>OW026417.1:15000000-20000000 GCA_932274075.1 Diarsia rubi | reverse complement strand
GGTTAGGCAGAGGTACTTATACTCATGAGTACACACACATTTCGCCAGTAAATTGAAATGAATTAAAAAGTGTTTATTCATGGTTACATCCGTGCTACATGGTATATTACTTCTGTCATACTGTAAAACAGTGATATTTAATTTAAATGTAACAAATTGTTGGTACGTTTCCATCAATAACAACGTCACTTTTACCTACAACTAAACACATTTATTGAACACAAAAGTTGACTATAACGTAATGCTATAACATTTAAGTTGCGTTAAAACACTTTAATTAATAGCGGTGAAGCCGAAAACATAAGCTAGTATGGCATAAATATATACTTATACAACAATAAATAATCATAAATGGAATCTACACATCTCTTGTAATGAGGTTTTTACATAGGTGTTAAAAACAAACTTCCCTAATTTATTTTAAAAGACATTTTCGTGGTACAGCTATTTTCTTAATCGTAAGGTATGTCGTTAAAAACTGTTGGTACTAAGCATTTCCTACATCTTTGTCCATAATAATTAGTACAAGTGGGTACCTACTACAAATCTTCTTATGCATTTATTCCTTTTACTTCAGCTTAAAGTCCCATGCTATAGGGGGCGACCCAGGTTAACTCTTGTTCGTTAGAAGATTGGTTTTCTGGCCCACATTAACTGATATTGAGGAGTTAGGTAATGATTGACATAAACTAAGAAGTGTGAAAGGTCATATTATATGATACAACGGGTTTACAGGTTGAGTATCCGCTGTAACATATCGTAGCAGTGCTTTTGTCTGATAGCACCAGTAGTGTGAAAGAACAATTGAAAACCGAAGATTTCTTAAATCTCCTGAGAGGTCTATTGCCCCATTTTAACTTGATTTTTCTGAGCTGACTTGTAATCACTGTTTTCTTGTTTCCATTGCGGGAGCAATTGTTCCAGGACGGCCGAATGTTACAACAGCCTGCTCACAGCGTGCCACCCTAGCCAGCCAATGACAGCTAACCATAACCATGCCACTCTAGCAAACCATAGCCTTGCCACTCTAGCATACCATAGCCATGCCACTCTAGCATACCATAGCCATGCCACTCTAGCCAGCCAATGACGGGCAACGACTCGCGAGCCAATCACAGTCAAGCGAAGACACCGCCATAACTACCGGATGCCTCCGGTGGGGATATCAGTCTATATAATGCCCTGTAAGCTCAGTTTCGAGGTCTTGTCGCGCTCGATTGTGAAACCTGTAAGTCGAGACTCTGTCCGAATAAAATAATGAATCAGTTCCTGTCTATTCTTTACCACTGTCGTAACATTTCGCAATTTCGACGCCTTACTGTCGCACTCAGAGAGCTTTCATGATTACTTAGGCCATCACTTCGTAAAGGTTTTGACAGTTTCGTCATACTACAAAAGTATCTCAAATCTTTGCTAAGTGACAGCTTAAGTAATCATTAAATATCTCTGAGTACCGCAGTTAGAGTGAAAACCCCGTAGGTGTAAAAGAAGTAACTCTTTAAGAGAAGAAAATACTGCGTGCTGCAACAAGGCCTTTACACTCTAAGCTTTTCACTCTAAGGCGACGATTTTTTGTATTTAACTATCAAGTCCTCCATTTGTCTGTGCTTTTTTACATCCATTTCGCACATTTGAACCAACCTCCAACACACACAAGATCATGTGTAAACCTTTCCCATTACCGATCCCATCAACCACTATCCATCTGATCCAATTCGCACATGCCGTTACCATGGTAACTGTGCAGATTCCCATAGCTATGTTGAGTAATCCAATCCTCCCACTGAAAGCTCTTAACATTTTGTGTGCTCTACAGAGTGAGGAAACTTAACACTGCTAATCTATCGGAGGCTGCGGAGGATTGAGTTACTTCAATGATGTTACTTTTGAGATTTTAAGGGCTCTGTCTCTGTTTGCTAATGTTTCTGATGGTGTTGCTATGTGTTGTTTGAAACGAATTGGGCTTTTTATTCCATCTTCTTCTTAGCGATGTGATGACAATATTCAAATTGACTTAGTCCATAATTTGTCGAGTTGGCCATTTTCAGTTACGTCCATCAGCTCTATTCTATTTATTAACTGTAGTCTTTCTGTTAAAGTTCTTCTAGCTATCTTTATAAACAGTTCAATCATTTATTTAAATTTTATATAATGTGTCCATTTAGTACTAGATAGCTTTGCCAAGTCCTCTATTCTATGCGGCCCTTATCAATAATAATCAACTTGCATACTGCCATTGGATAAATCATCGTCTTAAAAACAATAATACAAAATTAATATTACGCCTTAAACGACATACAAATGCAACCACCAACCAAGTTTCAATTGAAGAACTAAAAAGTAAAATTAAAAGCCATATTCCCAGTTGCCAGTGACAAGTCCCCGCCAGTCATTTGGCGACGGAAGGAAGCCACACGGATGCTCCGGCGCTTCCCATCGCACGCTACAACGCGTTCCCCCTTCCCCCACCAAACAGCGGAGACAGTAAGGGGTAAAAAGGATAAGGCGCGCTCCAGACTGACTTAATTTAGCAGATGGACCTATTGAAATGTTAGATGGACAAGATTATGGAATTGTGCTGACTGGCAGAAGTTTTTCGTCGTCAGACCAATAGTTGCTTTTTAGTCTACGGTAGTTCAGTCTTCTGAAATGGACTCAAACAGATACCTAGAACAGTGCTAATACCTTGATGCTTCATTTTTACACGTCACATCATTTTATGATTTAAATCTAGATGGGCCCGGTTTCGTATTAATCTCAGAAGAAACAGCCGAAACAAACTTAGAGGTCACCCGACACTCTTTTAAAGTCCAGACATTGGTCAAGTCATATGAGGAACATGCAGTTCAGTGTTAAAGATGGTCTTTTGTAGTAAGAACTACACAGAATCAAGTGGACCTGTCAACGCAAGTTTTTAGCAGTGATCGTCTTCTTCCCTCGTCTCAAAACAAAACATTGAAAATAAGGGATCAAGTCAAGACCTTTTTTTTGGCGGGTGGAAAATCGTCGAATAACCCTTTCCGCTCTTGGGCAGAGCGAAAGG
This sequence comes from Diarsia rubi, assembly GCA_932274075.1. Classification (NCBI taxonomy): domain Eukaryota; kingdom Metazoa; phylum Arthropoda; class Insecta; order Lepidoptera; family Noctuidae; genus Diarsia; species Diarsia rubi. Next base: position 19,996,957 of record OW026417.1, on the reverse strand, counting down.
GAGTGTCAGACTTCTACTGACTAAAAACCACCCATATTCCTTCTTAGCCCTTTATGTCGAGGCCGCGGTATCTCTTACAACATCCCGTAGCCCCGACGGGATTTGACTTTATCCTTAATTTTCGATGTTTTGTCTTTTACATTACAGATTGTTGATTGACGACAATACTAGTCGACTACTTTCCTTGAATTACAAACTTAATAAATTATTCAGTCCGATAACATGCGTAGCAGTTGCTGGTTGGCTGGTTTAGCTTTAATTTTGGAGCTAAAAGCTTCATTATTTTAAGCCCATATTATCTTTATCATAGTTAGGTCTAGTTGACTTTCTGTTAACGTTACGTAGGCGTGTCGTCACGTCATAGTGGGCGGGGTCAAGGTCATCCAGCAATCATAAAGCTTTTCGTGTATCGCTCTAATTAACAGCAGATTTGGGAAAGGTCAATTAGTTAATTTCAAAATGTCTGGTATTAGGAAAACTATACTTAGTATATTTAAAGCGGACTTACTGATAATAATCCTAAGTTTTAAACATGCGATATTTTGGTTTGAACCAAGGTTGGTCTTTTCATGTTGTGAGATTAGAAGCTAAGCAAAGTGATATGGATTTTTCTTACATGATTACTTTTTATCCTGAAAGGGCAGAATTGGCTTAAGTACAGTCAGCAGCATCAATATGTAAACACTAAACAACGTTTAGAAGCAATTTTCGGCTACTGTATTGGTTTGATTTTCATAAACTAATATTCTGTAACCCATATTATCACAAACCAGGTCATATCTCAAAGTTGCAATCATTATTTCTCGAGATATTCGCGTTTGAACTTTGTCAAGTGTTCACATAATATTGCTCGAGACTGTACAACTACATTTCGAATAGGGGATGACCTTATTCCGTTAATCCAAGCACAAGTTCACACACCTGGCTACTACTGAGAAACTCTTGATGGAAGGCCCCAATACCGCCTTACCCGACTCGGGAACCGAACCCAGGGCATCATGCTCAGGCTGCGGGTTTTTGCAAGAGATACCGCGGCTTCGACATATAGGGCTAAGAAGGCACATGGGTGGTTTTTAATCAGTAGAAGTCTGACACTCCCTTTTCGCTCTGCCCAAGAGCGGGAGGGGTTATTTCATGATTTCCCACCCCCCCCAAAAAATAAAGGACCTCATGCTCAGTAAACAAGGTCAGCGTTCTCTTAAAAAAAGCCAAAGATAAAATTTAATTTAGCTCCTTGAAGTTGAAGATTATCTATTAGGTAAAGGTAAAAGTGTAGGTAGCGATCGAAGGTGAAATTGCATTCTCCGAGAAGTCCTTGCACAAGAGCCCTAGGTCATTTATTCTCGTTAATCCAAGCTTACTCTTTGAGGTCAGCCTTCTAATATTAAACTCTAGGAATCCTTGATTACTTCACCAAGGTTTTAAATTGTCCTCTTCTGGGGATTTCTGTGGTGTTCTAGTTGATATAAATGAAAAGACAATGACCGAAACTCGTACCAAAAATTCTCGTGTTTCAAGATCAAAATGTTAAAGTAATTATTTTCATAATTTTGACGATATTATCCGGCTGGGATTTGATTTATGAAGAAGGAATTTAATTTAAAGTATAAAGGTATGAATATTGTTTTACTCCCTGTACATGGCGTTCACACAACCAGTTCAAAAGTCGTTCTGTTAGATCTGTCAGTTGATTTTGACAGTTCGACTGACTTCGCATCGTACCTACAGGTTTCCCTACAATACCTACTTGCCTGGTTTTGAGGTTATTTTCGATTTTATAAAATGACTCCGAAACTCGGAATTAGTTAACAAAATGAACTTTTGTAGGAGTTAATATGATAAATGTAGACAATATGAAACAAAGTTTGATGTTGACACAGTTTGGTCCATAGATTAACTGTCAAATTGGTTATGGTTTAGTACAAAATGGAACCATTTGACAATATTTGATGTACACTATATGATAGCCACTGTCATTTAAAAAATACGCAATAGCCCTGCAGGATTCCATATATCCATGAACATGATCCTTTAAATACCTGAGTAAACGTAACTGACTTTTGTTTTTTTATCATTACATGATAACATGAGAATAATCCTTTTTACCCGACTACGGCGAAGCCAAAAGAAAGGGTATGATTTTGGCAGTCTATGTATGTATGTAAGTATGTATGTATGTACGTTTTTTGACAATCAATGATAATAAAAGAGATTGATCAAATAATGGTTGTATGAAAGACGTTTTGACTTGGAATGAAGTGAACAAAGAGACACAGAGCTTATTAAGTTGTATAAAAGCAAAAGATTTACAACCAATCCTGAATAGAACAGGTTTTACGGCACGGCACGGTTGGCGCAGTGGCTGAGCGATTGGACTGCTGCGCTGCGTGTCGCGGGTTCGGTCCCCGCACGGAACAAATATTTGTATGGCCTACAGATAGTTGTTTCGGGTCTGGGTGTGTTTGTGTATGTGAATTTAAATGTTTGTAAACGCACCCACGATACAGGAGAAATTTCTAGTGTGGGAAACGTTATTAAAAAAAAAGTTTAAGTACCTATCTCAAGGTTTTCTTGATTTAAGGCATGCTAATCTACACTTCTACACTAATATCTTAAAGAGGCAAGATTTGTATTTGTGTGTGTGTGTGTATGTTTGTATAATGAATGAACTCAAAAACTATTGCGCCGATTTCAAAAATTCTATCACCATTAGAAAGCTACATTCACCCTGAGTAACATACTACTTTTTATCCCTGTGCTCCCACGGGGGCGGGAACTACCGGGTAAAACCGCGTGACGTAGCGGACGTCACGTATTATCTATTCTGAATGAAACCCTATTCTATCATTATTCTTAACCTAAATTGCTTGTATAAATATGGCCAAGCTAAATAGACACAGTTTTAATAAAAACGAGACGAGATTAAAATAATATTGTTTCAAAGGACCTTTAGTAAAAAAATCCTTTGTTAAGGATTTTTTTAAGCTTTGTAAAAGAAAAAGCTTTAATTTGAAAATGATAAAAAAATTGAAACAATTAATTACTATTTAACTTATGAAACGTTTTGTGCTAGATTATCTTTTTGTACTAGTTGTGCCTGCGGCTCGGTTTGGCAAGAAGGTTTATCATGGCATACTTTTACTGGTAGATATCGTCTTGAGAATGCGACAGCGACATCTATCGCAACATTCGCGACACATGCGAACTAATGGCAAATCCTGCAGCGCGCTATCAAAGTTATCCGCGACATTAGCCTATATACAAAAAGCCCGACTTACATATGTCGGGCAGTTAGCCCACCAGACACAACACCCGTCTGGTCGGAGGGTCCTTCCTTTTCTATGGGGGATGAAGAACTTTACACCCTGTTCCTCATTCCCTCCCACACTGGTGACGCCGAGCACGAACGTCAGCGCAGCCTTCGTGCACAAGTCGCTACAAGTATTTTCAAAACTATCCAGAGATACAGATTATACAGGGTGTAAACTAACCCTTCACACAAACGTAAACCAAGCATTCTGTACATCAAACTAAGTACCCCAAAGCAATTTTTTTTTGCTAGGAAACGACTTTTTTTTGGGGTAAAAAATCACATTTTTCGGTAAAACTCAATGTAGCATTCTTAAGACATTGTGCTAGTGGATGCTTTGAATAGTAAACGGGTCATGGAGGTAATTTAAGTAAAGTTATAACCTGAAAAAATTGTATTTACAAAAACAGCTGTGCAAAATTTGGAACTTTGACCCCCAATATCTCCGTAACTAGGGGGTTCCCAGGTATGGCCTAGAACCAAAAATTGATCGCAGTGGTGGAGAGAACAAGTACCTTTCGTTTGCTTTAAGGGTACTTATATATATTTCCTGTCGGGGCCGCGGGTAGTCCTGTCGGGGCCGCGGGTAGTCCACCGGTTATCGCGGCCTCGACATAGAGGGCGAAGAAGGAACATGGGTGGTTTTTAGTCAGTAGAAGTCTGACACTCCCTTTCGCTCTGCCCGAGAGCGGGAGGGGTTATTCGATGATTTTACACCCACCAAAAAAAAAAAAAAAGGGTTACTTATATACAATTTTAAATAATGTACTTTTATAAGTAACTATAATTGTCATTTGTTTTCATAGAACCCACAATTTCGCACTAAAAGTCATGTCGCACTTTTTCAAACCCCATTTTCAAAGCTGCCCCATCAATTTTGACAACTTACGAGATTAGCCCCATAACTTCGAGTGCCAAAAAACACGATTAAGCTCTCGTTTCACACCTTGACGATGCCGTAAAACCCCATGGCTGTCCCATGAATGTTAATTTAACCCTATAAACGTGGGTCTAAGGGACCCCGGACCCCATATCTGATTTATAGGTGTCTGGTTAGCAATAAAAGTAATTTAGTACAGAACCATGCGTTAATGACGGCGATTCGTTTGCTTGTAAACATGTCGTAAAAAGTCTTTTGAGGTACTTTTATTTTGTTTGATTTTCTTTTATAAATGGAGTATGTGATTGTGAGGTTTGTGTGAATGCTAACTAGTTTTTAACTGCGCTGTTTCTTTTACGAATTGTAAATCAAAGTTTTTCGTAGTTCTTTGATTTTGAGGTCGTGATGTTTATGTCTGAACTCGTAAAATCAGTGTTTAAACTCGGTTAACAAATGAGAAATCGGTTTTATGTGTTTAAAATATATATTTATATCTCTAAAACCACTACTGCTGGCAAAAACATTATTGACCGCTGTTTGTTTTTTTAGTTTTTGCACTATTATAATCGTATTTATGTATTTTTTCTAATAATGCTTGACGTAATCACAAGCTGACGATTTACTTGCCAATACCAAGTCATCATGACAAACCTCAACTACCAACAACCGTGAAAATTGTAAAAGAATGTTGCAATGTTATGGTGGAAGATATTCACATTTAAGTTCCTTTGTAGATTCGTCTCGGAAGTAGTCGCAATATGAAAACTTATGCGATTTGGGCCAGAGAGACAAACGAATACTCCTCCACTGTCACTGACTTTGAATATTTCCATACCGAGTAAAAAAAGGGAAGAAGCAATTCTTTGGAACGCACGCATTGGATCGAAAATATTATTTAAAGACAAATTAAAAACTATTACAAATGATTGGTCCATTGATTGAAATGAGATTTGATCACAAAACCGCTGAAGAATTACTAACACGCAAATAATAGATACTAAAATGCATTCTCCTTCTATTTAACTAGTGGTTGTTTCAGCTTGTTTACTACTACAAAACATGGCCTCGCTACCGCTTATGGTTTGAACCATCTAATTTCATGGCCACACTGTGACAAATGTTATCGGACATCCATTGAGCTGCAGGCACGCGCAAAACGTTTTATATTACAAGAAACTTATAGAAAATACCATTTTATTGGAGTTTTATTGTACCTTCTATCTTTTATGGCTTTTTCTTTGGAACGCGCGGCAGTCACTTTAACTTTATGATTACATAACATTGAGTTTCGAATGTTCCTACTGCTGGGACACAGGCCCCGTCTCCGACAGGGAGTGGATCGTAATTCACTGTGATATGATGTTTTTAAAATTAAAATAATTTATGCCAAGCAGCTCAGCATTTTGCTGTTGATTACCTACAACGTTTTACATTCTTAAACTTTCTGTTGGGAGCCGCGTTATAGGGCCTATATTAAGATTGGTTAATTAAGCGAATCTAATATGATTTACACTTAGCAAGCTCATGGGTAGAAAGAACACAGATCCCATCCTTTCAAGAGACCAAAATATACATATAAGCATATTCTCAATACAATTTAGGTTATTAACAACTTAAAATCTATCCATACAACACACATCCATCCATACATCTTACAATATATCCATAATTCCATACCGCACATTAGGCACATGAGCACATCATATGAAGATTTCAACAATCTTTTTAATCCTAACAACAAGTGCTGCCAGTGCCGTGCCATCTCTACTAACTAAAACTACACAATTTTTCACTAATCAAATTACCATATTAATTTAGGTTAATCAACCAACGGATTAGCGAATGTGAGATAACATTGCATTAATTACAATAATTTACTAGTGTAAATAATTATACAATTTATACAAACCGGTCTAAAGTTACGTTCGTTCACGGTTGATTGGAACAGTGACAGAACTGGTCTCATTCCTCGGTACAGAATCTAACATTCTGACCGTATCCAGGAAGTAAGGGAATACAAGTGAAAGTTGCTTCGTTACATGAATATCATTTAAATACAATTAATTTTGTTAGAAAAAGTTAACTTCTTATAAAATGTCTTTGATAAGTGGCTTCCTACTTCCCAGTGATACATTTTCATGTTTATGAAATCGAACCAATCAATTCACATAACTCTTAAATGTATATCTGACTACGCAATAATAACTAGTTTTACCAACGTATTTTTATTCAACTAGAAACTGAAATTACGTTTTTTGCGAACACTTTTTGTTGTCAACGCCATCTGTTATCTTATTATAGAAATGTTTTCCTTCCTTTCTGTTTCTTTCGATATGGTCGTACATAATTTAATTACACCTTATTAAAAAAAGTGACTACAATAATATTAACCTATTGTTATCTGTCTTTACAGATTCATTCGTAAATAGCCAAGAATGGACCGCGTCACGAGGTGTGACAGAACTTCGGGTTGGAGTTTTGGGTTCACCGGACAGCGGGAAATCGGCTCTAGTCCATCGGTACTTAACTGGGGCGTATATGCAAGAAGAAAGTCCTGAAGGTGCGTAATTGTAAAACTAATCGCAAAAGAGTTGTAAACGCAACTCTTGTTTGCAACACTGCCATCTAGCGTCGAGTAGCGGAACTACATACACTTGAAGTGAACTCACCAGAAGTTGGTTTTATGTAACCTAGATGGCAGCACCAGCACACGTCGAAGGTTCTATAATCACGCCACTAGGTGGCAGTACGTGTTGCAACATTAACATTTGGAAAGTTCAACGAACTTCTGAGGGCGTTATTGCACTGATTACACTCTCCTCGAGGGTTTGATTAGAGCGTAGGACTACAAGTGCTTTGTTTACCTTCACCCACACACTGGAAACTTGATCATTATCAGAGACAGCGATAGTGGTAGAAATTTAGGTACCTACTTATTCACAAGATATATTGCGTATCGTATTTCGCACTTGCTATTTTATTAGTTTTCACGAGGAGGTGGACATTGAACAATACGTCCTATTAAACATGTGGGATGCTGAGTGCCTTAATAGAGTAAGATCCCAGGCAATGAGTAGATCCTGTTAAATACCCGCCAAATGAGTCCAGTGGAGGTCTGTATGTCAGCCACACGAGCGATGCCATCCGTGCCCGGGTGAACCGCTACAATAGGTCCAACTCTCCACTTTCTGGGAGCTTTAAAGCGTCTGTTAAACAATATTGGCGACTTATCTTTAAGGATATTGCCTAAAATATACGTTAAATCAGCTTGGAGAATTTACGTGCGGTAAATAATGTTTTTATGTACCTTGATTACCTACCTCATACCTGAAAATTGGCCGTCTAATCAAGCTGGCATGCGTTCTTAGTACAAACTAACACTACTCAATCGTCCACATTTCCTACGTCAGAAAATACGTGACGTCTGGTGGCCCTGGGATCTTGGACTATTACCTAAGTTGACGAAACCTTTTTGATCACTTTGCGTGGGTATATTTGTTGACAGTTGAACAATGAGTTCGTAATTTAGCAGACACTCTTAATTTCCTAGTGTATACTCAAGAGATCATGCGAATACCTACCTTTCCTCTATTATTTGTACAGATATCTGCAGCTATTTTGACAACTCAGATCGAAGTTCCAAAGTCACGGCATTGCAATAAGGATTTACAGGGCACCACGATATTTATATCCTTTTCTTTCTAGCATTTTATGCAGGTTCGTTATTGCTCACCAATTCATCATCATCAACCTATAATGTTCCCACTGCAGGGATTCAGGCCTCCTCTCAAGTAGTGGGGATGGGCTTATAATCCACCACGCAGGCCCAGTGTCTTCGAATTTTTTGGTTCTCAGAGAGCAGCGGTGATGAAATAAATTACACAAAGTAATGCGCCTGTCTGGGTCCGAACTCACGACTTACTGTTCGTAAGTCGAGGCCGTCACCACTGGCTGCTGGTTATTTGTAGTTAATTAATTAAGTTTTTCTGTCTCTTCCAGGTGGTCGCTTCAAAAAGGAAGTGATAATCGACGGCCACAGTTACCTTCTTCTAATAAGGGATGAAGGGGGCTCACCAGAAATGCAGGTCAGTTGCAGTCCCAACTTGAAACTGTTACCTATCATAAGATTTGATTCAGCATAGATAATTTAAATTGATAAGGTCATTGACAGTTTTCAATAACTTAAAGTTGTTTAAAAGCAGTTGTCAGCAGATGAAAATAATGTTTTTGTACATAATTATGCGTACCTAAAGACAATTAGAAAAAAATGTATGACTGAAAGATTAGTCTTATTGGATTTTTCACCCGACTACGGCGAAGCCAAATGGAAGGGTAATGATTTTGGCAGTCTATGTATGTATGTTTGTATGTTCCACCGTAGCGCCTAGACTACTGAACGTATTTTAATAAATGAGGTGTCAATAGATTCATAAGAATAGACCGGGTGGCATTCAAATTCTAAGCTCGCAAAAATAAAATTGAGATAATCCTAACATGTTTGGTATCAAAGGAGAGGTATTGGCAAGCACATTACAAACATGTTATATTATATTATAGTTTTAGTCAACATACCCGTTTAGGTCAAATAGTTCTAGCGGTCTAGTCTGCTATTTACTTGTACTATTTAAATAGCAAACCAACATTCAGTAGAATTTTACATCACGAAAGTAATTTAATATAACGGATTTATGAAATAACACTAAAATAAAATTAAAACTTATTTTTTTATTATTTGTAACATCGATGCTGCAAAAATAATGTTACTTCGATGTTTAGCAGTAGCACGCTAAGGTGATAGGTGTCTCTAAGTACCTACTTAACACTATGCAAAAACAAATTGACATGACTATACGATTATATACCCACCCCCTTTTTCCCCAGAAACTGAACGGCCCTTGTTACAATCCATACACACATTTCTAAAATATAGAAGTTTCTTGAATTAAAGCAGGTAGGCTTAAGCATCAAACATAAGCTTCAGACTCTATTTAGTTGCACTCGGCACCGCAGTAAGTAACCTCGTTAGGTTACCAGCTATAAATAGGATCCTAGGAGTTCTCTATTCCTGGCGTAACCCTTTACGGTAGGTAAGGAATTTGTGTCATGCTCACTTAAATGTCTCGCTGATGGTGGCGGGTGTGTCGGGTCATTTCGTTCCCTTTAAAATGGTTGAGTGGAATGGTGGCTGATCCATGCGTCATGCTCGTGAACGGGTGCTGTCAGTTGTGACTGGTCACCTCTTAGTTGCCACGGCTTGTTTGAATTATTATATTATTTTTAAATCGTCGTTTTGGCTTTACTGTCGACACTTATCGTGCACAACTTGCTACATCGTTCTCACATGATAATATACCAATCTCGATATGAATGATGTAACCAAAGTTTTGTAACAATATTATGATTTAAAAGAGTATCCATGAAGTTTCTTGCCATTCTTCTCATGAGACCAACGCTTTGGAATCGGCAACTACAGTACACTGACAGTTATTATGCCTTGTGAGTGGGACTGTAGCTTAGTTTATTAGCTTATTAAAATTTAGTATTTGTTCGACTATTCAAAAGAGCCTGTAACTGGCCAACTTGAAATAAATGATTTTGATTTGATTGATTGATTGATTTAAAGAAGGTTGTTTGAGGACGTGGGTTGGTCGAGTGTGATAAACAACTTGAAATTCATAGGTTTACCTATAGCTAGACCCCTAACCAATCTTGTTTATCAAGATAATAAAGACTGAGTAGCCATATTTCTGTTTCCTCACGAACTTTATGGAGCATTACTCTTATTGGGATTTTTATAGCCATTTCCACTATGGTACCTTCTTACTTTCTTATTCTTTCTTACCTATGCCACAACTGTCAAAACGTTGTTACTTACAAAGAAATAAATTGGAAAACATGCATCATGTAAGCTTCACCTTAACATAGCAACTCGTAGTAAAAACTCAATGTTTTCGTAAATATCGTAAACTCGCTAAGCAGCTTGTTATTCCGATACGACAGGCTCGTAAAAGTTCACGATTTTGTTGTGTATAGTAAATAGGAACGTAGTGTACAGTCAATAAGATGTAACCTCTATTAAACGGTAGGTCTGTACTGTACCCTCGTTTTATAGCGCAAATCGATAGGAGCATCCTGGCTGGAGGCGGTAGCAGTGTGGCTACGATGTTGCGTACGGCACGGGAATCTTGGATGCAGTTTAAGATTCCGTTCCATTTCAAATTTTCAGAAAAATACTGATGTCAAAAGCGATTCTAACTGCCGCACTCAGAGACGTTTAATGATTACTTAAGCCATCACTTAGTAAAGATTTTGACACTTTAGGGAAGGTTTTGTATGTCAGATCCCTTAGTAAGGATTTGACGGTAATCATTAAATATTCCTGAGTACGGCAGTAAGTGAATTTGACCAATAAAACTGAACGCGGTTTTCATATCTAAATCTAATCTAAAGAATATATTATAGACGGTTTTCTTTGTTAAAAAACATTTTAACTAAAATACTTTAAGATAATTGTTTCCGATCCGATCACGTTCTATATCAATGCTGACATCGACTCTAAGAATTCTATTAGAGCAATTCAAATAATTGCTACAAAATAAAACACACGTCCTCAGGTGAAGCTTGACCTAACCGTTATCAAAATTTAATAAGCAGGAGTATAATCTATATAATATTTGTGAGCTCCTGTAATTTTTCACTGAATAGCAAAAAAAAATTACGGATGCATAATTCCCGTACCGCGTCACAATGGAGCAACACCAATAAGAGTAGGTCACTATCTGTTTTGAAATACATGTTCTAAAGCTTGACTGCCGACGCCGACGCCTCGCTCCTGTACCACATAGACGAGTACCACATCGATACCACTTCGATACCCACACCGTCAATCGTTCCTCACACGCGACGCCCATTGTCTTGAATATTTCATTGACATTCTATCGATTTCTGTCGTACCTCGTCTGAAAAGTTCTTTGTTATTGTTTTTCAGTCAAATGTAAGTAATGAAGGTACACAAAGTTGTTCAGGTAAATGTTTTGTTGGCGAAGTAAATAATATTGAAATTGAATTGTGTGATGAACGAAGGACGATGGAACATACTTACGCTATACTCTTGTAATGAACGTATCATAGAAGCTTCTTTCATATACTTAGGTTCTTTCTGATTTGTTTTTCTTTCAGAAGCATTTTCAAAGGTTGTATTAGTAACTAAAATCTAAGGATGTACCTTAGTACCTATCTATAACTAAGTAGGTCGGAACTATGTAGTCACTAGCTGATGCCCACTGGTTCGTCCGCGTGGATGTCGGTTATCACGATCTCAAGTAATCTTTTCATCCCTCCTTTCAACCCCTTACATTTTTCGCATTAAAAAGTAGCCTATATCCTTTCTCAAGCCCTAGACTATCTGTATACCACATTTCATTTAAATATGTTCAGTAGTTTTGACGTGAACGCGCGACAGAGTTAGTACTTTCGCATTTATAATAATTAGTAAGGAAGTAAGGTTTGGTAATAGAGGTCAGTGCCTTCCTATAAAACAATAAAGTAATGGTTAGGTACTATTTAGACACGTTATTGGTTACGGGTAATTACGTTTTGCTTGTTCAGATTATTGTTATCACCTGCTCATTAAATCGATTGGGTAGGTACTTACCCAGAGTTGAATGGAATGAAGTGAATGTACTGAAATTGGTGAACTGACGGTAGATACTCGTATTGGTATAGGTTTAGGTTTTGATCAAGTGTTTTGACTAATTCTCATTTTTGAAAGTCGTGAAGTGTGAATTTCGTTTTTTATTTGCTGAATTTAGGGGACATAAAACCAGTTACTCATAGGCAAGCCTAGACATATCGACTCATGCCAGTTACTTCCACAACAGTATGCAAGTATCATAATAGGCAGTGATGGATTAACCCTTAATCAAATTAAGCAATTGCCTAGGGCATCAAGTCTGGGCATCAGAAGAAGCACAAAAAAAACCCGTCCTTAGGGCATCACGTCTCACCCTCACGTCAGCAAAAAGCACTAGGTATAGGACTAATTTGAAAATTCGCGCGTTTTAAGTTGACTTAAGAGTAAGAGAAGAAAGGTCTAAAGACCAATAAAATTCTAGGTTGACATACGGATAGGGGGGCCCACAGGCATGGATTGCTTAGGGCATCAAGTTGTCTTAATCCGTCACTGATAATAGGGGATCGGACTGGGTCAAAAAATATGATTCTAATTAGTCCGTCAGTTAGATTATAGAAAAATATTGGATACGTGTTTTTTGTTCTATCAAATTAATAAAAGTTGACGGAGATAAAAATAAAAGTTGACGGAGATAAAAATAAAAGTTGACGGAGATAAGACGCCTCAAAGATCATGAGTGGGGGTTGTGACGTCATTTGTAGGTAAAAAATGTACTGACATGTGACGTTTTCGAGGAGTTCACGAGTTTTCGAAGCACTGTATCGTCTTCATTTTTTGATTATGTGAAAAAAGAAAAAATATGTATGTGTATACAGGGTGTAAATTAACCCTTCACACATACGTCAACCAAGCATCCTGTAGGTACATAAAACTAAGTACCCCTACGCATTTTATTTTACTGGGAAACGACTTATTTTTGGGGTCAAAAATCACATTTTACGGTAAAACTCAATGTAGCACTCTTAAAACTATGTGATTGTGGATGCTTTGAATAGTAAAGTAGTACAAATTTTGGAACTTTGACCCCCAATATTCTCAATATTCCGTAACTAGGGGGTTCCGAGGTATGGTCTAGAACCAAAAAAATATCGCAGTGGTGGGGAGAACAAGTACCCTTCGTTTGCGTTAAGGGTACTTTTACACCCTTTATGTATGTAATAAGTTTTTTTTTTGTCCGATCCCCTATTATTGTTGTTGGGGCATTAGAACGTAACATAACGTCACCCGGCCGGTAATCATTGAAGGGTTAGGCAGAGGTGTATGCATTATTACACCCACATTTCGCCAGCTATGTTGTAAGTCCCATGTAACAGCAGACGAGCCCACTGTTATTAAACTGACAAAAATCCAGCCTTTGTGGCTGCTTCTTAGTCATACCTGCTGGAAAAAAACCCCATGTATGAATGTGTACGAGGCAAACGGAGTATGTAAGGTCGTAGCAGGTGTCGTTCTGTGGTTTCTGCCTACCCCCACGAGCAAGTACGTGAGTTTAAGTAAGTACCTATGTATGTATTTAAATGTGACGTTTACCTACGTTAGACATTTAGCTAGATCTTACCATAACAGAACAGGAACTCGTCTTGCTATCGGCAAGGCAATCTATTCAAGCAGCTAGCTCGATTATTGTTTTAATTGATTCGAGTGGAACAACATGGCGTCAACAGCTCGACACTGCTCGACAGTTCATTCGATCCGCCATGGATTTGTGATTAGTTTGTTGTATTGTTTTGTTTTGAGGATGGCTGCTGTAGGAGGGACATTTATATATTTGTGGATTAATTTAGTTGGTGATTAGTTTAAGTTTTGATCTGATGGTGGTGGGTAAAAGTTGGCTGAAAATGATCAATACCTCATTTATTATCCACTATTAAGCTTCTTATGCAAACGGTCATAGTACAGATACCAGCAAATCAAAGTAAAACAATCTGTCAAAAGCTTGAAAATAGAATTTCAACTTTATTGTTAAAGTATTAAATTCGAGGTTAATTGGAAAAAAGTTACAGTTTCCGGTATCTTGATGTGTTGTCGTCTTGTATTAGAGAGACTTAGGTACATATTTATTACGTTGAAAATTATGTGCTTTTACTTTTTACCCGACTGCGGCGAAGCCCAAAAGGAGGGTTATTAGTTGATATTGCGATTTGTTTACGCTTGTTGTTACAAAACAACGAAAGAACTACCTAAACCACGACCCAACATTAATGATTCCTAAAAAATACTTACCGGCGGCATTTTGACCTGTCCTGTCACCTCACTGACCCACCTATCTTTTCAACCGCGCATACCACACCCTCATCAAAACCTCTAAACGAAAGCTATAGACCTTCAAATCCTAAGACCAAACCCTCGACCGCTTATATTTACGATCACGCACCGCCGCGTTATCTAACCCTTCCGCTGCTCGCAGTGACGTCATCGCATTAGGTCAGATTGACCCGCAAGCCCGCAACCCGATTGTCCCGATATAAAGTCGTCTAAATATAGTCGCACGCGTCCCCTGTGTTGTGACCAAAAGTGATAAAGCCTTGGGGTATAAACAACCTTTATGGTTGAGAATTTTATGATAGATCGGTCCGACGAAAGTGGTCTAAAATAAAAGCAATCTAAGGAGGAAATAAGCTGTCACTCAGTCAGATGGGACCCGGGTAACCCTTTTTTTATTTTTCTGTATGCACGTATAGTCATTTGAAGACCTTTGACAGCCGTTACAGGTCAGTACTGTCAGTAGCCCGAAACCCTTATAGCAACCAGTCTTACCAAGGGGTATGAAGGGTGTAAAAGTACCCTTAACGCAAACGAAGGGCACTTGTTCTCCCCACCACTGCGAACATTTTTTTGTTCTAGACCATACCTGGGAACCCTCTAGTTACGGAGATATTGGGGGTCAAAGTTCAAAATTTTTCACAGCTGTTTTTGTAAATACTAGTTTTCAGGTTATAACTTTATTTAAATTACCTTCATGACCCGTTTACTATTCAAAGCAACCACTAGCATATTGTTTAAAGAGTGCTACTTTGAGTTTCACCGTAAAATGTGATTTTTGACCCCAAAAAAAGAAGTTGATTCCCAGCAAACATTTTTGCGTAGTGGTACTTAGTTTGATGTACAGAATGCTTGGTTTACGTTTGTGTGAAGGGTTAATTTACACCCTATATTAATTACCCCATACTAATTGGGTTGTGGACGTCAGCTAGACAATCGTTCTACGTAGAATTCTTATATTCAGCTGCATCAGACTAGACTAGAAGCCGACTCCAACATGGTTTGGAAAAGGCAGGGCAGATGATAACGCACACAAAATATCTTATTTCTAAAAAGTATTTTTTTTTTCTTTAAGAAACGTAGCCCCACACTAGGAATTTCTCCTGTATCGTGGGTGCGTTCACAAACATTTAAACTCACATACACAAATACCCAGACCCGGAACAACTATCTGTAGGTCATACAAATATTTGTTCCGTGCGGGAATCGAACCCGCGACACGAAGCGCAGCAGTCCATTGCTTGAACAATTGCGCCAACCGTGCCGTCAATTTAAAAAAGTGATCGTTGATTTTTTTAGTAACCCACACTGAACTTGAGTTACAAGCCCACAAATCGCGAGTCCGATGGGTCGTGAACTCGTGACTTAGTTTTTGGTAATAAAATTCCTAATAGATAAACCTCCGACATGACCTATGTCGGAGGTTATGACATGACCTATGTCCCCTACTCAGGCACACGCCACATATCGGCACCTCGCCACAGCAATTTGATACAAATCGCTCCAATATTATGAACGTGGACGAAATAAAAAATAAAAGCTTTTAGATGAAACTCCCTGGAACAGAATTCAATCATCGATTGACTTTTCTGAAACATGCTCGTGTTAATCGAAGGTTTTGTTTTTAGTCTAGCTTTTTTATTGTCTATATTTCGGAGGCCATGTTGAATTGTTTTTAACTTTCAGGGTTATAAATAAGAAGTGTTTTTCGTAATAAACCCTCGAGCCAATGAAAAGTATAGACACGGTTTCGTAAACAAGATATTGCCTGTTTCGTTGTTATTTGTTTTTTTTTGGAAACACGTGGCCTTGCCAAGTTTAATACAACCACAAGAACCTAAGTCTAAAGAAGTTTTTTATTGAGTTTTAATAACATTCACACACCTTCCTAACCAAACATGTGAAGCATCAGATCGAATGTCTTTTCAGAATGCAAAACATCAAGAATTAATCATGAATTAATGAAATGCTGGTTTCCGATACCTAAATGAATGCCTGAATATAACCGAAGACAAGTTTTAGAATTTAACCTATCACCAAATAGGAGTGCAATAACACGAATCGGGAACACTTTTTACAATCATAATTCTGCCTTGTTTTTCTTTTTCAACATCCCATTTTTATCGCTAGTCCAACCCAACCGTACCACAAAAACACTCTACACTACAAAAACATACCTTGTGCAGTCCATAATGCACTCGGGCACTAAGCTAAGCCGATTCTGTGCCCATTCCGAGTCTTACTAATAGTTTGAAATTGGAAAAAGCCCAGCATTGTTCGTTCTCTCCTATTTGCCCGCTTGCCCCATTTTAACTCGGAACTCGGAAAGTCGGAAGCAACCGCTACGGGAAGTTCCGCAAAGAGTTTTAATTGCTCCACTTGTGATGATATTATCTGTGTTTATTTGGAAGAATCATGAAGTTGGAACTATTTTTGTGTTGAGTGGGATTTTGGGATGAAATGCCTAAGTTTTTGAATGGGGCTGATAACAGGAACTAAGAAACAACAACACGTAACATAACAACGTAACATGTAAACACGAAAATGAAAACAAAAACAGTGTAGCGGCTACTCCTAAGGGCTGAAAGATTCTGATGATGTAAAGAAGACTTAACCTTAGACAAACTTGTAGTTGCTTGTGTTACACCGATAATAATTGACGGGCTTCACTAGATTTATATCTGGCTAAACTAGACGAATCGATAATCCATTTAGCCCATTAGCACATTGCATGTTCTTTCGTCACCCTATCGCTAAATCACATTCCTATCGATACGGTTAACAGCTGATACTGAAAGGGCAATTTTATAACCTCATAAAACACGTTTGAACGAGATCAATATTAAGCCAAGTTTCCCGAAACTACAAGTCTTTGGCCAAAACTACAAACGAACCAAATTCGTATTTACTTTGTGCCCTAACAAAGCTTAAACAGTAGCTGCGGGCTTACCATTGTAAAGAAGGCAAAATAGGGAACTAAATTCAAATGTACCGGATTTGACATATCTTATGCAATTTCCTCTACAATCAGCGCCACTACTAAGTACCAAGCTATGTTGGTATTTCTTCAAATCTCCTGGTTCCAAAAGATTAAACCGCCCAAGTGCTTGAGATCAAAAGGCTTTGTCTGTGCTGTGAATTAGTGACGTCACATATCCTGAGAAACGCAGATAGTGACGTCATGCGTATCCTGCCCGCTATTGTCCTTCGAGTAATTGCTGTGACCCAGTTGCATTGAGTGCCGTTGCATCAGATTCCCATATATATAAACTGTGGGTCGGAAAATGCCAGCTTAAAATAGAAAGGGAAGTTTCAAATAACAACGTATAACTAGAGTACCACTTTGCTAGTTCAAAATGGCAAAAGGTCACGCGTGTTTCCAGCCATTGATGTTGTTCTAATTTTAAATCGTGGAATCCCTGGTTCCACATTTAAAAAGTTTAGAAATATGGCCATGCCATTTTTATCTCACTGTATGCCAAGAACACAAGGTTTGCTTTTAGAGGTTGATTTTAGTAATCCCACTTTTATTATGTTATACGAATTTTCTTGTAGGACGTATGACAGTAAATAGTGGTTTATGAGCCTAAGAACTCAGGACGTTAGTCTGTCTTATTCATTTAAGACCGGCATGGCATAACCATCATGTCAGCCAAAACAACCTTCACGCAATCTTTTTCTTTCTTTTTTTTTCAGTCTATAAGAGCCACCCAAATTAATCCTCAAAACTTTTCTCGCATCATGTGCTTACGTCAAGGTGCAGTTGGGTATCACCATAACACCTCATCCTATAAAGCTACCACATAAGACCTCCTTACGCCACGTAAGGAGGTCCTTACGTAAGTAGTTCTATTATGTCGTCACACAATACACGTCATGTGAGTTCTACCATGCTCGTCCTACTTGCACATATAGTACTTGTACTCTCATTGCATCAGCTCGGCGTATAAAAGGTTGCCTTCCTAGAAAATTGGATCGTGGGCTTTTAAGAGGAAAACTGGAAAATGTGTTACGTTTTTTGTGGTTCTTCGTTATAATATCTGCACTACATTATTAATGTGTAGTTTGTTTTGTACGTTTTCAAAAGCACTAAAGAAAATTGTGTATTTTGGAGATATTTTCATGTTGGAGAGAGATAAATTAAAAGAGACTGTTCAAATTCTTTAAAGCTATCTACAAGTTTATTTTCGCTTTTCTGCTATAGCTAACCCAAAGCCTCCCATTGGGAGAGGTTAATCGAAACTTATTGAAGATGACACCTCCACCCCACAACCACTTCCATCACCGTTTTGAGAGTTTCATCATCTCTCTGCCATTGTCCCATGTTACTTGGGGTCAGCGCAACACGTTTTTTGTAGTAAGAACTTCATTAGCGGCGTTGGGCACTTTTTTTGGGATGGGTAAAAATTTTTAACCTCGCGTCACATGGTCTCGTGTCCTGACCGTAAGACGGCACGGGGAAAAAATTATGTCATGTATTATATTACCTATGTCAAGTTGATGAGACATAAATTAAACTTTTTAATGTAAAATAATTGTAAAAGTTCTGAAGTGTTAATTTTTTTTATCTATAAGTATGTACCTATCTACCTACTAATATTATAAAGTCGAAGAGTTTGTTTGCTTTGTATTTAACCACATAAATGATAGTACTTTTATGCTGTTAAATAAAGTAATTCGTGCGAAATTTTTCCCTAACCATTCCAAAATATTAAAAAATAGAAAACGTTAATGTTAAAGTTTTCACTTTTTGCACTCCCGGAGTGCAACCCGTTGTTTTTTTTGCCATTTTCCTCTGTCAACCGTAACGCTATCAATAACTCCTTTTTCTTTAATTTATCATTCCTCAAACAATCCGTGGTCAGTAAAGAAGGTACTCCCTGAACAACAATTAGCCCATCATCAGCTCAGCTCAACCCTTCAGCTCATAACACTAATTGCAATTAATTACTTTATCCGTTACGATACTATGATATTAATAAACAAGGGTCCATGAAACGTAGATTAGCTCCTTGATTTATTCATAAAGGTTAGAAAACTTCGCTAGCTCGATGAATAAGTTATTACTAGGTGGGTGTATTGAAGTTAGGATTGCTTTGGTCTTAGTAAATACGGGGTTGATAATGTAAGGTTGGGTAGACTTGATTAGGGAATCATCAATCGAATCGATTAGCTGATGAGCGGTGCTCAAACAGTGAAGGAATACGCCCTACATACAAAAATTCGTAGGCATGTGACATCTACCAAAATGCACCCGCTTGGTGGGTCACGGCCAATTGTTCTCATAAACGTTTTGTTCCAGCCAGAGGCAACATTTTATTGCGATAATGTTTATTATGTTTAAATAATATAAGAATGATGGACAGAGAGGGAAAGAAAGACCAAAGCAAAGAAGGATGTGTGAGGAATGATATAAAAGGGAAAGGAAATATATAAATGATGCCATGACCCCTGACAAGCGAGAATGTTTGAAGAAAATGTGTAGAAACGGACGAAGGCAGGAATGATAAATATAATAACAGTACCTATAATAAGATAAGATCCCCTTTTTATTTGTAATCATAAGGAAAATGTGTTTCCATCCTAACTACATCAATGTTTATTCGGTAAAAAGAAACACACGGTATCGGATGTCTTTGTAAGTAATATTTATAATATTTACCTTGGACTAACATGAGTCGAGGGATGTTTTGTCTGGGTAACATCGCCCGAGGCGAGGTGGAAGGTAGAACCTCAACCTCAAACGAAAGTTTTCAAAGAACAAATTAATTACGAGCTTGAATAAACTCTGTGTGCCCTGAAACTAATTTGAGAAAGTTTTTGGGTTAAAATCATATTAGAATTTAGTACCTTTCTAACCAAATAAGTGGCAATTCATTATTTTAATTACGTAAGTACTACACTTTGCCTTTTCTAGTCTCGTCAACAAATACTAAATTACAGCTACCCCACATTGTCCCAATGCTGGACAATGGCCTCTCTCCAATCCTCCCCACGGTCACGATTCTGTGCAACTTCTTTCCAATTGTCAAGAAAGATATCCAGTTCGTCCCGACATCTCTTGCGTGGTCTGCCATGACCCCGTGTCATTGTTTCAGGGCACTGCGACGGGTCCGCAGGTTCATGGGACACTACCACAGTATAAAATTATACTATACATAATTATATAAAGGGTGTAAAAGTACCCTTAACGCAAACGAAAGGCACTTGTTTTTCCCACCACTGCGATATTTTTTTGGTTCTAGACCATAACTGGGAACCCTCTAGTTACGGAGATATTGGGGGTCAAAGTTCCAAATTTTGTACAGCTGTTTTTATAAATACTAGTTTTTCAGGTTTCAAGTTTACTCAAATTACGTCCATGACCCTTTTACTATTCAAAACATCCACTAGCACAATGTTTTAAGAGTGCTTTCTTTGTCAGTCTTTTCCCAGCAAAAAATTTTGCGTACTTAGAGGTATTTAGTTTGATGTACAGAATGCTAACTGCTGAAGAGTGGGCGTTTTGGGGGACTGTCTCTTGTAAATAAGTAGAGTAAAGTAAATTTTGACGTTCGAAAAGTGCTGATTATCAGCCTAATTTGAATAAATGACTTTTGATTTTGAACTATGTGTGAAGGGTTAATTTACACCCTGTATACCATAGTATAAAATTATACTAGGTATAAGTACTATATAAGTAGCCACGATATTATATTTATTAAGTACCTACCATATCTAAACTTTGGCTATACGATCTTACCCAAAACTGGCAAAACGGGTTTATGAAAAACAACTTCGGTAGGTACCTACATTCTCTCATCAGATTTATTTATTTTTCTATTTAAAACTAAAAAATCTTGATAAACAATCTCGCCGACGAACCACTATAAAAATCATTAATTTTAATTTTATTACCAAGTAAAACAAGCACTTTACCTGGCACGACAAATAGTCGACAGCAAATTCTCGATCAAATTATTCCCCTCGCTAATTGACGGAAAGTACGATGGAAAAACTTTAACCCTCGGGTTTTAACGCGGATTAAAAAGCGGTTCAAAGCACTGGATGCGGCATTTTACAAGCTTTTTCAAAGAGTTTTCATGGTATAATTTTTTTTTGTATGTATGTAGTGATCAAACTTCCCTTATGAGAATTGCTTAAATTAATTTAAAATTCAAGAGTTAAGGTCAAAGATTCCTTTGTTGTATACCTACGTAACCCTACCTACAGAATAAAACTGTTCTCTTTGTAATTCCCAAGGTAAAGCTGTTACACGGAAGTGCGTGAAGCTTTCTGCATGTGGCAAAATGTCACTTCCATTTTAAACTGAACTGAACTTACTAGGGTACTCCACAATAAAGCACACCGATAACACCGTTCGATACTAAACCTTAACGTCATCATTTTAAAGGTCCTCTAATGGTTTTACAACATTATTAGATCAAGATGGCCGTCGTTCGGCGACGAGCGACAATTTGGCTCCCCTTTGAAAAATTGTTGCCGTTTAATAAAAGCTTCGAGATATCAAGTTTGTAGTAAATCGACTAAGGGCTGACAGATTTCTGTTGCATCGATGTTGTAGGTTGTGGAAATCGAATTTTGTTTGAGTCGTCACAGATTACGAATCGTGCAGTTTTTACATGTCTGTGCTGAAGGAAAAAAAACCTAACAGTGAGCCGTATAGACTCTATTTTGTAGTCTACGTAGGTAGGATATTAGTTTCCAGGAACAGCTTTCCGCTTGATTCTCATGAATTTTCATTTCCACGCTTTGATAAAGCTTTGCACTATTGCCTTCGAGAGTAAACCTTTTACCGTGATGAGATGAAAGTTTTTAGGAAACACTGCGCTTTAAATTCAATCCTTACTTATTTATCGACTACCTAAAACCTATTTAATCTTTTTGTTTTTGGCCGTTGGAAAATTATCAAATAACCCCTCCCGCTCTTGGGCAGAGCGAAAGGGAGTGTCAGACTTCTACTGACTAAAAACCACCCATGTTCCTTCTTAGCCCTTTATGTCCAGGCCGCGGTAACTTATAAACAACCCGCAGCCCCGACGGGAAACCTATTTAACCTTACCCCTGAAAAAGACCACAATTCAAATTATATACAGGAATTTAGTGAGGGCCCTAGTCCTCATCATTCTCTTACCCACATCCCAATTTATTTGGGGTCGGTGCAGCATGTCTACGTCTTCTTCTTCCAAACTTCTCTATTACTGGTTATCACAGCAGTCACCTCTTTTCTGGCCATTTCGTTCTTCACACAGTATATCCATTGTTTCGTTGGTCTTCCCCTACTCATAGCATAGCCATCTACATTTATATTTACTAAACATTTTCCTTATTCTTCCGGATCACATGTCCATACCACGATACGTCCCTAAACGGGTGTCCCTCTATGATAAATGACGTCCACAGACCTTAATGAATGAACATGAAGCGGATAAAGTATGCAATGAGATAGCGAAAGTTGCTGCATATGAGGTCAAAGGGACGTAGGCGACGTCAGGGGGACCTAACAAAGGATGGGGGTATTTCGTTCCCTTTTTAGACGAGACTCGTGCGAAAGCGAGGGAACAATATGGGCAATGCCACAAAACAAAATCATGCGAGCAGTGTTTTGGTCGTTTTGTCGTGGTTAGTTCTTTTAGGACTCTTTTTGTTTTGACTATGCGCGATGGTGTTATTTAGCTTGAAGTACAATGTCCCACACCATGTGTTTACACCAGTCCACATGGAACTTATGAAGCCAATACATAGCTTTTGCTATTCGATTCAATTAGCTTCCCGCCATCCAATCAGTCCTCTTTCAATGTTTAAACACAATTCACATCGTTAATTCCTTCTGTCTGTAACTATAGAATGCCTGACAGAACTGAATTAAGAACATTAATGCAGTGACATCAAAGGTATATATCCAAGGAATTGAATACATAAACGGCTAGTCAACGGATACAAACAGCACAAAAGACAAAATACATACTGAATAACGGAAAAACAACCTGTAATTGGAACTGAATGAAAGACCGAATAATTTGAGTCCTACATTATCTGTCATCAACTGACATTTGTCCACAGGGTTGAATTACGTAGGGTGAAAGTACTTGTAGTCGGAAGGGTGGGATCGCGTGTGGCGCCATGCAGTCGCCACTTTTGTAGACAAAGCTGTAGAGCAGGGTTTGGTGGGTCTAATTATAAACCTGTCAATCGTCACGCGGACAATACGTTTTATAGCCTGTTAGTTAAATTTAATATGTGTAACCATTGAACACTTTTCATATGTTTATTAGCTGTTAAAACCGTAAAATGAATTCGAGCATTACCTAGGTGTTTCAAATTACGCTATATTAATTACAAAAACTAGCTTATTACTAAGTTCGTAAACAAGGAAACAAAGTGTAACAGTTTCCACTCTTAATTAAGTCGTTAAAAAAGTGATCGTCTGTCTAAAATTGCTCCTTGTTAATAGCTAAGAATTATGTAGTTACTGCATAATGGTTGCGCGAAAGCTAAAGTAAATAACACTAAGTCTTGCGTTTCGAAAAACAAGTATAAATAAAAGAACTTGAATACTAAATTAGTCGTCTAGTTCTGTATTTGCTTAGACATAATAAACACGCTAAAAACAGCATGATTATGTAAGTTTTTGTTATTCTGGCGTTAAGTTAATACATTTTACACTAAAATTATGTGTATAAAGAAGGTACTCATGATATTTATGCGAGTTGCTGCCATAAGATAAATATAGCTACTGGCCTACTGGTACCTTTTACCCTTTACTCCACAAAAGCTTTTAACACCTTTGTCCAGGCTTTCAAAGCTGGTTAGTTCATTCAGACTGTAGCTTAAAATACGTTTTATGACGAATATGCAAATTAAAAGCGGCCGATTAATTTACTAAATGAAATGTTATTTAAAATAAATCGCAACTCTTTGGACCCTTTTGTCAAAGGTCTAAATTGTATCCAAACAAGAAATCAATAAGATGTTAATTGAAATTAAAAGAAATATTTGATTTCGGCAAGCCATATTTACTGGGCTTTGTTATGAAATCAGTCATAGCTTACGGCGGGAACTAAACTGAACTGATTAGTAGACAAAAAAACCTGAAGTAGAAACGGGCAAATAAGAACCTAGAACCGCCGGCTATTCCGCCAGTCGAGGTACTTTGAACTTTTTAACTTTATTAAAGTTTATGCCTTCAGCGCCGCGCAGCACCGAAGTTTTCCGAAATGTTTCCTCTTATTTTCCTCTCTATTGTAAACATACATCGTTTGCCAGTTTTCCATTAGGGAGTATGTTTTGGAGATTGTAAGTACTTTATAATCGTTCGTTGCACCACTGAGGTTACACTCAAACAAGATTGAAACTTTTTTATTTTGATGAATTGTTGTAGTTTTTAAACTCAACACATTTAAAAGCTGTGCACGTTCATATTTTCCTTTAATAATGAAAAGCGCCTAGCTCCGTCGTCGATGGAATGTATTCAAAAATTCGGACCCAGTAGCGCGTGTTACCTGCACCTGTGCGAATCGTAAATAAGTTTTATGTATTTATTATTTACATACAAATACACTCCACAGGGACTTCGCCTGTGCAAAAATGGAAATACTTGGCAGAGGCACACTGTGTACAAATAACAGAATTGTGTGTTGCTCACGTGAAGTTGTTTACCTCGCGGGGACGATAAAGTATAAGAAACTTTTGCCTAAGTATGATGTTAGAAATAATTTTCAAGGAATAGGTATGCTAATTTGTTTAAATTATTCAATCTACCAGTAGCTATCATCCCGAAATCTTGTGGTTTAATTAAGATGTGAAGGTACACGTAACCGCTTGTATGTTCAATATTTGAACACGACAGCTACTACTAACGTAGTACGTACCTTGCTGAGAATACCACATGATTTGCTTAATATTTATTATGAAAGTATCACTTCAGTTGAACTTTCATACGAAGCATTCACATTAGGAGTAATTGCAACTTCTTTATTACAAAAATCGCCTTAACCACAAAATTACAAGTTATAAACTTACACCATGTACAAGAAATTGTTTCACACATAAAGAAAAGCGACGGTGCCATAAACCATTGACTTGTTAAAAGTCAATAGATTTGAAATTGCCTTCATAATAGTTCGGACTCAAGAGACACCGTTACTTCACATTGAAAGTGCGTTGATCTCGTAGGTCACGCACATCGATCGACTTGCAAACTTTTACCGAAGGTCAAATATTTGAAGAAGACACCAGATTTTGATGGTTGTCACTATGCACTGAACTCTAATGAAAAAAGTTTAAAGAACTGTATTTTTAGGTGCAAAGCGGACATAATTATGCCTGATGTTATTTAACTGTGTGCTTTAGATTCTTTTTAAGATTTCGGGAGCCAAGTAAACAAGTTACTTTAGAAAAATGAAATAAAGAGTAGCCTATCTTTGCAATTAACATTTCCACATTTTACATGCATATGTGTACCTACATTGCATTTGTGTTAATTATAATATTTCCAGCTTAGGGCAATTAGTTAATTATTTGAGGTCCTCTCTTCTGTAATTTAATAAATCACGAAGTAGGTACCTTAATTACGGGCCGAGAATTGGTGTGTCTAACACAATTTATATTGATTGTGTTTCTCCATCCCCACGTTTGTTTCAGCAACTGAAATTGATCAGCAAGATTGTTCCGTAAGAAATTGGCGGCAATACATTTAATGTTATCTAATTTATTCATTTCACCCTCTTAGACCCATATATTTCTCGACGAAACTTTCGTAAAGGTAACTCGATGAGACTTCCCTCGTTCGCTGAAACTTTTATGCAGTCGTAATATTATTGTGCAAAACAAATCGTAAGAGTTTTCTCATAGTGAAATGTAGCGTTTCTATCCGATAAGTTTAAATTGACATGTTTTTTCCAAGTTAAATAACCAAAACTATCCAGTTTTATGATGATAAAGCTCTAAGCTTCATGAAGAACTGAGAATAGACAGTGAGCTAGAAATTACCAGCATAAGCTTGAAGGTAATTTAAAAACATAATGTTACATTCATTGGAAAATTGTGAAGTTGACTTGTTTTTCTTTGTGTTAAACCTGTTCTAATGCTAACAGTGGAAGAACGAAGCTAAGGTATTCCAAGTACATAAATAGACATAATAATGTGTTGGTAGTTTAGTACCCAATGTAGATAATGTTTTATGAATGAGGTGTTATTGGTCACGTGCAGTCCGTTTTTACGAGACGCTTACGTAAATAGGACCACGAAGAAAGTTCTCCAACGTGTTTTCTGTCTGCATTAGAACAGATAAACCGTACCTACACGTCACTTCAGCTTCGGCTCTTAGCAGCCTTTGTAATGGCCGTTTGTTGTTATTAGCAAACAAGAGGACGCTGAAGCCTGCTTCCTGCCCTTTCGCTTGACGTAATCTCTTAGTCGGCTTTTATGGCACCCACAAGTGGGAAAGGGGTGGACCGAACTTCCCGGAAACCATAAGGAACCTTTAAAAATACTTTCACTTCTGATGCATAATCCATTTAGGGACCTGAGCAACGAAATATAAGGCAAGTATAAATAACATTGGTCTGGAAACTTAGATTTCTAAAAGAAAGTAAAAAAAATATGTTTTCCATGAACGGTATGAAGAGGTCAAATGTCGTTTCCTTATTTTATAAACAAGTAAAAAGGAAGAGAGGTGGAGTAAAAAATGTTACGCTCGCGTATCAAAAGTGTCGGTTTAAAAGAATACTTTGCACTGAAACATTGAAGCGTACACTATCAAGGTCATTTAAACCATTATGGTGGGCTACTTTTGTTAATAAATGGCAACGAATTCAATGGTTTTTGTCGGTGGTACGTTACGCTTTTGAAAGGCTCAATAAAACTGCAAATATAGGTAGTTTTTTCATTAGATCAGATAGACAGTCTTGTTTATCCATGAACTTAAAAAAAAACTTTTTTTTTTATGTTCAAGGACAAAGCATTGTTTTGATTTACTATTAGGACGTCAACAGCTGCTGGTCCGAAAATTGGATCCTGTACCTCAAAATAAACAAATAGTAAAGCATTCATTCTTTTTCCCGGAAATTAAAAAAGTTGCCAACTTTTGAAAATTACCCCATTTTACGGGAGATGTTTTAAATCAGGTCACACAAATGTCATTCCAAATTAACATACCGCTTGGAACATCATCAGAACTTAGTTCTTCTTACCCGACTACGGGGATGCAAAATAAAAAGTGGTTACGATTTTCTTAGTATCCAAATGCGATGGAGCCATCCAATCAGTTGAATAATGTTCATATTTATACACGGTCAGTTTTGTTGCACTTACGATAAAGTAGAAAATTGCATAAATGAATTTCTTGACCGCAAATGCTTACTGAACGTACAGTAAGTACCTAAGTCGTAGACATTTTAATTAGTATGGGGTTCTATAGTTAGGTTGTAATTTCATGGTTTCGTTGGCTACGGCCCCTTGGTGTTTGTAAGTTTTTGACCAGAAAATAAACTCTATTTACATTAATTACCTTAACATTTTATATGAAACAGTTAAGTTTCTACACGTGTTTTCGTAGCGATCTTCTTGCGATAAAAAGGGGAGAATAATGTTTTTTTAAACGTGATCTTCAATTTGTTGTTAATACCTACCTAATTTATGGTTATGTTCACAAGTTTGTTAGGGTGTGTGAATAAGTGCACCATTAACAATAACTATGTAATAATTGTTGCACAGTTTAACCATTACTTAAGAAAGTAATTATTATAGTTGCAGTAGCAAACTAAATGGAACTATAAAACGTTCTTTTACATTTGCATATTATACAATTAATTGTATGTATATTTAATACGATTAGCCAATTGAAATGTTAATTTTGTGGTTATTTATTTGCTTTACTTTTATTTTTCATGTTATCTACAATTATAATGAACAACAAAGTTACACGTAAATCTCTCAGTCACGTTTCCTTTGCTCTGTGAATAGGATCAAAGCCATTATTGGTTCATTCGTCGCGGTGTTGCTATACAATCCCTGTAGGGTTGACAGTTTTAAAATTAAATGGACTTAACGTCCAATCTGCGAGATATTCGAAATGGGAAATTGGTCAGCATCATTGATCTTAACATCATTATTTTTTTTTTAATACTGGAGCTTAGCGTTAAGTAGAACTAGCATTTATTAACGATGACACTTTACTACAAAATTAACGTCGGTAAATATTACTCTGCCACGGTAATTGCCTCTGCTAAAAACCACATCCGGAAGCCAAGCCAGTTTATTGCAAAAGTTCTTTAGAGCTGGCCCATTGCCCATAATCGTGACAATAACCCATTTAAGTTTAGTCTTCCAAAACATCGCGTGTCATTTCTTCTTTCATGCTGAATGCTGCATAGAAAACATTTACGGTGTATATTAGTCTACAGTATATTATTATCATTCAAAAATCGTAATATTATTGTCATTATCTTGCCCTAAGATAATATCCAGTTGCAGTTCAACAACCCTGGAACAAATGAAGATAAATATGCATTTGAAAAAGGTTTCACAATGTTTTGACCCTTATCTCGTGCTTAATACAAATTTATTCTATTGATGTGCCTCAAGTTTAGTTGTCGGTAACCTCTTTAAAGGGCGTTCAACGTTCATCCAACTTTGGACTAGCAGAGGTAATTACTCTTTGGAAGCTTAGGCTTAGGGTGAAAGGACTTGAGGACAGATATGATTTGATGTATTGACTGGAATGTTCACTGCAATATAATTGTATAAGTAAGTAATTTATGATGAGCCGTATTTACTTTGGTTAAAATCTTTGACTTTATCATCTTTTAATAATGAAAAAGCTAGACTGCTGCAATGTCTGGCCACGGGGCCCTCTGGGAAATAAAAATATCCTATATCAGTTACAAATTGTAAGTCGATGATACATTTCACCAACCATGACGCGTGTTTAGTGATTTATGCGCGGTCCAGCAAAAGTATCGTATGCCACGAACAATGTAGGCGAGAGCGGGTCACGTCTCTAGATCGGGTTACCTGGCCGACGCTATTCACTCTCCTATTCATGCTTCGAAAAAAAGTAAAGTGTAACTAACTTGGTTTTTTTGTAGGGCTGACGGAAGTGGCTCGTGATTTTAACATAGAATGCGTTTTAAACAAAAAGTAACGTTTTAACTTTAATGTATTACCTACTATTCAAATTGAGTTTCGTGTTCCTTATAAATCTTAACCTTTAACATTTCTGAAACGTATTACTTTCTAACTTTTCATCCTTCTTTCTGAAAAACCTACCATTTAGATTCACATGTAGCAGGACAGGCAGGCATCCAGCAGGCCCTTTTGAATTTGGGCAAATAGCACGTTCGCCAACCCTACATTGATAGAACCTATTGTTCGTCTTCAGTACCCGGCTTTGAGGGGACACGTAAACCTGTTTGGAAGGTACTTACTTGGTATGCTTCGAATTGTAAGTCGTTGTAGTGTAGCACATTGTTGAAGTACAAGAGCTGTCGGAGTATAGAATGTAGAATAGCTTAACAATACAAGCTGTATGGATACTGATATGAACACGCACTTTATAAAACATAACAGATACAAAACCCAAGCCTACATGCAATATAAGTTAACTCATATAACAACCTCTGTTGCGTTGGGCTTAGTACGAGTAAGTAGAATTTGCATCACAATGCATGTTTTTTAAACCGGATATGTTATCATAATGATTTGCGGACGCACAACCGCTTTTTCTAGTTCATTGGCCTCAAAAGATAATGAGAGATATGAGCAGAACCATGGCGAAAATGTTCTAATAGCTATAATGTCGTACCCAACACTAGCTACTTCCTGTTGTCGCTTCCTTGAGTTTGTTGTTTGAGATTCTTTTGTGGAAAAGTATCATGTACCATTTAGCCTACTTAACTTTACTTAGCCTGTTAAACTTAAAATGCGTTATGTATCCAAAACATCCTATTTCGTTCGATCGATAAAGATTGCAATGGAAATTTTAAAGTAGCAAATATCGTTTTAAATTACAGGCCGTATGGTTTATTTTCTTTGCCTAATTAAAGGTTTGACAAAAATATTACGTTTATTTTTTTCCATATTCCGGGGTAATTTTGTCAGTGCACTGTGCGCGACGTACGGTCACTGCACGCACAAGTTCTCCTCGAATCGAGTTTCGTTCGATTACTTCCTCGTAGTTTCACTTCATCGTCCCCACGGCAGTGATAGAAGATGAAAGTGCATTCTAGATAATGAGTGCAGTTCATTTACTCGAAGTAGCATATGTGATTATATGCAATGCACCACTTTAAAATAGAAACAATTCAGTTCCATCAATTTATATTATTTTTATAGAACTATCCCAAATTATTATTAATTAATTTATTGTCACTGACTGACCTTGCAACAGGGGTATTCAACCGACACGGCTTGAACTTAGGCCGTCTGAGACTCAAGGTCTAGAAAGTTGGCCCTCGCAGTACATTCACCCACAACCCCAGAGTCCTTTGCCAAGAAATTTCTTTGCTAATAAAAAGGATTATTCAATGAAGAGTATTACAGTGTGGTTAATCTCGTATTAGACTGTTAGAACCCATTTTGAAATACATAATTGGATGATGTAGGTTTTCAGCTATTACATGTTGGTTCTGAAATTATATAATTTTGTTTTCTTCGGGTGTCGTTAATTAGAATGCTTGATAACGTCATAGTCATAATGAACTGAGTTCAAACGCAAAGAATACTTCGGATTTGGCCAAAGTGCGAGTATATCCGAAGTTGGTATATTTATAAACGATGACGTGACAGATTGATTGATGCTCTTGCTGACGTTTTTGGCTTGTTATATAATATCATATTATGTCATAAAACAATAAACGTGTTGCGCCGACCCCAAATGACATGGGATAAGGGCAGGAAGTTGACGATAATCTATGTCACATAATTCGATTCGAGCATTCTGCAACCCGCTACATATCTGGGAAACAAGAACCATCATTCAGAATATTTCAAATAACAATACTACCTAATGTAATGACTCCATTGTTTTTAATATTTCTACTTTCATTATCTCTGTAATGCTAATCCAGACATCTGAAACCAGTATTAAAGGCTTGCAGTCGTTGCATTGAAATTGCACTCAATGTTTCTCTCCCTTTTTATGTAAAGAGCGGACAGGGTGAGGGAGGGAAATGGAAATAAACGAAGGCTTCGCCGCCCAAGCTAGGAGCCGCCGCCCGCCCGCCCAGTCGCCAACAGCGCGCCGCCCTGGATACACCGTGACGCTCTAAACGATTATCTTTTATAATGTCATTTCACTAAAATATTTCCAAAATGAATAATAAAGTTTAATACGGTGGAATATTACATGTGATACGGTGTGATAAAGCCAGTGATATATTCATGGATAGGTAAGAGTTTTATTTTGAAACTAAGTTTATATTTATCAATTTTATATTGCCTGTAATATAAATGTATGCGTAAAATGCATGGATGTAACCAGTGTGAAAGTTCATGTTACTACTAGTTACTTACACAGGTACCAACATCTCGTACTATTATAGTTTTAATAGCAATGGTAAAAACATACCGCTATATTCTATCTAGGCAGTATATTTTTACACGTTTGGGTAAATTTCTTTCATGCAAGATATTGTAATATTAGTTTTTATGTGTGTCAAATTTATATGTCATCAGCAATATCATTTCACGCGTCGTTTAAAGTATTTCACATATTTTGTGGGCCGGGCGCAACAACCTTCGCTTCCAAATTTCACGGCTATGATTTCATTATGACATGCAATCTACTCGTAATCCTTTAATCGTTTGACGTTTTTAGAAATAGACATCTCATTCAATAAGGCCTCGATTAGCGAGCGCTTTTGTTGTTCCGATTCAGCTATCTGTTCCGGATATTTTGATAAGATTGGCCGAAACCATGATAAAAGTATTTTTTGTTTATTAATAAATGCGGACGTCTGTTCTGAATTATCCTTAAGTTCTCTGCTCATTCAGCAAATGATTTATATTTTATACAGCACTACAGTTAATTTCTTGGGATTGGGAATAATACAAATATTAAGCAAAACGACGACTTATTATTCTTCCTCCCCCTAAGTGATGAGGCGAAGAAATTAAGCGCTATTTTTGTCCTGTCCTTTTAGAACAATAGATATTATGGAGTGCTTAGTGTTGTATTTTTAAACCATACAAAATGGCTTTTCGTTACAAAGGACTATGTTCTGAAGAGGGGGAGTAGTTTTTCCAAGGTTTTCCTCTCGTGTCATCGTCACACACTCTGCCGCCGGATGACGCTCCTCAGCCGTCGATTGTTGTTCAGAGGAAAGGGGTGACACCCTCCCACGCACGCATCTTCATTCAAGTGGAAGCTGAGTTAGTCATATATTTTGTACTACCTAATATACATGATGATAGAGACATCTTTTATGTTTCAATAGTTTGCTAAAAGTATGCAGATTAGACAAACACAAATGTCACAGTTACATACTAATGAGTCAAGTCATACACAGCGATGCCGATGGTGTTAAAAGAAAGTGGTTTTTGTTAAGTTACGTGTATAACGCTTTGTCTTACAATTCTTTTACGTAAAACTATTACACAAAATTACGAAAAAATCAAGTATAATTGTCACACACAGCTTTCTATATTTCATCATCAATCACTACTAATTAGAACTTTGGAGGCTGTTAAAAGTTTGGGACACCTTTACTACACACGTTTTCAATTATATCATTCTCCATTCATCCTTACGAATGCTATAAGCTCTAAAATTATACAATTACCTTGTTCAAACCACATGCATTATGTTTACCGACGCAAGTATCACATAACCCTTCCGTTGTAAACCCCTACGACTGCACGAAATTACCCCACGTAATTATTATGGGTCCCCGTGCAGGGCGCAGTTTTTTTTCCATACAAGATATTTTGCAATGGGGTTACTGCAAGTTAGGGTCTTTCTTAGCGTAAGAATATTGAATTACTTTAATGTAGTTTGTTGTGATGGCAGTATGTTGTACAGCTGCGATTTAAGCAATACTTTAATTGCCGATTGTACACATTAAAGTTCCAGGTTACACTTACAATAGTAAAACTTTTACGTTTACTTACGTAAACTATCATTGCTAAACGACGAAGAAGTTAATCCACTCATACGTCTAATAATTATAATATTATTGATTTTCACGACCGAACCAAGGTCTCGTGGGAGACTCGAGGCGAGGATATTTACATTCATAAATCCATAATCGAGTCACTCAGTCTATAAAATACCCAATATAGCTTTGAACAATCTTTATTCATTTTCATGGAACAGGGAAACGTCATTATAGATACGTTTCCGCTTAACAAATTAAATCCGATAAAGAGTTGTCGGAGGAAATTGATTCTTAAATTGTATATATTCTTATCAGGTTGATGCGGCAATATGTTTATAACTTTTATCTTTTGTTACAGTTTACAGCTTGGGTGGACGCCGTAATCTTCGTGTTCAGCTTGGACAACGAGATCAGCTATAATACGGTGTCGAACTACTTCAGCAAAATGTCCCATTATAGGAATTCTGCAGAGATTCCGATCATATTGGTGGGAACTCAAGGTGAGTTTATTGAGGATTTCACCTTGCTCCCGATATTTCTGCATTTCCTTATCTAATCTTACGTTTATATTGACTTATCCATGGTATTAGTAACGCCCACAATGTTAATGATAGGTAAATGATTGCACTTGATTGGGTTTTTCTCGTGTAGGTACTTTTTGTTTATGTGAAAATCATAGGCTTTTTGTTATGCGATGTGAGGTCAAAGCCTTATTATACTTGATAGACATTGTATTAAATACAAGACACAAACATTAACTTTAATTATAAAATCAGTTTTCCTATCAAAGAAATATGTTACACAGTTTATTTACATAATTACGTACACGCGTCCGACAGACGTACTTCCTATTAAATGATTGGTTGCTCTTCCAGATGCCATAAGTGAAAGTAGTCCACGCGTGGTAGACGACAACCGCGCTCGCAAGCTGTCGAATGAGCTGCGAAGATGTTCTTACTATGAGACTTGCGCTACGTATGGTCTGAACGTAGAACGAGTCTTCCAAGACGGTAAGTGTAACGAACATCGAATATTTTTGTCGGATGATGTCAGCTTACGCTTTTTTTTCTACAACGCAGTTTTAGGAATGTTTCTACCGTTGTCAATTTACATAAACAGAATTGTTTTTGCGTAAATGGCGACCGGTCTTTCAATTTGTTTTTCCAATTCTGTTTCAAATTTTGATTTAATATTCAAAATACCGATAAATGATCAGCTTGTTAACATTTTGAGCTTAAACAATGATGTAGTAAATGTTTAGAATCTTCAGAATAATTGGTTGTACAAAATGTCTTGCTGTTTTATCAATCGGAAATACGTCAAATACTCGACCGATATAATACACGTGAAACTTTTATCATTTTGAGAAATAATCTACTTACCTATCTGATGAACGTAGATAGGTATTTGTTACAGTAGTACATAAGGGGATTCTGACAATTTCAAAGCATACCTATCCGTTAATGATAATAAACGTACTTATCGACAATTTTACTGATTGTGATTGAGATCGATAGAGAGTTATAAAATTACAAAATAGAGATTTTTTACGATCGCATCGTCTCGTGTGATGCTACGATGTGATGAGACTACAAGCGTACTTATTAGCTAGTCTGTGGATCTCGTTTCGCTTGCGGGGTGTACTAGCGCACGCAGTGGCAACACCGGCCCCCAACCGCGCGGTCGTTTAGTTCGTTCTCGTTCGTTCGTCGCCGCAACATCGCATTGTTTACATTTTTTTGACGTTTTTAAAGCGTCGTTTGTGTGAATATTACGATTATTTTCAATCTTATCCTGAATGGAAGGATGGAGAGAACACTTATTTTCAAGTCTAATATGTCGCCTATATCTAGTTTGAGGCGTCGCAGCTCGTGCTATAACATACAAAGAGCGGAGGAACGCGATCGTAGGAAATCGTCTAAATTTGAATGTGCGTGAAAATGTTATTGTTCGATTAAGCGTTTAGATCTAGTTGTCGTGCTTTTTGGTTATCGAAATTGTGAAAGTTTTCAGTGTGATGGCGATTATTTAGTGATTGTTTTGTTTTGCAGCGTGTCAGAAGATTGTGGGCACTAGGTTGTCAGCATCGTCCCAATGCTTGTCTGGAGGTTCCAGGCCTGTGACTCCACAGCCGTTAGTGAATTCGCCTAGCCACAACCACTCAACATTCCTTTACAAGGTAATTATTGTACTATTACTTCCTAGCGTTCGACTGTGTTCGGAGAACCAACTTTGTTTTGATTACGATGCCATTAGCAATTTCACGATCTCAGAAAAGTACCATAAAGCTTCTTTAGAGTTGTCATTTTGTCACCAAACACTTACCAACTCTATAAAAAGTCACAAATAAAAATAGTTAAAAAACGCACAGAAAGAATTGTGCCAACTATTTTTAGTTAGTGATTAAATACCACATGTTCTCTCACATAATCTATCCAATCTTCAATAATACACAATAGGATGTTATTATCATTTGAATAACAAAAACAGATAAGCATTCATCATCATAAAATTGAATTATGAATAAAAAGGCTGTAAATGATAATTTTCAATACTTACTGAGGTCATGAACTGTGCATGTGTGGCACTCACTTTACACACATGCCATAGTGTCATTGACAATTTAAAAAAATAGCATGTGTGTATTTTTTTTTCCAAAACATATGGTTCAGTTTTTATTGTTTAACCAGCCATTGTTACAAATATGAAGAAGGTGAAGATAGAATTATTTTTATTTATTGAAAAATTATAAAGTTTTACAAAATTAGTGAGAACTCAAAGTTTGGATAAGTATCAAAAAGAAAAATATAATTTTTGATAGTTAGGTTTTACCTGCAAACAGACAGTCGCAGTAGTTTTTGAGTTAATTCATTACAAATATACAAACAAAAATACAAATCTTTCCTCTTTATAATATTAGTGTAGATTTAAGGTTGCATTCATCAATAAATATTTACATACCTGCTTAAACTTTTAAAGAGGAAAATCAAGAACTAACTGCCGCACTCAGAAAGCTTTAATGATTCTTTAGGCCATCACTTAGTAATGGTTTTGACAGTTTTCTCATACAATAATAATATGTCAAACTTAAGTAATCATTAAATGTCTCTGAGTATGGCAGTTAGAGACAAGATAATGTAAGCAAACAACTAGTATTATTATCATAGTTATGTACTTACCTGCCTTTTGAAACAATAACAGTATAAATCTCATGAGATAGGTATAATTGGAATCTATTAAAAGGCAACTATTTATGTACTTATGTATAAAGTAGTAGGTATATTGCTGAAGGATAAGCAAACATAATCGTATAGTAAAAAAACCTATCAATGAAAAACCTCAAATTTAGAATGATAGATAAGGTTTATGGCTAAAAGAGTTAGAATAAATGGAGGGAACATCCTCCAATGTTTTGTTTGTATCAAAATATTATGGAAGGGATGATAAAATTTCCAATTTTTCTCTTATCATTCATTCTTAATTGATTCATGGTGTGCGGATGGAACAAAACATGTGTTGTGGCAACCCTAAATTGACAAGGGACAAAGTTAGGTATCTATCTGCTATTAACATCATCATTTTCTTTTAATACTTAATCACCATCGTCATGATGATACTCTTCTGGACTTATCCCAATTTATTTCCCTTCTCATTATTTGTCTCATCAGACACCTTCCTACATTAACATCTTCTTTTAATACTAGACACGCAATATTGTAGAAATAATTAATTATTAAGAATCAGATGTAGTTGTTGTCATCTCGAGTACCAAACTAAAGTAACAATATAAAAAAAAAACAATCGCCTATATTGTCCCACTGCTGGATAAAGGCATAGTCTTAACGTGATAGCTATCCAATAATTTACTATTCAGATTTCCAATGTACTTTTTCCTATCAATAGTTCTTTTGTTGCACAAGATTTTTATTTCTTAAGTGATGATTTGAATTAATCAATTGAATCATTGTGTTTTGCTGATGACACATTTGTTGGTCATGGGCAATATATTAAGATTTATAGGGACCATGATATGGCTTTGTCATACTGTGGGTCCACTTAAAATAGTCAACTTCATTAATTGTTTGAATATTTGGAGTTTTTATTTCTTAAATGAACAATTGAATCAATATAATTAAAAAAATATGTAAGTAAAAATGTTTATTTTTTCAATGACCACAGTATGCTGTTTTGATCTTATAACAATTTTATCTAAACTAATAATATTATAAAGATTTAAAAATTAGTGAGTATGTAGAGGGTAATCTTCTGAACTAAATATCCATTTCTATAAATTGTTTCACAAAATTCATGGGTGCTTTAAGCTATAAATTATATTTAGCCATTCTATAACATAAGCCAAAAACATAACACTTTTCTTTTTGGGGCAGTCATGTAAAAAACATTTACTGCTAGTTAAGAGTTCTGCATAGACATTTCTAGCTAATGATAATTTATTGTATTTTAAAACCTAGACAACTATGTTCGCGCCTCATTAGTTCCATTTAATAGTTTAATTATATGCTCTTCTGACGGTCCAAATGCCAATTCAAGCAATCATCCAGTCATTTTATTTTTTTATTTAGATTTATGACTTCAACACCTTTTATTTGGTTTGTCTGCTTATCTAACTGGAGGCTAAAAATAACTAATCCAAGTTGCAATAATCTATGTATTATGTAACTACATAATAAGTACATAATTTTTTATTTTTTTTTAATTCTTGCCTTGATGATAGATGTTATTTTGTTTTTTTTTTTTATCACACTTATATTATAAAGGCGAAAGTTTGTGAGTGTGTATGTTTGTTACTTCTTCACGTCTAAACGACTAGAGCAATTTTAATAAAATTTGGTATGGAGTTAGCTGACACCTTGGATTAACACATAGGATAGTTTTTATCTCGATTTTATCTTCCCGTGGGCTAATTTAAGAGTTGTAGCGGGTAAAGCCGCTGGCCAGAGCTAGTAACAAATAATATCTATAGATGGTTGGATGAGTGGCAACTCCTCAAGTGCTATCATATATTTTTAACAAATATACTTTCGTATTAATTACCGATACTGACACTGTAAGCCTGCATCATCCCACTGCTGGGCAAAGGCCTTTCCCCATTCAGTTGTTTCGATCTAAGGTCAATGTGTGTCACCCAGGGTGCACAAAGGGCTAAGAAGGAACATGGGTGGTTTTTAGTCAATACAAGTCTGGCACTCCCTACCGCTCTGCCCAGAGCTGGAAGAGTCATTTCATGATTGATGGCCAATGTAGACCACTTGTATTAATTACAATCTTAAAATAAAGGCATATAATGCTCTTTTCCCAAAAAGAAAGCAACCCTGCCGCTGCTTATCACAACCACTATCGCTAAATAATCTGTATTGTCAACTAAAATAATGGTGGTTTGCTTTCATGTTACTAAACTAATATCTTATCGTAATCCGCCACTTAGCGACATGGAGTGGTGTGCTAGTGCTATGGGCTTAAAGTTGGTAGGCCATAGATATACTTAAAGGATATACACATATACAGCTACTTTGATATACCCAACCCACTCTAAATGGAGTTTATTGCCAGATCCTCTCTATAAGAAACGAGTAAACGGAACTGTACCTTTTGTCGTCGTTTATAAGTGCCCATGTAGGCCTATGTGAAACAAAATTTGTTGATTGACCCAACGGGCATGTCTGCCTACCCTTTCGTTAACTAGCTAGCAAGTAACTGTAGTACCTACACCTACTGTACTAACGTGACATGATTAAAGCTAAATACTAAATAAACACCTCAAGTCTATTCAAGCCATTATTTCCAATAGGTGTTATTTCCGTTTAAGTGAATATCACCATTCCGTGAATGTAAATTAAGTTAATTACAGAATGCGTATTGCTATAGAAAATGTCTGAAATTGTAGTGCAAACTGAACTTTTTATTTACATGGTACACTTAATTACAGAAGCACTTTACTTTTGTTGTAGTCTCAAAGCAAAGAACTTTTTTCCATTAACTGAGTAATAGAATTTCCATTTAACTCTCCCAGATTGAAAAACATAGATTGCAATTATAATTTCGCTACTGTACTTGGAAATCCCAATGATCACTATAATAATAAACAGTGACTAAAAAGGAAATGCCATAATCACTCTTGATGACGTTTTTCCTATAGCATAGAAGCTAGAACTAGTTTAATATATAATATTACTATTGCTAGAAACTTCCAATATACTTCCTTAACAAATGATTCGAATAAAATACACGCATTTTCCATATTTCCCAAGAGAATCCTAATTGGTTTATTAATCCTTTTGTTTGAAAATTCTGAACTTAACAATGTTTTATCTTTTCAAAAAAGTTTTATAACCATGAAGGAAAACGTCGTGAGAAAACAGGCATAATCCATGAACTAACAATTCGAATATATGAGACATTTACCAACTAGCACTGTAGATTATAGCTCATTTCCTCTCATAGAGAGGTCTGCTTCCCAGCAGTGGGAACGTTATAGGCTTATTCAATACCTGTACGGTTGAAATTTATGGGACAGCCGTTTTTTTATTTTATATGAACGATATAATTTGTCCATGAATGTTGGAATGATGCACTTAATAGGTACGTTGTAATTGTTTGTGTATCGATGCAGGATCGGAGGCGATCCTGTAGTTTGTATTATACATACATAAAGTCGCGCCTTTTTCCATGGGGGAAGGCAGACACCACAGAATGCCACCTGCTATCGTAGCAGGTGGCGTTCTGTGGTTCCTAATGACATGTATAAGTACTCCTTTTGCCTCGTCCACGTGTGTATTATATATACTCATACAAACAACATGACGTATAGATTCGGTCACTCAGAGTCGATGTCCTAATAAACACGGTGATAAATCTAATCACAAACGATATCAATGTTTAATCTCGTTGCGTAATACAAAGTAGGTGACTGTAACACTTCGCCGCGAGAGTGAAAGCTAGAATTTTGTTCACACGTAATCTTATAATATATACAATTTTCGTATTATTTTTGCGATAAGTGATACGTCTTGTCATTTCTAATGTTACTGTCCCAAATTGGCAGCTGCGACTAGCGAGGGTAGCGTAGCCAGTGGCCCAAAAGTCTGACAACCAGTCTGACCTAGGGATATCATTATTGGGTAATAGTGATATCCCTAGGTAAGACTGGTATAGTGAACTGGTGACCTACACAACCCAGCTAAGAATGGGTAGTCTTAGCTGGGTTGTGGAGGTCAGATAGGGAGTAGCTCCAAGTAAAATACTGGTATT
The DNA here is from genome assembly GCA_932274075.1 of Diarsia rubi. NCBI lineage: Eukaryota > Metazoa > Arthropoda > Insecta > Lepidoptera > Noctuidae > Diarsia > Diarsia rubi. The sequence continues at coordinate 19,956,446 of OW026417.1, read as the reverse complement.
CAGTTGCGTCCGGTTAAATTGGAAGGCAACCCGAACATAATTAAGAAAAGGCTAGGCAGATGATGACTACTGAAATATTTCCGCTTGAATAACTTTTAATTTATGAGGGTTTTATCAACAGAAATCAAATCCTTTTGGCCCACTATACTAGTATTCCTATTTCACAATTTGATGAGGATTGTTTCCATGCCAATGATTTCCAGGGCATTGTGCACATTAGAAACCATATGCATTAAATAAACACCACATCCCGACTCGTAGCTAACATCTGCGATATATGGATTGATCCTTCGACCCCGAGGGCTAGGTCCCAACTTGATTGAAATATGTGTTCCGTCGCATAACATACACACATACATAACACCACTCTTGTAATCAATCCCAAAGGGTTCGGTTAAGGTGTAACGCCTTTAGTGTACCTCTATTTCGCCAGTAATGAGGTCTCATGTAATAGAGCGCGCATGTTGCCACTAACCGGGTACAAATTCCAGTGTCCTACTGTGAAACTCGCGATAGAAAAACTCAATAGCCCGACCTAGGACTCTAATCAAGACCTCTCAATCTTCAGACCACAGCTGTAAGGCCCGGTTTCCACCACAGCTAGGAGCGGAGACGAGAGACTTGCGGAAATCAGCCAATCATATACGTTAAATTTTACATTTGGTCGCCTTTCGCCCTTACTGTGATTGTTCCAATTTGGCACATGTCCTCTCCGCTCTGCTCGTCCCAGTTTTGGTGGAAACCGGGCCTTACGATTGCGACCACTAGACCAATTGGGCAGTTCCTTATATATCTATTTATTTGTAGACGGCTTCTTCATAGACAATTACTTCTTTAATGTATCCCCGTCTAAGGTGTCTCTCTGCCTCATAAAGTCATACATAACATGTAGTATTTATATGAACATTCACATAACTCAAATATTGCTGATCATATTTTAGTGAAACGAGTTTCTAGGTATTTCAAGGTTAGCGAAGGTGTGTAGGTAGATAGGTAATCAAAATTATATTGCGTATCTTGTTTTAATACAAAAATCGGGGTATTGTTGTTTTTCGAATGTGTTTACTTATTCATTTAATGATATAAAGTGATACTGATAACATATTTTTGGTGCAATTCTATCTTTTCCGTTTATTTTACGATTCTCAAGTCGGACAAAGTGTTATTGGGTTTTTCCATCAGTAATTACTCTGTAGCTGCCGCGGAGTCGAATTTTTGCCCGATTGATGGCAATATATAGGCTTGAACCTTATTACATGGAAATTAAACATATCTGGCGAGAAATGGATGTTCTATTACCCCTGCCTAACGCATCGGGGATTACAGGCGTGATTTTATGTTATTATGCTGAGTGTAAGCCCCTGTTTTGGGCCAGTCTTTCTCGTCCTTTTACGCCCTAATCAGCCCTCAGGATAGGTTTAGCGTCGATTTCGGAGGGTGACTGGTAGCAGCTGCAGAATCGAGTAGAATTTCTTGCAATTGAAGAGTCCTATGTCCAATCGTAGACTCAGTTAGTGATTATAATAACGCATAAAGTAATACCAAAACTTCCATGCCAGTATATTTTAACGCTTCTTTGTAATAATATCGAATATCAAACAAACAGTCAGTTTTATAAATCCGCACATTGCGTAAACATGGATCAGAGTGAAATGTTTACCGTTTTTTATGTAGATTCATATTGGATGGACTGGCTATTTGATTTATTATGTTTACTTTGATATCCGTCCAATTTATTAACGCGATTGATAGGTATAGTTTTTATAATAAATATTATATAAGTTTGGTTACTTAATACTTCCTTGGCTTAGTGGTCGCAAGCTCTACTACTGAAAAGGAGGTCCCGGGTTCTATTCTCCGGTAGTTATAAAGCTGTTTGGTAGAAGTTCGGATTTAGAGCTTTTGCAGGGATTAGGTACAAACGTTACTTTATTTACAAAAGTTTTATGTTGTAAAGTACATTTGTTTCGATTTGGGGAACCCTGAAAACGAACTTCTTTGTATCGTCTACACAACGCACAAGGTCAAGATTAAGGATATCACGCGAGTAATTACAACGAATTATTCTCTGCACACAACCTTAATTGTTATCAATCGATTTCCTGCTTATTGGCTGCACTTCACAAATTTGTTTGATGGCCAAAGGTTTAAAATAAAAACAAAGACAAATTAGTGATACTTCTTTTACTTTTAAATGCGAGAAACTGACTGCATCTTACTCAACCACTAAAAGTGACCCAGTTTTCTTTTACCTGAGAAAGTATATTTTAAAGGTATTTCGTCACAAAGCCCGAATTAGTCACATGTCGAAGTGGTCAGTTCTAAAGATTTTGCGATCCAGAATTACCGTGGCCACATACAAAAACCAAGTCGTACCACGAAGGAAAGACGATGCCTCTTCTAGCACCGTCTTTCAACTCTTCAATAAACTTCTAATTGCGCAGAACTGCACCATAAATGCGATGCATCACACCACGATTGACTCATAAAAAGAGGCAGACAACCATTCAAATTAACTTCAATCATTCAATGCAATTCAATCGATCTCTTATTAAATATCGCATTTGAGGATCTCGATGACGTTCTGTTCCCAAAATAGGACAACAATAACCCATTGTCCTATATTTGTGTCTTCTGACGTCAAAAACAATATGGCTACAGTTTTGAGATGTTAATAATGAATCATAAAATCTAACTAACTGCCGTACTCAGAGATATTTAATAATTACTTAATAATAATAATAATTTATTTATTCCAGAAAACAATGTTCCATTATGGTTAGTAACAATTGAAAACTTATAAACTATGTTAGTAGGCACTTAAGCCGTCACTTAGTAAAGGTTTGACATAAATATGTTTGTATGAGAAAACTGTCAAAACCATTACTAAGTGATGGCCTAAGTAATCATTAAAGCTCTCTGAGTGCGGCAGTAAGTCTAAGAAAGTAGTACCAGTACAACTGAAATAATCTCATCGCATCTTCACCTCAAAGATTGTTTGTATTTATGTTTGTCAATCGATAACTCGGTAACATCTGGAACTCTGGACAGAATAGATGAGACCATTACAATGCCGTACAAAGATTTAAGAGTAGTCCTAAATTTTTGGTCCTTCGGGCCGGATTCCGTGTGATTCGTCCATCTATTTCTACATAATACATTTCAGTATTCGGAGTTACTGCCCGTAACGTAGTACGATTAACACTCATTATACTTACTCGATTGGTGAATAAGTACTTACAGTGCTAGTGTACCGATAGATTACCTATATACCCAACTCTTTTTTGTACGGAAACTACTGCGCATTTAACTTACAGATTAATGATTAGATTCGATAGCATTCAATGGGGCAAGGTCGTTCAGACCGTTAAAAACCTTAGCTGGTACATATCGACGTTTTTACAACGCCTTTTCGTATGGAAATGTCTGAGTCAGTATCTCATTTCCATTTACATATCCGTAGGAAGCCATTATTTTACCCTTATAGGAAAATGGAGCTATCTAACCAACCTACACAACTTTTGACATTGAAAATCGGTACGAAGTACTTATTGGGAAGTGTGACTTGACATACATTTCATTATCTTTAAAATTTAAGCGATGAAGTCCTACATTATTTTTTTTTTAATTGTAAAGTTTGTTCGTCAGACGAACATTTCAGTATCACCGCTGTTGAAAGCTATTCTAATCTCTTTCATCTTTGTTTCAGGACTCTCTACCTCGCGGCCACCACACACTCTCCGCCTCATCCCACCACTTACACAGAGGCGCGCAATCCTTCGATGCCTCCTCAAACAGCAGCGGGATCTCCTCCACACACGTCGTCGAAATCCACAGCACGAATGGCTCCGACACATCCTCACGATGGGGCAACTCCCTCGGCAGCCACGGCTCCTCATCAGGCCTCGTTTCCATAGCAACGGAGAACAACAACGTGAAATTCACCGCCCCACATTGTCTCGATAACTTACAACCACCGAAAGATTCTAAGGACCTACCTACTCCGTCATCTACGCCAACGACGTCGAGGAAGTCTCGAAGGAGATCGAATCTCTTTACCCCTTCCAAAAAGGGGGATGATAGACTAAAGAATGGGGAGCTAGGCTCTGGCAGAGCGATTCCTCTGAAGCAGGGGTACTTGTACAAGAAGAGTAGTAAGGCTCTGAATAAGGAGTGGAAGAAGAAGTATGTGACATTGTGTGATGATGGGCGGCTGACGTACCATCCCAGCTTACATGTAAGTTCAAATTCTCTGACTTAATATTATACCATTATCAGCCAATTTTTTTTAAATCAAGTTATTTATTGTGGAAAATAGACAGAAATTTCTAACAAAACCTGTCCAATTTCATCATCAAATGTGATAACATAATAATTTATTCAACAGACACAAAAAATATGTAAAGTAGATAAATCTATTTTTAATCTTATTTATTGTCAAGGAAAATATTGTTCATGTTATCATTTTTGCATCTTCTTCTTTTATTTGCAATATTTTCTTAGCTAGGCAGATTGTGAACAACTATAATAACACCATAACCTTGTGTTCCAGGACTACATGGAAGACGTAAACGGCAAAGAGATATCGCTGCAGTACGTGACGGTGAAGGTCCCGGGTCAGAAGCCGCGCGGCTCCAAGTCTATCATCACGACTGTGCCTGGGTACAACGGGTACAGCAGTTTGGATATACATGATAGTATTGGAGGACTGTCTATCGGTAAGTCACGAGACAAGCAACAAAGGGGTTTGAACTTTTTTGTATGGACGCTGGCATATCGACCTACCGCCATTTTGATTTTTTTTCGAAATCATGGCCCACGATGAAAGTGATATGAATGGATAGAGAACATACAGACGAACAAAAATTTTTATTAAAAAATGGTACCACAAAGTATCACGTTATCGAGATATTTGAAGGTAAAAAATAGACCTTTTACGTGTCTATAGACGTTGATAATATTATTACTGTTTATTAAAAGAGAATAGTTACATTACATACTACTAGGAGAACGAAAACTCTATTTTTTGACCTTGTGCATATAATAAAATCAACCTGGGAACTGTTATTTGGATCCACGTAATAAGTATATTTTGTAGACAAGGATTAATGGATGTACTTACGAAGATAGACCAACTAAAATGGAGATGGACAGGCCACATGTTAAGAAGTACTCAGGAAAAGTGGAGTAAAATTGTGACGGACTGGTATCCCAGAGATGGAAAAAAGAAGCGGGGAAGACAACTTAAGAGATGGGAAGATGAGTTGAAGCTTACAGCGGGCCCTTACTGGAGAAGGGTTGCACGAGATAGAACACAATGGAAAATGTTAGAGGAGGCCTTTGCCAAAAGGCACACTGAACTTAGAGATATCCTCTAAAAGAGGAAAACAAGCACTTTAAAACAGACGAAAGTTCAGCAGTATTGATTGATTGATTGAATAAGTATATTTAAATGATTATCGTTGTACTCATTTGTCGATTTTTACCTTCAAATATCTCGGTAAAGTGACACTTGGGGTATCATGTTACTTGAATTTTTTTGTTCGTTTATATGTTCTATATCCATACATGCCACTTTCCCCGTGGGCCGCGATTTTGAAAAAAAAAAAACAAAATGGCGGACAGGTTGATATGCCACATCGGTTCTATCCCCTTTACCTTATCATCATCATCATCATACTCCGGTTGGCTCAACATTTCTTCTTCCAAACTTCTCTATTTCTTGTCATCTCAGCAATCACCTCCTGTCTAGCCATCTATCTTCACAAAAAAAAAAACCTAATGAAAGAAGAATATTTTGCAAGATAGTGAGTTTCTCCATTTTCTTGACGCAATATTACTATTTCGCTGTGTTTGGGCGTAAAGGCATGTAAGATAAATATTTCACCTATGGCGAACTAGTGGTCTAAAATGGCCACTTTAGCAGATCATGATATGACTTGCGGTAAAAAGTGTACAATAGATTTATCATAATAGTAATGCGTCTGTGAACATTTAGGGAAATAGACCATAATAGGAAAATAATATGAATTGAAAGTGGCCATTTTAGACCCCCTGCTCCCTCGATGTTAAATGAACATTCTATTGTCCTTATCACAATTTATTTGGAGTCAGCGCAACATGTCTTGTTCTAACTTGTTTTCTTTTTTGCCATTTCATCCTATAAACAGTATAATTATCCATTGTTTCTTTGGTCTTCTTCTACTATTATATCCAAGCTAAAGGCCCTTTGAGTGTTTCACTAAATAAAAAAATGTATCCAAAAAAGGTCCTTTTTTTAAAACTCTAATATTTCTTCATTACTTAATCCAGCATTCCAATACATTCCCTTTTCTCTTTTCTTTCCTTACTTTTGTATTTTTTTTCCTAATCCTTTTTCTTTCTTTGTATACAAACAATAATTCCCTATCGTCTCCTTTCAGGCTACAAAGACAAACCAACCCGAGCGACAGACAAAGCCCTGATGTCCGCGTTTGACACAATGAAGGAGCCTGCCACCAGCCGACAGTCACTGGCCTCTGAGGCAGAAGTCGGCTCCACTAACGGTCAGGATAAGGACACGCCGCATGTCAAGAAGAGACATCGACGGATGAAGAGCAGTGGGGTCAAGAAGGATGGGGATGAAGGTATGTGTGTGTGTGTGTGAGAAATGGTTATCAAATACGAACGACTTGAATCTGTAAGATATCGAAATGTGACTTAAAATATCATTATTACAAGAAATCCGCACGTGGTTTATTTAGTCATGTTTATTGATAGAAGTACTTTTTGGAAAAGGATTTGACCGTGTGTTGGCCAAGGTTAGCTCAAAGAAATCAGGGCCGCCCTAAAGCTGACACAGAACCGGGATGCGGCAAAGTTAATAGGAGGTTCATACCCACTAATGGGTATTTTCGAGCTGATATGATGATGATTATGATTGTAATTTCACATGCTTTAACATGCGTTTGCGTCATGCGTTACATTGTTCCAATTCCAGAAGGCGAATACGCTACCTCATGCGAGTTCACAATAGTGAGCTTGGACGGCAAACGATGGCGCTGGGAAGTGTGCGGCAGTGGCAGCGGCAGCTCGGCGGGTGCTGCGGCCGCCGAGCGGGACGCCTGGGTCGCCGCCGTGGAGGCGCAGATACTGGCCTCGCTGCAGGGACGGGTGAGCTATACCTTACTAGCGGCCGCCGAGCGGGACGCCTGGGTCGCCGCCGTGGAGGCGCAGATACTGGCCTCGCTGCAGGGACGGGTGAGCTATACCTTACTAGCGGCCGCCGAGCGGGACGCCTGGGTCGCCGCCGTGGAGGCGCAGATACTGGCCTCGCTGCAGGGACGGGTGAGCTATACCTTACTAGCGGCCGCCGAGCGGGACGCCTGGGTCGCCGCCGTGGAGGCGCAGATACTGGCCTCGCTGCAGGGACGGGTGAGCTATACCTTACTAGCGGCCGCCGAGCGGGACGCCTGGGTCGCCGCCGTGGAGGCGCAGATACTGGCCTCGCTGCAGGGACGGGTGAGCTATACCTTACTAGCGGCCGCCGAGCGGGACGCCTGGGTCGCCGCCGTGGAGGCGCAGATACTGGCCTCGCTGCAGGGACGGGTGAGCTATACCTTACTAGCGGCCGCCGAGCGGGACGCCTGGGTCGCCGCCGTGGAGGCGCAGATACTGGCCTCGCTGCAGGGACGGGTGAGCTATACCTTACTAGCGGCCGCCGAGCGGGACGCCTGGGTCGCCGCCGTGGAGGCGCAGATACTGGCCTCGCTGCAGGGACGGGTGAGCTATACCTTACTAGCGGCCGCCGAGCGGGACGCCTGGGTCGCCGCCGTGGAGGCGCAGATACTGGCCTCGCTGCAGGGACGGGTGAGCTATACCTTACTAGCGGCCGCCGAGCGGGACGCCTGGGTCGCCGCCGTGGAGGCGCAGATACTGGCCTCGCTGCAGGGACGGGTGAGCTATACCTTACTAGCGGCCGCCGAGCGGGACGCCTGGGTCGCCGCCGTGGAGGCGCAGATACTGGCCTCGCTGCAGGGACGGGTGAGCTATACCTTACTAGCGGCCGCCGAGCGGGACGCCTGGGTCGCCGCCGTGGAGGCGCAGATACTGGCCTCGCTGCAGGGACGGGTGAGCTATACCTTACTAGCGGCCGCCGAGCGGGACGCCTGGGTCGCCGCCGTGGAGGCGCAGATACTGGCCTCGCTGCAGGGACGGGTGAGCTATACCTTACTAGCGGCCGCCGAGCGGGACGTCGTACTGCCCGGACAGCAGCGCCACCTACCGGCTCCAAGACACCAAAATCCCCTTTAACAACATGATCCGCCATTTATTGAATTCATTTGTTACAAAAAATGTGATAAATGAAGTACCGCTCGACTGATTTTGTGCAAACTTCACATAAATCGTCTACTAAATAGTCCGAACAAAACCTAAACATTTAATTTAGCAACTTGGCAACTTTGGTTTGGTTATGTAGGTGAGCCCGTTCTTGAGTTATAAAATTACAACGAAAAGTGGCATTGATTTTTATACAGGGTGTCCCAGAACTCAACGTCAAGCCGAAACGGGGTGACAGGATTGATCATAACCATCACGAGAAAAATCTGAAGGTGTACTACGTACTGTAGGTTTTGACATGTAATTAGCAGCAGGGTATTGTGTATCTTTCTAAATGTCAGTGGCTATCATAGTGTTCATCAATTAACTGTCAAATGATTCCTTTTTGTAAGGCGTAAACTAAATCGGCGTGGGCTAAACTATAACCAATTTGACAGTGAATCGATGGATACTATGATAGCCACTGACATTTAAAAAGATACGCAATAGCCCTGCTGGTTGGAGGATTCTCCCTTTCCTATGGAGGATGATAATCTGTCTAAAATACTCATCAATTCATCACTAATGCGTGTGGTGAAATAAAGAAATAAATTAATGTTATGAAATTAATTTATGATGAAATATGCTTTATTACTGTACATGACAGTTTTATAGTCAATATTTCATAATAACTGATGTAATAAAATGGATTTGACATTTTTATGACATCATGCCTAAAAACGTTTTCACCCAAATTCATTTGCCAATGGAAGGCGTAAGGACACTGACACTGACCATGGCACCTCTGTATGAAGATAGGAGTAAAGTGCCCCATAGTGGAGCCACATGAGTATATCGTTGTATGACGTTGCAGACGTCCCGCCAGCCGATGCCGACGGGCGCCAACTCGACGGGCGACGTGCGCGCTACGTACTACATACGTCGCGTCAACGGGAACGATAAGTGCTGCGACTGTGGCGCTGCAGGTAACTAGCATTCATTTTATCCTTAGTACGAGGAGCACTTTATATATAACTAGCGGACGGCACGCGGTTTCACCCGCGTAGTTCCCGTTCCCGTGGGAATATAGGGATAAAAAGTAGCCTATGTTACTCAGGGTGAATGTAGCTTTCTAATGGTGAAAGAAATTTAGAAATCGGCGCAGAAGTTTTTGAGTTTATTCATTACAAACATACACACACGCACACACACAAAAATCCAAATCTTTCCTCTGTATAATATTAGTGTAGACTAGCTTTTAGCTAGCTCACGGCTCCGCCCGCGTGGATGTCGGGAATATCGTGAATTACGATTTTACATACAAACTTTTATCCCCTGTTTCATTCCTTTGGGCCTTGGGGGTTGAATTTAGAAAAATTCTTTCTTAGTAGATGCCTACGCCACAAGATAAATACTTGTGCAAAATTTAAAGTTTGTAGCTAGGGGTTTGGCCTGTGCGTTAATCCTCAGTCAGTCAGCTTTGCCTTTTATATATACACAAGATGTAGTATGAGTGTACCACGGCAAAGGTGGTTTGACAAGCCTGCCGGTGCTGCGGGTTGTTTGAAACAGATACCGCGACCTCGACACAAAAGGCTAAGAAGGACCATAGGGGGTTTTTAGTCACTAGAAGTCCAACACTCCCTTCCGCTCTGCCCAGAGCGGCAGGAGCCATTTGATGACTTCCCACCCACCAAAAGAAAAAGTAATGTGACGATCTGATCTTGTTTGTGGGGTAAACATGGCTAGATGTTGCACTGAATAGAGAGGTTTGGAAGGAGAGAGGAGGGCTTGATCACCCGTGGGACACCGAAAGACTAAAAAAATTAGTTTGTTTTGACAGATCGAAATCTTCAGTGGTCACTAATAACAGTTGGATAGAATAAATTAGTTGTATGATTTTGATTTTTAAGCGTTTACAAGTCATTCATATTTATATTAGCAACATGAGTAAAGGTGACACCTATTTTACATACTTAAACACCTAACCCAAGAATATTTATGCAAATAATTATATTTGTATGAAAATATATTTGACGCGAGTGTCGAACTCGCAACCTGTTGCGCTGAAAGTCGCAAAAGAAAGCGCAAGGCCATTCGTTAATGAGGTTATTAAACCCAACATCTAGATTTGATAATAAATCGTTTATTTTGCTGTGGAAAAATATGGCTTGATTAAAGAATACATTGACTACTAAAAGATTATTCCAGTCTGCCTCACCAAGTTCACAGCTTGGTGTCACAGAGCAAAACAATGTTTTAACGACGCATCATAAACCAGTTGGTTTTACAAAACATTTACTAGATGGGGCCGGTAGGAAAAGAAACAGCCGAAGCCAAAGCCAGCAAGGTCGAAGAAGTAATTATTGTCTCTGTTAAGTTCAATAGGGGATCGGACAAAAAACAAATAATTAGTCCGTCAGATAGATTTCCAAAAAATATTGGACACGTATTTTTTCTTTTTTCACCTTCCATGCTTCGAAAACTCGTGGACTCCTCTAAAACGTCACATGTCAGTAAATTTTAACCTACAAATGACGTCACAACCCCCACTCATAATCTTTGAGGCGTTTTATCTCCGTCAATTTTTATTATTTGATAAAACAAAAAATACGTATCCAATATTTTAACTTACGGACTAACCCCTAACTAATAATAACATATTTTTTTACCCTGTCCGATCCCCTATTGGTCAAGTCATATTTATAACCCAAGGCCAATGACATTAAAGCATACAAATATCTAGTATAATTATAAATTTTCCAATTAATTGTTGTAACATTAGCAATTATCAATTTAGAATTATATTGTTGTTATAATTATAGTTATTAGACTGTAAGATTTCCTAAAAATAAAAAAAATACATGAAATAAATAAATAATAACATGTTCTTCTATTTCCAGAGCCAGACTGGGCGAGTCTGAACCTGGGCGTGCTGATATGCATCGAGTGCTCGGGCATCCACCGGAACCTCGGCTCGCACATATCGCGAGTGCGCTCGCTGGATCTCGATGAGTGGCCGTGAGTTACTTTATATTGTACACTAGCTGTGTACGTGGCTTCGTTCACATCACTGTTTATTTTATTGAGATTTTAAGTTAGTGAAAGCGTTTGTTGTATACTCGAAATAGTCCTCTACAAGGCCAGTTGATGAAACAAACAAGTTTTCTGATAATTGGTGTTTATTTTGCAAAAAGGTTTTAAAAGTCACTTTTTTTAAAACTATATGGGGGATTTATAAACAAAAGAAATAGTTTTATTCATGTTAGTCTTAGAGTACATACTGTTGGAGCTTACTGATCACAGGATTCTCCTAGCACAGGCATCTAACATTATTACTTTATTTTATACTAGTTGTTCCCCGCGATTTCATTCGCGTGGAATTAAAAAAAAAAAAAACATAAAGTGTTAAGATGTTACTTCTAATACCTCCAAGAATATGTGTACAAAGTTACATGATGATCGGTTAGTAGTTTTCGCGTGAAAGCTTAACAAACTTACATTCACATTTATAATATTAGTGGGGATGTATTTCTGGTAATAATCAATCAATCGTGACCCAAGGGGTGGCTTTTATCTTGGCCAGAGGCTAAGCGTTGCCATACAACGTGGCAATGCCACCAGTCTTTTGGGCACATTACCGGCTGACAGCGTTGAGGAGCAGTATTTCGATGCCCTTTTATAGTTTCTTATAAGTTTATTTTATTTTATAGTTTTTATTTAATGTACAGAGTTCATAATTCATTATGTTTGTTTTGTTATTTCAGATTGAGCCACGTTAGTGTAATGGTGTCTCTGGGCAATGATCTCGCTAATTCAATATGGGAGGCAGACTTCAGAGGTCACGTGAAGCCCATGGCTACATCTAGTCGAGAGGAGAAGGAGAGGTAAGGACTTTATTACTTGTTAAAGCTAAATAGTGTTACGAGCTGGTTAGGGGGTCAAATAAAAACACTACTAAATAAACACACGTAATAACTTTATTAATCGCATAAGTTTATCGCACTAGATATAAGATTACCTCGAACCTTTCGTTGTCTCGATTTCAAAGTAGATTTACTGCACCGACCTCTGCCAGTCCTTTAATACCTAAGACACAATAGATGTTTGAGAAAAATCTCTATTGTTAACTAAAAATTCCGCGTGGTGGATTAATAATAGCCTATCCTTCTCCTAGAGAGGAGGCCTGACTCCCTGCAGTGGGAACATTATAGGCCAATGATGATGAACTAAAAATAAATAAAGCATTAACAAAGTAAAATAATTTTTCGCCTTGGGAATACAATGGAAGCACCTACGAACTTCCAAACTAGAAGGGACTCGAAATAAAAAAATATATATAACGAAGGTAGTTCAACTATTTCGGGTACATCGATGTCAGAGTCCAACTACGACATGGTCGAGATACAAAGTAATAGTCTCAACACTGATAACAACCGCCTATTTATTCACAAATTAACAAAATCTCAAATAGTCAAGATGGAAATTGATTTAGTACGGAAACGCGGGAAGTTCGATACAGGCGGGCAAAACGACCGTTCGCGCTCGTGTCTCACCAAAAAGGTAACGAAAAGCGTCCAATGCCAACGACAACCGACCACTGACAATTGACAACTGATAGCTAGGCTTGGTCGTCATATTATAAAGCAGGATAAAACAGCCGTTTAAAAATAATAGCATAAGCAACCTGCTATTTGTTTTTACGTCTTTATGCTTTAAGCGTTTTAGCGATTAACGCCATCTATTAGATTTTGTAGACACATTTTTCACCAAATCAATTTAAATGTCACTTGCCGTCACCGACGGACGGGCGACGCGGTACCTACTAATGATTTTCTCAAAAAAACGTAAGATGTCGTCGTTGTCGCAGTAATATTTACTATCAACTTACGATTATATTCATTCGAATATATTCATTCTGATGTTCAACGTTCATTCGTTATTTAGCTTAGTAGCGTTTTGCCGTTGCGTGCGTTTTCGAATATATATTCAGATCAGTATTCGTTCAGCTGTTCGACAGTTTTGTTGACCGTCGCCATTAAAATTTGTTAAGTAAATGTTTTAAACTTTTAACTGGCTGGATGCATGTTTGTGTGTGGGCTGAACGTGACTGTATATTATTATTGTGTTTTGTATAGAGTGTTAAATTTAAATTGTAATTATAGTGTTTAGTTTTCATTTGTAAATATAAAATAAAGTGTTTTTAGTTTTAATTTGTAAATATAAAATACCTATAGTGTTTAGTTTTAAATTCGAATTATTGTATTGTAAGTACCTAATTCGAAATACAAAATGCCTCGAGTTCGAGTTGCTGAGATGCTTGTTTCAAGCTTGACGCGTTATTGAATACAACAGTATAATACTATATAACGCAAACGCACGCAGCGCAGCGCATCGAACGTTGGGTGGTACTAAACTAATATATTAGCGCAGGATAAATATCATGCTATTTTTACTAAGCTGAACGTTGAAACGCGTTGTTGAATTAGAGCCGTTTTGCCCACGACTACTGATAGCTGTTAAACCAGACCTGTCACGCTCTGTATCGACCTCACCCAAGCACACTTCTTGACGTTTCCGACAAATGATCATAGATGGCGTTATTCTAAATTAACAATAATCGATAACAACTGTAATTTATTGTGCCTCGGTGTTCATTCTGCGGCAAACATATATTTAGTGGACCTATTTTGCTCCGCATTTTTTTTTAAATTTTCGTCAGATTGTCATTTGGCCGTTCGTCGTCACTTTTCGTTTTATTGTACTTCTGAAAATTCTAAGCTCACGTTTGTCCTCTTCAGGTGGATCCGCCTGAAATACGAGCGTCGCGCTTTCCTAAGCAGCGAAGCGGTGGCCACCGGTGTAGAGGCGCTGCGTACGGCGGGTGCGCGCGGCGCGGTGGCGGCGCTGGCGCGGGCGCTGTGCGCGCCCCCCCCCCGCGCGCCCGCGCCGCACGACCGCGCGCTGGCCTTGCGCGCTGCCGCCGCGGCCGGACATCTAGCGGCTGCACAGCTGCTCATATGGGTATGTATCTATACTAATATTATAAAGCTGAAGAGTTTGTTTGAACGCTAAGATCTCAGGAGCTACTGGTTGGAATTGAAGAATTCTTTTTGTGTTGGATAGTCCATTTATCGAGGAAGGCTTTAGGCTATATAACATCACGCTAGGACCAAAAGGAGTGGAGCATGCATGAAAAATGTTGCACAAACGGGAAACGATATTCCTTATTGAGAGCTTCCGTTGCGTGCGCTGCGAAAATGGTTTAAGTTATGCAAATATGATGTATTAAAGAAATGTTCCTCATTAAAAGTTCTACAAAAAAGAAGTGAGTTAATCTATTAAGATGAACTCACTGTAACCATTTTTTACCATTGAAATGTTAGGTTCAATAGAGTTATTCCTTGCGAAGCTTATTTAACCCCTATGGTATTAATCTATATCTAAATAAATGTGTTTGTTAGAACGGAAATTTAATATAGAATATTTGTGCCTTTTACTCTATATAGTTTAAACAAATATCTTAGAAGATATCGCAATGTAAAAATGACCGCGCGACAAAAATTACGCGGTCCGCTGCGCCGGCCCTCGCGTCCCAATGTAGATACGTGGAGATTTTGGCCTCAGGGAAATTCAAATTCAAAATATTGATTGCACCATAATATTTACAAGGTGTTATTGTTTATTGTTTTGTGAGCGGTGGTGGCCCAGTGGTGGCGGCCCCGACTTACGAACAGTTGGTTGTGGGTTCGAACCCAGACAGGCGCATTACTTTGTGTAATTTATTTCATCACCCATCCCTCTCCTAGAGAGGAGGCCTGAGTCCCTACAGTGGGACCAATAAAAGGCTGATGCTGATGATGATGATGATATGTACCTATAGTAATTCTCACTTTAATAATATATTCTAATTTAATCTAAACTAATATCATAGAGAGGAAAGATTAGATCTTTTGTTTGTTACGATTCAACTCAAAAATTACTCTGACGACTTTGAAAATAATATGTTGGATAGTCGTTCTATCGAGGAAGGTGCTAAGCTATATATTAATGTGACGCAGACGAAGTTGCGTGGGTCAGCTAGTATCTTATATAGAGGCGCTGCGTACTGCGGCCGCTAGGGGCGGCGTGGCCGCGCGGTGTTGTACGAAATACTGAGCATACAGAATGCACGGCGCGTGAGTATGAAAAGTTATGTGCCATTCCGTACATTATGTGAAAATGTAAACTGAACCCAAATGAAAGAATGTTTCTTTGTTTACCTTGTTTTACTCTTCTCCACTCTAGTTTTCTTAAAGTGAGCTATCACAAACTTACCTGCACCGAATCAGGCGGGAGGAAGCGCCCGGATGCATTGTGAGAATCGGTCGGAGGACACGGTGGAGCACACCGTGGAGTGCCCCGCTTGGGCGGAGCCCCGCCGTGTTCTCGTAGCGGCGTGAGGCGGCGGCGACCTCTCGCGCCCGGCCCTGGTGCAAGCCATGGTCCGGGGCGAGGAGGAATGGGACGCCGTGGCCTCCTTCTGCGAAGCAGTGATCCTAGCGAAGGAGGTGGCGGAACGCGAGAGGGAGAGAACCTCTCATCCCAGCAACCGCGGGGGGCGCTCCGGGCGTCGGGGGCCACATGATGGCTTCCGGACACGGTAGACGCGGGCCTGTGGACTGTGTGTGATGGGTTAGCTCGCCGACCGTCCGCCTTACGACGACGACAGGCCGTGTCGACGGCGCTTTCATGTTCCACGCGCACCTCAAAGAGATGTCAGCAACATGGGAGGGGCCCGAAAGGGCCGACGCCCGTCGGGGCTGCGGGTTGTTCAAAAGTTACCGCGGCCTCGACATATAGGGCTTAGAAGGAACATGGATGGTTTTAGTCAGTAAAAGTCTGACACTCCCTGTCGCTCTGCCCAAGAGCGGGGTTGTTTGATGATATTCCACCCGCCAAAACAAAAAAAAATCACAAACTTGCTAGCTACAAAAAGTAATATAAAATACCACAACTAACCATGACATTGTCTTCCCACAGCACAACGGCAACCCGAACTACCCGGACGCAGACGGCCACACTTGCGTGTTCTACGCGCGAGCCGCAGCCAACCACCTGTCGGGCATCCCCACGCAGTACCCCAAGTCGCTCCAGCTCACCTGCCCCCTGCACCCCAGCCCCCCGCACAGCTCCACCCCCAGCTCGGCCACCAACTCCACCAGCTCCAACTCCAGCACCAAGAGCTCACTCAAGAACCCTGAACCGGAATGCAACTGCATCATCTTTGAGCTCCTAAACGCCCAAAGCGCGAGCAAAGCCCTTGTGGAACTCCTCATTGGCTTACAGAACAACCAATACATGAACGGCTACGACCACAACATCAGTGTTGCCAGCTTCGCACACAACACTCTAGGAAGGCCGTCGCTTGGCCCCAATCTATCGCTAACGAATGGAAAGTGTGGCAGCGTAGTGTAATACGATTTTTTCTACATCTAATTGTCGGTTTTGAATAAATGTTGATATTGTGACTGAACGTTGTTACCGTTGTGGTATATTTATACTTGACTCGGGTGTGTGCTGCAGTTTTGTAAGTTATTTAAAAATTGTTGATAATTTTAATTGACAAAGTTATGGTTTGGATTGGCGAAATGTGACGTTATAGATACACTTTTGCCTATCCCTTCAATGATAGAGGCGTGATGTTATGTTAAATATTTATGATTCGTTTTGTTCTTATAAATATTTATTTCTTTTTCAACAGCCCAGTGATTTCGAGGATCGCTAACTAAACAAAAATTTCTTTGTTTTTGTCTTGTTATTTCCAAATTTGTTTCGTTACAAAATTGATTAATATGAGAGAGATATTTATTAAAATAATAGTTTAGTTGCCATTTAATTTAAGCGACAAAAAAGGTCGTACGATTACTTTGTCCCAGATTCAAAGTATTTATTTATGTAGGTACTTATTTGCTTACAAAGCTGCGAGCCGCATATTTTTGTATAATACATGTAGTGTATTCATATGTATAACGTATACATGTTACATACGACTGACGGTACATTATTTGACGTAATATCTGATTCTTACATAGAAAAAAAAACTTCGCGAAATTAGTTAAAATTCCGTGTCTGTCAATTTAAAACGTTAATTAAATTAGACAAATTGTTAGTGTAATTGAAATTCTGTAAATTTTTCGTGTGTGTCTTCATGCTTGGGTCACTAGGCAGGGATACTTTTGACTCAAAACACTTATTAGCTTGGAGACCAGAAACGGCAGCTCGCTAGCGCGGCGGATAGCGGAACTAATTATGACACAACGATCTAAAATGCACTTATTGTAGTCTGTGTAAACACATTTCTTTATGCAAATATTAATTCGATTGGTCTCTAACGCCAATAAGTGTTTTTAGCCAACCTGTATTTTCATTACGTATTACAGTGTTACATATCCGGTGTTAATAGTTCAAATTTTTAAATACAATTTTTTTCTAGTTGCGTAGTGTAGGTACCAATTGCATTTTAGGAACTCTTCATTTTCAAATAAAATTAAAAATATTTACACGCAATGTATCTTACAAGTTACAAAAATATAATTTTCACGTAGGTAATCATTTCATCTGTACTGCAAAGCTGTTTATACTAAAATACGATTATCTTTACACTTTATTTTCTTATCAATATGAACTAAATGTCTATATAGTAACAATAGTGTTACAGCAATAGTGTGCTACCGAAGTACTGTAATAGCCAATAATATGCCAACAGGCAATCGTAATTTTATCTAGAACAACTAGTCTACGTGGCGTTGCGGAGTTAGTACCAAATAAGTACCGGTTTAGGCGGAGGTTACGGATTTTGCTAACAACGGATCTACGGAGTTTGCTAACACGGATCTTGCATACGGAGACAGCGGATTTTAAAATTCGAAGTGCTGCTTCTTGAGATATTCGGGTTGAGTTTGAATTTGTTTTTAAATGTTAGTAAAATTCGTATACTCGAAGTTTTAAAATAGGATTAACAAAATACCTGTGAAAGATTACTGAAATCAGGTTGATATAGTAATTTTAGACAGTGATGTAGCATACTACTTATCCGAAGTGTTAAGCAGAGGTGTGAGAAATATCTATCTTTGGGAGCTTTCAAGTATTACGTAACGAATTTGGGGGGATGGGGGTCTTGTAAAAAGTTACGATGCGTTACAACATTTTAAAACGCTTAAAAATTAATAAAAAAAATAAAAAATTATAAAAATAAACGCGTCAAAATTTCAAATTTTAGGTAAATAGGGTCACTTGGTAGTTACGTAACGTTTTACTAGGGGGTGGGAGGGTACAGAAAAACGTTACAGCGCGTTACATGGGGGGTGGCGGGGTCAAAAATCTTCAAAATTTGCGTTACGTAAGACTTGAACGCCTCCTCAGTAATCAACCTCCTCAGTAATCTAGCAGCCCGGTACTTATAACCAAGTTTCCATAAAGTCACAGTTTAGCATAGATGTTATACTAATCGTTTAGAAGCGAGATCTCAGCTCAATGCTATATGTAGGGTATAGGATAATAATTTAGTGGTAATTTCTCATGCTTTACCCTAGAGCCTTTGGGTGTGATGTCCGTGGTTCTTTAACTTATATTTCTACTATAGTTGAACTAATACGAATAATTCATCCTGTATTCATGTCGTGGGGTCAACAATCTGTTGTAGTAAATAATAAAAAAAATATTTTATTGATTTTTGTGTAGAAAATTACGAAAAAAAAAGTAGTTAAAAACTAAAAAACCCGACTGAAAAAACTGAAAAGCAAAAAACATGCACATTTTAAATTGAACAAAACTTGGAAACAGGCGGGATCCATTATATTTTGATTTCATATTCAAATGAACCCTCCTTTTAGACTTCGCCGCAGTCGGGTAAAAAACTTACCCAGGTGTATTTTTTTCTAAAATATTTTTACTTACATGCACTGAAGGTTTTACCGTTTTTCGTCTGTATTTCAAAAATATGCTTAGTCCTCAATCTAGATTATAACTTAGAACCGTTATATTATTGTCATAAAATCCAACAATTAGCACCACGGCTAAAAACATACAAAAATCAAAGTTAACGAATCACGGACAAATTAACATTCCAATTTGTAAATTATTCAGCACCCCAAAGGCTAAATAGTCGATGTGATATACTTAAGGTCTCCCTTAATAAACCAAAATGTACTGATCCTTCTGTGCCTACTCTTAGGTAGTACGCTTCACGACTATAGACCAGGAGCTGGCGTACACTTAAAAAGATAAAGAAACATACATCGCAGTCTCCTGGACTATTGTCAATATTTCCAATTTGTAAAGTACTTCATTGTAATAATAACGCGTTTTTACAATTAATCCTTTTAGATGTTTGTGCTTTCTATTTATTTTGATGACAGTTTCATTTGAGTTTTGTGTTTTGGCCTGAGTGTGGACTGTTGTTTTGAATTGTTCTAATGCTTGGACTGAACGGATTCGCATTTTAGTAATAGAGAATTTAAGTCACCATTCTTTGTAACTGTTATAAATGTACTAAATGTGGTACGAACGACGACCTATCAAACTATACAAAATCAATTTATACGGGTCTCTCATTGTACGGGAAATCTTTTCAAAGTGATACCATGCAAACTGGAAAAATATCAGTTGCCGTGTGTACTCTTACTAACATACACAAAACTGGTGCAGTCCATATTATAGAAAACTAAAAATACTTTGTGATGCTCTCTGACCTGCATAATTGTTTGTACAAACGATAATGACCAATCAGTGCAGGTGTTCACCGTACTTTCTTAATTTCAGTCTGCCTCAGCATGTTTTTAGGAGAGTTTGTTAAAGAAAATATTTTTATTTGTGGTACAGCCTGTCTAAGCCGTGGCCTGGAGGTATCTCGGGCCTGAGGTTTGCGAAACTATGCAAGAGATTTTAGACGCTAAGGCCATTTTTCTCTTATTATTTATATTAATTGGCTGTGAATGAGCCTATAGCCTTTTATCTCCCCGCGCTGGTTGTAAAGATGACAAGCTCATAGTTTTTCAAATATTTCGTCGTTCAGGCCAATTTCATCTACTCAGGCCACGGACTGGATTGTACATTTTGAACTTTACAGTGAGAACATTATTGGCTATCTCTAAGAGGGCTTTGTACAATTGAACTAAAGTTTAATATTTCTTATCTATTCGTTTTACTTAAAACGTTACACGTCTTGGTAAATGTTACTTATATTAGAAAATTAATTCATTTTAATTTTACGGAAAGTAAAAATATAAGTTCTGTTTGTACATTTAGTGAATAATATCGTTTACCGACGCAGTATTCGACACATTTGTATAAAAATCACATTAGAATTTCTGGGCACTTTGTATAGTGTATTTTAACATTATTTTATTTAAGTCCTCTGTTGAAATTTTATTGATAATTTTAAATTATGTTATGTTGCGTGACTTGATTCGCAAGATTATTAAGATTTTTGAAAGTTTTTTTTTTATGTAAATTCTTTTTAGAAGCCAAAGAGCTTAATTGTAAATATATCGTATTATGCAGCTATGCGTTTGTTAGCTGTGGATAATTCTTTCGTTATTGTAATTTTTAAGAGATCCGTTAACGTTTTTTCTTGTGAGAATAAAATGATAAGGACGTAAATTTCATTGTTTTATTGACTATCAACTAAGTATCCCAAACATTGATATCAAGTGATGACGGAATAAGATGTGTGGATTAAGGACCGTATGGTGCGTTGGCCTCTGCACTACTTATTGACAATGTGCTGTCGTCGTCGATAGTGCGCGGTTGATGGCAATAGGCGAACCCCTATAACATGGGACTTAAAACTTAGTTAAACTGAGTTTACTAACGGGTACACCTGTGCTTAACCCTTCGGTAATTACAGTCGTGATGTTATGTATGTTAAAAATGTGCCATCGTCGATGTTACCGCGTGCGATAGCAAAAGCGATGAAAAAATGCTATTCCGTGCTGCTAAAGTTTAACCTTAGCAACTTTCAAGATTTTTTCGGAACTTCCATAACAATAGTTCTATTGACAATTCAAATGATCCCTGCTGAATTGCGTACTCAATACAGTCGATCGTTTTCTGAGACATTTTCTAACAAGTTTCAGGACAGTAAAGTAATTGAGTGAGTCCCCAAATTACGGGATTATTGGATTTAGAAAGGACGGAAAACTGATAGGTATTGGACTGAAATCTTGTCAAGGTTTTGGTGTAATAGGTACCTACCTATTCGGAACCTGTTACAATTGCCTGTATCCTTCACCTCAAATTAAATGTGACTTCCCTGATTCCTTCCTTCATCGTAGTCTTTTGAGGTAGCGTGCATTTGTTGTTAAGTGTTACGTATTCATAAACTTACGGCGGCGAGTTATTCGGTGTTACACTTTTCTAACACACTCTTCTTACATAAGGGTCTTTATTTTACCACTTCTTATATCTTGCTTGCGTCGCAGTGTAGCTACTGCTGTTAGTAGCCTCAATTCTTAAAAAGATAAAAACATCACGCCTGTAATCACCGATGGATTAGGAAGCGATGTTCAAGTACCTTTTTTTTGGAAGGTGGTAAATCATCAAATAACACCCCCCGCTCTGGACGGAGCGGAAGGGAGTGTCAGACTTCTACTGACTAAAAACCACCCATGTTCCCTCTTAGCCCTTTGTGTCCGGTCGTGGTAACTCTAACGAACAACCCGCAGCCCCGGCAGGCGTCGGCCCTTGCGCGCGTGGAACACTAGTGCGTACCGTAACGTCGACACGACCTGTCGTCGTCATAAAACGGACGGACGGTCAGCTAGTCCATTACTCACCGTCCACCAGTACCTGATAATACACTCACTTTACGCCAGTAAGGTTTTAAGTCCTATGCAATGTAATACGCGGCGAGCATATTGCAATCAGCAACAAATTCAAGCTCCGTGGCCGCTTCTGAAGAAAATCTTGTGGAACACCCAATCACACCTCGCCCGATTCGGTAATCAAACACAGTAGCACTTGCGACCGCTGGACAATGAGACTACAAAGAATACCTATGAGGTTCTGAGTGAGGGTCCACGTTACCGGCTTCCCTAACAGCAGTGATTAACTTTCAACGAAAATGTCGAACACAAATCTACCTTCCGTAATAAGAATATGTAATGTTGAAAAGCACCTAATCCCATTTCATCTGCCACCGGTAATTACAAGATTGCGAATAAGATAAGCTTTCACAGAGAGACCACAAAGGCTCAGTGAAGCAAATTATAACATTTACGTTGAACTGTTTGTACGTTGCCGACCACAAAGCGAGACGCATCGTCGTTAATTCGGAATTCAACCGAGAATTTCCTTGTGGGAAACTTACGCGTAAAAATTTTGAGCATGGCAGTCATTTATTTAAACGTTTTTTTTCAGTCAAGTCAAAAAGTAATGTGAAAGACGTGAGTCAATGAACGAAAATGAATATAATTTAGTTCAATAGGGTATTTCATCAAAAACATCTAATTACTCCGTCTGTTAGATTATCGAAAAATATTGGATAGGTACGTGTTTTTTGTTTTATCAAATTAATGTAAACTGACGAAAATAAAACGTGTCACGGTGGGGGTTTTTGACGTCGCTTTGTGGCTTAAAAAGTACTAACCTTGTGACGTCACACGACTTGACGCGACTTCTCGAAGCACTGTATCATCTTCATCTTTTGTTTAAGTGAAAAAAGATAAAATACGTGTCCATTATTTTTTGAAAATCTATCTGACGGACTTATTAGATTTTTTTGGTGTAATACCCTATTCGAAAACCTGTGTGAGACAGACCGTAGGTATAAAGAGGTGGGTAGCTATCAAGATGAATATTATCATCAACTGCCTAGCCTTTTCCCAATAAAAGGTGTAAAAGTACCCTTAACGCAAACTGCGATAATTTTGTTGTTCTAGACCATACCTGGGAACCCGCTAGTTACGGAGATATTGGGGGTCAAAGTTCCCAATTTTGCACAGCTGTTTTTGTAAATACTAGCTTTTCAGGTTAGAACTTTACTTAAATTACCTCCATGACCCTTTTACATTCAAAGCATCCACTAGCACAATGTTTTAAGAGTGCTACATTGAGTTTTACCGTAAAATTAAATTTTTGACCCCAAAAAAAAAAGTCTCCCAGCAAAAATTTTTGCGTAGGGGTACTTAGTTTGATGTGCAGAATGCTTGGTTGACGTATGTGTGAAGGGTTAATTTACACCCTGTATATAGATATGGTGTGTTCGGTTTCCAGTCTAACCGGATGCAGCTGAATACCAGTAATTTACATGGACCGAATCCTTATTTTACCTCTAGAACCCTTTAGTACTGGGTAATAGGATACCTACCCTGTGTGTGTGACGATAAAAAAGTGGCCCTTGCTATGTGATGGGTATCTCTTGTCAAATATTTACGTAATCTTATTTAAACATAATCTATAATAAAATAATTCCATTTTAATTTAATCTGTTCTTATTTAATTTAATATAATTAAACTATTTAATTAAATTAAATTCAATGTATTCATTTTTTTTAAAAATATTATATTAATATTGAATTGTGTAATTCTATGCGCATAAGGTAGTGCATGCTGTGCTTCTCTGTAAGTAATGAGGCGCTTAGTCTTAAGTTTGCAATGTACGAATTATAATTGTAACAGTGTACCTACTCATTGTTGAGAAGCCTAATAAATAAATAAATACCCCTTGGTAAGACTAGCTGTCGGACTTTGGGGCTCCAGACCACCTGTAACGACTGTCAGAGATCTACAGATGAACGGCTGGGACCAAAACGGATTAACGTGCTTTCCTTTGTGTGTGTGCGTATATGTGCGGGGTCACCCATGTACGGACTAACCTAGGCCGGCACGGCTCAACCGTAAGATCGGATTTAACCACGATTTACTTTACCATTGGTTGCAAATCATCTATAAACCACCATACTATTGTACTCATCTACACTTCTACACTAATATTATAAAGAGGAAAGATTTGTTTGTTTGTTTGTAACGAATAGGCTCCGAAACTACTGGACCGATTTGAAAAATTCTTTCGTTCGGAAGCTACACTATCCCCGGGTGACAAAGGATGTATGACATACTTTTTATCCCTGTATTCCCACAGGAACGGGAACTACGCGGATGAAACCGCGTGACGTCCGCTAGCTAGCAATGAGCTGAACCTATTGTAGGTAATTCAATGATCAGGCGAATCTTACGATTTTCTCATGGTCGTTTCCATCTGTTTGCATTCCCGTATATTTCGGTCACTATAGCAAGGTACTCGACGATGTTGGAAGATATCCGATCGTGTTTGTGTGCATTGCGAGAAGTCGGGCGCAGGTAACTAAGTTTGCGCTTGACTTGTTCACTGTCAACGAGTTTCTGCGCTTAGTCTAGTCTTAAATCATTATAGGTTTCCTGTGGATATATATTAACCGCAAACATAATATTTGGTTACCTAAATGAGAAACCACAACTTGTTGACTTGAGTCAGTCAGAACCCACTTACCTATCCAAGATACCCATTGGTAGCGCCACTGCTGAACATAAAGTCTAGAGTTGGAAAGTTTAAAAAGTTTTTTTTTTTTTAAAGTTTCTATTAGGCGAAGTGTTAAAAGGATTTATTTTCAAGAAGTTCTCAGTGTCAAACTGACACCATAGCCCATAAATATACGAGAGGAATATCCTGGCAAAATTTGTGTGTCTTATAGATATTTTTGCCTAAATACTCGATTGTGTGAACGAACTAAAAAACTGGCTAAGTGCAAGTCCGACTTGCACATGAGGGGATCCGTATACCATTGTAGTAGATATTGAGAGATTTTCCATGTTCTTGTAAAACAATAGACTTCATAAATAGGTTTTTGTTGAACTAATTTCTGTATTTTTTTCATAATTTTAGGCTTAGTGGTTTCGGAGATAAGGGGGGGGGGGAATGGTCGACAGACAGATAGACATACGAGTGATGCTACCGTTTTTTCCTTTTGAGGTACGGAACCCTATAAAGAGCTACCCTATAAGAGCTTCAATATCCTTTCGAAATGCAGGCAAATTGGTCACTCACCCACGATTCCTTTGAAGAGCCTAACTTCCCCAGTGCAAGCCCAACATTCTTGTATGTACGACCGGAGATCTAAACTGTCAAGAGATACAACCATAACATTATTATCCGGGCTATACACGCCCGGCCCATCCCCGGTCAAATCGCCCGGATAATAAACTACAAACCTGCCTCCGTCTGAGAATGACATCAACGACTTGGGTATTAAATATAGCCCATTGTCCATAAGTACTGTACTTAGGGAGTACAGGCCATTTCCTTGAGTTGATTCGTAGATTTAAAAATAGCAGGGCTGAAAAAGGCTTTCCATTTAATTTTATTGATTGAGGAAATTCTTACGATATTATGGTTGTGGGTAAGTAAATGTTAGAATAATACCGTTTATTATATAGGCTTGTAACAAAATAATGCATGAAGTACCTATGTAATGTTACCGTTGCTATGTACTTATCTATAACCATATGTACCTATACATATATTTATACATAAAGGGTGTATAAGTACCCTTAACGCAAACGAAGGGCACTTGTTCTCCCTACCACTGCAATCATTTTTTGGGGGTCAAAGTTCCAAATTTTGCACAGCTGTTTTTGTAAATACTAGTTTTTCAGGTTCTAACTTTACTTAAATTACCTCCATGACCCGTTTACTATTTAAAGCATCCAATAGCACAATGTTTTAATAGTGCTACATTGAGTTTTACCGTAAAATGTGTTTTTAGACCCCAAAAAAAAAGTTTCCCATGAAAAATTGTTGCGTAGGGGTACTTATACTCCATAAAAGATAGCTTGATCTCTGCGACATATGTCAATTTGACATTCCTAGGGCTTCCAGGATATCAAAAATTGTCGATAAAAATTATCGACGTTTCGTACTATTATTGATGCTCATGTAACATATAATTGGGTTTAATTAAGAAATTGGATTTTATTTATTCACTATTATTTTAGATCAAGTATGTACAAATGTAAATAATGTTATGATATTAAAATATACAATAAAATTAAAAGAAAAATTCATTTTAGTTTTATTTAAAAAATCTCGATAGGTCTGTGGTTGCGATGAATCATCGCCCATCACTAATTAGGTCGGCATGCCCATAAAGTATGACATTGACAGGTACTGTCTGCAGTACTATGAAATTCAGTACTTCATAGGCGTGAATTTACTGACAGCTGTCGCAGAGATCAAGCTATCTTTTATGGAGTATAGTTTGATGTACAGAATGCTTGGTTGATGTATGTGTGAAGGGTTAATTTTAATTTACACCCTGTATATACCTTCACACAGTTCACATACCTACAATGTGCATAATGTCTTCGCGAATGTGGTTAAAAGGGTGATAATACTTATGCCTACTCCAATTTTGTATTATATTCCCAGTAAATCGATACCCTCGGGTCAGTTAAGGTTATTCAGATTCCACAACCAAAGCCAAAAGTGAAAATGCGTATTATAGAGGATATCTCATAAAGTATCAAAAGAAAGTATTTTTTTTTTATATTTAAACTTCACAAAAAATAACTTGTCTAGTATTGAGAAAACAGTCAACATACATGAAAAAAAATGCTAGTGGAATATATAACCTTATAATAGACATCATCGTTTAAAAAATGAAGTGAAATTGCGATTCAGTCCGTTCCCTCCATCTACCGTCAGTGTTATACGTTAAATGTTCTAAAAAAAATATAAAATCACAATAAAAAGGTCGAAAACCCGAAGAAATAAATCTTCTAGATAGCACAATCGAATTGGCACAGACCGTTCAGCCAAACAATAGTTGAATCGGGACGGTCATTTAGTCTCTCTGGCTCTTATTGAATTTCCATTATCGCTGGTTTTTCACTCAATAGGGGGTGTCTCGAACTATTCCGTAGGGGTTTTATTTTACTAAAATTATTCTAGCTCATATTGTTGAGTTGTCGTCGATTTCAAGATTGCTACATACATGTTCAGTTTGGACTGGTAAGAGCTGCTGGGTGGCGAAATCAACATTCACGACAATGGATTTCTGAAATAATAACCGCGGGTGACCACCCAATATATACCGAGTTTTTTCCGTGCTTCAAAAAATCACGTTAAGTCAGTTATCTTGGCTGACATTTGTAGAACTTTGACAGTCGGTACAGTTGATCAGTGGCCCGAAACAGTTTTACCAGGGGTAACATCGTACCTATTACCTTACCCCGTACTAACGTGGTTGTTGAGGTCAGATATAGGTACTATTATTCAGGTGCATGGTGTAGACTGGAAGCCGACCCCAAAATAGTATCCCTTAGTCGATTACGTTTAATAAAATACTTTCATAAGTTGTTTTGCGTTGTGACTGCGACTGTTGTTTCGTTTTCTTTGTTTATCTGACATTCAAAAATGGTCTGATTGAAATAAGTGGTTGAGTTTAAAAAAATAGATATGCCGTTCAGCGTGTGCTGTTTCAGCCTAAAATCAGGACTACCTAAAAATGTGTGTATAATCTCTTAGAGCCGAACAAGGTTCTGTTCACTAAAGTTGACTTCAATTTCAGTATCGTCACAAACCCCACTCAAATCTTTGACGCGTTTTATCTTCGTCAATTGATTTGATAAAACAAAAAATACGTAAGTATCCAATATTTTTCGATAATCTAACAGACGGACTAATTAGAATCATGCTTTTTAGTCAATAATCATCCCTATTATTGAAATACATGTAAATATAACTGCGAAATGAGGGTACACCTTACCCTTATCCTTCGGGGGTTACAGGCATGGTGGTGGTTTGTATGTTAGCAAGGTATGTTTAAACAATTCCTTCAATAACGTACAGTATTAGCGCCAAAAACTTCATTTTTAATCATATCATTATTAAAATAATCGCAAACAACGAAGGCAACAATAATCTCAAAAATGCTCACCCATCCAAAATAAAATCTAGACTATAAACGGAACCACAAACAAAATAAAGAGTCGCAGTTTTCGTCAACATTTTGCTGAATTCCATCTGCTCTCTAAGACCGCTGACAATTCTTTTGTGATCCCTGCGAGTACAGGCATTAGCCGGTTGAATCGGTAACTACCCGTTACAATATTCAGACGTCGAACATCCAGTTAGAGTTAGAGCTCATGAATTATTTAAAAGCGGAACGTCTGAACCCAAAGGTTGTCGATTCCTTCTTTATGTGGGACTCGGAGCTTTGTTGAAATGTTTTTTAACTTTTGTAATCAGTTGATGGTGGTTAAATTGGTAGGAACGTGGATAAAATCATCATTATCATCATTTCAGCCGAAAGACGTCCACTGCTGGACACAGGCCTCCCCCAAGAGTCGCCACATTGACCGGTCCCGTGCATCTCGCATCCAGCCGATCCCCGCAACCGCAATATTGGTAGAAAGCATCATAGGAAGTAGTTTTCACATAATTATAACATCACGCCTGAAATCCCCGAAGGGCTAGGCAGAGGTGTACCGTACTGCTCTCGTAACAGCAAATGCAGTACTCGCATAATTGGGGTTCCAATCCGGATGGAAAAACCCAATAACATATTGCCCGATCTGGGAATACATCCCAGATTTTTTAAACGTTTTAATTTCTCCTGTATCGTCATTGCGTTTGCAAACATCCACCTACAACCACAAAAAAAAAATGTATTTTGTGTTTCCGGATTTATCTTTTAATCGTCGATCTAGATACGATCAAAACAACAACAAAACGGTAGAACATTTCCATATTATACGACAAATAGAAGATAATCGATATCGTTCTGCATGATATGAGGCTACGAGATCACAAACTATTATGGTATTTCCACAGAATTTATCTATTAGAATCATTATGATTTATTTATTCTCAGAAATATGCGAATATTATACGATTCCTATACACAGGCAAATATGGGTATTTATGTATATCGTTTTTAAGTACCTACTATAAATGACATGTATTTTCGTGCGAAAAACGGATACAATACATGGTTGTGAGATAGCGATTCGTGATCTAGGGCTACAGTGCAGCGCGAACCTACACAGTATAGGCGGCCCTATGGGGAGCCGGGGGAGTGGGCAGGGATGCCATCTCTACGTCTTTTTACGTAGATCTACGTATTTTAGGCCTTTCCTGGCTTTCCTGCAAACCTACTAACTTCAATCCCAGAATCTACGTGTTTTCTTTCAATTGAAAATTGCAAAAGAAAATAACTGATACAAAATGTAACTTGTCGCACTGTATGTCTACGCCGCATAAGAATTACCGCCAACGGAGGAGCTACGGCGCTAGTGTCCTATATAATTTCTGACAGGTGAATTTCTTATTAAATTGCTAAGAGGGACATAGAATAATAACTATTGCCGTTTAGTGTTGAGAGGGAGCGGAGCCCTGCGTCACCTGCGTGTATAAAGATCTTCATGATCGTGACAAGTAGTGTTGAGTAGGACATACAAGAGGCAGTACATTTGTCCCGTACATGACGTCAAAATGTAAGAGCGGCTCGGCACTATAAAGTGTACTACTTCTAATTTTTTGTCGCGGCCACGTCGCGCGTCGCTGCAGTCGTGATCGTAAGAGTGAGAGAGACAGGAAGGGAGGCACACGCACGCTACACATCCTTCAATGTACTGATGGACGAACGTAACAAAACTGCGACCTGAGACGTAATGATATATTTTATTCACTCTAATGCTAAGGCGTTGAACTTCGGTGAGGCGCGACTTGGAACGTACGCTTCAAATTTAAAATGTTGAATGCAAACAGTGACCTGAGTGACCAGTAAAGTTTTATTAAAATTATTATCGGTTTTGCTTTTTAAGTTTATTTATTAACTACATATATGTATAAGAGGCAAATATTCATGTAAGTTATTGTAATTATTCTTTTTTATGAATGACTTTCAATACCTATTTATTGTGCTTGTTCAGCTAGTTTGTGTTATTAATTTGGTGTGGTTTATTATTTTTAAATTGTAACCTTTATTTTTTTTTGTTCTGTGCCCTTTCTGTACCTATTTAATTTTTTATTTATTACTACTTTTTTATTTTGAAATGTTTGTTTTTTTTGTACCTATCAAAACTCTATTTTATCACGTTAATCGATTCTTCATACTTTACTAAGCAATACATTATTATTTCATGTCATAAAAATCAAACAGAGTGTGATAGTATGACAAACTAACACAGTAACATCAAATGTCATATTCGTACTAGTTTCTTCAAATGTATCGCCGAGCTTCCGCACGCCTCGCCTCATTTGAAGTGGGACATAGTACCGCCTCTACAAAAAAAGAGGCTACTCTTACAAATTCTTTTTCAAGTCGTGTCCTACCCAACACTAGTGACAAGGGTATTATGTGGGCCGATCCCGGCGGCACTGCAATGCCGGGCCGACCCGCGACGGGAGTGGAGCGAGCCCCGAACATCCCGTCAGCTTACAAAAATCAGATTAATATACTGGTCCCTCAGTGAGGGAACTTTCAGATATTAAGCTGAAAAGAACAGATACTACACTTTGATCTTAGCCAAAAGGCCGAGAAGCGATAACGTGGTTATGATATCCGAGGGTGGTCATTCGGCCGCGGAGAATCTTAACACCGCGATTCAGGATTACGCGTCATATGTACAGCGCCATCTACCGAGTTGATGTGAAACAAAACTTACGTCATGGTTGGCATGTGCAATCAATGATTCAACGGCTACCTAGTTATTTACAAACACCACGTGCGTCGTCTGGTACAATATAATTATTTTATAGGTATTCTATGTTCATACATTTAATTATTTTACTACATAAAGTTGCTTTCTATTAGGATCACAACATTATTTCGCAAGAGTATATCACTGTGCTACCACCACCGGTGACGCATCTTGCAAGGCCATTGATTATCGCTTCGCTCCCTTCCTACGATTTACCAACTATGAAAGACGGTAAGTACCTGTTTTTAGATCAGTAATAGTACATTGTAATACAAGGGCCTAAAATGACCCATTTTAAACGAGGTAGTTTTACTACCGAGCTTTAGCGAGGTAGTAAATAGGAACCGAGTTGTAATGGGATTTTAGCGCCGTGTGTTACACCGTACTTTTCACTACGATTGCGAGAAAATAAAATAACCATGTTCAATATGAAAGTTTATTTTTTATTAAAAATTAAATGTACAATTTGTACAGTTGTTCAAAAATGATATGTTTTTTCCCGGCAACTTAATTTCAGTCCTCTGTGAAGACGAACATTGTGTAATCTGTGGGGTAAACGTAGGAGATACAAAACGTTGTTCAAGGTTTGAGGGTCCCTCGTTGCCGCCGCGGGAGGCGCTCCGGGCGTCGGGGGTCCCGCGATGACCTCCGGCCACCGTAGACGCGGGCCTGTGGACGGTGAGTGATGGGCTAACTCGCCGTCCGTCCGTCTCACGACGAAAACAGGCCGTGTCGACGGCGCGTTCGTGTTCCACGCGCGCCTCAAAGAGATGTCAGCAACATGGGAGGGGCCCGAAAGGGCCGACGCCTGTCGGGGCCGCGGGTAGTCCAACGGTTATCGCGGCCTCGACATAGAGGGCGAAGAAGGAACATGGGTGGTTTTTAGTCAGTAGAAGTCTGACACTCCCTTTCGCTCTGCCCAAGAGCGGGAGGGGTTATTCGATGATTTTACACCCACCAAAAAAAAAAAACAAAAAAAAAAAAAAAAAAGGGTCCCTCGTTCGAATTTTCTGAATACACAATCAGCTGAGTTGACTCATCCTTTAATGTCGATGGTTGTGGCCTAGTTGGGAAAACATTGATGCGTTCTGTGATACGCTGGGTGATATCCAATTTGTTTTATACTTGAAGCTAAATGCATCACGCACTGCGCAGGTCGCGGCAGACGGGGGAGAACACGTCGAGATTTACTTTATCCCCTAGGGCAATAAATGCAATTTTACGCCCGCTCTGGTACGCTATTATGACGGTATTTTTGAGCAAGAGGAGTGAAAACACGTTTATATTGTAGTGTATTTAGATAGCATTGTTTGTATCATTGTTATGGTTTATAAACACACGTATAAACACGCTTCCATTACTATGTTTTCTTTTATTGTTCGTCGTTATTGTATCAGAAATAGATGAGGTAAAATTGTGGCTTTGGAATACCAAACCATCGCGCATCGGTCCGCGTACGCAACGCACGCCCCTTTTTTTTTTTTTTTTTTGGTGGGTGTAAAATCATCGAATAACCCCTCCCGCTCTTGGGCAGAGCGAAAGGGAGTGTCAGACTTATACTGACTAAAAACCACCCATGTTCCTTCTTCGCCCTCTATGTCGAGGCCGCGATAACCAGAGGACTACCCGCAGCCCCGACAGGCGTCGGCCCTTTCGGGCCCCTCCCATGTTGATGACATCTCTTTGAGGCGCGCGTGGAACACGAACGCTCCGTCGACACGGCCTGTTTTCGTCGTGAGACGGACGGAGTTAGCCCATCACTCACCGTCCACAGGCCCGCGTCTACGGTGGCCGGAGGTCATCGCGGGACCCCCGACGCCCGGAGCGCCTCCCGCGGCGGCTGGGACGAGAGGTTCTCTCCCTCTCGCGTTCCGCCACCTCCTTCGCTAGCATCACTGCTTCGCAGAAGGAGGCGACGGCGTCCCATTCCTCCTCGCCCCGGACCATGGCTTGCACCAGGGCCGGGCGCGACAGGTCGCCGCCGCCGATCGCCGCTACGAGAACACGGCGGGGCTCCGCCCAAGCGGGGCACACCTCCACTGTGTGCTCCACCGTGTCCTCCGGCCGATCCTCACAATGGTGGCATCCGGGCGTTTCCTCCCGCCTGATTCGGTGCAGGTACCTCCCGAAACAACCGTGTCCGGTGAGGACCTGCGTCAGACGGAAGGTGAGGGCGCCGTGGCGCCTCTCTAGCCACTCCTCAATGAGGGGACTTACCGCCACTATCGTGGCGTGCCCTGCACGGGGTTGCGACAGTCGCTGTCTCCATGTCGCCATGAGATCGCACCGGAGGTCTGTCCGCCGCGCATAATTTGCCGCGGCAGTGGAGTGACCCCCCGGCGCAGCGCCTCCGCGCGCCATTGATGCAGGCGCGCGAGGACTATCGCCTCCAGATCCCACGGCAACGCAAGCCCCTGTGTTGTTTTCTGTAGGCACTTTACGATACTCCCTATTTTTTTTGGTGGGTGGAATATCATCGAATAACCCCTCCCGCTCTTGGGCAGAGCGAAAGGGAGTGTCAGACTTATACTGGCTAAAAACCACCCATGTTCCTTCTTAGCCCATTATGCCGAGGCTGCGGTATCTTTTACAACATCCCGCAACCCTGACGGGCTTCGGCCCTAACGGGCCCCTCCCGTGGGTTCTATCCCTCTCACGTTCTGCCACCTCCTTCGCTAGCATCACTGCTTCGCAGAAGGAGCGGACGGCGTCCCATTCTCTCTCGCTCCGGACCAATGCTTGCACCAGGGCCGGACGCGAGAGGTCGCCGCCGCCGATCGCAGCTACGACAACATGGCGGGGCTACACCCAAGCGGGGCAGACCTCCACCGTATCCTTCGGCCGATCCTCACAATAATAGCATCCGGGCGTTTACTCCCGTCTGATTCGTTGCAGGTACGTCCCGAAGCAACCGTGTCCGGTGAGAACCTGCGTCCGACGAAAGGTGAGGGCGCCGCCGTGGCGCCTCTCAAGCCACACCAGCGTCATGTGGGTGTACTAATAAGTACACCTTTGCCTAACTTTAACCAGAGGTGCTGCTATGTTATGTACCTACTTGTTTTGAGATCTGGCTCAAAATCCCTTTTTTTAGTAAAATCATGTTTTTATTTTTTCGTAAACACGTCACATCATCGAGTTCTACCGACAATTTCTCCAAGGTAAAACTCGATAAGCTCACCTAATATAAGTGAGAAAACCTTCCGTAACTTATTGGAGCGTTATCCTTACGTGTGAGAGCACATTCGCGGAAAATTGAAGCTCCACAAACTTCTGACGACTCAGATGTTAAATGGAGTTATTTACATACTGATACAGTTGAATAAGGGAATTAGTGTTATCTGCTACGTAATGTTACTTGTTACTTTCAGATGATAGGTAATAAACGTGTACGGTACGTGTCAAAGAGGTTGAGAGAAGGACAGGAAGAGGGAGGGACAGTGGGGTTTGGAGGGAGCGAGACAAAACAAAATAAAACTCATCACATCACTGCTTCTGTTTGTAAAATGTTTGTTCTGTTTAGCATGCAAATCATACCTTTAGATTTTTTTGTTTTTTTTTTTTTATTTTCTTGTTTTTTTATATACCTCTATAAATTGATGAATAATACGAACTTGAAGAAGGGATTGACGACTCAACAAATTATTTTATTACTAAATTGGTCGACTATTTTGGGTGTTTAACAAACATTGAAAACCGAGAGTTTTCGCAGTGACTCTCATCCATCTACTCGTAGTACCAGCCGGGAGCCAGATAGAGCGGCCGGCAGTAGATCGAGCACGGTGGCCTTAAATGGATTAGTTTCTACACGTACCACTGGTGATGGATCACTGTATCTAAGAGAATTATATTCCCTTATTACTGCGTCTATCTATGTGCATAATATCAGGATTCATAAAAACCATCTCAAAATGTACAGCCGTGAGCACGAATGTGATGGACACACGCAGCAACTTTTAAATTTGATTTACACCTACTCGTGGGTTAATAATAACTGCCACTCGGGTCGATCTTTAGGTTAAGCCGTGCTTACCTAAGTTGATCTGTGGATGGGTGACCACCCGTTTCATACCGAGGCGCTTCGAAAAGCAGCACGTTCAGCTGTTGGTCCCGGCTGCCATACATAGATCTTTGGCAGTCGTTACAAGTTGTCAGTGACCTGAAAGTCTTACAACCAGTCTTACTAAAGGGTATCGTATTACCCAGTATTAACTGGGCTGTGGAGGTACTTATTAACTTTACTTAAATTACTTCCATGACCCGTTTACTACTCAAAGCATCCACTAGCACAACAAATTAAGAGTGCTACATTTAGTTTTACCGTAAAATGTGATTTTAGCCCCAAAAAAAAAGAAATTTTGCGTAAGTAGGGGTACTTAGTTTGATGTACAGAATGCTTGGTTGACGGATGGGTTATGGGTTAATTTACACCCCGTATTTATTAACGTTTTGCGTTTTCACGAACATGTTATTTTGAAAGCCATACTATTAAGATATAAGGACTTATCTCTCATCAGTCATCATAATCATAATCTTGACCTCATGTCTTAAATTTGGTGTCGGTTCAGCATGTCTTTAACTCATCAGACACCTCCTTTCTTGCCAGTTTTACCTAGTAGTACTACCTCACAGTAGAAACCCTTATTTTTTTTTTTTTTTTTGGTGGGTGTAAAATCATCGAATAACCCCTCCCGCTCTTGGGCAGAGCGAAAGGGAGTGTCAGACTTCTACTGACTAAAAACCACCCATGTTCCTTCTTCGCCCTCTATGTCGAGGCCGCGATAACCAGAGGACTACCCGCGGCCACAGTAGAAACCCTTATTTGTGAATTTTATCAAGTGTATACAATATGGTAGTTAATAAAAAAAATCTAATTAGTCCGTCAGATAGATTTCCAAAAAAATATTGGACACGTATTTTGTATTTTTTCACGTAAACAAACAATGAAGACGATACATTGCTTTGAAAACTCTTGTGACGTCATTTTCTAAGACGTTAGTATGGCATTTTCTACTCGAATTTTTATTGATTTGATAAAACAAAAAATACGTAGTTAAAAGTACGTTTAATAGATTAAAAAGAATATCCTTTGGAGTTTCTTGCCGGTTCTTCTCCTTAGGAATCGACCAATGCACCGAACCGTGCCCCTTTTTATCGACGTTTTATAAGTGCCCATGTAGGCCTATGTGAAATAAATTTATTTTGATTTTGATTTTTGATTTTTGACGTATCCAATATTTTTCAATAATCTAACAGATGGAATAATAAGAATCATATTTTGTTTAGTTAGCAAACATCCCTATAATACATAATTATCTTCTACTTATCGTGTGGGCAGTAAGGTCAAACGACCCCACACACCCTATTGTCCGAGTTTCTAAACCGCCTCAAGGGCCTCTCATCCGGGCTGCGGGATGTTGTAAGAGATACCGCGGCCTTGACATGTAGGGCTAAGAATAAACATGGGTGGTTTTTAGTCAGTAGAAGTCTGCCACTCCCTTTCGCTCTGACCAAGAGCGGGAGGTGTTATTTGATGGATTCCCACCAAAAGAAAAGGCCTCTGATATGGTTTATTTACACTGTATACACTAACCAGTTCAGTATGTCCAGTTATTAGCGACTGTGTAAGTTTGCTGTGTTAGAGCAGCGGTGGCCCAGTGGTGTCAGCCCCGACTTACGAACAGTAGGTTGTGGGTTCGAATCCAGGCAGGCGCATTACTTTGTGTAATTTATTTTATCACCGCTGCTTTCAAAACGGTGAAGGAAAACATCGTGAGGAAACTGGTATGTCTTAGAATGAAAAAAATCGAAGACATTTGACATCTACCAACCCGCACTGGGCCTGCGTGATGGATTATAGCCCATCCCTCTCCTAGAGAGGAGGCCTGAGTCCCTGCAGTGGGAACATTATAGGCTGATGGTGGGTGATGGTGGTGTAAGTTTGAAACTGTAAAACCTATTTACTTATGATATGTTGTACAGTCAGCAGCACTAATATGTATACACTTAGCCAACTTAAGAAGCAATTTTCGCCTACTGTAATGATTTCATTTTCGTGGTACGTAACGAAACTAATATTTTGGAACCTTGTCATCATAAAGTACGTCATATTTCAAAGATGCAATCGTTATTTCACCAGAAATTCGCGTTTGAACTTGGAAAAGTGTATACATATTATTTCTCGTGACTGTACATAGAAGCTATTGGTGAACCTATATTAATAAATAAATAAATAACCTTTATAAATTCATGCAGGTATTCTCATAAACCCGCCCACGCTCATCTCATTATCCGCTGACATTTGCTAACACCTTTTCATCAGACTTAATCCGTTCAGCAAAATGTTTTAATTGACGTGAAAATATCCTTTTTAATCTGTCGTGGCAGGAACGTGGCTGGATAGACGTGGGTGTTCTGTTCGCTTGTGAATATTTACAAATTGGAACACTGACTAGTGGTGTTCAAAGTTGCTTTAAGGCAATCACTTGCTTAATGATTTATATATTATTAAGCACGTCTTTTGTAAACGCGTAGGCATATCATGATGCCACTCACCGCGCTTGCTTTAAGTCAAATGTTATTATGAAATAAAATAAGTTAGTATTTAAAGCAATTATAGGCGTATTAACACTTAAAAGCACGAAGCAAAACTGTAACTATATTACGTATTTATTTATGTGAGCCGCCCGAGATTGCAAAATCGTCCGCGGTGCTTATAGCGATTACGCACACAACGTTGCTTTTCGCGCGACCGATAGAGACAGAGAGTGCGATGTAAAAGCAATAAGCAAATAGTAACTTGTGGGAGCCACGATAGCATTTGCTTTATGATATGTTTATTAAGCACGGTGCTTTATTTTGCTATATGATATATTAGCCACCACTAACACTGACAACGCGATCAGTGAAGAGCGTTGAATGAACTTTTAATAACAATCGTTTATTTAAAAGAATCATACATAATCTACAACGAAGCAATTACATTACAATAGAGCACGAATTGCTTTTTTACCTGAACTAGGTCAAACCTGTATATAAGTCTTGAAGTTGCTTAGATATCTACATAAAACAAAAAAAAATAACATTTAGTATATATTTAGTAAAATACTAAAATTAAAACTTATAAAAAAGTATAAACTTTACATAGAAATACACCGTTAGGGTGGTGAGTTCTGGGTGCAAGGGTTATTAATAAGAACTGTAGGAGTCTAGATAGTAAATAATTTTAGTTTGTACTACGTAAGTGACTCGTGTTTTTGTATGGCTTATGAGCTTATATGTTTCAGCATTCATCTGCCTTTTCACAACTTTGTTTGGGTCGGCTTCCAGTCTTACCTGATGCAGCTGGTACTATTCTAGCGTAATTACGTACTTTTCTGAAAAGTACTTAGACAAGTAACTGGTCTCCTAAAATACAAACCTCACGGTCTAGCTTAGGTACCAGTCTCCTACAGAGAATAATGAGGCGTTAAACATTTGGACGTGTTTGATGGTAGCACTAATGTTGATTCGTTGGTAAATATTTTTAGATCATACATTTGTTTGCATCATCATCTTCAGCCTATAATGTTCCCACTGCAGGGACTCAGCCCTCCTCTCTAGAAGAGGTATGGGCTTTAATCCACCACGCGTGCTCAGTACGTGTTGGTAGATGTCACATGTCTTCGATTTTTTTTATTCTTAGACATTACGATGTTTTCCTTCACTGTTTTGAGAGCAGCGGTGAAGAAATAAATTACACAAAGTAATGCGCCTGCCTGGATTAGACCCACGACCTACTGTTCGTAAGTCGGGGCCAACATCACTGGGCTACCACTGCTTATTTGTATTAATTTGTTCTATTATTCATTGAAGAAAAATCAGAATAAAGAAAAATATAAATTAAGTAAAAATTGTCTTTTAATATTTTATTTAATTAAAGAGACGTCTCATCGTGTGACCTTTTTTTTTTGGCTGGTGGATAATCATCAAATAACCGGGGTCCCGCTCTTGGGCAGAGCAAAAGGGAGTGTCAGACTTCTACTGACTAAAACCACCCATGTTCCTTCTAAGCCCTATATGTCGAGGCCGCGGTAACTTCTGAACCACCCGCAGCCCCGGCGGGGTCGTGTGACCCCTTTGTTAATCACTTTCTTTTCTTACCTGCTTACGTACTTAGTGGTCCACTTAATGGTACCTCTTTTTCTGGTAGGTGGTTAAAAAAAGTCTTAAGTTGCCTTTTCACATTGAAAAGTAAACTCCTATTTCTGTTACCAAAATGAACAATTCTTTTGTTTGCCAAAATAAATTTCGGAAGGGTGCAGACGAAATACAGAT
Source organism: Diarsia rubi (assembly GCA_932274075.1). NCBI lineage: Eukaryota > Metazoa > Arthropoda > Insecta > Lepidoptera > Noctuidae > Diarsia > Diarsia rubi. Next base: position 19,917,113 of record OW026417.1, on the reverse strand, counting down.
AGGAGAAAAGATGCAGTGTATTTTTCACTGTGACTGGACCACATTGACATTTTGTTTGAGATGGATCGATATTACTCTATTTAGCTGGGTGGTATCATTTAATTTTTCATATCATTATCTTATCAGGCAGCCACCAACCTGAGCCCGCGATGGGCATAGCAGTGTTGTTAATTAAATGCGTATTCATGGAAAAAATTGCCCTGAGATAAATTCAGGCTGTTACTTTTATTTAATATCCTACACATAACGAGACCCACATTACCGAAATCACAAATCCGTAAGGACCGTACTCCATGCCTTGGAAAGCATGTTAAGCACACACACACATATTTAACAATCGTAAAAGGTACAGGCCCGAAAGTCTGACTACCTGTCTTACCATAGAGTATCATATTATTACTCAGTACTGACTGGGTTGTGGAGGTAGGCAGTCGTCTTGTAAAATACAGCTGCATCCGGTTAGGCTGGAAGCGGACCCCAAAGTTGGCATCCCATCAGATGATGGATAATGACTTTTATTTTAACGTCACTAACGCAAGACAATATTCAAAATCACAGCTAATATTCAGAACATACTCATAACTTAGTTTAAACATGATTATCACATACAGAACTCGTCACCAATATTATGTCAGTAGATTGTAGGCGTTTGCTATTGATTTTACTTGGATGTGTGTCATGGGATCGTAATGAGGGCATGCTGTTTAACGAGTGAAGTGTACGGATTGAAAAAAGACAGTTAAAAATAACAAGAATAATCCCAACGTATTTTATTACATAGATGAGTAGTTAAATATGTTGGAATTTATTCTTTCTTTTTATTTATTTCTCCATTTTCAGCCTTTCACAGAGTATGTGACGAGCTACGACGATATCAGACTATTCTGTTTTGTCTCAAGGCGATGGTAGCTCCAGTCGGGGCTGCGGGTTGTCCGAAAGCGATACACGGCCTCGACAGAAAGGGCTAAGAAGAAACATGGATGGTTTTTAATCAGTAGTGTAGAGTCGGAGGAGTCATTTGATAATTGCTCACCCCCCAAAATGAAAAAAAGGCGGTTGTAACTGTGAGTCTCGTAAGCGTCTCTCGTCTTTCTAAGTTTAGTGATGATTTCCACCTAACCAGTTTGGACAACTCTGATGTACTGGCCAAAGCCTATTGTAGCGTAGTAAGTAGGAAACTGTGAATGAACGAAGTGAAAATAGTCTAGAATTAGAATACCGGAGGAACATGTTGAACTACATAAATATGCGAATTGAAGACGACGCTGAAGCGCTGAGTACGACTCGACATTTAATCTCATAGGTCGCAAACTGATGGGGCTGCGGGATGTTGTAACAGAAACCGCGGCCTTGACATATAGGGCTAAGAAGGAACATGGGTGGTTTTTAGTCAGTAGAAGTCTGACACTCCCTTTCGCTCTACCCAAGAGCGGGAGGTTATTTGATGATTTCACACCCGCCAAAAAAAAATAGGGAGTATCGTAAAGTGCCTACAAAAAACAACACAGCAAACTTTTTTTTTTGGGGGAATTCAACCAATAGAGAAATAATCTTTAAAACGCAGAAAAAGTGCATCAGAACAATGTTTGGATTACAGGTCATAGGTCATAAAAAAGGTCTCTAACTCAGGGGCGTAGCTACCACCGTATCTGCCGTATCAATTATACGGGGCCCCACGTGCCTAAGCAAAAATTAATAAAAACTTCCCAATTTTAATTTTATTTTAGAAAAGACAATTTTTTCCCTCGTAACGCGTGCGTTCTAAAGATAACATCAGCTAAATAATTTAATAAATCAGTTTGCCGAAAGGAAGGCAAGGAGAGTGTATATTGAATTTGAATTGTTTGTAAACATTTTGGAAAAAGTGCAGGATAGATAATTTTGATGAACTAGCTGTTGCCAGCGGCTTCACCCGCTTCAACTCGAAAATTATCCTACGGGAAGATAAAATAGGGATACAAACTATCCTATGTGTTAATCCAGGTTATAAACTATCTGAGTACCAAATTCAAATACGTTCAGTAGTTTTTGCGTGAAGAAGTAACAAACATAACACACTCACAAACTTTCGTCTTAATAATATTAGTGTGAAAAATATTTATTACATAATTTTTCTTTTGTGCGAAATTTTTACCCTTCATAAGGGCCCCCAAACAATTTTTTCATACGGGGCCCCGCCGAGGCACGCTACGCCACTGCTCTAACTGATAATAATGTTAGAATGTTCCAAACCCTAATGTTTGGAAGACATAAAGTACTGGGTGTCTAAAATGACCGCTTAAGCAGAATCGTAATATTAATCATGTTAAAAAATTAAAGTCCATTTTAAGAATTTGAAATTACGTGATTCATACCAAGATTCTGGATTCTGATAAAGCGGCCATTTGAGGCCCGCTGAACGGTTAGGTACTTGAAAAATCTAAAAATGCCCAGAAAAGCATTTTCATATGAAAACTTTTCTGCTGACCGTACTTAATCCGGGTTTTATTCAGTGGACAAGAGTGTAGTAGGAGTCATTAGTGCGCCAAGTACTAACGCGATATCTCGGGACTGAGTAAATATAGCCTGCAGGGCTGTTAGGGACCCGTGACTCGTAGCGTAATGATATGTAAACAGAAAGTAAAACGTTGTGACGAATTCGGACCTGAATATCATTCTTTATGTTATACCCACGGGTTTGCTCGTTTATTTTTCAGATAAAAGGAACAAGTAGCCTTTAGGTGGGGCGACTGCCTATCTGACCTCCACATTAACCCAGCCATTACTGAGTAATATGATACCCCTGTTAAGACCGATGGTCAGACTTTGAGGTCACTGCCTACCTGTTACGACTGTCAAAGATCTACAATGAATGACAGCCGGGACCGGTACTTTCTGAGGTGTGGAGGAAACCCATCCACAGACCAACTCAGGTAAGCGCGGCTTAACCTGAAGATTTATCCGAGCGGCTCTTATTATCTATAGCCACGAGCTCTTCCTCTTTTACTTTACTAGCTGCTGCCCGCGGCTTCACCCGCGTGTTTGTCGGTCAAATTATATACTAAAACCTTCCTCGAGAACCACTCTGTCCATTGGTGAAAACAACATGAAAATCGGTGCAGTAGTTTTTAAGTTAATGGCTAACAGACAGACAGACTGGCGCGGTGGAGTACTTTGTTTTTATAATATGTAGTGATGATAATCTACACTTATATTATAAAGAGGAAAGATTTGTTTGTTTGTAACGAATAGGCTTCAAAACTACTGGACCGATTTGAAAAATTCTTTTACCGTTGGGAATCTACACTATCCCCGGGGGTATTCCTACGGGAACGGGAACTATATTTTGAGGCCCTCTAGCCTTCTGTATCTCATAAACACCTACATTTTGCCATTACAATGTCTCAACTTGTGTTGATCGAAACATTTCGCTATCAGCTTTTTCACTGGCATGAATAAATTTTAACCAGTAGTTTAAGAATTATAACTAATCAAAGTTCCTTAGTTTTGTCACTCACTGACTGACTGACTGACTGATTGACCGATCATCAAAAGTCTAAGGCACTTCTAGCAGACATAGAAGCTTCAAATTTAGAACACAATTAGTGTTTAGTGTATAAACCATGGAAAAACTAAAAAAGTAAAAAAAATCAGTCTAGTTTTCTAGATAAACTAACTGCATAAATAACTTTGTAATCCCATATAATTGTAAAATTAATTATAATTAACTGAAAAATCCTTATAATCGCCCGTGAGCCGTGAGTGTGATTAACGGCCAGGGATTACGTCAAGAAAGCCAGGAGCAACCCCGACATGAAAGAAGAATGATTAATTATTTTTATTTTTCGTGATACTACAAAAACCCTAAATAATACCTATGCAAGAAAATCAAAAACTATACCAAATAGTATCAAAATAGTGTAGTCCAAGCTTTGAATTAATTGCCCAGTAAGAACCATTCACCACATCTTTCAATGACGTTCAATAGGCTATTTCACTAAAAAAAGTATTTAGTCAGTCTGTTAGACAATCGAAACATGTCAAAGATCATGAGTGGGGGCTTCTGACGTCACTTTGTGAGTAAAAATGTACCAACCTTTCACACGACTTCATACAACTTTTCGACGCACTGTATCGTCTTCATCTTTTGTTTACGTGACAATAGAAAAAATATGTGTCCATTATTTTTTGAAAATCTGTCTGACGGACTAGATAGTTTTTTTTTTTGAAATACCATATTTATTAGCTAACAGTTTGCATGTTTTCAGCAAGAATTCAGGTGTATTGTTGGTATTTTATTTTCAAAAATGACTGCCTCGTTGTTCTAATAGCAAGCCACTTCTAAAAAAATAGGCCCTGGGTTCGATTTAAACTAATATATGTACATTAATTAAAAACTATTAAATGAACTATGAAAAGGCTTCAAAATACTGCTCCTCACCGCTGTCAGCCGGTAATGTGCCCAAAAGACTGGCGGCATTGCCACGTTGTATGGCAACACTTAGCCTCTGGTCAAGATAAAAGCCAGCCCTTGGGTCACGAGAAGCGTCAACAAAGCGTTTAGAAATTAGGTTTATTCTAGAGATATGTCAGTAGCAGCTCAGGGTTTAGTTTTGTGCCCAATTGTTGGCAATAGGCTCACACATACATGGAAATTATACATATGCAACTAGCCATATATGTGTGTGCAATAAAAATAGGTGCACCTTTGCCTATCAGTTCGGGGATGATAGTCGTAATTCTATGGTCGTAACGCTAAATCACAAAACTTATGGCATCAACACACAACATCAATTAGTAAAACTGACGCATAAATACGGAACCCCCATTTCGTGGAGCGGCTATGCACTTTTTATAAACGAAACCGCTGACACATTTTGCACCGCTTAAACGTGCTGATGGAACTAGCACTTTCCTACAGAAAGAAATGAAAATCATAAAGTTTTCCAGCCAGTTGCGCTTATGAATCATCAAATAACATAATCCGCTCTTGAGCAGAGCGAAAGGGAGTGTCAGACTTCTACTGACTAAAAACCACCCATTTCCCTTTTTAGCCCTATATGTCGAGGCCGCGGGCTCTCTTACAACATCTCGGTCCCTCGTCTCGGTCTCATTGAGGCGCGCGTGGAACACGAATGCGCCGTCGACACGGTCTGTCGTCGTGGAAATACCCTAAAATAAAATAATTTTCAATACTTTACTTTAACTCATGATATTTTATCCTGTGAAAGTATTCACTCAGCGGGGAAAAGTGGAATAACTCAACATGCCAAGGGGACTTTCTAGGACTTTTTTTTTCATCTGAGTGCAGTTTCCCCCCCTGATGGGGATTCTCTCAGGGGGAAAAGTGGAATAAAACAAAATATTCAGGGTGGAAATACTCGTATGTGTAAATTATTATGGGAGAAATGAGTCCCTGCAGTGAGAACAATATGGGCTGATGATGATGATGTTAATATTATTATCGTTCTGGTTTAAATAACCAAATTTTCATAATAATTGGTTCAATGATTTAGCCGTCAAAAATGGACATGCAGTGTTACTTTCATTTTTTAATAAAAGTATGGTGGATGTGATTCTTAGTCCTAGATTTACGTCGAAAGCTTTTTGATGCACAGCTAGTTTTAAACTAGTTTCATTTAACGTTTCATCGTTCGAGAACTCCCAAACTCCAGTGCCTTACTAAGACTATTCAGCAGGGCTATTGCGTATCTTTTAAATGACAGTAGCTAACCTATAGTGCCTATCAATTACTGTCAAATGGTTCAATTTTGTACTAAACCATAACCATTTTGACAGTTAATCCATAGACAATATGATATCCACTGTCATTTAAAAGATACGCAATAGCCCTGCTGGACTTTAAAACTCATCTGTGAATATAAATGCAGTCCCGAGAAGTCAAAGTTTGTTAGTTGGAGCAAGGCTGGGCGAAATTAAAAGTTGAGCGCAGTTTCGTGGCACGAGACCCGAGAAAGTGGAGCTCGCCTTATTGGCTTGGAATCAAACTTTCCTACGGTTTAATTGTACATATTATGGCGCCAAATCAAGCCATACATTATAGATACCTAGATAATCTCAAGACGTTAAATATAAGATCGTTTTAAAATAAATTGCATGAATGTTTGAAATAATTTCTGTAAATATAATTACGTAAAGATAGGTAGGTAGGTGGGTAGGTACGTACATTTTGTTAAATAGACATAATTATAATAATCCCTAATGGCCAGAAGATAAGGAAGTTTCATATCAGCCATCTTTTTGCGACCACTGACTGAAAGTCACGTCGCATCCGAAGGGGATGCTTATCATCACAAAATTGGATTAAACTTTATAATTATAATGTCTTTGCTTATTCAGCATAGCCTTTAACGTTACCTGCTCTATTCCCCAATAGAATAGATCTCTTTGGTTGACTTAAAAGTTTAAAAAAGTCTGGCTATAGGTACAGATCTTTGGCTATTCGTAGCCAATTTAGGCCCACTGTCTTTGTGATGACGTCGGACCATCTCGCATGATCTTCCTCTGAAGCGTTTTTCTTTTGAGATTTTTTAGTCCATCTTATAGTCGCGCACGTGCCCTTTAAATTTCTTTCTCCCCTAAATTGTGGTTAGTGGCCCAACCTGGTGTCAGAGTTTTTATGCCGTGGAGAAATATCTGACAAGTATGCTGGTTTACTCACGATGTTTTCCTTCACCAAGGCAAATGATATAATTATACTATACGCACATGAATCCGCGAAAAATCAGATATGCTTGTCTTGGGTTTGAACTCGAGACCTGTGACTAGGCAGTCAGTCCGACGGTCACATCACTAGACTATCACTGACTTATCATTTAAGTCCTACAATAATACACGCTTTTTTTTCCGTTCTCGTCTGTCAGTCGTCACGCTATCCAGTTTCCTTCATATCAATGAAATTGCGAATGATTACCTCCCACTCTGCATCCATCATTTCTTTGGCTTTCCTCGTCCTCTCCATTCATTTAAATTTATATTCATCACTCTTTTAGTCACATACGATTCATTCCTTCTCACATGCCCACACCACGACAGTCGATTCCCTTTTTAACTTTTCTGTCACGTGTGCAACTTTTAAACTTCCTCTAATATACTCGTTTCTTACTTTATCCATTCTTGTCACACTACGCAACCACCTCTACAATAACATCCCATAATAACATCCGCCCTCCCCGATAGAACTCATGTCGTAGATATCCAATGATATATTGGAATGTTCCTAATATTGGTGGAATGAAAGATTCCTTCCCAAATAATCCGAGACACGTAGTTAATGTTCCGCGTGTAATACAGGCACGCGCACCAATATAGCTGGAATACCAGATGTTGGACAACGGTATTTGTTGAAATATGGCAGAAGTTTCAACCTTAAACATAATATTATGTTTGTATTTACCCGATGGATGATAATTGGAAATGTGTTCTAATAAACAGATCTTGAGGAAACAATGAGTGACAAAACGCAAATATAATTATAACTTCAGAATGCGAGTCTTGCTCACTGACAAAAGCAAGAAAATATTTGTCTAAAGTGGATTTTTTTGAAGTTCACCCAAGAAAATCTATTAAAGGGTAAGATCAACTCCGCACCCAGGCCCCCCCCCTTGACGCAGAGTCTCCGGCCTGAGCTCGTGGAGGACGTGGTGAGCGCTCTGTTCCCTTCGCGAGGGGAGCATCCTCCCCCGCCAATGGCTTCGCCATCCGCGATGCCGGAAGCGGACCATTCAGGAACCGATGACGACATTCCGGAGGTGACTTTGGTAGACCTGAGAGCGGCGGTACGGAGGCTGAATGCCAAAAATACCGCCCCGGGACCCGATGGCTTGCCTGGCAAATCCTGGGTCCTGGCCTCAGAGGCTCTTGGGCCCCGACTGGAGGGGTTCTTTAGCGCATGCATAGAAAGAGGCCAGTTCCCGCTTCGTTGGAAGACGGGGAAGCTGGTCCTCATCCAGAAGCCGGGGCGCCCTGCGGACTCGCCGTCCGCATACCAGCCCATTGTGCTGCTCGACGAGGTGGGCAAGCTCTTTGAAAGAGTAATTGCAAACCGCCTCGCCGAGCACCTGGAGGGAATGGGTCCGGATCTTGCGGAACACCAGTTTGGTTTCCGCAAGAGGCGCTCGACGGTGGACGCCATCATGCGCGTGAGAGCCCTCACGACGGCGACGGGGGCTGCGGTCTCTCAGGGCAGTGTGGTCTTGGCGGTGTCTCTCGACATCGCCAACGCCTTCAACACTATGCCCTGGAGCTGCATTAGGGAGGCACTCCGGTATCACCAGGTGCCGACCTACCTTCGTCGTGTGGTCGGGGACTATTTGACAGACAGGGCTGTCATCTACCCTGGTCAAGACGGACAGTGGAACCGGCGAGAGATGTCGTGCAGTGTTCCACAGGGATCGGTTCTGGGGCCGCCCTTGTGGAACATCGGTTACGACTGAGTGCTGCGTGCCGACCTCCCTAGCGGCGTCAGCGTAGTCTGCTATGCGGACGATATGCTGGTGCTAGCTCAGGGTGGGTCGGACGAGGCGGCGGCCGACAATTTGACCCGCGGGGTTGCGATAGTCGTAGAGAGGATCCGGCAGCTGGGTCTCGAGGTGGCGCTTCACAAGTCGGAGGCCATGGGCTTCCATGGACGTGGGAATGCGCTGCCGTCGGGATCCCAGTTAATGGTGGGAGGGGTTCCCATCGGCGTCGAGTGTACTTTGAAGTACCTAGGACTCGTCCTCAACAGCCGGTGGAACTTCGTAGAGCATTTCCGACGTTTGGCTCCCAGACTGGAGCGGGCCGGGGCTGCCTTTAGGTGGCTCTTGCCCAATCTGGGGGGACCAAACGCCTCCTGCCGGAGGCTCTATGCGGGGATCGTGCGGTCCATGGCCCTTTACGGGGCCCCGGTGTGGGCGCCTGCTTTGAGGAAGCGGGCCGCCCACTACCTGAACGTGCCCCAAAAGGTCATGGCCGTGAGGATGGTACGGGGGTACCGCACGATCTCCCGCGAAGCGGCGAACCTCCTTGCCGGATTGCCGCCGTGGGATCTAGAGGCGATAGTCCTCGCGCGCCTGCATCAATGGCGCGTGGAGGCGCTGAGCCGGGGGGTCACTCCGCTGCCGCGGCAAATTGCTGCGCGGCGGACAGACCATGGCGACATGGAGACAGCGACTGTCGCAACCCCGTGCAGGGCACGCCACGATAGTGGCGGTAGGTCCCCTCTTTGAGGAGTGGCTAGAGAGGCGCCACTGCGCCCTCACCTTCAGTCTGACGCAGGTCCTCACCGGACACGGTTGTTTCGGGAGGTACCTGCACCGAATCAGGCGGGAGGAAACGCCCGGATGCCAATATTGTGAGGATCGGCCGGAGGACACGGTGGAGCACACAGTGGAGGTGTGCCCCGCTTGGGCGGAGCCCCGCCGTGTTCTCGTAGCGGCGATCGGTGGCGGCGACCTCTCGTGCCCGGCCCTGGTGCAAGCCATGGTCCGGGGCGAGGAGGAATGGGACGCCGTCGCCTTCTTCTGCGAAGCAGTGATGCTAGCGAAGGAGGCGGCGGAACGCGAGAGGGAGAGAACCTCTCGTCCCAGCCGCCGCGGGAGGCGCTCCGGGCGTCGGGGGTCTCGCGATAACCTCCGGCCACCGTAGACGCGGGCCTGTGGACGGTGAGTGATGGGCTAACTCGCCGTCTGTCCGTCTTACGACGAAAACAGGCCGTGTCGACGGCGCGTTCGTGTTCCACGCGCGCCTCAAAGATATGTCAGCAACATGGGAGGGGCCCGAAAGTGCCGACGCCCGTCGGGGCCGCGGGTTATCTACAGGTTATCGCGGCCTCGACATAGAGGGCGAAGAAGGAACATGGGTGGTTTTTAGTCAGTAGAAGTCTGACACTCCCTTTCGCTCTGCCCAAGAGCGGAAGGGGTTATTCGATGATTTTACACCCACCAAAAAAAAAAAGGTAAAAGTCGGACCAGTCACGTGCAACGTTTACATAATAAAACGAAAGTTTTTTTTTAAATATTTTTGAGGTTTACATTGATATCCAATTTGTTGTTTTGATAATTACGTAACGGGGCGAATCGAAAATAGAAGATCCTCACAATATGTAATTAAATATATTATAGCTTATTTATTGTATATTTTTCTTTACAAAATGTTTTTACAAATTCATAGTTTTATATTTTATTTGGATATGGATCCCTTTTGGGTAAAAGCCTCCTCCATCCCGTGCCAATTTTCCCTGTTTTGGGCCGACTCCATCCAGCTCGGACGCAAGAGATGGGCAGACGACATCATGTAATTAAATATAGCTACCAAATTGGCTTAAGGCTCTAAATATAATAAAAATATATTTAAAAAATCCTAAGGTCAGAGTCCAGACACTAAGTTATAACATAATGCATAATCAGAAAAGTCCATACTAATATTTTATTAATGCGAAAGTAACTCTGTCTGTCTGTTACCCTTCTAAGCGTCAACGGCTAAAGGGATGTCGATGAAATTGCGCACAAGTAGCCCATGAGCTAGCATTGACGGTTGACGGTATTCTATCCCAGGTAGCACAGTCAGTGCCCAGCATTACCTGATCTCTCGTATTATGAAGAAGAGGGCTGCAAGTGGTGTGAGAATAGGGGCCAGAAAATGTTGGGTACAGACTGTACGTTCCCGTGTGATAACTTCGACCTCAACTCGGGCGGAGCCGCGAGACAAAGCTAGTGTTACACAAAGCTTTTATATAAAAATCTGTAAAATGAATTCCTGACTTAATAACAATTCCGGGAGGAATAATCTAGTCGAGCTAAGAGTATTATTATCACATTAAAAGATGGATGGAATTATCAGCATCGTTACGCCTTCAGTATAAATCTAACGACCGCCTCGGGAATTTATCTTAAATATCAGAGATACGAGAGATGGGGGTTCATGAAATCTGTTGAGAATTTAAATTGTAATCCGTCTTTTTGGACGGAATAAGCGATTATTTCGGGTTATGAATTTAAATTGACTGTAAACTGAATGAAAGCTGTTCATTCCGAATTGTACAATGAACTTTGTGAAATAATTGTGTTTTCCGAAGGCAATGTTTTTTTCTGAAGTTGCAGAGTTTTGCTAACGTAGAATTGGTCCGTATCGGTCCAGAACTGAGCCTCAGTCTGGAACCTACAGTAGTGTTCATCAGTTCCTGTAATAAACAAACAACAGGACAAGCGTTTTTTTTTTTTGTATGATGGACCCAATATGGTAACATCATAAATAACTACGATCTAGCTTAATTACTAAAGCTAATGAGTAATACAGTTTTAACTTAATTTGCTAGGTAGAGTAATAAAATACAAATTTATATAACTATTTGACTACACAACTTTTTCTAATATTGCCACAGACTGAAAAAACCTCGAAAGCTGGTTATCTAAAGCTCCTTTTCAGTTTCTCAAAACACGCAAAAACTTCCTCAGACAAAGTTCATGCTGACAACGCATTCCTCAGCGTTTTTTTACAATAGGGAACGGCCGAGCCATATTTTAAATTCCGGACGTTGAATGGGCCATATCTCACAGGTCCCTGTCACAGGAACGAGGCGAAAATGTCCCAAAAACCGTTTATTGACTGACGGATGGACAACGGAATTTATTATGAAAGATAGGAGACGCCGTTGTGTAGTTAAAAGGTCGGTGTAGTGAGATTTATCCATGCTTTCACATAGACTAGACAAAAACTTAATAAATACGAAAATAAAAGCGCTTTGTCGGATTTTCTACGCTCGCATCAGTGTCGAAAGTTGAAATTACAAAACAATATTCAGGGGCTTACAATATTTAGGCCTTTTGTCTTGATATTATGGCTACTTTAGATTGAGGTTAGCTGAACAAAAACAATTTTATTGTAACAGTATCTTCTACTGTATATTATATGTATTAGTCAAAGAAAGTCAGACAGTAAACAATAGTAGATTATGCACCAAGGGGAGTAATCTATACTTACCCTCGAGTGATATACACTGCTTTATACTACACTTAAGCACGAAGAAGTAAAAGACAAAATAGCAAATAAAGCATTTTACGTTTACATTATTCTTTGCTAATAAAGTGCTTTGTAACATTGAATAAATTTCCCATAGGCTTGTATTTGGCAGCTTTTTCCTTAAAATATAAACATTTTCTGAGATTGAAACTGCTTTTTTTTCACTTTTCCACTTCCATCTTGGATTTTTCAGGCAAGAGATTGCTAACAATAACTTTAGCATCTGCTATTATGTCGGGTGGAGTTGTTGTATAAAATAAATTGCTATCATTATCACTGGAATCACTGATTTTAACTTGTGATTTATACCGCCAAACTTTAAACTTTACCAAGAAAATTGTTTCTACAAAATACGTCAACCAACAATAAGTCTTTTTTTTTCTTTAAATTTTAGCGCGTCAAACAGTTTTCGTGCCTAAAAACGTTAAGCCGCGTCCCCACTAGGACTAAGGTAAGAATGCCCCGTTTCGCAGGTTCCAACTTACGCGCGTGTTAACAACACTCTCTGTTATAAATCTCTCGCTCTATCGCATAGAGGTTTTAAGTTTGCCGGCCTTATCGGAATGTATGCTACCTGCTTTAAAAGTTCTATTGGCCAGTACTTTTTATGGTAAAAATAAATCGTTTGATTGCCAACGTCATCAAGACTATAAAAAAATAAAAACGCGTTAGTAATGAACGCATTACTACCCTGATTTTCAGGGCAGTAATGAACAGTTTTCAAGCCTTTTAGTGGGGTAGTATTGGTACACTTACCAAGCAAGTGTAGTATAAAAGTATTTTTTTCAAACTACCAATTAGATGCCTTGTGGTTACCAGTGTTCGTAAATGATTTGGATAACATAATTAATTAAAAACATGATATTGGAGATTATGTTTGACAGTAAATACAATTTCTAAAGATTTACAACAAGTTTTATCTCGTATCTGCGTGGTAGAGGTTGGTTTATTCAGATCGGACTGCAACCCACTCCAAAATAATTAAGAAAAGGAAGAATAAATCAAAAGTCATTTATTCAAACTAGGCTGATAATCAGCACTTTTCGAATGTCAAAATTTATTTACAAGAGACAGTCCCTCAAAACGCCCACCTTTCGACACTTCCTAGTGTTTTAGCTGGAAAGAAGAAGTGGCAGAACAGACTCCCTATCGCCAGCGGTTAGAAGGACCAGACTCAATACAATAGTACGGACTACGTGTAAGTTAATAATATGATTTACTACAGACATAAATAAATAATAAAAAAAGAATATCATCAACTAAATCAGCCTATATTGCTCCCACTGCAGGGATTCAGGCCTCCTCTCTAGGAGAGGGATGGGCTATAATCCACCACGCGGGCCCAGTGCGGGTTGGTAGATGTCACATGTCTTCGAATTATTGATTCTAAGACATGCCGATTTCCTCACCATGTTTCCCTTCACCTTTTTGAGAGCAGCGTCGATAAAATAAATTACACAAAGCAATGAACCCACGACCTACTGTTCGTAAGTCGGGGCCGACACCACAGGGCCACCGCTGATCTCAAAGAATATAAGAATAAAAAATACATAACATATCAGTAAACAAATTTTGGAGAAGAACATAAATAACAAATAGATCACGTAACTGGCGAAATATGTACTATTATGTACCCACACCTCTGCCTAGCCCTTGGGGATAATAGGTGTTACTTTATATTAAGATAAGATTGTTGCAAAGACACAACAATACCTTATCTATTTCTGATACGATTACAAACAATGAAAGAAAGCATTGTAAGGAAGTGTGCGTTCAGAAATAACAATACCAAGGCAACTACAATAAATGTGTTTACTGATCTAAAAAAACCCCACTGAAAAAACTCAAAAAAAAAAAAAATAGAAAAACCACTGCAAAACAAAAAAACAAGCACATTTTAAATTAAACAAAACTTGGAAGAAGGGTTTATTTGAATATGAAATTATGAATATAGAATGCCTGCTTCCAAGTTTTGTTTAATTTAAAGGTGCTTGTTTTTTGCTTTTCAGTTTTTTCCGTCGGGTTTTTTAGTTTTTAACTACTTTTTTTTATTTCCAACTTTTTAGTTCTTTTGTGTTTGTTCTTTCCTTGGTCGCGTAAAATCTTCGCAGATGATTTAGGTTACTTTTGTGTTTGTTTATAGGATTTGTCACTTTAATTTTTTATTAAACATATAAGTGGCATATATTTTTTCACTCCTCTTGCTCAAAAATACCGTCATAATAGCGTACCAGAGCGGGCGTAAAATTGCATTTATTGCCCCTCCACGTGCTCTCCCCCGTCTGCCGCGACCTGCGCAGTGCGTCATGCATTTAGCTTCAAGTATAAAACAAATTGGATATCACCCAGCGTATCACAGAACGCATCAATGTTCTCCCAACTAGGCCACAACCATCGACATCAAAGGATGAGTCAACTCAGCTGATTATGTATTCAGAAAATTCGAACGAGGGACCCTCAAACCTTGAACAACGTTTTGTATCTCCTACGTTTACCCCACAGATTACACAATGTTCGTCTTCACAGAGGACTGAAATTAAGTTGCCGGGAAAAAACATATCATTTTTGAACAACTGTACAAATTGTACATTTAATTTTTAATAAAAATAAACGTTCATATTGAACATGGTTATTTTATTTTCTCGCAATCGTAGTAAAAAGTACGGTGTAACACACGGCGCTAAAATCCCATTACAACTCGGTTCCTATTTACTACCTCGCTAAAGCTCGGTAGTAAAACTACCTCGTACATAATGGGTCATTTTAGGCCCTTGTATTACAATGTACTATTGTAATCTACTTTTAAAATCCTTTAATTTGAAATAATCACGGTAAATCTCAGAAAGGGAACGAAGTGACAACAATGATTTGCGTCACCGAAGGCAGTATATCGGAACATCATAATAGAAAGCAACTCATTGACAAGGCGAAGTCTATGACTCCCATGACCTTTTTTACTCAAACTAAGCAGGCTGACATGATGCTAAGATTGCAAAAGCAAGCTCTTTAATGAAGTAGGATTCAGAAGAATTTAAGAAAAGATATTCTAATGAAAAACCAGGGTACCAAAATATTGTGTTTGTGACTAAAGAATAAGAAAACAATTGAAGAATACGGTAACAAATGAAAACATACCATTAACTTAGTTAACAAGAAGTTAGGTGGAAGTTGCTAATATTGTACCTGACGACGCGTGACGTGTTACTCCAGATAACACAACTCACATAACCGTTGACTAATACAATGCCAACAACAATACCGTAAGTTTTGTTTTACATGGGCTCGATAGATGGCGCTGTACATATGACGCGTAATCCTGAATCGCGGTGTTAAGATTCTCCGCGGCCGAATGACCACCCTCGGATATCGTTATCACGTTATCGCTTCTCGGCCTTTTGGCTAAGATCAAAGTGTAGTATCTGTTCTTTTCAGCTTAATATCTGAAAGTTCCCTCACTGAGGGACCAGTATATTAATCTGATTTTTGTAAGCTGACGGGATGTTCGGGGCTCGCTCCACTCCCGTCGCGGGTCGGCCCGGCATTGCAGTGCCGCCGGGATCGGCCCACATAACCTCTTGAGAAATAATATAAGAACATTTCGATCTGAACGGGCTCAGCTGGTCCCCCTTGGCGTCCGAATCCGAAATCCGAATAATCGGTTGAATGTGTGTTTGCTTTTATGCCGCGCCGTGTCAACCAATTAAAATAGAAAAAATAAAGATAAGAATGGTTCTGCGAGGTTTCAAAATTATACTACAGACCCGTACTGCCCTAAAATGTATTATTACCCTGTAACCTAAAATACGAAAAAGTTACAGACAGATTAACTTGAGCATTTATAATTTTAATCCAGATATATCTTTATAATATTCAAGAGACAGTACGGATAAATACCTTGATAATACTCATATCCAAGAGAACATACGGGTGTATTTCAAAGGGTGACATTGATAGGCAGTAGACAGTGCTACGTCGCTAGCGAGACAGTATAGTTACTGGTACGAGTAACTCGCTCTTTGTTCAAACGGAATAGTTTGTGGTAATAATAATGATTGCTATGAATGCATGCACATTAAAGGATTTGGTCTCAGAACGTCAGAAACGCAAAATTACAGATAAGCAAATTGTCAGGAGTTAGATTTTTTTATCAATTAGTCAGAATCGCAAAATGACAGATTAGCAAAATGTTAGGTTCGCAATATGACAGATGTGCAAAATGCCAGAAAAGTTTAGGACTGATTAATCATGTTCTAGGAATTAGTTTGGATAGATAACAACACATCTACGAGTAGGCAGTAACTTTGAATAATGCCTAAATCAAAATGCACTGTTTCTTGTAGCGCCTATGGTTGGAATTCGAACAGTATATATAATTTATTTTTGCAATGATGATTAAAGGAGAATGTTTTTTTGAGTATGAAATCCCGTACCAAGCAGTTTCAAAATCAAACTTTGTTTTCTTATTGTCTACACTTATCATATTAACTTCTACAAAAGCTATTTCAGTAAACAGCCGCCGAGTTTCGTTGTAATTCCAGCATAAACTCAAAACCAGGCGCAAAATCACGCATATTGCGCATCGGCGCATATTTTATTGACATACCTGAAATCATGCACGGACGAACATTATTGCTCTAAAAACAGAGTAATCCACTTATATTAGTATGAATTACGAGTTCACAAAATACCAACAAGATCTACTTCTCAACACACATTACAATAATATTAATTAATCCCATATACATATATATAATTCATCAAACATCCCAGTAATACATATAATTCGTAGAATGTTTTTTAAGCAAATGTTATAGTTATATAGTACACAAAAGAAACAATTGGCATGACTGTTTAGTAGATTCATTAAAAAGTATCAAGTGCATTCTACATCTCTATGACTGGTTGTGTAAATGTCATATTGGGAGTAAAACAATATTCATACTTTTATACTTTAAATTAAATTTCCAAGCGCAAATTCAAATCCTGACGCCTAATGTCGTAATAAAATATAAAAATAATTACTATAACATTTTGATCTTGCAACTCGAAAATTGTTGGTACGAGATTCGGTCATGATGTTTTATTTTGGAAATTGATTTAGATAACGCTTAGATTAAGTGAAAACGAGCATAAACATACTTTACTTTGGTTTATCAAACGCGTGTTAAGTTACTCACAAAATAACTATACATTGCATTTACTGTCCCGTTGGTGTAGTGGTCGCAAGCGCGACTGACGCTGAGTCCTGGTTTGACACCCAGGTCGGCCAAAGTGTTATTGAGTTTTTCCATCAGGAGTTACTTAGTAGCAGCCACGGGAGCAGCGGTGGCCCAGTGGTAGCGACCCCGACTTACGAACAGTAGGTCGTGGGTTTGAACCCAGGCAGGCACATTACTTTGTGTAATTTATTTCAGCACCACTGCTCTCAAAACGGTGAAGGAAAACATCGTGAGGAAACCGGCATGTCTTAGAACCAAAAAATTCGAAGACATGTGACCTCAACCAATTCGCACTGGGCTCGCATGGTAGATTATAGCCCATTCCATCTCAAAGAGAGGAGGCCTGTGTCCCAGCAGTGGGAACATTAATAGGCTGTTAATGATGATGATGAGCCACGGAGACTAAATTTGGGCCCGGTTTATAGGCAATAGGCGCCTAATACATAGGACTTAAACATTATTGACGGAATGTGGGTGTACTTACTATTAGCTACACCTCTGTCTGCATAACACCTCTTAGATTATAGGCGTCATGTTATGCATTACATTGCATTTCGATGTAATGTAATGCATGACAAATTCACAAGTTCACAAACAAATTACCAAGCCACATTGTGCTCACAGGATTATTGTGTTAACTTATGAAGCTATGTTCGGGAGTTAACTCTATAAAGTCCCGTTTTCTGTTTTTTAGAGGGTGGGGCGAAAGGGAGTGTCAGACTTCTACTGACTAAAAACCACCTGTGTTCCTTCCTAGCCCTTTGTGTCCGAGGCCCGATGTCTGTCGAACAACCCGCAGCCCCGACAGGACTCCAAACTCCCTCGCTCCGAAAATGTCGCTTTGTAATTTTAACCCTGATATAATAATCAGTCCTCCAACATAAACAAATTAAGTCTATAAACGACAAAAAAGACATTTCTTACACGATACCATCTCATACAACGCTTCAACTATTAAAAAAGATAAGTACAAGGCTTTCAACGCCAGCAAATTCATTTCAAAATGATCAACAAACCGTTCAACTATGACCCTTATTTCCTCGAACATAAGGGCTACGATTAACAGCAACATCTGAGAGATTGCACCCATTTGTCAGAATCCCGAGTCATTTAAGGCAATTTTTATTACTTTATTCTGTCGAGAACGGAGTATGTACAGTAAGAGCGTAAAAGTCTGATGTGTTGAGAAAATACAAGGAAAGAACGACGGTGAAGAATAATAGAAATTAATTTAAACTTTATGCAGTTGAAAATAAGGTTATTTTCTGGGTAGTAAAATTTCGTACGTTGAAGGTTTCAGAGCATAAAAGGATTGGATTACTTTGTTAGGATTTTTTTTGTACCTATTTATGCGAAATTCTGCATTGCATTATATTAATTTTGCTGTTTCCAGTGACTTCATGAGTGGATTTTTTTTTGTGTATGTGAGAGAACAAATAGCCTTTTTTAATTTCAGTTCCATGTATGGAAATCCCGCTAAGTCTTTTATTTCATGTATCAAAATGGTTCACTAAATACATCTGCCACCAAGTTACTACAACAAGTTACTACTGTGTAGTCTTAATAAGTTAAAGTGACTGTGACATGCGGACTTCGCGGACCGACGGACAGACATACAGACTGACATGACCAATTCTCAAGGATACCGTTATTATTATGATTTAGGATAATCGAAACTGTTGTGTCTGCTGTTGTTGTCTGGGGTAATTTAGGAACACGCACATTGTACCAGCTTATATTGATTCAGTTTAAAATTTTCACAAAATAAATTCAAATTATAACAAACAGCATTAAAAATACTTAACAATCACGTAAATATTTTCCTTTAACAAATGCGAGCGTGTTCCTTCTAAACCACGCTTGTTTACTCCGCCCATACTCAATACATCGCCGTTCACTCCACCGATTCCAGAAAGTATTTTCTTTTTGTTACTGTTATCCTAAATCGGTAATCCCGCTGCCGGGGAAAGCCTTGTAACGAGCTTGTCAAAGTCAATTAGTTGTCACGTCTAACATGTTAAAGGTGCGTACAGATCTTAAAGGTAACACAATATGTTAAACGTTGTTATGTATAACATGTTTCAGTAATGCGGAACCTGAATGTCATGAATGTTACAAATCGCACCTTCAGAATGATGTGGAGAAAACTCAAAAATCGAAGAAATTGAGTTACGGTCATAGAGGGTCACAAAAAGATACGCACTTTTAAGTGAATATTAAAGAAGCGACGTTTTTATGGTAGAATAAAGCCATAGGTACCAAACCACGAGTAATCTGTGTGCACCTTTGGTATGGCTTTGGAAAAGTATTTTGACTTCGTCGATGAGGTTGTAAACGTGTGACAGTCAGTTAGCACCGCATTCTTTTATCGTGTGGTTAGAGCGTAACCTGGTGTCAGAGCTCTTCATATTTCGAAAAGGAAACCCAAACCACAAGGCTACTTAAAAGGCTCGTTGGTATATTGATCCCACTCAGATGGGACCCGCGGGATGAATCTACCAATTACATTATTTACATTACTTTTCTTTGGTCGATTGGACCCGCAGCTAAAGATAAATCAAAATTTGCATCGAATTTTAAATTTGAGTACAAGTGTGTTGAAAAATGTAAGGAGGAATAAAAATGATACACCATGTTTAGCTGATACTCGTTGTATTTAGTATTTAAGTGCTCATCGGCATGGCACGTCCTGTATTCAACATAGCCAGGTCCCACAAACTACCAGGGAACATAAGTAGGAAGGAGGTATTGGAAATTGAAATATTTCAATCAAATCTATGTACCTTTCAAATACCAGGTAATTTTTGTTGTAGATGAGAAAAAAGGATGGGTAGTATAGTTCCACAAGCAGAACAGAAACAGAAGTAGGTAGGAGGTATTGTAATCTTTAAAACAAAAAAAAAAACTATGTTATGCCCTTCTAAGTAATACCATGCACTTTTTTTTTATTGAGATACAAACCCGTAGTAAGTACCGATAGTAAAGTCCCACCCGAAAGTAAAGGCCAAAATGGTGAATTATTAGTGTCACTATTGCATACTTTATGTTATTAGAAATCTCATTTAATAAACAAATCTATATAAATTCCTGGAATGAAATTTTTCAACACTTCCTGCCTACTTCTACTCCCCTGGTAGTTTGTAGGACTCGGATATCTTTTTTCTTCCTACTTGTCCCTGCCCATTTAAAATAATACAAATGCACGTTGTAGTTGCATAAATCGATAGACATATAATAATCAGCTAAAAAAAATAGGTACTGGGTCATATCAACCAGGTGAATATAGGACACTAAATTACCATGATATTAGTTACCCCAGCCCTCAATTTACCTAGGGTGAAACTAATATCTCCCAGATGAATTGAGGACTCTAAAACGTTCAAAAGTTCACATCACAAATTCATTACAGAAAACCATATTTAAATCGGTCAAACTGTTCTGTAGTCAAATGGGAAGACAACCTCTTACCATAAACGCATAAACATTCTCCGTTCCGTTTTGGGTAAAAAAAAACTTTTCTACTTGACTATACAGCTCATTAAATTTGACAGCGGGTCCAGTTGACCAATTCAAAAATAGTTTCGGTCGATTGGACCCGCGGGTCCCATCCGAATGGGATCAATTTACCAAAGAGCCACATAAAACCTATTCCAATTCAGAAATACTGATCCGATTCTATTCCTAACGTTCCATTAACGGCTTTATCGGTCACATTCATTACTTATTCACGTCATATCCGCGGAACCGTCGGTGATTGAATATTGAATCGTTCGCGTGATCGGGTCACTCGGGAACAGACGTGCGGTACGATTTTATACCTACACTCAATTTGAATAAAAAAAAGGAGGTCGGTGTTAAAATGGTTGTATGTATGAATTTTTGATGGGTATATAGGACCGCATTAGATTTTAACGATTACTGAAATAAGATTACAATCAATTTTCAAATTTTGAATTTCTGTGGTAAACGTCATCGTCAACGTCAGGTATAAAAGGAAGGAGGCAATAGAAAAGGAGTCAAGTAGTGTGTGTGTGTGTGTCTTGAAGAACCTAAAAAGGCTAATATTAAGTCTGTTTTTTCTGTTCTGTGTTAAAACTGCACACAGTAATATTGCAATTTTATCTGTCTTTTGTTCGATCACTATAACGTACCGACGACCGTTACTTCTCAAAAGATTGTTTACAATTTCTATAAAAAAATCAAGATTGCAAAACATGTCTCCACTGGTTTAATATTTGATTAGAGTAATGGCACTGAGATTGCATTTTGAATACAAAAGAAACGTAGTTTCCAAACTACACGTTGAGTAAAGGGCAAGGGCATTGACTTGCCAAGATGTAAATACTTCACATTCCGGATTCAAAACTTTCGTTAACTTCACCCTTTTTCTGTTTTCTGAACTCCAAAATTGGTAGAGTCCAAAGTCGCTGGTTTTTTGCAAGCTCTTCTGCATCATCAAATGTAAGTGGCATATCTTTTCTTGCAGTCTCGGGCAATGAAAAAGCAATCAAAGCGCCTAATCCAGCTATTGAGCCCACTACCGCTAAAGGTAACCAGTACATATAAACCTTTAAGTACACAATGTATGGTGACATAACTGTGGCTACGTATCCACAAATATGTACTATAGACACTCCTGATCCTCTTACAGACGTAGGCAGGATCTCAGCACACCACTGCATAGCAGCACTTAACGACATGTTTACAGCGAATCTGGCGACCACTGCATATATCACTGTTTGTACACCACTTGCAAATATCGTTAGTATACAGAATATACTGCTAATTGTCATCATTACGATTGTCAACCATCTTCTACCCAAAGAGTCCATAACGAATGCCACTATGATCATCGAGGGACACTCGGTAAAAGATACCATTGAGAAAGACATGAAAAAATCGAAATCTAACTGTCCTAAACTCCTAACCAGTCCATCAAAAACTATAGTACAGCACATGTATTCAATACAGACTAATATAAACATTTTCCTTATCACTGGTCTCTTAAATATCTCTAAACAACTCTCAGATTTGTCATCTTTCGCATTTGTTGCTGATAGTTTAAATTGTTCTATCATTTTTGGTGGTATTTCCTTTTTATTTATCCGACCGATGACTAAAACTTTATTCACAGCTTCATCAATGCGGCCTTTTGATAACAACCATCTTGGACTTTCAGGTAGGTACAATGGTGTTATTAAAACTAAGGCTAGAGGTAAACTAGTGACTAGAGATATTGTTTTCCAGTGGCCGCAAGCGAGCACCAACCAGGGCAGCACAGTGACGAATAGAGAGTAAAATGCAGCAAAAGACAGGTTCGCTAATAAAGTTCTGTATCTAGGAGCGACGTATTCTAAAATAAGAAGGTATGCCATCGTCATGCAGTTATCGTAAGCCATACCCGTAAAGAATCTTGCAGCAGCAAATTGAACCATATTTTGAGTATAAGTACTGGCCACACCACCAACACAGCCGATGACATTGCTGATAACAGCAGCTGGTACTCTTCCGAAGCGATCAGCTATCCACCCAATAACAAATCCGCCAACTATAGATCCAACAAAGAATATGGATTGAGCTGTCGCTTGATAACTGTTTTTGTCGCAGACCCATTCCCATTCACTTGAAATAGTAGGGTAAGGTATTTCTGTTTTGTTGAATTCCCATCCATATTGACACGGCACTGTATTCCAGGTTGCATCAGGTGCTAGTCCGGCTGCCAACACTTCGGTCCAATTGGCTTCATACATTTTACATTGTGAGTATCCGAATCGTGCGCTGTTATCTTTGGGTACACCAAGATCTCTTCGTTGTACGTCAGTC
Organism: Diarsia rubi; assembly: GCA_932274075.1. Classification (NCBI taxonomy): domain Eukaryota; kingdom Metazoa; phylum Arthropoda; class Insecta; order Lepidoptera; family Noctuidae; genus Diarsia; species Diarsia rubi. The sequence continues at coordinate 19,894,071 of OW026417.1, read as the reverse complement.
AAGTTTTCTAACTCGGGGATCCTGCACCAGTGGTTGGGCGAGACTTCAGTCATGAACATTTGAGAGAAGTATACGAAGGTTCCATACGCGTAAAAGGGAAAAGTACCGAAGAACAGGAGCCATTGATAACGTCCACATTCACCAGCAGCTGATATAAGGTCATCGTATTCCACAGTTTCTTTTGCTTTGTCCACTTTATTTTCTATATCTGCTACAGTCTGTTTTGTAGCCATTTTTGTTTATATTTTTCTTGCTGTGTTGTCGTCGACAAACTTTGTGGAACTAATTAAATAATTTTCAGTCGCGTCTTTTATTATGTCGGTAAGGTTTTATTTAACAAATATTGGCTTATCTTTGACGCCAGAGTAAGTAACAATGATGTAGAGATTAGGTAAGTTTCCATATGATTTATACTGTGGGTAAATACGCTAGTAATGTCCCCGTTATATGGCTACTGTAAAACATCAACTTATTTTTAGAATAATCATCCATCAAATCATGTGGATGTTTTCATAGTCATTTATGTAATAATCCTCTTGTTTGTGTGCACTTTATACATCATGTTACAAAACCAGTATAAGTTGGATTCTTATTCTATTACGATTCCTAATTCTGCTAGGCCAGCTTGAGGTCAGCGTTAGCACAGACCAAACAACTTAGCCTTTGGGCAATCCTTTGCTGGACCGTATCTAGACGTTACCAGTCACTTGTCCGACGTTTTTGAGGTCGTCGGAGACGTGCATTTGACTGAACATTGTATAGTTTATTACTTTTAGTTTGTGCAAAGAATAAAAAAAGTCTTACCTAAGGAATTCAGTCGTGTTTAAAAATATATATGTACAAGAAAAATAAATACTAAGACTGTTGACAAGATTAAATGATGCAACCATCACGATAGGACGGAGCAACTTTTAGGCTTCATGTAAATACAATTAAATATCTATATAATTATAGTAATGAAACAAAGTAGTTGACAATGCTCTCGTGATATCACGCTGTTCAAACACCCGTGAACATGTAACATTTCCGAAATATCACGTCTCTGGGATTTTGTTTTGGTTTTAGTTTTATCTTAGTTTATTTGTCAAACAATATGTCGGGCTGTCCGATTAGCAGAGAGAGAGTATTGGTGGCCTAGTCAGAGCAGCGGTGGCCTAGTGGTCGTGGTCCCGACTTATGAACTGTAGGTCGAAGGTTCGAACCCAGGCAGGCACATTACTTTGTGTAATTTATTTCATCGCCGCTGCTCTCAAAACGGTGAAGGAAAACATCGTGAGGAAACCGGCATGTCTTAGAACCAAGAAATTCGAAGACATGTAACATCTACCAATCCGCACTGGGCCCGCATGGTCGATTGTAGCCCATTCCGTCTCAAAAAGAGAGGAGGCATTTGTACCAGCAGTGGGAACATTAATAGGCTGTTGATGATGATGATTTATTTATTTGTTTATTTATTTATTTATTTATTTATTTATTTATTTATTTATTTATTTATTTATTTATTTATTTATTTATTTATTTATTTATTTATTTATTTATTTATTTATTTATTTATTTATTTATTTATTTATTTATTTATTTATTTATTTATTTATTTATTTATTTATTTATTTATTTATTTATTTATTTATTTATTTATTTATTTATTTATTTATTTATTCATTAACACATACATTTGTTTTAACAGGTAAGACCCAAGCTAACAAAAGTAGTCATAAATTGTTAAAAGTCCAGTCCCAAGCAGCAGGCCTGTGTAGGAACACAGCTACACAGCTATATGATGATCCAATTAGCGTCACCATCAGTCTCATCTTTATTATTATCACCTGTCTGGCCTTTTCTCAACTATGTGGGGTCGACTTTAAGTTTAACGGGATGCGGCAATACCAATATCTTACACATGGAGCGACTGTGGAGGTCAGGTAGGCACCTGACCTCCACAACCCAGTTCGTACTGGGTAATATTTTACCTCTTGGAAGACCGAGCTATTGACTACCTATTATGACTGTGTAGGTCAAATAGGCAGTCGCTTTATGTAGATATTGGTTTCAACTGCATCCGGTTAAACTGAAAGCCAACCACAACATAATCCGGTCAAATTAGACCAAAAATAAGAGGTAAGGTTACATTATTTCCTGTCGGGGCTGCGGGTTGTTCAGAAGTTAAGCGGCCTCAACATATAGGGCTAAGAAGGAACATGGGTGGATTTTAGTCAGTAGAAGTCTGACGCTCCCTTTCGCTCTGCCCAAGAGCGGGAGGGGTTATTTGGTGACTTGCCACCAGCCAAAAAAAAAAAAGATATTATATAGCTATTTCACAACCAGCTGAAAATTGGTAGGATTGTTCAATGTAATCGTCATAATATCGTCTTAGAATACAACTCTTTCAACTTTTTGAATTGTTATATCTCAAAAACTGTGGATCTTAGAAATAAAAGTTTTATACCCTTTTATAGACTACTAACTGATCTACAATTTTGTCTCAACAAATTTTATGATAAATCTTACAATTTTTCTGAAAATCGCGAAAAATCCGTTTTTATATCCTTTGACCCCGAATTTTCTTTTTTAGTTGTCGGATCGATGAGGACTTTACATTTTATTAATTATGGTGTTTTGAACAATCCTACCAATTTTCAATTGGGTAGGAATTAATGTAACCTCGGATGTCTGAATTGACCGGACTAATAATTGGTAAACATTTTAAAACACTCCCTAGCCTTTTGGAAACTTCTTAATGATGCTTTCATCATCGGATGATGATGCATCCCCGATAAGATTCCCTTTAAGTTTCTGTTATCTACCACAAGCTGAGCTTTCATAGCCTAAATCAACTTTGTTTAATCTACAGGTAACGCATCGGTTTTGCGGCTTGTGGTTCCACAAACACTTCCTAATGAGCAAAACATCGATATACAAAACCAAGTTTTGATTAGGTACACGCGAAGCTTCCATCTGACTTCCTCCTCTCTTAATCCGAATTCCCTTGTAAAACGAACTTTACAACTATTAAAATTAAATTTAAAGTCGAAGACTTCGTTAGCGACCCTCATAAATTTTTACTTTAACTGTAAGTTTGAAAATATTCTCTCTAGGGAAATTCATGTTCCGGTAGAAGATCGGAGTACTTCAATCGCGTTTTGGCGTAGACCGCAGACCCGTCTCGGTAGCCGCTACTAGAGGCGGCATTGTCATAACTATTTCAACATTCTTCTGTATCGTGTAGCTAAGTCTAACCTGGTGCCAGCCTAGACTTTTTATAACGTTCGTGGGCCTATGACTTGGCTGTACATGCCGTCGAAAAATATCTCTCAGGCATGCTGGCTTGGTTTTCCAATGTGGTTTTATTTTTTTTGACGACACGGTTGGCACACTGACTGAGCGATTGGACTGCTGCGTTGCGTGTCGCGGGTTCTATCCCCGCACGGAACAAATATTTGCATCGCTTACCGATAGTTGTTTCGGGTCTGGGTGTATGTGTATGAGAGCTTAAATGTTTGTAAACGCACCCACGATACAGGAGAAATTCCTAGTGTGGAACAACGTTAAAAAAAAGAAACAAAAAATCAGAGGTCTCGAGTTTGCACTCGAAACCTATGACGACATGAGAGTCCACTAGACTATCCTTGATCCTTGCTATAGGGCCTTCAATACAAATAAAAGAGGCACTGGTTGCACCAAGAAACAATAGACGTATCGAAACATACGGCTTTGAAGGGGATCCGACACCATACGTTCAACATACATGTAGGTTCAGGACTTTGATTGGCTTTGTCTCTATAACGTGAAACTCGGCCGCAGAATGCGAATGGAGGTTTAAATAGCTACGTTATCTAGCTCTAGACATTTTTCTTGCTCTGTAGGTCCATATGGTATATTTACTGATATTGGTTTTCTTTCGATGTAACATTTATGATTTGTTCCGTTGAAACGTTCGCTGTTTGCTTTGGGAACCACGTTGTGCCTTTTACCTGTATCGACGGAGCTGGGGTTTTCGTCGTTTGGAAATTAAAGTCAAACATTTATTTAACCTTGAAGTATGTTACTTTATATCGGAAACGTGTAGCTGGTTTTATCAATTTGGTATTACTTAAGCTTTGGTATACAGGGTGTAAATCAACCCTTCACACATACGTCAACCAAGCATTCTGTACATCAAACTAAGTACCCCTACGCAAAAATTTTTGCTGGGAGACTTTTTTTTTTGGGGTCAAAAATTTTGTTTTAGGGTAAAACTCAAACTAGCACTCATAAAACATTGTGCTAGTGGATGCTTTGAATAGTAAAAGGGTCATGGAGGTAATTTAAGTAAAGTTATAACCTGAAAAACTAGTTTTTACAAAAACAGATGTGCAAAATTTGGAACTTTGACCCCCAATATCTCCGTAACTAGGGGGTTCCCAGGTATGATCTAGAACAAAAAAATGATCGCAGTGGTGGGGAGAACAAGTGCCCTTCGTTTGCGTTAAGGGTACTTTTACACCCTTTATTTATAATAATGTGTATTGTGCCAATATTTTACGTTATGGCCTGGAATCATAGAATTGACTGCCTTGTTGGTATATTAGTCGCATGCACGACTGCTGAGTATTAGGACCTGGGTTCGAGTCCCGGGTCGTGATATTGGGATTTTCAATCAGGAATTGCTCAGTAGCAGCCAAGGAGGCTGGATGTGTGCCCAATAGAGTTGTTAACAAAAAAATCTAATTAGTCCGTCAGATAGATTTCCAAAAAATATTGGACACGTATTTTTTCTTTTTTCACGTAAACAAACAATGAAGACGATATGCTTTGAAAACTCGTGTGACGTCATTCTCTAAGACATTAGAATGACATTTTTTAGCGGTCAGTGACGTCACCGACCCCCACTCAAATCTTTGACGCGTTTTATCATCGTCATTTTTTATCGATTTGATAAAACAAAAAATACGGATCCAATATTTTTCGATAATCTAACAGACGGACTAATTAGAATCATATTTTTTAAGTCAGTAAACATCACTATTGATGACAAATAGGCTCGCCCGCTTTAACTTTGGGACTTAAACATAATTGGCGAAATGTGTGTACACCTCTGACTAACCCTTCGGATTACGGGCGTGACGTTTTGACGATATTTATAAGTAACAAGTAAGATACAAAATAGAATAAACACTCAACAACCAGGTAATATTTGTTCAAGTTCCCGGTACTGATCGGATTGTCCGCCTCCCCGCTTTTAACGAGCGGTTTCCTCACCTTGGAAATTGTAACAAAATAGCTAAATATAGGACCTAGACTGGGATCTAGTTGGAATTCTAAGTCTGCTTAGCTACTACGAAATGAATGAGTGGATGAAGGGTAGTTGGTAGAGACAGGTAGATGATTCAGTTATCTAAGTTTTGTGAAAAATATTTTTATGGTGATTTGTGCTCCAGGTGAGTTTTAAAAAGAAAATGTGACGACGACGACTATGTTACAAAGCCAATTTTTCTTGGACATGTCGTGCCGCATTCTGTGACTCTCCATTCTCTTTGACCCCAGTGGATGGCTTATAGGCCTATCTTCTTTTGTGCTAAGCTCCACGTTTTTGTGCTAGCCTGATCTAGATAATTCCCGTGATGGTTACCATGCCCTCTGCCTATCATGCCACTCACTCACACACACAGCATAGCCCATATACATCACACACAAACACACTGCAGCCTCTGCCACACTGATCACTCACCATCATCACTGAGTATCACTGAGTTTTGCTACTAAGGTAAAAGCACCTAGCAGTCCTGCCTAAATCCATTTGACTTCCATATCTAAAATTACGTACCAATGACGTATTATATACACACATCAAAAGTGTCTAGGGATCAACATATATTTTTGCAATAACTTTTCTCCTGATTGATATTAATTAAAATTTTCTTTAAGGATTCATCAAATAAAGTGTTTTCGTTTGTCACAGTAACGATAAACCAAGTCACCTTTGCATTAATAAAGAAATTTGCCATTTTCCTAATAAAGGGATTTTTGACATTTGAACCACTAACATTAAAGTTCGAAAAAAAGACTGAAATAACAGTTTTCTTTAAAATTTTATTGGGTAACTTAAACAATTAATAATCCGTGTTTCTACCGCGAACACTAACAACACAAGAACATCGGTTTGGCATACTCAAAATGAGTTCATCCAAATCACGCTGTGGAATGGCCGCCCATGTTCGTTGCAACAACAAAAAAAGGTCTTCTTGCGACTGGATACCCTCCATATTCGGCAGAGCTCTTCTCTGTAGCATATCCCATGCATGCTCAATCGGGTTCAAGTCTGGCGACTGAGCAGGCCAGGGCAGGACATTGATGTTAGCTGCGGCGAGAGTCTGTCTTACAACTCTTGCGGTGTGCGGTCGTGCATTATCATGCTTTAACTGAAATAAGGGACCGATTTGCACTTGTAGAGGAACGATGACGTCTGATACAATCGTCTCAGCATAAATTTGAGCGTTGAGGTTGCCTCTGATCCAAATCAACTCAGTTCTTCCGCCGATCCAAATACCCGCCCATACCATGATGGTTCCACCACTATAAGGATGGACTTCCTGGCAGGATTTTAATCGCTGTTGGCGTCCAGGGGTTCTCTAGTGTCGTATACGTCTTGTATTCGGTCTCATACCAAAACGAGACTCATCAGAAAAGCACACGAAACGCCATTGTTCTTCTGCCCAATTTCTGTGTTCAAGAGCCCATTGATATCGAATCCTACGATTGTGCATTGCTATAGGTGGTACCCGTAGCGGTCTTCGGGAATGTAGGTTCACTTCATGCAAGCGGTTTCTGACTGTTTGGTCGCTAATTAAGTTCCCTGAAGAGTGATGAAGCCTCACGGCTAACATCATGGCGGTTATTGTTGGAGCTCTTCGAGTTAAGATTTGAATGTATCGGTCTTGTCTCCGTGTGGTGCAGCGATACCGTCCTCCATGGCGCTCAGCCACGGTACCAGTGCTTCGGTAACGTGTCCAAAGTCGACTGATAACACTCTGACTTGTATTCAGAGCTAAAGCCACAGTACGTTGCCGGGAACCAGCTTCTATCATTCCCACGGCTCTGAGCATTTCTTCCCTGCTTAAATGACGTCGCCGCTCCATAATAACGTTGGTTTTAATCAGTAGTAGGGAAACAGTAGCACTATTATTGTCTTCAATGCGTTGTATGTTTTTATAGGGAAAATATTGACAGCTGATTTTCATCTTTTACTCGAATTTGATTCACAGTTCCTGATTCAAATTATGAAATGCACCAAAAAGGATCCATATAAATTTATAAAATCATAAATTTATTACAAAGCCACATCTCAATCTCAAGAAATCCGCATAAAAATGCTTGATCCCTAGACACTTTTGATGTGTGTAATTATAGACACGTCATGAACTAACATGGCGGCGCTTCAAAACGGCGAAAATATTATATAACTACTTTTACGCGTAAAGAAAGGGAAAGAAAATATGACACCGTACAGAGGGATGCCTGTTGATGCCTGTTGTCTTTATGTTTCGCGCAGGTTTACACACACGATTTAAATTAAGAACAAACGTAGCGCATCGCGCGAGAGGTTGGTGCTTACCTACCAACCTCTCGCGCGATGCGCGATGTGGCCAATTGGCTTCATTTCATGTTGTCATTTTTGAGGGCGGACAACGTATCTATAGTTTTAATATATCATTGGCTGTGACTATGTATATAAAAAACAATACCGACACACCACCTTTACCTGTATTTATTTTGTTAAAACCACATCAAAATACCAATAATCGACAAATAGCGTAGCGTAACCGAGTAAATATGTTAATAGCATTTTATAATGATTATGAGCGGTTGACTGTTAGCACGCGCTCAACAATTTTATAAATATTTGAGTCTAATGAAGACCCAGATTAATGAGGACAATGGTGTGATGTGTGAGACTCTCGACCTATAGACTTACCTGATTATTATTCATCTTCATCATCATCAGCCTATAATGTTCCACTGCAGGAACTCAGGCCTCCTCTCTAGGAGAGGTATGGGCTATAATCCACCTAAAGGGCCCAGTGCGGATTGGTATGAGAGCAGCGGTGATAAAGTAAAGGACATAAAGAAATATGCCTGCTTTGGTTCGAGCCTGTTGTTTCTGTGATGTGGGGTTCGAACCCACGATTTACTCTTCGTAAGTCTGGGCAACCAACATTGGGTCACTGTTGCTCTCAATGTATAGAAAAATAAATCTAAATAATAATCAAGTTTTTAGTTTTAATTGGATTACTAAATATTTCTCTTTCTAGGTAAATAATCATTTAACGTGTATAGTATACTGAGTTTCGTGTCCGTGTTACTAAACGTCAATAGCTTTTCTCGTTAGAAAATTAAACACAACAAATTATGTATGTCATAAAAATGTATTGTCATCCAATCTCAATGCACATGCAAAATTTCAGCTCAATCTACTAGAGATAACAGTTTATAATTCCGTTATTTTAGACAAAAAAAAAACAAATAAACAGCGCAAGCTAAATAAAACTGTTTAAAAACCCGACTGAAAAAACTGAAAAGCAAAAAACAAGCACATTTTAAATTAAACAAAACTTGGAAGCAGGCCGTTCTATTTTCATTTCATTTCATAATTTAATATTCAAATGAACCCCGCCTGCTTCCAAAATGTCTCCGTAACTAGGGGGTTCCCAGGTATGGTTTGGAACAAAAAAATGATCGCAGTGGTGGTGGTGGTGGGGGGGGGGGGGGAATTAGTGCTCTTCGTTTGCGTTAAGGGTACTTCAACTTTTTTTTACTAGGGTTTTTCTTCTTCTTGTCGGATTTTCAGGATTCCGTTAGGCTTCATGTAGGCAGAAGAAAGGTTTCGTGCATTGAAAACACCAGATAACACACTCGATACACTGTTTTTATTTAAACTAACAAAGTTGGTAATTGATATCAAAATTTGGGGCACAATAACTCGGGTATCAGTTACTCCGCTGCGATCAGACACTTGTCCCCACCCTGAGTTCAAAACATCACGACTCTGTAAAAACGCGCTTTACGAGTGGGCAGGCTTGTAAGTTCAACACTGGTAAGCTTCTATGTCCGTAACAATGACCGAATCTGACATCATTATAACTACGACCACTAGAACAACACAGGCAGTCTAATTTCCTGTCGGGGCTGCGGGTTGTTCGCATGAAATACCGCGGCCTCGACATAAAGGGCTAAGAAGGAACATGGGTGGTTTTTAGCCAGTAGAAGTATGATACTCCCTTTCGGGTTATTTGATGATTATCCACTCCCAAAAACTAAAAAAAGTCTAGTTTCTTAAATCGTATGTAAATAACGGCAGCAGCTATGAATAATACCTCGAATGAATCGACATAAATATTGTCACACCATCGTAAATCGAATATGCGATAAAGAAACGGGAAACTTCAAATGAAGTTTACACTTGTGTCAAAATTCCTACTTTGAATGTTAATTTCCAAAATATTAAAATAAAGTCCAGAGGCCTTTACTTTTTGGGAGGCGGGGGGGGGGGGGGGAAGAAATCATCAAATAACCACTAGCGAAAGGGAGTGTCAGACTTCCACTGTCTAAAAACCACCCATGTTCCTTCTTAGCCTTTGTGCCGAGGCCGCGGTATCTTTTAGAACAACCCGCAGCCCCGACGGGAGAAAATCCAGGGCCTTACCAAACAACTAAGTCGTTATGTACCCACAGCGCGGCAGCGTTTCTCACTTCAGTTCGTATTGGGACATTAAGTTGCAAGCTACTGCAATCTATCAAACTACATGTGTATACATACACATGTAGTTTGCACAGTGACAAAGTGCGCAAGTGAATGGATACTAATAATACACATAGTTTTAAGGTTCTATTGACTAACACGAGCTGTATTAATATAATATGTATCTTAGTCTGTAAGGTATTTATCTATGGGCCAAAGTTGCCTGAGAATAATAAATGTTATGTTAAGTAATCAACCTTGAATCAAAGTCTTTACGGTTCAAGGTTGATTGGGAAAGGGTTTGGGTACAGCTTGATGTGTTGTGTGTACTTACATGACATTAATCAATACTAATTTAATATTCTAAAGAGATAAAGTATGTGACTTTGTGATGTTGTAGGGGATATCTATGGATCTACTGAACCAATTTTGAAAATTCTTTTACTAACGGGAACCTTTAGCATCCCCGATTGTCATATTTAAAACGTGGATAATTTGCGTGGTATAATTTCCCGGCAAAACTAGTACTTGATAATCTATTCACATTGTCTTTGTGCCTTCACCATATGAAGGGAACGCCTAAATTAAGTTTCACAACTAAACTGACGAAGAAAATCTCATATGATTTACATTCACAAGTAGATTTCAAAGTTGGAAAGTTTAATAATATTGTCAACGAACTAGTTCACAGTTTCAATTCTACGAGTACATTTACCAAGACTTGTAGAACTGAACATCGCGAAACGGAATACACAAGTGCTCTTCACCTGGTGGCACAATTTGTGTCGCATTCAAGACTAAAAGTATATGGCTGAGTGAACGAGGGACTTCTTTTCTTTTCTTTTTCTTTTCTTCTTTCTTCTTACGTTCTTTCTTCTTCTTCTTTCTTCTCTTCTTCTTCTTCTTCTTTCTTCTTCTTCTTCATTTGGGCTCACTTGCTAAAAATACGAATAGAAAAGGTTGTTTGAATATGAAAAAATATGTATGGTTTCTGGTATTTGCCATATCAACATTTATATGTAAGTACTTATAAATAAACACAACACAAAGGATTAACTGACAAAAAATCGGCGATCGACTGTGTTAGGGGGCAAGTATTTGCCTACTAACTACGCCAGCCGTAAATGCATGAAAATGTCTTTCCATGAGGAAGTGATTCATGACAAGATTGCGTTTGGACCTTAAAAGAGACTCTAACCTCTGAGTTTGCTTCGGATGTTCCTTCTCGGAGTAGTCAGTTACAAACAACCGGCCCCATTTAGCTTAAAAAAGTGACTTAAGTATTTGTAAAAACCAATTTGCAAAATAATTATCATTTATCATACTTTTAATAGTCGTTTATAAGTAGAATGATACGTTGTGATACGTTTTTTTCAAACTTAAGCGATTGTCTCCTTCAACTTTTTCAGCATTATACGAGGGTCATTCAATAAATACTTAGCCTACAAAAAGTAAACGAAAATTTTGGAAAAGTGGCAATTTATTTTTCAACATAGTCTCCTTTTAGTTCGATACACTTAGCCCAGCGATGCTCCAACTTTTTTAACCCGTCCGAAAAATAGTTTTTGTCAAACTCTGCAAAATAGGCCTCCGTGGCGGCGATGACCTCCTCATTTGATCCATATCTATTCCCGGCGAGTGATTTTTTCAGATTAGGAAACAGAAAGAAGTCACAAGGGGCCAAATCTGGAGAATACGGTGGATGGGGCAGCAATTCGTAGCGTAATTCGACCAATTTGGCCATGGCAACGGCAGACGTGTGAACCGGTGCGTTGTCGTGGTGAAACAGCACTTTTTTCTTCGCCAGATGGGGTCGTTTTTTCTTTAATTCGGCGTCGAATCGGCCCAATAAATCGGCATAGTAAAGCCCTGTAATTGTTTTACCCTTCTCGAGGTAATCGATGTAGATCACACCTTGTGAATCCCAGAAAACGGTGGCCATAACTTTTCCGGCAGATTTTACAGTTTTCGCCTTCTTTGGAGCACGTTCCCCGGTCTGGATCCATTGTTTTGATTGCTCCTTGGTCTCTGGTGTGTACCAGTGGATCCAAGTTTCATCGACGGTCACAAAACGACGCAAAAACTCCGCTGGATTCCGCTTAAACAGAGCCAAACACGTCTCCGATGTGGTCTCACGGTTGCGCTTGTTTTCCGGTGTGAGTAAACGCGGCACCCATCGCGCCGACAGCTTTCTCATGCCGAGTTCCTCGTGAAGAATATGATGCACTGTTCCTTCTGAAATGCCTACAGTCTCAGCTAGCTCCCGAACCTTCAATCGGCGATCTGCCAATACGAGATCATGGATTTTTTTAATGTTTTCCTCCGTAGCAGCTGTTTTCGGTGCACCTGGACGTGGTTCATCAAAAACCGACGTACGGCCACGTGCAAACTCGTTGAACCAATTCTTGACGGTGGCCATCGATGGAGAAGAGTCACCGTACACAGCATCCAAGCGCTCTTTGATTTCGATGCGCGTTTTCCCTTCCAAAAATAGAAATCGAATTACCGAACGATATTGCTCTTTTTCCATTTTTGTAAAACCGATCGACACGTTCGCTTCCTTAAGTTGTCAAATTAAAACAAATGAAGGGATTGGAATGAAAATTTGAAAAAAGAATTAAAAAAGAATGTGCTACACTGTGGTAAAACTCTTTTGAAACTACAGCGCCCTCTGGCGATGAGGCTAGGTACTTATTGAATGCCCCTCGTAGCTGTTGCCAGCGGCTTCATCCGCTACAACTCAAAAATTATCTTACGGGAAGATAAAATCGGGATAAAAACTATCCTATGTTTTAATCCAGGTTATAAACCATCCGTGTACCAAATTTTATCCAAATCCGTTCAGTAGTTTTAACGTGACGTAACGTGAAGTAACAAACACTCACACACTCACAAACTTTCGCCTTTATAATATTAGTGTGATAGTACATATTTTCCGAACTATTTTGGTGGACTATTAGAAGCCCTTTGATATTGGGAAGAAACTTGATTTTACCAGTGACTTATTATATATAAATATTGCTTTCCATTTCTTTTTTAATTCCTCGTCTTCCGAAACATATTCTGACCGCAATTTAATGGCCACTTACGAATATTCGGAGGCACTTACGTAATATGTGGCAACAAAATGTGCTTATACCTCTCAAAAGGGTTGAAGACGTCGTTAAGCCTCGGTTTAGAGTTTCGTACTCTTCATAAATTGGATTAGTTTGACTTCTTTGATGATCTCGTTTGGAACAAGTTTTGATAAGTTTATTGGTTCGAAGTTTCAGTAGATTGGCAGCGGGAAGTGTGGGTAGATTTTGTCGTTTTTAGAATAAGTTTTGAAGGGGAGAATACAGAGTTATTCAAGATATTTTAGGCTAGTCGATTTTGTTAATAAACATATTGTTAAATAGTGACATAAGGTAACGTTGTCGGCTTTAATTTTGTTCGTTAAAATCAAAATATATTTTTTTGCATAGGCTTACAACTTGGAAACTTATAAAACATCGAGAATAGGTGCAAGGCTTGGTTCGGTCGCTTCCTATGAAGAAGAACTGGCAAAAAAGGAAAATAAAAGAAACCAAATACCTATTGATTTTCAAAGAACAATCAAAAAGCTATACCTTGTTACTAATAAGTGCAATAAACTCCTTTGCCATTAACTACACATTCAACGCGACGTCCGTAACTGCGGAAAAACAAATGAGTGATGTAATTTAAAGCCAGAGCTAATCTAGTTTTCACCCTCTCACCAAGATTAATTCTTTATTGGCCGAAAGTGTACATTTCGGGTACAATTCATTGCCACAGCAGTGAATAAGAAATTGGAATGTAGATCGAAACTGAATAAGTAATGACTGCTTGTCTGTACATCGGTTAAACATTAAATAGCCGCTAGAAAAGTCTTGAAATAGTAAATACTATTTTAGATGGTTTATCTGTACAATAACTTGATATGGAACTTGCATAAAAAAGAACACTTTTTTTTTGGCAAAGAACCTAGACACACAAATAATATTTTTGGCGTCGTAAACCGAACCACGACCATAACGTTTCTTATTCACATAGAATTATTAATATATCACTAAACCCTCCTAAAAGGTATTACCGAAGGCGACCTTATCCTTAGATTAAGGAAACTTTCTCCCAAAACTAATAAGTAACATTTATAAGTTTGTGGATTATACTTGTATTAACTTTGAGAGACAATAAACCACCATATTTTCGGTTTGGGCCATAACAATTCGTGCACAAGGTATTAATATTGTGATTGCCAATAAATACGGCCGCCATTGTATACAAAAAGTATCGCAGTAATGGCCACTCAAGATTTACAGTGTAGTGGCGAGCAGAAAAATTGGTACAGTGCAAAAGTAATAACCACATTCGTGCAAGCTTGCGATGAAAAATGAGAAAACGGACTTTAATTAAATTCCACAGTAAATATATTGTCTCTGTTTTATGATATTTTATTGACATGAACGTACACATTACATGACATAGTGCACAACTGAAATGTTAGTTGTTACTAACATGGTTTTTAGTGTCGCTCTATTCATTATTAATACAAATTTGAAGATATTTTTTTTCCTTAATTATGTATGTCAGTAGAACCGGGATGTCAAATCAAATCAAAATCATTTATTTCAAGTTGGCCAGTTACAGGCTCTTTTGAATAGTCGAACAAATACTAAATTTTAATAAGCTAATAAACTAAGCTACAGTCCCACTCACAAGGCATAATAACTGTCAGTGTACTGTAGTTGCCGATTCCAAAGCGTTGGTCTCATGAGAAGAATGGCAAGAAACTTCATGGATACTCTTTTAAATCATAATATTGTTACAAAACTTTGGTTACATCATTCATATCGAGATTGGTATATTATCATGTGAGAACGATGTAGCAAGTTGTGCACGATAAGTGTCGACAGTAAAGCCAAAACGACGATTTAAAAATAATATAATAATTCAAACAAGCCGCTGGCAAAAGAAAGGAGTAGCCATACCCAGGACTCCCAGCAGTTGGTAATTCAAGACTTATAGTTATGATGATGATATAAGTCTGTACGGTATATTTAGGGGTCGAAAATGCTCGAAATAAATGTTACGCTACCCAGTATTTTATATAAAAAAATAGATAAAAAACTCGTTCTTAAAAGAACAAGTCTAAATACAGAATGTTTTACTACATACAATATTAAATGAAGTTTAAAATTCAATTTCCGGTTGATCAGAGAGGGCTTTTAATGGTTAGTTACCGTGGTATGCGGCCATGTAAATGGCTCTCAGGCGAGAGTAATAGAGACCGAGTTTTAAACTCAATTAACTCTGTGATTAATGACGAACTGAACCTGTGTGATGTAAGTAATAATAATAATAATAATAATATTCCACAACTATCACACAACGCCATCTAGTCCCAAGCTAAGCAGAGCTTGTGTTATGGGCACTAGACAACTGATAAACATACTTATATATTTCTAAATACATACATATTATAGATAAATTACACCCAGACACAGAACAAATGATCGTGCTCATCACACAAACATTTGTCCTGGGTGGGAATCGAACCCACGACCTCCGGCATAGCAGTTAGGGTCACTAACCACTAGACCAACAGGTGAGTCAAAAGTCTTTTTTGTTTGTGCTAGATTTATCGTTACGGGGAAATCAATTTATCTAGAAGCTTTTATTATTTACTAGCTGTTGCCAGCGGCTTCACCCGCTACAACACGAAAATATCCCACGGGAAGATATAATCGGGATAAAACTATCCTATGTGTTAATTTTATTTTGTCAGCTAACTCCATACCAAATTTTGTTGAAATCGCTCCAGCCGTTTAGACGTGAAGAAGTAACAATAAACATACACACTCACACACTCACAAACTTTCGCCTTTATAATATTAGTGTGATAGTATGAAGTATGATATGATAATGCTTCCTTAAACTAGTACCTAATGTGCAAAAATATTTTAGCGCGTGACTTTTAGAACTAACACTGGGTTTCTTGGTTTTGGTAGGACTTAGACATGTATAAAAAAATCCTAACCAGGTGTGGCGTTATAATAAATAAAAATAATTTATTTCGAGCAATAAAACTCATAGTGCTGGCATAGTATAAAGGGAAGTGGCTAACACAACGCGAACCTCGTGCGGTGTAAGCCCCGACGACGCGAAGCCGAGATTTTATTAAGTGTGTTTGCGGCGACGGCGACGCATAGATACTTTGGCGCACACATACAAGCCGCGCGCGGTGCGTTTGTATGAAAATAACTTACTTCTCTTCTTTATACTATGGTGTTAGTACCAATGTTTATTTATTTAGTACTTGGAGAACTTACAGCTAATAAATACAAACAAAAAGAAGAAATCATAGTCCTGTTCTAACTAATAATAGAGACAGACAATACCAAAAATCGACACAGATAGTGATATCACTCCTGCAAGGTAACATGGTCAGCCGGAACTTTGAAGCAGTGGTTCACAAAAGCACAATTAAGCCTGCTTGCTATCATAGACAGGATGCTGGATATAGGGCGAAGAAGGAACATGGGGGATTTTTAGTCAGTAGAAGTCTGACACTCCCTTTCGCTCGGCGGCGCATGCCGTGGCGGTGGGTGCGCGGGGCTCCGGGTCGCGGTGCGGCGGTTGCGCGTTGCGGCGTGCATTCGTTGTTCCGTGCATTCGTTGTTGCGGTGTGTGTCGCTGCGTGCTTTCGTGCTCGCAGTGTTCGTCGTTGCGGGCATTCGGCGGCGTGTGGTTCGGCGTGGTGGCTTTCGGAATGACGTATTGCACTTTATCGTAGTTTTGTTTTATGAATTGTTCTTATGACATTCAAAAGTGCCAGTAATGGTTTAATTAAAATAAATGCTTTGAGTTTGAGTTTTCTGATAATGTTTAATGTAAGCCAGAACGCTAGGATCCGAAAACGTTCAGTAGTTAAGCTGTGAAAAGGTAACAGGTAGACAGACAGACATTCGCATTCGTATTAAATGTGTAGTCGGTAAGCAACATCGGCTTACAGTTGAGTTTCCCCGTTTTATGAGCTGACGTAGACACAATTATCTTCATAATATTCTTGTGTACTTTCATAAGACGTCGTATTAATATCTTATGAATATGCAAACACTGGCTATGGCACTTATTTTAGGAACGAAAATAGTTTTACAACTTTATTCATATTGTACTAAGGTAGGTAAGTGCAAGTGTATTCTGACGTAGGTTAATTCACAAAACAACTAAAAATAACTTCTGGAATTTCAACTCTCGGTGCTATCTTTGAAAATTGAGCAGCACGCTTTATTTTGGCGTAATGTTCGTTCTGTAAAGATTTGACTTTGAAGAGCATTATTGCGGGTCCCGTCGGGGCTGCGGGTTGTTATAAGAGATACCGCGGCCGCGAAATAAAGGGCTAAGAAGGAACATTGGTGGTTTTTAGTCAGTAGAAGTCTGACACTCCCTTTCGCTCTCCCCAAGAGCAGGAGGGGTTATTTGATGATTTCCCAACCCCAAAAAAAAGAGCGTTATTATATCAAACCTGTCTCTTTCTGTAGCTCGATATGCCATGCCCATGCTTTTAAGTGCCTCAATATATCGTTCCCGAAAAATGCCTCGGTATACACAGACATTTTTCGAACCCTTGAGCCGGCATACTGTAAATCCTTTTCTTTTATTTTCTCCTTCTCTTATCCTTATTCTTTTGGGTTGTCTTCTTCCTCTTACTTCTCTATTACTCTTGCAGCAGGCACCTCCTTCTGGGTTAAACATTGTTCAAACAGTCCATCGTTTCTGTTGTCTTCCTTTATGTTTATTTCATTCACACTCAAAAACTGCAATTTCGAAGAACATTTATTGTAAGAAAAGCGATACAATTCACGGAAAGCCATAATTGCTGTTTAAATTGTAAATGAAAATTGCTAGAAAATTGTTCTTAACCAATTAGAAGTCTGCTAATATCATTTAATTGCTCGACAGTGTACAAGTCCCTCAAAATTACGGGCACACTTCTTGTTAAGCGCGGCTGCGTCATTATTTCGCGCTTCAAGTGTACACTGTGGGTACATTTTATTTACAAGTTTGTGCTCATACTTATCCGTAACGACCTACACTTGTTTAGGTTATATTATTAAAAAAATATTTCGTTTACAATGTTTTCTGGATTTTTAGTGTTCCATTTTTTCCATTCAAAAACAGAAGCCTATAAAATTAAATACTCGAAATACGTAACTGAAAGTTGAAAAAAAAATCTAGGTTATGAAGATGATGTCATCTAGTTGATTTCGGCCACAGCGAATGCATTCGCTGGCTTTCTATAGATTATTAAGAGCTTTGTTGTGCTACTCTCTGCTCTCTCCACGTGTACCTACTTGGTGGAAGGAATATCAACGATCTTTGTACAAAATACAATATGCAGTACAGTTAAAGTATCTGCTTACAGCAACTCTATCCCGTCTGGGAAGCATGGTGGTGAATTGTGATTATCCCTGGTAAAAAATATCGATGCAGATTACTTAGGTAATCACATAGCAAAGCGACACCTCAGTGGCTGCTGTTACTAGCAGAATGTTACATTGTAAAGTTTATTAAGAATTTTAAATTTTAATATGAATAGTACCTACCTAAAGAAAAATAAAAACATAATGGTAGAATATCTGTCACATAGTCGTCATGACTTAAAATATTTACAAGTAGAAAGAATAAACAAGAATAGTGCTGGTAGAATTAGGTACAGTTATTTTTTTTATTTGAAGATGTCAAATATGTATAAACTGGTATTTGTGGGTAAAGATGACTTACAAAATTACTGTATACAGGGTGTAAATTAACCCTTCACACATATGTCAATCAAGCATTCAGTACATCTAACTTAGTACCCCTAACGCAAAAATTTTTGCTGGGAAACGACTTTTTTTTTGGGGTCATAAATCACATTTTACGGCAAAACTCAATGTAGTACTCTTAAAACATTGTGCTAGTACATGCTTTGAATAGTAAACGGTTCATGGAGGTAATTTAAGTAAAGTTATAACCTTAAAAACTAGTATTTACAAAAATAGCTGTGCAAAATTTGGAACGTTGACCCCCAATATCTCCGTAACTAGGGGGTTCCCAGGTATGGTCTAGTACCAAAAAATTATTGCAGTGGTGGGGAGAACAAGTGCCCTTCGTTTGCGTTAAGGATACTTTTACACCCTTTATATTGAGTTATCTGGAAGCAAGTAACGTTTCATATTGTGTAACATAATTCACTAGCTTAGAAAAACCTTTTCGATAACAATACACCTTTGCCAAAACCATTATAATAGGAACCGGTCATCAATCCACAGGCTGACCTCGATTAGCTCGGCTTAAACTCTGACTTATGCATCTCGATGTTTTCATTCACCATAGACAACTTCCACTTCAAACTCCAAACCAAATTAGCGACAAAACTACGAACGGAACCGAACAAACACAAAGTGAACTATACAGGATGAGTTTATTCTTCCCTGTTTATTTCGTAAGCCACGAACTTTGTAATTACGTGCAAGCAGATTGGACTGAACCCCACGGGGTCAGCTGTACTCGAGATGTGTCTACTAATATTACAAACGGGAACTTTGTTAGATGCTCCACGCTTGAGAACCACTAATTTTGTTAGAAGACGAGTTGTTTTAAGGAATTTTGAGGGTTTACTCGTAATTAATTTAATTTTGGTTCTGGGAATGGCGGAAAATTTTGAATTACTCTAGAGAGTTAAAAGCTTTGGAAGCATCTGGGTTTAACATAAAAAGCGAAGATACTTAGTTAAAAAAAGTAGTTAAAAAACGAAAAAACCCGACTACTACTTCTATTTACAACTTTTTAGTTTATTTTGTGTTTATTCTTTCGTTGGTCGCGTAAAATTCTTCGCAGATGATTTAACTTTTGTGTTTGTTAATAGGATTTCTGACTTTGCATTTATTTTAAACATAATATAAGTGTCATATATTTTTGTGATCTCCTTTTATAACCCTTCATTTTCATACCCTACTCGACGGTAAAGGAAAATAAATGTTTTTTGAAATCCGCGTTATGGCTCCCCAAATTAGCAAATTTATTCGTTTTATTAATTTTAATGTAGCCAGTGACACTCGCGCCATCAGGACAAATCCAACGACGTATATTTTATTCAAATCCCTTCATCCGTTTAGGAGTTATGAGGGAACAAAGAAATGGACATACTGTAAAACTTAACGTACACACTTAAAACATTGTAGGTACTGATGGATGCTTTGAATAGTTATCGGATCGTGAAGGTCATCATCATCAGCCTATAATGTTCCCATGCAGGGACTCAGGCCTCCTCTCTAGGAGAGGGATGGGCTGGGGAATCCACCACACGGGCCCAGTGCTAATTGGTAGATGTCACATATCTTCGAAGTTTTGGTTCTAAGACATGCCGGTTTCCTCACGATGTTTTCCTTCACCGTTTTGAGAGCAGCGATGATGGAATAAATTACACAAAGTAATGCGCCTGCCTGGGTTCGAACCCACGACCTACTGTTCGTAAGTCGGGGCCGACACCACTGGGCCAACGCTGCACTCACTGGGCCATCGTGGAAGTAATTTTATTTAAGTAAAGTTACAACCTGAAAAACTAGTATTTAAACTAGTATCTTCTGGATTTTGAACTTTGACTTTTAATATCTCCGTAACTAGAAAGTTGAAAGGCTGGAACAAAAAAATTGCGGTTATTTTATTGTTTTGAATAAGTGCCTTTCAGCTTCATTAGGGGTACTATCCATAAATATTGGTCATATTTATGGATAGTACCCCTAATGAAGCTGAAAGGCACTTATTCATTGGTGTTTTCATTTTACATTGGTGTTCTAGGGTGAGACACGTTTAAACATGTTTGCACCAGGTGTAGACATTTCATTACCAGACAATGTACAGAGCATGTTCAGAATTCCAATAACTAGTAGCTTAAATTAAGTATTTGAATAACAAATATACATAATTATGTAGACGTATTTAGTAAAAATACTTACATACATTTCTAAGATTATGACTACAATGTCTGGGATTACCTCGTAGGTCTAGTAACGCGCATGCGCATGTGCCCCATGCGCATGCGCGACTGCTGAGCATGCAAAAGGCAAAATGTGATTGGATTTTTTTATCAGGAATTCGATTTTTTTATCAGGAATTCTTAGAAACAGTCAGGATTTGTGCTAATCTCGTCGGGGTTGCGGGTTGTTCGCAAGAGATACCGCGGCGTCGACACAAAGGGCTAAGAAGGAACATGAGGTGGAGTTATTTGATGATTTCCCACCCTTGAAAAATAAAAGAATTTGTGGTAAAAGGTTAATGCTAATAGGCTCACCCGCTATTTCATGGCAAATAACTGGCCAAATGTAGGGGATTACAGACGTGATGTTAAATTATATAGTACTAGCGGACGTCACGCGGTTTCACCCGCGTAGTTCCCGTTTTCGTGGGAATACAGGGATAAAAAATGCCTATTTTACTCAAGGTGAATGTAGCTTTCCAATGAATAAATATTTTTTTAATTCGGCGCAGTAGTTTTTGGGTTTATTCCTTACTAACATACACGCACACTCACAAAAATACAAATCTTTTGCTCTTTATAATATTAGTGTCGATAAGTATGTAGAATAACAAATACTCACATAGTACAAATACATATATTTGTAGAATTCTACAACAATGTCTATCGTCTAACGTGAAAGTACACATTTGTATTCTACATTGTGTTTTATCAAAGGTTTCTCGTTGAAATTCAGAATGTTCAGCCTAGCGCCGACGCCTTTATTAATCTGTAATCCCCGTTTTCTAAACAATTTGTATGCGTAAGGGGTACTCAGTTAATGCAGGTTTCTGTATAGGAAGGTTTCGTGGAACTGTTATTTTAGACTTTAACAACATTACTACCTTCAGAAAGATTATATTGAAAACCCAAATTCTTCGCCAAATTTTGTTTAAAATGTTATCGGCACGCTAAATAGTAGAAGAAAATATTCTAAGTTTCCAATTTCCGAAAACCTCAGTGGCAAGCTCGACTCTGATATTGAAAGTACTGGTCTAGTTTTACCTCCGAAGGGCTTAGTATTGTTGGAGTTAGCAGTAAGTGGACCAAGAGTCTACTTGGTACTTATTGCCTACCTAACTGGCAAAATATGGCTACTACAGACTACTACGAACAATATGCTTATACTTTAAGGATGATCTTAACATCTGCCTAGCCTTTATCCAACTACATATGGGGGTTGGTTTCAGTCTAGCGGGATGCAGCTGAGATCCAGTATTTTACATGAAGCGACTATCTATCTGACCTCCACAACCCAGTTTGTACTGCGAAATACCTCTTAGTAAGGCTGTTTTTCAGACTTTCGGACTGTCAAAGATAGATCTACAATTGACAGCCAGGACCAACGGCTTAACGTGCTTTCCGGGGCACGGAAGAAACTCGGTATGTAACCGCTTAACCTGAAGATCGCCCCGAGTGGCAAACGTGATGTTATGTTTCTTCTCAATAGGCAGCAATCAGCCATTACGGATCTATAGCTTCCCTCTACGAGTAAAATCGAAGGGATAAAGTTGTAATCACAACGATGCGAAGGATTTGTGATCGCTATAAGATTTTATCGGGAACTTGAACTGCTAGATGGGCACATATAAATACCTCTTAACTAACGGTTTTCCTCACTTACTCTTAGAAAAATGTAACGGAGGTGAACTATTTAAGGTATGGATTACTTATTTCAAAATTAACATTATTTTTTGCAAATCAAAAGGAATGTCATTAGGTATACATTTATAGATATATAGGATTTTTAAATGCTCAGATTTGACGTCGACCTAAAGAGCTATATTGAACTGAATTCAAAAGCTGCACAAACATATTGACATAATTTAAAAGAACCCCATGTCCAGTAATTGCGTGCACGGTTCTTCACGAGTTCCTAGTAACACATAAAGTTAAGTAAACAGCCGGTGCGCGCCACACTTCTTTTTGCTTTTTCTACTTCGAATTTCAAATGTTTCTTTTTTTTTTCCCGAGTTTCAAGATTGTTTTTCTAAACTAAGCAAACTTGGAGAACTAGAGCTAGCGTGCTCGTGTAACTGTGTAACATATTCTGTTAAGTTTTTCTTGCAACTGTTCCAACAAGACAGACGTCGTTTACGATGGTTGCATTTTTTGCTGTTTCAATTAAAAACGTGTAGTAGCACTTTCAGCTATTAGTGATAGACAAAGTGAACAAATTGTCAAGAGGTAAGATAATTATAAAGGTGTTTTGAGCAAGAAGAGGGTCGTGGATGTATGACATGAAACCAGGGTAATGATCATGATCTCGGGTTAAAGATGTTTGTGCGATAAAGACGTTTACAACTAACGACATAAAATAGAGGTATGAAGAACAGGTTGTAAAGTTTTTTATCATCTATAGTAACCGATCGTGTTCGAAACACAATGCTGCGTTTCAAAAGAAAAATAGCTGACGTGGCCCAAAAGGCTACTCAACGGAAATGGGACTGGCCAGGACATGTCTGCCGCAACAAGCTGTGGGCCAAAATAGCAGGAAGTCCTTGACACAGTGAGATGGGGTCGTGGCAGGCCACGAATGAGATGGCGGGATGAACTATATCGGTTTTGTCAAAACTGGAACGAGGACGCGCGGGTTCGAGAGAAGTGGAAAGAGTGGAGGGAGGCCTTTGCCCTGGAGTGGGACAGAGCAGGCTAGTAAAAAAAAAGTAGTAGTGGGAAGAGCCTCCGATCACACAGGTGATGTGTCTGATGAGCTGCTGCCTGTAGTTGCTGTCGGGATGCTTTGAAGCCTTAAGGATTTTGATGTTCGGGGCTGACACAAAGGGCTAAGAAGGAAAATGGGTAGTTTTTAGTCAGTAGAAGTCTGACATTTCCTACCGCTCTGCTCAGTGGGAGGAGTCATTTAATGATTTCCCACCTTTCAAAAAAATAAAAGATTTTGATCTTTGTTTTTCATTTTTGTCATATATGTATAGCGCTGTAGTACATTTTGTACTGCTTGTTGTAGTACTTTTCGAAGTGCTGTTTCACATGCCTGCCCATAAATTATCTAGTATCCAATAAGTACCCACCAACTTAGGCCCCAGTAATATTAATGACAATAATATCCGTGGTGTTAAGCAACTGGGCTTACCCCAGTTGTATACGTCACTGTGTGCCTATTGGCCTTGTTCTATTCTGTCTCCTGCTGATATGGAGGGAAGTGGAAATTATGTTTCTTTTTTATTTTATTTCGTTGCGGGGTCCAAGACAGTTAAATCGTTTCTCTGGGACTTCGTCGAGCTTCATTGTCTCGACGCTTTTCTTGTGGTCGCCACTGTTGATTCTGGCTTTCAGGAGTTACAGTGGTTTGGAAATAGTGTGGCGGGCTTGTCCCTTTAAAAAAAAAGTACCCACCAATCAGTATGGAAAAAAATATTAAACCTACCGCTTTTCTGAAAAGTTGACGAAGGAAGTGTGCAAAGTTTACACCTACAATTTAGGATATGACGATTTTCTTAATAATATTATTTTGTGCATACAGTTGTTCGAGATTTTATAACTAGGTATTTGTTGTGTATTGTGTAGCCGCTTTCTGACAAATACTAACATTCCTGCAACGTAACTTAACATTTCAGGTTACAACTTTATTCAGGGCTTAGATGTATTCCAGGTATTTTGTCTAAACACACAGAATACCTAGGTGAGGTCGTGTGCTAGGAAATGTGCTTGCTAACCTAAATTGTTGTGGTTGTTGTTGTTTGTTGTTGTAAATTGTTGTTTGTTGTGTTAAATTGGAGTGATACTCGCATATTTTCAATCCCTGCATTTAATATAGTCGATTCACAGGAATAGGTAAACAGGTCGTATTCGATTAATTATGTATAAAGCATCTAATCATCGTGGTTTAATAATAACTGCCACTCGGGTCGATCTTTAGGTTCAGCCGCGTTTGCCTAGGTTGGTCTGTGGATGGGTGACCGCCCATTACATACTGAGTTTCCTCCGTGCCTCGGTAAGCACGTTAAGCGGTTGGTCCCGGCTGCCATGTATACGAGTAGATCTTTAGCAGTCGTTACAGTCAGTGACCTGAAAGTCTGACAACCAGTCTTACCAAAGGGTATCGTATTACCCAGTATTAACTGGGCTGTGGAGGTCAGATAGGCAGTCGCTCCATATAAAATACTGTCAGCTGCATCCGGTTAGACTGGAAGCCGACCCTAACTTATACCTTTTGTTCGTAAAAGTAGAACAAATATCCATTAATTGTCGGTTCCGGTCAATGGTACGGACATGGGATGAATCACAAACCAGAAGTGACATCAGGCGGCCTATTTACAAATCTGCCCACACCATAGCGAATTTCTGTCAGTCGTGATGTTTCGAGCTCTCAGCGAGGAGGACATTTCAGTGTCTGATCGCAGCGGAGATGAGACGTCCCGGAATTGTACCCGATTTATTGCGCCCCGTATTCAAGTGGTTTTGTAACCCCCGACGTAAAAATGACTAGGTGTTTCTGAACGGCTCCATATTTAAGGTACATTATCTAATCCGAGTTGGTTCAAAGATATAGTGTAAGTAGGTTTATAGTTTGGCATTGAGCGGTCCCACGACATGACAAAGTTTTAATTGAAATAATTATATTATATTGTACGTTGTCATATTATTTATTACTTTTTAAAGTTTTATTTTAACGGTTTTTTACTTTGTACCCATTCAGAATTTTGTTTGTTTTCGAGTCGGGATTTTTCAATTTTGTTTAGTTTACAAAAACAGTGTAACGCACCTATTGTGTTTTCATTTCATGAATCCCATCTTCTGCCCACATAATGCTAACGGAATAACTCCTGATAATACGACACATACATCTTCACAAAAGGGGATAAAACCGATGTGGCATATCAACCAGTCCGCGATTTTGATTTTATTTCGAAATCGCGGCCCACGGTGTAAATGGTATGTCCATATGGTTACAGGACATATAGACAAACAAAAATGTCCATAAGTCCGGTACCCCAAAGTATTTGAAGTAAAAGATCGACAAATGAGTACAACGCCAATAATACGTAGGCGTTAAATTGTATCCAAATAATCGTTCCCAGGTTGATCAATAATATACGCACGAGAAAATTGCTTCGCATCGCAATGAAACGCTATGATGTTATGTCAAAGAAAATTTTCTCGTGCTCCTAGTAGTATGTAATGTTCCTACTCTCTTTCAATAAACAGTAATAATAATATCAATCAATCAATGCCTATATACACGTAAAAGGTCTAAAACTAGACCTTTTTTCGATCTTTACCTTCAAATATCTCGATCACGTGACACTTTCGGGTACCATGTTATTTGACATTTTTTGTTTGTCTAGGTGTCTTCTACCCATACGTAACCATTTCATCGTGGGCCGGTATTTCCAAAAAAATCAAAGTGGCGGTGGGTCGATATGCCAAGCTTCTGTATAAAAAAGTTCAAACCCCTTTCGCATTTATAAATAAAAGTAAGATCTATTTTAGCGATTGAATTAACCTTGATTCCATCCCCATAGAAAAATGGAACGTCAAAGACGTAAATCAGCCATCACTCCAATCTCAAATACGAAAAGTACTTCACCGAAGCAGAAAAGTAGTGAGTAAGTAGAAAGTTATTCAATAACAAATATCTCTTCAATATCTCGACACAAAACTTGAAACAATCCTTCAGACAGGACTTTGAGTATTTGAGTAGTTTGCCAATGAATATTTTTTCTCAGAAAATAGGCAATTCGCGAGCATGTGTCTCAGTAAATATTATATAAGATTGGTATTTGATTCAAGAGCTTGTAATATACACATATCGATAATGTTCTGACAAAATAAACGGTGACTTGAAAACCACTTTTCATTCTTATGGGCTTACCACATGCACAGGCTTCACCACAGTCTTGCCTGCGCGATTAGACGGTGCACATGTAATGGTAATACAGTTTTATCAACCACACACGCGATGTACCGTGTGCACCGTGTAATAGTGCAGGCAAAAGTGTGGTGAAGCTTGAGCGTGTGGTACTACAGGCCCATTAATCATTATCTGCCTGACATTTTCCCAACTTCTTGGGGTCAGCTTCCAGTCTAATCGGGTGCAACTGAATATCAGTATTGTATATGCGACTGCCTTTTTGACACCCATAACCCAGTTAGCACTGGGTAATAAGGTTCCCCTTGATAAGATTGGCTGTCAGACTTTCAGGTCTCTATTTGTAACGACTGCCAAAGATCAGCAGGGTAGGCAGCCGCGACCAGCTACTTTATGTGTTTTCCAAAGCACGGACAAAACTTAGTATGTAGTAGGTGGTCACCCACGGATAGGGTTCCCAACTATACTGTTAAAAACAGTATTTTACTGTTTTTCACTACATTATACTTTTTACTGTCGGACAAAAAAACAGTATTAAAAATACTGTTTTTAACATCACTGGTAAATCTTTGTTTTTTCTGTCTTTAATGCCAAGTGGCGGGCCGACAGAAATAGATCTTCTACTATAATAAAAAATTAATTCCTCATTTAGCTTATGAAGCCTTTCAAAATTACACTAAAATTGCTAAGTTGTGCGAGAAGCACCATGAAATATGTTTTTAAAACATTAAAAAAATAAAGTACCTATCTGTTTAATTTATTGAAATACTGTTGATTTTCTTTCTCCAACCTGAATATACTGTTTATCTTGCAAAAAATGTTGGCAATCCTACCCACGGGCCAACCCAGGCAAGCGTAGCTTAACCTCAAGATCGACCGGAGCGATATTTATTATTAAGCCACGAGCTCCTCTTTTAATTCTTAATACTTTCAGTCAAATGGGTTTTCCTACACTGGATTTAATAACAAATATAACAAAGCCTTTTGTGTTGTTGTTGCTTCGTTTAAAAGTAGCTCCTTTTAGGCTGGTTTAAGGCAATTTGTTTAGAAAACAATCTTCTTTCTTAAGATTTCTGTGCAAAAGAAATTTAAGACGACGACCTTTGTATAGCGTGTTTTATTCGGTGTAATATTAATAGAGATTTGAATCTTGAGATATTGTATTAAATTTGTTTTCACACTGCTCTGACAATTTATACACCATACATTCACCGTACCTCAAGATTAATATTACAGTGTTTAGAGTTGTTTGAGCGTGTATAGACATTCTGTGAAAATTCCAACTGTTTACCTGTACCGTATCATGAGATACAGCCCGTGCGGACAGCGGAGGCTTAGTGATAGAGTCTCTTCGAGTGCGGAGTTTTTTGAGCCTACGTTTTCGTAAAAACATATCATCTTATGTAAAATGACTTGCAATATCAGGTTTTATTTTAGTAATCAATGTGATTTGAATAATTTGGTCTATATTTCAGGAAGTAACTTCCGCGCGTAAAAGCTAGAACGTTCCATTTCAAGTAAGTACGTCAATCCTCTAACAAATACACGTAACAAATCTGACCTTTAACAACCTAAAATTAAAACAAAAATAACTTCTTCGTTTCAGAAAAACAAAGTTAAGTTACGCTGTCATCTCGTATTTGAACAGGAAAACAATTACATTGGATCGCGAAGTAAATTAATTTTATGACTTGTTTGGTACTGTAGCCGTGTTGGACCAAAACACATTGATAGCACGACTTGTAAGGAAGGCTATATACTTGATTCGGGGCGGTATGATTCGGCACAGCTATGGTGGGTACATCGTATCAGAATCAGAATCATTTATTTGCAATAATAAATATCGGAGGTTCAGCAAACCCCAGAGGTTGAAATTTTGTAAATATTTTTGAAACAATGAAACGCACTTTTACGCCCCTCTAGCTAATTTTAAATTACCTCGGGCGCCATCTTTTCGGGAGTCTTACATCAACGTTTACACTTTATTGAAGGGTCTATAACCGTCTAGTACCTATTTATGGGTCTGTCAGACCCCAGAGTAGTAATAACGTAGTATATTTTTGTTTCTTTTTGTTGATATATTGGTAAAAACTATTATTTTAATTAATAAAGGAAGGAAGGAAGGATAAGTTTGATATTTTGGTGTAGTTATTATAATAACAGTGTTGTTGAGGACAAATAATTTTGGTAATGTTGTGTTTTATATCCGAAGATCAAATAGGTGGCCAATGACAATTTTTAAAAGACAACATAGTTTTACCTCTACATGTGTCCGGTCATGAGCTAGCGATATTCTAGATTCTGATATTATATAT
The DNA here is from genome assembly GCA_932274075.1 of Diarsia rubi. Taxonomy (NCBI): domain Eukaryota; kingdom Metazoa; phylum Arthropoda; class Insecta; order Lepidoptera; family Noctuidae; genus Diarsia; species Diarsia rubi. Next base: position 19,865,146 of record OW026417.1, on the reverse strand, counting down.
ATAACTAGTTTATTTACTAGAATAGTAATTATAGTGTACTAGAACTAGTTTACTAGCCCATGAATAAAAATACTATTGTTTAAGACTTCGCAACTGCGATAATGATGATGGGATAGCCCCATCATCCAATCGAAAAAAAATCATGTCACATTTAAGTAATGATGATGCAATAATGATGATATTATCGCATCATCATTACTTAAATGTGACATGTTTTTTTTACGATTTCAGGGTTTCTGGTTCTTTAAGAGGTGCTAGGTATTTCAATTTTTTATTTATTACTTCAGCACACAGTATAGATGCAGCCATAAGTCCATAGGCAACCAATCATCCTTTGGAAGATGCAGAGAGAAACACTAACAGTAGTACGCGCGGGCAATATATCTGCACCAGAATACTCATCCTGGTGCAGACATGAGTTGAGTTGGCGAGGATACATACTCAGGTACCCTCGCGAACTTACGATACAACCCAAGTGGGAATACTAGTTTACTGTGTTTTTTTTTCTCGTCCGGTTGAAATGGAGGAAAATGTGTGTATTTATGTGCGTAGTCGGAATTAAGGTGAGATCGTATCGCCAGAAGGGAGGCTTGATTTGTAGTTATAGTTTGGGTACTTTCCCACCGTCCGTGAGTGAGGCTATTGCTTTTTTACTGACCTAAGATACGATACGAAATGGAGCTTATTTTGCTGTGCGATATCAGACACTCGACGGGGATGTTTAAAACTATTTTTAAAACATATTCAATTGGTAAACTAAAATTATGTACTAAAAAAAAATTACATCACATCAGTCTTCAAATGTTTGTTCTAAGTTCACCATCAACTTGATCTTCTTGCCCTTGTCTGTGAGTTTTCCATAGCCTCCCCCTCCCTCTTTTTTCTTTTTGGGGGGTTGGGAAATCATCAAATAACCCCTCCCGCTCTTGGGCAGAGTGAAAGGGACTCTCAGACTTCTACTGACTAAATACCACCCATGTTCTTTCTTAGCCCTATACGTCAAGGCCGCGGTATCTCTTACAACATCCCGCAGAACCCGTCGGGCGACGTTCCATGTTGCTGACACCTCTTTGAGGCGCGCATGGAACACGAACGCGCCGTCGACACGGCCTGTCGTTGTCGTAAGACGGACGGACGGCGAGCTAGCCCATCACACACCGTCCACAGGCCCGCGACTACGGTGGCCGGAAGCCGTCACGTGGCCCCCGACGCCCGAAGCGTCTCCTGTGGTGGGTGGGACATGAGGTTCTCTCAATCTCACGTTCCGCCACCTCCTTCGCTAGCATCACTGCTTAGCAGAAGGAGGCGACGGCGCGCCATTTCTCCTCGCCCCGGACCATGGCTTGCACCAGGGCCGGCGTGGTTATGGTTTTATGATATGCCGGTTTCCTCACGATGTGACCTTCACCGTTTTGAGAGCAGCGGTGATGAAATAAATTACACTAAGTGGTTCTTTTTTTTGTGTAAATTGATGTGTGTATATCAATGTACGTTGACGCGCTGGCGATCGCAACTGAGACGCTGCGCGCGCGACCTCTACGAGCCCTTGAATGAGCCGCTGCAACAGTTCTACGTCACACCTCAAGGACGATAGACGCACGTCCTTCACCTTCACAATTATTCGCAAATAACTATAATTATTGCGCGCGCGCACCCCTATAAGATTGGGGAATAGACCTTTTACGAACGTCGTGTGTTTTGTGTAATTTGGTGATACCTGGACCCCGGAAAATTGTGACCCGCCATCCCGAGGTCACACCAGATTGTGGGAGTCCCGCTGAAGGCGATACGTTGGTATGTACAATCAATTTGCATGAAAACTAGACTATTTCTCCTGGCCTCCTACTTTGTGAACCTCCCTTCGCTCTCCGCAGAAATATTGAAAATATATTAGAACCAGCACCCGCGTGGTGAAAAATTAATTTAGTTGGATTTTTTAAATTTAACGAATTATTTCCACCACTAAGTAATGTGCCCGCCTGGGTTCGAACCCATGACCTACTGTTCGCAAGTCGGGGCCGCCACCACTGGGCCAATGCTGCTCATCAACATTATTATCCATCATTGTTTGTCACATGCGATTGTCTCGTCATCACATTTTCATACCAAAGCAGAAGAATTCCTTTTAATTTTTGTGTAACAGTAACTAAACACCACTAAGCAGTTATTAATACTGAAAGTGTACCACGAGTTTAATCTAAATAGATGATATCTCGGAGTACAATTTCTTAGAAATTGCTATAAACAGTAAAGACGATCCTCTCTAAAGGTAAGTAACCCAAAACATCAATAACTTATTATTAATTTCTAAAGTAGAACGAATCACTCCAAACTTTCTTCAACAATTTCGACACGGTTGGCGCAGTGGCTCAAGCAATGGACTGCTGCGCTGCGTGTCGCGGGTTCGATTTCCGCACGGAACAAATATTTGTATGACCTACAGATAGTTGTTCCGGGTCTGGGTATTTGTGTATGTAAGTTTAAATGTTTGTGAACGCACCCACGATACGGGAAAAACTCCTAGTGAGGGGCAACGTTTTTTAGAAAAAAAAAAAAATTATAACTTTTTCATCAATAACCCTTACACCTGTAATATATTTGCTGATTTTCAACTACAAAACGTGGTTTATATTCTCCAGACCTTCCACGTTATAGGTACGTAAAGTCCAGGTATCATACTAAAGTGTTATATCAAAAATGTCGAGACAAGGAGCGTATATTTTTTATAGTTATGACAGATTAAGCTGATGATATTGCGACACGTCGCGTCGTGAAAATGCTTCGTCACTGATGAACGTGCCTCTTGCGTGGAAATTGTGAAACTTTAATGCGTTTTCGTGATTGCTTTGGCTTTGTAAATGCAGATTTATTTCAGACATATGTGTTATATGCTAGCATATTATGTAAGATGAGGCCGTTGGAAGCATGGGATGAATCGCAAGCTCGTCTGTGGTGACATCAAACGACCTACTTACCAGTCTACCCACACCACAGCGTGCGTTGTGACTTTAAGTTTCTGGTTAGTTAAATAAAAATAGCGTATCGCATCTAGAGTGCAATGCTTACTTTGTCTGTGGCAGCCGCTAAGGTAAGCCGTGTTTTTATGAGCTCAGCGATTTTCCCTCGCTAAAAGAAAATTGTTGATTTTTTAACTAAAACAGCGGCGGATGGAAGTTGCTTAGGAAATGAAGTCAACGACGATGCAGAATTTCTGTAACGTGCTATAACAGGTGACGAAACATGTGTTTACGGATATGGCGTCGAAACTAAGGCTCAATAGTCTCCGTGATGAAAGGCTCGACCAGTGCGGTCGAACGTGAATGTTATGCTGACTGTGTTCTTCGATTTTAATGGCATAGTGCATCATGAATTCTTGCCACATGGTCAAACGGTCAATAAGGAGTACTAACCTGCAAGTTTAACGTCGCGTCGTTTGCGTGAAGCAATCCGATAAAAACCGCCCGGATTTGTGAAAGAACAATTCATGGCTTTTGCATAACGATAATGCACCTGGTCACACTTCGTTGCTTGTTAGTGAATTTTTTGTCCAAAAACAATACTATAACGATGCCCCAGCAGTCCATGTTCGCCAGACATGGCTCCGTGTGACTTTTTCCTATTTTCAAAAATAAGGAGAACCTTCAAGGTCCGTCGTTTTACAAGTGCAGAGGACATTAAAAGCGCATCGCCGAAAGAGCTAAGGGTAACCAAAAATCGAGTTTATAAGATTGGAAGAAGCGCTGGCACAAGTGCATAATATCTAATGGGAACTATTTTGAAGGCGACAACATTAATGTAGCCATTTTATTTATTTAAACGATTTTTTTTTTCTGAACACACCTCTCGTATACTGTATTCTTTGACTAGCAAGTTATTTCGTGGGAGGGCAGCCAGAAGTGTTTTCCGATAACTTACCTCTGTTGTATCTATCACTTTCTTTGTTGTTCCAAGTTACTTTTCAAAGTTATTTTGGTATGGTAGGTAAGCCGAATATTGCCCGAGGATATGAAAACTTTCGGAAGGACGACGCTTTCTGTTTGTAGATTCTTCGAAAGTTTGCAGTAAGTTTGCGATTTATGCAAAATGGTTTGATTCTCTTTTGTTTACAGAGGATATAAGGTTCTTTTTATTTTAGGTGTGGGGAAACCATTAGAAAGGGACAAAGGAGTGAGCAGATAAGTAAGCTGTCTTATATTTTTTACGAGCATTCCTCCGCAAAGGATATATTTTTCTTTACTCTAGAAACGAATGAAGATAAGATCGTTACTTTTTATACAGTAAGTAAATGGTACTCAATTTATGCAGATAAATGACAGCAAGATTACGTACAAGAGAAACTTTTTCACAGGTAGATAATCTTTTATTTCCGTTGGGTTTTTATCCTATTTATTACAAGCTATTCTATCTTATAAAACACGTTTTACTTTCTACACTAATATTATAAAGAGGAAAGATTTGTTTGTTTGTTTGTAACAAATAGGCTCCGAAACTACTGGACCGATTTGAAAAATTCTTTCACCGTTGGGAAGCTGCTCTATCCCCGGGCGAGGCATAGGCTACTTTTTATTCCTGTATTCCCACTGGAACGGGAACTACGCGAGTGACACCGCGTGATGTCCGCTAGTAATTAATAAAGAAACAGAATGATAGGGTATCACCATCACCGGTGGGAGAGCCATAGCCTTTTACAAAGTATTTAAAGGGTGTAAAAGTGCCCTTAACGCAAACGAAGGGCACTTGTTCTCCCCACCACTGCATCATTTTTATGTTCGAGACCATACCTGAGAACCCCTCGTTACGGAGATATTGGGGGTCAAAGTTCCAAATTTTGCACAGCTGTTTTTGTAAATACTAGTTTTTCAGGTTATAACTTTCCTTAAATTACCTCCATGACCTTTTACTATTCAAAGCATCCACTAGCACAGTGTTTTAAGAGTACTACAATTTTTTTGCGTGGGCGTACTTAGTTTGATGTACAGAATGTTTGGTTGACTTATGTGTGAAGGGTTCATTTACATCCCGTATAATACTGGGTCATACAATTCTCAGCAAGACTGGTTTACGGATTTTCGGGCTTCTACTTATTGCTCTTAACGTCTCAGCCATAATTTAATAAGTTACGTATGAATATTCTTTCTTGAGGTAGTTTAACACTATACTCAATGGGGACCATAATAGGAAAACTATGTATGCTACCTCTGCCTACTCCTTCCAGGAAATACAGTCATGTAATAACATTATTACTTATTTAATTACAACCTATGCTGTCAGTATGAATATAATTTAAAGCTAGCTGTTCCTGTGGCTTTCGCTACTTTAGAGTGTTGAGTACCCGCATAAAACTGATAGGAACAGAAGTTCAACTTCATACAATGGCAGAAAACTCACACACATATAGATACGCTTCACGTACAATGAGTGCACGTGCACTTGCGATTCACAGTCGATCGAGATCGCGGTTGTACGACTTGTACGTGTTGTTCAAGAGTAACTACATCAGAATTTTCAGTATAATGGAAATTGAACTGACAAAAACTGCTGTTCCTTGAATATATGCTACCTCTTTGTTTGCATTAAATAGAATCAATTTGTGGAAATTTTATTTCCTGTTTTTTTTTGGTTGGATCGATAGTAAACGTTGTTCTTGTTGACCCCTCTGCAGGTTTTAAGTTATTTCATCGCCTGTTTTGGCTCGTTTTAAACAGTCGATCTTCTGTACTTCTTTTCTTTGTGGTAACGGGTTCCAATTAAGAGATAATGCTAGGGAAACAGCGAGTGGTATGACGGATATTCTAGTAGCCAAGTTTGAAGCGGAAGCGGTTTAAGTGCGACTGAGATTTTTGAGAGTTGTTTTGGACAAAGAATATTTTTGTTATAATATATTTCACGACAACCATTAATAAAACAATCATTACTGATACAGAACGAAGTTAAATTAAGCCTTCTATCTGTACATCCTTTGCCGTGGCCAACTTGGAAATCACTAAATAGACACCCAACCCAAGTCGGCCGTAGCAAAGGTAATCTCTTCAGATGGGGGTTCAAGTATGTATGTGGCATATCTACACAGACAATGGCCCACCTTCCATCTAGCGCTGCGTGCCCTGACACCTGTACACTTGACGATCTTATACATCAGCGAGGGAAGTTTGCATAGCTGAATATAAAAAATAATAAAACATAAAACTTTATTTATTTATTGAAGTACTATTTATTGAAAGATGACTAAGCTACTGATAACTTAACTGATTATAAAAAATCTTGAAAACTTGAATAAATCAGAATCTGAAAGATGTAACAAGAGCAACTAGAAAATGCGATTGTTTAAATGTTTGTTTTCTCGAGAGAGGCATACGTGTCGATATATTCGCTTGTCACTTCCCCTAGGCGCTTTATTAATCTCATTAAAGCTGGGTTGAGCCCCTTTCAGACACGATTATACATGTGCTAGGATACCACTCGTATCTGATTCGTGAATCCTGCAACATCTTTGTTTCGGATGACCTTGTGCATTATTCAAGTGCATATAATAGATACTCTTGATGAATAATATACAGTTCTTTGAAGTACACGTCTATGTTTCAATAATAGCTACTCTGCCTGCTACTAGTTACCCTGCGGAATTCGTCGCCCTATGTTCCCCGAGGCTTCCCACCTGAAATTTGCGCATTCGCAGTATCCTCTTAAAACACGACGCAATTTAAAGGAAATGGGCAAAGATGAAAATTTTTAATTTATTTTTATCTAAGTAACAATAGGGATTATTCAAATTATGCCCAAACTATTAAGTATTCTATTAATCAAACCACTTTAGCACGTAATCTAAATCACTTTATCTGCGCCTGAACTCGGTTCTAACTACATTACGTTAAAAGCAATTTACATGTCAGATGTTGTTGTAATCACATTAGGGATACATCGCTTAGTAGACTGTCACTCAATAGAATACCTTCCTGTAAATGCTATAAGAGCCATGGACACGATCACACATACAATTAATAAGGTTTTTTTGCCACAGCATTATCAACCTAAGATGTTCCCATGGCTGGCTTACAGGTTTCGCTGCCTATAATTCATCATGTGGGCCTGGTGAGGGTTGACATCACATATCTTTAAGTTTTTCGTTCTGAGTCATTACGGTTTTTTTGAACCTAAAATCTTGGCTCGTTGCTCTTTTCAAAAGGTTTCGGACATAAATTGAGCTGTTACACAGTCATGGCTAATGGTCTTTAAAACAGTCAGTACCATTTTTTTTTGGACGATTTATTCTTTTTTAACTCTTCTTTTTTGAAGGCTTTATATCGCGGCTTTGCTTTGCTGCATTTCATGGAGATAGACTATAAGTTTATTTAAAACAAAATAAAGTAAGTAAAGTTACTTACTTAACAGCTCAGATAAATAATTTGGACAGAAAATTTGTTAGCAACATAACCAGAAGTGGTTCATTTTTATTTAAGCACGAAGTGCCTCGAAATATGATGAAAAGGGGTATATTTTAATCAAAACCGACAGGTGAAAGGTGAGACACGACAGCCTATCTTCCTTACAATTTCGGCTTTATTAGACAGCACCTGTCGAAAATTGTGTTAGAATTTTGTAATTTTCTTGACAGATGTTAAGTCGTACTGCCACTTGCTGCGGTACTCAGAGATATTTAATGATTAGTTATGCCGTCACTAAGTAAAGATTTGACATACTTTTGTATGACAAAAACTTTACTAAGTGATGGCCTAAGTTTTCATTAAAGCTCTCTGAGTGCGACAGTTGGTAAAGATTTGGCATACTTTTGTATCACAAAACTGTCAAAACCTTTACTAAGTGATGGCCTAAGTTATCATCAAAACAAACACAAAATCTGAGTTCGCATTAAGCATTGACAGCTATTCAATGTTACCTTTGGACATTGAGTCAGCACTTTGCCAGCCTCACGCGTTTGCATATTACACGCATAGGACACATGGATTTTGTATTATAGTGGGCGTTAAGATTAAGTAGTATATAAGCAGAACATTTTTGTAAATAAACCAGATTTGAATTTTATATTCTTGTTTCATTACCCCTCACTGTGGCCTAGACATCTTTAGCCATCTCCGATCAGTCTCGTGAGTCTGCGTGACTGGCAGTGGGTGTACCCTTCCCGAATCTGGTATTCCTGTATATTATCCGTCTGTTAAGGGTGGATGCACATTCTGGTCATTTTGGCCTGCTGGTGTGACCGTCGGTCTACCAAGTCATAGGTCTTAAATTCGAACCCAAGACCCAAATAGCAGCCAAAATAGCAGGAAACTGGTGCCCTGACACAGTGAGACGGGGTCGTGGCAGGCCACGAAGGAGATGGCGGGATGAACTGGATTGGTTCCGTCAAAACTGGAAGGAGGACGCGCGGGTTCGAGAGAAGTGGGAAGAGTGGAGGGAGGCCTTTGCCCTGGAGTGGGACAGAGCAGGCTAATAAAAAAAAAAAAAAGACCCAAGACCTCTGATTCTTCAGATTCACCTATTGCATAATTATCACCTGTTTCGCCGAAGACAATAGAATACAAGACGTTTGAGGAAACCAGCATGCGTGAGAGATATTTCTCGACGGCATGTGAAGCCAAGTCGGAGGCCCACAGACGGCATAAAAACTCTGACATCGGGCTACGAACTGATCACACGAGAAAGAACGAAGAATCTAAATCAAAACTCATTTATTCAAACTAGGCTGATAATCAACACTTTTCGAACGTCAAAATTTGCTTTACTTTACTTATTTACAAGAGACAGTCTCTCAAAACGCCCACCCTTCGACACTTCCAAGTGTTTTAGCTGGAAAGAAGAAGTGGCGGAACAAACTCCCCAGCAACACATCTATCTTTTAGGTTGGTTAGAAGAACCAGACTCGATACAATAGTAAGGTGCAAGTTAATGACTACATACACAAATCAATAGTTAAAAACTAAAGGTATAATAATAAGAAATATAAAAAAGACAACCTACATTACAAGACTAAAATAAGAAATAGGTTCATAACCTCTTTAAGAAGGTAATTTTATGTGACCAAAGAGTCTATAAGGTACTCAGACTTTTCCTAAGGCAAGACAAGTGCATGGGCACGCTAAGGATTGTATTTCTGTGAACGCACGGGCGAGCGTCCATACTTTTGTGTGTGTAAGTGGTCTGGCGCTATACAGTACGCACACCACAGCCACAGAGATCGCCTGCTATCGTATCATGTCGTCGGCGTGGTCGCGTCGGGCGTCGCACTCCACGAAATAGCACAACAAAATATATTTCCGTCTCTTTCGTTATAATCGCAGCAAACGCATTATAATCAATTGCTAAAATTCGCGTTTAACTTACAAGTGTCGATAGCTGTTTGGGCTAAGCAATGGATTTATGATCAATGAGGTCCGAGTTCAAATCTCACACACCACAAGATAGTGCTATTTGTTTCTTTGTAAACATTTTTTTCTTTTTGTAATTGTAAATCCATTATAATACTTATTTTATTTAAGAAGTTAATTTTTTTTTTGGTTAGCCTATTTTGTCCCACTACTGGGCAAATGCCTCCCCATTTCTTTCCAGCTCTCTCGGTGTTAAAGAACTTAAATATATGGGATAAAAACCCAACGCATTATTATTTAACTATTTATGTGATTGTGATTATGTTATCATTTCGTTGTTGGGTCGTAAGGTAGAAAAAAATTTTAATGACAAGACAACGTTTTATTCGTCATAATTATTTATAAAATTGTCTAATTAACAATCATGAGAATTGTGACGTCAAATCCTACCTAAATAAAAACAGTTCTCTTGTAATCGTTCTTAACATTTTTTTATTGTATACCCACTAAGTCAATTCTTAACAAGGAAAAGATAATTTTATCACAGAAATATAATTGATGATACCCACTTATTATAGATATTAGCAGAGTTTATTGACAACTAATATGATTCAGACTTTAGGAACCTGTTTTTTTGTAACGTCACAATGAATGTCGTTTTGAGGTTATAGCTTAATTGATCATTTTCTTGAAGAAAAGAAGATTGAAACTAAACCTCAACTTAAAATTAGTAAATAATTACGGATAACTTATTATCATCAAATATGTTATACACGTTTAATTATTAAAACCAAAACATTTACGCATTTTAATATTTTGTAGAACCCCCATTATTTTCAATGCAGTCATGTAGACGTTTGCGCATAGAACTCATAATATTATGAGTGTGTATAAAGGATAGGTAACGTTTTTATCAGGGCAGTGGGTGTTATATTTGCGCCGTAATTGTAAAAAGTCTTGTCATCTGAAAATATGGTAGTATTCCAGTAAAAATCTAAATAAACCCGTGCGAAACGTTATCATTCTTGATTTTATCTATTTGTCAGGAAGGGATTTTTAGCTGGTCTTCTGTGATGCAAGCCTTTAGCTTGGAGGGCACGGAGAACAGTTTGAGATGAGGTGTCGAATAATTCCGCGAGGCGTCCCGTAGGTGTGAAACCATTTATTTGACCATAATTATATTATTATGTCGTCACCGCCGTCGCTGCGTTTCACTAATAAGCGACGGCCTTCCACTTCGCTGTCGATTAGCAAGGCGACCCTCTTCCTCGTATCTTTTGATTCAGAGACTAACAGTATTCTTCTAAAACAAAATAAAAGTGGTGTTAGGCGGTTATAATAAAATACTAAAGACTTCATTCGCTCTGCATTTATGAATCCAATAACAAACACTAATTATTTATCTTTTAAGCCTCATGATGAATTTAAAAAACAATTAATGAATTTATTAGGTCACCAAACGGTATTAAGTCTTTATTTCTACTAACAGTTTAAGTTACAATTCTTAAATATAATACTCACATTCAGTCCAGTTTTTTTCTGATATTTGTAATTCTATTAACATCACTTTTATGCGGAGCAATAATAGTCGCCCTCGCCTCATATGTGCCTGCATGTTGAGAAATATAAACAACAATACTGCTATCTAATAAACCACACGTCACTAATCAACAACTACAAGTCTATAACCCAATCGACAACGTTCATCCAGTAACATATTCATAAAACTCATGTCTACCTCACATAAATTATAATTCTTGACTTATTTTTTCTATGATCTACCTTTCAAACTTTACGAAATGTGTGAACAAAGCGAACAAGTAAGAAGTTTGTAAATAAATATTATTATAAATAGAAAATATAGAAATATAATGTTCTTTATCTTAATAAAGAATATAATATTTCTGTCTCATTACTTCCAATCAAGTAAATACTTACAAAAAGTGTAAAACTATCTGCGTGAGATTAGAACGCACGACTTACTGATTCGCGATAGATCTATCCTAACGCGCTAAACCGCTAGGCCATCGTGACTTATACTACAGTGTTGAAATTATGAACGACAATCATTTGGTGACGACAATATTTGTCTTGAAAGTAAAAGGTCGTAAGTCAAAACTAAACGTCAAGCTATTGCTTTGTGCGGTCGCTTATCCACTTTAGTAACCGACCGTACATGTTATTTATAGCTTCAGGTGCTCCCAACCTAAATTACGAGTCCTCTCCACAATTCAGTAAACTCTCGGATACATTTTCTGAAATTATTTATACAACATGTAGATGACATGACTTTCGAGTTTTTATCAAGTTTAAGTTCTAAACGAACTTGGATAAGGATGCTTTATATAATGGCAGTACTAACTTAAACGAAGATATTTATTTTTTGTGCGGTGCTTGAGGCGAAAAGACAAATTTGAAATGTTTCCGCGGTAAGAAAAGTAATTTTTGGAAGTCATTAGTGTAATTCAATGTTGTCCTTAGTTTAATTTAACTTTTCGAGTTCTGCGGTAACTTACCCTCTCACACTTATCGCATTTAGGTCCACTCGCAATTGAGTCACTTTGTTCAAACCGATAAGCAGGATTGCTTACGTTTTTTTTGCTCTTATTGCATGAATATAAAACAATACGGTAGTTAACAAAAACAATCTAATTAGTCCGTCAGATCGATTTTCGAAAAATATTGGACACGTATTTTTTCTTTTTTCACGTAAACAAACAATGAAGACGGGATTACAGGCGTGATCATATATCGTGGAGTAGAGATGTTTACTGACTTAAAAAAATATGATTCTAATTAGTCCGTCTTTAAGATTATCAAACAATATTGGATACTTATTTTTTTTTATCAAATCAATAAAAAATTGCGAGTATAAAACGCGTCAAAGATTTGAGTGGGGTTTGTGACGACACTCACCGGTAAAAAATGTCAAACTAATGTCTTAGAATATGACGTCACACGAGTTTTCAAAGCACTGTATCGTCTTTATTGTTTGTTTACGTGAAAAAAGAAAAAATACGTGTACAATATTGTTTGGAAATCTATCTGACGAACTGATTAGATTTTTTTTTGTTATCTACCCAATTCCACGATAATACTCGCTAATCTCTAGGGCACTCCTTTAATTGATCTAATATTGTTATGGTGGTTGTAGTCATTCCAATGGTAAATAGTTCGTTAGACAGTGGTAAAGCATTACATGACTGCAAGTCCGATAGTTGAACTAACCGTCTGTGATGATGAAAATCTGATGTAGGTAATTTACATCGACACTCAATAATGTATGAGTATGAATACTCGTCGGTGAGGGCATAGGCATTTAATTCTTAGGCACATAATGTTAAGGTTGCTACATAGTTGCGTTCGAAATTATATTCGACTAGTTTTTGCTCGCGGGTTTGCTATTAGTGAAACAATTTTTGGAATAGTGCCGAAAATTAGCTCCTACATATATATATTTTTTTTGGCAAGTGGATAATCATCAAATAATCCGCTCTTGGGCAGAGCGGAAGGGAGTGTCAGTCTTCTACTGACTAAAAACCGCCTATGTTCCTTCTTATCCCTTTATGTCGAGGCCGCGGTATCACTTGCGAACAACGACAGTCGACCCTTGTGAGGCGCGCGTGGAACGCAAACGCGCCGTCGACATGGGCTGTTGTCGTCATAAGACGGACGAACGGCGAGCTAGCCCATTACTCACCGTTCACAAGCCCGCGTCTACGGTGGCCGGAAGCCATCACGTGGCCCCCGACGCCCGGAGCGTCTCCTGCGGCGGCTGGGACGAGAGGTTCCCTCCGTCTCACATTCCGCCACCTCTTTCGCTAGCATCACTGCTTTGCAGAAGGAGGCGACGGCGTCCTATTCCTCCTCGCTCCGGACCATGGCTTGCACCTGCTCGGTATGTTTCTGCGACAAATAAATAAATTTTCTTTCTTTCTTTCTTCACCTGGGCCGGACGCTAGAGGTCGTCGGTACCTTACAAGCAAATTTTACTTCTTTCGTCATCTACCTAGCCTTTTCCAAACTATGTTAGTGTCGACTCCCAGTCTAACCAAATGCAACTGAATATCAGAATTTTACATGGAGTGACTGCCTATCTGACCCCCACAACCCAGTTAGCACTAGTGAATACAATACCTTTTGGCAAGACTGGTTGGCCGACTTTCAGGCCACTGACTAAGACTGACAAAGATCTACAGTAAACAGCCGGGACCAGAGGCTTAAAGTTATTATCAAGGCACGGAGAAAATTCGCCATGTTATGGGTGGACCCATCCATGAACCAACCTAGGCTAGCGCAGCTTAACCTGTAGATCGACTCGGGAGGCTGTTATTTAACCACGCGCTCCTTTTAGTCGTAATATCAGCATAGATTAGTGCAAACCTTAGAACCAAAACCACCCCTAGCAGTCCACAATACAACTCGCTAATACTTGAACCAGTTTGCTAAGTAAACTGTGTTCCGAACTACAAAGGCGAATGGGCGATAGTTTCAGCTGTCCAATAGGCGTGTCTGTACTAACTCCGGACTTGTTTGGACTGGTTCAGGCAGACAGTCGAGGGTGTCTCTCGAGTACTGAACCAATATTGTGTGAGCGAGTGTTGACAAAATTGTTAATGTACCCTTTGTTACACTTCGAGTGTCGAAGCGAAAACTGGTGAATTTTGGATAATGTGTGTGTCCTTTTTACCCGACTGCGGCGAAGCCCAAAAGGAGGGTTATGTGTTTGGCGTGTATGTATTATGTCCTTTTCTTTGTTCTATCATAACTTCTAAACGGATGAAGGGATTTGAATAAAATATACGTTTGTTAGATTCGTCTTGATGTCACTGGTTACATTAAAATTAAAAAAACAGAAATTTGCGGATTTTGGGAGCTATATCACGGATTAAAAAAAACCTATTACCATCGAGTAGGGTATCAACATGAAGGGTTTTAAAAGGAGATTACAAAAATATATCTCACTTATATGTTTAAAAGAAATTCAAAGTGACAAATCCTATAAACAAACACAAAAGTTAAATCATCTGCAAAGAATTTTACGCGACAAAAGAAAGAACAAACACAAAAGAACTAAAAAGTTGTAAATGAAAAAAAGTTGTTAAAAAACTAAAAAACCCGACGGTCCATTCTATTTTCATTTCATTTCAGAATTTAATGTTCAAATGAACCCGGCCTGGTTCCAAGTTTTGTTTAATTTAAAATGTGCTTGTTGTTTGCTTTTCAGATTTTGCAGTCGGGTTTTATAGTTTTTTATCTCCTTTTTATAGATGTTGGGACGTTATTTTGTCAGTTTGTTATCTATTTTGAAATCCGGTTAGGAAAAAGTATTTTCAGGACCCTTCTTGCCAGTTTAAAAGATTGCAGATATATGTTTATTCGAATTAATGGTTTCTAGTCTGCAATGTAAATACTTAGGTATGACACCAAACACGGCCATTTTTGCCAATAGATAGATCAACTGTGTTAATAAATTCAGCAACAGTTCGGTGATGCGTTTTTCTTTTTCTTTTAGCATTTTTTTTATTTACAATTGTTTTTAGATATGACTCATGAGAGTCATATCATTCAAATTGAATGAAATTTTAAACATACTGTGTTTATTCAATGCCTAATCGGTTACTAAAAGGCTTTTAGATTTATCCACAACGAAGTTATAGGAGGTCGAAAATGGCCTGAACTTGTTCGAGAAAAGGATGGTACGGCCGTGCCGCTTTATTGCTCGAGTTGGCGGGGGCACTGCCGTGCCCCCAGATTTATCGGACTTAACACTAATCAAGTACAAGCCGTAAATTTGATAAGATAATAGATTATAACCGTGTAAGTGGATATGGTAATTTATTTAACAGTTCTTTAATTATAAACAACAAAATTTGTTACCGAATCACAAAATTATGGTGTCTAGGTATGGCCTAAAATAAAAAAAATATTTTACTGTGAAGTTTGAAAATATATAGAGACATGGTTGGCTAGGTTCTAATAATATATATACTATTTTTAACCGACTTCCAAAAAGGAGGACGTTCTCTTTTCGTGTGTATGTATTTTTTTAATGTAAATTGTATTAAGATAAAATAAAGTAAGAGTAAATAAAGGACATTATAATAATAATTTATTTACTTCGGACACAGTCTATACATGATATAAAAATTAGAGTGATATAAAACACAAATAAAAAAAAAACGTACTTTAAATTGCCTTTCAAACATATAAACGTTAAATAAACTCGGTTCATTGAAATCATTAAAGCTGCTAGTTAAGAGCAATGAACCACAATCAGGATTTTGATTAAAGGAAGGAAAGGAAACACAAAAAAGAGAAAGTACCTGAAGGGACAACAATTATTCTTGGAAAAGTCTCCGAGATGAATAAATATTCTGCTCTTGTATCCGTAACTACAATCGTAAACTATGAGAAATATTTCTCGGAAAACTTCATATCAAGGAAGTAGTTTGGAGCTATTCACGTGCACTTTGATACTTACAATGTCTATACAGCAGGTTTCAGAAGAGTGTGGTCAAGTGTGAGGATGTCGTATATAATAAAACATCACGCTTGCAATCCTCAAAGTGTAAGACAGAGCTGTATATACCTCGACAATTGGGCAGTTATTTTTAAGTCCCATGGAATAGGGACTGATCATATTGCCATTAATTGTGAACAATAGGAAAGTTTCCTAACTAAAAAAATATGATTGTAATTAGTCTGTCTGTTAGATTATCGAAAAATATTGGATACGTATTTTTTGTTTTATCAAATCAATAAAAAATTACGAAGATAAAACGCGTCAAAAATTTGAGTGGGGGGGTTGTGACGTCACTCACCGGTAAAAAATGTCATACTGATGTCTTAGAATATGACGTCACGCGAGTTTTTAAAGCACTGTATCGTCTACATTGTTTATTTACGTGAAAAAATAAAAATACGTGTACAATATTTTTAATTAGGACTAATCAGATTTTTTTTGTTAACTTCAGACTTAGCCTATAAAGCCTTTAAAAGCCTATAAAGGCATTAGGCTTTTCCTCAAAGGTCATAAGACCGACCCGGAAATCAAACGCAAGTCCTCATGCACAGCATTTATGTTAGTGACCACTAAACTAAGGAGGAAGGTATGTTAAATATCAGCCTATAAAGCTTTAATAAAGTAGGTAAGCATACAAAATTACTTAGCTTAAATAAGGTGATATACATACAGGATGTAAATTAACCTTTTACACATACGTCAACCAAGCTTTCTGTACATCAAACTAAGCACCCCTTAGCAAAAATTTTTGCTGGGAAACGACTTCTTTTTTGGGGTCTAAAATCACATTTGACGGTAAAACTCAATGTAAACGGGTCATGGTGGTAGTTTAAGTAATTACATAACCTGAAAAACTAGTATTTACAAAAACAACTGTGAAAAATTTGAAACTTTGACCCCCAATATCTCCATAACTAGGAGGTTCTCAGGTATGGTCTACAACCAAAAAATGATCGAAGTGATGGGGAGAACAAGTGCCCTTCGTTTGCGTCAAGGGTAATTTTACACTCTTTATAATGAACGGGTTTAGTGTGGCTTTTAGTGCCGTGCCTTCACTACAAATGTTATGTTATGAATATTCAGACCAAATAGTATTTGAATATTCATGGACAGCGTTTCATATTTACATACCTTAGGTCTTAGTAAGACCATTGTTTAGGGGTAGCAGATGAATAATTATACTGATGCCATTTCCGATGGCGGTGTATTGAGGAGGAGGAAGATGAGTTCCATGTTCATGATCCGTTACACTATGAGCGGCACTAACTTAAAGCCTAAAATAATGTAGGTAACATTTAGGGTTTCAGAGAAATCTGTGTACTTTTGTTGAGGTACTTTTTAATGTGTTCCACTATTTATATTTCTTATACTGTAAGTGATAATGGTCATTGTTTCAACTGAACAAGGACAGTTGCTTAGCTTGTAAATAAATGTATCCCCCTAAGAGATCATCGGTGAGTAAGTGACCCTTCTATAAGCTACAATATACTTACAAAACTTGGCGTTTCTCCTTCTATTTTCTAATCTTCTGCTTTTTATCGTGTAGGTAGTAAGGTCTGACGACACCACACACCCTATTGTCAGAGTCTCTAATCCGCCTCAAGAGCCTCTGATATCCTGTCGGGGCTGCGGGTAGTCCTCTGGTTATCGCGGCCTCGACATAGAGGGCGAAGAAGGAACATGGGTGGTTTTTAGTCAGTAGAAGTCTGACACTCCCTTTCGCTCTGCCCAAGAGCGGGAGGGGTTATTCGATGATTTTACACCCACCAAAAAAAAAAAAAAAAAAAGAGCCTCTGATATGGTTTGACGACCACCATTTGGCGGCCGGGACCACCGGCTAATACTTGCCTTTCGAAGCACAGAATCATCTTTTGATCAGACAATCAGGTGAAATAAGCCTGCAATGTCCTAGCCAAAGTGTAAACCACTTATCAAAGTATGCTTCACGAGGGAATCGAACCCACGGGGTCAGTTGTCTAATGAAAAATTCAATAACATTCTGGCCGTCTAATCTATTGTCAAGTTTAACTGAATTCTGCTTCCAAATTATGAGATTTTGGTAAGATTGATGGAACACAAAAGTGTTCTCTGAAATCCAATAAAACTTAATTCAAACTTTATCTTCGTCACTTAAATGAAGAAAAAAACCTTCAAAGAAACGAACTTTTGACTTTTTGCTACATCAGGAGTGATTCCATTTGAATGAATTGAAACTTCTTTAGTCTGACACGAAGCGTGCTCGACTGGAAAAAAACCTTTGATAATATTGTTTAAAACTTATCCCTTTAGTTCAAAAACATGTTTGAGTGTTGAACAGAATAACTTTGTTGATTAAAACTGGCCGTGCAGAAAGATTGAGAAGTTATTTTTGGAAACTTAAAATACATTTGTAGCGGTCATCGCTACACCGGCATTTAGATAATAACTAGTATTAATAACTTAAATCGAAATTGTAAACACTCCACAAAACACATTATTTTCCGTTACACAGAGCTGTCAAATATGAATGAACAAGCGACAAATCATAGACATTAAAAACGATCATTGTCTTTGGATGAAAACCAACATTTATTAATAAGAGTTTATTTATCTACACATTTAATTAATTGCTATATTTATATCACACATAATATCTATTCACAAAATTAGCAATAATAATAAATATTTACACTGAACAAAATAAAAAGCATTCATTGTAATGTACCGATCATTATCGCTTTCCGAACGCAACTTCGGGCGTGTTCGGCTAAGCTCGGCCTACTTCGGAACATATGACTTGTTATAAAGGAATAAAGCATCGTCATTGAGTCAGTACGTTTTTTGGCCTCCCGATCGGTACACGCTCGAATTCGCAACTAAAATCTAGACTTGTTCTTAGACCTAGATCCCGTTAACTGGCTCGTTAACGTTTTCTTAGCTTCTCGCCCAGGTAGCACGATTTATCCTTCATCGTTTGATACTAATTGTAACCTTAAGGATAATACGAGTGTTAAGAAAAATATAATATAAGAATTAATATTCCGGACCGCCGTTTCTATTCGCCATTTTCTCCATACACTACATTGGTGACCCCGACAAAGAGCACAGACACCACGTGGAGCTAAGATGCCTACCGGAGCAGAGCAGGGAGCACAGGCGGGCGCAGCAGAGGACAAGCAGGATGTGTGCAGAGTCAGCGTGAAGTTGCCGCCATTCTGGCCAGAGGAGCCGACACTTTGGTTTGCCCAAATAGAAGGTCAGTTCGCGATAGCCGGCATTACCGCCGACAACACAAAATTTTACACAGTTGTGGGTCAGCTAGACCATCGCTACATGGTAGAGGCTCGGGACATCATCGAGAACCCACCTGCACAGGACAAATACGCAAAGCTGAAGGCTGAGCTCATACGACGGCTATCCGACTCGCGTGAGAAAAGGGTACAGCAAATCCTCACTCAGGAGGAGCTCGGCGACCGAAAGCCATCGCAGTTTTTGCGACACCTGCAGACACTGGCAGGGCCACATGTCCCAGACACATTCCTGGCCACGTTGTGGGCGAGTAGGTTACCGACGAACATTCAAACGGTAATAGCTTCACAACCTAATCTCCCGCTTCAGTCTGTCGCAGATTTGGCCGACCGCGTGCACGAGATCGCACCAACGACCGCCCCAGCGCTCACAACACCTTCCGCCGTGGCGAGCACGTGCACCAGCAGTGACATCGCGGAGCTGAAACAGTGCATGGCAGAGTTGAGACTTCAGGTAGCGGCTCTACAGAAGCAAGGTCAGGTACACCATCGCTCGCGCTCTACAGAAAGGTACCGGCATGGTGGCAGAGAGCCGACCCCAGGCCGACGCCGTAGTCGCTCGCGCTCCAGCAGCACGTGGAACGATGCTCATTGCTGGTACCACAACAATTTCGGTGGTAGAGCCACGCGGTGTAGGTCGCCATGTGCGTACGCGGAAAACGCCGCCGGCAGCCGGAAATAGCGGCAAATGGCTGCCCAAATAAACCACGCCGCCTATTCGTGACAGATCGTAACTCTAAAACCACGTTTTTAGTGGACACAGGGTCCGATCGGTGCGTGTACCCACGTGCAGATTTACGACAGCGGTGCAGCAGGACGACGTACCAGTTATACGCGGCAAACGGGACTGCCATCGACACGTACGGCTGGGTGGAGCTCCACTTGAATTTAGGGCTTCGCCGCGTGTACACGTGGAAGTTCGTGGTCGCTGACGTCACCAAGGCAATCATAGGCGCCGACTTCTTGGCGCACTACAATATCCTGGTAGACCTCAAGAGTTACCGGCTCATCGATGGGCTGACCCAGCTGTCTACGCCAGCGTCGTCTGCGGCCGGTACCGCAGCAGTCATCGCCTCAGTGAAGTCCGTAGGAGGCAACACGGAGTACCACAAGATACTTCGCCAGTACCCGGAAGTCACGCGGCCTGCGGGAACACAGAAACAGGTCAGTCACAGTACCGTGCATCACATCCGCACCACGCCAGGTCCGCCCATCACCGGACGACCTCGCCGTCTTGCCCCGGACAAACTTAAAGTGGCACAGAAGGAGTTTGAGGCCATGCTGGCCAACGGCACGGCACGGCCGTCGGAGAGTTCGTGGTCATCGCCTCTCCACCTCGCCCCTAAGAAAGACAACAGCTGGCGGCCATGCGGCGACTACAGGGCACTCAATGCCCGCACTGTCCCGGATAGATATCCCATCCCGCACATTCAGGACTTCTCACATCAGCTGGCTGGCAGTAAAATATACAGCAAAATTGACCTCATAAAGGCATACAATCAAATTCCTGTCCAGTCAGCTGACATT
Organism: Diarsia rubi; assembly: GCA_932274075.1. Lineage (NCBI taxonomy): Eukaryota > Metazoa > Arthropoda > Insecta > Lepidoptera > Noctuidae > Diarsia > Diarsia rubi. The sequence goes on along the minus strand of OW026417.1, from coordinate 19,844,483 downwards.
CAAAAGACAGCCATCACCACACCATTCGGTCTTTTCGAATTCCCATTTATGACCTTTGGACTCAGGAATGCCGCACAAACTTTCCAGCGATTCATGGACGAGGTGCTACGCGGGCTGCCGTTCTGCTACTGCTACTTGGATGACATTCTCCTGTTCTCGGAGACAGCAGCCCAGCACACCGAACACCTGCATCAGCTTCTAAAGCGGCTATCCCAGTACGGAATAGTCATTAACTCCGCCAAGTGTGAGTTTGGTCGTACCACCATCACTTTCCTGGGACATGAAGTGTCAGAGGAAGGTGTTCGCCCACTGCCAGAGAAGGTGCAGGCAATCCAGAACTTCCCAGCTCCCAAGACGGTCAAGGAGATGCGTCGCTTCCTGGGTATGTTCAATTTTTACCGCCGCTTTGTCCCGGATGCCGCTCGCTTACAATCGCCACTCAACGTTGTTCTTGCAGGGCCTAAAACAAAGGGAACGCAAGCTATTACTCTGTCGCAAGAAATGCTAGACGCTTTTAACGCTTGCAAGGGCAGCTTGTCTAGGGCCGCTCTGCTTGCTCACCCAAAGCCCAACGCCCAACTGGCGATATTTACAGACGCTTCAGACACCTCTATGGGCGCAGTACTACAGCAGAAGGCAGGGGACACATGGACCCCGCTAGCGTTTTTCTCCAGACGCCTGTCAACGTCACAGAAGAAGTATAGCCCGTATGACAGGGAGCTCTTAGCCATATACGACGCCGTTAGGTACTTCCGGTACATGGTGGAAGGAAGGCATTTCACCATCTACACAGATCACAAACCCCTGTCATACGTATACGCACACAGCCGTGACAACTGTTCACCAAGGCAATACCGGTACCTGGACTACATTGCGCAGTTCACCACAGATATCCAATTTGTCGCAGGCAGGGACAACGTAGTGGCAGACGCGCTGTCACGTGTGGAGGCAGTGGCAGTACCGGTGTGTAATTACGCAGCCCTTGCACAATCCCAACATGAAGACCATGAGCTGCAGGGGCTCATAAACAACAACACTACGTCGCTCAAGTTGTGCAAAGTACACTTCGCAGACACAGGCACAGAACTGTATTGTGACGTCTCCACCCGTAACACCCGCCCTTATGTTACAGAACCCTTCAGGAGGCAGGTGTTCCAAAAGCTACACCAGCTGAGCCACCCCGGCAGACAGGCCACAGTCAAACTAATATCCGCACGTTTCGTTTGGCCTGGTCTGAAGAAGGACTGCAGGGCCTGGACCAGAGAGTGCGTAGAGTGCCAGAAAAACAAGATCTCGCGGCACACAACCAGCCCCACCTCTGCTTTCCCTGTCCCTTCACAACGCTTCTCCCATGTCCACATGGACATAGTAGGGCCACTGACTGTCTCGTCTAATTACAGATACATACTTACAGTGGTCGACCGCTTCACCCGTTGGCCTGAGGCATACCCCATCGTGGACATCACAGCGGAGACATGCGCCCGCACCTTCATCACCGGCTGGGTGTCCCGCTTCGGCTGCCCCCATCGCATCACCACCGACAGGGGTAAACAGTTTGAGAGCAAACTGTTCCACACCATCGCAGCCACCCTTGGTAGCCAGCACCGGCCAACCACGGCGTACCACCCAGCCTGCAATGGCATGGTGGAGCGCCTACACCGCCAGCTAAAGGCGGCCATCCGGTGCCACACCGACTCCAACTGGTCCGAGGCACTACCCCTGGTGCTGCTCGGCATCCGTAGCGCCTGGAAGGAAGACATCAAAGCATCGTCAGCAGAGCTCGTCTACGGCGAGCCCCTAAGGCTCCCAGGCGAGTTCATCGCCCCCACACTCACCAGCACAGTCGACTACACCGACTTCGCGTCAAGACTTCGGCATCACATGGCGAAGCTGTCTCCGGAGCCGACGAGTCGACACGGCAACAAGCCGTTCTACGTGCCCGACAGCTTGTCAACTTCGTCTCATGTATTCTTGCGAAATGACGCCGTTCGCCGGCCACTAGACCCGCCGTACACCGGGCCCTACAGAGTCCTGCAAAGAGGCGACAAAACATACCGTATAGAGGTAAACGGGAAGGAAACCACAGTAACCATAGATCGGTTGAAACCCGCTTACCTCAATAACGCAGACTACAGTCCCTCCGGCGCAGCAACGGGCGCAAACACGGCCCCGGCACCTCCGCTACTCAACGACGCCGCCGAGCCCGCCGAGAGAAAAACACGGTCGGGTCGCACCGTTCGCTTCCCGGACTACTATCGCCCGTAGCTAAGTAGCCACGGTCTCAGGGGGGGAGTAGTGTAGCGGTCATCGCTACACCGGCATTTAGATAATAACTAGTATTAATAACTTAAATCGAAATTGTAAACACTCCACAAAACACATTATTTTCCCGTTACACAGAGCTGTCAAATATGAATGAACAAGCGACAAATCATAGACATTAAAAACGATCATTGTCTTTGGATGAAAACCAACATTTATTAATAAGAGTTTATTTATCTACACATTTAATTAATTGCTATATTTATATCACACATAATATCTATTCACAAAATTAGCAATAATAATAAATATTTACACTGAACAAAATAAAAAGCATTCATTGTAATGTACCGGACTTCGATGACAACTGTCAACACGCGTAAAAGTGCTGTTGGAGATTTTCGTAATTTTGAGTGTAAAACTGCATATCAGTGTTTCGAAATGCAATAAAAATGTACTTTTGTTAGTGATAATCAAGTGACATTGTTAGTAGCAAAAAGTGATTGTGATTTAAAAAGAAAACAGTGATCAAAACTAGGAAGTGACAATCGTCTTTTTCAAAGTTTACTCAGATACCCACATATCCATTTACTTTTCCCTGACAATCTATCTCGTCATGTCAATATGTCGTCTGACATTTGGAGGAGTGTTGCCACTGTAAAAGTGAAATATCTACTATGAGCAGCGAAAATAGTAGAAATATGACTGGAGTGGAGCATCAGTCTCCAGGTCAAACAAATACTGCAACTGCCGCCACAAGCAGCAAAAAGGCAATGACCCAACAAATATTTCATCCTTCTCTTTTTACTAGACAGAGATCTAACTCCCTCAATGAGCCTACGAAAGTTTGTAGTACAGCCACTGTTCCCATAATGCTGAATCCAGGCGCAACACCAATCAACTCAGCCGAAAATGCATCTGATTCCCAAATGCCCATAGAAAAGCAGCCCCCCGCATGGCAGCGTGTGCCATCATCCAAAAAACGAAAGGTCACGGAGCTGTCATCTCCGCCTGCTTCAACCCAGACAGAAAACAGGTTTGCTGGCCTACCCATCGACCTGACAGAGTACGAAACCGACCAACCCAAGCAAGTCAATAAGCCTCCACCAATAATTCTGTATGGGATAGAAGATCTTAAGGAACTAACCAAACTGATAGAGACGGTCATTAGCCCACCTGAATTTAAATACCGGATAGTCAACAAGAACAGTATACGAGTTATGATAAACACAGCTGAAGCCTATAAAAAAACCATTGATATCATACGAGAAAATGGACTTATTGGGCATACGTTCACACCAAAAGACGCCAAGTGCTACCGCTTTGTTATCAAAGACCTGCACCACACTACCCCTCATGAAGCTATAAAGGAAGCAGTCGAAGCCTCCAACAATGAACTCGTTGGCGAGATAATTAATGCTCGTTATGGCTCGGACAAAAGACCAACCTCGACGTTCTTTGTCAATGTCAAACAAAGTATTCACAATCGCGAGATCAAGAACATTAAATATATTTTCAATCAAAAAGTTAAAATAGAAGACCCCCACAAATCTAAGAGCATTGTTCAGTGTCAGCGATGCCAACAATATGGGCACTCTAAGAACAATTGCATGAGACCTCATAGATGTGTCAAATGCGGTGAAGGTCACAAAACTTCAGAATGTACAAAGAAAGATAGAACCACACCAGCCAAATGCGCACTATGCTCTTGCGATCACCCAGCCAACTATAAAGGCTGTGAGGTCTATAAAGAAATTTTAGCTCGAAGAAACAAAAGCCGCACTCCACGAGAAAGGGTTTATACCCAAACTACTACAAACGCCTCGGCCGCTCCACTTAATACACCTGCTTTCCACTTACGTGCCGCAACAAACACGCATGAGAAATCGTATGCAGAAGCTTTATCCGGGCTAAACTCTACAACCCATGACCTACCACAAACTCACAAACAACAGAATCAGACTCTACACCATATTCTAATGAAACAGAGCGAAAAGATGGACCTCTTAATTCAACAAATAGGCTCCCTAGTGAGTCTAATAACCAGCCTCGTCACCAAACTTACAAAATGACTTCCCTATTCATAGCAGCCTGGAACATCAATGGCATTGCACCCAACACAAATGAGCTAGAAGTTTTCCTAAAAGAAAACAAGATTGATATATGCCTGATATCAGAATCACACACAACCGAAAGAAGTGATATACGTATCCCAGGGTTCTGCGTGTACCTTACTTCTCATCCGGACGGTCGTGCACATGGAGGCAGTGCTATCATAATAAAAAACACCATCAAACACTGCCTACTGGAACCTTTTGTGACAGAACACCTACAATCCACGGTTATAAGAGTAGAAGATGGATCAGGCCTTATTGACATCTCGGCGGTATATTGCCCTCCTAGACACAAAATCAATGAGAAAATGTTTACAGAGTTTTTTAAAAAGCAAGGCAACAGATTTATAGCAGGTGGCGACTGGAACGCCAAACATACAGATTGGGGTTCTAGACTCACCGTTACCAGGGGCCGTGAACTCAAAAAATCTATCGTTGCAAACACCATGTCATTGTCAACTCTGTCCACAGGTGAACCTACATACTGGCCTACGGACACTAACAAAATACCTGACCTTCTTGACTTCTTTGTCACAAAAAACATATGCCACAAATACACCCAGGTAGAATCTAGCCTAGACGGATCTTCAGACCACACCCCGATCATATTAAGACTGAGCAATACGACTGCAAAATGCAACCCAAATTATGACATGCTCTACAACTGCAAGACCGATTGGCACAACTTTAGAGAGTACCTTGAAGACAACATTAATCTCAACGTACCTCTGAAGTCCCCTGAAGATGTAGACGACGCGTGCCTGTATTTCACCAATCTTTTACAAGTGGCAGCGTGGATCAGCACCCCTGAGTTAAATTATTCTGCGCTTAGTACTCCTACCCCGATCGAAGTCCGAAAAAAAATCGCAGAGAAGAGACGATTCCGCAGAATATGGCAGTCATCACATAATGAACGGGACAAAACCCGTCTTAACCGGGCCATTAAGGAACTCAAACACCTTCTTGCGGTAACTAAGAATGATGCCCTTCAACTCAGGCTAGAGAGAATAACTCCTGAAGCTAAAGGAACTCACTCCCTTTGGAAAGCAACCAAGGATTTTACACAACCTCAGCAACGCTTCCCCCCTATCAGATCAGGTAATTCATGGGCTCGTTCGGATCAGGAAAAATCAGAAGCTTTTGCCACTCACCTTGCCAATGTCTTCAAGCCTAACGAATCTGCAGTTCCTGATGATCCTGAAATTGATGCCATTCTCAACCAGGACTTGCAACTATGCGCCCCACTGCGACCAACATCTCCTCGGGAACTGTCTACATTGATATCTGCTATGAACTCCAAAAAGGCACCCGGATTCGATTTGATTACTCCGAAAATTCTTATGGAGCTGCCAAGAAAGGGAGTAGTCTTTCTTACTATCCTCATTAATGCCTCTCTCAGATCCTCTTATGTCCCTGCTCTATGGAAGATATCACAAATCGTAATGATCCCTAAGCCTGGAAAGCAGGAAACAGAAGTCTCATCATACCGCCCTATTAGCCTTACTCCAGTACTATCAAAGTTATGGGAAAGGGTCGTCCTGAACAGGCTGAAACCTCACCTTAAAGAAAACCAAGTAGTACCTGATCACCAATTCGGATTTCGGGAGCAACACTCCACCGTTGAACAGGTACACCGAGTCTACCGCACCATAAGACAATGCCTAGAAAAGAAAAAGTATTGCTCGGCAGCCTTCCTGGATGTTCAACAAGCCTTTGACCGAGTATGGCATAAGGGACTATTATGCAAGATAAAGTTGCTCCTGCCTCATTCTTTTTACTTACTGATGAAATCATACCTTAGTGATAGGCAATTTCAAGTGAAGGTACGAGACGCTAGATCCTCTCTCGCTAGGTGCCTTGCAGGGGTGCCCCAGGGCTCCGTCCTGGGTCCAGTTTTATATAATATATTTACTAGTGACCTCCCTCAATGCCTTGACGTCTTTGTAGCAACGTACGCTGATGATGCCGCATTCCTGGCCTGTAATCAGGATGCCAACATAGCAAGCAGCATGCTCCAAAATCAACTAGACAGGACTCATGACTGGCTAAACAAATGGCGTATAAAGGCAAGTGCACCCAAATCGCATCACATCACCTTTGCACTCAGACATGGAAATTGCGCCCCGGTCAAATTGGGTCAGGACACTCTACCACAGTCACCATGCGTGAAGTACTTGGGTTTCTACCTGGATCGCAGGTTGACATGGAAGGATCATCTAAAGAAAAAAAGAACAGAAATGAACTTCCGATTCAAGAACTTGCTTTGGTTACTCGGCAGACAATCATCACTCACCTTGAGCAACAAAGTTAGAGTTTATTGTTCTATCATAAAACCAATTTGGACATATGGGATTCAATTATGGTCTTCCGCAAGTAAATCAAACATCATGTGCATTCAAAGGAGTCAAAACAGTATCCTGAGGGTCCTAGCTGCGGCGCCCTGGTATGCTCGCAACACAGAAATACATGAACACCTGGAAATTCCAACAATTCTAGAAGAAGCGAAGCGCTATCTAGAGAAATACAAAGATAGATTGACCAACCATCCTAATCCCCTTTCACGATCACTATTGATGCCAAATTATGCTAAGAGACTCAAAAAAGCTGATATTGTGCTGCCTGATTAAGCAGAGTTTGGACACTGGTCCTGATTCTGCAAAAATATGATTCATCTTTCCACACATCTGATCATAGTCAGTGATGACTGATAGCAGACTAGAAGGGAAAAAAAAAAAAAAAAAAAAAATTGTAATGTACCGATCATAATCGCTTTCCGAACGCAACTTCGGGCGTGTTCGGCTAAGCTCGGCCTACTTCGGAACATATGACTTGTTATAAAGGAATAAAGCATCGTCATTGAGTCAGTACGTTTTTTGGCCTCCCGATCGGTACACGCTCGAATTCGCAACTAAAATCTAGACTTGTTCTTAGACCTAGATCCCGTTAACTGGCTCGTTAACGTTTTCTTAGCTTCTCGCCCAGGTAGCACGATTTATCCTTCATCGTTTGATACTAATTGTAACCTTAAGGATAATACGAGTGTTGAGAAAAATATAATATAAGAATTAATATTCCGGACCGCCGTTTCTATTCGCCATTTTCTCCATACACTACACATTGATCTAAATACAGCGGGTATTAGCATCTATTAGAGGGGAGCTCGTAGCTTAATAATTACTGCTACCAAGGTCAATCTTTAGGTTAATAATAAAGCTCAGTAAGTACCAAGATCTTGCCATTATAATTAAAACCCAATGGAATGTCCAAACTGTTCATATAGTCCCCATTGTTCTCTCATCTACTGGTATTATACCAAAATCTCTCACACAAAGCCTCAACACACTACAGATGCCTACTCACACACTTTACATGCTTCAAAAAGCCACCATTCTCAACACCTGTCGAATCACCCGAAAGTTCTTGACTTCTTCTACATTATCATCGACTTTCTCTATCTAAATTACACCTTACATCCTTGGTTTCGACCCGCGTGTAAGGTTTCTTAAGCTCTCTTAAATGAGAAGAAACAAAAAGAACCAAAAATAATAATAATAATAATAATTTATTTATTTCAGAAAACAATGTTCCATTATGGTTAGTAACAATTGAAAACTTATAAACTATGTTAGTAGGCACAAACAACACAAAAACAAGATTACAAAATAAAATTAAATCTGAAAATTAACATTAAATTAAATTATCTTTTCTATAAAATTGGAAATAAGAATTAAAATAATATTGTAATATTAGTCTGTAGGTGAACCATACAGCAGTTGTTCACGTACAGACAGTCGAAACGTTCTGAAATCTCTTTTAGGATACTATTGCGGCTGCCCCGCATCCTACGAACCAGGGATGTGCACCGCTTGCGCATGATTGTATGGAAACAATCCATACGCGCCTCGGCAAACATCCCCGACGCGCTACAGAAGCGAGGCAGCCCCAAGAGCACCCTGAACGCATTGTTGTACTGGACACGTAGAGCCCTGTACTGTTTTTGCGTGTAATCCAACCACAGACTGCCAGTATAAAAGGAGGTACAAAATGCCCTAAATAGGGCTATTTTGACGTCCCTTGAACACCTAGCAAATCTGCGAGCTATCATATTCGCACGAACAGACAGAGCCCTACGTTCCCTTTCGATGTCTGCATCGTCTTTCAGGTCAGAGGTTACTAAATGTCCAAGATATTTAAAAGTATCAAGTCTATTAAGTGGGCATCCGTTGAGACAAACTGCCGGTAAGTGACTTGGACACCTCCCTCTGGCCTGAAAGACCATGCACTCATACTGGTAAGTGTTGAACAGCAATAAACAAGGTGTCCCTAATACTCCGAATGTTACAAAAAAAAAACTATTGTAACGTTTTGGTTGTTGTCCTAAACAAAACAAATTAGAGACATAAAATAAAAGTTAACAAATAAAACAACAAGAAAAGCCAGGTGCAACTAATGTGTACCTACGCGTTACAGTCATTTTAATGTATCAGGAGAATAAAATAAAATTCTCAAAAAAAAATTTCAATAACAAATTTTTGTTGTTGACTGTACTCAGAAACTATATTTATTAACGACAAAAATTGTAAGAAGTACTGGTTTAAGAATACCGTTAAACAAAAAAGAATTTAAAAATAAAATCTCAAATAATGTTCAGTGACTAATGTTTCTGACTGTACTCAAACTATGTGAGACATTACAATATAACAGAAACAAATAGTATGAAGTATCGAGTTATATTGACAGTTAAAAAAAAAATCTCAAACAATGATCAATGACTAGTAAATTTTCTTGTTGACTTAAGAAGCGCTTGCCTAGGTTGGTCTGTGGATGGGTGACCACCCGTTACATACCGAGTTTTCTCCATGCCTTGGATAGCACGTTAAGCTGTTAGTCCAATATTGGGTAGATCCTAAATCCTAAAACCTAAAAGTCTGACAATCAGTCTAACCAAAGGGTATCGTATTACCTAGTATTATCTGGGTTGTGGAGGTCAGATAGGCAGTCGCTCCATGTTAAATAGCTGCATCCAGTTAGACTGGGAGTCGAACCCAACATAGTTGGTAAAAGGGTAGGTAGATGATGATGGCGGGTATTAGTGGTCATTTACTCGTATAAGGGTTTCGAATAGGCCATTATACTGAACACCTTGCTCTATGGTATCACAACAACCTCCCATACAGTTGCGCTAAGTATATATTCAGGTGTTGTATGGGACAGCTGAATATTTTTGGCGAGTTTCATTAGAATTATGTTTCCATGAGAATATTCGTCTCTAAATAAATCAAAATCAAAATATTTTTATTTCACGTAGGCCTACATGGGCACTTATAAAATTTCGGTAAAAAGGGGCACCGTTCGGTGCATTGGTCGATTCCTAAGGAGAAGAACCGGCAAGAAACTCCAAAGGCTACTCTTTTAATCTTTTAAAATCGTTTGGGTTAACAATAAGGTATAATACACACATGCAGACCATGCAGATTAATGTCTGAGATGGTCTTTTGAAGAAAGCACCACACAGATTTGAGTGGACCCGTCCAGTCAGTGCAAGCATTTGTCAGTTATCGTGGAGCTCGACTTATAACTCAAGGAGCTCAACGTCACGACGAACAATACCAAAGAAAGGACATTTGGGTGGGTCACTTATAGTACTCAAACTGCCAGACAATCGTTAACCTAAATATGACCTATCTGCTATTTATATAAAAGATTTTTATTTAAATCAACAGTATAGGCAATCGTAAACATTTCAGTGAATCCTGAGTATGATGATAAGCTGAAGGAAAGAAATAAACACTGCGTCATTCTTTTTGAAGATCCAAGAGATAAATTTATATGTATAGGGTACTTTTTTATTTCATAACAAAGTTTCCATCCCACATTTACTGCAGAACCTTTCATTACGCCACCTTTTTGTCCGGACAAGCGACGTTTCATTTTTCGACCCATGACCCCGAAATTGAATCTCAAAAAAGGGTTCTTTTGGGTAAACAAAAATCAAAATAGGATACTTTACGTAAAATATTATTCAATAGAAAGAAATTGTGAGACAAAATGGCGGGTCTCACTATCCTAAGAAGTGGTTTGGATTCAGGATGTTGCTTTATCTTTTGATAAGGACAAAAGTAGCTATACCTATACACATGAGGAATACAATATAGTGGTTAAAATGTTTTACATAGTATTACAATTATTAGTTAGTGTTGAAATATTAACATCTATTTGGATTAAGTAAAATTTGTTAATCAAATACATACTTAGACTATTACTTACACCGTCGGGGACCGTGAGAGAGAGAGAACCTCTCGTCCCAGCCGCCACGGGAGGTCGGGGGCCATGTGATGGCTTCCGGCCACCGTAGACGCGGGCCTGTGGACAGTGAGCGATGGACTAGCTCGCCGTCCGTGCGTCTTATGATGACGACAGGCCATGTCGACGGCGCGTTCGTGTTCCACGCGCCTCAAAGAGATGTCAGTAAGGGCCGACGCCTGTCGAGGCTGCGGGTTGTTCAAAAGAGATACTGTGGTCTGTGACACAAAGGGCTAAGAAGGAACATGGGTGGTTTTAGTTAGTAGAAGTCTGACACTCCCTTCCGCTCTGCCCAGAGCGAGAGGGGTTATTTGATGATTTCCCACTCCCTAAAGAAAAAAAAAGACTTACTATTATTCACGTGCATTAATTGTCTAGGGTCGGTTTCGTCACACAATATCAATACTTTCTAATAGAATCTGCCACGACCGCGTGTGCAGCACCTCTTTTTACACGACTGCCCCAAAAAAAGAGTGTTATGTTTTTATTAGCGTTCATGTTTGTGAGTTTCTTTATTCCACCATAACTTCAAAACGCCTGAACCGATTTTAATGTATGTGGTATCGTTAAACTCCTTACGTTATCCCGGGTGACATAGGTTTTGATGTAAGTGGTATCTTTAGATTTTTTTCGTTCGTTTGTTTCGTTTTTTTCATTGTTTAATGGTACGAAATTAATATAAACTTGTGATAAAACTGTATGTGTAAATAAAATAAAAAAACCATAGGCTGAAGAAAAAATCAAAAAACATAATAGGTTGGCCATAGTTTAGAAATAAAAAGAACTTTTAATTTATTTTTATTGATATTTAGGTGGAAAATATAATCATCGTCTAGAACTTGTTAAATAGATTACAAAAATATACCACAGTAGTATTCAATATCTATTGGCTACTAATAATACTACTCAACAAATGAGAAAGTGACATTTTAAACCCGGGACTCGATACGAATAAGCTACATATCCATAGATTCATTGTAATAAAAGAAATAAAACTGGCTAGATTACAACTCCCAAATCCATCTACGACAGCAGCTAAATGGTTTTTATGTTTGTATAAAAAAAACAATATGCGTGAATAAATTTACTTGAAACATGGTAAGAATATTAATTTAAGGAAATAATCATATTTGCAAAAAAAGGGTGGAAAAAGAAGATCAGGGTAGATTTTAGTACGGAAAAATCTGACTGCGAGATTCAACTTGAAACTCCTTGCTAACACAAATTTAATTAAAAAGCGGCCATTTTTACAAAAAAAATATAGTTCTTATAATTGTATGTAAACTGCATGTTTATATTAAATTCAGCGTAAATTGTTTAAAAATAGATAAATAGAATGAGAAATGTTTGTAGATAAGTATTAAAAGCAATTCATTCATTCAATAATTTTAAATGTTCCTGAGAAACACCACATTGACCTAATGCACATTAACGCAAAGAAAACAGAAAATCGCGATAATCTTGCTTTCCAACAACAATATAAAAAATACCGAAACTATTGCAATAATATATTAACAAACCTAAAACTCGACCATGACCGTAGACTTCTTATGGAAACAAAAGGCTGTAAGAAGCTATGGTATGAAATAAAGAAAATTTGTAATATTAAAAGTAAAAAAACTGGAAATACTGAACTTTTGACGGAAACCGATAACCCTGTATCCAAATTAAATAATGTAAATGACTATTTCTCAACAGTAGGCCAAAAGCTTGCAGCTAAAACACTCAGCCAATTGGGTTTAACTGAAACTGAATTGGCGCGTACCAATGAGCAATACAGCACTGTCAACTCTGGCTCAAACTCTTTCTTCCTTACTGCAACTGATGAAGCAGAAATATTTTCAATTATTTCCCACCTGAAAACGACGTCAGCAACAGGTTATGATGGTATTAATAACACTTTCCTAAAACAGTGTGCACGTGCTTTGGCTGGTCCAATTGCCTTTCTGTGCAATTTAAGCCTAACTTCGGGCAGAGTACCTGATTGCGCAAAGATTGCAAAGATTTGCGAATACATGTCCCATATTTAAAAGTGGTGATCCCAAAGTCCCTTTAAATTATCGTCCGATTTCTCTACTGACATCTCTCTCAAAAATCTTTGAGAAAGTTGTGAACAAGCGTCTGCTAACATACCTAGAAAAAAACAGATTATTGTCGGACAATCAATACGGTTTCAGAGTTGGCAGGTCCACGGAGGATGCAGTAACGAACTTAGCCGATTTCATATCCCTCAACCTTGGTCAAGGACTGGCATGTACTGGCATCTTTCTAGATCTCGCCGAAGCATTTGATACGATCTCTAGGCAACTCCTGATTAAAAAAATGTCACTTCTAGGAGTCCGTGGTGTTGCTCTGGACTGGTTTACCTCATACCTCAACGATATAACCCAGAAAGTCATCTTAGGGGAGTATGCCAGTGACACAACCAAGGTGCATTATGGTGTGCCGCAGGGAAGCGTGCTGGGACCTACCCTTTTTATTATATATATTTACGGACTATGCGCCATGAAAATCCCTCAAGCCAGAATTTTTACATATGCGGACGACACCGCAATCCTATTTTATGGGAAAACATGGGAGAACGTGCAGTTTTCAGTCGAAGCTGGGATGAAAGCTGTTGCAAACTGGCTGTAACATAATCTCCTGACGCTAAATGTAGAGAAAACGAAGGCGATAAACTTTGCCATATCGAAACGCACGTCCCCTAGCAGAGTTGCCTGTCTTCAGATGCACTCTTGTTCTAGCCCAGAAAACTGTACTTGCCTATATTTTGAGACAACTGATACAATTAAATATCTTGGAGTCTTTGTAAATAACCGCTTGTCATGGTCCACACACCTGAGTGCTTTAAGGAGTAGGGTACGTAAGATGCTCCGTATTTTTAAGCAACTGGGTAAAGTTGCAGATGAAGCTGTTCTAAAGATGATATACTACTCTTTGTGCCAATCAGTCTTAAACTACTGCATAATAGCATGGGGAGCGGCTAGCAAAACCGCATTTATGAAAGTGGAAAGAGCTCAGCGAGCTCTGCTTAAAGTTGCTTACAGACGACCGTTCCGGTACCCCACCAACACGCTATACACCGAAGTGGGAGTTCTTAGAGTCAGACAGCTTTACATTCTGTCTGTCACTCTAAGGTTCCACAAAACCTCCCTGAACACTTTTCTCCGATCAAGTAGACGGGTACATTGGGAAAGAGTTCGATGCCGTAAAACAATCGGTAGAAGGTCTTACGGATTCATGGGACCGCATCTTTATGCGAAACTCAATGACCGACACGAAATTTTGCATCTTACACAAACTAAATGTAGAATTAAGGTAACAAAGTGGCTACTTACACTGGACTATGACTTGACTGAAAGCCTCGTATCCTAAAGTCCCATCCTTGCATTTATATATTGACAACTATATATTATAATTAAATAATTAAATTACGATTATTATTGTCACAAACTTCCCTAAACAAGAACGGTTATAACATTCAGACACACTCTCATAACACCAACACGACTAAATTTCAAATCACACCACACACCACACACACGCACACTTAACACTCACACAAATACCATACACGTACAGGCACACAGCACACTCGTTTTCTTTGTGTAATTGTTTAGAAAGTAGATTACTGTTGGTTTTAGAAAAATATTGTACAGAATACCTTTTATTTGTGTCACAAATATGTCAACGGAACGAAGGAACCTGGAACTTACGACACAGGGAATCCTAGTGTGAGTTTCAGGAATCAATGTAACGTATTTAATTTTTGGAACAATAAATTATTCTTATTCTATTCTTAAACAGGGTCTTGACAGACGGATAGACATGCGGACAGACAGACGGGAAACAAAGTGATCAAATAAGGGTTCCGATTTCGCCGATCGAAAAAACACTTTTAATTACGTACAAAAAATTCAGTAACCTATAATTATTAACAAACTATATGAAAAATGTAATCTTTGTTATGCACGGAATCATTCTGGCTTAGTTTCGCTCAATCTACAAAAACAATCGAAAAAAAATTTCGCGCTCGCTGCGCTCGCGCATCTATTCATTCTACTTTCTGGGGATTTGAACCAGAATGATTAAAATCTCTTTTGACTGTGATTACTAAAGTTACTAAAGTAACTCGTCGATAAACATTTCCAAAAAATGGAAAATTTGAGCTTTACGAAGCTCAAATGTTGAAATTTTCCTACTTTTGAGCTTCACCCAGGCACGGTTGTCCAGCACTTTATATCCCCGTATGTATATAAGGTTCGGCAATTCGCGTTTAAGATCCACATTATCCCAATTATGTCGGAGTCTGCTTAAAGTCTAACTAGATGCAACTGAAACCGGTATTTTACATCGAACGACTGCCTCTTTGACCTGCGTACTAGACAACCCAGTTAGTACCGGTTAATAAGATAGCCCATGGTAAGACTGGTTGTCAGACTATCGAGCTACTGGCTAAAGACGTTGGCGAGAAGGTATCATTCGCATCTTCCGAACCTTCGTCTTAGGCGTTTAGTTCCGAAAGTGGAGGATTTATGTCAATTATAATAACAGTACGCAGTTCTATTCTTGAAACCAGGTAAAACAGTCCTTTATCCTCTTTTCTCACGATGATACCATATTTGCCCCCCCCCCCCCCTCCAATCTCTTATCTATACAAAGTTTACAAAAAAACTTCGCGCTCGCCTCGCTCGCGCATCCGTCCTGTTCTTTATTCAATCTATTTCGCTTGAGAAGCTTATCTTCTTCTATTTCTAAATTCTCCCTTCAGGAAAAGAATATAATTGGGTTCTTCATAAATAGTAGTACTTCATAAAACAGTTTGAGGATACATCGTTTTTCAAATCATTTTTCAAACAAAAATCCCCCGTTACCACTCCTATTATGTTGACCCGTGACAGTGCACAAGCTGCAAAAGGTAACTTCGACAGAAGCATAGTAAATCAAGATGCGTGACACAGTCAAGGGGTTTCCTAATTTACGTTTAAGATCCACGTTAACTAAACACATAATTAACAGACATTACAAAAAAAAAATCGACTTAGTATCGCATTATCCTTAGCAAGACAGCGCTTTACTAAATGAAAAATAAACTACTATATTGGTTATACATCAAAATACGTCATATCACTAAAAGACATAAAATAAAAAACACGCCTGCTATGTCAAAACTAAACTAAAAAATTAAAAAGAAGTTGAACGATTTCAGTGATGACTGAGAACAATGTCCGTAAATGTATTCGAAAATGGAAAACTGTAAACTAATAATAATATAATAATAATAAACATTTTTTATTTCTCTTCCACAAAGGCGCCTTAAAAATATGTACATAATACTTCAGATAAATCCTTTGTGGGAGACTGGTATCTGCACTAGGAAAAACCCTGTCACACAGATTACCAGGCCCCCCCCAAAAACAGTGTTTTAGTATTCTATCCTAACTGGTAAAAAAAGTATTGTAACCTTTGGTAGAAGAACACAGTAAACAAAAAGGGAAAAACGAAGTTTACACAATTGAACTAATAAATTGAAAGTGTAATAGTAAAGTATATGTAAAGTGTGGTGTGGTGTGGTGTGGTGAGGTGTGGTGTGGTGTGGTGTGGTGTGGAGTGGTGTGGTGTGGTGTGGTGTGGTGAGGTGTGGTGTGGTGTGGTGTGGTGTGGTGTGGTTAGGTGTGGTGTGGTGTATGGTGAGGCGTGGTGTGGTATGGTGTGGTGCGGTGCGGTGTGGTGTAGTGTGGTGCGATGTGGGGATGTGATAGGTACGCTGAAAACACATTTATCTTAAAACAAGTAAGAGACTTTCAGTGCTATCGTAATCAAGGTCCAATAGATATGTGGTGAGTAGTTGCTTACATTTTGTCTTGGTAAGAGGGTATATTTTTAGTTGAGAGTTTAGTTTATTATATAAGTAACTGCCAAGGAAACAAAAGTTTCGTCGCGAAAGACTACTTCTACACATTTGAGTACAACATACATTTGTCTTAATGCGTTTATGAGCGTGCAAGGATGAGTTGTATTTCAACGAAGAATGTTTGCGCAAGATTGTTTGTATGATAAACAGTTGTCGAACAGTAAGAACCTTGCACTTATCGTAGAGTTCAGCGGTAGGGTGAAAAAACGGTAAAGCATGGGCTACCTTAAGCACTGCTCTTTGTGCCCGCTCGATTTTAATCATAAAAGATTTAGGGGCACCACCCCAGACAGAAATACAATGGCTCAGTACAGATTGACAGAGTGCAAAGTACACTGTTTTAAGAACTTTTGCATCTGCAACACTTCGTAGGTTTTTAAAAATGAAGATGAGCTTCCTAGTTCTCTTGGATAACAGATCGATATGGGAACTAAAGTTGAGATTTTTGTCTATTGTTACCCCGAGGTACTTGAGAGAATCCACTTTTTCAAGTTTAGGGCATGAACAGGAAGAGTTGTTGTTACATGAGTGGGCCGTGATGTTTAATAAGGCGTCTTGCGTGGGGTGACTGTTTGTAAGTGTAAACGTTATATATTTAGTTTTGTCCGTATTTAGTGAGAGTAAGTTGTCATGTAGCCAGGTCATAACGAGTGAAAAACCCATTTGAGCAAAGTGATACACCTCCTCCCAAGTATCTCCAAAGAACAGAAGAGCCGTATCGTCCGCGAATGTAATAATCTTACCGTTAGTAAGGTTCAGCTGACAGAGGTCATTAATAAAAATTAAAAAGAGGGTAGGCCCTAAAATACTTCCCTGAGGAATACCGATATTGACTTCGCAGTCATCACTCAACCACTCATCGATCACAACACGCTGTGTTCTCCCATTCAGGTAACTTTCGAACAATTTTAACTGATCGCCACGAACTCCGAGGTGCTCAAGCTTCTTCAATAAGAGTGGCGCAGAGACTGTGTCAAAAGCCTTAGCCAAGTCGAGGAAAATTGTAAGAACTTTCTTTTTCTCATCTAACCTAGAAACTATGGTATCAGTTAGTTGATGTACGGCATCGCAGGTTGATCTACCTTGACGAAAACCATATTGATTGTCCGATAAAAGTTTGTTTGTTTCTAAGTAATTGATAAGTTGCTTATTTATAACTTTCTCGAGAATTTTGGATAGTGTAGGCAAAATGGATATTGGACGGTAGTTATTGACACAGTCCCTGCTACCAGACTTATG
This sequence comes from Diarsia rubi, assembly GCA_932274075.1. Taxonomy (NCBI): domain Eukaryota; kingdom Metazoa; phylum Arthropoda; class Insecta; order Lepidoptera; family Noctuidae; genus Diarsia; species Diarsia rubi. The sequence goes on along the minus strand of OW026417.1, from coordinate 19,826,651 downwards.
AATTGGATGAACTAGGGATTTCTTGAGATCTGATGGAAATTCACCAGTGAAAAGGCAGAGGTTACAAATAAATGCGATAGGATCCGATAATGAGTTAACGTATCTTTTTATTAATTCACTGGGAATATCGTTACTCTTTACGACATAATTAGTTTTTAGAGATGCTATGATGATTTTGATCTCATCCACATCAGTGGGCAGAAGGACTAAAGAAAAGGGACACGATGGCAGAGAAGAAGTCTGGTATAAAGTAGGGTCAAACCCTGTGAAAGATCCCGCTAAAGATTTACCGACTCCTATAAAAAATTGATTAATCTCATTCACTGAATGTTTGGGGTGATCTGGATCAATCAAGTCCATAGGTGGACTATTCTGTTTAGTGGTGTAGGTGATTGATTTGATGGTGTTCCACAATTTTTTAGTGTTGCCTTGACATTTCGACAGTTCATCTCTATCATACTCTTGCTTAACTTTTTTTAGAATGCCATTACAAAAATTACGATAGCGTGTGTAAGTTAATTTTGCAACTTCGTCATTACGATGCTTTTTAGTTTTAAGGTGAAGATTGTCTCGATTTCGCATGCATCGTAGTAGACCAGGAGTGATCCATGGCTTAATCAATCGCTTGCGTCTCGGAACAGTGATATTTTTAGTGCACGTACTCATCAAAGTGGTTAGAGTCTTAAGGAAGTGAGATACAGCTCCGTTAGCTCTATCTAAACAATAAACACTGTCAAAGTCGATAGTTTTAATTTTTTCGTCTAGGCATGGATAATCAATGCGTTTAATAGTTTTTGAAAGATGGTGAGAAGAGCTCATGTGAGAAAGGCTTATAATGACACTATAGTGGTCGGTTAGGGTTGTATGGGCAACAAAACATTTTACCGAAAGTTTCGTTTTGACAATTACGTGCTCAAGGCATGTTTGAGAATGGGTGGGGATATAGTACGCAGGCAACATACCATGGGAGGCTAACAAATTAAGATACATGTCCGCTCTTACATCTGAAGTGGATGGTGATATATCTATATTAATGTCGCCTGTAAGGAAAATGTTATTATATGAAGATAGTGTTAGTAAAGTATTGTTCAGTGATTCCAGAAATTTAGAGACATTTCTTTCTACTAAATAATACTTTTATTGCAGTGGGGGGGACCTGTAGAGAATTTATCCAGCGAACTGTTTACAGTTTTCCATTTTCGAATACATATACGGGCATTGTTCTCAGTCATCACTGAAATCGTTCGACTTCTTTTTAATTTTTTAGTTTAGTTTTGACATAGCAGGCGTGTTTTTTATTTTTTTTAATTATTTGTTTTTACAAAAAATTTTTACATTGCTGCCAACAATATTTTAACAGATACACATTTTCAGTAGTACTTTAGTAATCATTTGCTTGGATTATTTATTATATTATAATCCCATTTGATTTATAGAGGTTTAGTGTAGTGTAGTCATCGCGATTAGGTGGATTTATTTGTAACTACCTGTTGCCAGCGGCTTCGCCCGCTACAATTCATAAATCCTGATAAAGTCGGGAAGAATGTGTGTGTGTTTGTATGTTTGTAATAAATACACTTAAAATCTACTGCGCCGATTTCTAAAATTCTCTCACCATTGGAAAGCTACATTCGCCTTGAGTAACATAGGCTACTTTTTATTCCTGTATTTCCACGGGAACGGGAACTACGCGGGTGAAACCGATTGACGTCCGCTAGTATATGAAAAAAAACAGTGAGTCATCATTTCAAGAAATTGGTATACGATAATGCAGGAAACGAAACACTGGAATTGAGGCATTCCAGTTTTTGAACATCGTTATAGTATTTTTAACCGACTTCTGTATTATTTTATATGTATTGTAACGTCGTACGTTACATTTTTAACAAATTAAAACATAATAACTTAATTTAACAATAAAAAACACTGCAATGATTCAATGTTTACATTCAATCTGTCAAACAAAGAAACACAGACGGGCCACAGTTAATAAGTTGTAGTGCTATAAACCTTACTGAATGTCTGAATGACGTATAATGCGCGCGCACATCACTACGAGTGAGCAGAGCGACCAATATCCGTTCGTTCCCCATAGAAGATGTCATTACAACGACGTGAGTCGGTGACTCAGCCCACTGCAAATTCGGTCTCTGGCGTAGGCGTGCGTACATACCGGGCGCGCACCTGCGCCCATTACGCGTGCCTGCCTCTCGTCATCCTTCGGGCTTATTGTTATACTAGATCCAATCTTAACATTTCTCCGCCATCGTGCATTTAAACTAAGTTTTGACATAACCCCCATACTGGGTAAGTTTTGAACAGCATGTATGTGTATTTGTATTTGGTGTTATATAGGTTATCTTAGCATGCATGCCTATTTTTCTCCGACTTCATGCTACGCTATATCATGTATTTAAACCTTAATATCTTCAGCTCAATACATATTGGACTTTTCGTACTTCACACCCAGAATGAGCTATCATGCCTTAATTCACGCATCCCATCTTGTAAACTCCGTCTGATTGTGGCAATCGACCAAGATCTTCATTAGCGCAGTGTTATTGCTGTTCGCTCTGCTTGACTTTGTGTCGCAATCAGCGGAGTTGGCTTTTGGCCATCTCGACACTCTGGACGTCCCGTTCCAGGGTCCCAGGTTCCTAATGGAGGAAAGTTTTCAACTCAGTTCCGGTTGGAGGAACACCCACAAACTTACGGTTGCACGTCTACGGCTACGGGGAACCCGCAGTGGTTCTGCCGTGCGTGCCATTAATAATAATAATCGTTTATTTATAAGAAGTGGCACATTTACAATAAAATTAAGTTCCGGCTTCAGCGGTTCCATTATCTTCCCACGTATGACCATATTTGCCACGTGGGCCGCGCAGAAAATCTACGGGACGACGCAAACACCAGTCGATCGGCACCCCTACGTATCCAGCGTGGCACCTCGCTGCTGTCATCGCCACGCTGGCAATCAAGGCAGCACAGTGCATCCCACTAGGGAGCTTTAAGAGTGTTTGCGTCAGTTAACTAATCCACACCCATCTTTTATAAAAAATATAATTATGTTTTATGTTGACAAGGTTGCGTGGTCTTATTTAAATAACCTGCACCACGCAAACCCTTTCCGTCACAGTATGTACGCGCATATCTCCGTCAATTGTGGACCGGTGTTGGAAAGGGTACACTCCCGAGGTGGTCCTATTGTGACCAAGTCAGAAACTGATGATGGAATCCCTGACAAATCGAGGGAAACCTTCAAAAATAGGCACTGAATAAGTTGTCCATATATTTTCTGAAACTGAACAAGTATTTGTGTCTGATAATTATAATGCCATGTGGACGTGCTGATGATGAAAGGTACAACTCCTCAACGGTTAGGAGTTGAAAGAAAATTCCTTCATAATTATACGGACTTATGAACCGATAGTTGTATTCTCTCAGGCGATTAGGTTGACCTGATGACAGAAGGTACATCTTATTTACCGAATTAAAAAAAAAGGAGGTTCTCAATTCATCGGAATCTCTTTATGTATATTTATGTATATTCACCGATTACTCAAAGACGCCTGAACCTATAAGGGTTTCTTTTATTTTGTTGGAAAGGAGATATCCCAAGGGTGAGACCACGGTAAAAATCAGGATCTGATGATGGCATCCCAGAGAAATCTAAGATAACCCTAAAATTTTATAGCCATTTATAACGTGTTTCGTGCTTTTTCTAAAGCTTTTTAAGTATTTGCATCTAGCAGTCAACACTTCATGTTGATGAGCTGATGATGGAAGGTATAACGCCTCAACGGTTAGGAGTTGAAGGATAATCTATTTAAATAAAAATAGAAGTCCTGACTGACTGACTGACTCATCAACGCCCAGGCCAAACCCTTGTACCCAGAAAGCTGAAATTTTGCACAGAGATTCCCTTTATAATGTTTATAATGTAGACAAGGAATAGGGAAGAATTTTTCGAAATCCAACCCCTAAGGGGAAATAGGGGATGCAAGTTTGTATGAAAAATCTTATTCCTTGAGTTAATATACTTGAAACTTGGCAAAAAAAGAAATTATAAAGTTTGTCACTTTTATATTTCCTAAACTACCCCCTAAGGGGGGATAGGGATGTGTCAAAGTTTGTCTGAAAGAATTTTATCGCGCGGTTCGATTAACTCGAAACCCAGTATTTATGCTTGAGAACAAAAAATAAAGAATAACGTGTATCAGGGTTTTTCAAAAATCGACACCTAACGGGTTAAAAAGGGATAGTCATTTTTATAGGGGAGGATTTTATCGCGGGGCTTGATTAACTCGAAAATTGGTTTATGAGTCACGTTATGGAAGCATCACAAATTATTTTTTAACACCCTTGTAGGGCTGAAAACAGGCAATACAGTTTATTTGAAACTTGACACAAATACTTGCCTATGTAATAAAGTTTGTCATTAAGGGGTTGGGGGGGGGAGAGTTAACGGGTATTATTTACGTAATTATTTTATTCTTATTCTCACAGGATATAGAGAATAAAGAGGTAAATGGGTATTTTTAATCACGGTAGTACGTTCCCATGGGATATTGTCCGAAGTCCACGAGGGCAAAGCCGCGGGCAAAAGCTAGTTCTATAATAAAATATTAAGGGGACGTATTTTATAACATTTTTTGTGTTTTTGAAGTCGGTTTTTTTTGTAAAAAGTTTTACATGGAGTGACTGCCTATCTGACGCTATCGATATTATCGAGTTTTTTGGACAGGCATCGGCCAAGCGTGTGGAACACGAACGCGCTGTCGACACGGCCTGTCATCGTTATAAGACGGACGGACGGACCTGTCCACAAGCCCATGCCTATGGTGGCCGGAAGCCATCATGTGTCCCGCTGTCCCGCGACGCCCGAAGCTTTTCCCGTGGTGGCTGGGACAAGACATGCTCTCCCATCTTACCTTCCACCACCTCCTGAACAGGCATCACTGCTTCGCAGAGGGAGGCGACGGCATACCATTTCCTTTCGCCCGGACCATGGCTTGAACCAAAGAAACCGGACGCGGGAGGTCACCACTGCCAATCGCCATTACGAGAACACGGTGGGGCTCTGCTCAAGCAGAGTAGACATCCACGAGGTTTTCCGCAGTGTCCTTCGGCTGACTTTCGCAGTGGAAGCATCTGGGCGTTTCCTCCCTCCTGAGTCGGTGCAGGATCTCCCGAAACAACCGTGTCCGGTGATAACCTGCGTCATACGGAAGGTCTACACCTTCCGTCAGAGACACCATGGCACCTACATTAAATGGCGCCTCTCCAGCCACCCTAAGGCTGCGGTTCCACTGGGGCGGGGCGAAGCTGAGCAGAGACCAGCTGTACCGTGAGTTACCTATCTCAGGGCTTGAAATCCACATAGCTGCTAAGAGATGTGTTGATTTCAAGCCATAAGATTGGAGAATCGCGGCACAGCTCGGCTCCACTCTACTCTGCTCCGCCTCAGTGGAAAAGTGGTTTTCAATCTTTCATTTGAACGGGTGTGTTTACGCGCTTTATATTATAAAAGAATCGGAGAAATTTTTCGCTGTGTCATTAAGTTACAGTCCGTCGTTGGTGACTCGGAAAGAACGTTAAGCCGTTATTTGATGACCGTTTCTACTGCAATTGTTTTCGATGAAGCCTACATCTCTTACTAGCGTTTTTTTAAACATTTTTTTTTTAGTTTTCAATTACTGACAGACAGAAGCAATCCAGTAATTCCGTAATAAAACGATTAGATTCTTATCAGAGAGCATCATAAATAACTGAAATGTGTATTGGATTAAAATATAACATGACATATAAATTAAAATTATTATGTTTCAACATCCATAACTGTTCCATGTGGCGAAACGAAATGATTCGCATTGTGTTTTTATTTTCTTTTTTCGTGTCTTACGCAGTCAGTGATAAATGTGTGAGGTACACGTTTGAGCAAAATTTTAATGAATGGTTGACATATGGGCATAGGCATGAGTTTTGTGGCAACTTGCCATATTGGACTGAAAATCAGTACAGTAATATTGACCTGAGTACTAAATATTCCCAAAGTACTACCTTTATTACGCCCGCTTCCACACGGGAAGTAAGTTGCATGTCATCATTCTTTTTTACAATGCAGCCTGGTGGGACAATAGAAGTTAACATTTATGCGGAAGAAGGTCACTTTGGTATTGTAGTTTATGCCGTATCTTCAGAAAAAACAATTTTAGGATCAACTCATGCTAACTTAGCTCTAATCGGATGGGACACACTAAAGATAACCTTGACCCGTAACGACACTTACGAAGGCTACGTGAGTATTGAAAATATTTATTTATTTAAACTGTATGTACAGTAGTGGTACAATAGGCGAGCCTACCTACAACTTTAAATGTTTCAGATACTTTTCGACGGCATGACGTCTCCAAATGCCATTGTTTTGGTCGATTCATTTCGCTACATACCGCCTGGTACAGATGAAAGTGATTGTCAACTCTACGAAGAAGAAACAACCACACCAGAACCAACAACGCCTGATCTGTCTACGCCAGAGTCAACAACGCAACAGCCGACTACAACAAAGTTAACTACGCCAGAACCAGCTACACAGGACACCACAACCCCCGGGCCAACCACATCAAAGCAGACCAGTTTATTGTTTAAATTGAAAATGAAGTTAAAGTTGCCATTGCCCTGAACAATACAATAAGGTATTTCACCAAAAAAACCTACTATGTCCGTCTGTTAGATTTTTGAAAATTAATGGATACGTGTTTTTTTTATTTTATTAAATTAATAAAAATTTACATAAATAAAAAGGGTCAAAGATCAAGAGTGGGGGGGCTTTTGACGTCACTTTGTGGGTAAAAAAGTACTAACATTGTGACGTCACATGACTTGATGCGACTTTTCGAAGCACTGTTTCGTCTTCATCTTTTGCATATGTGAAAAAAGAAAAAATACGTGTCCATAATTTTTTATTTAACTATCTGATGGACTAATTAGATTATGGTGAAATAGCCTATTTACAAAAATCATTCAATTCCATATTCACACACATCAGATAACTGTCGAGACAATAAAATTAATTTCCGGTTTAGAAAACACAAAACTGTGTATTTTTTTTGGTTTTTCCAAAATATTTATTAAATTTTCAGCTAATGAATTCATATTTTGACTCTGCTTTCACATGTTATTCTATAAATTTTAATCTATTTTCGCAAACATCACTATTTCTGCAATCTATACTAATATTATAAAGCTGAAGAGTTTATTTGTTTGTTTGTTTGAACGCTATAAACTCAGGATCTACTGGTTAGAATTAGAAAATTATTTTTGTGTTGGAAAGTCCATTTATCGAGGAAGGCTTTAGGCTATATAACATCACGCTACGACCAATAGGAGTGGAGCATAAATAAAAAATGTTGCAAAAACGGGAAACGATATTCCTTATGAGCTTCCGTTGCGTGCGCTGCGAAAATAGTTAATGTTAAGCAAATTTCATGTGTGAAGGAAATGTTCCTCTTTAAAAGATTGACTCTCTGTGACCATTTTTTACTATTGAAATGTTAGTTAAATAGAATTATTTTTTGCGAAGTCTATTTACACCATATAATATTAATGTATTTCAAAAGAAATGTGTTTATTAGAATGGAAATTTAATATAGAATATTTGTACCTTTCACTCTAAAATCAAAAATCAAATAAAAAAATCAAAAGTCATTTATTCAAATTAGGCTGATAATCGGCACTTTTCGAACGTCAAAATTTACTTTACTTATTTACAAGAGACAGTCTCCCAAAACGCCCACCCTTCGGCACTTCCTAGTGTTTAGCTAGAAAGAAGAAGTGACGGAACAAACTCCGCAGCAACACATTCTGTCTGTTATGTTGGTTAGAAGAACCAGACTCGATACAATGTAAGGTGTAAGTTCAATTTAGATTTACTACAGACACAAATCAATAACAAAAAAATATATAATAATAATAATAATAATAATAATATTCCACAACTATCACACAACGCCATCTAGTCCCAAGCTAAGCAGAGCTTGTGTTATGGGTACTAGACAACTGATAAACATACTTATATATTTCTAAATACATACATATTATAGATAAATTACACCCAGACACAGAACAAATGATCGTGCTCATCACACAAACATATGTCCTGGGTGGGAATCGAACCCACGACCTCCGGCATAGCAGTTAGGGTCACTAACCACTAGACCAACAGGCCCGTCAATATATATATATAATTATAAACAATGTAAAAATAAAAAAAGTACATAACATATCAGTTAACAAATTTTTGTAATGTAGGTAGGGCACAAATGTTGATATCAGTGCTGTAACTATTCGTACCAAAGGGCGTCTGGATGATGCCGTGTCGACGGCGCGTTCGTGTTCCACGCGCGCCTCAAAGAGATGTCAGCAACATGGAAGGGGCCCGAAAGGGCCGACGCCTGTCGGGGCTGCGGGTAGTCCTCTGGTTATCGCGGCCTCGACATAGAGGGCGAAGAAGGAACATGGGTGGTTTTTAGTCAGTAGAAGTCTGACACTCCCTTTCGCTCTGCCCAAGAGCGGGAGGGGTTATTCGATGATTTTACACCCACCAAAAAAAAAAAAAAAAAAAAAAGGGCGTCTGGATGATTAAAAACCACTGTAAAAGAGAGTAATTAATGGAAGAGAAAAAATAAATCATAACATTGAGAATAGTTAGAGACATCTACAAATTTGTACCGGCTAAGAGTTACCAGGAAAGCCGCATGCGCAGAAGAAGCTAAAGCCAAACTTTTTTATCTTCGACGTGGTCCTTGATTATATGATATGCTTTTTGAATAAGGACACGTTTAATGTAGTTTTTAAACTTTCCATCGGTCAGTTCTATAACTGACTTAGGCAACTTATTATAAAAGCGTATACTGTTTATAAGAAAAGACTTGCTAGTTTTCGTTAATCTGAATTTGGGTATTACTATTTCGTGTTTACTGCGAGTATTTAAATTATGAAAGTCGCTTCTAGTTTTAAAAAGCCCTCGGTTTTTGCGGACATACAAAATACATTCTAAGATATAAAGTGAAGGCAGAGTCAGGATATCAATATCTTTAAATTTTTCTCTGAGAGACTCGCGAGGGCCCATCTTATAGATCGCGCGGACTGCCCTCTTCTGTAAATTGAAAATTGAATCAACGTCCGCTGCCGATCCCCACAGCAGAATGCCGTAGGACATAATACTGTGGAAATAAGCATAGTATACTAACCTAGCTGTGGCTACATCAGTTAACTGCCTTATTTTCCTTACTGCGTATGCAGCTGAGCTTAACCTACCCGAAAGAGTTCTTATGTGTGCGCCCCACTGCAATTTTGAATCGATAGTAATCACTAAGAATATCGTTTCCGCTATAACTTCAAGTTTTTTGCCGCCAAGAGTCAAATTTAGGTCACGTTGTGGTACATTTGGTAAAGAGAACTTTAGACATTTTGTTTTGTTCGCATTCAGAAAAGATTGTTAGCTGCGAACCATTTCGAGAGAACAGTTAGACTTTCGTTGACCAGTTAGACATCCGTATCTTTCCTATCTATTTTAAAGATTAGTGAAGTATCATCAGTAAATAGAATTATATCCGAGAATTTGGCTATCATATATGGGAGATCATTAATATAAACAAGAAAGAGGAAGGGGCCGAGAATCGAACCTTGGGGCACGCCCATCTTGACTAGTGACCCGGAGGACGTCGCCCCATTAACATTTACTTTTTGTTCGATAAATAGGACAGCACAAGATCAGCAGCCTGACCACGAATTCCGTAGTGGTGTAATTTACGGATCAATGTGTTGTGGTCGACGCAGTCGAACGCTTTTGAGAGATCACAGAAAATGCCAATGGCATCCTGGGACTTCTCCCAAGATTCTAAAATGTGACTGATAAGTTTTACTCCCGCGTCCGTTGTCGACCTACCCTTCGTGAAACCGAACTGCTGACTATGCAGAATCCCATTTGAATTGAAGTGAGACAACATCTGGTCCAGCATGATTTTTTCATAGATTTTACTCATTGCTGGAAGCACGGATATAGGTCTATAATTAGAGGGGTTACTCTTACAGCCTGATTTGAAAATTGGTACTACTTTACTGTGTTTCATTAAGTCGGGAAACTTGCCACTGTCCAAACATTGATTGAATATGCCTGTTAAGATAGGAGCAATTAAGTCAATAATATCTCCAAGAACCCTAACGGATATCCCCCATAAGTCTTCAGTATTTTTTCAGTTGAGACTTTTGAACGCGTTTATAATTGTAGCAATGCATATTGGTTCAAATTTAAAGTTTGGTATGTCCTTTGTAAAGTTTTCTTTAAGAAGAGCTTCAGCTAATTTAGGTGAAGAGGGGAGAAACTTTGTAACCTCTAACGGAATGTTGGTAAAGAAATTTTCTAGCGTCTCGGCGACTTCTTGCTTACCAGATATGGTTTGATTAACTATTTCCAAATACAAGTCATTCTGATCGCGTTGTTGTGTCTTTCCAGTTTCTTTGTTGTCTCTATATAATTTAAATAAATATCTTAGAAGTAAAATGTACGCGCGACAAAATAATTACGCGGTCCGCCGGCCCTCGCGTCCCAATGTAGATACGTGGAGATTCTGGCCTCCGCGAAATTCAAATTCAAAATATTCATTGCACCATAATTTTTACAAGGTATAATGTATATTGTTTTTTGAGCAGTGTATAGTTGGTTGTGGGTTCTAACCCAGGCAGGCGCATTAATTTGTGTAATTTATTTCATCACCACTGCTCTCAAAACGGTGAAGGAAAACATCGTGAGGAAACCGGCATGTCTTAGAACCAACAATTCGAAGATATGTGACATCTACCAATCCGCACTGGGCCCGCGTGGTGGATTATAGCCCATCAGAGGAGGCACGAGGCCCTGCAGTGGGAACAATATAGGCCGATGATGATGATCATGATTGTATATTTAACAGTAAGAGATAGGTAGGGTACCTATGGTAATTCTCACTTTAATAATATAATCTATGTTAATGTTTACTAATATAATTAAGAGGAAAGACCAGACTTTTTGTTTGTTACGATTTAACTCAAAAATTACTCTGACGACTTTGAAAATTCTTTCAACATTAGAAAGCTAATTGAAAATATATTATTATGTTGGATAGTCGATCTACCGAGGAAGTTTTTAAGCTATTTAATAATACAATTGAGATGCAGACGAAGTTGCGTGGGTCAGCTAGTTTAATATACCCACCAAAAACAAAACTTGTAAAAAAACATATAATGCAGTCGGGGGACCTGTAGAGAATTTATCCAGCGAACTGTCCCCCGACTGCAATAAAAGTATTAGTTTACCGTTTTCCATTTTCGAATACATATACGGGCATTGTTCTCAATCATTACTGAAATCGTTCGACTTGTTTTTAATTTTTTAGTTTAGATTTGACATAGCAGGCGTGTTTTTTAATTTTTTTAATTATTTGTTTTTTCACATACGAGTTCACACGAGGTACAACTCTATAAATAAAATATTCTTTTAATCCAGAACACTCCTAGTATGGAAATTGGATTTTTCTTTATTGTTGCATCTTTTGACGTCGCCGTCTTAAAGCGAATTCCGAGCGAGTTGACAAGCGGAAATAATTGTCATTCCGACTTGTGAGACACACTGGACTGGAAGGAAGATTCTCTGATTCGAAATTACATTTGTATGACTTATCAACTTTTTATCAAAGAGATTTTAGGGAGAACGTGAGTGTGAATGGTGTTATATGAGCGGTTTGAGGTGTGATAGGTTCGATTGCCAGTCATATACACGTGTCGATTATAATTCTAATTTAACACTTAGCCCCAAATCTGGCGACGAGTTTGGAATTTTTAGTAGCGTCCATCAGTTCCTGTGTTGTGCAAATAACAGGACAGACAGGACACGGTATCAAATGTCCCATCGTTTGTGGGGCAACATTACATTAACACACCACCCACCTGAACAGAGTTGCTTATTAATCTACGGCCTTACTCTGAAATGCTAGGCTGTTTAAGATGAACCAATTGTCAGCAAAATGTCTCATATTTAGTAAATGGCAAACAGACATTGAACTCGCTGAAAAGGCAAATGATTATTGCCTTGCATGAAGACTTCGCCAAAACTTAGTTCATCATTATTATTTTAACCGAAAGACATTCACTGCTGGGCATGGGGTTTCACCAAGTGTCGCCACATTGACCGGTCCCGTGCGTCTCGCAACCAGCCAAACCCTGTAACCTTCACCATGTCATCGGTCCACTTAGTGGGAGGCTTAATTACTTATTACTAATCAATTCAATGCACGCACAAATAAAACTTAATTTATTTTACAGTAAAACCACTGCGGGCTCTAAAAGCTTTCCAGTATCGGTTCATACAACATCACATCCTTCCTAATAGGCCCCTGGGGCTCTTTCACCTGGTAGTGTCGTCATTTATCCGTGGTTCGTGGCTCACAGAGGACACACACAGCCAGGAATTGGTAGTGTATTGTGGAATACAATGGCACGAGTTTCCCTGGGGCCCAGTCAGTTCGCAGGCACGATACGTGGGTGGTACAAGTTGAGAGAAGTTGGTTGGATACAATAGGATTAGATAGGTATCTCCATACCTACCTTTGCCAGATATTTTATTTACACATAACATAACAACACGCCTGTTAGCCCCGAGAGGTTAGGCAGAGGTGTATTTAGTAGTTTACCCACATTTAGCTGGTTATGTTAAAGCCCCGTGTAATAGGAAACGGGTCTATTGCCAACAACTGAGCACAGATCCAGACTGCCTGACTGGAACTGAGCACAGAGCTAGACTACACGTCTGCAGCTGAGCACAAATTCGGACTACCTGACTGCATCTGAGCACAGATCCAGACTACCTGACTGCAACTGAACACAGACCCAGTCTACCTAACTGCAACTGAGAAACCCAACAACACCTTGACCGACCTACGAATCTGAAGCATGGTTGTTGTAGAGCTAGAATACATTGTCAACACTGCAATCATTTTTGTTCCCAACCATGCTCGTACCTAGGTGTAAGTTCCAAATTTGCACATTTTTTTTTTAAATATTTGTTTTTCGGTTTATAACTTTACTTAAATTACCTCCATGACCCGTTCACTATTCAAAGTATCCATCAGCATGCGTAGTATGATCACCGTAGTAACAGATTTTGTCGACGAATAAAATCGACTAAATGACAGATTGTAGAAGGAGTTAATAGGGTAGTTAACTAAAAAAATCTAATAAGTCCGTCAGATAGATTTCCAGAAAATATTGGACCCAGTATTTTTTCTTTTTTCACGTAAGCAAACAATGAAGATGATACAGTCCTTTGGAAAACTCGTGTGACGTCAAATTCTAAGACATTAGTATGACATTTTTTAGCGGCCAGTGACGTCACCAACCCCCACTCAAATCTTTGACGCGTTTTATCTTCGTAAATTTTTATTGATTTGATGAAACAAAAAATACGTATCCAATATTTTTCGATAATCTAACAGATGGACTAATTAGAATCACATTTTGTGAAGTCAGTAAACATCCCTATTTCGATTTGTACAGAAAGAGCTTCGTTTATTCTTGGCCGCATTATGTTTTAAAAGTACTACATTGAGTTTTACCGTAAAATGTGAATTTAGCAATATTTTTTGCATGAAGTTTTTGTGTAGCTTTCATTTACACCGTGTAGATATCGTAGCTCCGCTTCCTCTTATAACTTAGATATTCTTAAAATAAGACAGGTGTAACATTGTAGGTACATGAGTAGATACAAATGTCCAAGGAAAAAGTTGGAGCTGAAATGTTTTCCGTGTGTGTACTTTGTCAGAAGTTGACTTATTCCTTATAAATGAATAATGGAGATATTGTGTTCTCACAACAATATCATGCTATTATCGAAGGAGTATGCGGATAACTTTCACCAGTATAGGAATTTAGAAATAACTAGATATTTTCTTTGGCACCAAGAACCTTTAAACATAAAAAATATCGCGCCTGTAATTCCCGAAGAATAGAAAGAAAGATAGGCAGAGGTGAGAGATGAAATCTAATACGTAGTACAGTCTGGTTCCAGCATAAGCTGAGCCCTCTTTTCCCACCACTTGCCCTCTTGTTCTCGTTTTTTTACGATTACATTACTGCAGTTATGTTTTAAGTACATCATCATCATCATCAGCATATAATGTTCCCACTGCAGGAACTCAGGCCTCCTCTCTAGGAGAGGGATGGGCTATGATCTACCATGCGGGCCCAGTGCGGATTGGTAGATGTCACATATCTTCGAGTTTTTGGTTCTAAGACATGCCGGTTTCCTCACGATGTTTTCCTTCGCCGTTTTGAGAGCAGTGGTGATTAAATAAATTACACAAAGCAATGCGCCTGACTGGGTTCGAACCTACGACTCACTGTTCGTAAGTCGGGGCCGCTACCACTGAGCCACCTGCTCTGCCTGACCCTGTAACTGCTGCGGAGAAATTGCAGGAAAAACACAATTACACTTTGGCTGACGTGGGAATCGTACCCACCTCTCTAGACAAACGAGACCATCAACGTGCAAGAAATTGTGAGAAAAAAAATATACGCAGTTAATTTAATTAAGGAGAAATGATGATTCAAAGACGTAATATATACGAGGTAAGTAGGTCCTTTGGGTTTATATTTATATAAAGGATTACTTCGCATAGCAGTATTTTTATCTATATTATAATAATAATATTCCACAACTTCTATTTTATGAAAAGAAACATAGCTGCGATGGAAATTGTTTTATTTCAGTTAAATCAGAAGGGATTGTTAACAACGTTCTATTTTAGCTAGATTTTTACCCGACTACGGCGGAGCCAAAAAGAGAGTTATGATTTTTTAAATTTCAATCCTTTTGTTTAAGGTCTGCGTCTCGTGACTCTAGGCGTATTAAATCTTAGAATTTAAACCTGTTACACTTGGGAAACTAATAGCGGAGCTCGTAGCTTAATAATAACAGCAGCTCGGGTCGATCGTTATGTTAAGCCGCGCTTGCCTAGGTTGGTCCACGTATGGGTGACCACCCATTACTTACCGAGTTACCTCCGTGCTCTGGAAAGCATATCGCGCCGTTGTTTCCGGCCTATGGTTTCGGCTGTCATTTGAAAATGTTTGTCAATCGTAACAGGTAGTCAGTGTACCGATGGTCAGACAACCAGTCTTACCAACAGGTATCGTATTACCTAGTACGAACTGGGTTCTGGCGGTCAGATAGGCAGCCGCTCCATATAAACTAAAGGTGATCAGTTATGATGGCTTAGGAAACTAATGAAGAGAGTAACTGATGACGATCTTATCTCTACACAACTTTTGGGTAGGGTCTACTCATCCTATAGCCAACAGGCCCCAGCGTGGTCTCTTCGTAGGGTCTCCGTGATCCTATACAGACGCTGGTGACGTGGCTTCTATCCCTACTAACAAGATATAAAATCCAATGACAAGATAAAGATTTTTTTGAGATCGACCTCAAGGCATTAGGTACCGAGGATTTCCCTTCGCGTCACAGAACATTAGATTTTTTATCTTGTTACCGCTAGCTACGTATGAATTTACGTCAGGCAAAATATCAAATGTTTTGCCATGCCGTCCCCAGCGTGCTCTGGCCATTACTCTTCCTGGCCGTCCTCTCCCTGTTTATGATAAAAATACTACCTTCCTTGCTAACATTAGGAAGGTGTACGTATCTATGTGACAAAATGTAGCGAACAATTTTACGAAAAATTGCGGCATTCCTATCTCAATTCGTTTTTATTAGGTTGATACACGGTTTTTGTGAATGTACGTTTTATTTTCTTATTTAAATAATAACAAAGAAAAGAGGATAATACTATTATAAAGGGTACAAAAGGGTTCTGAAATCTACAAACATTTTTTAGGAAAATATTACTTGAAAGACATACACTTACCTTATTAGTGAGGTTTTTCAGAAATGACAAGTGCGTGAACTCGCAATCGGAGTGGGTGTATGAGCACATTTGTGTGAATGTGGACAAGTCAAAAGGAGTATGTAGCGATGGTAGTAAGTGGCGTTCTGTGGTTTCTGCCTACCTCAGTGAGAAAAGGGCACGAGTTTATTTCTGTAATACTTGTAAATAATGAATACCATTGCTACTGCTAAAGTATGGAAGGAACCTTTAATACCTTACATGAATACGTACTCAAAATGTCAAAGATTGATCACTATGAGTGACAGATGATTAATCTTCACCGTCTTCTTAAAAAGATGGGAATATTTTTACGTTCGCTTTTAGTAGGGAGGATAAAGTGAGAATATGCCACTTGTCAGGAGTTTGATCAATGTATTACTTTATATTGTAAGCTTTATTATTTGTGTTATTTATTTGAATTTTATAGAGACAGCTTTCGAGATCCATTTTGGAATCTTGTGCGACTGTTAAAAATTATTTTCGATTTACACGAGTATGTAATTAATATCTGCACACTTTATTTTGCCAAGTAAGTACTACTAATAGTTGAGACTATTCCAACTAAGTCTGCTGGAATTTCAAACTAATGGCCAAGTTGAGAAGTTTCTTGAAGACCTGTAAAATCTAGACAGAGGAAAATTACGTGGAAAATATTTTTGATAAGAAAAGTTAAGGCTAAGGTAACCCGTGATTAAAAACATCTTGTGTTTTCTGCAAACTGCATCGTTGCTTTCTGATTTATGATTGCAATCATCATGATCATCAATCTATCTCCTCTTTAGGAGAGGGATGGGCTATAATCCACCACGAGGGCCCAGTGCGGGTTGGTAGATATCACATATTTTCGTTTTTTTTTGTCCGAAGACATGCCGGTTTCCTCACGATGTTTTTCTTCACCGTCTTGAGAGCCGTGGTGATGAAATACACAAAGTAATGCACCTGCCTGTTCGGTTCGAACCCACGACTTATACTGTTCGTAAGTCGGGTCTGCAACCACTGGGCCACCACTGCTCTCACTGGTATTGCAATAATCTGATGAAATTGCAATCATGGTAAATTATTATTTTTTTGTAATCAAATAAATATCCGATTAAAAATATGTTATATTGCGTAAAAAGTCGGTTTCCAAATCTATCCAGCGAATAAGTTTAGTATTAATTCATTTAACCTATAAATCTGAAATTTATGATACTAAGATCCGAGTAAGCATAAAATTTGTGCCAAAATTTAAAACAGACAAGCCATCGACGGCGCACAAGTTAAAAAGCAACAAAATTAAAACTCTTAGGGCGTGTCCTTACTTCGAAATAGGCTTCATTAGGCTGAGAGCGCGATCCCAAGATATGGCACTGAAACAATCTTGTTATGCTGGAGAAAATTGTAAAGAACAATCTGTAAAAATTAAGACAATACAATTTTTGCTGTACTGTGGTTGTCAAAGTTTTATATTTTTTGTGGTTGTAAAACACACTAACTTAGGCCTCATTTACGCGCCCGTCGGAGCTGCGGGTTGTTCGCAAATTACCGCGGCCTCGACATATAGGGCTCAGAAGGAACATGGGTAGTTTTTAGTCAGTAGAAGTCTGACACTTCCTTTCGATTCAAGCACATGGCGATGTATGAAAACGGCAACGATTTAAAACGACGATTTTACGAGAAGCGCTGTTTTGCCCGTTAGTTTAAAATGCAGCGTTTGTTGCGGTGGACCCGCCTCTCAGTAAATGAATAAAATAGCACGCGACTAGCCTTCTGCACGCGCCGCGCGACGCCCCGCGTCTCCGTAAACGAGTCCTTAGACTAGTTGTCAGACTTTAAGGCCATTGGCTACCTGTAGCATCTGTCAAAAATGTACAAATTAATGACAGCTGGGACCAACGGCTAAGCGTGTTTTCTGATGGAAGGAGGTAACTCGGTATGGAATGGGTAGTCGTCCCATCCACAGATCAACCTGAGAAACGTAGCTTAATATGAAGATCGACTCAAGCGGCTGTTGTAACTAAGCACAAAAAGAAGTGTAGATATGGACACAGATAGATGTACCAACAAATGTAGCGTGGGTTCCGACGTCGACTAGTCCTCACTTATTCCGGGCAGCGAGTGCACGCACCCTTAAAGTAGTTTGTCTACTTACTGATAATTTAGTGGTTTTATTCTAAACACTAACTAGTTAGTGTTTCTAGTGAACACCACATTGATATGTACTGGGAATCTCAAATGAATGCCAATCTCGACTGCGCTAACACTCGCTACAAGTGAAATATGCCTCTGTGTGTGCGTTTTTAATCCTTGGGTGTAGCTGACCTTCTATTTTTATCTATGCTGTGGCTCTAGAAATCCTGACTCGTAAGTCTTCGCCAGTTTTCGGGTCGCGGTCAAATTCACGGAAGACAAGCTATGTGAAAGTTTGAGATCCACTGGCTTCATGATTTGGAAAAGTTTTTTGATGTACATCGATGAAATTTTTACACCCTATTGAGTTGGGAAGTGAGCTGAAGTCATATCAAGGTTGAATGTTTAATAGAAGCTCTTAGGATTTTTAGAAGTTTCAGGATCGTACAGCTTAATTAGCTTTAAACTTTTAGTTTTATGAAAATAAATTAAATAAGAGAGTATAATAATCGTGGTTAGTATCACTGTCAGCTTCAGAAAATCGATTTTCCATAATGCTGCTACGGTTGCTCCAAGCTATGTTATGAGTTGGCGCTAAAACTACTACTGTTCAAATTTTGTACAAATAATCCTTACAAGCATCTTCCCAGGATAGGCTAAACATTATCACGCTACTTGTTATAAGGAGTGATACGATATTACACTAAGTTAGAAAATTGTTTGACATTTCAGTCATGACTTGCATTAAGCACCTATTTTAATCAAGTAGCAACAGGAGTAAACAGCATAGTGGGTTTATGTGACTACTCTGTGAGCTATTGGTCGCTAGTTCTAACTAACCTTAGTGGTGGATTCACTTTTTGTGTTTTTTTTTAAATATTTTTTTGTGCAGGAGATTTCCATTTTTTTAGTTCCTTGGTTGATTATGCACAAGAAAACCGGATCGCATCGCAATAAAAAGTTAAGTTAAGTAAAAAAATTGTTTTCCGTGCTACTAGTAGTATGTAATGTACCTACTCTCTTTCAATAAACAGTAATAAAAATCAACGCCTATAGACAGGAATAAAAAGTCTATTTTTATGTGGTCATTGTACTCATATGTCGATCTTTACCTTCAAATATCTCGATAACGTGACACTTTGGGGTTCCATGTTTCATGACATTGTTTGTTCATCTATATGGCCTCTGTCTATACATATATATTATCACATTCATCGTGGTCCACGATTTCGAAAAAAAAATCAAAATGGCGGTCCATACAAAAAAGTTCAAACCCCTTTATTATCCATATTATTATGTAAACATGGGGTTGCTGTACATTGAAGATATCAGAAAAATAAAGTAGGGACATTGTAGTCAAATAGTATAGTAGGGATAACGTGAATCCATCTAAAACGCCAATTGCCAAACGTGCTAAATTATTGCTATTTTGTTTTTATTGCGCTGGACAAGAACGCCTGGATGTAGCTCAAAAGTACTTATATTTCAACATTTCAGCATCATGAAGCTCAATATGCTTGTCGACGAACTCAGTTTAATGTATGGCAGAAAAGTTATCAGAGTGAGGAGGGACTTGGGTTTTATTGTTCAGGTCCCCAGAATTGAGAATATTGAATATATTTGAATAAAATATATGTCATTAGATTCGTCTTGATGGCGCGAGTGTCACTGACTTAAAATTAAAAAACATGGCAATATGGCGGATATTGGAGGCCACATCGCGGATTTGAAAATAAAAATCATACCATTGAGTAGGGTATCAAAATTAAGGGTTTTAAAAGGAGATTACAAAAATATTGACAGTTAAAAAAATATTTAAAGTCACAAATCCTATAAACAAACACAAAAGTTAAATCATCTGCGAATAATTTTACGCGACCAACGAAAGAACAAACACAAAAGAACTAAAAAGTTGGAAATAAAAAAAAGCAGCTAAAACCCTAAAAAACCCAACTGAAAGTACTGAAAAGCAAAAAACAAGCACATTTTAAATTAACAAAACTTGCTTTTGTTTAATTTAAAATATGCTTGTTTTTTTAGTCGGGTTCTTTAGTTTTTTAACTACTTTTTTACATTGTTTATATATTTGGAGGGGGAAACCTAGCCTGAATATTCCTTGCATTACAAAGATTAGGGGTTCTTTTCTAAAATCAGGAAACGTATTTCTATTTTTTGTTTAGAATTCATCAGAAATTTAAAAGTACCAAACAGTTTTAATTATTCTACCAAGATGCTGGTACAGAACCCTCGGTGACGGATCCAACTCGCACTTGCACACCTATTGCTTTATTACACACGTTAATTTGCGTTAGTAATGATTTTCAAGTTTTTTCAATCTCGCACTAAGATTTTTCCATACAAAATTCAACCCTGAATTTCTTTATCCCGACTCTTCTAAGGAGATTTTTTGAAAAACCTATGAATGCATATATTATTATTTCCGTAAATAAATATGCTTGCCATGTTTCAAGTAAATTGATTCACGCATATTTATTTTTCATACAAACTTTAAAACCATTTTACGTCGTGGATGGATTTGGGAGTTGTAACCTAGCCAGTTTTATTTCTGTCACTACAAGGAAAATATTGATATTTATCTTATTCGTATCGAATCCCGGGTTTAAAATGTCGTCATATCATTTGTTGAGTAGTATTACTAGTAAACAATAGATAGTGAATACTACTGTGGTATACTTTTGTAATCTACTTTTTAAACTATTATATTTGTCGTTGAAATTTCAATAAAACCAAATCATAAATTATTTTTATTTCCAAACCATGGCCACCCTATTATGTTTATTGATTTTTTCTTCAGCCTATGTTTTTTTTATTTTATTTACACATACAGTCTTATCACAAGTTTATATTAATTTCGTACCATTAAACAACGAAAAAAACGAAACAAACGAACGAAAAAAATAAATAACGATTCCACTTACATCAAAATCTGTTCAGGCGTTTAGAAGTTGTGGTGAAATAAATAAACTTTTGGAGCAGTCGTGTAAAAAACAAAAGGAATTTTATTATTTAAACATTGGTTAAATCACTCAGCAAACTGATAAATCGCCTACAGTACGATTTGTCATTAGATTTTAATCTACTTCTGTCCGGATTCTAGCATGGCAGGGTGAAATAGTCCAGTGCATTCACATTGCTTGGGGTGTATATTTCCGATGCAGTAACAGTTATTAAATCCTAGCCCTTGGATGCAATCTTCGGGGTTGGAAGCGCAGTACTTGGCTGTAAAGTAAAAACGTTAGTTAATTCTGTATAGCTATTACTTATTGATTGAAACAGTAATGATGGCCTCCTCTTTCTTTTTTTATCTGACTACTGTTAAAATATCACTATAACAGATAAAAAAAATGTTATGTTATTAAAAATAACTAACAGAAATAACACGATGTGTGAAAAAAGTAATATAGTCGGTCAAAAAGTTTTTAGATACATATACGAGTATATTGGAAATGAAACAAATGCATAATAGTATTAAATACATCATTCAGGTTCAGATCGCTTGTTGTTGTTATTGATTCGTTTTTTTCGAAATCATGTTTTAATATTATTAAGACAAAAAAAATTGCTGAATACTTCGACAAAAACAATTAAAAATCAACGAAGCATTCATTGGTTTGACCAAGTGGTCTACTGTGAAGGTTCTTGAAAATCTTCGTTTGGTTTTACACTGCATTCACAGAAAACATATTTTTTTTTTGGTAGGTGTAAAATCATCGAATAACCCCTCCCGCTCTTGGTCAGAGCGAAAGGGAGTGTCAGACTTCTACTGACTAAAAACCACCCATGTTCCTTCTTCGCCCTCTATGTCGAGGCCGCGATAACCAGAGGACTACCCGCAGCCCCGACAGGATTCACAGAAACCATTACGTACTATTCCATTAACGACTATTTATATGATAAGAATTGTTGGTCGCTGAGTTGAACATAAGACAAGAATTGTTATTTATGTTCTTTGTCTAAAATTAGTTTCTGATATATTGTTATGTATTAAAAAAATATATACAGGGTTATTTCTAAAACACCGTTAACCTTGCAAGACTGTATTACTATCATCATAAACAAGAACTATTGTTCTATGACTTTTTACAAAACATAATACATTTACCAAAAACAAAAGTTCAAGATTTCGTTGTCCTATCTAACACATTTCAACTCTGTATTTTGCTGTACCTACCGACGCCTGTCGCGCACTGTCGTAACTCGCTACGCTACGATTACCCTGCCGCCCTTACCCCGCTCCCCTCGCTATTGTACTATCGTTTTCTTTTGCTTCGCAGACTTGGTAACATTTAGAGCGTACAATTCAAATATTTTTATTTTTGTAAGTAAATCTGATGAACTAAAATATGATGAATTTTTAAAAGTCATAGAACAAAAGTTGTTGATTATGATGTTAGCAACTTAGTCCTGAGAAGTTAACGGTGTTTTACAAATAACCCTGTATAAAAAAAAAATATACATACTTTTTTATTTTTCTTTATTGATTTGTTTCTGTAGTAAATCGTAATATTAACTTATATCTTATTAGTGTATTGGGTCTAGTTCTTCTAACCTAACAGACAGATGCGTTGCTGGGGAGTTTGTTCCGCCACTTCTTCTTCCGAGCTAAAACACTAAGAAGTGTCGAACGGTGGGCGTTTTGGGGGACGGTCTCTTGTAAATAAATGTTGACGTTCAAAAAGTGCTGATTATCAGCCTAGTTTGAATGGATGACTTTTGATTTTGAACCGAGTCTGTCGTTTTTTTTTGCGATGCAGTAACATTCAATACACTCACTGTAACAATCCTCGTTTGTAAGGCAGTAGCCATCTGTAAAATAGATACAGCAATTAATTTTGTGAACCATTCTTTAGGGACTCGTGGTTAAAAAATAGCAGCCAAACAGGTCAATCTTCCAGGTAGAGATTGGTCTGCGGAAGGGTGATCCATGACACATATTTAAAAAAAATACAGGAAATAGTTCGTTAGTTAACATAACTTAACACGGTAAATCTAACAGGATTGTGCATACAAAAGAATAACGATTTCAGTCTCGTACGAAATCTAAACTAATGCCGCAATATTATTTTGCCCACTCGTGGGATTACTATTCTTAGGATATCTGTTGTGCATTCAAATCATGCAAAAATGAAAGTTTTAAGTTTTTCATTGCCTTTTTCCTATATCCTGCAGTTGCGGAATAAATTACGAGTAACATACAATAAGATATGTATTTTAGTTTTAACTAAAAAATAACCAAAATGATACCTTCTTCTGTCGGTTCGTAATTCCATCCGTTAGAATCAAGAACATAGACGTACTGCTGTTTATCATATCGCCTCTTTACTAGAAAAATAAATGTTCACAATAAAACACCAACATGTTTAATACGAAAAAAATAACTGCAACAAAACAAAATGTCTGGGACTTACTATACCCAGTAACTCGGTTACAGTTTACTTCAATTAATATTTTCATAGTTATTAAGGAATTTCGATACTGATACAATAATAATAATATTTTTTTTTAATTTGACAATATTGGTCCACCAATATTGGTTGGTGGTAACCAGTAGGTTACACTGGTTAGTACACAAACAATCTTATCAACAAAGTGTTAGCATTTATTAATTAAGTAGGTACATATAATTATTATTCATTCCTGCCGTACGAGCAACCGGACAAAGTGACTAAAAATCGGCGCATCGTGCTGTTCAGCTAGGGTTTTCAAAATACTGTTGCGGCTAACCCTCATTCTACCTATGAAGAATGCGTTCTTTTTCCATAAAAGTCGTCTGTTCGTGCTACAGCAAACATGCTTGGCGCGCCGCAGAACCCGGGGCAATCGGTATAGCACCCTGAAGCATCCGCGTAAAGCTGACCCACAATCCGCTCGTGTAGAACCCTTGATTGACAATAAGCTTTGAACAGAGTTACTACGTTACTACAACGAGCGAATCTGTGAGCCAGTATGTTGCATCTGGCTGCTAGTGCCCTGCGCTCACGATCCATATCTACCTGATCTTTGAGCTCCTCGTTGACATAATGCCATACGTATTTAAATTGGGCGACCCTTTTAAGGGTTCGTCCATTGAGGGATATTTTTGCCTCGTAATTAAATAGTTAACGGAAGCAGCAAAGATCAGGTACACACTTTCGGTTACATTGTATACTACACCGTTCACAGACGCTCTGCATGACACTGATTGAGCCAGCCGTTGAACCCAGCGGCACGATGTCATCAGCGTAGCTTAAATTATTGACGCTAGCACCACCAATTTAGCACCCAACTGGCCTGCTGCTGAGTTAAACGATTAACTCATTTACATACAGGTTGATGAGGTAAGGTTAACCCCCCCCCTGCCTCAACGAAAGCGAGACTAACTGTAATTAAGAGCATACCAGGGTTTTTTCAAAGTGTTTTTTTCTCTCCGGCCACGGGTTCGAGGATTCGTATTTTTATTGTTATTAGAACTTATAGGTAACCAACTGATTTGTGCTGATTGTAAATACCCCAATCAAAAAACAGATTCAGAAAAAACAAAACAAAAATCACTTTATTGCGATTTATTCGTCACTGGTAAGTCGTAGGACATTCAGAAAGCCCTTGTAATTTAGCTTAGCCTTAAGCCTTTCAAACTAAAGAAGATCTTTTTGTTTCATGTGTCTTTGTGTTTCAAAGGTATATTTTTTCTGTGTTATTGCAAACTCCGGGATCAAAAACTCAGATAACTCTAAAAGAAAAACTATAAAAGTTATTCACGCGGGATTTCTACTCGTGCATTTATTGTGGAATGGTCCCTTGACCCTCGTTAAAAAAAAATAGCATGTCCAATTTAAAGGCAAAAAAACACTGTGTGCTACAAACTCATCATCATCTGCCTAGCCTTTTCCCAACTATATTGGGGTCGGCTTCCAGTCTAACCGGATGCAGCTGAATACCAGTATTTTACATGGAGCGACTGCCTATCTGACCTCCACAAACAACAAACTGTTTCTAGTTAAAGTAATTAAGTAACAATTTATGTCAATGTTTGGATACCGTTGATAAAAATAACTTTTATTACCGTTTGGATATCGTTGATCGTTGTGTCTTGACTTAAGTTTGTTAGCAGAGACTTGAGCCAGCAGCATCAAAAACGTGAACATCTGCGCGACTTGCAAAAACTTCATGATGACATACAATAACACTGAGCTATAGAAATGTACTAGATTATTAATTTATTTATTAAACAGTAGACTGATTATAGAGTAGTTATTATTCAAACAAATTGATTTATGTTCACAGTAATTGATTTTAAATATGAAATTAATTTTGACTGGTTATTCTGTCAGAACCTACTTGCAATACATATTGTATACTAGCAGCGTCACAAATAGCTTACAACCTTCCATAGTAATATTTTATCAATTAGCTTTCTAATGTTGAAAGAATTTTGAAAGTCGTCAGAGTCATTTTTGAGTTAAATCGTAACAAACAAAAAATCTAATCTTTCCTCTCTATACTTAATATTAGTTAAGATTACCTGTGATTATATTATTGAGAATTACTAAACAATCATCATTAGCAACCTATATTCCCACTAGAGGGACTCGGGCCTCCACTCTAGGAGAGGGATGGGCTATAATTCACCACGTGGGCCCAGTGCTTGTTATTAAATGTTAAATGTTGTGTTTAATGTGTGTGTTAATTTTCGAATTTTTGGTTCTAAGATATGGTTTCCTCACGATTTTTTATTTACCGTTTTGAGAGCAGTGGTGAAGAAATAAATTACACAAAGTAATGCGCCTGCCTGGGTTCGAACCCACGACCAACTGTTCGTAGGTCGGGGCCGCCACCACTGGGCCACCACTGCTCACAAAACAATATACAAAAGCACCTTGTAAATATAATGGTGTAATAATTTTGAATTTGAGTTTCCCGGAGGCCAGAATCTCCACATTGGGACGCGAGGGCCGGCGGCGGGCCGCGTAATTATTATGTTGCAAGGATATTTTTACATTGCGATATCTTCTAAGATATTTGTTTAAACTATATAGAGTAAAGGGCACAAATATTCTACAATAAATTTCCGTTCTGACAAACCCTTTTTTCCAATTCCCATAGTGTAAAAAATATATTTACGGGAACAAAATTAAAGAAAATTGACTGACCTGTTGGTCTAGTGGTTAGTGACCTTAACTGCTATGCCGGAGGTCGTGGGTTCGATTCCCACCCAGGACAAATGTTGTTGTGATGAGCACGATCATTTGTTCTGTGTCTGGGTGTAATTTATCTATAAAATGTATGTATTTAGAAATATATAAGTATGTTTATCAGTTGTCTAGTACCCATAACACAAGCTCTGCTTAGCTTGGGACTAGATGGCGTTGTGTGATAGTTGTGGAATATTATTATTATTATTATCGATAAAAAAAAAACAAAATAAACCTTCAATATTTCGGTGACCAGAGCATTCCTTATGATTTGGCACAGAAATACACTTGCCGTTTTATTAAGCGACTTTTTTCTTTTTTTTTGTTATTCAGTGCTGTCCCACCGCGGGCAAACACACACATATATTTTCAAAATTCATCATCAGCCAGAACACGACCACTGCAGCTGACCGAAAGCCTCCCTCTAAAGGGGGTTAGCCATAATCCCCACGCTAGGCAGGCGGCTTGGGGATCGCAGTAAGGTCACCGAAAGTTTAAAGGAAGCTGCCCGTCCCTCGATGGCCATGGCGATGATATTTTAAAAATTACTGACGTCCAAGTCCATAAGCCCCATTTGCAACCAAAACCACGAACGTAAACAACAGCGCTAAATGCAAAAACCTTATGATGATAAAAAAAACACGGTCGACACTGCATATTCATTTTACACGATATTTATTGATAATTGAATGACGCAAGCATTAATTCATTGTCTATGGATATTAAGATAAAAACTTTTTTGTAAAGCAAATACGGATATGGATTTTATTTAACTAAATTAAATCCGTTCAATAATGTAAATAACATAACACATAACATCACGCCAGTACTACCCGAAGGATTAGGCAGATTACCCATTGACACACTCAGATTTCGCCAGTTATATTTAGGTCCTTTAGAACAAGGGACGAGCCTTTTTCCATCAACCGAGCACCAATCCAGACTCTGTGGATGCTATTTAGGAATTCCTACCTAACTAGGAAACGAAGCCAGGACTTACTAGATGTATCGATATAAAACCCCATAATTTACGAGATAAGGAGATAAATTGGAATAGTATTATAATAATTATGAATTACTTTTCGAAGCACTATTTTTATAAATATATCTATCAGTATTATTCCCGTTCACTAGCTACGCTGCTATTTCGTCATAGAAATAGTTAAAGAAACTTTATTTGATGAACAGAAAAATATTTATATGAAAACATTCTTGTTTTCTAGATTAAGGCACTGTTACAAAATGGCATTTTAGCAAATATTTAACAATTAAAACCCTTTTTTTTCTGGAGATTGGGAAATCATCAAGTGACTCCTCCCGCTCTGGGCAGAGCGGTAGGGAGTGTCAGACTTTTAATGACTATAAACCACCCATGTTCCTTCTTAGCCCTTTGTGTCGAGCCTGCGGTGTCTCTTTCGAACAACTCGCAGCAACAATTAAAACACTTACTTAAGAAAACAACAAAATATTGATATTAGCACTAAGAAGTTGAATCTAACTGGAAAACTAATATTTGGAGGAACTAATGGCGATACTGGTAGTGCAGCGACTTCTTTGTTGGGTCTACGCTACAACCTTACGGTGAGATGATCAAGCCTTCTACTAGGATCTACGCGGCCTCTACGAGTGGTCTACGCAGCCTCTACGAGTGGCCTACGCAGCCTCTACTAGTGCTCTACGCAGCCTCTACGAGTGGCCTACGCAGCCTCTACGAGTGGTCTACGCAGCCTCTACGAGTGGCCTACGCAGCCTCTACTAGTGGTCTACGCAGGCTGTACGAGTAGTCTACTCAGTCTCTACGAATGGTCTACACAGCCTCTGCGAGTGGTCTGCGCAGCCTCTACTAGTGGTCTACGCAGCCTCTACGAGTGGTCTACGCAGCCTCTGCGAGTGGTCTACGCAGCCTCTACGAGTGGTCTACGCAGGCTGTACGAGTGGTCTACTCAATCTCTACGAATGGTCTACGCAGACTCTGCGATAGGTCTACACAGCCTCTACAAGTGGTCTACGCAGCCTCTACGAGTGGCCTACGCAGCCTCTACTAGTGGTCTACGCAGCCTCTACGAGTGGTCTACGCAGCCGCTACTAGTGGTCTACGCGGTCTCTACGAGTGATCTACGGGGCCTTTACGAGTGGTCTACGCGGCCTCTACGAATGGTCTACGCAGCCTTTCCAAGTTGTCCACGCGGTCTTTCTGATAGGCCTAGAAACGAACGAACGCTGTGTTGTCACTAAAATTAAAACGTTTAAATCTTACTTTGAAAAAGCGCTAGATGGCGCCACTAGGTGTACATCTAAGTTTGATAAGCTCCGTGATAATATTTCTCTAAAAATATAAATACTGTGTAATTTCACCTAATTTAGTAATTAACGAGAAGGTACTAGGACAAATATCAAGTGAAAGTGTTATTAAAGCTCTTTGTGACGGGAATCTGAGATCCCATCGAATTTAAAATCACAGGACCAAGTGCAGTTGAACTACGAATATAACGTGTAAAAGTGCTAAAACACCAAATTATCATTCAAATAAAACTAAATTATAACGATTAGCCGCAAAAAAAACATAAACACAGTGTCAAAAAGTGATTAACAAAATCGTCATCAGTGAAAAAATGTTCGGAATGTGTGACAAATGAGTCAATCGTGTAACGTTTTTTAATATTTGAAATCTAAAATCCGCGCAATACAGTTCCAAATTTCATCACATAAATCAACGTTCAAGTGGCGCAGTGGCTTTGATACACGGTTACAACTGGACGAAATCGATTTGTCGCGAGTTCGAACCTGGCGCATTGAGATACTTTTTGTGAGTTGTCCAATTTATAAAAACAATTTACTTACGAATAATGGCCAACGTATGCGCGGGTTGTAAGAATACAATCCAAAGCAAAGACTACCTGCAATGTTGTAATTGTAAACTACGGTACGACTTGCTGTGCTCTAACGTTCCCGAAAAGCAATTCAAAACAATGGGTATAGCTAAAAAAGCGACTTGGAATTGTCCCGACTGTCAGAGCAAACAACCGAAGACAAATAATACGGATACACCAGTCCGTTCAACTGCGCGAGGCAATTGCTCCAACAACGATACAGATCAGCAACTTCACAGTTCACCTACCGAATCCAACGTAACTGTTCGCAATAAACAGATAAAGCCGAGCAGCCCCCCTGAGAGTCCTGTTCATGACGGCACCATTTTAGAAATATCAAAAGGTTCCCTCAGGCAAATTATAAAGCATGAGATTGCCAGCGCGCTTAAAAATGTTGTAGCTGACCAGTTTAAGCAAATCAGCGAGCTAATAGCAGACTTTCGAGTTTCCCTTGACTTTTTTAACGAAAAGTATGAAGAAATGAAATTGTCACTGGAAGAAAAATCTTCCAGAATTCAAGTACTTGAGAAAGATAACATACAGTTACAAACGTCAATCCACGATATAAATCGTCGCCTAAATATTATGGAACAGAACTCCAGAGCCACCAATCTCGAAATTCAGAATGTGCCCGAAAACCGCTCAGAAAACTTGCTTACCACGGTGCTACAACTAGGCAAAATCACTAATAGTGATATTTTAGAAACCGACTTAGCTCACTTTACCAGGATTGCAAAAAAGGATACCCAGACGGCTCGGCCAAGATCTATTCTTGTTAAATTCAACACCCCACGTCTGCGAGATACATTCCTCGCTGCTACTATCACCTATAACAAGAAAAATACGAATAACAAGCTGAATACGAGTCACCTTGGTATCGCCACTGAGAACCCAGTTCCGATTTACGTGGTGGAACACTTGTCGGCAGATAACAAGGCATTACACGCGGCGAGCAGACTTCGTGGCAAGGCACTTGGGTATAAGTTTGTTTGGGTGCGTAACGGAAGAATATTCATGAAGAAGAATGAACAGGCTGAACGCATTGCTATCACGAACCAAGAGCAACTTAAGTCAATAACGTAAATATATTGGGTAGGTTAAATATTAAGCAACTTTGGAATGTTTTTGTACTTTAATTAGCCACATTCGATAGTTCACTTCGGATTTATTATCAAAATGTACGTGGCCTTAAAACGAAACTTAATATTTTTTACCGTAACATGTCTTTACAAGATTATGACATAATTGTGCTTACGGAGACTTGGCTGAACGGTGGTGTTTATGACGCCGAATTGTTTGACGACAGGTATGATATTTATAGACGGGACCGCGAATCTAGTCGATATAGTGCGCGCAAGGATGGTGGTGGCGTCTTGATAGCGGTTTCCAGGAAGTTAAAGTCGTGTCGACTACCACACCTGGAGAGTTCATGTGAGGATTTGTGGGTCAATATTGAAACAGCCCCGCGTAGCTCTAAAGAACATAAATTCCGTATCTGCGGTGTTTACCTGCCCCCGCCAGTAACCGCTGATGTTATGCAAGTATTTTGCAATTCTGCTCAGGGAACTCTTGACCGCGGTGATCACACTCTTATCCTAGGGGACTTTAACCTCAGTAACATATTATGGAAAATTGGGGAGCAAAACATAGGTCACGCGCAACCATTTCCTACTGGTAATAGCGAGGTGATTAAATGTTTCCTAAATTTTATCTCTTTAAATGCTTTAGAACAGTATAATTACTTGCCAAATGCTAAATCTAAAACTCTGGATCTGGCCCTCTGTAATACTCCGTTACATAATCTTAGCCGTTGCACCTGCCATTTGGTTTCAGAAGATCCCTTGCACCCATCATTCGAATTCTCGATATCCTTAACTATTAATTCAAACCATCTCCAAGTAAAGCCAACAAGGAAACCAGACTTCTTTAAAGCTGACTACGAAAACATTACGGTGGCACTTGATTCTGTAGACTGGGAAAAAGAGTTTGAAGGTCAACTTACAACTGACCAAATGACCGATATATTTTACAAGGTACTGCACGACGTCATAGAACAACATGTCCCAATGAAAACAATACTGGCCAATAAATATCCACAGTGGTACTCTCGAGAACTTATACGCCTACTGAAAGAAAAAAATAAATATAGAACTAAAATTAACAAATACAAAAATCCTCTAGACATCGTTTCATTTGATACACTGCGTGCAAGATGTAGTAGGCTCATAGAAGTTTGTTACAAAAACTACATGGTCAGAATGGAAGAAGCACTTGCAAAAGACCCAAAAATGTTCTGGACATTTATTAAGAATAAGAATAAAAGCAAGAGTACTTACCCAGCAGAAATGTTTCACGAGAACAGAACTGCATCAAGCGGACACGAAATCTGTAACTTGTTTGCCGAGAACTTTGCACAAGTCTACAATACCTCAACGACTGTTAATGCGTCCAACCACGTTGATAGCGGTATCGCCCCGTCCGGATTCTGTAGACTAGAATTTGGCGCTGAGGAAATATTCCGATCCCTGAGAGACTTGGATGAGCGTAAGGGTGCTGGAGGTGACGGTATTCCCCCCGTATTTATAAAAAGTTGTGCAAAAGCACTAACTACACCTCTCAAACTTATTTTTAATAAGTCAATGTTGGCCGGTGTATTTCCTGAGAGGTGGAAGGAAGCTTTGGTAGTCCCTATTTTCAAATCTGGTGAAAAGCAACAAGTATCCAACTATCGACCCATCTCTATTTTAAACATATTTGGCAAAATTCTTGAAAAGTTAGTCACTAAAAGCCTAAATGCCCATGTTAAACAGAGTATTACAAACCACCAACACGGTTTCATCAATTCAAGGTCAACCTGTACAAACCTAATGTGTTATGTCTCAGCCATATCAGAGTCTCTTGATAAAAGAATCCCGGTAGACACTATATACACAGATTTTAGTAAGGCTTTTGACAAGGTTGACCATAATATTCTGCTTAAAAAACTGAATCATTTCGGAATAGGGGGATCATTGCTTAAATGGTTCCATTCTTACCTCGTTGGTAGAAATTCAAAAGTGGTAATCAACGGTCACCATTCTGACACCTTTCCAGCAACTTCAGGAGTCCCACAGGGCTCGCACTTGGGCCCTGTCCTCTTTAGCATCTTTATCAATGATATTACGGTATGTTTCGAGCACTCTAATTTCTACCTGTTTGCTGATGACGTCAAAATCATGAGACCAATATTGACAGACATAGATGCCGCACTGTTACAGGCTGATCTCGATAGAATGGCGGACTGGTGTAGAGTAAACAGAATGTCGCTTAACGTTTCTAAATGTTATTGTATGCATTTCTCTCGCAATAAAACAGTGCAATCCCACAATTACACACTGCACCAGCAAACACTACAAAAGGTAGACGAAGTTCGTGACCTGGGAATTGTGTTTGACAAAAAACTGAAATTTGATAGGCACATAATAAGTATTACCTCAAAAGGGTTCAAGGTGCTCGGATTTGTCTTGCGCAACAGCAAAGAATTTTCTAAAGCGTCAACTAGAATTCATTTATATAACGCATTAGTTCGCCCGCTCCTTGAATACAACAGCACCGTATGGAATCCTCACTATGACATTTACACTAAACGCTTGGAAAGTGTACAAAGACGTTTTCTGTACCATCTGTGCTATAAAGACCGTCTGGCAAAAAAAATCAGGAGCTACGACTTGAGACTACAACATTATAAAATGTCCTCGTTATTAGATAGAAGGCAGGTTCTAGATCTCACATTTCTTCACAAACTATTCAATGGGGTTGTTGACTGTAGCGAGCTTCTGGGAAAGCTGCAGATAAGCGCACCATCTCGCTTGCCACGCAAATGTAACTATAACCTTTTCCATGTGCCGGGATCCAAAACAAACCTCGGACACTTTGCCGTTTTGCCAAGGCTCTGTAGGCGGTATAACGAAGTATCGAAGCGTAATGAAGTGGATATTACATGTAAAATCGCAAGGTTTAAGAAAGACTTATATGTCACCGTACCCAAGTCGTAGTATTTTATGATTCCTGTATGATTATTATTATTTTTTTTCTTTTATTGTTCATTTCCGTTGTTATTGTTGGTTCATCTTTTTTGTAATTCACCTTGTTTCTTTTGTATAATTTTTGTGTAACGTATTTTGATTTTAGATTTATTACCTTGTTGAAGTTACTGTACCTACCTAGATTATAAGTGAATGATGTGGTCTCCTTTAATTGGAAGCGCACACTGTATTTGTCCCTCTTATATGTATACTTGCATGTGATTGTGTAGTTTCTGTTGGAGATCCAATAAATAAATAAATAAATAAATAGGCTTTATTAGGCAGACAGCGTGATCCCAAGATATGACACTGAAACAATCTCGTTATGCTAAAGAAACTTCATTAGTTTTCAAATTTGAATTTTAGGTGGTTGGGATAGATTTTTTTTTTTAATAAACGTTGTCCCCACACTAGGAATTTCTCCTGTATCGTAGGGGCGTTCACAAACATTTAAATTCACATACACAAACACCCAGACCCGGAACAACTATTTGTAGGCCATACAAATATTTGTTCCGTGCGGGATCGAACCCGCGACACACAACGCAGCAGTCCAATCGCTCAGCCACTGCGCCAACCGTGTCGTCGGGGTCGTGGGATTGGGGTCGGTGACACGATTTTTTCCTCCATTATTCCCTGTCAACCGACATGTTATCATTTACTCCTTTTTCTTTCATATCTTTACTCACACCATGTTTTCTTTGGTCTTCCCCTACCTCTGCATCAATTAACAGTTCGTATTCATCACTCTTTTTGTCCCATGCATGTTGTAAATGGAACAATGAAAAATATTTTTCCAAAAAAGAAACCCGTGAATCGTTGTTAGTTACACATACAATATATGATCAATTTCATCGTTTTTTTGCAGGTTTAAAAGCTTCGTTTAGAGAGGTACAAGTACTTTATGTGTTACGTGCACTATTGAGAAAATTGTGTATTTTCTTTGTTCAAGTTCTTTATCTCGCCTTCGTTTTAAGAATCTGTAGTATATGTAGGTAGGTTCTTTTATTATGTTATGCACTTGAAGGTACTATGATAATAAATCAGTGTTCAACCGACATTCGTGTGTTTCACTATATGGTGACAGCGGTTTTCAATAATATTCGTTATTAATTAATTCGATTAAAATCGACTTGTATACGTATAGAAAGTGAAATATAAAAATAAAAAATAATAGAAATATGGAACACGCGCGTCCTCCAGCCGAACTGGTTTTAGAAGGCGGCCCCGCCACGCGGTCTGATGCGTGGCGCAGGTGGAAAAAGTTGTTTAACGTGTTTCTAAAAGCCTCTGGACTGAGCAAGGAGCCCAAGGAAGTACAGGCTTCTCTGTTGGTGAACCTCGTTGGACCAGCGGGTTACGAGATTTTCACTACTTTTACCTATGGTGAGGGCGAAAGTGAAGATGACATCAGCTGTCTATTAAAAAAGTTTGATGGTCATTTCGGTACACAACCGAATATTACTGTGTCGCGGTACAAGTTCTTCACACGTAGCCAGGAAGAAGGAGAAAATATAGATCAGTATGTGACGGCATTACGTGTGTTGAGTCAGTCAACACACGTGCGTCGTCGTGTGTCGTCGTGTGTTTACTGGAAATATCTGCGAAACAAAATTTATTCATCGAAGAATAATATTATTCGTTTGATGTCCCAGAGCAATAACAACAGAGTTACGTACTAAAATAAAACTGCTCTCTCTTCTTATGATATGAAAACTCCAGTCTTGGATCTTTCATTGGCCATGTGAGAAACATGGCCAGGAATTGTCACTAGTAGATTAACTGCGTACTCAGAGATATTTAATGATTACTTAAGCCGTCACTGGGATAAGGGCAGGAGAATGACTTAAGCCGTCACTTAGTAAAGTTTGACATACAAAACTTTCACTAAAGTGTCAAAATCTCTACTAAGTGATGGTTCAAGTAATCACTAAACGTCTCCGACTGCGGCAGTGAGCTAGCTTACTCTACGGTATCTTCAGTTCCAGCTTATGGTTGAACATCATTTGGTGGCAACGATACATATGGCGAGAATCAGAGCGTGTTGCCGATCTCGTTATCCATGGTGCGGCGTGTATTTATGTGGTTTAAGTAGTATTGAAAAAAATATATTTTTCAAATCAAATCAATTTTATTACATTTTAATTTTAAAACGAATAATGTTAATTACAACAGTACGAAAAAATCATCACTTTTAAAAGTTGCTCCTTTTATATATATAAGTACTCATGACTGTAAATGAAGTGTCTTTCTAAGAAAAGTTCATCATATTATTACACTACCGAGGCAGGTGTTAAAATGTAAACTACAAAACCTTTTAGTTTAACCTTCTGAAGGTAAATAACAACATATTGCTCAAAACAAAGCCTAGAAGTCATAAACACAAAACAACTTTAAAAACCCGATACCAACCCAGGTATGGCTTCATAAATAATTATTTCAATAAACGTAAAAGTACCTAATATCACTCAATATCGAGGCCTTGACATTATTGTGGAAAACACGAGAGGCCCTAGAATTGTTGTGAAAAGTATTTCGCCCGACATAACGATAATTCGATACCATCCATTAGCTGCGTCGGTTTGCTGGGAAAATCGAGGCCATTTTGGGCAAAAATATTTCGAGGTATTAGAATTTTCCGGGCTATTGATTACGTGGGTATTATCCCTATGAATAACTGAATTGGATGACACAGAGTGTTTTTCCGCCTCTAAATATTTTGTACATACAATGTTGTGATTTGTGTGACTGAACAATCTTCTCATAATTTAAATTCGTAAAGGCTGAATTTATGAGTAATGTGACGTGGCATTTTATGCAATATATTATGTGAGTATAGAATATTGTACTAATAATAATAATAATAATAATTTATTGATATTCAGACAACGTGATCCATTGTGTTAGTAATTAATAAAACAACTTATATCTAGTGTTAGTAGTTAAAATCTAACAGAAAACACAGACTTAATAGTATTGTGAAAAGGACATCCCCAAACTAATGTTCAGTGATTGTCCTTCTCACAAAACTTTTAATGATCGGAGAGTCGACACTCTCCGCCACAGTTTTTAGGATACTGTTGCCACTCGCTTGCAACCTTGACAACAACGACGCAGTTTTCTTGCGAATGACGGCGTGGAAGCCGTCAGTTCGGTTTTGCGCAAACATAGTCGAAGCACTGCACCATCGCGGCAGTCCCAACAGCATCCTAAAAATGTTGTTATATTGTACGCGTAGGTCATCCAACGTTCTTTTGGTATAGTTGATCCAAAGATTCCCCGTGTAGAAGCACTGGCAATATGCCTTAAACAGTGTTATTTTCACTAACGTGCTACACCGGGCGAATCTTCGGGCCAACATGTTACCTCGGACCGCCAGAGCCCTACGCTCCCTTTCAATATCAACATTGTCCTTAAGGTCGTCAGCGAGAAAATGCCCAAGATATTTAACTGTTGTTACTCTTTTGATGTTTAAGCCGTTCAGGGTAATGTTAGGTATAGTATCAGGGCATTCACTGCCGGCCCTAAAGACAATGT
Organism: Diarsia rubi; assembly: GCA_932274075.1. Taxonomy (NCBI): domain Eukaryota; kingdom Metazoa; phylum Arthropoda; class Insecta; order Lepidoptera; family Noctuidae; genus Diarsia; species Diarsia rubi. The sequence goes on along the minus strand of OW026417.1, from coordinate 19,789,902 downwards.
ATTCACACTTCTTAATATTATAGATAAGTCCGTGCGAGGCAGCATACGTCTGACAAACCCGCAGCATTTTATTTATGGCACCTGCCGTCGGCGCCAGCAACGCCATGTCATCAGCGTAGCTGATACTATTGATTTTTACACCATGGACGCTACATCCCACCCGCATATTGCTGAGGTCCACGATAAGGCCATCGATATACGCGCTAAAAAGCCTTGGAGATGTCAGACCACCCTGCCTCACACCGCACTCCAACCTGTATGGATCAGAGAGTGCATTGGACCACTTTACAACATTCTGTTGATTCCCATACCAGTACTGTAGAATCCAACAGTTGTACTGACGCTGACTGATTTACTAAAATTAAGTAAGTTCTAACGGTGCTGCATACACCTAAAGACCGTAGTGACTACACGCTGTCAGGTAGGCCGCATGTCTGTAGTCAGTTTCCACTAAATAACATGAAAAGTGCAAGTGAACCCAAACCTTAGAGTTAGTTCTGTAGCAATCCAAAAGGTTTACGAATTAATCATTAATTCAAGCAAAAATACTTAGTAACGAATGAGTAATCAATTTTGAAAACACGGAGAGTTAAATGTCTTAGAATTAATAGTGATCAATTTTATGAATTACTAGCGGACGTCACGCGGTTTCACCTGCGTAGTTCCCGTTCCCGCGGGAATACAGGGATAAAAAGTAGCTTATGTCACTCGGGGATATTGTAGCTTCCCAACAGTGAAAGAATTTTTTAAATCGGTCCAGTAGTTTCGGAGCCTATTCGTTACAAACAAACAAACAAATATTTCTTCTTTATAATATTAGTGTAGATGAGTTTTTCATTAAAATTACAATTAGAAGCATGTTGGAGAACTGTCACAACTGCCTGAACAGGGTTAACTTAGTTTCGACTTGGTTACAAACACAATAGAGTACGGAATAGTTCTGCTTGCGTCTCCATGTTCTCTACGACTGACCTATCAGTTATAGGCTTGATCACTCAATTTTTCCAAGTTCCAACTAATTGCCTAAAAAAAAATGTTACACGTGTTTTTCAGAAACATTACAAATGAACGAAATGGGAAAACAAAAGGTACGCAACTTTGTTCTAGAGACAATCACAATGTAGGTAAAGTCACATAAGTGTATGTTTGCAAAATATGAGTTAAACCACTGTGACGGATCACGAATCATCAAATAACTCCTCCCTGAGGGCAGAGCAAAAGGGAGTGTCAGACTTCTACTGACTAAAAACCACCCATGTTCCTACTTAGCCCTATACGTCGAGGCCGCGGTAACTTGTATACAACCCGCAGCCCATCACAATCTACCTTCACTCGCATTAAAGCTAATCCAATCATGTATTTATTAATCTAGACCAAAGTTGGACGCATTTATAATCAATTTATAAAGGGTGTAAAAGTAACCTTAACGCAAACGAAGGGCATTTGTTCTCCCCACCACTGCGATATTTTTTTTGTTCTAGACCATACCTGGGAACCCCTTAGTTACGGAGATATTGGGGGTCAAAGTTCCAAATTTTGCACAGCTGTTTTTGTAAAGATTTACAAAAACAGCTGTGCAAAATTTGGAACTTTAGTATGTTACAACCTGAAAACTAGTATTTATACTAGTTTTCAGGTTGTAACATACTTAAATTACCTCCATGACCCTTTTACTATTCAAAGCATCCACTAGCACAATGTTTTAAGAGTGCTACATTGAGTTTTACCGTTTTTTAATGTAATTTTTGACCCCAAAAAAAAAAGTCGTTTCCCAGCAAAAATTTTTGCGTAGTACCCCTACGCAAAGTAACATTTGATTCCAATAATAGGTATGACAAAAATGCTAGAACGCACGGAAATTTTTTCTAGTTTCTACAAGGTCCGTGTAATAAATAACTCCGGATGTAACCTGATGAAGCGACTGCTTTCTGACGTCCACAAGCCAGTAAGAAGTTACCTACTGGTTCAAGTTCACTCAGTTACTGACCGGGCACGGTTGCTTCGGGGAGTACCTGAATAAGATTGGGCGAGAGGCCACGGCGAATAGCCATCATTGCGGAGTTGGCCAGGACTCAGCACAACACACGCTTGAGGAGTGTCCTGCGTGAGCCTCTGATCGACAAGTCGTGGTGGCCAATTAAAAAAGAAAGGGCATTTGGGTGGGTCGCTTATGTACTCAAACTGCCACACAATCGTTAAAATTATTGAAAGACCCGGTCCTCACATTCACGATATAAAAATAATAAAATATTTATCACATTAAATAATAATGTTATTAAATGTCAAAAAACACCAAAACAAAATTAAAAAAAAAAAAATAACAAGTAAATATTGTTCAAAAATAAGAAAAAATCATATTTGAAAAAGTAAACATTGTTATTGTGTATAAAAAGAATTCGTAAATTAAAATGTCTAATTATAAAAGGAAAAATAAAATATGTTTAAAGTTAATTCAAATTGGAGCAGTTCAATCCCAAGCTTTTTTGTCCTCTATACATATAATCTTTAACTGTAAAAAAAAACCTTTCTGCCAAAGTTTACGTTTTATAAGGACCAGCTGACCCACGCAACTTCCTCGATAGATCGACTACCCAACATAGTAATATTTTTTCAATTACTTTTCTAATGTGGGAAGAATTTTCAAAGTCGTCAGAGTAATTTTTGAGTTGAATCGTAACAAACAAAAAATCTAATCTTTCCTCTCTATAATATTAGTTTAGATTACCTTAGAATACATTATTAAAGTGAGAATTACTATAGGTACATATCATCATAATCATCATCAGCCTTATATTGGTCTCACTGTAGGGACTCAGGCCTCCGCTCTAGGAGTGGGATGGGCTATAATCCAGTTATGGTGTAAGCCTTCAGACTTTTGCGGCTAAGGCAACCCATACTGCTGTAGGATTTGTCCTCCTAATACAGGTTTTCCTATTGTGACCACACATTTACTGTAGATTTCATTTGCTAGATGTTCATTTATAATGCCAGACAGCCTTTCCACTTGTCGCTTGTAGTCTTCTGATAGGCTGTTCCTGTATATTACAGGAGGAATTAGTGCGTCAGTACTGGCAACTGGTAATGGCGCTCGGAGGCGCTACAGCGGGGGGTCATTCCGTTGCCACAGCAAATTGCTGCGCAGCGGACAGACCTCCGGTGCAATCTCATGGTGACATGGAGACAGCGACTGTCGCAACCCCGTGTAGGGCACGCCACGATAGTGGCGATAAGTCCCCTCTTTGAGGAGTGGCTAGAGAGGCGCCACAGCACCCTCACCTTCCGTCAGGTCAGGCAGGTCCGGCCCTGGTGCAAGCAATGGTCCGGGGCGAGGAGGAATGGGACGCCGTCGCCTCCTTCTACGAAGCAGTGATGCTAGCGAAGGAGGTGGCTGAACGCGAGAAGGAGAGAACCTCTCGTCCCAGCCGCCGCAGGAGGCGCTCCGGGCGTCGGGGGCCACGTGATGGCTTCCGGCCACCGTAGACGCGGGCCTGTGGACGGTGAGTGATGGGCTAGCTCGCCGTCGCTAGTTATGACGACGACAGGCCGTGTCGACGGCGGGTTCGTGTTCCACGCGCGCCTCAAAGAGATGTCAGCAACATGGAAGGGGCCCGCAAGGGCCGACGCCCATCGGGGCTGCGGAATGCTGTAAGAGATACCGCGGCCTTGACATATAGGGCTAAGAAGGAACATAGGTGGTTTTTAGTCAGTAGAAGTCTGACACTCGCTTTCGTTCTGCCCAAGAGCGGAAGGGGTTATTTAATGATTTCCCACCCCCCCCCCCAAAAAAAATGGCCAATTACGATTATTTTCTTAACTTTGAGGTGAAAAATCCTGGGTATTATGTCGTGTCTATCATATTTGTGTTTGCCCAGACAAAAGCTTCTCCGTGATTTCATCCCATCGAGGATTGCAAGTAAATGTTATAAAGAGAGCGGGACGACCCTAGCACATACGTCATGTCGTCTTGTGTCGGCTCATGCATTCAGCGTGGCCCTCCAGTAGAAGAAGGCAGCACCACTTTTTGACCCCGCTGATCAGCATCATCGTCCTTTCTCCATAACACATCTCGCAAGTGTAAATAACTGTCCGCACTAAGCTGCACTCGATTGTTTCTAATATAACTTAACCTTTCCGTCTCGATTTTCAAAACATGTCGCCTAAAAAAACTGCTAAAGTGAACGATAATATCACAGATTATTGTCTTCTCCATTCCTAATCATTAAAATACGGTAACAATAAAAACTTGCAGCAGATACCATTTTTTTAAGCGGTTGTTTGGTCTTAGGATCGCACTGGAGTATAGAAATGTATAGTATTCATCCTCGCCGCAAGGTACCCAACCCACTGTAATGCATCGTATGAGCGATGGATTTTACTTCTTCGATGCAATATGTTATCATGGCTTCCAATTTTAATATAATATCCCGCATGTATCCAGCTTCGAAAATTGCTGCCTAACTAAATAAAGCAACTTCATTTGACGTAGGTTGATTGAGTTTTCAAACATGTGTCAAAATAAAATGTCATTTAAATCAAAAGTAACTAAGGAGTATTGATATCAACTTCGATGCAAATTGCCAAAATAACTTTCTACATCTTTTTACCCGATTGCGGCGAAGCCCAAAAGGAGGGTTATGTGTTTGGCGTGTATGTATGTATGTAAGTATGTATGTATGTACGTTTCTTTGTTCCCTCATAACTCCTAAACGGATGAAGGGATTTGAATGAAATATACGTCGTTAGATTTGTCTTGATGGCGCGAGTGTCACTGGCTACATTAAAATTAAAAAAAACAAAGATAATTGCTGGTTTTGGGGGCCAAATCGTGGATTTGAAAAAAAAAAAAAATAATTACCATCGAGTAGGGTATCAAAATGAAGGGTTTTAAAAGGAGATTACAAAAATATATGATACCTATATGTTTAAAATAAATTCAAAGTCACAAATTATATAAACAAACACCAAAGTTAAGTCATCTGCGAACTATTTTACGCGACCAACGAAAGAACAAACACTAAAGAACTAAAAAGTTAGAAATAAAAAAAGTAGTTAAAAAACTAAAAAACCCGACTGAAAGGACTGAAAAGCAAAAAACAAGCACACTTTAAATTAAACAAAACTTGGAAGCAGGCGTGGTCAATTCTATTTTCATTTCATAATTTAATATTCAAATAAACCCCTCAGTCCTTTCAGTCGGGTTTTTTTAGTTTTTTAACTACTTTTTTAATTCGATTTGTTAATGCTGCTACGCTTTGCTAGTGGCACATCTAACTGAATAATAACGTTCAATATAAATAGTTGATGAAGAAAAGAAAAACATTTTGTAACATCATCAAGTTTTTACAAGTAGTGTTATTGTTCACGGTCATGATGCTGGTCACTCAGCTCAGCTCAGCTCTTGGTGGGATTTTATTAAAATATGAAGATCTTATCTCATAATTGTTCAAAGTTCCATTCATCATAAGATTATAGCAGTCCACTGCAACACAAAGGTTGCTGCGGTTGTACACAGTTTCTCCCGATATCTAGCAACCAGCTACTCTGAAGGATTATTGCTTAACCTAGAATATGAGATTCCTTACATGAAACCACGCTTCGTACCAACTTATTCTCTCTAAACAACCACCATCAACTAACTCACCTCCTTTGGGGTTAAATTTCGAAAAACCCTTTGTTAGTGGACACCTACTCTTCACAAAAAATAATAATTAACCCTCCAAATGAAACTGCTCTGCACCCATACATTATTCGCCCTAGAACTAAGAGCGTCGGAAAATTATAAAGGCAGCGTCACAGTGCAAACATGTTTAAACGGTAAACCGATAAAAGTTGAAAAGCAGTTTTTAAAATAAAAAAAAATATTAAAATAAAATTACCATTTCATAGTATTTTTGTGGCAATTATACTATCCTATAGTTTGAGTGCTATGAAAACAAACTAACGGATAAAATCGATTACAATAAAAAACGACCAACACAAATTAATTTGTTTGGGTAATATCACCCCATATTATACAACCAAGTCCTCCGCCGCGTCTGTCTGTATGTTCTCAATAAACTCGAAAACCGGCCAACTGCATGTCGGACCGTAGTCGGACTTCGGGTTCCGTAGTTGCACATCCAAATATGTAAACTTACTAAACTGATTAACCACCCTGCCTACCTGCCTCCGAACGACGATTTTCATTGTGAAAATAAAATATACTTATATTTGCAGTTTTTCGACCTGTGCCTCCATACATTATGTCATCATCTGCCTAGCCTTTTCCTAACTATGTTGGGGTCGGCTTCCTGTCTAACCGGATGCAGCTGAGTACCCGTATTTTATATGTCCTCCACAACCCAGTTAATACTTGGTAATACGATACCCTTTGATAAGACTGGATGTCAGACGTTCAGGTCACTGACTACCTGTCTCTCTCTGTAGTCGGTCCCTCATGTCTGAGGATCGTGGTCAGCTTCGGAGTCACATCTGGAGTGGATGATCCGCCTCCACCGGTTTCTGTCCAGCGCATCCCTTACCACCGTGTAGAACTGACTACCTGTAACGACTGCTAAAGATCTATATATGATATGGTAGCCGGGACCAACAGCTTAACGTGCTTTCCGAGGCACGGAGGAAACTCGATATGTAATGAGCGGTCTCCCATCTACAGACCAACCTAGACAAGCCTGAAGATCGACCCGAGTGGCAGTTATTATTAAACATCGAGCTCCTCGCTTCCATACATTATGTATAGGAAATCCCACCAAAAACAAAACTTGTAAAAAAAGCCAAGTTAAAAGTCAGTTAATATATTCAGTCCCTACTTAAAAACCTTTGATGTTTTAAATAAATGGATTGACTTGGCCATCGCATCGCATTCGCCAATGTTAAACAGGTCATTGTAATAGCTGGCCAGCACATTATCTATCGCATTGGCCAATGGGATGCAGTGGCCAAGTCAATCCATCCAGATTAAATATTCACATACATCTAGTTACATATTTACACAATTCCTAACACGGTCAAAAACTAGTTTGTTCATATTAATGAATTTCATGACGAATGTTATTTCACAACTCATTTTCTAAGGATACTAATTAATTGTATTGGAAAATATTTTTTGCATAAATAACCGTAAAAATCAGGAAATAGTCCATAACATTTCCCTACTTCTACAGTGCCATCATGAAGTTGTTGCAAGTCGCGCTGTTGTTTACGTTCGTGATGCTGCTGGCTCATGCCTCTGCAAACTCGTGCAAAAGGAGATCAAAGCGCGGTAAATGCAATTAATTTCCTTATAATCTTTCTATTCTATCTTGCATGGATTAGAATGTTAGGCCACAAAAGGGATGACTGAGAGACATGCATGTGGCTCCAAAAATCTAAATCTAAATCCCCATCTACCAACCCGCACTGGGCTCGCGTGGTGTATTATAACCCATTCTCTCTCATACCTAGGAGGCCTGTGTCTTATCAGTGTGATGAGGATAGCAATCATATGGGGAAGTGTGATGTTACACAAACGAATAAAATAAGAAATTAAAACATGAGAAGACGTGACACCGGTGACTGAATAGTTGTGTGGTGATCGGATCTAGTGGCATTGCCATGTGATATGAAGAAACAAGGGAAATGTCATGAGGAACGTAAAGTTTTGGATATGATGTGGATGGGTATACAGGGTGATTGGAAGATGGGTGCAAAGCTTTAAGGTGAAGATAGTATAGACAATTTAGGACCATTTAAGCTATGGTTGTCTTAGACGAAGTCTTACCAAATTTTTTTAAACAAATTTTTAAGTTTTTTTTCGGAAATTCTCAAAATTTAATGTAAACTGCATAATTATGGCCAAATTGAATGATAAATGAATTCATTTTTTATTTATTTAATTAAAGTAATGTGTAAGCAACCAAGCAAAACATGTTTTAGGCTTCTGTGTCATTAGACATTTTTTTTACAGATATTTAAAGCTCAGAAAAAATAAAAAATTTGTACAATACGTCTTTTAAACCTTATTTAAAAAAAAAACGGAGGGTGCTTTTTTTGTTCAAACCTTTTTGAAGACATGCTTGATAATCGCTCTTTCTTTTGAGGTATCATTTATGCGGATATCTTACAAATTATTGAAATTAGGACCTATAAACCAAATCGAGGGAGAAATTTTAAATTTTAGGCAGTCTAACAAAACACAAAATTTTTGCTTAAAAGAATACTTTATGCGCTCGAAATGATAACATTGTTCAATTCTAAGAATTTTTGGCACATGCAGGAACCAATTGAGGGGAACCCATTGAGGGGATTCTCTAAACAATGGCCACCGAGCGCGGTGCGACGGCATTTCCAGGTAGAACGCCCAATGAATAGCAAAAAGCGATAAAGAGTTGGTTTTTACAGCAAAATGGTCTTAGTTACTGAGGCAACAAAGTCGTTTTTCTTTAGTCAGGGTCAGTCGGTCTGTGATGAAGCCGTTACATCTTTTACTTATTAGTCAAACTACTGCCCTTGTGAGTGGACGTTGTCGTGTTGATTCACAATTTACCGTGTTCAGTTGTAGCCCTTTGCGTTCCTGCACGTGTTGTTTGCGTTAGTTTTGAACTTTTTTGTTTCACCGTGTCCAGTCGTAGCCTCGCGCTCCTGCACGTGTTGATTTTTGACTTAATTGTGTTGAGTTGACGTTTAGTGCGCTCCTACGCCGTTTTTCTTAATTGTTAAGTGACTATGGCTACTTTTTCCAATCAAGAATATGCGGATATCGTATTTATGTACGGTAGAGCAGACGGCAATGGATCTTTGGCGCGACGGATGTATCAAGAGCGCTATCCGAATCGCAGGATACCGAATGTCCGAGTGTTTTACAACACGTTTCGTCGTCTTGCCCAAGATGGGTTTCACCGCGTGGAACCTGGAGTCAACCCGGGCAGACACGAAACTGCCGTCGACGAAGACATTTTAGCAGCATTTCAAGCGGAACCTACTACCAGTACTAGAGCAGTAGCTCGAAATTTAAACATTTCTCAATGGAAGGTGTGGCATACAATGCACCAAAATGATAAGTATCCGTTCCATGGCAGGAGTGTGCAAGGTCTAGTAGAGCAAGATCCTCAAAGAAGAATTCAGTTCTGCCGTTTCCTCCTCAACAGAGACATCGAAGATGCGTGGTTTCTGAAATCAATCTTGTGGACGGATGAAAGTAAATTTTCAAGGGAAGGTATTACAAACTTTCACAACATCCATGAATGGGCCGACGTAGACAACAATCCACATTTTAAGAAGCAGGTGTCATTTCAGATGAAATTCTCTGTGAATGTATGGGCTGGAATAATTGGCAGAACATTGATTGGGCCCCACTTTTTGCCTGATCCATTGAATGGCGAAAATTATTTGCAATTTCTGCAAATTGATTTACCACTGCTGGTAGAGGAATCAGGTGTCCCGATCTTCGAAAGAGACCGAACAGTCATCTTTCAGCAAGACGGCTGTCCAGCGCATTGGACTTTAAATGTAAGGGAACACCTCAACAATTGCTTTCCTGATAGCTGGATCGGCAGGGATGGACCCATCCCTTGGCCCGCTCGCTCCCCAGATCTGACCCCGTTGGACTTTTTCGTGTGGGGCCGGGCCAAGGAACTGGTGTATAACAACAAAGAAATTAACACTAGAAACAAAAAAATACATTGATACAAAGAATAAATTCAGCGTTTGAGACAATGAAGCAGGAGATGATGTTGAAAATAACGACTACAGAAGTTAGAAGACGGGGCCGTGCTTGTATTAGGAATCACGGCCGTCATTTTGAACATGAAAAATAAATAATTTTAATTCAAATGTTGTTTTAATTAGTCTGCCTAAAATAAAAAAAAATCTCCCTCAAATTGGTTTGTAGGCCCTAATTTCAATAATTTGTAAGATATCCGCATAAATGATACCTCAAAAGAAAGAGCGATTATCAAGCATGTCTTCAAAAAGGTTTGAACAAAAAAAGCACCCTCCATTTTTTTTTTGAATAAGGTTTAAAAGACGTATTGTACAATTTTTTTATTTTTTCTGATCTTTAAATGTCTGTAAAAAAAATGTCTAATGACACAGAAGCCTAAAACATGTTTTGCTTGATTGCTTACACATTACTTTAATTAAATAAATAAAAAATGAATTCATTTATCATTCAATTTGGCCATAATTATGCAGTTTACATTAAATTTTGAGAATTTCCGAAAAAAAACTTAAAAATTTGGTTAAAAATATTTGGTAAGACTTCGTCTAAGACAACCATGGCTTAAATGGTTCTAAATGGTCTGTACTATCTTCGCCTTAAAGCTTTGCACCCATCTTCCAATCACCCTGTATAATAGGTTGGGGAAAAAGTTTCTTTGCATTTTTTAAGAAAATTCCAAACATTTTTTAATATAGTTTATTTACATTTAACTAAAGTATGTAGATACCATTTTGTTCGATAACTTTTTGCCATCTTGTAGGTAGGGACATGATCCCATTACTATAGAATATTGGGATTTCTGATCAAAATACCGCGACAAGTGGTTTTGGCAGTCCTCTCTTGATGTTAACTTGACACTGCCTAAAGAATTCTGAAGAGACCGAAACAGGTGGAAATCTGAAGGTGTCAGGACTATACGGCGGATGCATTAACACCTCCCAGCCAAACTCTCTTAATTTTTGCTGAGTTGCTAAAGATGTGTAAGGTCTAGCGTTATCATGATGAAAAACCATACCCCTTCTGTTGATTAATTTCGGCCGCTTCCTCTCAACTTCTTGCTTTAATCTCATTAGTTGTTTGCAGTAGAGTTCAGAATCGATGGTCCTGCCTGGTGGTAACAGCTCATAATGAATAATGCCCTTCCAATCCCACAACACACACAGCATCACCTTGTTGCGAGTTAACCCGGGTTTCGCCACAGTCTGTGAAGCCTGACCGGCCTTTGACCACGACCTTTTTCGCACGTTCTTGTCGTACGTGATCCACTTTTCATCACCAGTTATCAGCTTCTTCAAGAATGGTGCGGTTTCATAACGTCGTAATAAAGAATCACAAATGAGTACACGGTTCATTAGGTTTCATTCAGTGAGCTCGTGAGGTACCCAAATATCGAGCATTTTTGTGTACCCAGTTTTTTTCAAATGCGCCAAAACTGTTTTGTGGTCAATTCCTGGTTCTTCAGCTACGTCGTAACTACTGATATGCCGATAGTTCCATTTTGTACTAAACCATAATCATATTGTCTATGGATTAACTGTCAAATTGGTTATGGTTTAGTACAAAACGGAACCATTTGACAGTAATTGATAGGCACTAAAGGTTAGCCACTGTCATTTAAAAGATACGCAATAACCTTGCAGAGCAACGTGCATCTTTGACACATATTACATTTCCGGATTGAAAACGCTTATACCAAATTTGTGCTACCGTCACAGACACTGCACTAGGTCCATAAACATCGCAAATTTTTTTCGCGGCTTGCGTTGCATTTTAACCTTTTTTGTAGTAAAATTTTAAAATGTATCGAATTTCTTCATTAGATTCACTCATCTTGACGGTACGAAAAACAAATGAAAATCACACATTTTCCTCATATGAATTTGGATTATTATGTTTTTTAAAATTTAAACTTTTAATGATATCAAAACCAGCCAGATACAAATAGTATAGCCAAAGAGATTTTATTACAAGTTCATACATACTATAATGCGAAAAGACTTTTTCCGCAACCAATATGTACGGGTAGCGGAAGACTAAAGAAACGATGGATGAACTATATAAGGTTTGATATGACATGAAAGGAGGTGCCTGATGACATGACGAGTAATAGAGAAGTATGGAAAATGAACAGACATGCTGCGCTGACCCATTTAATAGGAAGACTATAATCGAGACTCTTTTCGTGCCTATAATCGAGAAAAGATAGTGGGCAAAAATGTACGGAAGTTGGTCCAAGCGTCGCCACAGATGAATCATACCAAATGGAAGGGTATATGATTATACTAAGTAAATGTACTGTTCAAACACGCAAAGGGGCATCAAAATCTGTCCTAGGGGAGAGGAGATATTTCGAGAAATTATTTTTTAAATTTGCCTTATAAGTTATTATAGTGTTAGAAACTATTTCTTCCAACCTCCTTGGTCCGAGTGGAAGTTTCGAAAAAGAAGCATGGTGCAAGGACAATTTAAGTGTCCCTTGTGTTGGAGCGCCTGATGGATTCGTCTTGGCAGCGAGCGACAGTGCGTCCTGGTTTAGTTTTAAGTTTTTGATGTAAGAACTGCGTATTCATTACTGCTTGTGTCATTACCTCGATAGTACACATTTCTTAGGTAATCCCAAATTCTCCTCGTTTTATTCTACCCAAGTCCTGGTGCCACGTTCATGGTCCATTGTTGAGCCGGATTGTGATATTCATCAAGTTAATTCGAAGATTTATGAAATCAGCGATATTAACGACGGATTAATTAACCTGGACTTGAGAGGTTATACGCCGGTGCCGCCAGCGTGGAATTTGGATTGAGAGTACATATTATTTTCACGGTGTTAAGTTTTATATTGGATAATATCGTCACCCAACACTCGTACAGGTTGTATTTAACTTTAATTATATTAAGTTACTAAAGGTTAGTGCCATTTTTAACTTGTATTAATTTAAATTAGGTTTATTGAGTACCTTTTTGCATTTTGAATGGTTTCGTTATTTTTGTATGCTACGCGTACAATTAGCGACAATTATTATATAATACATTTAAATAAAGTAGGAATTAGTACTACATTTATATAATTTGTATTGTCGCATTAAGCGATAACTATTCAGTTAAGTGTTAGTTGATGCGTGGGTATTCCTAAGCCATAGTTTATTCAGATTAGTGTTAGATATTATTTCCAATTATTGACTATAGTGTCAGTTAATTAAACCGTAGTGTACTTCAGATTTATTGCTTACTTATATCCTAATTGATATAACTTAAAGATTACTTAATGAGGAATTTCTAATAAAAAGTTGGCACATCTTTATATTAGTAGGTAATCAGTTTGTTGTTATATACAGGTATTTACATTAAAGATCATCTAATTACATTGTTACATCACATTAAAATCAACCGTATAATTAAGTAGCTACATTACTTCTGTTTAAGTATATAAACGTATTGTTACTGTATACATTACAGGTCGACAACACTCGAGTCCCAGTATGTCCGAGGAAAAGGAATTAGTAAAGAAGCGAGGCAGTTTTAAGGGCCGCTTAACTATATTCATCAGTTACCTGGACGCAATGATTGACAAGACACTAAGTAGTTGTGACGTCACGGAGTTACAGCTGCGCATGGGTAAACTTGAGTCGTTGTACGAACAATACGATGAGGTACAGTTGCGGTTAGAATGTATGGTTGATGATGCGAAGGCGCAGTTGTCTGAGCGTTGTGAGTTCGAGACATTGTACTTTAAGGCATTGTCGAGGGCACAACAATTACTGAGTAAAGCTAATAAAGAAAATGATTCGGTTTGTGATAAAAGTACTCTTGGTAGTATTTATAAACATAATATTAAGTTGCCTATCATACAACTTCCGAAGTTTAATGGATTATATACCCATTGGTTGGAGTTTCGTGACACCTTTACTAGCCTCATCCATAATAATGACGAGATTGATGAAATCAACAAATTTCATTATTTGCGTGCTTCTCTGGATGGATCTGCTGCTGTGGTTGTTCAATCCATTGAGTTTGCCGCTCGCAACTATAATGTGGCTTGGAATTTAATTTGCGATCGATTCGACAATAAAAGGTTATTAGTGCAGAATCACTTGTCAGCATTATGTAACATAGACTTTATCACAAAGGAATCCTCAGCCGCTTTGAAAGGTTTAATAGACGTATTAAATAAAAACTTACGAGCGTTAGAATCGTTAGGTGAACCAGTCAAGCAATGGGATACTTTGTTGATATATTTAGTTACTCGTAAGTTGGATCAGAAGTCTTATCGCGAATGGGAGGAATTTATAGGTCATACAGACAAAGACAGTAAGATTACTTTCGATGCATTTCTCCAATTTATTCGCACACGCGCTGATTTAGTTGAAACCCTAGAAATACCAAGACATAACGGGTCAAGTGTCGCTAAATCAGGTTCAACGAGTAAAATCAAGTCTATGGTGACAACACAACATTCTAATAATGTAGTAAGCACTGAATCGGTCACGAGGCTATGTCCCAATTGCAAAGGTGACCATAGTCTGTCTAATTGTTCACAGTTCCTTTCGTTGAGTAACGAGTCTCGTCGTAAATTAATGCCTAGTTTTAAATTGTGTTACAATTGTTTTCGTCCGGGTCACTTCTCCAACAACTGTAAAAAACCGGGTTGTAAGTTATGCAAGCGAAGGCATAACATATTACTTCATACTTCAGACACTAGCGATAATCGTAGTGATAATACAACATCGTCTCCGTCAACGTCTGCGTCGCCCGCGCACTCTGCTAACACTGACGCTAATAACGTAGCTTTGTCTGCGCACATTTCGCCTTGTTATGGTGAGAGTAGGAAGGAGCGCGGCGTGTTGTTGTCAACAGCTTTAGTTAAGGTATTTGATCATAATGATCGTGAGCATATTGTGCGAGTGACACTTGATAGTGGTAGTACATCATGCTTTATCACGGAGCGATTATGTAAACGCCTTAAATTACATACAAGTCCGATAGATGGCTCAATTTGTGGCATAAATAACGCGACCTCACGCGTAGGCAATACTTGTCAGGTGAAAATGACGTCACTCAACAACAGTTATGTTGCTAAGTTGTTTTGTTTTGTTTTGCCATTAATAACGAATGAAATGCCATGTTGTGAATTAGATTTATCTAACCTAAATATTCCTACTGATATTTGTCTGGCAGACCCTACTTTTTACAAGCCCTCCGATGTAGATCTTTTAATTGGTGCTGATCTATTCTGGGACCTGTTAGGTTCTCAAAGATTAAAGCTAGGGGTTGGGAAGCCAGTGTTATGTGAAACTAGGTTAGGCTGGATCGTCTCTGGTCCCATTTTATATAATAATAATAAATTTAGTAACAGTGTAAGTTGTCATTTTACTCAAACTAGTTCCTGTAACGATCATGAGTCAAGATTTATTCGTGATGAGTTGACGCGATTTTGGAACCTTGAAGAGGTTACCTCTCAGCAGTCTACTTATTTGCCAGAAGAAAAACTGTGTGAGGAGCATTTTATTAAAACCACAACTCGTTTAGAGGACGGTCGTTTTTGTGTTCGTATACCAATGAAGCAGAACCCTTCTGTTCTAGGTGACTCATTTCATAGGGCTTCAAAATGTTTATATTCCCTGGAACGTAGACTTAAGGCTAAGCCTGATTTTAGTACTTAAGTTATATCACGAGTTTATGGCAGAGTATGAGTCGTTAGGTCATATGTCCGTAAATAAGGAATTAGGTTTAAATGCGTATTATATACCTCATCACGGGGTACTACGCGAATGTAGTACCACTACCAAACTACGTGTAGTGTTCAACGCTAGTTGCCCTACTTCATCAGGGATATCTTTTAATGATTTACAGATGGTGGGTCCGACGGTTCAGGACGATCTCCTGTCTATACTTCTTCGGTTTCGACATTATAAGTATGTCTTGTCAGCCGATGTTGAAAAGATGTATAGACAGATAGTTGTCCATCCATCTGACAGGCACTTGCAACAGGTAGTTTGGCGTGAAGACACGTGTAGTCCTGTCAAGGTATTTAAACTGAATACCGTCACATACGGTACGGCGAGTGCGCCGTTTCTAGCGACGCGCTGCCTTAAGCAATTAGGTATTGAGTGCACTGATGATAAGATTGCCACCATTATCAAGCATGATTTTTACGTGGATGATCTACTCACGGGTGGCAATGATTTAAATGAAGTAATGGTAATTCGTAATGAAGTCACCAATGCACTCAGATCAGCTTGCATGCCACTTCGAAAGTGGAAGTCGAACGAACCTGTTTTGGTCTCAGGGACTTCTCAGTCATCCTTAGATTTAGGTATAGGATCTAGTGAGCCCAATAAACTGTTGGGGCTCAACTGGTTTGCCGACTCTGACGAACTAGGTTTCTTGATAGTTCTGAGATGCCTTCTAATGGCAGTACGAAGCGTGATTTGCTTTCAGTAATTGCACGCATTTTTGACCCTTTAGGTCTTTTGTCTCCTTCTGTAGTGACCATGAAAATGTTGTTGCAAAAAATGTGGTTGGACAACCTTTCATGGGACGAACCGTTGACTCTGGAACTCAACACAACCTTTAAAGCCATTGTTAAAAATCTCCCTCTTCTAAACAACTTGCGTATCCCACGTTTTATTATGTTCGATTCGTACCACACGTTAGAACTCCATGTATTCACGGATGCATCTGAGCGCGCGTACGGTGCGTGTGCCTATGTCCGTAGTGTCTGCGGTGATGGTGAATGCATGGTCCGTTTACTGATAGGGAAAAGTCGTGTGGCGCCGATTAAACCTACCACGATTCCGAGGTTAGAACTGTGTGGTGCCGTAGTGGGAGCTCGCGTGTGTGAGAAGGTGGTCAAATCACTTCGAGTAAAGTTCGATCGGGTCTACTGTTGGACAGACTCAACCATTGTGTTGGGATGGTTACAAATGTTGTCCTCTAAACTTCAGCCATTTGTACGCAATCGCGTTGCTGAAATTTTAGATAAGACAGGAAACTGTACTGCGTCATGTCCCAACTGCCAAGAACCCAGCAGATCTCATATCTCGTGGCGTGGATATTGATGCTCTGCAAGGTTTACATCTGTGGTGGTGTGGCCCCGACTTCTTGAAGGAAGATCAGTCCAACTGGCCATCTCACCTTAAAATATGTTTAGAGTTCGAGACATTGCCCGAAACGCGACCTCAAGTTTCATTGAGCACTATTGTAGAAAGTAGTTCTTGCGATTTATTTATAGATTTTAAGCGTTTCTCTAATTATTTAAGACTTGTTCGTTCCGTAGCATATGGGTTGAGATTTATTAGAATTTGTAGAAAACTTCCTGTAATTAGCAACTTTCTATCAGAAGAAGAACAACAGGAAGCATTAAATGTTATTATTTTAAGATGTCAAATGGATTCGTTTCCAGAGCACAAATTACTTGCAAACAAAAAAAAGTTTACCTTCAAAAAGCGCCCTTCTCAAATTTAATGTTTATTTAGACAGCAACAATATAATGCGTGTCGGAGGACGCTTAGAGAATTCTGACTTCTCACATAATAAAAAACACCCTATTATTTTACAGTCCACACATATATTTACAAAGCTATTGTTTAATTTCGAGCACAAGAAATTAATGCACGCAGGCCCACAGTTATTATTAGCGTCGATAAGGGAATCGTATTGGCCTATAGGCGGCCGAAATTTAGCTAAGGCTTGCTATCATAACTGTGTGCGCTGTTGTCGTATAAAGGGTAATGTAGTTACACCCTTAATGGGGAATTTGCCACGGCAGCGTCTCCGTCTGGGAGGCTACCCCTTCGAGAGTGTTGGTGTTGATTATGCCGGTCCCATCATGTGTGCCAGTCGGCAAGGCCGCGGTTGTAGGCTAGTAAAGGTGTACGTTGCGATATTTATTTGCTTTACCACCAAGGCTATTCACTTGGAGCTAGTAGGTGACCTAACTAGTGATAAATATTTATTGGCTTTGTATAGGTTTATTTCGCGAAGAGGAAAACCCGTAAACATTTATTCTGACAACGGTACCTCATTCGTTGGAGCGTACAACGATTTATCAAAATTTTTAAAGTCAAATTGCGATTCCTTAGGTGAAAGTTTGGCTAATGATGGAGTTAAGATGCACTTTATTCCCGCTTATACTCCTCACTTTGGCGGACTCTGGGAAGCGGGTGTTAAGTCGACCAAATACCATTTAAAACGAGTGTTGGGAAATTGTAATCTCACGTTCGAAGAGCTTAACACCACGCTGATCCAAATTGAGGCGATTTTGAACTCTCGTCCATTGACGCCGCTATCCGCCGATCCTGCAGACCTTACACCTCTGACTCCAGGACACTTCCTCGTCGGTCGACCGCTTACTTCACTGCCACAGCGAGATATACAGGAACACTCCATTCATCATTTAACTCGTTTCCAAAGAATCGAGCAACTCCGCCAGCATTTCTGGGTTCGGTGGAGTAAGGAGTTTGTTTCCGAGTTGCAGCAGAGAACAAAATGGCGTTCCTGCAAGGATGCATTGAAGCTGGATTCCTTGGTAGTGATAAAGGAAGATAACCTACCCCCCCTCAAGTGGAAGCTTGGTAGAATTGTCGCCGTCCACCCAGGATCAGACGGCATCGTTCGTGTGGCTGATATCCGGACTACTGCTGGAGTAATAAGACGAGCCTTCAACAGAATTTGCCCATTACCCGTCTCTTCTGATGCTTGTTGAAAGAGAATCTTTCAACGTCCGGGGGCATGTTGGAGCGCCTGATGGATTCGTCTTGGCAGCGAGCGACAGTGCGTCCTGGTTTAGTTTTAAGTTTTTGATGTAAGAACTGCGTATTCATTACTGCTTGTGTCATTACCTCGATAGTACACATTTCTTAGGTAATCCCAAATTCTCCTCGTTTTATTCTACCCAAGTCCTGGTGCCACGTTCACCTTGTCAGTGAACGTGAGCTCGGGATTATTTTGACTTTTGGCGGCAACGGATGTATTTTACTTTCTTTCGTCTATTTCATTTTATTAAAGGGTGTAAAAGTAACCTTAACGCAAACGAAAGGCAATTGTTCTCCCCACCACTGGGATATTTTTTTTGTTCCAGACCATACCTGGGTACCCCCTAGTTACGGAGATATTGGGGGTCAAAGTTAAAAATTTTGCACAGCTGTTTTTGTAAATATTAGTTTTTCAGGTTATAACTTTACTTAAATTACCTCCATAAGCCTTTTACTATTCGAAGCATCCACTAGCACAATGTTTTAAGAGTACATTGAGTTTTACCGTAAAATGTGATTTTTGACCCCAAAAAAAAGTCGTTTCTTTGCAAAATTTTGTCTTGCTGGTTTCTCATTCTGTTATGAATAATGTTTTGCCAACATGGGCGGCAAGGAGGTTAGCTACTGCTTAACCGGACTTTCCAGTAGGTGCCTTGAATTTAAGGCCTCCAGCCATGGCAAACAATCTTACAAACTAGGCGAATATACGCTAAGGGCTCCCCGTGTGAGGTACGAGCCTAATAGCCTTAGGGCTTCACTGGGTCGGATAGCAAGGGGACAGACTGGATCTGAGATTATTCTAGGGGCTGGTTTGACTCGAGCGAGGTACGGCGAGGGCATAAAACGGGGTCAAAAATAGACAGTTGGCACGCAATTACGGCTTTTTTTTGGATTTATGAATCTCATCAAAGACTCCTCCTGCTCGTCAGAGCGGTAGGAAGTGTCAGACCACCCATGTTCTTTCTTAGCCCTTTGTGTCAAGACCGCGGTATATCTTTCGAACAACCCGCAGCCCCGACGGGCGTCAGCGAGGGCTAAGCAAGAACACTGTGCACTGACAGAAAACAACAAAAAAGTGATAGCACGCTATAAAAACATCAAATAGTAACACCAAAGAGTATCAAAAAAGAGATTTTTTTGCGTCGTGTGGTAGTTAGCACGAAAAATAAACCGGCTTGCGATTAGGTAGGGTAGAATAATTATTCACAAGCATGCTGTTTTCGTATACACGTGCTACTTGTATGCTACTAAGTGACAGCTATTCGAAACTAGCGTGTTTCTGTGCTACTACGTATCAAGCATGTGTATACCAGCCTAATAAAAATGAGTAATAACTTCTAAGGCAAAAATAAACTGATAATTTCTCGAAATCTCTCGGACCGATTTTGATGCCCTTTTGCATGTTTGAACAGTACATTTTATTCTTCAATTTGGTTTATGATTCATCCTTGGCGACGCTTGGACCACATTTGCCCACTATCTTTTCTGACGTAGAAACTTGAACCCATAAAACCTCGTGCTTTGCAGTAGCTCTGCTTTTTTTTTTTAAATTGATATTATTAATTGTTTAGATATATATGATGCCTGCGGGTGGGATGGAGACTGCAAATACTACCCATACATTGGTTGCTTTCGTCAACTGCCAGATAAGCCGATGCGTCGCTTTCCGTTTTTTGTAAGACTCGGATAGCAATGCCTATTTGGCGGCAAAGATAAGATTTGAATCACTAACGGAAGAGAAATTTACTTGCTCATCATTACGTTCTCTACCTATATTAGGATTTGATTGTAAATTAATTGATTACAGTAATGGTATGTATGTATTTGTTAATCAGTCTTTATTTTCTTATTCCTCCTATTTAATTTAATTAATTTATGTGTGTGTAAGAGCAGTGGTGGCCCAGTGGTGGCGGCTTCGAACCCCGTCAGGCGCATTACTTTGTGTAATTTATTTCATCACTGCTCTCAAAACGGTGAAGGAAAACATTGTGAGGAAACCGGCATGTCTTAGAACCAAAAAACTCGAAGACATGTGACAACTACCAATCCGCACTGGGCCCGCGTGGTGGATTATGGCCCATCCCTCTTCTAGAGAGGAGGCCTGCGTCCTTGCAGTGGGAACGTTATAGGCTGATGATGATGATGAATTAATGTATTATTTTGTGATTGTGAACGCGATCGTACTCAACTACCCAACTATACCATTGAGTAAGCTCGTGATCGTTTCTCCAAGAAAAAATCTAAAGAAATAGGAAACTATAGCCTAACAAATCTTCACAATTAAGATAATACTTGCTGATACCCGTGACTTCGTCCGCGTGGATGTCGAAATTGTATACTAAAACCCACTAGGTATATTCATTGGTGGAAACAACATAAAAATCGGTGCAGTAGTTTTTATTTATTTATTGACTTCACTTTATCTATGATCATGATGCTTGTAACAACGCCGAAATATCGGGAACTCGAAACATTAACTAAATATAAAGAACTAGCGGACGTCACGCGGTTTTACCCGCGAAGTGCCCGTTCCCATGGGAATACAGGAATAAAAAGTAGCCTATGTCACCTGGGGATAGTGTAGCTTCCCAACGATGGAAGAATTTTTAAAATCGGTCCAGTAGTTTCGGAGCCTATTCGCTACAAACAAACAAACAAAATCTTTTATCTTTATAATATTATTGTAGATAAATCACCACTGGCATGCAAAACATTCCTAGTCAACCTACTCCTCCGCTATTCTTTTCTGATTAATTTCGTTGCGGGATCCAAGACAGTCAAATCATTTCTCTGGGACTTCGTCGAGCGTCATTGTCTCGGCGCTTTTCTTGTGGTCGCCACTGTTGATTCTGGCTTACAGAAGTTACAGTGGTTTGGGAATAGTGAGGCGGGCTTGTCCCATTAAAAAAAAATCCTTGTCAACAGAAAAGCTGACAAGGATTTTTTTTTAATGTACTACTTAACCTAAAAATATTAATTGAATCCCTACATGATACAAATTAAATTTTTAAACAAATTTTTAGGAGTCCTGGAGTTGATGAAATAACAATTTTATAAAAGGTTGCGAGATCATTCACAACCCTTCGTTGCTTCAATGAATCTAATTTGAAATAACTTATATAGCTGTTCAGCGTATTAGTGTATGTGAGTATGTGTTCAGGGTATTTGTGTATGTGAGTTTAAATGTTTGTGAACTCACCCACGATACAGGAGAAATTCCTAGTGTGGGGCAACGTTTTAATAAAAAAAAAAAAAAAAGCGTAATCGGCGTGTTGAAGACATTTGACCTCGTCATTTTCTTTTGAACCGGTCAATATGAACATTATAAATCGGACTCCAGACGGGAAATGCATATTCCACGAGGCTATGCATAAAGGTGTAATAAAATTTTTTTCACTTTGTGGTAATCAAGAAAAACAGCGAGTTACAGTCAAGATAAAATAAAGTCTTGAAAATCAGAAAAGACTTGGAGATTAGATTTCTTTTTCTCAGATACATATAATAATGGTTGAATGTTTGCAATGGTACTTTCAAATAAATATACAAAGAAACCTGAATTTTATGAAAGGATCCATCCATAAATTGACTCTAATTAGCCATTTAAATAAATTAAATAGCGATCTGTCCCCAGATTTTCTACGAAGCCTCCATTTGCAAAATGATTGGGTAGACCCTGAGGCTGGGTTCGGGCTATCTTTAATCACCCTTAATTTGTACCCTTTGCTAAAAAGGCTTTTATTTGAAGGTGTTTTCGGCTGGTTTACTTCCTGCGTTTATCACCATTTTAGCCTTTGCAGTTGTTATCATGGATGAAACTATAAATGCTTAAGTTACTCTGTCCGTCCGGTGTTTTTATAACTTTGTCCTAACTTAAAGTGCATACTTACGGATGAAGGACCCAGGTCACTCAGGAACCATATATTTAAACCCAGGTCATAATGTCCATAATGGCTAATTTCTGACCAAAATGCTTGTAGTACAGTCGAACAAACTAATAAGTATACAGGTAGATCTTTATAATTCTAGAACATACACTGAAAATGTTGATTGTAATTTTGATTTATAATGCGTTTCGTATTAAGCGACTGATGTCGAACGCTGTACCATTTCACATCAGTCTCTAAATAAAGGGTGTAAAAGTACCCTTAACGCAAACGAAAGGCACTTGTTCTCCCCCACCACTGTGAACATTTTTTTGTTCTAGACCATACCTGGGAACCCCCTAGTTACGGAGATATTGGGGGTCAAAGTTCCAAATTTTTCACAGCTGTTTTTGTAAATACTAGTTTTTCAGGTTATAACTTTACTTAAATTACCTCCATGACCCGTTTACTATTCAAAGCATTCACTAGCACAATGTTTTAAGAGTGCTACATTGAGTTTTAACGTAAATTGTGATTTTTGACCCCAAAAAAAAAGTCGTTTCCCAGGAAAAAAAATTGTGTAGGGGTACTTAGTTTGATGTACAGAATACTTGGTTGAAGTTTGCGTGAAGGGTTCATTTACACCCTGTATATGTGTATAATCTTAAAAGTAAATGCATATTAATTGGCTGTATTTGTACTAGTTGGTTCGATTGTTTCTTAAGATTAGGTCAGTCAGATCAAAGATGCCTGCTAAATATTGAAAAGGTCCACGTCCTTCATATCATTTAACCGTTAGTGAGCTTAACGGTTTTTTTATTATTTTAATTTTTTTTTTTCTTAACTTATGCATTCAGCGAAACATGTTTAATAATAAGAAGATTTTAATATTAAAAGGGATAAGATGACAATATAATTTGAACAATCACAAGCTACCATATACTAATGAACGAACACGAATGTGTGGTAAAACGTGCATTGGTAATTTTTTTTATCTTTTCTCTGCTGCATATTTTTTCGGTCGAGGTTTTGTTTATTTCTTATAATTGTTATTCGTCGTAACACTTGCATTGCAACCCACTAGGAATCATGATAGCACACCGACATCCTGCTCCACAATCGCTATTTTTTTCGCAGCCCTCTAACCGCAGCAGCTTTTTAACAGGAGATACTGGAAAAGTGTTCTAGGTTAACTCTGGTTCATAAAATTCTTCTGGTTTATATACCTACTGCCGGGACATAGGCCGCCTCTCTTCAGAAGAAAGCGATCCGTAATCCGCCACGTGGTGGGCCCAAAGTGCAATCCACTTTGGGCCCACCAATTTGTGTTAACTGCAGTTTAGGCTACTCACGGACTTACTTTATATTCGTCTATGTTCGTTTTTCTTTACATATTATATTATGTATTTATATTTACATAATCAGCCATGAATGTGGTCACTACTGGGACACAAGCCTCCTTGATAAAAAAGAAAAAAAAAATGTCAGTTTTATATTTTAAAGAATTTTAAACAAATTATTTTCTAGGCTAATTATATGTTACGAAAACTATTATAGTCTCCGACAAACTCACGTTGTATGGAACGTGACACCCATATTTTATTTGAATTTATTTCTAACCTTACCACAGGTTACATTGCGGGACAATAATAACTGTTTTGCCCCTCACAGGACCGTTGGCAACTCTTGAAGATCGGGGAGTAGGGAATATTTATTGCACTATAACCAGCGTGGTAATCACCATCAGCACATGGAAGGAGGCACAAAGGACCAGTCCGGAGCCCCTCTGTGCAACGCCTGTTATGGCACATCATTGGGGAGATTATAAAGTGGTCTCACCTGAGTTTTGCTGTGCAAGTCTCCCAATCTGAAGGCGACAATAATGACGAGGTACTATTCCTAACTATTGGAAAGAGGGTGGTATGGACAGTCTCCAGCAGACCATGGTTCCATGATTTGGAACAACATGAATGCAACTGGGTCAAGTCAAGGACCAGTTTTACTAACGGGATACTCACCAGCTAAAGTTAATTTATTTTTGCTGTGTCTGTTATTCCGGTGGTAAGCAGCAATGTACGACAAAGACACAAGGGCCAATATTAGGACTCCTAGAAACTTCATTATTATGTGGCTATACGCAAGTTCTAGTGGTAACTTGATAAATTGAATAAGAAATTCAGAAAATCGACATTTACGAGTATTCCTGCAATGTAGCAAATAATTAGAATTTTACATGAAATGTGCAATTCAAGTGACTGCGCTTCTAATTCGAACTGCATTTTTAAACTGCAGATAAAATTATGTTGTACCAATTAGTCGTTTAAGTTAAGTGCTGTAAAACGGCACTTACCCTAAAATTTTAATTATTTTTAATCACCGTGGCTACTCATTCAGAGCTATAAAAATTATTTAATTCATAATGTATTCACATTACTCTACTCAGTCACGGCAATTGGCGACGGCACGATAGTCGCAGTGGCTGAGCAATTGGACTTCTGTGCTGCTTGTCGCGGCTTCAATCCCCGCACTCAACAAATATTTTTATCGTACGGCCTACAGATAGTTGTTACGTCTGCAGGGCTATTGCGTATCATTTAAATGTCAGTGGCTATCATAGTGTCCATCGATTAACTATCAAATGGTTAGTTTAGTGTACCAAACCATAACCATTTGGCAGTTAATTAATGGAGTTGTTAGTTGAAGAGTAACCTTTGGAGTTTCTTGCCGGTTCTTCTCCTTAGGAATCGACCAATGCACCGAACCGTGCCCCTTTTTACCGACGTTTTATAAGTGCCCATGTAGGCCTATGTGAAATGAAAATATTTTGTAAGGGTTCCTTTTGGCTACAGAATCCAATTTTATACTGTGTAATTGGTCAATTTTCATTTGATGACTATTCACGGAACATATTTTTAAGTAACATCGCAGTTTAGAAAACGGTATCAAATAAACAACGCCATCTATAGAAGATGAAGATAAACTGCTAAAATTTAATGCATGGAAAGCGATCAAACACAATATAGGGTTTAGGCTATGTAGATTTTGAAAGCAGCGTCATTTAGACTAATACCACTGAGTACGTTTTGCTATCATAACTCTTTTCAAATTATCTTGAGAAGGCATTAGTACCATATTCGTTTAATAGATGTCGTTGTATGTTTCATTCTTGATCATCATAATGATAAAATTGTTCTTGAAAACTATACATTCGAATATCTTTTGATGGCAAGCACCGATTACGATGAAACAAAGACTTAGTAATACCCCAAATTACGCACAATATTTATATATAAAAGTTACCTACATTAGTTTCGTAAATTTTAGGTGATGCTTAATCATCGAAACAGACTAAATTTCTAAAAATGCTGGAAATGAGTTATGTTGGTTATACTTTATTTTCGATGTACAAAAATATTTTTTCTAGAGATTTATTATACAGGGTGTAAATTAACCCTTCACACCTGCGTCAACCAAGCATTCTGTACATCAAACTAAGTACCCCTACGCAAAAATTGACCCTGGGAAACGACTTTTTTTTTTGGGGTCATAAACCACATTTTACGGTAATACTCAATGTAGCACTCTTAAAACATTGTGCTAGTGGATGCTTTGAATAGTAAACGGGCCGTGGAGGTAATTTAAGTTAAGTTATAACCTGAAAAACTAGTATTTCCAAAAACAGCTATACAAAATTTGGAACTTTGACACCCAATATCTCCGTAACTAGGGGGTTCCCAGGTATGGTCTAGAACCAAAAAATGATCGCATTGGTAGGGAGAACAAGTGACTTTCGTTTGCGTTAAGGGTACTTTTACACCCTATAAGTACCTGTAAAAGATTTTTTCAGAAGTGTATTGAAAAACGTCGTTTGAAACGTAGGAATTTGTTATTGCATTTTTCGAACCCGCCTCGAGTGCAATAACAAACTTTCCATATTTGTATCAAAATGCTATTATGTAAACTTCACATTGGCACAAAGTTAGCGAATGTGACGGAAAGGGTTTACGTTGCGCAGGTTATTGAAATAAGACCTCGTAACCACCGCCTATGGTCATGCAATTTTTTCACAAATGATGTATTTCTGATGTCGCTATAGCAAAAAAGTACTATAACAGAGTGTAATCAATATTTAAGTCCCATACAGTACGGAATCCTTCATGCCCGCGTTTTTACCTTCATTGTTATGAAAACGAGATAAAAACCGATTAAAAATTCAATTACTATGAACACAAATGAGTTTTTTTGGATCATAACTCATTGCTATGAATACTTTTTAAAGGTGAAAAGTAACCAAGAATATTTCAATACAGCTCAGTGTTACTCTGTGTCATCATGAAGTTGTTGCAAGTCGCGCTGTTATTCACGTTCGTAATGCTGCTGACTCATATCTCTGCTAAAAACCTTAGGGCAAGACGCCATAATAACCGGTATCCAAAAGGTAATCAAAGTTACTTCAAACGGATCGACATTGTCCCAAGTCGAGAATAATAATGTAACTCAAGTGTAAACAAAGTGCATAGCTACAATAACAACATAGTTGTTCGTTGTTGTTTAGTAAAATTGTAACCTCGCTCTTAACGTTTTGATGATATAACTTGTACATTTACGATCATCATTCGCTTGGCCTTATCCCAATAGAGTATTTCACCAAAAAATCTAAATCCCGCGGCGCCATTGAGACCTAACCTAACCTAACCTAACGGCTCGGGTCTCAATGGCGCCTCGGCGGTAATCACCAACATTACACACTTGTACCATAATGTACTATTATTGTTCCCATTAGAGCACCAAGTCAAAATATTTATTAGTGCTCCAATGGAATAGAGTATTTCACCAAAAAAATCGAATTAGTCATTCGATTTTTTTGGTGAATAATATATGAAATATTCATTTGGGGTCATGTCTTCCTCTTCGAAACCACTCTGTTTCTCGTCATCTCATGAGACACCTCTTTTCTTCCCATATCATTCTTAACACAGTCCATCCATCGCTTTCATCTTCGTCTACTCTGATACCCATCCACATTCACACTCAAAACCTTCCTTACGACATTTTCATGTAAGTTTCCTATATCGTTCACAAATATGTAGATATGGTTTCAACACGAATGCTGTTACCAATGATCCCTACCACTCTGAGTGGAGCGGACGAGAGTGCCAGAGTTGTACTAATACGTGTACAGTTCTGACTAAAACCTACCCATTCTTCCACGACCGCGGTATCTCTTTCGAACAGTATCGCAGCCCATTCAAAAGTGCCTGTAATGGTTTAATTAAAATAAATGACTCAATAAAGGATTGCTATAAATCTATGTCAGGTACGATGTTGGACAGAAACAACACTACCAAACTATCAGTGTGATAGGAGTAACCGATTAAAATGTGATATTATTTGTTTAGGTCGATGGATGGTCTGCAGCAGTGACAATGATTGTCCTGATAATGTAACCTGCGGAGAACTGTTGAATAATGCCGGTAAAAACCCCTTGCCCCTTAGGGTTTGTTTAAATGGCAGATATTAACGACTATAATTATTTAATATATACTCTATATTATACTTATTAATTTTGTATTATTATTTTTGATAGTACAATTTTATTATTTACCCATAGTGTTAACCCCGATGGTAGCGTTCAAAATGGAAAGATACTAAAGGGATGGTTTGTTTTAACATGACAATGGTAAAGAACACATCACCTCAGGACCGATTGTTGTCTATGGTGGTCCTCTCGAAGATGTTTGAGAATGTTTATTGCTGGTAAACTTTGCCGATCGGAGAGAACTGCTTTGAAAAGGAGACTAAAAAGAAAAAAAACTGCTGGGCTGGGTAGCAGGAAGCTTCGTCATGTCTTCTTGTCAGGTCTTCATTTCGCGTAAGCTAAAGAATAAGTTCTTCAACCAGTGCGTCCTCTCTGTTATGAGTATGACTTACGGGGTCAAAACGTAGACAATCATTGTACGGTTGGGTTTGATTGTAGGTCGCTCAGCAAACCATTGAGCGGGCTATACTTGGAGTCTCTCTGAGGGATTGCATCCGCAACGAGGTGATCCGACAAAGAACCAGACGTAGACGCTGAATTTGATGTAAATGTTCAAGCTGTCAAAACGTTTTATTCGTACGTACCTTGAACACAGCCACCACTCAACACTAACACAGCCACCACTCAACACTAACACAGCCACCACTCAACACTAACACAGTCACCAGCGCAACTTGCAACAACGTCATAATAGCAGCCAAGTAGATTTACAATTCCGACATCATCTGCCTAGCCTTTTCCCAACTATATTGGGGTCGGCTTCCAGTCTAACCGGATGCAGCTGAATACCAGTATTTTACATGGAGTGACTGCCTATCTGACCTCCACAACCCAGTTAATACTAGGTAATACGATACCCTTTGGTAAGACTGGATGTCAGACATTCAGGTCACTGACTACCCGTAACGACTGCCAAAGATCTATATATGGCACCCGGGACCAACAGCTTAACGTGCTTTCCGAGGCACGGAGGAAACTCGGTATGTAATGGGCGGTCACCCATCCACAGATCGACCTAGGCAAGCGCAGCTTAACCTAAAGATCGACCCGAGTGGCAGTTCTTGTTAAGCCACGAGCTCCTCTGACAATCAACTATCCGACAATCAACTATTTTATATTTATTGCTATCGATATTTAAAAGTAAATGAAACAGAACCATATTTTAATTGATTTTGTATGCTTTGTAATTGTTGTACGTTGCTGTCGTTAATTAAACCATGTTACTGACTCTTGGTGATTAAAACCACAAGCTGAGGGACTTTTACTGCCCCGGACTCGTGCAAGACCGCTTGGCCTACGGGCCTCGTCCCGGAGGGGTGTGAGTTGTAAAACTCCGCCCTTTACATTTTATGGCCGGGACACACGAGGCTAGTTTTTCTTTTCAAACTAAGATAGAAATCAAGTTCTTCACTAAACTGTCCTATCTTGCTGAACTGGCATGAAGCATGTTAGTTCTGTTTACATGAGGCTAGATTATTTAAACTAGTACTTTAAAAGTGACTGAGGTGACCACATGTGGGCTCCAGGTTATTCGAAAGAGATACCGCTGCCTCGGACACAAAGAGTTAAGAAGGAACATAAGTGGATTTCAGTCAGTAGAAGACTGACATTATATACCTGCCGCTCAGCTCACAGCAGCGGGAAAAGTCATTTGGTAATTACGCACGCTCCAAAAAAATAAGATGTGACATGTCCAAAAATGTCCATGTTTTTAAAAAACATAATGAACCGCATGCGAAGAAAACCCTATTTGACTGAAACAGTTACTTCGGAATCTGTGTCAGTTTGCCACACCTTTTTTGTAGTGCTGAATCACGTTTGATTAATTAAAAAACTCTAATTTAAAAAGTACTGCAACTTCGCCTTAATTCGAATGTAAATGTAATTCGCACGCTGTGCATTAAAAAAGTGGGATGAAAAACAAAAATGCTATTAATTTTAGGTTAATGTTACTTCTTGATGGTGTTTTGAGAAGGTAGAGTAAATAAAGTCTATTTTTAATTTTTTACAATTTCAAGGTCCTCATCCTCCATAGAAAACGGAGGGTTCTCCGACCATACAGGTGTTGTGACGAGTAAGTCAGGATTTTCTATATAGGCTAATGTCACGGATAACTTTGATAGCGCTATGTAGGAATTGCCAATTAGTTGGCATGTGTTGCGATAGATGTCGCTGTCGCCGCAAATTCGAAGAATATTGTTTTGCCTGACACATTCATAGCACAGTCATTCATAGTATGGTACGGACAGAAACCTTTATCTAGGTGGCACATTCTGCCGTGTCGTCAGCGCGTTCTTGTCCAACGCGTGCCTCAAAGAGATGGGCTGCCGGCTGTTGTAAGAGATACCGAGGCCTCGACATAAAGGGCTAAGAATGAACATGGGTAGTTTTTAGTTAGTAGAAGTCTGACACTCCCTTTCGCTGTGCCCAAGAGCGGGACCCCTCCCGCCCCCTTATTTGATGTTTTCCCAACCCAAAAAAAAGAGAGATGTCATCACCACTGAAGGGGTCCGCAAAGGCCGACGCCTGCTAGGGTTGCGGGTTGTTAGAAAGAGATCCTTGGCCCCGGAACATAAAGGGCGGAGAAGGAACATGAGTGGTTTAAGTCTGACTCTCCCTTTCGCTCCACCCAGAGTGGGAGGAGTCATTAATTGGATGACGTCCAAACCACAAAAAAAAAGGTGGGTACGTACTCGTGGTAAAACTTCTATGTGATATCGTGTTTTTTTTTTTAATTAGCCTGAACTCTCCCACTCCTGGGCAAAGGCCTCTCCCCATTACTTCCATTTTCCTCGTTGTTGCTCCTTTTCTCGCCAGTCAACGAGAAAGCCATCCAAGACATCCTGCTATCTTTTCCTCGGTCTACCGCGCCGCCGCGCGCCGCCGCCGTTTAGCTGTCTCAGGACTACAGTTCTGGAAACGCGGGTCCATAGCTTTTCTGATATCCGACAGACATGACCAGCAATCTAAAATGGGACTGCCTATTTTAGCTAGACAGCTTTATGAGCTACGTAACCAAATATCATGATAATAATATCATGTGGAACATAGAATTTATTCCAAGCAGTGGGAACCCACGGCCCAAAGCTAGTAACTTATATTATAAATACGCAAGAAAATAATATTGATTACATTTCTATAGGTCGGCAGTGTTACTGTGTGTCATCATGAAGTTGTTGCAAGTCGCGCTGTTGTTCACGGTCATGATACTGCTAGATCAAGTAGCTGCTTATTTGCTCGGTAATTAAATTATAATTAATCATTATATTTAAGGGTGGAGATAGAAGCCGTGTCACTAACTATCGACCTATTTCAATTCTGACCTCTTTATCGAAAATCTTTGAAAGGATAATTAATAAAAGACTAATTAATTATTTAGAAAAATACAACTTACTTTCTAAACATCAATTTGGTTTCCGTGCAGGCAAGTCCACAGAAGATGCATTAAGTGATTTTACTGAACATATTGTCAAAACATTAGATAACAAAAAGAAATGTCTAACCATTTTCCTTGACCTGGCGTAAGCTTTTGACACGGTTTCTATTCCCACCCTAGTTAACAAGCTACATCAACTCGGTATCCGTGGAAATCAACTCAAATTACTGTCTGATTATTTATCTGGAAGAACACAAAGGGTCAAAATTGGCAATTATACAAG
The DNA here is from genome assembly GCA_932274075.1 of Diarsia rubi. Lineage (NCBI taxonomy): Eukaryota > Metazoa > Arthropoda > Insecta > Lepidoptera > Noctuidae > Diarsia > Diarsia rubi. The sequence continues at coordinate 19,758,394 of OW026417.1, read as the reverse complement.
TATTGGCTTACCTGTCACCCATGGAGTGCCACAGGGTAGCATACTAGGCCCAACATTGTTCCTAGTTTATATTAATGATCTCACACTACTAAATATTGAAAACTGTAAAATAATTTCCTATGCAGATGATACTACCCTGACATTTCATGGTGATTCTTGGAGTAAAGCTTTCCAAAAAGCACAATTTGGTTTTAACATGGTCACAAAATGGCTTGCCCTAAATTTTCTTTCTCTCAATACCGAGAAAACCAAATACATCTCATTCTCTATTCGCAGCTCTGGTGAGCCGCTACAGTCAAATTATAATATAATCTCCCACGTCTGCCATAATGAATCTATTAAATGTTCTTGTCCCTCTCTTTGTGCCGTTGAATGTATTAAATATCTAGGAATCATGTTTGATAAAAATCTTAATTTCAAAAATCATCTAATTAATCTATCAAATAGGATAAGAAAACTTATATATGTGTTTAAACAAATAAGACATGCAGCCAATGCAAACATTATGAAAATTATTTATTGTTCCTTGTGTCAAGCGGTAATAACCTATTGTATTTCTTGTTGGGGTGGTGCCGGTAAAACGCATGTTTTAATGGCCGAAAGAGCTCAAAGAGCGTTGCTAAAGGTAAGCTATTTCAAGCCCAGGTATTATTCTACCACTAAGCTATACAAGGAATGTCAGGTACTAACTGTCCGTAAACTCTTTGTGCTAGCCATAATTATGAGACAGCATTCCGGTGCCAAGACAAGTTCGCTGAGTGAAAACCTTGCTACTAGAAGCAGACGTTTTGACTTACTAAAATCTGCACCATGTAGAACTAGTTTTGCTCAAAAATTCAACATATTTCTAGGCCCAAGACTATTCAACATTGCAAATAAGCAGTCTCAAATTTTCTGTATGACAAAAAAAGAGTGCAGACAGAAGGTGATCACCTGGCTGCTATCACTCACCTATGAAGAAACGGAAAAGCTATTAAGCGTACCTAAATAATTCAATATCAATCAAATGAAATGAAAAAAAAAAAAACAAGTTAAGTTATTTCCTTATTTTTTTTTTATGGTATACATACACACGCATGCACGTATACTCTCACACACTCACACACACACACAAACACGCACAAAATAAATACACTCAGCCACACAAACACACTCAGACACATGTACACTTAAAATACCGTTTATAGGTTTATAAAGTTTGTTTTTGTTTTATGTTTTCTTTCCTTTTAATTTAGTTTTAGTTTGCACCTCAGAGGTCCCAAATTCCAAATTCCAATCTCTAGATTTGTACTTACTAAGTAAGTAACTGTTCAATTCATTTCATAACATTGTATAACGAGGGTGGGCGCTGATAGCTATAATTACAAGACATTAAGTTGTCTTAGCTTAGGTATTGGCTGATACTGTATCTTACAACTTTTTTTACCTTAAGGCTTATTTTAATTATTGTAAAACCATATTTCTTACAAGGTGCAAATAAACTATTTTATTTATTTATTTATTTAATCATCATCATTATCAACAGCCTATTAATGTTTCCACTGCTGAGACACAAGCCTCCTCTCTTTGAGAGGGAAATGGGCTATAATCTACCACGCGGGCCCAGTGCGTATTGGTAGATGTTACATGTCTTCGAGTTTTTTGGTTCTAAGAAGACATGCCGGTTTCTTCACGATGTTTGTCCTTCACAGTTTTGAGCGCAGCGGTAATGAAATAAATTACACAAAGTAATGTCCGCCCGGGTTTGAACCTGGTCGTAAGTCGGGACCGCCACCAGTGGGCCACCGCTACTCTAAGGCTTGATTTATATTAGCTACGTGTTTAGTGACATAGATAAGCGGACACGGAAAGCATATTACTCCTACATGGGCCGAAACATCAAGGAGATGACTGCAGATATTACCTAGATAAACGCAGTGGGTGGACAAGTGTAGTTAATTAATTCTTTCTCTTCCATACCTGGTTAATCATCATCATCATTTATCATTTCAGCCAAAAGACGTCCACTGCTGGACATAGGCCTCCCCTAGGTGTCGCCACATTCACTGGTCCCATGTGTCTCGCACCCAGCGGGTCCGAGCAACCTTCACCAGGTCATCGATCCACCTAGTGGGAGGCCTTCCAACGCAACGTTTTCCAGTTCGCGGTCGCCACTTCAGAACTTTTCGGCCCCATCAGCCAACCGTTCTGCGAGCAATGTGTCCTGCCCATTGCCACTTAAGACTGACGATTCTTCGGGCTACGTCGGTAACCTTGGTTCTCATGCGGATGTTCTTAATTCTGATTCGATCACGCAAGGAAACTCCGAGCATAGCCCTCTCCTGTTTAATGTTTGGTCAAAATACGGTATCTGAAGTTCGAAATTATGTATTCTAATATTTATTCCTTAGGTGGAGTAACCTGTAATGTTGATAGTGACTGCAAATCTCACAGTGTACCCTACTGTGTTCTCTACTACGCAGACGGAATACGCTACTGCCTCACAAGCCAACCTGATAAAGTCAACAGCAAAGGGTACCTGGTATTACAATTTACAATACAATTATTAATACTTAAGTTGTAGTAGTTTTTCTCATTTAACTTTCGTAGCTTTTTATATTTAATATATTTATGTAGGTATGTATTTCTTCTTATATTTTAGGTTATATGTTTTCTAACTTGTTTTCTGTTTTATTGCACCTACTGTGTATTGTCTCTGCATCACCCTAAGGTAGACTGCAATGGTAGAAAATGCCCAAGGCATTAAGTCCGCCTTTGTACAGTTTGATAACTAGTGCATAAAGTTTTAATAAATAAATAAATAAATTATTGATATTAACACCAATGTTCCCGTACAGGATCACAGTTTCAAAAATTATTAAACGATATGAAATAAACCAAGTTTTCTTTTTCGCTTAAAATTCGCCTAAGAAGTTATTATTAAAGAAGAAGAAGAAGAAGAAAAGAAGAAGGTTTTTAGAAGTTATTATTAGTTGTTATTATGATAAGGATTACAATGATAACATTACACCTGTAATCCCCGAGGGGTGGAGCAGAGGAGCAGAGGTGTACTTATTAGTTTACCCGTCAAGTCTATTCTCATCAATAGGAATGTTTCCAGACTAAAAAAAATATGATTCTAATTAGTCCGTCTGTTAGATTATCGAAAAATATTGGATTCATATTTTTTGTTTTATCAAATCAATAAAAATTTACGAAGCTAAAACGCGTCAAAGATTTGGTGACGTCACTGACCGCTAAAAAATGCCATACTAAATGTCTTAGAGTGTGACGTCACACGAGTTTTCGAAGCACTGTATCGTCTTCATTGTTAGTTTACGTGAAAAAAGAAAAATTACGTGTCCAATATTTTTTGGTAATCTATATGACGGACTAATTAGATTTTTTTTTTATTTACTACCCTATTAGGCACAAATCTATACTTCGCTTCTTTTATTGGAAAACCCAATAACACTTTGCAGAACCGGTGACCAGTTGATGGCAATAGGCTTGCCCCCATAACAGCAGACTTGAATATAACGAGCGAAACGAGTGTTTACTTTTTGATTTTGAAACTAATTATTATTTGATAAATTAACTAATAATACATTTATGCATTAATTGGAAGGTATTATTAAGATGGGTCCCGACTGCTTCTGAATGTGTTTGTAATTTGCTTGATTTATTGTTTTTATAATTACACTTGGAATTGTGGATTCTCATTTCAATGTCGTCATATATCACAATCTAAGACTAACTGTACTTAGTCACGGCAATTAAAAAATAATAAAAACTAAGACGGCACTTAACGACTTATTGGTACAAAATCATTTTAACTGCAGTTTATAAATCTGTAACTAATTATGCACTTTTAACTGTTAATTAGAGGCACTAAATGATTGGGCATTTCATGTAAAGTTATCACTAATAATCATGAAGTTCCTAGGGGCCTTAATGTTAGCCCTTGTGTCTGTGCCGTATATTGCTGCTTACTACCAGAATAACATAAACAGCAAAAATGAAGTTACTCCACCTGGTGAGTACTCTTATTATTATATAATAATAAGAGTCATTGACCTCACTAAACTTGCATTATTAGACTAATTGAGTAGGTATAGCTAGTAGGTCGTTACAATATAATTGGCTTTTTGACTACTGTTCAAAATTCACGACAACGCTATGTAATTTCAAAAACTAACAGAAATAGCACGATGTGTGAAAAAAGTTATAAAATCGATAAAAAAATGGAGTAGCTACATGCTTTAGAAGTTTTCGGTGGGGGCACTTTTAATCCTTGTCGCGCGTAACGGCCATTTGTACTACGTAGCTATGGCGGTATGAAATATGACGTCACATGTCTGTAGCGCTATCTTTGTCTAGCACGTCATTTATAATCGGTTAAAACTAATCCATTTTTTGATCGATTTTATTACTTTTTTCACACATCGTGTTATTTCTATTAGTTATTTTAAATAACATAGCATTTTTGTGAATTTTGTATGTTTCGTTAAATACTTACTTGTTATGGTTCCTGAGTCTGACACGCAACTGATTTACTCTGTTTCCTTCACTAGTAAATACTATAATACGGTGGAACCCTTATTGGAGAAATAGGGTGGTAGTGGTGTCTCAGTTCTAGAGCCCACGGCATACGACCTGTAGGTCGTGGGTTCAAACTAGAGTTGCTAACCGTCACGCGTGAGGCAGGACATCCCGTTTCCACGGCTTAAATAAATGCGACACCCAATGCGTGTCTGCGGGACGCTAATTGTTCTGCTTATTTGTTACTTAAACCTCGAAATCGGCAATGTTTGATTTTACTACTAAAGAACTATAAGTTTATGTTTATTTCTTCATAGTACCAACGCGCCTTGGGCCCATATGGCGGATAACGAATCCCTTTCTCCCAAAGAGAGGTGTCCTGTGTCCCAAAAGCATAGGCTGAGTATGAACCAGGGTTAACCTAAGATACTTTTCCAGAAACTCCTGCTGTTAAGCCGAGAGAACATTTTGGACAAAAAGAGAAAATAATAATAATCGGGAACCATAAAACAGTCAAGCCAAGTTTTAACCAAAGTGGACATCAAAACCGCAAATCCATGTTTTTACCAGAATATCCTGCTGAAAAGGTGCTGCAGAAAAACCCATCACCTGCACAGCTCCTAACTCCAAATGCTTCCCAAGTACCAAAATACTGCGTTAGTAATATCGATTGTAGTCAATCTGGATGCCGGTGTGCTGTCATGGTTTCTGGACCAAAACAATGCTTTTGCAATGCTCGTGTTAAGCCACGAGAAAATTTGGGAATTAAAGTGGAAAAAATAACAATCGAGAACCATAAAACAGTTAAGCCAAGTTTTAACCAAAGCGGACGTCAACACCGTAAATCCATGTTGATTCCAGAATTTCCAGCTGAAAAATTGCTGCAAGAAAGCCCATCACCTGCACAGTCCCTAACTCCAAATGTTTCGGCAGCTCCAAAGTACTGCGTTAGAAATAGCGATTGCAGTCAATCTGGATGTCGGTGTGCTGTCATGGTGTCTGGACCAAAGCAGTGCTTTTGCCGAGGGAAACTTTGGGAGGAAAAGAGAAAAAAAAAAAAAATCGAGAACTACGAAACAGTGAAGCCAAGTTTTAACCAAAGCTGACGTCCGAACTGCGAAACCGTTATTTTACTAAACAAAGTAATTTCAAAAAACATTTCATTTGAATAAATTATCAAAAAAAAAAATATCATTGAAAAATATATAATTATGACGAAGTAATTTCGCCACAGTTTGTGGTCAAAATCTTATTTATCTTCACCGTCTCGTCTTTATATTCGGTACGCATTGTGGATTTGGACCCATTGGATTACATATAATATAGAGTATGTAACGGAATGGGCAGTCATCACTAGTCTTGCAGTAACGGTCGATACCTAAACAAAAAGAAATGATTAAAATATTAGCTAAAAGTTAATTGTCGCCTACTGAATTAGATAGCTTAAAGTATGGGGTTCGGATAAAATGTTCCGTATTAGTGTATTATATGAACCGTTCCAGCCGGCAGCCCAATCCCACTTGTAGGATATTGGATGCGTTATTTTAATCGGACGTGGAAATTAAATTATGTTTGATAGTAGAGATGTCTTTGCAAATAGGCTGCTTCAAATGGTGGGAAGTTCTTAGAGAGGATGAACATATCATGCACATTTTTCCCAATTTGGATGTTAAATAATGATGAGTGGTTGTGTGAGGAGGCAGTGATGTCACCTAAGAACGCGTGGGTCAACACCACTGCCGCTCAGAATAACAGTGCGAACGCCTTTGTAGCCATTAACCATATTATCACATTTTGATCAAGACGTCAGTTCTCACATAATTATGATAACAAAATATCACGCCTCTTAACCCCGGAGTATTTGTATGATTAGGCAAGATACCTAATCATACAAATACATTTCGCCAGAAGTTCCATGTAATAGATTAACATTGATATTATCGGATGTAATATGGGCTATTACCATCAACTGGGCATACAAACCCAGGCTCTGTGGCCACGACTAAGAAAACACTTTGCCCGTCCCGAGAATCAAGCTCTGGACCTTATGCTCAGAAGTCGCACTTGGGATCACTGCGCACTTGGATTCAACGAAGCAGTCTCACACATACTCATCAAAATTTCGTAGTGAACGAAGTCGCGAGCATCAGCTAGTAATTAATATATTGGGTGTACGAATATTGAATAACTATATCAGGTATCATACACAAACAAACAAAATATAGAGTTTAGAACTTCCCAACAAAAAAAAAAAAAGAAAATCGCAATCCTGCCGCGTTCGAAGTCGTGGGTTAAAAACTAGTTCGGTAGTTAGTTAGCTAATCTACACTTTCTACACTAATGTTATAAAGAGGAAAGATTTGTTTGTTTGTTTGTAACGAATAGGCTCCGAAACTACTGGACCGATTTGATTTTTTTTTATCCACGGGAACGGGAACTACGGTGAAACCGCGTGACGTCCGCTAGTTTCAAATAAAAAACTAGTATTTGAAAACAAAAAGTTGTAAGTTTGTTTCATGAGAAGCTTCCAGTTACCAAACCATGGAGTTATTTTGGTAACTGGAAGTTTCCCATGAATGGTCCCGAACAAAAATATCGCAATGATGGGGTGAACAACTGCGTTTCGGCTTCGCTACAAGGTCGTTTATACTCTTTATATGGTTTATATAAGTAGTGATAATAATAAAAATGAATGGACAATTGTCTCCTGCTGAAAGCAGCCACGTGAGCCACCAGCATCACGAACCTAAACCAACCACACGCGCGATTTACCTTGTGCACCGTGTAATCGCGCAGGAAATACTGTGGTGAAACCTGTGCGTGTGGTCGGCCCATAATTCGACCGAAAAGCCAAGGCAGGGCACTGGAACTAATTCTAGAGTATTTTGAACTACAAGAATCAATTATGATTTACAAGTTGCAATAAACTCTGATCGTAGATTCATTCTAAATCTTGATGAATGTACAAACCGTCGATACTGCATTCTAGCAACGGAACAGTATTCAACCGCTGATTGGTTTTTATACCTGGAAAATGCACCGCAGTTGAGGTGATACCCGGATACCCCCGGGTATCCGGGTATTTGCGTCACGTGATCTTTGAGGCGTTATATCTCCGTCAATTTTTATTAATTTGATACAACAAAAAACACATATCCAATACTTTTTGATAATCTAACTGACGGACTAATTAGAATCATACATTTATGCCCCAGTCTGATCCCCTGCTGCTGATGTTACGTTTTATTATATATTTACTAACTGTTGCTAGCGGCTTCGCCCGCTACAACTCGAAAATTATTCCACGGGAATATAAAATCGGGATAAAAACTATCCTATGTGTTAATCCAAGTTATGAACTATCTGTGTACCAAATTTCATCCAAATCCGTTCAGTAGTTTTTGCGTGAAGAAGTAAAAAACATACACACTCACAAACTTTCGCCTTCATAATATTAGTGTGAAGTGTTATTAGTGTGAAGTGTGATAAGTATTATTAGACACTTGTGCCCCACTGCAGGGTAAAGGCCCCCCTTCCCTCTTGCCACTTATCCCTATCCAATGATGTTGTTTGCCAATCCTTGCGAAAAGAGTCGAGTTCGTCCCGCCATCTTCTTCTGGGCCTGCCGCGTTGCCGTTTGCTGCTGTTTGGGACCCATTATGTGCCCATAGCTCCTCCGGCATGCCGCGTAGATGTGACCAGCCCAGTTCCATTTAAGCTGGGCAGCCATGTGACCTACATCGTTACATACTGCATCAAAAAACTTAAGTGGAGGTGGGCAGACTATATGGTTCGGAGTATAAAGAAAGAAAGAAAAAGAAAGAAAGAAAACAAATACGTTTTCTTTCTTTCTTATGAACATTTCTTTTTTTACTTTTTTTGTTTTTTTTTTAAAGGAGAAACGGTCGAACAAAAGTAACAGAGTGGTGTCAGACAACACAAAATAAGGAAAGGAAGACAGCGTCTTTGATGGAAGGATGACGTTATAAGAACGGTGGGTACCTACTACTTGGATGAAACAAGCGCATAATCTTACACAGTGGAAAGCTCGAGAGGAGCCCTATGCTGGAAAGCAAGACAATCTTAAGTTACCTGTGTCAATTTAATGTTAAGAAGTGAAACTCAAGATTGTTGAATTAAGGCTTTTATTTTTTTTGTTTTTTTCGTTGATCCACCCACACTATGAATTTTTAGTGCATCGTGCTCCCACGACGCTCACAAATATTTAATTTTAAACTCACATACACAGACCAAACACCCAGACCCAAAGCAACTAAACAAGGTGTAATTGAACCCTTTACGAAGACGTTAACCAAATATTATGTACATCAAACTATGTACCCCTACGCAATTATTTTGCTGGGAAATAATTTTTTTTTGGGGTGAAAAATTTGATTTTACGGCAAACCTTATTAGAACACTTTAAAATTGCTTTCAATACTGAAAAAACTGGAACTTTGACCCCTAAAATACTAAATACGAACTGGAGGGTTCCCAAGTATAGTCAAGAACAAAAATATAGTCGTAGTGACGGGGAGAACAAGGGCCCTTTTTTTTGGGTGTGAGAAATCATCAAATAACGGGCAGAGCAAAAGGGAGTGTTAGCCTGCTATTACTGACAAAAACCACCCATGAACCTTCTTTACCCTTTGTGTCGAGGCCACGGTATCTTTTTCGAATAACCCACAGCCCCGTTTGGCGTCGGCCCTTGCAGCCCCCTTCCATGTTGCTGACATCTCTTTGAGGTGCGCGTGGAACACGAACGCGCCGTCGACACGGCCTGTCGTCGTCATAAGACGGACGGACGGCGAGCTGGTCCGTTACTCACCGTACACAGGCCCGCGTTTACGGTGGCTGGAAGCCATCACGTGGCCCCCGACGCTCAGCGTCTTCCGCGGCGAGAACAAGTGAGCTTCGGTTTCGTTAAGGGTACTTTACACCTTTTATGTAGCCCATACAAATAGTATTTGTTCCGTGCGGGGATTGAACCTGTGACACAGGCACAGCAGTCCAATTGCTCAGCCATAGCGCCAACGATCGTCAATTGTAAAAACAATAAAAAATAAATTTAAAAAATAATAAAAAAATTAACGACTAATTGGTAAAACATAATTTTAACTGCAGATTAAAAATGCATAACTAATTATGCATTTATAAATGCAGTTAAAATTAAACACGCAGTCACTTATATGATTGCGCGTGTCATATAAATTCTTACTTATTTGCTGTTTTGAAGAAATAAATGACTATTTCATATGTGCTACCACTAGAACTTGCGTATTCCTAATAATAGGTAAGAATGAGTCCTAATGTTAGCCCTTGTGTTTTTGTCGTATACTGCTGCTTACCACCGAAATAACAGAAACAGCAGAAATAGATTTACTCCAGCTGGTGAGGTCCTTGACCTCCCTTTTTTTTTTTTTTTTTGGTGGTTGTAAAATCATCGAATAATCCCTCCCGCTCTTGGGCAGAGCGAAAGGGAGTGTCAGACTTCTACTGACTAAAAACCACCCATGTTCCTTCTTCGCCCTCTATGTCGAGGCCGCGATAACCAGAGGACTACCCGCGGCCCCGACAGGGTCCTTGACCTACCTTCAGTTGAATTGCATTGCTATACTCATGGTAGCAAACCATGGAACCAAGTTCGCTGGAGAGTGTCTATTCAATAGTTAGGAATGGACCTCCAAAAAGACAGTGGCACAGGAGACCACTTTACAATCTCCCCAGGGATGTGACATAACAGGCGTTGCACAGAGGGGGCTCGGGACTGGTTTTTTTAGAGGAAACGGTGCCTCTTTCCATGTGCCATCAGATAATGGATAGATGGTGACCACCAGGTTTTAGTGGAATCCCACACTCCCCGGTTTTATCCCCAAAGACCGCTTGTCTTTTGAAGGTTTACTTTTGAGAAAAAAAAAGGTAGCAACAATTCTAGTTTGGTACGCATCGGTACTAGTATATACTGTAATACCTACTGTAAGACAGTTATTGAAGAATAATACGGTGCCAGTTGTGGCTCAGTAGTAGAGCTCTCAGCTTACCTACAGGAGTAGGTCGTGGGTTCAAACTAACCGTCCCACGTGGGGCACGACAGTTTCCGCGGCTTAAATGAATGCGACACGCAGTATGCGTTTGCAGCACGCTAATTGTCCCGCTGTGTAACCTGTGGTAAGATTAGAAATGAACCTCATTCAAATAAAGTAAAGGTGGCACGTTTCAACGCGCAACGGTGTCAGAGACAATTACAGTTTTTAAGAATAAAACTGGCCAAGTGTAAGTCGGACTTGCACATGAAGAGTTCCGTACCGTTGTAGTAGATATTTAGAGTTTTTTTTTATGTTTTTTTTAAGCACCATAGACTTGTTATAGGTTTTTCTGTAACCTATAAGTGTTCAATTTATTTCTGTATATTTTTTAAAATTTAATGCTCAGTAGTTTCGGAGATAAGGGGAGAGGGAATTGTCATAGACAAACAGACAGGCACACGAGTTATCCTAAAATCCCGTCTCCCTAAATTCGTCCGATTTCACGCTTCGATTCGGTTTCGATTTCGACAAGTCGTATGTCTATCTTTTTTTTGGCATTATGAAAGTGAGCGATTTAGACATACGATATGTCCGATTCGGTTTCGATTCGATTGTTTGTGAATAACTATGCAGAACTCGAATAAAAGTGGCCCAAATTACAAAGCAAATTGTGCATTATTTAATTGGATTAAGGATCGTCTTCTTCCGAAGAGAGGCGGCCTGTGTCCCGTCAGTATATAAACAGATAAACCTTATGGACCGGAGTTAACCTAAGACACTTTTCCAGAATCTCCTGCTAAAAAGCTGAAGAGATGAGAAGATGTCGGTGTGCTGTAATGGTTTTCAATCCGAGGACATGCATGTGTTATAAAGAAGAATCCAAAACACAAAAAAAAAATAGGGCGGGGAAAAGTTAACGAATTAAGTTATCGATGTTTGTTTTACTGAACATTAATATTAAGAGGCTAAAAAGGGATAAGATGACAATAGAGTTGGGACAATCACTAGCTAATAATAACCTTCAAATAAGTTGAAGGTTACAATTAGGTAGTTATTGTTCAAATTCTATTGTTACCTTATCCCTTTTTAGCCTTTTAATGTTAAAATTGACGCATATCTTCTTATTTTATTTATCAATTTCCGCAAATTTAGAAAAAAAAAATGAACTGGTCTCAATAGCACTACATTCTTATTTATTTGCTTATGGTTCACCCACAGTACATACATACGCATACAAACATACTACAGTTTGCAAATAAAGATCAATAATCCGACTTGTTAAAAAATGCACAAAACTTCTTGATTCGATCACTTTGTCATTCAAAGCTGTAGCTCAGTCGAGTTCATAATACCAAACAGTGTGATTTTTTTTAAATGTGAATGAAACATTTATATTTGTTCCTTCCTTATAATCTCTAGATTGCATTAGCAATATTAGTCAAGCGTTGTCTAAGCGAAATATTGAGAAATATGCAAATGAATACGTGACGTCTAATGAAAATCGAAATAAACAGAAAGAATGTCAAATGAAGTTGACTGTCATAATTATGTTCATCTCATATTTAGTTCAGCCCTAACGCAGACGGTAGTTAGCTTGAGACAATGTCATCGTAGAAAGTATGAACACTTTTTGAGTGTATGGCTCATTAATACACTATGCTTAGCAATAAAAGTAAGTTTCTTTATAAGTTTTTTTTAAATTATTTTTTTCTTTCTTTCTTTCTTTGTAAGTTTCTTTTCCTGTTTGTACACTTTAGATCTTGTAAATTACGCAACGGATCTTAATGCAGTTTTCAGCAATTGACCGAGTGATTCAAGAAGGTTTATATGTAGCACATTGCACCCATATGAAAAAATAACATCAAAAACTCCATTTCTTTATCGGTGAATAACTTTTTCCCCAATTATTCGCACAATAAACGTGTGGATAATTTGACGCATAAAACACGTTTTTTACCATTGTTCTTTAATTTTAAATTGACGCAGTAATTCTCGACACTAAAACCTCCTCATTCCTTGACAAAACATGAAATTAGAATTAAATTATCAAAATTAATTATATGAACTTAAGAACACCACTATTGTCGGAGCAGAAACTAGTAAGTGTTGGGAGTATTAAGCAATGAGAGATATACAGGGTGTAAATTAACCCTTCACACATAGTACGCCAACCAATCATTCTGTACATCAAACTAAGAACTCCTACGCAATTTTTTTTGCTTTTTTTTTGGGGTAAAACTCAAAGTAGCACTCTTAAAACAAAGCGGGTCATCGAGATAATTTAAATAAAGTTATAACCTGAAAAACTAGTATTTACAAAAACAGCTGTGCAAAATTTGGAACTTTTACCCCCAATATCTTCGTAACTAGAGAATCTCAGGTATGGTCTATAACCAAAAAATGATCGCAGTGGTGGGGAGAACAAGGTTCCTTTCGTTTGCATAAAGGGTACTTTTAAACCCTTTGTAGAGCGGAATATTATGCCATTAGAATGCATGTTACACCACCTGCACTGAATGAACTCAATAGGGACTAATTATGAAACATGGATGAGGATTACTATGGTCCCGTCAGAGCTGCTGGTTGTTCGAAAAAGATACCACGTAATGATTATTGACAGAACCGTCACGCATGACGAGAAATAGCTCCGCCACTGCGCCAACCGTGCTGTCGCCAATTGCCGTGACTGAGTGCAGTAATGTGAGTAAATTACTAATTAATTATTTTTTATAGCTATGACTGAGTAGTCACGGTGATTAAAAATATTTTACTAATACTTAACTTGAACGACTAATAACTGCGGTACTCAGAGATATTTAATGATTACTTAAGCCGGCACTTTGTAAAGATTTGACATACTTTTGTATGACAGAACTGTCAAAACTTTTATTTAGTGATGGCAGTAGGTAATCATTAAAGCTCTCTGAGTGCGGTATTGGTACAACATCATTTTAGCTACATCATTATAACTATTTATGCAGTTCAAATTAAACGTGCGGTCACTTGAATTGCGCGTTTCATGTAAAATCCTAATTATTTGTTATTTATTTATAATAGCAGCATTACAGAATTATCCAATACGATGCTGAAAAACACAAATTAAATGAAATAAAGCTATAGCTATATCCACATATATATATAAATATAATAAAGGGTGTAAAAGTACCCTTAACGCAAACAAAGGTTCTCCCCACCACTGCGATGATTTTTTCGTTCTAGACCGTACCTGGGAACCCCCTATGTTACGGAGATATTGGTGGTCAAAGTTCCAGATTTTGCACAGCTGTTTTTGTAAAAACAAGTTTTTCAGGTTAAAACTTTAATTAAATTACGACCCGTTTACTATTCAAAGCATCCAATAGCACAATGTTCTAAGAGTGCTACATTGAGTTTTACCGTAAAATGTGATTTTTGACCCCAAAAAAAAAAGTTCTTTCCCAGCAAAAAAGTTTGCGTAGGGACACTTAGTTTGATGTACAGAATGCTTGGTTGACGTATGTGTGAATTGTTACTTTACACCCTGTATATAAATCCTACTTATATTATAAATGCGAAAGTTCGTGAGGATGGATGGATGTTTGTTCCACTTTCACGCCAGAACGGCTCAATGGATCTGAATGAAATTTGGCACAGAGATAGATTATAGTCTGGAATAACACATAGGCTATATAATGTTGCTATTAAAACTTAGGGGGTGAGCAATATTGCATTATGTCCATTTTCCCCAACGGTTTGACAGCCGATATCTGCATAGTATTTATATCAAATTGCTCATTGCTCTTAGTGTAGCTTCCTCAGGAGTAGCAACATCATTATTGTATGTATGTGTAGTATTTAGATTTTGGTTTTAATGGTATAAAAGACACAGCGTTGGTAGGCCTCCGACCGAGTTACCAGGTGTTCCGACGACATCGTGAGAGTCAAATAATGAATTAAAGTATATTATACGACACTTTATTTAACCACAAAATCTGATACTTTTATTGAAATATATCTATTCTCAAGCTAGTCCGCTTAAATAAGACATAAAAGGTGTTTAGTAATGACCGTCAATGCAACACATAATTTTCCGACGCTCTTAGTTCCAGGGCGAGTAATGTATGGGTGCAGAGCAGTGTTGTTTGGAGGGTTAATATTCTTATTTAAAGAGTAGGTGTCCACTAAGAAACGGTTTTTTCGGAATTTTACCCCAAAAGGGATAAAAAGTTGGGACGAGCGTTGGGAGTTTCATGAAAGGAATCTTATATTCTAGGTTAAGCAACAATCTTACTGAGTAGCTGGTAGCTGGATATCGGGAGTAACTGTTTATAACTGAGGCGGCCTTTGTACAGCAGTGGACTGCTGTAGTCTGATGATCGACGGCACGGTTGGCGCAGTGGCTCAAGCAACGGACTGCTGCGCTGCGTGTCGCGGGTTCGATTCCCGCACGGAACAAATATATGTATGACCTACAGATAGTTGTTTCGGGTCTGGGTATTTGTGTATGTGAGTTTAAATGTTTGTGAACGCACCCACGATACAGGAGAAATTCCTAGTGTGGGGCAAAGTTATAAAAAACAAAAAAAAGATCAATGAACTACGCTGCAAAACGTCTCGTTTGGCGTTGGGTTGCGTAGCGCAGTGGTAGAAGCAACAACAACAATTATGAGAAAAAAACTTCATATTTTGATAAAATCCTGCTAAGAGACCACCAGCATCATGACCGTGAACAATAAATAACACTACTTGTGCAAACTTGATGATGTTACAAAATGTTTTTCTTTTCTTCATCAACTATTTATATTGAACGTTATTATTCAGTTGGATATTTTTTTTTTTTTTTTTAAATATTTACAGAAATACATTTAAGCTCACAGTTTTTCACTAAAACGCTTAAAAGCTAACAATGATCGTGATCATTTTATCTCACAACAATGATTATGTCACATATAGTGGTGGGTCGTGGTGTGTTATTTACAATGCGAATGAATTCGCGGGCACAGCTAGTTACTAATCAGAATTGTAAACAAATTGATTTATTGTAATAGCATTCGCACTGCATGAATTCGATACGAGGCTTTTAAAAGCACCCAGATCTAGCCAATTGGTTATTAATTCAAAGCGACTCTCTATCTGCTCTAACGCAAACATCCCGCTAGCAAGTTATGCACATTCTCCACAGTTTTGCACTGAGCATGTTTCTTGTTAAATAAAATTTGTTCAGCTTAATGGAACTATGCAAATTGCACTTAATTAATACACACAGCCTATTAAATGATAACGTTTCATATAAATAGTTGTTACAGGAAAAACATAATCGAGAACAATTCTGTGGCTCGGCAGTGTTGTTGTGTCAGCATGAAGTTTCTACAAGTCGCGCTGTTCTTCACGGTCATGATGCTGGTGGGTCATGTAGCTGCTTTCGATGGGATATCACCACCATATGGAGGTTTTTTTCCTAATTTTATTTTTCTACCACTGCGCAACGCAACCCAGCGCTTAATAGTTGTATCTACACAGTTCATCTCAACATTTAGCAACCACAGTAACCCTATAAGATTGTTGCTCAACCGAAACTCAAGGCGCCTGATGCCTAGGGCACGCCATGATAGCGGCGGTAAGTCCCCTCTTTAAGGAGTGACTGGAGAGGTGCCACGGCGCCCCCACCTTCCGTCTGACGCAGGTCCTCACCGGACACGGTTGTTTCGGGAGGTACCTGCACCTAATCAGGCGAGAGGAAACTCCCGGATGTCCCCATTGTGAGAATCGGCCGGAGGACACGGTGGAGCACACCGTGGAGGTCTGCCCCGCTTGGGCGGAGCTCCGCCGTGTTCTGGTAGCGGCGATCGGCGGCGGCGACCTCTCGTGTCCGGCCCTGGTGCAAGCCATGGTCCGGGGCGAGGAGGAATGGGACGCCATCGCTTCATTCTGCAAAGGAGTGATGCTAGCGGAGGTGGTGGAACGTGAGAGGGAGAGAACCTCACGCCCCAGTCACCGCGGGAGACGCTCCGGGCGTCTGGAGCCACGTGACGGCTTCCGGCCACCGTAGACGCGGGCCAGTGGACGGTGAGTGATGGTCTAGCTCACCGTCCGTCCGTCTTATGACGACGACAGACCGTGTCGACGGCGCGTTTGTGTTCTACGCGCACCTCAAAGAGATGTTAGCAACATGAAAAGGGCCGACGCCCGTCCGGGACTTACTTCGATTATCTAATCTACCTATTTCAATTTCGATATCTCATAAATGTAGGGTATGTATCAACTGGCATATATTATATGTTTTTTTATATTTATGTCAGTTTTCAAACACGATAATTCGACAGTCACGATAATTAATTTAAAACACTGTTATGACTTTTATTTATTTAAACTTTATGCACAATAGTGATACATAGGCGGACTTAATGCCACAAGGCATTATCTACCAGTCAACCTTAGGGTCAAACAATACAACATTGTGGTAGGCTACAAGATATCTAAAAAAAACAATATCAATTAATAGACTTTTTGTTTGGTACTCGTATGTATCAAATGACTCCTCCCGCTCGCCCAGAGCGGTAGGGTCTGTCAGACTTCTACTGACTAAAAACTACCCATTTTTTTTTGACTTTACTATGAATTTCCACTGTATCGTGGGTGCGTTTACAAACATTTAAACTCACATACACAAACACACCCAGACCCGAAACAACTATCTGTAGGCCATGCAAATATTTGTTCCGTGCGGGGATCGAACTCGCGCAGCAGTCCAATCGCTCAGCAACTGCGCCAACCGATCCGTCGTTCCTTCTAAGCCCTTTTTGTCAAGGCCACGGTATCTCTTTCAAACAACCCGCAGCCCCGACGGGACTCCGAGTACCCTTACGTGATATAATATAATATAATGACATTACATTTTCTTACCGTTTGAATAAAAATCTATTTCTCATATTTTTCATCAATACCTTCAAAATTTGCATAATAAATGTGAAATTATACTTTTTTGGATTATAGATTTTACATGTTTTGCATTATTTTTACTTATAGTCAAAATATGACTGTATTATGTTACTCCGAAGTTCGAAACACCGAAGTACGGTATTCAGAATGTTCGTTACTCCGATGTACGTTACTCCGAAAGTTTGCTACTACGAAATACTGTGAGATATGAAAAATAAAATATATAATTATAGCAGCGCGACCTACCGAGTCCAATTGTAAATCTAAACCATTCTCGGATCCACTTGAACACATTTAAAAAAAATCATCAAAGTCGGTCCCGCCATACAGCCGTTTATGAACCAATTTTGATGATTCTTCTTTTATTTAAGAGGAGATATTTCAAGGGCGGTTCCTTGGCAAGGAAACTAGGACTTGGTGATAGAATCCCAGAGAAATCGAGGGCAACCCACAAATTTTATAGGCACGTTTGTGAAGCTATTCAAGTATTCGCATCTAGCAGTCATCACTAAGACTTCATGTTGATGGGCTGATGATGGAAAAAAATTAAAGTATATTTTTCACTTTGTGGTGTTTTTGAAGCCTGTTGTTTTTTTTTTTTTGAGAAAAGTTTGTTCACTTTGTTATCAACATTTTTAATAGTGGTTAATAATAATAAGTGTGATTATTGTATTTTTTTTGGTCAGATTTTTCATATAAAGTAGCTTTCTGCTATTGAAAGACAATCCAAAGAGTAGGTATCCCTTACATACAAACTTAAAACCAACATTTTACCTCCTTTTATATTAGGACGTACCTACCTAAAGCCAACTCACGCTCTTTGATTTGTGCATCCTTGTTTATGACTCAAGCTTTGCATTTATAATAACCCGAGTACAAATAATTCAGTAAGCGATAGCACGCTAATATTATCGTACAGTATTTCAACTTCATACAAACGGACAAAGCGCGAGCTATAGGTACCTACGCACCTCGATTTCGCGATGCGCTCGAGAATCGAGATTAGTGGTGTTCAAAGTTGCTTTAAGGCAATCACCTGCTTAAGCTTTTTTAAATGCTTTATTAAAGCAAGCTTTTTTAAACGCGTAGGCATATCATGATGCCACTCACCGCGCCGGCCGCCGTGCTGCTGCCGGTGAGTGGCAGCATGCTATAAAAGAATATTACATCGCGTTTATGAATTACGATAAAACAGAACCGTTAAAAATACAATGAACTTTCCTTCATACTTTCCAGGCTTAGGACTGTCTATAATTGAACAAATGTTATTATGAAATAAAATAAGTTAGTATTACGTATTTATTTACGTAACTATATTACGTATTTATTTACGTGAGCTGCCCGAGATCGCAAAATCGTCCGCGGTGCTTATAACGATTACGCACTCAACCAACCGGAATCGCTAGCATGCGACGACTGCCCGGCGCCGGCCCCTGCTTAATGCTTATTAATTGCTTGTTGCTTTTCGCGCGACTGACAGAGACAGAGAGTGCGATGTAAAAGCAATAACCAAATAGCAACTTGTGAAAGCCACGATAGCATTTGCTTTAAGTTATGTGTATTAAGCATGGTGCTTTATTTTGCTAAATGACTAATTAAGATGCAGGCAGTCGCGACAGTGCCGCAGAGACGAACAGACGCGTAGACGGTGTGTTGTTTTTACCCGACTGCGGCAAAGCCCAAAAGGAGTGTTTTTTTTTCAACAAAAACCGCGGGATGTTTTCACTAAAAATAAGTCAATAACATATTTACACATTTAATATGATGAGTAGGAAATATTGTGCTGTTATTGGTTGCATAAACTCGTCAATAACGCATACAGGGATAGATTTTTTTAAATAACCTGGTAACTTTGAAAGGTACGACTATAAAATAATTTTACTTACTAGTAAGTAAAATTATTTTATAGTCGGTTATTATTATTATGTACCTACCTACTAGTAGGTAGGTACATAATAATAATATGTGTCTTTTTAATGGATAAGTATAGCAGCTCTATCGCATGTTTATGTACCGCACAGTTGTAGGTATTTAATTCAAAGATATGGCTGAGTTACAATACTGTACGATAATATTATTATTACCGTGGCGATAGTTAACACGATTTGTGCAATTTATTTATTAGTTGTTTTCATACTGGTAGGTATTTTTATGTTTGTTTTTTTGTTCCAGAATGCAAGACTCAGGATGACTGTCCAACATTATACTTCTGTCAACCATCATCCTATAACAAGAACATAAAGATTTGCAAACCTATTTGAAAGATAAGGCGGCGAAGAAAATAGTTGGACCATCACTGGATGACAAAATGACTACGATATCTCGCTGTATCTAAATTCAGTAATAAATTCAACTAACTTTTAATAATTATAAAAATGCTTTTCAATTAGACCTTGGAGAGGGCTGGTTTTAGTTTTTGCGGTTAATCAACGACATTGTAGACGTTTGCCTTGCTTGGTAATACAGGGTATAAACGAACCTTCCACGAAGCCAACAACCATGCATTATAATGTATATCAAACTAAGTACCACTACGCCAAAAGAATCGATGTAAAATGACTTTTTTTTGGGGGGAATATCACGTTTTACCGTAAAACTAATGTAGCACTCTTAAAACATTGTGCTGGTTGATGCTTTAAATAGTAAACGTGGTCATGGTGGTAATTTAAGTAAAGTTATAAACTTTTGACCTCTAATATCTCCATAACTATAAGGTTCCCAGATATGGTCTAAAACAAAACAATGATCGCAGTGACGAGGAGGACAATGGGCCTCATCAGAAAGCTCAAAGTCACCCAAAGGGCAATGGAGAGGGGCTGCGGGATGTTGTAAGAGATAGATACCGCGGCCTTGACATATAAGGCCAAGAAGGAACATGGGTGGTTTTAGACAGTAGAAGTCTGCCACCCCCTTTCGCTCTGCCCAAGAGCGGGAGAGGTTATTTGACGATTACCCAGCCCCCCCCAAAAGAAAAGGGCAATTGAGAGTGCTATGCTCGTAGTTTCCTTGCGTAATCGAATCAGAGATGAGGACATCCGCACGAGAACCCAGGTCACGACGTAGCCCGACGAATCGATAGACTTTAGTGGACCTATTTTTTAAAGCCCCTTCTTCACCCTTAAGTGTGTCAGTGTGAAGATAGTAGTTTTGAGGAACGGGATTCACAATGTCCATTATAGGTGTGTTAGGATGCGGCTACAGTTGCGATTATAAAATAAGTATTTCAGCAGTATTCGATTACTATTATATTCTTCGAAGGTTCTCACGAGGGTTTTTTTCCTCGAGCCTATTTTGTCCCACTCCTGGAAAAAGGCCTTTCCTCCACTCCTTGCAATTTTTAACAACATCTTTTATGATGCAATAAACGCGGCTATTTGGGTTCAAAGTATGTTAAGATTTAACGTTAATATGAAAAAAGAAATGTGAATACCCGTTAGGAGATGAATTTTTAGGCCTTTTTTATTGCACAATTAATAGCTTTGCCTTACACTCTTGTGCAAAACAAGTGATTTTCTTTGCATTCAATGTTACTTTCACAAATTTTGTAATTTACTCTTGTGCAAAACTTGAAGCTTCGAAACCATAGATATAATTTCGAAATGAAACGTAACGTCACGTGACGTATTATGCCTAAAAATAGGAAAAACTACGAGTTGGAGTCTTGATAAAATGAATTCTCTAAAATCAGAAAAGACACGGTTTATTAGATATCTTTTTCTAAGAATACGTTTTGCAGCTATTCAGCTACAATGGTACTTTTATGTTAAAAATAAAAAAAATAAACTTTAATTCGATGAAAGGATCCATCAATTTAATTTGACTCAAATTAACCATTAAGAAAATAAATTCAAGTAAATAGCGATTTGTCCCCAGAATTTCTACGAAGTCTTCATTTGCGAAATGAATGGGTAGACCCTGAGGCTGGGTTCGGGCTATCTTTAATCATCCTTAATTTCTACCCTTTGCTAAAAAGCCTATTATTTGAAGTTGCCTGGTAAACGTGTTTTCGGTTGGCTTACTTCCTTTTACATGCCTACAAATTTACAATTCAGTACAATTTTATCTAAACCCTTCTACACCTATACCTACAACTCTGCCGGTCAACTCTACTGCTTTAACTGTGACTGGGTATTTAAAAGCAAATTCGGTCTGGCCAGCCTTATAGGAGCACACGCTAGGAAATAGCTTGTAAGGGTCGCCGTTACCGAAATCGGTAAGGAGGACTATATAAGATATGTATTTTCAGCAAGAATGTAAAGGATTGATATGTTTACCTTACCAACTCATCAAAACGAATACTTTTGTATACAAAGTTTCTATCAAAATTCTTGGGAAGATATCTTGCCGTTCAAATATTTTGTCTGGCTGCTACGATATTGTGTGTAAAAGAAAATTATGTTTGTTCTCTTATGTTTTGCTGTTCTTTTATAACGTTTTATTTCTCACGTTATTTAAAGTGTGGTTCACGTTTGTACCTAGCCCCTACATACCTATTTCCAGTATTATTTTATAAGTATATTCAAGATCATAAAATCTTTGACATAATAACATCGTTACACTTCGGGTGGTCAGAAACCCGAGTGAAAGAGTGATTATTTGTTGAAAAAAAAAAGTAGGGGTCCATTCTATTTTCATTTCAAAATTGAATATTCATATGAACCCCGCCTGCTTCCAAGTTTTGTTTAATTTAAAATGCGCTTGTTTTTTGCTTTTCAGTTTTTTCAGCCAGGTTTTTTAGTTTTTTAACGACTTTTTTTTTCTCTTCCTTTAATAACTCTCTTTTACAATGGTTTTTAATCATCCATACGCCCTTTGGTACGAATAGTTACAGCACTGATTTCGACATTTGAAAAACATTGACATTTGAAATCTTTGAATGCAGTTTGCGTTCTATTCAAAAATAAATGTATGTTTCCTTTGAGTAAAATTTTCTAACTGCAGTAAGAGTACTTTCCCTCCAGGTGGCATTACAAAATTCCACCCTGTATAATTATAAACAATGTAAAAATAAAAAAATACATTACATTATCAGTTAACTAATTTTTGTAATGTAGGTAAGGCACAAATGTCGGAATCAGTGTTGTAACTATTCGTAACAAAGGGCGTATGGATGATTAAAAACCATTGTAAAAGAGAGTTATTAAAGGAAGAGAAAAAAAAAGTAGTTAAAAAACTAAAAAACCTGGCTGAAAAAACTGAAAAGCAAAAAACAAGCGCATTTTAAATTAAACAAAACTTGGAAGCAGGCGGGGTTCATATGAATATTAAATTTTGAAATGAAAATAGAATGGACCCCTATTTTCTTTTTTTTTTTAACAAATAATCACTCTTTCACTCGGGTTTCTGACCACCCGAAGTGTAACGATGTTATTATGTCAAAGATTTTATGATCTTGAATATACTTATAAAATAATACTGTAAATAGGTATGTAGGGGCTAGGTACAAACGTGAACCACACTTTAATTAACGTGAGAAATAAAACGTTATAAAAGAACAGCAAACCATAAGAGAACAAACATAATTTTCTTTTACACACAATATCGTAGCAGCCAGACAAAATATTTGAACGGCAAGATATCTTCCCAAGAATTTTGATAGAAACTTTGTATACAAAAGTATTCGTTTTGATGAGTTGGTAAGGTAAACATATCAATCATTTACATTCTTGCTGAAAACACATATATTATATAGTCCTCCTTACCGATTTCGGTAACGGCGACCCTTACAAGCTATTTCCTAGCGTGTGCTCCTATATGGCTGGCCAGACCGAATTTGTTTTTAAATACCCAGTCACAGTTAAAGCAGTAGAGTTGACCGGCAGAGTTGTAGGTAGGTTTAGGTATAGGTGTAGAAGGGTTTAGGTCTCTCCTTACGTATTTGGCGCTTTTTTGAAAACACATATTAATAAGATAAAATTGTACTGAATTGTAAATTTGTAGGCATGTAAAAGGAAGTAAGCCAACCGAAAACACGTTTACCAGGCAACTTCAAATAAAAGCCTTTTTAGCAAAGGGTAGAAATTAAGGATGATTAAAGATAGCCCGAACCCAGCCTCAGGGTCTACCCATTCATCTCGCAAATGAAGACTTCGTAGAAATTCTGGGGACAAATCGCTATTTACTTGAATTTATTTTCTTAATGGTTAATTTGAGTCAAATTAAATTGATGGATCCTTTCATCGAATTAAAGTTTATTTTTTTTATTTTTAACATAAAAGTACCATTGTAGCTGAATAGCTGCAAAACGTATTCTTAGAAAAAGATATCTAATAAACCGTGTCTTTTCTGATTTTAGAGAATTCATTTTATCAAGACTCCAACTCGTAGTTTTTCCTATTTTTAGGCATAATACGTCACGTGACGTTACGTTTCATTTCGAAATTATATCTATGGTTTCGAAGCTTCAAGTTTTGCACAAGAGTAAAATACAAAATTTGTGAAAGTAACATTGAATGCAAAGAAAATCACTTGTTTTGCACAAGAGGGTAAGGCAAAGCTATTAATTGTGCAATAAAAAAGGCCTAAAAATTCATCTCCTAACGGGTATTCACTTATCTTTTTTCGTATTGACGTTATATCTTAACATACTTTGAACCCAAATAGCCGCGTTTATTGCATCATAAAATATGTTGTTAAAAATTGCAAGGAGTGGAGGAAAGGCCTTTTTCCAGGAGTGGGACAAAACAGGCAAAAAAAAACCCTCGTGAGAACCTTCGAAGAATATAATGGTAATCGAATACTGCTGAAATACTTATTTTATAATCGCAACTGTAGCCGCATCTTAACACACCTTTAATGGACATTGTGAATCCCGTTCCTCAAAACTACTACCTTCACACTGACACACTTAAGGGTGAAGAAGGGGCTTTAAAAAATAGGTCTATCTAACAAAAGAAATCGAACGGTCAAGGTAAGCAAGGTCAACTGTACCGCAGTCGCTTTGCTCATAAAGTATTGTGAAAACACATAAAAGCTTGGAAGGTCACTCGAAAAAGTAAAAAACTGGCCAAGTGCAAGTCGGACTTGCACATGAAAGGATCCGTATCATGGCCGCGGGTTGTACAATAGTTATCGCGGCCTCAACATAGAGGGCTAAGAAGGAACATGGGTGGTTTTTAGTCAGTAGAAGTCTGACACTCCCTTTCGCTCTGCCCAAGAGCGGGAGGGGTTATTCGATGATTTTCCATCTGCCAAACGAAAAAAAAAAAGGCTCCGTATCATCGTAGTGTGTAGTATATTTGTTAATTTTAATTTTAAGAAGTTTTAAGGTTGGGTATACTTAATATACAACTGTTTGCTTTCCCAAAGGAAATAAATAAAGTAACTTAACATCTATTTAGGCCAAAGTCACCAAGACTGGTGTTTCACAGTATCCATCATCATCAACAGCCTATTAATGTTCCCACTGAAGCCCCCTAAAATGTGTATTATTTCTTAATAAAGCGGCAACAGAAAAACATATTATGTGATAAGTTTGTTTTTCATAGTGTTTGTTCGAATGACAAAGTTATTATTTGCGATTTTTTTTAATGTGTTACGTCTCAATAACTATTTACTTTATATCGTTCAAACCAATTTTGGTTCAAAATTAACGTTGGATCTATGTATAGTATATTCTTTTTTTGATTTTTCTCTTTTGTAATTTAGAGGTTAGAGGGGAGCTATGCTACAAGGGTTCCGTTTTTTGCCATTCAGCTACGGTACCCTAAAAACTACCCTCATCCCAGACACAGGGGTGTCTAGACGTTCGTTCATTAATATGAAAAGAGTATGCTTATAAAATTATGCTTATTACAAGTGGTAACGGACAGAGAGATAAATTACCTCCATACATAAGTATGATCTACCTACGTTCATTTTGCTAATGCTTAAATCTTTGTATCGTGAAAAAAATAACGCTAATTTTAGGAATATTACATCAGGCAGAGGTGTAACTAATACAGAAAGCCTACATTGGGCCAGATATGTTGAAGTTACATGTAATTGGCCCGAAAGCAGCGGTGGCCCAGTGGTAACAGAAGGTCGTGGGTTCGAACCCAAGCAAGCACATTACTTTGCGTAATTTATTTCATGACCGCTGCTCTCAAAACGGTGAACGAAAACATCGTGAGGAAACCGGCATGTCTTAGAACAAAAAAAAAATCGAAGACATGTGACATCTACCAATAAGCACTGGGCTAGCGTTATAGCCCATTTCCTCTCAAAGAGAGGAGGTCTGTGTCCCAGCAGTGGGAACATTAATAGGCTGTTGATGATGATGGATACTGTGAAACACCAGTCTTGGTGACTTTGGCCTAAATAGATGTTAAGTTACTTTATTTATTTCCTTTGGGAAAGCAAACAGTTGTATATTAAGTATACCCAACCTTAAAACTTTTTAAAATTAAAATTAACAAATATACTACACACAACAATTTCTACAGATTACTATGTTGTTTAATAAAAAAAATAATTAACAAACGCTAACTGTAGCAGGGCTAACTCAAAGAAAATTAAATATGAAGATAAACAACATTTTATAAAAAATGAGACAAACTAAAAAAAGACATAATTTAATACGTGATGTATCATACAGGTCCCTATAAAAAGCCTACTGCTGATCCCTTAAAGCGGCAATCACATAATTTTTAAATTTATATTTGTTCAGGAACAGTAATTCGTACTATAAAGCATGGATCTCTTTTTAAAAGCTTTTCGGTAGCAGTATCATCATTATAGCTGTTAGTCATTCTGCCGCACTCAGAGAGCTTTAATGATTACTTAAAACACACTAAGTAAAGGTTTTGACAGTTTTGTCATACAAAAGTATGTCAAATCTTTAATAAGTGACGGCTTAAATAATCATTAAATATCTCTGAGTACGGCAGTTAGTTATTTATGTCACTTAACTTAATCTGGACCATTTTTCAACTGGACCCACTCGAAATGGACCCGCAGGATTAGTCAACCAAGCCATAATTTGATACGGTCGACGCGCCGCGGGTCCAGTAGCCAATGACTCTTGGACCCTATAAGTCGATATTCTTTTACTGATAAAAGCGTGGCGAAAGAAGAAGAGAGTAATGGGCTTACCACACGCTCAAGCTTCACCACAATCTTGCCTGCGCGATTACACGATGCACACTGTACATCGCGTGTGTGATTGATAAAAATGTATTACCATTACCAACCACACGTGCGATGTACTGTGTACACCGTGTAATCGCGCAGGCAAGACTGGTGAAGCTTGTGCGTGTGGTAGGCCTAATCACAATAATGATTTTGTTTTTCATTTTACTCGCATTATACTTACGACGAACTAGAACGACGATCTAAAATACAAAAGCAATACTAGAGCTTTGAAGCATTTTAGCTGAATATATATTATTTTATACAAAGAGAAGCAGATAACGACGAGAACAAAACGACAGATATGCTGGCAGATAAACTGGGGATTTGGTTACAAAAAGCCTGACCCCGCTATAAGAAACATAACAATATCGTTACGTTGATTGTAGCGGAACGTTTTATCCGAGGGCCTAGGACAAACGCGTGACGAAAACATATAACGTGGATTCGAAAACACGTTTTCTACAGTATTTCTGTGTATTGCAAAAATTACTCACGGATGAAAGTAGGTTAGTATTATGAATTAATTAGTATTTCCTGTTTAATATAATTTTAGGGTTCCGTACCTCAAAAGAAAAAAACGGAACCCCTACAGGGGTTCCGTTTTTTTTTTTCACACACAACACGAACACACGAAGTCTGTCCGTCTGTCTGTCTGTCCGTCTGTTGCAGCCAAATTGCTCCGAATCTAATGGACCGATTAAGTTGAAAGGTACACATAATATGTAAAATTATTTATAGTAAAAATTATTTCCGTAACTAATAGGCCTAAATTTTTTGAAAAAAAATACTAAAATTAGTTCCATTGCTTAGGTATAGATTACAGGAAACATAATTATTTGATTTATAAACATTCTCGCAAATTAATAAACAAAAGAGACAACACTGATAAAACATTGCTAAAGAAAAAATAAATTGTCATAGTCTTAGCCAGCCGGATATCGTAAGAAAAGATCTATTGGCAACATTTGCTCACTAAAGCGAAACTAATGGGCACTACGAGACACTCTACATGACTGTTTCAATTTCGAAAACACTGCCATTTAGGCCTAATGACATTACCATAGTAGTATCGTTAACATCGATCGTGACTGGAAACAAATACATAGTATATTTATCTGTGGACATAAGTACATAAACTCACACCCTCTTCCCATTGGGGTAGGCAGATATATCACTGAATGCGACCTGCTACAACCCTTAAATACTCCTTTTGACCTATCCACATTCATTCGTTTAGCCTTACACGTAAGCCGTTTATGAGTACTACGCGTCTGTAAACATAACGCCATAAAAATCAAGTCAATTTTTTATGGGGCAAGCCCGCCTCACTATTCCCAAACCACTGTAACTTCTGTAAGCCAGAGTCAACAGTGGCAACCACAAGAAAAGCGCCGAGACAATTAAGCTCGACGAAGTCCCAGAGAAATGATTTGACTGTCTTGGATCCCGCAACGAAATTAATTAGAAAAGAATAGCGGAGGAACAGGAAAAACAGAAATTTCCACTTCCCTCCATATCAGCAGGAGGCAGAAAAGAGCAAGGCCAATAGGCACACAGGGACGTATACAACTGGGATAAGCCCAGTTGCCTAGCACCACGGATATTGTTGTCATTAATATTACTGGGTCCTAAGTTGTGAGCTGTTATATTTGATTCCAAAAATAGGTATGACAAAAACGCTTGAACGCACGGAAATTCGTTCTAGTTTCTACAAGGTCCGTATAGTAAATAACTCCGGATGTAACTTGTACACCATCCATAATATTGCAAAAAAAATCAAGCCTGTTATAGCCGAAGGATTAAGAAGAAATGTATTAGTACACATACATTACTCCAGTTATGTTTAAGTATCTGGGGACACGGAAGCGCACCCGCCAAGTCGAGCAATAAACCGACACGGCCGTACCGTCCTTTTCTCGAAACAGTTCAGGCCATTTTCGAACTCCTATAACTTCGTTGTGGATCAAACGAGGAGCCTAGATTTTTTGTAACCATTTAGACATTGGATAAACACGTTATGTTTCAAATTTCATTCAATTTGAACCAGTTTTGTAACAATATTCTAATTTAAAAGAGTGTCCATGGAGTTTCTTGCCCGTTCTTCTCCATAGAGATAGATCTACGCTAGGGAATTGGCAACTACAGAACTTTCACAAGTTATTATGCCTTGTGACTGTGACTGTAGCTTAGGAGTGCAATACGTCGTTTCGGGGGTTGCTGCGACGGGTTGCGCGGCGCCGGATGTTACCGGCGGTGAGTGCTATGGGTGCGGGGGCGCGCGGCGGCGCGTGCCGTGGTGGCGGGTATGCGCGGCCGCCGGTTGCGCGTTGCGGTGTGCTTTCGTTGTTCCGTAATTCGAAGTCTCGTGCATTTGTTGTTGCGGTGTGCGTTGCTGCGTGCTTTTTTGCTTGCAGTGTTCGTCGTTGCGGTTATTCGGCGGCGTGTGGTTCGGCGTGGTGGCTTTTGGTTTTATGAATTATTCTTATGACATTCAAAAGTGCCAGTAATGGTTTAATTGAAATAAATGCTTTGAGTTTGAGTTTGAGTAGTTTAAGATAACTAATCAAAGTTCCTCAGTTTTCTCACACTGACTGTCTGACCAATCATCAAAAGTCTAGACACTTTTAGCAGACAAACAAGTTTTAAATTCAGAATACAATTAGTATTTTAATGTATTATTATTATATTATTATAGCTAGCCTGTGTTGTTCCACTGCTGAGCAAAGGCCTCCCTCCATTCCTTCCAACGGTCACGATTCAGTGCAATGTTTCTCCAATTCTCAAGGAAGACATCCAGTTCGTCCCGCCATCTCCTTCGTGGTCTGCCACGACCTCGCGTCACTGTTTCAGGGCACCAATCCTGAGCTTTACGGGCCGACAGCTCGGTCGGCATGCGACATACATGTCCTGCCCAGTTCCATTTAAGTATGGCAGCCTTTTGAGCCACGTCAACAATTTGCGTTTTGGAGCGCAGTGTAGTGTTTCGAACCCGATTGGTTAATTTTACACCTAAGATACTGCGCTCCATAGCATGTTGGCAAACCTTGAGTTTGGACTTTTGGATGTCAGTCAAAGACCAAGTTTGTGCACCGTAGGTCAAGATGGGGAGAATACACATGTCCATTAGCTTTCGCTTCAGAGACATGGGCAGAGTGCCCTTAAAATACTCTTTCATGGACCAGTAACTCTTCCAGGCATTTTCGGTTCGTCTTGCGATTTCCTTATCTTGCCGTGCCTGGAAAGAGATCACTTGGCCCAAGTAGATATTTTCTTGGACATATTGTATATTCTCGCCGCCGACGAGGATGCTCCTCTTGGAGCTGTTGGTCATTACTTTGGTCTTTGACATGTTCATCTTCAGTCCAACCTCAAGGCTTGCATCGCTAAGATCTTGTAGCATTTGCTCTAGTTCTGTTGCTGTGGGGGAGAAAAGGACAATGTCATCGGCAAAACGCAGATTATTCAACCTTGTTTTGCCGACGACAATGCAACTTCCCATTTGACTGCCAACGTCTGAAATACTTCTTCTAGGGTACTGGTGAACAGTTTTGGAGACAACGGGTCGCCCTGCTTGACTCCCTTGAGAATATCAAACTTTGGACCTAATCCCTCTAACTTAATAGCAGCAGTACTTTGGGTGTATATATTACGTAAAATATCTTTGTAAGTAGGTTCTATCTTTTGTTTAGTAAGGGCACTAAATATTGCAAAATGTGTGATGCTGTCAAAGTATAAAAAATAATTTAATGTATAAAAAAATCTAATTAATCCGTCATATTTATTATTAGAAGCAATTCAGCATCTGATAGGATAGATATTAGGTTGATATACATATTATTTTACCCGGCAACCGTTGCAGTGTTAAGGAAAATCTACCTATTAAACATTCAAACTTGATACGACTACATCTCACTTCCTAACTCAATAGCGCGTAAAAATCTCATCGGCGTACATCAAAAACTTTCACAGAACATGAAGCCAGTGGATCTCAAAGTTTCACATTGCTTCTCTTCCGTATATTTGACCGCGACCCGAAGACTTACTAGTCAGGCCTTCGAGAGCCACAACATAGCTAAGAACAAAAGGTCAGCTGCATATTAAGAATGAAACCGCACACACACACATAGGCAAGCTTCATGAGCACTATGAGCAGTGATAATGTTTAATTTTATAGCAATAATTACATTTTAATGTAAACAAGCGAGACGCCTCACTCGCACATAATCTTTCAGAATTAAGATTAAGCGATGTGTGTTTAACCAAATTTATTGAAAAGTTTTTTTTGAAATACTTAAAATTTGATTGATTTTTTTTTAGTGCAAGCGCGGTCGAGTCATGCATTTGTTTAAGATTCCCAGTACAGTATCTGTGCACATACTTACAAATCTTTTGTACGTGGCTCCCTTTTGTGGCGATTTAAAGAAAGTTCGATATAACTAACCCACTCCTGCTTACAAAGAAGAAGTAGTTATTGGGTGTTTCAGCCCATATCTGCGAGAGGGCTGACAGTAATGTCCTGGCTGTAATATGTATTGTAGGCTGATTAAGTGGATAATCGACCTTTTGTACCTAACTATTTTATACCCGAGCACTTACGGAGCCGGAAATCTTGATAGATGATGAGTTTCCTTGATCTGAGCTTTCGCATTATATTGAGCGTAAATTCTCTCTAAGTTTTCTCGGTAATCCAAAGACAAAGGAATTAT
The DNA here is from genome assembly GCA_932274075.1 of Diarsia rubi. Taxonomy (NCBI): domain Eukaryota; kingdom Metazoa; phylum Arthropoda; class Insecta; order Lepidoptera; family Noctuidae; genus Diarsia; species Diarsia rubi. The sequence continues at coordinate 19,727,112 of OW026417.1, read as the reverse complement.
AATATTAATTCGTTTGTTTTTCTTTGATTTCAAGGTTGAATTTTTATTTTTTTTTTCATTTTTTTTTCATTTGTATACAGTAGGTTATACTTAACTCAATCATATCGCAGTCAGAATCAAATTAAAAATGGTTCACACAGCCCGCTGAGAAACGACATCCCCTCAGGTCGATCTTCAGATTAAGCTGCGTTTGCCCAGGTTGGTCTGTGAATGGGACAACTACCCATTCCATAACGAATTACCTCTGTGCATCAGAAAGCACGCTAAGCCGCTGGTCCCAGCTGTCAATTGTAGATCTTTGACAGTTTGACGGAGCCAATAGCCTGAAAGTCTGACTACCAGTGTAAGTTAGTGTTTTAAAAACTTTGACATCCACAGTAGAACAAAAATTGTACTGTCTTTATTCAGATTGTTCTTCACAATTTTCCCCAGCATAACGAAATTGTTTCAGTGTCATGTCTTGGGATTGCGCTGTCTGCCTAATGAAGCCTATTTCGAAGTAAGGCCACGCCCTGAGTGACACGTTTTAATTTTGTTGCTTTTTGACTTGTGCGCGGTCAATGGCAATGTCATTTTTTAACCGACTTCCCAAAAAGGAGGAGGTTCTCAATTCGATGGGAATATAATTATGTTTGTACACCGATTACGATGAGATTTATGATCCGATTGAAGTGATTCTTTTTTAGTTAGATGCGGAATAATTGCCATTTGGTCCTATAAAATTTAACATGGTTCACTCCCTTTAAATCTGATGTTTTATTTTATTACAAATAAGTTTTCAATTTACCATGATTGTAGTCAAAGTCATCAGCCTAATACATTCTTCAATCAGAAAGCATCGATGTAGTTTTTAGGAAATGCAAAATTTTTTTATTCAGGGGTTACCTTTGAAGACTTAACTTTTCCTACCAAAAATATTATCGACGTAATATTCCCCTGTCAGGATTTCACTGGTTTCTAGAAACTTCTCAACTTTGCCATTAGTTTGAAACTTAGACAGACTAAGATGGAAAAGACTCTATATTACTATTAATAGTACCTACCTACCTGGCCTTGAAAAGTGCTTAAGAACGAAGATTCTGGGTTTGTTTGTTTCATTTTGTAAATCCGTAAATATGTCTAAAGGTAGGAGAATTTGGAATACAGTCACTGTATACAAATATCATAGTCTGAGATATTTGCCTGTGCATGATACAACTACTTTATTCGATAAAGTTCGGCCTTGCAAAATAATGTATAATTTAACTAGCCCACGGCTGGGACCGCATGACAGGTGTCAGTTAATTACATTAACAAAACCTTCCTCAAGAACCACTCTATCCATTGACGTTCGAAAAGTGCTGATTATAAACCTAGTTTGAATAAATAAGTTTTGAATTTGATTTTGATTGGTGAAAACAGCATGAAAATCGGTGCCTATATTGCACCGATTTTCATGCTATTTTGGAGTTTATCGCGATCAGACAAACAGATGTGGCAGAGGACTTGGTTTTATAATATTACTAGCTGTTGCCAGCGGCTTCACCCGCTACAACTCGAAAATGATCCCATGGGAAGATAAAATCGGAATAAAAACTATCCTATGTGTTAATCCAGGTTATAAACTATCTGAGAACCAAATTTTATCCAAATCCGGTCAGTAGTTTTTCCGTGAAGAAGCAACAAACATACACACTCACAAACTTTCGCTTTTATAATATTAGCCTGAAGTCTGATAGTCTGATGATGTAGTGATAGGGATAGTTTCATACTCCGTTGATATTGAAGTGAAAAGTTCTTTAGTGGCGTTGTGCACTTTTTGTGGGATTGGCTAAAAATGTTAAACTCGTGTTTAACTCGCGTGATAGTGGTGGCCGCGGGTTGTACACTATTTATCGCGGCCTTGACATAGAGGGCGAAGAAGGAACATGGGTGGTTTTTAGTCAGTAGAAGTCTGACACTCCCTTTTGCTGTGCCCAAGAGCGGGAGGGGTTATTCGATGATTTTCCACCCGCCAAAATAAAAAAAAAAGAGTGATCGTGGTAGACACGTGATCTGATCGAAAATTCGTCAGACGGCGCAGGACGCAAGCGTGAATGTGCGTGTGTCAAATAAATTAAACGTCAAAAAGTGAAAATTAACCACTATGATAGTACTTTTAGGCTGATAAATAAAGCAATTCGTGTAACTAACCATTACAAAATATTTAAAAATGTACAACATTAATGTTCAAGTTTTCACTTCTGCCGGCACTCCCGGAGTGCTACCCGTTGTTTTGATGTGAAACATTTATAGCCGCACGTAAAACCGATTTCTGGCGTGGCGACGCATGCCTTGGCGACGCGTTGCCACGCTATATGATGGTATATATATACAGTCTATATGCAGTAGTGTGTACGGTGTGGCGACGCGTCGCCATGCGCAATCGACTGTGCGATTGTCTATGACTATTTATTGAATAAACAATTGTAAATTTTTGTATTTAATGAAAATAAATGTTTATTCAATAAACAGTCATCGTTATCTGGAAAGAAAATCGTAATATTTTATTTTATCTTTATGACATAATTATTTAGTTCCTATCACAATAATAATAAGTTCTTTTCTGCATATTACTTTTACAAAATAATGTCGATGTTTCACATCTGCCAGGCGTCCCGTGACGGCTCACATTTTTTGTTATAGTTACAATAATTCATTATTGTTGCTGTTGTTATTAAGTTAGTGGTTGTAGATTATTCGATGCTTGTTAACTTTTTATCTGGTTTTATATTTTTTGAGTACCCTACGACTTATTTTCGGGTCGATGTGCTGGCTGATAGGAAAACATTCTTCGCTGTCAGTACACAAACAACAAAATTCCCTTCCGACAGTGTTGTTTAACCTTTTGGACGCCACGGCCGGCTACAGCCGACAAATTAATACGTGCCCAATACGCCACCGTCGACTATAGTCAACAAATAAACGTATTTTTTTTTAACTTTTAATGTTTGCTTTATATACAAAATAGTGTAAAATAAAATAAAATAATGACTTTTTAGATTTTTGAACCTCTGCATGAGAGGGGTGCGATGCGTTTACGCTCTGGTGTTCAAAAGGTTACACTTGAAGATAAACCGACTATAATTATAATATAACATATGGTTTCTCAAAATTAATTGTTTTTTCCAGCTCAAAATTGTAATTATGACCAAGATTGTTATCAGGATTTTTACAACTAGGTACAACCACTGTTTCTGCTACCATGCAAGAACCGTAGTGGTACCTGGTATATGTCACTGCTTGGGACCAAATCCCAATGGCATGGGGTAGACTTGAGCGCAACGACCTTTATAAAGCATTGGTGTGGCCGCATGATTCAACCAATGCTTCGTTATTTTGTTTCCTTGAAGTTTTCAAAAATGATTTCCTTAAAGATGTTAAATAATGACCTGAAAAATAAATGGCAAGAATAAAATTGATCTAAACTGGAATAATAAAAAACATATATTCATGTGTATATTTCATGTGTGTCCCAAGATTATGTATGGACCTTAAACTTATTGTTAACCCAAATCATTTTAAAAGATTAAAATAGTAACCTTTGGAGCTTCTTGCCGGTTCTTCTCCTTAGGAATCGACCAATGCACCGAAACGTGCCCCATGTTTTTGTCGACGTTTTACAAGTGCCCATGTATAGGCCTATTTGAAATAAAATATTTTTACTTTGACTATACCTACCATTATTATAATTTAAAAGAACATTACAAGAACATTAAACCTGTCAGAATGGTCTCTCATTGATCGCATAATTTTATTGTTGATTTTGACAACACCAAACTTGTCAACATCAACAATTATGAGATCAGTGATAGATCATTCTGCCACTATTGAATAGCAGACTCGGGGCCCTGAGCAACAGTTAACGATCGATCAAATGCACAGAATTACAAACGTTATACAAAACACGTTGGATAACAAGAAAGTCTGTTCTACTGTTTTTCTAGACGGAGCCCAAGCATTTAGCAAAGTTTGACATGAAGGCCTCATTCATAAACTGAAGAGTTTGCTACCAAAACCGTTTGCAGACATATTAGAATCCAAATGTTAAGCAAGTTTGTTAGGTACGGTCCTGTACCTACTATACACTTGCGATATCAATACCATTGATATTGATATCGCAAGAGGAGTGAAATCGAAAATTATTGGATAGGTGTTTCTTGTTTTATCAAATTAATAAAAAAATACGAAAATAAAACGTGTCAAAGATTCTGTGACGACTGACGTCACTTTCTGGGTAAAAAAAGTACTAACCTTGTGACGTCACACGACTTGACACGACTTTTCAAAGCACTGTATCCTGTGTGACCATCACCGTCTTCATCTTTTGTTAACGAGAAAAAAGAAAAAAATATTGTGTCCATTATTCTTTGGAAATTGATCCATTTGAGAATTGATTCCAAAGAATAATGGACATAATATTGAACATAATTCGATTTTTTTGTTGAAAGACCCTATTTCTACATAGAAAAGCCTGATAACACTGCCTGATCCAGGATTTAATGCTCAACCTGCAATCGCACTTCTCACTGAAAACGAGGCAGTCTACAGGTAAATAAATAAAATAAAAGTGTTATTATTGGCAATAAGTTCCAGTTATTGCGTCCTGAGCTCAACTTGTCAGAACCTCGACATTCACTTAAGTAACTAAACGAAGAAATATGAGGCAAACTACGACTAACTAAATTGACGTTAAAATATAGGCTGGCCTTATTGTGTTACCTGATGAGGTACAACTATTTTCCGTATATAGATTGATTATGGTGCTGTTTTGTTACGGTTAGTTGGCTCTTCTTTATCCGATGATTGGTATTAGGTATTGATGATTCGTTATTGATAAATAAAACCCGAACAGTTTACAAAGTATTTATTTTATTATAGAAAAGTGATAGTTTAGACAGACGTTTCAGAATCTTCTACAATTAATCTTATTCTAATCTATTACTACTCCTCTAGACACATTGAAAATATTTCCAATATTTTAAATTATTTACAGGACCGTTACGAAAATATTCGGACAGTTCATAATTGGGTTTACAAAAAATATCTACTCTGGTGTATTGAAACTTAAAATTTGTCGGATAAGATGATGATGATGATGATGATGATGATGATGATAAGATACAAAATACTTAATTCGTATCGCCAATTACACAGAAATTCATTAAAATTATGAACGAAGTCAAAAGGATTATAATGATGACACGCTGCGCCGATCCCAAAGTAATTGGGATTAGGGCAAGAGAATAATAATTAACTAACGAATAATTAACTGTTCATTAACAAGCATCAAGTAACTAAACAATAAACGGAAACAAGAACAACAACAATACAATAACGGTCTCATTAATACAAGTTTTCACAGAAAATGTTCCACAATTATTGTTGTGTCACGAAATGTTCGGATGAGCACAAAGCGCTCTTTGTGAAGCTGTCTGAAAGATTGCTTGAGTTGAAAGATAACTATGGTGTGTTATAATCACCTCGAAATAAATTCACAATCTAGTCCAGTGGTTTGATAAGTGGTTCTGTTATTCTAAAATACAATAAAACTATTAATGTACACTCAGTTACTATATTTACATAATTCAACACTATTTGTTATATTTATTGCAGACATACTCGTAGGCCATACATATTAAACTTAAAACACATGTATGTAGGTACAATCAAATATGATTTCAAATAATGCTCAATGTAAAATTTTCTACTAAGTGACGGCTTAAGTAATCATAAAATATCTCAGTACGGCAGTAAGATTTGAAAATGTACATAACACAAAATAATTATTATAAAAAAAAAACATATACTATGGAAACAGGTTTATTTTAAACTAAATATTACCGGAGCTTAGAATTGGTCAGTGGTCGTTTTTTTGCAATCATCTTTGATGAAAACATAATAAAACTCACAGACAAACAAACTAGATGACATTGCAACAGAACAGTGTTACGGGAAAAGGAAAGAGTAATACGCCAGAACCAGCCAGAACTCTTAAGTCTTCAAAAAGTTTGCCCCATCTTTATGATCTTTATCATGACCTCAAGCAGCTTAAAGCACGAAAGAGGAAACTACTTCAGTAAAATCCTACCTAATCCCTTTAACGCGCGTTAAAATTTCAAGCGGCGAACCTTAGGGCTGCTTTCATTAACTCGTCTTTATAAAACTGGAGCTAATTTCGGATTTCTGCAGCTTTATTACTCAGTGCTCTTTGAAACGAGTCTTAGTGAAACCTAGAAAGACGTTGTTTAGTACTACTTTGTATGCTGACTCTAATTAGCTGCCATCTTTCCAGTAAAGGTCAAAGTGATTTACCGTATCATTTGCTTAAGTAAAGTCTTTATGTTTTCGATTTCCAAGAAATATCTTAATGTCAAAGCACGATGTTTGATGCCTCATCTCATTTCTGGTGGTTTTAATAAACATTCCATTATTCTAAGAAAAATAATAATTTATGTTCTTGTCTGATATCTTTTTTTTTGTGTCACGCTCGTCGTGTTGGGTCAAATTATAGTGCCCTGGGGGACTCTTGGAATTGCTTGGAGTTTTTGATACTAAGAAATGTAGATTTATGCTAACAGGTTCTAGTTTTTGTATTTTGTGAGCTTATTTACAGGTAATCGTGAAAATTACAGCCAGCTACTGAGAAAACTTAATTACCATAATATTATGAAAATCTAGTTCTCATACTCGTAGATCTAAAAATGTTCAAATAAAATTCAATAACACATAATAATAACAACATGATTAAGTACTAAAATCTATTGATAAATTATTTACATTTTAAAACGTATTTGCTCGCTTGAATCAACCGTGGATCAACGAAATTCAGCGGACAAAATTGCGTGTTATTACTGGAAATGAAACGTAAACCCAGGTTCATACATAATATGTTCACAATTGAATACAGACGTAGAATTGACTCATCACTTCTGTTACAAAAGAGCTTCTAATATTTATAAATACTTTTTATGTCATAAAATAAAGACTGTAATTTAATTACACGCGGACTGATTCTTTTGATTATGTTAATCGAAATGTTATTCACTACAAAACCTTGTAGGACTGCTAGCTGATGTGATTTTACTACAGCAATCTTCACCACAATTATGTACTATCATGTACGTTTATCACATACACTGTCTTTTATCATAATGTAATTATTACGATAACTATTTAAAAATATAATCTTCCAATTCCTGTCCTCCACACTCTGAAAATTTATTCCACTATCTGATTCCAACGCGAATATTTATATAAGCCAGGCAACCCGACTGCCCTCTCTTTCGACTATGACTTCCTCGGGTGCGATCACAATGTCCGCTGTAGCGGGTGTGGTAGCGGGTAACACAGGCGCCTCACTCACTCGTCTCCTCGTGAGTGTGCGCTGTGGCTCCCGTCATGTCCCGCTGTCGATCCGCGCGCATATCGCTGCGCTGAGTAGCGTAGCGGCAGCGAGTGCGATTTGCACACAAGCAATCACTACTAAGTCGCGGGATGATGGTGTTGTGTCTTCTTCGATGGGGCCGTCACTGAAAGAAAGAAAATTTAATACAAGCAAAAAAATGTGAAGACTTCATATTGAAAATCCCAGAGATAGATACAGGAAAAGGTATATATCTGAAGGTATCCTCAAACACAAGATGCCTCAGGGGTGCCACTCAATCTCTAAGACAGACAGCTGTGTCCATTATGAATTTATTTAGCTTCTTTTTACTTTAAAATTCCGGTCCTTAGCGTAAGCATCAAATTGACGTACCAAGATGACTTTGTTTTTGTTTTGCTTTCTTAAATTACGAAAACGTAACGTTGTTTCAAACAACTAACAGAAATAATACGATGTATAAAAAAGTAATAAAATCGATAAAAAAAATGGAATAGCTACATTTTTCGTAATTAAAAATTATTTTCCTTCAGGGTTTATTCGAGTATTGAAAACCAAGCTTCAATTGCCTATATTATGACAAAAATCATTCAATTGACATGACATTAAACCCGAGCTTCCATAAGTCATGTTCGGTGCGTAGTGACGGATTAGTTTAGTCGGACATTAGGTTCACTCGAGCACATCGAATTTGGTTTCCAGTCTTAGAATAAGATCGTTTTCATAACAATTACAAAACCAACTTGCACTTTTCAAGATTTACTCGAAGCAAAATGTAAGAGCAGTGCAGGTGGCTACATCAGTGTGTAGCTACTAGATCAATGTCTACTCGTAGCACAATTGTTGTTCATCGACGTGTATTAAAAGTTGTCAAAAAAATATATTTAGTCCGTCAGATACATTTCCAAAAAATACTGGACATATATTTTTTCTTTTTTCACGTAAACAAAAAATGAAGACAATAAAAAATAAATTGATAAAACAAAAAACACGTATGCAATATTTTTTCGAAAATTCAACTGACGGAGTAAACAGAATCTTTTTTTTTTTGTCAGAAAACATCCCTATTAGGAGAGAACTCACCCATGGTCAATTCCAGGTGGATCTAGGATAGTTCTGCAGCACTGCACCACCAGGGCGATCAGCAAACAAGCGGCAGCGGCCCAGAGCACGCTAGCCGCGCCCGCGCCCGCTCCCGCTACGCCTGACATTGAGCTCCAACCCCGTGACGTATGGATCGAGACCGCTGCCGGAAACGGGATCAGTTATTGAGGTGGTATTTAATATGACTAGAAAAGCGTGAACCTTTTTTATGATAACCTCTAGTCAGAGGCATTTATCACTCTATCTTGTACAGTCACGACGAGCCAAATTCAAACCCGATTTGGTCGCAAAACGACAGTTTCTACTTTAAAATAAGACTTAGATCGTAAAAGTATGAGTTCGAAAATGCTATAGTCGAAGCGACATAAGTTATCAATGAATACAGTGGGAGACAATCACTTTTAAAAGTTGCTACGTGTTTACATATTAATGCTCGTGCCTGTACAAACAGCTCAGCAGATTGACATTATTGTACGAATATATCTAGTATCTTCCAGTCCCCTAATAGTTAGTTATTGTACCTTTTTTTCTTTTTTGTTGGGTGGGAAATCATCAAATGACTCCTCACGCTCGGAAGAGTGGTAGGGAGTGTTCATGGAGTGTTAGACTTCAACTGGCTAAAAACCACCCATGTTCCTTCTTAGCCATTTATGTCAAGGCCGCGGTATCTCTCGCGAACAACTCGCAACCTTTTTTTTTTTATTGGCGGGTGGAAAATCATCAAATAACCCCTGCCGCTCTTGAGCAGAGCGAAAGAGAGTGTCAGACTTCTACTGACTAAAAACCACCCATATTCCTTCTTAGCCATTTATGTCAAGGCCGCGGTATCTCTCGCGAACAACCCGCAATCTTTTTTTTTTTGGCGGGTGGAATATCATCAAATACACCCTCCCGCTCTTGGGCAGAGCGAAAGGGAGTGTCAGACTTCTACTGGCTAAAAACCACCCATGTTCCTTCTTAGCCCTATATGTCGGGGCCGTGGTAACTAGTGTACAACCCACAGCCCCGGCGGGAATAACCCGCAACCTCGGCTTGACTTTGCATCACTATAAAAATTATCATTATAGAGTAGGTTTAGTCATCTTTATTTTCATTACAGTAAGGTTAATGTTGGGACTAAAGTGATGATGGCAAAAACAAAAAACTACGCTCTTTTTTGTAACTCCATCCACTATTTCCTCCTGCGATCAGCCTTCATTTTACCGGCAACACTACTAAAAGGTTGGTATTATACAGTGTGAGTCTTTATAATGTGCACATACCGAAATGAGAGAATCTATGCTTAATTTTATCGATGGAAAAAATATTTAAAAAATTTAAATATTTTTTTTTATATTTTTTATGGAATTTTTAAAAATTTTGTCCACTACTGTGACCCCAGTGTAAACAAAACGGTGTAACTTTTAAACTGAATTATCTATCGCGATGAAACAAACTCCATAATGATTGCATGTAATTAAGCTTCCTAATAAAATTAAAATTCTGGAAAAAAACTACCCTCAATTGAAAATAAACATCTTTTTTTGGCAAAAATCTGTTTTTTTGTCATCAATTTTTACAATAATTGTAAAATTTCTCAATAAGACGCCCCCATTACCTACCTTTTTTATTACTTTTACGTATTTTTCATCGTATTAGCTACCTAATAGTAAAAATGGCATGTTTATAACTCAAACATAACATTTTATATCAAATGTTAAAAGATGGCACTCCGAACGCGCCATTTATTGTTCTCTTAAGGATGGTTTATTTGGGATGATAATTAATACAAAAGAGTTCAAATTAAAAACCATTTATTATTTGACACATAGTTTAATGCATCAGGTTCTCAAAATGTCCACCTCGTTGTTGTAGGCACAAAGCTGCGCGTATTAAAATTTGTTGTGTCGCTCTCCTTATCATTTCATTTTGTTTCATCGCGATAGATAATTCAGTTTAAAAGTTACACCGTTTTGTTTACACTGGGGTCACAGTAGTGGACAAAATTTTTAAAAATTCCATAAAAAATATAAAAAAAAATATTTAAATTTTTTAAATATTTTTTCCATCGATAAAATTAAGCATAGATTCTCTCATTTCGGTATGTGCACATTATAAAGACTCACACTGTATGTATTACCGTTGTAGTAGATTTAATGGGAATCCGTCATTACAAGTGAATGGTGTTATTAACCCCCAAAAGAGGGGTGTTTATAAGTTTGACGTCTCTGTCTGTGTATATGTCTGTCTGTGTGTCTATCTGTGGCTTCGTAGCTCCAAAACGGACGGACCGATTTATAATTAGTTTTTCTGTTTAAAGGGTGATTTAATCGAGAGTGTTCTTAGCTTTGTTTGGTAGAAATTGGTTCAGCCGTTTAATAGAGATGGGGAATTCAAGTGGGCACAAACATCAAAAATCAATATAACAAAACGTTCGTTTCTAATAAGTTTTCATTTGTTTAAAGGGTGATTTAATCGAGAGTGTTCTTAGCTTTGTTTGGTGGATTTGCAATACAAACAGAGAAATTCGTAATGGACTAAAAACCGGCCAAGTGCATGTCGGACCACTCACAATGTAGGGTTCCGTAGTTGCCCATCAAAATATGTGAACTTACTTAACTGATTAACCACCCTACCTACCTGCCTTCAAACGATGATTTATATTGTGAAAATAAAACAAACTTACATTTGCAGTTTTGAGACCTGCACTACCATACATAATGTTTAGAAAAATATTTCATACAAGTACATTTTATAAGTTGGTCGACTATTACTCGTAAACTTGTGGAGCCTACTTAGCTCTGATAGTTTTCCATTTATTTTTTTTACAAATAAATGTGAACGTTTGGGAGGATGTTTAATACTACTTTAAAAAAAAAGTACTGAACAAATTAGAATGATATTTGACACACAGATTCTTTTTTACCTGACTGCGGCGAAGCCCAAAAGGAGGGTTATGTGTTTGGCGTGTATGTATGTATGTAAGTATGTCCGTTTCTTTGTTCTCTCATAACTCCTAAACGGATGTAGGGATTTGAATGAAATATACGTCGTTAGATTTGTCTTGATGGCGCGAGTGTCACTAGCTACATTAAAATTAAAATAACAAAGATAATTGCTGGTTTTGGGGGCCAAATCGTGGATTTGAAAATAAAAAAAAAACCATTATCATTCCATTACCATCAAGTAGGGTATCAAAATAAAGGCTTTTAAAAGGAGATTACAAAAATATATGACACCTATATGTTTAAAATAAATTCAAAGTCATAAATTCTATAAACAATCACAAAAGTTAAATCATCTGTGAAGTATTTTACGCGAGAAACGAAAGAAGTAAAAAGTTAGAAATAAAAAGAGTAGTCAAAAACTAAAAAACACGACTGAAAAGACTGAAAAGCAAAAAACAAGCACATTTTAAATTAAACAAAACTTGAAAGCAGGCGGGGTCCATTTTATTTTCATTTAATAATTTAAAATGTGCTTGTTTTTACTTTTCAGTCTTTTCAGTCGGGTTTTTTAGTTTTTTTTACTATCCTGGCAGCACGATATCGAGAGATAACTTCCAAACTCCATACGAGCAAAACTGAGGACAACAATTATGGTCCCTGACGTGGTTAAAGTTGACAGTGAAACTTTATAATAATAACAACGTTAAAAGAAACTCAAACGTATCAACAAACGCAAGTTAAATTTTATTTCGAATAATATAAAATATTTATTAACCTTTGTAATTACGAGTCCGGAAAGTAAGTTTGCTTCGCGTAGGTATTATAGTTTTTAACAAGCACCTCCTAACTAGGTGAATTGGTAATTGGTAAAAACTAAATAGCTCTGAACTTTCGTTAAATAATTTGAATTGGGACTCAAATATCGGAGTATTTTTTAATTGAGTTGCTCTTGAATTTTATGAATCAATACATTTTTGTTTGATTTGGATTGAGTTCTCATCTTTTTAGCGTTTCGATGGCAAATCGATCCGGTTTGTTTAGTCCAAAACTCAGTCACGCGAACCCTACACACTGATGGGTGGTAGGGCCCTGTGGTGCCAAATAGAAGGTGGATCATTGTCTGTGGCAATGACACACTTGAGGGTACTACAGTTCCCGTCAGACCTGCGGGTTGTCCGCAAGAGATATCGCGGCCTCGACATAAAAGTCTAAGAAGGAACATGAGTGGTTTTTAGTCAGTAGAAGTCTGACACTCCCTTTGCTCAGCCCAAGAGGGGCCCGGGAGGGGTTATTTGATGATTTCCCACCCCAAAAAAAAGGGTGCTACTGTTTTGTTATAAACCCTATCTGTACTTCAATTGTTTGATACGTTTTAATGGAAATAAACTATTTCATACAAGTTTCAAAGATCAGTTATTTTTAAATTATGTCACTGACCTCATATCTCTCTTGTGAACTAAGTTAGTATTAGAAGTCAATACACTAACTATCTACTTAGAGATATGAATAATCAGAATAATATTAAAGTTAGGACACTTTGAACTAACCGTGACCTCAACTGTCCGTTTGAGTTTCAAAGTAATACTAAGATTATTGAGAATGGCTTTGAGGTCCAATCAGAAGGACAGATTAAGCAAAGCTTCTTGTCTTATCTTATTATTAATATTATAAATACTAAAGTTCGTGAGGACGGATAGATTTGTGACAAATACAAATCTAACCATCCATCTTTCATGTAGAAACTACTGAACTGTTCTTGATAAAATGTGCAACAAAAATAGTTTATAGGCTAGATATACTAATTTAGAAATGATTACCATGTGAAAATATGAAAAAAAAATATCTCGATATCACGAACAACTACCGAACCTTACGCGGGCAAAGCCGCAGGCATAAGCTAGTGAGCTGTAATCTCGTTCAAAAATCATAGGTAGGTATGGATAGTGTCTATAGTGTCTTACCTGCTGCTAAAACGCTGATGCCTCCAGCCGGGATCCCGAGCCCCATGTTGAACTTCTGTCTCTCTTCTATGAAGGCCACACTGCCCATCACCATGGCTGATATCCCGCATACTATCTGTAAGAGAATAGGAATATAATGTACCAACATCCAAAGTAAAGTTGAAAAATGGCCTCCAAGAATTGACGACTCATCGAAAACGTCTGATTTTTAAAAGAACCTATCTTTAGTTTCAGATTTCAAAACATCGTCCGATGTTTCTGTGTTCACAGCAGTTACTAAAATGGATAGACAAAAAAATACCGAATTTTTGACCGTTTTATCTACTAAAGTAAAGTTAAATCCATAGTATCGCAAGAGCGGGAACACTTCATGCTTTTCGGCTTCGCATCGGTGTCTTTACACCCATATAAGTCTGCGGGCACGAAACTTGCGATGTCGGCAGCGGAGCGACGCGACGCGGGGCGATCAGGCAGCGATGTCTCGCGCGGAGCCTTCCAACGCAACGTCTTCCGGTTCGCGATCACCACTCCCGAACTTTCGGGTCCCATCGGCCATCCGTTGTGCGAGCAATGTGCCCTGCCCACTGCCACTTAAGATTGACAATTCTTCGGGCTGTGTCGGTAACCCTGTTTCTCATGCGGATGTCCTCATTTTTGATTCGATCACGCAAAGAAACTCCGAGCATAGCCCTCGCCATTGCCTTTTGGGTGACTTTGAGCTTTCTGATGAGGCCGATTGTGAGCGACCACGTTTCGATCCCGTATGTAATTACTGGCAACACATACTGGTCATATACTTTCGTCTTGAGACACTGTGGTAAGTTGGACGAGAATATACTTCTTAGCTTCCCAAACGCTTCTTTCTCAAAGTTGAACCTACCTAACTGGACCGCTTGTCCCAGGTAGACAAAATCGTCTACAACTTCGAACCTACCAGGTACAATTAACCTCAATCATCTCTAATTCAGTGCAGGTAAGTAAAACATCTATTGATTAGCTCCACCATTAGCAAGCTGCATCGTAATGGGAACATTGAAACCAGCACAAATCGGGGTGGAACTAATAAAAGGGAGTGGAGTCTGCCTGAGGCCATTGACTCTAATTACTTGGTAATAGGAATGAAAGGTACGAGTATTACTCTGATTATTATGATTGCTAATTGTAAGTATCTTTTTACCCGACTACGGCAAAGCCAAAAGAAAGGGTAATGATTTTGGCAGTCTATGTATGTATAATAATAATAATAAAAAGCTGGCAACACCAAAGTCAACAGTTGTCATACAATTTCTTCCTCCGATTTAATTTAATTTGTATAAAAATTCCATTTTATTTTGAACGTTTGGCACCAACCTCTTCATCTTTATTTTCATATATACAATAATTTCAATCAGAATACAATAAAATGAGACTAACCACAAGAAAACACCATAGAAGAAAAATTGATGACATATGTCATCCCAAAATAAATTATTTCAAGAACACTGTTGAAGAATGACAATAAAATGTTGACAAGATCAGCGACTAGACGCGCACGCCTTCCACCTCCGGACTCGTCGCTCAGCTCCGCCTCGCCGCCGCCGGAACCCAGCCCCATCGTGAGTGCTGTGACACTGGCCGCGGCAGTCGCGTCGAGCTCGAGCGACGAGTATTTCTCTTTGTCCCCGACGCCACCACCTGCTCGTCGACGGAGAGGACGCCGGCCGCCGGACTGCTTGGGACCTAGGGGCCAACCGGCCCCGAGCCGGGTCCCCGCTGCCGGTGGTTGTGTGCAGCGCATGAAATGGACTCAAGCTATAAACGAAAACGTCATGCGCGCATACTACGGGTCTACAGAGGGGGGAACTAACCTCACTGCGTACCGTGTTAGGATGCTGTCTCTATTTCAGGAACTTGAACCAACTGTCAGCGTTTCGACCCAACGACTGTCGGATCAAGTGCGCGTCATCCAGCGCAATCGCATGTTGGACGACGCCGCGCTTGATAGGCTGCGCTCAGAGGTACTGAGTAACCATACCATCTTCACTCCATCTCAAACAGTGACGCAAACATCAACTTTTAATACAATCCCACCGCGTCATAGTCCTGCTGTTGAAGAGGAGGATGATAGGGTTGCTACGGTAAGTAGCCAGTGCAACGACCGATTGAGGAGCGCACTGGAGGATGCGCTTCGTGAGTATCGATCCGTTTCTACCGAACTTAGGCCCCGACTACCACGGTTACCCATGCATAAACGAAATAGGGCGTTGGTGTGTGCCCTGGACTCGCAACTCAAGAATATATTCGAGAGTAGCGAGGACCTCGTTGATACACACTCGATTTTGTACTGTGGGGCTGTTGCGGCATGTCGACTTGCTAATGTCAAATTCCCAAATTGTGACTTAGCTAGTCGACCAAAACCAACCGTACCGGCCTGGCAGCGCAGGATCGAGCGTCGTATTGACGGGGCCAGGGTACTCATTGGCAAACTTTACTGCTTCAGGGAGGGCAATACACGACCACGTGTGATGCGTTCTGTGAAGCGGGCATTCTCGGGGACTGAAATTAGCCCTCGAGATTACATGTCCCATGTCACAGAGCGCATCGACTTCCTGAAGCAGAAGGTTTATGCATGGGCCAACCGTATTCGACGGTATAGACGGCGGGTTGATCGGTACTCACAGAATCGCATGTTCCAGAGCGATGAAAGGTGGGTATACCGAACTTGGGAGCGACGCGAGCCAAATATGACGGACGTGTGTCGCCCGGATGATGCTGCCACGAGTTCATTTTGGCGTAGCATCTGGTCGGTACCCGTCTGTCATACTGAGGCTGACTGGTTGCGTGATGTCGAGCGAGTGTGTGAACCTATTCCAGAAATGGACGCTATTTTAATAACACCACAAGATGTAGCCAGTGCAGTTCGTCCGTTACCGAACTGGAAATCACCTGGTCCGGACGGACTGCACAATTTCTGGCTCAAATGGCTCAGTAGTTCACACACTTGCCTGGCATCCCAATTCCAGTCATCCTTAGAATCTGCGACGCTACCGCAGTTTTTAACCACAGGCATTACCCACCTGCTCCATAAGTCAGGTTGTCCCGCGGAACCCAAGAATTATAGACCGATCACGTGTTTGTCGACGGTCTATAAACTTCTTACATCCATTTTGAGAGCTAAAATCAGTAAACACATTGAGAAAAACTCTATTATGTCTGCCTCTCAGAATGGATGTAGGAACGGGTCCCGCGGTACTAAGGAGCTACTCCTCATCGACATGGCCATTAGCCAACAGGTTCGTCGGGCCCGCAAGGATCTGTCGACATGCTGGATAGACTATAAGAAGGCTTACGACTCGGTGCCACATACATGGCTCATGAGGGTGCTGGAGTTGTACAAGATAGACGCAACTCTACGCGCCTTCCTTGAGTCATGTATGGGGCAATGGAAGACTGTCCTTCGATATCCGGGATGTCAACAGATTCAGGGGAACGATGAACCTGTATGGATCAAGCGGGGAATATTCCAGGGCGACAGTCTGAGCCCGCTTTGGTTCTGCTTGGCCCTGAATCCTCTCAGCACATTACTGGAGGATTCAGGTCTAGGCTACCGGTTGAGGAGAGATGGTCAGGTGATATCTCACCTTCTTTACATGGATGATCTGAAACTCTTTGCCCCCAACAAATTGCGACTGATGGAGTTACTGAAACTAACTGATTCTTTTAGTAGCGCCATCAGGATGGAATTTGGTGTGGACAAATGTGCAGTCATGTATGTAAAGAGAGGAGAGATTATGGAATCCGAGGGAATTCAGCTTTCGGATTCCATACACCTCAGATCCCTTTCCTCGACCGAAAGCTATAAATATTTGGGTATGTCGGAAGCGTTAGGCATTAACGTAGCTGACATGAAGCAATCGTTGAAGGAGCGTTTCTTCGGACGCCTGAAGAAGGTTTTAAGTAGCCTTCTTTCAGGTGGGAATAAGGTGCGCGCCTTCAACGGTTGGGTCATGCCGGTTTTAATGTACTCTTTCGGCATACTCAAATGGACTCAGACCGAACTTGACGCATTAGATAGGAGAGTTCGTACATTGCTGACCGCAAATCGGATGCATCACCCACGATCATCGGTGATGAGACTGTATATCCCGCGGAAGTGCGGGGGTCGAGGCTTTTTAAACGCGAAGACCTTCCACAACCGCGAGGTGTGCAGTCTCAGAGAATATTTTTTAAAAACCGATGTGGGTATGCACCGAGATGTGGTCGCAGTGGACAAGGGACTCACCCCGCTGTCCATGGCTAACGAGAACTGGCGCAAACCTGTGGTACTTACTGCTGATGACCGCAAGGTAGTATGGCAAAGCAAGGAGCTTCACGGGCGCTTCTACCGGGCTCTTCATGGGCCCGATGTAGATTTTCTAGCGTCCGTGTCCTGGCTACGTTTTGGCGACCTCTTTGGGGAAACTGAAGGTTTTGTCTGTGCGATTATGGACGAAGTTATGTTGACGAACAACTACCGGAAATATATTATGAAGGATGGGACGGTTGACGTGTGTCGGGCATGCCATCGTCCGGGTGAGTCCATCAGACATATTATTTCTGGTTGTTCTCGTCTAGCTAACGGCGAGTACTTGCACAGACACAATCAAGTAGCTAGGATTATTCACCAGCAACTTGCCTTGAAATATAAACTTGTGGAGTCGGAGGTACCGTACTACAAGTATGTGCCCGACCCAGTTCTCGAAAATGACCATGTAACGTTATACTGGGATCAGTCTATCATCACTGACAGGACTATTGTTGCCAATAAGCCTGATATAGTGGTGATGGACCGATCAGCGCGCCGCGCAATGATAATCGATGTTACCATTCCACATGACGAAAACCTCGTGAAAGCTGAAAAAGAAAAACAAATAAAATATCTTGATTTAGCACACGAGGTTGTCGATATGTGGCATGTGAACTCGGCTATCATTGTGCCGATAGTCGTAACGGCCAATGGCCTTATAGCCAAGAGTCTGGACGACCACCTGTCCAAACTTTCGCTCGGCGGTTGGATCAAGAGCCTGATTCAGAAGGCAGTACTCCTCGATACGGCTCGCATTGTGAGGAGGTTCCTGTCTCTGGAGCCCTAACCACCGGTAGCTTGGACCCTGCTCCCGTCACCGGTGGACGACTATTTTTTATATTTTTAAATGTTTTTTTATGAGTTTTATATGAAATATTTAAAAATGTAAATTTTATGTGAATAAATAAATAAAGGAAATAATAATAATAATATATATATAATACTACTGAACGGATTTTAATAAATGAGTAGTCGCATGCCACCTTGCTAATGACAACAAGCAGCTGACTTCTGCATCAATGGGAACGCCATGAAGGAGCATCAGGTATCAGTGGTATACGAGTACGACTGTCCTGTATAATAATTATCAAATTATCTACTTACTAGACGATTTTTTTTGTTTTCTACTTTTAAGACCGCGTTTAACTGCGTTTTTATTCGTAGTCGGGTTTTAGTTCATACCCAAATGCGGCGAAGCCCAAAAGGAGGGCTATGTGTTTAACGTAGGGATTTGAATAAAATATACGTCGTTAGATTCGTCTTGATGGCGTGAGTGTCACTAGCTACATTAAAATTTAAAAAAAAACAATAAAAGAGTGCGGATGTTAGGGACCATATCGCGTACTTCAAAAAAAAAATCCGTACCGTTAAGTAGGGTATCAAAATGAAGGGTTTTAAAAGGATCAAAGGACAAAAATATATAACACTTATATGTTTGAAAAAAAGCGAGGAGCTCGTGGCTTAATAAGAACTGCCACTCGGGTCGATCTTTAGGTCAAGCTGCGCTTGCCTAGGTCGATTTGTGGATGGGTGACCGCCCATTACATACCGAGTTTCCTCCGTGCCTCGGAAAGCACGTTAAGCTGTTGGTCCCGGGTGCCATATATAGATCTTCGGCAGTCGTTACGGGTAGTCAGTGACCTGAAAGTCTGACATCCAGTCTTACCAAAGGGTATTACCTAGTATTAACTGGGTTGTCGAGGTCAGATAGGCAGTCGCTCCATGTAAAATACTGGTATTCAGCTGCATCCGGTTAGACTGGAAGCCGACCCCAATATAGTTGGGAAAAGGCTAGGCAAATATATATGTTTGAAAAAAAAATCTAAGTGACAAATCGCATAAACAAACACAAAAGTTAAATCATCTGCGAAGAATTTTACGCGACCAACGAAAGAACCAACTTAAAAGAACTAAAAAGTTGGAAATAAAAAAAAAGTAGTTAAAAAACTAAAAAACCCGACTGAAAATACTGAAAAGCAAACAACAAGCACATTTTAAATTAAACAAAATGACAAATAAAATTAGTCAGTTTGTTCAGTTGGGTTTTTTAGTTATTTAACTATTTTTTTAAACTTATCTTTTTATTGTAAGTAGAGAACAACGAGTAAACTCCTTCAACTGAGGCTAAGGAGGACAGTCTCTTGTATCCTGTTGGGTTCCGTACCCGAAGGGTAACTAATGGGATCCTATTACTAAGCCTCCGCTGTCCATCCGTCCGTCCGTCTCTCTGTCATTGGGCTGTATATCTTTAATCGTTGTAGGTAGGCAGTTGAAATTTTTACAAATTGTGTATTTTTGTTGCAGCAATAAACAATAAATTAAAAATAAAAAGGGGTCCAATTAAATATTGTACGATGGTCGTTTTTAGGGTTCCGTAGCCAAATGGCAAAAAACGGAACCCTTATAGATTCGTCATGTCTGTCTGTCTGTCTGTCCGTCTGTCCGTCTGTCCGTCCGTATGTCACAGCCATTTTACTATAAGAATTACACAGTTGAAATTTGGCAGGTAGATGTATTCTGTAAACCGCTTTTTGATTTTATATAAAAAAAAAAAATGAGATTAAGAGGGGGCTCTCCATACATGGAATTGAAACTAAAAAAACTTTTATTCATCAAACCTACACATGAGGGGTATCTATGGATAGGTCTTTAAAACAAAATTTCAGATTAATCGGTTGACAGGGAAGAGGGTGAAATTTGAATTACTAAATTTGACCCAAGAATAATAAATAAAACAAACGGGGTGAGCTAAATAAAACCGTTTAAATGACATTGAGGTTCTTAAAATCATTTTTTCTCAAAGTCAATCGTTTCAAAGATAGACACATCCAAAGTGAAAAAATGTGTGTCCCCACACCTCTAACTTTTAAAGTAAGAGAGTGACAATTCTAAAAAAAATATATAATGTAGATCTCAACAAAAACTACCAACCAAAATTGTTTTTTTTTTTTTTAATACGTCATAAATCGTAAATCGCAATAACTTTATTTAAAAAATACGCTGTTATTAAAACATCGTCAAAGTTACAACGAACTACAATAACTTTTATATTATGTTACTTGCTGCTACGGAACCCTTCATGGGCGAGTCTGACTCGCACTTGGCCGGTTTTTTATTTTTCATTTCGCGTATTTACATTAGCTAATGATGCATCCTGTATATGGACAGAATCTATCAAAACCATGGTCTGAATCACATCCTCTATTGAGACTAGACTGATACAGCATATTTATTAAGAAAATATTAGTTTAATGGTAAAGTTGTAGCTGCATTGATTATCCAAGGTATTCACACTTTATAATTTGTATGCGAAATGGCAAAACATAGCGCACTATCAAATTTTAAAGACCTTGTATGTAATTATTACCTATGTTTACGATTAAATGATTTTTGATTTGATTTCACACCAGTATTAGTCATCATAATTATCTACTGCTGGAGAAAGTTGACATATGGACCAGAAATGTACTTTTTGATCCAGCCGATTCCAGTGGATGTTATCACGTCTACAGTACACCTTCGTTTTTTTTTTGAGGGTGGGAGGGGAGGGAAATCATCAAATGACGCCTCCCGCTCTGGGCAGAGCGGTAAAGAGCCTTCTACTGACTAAAAACCAACAGCAGACTTCTACTGACTAAAAACCAACCACGGTCCTTCTTAGCCCTTTGTGCCGAGGCCGTGGTATCTCTTTCGAACAACCTGCAGTCGACGGGAGTACCTTGTGCGAGAATTTCCCATGTTAACCTTACCCTCGCTTATAATGATACCCAATTTCAGGAAAGGATTAGGATTTAATTGTCATAAAAGATAATAAACTGAACTAAAATGATAGTAAAATTGTAATAGGCGCCAAAATATATAGTTTGTGTTGGGTGGATAAGCGTAATAGATTTGAAAGTTTTAGATAAAACTTTACGAAATTGGACCGAACCCAAAGAGATTATGATAATAAAATCACAGTCCCTTTTGCGTAGATATTTCTAAAAGGCAGAGTTTAAATACTCGTATTTTAATGCTTCGCTATAATAACTATTTGTCTAACTTTTGGTTCGCTCTCTTGATAATAAAGTGTTATTGCCAAGTCGGTAAGAATGAATAAAGTGGGTCTCCAATAAATTGTCACATCTTTTATTATTCGTTTTCGGATGAAATATGTTTAACATAAAGGGTGTAAAAGTACTCTTAACGCAAACGAAGGACACTTGTTCTCCCCACCATTGCTATCATTTTTTGGTTCTAAACCATACCTAGGAACCCCTTAGTTACGGAGATATTGGGGGTCAAAGTTCCAAATTTTGCACAACTCTTTTTGTAAATACTGGGCTTTCAGGTTATAACTTTACCTTAATTACCTCCACGACCCATTTACTATTCAAAGCATCCACTAGCACAATGTTTTAAGAGTGCTACATTGAGTTTTATCGTAAAATGTGATTTTTGACCCCAAAAAAAGTCGTTTCTCAGTAAAAATTTTTGCGTAGGGTTACTTAGTTTGATATACAGAATGCTTGGTTGACGTATGCGTGAAGGGTTAATTTACATCCTGTATAACCAATACTAAGTTGCACTAAAAAAAATTGCAATTTAGATAATATTTTAAACCTGTGCGAATTTGTTGATGGACTGTCAATGTCACAATACTTATGCCATTCAATACAAGATTGAATATTAAATATCAATGAACTGCTTGACTTGACTGAGTAACATTGCAGGCCTAAAATTTTCCTAGAATTAAGTTGAAATCATAAGAAGAATGTTAGTGCCTGTCCTCATCCATTTGTAGAAGATACAAATAATCTTTAATAACCTTTAGAAAAGAATAAAAACTACATAACTTTCCTTTAAAAATTGCTGAAATTTAAATACTATTATGGCCGCTTTTAAGCGAATTCAAGCCAGACGAGAAACAAAAAAACTTAACCTTTTTGGTGACACTTTTAAGTGTAAACGGACGGAGTCAGAAAGCAAAGGCAATATTAACGACTTTTATTCGACGAGTGACGACGTTAGCCGTAGATACTTATTGCTCAACTTTATTGCTTTGGCGAGCCACAATACGAGGAGAAATAATTCGTTTCGCCCTCAATCGCTTCGGGATAGGGTTCCCTAAGACTGAATTTAGTTTCCCATAAACTAGCACAAGTTTTTCTATGCGACATTTATTTTTGTTACTGTACACACATTGCTACAGCTTGTATTTTTTCCTGAATTACCCATTTTAGCCGTTATTTTTAAGTCCCATGTAATTGGCGGTTAGCCTATTATATTCGATCCGACCACAAATTCAGACTCTGGTCTTATAATGATACGAGTACATTCTTATTGTAAGTGTGTTTTTAGGTATCTCTGGCTATCTATGGCGCTGAAACTTACACACTACAAACACCTTTACACGCGACATTGCTTTCCTGAAAAATAAAGTAATACATCGTGGCATATTGGTCATAGGTCAAAATACCGCTTTAACACTAAAAGGTATGAAATAAAAAACATTATACTTAATTAAAAAAAATAAAAATCACGTCTGTCAAAAAGTAAACTAAAAAATAAAAAAACAAGACAAACGATTTCAGTGATGAATGTGAGCAAGGTTTTTAGTGTAGTCGGGGGAAAGTTACGCGGGTCATTTTTATAATACAGGTATGACTGTTATAATGCTTGCTTTTGACATGGCAGGCGAGCCTTTAATTTTTGTTGAGATATTGCTCATTTAAAAAACAGCAAATATAACTTTGTCATTCACACAAACACAATGAAAAACAAACTTATCTCAAAATAAGTATTTCTGTCGCCGCTTAAACAATTAATAATACAAATTAAAGATGGCTTCCCATACTATGATAGCTAGTACGGAACACTTCATGTGCAAGTCCGACTTGCACTTAGCCATTTTTTTTTTTTTTACGGAACCTAACTGCACAAGTCCCGTGTAGACTATCCCCTTATATTATGCTGTTACAAGCCACTATCGCCATCGAGAGGACTTCATTGGCTTTTTACAAAAAGCGGTGGTTTGACGACTGGCTGTAATCCGATTGAGCGTTAAGTAAAGATTGAGGGACGGCTTAATCCAATTCGTGGTCTTCAATTTAGCTAAATATAAAAAAAACCCCTTTTTGAAGAGTAACTCCATTTTCGTAAGTAACTCTATTTTTGTAAGTTAGTTACTAGTAGGAAAAAGTCTGGAAAAACAATAAATTTTAGGTGACTTACTGCGGTACTCAGAGATATTTAATGATTACTTAAGCCGTCACTTAGTAATGGTTTGACAAAACTGTCAAAACGTTTACTAAGTGATGGCCTAAGTAATCATTAAAGCTTTCTGAGTGCGGCAGTTAGTATAATTTAATTTAAAGGCACTATTGTAGGTTACATAACATCATGCCTTTAGTCCTATGTAATAAAGGGTGAGCCTTTTGTCATCAATGGGCTCAATCCAGACTATGTAGCTGCTTTTAATAAATAATATGAAAAATCCACACACTAGGACTGGGAATCGAACCGAGGACTCTTATGCTCAGTTCGGGGCTGCGGGATGTTGTAAGAGATACCGCGGCCGTGACATATAGGGCTAAGATGGAACATGGGTAGTTTTTAGTCAATAGAAGTCTGACACTCTCTTTCGCTCTGCCCAAGAGCGGGAGTTTCCCAACCCCCCCCCCCCCCCCAAAGGACCTAAATGCTTTGCAGTTGTGCTTGCTACCACTAGCCCAAAGGCGAATTCTATTGTAAGAATACATGTAGTACTTTTTTTGAAGAAATTTTATCGAAGTATTTTCATCTATTAATTTGAAGAGTACAGAATTAGTAGATAGAGTGACATAATTATGCACCTTATATTATGTGACCCATATTTTATGTCACTTTGTTGTCATTACATTTTAATTTGTAACGTCCACTTTCTTCAGGAGACATAAGTTTACAGCAAATATCGTATTACGTAACGTTTTTTACACGAGAAACATGCTTATTTAACTTGCGCTTGTTTTTATTAATCATAAAAATATTTTTTTAAACTGCTCTCTGTTTAAATTACCGTCATCCATTCTATTACTGCTATTGCTATTTTATTTGCTATTTATTTCATCACCGCTGCTCTCAATACGGTGAAGGAAAACATCGTGAGGAAACCGGCATGGCTTAGAACCAAACATTCGAAAACATGTGACATCTACCAATCCGCACTGCCCATTCCCTCTCTAAGAGAGAGGAGGCCCAGCAGTGGGAACATTAATAGGCTGTTGATGATGATGTGGATTTTATTACTGAACCGACATAAACTTTTCGCAATCATTTTTATTTCACGAACATTTTGAATTCGTCATGGAAACCCTCAATATCACTTTGCCCGACCGGACCTGGAATAGTACACAGATCCTCATGTGTGTGTGTTCCTTAGTAAAGCAATTAAATGACAGGAAGGTACCTACGTATATAATAACAAATCCTCTATTCCAAAAAGGTAATAACTACCAGTATAAATGAAACCATAGATAGATGCTTTACAATAAGGAAACTACGAAAAACGTCAATGCGTTTTTGCTGTTTTAGGTCTATAATCCTATACTTGTTGGATCTATGACAAAATTAAGTGTCACAATGCCTTAACACTGAATAATGGCTTGAACTTTGAACCTCTTAAAATTCTAGATCAAACTGACGTCACACAAAGCGTTCTGTAAGCAATGGAATACGTCATTCTATCTCAATATGTAGATACATGCAATGGATCGAGCGATCAATCATCGTGAAATAGG
Source organism: Diarsia rubi (assembly GCA_932274075.1). Lineage (NCBI taxonomy): Eukaryota > Metazoa > Arthropoda > Insecta > Lepidoptera > Noctuidae > Diarsia > Diarsia rubi. The sequence goes on along the minus strand of OW026417.1, from coordinate 19,701,637 downwards.
GACACACATGTTTCAAATGGATGGATATGACATCTTGTCTGGGTATGAATTACATTGCGATAAAAGGGCGAATGATACGTTTGCTTGGTTTAATGGAAGAAGCTGTTTTCTCTTGATGTAGAAGTACTTACCTACTGTGGTACTTTCTATAAAGGGTCTAAATACTCCAAACTAAGCCAAAAGGAACTTGTTCTCTGTGGTCTCTTGTCATTGCGTTTTTTTTTGTCTAGACCATACCTGGTAAAATTTTTAGTTACCGTGATATTGGAGTCATAGTCCCAAATTTTTCATGAGTTTTCTTTTCATTAATTATCAGTTTAGTTATCTATTCAATGCATCGATCACTGCAATGTTTTGAGTGTGGTGACATTGAGTTTTACCTTTAAACGTGATTTTTCGCCCAAAATCTCTAGTTTCTAGGCAATATTTTCTCGTAAAGTTACTAGTTGATTTACATAATGCTTGGTCGTCGGCTTCCTAAAGTGTCCGATAACACTTTGTACTTATTGCTATAGCTGCCTTTATATTATAAACAAAGGTACCCCCTTTATGAAATAATAAACGTATGTCAGTGTCAAAAAAGTTGGCAGTAACGACTTTAAATTGCAGCGAACGTTAACTTATTTGCTAACGTTAAATACCTGCCGTTCCTAATTAAAAATTCTAACATTTTCAACACATTTTTCATGTAATTGGAACAGCTGAAAAGCCTTTTTAATTAACATGAAATTGAGTGAAAGCCCACTTTTTAATGCGGTTTTTTAAAAGGCATACAGGAAAAAGGCACGTTTCATTTAATTTTTATTACATGCTGTCGCTATGTAGCTATATGTATGTGTGATTCTGTATGTGTGTGTGTCTATGTGTGTATGTATGTATGGTATGCGAAAGTAGCGCCGTGCGTTTTTGGGGACTGTCTCTTATAAATAAGTAAAGTAAATTTTGACGTTCGAAAAGTCCTGATTATTAGCCTAGTTTGAATAAATGACTTTTGATTTTGAGACTATCAGTGTCTTTCAAATATCTCGATAATGCGACACTTTGGGGTACCGAGTTATGTAACATTTTTGTTCGTCTGGGTGTTCTCTACCCATACTTATCAATTTCATCGTGGGCCGTAATTTCTAAAAGAAATCAAAATGGCGGTGGGTTGATATGCCATCTTCCATACAAAAAAGTTCAAACCCCTTTGATAAAAAATTCACGAACGTAATGCCTTTTGGATAAAGTATTAAAGAGATTCGAGAGATTGTAGTAGTGATGTACTGGCATCAGTATGTTCCTGTGGTACAATTTCCCGTCCGGCCGTCATTTAGATTACCAAAAAATATTGGACACATATTTTTCTTTTTTCACGTAAACAAACAATGAAGACGATGCAGTGCTTTGAAAACTCGTATGACGTTACACATTAGTGACGTCGCAAGCCCCCACTCAAACCTTTGACGCGTTTTATCTTCGTCAAATTCAAACTCAGAGCAATTATTTCAATTAAACCATTACAGGCACTATTGAATGTCAGAAGAACAATTCATAAAACAAAGCTACGAGTGCAGAGAGTCATTTCGAAAGCTACCACGCCGAACCACACATCGCCGAATGCCCGATTTTTAATGAATTTGATAAAACAAAAATTAAGTAGTAGATATCCAATATTTCTCGATAATCGAACAGGCGTACCTAATTAGAATCATTTTTTTTTTTTGCCAGAAAACATCCAAGTCAAATAATAATGTATTCCAGTGAAATCGGAAACAACGTATCCATTTCCAACGGAATCTAGAGACATTTTGCTTCACTGTTACCGCAGAATCTTGCCCCATTTAATATTAATAACTCAAGATATTCCAGTCCCTCCGAAGTCGTCGGAACTATGAATATTCAATGTTTGAGGTATAATTGCTAGGCCCACGGCAACTGAATGATCAATTGATATAATGCCGAGGTTTTTTCCGAAGAACTTGGAAGTCTTCTAGTTCTAATGAGGAATTTTCGTCTTGTGGTCTGGAATTGATTTATGAAATGCAAATGCAAATAATCTCTGACGTATAGTTATAAATATTTGTATGGTCTGTCAGTTTTTATCTGATTTAGGTTGATATCATAGACGGTGTTTGTTATATACGGTCCGAACCCGATTTAAGGTCAAACTTAGGAATCACTACTAAAGAACGATTATTAGCTTGAATGAAGAAATGTGACCAGCCACGCACGAGTCGAGCGAGCGTAGTGAGCGGAGCCATGATAGCGGCCGGCGTGCGCTATATCCCCGGTTGGGTGTTAAAGTTTTGTTTTGTTTGAGTTTGTGTATCCAGACACGATAAAACGGTTTGGTCTAAAATCAGGTTTGGCCAGTAACATGATTACTAATGTTAGTACCTAATGGATGATTAACTATGTCATGACACAGTCAAATTATCTTTATAATTGGCTACATTATTGGGATGTGGCACAATGGCGTACAGTGTGCTTTACAACTGTTTCGGGAACAAATGTGAGGCACAATTTTTGGTGGAATCGCACCGGTATAAAAGGGTAATTCACAAAAAAAATAACGAATTAGTCCGTCAGACAGACTAATATTCTTTTTTAACTTAAACAAAAGATGAAGACGATACAATGCTTCGAAAAGTCGCATCAAGTCGTGTGACGTCAGGCTGCGGGTTGTACACTAATTATCGCGGCCTCGACATATAGGGCTAATAATCCCGCTCTTGGGCAGGGGTGGTTTTTAGTCAGTAGAAGTCTGACACTCCCTTTCGCTCTGCCCAAGAGCGGGAGGGGTTATTTGATGATATTCCACCCGCCAAAAAAAAAAAAAACGTGTGACGTCACAAGGTTAGTACTTTTTTACCCACAAAGTGACGTCAAAAGCCCCCATTCATGATCTTTGAAACGTTTCCTTTTCGTCAATTTTTACTAATTTTATAAAACAAAAAACACGTATCCAATATTTTTCGATAATCTAACAGACGGACTAATAAGATATTTTTGGTGAAATATATTATATTTTCTTTGTCCAATATGTTGATAGTCAAGAGCATAGGTACCTGCTACATGTGTTCCACTCCCAGAGGGGCTCAAGGGGGGAACTGATGTAAACTCCTGATGTAAACTGTATGGTATTACCGCGCTTCTTGACGGTCGACCACTTTGGAACCTAATTACTTAGAGAAGAAGGGTGAAACCTGGTCAAACCCCAGTGAACGCGGTGGCGGCTGTTTTCATAGAGGTGAACCTGTGAAATATTTTCACTTAATCTTTTCTTTCTTTTTTCTTTTTTTTAAAACGTTGCCGCACAGTAGGAATTTTTCTTGTATCGTGGGTGCGTTTATAAACATCAAATTCACATACACAAATACCCAGACCCGGAACAAGAAACTGTAGTCCGTACAATTTTTCCGTGCGAGTATCGAACCCGCGACACGCAACGCAGCAGTCCAATCGCTCAGCCACTGCGCCAACCGTGCTGTCAGTTTCTGCAGCAACTGATTGCCATTCTGACAACCAAAACTAACCGTCGAATCGGCGTCGTGATAGAAAATCACTGAGGAAAAACATGGTATAATAATGGAATCCGAAATAATAAATAATGAAAGACCGAACACAAATATTGTGAACATTTTCTCATCTCGGTTCTGATACTTTGATCTCACTGTATCAAAGCACAACGTGTGAAGTTCCCATGGAAGTAATACGAAATCAAAATAGAATTTTACGCCGTAACCTCTTGTCATCTCGACGGCTGCGGTTGCCATGGTAACGCTTTCTCGACCAGTATTGGAGCTTCGCAAAAGATGTGCATTTAATATATCTGTTTCATTTTTAGATCAAATACGTGCTTTGTTTATTGTTGATGTAACACTTATAGAAATTAATTAAATTGTTATTTGCTGGTGTTCGTGGCTCGTTATTTTGATGGGAGAGGTTTGGAGTCATGGCCTCTCGATTTAGGTGACCAAGCTCTGCTCGGGTGTTAAAAAATAGTTCATTTTTATACAAGTACGGAAGGTTTGTTATTGCATTCGAGGCGGATTGAACAACCGACCCGAGTCATTTGGCAAGGGTGTTCATGGGGTCGAAAAAATTGCCACGTGTATCAAACGACGTTGTTCAATACATTATCGCAAATATAAACTAATAAAACGACAAGTTTGGTCAGCAATTTTCAGGAGACGAGACTTATTTTATTTTTTTTCCGCGGTTGAAGAGCCAGTTTTCGAAAAAGTTTATTAAAAAAAATCGTACACAGCGGTGGTCGAAGTCATTGAATTGTGAACTCAAATACGTTTAAATAAATAAGACATGATTTCATAAATAAAATAATGTTCGATGTCTGGTTCAACCTTATGGGAATGAATGAATCCTAGATTGATACTCCAATATTGTTTGCTTACTTTAATTAAAACACAGTGTAAATGATTACAATTATTATTCGATTCTATTAAAGTAAGACAAATCGTAAAAATGACTGCCATGTAAAGTGGTCCTAATCGCGACTAAGTCCCCGGAAGAGCAAATTAGATATTTCCATCAGGAATTATTCTGTAACAACCATGGAGTCTAGATTTGTGCCCGGTTGCTGGAAATAGGCTCCTCTATAACATGGGAGTCATGGGATGTTTTTTTTTTAGCGTTAGGAAAATCATCAAATAACTCCTCCCGCTCTTGGGCAGAGCGAATGGGAGTGCCAGACTTCTACTGATAAAAAACCACCCATGTTCCTTCTTAGCCCTATAAGTCGAGGCCGCGGTAAGTTGTGAACAACCCGCCGCCACTATAAGATACCCTTTACCCTTGGTTTGGCGTGATTTTTTTTTTAATCTAAGCGTACTTTCTTATGAGTATGTAATGTCATCTACTTATTAATACCAAAGAACCGTCTTCATTGTTAGAAGAAAACAAGTTTATTCCATCTGTCGAGGTAGTTCTAATGTAGTTTTTAACAAATATAGAACTACACAAAAACTCGTAAAGATAAAAGTTTGTCTTGTACAGTCAGCTGCACCAATATGTAAACTACTTGCAAACGTTAAGAAGCAATTTCGTCATTGCTTGTTTTTGGAGTGTGAGAAATCATCAAATGACTGCTCCCACTCTGGGCAGAGCGGTAGGAAGTGTCAGACTTCTACTGACGAAAAAAACCACCCATGTTCCTTCTTAGCCATTTGTTTCCGGGGCCGCAGCATCTCTTTCGAAAAAATCCGCTGCCTGGGCAGGCATCTCTTTGAGACGCGTGTGGAACACGACCGCGCCATCGACACGGCCTGTCGTCGTCATTAGACGGTTGGATGGTGAGCTAGAAGCTATTTTCGCCTTCTGTATTGATTTCATTTTCATGTTACGTAACAAAGCTAATATACTGGAACCCACCACTGCATAAAAAAACAAAGTCCTCCGCCGCGTCTGTCTGTATTCCTGTCTGTTCATCTCGAACAGTTTGTGAGTGTGGTGCCCCAACTCGGGATATGCCACACCTCCTCTTGCCTCCTTACCCAACTAACTGCACGCCAAAGACTTGTATGAAGCAAATGATAGAGCCGTCCATCGGGGCTATTGCGTATCTTTCAAATGACAGTGGCTATCATATAGTGTCCATCAATTAACTGTCAAATGTCAAAGTCAAAGTCAAAGTCAAAGTCAAAATATTTTATTTCACATAGGCTTAAATGGGCACTTGTAAAACGTCGACATAAAAAAGGGGCACGGTTCGGTGCATTGGTCGATTCCTAAGGAGAAGAACCGGCAAGAAACTCCAAAGGTTACTCTTTTAATCTTTTAAAATGGTTTTAAATGGTTAACAATAAGTTTAAGGTCCAGACATAATCTTGGGACACACATGAGGGCTATGCAGATTAGTGTCTGAATGGTTCCATTTTGTAAGAAACCATAACCAATTTGACAGTTAATCCATGGACAATATGATAGCCACTGACATTCAAAAGACACGCAATAGCCCTGCTGGTTGCGGACAGAGTTTAGTCATCGACTCGAAAAGAAGAAGAACAGTGTATAGAGAGGTTTTCATCATTTTTTGAAATTCAAATGAAATGTTTGAAAGTAATGAAAGTTTATTTGGATATTACTCGACATCCACGCGGATGACGCGGCGGCCATAAGCTAGTTTTATTATAAAGTAGATCATACCTCTCGTTATTTCACGAAAACTCGCGTTTTGACTTTGCCAAGTGCATACATATTATTGTTCGTGACTGTACATAATATGATAGTTGAAGAGACGACGATTTCATTTCGCAGCTTATCGCTTTGTATAGGATCATCGATTTGTTGAAACGATGTCGGAGTATTTTTTATGCTGAATTTTTTTTATAAAATATATTGCTTGGTTCTCGTTTTATCGTCGACCTCATATCTGTTTTCGGGTTACAATTGAGGCCACGAGTCATATTAACAAAAAAAATGACTTTATACGTCTCTTGATCCTAGATTAAAACACTACGACGTTTTGAAGAGTTAGTTTGTATTTTGTAATTTGGACTATTAAGATTTTGAATGTTTGTATTTTTGGTTTTATTAAACGTTGCCCCACACTAAAAAATTCTCCTGTATCGTGGGTGCGTTCACAAACATTTAAACTCACATACCCAAATACCCGGAACAACTATCTGTAGGTCATGCAAATACTTGTTCCGTGCGGGGTTCGAACCCTCCACACGCAGCGCAGCAGTCCATTGCTTGAGCCACTGCGCTAACCGCCACCGCCGTCGTATGAATATGAATTGTGTTTTTTTAGAATTTTACTTTCATTCAGATCAAAAATAATCCAACTTATCTTTTCTAGGGGTATCATTTTACTCAGTAGTGGGGTTGTGAAGGACTTATGGGCAATAGTTCTCCATAAAACACTGGCATTCAGAAACATCTAGTTAAATTACTAGTAGTTGAACCCAACACAGTTGGGAAAAGAATGTGATGCAGCAGATGTGATCTAATAAAGCAGATGATGAATGAATGTAGAGAACAGGCTAATCAAATGATAACTATTCTTAGACACACTTATAAGACAAAGTAGAATTGTCATTACGCTTTAGTGGACTTGTAATCACAGCATTCTGGTAGACAGCCACTCAATCGAGTAAGAAGTAAATAAATCACATTGAGAAAAATCTTTTTCTTTTTATGGGCCTTTATCCTCAAATTAAGAACCCCAGGGCCAAGACACTGATCAATAACAGGAAGACAGATCTTATAACAAAATGGATAAAATAGGAAAAATGGTCTGTCATTAGTCCGGATCTGTCGAGATGTGTTGCTGAGAGACAGCCTCTGAGCCTCATTACTCAACGACATCTATCATAAGTGACAGTTATGCGTTTTATCGTGAGCGCAATATCCGTACAAAATGTTTTCATAGAAAATATACGTGAATTGGCCATTTTAGGATACATTAGAACCTTTTTGTCGCACAACCATCACCGGTTTTTTTTTTTTCAAAAAGATATGTATTAATCTACACAATTTACAGCATAATATCCGCTTAAAAAAAAAATTAAACATCATAAATAAAAAAGCAAATAAGCCTCTGTTTTTGTATCTTACTACCATTTTTCTCCTAAACTATCAATCATGGGATATTTTTACTGCCGTCAATATATTATATTAAGTCATGCCGAGGGGACCTTTGGCTTATTTTTGCCAATAACTTTCTTGATTCTTTATATGGATATTTTTTACGTAATCGCTACTCGCAAATCGCAAAGCTACTACCCCTCTGGTGCCCAATACATCGGTTACGGGAGGGTGAAATGTCAGTGGCGTAATATCCAGTTCCTATTTTTTTTAATTCTCATGTCATAATTCTTAGTTCATGATTTAAACAACATTTTTAGTAGATTGTAGTTTATTCGATTGATTAATTGACAAATTGGATTTGATTAGATTGGAGGTAAATTGTTATGTAAATGAAATTGTTATCACCATTCTTGTTTTATTTTTTGGATTGTTAATGTTATTTATGAAATTCAAATGTAATTTATTTTAGTGTAGTTAAGTACCTGTTTACCTACTAGTAATTGTTAAATTTTAGGTGTGTTTATTCAGATAAAAAATAATTATTGTTTCTGAGTAAATAATTAGTAAATGAACACTATTTAAAGTTTCAAAGCAGGTTTTAACCAAAAAGCTTTGTAGAAATAACACATTACCAACAAGTTATTGACGAGTTAGGAATATTTTATTGAATAATCTTCCGAAGAATTTGAAAATATAGCCGGAGTTCTGTACATACAATAATATAAAATACGAAATGTTAAGCTACTTCTGCTGTTGACTGTACCAAGAAAATGAATAAATAATTATGGAAATACAAAAATACGTGATAATTAATAACCACCAAAGTTTAGCAACAATATTCTGATTTAGATAGACCTTCTTCTCCATAGAGATCTACGCTAGGGAATGGGCAACTAAAGTATAGTCACAGTTATTATATGCCTTGTGACTGTGACTGTGACTGTGACTGTGAAACAAATACAAAGGAATAAGAAGCTACAGTAGCTTCTTATTCCTTTGTATTTGTTTCGACTATTCAAAAGTGCCTATAACTGGACTGCTTGAAATAACTACTGCTTTTTTTGGTGGGTGTAAAATCATCGAATAACCCCTCCTGCTCTTGGGCACAGCGAAAGGGAGTGTCAGACTTCTACTGACTAAAAACCACCCATGTTCCTTCTTAGCCCTATATGTCGAGGCCGCGGTAACTTGTGAACGACCCGTACCCAAGCCGCAACACCTGACGTCGCACACGGGGCGCAGAAAGTCCACCACGGAGTTCTACCTAACAAAACACTTAAAACCGTAGTAATATCATCACAACCACTCACCTGTAACACCCGTAGTCTTAACACCAGAGCGAGAGGGTAGCCAAATCCGTGACGAAATATCGTACTGTCTCTTTCCCCCGTCAACGGAGCCGCCGACTCCTTCCGCCGAGACAGCGCAGTCTGAAACAATTTATCAGCTTGAGCATGGTTTGAGCCTTTCCTTAATAATCCGGATTACTTGGCTCAGTGGGCAGTTTTCAAATGGTTTAAAGGATTTAAAAAAAATTAGAAGCGGGAGACAACTGCCAGCTCACTGGCGGTTGTTTATTCGCTTTTTTGGCAAGTAAGTAAGTGCAGAATGATGCAAATAATGGGAGTGAATGCCTCTTAACGAAGCCCAACGGCGCTTGTTCTGTCTGCCATTGCGATATATTTTCTTGTCTCGGATATTTGAGCTTTTTTTTAATTATTTTTTTATATTTTTGATATTATAACAATAAGTATTTTAAAAATCTCCATGTCTTCTCGATACTATTGAATGCATTCATCCCCTCAATATATTGAGTGCCTTCCATTGTATTTTACCGTAAAATGTGATTTTTCATAAAAAAAAAGTTGTTTTCCAGTAACAAAATAAGTACATAATTATATTCTTAGTAGAGAACACTAAAAAATATCGCTTTGTGCGTATTTCTAATTTTAAAGGCCTATTCATTCATAGGCTCGACATTTTGTGTGATAAAATTAATATAATGTTATCCCAGTGTATCAATACACACATTGGCTTAGAGCCAACAGTTTGTAAGGCTCAAAATCTATTGTAGGTGTATAAATCTTTGAGCCAACTGTCACGTTGTCTATCGTTTTGGTATCATAGATTTTTCATTACTCCGAATACGTCCGTTACCGATACAAGTTCCTAGAAAGTAAGTGGAATAATAATAATTAATAATAATAATAATAATCATTGAGTTACACTTATTCCTACGTACCTACTAATACCTACATTATAATTAAATGTTATGTGGCTATTCTTTTCTCATCCAACAAAAAGTATTGTATTGTACTCGTGTAACGGGCTTGTGACCACAATACATCGGACAAAAAAATAATAATTAGTACGTCAGTTAAATTTTCAAAAAATATTGGACACGTATTTTTTCTTTTTTCACATAAACAAAAAATGAAGACGATACAATGCTTCCAAAACTCGTGAATTCCTCGAAAACGGCACATTTTAGTACATTTTTCACCAAAAAATTACGTCACATCCCCTTTTTTTTTTTTTTTTTTGGTGGGTTTAAAATCATCGAATAACCCCTCCCGCTTTTGGGCAGAGCGAAAGGGAGTGTCAGACTTCTACTGACTAAAAACCACCTATGTTCCTTCTTCGCCCTCTATGTCGAGGCCGCGATAACCGGTGGACTACCCGCGGCCGTCACATCCCCCCACTCATGATCTTTGACGCGCTTCGTCAATTTTTATTAATTTGATACAGCAGAAAACACGTACCTATCCAAAATTTTTCGATAATCTAACTGACGGGCTAATTAGAATCATATTTTTTTGACCCAGTCGGATCCCCTATTCTACGTCCAAAGGGCATAATTTTGCGTACGGAACAGAACGTTTTTATGAAACCATGGAAACAGGATTTACCACGGAAAGGCTTATAGGTACTGTATCGTCCCACATTAACGTTCTAACGGGTTTAAAACTTTTTATTATTCTAAAAACTCGAATCTTGATCTACGCTAGTAACACCAGTAATACTTGGTTTCGCATTGTTTTATTTAAAAATATACACGTAACTAGCGGACGTCACGCGGTTTCACACGCGTAGTTCCCGTTCCCGTGGGAATACAAGGATAAAACCTAATGTAGCCTATAGTAGCCGTTACTCAGGGTGAGTGTAGCTTTCAAATAGAGATTTTTTTAAATCGGCGCAGTAGTTTTTGAGTTTATGCATTATAAACATACACACAAAAATACTAATCTTTCCTCTTTATAATAAAGGGTTTTCCAATACGAGGTGTTATTTTGATATTCAAACAAAAGTGCCATTTTTTAATATACAGGGTGTTTGGTGCATCGTTTGCCAAATTGAATTGGCCGAAAGAAGAGGTCATTTGCTATCGCTTCAGGCTCAAGTACTCATTTTTGGCCACACCGGTTTTTTTATTACAACTTTCTAATTTTTATTTTGAAAAAATCCAAAACTCAGCATTAAAGCTTAAATTAAAAAAAAAGTTTTAAGTGTAGTCGTCAAATTTCATTTTTATTTACATATGTACTGTTGTATGGCTCTATCAAATTTAAAATTACTTGCCAGTTACATCTAGTTTTTTTTTAATAAATCACAAAGTTTTTGGAAAAATAAAAAATGAACTTAAAACTCAACTTTAAATAGCTATAAAAAAAAAACTAAAAGCGATCGGGATCTTCGAATTATTTTAAAAAGTTCTCTAGTCTATCCCCTTTCCAACGGTATGCAATGTGTTTAAAAAATGTTTCAGTAAGTTCACTAATACGCTAAGTTTGTGTATCGGGACGCACCATCAAACTATTGCATATTCGGGATAAATAAGTGTTTTCGCGTAAACAATACATACGAAGCAGGTAAAGCCTGCTATCTCCCTCCTACACAGTAGAATTCATTATCTGTCTCTTTTTGTTATTGGGTTGGCCGCAAATTGGTTAAGTTTGTTAGTCGTTATTTGACTGTCTCTGAAAACTAACCCCTTGTTGTTGTTGTGTTATTTTCTGTTACTGTTATTTTCTGTTACTGTTAATTTCTGTTACTGTTATCTTTTCATTGAGTTTTGTGGGTGTTTGTGTTAACTTTCGTGATTTTTTTTGTGTTACAATATGGCTACATTCTCTAATGAAGAATACGCTGATATTTTGATGGCTTATGGAAGAGCCGATGGTGTTGCTCGCGAAGCACAAAGAATTTATCAGGAACGCTTTCCCAATAGACGATTGCCTTCCCGCCATACTTTCCAGAACACTTATCGACGCTTACGTGAGACTGGTAATTTGACTGCTAGTGAACCAAGAGGGATTGTAGTGCGTCATAATGTTGACGTAGATGAACAGATTCTGGCACTGTTTGAAGAAGATCCCACTAGAAGCATAAGAAATGTAGCTGCATTACTGGGAATTTCGATCTGGAAAGTATGGCGAGTACTTCGCCAAAATAACAAACATGCTTTCCATTACACTCCGGTGCAAGGTACGTAATTTTTAAATTAATAGACTCACAACCGTAGGCGCTAACGTAGATTGCGAACCCTTTCTAGCTTTACCGCGTACCCGACGCAGCAGCAGGTAGCGGCTTTGACGTCACTCTGCCAGATGTCATAAACCTTCAGCGGTCAGGCCATTGTCTTTTACATTGTACTGCCCGTACTTTTTACAAACAATAAAAAAAAATCTTGCGAGAAAGTAATGCATTCTTACGCGTATTTTATTTGTTGTAGGTCTCGAGAATCAAGACTTTGATAACCGTGTCCAGTTTTGTCGTTTTTTACTGCATTCAGACGTGGATAATCCGGTCTTTTTAAAAAGAATTCTGTGGACGGATGAGTCCAAATTTACTAAAGAGGGAATCCTCAATTTACATAACTTACACCACTGGACAGCAAAAGATCAAAACCCACGCGTAAAACGACAAAGGTCATTCCAGAGACGATTTAGTGTGAACGTTTGGGCAGGAGTCATTGCAAATCATGTAATTGGACCACACTACTTACCTGACAACCTGAACGGGGATAATTACTTAGAATTTCTGCAAACAGAGTTGCCCTTATTATTAGCTGATTTGCCAATTTTCAGTGAAGACAGGTCTTTTGTTTTCCAACATGACGGTTGTCCCGCTCATTGGAGAATAACCGTCAGGGAGTACTTGAATGATGCATTCCCGGACTCATGGATTGGGAGGGATGGCCCTATTCCTTGGCCTCCACGTTCTCCAGACTTAACTCCGTTGGATTTTTACGTCTGGGGACGGGCCAAAGAACTCGTCTACGCCACGGAAGTTGAGACAAGAGATGATTTAGTCCAACGCATTGAGGCGGCTTTCATGACGATCAAAGCAGAAATGCGTTTACGCACCACTACAGTTGAGATAAGACGAAGATGTCGCGCGTGCATACGCAATAGTGGTAGACAGTTTGAACAAGACTTGTAAGATTAGTATGTAATTAAATTACTTATTAATAAATGATTATTTTTGTAATAATGTATTTTTTTTTCAATTTCGAGGAAAGTTCCCTATGTAAGAACGAGATAAGAGACTACGTAAGACGTGAGATAACAGTATCTATCTACTAATAGCATGTAATTTATGCGAAAACTAGTGTTTTAAACGTAATATCCAATATCAGCCTGATGTGTCTCGACTACACATTTAGCTAATTATTAAAGATATTAAAAGAGTTTTTTAACACATTACATACCGTTGGAAAGGGGACAGACTAGAGAACTTTTTAAAATAATTCGAAGATCCTGATCGCTTTTATTTTTTTTTTTATAGCTATTTAAAGTTGAGTTTTAAGTTCATTTTTTATTTTTCCAAAAACTTTGTGATTTATTAAAAAAAAACTAGATGTTACTTGCAAGTAATTTTAAATTTGATAGAGCCATACAACAGTACATATGTAAATAAAAATGAAATTTGAAGACTACACTTAAAACTTTTTTTTAAATTTAAGCTTTAATGCTGAGTTTTGGATTTTTTCAAAATAAAAATTAGAAAGTTGTAATAAAAAAACCGGTGTGGCCAAAAATGAGTACTTGAGCCTGAAGCGATAGCAAATGACCTCTTCTTTCGGCCAATTCAATTTGGCAAACGATGCACCAAACACCCTGTATGATCGGATGTTTATTTCATTGTAAAGAGGAAGGTATGCCGTTAATAGTGGAAAATAACATCAGGCATATCACCACCACGACCACGCTTACAGGACCAAATCGGATTATTCCGAACCTGACCCGAAATCCTAACCCGGACGCGGGTTAGGTTAGAAACTTGAAAAAACAAAGAATTTTATTCCGAACGTAACCCTATTCCTAACCTGACCCGATGTATCGTTCCTATCATAACCCGAATTGCGATATGGTAGGTTTCCCTCTCCTCTTTCTCAGAATAAAAAATACCTATCAAGTAGGAGATGAGAAACAATTATAGTAAAGTCTCGCAAACTACCAGGAGGCCAGAAACATGAAAGAGGCATTGTTTATTGTTGATAAGAATCTCGTAATCAAATCTATATACATACCCACATGTCTAATAGTATGCAGTACGTAATGATGATAACACTACTTTAACATCCTGGAATCCTGGTAGTTTGTAAATATTAAACTCTGATTTGACACATAGGTTCCTTTTTAGGATTTCCGGGTTAGGATAGGAACGATACATCGGGTCAGGTTAGGAATAGGGTTACGTTTGGAATAAAATTAATTTTTTTTCAAGTTTCTAACCTTATCCGCAACCGGGTTAGGATTTCGGGTCAGGTTCGGAATAATCCACCAAATTCTTTCATGAATTTTTCCATAACCAAATCGCAAAGTGGCTGCCCTATGTCCTCGATAGCCTCACGAATTCCATTTTTGAGGTCTTAAGTCGACGCTGGGCTCGCAAGGAAGTCACAAGGTGTTAAATCACAAGATCTCGATGGCCAATTGTGATCACCTCTTCGAGAGATAACACGGTCCGGAAACTTTTTCCGTAAAAGATCAATGGTTTTGTTGCTTGTGTGCACAGTTGTGTGGCACGTAGCGCCGCGCGCCGTCTTGTTGAAAGTAAACGTCATAGAGTATAGTAATATAGATTGGGAAAAATTGGTAAATTAATTAATAAATTAATAAATTAATTGGTAAACGTTGCCGCGTTGTGGGATCAATACCATCCAAAATATTTTTTTATGAATGGCGTAGTTTCTACTTGTCAAATGTTAAAAATGACAGCTTCAAAAGTGACATCTACCGAAATAGCGGGCTATTCAAAATAACACCTCCTAGTGGAAAACCTTGTATTAGGGTAGATGTAGATTAGTGTGAATTGTGACCTTATACATATATTACAAAATAGCCCTCAGTTACTTATTATGGAATAGTACCAGGCCCAATTTCCGCGCATGCGTAAACTATAATTTACCAAAGCAACCGCTTGTTTACTATTAATTTAATATTAATAACGTTAGAACCGCAAATAGTCTGTATTTAATAGAAGTATTTGCTTCTGGCGAACAATTAGCTTCCAGTGGTTCAATAATTACGTAAACGTAACCATTTGTGGTTTCGAAACGCGTCCAGACTTGGTATGTATATAGTTTAGTTAGTGTAGTGATCTTTATAAACAACTTAACTGGTGAAATGTGAGTCTATTAATGGGTACACCTCTGCCTAACACTTCGCGAATTACAGGCGTGGTGTCTCTTATTCAAATGACTAATATTATAAGATGCTGTTGGTAAACATTAGTGGTAGTGTCTATAGAAACTGTATCGATAAAATAAGATGCTGAAGTTAGTTCCGATTATGGCCACGCACCACGCAGATCCAATTAAAAAAAAAATGATTTTCGGTAGCAAATTTTTCCATACAACAATAAACTACTTTGAATTATTTAGTTTTTAAAAACACTTTACAAATAACAAAAAAGAAAGAAACAAGTCTTTTAGATTAAAAAATGTACCTACAATTTGTATTTGTCTTCCCGTCAAAGTTTCTCGACGTGATGCGGGTCCCAGAGTTTTCAAGAAAGTTTAGACAGGAGCGTTAAAAAAATCACTTTGTCTCAATCCGGGAACTGATTTTATGTTCTGTTCAACATTTCTTAAGAAGTAAAAAATTATGTTGGTAAAATATGAAAAAGAGATTCACTCTTTGCAAAACGGTATGCTATTTGGGTACCTGACTCTAGTTCGATATCAGTACATCAAGCTACCCGAAATTTTCCCAATCAACCTTGAACCTAATGCTTTAGTGATAAAGATAAAAATCGATTAAAAGTTTTTGATAGATAAAAATTATATATATTATATATATATATATCAGCTTCGAAATCCTAATACAGTACAAAAATACAATAAATGCAACGGAATCTGCTATAAAGCAATGCTTTTTTTACCCGACTACGGCGAAGCCAAAAGGAAGGGTAATGATTTTGGCAGTCTATGTATGTATGCATGTATTTAGTGCTTAAAAGTCTGACGATGACTTTATCGATAGTGCTTTCGGTGAACACTTTGTATATCTGTGGAGATCTATTTAAATAAAACGGCGAGGTTAGTTTCTACTAATACTACGCGCCAAAATAGCCAAGGAGAACTAAATGTAAACCACTTAAAAAATAATCTTTTTTAGTATACAGGGTGTAAATTAACCCTTCACACATACGTCAACTGAGCATTCTGTACATCAATACAAACTAATTACCCCTACGCAAAAATGTTTGCTAGGAAACCTCTTTTTTTTTGGGGTCAAAAATCACATTTTACGGTAAAACTCAATGTAGCACTCTTAAAACATTGTGCTAGTGGATGGATGCTTTGAATAGTAAACGGGTCATAAAGGTAATTTAAGTAAAGTTATAACCTGAAAAACTAGTATTTACAAAAACAGCTGTGCAAAATTTGCAACTTTCACCCTTCACCCCTAATTCTCCCCGTAACTAGGGGGTTCCCAGGTATGGTCTAAAACCAAAAAATGATCGCAGTGGTGGGGAGAACAAGTGCCCTTCGTTTTCGTTAAGGGTACTTTTACACCCTATAAAACATTTTTGGTTATTTTTTCAGATGCTAAAACTCTCATAAAAATGATCGAGGAATCAGAGGAGAGCGAAGAAGAATCGCAACCGCTACCACGTCGGAATTCTTCGTCAGAAACCAGTTGCGATGAAGATGAAGAAGAAGTTCAAAAGACACCAATTAAAGAAGATGTCTCTCTTTTCAAACTCGAAACTTTGGTCCAAGCAGGTATTAGATTTTGTTAGATAGGTAATTTATAAAACACAGTCATAGTTTTAGAGATTGTAAAACTTAGAAGGAAATACTAGAAAAATGGGCTTAAATGTGATGCTTGTTAGTAAAGAAGTACCTTCCAGCTAACGTGTATGCAGTCAAACATAAAATTATTAGACAATTAAAATAAAAGGGACAGAGGTCCATGACATGACTGATGACTATGTATGTGTAGGAGTCATTTGATGAATTTCTATTATAGTATAATTCTCTTAGAAAAGGGCTCTGTCCTAATATAAAAAGTGCCAGAATGGTTAACTCCTGTGCATTTAACTACTGGTCATCCACTTTTCACCCTTATGCCCTGAACAATAAGATTGAAAAATGGTCAGTCGTCAGTGACCGCGGTAGAACGTGTTCGAGTTTCCCGTACATTTAAATTTGGGCTCTCAGTGAAGATATATATCTAATTCTATCTATAACAGCCAAACCTGCTACCACCTCGCTGATTATACTATATTTATACTGCAATGAGTTATTCTGACATGGTTCATGCAAATACAAATAGAGAAGCAAAATGGTTAGTTGACCGAAATTGACAGAAAAAAGTGGTTTTATACTTAATAAATAATAATTTTGGTCAGAATATTAATATTGTAAGTAACAATTAGTTAACCCAAGCTACCCTTGCTCCAAAGGTATCGGATAGAAGTCGGGAGACAGATGTCGGGATGTCCTATGAGAGCCCTACTCTGACACTTTGAATATGATAAGGGTTATGAAGTTAACATTGTAGACAGTGTTGAGTCAAAGGATGTTAAAATAACAGACACGTTTTAATAAATTATGAGAAAATCAAGCGATGGACGTTAGACATTTGGTACAAAAGTCCTGTTCTCGACTCCTATCGTATTATTAAATTTATATGATATGCCCCATTCTAAGTTATGTTACTTTATTATCTGCTTCAAAAAACAATTAAATAAAATAAAAACTCTTTCGCTATCATTGAAAGGTTTCAAAAGAAATAAAGTGGCATGTCAAAGTGACATACGTCTTGGCGTGACCGAAAATAATATAAATTACCAATAACTGCAATAAACCATCGAGATTATAATGGAATATTACATTCTTATTTGCGTTGTTTGGTTGCAGTGCAAACGGAGGAAGCTAAAATGTCGAAGATAAACACACAACCTCAACCGCGTAGAAAGAGGTTCATACCAAAATATGAAGTTGAAGGTGTTTACAAAGTTACTCTAAGTGAAGAAACACAAATTCAAACCGAAACAATGATAGGGCCTCATGTTAGTGTCCAATACCCTTGGAAATATGTGAGTAAAGCAAAAATTATGAAGTCGTTAGACATGGATGGTGAATTGTCAGATTTCTTTTCAATTCATGAGCAACTCGAGGCATACAGTGGTGAAGAAGTGTTCATGGGTTACGTGTTTGATGAATCAACTGACACCGATGACTTTTACGTATGTTGTACACCAGAAGCCAGGGACCATTGCAAACAGCAATCGGATAAGTTTCTCAGAAGACAAGAAAAGAAATTAGAAAAAGCTGTCCATAAAAGACCTAACCCTTGGAAGAATTTGGGAAGCGATGCAGAAATTATCGAACTGAAACCTGTCAATACAAGAGATTTATTCGAGATACAGATAAAAACTAAGTTTCCCATGCAATATGAACCTGGAAAGTTTGATGTTAGAGATACTTACTCTGTAAGGGATGGTTCTATAGATCTAATACCGTACAGAGAGGAGTACAGTAATGTTCTACGACGAAGAGTTAATTGTGGATCTCAGATTACTCCAGCTCTAGCAGACAGAGATGCACAAACTCAGCTTACGTATCCAAGAAACCGGTGGACACAATCTATTGCAGATGCTTTAGGTCAGATAGATAATAATGATGATATCGAAGGTGGCGGTGACGTAAGCCAAGTGGGCCAAGAAAAAGTAGATGATGGAGAAAAAAGTTCTATTGATGACGATAAAGTACACACGCAACAAGTTGATGAAGAGGGACTAGCCACATTCAAAGCTGCACTGATTTATATGCGTCGTCCATCTTATCTAAAAATGATCAATACTTACGTTACAGCACGGCAATGTGAAATGGAGTCAGTAATAAAACTAAACGCAGTGATGGATATGTATCATAATGATTATTCAAGTCTTGCTGATCAGATACATTCCGACTCTCTTGCTACCATGACTTTTGAAGAGTATGTTTGTTTTACGGACGTTAGAGCTAAAAACAAGTTTGTGTCTTGCGCAGCATTTCATCCCATGTGGTCTGGTATTATAGCTTTATCTTACGCTGATAGTACTAGGACTGTTATGAAGACACATTCCACCACCCGCCAAGATCCAATTCAAAGAGCTGTCTATGGTTTAAACCCAGTTTTAATTTGGAGTCATATAGATAGCTTAATACCAAAACTATATTTGGACGCACCCCGTGAAGTGAAGGTACTTTCCTTTTGTCCTTTTAATGAAAATCTTTTGGTTGGTGGTTTAATTAGTGGACAAGTAGTCATGTGGGATTTAACAGATAAACTAAAAAATGTTGAAAAGGTTGAAATCCTGAGCGAAAAGAGAGAAAACTATCGAATTGCAATGAACGCTCATATGGGATGGATGAAGGTTGTGGATAACAGAGCAGTAGTAAATGCTACTGTTTGTAGTAGTCTTTTAAATTGTCATTTGAGTTCCGTATGTGCCATCAAATGGGTGTCACCAAATTTTTTAGTAACACCTACAGGAAAAACGATTCCAACACCAGATAAAAAATTGTCTCTGCAGTTCATATCCGCATCAGTAAATGGGAGCATTCTGGTGTGGGATATGTCAGTTGAAAACTTAGGGTTTGTTGAAGATAAAAAGGTTAAGAAATCTAGGAGAGTTGAGCGAAAACCATCAGGTTTGCTTACTGACATTTCACCCTTTAAAGTACTAGATCGCATTTTACAGCCACGCTACAAAGTTATATTAAGTGAAGCTGGTCAAGTAGGAGCACATTCTATACAGAGTTTTGGCATGACTCCTTCAAGTGTCAAATATGTTTACACCCCAAAATATAACGGCACAGGTCGAAAATATTTTACTTGTGAAGTTTTAGAGCAAAACGAAGAGGATATGAATTCAATTTTTTATTTTGGTTCGCAACATGGTTCAGTGACGCGAGCGTCTTGGGAAGGCCACGAGTTCAACACTGGTGAAGCAGTTAATTCTGAGTATGCTGACATAAAATTTCGTTGTACAATACATGATGGTAATATAGTAACTACCCAGAAAAACCCTTTCATTTATTCAATAACGTTGACAGTGGGTGGTAAAATATTTGCAATTTGGTGTGATAAATTATTGGGTCGACCAATCATATGGAAGAAGCGTCCTTGTCGTTTAACCGACGGCGCATGGTCAGAGTATAAGCCTAGCATACTTTTTATTACTAATGATGAAGGGAATCTTGAAACCTGGGATTTGCTGCTAAGAAGCGACAAACCAATTTCCGTACAAACACTTTCAGGGAATATGCTCACTGGACTTAGTCTTCATACTTTACCATTGACGAAAAATATAATGGGAGTGAGTGACGTCAATGGTTCCTTCAGAATGTTTTTAAATCCTCCAATATTTATGTTGAAAAACCCTAACTATAAAGTACGCATGGAGGCTATGATAGAGCGAGAATTAAAAGTAATGCAATCTTTTATTACCTGGCAAGACAATTTCATAAAAAAATATCCACATGTTTTAGAAGAAATAAAAAGAAAGGAAGGTATACTTTTGGCCGAAAAAGAGGAAGAAAAACGTAAGCAGAGGGAAGAATTGGGGAAAAAACATGAGGAAGAAGTCGAAGCAAGAAGATTAGAAAAATTGAAATATGTTGGTCCAGAAGAGAGATGGCAAAAAGTCATACAAAAATTAATAGAAAAAACAATCGCAGTAAAGAAAAGAATTAACAGAGCATTATTAATAGAACACGAGAAACCATTGAGAGAATTAGAAGCACAGCGTATAGAGAAAGAAAGACGAATGCTGGAAATCATGAAAAACCAAAGACAAATATTTTTGGACACTGTAGCGATTCTTTTCCCTGAGGCTATAAAGAAGCCACCTAAACCAAAAAAGAGTCTTCTTTCTGACAATAAAGAGGCACTTAAGAAGCAATATCTGGACGAATATAAACACACAAAAAAGGTTGGATCAAAAATAGTAAAGAAAAATCCTTATCGTGTAGAGTTTAGATGGGATGCAACGCTTGCTGAGGGTAAAGAAAGGCGAGCTGCTCTTAATGCTCACGAAAATATCGTCAAAAAGCATTTTTTGAGAATTCGGGAGGAGGCAGGTGGAGTGGACTTGCCCTCAAAGCCTGCACAAGGGGTGTCTAATGTACAAATAGACGTAGAAGATGATGATGAGTCTGTGGATTTATCTTAGAAGTTATTGCAGTATTTGTTTTAATATCGACGCGATATTCTAATTTTTATGCATCTACAATTTTATTTGTGTAGGTAATCTTTTTTTTTTTGTGGTTCATACATGTACATTTATAATGTCTATACATTCTAATTTTGCAATTAGATACTGACTTTCTGTTCAGTTTCCATTTCATGAATAAAATATTTCTTAATAAATCGTGTTTTATTATTTGAGAGTTTGTTCACAGCCTAAACACTTTTGATGTTAGCGTAATAGAAAATGATCCCCAGAGCCGCCCGATCTTATTTCAGTCTTCAGTTTTGAGGCCGCTTTTACATTAGCAGCGCGACATTTGCACGGCAGAAGCACATTCCTTCACATTTTCGCGTACATTACATTAACGCGTCTTAATGTTAAAGCGGTCTAACAAAACGCATGTCATCGAGTTGTCTTAGATGCACTGTGAACGTATGCATGGGTATAAATCTGTTTATTTTAGAATTTCAATCACTTTATAATAGAGGTAACTGTCTGCCAGACAGAAACAAAATGGCCAAGTTCAAGTCGGACTAGCACACGAAGGGTTTCGTACCATTACAGTAGATATTGAGAGATTTTCCATGTTATTTTCACAACATAGACTTCTTATAGGTTTTCCTGTAATCTTTAAGTGTTGAACTAATATCGGTTTTTTTTTTTAAGATAAAGGTGGGGGAATGGTCTGACAGACAGACAGACAGATACACAAGTGATTCTATAGCCTAAAAGCCTACGACAGCCAGACCTTCGTTATTTTATAAAAGCTGAAAGTTGGTCTGTGTGTGTCCTCTATACAGTTAAGAACTACAAGCGAATATAGAGTTTGGGCTGTGGTTACTTTGGCAGTTAACAGGTAGTAAAGTTGTATAAAATAGTACCTTATTTTAGTTAAAGTATAAAGCTCAATTTTTGTATTCATCATTTCTTTCATTTTGAACATTATTCCTTACGCTTCGTCCTACGTCGTGGTTTATACTTACGAATGACCATTTTGTATTTAAATAAAATAAAGAAAATATTCAGTGTTTTTAAGCCGACCATTTTTTGCTAGACTGATAATATTGCGCTCAAAATACCGTGGCAAAAAACTGTACTAGTGTGCGCAAAAGAAGGAAATAATGAGGAAATATTATTTCTGTCATAACCCGCTGTGTCAATACCCTTTTGCTATAAGTATTTTATTATTTGTTTTTCTCTTTGGTGTTTACCAAAGAGTAGAATACTAGGTGTTATCTATGTACTTCTACGTCAAAACATTGTAAGAAGAAATTTTGTGATCACTGCAGTAAATAATAACAAATTGAAGATTATCATCATTATTGGGTGCAGTGCAAAATCAATAAACTAAGATGTCGTCTATGGAATTGCAGCCTCTACCTCGCAGGAAGAGGTTTATACCAAAATATGAAGTGGAAGGTGTTCACATAGTAACTCTGAGTGAAGAAACACAAATCTTCATAGAAGCGGTAGTTGGAACTAATGTCCATGCACAATACCCTTGGGCATATATAGCCAAGGAAAAATTACTAGAATCAGTTTTCTTAAACGACGAAATGTCCGAATTTTATCCATTACGTGATGAGATAAAGAAGTACCCTGAAGATCAAGTGCTCCTTGGTTACATAGTAGATGAATCAAAAAACACTGACGACTTTTATGTATGTTGTACAATTAAAGCCAGAGATCATTGCAAGCAGCAATCTGATAGATTTATTAGAAGGCAGGAAAAAAAATTGGAAAAAGCTGTCCAGAAGAAACCTAGACCATGGGCAAACTTAGGGAGTGATTTTGAAATTATTGAAGATATTCCCGTGAATTCAAGAACTTTAATGGAGTTAGAGGTAAAGGCTAAGTTTCCCACTGAATATGAACCCGAAAAGTTCAATGTCAGGGATACTAACTCCGTCAGGGACGGTTTTATAGAGTTAAAACCGTATAGACAGAAGTTTACTACTGTCATGCGGCGAAGAATAGATTGTGGATCTCAGATTACTCCAGCAGTAACTCATAGATTTGCTCAAACTCAGCTTAAATATCCAAAAAATATGTGGACACAATCACTTGCGGACTCTTTAGGTGCGATGGCTGATTTTGTAGGTGCCGGAGATGCTAGTCAAGCCCAAAATGAAGTGGTGGAAGATGACGTAAGTTCAGTTGATGATCAAGAAGCGGGTAAAATAACTATTGACCCAGTAGGAGTGGCTTCATACAAAAATGCACTTATGCGTATGCGTCGACCATCCTATGTAAAATCGATAAATAGTTACGTTAAATCTCGAGAAAGTGAATTAGATTCCATGATAGTACTCAACACAGTAATGGATATGTACAAGAACGATTATCCAAATCTTGTGACCCAAAAATCTCAAGACACTCTTGGTACCATGGCTTTCGAAGAATATGTTTGTTTTGCAGACGTAAGGGCTAAAGACAAATTTGTATCCTGCGCAGCATTTCATCCGATGTGGTCTGGTATTGTTGCTATTTCATACGCGGATGCTCATGCGGCTGTTATGCGCGTACCTACGGTTTCACGCGAAGACCCCATTCAAAGGGCAGTATATGGTTTAAACCCTGTTTTGATTTGGAGTCATATAGACAGCTTAATACCAAAACTGTATTTGGAGTCACCTCGTGAAGTAAAGGTTCTTTCCTTTTGTCCTTTTAATGAAAATATTTTGGTTGGTGGTCTAATAAGTGGACAAGTAGTAGTATGGGATTTAACTAATAAACTCGAAAACGTTGAGAAGATTGAACATTTGAGCGAAAAGAGAGAAAAATATCGAATTGCGATGAATGCTCATATGGGTTGGATGAAGCCTCTTCATGATAGGGCAGTGGTAAACCCCACTGTTTGTAGTGGGCTAAAATACTGTCATTTTCATACAGTTACTGCTATAAATTGGCTATCGCCAAATTTTATGGTAACACCTACTGGAAGAATGTTACCTGTTGAGGATAACAAATTATCGATGCAGTTTGTGTCTACTGGAGTTGAAGGATGTATTTTAGTGTGGAGTTTATCTGTTGATAACATAGGATTCGTTGAAAGTAAGAAAATCAAGAAATCAAAAAGAGTTCCGCGGAGGCCTTCAGCATTGTCAACTGATGTTTCTCCTTTTAAAGTATTAGATCGTATTTTACAGCCCGTCTACAGAATTATGTTAGGTCCATCAGAATTTTCCTGGTCATATTCCATTCAAAGTTTTGGTATGAGTCCACCAAGTGTAAATTATATTTATACTCCAAAAAATACGTGCACTGGAAGAAAATATTTTTCGTGTGAAATTTTAAAACAAACAGAAAAAGACATGAATAGGTTTTTTTATTTTGGTTCGCATCACGGTTCACTTACACGGGCATGTTGGGAAGGCCATGATATTAATACTGGTGAAGCAGTGAACTCTGAGCATGCTGATATACATTACACCAGTAACATACATGATGGAACTATAGTTGCTACTCATAAAAATCCTTTAATCGATTCTATAACATTAACAGTAGGTGGTAAAATATTTGCGATTTGGTGTGACAAATTGTTGGGTCGACCACTTATTTGGAAGAAACGTCCATATCGTTTGACGGACGGGACATGGTCGCAGTACAAACCAAGTATACTTTTTATTACCAATGATGAAGGGGGTCTTGAAACCTGGGACTTGCTGTTAAGAAGTGATAAACCAATTTCTGTCCAAACACTTTCAGGAACTATGCTCACTGGAGTTAGTCTTCATACATTGCCATTGACCAAAAATTTAATTGGTGTAAGTGACATTAATGGTTCGTTTAGAATGTTTTTAAATCCACCGATATTTATGTTAGGAAGTCCAGTCTATACAGCTCGCATGGAGGCTATGGTCGCGAGAGAATTACAGCTTATGCAAACTTTCATGACCTGGCAAGACAGTTTTATTAAAAATAATCCTCATGTTTTACTAGAATTAAAACGAAAAGAAGGTTTACTTTTGGCTGAAAAAGAAGAAGAAAGGCGTAGACTGAAGAACGAACTGGAAAAACAGCTTGAGGATGAATTGGAAGCAAAAAGATTAGAAAAATTAAAAGTCATTGGCCCTAAAGAGAGGTGGCAGAAAATCATACAGAAATTAATAGAAAGAACAATTGCAGTAAAGAAAAGAATAAACAGAGCATTGTTAATCGAAAACGAGAAACCGTTAAGAGAATTAGAATCACAGCGCTTAGAGAAAGAAAGACGAATGCTGGAAATCATGAAAAGTCAACATATAATTTTCAATGACACTGTAGCAATACTTTTTCCTGAAGCTATACAGAAGCCATGTAAAGAAAAGAAGAGTGTTTTTGCAGATAATCCTGAAGCACTTAAAAGAGGTTATCTTGAAGAATATGAGTATATTAAAAATACTGCAGCAAAAATGGTAAGAAGAAATCCTTATAAGAGAGACTTTCGATGGGAATCTACTCTTGCGGAGGGAAAAGAAAGACGAACTGCTTTGAATGCTAATGAATATTATGTAAAAATGCATTACACGAGAATTGAGGAGGATTTCAGAGATATGACTTCAGGTTACCCTAAAATAGTGGAAGAGGCAGAGCCTGAAATGCGGGTAGAAGAGGAAGAGATAGCTGCAGATGAACAGCTTTGAAACAAGACTTTAAACAGCTAGCTTTGAGACTTTTTTTCGAGAACTTCATATTAACTATTGTATAGATACGTGTACTGCGAACCTGCTTTACCAAAATTTCAACAGACATAAATAGATTATGTTTTTCTTATTGAATAATGTCATGAATTATTTTATTATTGATGTTTTGTGTATTAGTCATAGTTAATCATGAACAATTCACTTATTAATTATGTTCTCGTTATGTTATCTCTTTTATGATTACTTTATTAACTCTTCTTTTTATTTTCTTTTAATTATCCTATTACATTTATTTCATTTAATATGCTTGTGTTTTCATGTAACAGCATCGAGGTACTAAAAACCATTATTTTTACTTTCAAATAATAAAATTATAGTGACAGATATAACATATTCATGTACAACTAACCGTGGTACTCAGAAATATTTAATGATTACTTAAGCCGTCACTTAGTAAAGGTTTGACATACTTTTGTATGGGGTATAGTTAAGCCAGGTTTGTAAAAAAAATATTATTTTCGATTTCTTATTAAATGTTAACTATATCCAATAAAAGAGATTAAAGTTAAAAAAAAAATTTAAACCTGGCAAAATATTTCCAAGTCCTAGAGCGACATTTTGCGAAAGAGATATTTTGCGAAAACGACATTATGAAAAAGATATTTTTTGCTTCCAATAGATATTTTGCGGAAGAGATATTTTGCGACTGAGCCGCTAAATATTCTAAGTACAGTCACGAGTGCAAATGTTTATGGTAATTAGTCGACAAGGAACCCTTATAGTTTTGCCATGTCCGTCTGTCTGTCTGTCCTCACTAATAGCTCAAAATACTCTTAGCACTAGAAAACTGTTATTTGGCATGAATATACAAATGAGTTTCGCCGATAAAGTGTTAAAATAATAATTTACTTTTACAATAACATCATCGTTCGGAGTCAGGTAGGCAGGGTGGTTAATCAGTTTAGAAAGTTTACATAGTTTGATGGGTAACTACGAAACTCTGCATTGTACGTGGTTTGATATGCACTTGGCCGGTTTTTATTTCAAGAAAAATACATCAGTAAAGGTACTAATAAAGCAGTAGCTACAAGTTATATCCTGGTATATATATTCAGGTGCATCTGATAAGACTGCAAACCGGCATTAAATAGTTGGGAAAAGGTTATATTGAAGAGTTAGGTATTCAAATGTTACTGTTACTGTTAGCCTGTGTCGTCCCACTCTTGGGCAAAGGCCTCCCCCCATTTTTTTGTTTTTTTTGCGGGTGTAAAATCATCGAATAACCCCTTCCGCTCTTGGGCAGAGCGAAAGGGAGTGTCAGACTTCTACTGACCAAAAACCACCCATGTTCCTTCTTCGCCCTCTATGTCGAGGCCGCGATAACCTGTGGACAACCCGCGGCCCCGACGGGAAGGCCTCCCCCCA
Organism: Diarsia rubi; assembly: GCA_932274075.1. Classification (NCBI taxonomy): domain Eukaryota; kingdom Metazoa; phylum Arthropoda; class Insecta; order Lepidoptera; family Noctuidae; genus Diarsia; species Diarsia rubi. The sequence goes on along the minus strand of OW026417.1, from coordinate 19,674,359 downwards.
TGATTTCCAAATTTTGCGATCCAGCTCTGTTCTGTCCAGCTCGTCCCGCCATATCGTACGAGGTCTACCACGTCGCCTTCTGGCCGTGTCAGGGACCATTCAAATGTTAAATTCAATCATTATAAAGCGAGCCAGAAACAAGAAGTACGTTACTTTTAGGAACAGCGACCATTGAGTATCTTTAAATCTCTGGGAAAGTTATGTGATGTTTCACATAACTATTATTGGTTCCATTCCAAGTGGTTACATTTTGTACTAAACCATAACCTTTTGTCTGTTTATCGATGGACACTATGATAGCCACTCACATTTAAAAAGATATGCAAAAGCCCTGCAGCAGGGCTTTTGCGTATCTTTTAACTGCCAGTGGCTATATATATATATTATCCATGGATAAACTATCAAATTGGTTGTGCTATAGTACAAAATGGAACCATAAACTTTACAGTAATTGATAGACACTATATTATATGATAGCCACTGTATGATATTCCAAGACATGTGACATCTATAAATCCGCACTGGGCCCGCGTGGTAGATTATAGCCCATTCCCTCTCAAAGAGAGAGGAGGCCTGTGTCCCAGCAGTGGGAACATTAATAGGCTGCTGATGATAATATGATAGCCACTGTCATTTAAAAGATACGCAATATGCCTGCTGATCTGGCTCACCAACCAAAGATAGACAATAATGATCATCATCATCATCATCATAGCCAAGTACATTTAAGCCATTACTTCTAGTAACCTGTTTTTAGCACTCATCTTTTGAATAAGACAGTAATAAAATAAATACTCATTTACTTCAGAGATTGCGACTCAAGAGTTCAAGACTCTCGGTTAAATGAAATTTATTGATGTCTTACGCTTAACTCGGTTACCTGTTTTCAAGAAAAGTAATTTATGAATCACGGTTTGTTCCCCTTTTCATTAAATATTCATAACAGCGGATCAGATCTTGAAAATTTCAATTTCGTGTATTTTCCTTTTTAGTGGCAGTACAAAATTTTATATTAAAACTCGTTCTTGCTCTCGGTTCAGTGAGAACAGCCGTACGAGTCGATTGGTAAAGATTCTTGATGGGATTGGTCCATAGAGTAGTGACCATCCATTCAAGACTTCTCGTGTCTTAAAACTTTTTCTTCGTGTCTTCAGTGCTTGGCCCTGACTGCCATCGCTGACAGTCCTTATGGTCAGTCAGAGGCTTTCAGCAGGGATATTGCGTATGTTTTTAAATATCAGTGGCTATCATAGTGTCCATCGATTAACTGTCAAATTGGTTATGGTTTAGTACAAAATGGAACCATTTGACAGATAATTGATGCACAATATGATAGTCATCGATATTTTAAAAGATACGCAATAGCCCTGCTGGTAACCAGTCTTCTCAGGGGATATCGTTTTACACAGTAACTCCGTACAAAATAATGGTATTCAGCTTCATTCGGTTATCCATAAGGTTGGTAATCGCAAACAAATTCGACAAGTGGCTCATTACAATGCTGTGTCGGAAATCAAGTTGTCATTTGATTTTGTGAACTGGAAACTGTTCGAACCTAACTTGTGATTGAAAATTTGTTTACCTACTGAATAGAAAGGGTAGAGAAATTTAATATACTCGTACCTACTCACATACATACTGGAAGCCAACCTTAATATAGTTGGCAAAAGCCGTTTGCTAGGCAAATGATGTTATTGACATATTCGCATACATTTGATGCTCAATGTAGATCATTTCATCGTCGATCATTTGTCGATGAAAATGTCGAGGCAGCCATTTTCTCATTATTGTTTGTAGACAAATGCTGGGAGGTATTTGCAAGTAGGTATTTTATTCTATTAAGTTCAAAGTCAGTCAAATAAAACAGGAAACATACCATATTTAGTAGGGACTAGGGTCACAATCCACTAACGAAGGATCTAATCACGAAATTACACATTTGCTTTGTAAAGAGCGGTCGCCATTGGTCCTGAATAAATACTTCATTCAGAGAACATGTGGACCAACAGGATTAACGATGAAACGTACTTGTGTTCTGATTACAGTTAATCCACACGGCCAACCTTTGAGTCTTTTGATAAAAAGAGGATGAATGCGGACGATCTTATTTATTAGGATACTTAAATTCGTTACCTACATAATTATCTACCTACTTAATCTGTATTAACATTTATAATGCCAAAGTAATTCTGTCTGTCTGTTACCATATCACAGGTTGACTGCTGACTGGATTCCGATGAAAAAGGGGCCAGGTCTATTAGTGGGTCATACATGAGACGATTCAATTCCTGTGTGCAGACCAAACTGCATGATGAGTGAGCGGTGCGATACAAAACATAATATGCCTATTTGTTACGCCGATTGTGTCAACTCACTTATCGAATATTGGAAATCAGTGTCAGTACGAATACTTCCATTATCGAATCCTCAGTTTGAATGGTGTTTTGAATTTCTCATCGCATAATTCACTTCCATGTCTCACACAGGATTTTTATAAGTTTGACCATTGTAAGCTTGCCCTAATTGCATGGGATGTACCTAAATATAACCTAAGTTATTGTTATCAGCCATTTTGTATCCCACTGCAGGGCAAAGGCTCCCCTCTTTTCACTTATCTCTATCCAGAGCTGTTTTTCGCAAATATGTATGGCTCCGGCCTAGAATAGACCACCCCTGTCTTCATGAATTTTGGTTTTGGTAGTGAAAATAACCGGTTAAAACCAAGTTTTGATAGGGTGGGTGGATTTGTGTATGTGCCTGTGTGTCAGGAGCCAGTGATTCACCGTAAGAAACAATACAAAGCCAGTACGGCATTGTACGGCTGGTGCACCCTGAGGCTGGGGATCATAATCTCCGGGTGACGGTGTGATGTAATGTTATGTAAAGCAAAGTAATATAAACCATTTACCACATTAAGCTCCTCCATGTCTTCACAGTTAAAAGATGTCCTGCATAGTTTGCGCTTCATATGTGCTGGCTTCAGTTTTGCTGCTTGAAGAAATTCACTGGACGAAGATACCTCGATTGAAGATTAGCATCTGAAAAGAAAAATAAATATTATTGTATTTTTTTAAGATTTTCTTCAACTTCTGGTGTAAGTTCGTTAGCATGTTTTGGCAAATCTTGCAACTGAATTTCAAACCAGTTTCCCCAACCATTTAAACTGAAATTTTCCACATAGGTACCTTTGGTTTTGGTGACAATACATTATTATGATAGACATAACTTAATAGGGTATTACACCAAAAAAAAAACGAATTAGTCCGTCAGATAGATTTTCAAAAAAAATGAAGACGATACACGATTGTATTTTTTCTTTTTTCACTTAAACAAAAGATGAAGACGATACAGTGCTTCGAAAAGTCGCGTCTAGTCGTGTGACGTCACAAGGTTAGTACTTTTTTAGTCATAAAGTGACGTCAAACGCCCCCACTCATGATCTTTGACACGTTTTATTTGCGTAATTTTTAATAATTTGATAAAACAAAAAACACGTATTTTTCGATAATGTAGACCAGTACAAACTGCACTCGTAGACCACGTGGAAGATTACGGTGCATCCCTCTCATAGAGAGGAAGCATTTGTCCCAAAAATGAGAACGATCTAAGCTACCTTAACGCGCTATTTCAATTAATAAGATAAAAGAGAATAAACTCAACATCAAAGCGTACTCAGGGAATACGCCGATAACTAAAACTGTAGGTACCAAGAATATACTATGACACCTTTATAAAACCTTCGTAAAGACGATAGGCACTTTATTACACGTTTTAGACCCGAAGATACCCTAAGGCCGTTTATCAGAATAAAACATTGCCCCTTAGCGGTGGTACCGATCGTAAATCACCCATAAGCTGTAGAATATTCAAAGAAAGCGATCAGAGGTAATGTACTTAACCTGTCTGGCCTTAAAAAGGAAAAACGAAGTGAGTGGGGCTAATAGCCGGTTTTACAAACGCTAGACGACAGTTATGTATAGAACCACGTAAATAAAAGCACCGTACGGCACCTGATAAAAAACACCGTGCAAACAATGTATATTGCAATTTGCTAAGACTTTCTTACCAGGCGCATTAGTGTTTTAGACAAGCTTCAAATACCTACGTGCTAGAATCGTCGCTGTCTAAACTTTTAGTCGATGAGTGTGTCGCACTCGACGTATAAACCGGAACACATTAGGTAAATAGTGAACGTGATCATAGAAGTCTGTGGATAATAAAAGACGCGGCCGGCGCTGGTTGTGTTGGCCGGCCTCCCTCTAAGCTTTGTGTGTTAATTAAAATAGCCTATATGAGTGACGATACAAAGGGACCTGGGGAAGTACGCGGCTACGATAACGGCTTATTGAACTAATATCTTGAACAAAACTGATCTGACACCAGGTAGTACTAAACTTTTTTCTGGACGAAGCTTTTGCGACCAAAATACGTGGTCGTACGTAGCTGCATAGTGCGCGATAACCCTTTTTTTTGGGTGGTGGGAAATCAAATAACCCCTCCCGCTTTTGGGCAGAGCGAAAGGGAGTGTCAGACTTCTACTGACAAAAAACCACCCATGTTCCTTCTTAGCCCTATATGTCGAGGTCGCGGTATCTCTTACAACATCCCGCAGCCCCGACGACGGGCATGCGCGATATCAATTAGAGTTGTAATTAGTGGAGGCTCATTATCATCTGCCAAGCCTTTTTCGCAACCATGTTGGGGTTGGCTTCCAGTATAATTAAATACAGCTGAACACCAGTATTTTAGATAAACTGTAGGCATCTAAAATGGACCTTTCATAATAGTAACTGTGTGACCATTTAGGAAAATAGATCATAGTAGGAAAATAATATAATTTGATTCAGTTACTGTATTGGTTCCAGGTCCATTTTACGTGTTGTTACGCAATTCATATTATCGTCTGCTAAAGTGGCCATTTTAGACCCCCTGACCTTTAAACTACTACCGACCTGCAGACTTAGTAGGTAGTATGTACTCAGAGATATTTAATGATTACTTAAGCCGCCACTTAGTAAAGATTTGACATATTTTTGTATGACAAAACTGTCAAAACCTTTACTTATATGGCCTGAGTAGTCATTAAAGCTCTCTGAGTACGGCAGTCAGGTTTAAAATATAAAACCCTTATTGAACTGTCAAAATCTTAATTATGTGAACGTCTCTGAGTGCGGTTGTTATTGTCACAAGTGGAGGCTAATATTTTAATTAATACTCAAAGCTATACCTATAATTTGATTATTGTACCATACTAGTAACCTTATTCTATTGTGTTAAAACACATGATTCGCATCAATGAACTGTAATTACCTACCATATTGTTGAATGAATTTCGTATGAAATATTCATTGTTCCGACGTAAATATGATTTTCAGGTTGTAACGGATTTTTGATTTGTTTCGAATATTCAATTTAATGTGGCACCTTTTGTTAAAGTACTTATTTGTAGAATTACAAAATGTGATTCCGATTTTTATTGAGTTATAATAATTCCGACAACTAGGTTTTCTGTAACATATTGTAATGCAACCCATATTTACCAACTCTATTGGTTTTGATATGATACTAACATAACATAACATTCATCTATTTTCAAGCAACTATGTCCTATATGTATATTTTCCTCATAGACAAATACACACACACACATTAACACAAATATGATTAAATATAATTTGTGTTAGTAAATGGACTCTTTTTTGTGGTTTATTGAAAATCCTCAAATAATTCCTCCCGCTCTGAGCAGAGCGAAAGGAAGTGTTAGACTTCTACTGACTAAAAACCACCAATGTTCTTTCATACCCTTTTTTGCTCCGGGGCCGCGGTATCTCTTTCGAAGAACAACTCGCAGCTCCGGCAGAGTAACACTTCACAATTTTTTTTTTTTTACATTTTGTGTACTTGTGGCATGAGCCAAATAAATGCATTTTCTTTCTTTCTTTCTCTCTTTCTTTCTTTCTTTTTGTCTTTCTTTCACTGGTGCACTATGCCACTTTGCCATCCGTGTTCAATCTATCTGTGTCATCAAACTATCAATAGAATTTGTAATAATTTATTACAATAGTGGTTTTTAAAAAAACCATCACTTGTTTTAAACTTTATAGTATACTATAGTATTATTCCAGTTAAATAAGCTACATAGCTATTCCTACTGCCACTGTTTCGTGTCTAAGGACCATCAATACGGCCAGCCCATAACGCAAGCAGACTGTTCAGTAACCCTAGAGAATCATGAAAATTAGTAGATTATAAAAACAAGACAAGCTTTTATACATACGCCACTTGTTCTGCTATCTGTTACTATGTGGTATAAATAATTATAGAACAGTTATTACAAGCAACAAGCTTGTAATCGAATACCCACTGCAGCTCCATTTAGATATTTAGAACTCAAAATAAAAACACGTAGGAAGAAGTTATCGAAAAATCAAGCCCACTCAATACGTGGGACGGAACTGATCCCGATTATTTCGGGTATTAAATACTTGATTGGGACACGATTTAATAATAAAAAGTCGATAGCAATTACATCTCCAACGCATGATTGAAATGGAAAGAGGATTACTATGGGACCCGTGTCGTGGGTGAAATATTAAAGCCCACTAACAACAAAACTTGTAAAAAAGTCAAGTCACACAACTCAGTTCTTCTACCGTAATATAGTAGTGAGATCCTTGTAATACCAAGTCAGTTAATTTATTCAGTCCCTACTTAAGGAACCTCCTATCTTAAGTTATTACCTCATAAGCTAACCTAACTACATTATTATAGTGACCATTATCAATATTAAAAATCTTTATATAAATAGATTCACTTGGCCACCGCATCACACTGGTCAATGCGATGGCGATTAGCCCCGAGTCTGCTATTCAATAGTGTCATAATGATTTATCACAGATCTCATAATTGTTGATTTTGACAAGTTTGGTGTTGTCAAAATCAACAATTATGAAATCAATGATAGACCATTCTGACACTATTGAATAGCAGACTCGGGGCCCAGTATAGCGAATAACTATTTTATATTCACCCCAGAACAAAAAACAAGTGTAAACGGATCTCTCTTTCTTATCTATGTTCCCACATTTAACCCAACTGCCATCAAAGCAAGAGTGAACAGGTATCTTCTGACTCAACTCAACAACAACAACTGAACTTTACTTCAAGTCAACTCAACTTGAGTCAACAACTAAAAAACAGAAGTAGGTAATCTAACAACAACAATTGGTCGTTAACTAGTTACAAGTTATTAACAGTTAACGTTTAGTTGTAGTAACTTTCAACTCAACTCAACTTCTTCACACTCGTTCCATCATAGACCTCATCCATCGCTTTCCATCAGGCGTGTTCGACGTCAAGAGCAGGCCCATTTTGCAGCAAAAACATAATTCCACGTCAGCTCAAAAATGAATGCTGTAAAGTTAGTGTCGAATCGTAAGTGAGAGATCGGCGGAATTGGGAGCGTAATAAGCTTACCTAACTACATCATAAAGTGACTATTATCAATATTAAAAATCTTTATATAAATATAAAAGCATGTTTGGTTGGAGAAATTAATTATTGCTTAAAATTTGTGTCTGTAGTCATTAACTTACCTTATTATTGTATCGAGTCTAGTTCTTCTAACCAACCTAACAGACAGATGTGTTTCTGGGGAGTTTGTTCCGCCACTTCTTCTTTCCAGCAAAACACGTTTTGGGGGACTGTCTCTTGTAAATAAGTAAAGTAAGTAAATTTTGACGTTCGAAAAGTGCTGATTATCAGCCTAGTTTGAATATATGAGATTTGATTTGATTTGGTATGGGATAAATAAATAAATAAAGGGTAAAAGCCGGTGAAAAAGGGTTGTTAGGAGTTGAAATGGAAAGATTACTTGGGGATGAAATGAAAAGATTACTTTTGGCCGCGATAACCGACATCCACGCGGGAGAAGCCGCGAGCATCAACTAGAAGAAATAATTCTGTGGCTTGTGATTATACTAGGCTAGGTAATAAGAAAAGTCACTGAGTTTGACAGTCCATAATAGTGTGGTCGTGGAACCTAGCTTTCTTTTTTGTTTTAATTAAATTAAAACACAGTTTATGTTACTTTACAAAATGTTAAAAAACTCATTGAAGCATCTGTTTAAGTACTTTAAAGAACGCCATACTTAGTATTTTATAGACAAGATTTTTTGCAACATTTTCTTTGAAAATAAATTGTAAAATGTAAAAAAAAATCCTTTATCTTGGCTTAAAACACTTTTCAATATTTTTTATTTTTAACGTTGAATGAAGCGAAAACCTCTTTTCACCCTTGCTTGCCAAGAATGAATGCATGAATAAATTAACACTAGGTTGCGCGTATTTTTCGAATACAATCCAAGTGTTTTTGTTTGTAAAAGAAAAAAAGAGTAAACGAAGAATATAAATCACGGTGAAAAGGCAAAATAAGAAAGAGTGGAAGGCTTGTTTTCTATCAATAATAACAAATTAATTAATTATATTATCACTAGGAGCTTCACGGACGCTTTTTCCGGGCCCTAGACTTCTCGTGGACTTGACTTCTTAGCGTCCGTAGCCTGGCTAGAACTCCTAGGAGAAACCGAAGGTTTTGTCTGTGCAATTATGGATGAAGTCACGATGACGAATAACTACACGGCATGCCACCGTCCGAGTGAATTAATCCGTCACATTATATCCGGATGTTCTCGTCTGGCTAACGGGGAGTTGCATAGACACAACCTTGTAGTCAGGATTATCCATCAGCAACTTGCTCTAAAATACAGCCTTGTGGAATCGGAAGTGCCGTACTGCAGGTATGTGCCCGACCCAATTCTCAAAAATGGCAGTATGACTGGGATTGATCCATCTACTAATAGGACTATTGTAGGCAGTAAGCCCGATATAGTGGTGGTGAATCGATCAGAGCCCACGGTCCCGTATGACGAGAACCTCGTGAAAGCCGAAAAAGATATGCAAATCAAACAACCTCGCGAGCCAAGTCAAGATTCACGTGTTTGTCGACATGTGGGGTGTGAACTCAGCGATAATTGTGCCGATAGTCGCTTCAGCCAATGGCTTAATTGCCAAGAGCCTCGACCAACACCTGAGGAGGCTCTCGTTAGGATGGATCAAGGGCTTGATACAGAAAGCGGTACTCCTAGACACGGCTCGTATTGTTACTATAGGTTCCTTTCTCTGGAGCCCTGACTGCCGGTAGGTTGGACCCTGTTCTCGATACCGGTGGGCTACTATTTTTTAGCCGACTTCTAAAAAAAGAAGCAGGTTCTCAATTCGGATATTTTATTTTTTTATATATATAATATAATATACATATATTTTTTAATATTATTGTGTACAGGAATATTTAAAAAAAAAGTATTTTTTTGTATAAAGTTAAATAAAGGAATAATATTATCACGTATCAAAGTGAATAATATTATTTACAGGTATTGTTTGTAAGTTAGTATGTAGGGGTAATCCCTACAAGTAATGATCCAACCCAAAGTTACATCATCAAATTGCGGCCGCAATTTTTCGAATCACATTGGTGGAGCTTTTTTTATGCGGACAAAGTCGCAGGCGAAGTGCTAGTCAAAATTATTACTCTAACGCTTCATCGGAGTTTTTAATATTAAGACATGACCTGACTAATGGTCGCGTATTTCATCACTAATAACGAGGGAATTACAAACTAATGAGTTTGCATAAAAAGATTTTAGTCGAGAGTTTGTTAGATACAAAATGAGAAAACAAGATCCGATTGATTTTACAAATAAATAGGCATTTAGAATAACAAAAATTGTTATTAAACAATAACAAAAAATATGAAAATCAGTATTTTAAATAACCTATCTGACCGCTAACCTATTAGTACTGGGTAATATAAAACCCCTTGATATGACTGGTTGTCAGATTTACGGACCACTGAGATGAGAATGAGATCAAAAAACATCCGCATGAGAACCAATTCTCATGCGGATGTCTTCATTTTTGATTCGATCCCCGGAAGACGTTGCGTTGGAAGGCCTCCCACTAGATGGACCGATGGCCTGGTGAAGGTTGTGGGGACCCGCTGGATGCGAGACGCACGGGACCGGTCAATGTGGCGACACCTGGGGGAAATCATATTTTTTTAGGTCAGTAAACACCCCTATTACATACCTAGTTTCCTTTGTGCCTCGAAAAGCACGTTACACCGTTGGTCCTGGCTGTCATTTGTAGTCAGTGACAGTCATCACAGATAGTCAGTGACCTGCAAGTCTGACTAGTAATGTTACCAAGGCGTATCGTATTCGAGGCTGCGGGTTGTTCACAAGTTACCGCTGCCTCGACATAGGGCTAAGAAGGAACATGGATGGTTTTTAGTCAGTAGAAGTCTGACACTCCCTTTCTCTCTGCCCAAGAGCGGGAGGGGTTAATTGGTGATTTTCCACCCGCCAAAAAAAAAGGTATCGTATTACTCGGTCTAACTGTGTTGTGGAGTTCAGATAGGCAGTCGATTCATGTAAAATACTAGTATTGGCTGCATCCAGTTAGACTGGAAGCCGACCCCAACATCGTGGAGAAAAGGCTAGCCCTTGAGGAGTCAAACACCCGAAACGGGTTTTGGACCGCTGTCTGTCAAACACCCGAAACGGGTTTGCAAAAAACACGATTTCCCATGCCTTACTTTTTGTTGATATTGAGCCTTAAACTTTTATCTCTCTCGCTCAAACTTGCACAGAGTGTAGGAGAAAAAACAAGAACGACATTTTGTCTTTGTTCAACAACGAACGAATTTTCGAACGTACCACACAAAGTGCACACTTCAGTACAAATTTCGCTCTGCGCGCAGGCGGTCGACGAAAATAAATAAATTGATTTCTTCAAATTCTTTTGCTTAATCGCGTCGTGTGAATTGTAAATCGATAATATAACATGCCTGGGTAAGTAATAAACATTTTTAATTGTAGAAACAGGAGATTTCGGCCTAAAATTGTCATTTCAACGAACATGAAAAACCGTTGAAACATTTGGCGGTATTTTGGCACTACTTATTGATAGAAATGCAAAATATGGCTATTACGTGTGTTTTTATGTGTCGTATTACAGATATTAGGCGTTGTATTTGAATATTATCGTATTCTAATTGTGTTCAATTTAAAAAAAATATTACGTAAAGCAAAAGAACCGTTGCGGTCGCGCTAACCAATCAGAGCGCCGGAATTTGAAGTCAAGGTCACCTTTCCGTGTGATTCCATAGATCATTCAAATTATGGAAGCGGCATGGTTACAATTTGAAAATTTCGTGTCGCCTTTTTTTTATGAGTGATTTTAAATGTTGAACGTATTTTAACTGTAAATGTAGTAGGTGTGTGTGTGTATATGAATGTATGTAAATATGTTTTTTTTTAATCGTGATTTTAACCGACTTAAAAAAAGAGGTTATAAATTATGCACGTCTGAATGTTGAACGCATTGGAACTGAAAATTTTGTAGGTGTGCGTGTGCATGTATATATATATATATATATATATATATATATAAATTTGTTCGTTCGTTTGTTTGGTTGTCTGTCTGTCTGTCACAACTTTCTCGGAAAGGCATGGTTTTAATTTTTTCTCGTATTCCAAGACCAAGACGCAGTCGGAGGCGGATGCGGACGTGGAAGCGGACGCGGACGTGGAAGCGGACGGCCTCAGTGTAAGTTTCTTTTTTACGTACTTTTTACTACTTCCTTTTCTAAGAATGTTTTACAAGTTTTTCTTTCTTTTTTTTTTCTTTAGTGCAGACGACGACCTCGCACGCGCGGACCGCGACGTGGTGGGCGTGTGCGTATGCGCGGTGGCACGGCTGCTGCTGCCGAGGCAGCGGTGGTGGCGGTGGTGGGGGCAGATCAGGGTGGTGCTACTGGCCGTGGCAGAAACCGGGGGAGCCTTTGGAAACGCCCCTGCAAGTCAGGAAGGAGCGCAGGAAAAGATTGTCATCTATTGCAATGCTGCTTATATTTTTTTTTTTATGTATGTTATACATAATATATCTACACGATAAAAGACTTAAAATAATAAAACTATGTAGAAGTATCAATAATGTTTTTGATTTCAATATAATTTTTTCTTGTTCACACGTGACAGTATTTGCCGTATCCATATTTTCTATGATCTATGTTCATGTACCTGTGTTTTTTTAGTCAAATTGTTCGTTTTGATTGTTGGTTTGTGTGATATTTTTCTTAGGCAGTGTGCATTTTTATGTGCCTAACGTTTTGGAAATATCTTCAACATGGAGAAAGATAAATAAGATTTAAAATTGAGGCAGGAGAATTGAAATAGTGATGCAAAGTATGAGTAGGTGTTTTTTACGCCTGATTTCAAGTGTCTCCCTTGGTATTTTTTATCTAAATAACTAATAACTTGTAACAGCTGACACTCTTCTGGTGTCAAGTATGTGAACCAAACATTATTATAAAAATGTAACTCGAGCCACTTAGCGCTGAGCTTTCTGAGAATAGAAGTGTAAACAAACCCATTCTTTTGTTTAGAATCCGGCACTCGTAAATGACGTCATGTTTTGTTATGCTTGCGAGACGATAAAAATATGTGGCAACCTGTATTCTTTTGTTTGATTTATGTTACCTAATGTGTACTAGTGGAAATAAAACAATAAGTTTTTGAAATAATGGTTTACTTTTTTTATTAAAATTACCTTTACACAAGAAACTGGTAAAAATCCCTAACACTGAACACACATTACAATTACTAATACATTACAAGGCAAAACTATACTAAACCATACATAACCTGTTAGCTAATTTAATAACGATTCCAATGATATAACTGGTATCGAGCTAACTAACGTAATTTCGGAGATATCGTCGTTTTAATCAGGCGCGCCGAATTTCGTAAAAAAACGGGAATTTTGGTGGACAATTCGGCGTATGCGCGAAAATGACCGTTGACAGTTTACGGGAGGCTTGGGCGTTAAGTTTTTAGACGAAGTTTCAAAAAGTGTTCTAATTAATCTCAATTTTTTTTAAATATTTTTTTTTTTTGCATTTGGAGCTTTTACTCGCTGATTTATAACTTTATCTGCCGACTCAGAGAGCTTTAATGGTTACTTAGGCCATCACTTAGTAACGGTTATGACAGTTTTATCATACAAAAGAATGTCAAACCTTTACTAAGGGCGAAAGTTTGTGAGTGTGTATCACTCACTTGCAAGAAAGATTTTTATCTTTTTAATGCCACTTTAAACCCTAATGTTTCATTAAAGCATTGCAGGAAAAAAATAAGATGCATTTAAAAGCTCCTTTAAATTTTAATTATGGAAATGTCAAACTTATCTAATGAAGTGTCACACCATCCATGTAGGTTGGTCAGCGGTATTTTGTATTGCACGAAGTGACTTTAGCGCATCAGAGCTCATTAAATTACATTTTAGAGGTTATAATTTTTAATGGGTCGACGACGGGCCATTAAACCGATTTTACGTATTGTTTAATTTTATTTTCGCTGCTGAATATGTCGTTGACCAGTCTATCGTCGCTGTCTGATCTAGAAGATGTTCTTCGCCGCCGCCAGATCCCAGACAGAATAAATTTATTCGAAAAACATGATAGAGAAGAGTTCCGGTTGCGCTACCGAACTTCAAAGGAGACAGTGCTGCAACTTCGAGACCGCCTCAATCTGGAGCCACAGACCCTGCGAAGTAAGGCCATTTGTGGTCTTACCCAGCTTCTAATCTGTTTGTGGTTCTTCGCGACGGGGTCCTTCCAGATGGTACTAGCTGATCTGACGAACATAAACAGCTCTACAGTTTGCCGGATCGTAAAAAAGGTGTAGATGGCTGCATTAAACTCCACCTATATCAATATGCCTGAAAGGAACGAGCTATTACCAACTCACATTTATGTGCAGATTTCGAGAGGGGCAAATATGGAAACTCTGTCCCCCAATGGATGGTTCCATTGGGGGACAATTATTTCACAAATTGTGAATACTTTTCGAAACAAAACGCAACCACTCGTTCATTCCATTCAAATTTTAAATTTAATGTTGGCAACAATGTTTAATGCTCTCATTAGTTAAATGATCAAGTTTTTAGCTTAACGTAGTTTGATGCAACAAACTAATCAAATCATTATTTTAATGATTTCATTAGCGTTAAAGTGGCACTAACTAAAGAAGATTTAATGTGAAGCTTCTTGCAAGTGAGTGTTAGTTTGTTACTTCTTCACGTCTAAATAGCTGGAGCGATTTTAATAAAATTTGGTATGGAGTTAGCTGACACCCTGGATTAACACATAGTTTTATCCCGATTGTATCTTCCAGTGGGATAATTTTCGAGTTGTAGCGGGCGAAGCCGCTGGCATCAGCTAGTCATTAAATATCTCTGAGTACCGTAGTTAATCTCAAACTCCTAAAGAGAAGGTTGATGGCTGCTATAGAAAAAAAAAACGAACTTTTGTATATCATAGACTCTTTCGTGAATTGATTAAAAGTCGGCACAAAGGAGGGTTGGAGGGAGCCTGAGGCTAACTATTTATAACTTTATGAGCCCTATAATAAAAAGTCTATTGCTTTCTGGATGGTCTTTTGAATGAGGACAATGCTTTTGTTCTAAGGTCGTGAATTCGTGATAAATTTATCACTTCGTGAAGAAAAAAGTAATGACGTTCTTCGTTAAGATTTTCGGAAGGAAAATAAATAGAGAATAATAAATGTGAAACTGACTTGGTATTTTTGTGGTCAAAAGTTAGGTCGTTTGGATAGGGATTTCCTTAGTATTTGGGAATGTCGTAAAAGAGTCTCCGGAGGATACATTGACGGAGTAATGTTTTCTTTTAAGGGTCCCAGAAAACTGTCTTGTAGTTTCCTATCCTTTTGTTTTCTTGGGAAAATAGAGGATGTGGAAATCATTTGGCATGTTTTGGTCTGATGGTACGATCATCGATTTACTGACCGAATTAATTTAAGATAATTTTTCCAGTATAAAACTCAAACTTTGACTTCAACAAAATTCAAGATCTTAAGGACGCTGACTGTAAATTTATTTACCCGCGAACAGACTTATAAAAAATTTGTACAGTCGAATTGAGAAACCTCCTCCATTTTTGAAGTCGGTTAAAAATTTAATCAAAGTAATCAAAGTTAATTAATTAAATGTAAAACTGAATCTCAGTAAAGTCGAAAAAACTATTTAAATGCTTCAATAAAAAATATTGAAGCAATCCTTACAAAACTTAACATAAAAAAAACAATGAGTCCGATTTTAATTTTGACATATAGGTATTGTGATTTTAATTTAATTTAATTTTAATTTTGATGTTTCTAATTTTGTTTTTCTTTTTTGAGTCTAATAATTTTGTTTTTTCATTTTGTGCTGTGAATTTTATTAAGAATGGATTCTGACATAAATAAATATTATTATTATTATACCTATAGAATTAAGTAATGTTCTTGTCTCTGCAATCTGTTTCATATTCATCTTAAAACCACTATTGGTTCAATTAAATTATTTGCAACGTGTTATTGCGTTCATGCATCAGTTGCAGTCACGGAATCTGGGT
Source organism: Diarsia rubi (assembly GCA_932274075.1). NCBI lineage: Eukaryota > Metazoa > Arthropoda > Insecta > Lepidoptera > Noctuidae > Diarsia > Diarsia rubi. The sequence continues at coordinate 19,658,827 of OW026417.1, read as the reverse complement.
ACATATGGCTGTCGATCACAACAGGGTTGCCTCCTATTACATGGGCATCAAAGATTACTCGCGAAACCATTAGGTCGCCTCCTTCTGCCTCACCCTTCCTTACATGCGCGATGTTATGCTTTTCAGATACGGTCAAAACTAAGTGAGTGTAATATACTCATTTAATTTGAAATCAGCTGTAGGTATTTTACGTGCAAAATATATTATAATTTACGTGCAAAATATAATAATTATATTTTGCACGTAAAATACCTACAGTTGATTCAATCAAGAATCAGTAAATCAGCATTCTCCAGAACATCATCATCAGCCTATGAATGTTTCCACTGCAGGGACTCAGACCTCCTCTCTATGAGAAGGATGGACTATAATCTACCATGCGGGCCCAGTGCGGATTGGTAGATGTCATATTATGACTTCGTTTTTTTTTTAAATTCTAAAACTTGCCTGGTTTCCTCACGATGTTTTCCTACACCGTTTTGAGAGCGAGAGTTTGGTGATGAAATAAATTAGGTACACAAAGTAATGCGCTGGGGCAGCCACCACTGGGCCACCGCTGCTCGCTGGGCCACTCCTGCTCTCCAGAACATATCCCAATTTATTAGGTTGGCATAGCATGTCTTATTTCCAAATTTCTCTATTACTCGTTATCTTAGCAGAACTCGTTTTTCTTTCTCGATTAAAGTATATTTTTTAGGATACCTGCGATAAAAATGTTTTAGTTTTTTGTATGTTTATTATAGACCTTTTTTTATTTACATTTGTCGTCTAAATATCTATTAGGTAGACGTCAGACATAGAAATGACTATTTATTTCCAAGAAAATATTCATCAATTTTGTCACCGACTCCTATGTATTAAATTAGTTTCAATCTAATAATTCTCAGAGTCAGAACATGTCAAAGTAAAATATTTTACTGATATTTTACTTTGATATTTTCTTGTATCGTACATACATAATTATGTAATAACGCCACTTTTGTGTAGGTCTGTCTGATGGTGTTATTCCATTAAAAAAAAAACAAAATGATTGAATGAATGTCCAATCATTGTTAATACCGCTCAAAACACTGGGAAGACAACTGTGACCTGAAATACAGACTCAGCCTAGCTCGGGCACAGTTGCTCATTTTATTAACTGTACTTAATTCTAACTGCATTTAAAAACTGTACATGTGTGTGAGAAATAAATTAAATTATTATATCTTAAAATATACAGGGTTATTTGTAAAACACCGTTAACCTCTCAGGACTAAGTTGCTAACATCATAATCAACAACTTTTGTTCTATGACTTTTAAAAATTCATCATATTTTAGTTCATCAGATTTACTTACAAAAATAAAAATATTTAAATTGTACGCTCTAAATGTTACCAAGTCTGCGAAGCAAAAGAAAACGATAGTACAATAGCTAGTACAATAGCGAGGGAAGACTAAAACCGTAGTTATCACGATAAATTTTAATGATTAAATTATTTTTGGATATTTTTCCTCTATTTTTTCATAGATTTCACCACGAACGTTTTATTTTTTTAAAGTACATCATGTGAAAACTTTGGATCGGTCAGTGGTTCTAGAATCCAATATGGTGAGTGACTGATAGAGCACCAGCCCCAGGTAACATGAGGCAAGAGAAGATGGTGATGGATTTTTAACATCATCTCCTTGAACAAGTATTATTAAGAATTTTCTGAGCAGATGCTTTCAATATGGTAACTTGTGGTTTTGAAATAAAACCTTATAAATAACACGAAACTCCATTACCTGCATACATGTAAAAACTATAAGTTCGTTTAGTTTAAAATCTCCCCGCGCAATAAACGTCATCGCGCGACAAAATAATGCGTTTTTTGTAATCTGTGGTAAAGTTATCATAGACATGACGTCTATGATATAACCTCAAGGCGTCTCATGGTTGTAAGAAAACAAATTATAATATTAAAGATAATTATGATTGTTAATAAAGTACAAAGGAGGATAATATTCTGAGTTGTGATTTAGGAACAGACATTGTAATTGATAACATTAAATGTCGTTTCTTTTATTATAGGTATGTAAGGTTTTGTTACTTAATTAATGTGAATCACAATTAAGATGTTAAATAAACACAATAAATCTTTTATCACAGAGAATTGGGTTTCTCTGTCATAAAAGTACCTACGTATTTTATCTTTTTTACTTAAACAAAAGATGAAGACGATACAGTGCTTCGAAAAGTCGCGACAAGTCGTGTGACTTCACAAGGTTAGTACTTTTTTACCCACGAAGTGACGTCAAAAGCTCCCACTCATGATCTTTGACACGTTTTATTTTCGTCATTTTTTATTGATTTGATAAAACGAAAAACACGTATCCAATATTTTTCGATAATCTAACAGACGGACTAATACGATTTTTTGGTGAAATAATATTGTGTTTGATTGACTGTGACGTTCAAATCACAGAAATACTGGAAAATACCCTTATATACATACAACTTAAATTCAATATATGTAGGTACGATGATATATTACTCGTATTGTGCAACAACTAATATTGCATTGTCGCCTAACCTAACAGAAACGGAAGACGCTAGCAAGATGCTACAAAAAGATAAGAAATACGATTTGTCGTGAAGTAAAGCTTATTTCCAGGTTTTGTAAGCTAGAGTGGTGTTATAAGGAAACGTCCCGAATAACGAGCGAAAGCGGGATAGAAACTGCAGTTCAGGCTTTTCACAGGATTTCTAGTCATCTTTTTTTACCTGACTTTGGCGAGGCCCAAAAGGAGGGTTATTTCAAAACGATCTTTTTTATTCGTATACACTTTTTTTTTTGGCTGGTGGAAAATCATCGAATAACCCCTCCCGCTCTTGGGTAGAGCGAAAGGGTGTGTCAGACTTCTACTGACTAAAAACCACCCATGTTCCTTCTTAGCCCTATATTTCGAGGCCGCGATAACTAGTGTACAACCCGCGGATTCGTATACACTTAAGGCCGATGTTCGCACCCAGTAAGTGACATTTTAACTCTCTCTGATTGATATTTCACTAAAATAGATCGATGCAAACATAAGTAAATTAAAAATGTCACTTACTGGGTGCGAACATCGGCCTTCAGTGTCTGTCTTAAATATAAGGTATAAACGGACTCTTCACAAACGAAGCATTCTGTACATCACACCAAGTAACTCTACGCAAAAATATTGCTGGGACCTTTTTAAGGGTGAAACATCCCGTTCTGTGGTAGGACTCAATGTAACACACTCAATATGGTGTTGGTAGATATTCGGAAATTGAATAGTAGGTAAGGGGGATCGTTCAATCCATAATATTTTATTGTGGATGTCAAAATATTCTTGACGAAACCAAAGACCACTTGTTTTCTCAATTTTGTGATATTTTTTTATTCTAGACATACCCATACTGGTTACTGGTTATTTTCTGATTACGGAGATATTGGTGGTCAAAAGTAGCACCGACTTTTTCACATATTTTATAATACATATTTTATGTTATTACTTTACTTCAAATACCTCAATGATCCCCGTAATATTCAATTTATCCACAAACACACGCAGCACAACGTTCCTGTTAATTATATTTACAGGAGCGTGATGTAAAACTTCTATGCCACAAGCCCGTGAGTCACTCCCGACCGCGCATTCTTTGCCAAGCAGACCACGCCCTTATCGCGCACGAAGTTGTTGCTTCTTCTAGAAATCTAGGAAAAGAACTAAATTGTCACGTAGAAAACTATTACGAGCTAGAGATATTCTGAGAATAAACTGTAAACTCTGAATTCACCGTTGGAAGTATTTTTAGTTCAAAGAACCACACTGTAATTTAAAATACCGTGAAAAATAATAATGAATGTTGGAATGTTACTTAAATCAGCTTCATAAAAATATGAAATTGTTATAGTATTCGTTTATTGCAAAGAAATTGTACTGCAAAAAGAAATATTCGAGATATAAATAGATAGGCAGACAGATGAATGTGTTCTCCGATACGGTGTACTGGCATTCATTGTGTTGTTGCAAAATATAGATCACGATATCTATATTTTGAATAGGAGATATTTTTATTACTGTTTCTTTGGTTGTTGTTGTATACGCAAAAAAGATATATTCTATTAATATTCTTGTGCCCCATGGAATTTTCTATGGGTAAAGATTACGAACTTCCATATAAAATAAAATTTCAAAAATAAATCACATTGCTGACGCCCTATCTCGTCGGGGCTGCGGGTGGTTCACAAGTTACCGCGGCCTCGACATAAAGGGCTAAGAAGGAACAAAGATGGTTTTTAGTCAGTAGAAGTCTTACACTTCCTTTCGTTCTGCCCAAGAGTGGGAGGGGTTATTTGATGATTTTCCACCCGCCAAAAAATAAAAAGGCTGACGCCGTAGAAAAAAGACACAGACCTTATTTGTGTTGTTCTTCAGAGAGAACACAAAAACACAAAGGGTTAAGAAGGAACATGGGTTGTTTTTAGTCAGTTGAAGTCTGACACTTCCTACCGAGCGGGAGGAGTCATTTGAAAATTAAAACCCCAAAAAAAAAGTACTTCCATTGATATCATAATAAAAAAACTGTCCGTCTCAATTTTCAACTGTATCCATATGCTATTTAAAATTCAATTCGTTTATTGTCGAACACAGTTTCAGTGAAAGAGGCGACTGGGTCAGTTCGATGGTACCCATAATTTATTCGAAGCCTATATTGGTTTTGTCCAGTGCTGTGGGGTTAGCTTTGTGTATCGATACGTGTGCTATATTGTAGTGCCGGAATTGGCTTATTGGCTTTTGCATGGGATATGAAAGAAGGAAAGAAAAAAAAAATGGCACATGCCACAAGTGCATACAACAAAAAAAAAAAAAAAAACTAAGAAAAATTTTTTCAAAGCTGGATTTTTTTATTCTTGGTGCGATTGGCTTCAAACATGATTTTAAAAGATGCCTGGTGGAAATAGACTCAATGAATTTAAAAATTAATGAAGCCCTGACCAAGTGTTAATATGAAATAATAATTATTATAACTATTTTGAGATATTTCTTTTATAATATTATTTATACTGAAAACGGGATATTTACTATGTCAGTACCTATAAAATCTTATTTTATAATGTATCGGCTAAGTGTTTTTCAGGCAGGCCACTGCAGATCACGATATGTGGTCTTGGGTTTACAAGCTTAGACAAGAAGCAAAAATTTAATTTTCTGGACGTAAAAAAGTCCATGTCATTCAGTAGTGGTTGCCCAGACAGCTGGTTAACGTTTTCTATGCTGCAGGGTAACAGCTTTATCACACAGGTTTCATCCTGCGCAATTCAGGATTTTGATATTCGGCCGGGGCTGCGGGACTCATCAAAAGAGATACCACGGCCTTGAAACACAAAGGGCTAAGAAGGAACATGGGTGGGTTTAAGTCAGTAGAAGTCTGACACTCCCTTATACTCCAGCCAGAGCTGCAGGAGTCAATAGAGATGTTTACTGACTTAAAAAAATGTGATTCTAATTAGTCCGTCTGTTAGATTATCGAAAAATATTGGATTATCGATTTTTTTTTGTTTTAACAAATCAATAAAATTTACGAAGATAAAGCGCGTCAAAGATTTGAGTGGGAGTTGGCGACATTACTGACTGCTAAAAAATGTCATACTGTCTTAGAGTGTGACGTCACACGAGTTTTCATAGCACTGTCACGTCTTCATTGTTTGTTTAAGTGAAAAAAGAAAAAATACGTGTCCAATAATTTGTAATTTACATGACGGACTAATTAGATTTTTTTTGTTAACTACTCTATTGATGATTATTACCCATCCACAAAAAGGGTAAACACTTTCTAGAACAAGATGTTATTATAAAGGGTCATAACACCCTTCACGAAGCCAAAAGGCCTGGATCTTCCCATCATTGTGATCACTTTTCTGTTCCGGGTTTTATTTACGGAACTTCCAGTTACATAAATATGGAATGTCAAAGCTCATACTTATTCAAAAACCAGTTTTGAATATTCTTACTTTACTGAAAGTACGTCCACAACCCTCGTACTATTCAATGCACTTTGCTTTGAGTGTGTGACATTGAGTCCTCCCGTAAAAAGTGTTTTTTTCCAAAAAATGAATCCAACGGCAGCGCTGTCTAGTTTGCTACGTACAGCAGGGCTATTGCGTATCTTTTACATGACAGTGGCTAACCTTTAGTGCCTATCAATTACTGTCAAATGGTTCCGTTTTGTACTAAACCATAACCAATTTGACAATTAATCCATAGACAATATGATAGCCACTGTCATTTAAAAGATACGCAATAGCCCTGCTGGTCGGATAAAATATGAGTCAGCGATTCGAGAAGAAAATAATTGACAACCAGTACATTTTTTGCGTAGAATTTCTTAGTTTGATGTACAGAATGCTTGGTTGACGAACCGCTATACCTTACCTTTGAACATAGGTACGTGGATACTGTAATATGTTACTCCGAAGTTCGAAATACCGATGTACGGTATACAGAAAGTTTGTGAGTTGGCAGAAATAATATTGTTTATGGTTAGTGATAATATTGTTTTTGTTATGATTTGTGGGAAATACCCGGGTTTCCTTACCATGTTTCCCTTTGCTGTTTTATGAGTAGAATTTCCTGCAATTTCCAGATTATATATTTGGAAATTGTAGCCTGCTTATTAGAGCTTATTGTAGCTAATAGCGTATGATTTAATTAAGAAAATTAATGTAGGTAATCAATTTTAGACACACGTTCGAGTTGTAATTAATTTAAGATCATCGTAAGGCGTGACATGGCATAGATACAAGCAGTGAGGGCTAATATAAGAGGCAGCGAGTTCGAAAGAAATACCGCAGCCCTGGACACAAAGGGCTAAGAAGCAACATGACTGGTTTTTAGTCAGCGATAAGCCCAGAGCGGGAATAATTTGATGATTTCCCACGCTCCTAAACAAAATAAGGCATTAATTTTCTACTCTAGTTGGAGGACTTCGTGGCTTCATAATCTGAACAGCTGTTCGGGTTAAACCGCTCTCGCTTAGTTTGGTCCTTGAATGAGTGACCACCGTTTAAATTCCGAGTTTCCTCCGTGCTTTGAAAATCACGTTCAACCGTTGATCTCGGTTGTCATTCATGGATCTTTGACAGTCAATAAAGGTAGTCAGTAGGCCGAAAGTCTGACGACCAGTTTTACCAAAGAGTATTAGTTTATACAAATTCAGCTGGATTGTGGAGAGTAGAAAGGTAGTCACTCCATTTTAAATGCTAAATTTCAGATGAATACGGAAATGTTTTAGAGAATTTTCTTAAATCATACATGCGATTTTAAACTTAATTACTTTGTAACAAAGCCATTGAAAAACACTCAACCTAACAAACAGTTAGTAAAAGGATTGTTTATTCAATGTATTGTAACCCAGTTTGTCTAAGGAATCAACAAACACTTGATAAAAAGACGCCATTATTGATTCTATCGTTCAATTGACTCGTCCGTTTTATACAAACAAACCTCTTTTTGTACTCTTGAAAAAATAAGAGAGAAGTAAAGATGAAAGGCACTTACCAAATGTTTCTTTTATAAGTAAGTGCCAATTAAAGAAAGTGTATTTTTACGATGGCGAGAGCATGATATTCTGTTAAAAATAATGTCTGTATCATTTTTTTGGTTGATTCGAATAAACACACTTTTAAGACATACGTATTTGTAAAAAGCAAAGAGCATTCAACATCTATAGAAACAAGAATAGAGGTGTCTGTTTGTCCTGTTGGGCTGCGGGTTGTTGTAAGAGATACCGCGGCCTCGACATAGAGGGCTAAGAAAGAACATGGGTGGTTTTTAGTCAGTAGAAGTCTGACACTTCCTTTCGCTCTGCCCAAGAGCGGGAGGGGGTTAATTGATGACTTTCCACACCTAAAAAAAAAAAGGTGTCCGTTTGTGATTTGACAATCACGGCATTTTACTGAATGCATAACAACAACGCATTTTTTAAAATTTTGTCTCTGTCTGTCAGTTAGTCCCGGCTAATCTCCGAAATTACTATGATTTCCTTTAGCAGATAAGTACCTGTACTTGTATTTTAGAAAAAAAACTTGAGTTCCGTGTAAAAATAAACACTTGTAATTGTTAACTATAACACAAACCAAAAAGCGAAGTCATTTTTTATTAAATAATTATTTCATGTGAATCAAGATCGCGGAGTCGCGGGCAACAGCTAGTTTTGAATAATTATATAACTAACTACACTGGAACTTTTATCTTTCCATAAAAACGAAAGCTAATAAAATAGTCTTTCTGTTTTTCTCCAAATTGGAAGCATAGAAGTTTTAATTAAAAGCCTCCATAATGAACAATTTTATTTTATTTTGCTGCTAACCGTGACGTATTACGTGCTAACCACTTGGCCACAAGGTACACGTTCGCGCGATACGCGTCTTGCTACAGTGACTAATAAAAGAAAGAAATAAAACAAACAAAAAAAACTGATTTATTTTACTATGAGTAATCCTATCCTATTCCTCCTATTTTCGGTCCTATTGGACCAAGGTTGACTGGTAGAGAATGCCTTGTGGCGTTAAGTCCGCCTATGTACCATGTTTGTGCATGAAGTTTAAAAAAAAAAATAATTTCGACGAGAGTTGTGGAATAACTATACTCAAATTACATAAATAATACGAGGAGTTCTTCACTAAAATTATAAAAACAGCAACTTGGATCAATCTTCAAGCTTCTTACAAACCTCTTGCCAAAGTCGGTCCGTAGATAGGAGACTATCCATTACTTTCCTTCGTGCCTCGGAGAGCACGCTAAGCGGTTGGTCCTGGCAATCACTTGTTGGCCGAAAGTCTGGCAACCAGTCCTACCAAAGGTTACCATATTATCCATTACTAGCTGGGATATAGAGGTCAGAGAGGCAGTCGCTTTGTGTAAAATACTGGTAATCAGTTGCATCTGTTGAAGGTGGGGCGTTTTGGGGGACTGTCTCTTGTGAATAAGTAAAGTAAAGTAAATTCTGATGTCCAAAAAGTGCTGATTATCAGCCTAGTTTGAATAATTGAGTTTTGATTTTGATTTTCTGGTTAGACTGGAAGCCAACCTCATCATAGTAGTGAAAAGTCTTGACAAGATGAAAATGCAAATCGTAGCGCCTGAGGTCGCAAACGAGGCATTCGTTTCTTGAACTTTACCTCAAACAGTGACGTTTTAAGAGCTAATTTTGCCCCACAACTTTCATATGGCTAAGTTGTGGTTGGAGTGACTAACAATTTAATTAACATATAAGCAAACGATAAATGCTGAATTTGCTAATTCATTTTGACATCACCATTTAATTAAGGGTACTCCTGGGTAAATGATTAATGCTTGCATTGATCTATGAGCAAGGTAAGGCGTTTGTGGGAGTCTGTCTAGTCATTTAGATTCTAGAAAATTGGTGACTAATACTGAACTTAAAAAAAAAACTAAAGATAGATCTTTAGTTTTTTTTTAAATATAAAAAAATGTCTAATATTCTTTTCAAATCTGGTTCCAGTAATTGTAGTACTGGGAGATCAAACTGAGGCACTTACACAAATAGGTGTACTTATATCAGTTGTTAAGAATAAATTAAATGTTCCTAAAACTTACAAATGGTTTACACCCTCCAGAAAAAAAACTTTTTTGTCTTGTACTTATGTACTTTAGCATATTTTTTATATTTTAAGTATCAAAATAGAAAAATAAACTCGCTCCTTGCTGTTGTTAAAGATATTGAAAGGGTTATTCTAAACAGAAAACCAACAGCGTTGCTTTCTTACGGACATTTAACTTGATATATTTAAATAGGCAAACATTAAATGGAAAATAAAAGCATTTTCTATACGGCTGTCGAGCAAAAAAAACGGGATGTCGTAATGTGCTTATCTTGACGTTAATGTATTCAGCCAAACCCATTCCTTTTATTTATAAAATCCATTTTCATTATAACATGAGCTCCTGGTATCAATTCCCGAATGTATCAGCCACGGAGTCTAGATTGATGCCCAAATGATTGCAATAGACGTCTTCTATTACACTTAATTATAACTGGCAAAATGTTTTACTATACCTCTCTGCCCATTCTTTCGGGATTACAGACGCTATGTTATATCCAAAGAGAAGCCAATAGCCTTGCCTTACTAACATAAAATAAAAAACAGTAATCAGAATGTAAATACATTTAAGGGTCCGTTCACACCCACCAGCTCGAAGAGGCGAGCAGATTTTATTATGTTAAAAGCAGTGTTTAGCATCATTGTAATAATATTTATTTTTACATGTCACTACGTCTAAGAACAAAAAACAAATCGCTGTCAAGAACAAAAGAACAATCAGCAGGGCTATTGCGTATCTTTTAAATGACACTGGCTAACCTATAGTGCCTATCAATTACTGTCAAATGGTTCCATTTTGTACTAAACCATAACCAATTTGACAGTTAATTCATAGACAATATGATAGCCACTGTCATTTAAAAGATACGTAATAGCCCTGCTGCTCTCCTTTTCAAGCCGGTCGATGTGAACTTACTCTTATATGACTGTCGAGGAAAAACATACGTCTGTTTTTGCTCATACCTTAATATGTACGCATCTTGACGTTAATGTATTCATCACACACCCACCCATAGCTTTAATAAAAGCCATTTTCATTATCACATTACAATAAAAAATAGGAACACATAAAGAGATCACCTTCATGAGATATATGGAAGCAATTTTCATAAATAATCTGCTAAGTACTATATAGGTTAATAAAATAGAAAGGTATCTAAATTAATGGTGTTACTGAACCTATAAATACTGCACATAAGCGCTGTTGTGCGGACAAATGGACCTATAGTAACGTTTTAATAAATTGTTTCTTGCTGGCCATTCATTTGTTGGTGCTACGTAATTATTTCTATGCCCGTCTTTATTGGTTGATAACACTAAGATAAAAATAAATATGCATATTTCATGAAATTTGTGCTAATAGATTCGATCTGATCTAGAACAGCTGACCGGAATAAACTAGATGAAAAGGTGTTGTGGCGCCTCACCTTCCGTCTGACGCAGGTTCTCACCGGACACGGTTGTTTCGGGAGGTACCTGCACCGAATCAGGCGGGAGGACACGCCCGGATTGCCACCATTTCGGCCGGAGGTCACGGTGGAGCACACCGTTGAGGGGTGCCCCGCTTGGGCGGAGCCCCGCCGTGTTCTCGTAGGGGCGATTGGCGGCGGCGACCTCTCGCGCCCGGCCCTGGTGTAAGCCATGGTCCGGGGCGAGGAGGAATGGGACGCCGTTGCCTCCTTCTGCGAAGCAGTGACGCTAGCGAAGGAGGCGGCGGAACGCGAGAGGGAGAAAACCTCTCGTCCCAGCTGCCGAGGGAGGCGCTCCGGGCGTCGGGGGCCACGTGATGACTTCCGGCCACCGTAGACGCGGGCCTGTGGACGGTGAGTGATGGGCTAGCTCGCTGTCCGTCCGTCTTATGACGACAACAGGCCGTGTCGACGGCGCGTTCGTGTTCCACGCGCGCCTCAAAGAGCAACACGCAACATGGAAGGGGCGACGCCCGTCGGGACTGCGGAATGTTGTAAGAGATCCCGCACCCTTGACATGTAGATATAGGGCTAAGAAGGAACATGGGTGGTTTTTAGTCAGTAAAAGTCTGACACTCCCTTTCACTCTGCCCAAAAGCGGGAGGGGTTATTTGATGATTTCCGAACCCCAAAAAAAAAAAAAAGTGCAGTGTTGTGGCGCAACCAATTTACAGCAGAGTTGAGTGTGCTAAAAGAACCTTACTTGAAGATACTGAAAGTTGTGTATATTTTCGAACAGGAGTCGACAGAAATATTGGTTTTTACGCCAATTGTTGACCGCTACCAATAATATAACATCACATTATGCCTGCAATCCCCGAGGGGTTATTCAGAGTTGTGTCTAATGGTATACCCATATTTCGCCATGTTTAAGGCTCCATTTAATTAGAGGCGAGTCTATACCATCAATTGGGTACAAACCCAGACTCCGTGGGTGTTTCGGAGATATTCGTGCATTCGTTGTTCCGTGATTCGGAGTCTCGTGCATTCGTTGTAGCGGTGTGCGTCGCTGTGTGCTTTCGTGCTCGCGGTGCTCGTTGTTGCTGGCATTCGGCGGCGTGTGATTCGGCGTGGTGGCTTTCGGAATAACGTATTGCACTCGTAGTTTTGTTTTTATGAATTGTTCTTCTGACATTCAAAAGTGCCTATAAAGGTTTAATTGAAATAAATGCTTTGAGTTTGAGTTATTCATGATGAAAAAATCCAAATACACTTTTACAAATGTAAATTAAAATTCCCCGTAGGTATTCCATAGGCTTTTATTCCTGCCATAAAAGTAGAAATAAAAAACAAAGTCAGGAACATACGAGTTTGCACAATTTGTTAGCCTTGTGCTAACAAAGTTACGTCGGCCAATCAATTGGTTACACCAACTGTGCTATTATGGCGATATTTGCTTACGTGAACTGACCACTTTATTTGACTTCGTATGTACCAACGTTATGGCAAGATAAACAAAGGACCTATGTCCCTGGTATGAGTATAATAAAAATTGTAATTATCCAGTTTTATTACCCAGTATCCTAACGATACTGAGTGATACAATATTTTTCAGGATAAAAAGAGATGGTTAAATAAAGTTTGGACGACTGCCTCATCAGCAATGTCTGAATATGGTACCTAGCAATGTGCAACGCTGAAGTATTCAATGAAGAGCGCGATATTCGCCGATGCTTTTCATTATAGTATTGTGTATTTGTGAGCGAGATGTCGGTGCATCCAGCACTCAGGCCTGGATCTTTATCGCGGGATTAGAACTAAATATTTTGCATGAAATTCAATGTAGTTCCACAAGATTCTTTGCAAAATTCCATTCTATCATCATCATCATCAGAATGTAATGTCCACACAGCACCATTTCCAAGGTATGGCGAGACGAGGTCTGTTTTCTTTAAAGATTTTTGCAGGCAATCGACAAGGCTGAGGTACAGAACCAATCTCACTAATATTATAAAGGCGAAAGTTTGTGAGTGTGTGTGTATGTTTGTTACTTCTTCACGTCTAAACGGCTGGAGCGATTTTAAGAAAATTTGGTATGGAGTTAGCTGACACCCTGGATTAACACATAGGATAATTTTTATCCCGATTGTATTTTCCGTGGGATAATTTTCGAGTTGTAGCGGGCGAAGCCGCTGGCAACAGCTAGTATTTCATAATTGTGTAATAGGGGATCGGACAAAAAAAAACTAATTAGTCCGTCAGATAGATTTCAAAAAAATATTAGACACATGTTTTTTCTTTTTTCACATAAACAAAAAATGAAGACGATACAATGCTTCGAAAACTCGTGACTTCTTCGAAAACGTCACATGTCAGTACAATTTTTACCTACAAATGACGTCACAACCCCCCACTCATGATCTTTGACGCGTTTTATCTTTGTAAATTTTTATTAATTTGTTGAAAGAAAAAACACGTCTCCAATATTTTTCGTTAATCTAAATGACGGACTAATTAGGATCATATCTTTTGACTCAGTCCGATCCCCTATTGAACACTTTAAATAGTGGATATCATGTCCGTCGTTTAACTAGTCACCCTCTATATTTTTCACCCATATTAATTGACATCCATTAGGGGACTCGACCCACTTGATAATAGTGACCAATACTCTAATGGAACGAAATGGGAAGTAATGGAAAGCGACAGGTTTTTGTCGATAGAATATATCACTGTTTGACAGTTTTGCTACGAAGCTGAGATGAGGGTTTCGGGTCCTTGCAGGAAAATGTTTCCTCAGATTTTGTCTCGTCGGTAATTTTGGCGAAAACAGTTTTCCTCGTTCTGTAATTAGTTAGGCTGCCTCGTTGGTGGAGTGGTTCCAAGAGCGACTTGTGAGCATGAGGTCCCATGGGTTCGACTTCCAGCAGGGCTATTGCGTATCTCTGTTGACAGATTTATTGATTATCACTTTGACTCTGTGTGCTTTGATTAACTGTCAAATGGTTCTATTTTGTACTAAACTATAACCAATTTGACAGTTAATCCATGGACAATATGATAGCCACTGTCATGTAATAGCCCTGCAGGTCGAGCAAAGTGTTATTGGATTATTCTTTCAGATTTTTTTCTGTAGCTGCATCGGGGTTTTGATTTGTGCCCATTTGATGACTTAAACATATGTGGACTTAAACAAATGTGGGTGTACTATTAGGTACATTATTATCTTTATTATTTACACTTCTGGGATTGCAACGTTACTATTCATTTGATACAAAAAAGTACAGACATTTTTAATGCATCGTCTTTTTTGAAAAGTGATGAACTTTTTGACAAAGTTGAATGCTTCTTTTTGAATGATAAATTTAAAAAAAAATGCCCTACCACAATGTTTTCTTGATTAACCCTAAGGTTGACTGGGAGAGAATGCCTTGTGGCATTGAGTCCGCCTATGTATCACTATTGCGCATAAAGTTAAAAAACTAAATAAGCACAAGCAAACAGCAAAGCAGCCTTACCACGCTGTTATTACGGCTTAAGGAAAAGATCCTTGATTTTCTATTCTCATTTTAGCTTTACACTGTTCCTGAACCTAAGTACTGATCAAAGTGGATCATAATTCCTGCTATAATTCCCTTATAGTAAGATGGAAAGCTCACTAATAATTTGCCAGAACCACTAAATTCCCTTACGAAGAATCCCTGGTCCTTACAAGAAAATATTACCTCAAAGATTTCGGTTTTCTCTCACTAATTAGTTAGGTGATAACTTCTGCTTACATTCAGCAAATTACGAGTTATTCACGGTAATAACTGCGGTGTAATTTATTACGCTGAATAAGGTTGATTTTCTTAGGGCGCGTGCGCATACAGAAGCGTTGAGTATAGATTTCCTCAGGCTGAGGCAAGCGTATGGATGGATGGATGTTTTCACGCAAAAACTTCTACACGGATTTGGATAAAACTTGGCACACAGATACAGATAGTTTATAACCTAGATTTACTCATAGGATAGTTTTCTATCTCGATTTTATCTTCTTGTGGGATAATTATCGAGTTGTAGCAGGCGAAGCCGCTGGCACTAGCACCTATTTGTTGTTAAATGCATTTTGACTGAAGGGAACATGTGCTTTTACAGCCTGGTGATTGATCACCAGCGTGTCTGCTGAATATGAGGTCCTAGGTTCGATGCAAAGGGTGGGCAAAGTGTTGTCGCCGGTTGATGGTAATCGACTGGCCCCCTATTACAGGGAACTTAAACCGAACTGGCTAAATGTAGGTGTACGAATAGGTACACCATTGCTTAACCTTTCGGGTATTGCAGGCGTGATGTTATGTTATGGTAGATGTTCTACTACGCTCACAGCCTTCTAGTTTTTTTTTTTGACGGGATGAAAATGATCAAATAACCCCTCCCGCTCTTGGGCAGAGCGAAAAGGAGTGTCAGAGTTCTACTGACTAAAAACCACCCATGTTCCTTCTTAGCCCTATATGTTGAGGCCGCGGTAAATTGTAAATAACCCGCAACCCCGACGGGACCCGCAGCCCCGACGGGACCTGCAGCCCCGACGCGACGGGACGTGCAGCCCTGACGGGACGCTCATAACTCTCAGTTGCAAATGCTCTCAAGCTGACGCGCACGCATGAAATTTCACGCTGTCTTTACGCGCTTTAAAGGCTTGACTACGAACTACATGTATTTTCCGATGGCAGCCGGAAAAAAAATCTGAAATTTCTGCTACTCTAATGGAAACAAGTGTCGCTTGACGTAAACAGCGTCGCAAGTCGTATGGTCAAAGTACTTGAATGGAGCCTTTTGGGAGGCAAGAAATCCTGTGCCTGGAGATAAAATTATATCAGTCAACATTACTTTGATAAAATATCCTGTTTCAGCGGTAATATGGATGTAATTAGCGATAATTGGTTGGAAATGAGTAGGTATACAGTTGCCTTAAAAATATAATTTTATACAGAGATTTATGTTTGTAAGTTTGTATGTATAAGGTTATCTTCGGAACTAATTATCCAACTTCGATATTTTTTCAATAATCGGTAATTAAGTGATGTAGGCTATATTTAGAACGTTACATGGGATAATTTACGACCATAATGTGAGCAAAACCTCGTAAGCAGCTCGTAGTTTATTAATAACTGCCACTCGGGTCGACCTTTAGGTTAAGCCGCGCTCTCCTAGGTTGGTCTGTGGATGGGTGACCGCCCATTACGTAACGAGTTTTCTCTGTGCCTTAGAAAACACGTTAAGCTGTTGGTCCCGGCTGCCAAATATAGATCTATGGCAGTCGTCACAGGTAGTCAGTGACCTGAAAGTCTGACAACCAGTCTTACCATAGGGTATCGTACTACTCAGTATGAACTGGGTTGTGCAGGTCAGATAGGCAGTCACTCCATGGTTAGACTGGAACGTGATCCTAGCATAGTTGGGAAAAGGCTAGGCAGATGATGAATGTGAGCAAAACCGGGGGTAAAGGTGACATTTTTGTTTTGTAAATGGGGATAAGTTTAATACCTGTTTTATTTAAGAGTGTGATCATAGATATAACTCTAATGACAACCACTAGGTACTAAGAAGTAGTTTTTTAGAAATAGAACGACCTGCTTCTTGGAATTTATTAGGTTGTTTAAGCGCAATAATTTGCTCCATAGTACCGCAAGGTATAACAGTACCATTTTATAAAATAAATTTCTACTTTTATAACGAGTCCTTTATTGAAACTTTATAATTTTAAATTAATATTCTAATCATAAAACTAAAAAATTCATTGTTCAAGCGAAATCAAAATAACAGTCTTGATTCCAGTTCTTTTTCGGAAATAGAACTGATTAATTCTTTACTCTCCACCCCGAACAGGAAAAAAGATCTAATCTCATCGGGGTGTGACTTGATTCACCTCGAGGCGAATCAGTTTTATGATTACTTCGCAGAAACATTAACGGGGTTTCTTTCAATAACCTTTTCCAATTAGTTCACTCCAAGAAATGGAGAAACGCTATTTTTTTATTTCATAAAACGTTTTGGCAATGATTGTGATTTTTTCGACAAAGTAAATTTTTTTCCTTAATATTGAAAGGTCATCTGAAAGGTTTTGAATTTGTTTAAACAATGGAATGAAATGGATGTACCTGTAAAAAGTATTCTTAACGCAAACGAAAGACACTTGTTCTTCCCACCACTGCGTAATTTTTTTGGTTCCAGCCATACCTGGGAACCCCCTAGTTACGGAGATATTGGGGGTCAAAGTTCCAAATTTTGCACAGCTGTTTTTGTAAATATTAGTTTTTCAGGTTATAACTTTACTTAAATTACCTCCATGACCCGTTTACTATTCAAAGCATCCACTAGCACAATGTTTTAAGAGTGCTACATTGAGTTTTACCATAAAATGAAATTTAAAATGAAAACAAAAAAAAAGTCATTTCCCAGCAAAAATTTTTGCTTAGGGGTACTTAGTTTGATGTACAGAATGCTTGGTTGACGTATGTGTTAAGGGTTAATTTACACCCTGTATAAATTATCATAAATAATTTTTATTTTTTGATAAGTACGTTTGAAAATCATGATTTTCGTTTTACATACTTAGTTACAACAATTAATTTTCGGGCATATATTTTTTTTCAGATATTCGTAGTCCTGGAAATTAATGTTTAACTATTTTCTAACACAAATATCATCCCATTTAATTCTCAGCAATGATATCATAATTTGACAATACGAAATTGGACCAACATACAGTATTTCTGCCATTTTATAAAATACTAGCTGTATTCTACGGCTGCCCCCGTGGAAATTATTAACTAAAACCTTCCTCGGAAAACCACTCTTTTCATTGGTGGAAACAGCATGAAAATCGGTGCAGTTTATGAGTTTATCGGGAACAGACAGTGAGACAGACGCGGCGGCGAGCTTTGTTCTATAATAGCGTATTTCACCAAAAAAATCTAATTAGTCCGTCTAAAATTTTCAAGAATTAGTACAAGTTTAGTACAAGAATTTGTCTAGAATTTTCAAAAAATAATGGACATCTTTTTTCTTTTTTCACTTAAACAAAAGATGAAGACGATACAGTGCTTCGAAAAGTCGCGTCAAGTCGTGTGACGTCACAAGGTTAGTACTTTTTTTCCCAAAAAGTGACGTCAAAAGCCCCCACTCTTGATCTTTGACACGTTTTATATTCGTCAATATTTATAAATTTTGGTAAAACAAAAAACCCGTATCCAATATTTTTCGATAATCTAACAGACGGACTAATAAGAATTTTATGGTAAAATACCTTACTAAGTAGTGATAATGATTATTGTACTGACGAATACTGCTACTAACACACAATTAATTTCTACTATACACGTAATATATTCCCAATACTCACACCCAACATAATTAGTGAATTAATCATACTATCATCATGATATCATTCAACCAATTTCACGTAACATTAGCTGTAAACGTTTGTAACTGTATTAATTTACGTACAGACCAATACTTTGAAACGCATTGGATCGATTAAAAATTCATCTGGAATGACCTAATTGTTTGTCTGATCTAGATAAATGATTAAATTGGCTGATACCTACATAAGTATCCTTTCATTCTATGTTGGCGTTTTATAACCGTTGAATAGCTTGAATGGATAGTGAGGCAATAGGATATCGGACAAAAACAAACTAATAAGTCCGTTAGATAGAATTCAAAAAAATACTGGACTAATTCCTCGAATACGTCACAGTCATGATAGTACATTTTTTAGCTACATATGACGTCACAACTCATGATCTTTGACGCGTCTTATCTTCGTCAAATTTTATTAATTAAATTAAACAAAAAACACGTCCTTTATTTTTCGATAATCTAACTGACGGACTAATTAGATTTTTTGACTCAGTCCGATCCCCTATTGATGCGTTAAAAGAAGATGACGACTGGCCGACTGCGAGTTTGTGATTTCAGACCATAGCTTGTGTAGTACTTACCGAGGTCAAATATCATCGTATATTATTAAAAAAACTGCTCTAAAACCGCCTTATTGTTCAACTAGTCACAAAGGCCACAGCTTGCAAGAGGTCCTGAATACGAATCCCGGGTCTGGCAAAGTGCTATTTGGTTTTTCCATTAGAAATTTCCCAGAAGCGTCCACGGAGTTTGGATTTGTGCCCGGTTGATAGCAATTGGGTCGCCCCCTATTACAGGGGTCTAAAATATAACTTGCGAAAAGTAGGAATTCTACAAGGTACACCTCTGGCAAACTCTTCGGTAATAACAGGCATAATGTTATGTTATGCTTTCAAAACGGTGAAATAAATCATCGTCACAAAACCGCATAGGGATTCTAGAATCACCAATTGGAATTAATTTGAAGACATGTGGGTAAAAATTTGGAATTACGGAACATTCCGTAAAACTAGTCTCAATGGAGAGTTTAGAAACTAGCTCATGCAAATGTTGCTTTAAAATAATCTCATGCTGCTTGCTTGCTGGGTATAAGCGATTTCAGACCAAAAGTTTCCTATAATATGAAAGTAAATTGCATTCGAATAACTTTAGAAGGTGGTGTCTAACTACTTATAAAGTTACTCAAAGGCCTGCTTCAGAAAAACTTGAAGTTGTAACAGCTTGCCAGTTATTTGCGTGATGCGATTACCATTGGAAAAATTAACCCCATTCAAACTTTCAGCCCCTAAAGGAGTTGCTGGTTTTAAAATCTTTGCTGTACGTTTTACTTTCATTGTACATGAAACCTCATGTGTTCATGTTTCTAGACAAAAGGGATTTAGTTGTGCATTGTCTGTCAGTCGTTTTAAGATTTTTTATTCAAATTCCACAGAGAGTGACTGTACGGTGCCAAGCCCTACGATAAATTCTTCCGCTGTTAAAATGACTATCCCTTTTTAACCCGTTACGGGTCGAATTTCGAAGGTTACTTTAGTAAAAATAAAAGTGACAAACTTTATAATTAATTTTTCATAAAAACTTTCATCACCTATGAAAAATCCTTCCTTATCTACATTATAAAGGGAACCTCTGTGCAAAAAATCAGCTTTCTAGGTCCAAGAGTTTAGGCTGGGTTTTGATGAGTCAGCCAGTCAGTCAGGACTTCTGTTTTTATTTATATAGATAGATAATATAACATCAGCCTATTACTGTGCCATTGATGATCAAATGTCTTTTACCATGCATCCTAAAAGCACGAGCATGTCACCACGCTCACTCAAGATGGGTTGACGATTTCAGATTTATATTAAATATTTGCCCTGGAGGTTTCCTCATAATGCTATGCTTTACCGAAGTCAGTGAAGTTCAACATAACAAGAGCTCATAAATATGGCGATGGCTCAATGGTTAAGGCCTTTTTTTGGGGGTAGGAAATCATCAAATAACCCCTTTTTTTTTTTTTTTTTTTTGGTGGGTGTAAAATCATCGAATAACCCCTCCCGCTCTTGGGCAGAGCGAAAGGGAGTGTCAGACTTCTACTGACTAAAGACCACCCATGTTCCTTCTTAGCCCTATATGTCGAGGCCGCGGTACCTCTTACAACATCCCGCAGCCCCGACGGGATCTCTTTGAAGTGCGCGTGGAACACGAACGCGCCGTCGAATGGTTAAGGCGTTTCCTCTTATGTTCAATGTTGTGGATTCAAATTCGGACAAGTTTTTTCCATTATGTTTACTCTTCAGATTGAATCATTATCATCATCATTCTCTAGCCCTTATTCCAATTCATTTTGTTGTCGGTGCAGTATGTTTTTTTTTTCATATTTCTCTGTATCTCGTCATCTCATGAGATAGCTCCTTTCTTACCAAATCATTCTTCAGATTAAACAAATGTAATAAATACAATTTGTTTCCCCCTCTTGACAAGGATATGGCCCTTAGTCATGTTTTGTGACACCAATGGAAACAGAGAATGAATTTAAAAGATCTCACTGAAAAGGTAAGGTTTTATAAGTATTCCTTACAAATGTTGGCCCCTTTTATACTTTCACGGCTGTAATTGGGTCCCTACAGATTTGAAGGTCGGATTATGTAGAAAACGTATTCCGAAATATTTAAATTAATTGGATCTACATGTGTGTACCTGCTTGGTTGGAATTGTGAAGCAACCTCTTTTTATTTGCCTGTTTGTATTTTGTTTGAATGGTTTGAATACTTTTTGTGAATCCACAACTTTTACATTTCTCCGTGAATGTAATTTAATGTGTCAGTAGGTCGAGATCGCATTGATGTAATATTTGGGTTTGGGTCTAAAGATTCTTTATTTATTCTAAAAGAACATACATTGTTCACCCGAATAAATACATAAATAAGGTAACATGTAGTTCAGTAGCTAACAGTTCAGAGATAATAATACATTCGCTTTAACAACACTGCTTAACCACTATAAAGAAATATTACATAAGATGTAGGTATATGAAAAATATTTTGCACGTAATTATTTTAGCCGTTAACATCTACCCGTAACTTATGTCAGTTTCAAGAATACTATACCAGACTACTCCACAGTTCTTGCTTTTAGGGCCGCGGGGCTCGAAGTGAAACGTTCCTGTTAGGACGCGCGGGTCAGGCCTGGCTCACGTCCATACTCACTTGGCTCGGCCCTAGTGGAGGCGCTTTGCGCATGTTTTCCCTTAAAAATACATCATCTCGGAGGTATCAATATTCTATTACTGATTGTTTTTTTGTTTCCTCAAGAATCCTTGTTTATCAATCTAATCAATCTCTATTTAGAATAAACAAAGGAGTTTTGATCAAGTTTTCCTCAAATTGTTTCGCGCTTCACGAAATCAAACGACGCCCGCAGTGCGAGCTATCTTTGTTCATTTAATTATGATGTCACTCAACAAGAATTGAGTCCCTCTGATGTTTGCTGATCTTCGTCATATCTATAGTTATTGAATGCAGGAATATTTATTTTCGGGCCGTTTGTAGAAAGAATGAGAAGTCGTTTATTTCGATCGTAATAGATAGGTTAGTGAATGAACACCAAAATGTAAACAATAATTAAGTTTTTGTATTCATCATCATCATCATTTCAGCCGAAAGACGTCCACGGCTGGACATAGGCCAACCCAAAGTGTCGCCACATTGACCGGTCCCGTGCGTCTCGCATCCAGCGGATCCCCGCAACCTTCACCAGGTCATCGGTCCACCTAGTGGGAGGCCTTCCAACGCAATGTCTTCCGGTTCGCGGTCGCCACTCCAGAACTTTCCGGCCCCATCGGCCATCCGTTCTGCGAGCAATGTGCCCTGCCCACTGCCACTTAAGTTTGGCAATTCTTCGGGCTATGTCGGTAACCTTGGTTCTCATGCGGATGTCCTCATTTCTGTTCAGTTTTTGTATTGCTCAGGAATTAAAATTTAAAATTCAAATGTATGGAATAAAAGGCTTTTTATTTTATTTTTATATTTTATTGCTCTATTTCATTGCTGCCATTTCTCTATTTTATTGCTGCCATTGCTGTATGGTTATTTTCCTAACCACACAGCAATTTGAATCACCTGCGGAAGTTTGCGTAAAAACATGTAAGATGAAGATTAAAATCATTAGACCTCTCACCTTAAATCGAGCGAATACGAAATCACTGCAACAAACCCCTGCACTACATTTGGTATTAATATTTTAATGTAATTTTTAATGAAACAGAAAGGATATTTTTAAGAATTAGTGATTGCTCAAATCATCATTTTTATTGATCCAAGAAGTTTATTTCGAATACTCCATTTTCTTGTATTTCGTAATTTGTGACTTGAAAAAATTTCTCACAAAAAAACACTTAGGATTTTTTGTTTCGTTAAACACTTAAAGAAATAAAAGTTTTTCTTATAAACAAACCCGTGGCAACCTTACAAACGATTTTCCAAAGACTTTTCCTGTAAGGTTACGTAAAACGTTTTATAATAAAATAAAATAAACCGGCCAAGTGCGAGTTGGATGCGTGCACGAAGGGTACCGTACTATTATCTATAAACATCGCGTTTGTTGTATGGGAGCCCTCTTAAATATTTATTTTATTTTGTTTTTTGGTATTTGTAGCGTATATATTTTTGGTATGTATAGCGGCAACAGAAATAAAAAACTGGAAAATATTTGACTGTTTAACAATCGCGGTTTTTGAGATACAGCCTGGTGACAGACAGACGGACAAACAGCGAAGTCTTAGTAATAGGGTCCCGTTTTACCCTTTAGATACGGAATCCTAAAACAAAATTGATGAATAATACACACAAAAGTTCAGTAATTAATTTTTGTTTTACCTGTTAAATAACAAAAGTAACTTTTTACAAAAGAAAACTCGTAAAGCAAGACCATAGAAACCTTTTTAAAACACATTACATTGTCGCATTCAGTTACGAGAACGTTCCGATACAATTTTTTATACAGGGTGTTTGGAAGGGAGCTGTACATACGCCTAGGGTAGAAACTAGGGATAGTCTGCTACCTACCCCCGCCCATTATATTGACCTTGGCCTCAAGGTTTTTTTTTAATTTATTATTATTTTTTATTTGACTTTTTGACTAAAACTACCTGTAGCTCAAAATCTATCCATGGGACCGGTCGGCTAATGGTCTTGTTTTAATCGTTAGAGTCTTAGGGTCCTGCAAAAAATTATTTTACACCAGAAAATTGTGAAGAAGAAAAGTTATGGGGCCTGAAGTACCGTAGTAAGGTAAAGAAATAATTTTAAATTAAAAAAAAACCTTGAGGCCAAGGTCAATATAATGGGCGGGGGTAGGTAGCAGACTATCCCTAGTTTCTACCCTAGGCGTATGTACAGCTCCCTTCCAAACACCCTGTATTTTTCTCACTCGCTGCATATAAAGTTTGGAGCTCCTTTATCAGCGAAATTTCTAGTTTCTTAATACTAGAGGAAAGTCACCAAATATGAAATAGTATCCTAATATGGAATACCTTCATTTCTCTAAGACTATAAGTATGAAACGCAACACTCGACCATCTTCTGTTCCATTCGGTCTACTAACTATCGCACTCACACCATCGAGTCAGTTGCGCGAACACTTCACTTGTGGCAGGCGTGTTTTGTTTTGTTGTCGTGCGGAAAATTTTAAAGGTAAGTAATAAATGAGTATTACCAGCTGATATGTTTGTATACATAAGTGTTATACTATTTAGTATATCGGTATTATGTTTATTTCACCATTTTGTGATCTTTTAATTTCAAAATATTGTGACTTAAAAAAATATTTAGAAGAGTTTGAACTAGTATAAAAATCCAAATATGGACAGTCGTTTGATTTGATTGATATATATTATATATTATATATATTATAATATATATATTATATATTATATATCAATAATATATATATTATATATATTATTGATATATATTATAATATATATATTATATATTATATATCAATAATATATATATTATATATATTATTGATATATATTATTATATATATATTTGATTTGATACTTGGATCTGTGACTTTTGCAAGTAATTATGTAACTTCTTTTATTTATCACAATATGTTATATTTATTTAATTGATCTCAAAGATATTAATGTCCATTTTTGTTATTGTTATGTTGATTTATGCTTATATTCCATATATGGGTACCTATTCCATATTTGGTTACTCATTTGTGATTTTGTTTTTTATGTTAGATTTTAATTTGATAACTAATATATTTGATTAAAGGCTGTTAATTACTACATATAAATGTATGACTGATTAGTAAAAACATTAAACTGTTTTAATTTATATGAAGTTTTTTTTTTATATCCCAAAAACAAAATACTATTCCATATTTGGTGACTTTCCTCTAGTAGTTAAACTTGCCAAGATTTATTGGCACATGCTAGCCTTAAAATCGGTGACATAAGATTAAAAACAAAGATCCCAAGTACAGCAGTCGAGCTTTCGGCTACCAGACCAAGGAGGCAATACAATAGGGGATCGGACAAAAAAAAACTAATTAGTTAGTCCGTCAGATAGATTTCCAAAAAATATTGGACACGTATTTTTCTTTTTTCACATAAACAAAAAATGAAGACGAAACAGTGCTTCGAAAACTTGTGAACTCCTCAAAAACGTCATATGATAGTACTCATGTGAGTCGAGTGAATGTGCTCAGTAAGTCCTATTATCAAAAAAAGTAAATAGAATAAAAGTTAAATAACTATCAAACTCGGAAATGAAAAGTGCAAAATCTACAACCGTAATAAGCTCAGTCTTTGTGATCAAGCTTAAGTGTCATCGTCGATACTTAAATATTATGTCGTCGTCAAATAATTATTCACTAACATTAATTGAAAAATTAATGACTACTACTACTAAAAGTAAGAATTTAAAGTATCTTTCACAAAGAGGCGAAATCGATTAGAACTCTTTAACATTAAGCTTTGGTCTAGACGTTTTAATGCAAATGAGAGTCTATAAATCCGATGCGACGCGACAGCTACATATTTAATTACTACGTTTTACGACAGTTTTCTCTGATATAAGGTGACACGTAAACGAAAGCCTAACTTAAAGCTCGACTGTTGAATTTTGAATTTTCTGTTCAGGGATGAGAGATGAAATTACAAAAAAAATACTTTTGGTCTGACATATGGCGACACGTAAATAAAAGCCTTACTTAAGTACTCTCACTGTTGAATTTTGAATGCTCAGTTAAGACAGTGAAAGTTGAAATTACTGCAGTGTTCATCATTTAATGTAAGTGAAGAGTTTTAGAGGTCGAAGCTCTTTGCTTTGTTTACGATATTAGATTATTTTATGTTTTACGAAGCCCTAAAATAGTTTGAATTTATTATTGTTTTAATAGTAAACTGAGCTTTATACTCGTAGTTTAGGGGCAAATGAGAGGAATATTAAATCAGTTTTATGAGCGATTAGAGCAGTATTTCTTGGTGAATAATATCAGATGGGCGGCGTCTAATTCAGTAGTGAATTTCAAACGTCGGATCAAGTTATATTAAGTTCAGGTCGTATTAATAAAAAATAATGAAATGGGTGGGTAAATTAGACTGTAATTTTAACAATGGTTTTTCAAAATCATGTAATGAATCCATATCCCAAATTTTGAAGGATGATGGAAGATGGATTATTTGAGTCGTATTTTGACTTGAGCAGAGAGTTCAAGTCAAAATACGATTCCATAAGCAAATATTAGAAGATTTGAAAGCTTTTCTCTTTTTGTAAAGTAAAGAGAATGAATAGAGCTGTTAAAATTATAAAAAAAATACAGATGCTTTTAATTTAAACCGTAATTCCACTATAACACTATCTAGTATAACATTTTCAGTGCCTCAGTACAGCTCAATGAACTTTACCAATTCATGTGTACTCTAGTGATGTGGATGCCAATGCATTGTGATTGTGTTCCACTATTTTCTTTGTTGGCAAAACTGTAGATGAACGTGCCTGATAGTTTTTGGCAAACCTAGTTCTTCGATTTTCGTATCGACAGTTCCTTTGATTTAGAGGAATACCGTCGACCAGTATGTAGGTTATAGGTAAATAAGCGGTGGCTAACTTTATATAAGTAACTCAACTAGTATTACTTATATGCTTTGCTTGATTCAAAGCAGAAGTGAGGACTCATCTTTCGATACAAGCGCAAAGCTATTATAAAGATCGGTTTCTCACTTGAGGATTTATTTGCGAAAGGTAAAGGCAAAACAGATGATATTGTAGCTGTTTCAAAGACATAACTAAACAAGATCATCATCATTCGTTCATTTCTCCTTTAGCAGGTCTGCTGGCAGAAATTTCGTGAGAAATAAGCAGTACCTTTGTACTCATATATTATTTTATGTTATTTTCCTGTGCTGTCTACGGTGTGTACATAAATAGTAAATAAATAAATAAGATTTTCAGGATGCTGAAATAAACAAGGTAACTAGAAAAACAAGAACAAAACAAAAACAACATCCTGAAAATCTTGTTTTATAATTATTCAGTGTCGTTTTTTGGTTGTTTATTTTCTTTTTTATTTAAACAATTTTGGTGTTACTTGAATCATCATCAGCCTATAGCAGTCCACTGCTGGACATAGACCTCTCCAATTGCACGCCACTTTTCTCTATCCTCGGCAACTCTCATCCAGCTGCTACCAGCCACCCTGCGAAGATCGTCGCTCCACCTAGCCTGAGGGCGTCCCACCTTACGTTTGCCAATGCGCGGTCTCCACTCAAGAACACGTCTACCCCAACGGTTATCGGTTCTGCGACAGATATGGCCGGCCCATTGCCACTTCAACTTGCTTATTCTGTGAGCTATGTCGACAACTTTAGTTCTCTGCCGGATCACCTCATTCCGGATTCGATCCCTCAGAGAAACTCCAAGCATAGCTCTTTCCATAGCTCGCTGAGCGACCTTGAACTGATGGACCAGCCGTACCGTGAGTGTCCACGTCTCGGCTCCGTAAGTCATAACAGGTAGGACGCACTGATTGAAGACTTTAGTCTTAAGGCTCTGGGGAATACGCGACGAGAAGACTCGACGAAGTTTCCCAAACGCCGCCCAGCCCAGCTGAATTCTTCTGCTAGCCTCCCTCTCAAAGTTGTTCTTACCAAACTGCAAAGTTTGCCCGAGGTTTGTTACTTGAATAACTTTTTTATATCATCATATCATATCAAGTTTTGTGACACGTCACATTTTCCCAGCTTATGTTCAGTGGACAATTAAGACGGTTCTTCGACGATACCTCTTTTGTCGAGTTCCAATAAGTAGATTAGGAGCTATGAGGGAACAGATGAACATACTGACATACATACATACATACATGGCCTGTCAAAATCATAACCCTCCTGTAGTCGGGTAAATATCGAACGTCTTAAAGTTTTTTTTAAATAGTAATCACACAAATTCGATCCAACTTTCCTTTAATAACTGGTACTGCTCATCTTCTCACGTCCTATTCAATCCCATCATTCATGGACACTAGTTTTATATATCTCTCTCAATCCATTTTCATGGCCACACCATCACACCGCGAACTGAATACCAAGCTTCACTTAAAACACGCCGGCAATGCACGCTGCTAATGTGTTCCACAATTTATCTTCCAAAGCACCTGCCGACGTCACGTATTGCCGTGACAAATTTGTTAAGCCATATATGATGGGGGGCTTTTCTCATTTTCCACTGTAAGTCGGGGGCTTATGGTAGAAAATGCCGACGAATTTAGTGGTAAGCAGTGTTGATGAATTGGGTTGAGGCTTTTGGAAAAATTATTTGCATGTGATTTTTGTAGGAGCGTGTTTCAAAGGCTTTTAAACCTAGCCAGAGCCTCTTGCGTGGCATAAAAACTATGGCAACAGATTAGGCACTAACCACACCAATAATAAAGAAAGACTTTTAAATTCCTAAAGTCCATATCGATGGGAGGTGCGTTGTGGTGTCTAGACTCCGATATGCAGGGTCATGTAAATTCAGGTATTCATTTGAATTGTTCGAATTTGATACAGCTAGGGTTAACAGTGATTACATAGATCTATGAGGTAGATCCTGTATTGTATGAAATATTACACACCTTTCTGCAAACATTCTTCATTAAAATAAAGAGATAGATTTTCTAAGTCTGTTACTTAACATTATTAAGTTAATATTGGTAGCTTTTAAAGTTTGTAACAACTTTGCAATTACAAAATACTAAAACAAACTGACTAAAACATACAACACTGACTAAAAATGATAGAAATTATGCAGCACTTGCTTATATTCTTAATGTGAAGACTTAGCAAACTACTTACGTTATCATAATATTCTGTCGCAACAACTAGTTTTATTATTCTGGTTTATGATGGGATGACTATTTAAGTAATCCCATCGTAAACCAGAATATTAAAACTAAACTATATTCAACTTGCATTAAAACCAGAAATAGTTTTAATAACTTTAGATTTGTAAGCAGAAGTGGGGAGATTATTCGCGTGCGGGGGTTGTTCAATGACTTTCTTTTCAATTGTCTATGAACATTTTCGGTACATGTACTTATTTCGGTCTTGACTTAAACGAAAAATTTTAGTGACTTAAGCTGGTTGAGCTTCATCATCGTCAGCCTATAATGTTGCCACTGCAGGGACTCAGGCCTCCTCTCTATAAGAAGGATGGGCTATAATAATCCACCACGCGGGCCCAGTGCGGGTTAGTAGATGTCACATGTCTTCGATTTTTTGGGTTCAAGACATGCCGGTTTACACGCACGATAAAATACTAGTCTGTAACGGTCGTACGAATTCCACGCCTGGATATAGGCGCGCGTATACGCGCCTACACGCGCGTTCAAATACTAGCTTATACAAAATAAATATAAACTTTATGATGGGTTGATTAAAGTTACCAAATCTTTATTTATTTGTTTTCGTCGAAATGGAAGTAAACTTTGTTGTTAATGGCATATTATTAGTACGGTTTATGTATTTTTGCAGCCATTATTTTTATACGTTTCTATTTAAATCTGACATTGGTAACAAGTGTAACAACTAAAGGATATGATTCTAGTCTGTTAATGAAATCCTATAGCCTTTATTTTTGGTTTGAAAAGCATTTTTATTTGCTTTAGTTTTATAAAAAATATAATGTTGAAATGGAAATACGCTGCAGATATTTTTTCCGCGTATAAACTTCAAAAACATGTTGCATCAGGCGATGTTTCAATAACTTTATTGCAGAATATACGATTGTATACAAATTGTATACCAGAATGATTTATCTGGTGACTTTTTAAAATATCTCGTACAGTCCTAATACTTCGAATAATTTTTAGCTCTTCCTATCTACTTTTTTTTTAATTAAAGGAGTTTCAGATGTCATGTCAGATTTTTGATGAATTCACGTTGCCGATGAGAATTTCCGATAAAAACTATTCTACGTCTTAAAACAGATTCTGGTCCACCTATGAGCCATTTTCATCGCTTTCCGTTCAGCTGTTTAGGTGTGCAAAGGCAACAATAGACAGACAAAGTTTCTTTCCTATTTAATTAGTACACCTTAGACGATAAAAGTAGTTAACAATAAACAAGTTAGTTTAACCCGCAGTTCAGTTTAGTTTAACTAGTAACTATTGTGGGGCGGTATTGTTACAGTAAAAGTTTGCCTCTGTTCTAGTTAGTACGAAGTTCAGATCAGTTCAAAACAGTGGAACATGGATTTATTGAGTGCATTAGAAGTGTTCATCTTAAATATAGGACTCAGACTATGTTCAAGATGTGACTTTAATCTCTAAAGGGTCAGTAGGGGTACAGAAAATATTAACAAGAACATTCCCGAAGAAACCAGAAAGTAGCGTCATGCTCGTGAACGGGCGCTGTCAGTTGTGACTGGTCACCTCTTAGTTGCCACGGCTTGTTTGAATTATTATATTATTTTTAAATCGTCGTTTTGGCTTTACTGTCGACACTTATCGTGCACAACTTGCTACATCGTTCTCACATGTTAATATACCAATCTTGATATAAATGATGTAACCAAAGTTTTGTAACAATATTATGATTTAAAAGAGTATCCATGAAGTTTCTTGCCATTCGTCTCATGAGACCAACGCTTTGGAATCGGCAACTACAGTACACTGACAGTTATTATGCCTTGTGAGTGGGACTGTAGCTTAGTTTATTAGCTTATTAAAATTTAGTATTTGTTCGACTGGCCAACTTGAAATAAATGATTTTGATTTGAACCAGAAAAAATTAAAGCATTGATTGTTTCAACCTTTTTTAAGTTTAAAATAACATTTTTTTTTGCTAGCTTGTACTGTCCCACTCATGGGCAAAGGCCTACCATTCCTTCCACTTCTTACGATGGTGTGCATATTCTCGCCAGTTGGTGATAATTTTGGAATATTTAGAAACAAATCAAGACTGGGTTACAAGTCATTTTACATACCTACCTCAAATATGTTTACAAACATTTCACTTTACGTGAGAAATCAAGAAGTAATTATATAATATAATAATAAATAATAATATTCCACAACTATCACACAACGCCATCTAGTCCCAAGCTAAGCAGAGCTTGTGTTATGGGTACTAGACAACTGATAAACATACTTATATATTTCTAAATACATACATATTAAAGATAAATTACACCCAGACACAGAACAAATGATCGTGCTCATCACACAAACATTTGTCCAGGGTGGGAATCGAACCCACGACCTCCGGCATAGCAGTAATTAATAATTAAATCAGTAATTATATCCATCATATGATTTTTCCCAGCTAAGTAAATCAAATTTCCAAACTAACCGGAGCCGGGGTAACCTTCGGCCACCGTAGACGCGGGCCTGTGTCGACGGCGCGTTCGTGTTCCACGCGCGCCTCAAAGAGATGTCAGCAACAAAGGAGGGGCCCGAAATGGCCGACGCCCGTCGGGGCTGCGGGTTGTCACCGCGGCCTCGACATTTAGGGCTAAGAAGGAACATGGGTGGTTTTTAGTCAGTAGAAGTCTGACACTCCCTTTCGCTCTGCCCAAGAGCGGGAGGGGTTATTTGATGATTTCCCACCCCCAAAAAAAAAGGGCTAGTATTATACATAGACGGACTACCTACTCGCATGTCTGACCTTCACAATCCAGTCACTGGAAGGATAGCGAGAGAAGTAAATAAACAACATTAAATAAGTACCTACAGACTACTATTTCTTTAGTAAAGTAAACCCTATAACTTACATAGTACAGTATGTAATCACCTTAACAAGCAAAGGAAATTGGATTGCCTCACATACTTCCTTTAAGGAAAACACGGAGTGCGTAAAAACTTTTTTATTTGTAATTTCTTTGTTTTACTTTTACTGTCCTACTCTCATTTTATGCAGCGTAAAGATATTTTCCTTTTTTGTTAATGACAGTTAAAAAAAGATAGCCGTTTCTTTTTTTAGTTCACGAAAGTTGTTTTTTTTTTACTATATGCCTTTTAAAGGACATTTTTAAACCTGCCAGATGCTTACGGTGTTAAAAGTAAGGTAGGGTTCCGTAAAAAAACAAATTGTAAACAATGATGTATTACGTCTCAAAATATATTCATATCTATAGTCAAGTTTTTAAAATAGAATCTAAGAAACGAGTTTTCTTTTGAGAACATAGTATAAATTGCATTTCATTGAAATTCTGAACCAACAACCTCATAATCAGCAGTGACGTTTGCGAACACTGCACCATAGAGACGCAGAATATATTGTTCATGAATGAAGCGGCCGATAGACTCACTGAAAAACTGAGGGTCTAAAATAAGGAGGTGGCGGAACGTGGCACTAAGAGAACCTCACGTCCCAGCCTCCGCGGGAGACGCGTCGGGCGGGAGGCGGGGGGGTTTGTCCGTTTTATGATGACGATATGCCAATCGTGTTCCACGCGTGCCTCAAATAGTTGTCAGCAACATTGATGGGTCCCGCAAGGGTTGGGGCTGCTAGTTGTTCGAAAGAGATACCGCGGCCTCGACACGAAGGGCTAAGAAGGAACATGGGTGATTTTTATTCGGTAGAAGTATGACACTCTTTACCGCTTTGCCCTGAGCGGAAGGAGTCATTTGATGACTTCCCACCCTCCAAAAAAAGGGTCTTACTGCCGCACTTAGAGATATTTAATGATTACTTAAGCCGTCACTTAGTAAAGATTTGACATACTTTTGTATGACAAAACTGTCAAAACCTTTACCTACTAAGTGATGCCCTAATTAATCATTAAAGCTCTCTGAGTGCGGCAGTAAAATAGCAACTTTAGCAGATCATTAAAATTTTACGCTTTTTAACGCAATTCATATTATGATCTACTCAAGTGGCCATTTTAGACGCCCTGGATAGCTAGTCAACCTCTCATAAAACCGCAAAAAGTGGAAAGATATGGAAGACACCTACATTCAGCATTGGATGCCCAAAGGTAAAAGAAGAAAAAAGATTCTTCTTTTGTTTGTCTAAGTAAAGGAAAATAAACTTGTACCAAACACCGGGGATAATAACACCTTATTACAAGTAGGCACATGACGTGGCCGAATATAGATGAAAATAGGTCTCAGGTGACGAAGCCAACAGGAAAATGCGATCTTTAACGTTAGGAAGATGAAGATAATCGTGCTCGTAAAATTGAATGATTCAACTTAGCAATTTTACGTGTAGGCAATCTTTTTTTGTGATTATCTAAGATCGTGCATTTTTCTTATAAATTCACAGAACTAATAGAACTATTGTTATATCTAAATGGCGAGCAGTTAAAGTAAGTTACTAGGTAACAACCTTTTACCCCGTTTGGGACCATTTTTCTTTCTTTATTTTGTGGACAGTGCCTAACTTCGTGTCAGAGTTTGTATACTCCCGTCGGGGCTGCGTGATGTTGTAAGAGATACCGCGATCTCGACATAAAGGGCTAAGAAGGAACATGGGTGGTTTTTAGTCAGTAGAAGCCTGACACTTAAGGGAGCCTATTTCCAGCAGTGGACGTCTTTCGGCTGAAATGATGTTGATGATGATGCTGGTTCCCGTTAAGGCTGCGGGTTGTTCGAAAGAGGTACCACGGCCTCGGCACAAAGGGCTACAAAGGGACATGGGTGGTTTTTAGTCCATAGAAGTCTGACACTCCCTATATACCACTCAGCACACGGGAGGAGTCATTTGATGAGATCCCCCGCTCCAAAAAAAAATAAAAAGGCATGCTGGTTTCTTCACGATGTTTTTCCTTCGCCGAATTTTGATACCCTTATAATCTGGGACCAAATGGTAGAGACAATCTAATTTTTCAGATACTAGATGAAATATAATTATGCTACTTACATTCATTCTTCTAATGTAATATGTATCATCAGTAGAAAACAAAACTTGTAACTGTCGACACGTATTTACTTTCCAAAAATCCCGTCAAACAAAATTCAACCTTATCGATCTTAACATAAATAAACGGTCTATAAATAAACTTTGGGTTGACTGTATTTGAGTACCCAGAAGAACATCAACTTTAACAACGCGAAAACAGATACTATAAAAATACTTTTACCGTTCAGACCGTCTACAAAAAAACGAATAAACCATCAATACACTGAGGAATTGCCTAAGAAGATCTCAATAACATTACCCATTTCATGAGGGATACTCAATTTTATACCTTTTCACCCACAATACCCAGCTGCCCAACTAAAAGCCGGATCAACCGTTTACTCAACGTTAAGACCCTATAAACCCTGAAGATGCGACCCCTTAATATTTTATATGAAGATATTTTAAGAGCCTCTTATTACTGAGCCCATATTTCCTTAGGTAATTTTCATTATTATGAGTTTCCTGTCTCTTACGTTGTTATAATAAGGAGCTAATGAAAGGGGTGTTATACGGACATTGTAATATGACATATAAAATCATATTTACTCAAAAATGCATGTAATGTTGTCATTATTTTGACAAACTTGTTTGAGCAAAGTCGACCTTGCCGGTCTGTTTCAAGGAGCGGCCGGCAAAGTTTTGCTGGCCGCTCTAACAGGCCGGCAATGTTTTGCCGGCCGCTATTTTGACGTTTCAACGTTTTGAAAAATCAATTCCAAAAAGATTTTATTTAAAACACAGCTGTTTGTACGTCTAAAGGTAAAAAAAAAAAGATTTAAATGAAGTAATAAATGAAGAAATAATCCAGCAGTCAAACACCGCATTAGAATTATCGCAAACTATCAGTAATATCAAACCGGGAAAGTCGGTGTTGAATTTTAGTAACTGTACTTTTCATAATTGTCATTTTAATTAAAAGTCTAGTTAATTAATATATTTTTTATTTAAATTACTTGCTGGTTTTATTTAGATTAGGTACTTGCATTTTTGAGTAAAGCACTATACAAACCTTGGCCCACAATGACTGCTTCGCTGGTCACGCTATGATTGCCTCGAGCTAGCCTAGCTACGCTCTAGGCCTTTCAGCTTGGCCATCATTGCAGCCCTTGCTGTCCTCGCTGTAAAGGCCTCGGCCTACGGTCTCGGCCTTTATCTCAGCTCGTCCATCAAGTGCTGCACGCTGACCGCGCTGTGTCGGCGAAAAATAAAAGAGAAGGTAGATTGTACAATAAATATTAATTTTTAAGATAAAAAATACAAAAGAATATATAAAACACCTTCCTACCTATCACACACTCAGGCGGCGGAGGTTTTTAAAATTTAGTTAGTGAACCACTTTATTGAGAGAAGAGAGATCCGCTTCTTAGATGGTGATCCACTTTTGGTAATGAATGATGGTGATCCACTTTGGAGTTGGTCTGGACAGTAGAACTTCGTAGATTTATATGTATGCAGAATCCATACGTAGTAACAGGACAACCTCGACGTAGATTCCCGTGTAATTGACTGAATCTCGACAGAAACGAGTAGCGTTGATTCTCAGCGTAGAGTCGATCGCAAAATAAAACGTAAAATCAACCGGACATAATCTCGGCGTGGTATCCAGTGTAAAAGTTTTTGGGTCAACTTCAGCTGCCCATTTTTATACCAAAAATCACATTTTCTTCTCTTCTAAAATTCTTTGACAATTTCGAATTGAAATATGACATGTCACCTGCCAGTCATATTACCAGCCAGGAGTATTCCACCAAGACGTAATAGAACCTCCGAGTGTGCTTTTAGAATTTTAAAATTATAATTTAAAATAAAGTTATTTTTATTAATTAATAAAATACAATTATTCAGCATAACAATGATAAAAAATAATGAAGTTATATAAACCAAAAAGTGACCTTCTTAGACTAAACTAGAAAGAAACTATGACAAAAAGAAAAGTACCTACTGACAGTTTGGCACATTTGACATACATGTCACAACAATGAAAATATAATAATAATAATAATAATAATATAATAATAATATTCCACAACTATCACACAACGCCATCTAGTCCCAAGCTAAGCAGAGCTTGTGTTATGGGTATGAAATAAAAAATAAAAAATTATAAATATGAAAACTAATATTTAATTTCAGCAATTTAAATGGAAACGAATCGTTTAGAACGTTTCGCCGAGTATAAATAAGGATAAACTATAAAAAGGATGATAAATGGTACATGTACAATGGTATACTATATGGAATTCAAATATGGAACGTAATGTGCCGTTCTATAGGTACACTTCTTTCTCACCTGTTTGAGAAAAAACACCGTGGTGAGTTAGAAAAATACTTAAGTAACACAATAAATATTTGTTTGTATATATGTATATGTATGTATTTGTTAATATTTTCTCAATTTTCTAGCTCAAAAGCCACTGAGGCCAACACAAACACAGCAGGGATATTGCGTATCTTTTAAATGACAGTGGCTAACATAAATTGCCTATCAATTACTGTCAAATGGTTCCATTTTGTACTAAACCATAACCAATTTGAAAGTTAACTCATAGACAATATGATAGCCACTGTCATTTAAAAGATACGCAATAGCCCTGCTGATAACGCTTCCAGCAATTCAGTTTGAATTCATCCAGCTTTGTCCATTCAATGACTATGTTCGTGGATACTACCCTATGTCGACCGGCTCTGCAATGTCCTCGTATTTATGTTTCATAGAATTCGTGAAAACAAACCGTTGAATCTACTGACAAACATATTTGTGTATATTATTTGTGTATTGATAATCGGCTTTGTCAGTAACTGAGCATAAAAATCATATTTGATTGGGTCTGTATAAAATTTTTCGAAAATCTCAAAGTTTTGCTATTCAAAAAGTTTCTAAAGAGTCGAATTGATGACGAATATTCATCGCTGACATAGTAGATCCTCTCTTTTCGTATTACAAGGCAAGATCTGGCCTGTTGGTCTAGTGGTTAATGACCCTAACTATGCCGGAGGTCGTGGGTTCGATTCCCACCCAGGACAAATGTTTGTGTGATGAGCACGATCATTTGTTCTGTGTCTGGGTGTAATTTATCTATAATATGTATGTATTTAGAAATATATATGTATGTTTATCAGTTGTCTAGTACCCATAACACAAGCTCTGCTTAGCTTGGGACTAGATGGCGTTGTGTGATAGTTGTGGAAT
Organism: Diarsia rubi; assembly: GCA_932274075.1. Taxonomy (NCBI): domain Eukaryota; kingdom Metazoa; phylum Arthropoda; class Insecta; order Lepidoptera; family Noctuidae; genus Diarsia; species Diarsia rubi. Next base: position 19,621,824 of record OW026417.1, on the reverse strand, counting down.
ATTATTATTATTATTTTTATTATTATCTTTCTATTAGACTGACTTCAACCTTAGAAACAGGTTTTCTGTTCTATTAAAACAAAAGTCAAGACGAAGAAGTTTCATATTAAAACCTGTATATTATAGCGGTTCGCTTCTTATTACAAAGAAACTGGGTCGATAGTTTAAACCATGCTTCAAGAAAATTCTAGATTCGTAATAAGATAGTACAAACGTTTTAATAAAGTAGGTTTAGGTGAATATCATATTTGTATAGACTACCAACTTGGGTAAAGTTCATGTGTCAGATTAATTATTGTAACATTATCACCTACTTTGGTGAAGGAAAACATCGTGAGGGAACCAGTAGCCCATAAGATATTTCTCGACGATATGAAAAGCCAAGTCAGAGGTTCAAGTGGTCCCGTCGGGGCCGCGGGTTGTACACTAGTTATCGCGGCCTCGACATAGAGGGCTAAGAAGGAACATGGGTGGTTTTTAGTCAGTAGAAGTCTGACACTCCCTTTCGCTTTGCCCAAGAGCGGAAGGGGTTATTCGATGATTATCCACCCGCCAAAAAAAAAAAAAAGGTTCAAGTGGTGCCCGTCGGGGCTGCAAGATGTTGTAAGAGATACCGCGGCCTCGACATAAAGGGCTTAGAAAGAACATGGGTGGTTTTTAGTCAGTAGAAGTCTAACACTCCCTTTCTTCTCTGTCCAAGAACGGGAGGGGTTATTTAATGATTTCCCACCCCCAAAAAAAAAAAGAGATTCAAGTGGTACAAAAATCCTTAACACCAGTTTAGGTATTAACCACCCGGCAAAAAGCACACCTTAAAAACGAAATTCGTGGAAGTTCTTTTATTATTTAAGGAAACATCCTTTTTTAGAATGTGTTTGTGCCCATTGGGATTTAAATAAACTATCAGTGCATTCGAACATTGAATGAATTATTAATGACATTCCAAGTCTGGGGTTGTCTATAGTCATGTATCACGTATTTTCATTTTAACTCCCGACCATAAAACAGAGATGTTAGGACTTTGTTTGTCTGTCTGTCTCTTGCATTGTAGCTCTTAAACGAATGGACCGGTAAAGATGCGTTTTTATCATTTTTATTTCAGTCAGGAAAATTCCCTATTTATGATTGGCAGCGTGACTGGCGTTTCTAGGTCATCAGTTTTTAAAACTGATAATCTTGATAATATTGCTTATTATACTACTTCACTTAACGGGAATATTATAAAGTTCTTTCAATGAAGTTATAAAAGGCCAAGGGAGGAATTTTAATATTTTACTTTTTAAAGAGGTTTTTGTGTCGAAAGATACTTAAATTTTTAATTTTATAACAGGTAATCGCTTAATGAAATTCTAAATTGTATCGGCGTGATTCTTGTATGTTAATTAACGTCTGTCTTATTTCTGATTTCATTAGCTGAGACGCTGGACACAGGACTCATTCAAAGGTGTCGCCGTGTCTACCAGATTTTGGCTTATCGTATCGCAAACCATTCTGGGAACAATCTGCTAACCTTGGTAAATATCGTAGATATGTACCTGAGAGCAAAGCTTAACTCACGTATACAACAACCATAATATACGATCTATGGCTGCTATCAGATTACTCATTACTTTGGTGACAGAACGCTAAACAGGAGAATACCATACCTACTGAACAGAGAAAAACTTAATGAAACACAATTAGATTTAGACGTAAATCAAAATTATATTATTTAGAAATGATTTCAGTTTTATATAAGCGTAATTTTTAATAATATTTCGTTTTAACTACATTTAAGTATGTCTAGAGACTCATCGACCCCACAGTCAAACCATTGGAACGGTTTTGTGAGGCTTAGCTACTTACTTTTTTGGATTAAAGATAAATACATGAAATAATAATTATCATCATCAATTTCCTGCCCTTGTCCCAATGGGGTCAGCACAATACATTCTTCCATTTACGCTTGTCAGACGTCACTGTATCATTTACTCCTTTCTTTATCATATCATTCCTCACACAAACCCTTCATATTTCAATCTCTTAACTATAGTGTCACCATAAAAGATTGCAGTTTGAAATGATCTGCATAAAATTTATTTCACAAAAACTAATCTTAGTGACTTGGTTTACCGACAATGTTTGTGTTCCACAGAGAGTAAAGCACGTGTGTTTGGAATCTTTGTCCTTGTTACTCAGAGTAGGAACGTTTGAGTTTGTATTTAATACTAAGTTTGAGTGCGACTTCACCTGCTTGAAAACTTTTACAAATTGCCACACTATTAATAGATAAGATGTGTGCCTAGTGAGATTTCTTAAGCAAAAATAACAAACTTCTCAACAAAAAATCTCTTTTAACTCTTATTCATAAATGACTCCTGGAGTGTGAATGAGTGTGATGACCATAGATATATTAAATGGTGTTGACACTTGATATCGTGTCCTGCCTACCCTGTTACTTGCACATCGCAGAGGTGGTACTGAAAGTGCCAAACCCGTTGCCAAATGACGAGACGCTAAGAAGAATACAGGGTATCATGATTGTATAAAATACCTAGTGTTTTCTATTGAGTAGGTCCTTCCTTCAAAGTTAGTTACTCAGTATTTTCTTTTTCTATAATAATAAGATTTCTCATGATAATGTCAATATGATGTTTAGCGGTCACATTTATAATATCATCAGATCAGGCTTGTGTAGGAGTGTAATAAGATAGATATTGGGTATTTAAGTGTTTTTGTCGACGCCACGTGCCTTCGTTCTTGGGTAGATTTCGTGGAAACTTACGAATTCGAAGAAAAGCTTTCACCTTGCCCCCACGAGAATTGTTATTGACAGATTGTACGTAAATCGTCAAATGTTTTGGCGCTTCTTAGAGATAAGAAATTCTATGAAAACCAAGGAATTGTGTCTCTTTATGTAGGACCACAGACATTTCAGATAATTTCCCTAGAAATGATTGAGCTGAATGATGCGGATACATGTGTCATGTTCGTGAAAGGGCGCTGTAAGTGGACACTGGTCATCCCTTAGCTGCTATGTTTTATTTTCTTTTTGATTCGTCTTTATACATTCGCACATAAATGTATGTATAATCTTAACCTGCATGATGTAACCAAGATTTTTAACCGACGTCCCAAAAGGACCTTCCTCTTTTTGGGAAGTCGGTTAAAAATCCTGGTTCTCAATTCAATTGGTTTTGTTTTTTGTATTTACACCGAACACGCTGAGATTTATGATCCGGTTTACGTGATTCTTTTAAGGTTTGATACAGACTAGTTGCCATTTGGTCCCATAACAATTTTACATAGTTTGGCTTAGTACTTTTCATTTTATGAACAATTTTCGCTTATGTGCATTGGCGAATAACTTCGTCGTTTATGGACGAATTTTGATGATTCTTTTTTTATTGGAAAGGAGATATTTCAAGGGCTGCGGGTTGTTGGAAGAAATACCGCGGCCTCAACACAAAAAAAAGAACTAAAAAGAGAGAAGAAATAAAAATCTTTTGTTTAGTTTATTTTTTGTTTGTTTTGGTTTTTTTTAAGTCCGTTGTTTATTTTTTTTTGTAACTATATTTACGCATTGAAAGGGGCAAATAAAGTACTTTCAGAAGTTATTATGCCTTGTGAGTGTAACAGGGGAGCCGCTTTTTTTCTGGCAATTAAAAGTGTATGTAACGATTTAATTAAAAATAAAAGAAATCGATTGAATCAATTTAAATTTGCTACTGAATTACTAAGTTAGTTTTATGTTATGTTGTCTTGCTGTACGCTTTGGTGAACTACTGTGAGTGCAGCAAGTATCTGTCTAAACAAATAAATAAATGTCTTTAGATTAAGTTTCATCAAAAACTGCATAAAAACATTGGTAAAAAAAGCTCTAGCACAAAAGGAAAATACTTCTAAGAGCTTATACACCACAGTCTACATAACCAAGAATGAAAATAATATTCATAAATGCAAATTACTTTAGATGTTTTTACTGGAATGAAAAAGTTATACCTAACTCCTGAAACTGAGTGCTTAATGTAATTATGAAGGTGTAAAACGTATTCAGCGGGTTGGAAGTAATTTCAAAGCATGAGTTTGTGTATGTATGTTAAAGAAATTCCTTACCTTATGACTGTTTCTAAACTAAGGGCTGAACTCCACTGAATTGAAAATGACGCGAGAAGAGAGGAAGTGTTTTGTAAATCATCAATTGAACTTCGGTAGGTACCTATTAAGACTTTTGACTGACTTCAATGTTTTACTGTAATCAATCATTTTTTTTTAATTTTAATTGTTTTTTTTTCTTTTAACCAATTATTTTCAATTCTAAGTTAAAGTTTAATTTTAAAAAAATATGCATTTTTTCATGCTAAAATCAAGTTTTTTTTTTTTTAATTTAATTTTATTTACATATTCTTTTTAATTAAATTGATAACAAACGTAAAAAAAAAAATATATGTAACAGCTTTTGTAATTAATTGTAATTTAAAGATTCTGTGTTACTATTCTTTCAATGCATGAAATAAAAGGCTTTTTTTAAATATTTTAAGCCTTCTTGGGGACAAGAAGGCTTAAAATATTTTATATTTCATGCTTTTAATTCAGAGGTAATGGTTGAACAGGCAGGAGAGGAGTTAATGTGTAATATTGTTGCGGCCAGCGGAGACGATAAGGCCCGGTATCCACCAAAACGTACAGGAGCGGAGACTAAATGAGATGTGCGGAAATCGGCCAATCATATTATTTAAAAGTTACATCTGATCTCCCGCCCTTTCTGTGATTGGTCGAATTTGGCACATCTCCTCTCAGCTCTGCTCGTCTCCGCTTTGGTGGATACCGGGCCTAAGAGATGTAAATGGTGTGTGGGAAGCTGTGTACTGTGGCTTGCGGTGAGCGGTGTGCTGTTTACTTACGGCTTGCGGTGAGCGGTGTGTTGTTTACGGCTGGCGGTGAGCGGTGTGCTGTTTACGGCTTGCGGTGATTGGTGTGCTGTTTACGGCTTGCGGTGAGCGGTGTGCTGTTTACAGTTTGCGGTGAGCGGTGTGCTTTGTGTATCTCCTCTGCTCTACGTATTGCACATTTCCGCACAGTTTCGATGGATACACCCTCCCGATTTTTACCATCTCATCTTCTCTGTTCCCCTGCCGCTATATTCCAAGGAGTGTTTAAAGCTCTGTGTTATTAAAACAAATATATATATATAATAATGCTAGACCAGACTAATCGTACTATTCTCGATATTATTTTCACAACTGGATCGGATCGGTTTCCAACCCAACTGGATGCATTAACACTGAAATCGGGATAAATAAAAAAAAAAAAAACAAATATAAAAAAAATATATATATCATATTCGCTACTTCGGGGAAGAAAGGGCGTAAAAGCCACTTTTGGCCAAAATGAGTTAATAATGCAACTTTGTTTAGTTTTCGACGCTCTATCGATCTGTATATTTAAAATTTCAATATTCCCAAAAAAATGGCTTTTACCCCCATGATTTTTTTCTCACCAAAACCATTTTTATTAAAAAAAATTGACGTATATGACATTATTTAATTATTTCAAATTAATAAGGGCGTATCACCATAGTATGAAAGAATATTTGGTCGTAAATACAATATTTATTACGTAATGACTTTTAATAAAAAGAAAGTAAAAGATAAAAAAAATAAAGAAGAATACGATTACAAGCAATAAAATTAAAAAAGTAAGAAAACGAAACAAAAAACAGAAAAGGAAATAGAAAAAAAAGAAGATTACTAATTATTGTCAATTTGATTTGATTTATGAATGAATAAAACTGATTTGCATCTTAACTAAATTTATTTATTTAATACACCAATACCTACCTAGTAGAATAAATTACAAACATACCATTATTTTATACTATTTTATCAATTTTAGTTAATTTATTTCTTAATTAATTAATATTAGATGATAGTAATTATTTATCACAGTTAACTTAAAATTTAAATTAATGAAAATAATCAAAGTTCAATTCAATTAAATCTTTTCTTTTGTTTCACTATTCATGAATCGTGTGCATTTAACTTAACAGGTAGGTAACCTAATTCGTTATAATAAATTTTGTAATATAGAACTATGATAAATCAGATAATAATAATTATTATGCTATTATTTTGAGCTTCTATGCACCTTAATTTCAATATTCACCACATTAAATCTTACAAAATTATAATAATTGTAGGTTTACTCACGATAATTGTTATAAGTGGTGCAGTCATTACGACCTTTTAACTGTCTAAAGATGGTTTATACGACACGATGTATGTTAGCATTATAGATATTTGTGGATTTACGTCCTATAGTACGTATTTATAGACGGTGTAAAAGCCATTTTTATTAAAATTTTGGGTCGTAAATCCATCCTATCTTCTAAACCATAAGGTCTACTTAAAATTAAGCTTCTTGATATTAAAGAGCACTTAAATGCAAGTAAATATCACCAATTCATTCGAATTTAACTCTATTGCAAAAAAAGTTATTTTCCAAAATTTAAAAAAAAAAACGTTTTTTCGCTCCCCTGTAAAGTTGCTATTTTGGCTTTTACGCCCTTTCTTCCCCGAAGTAGATATTGGATAAATACCAATATTTTACATAGCTACTGCTGCTAATCTAACCTTTTAAATCTAATTATACAATATCCATATTCTATCTATTGCTAGGACTGATTATCAGATTTCCGAGCTTCTCACTACATGTCACTAATCTCAAAGAAAAACCACTCGCTTTTACACTGCATTGTTGTGAAAAAGATAGCATCCTGAAATTGATTGTTTTGAACTCACACTTTTCTATAACTTATGGATTAATTTGTGATCTACACTTATATTATAAAGAGGAAAGATATGTATTTTTGTGTGTGTGTATGTTTGTAATGAATAAACTCAAAAACTACTACGCCGATTTCAAAAATTATTTCAAACTCAAACTTAAAGCATTTATATCAATTAAACCTTTATAGGCACTTTTGAATGTCAGAATCGAAAGCCAGCCAGCTTTTCACCATTAGAAAGCTACCTTCACGCTGAGTAACATAGGATACTTTTTATCCCTGTATTCCCACGGGGACGGGAACTATGCGGGTGAAACCGTCGTCGCTTGTGTATATTTGAATTCTTTGTTCGAACTCTATTTCTGTTTTTATTATTAAAACCGACAATAGCTGCTACAGTATACGATCAGACTCTTCAACTGCCAAGTCCTTTTCCTACTAAGTTAGGGTCGGCTTCCAACTTCTTGGAAGAATGTATCAATCACTTCGATTTGTCAAAGAAATCACTTCGATTGCTTGTCATATTCCAGAAAAAATAAATCTTTCTGTAAACTATATTTGAAAGTAAAGAAAGAAATAAAATTTATTATTTTATTATTATTTTTTTTTATTTTATTTTTTTTATTTGTTTATTTTTTATTTCAGTAGGACATATTATATATGTTTACCTGCATCCTAAGACCGAGCGTTGAATGCATTATAAAGGTCGAAAACACAGCCACCTGCTCACAATATCTCCACAAACACTATGTAGACCGTCTGCATTCATTTATGACGTCATATTATATGCAAACTCGCGGTTAGAACTCTGTATTATTAAACTGACAATGGCCAGACCAGACTATGGAGTGATAAAACGTTACGAGCTTACATGTATGGCGTGTTGGTTTGTGTTAGGGTCAGCTCACACCGAGACGCGACGCGACGCTGCGCGGACTCTTTAAAAGAGTGACTCAAAATACAACTTTATTTTGTACACGAAAAGATACACATTTGCGCGATGCACCTCGCGGCGGCTCGGCGGCGGCCGAAATCACTGGCCTCTTCTAGTATCGTCACGTCGCGTCGCGTCGTGGCGCGTCTCGGTGTGAGTTGACCCTTTAGTGAACTCATTCGGAATTATGGCAAAAATTATGGGTGATTGGACCTGGTCCTTAATAGATTACTTCTTGTATTAAAATGTCAGTGCACTCTTTATGCTACGACAATAGGGTATTTCAAAAAAAAAAAATTTGTCCGTCAGATAGATTTTCAAAAAATAATGGACACGTATTTTTTCTCTTTTCACTTAAACAAAAGTTGAAGATGATAAAGCGCTTCGAAAAGTCGCATCAAGTCGTGAGACGTCACAAGGTTAGAACTTTTTTACCTACAAAGTGACGTCAAAGATCATGAGTTGGGACTCATGATCTTTGACGTGATTTATTTTCGTCAATTTTCATTAATTTGATAAATCAAAAAACACATATCCAATATTTTTCGATAATCTAACAGACAGACTAAATACATTTTTTTAGTAAAATACCCTATAGCCAAGTATATAAGGACTGCCTCGTTCGTCTAGTGCTCACACACACACCATAACATAATGCCTGTAGTCCCCGAAAGGTTCGGCAGATGTGTCCTTAATAGTTCACTCACATTGCGCAAGTTTTATAAAGGTGCAATTCTATTATAACTACTAAGAAAGTCTTGATGGAAAAGCCAATGGCACTGCCTGACTAGGGTATCGAACTCAGGACCTCATGCTCAATAATCGAGTCTTCCAATCGCTAGACCAATGTGGCAGTTATATTCATATTACGTTAGTTTCTTAGGAACTCATCATCATCATCATCATCGCTCTCTGAGGGCGACAGTAAGAGTGCCATGCATTTAAAATGTTGATGGATAGTCTGATATTTTATATTGAATTTAGATATTTCTATATAAATTTAAGTAAAATTATTATTGAGGTCATACGTCGTCGCATGCCACCTTGCTAACGGCAACAGCAGCTGACTTCTGTATCAATGAAAACGCCACGAAGGAGCATCAGGTATCAGTGGCATGCGACTAGCCCGACTAGCCGGGTCCTCTATAATAAGTTTACTTATATTTAAATTGAAATATACAAATTCAATATTTATAAATATCAGACAAGTATAATTTCGCGGTTTGTAGTCCAGTTTTAGTTTTTAAACTTATTTTTTTATTGATGATAAAACTTTCAAAACTTTTACTCGGTGATGGCATAAGTAATCATTAAAGCTGTCTGAGTGCGACAGTAAGAGTGCCATGCATTTAAAATGTTGATGGATAGTGTGATGAATGGTATGAAAGACAAAGGAGTGTGGTCGATAGGTATAGATACAACATACACCCAACAAGAAGTCGTAGGGTACCACAAAAGAAGATAAAAGCTAACAAGCATTTAGGAATCTACAAGGCCGTTAATGTTCATGACTATGTTCATCATCATCATCAACAGGCTATTAATGTTCCCACTGCTGGGACATGGGCCTCCTCTCTTTGATAGGAAATGCGAAAATCTACCGCGCGGTCCCAATGCGGATTGGTAGATGTCACATGTCTTCGAATTTTTTGATTCTAAGACACGTAAGTTTCCTCACGATGTTTTCCTTCACTGTTTTGAGAGCAGCGGTGATGAAATAAATTACACAAAGTAATGTGCCTGCCATTTTTGAGGGTTGGGAAAATCATCAAAAAACCCCTCCCGCTCTTCGGCAGAGCGAAAAGGAGTGTCAGACTTCTACTGACTAAAAACTATCAATGTCCCTTCTTAGCCCTGTATGTCAAGGCCGCGGTATCTCTAACAACATCCCGCAGCCCTTAATGTGCCTGCCTGGGTTCGAATCCTTGACCAACTGTTCGTAAGTTAGGGCCGCTACCACTGGGCCACCGCTGCTCTCTATCATATGAACTAATGTACTTTTTTTTTTATTTTGCTAAAAGCTAATAAAAGCTAAATAATGACTTAAGATTTGAAGAACAAAGTGGTCTCTCAGACAAGAAAAGCTTAGAAATATGAAATTTTAGAAGAATTCGATGTAAATCGGGTGTTGGAAAGGGTTGCTTCTACAAAATTCTTACCAATCACTTCATCACTCATCGATTTACACTGAGAAACCATGAATCCCGTGAATATTCATGTTACGGCAATATTGATGTTTACTGACTTAAAAAAAAATATGATTCTAATTAGTCCGTCTGTTAGATTATCGAAAAATATTGCATACGTATTTTTTGTTTTATCAAATCACGCACTTCAAAAAAATGCACGCACTTCTGACTATTTAAATTCATGTGCGTATTGTATAGTTGCAACCGGCTTAAAACCAAATATTCGAAGACATGTGACATTTACCAAACCGCACTGGACCCGCGTGGTAGATTATAGCCCATTCCCTCAAAGAGAGAGGAGGCCTGTGTCCCAGCAGTGGGAACATTAATAGGCTGTTGATGATGATTGTATAGTTATTACTTGCTTCGGTGGAGGAAAACATCGTGAGGAGGGTCATGAAAAAATTGTCGATATCAGGTTTGGCACAAAAATTCATCACGTGATTAAGAAAAAACAGCACAAGCGTCGATAATAAATTTTGAGTAAATAAAACGAAGTAACTGTAGTCATAAATTCTATTTCATTTTGACCCAAACATAAGACCCAATTACAGTTATTTTTAGTATCTTTTGAAAGCAAAGATAAATAAAAAAGGGACAGAAAATCTTTTTCTTTCTTTTTTGATTAATATTTGATCTTTTCATTTCGTACAAGCAAGTCATAGATGTACTTATTGGACACTGGCTACTTATTGGAGAATTGTTTCGATGTTTTTGTGAGGGTTGCAAAGTATGTTGTTATTTTTGTATTTCTAAGATGCTTTTTGTTTTGTTGATCCCTTAGTTATGTACAGATAAATTTTTAAATTGTTGCTTCAGGAAAATGTGTATTTAAAGTATATTGTTACGTCTATTTATTACCCAAACCGGTAATAGGGGAGAATATGAATTAGTCCGTCAAATAGATTTTCAAAAAATATTGGACACGTATTTTTTCTTTTTTCACATTACCAAAAAATTAAGACGATACAATGCTTCGAAAACTCGTGAATTCCTCGAAAACGTCACATGTTAGTACATTTTTCATCTACAAATGACGTCACAACCTCCCACTCATGATCTTTGACGCGTCTCATCTTCGTCAATTTTTATAAATTTGATAAAACAAAAAACACGTATCCAATATTTTTCAACAATCCAACTAACGGACTAATTAGAATCATATTTTTTTGACCCAGTCCGATCCCCTATTAAAAAATTTCCTAAGAATACCTCTTATTTATTTTAAGTATCGATTTCGTAGTTACAGTTTGTCCGTAAAGCTGTTCGTCAAAAGCAGGGTGATTAAATGCTTTCCATAAGGCATGTTCAAGGCATTTTCATTTTACAATATAAAATGTCGTGTGTGAAAAATGTGTGTTGATTTTTTTATGATTTATTTTGAACGTTTATGTGCACTGGGAGTTTTGTCAAATGAAACACCACATCTGCATGTTTTGCTAGTTCCATAAATATAAGCATTTTATTTTAAATATTCTCCTTGAATTGAATGCATAGCTGAAAATCTGAAAGTCTTTTCCTCTTCGAAAATGATGCAAACTTGACAAAAATGCTACTCATGAAACAGGTATAAGTTTGTCATAAAAGCTCATAAGGATAACTAGAACTTGAATAATTATGTAGGTCGGTAGTGGTAAACTGGGAAATGTGGTTGACCACAGATAATTATTTCATGGTTAATTTTATTTATATCGGTATTTCACTGTTACTACTGCACAAAGTCAAAAAAGCTAAGCAAATACCATAGTTTACCTGCTTAGCTACTTAATAACAAAAAAAAACCCGCTTAGTTAAAGAAAATGAAACACTTTTATATTTGTTACCCAGAACCTTAAAAATTATAAGTACGTCTGAACTGTAATTATCAAAAAAGAAAAAAAAAATATACATATTTAAACAAACTAAAAAACTCACCTCATTCACTTCTTTCAGTATTCACAGTCAAAACTTCACAAAAAAAAAAAACAAAACACCATAAGATATTCCTAAATTCAAAATTCAACTGACACACGCACTTTTTAAATGAATAGAACACTCCTTTGAATTCTGAATAAACAAGTACGAAAGCTCAACTGACGAGTCTAGCCGACGCGACGATAGACGACGCCCCGCGTCCTATCAGTTCGGAGGCTGTGGGGGTACTGAGGATAAAGTTCAGCCTGTGGGTATAAATATGTAATACGATAGCTTTTGCCCCGACTTTGTCCGTGTGTAAATATCATGTCCTCTAGTGTTCGGCAATATTGTAGCTGTCCAATACTGAAAGAAATTTTGAAATCGGACGTAAAGTTTCAGAGAGAACCTTGGCTATGTAAAAACTTACAAACTTTACGCCAGTACTTTAAATAATATGAATTAAGTAGTTGCCTAAAGTAACAATTTTCATAATTATTACACAAACTATTCAAAAGAAACATAAACAATACAGTTTTTATTATTCATTAAATCGAATAATAAAAATAATGTTCGTTTATCTTAGCTATTCTTTATAATAAAAGAGCCTTAAATATCCTAAGGCTGTAAAGTTTTGTAAAAGATTTTTGTTAGTGTTTTTCCTTCAATTCATTTAATCGTTCTGTTCCGAAAATACACTATCCTTTTAATTTGATAAACTATTGTTATTAGCGAGAAGATTACTTTAATTTGTGAAAAAGAACAATTGAAATAAAGTTTCTTTTGTTTGCTTCTAACTTCATTACTTTTACATTAGAATTAGACTTTTGTTTTTGTAAAAACATTGTTTCTTTTGTTAAACCTGGATTGTTTTTTTTACGTTTTAAAGTTTGCCGAATTGTCTAAGGTTTTTTAAGATTTATTTCCTTTATTTTTTTTTTTATTTCCCTTTATTTTTTTTTAACAAACTTAATAAGTTTTTAAATAATTCTTATAAAAACAATAAAAAATATTATTTCAAATTATAATCGATACGAAACTTAATTAACTTGTTGCCATGAAATCAGTGTTTTCATGGTTTATAACACACCAAGAATGACCATCAAGAGTTGAAAGTATGAAAAAACAACTATATTTGATACTTACTATGCATTTTGGAAAATAGAGCCTTTTTTGGTGGGAAATAGTCAAATAACCCCTCCCGCTTTTTCCTACTCCTCCGCTATTCTTTTCTGATTAATTTCGTTGCGAGATCCAAGACAGTTAAATCGTTTCTCTGGGACTTCGTCGGGCTTCATTGTCTCGGCGCTTTTCTTGTGGTCGCCACTGTTGATTCTTACTTACAGGAGTAACAGTGGTTTGGGAAAAGTGTGGCGGGCTTGTCCCAATTTAAAACCCCTTCCACTCTTGAGCAGAGTGAAAGAGAGTGTCAGACTTCTACTGACTAAAAATCACCCATGTTCCTTCTTAGATCTTTATGTCAAGGCCGCGGTGTCTTTTATAACAACCCGCAGCCCTTGAAATATCTCTTTTCCAATAAAAAAACAATCCTATTGGTCCATAAACGACGAAGTTATTCGCCATAAGCGAAAAATGTTCATAATATAAAATGAAAAGTACTCGACTAAATGTAAAATTTGTATGGGACCAAATGGCAACTATTCCGCGTCAAACTAAAAATAATCACGTAAATCGGATCATAAATCTCAGCATAATCGTTGTAAATACATAAAAAAAAACATACCAATTGAATTGAGAACCTCCTCCTTTTGGGAAGTCGGTTAAAAAAAAACATCCCTCAGCCCAGAAAAGAGAGCCTTACACGCAGCATTGGGTTAATTATTCGGGCTGTAGGTGTAATACATGTTGACCGTGTGTTATTTTTGTATAGAGGGGTCTGTGGGGATTTGTATGGGTTGGTTTGCGCGTCGATGTCCATTATAGTGTACTTTTAAAAACAAAACGTGTATCTTTTTGGCCTGTTAAATACAGTGCACATACATAGGAGGGCTGAACGATGGATGGACTGTGTGTTGGATGATATGGCTAGGAAGGAGGTGACTACTGACATGACGAGAAATAGAGAAGTATGGAAGAAAAAGACATGTTGCGCCGATCACAAATAAATTGGGATAAGGGCAGGAGAATGATGATGATACATAGGAGGGCTCTTTGGTAAATTGATCACACTCAGATGGGACGCGCGGGATGAATCTACCAATTGCATTATTTACATTAATTTTCTTTGGATGCATCGAATGACTAGGTAGCTAAAAAAATTTTCTGTTTGAAGTTACTACGTCAATAAAACTTTGGCCAACTCAATCGAACCCAGTACAGCGTTGTCCTTGCGACCAAAACCCACGCGGCAGTCAATTTCATACAATATTTTGGTAGTTAATTTTATACTCAACGTAAAATCTGTCCGTAAATAGTAGTGTATAAATCCTGGGATACACAAAATGAAGAAACATATTGCGGAACATGAAAGACTAACAACTAAGTCAAGTATCTTGAGACAATTAGGTATTTAAATCTTTTTTTTATTATTTATGAGGTGATCATAACTTTCATACAACTTTAACTTTCAAAAGTTTTTATTTTTTCGTTTTAATTTAAAAGTTAAGTATATCTAATTGAAAATAAGTTTTTGAATCCAATACCGAAAACGTACCGACGGCCCAAGCGCGTGTTACGTCATAAAGTTAAATTCTTCATAGTAGCAAACAGATGCTACAGTTTTTTGCTATCGGATATTTTTAGTCAATGTACTAGCGTAAAATTGCTTTAACATTATGACGTCACAACGTCATGTGGTTCTTCAAAATTAATTGGAGAACTATTCAGTGAAAATAAAATTTAAGAGATTTCCGCATGGAATTTTTACACAATTTGTGTTCAAGTTTTAAAGTACTATTAAATAGTTATAAAAAATGTTTTTTTTTAATTTAAAAGCCCATTATCGAGGAACATTTTGCCGGCCACACTTATAGTCAGTGCTCGTAGAAATGTCGAACAAGGAGATTGTGGCTATTAGTGTTGCGTACATAGTAATTATATCGAGTGTGTTGAAACGTTAGAGAAAGAGAATGTGATGGATGCGGAATGTTTTACTGCAACGAGAAGAAAGAGTTAATATTCTTTATGTGATCTCCGAATTTTTGACGGAACACTGACGCGGGACACGTGCGCTCGCTCTCGACAACACACGCACGTACAATGTTGCGGGACACTATGCAACGTTGCAGCGTCACGTAGATTTAGTATTCCGCGTCATGTTGAGGGACAAAATGTCCCCTAGTGTATCCGGGGCTTTAGTGTGTGTTACTACTAACTTTGAGCCATGCAAATTAAACTGAGTAGGTAATATTCGATCCTCACTCAAAACAAATTGAACCACAAGGCTATTTCATTTTAATAAATAGGGATCGGACAAAAAAATAATAATTATTCCGTTAGATAGATTTTCAAAAAATATTGGACACGTATTTTTTCTTTTTTCACATAAACAAAAAGTGAAGACGATACAATGCTTCAAAAACTCGTGAATTCCTCGAAAACGTCACATGGTAGTACATTTTTCACCAACAAATGACGTCACAACCCCCCACTCATGATCTTTGACGCGTCTTATCTTAGTAAATTTTTATTAATTTGATAAAACGAAAAAAACATGTATCCAATATTTTTCGATAATCTAACTGACGGACTAATTAGAATCATATTTTTTTGACCCAGTCCGATCCCCTATTATTGCGTACATTCGCAAACAGCGTTGCTTTTGAAACTAAAAAAAAAAAAAAAACACAAAACTAAACACCATCATCATCATCAATAGCCTATTAATGTTCCCATTGCTGCGACACAGGTCTCCTCTCTCTTTTGAAACTATGATTGTTTATTTATTTACTGAGATTTGTACACGAGTGTACGAAAAGTAAATTATATTTGCGTTTCAGAAAGTCGTGTTTTATATACTTGTGTGTGTAAGGAGATTACTTACTGTGGTTATTTGTGTTTTGGTAAGGTTGTGTTTAAGATGTTTTATTTTAGAAACTGGCGGACCTTGTTTGTCAAGCGACCGTAAGAGCAACTGCTGAGCGTTAGGTCCTGTGTTGAATTCCAGCTTCAGTAGAGTCATCCTAGCCTAGCCTTTTTTCCAACAAATACGATACCGTTTGGTAAAACTGGTTGTCAGACTTACGTAACCACTGCCAAAGATCCGTATATGGCAGCCGGGACGAGTTGAACATGCTTTCCACCTCTAAGGTTTTACTTTTCAAAATCGACTCGATGTCAGTATTTAGAGCCGGTTTATATTACCCGTAAATGGTTAAATTGTGTTGATTTACTGTACGTGGTTAATTTTTTGCGTTTCTTTTCGCGCTTAGGGATATTTACTGACTTTAAAAATGTGATTTTAATTAGTCCGTCTGTTAGATTATCGAAGAATATTGGATACGTATTTTTTGTTTTATCAAATGAATAAAAATTGACGAAGATAAAACGCGTCAAAGATTTGAGTGGGGTAGGTCATTTTCATTTCATTTCATTCATTTTTTAAAAAAACGTTGCCCTACACTAGGAATTTCTCCTGTATCGTGGGTGCGTTTACAAACATTTAAACTTCACATACACAAATACTCAGATCCGGAACATCTATCTGTAGGTCATACAAATATTTGTTCCGTGCGGGAATCGAACCCGCGACACGCAGCGCAGCAGTTCATTGCTTGAGCAAATGCGCCAACCGTGCCGTCCCATGTAGTGTGACGTCACTGACCGCTAAAAATGTCATACTAATGTCTTAGAGTATGATGTCACACGAGTTTTCAAAGCACTGTATCGTCTTCATTGTTTGCTTACGTGAAAAAAGAAAAAATACGTGTTCAATATTTTTTTGTAATCTATATGACGGACTAATTAGATTTTTTTGTTACCCTATTACAGACTTGGTTTGTGAGTTTTGCTAACTAAGCAGATACTTACAAATGTTTCTCTTACATTGGTGACAATTTGTCACAACAAGTCTTAATCCCAAATTGTTTGACAAGATGTCTTACAATTTGGAATCTAACAACTTTACCAACAATCAAAACACAAAGGGCATACCGCAAATGCGCGGAGTAAAGGTAGCGTTGTCATTCGGAAGTTCTGGAATTCAATATACTCGTTTCATGCATAACATATTTTTCACTTCAAAGACTTTTTTTATATCTATGGGTTTTTATACCTTGACGAATTATGCATGCAAACTCAATAAATCCGTTTTTTCAGCAACTAATAAGTGAAGAAAATGATGTCCCTCAAAAATCCAAAAAAAAAAAAAAATAACTTTGTGATAAAAGAACTACCAGTCGAAGTTCGAAACATTTTTAACACAAAAGAATAGCTAGAAAGCTAGACGTTTCTTTCTTAAAATTTTAATGTCAAAATTAATTGAATCAGTTAAGTTTTCGAGGATAATCTCCTCCAATTTTTGTAGGTGTGTGTTTTGTATTACTCAGTCTACGAACGGAGGCTTGACGCAGCGCAACGACAATCGTTTTTCCGACTATCACCTTTTATGAACTTTTTTTTTGGAATAAAAATAAAAGATAAACAAGTATGTCTTCTACCGCTCTGGGCAGTGCGGTAGGGAGTGTCAGACTTGTACTGACTACAACCACCCATGTTCCTTTTTAGCCCTTTGCGTTGAGGCCGCGGTATCTCTTTTGAAAAACCCGCAGCCCCGACGGGAAATAAAAACCAACTTAAACTTTTACGTAAAAATTACGTTCATTCATTCCAAAGAAAAGACTGAGCCCGTCGACGTTGTCTGGTTTAAAATATTCTAAGCATCCATTCTTGTTGAGTGTTTAAGCTTGGTTGTTTATGAAACCCTGTTTGTGAAAGTTTATAAAGGATACAATGTAAGTTCATTGTGAAGACTAGTAAACTTCAATATTCAGACTCATTCATAGGTTTATTTACGTTAAGAGCCTGCATTGTGTAAGTTGGCAATACATGCAAACAGCGGTCAAATGTTTCGCTGTTTTCATGAATTTGATCAAAATTTTATAACCCGATGTGTTGCACTTTAATTTTGATAATGAATCGCAATAATTACACTGAATATTTTGTTTCAGGTGCAGAAGGCACTTGGAAACCTTCTATATACAATATATAGGTTAAGGCAATTCGTAATGAACCAGAGGGCACAAAATGACCGCTTTGCAAGAAGTGATCCTACTATCCTACTAATATATACGAATGTTTGTTACTCTTTCACGCAAAATCTGCATAACGGTTTTGAGTAAAATTTGATACACCGATTTCTTCTTCTTCCCGCAGTTACTTCTTCACGCAAAAACTATTGAACGTATTTAGATAAAATTTGGTACACAGATAGTTTATAACATGGATTAACACATAGGATAGTTTTTATCCCGATTTTATCTTCCCGTGGGATAATTTTCAAGCTGTGGCGGGCGAAGCCGCTGGCAACACCTAGTAATTCATAATACAATATTAATTTATCGTATTCATATCCATTCAGCTAAATAAATCGAGAAAAGGAAATCGTTTTCCAATTAATGTCGCAGATTGTTCCCCAAATGAATTGGGAGTGGAGTAAAAGAATGATGATATGATTCTGCTAATGCAGTCATTTTGGGCCTCCAGATTTTAATCATATATCCGTTACTATTGTTATAATTTTTCCTACAAAAAAATTGTACCTATAACTACATACGTCAGTGAGTTGAATTAACAGATTTGCTCAATCAATCACCAAATTGGAACAACAAATTGGTTGATTCGATCAACAGAATAATTGATTGCTTGAGCTTTCTGTTGGTTTACGATTTCAAATATTATAATAAATAACGGAAAAACCTTTACGTTATGCCGTGTGTACAGGGTTGTATAAAGAGATTCAATAGGGTGTTTCAACAATAAAATCTTATTAGCCCGTCTGTTAGATTATCGAAAAATATTCGATACGTGTTTTTTGTTTTATCAAATTAATAAAATTTGCCGAAAATAAAACGTGTCAAAGTTCATGAGTGGGGACTTTTGACGTCACTTTGTGGGTAAAAAAGTACTAGTTTTGTGTTGTCACATGACTTGATACGACTTTTCGAAGCACTGTATTGTTTTCATATTTAGTTTACGTGAAAAAAGAAAAAATACGTGTCCATAATTTTTTTGGAAATCTATCCGACGGACGAAATAGATTTTTTTGGTGAAATACCTTATTATTTTATTCGGTTATAAATTCAACAATAGTTCTGATTCAGAAATTACTAAAATTGGTTTCAAATTGATCGGATTATGCCATCTGCATAGTTTTTCAATTGGAGAAGCTCGTGGCCCGGTTGCATAGTTTGGTCCGTGGATAGGTTTCCGAAAGCACGTTAAGCTGTTGATCCCGGATGATAGATGATGATGGTAGTTTAGTCAGCTACAATATAAACAATAGGGATGTTTCCTGACATTAAAAATATGATTCCATTTAGTCTGTCCGTTAGATTATATTTAGATTAGATTCAATGTTGTATTAAATTATAAAAAAAAAATTGTAGATAAAAAAAATGCGTCAAAGATGAGTGACGTCATGAGTGGGGGATTGTGACGTCACTTTTCGTTAAAAAATTAACTGTAATATGACGTCACTTTGTGGGTAAAAAAGTACTAGTTTTGTGACGTCACATGACTTGATACGACTTTTCGAAACACTATTGTTTTCATATTTAGTTTACGTGAAAAAAGAAAAAATACGTGTCCATAATTTTTTTGGAAATCTTTCCGACCGACTAAATAGATTTTTTTGGTGAAATACCTTATTATTTTATTCGGTTATAAATTCAACAATAGTTCTGATTCAGAAATTACTAAAATTGGTTTCAAATTGATCGGATTATTCCATCTGCATAGTTTTTCAATTGGAGAAGCTCGTGGCCCGGTTGCATAGTTTGGTCCGTGGATAGGTTTCCGAAAGCACGTTAAGCTGTTGATCCCGGATGATAGATGATGATGGTAGTTTAGTCAGCTACAATATAAACAATAGGGATGTTTCCTGACATTAAAAATATGATTCCATTTAGTCTGTCCGCTAGATTAGATTTAGATTAGATTCAATGTTGTATTAAATTATAAAAAAAAATTGTAGATAAAAAAATGCGTCAAAGATGAGTGACGTCATGAGTGGGGGATTGTGACGTCACTTTTCGTTAAAAAATTAACTGTAATATGACGTCACATGAGTTGTCGAAGGACTGTATCCTCTTCATTTTTTGTTTACGTGAAAAAAGAAGTGAATATATGTCCAATATTTTTTGGAAATCTATCTGACGGGTAATTAGTTTTTTTTTGTCAACTATCTTAATGCGAAGAACAAAACAAACAACTTTTACGTCAAACAACTGAAATAATAGAGAACAGACACAATATTATCTGCCAACGAATTCGATCTGTTACGAACAAAATGTTTATTTTATTTCCCGTAAGTAAAACGTACTGTGTTTTTCAACAGGTTGAGTTATTCACCCCTAAATGTTTGTTCTACCCGCTGAAAAAGCTTTGAATGTATATCTGTATTTTTTCAGAGCAATGGAGCGTTAGATTTCGAGCTAAATGGGCCAGAATTTTGTCCCAAACGGCTTTTGAAAGAAGGAAACATGAAAAGCGTATTTATTTTAAATCTATTTAAAGTAGTACGATATTGCTTTTACTAGATCGACGACTTTTTTTGACAGGCTTCCTATCTTTGAGAGGGAATGGGCTATAATCTACAACGCGAGTCCAGTTCGATTGGTACGAGTAGATGTCACGTGTCTTCGAATTTTCGATTCTAGAACACAAAGTAATGCGCCTGCCTGGGATCGCCACCACTGGGCCGCACTGCTTCATTGCTGCACAGTTCCTTGCATCCAAAAAAACCTCGCGGCCATCACCATTCGCCAGGTTATCGAATTCGTCAGTATGGATTCTTCTCTACAGTGAATATTACTTGACTTTTTCACCTTTGTCCAGCAATTTATCTATTTTTTTCTACCTAGGAAACAATTATAGGTGCTTCTTTATTGAATATAAATAAATATTTAATATAAAAATTCAATAATAGCGAAACGGACATTAAAATTCAAGGTAAAATGGGATTCATCAGAGAATTGAGAATAACGTTTTTTATTAGATTTCGCGGACAATGTCTAATTTATAGGATTATTATTAGTATTCGTATTTTAATTAATAAAAATATAACGAGCAGGGTTATTACTTACGTAATGACAACAGGCGTAATGTAACGCTCGGTTAATATTTACTCATTAAACTTATTAGCAGCTTGTTTAGAACAGCGGCGGCGGCGAAGTAGTGGCGGCCCCGACTTACGAACAGTAAGTCGGGGCTTTGAACCCAGACTATAATAATAAAAATGGTATGACAATGGTGTATGGAATGGTACTTATATGGTAATTTATTTCATCACCACTAGCTCTCAAAACGGTGACGGAAAACATCGTGAGTAAACCGGCATGTCTTAGAACCAAAAAAAATCGAAGACATGTTTGTAACGTCTACCAACCTACATTGTGAGAGAATTGCACTCCTAGAGAGAACGCTTGAGTCCCTATTGTGGGAACTTTTTAGGCTGATGATGATTAGTTTATAAAGAAACTAGTCTACCTACACTCTCTGCTCTCATAAGTGCGACTTACAGAACGTTATCCCTGTTTAACTTCAACGAGTAAGTACGCGTTCCTTCTTACTTCTAAGCCTAAGATCCTTTACTGCCTGTGAGCCTAGATTATTTTTTATAGTCTTCTGATATTACCTACACGGGAGCCAACTGGCACTGGAGATCTTGGTAAAATAATGTCTAAAATGATATTACCTACACGGGAGCCAACTATCACTGGAGATCTTGGTAAAATAATGTCTAAAATGATATTACCTACACGGGAGCCAACTAGCACTGGAGATCTTGGTAAAATAATGTCTAAAATGATATTACCTACACGGGAGCCAACTATCACTGGAGATCTTGGTAAAATAATGTCTAAAATGATATTACCTACACGGGAGCCAACTAGCACTGGAGGAGATCTTGGTAAAATAATGTCTAAAATGATATTACCTACACGAGAGCCAACTAGCACTGGAGATCTTGGTAAAATAATGTCTAAAATGATGTATGGTACTTTTCTGGTGTACTTAGCGAAATTTTGTGACTGTGAATAGTGAGTGTTAGTGTCTTGAGGTACGCTATAATCTCTTTATTTATTGCTAGCTGTTGCCAGCGGCTTCATCCGCTACAACTCGAAAATTATCCCACGGGAAGATAAAATCGGGTTACAAACTATCCTATGTGTTAATCTGGGGTGTCAGCTAACTCCATACCAAATTTTATTGAAATCGCTCCAGCCGTTTAGACGTGAAGAAGTAACAAACATAAACAGTCACACACTCACAAACTTTCGCCTATAAAGGCGAAAGTTAATATTAGTGTGATTCTTACATACTAGATTACATTTTTAATTATTTCTTTAAAAAATATATAAAAAACAGTTGACAAAATAGTAATCCTACTGTATCAGGGTCCAAGCTACCGGCGGTTAGGGCTCCAAAAACAGGAACCTCCTCACGATGTGAGCTATATCAAGAATACCTATACCTTCTGAAGGTATAGGTTTCGCTTAGCGGTTAAAACCGCTAAGCGAAAGTTTTGAAAGATGTTGGTCCAGGCTTTTGGCTACAACGCCATTGCCTGTTATGACAGTCGGCACAATAATAAATAAATAAAAAAAAAAAAAATATTGCATGTTGTAATCGTTTTAATTTAAATTATTATTATTATTTTATTAATTTAAATCAAATAAAAGTATAATTTTGCATGAATGATCGATTCAATTTGGACTAATTGAAGTAAATTATTTTGTAGTAATTAATAAATTTGTTTTGATTGTTGCTTTTAATTGAAATCAATTGGATTATAATATTGCATGTCCTTGAATCAATTCAATGCGGATTATCCAACTTAAAATATTTTGTACAATACAATAATTTTACTTTACTTTTAACCGCCATTTAATATTTATAGTTATTAATTGTCAATTTTTATTTAAATCTATTAATTATTGTTTAATTTTCATGAACTTATTCTTAAATGAGAGGTCAAGAAATGTTAGCATACATTTTGCTTTCGTATGACGGAACAAATTTTTTTTTATGGTTATGTAATTTAATTGTTGAAGCTATTGGAATTAAAAGGCTTTTTTATTTTTTTATTTTATTATTATTTATTCATATATATTTATACATAAACTCACGCTTTTTCCCTATGGGGCTAGGCAGAATCTGCAGGACGTTACCTGCTACGATCTTTGTATAGCCCTTTTGTTTGCTTTTGTGTGATCTTTCACTTGATCAGAATTTGGCTACTTAGGAGCTAAGAAGGATTAAAAAGTCAAAAACTAATTTTGCTTAAAAAGTTGTATTCAATAAAATCGTAACAAATAAGTTATCAATAGTTACATTAAACAACATATCAATAATTTATAAACTAATAAAATGCTAAGGCGACTTCAAAATAATTAATTATGAATTAATTATTCTCAAACAAATCAGCTGTACACTCAAGAAATTATAATTAACTAAAGTAAGGTATAGTTATCTTATGAATTCTAATTATTTGGTGTTTTCTCGTAACAATAATTATATAAGTGTCCCTTTGTTAAGAAGTATAATTAATTATGATTATTGTACAAAATTATGATTAAAATATATAAAAGATTACAACATTATTACAATAATATCAACAATAGTACAATGCTCATTGTTTTTTACACAAATCTATAAAACATTTGTTCAGAAAGTGGTACAAATACATTTCCACAATTAAAAAAGTCGCCGTAGGCACGATTTTTTGCGAATGAAATATTTATTTGCATCTGATTCATGAGAACAGCATGGATAGATGCCAAGTGTTTCAGCCAGTTATACATTTACACTGTTTTCAGGGTTTTCAAATGTCTGTTTAAAGTCGATTTTGTTTGAAGTACACAACAGCACAGAATAATTAATATTTTTTCTTAAGCCTCGTCCAAACGAGCAGCAATTTGCGGTCGCCAGAGTCAACTTCAGTTTCAAACAGAGTTTGCCAACCATGTTGCCTCTGTCGACAGCTAAGCCTGACTGTCGACAGCTAAAATTGACTCTCGACAGCTGAAGATGTCTCTGTTAACAGCAAAGTGCTGCTCGTCTGTTTGATGCATTATAGGTGTAAAAATGTCCCTTTACAATACGAAACATTCCACCAGAGAATCTGTAAAACAGTAAGTGACCACATTACTGACTTGCTCTAAAGTACGATTACACCTTGAAAACTATACAGCAATAACGTGGTTTTGTACATGTAGGTAGAATGATTTCATTTCATCTATGGCACAAGGTCGATTAAATGGTTCGAAATACAGTCAATCACACGTCGGAAGTAACCATTGATAAATGAGGGAATTTGACCTTATGTCGTAGCAATTAAAGTGGTACTTGTACTGTTACTACTAGCGTATAATTGACTGTACGTTGTACGATTTACAGTCTTGAGCACTGATATAGGTACTGGCAAAAATTAAAAAGCCAATTTTATTGTGAACTGTTTCTACTTGGAGATAAGAACTATTTCGTAATAGTATGACTTCTAAAGTACGTTTCCATGTTCGTGGTAATCAATATATTAGTAGTTGAAAATCACTTTTAAAAGTTACTGCGTGTACCCATATTGGTGTTCGTGACTGTAGGTTCAAAATATAGGCAATAGGGGATCGGACTGAGTCAAAAAAATATGATTGTAATTAGTCCGTCAGTTAAATTATCGAAAAATATTGGATGCGTGTTTTTTGTTTTATCAAATTAATAAAAAAGTGACGAAGATAAGACGCATCAAAGATCGTGAGTGGGGAGTTGTGACGTCATTTTTAGGTACAAAATGTACTAACATGTGACGTTTTCGACGAGTTCACGAGTTTTCGAAGCACCGTATCGTCTTCATTTTTTGTTTATGTTAAAAAATAAAAAATACGTGTCCAATATTTTTTAGAAATCTATCTGATGGACTAATTAGTTTTTTTTTGTCCGATACCCTATTAGAAGTCGAACAGACATAAAGTTACTTCAACAGAATCATATGGTTGCTATGAACTTGATTTCTTGAAAGCTCAGTACATCGTTACGACATAAATAGGTGCAGTTTAAATGGTTCACCAATAAGCTGTAATCTAATTATTGGTAACCACGCAATTTTCAATACGACTAACCAGAAAATTGCTACGAAAATTACCCAATATAATCAATATTGGAAGTAATTTCATTCGAAACGAGCTAGTCAATACTAGTTTTAATTAATGATTTCCGCATTTGAATTGAAATAACAAGGGTTGATTTGAAATTTAAGTGAATTATTAGTACCTAAATCCTTTGCCACAACCATGCGTTTGATTTATTTGGATTGATGTTCTGTGTTCCACAATAAAATCTCAGTAACAGTTCCTCTTTTCATAGTATGATAATGTAATACCAGTGGGTTTAACAAAGTGGAAATCTTAATCAAAGTTGTATTTCTACTAAAACGTTCAACAATCATAGTATCTCTCCGACACCTTAATTTTTTCTTAAAGTTTATCGCTTGTTTAGGCCACGGAACACGACGTGCAAAAAAGGTTTATAAATCTTCTATAATAAGGCATAACTTGGCTTAATTTTTGCATCTTTTGTACATTTATAGGCACTTATCTAACATTTCCTAGGTCACAAGCATTCTCAACTAGATGAGAAGTAAACAAGAACTAGTTACAAAAAGCAATCAAAATCACAAACTTTTAAATAACCAATCCAAAGTAAGTCCAGCTTCAGCAAATTACTAAACAGATCCAGCGTCTAGTTTTTAATATAAAGTTATTGCAAAGTAAACCTTATGAATGTAATTTTCTTTTTTGAACTGTTCCTGTTTACCAACATCCACCATTTACATCGCATCGTCACTAACAATCAAATCAGTCGTGAGCATCAGACTTTAATCCACCTTCCTCGTCTTCTTGATTTCCAAGAACTTTAAGATATTCAGGCACCAGAACATGGCAGAGGCCACGAAGAAGGTCTGTAATGCCGTGGCAAATGCTGGACTGGCAATCGTCACACTTCTTGTGAGGAAAGCGAGGGCAGAGCATCGGATGACTTCCAAGAGTGGGGCTTGCTTGGAGTTGTCGAAGGCCATTCCGATGATGGTGAGTGATGCGATGATGTAGAGGACGCAGATCAGGACGGAGATTGGTGTCATACCCTGGAAAAGAAGGAAAAAGGTCGTTAGGAAAGATTGTTACAGAAACGTTTTGTAGTTTATTGTCAAGAGCACCAATATGTAAATGTTACAGTCAAAATAAATAATCTTAATCGTTTAAAACTACTTTTGACTGGTTTCAGTGGTTCAGTACGTTAAAGCGCGTTTACTCTATTATAATAAAATGTTAACTATCGCACAAGGTTATGAAAGGTTCAAAAAAAACCTAATAGCCTTTTAAGTTTCCTAATGGCCTTTAGGTTATTATAAATCAGTAGACAAATGAAACAAAAACCACTTAATAATTTCTTAAAATAGTTTTGACCGGTCAAAAGTAGTTTTTACTGATTAACAGTTTTGACTGTGACATACATATACACGATGCTACTTTTGTGTTGATTAACGTATAACGTTTTTACAAATATAGCATTTTGAAAGGTATAATGTTACGAAATAGGTATCACTTCAAAGTGGATACCGTAATGTCCAAAAAAAAAAGACAATAGCTTTTGAATTTTGCATAGTTTTTTACTAGTGACAGTACAGTAGGTATTGACTGAATTTATAGAGAAATATAAAACTTTCACGATAACATGTGCTAGCAGTGTACGCAAATCAACGATTTGTCAAATTTAGCAATTTGATAAGGCAATTTTACTATTTGTAAAGTTCTTAATTAAAAAAAGATATGGCTGGCTACTTGTCCATTGTCCTCTGCAATCTACGAAAATATTAAGCTAAATGTATATTTAATTTATTAATAAAGTGGCGAGATTGGAAAGCTGTGTTTTAGCACAAACCCGTCTGATACAGATATTGAATTTGTTCATAAGCAATTATTGTAAGTGTTTCTTAGAGATCCTTACCGCTACAATAATCTTTGTTCCAACCAAAATGTCTACAGATTTAGACACATTTACAGTTTCGGAAGATAAGATACAGAGCTTCGTAGTAATTTGAATAGAAATTCACAGAGTAGACGGTCTCATCTAAAATTTTACGGCATATGATATGTCAGGGCATATAAAGTAAGATCGGTTTTGAAACTTGGGTCTTTGAGATCATTTGGTTTTATGGATGTAAAGCTGGGTGTTACTGTGTATATCAATGTTGATTAACTTGCTCGGGTTACAATAAAGCAGCTTTGATGTAATGGGAGTGATGTTCCGTGTCGCTTCCATGGCCAAGTGCCACATAAACGCGCAGTGACAGAGTACAGAAGTGAAGTGTTATGCGCCTACCACACGCTCATGCTTCACCACGGACTTGCCTGCGCAATTACACAGTGCACACGGTACATCGCGCATGTGGTTGCTAACACTGTATTATACCATAACCAACTACACGCGCAATGTACGGTGTGCACCGTGTAATCGCGCAGGCAAGACTGCGGTGAAGCCTGTACGTGTGGTAGGCCCATTACTAATATAGTTTTAAGGTTCTATTTACTAACACAAACCGTATTATATCATTATGTATGTTCGTTTGTACGGTATATCTATAGGCAAAGTGGCCTGAAAATAAATAAATAATACAATAACGAATATGATATTGTTATGTTATGGTAAAACCCTCAGTTGTAAGTAGTGTTTAACTTAAATATTACGTTTTTACTTATAGATTTAAGAGTTATCTATTATTTATTCCAAAACTTTCGCTGTTTATGTTCTGATCATACACTTGTCAATTAAAAATTATTTAAAAAAATGAAAATCTTCAAAGTGCGCAGCTGCTGTTAAATGATAAATTATTTGTAAAGCTTTCAAAAAACTTCAAAACAATTACTCTTCCTCTCAGTTGATAAATGTTTAAAATGTTATCGCCTACAATCACCAAGTCATTTTAAATTCAGCTACGTAGGCTGTTTTGAGTTGAAATTTACTTAAAGATTTAAGAATAAAGCTCCACTGAATATTTTAAAGGCAAGGTAAGGTATTGCCCTTTTGAAATTTCCGAAGGAAATAATGAAGAATGAAAATTAAGTATTTTTTTG
The DNA here is from genome assembly GCA_932274075.1 of Diarsia rubi. Taxonomy (NCBI): domain Eukaryota; kingdom Metazoa; phylum Arthropoda; class Insecta; order Lepidoptera; family Noctuidae; genus Diarsia; species Diarsia rubi. The sequence goes on along the minus strand of OW026417.1, from coordinate 19,593,735 downwards.
TAAATTGTAATAATATACAGGGGCGTTATAAATAAATCCATACAATTGGATGATTGAATGGTGTATGGCCAGATGTATGAATTTGAATGAGGCAAAAGGAGTATGTAAAGATCGTAGCAAGTGGCGTTCTGTGGTTTCTGCTTACCCCCTATGAGTAAAGGGTGCGAGTTTATGTCTGCGTGTATTTATTTGAACAAAACGAGAAATAATTTTATAATTATTCATAACTCAGGGATTAAACATGGACTTAGGATACACAATGATACAGAAAGTTTCATCCCCGCTTTTGTTTGTAGGACTAATAAAGGATGTTGCCCATTTTAAGTTATTAATCGCATTGTTTTTTTTATTGTGTTCTGTAACTGTGCCCGTTATTTTATTCTGTATGTGTATATGATTTTGTTTATATTTTTACCCAACCTCTTAAACACGTCATGAATCTTGATGTGGAAATAAATGAAAAATATGAATGGTATGGATCTATTAGGAACGACAACGCGTACTTAACTTAAACTTAACTTAACAAGTATTAAAATGAACTATTTGAGTGTAGCTGAGATAGATCGCTTGATAAAAGCTGCAAGACTTACTGCCATCATTTTTGAAGGGTAAAATACGACGTGCCTGCACAAATCAGCGTTTTTTCCCAATAAAGGGATCATTTGGTGGAACGAAAGACCTGTCGCAAGCATAGACGTAGTTATTTGCATTCACAGAATTTAAAACGTTCGATTTGATTTCTCAAAAAGTTGCATTCAGGAAACAATGGGCAGAGTAAGAAAATATAAACAATTCTGATCTGTACGTGAATGTGATTTCACTAAAAATAATAGGATAAGAGATCAAATGAGTTTAATTCACAATCCAGGGATTAAAAGTAAGTTAAGTAGTCAGTGGCGTGAAAATCTGTCAAACAATCTTAACCAAGGGCATCATTACCCATAAACCTAAAGTCCTAGAGCGACATTTTGCGAAAGTGACATTCTGCGAAAACGACATTATGATAACGATACATTTTGAAAAAATGTCAACTAGCATATACACAAAATGTCTACTATCAGTAGACATTTTGCGAAAGAGACATTTTGCGACTGAGTCAAAAAATACAGCGCTTTACTGAAAATTGGCACGAAATAAACCAAAAAGTTTTCTAATCGTAGTTTCTCTTTTCCGCGCTTCTCACTGGAGTTTTATCATCAAAAGTGACGTTAGGTGGCAAAATTGTTTTGACTTTGTTGTTTTAATTTGGAAATGGTAAATTGCCGTGCCTTAAAACATTCTCAAATATAACATTAACAATAGGATTTTATTTTAGTTCATATATTTCAAAGGATAATCATATGTCTGAATCAAAACATTTGTATTGTATTCTCTTGACAAAACATCTTTGTAGAAAGCAACCCAACTCGACAATATTTTTCTATTCTTTGTAGCTATCTACACTAATATTATAAAGAGGAAAGATTTGTTTGTTTGTTTGTAACGAATAGGCTCCGAAACTACTAGACCGATTTGAAAAATTATTTTACCGTAGGAAGCTACACTATCCCCGGGTGACATAGGCTACTCTTTATCCCTGTATCCCCACGGGAACGGGAACTACGGGCTTGAAACCACGTGACGTCCGCTAGTCCGCTAGTTTGGCTTTTATTGTTTTAGGAACCTAAAGATTATATTTTATAAGGGCACCATTTTTCCAATATTTTCAGTTTAACAGTAGATTAAATATAGCCACGTGGGTCGTAGGTGTGGCTGCTGAACATGAGATATTAGATTCAATTCCCCTGTCAGGAAAATTGTTATTGGATTTTTCAAGAATAAATTTTTCAGTTGCACCCATGAAGTCACCGCCTAGGCTCACGCTTATGACATATGACTTAAATAAAAATGGCGAAATGAATGAGTATTAGTAGCTACACCTCTACCTAACCCTACAGGAATTATGGACGTAAAGTTACGTTAAATATCAACTGTAAATCCACAATTTGCCAGAACTCAACGTTCAGTATCTTAAGTCTCATTATTATTACAATCAGTTATGTTTTCATTATCAGCAAGTCAAGGTGAAAATACATATCCCTCCGTATGTAGGTAAACATACAAACATGTTACGTATATACATATTAATATTTGTTTACGATTTCGCTCCAATTTCACGATGTTATGACAAAGATTCAGTGTAGGTAATACCGAGTATACTGACGGTCTACCACTTTTCTGCCTTATGCACTAAGTAATAAGGTTCAGAAATGTTCGATTGTTAGTGAACTTGGTAGTACATCACACAGAAGAAAAGTAGAAGGTTGGATTTTTAACATCATTCCCCACCAATGTGATCATTTTATTGTTCTAGCTAGACCATGCCTGGGAACCCCTTACGGAGATATTGGGGGGTTCAAAATTTTTCACTTCTGTTTTTGTAAATACTAATCCCACCAAAAACAAAACTTGTAAAAAAAGCCAAGCCGCGCAACTCAGTTCTTTTACCGTAAAAGTAGTGAGATCCTTGTAATACCAAGTCAGTTAATATATTTAATCCCTACTTAAAAACCTTTGACGTTTTAAATAATAGATTGACTTGGCCATCGCATCGCATTCGCAAATGTTAAACAGGCCATTGTAATAGCTAATCGCCATCGCATTGGCCATCGCATTGTGAGTAGAGACCGTAAAATGTGAAGTTCAACCAAAAAAAAGGCGTTTCGCAGCATAAAATTTTGCGAAGGGTTCATTTCACTGTTTTTGGTTTGGGTTTTTTTCACTGTATGTATGCGTGAGATTTCGCTTGTTTATGAAGTTTACCTTCTGTATCTATTTATTGTGATAACAACGTGATAGTAATTAATTTGTGCCTAGTGGTGGTATTATTAATGTGTTATATTGTTACTCCAGGGCCTTGATTGGATAAGATTAACATTCAGGTTGCGTGGTCGAGTCACGGAATGACAAATTTTGAACGATATAAAGAGATATTATCATTGTTTTATGTACCTAAGCGCAATATGGAGGATAGAATCAGCATCATAATCAGCCTATGTTCCTACTGCTGGGACACAAGACTTCTCTCTATTAGATTAGACTGGGTAATGGTCCAGTAAGGGTTTGTAGGTGTCATATTATTTCGAAAATTTAGTTCTAGGACATACTGAGTGTGTCATAATACAGTGTGATATTGCATCAATGTAGACTCCTAGAAAACTGTCCTTACCTATGGGTAAGGACAGTTTCCTTACCCTATTGCTCAATATTGCTCTTACCCTATGGGGTAAGAGCAAATTATTGTGTGTAGCAATATTATTTCAGTGTATAAATAAGACAGTATATTCTATATAGTGTAACTCGAAACAAATGGTAAAGATTAGATACCCCGTTTTCAGTGGAAATGACAATATTGAAGTTAGTAATGATGGGCTTATTCTTCTCCACTACGATGTATGCCTGAGTAAACTTCGTGTAAGTGAAACAGTCTATACAAATATGTACACTTACACGTGAGTGGTTGAAGGCTTGTCTCCGCAGCACGTCTTGTTTATTATGATACACAAACACAAAGCGGGAATGTGGCTGCAATATCTATGTATACGCTCAACAATACGTTGATGTGTTATCAATATGAATTGTTGAGGTATAATCGAAGATGAATATCTAATGGAAATGCAGTGTGTTTTGGGTTTACAGTTACCAATACTTAACGAGTATTAATCATCATCTGCGTAGTCTAGCCCAACCACTAACCTAACCAGATGCAGCTGAATACCATGTATTTTACATGGAGCGACTGCCTATCTGACCTCCACAACCCAGTTAATACTAGGTTATACGATACCCTTTGGTAAGACTGGTTGTCAGACTTTCAGGTCACTGACTACCTGTAACGACTGCCAAAGATCTATATATGACAGTCGGGACCAACAGCTTAACGTGCTTTCCGAAACACGGAGGAGACTCGGTATGTAACGGGCAGTCACCCATCCACAGACCAATCTAGGGAAGCGCGGGTTAACCTAAACATTGGCCCGAGTGTGCAGTTATCATTAAGCTACGAGGTCCATAAGGGTGTGAATATAGTGTAGTAAATGCTTAAATAAACTCACCATATGTCTAGAAGCCAGCTCGAAGAATCCATACAACACAATAGTGTAATGCGCCACGAGGTAAAAGTTGCACCAGGCAGGCAGTTGCACGTCGTATTTATCTCTGTTTTCCACCTGCAAACAAAAAAAAAAAAGTTGTATCCATATTCAATTGACACATCAAATTTTTTTTTCTAATAAACTGCCCTGATAATAATCACACAAAAAAAAATCTATCAAGTCGGTCGAATCGCCGCCGTCAAGTATAATAGACGATACAAGCTATTCGAAACTGTCAAATTTTCCTAATCATCTTGAAAATCTAATTAAAAAAGAGACAAAAGTACAAGCTTGATATATGGATGACATGGAAGGACAATGAGATGGCTACGAAGGAGATGGCAAGACGAACTAGATGTCTTCTTTTAGAATTAAAAAGAAGTTGCACAGCACCTGAATGTTGAAAGAAATGGAGGGAGACCTTGCCTGGCAGTAGGACAATGTTGGGCAGCTATAAAACTAGAGTCTTTAGATAGATAAACTTTAAAAAGAAGATGTAACAAACAGTTTTCCAAAGCTAGATGTGATTGTCTTAGAGCGCCAAGGGTACGGTGATCATACATTTTAGTATAATCTAGACGTGCATACTACTCGCCACCGATAGCACTTCTAGAAATAATAATAGATCATATATCTGGAGCATAAAATTTGGCGCAGCTGTCTTTAGAGCTAATAAAATAGATCAAGGGCTCCATTCAAGTTGAAATTGGTTTGGGTATGCCCAAAATAATACGTAGCGTCTAGGTTTGGACACAACATTCCTTTTGGTTACCCTTTCTAAATAAAGATTATAACTTATTATAGGTTTTCCTGTCACATTTTGGATAGTTATCTTGTAACATTCCAAAAAATAACTTTGCTCAGTCACTGATGATTGATAATAATAATAGGGGATCTGACAAAAAAAAAATAGTCCGTCAGATAGATTTCCAAAAAATATTGGACACGTATTTTTTCTTTTTTGACATAAACAAAAAATGAAGACGATACAATGCTTCGAAAACTCGTGAACTCTTCGAAAACGTCATATGATAATACATTTTTACCTACAAATGACGTCACAACCACATCTTATCTTCGTCAATTTTAATTAATTTGATAAAACAAAAAACACGTATCTAACTGACGGACAATATTTTTCGATAATCTAACTGACGGACTAATTAGAATCATATTTTTATGACTCAGTCCGATCCCCTATTTAATTATGGTGCCGTTTAAACTGCTGGAAAAGTTAAATCTTACCTACCATTTTAACCATCCTACTAATATTATGAATACAAAAGTTTGTGAGGATGTATGAATGTATAAAGGAATGGATGTTTGTTACTCTTCCACGCAAAAACTACTGAACGTATGTAGATGAAATTTAGAACCTAGATAGTTTGTAACCTGGATTAACACATAGGATACTTCTTATCCCGGTAGTATGATTCCGTGGGACAAATATCGTACTCCACGTGAGCGAAGCCGCTGGCACAAGCTAGTGACATCATAAAACCCATAATCCCCAAAGGGGTGGGCAGAGGGGTACTTAATAGTACACCCACATTTCACCAGTAATGTTTAAGTCCCATGTAATAGGGGTCGAGCCTATTGCCATCAAGCGGGTACAAAACCAAACTCCGTGGCTGCTACTGATCTTCTTGATAGGAGAACCCTGTTATACAATACTTTGCCTGATTCGGTAATCGAATCTGAGACAAGTGGCAAGCTTGTGTGCACTGTGTAGCAAGCGGGCGTTCCAGTATTAGTTTGTTTACGCCTTGAGTTCCTAAGTAAAATATTTTCAAACTCTAGAGAGTTTAGGAATATTTTAAGCTCCAAAAATAAACTACGTTCCTAAACAAAAATAATAACTTTTATTATTATAGGTTTCCACACCTACGCCTACTTAGTCAATAATATTTAAATTATTCTGGCCTTCTTATTTTGTTGTCCCGTAAATCAATTTCTTAATTTTGTTTTGTAAATAAACTACTAGCGGACCTGGCAGACATCGTCCTGCCCGGATAACAGCGCCACCTACCGGGTCCAATTGTGTTTTAAAGCATCCCAGAAATCCCCATTAACAAAATGATCTGCCATCTAATGAATTCATTTGTTACAAAAAATGTGATAAATGAAGAACCGCTCAACCGATTTTGTGCAAACTTCACATAAACCATCTACTAAATAGACCAAACACAGCCTTATCATTTGGTTTGGATAGGTGAACCCGTTCTTGAGTTATAAATTTACAACGAAAAGTGTCATTGATTTTTACATATATTGATTTAAACTTTTAGCATAGTAAGGGTCGAAACTCCCAGACCAAAAATAATAAATAAGAAAATTCCTTCGAAAGCAAAAATGTACGTAGAAATGAACGTACTATACAGTACTATAAGACTCAAATTATTTCAAGATATAACGTCAACACCACACTCACAGCCTCCTAGCTCAAAATTCTAGTGATATCACTTCAGGCTTGGGTTTATCTTTGCCACCTAATTTATGGACATCAAACTAGGATCAATAGCACTCTAACTGATAAGTTCTTAGGGGCTTACTTATATGATGAGTCCCTAATAGACTAGAATTGGTAAGTACGAGGAAATTGGAGTGAGGACAGTTTTGAGTGTGAATGTGGATGGGTATAAGAGTAGAGGAAGACCAAAGTAACGATGGATGGACTGTGTTAAGGATGATACGAGTTGATAAATTTCAAACTGCCATACGTCCACTTCATGTAAAATTTGGGAAATTAACGTTTTTGATTTCATTAGTGTTATGGAATATTAAACAATAAACAATAATATTAAATGTTATAACACTGTTTTAACATTATTATAACAGTGTTATACGGTGTTGACTATCGACTGTGTCTAAGTATTTTAATGAACATTTTAACAATAACATTCATAGAAACTTTGAAAAAAAAAACATTTTTGGACTTATTGCCTATTGATATATACAGGACTTATGATATATTGATTTGAATCATATGGACTTATGTTTGAAAAATAACCAAAATCACAATCACAAAACTTTCGACAAGACTGACGCCATATTGGCAAGTTTGGCGTTTTGTGATTGGTCACAATGTCGCAATGGACATATTGTGAGAATTAGAAATAATGTCCATGTGGACTTACTAGAATTTGAATAAAACTGACACATTTAACCGTTTTTTTTCAAGGTAATGCCTGTGAATTAAGAGCTTTTAAAGTGAGTTGTAAAACTTAAATTTAAAAGGTCATCATTAATAGGCTGTTTATGATGATTATTCATAAACAGCCTATTAATGTTCCCACTGCTGGGACACAGGCCTTCTCTCTTTTTGAATGGGCTCTAGTCTAGCACGCGGGCCTAGTGCGGATTGGTAGATGTCACATGTCTTCGAATTTTTTGAATTTATACGGTGAATACAACTAAATCAAAACGTCAAATTTTGTTGTAGTAGGACTACGGCAGTTTGATATTTATCAACTCATGTATTATGGAAAGAAATGAAGTGTTTGATGAGATCACTAGTAATATAAAATTATGAAAGAAGATCACATGCTGCGCTGACCCCAATTAATTGAGATAAGAGTAGAGAATGATGATGAGTATCCTAATATTCTTCGAACCTAGACACTTATCGTGGCTTTTAAGGCGTCTTACAACGGTAGCTTAGTTCATAATGTATTTAATGACTACTAAAGATTATTTTTTTTTTTATGTCATTCAAGGCGTAAACAAAAATTGAGCCTAGAACTATTTTATGTAGCATACATTGAGTAGATCCACCTCCGTAAGACGAATAAAACTGACTGGCCTGTTGGTCTAGTGGTTAGTGACCCTAACTGCTATGCCGGAGGTCGTGGGTTCGATTCCCACCCAGGACAAATGTTTGTGTGATGAGCACGATCATTTGTTCTGTGTCTGGGTGTAATTTATCTATAATATGTATGTATTTAGAAATATATAAGTATGTTTATCAGTTGTCTAGTACCCATAACACAAGCTCTGCTTAGCTTGGGACTAGATGGCGTTGTGTGATAGTTGTGGAAAATTATTATATATTATATTAATAAAAAGTCACAGTGTGCCCGAGGAACGAAATGACATTCTTTGAGCAAAGGCTAAGGAACGTCAATAAGTCAATCATCGTCATAGTATTTGCTCGCACCGTTTGACAAGTGTAGGTTCCTCATTCCTGTTGGATAAAGTCGAGATGGGAACGGTGATTGCCTGTGTCAATCTGTCATTTTCTTTCAATTTTTCTTACTTTTACCTTTTGAATTTGGAGCTTCTTTAGAGAAGCAAAAAAAGTTTTTCAGGAAAAAATATTTTTGTTCATATTTTATCAAAGGTTGCTCGATAAGAAATGACGTCTGACAGGAGAGAATTGAAGAAAAAAAGTATTTCGTCGACCCCAAGTTGAATGATACAATGACAGGAAGATGACAATGCTCTACAAGGAGTGGGATCACGTCAGTCATGTACAAAAGGAGTTACAACTTACTTAGTTTCTCAATCGAATTTTTCATTGCAATAACACTCTATTGACGCTAAATCATTATCCACAGCCGATTTGCATTAATTACACTGCTGGGTATAGATGGGCCTCTTTTTACTTGTGCCAAGCTTCAGACTTTTGTGTCAGCCTCATCCAGAATAATAGGGAAGTTAAAATAAAAAATCTAATTAGTCCGTCAGATAGATTTTCAAAAAATATTCGCCACGTATTTTTTTATTTTTTTTACGTAAACAATAAATTAAAACGATACAGTGCCTCGAAAAGTCGCGTGACGTCATACTTTCGTACATTTTTTGAAAGAAAGTGGCGTCACCAGTCCACTTACGATCTTTGACACGTTTTAATTTCGTAAATTTTTATTAATTTGATAAAACAAAAACCATGTATCCAATATTTTTTGATATCATAGTCAGTCACTACCCTATTTTTTTTTTAACGCCGCGATGACAACAGGGTAAACAGACAATGGTAAATGAAAAGCCATGCCATAACTCCCAAAGAATACTTACATTAACCTTCATATCTTCGTCTCCCAGTCGAGCTTGTCCTGGTTCCCAACTAGGACCCCAGAAGATAGCCTTCAGCTTGTACTCCCAGGTTTCCAGGCTACGGAACTTCTCCACCACGTAGGTGTTGTAGAATGCCTGGAAATAATGGAAGAGGTTGGTCATACAAGTTGTAACAGCAGTGTTGCAGCATTAACGTGTTGGTCAAATGATCGCAAGCGCGCCAGCTGAGCATTAGTCACTGGATTTGAATCCGGGTCGGGGAAAGTGTTATTGTGTTTTGTTCATCAGGAATTTCTTAAGCAGGCATGAAGTCTGGATTACAATTTGTGCTCGGTGGATGACAATGGGTCATCTATTAGGTACACCTCTACCTAACCCTTCGGAAATTATGGGCTTGATGTTATGGTATACAACATAATTATGTATCTCAGCTTCTATGGTATATAACAAGGGAAATTACGCAGCCTTAATATAATTCTCTCTATATTTATTTTTTGTTGGTAATCATTGTCATGAAAGGCCACAAAACCTTATATTAAAGGTTTACGTACACTGATTAAGGCACGTTACAGATGTGGGGACCTGGGGACGTGTTCTAACAACGCAATATTGAGCGCCTGGCACAAATTACTGAGCAACGATAGCGCAAAAGAAAATAATTCGCTCATTTTTTCAGCAGGGTATTATAGCAACCATGGAAGTGCCTCAGCGAAGACTATCTTACAGCGATTGGTTTTTTTTCATGGTCCTAATATGCCATATAAACAATTTAAAAGCATTGGAGTTCGCGTGATGAACAATCTCAATCAATGGTTTGATGAAAAATCTTTGATAGTGATCTTTCAAAGTTATACTTAAGAATGATATCATGGTGAAGTGGAGGTGTGTCCCGTGTAATAATGGAAGACAGCCTTTTCCTATTATAAATTTTCTAACCGGGCACTTATCCAGACTTCTCTACACATAAATTTGGATTGAACAGCCATATAGCTTGGCATAGTAGGTACCTACTTAATATTGGCACTACGAAGGGATCCAAACCCCGCTCTGTCTAACCACATCTTTACAATCCCCTGTAAAGTTGAACTTTTTGCCGTCTTGGCCCATTTTCCGAAGTTAATTGCAATGTTTTGTTTACCCAACGCGATGTAAGCATGTTCAGAATTTAATTATTATATTCACGGCAGTCGATGTTTTGTTTGGTCCCGAATATAGAATTAACCATGTTTGATGTGTACAAAGGTAAACATTATCATATTTTCTCTGCATGTAGATATTTTGATGGTAAACAGCTGTGTAATGATGGTCTAGATCTAGAGATCGCAAGTGGTACTGCTGAAAATCAAGACCTGGGTTCGGTTTTATTCTGGACAAAGTGATATTGGGTGCAAAGGCGGGCCCTATAGGATGGGACTTCAAAACATTACTGGCAAAACATGAGTATGCGTTGTCACCGATGCAAAAACTAAAAAATCATGTCAATGACTTTCGATGCCCAAATGTCGGGCAAAGTGTTATTGGGTTATTCCATATGAAACTCAGTAGCAGCCACGGCCCCAGGATTTGCGCCCGGAGCTCACCCCCTATTACATGTGGCTTAAACATAATCTAGTATAATTTGGGAGTACCTATAACTATAATAAGGAGCAGTCACCTGCAAAAATGCATGGACAATAGTGGATCGTACAAAAAAAACTAACAAGTCCGTCAGATAGATTTCCAAAAAATATTGAACACGTGTTTTTCTTTTTGCTTCGAAAACTGCACATCTTTGCAAATTCATTCCAATAGGAGCTTTTATTTGAGCACCCCGGTTGATAGCAATATACGCACCCCAAATAAGTTCACGTAAGCATTACTGGCAAAATATAGAAGTATTTACGTACACCTCTGCCTAATCCTTCGTGAATTATAGGCTTAATATGTTTATTATCTTAGCATGATATTTGCATATTAGGCTAGATAGATGTTGCCATCGGCCTTTTGTGTTAGTTTATGATAAATAGGTCATGGTTTCGGCCATGCAGGTTTACTAAAAGATTATTCAAAGTGGTGGTTTGTCCTAATTTTGCTGACACTGAGTATTATCTGTCGTGGCAAATCCCTTTTATTGAGCGTGGCTTACTGTGACACAGGCTTTTATGGGATTACTGTATGGATTTTCCATGATAATGTTGTGTCATTCAAGCATTTCGGTTCAAGAAGTTCGGTCTCATACACTAGCTAGAGCAGACGCTTTGTCAATTTTACTTAAAACATTGTGGTTCGATATTCTGTTTTTAAGTAAAAATGCATTCAAGAGGCAAATCTTAGCAACTCTAAAAGACCAGCAAAGTACCTAAAATACTATTGACATAATGTTTAATACGCACAAAAACTCACTTTTTCTTTGTTTTTTCTTTTATACTTGTAAATCGGGATATTAGTTCCAGGTTAATGGCCGTTGTTTATGATAGGACAATATTCCTGTGCTTAAAAATGTACTGTGTTATAGGTTTTGTATTTTTGTATTGCTACTAGCTAGTTTCAATGTTCTTAAAATTGTAATCTGCGGAAAACGTAGTGGGTAGCATAATTGTTTAAAAATGTTAGATTTAAGATATTATGTTTAATTTTTATTGTGCTACTGTTTGTTTTTCCCTAAATAAATAAAATAAATTACGCCGAGTGCTACCTCGTCGCAGTTGCGACGCGCAAGCTGGCAACTTTTTTTATTCTGTCGTTTTATATTTATAAATATTATTTATTATTGGCTGTTACCAGCGCCTTCGCCCGCTATGTGTTATTCCAGGTTATAAACTATCTGTGTACCAAATTTAAACCAAATCCGTTTAGTAGTTGTTGCGTGAAATAGTAACAAACATCCACACCAACAAACTTTCTCGTTTATAATACTCATATTACATAGCAACATAATATCACGCCTATCCCTTCGGTGATTGAAGGTATAGGCAGAAGTACACCCACACTCACATCTCGCTTGTGTATCCTGATAGAAAAGTCCTATAACACTTTACTCGACCCAGGAATTGATCCAGGACTTCACGCTCAGACGATGGAACGAGCTAACTCAGAAGAAGCTTTACTCGGGACATAAATAGAGTTTGTAACTTTTTTTTTTGTAGTCAGTTTATGCACGTAATGTTTTTTTAACAAATACATAACTTTCTTTAGAACTAAAAAGATTGTGAACTAGATACATTAATATCTGCTTGACCTTTTTCCAACTACGTTAAGGGTTGGTTTCAACTCGAATCGGAAAATGTAAATTACAAAACTAAATAATTCATCATGATTGTCCTTTTATCGGAACCTATGTATATTTTTAATACCCAATGAAGAATTTGCACTTTCAGGAAACTACAAACATATTTAGTGTGATTCATTGTATTATGTGACATATTTGAATAGTCTAAATTCGTGGTAGCATGTATTTTAATGAGTGCAGGTAATGTTTGTTCCGGTATTATGCTATTCATGAATACTGCAACGTTTCAACTTGTGCATTTTGTACAGGTAGTTTATTATTAAATACTAACTGCCGCACTCAGAGAGCTTTAATGATTACTTAGGCCACACTTAGTAAAGGTTTTGGCAGTTTTGTCATACAGAAGTATGTCAAAACTTTACTAAGTGACGGCTTAAGTAATCATTAAATATCTCTGAGTACCGCAGTTAGAATCTAGAACTTTAGTTAGGCCGATATATACGTATATTAGGTTACATAATACTAATCGATTTCATATATAGGCAATAATTTCATAAAAGCTTGATCTTGCCGGTATAAGGGTTTTTAAACAGCCTGCTCTGCACCCTCTGTGTCGCAGCACTTGCTTAAATTATTTCCGAAAAATTTAAGTTTTGATATGTTTTTTTTTTTATGGAAAATGTAGTTGTTCTACAATTACGTTTGACTAGCTTTGGGGCCTTTAGGCGTAAATATTGTAGCTGTAACCAAGAAAAAGTTGATGAAAAAACCCAACACTTGGGTTGACGGTCTAATGGAGTCCAAAACCTCAGCAGGCGCTTCATAAATTATTGTAAATTTAATAAATACCTGCAAGTACAGCGGGTTGAAAGAAGGCTGATTGTAAATGAGACCATACACGATCTCAATCTTATCAGTCTCCGGTCTGAAGGTGCCGAACAGACGGTCCCAGATGATCAGCACTCCTCCATAGTTTACGTCCAAGCAGTATTTATTGCTGCCTAAAGAGAAAAAATGAAATTACTTTTAAATGGTTTTGCATACTTATTTTTATTTGGTTTAGCAAAAGCCCAGCTGGTCCACTTATTAAAAGTAGAGCACTTGCGCTGTAGCATGTGCTTACGCAGATAGGAGATGATCTATTTATTCGAGACCCTTTTGTTCAAAAAACATTTAATATCATCAATAGGGGATCGGACTGAGTCAAAAAATATGATTCTAATTAGTCCGTCAGTTAGATTATCGAAAAATATTAGATACGTTTTTTTTGTTTTATCAAATTAATAAAAATTGACGAAGATAAGATGTGTGGTTGTGACGTCATTTGAAGGTAAAAAATGTACTATCATATGACGTTTTCGAATAGTTCACGAGTTTTCGAAGCACTGTATCGTCTTCATTTTTTGTTTATGTTAAAAAAGAAAAAATACGTGTCCAATATTTTTTGGAAATCTATCTGACGGACTAATTAGTTTTTTTTTGTCCGATCCCCTATTAGGTTTATAAATAAACGATTGAGAAATACGAGTATTAAAGATTATTATTCCAGTAATTTTATGTTTTTAATGGTGGCGGTTTCAAAATCCCCTTGGAATCTGTTTATGAGACCAGATAGTCAGCAGTGAAAAAACAAAATAGCCTTTTTGAGAATGTTACTATAATGTTGATTTACCATGATGTACCCTATGATGACTTGGAGTATTGAGGATGTACTCCAGCGGCCCAAGACTCTTGATGGCCTCAGTGTGGATCCAGAACATGTAGAGGTAGCTGAACTGATGATGCATCACGAATTGCGCTGGAGGGATTACCAACGCAAGAGGCAGGTAAAAGGCCTGGAAAAGAAGATGCATTAAAGTGATTGTAGGAACATTAACATCTCGCCTGTCTTCTCCAGGGGTAAGGCAGAGGTATTCTTAAACCGATATTTTGCTTGTTATGTGAGATATATTCTAGTCTGGTAAATTAAGACTGCCTCGCTGGTCAATAGATCTCGAGCTGAGGTCCCGGCTTCATTTTCTCGATCATGCAAATTGTTATTAGGGTTATTCCTTTAACATCATAATTGGTGAAATGTTGGTGTACTAAAAGTTACGCCACTGACTTACTATTTAGGAATTACATCGTGATGTTATGTTATCTTACACTTAGGATCTGGCATTCAGCCAAATGGGTGTTAAGTGGCAGACTTTCAAGTTGACTTTCGCAATGGCTTTTTAACTTTATAATATTATTCATTATTTTTATTATTTATGTTTTTTATTATTTTTTATGACTACTTTTGTTAGCTTGGGTCTAACCTGTTAAAACTAATGTACCTATGTGTTAATGAATAAATAATTAAAATATGTGCACTCGAAAACCTTTGGCCACACACTAAGTGACAAAATAAATATTATTTTATGGTTTCCAGAGAGTAAGCTGAAAGTTTTCTTTAAGAAGTCTTTCGAGACGATATTAATACTATAAAAATATTTCAAGTAAAGAGGAGATAATGTTTTGTTTGATTTTGCGCATTATACAGCTATAATATAATTTAGGTATAGTAATTATTCTTAGTTTCTAACATATTATATGCGTTTCATTTGTGGAAAACCGGCTAAGTCCGAGTCAGACTCCCGCATGAAGGTTTACGTACCATTGTAGTTAGGGAACCCCCTTTACGTTTAAATTTATTTTTATAATTTTTTGTTATAGTGGCAACAGAAATTATACACATTTTGTGAAAACTTCAACTGTCTATCTATAATATTTCAGATCATGAGATACAGACCGCTGACATACCGATAGACGGACGGCAGGCTTAGTAATAGACTCCCTTTGACTATCCTTCGGGTACGAAACCATAATATTATGAAGTAACTGTAAAACTAGAAAAATATTATACAGTATGTTAACTAACAGAGGGCGTTCCCGTCAACCAAGCATTCTGTACATCAAACTAAGTACCCCTACTCAAATTTTTTTGCTGGGAAACAACTTTTTTTTTGGTGTCAAAAATCACATTCTACGGTAAAACTCAAAGTACCACTCTTAAAACATTGTGCTAGTGGATGCTTTAAATAATTAATGGGTCATGGAGGTAATTTAAGTAACGTTATAGCCTGAAAAACTAGCTTTCTAACTTACAAAAACAGCTGTGAAAAATTTGGAACTTTGACCCCCAATATCTCCGTAACCAAGGGGTTTCCAGGTTGGTATTTTTTTTTTTAGCATGTATGGATGCTATACTATTGCGGGTTAACGGGAACGCCTTCTGTTAGTTAACATACTGTATTATCCCAGTAATAGAATCATTACTCTATCACCGCTCAGAATCCACGCAAAATCTTAGTATGAATCACGTTAAAATTTGAAATTCTTAAAATGGTCTTAATGTCTATAACTTTAAGAATTTTAAGTTTTTAACATGATTAATATTACTATTCTGCTAAAGCGGCCATTTTAGACACCCAGGGCATAAGTCCAGACTTCGTGCCAGCTACTGAGAACATCGTGATGGAAAAACCCTCGCTTAAAATCGAACCCAGATCCTCATGCTCCGAAGACACGCTTACGGCCTAGACCAACAAGTCACCAATCGCGCAAAAATTAGGCAGAGCTGGATATTATCTAAATAGGAATGTTTCCAAACTAAAAAAAAATTGATTCTAATTAGTCCGTCCACTAGATTATTGAAAAATCTTAGATACGTATTTTTTGTTGTATCAAATCAATTAAAAATTACGAAGATAAAACGCGTCAAAGATTTGAGTGGGGGGTTGTGTCGTCACTCAAAGGTAAAAAATGTCATACTAATGTCTTAGTTTTTAAAGCACTGTATCGTCTTCATTGTTTGTTTACGAGAAAAAAGAAAAAATATGTGTCCAATATTTTTTGGAAATCTACGAGTATCTGACGGACTAATTAGATTTTTTTGTTATCTACCCTATTATCGATAATACTGTACAAAGTCTACAACCTTAATAATATCAAACAGCTCTCGCCACACACGCCGATAAAAACCTCTTTAAGGCCTAAGTCCCCACAAAGTGTTTTTACGTCGAAGCCTTAATATATTCCCCGTCACGATTCCCGGCAACTTTCAGTGCAATCGACTTCCCTTATGTATTATTTATGACCGAATGTTTGGGAACCATAGGAACTATAAAACAAAATGATCGGGAGACGAGTTTCGATCTTTATAAATATGGAATTCGGATGAAGCTAAGCGAATGGCTTGCGACTTTTTATCAGAGGATACGGATTTTAAAGTCGCAATTAAGTAAAATAAAGATTTAAAGTTTATGTGCCATTTTTATGATAAAAAAACTGATTTTGTATTTTAGCAAGACGTTTTTGAAGCCAGTATAAGGGCTACTGAACCGAAATATTTCTGAAAGTAACTTTGAATGAGAAGGTAATGAAGGGAAGGTTCGTAATTGATAAAAAATCCATTATTAAGACTATTTTATTAGGGGCTAGAAGGATTTTTAAAACTGTACTAGCCGTGAAGGCATTTTGCAAGGCTTTGATCAGTAATCAAAGGTTTTAATTTAATAGTAAAATAAATAATATAGAAACTTACGAATCCACACCATCCTTGGAGCATAGACTGCCTTATCCCGACTCCCATGTTGAAGTCCTCAGACGTATGATGTACTTGATGCTGGGCCCATAATATGTGAACCTCTGTTGAAGAAAGTAAACTATTAGTTGATAATGTAGATCTGTGTAAAAAACAACTATCGAAGATCTACAAAAAAACAGCCGGGACCAAAACGGCATAAAGTACATTCCGAGGCCCAGAGGCGACTTTAGGTTGTCACCAAACCTATGCAAGCGCGATTCAATCTGAAGACTGGTTAACCTAAAAACTGTTTTATTTTGTATACTCCTCCAAAAACTACCCAAATCGTTTCAAGAGTGCCAATAAAAACAAAATAAATTTAAAAAAAAATCCAAATCGGCACAGCCATCTTCCAGTAATCGAGAAAAATATTTAGGTACATAAAGAAAAAGAAACGGTCCGACGACTTGATAACCCTCCTTTTTGAAGTCGGTTAAAAATCTTTAAATGAACTTAAATTATGCTTACCATGACAAGCTCTGTGCATCCAATAGTAACAGAAATCGACGCCGAGCGCTGCTGCGTACCATGTGACTGTACTGTCCCACGGTAACTCAATCAGCCTAAAGTTTGCGTATATCCACGTATATAAAAACGACTCGGCCCCACGCCATAATAGCCTAAAAACGATAAATAAAAGTAAATTACAATGCATAAACGTTAAGGCCGAAAATAATGGCTATTTCTCGAGGGAAATTACAGGGCTTGGAACTTTGATATTATTTGTTTAGCAATTATAAAGGTTGACAAAATATCGCAAATTATGATATGAATAATCAGATACAATTTTTTTTTCTTTTTCCAGACTTTGCCCCAAGTAATTTCTCCTGTATCGTGGGTGCGTTTACAAATATTTAACCTCACATACACAAACACCTAGACCCAAAACAACTGTCTGTGGGCCATACAAATATTTGTTCCGTGCGGGGATCGAACCCGCGACACGCTGCGCAGCAGTCCAATCGGTTAGCCATGCGCCAACCCTGCCGTCATTATTAACAAATAGTCTGGATTTGTGCTCGGTTTATGGAAAATGAATTAGTCCAACCCATGTAACCTAAGAATGCAGCTCTTAACAAAATAAGGATGTTTACTGACTCAAAAAAAATATGATTCTAATTAGCCCGTCTGTTAGATTATCGAAAAATATTGGATATGTATTTTTTGTTTTATCAAATCAATCAAAATTGACGAAGTTAAAACGCGTCCAAGATTTGAGTGGGGGTTTGTGACGACAACACCTAGGATTTACCTACAAAAAAACTTTATACACTTTAAAAGCTGGTCCCTAAGTATTTAGAGCCCGTAACAATAGCCATAAACGCAATTATACGTACTGTTGCTATCTAAGATAGGTGGAGTAATAATCCTAATGTTGCTATAAAAGATAATCCCTAAGCAAACTACAATAATATGGCAACTCGCCAGCCAGTAATGCTTTGTTGCGGTTTTCTATATCGGTTTTATAAAGACCCATACGAATTCAAAAGCTTTTGTAGTTTTATACTTTGTCTGATGTTTCAGAAGTTTACGAGTTACAATAAAACTTGAACGAATATAAATAATGATGTTTGAAATATAATTATGTAAGCACACCTAAAAATATAACAATTATATGTAAATAGATTTTTTTTCTCAGAAATCGGTGGGTAAAAAACTGAATCTACCAAACAAAAGTTACCGACTTCAACTTTTGTGGGAAAGGAACTAATATAATTTTGGATTACTCAGATTTTTTACCTAAATTAGAAAAGAAGTGTTATGATGACTGGAAGGAATATTTTGACAAGCGCTCATTGGATAAAGGAATCTGGTACAAGACCATGCAGGGTCAGCCTTTTCGTAGCCCTGGTTTATAAACAGTAATTTAAGTCGAAAATTGGTTGTACGGCTCACAGACTCAGATCTGGACAATGATATATTAAAACTATAGATACGTTGTCCGCCCTCAAAAATAACAACATGAAATGAAGCCAATTGGCCACATCGCGCTTAGTTACGCACCAACCTCTCACGCAATGCTACGTTTGTTCTTAATTTAAATCGTGTGTGTAAACCTGCGCGAAACATCTTTATGTTTCGCGCAGGTTTACACACACGATTCAACAGGCATACCGCTGTACGGTTTCATATTTTCTTTCCCTTTCTTTACGCGTAAAAGTAGTTTATAATATTTTCGCCGTTTTGAAACGCCGCCATGTTAGTTCATGACGTGCCTATATATAATACGTCATTGGATCTGGACACATTCCATGTATAAGTTTGCGCACTTGATGAAAAAAACGGACTCGCCTAATTGTGCGGAGAGTGAAGTTGTTGAAGACTTACACCACTTATTGATGGACTGTGTCTGAAATGAGACTGGGAGAAATGAACTGTTTAGGGTATTGAGGTTGAACAGACTTGAAGTAGGCACATTCCACAAAATCCTGGCTCAACCAAATGGTGATGATGCGAAGAGTCTGTTTAGGTTCATGGCCCACATATGACAAATATATATTAAGGATATGATGGGACTGACATACGCATTGCGATTATAAATGTCCCTAAATAAATAAAGAAAAAAAAATATTTGTGAGATAAATGAAGAGGGATTTATAACTATGGGATATGGAGGGATTTTACCTTCCACACTCCTGAAGGATTCCATGTGATATGCTGGTGATGCCATCGTTCAGCCTGATGCCTGGCTTGCCCTCTAGCCTGAGGACTATGTGTTCCAGGATCATGAAGATGAAGAAGTACGGCCATGACTGTAAACAGAAGAAAATTATGGTTTACTAATAGTTGTTAACGTCAAATCTCATAAGAGAACGATATCTAACATTAAAGATAGTAAAACTATTTGCATGTGATTTTAAGTTTTGTAAATTGTACAGAGATCTATTTATCCATTTTTGTCTTCCACATCATTAGCGCTCACAGAATGTCACTTTATTTAGACCCTCAGTGTACTTAGCTGAGAATTTTTATTTACCTAGTCTAAGTCCTATCGTAGGTAATGATTTATTTGAGGAACTTTTCCTTCCTTGAAAACTAGCTACCTAGTATACCTTAGGTAAAGCAGAAACACATTCAGACAAAAGGCATAAACCATTGATTGACCAAGACCAACCCCTTATTGCAAATAGAAATCGCAATACAACTTAACATATTGCTCGCTTAGGCCAATATCACACGATTCAGCCAAATTGATTCAGTTTATTTTAAGACAGGCGAAGAAATGAAAGGTGTGAATGATTATGATTGTTTCAATTGTGTTTGTTCTTGTTTGACTGCTTATAACAAAATTATATAAAAAAAAAACAAAATTAAATTATATCAAAATTATATTTAAAATATGTTCTTATTATTTATATTACTCGGACACAGTCGTCTAGCCCTTCTATCTGTCTGATGACGGTGAAAACCTTAATCAACCTCGGTCTATATCGTGTTATAAACGTAGTCAAGTTAACTCACAATATTTATCTAGGTACTTTTACTTTTTTCACAACTCGCTGTAAGCACATCAACCTACTACAATCTGTCAAATGTGTTAATAGATTTTCAACTGTATCGCTACAGCAATAGGTTCAAGGTTGATAGGGAAAATTTGTCAGCTTAGGGTAGCTTAATGTGCTGGCGTCTGTGTATAACATTATTTTAGTTTCAGACCCACGTTTTTTAACTCAGCTCAGAGCCGTAAAAACTGGCTTGTTCAACCATTCAATTGGTTGATCATCATCAACATCATTAGACCATAGCAATCCAATGCTGGATATAGGCTTCTTTAGTCTCACGCCACCAAGCTCGATTCTCGGCAACTCTCATTCAGTTGACTCAATTAGTTGATCCAACCAAATTGAACTAAAGTGATCCGTCTAATCCGGCCTAAGTTAGTAACCACACAAAAATCAATAGGCAAGGTAACGCAATATCGTTATCCACACCTGTGTATGTCTATGGATCATTTTACCGATTCGATTCTCAAGACGTAGGTAGTGAATGTTGATATATCGTGTTCCGTTGGTTTTGTAACTATTGCAACAGCCAGAATTATTAATATCAATGTGCATTAACGTTAAGTTTAAGGTCTTTTTACGTTACTGGTTTAGTGTCCGAGTCTGAACTTACATAGATTAGTGTTACTAGAGTTTGGTTTGTGCACTAATGGCTGTGTCGTTTATTGTAGAAAAAAAGTGCAATCTGATTGCAATATTGCACTTAATATTACTTTTATTAATCTTGAGTATGAACGTGGATGGGTTCGGGTCCGTTCACACAGACGGGCTCGAAGAAGAGAGAGTACTCGTATTTAGGCAGTTCTGTCTTCTATGGTTACGGAACAATGGTAATACCTTATTTCTTGTTTCCTTTTAAACAGTCAAGTAATGACAAATGAAATACCTACGTAACTTGCGTCTTCCTCAAAACAAAAAAAAAACATTCAAAATTCTATACTCATACAAAGATCGATAAACCAGAAATAAAGCACCAATAAGATTAAATTTATTCGAAACGCGTTTAAGTAATTGTTCCTCAACAATAAAAAGCGAGGATTGAAGGCATTCGTTCAAAGGGAACGAAATGATCGAATATTTAGTTTTATCACGTTTGTATCGTAAAAAATAAGGTGAAGAATGTTTCTTTTTACGCTAGTACAACAGGCTACCAAAATCTGTCAAAATAATATCTTTAAAGATTTTCAACTTTATTGTTAAAACTTTAGGTTCAAGGTTGATTGGGATGACAGTTTTGGGTTGCTGGCGTTTGCATGCACAAAAATGTGATAACAGATGACATAGTGATTCAAATAATTTTACTTCGTCTGGAAGAGTATGAAAAGGGCCATCTTATTTTTTGGGTTGGGAAACCATCAAATGAGTCCTTCCGCTCAGGGTAGAGCGGTAGGGAGTGTTAGACTTCTACTGACTAAAACCATCCATGTTTCTTCTTGACCCTTTCAACAACCCACAGCCCCGAGCTACCGAGAAATCATTTCATATCTAGAACGTTTGAAGGATTATTCGGCGTTCAAAATCGTTGATTTGATTTGCACATTCAATAGTTTTTGAAATGTGAGGGTTGGGTACCTTCCCGTCAAGGCAGCGGCTTGTTCACAAGTTACCGCGGTCTCGACATATAGGGCCAAGAAGGAACATGTGAGGTTTTTAGTCAGTAGAAGTCTGACACTCCCTTTCGCTCTGCCCAACAGCGGGAGTGGTTATTTGGTGGTTTCCCAACACAAATGTAAAAAAATGGGTTGGGTAGCTATAGAAAAAACAACATCACGCCGCGCGCCGTTAGTTCCTCCATATTATAAGGCCCGATTTCCACCTAAGCGGGAAAGAGATGAGTAAAATTCGACCAATCCGAGGAAGGGAGAAGTTCCCCCCCTGAAGTTCGCTCCCCTTCACTTTGGTGGAAACTGAGCGTAAGTGAACTCTCCACTAGTAACAGAGCTAATAGGTCAATTAGCACAAATAGCTAACTATGTATGTCACAAGCTCACCCAACACCACCAAACTCCCGTTCAGGGTACGCTTCACCTTCAACTTCCCGCTATTCATGTGACTGACAGATGTCATTAGTGACAGCTACCTGACTATTTGTGGTTGTGGGACAGTGTTTACATATATATGTTATAGATATACACTACAGTAAGTTTATTTCAAAACCACATTAAAGCATAGAATAAAAGAAACATTCGATTCTAACTATGACGAATAAAGTACCTAATACAACCCATTTTAGTGATCACTTGTGGCTTCCTTATTTCCTTGGTTTGACTTACCTGCTAATTTTAAAGTAGGTAGATAATCCACAACTTACTCATAACTCACATTGACAACAAAACAATGAAACACAGAAATATGGAGATGTTCATGCCAGGTAACTAGTAAAAAGTACCTACATATATGTGGTTTACTTCAAAAATTGTAACTAAAACAGTTAAAATACCTCAAATTATCGGTATGTCACACAACCACTGACTAACCTAGGCTAAGCAAGCGCGGTTTAACCTGAAGGTTGATCCAAATGGATGTTATTATCTAGCCATACACTCAATTTTTTTTGGGGGTGGGAAAAAATAACCCCTCCCGCTCTTGGGCAGAGTGAAAAGGAGTGTCAGACTTCTACTGATTAAAAACCACCTATGTTTCTTCTTAGCCCTTTATGTCGAGGCCGCGGTATCTCTTGCGAACCACTCGCAGCTCCGACGGGAGCCATAAACTTCTTACACCTTGTATTTACAGAATATTATGGCAAGGTAACACTAAACAGAAGTCTAACCTTGTTAGCGAAAGTTAAACTCCACAAATTAATGTCAACATGTCAAGTGCAACATTCATAAAAATAGAATAATCAAATATTAACAAATATTGCCTTGTGATATTGTGACACGAATATTTGGGAAGAAAATTTTGCAATCGTAATTACATTTTAGTAGATCATACGTGGTTGGATTTAGAGGTTATTTTTGAATGGCTTTAAAGAAGTCAAGGTGGTTAAAATTAAAATCTATTATAGCTTTGTATGTGATAACTTGGCCAGTGACCTTTTGAATTAGTTTGTGGTTTATTAGATTTTTTATTTGTTTTAAAACTGTTTGTACATTAATTTTCCTTGTTTTGTTAGTTTTACTCAACAGGATATGAATTGACCTAATATTACCTAAAAAAGAAAACATAAATACCGAATTTTATACTACTTACTTACATTTGTATTAGATAATTGCCTTAACAGTTCAACAATTTTTTCTATTTTTTTGTTTTTTGTATCAATCAAAGCATAGCTGCTTTTTTAACAGTAAAAAGTAGAGAAGAATATAAAATAAGTTATAAATCTTACCTGTCTAAAAAAATTTGGTACATCCTCTTTCCGTTCAAACATTGTGTCCTTCGGTGAGTGAAGGTAGAACATCCGTCCTATCCCCTTCAAATGGTCACTGACCATATCCGAGAGCCCATTCTCCTCTGTCGCGTTGGCGAAGGAAAAGTCCACCATCTTGGACTAAGACTATCTGAAACACAAAAAAAAAATATTATTTAATTTATTTATAACCAACGTATAATTTAAAAATATAATTTAATTTTAAAATTGCCGAATAGGTAGTTGGATGTTAAAAGAGATAAATAAATAATAATTCGTTTTATTTTCTTCCACAAATAAAATAAAGACAATCAGTACTTAAAAACTAACATATTTATACAGAAAAAAGTATTTTATTTGTGGGAGACTGGTGCCTAAACTAAGCCGAAGCCTGAATGATGTACTGTAATAGCAGAAAATTAAAATGGCAGCCATGAATTAAGCAAATGACATATTTAACTACAGCAAGATTTCTCCTGGCTTTTAAGCTCTGGTATGTCACCACACCTAGCAAGTATGGCGTAGGGTAGGTACATATGGGTAAAAGCAAAATAATTTTAGGTAGTGGTTGCAAATAAAAGACTTCTGGACCTTCTCAATTACTAGTTAATTGATTTTTTTGTGAAAAAAATAATAATCTGTTGGTTAAATTTAAGGTGTGTAGGAAGTTTTTTTTTTTAATTATAAGGTGGGGGTCAAAAGTACCAAGATTGCGTACGGCATTAACTCGCATCAGGGGCTCATTATTCAGAGTGTGATATTGAGGGCCGGTTGTGTGGCTATAGAGAAGGTTATGATAGCACCTTTGGCAATATTAAATTAAAGGTTGTATAAAGTGCTCCAATGGTGAATGTGGCCTATGTCTAGTTGGAGTGTGGCTGTATCGCTACGATTAGATATGGGAAGCGCATCTTTTACGTCATCAAAACTGTAGAGTGCTTTACATACTTGAGAGGTTATTTACAACTATGTATTAGAACAAAGAGACAGACAACGCCAGACACGCCAAACACATATCCCTCCTTTTGGGCTTCGCCGCAGTCGGATAAAAAACAGGGGACCGGGGCTAGTAACTTGGCCTACGCCAGAAGTGACAGAATTGCATTCCGAATTGGCTTTATCAAAGGTAACATATTGTATGCGATTACATGGTAATTTGCAAAGAATTTAAGCGATGCCGCAGGGAAGCCAGCCAAATCCAATTTACTCAAAAGCATATCATTGTCAACCCGGTCGAAAGCCTTCTGATAATCAAAATAAATTACATCCACCTGCTTTCTGTCGTCAATATTTTTGGCTGAGAATGTAGTAACGCGAAGCAAATTAGACGTGGTTGAACGAATTGGAAGAAATACGTGAATAATATTTTGTCTAAATATAACATAGTGAGTTAAAAAAAAACAGACAAACATGTTCACAAAATATGTACGGGAAGGTTGTTGGTAACAAAAACTGCTTACAAGTTACAACACACTTTGCTTGACCTGGTAGTCAAACTCAAAACACAGCACTACACCTGAAGCTGTCAATCAACTTTACTGATTATTACTGATGCTGATACTATTAGCCTGCATCATCCTGCTGGGCAAAGGTCTTTCCCCATGACTTCCATTGGTTTCCATCCAATGCCAATATGGACCACTGATCGCTAGTTTTATCCAAATCGTCTCGCTATCTTCTACGAGATCTGCCGCGACGCGTAAACTGCTATTTAGGCCCACAGCTTATTGGGCATGCGGCAGACGTGCCAGTCCAGCCCCACTTAAGCTTAGCGGTTTGATTATTAATTTAAATAAATTTCCAGTCAAGCATATATAATTTTAATGTCTTGCGGCTATTAAAATAGTTGGGAAAACCACGAATTAATGAACACATAGGTCAAACCGCAAAACATCAATAAACATTTTTATATTTTGCTTGCATACTAATTTAATTTTAGGTACTTATAAGCAAAAACATCCTTAAACTTATCTAGCTACGGAGATATTGGGGGTCAAAGTTCCATATTTTGCACAGCTGTTTTTTGTAAATACCAGTTTTTCAGGTTATAACTTTACTTAAATTACTTCCATAGCCCCTTTACTATTCAAAGCACCCACTAGCACAATGTTTCGAGAGTGCAAAATTGAGTTTTACCGTAAAATGTGATTTTTGACCCCAAAAAAGAAGTCATTTCCCAGCAAACATTTTTGCGTAGGGGTATTTAGTTTGATGTACAGAATGCTTGGTTGACGTATGTGTGAAGGGTTACTTTACACCCTGTAGATGTCTGGATGTATGGATGTTTATCAATGTTTCACGCAAAAACTTTAGCACACAATATACAGTGCTTTTCATTTTTGAGGGTGGGAAATCATCAAATAACTCCTCCCGCTCTGGGCAGAGCCGTAAGGAGTGTCAGAATTATTCTGACTAAAAACTATGTTCCACCCATGTTCCTTCTCATCCCTTTGTGTGAAGGCCCCCGTATCTCTTTCAAATCCGCAGCCCCGACGGGATAATTTATAGTATGAACCTGAGAAACAATTATCGAAGTCCAAGGGTGAAGCCGCGAGCATAAGCTTCTATAATATCATATAGAACACAACATTTATTTATTAAAATGTTAACAAAGTAACACTTATTACATTGTTAAATATTTCAATCATTTAATTACATTCATTTCATAGTAACACATTACATTAATTATTCATCCAAAAATCTTTATTATAGTTAATTTATTATGTGTTACTTTACGACAACGCGTTGGTCCCAATGGGGGTCGTTCAATACTTATTGAATTTATATTTCTTTCTTATCAGTGCTTGAAAGGTTAATGTGTAGTTACAAATTGTCCCTACTGATAACCTCAACACTATTATTATTTTTATTCCACATGGTAAACACGTTTATTTCAGTTGCTCAACATGCGAGATAGCTAAATGTAAAAGAGGTTATTATTATGAAATTTGAAAAAATGTTTATTTATGAATTATCTCTATTGAATAGTCTCTAGTACTCGGAACTGCGTGTGATACCAGAAAAAAACATCCACGGCAAAGAAACATGATTAGATTAGGGTATCTACAAGCTTGACCTGTGTTAGTTACTTACTGAATTGGATTTGTTTTAAGTTCAGAATACCCGGTGATATTTCAAACTATAGAAATCCAGTATAACCTGATCTCACTTTGCATTAGCTTACCGTACAATGAGAGATTTGCGTATACTGGTTTTATAAGTTTCATTGGTCGTCGGTCGTCGTGTGTAGGTACGGATTGTTACTCGTGTAAGACTGCTTGGAACACAAAATGGCGAATAAAACAATCACATTTCATAAAAAAAGTTAAGTTTTCACGAGTTAGGTATGTATTCTTTTATGCATTGGTTTTTCAAGAGAAAACTCATGGACATGTGCATTCTTTCTACCCTCACCTATGGATCGCAGACATGGTCATTAACCAAGCGTCAAAAATCCGCACTCGGGTTCTGCCAGCGAGCAATGGAGCGTAGTATCCTCGGAGTCAAGCTTAGTGACCGAATAAGGAACTCGATACTGGGTTCCATTCTCTCAAAACTCAAATTGCCGACGTGTGTCACACGGCTGCCAAACTTAAGTGGAGCTGGGCTGGCCACATCTGCCGCATGCCGGAGGAGCTATGGGCTAAACTAACCACACAATGGTTCCCAAACAGCAGCAAACGGCAACGCGGCAGGCCCTGAAGAAGATGGCGAGACAAACTCGACTCTTTTTGCAGGGATTGGCAAACAACATCACTGGATAGGGATAAGTGGAAGGAGGGAAGGGAGGCCTTTGCCCTGCAGTGGGACACAAATGGCTAATAATAAATAATAAATAAAATTGTTTTTTTTAAAGGTGTTTAACCTGACCTACGATATCTATTTCCAGATTGATCCAGTGTGATATTTATCTCCAAAAACCTTGATAGTTCATTGAACACTCAGTTAATGATTGTCTGATTTAATATTGCATAATAATAATTGTGTAAACTGAACGTACGATTATTGAAACATACTTATTTGTATAACATAAATTTTCGCAACATAATTATGTGACACTTTTTCCCAAAGGACTGGGCAAATTACTAGACTGGTCTATTAATTCGATCAGTCATTAATTCTCCATCATCGTCATCTTAGCCGAAAGACGTCCATTGCTGGAGAAAGGCTTCTTCAAAGTGTAACCACATTGACCGGTCAATCAGTCAAATTGCATCTTCTAAATTCTTTAATTCACTGACAGACTGCAAAAAGTAAACCACTTGGTCTCAACTCATAATAATTATAATTTTGGACAAGTGTTCTTTTAAAGAATTGGGCCCTAAGGAAGGCTTTTGACAATTCGTCCTCTAACAACATAGAGGATGAAAGTTTCAATGGGCGATGCTTATTTCCGCTTTGGGAGATGAGGGATTTTAACAGACTCATTACTTCTATTACTAAAACGGTTTTACTGTTGTTTTCAAAACCGTGTGTAATTCCAAGGATTTTTTTGATTCGATTTTAAAGGAGCGTATATACTAAACATATTTTACAAACAATACTTATAACTTTTGCTCCAGTATAAAGATACCGTATACGGAAGTAAGTCCGACACTGAAGATATTATTAGCTACATATCCGTATGTACATAGATAGATATACAGAACATACAATATAAGTCAGTACATATACTCGTACATAACGAGTACGATCTATATACTTGTACTAACCTACATACGGCACGTTGAGGAAGTTGAAGAAAATGATATTGACATATAAACTAAGCGCCAAGCGTCTATGCGACGCATGGCCAAGTACGCGTATTTATGGTTCAAAGATCTTTTTCTCCTGTGCCAGTTTTCCATTTGGTTGACACGTCAGTCAATAAACCCAGCCTATCGGAGTCAACTACTGAACATAGCTCTCTTTCAAACTGCCCCACACACACCCTGTTCGTCATCTTTTAGATCCAGTGGGCCGCTTGCCAATATGCAGTTTCCACTTCTTCCGACAGACATGGCAAATTGGCAACCAACGTGCGTGAGCTTGTTCTGCGCATTGTTCGGAAGATACAGGCGGCGGTACCGGACACAAAAGGCTAAGAAAGAACATGGGTAGTTTTTGGTCAGCAGAAGTCTGACACTACCTTCCGCTCCATGGAAAAATTATGCGTGAACTTTTAGGGCTCGTTTACGGAGACGCGGGGCGTCGCGCGGCGCGTGCAGGAGGTTCGTCGCGTGCTTTTTTATTATTCATTTACTAAGAGGCTGGTCCACCGCAACGAATTATCGCTACATTTAAATAAAATAATATATATTTTTTTAAATACGCACGGCGCGCCGCGCGACGCCCCGCGTCTCCGTAAATGAGGCCTTTTTTTTTTTTTTTTGGTTGGTGTAAAATCATCGAATAACCCCTCCCGCTCTTGGGCAGAGCGAAAGGGAGTGTCAGACTTCTACTGACTAAAAACCACCCATGTTCCTTCTTCGCCCTCTGTGTCGAGGCCGCGATAACCGGTGGACTACCCGCGGCCCCGACAGGCGTCGGCCCTTTCGGGCCCCTCACGGCCTGTTTTCGTCGTGAGACGGATGGACGGCGAGTTAGCCCATCACTCACCGTCCACAGGCCCGTGTCTACGGTGGCCGAAGGTCATCGCGGGACCCCCGACGCCCGGAGCGCCTCGGACGAGAGGTTCTCTCCCTCTCACGTTCCGCCACCTCCTTCGCCAGCATCACTGCTTCGCAGAAGGAGGCGACGGCGTCCCATTCCTCCTCGCCCCGGACCATGGCTTGCATCAGGGCCGGGCGCGAGAGGTCGCCGCCGCCGATCGCCGCTACGAGAACACGGCGGGGCTCCGCCCAAGCGGGGCACACCTCCACTGTGTGCTCCACCGTGTCCTCCGGCCGATCCTCACAATGGTGGCATCCGGGCGTTTCCTCCCGCCTGATTCGGTGCAGGTACCTCCCGAAACAACCGTGTCCGGTGAGGACCTGCGTCAGACGGAAGGTGAGGGCGCCGTGGCGCCTCTCAAGCCACTCCTCAAAGAGGGAACTTACCGCCACTATCGTGGCGTGCCCTCCGTAAATGAGGCCTTAGGGTGACATAGTGCGCCCGTTAGGGCTCCGGGATGTTGTAAGAAATCCGCGGCCTCTACATAAAGAGCTAAGAAGGAACATGGGTGGTTTTTAGTCAGTAGAAGTCTGACACTCCCTTTCGCTCTGCCCAAGAGCGCGAGGGGTTATTCGATGAAAAAAAAAAGGATGACAGTGTGGCCAAGTAAAACAAAGTCATTTCAGAGGCCCTTAGACAGCATAAAACGTTGAAACCGGGTTAGGCACTCGTCACACGAAACAGAAGATAAGGACGTAAAATGTCAGCTTTTTTTTTTACTGGGCCCGCGTGGTGGATTCCATCCCTAGAGAAAGCCTTAGTCCCTGCAGTGGGAACATTATAAGCTGATGATGATGGTGATGAAAGGATTGTAGTTTTTGATTTATTCAATGGACTGTCAATTTTCAAGACGATGTACAGACGACGAGCACATAAAGATACCCGAATCTAATCAACTTGGAACCTAATACGTTAGCAATTAAATTGAAAATCGTGAAATGTGCTGGCGTATATATTATGAGTTTTAATGGTAAAAAAAAAGTTTGTGGTTTTTGTTTTAAACTACACAATGACATGGAATAATGTTCCATGTGTAATTTATGGCATTTTATTCCGATATTTATTTTTTTATTTAGATCATCTTAGCTAGTTAAAAAATTTATCTTTTGTAAACTGGGTTAAGAAGGTTAAGTGTATACATCAAAATAATATGAATTATCGCACTAGTGCGTTATGTAAACAATAATAATATAATAATATAATATTCCACAACTATCACACAACGCCATCTAGTCCCAAGCTAAGCAGAGCTTGTGTTATGGGTACTAGACAACTGATAAACATACTTATATATTTCTAAATACATACATATTATAGATAAATTACACCCAGACACAGAACAAATGATCGTGCTCATCACACAAACATTAATTGTCCTGGGTGGGAATCGAACCCACGACCTCCGGCATAGCAGTTAGGGTCACTAACCACTAGACCAACAGGCCAATCAAAAAACTAGGTATTATAAATATACTTTGTTATCAATGTTCCCACACCGAACAATATTTTAGGAAATGTAAGATTTAAATTGAAATGGTTACTAACATTGTTTTAACAATGAAAGCAGGATACGGAACCGTATAGCGGGATACAATCGATAAACATGGTAAATATCCCGTTTTCAGTATTAGTTTAAAAGGAATTTATTTAATTACCTAATTTTCATGATCAGATGTGAAAAAGGTGAGGCACTTTTATTTTCTGTTACATGAGACTTTATAATTATAAACTTATAATTATTTTAAAATTACCAAGACTCAATTGTTCTTATTACCTTCATGTACTGCACCAAACAGTGGTTTATTGTATGTTATCAATATTAACTGTCAATAAAATAACTTGAGGAGGATACAGCAATATTTATGCTGATAACCTATGATTTTAAGGTTCAAGTACCGATTTTTTCAAACAAGGGATTATTTATTGATACGTGTAATCATTCACAAAAGGTCAATGATTATTTGATAAATATTTGAGAGCTGCAATTATCTTTTTTTATAAGTTAAACTGTGCATAAATGCCGACAGGGAAATTAATTGCCAAGCAAATTGACACCTAATTGGTAGCCAATTTCGACTTTATATTACAATAGGAATTAGTATCATTTTAATTTCCCACCTTCGACCGATTCAGTTGTTGTTTAAGTTTTGTTGTCACGGAAAAATACATACTGATTAGTAAAACTAGAACCTTAGGTCCAACAGGAGGTTGGAGTAAGTATCTAAATAATTTAAATCGGGACACATCTGGAACCTAAAATAGAATTTCGCTCAAGATAAGTTATTTAAGCAGCACTTTTGATCCCAACGTAAATATATTGCTGTTGCCAGCGGCTTCACCCGCTACAACTCGTAAATTATCCCACGGATCATAAAATTGGGATAAAAACTACCCTATATGTTAATCCAAGGTATAACGTATCTACATACCAAATTTCAACCAAATCGGTCCAGCCGTTTATGCGTGAAAGAGTAACAAACATCCACACATCCATTCTCACAAACTTTCACATTTATAATATTATAAGTAGGAAGTAGGATAGGATTAGGCAGTACAGACAGCAACATATCAAGCTAAACTTTTAGTATACCATGGCCTCACTTTGTATAGATATCCCGTACAATGAGAGATCCGCATAAGCTGGTATTGTATAGCTTGGTGTAGCATATGTGGATGTATTCATATTTAATTCTATTGATCTCATGCCAAGTTATGTCTCTTGGTTTATTTTTAGTTAATAAGCATGTTTTTGTAACCATCAGTCTTGTTGCAGTCACTACTTCGGTGCAAGGAAAGCATTGTGAGAAAACGAGCTTGCCTAAAATATATTTATCATGTTATGCCAATAGGGTATCAGACAAAAAAAAAAAATTGGCCGCCAGATAGATTTCCAAAAAATATTGATCACATATTTTTTCTTTTTTCACATACTTAGACAAAAAATTGACGACACAGTGTTTCCAAAACTCGTGAACTCTTGGAAAACGTCACATATCAGTAAATTTTTACCTACAAATGACGTCACAAGTACAACCGACTCGTGATCTTTTTTTTTTTTTTTTTGGTGGGTGTAAAATCATCGAATAACCCCTCCCGCTCTTGGGCAGAGCGAAAGGGAGTGTCAGACTTCTACTGACTAAAAACCACCCATGTTCCTTCTTCGCCCTCTATGTCGAGGCCGCGATAACCGTTGGACTACCCGCGGCAACCGACTCGTGATCTTTGACGCGTTTTATATCTTCGTCAATTTTAATTCATTTAATCAAACAAAAATACGTATCCAATATTTTTCGATTATCTAACAGACGGACTAATTAGAACCATATTTTTTTAGTCAGCAAACATCCTTATTTAGAGGCCCATGGGTGGGATGAAAACCCTGACACCGGGATAGGTACTTACCTGATAAAGAAGGGGACAGAAGATTGGTATTACCTACAGTTTATAACTAAATTGTGTTCTGGAACATTATTATATGAGATCTTAATAATAAATTATGCTCAGATATGTAAACATTGAATTGTTTGAAATGAGCTGTCAATGTTATTTACAACGGAAACATCTCAATCTCCATTCTTCATAGATATTTCTGACTTTGTTTACATTGATGTAAGATAAAAGAAATATTTTCTTTACCCAAAACAAAGGAAATTTATCAGATCTTGATCCATGTACAGTCACCAGTGCATCTAGCTATCCGAAACTGTCAACATGTCCCAATTAACTTTGAACTTAATGTTTTAGTGATAAAGTTGAAAATCTATTGTAGAAATTTGACAGATATTAGTAGTTTGATGTGACTGTACTGTAAAAATTATAAACAAGGCAGATATAAGAAAGGCAAGATAAAAACAAAGCCAGATAAGTTATCTTAAAGTTGAGAATATTAAATTCTCATATTATCGCAGATAGCAACAAAGAAACATAATTTATTTATTTAGGTAACAGTTGGTTATTTCATTGGACTATTTATTTTCACCTTGCGAAAGTGCACTGTCTTGTTAAGATTACTTAAGTCTATTAAAACTCACATAAATATTTTTTTCACTCATTGACAGGAATACTGTCTGTCTTCGATTCCCGGTTCGGGCA
The DNA here is from genome assembly GCA_932274075.1 of Diarsia rubi. Taxonomy (NCBI): domain Eukaryota; kingdom Metazoa; phylum Arthropoda; class Insecta; order Lepidoptera; family Noctuidae; genus Diarsia; species Diarsia rubi. The sequence goes on along the minus strand of OW026417.1, from coordinate 19,560,170 downwards.
AAGTTGATGGCAATAGGCCCACCCCTTATTACATTGTACTTAGACATAACTGTCAAAATGTGGAAATAAACATATAAGTACTTACAGCTCTATTAGGTACATCTCTGCTTTATCCTTCCGAGGATTACAGGCGTGATGTTATTGATAGTGTTTGTATTAGTAATTTTCTTAAAATATTTTTGAAGCAAGGTTACTGGTAGGCACTATCACTCATGTGAAGCGTTACTACGCACTTCATTAAATTAACGCGTAGGAGCGAAACAACAGTTCACTGATCTAAATTATTCCATATTAATATTGTCATTGCAAAAGTAACTCTGTTTGTTTGTTAGTTGTTACACTTTCACGCTAAAATAGCTGCACAGATGTCGATGTTATTTAGCACACAAGCAGAAAATGACGTGGGTTGGGATACACAGGTATACTCCCTACCGCTCTGCCCAGAGCGGGAGGAGTTATTTGATGATTTCCCATTTCCAAAAAAAAGGGACTCCTCTTTCTGATATAAGGGTAATGAACGCGTGCGTTCATATTATTCCATGCGTTCATGTATTCTATCCTGCTGATATGAAGGAAGTAGAAATTATGTTTGTCCTCCTCCTTTTTTGATTCATTTCATTGCGGCATCCTCAGCAACATTTTGGTAGTCGCCACTGTTGATTCTGCTTTTCAGAAATTCCACTGTAACTCTTGAAAAACAGAACCAACAGTGGCGACTAGTCCCATTTTTAATATTTAGTTCGCCCGTTTTTTTTACTAAAAAAAATCTGTCGGTCGAAGCCGCGGTCAGAAGCTAGCTCCACATAAATAGAACAAATAAATTGGTTTAATTAAAGAGCCCAGTAATACTCTTCTTTCAATAAACAGCTACGAACACTCTTTGACCTTAATTATAATAAATTGAACATTACTTTTTCTTGTTAACCTTTATGGGTAAGATAAATTGTTTTGTTTAGATATTGAGGGTCATAGAAAAGATGGATGTATTGTCTGAGGGATGAAGTGATGGAAAAAAGAGTAAATGATATCTTGAGGGCTTACATGGGGTCGGGGCTGCGTTTTGTTCGAAAGAGATACCGCGGCCTCGACACAAAGGACTAAGAAGGGGCTTACATAGGAATGGAAGAAAAAAACGTACGTACCCCAAGTAAATAATATGCGAACTGAAGGTAAGAATAAGGGCTTGGAGATTACAAAGTGCGTGTGTGGTCGCCGATTTCTGACACATCATTTGATAGCTTTTTAGGGATTGGATCATGTGCTCCCAAGTCGAGTTAGTTAAAATTACCTTAATGATAGCTGCATTTACTTGCATCATTTGAGTCACTAATAAGAAAAAATATAGATATGTGATGAGAAAGAATTTGACGGCGCATTCGGCGCAGTGGCTCAAGCAACGGACTGCTGCGCTGCGTGTCGCGGGTTCGATCCCCGCAGGGAACAAATTTTAATATTTGTATGAACTACAGATAGTTGTTTCGGTTTTGGGTATTTGTGTATGTGAGTTTAAATGTTTGTGAACGCGCCCACGATACAGGAGAAATTCCTAGAATGGGGCTACGTTTTTTTTAAAAAAAAAAAAAAAAAAAAGAACAAATCGCATGTGAATAAAAGAGTGATAAATATAAATGTTTATAGATGGAGATAGATGAAAGGCCAAACAAAAGATGACATGCTGGACATGGGATGTTGTAAGAGATACCGCGGCCTCGACATAAAGGGCTAAGAAGGAACATGGGTGGTTTTTAGTCAGTAGAAGTCTGACACTCCCTTTCACTCTGCCCAAGAGCGGGAGGGGTTATTTGATGATTATTGACCCGCCAAAAAGAAGCTGTTGGTCTCGGCTGCCAAATATAGATATTCGGCAGTCCATCTCCTTAGCCTTATATGTCGAGGCCGCGGTATATCTTGCGAACCACCCGCAGCCCCGACGGGAGACCACTTAACGTGCTTCGCGAGGTACGGAGGAAACTCTGTATTTGATGGGTGATCACGCATCCACAGTCCAACCTAGGCAAGCGCGGCTTAACCTAAAGATCGCCCCGAGTGGCAGATATTATTAAACCATGCATGCAGCATGATACGCATGATAAGAGAGAGAACATGATAATAAATAAACTAAAACACAATAGTTACCGATGTTTTAGGTGATGGTTATAATGACCGATCATTCAATAATATTATAGCTATATATTATAGCTATAATAATATGCGGTATCTATAAATATTCTTCCTTAAGCAGCATCAAAAACAAAACTAGCAATAGGTAGATAAGCTAAAAAAAATACTAGTTGATAGACAGCATAATTTATCAATCAACTTATATTTTCTACGCTACAACTAAATTGATCAATTAATACAATTAAGATAATCTTGGCCTACCTAGAATCTATAAATATGTTTATGCTCTCGAAGATCACAGACATACAGACGGTTACAAATTACCCGACCAATAAGATCCACAAAAGAACAGTTGGATCAGTTGAACAAATTGTGCATCCAATCTCAAAGGATTTTGTTTCAACTAGACCATTACAGGAATAATTGAATGACAAAAAATTAAAAGCGAAGCTACAGTCACAGTCACGAGGCTGAGTAACTTGTAAAAGTACAGTGGCCTATTCCAAAACGAAGATCTCTATGAAGAGAAACGGGCAAGAAATTCCACGGATATTCTTAATCCAGACCGGCTTTCAAACACTGACAGACTCTGACAGATACTTTAGTAAGTATTTCTGGAGGTGTCTATGTCTTTCTATAATTTATCTCAAAGTCAGTTAACGCTGTAAACTTTTATTAACACTTATGTAAATGTTTACTCTCACAACATTCATATTCTTTCGAATTGGTAGAATTACACCTACTGCCAATCAACCACAATTAATCCGAAAATATGATATTTCTTCACTAAATAAAATATTTTGCTATATCCATACATTTCGCGACAGACATGCAATGAGGACATTTGCAAAAATAGAACATACGATTTGTATTCACTTTTTATTGTTCGTGAATTATTCATGACTTGTCGTATAATATTGCCAATGACAGTAAAAACTCTTTGTTTTAATTCAAAATAATATAATATTTAATGTTAAAGTGAGTGTGTCTGTCTCGCTTCCATTCTTTAACGGCTGAATTAATTGCAATTAAATTTACACTTAAACACTCACACACTTTACACAAATTTTCACTTTGTGCTTCTGTGTGTTGTGTTGTATTTTATGTGCACTAAATAAATGGTTTATCTACTATGTCAAAATCTAAATCCCTACAAGTGGTACTTACTTATAAAACTTCGAGAATGTGTGCACGTTTTGGGTGAGGCGCTTCCTATGGAGAAGAAACAGCAAACTACATGGTTACTCTTACTAAACCTGCTCTACTTTAAAAGAAAGAAAAGAAAGAAAGAAAAAATGTCAAACAACTTGTAAAAAAAACAACAACTAACAACTTGTGAAAATAACTTGTATTTTACAATATTATGATCTAACAATACAGTACTTGAATATAGGAAGACAGCGTAGCCCTGTCAATAAGTCACAAAAATGTAAAGACATTTGCATAAATCACATTCCACACGGATGAAGCCGTGGACAAACGCTAGTCCTAGATATGTAAAGACTAGTCGAATGAAAATGCTAATTAAATCAACAATGTTTTTGTGGTCTTATAATAAAATTGTCGAATCAATTAGAAACTTCGATCAATTTAAACTAGACCAACCCATTTGTTTTTTAATGACACCAATTTAAAATAGAATGGCTGTTGCTAGGGGCGTGTCTAGGCATGAAGTTCAAGGTTCAATAATAATTCACCTTTTATTATTATTTTATAAAATTTTACTTGTTGGGCACATTTTCTAATGAATTTTTAGCTGCCCCGTAATTTTTTATTACTGATACTTGTACATAACTACATTATAATTAGTTAAGAGGAGACAGGGGCTACGGTTTTTCGTACAAATGCCTCGAGTAGCAATTTTTTTTTAAAATCAATGTCTACTGTGGCAGACCTCGAAGTTGACGAGACGATCTGGACAACTAACGATCGAAACAACTGTAAGTCATGGAGAGAGACCTTTGCCCAGGAGTGGGATGGTCCAGGCTAACAGTAACAGTACAGTTACACGTTCAGGGACTTAAAAACACCTTCATAAAGGTTACAGAATTATAAATGTTGCATGTTGAATTGGTGGAGAATCAAATATGTAACACTTATAAATGTGTTTTCAATGTGCTAACCCAAAACACTTACAAAAGTGTAATAGTAACATATCTGTAACAGATATAATAGTGTACGGTAAAGTAAAGTATACAGTGTGATGAATAAATCACTTAGTTGAGATGAATGCTTTAGTTAAAATATACATACATTACTACCTAAGATTTGAATGAATCAAAACAAACAGAGATAAAGCCATCTTATCAAACAGGTTTATATCTTGATTAGCAGTTTTATTTTGCGCAAAATAACAAAATGTTTTTTTGTGTTATTAGAAGTAGTTTTTTTGGTAGGTATTTAAATCGATTACTATTTCGTTGTTGAAAATATAAATTTTGCTTTTTTTAACAAAAGTTATTTATAGTTATAAAACTAAGAAAAAAACATCGCCGAATATATAATACCGGTTTCAATAGACACTAGCAACCAGTTAGACAGCCTTTTTGTGTATTTCTAGTTTAATTTATTTTTAGTTTTTTTTTTTATTATCAAAGTCTAACGACATTGCTGTTAATACCTACCTATCTGTTTTATGTCACACACAGTTTTTATGAAATGTGAACAAAAAAACTGTTGCGTAGAGTGCTATCAGTAAAATATAAAGTTTGTTTGTTATTCCTTTTTTTTTGTAATATGAGCCACGTCCGGTTCTAATCAGTACTATTGAGGCACTCTGTTATATAATTGTTTCCAAAACCAGATTATTTGAAAAAAAGTCGCCTCATGACTTTGATAAGATTTTTAAAGTTCAAAATAGGTCATCTACGGTTTGTTTTTAAAACCATCAAAAAGTCAAGTTTTGGAATAAATAAAAAATCTTGAACAACCAGTTAAGATAAATACTCTATTTGGAAGTGCATAAAAAAAATCTTAAAACTTGTATACTTTACTATATTATACCTATGCAAATTTTAAGATACCTACATGTTTTATTTTTTGTTTCTAATCGAATAACTGACGTTCAGCAATATACACACACTGTAGCTATTGGTAGTAAGGTGGGATATCATCATCTGCCTAGCCTTTTCCCAACTATATTGGGGTCGGCTTCCAGTCTAACCGGATGCAGCTGAATACCAGTATTTTACATGGAGCGACTGCCTATCTGACCTCCACAACCCAGTTAATACTAGGTACCTAATACGATACCCTTTGGTAAGACTGGATGTCAGACTTTCAGGTCACTGACTATCTGTAACGACTGCCAAAGATCTATATATGGCACCCGGGACCAACAGCTTAACGTGCTTTTTTTAGTAAGGTATTATAATTCAAAAAAAATAAAAAATGTTATTTAACCTGTACGTTATTCATAATTATTTATTTTTAGTAATATTCAAAACCAACAGAAAAGTTAGTATGATTGGTAACGATAAAAATATTAGGTTAAAATTAAATAATAACGGGTAGGTTACAATACTCGTGCTTCAGTTATATGAAGGCACGGGGCTGCGTAATGTTCGAACGAAATACCGCGGCCTAGGCACAAGGGGTAAGAAGGAACATGTGTGGTTTTTAGTCAGTAGAAGTCTGACACTCCCTGCGGGAGCGGGAGGAGTCATTTGTTGATTTCCCACCCACCAAAAAAAAAAGGTATTATATCTAATTTCATTAAAGAAATCGTGAGTTCGACGTGTCCGTATCCTACTTTAACATCGACTTACGTACTAAGTATACATAAGTAAGACACATTTCAAGACCACCCGAGAAGTAAAATAGAAACAAAATACTTACAATAAAAATTATTAGAGACGTCTTCACTGAATTGTAATAAACCACAAAAAACAAGGCACTGTGTCCCGCACTACTTTATGATTCCCACCCTCAACAGCGGCACTGTCCGATACGCCCCGAATCGAAAATATTACGAAAACGAATACGACTCGCGATCTATATCGATCAAGCGTGCACTCGCGGTAAGAATCGAATGCAAACAGTCAGACGGAGTAGGTCGCGTTTGTATTAATAGCCACCGCGATGCTAAGTACTTAACACTGCCGTGTTGAGTTGGTCTTTTACGCCCATTTTTACTTTTTTCGTCCCATTTTTTGTTTTTAATAGTTTTTATATATTTACGTCTGATGTTTTGATTTTTTTTTCATGTAATCCAATTTGGTTATTTTGTGTAATGTAAGCAAAAGATAACAAGAATAATTATTTAAAAAGTTTTGATTTATTTTATGAATTGACCTATATTAAATACTAGCTGTTGACAGCGGCTTCACCCGCCACTACTCGAAAATTATCCCACAAGGAGATAAAATCGGGATAAATACTATCCTATGTGTTAATCCAGGTTATAAACTATCTGTGTCCAAAATGTTATTTAAATCCGTTCAGTAGTTTTTACGTGAAAAAGTAACAAACATACACACTCGCACACTCACAAACTTTTGCCTTTATAATATTAGTGTGATTTTTAGTTAACAACAATAAAGTCATTGTAGCAAATAAATATGACTTGCATTACAAAGCAGTGCACAGTGTAGGGTATGTATATGTAGGTCAAATGTTTTATTATAATAATAAATAATCTGTCGACGTTACTTTAATAATGTTTATGACGTCAAATGAAAAACATTCAATCGGCGTTTTAAAGAATCTCAGCAAGTGTAGTATTGTCTTACTTTTAACCATACAAAGGCGTTTCAAAAGCCTCTTTTTAATAAAGAACAAAAACTTTGCTTTTTGTGGTCTTCTCATTCTTTACCTTTCACTGTTATTTGACGTCGGATCTCCTTACTTTTCTGTACAAAGAAAATAATGGCTTGTGACTTCAGAAAATTAGACTTGCAATAATTTATGGTATACTTAAACACAAAGTTGAAAGCGGCAACCTGTGTTGCCAAATAAAAAATACGAAATAAGGCGAAGAATGATGGAAATATCGGACAGTAAAATTAAGGATTTTATTAAATCAGTATGTTTAATATGCAGATAAGTGAAGGACACGACTAAAACTGTCTTTAAATAAACTCACTGCATTGAAGGGTTAAGCGTAAAGTATTAATAACACCGCAGCGTAGGTATGTCACACGTCTTGTTTACTTTCCGATAATACTATACAACAAAATAATACTGATCCTGTATGTTATGCAACTTTTATCTCGTTCTACCTTGTATTAATACGTTTATTTTAGTAACACTAGCCAATCTGGTTTGTTTTTTTATTATCAGTTGTGTGTTCTTTAAATACTTATTGGTTTTTTTTCTCTTTGGTAATTTATTGTCTTTTTAATGTGTCGTTTGTATTTTTTTGTTTGTGTTCTATTTAAGGTGTTGTGTGTATTTTTAAAATGTTACTACTATTAACGTACATTAAATAAAGTAGCGCCTGTAATAGGGGGATCGGACTGGGTCAAAAAAATATGATTCTAATTAGTCCGTCAGTTAGATTATCGAAAACTATTACTTATTACTATTGGATCCGTGTTTTTTGTTTTATCAAATTAATAAAAAATTACGAAGATAAGACGCGTCAAATATCATGAGTGGGGGGTTGTGACATCAATTGTAAGTGAAAAATGTACTAACATGTGGCGTTTTCGGGGATTTCATGAATTTTCGAAGCATTGTATCGTCTTAATTTTTTGTTTATGTGAAAAAAGAAAAAATACGTGTCCAATATTTTTTGAAAATATATCTGACGGACAAATTTTTTTTTTGTCCGATCCCCTATTCCCGAAAGGTTAGTCCTACACACATAAATATTTCGCCCAGTTATGTCTAGGTAACCTTCCCATACTTTTTTACTCACATATTTTAAAACCTACCCATTTTTTAATATTTATAATGCAGATTTGATTTCAGCGAGCTGACAAGAAAAATAAGTAGGTAGTAGGTATTGTCCTTTGCACCTTGTCAAGAAACGTAGGTATAACCGTCCATAAAATACCCAGGTACAAGCGCTCATGCTGTCCAATTATAATATTGTTATTACAATATATAAATTATACGTATGAATACAATAAATAAGTAGTATGGAACAGTACAACGTGTTTTGTAAAAACAAATAGTCACTTAGATTGTTGTTATTGCATTCAGTATTTTGCAAAACCTTGATAAGTAAATAATTTAAAAATGTCGATGTGATGACTGTATTTTTACATACATAAAATCTATTTTAGAAACTGCATAAAAACAGTAATTTATTGTCTCTAATGTTTTACGCAACATGAGTAATAATGTATGGTTAAAAAAGAATTAGTACCGTATTCGAAACCTGTTTTCGAATATAATTTAGTATAGACTTAGGTATGTTGTTTTTGCTTTACTGATTTACATTTTTGGTTTATATTATGTTGCTTTAATAAGTTACTTACCTAAATGTGTAGGATTAAAATAGGAGTAAGTACAGGTTTATAGGTACTTATAATTTTTATTTTATATAGTTTTTTATTAACTGGTAAAGTATTATTGGGTTTTGCCATCAAGAATTTCTCAAAAGCAGTCCCGGAGTCTGTGCCTAGTTGATTGCAATAAAAGCAGTCCCGGAGTCTGTGCCTAGTTGATTGCAATAAAAGCAGTCCCGGAGTCTGTGCCTAGTTGATTGCAATAAAAGCAGTCCCGGAGTCTGTGCCTAGTTGATTGCAATAAAAGCAATCCCGGAGTCTGTGCCTAGTTGATTGCAATAAAAGCAGTCCCGGAGTCTGTGCCTAGTTGATTGCAATAAAAGCAGTCCCGGAGTCTGTGCCTAGTTGATTGCAATCAAAGCAGTCCCGGAGTCTATGCCTAGTTGATTGCAATAAAAGCAGTCCCGGAGTCTGTGCCTAGTTGATTGCAATAAAAGCAGTCCCGGAGTCTGTGCCTAGTTGATTGCAATAAAAGCAGTCCCGGAGTCTGTGCCTAGTTGATTGCAATAAAAGCAGTCCCGGAGTCTGTGCCTAGTTGATTGCAATAAAAGCAGTCCCGGAGTCTGTGCCTAGTTGATTGCAATAAAAGCAGTCCCGGAGTCTATGCCTAGTTGATTGCAATAAAAACAGTCCCGGAGTCTGTGCCTAGTTGATTTCAATAAAAGCAGTCCCGGAGTCTGTGCCTAGTTGATTGCAATAAAAGCAGTCCCGGAGTCTATGCCTAGTTGATTGCAATAAAAGCAGTCCCGGAGTCTGTGCCTAGTTGATTGCAATAAAAGCAGTCCCGGAGTCTGTGCCTAGTTGATTGCAATAAAAGCAGTCCCGGAGTCTGTGCATAGTTGATTGCAATAAAAGCAGTCCCGGAGTCTGTGCCTAGTTGATTGCAATAAAAGCAGTCCCGGAGTCTGTGCCTAGTTGATTGCAATAAAAGCAGTCCCGGAGTCTGTGCCTAGTTGATTGCAATAAAAGCAGTCCCGGAGTCTGTGCCTAGTTGATTGCAATAAAAGCAGTCCCGGAGTCTATGCCTAGTTGATTGCAATAAAAGCAGTCCCGGAGTCTGTGCTTAGTTGATTGCAATAAACTCGCTAAGTATTACATGGAATTTAAACTTTGGAGATCACAAGCGTGATCAAGATTCTTTATTTGCATGAAATATGGTACAATAAGGTCTGAAAAACAAAGATTTCATATATTTCGCTTACTATATTCAGTTTGCAAACTTAAAATTAAATTATTTAAAACTGTTTAGAAGATAGATATAGATATCACGTTGCAGTTTTTCTGGACTGTCTCTTGTAAATAAGTAGAGTAAAGTAAATTTTGACGTTCGAAAAGTGCTGATTATCAGCCTAATTTGAATAAATGACTTTTGATTTTGATTTTTTACTGACTAAAAACCACCCATGTTCTTTCTTAGCCCTTTATATCGAGGCTACGGTATCTCATACAACAACCCGCAGCCCGGGCAAAGACATCCTCAAATCAAATACTATGGCAAATTTTTCTTCTTTCCATTTCAAGGTACTCTACCTTAGGCTTTTTCATAAACAGGATCCAAATAGAAGAAATATAAAATAAAAATCATCATCATGCCGCGTCCATGCGTGGGCATTCGTCCTGTCTGAGACAGTCTCAGTAATGGGCCTACAACACGCACAGGCTACACCACAGCATTGCCTGCGCGATTACACGGTGCACACGGTACATCGCGCGTGTGGTTCGCAAAACTGTATTACCATTTCCAACCATCACGCGCGATGTACAGTGTGCACCGTGTTATCGCGCAGGTAACAGTGTGGTGAAGCTTGAGCGTGTGGTAGGCGCATAAGATTGTACACGTACAGTAACCTTCGGAAATTAATTTTAAAGGAATTTCTAATGATAAATGATACACTGACCTACTATGGAAGTTCATAAACGAATGTTTACAACACTTATTAGCACCTAATTTAAAACAATTATAACACATTAACTACATTTACATAAGATTTAGGTCGCGTTATTAATAATTAGTGCATTTTGCTTAAACTAAACAGATAAGTATGAAAATTAAGGTCAATAGTCTTTCATTTTATTCGTAAAATGTAAGAAGCAAGATCGTGTCAAATATCCGTGATCATAGTGCCAAAAGCACTGAAATATTGGGAACTCAAAAAAAAAAGTAAACATAGTACCTAAATGTAAACTTAAGTTGTAGTAGTTTTTCTTATTTAACTTTCATAACTTTTTATATTTTATGTAGGTATATATGTATGTATTTATTCTTATATTTTCTAACTGGTTTTCTGTTATTGCACCTCCTGTGTATTGTCTCTGCATCAACCTAAGGTAGAAGGTAAGGTAAGGTAGGTAAGTCCGCCTTTGTACAGTTTGTTTACTAGTGCATGCAGTTTTAATAAATAAATAAATGTCCTGTTTTCAGTGTTAATAACTGAAAATATTTCTAAATGTAATATTGTAAATTATCTGGATTTATTTTTGAAACCGTAATTACCGTGACGTTTAGAGGCGTAAACTATAATTCAACGTAACGGAAAGAAATCTTGTCGTGAAAGATCTATGACAGCCGCATTGATATCTCACTACCATCGTTTTTCAGACCAAATAAAAAGTAAAGACGGAACTATGCGAACAGCAAAGTGAGGCCGGTCAAACTACGCCTCGCCGCCGTGTACATACACAATACACGCACACACGTACAACATAAACTACGCCTTGGTCTTAAACTTTTAATTTGGTCTGAGACGTGTGTGCGTGTATGCGAGGCGTAGTTTGACCGGCCTCACTTTGCTGTTCGCAGAGTTCCGTCTATACTTTTTATTTGGTCTGAGTGTTTTTCTAGGCTGTCCTAACTATGTTGGGGTCGGCCTCCAGTCTAACCGGATGCAGCTAAATACCAGTATGTTACATGGAGCGACTGCCTATCTGGCATTTTATCTTTTTACCACAGAATACAATATAATAGTACAACAACTACGGCACGGTTGGTGCAGTAGCTGAGCGATTGGGCTGCTGCGTTGCGTGTCGCGGGTTCGATCCCAGCACGGAAAAAATATTTGTTTCGCCTACAGATAGTTGTTTCTGGTCTGGGTGTATTTGTGTAAGTGAGTTTAAATGTTTGTTAACGCACCCACGAAACAGGAGAAATTCCTAGAATGGCAAAACGTTTCTTTAAAAGAAAAAAAATACAACTATATAAACTTTATACTTACCTACGTATCGTTGTTATCTCAGTAAAAAAGTGATAACCAACACTTAAATACATTATCTTATTTTTTTGCACTGATGAACCACAAACCCATTTCTCGGGAACACTCAAGTACACAAGAAATATTGCTATAGAATCTTCAATGTGATTATTTTCCCTGTTGTAACCACATCCTTAAAGATTATCACGATTTGAACCGTTGATATTTATCTCAGCTAAGTTAACAATACTTGTAAAATTAACAGTAATGGTTACCATTAACTAATCGACTTACATGCGGGAAAACCCATCTTAAAGTGTTTCCATTGCTTGTTTAGGACGCAAACGGTAAATTCAAATTGATAGGAAGCCAGCAATGAATTCAGAAAACTTTTGATGGCTTTGATTTCGTTGAAGTGCACAGGAAAACTGCGTTAAGATTTCGCAGTGTAGATAAAGGTTAAGAACTAAAGCGTGGTTACGAACAAAATCACTGTCATTACTACATATTATAAAACAAAGTCTTCCGCCGCGTCTGTCTGTCTTTTCGAAATAAACTCAAAAACTACTGCACAACTTTTCATGCTGTTTTCACCAATCGTTAAAGTAAAGTGGTTCTCGAGGAAGGTTTTAGTTTTTTTTTTGGGAGTTAAATAGGAGATAAAAGGTGATAGAACCGATGTGCCATATCAACCTGCCCGCCATTTTGTTTTTTTATTTTAGAAATCGTGGCCCACAATTTAAAGTTTTATGTATGGATAAAGGACATTGCTTTGAATAGTAAAAAGGTCATGCAGGTAATTTAAGTAAAGTTATAACCTGAAAAACTAGTATTTACAAAAACAGCTGTAAAAAATTTGGAACTTTGACCCCCAATATCTCCGTAACTCCCCCTAGTTATGGAGATTCCCAGGTATGGTCTAGAACAAAAAAAATATCGCGGTGGTAGGGAGAGCAAGTGCTCTTTTTTTTGGGGGTTGGGAAATCATCAAACAACCCCTCCCGCTCTTGGGCAGAGTGAAAGGGGCGTGGGTTCGAACCTAGGCAGGTGCATTACTTTTTGTAATTTATTTTATCACCACTGCTCTCAAAACGGTGAAGGAAAACATTGTGAGGAAACCGGCATGTCTTTGCACTTTGCAGTAAATATTCAAACACATGTGACATCTACCAACCCGCACTAGCTCGGGTAGGTAATTGTGTAATCGAGGCCGCAAAGTCTTCAAAAAAGTTTCAATCAAATTCATAGTCCACGACGCGACGTGCCGAGAGGTAATCAGTTGTTGTTTTGACAGTAACATTTGGAACAATACCAACAAAATTAATATTACGAAACAAATTAACTATTTCACAACTAAAAACGGTCTTGTATAATCATTATCTAATGTTAACTGATAATGGTTTAACTATACTTTTTATTCTGTTGCGTAACCGTAATAGATTGTTCAAGAGGATCAAGACTTTTTACAAAGGGTCTAAAATGGCCACTTAAGCAGATCATAAATGATCAAAATACGAATTGCGTTAAAGTTCGTGAAATGGTCATAGACGCAGTTACTATTATCAATAGTCAATTTTAAAAATTATATGACCCTATTATGATCCGCTAAAGTTGCCATTTTAGACCCCCTGCTTACCTGATTGACATATCGCTACATTATGATTAACGAGTGTATTACTAAGATAAACATTATCCTATTTTATTACTCGCGCGACTACGGCTAAGCCCAAAAGGAGGGTTAAGTGTTTAACGTATATGTAGGGATCTATGTCCGTTTCTTCAAATTTTTCAATTCAAAGTGACAAATCCTAAACAAACACAAAAGAACTAAAAAGTTGGAAAATAAAAAAAACAAGCAAAAAAACCCGACTGAAAAAACTGAAAAGCAAAAAACAAGCACATTTTAAATTAAACAAAACTTGGAAGCAGGCGGGGTTCATTGAATATTAAATTATGAAATTAAAGAAATGAAAATGAATTGAACCCCGCCTGCTTACTACTACGTTTATAAATATGTCTAGAATTTAGATATTCGTCAACATGTGCTTTGACATCTCAAAACATGAAATCTATTTTACTTCAGGGGTCAAAGATTTGGTTACCACAATGATAACCCGTAATTACATGAACTCTTAATCTTCATAATCGGTCAATAGTATTCATTGACTTGCTGGTAGGTACAGAGTGGCTTATCATTCTTCACTTGCGTGTTGGCCGATTATGTTTTTTGGAGAAATAATGTTGTTTTCTTTTACGCAATCAACATATAATTATCAAATGCAAATGGTATAAATTTAAAAGTAATACAATGCTTGTCTGACAATCTGTTCTAACTTTTTACCCCCAAACAGTTTTATGTCTGACGCTAATAGATTTGTGTTCTAACTAATAATATTCATCATCATCATCAGCCATAAGACGTCCACTGCTGGACAAAGGTCTCCCCCATAGAACGCCTTAGAGAACGGCAGCCTGCCGTTAGCATCCACCCGTCACTCTCATATTTTCCCAATGAACCCTGAACCTATAGGAGATAAAGTTGAAAATCGATCAAAGATATTTAACAAACAGGGTGTAATTTAACCCTTCACACATACGTCAACCAAGCATTCTGTACATCAAACTAAGAACCCCTACGCAAAATTTTTTGCTGGGAAAGGACTTTTTTTTGGGGTCAAAAATCACATTTTACGGTAAAACTCAATGCAGCACTCTTTAAATATTGTACTAGTGGATGCTTTGAATAGTAAACGGGTCATGGAGGTTTTTTTTTTTTTTTTTTTTTTGTTTTTCTATCTATAATATGTATGTATTTACAAAAAAAAATGTATATAAGTAGTTTATCAGCCATCTCGTTACCATAACACAAGCATTAGGTTGCTTAGCTTGGGACTAGATGGCGTTGTGTGAAATGTCCAAGGATATTTATTTATTTATTTATTTATTTATTTAATTTAAGAAAAGTTATAGACTGAAAAACTTTACACAAACACAAAAACAGCTGTGCTAAATTTGGAACTTTGACCCCCAATACCTCCGGAACTAGGGGGTTCCCAAGTATGGTCTAGAACAAAAAACATATCGCAGTGGTGGGGAGATCACATGCCCTTCGTTTACGTTAAGGGTACTTTTACACCCTTTATTGTAGTAGTATGATTGTAAAACATACAAAGGTTACCGAAATTAATAATCGCGTTATGGATCTGAAATGAAGTTGGGTAGGACACCTGCCAATGCGCAATGATGGCAGGTGGACTAAAGCAGCCACCGAAAGGCACCCAAGAACCGGGAAAAGAAATTTAGGTCGCCCAGCGGCGAGATGGACAGACGATATAGTTGCCGAGAGAAAAACCTGGAAGACACTGGCACAAGGACGTGGCGATTGGCACCAGAAAAGTGAGACATATATCCACCAGTGATCGAATTCGGGCAGTTGATGATGATGATGATGAGTAGTATGATGTGTTGGCGCCTGTATGTCATGTATCATGTAGTCTCTAACCTATGAAAAAAAGTTGATAGTAGGGTAGAAAGTCTAAATGTTTTTTTTTTCTTTTTTTATTATTATTTACTTTTTAATTATTGCTTAAAATGTGTGTCTGTAGTCATTAACTTGCCTTACTCTGAGTCTGGTTCTTCTAACTAACCTAACAGACAGATGTGTTGCTAGGGAGTTTGTTCCGCCACTTCGTTTTGAGGGACTGTCTCTTGTAAATAAGTAAAGTAAAGTAAATTTTGGCGTTCGAATAGTGCTGATTATCAGCCTAGTTTGAATAAATGAGTTTTGATTTGATTTGAAATCTGATAATTTACGTAACCGTCTGTCATTGACATTGCTGGCAAACGCTGCATGCCTGCAGTGCAATCAAGTGCGAATATTTTTGAACATTCGTTTCTCTTCGCTACTGGCCAGGTTCCAGGATGAAGGGATCAAAATGTTGGGCACAAAAGGGATGATAAAAACAAGGTATTTGCATGTAGATATGCTAAGGCCACCTGATAGTGCGTATGTATGCTACATACGCACTATCAGGTGGCTTGTTCTAGGCTTCTAGGAAGATAATTTAAAAAAAAAAACATAGAAATCGAATTGAGAACCTCCTCCTTTTGGGAAGTCGGTTAAAAATCACCGAGGGTACTCCAGTTTCGCAGCTATTTAAACAACATCAGATGTTACTATAGCTTTTCAATAATCGTGTTCATTTAGTATTAATTGATTAATACAAAACGATGAACTTTGATCATGCTTTTGAGAGGAACAGATTGTTTAAACCTAAATTATGTTGTTTAGCATGCAAAAATGTTACTTATAAACATGTATGATAATGGTTCTAGGAATATCACTTTGTCACAGAAGAGATAAATAAAATTAATTATGAAAACAAAAATTATAACATAAAAAATAGCAATTAAGTATCAAAACTAATATGTATATTAGTGATTATTATCCTTATTTTTTTCAAAAACAAAGTGTAATGTAAACAGAATAATTCATTAGTTTGTAATATCTTCCTCTTAGATACAACCTACTTAGCTTCATCTACTTATTTAAAAAAGATTCCGCCGAATTGAGAACCTCCTCCTTTTTACCCGACTGAGGCAAAGCCCAAAAGGAGGGTTATGTGTTTGGCGTGTATGTATGTATGTATGTATGTAAGTATGTATGTATGTAGGATGTATGACCGTTTCTTTGTTCCCTCATAACTCCTAAAAGGATGAAGGGATTTGAATGAAATATACGTCGTTAGATTTGTTTTGATGGCGCGAGTGTCACTGGCTACATTAAAATTAAAAAAAAAAGATAATTGCTGGTTTTGGGGGCCAAATCGTGGATTTGAAAAAAATAATTAAATTAATTACCATCGAGTAGGGTATCAAAATGAAGGGTTTTAAAAGGAGATTACAAAAATATATGACACCTATATGTTTAAAATAAATTCAAAGTCACAAATTCTATAAACAAACACAAAAGTTAAGTCATCTGCGAAGTATTTTACGTGACCAACGAAAGAACAAACACTAAAGAACTAAAAAGTTAGAAGTAAAAAAAGTAGTTAAAAAACTAAAAAACCCGACTGAAAGGACTGAAAAGCAAAAAACAAGCACATTTTAAATAAAACAAAACTTGGAAGCAGGCGGGGTTCATTTAAATATTAAATTATGAAATGAAAATAGAATGGACCCCGCCTGCTTCCAAGTCGGGTTTTTTAGTTTTTTAACTACTTTTTTTTTTTGAAGTGGGTTAAAAAGCGGCTGGTGTCTCAATAGCCGCCGCATGGGTCAATACTCATGGTTAGGCTACGGTCACCGAGGTCAGTCCGTAGATGGGTGAACATCTATTACATACCGAGTATCCCCCGTACCTCGGAAGTCGGGAAACACGTTGTTCCCGGTTGTCGTTTCTAGATCTACCTATGGCATTCGTAACGGTTAGTTTGAAGACCACTGGCTGACTGGCAACAAGACTTACTAAAGGGTAATGTCGGTTAAGCATGACTTATGCAAAATACTGGTACCTAAGTATTCTAAGGCATCAGGTTAGACAGCAAATCCATCACAATTTGAGGGTATGAGGAACAGGATGTAAAGTTCCTTATCCCCCATAGAAAAGGAAGGATGAGGAACTTTACACCCTGTTCCTCATACCCCCAAACTGGTGACCCCGACGTGATATCTGGGAACTTGGCTAACAGGTCGTGGTAGGGACGCTTGTCGTCGATGGTTCGGATGCATCCTTCAGCTGTGGGTGACAGAAAACCTCGTACTGATAAATTGGTTTTTTTATCCACCAATAGTCGTCCATGGAGATCCACCATAAGTGCGTGATGGTGCAAGAAGTCTGCGCCTAATATCGGCCGACTAACTGTTGCAACCATGAATCGCCAACTGTAAGCACCTTTTTTCTTTTTTTTTTTTTTTGGGGGCGGGAAATCATCAAATAACCCCTCCTGCTCTTGGGCAGAGCGAAAGGGAGTGTCAGACTTCTACTGACTAGAAGCCAACCATGCTCGTTTTTAGTCCTTTATGTCGAGCCAACATCCCGCAGCCCCGACGGGCGAAGGGTCTTAGGGAAGGTTCAGAGGCGCGCGTAGAACCTATATGTATACTCACACATTTCGCTAATTATAATTACCCTTGTCAAAGGAGGCTCACCCCTAGCCATCAACCAGGCATGACTCCAGACACCGTGTCTGCTACTAAAAAAATCCTAGAAAAAACCGATACCAATTTTCCCAACTCGGGAATCGAACCCCCTCGTTAATTAAATACATCATCATCTGCCTAGACTTTTCCCAACTATATTGGGGTCGGCTTCCAGTCTAACCGGATGCAGCTGAATACCAGTTTTTTACATGGAGCGACTGCCTATCTGACCTCCACAACCCAGTTAATACTAGGTAATACGATACCCTTTGGTAAGACTGGATGTCAGACTTTCAGGTCACTGACTACCCGTAACGACTGTGAAAGATCTATACAGTGTGATTCTTTATAATGTGCACATATCGAAATGGGGGAATCTACGCTTAATTTTATCGACGGAAAAATTATTAAAAAAAATCTAAATATTTTTTAATATTTTATATGGAATTTTTAAAAATTTTGTCTGCTACTGTGACCCCAGTGTAAACAAAACGGTGTAACTTTTAAACTAAATTATCTATCGCGATGAAACAAACTCCATAATGATTGGAAGCAATTAGGCGTCCTCGTAAAATGAAAATTGTGGAAAAAAACTACCCTCAATTGAAAATAAACACGTTTTTTGATCAAAAAAACTTTTTTTTTTCATAACTTTTTACATAAAATTGTTTCATCGCGATAGATAATTTAGTTTAAAAGTTACACCGTTTTGTTTACATTGGGGTCACAACAGCGGACAACATTTTTGAAAAATCCATAAAAATATTAAAAAATATTTAGATTTTTTTAAATATATTTTCCATCGATAAAATTAAGCATAGATTCCCTCATTTTGATATGTGCACATTATAAAGAATCACACTGTATATGGCACCCGGGACCAACAGCTTAACGTGCTTTCCGAGGCACGGAGGAAACTAGGTACCTATATAATGGGCGGTCACCCATCCACAGATCGACCTAGGCAAGCGCAGCTTAACCTAAAGATCGACCCGAGTGGCAGTTCTTATTAAGCCACGAGCTCCTCTACGTTAATTAAATACATACAATCGTTTAATTGGCTAATTATCTATTTAATAATAAAGTACTCGTATTTTTAACCTTTTTTGATATATTACGATGATTTTTGACCTTTAATGTTTGTTATACATGGGCTATATAATTAGGTATGTATAGTTACGAAATAACTTTAATAAGATTTATAATTTTATTCTAAAGTATAGAATGCAAAAATGTTTTTAGGACTTATCCGTTAAGATATTAATACCAGTAAAATTAATTACTAGAAGGATCAAAGCTTACGCGATGAGTACTTATATATTTTTTTATAATATTCAAATTTTTATCGAAAAATTATTTAAAATATGCGATACCATTGCAAAACTAGTGGCCGGTTGATTTTAAGCACGTGTTGCACTGAATCAAAGGTCATTATCATTACGTTCTGTTTCAAAAAACGTGACCCAATGCGAGTCAAACTCGCACTCATAAGGTTCCGTTCAGCCGTCATATTAGTTAGACGTTTGTATTGTCCCTAAAATTGCCTTAGTATGGTCCCACAAAACCCTTCATTTGTTTTTTTTTGCTAGCCTCCATGATGTCCCACTGTTCAGTAAAGCGATCTCTGACCATGTTAGCCCCGCAAACATAATCAGATCATCAAGTCACCTTCGCTGTAGTCGACCTCGATGGCGCTGTCACAGATTGTGCGCGCTGTGGCCATCCTTACAATTAAAAAAAGTTTTGCAGATTTACACGGGCCGAGTGTGGAGTATAGTTAGGGTCCGAGTGGACACTTTAATTATTGGGGGCCGAGGGGCCGAGAGTAGACCAAACGGTCATTGTCTCGTATATAAATGAAAAGTCATTATTACAATTACACAATATAAATTATACACTATGGCAGTTTCGAAAAGTACTTAAGTATATAATTAGACAAGCCAAGTCATGCCAATGAGTCCACCTTGGGCTGTCAGCCCCTATACTAAGTAACATGTAACTAGCCAAACTGTCTATTTTGTAAAGGCAAAAAAGTACATCTAATTAAAACGTGTAGGTATCAAAAACCTAGCTGTTGTCAGAGATGTGACGTCATCAAAGCACACTGATCGTGGATGACGATGACTCAACGGTAGCAATTACTGCGTTTAATATACAGAGTGTTAGGTTAAACGAGGGACATATTGACGGAGGGTATTCAGTATTCGATTCTCGTCCCAAATATGTAAAAAACTATAACCTTAATTTGTGACATAATTGTTCCATACATATTTTACAACTGGTACAGGACAATGACGAAACAGAAACGTCTAATAAAGTGAGATCTGAAGAGCCCCCGCACGCTCTTCAGATCTCACTTTATTAGACGTTTCTGTTTCGTCATTGTCCTGTACCAGTTGTAAAATATGAAGGGAAAATGGATTATGCGTAAAAGTCATTGATCCGCATTTCCGCATTCCCGCATTTTCTGTGATAATCGCAAGGGTGGCGAGACTTTTCCGAAATTTTTGGTATGGTTCTGTCTGTTATTTAACATTGCTTTTTTTGTTCATATTTTTCAGTATCATGTCATCATGCCCTATGGCGGGTTTCAATATGTCCCTCGTTTAAACTAACATACTGTATTACAACATGCGCCTCGAATCCCCGAAGGGTTAGATAGAGGTACACCTTGGTAACTGGCTAAATGTGGCTGTACTATTAGGTAACTGGCTAAATGTGGCTGTACTATTAGGTAACTGGCTA
Organism: Diarsia rubi; assembly: GCA_932274075.1. Classification (NCBI taxonomy): domain Eukaryota; kingdom Metazoa; phylum Arthropoda; class Insecta; order Lepidoptera; family Noctuidae; genus Diarsia; species Diarsia rubi. The sequence continues at coordinate 19,539,517 of OW026417.1, read as the reverse complement.
AATGTGGCTGTACTATTAGGTAACTGGATAAATGTGGCTGTACTATTAGGTAACTAGCTAAATGTGGCTGTACTATTAGGTAACTGGCTAAATGTGGCTGTACTATTAGGTATTAGCTAAATGTGGCTGTACTATTAGGTAACTGGCTAAATGTGGCTGTACTATTAGGTAACTGGCTAAATGTGGCTGTACTATTAGGTAACTGGCTAAATGTGGCTGTACTATTAGGTAACTGGCTAAATGTGGCTGTACTATTAGGTAACTAGCTAAATGTGGCTGTACTATTAGGTAACTAGCTAAATGTGGCTGTACTATTAGGTAACTGGCTAAATGTGGCTGTACTATTAGGTAACTGGCTAAATGTGGCTGTACTATTAGGTAACTGGCTAAATGTGGCTGTACTATTAGGTATTGTTACTAGCAAAAACATGTTCCTTCACAGTTAGCAAAGTTCAAAAGGTATTCTTTTTGGCAATAACGGTTTCTACATGAGTTTAAAACTTTTCTATTTCGTAACAGTACAAAAATGTAATGTAGTAGGATAAAAGTCACTTAAAAGTTGTTTCGATTATACAAAAATATTGGTGCACGTCATCATCATCATCAAACGACGTCCACTGCTGGATATAGGCCTGCGTCACCACACTGACCGGTCCCGCGAGTCTCGCATTAAGCGGGTCCCCGCAACCTTCACCAGGTCATCGGTCCACCTAGTGGGAGGCCTTCCAACGCAACGTCTTCCAGTTCGCGGTCGCCACTCCAGAACTTTTCGGTCCCATCGGCCATCGGTGTACGTGACTATACCTAAAAGGACAGCTACATTTTGCCAGCTATGTTTAAGAACCTTGTAAAACGAGGGGATCTATTGTCACCACCTACCTGCACACATGCCCCTCCAACACCGTGGCTACTTAGTAATTCTTAATGGATAAACTAAACAACACTTTGCTCACCCTAAGTAATTTAGCAGCATGCTTTCAACAACTAAAACAATGACAAAAAAGTGTATCAAACTTCTAGCTGTTGTCAATAAATCACGATGATCGTGCATTATACTCAATGAGTCAACAGTGCATTGGAACTATAATAATTATTATGTAAAACTTATCAATTGACCTTCAATTGAAACTACTTATTGACTATCGTTACTGTACAACCATGAACTTGGAAAGTGCTTTGTTCGGAGTGTCGTGACACACACACATTTTGTTAGGTAAACACTTTTTAATGATTGGCTCATAAACTGTTACCTTTCTGTTAATAGGTGTGCGTCATTTACTCGTACACACATATTGTACCTGTATCTAAATGCAAAACAATAAGGAGTGTTTTGTGAACATATTTTATTATACCATTGTTTTTAGGATTTCGTATCTCAAAAGGAAAAAAATGAACCCGTAAGAGATCACTTTGTTGTCTGTTTGTCTGTCTACCCGCTTGTATGTTAGTACCCTTTATCTCGGAATCACGTAGAAGTATCAAGTTGAAATTAAAATGAAACTTCTATGTAAACGTAAAAAAAGATACGGCCGTTTATTACTGACACTCTTGAGGCTATTAAATGTATAAGACCCGTTAATATAGTTGATCACAGACCTAATCATGAGCATTCTCATAATCATAACACATCTCTTAGTTTTAGTGAAAATAAAGAGACATATAGGAAACTCAAACAGGTCTAATATTTGACATTTGGTTTCAGTAAATACCATCAATATTATATGTCCATAATATCGGCGTGTCCTTTGATTTCGTAATGTTTGGAAAGGATAAAATTAACTTTAGAATCTGTTATTTTTTCCTTAACCAAAGTGTAACTTAAAGTAAATAACTCAAAAATAACATCAAAAACCTCCTCTTCAAATCTGTCAACAACTAAAGTGGCCAAGACACTTGCGATTTTGTATGTAGTGCGTGAAGCCAGTGACGACCCGCGTCCCTACACCCAGCAAGCACACACGCTCAGCAGTGGTAGCAGCAGTGTTTATACATAGTTGCTGCTAGATAAATGTTAATAGCGGTCACTGCCCTTTCCCTAATATCTCTTCGTACAAACTAAAACAAATGAACCATGTATATCAATTTTGAAGATGACGATAGATGACGATTCAAGACACGAACATTACTAGAACTTATATTTGGATTTAATTATGCAAAGTCAATGACCGCTATTGACATCTTAACTGGCATCAACTATAGTGGATTCTATGCAGAACTACTAAGTCTGCAGATTCTCTAAGAAGATGAAATGTTTGGATGTCCAAAGGAGTTACGAGTATAAAGGTTGTAAAAACCTATAAGTAGATTGTCGTCAACTGTTCAAATGTTCATTTTATTTCTGTAAGAAAATAACCTTCATTCTCTTAAAAAATAAAAAAGCGATTTTCTTCTAGATCATTCTTGTCTCGAGCGAGTTGCGGAAATATATCATTTTGTATTTAATTTTAATATTTATCATTTCAAGCGCCCCGTTCACCATGACCGTGTGTATTTTAAACTACTGCCCTAGTTTTAAGCTTCCGCGTATTTAAAACTTGTTTTAAAGTTTAGTTTAGTCATCGATTAAAACAAAAAAAAATGCGTAGAACAGTTGTTTACAAACAACATCATATCGGCGTAGTTACTCTTAAGATCGTGATTCATAAAGTATTACATGCATTTTTTTAAATTTATTTATTTATTTATTTATTCTCCATATTACGACTATCTTTACAGGGTATACCCTAATGCGATAGTGTACACAATAATAATTTAAAATTAAATTTTGTAACTAATCACAAACATTGCATTTTTTGTGAACTCACTCAGAGAACAATGAAATAAATCCACATCACCAGCTACAAGGTTAAGAGTGCGGAGTGCCCGCGTCATTGGCGCCTCGCCCAATAGATTGGTCCGTGCGCGAGGCACCGCCAGCAAGCGTGGCTGTCGACGTCGCCCCACGTACCTGTCCGGAACACACAAACCTATCTGCCCTAAAATATCCGAATGATGTACCCTGCCTCTAAGTACCTTGAATATGTACGAGATGAGTGTGAGATGCCTCCTGACGCTCAGCTCGTTATACCCATTTGTGACATGTATATTGAACACAAAAAGTCTAGACATTATTTTATAATTATGAATTATTGATAGAAAATAGTTATAAAGTAATGTATTAAGTAATATTGAATTAGTTTATAATTTTAATAAGTCATTGTAAAAAAAATTCTTTGGTTCGTGATGAACTTTAGGTTAGCGTGTTTGACAGTTTCGTTATTGGACTATAAATTATTTACTACAGGTATAACGTCAACCACTATGTCTATTAATATTCTTTAATAATTTATATCTTTAATTTTTGTTACTGCTACAATATCCTATATAACCAATATCTGCATAGTCTTTGCCCAACTAAGTTGTAACAATAAAAAAAAAGTATTAAAAAATGTGCTTTCAAAGTCAAAGTCAAAGTCAAAATATTTTATTTCACATAGGCCTACATGGGCACTTGTAAAACGTCGACATAAAAAAAGGGGCACGGTTCGGTGCATTGGTCGATTCCTAAGGAGATGAACCGGCAAGAAACTCCAAAGGTTACTCTTTTAATCTTTTAAAATGGTTTTAAATGGTTAACAATAAGTTTAAGGTCCAGACATAATCTTGGGACACACATGAGGGCTATGCAGATTAGTATCTGAGATGGTCTTTTGAAGGAAGCACCACACAGATTTGAGTGGACCCGTCCAGTCAGTGCAAGCATTTGTCAGTTATTGTCGAGCTCGACTTATAACTCAAGGAGCTCGACGTCACGACGAACAATACCAAGGAAAGGACATTTGGGTAGGTCGCTTATAGTACTCAAACTGCCAGACAATCGCTAAATTAAAGAAAGACCCACATAGTCCTCATATTCACAATATAAAAATAATGAAATATTTATCATATTAAATAAGTCAAGTTAATAAATGTCAAAAAAAAAACACAAAACTAAATCAAAAACAAAAAAAAAAGAAAATATTTAACAAGTAAATATTGGTCAAAATATAATATCATACTTGAAAAAGTAAACACCTGTAAACTATCCCCGTATTTCATTTAATTCCCGTATTTTATTAATTGTCAAACTCAATACTCCGAAATTGTTACAGTAATATCAGTAGCATTATTTAAACATTACGGCATGACTGATGATACCCTAGGGGACTGAACTGCTTCTCCTTATCACAGGTTTTCATAACCTAGCTAGGAGACCAGTGCTTACCCAAACAATTGTAGAAAAAGAACTTTCCTATTTTTTAAAACTGTATTTTTAACGTGTACTACAATGCCTTGTTTTGAGAAAATAAATATTGTTATTATTATTATTTCGAGGGCTCCCAAGTTGTTCAGGACAAAAAATATACAACTGTCAGGGAAAACAATGTGCCTTCTGGGTTCATTGAGGATCTATAATTTGTACTTTCATAACTTGACAAAACAATCAATCTTTGACTGTCACGGGTTTGATCAACCAAAATATTATACATACAAATATTTGTATAGCCTACATACAGTTGTTTCGGGTCTGTGTATTTGTGTATGTGAGTTCAAATGTTTGTGAATGCACGATACAGGAGAAATGTTCTAGTGTGGGGTGGAAAAGCTTTTTTTTTAAAAAAAAAACAACAGTAGGCTGGTTATACACCCAGAAGAAAAGTAGCCAAATGGATAAAGTGCGTTAAGATTACTGTTTGTAAGTCGAGACCGCCACCACTGGGCCACCGCTGCTCAAAAGTTCACAATTTAAAACAAATACTTTGAGTTTTTTTTTAAGTTTTATACTTTTATACGTCTTTGTGTTAACCTACGTCATAAGCTAATTAAAAAAACCATGACATTTATCATTGAACGTAGAACTAGCACCATTTAATATGCATCTTAACGACTATACATAAGGAACGGGAATAGAAATATGGTCGCAACAGTTTTTCAAATAAGTTCTCCATGTTAATGATCTAAAAGGACATGATGCAACATATTAGTTACTTTCATAAGCGAACGTGTTATGTTAAATGTGTAGAAAACGATTAATATCCTGGTGATATGATTAAGTAGTTATTTTATGAATTTGTAATTTTCCATTTAGGTTAATTCTGTTGTATTGTTTTTTGTAGTATTTGACGAATTTGAAGTTCATTCACCCACTGCCGCTTGGCAAGAACCCGACGACCAAGACAAATAATAGGGATGATTACTCACTGAAAAAAATGTGATTCTAATGTGATGTGATACGTATTTTTAGTTTTATCAAATCAATAAAAATTGACGAAGATAAAACGCGTCAAAGATTTGTGTGGGGGTTTGTGACGTCACTGACCGGTAAAAAATGCCGTACCAATGTCTTAGAATATGACGTCACACGAGTTTTCAAAGCAGTGTATCGCCTCCATTGTTTGTCTACGTGAAAAAAGAAAAAAATACGTGTCCAATATTATATTTTTTGTTAACTACCCTATTGGTACTCTTTGTGCTATAGTGATAATGGGAAACTCAAAAATGTATTAAATTAAGTATTTTATTTAAATTAGGAGTTTCAGTTTCTGTCCGTGGAGATCGTGGATAAATAACAACAGCCACTTGGGTAGATCCTCAAGTTAACCCTTTCTAGGTTGGTCTGTGAATCATTTACAACTTACACGGTATTTCAACAAAAAAATGTGATAAGTCCGTCAGATAGATTTTCAAAAAAAACTAAAACCCGACTACGAATAAAAACACACACTAATAAAACCGCGGTCTTAAAAGTATTAAACAAGAAAAATTGTCTAGTAAGTAGATAATTTGATAAATTATAGAGGACAGCCGTAGTCGCATGCCACTGATACCTGATGCTTCTTCATGGCGATCTCATTGATACAGAAGTCAGCTGCTAGTTGCCATTAGCAAGGTTGTTTCATTTGATACCAAACATGTTATAATTATCTTAATTTAATTTATATCGAGTATAGAATTTGACATTTAAATTCCGTCATAAAAAGAATTGTTAAAACTTATATAGCATATGTCACCCGGGCTATTCTTACGAATCTATTGACACCTTTTTTTTTTTTTTTGGTGGGTGTAAAATCATCGAATAACCCCTCCCGCTCTTGGGCAGAGCGAAAGGGAGTGTCAGACTTCTACTGACTAAAAACCACCCATGTTCCTTCTTCGCCCTCTATGTCGAGGCCGCGATAACCGGTGGACTACCCGTGGCCCCGACAGGCGTCGGCCCTTTCGGGCCCCTCCCATGTTGCTGACATCTCTTTGAGGCGCGCGTGGAACACGAACGCGCCGTCGACACGGCCTGTTTTCGTCGTGAGACGGACGGACGGCGAGTTAGGCCATCACTCACCGTCCACAGACCCGCGTCTACGGTGGCCGGAGGTCATCGCGGGACCCCCGACGCCCGGAGCGCCTCCCGCGGCGGCTGGGACGAGAGGTTCTCTCCCTCTCGCGTTCCGCCACCTCCTTCGCTAGCATCACTGCTTCGCAGAAGGAGGCGACGGCGTCCCATTCCTCCTCGCCCCGGACCATGGCTTGCACCAGGGCCGGGCGCGAGAGGTCGCCGCAGCCGATCGCCGCTACGAGAACACGGCGGGGCTCCGCCCAAGCGGGGCACACCTCCACTGTGTGCTCCACCGTGTCCTCCGGCCGATCCTCACAATGGTGGCATCCGGGCGATCTATTGACACCCCATTTATTAAAATATGTTTAGTAGTCTAGGCGCTACAGTGGAACATACAAACATACATACATACATAGACTGCCAAAATCATTACCCTTGCTATTGGCTTCGCCGTAGTCGGGTAAAAATAATGGACACATATTTTTTACACATTTCTTTTCTCACGTAGACAAAAGATGAAGACGATACAGTGCTTCGAAAAGTTGTGTCAAGTCGTGTAACGTCACAAGGTTAGTACTTTTCTACCCACAAAGTGACGTCAAAAGCCCCGGGACATCACGTTTTATTTTCGTCGATTTCTATTAATATGATAAAACAAAAAACACGTATCCAATATTTTTCGATAATCTAACAGACGGAATAATTAGATTTTTTTGGTGAAATACATATTATAATAATTATGTTGCGCCGTTGGTCCCAGCTGGCTTTAACAGCTCTTTGACAGTCGTTACCGGTAGCCAGTGGCCTGATAGTCTGACAACCAGCCTCAAGGGGTATCGCATTACCCAGTACTACTTACTTAGTTTTCTGGAGGTCAGATAGGCAGTCGCTCCATTTAAAATACTGGTGCTCAATTGGATTCCGTTAGGTTGTATACTGACCCCAACATACTTAGAAAATAGCTTGGTAAGGATGATATTTGAATTTCTGCGAGGGTATGGACGAAAGATGTATTTTTCCTATTTCATAGTACTTATTTTAAAAAATACTTTTTTACTTTTCCGGCATTGTAATAGTACATTATGATATAAGTGCGGTAAGTTGAAAATTACAGCCTAGGCGATATTGCTTGCCCGAGCCGTAGGCGAGGGCTAAAAGAAAGCAGAGACTGTAATTATCAAAGCGCACGTATGTCATACGACGTTTTATAACATATTTGCGAGGAAATAAATAAAACTCGGACTTTCTTAAACGAATAAATCTTTAATTATAGCAGTTATGAAAATTTGAGCAATTAGTAAAATTGATTATTATTTCTTAACAAATAAGCGATGCGATTTTTTTTCAGGCATAGGCACAAAACAGCCAGTATTATTAATAAAAGTAAATTAATATTTTTGTTTTTGCTACAGATATTAATGGTTGTAATTTATTGTCGAAATTAATAAAATTAAAGAATTAAATGTGTATTTATTATATTTTATCTCCCAAAGTTAATTTTATTCATAAAATGTTGACCACTTTTCTGAAATAAAAACTCTTTGCTAAGATTTAAAAAAGTAGGTACCGTTCGTTTTGACGGAGCATCTTTCTAAACCATGCGATTTACATTACATTACCGCACAAGTCCGTAATGAGATACATTACGATATTGAAATTGGTGAAATAAGAGACCCTTTACGAGCAAATGTGTTATAAATAATGTTTCTTTTAACGGTACAATAGTTTGGATTTACGTCTGTTGTGTATGTTATACATATAATATGGTTTTTAGAAAAAATAAATTTGTTCCCAAAAACCACAACCCTTTTCATAGCCTTTATTAGTACGATCGATGATACTTTGAAAGCGATTACCTCTCATCTGGTCCCTGTGGACCCATTATCTTTTAATTAATTATTATCGACATTTGTGCAAAGATATAAATTGATGCCGAGGTTATCATGATAAATGATTGTTGAACAACCTATTTATTAATATTATTATAGATTGTAAGCCAGCCCCTTACATACCAGGTGTTGAGAACAGGATAGATTTTAAAGCAAGGAAACCACAAGTTCAGCTTTTCGTTTATTGTCGCAGCACATATTTTGACAGATTGACTTTCTAGTAAAACAAAACATAAATTGACAAGCAAAAAAAAAAGAAATGTAAATTTATCAAAAGAGCTTGGTAGCTGGTCGCCAAAACCTGGAACGAAGATAATAATGTACTTATAATCATTTCATCAGACCTACAGACTGACAGACAATCATTCCGATCATGGGTAAGCATATTGATTAGATTATTTGATTGATTGTTTTTATTTATTATTTCTGTGATTATTTGGTTGATTATTATTTTGTCGATTTCAATATAAAATTTAATATGTTACGTCATGTTAGTGAACTTTAGGTTCTAGGAGATGATGGTTTCCTTACGATGTTTATCTTCTCTGTTTTGAGTACAGTGGTAATGAAATAAATTACACAAAGTATTGCGCTTGCCTGGTTTAGATCTCACGATTTACTACTAGTAAACCCAACACCACTAGGCCACCATAACTGTCAAAGGAAGGAAGAACCAGTAACCTTATTATTTTGATGTAACGGCCACTTAAGGCGCGACTAAACGCGAAACTTGCGCCACACAAATCTTATTTCTTTTACTCTAAAATCACATCAAATTTGAAAGATCCAAAACATTATCATACTAGTTGGTAACGCCAACACTGATTAGATAGATTCACTCTTATAATATGAGGCAGTTTTTATTTCCCGCTCCTTTTCCCAACCTGCACATGCAGCGCTTTAGCATCATTCAAAAGGTGAACATGAGAACGAGAGAGCAAGGACTGACAGCTGTCAGTTCGACGAAGAAATTGCACATGGACACACGTGTGTAACGGATCTCTCGAACCACCCCGCACCGCATGACGAGCCTCTTCGTCTGACCACCCGCGAAGAGACGAGGATCATCTCGAGCCTTTCTCTGCAATATTCAATGTACTCCCGCTCCGCCAAACGCACCCTTGTGTTTGATTACCCAGTGTAATAAGAACTAAAACTATATTCAAATATTGGTCGCGCGACCCGCGTAGTGATACTCTGCTGTGTGATAGTCGAAGGAGATTGGATCCCGCTGGCCTGCCCCAGGTGAGTGCTGCATGTCCCTTCTCTTCCCCTTTCTTCCGCCTCGATTTTCTTCACTGCCGATTCACTGTAAGTTCACGTCCGCTAGTATCGAAGGTTGGTTCTGATACCTTTCAGAACTGAATTATTGTTGGCGTGACCACTAGTAAATAACCTGTTGTATTTTTAAAATCACTTTTCATGATTCTAGACTTGATAAATTAAGAGAATTACTGATTCAAGCTAAAAGTGGCATCTTTTGGCGGTAATAAGTAGTTCTCTAATGTATTAGAGAGATTTTAGAGTAAAGGAAATAAGACGTGGGTGGCGCTAGTTTCAACGCTGTTAGCGTCTCTTGTTTTTTTGGGGTTGGGAAATTATCAAATAACCCCTCCCGCTCTTGGGCAGAGCGAAAAGGAGTGTCAGACTTCTATTGACTAAAGACCACCCATGTTCCGTCTTAGCCCTTTATGTCGAGGCCGCGGTATCTCTTACAGCATCCCGCAGTCACGACGGGCGTCGGCCATTGCGCCGCGCGTGGATCATGAACGCGCCGTCGACACGGCCTGTCGTCGTCATAAGATGGACGGACGACGAACTAGCCCATTACTCACCGTCCACAGGCCTGCGTCTACGGTGGCCGGAAGCAGTCACGTGGCCCCCGACGCCCGGAGCGTCTCGCGCGGCGGCTGGGACGTGAGGTTCTCTCCTTTTCACGTTCCGCCACCTCCTGCGCTAGCATATGTTGTCAGGCGCCTTTACTTAGATTACACTGCAACAGATTGTACCTAGCGACACATAAATTATATACCTAGATTCATTATATAGATTATAACATAAATAAATTGTATAATATACAACTTAGTAAAGGTGCAAAGCGATTAAGTAATTATTGTAATTTGTATTGATATGATTAATTATTATTTATTTGTCAACATGACGTCTGGCGCTAAATGCATATGCAAGGTAGTGATAACAGTATTACCTACTGTAAGGTTGTTATGGTTCTGTACATTAAAATATATTACGTTTTCTACATTTTACCTATACATATAAAACAATGTCGCTCCCGCTGTTTGTACGCTAAGATCGATTTTGAATAGTAGTAGTTCAAAAAACTACGCAACGGATTTTGAAAACCACCAGTCTTACCAAAGGGTTACCATGTACTATTACAAGGTTATTGGGGGTCAGATAGGCAGTCGCTCAATATAAAACACTGGTATTCTGCTGCATCCGGTTAGACTGGAAGTCTACCACCAACATAGTTGGGGGAAGGCTAAACAAGCTTGGCGGTCGATACTTCGGTTAGTCAGCTCAAATTTTGCCGCCTGATCATGGTTCATTTTTCGAGAAGACTTGCAAGATAAATATGGGAGACAAAGTAAGCAACAGCCCTTCAGTATCTCACAACCAGGAAACTTGAATATTCCTAGTATTTACCTTAAATTATAAGAAGCTAGTAAATATCCATTTAATCTCAAGATTGACATTAAATTGACTGATAAGTCCATTCACTTTTTGTGTGAATTATTTTTCCTTTTATTACAGCAATAGTAGCTTATACTGTTATAATTAAGGAAACTCTTGTATTTTTCTAGGGTGAAGTGCGAACACGAAAAATAAGCAACAATCTTAAACCCTGTGTGACAGAACTTATTTTGGTTGATCGTTGACCAGCAAAAAAAAAGTTTTTGTATGTTATGTATTTAGTATAGACGGCACGGTTGGCGCAGTGGATCAAGCAATCGACTGCTGCGCTGCGTGTCGCGGGTTTGGTCCCCGCGCGGAACATATATTTGTATGACCTACAGATATTTGTGCATGTGAGTTTAAATGTTTGTGAATGCACCCACGGTACAGGAGAAATTCCTAGTGTGGGGCAACGTTTTCTAAAGACAAAAAAAGTATGAACGAACAAAACATACTCTAACACCAAAATAAATAAAGATAAGAGCAATGTAATGATTATGATGGTTATGACATTTTGCTATTTTCGGATCACCGATTGCAGGTTTGCCGTATAGTAAAAAGGGTACATCTGCTTCAGGATATAATTTATGAAGTGGAGGTACTTTATGAATCTCGCTTAATCAGATTTGTTCCTCAAGAACAACTTGCTTAAGCACTACAACGACGTACATCTCATTCTCAATGCTCTAGAACCGTCTTTACTTTAGGCTGATGCTTAAGAGTGGCATCATTATCATCCTTATCCCAATTAACTTGGGGTCAGTGCAGCTTATCCTCGTCTTCCATACTTTTCTGTTACTTGACGTCTCATCAGAAACCTTATTTCTTGCCATATCACCACACAATCCATCTATCGTTTCCCTGAACGTCCTCTACTCTTGTACCATCCACATTCATACTCAAAACTTGCTCAAAAGATGCATCCTATGGATAAACCAGACCAAATTAAATATTACCACCTTTTCCAAACAAAAAAGGCTTTATCCACAATCTAAGCATAATTCAGTAATAACCGTCCTCTAAACATACAATACAAAGAATAATTCTTCCATTTCCCCCAGAAGAACCCTAAACGGCAATGTAAATGCCAACAATACAAACTGTATCTGATTATGTTTGTTTTTTGATTTACGATTTGTTTATCAGTCAGAAGATAGAGCAACGAACCGAGATGTTGCATCATAATCTTATGGAAGGCTGTAGAATTAATTAGTGGGCAGATAGACGACGTTAAAATGGTAATTTGATTGTTCGTTTAGCGGTGATTTGATTAGAATTGTTAATGGGGTGGTAGAGTGGTTAGGTGGCGGGGTTTGCATCGTAAGTGCTGAGTTTGGATCTCGAGTCGTAACGGGTAGATTTTTTATTGAATGGCATCAGTCTCGCATTTTAACCTAGGTAGTCGACTGCTTAAGTATACTATCCTGTGGGTGCCCTCCAGCCAGAGTAAACAAACTTACAAACTAAGCGATTACACGCTAAGGGCGACCTCTGTGCGGTACGTGCTTCGGTTTAGAATAACGGGAAGAGTTTGGTGAAGTGAGGTGAGGTGTAATCGACCCGTATTGTTGTTTTTTCGCTCATCGCAGACGTAAGGCACTTCTTACGTCTGCGATGAGCGAAAAATTAGAGCAGGATGTATAGTAGTTATGTACTAAACCAGGTTATCTCTCTCTCTGTTTCGTTTGGTATTTTTTCGTGAAAGAGTAACAAGATTTATCCTTACAACCTTTCGTATTATTTAACCCTGGGAGGTGATGTTGATACAGTCTTGAAAGATTTAAATTGATTAAAAGATAAACTCAGTTCTATCGGCTTAGAACTTAACCTTTCAAAATGCGAGATTTACATACCTGAAACCACTGACGGACAGACTACCATATCTAAGTTTAACTCTATAGCTCCAAATGTCAAAATTACCGAAAAAGATCTCTTCACCTCTAGGTGGGTAGGCCTTTGCCATGGTGTGGGATGCAACCTGTGTCGACACCGTTGTGCCATCTCACGTTGCAAGCACGGCGGGCTGTGCGGGCGCTGCTGCTGCAGCTGCTGAGACCCTCAAGCGGCGTAAATACTGTAACCTCAGTGGTAATTATAATATTTTGACGGCACGGTTGGCGCAGTGGCTAAGCGATTGGACTACTGCGCTGCGTGTCGCGGGTTCGATCCCCGCACGGAACAAATATTTGTATTGTCTGCAGATAGTTGTTTCGGGTCTGGGTATTTGTGTATGTGAGTTTAAATGTTTGTGAACGCACCCACGATACAGGAGAAATTCCTAGAGTGCGGCAACGTTTTTTTTTTTTAAAAGGAAAAAAAAAGAAAAAAAAGGAATTATAGTTTTGAGCCATTTGGGGTCGAAACGCTCGGGTCATGGGGTCCGAGTGTGGGTCTCCTGTTCAAGGAGATCTCTCGCCGTCTAGTCGACTCTTCGCGTGACCAGAGGGCTGGCTCTTTCTTTGGTCAAAGTTGAATGGCAATGCTAATTAGCATTGCCATTCAACGTGGCAATCCTGCTAGTCTTCTGGGCACGTTCCCAGTTGTCATCGATGCGGAGGAGTACTGGGACGCCTAAGTGGTCGTTGTCTAGGTATATGTAAGTATTAACTTTTAGTTTTAATTTGAAATTTCTTTTTATAATTAAAGTAATATTATTTCGTATCAATTTTTTTAACGGTCATTTATTATGTGTCTCATTACTGGAGATTTTCATTATACAAAAAAATAATGTTCGTACAATTAGAGCGAAACGAATTTTATTTCACAAATCATTTGCTATGGACACAAATCAATCGGATAACAATTCATGGTATAAAATAGCCGTAACAATCAGGAAATAATCTATAACATTTCTCTACTTTTACAGTGCCACCATGAAGTTGTTGCAAGTCGCGCTGTTGTTCACGTTCGTGATGCTGCTGGCTCATGTTTCTGCAAACTCAAACAACAGGAGATCAAGAGGCCGTAAATACAATAATTTTCGTTATTATCTTTCAATACATGTTAACAGCGTAGCCCGAAGAATTACCAAACTTAAGTGGCATTGGGCAGGGTATATTGCTCAAAGAACGGATGGCTGATGGGTCGGAAAGGATCTGGAGTGGCAACCGCAAACCGGAAGACATGGCATTGGAAGGCGTCCCACTAGGTGGACCGATGACCTGCTGAAGGTTGGATCCAAGGTGCACGGGACCGGTCAATGTGGCGACACCTGAAGGAGCCCTATGTCTAGTAGTTGCTGCGTGTGCTGCAACACTATCGAACTCAAAGCATTTATTTCAATTAGACCATTACAGGCACTTTTGAATGTCAGGAAAACAAATAAAACGAAGCTACAGTCACAAGGCGTTATAACTTGTAAAAGTACTGTATTTACCCATTACCTAGCTTGAATCTATGGAGAAGAACGGGCAAGAAACTCTATGGATATTCTTTTAAATGTATACTGTGTCATCATCATTTCAGCCAAAAGTCGTTCGACGACTTTCTCCTATTGAATTCATTAACGTTTTTACGGACATTTGTCAAAGTAGTTACCATTATTTTACTAGTAAAACCTTCAAATTATTGAAATTCACATTTTGGTCAAAAAGAGCCTATTGCTACCAACCGAAGCGACTCTTTTTTTTTGGATACCAATGAGAAATTTGTGATGTAAAAAACTCAATTTAAATTGATGTTATTAATCGATTAGGTTACGGAGATATCTGCGTGAGGAGAAGTGACTGCGATCCTTTGTTCCACTGCTTTGAACGAGGACCAGGTGAGCCGAAGAGTTGCGGAGAATGGTTTCTAAGACCAGGCTTTGAAAAGAATTGAACTAATAAACGTTAACACTATGCCCATCAAAATAATATGTGAACTTACTAAACTGATTGACCCCCCGCCTACCTGCCTCCCAACGATAGTTTTTATTGTAAATATAAAACAAATTTACATTTGCAGTTTTAAGACCTGCGCTCATGTATAAGAAAATATTTCATACAAGTACTTGTAAAGCCTAATTAGCTGTGATAGTTTTCCTTTTATTTATGTTACATGTATAAATATGATTCAAACATGAACTTTTTCACACTGCCAAACACAACCCGTTTATGTGGTTTAGGTAGCCACACTTGAGTCTAAGAAAAGGGGTTTGAATTTTTTTTGTATAGAAGCTGGCATATAAATCGACCCACCACCAATTTTTTTTTTTTTTCGAAATCGCGGCCCATGATCAATGTAGTATATGGATAGAGGACATACAGGGTGTAAAACAACCCATCACACACCCGTCAACCAAGCATTCTGTACATCAAACTAAGTAACCCTAATACGCAATTTTTTTACTGGGAAACGACTTTTTATTTTGTGGTCGAAAACCACGGTAAAACTCAATGTAGCACTCGTAAAACATTGTGCTAGTGGATGCTTTTATTAATAAACGGGTCATGGAGGTAATTTAAGAAAGTTATAAACTGAAAAACTAATATTTACAAAAACAGCTGTGAAAAATTTGGAACTTAGACCCCCAATATCTCCGTATGTTGGGGGTTCCCAGGTGTCGTTTAGAACAAAAAAAATTATTGCAGTGGTCCCCACCACTGCAATAATTTTAAGAACCAGTGCCTTTCATTTGTGTTAAGGGTACTTTTACACTCTTTATAGACAAATAAAAAATGTCATGAAATATGGTACCCCAAAGTGTCACGTTATCGAGATACTTGAAGGTTAACATCGACATATGAGTACAATGATCACATTAAAAGTTATTATGTGTCTGTAGGCGTTGATTATTATTATTACTGTTAATTGAAATAGAGTAGATACATTACATACTTCAAGGAGCGTAAGAAAACAATTCTTTGACATAACATAGCGTTTCATTGCGATGCCTGGAAACTATTATTTGGATACAATTTAACGCTTACACACGTAATGAGGCTATTTATAAAAATGTTTTATGAATTTCGTTGTACTCATTTGTCGATCTTTACCTTTATATAATTATCTCGGTATCGTGACAATTTGGGGTACCGTGTTCTTTGTTCGTCTATATATGTCCCCTATCCATACATACCACTTTCATCGTGAGCCGCGATTTCGAAAAAAATCTAAATTGTGCCCGCCATTTAGATTATTTTAGATTTTTTCCACCTTATAGCTTAATAATGAATGAATTTAAAAATAATATCTAAATAATCATTTAAAAACAAATAATATTGTAAAAAAAATAATCAATTTAAAAATAGTGTTGTCTAAAAACCAAATATAATTTAAATATTTAATATCAATGTATAAAACCGAATAATTAATCGAATGTAATCGTAGAATGTAATTATGATCTAATATGAATTGTTATTGTAATGTGCATGGAAAAATGTTATGGAATTATTTATATTTGTTGTTTTTTGGGAAATAAAGGCTTCATTATTATAGCTTTTTTGCGCTCGTGCGCACTTTTGTCGGTTAACTAGTGTCGGCGTTATGGGAATCGCAAAATAAGTACTGAAGTTACTTGGTGATGGAGTCGGTTTATTAAAATAAATTACACGGAGGGAGATTGCCGACCGACCGATCCCAGAGATGAGAAGATACTAACTTGCATGTACATTTTAGCAATTATAGAAAACTCGGGAGAGGGTCGGGAGCGGCACGTTAAAAACTAAATCTATACAAAGGTATTTACTGCTAGGTTACACAATAAAGATAGCACAGTTAAATACATACAAAAGAAACGTCGGCATCTTAACAAAACATTAATGGCTATATTACTCTAAATTCTTAACGTTAGTATAAACAATACACAAATTGGGCAATGAACATTTACCCTACAATAAACCATTGTAATCCTTGAATAGCTAAGGAACAGGAGAATACAATGCGTGCAGGCTTGCCATGAGAAACTTAAAGCTAACGGTACATTACAGTTAACTTAAAACACTATTTATATACTAAGTTCACTAAAGTAATACCTATAATATTAACAAATAATTAATGAAAACGCCACAGTACCCCCCTGCCAGTGATCGAGATCACGAAAGACTGGCCTGGTAGTAATCAGGAAATCGTACGCGTCTACCAGACCTTCGCGGCCCCTGCGGTTCAGGAACCTGAGGTATAGATGGCGAACCTTGGGGAACTGATTCAGGTGCGGTTTGAGAACGTGAAGTAACTTCGGGAGCGAGATCTACGACAATATTAGTAGCGCTGTCCGGATGACAATTAGGATCCCTTAAAAAATAAGCTGGTTTCAGTCTATCGATTGATACCGTAACCTCGCGGCCACGTATATCTAATACAAATGTTTTATCCTTCCTAGAAATTACTCTGTAAGGGCCGTCGTAAGGTTGCTGTAATGGAACTTTGACTGTATCGTTCCGCACCAATACGTGAGTAGCGTTGTTAAGGTCCTTAAAAATGAAAGTGCTTTTCTGTCCGTGTTGAGTACTAGCGACAGGCTTGAGGTTATTAAAATGCGAACGTAACTCTTTAGCAAATTCAGTCTGCGCAGTTTCATTAGTCGGATTGTCACCTAAAAATTCCCCGGGGAGGCGTAAGCTCTGTCCGTACACTAACTCAGCGGATGTGCTTTTCAAGTCCTCCTTCCAAGACGACCTAATTCCTAGCAAAACGGTCGGGAGAATTCGCGTCCAATTATTGGTTGCTGCATTGTGACATTTTAGTGCACTCTTTAATTGACGGTGGAAACGCTCGACCATGCCGTTAGCTGCAGGGTGATAAGCCGTCGTTCGAAAATGAGACGTACCGATCAGGGCATTGAGATCTCTGAATAGGTGTGACTCAAACTGTCTTCCTCTATCAGTTGTGATTTTAAGTGGTATGCCAAAACGAGCAATCCAATTGGAATAAAATGCACGTGCTACTGTATCAGCTTCTTGATTGACAATGGGAATCGCTTCCGGCCATCTTGTAAATCGATCTACAGCAGTAAGACAATAACGGTATCCTTCAGAATAGGGCATTACTACAATGTCAATATGTACATGATCAAATCGAGATGACGGGAGTGTAAAAGTTCCTGGCGTTGTAACGACGTGACGAGAAACTTTTGATCGTTGACAATCAATACATGCTCTGGCCCATGACTTACAATCAGAATTTATCGAGGGCCAAACAAATCGTTTAGTGATAAGCTTAGTCGTAGCCCTACTACCTGGATGGGAGGTGTTATGAAGCATATTGAAAACGGACTTTCTGAATGGTTTCGTAATAAAAGGTCTAGCTGTTAGTGTAGAGAAGTCACACAAAATTGGTTGGTCTGACCCTGGCAAATGAACAAGACGTAATTTAAGAGACGAGTTCCTATTGTCAATCAAGCTTTTAAGCTCCGCGTCATTTTGTTGCGAGAATGCAAGGGCTTTCCAGTCTATCTCAGTACATACTGACTCTATGCGAGATAGTAGGTCGGCCGTAACGTTGTCCTCTCCTTTGACGTGACGTATGTCTGTAGTGAATTGACCAATAAAGTCTAGATATCGAAATTGTCTAGGGGAACATTGCTGATTTTTCTTCTTAAAAGCGTAAGTTATTGGTTTGTGGTCCGTAAAAATTGTAAAACTTCGCGCCTCAACGTAATGTCTAAAATGTTTGACCGCCGCGTAGATTGCGAGTAATTCACGGTCATAGGCTGAATATTTCTGTTCAGCAGGCGAAAGTTTCTTAGAAAAGAAAGCAATTGGTTGCCATTCATTGTCGATTTTCTGTTGTAAAGCCGCGCCTATGGACATGTCGGATGCGTCACTGAAAATAGCAAGTTCCGCATCGGGCTTTGGATGCACTAGCAACGTTGCTTCAGCTAAGCTGTCCCTGCACGACTCAAAGTCACGTTTAGCTTGGTCGTTCCAAGTAATAGGTACTTTCCCTTTTTTGTTGCCGCACAGTAATTCATGTAAACTAGCTTGGCTACGCGCTGCATTAGGTACGCACCTTCTGTAAAAGTTCAACATACCTAGGAATTGGCGTAGCTGCTTTGCGGTGGTTGGTAAGGGGTAGGTACGTATTGCTTCAACCCTTTCAGGGAGCGGACGCGTACCTGCTGCTGAGACTTGATAACCTAGAAATTCAACTTCAGACTTCCCGAACACACATTTTGCGGGATTTATTACTACACCGTATTTCCTTAACCTAACAAATACAGTCTCTAAATGTTTTAAATGTTCCGTTTCGTCACTAGATGCGATTAAAATATCGTCTATGTAGCAGTACACAAAATCAAGTTCACTTAACACTTCGTCCATAAATCGTTGAAAAGTTTGTGCTGCATTACGCAAGCCAAAAGTCATAAACTTAAACTCGAATAAACCGAAAGGCGTGGTTATAGCTGTCTTTGGAATGTCCTCTTCAGCGATAGGGATTTGGTTAAACGCACGCACTAGGTCTAATTTTGAAAACACTTTTTTGTCACTTAAACACTGAGCGAAGTCTTCAATATGTCGCACTGGGTATTGATCGGGCACTGTTCTATCATTTAAACCACGATAGTCACCGCAGGGCCTCCACTCGTCTTCACACTTAGGAACCATATGTAGCGGTGAAGCCCACGAACTTTTCGACGGTTGAGCGATGCCTAATTTTAACATCGACTCGAACTCTTTCTTCGCTGCTATAAGGCGGTCCGGAGCTAGACGTCTAGGCTTCTGTGCAACCGGTTGACCGGGTGTAACAATTATGTGGTGTTGAGTGTTGTGCTTGACCGTTTTCTGCATAGTCCCATTAAGGCGAGTAATGTCGACATATTGTGCTAACAGATGGTGGTACGGTGTTTCACCGTTAATTGTTTTGACCGACTCGGCTTCGTACCCAACTACCTGTCCATTAACGGTACACTGGGTAGTTGCATCTACAAGTCGTCGATTGCGCGCATCGACCATTATATTATAATGCGCTAAAAAATCGATGCCAATGATTGGTTTCGATACATCTGCCACCACGAACATCCACGGGAAATCTCTGCGTAGGCCTAGGTTAAGCGTCAATGGGATCGTACCATATGTAGCGATCTGTGTGCCATTAGCGGCTACTAACCCATAGGCAGACATTTGGCGAGCCGTATGGATCAGTGCCTTTGGATAAACGCATAGGTCTGCACCGGTATCGACAAGAAAATCTACCTTGCTGCTTTTGTCCTTTATAAAAATGCGGCGTGTCGGTGGCTGGGAGTTTGCGTCATCCGCCACTAATGACCTCCGCTCGCGTTTCCCGTCGGTGGTGGTTTGTATGCGCAGGGTTGCACACACTTCTTTGCTGCAGGGCCGAATTTATGGTGGTACCAACACTTCCACCCTTCTGGTCTCGACCTTGATCGGTCTCTGGAGTGGCTGTGACTTGACCTTGATCGGGAGCGGCTGCGTTCTCTGGATACCCGTAACTCATCTAACTGAGCCTGCATTTGCGCTAGTAACAACCCTATTTGTCCGTCAGGCGGCGCTGCGGGCTCTTGTTGCGCAGCGGTTACAGTGGCGTAGATATTTCGGCTAGATCGTAGCTGATGGTTTTCGTGGATGAGGTCTGCCATATCCGCAAGGTGATTCAGCGTGGCATCCGTCTTGGTTATCACCGCGTTCTGCATGTCGTGAGCCAAACCTTTCATCCAGATTGCTCGTAGGACGTCGTCCGTTACTGTAGACCCGGCAAGAGTCTTTAGGTGCCGCAAAAATTGTGATGGCGTGCGGTCACCGATCGCCTGGTCCTCGAGCAAAAGCCGTGTTTTTTTAGCTGTTGAGTCACCAAACCTTGTCAGCATTGTTTGTTTGACGTGTTGGTATGCATCTCCTTGAAAAGTCGGCAACCCGGTTAATATGTCGGTGAGCTCTTCCATTGCTTCCGTGTCTAGGGCGCGTACAACGCATTCAGTCATCAAACGCGTGCACGTTACTCCTGCTAATGCCATTATACACTCTGCTCCGCCAAACCATACTTCTGGCTTGGCCGGATTAAATGGCTTTAACACAACTTGACGTGTATTCGCAGCAGGTTGGGGTTGGTCTTCACCGGCCATTTTGTTACAATATATTTCTTCCGTGATAAACTAACACTCGTTCGCGCACAGTTTTCACGATACCGCGCACTAACCGAAACACTAGGTAACCTGTTGTCTCACGATAGAGATCACGTCGGGGTCACCACTTTTGCGCTCGTGCGCACTTTTGTCGGTTAACTAGTGTCGGCGTTATGGGAATCGCAAAATAAGTACTGAAGTTACTTGGTGATGGAGTCGGTTTATTAAAATAAATTACACGGAGGGAGATTGCCGACCGACCGATCCCAGAGATGAGAAGATACTAACTTGCATGTACATTTTAGCAATTATAGAAAACTCGGGAGAGGGTCGGGAGCGGCACGTTAAAAACTAAATCTATACAAAGGTATTTACTGCTAGGTTACACAATAAAGATAGCACAGTTAAATACATACAAAAGAAACGTCGGCATCTTAACAAAACATTAATGGCTATATTACTCTAAATTCTTAACGTTAGTATAAACAATACACAAATTGGGCAATGAACATTTACCCTACAATAAACCATTGTAATCCTTGAATAGCTAAGGAACAGGAGAATACAATGCGTGCAGGCTTGCCATGAGAAACTTAAAGCTAACGGTACATTACAGTTAACTTAAAACACTATTTATATACTAAGTTCACTAAAGTAATACCTATAATATTAACAAATAATTAATGAAAACGCCACAGCTTAATATTTCACAAACGAATATCTAAATCGAAAAAGTTTTTGAGCAAATTTACAATATTTTTGTTGTTTGTGTGAATGTTTAATTTTACAATTTCAATACTTAAATAAATAATTATTTTAAAGTTCGGCGACACCTCGCCTTATTGTTACAGAATGGAAATTAATTCAAAGAATGATACAGGTGTACAGATGAGATGAAGCTGATAATACGCGTGTGCATGAGCTTTGAAAAGTCTGCACACTTCACCAGACTATGACCGTTTTAGAAACGTGTCTTGCAAAATAAATTTATTTCAATATAAATAGTAAGACTGCGTCAACTGTACTCCGCACCACGAGAATTTTATATTGCAATCGTATCGAATTTGGAATATTTTTTAGAAGTCTTTGGTCAATTGGACCTTATTTTTTTAAGGAATTAATAATTAATAATAATCATTTTTACTTGTAAATACCGCTGATACTTATGTTATAGCGTAATCAATAAGCGCGGAATTGCAATAGCATTTAACTTCATACTTTGTTTAGTTCTGGACTAATAAATAATGGAGTTTAAGTAAATTAGGTATATTGTTTCATAGACAAATCAACAAACTATTTCAATATAAAAACTGTTGAATATTATTTAGAAATCTATTGTACAAATAGTTTTAGTACCTATTAGAAGTCATCAGTATTAAATATATCATTTACTCATACTAATAATTATTTAATAATAAGTTGGAAAATAAAGAATTACCATATCATTAATCCTCTGATGTTTATAATATTTTTAAAATGTATTTCATTGCCACTCTCATTTCTAAAAATGACTATTTACCCAAATGCTTGTATGTCACAATATTATGACTAAGATCTATGATGACCTAAATTATTTATGTTAAAACCAAAATTGTACCGATACTTAATTGCAAATAAAAATTGATTTGAAGCCATATCGCCTGTGATACAGGTTTATCCCAAAACAGGTATCTAAATTTGTTTTACCTACATTATTTCTAAAATCTGTATTCTAGTTTTCTAACTTTAACTTTGAGTAAAAATGTATTATTGGTCACTATCTGGCTTTGAAATTTCATATAATATTATTTACAACCTTTCATATTTATGTCGAAAGTGTCTAGTAGTGGTAAGATTTGATATCAATATTAATTTACTTGAAATTATTTTACATAAAGGTTTTTTGACGGTCATGATTTTTTGCTCTCAAAACGGCGAAGAAAAACATCGTGAGGAAACCGGCATGTCTTAGAACCAAAAAATTCGAAGACATGTGACATCTACCAATCCGCACTGGGCCCGCGTGGTGGATTATAGCCCATCCCTCTCCTAGAGAGGAAGCCTGAGTCCCTGAAGTGGGAACACTATAGGCTGATGATGATGATGATTTTGTATTAATTACTGAGGATTTTCCTTCCAATAGAAAATTATTCATGTAATTTGAGCAAAACGAATTTTATTTCACAAACCATTTGCAATGGTCACAAATCAATTAGATAACAACTTATGGTATAAATAGCCGTAATAATCAGAAATTTCCCTAGTTTTGCAGTACTTGTCATCATGAAGTTGTTGCAAGTCTCGCTGTTGTTCACGATCGTGATGCTGCTGGCTCACGTCTCTGCGTACTCTTACAACAGGAGATCAGGAAGCAGTAAATACAATTATTATCGGCTTTATTTTTCTATACAATGTGTATCAGCGTAACCCGAAGAATTACCAAACTTAAGTGGCAGTGGAAAAGTTCTGAAGTGATATAGGAGATTCTGGCTACATTGGGACACGAGGGCCGGGCAGACCGCGTTATTATTTTCTTGCGCGGATATTTTTACAATGTATTAATACCATATAGGTTATATAAGCTTCGCAAAAAAAAAAAAAATGGTAACAGTGAGTCAATCTTAAAAGATATGCTATAGTGCACTTTTTTAACCTTAATAGAGGAACAATTCTTTTGCACATGCTATTTGCGTTACTTAAACCGTTTTCGCAGCGCACGCAACGGAGGGATTCAAAAAGGAATATCTATTCCCGTTTATGCAACATTCTTCATTTATGCTCCGCTCCTTTATGTTGTAGCGTGATGTTATATAGCCTATAACCTTTCTCGATAAATGGACTATCCAACACAGAAAGATTTTTTCAGTTCCATTCACCAGTTTCCGAGTTTATCGCGTTCAAACAAACAAAAAAGCTCTTCAGCTTTATAATATTACGAGTAGTATAGATACGACTGGACACTGACTGGCAAATTGTCAAAAAGGTAAGAAAATTCGAATTTCGTGGGCAACCTTATCGCATCAAAGTTAAGGCACGTGAAGTGGTGCTCTTGCGTTATCCAGATATAATATGTATATCTGTGGTAGGACCCGTTTCCAAGTATGTAAGTACAATAAAAACCATTAAATTATTTGAATGAAAAAGTTAGGCATTCATGCACCTATTTCAAAGCAGTTTCTTCGCTTAGAAGTCTTGGAACAAAGATTGCTTATAACTTGGTCCTTACAAAGCAACTTCATTTAAAACTTATTACATTTATCATTTTGTTTCTGTTCTTAAATGCCGCGCCGCGTGGTGTTTATAAGTTGTGTAGTTAGGAGTTTTGTATGGTTTTTGTATTATTTCTTGTTGTTCTGTGTCGTTTAATCGGTTTTGTTTGTCGACTATGACAGTACTGAAGGTATTTATTTTATGTTAACGTGATTGATTATTTAGGAAATGGTGCAAGTTTGAAATACTGTAGATTTTTTTTTAAAAATAAACGTTGCCCCACACTAGGAATTTCTCCTGTATCGTGGGTGCGTTCACAAACATTTAAACTCACATACACAAATACCCAGACTTGGAACAACTATCTGAAGGTCATACAAATATTTGTTCCGTGCGCGAATCGAACCCACGACACGCAGTGCAGCAGTCCATTGCTTGAGCCACTGCGCCAACCGTGCCGTCAGATGTTTAAAGCACTTTCATGTTTTTAATGCTTTGATGATCTAGTAGTTGTAAAAGTCACACTTATGATCAGTAGATAGCTAGATGCACTGGATGTTGAGCATGAAGTTCGATTCCTAGGTCTGTTAAAATGTTATTGGAATCTTCCATCATCAATCGTCAAGTTTAACAGCAATTAACTTGCTTTTTAAGGAACTTAAACATGTCCGACTAAATATAGGTAGGTATGCTAATGCATTTTTAAATCCCTGTTTCACCCTTGAGGGATTTAAGCGCAATCTTATGCTTAAACTATAGGTACTGTTATCTTCATACAAAGTATTAAACACAATATTTGCTGAACTCAATCTTGTTATCACATTATAAGTTATAAGATTCAAGCTCATTTCATTTCCGCAACAATTCAGCACAATGAGAAAGTTCACGGCGATGAAAACAAACTTCAACACTGAAACTTTGAAAATGACTTCCAGAAATATAAAATATAGGTAATATTGTCGTGCGGAAACATAAATGGAGGAAGTTTATTTCCTTTGGTGTGAGAGATTATGCAGCAGTTCTTTTTAAAAACTTGCCTTATTTTGAAATGTTGGCAATACTTTTAAAGGGTGTTTAGTACCTACTCATGAATATTATCAATTTTTACTATAGGACCAACTTTATATCGGGAATAAACAATCAACCGTTGCCAATATTTTTTGGAGTTATGCGACCAATTCAATAATTAATCACCTAGTATTTTTAGGAGCTGTGTTTACAGTGTAACAAGAATCTAGACCAACGTATTTTGAATGACAACGCGACTACGATATACACTCTTTTGCAAAAAAAAACGGGCATCTAAGGAAATTTACGTTTCGATTTGAGTTAATTGAATGAAATTTATTTGTTTGACGTAGTCTGTATACTTATAATCGTGTAAATTAATGCGCGTGAAGTGAATTCGGGCAATTAAAAGAAAAAAACGATGGATTCTTTAAAACCGATGTACATGCCCAAACAATAAGAAGTGGCCGGCAATAAAGACAAGATTTTTTTTTTACTTTTTTTAATTAAATAAAGTTAAAGTTACAAATGTAAAAACCTAATAACGAGTGTGACCTCCTCTTGCCAAAATCACAGCTTGAATCCTTCTGGGCATGCTTTCCACGATGTTTTTAATAACGTTTTGAGGAATACGTTCCCACTCTTCTGCAATGACTCATTTTAGCTCCCTGATGTTTTGTGGAGCAGGTTGCACTGATCTTACCCGTATCTTTAGAACGTCCCAGACATGCTCAATTGGATTGAGGTCAGGACTTCGAGCTGGCTAATCTAAACGACGGAACCCAACTTCTTGCATGTACGCTTCCACGTCGCCAGAACGGTGCGGGCGAGCATTGTCGTCCATAAAAATGGAATCTTCCCCAAGTGCAGTCAATGTGGTTTGTGCATATGGAATTAGGACTTCCATTATGTACTGGTGTGCATTTAATGTTCCATTTCTATGAAAACTAACTCTGTACGCTCCGTCGAATTAATTGCTGCCCAAAACATAACGGAGCCTCCGCCATAAGGAGTGATTTCTTCGAAACATACTTCCGCATAGCGTTCCCGTGGTCTTCGCAGCACTCGCCGGCGTCGGTTCTCTCCACACAAAGAGATTCTAGCTTCATCAGAAAACAATACTTTATTCCAGTCCTCCAGAGTCCATGAAGCACAGTTCCGAGCAAACTGAAGTCGAGCAACACGGTGCTCACGAAGTAATTTAGGGCCCCGAGCTGGGCGGTAACGCCTGATATTGGCAGCCAAAAGCCTCCTCCTGACCGTCCACAAGCTAACTTCTACTCCTCTTACTTCTTTCAAGGCTCTTCTTCAGGTCCACACTTGACGCCTTACGATTCCGCAACGCCTGACCCACCAAAAAGCGGTCATCTCTTGGTTCTGTGCATCGTTTTCTTCCCGAACCGGGTCTTCTTTTGGCCGAAGCGGTTTCTTAATACCGTTGTCAAGTCCTCTGGACAGTTGAACGACTCACATTTAGCCGCTGAGATACGTAAGTTTACGAATTTTCACCCATATCAAAAAGTGGTATTTAATGTAAAAAGAATGATTAAATTGTTTAATTTGCAGAAAACATCCAAAAAGTTTTAAAATATCGTAATCAGTTAAAAATCGTTTCAGCAATTCGCGCCATTAGTAAAGCAATTTTAGAATAATTCACAATAATCATTATTTTTCTTTTATTATTTTAAAATTTAAAATTTGGAACGTAAATAATCATGCCAGGATGCTTCAAATAACATGCCAATACATCGTCAAATTAATAATGGTTATTTGTTTATACAAGAGTGCAAAGTTGCTTTTTAACCGCGTGCTCAATTTTGATGACCGAGCGTAGCGAGTGATTCAAAAATTAGAATCCTGAGTGTTAGCGAGGGAATCAAAAGAGCACGAGGTGATAAATCTTTGCACTCGAGTGCAACACGTAACTTTTCATCCCACCTCAGCGAGGAAATGACTAAATGCAAAAAAGAAACATTTACAATCACAAGATACCTTTATTTTAGTTTAGGTATTAACTACTATATTACGATAGATGCTGTCAAAACCTTTGACTTTTTTGGTTGATGACCAGATGACGCTCTTTTTAAAACTGCCACTAATTGAGGATAGGTGTCGATATGTTTGTCTTTTTTCATCTTTATTGTTGCTTTTATCATTGAATATGTACTACATAGAGTGCTTGATTTCATCGTCTCGGATAATTCAATGAAATATGCCAGCAAAACGGTTCCGATAAAGTTTTGGCTCCTTTATCTAGTCGCCACGTGTTAAACATATCGTACTGTTTCAAATACTTCTCGCGTGATTGTTGAGGGAGAAAGCTCATTTGTGCATTTTTAACAGTTTCAGTCAATTCTGTTGGCGTCAAATAAACTTCCTCGTCGCCCGATTCACTCATTTTAGGTTTTTCACTTGTTTACAAGTTTCTTGAACGAAATTGATAAAATAAGTAAAACAATAAGACCCACCAACTTAAGATGTTTAGAATACCTACCATTATATAATCTGCCGAAATGTAACAATGTATATGGAAGAACGACCTAGAGGTACTTGTTACCTAACTTTTTGAATAAACTCCCTAAGCAATTAAATAATAAATTAAAATCAAAGACAACTTTGCAAATAAAACAAATAATTAAATATTACCTCACAGTGGATCAATACAAAGTTTCTCCAGATCTTTCACAAACAAATAATAATGTATCTTGAATTTTATAATGTAAACAAGCGAGACGCCTCACTCGCACATAATCTTTCAAATTTAAGATTAAGCGATGTGTGTTTAACCAAAATTAATTAAATGTTTTTGAAATAAAAAGTTTAATTTTTTTTTTTTATTTTTTTTTATTTTTAACCTAAGGTTTTAACAATATGTCGTGAAAAGTAAATTGCGCGCGCAAAGCAAATTAAAAAAAAAAGTAGGTACACTAAGAAGGTTCCAAGTCTAATTTTCTAACAAATTAAAAAAAAATTGTATGATAAATTCGGCACCATGGAGGTAAAAGTAAATAGGTTTAATGATGTTTTGAATTCACAAACTTAGTGCACACGATGTTCTAAATTCAATTTACTTTATCCTCTAGTGGATAAAAACATCTTTTGCACTCAGATATCGAAGAGCAAAAATACTCTTTCCGAGATGGGGGGATGAAAAACTTATTTCTTGTTCTTCTTCATAGAAGTAGAGAAAAAAACCTCAAGTGCCCGTTTTAAGAGTTTAATTATATTTATCTTAAATACAGTTATTGATGCGTGAGTTAACAATTTAGCATCTCAAGCACGTCCCGACGACGTTACCGTTGTGGCGACTAGACATTCTCTTTGATTTATTCTCATCATTTCAAATTGCTGGTCATAGGCCCCTCCAAGCGTCGCCACTTTGACCGAACTGAACTTTCTACAGAGCGTAGACTGAAGGATACGAGGAATAATAGAGAAGCGTGGAAGACGAAGTCATGCTGCCCCATCCTCAAATTAATTGGGACAAAACAATCTAATTATTCCGTCTGTAAGATTATCAAAAAATATTGGATACGTGTTTATTATTTTATCAAATTAATAAAAAAATACGAAAATAAAACCTTCCAAAGATGAGTGGGCGCGTGTCGTCACTTTCTTGGTAAAAAAGAACTAACTTTGTGACGTCACACGACTTGATACGACTTTTTGAAGCACTGTATCTTTTTCATCTTTTGTTTACGTGAAAAAAGAAAAAGTATGTGTCCATTATTTTTTTGTTGAAAATCTATCTGACGGACTTATTCGATTTTTTTGGTGAAATAGCCTATGACGATTAGGATGATGAACGTGTGTCTGGTGTCTCTAATTTGTCTTACTCATGGATTTTGTTTTAAAGTTACTTTTCGTTGATCCTCCAACTGTACTTATTTATCTCTCAAAATACTCATATCTCGGAGTCTAAAGATTATTCAGCAGTTTCATAGTATATCTTTACTGGGCCCAAAACTTTGAGTTAAGTTTGGTCATCTATCATTTACTTAGATCTTTGTTGAAATTACTACTACAAATGAAACTTTGTCTGAAATTGCACATTCATATTTTTTTGAAATAACTTATAAAATAAAATCACTGTGTCATAAGATGACATTAAAATTTATTGTTCCAGGTGTGAGCTTTATTTTCGCACTGTGGACACTAATTGGACGCACCAATACCTACCTACCTAATGTAAATAGCTGTGTTCAAGCTTGAAACATAAGGTCCAAGTGCCCACCTAGCCATTCGGCCATTCGCCATGCGGTTGGCCGATGGTCTAGCCGTAACCAGAGAGCGGAAACGTGGCAATACTGATAGCCTTCTGAACACCACAGTTGACAGCGATGCAGTCGAAAATTACCCGTAAACCTTTCATTCTTTCTACATGACTCACATACTTATTTTTATTATATTAGTTTTCAAATAATCATCATCAGCCTATAATGTTCTCACTGCAGGGACTCAGGCCTCCTCTCTAGGATAGGGATGGGCTATAATCCACCACGCGGGCCCAGTGCGGATTGGTAGATGTCACATGTCTTCGAATTTTTTAGTTCTGAGATATGCCGGTTTCCTCACGATGTTTTCCTTCACCGTTTTGAGAGCAGTGGTGATGAAATAAATTACACAAAGTAATGCGCCTGACGGAGTTCAAACCCACGATTCACTGTTCGTAAGTCGGGGCCGCCATCACTGGGCCTCCACTGCACGTTCAAATAATAACCACCACATATTATAAAACAAAGTCCCCTGCCACGTTTGTCTGTCTGTATGTTCGCGATTATCTCAAAAACTACTGCACCGATTCTCATGTATTTTTCACCAATGGAATAGAGTGGTTTTCGAGAAAGGCTTTAGTCTATAATCTGTCAAGTTCCGACACCCATGCGAAAAACAAGCAAACCACGGGGATGAGCTAGTAGAATATAAAAAAATCACAAAAAATACAATGTAAAGACTGGATTGTGTCTAAAATAAATACATTATTATTATTATTTACAATTAAAATAAATTGAGATAGAACTGAATATGGGATCAGCTACCAAAATATAAAAAAGCACAAAAAATAAAATGTAAAGACTGGATTGTGTCTGAAATAAATAAATTATTATTATTATTTACAATTAAAATAAATTGAGATAGAACTGAATATTATAAACCCAGTTCTTAGATCACCCGTAGGTGTATGCTAATTTAACCTTCGAACAGTTTGAGAATTCCTACGTCCGTCCGTCCTTGTGTAATACGCCTACTTACTTACGTAGTATTATCTTCTTGTAGTAAAACTCTTTGTTAAGAAAATAAATTATCTAATTAAAATGCTAAGATAACTCCAGAATACACCTACGTAGTAAATCTTACCCTTCTGGGAAACTGATTTAATTTGAGCATTTAAACCTGAACTGAGTAAATAATGCTTAGAATCAAGTTAATATTTAGTGTTAAAATTCACGAACTCATAAATTTTATACGAAGGAGTATTATCACTAGGATTTTCTCATGTATCGTGGGTGCGTTCACTAATATTTAAACTCACATACACAAATACCCAGACCCGGAACAATTATCTTTAGGTCATACAAATACTTGTTCCGTGCGGGGATCGAACCCGCGACACGCAGTGCAGCATTCCATTGCTTGAGCCACTGCGCCAACCGTGCCGTTACCTCGTCGATTCCCAGAACTCACCTAACGGTGACGTTTAAATATTCACCAAGTCCTAGCAGCCCATCCTTCAAGTCTCTCTCGATGGTTGAGTGGTCGCAATCGACTACTGAGAATGAGTTTCTGAGTACGATTCGGGGGTCGGCAGAGTGTTGTGTTGCAAACTTGTGTGTTTGGTTTATCCACCAGAATTTTTTTGTTGGCAATAGGAGACGCCCTATTACTAATTCAGCCCAAGGCATTAAGTCCGCCTTTGTACGGTTTCATTACTTGTGCATAAAGTTTTAATAAATAAATAATTGTAACAAACGAAATGGGTATACTGATAGGTACATACATCTATCATCCACAATACTCTGGGATTACAAGCCTGATAATATGTGTTTGCTTAAAAACTAATTAATTACCATTAAAATAGTATGAAGTAATTAATCTCCTGCAAAACAAACTGAATGACGGGACTGTCTATGTTCTGGTAAACAATAACGTTTCAACTCTCGCTATATTGGTTTTATTATCCTGAATTTATTTAATTTAATTACTAAACAAATATATGGCTATAATTAGAATAGAACCATAGTGGTACTTAATTAGTTTTTACTCGAATGCTATTTTTTTCTGATTAATTTCGTTAAATTGTTAAACAGTTAAATTGATTCTCCGGGACTTCGTCGGGCTTCACTGTCTCGGCGTTTTCTGGTGGTCGCCTCTTTTGATCTGACTTTCAGGAGATGCAGTGTTTTGGGAATAGTGTAGCGGGCTTGTCCGAATTAAAAAAAAATCCAATGGCTCTCTCATGCTGCGCTGCAACACTGATCCTCTATGTTCCGCACCCAGTCTGTACCAGCCATCTTTATAGATCATCTAGCTAAAGAACTCGTTATGCTCTACGCTCTCTTGCGCTCGTCTGTTTGATGGTGTAAATTTATTAACCATAATGATGTATTTTTACCCGACTGCACCGAAGCCCAAAAGGAGGGTTATGTGTTTGGCGTGTATGTATGTCCGTTTCTTTGTTCCCTCAGAACTCCTAAACGGATCAAGGGATTTTTTTAAATATACTTCGTTAGATTCGTCTTTATAGCGCGAGTGTCACTGGCTACATTAAAATTAAAAAACAAAATAATAAATATGCTGATTTGGGGGGCCATGCACCATGCTGAGTGGCAACCTACTTGTCGCAGTTACGACGTGCATTATTTATATTTTTTTCTTTTTTAATTTCCCTGCTTGTTGTATTTTACTTTTTTTTTGTGTATTGTTTTATTTCATATATGCATGTTTGTTTCTGTGACAAATAAACATTTTTTCTTTCTTTCTTTCATAACCCTCCTTTCGGGCTTCGCCGCAGTCGGGTAAAAAACTAAATTCACGACTGAAAAAACTGAAAAGCAAAAAACAAGCACATTTTAAATTAAACGGGGCCGTGTGCTTGATTATGAACCACTCTCAGAGAGAAAGAGAATAGCAACATTTTACTCTGATTACCATACATGTAGAAAATATGCAGGACACGATAATATATCATATGACACCTTTTTTTTTTTTTTTTGGCTGGTGGAAAATCATCAAATAACCGCTCCCGTTCTTGAGCAGAGCGAAAGGGAGTGTCAGACTTCGACTGACTAAAAACCACCCATGTTCCTTCTTAGCCCTCTATGTCGAGGCCGTGATAACTAGTGTTCAACCCGCGGCTCCGACGGGATCATATATGACACCTTAAGCACTTATGAATAAGGAGTGGGTTACCTTAATTTGTTTTCTCTCTTTCTATACTGAATTCAGCATTCTAACCCCTGTGAGAATTTGTGCTCAAATGAATTCATCCTACAACCTTGCGGGACCCGAGCACTGACAGAACTGACTGCATTAATTTTTCACTGGATATTCTCTTGAGCAAACGCTACGTCACAGTATACAGAAAGTTTGAACAAACTGCATCTGTAATGCCTTCAAACGAATTGCTGTGGCGACATTCGTATTCAGCACGATTTTCTTGTGTGCAGGATTTAGGGTAGTATTTCCAATGATATATTAAAACTATAGATACGTTGTCCGCCCTCAAAAATAACAACATGAAATGAAGCCAATTGGCCACATCGCGCTTAGTTACGCACCAACCTCTCGCACGATGCTACGTTTGTTCTTAATTTAAATCGTGTGTGTAAACCTGCGCGAAACATAAAGGCAACAGGCATCAACAGGCATCCCGCTGTACGGTGTCATATTTTCTTTCCCTTTCTTTACGCGTAAAAGTAGTTTTATAATATTTTCGCCGTTTTGAAGCGCCGCCATGTTAGTCCATGACGTGTCTATATATAATACGTCATTGAGTATTTCTAAACATTCTCGTCGTTCCTTTGCCTTGTAGAAGAATCTGAGAGTGTGAGTTGGCAAGTAATAACTTTACAGATGAAAACCACGGAAAGAGTGAAGGGAGGTATTCCCAGGAGTGGAACATAGCAGGTTAGAAAAAATAAAGACGAAAACCCGCCTGTTTATTGCGTTCTTAGCCGTGAAAACGTACCTAATTTAATATTATTTATTTATTTAGTTCAGACCATAGATCCATAAAGTGTTAGTATAAACTTAATCTATTGTTAGTAAATAGTAAAATTACAAATTATTTCAATTGTCGACATGCATGTCTGCGCGCACATGATTTTCTTCCCGCCCAATGCCTAATAAACGGCCCATAAATTTTGTCCGCCAGTGTAGCTAGAATTTTATGGCACAAAGATACCATCGTTGGTTTAGTAATACTATAAATGTTGATATATGTTGATGCGGGGAACATATATAGACCAGCGCTAGTCTATATATGTTCCCCGGCCCCCGCTATATATGTCTCTCTCCTGCTGATATGGAGGGAAGTAGAAATTTCTGTTTTTCCTACTTCTCCGCTATTCTTTTCTGATGAAATTCGTTGCGGGATCCAAGACAGTCAAATCATTTCTCTGGGACTTCGTCGAGCTTCATTGTCTCGGCGCTTTTCTTGTGGTCGCCACTGTTGATTCCGGCTTATAGGAGTTACAGTGGTTTGGGAATAGTGAGGCGGGCTTGTCCCATCAAAAAAAAAAAGACACTACTTAAAGTAATGGCGTAACAGAAGTAATACACGATGTAATGTAGGAGAATTGATCCGTTTGTGTACGAGTACTGAAAGCTGCATTTCTACCGAGAAAGCGCAATTCTCCTGAAGCGAATGGCGGCATCCTGCTTAAATTTCAGTAGTATTTTACAACGGTTATATTAAAAGATTCCGTTTGACATGGATACTGTTGTATAAGAATTTAATATGTTAGAACTGCCATTTATTTTGGTCTTTTTTAGGAATTGTCGTATTTATAATTCGCTGGAATCATTAAAATCAATAAAAATTGATGAAAATAAAACGCGTCAAAGATTTGAGTGGGGACGTTGGTGACGTCACTTACCGCAAAAAAATGTCATATTAATGTCTTAGAGTATGACGTCACACGAGTTTTATTGTTTACGTGAAAAAAGAAAAAAATACGTGTCCAATATTTTTTTATAATCTGACGGACTAATTAGATTTTTTTGGTTGCTATGAAAAAAAAATATAAATTGTGGGTGTAGGTACTATTAGGTACACAGCTGCCTAACCCTTCGGGGATTACAGTCGTGATGTTATGTTATGTTAATCTACACTAATTTTATAAAGAGGAAAGATTTTTATTGTTGTGTGTACATATGTTTATAATGAATAAACTTTAAAACTACTGGACCGATTTGAAAAATCCTTCACTGTTCGGAAGCTACACTATCCCCCGGTGACATGGGTTACTTTTTATCCCTGTATTCCCACGGGAACGGGAACTACGCGGGCGAAACCTCGTGACGTCTGCTAGTATGCTATATAAACGTTATTTACAGGTTGGTGGTTGCCACATAATAAATATTTTTTTATGTTATCATTGGGTAAAAGACATGCTTGTTCGTGGCACGATAGATTTTTTTTTTTTAAACTTTGACACTAGGAATTTCTCCTGTATTGTGGGTGCGTTCACAAACATTTAAACTCACATACACAAATTTATACAAAGACCCAGAACAACTATCTGTAGGCCATACAAATATTTGTTCCGTGCGGGGATCGAAGCCACTGCGCCAACTGTGCCGTGAACTTTCAATTAACAAACATTTCTCATTATTCTTAACGTAGACATATTGAAGAAAATCACAAAAGAAACTTGTTTATTTTCCCGAATTAGACCTGAAAGCTCCCGAAGCCGTCCGAAACCGATAAACCGATTACATAGCAGACCTAACGAATCGAGTTCCAGTCAATCAGCTCTGCTAGCCATTTCGAATATTGACGTCATTGATCTGGAAAAGCTTCTAGACTTTTCTCTGTTCAGGGGGATAATGGTAATGAGATATTAATGGTTCAATTACTTCAGTTGTATGTGTTAAGTTCAGGGTCCAACAATGTAAGTAATTGGTTTGTGTTCATAAGCTTCTTTGAAAACATTTCTTTGTCAGCCTGTCCTTATAGTAAAGAAAACCCGATCAATTTGTAGCCTTTCTGACTGTCTGACAGTCATTACTCCCAGAAACTACTATGACTTATCTCCAAGACGGCACCAATAAGGTTTTAAACACATTCCAGACATTCCATCCCATGAACCATTAAGGGATGGAATGTCTTAGTTTGTTTAAAAGGTGTCTATGTAGTCTTATCCATTATTATCCATAAAAATATAATATACCTAATCCATAAAAAACTATATTAAATAGTACCCCCTCACCATTCCCTCGATACAATTGGGGATCCGACTCAGTCAAAAACATATGATTCTAATTAGTACGTCAGTTAGATTATCCAAAAATATTGAATACGTGTTTTTTTTTATTTTATTAAATTAAAAAAATATATAAAATGCCTCTAAAATCATGAGTGGGGGGTTGTGACGTCATTTGTAGGTAAAAAATGTACTGACTACTGACCCATGTGAGGTTTTCGAGGAGTTCACGAAATTTCGTCTTCATTTTTTTAAAATTGAAAAGAATATGTCGAATGTTTTTTGGAAATCTATCTGTCGGACTAATTAGTTTTTTTCTTGTCCGATCCCCTATTATCACAAATTCTAACACCCTATCTCCTGGTTCATCAAAAACACGGTCCACTTCAATCAACCTTCTACAGTCAACTGTTTTTCTTTCATTTCGATCGTCACGCTAAGGGTCCCTTAGGCCCGTTTTACGGTCACCCAGAAATAGCTTGTTACGACCCTTCACAGCCTATTAACTTAGGTTAAAGAGCCGTTACTTGCTCTTTTTGGTTAATCGGGTAAGTAATGCCATCTTTATAAAGGTACTGTAAAGGAATGGAAGAAAACTAGTGAGCTGGAGTCTAAGTACGTATTTGTGTTGGTTACCTTTTTTCCAATATTTCTTGGGCATGTATTTTATTTTATTGACAAACTAGACATGAAAGTCTGAAACACTCGCAGTGATAAATTAAGGCATGAACTTATACAAAAACGTTGTGGTCAAAATGATGTAGTAAAAAAATTAAAAAAAAAAAATAGCAAAAAAAGCCGACATAAAAAAACACAAAAAAGTGAAAATAACAAAAACACAAAATAAAGTGA
Source organism: Diarsia rubi (assembly GCA_932274075.1). Taxonomy (NCBI): domain Eukaryota; kingdom Metazoa; phylum Arthropoda; class Insecta; order Lepidoptera; family Noctuidae; genus Diarsia; species Diarsia rubi. Next base: position 19,503,109 of record OW026417.1, on the reverse strand, counting down.
AAAATAAAATTCAGAAGAAATATCAGCATCTCGGTTTTTTTTTTTTGCTATAAAGTTTTAAGTTTTTGTTACTACGAGTACATATTTTTAAACATATCTGGCGAAATTTGGGTATACTATTTAGGTGAACCTCTGTCTAACCCTTTGAACACGCCATCACGCCTGTCATTGGCGTGATGTTATGTTACATTATTTCAGGTCCCACTTCATTCTTTAGATAGCATTCTCAGTAAGTACTCTTATTTTTTAAGCAACCTTTTAACAAATGAAAGACACGCGTCTACTCAAAATGTGTTTATTTCACATTCCTAATGTAATTCTATAACATCTAATTTAGGTAAAAGCTTTGGCCGGTCGTAATAAGAGATGTTTTCCAGTTGATTGAACGAATATTTTTGTTAAAGTACGAGTGTTGAGCCTCGGGGGTTTAAGAGATTTATGCTTTGTATTTAGTGATGTTGCTATGCGAGCGGATTGGTACCTACCTATTCTATTTACTGTATTGTGCTTATGAGTCATCTGAGGTGGAGGAACGAGGAAAATATCATGAGAAAGGTTTTGGATATTATGAATTTGGATGGGTATAAGAGTAGAGGAAGATCAAAGAAACGATGGATATGGTAAATGAAATGAAATGAAATGAAATTTATTTATTTGCCAGAATATAGGTACATACATAATCAGGTGGTAAAATAATTTTAGTCTCACTATATTCGACTTATCAGTCGTGCAAATATTTCTGGTACATGCATAATAATAACATATAATTGCGTCAACGGCTAGAAAGGAAGCGGCTAAGAAAGGAGGTGTCTCATGAGATGATGATTGATTTGATTTGATTGACAGATAATTAAGAAACAGGAAGACATACTGCACTGACCTCAAATGAATTGTAATAAGAGCAAGAGAATGATGATATGAATAAGAGTGTTTTTTTACACATACAGAGATTAATGTACAGCTTTAATACCATTATTATTATTTACTAGGTGTTGCCAGCGGCTTCGCCCGGTACAACTCGAAAATTATCCCACAGGAAGATAGAATCGGGATATTATTATGTGTATAATCGGGATGTATTCTATGTGTTATTCCAAGACATAAACTATCTGTGTACCAAATTTTATCGAAATCCGTTCAGTAGTTTTAGCGTGAAAGAGTAACAAACATCCTCACAAACTTTCGCCTTTATAATATTAGTGTGATTTATGTAGGATTTTAATTTATCGTTATTCCAAAAGGGTAAGTAACTTATGAACTGAGCTCCTAAGCCTCGGATTCATGTGAGTGTTGTATATTAGCACTTGCTTCAGTGAAGGAAAACACTGTAAGAGGCCCCCATTTTTTTGGGGAGGTCGGAAGTAATCATATTATTCCTCCCGCTCCTGGGCAGAGCGGAAGGGAGTGTCAGACTTCTACGGACTAAAACCACCCATTAGCCTTCTTATCCCTTTGTGCCGAGGCCACGGTATCTCTTTCGAACAACTCGCAGCCCCCACGGGCGTAAGCCCGTGCCCTTGCCCCTTGCCCTTCCATGTTGCTGACATCTCTTTGAGGCGCGCGTGGAACACGAACGCGCGTCGTCATAAGACGGATGGACGGCGATCTAGAAGTCAGAGGCCCCATAGAAGCATGAAAACATTGACACCTGGTAACCACTATACAATAAAGAAGAAAAAAATAATTATCAATGACAGTGGCTTTACGTATTTGACTGTGGATATTTTGCTGAAACTCGTACCTAATTTGGAGTCGTTTTACACATGCAGATAATTTATTCATAAAGGTTCAACATTAATTTTAAACTTTTATGTAAATGTCGATATTTTGTGAGGTCATAAAAACCGTGCGATCAAATTTAGCATTTTTAGATTAGTTTATGGTTATGTTGTTTCCAATGTTTGATTTATTTTATTTTGTTTATACTATTTAGATCTGGGGGTCTAAAATGGCCACTTTAGCAGATCATAATATGAATTACGTAACAAAGCGTAAAATGGAGCTTTCATAATAGTGGACCATTTTACGAATGTTATCGCAATTCATATTATTTTCATACAAAAGTATATTTTCAAAATGGTCACAGACGCAGTTACTTTTATGAAAGGTCCATTTTACACTTTATAACGCAATTCATATTATGATCTATTATACTGGCTATTTTAGACCCCCTGTAGATAATGAAAGTTCGTTCAACCTAAACTATTACTTACTTATAACTGTTATTTAATGACTACCTTAATGATTTTATCAATTAATTGGTTTAAAGCTATGTATTTATTTTGTTGCAACATGTGAAATTATGTCGAAGCATTGAGAATACAATATTATGGTGTAACTTTTAAATTAGTTTTTAATAAATATAATGGGTACTGTTCTGCAATTGTAATCTAGCATATTATTTTGTAAGGAAAACATCGTGAGGAATCTCTTAGAACCAAAAAAATTCGAAGACATGTGACATCCACCAATCCAAACTGGGCTCGCGTGGTGGATTATGGCCCATCCCTTTCCTAGAGAGGAAGCCTGAGTCCCTGCATTATAGGCTGATGATGATGAAACTATTTTGTTATCCGCGGGTTTATTTGAGATCAAAGGTAAGAACTAGATTTTGTACTTGTTCCAGGCCACCTATTCGTCAAACAAACCGACCTTTTAGTAGTGTTATGTAGACGTGAGGAGTTAACCGTCCCATCGGGGCTGCGGGTTGTTCACAAGTTACCGCGGCCTCGACATATAGGGCTAAGAAGGAACATGGGTGGTTTTTAGTCAGTAGAAGTCTGACACTCCCTTCGGAAGGAGTAAAAAAGGCGGTTTGTTACAATATACCTATTGACTTGAAAGTAAGTGTAAAACTACGGGACTTCGGATTATATTTTTGTATTTTTAAAAACCAAAAAAAATTAACTCAGAAGCCTTCTTAACAGTCGTAAAACTAATCTAGGGAAAATTACAGTAACCTTATCATTGAGAATGATGAAATCTTATGCAAATACAATCTTAATAGTCAATTAAGTCGTTTGCTCTAATTAATTATCAAAAGTTAACGAGCTTGGTAAAAAAACACGTTTTTAATCTAATATCTTCGTTTTTTTTTTTTGTGAATTATTTTGGTACGGCTTAATGTTAGAGAGATGTAAACAATCTTGGAAAAATGTGGACTTACCCTCGCTGTTGTAGTTTACAGTGCAAAGGTCACTTTAACTTTTTTTTATTTATGATTGTGTATTATGCGGCCGCCACACTATGCTCCTCGCGCTGCCGCTATTTGCCGCGATGTTGCCCGCTCTGCCCACACTGCTCTACTCGCGCAATTGCTGGGGTGTTTGTTCCGTCACTTCTTCTTTCCAGCTAAAACACTAGGAAGTGCCGAAGGGTGGGCGTTTTGACGGACTGTCTCTTGTAAATAAGTAGAGTAAAGTAAATTTTGACGTTCGAAAAGTGCTGATTAGCAGCCTAATTTGAAAAAAAAAAATATATTCGCGACGCTATGGTTTTCTCACCAACTGGCAAGATGAAGCACACCATCGTAAGAAGTGGAAGGAATGGGGGGAGGCCTTTGCTCAGGAGTGGGACAATACGGGCTAAATAAAAAAGTAAAATAAAAATTCGCGACGCTCCTACAAAAACAAAAACCGACAAAATAGGGAGCGATGGGCAGGACGAGGAGCATGACGTGCGGCATGAAGAGTAAAGTGGCCACACTATGCATCTGCCTCCTTTTCTCGCTACTTCCCATGCCACTCGTCGAGTGTGTGGCGGCCTCATTATTTTATGAGAAGTAGACAGCAGGCCGTGTCGATGGAGCATTCGTGTTCCACGCGAGCCTCAAAAAGATGTCAGCAATACCGAAGGGGCCCGTAAGGGCCGACGCCGCGCCGACGCCGCGGTATGTAAGAAAGGCCTAAGAAGGAATATGGGTGGGTTTTAGTCAGTAGAAATCTGACACCTATTAACGCTCCGCCGGGATGAGTCATTTGATTATTTCCCACCCACCAAAAACAAAACTGGCCAAGTGCAAGTTCTACCATTTGGCTGCAAAACCCTAAGAAGCATCTAATTACCTCAATTAAATATAAAACTATAGATAATATAAATGCCAATAGAGGTAAAATAAAAGATATACTCGTAGGTGTAAATTATTTTTAGAGGTGCAGATAATATGAACATCCGGTATCTATTTATTAGGTACATTGACCTTTTTATTTTAATCTGTACGACCAAGGTTGAAATCGAAACTAATTGGCTTACATACAAACTTTTTAGGATATTAATTTGATCATATCATGTGTAAAAACATGTGAGGGAGTTCTCTAAAATCGTGGCAGGCCATGTGACAGGGACGATTTTTTGTCGTTATTAGAACTCACGTGTCTGTTCACCAGTGGACCTTCTTCGTTAACTTTTCGTATGTCGTGTAATTAGACACAAATAAAAAGCCATTGTGCCTCGCCTTTTTTTAAGCCATTAAATAACCCCTCCCTCTTGGGCAGAGCGAAAGGGAGTGTCAGACTTCTACTGACTAAAAACTACCCTTGTTCCTTCTTAGCCCTATATGTCGAGGCCGCGGTAACTTGTATACCTACTACCCGCAGCCCCGGCGGGATGACCTGGAAAGTATTCCGAAATTAATAGAAATTTAAAAATAATACAAAGTTCTAATTATTACAGAATACTTTCCAGGTAAAAACTGCTTCATTTAATAAGAAAGTAAAAGAAAAATAGCACTTTTCAAGTTGTTTGTTTGTATGTATACTAGGAAGTACACAAGGAACCTTGTAAGGTTTTGACCTCAAGGAACCTTGTGTTAAATTGGGAGGAAGGGGGAGTTAGGTTTAATCTCTTTTCCAAGTTTTGTTTAAATCTCTTAATCCAAGCACATTTTGCGGGCCATTTTGAAGACATTTATTTTCCGAAATGTTCTTGAAAAAACAAGATTTTCAAGCCCAAAACCCGATCAAAGTAAGACAAAGATTTTTCAAATGTTAAAATTGCATATTAATTATTTATTACCACACATAACATCAAGACTATAGTTCCCGAAGGGTAGGGCAGAGATTTAAATTTGTAGTATTTGTAGCTTTTCGCCAGTTATATTTATATTTCGCATTGGGGTTGCCCTGTAATGGTAGATGTAAGATGACAAATAAATAAATAAATAAAAAATTGTTACCAATATTTTCTATTAATTATGTTGATTAGTCTACACTAATATTATAAAGAGGTAAGATTTGTTTGTTTGTTTGTAACGAATAGGCTCCGAAGCTACTGGACCGATTTGAAAAAATCTTTCACCGTTGGGAAGCTACACTATCTCCGGGTGACATAAGCTACTTTTTATTATTCCCACAGAAACGGGAACTACGCGGGTGAATCCGTGTGACGTCCGCTAGTCACCAATAAAAACACAAATCCGAACGAATAAAATTTATAGCTCCCGTTTTATACTTACTTAGTTTGTTTTCGTGCTATTGAAATTTTCTATCAGAAATAAAATTACTCTCTTACTTAGCTCGTGGTGTGGATTTGGGCCCAGTTGTTCGCAATAGGGTCGCCTACACCATATTTCGCTAATTACGTCTAAGTCGCATGTAGGTAATCGGTGGCAAGCATATCCCTATCAACCGGGCAGAAGTCCAGACTCCATAGCTGTTACTGAAAAATCTTGGTGCAAAAAGGCAAATAAAAATATTTCACGTGACTTTCCTTTCAAATAGAAAACATAAACTCGTGGTGCCATCTGTTCACCTTTTGTAGTACTACGTATCGCTCATGTCAGGTAAAACCATCGTCCGAAACTTTTGAAACAATGAAACACTATGCTCGTGCTGCCATCTATAACAAGTTCCTAAAAAAGAATTTTTGATTAGTTCTCAATTGTTAAACTAGATGGCAGTGTCTGTACCAAGTCGATGCAGACGCCAGCTGGCACACCAGCCCGGTGAGCACCAAAGACTACAATATATATATAAGGAGATAGACGGTACTCTCGACAGTGATTCTGTTATCATACAAGCAGCGCCATCTATCCGCCGTGGGTTACATCTATAAGTATAGCCACGTACACCTATAGCTATGGCCTCTTCAATACATTCTGTTAAATAGGTATATATCGACATTTTCCCATACAGATTTTTGACTTATCTCTTTAAAATTATTGTCAAAAATCTATTTACAGGAAAGAGTCGATGTAACGATTTTATTGTCTGTTATAAAAAAACGTAAATTACTTACACACTTTTATTTTTATTTTCGAACTTAGATAACACAGGTTTACATATATTGTAGTCTTTGGGTTTACAATGAATTTTCTTAATAAATACATAACAAGTAGTAGGTATTCAATTAATACAAATCTCGCTTGCTACGATCCTAATAATATCCTTAATTTTGCAGGCCTGTTGTATGTGACATGTTTTACCATAGTTAAAAATATAATAACTTTCATCATTCTCACAAAATTGAAAGTATTTAAAATTGTCTGATTTTATTGACATGTTTGTTGTAGATTATCGTTTGGTAGAAATATTTTTAGTTAATTTATTAAAAATATTCATGTTGACAAAAAAAAGTTTTCTGCTAAACGAAAAAAAACAGCTAAAACCCACGGAAAGCATCGAAAATATTTCGACCAGGTTTCTAACATTTTAGAATTCTTCCTTTTGAAAACTATGTACTTACACAAACTTTTTAGCAGTTTTATGAAAAGTAACAAATGTATGTTTGAAAATTTTCATTAATCATAAGCAATTTAGGCATAATATAAATTGTGGAAGAGAATACGGCTACTACGGCTAGTAATAACACTTATCAAACTTTTATCTCAATACCAGTTTGATTATTATTATTATTATTATTATTATTAATTACATTTTGACTAAGCTTTATTCATGTAAAATAACCAACAGAATAATAAAATATGAAGTATACCAACCGTCTTCTATAGTGACCGTACAGCCAGGCACACAACAAGACATGAAAGACATTGTGCTAATTTGAACACCACAATATGAACAACAGAAGAGTCAATTTCTCACAACACTAGACGAGTCCTATCTCAACTCAAACCAAACAAGAGTACACTTATCACTAACTACGAGTCCTGTCTCAAACCAAACAAGAGTCAATTTCTCACACTTATCACTAACTACCTACGAGTCCTGTCTCAAACCAAACAAGAGTCAATTTCTCACACAGAGTCCTATCTCACAAAACAAGAGCACTTGTGACCTGGTCACGCCAGTACGGAAAAGCAGCGGCTCAACTCGAAGTTGAAAACCAGGGTCAGCAACTCAACTCGAAGTCGAAAACGTTTTTCCAACTATATCTCACCCGAAACCGATATTTCGAATATTAAATCAAATTACCGCATATTTTTTTTTAGTGACATCCTATGTCACTTAGCTACTTGGTGTAACCAAGACAAAAACCTTTTTGCAATGTTCATTAAATTCGTTATTTCAATTTTTCAATTTACTTGAATAAACTAGTGTGAATTAAAATAATACGGTTTACTAGCTTATATATTTATCAATATTATTATTTTCGATTAAATTATAACACTGTTATAAAGTGGTAACCCAACGGGTTAACGAGCTAGTAGTTTACCTCATGCGGGTAAGATGGAGCTAGTTTCCTTACAAAAGTTTCAAGCAGGCTGTAATGTTCTAAGATAACATAGCATGGTGAGCACGGCCTACAGTGACATGGCATGAGTCACACATTTTATCACAGTTTGGGCGATAAAACCGTTTTGTCTTAAATGCTAGCACGGCGGCGTAAGATAATTTCTTGATATGTGATATAACTTCTTGACGTTTAGTTGGGACTCCTATGTCTTATTTGCTAATATGGGCGCACCCATTTTGTAACAAATGTCACATTTTGACAGATGAATATGCTCGTTTATATCACGTTCGTTCGGAGGTGGTGATAAAAGTAAATTAAAAATATAAGTATATTTTTCTGCTTACTACTGCATCAAATGGCAGTAAATTATTATAATTATGTTCTTGCCCGAAGGCAAGAGGTCCAAAGTAGGAAAATATTCCGAAGAAACATTCGGGACTCCTCTAATCCGTTCGAGTTGCCAGACAGGGAGTTCCAACGGATTTTCCGCCTGACAAATATATTTCAAAACAAATCACATCAAACTTTTAAAAGAAAAACAGAACTTTTAGTTAGTAGCAAGTTATCAAATAATAAATAAAAAAAGAAAATGAAAGACGTGCCGCGTACGTGTTATGTCAAAAATGAATTAGTACCCAAGAAAATTAAAAAGTTGTTTAACTGTATGAACTGTGCTCTTTTATACGTATTATTTTATTTGGTCGCCTATTCAGATGGTCATAGACATTTTTATTTTTTTAATATACTAGGTCACATTATGAAGTCAGCAACAAGAAAGACAAGTCGCGTCTTAAATTATATCACATGTGGTACCCGTGCTAGCATTTAAGACAAATTCTAAGACATGACATAATTTATAACGTCTTGTCACCAACGTCTTGGGTACGCCCGTGCTCGCCCCGCAGGGCACTATGTTATCTGTCAAATTTCTTTAAAAGATTTTCAGCTTTATAGCTTAAGAATAAGGTTCACGGTTTATTGGAAAAAATTAAGAGTTTAGAGTAGCTTGATGTGATCTGCAGGGCTATTGCGTATCTTTTATATGACAGTGGCTATCATATTGTCTATGGATTAACTGTCTAATTGGTTATGGTTTAGTACAAAATGGAACCATTTGACAGTAATTGATAGGCACTATATGTTAGCCACTGTAATTTAAAAGATACGCAATAGCCCCCAATAGCAGGACAACGCAACGTCACGAAAAACTATTGGAACTTTGTTCAAAATTGTAGATTGTAGAAATTTGCACTCGACCACAATGCTGTCCTATTGGACCCAAAGGTTGACTGGTAGCGAATACCTTGTGACATTAAGTCCGCTTTTGTACCTACCACTTAACTTTTACATGAAGTTTAAATAAATAAACTTACTTCAGCAAAAACTGGTAAACTGGTAACAACAGTATGAGTAGCTTGGTATAAGAACACCCGGGCAACATCAAAAAAATAATCTAGGTATTCGCATGACGTCATAACGTCTTAATCGTGCGTGCAAATTGTTGCTGCGTGGCTGACCATTATAAATAATCACCCTGTATAAAACATGGAGACAAAGAAAAAATAAGGTGTAAAACAAACGTTGAACTGTAATAAAATATAGTTCATTATTGCTGTGAAACTTTGAATTGAGTTTCCTGCCTTAATTATTACGGTGACATTATTTTATTACATACAACATAACATCAAGAAGAAGTTGCGTGGGACAGGTCTCATGAAACTCACGGGACCGGTCAATGTGGTGCAACTTCGGGAGGCCTATTTAGTCACAAGCAATAATTTGTATATCTCGTTAAATAATAAACTTTTTCATGAAAAACTGTTTTCGTGTAAGGCGTTCTACCTAATAATGTGTGTGTGCCTATAAATGTGTATAATTTAAAGTAGAAAGTAGCTGTCGAATGTTTTGGTCTCAGAGGTTCTATTTAACATACTTTATGCAGCTAAATGAGGGTCACTGAAGTCCTTGACACATTCACATACCTACTTACCCAAATATTTGATGTAAAGTACATACAACACAACACCAGTATAACCTGATCTAACTTTATATGAGCTGTCCCGTAGGGTCCATCACTTCAGGAATCTTGGCCAATGGAACATGACAAGTAAGTAGCCTGCTACAATTTTAGTTTGTTTACTATGCAAGCTGTCAGCATCTCCAGTGCCTTAACATCGGTGCGATTTTTTTACACTAAATTAACGCATAATATCAGAATAACAGACTACCTCGTCTGCGTAGGTTTGATTCCCAGGTAAAGTAAAGTGATATTAGGTTTTTCCTACAGGAATTTCTCAGTAAAAGTCAAAGAGACGGAGTCTGAATTTGTACCTGATTGATTACAATTCTGATCGGTCCCTATTATATAACTGGCTAAATGTGGGACGTGGGTATACTAATAGTACACCTCTGCAAGACCTTTTGCGAATTATAGGCGTGATGTGTTATGCGACGTGATAAAAAAAAATTACATTGTTTTTTCTTCTTTTGACACTTTGTTAGACACAAAATAGTTTTTCTTTAATAAACCCACGCTAAAAAAGATATCACTCACACCAGCATGAGGTAGGGTGAACTTAGTTTAAATTATCCCGTCCCCTGCACTACATAAATAGGCGGTGTGTACTGGAGCGGGAATCCAACACGTGACCCGAGTGATCGGCGGTCGACTGTGACAAATCGGCACGAAACCTTTGTGGGTTGTTATCCAGGCGTTATACACTAGAGCTTTAGAGGCTCAGCTGCATAAGCACAAAAAGAAGACTCCTACACGTAATTTCAGCTAGTGCAAAGGTACTCAATTATAGTGTACTAGCTGATGCCCGCGGCTTCAGTCATCGCGACAAAAAGGGATCTATTCACCCCCCCCCCTTTTTTTTTGGTGGTGGGAAATCATAAAGTAACCCCTCCCGCTTCTTGGGCAGAGCGAAAGGAAGTGTCAGAGGACTAAAAACCACCCATGTTCCTTCTCAGCTCTTTATGTCGAGGCCGCGGTATTTCTTGCGAACAACCCGCCGCCACCGCCCCGACGGAGCTCGCAGCCACAAAGGGCCCTTTCAACCCCTTGCAATCTTTTTTCGCATTTAAAAGTAGCCTATGTTTTATTGCAATCGATTTGGTTATTTTCACATTTTTATTATTAATATTAAATTATTAGTAATGATGACTACAGTGAAATCTTCTTTCTTCTTCTGTATCATGTGTTGGTGACTAACTTGGTGTCAGAATTTTGTAGGCCTCCTATGGGCCTCTCTCTGACTTGGCTTCAAATCCCATCAAGAAATATTTCTCAGGCATTCCGCTTTCCTCACGATGTTTCCCATCACCGAAGCAACTGATAATTATATACACTAATATTTATAAAGAGGAAATATTTGTATTTTTGAGTCTATGTTTGTAATGAATAAACTCAAAAACTACTGCGCCGAAATTCTTTCATCATTAGAAAGCTACATTCACCCTGAGTAACATAGGCTACTTTTATCCCTGTATTCCCACGGGAACGAAAACTACGAGGTTACAACCGCGTGGCGTCCGCTAGTTATAGAATATGCACATGACACCGAAAAATGCCTTTTTTTTTTGGCGGGTGGAAAATCATCAAATAACAGTGTCAAACTTCTATACTGACTAAAAACCACCCATGTTCCTTCTTAGCCCTCTATGTCGAGGCCGCGATAACGCAAGCAAGCAGAATAATAATTGTAACCCAATTTCATCGACCTACTTTTGGCAAAGTTAATTTATTTTAATTAATAATTATCATAATTTCTACCCTTCGTTTGCACGTGGCGCTTTTGTTTCCATGACATCTGGCTTCTAACTTGCCAGGATCAATTTAACTCTTTACAATATAACTTCTCTTTGGATTTCCTTGACTTTTAATCTAGTTTCAACTTGTACAATTACTCCTCGATTTAATTTTACTAACCCTTTAGGAAACAGTAATGGATACCCTGTATATGGGTAGATTGCCTCGTTTGTATTTTGGTCTCAAGCTCGAACTATTAGCGTGGTGATCGATTTTCTCACAAAGATTTTCAGTAAATCGGAATTTGGAAGTTGGCGTTGTGATTCCTGTTTCTCGGAAAGCACACTAAGCCTATGGTCTTGCGCCTAATGTCTCTCTGTTTATGTTGAATTCACACTACGAGAGTCAAGGTTTTTTTTATTCAAGTTGATATTGTTTTTAGTTATTTTGTACCCTACCACAAAGTTGTCTTGTTTAACCCTAAGGTTGACTGGTAGAGAATGCCTTGTGGCATTAAGTCCGCCTATGTATCACTATAGTGCAATTGTGCATGAAGTGTAAATAAATAAATAAAAGTCAAGGTGCATCTTACGGACACACTTATGCACTACAATATCTCCCAATAACAACAGCTAATCTGATAATAATAATACTGTTATAATAGGGGATCGGACTGGGTCAAAAAAATATGATTCTAATTAGTCCGTCAGTTAGATTATCGAAAAATATTGGATACGTGTTTTTTGTTTTATCAAATTCATAAAAATTGACGAAAATAAGACGCGTCAAAGATCATGAGTTGGGGGTTGTGACGTCATTTGTTCGTGAAAAATGCACGAGTTTTCGAAGCATTGTAACATCTTCATTTTTTGTTTATGTGAAAAAAGAAAAAATACGTGTGAAATAATTTTTTGAAAATCTATCTGACGGATATTATTTTTTTTTGTCCGATCCCCTGTTTATTGTTGTAAGTGTGTTACGTCATTCATTACTCTATCAAGTCTTATGAAAAAGTCGAAATATTCTACAACGTTTCAGGCTGCCATAAGGTGAGTAGTATGGTTATGAATTTGAGAAATTTTCATCAATTTCCAATCTTATTGTTTGAGCAAAGACATAGTATTAGTTTTAATTTGTGCCAATAGATGGCGTTCTTCAATTACGTCACGATTCTAAATCGCGATGTTATGATTCTCCGGCCTTTAACAAGGTCACTCATATTTTGTTACGCCATATTGATCTAAATACACCATCTAATTGTTTTACTGTATGTATCTTCATCCTTGTTGCTATTTGCTAAAGTGAGTGCTACAGTAGTGTCTGTGTTCAGTGCAGTGGTGTGACGTGAACCGGTGAACGGGTTGTTCACTTATCCTTTATATTAAAAAACATTTTCGTTTCTCTATCGCCATTTTTGTACTAAATATCTTTACCTTAAATGAAACAATAACTTATTCAAAGCACAATAAAGCCTTCTGTCGCCTTTAGCCCATTAACAATTGGTTTGCAAGCCTCCATCCACGAGCCCACTAGCCACTGGCCGTCGGTTCCCACAGGGAAACTCCTGAATGCAGCATTAATTATTTAAAATGGCACTTCGTGGTAGCGTGCACTTTATTGCGAACGAAAAGCTGCTTTGTACTTTAATTCGATTTTTTTTTGTCGAATATTGTGGTCATTGTCTCTTTTTTTATCTTGTTTTTATGTGAGTTTTACTCTGTCTAAATAATTACTGGATTAGTAAAACCGATTACTATACAGGGTGTAAATTAACCCTTCACGCATACGTCAACCAAGCATTCTGTACATCAAACTAAGTACCCCTACGCAAAAAATTTTGCTGGGAAACGCACTCTTAAAACATTCTGCAAGTGGATTCTTTGAATAGTAAACGGGTCATGGAGGTAATTTAAATAAAGTTATAACCTGAAAAACTAGTATTTACAAAAACAGCTGTGCAAAATTTGGAACTTTGGCCCCCAATATCTCCGTAACTAGGGGGTTCCCAGGTATAGTCTAGAACCAAAAAATGATCGCAGTGCTGGGGAGAACAAGTGCCCTTCGTTTGCGTTAAGGGTACTTTTACACCCTTTTTTATCCGCCTTCCTACAATTACTAAATCGACTCGTTTGTCGAGTGATCGTAAACAAACTCGACTGTTAAGCAAGATGTTTCTTATGTCGGGCAGAGTGTTATTGGGATTTTCAACCAATCATATCTTAGTAGTGGCCACTGATTCTAGAAGTGTGCCCGGTTGATGGCAAGCTCACCCTCTATTACATGGTGCTTTAACGTAGCTGACGAAAGGTGTGTGTACTATTAGGTACACCTCTACCCATTGCCTAACCCGATTACAGTCGTGATGTTATGTTTACATAGTATCTACATTCACCTTTAATATAGAGAACATACTTATTATTCTAATAACACCCCCAAACAATGCGAGAGGGATGAAAGTAAAGATATTTTCTAATATAACGCAACCCGGAATATTGAAGGAATATTAATTTTACAAGGGACGCCATTTCCGAGAATTTCCTCAAGGAATACGTAATATAATTGGGTTGAAAGTATAATCTTACGTTTACGCTGATTTCGAGGTAACAGGAAAAGGGAAAACTGGATATTTAGAGCTGTATTTTAATAGTGGAAAAACTTGTAATGATGAGGAAATGGAATATTACGGTAAGCCGTATACGTATTTTTGCCTTGGGGGGGAGGGGATCATCAAATAACCCCTCGGTGCACGTCGTTCTTCTAGGTATCTTTTACTATAGTAATATGCAGTTCAGATGATTTCTATAACCAAACTCTCTGATATGTCTCCTGCTGATATGGAGGGAAGCGAAAATTATGTTTTTCCTACTCCTCCGCTATTATTTTCTGATTAATTGCGTTGCGGGATCCAAGACAGTTAAATCGTTTCTCTGGGACTTCGTCGGGCTTCATTGTCTCGGCGCTTTTCTTGTGGTCGCCACTGTTGATTCTGGCTTACAGGAGTTACAGTGGTTTGGGAATAGTGTGGCAGGCTTGTCCCATTAAAAAAAAAAACCAAACAAACGTAGCATAGTCAAATAAATATACTAACAGGAATAAACACACAATGTAAATCTGCTTGACTAGTTTGCGCTAGATTTTTCCAGAACTTATTTGGCTCACATTTCCAATTTATTGCACGCTATTGTGTTAGCTCAAAAAACAGGTCTAACTGACTATACAACATTTCAGTATGTACGTAACGTTTCACGATATAAAACGTTTTTATAAAAGCTTTAATTTTATTTCGTGGTGGAGCGACGCACACTAAAACAAAATGAGTTCAGCTGTTTCGTTAATTGAATTTAAATTTTCAGGTGTTGGTGGTTTACAATTGAACATTCAAAACATTTCAGGTGCAGTAATACACAACGTACACATGTATTTGGAGCTTCAATAAATAACAAAGATTTAAGCTCGGTTGCACTAAAACTATTAAACACTGTTGGAAATGCTTATTTTATCCCGGTTTCCTATTCCAATGGTAAATTAATATTTCGGCTGTCACAAATTCCAATTCAAATATTTTTATTTGTAGAACATAGGTAAAAAGAAAGTACAGATGTCAATAGTCACCAGTGAGGTGTGTATATATACTTTAATTAAAAAGTAAAAAGTGACATACACAAAAAATACAGGCGTGATACTCTCCTAGCAATAACTTGTAGAATATAAACATTGATGTTTTGGTGAAAGCAGGTGATCCAATCAATACTCACTCGCTTTGAACACCTGATAATTCACAGCGCCAAGATGCCAAGCTGCCAACACTGAACTGCCTAATGGATTCCACTCAGCGTATCTTATCTTAAGCTTTCCATGAATTGAGTAACTTGCTAGTGTTTTCTTTACGTAAATGGAAAGTCTCTTTCAGAATAAATACATTGATTTGATGAAGTCTACTCGATGCAAATGGTGCTGATGAATTTGAGATCGCAGCTTGACTTGGGAAAAGTACTATTGCAATTTTTTGCAGCTACCAGGTGTTTTAATCTTGAAAGCTCATCATCAGCCTAGCCTTTTCCTAACAATGTTGGGGTAGGCTTTTAGTCTAACCGGATGCAGCTGAATACCAGTATTTTACATGGAGCGACTGCCTATCTGACCTCCACAACCCAGTTAATACTAGGTAATGTGATATGACCTTTGGTAAGACTGGTTGTCAGACTTTCAGTTCACTGACCTGTAACGACCACACGAGATATATATATGGCAGCCGGACCAACAGCTTAACGAGCTTTCCGAGGCATGGAGTAAACTCAGTATGTAACGGGTAATCACCCATCCACAGACCAACCTAAGCAAGCGTAGCTTAACCTAAAAATCGACCCGAGTGGCAGTTATTATGGACTTACATGGAATCAAAAATGGAACATACAAAATAGGGGTGTGTTCCATATCTCTGCGGGTACGTTTGGCGATGGTAATAAAATATTGAATAAAATTTTTGGCAGACAGTCAACCGTATAATTATTTACTTATAGGTATTTTTTAAGGGATGTAACGCAGAGTTTGGCGAAAGCAACGTTTACGAATAAAAATTGTAAAACAAGCCACGAAACATAGATTAAAGTTTTATGGCACCTGCAGCTGCTGTTCTTCCTACAAATATTTGAACGAACAAACTTGAAAATTACGTTTTACAATTCCGTGGCTACTGGATACCATTTTTGAAGCAAACTTGAAAGGTGCAACTGTTCTCCACGATGATTATTATTTCTCGGAACTGATCAAGATTTTTCTTGACGGTTTATTTTATTAGGTACATATTTTTTTTTTATTAAAAAGTCTTTATTCAAACGTACAACAAAGTCGTTAATTGTAAAACGTTCTTATTCTTATTGGATTTCCTTCTTATTAACTACACCAGAATAGGAAAATAATGCTTTACTACTTTCTACTACTTTGCCTGTCTCAAAAATCTAATTCATAATGTAAAATCTACTTTGTACCAAAAAAACCAGCCGAACCTATTTATATTCTATAACACCCCATCTGAAATGATAAGCAATAATCACCAATAGCTGATCTAATAAAATTTAACAAGCCCACACTTTACCATCCCCCCCCCCCCTTTAATCTCTAAGGGCGAGTTTACTTTTTTTAAAGGAAACATCTTATTAGCTGTAAAAACTCGTCACAGTCAAAATAAAACTTTGTCGATCAAAGTTTAAAGTTCATATTGAATTGGGTCGGCAGGATTTGATAGCCTGCCAAACGCAGACAATCAATAAGTTTATTTGGCTACGGAGGCACTTTAAGAAACCAGAAGGAGGTTTGTTTTAAAGGAAATGCGGAGTTTTGAGTGAGTTGTGATCATATTTTATTTGTCATCTCTGTCAAAAACTTGTTTGAAATTAAATCAACATCATCTTTCACTCTTGAAACTTAAAAAAGTCTAAACATTAAAAAACCTCTTCCCTCTTTAATTTACTAGGCTGTGGCAAAACCCCAAAAGGAGTTTTAATATAAAATAGAACAAATAGGAACCTCCGAGTAAAAAAAAGAATGACGTATTTGCGCTTCCTTTTGTCGTCATCCAGTACCTAATTGTTGCACAATTTGAGTAGAAAATTCATATAAAACAAGAAGTAAAAATTGTTAATATGTTCCCACATACCTATTAACAATTTATACTTTTTTTTTCAATTTTTTATTTTTTTTCCAGTTTCTTGGTAATAGATATTTAGGAGATTTTAATGACTACTAGATACTAGACACGAACTTTTGTGAAAGTACCGAGCACTTTAAATCCAGCAGTACATTAATATTAAGCCGTTGATAGCGTTTTCTATTGTCAGAAGACAAGACAAGATATGGCGTGAAATGACGAAAACGTGACCGTGTCAGAATGCCTAAAGAATAAAAATACTAGCACACATCGCATGTAAAACAGAGATAACGTGACAAGACTACTACCAGACAGGGTGGCGACACGTTTGACGACAGATCGTGTCATGTACGTCTCATGTCGACACGAGCTTTGCGCCGTTGCTCGCAAGACTTGAAAGCTACATGGCAAGACGGTATTGCTAGGTGAGTAAGTCTGGGCTGGAAAAACCGTGTGAATGTACTGTAATGATTTCGTTGCGTGCGTCAATGTTGCTCATAGTCGCTTGCTCGATCGTACCTGTTTTCGGTATACTCCTATTAAATGCCCTTTCATTCTGAATTTTCCTCTGTTTTTGTATCTTGTTAAAATATATTATTATCTCTTAATTCATTATGCTTCTTGGCAAAGGCCTCCTTTAGCTGTTTCCATTGTTTCTTGTCTCGAACCAGCTGTAAATCTTATCTCATTCTGCGACAACTAAATGCATTTAAATACGTCCAAACACAGTGTAAATAAACGTATTTTAAAGCCTACAGCCAAGCACACTACAAATATATTGTTGCATGGGAAAAAGTTACTACAAGGTCACTTGAATGTTGCCAAGAAAGACTAAATACTTAAATAAAAAATCTATTACGGGAAAACAAAATGCATTTTTGCTATCTTACGTTAGAAGTGCGCTCTGGAGCACAAGTAGCGAATCAATTGTAAGGGCTGCGGGTGGTAGTGATGCTGGCGAAGGAGGTGGCGGAACGCGAGAGGGAGAGAACCTCTCGTCCCAGCCGCCGCGGGAGGCGCTCCGGGCGTCGGGGGTCCCGCGATGACCTCCGGCCACCGTAGACGCGGGCCTGTGGACGGTGAGTGATGGGCTAACTCGCCGTCCGTCCGTCTCACGACGAAAACAGGCCGTGTCGACGACGCGTTCGTGTTCCACGCGCGCCTCAAAGAGATGTCAGCAACATGGGAGGGGCCCGAAAGGGCCGACGCCTGTCGGGGCTGCGGGTAGTCCTCTGGTTATCGCGGCCTCGACATAGAGGGCGAAGAAGGAACATGGGTGGTTTTTAGTCAGTAGAAGTCTGACACTCCCTTTCGCTCTGCCCAAGAGCGGGAGGGGTTATTCGATGATTTTGCACCCACCAAAAAAAAAAAAAAAAAAAGGGCTGCGGGTGGTTCGAAAGGCCTCGACATAAAGGGATAAGGAGAAACATGGGGGATTTTTACTCAGTAGGAGTCTGACACTCCCTTCAGCTCTGCTCAGTGTGGGAGGGGTTATTTGATGATATCCCAACCCCCCACAACAAAAAAGGTTTTAATCGCTTCGAATAATTCATTGAAAGCGAAGTTGCGCTTCTGTAAATTATTATTGTATGGCTAATTAAGACAAATATTTCGGTACAACTCGTGTTTCACTATCTCCTAATGTTACAGTTGATAGTAATTACACAAATACACAGTGTAGGGTTGCGATTACATTAGCGATCCCCTATATAAACACGGAATCTTGAAACAAAGGTCAAAAGCTTTTAGCAAAACATACATTCCGAGTGTGAGATATTACTTTGGGTTACTGAACTAAGGTCACATAATTGTTAACCCTGTATTACAGCTGTGAAATAGTGTTCAGTATCATCCGCTGATTTGAATGCTGTTTGGGTGATTTTGGCATGAATTGAGTTTTTTAATAGTTATGAACTCATGGTAAATGAATAATATGCAAGTTGAAGTGGCAATGGGCACTCCACATCGCTCGAAGAACCGACAACCGATGGGGAAGAAAGTTTCTCGAGTGGCGACCACGAACCGAAAGACGCAGCGTTGGTAGGCCTCCCACCAGGTGGACCGACGACATCGTGAGAGTCGCGGGTAACCGGTGGATGCAAACGGCAGGTGCCGTTCTATGGGGAGGCCTTTGTCCAGCAGTGGACGCCTTACGTGATGCTGAAAATGGAAACACCTAGGAAATCGGGGCAAAGTTCGTTACCGAGCGTAAAATATGATTAAATATCTTGAGAAGTTCAAGGCAACATCCCTTCGACTTAAAAGGAAATTAGTGTAATCCCGGAGGTTTAATAAATTAGGGTAATTAAGTAGTAAAAAGAAATGTGGTCTTCTTTTATTCCAAGATTTTTTAAGAAAGATTGTTTTTTTTGGCTTAGGTTATGTAGGTAAGTTGGTCATAAAAGTTTTGGAAGGTCAGTGACTCTGGCAATATGGATTAAGCAGATTTTGGTTTGCCACATTTTCTGACGACATAGAGAATTATCCTTTTGAGAAGCTCGTGGCGGAATCATTTATAGCGGTCACTCGGGTCGATCTTTAGGTTAAGCCCGCTTCCCTGGGTTAATCCGTGGATGGGTGGCAGAGTTTTCTCCATGCTTCGGAAAGCACGTCAAACCGCTAGTCCCGGCTGACACTGATAGATCTTTGGCAGTGACCTAAATCTGACAACCAGTCTTACCAAGGAGTATCGTATTTCCCAGTATTATCTGGGTTGTGGAGGTCAGATAGGAAGCTATTCTATGTAAAATACTGTAACTCAGCTGAATTCAGTTACATTAGAAAGTTAAGGCAGAAGATAGATTAATATCCTGTTGGTCTTGTCCCTTCTTTTCTCATGCGTAATGTAAATAAATAAATAAATAAATCTTGACAATCTTACAATTATTTATCTAAAGAAATCCTTTATTTTAGCTTTACTATCATAATATGCTCATATGTACTTTTTTGTTTTTTTTTTTTGACGGTGTGAAATCATCAAATAACCCCTCCCGCTCTTGGGCAGAGTGAAAGGGAGTATCAGACTTCTACTGATTAAAAACCACCCATGTTCGTTCTTAGCCCTTTGTGTCGAGGCTGCGGTATCGCTTTCGAACAACCCGCAGCTGCTCATAATATGTACTTTATGTTGAGTTCAGAGCTTGCAAACACGTAATACCGTTGTTACTAACTTAATGTAACACAAAAATACGCGTTAAGAAATAACAAAGTTTACTAACATCATTACTAGGAGAGGAAAATGCTGCGGACGTGATGAAAATAACCAAAATCTCGAACTACGTAGTATCGGAGAAACATAAATAATAGTTAGCTTACAACTTTTAGGGTACCCGAAGTATGACAGACTTTGTCGCGATATATTTACTTTGGAACTATGAGTGATCACCTAGCGACAATATTTGTTCTCCACGATACGTAGTTTGTGCTAGTAATCCAATCGCATTTGTATAGAACAACAACGTCAGTTGGACAACATCTGATACTTTTAGATCAAATGCGGAGAATTTTTTATAACAGTGAAAAAAAATACGTAGAACTTGCAATAAAAATCCCTACTGAAGAAAATTACTTAGTAATTTCCAGGGTTTGAATTGTTTTGCACGGAACCCTACAAAATAATATATGTCTATGTTGCTCTTGATGAGACAATTTTCTTGTATACTTGTTTTTTTTTTGTAATAATCTAAGCCTAATATTTTTACTAACTTTCTTATGTTTTATAGCCCTATACCCTAGCCAGGTCAATGTCCTGAGTGATTACATAATCAAAGTACGCAATTACTGTCCATTGAATTTTGAATGAAATTACTTGAGTATACTAATGCCAGTCTTCATTATTGCTAAAAATTATTGTCTGAGTATTCTACGGTTTGATTTCCAACTTTAGCTGGACAAGGACAAATCATTCCTTCATCGAAACCCTAACAGTAAATTCTTCGTACGTAACCATTGTACATAACCGTGGTTTCGTACAAAGACAAATATATCCTCCATCGAAACTAGTTACGTACAAGGACATATCATTCCTTCATCGAAACCAGTTACAAAACTACGGTTTCGTAGACGGCCGAAACCGCTTAGCTTAGCGATGAAAATCTAACGACTTGTTTTTATCTGAGCGCTCATTGTGTTGTCACCTGTTGTTAGTGAAAATAAGTTTTACCTATACTTTCTGTTTACTTAGTTTTTTTTTCAAAACTTATTTAGACCAAACCAAAAGTTTTTTGCCTCACAAAAAACTCGCACACACAACAACATCAACAACAGCATCAACATCAACAACAACATCAACAACATTTAAAAAACTATGTTGGGGTCGGTCTCCAGCCCTATCAGTACTTTACATGGAGGATACTACCGATCATCCCGTGAGCAGCGGTGACCCAGTGGTGTATGAGCAGCGGCGGCCCAGTGGTAACAGTAGGTCATGGGTTCGAACCCACGCAGGCGCATTACTTTGTGTAATTTATATCATCACCGCTGCTCTCAAAACGTTGAAGGAAAACATCGTGAGAAAACCGCATGTCTTCGAACCAAAAAATCGAAGACATGTGACATCTGCCAACCTGCACTGGGCCCGCGTGGTGGATTATGGCCCATCCCTCTCCTAGAGAGGAGGCCTGAGTCCCTGCAGTGGGAACTTTATAGGGTGATGATGACCCCCGAATCTAGTTAGTACTGGGACATACGATATCACTAGGTAAGACTGACTCGAAAGTATGTCAGACTTTCGAGTCTCTGACTACCTAGGCTGTAACGACTGTCAAAAATCTACAAAAGACAGCGAGAATCAACGGCTAACTGCCGCACTCAGAGAGCTTTAATGATTACTTAACCTGTCACTTAGTAAAGGTTTAACATACTTTTGTATGGCAAAACTGTCAAAACCATTACTAACTGCGGTACTCATAGATATTTAATGATTACTTAACCCGTCACTTAGTAAAAGTTTGACATACTTTTGTATGACAAAACTGTCAAAATCTTTACTTAGTGATGGCCTAAGTAATCATTAAAGCTCTCTGAGTGCGGCAGTTAATATGCTTGCCGAGGCATTTTTTTAATTTTTTTTTTATTTATTTATTTATTTAAAATTACGTAAATAACACCTTAACAGCTATGACGCCAATGCGATGTTACTACATACTAAGATACACATACAAAAAGAAAAACAATAAGAAAAAAACAATTGACACACATCTAAACATTCTCGATGCACTTCAGTGCTACTCCTGTGAACTTCATCAGACTGCAGTGAAATATATCTACCTCATCTGAAATAATGTTTAACAGTCTTATGGCGCGAGACAAGGGGGCAAACTTGTTCAGGTTAGTCCTAGAGGATGGCTCCAGTAGCGTAGGCGTGGGGCGACGCGCACCTCCGCAACCAGGTGGCGCGCGCAGCCCCAGCTCCGCTAACAGCTCAGGGTGGTGCAGCCAGCCGCGCAGCACCCGAAACACGAAGCTACACAGAGCGACGTCCCTCCGCACCGCCAGCCTACTGTACCCTACCATCCCTATTACAAAGAGACTCGGGTACATGAGCGGGAAGAAGGGATAGACGCCGTACTGTTTAAAAAATAAAAACCGAGTGAATTTGTTTTGGATTCTTTCCACCATGATACTATATTTGGCCTCATGGGGGTTCCACACGATCGCACTGGTCTCAAGACGGCTCCGTACCAGCGCATTGTACATGATTCTAACCACTGCCGTATTATGAAAGTCTTTACATTGCCTAAGTATAAATCCAAGATTTCGGAAGGACTTGCCGCATATGTCTAAGATGTGCTGACGAAACATTAATTCTGGAACCATCTCCACCCCCAGGTCCCTTACATGCGTGACTCGTGACATGACTGCGGCTTCCATCTCATACTGATGCAGCAGTGGTTCCCGCGCGCGAGTGTAGCTCATTATACCGCATTTAGAAACGTTAAAACTTAATTTATTATCTAGGCTCCACTGCACCACCCTATCAATATCCTGTTGAAGCCGTTCACAATCCGAAGTATCTGCTACCAACAGGAACAACTTGAGATCGTCTGCGAACAGCAGACACTTCGCCTCTTTCACAACTTCCGGGAGATCATTAACCATCAAAATGAAGCCTAATGGACCGATATTGCTACCCTGACTCACCCCTGAAAACGTGAAATAAGGCTTGGAGACGTATCCACCATATTCGACGTACTGCCGGCGATCGCCAAGGTAGTTCGCGAGGAATTGCAGAAGGTGCGGTGTGAAACCAAACGCCGCAAACTTAGCCAACAGCACATCGTTGTCGACGGTGTCGAACGCCTTCCGAAAGTCGAAGTACGCAGTGTCCACCTGCCCCCCAGCGTCAACAACCGGCGCCAGGTATGTCTAATACTTTGGCTTTGGCATGGAAGAAACTATTGCTAGTCTTATTGCTAACCTATCCACGGACCAACGAAGACCTGACTGACTGTTACTATTAAGCCACGCAGTCCTTAACTATCCAAACTTCGGAAATAGGACTCCAATTAAAAGTTAAGTCAGTCAGTCCATTATAAAGGAATGCCTGCTTGCATAATATTACGTTCAGAGTCAAGGGAGACTTGACATAGTGCCTCGAGCAAATGTTTGGTGAAGCGAAACGATTTGCATATACGCGTGTCGGAGAACCAGTGAGCTATGATACAAGCAATGTTATTTATAGGAGAAGTAGGGCTATCGATTACTGTCACTGTATGTAGGTACTGTTGGACAAGCTATTCTGTGTCAGGCCTAATTTTGGCGTCTAAATATTATTGTCTTTCCACTCAGAATTTTTGCATTAAGAGCAGTGGTGCCAAGTGGTGGCGGCCCCGACTTACGAGCAGTGAGTCGTGGGTTAGGCGCATTACTTTCTGTAATTTATTTCATCACCACTGCTCTCAAAACGGTAAAGGAAAACATCGTGAGAAAACCGGCATGTCTTAGAACCAAAAACTTCGAAGACATGTGACATCTACCAACCCGCACTGGGCCCGCGTGGTAGATTATAGCCCATCCCTCTCCTAGAGAGGAGGCCTGCGTCCCTGCAGTGGGAACACTATAGGCTGATGATGATGATGAACTCAGCATTTGCTTAGCTTTTTTTACCTGACTGCCAAGGAAGATTAAGTTTTTCGCGCGTATCTTGTTCCAACTAGGTTGGGTTTGGTTCATAGCATAACCTGATGCAGCTAAACACCAGTATCTTACATAAAATAACTGGTTGACTTTCGCAAGTTCAAATACATTGTTTTTCTGCACTGTGTGTGAATCCTCGTCTCGTTACACATATGCGGATTTACATTAATACTTTCTAGCAATTGTAAAACTTGTAAAGCTATCAAATTGATGCATTTAGGCTAAGATATCTGCAACATACGATAGCAGGCTCACCTTACACTTATTACAAACTCTCTCATGCGTTTTTAATACTTACATCAGTTGTGTGACAGTGACTAGAATAATGCAAACCTACGTGCTAAGTAACGTTTACAGATCTCAATTTATTTTTGTGAAATTTACGTAGACGTCTTCAAAATTTTGACAATTCCACCATTTCCAAGTTATAAAAGTACTAAGCAGGACGTCATTTTATAGCCACTAGTATAATTTGTTCATACTCTTTGACCTTTACGATACTTGGCTTGAATTCGTATTACATTACTACAACATTCTCAATTTTTTTTCATTTACAATGACAATGGGTAGGGCAAATTGCTCACAGAACAGATGGCCGATGGGGCCGAAAAGTTCTGGTGTGGCGGCCGCGAACCGGTAGACGTTGCGTTGGAAGGCCTCCCACTATGTGAAACGATGACCTGATGAAGGTTGCGGGGACCCGCTGGATGCGAGACGTACGGGACCGGTCAATGTGGCGACACCTATGTCCAGCAGTGGACGTCTTTTGGCTGAAATAATGAACTTCACAATCGGTATTATCTCCATATTCCTGCCCTTGTCACATGGTACTCGGGTTAGGTGCAATACATTTTTTTTATAAATCTATTTCTGAAGTTGGTGGCAAAAAAAATATTTCAAACAAAGAAAAGTCGCCGACTACAAAAACTGATTTGGCTTCTAAAGTTTATTTTTTACTTTTTTGTGTTTTATATTTTGTTGAAGGCGGTTTAATTTTTTGCTTTTTTTTCATATCATTCCTCAAAAAACCCAACCTTTATTTCCTTGGTATTCCCCTCACTCTCCATTCATCAACATTTTTATGTTCATCACGCTTTTAGCTACATGCAATGCGTCCCTCGATCCTCATACCAAGACAGTCGATTCCTTTTAAACATTCTCATTCACCGGTATCAGTACTTAATTATGTAAAAGTCTGAACGTACGAAACTCATCTAGTACATCCAATACTTGAAGTATTGATAACGCTTAGAATATTTGAGTTTGGCAGCGAACATGTTTGCAGCTCTCAAACTTTTGAAGCGAGAATACCGAGTACAAGAGTGTCAAGTACACTCGTGTAGAGCTGTGTACAGTTGCGAGCAGTATTATGTATACAATTTGCAAAATCAAACACGAATTTCTAGCGAGTTATTGATTGTAACTTAGAGATAATAATGATCTTATTTATGATATTGACTTCAAAATATTAGTTTCCATTACACATGGAAATGAAATCAGTAGGAAAAAAAAGGGGTGTTTCATAACAAAAAATATAATTCTGTTTAGTTCGTCTGTTGAATTAGTAGTGTTTTTTGTTTTATCAAATTAATAAAAATTACGAAAATAAAACTTGTCAAAGACAGGTGACAGTGGAGGTTTGTGACTTCACTTTCTCGTAAAAAATGTACCAAACTATGACGTCACACGACCTTTAAAGCACTGTATCATTCTGCATTTTATGTTTACGTAAAAAAAGAAAAATATTTGTCCAATATTTTTTGGAAGAAGATGTAGTGACAAAATTTGAAAAGAGTATGCTAAAGTGGTCCGGTCATGTGAAGAGGATGAATACAAGTCGATTAACAAAGGGTATTTACAAGGCAGATCTGAGTGGCAACGCCGGGAGGGGATGCCCTAGAAAGACATACACTGATCTTATTGGTGCCGTTCTTCAGAAAGTACAGGTGCTCGTAACCGGCGTGCGTGTATGACCAGATGTATCAATGTGGACGAGGTAAAAGGAGTATGTAAGGATCGTAGTAGGTGGCGTTCTGTGGTTTCTGCCTACCCCCATGGAAAAGGGCGTGAGTTTATATATGTATGTATTTTTCTATCTAACGGACTCATTAGAGTTTTTTGTTTACTATCTTATTGCTTCTAAACGTAGCTGAGTGTATACATATTAGTGCACCTGACTGTACTTGCCGTAAATACATCCAGAATACGTTCTGTTTACACCGAGCTTCTACTAGGTAATCTGGTAGTTAAGTATTCTCAACATGCTTGTAATCCCTAAAGGGGTAGGCAAAGGTGTACGTGTAGCAGATTATAGCAGTTATATATTTCTAATAAGGGATAAGCCTATTACCATCAGTGTGGCACGAAATCTTACTTAGGGCTACTTCTAAATCTATTCTGGAACTAAATAACCTGTGACTCCTAGAAAACAATGTAACTTTGGCCTGAAAAGTGAGAAGCTGTAAGTTCGAATCCTGATTAATGCAAGATGTATGCACTAAAGAGATTTTTTCGGGAGAAAACATGAAAACTTACTAGTCATATTATTATTATGTATCACTTTTTTTTGGTGGGGTTGTCCCAAGTGATTCCTTCCGCTCTGGGCAGAGCGGTAGGGAGTGTCAGACTTCTACTGACTGAAAAGCACCCATGTTCTTTCTTAGCCCTTAGTGCCGAGGCCATGTTATCTCTTTCGAACACCCTGCAGCCCCGACGGTATCATATGTATCCGTCAATGATAAAACCTCATCATAATTCTCCTTCCTTTATGCCAGTTGGGGTTGGGGTCGGTGCATCATGACTTCTTCACCCACTACTCTCTATTTCTTATCATCGCAGCAGTTACCACCTTTCTAGCCATATCATCCTTCACACAGTCCATCCATCTGTTATCAGGTGTTCCTCTACTCTTATAGCTAAAAAACATTCATACTCAACATTTTCCTTTCAAATTTTTCCTGTTTTTTTTTCAAACCATGATAACCGATTACTTCTTAACTTTTCAGACACTGGTGCCACTTTCAGACTCCGTCTATGTACTAATTCCTTATTTTATACATTTGCGATAAACCACACATCCCTTTCAGAATTCCCAGCTTAGCCACATACAATTGCCTTTCATAATTATATCCCGTTTGCGGCCCAACATTCTGATCCATGCTCGTGAACCTCTTGCATGCCAAAAAGTACATCAAAACCTTGCTACACTTTTGTTTTACTGACATCACCGAATTTAATCCAAAAGGGACCTGTAAAATCTCCAAAAATAACCTGACCTGAACTTTAAAAAACCTTTCTACCTGAAAAGTTTAAAGAAAAACATAGCTTCGCGTAGCAATGTGGTGCCACAGTTGACTGAAATGTATTATTTACCACAAAACGTTGGGGTCTGTCTGTCTGTCCCACTGCGCATGTGTAGAACATTTATAGAGACGGGACAACGCTTGAGGACTACGCGGTATGTGTCGGTAATTCTAAGTCATGGGGTTTTACAAAAGTAGGAATTAAGTTAACATTGTGTGTGTATAATTTGTTATAAGAATTAAATCACAGCAAATGTTTTCTTGTATTTTTTGCATACATAAATTATGCTTAAGTTTTTCGCCACATACAGTTCATCACTTTGTTATAAAAAAATATGTTAGTTTTAAGGAAAAAAACGGGTAAATAAAGTAATGATCGACAAAATACTTATTGTTTTTAATATAACAAGAAACTTGCTTTTTGTTTTATGTCTCAAACAGAATTTCAGCCCTGTAGTTTTATATTCCCACAAACCGCAACAGAACGACCGTTTCAACCTTCTCAAAATCAACACCATAAACGAAAAATTATGGCCGCTTACTTATCGATAGTTGACTACGTTATTTATCGACAAACGTCTCCACGACATCCCTAGTACAGTCGAGCCGGGTAGTTCGCGGCTGCACGGTAGTGGCCGCACCCGCTTCCACGGTCCCCCCTTAAAATTATTCCGCATTGCACTCACCCCTTGCTCATCAATTCCGAACCTAAAATGCAATTACCAAAATATTGCAAGTGACGCGTCCTTGAAAAGTGTTTCGAGCAAAAGTGCGGGCTATTTTGACACATGTGGCAGAGGGGAATAAGATTCAATACCGCTTGGCACAAGCCTGGATAGCTCAGTGAAAAACAGCCCTTTGTGCGCCGGAATGACACGGTGAGTTTCTGTGTCTAATTTTAATACGCTCCAGGTATATAATGTGTGTTAAAACGAAGCTTTTTGTAGTGAAATGTATGGCGGTTTTCATCTATACGAAAGCTATACGATTTTTTTTTGTTGGAGGTCTATTTTCAGTTTTTAAAGGTTATCTTGAACTTTTTGGTCCATAATAAGTTGTATATAAGATACACTTTTACTGAAATAACTTTCAATACTAAGGTATCTTTTGTTGGGTACTTTTGTGTTTTTCTTTGTGAACGTGCAAACATTTTATTATTATATATTTAAATCTTCGAAATATTCAAGTATACACAATACGCTAGCAAAGTCAATGAGCTCTATACATACAGAACTGAACCTTTGCCAAGCCTCTGAAAACTGATTCAGTATATTGCATCATTCCATCTTTGGTCATTCCTGAATTCAGAATATACTTTAAGTATCTCGTTAGGTAAAGTAAGGTTCTATTGAGGTAGCTGTCTTTTTTCCCTACATTATTCTACTAAAATATTAAATCTACCAAAATATTTAAAGTAACGAGCATTCAATAAAATTATAAAGCGCATTAAAAAAAACATGAAACAATAACTTTTCAGCGGCGATATCTCCGTGCAGCTTTTGAAAACATACAGATTTTAATATTTAAAGCGCGCCAGCTATGATTTATGACCGTTTTATGATTTGAATTTTAATGAGTCGTGGGAAACCGAGTCGGGTAAAAATATTGCTCATCTAAAGGACATAAGGAAAATATGCGTGATAAAAAAAATGTTTTAACTTTCTAGTTTCAAAACTTACATCTAATATTATTGATGTATTTATTCCGACGTGTTAATAATATTTTTTAATCTTATTTTCACACCATCTACATGAATAAATACGGATTAATAACCCTTCTTTTGGGCTTCACCGCAGTCGGGTAAAAATAAAGCTTTAACTTCTCCTTACAGAAAATACTCTATAATATTATGTGTTTTTCTTTTCGTTTTGAATTTCGCATCTTACAAGTAAGAGTCTTTGGTCAACTTTTCTGGACCCGGGGCCCATCGACCAAGTTTAACAGGGATTTGCATGAAAGATCCCGCGGGTCCAGTTCGAGTGGGTCCAGTTGACCAAAGACTCGTTTTACTTGGGGACTTAGCGAGATTACGTGCAATTAAAAAAATAATTCATAACATTAACATCGCCTGTAATCCTCGAGGGATAGGCAGAGGTGTATCTAATAGTATACAGTTATGTTTAAGTCCCATACAATATAGGGCGAGCCTATTGCTATCAACCGGGCATAAATTCAGACTCGTACTCTCTCTGTTCTTATTTGTTACTAGGTGTTGCCAGCGGCTTCACCCGCTACAACTCGAAAATTATCCCACGGGAAGATAAAATCGGGATAAAAATATCCTATGTGTTAATACAGGTTATAAACTATCTGTGTACCAAATTTTATCTAAATACGTTCAATAGTTTTTGCGTGAAGAAGTTACAAACATGTACACTTACACATTAGTGTGATAAGGCTTTCCATCAGGAATTTTGAAGTAGCAGCAACTTTAAAACTGTCTTTCAAAAAAAACTTGTCATCATCATCTACTTGCCCTTACCTCATGTCATTTGGGGTCGACGCAACACGTTTTTTTGCCTTCCATTCCGACCTGTCAGTTGTCACGCTATCATTTATTACTTTTTCCTTGATATCACTCAAAATTTTTCTGTCGAGTGTTTTATGAAAAAAAACAGCAAAAGATTCCATACTCCTGTTTATTTCACACTGACATAAAAGTTTAAAACCTCTGCAAAATCACGATGTCGGCGTCGCGGTGCCGCCCCCGTGGCCACCCATACATTCATAGTCAACGTGTAACATTATGCGTTTTTGCCTGGCATGGAGCCAGCTCATTATGCCATGAAACCAGGCCATTGTTCACGGATTAAAAGTGTAATGGCCATGCCTTAAATAGTAAAAAATCACTCTGTTCGGTTTGAGCCTTTTGCTACTCTTCTCGATTTTGTGTGGCCTTCATACTTCTGTTTTCCTCGGTCCTGATGATAACGTCAACGCTTTAGGACCGCCTTGGGTTCTTTCTTCATTCTTTTAAATCTTACCTTTTTTTTGGTGGGTGGAAAATCATCAAATAACTCCTCCCGCTCTTGGGCAGAGCGAAAGGGAGTGTCAGACTTCTACTAACTTGAAAACAACCCATGTTCCTTCTTAGCCCTATATGTCGAGCCCGCGGTATCTCTTACAACATCCTGCAGCCCCGACGGGGAGATTCAACCCTAACTTTCCCTTGGTTTCTTTCTTCATTCTTTTCAATCTTACCTTGACCATCGAATCCATTTGGCCACAACCTTACTTTATCGGTCTTCTCCGCGTCTAGCCAGAATTAACTATGTCCAGTCAAACTCCAAACAAGGACCAATACTGGAAATTGCTTAGAAAATCATAGCATCATAATAACACCTGAATATTATCGAAAAGTTAGGCAGGGATATAGCATAAACGCATTTTTATCCGTTAAGTTGCCTTCACAGAATTCGTGCTACTAAAAAAATTTTGATGTGAAAGCAAACTTCAATTTGTGTGATTTCAAAAGATCTCATGCAAATTGATCGTGACTATTAGATTATTAGATTAGACAGGCTGGTTAATTTTCCAGATTTTAATGCCGGCCTATTGATGGTAATTACTTAGTAAATAATTGTAGTGTCGGTAAATCCACAGGGAACAATAAAATGTTGTTATTATTGGGGTGTAGGGTTCCCAACACAGCTTATGTTGGTCAGGTTTTCTTTTGTGGGACAAGAAAGGGTAAATCAAGGATTACCATTAATTTTTCGGCTTTCGCTTGCTACTGTTTAACCCCGTGGGTAAAGGTGAGAATTTATGTAGGTTTGTTAATTTACTAGTTTACGATATTGCTTCCTAAAAGGTGCACCTTTGTAAAGACGTTTACTTAATGAAGTTTTTGTCGCAGTGTGTTGGTATTGCGCAGTCGGTTAAAGTATATTATTACCTATTATAAGTACTTAACTTCTACAGCAAAGCTGCAAGCTACAATCTGCAAAATAAAAGGTACAAAACAACACAAAGTCGTTGTAAATTGAGATAGCTTGGAACACTTTAATGACAACTGTTAAGTCCATTATCTACGAGGTAAGGAGTCACATTTAAGTGCTCAGTTAACCTCACTTGACTTTTACTATACAATGAGCAATTTAACTTACTCGTAATTTCTACTTTACAATGAGCCATTTTACTTTAAGCTTTATTTTTTGCAAGAGATTTCTTTTGCTTGCAGATTTGCATACTAAATGGACCCATTATTGTTACATCCTCTTGACCTATATTCTCAGCGAATAATTGAAATGAATTGCTCTTTTATGAGAATATTGACTGTTTTTAACTGTCCATTTTCTGTGCAGTGCTAGTCAAGTGGTGTGACCGTCGGACTGCCAAGTCGCAGGTTTCGAGTCCGAACTCAAGGCACGCACCTCTGACTTTTCGGATTCATGTGCGTATAATTTTATTATTATGACTTGTTTCGGTGAAAGAAAACATCGTTAGGACACACCAGCAAACCTGAGGGATACTACTCAATGGCATGTAAAGCCAAGTCCCATGGGCTACATAAAAACTCGAACATCGGGTTAGGCAATAACCCCACGATAAAGAGAAAGATTTCTCATGGAAGACTCACTAATGAAGATATAAGTTACCGGGTCTAGGTGAATTTATTGTATGGCAATTTGACTGCCGAACGAAATTGTCCTTGTGCATACCCAAATTGCAAATTGTCTTTCTTGACAGTTGTATGAAATAGCTTTCAATAGCATTAACACATCAAAGTTACATAGTGTGTCAATTTGAGAAGGGTTCGCTATGCGTGATATTACTTCATTTATAATTGAAAAGCGATGTGCTGGATTTAAGTAAACGTTAAAAATCATTATCCTTCCTTTTGGCTTCGCTGTAGTCGAGTCAAAAATCAATACAGACGAGATTGCACGGTCCGTTTATAAGTGATGACGGTACAACTACGTGTCATAACGGGAAAGCAATTTGTTCGTTTTTATGCAAAGAATAAACTGAAAAACATTGTGAATTTCATACACTAACAATATTATGAGCGAGCGATAAATAATATTAATGGCGAGCCGCTTTGAGCTCTGCTCATAAATAAGCATTTACTGAGTGAAGATTATAAAGAAGAATGAAAAGAAGAAAAGACAATAATTCATCTTAGAGCGACGGCAATCTAAATGGAGCCGGCCCAAAATTCAGCTACGAGTTTCATGCCATCACTAAAATAATGGTTGATAAAGACAGACATAATAAAGGACATAATCGTTCACCCGACGACATAAAAGATTTACAGATACCATAAAACACAGAAACAGAAGAACTTTAAATCAATGTTCCAACCGCACATGTGACTTTAAGCGCCACGATTTATCCATGACAAGAAAGCGTCGAAGCAAAGGGAGTCAGGGAGAAACGAATTGCTAAAATGCCACGCCTTTATATATCCGCAATAGAAATGTCGAAAGCAAAACTTGTGTAATTTAGCACTGCGGTTGAGCGATTTGGCAGTAAAAGTTTGACGTAATAAATAAGTATTTGTTAGCACTGGTATTGGTAGAATAGTTCAGTTTTGGTAATGAAGGGAGGATTTGGACTAAACAGGGATAGTAGATAAACAGCTAGGTCATTTAAAACTTTTGTGGCGTAGTATTTGAAAGTAGTGATAATGCTGATACTACGTTTAAAACTTAATATACCTACTTGTAATAGTATTGTACTGGATGGATATTGCCTCAACTTATATCGTTAAGCATGTGAAACTATAAAACTTCTGCAATGCACACTTATTAAAATTTAAATGGCATCGCCTTACCTCAATTGAGAGAGGCCAGTCCAGCAGTGGACGTCTTTTGGCTTAATTATGATGATGATGATAATTGCTTCGTATCGGATTATTTAGTGAAACAAGGTGATATAAGCTTTTGAACTGACATGGTCACTAACATTATTATTAACACTGAAAACGGAATAATAACCATTATAATAAAATTTAACTAATGTAAACCAATATTCCATCGATGTAATATCGGGAGCTAAAACAAATAGTAACTTGGTAAATATCCCATTTACAGTGTGAATGAGGTGATGCCTATTTGTATTGTGCAGTGCTTATACATTTGCTTTATGGTGATGATGCTAAAATTAAACCACCAAACTTTGAATTTCGAAAATATCCCTAAAAGTTGAACAACGCTGTTCCTTACATTGTTAAGGAGGTTTCACCAATTTCAACAAAGGTTTTCCTTGAAATAATTATTCCGCCTTCTTTGAAAAGCGAGATAATTACTTCCTTTTCTCGTAGAATTTCAACTTCAAAGTAACATAACACATTGAAACCTTTCTCGTTTGTATATTCTATGTTCGCAGTATTGGGCGGGAGGGTAGGTAAATATTTGAGGACGAAATGGTTTCTCGGAAGAACAGTCGGCTTATATAGAGGCCAATGTAGGTGTGCGACAACTTATTTAAAAATCATATATACCCTTATCAAGTGTCCTGAAATTCTATCACCTAGGATGATGTTTTTCCCTTTGAAGATGTATTTTGATCTGAATGTAATGAAAGGAAAATCTGACGACGGTTCGTTTCCAAGAAAATGTGATTTGTATTTTTGGTATTGTATGTAGTTCGTTAAGTTGAAACCAGATGGTGGATTTATGTGAAAATGAGGTAAATCGTTCTTTGTGTGAATTCGACAAAATTAGATTTTCTGACAATGTTGTTGTTATTGTTGGTGTATTCGAAAATAACGAAATCCTTGTATCTGTAATAGAACAAGTTTTTGGAAATATGTTTTATTGGGTAAGATTGTTTATTTGATGTGCTTTTTAATGTTAACTCTGAAACAAGTCGTACTTGTACATGAAAGGTTCCGTAAAATTGTAGTAGATATTGAGAGATTTTCCATGTTATTTTAGCACCATAGACTTCTTATAGGTTTTCCTGTACTATATAAGTGATTTATTCATTTATGTATTTTTTTTTCAAAAAATTTAGGCTCAGTAGTTTCGGAGATAAGGGGTGGGGGAATAGTCGGACAAACAGACAGACAGAAACAAGAGTGATCCTATTAGGGTTCCGTTTTTGGCTCCCAGACTGGAGCGGGCCGGGGCTGCCTTTAGGTGGCTCTTGCCCAATCTGGGGGGGCCAAACGCCTCCTGCCGGAGGCTCTACGCGGGGATCGTGCGGTCCATGGCCCTTTACGGGGCACCGGTGTGGGCGCCTGCTTTGAGGAAGCGGGCCGCCCACTACCTGAACGTGCCCCAGAAGGTCATGGCCGTGAGGACGGTACGGGGGTACCGCACGATTTCCCGCGAAGCGGCGAACCTCCTTGCCGGATTGCCGCCGTGGGATCTGGAGGCGATAGTCCTCGCGCGCCTGCATCAATGGCGCGCGGAGGCGCTGCGCCGGGGGGTCACTCCGCTGCCGCGGCAAATTGCTGCGCGGCGGACAGACCTCCGGTGCGATCTCATGGCGGCATGGAGACAGCGACTGTCGCAACCCCGTGCAGGGCACGCCACGATAGTGGCGGTAAGTCCCCTCTTTGAGGAGTGGCTTGAGAGGCGCCACGGCGCCCTCACCTTCCGTCTGACGCAGGTCCTCACCGGACACGGTTGTTTCGGGAGGTACCTGCACCGAATCAGGCGGGAGGAAACGCCCGGATGCCACCATTGCGAGGATCGGCCGGAGGACACGGTGGAGCACACAGTGGAGGTGTGCCCCGCTTGGGCGGGGCCCCGCCGTGTTCTCGTAGCGGCGATCGGCGGCGGCGACCTCTCGCGCCCGGCCCTGGTGCAAGCCATGGTCCGGGGCGAGGAGGAATGGGACGCCGTCGCCTCCTTCTGCGAAGCAGTGATGCTGGCGAAGGAGGTGGCGGAACGCGAGAGGGAGAGAACCTCTCGTCCCAGCCGCCGCGGGAGGCGCTCCGGGCGTCGGGGGTCCCGCGATGACCTCCGGCCACCGTAGACGCGGGCCTGTGGACGGTGAGTGATGGGCTAACTCGCCGTCCGTCCGTCTCACGACGAAAACGGGCCGTGTCGACGGCGCGTTCGTGTTCCACGCGCGCCTCAAAGAGATGTCAGCAACATGGGAGGGGCCCGAAAGGGCCGACGCCTGTCGGGGCTGCGGGTAGTCCTCTGGTTATCGCGGCCTCGACATAGAGGGCGAAGAAGGAACATGGGTGGTTTTTAGTCAGTAGAAGTCTGACACTCCCTTTCGCTCTGCCCAAGAGCGGGAGGGGTTATTCGATGATTTTACACCCACCAAAAAAAAAAAAAAAAAAAAAGGGTTCCGTTTTTTCCTTTTGAGGTACGAAACCCAACTGCAAGCCCACAACCGATTAAAATATTTGAATCGATTATGTTAGTTATTGAAATCTTAACAATATTGAAAATTATTTCAGAATTTTTGTTCAAATAAATCCAATTGTCATTGTAAGTAATAAAAGCTTTATGTTAAATTAATTGAATCAGGACAGTTTATCAAATAAATTTGGATAAATTAATTTGATTTCAATTTAATAGCAGAACACTTGATCACTCTAACTGAAATACCGATTTTTTTGCTACTAACATAGTCGTAAATTATTTATTCACTAACCCATGAACCTAATTGTTCGAAACAAAATTTATTGATTTGAAATATAGCCAATTTCAGTGAAATGCATAATGATTTTTCAATTTGGTTGGAAACTTGACCAAATGCTTGATTGTTCGGTTATGGACATCAATTTCATTTGTTTTTTCATAACAGTCGTTGCATTCGTTCGTTGCTAAATTTGAATTTTTGATTGCAATATTTGCTTCAAGTACTTTCAGCTTTTTTTACTCTTATAAAATATTTTCCCAGTAACATTTGTAAGCGAGGATTCATTCCCCAAGTGAGCACTACTTATTTTCGCGCACTGCAGTAATTTTTCAACCGGAAATCTCATTTCTCCACTTATAATTAATTTTAAGAATTACTGTGCAACATTACAGTGCGTTTTGCTTGTTCCGAGAAGTCTCATTAGTTCTAAGTCTCTTAAAACTTGTATGGGCCATTAAACAACTGATGCATGTGACGCTGTTCTATATCGTTGTTGTGTGTTCAGAAAACGAATCTTCTGTTCCAAATATACATCAACACATTTACTTTTTTTAATATTTTCGCATTGAAAATAATACAATGTCTCTTGTAGATGCCAGCATTGTTTTCAAATGAAGACTCATCTTCAACAAAAAAAGACGAAAGGAATTCTTTATTGTTTATTATCCGACACATTGCTTTCTTCGAGTACGTCTCTAGAGAGATAAGTAGTGAAACGTTGGACTATTGTATCTTCAGCTGAATGATTACAATAGTGTTCAAGTATTGACACTATCGGGCTATCGCTTTTGAGAACAGTTGTAACCTATTTCTGCCCTGAGGGACTACTGAAGAAACTTACTGTGTAGTTTATAGTTAGGGTCGAGTTTTTTGTAAGGTTTCAGTTTTTATTCTGGCTTTATAGAAAGCTAAGTAATTGATGGTGTTAGCACTGTAATAGACTTAAGTTACGCTAAAGTCGCTGAAATGTAGACAGCTTTGGCGTGTAGAGTCCATAATGGCCATGAAATATAAAACGACAGTTATAGCAACTAAGCGTTAAGGGCGTTCTGGAAACGAAGTTATAAGAAAGGGTTTTGTCTGCTATGTGATAGGTGGTGATTAAAAAAATCACTGATTAAGTAGATGTAAGTATCGAGTCCTGGAATTTACAAAAAAGATTTTAAACTTTGGCTCTTGACAAAAAAAAAACGAAATTGTCTATAAAAGAAACACTTACGTCATGAAAGTCATAAAAAATATAAAATATTTTGGACACACGTCACGAGCACCTTTATAAACCGTTATTTCCATACGTCAAATGGTGGTGGTGGGGGTGTTCACCCCATTTTACCCCAATTGCAATGCGTCCCACATTCATCCTCCCTCTGCAGTTATTATACACAAAGCCACTCAAAAATAAGTTGATAAATGTTTTGGGACCCCGTTACAGGAAAATGTACCTATTGTGAATCGCTCGTGCGAACTCCAGGCATGTTTCCGAAGTAATCCGACTCGAAGGACCAGCTGAAAAAAAAACTTTTGAGTTTTACAATATAAACGTCAGGTTTTTTTGGACGAGAGAATTCTTGGCACGTAGTTTTCGACCTGTTTTTTGATTCTTCATTTAAATGTTACATGACGTAAGCTAGTGGAACAACGTATGTACCTACCTACTCTATCATTTTTACTGCTTATTTCGAAAATGTTTCTGTCAGGAGTTATTTTTATTGTAGCGAATGTGAGTTGAATTTTGAGTAGTTTATTTGAATGATGTGACGATTTTTCAATCAATATATATTTTTTTTAATCAATATTGGATGTTTGTTTTGTGGAAATTTTACTCTGAAAGTTTTTTTTTAAAAATCACAGCACGTACTGTGTATTGTATTATATCATTATCATCAACACTGTTGAGTATGTGGCTCGAGATCGGTTTCCAGGACAGGAAATGTATAGCCTAGACTTGTGACCGGATGATGGAAATGGAGTCACTCCCTATAACATGAGGCATAAACATGACTGGCAAA
This sequence comes from Diarsia rubi, assembly GCA_932274075.1. NCBI lineage: Eukaryota > Metazoa > Arthropoda > Insecta > Lepidoptera > Noctuidae > Diarsia > Diarsia rubi. The sequence continues at coordinate 19,465,084 of OW026417.1, read as the reverse complement.
AAGTGGTTGCCATAATTATGTTGGTACACCTCAATTAAGTAGCTTAATTATTTAGCTCTTCGATAACAGGCGGGATGCTATTCACTGTTTTACATAAATGTTTCCACATCGCCCCATTCCATCTTGAAACCACTGTTCATCATGGAGTTGTTTTCATGAAATAAAGTCAACCTTATAATACAATTTGTACCAGATCACAACCTTTTAGCAATGTAACAAGGTTTTGCCATTAAGATGCGGATCACATAGAAAGCGGGCACAACTTTCTTTACAAAACACGGCAGATAAGAGAATCTGATTCGCACCGACCGAGGTAAAGAAAAGTACAAAAAGTTTTTACGTGCTGATAGTTTGATACTGTTGCAGGACAGAACATAAGTAGCGAAACTATAAGTAAGGTTGTTACGAAGATGGGATCAACTGACTTAGACAAATGTGTTATGATGTAATGGGCAAAGTTCGTAGGAGGAAGTCGTAATGGCTGTTTCTTTGCCATTTTAGACGGTACAACTGTGTTTCGTTCGTTGACTTTGAAGATGAATGTAACTCTATAAACGTTTGTAAAACATTCGATTTTGAATCAAAATGTTATATTTTAAATAGACCTCTATAAGCACTTCTAAAACGTCGAGAAAAGGTGTACCTATCACGGGTTGGTCGTTTCCTTTGGAGAAGAAGGTAAATAACAATAACTCTTGTTTTCCAATATTAATTTGCAAAACGCTGATTAGCTAAAAATAATCGATCAGCGGCATGGTGGAATTTGATATTCAGAATAAGTAATATAATAACGTCTAAGCGTGCATGTCTCTGAACAAGAAACATAATTAGATATTGTTCTTAATTAGGGTTTCGATATTACAAAGGCGACTCTATAAAACAAAGTTTTAAACAGTCAAACTCAAGAACATAATAGACAACTTAATTAGTTATTTCATCATACCTGAACAAAATCTTAATTCTAATAGTAAGAACAAAACTTTATCAAACTTCATTTATAATGGAGTGCACAAGTTTGCTTATCTACAGTTGGAGTCACTTAATGTTAAGGCAAATCGTTAGCTAGTTCAACAACATCTTAAGCTCTTCTTAATTAAATTTCATTAACGTGTCGAAGAACTATGTTTGTTTAAGAAACAAGAAATTAATCTCCTAAGTTATCTTATTTATTATTTCTCAACGAATTTTGTCAATCAAAGTCGTATTTTATTTTGAGGAAAACGTTTTCAAGGCTATTATTTTTTCCTTTTATTTTTACTAATTTTATTTTGATGGTCTTCAACATTAAATGCTTCGCTAAAAGCACAGTTGTGTCCAATCAATCTGGATTTTGCAACCTAAAGAGATATTTTCATAATTGAAGGACATTACTTTTCCATTAGTAGGTAATGTTAAACCCATTTCGGATTTTAATAAAATCACTACCCAACAAACTTCTTTAGATTGCAACTTAAATTCATTGTCCCATTCAATGTACATTATTGTTTCATTTTCATGGTTTCTAAATTATTTACTGACGACAGTATTTAAATATTTGACAAAGGAAGACAAATAAAGTAAAACTAGTCGCTTAGCTTGTTTATTTCCCTCTTAATATTGTCAATCTTCGCAATATTATATTTCAGAGGAAAATCTTTTCTGTGTAGCTTCCATTAGCGATTTTTTGTCGTTATTATTATTTTCTCTTCTTCTTCCAAATTGTTTCTTGATGGTCTATTATGATTGAATTTTTTGCTGAAATTACACTTTTATCCATCGGGATTCGATCCATTATAAAATAAATAGTTATTTATTTTAAAGAGTTTTTTTTCTACAATCTAAAATACCTACTACTAATTTGTATTAGATGTAATGTATTTTTATTTTAGATGTAATATTGTTATTGACTGTCCTATCCAATTCATTTTATTCTTTTGATGGTCCAAATTGTGTACTGATAATGTTGGGGCTGCGTTAGGTTTAGATCTACATTTTTATCGGATTTTTAAAGAAAGAAATAATAAATATTTTTTATTAATAAAGAACCATTACCATAACCTACATGCATGGTGAACCAAGTACCATAATAAACCTTATCAAAGCAATTGCATGATTGCACGTTAGTTGTAAATGTCAAACAATTTGCTGTTTGATTTATGTTTTTCAGTAAAGCACTCAGCTAATTACTTCACAAAAATATACAAGTTCCTCTTTTGCAATGGTGGCAAATTCAAGAGGAAACTATACTAATGATTCTCGACCCGAATCAATAACAAAATGGGAAGGTAATTATTTTTTCATAAAGACGGAAATCGGTAAGTGTAACCCAAAGTGTTAAAACGCCGTCTAATTCTCACCCTATAATCGCGCTTTCACACACATACGAATATTCATAATTTCTCATTTAACACGGTATTGGGGTACTAACTACCTTATTTGAAATTGATTGTTTATAAATTTTGTGACAACTTGCACTTTGTATACAGTACCTACTGTTTAGTAGCTTAACATAACGATGATTACCCTCGGTCTTCTCTCTAAGCATGAAACTCCTAATTTCGGTAGAAGTTACAGGTGTTTCATACTCTTTAGTACCTTCGGATATAAGATTAAATCAAAGCCTGAACTAAGAATTAATGTCAACTAGATTTGCCAGTTGTCCTTACTCCCGACGGATGTGTTTTTGACAGTCTGATAAGTTTGATTAGACATGTTTTTTTTTTTTTTTTTTTATTTATTTAAAGAGTTTTTCGCTTTAATGTGAATATGACACTGTGTGTAAAAAATATTTCTTTGAAAGTTTAATATTAGTGATTTACACCGGAACCTCTCAGTATAAATTCCGCTAATAAGAAGTGCATCAATATCCGTTACGTAGTTCATAACGTGTTTGGACGCACAGAAGGGTTGTCACAAACAGTAAACATAGTGAGTATCCCGTTTTCAGAGTTAACGACTTTCAGTTGTACAGACTGAGAAAATATTTTTATACAGTCTTGATCGTTCGAAGTTGATTGTGAAAATTTTACAGTTACAATAAAAAAATACATGAACATTATCTGACTTTAGGCATCACGCTTCCTAATGTGATGATTGAAGCAATGACTTTAACATCGAATCTGCCTCGACGACTTTAACATCGATGAAGCTTTCTCATTATTAAATCTTGTCATTAAATTTTATCAAAGATTTAAGCTTCCTGAATGTAAAACTCCCTCCTTTTTTTCGCCAATTGTCTAAAGTTCCAACTGGTGAAAGTGCTTAAAAGTGCACTGGCTGTAATTTATTCCGCAAGCAGAACGATTCTATCACAGTAATTATTCGAAGAGACTCGAGCGATGTTAAAGACTCAATATTCCAGCTTGCCTTCTAAATGGGCCCGATAAATTGTGATACGACCCACCTATCGCATTTAAGGACCTTAATGCTTACATTTATCTTCTAATGTTCTCAGTTTATGTTCGAATTAGGCACCGTATATTCGCTTGAAGCTAAGAAATTATAGTCGCACGGGTCGATCATCTAGGTTAAGCGAAACTGACTGGGTCTTTGGATGGGTGAATACTGATTATCCAGATTATAAGGACCACTTCTTGCCTTGGAAAGCACGTAAAACCGTTTGGCTATCATTCAAAGTAGTGCTGGTCATAACGACCAGAGCAACCCGAAATTATGATGACTAGTCGTACATTAAATATCGTGTCATCCAGTAGCTGGTTTGTGGAGGTCAGAGAAGCAGTGGCTAGGTCTACTTAGACTGAAAGCCACTTTAACATCATAGTTGAGATAAAGATAGTAGGGTGATGATTCTATATTCTACTTTTTTGATGCTTGTAATTTATCTATTACCTAGTGATGAATATACATTTTTATGGATAGAAAGGGAGACGAAAATCAAAGAATAGATGGATGTGTTGTGTAAGGAATAAAAAATAAAACTGGCCAAGTACAAGTCGGACTTGCACGTGAAGGGTACCTGCCGTGTCACGGTAGTAGATATTTAGAGATTTTCCATGGTTTTGTAACACTATAGACTTCTAATAATACCAATGTATACCATGTTTTACGCAAATAAATGATTTACTTACTTTTACTTACTTACTTACTAATAAGCTTTCCTGTCATCTATATGTAATATATCTATATATATTCCCGGCCGATGCATGTTTCTTTGAGGAGTCCGTGTCTACTAAGTGAGACAGTGTTAGAGGTAGGACTGTTCTAATCCCACCCTGTAAGGTAGAATCAATATGCAATCAGAGTAAACTATTGTGGAATACGGAGTGCAGTGAATCTGCATCTCGAGATGAAGTCCCGTGTTGACATGTGAGCCGATCTGGCCAATGTGTAAACGACTGCGTGGTGACCAGTCGATATGCGAATAAGTCCTAAGTCCTATAAGTGTTGAACTAATTTCTGTTTTTTTTTTAAATTTTAGGCTCTGCAGTTTCGAAGATAAGGGGGAGGGGGGGGGGTAATGGTCGGACAGACATACGAGTGATCCTATAAGGGTTTCCGTTTTTTTCAGTTTGAGGTATCGGAACCTTTAAAAGTATTAAATGATAGCGTGACGATTGGCACGGGATAATGTAATAGAGTTTGTACAATAGTAAATACAGATACGGTGTATTCATCTATATCACAGAAATAGGTACAGTATATTCGGACATCAGGCTTTTGCTCTCTTTTATATGCAGGAACTGGACGGTGCATTGAACCATGCCTTGATATATCCGGCCGCATTTCGATTTAGATTCCAAGCGGACTCCAATAAATCTGGAAAACGTTCAGTTAGGTTATTGATGACTTTCAGGGAATATGATACTTCTAATAGCATACAGTTTTCATTCTATTGCTAAGTTTATACTCGTTGTCGGACACAATTACTTATAGAAGTCCCAATGGCTTCCAAGACATTTCTTCTCTTCTTCCTACGGCGACTTTCAACAGGATTGACTGTTCAGTTCTATACTTTTCTGTTTTTTTAACACCTGCTTAGCCTTTATGTAACTATGTTGGGGTGTCCCTCTCCAGTCTAACCGGATTCATCTGAACACCAGTATTTTCATGGAAGCAACTGCCTCCCTCCTCCATAACGCAATAGGCTACCCTATTGCGTTATTGAGGGGAGGCTTTTTAATAGGGTAGTTAACAAAAAAATCTAGTTAGTCTGTCAGATAATTTCCAAAAAATATTGGACATGTATTTTTACTTTTTTAGCGTAAACAAACAATGAAGACGATACAGTGCTTTGAAAAGGTGTGACGTCATGTTCTAAGACATTAGTATGTCATTTTTTACCGGTGAGTGACGTCACGAACCCACACTCAAATCTTTGACGCGTTATATCTTCGTCAATTTTGATTGATTTGATGAAACAAAAAATACGTATCCAATATGTTTCGATAACCTACAAGACGGACTAATTAGAATCATATTTTTTTGTCAGTAAATAGCCCTATTAGTACTGTGTTATACAAAAACCATTGGTAAGACAGAAAAGGATAGAACAATAAAAACGTGCAATTCCATACTACCAGATAAGATACCACCCTTTTTTTTGTAGGGTGTGTAATCATCAAATTTAATGACTTCTCCCGTTCTGGGCAGAGCGGCAGGGAATGTAAGACTTCTACAGACTAAAAACCACCCATGTTTCTTCTTAACCCTTTGTCTCGAAGCCACGGTATCTCGGACGGGGAGATTCAAACCTAACTCGCATATATTAATGACCTTTTAAGCATCGTCATTGCTAATGTAACGTGACTTTCTTTATGGATAAACTAATAACTGGAATTGCTGGAATTCTTTAATAGATATTGAAACAACCAATATGAGAGCCATGCATTCTAGTTTATTTTTTCAGTATTATTTTGTTTTGGTCATACAAATTAAGTTTTTCCTGCGTTTTTCAAATCAACACAAACTTTCTCCGGGGCACATTCAAACTTGTTCTATTAATATGAATAGGTATTTTATGTCACAATTCTGTACCGAGGACTGCCTTGTACGGCTATCACCGTTTAAAGTTAGGTAGATATGTTTATCACTAATGAATGCTTAAATTAATGGTTTTAGTGTAATGACTGTCGAGTTCAAAGTTGCTATGGTTTTAGAATTTATTGCTTCATGTTTACAGGGTATTTAAATAAGGATTGTAGGCTCACCAGGTCTTGAAAAGTTAGTGAAACTGTATCCATTTAATATTACCAATTCTAGTCTGTTGTTCTCAAGGTAAAGTACGTAATTCAATCCTAGTTCCATCTACCAATTTTATTTGAACTATTCGTCTCAATATGACATTAATTTATAATTATGATGAACAATGTTTTTTGTTCTATCATTTTTTTCCGCTCTGGGTAGAGCGGTAGGAGGTAAATAAAATAAATAAATAAATAAATATCCTTGGACATTTTACACAACGCCATCTAGTCCCAAGCTAAGCAACCTAATGCTTGTGTTATGGTAACGAGATGGCTGATAAACTACTTATATACATTTTTTTTTTTTCAGTCTTCTACTGACAGTTGTTCGAAAGTGATACCGCGGCCTCGGCACAAAAAGCTAATAAAGAACATGGGTGGTTTTTAGTCAGTAGAAGTCGTTATTAACATGGGTTCTAAATTGTGAGTTGTTATATTTGATGATCAATACTACCAATCAATCAATCACTAAAACTACAAATTAAAACGATGTGGGAAAACATCGTAAAAGAAGGGCAGATCCATGGCATGCAGTTTATGAAGTGGTAGTGATGTGTGCAGAATATGACTCACCTAATACTTTCTTGTCGACGCCAATATCACAGGTGTACATGGCCGTTATCATACGTTGCGGTTGCGTTTGGAAGGCTTTTGGGCATATCCAAGCATCAAAACTTGAAAACTTGGTGTATACAGCCCACTGTATATGTGTATACACACAGCACACACAATCAAAGGCCTGTATTCCAGCTGTGGGCTTTTTACCTTACTGTAATCAACATGCTTCACTATTTCAATTTAGAGAGATAATTTTCTCTTTTCATAACCAAAAATTTAAATACGAAAACACACAGCGCTGAAAACTTTATTTTTAATGATATTTGCACGAATGAAAATGAAATTATCGTTCATGTGTATGCGGCCTCAAAAGTTCTCGAACCGTTGGGAAAATGTACGTATTCATTTTTGTTCGTACTGAACGCTATGAATATTATTAACATCATGTAAGGGAACTTCGTATTTAATGTTGTTGTTTTGCTGTATTTTAAGGCTGTACTGAATGGAAAAAAAAATATAGGTAAAGCTTGATAACGATGACGACGTCATATTGTCTTGTCTGAAATTTGAGTTAGATGATGATACGGTATAGAATTTAAAAATAGAATTAAGAATAGGTATGTTTACTGACTTCAAAAACTATGATTCTAATTAGTCTGTCTGATAGATTATCTGAAAATATTGACGAAGATAAAACGCGTCAAAGATTTGAGTGGGGGGTTGTGACGTCACTCACCGGTAATGAAAGTCATACTAATGTCTCAGAAAATGACGTGATACAAGTTTTCAAAGCACTGTATCGTCTTCATTGTTTGTTTACATGAAAAAAATACGTGTTCAATATTTTTTAGAAATCTATCTGACGGACTAATTCGATTTTTTTCAAAAAGTCTATATTTTATCAAGACATACTGTATTCTACGTGTTTACGACGTGCAAAATTTAGAGAATTTAATTTTTTTTGCGTATTTTAAGTAAGCAGTTAATTAGGGAATGTGAAAATGAGTTTTATGCTCCTTAAGACGATATTTGTATAAAACTCCTATTTTTCTTGGAAAAGTAAATTCAAGTTTGGTCTGTAAAGTTTGCCTCAAGTAGGCTTTATTTTCGTCCAACATGATGTTGTTTAAAATTAGCACTGCAAATTAAATTTTACTAATCATTTCCTTTAAAGCTGAATAAAAGTTTGTGACTAAACTTCTACCACGTTTATTTACGTAAGGTTCACATTAGGATTTATTTGTAAATATTTGGCAGTTGTTACAGATAGTGGTCTGGGAACCAGTCTTAACAGCAAGGGTTTCGAATCTGCATTACTCAATAAAAGCTGGGTTGTGGAGGTCAGATAGGCAGGCGGTTCATGTAACATACTGCTATTCATCTGCCGGTAAAAATGGAAACAAATAACAAACTTATTCCAAATATCGTTGGGACAGGACTAGATAGGCGTTGTTTACAGTAAAATGCTCTCTGAAAATCTAACAAATTTTCTTTAAATTTAGATTTAATGAAATTATAATTGACTGACGATGGCGACTTCTGAAATGTCAATATTACGTTCAAAGGAAACGGGAGGAAATCTAATTTCAGATATTTCAAAACCCGACCCTCGGTAAAAGGATTTATAATCATGAAACAAACGAAATGGAATCGAGAATATTTTTGGTACCCTAATATGGGAAAATTGGACCGGAATTATTTTGCGAGCCCCTTGTAAAGGTCATTAGCAATTTGTCATCTCTCAAAGTTTTACCGTAAAATTAAAGGTTATATTGTACTGAATAGGAATGTTTACTGACAAAAAAAAATGATTCTAATTAGTCCCTTCGTCTCTTAGATAATCGAAAAATATTGGATACGTATTTTTTGTTTTATCAAATCAATAAAAATTGACGAAGATAAAACGGGTCAAAGTTTTGAGTGTGACGTCACTAAAAGCAAAATAACGTCATACTAATGTCCCAGAACATGACGTCACACGAGTTTTCAAAGCACTGTATCGTTTTATTGTTTACGTGAAAAAAGAAAAAATATTTGTTCAATTTTTTTTGGAAATCTATCTGACGGACTAATTAGATTTTTTTTGTTGACTATAGGTCTCTCGCCCCAATAGGGTTATTGGGGCGAGAGACCTATATAACATTACGCGTATAATCTCCAAAGGCTTATTCAGAGGTGTACCTAACAAATACCCTCATATTTCGCCAGTTATGTTTAAGTACCATGTAGTAGGGGTCGAGCCTATTGGCATCATCCGGGCACAAAACTAAATAAATAAATATTTTAGATGATATTCAAAAAAAAAAAACCAGGTTCCGTGGCTGCTGTTCAGAAATTTGAAAAAACCCAATAACACTTTGCCTGACCCGTGAATTGAACCCACTAGACCAACGTTGGTGCAAATGTTGTCAAGTAATGTTTTAAGGTTCATGTTAAAAGATTGATGTCTTATAGTTAATGTTTAGAGTTTCAGGATTTTATTATCAGCCTATAATGTTCCCACTGCAGGGACTCAGGACTCCTCTCTAGGAGAGGTATGGGCTATAATCCACCACGCGGGCCCAGTGCGTGTTGGTAAATGTCACAATCATGTCTTCGATTTTTTTTATTCTAAAACATGCCGGTTTCCTTACGATGTTTTCCTTCACCGTTTTGAGAGCAGCGGTGATGAAATAAATTACCCAAAGTAATGCGCCTGCCTGGATTCGAACCCACGACCTACTGTTCTTAAGTCGGGGCCGACACCGCTGGGGCCACCGCTGCTCCCGGTTGGGGCCGACACCAGTTTCAGGATTTAATTTACGATATTACAGGCACTCTCAAATAAATTATTTCTGAATCTTTATGGCTGTTTTTTGGTGACTAACGGCAAAGATTCTGTCGTAATTTCCCAAACAATGCTGTACATATTTTAGTAGGTGATTTATTATGTTCAAACGTGATTTGCGAGAGTAGTGTGAAATCTGACTATTCATGATTCATGTTCTTTATGATAATAACAGTCTCGCCGATAATATTATATTACCTAGGTTTATGAACTTCGATGATGCAAAAACTGTACTTACTTTACCAATGTAAAAAGCATCACAGCTGGTGTTTTGTGTATTACCGTAAAAGCAAAAAAGAAAAAAAAATATTAAAAAAAGGCAAAAAGGTGTGTTATGTAGATTTGGTTTTATTTATCTTGGCACGATCAATAAAAAAAAAATTGTTCTCCAAACATAACTGTTACTATGTCAACTTACTGCTGGATAAAGGTGTCCGCCGTCCACCTTCAAGAGTTTCAATCCTGGGCCAATGTGGACCACTTGTTGATGTTTCCGCACAGCTGGTTCCTTCCATCTCCTGCGAGGTTAACCGCGTCGCCTCCTGACTGTGTCAGGGCTCCATAACTTAGTTATTTTGGCCCACAGCTCGTCGGGCATATGATAGACATAGCCAGCACAGTTTTGTAGCAATGTTAGCAATTTGGGTCACCATACATTGTTTTCGATTAATATTATGTATTGTAATAATTTTTAACAAATTATATACTCGCAGCGGTTCAACTTTAAAAAGCATGCAAAACTCCATCGCCTCGGTAAACAGAATTCAGCAAAATAGATAACTAAAGTTAAAGAGCTTTTGTGCAATTATGTAAGGCGTTATGCAAATATTTGAAAACCAAGCTCAGAGAGAAACCATACTCGAATAATTTGCATAACTTAATCTCATAAAATGGAACTAGAATATTGATACAATTCTATCCTAAATCAATAGAATTTGGGTTGGAAATTCAATGATATTGAGTCCGTCTGTTTAATGAAGTCTACAAGTTTAAACATATTATTATCTGAGATTGTAATTACTTGACTTCGCTAGCATGAGGGTTGGTAATCTAAAACTTGTCCCTTACAGGAGGTGTATCAATTCCTTCAGTAGAAATCCTCGTTTGGTGTAATAACTAACGGGTTTTTTTTTAAGCCAATGCTTCTCATATTACAATACTAGCGGACCTGACAGACGTCGTACTGCCCGGACAGCAGCGCCACCTACCGGGTCCAAGACAGCAAAATTCCCATTATCAACACCACCATTTATTGAATTCATTTGTTACAAAAAATGTGATAAATGAAGAACCGCTCGACCGATTTATTATAATTTCACATAAACCGTCTACTAAATAGTCCTACCGCCGACTGCCGCCGAGGACCGCCGTAGTCGCATGCCACTGATATCTGATGCTCCTTCATGGAATTTTCATAGATACAGAAGTCAGCTGCTGTTGCCGTTAGCAAGGTCGCATGCGACTGACTACGACTGACCTCTATAATAATTTTACTTACGTTAAAATAGAAATATACAAATTCAAAATATGAATATCAGACAAGAATTATTTCCTTGTTTTCTACTTTTATGACCGTGATTTGTAGTAGGGTTTTAGTTTTTACCCGACTACGGCGAAGCCAAAAGCCTTCCTTTTTGCATTTAAATTCCGTCATAAAAAGAAATATTAAAATTTATATAGCCTATGTCACCCGCGTTATTCTTACGAATCTATTGACACCTCATTTATTAAAATACCTTCAGTAGTCTAGGCGCTACGGTGGAACATACATACATACGAGAGACGAGACTGCCAAAATCATTACCCTTCCTTTTGGCTTCGCCGTAGTCGGGTAAAAATTGAAAAGAACATTAATTTAAAACGAATAGACAAATATAGTTTCACTGCGTGATATCCTGATATCCTGCTAAATTGATAAAGACTTAGTTTTATCCGACATAAAACAGTAAAGGATTGGAGAATCTATTTTATTCTCATACAAAAAAAAACCAACAAATCCAATCAAAGTCCAAATATTTACCGAAATAGCAGTTCAATTTCAGCGTGTTTGCTTACCGGAAGTGACGGATAGCCGGCGGATATTGCGTTATCTCGCACCGGATACGGTTCACGGCTTCCACGCCGATTAGTAACCTGTTATCGATAGAATTATTAATGGTCTAAATCGTGTTAATAGCTGCTGAAATGTGATTGAGTATAGTGTTATTCAAATGTAAGTCAAACTCAAACTCAAACTGTTGACTGGCTCGTTGGTCCAAGGGTCGCAAGCGCGACCTCAGAGCGTAAGGTTGTCGGTTCAATTCCCAAGTCAGGCAAAGTATTGTTGGATTTTTCCATTGAACTATATCAATAGGGTATTTCAACAAAAAATCTAATTAGTCCGTCATTATCGAATAATATTGGATACTTACGTGTTTTTTGTTTTATCAAATTATTAAAAAATTACGAAAATAGAACGTGTTAAAGATCATGACACACAAAGTCCCCACGGCTTTTGTCAAAAACCAAAATTGTATCACAAATACGAGTATAATATAGTGTTTTGATGAATGAATATCTTAGGTAGACAACGTAGACGACCCCTTAACCTTTGTCCCGTTCAAGTGTTGCCATTTTACAAGCTAAAAGGGTTAAAACACGTCTGCAGTTTTATTTTTATCCAGTTTCTAACGTAGTTTTCTTAATTTGCTTAAAACTTTTCGCTTGCTGCTGTAGTTATGCTGTATTTATCGAATTATATACAGAAGTATTACTAATTAATTGGTTAGAAGGTATTCATTTAGATAGGTGTTTTGAGAGAAAAAAATAACGATTTGCATAAAAAGACAAAACAAAGCTAACTCATTTGGGAAATCATCAAATAACCCCACCCCCCGCTCTTGGGCAGAGCGAAAGGGAGTGTCAGACTTCTTCTAACTAAAAACCACCCATATTTCTTCTTAACCCTTTATGTAGAGGCCGCGGTATCTCTTGCAAACAACCCGCAGCCCCAACAGTACAAACTTCAGTTATTTATTTAAGAAAATGTATTATTATTTGCGTTGTAAAAAAAAAAACCAAAATGATTTAAAACATAACACGTTGATTATTTATTCTTAACACACGATGTCATTCAATACTGTTTTTATTTAACAGAAATCTTTTTCTCACCAATCGTAAATTGGCACTTCTTCTAAGCGTGTCGATGGGAAATTTCTATTAAATCGTTTTGCCCAAAATTCAGCTATGCGAACTCCAGTCGGCGATGAAGACATAAGGCCGTCAAGTGTGCAGGTGTCAGGGCATGCAGCGCAAGATGGAAGAAACATTATCAACACATTATTATTATTATCATGACATTATCTATGGAGATACGCCGCATACACACTCGAGGTCTGAGCCTTCAATGAACCCCCATCTGAACATATTGTCTTTGCTACGGCCGACTTAGGTTCGGAGTCTATTAAGAGATTTCAAATTCGGCCACGGTAAAGCATATCTAAGCATAAGGCTTTCAAGCGGCTCGATGAAGCCATCAGAGGGCTTAAGCAGCTCCCACCAGAGCTCACGTCTTGCAGAGGAGGCATTTCTTTTAGCTGAACTATTAATTGGCACTTAAACCTCATATTAATAGCCTGACCCTCATTGAGCAAATAGTGAGTGTCCTAAATAATCCTGATTTCCAAATAAATAATTAATGCCTTACCGCAATAAAATAATTTATTTATTTCAGTTAAATGAGGAAGTGATATTACAAACGCGAACACATCGTGGTACTTGCTACAAATGGCGCTTGGTTTATGAGCTATTCCACTGGGACTGCGCGATGAAACAGCTGGCTTAATGTGGAAATAAATACGTGAGAAATAGCTTAAAAGACATGTGCAAATGAATAATGCTAGTTAGGTCTGTTTACTACTTAATTTTAACTTGGCACAAAGTTACTCATTAAAATATAACATAAAATAACATCAAGCCTGTAATCCCCGAAGGGTCAGGCAGAGGTGTGCCTATTGTACACCCAAATTCGCCAGTTAAATTTCTTACTAGCTGTTGCCAGCGACTTCGTCCGCTACAACTCGAAAATTGTCCCACGGGAAGATAAAATCGGGATAAAAACTATCCTATGTGTTAATCCAGGTTATAAAATATCTGTGTACCAAATTTTATCGAAATCCGTTCAGTAGTTTTTGCGTGAAGAAGTAACAACCATACACACTCACAAGCTTTCACCTTTATAATATTAGTGTGATGTTCCATGTTTTAAGGGGTGACCCTATAACATGAAACTACAAGCATTTTCAACTGGCTACAAATCTAGACTCCATGGTTAAGAAATTCCTGATGAAAAACCATAATAGCACATTTCATTCAATCAAATAATGGCCAGACAATAGGAAATGTTCTTACATGTACACCATATAATTAGGTAGATATGTAGGTACACACTACTAAGTGCTTTTATTGTCTCTAATTTAGTGTTATTAAAGTAATAGGGATGTTTACTGACTTAAAAACATATAATTCTAATTAGTCTGTCTTTTAGATTATCGAAAAATATTGGATACGTATTTTTTGTTTTATCAAATCAATAAAAATTGACCAAGATACAACTGGACAAAGATTTGAGTGGGTTATGACGTCACTCACCGGTAAATAATGTTATAATAATGTCTTGGAAAATGACGTCACACGAGTTTTCAAAACACTGTATCGTCTTCATTGTTTGATTACGTGAAAAAAGAAAAAATACGTGTCCAATAGTTTTTGGAAATCCATCTGACGGACTAATTAGAATCTGATTTTTTTAACTACTACTCAAACATAAGTTGCACATATCTGCCTAGCCTTTTCCCAACTATGTTGGGGTCGGCTTCCAGTCCAAACGGATGCAACTGAATACCAGTATTTTTAAATGGAGCGACTCAATACTTGGTAATACGATTCCCTTAGGTAAGACTGGTTGCCAGACTTTGAGGTCACTAACTACCTGTAACGACTGCCAAAGATCTATAGGACCAACAGCTTAACGTGCTTACCGAGGCATTTAGGAAACTCGGTATGTAACAGGTGGTCACCCATCCACAGACCAACCTAGGCAAGTGCGGCTTAACCTCGACCCAAGTAGCAGCTATTATTAAGTAACGAGCTCGCTACCTATCTACATATTAATAAGATTCAATAAAAAAATATTAAATGAGGAAATAACTTTTGACCTGCCCTCAGACACGTCAAAATTTATTTACTTATTTTGTCAGTCCTCATGTTTCTCTTTGATATCTAGACTACCGTAAAGATTTAAGGCCCGACCTTTTTAAAGCATATCTTAAGAGGGCGACACTTAGGTCGTATACATTGGCACGACGCCAGGTCGTCAAATGTCCTCGACCCCGGAGTTTTCGGGTTTATTACTGCTATTAGAGATCTCTGATTCTGTATAGATTATATTAATTTTGTTTATGGATAACTGGAAGACTGGGGTTATGCGCAATTTCTGAGAAAGAGGGGATTTTATGAGGTTAATCAGGGTAAAGGAGGGTTAAGGCCTAATTAAGCAAAGGATTAATAACTGCCACATTTACAGAGCTTTAATGATTACTTAGGGCATCACTTATTAAAGATTTTGACAGTTTTGCCCTACAAAAGTACGTCAAATCTTAACTAAGTCGCTTCTTAAGTAATCATTAAATATCATTAAGTACCACAGTAAGACGTCAAGAACAAAACAGTATCTTGGCATACGCGTAAAGGTTAATCCTGTTCATGTACAATACAAAAGTCATCTGTCTAACACCTAAAAAAATAAGCCCCGCATGTAACAAGGGCCGATTATACGTATTATTCTCAACCGGGTACAAATCCAGACTAATTTCTATTGGCTATTTCTGAGGAATTCCTGATCGAAACACCCAATAACACTTTGCTCGATCCGGGAATGGAACTCAGGACGTTTCGAATGCAAGGAGTATTTCTATTTTGAAAATCAACTTAAAGTAAAGTTTACACTTCCTATACGTGCTAGGACCTCTGGTCTAATGCGGCCGCCACACAATCGACGAGTGGCATGCGAAGTAGCGAGGAAAGGAGGCAGAGACATGGTGTGGCCACTTTACTCGTCATGCCGCACGTCATGCTCCTCGTCCTGCCCACCGCTCCCTATGTTGTCGGTTTTTGTTTTTGTAGGAGCGTTGCGATTAATTGCGCGAGTAGAGCCGTGTGGGCAGAGCGGGCAACATCGCGGCAAATAGCGGCAGCGCGAGAAGCATAACGATGAGCAGCGCAAGGAACATAGTGTGGCGGCCGCATAAGATCTTAAACTTTGACCTCAAACTTCGTCACTCAAAACTTGCTCCATCAAAAGTTTAGACTAACTTACAAAACCTTTATCAGTAGAGGCAGTTACTTAGATAAACCCTTCAACAGTTGTCGTATAAATCCGAAACTTTAGACTATTATGATTTATTTGACTGAATTTCTAACTGCAGGATCTAGTCGTGCCTATCATCAAGGTACATTCAGTACCTTCAGGTGAGAATACATTTTTATGACAGGCCAGGCAGGAACCAAAGGTGCGTGGCAAATTTCAGCTCAATCGATCAGAGATCACTGGTTTGACCAATACCTACTAATCATCATCATCATCATTTCAGCCAAAAGACGTCCACTGCTGGACTTAGGCCTCCCCCAGGCCAGGCTGATCCAGCAGATCTCCGCAACCTTCACCGGATCACCGGTCCACCTAGTGGGAGGCAACGTCTTCCGGTTCGTGGTCGCCACTCCAGAAATTTTCGGCCCCATTGGCCATCCGTTCGGCGAGCAGTGTGCCCAGCCCATTGCCACTTAAGCCTGGCAATTCTTCGGGCTATGTTAGTGACCTTGGTTCTCATGCGGATGTCGTTAATTCTGATTCGATCGAGCAAGGAAACTCCGAGTACAGCCCTCTCCATTGCCCTTTGAGTGACTTTAAGCCTTCTGATGAGTCCCATTATGAGCGACCACGTTTCGGTTCCATATGTAATCACTGTAAACACACACTAGTCATAGACTTTCGTCTCGAGACACTGCGGTAAGTTGGACGAGAAGATACTTCCCAAACGCTGCCCAGCCGAGTTGTATTCGACGATTGACCTCCTTCTCAATGTTAGATCTACCTAATATTACGATATTATATATATTGACGATTATGTCTACTTGGGACAAAAACCCTTTGTCCCAAGTAGACATAATCGTCTACAACTTCAAGTGTAGAGTCTCCGATCTTGATGGAAGTGGGTGTTACATGGGCAATCAACATGACCTTGGTTTTGTTCATGTTCATTTTAAGACCCACTCTTTCGGAAGCTTTACTGAGGTCGTCGAGCATTGAACTGAGGTTCTCCATGGTCTCAGTCACGACCACTATATCGTCGGTAAACCGAAGGTGAGTAACGTACTCGCCATTGATATTGATACCTAGTCCTCTCCAGTCCAGCAGGGCTATTGCGTATCTTTTAAATCACAGTGGCTATCATATTGTCTATGGATTAACTGTCAAATTGGTTATGGTTTAGTACAAAATGGAACCATTTGACAGTAATTGAAAGGCACTATAGGTTAGCCACTGTCATTTAAAAGATACGCAATAGCCCTGCTGAACCTTGAAGACATCCTCCAGTGTAGCGGTGAACAGCTTCGGAGGTATGACGTCTCCCTGTCTTACACCTCGCTCCAGAAGGACAGGTTCCGAGTTCTGGTCCTGAAGTCGGACTGACATTGTGGCGTTTTTGTACAAACACTTCAACACCTCTATGTACCGGTAGTCGATTTGGCACCTTTGGAGAGACTGCAGTACAGCCCAAGTCTCGATCGAATCGAAAGCTTTCTCGTGGTCCACAAACGCTAAACAAAAAAGCAGATTATACTCTTCGGTCTTCCGTCTGCCGCAGAGTATGTATGTGATCTACGGTACTATACATACTAAGAAACGAAACTAATCAAGGTCAATCGTGTACTTAATATAATAATGTTTGGTAATTACCAATAAAACTATTCAGTGGTGTTGAACGTTCATCACCATCATCAGCCTATAATGTTCCCACTGCAAGTCCACTACGCGCGCCCAGTGGGGGTTGGTAGATGTAGTGTCTTTGAATTTTTGGTTCTAAGACATGCCGGTTTCCACACGACGTTTTTCTTCACCGTTTTGAAAGAAGCTATGATGAAATAAATCACACAAAGTAACGCGTAAGTCGGGCCACCACCACTGGTCCACCGCTGCTCCATATTTGTACCTTGCACCTTTACGAGTCCAGAAGCACAGGACAAATGCTCCCAAAAAATCAGAACAAAAATTGACTGGTGTTTGCCAAAACCCACTCTGAAACATAACGCCATAATGTCGGTCAACAAAAGGTTTATACCACTGGCCTTGTCATCCGATCCTAACTGGGTGTTATTAGCAGTAATTGTATGTTGTATTACATTAATTACAGTTACTATTCGGTATTGTGTTACTAAAAGCTAGTTAGAAGAATACCATAACGTAAACTATGGTGATAGAATTTCTATTTATTGTATTTGGTGTGAATATACCAGTAACGGAGCTGTATGGGACTTGTTCCCTCCATCACGTCATTGTGATTTTGGTTATTCAGGGAGATTTCAACATTGTAATCAGCACATCCTTTTAAAAAGCTGCGACAGTAAGTAATAAAGAAACACGTACCGTGGAAACTACTTATCCTGTTATAAGGTTTATGCCAAATTGGTTCAACCTTTCAATTTTGGGTAATATTCACCAAAATAGAGGTTGGGGTAGGGCTTTTGCTCTACTAATAAAAAAATACAGGGTAGGTATTGATGATCAATAAATGACGCATAATCTGGAACATCGCTTTGATTGTACGGTTTAACTTATATTTTATTTTAAAAAAATTGATAGGGTTACACACAGTAAGTACAGTCGTCAGTCAGCCAGTGGTACGGTCAGCAACAGAACTAGCTTAACACTACTTAAAGTTTCAAAGCAAGTTTTTCATAAAATGTTGTTAGATGTTACTGGTTACTAACAATTTATTGAAGAAGAAGGAATATTTAAAAAAATAATCTTATGAAACATTAAAAATAATATCTGGAGTCCTGTACATAAAATAATTAAAATTCTGAAATTGCTACTTCTGTTGCTGACCGTACAGTCTATAAATCTAAGATCATTTGGTCCTATTTGCCTACACCCATTCTATGTGTAAAAATCTCACCCGTAGCAGAAGTTTTGCCTCAATAAACCCATTGACGTATTTCACATTGCGAACGCTAAAAAAACTGTACTGACGGAATAGGAAGTACAGAATTACAACACTCTAGGAAAACGAAATAAACCTAAAAAAATAAATAGTCTGACAAATCCTTATTGATCTCGTCGACTTGATTCAACAGCTCTGGGTTGGGTTCAGGGTCGGATCCCCGGATCGGATAAGGTGTTATTAGGTTTTTTTATTAGAATGTAGCAACCCGCCTTGGCTTCGCATAGATAGGTGTAATTTACAGACGATAGCGCCATCTCATCGTCATCTGTTTCGATTTTTTCCAACTTCAAATGAAAAAGATGAGGATGTGGGCTGTTATCCGAAAGTGAAATAAATATAAATATACAGGGTGTTTGGAAGGGAGCTGTACATACGCCTAGGGTAGAAACTAGGGATAGTCTGCTACCTACCCCCGCCCATTATATTGACCTTGGCCTCAAGGTTTTTTTTTAATTTATTATTATTTTTTATTTGACTTTTTGACTAAAACTACCTGTAGCTCAAAATCTATCCATGGGACCGGTCGGCTAATGGTCTTGTTTTAATCGTTAGAGTCTTAGGGTCCTGCAAAAAATTATTTTACACCAGAAAATTGTGGAGAAGAAAAGTTATGGGGCCTGAAGTACCGTAGTAAGGTAAAGAAATAATTTTAAATTAAAAAAAAACCTTGAGGCCAAGGTCAATATAATGGGCGGGGGTAGGTAGCAGACTATCCCTAGTTTCTACCCTAGGCGTATGTACAGCTCCCTTCCAAACACCCTGTATTTTATTATTTTAATAGATATAAAAAAATCAAACCTTTTGACAGCAACACAGCAGAGCAAGATAGACAGAATGTAGAAAAAACAATTTAAATTTTAATTAATAAAGAAAAAGTATAAAACACCAAAGAGTACGTAACTATGTTGTAAGCTCCCAGTCTTACTGCATGCAGCTGAATACCAGTATTTTACATGAAGCTACTGCCTACCAAACTACCACAACCCAGTTGGTACTATGATACCCTTCGGCTGAAGATTGGCCGTCAGAATTTATGGTATCGGGAATAAGAATAATTTGAAGTTAAGTAAATAAATATATACGTAACTATGGACACATACATGTAACTATCCTCCCAACATATTGAGGGTCTAAGTTAAAAAACTGTGTTATGTGATACAGGAAGGTCGTCACTCTACAGCAATCCAAGGCTAAATAGCGACACCCGTCGGGGCTGCGGGTTGTTCACAAGTTACCGCGTCCTCGACATATAGGGTGAAGAAGGAACATGGGTGGTTTTTAGTCAGTAGAATTCTGACACTCCCTTTCGCTCTGCCCAAGAGCGGGAGGGGTTATTTGATGATTTCCCATCCCAAAAAAAAAAGGCTAAATAGCAAACTTGAACTTAGCTAGTACAAAACTGTAGATATAATCGTCCACTGTAATTCACGACCAGGTTACAAACAATAATACTCCTGAAGAATGTTTTTATTTTCTATCACTCTCATAGTTCATTGAGATGGTAAGACCTAACCTGAACGAGATTGATTGCTTTACTTTTAGAGATTTCTTTCCTGCGGCCTTCAACTAAAAACTGGCCAAGTGCGAGTCGGACTTGCGCATGAAGGGTTCCGTAGAGATTTTCCATGTTATTTTAATACCATAGATTTCTGAGGTAAGCTTTGTTTTCTTGTAAGTGTTGGACTAATTACTGTATTTTTTATTAATTTTTGGCTCAGTAGTTTCGGAGCTAAGGGAAGGGAATGGTCAATTTTCATAATATTTTTCATAATTAATCTTAAAATTATTTAATAAAAATTGAGATCCTCACAATAAGTCCTATCATTTGATATATCACACAGTGCAGTTTGCAAAACTTGAAGCTCTCCAAAAGTGACCCCCATATTCAAAATTCGTTTATTTACGTTATACGTCCGTGTTTGGGTCATAGAAATACATATGTGGTGTATCAAATTTCAATCGGTCCATTAGATTTGAAGCAAATTGGCTGAAGAAACATGAGGAGTATTAGTCAGTAGAAATCTGACACTCCCTTCCGCTCCACCTAGAGCGGAAGGGGTGATTTGATGATTTCGCACTCACAAAAAAAGGAGAAGTTAAAAGCATATTTTTTATTTTATTCAATGACAAAAACCTACTTTAAAAACACAAAAAAGTGACAAAACTAAAGACCAAAAAGTGAAAAATAAACTTCAGAACAAAAATCAACTTCTGAAGTCGATGGCAAAAATAACGAAATCAAACAAACAAAAGTGACTTCAGAATTTGATTTTTCTTCGGAAGTTAATTTTTCACTTTTTGTGTTTTTTAAGTCGGTTTTTTTTTTGCAAAATCTTATTTTATGTAACATCCTGCATCCTTAATTAGCATGTAAAGGTACGCATATTTAGACAAAAAAAATATATCTTTATCTTTACGCTAATAATTTTTTAGGTAGAAATACTTCACAGCTACGGTAACTCCTATCAACTTAACACAATTTTCGTGTCCGATTGCCTAAATACACTAAGTATCGCTGACCTTGTCTAGGCCACACCATTCGGAATTGATTGGACAAAATCGATACGAACCTTTCAATTGAAACCTCCACTATTTTTACCGAATCCCGATTCAATTCATAATTAATTAAACTTCGGTTAGGATTGTAATTGGTGCTTTCATGTTTCTGACGGTTTAAGATTATGTTCTAAATCAATGGGTTGTAAGTGAAAGGTTAGTTTGTGGCATTGATCGATGTTTATTTGCTTTGAGTGACTAACAACGATTATGACTGCCTCACTGGTCGAAGGGTTAAGTCGTTTTATAACGGAATTCCTATGGCCATCTTCCCGCTCAATCAAATGACCCTGCAGAAAACCATCTAAAGGCAAAGAACTCGTCAAGACGAATCAAACGAGTCCAAACTCGATGGAGCTAGGACATTCTAAAATGGAGTTCCTGTGGCCAACTTCCAACTCCATCATCAGACCCTGGGTACCATCGAAAGACAGAGTACTCGTCCAGTCGAATCAAACGAGCTCAAGCTCGATTGAGTTATGTCGTGTTATAACGCAATTCCTATGGCAACCTTTCAGATCCATCAACAGAGTCTGGAGACCATCTAAAGACAATGGCAAAGTTTCAGATCAATCGGTGAAATTAATTCACTGAAAATGTAAGTTTAACTTTGTAATCCCACACAATATTTATATGAGATTACAATGTTATTTATGCAGTTGGTGCATCTAGAAAACTGGACTAAAATTGCATTTTTTTTTAGTTTTTCCTTACACTAAAACCTAATTGTATTTTGAAGCTTCTATGTCTGCTAGAAGCGCCTTAGAGTTTTGATGATCGGTCAGTCAGTCAGTGACAAAATTAAGAAACTTTGTTTAATTAAATGAAATTTGAATCATACCGTGTTTATACAACGCGTATGCAACCAGATAGGCTCGCCCTCTGTTACATGGGATTTAGATCATAATAGGCACAATCTGTGTATACTATAAGGTACACGATATTACAGGCGTGATGTTATGTTTTAATAAGATGTTTCGCTGTATATTTTTCTTGACCGTCTGAGTTATTAATTCGTAAAAAATAATGTAATAATAATAATAATTCGTAATTAGCATAAATAAATAGCAGCATATGACATATGATTAATTGATATTCCATCCCTCATTTATGAATTCGCAACATTTGGATACATCTAGCTAATATTTTTAAAATACCCTGATAAAACTTTACGAAAAGGATTCAGGATCCTTTCATCCTTTAAATAAAACAAGGATGAAAGGATAAATAATCCTTTAAAAAACCAATTGAATACCAACCCTTAAAGATATGAAGGAGGCTTCATACTTTTTGGATAAAATGAAAAGAGGAATCACTGATGTCGAATCAAGCAAAATATCAGATCGAAATAAATAAAATAACAAATATATTATATGAAATCGAGCAATATATCGACTGTACTCATCATGATACAAAACCAAGATCGAGGTCAAGGTCTGTTATAAATCTATACTAATATAAAAAAACGCAAATTTTGTTTGTTACTTTCGATGTAGAGGGTAATCTTAGGAACTAATGATCCAATACATAAAAAACACTAATAGGAAAATATATTATCTGTGCATTCGTATAAACTTTATTTATATCACGCATGTTAGTCGAGCTATCACAATTTTTGCGGATGAAATCGCGGGCCAAATGCTAAATACTAGACGAGTTGTCACAAATTATTATGAACAAAGTTGTGGGCGAAGTGCTAGTAAATGATATAATTATCAAGTGACAACTCGTCCGTCAGTCTGCTGTATCAGGACTAACGATCTTCACTAATGAGGGTACAAAGTAGGAGAAGGGTCCAAGTTGATATCGCCAGAAAATCTGCTCAAACCTTGTTAAGACTGTGCGTGTGTGCGGTCCAAACGTTGAAAACCTCGACAGTATAGCTGGCCAATAATTAGTTGGAAATTATACAATATTGCGTAAATTTCACGGAAATAGTATTGATTATTTTGCCTTACCTTTTATTGCCCCACTACTGGGCAGAGGTCTCCCCCATAGCCTTTCGTACGTTACGTTACGTTTATCACACCGGAGTGACTAAGTAATTCATTTCATCATCTATCGTGGTAACCCAGGTACTCTCCGCAAGTTGCCGGTAACACCAAGGGGTTGCTGGCTTTTCTCGGGGAGCTGGGGTGGATCGAATAAAATTCCCACCCGTACGCAAAATACGCGCTTTAGACGTGGCTAGCTCGCCGTCCGTCCGTCTCTTGCACGCCGTCCGACGACAGGCCGTGTCGACGGCGCGTTCGTGTCCCGCGCGCGCCTTAAAGAGATGTCAGCAACATGGGAGACGACGATCCGCAGCCCCGACGGCCGACGCCCGTCGGGGCTGCGGGTTGTTCACAAGTTACCGCGGCCTCGACATATAGGGCTAAGAAGGAACATGGGTGGTTTTTAGTCAGTCGAAGTCTGACACTCCCTTTCGCTCTGCCCAAGCGCGGGAGGGGTTATTTGATGATTTTACACCCGCCAAAAAAAATGGCTTGGATTTGCGGACACTAGCCCGATGCATATAATCTAATCTAATCATCTATCGTCATCACTTCAGCCGACAGACGCAGACCGCTGCTAGACATAGGTGTCCCCCAACTGCCGCCATATTAACCCTCACCAGGTCATCGGTTAAATATTCAATTCATCCATAGGTAAATAAAATATAGAAATAATTCAGTAAAGCAATGTTAACTGAAAGCATTAAAATGTTAGATTAACTTCCGCTGTCTGTAATAACTTGCGTGATAAAAATCTGGCACTTTGTTTTTACAACATGGAGCAATGTGGGTCATAACACTGATAAGAGCATTATTATTTCATTGATTTATAGTATAGGTTTTCTGTAAATTGTATATTAACTACATTTTCAGTAATAATTTTAGAAATTATAAATTAGCCTTGACACAGATGCATACATATAAAAATACATAATCATCAGTCTGATTTTAAGATTATCTCTTAGAATCAAACACGTCCACTGCTGGACATGGAATTGATACGCACCAATATTGTTAACCCGCTGCGATATCTGCAGCGGGTCAATCGGGATCAATTTGAATTTGTGTTTTTTTTTGCGCTGTTTGCAAGACGCACGGGACCGATCAATGTGGCAACACCTGGGGGAGGCCTATGTCCTGCAGTGGACGTCTGTTGGCTGTAATTTATTTATTGACACACCAACGACTTATTCACTAAGTCCTTACATAAATATACCTATTCTATAATATTTAATAGTTGTGCGGTAAATTCTTCACTTAAAGGTGTGCACAGCACTTGTATAATCAATAATGCATACTGAAGCGGAAATATAATTATGTTAATTACAAAATTAAAATTTATAAAGTTTCCATTGAATTTATAATGTCAAGTAGTTAAATTAAAATACAGTAAATTCAAAAATGTAAATTAACATCAATTAAATTGGAATAGAAAATAAATATAAATTAAAACTATAAAAATAAGATACAAAGACGAAGAATAGAATGAATTAAAATTTGAGTTCATAAGTTAAATTATACAATATAAATAATGATGATGATGATGATGCTCAATTTGAACATAATTGACATAATTGTCAATTTTATAAATTGTTGATAAAGAAACAATTTTGCACTGTGGAAAACTACTTTATGATCATATTTCACACATCCCACATCAAGTATAAACAAATCATACCAAAAACGGACTTTTTCATCTTCAGCAAGAAAATCTGAATTAAAAGCAATCAAGTTCCAGCCGCTAGATTGCCTTGTAAAGAACGTGCTCTGCTTAAATATACAAGTATATCATTAACATCTTAAGAACAGTGAGAACGAAGCCTTCCATTTGCATTTGATATTAAAGCGACAAAGCGCTGAACGAAAGCGCTTCTAATTATCTCTGAACTTACGTCATCTTATTTCGAAACTTGTAAAAGAAATTGCTACATAATATTGTTGAGATCGGAAGCAAAATTAAATTGAGTTTATTTTTAGATTTCTTCAGCAGCTTTTTTGAATACTTAAGAGCCTTCTAGATTATATAAATTTCCTTTTATGATTGAGGAAAGTATTTTTAAGCTGCCTGTATTTTTACAGCGTTTTCTTAGTATCTTATTACAGTTTTCTACTTTGTTATAAAATGGTGTTTTCTTTTTTTTCTTTGAAGCAATTAAACCGGGCTTGGCGATTCAATATTTAGTTACCAATTACGAATCATTATGATTACTTTGCTTCGCCTTTAGTGAGCTTTTAATTTTAGGGGTATAATTTCTGTGAATCACAAAATATGTAAAATACGTAGTACGTAGTAGTTATACATTGTAGGACAAATCATCGATCGTTAGATTTCTTTTAAAATAGTTTTGAACTCTACTACAGTATTATTGGCACTTTTCATCAAAGAAAAACCGGCCAAGTGCGAGTCAGACTCGCCCATGAAGGGTTCCGTAGCGGCAAGTAACATAATGTTAACATAATTTTTATAATTGAGTTGATTGAATGAACGGTAAATTGCGATTTACGATTTATGACGTATTAAAAAAAAATACTTACTAGATCTCGTTCAAACCAATTTTGGTTGGTAGTTTTTGTTGAGATCTACATTATATATTTTTTTTAGAATTGTCACTCTCTTACTTTAAAAGTTAGAGGAGGGGGGACACACATTTTACCACTTTGGATGTGTCTATCTTTGAAACGATTGACTTTGAGAAAAAATGATTTTAAGAACCTCAATGTCATTTTTGAAGACCTATCCATAGATATCCCTCATGTGTAGGTTTGATGAAAAAAAGTTTTTTTTAGTTTCAATTCCATGTATGGAGAAGAGCCCCCTCTTAATCTTATATTTTTTTTTATTTTTATATAAAAATCAAAAAGCGGTTTACAGAATACATCTACCTGCCAAAATTCAACTGTGTAATCCTTATAGTCTCGGAATAAAATGGCTGTGACATACGGACGGACAGACGGACAGACGGACAGACAGACAGACAGACAGACAGACATGACGAATCTATAAGGGTTCCGTTTTTGCCATTTGGCTACGGAACCCTAAAAACTTGCAGTAGGTACATACCTACCTACATTTTTCAACCATGGATTTGACCCCAATAGTTTTCTTATGACCTCCCATAAATGTAGCCATCTGTTTTTTTTTTATATTTCCATTTCCATTCCACTGTTGGTTTTACCTACAAATTAATCAAAATAAAACAATAAAACAACTTTTTGTAACAGTTCAAATTACAAAAAAATACACTAGCACATTAAAACTCAGAAATAAGTTTGCTAAACACTGCAGTCGGGTCCAATGACACTTCGACACGTCAAACCTCGTGACAAACATTGGCCCAAATACTTAAACCGTTTCCGATTGACCATACATTTGAACAAATGTATGTGCAAACATGGTTGGACTATTTTTTTTTCTGTAGGTAATGGCGAGTCTACACGCTCAGCTGGCGGGTCTACCGGGCGCCGCGCACTGCGGTATCAAAACTACGCATGCGTAGAGCTTTCAAGACAGAAACAACTTTATTTTTATTGCGCCAAAGTTTATTTTAAGTCGGTGCGTGATGGATTTCAGCGTGGAAATTCCATAGCATAAGAGGTGATTGAAAAAAGTGTGATTTCACGCAGTGTAGGTACATGGAAAACTAATAATAGGGTAGTTAGGAGGTATGCTTTGGAACTAATTTAAACAATTCTTTGCTTTTGTGCTGTATCTTGATTTCGTAAAGGGGAACACTCAGTGCCAAGTCCAGTAATAATGGTTTGAGTGAATACACAATGTTGTATGCGAGTGAATTTAGGTCACTCTGTGGCTTCTGGCTAAGATATGGGTCACTAACTTATTTGCCATGAATTTCGAGTTGCATTTGGTTCTATTAATTGCTCTCCAGTATACTTACTTATGAAAAATGGTTTGTTTTGTATCTCTGAAATCATGCTAAGCCCTTGTTCCCGGCTGTCATTCATAGATCGTTGATAGTCGTTACAGGTAGTCAGTGGCCTGAATGTCTGACTAGTCAAACGGTCTGACAGTCTTACCAAGGAGTATTACCCAACACTAAAGGTTGTGGAAGTTAGATAGAAAGTCACTGTTTATAAAAGATAGTACCTATAAACCTTCAGCCGGTGAGACTGGACACCGGCAACAATATTTGTAGTTTGGAAAATCTAGACAAATGATGCATTCGCATGTCTCCTATTTTTTTTATCAAAAACTCTTGCGCATTGATCGAATGATACTCGTGGAATAAAACAAAAAAAATAACATAAAATGAGAAGTACTCGGCCAAACTATGTTAAATTTTTATGGGACCAAATGGCAACTATTTCACATGTAACCAAAGATGAATCACGTAAATCGGGTCATAAATCTCAGCGATAATCGTTGTGCATACATAAAAAAAGAAACCGATCTAATTGAGTCCCTCCTCCTTTTGGGAAGTCGGTCAATGAGGTACCTTAAGTCAGTATCTATACACCTACTCTTTGCATACACCTACTAGCTATTTGCGTATTGTTCCTATTATTTGTATAAACCAACTATATGCATAGTTAATTGTAACACGTCAAAGTCAGGCTTAATTCATGCCTCTCCTAATTATGTTATTTCACGATAACTCAAATTATTTAATCAATGGTAATTAAACGTTTTAAAGATTCATAAACTGATTGATTCTTTCGTGCTTTGCTAGGTGAAATAATACGGTGTGATATTCGGAGAGTGAATGTGAATGCTGCGGTTTTTGATTTATTCACAGCTGCATTTTATGTCAGCGGTTTTATATTAGTTGGCAAGGACTAGGTTCGCCAGGTGGATTACGATCAATTCCTTCTCATAGAGAGGTGGTCAGTGTCTCAGCGATGGGACCATTTAAAGGCTGATTATACATGTTTATCAAATTGTTAAGTAGTGTGATTTTCAATACAGAACTCTTTAGAGGGTAGAAAGTCATCAAATGTCTCCTCACGCTCTTGGCAGAGCGATATGGAGTGTCAGACTTATATTAACTGAAAACCACCTGTTCGAACAAAGACATAATATTAGTTTTAATTTGTGCCAATAGATGGCGTTCTTCAATTACGTCACGATTCTAAATCGCGATGTTGTGATTCTCCAGCCTTTAACAAGGTCACTCATATTTTGTTACGCCATATTGATCTTAATACACCAGTGGAAATGTATCTAATTGTTTTACTGTATCTTCATCCTTGATGCTAAAGTAAGTGCTATAGTAGTGTCTGTGTTCAGTACAGTAGTGTGACGTGAACGGGTTGTTCACCACCCATGTTCCTTCTTAGCCTTTTGTGTACGAGACTACGGTATCTCTTTCAAAAAACTCGCTTGCCCAACAGGCGTCGACCATATCTATATCAATACAAAACCCTTCATTATGACTTTGAATGAAAGCTATATGCCTGCAAAGAAAATCTTCTTGTTAGTAAGTAATGTATACAGTTTTTACTTACTCATAGTCACGTTACCAAAAAACAATTTTAGTGGCGTTTTGGAAAATTAATTTGATCAGTATTCAAGTCACAAACAATACAACGTCAATTAACTGCTGTCTTTATTGCGGAAGCCATAAAATTATAAGGATTATAGCCTCTGTGTTTGCTACAGGGTTGTAACCCAATTCGTTTAGGGGAAAGCGATTATTTGAATTGCCGAACTATATGAAATTAATTCCCAATCCTTACAAAATTTACTGCAGTTTGAAGAAATTGATAAAAACCATAATTTGTATTCTATCCCTGTTAGTAGTGCACAGGACACAACGACTGCGATACCCATTTTCTACTAATTAAAATAAGTTAAAAGTTCAGATCAAGACTAAATAACCCCTCCTTTTGGGCTTCGCCGCAGTCAGATAAAAACCTATCAGATAGAAATAGAATCTGACATCGAGCAATATAGAATTAAATAGAATTAAAAAAAAAATCTGATAGTCAATAGGAGAAATTATTTAATAAAATTTCAGTTATCAAAAAGCGGTTTCAGTTCATAATAAATATAAATTATTCATCGAGAACCTTCATCAAAACCATTTTACACTCAAAACCGAAGTTCGAAACGAAACCTAATTCAATAAAAGCCCAACATATTTATTCTAGCGTGTAAAGGCTCTGGAATTTCATCAACCGCAGTGGTTGTTTGCACTAAAAATGCCCCTATATTTTCATACCTAGCACATATTTCCGTGACTGTATACATACATATAATTATTACATAGAATATTATGATGGAAATACCGTGTCAATTGCTAATGGAATAACGTCATAAATCATAATCTAGAATATCAATAACATTGAATTGTGCCATTACAAGGTAAACCAAGTTTTGGTTGAATTTTAATCCTACAGCAAGTTTTACCATCACGATAGTGGCACCCAACAAACAATTAAGACCTGAAGATTACATTTTCCGTATTGGCCCTTTTCCCCTTACGCTAGTAAATCACCACCATTGTTACCATGGCGAATAACTATCCCTTATCTATAAAATTATAAAGAAAAATCGCTTTTTTAAACAAAAGTCTATGCCTCGTTGGTTTCGTATTTTCAGGTAACAGGGGAATTTTCGCGGTAGCAGATACGGAGACTGGATTTGTGGCAATAGCTATTACCCCTAATTAAGTTGGACGTAAAACTTAACTGGTGAATAGTGGGCATACTAATGGATACACTTTTGCCCAATCCTTCACGGATTATCAGCGTGATGTTATTGCTATAAGTTGCTTTTTGTGTCTATCTGTTTGATTTTGCCACGGTTTTCATGAGAAATTCGCTATTAACAAAATACAAGATAACTTAAATTTATTAAGGTGGAAGCTCACATCTGGCCCGCGAAATTCTAATTTTCTTACGTTTTTGGCAATTTGCAGGCCAGTGCTTGGTTGTATGTTTATGAAAATTTGATTTGCGACTGTAAGACGTATGAAGTTACCGAATTATAACCATCAAAATTATCAATACAACCCTCCAAGTTCATTTTCATGTCAAGATTGATTTTTGCATGTAAAAGTCATTCTTTAGTAATTTAGTCGTCGTTCTTTAGTAGTTAGTAATTTTGATGGTTATAATTCGGTAACTTCATACGTCTTACAGTCGCAAATCAAATTTTCATAAACATACAACCAAGCACTGGCCTGCAAATTGCCAAAAACGTAAGAAAATTAGAATTTCGCGGGCCAGATGTGAGCTTCCACCTTAAGACTCTCAGTACTCAAACCATTAATAAACTTCAGCAGTCGTTGGACAATCAACGTCATTTGAATAGTATTTCTTTTTGGGAAGTAATTAATGAATCCTTTGTTTTCTTTGTAACAAATAAAGTATTGAGAGAAAACTCTCAATGGTTTGTTCTCTTACGGTTCTCACGTTTGCAAGGTTCATTTTCATCAGTGAAATAACTCGATGAATTTCGTTGAATCGCTGAAACCACCATTATTGTACAGACAGCCCATTAAGCTACCTGATAATTTCCTTCCTATCAATCAACCTTAAACCTTAAATCTAATGTCCTCACGAAGAAGTTGTAAATCTATTAAAGAAATTTGATTGATTGTAAAAGCTGACGTCTGTAATTCTTGCGTGTTACAAAATAGGTAATGTATAATATATACTCATTTTTGTAGAGCTTGGGAAGTCGTCAATTTATGACTCTTCCCGCTCTGGGCCAAGCGGAAGGGAGTGTCAGACT
The DNA here is from genome assembly GCA_932274075.1 of Diarsia rubi. Lineage (NCBI taxonomy): Eukaryota > Metazoa > Arthropoda > Insecta > Lepidoptera > Noctuidae > Diarsia > Diarsia rubi. The sequence goes on along the minus strand of OW026417.1, from coordinate 19,434,008 downwards.
TCTACTGAGCAAAAACCACCCATGTTCCTTCTTAGCCCTCTGTTTCCGGAGCCACGGTATCTCTATCGAACAACCCGCAGCCCCGGCGGGTACTATATAAACCCATGAAGAAGGACATTTCAAGGAGGTGTTGATGTGGTTAGCAAACGTAAATAACCAAGAGAAAAATAAATAACTATTTCATGACCAACAAAACCTTTGTTTGGAACTGCTTATTGTCACCCTCGCCGGGTTAACTCAATTGTTCGTGTTTCTCATTAACACACGACAGTTCATTAGTAATTTGATAACGTATACTCTATATACACCTACATTTATAGGTTCCACAGGTATAAAGAACCTTTTGAAATTGCGTGAAAAGAGAATTCGTAAAGAATGTGTTGTTTTCAACCCTCTTTCATTCCTGTGGTGTACGTTGACGTGTAAGGGATTATGTGGACATGTGAACAGCATAATGTTGTACCTTAATTTGACCGTAACAAGACCTTTAATCTCTTGGCTAAGCGTTGTGGTGATGAAAATAATGTCATGACATTATTTTATGAACATGCGTTGAAGGGGTCCATTTTTAGGCATGAACGTATTACGGGTTTGTTTTTATGACTTTATTGTAAACTGAGGTATATTATAATCATCGTTATAATCCCAATAAATTTGGGATCGGTTGTTTTTAAGACCAATGAAATACGACTGAATTTTCAGCAATTTTAATCCCAGCGATATCGGTTGCGATCTAATACCTATATCAATCGGTTGTCAGGCTTTCAAGCTTTAGAATGTCAATAAGGATTGTCGGTAGGTATTTGAATGACAACCGGGACAGACGAAACGTGCTCTTCAGTGTACAGAAGGGATAAATAATGGTCAGGCATTGTTTGACCACGGTAGACAAAGATTTGTTTACCGTGATCTAAATTATAGGTTTAGTAAACCCTGGGTAGTAATTTCCTGTTACCAGCTAAATAACAGAGTAGTTTAAAAAACAATGATTAGTCCGTCAGATAGATTTTCAAAAAATATTGGACACGTATTTTTTCGTTTTTGTCGTAAACAAACAATGAACTCGATACAGTGCTTTGAAAACTCGTGTGACGTCATATTCTAAGACATTAGTATGCCATTTTTTACCGGTCAGTGACCCCACTCAAATCTTTGACGCGTTTTATATATTTTATTTTTTATTGACTTGATGAAACAAAAAATACGTATCCAATATTTTTAACTACTCTAACAGACGGACTAATTAAAATCTCATTTTTTCTAGTCAGTCTCAGACCAAGAAAAAAAGATAGACGGCGCGCCGCGAACACCAACAGCGAAGCCACAAAAACCACACTACTGCAAGGAAACATACACATTATTACTTGTAGTAGAGTGGTTTTTGTGGCTTCACTGTTGGTGTTCGCGGCGCGCCGTCTATCTTTTTTTCTTGGTCTGAGTAGTCAGTAACCATCCCTACTGCCTAGTTTTTTTTTTGTATTGAGTTGTGAAAGATGATAAGGCTAGCAAAAAAAGCAAGGTCACTACTAAGAATGAATGAAATAATGAATGAATGCAAATAATGAAGAATGAAATGAATGAATGAATGAAATGAATGAATGAATGAAATGAATTAAATGAATGAATAAATTAAATGATTGAATGAATGAAATGAATGAATGAATAATAATATGACTAATCCTAAATCAATAGGCCATTTCACCTAAAAAATCTGATTAATCCGTCAGATAGATTTCCAAAAAATAATGGACACGTATTTTTTCTTTATTCACGTAAACAAAAGATGAAGACAATACAGTGCTTCGAAAAGTCGTGTCAAGTCGTGTGACGGTTAGTACTTTTTTACCCAGAAAGTGACATCAAAAACCCCCACTCATGATGTTTGACACGTTTTATTTCGTATTTTTTAAACACATAATTATCCAATATTTTTCGATTATCTAATAGACGGACTAATTAGATTTTTTTGGTGAAATACCCTATTGGGGTAAAATAACAAAACATCCCGCCTTTGAGATGAAATATATATTATAGCAAAATGTATGAAGAGCGATTAAATATTAAATCCCAAGATAATAATATAATGTATATATCCCATAGTCAAAAGCTGGCTTAACCCCCACAATTATTATTTGCCAGTTTTGTTTAGGTCTCATGTAATCGGAGTGTGCCTATTGCCACCAACTGAAAAAAAACTCCAACTGCAACACTGTCCTGATGAAAAAATCCAATAACACTTTGACTGATCTGAGAATTGAAGCCAGGATATCATGCGCTTGTGACCACTAAACCAATGAGGCATTATGATAATAGCACAATAGAAAGTGTTGGGTAACTATCTTGATTATTATTTGAAGTCAAAAAGTGTTGATTATCAACGTAAACGGAACAAAAGACTTTTCATATCTGATGATGATGTTGATGATTACCTGGTGCTTAAGAGTCCTATTAATTTATTTCCGCAAATTCATGATTTTTGACGCTGTAATTTTCAGCAATGGTAAGATATTTTAATTAATATGTTTAAGAAAAACGATAGTACCATTCTCTTTCTTTTAAGTTGGAGTCACACAGTTTTCCAAGAAAAACCGTTAGCGATGGGACTTTGACGCTCAAATTCACATTGTTACATTCAATTTTTATAATTGCTAAAATTACTAAAAGATACTTTGAATGTTTTACTTGTTTATCGGAATTCTGGAATTCCTTTAAATTGTTTGAGTTTTTATGAAAAAAAAACGTAATGAAAGCCTAATTTAAGCCATAAATGTCTTGAATCAGCGTCCATTATATTCAAAATTAACACAACTTTATCAAATAAACTAATATGATATAAAACTTCGATCTACAATGAATACGTTTCATTAGTTTTCGTTTAGAAATTTAGTAAGACAAAATTACAATAAATAAAATATATATATTCCTATAATATATTCCGCGTCAATTCGGCGCGCTCCTCAGCGCAAAGCGAGCGTTTACGATACGTAATAGGACTCTTAAACAAAATACTTAAAATCATAAAATAAAATACATTTTCGATGAAAACTCAAAAACATTTTCTCCACAGTACATACTACTCCAGATAAAACCAACAATATATTGCAATATTGTAACCTATTACCTATTGTAACCTATCTATCCTCTAATAAGATTCTGTGTAGTTATAACAGTTAAATATAGAATGATAGATAGTCTTTGTATGCAGTTTCGTGTCAACATTGACACAGCTGGAACAATTCAATTGACCTGGCTTTACTTTGTCTGCGCGTGTTTGTTTTTGAATAGAATATAACGGATTGAGAGCTCGGATAAGCACGTTTGAAATTGCTTTACGGGTTACATTTTATTTGTGTGAATTCAATTTTTTATTTATTTAAAAACTGTTACTGAGGCTTAATAATAACTGCCTCTTGCTTCTATCTTTAGGTTAAGCTGCGCTTTCGTAGTTTGGTCTATCGATGGGTGACCAACGAGATACATACCGAGTTTCCTCTGGGCCTCGGAAAGCACGATAAGCTGTTGGTCCCGGCTGCTACATATCGATCTTTGGCAGTCGTTACAGGTAGTCCAGTGGCCTGAAAGTCTGACAACCAGTCTTACCAAATGGTACCGTGTAACACAGTATTAATTAAGTTGTGGAGGTCAGATAAGCAGTTGCTCCATGTAAAATACTGATATTCAGTTGCATATGGTAAGACTGGAAGCGAACCCCGACATGGTTGGGAAAAGGCTGGCAGATGACAGTTACTGTGTGGATATGATATTGGTTATTTTGAACCGACTTCAAAAAGGAGGAAGTTATCAATTCGTCGGCGGTCTTTTATTTTTATTTTTACATAATTGTTCCCCTATAACTCGAGGATGGCTGGACCGATTTCGTTTTTTTTTTGTTTTTTTGAAAGGGTATACTTCCCAGGTAGTTTTATAGGCACACTTTTAGTGATTTGATTAGTACTTAGAAGAGTACTTTCTCGGAGTGGTCCCACTTTAATTTGTTGAAGATCTGATGAAGAACTTCGGAGATAGACTCAGTAAATGATAGCAAGTGAACTGGGATTGCTGAAATCCCATGTCTGTCTGTTGTTTTCACCAGTTCATAACATAACATAACGCCGGTACGCTGTGAAGGGGTAAGCACATGTGAACCACTAAAAAGTGAAAAATAAAAACTTTTTTACAAAAAATAAAACCGACTTCAATAAAAATGAAATCAAACAAACCGACTCGGAAACAGATTTTTCTTCCAAAGTTTATTTTTCACTTTTTTGTGTTTTATTTTTGGTTGAAGTCGGTTTTATTTTTTGTTAAAAAGTTTTGTGTTGTGGTTAATTATACCTACATATTTATTAATAGACGAGAGACAATTCTCTCAATTAATAGTAGAAAAAGGCATGTTACGCCAACCCCAAATAAATTGGGATAAGAGCAAAACAATGATGATGATGAATTTCAAGTAACTACAGCTTATTTTGAAAGCGGTCAATGTTCGTTCAAAACGGTGAATGAAAACATCGTGAGGAAACCGGCATGTCTTAGATTCAAAAAAATCGAAGACACGTGACATCGACCAACCCGCACTGGGCCCGCGTGGCGGATTATAGCCCATCCCTCTCCTAGAGAGGAGTGGGAACATTATAGGCTGATGATGATGTTCGTAGGTAGTTTAGTTTATTTCCCGTTAAAATATTATGTCTGTGATGTTTTGCCGTTTCGGATTATCCTGCATACTTAATGCAAACTACGTGAGGGAACGTGGTGGGTTATTAACTTATAATGTAGTTCTCAGTAATTGACTCGACGCATTCAGTGGTTGCGACAGGTCAAAGGTCGGAAAGTCTGATGACCTTACACAGTAAAGTTGCAAAGGATTTAATGGTAATACTCGTATAAGTTATTTTTACAGACTTAAAAAATATATGATTCTAATTAGTCCGTCTGTTAGATTAACGCAAAATATTGGATACGTATTTTTTGTTTTATCAAATAAAAAAAAAATACGACAATGAAACGCGCCAAAGATTTGAGTAGGGGTTTGTGACGACACTGACCGGCAAAAAATGCCATACTAATATCTAAGAATATGACGTTATACGAGTTTTCAAAGCACTGTGTCGTTTTCATTGTTTGCTTTCGTGAAACAAGAAAAAAACGTGTCCAATATTTTTTGGAAATCTATCTGACGGACTTATTAGAATTTTTTGTTAACTACGTTATAAATACGGTATAGAATCATAATAATGTGTAGCCTGTATTTTTTTGTATTTTCTTGCCTATTTTAGTTCTTGAACGAGTACATATTTTTTTTTTTTTTTAAAAACGTTGCCCCACACTAGGAATTTCTCCTGTATCGTGGGTGCGTTCACAAACATTTAAACTCACATACACAAATACCCAGACCTGAAACAACTATCTGTAGGCCATACAAATATTTGTTCCGTGCGGGGATCGAACCCGCGACACGCAGCGCAGCAGTCCATTGCCTGAGCCACTGCGCCAACCTTGTCGTCAAACATTACATACCAAGTTTCCTCTGGGTGTTGAAAAGCACGTAATACCCTTGATCACGGCTGCCATATAGATCTTTGGCAGTTGTTACATGTAGTCTGTGGCCTGAGAACCTGACAAATAGTCTTAAAAAATGGTATCGTATAATTCAGTACTCACTGTGTTATGGAGGCCAGATAAGCAGTCGCTTCATGTATAAAACCTTTTTATTAAACATTCATCTATTTATGTACTTAATAGTACATGATGTTCATCTATTCATGTACTTAATAGTACATGAATAGATGAAAGTTTAATAAAAAGGTTATGTAAAATACCAATATATTTTTTTTACAACAGTGAACCTTTAATTTTTTTATTTTAATTTTGTAATACAACTTTACTTCCCTGAAACTGTTTCATATTCATGCGTGGCTCCGTCTTTCTTTTTTATGGCTCAAACGCAGGTCCTACCTATAATAAAAAGATTATACAAGGCGGCGGCGCCTGTTCTCCGGAAAAGCTGTGTTTTATAAATAAAAAGTTAACGTTTAACCACTAAAGTAACTTCTGTGTACTACCTCCTACAGTTCAATTGACTTCTGTATGTTATATTTCTTTGCTTTTAACCCGACTAAGGGTAATGTTTTTATTAGCCTTTATTTATGTATGTTTGTTTAACTGACACTGTTATTCCAAGATATAAAGTTAATTTGTTGTGTTTTAATATGTAAATGAAAACCGATTGCTTCCAAATGTGTTGTTTTTTTTTTGCTTTTCAGGCGGTTTTTTAGTTTAACTTTTTTTGCACCTTTATAAGTGTACTGTGACATCTAGATTTGAATATATTTCTAAGATAATTATGGATTCTCGAGTTTGAACTCGACACCACTGATTTTTTGGATTACTGTGCGTATTGTATAATTATAACTTGCTACGGTGAAGGGAAACATCGCGAACAAACCAGCATGCCCAAGACAGCATATAAAGGGTGTAAAAGTACCCTTAACGCAAACGAAAGGCACTTCTTCTTCCCACCGCTGCAACTTTTTTTGTTTTTAGACCACACCTGGGCACCCCCTAGCTACGGAGATATTGGGGGTCAAAGTTCCAAATTTGGCTCAGCTGTTTTTGTAAATACTAGTTTTTCAGGTTAAAACTTTACTTAAATTACCTCCATGAACCGTTTACTATTCAAACCATCCACTAGTACAATGTTTTAATAGTGCTACATTGAGTTTTACCGTAAAATGTGATTTTATACCCCAAAAAAAAAAGTCGTTTCCCAGCAAATATTTTTGCGTAGGGGTACTTAGTTTGATGCACAGAATGCTTGGTTGACGTATGTGTGAAGGGTTAATTTATACCTTGTATGCTAAGATGGAGGCCAACTGACGGCATAAAAACTCTGACATCAGGTCACGCACTATCCACACAATTAAAAGAAAAGTGTTCAATTTCATATTATATCGTACCTATACCTTTCTAGGCAGACCAAATAACATAAACGCTCACTGAAATACGTAGCTTTCATAACATTACCTCATGAGACAATTAATGACACGGCTTACCCATATAAAAAAAGCATTCTTTAGGTACTCTTATTCTTTTTTGATGCATTAAAAATCTTAAATCCATTTCTTGTTTGTGCTAGTGTGACAAAAAAACTGAGAAAGTGAATAACTTTACTGTTAGTAAACCTCAATAGCAAAATGCCTTGCATTATAGCAGGAACTTAAAGTGAAAAATTACAGCTATTCATCTCACTCACACCTACTTAAACCAGTATACAGCTGGGACGTAGTGTATGAGACAGAAATACGTCTAGAGCTTACTCCTGTCTGCCGAGTTTAACCCAGTTAGGTAAGCTTTACAACTTGTCTTAGACTGCAGCGTTTAATAAAAGGTGTCAGATGGAAACTGACCTACCCCACTATTTTGTCGGTTTTAGAGGTGATAAGATTATTCCGGTTTTTGCTAATATTTAAAGTCCTGGCTCATTTCGGTCACGCAGCTGATCTTAACGGATAATATAAGTCATCCTAGCACATATGAATTCTGTTTCAGGCTTTCAGTCCCGCTAACATAGTTGCTTGATATATTACCAAACTTGAATTATATCTGGTACAACCTTATCTTGCATAAGAGAAAATGAAACACATAATATTTACTATGCTGAAGTAACATTCAAAACTCATACTTTGGGTTAAAACGTGATACGAATTATAATATAATACACCCGTGACTTTCATTATACCCACAAACTAAGCTCCCAAATTACGTACACAAATGAAAACGAGATCCGGAACCGCCACATTAAAAATTAAACTCTAACCCACAAAATTAAGGCCTAATTTAATTCGCGATCAACGTAAGCAATAAACGGTCTTAGAAATTAAAATTATTTTGTGCGTGAGGCACGCACGTACTGTGGGGCTACGAAATATGTATTAAATCAATGCAGTGCTTCGCAATGCTTGTAGTTGACGCGGTTTACTTCGGGCTCGTACAGGGTGAGTGAGAGCACAGTTACTTGAGCGAAAGCGATGGCGGGTGCGGTAGCGGGTGCGATTAGGTGTTTACAGTGCATTGCGAATCGTTGCGGCGCGCGGGCATAAGGAGTTGCCATGGCGTTAACAGCAGACGATTGTTCATGAATTAATTCGTAAAGAACTGTAGTGCCCACAGAGTACAGAGATCGGGTGATGGCGTTTAGAGGCTTCTCTAGTATACACTTCACAAATTATATTATAATGGATGTCTCTAACTATTCTTAATTTAAATTTTTTCGTTACTTTAAAATCTTTTTTTTGATATATATATTTTCAGTAATTAATGCGAGTACGCCGTTTACACGGTGCGGTTTGAACAGCTGCACTGATGACAATATTTCTGCCACAATATGTTTAAATTAGTCCTTTTATAATATTTTTTTTCCTTTGTGTTCATTTCGTAGACTGTTTGTGTGTCTGTTTGTGTGATTCCTAGATGCTTGTAACTTTTTATCTTGTTTTACGTTTTTGTGTAATAACCAACGAATTTAGAGCTTTGACTGCCTCTACGAATCTGAGGATTTTAAATGACGAAAGCTCGTTTTTTTGGCAGCGTCCAAAATTTTATTAGTTCTACCAACCTTAGAATTTTCCTGCGTGCTTTCTCCGTGGACGCTGACTATAATTATTACACTATGAATACAGTAGTAGTTAAATGCACCGGTTCCATTAGCTACGTTTCGTGAAGCTCATCACTCTAGTAGACGCCTTTATGTTAATCATATTTGACAAGAAAGCACGAAGCGTAAGGTGGTGGGTAGCGTTCCTTTTGCCAGTATTTTTGGTAACATGTCGATTTATATTTTAATTTGTTTTTTGTTTGGCAGGAAAAAACAAGTTTTGATGAAATGTTTTTTTGGCGAGTATTGGAACGAGAGTCGTTTTATTTATGGGTTCTATTAAGCAATATTTTTTCAGATTTCATGGAAAAGAATCATGTTATTTTGCCTATGGGTGCGTTTTATTGACACGAATTTAATCGTCTCCCGTCTCTGCCGATCGATACGAAACAATCTCTATATTGCGGTATTGGGTTCTGTATATTACATACGACGACGATGCGGTTTCAATTATATTTGGGATCTAAGTGTACGTTGCGTGCTTAATCATTACGAAACTGAACGTTGTGACAAATGGCATAAAGTATGAATCCCAAAGTCCTTGACGACAGATAACGCATGTGAACACACCCGTGTGGTGAGACTCCACGTACCGATAAGCTCGTGCTATGTTTTACGTTCATTCGAGCAACTCCAAACGACTGAACCATTAAATGGCTCAAGTTTTAGTACCCTAAACGTCTGACCATGCTATAAAAGTTTAAAAACAGGTTGCGATGAACTAAAGTTATTAAAATACGAGCTCATGCTCACGGCTTCGCTCGCTTGTAGCTTGTTCATTGTCCCCCAGAATCGTTCTACAGGGATAAAAAGTATCTGATATCCTAGTCCAGATTATAATATAATATTGCTGGGCAGATCGACCGTGATTGACTGACAAAGATTCATCCATACAAACTTTCGCATTTATAATAGCAGTAGATCATCTGCCTAGCCTTTTTTATCTTTAGCATGGGGTTTAGGTCTCCGCATTTAGTCCTTGAAGTGGACCATTGTGCGTGAGCCATGGTGGCCGATTACTCCAACCAGCCCACCTCCCTCCAGAAGCAGATCAGACTTCCCGGTCTCCTCAGGGCATCCGCAAGGGATCTTGGTGTTCCAAGGGTCTCCTCACGAATCTTGGTAACGCCTGTGTACTCAAGGAGCACATGCGCCACCGTTTCCTCCGCCTCCATGCATGCTCTGCACAGGGGACTGTCAGTGATACCTAGGGTGTGGAAGTGTTTATTCAGTGAACAGTGTTCAGTGATGGTCCCCGCCACCAGAAGCAGGCTAACTCTGTCTAGGACAGTTTTGTATTCAGAGATGGCATAGCTTCCTTGAATTGCCTACATCCTGGTATCGAGGTCCACCATTTCTCTGTGGGGTTAGAGGTCACTGTGATACACTGTGACCTCTAACCCATTGTAGCGTTACCGTGCCATGATTGCCTTCAGGTAACAAACTTTCGGAGTAACGTACATCGGAGTGACGAACATTCTGAATACAGTACTTCGTAGTAGCAAACTTTCGGAGTAACGTACATCGGAGTAACAGACATTCTGAATACCGTACTTCGTCGTACTTCGGATTCTTAAATACACACTTACATTATAGTCATAGATCATTTATCCTCAAATTGAGAACATTTATAATACTCGACTTATTCGAAATATCATTTTTATAATTTTTTTTTATCATTCTCCAAACATGTTGGGGTCGGCTTACAGTGTTATTGGATTAACCTGTATACCAGTACTTTACATGAAACGACTGCCTATCTGACCTCTACAACCTTATTATTACTGGGTTATACGATACCCTTTGGTAAGACTGGTTGTTAGATTTTCAGGTCAGTGACTACCTGTAACAACTGTCAAAGACCTGTATATGGCAGCCGGGACCAACAACAATAACGTGCCTTCCGAAGCACGGAGGAAACTTGGTATGTAATGAGCGGACACCCATCCACAGACCAACCTAGGCAAGCGCGGCTTAACCAAAGGATCGACCTGAGTGGCAATTATTATTGAGCTTCTAAACTTAGTCGGCAGTAAATGCCATCTGCTACTACATACATCTGTTCATACGCACGGCAGTTGCGAGTACAATGCACCTGCCCTTTCTCAAGAACACTACCAAAGTACCTTATTATCTTGCAATAGAAGAACTAGGGTAAAAAGTTTCATCCCTGATTACGGTATAATCTTTTCCATGAAAATACTTATCTATATAATAATATGATTACCGTAAGGTCCCATTAAAGTTCGCTTACCGTTATTATAGTTTCAAAAGGTATTTTACCTTTCGCAGACTTGTACTGAGGAAAAACTCGACGAAATCGTTTTGGCTAATGGCTAGTCGATATTATTATCAGGCCGTGCACAAGGTACTACATTGTGGAAGCTTTTCAATCTTTTATAAGCTAGGACATTACTTTTCATGAAAGGTATTTTTGGCAACGTGGAGATGGTTTTGTGGATCTGTGAGATTGTATTGGTATCTTGCTGGGTCTTGTGAAATTATGATTAGTTTTCTAACTTTGTTCAGTTATTAAAAATTTTATGTTGTACATTAAACTTTGACGATCTTGCTTCAATATTAATTTCAAAAATAATTACTTTAAGATTTATTGTTCCGAGCGAAACAGACCTTATATTTGAAATTATTTTACCAAAGTTTGCGTTTAATTATATTTCTCATCAACTTACATAGAAAAAGACTAGCAATGTTTGCAGCCTATGGAAAATGGCTTTATAACAAGCCACTAAGTAACACTTCACTGTACAGTCTAAAAATAAGTTACTTTCACCTTTAAAATTCATAGAAATTGTCCTTACATAACCTCTAATGATTATGTTCATGATTAATTATTTCTTTCCCTTTTATTTTGGTGTTATATAAACAATTATAATTGTGCCATACACAACTTCAAAATTATAACATCCTTTGTGTTTAAAGAAAAGAGAACAGCAAAATATTGTAAAAGAAAACTGATTACTCAAGCTTTTTACGAACTTAATATAAAATAAGTGAAGAAGCAGATGCCTTGAAAATTAAAACCGTCTCCAGAGTGTTAAGTAAATCTGCATTATTTATGAGCGTAAAAATCTTTTCAAGAAACAAGAGGATGTTTTTTGTCTGAGCTAGTATTGCTTATCTGAAAAGTTATCGTTACGTAATATTCATGCAAACATGTATCTTCTACCTCGTAGTTACTTTTTAAAACAGTTCCCAAATGAAAATTTAAATGTGTTTTTAATTTTTTTTTTTCAGGATTTATTGTATTTCTACGAGAATATGACCATCACTGGGTCTTATTTTCATAAATTTGTAGATATTATTTTAGATATTATTATACGTTACAGGTCAGGGCCAGTGGCCTGAAAGTCTGACAACCACTCTATCGTAGGACTACCATATCATCCAATCTAACTGAACCGGGTTGTGGAGGTCAGATAAGCAGTGACGTCATGTAAGGTTCTGGTAATGAATTGCATCTGATAAGCCTGCAAGTGACATTTTTTTTATTTTTAACGTTACCTCTCGCCAGAATTTTCTCCTGTATTGTGGGTGACTTTTGGCCTCGTACAGGACTTATTTTAATTCTGTATTATTATTTTTTAAGTTTTCTCTTGTTTTCGTTCGTAAGTCAATTTTTATTTTATTATTTATTTCTTGTCTTGTGTGAGACCAATAAATATTATTTCATTTTTTTTCTTTTTTTCACAAACATTTAAACTTACATACACAAATACCCAGACCCGCAACAGCTATCTGTAGGCCATACAAATATTTGTTCCGTGCGGGGATCGAACCCGCGACACGCAGCGCAGCAGTCCATTGCTTGAGCCATTGCGCCAACCGTGCCATTTGGATTTAAATAAAGTGACAATATTTTTTATTTACTACCACTTCAAACGTATGGATTAGACGAAACACAACAGCGATATTTGCGTTAGTAGTTTTTTTTCCCCCTCACATAGTCTATTCATCGTTTATTTGGTCTTCGTCTACTCATAAAGTACCCTTAACGCAAACGAGGGCACTTGTTCTCCCCACCACTGCGGTCATTTGTTTGTTCTAGACCATACCTGGAAACCCCCAGTTACGGAGATATTGGGGGTCAAAGTTCCAAATTTTGCACAGCTGTTTTTGTAAATACTAGTTTTTCCGGTTATATCTTTACTTAAATTACCTCCATGACCCCTTTTACTATTCAAAGCATCCACTAGCACAATGTTTTAAGAGTGCTTCATTGAGTTTTACCGTAAAATGAAATTTTTGACCCAAAAAAAAAGTCGTTTCCCAGCAATTTTTTTTTTCGTAGGTGTACCTACTTAATTTGTTGTACAGAATGCTTGCATGACGTATGTGTGAAGGGTTAATTTACACCCTGTATAGTCATCTACATTTATTTTCAACATTTTCCCCATCACACACAACATACAGGGTATTAACGATCTCTTCACGAAACCGTCAACCAAGCATACAAGTAAGTAACCTCACGCAAAAATGTTTGTTTTTTTGGAGTTTAAAATCACATTTTATGGTAAAACTCAATGTATCAGTCTTAAAACTATGTACTAGTGGATGATTTGAATAGTAAACGGGTCATGGAGGTAATTTAAGTAAAGATAAAACATAAAAAGCTCGTATTAAAAAATCTGCTGTGAAAAATTTGGACCTTTGTCCCCCTATATCTCCGTTACTTGAGGGTTCCCAGGTATGGTCTTGGACAAAAAGAAATACTTACAGCAGTGACGGGGAAGCAGGTGCTTTGGCTTCTTTAAAGGTTCCTGCTTTTACACCCTTTATTTACAAAATTATTTATTTTCCGAAAACATAATCGAAAAAGTCAAGCTGCGTAAAAAAAGTCAATCACCCCTAAGTTCTTTTTCAATAAATCATTTCACCACGGCCCAGAACCTGATTATTATTTAATAATCACACTGACAGCACAGTAGTTAACTGATCGTAAATCTTCGGAAATTCCACTAACATTATATACGAATATTTCTGGGAGTATGATGAGAATGCTTAAAGCAATGATGGATTGCAAAATAATGCTGTACCTACTCATCACGAGTTTTTCTTATTAATAAACGTTTGTTGTATTAAGATGAATAAGGAAAAGTCTTACCTTTTAACGGGCATAATGATCTGGCAATCGGAAATTATGCCAATTGTCATAGAGGTATTATTATTATACCTAGCCCAAATTGTCTCACTGCTAGCTAAATCCCGTGCAACTTCTCTCCAATTCTCAAGGGAGACATCCAGTTCGTCCGTCGGCATAGTATATTATTGGTAGAAAATGTTATAAGTCATTGATAACTATTCATAAGTTTTTAAATAATCTTTGTACTATCTTTGTTCTTGGTGCTAGGCAACTGGGCTTATCCCAGTTGTATGCGTCCCTGTGTGCCTATTGGCCTTGTTCTTTTCTGTCTCCTGCTGATATGGAGGGAAGTGGAAATTTCAGCTTTTCCCTACTCCTCCGCAATTCTTATCTGATTAATTTCGTTGCGGGATCCAAGACAGTCAAATCATTTCTCTGGGACTTCGTCGAGCTTCATTGTCTCGGCGCTTTTCTTGTGGTCGCCACTGTTGATTATGGCTGACAGAAGTTACAGTGGTTTGGGAATAGTGAGGCGGGCTTGTCCCAAACAAAAAAAAAAAAAATAAATCTTTGTAGTATAGTATAAAAATTTGATGGAATTAATGTTCCCTTGGCCTTATAAAGAATGGGTCAAAATTACCTTATTTTATTCCTAGCTTTGGTCAAAGTGAACCGTAACTGGAAGTAGCAATTATTAGCTCCGATTGTGCGAACCAATTTGTATGGAGTAAGTGTTTAGCGTGAATAGTCGTGTGAAGTCGTAGGTTTCGCCTCAATTTAAACAGACATAGATATGGGTGTAAGAGCTTTCACAAGTGACATATTGTCACTCAACTTACTTATCTTTGAGACCCTAAGTAATCCACCCGCTTTCAATCTTGCTAGGCAGATTCGTTTTTTACATTACGTCCTACGGCACGAGTAATTCAGTATGTTTACACGAGTAAAAAGGGAAAAATACGTATATCGAGAGTCCCGATTCGGCTTATTATCCCTAAGGGAAATTTCCGGAACATGATTTCTTAATACCGATCAATTTAGGGAGCTCCTATTCCGAATACCTTCGATTTTCTCGAGTTTAATAGTCTCTTACAAACCTCGAGGGCCTTTTTTTTTTTTTTTTTGGTGGGTGTAAAATCATCGAATAACCCCTCCCGCTCTTGGGCAGAGCGAAAGGGAGTGTCAGACTTCTACTGACTAAAAACCACCCATGTTCCTTCTTCGCCCTCTATGTCGAGGCCGCGATAACCAGAGGACTACCCGCAGCCCCGACAGGCGTCGGCCCTTTCGGGCCCCTCCCATGTTGCTGACATCTCTTTGAGGCGCGCGTGGAACACGAACGCGCCGTCGACACGGCCTGTTTTCGTCGTGAGACGGACGGACGGCGAGTTAGCCCATCACTCACCGTCCACAGGCCCGCGTCTACGGTGGCCGGAGGTCATCGCGGGACCCCCGACGCCCGGAGCGCCTCCCGCGGCGGCTGGGACGAGAGGTTCTCTCCCTCTCGCGTTCCGCCACCTCCTTCGCCAGCATCACTGCTTCGCAGAAGGAGGCGACGGCGTCCCATTCCTCCTCGCCCCGGACCATGGCTTGCACCAGGGCCGGGCGCGAGAGGTCGCCGCCGCCGATCGCCGCTACGAGAACACGGCGGGGCTCCGCCCAAGCGGGGCACACCTCCACTGTGTGCTCCACCGTGTCCTCCGGCCGATCCTCGCAATGGTGGCATCCGGGCGTTTCCTCCTGCCTGATTCGGTGCAGGTACCTCCCGAAACAACCGTGTCCGGTGAGGACCTGCGTCAGACGGAAGGTGAGGGCGCCGTGGCGCCTCTCAAGCCACTCCTCAAAGAGGGGACTTACCGCCACTATCGTGGCGTGCTATCGTCGCTGTCTCCATGCCGCCATGAGATCGCACCGGAGGTCTGTCCGCCGCGCAGCAATTTGCCGCGGCAGCGGAGTGACCCCCCGGCGCAGCGCCTCCGCGCGCCATTGATGCAGGCGCGCGAACCTCGAGGGCCTGATTCACCTTATCAATACTGAGATATCTTCTGAATACTCGTATTTGTGTTCGGTAATAATATTGCATCAAATTAAGTATTGTTCCATCTAATTTCAAGTAGCAAAAACTCATGTTGATTAATTGATTCTACATGGCGTGATACATATTTATTGAGAGGATTTCGCGACGCCGCGCCGTTCGACCTGTGACAGTTTATTGTAATGTAAAAAATGTCCGATATCACTGTTTTTGTGCAGATTATCTGCCTTAGTTTTTTTGAGCAACACAATCACATTTTCCCCCAAAAAATTAAGGACAAAAGAACTTGATAGAAGCAGGGTCGAGGGAATTCGGAGAAATCAGTTTAAAATATGTTTTAACCAAATAACAATAGATATAAACAAATATGTTTAAACTTTTAAATAATTAAACCAAATCTGTTATTTATGCCTTTTAAACCTTTTTCAATATGAACGCCCAATTTATTTACGGGTTGGATGCAAAAAAGGCGGATAACATGTATTAAAACAAATATTAGCCATTTACCAACTATTTACCAACACAGTCAAAATGTATGGAACAGCAGTATTATTCCTATATTATTGATGAAAAAATTCTAAGTACCTATGTGAATTCGGAATGATGTACCAACAAGGTGATAATCGTCTGTGAGTCGTTGTCTCTTCCACCCTGAATAGTTTTGCGGTATTCAGAGATATTTAATGATTACTTAAGCCGTCACTTAGTAAAGATTTGACAGTCTTCTGTATGACAAAACTGTCAAAAGCTTTACTAAGTGATGCATGGGATGATTAAAGCTCTCTGAGTGCGGCAGTTAGTCTCGAAATTACCTACTAAACCTTTCTTACGAAAATATAATCCCAGATAACAGAAATTAAACTTAATAGATACTTGGTATATTCTTATTAAGGTCAGGATAAGTTATTAGGTCGAACAACCAAATTCAAATTACTTTTTCAACAATTCTCAAAGGACAATGTTTTTGGATAGTCACTTAAATGCCTACATGGACCTACGGTGTTGTATTTTCTATTGTAGGTTCTTCCTAACATAAGAAAACGATTTTCAAAGTTTCATCCGTTTGTAATAAATAGTGTCGGAGATTTAATTGTAGAATTATTGATGGAATTGTATTGAGAAGAAGACATTTTATGACATTAATTCATCATACCATAGACTATTTTGGTTCAAACCACAGACTATTTTGCCACAGAGTATGGAATTTTCAGTGAGAAAAGCACACATCATTAGTAAATAAAAAAAACATTTTGCAGTTGTTCTTATTTGCCGTTTTTTGTATAAAATTTAAATATTTAGTTTAATTGTATCTACTTCCATTTAGGTCATTCTCCTTTAATTATTTACTTAAAGTGGCAATTCAGATAAGCGTTTTGTTGAATTCTAGGATTTTCATAATTAGGCACTCGTAAATATACATATTATCAAAGAGATTTAGATTTTGAGAAATTATTTTGCTTTGTCTTTTTATTAAACTCGCAAAAAGCATTTTAAGTGCGTATTATAGTTACGCCTTTAAGTAATAGGCATGTTTGAAAATAGGATAACGATGTTTGATTAAAACTTTATTAATTAAATTAAACTTTGTTTCATTGTTTTGTTTCGTCAGTGACTTTTAATTGGTTTCAAAACGAGTAATTTTAATAGGTAACTGAAACAGCTTTCAATATTTTAGCTTTGTATTCAGAAATTTTACAATTACAATTGAAATGATAAGATAGATGATACTAGGATTAATTTTAAGGATTTCTACTGGTTTACCAATTTAGTTTGAAAATAGACATAGTTAGCAGAAGTGACCAGTGTTAAATTTTTATCAGTTAGACTTGTCAATCACAAACCAGGTCAGTAACAACTTATCCTTTTTAATATAGGGTCAAGAGGAAAAACAATCAGGCTGTTTTTTTACCCGACTACGGCGAAGTCAAAAGGAAGGGTAATGATTTATATTGATTACCGATGAACAATCTTTATGTGGGGGTTGTTCCAAATGATAATATGTGACGTTTACGTTTGAGCTTTGGTGTCCCTGGCACCCTCTATTTTAGTATTATTTCAGATTTTAGTCAAAAATTCCCGGTATTAAAGTCAAAATAGACTCTCAAAAACATTTGATATCCTCCAAGTCTAAAGTTTTCCAAATGGCAACGTGTGATGACATGCATCGTCGTAAGCATTATTTTATTATTATGTTGGTGCCAAGAAATATTCCGTCGGACCAGCAGACGAGACTCTTAATGTCTTTTGTACTCTCGAGTCCAGAACAACTTTGGCCACTATCCAAGATCTATTCAAGACGTGTGTGGCCATTAAGTCAGTAATCCCTCAATCATTTCTTGAACCTGTGCCCAATGGTAAGGTCACCAGCTTAGCATTACTCTGCTTGAGAGGACTTTTGAGGTCTATTTTGTTAAGTATCCCCCTACAATTTACCTACATATCGACTTTGAAGTGACAATAACAAACATCTTTGCGATTTTCAGTTTATGGGGTTTTCGTTCTTAAAATGGGGTAATATCGTTACCTAACCATAAAAGTTGTTTTAACTATCAACACCTAATTTAGGTAAAAAATTAAGTATAACGAAAGCACATTTACAATTTTTATTATTACGAAATGAAATGATATTTTCATCTTCTGTATCTTTGTAGTTTTCATAATATATTGACGCTTCATGGTTAATATACACTTCATAATATTAATATACTTGTGTGTGTTACGCAATTATATAGTCTCGTTTCGTATTCATGAAATTCTCAAATGTGCATAATAAGGCGGCGTCTTAATTGGCAACGATCGTACGATAAAACGATGCGTTCCCGTCGCACGACGAGATTAAACACACTAGTTTCTTCAGAGTATTTTAATAGAGCTTGCAAGTGATCGTGCGACCACAGTAAAATTCTTAAAAACGATCGTACAATCAAAGCTACAAATCTCTTCTGATCGGTCACGCGTCATCGCGCGAGCAGAACGCGGGGGGCGGGTGACGGCACAGGTGAGTCGAGATGAGAGAGAACGCATCGCTTGGTCGTACGATCGATCGTTGCCAATTAGGACACCAGTTGGACCATCGTACGATCATTTTCATTGCACGACGATGAACGCATCGTTTGATCGTACAACCGTTGCCAATTAAGACGCCACATAAGAGTTCTATACCCTACAAAAGGACGATAACAAGTTATTACTGTACATTGCAACTAAACAACATGTGTGCCATTGAGTTATGTATGTGCTATCAGATATAACAGAAATAAACAAGGCCTTTAAAGCTTAACGCCCAGCTAAATACTTTGACATTTTACCCGACTTACGAACAGTGAATCGTGGGTTCGAACCCCGTCAGGCGCATTACTTTGTGTAATTTATTTCATCACCAATTCTCTCAAAACGGTGAAGGAAAACATCGTGAGGAAACCGGCATGTCTAAGAACCAAAAAATTCGAATACATGTGACATCTACCAATCCGCACTGAGAAAGGGCTATTAAGGGTGTAAAAGTACCCTTAACGCAAACGAAAGGCATTTGTTTTCCCCACCTTTGCGATCATTTTTTAGTTCTAGACCTGGGAACCCTCTAGTTACCGAGATATTGGGTCAAAGTTCCAAATTTTGCACAGCTGTTTTTGTAAATACTAGTTTTTCAGGTTATAAATTTACTTAAATTACTTCCATGACCCGTTTACTATTCAAAACATCCACTAGCACAATGTTTTAAGAGTGCTACAATGAGTTTCACCGTAAAATGTGATTTTTCTTTCGTTTCCCAGAAAAAAAAAATCTGTTTGAGTTTGGTGTACAGAACGCTTGGTTGACGTATGTGTGAAGGGTTAATTTACACCCTGTATAATAACATTATTGAGACGCAGACGTAGTTGCGTGGGTCAGCTAGTATGTAATTGAGGAGAGGCTAGAGAGGCGCCACAGCGCCCTCACCTTCCGTCTGACGCAGGTCCTTCCCGGACACGGTTGTTTCGGGAGGTACCTGCACCGAATCAGGCGGGAGGAAACGCCCGGATGCCACCACTGTGAGGATCGGCCAGAGGACACGGTGGAGCACACAGTGGAGGTGTGCCCCGCTTGGGCGGAGCCCCGCCGTGTTCTCGTAGCGGTGATCGGCGGCGGTGACCTCTCGCGCCCGGCCCTGGTCTGGCAAGCCATGGTCCGGGGCGAGGAGGAATGGGACGCCGTTGCCTCTTTCTGCGAAGCAGTGATGCTAGTGAAGGAGGTGGCGGAACGCGAGAAGGAGAGACCCTCTCGTCCCAGCCGCCGCGGGAGGCGCTCCGGGCGTCGGGGGTCTCGCGATGACCTCCGACCTCCGGGTGAGTGATGGGCTAACTCACCGTCCGTCCGTCTTACGACGAAAACAGGCCGTGTCGACAGCGCGTTCGTGTTCCACGCCTCAAAGAGATGTCAGCACCATGGGAGGGGCCCGAAAGGGCCGACGCCCGTCGGGGCCGCGGGTTGTACACTAGTTATCGCGGCCTCGACATAGAGGGCGAAGAAGGAACATGGGTGGTTTTTAGTCAGTAGAAGTCTGACACTCCCTTTCGCTCTGCCCAAGAGCGGAAGGGGTTATTTGATGAATTACCAAGCGCTAAAAAAAAAAAAAGCTAGTGTGTAATAAAATATGTAAGTGATAATAAGACAAGGATGTGGGATGACACAGGCTAACAGTATCAGTATCAGTAATAAGACAAGGTGTTGCGAATGATAAATTCTTTGACCCATACGTTGTAGTGGAATTGCGGACACTAGCCCGATATTCAATCCAATATTATTGTGCGTTCCTCTTAAATAGGTCTAGCAAGCAAATATGGCGTGAGTTTTTTTATATTGCTATAAGAATAGATCAGGTCATGAACGTGTTCAATAAAAGTATAAATAAGTAAGTAAGTATTAATTGAAAGTAGTGTTTTGTCATTAGAGTGGCCCACTTACTTTTTGTGTATATCAAGGTATATCGAGATATTACGAGTTCTAGTACCTACCTTGTACATGGAATTTTATTGTTGATATTTTCTTCTTTGAGGCCAAGTTCTATGGGCTGCGGGATGTTGTAAGAGATACCGCGGCCTTGACATTTATAGGGAATAAGAATAAGAAGGAACTGGGTGGGTTTTAGTCCGTAGAAGACTGACACTCCCTTTCGCTCTGCCCAAGAGAGGGGTTATTTGCTGATTTCCCCCAAAAAAAGGTCAACTATCCATCTTATTAAAAACTATTGAAAGTCAAAAGTTATTTATTCAAGTAAGGCTGATAATCAGCTCCTTTTGAATGTAAAATTTTCATCACAAGTTTACCAGCTTTCATATCCTCGGTCCATGGCACTGAGGAGTTAATCAGGAATATCCTGGTTTCCACACTGACAATTTTTTATTATATTATTATTATTTATTTATGTACGGTCGAACAAGGTACTAAGTAAACAGCAAGCTAACTTGTATTTACTTTTAAGATTAGACAGATACATTCAGAGACTGATTGATGACTGTTAATGTCAATCGCTTTATAGAACAAAATTGCAAATTTTTGTTTCAGTGTGCTTACCTGTAATAATAATGATTTCTAGAAAGATAGAAAAAATATTTATTCGTCGCAGAAATATGACGTGCATTCAAAGACATACAATAAAAAAATGTCCATTTAATGAAAAGTACTGGGCCGAACTATGTTAAATTATTATCGGACCAAGTTGCAACTATTTCGTATCAAATTAAAAAAGAATCACGGAAATCGGATAATAAATCTCAGCGTAATCGGTGTACGTACATGAAAAAAACACCTCCTTTTTTGGGAAGTCGGTTAAAAAAGCAGTGAACATATAATACAACGCACAACAAAAATACCTATTAAGAAATAGGTACAACAAAGAAAAAACAAACTTTTAAGTAATAGCTTGTTCGACTGTACACAAAAAAAATAATTAAACGTGTTTGTGTGGCTGTGTGTGGTGTTAATGATGACCTAAATGTCGATGATATTTTAAAGTCGCGAAAACTGTGCAAAGTGCGGCCGTATCGAATAATTAAGTAGGAACATAATAATAATATCATAACATATACAGCATACAGCGGATATACAATAAGTTGTGTTTTTATAAATATTTTATCACATTATTGTTTTTTGCTATGGAAATATGACATTAATTGCGTATTTATACGGATCACAGTTGTGTGTTAGATTTTTCACTTTATAAATTGATCCACTTTAATAAAAGTTTAGATAAGTTATCGCAAAGTTATCGGTAAATACCTAACTGTTTACGTATAAGTAGAGTATGTTAACTTTTGATTGTGTCTTCATTATAATCTTTGTTTTTCTCTCTTAGTGTTCTATTTGAGTACCTTTAAAGTGTGAGTTATTTATTCAGTGCAAATAAACATTTTATTTGGTGCGTTCTACTCGGGCTGTTGATGTCTGAACTATCTTCAGGTGACAATCATTTTATTTTAAAATACTAAATCAGTTCATAATAACACTCAGATTATTCTGACAATGTTTTTGTTATATCAAAGATTAAATATCTTAAACTTTCAATCTAATATTTTATGGACCGAAAAAAATAGTTTTCAATCATGGACTTTCTGACATCATCATCATCATCATCAACAGCCTATTAATGTTCCCACTGCTGGGACACAGGCCTCCTCTCTTTAAGAAGGAATGGGCTATAATCTACCACGCGGGCCCAGTGCGGATTGGTAGATGTCACATGTCTTCGAATTTTTTGGTTCTAAGACATGCCGGTTTCCTTACGATTTTCTCCTTCACCGTTTTGAGAGCAGCGGTGATTAAATAAATTACACAAACTAATGTGCCAGCCTGGATTCGAACCCACGACCTACTGTTCGTAAGTCGGGGCCGCCACCACTGGGCCACCGCTGCTCTCTGACATGTAAAAATATTATTAATTTACGCTACTTTGGAACGGAAAAAGTTCCTTGTAATTTATTATTATCATAAAGCAAGATTAGGATGAATTTAAGTTGAAATCATTGTTTTTGAATTTAATTATTTTAAGTTGAAACGATTTACTATATGTAACTAGATTGTGCCAGCGGCTTCGCCCGCGTTAACTGTCCCACGGGATCATACTACCGGGATAAGAAGTATTCTAGTTGTAATCCAGGTTATAAAGTATCTGTGATCTATATTTCATCTACATTCGTTCAGTAGTTTTTCCGTGAAAGAGTAACAAACATCCTCACAAACTTTCGCATTTATAATATTCGTAGGATGTTTGTAGATCCTCCTAATGGTCCTTACGTGTTCTAAAGCACTAGTAAAACCTGATGTCCCTCGCATCATTGGTGAGTGTCCCTCACTCGACAGTTTATTGAATTTGCCAGTTTCCTTAATTAGTCAGTTTCGCTGATTGGACATGTTTGCAGTTTCGACAGACGTTGGGTTTACTCGATATGTTCAATTAAGTACTTGCAATGCCAAACCAAACAAGATTATTTTTATATTCCCCTTAATACTTTAAAGCTAATTAATAAGTTATGTAGTAAAGTAAAAAAAGTTTAACTTGAAACAGTCACTAAAACTAAGATTCTATTAATAATATTAATCTACAACAAACTTTTAAATTCCAGCCTGCTATCTCTTTGAAAGTGAACATAAATTGAATCAGAGACAATAATGTGTAGATCGCATCTGCAAACGACAATAATGACATTTCATTTCCTTTTAGCTCACAGTTCAGAAATAATTTCTATGAATGATTTTATTTATCGCAGAAATATTATGGTTAAGTTTAGTCTTTTATCTTGAATGAAGTAACAAAATGGAATTCAAACAGAACTTTGATTTAACCGAATTAAAAAAAAAAAGTAGGAGGTTCTCAATTCTGTTGTTTTTTTTTAACACAATCCATCAGTTATCTATGAACCGATTCTAAAATACTTTTTTTATGTGAAAGTATCATCATCATCATCATTTCAGTCAAAAGTCGTCCACTGTTGGATATAGGCCTCCCCCAGGTGTCACCACATTGACCGGTCCCGTGCGTCTCGCATCCAGCGGGTCCCCGCAACCTTCGCCAGGTCATCGGTCCACCTAGTGGAAGGCCTTGTGAAGGTATACACTTGCTAAATGGTCCATTTAACTTTTTAGTCGGTGGCAAAAAAAAATGATATGAAACAAATAAAGTCACCGACTTCTAAGAGTTACGTTATTTTAGACGGTTTTTGAAATGTTGGTTGTTTTGTGCATACAGCCTTTAACTATTTTGTTGGCATCTACACCTCTTAAGCAATCACGGCAATATAACACGGTGATGGTTCTATTCATAAACATGCATTCACAATATTAATTATTAATGTACGTGTCAATATCCCTTTTACCTTGTATGCGTAAACAAAAAAGAGAACCATTCAACCGTACCATGAATGTTTTTTTAGAACCGTATAATATTGGTTTGAGATAGAACACAGATAATCAACAGTCGGAGGCTGGGCTATGTCAGCAAGGGTTGATCGTAATGATATCAGGATTTGAGACGGCCAAATATAGTTTTCTTTGTTATCCTGCCAAGTAATCGGTGATGTAACGAGATTGTGGGAGACTGTTTTATATTAATACACTAGCTGTTGCCAGCGGCTTAACCCGCTACAACACAAAAGTACATTGCTGGTACATTATTTTTATATATATTATAACACTAGCGAACTTGGCAGACGTCGTCCTGCCCGTATAGCAGCACCACCTATCGGGTCCAATTGTAAATCTAAACCATTCTCGAATCCACTTGAACACGCACAAAAATATTCATCAAAATCGGTCCAGCCGTTTAGGAGGAGTTCAGTGACATACACACGCACAGTAGAATTATATATGATTCAAAAGATATTCATTTCTGCATTGATACACCCGTCATTCTGTCAATGTACTTTCGTAAGTTGCTACTACATAAACTTAGTTTGCTACTATGAAATAGTAGGAAATTAAAACTTCACCTTCTACAACTCCATAATCCACCACTGCTGTCTAAAAACATCTTTAATTAATTCTAACCAATGTTTAACTACAAAAGTTAGACCAAATCCTCTTTGGAAGACTTTCAATAACTCATCAAGTCTAGATTAACAAACTTTTGTCCTCGGGTATTCTTGTTAATCATATTGTTACGCTCACAATCGAAACTGCGAGAACCTTCACGAACTTTCTTTGAGTTAAAATAAACACTCTATACATCCTGAATCGCGAGGAACGTTGATAATATAAACAACCTGTATTTCCCGGATCGTGGGTAACTTGGATATAGGTCACGATCGATTGATGCATAAATACGATACGAAGCTATAAGCAGAGCTACAGCATGCTAAGTTTAGAGGAGTAATTTCGGCTATTGCTTGACATGATTTAATGCATTGAGTAACAGGTGCTTTCAAATCAAATCAAATCAATTTATTTTCAATAAAGTATTAGTGGTAGAGAGCAGCGGTGGCCCAGTGGTGGCGGCCCCGACTTACTCGTACGAACAGAGGGTCGTGGGTTCGATCCCAGGCAGGCACAATACTTTGCGATATTTATTTCATCAGCGCTGCTCTCAAAACGGTGAAGGAAAACATCGTGAGGTAACCGGTCTGTCTTTTTACCAAAAATTCTAAGACATGTAACATCTTACCAATCCGCATTGGACCCACGTAGTAGATAATAGCCCATTCCCTCTCAAAGAGAGGAAGCATGAGTCCTAGCAGTGGGAACATTAATAGGCTGTTGATGATGATGAAAATGATTGGATGGTTATTAGTTTGCTTAAATTGTGGTTTGTGTATGTCTTAATTCTATCTCATCATCTTCGTGCTTCATCATCATTACCAGCCTATAATGTTCCCACTGCAGGGACTCAGGCCTCCTCTCCAGTGAAGGTTGGTAGATTTCAGATGTCTACGATTTTTTTAATTCTAAGACATGCCGGTTTCCTCACCATTTTGAGGGCAGCGGTGATGAATAAATTACACAAAGTAATGCGCCTGCTTGGATTCGAACCCACTACTGTTCGTAAGTCGGGGCCGACATCACTGGGCCACCGCTGCTGAACTGTCTGACCACAATCTAAACGTATATGTTGACTTTAACTATAATACATATAATAAACATATTTGTGATGTACCTACTCGCCAATACATTTCATTTGATACCAAACATGTTATGATTATCTCATTTTTTTTTCGAGCTTAGAATTTAACAATTAAATTCCGTCGTAAAAAGAATTATTAAAATTTATATAGCCTATCAAAATCAAAATCAAAATCAAATTCATCATTTATTCAAACTAGGCTGATAATCAGCACTTTTCGAACGTCAAAATTTACTTTACTTTACTATGTCACCCGGGCTATTCTTACGAATCTATTGACACCTCAGTTATTAAAATACGTTGTGTAGTCTAGGTGCTACAGTGGAACATACAAACATACATACCTAGACTGCTAAAATCATTACCCTTCCTTTTGGCTTCGCCGTAGTTGGGTAAAAAGAAAAATACATGTCCAATATTTTTTGTAAATCTATCTTACGGACTAATTAGATTTTTTTAGTTAACTATCCTAAAAAGAAACGTATACATACGCTGGGATGAATATTTAGGAGACAGCTTGTGCTTTGTGTACTAGAGACATCAAGACACCATGACAAATGCAGAAGCCTGTGGGCGGCCTAATGCGTCAAAGGACGCGCCTGATTGGCGCAGATAATAATAATACAATAATAAATGTTTTGCATAATTTAAATTTTATAACAGCTAACTAGATTTAATTTTTCAGCAAATAAAGACTTTATTTGAACTAATTGACGTTTGTGCATTATTGACGTTTCTCCATGCTAGCTTCAGTATTGAAAGAGCCCCGTTACTGTACCACAACTCGGTCAGAACTAGGCCAAGTCTGTAGTCTCCAGGGAGTTTCCTCATGTTATGGTAGCACACGTCTAGACTTGATGACGTCACTTGGCATGCGGCCAGTCTAGTTGGCATTGAAGTTATAGCTATGCGGTGACAGCACTGGCAGGGTGACGACTGGCGCAGTACGAATAACCGTAGGAAGGACGGTTTATGGTGATTGGGGATTTGAGTTGAGAATGTAATTATTATTGCTGTTTTGAACTGGGGTTTTAAATCAAAGTCAATTGCAATTACAAATGTTTGGTAATTGTTTTTTAGGTCTGATTCTCAGTGATTTCAAAATGCTACCGATTCGGTTTATTATTATAATAATTTATTTAACTTAGACACAATCCATCCATAATATAAAAAATAAAATTACATAGAACAAAAATGTAATATTAAAATAATCAATAAAAATTCAATATAATCACACTAATATTATAAAAGCCGAAAGTTTGTGAGTTTGTATTTTTGTTACTTCTTCACGCAAAAACTACTGAACGGATTTAGATAAAATTTGGTACACAGATAGTTTATAATCTGGATTAACACATAGGATAGCTTTTATCCCGATTTTTTTCAAGGGATCATTTTTTTTAGCTGCTGAAGCCGCTGGCAACAGCTGGTAATAATAATAATTATACTGGTGTTTGCTCTGAATCAGAATCAAAATCAATTTGAAAAAAATAACAAATTTAAACATTTTTAAAATGAAAATAACTTGGTATAAACTTAGCAAAAGAAGTGCAAAGAACTCCAGGATAGTTTACCCGTCTTCACCAGAGCCAACAAGGAAGGTAGGTCTTACGAAACTTCTAGCCTCTTAAGAAAAGTCTAAATCGTTCTTATAATGTCTTTGACCCCAATAGCGTCTGTCCCTTTCAGGTCTAACTTGATCCTACCAGATACCAATAATCAGTATTTATGTGACACGTAGAACGTGCTGAGAATATTCTAGGGAGGTAGGCATCCTCAGTCTCAGAGATATTATACATTCTACTAGTGAGCTCCGGTCTTTAGGCCTGGTTTCCACCTAAGGGTAAATGAGCAGACGCCTGTCGTGGCCGCGGGTAGTCCAACGGTTATCGCGGCCTCGACATAGAGGGCGAAGAAGGAACATGGGTGGTTTTTAGTCAGTAGAAGTCTGACACTCCCTTTCGCTCTGCCCAAGAGCGGGAGGGGTTATTCGATGATTTTACACCCACCAAAAAAAAAAAAAAAAAAAAAAGGGTAAATGAGCAGAGCAGTGCGAAGACATGGTAGGTCTAACCAATCATAGGAGAGTCGAGAGCTACGATATGGGTCGTCTGTCGTCCTGACCGGATAGCAGCACCAATTGTGTTTTTAAACCATCCCAGAAATCCCCATTAACAAAATGATCCGCCATTTATTGTATTCGTTTGTTACAAAAATTGTGATAAATGAAGAACTGCTAGACCGATTTTGTGCAAACTTCACATAAACCATCTACTAAATAGTCTGAACAAAGCCTAAACATTTGGTTTGGATAAGTGAGCCCGTCCTTGAGTTATAAAATTACAACGAAAAGTGGCATTGATTTTTATATAATTGACTAGCGGACGTCACGCGGTTTCACCCACGTAATTCTCGTTCCCGTGGGAATACAGGGATAAAAAGTAGCCTATGTCACCCGGGGATAGAGTAGCTTTCCAACGGTGAAAGAATTTTTCAAATCGGTCCAGAAGTTGAGCCTATTCGTTACAAACAAACAAATCTTTCCTCTTTATAATATTAGTGTAAATGGCTATTTTTCAGTTTGCCAGTGCTATAGTCTGTGATATGACCATTTGAATGCTAAATTAGTAGTAGTTCGAACCCAAGACCTCCAATTTTTCGGATTCATGTGCGTATTGTATCACATCACACTAATACAGGGTGTAAAGCAACCCTTCACACATACGTCAACCAAGCATTCTGTAGGTACATCAAACTAAGTACCCCTACGCAAAAATTTTTGCTGGGAAACGACTTTTTTTTTTGGGGTCAAAAATTTTTTTTAACGGTAAAACTCAATGTAGCACTTTTAAAACAATGTTCTAGTGGATGCTTTGAATAGCAAAAGGGTGAAAAACTAGTATTTACAAAAACAGCTGTGCAAAATTTGGAAATTTGGCCCCCAATATCTCCGTAAGTATGGGGTTCCCAGGTATGGTCTAGAAAAAAAAAAATATTGCAGTGGTGGGGAGACCAACTGGCCTTCGTTTGCGTTAAGGGTACTCTTACACCCTTTATTATAAAGCCGAAAGTTTGTGAGTGTGTATGTTTGTTACTTCTTTACGCAAAAACTACGGATTTGGATTTAGATAGTTTATAATCGATTAAAACATACATTATTGGACACACATAAAATAGTTTTTAACACAATTTATTTTCTCGTGGGATAATTTTCGAGTTGTAGCGGGTGAAGCCGCTGGCAACTGCTAGTAATTAATTAAAGAAGAGTATCGTGAGGAAATCAGCATATCAATATAATTTTTCAACGGCTTGTAAGGCCAAGTCAGAAGCCTATGAGCGGTTAAAAATCTCTAAAACCAACTTCGACGACAACCACACGATATAAAAATATTTTATTAATGTCATTACTGCAGCTCTAATAACGGCGAAGGAAATATAATTTAGAGGTGGCCTGTGCTCCAACAGTTGACATATAATAGGCTCGGTACGAATTCCACGACGCCTCTCCGCTTTGCTCACCTCTGCTTCGCCCATCGTTTGGTGTAAACCGGTCCTTATGGGGTGATTTATGCTGATTGGGGAAACCTACGCAAGCGCAATGGTGATTGCCTGTCAGGTCGGGATGAAGGCTTTATTGTGAAATTAACGTCAGCGATGTTAGCGCCAAATTTGAGAAATTAGGTAACTGGTTCTGTTTTTGTACCTACTTCTTGATCAACAGGTTGGTATTTATGAAGAGTGATGCGTTTACAATATGTTTCTATATTTATGAAACGACAGTATTAATACATTTACAGAGAAATTCCTTTCCCTCGTAGTGGGTGCATGACGTTACATGTATTATTCAGTTCAGTCAAAACTCAACCTATTTTAATCTTTTCTGCCGTTTATCTCTGGTCTTAATTTATTTTTTTTGGTGTTTGGGAAATCATCAAATAACCCCTCCCGCTCTCGGCAGAACAAAAGGGAGTGTCAGACTTCTACTGACTAAAAACCACCCATGTTCGTTCTTAGCCCTTTGCGTCGAAGCCGCGGTATGTATTTCGAACAACCCGCAACCCCGACGGGATCTCTGGTATTAGCAGAGATGAACGTCAGCACAGTGGACATGTGCTGTCGTAGGTCAGGAGAAACCATAGTCACCCGAGCTCCGAACAGGTTTTTCAAAAGGAAACGGTGCCACAAATCATTTACGGATTGTGGATACCGGGGTGGTTTGAGTGAGGTAAAACACCCACACTCGGGGTCTTTTCTCCTAAGCATTTTGCAGGTTTCCCCCTAAAAACAAAAAAGTCACAAAGCCTAGTTATGGGGTATATTTTAAAATCGTAGATCTGAATCGTAGTTCTAGCAATCTATGACAATATTTCAATAAACTGTAATATTGAGATTGCCTAATTCTGTATTTCAACTAATATATTACGTGGTCTAGTAAAATCAAATCATCAGCAAAACTCGAGCACTAATTTCACCGACAAAACCAAAGCCAAACAAATTAAAAGCACTTCTTAAGCACGTCCTAAATTGTGCGAAATAAATAGAGCAGAAACGTGTACACTCTTATTGCGAAGGAAAACTCGAGTTCCATTCGCGTCTCAGGATATTTTTATGGCACGTATGTTGTGCGTGTGTGTATATTTGTATACGTGATTCGAGTTCTTTATAGCACTTAAAGTGTAAGTAATGTATGGGAAAGGGGTTTGTTTATTTATGTTGCTTTGCGCTAATGTTATTGGTATAAGAAGTTCGAGTTTTATCGTTTACTTCCTTGTCTAAAGCAAAACATATAACGTGCCATATACCTCATTACTGTTAATAGGAGTTACCCTATGAATAATATAACATAATCTACACTAATATTATAAAGGGGAAAGATTTGTTTGTTTGTTTGTAACGAATAGGCTCCGAAACTACTGGTCCGATTTGAAAAAATCTTTCACCGTTGGGAAGCTAGACTATCACCGGGTGACATAGGCTACTTTTTATTCCTGTATTCCCACGGAAACGGGAACTACGCAGGTAAAACCGCGTGACGTCCGCTAGTAATATTATAGAGAGGAAGATTTATTTGTTTGTTTGTAAAGAATTGGCTCCGAAACTACTGAACTGATTTGAAAAATTCATTCACCGTTGGGAAGCTACACTATTCCCGGGTGACATAGGCTGCTCTTTATCCCTGTATTCCCATGGGAACGGGAACTACGCCAGTTAAACCGCGTGACGTCCGCTAGTATATAATAAATAGGAGACCAATAGACCTATATTAACTTCCTTTTATAGATTAATGTTGTAAATCAACATCATTCCGAAAATATGGTCGTAAAAGTACCTTTAACGAAGCGGAACGGTAACGGTCAGGCTTTTACTGACTAAAAACCACCCATGATCCTTCTTACATAAAGCGCTACCTTTATGTCGAGGCCACGGTATCTCCTACAACATCCCGCAGCCCCGACGGGAAGATTCGATACCCTAATTTTTGTTTTTGGATATTTTTATAAAGATAAAATTGTTAACGTGTAAGGTACCTTGGTGAAAGTTAGCAGTGGCTACAATATTTTTTCTCTAAAACAAAAGCACAATAACGGAAAACTCTCTCACGTATCTACCTACAAACCTTCGTGCCAAACTAAAAGGAAAAGAAACAAAAAAAAATATATGGAACGCACATGCTGTTCTAATTTTGAAACAAAGAACAAGCAATATAATGCTTGAAGTAAGAAATATAATGCTTGAGTCCCAAAAAATAATATGATGTAGTCTAGTCCAAGAAGTACCTACCTACTCGAAGTACTGCCTACTGAAAGCGATACATATATTTGTGTCGACAAGATTAGGAACAACTGAATGCCAGAATCGAATAACATTATCATAAAATACATATTTTTTATTTATCTGTATTTGTGGATTTCGTAGGCAACATTTTTTATTTTGGTATCCAGAGTTTTGGTACCTAAGTATGATAGGATTGTTACACTACTGTCTTCAAAATTATACTTCTTAATTTTATCATAATGCCATTGTAAAAACAATGTATTTGAAGCAATTAAAAATAGATAGACTTCTTAATAGGTACAAAACTCAAACTCAACTCAAACTCAAAGCATTTATTTCAATTAAACCTTTATAGGCACTTTTGAATGTCAGAAGAACAATTCATAAAAACAAATCTACGAGTCCAATACGTCATTCCGAAAGCCACCACGCCGAATCACTCGCCGCCGAATGCCAGCAACAACGAGCACCGCGAGCACGAAAGCACGCAACGACGCACACCGCTACAACGAATGCACGAGACCCCGAATCACGGAACAACGAATGCAATGCGCAACCGTCGCCCCGCAACCCGGAGCCCCGCGCACCCGCCGCCACGGCACACGCCGCCGCACGCCCCCGCACCCGCAGCACTCGCCGCCGCAAACATCCGGCGCCGCGCAACTCGACGCAGTAACCCCCGGAACGACGCATTGCACTCTAAAGCTACAGTCACAGACACAAGGCATAATAACTTGTGAAAGTACTGTAGTTGCCCATTCCCTAGCGTAGATCTCTATGGAGCAGAAAGGGCAAGAAACTCCATAGACACTCTTTTCAATCAGAATATTATTACAATAGGGTAACCTTAGGTCCAGGTCCAATTATGCGCATTCTGCGATAGTAGTTGCTGTTTACAGTATTCTTATAATCACGAGCTGATTTACAGCCGCATTTTTTCGGGTCTGCTTTATGTTCAACATTTTTTTTTAAAACAGTGTGTAGCAGCGCACCTGAAACTTTTTATACGTAACATTTCCCAACACCACTTTTGTTATGTAAACCTCACGTAAATCCTAGCAAAATAACTGGAATAAAGACTTACGTAAAATTCAGGACAGTCTTATTAGTCCGGGAGTATTTTGTCACAAAAAGAGTAGGCGTATGACGGTCGTTGTAAGGGTGAACGCAGCGATAACCCCGCGCTGGGTAGGCAAACGACCCTTAAACTGTTGGCCATGCAAAAAAGTCTGCCAGAAGCTCCACTATATACCGAATTAACTATTTTTTCTGCTGAAGTAATTAGATCCGTGAGAAAATTAACAGACAATGCATTGAATTAAACGTGTAAGTACATAATTTATAGATCGAGAACTGAAATCTGACGTTCTAATAAATAAAGCACGTTAATTCAGTGGTCCTACGCCTGATCTGTTTCCGATTTTTTCGGATTTATACTAAAACGCGCACACTAATGTGCACTATAATATCATCCGCGCCGATGCTTAATCTCCGGTAACATTGACCGTCGTGACCGAAACCGGTCGGGACGAATATTTCTACAACATTATTGACGAAGATATGTGACTTCTACCAACTCGCGATGGGCACGCGTGGTGGACTATAAGCCCATCGGGGTCCTAGAGAGCTGAGGCCTGAATTCCCGCCGTGGTATCTATATAGATACGTTTTTGGTAGCGCATTTCATTCCTCTAAAATGTATATCACCAGGCACAGATACAATGCCCCATGGTACCAGGACTTAGCGTGAAGGTAAATGCTGCAAAATTACAAACAACAGTCATTAAAAAAATTAACTGTGGATTTTCTGTTTCTATTATTGAGTGGCAAATATAAGCGACTAACAAGTAAAACTTGACCGATCTTAATCTGTGCCTCGACTGAACTCGCACTGTTAGAACGTAGACCACAAGTCGGTTTGACAGACTTAATCGAGCACTTGGCCTTAAGCAGGATTAAGGAAAAGTTTTTATTTCAGACATGCACCCTTATGCTGCCAGTTAAGCAGCTTGTGGTCATGAAAGCCTCTTGAACTGAGAGAACAGTTTCTATATTTTAGTGGTTCTTAAATGTTAGTGGAGTGAGACGTGAAACGTTTAAAATTATATGTAGCTTAATAGTTACTATACCAATATAATAAGTTATATTATTTTCACGAAGTTCGTCGAACTTCATTGTCTCAGCGTTTTAATGGTGGTCCCTACTGTTGGTGTTGCTTTTAGGAGTTACAGTAGTTTGGAAATAGGGTTGCGTTTCTACCAAAAGAAATAGTAATTTTTTACCTAATTAATGCAAAACTAAAAGATTGAGGGTGAAGGTTTTACGTGCGACTTGAAAAAATATTGTAGTTTTTTTTTTGTCATTTAAGCACAGCATCCCGTCGGGGCTGCGGTTTGTACACTAGTCACCGCAGCCTCGACATAAAGGGTGTAAAAGTACCCTTAACGCAAACGAAGAGCACTTGTTCTCCCCAACACTGCAATATTTTTTTGGTTCTAGACCATACCTGGGAACCCCCTAGTTACGGAGATATTGGGGGTCAAAGTTCAAAATTTTGCACACCTGTTTTTGTAAATACTAGTTTTTCAGGTTATAACTTTACTTAAATTAGCTCCATGACCCGTTTACTATTCAAAGCATTCACTAGCACAATGTTTTAAGAGTGCTACATTGAGTTTTACCGTAAAATTAGATTTTTGACCCCAAAAAAAAAGTCGTTTCCCAGCAAAATTTTTTGCATATGGGTACTTAGTTTGATGTACAGAATGCTTGGTTGACGTATGTGTGAAGGGTTGATTTACACCCTGTATAGGTCTAAGAAGGAACATGGGTTGTTCTTAGTCAGTAGAAGTCTGACACTCCCTTTCGCTCTGTCCAAGAGCGGGAGGGGTTATTTGATGATTTCCAACCCTACAAAAAAAAAAGCACAGCATTTAAGTGTGTTATAGGTATGTGTCATTTAACTATGTAAAAAAGTGCCTCAAAATTGATTTTGTAGTAAATATAAAGCGGTTACTCAAACATACGAAAATCTGCTTAGATGAATTACGTGTATTGGTATTGCCAGGTGTAAAATTATATCAAAGCATTACAAACTACATTCCACCAAATTAATTTGTCTGTGACAGCTATTCGTCTCTCTACGCACATTTTTATTAAATAAAAGTCAAACAAGCTCACAGTAATTAAACAAAAGGATGTTTCAATTATTCGCCACAGTTTATAATTTGTGGTTTTGATCCAATTGTTACCCAGTGTTACCTACGTTGCTAAATGTTTATGCAATTTACTATATTACGGTACCTCGTATGTAAGATAATTGGATTGCAGTTCAATGTTAAGTGTTTTGTCAGAAATGAAAACCATGGCGGTTAAATACCGTAATCCATTAAGCCTTTATGGGGCTGTCCAAAGTCCATTGTACGGTAATCAACTACTAACACAACGTCTGTCATTATCCCAACTTAGTAGGAGCGAGAGGGATTGACTTCCTGTTTAATCGGATACAGTTGTATATCAATATTTAACATGAGGCCACAGTCTATCTCCATCTCATCTATATCTGACCCCTACAAGTCCGTTAGTACTGGTTTATACGAAAAGACAGGCAAGACTAGTTGCCAGACTTTTGGGTCTCTGACTATCTGTAACGACTGCCAAAGACCTACAATTTGCTCCCGACACAAACGGCTTAACGTGCTTACTTAGGCATGGTGGGAATTTGGGAAGTAGCCTAGGTTATTGAAGCTTAGCCTGAAGATTGACCTTGGAGTAACTGTTACTATTTAGCCACGAGTACCTCCAGAAAGGCTATGGACAGAGTTGCAGGAAATACTATACTTGTGCCCCTTATACAGCGTGTAAATCAACCCTTCACACATACGTCAACCAAGCATTCTGTACATCAAACTTTTTTTTTTGGCGTCAAAAATTTCATTTTACGGTAAAACTCAATGTAGCACTCTTAAAACATTGTGCTAGTGGATGCTTTGAATAGTAAAAGGGCCATGGAGGTAATTTAAGTAAAGCTACAACCTGAAAAACCAGTATTAACAAAAACAGCTGTGCAAAATTTGGAAGTTTGACCCCCAATATCTCCGAAACTAGAGGGTTCCCAGGTGTGGTCTAAAAGAAAAAAAATACCGCAATGGTGGGGAGAACAAGTACCTTGCTCTAAGGGTACCTTTACACCCTTTATATTAGCAATCAGAACAGTTAAATAAAATTTTGCTTTGGCTAAGCAGCTACTCCTACAGACAAAAAAAAAGTTTCCATAAGGATTAATATCATGCCCGTCGGGGCTGCGGGATGTTGTAAGAGATACCGCGGCCTCGCCATAAAGGGCTAAAAAGGAACATGGGTGGTTTTTAGTCGGTAGAAGTCTGACACTCGCTTTCGCTCTGCCCAAGAACGGGAGGGGTTATTTGATGATTTCCCATCCCCAAATAAAAAAAGGATTATATCATGATTTAGCGGTACTGTCATGCTGTAGTGTTATGACTGTCAGATTACCAAGTCATTCACAGACACACAGTAAAACTCTCACACTAGGTACAAACTGAACGATAAAGAAGAAGATTCACCTGTTAAGACTGGCCTGTTGGTCTAGTGGTTAGTGACCCTAACTGCTATGCCGGAGGTCGTGGGTTCGATTCCTACCCAGGACAAATGTTTGTGTGATGAGCACGATCATTTGTTCTGTGTCTGGGTGTAATTTATCTGTAATAAGTATGTATTTAGAAATATAAGTATGTTTATCAGTTGTCTAGTACCCATAACACAAGCTCTGCTTAGCTTGGGACTAGATGGCGTTGTGTGATAGTTGTGGAATATTATTATTATTATTCAGATATCATTTAAATTCCACATTTTAAAAAACTTATCTGTAAACAGACTACTAGCAGAGTAATGCTGACTACAAACTTTACTTTAATACATGAGCTGAACGTGTCTCCAAAGGAAATGAAATAACATTCACCATTTATCACGACCCGGTGAAATCTAAATCGTTTTCCTTCAACCTTGAGAAGCTCGCAGTCGTGCTTAATCACTTTTTAAAGCTGTAACGACATGTATCGTGTAAGTTGGATCCGGAAGGCAAGCATGTATGTTATTTTTTAGTTGGCAGTTGTACGTCCGTATTGCAGATAGAACATTATAACCCTTTTGGTACCAAGCTCAGACCAAATAAAAAGTAAAGACGGAACTCTGCGAACAGCAAAGTAAGGCCGGTCAAACTACGCCTCGGCGTCTACATAGGTACACAATACACGCACACACGCACACAACATAAACAGACTACACCTTGGTCTTAAACTTTTTATTTGATCTGAGACGTGTGTGGCCTCACTTTGCTGTTCGCAGAGTTCCGTCTTTACTTTTTATTTGGTCTGAGGTGCCAAGCACCAACCATATAGGTCCAACATTAAATTGTATGCGTTTCCACAACCCGCCTCCAAGACGTCGCTATTCGTAGCTATAGATGACTTCACATTTTTTGGCATTTCCATTTGGATTCTACGACAGTGGAAGTGTTAATAAAAGTCGAAGCCGCTATACTTTTAACAAAATAGAAACAGAGAAGAAAGACAGCATTTTGACAACTTATATCCGACTCGTCACAGCTGTTCCGATTGGGCACCAAAATTTTACTACATACAAGAAAGTATCAAGTCGTCATTAATGCTATCATAATTTATTCACAATGCCATAAAGAATTA
The DNA here is from genome assembly GCA_932274075.1 of Diarsia rubi. Taxonomy (NCBI): domain Eukaryota; kingdom Metazoa; phylum Arthropoda; class Insecta; order Lepidoptera; family Noctuidae; genus Diarsia; species Diarsia rubi. The sequence continues at coordinate 19,396,631 of OW026417.1, read as the reverse complement.
CAGTAATAAGCAATTTGGCAGCATATCAGTTACTAATACTATTTTTTCAGACCGCTTTTCTTACTGTGTTTGGATAATGTTCCTTATCCAAACACCTGTCCTTGTTCTTAATCTAGCCCATTTACGGCACAGTTGGCGCAGTGGTGGAGGTGATTGACTGCTAAGCTGCTTGTCGTGGGTTCGAATCCCGCACGGAGCAAATATTTGTATGACCTACAGATAGGTCCGAGTCTAGATGTTTGTGTATGTGAGTTTAAATGTTTGTAAACGCACCCACGATATAGGAGAAATTCCTAGTGTGGGACAACGTAAAAAAAAAAAACTTGAGAGGTGTCAAGGGACACCCGGATGGAACGAAGTTAAAGTCTATCGCAAACAGCACAAGAATGACCAAAAGAATTAATAACAATAATAAAAATAAAAAATATATATATATATATATATTTATATATTATTTTAATTATTATTTTTTATATAAATTTAAAATATAAAATATCTGGCTTGCTTTCTATAAGAGAGAGAGAGAGAGACAGACAGAGAAACATGCGACGCCGCACAGCTTACAATAGCTTACTATAGCAAAAAGTGTCGTGACAACTTTTCGTAAGAATTTTTTCCGTCTAGCCCCCTTTCACAACGCGCGATAAGGAACTTTGTTCCAAAAAAAAAAAACATGACTATTTCAATACGATATAAGTAAGTTATGTCCGGAAGGCAAAATAGATGTCACTATTTCGTGACAACGTACAGTAAGCCTTTTGGATGTCATCCTATAAAACTTAACACTAAATTCTTAAAAGGTCCGCATCTTCCGTGCTTGGCTATTATGCTTACGCAACTGTCCCAGAAATAAGTGTTGTTGAGACTGGATTTGAATCCGGTTGTATAAAAGTCAAAACTTATGTCTTGAAAGTTCGGAAACGTTACTGTTTAACCATATTTTTATGCCGTGACAATGACTTTCGTGACAGAATAACGAACATTAACAGTGACAGGGTAAAACTGTAATTAGTGACTGCACTATATTATTTTACTTGCATTTTGTGACGACATGGCATTACACTGTACGATTGGTCCTTAACACTACACTAGGCCTGGTGGACCGATGACCTGGTGAAGGTTGCGGGAATCCGCTAGATGCAAGACGCACGGAGCCGGTCAATGTGGCAAGAGCAGAAAGGGTTATTCGATGATTTTTCACCCGCTAAAAAAAAATGCTCGAAACTTAAAATTTTGCGCACCTATTCCTTTTATGACGTAGGCAACGATTTAGAAAGGATTTTTCAAAATTCAACCTCCAATGAGGGAGGCCTATGTCTAGCAGTGGACGTCTTTCTGCAGAAATACGAATTTAGCATTTTCATTTACACACTTTCATTTTGTACTAATTTGAATGATTTCGAACCCAATTTATTGCTCTGTATTTAATATATTGGAAACATGAACGTAAATAGAACAGGCCATTGACCTGCAGCTTGTTGCTGAACTGTTAAAATTGATGGTATTTTGATTACAAAACTATTTGTTTATTGAATGCACATAGCATAGTTACACGCTAGGCTTAAAACTAGTGAGTACATGACCCAGTTACAGTGCAGCAAGATAATCTAATAATATTGCAATATCTATTATATCACGTAAATAAACTTTTACTAAAATTACCAGCAAACAGCTAAATCTTTATTTAAAATCAGACACAGTCGATGATGTCTTCAAAAGTATCTTTGGCTCAAATTATTAAATTCGCAAGTAGCGTGCACGTATGTATGACCAGACTTTGAATGTGAATCACGACAGGAATATGTAAGGATCGGTAGCTGGCCCTGGTGCAAGCCATGGTCCGGGGCGTTTGTTTTTTTTTCTAGTTTGATGTACATAATGCTTGGTTGACGACTTCGGGAAGGGTTTGTTTATACCTTGTATGTACGAGGAGCTGCGGTGGCCCAGTGTGAGGAGCAGCGGTGGCCCAATGGTAGCGGCCCCGACTTACGAACAGTAGTTCCTGGGTTCGAACCGAGGCAGGCACATTACTTTGTGTAATTGATTTCATCACCGCTGCTCTCGAAACGGTGAAGGAAAACATCATGAGGAAACCGGCATGTCTTAGAATCAAAAAATTCGAAGACATGTGACATCTACCAATCCGCACTGGGCCCGCGTGGTAGATTATAGCCCACCCATTCCCTCCCAAAGGCAGGAGGCCCATGTGCCAGCGGTGGGAACATTAATAGGCTGTTGATGATGATGATGATGATGATGATGAACGTAGTAATTAGAAACTCAAAAGTGCACAACACTTCGTAGACGATACGTCCTTCTATTAACTCATGGCAGTACACATAATGTTCTCATAAATAATGTCATTTTCTCGTTCCCGAAGAGAGAAACGACGCCGATGCCTCATAACTCTATGATGATAGATCGAAGTAATCATTTGCGAAAGCTCTCGGCAATCTATTTCCTTCAGAAGACTTGGTTCCACGATGTGACAGGCCAAGACGAGGTACCGGTAATTTACTTTATATTTTACTTCCTCTCTGTCAATGGCATGAAGGAAATGTTTGCATTTTTTTTTTGAGGGTGCGTCACATTACGATTATTGGATCGCTTGAATGTTCGGTGATGTTTTGTTTATTTAGATTTTTCTCACGCGTATTTTGATTCCTGGGACCGAAACTAAAAACCTACTCCTAATGAATAGGGTATTTCACCAAAAAAATCTAATAAGTCCGTCTGTTAGATTATCGAAAAATATTGGATACGTGTTTTTTGTTTTATTAAATTAATACAAATTGGACGAAAATAAAACGTGTCAAAGATCTTGAGTGGGGGGCTTGTGATGTCACTTTGTGTGTAAAAAAGTACTAACCTTGTGACGTCACACGACTTTTCGAAGCACTGTATCGACTTCATCTTTTGTTTACGTGAAAAAAGAAAAAAATATGTGTCTATTATTTCAACAAAACAAAAAAACATATCGTCTTTGCCCATAGGTTAAAGACATATGAATACACAGGCAGAGATTCAACACCCACATTTCGTCAGGCATGTCACAAAAATTCCCTTATATTATAGGTTCTGCATCCTCACATTTTAATAATAACAAAGGTGAAAACAGAAAACGATACAAAAATTCGAACAAACCCCGACAGACTCCAAGACAAAATATTACAATCCTACCCTCAAAAAAATTCCAACCGTCTTATTTCATGAAACTAAGGGATGTTGTATTATCCATACTTTAGTGAGACAATACGATTATGTAGGACAGTAAGACCCTTTTGAAACCCTTTTCCAATTTTGCTGTGTTTAGCAACATTGTGTACAGAAAGAAAACATGTTCAGGATGGTTCTGATCACAATATTGGTGTCTTGGGACTGTGAAAATAAGGTGTATTTCATTTTTGGGCTTTTTTTCGCATGTTTTAAGGTTCCGCTTTGCTTATCTTGTTTAGGTGCGTGTTGTTAAGACCGGGATAAGCTGCGTCTAAAGTGATGCCTTTGGATATTTTCTTTGGCAGAGCTTGGATTCGATCTCTCCGACCCGTGACTGACTATCTATGTAGGGTGACATCAAGCAGTCTCAAATGGATAAAGATTTATACCAATATAAAAAAATAGAATAAAAATTAGAAAATGAATCTTCAAGTTTAGGAACATAAGTTCCTAAACTTGAAGATTCATAAATTGTAGGAATAAAATAAATGTTGTTTTTTATTGTACGATTTATTCATTTCGAAGCGGAGATTGTTATGTCTGCTTCGCAGATAAATTACAAAGATTTAACAATCTTTCGCTTTGAAATCTATAAAATTATATAATATCAGCACGACTGAAATTGGTTCAGAACAAATGGTACAAAATGAAAGCAATAACGAAAGCGCAATACATCTCACAACACCCTCAAAACAATGCAGGTTATTGAACTTTGCAGACGATTACGAGTCTAGACTTCTTGCTTATTACTAAATCCTTGTGTATGAACTCTAAGCCAACTGTATCTTGTATCTGTAACAAGACCGTTGCAGAATAAACCTAAATGTAGAAACACTTTTAGAAGAGTATGCTAATGTTATTAAGTTTAGTAAATTAGATAAATACAGGCTTATGTTTTGACTCCAAACTAACCGTTAAACCTTTTTAGACAATATAATGTTCCATGTATATGAGTTTCTAAGGAAGAGCTCGTGCCTAAATTATTACAACTGCTCGGGGCGATCTTCAGATTATGTCATTGTCTAGCTTGGTCTGCGGATTGGTGACCTGCAATTACATAGCGAGTTTCCTCCGTGTCTCGTCGTTTCTGGTAGTCAATGGTTCGAAAGTCTGACTACCAGTCTTATCAAAGGGTCTCATATTAACAGTACTTACTGTGTTGCGAAGGTCTGACAGGCAGTCGCATTTTATTAAATACTGGTATTCAGCTGCACCTAGCTAGACTTAAAGTCGACTCCAGCACATTTGGGAACAAGCTGTAGATGGATGATTACTGAATCTCTCATGTAAGCTTTTGTTTTGTTTGCAGGCACTTCAGTGGCATGTGACGCGGGTGCAGTGAGCGGCATGCGAGGCGAGCGCTCGAAGCGGGCGGCGGCCTCGCTCGCCGCGCTCGCGACGCTCCTAGCGCTCTGCTTGCCTCAGCTCGGCTCGACTGAGCTGACATCCACCGGTTAGTTAACAATAGTAATCAAACATTGGCATGTGATTCGAATGCACTGAGCTGCAGTAGCATTTGAAGCAGGTGGCCGTGCTTGAGTTCCACCTATCGTCCAGATTACCACAGTTCGTCCTCCGTAGGGACAAGCATCGGTTAATTAACAATAATAATATAACAGTAGCATATAAGTCGAACGCTTGCAGCACGCTGCGGCCTCGCTTGGTGATTTCGGGACGGTCTAAGCATTCTGTTTGTCTCAGCTCGCCTGGGCTAAGACCACACCTAGCTCTGTTAGAGAGATGTCTGCTTTTCTCAACCACTGATCTGATCTTCCACTTTGCTGAGAAGGGGACACCTTCAAAGGGCTGGTCGATGCCGTTAAAATAAATAATTGTTTAGTGTTATCATATACATTTTCTATTTTTTAAACAGAGCAATCGATAAGACGTTTTTAAATCATCTACACACAAATTGTATCGAAAATTAAAACGTTCAACAGCAGCGAGATTCTTAACGTGTTTCATCCTCTTTTTATTAGACAGTATTGTGTGAATATGCGATAGTGTAATCTCCTTTCACACACGTGCTATCTTACATACTTACTACAAGTGACTATGCATAATATTAAATACTCTTCAATATGTCTATTGCTTTCGCCAGACTGACAGGTGATTGAACACAAATCCTCGCATTTCGTAAAGGGATTAAATATCGTATTACGTACCTACGTGTGTGAATCACTTGTAAGCCCCTTCTCACTTTGTTCCGACATGGTTTTGATATCGATACGTTTTTCTATGTGAAGTCTCTGAATAATGAAAGATTTCATGCGAGTCATAGCAAAATGATGGAGGTGCCATGTTGATCAAGGGAAAATTCAAGATTCATGATTCTTTATTTGCATGAAATATAATATAGTCAATATGGTCTTTAAAATAAAATGTTTCACATATTTCGCTTACTACCTACATCATGCAAATTTTAAATTAAATTAAATTAAAACACCGAGTCCTACTCGTAATTTAGGTAAGTACTTACCTATTTACATCGAACAATTAAGATTAAAAAAAAAATAGACACGATGTGAGATTGGCTTGTTAGTCCAGTGGTCGTAATCTACTGCTGAGCATGAGTTCCAGGGCCCCGAGTCTGCTATTCAATAGTGTCAGAATGGTCTATCATTGATCTCATAATTGTTGATTTTGACAACACCAAACTTGTCAATATCAACAATTATGAGATCAGTGATAGATCATTCTGACACTATTGAATAGCAGACTCGGGGCCCTGGTTGGATTACCGGGTCGAACAAAGTGTGATTGAGTTAGTCCAGCAGGATTTTTTTCAGTAGCAGGCAGCCACCGAGTCTGGATTTGTGCCCGCTTGATGGCAAAAGACTCGCAAACAAAATGCGAGATAAAATTTGAAATTTCGGGAATATTACAAACACACACATCTGCCTAACCCGTCGGGATTACAGGCGTGATGTTAGTGGTCCTTCATTCAAAGTACGTATGTATAACTAACCAAACACTCTCAAGGAATAGCTATATTGACGGTTCATTGGGGTCAATTAATGACGGATTTGAACCGTGAGATATTAGAAGAGAGGCCGTAATCACTGGGCTGGATTAATGAACCCAGATATTATGTTCTATCCCACTATTAATGTTCTACCCATATCCAAGAATTTTGCTGTTTTTCTAATAAAGAAAACATATGCCTAACGCAATACACTTACGCTCCACATTTCATTGCTCATTTGATCGAATCTAATCACGGTATAGTGGCGCCCGTTGCTAACTCCAGCAATAAACTGAAGTACTTCGACAAAACAGAATGACTTGTCACGTCACTAGTTCACTAGTACTCACTACTACCTCGTTTCAAAGTTAGTGCAGACGATAGTTCGGGGATTGAATGCGTTATTTTTATGGTTACCCAAGTTTTTTCATACTGGGTACGGCATATTGGGTATTTTTTTAAATGTCAGTGACTATCATAGTGTCCATCGATTATCTGTCAAATTGGATGGGTACAAAATGAAACCATTTGACAGTTAATTGATGGATACTATGATAGCCACTGACATTTAAAAAGATACGCAATAGCCCTGCTGGTGATCCAGCACAAAACCGTACGGACCCGAACCCATTGTGCCCATCCCTTTCAAGCAGCTAAGAAGCTGGTTAAAAGACCACACTCGCATACAAGCGGAGGAACGGTGGACCTTGACACCAGGATGTAGGCAATCCAAGGATGCTATGCCATCCCTGGATACAAAGCTGACCAGGCGCCTTCTGCGCCTGGACAGAGACAGCCTGCGTCTGGTGGCGGGGACCATCACTGGACACTGTTCACTAAATAAACACTTCCACAACCTAGGTATCACTGACAGCCCCCTGTGCAGAGCATGCATGGAGGCATAGGAAACGGTGGCGCATGTGCTCCTTGAGTGCACAGGCGTTACCAAGATTCGTGAGGAGACCCTTGGTACACCAAGATCCCTTGCGGATGCCCTGAGGAGACCGGGAAGTCTGATCTGTTTCTGGAGGGAGGTGGGCTGGTTGGAGTAATCGGCCACCATGGCTCACGCACAATGGTCCACTTCAAGGACTAAGTGCGGAAACCTGAACCCCATAAAGATAAGAAGATAAGCCCTGCTGGTGTGTATTATTGCGGCTTGATAAATATTCATCTTTACCTATGAAATTCAACTTTACAAAGGATAATGACCGCGCTTCATACTTTTATTAAGTCAACGTTTCTTCAGGATGGTTTTTCATGTCAATAAAAGACTACATTTTAGGTAATTCTTTCTCGTCGTTAGAGTCTTAACATTAAGATTTATCTCTTTTTAAATCTGGAGAGATTAGTTTGCAATCAATTTTTGTAGTAATCAATCACCCCAGAAATACTGATTTAGTTTTTCTGAGAGTCAAATTGAAGCGCTTCAATAAAATAAAGCCTCGTCGTTCATTTTATAGCGATTCTTAAGTTAGTGAAGGCGAATAGTATCAGTAGCATTAGAAATAGGCTGAGAAACCAATTTATTTAAAGATATTGGACAATCCTATTAATATTATAAATGTGAAAGTTTGTGAGAATGGATGTGTGGATGTTTGTTACTCTTTCACGCATAAACGGCTGGACCGATTTGGTTGAAATTTGGTATGTAGATAGGTTATACCCTGGATTAACATATAGGCTACTTTTTATCCCGATTTTATCTTCCCGTGGGATCATTTTCGAGTTGTAGCGGGTGAAGCCGCTGGCAACAGCTAGTTTTGTATAATAAAAAGTTATCTTAAAGTTTAAGTAGGTAGTGATCGTAGTCATCATCATTTGCATTCAGGGGGTTTAAAATGGCCACAAACGCATTTAATATTATGAATAATCCATTTTACGATTTTTAACGCGAAATATACTCGTACGTATACGAACATTTTAAGGAAGTCAATATATCATCTTCGAAACATATTCTACGGAATCGAAATCGGATCAGTAGATCCGATTTCGAAAATTCTTTCAATATTGGGAATTTAAATTATACCCGAGTCTCAAAACATTTACGTGGAATAATTTTATGATCGTAAGGCGAGCCAAGGTGTGGGCAAAAGCTAGCTATTAATATAGCCAGTTTCGCCACCAACAGTGTAACTTGGGGTAATTAAATTGGCAGACGACACCAATTTTGCCTTTGATTTAAAGTTCATGAGACTGACTCCGCATAGTGTTATACCAATATAGTTCATAAAAATATTGAGATAAACAACTTTGCCCTAGTAATATTGACTTCTTTATTGTGAAATACTACGTTGTTTCTTCGATTGAATTAAATATTCATAAAGAAAAAAATGGAACAACAGTGTCCTTGTCATCAGATAAACATTGAATTTTACCCTGCGGAGAAAAACATTCATGTTTATATTTTACGTGACATTTAAAAGTTGATGTTATTCATATTTTGTTGGATATTAGTTTTATTTTAAACAACAGTAACTGTAGAGACCCGAACAGAATATCAATCGTAACTTTTTATCAAATATTTTTATACAGTTTTGTTAGTTTTTGATAATAGGATAACAAAGCTTACTGTTTTAAATGTATACTGATAAATTGAAAGTTTTTATTTATAATCATTGCTAGTGATGACGGTGCCACATAGAATTCGATTTCGGCTACAGTGACTGCATTCGATGGCTTTCTAGGATGGTTGTAAATGGCTTTGGTGTGCTGCTCTTTCATGTGCCCATATCCAACTTTGATCAAAGAAACTGCCAGCACAAAGCGGACATGTCCGAATACCGTTAATGACATTATCATAGAGTAGGTACTGTATATATTACACTAGCTGACCCACGCAACTTCGCCTGCGTGATAAAAATACATATATAACTTACAACCTTCCTCGATAGATCGACTATTCATAGTAATATTTTTTCAATTAGTTTTCTAATGCTGAAAGAATTTTCAAAGTCGTCTGAGTAATTTTTGAGTTAAATCGTCACAAACAAAAATCGAATATTTCTTTTCTATAATATAAGATTCTATCTTATATTATAGAAAAGAAATATTCGATTTTTTGATTTACACTATTAAAGTGAGAATTACTATAAGTACCTACCTATCTCTTACTGTTAAATATACACTCATCATCATCATCATCAGCCTATATTGTTCCCACTGCAGGGACTCAGGCCTCCTCTCTAGGAGTGGGATGGGCTGTAATCCACCACGCGGGCCCAGTGCGGATTGGTAGATGTCAAATATCTTCGAATTTTTTGATCTAAGATATGCCGATTTCCTTACGATGTTTTCCTTCGCCGTTTTGAGAACAGTGGTAATGAAATAAATTACAAAATGTTCTGCGCCTGCCTGGGTTCGAACCCACCACTAACTGTTCGTAAGTCGGGACTGCCACCACTGGGCCACCACTACTCACAAAACAATATACAAAAACACCTTGTAAATATTATGGTGCAGAGTAAATAACTTGAATTTGAATTTCCCGGAGGCCGGACCGCGTAATTATTTTTTCGCGCGTACATTTTAACATTGCGATATCTTCTAAGGTATTTGTTTAAACTATATAGTGTAAAAGGAACAAATATTCTATATTAAATTTCCTTTCTAACAAACATATTTATTTAGATATAGATTAATACCATATGGGTTAAATAAACTTCGCAAAAAATAATTCTATTTAACCTAACATTTCGATAGTAAAAAATGGTTACAGTGTGTCAATCTTAGTAGATAGATATATGCTGTCGCGGACTTTTTCGTAGAACTTTTAAAGAAGAACATTTCTTTAATACACAATATTTGCATAACTTAAACCATTTTCGCAGCGCACGCAACGGAAGCTCTCAATAAGGAATATCGTTTCCCGTTTTTGCAACATTTTTCATTTATGCTCCGCTCCTATTAGTCGTAGCGTGATGTTATATAACCTAAAGCCTTCCTCGATAAATGGACTATCCAACACAAAAATAATTTTTCAAGTCCAACCAGTAGATCCTGAGATCTTAGCGTTCAAACAAACAAACAAACAAACAAACTCTTCAGCTTTATAATATTAGTATGGAATAATTATGCTATTCACGTTACATATATTAATCATAAGTCTTCATGACATATTAAAATAATGAGATCGTCGTTTTACTTTTACAGCCAAACTTTGTACATGCATCGTGACTTAATTTTGAAACATAGCCTGACGAATTTTAATTAGTTTTTCAGAGAATAATGTAGTTTAGAATATAAAAAAATCCTTCCCACAAAAAATAAATAAAACTTTTTTCTTATTAATCTTATTCATTTTTATTTTGTGAAACTCAAACAACTAATTTATTCAAATCACATTTACTAAACAAATTAGTAAATAAAAATAAAACTTCAGCAACATAATTTATTCAAAACATTATTTTAATACAAAATAAAAAATATTTTACAAAAATTAAAACACGACACAAATTTTGCCTAGGCTAATGACAATTGCGTCAATTTAGCCCCCATGGCATGGCAACACATAATCAATATGGCGCCGGTGCGGTGCAATGAACCGCACTGCAGTCGCTGAACGCACTGCAATTTGCCCTCAATTATAGGCCGGTGTACTGACGACTTATTTCCTAGTAGGCCGTCCGAGGATTTAGTCGTAGTTATAGTTATACTTAATAATCATTAATAAAATAAATTATTACTTATTTATAAATACTTTAGTCCCGCATACCTGGCCACTACGAATTGATGGACACCGGAGTTCGCACCAAACTCTCGACTCACTCATCGTTAGCAGTCTTCAGGAACTGGATGATTCGAAAATGATGATGACACGTCATTATGGTATAGGTATAACAAGATTATTATCCGATCCTTTGCACTACTTTAAAGTAAGTGTAGTCTCCCTCCACCTAACTTGATGATCATGTCAATATTCTATCCAGCCATCTTTGGTGAGATTAAGAACAAAGCCTTTGTTTTTCGTAATCATCATCATCATCATCAGCCTATAATGTTCCTACTGCAGGGACTCAGGCCTCCACTCTGGGAGAGGGACGGGATTTTTCGTAATAGGTCTACATAATCATTTTTTTTTATAGGCCATAAAATAATCCTTTATCCAGCATGAAATAATTTAATAGAACGGTTAATTTCTGTGTCGTGTTTCACCTTACCTGTACCTTCCCGTGGTTATTTAACCACGGGAAGGTACAGGATAATAATTTCGCGCCTTTCTTCTTTTGTGCTTTAACGATACAGAGTTGGTATTTTTTATTTCATTCTATTATGTTCTTTCTTTATTTTGTGGTTAGTATCTAAACTGGTGTCAGAGCTTTAATGTCACGCTTGGGCCTCTGACTTGGCTCTTTTATGTTAAATTGATAATACAATGGTGCCGTAGCTGCAGGTAGTTCGAAAGAGATACCCCGGAACATAAAGAAGGAACACGACTGGTTTTAAGTCAGTAGAAGTCTGACACTTCTTACCACTCCGCCCTGGGCGGGAAGAGTCATCTCATGATTTCAAAGTCACCAAAAAAAAATGATACAATGTCAGATATTATATATCGATTTTTTTATCTTTCCAGACCCACTAAGACGGGGCTTGTACGGCGACCTGTGCTCCACGGTCGAGGACTGTCACTTCCTGGAGGCCGTGTGCGACGACGTGCAGAAGACGTGTCAGTGCCATTCCGACGTGCCAATCAGCAACTACAAGGACAAGTGTGGGAAACGTGAGTACCTATACTCAAATTTGTTCTAATTAAGGAATGCCTTGTTGATATAATGGTATCTTAGTAGCTGTACGAAGTTTGGATTTGTGTTCGGTGAATGACATTAGGATCACCCTCTTTTAAGTGGAACTTAAACATATCTGGTGAAATGTGAATGTACTATTAGGTACACCTTTGATAATTATAACATACTCGTATCATAGTGAGGAGCCCTGTCTTCTAGCAGTAGGAACATTATAACCTAATTTTTTCTTTATGAAACCCTTGGAACTTTTGCTACCTTAACGTAAATTCCAGTAGCCTATATGGAAAGCGTACAATCGGTTGCGTACGTAAATACGCCTCTCCAATATAACTTGGCAAAATGGGGGATTATAGACCCGCCGTGAGTGGCATGTTACGAGTATTCAGAACATGACCTACTTACTGGAATGTCCTAATTGTTCATACAACTGCAGTTGCTTACTGACGTGGACACCTTAGTCTAAGACTGTTTATCCTTCTCGCAAAAATATATATTATTTATAAAATTATGTTAATTATGTACCAGCATGCCTTTTTTTTTGGTATGGGAAATCATCAGATAACCCCTCCCAGTCTTGGGCAGAGCGGAACGTAGTGTCAGACTTCTACTGACTAAAAATCACCCATGTTCCTTCTAAGCCCTTGCGCCGAGGCCGCGGTATGTCTTTCGAACAACCCGCAGCCCCGACGGGGTACCAGCATGCCTGAGAAATATTTCTTGACAGCATTTAAAACCATGTCAGAGGACCATGAACGGCATGAAATCTCTGATAACAGTTTACCCACTCACTACGCGTTTGGTTAATTAAAATAAATGCTTTGAGTTTGAGTTTGTTAAAGAAGAATTTGTCAGGTTGAGCTGTGCGATGAATCGATCGAATCGGTAGATAAATGACTGCCGACTGTGATAAATGCATAGATAGATCTAAAACGGGAAAGTTACATTTTTAGGACCGATAATCGATCGAAGATTTTCCTTGAAAGGCTTTGATGAAACAATCTTTTGTAGATTTACGACGATGCGATCTGTTACTTACTCAGCATCTTTGGTAAAGTGATCGGTCGTGTGAACACGCAATTGTGGCGTTCATATTATGTGCGGCAAACCGGAAGGCACTCTGCGGCTCAACCGCGTGTTCAGAAGCGTACAAAATGATCGCTGCGGTTTCGTGTCGGTGTTTCCGCAATGGCTACGAGTATAGGATTACACTAGAAACTGCTGCCTAGTGCTTACCTTTAAATATACCTAACCTCATTAAAAGAAAAGTATTATCTGCTACCAAAATATTCCTACCTGATACACACATTTTCATCACCAGTGTAGCCTTTTTCCAAAAGGGATGTGTCCCGACAAAAAAAAATATAATTCTGTCCGTAGTCCGTAGAGTAAAATTATGTTAAAATATTAGGCACGTGTTTTTTGATTTATCAAATTAATAAAAAATTACGAAGATAAAACCCATTTTGGGGGGTATGAGGAATAAGGTATAAAGTTCCCCATAGGAAAAGGAGGATCCTCCGACCAGACGGGTGTTGTATCTGGTGGGCAACTGCCCCACATAATGTAAGTCGGGATTTTTTATCGCGCATCAAAGTATGTAGCGCGATGTAGGAATTGCCACTTAGTTCGCATGTGTGTTCTATAGATCAGTCGCTGTTTCCATGTCGCCATCAGGACTACGGAACCCTAAACATTAATAATAAGGTTTGATTGTCCGGTTGTGAGACACTGGAATACCGTTCACGGATCTGGAGGGGACCTTTTTACCCGACTGCGGTGAAGCCCAAAAAGAGGGTTATGTGTTTAGCGTGTATGTATGTATGTATGTCTTTTATTTGTTCTCTCATAACTCCTAAATGGATGAAGGGATTTGAATAAAATATACGTCTTTAGATTCGTCTTGAAGGCGCAAGTGTCACTGGCTACATTCAAATTAAATAACAAAGAAATTTGCGAATTGGATTATTATATGAGTCTGAAGATAAATGAATAAATTAATAAGATTAGAAGTACAACTTATCTCAAAACTATACATTACTGTCATATTCAAACATAAAACAAGTGTTTTGTATATATTATCTCTCATAATTCCAACAACATGTGCCCACGTACTTTACGTACACGTATTTTTTTATCGCCATGATGAACGTCAAAAATCGAAAATCTAGTGTGCGGTAAAAAACTGTTGCGTTAATAAATCGCTTTTTCTAACCCTAGGTATGAAAATGTCCCGTCGGGGCCGCGGGTTGTACACTAGTTATCGCGGCCTCGACATAGAGGGCTAAGAAGGAACATTGGTGGTTTTTAGTCAGTAGAAGTCTGAAACTCCCTTTCGCTCTGCCCAAGAGCGGGAGGGGTTATTCGATGATTTTCCACCCGCCAAAAAAAAAAATGGTATGAAAATGTACATTTATGATTCTGTCTACAGCCTCTGGAAGCTCATTCAATTGTTTTTCCTGTCCTTTGTAATGGGAAACATTGTGCAGAATACATTGTAAGCTCAGTATTTTTCTTCGAATAAATTATGCATAAGTTTGCCAAGCTCCCGTTTTTTTGTTTTATTGTTGACAAAGCAGAAATAAAATATTTATTTTACTTGTTTTTAAAATGAGCTTTTCCGCGTGTAAAATATTTTTAACTCAAGCTCTTTGCTGTATTAAAATTAATTATTTACTCATTTTGCTGTCAAAATTTAATCTCGCGCTGAAATAAAATATTTTAGTACATTTTTAACCAGATTTTGTTCAAGCAGTTTACGACACAAGAACAGTATCTGCAAAAAAAAAATCCGAGATAAACGAAATTAGATATTAATCAAACTAAAAAGTTCCCGGAAAGTTCTGGAGTGGCGACCGCGAACTGGAAGGAGGAGGAGGCCTTCCAACGCAACGTGCGTTGGAAGGCCTCCCACTAGGTGGACCGATAACCTGGTGAAGGTTACGGGGAGCCGCTGGATGCGAGACGCACGGGACCTGTCAATGTGGCGACACTTAGAGGAGGCCTATGTCCAGCAGTGAACGTCTTTCGGCTGAAATGATGATGATGATGAACACCTCTCAAAGCTTCCGTGAAATAGCCATTTCCTTCTACACTCAAAGTAATCTGGGTTTTGGTAAGAACAAGAGTTATGTTGGCATATACTTTGCGTTCCAAGTTATTTTCTTGGGTATACAGGTCACTGCACTGTGATAAAATCAACAAAAACTAGCTGAGTTTCACATAAACTTCTCACGCTTGCTTCGTTAGTGAAAATTTCCGCATCACAAGTTGTTTGAGATTGTCGTTTTGGATAGCGGAGTGAACCGACTCACCAAATCCTGTTTGTGACTAATAAAGTTTAATGGCTGGATCTAAAAGTCAATTAAAACTTGCTACTACGGTGTAATTATTTTTCCATTGTTTTTTTACTTTTTTACTTAAACTTTGAAGAAAAATTAAGAAATAGTCATAGCGAGAGAAAGCAGCAAGAGCGTCGTGGTGTTTTTAACCGACTTCCCAAAAGGAGGAGGTTCTCAATTCGATCGGAATTTTTTTTTAGAGTTCCATTCAAGACCGAATTTCCCATACACAAAATACTCGCTGAGGTCACCAGCCCGATATATTTACAATAATATATGTCTGAATTCCGGTATAAACGAAAATTTTCCATTGGGTATAACAGGTTTATATAACAGGAATTGGAATAGAACGTAGGTATATGTCTTCTATTTGAAGTAGTTATTAACTTCAAATATTAAAGGCTAAAGGTGTCCTTTGATATTTTTCAATTCGAAAGGTTTTCTCTTTTAAGTAACAACGAATACTTAGAAATATCTTTTTTGAAGTTTTTCTTCATTTAAGATTTTCGATCGTTGATTATGTTTTTTCAACATTTTGCTCCTTCATTATAAGTATAAATGAAATGCTTCTTTGCGCATGCATTCGGATGAGAGCGAATCGGAGAAGTATATACTCTAACGCCTAAGTGTCCTTTTGTCGAGGTTTCAGAATTCATTTTGTGTTACTCGTATTATTTTTGATATATTTTTGTAGTTGGTATGTGATGTGATGGAATATGTTGGAATATACTCAACTAGATATAAGTATTGTAGATGATGATGACTAGATGTAAGTATTTCCTGTGTTGTCTACTGTGTGTACATAAATAGTAAAATAAATAAATATATTTGTATTAAAAAAATATAAACTCACATCGCTATTAGTCATGCGAAAAAAAAGGAATCTTGTTTGTTGCAAATGTGTCATAATTAAAACTTAATGCCATTCCGTGTTGGTTTATCTATACCTATTATTAAATGCAAATAATGTTCATGCTCACACTATGTAGCGTTAAAGTCATATTTCTAAATAAAACTTACCTTTTTCTAAGAACTATTAATGAAACATACAATAGCATTGCAATGATTCATTAAGAATTTGCACGTAAATTGAATTTTCAAGAAGTAATCTTGGTGACTCATTTAAGAATGCTAGTTTTATGGTAGCTTTTGCTAATGCGTTTCTAAAATCACGCTACTTGGTCTGTTAAATTGTTAAACTTTACGATACTTAATCGACATTATTTTCTTATTTGCGATCTTTAATACCACCGAAAAAAGGCATTTCATCGGGAGGGTAAAAAAATAAATTAAGGAGGGAGTGTAAATAGACCCTTGACAAAGCCGAAAGGAATAAAGTATTTTTGTTCTGGGCCTCACATGGGAACAAAATATAATTTTTGAGGTCAAAATCTCGAGTTTTTAGGGTTGTAACTTTAATTATCATTAATACCTATATTATGACACGTTTACCAATACATGCATCAGTGTTATGTTATAGGTGTGCTGTTTTAGTTTTGCCGTAACGCGATTTTTCACCCAAATTCATTTCCCAGCAATATTTTTTGCGTAAGGTTATTTTATTTTATGAACAGAATGGTTGGTTGACGGCTAATTAAATATATGTGTTTTATGATATTTATGACGTCCACAAAAAACTAAATTATAAGTAATCATTATTACACCGAACGTCCAATTGCTCTGATCAGAATAGAATATCTTGAATCAGAATGAGGTTAACTTTTAACACAGAATAGGAAATGTGTTGATTCTAGATTTACAGTAACTGTGTTGTTTATGTTGTCTGAAAACCAGCTTTTAAGTCTAGGTTAAATAAATTAGACAATACCACCCTGTAGACTACATCGGGCCTAAAATGGCCGCTTTATCAGAATCCATGCAGAATCTTAGTATGAATCACGTAAAAATTTCAAATTGTTATAATGTAACATGATTAATATTACGATTCTGCTAAAGCGGCCATTTTAGACACCCAGGTATTCAGCTGAATTTGGTTATTCATAAAGTCGACTCAATGATGTTTGTTTGACCGCGAGTTTCCTCACTAAGCGCGATAGATGGCGTTGTACGATTTGTGTCATTTGCTGAATCGCGGTATTAAGATTCTCCGCCGATACTATTATAAGGTTTCAAGAATTAAACATTTTGGCACTTGTTTTGAATAGAATTGTTATAATTAAACATGATTCCTCGGGCAGTTGACGAGTGCCGACCGAACAATGTTCATTATCATTCTCTTGTGCTTATCCCGAGTAGTCTTGTGCTTGCTCGGTCATTTTTAAGATCGCTCTGTACTAGTTCATTTCGGACAGTGAACTAGTTCATTCTATTAGTTCTAATAGCTCTATTCGGTCTTCGCTCTTGGTAAGCATTTCCATAGAGCATAGCGCGGATCACTCACAGAGCAAATACACACTCTAGGTATTACCAAAGACATTATTATACATAAACCACTAGGTATAAATTGAACAATGTGCAATGCACAATGTGCAATGTGCAATGTGTGCAATGTGCTGTCTACTGTGTGTACATAAATAGTAAATAAATAAATAAATAAATAAACAATATATAAATGCAACATCTGTAATAATTAAATTAATCTCTGTTTAATATTACCACAGAGTTCACAGCTGCCATATTAGACTTTATGGCATTGAAATAACGCGCATCTCATTTCATTCTTGTGAATTCGGTTGATCGGGTTCGTCGGCTATTCTCTCTCGTTCTCATTCATTCACAGACACATCGAATGAAAACGTATCGTTTCTGTCACAATCAGTCAGACTGTATTTTCATTTCTCGTTCGGGCGATGTACGTGTTCGGAAAGAGCTATTTGACCTATTAGACCGATTACAAGCCAGCGTTCGGAAACGTTTCTTCTAGTACAGTGCGAAGATACGGCTCCTATTCGTTCATCGTTCACGAACTACACAAGACTAATCCCGAGTCATTTGGGAATTTGGGATCCGCGCACTGCGCAGCTATCTTCTCGATTACTCGTTATTTTACCAGAGATCTTTTTTCTTGCCATATAATTATGGCCAAAAATATAATAATAATAATAATTGCTTGGACCCTGTTCCCGATACCGGTGGGCTACAATTTTTTATATTTTAAATGTTTTTTTATTGTATTTTGTAAAGTAATAAGTTTATAACAAAATACATTTTTAATAAAGGAAATAATAATAATAATTTATAAAAAATTAATTAATCAATTTAATCATTAGATTTACACAGTTCACAGTCTTGAGTGACTCAATGATAATCTCTCGTATTTTAGAGTACCAGCATGATTATTCAGAAATAAACCAGTTATCTTTATAAATATTGCCAACGAATTCGTTTCGCTTAGTCTTTCGAAGGGCCCCTTAATTAAAGTATTCTTGTATATGACAAGAAATGCATAAATAATTCGGTAAAACATAAAATTTCAAGAAAGAGTAAACATATAATTATGTCTCACGAGGACAATAAAGTGGTTCTTAGTTTGTGATTCATTTGTTTGTTTCTTCTTGTTCTTCTTTTGTTTTTCGAATAAAGAATAATCCGTTATCATATCTGCTTTTGTATATTAGGAGGTATTTTTATTATTTGGAGTTATTAGAACGGCAATTTTTTTAAATTTGCACTATAGCAAACAGTAAGTAAATGTATCGCACATTTGGATCAAATACTTTATTTGCTTAGGTCATTAACTTTGTATTGGTTTTGTTTCAGATTTTTAAAAACTTTATCAATTTAGGTAAATGTATTTTTTGTGACTTCGCATTTTCAAAGCCTTCCTTTTTAGAGAAAGCTCTTATGTCGAAGTGTCTACTTAGTGTCGCAAAATACGGGATTAAAATTTTCATCGATTTTATTAAAATAATCTGCTGAGCATATATTTCAACCGTGTAAGTTTTGCAATTTTGTAGGAAATAACTGTCAACCTGACAACCGGTTATAATTATTATGATGCCTAGAATGATGTTCAGAATACGTGGCAACCCCTGTGTTATTAAGTATTATGGCGTGTAAGATGTCTTATCACTTAAAACAGTATTAAAATAGGTCATAAAAGGTAAAGCCCGGATCTATGGAGCTGTCCAAATGCACGTCGCGTGTCCACTTTCCCACATTATGCAGTAGTGACGTCCTTGGGTTAGTTAATGGAACCTTTCAACATAGGATTAGTCCTTCGCATGTTTGGTTTAAAGTTTAAGTTTCCTTGGCATATTTAGATAGATATGACTCGAGATCTTCGATATAAAATATTTAATGCAACTTAGTTGGTTTGTTACTTCTTGCACTAAAAAAAGTTGTGGAAGAAGGTTTAAATAATTTCGGTCATGCAATCAAAGCAAGTAAATGCTTCTTGAAAAAAATAGGGGCGTACGGTGAAATTCTTAAGAGTTAATCATCGCAAAATCAATAATATGACTGCATAAAGGACCTATGTGACAACACCGCAATAAGTACTACAGCAACCTAAAAAGTACTACATTGTCATCTATTACACACTAATAAACTAACACCGAAAACCTACTTCGCGTAATTCAAGCAATCCGTGATTTCTTTTCTACTTTTAAACATTTAAGCTCACATACACAAATACCCAGACCCGAAACAACTATCCGTAGGCCATACAAATATTTGTTCCGTGCGAGCGCAGCAGTCCAATTGCTCAGCCACTGCGCCAACCGTGCCGTAGTAAAACCGTGGTATTTAAGAGTACCTATGATAGAAGAACCCGAGAACAACTGTCGGGCATTTTAATCCCAGATATTATACCCGTCTGGTTGGTGGTTCCTCCTTTTTTACGGGAGATGATCAACTTTCCCCTGTTCATCAAGATGCATTTTCGAAACTTATTATCACCTTAGAAAGGCTTTCACTCCATGTTTAAATCAGCTGCAATTCAGGAGTCCAACTAAAACACAGTTAAGAAAAAGTTACCAAAACAAGCCAATCTAGACCATAACTCAAACGAATAAAATACCAAAACTTATTATTACGTCAAGCAAAACTAGCAAAGCATTAACGACTATCGATCGACATTGAATTTCCACGCTATGCTTCTGAGTCATTCGCAGTCAACTGAGACGGGTCACGCTCTTGAAACCCGTGTTCGGTTACCATGGTAACCGGATATGTGTTTAATTTATGAAGGAAGAGACGGGAACGGCTGTAAAGTTTTAGGCGGAAAAGCTACGATGTGGTTACGCAGTGCATTAATTTTCGGAGTAATTTTTACGTTATAGTTCTGCAATGTTCTGTTGTTTTCTTTCTTATGGTTTGTTTTATGATGCTGCAGTCAATTATTGCTGCAAAATGTCTGGAAACAAACTTTGCGATAGCTAAATTACTGTGAAAATTTGGCAAAAAGTACTAATCTACACTCATATTATAAAGAGGGCAGATTTGTTTGTTTGTTTGTAACGAATAGGCTCCGAAACTACTGGACCGGTTTGAAAAATTCTTTCACGGTTGGGAAGCTACACTATCCCCGGGTGACATAGCCATACTTTTTATCCCTGTATTCCCACGGGAACGGAAACTACGTAGGTGAAACCGCGTGACGTCCGCTAGTTAGTTATAAATGCAAAATGCGCAAATATAAGTAATTAGTGTGCTTGAAGTATTAAATAAATCTATAGATCTGATGCACACCAGTCAGGATACTTTGAAATAGAAACCTACTTAACTATAACATTCCGTCAGATTTCTGAAAATAATTAGACCAGGAAATTTAAGTCCAGTTTCCCACTCCCCATTTAATTACAAAAGTTCTACCTTTCCTTAAAACTTCACCGTGAAAAGTTTCAAGTGAAACGTTGTATTTATGCACTTCGAAGGTGTAGGTACAAACTACGAACTAAGTTACCGACACATCCCAATAAATCATAGTTCGCACAGCAACAAAGTTCCAAACACAGGTGAAAACTCAACTACAGCAACTTTATTAGCACTTCAATATAAAGTTAGAACGACAAAGTCCCCTTTGCCTTCTCCCAACTCATCTTGTACTCGAACTGCGACAGTAACTACTTAGTGAGTTAGAAAACAGCTGTAGTTGTACTGGTGCAGTCTTTTTAGCTCTAACAACATGCAACCTTATTAAATGTTAATAAGGTTCACTATGATTTTGACTCGTCCAACTTACCACAATGTCTCAAGACGAAAGTCTATAACCAGTGTGCGTTTCCATTGATACATACGGGATCAAAACGTGGTCGCTCACAACGGGCCTCATCAGAAAGCTCAAAGTCACCCAAAGGGCTATGCTAGGAGTTTCCTTGCGTGATCGAATCAGAAATGAAGACATTCGCATGACAACCAAGGTTACCGACGTAGCCCGAAGAATCGACAGACTTAAGCACATTCACACTCGGGCACATTGCTCGCAGAACGGATGGCCGATGAGGCCAAAAAGTTCTGGAGTGGCGACCACAAACCGGAAGACGTTGCATTGGAAAACCTCCCACTAAGTAGACCGATGACCTGGTAAAGGTTGCCGGGACCCGCTGGTTGCGAGACGCACGGGACCGGTGAATGTGGCGACACCTGGGAGAGGCCTATGTCCAGCAGTGAACGTTTTTTGGCTAAAATGATGATGATGATTTTGACAGACATTACGGCGGCAGGTACCTTATTGTAACAAAAATAAATACCTGTCACTGTGGCTTTGACAGACGAGATTGTAATGTACGATCATTTTTATCGCACGACGATGAACGCATCGTTTGATCGTTCGACCGTTGCCAATTAGGACGCCGCCGCCAGTTGCATCAGTTAAGTCTTGACGCCGATGCAACATTGCTGGGAAAACGTTAGACAGAATTCTTGAACATAGTTGTAATCTTGTTGTAATTACTGTCAGCGCCTGTGAATTCAACACTGCATCATTATATTGCTCATCACGTATGGAAACACCACACAGACCCATATTTAATATTCATGGCACATAGCAAGTTCTATTTCCATTTAGATCCAAAAGGTAGATTCTGCTGATGAAAATTGAAGTCCAAATCAATAAGTCGTTTTGGGAAATGAAATGGTCGTATTGGATGCAACTGTTTTTGTAATTTTAGAATCCGAAGTTATGATTGAAACTACTATGATAGATAACAGACTATTAAAGATTTTGATGACAGAATTTTATTATTAGTACCCTGTCTTAAGCCACTAGTACGCCTGAGTGATATTTCTCGACGGCTTGTAAAGCCAAGTCAAGAGGCATAAAACACACACCATGCTCTAACCACGTGATAAAAAATGGAAAACTTATATTGCCTTCAAAAATACATTCTATATACTTAATGATAGAAGTGAAGTCACATCTGCATCTGTTTCGTAATAAGGTTGTTCACAAAAAAAACTAATTAGTCCGTCATATCGATTACTAAAAATATTGGACACGTATTTTATCTTTTTTCACGTAATCAAACAATGAAAACGATACAGTGCTTTGAAAACTCGTGTGACGTCATACTCTAAGACATTGGTATGACATTTTTTGCGGTCAGTGACGTCACCAACCCCCACTCAAATCTTTGACGCGTTTTATCTTCTTCAATTTTTTTTTGATTTGATGAAACAAAAAATGCATATCTAATATTTTTCGATAATCTAACAGACGGACTAATTAGAATCACATTATTTTAAGTCGGTAAACTTCCCTATTAAGATTTAAAAAAAGGTAATCAGTTATTCGCATAAGAATCCGGAAATTATTGCGAAATAGTAATAATCATTTATTTTTCTTCGGTGTGTATATTCCTGATCCACAGCATGAGGTTCTGTAATCTCTATGAATAACGTTTCCATTAGCTGATGGGGCGAATCTTTTATTCAATGGAGGAAGAAACTCCAGCGATCTGTTTTCTGTTTTATTCCTATGATACGTTTTGGAATAAAGCCTGAGATTTCTGTCTGCCAATATTGAAGACAATATTTATGGAACGAATTGATAGTACAGCGCACCTTAGTACCTATTTAGACTTTGAAAATAGAAAACTAATTTCAATATTTTAGCTATCTTTGTCAGTAGAACAACCTCTAACTAAATACTCTTTGTATTATTTGGTTTTGGCGTTTGTCTTATGGCCCGGTGGCCGTGGTTTCGATTCCCACGGGAAGTATACTTTGTAAAATTTGTTTTCATTTTGGCTAGGACATTTCAGGCTTCAATCACTTGATTGTCTGATAAAAAGATGATTCCGTGCTTCGGAAGGCATGTATAAGGTGAGTGGTCCCGGCCGTCAAACCATGTCAGAGGCTCTTGAGGCGGTTTAGAAACTCTGACACTAGAGTGTCAGGGTCGTTAGATATTTTATTATTGCCCACATGATTAGAAGAAGAAGAGGTCAACAGGCAGTCCTTTAATGGAAAAATACTGGTATACATTCAGCTGGATACGGTATTGCCGGCTGAACCTAAAGGGTTTGCACATGATGACGAAGAAAGACTATTACTTCAGCCTGTTTGTACGACTGCTATGTTTTTCGAGACATGGTGAGAATTTATTCCAAAACGTCTCTAATGCAATGATTTTACATCAGCTAACTTAATAAACCTACTTATAATAAAGAACTCAACATGTTTTATCAAATCATACAATCCGGGCATTCATTTAACTGTCTTGGATCCCGCAAGTAAATTATAGAATAGCGGAGGACTAGAAGAAATAGTATTTCCGCAATTAGCAGGAGACAGAACAAAATAAAGCCAATAGGCACGTCATATAGAGGTTACCATTTGGGATAAGCCCAGTTGCCTAGCACCACCAATAAAATATTATCTTTTATATGAATGGGTTTTAAGTTGTGAGTTATTTGATTCCAATAGTATTATAGTAACACTAACAGGTACTAACTTCCAATAACATTACTGTTGTTTTATGTTTTTTTTTTTATTTTTTTTTGTTTTTTTTTATGTTTTTTTTTTATTTTATTTTTTTTTTCAAACAAAGCGGAGGCGGGTCGCTAGTTTGAAAAGTAATCAACCCACTTAATCCCTTCAAAGCAGAAACATTTTGAGGGAACATTAATTTGAAATAACTTTTGCGTCTAAATCACATCATGTCATACTGTTGGCTCTCAAAGGAAACCGCGTTTTAATCGGATCAGTAACTACTCGTATTACAGACGAAAACTATTCAGCTGAATTTATCGAATGGAATGGATAGCTCATGAAATACAATGGAGCTAATATTACATTATTTGATACGAACATAAATTTTAACAATGTTCTAGTTTATTGGCACGTAAAATCTTCTTGTGTCGCTGGATAAGAGTAATCTCAACAACGGTTTAGGCAATCTTTTTTTTTATCGCGTGGTTAGTGCTCGACCTGGTGTCAGAGGTTTATGCCTATGCCTCTGACTTGGGTTTACATGCTGCCGAGAAATATCTAGCATGCATGCTGATTTCCTCACGACGTTGGTTGTAAGTGACAAAAATAATAATTGTTATTATTTTTTTCATATTTTTAAATGTTTTTTTTTTTAATTTTATTTTATAAAGGTTATTTAAAAGTGTACCTTATTGGTTTGGGGCTAAGTAAAATGAATAAACGGAATTGTAATACGCACAATCGCACATGAATCCAAAAAATCAAAGGTTTAGGTATGTCTAGTGTTCAACTTCGTAACAGACGTTTAGACTTATAATGTTACATAACTATTTAGATTTTTTCTTAGTAATTTATCATTTCATTAAATTAATGAGTAGTAAAAACATTGCGACATAATATTTCAGATGTGGACTGTGTTGACCCTGGTTTCATCCTAAAATTCTTGAAATGAAATGCTCTCATCAGGTCAAAAACGAAAACGTTCCAGACCACAAAAGAAGACTTCGTTATATCGAAACAAAAGAACATTCCCGCTTGAAAAAGATGAAAATATTGTCACAATTTCAGTGTTTTCTCCCTAGACAATATGTCACCATTATGTTAGGGTTCAGAAATGTAATCATCGGTCAACGTCGAAACTTATTTTGGTCAAGAAAGTTTTTGATATTAGGATAGTTAGGACTTTTCGTATCATTTTCTTTTACACGAAAATGATGTTAGTGTAACTCGATATCGATAGTGGTGGAAATGGGTTTAACGTTACTACATTACGTGGTCTAATAGTACCAAAATAAGACTGTATAAGAATATTTTGGCACCCGGCGAAAATCTGAACGAACGCGGCTGTCATCTTATATTTTAATACAATTTCACAAAAATGTTTAGGTCCCAATGTTGCCTTTCCGTCATCTTCATTTTGGCACAACCTTATAAAGTAAAAAAAAGTACTACCAAATAGAAACTTAAGAAGAATGGCGAATTGAAATTCAAATGAATGTAAATACGAAGCTTATAATGAGTTGTGAATGACTGCGGCAAAACGAAGATGCGGCAGAATTTAGTAAAATCATTAGGCCCTTCTTCACAAAAAAATTAGTAAATTGAATTCATTCACTTAATTTTGTAAGCAGCTTGGAATTGTAGGTCGTCATGGTAAAATATGATATTATCGCGATTTTGATCGATAAGGATTTTCATCACAATGGTACTGCTGCGGCGCCTGGTAGAATTACCTACTAAGCGTAAAGAATCAACTACGCTGTTTATATTAAAATATGCTTGAAACATGGCAGATGTGAGTGGCAATGCCTGGAAGGGCCCTTGAAGTAGTTACATTGACTTAATTGATAAGGATCTTTAGAAAAGTTTGGTGCGTAGTATTCTCAACCTTTGTGAATGTATGAGTAGAGCTTAGAACGTGGAAGTCGCAGAAGGAGTATGTAAGGATCGTAGCAGGTGGAGTTCTGTGATGACTTATGTAGTAAGAATGCGAGTCAGGAGAAAACTGCATAAGCCAAACATTTTCTTTCGAATCGGAACCCAAGACCATACCTACGCTTAGTAATGATGATGGTTACCAAGAGAAGAGAGGTTTTTCCTCACATTTATAGACATGACAAACAACTTTTATCGATGTTGATAGGCAGAAACTAGAGAGTGCTACCTACTACAATACCCATACAGCAATCCTTTGTTAGCTTATTTACCAGCTGTTCAAAATTGAACACGTTTCGAACACAACATTTCAGAATTTGGCTGGATATATATTTATGCTAAGTAAGCAACAAGGCACTTGGTAAGCTAGTTAGTGGTTTACTTAGCCTGAGGTGTTTGAGCTCTAACTTTGGTAGTGCTTAGGTGTTCTTGCAGTTTCCCGTTTTGTGTTCTGTTTGACTTTAGCGGAACTTGTGGTTCTGACTTAGTTCATTAGCTGTTTATTAATCATCGTTTGTTGTACTTAAGAGTATTTCTGAATTAGCAATGCAATAATAAACGTCGGTTGTACGTACAAGTACTTATAATTAGATAAGAAAAGTTAGTTGACTAATGATACTGATTTTCGAAACACTGCAATATAATCATCACTCTCCTGCCCTTTTTAAAATTTATTGGGGTCTATGCAGCATTTCTTTTTCTGCCACAATATACGTCTTAAAAATCCGCAAAAAATACCCGAATATAAAATTCAGGGAGACTATCCATATTTAACAAAGCAAAAGATAGAGAGTTGTTAACAATATTTAGGTATGAGTACCTTCCTATAACTTTTGTGCGCTATTTATCTTTTCGGCAACTGACTCAGTTTTTGTCTGATCTTTTATCTTTATTCTATTTTGACACTATTCAGCTACATCTTATCTAAACATCATAGCTATCGCCCCTATCCTACATCTAACTAAATAAAACGAAACTAACATTAGACATTTTCTCGTTCCAGCTGCCAGCATCAACGAAACATGCATGTTTAACGAACAATGTGAGGACGTGTACTTCAAGACAGAATGCAGAAACGAAAGATGTGCTTGCAAGTTCGAGATGGTACCCGAGGTGACCGTAGATGGCGCCGTCATCTGCACTTGTAAGTATTGACAATGTTTTACTTTTTGTTGTGGCGTAGTGCTTTAGGTGGTAGGGAAATGAGACAAGGATTACTTAGTTATACATTTACTTTTGCACTACACTTACAAAATAGGTTCTAGGGTCTAAGGTTCTAGGGTCTAAGGTCACGCACTGTCACTGAAGGTAGGAAAACGGTACTGCCCTGAGCAACCAGAAGACGTCGATCGCCACGCACGGTAGGTAGGCCGGGTCAGGCGGCCTCACGCGTCGGTAGGGACGCGCGGCAGGGCGGTCGACCAGGTGGGCAGCGGGCTCAGGACAACTAGCCCTAGGCAGCGTTGGTGGTAGGCAGGTAGCGGCAGCGCAGACGGCCAGTAGGTAGCGGCGGCAGGCCGCTGTCTACACGGCCACGCCGTCGTCTTGTGCCGGACGCGTAGGCGTCACAGTTTAGAGGCGGCACGCGGTAGGGCGGCCGTGCAGATGCGTGCTTCTCACCGCGTTGGTAGATGCGCGGGAGCACAGCAGAGCAGCAGAACAGTGCAGCGTGAGCGAAGCAGCCATAGTTGGCTAGCCAGCGCTAGGAACCCTGAAACAGCACCAAGGGGGCGCTTGAGCTCCAAGATGGTTCCTGTAAGCCCCTACGATGTGCGTGTCCCAGCCATGCGTTAGATGCGGCAAGCTCAAGGCAGTGAAGAAGATGGAAGATGGGTACTCACACATCGCAGTGGTTTACAGTGATTAGGTGATAGGTGAATAGTTGATAGACTAAAGGTAAGGCGTGGCGTCACATCGCCACGTGGTTCTCATTGACCGTTGACTCGCGTCGCCGGTTTATGATACAGCATGGATGAGCATGATTTAGTTTATAGAGAATAGAATAGGATGCATGCCATGCGGAGAACCATATAACTAATTAGAGCACATGTGCATAGTGAATAGCTAGGTGCTAATTAATATTAAATTACAGAATACATTGCCGGCAGCCATGTTAAATAGACACAAAGATTACAAATAGATATGGCTTGCCGGGACATAAATTTAGCAGCAAAAGAACACAATGGCGGAGTTCACTTACCCAATAACTGGGGACTTATCTAGTAGGCTGCTGCTTGATGTAAAAAGGGCAGAACCTATGCGTGCAGCCGTTTTTAAAGGAGGTCCTGAGCGACGTTCTCCCTCCATTGTGACATTACAGAACATTTAGGGTTGTACCTATAATTTAGTGAGGTGACAACTTTTTAGAATTAGTCGGTTTTTAGTGAATCGACTAATTTATGCTACATTGTTTAATGTTAGATTAGTTTTGCGGTTGAGAGCATCTAAGATGCTCATCTTTCATTCTGGAGCTGTTTGTGTTCTGTAAATGTACTTATGACATTTTCCGTTGGATTAGATGTGAAAGATTATTTAAAAAATCATAAGCATACAGAATTCTCATTTATGTAATTGGAAAATGTTACGTGATGTACATAATTTGAATTAAGCATTCGATTCACATTCAACAACTAATCCTTATTAATTGAACAACAGACTTTTGACTATGCTGTAATAGTCATTTGAGCATGTTTATATTAGCAGCTTATGTTCATGAATTGAAGAATAAAAATATTTAATGATATAGTTACAACTAGGTAGGTACTAATAATAATTGAAAATGTGTGTTACATAAGGAGTTCGCACAGGACCACTATTTGGTCCAAGAATGCACGACAAAATTATGTTGTCTACGTCGTTGTCCTTGGGACCTTTTTTTTTGGGGGGGGTGGGAAATCATCAAATAACCCCTCCCACTCTTGGGCAGAGCGAAAGGGAGTGTCAGACTTCTACTGACTAAAAACCGCCCATGTTCCTTCTGAGCCCTATATGTCGAGGCCGCGGTGACTAGTGTACAACCCGCAGCCGTCCTTGAGACTTTGGGTTTAATTCCTTTGTCAGCCACAGTATTACTGAGTTTTCTATCAAGGTCTAGACTTGTGCCAGACTAATGGTTCCATTATTATATTGGATATAAAAACTTCCAAACTGTGAGTCTACTAACCAAAAGGAGTATTGATACATTTTAACAATTTTTTTTCAGCGGTCAAGCCGGTGGAAGAGTCGACGAAGACTCTGGATCCTGCGATGATCGGAGTCCTTGTCGGCATGGCGCTCATGTTTGTCATCATCTGCGTGGTTTTACGGCTCTTTAGCAGGTAATGTATTATGACATAGCCTATTAGGTATGATTCTATTTTTTTTTTCTTTTAGTATATATTTTTCCAAACTTAACTGGCTTAGCGTAGAACGGAGTTCTAATAGAAGATGTGGTCAAGTTGAGGCCTAACTTTTTATTATTGATCGCTTGATTTTTGCATTGTCCAAGTTAAAATAGATTCCAGGTTCAAATTGGTAATACTTGAAATTAATGTACTGATGGGCATCACTGCCGCACATTAAGAGGGGCATAACTATTTTATTTCATATTCCAAGTCGTAAGCTATCGTTATTACTAGTTATAACCTTGTTGATGCTTCTGATGGTCTATTGTTGCATGAAAGTGAAAAATTTAAACACTGTTCCCCATAATTATAACGTTAGTAGTAGGTACGGAATGAAATTTATTTGGATCTAACAAAGGATTCACAGCCTACCATATCATACAACGATTGATCGCTCGATATTTGAACTGTCAAAACTACATGCACATTTTCGCTTCCTTTAAAATAGTTGTTTGTACTGTTTGCTCTAATAGTATTTGAAACTGTTTAATATTATAATTTAAGGGCGAGATGGAGGGAAAACCGCACGATCTTCAATACGCCCAACCCTCGACTGATGAACGTGTCCTTGCTGAGAGACTCCAAGCTATTGCATTCACAGGTAAATATTTTATTATTTGCATTTCATAAGACTGATTGCATCCTTAGCTGTTATTTAGTAATTATAAAGTTTATAACTTTTTTATTTGACTTAAATAGCAGAAGGTTCTGTTTGTCTGTAAATAAGCCGGAAGTTGGTAGCAAAAACATCAGTCAAGCAAACAAAATTCACCGAAAAATATAGAAAAAGTACTTTCCTAAGTCTTTATGCGGTACTCACTTAAGCCGTCACTTGGTAAAGATTTAACATACTTTTGTTAGACAAAACTTTCAAAAATTTTACTAAGTGATGAACTAAGTAATCATTAAAGCTCTCTGAGTGCGGCAGTTAGTGGTTACTTTTTAGTTTTTTATTTATTTTTTATTTTGTGGTTGATTATTTTTCTTCAAAAAAGGTGAACCTAATGAACAATTCCTACGTGTTTACAATTCCAGGATCGCCGCGGCTCTCGCGTCAGCGTTCGCCCCCCATCGAGGCAGGCGAGCCAGCAGGAGCTTAGACCTCACTCGCCAAGTCCAGGTAGCAAACCCGACCACACCATATGATTGAACTCTTAGACAGTAGGTGTATTATTTTAATTTTTGTGGTCTATGAACTACTTTTTATTTCTTAGTAAACCGCTTTTTGCCGGGGCTTCACTACCGAGCATAGCAAGGGTTTTAAACAATCCCTCGTCACACTCCAGTGGGCCATGAGGTTTTTGTTTTATTGTCATTCAACTGTGTGAAAGTAACAGAGATATTATACTGGGTGTCTAGCGCCATCTCTTTTTCACACTGGAGTGACGTTAAAACAATACTGCTGAAAGACGTCACGGTAGACCACCAGGTCGTAAACTACATCCTTGTCGATGCTGCTAATGCTCCGTTGTAGCTTAAAAGTAGGAAAATTACTACTACATAATACAAACTTACTCTTTCTGAACTGAACTTTTTCCTTCTGTAGTTTTTGCCTATCCCCAAGGTAGTAATTACAGAATGGATTTCTACTATAACAACAGATGTTGCCTTATTGCGTTTCTTCGGAATAAAGAGTAGTTCTTTTTTCATGTGTTGTTTTTCAATTCTTAATGATTCCGATTGTTATTTTTTTTAAATGATATTAGTACAGTAAGTTGCAGAAGTAACAAAACTGTGTCGAGGCTTAATTATACTGTGTGTTATTATTTAGTGCAATTTCTGCATTTGCAGCCTCGACTTTTATTTATGCAACAGATTGTACTTTGTGTACTGCACCAATGATGTGATAGATTTTCAATTCTTAATGTTTTTGACTATCTAAATGTGGTGTTTTTCCTAAATTCCTTTTGTAACACAATTTGAGGGGAACGGGCAGATCCCTAGATTTTTGTTTTATTTGCTAATTTAGCGTAAATTAAACTACTAGTTACTATTAGAGACTGTGATCTTTAACCTCCTCTAATAAGATCGATGTTCAGTTAGTGATGTTGTTGTCCCCGATACTGAGGTAATTTTATTGTAATAAGTTTATTTTTGGGTGAATGCTTAGAGGTTAAATGACTTATATCAAGTCTTATCTAAGAAGTTAACTTTGTCATCGTTTCTTTATTGAATAGCTAAACTGAATTGTAAAACAAGTTTTAAATGAAATTACACATACGCATTTAATAAAACTTCTTGAATTTTTAAGACCCCTCACAGTTACGAGCACTCATATGATTCCACGAAGTAAAATTCAAACCCGATTTTCACGTGAAACAACAGGTTCTACAATAGGAAAAGACCTATTTCGTAATAGTCCGAGTTCGACAATGTTAAGTGTCTGTGTGTGTTATGATATCATAAGATAACAATCAGTATACAAGGAGAAAATCACTATTTAAATTTACTGTGTGTACACATATTCGTGCTCGTGACTGTACATAACACAATTTAAGCTAATATTGCCCGTTTCCCTGCTTACTAACAATGCTAATCACTAAATGATTATTTCATGTATCAACAGCACGCCCTCATCAAAGTCATCAGCTACACCGAAAACCCTCAGGTTACATACGACTATCATTTTGCTTGTTATGCTCTATATTATCTATAGTTTCAAATAACGTAGGTATACTGCACGTATCTATAACATCTTAAATTATAGGGTTCTTTTACAAGAAATCTTTAGAGATTTTTTTCTGATGGACATCAATTTATATTAATTTATCTCTCCTTCTATAATCAAGAATAGCACTTTACTATTTATGTATTATATCTTCATTTTGGTTTTCAATTACAATAGACTTGACTCATCTATCTTAAACTCGACTCTTAAAATATATTTAGTTGGTTGCATTTTTTTAGAACCCTTTTCAGTAC
This sequence comes from Diarsia rubi, assembly GCA_932274075.1. Taxonomy (NCBI): domain Eukaryota; kingdom Metazoa; phylum Arthropoda; class Insecta; order Lepidoptera; family Noctuidae; genus Diarsia; species Diarsia rubi. The sequence goes on along the minus strand of OW026417.1, from coordinate 19,364,293 downwards.
TTACTTACTTTTAAAACGTCAAGTTCGTCACTTTGCATCAATTGAACATAATGTTTACTGAAGTTTTCTTTTCTGGTTAGGCACACAACTCCACTATACAAATTATTATAACGTAGTCTAGAATAATTATATAGGATATATACTCACGGCAACTAACTAGTGACCTCACAATATTGTGTTTCTGTGTGTCGCAGCATTTAAGTAGGTAATCTGGAACTGTTTTATGAAGTATTAAAGTCTTCATTTCTCCGTAGCAAAAGAGGACTGGGGTTATTCATTTTCGCTCATACACTGGACAAATATGAACTCTGGGTTGTAATAATGCGGTTCCAAAACGTACTTCTAGCGAATACACTATTTATGTCTTTTTGAACTGGTATACGAATTATCAGATCTATTTTAAAATTTACCGTAGGCCCCTTCTCTCTCTATAAATCGATACTTGTAGTTATTACTTGCTAAGAAGGTATTTTTGCATTTGTTTTAACTTTAGAAAGTTTACTTAGCCCAGTTCTATTGTATTGCTGCTAAATAGAATTTCTAACAGGATAAAATACTGCTTTGGCCAAGCTACTGTTGCGTTTTTAAACAGAACATAATAATATTTAAGTAAATACTTATCCCATTAATTTCATCTGATAAAATGATCAGTAGACACAATTTCCATTAGTATCTCATTATTATGAAACTATGCAAATGTAGAACATGTGAGTTATTCTTGCATGATTTTCTGCTCATAAAACTCTTAAAAGAACCTAACATTATTGCCCAAGTATAGAAGTTATACGTTCAACATTCTAAGAAAGAATTTCTTTTCTATTAGAATAGTTAAAATTGATTCAGGTAAAGTTTTTCACTCATAAAATTATGATACTCCAACCTTTTCACCGCCAGCGTACACAGAACGCGATGCCTCGCCTAGCGCCAAGCTATACATCTATAACGAAATGTATAGTAAAAAGTAGTGATGAGGCTAGCGTCATATCGATGAATGAGAATTATACACATTAAGTTATGTTTTATTTATAATTTTACGGATATAAATAAAAACTGATTAAATATTTCCATATTTGTTTTATTTCACAGTATCCTTAATGAGAAAAAACAATATAAATTATAAGAATCAAAGAAACAAATACGTAACTCAATTAGAGCCATAAGAAATGAGGTACATCTCTAATTGTTTCAAGACGTCATTCTTTGACTTCATTTCAAGTCCTTGGCGCTCAGAACACGTTAAATTCGATTCTGATTAGGGATGTGGTCTATGGTTTTTTTTCTATGTTTGTCTACTCCCGTGTTTTTTAACTACCTAACTACTTCTGTCAACATTTTTTTACCGTAGGTATCTAAGCGGCAGAACTTTTCATTGTATTTATTGTGTATTTCGCCGTGTTTTTCGAAATGGAACGAAAGTATGGATTTCCTACTTATTGCCACCATAATTTTCATGCATACTTTAGCCAGGCCCCGAACATTGGTCGATGACGCGCCAGGTTTATTTTGTAGACGCAAAATGAAGAAATATAGGTATACTCCGAGTCCGATTCCACACCTTGTAGAATGCTTAAAAGCTCATCGGTATCCATTTCTTCGTTCATGTCAATAACTTACATATTTCTTTACCTATGTAGTTAACAAATATTGCTGCAGACTGCACTGCACTATGACAAAGTGGCCTTGACAGCCATACGTTTATGACGTCACAGAACGTCTTCCATATTAGTCCGTGGCGCCCGGGGTACTGACAACCATAGACTTATCGCTGACAACCAATTATTTTGTAGAGATGGGAATATAATTATCGATAAGGATTGCCAACAACTATATAATTCCGGTTCGGCACATATCCGACGGTCGAAATTCATCTAGTTTCCCTTTGTTATAAAGTAGTTATCTAAGTTCATATTTTACTGACCTCAAATTGTTTTCGATAATAATATTTCTAAATATTTCAACGGGTGAAATCAAACAGTTTTAACTTTCGCGTCACATCACTGGCCGACTACATATAAAGTCCTTGGCGTTCTGGGGATATTAAAAATGTTCGCAGTTTTTGTTTTTGCCAATTTTAAGACAATTAAGGGCTTCTTTTGTGTGGGAAAATAAAAAAAACAGGGTATTAGACAGTGCTTTTAAATAATAAAATGAAAAAAGGCCTGTTAAATACAGTAAATTTATTTTTATAACATATGTAGAATGAAGAGCTTCTAATGAAGTCGTGGCGCTGGTGGCACGAAAATCTGGAACTTCTATTGATGTCCGTGGCGGTGAAAAGGATAAGGATACGCTACGCATGTGATCCTTTTCGAAATCATGCTATAAGCATGCTTTGCCTTCAACATATTGTCTTACAGAAGCTGGTCCTACAGGTTATTATTTGCTTACAGGTTCCCGGCGTGGGTCTAGAGCTAGCAGTGGACACTCTGCCACGTCTCTGCGATCAGCTACTCTTAGATCCCCAACAACCCCTGGACCGACTTCAGTCACCGTCGAAATTCGCGCACCAGATGTGTAAAATGAACAAGAACATGACAATCATTTAATTGATATTAAAGAATATAATGATGGTACAAAAGATTAAGATCGAAACGTTTATAAGATAAGAGATATCTTAAAGAATGATGTAAGTGATGATACTAACATGAATGAGAAAGGTGGGGAAGATTATAAAAGTACTGTAAAAACCAGTCCATCGTTTAAATTATTTGTGATATATTATACCAATGTTTCAACAAATATTTAGGCTTATATTCATCCGTTTGATAGCAATAACACGCACTATATCTGTCGTTAATTCAGCCACTTTGAAAGTGCCTCAGAAGTGACATAAAGTTTCGTCTCACATGATTATAATTTTGGTAATAAGATAAAATAATTACACAAAATTAGTAAGTAATGTTAAAGATAAAGTTATGAACACATTCACAACCCAATATAATTCACGTTTAATAGAAGTAGAGCACAGTTCAACGATTCATAGATTAAAAACAACTAGGTTTACTTACGTAAGCTTTTTTAGCAATGAAAAAGTAAAAGCTTTTTGGCAAACATTTTTGTAGTTTGATAGTTTTAAATTGTCGATTAATTAATAGATAAGTCGTAATGGTTTCTTCTTTTCAGTATCCCATAATTATGAGTACTTATACTAGATTCTACTCCCTGCCTTAGAAATAAAGATAAGCTTACAAAATAAGCGTCGTAAAACTAAAAATATTTATTTACGGGGACCATCCTCCATAAGGGAGCGATCAGAATTTTGAACGGTGGATATTTTAAATAAACGGTGGGAAGCTTCGATGCTGCTTTCTATACTATAATAAGACTTTTAAATTTTAGTGTAAGAGCGAAAATAGCTTTTCTTTAAACCATTTCTATGAGAGAGAGTTGTGAATCGAAGTTAAGATTTCATTACTTACTGAGTTCTTTAGTATCGTTAGTCTTGTCTGTGTAAATCGGGGAAATTTACACAGACTAAAAAAAAAGTAATAACTATTTCATAGGTTACTTCATTGCACCTCTGATGCTTAGACCAAATTTTATGCAATGCGCACAAAATGTGAGTACATTTAGTGGTTCTGCGATAAACTATGTACAACGGCGAAAAGCATAAGACAAATGTATAGGAAAAATATATAAATTAAAAATAACATCACCTTCATTAATATGTATGGGTTATACTTCAATTAAGGGGAAGAATTGACGTATTGCCGATACTGGATCATTCACTATGGAAAGATAATTACTGTAAGCTATTGTACTTAAACATGATAAAAAATATGCTCACATTGTGAAAAATGTATTTCGTACACTGTGCTAGATATTATTATGTACCTACTGAAAAATTTACGCTGTAATTTAATTATATAAACTTTTATTATAATATAACTTATACTTCCCAATAGTGATGTTTCAATTACCTGCATAATTATGATCTTTATAATAGACTAGCGGACGTCACGCGGTTTCACCCGCGTAGTTCCCGTTCCCGTGGGAATACAGGAATAAAAAGTAGCCTTTGTCAACTGGGGATAGTGTAGCTTCCCAACGGTGAAAGAATTTATCAAATCGGTCCAGCAGTTTCGGAGCCTATTCGTTACAAACAAACAAACAAATCTTTCCTCTTTGTAATATTAGTGTAGAAAAGTCGTAGTTGCGGAACACCCTCTATCTTGGTGGACCAACAACCATGAATTGGTCGCTGTAATAGACCGCCTATTGAGAGGCAATGTGAGAGGGACCTGTCATGACTATGTACAAGACGACTGTTGATGACTTGATAATATTATTGACAAATTGTAACACATTTCTGGTAAACATTCTTCAGTAAACTTCATAATTATCTAGAGCATTCAAATTTCTATGCATTGCAAAAGTTTGCAATGAAGCCTAAGAAATTCGCATTTGCAAACGTTCGACGTCCAATCTTCAAACAAAACAAACTCCGGTAAACATAATGCACTACCAGTTTTGAGAATATGACATTTTTAGAAATTCCAGTGTGTCATTTTGAGAATGTGGCATTGTGTGCCTAATCGGTTCTGTCACGGTCGAGATCGTTAAGACAAGGGCATTGCGATCAACTGACTTCTAAGTTTCACATGTTATGCTGCTCAAAGATTTACTGAAATACAAACAAATTCCCTTTGTTTTCATTGTCAGTAACAAACATACGATGCCTCATTCTATTATTAGCTGTACCCGGCATAGCAACGCCCTTTCTCCTACCTACGAACCTACTACCTACTCACTTTAAAAATGAAGACATGTAATAAGTCTATGAGACTCAAATTTTAATACAGAATAAGATGTATACCTATTTCAGAAATGAATGTGGTCTCAACTCCTAAGTTAGGACAACCTGTATTGACTGAGACTGAGGTTTTTTATCATTTATATAGACCTAATTGAGAAAGCTTCGATAGTGTTTATTGTTTAAATAAATTTACAAAAACAAACAGAATAATAAGATAAGATAAAGGCACATTCAATAATTAAAGAAAGACAAATCAATAAAACCGAATTGTGTTCAAAACATTTCTATTCATAACAGTACTGTTTTACGGTGCAGCTCCAAGATTAATATAAGCTTGTTGAGTCAGTAAACCAAACTTGGCGTAGTAAATAGAGTCCGATATAAGTTTCTGTGCTATTGTTAGTTGTTTTTTATCCAAACCTCGTAATTGTATTCCTATTGCCTTCCCAAATATCTCCCAATCTTCATCTTTCATATCTACGGGTTTATAAGGCGATATTCTATCTGCTTCAATGTTGCTGTCATTTGTACTTTTGTACGTGATTGGATTTGTGAATCTCCTCTTTTTGAATGATGGTGAGCTTGGCTCTGAATTTTGGTAACTTTCCTCTTCATCCGATGATGAAGGTGATACAACCTGAAATCAATTGTATTTTAAGTATATAATAAATAACATACATTTCACTAGTACCATGTAATAAGAGTGAGCCTATTGCCAACAACCGGGCTCAAATCCGGACACTGGGCTGTTACTGAGAACCTGGTTGAAAATCCCAATAGTGCTGGGAATCAAACCAGAACTTTATAATCAGCAGAAGAGCTTATGCAACTAGTAGACCAACAAAGCAATCAAAATAAAACTGTACCTATAAGGCCGCTTTCACATTGGGTGTTAGCAGCGCGACAGTCGCGCGGCAGAAGCACATTCCTTCACATTTTAAAGGGACAACCGTAACAACCCGTTTGTTTATAGTCGAGCGACTGTCGCGCTGCTAATGTGTTAATGTGAAAGCGGCCTAAGGTAAAGTAATCTTTTAATGAGTCTCTTTTAATTTATGTGAGAAAACTCTTTGTTCAAACAGAAATGGGTAAGTAACGTTACGCATGTGCATAGATGCTGACTGGCTGAGGATCAACACACATGCAAAACCCTTAAGGCTAATAGAAACGTAAAATTTCGCAAACATATTGTTGTTATACCGTTGGCCACTAAGGTCAGATTTTTCAAAACTCAACTCTCAAGGGGGTGAAAGATTTGCCACAAAGTTAATTCGTCCTATTTTTTAAAATCCATACATTGAAAGTATATTCGTCACATGCATAAAAAATATGTGTAAATTCGTCACAAGTCTTCTTAGGTACATAATTTTTGCATGAAGTAGTGATAGCAAACTAAGTTATAATTATTATAGCTATTATAAGAAAACCAGGGTCCGAAATGCAAAATATAATTAATTATTGAAGAATGGTTTCTATTGTATGAAGTACTAGGGTATCGTAGGTTAATAGGAGATTAATGATTTCTTTCGGGTGGTCGATAGTCAAGTCCCACAAACTACCAGGAGAAGAGAAGTAGGAAGGAGGTATTGGAATCTTTCAATCAAATCTATATTATGCCTTTCTAATACCATGCACTTTTTTGTTGGAGATAGGAAACCAGGATAGTAAAGTCCCACAAACTACCAGGAGCCAAAATGGTGAATTATTAGAGTCACCATTGCATAGAGTATGACTGTTATTATTTCTCATCTCCAACAACAAAATTGCATGATATTAGAAAGGCATATAGATTTGATTATAAGATTCCTATTTCCAATAATACAATATCTCCTTCCTACTTCTGTTCTCCTGGTAGTTTGTGGGACTTTACTAAAATTGATCCATTCTTTTCATCCCAAAAAAAAAATCATTCCTGTTTTCAATACCTCCTGCCTACTTCTACTGTCCTGGTACTTTGTGGGACTTTACTATCCATTTTTCTTACTTCTTACTTGTCTTGTCTATTAAAAATAATTTAAAAAATACTGGGTCATTTCGGTTATAATCTACTTATAGTTTGATTCTCCTGCTGTCTGTACGGAAATAACCAATATGACGAATTTTTCTTCATGAAAATAGAGCTGTGGCGAGTTTACACGTACTTTTTTTCGTGGCAAATTTACTTTGTGACGAATGTGCAATAAGCCAAACAGGGGATAAAAGTTAGTATGGAAACGCGTAATTTTTGATATTTCTGATATCCGCGCGGGCGAAGCCGCGGGCAAAAGCTAATGTTTTCATAAAATTGGCCTAAAGCACAGCAAGTTGGAAATGACTCCTCAAAGTAAGCGATCCAATAGAATTTGCTACTTTCTTCACGGAAAGTGAAGCTATTTTAATTGCAGATGTCTAACAAATTAGTCCTCTTTGAATTAATAAAAATTATATCGAAATAAACACAACACGCCGATAAAAAGACGTATAACACTACACAATCGGACCCCTTTTATTTGGAAGATGCAGCCAGCGCTGTGCTGTGGGTGACCATAGTACACCACCATGCTGAGTGGCAACCTACTTGTCGCAGTCACGACGTGCAACAATTGTTTTTATTAATCCGGCTTGTTGTATTTTTTTTAATATTTGTAATGCGTGGTATGTGTAATGTTTTTTTTCCTGTATGTCTTTTTGTATGCTCGTTATGTTTCTGCGACGAATAAATATTTTTTTCTTTCTCTCTTTCCTTCAGAATGATTTCACAAACCTCACAAGAATACTTTCTTTTTTGTGGGGCGGGAAATCTTCAAATAACCCCTCCCGCTCTTTGGCAGAGAAAGAGGGAGTGTCCGACTTCTACTGACTAAAAACCACCCATGTTCCTTCTTGGCCCTTTATGTCGAGGCCGCAGTATCTCTTGCGAACAACCCGCAGCCCCGACGGGACCGGCAGAATACTTACGCCATTATTCGTATTACCGGTTAAAATTCACCGCGGGTGAGAAGGGAAGGGGGGGGGGAGAGGGCTACCCCCGGAACCCTATGGCTATGGAAATATCCATCGTTAAAGTTTTTAGGTTAGAATAGAGCTAAAACGTGAAACGATTATATCTCGTAAACTGTGAATTTCTGTGACTTGACAATTAGCAAAAAGCTTTCTATTTACGAGTACCTACTATCTACAAAAAAAAAATATGAACTTTGTCATCTTCGGCTCTTAATGGAAATTCTATCCTATTACTGTTCTTGAGATATTAGTCGAATTTTATTTTAACTTTCAAAACAAATCGCAACAACAAAAACCAAACATGAGTTGAAGTGCGTTCTAAATTTCTGCGACAGCACTAACCAAAAATCAATATAGAATTAAAAAAATCAATTAATTGCTCTTATTTAATTAGTTCTAAAAAGGGCTCGATAGTGTATAATTTAACAATAAAGCGCAATTCTTGTTCTTGTTCTTGTCATTTTTACACAAAAATCCGCCAAAATCATATCAACTAGGTTTCGAAACGCAATGCAGGTTTGAGTAAAAGAGACAGACTTATGCAACGACTGTACCAGTGTCTTCTATTTCTCACACCACGGACCACAGACACCATGTGGTGTCTGTGGTCCGTGGTGATTATCCATACTTTTTGTCCATACTTTTCGACATGAGCGGCAATGAGTGACAAATTCTCGTTTACCGACATCCACGCGAACAAAGTCGCGGGCACAGCAAGTGTATAATAAAATAACAATATTGAATGACAACAGTCTTACTAGGTCCAAACACGTCATAAGTTTCAAACACGTGGCTGAATTTAGCTGTCTAAATGTAGCATACGAGCGGGCCAGTAAATATTGTTTGAACGAGACTAACATAGGTGCGAGCAGTGCGAGCGAGAGAGAACAAAGACAATGGCGGCACGGCAGTGCGAGCTGTAAATGTCATGATTTCCTAGGACTAAAATGCGAACTGCATTATACGATTTATGAGAGTAAGAGAAACAGGTGAGAATTAAAATATTTTAGCAATTGCTGGGTCACGCGTGTGGACAAAAGACGCAAACTCACGCAAACTGGTGGTGCGCGCCGCGGCTCGAGCTCCCCCCCTTCGCGACCACAGTTATCCGCCCGTGGTCGCCCGGCGCGATCTGATGTCGTCTCGATACGAGATGCATTCATATTTTGTTCAATCAAACTTACCTCAGTTTTTAAAGGATCCTTTAGATTAGGCTGGCTAAATTCGCTTGCATTGTCACCGAGGAAAGAGAACGCGTCGAAATACCATAACGTAACTTGATACTCATCATCATCTTTATTGGCTTGTGCCTCTTTGACCTGCAATAAAAACAAGGAAACATAGTTAATACTCGTATTATGTATCGACATTATAAAAGTTTGCGGTCATGATTGTTAGATGGCGTTGGTGTCGAAATATATTTAGTTAGTTTCTTGCAATTTTAATCAAATATACTGTACAACTGAATCACCTATTATATTATTATATCATGTTAGTTCAATAGTCTAATCAAAGAGATGACAGTCATAGTATTTGAATGTTTTTAATCCAACACTATCCCTTTGGCGTTAGACAAAGGAAGAAAACAATAATATACTTTTTGTAGGTTAGGTACGTACGAAAAATAAGAAAATAAATTATTAAAAAATACGTACCCTACGTAACTCCCTGTAGTAATTAGTCCGTAAATTAAGAATTTTCTTAGTAAGCGTTTTCATACTAGCTTCCTCGTCGAGTTGTTTGTATATTTCAAGCAGTTTTTTATTGGCACTCGTTCTTCTGAATTTATTCCTATAATCTGCATGCGTCTTATCCCATAGTAGGGGCATGTTTTTGTACATCTCTATGATTTCAAACATCACTTTTTTTTCTTTTGGAGTGGACATTATTTTGTTTATGGAGCCGTGATTACGTGGACGCGCGGTGAGATAGGTACGCGCTTACTCGCATCGACGCCCGCGAGGCAACTGACCTTGGTTTAGAGCGCTGACTCGCTGCACGCGATTCTAACTTGTGTACTAATTTAGACTCGTTGCGACAACAGTGTCGCTGGCTCACTCTTGTGTTGGAAACGTTTCGTGGCTGTCTGCGTTTAGTTTCTACATTTTTAGTCTAAGTTAGTGCACTAAAAGATCTATGATCTATGGAAGTATTAGTTTGAAGAGTGAGCCGATTATTTACCAGCCCCTATTTACTGATATTTAATTAGTCAGGCTTTAAAAAAGATAACTTCCGAAACACTAAGTACATAGACACTGGTGTAGGTAGGTATGTTTCAGATAAAACCAGGTACACTCTGCCGGATATTTATCTTATGAAATAATTATAACTGCATTTAATTAACATACATCATGAAATAATATGTTAGTTAATTTGATCAATGATGCTCACTGAATAAATCAAGCAATATATTATCCAGTATAATCTGACTTCGCTTTATATGAGCATTCAGTACAATGAGAGATCAGCTTATACTAATTATGTTTTTGATCTTCATGCGTACCTAAATGTTAATTTTACAGGTAGGTACGTAACGACTTCATTTGTACTGTAGCTTATACAATATCTTACATCCTTATTGAATACTAGCTAGGTATTTTTGATAGACCCGCGGTTTTTGCTAGACTCATAGAGGCGGTGATGGTGGGGTAAAATACCCCACTTAGAGGTAAATCTTCTTAAGAATTGGGCTATTTAACAAACTCGTCAGCATCATTTTATAATAGTGTAATTAGACTCGTCGCTCTGACTCAATTTAAATATTGTCATCGACACGCGAAGAAGGAGTAGTAGGTAAGTAGTAATGAACGCGAAATTAAAACAGGTAGAGGCTTAACTCAGGAAATGTAAAACAACATAATTATGATATTATTGTTTATAGTTTTACACTGTGTTTACTGGTTGTGGAGATTAGAAATCAAACGTTTATAACCCTCCTTTCCAGTCAGGTAAAAATAGGTTTATCGCGATTCCAAACTGCTTGAGCTCTTGAGTGATTTGTTGAACTTGGAATATGCCTGTTGTTATGTTAGTTAATGGCTTTCAATATAGATGGCGCTGTTTTACAGATCGTAATTGGTCGTAAGTCGTGATGGATTTATAACGTTTTGAAATAAAGTAATTAATGGAAACGATTTATGTTTTTATTTTTTGTGTAAACAATTATTTATTTATTAAATAAAAAATAGTTATTTCACAATTTTTTTTGGAAACGGGATTTTTTTTGAGACAAGTTTGTCACTGTAACTCCTAAAAGCCAGAATCAACAGTGGTGACCACCAGAACGAGAAATGGAAGTACTTTTAAATATAGAAACTGGACATAGCTAGTGTACCTATGCAAATGCATGTTCACGCACTCAAGGTACCGCCTTATGCCCATTACTCATTACTCAGATCAATTAGATTACTTCCTAGAAATGTCATGGTTTATGTCAGTTGCTCCTTTGTTTATTAATTTGATGTAAATTTAAAAAAAAAGTGTTTTGTTCTAAGTGATTTCGTTGTCGCCTCTTGAAATCAGACTTGAAGTTAGTCTACTTAAGATAATTATTATTTTTTTGAATATTGGGTGCTTCTCTATTCAAATTTTAATTCTGAAATCAATAGGTTACTTCAAAAAAAAAATACTAATTAGTCCGTCAGATAGATTTCCAAAAAATATTGCACAATTATTTTTGTGTTTTTTCACGTAAACTAAAAATGAAGGAGACACAGTGCTTCAAAAACTCCTGTGACGTCGCATTTCAGTACATTTTTTTACCAGAAAGTGACTTAACAAGCCGCAAGCCCCCCCCCACTCATGATCTTTGATGCGTTTTATTTTCGTAAATTTTTATTAATTTGATAAAATATAAAAGAAAAACGCTAATTAAGTACCTAATTTACCTGCGAGTATTGTAATTTTGGGGTGTTGTACTGCTTAAAGGTCTAGAACTAGCCTATGCCACGGGAAAAAAAAAATAGGGGTTTAGAAAAGTAGTTTTCTGTTTAACCCAACATCATCATCATCTGCCTAGCCTTTCCCCAACTATTTTGGGGTCGGCTTCCAGTCTAACCGGATGCAGCTGAATACCAGTATTTTACATGGAGCGACTGCCTATCTGACCTCCACAACCCAGTTAATACTAGGTAATACGATACCCTTTGGTAAGACTGGATGTCAGACATTCAGGTCACCCAACATAAAATCCGATTTACGAACAGTAGGTCGTAGTTCCGAACCCAGACGGCCCATATTACTTTGTGTAATTTACTTCATTACAGCTGCTCTCTAAACGGTGACGGAAAGCATCGTGAGGAAACCGGGTCTTAGAACCAAAAAATTCGAAGACATGTGACGTCGATAAATCTGCTGGGCCCGCGTTATAGATTATAGCCCATTTCCTCTCAAAGAGAGGAGGCCTGTGTCCCAGCAGTGGGAACATTAACATCATGCTGAATTCCCGAATGTTTTGATCCTCTGGGCACAAATCCAGACTCCGTGACTGCTACTGAGATATTCCTGATGGAAAAACAGAATAACACGTTTGCCGACCCAAGAATCGATCCGCTAGCATGAGGTCCTGCTCATGCTTAGCGCTGGCGACCACAAGACGACCAATAAGACAGTCAAGGAAAGTAGAGTTTAAAAAAAACCCCCTAGTTACGGAGATATTAGGGGTCAAAGTTCCAAATTTTGCATAGTTTTTGTAAATGTGTTTTTTTATGTGTTCGATTTTAATTCCTTGTTTTGTTTTTAAACTTGAACATTTATTTTTGATTTTTAATAGGTATTACATTTTTTTTCTGGTAGCGCTGTTAGCTAACATATTATAAAGGGTGTAAAAGTACCCTTAACGCAAACAATGGGCACTTGTTCTCCCCACCTCTGCGAACATTTTTTTTGTTCCAGACCATACCTGGGAACCCCCTAGTTACGGAGATATTGGGGGTCAAAGTTCCAAATTTTGCACAGCTGTTTTTATAAATACTAGGTTTTCAGGTTATAACTTTACTTAAATAACCTCCATGACCCTTTTACTATTCAAACCATCCACTAGCACAATCTTTTAAGAGTGCTTCATTGAGTTTTACCGTAAAATTAAATTTTTGATCTCAAATAAAAAAGTAGTTTCTCAGCAAAAATGTTTGCATAGGGGTACTTAGTTTGATGTACAGAATGCTTGGTTGACGTATGTGTGAAGGGTTAATTTACACCCTGTATTTTTTTGTGTAGTTATTTAGATTATAAGATACGTAAATGATAAGTAAAAATCTTCACATAATTATATTTCTTTTGCTAAAATTGTTTACCACCTAAGCCTACATTGTAAGAATTATTGGTTATAGAGTTTTTTTATGTTTACTTTATTACTCGAAAAGGAGAGTAATTTTATTTCTATTATCCTTCAGAAACTCACTTTTAATTTAATTGTATTTACCGAACGTTAACGCACATAATCAAATGGCTCTCTAATACTATTACTATATAAACCTGTCTACCTACCTAGTCCTTATTGCCTTCTCGAACCAATTACACGACATCCCCAAGTTCCAAGCAGCAATAAAAATTCTATAAATGTTAAGCATTTTGTATTTCAAATAAAAATAGCAAACAAGATATTACGTTCAATACACGCGTCTTCATACAGAGTAACAAAAGTAGTGGAGCAAATATCTTATAGTATGCGAGCAAACAAGCTCACGAGCCTTGAATATGTGGGGAAAATATACGGGATTTGGGCGGTTATGAAGTTTTCGAAACATTTTTTTTGTTTCTGGTAATGATAATGATGCTATCTAGCTGACTATGGCCACAGTAACTGCATTTTAATATATAACACTAATCACACTGTCACACTAATATTATAATGGCGAAAGTTTGTGAGTGTGTATGTTTGTTACTATTTCACGCAAAAACTACTGAACGGATTTAGATAAAATTTGGTACACAGATAGTTTCTAACCTGGATTAACACATAGAATAGTTTTTATCCAGATTTTTTCTTCCCGTGGGATTAATTTAGAGTTGTAGCATGTGGCGTTGCAGCGGCTTCGGCTGCAACGCCTGGTTTTAGTATAATAGAAAATTTGTAAAATATTATTTCTCTTGATTGATCATAGCACTAATGGCTTTCCAGTATGATTGTTAAGACTTTTGGTGTACAGCTCTATCGTGTGCTCTCAAGTGACCACTAAATGGAAGTAAGGACAAAAACATTCGAGCACAATGCGGACATGTGAGAACACATTGACAGCATTTCTATAGGTGGCTATAACTTCATGATATTTTAAATCTAATTGCGACCTTATTCTCCTTTCAAAGGCGTCGACCTACATTTTTCAGTCTTCATCATTATCATCATCATCAGTCTATAATGTTCTCACTGCAGGGACTCAGGCCTCCTCTCTAGAAAAGGGATGGGCTATGATTCAGCACGCGGGCCCAGTGCGGATTGGTAGATATCACATACCTATCTTCGATTTTTTTGGTTCTAAGACATGCCGGTTTCCTCACGATGTTTTCCTTCACCGTTTTGAGAGCAGTGGTGATGAAATAAATTACACAAAGTAATGCGGCTGACTGGGTTCGAACCCACGACGCACTGTTTGTAAGTCGAGGCCGCTACAATTAAGCCACCACTGCTCTCACTGCTCATTTTTCAATACGATAAATTAAATACTGTGTATTGTGTGTGTATATTGTGTATTGTGTTGTGTGTGTTTGTTTGTGTATTGTGTTGTTGTTGTGTGTTGTGTTGTATGCCCCTGTTAGTGCAGTCACGGTACGGGAAGAATTAATAAAGAAGTTTTATCCTGGCGTCAAAAAATTAGGAGAGCCAACTACACCTAAAGAGGTTTACAGCTGGGAAGAAGAAGTAAAACGCAATTCGAGAGACCTGTCCCAATCGTTAGCCCGTATATCTCCAACTGCAGAGGCAGTCAAGATGCTTATAGGTACTTGGAACTGGGACAGTGTGGGAACTTACTATATTCCAGTTGGTGGTGAATTTTCACTAAGTCCGACATTTACGAGTTCTGTTCGAGTTAACATTATTTATTTTAAGTTTTAGATGTAAATCTTGAACTTGTTCGTCGTCGCTGCTTGTCTGAATATTTCTAAACTGTTATTCTTGTATTGAATGAGTTTTATGTTATAAGAGAAGGTATATTCCCATGTTGATCTTGGAGTTCAATGAAAATATTGTAGTTGAATAAGTTGAAAAGTTGTATAACGTATTGTTGTGGCACGCTTTAACGTTTATTTCAACCAGAAAAAAACTTAGAAAATGTACACAACTATTTGTGTATTTTATTAGTTAGTCAAAAGGGGATCGGACTGAGTCAAAAAAATATGATTCTAATTAATCCGTCAGTCAGATTATCAAAAATTTTAGACACTTACGTGTTTTTTCTTTTATCAAACTAATAAAAATTGAAAGATCATGAGTGGGGGGTTGTGACGTCATTTGTAGGTTTAAATTGTACTAACTTGTGACGTTTTCGAGGAGTTCATGAGTTTTCGAAGCATTGTAGCTATTGCAAATAAACAATTAAGCTGATTTGGATGTTAAAGATTGAAATGTCGTGGGTAAACACGAGTATTACGGAAGATTACGCCTGTAATCCCCAAAGGGTTAGACAGAGCTATATCTATTAGTCCCCACATTTCGTCAGTCGTTCCGTTCCGAGAGCAAACCCATTGTTATCAACCAGACAAGTCCTGGAGGAAATTCCTGATAAAAAAAAAACATTTTTACTGACCTGGCAATCAAACCAGGTCTTCACAAACAGCAGCCGCGCTTGCGACCACTAGACCACCGAGACAGTCCCCAGCCAGAATACTATTATTTTTCAATTCATATCGATCTCCTTTTTTTGGGAGGGGGGGTGGGAAATCATCACATAACCCCTCCCGCTCTTGGGCAGAGCGAAAGGGAGTGTCAGACTTCTACTGACTAAAAACCAACAATGTTCCTTCTTAACCCTATATGTATGTAACGGGCATTTATCGATCTCCTTAAGTGTGTCAGTATCACCGCCAGAAAAGTCTATTTCTAAAAGATTTTTATTAAAATAGGACCGTGGGGCCAATTCTCGTTTTTCGCCATTTATCTCGAGTTCGAGATCGTAAGTCTATCTCTATGTCTATTAAAAATATCTCTATCTCTACCAAAAAATGTCGAATTGAGCAGAATTCCGTATTCTCAGTCAAAATAGAAATAAATCTCACGAAAATGTCGAGTCGAGTGAAGATAATGTTACCATTATGAAGAATCGCACGTTCTGTTTTAGGTAGCTATGAGTTAATGAATGATTTTGTTTTAAAACGCTGACTAAACTTAATTATTTAAGTATAAAACGAAACGTTTAGTGTGTTTCAAGATTTTCGTATGCTCTTCGTGAAATAAAGAAAACAAATTGATAGTTGACTGTCTGTCAGTGTCAGAATTTGCGCCTTTTTGCGGTTCCTTCAAAACTTTTGTTATGTTTACATGTACTGTGTTTACATCATTATTGGGTGCTGTTTTACATTTTAAAAGTTTTATTTTAACATGGAGGGGAAAAATCAAACAAGGCAAGGGCACAAATCAAAGAGTATAAATCGAATTTCCAGTAAGTATGAGATGCCAAGCCGTATTTTATTTAAAAATTAAAGAAAAGAAAACACAGTGTACAATCCAAAACTCAACGAATTCACTCAGAAATGACGTATCTCTACAATCGACATGACATCTCTACTGCTCAGAAGCACTCGACATGAACTCTAACGTTAGCTTTCGACAAATGTCGAATTCGACATCCCCAGAATAGCAACTTTTAAAATTTGTCGAAAAAATGACGTCATTAGAAATTTTTGTCGAGTTCGACACCATCTCTAAAATCGAGAATTGGCCCCCGTGTCGCGTAATCTAATTATGAAGGCGCTCAAGTGCAGATCAGTGCGCAAGCACTCAACTGACTTAATTTTTTGCAGCTTGTAGTAGGTATTAAGGTCGAGCCTAATCATATTGTCCTAGCCGTCTGACGACGCTTTTACTTACATTTTATGAACGCGGCCGGAAGCGACATAAAACTCGTCGTCATCATCATATGCCTAGCGTTTTACAACTACTCAACTATATTGGATTTGAGTTTCAGTGGAATCGGATGCAGCTTACTACCAGTAATTTACATGGAACGAATCTTATGCCTATCTGACATTCTTAACCCAAGTAGTACTGGGTACCCTTGAAAAGGCTAGGCTGGCGGTCAGATTTTCGATCCACTGACTACTAAACGGTAAAGGAAAACATCGTGAGGAAACCGGCATATCTTAGAACCAAAAATTCGAAGATATGTGACATCTACTAATCCGCACTGGGCCCGCGTGGTGGATTTTAGCCCATCCCTCTCTTAGAGAAGAGGCCTGAGTCCCTGCAGTGGGTACAATATAAGCTGATGATGATGATGATGATGACTACCTGTAACGACTGACAAATCGGGACCGACAGCATTCCGAGGCACAGAGGAAACGCGGTATATAATCAGCGATCACCCATTTACGAACCAATGCAATCCAGGCGCGCGTGGCTTTTAATCCTAAACACGATGCTACATGAAACAATCCTTTTATTTGTGGGACCTAAATAGGTTTTGTATCGGAATCCCTTGCATGTGATCAAAGGTACATAATCAGAAACCCGCTTGGGCCTAACAAGCTCATGCATTGCACATGTTTTTTTTTAAAAAAAAAAACATTGCTCCACACTAGGAATTTCTCCTGAATCGTGGGTGCGTTTCACAAGCGTTTAAACTCACATACACAAATACACAGACCCGAAACAATTAGGTATCTGTAGCCCATACAAATATTTGTTCCGTGAGGGGATCGAACCCGCGACACGCAGTGCAGCAGTCAACTGCTTCAGCCACTGCGCCAACTGTGCCAACTGTGCGACAGCGTCTGCGGATAATACAGTACAGTAAGTTGCTTAGAACATGCGACGAGTCGTTTACTCTTGACACAATGATAATATTTTGACATTCCACATTCCACACCTTTTTTAAGGATGAGAAATTATCAAATCACTCCTTCCGCTCTGGGCTGAGCAGAAGGAAGTGTCAGACTCTTACTGACTAAGACATCCATTTTCTTTTGTGTTCCAGGGCCGCTAAGACTCTTGTGACCAAATGCCCACAACAAGAAATATCGTCTAAGGTCGCGATCAAAGCTCAAAATACATACAATAGGAATGAATTCTGGACAAATGTGTTTGACAGTCTCCACACGATTTGCTAATGGATTAGACAGTACAAAACCAATCATAAATTGTTACCAATTATGCACAAAATGCCATCTCTAATTGCCTTTAACTAAATTAAGGAGCGCAGTAGTAATAGTTTTACCCAATGGTCCATTCTGCAACAGCGTCCATCACGTACGCTCATTCATGTATATATTCATTGGGTAATTGCATAAATTATCGAATGGACCACTTCCAATATGAATGCTAATTTGTTGGGCTACAATGTTACCAATAACGAGAATTGAAGAAAAACATACAAGCACATATTGAATTTTGATGTGCTTTTGTCTCTTTTGAGGTACATTTCAACAGTCGATTCATGAGATAAATTGAATTGAAAAAGAAATTGAGAGCTGTTCCACAGTTAAACGAAATTGATTCACTTTGAGTATGACAGAAATAAAAGGCGTGGTTGACATTGAATGATACGTTAAAAGGTTCAATTTTGAATGTTTCATTCACGTCGAAATATGTTAATGAGACATGCATTAGCTTAGGTATTGTAAAAGCTTTGAGCCTTACTTTACAGATTTAACATCACATCAATAATAAATAAATATCAAAATATGTGATGTTAAATCTGTGAAGTAAGGCTCATCGGTCATTCTTCGGTCACATTACAAATAATGTGACCGAAGAATGACCGATGAAGGACGGAAAGAGTGGAAACCAAGGGACAGGCGGTGTGACGATCTTCGTGGAAGATCTTTATTTAGTACTAGGTATTGCCAGCGGCTTCGCTCGCTACAACTCGAAAATTATCACACGGGAAGATAAGAGCGGGATAAAAACTATCCTATGCGTTTATCCAGTTTTTAAAATATCTATGTATCAAATTTTATCCAAATCCGTTAAGTACTTTTTGCATGAAAGAGTAACAAACATCCATTCATACATTCATACATACTTAATATCGATAGCTAGCTAATACCACTGCTCCACTGCACCTTCGTGCGCGTGAAAATTTTATCATCATCAGCCTATAATGCTTCCACTGCAGGGAAGGCCTCTTAGGCCTCCTCTATAGAAGAGGGAATGGGCTATCATCGCACTGAAAGCCTGTTATAAAATTACTTCTTATACCTACCATCAGTCTTCTGCCAGTAAAAGCTTCGTCAAAATTGGCCTTACCGTTTCAAACATTAGCCGGAACAAACAAACAGACAAAATGTACAAAAAGGAGTTATTTTGTTAGGTACTTTAATTTAAAATGTGTTTGTTTTTGCTCTTCTGTTTGTTTAGTTGGGTTTTTTAGTTTTTTAACTACTTTTTTTTTATTTCCAACTTTTTAGCTATTTTGTGTTTGTTCTTTCGTTGTTCGCGTAAAATTCTTCGCAGGTGTTAACTTTTGTGTTTGGTAATATTTTTTTACCAAAAATATTTGTTCTTCATGCTTTTACACTGTTTTTTTGTTTGTAGATAAAATAAAAACTTAAACCAATAAGTAAGAAAATTAGCGAGAATTATTGATTGTTTGATTGATGAATGATGACAACTTTAAATCGTTATATATCCTAAACTTTTATGTAAAATGAAAAATGATAAAAGGAACCTATAGATGATTTTAAAATATCTAATTAACAACACCCCACTTGACGTAGTTCATCGACTTTTATTTTAATTTTGGCAATATGGCCTCTGGTTGTCGCTGTGGTAAATTTTCATTACTGTTATGTCTTTAGTGACACTCGCAAGGTTAAGACAAATCGATTGACGTGACAAAATGATCAAAATTGGCCTACGCATTTGGTCTCTAGAACGCTACTTAGAAACAAACATACATACATACATAGACTGATAAACACATTACCCAGTAGGGTAAAAACAGTTTTTATTTTGCCAACACTTACAACAATTATCAAAACATTATTTTCGTCGTCCACGCCCCGTTCACATGCTAATAAAAAATTACATCGAATTACTTATTCCTTACATTTTCCACGACCATGCTAAGCCAATTTTCGAAACTAGCTAATAAAAAGATCGCATTGAGTTTGACACGGGTATCTAATATTTTACAAAGGTATGTCTGTGATTGGTAACCGGTTAACATAAATTTTGTCCATAGTATTAGATTGCGGTGGTCCCTAACAAGATTTGTGACTCGATTTCGGATTATTCGATATTTTACCGATGTATAGTTTTGTAATTCGATTTTTATGTTTGTGTGCGAAGTGATTGGGGTATTGTTTCATGGTGGGATTTTCATGTTGCTTTGTAAGTTTATTGTATTGTCAGTATCTAGTAATATTGTACGTTTCATGGACAGGGTGTCTAAAATGGCCGCTTTAGCAGAATCGTAATATTAATCATGTTAAAAAATTCTTAAAATGGACTTTATAGTTATAGACATACAGTCTATTTTAAGAGTTTGAAATTTTTACGTGATTCATACTAAAGTTCTGCGTGGAATCTGATAAAGCGGCCATTTTAGACCCGCAGATTCTAGTCTATAATATGAATTATTTCCATAATATTAATTTATCCGATGTACATTGCTTTAGTGTTATTGTAAAATTTTGATAACTTAGATTTTTTTAAACTATTATTTAGATTTTTAAATGATGTAATTATGTGTTTAATTTATATACCATAATTTAATTTTAGTTTCATTTATGGTACGTAATTTTAGTTAACATTTTAAAATTTGCATGCCTAATATTAGGTAGATTGTACAAAGCTCATCCATATTGTTTTTCCAGCTTATTTTATGTACGTCTACATTTTTTTGCAACTAATTTTTTTTGCAAATAAATTTTTATTTTACTTTACTTCCTTTTTCATAACTTATTTTAACGCTTATTTTCAAATGGCGTTATTTTTTGTGCTAGAAAGTACATAGGATTTCTATTAATAGTAGTTATACTCAGAACGTTGGTCTAATTGACATTTAAATTTTGTGACTTTAAAAACTTAATTTTGTATTTCATGAAAAATAACTTATAAGTACTTAGGTAAATTGCATTGTCTGTGCGTAGCATCTCTTTCTTTACGTAGTCTCTCTTTCTGTCCGTAGGGCTACACTTTTATAAGTCAGAAGCTAGGTGTACCTGGTGTACGGTTTCAATTGGTGGTTAGCAGAAAATGCTTAAATGAAGATGAAATATTACACCGACATAAAAGAAATCGTTGCATCAATAAACAATTTTCACTAATAAGTTTCTATATATATAGATAAAGAGAATAGTCCTGACTGACTCATCATCAGCAGGTCTTTGTCGAGTGACAAGTTGCAACAGAAAATTTACCCTATTAACAATATACTATAAAGACTATAATTATCTAATTTAAAAAAAAAACCAACAATAAAATAAAATATTAATAAAATTAACCATTCTAATCTTATTTCTACATGTCATAGTAATATAATAATAATAATAATATTCCACAACTATCACACAACGCCATCTAGTCCCAAGCTAAGCAGAGCTTGTGTTATGGGTACTAGACAACTGATAAACATACTTATATATTTCTAAATACATACATATTATAGATAAATTACACCCAGACACAGAACAAATGATCGTGCTCATCACACAAACATTTGTCCTGGGTGGGAATCGAACCCACGACCTCCGGCATAGCAGTTAGGGTCACTAACCACTAGACCAACAGGCCAGTCAAATAGTAATCATTATGTATCTATTTAGGTATCTAGGGGTCTATGTATGTATCTATGTAGGAATAAGATTAGAATGGTTTATTTTATTATTATTTTACTTTTATTTACTTAGATTTTTATTTTATTTTATTTTATAGGAGTGAAAAGTTGTAGACAACTTTTAGATACTGAAAAACCTTAACATATCAACATCCCCAAAAGAAAAAACAAAACACACAAGTAAGTGAGTTTAATACTCATAAAGGATACATTCAGTAAAATGAAACCGACACGAAACAGCAAAACTGTCTGTTCGAATAAAAAATGTTCGACGTCGATTTGCAAGCTCTATCGGAAATTATGTCTGTGTATGTGTGGGACTTGGCAAGCATTGGTGTCGTGTTGGGGAACGTACAGATTTCGTTACTGTGTACTGAAATGTTACAGAGTAAATAAACAGAACAGAAAATAATTAATAGTTAGTATAGAGAGATAACAGCGGTGGCCCAGTGGTGTCGGCCCCGACTTACGAACAGTAAGTCGTGGGTTCGAACACAGGCAGGTGCATTACTTTGTGTAATTTATTTCATCACCGCAGCTCTCAAAACTAGCTCTTAGAACTAAGAAATACGAAGACATGTGACTTCTACCAATCCCCACTGGGCCCGCGTGGTGGATTCATCATCATCATCAGCCTATAATGTTCTCACTGCAGGGACTCAGTTCTCCTCTCTAGGAGAGGATGGATTAATATAGCCCATTCCTCTCCTAGAGAGAAGGCCTGAGTCTCTGCAGTGGGAACATTATAGGCTGATGATGATAAAAGAGAGATACGGTTTCAGAAGAGATAGACTGAGTGAAGGATGACATGGCAAGTAAAGATGTGTCTGATGAAATTATGAGTAATGGAGAAATTTATAGGACGAAGCTGTGCTACGCCGACTCCAAGAGAATTGGGATCCCAATTCCAATGCAGCCCCATTGCTGGGCAAAGGCCTCCCCTATTTATTTGTTTTTAAAATTATTTTTTTATTTGAATTTTATTTTTGTGTACCTAATTCAATAAATACGATTTTTAATTTAATTTATTTCAATGTGAGATTACAGACATCCATAATGGTTAGTAACAATTGTAACTAAGAAACTATGTTAGTAAGGTTACAAAAATTCAATCACAAAAACACATAATTATAATTACAATTATTTACCAAATACTAATAATGTAGACTTCCTAGCGTCCGTGGCCTGGCTACGTTCCGGGGAACTCTTCGGAGAAACCGAAGGTTTTGTCTGTGCAATTATGGACGAAGTTATGATGACCAATAACTACCGGAGATTTATTGTGAAGGACGGTACGGTTGACATATGTCGGGCATGCCACCGTCCGGGTGAATCAATCCGTCACATTATCTCCGGGTGTTCTCGTCTGGCTAACGGAGAATATTTGCATAGACACAACCTTGTAGCCAGGATTATCCATCAGCAACTTGCTCTGCAGTACAACCTTGTGGAATCAGAAGTGCCGTACTACAGATATGTGCCCGACCCAGTTCTCGAAAATGGCCATATCACACTGTACTGGGATCAATCCATCATCACTGACAGGACTATTATAGCTAATAAACCTGATATAGTGGTGGTGGATCGATCAGAGCGGCGCGCAATGATCGTTGACATAACCGTCCCGCATGACGAGAACCTCGTGAAAGCCGAGAAAGATAAGCAAATCAAGTATCTTGACTTGGCTCGCGAGGTTGTCGACATGTGGGATGTGGACTCAGCGATCATTGTACCGATAGTCGTTTCAGCCAATGGCTTAATAGCCAAGAGCCTCGACCAACACCTGAGGAGGCTCTCGTTAGGCAGCTGGATCAAGGGCTTGATGCAGAGAGCGGTACTCCTGGACACGGCACGCATTGTTAGGAGGTTCCTTTCTCTGGAGCCCTGACCGCCGGTAGCTTGGACCCTGTTCCCGATACCGGTGGGCTACAATTTTTTATATTTTTAAATGTTTTTTTATTGTTTTTTTTTGTAAAGAATATTTAAAAATGTAATAAGTTTGTGACAAAATAAATAAAGGGAATAATTATGTTACGTTTATAATGTAATTTGTTATTTACATAATACAAGTAAATAACACAGACTAGACCGCGAGAACGGTTTGACCGCAATCTAAACGTATATGTTGATTTAAACTATAATACCTATAACATGTTAGGATTATCTCAATTTAATTTTTTTCGAGCTTAGAATTTGACATTTAAATTCCGTCATAAAATGAATTGTTAAAATTTGAATAGCAGTAGTAGTTTAGGCGCTACGGTGGAATTTACATACATACATAGACTGCCGAAATCATTACCCTCCCTTTTGGCTTCGCCGTAGTCGGGTAAAAAGCAATGTTCGACAAGCTTGACGCAACGAAAATGACTAATACTGTTATTACCCTTGGCTGTAGATTGACAAAAGCTGCAAATAACGAACGTTGACATCGTCCTAAGCCTTCTGTGACTGTGAGATGACAAAACTAAAAAAAAGAAGTTTGAAACATGCTTAGTGGAAGGTTTTGTATTGTATTCTGTACATTTGCTAAATTTTAGTATTCATGTGTTGTTCCACGCTATGGAACAACACATGAATGCTTTTGTTTTTTTTGTCGGACACGAAAAAAATAACAATTTTTTTATTATGGTAAAGCTTTATGCTATTTATTATAAATATGTCATAGTTATTAAACGCTATTTATAAAGATGTCATCGTTATTAAACGCTATTTATTTAGATGTCATCAATATTACATTCATTTCATTAAAAAAAAAAATCTCATACACTTATCTTACTTATTTTCTATTTTTATTATTTTCTATTAGATGTCACTTCAAAAATCATTTCTTTTGTCTTTGATTTTTCTTAACAGCCATCTTGACGCATACACATCCGCGTACAAAATGTCTATAAACATTACCAAATTACCGTATAAATTATATTATTTTTTTTATCCTCGTCCCATATTTATTTAGTTATTTAAACTTCTTACGCCAGAGTTGTAGGCGGACCTAATGCCACAAGGCATTCTCTATCAGTCAACCTTAGGGTCAAATAGGACAGCACTGTGATAGAGCACAAAAGAAATAAATAAGGAGAATACCATTTCGTTAACATAAATTACAAAATCAAATTATGTAAAGATCAAAATGGAAAGTCAAACTTGAAACATAAGAACAAAGTTTGGTTTCATCTGTGATCTCAGGAGTACCCAAATAAGTACACACACTGGTACAAAATGATAGGGCCAATGGCGCAGCAACATTATAGCAAGCAATTTGCTCTGGGCCTACAATAAGTTCATGTCTTGTACGATCACAATTGAAACGTATTATATTTGTTTACCCAGTTATATCTATTACATTGTGACGAATAATATTGACGACACAAGTTTTATAATATTAATGTTGAGAGTAACTGGCAGTTTGTTTTTGTTTAGGACAGAATAGAATATTGTGTGGTATATTATTAAGTTTTCATTTACAACCAAAATTAAATAAATATAGGTATAGAATTGTAAACAGACTTATTTGTTGTTCTAGTAAACGAACGGGTTTGCCTCAGCCTACTAGGTAAATTAAAAGTTTTGAATATTTCGATATTTTTTGACATTGGATGTTTTTACCGGACAGTCAAGATTGCTTGCAATATACAGTGAGAAAGGCACATCGGCGCTCAACGGCTACGTATTCAGTACATTTTTCTGAGTACCCTCATCATCATAATCCTATATTGTTCCCACTGCAGGGACTCAGGCCTCTTTTCTAGGAGAGGTATGGGCTATCATCCGACGGCACGGTTGGCGCAGTGGCTCAAGCAATGGACTGCTGCGCTGCGTGTCGCGGGTTCGATCCCCGCACGATACAAATATTTGTATGACCTACAGATAGTTATTACGGGTCGGGGTATTTGTGTATGTGAGTTTAAATGTTTGTGAACGCATCCAGGATACAGGAGGAATTCCTAGTGTGGGGCAACGTTTTTAAAAAATAAAACCACCCACCAACCAACCACCACGCGGGCCCAGTGCGGATTGGTGTATGTCACATATCTTCGAATTGTTGTTTCTAAGAAATGCCGGTTTCCTCACGATGTTTTCCTTCACCGTTTTGAGAGCAGTGGTGTTGAAGTAAAATACACAAAGTAATGCGCCTGCCTGGGTTCGAACCCACGACCAACTGAACGTAAGTCGGGGCCGCCACCACTGGGCCACCACTGCTCTCCAACACCCTTGCATTTACTCTCGGGACCTAATGGTTCGTAAGCCATTCGATTCGCCAAAAGAATATGTGAGCATATTCTTACTTATCAATGTCCCAGTGTCAAACAAACAAAAAAAAACTTATTTGTTTGTTTGGGGTTCGCCAAAAGAATATGTTCTTTTCGCGAATCGAATGGCTTATTATATTTATTAATGTCCCATTGTCAAACACACAAAAAAAATGTGGTTTTATTGTATTTTGACCATGTAGTGTAGTGTTATCTATATATTGCACTAATGTAGGAAACAGTTATTTTTGTTTATATGTTCAGAATTCATTGATATACTGCGTGTGTTGGTGTCCCTTCCAGCCTGTTTAAACAACATAATTTTGGTTTCTACCTTATCTTTTACACCCATAATATTTACAGCGATTAGTAAATTATTTGCCAACACGACGGTAATATTGTAAGTTATAAAATAATCCTGAGTTAACAAGTTTTCTATCCTAAGTATAACAAAATTATCAGAGTAAATACAACTCGGAAGAAAAAGATGATTTATCCGTTACAACATCCTGTATTTGATCGAAAATCTCCCACTGTTTCCCCATGACCGTTCTTCAGGCCAAAAAAAACTATTTACCCAGTATTTTGACAGCAACAACCAGTAACTCACTGCGCCCCTTAATACCTAACTAAGATTATTTATCCTAAATTTATGAGCACGGAAGGGTTATCTATGGGGTGTAGGGGTGAATTTATACGTCCGTGTGACTGTGGTTCGTAGGATTCGATATCCTGTATAGCCTGGGTCAGTAGGAGGGTTGACAAAAAAGTTATGACTATTAACACAGCCTATTGACATAATATTCCGTGTATTGGGAAAATGCACATAAATAAATGAAACAAAGCCATTCGATTCGACCAAAAAGATTTCAAATTCTTGACTGTCCAAAAGAATATGAAGACCACTTCTTATGAGCCACATTTTGATATGTTAGTAAACATTTTTATTCTTATGTAATCGATACTGATTAATAATATAATATATATATATACACAGGGTGTAAATTAACCCTTCACACATACGTCAACCAAGCAATTTGTACATCAAGCTAAGTACCCCTATTTATTTATTTTATTTTTGCTGGGAACCGACTTTCTTTTTTGGATCAAAAATAACATTTTACGGTAAAACTTAATGTAGCACTCTTAAAACATTATGCTAGTGGTTGCTTCGAATATTAAACGGGTCATGGAGATAATTTAAGTAAAGTTATAACCTGAAAAATTATTATTTACAAAAACAGCTGTGCAAAATTTGACCCCCAATATCTCCGTAACTAGGGGGTTCCCAGGTATGGTCTAGAACCAAAAAATGATCGCAGTGGTGGGGAGAACAAGTGCTTTTCGTTTGCGTTAAGGGTACTTTTATACCCTTTATTTGACACTTAAAAATACATTAGAGAAAGTAAGAAGAAACCACACAAGTGTATTGCAACAAAACTGAAACTAACCCGCAAACTACGAGAATTTTCAATCTAACAGCATCGAGAGTGTCGCTACAAAGTTTATAGCCAAGGTAATTGCCATTTGGTACATTTAGGTTAAAGTTTATAATGATTATCAGTAACGAAAAAATCATGACAATATTTGACGTTAATTTAACTACCAATATGGCATAAATGGATTGATTCTTATTTGTTTAGCATTACTTTTAAACTATGCACTTTTGTTGTTTTTTTGCTAACCATCCAGGACCTTAACAAGTGTATTATGTATTATTGAAAGGAAGTCTGAAATGTGTTGGCCATTTCACACGGAACATTAGGTAGGTGTACCTTTGTAAATAGCACTAAAATGCAAATAGTTGTGTTCGAATTTAATTGATATTAAATTATAGTAGTTTGAGGGTCTTAGTTACTTTTAACGTACTCATCTTGTTACAACGTGCTCACAATTACGTAATGTAACATTAATTTCAACATAAGTGATGTAACCGAAGTTTTGTAACAATTTTCTAAGTATAATATCCATCGAGCACAGCAACTTCCCAAAATATCTGTCTGTTACACTGGACAGGACTCTAATATTCAGCAAGAACTGCAATAACATCAAACAGAAGGTGCACACTCGCAATAGTCTTTTACAGCAACTAGTCTCGTCAAAGTAGGGTGCTTTGCCTGACGTCATGCGGACTACTGGGTTGGCGCTATCTTACTCTGAAGGTGAATTCGCGTACCGCGTGTGGGATCGTTTAGGCCATGCAAAGTTAGTGGATACAGGTCTGAATGCAACGTTCCGTATAATCACTGGCTGCCTCAAGACGACCCGGGTACAGATGCTGTATCCACTGGCAGGCATAGCGCCACAAGCAGTTCGCAGAGCGGTGGTGAGCTCTAGTGAAAGAGTAAAAATGGTCTCCGACGCTCCTTCTTAGTGCCGTAAAGGCTGAAAAGCCGCAACAGCTTCTTGAAGTAAGCAGTCACTGGCGAACGCTCTTAGGAGACATAGCGTTTCCCTACCCAACCCATTTGTGCCACTTGCTGAAATTCTTCCACCTGGACACGAGTTGCCATGGTTGACCGAGTCTCTAAATAGACTCCGGAGACAGATAGGCCGAAGTAAGGAAAACCTGTTCATGTGGAGATTCATTGATAACACTACCCTGGAGTGTAAATGTGGTCTTGCCTCACAAACTATGGGGCACTTAATATCGTGTCCAGCTGGTCCTGTTACTTGTACAGCACAGGAGCTGATGGAGGCTACTGAAAGTGCCAAATTTGTCGCTAAATTTTGGGCCCACTCAATTGAAATTGTCATTGACACGCCAAGAAGGATATTCTTGGTTAAAAGAGTGTCCTCTAAGTTTCTTTTTCTGTTACAACTACAGAAAATTTACGTCGATGTGAATCCGCTCTGTATGTCAAGCGGATTAATGTAGGCTGACAATGATTGAAATTAATATTTTTTTCCATTTCAGAGCAGTGATGATCGAAACAAACCGGCCAAATGCATGTCAGACCACGCACAATGTAGGGTTCCGTAGTAGCCCATCAAAATTATGTAAACTTGCAAAACTAATTAACCACCCCGCCTACGTGCCACCGAACGATGATTTTTAATGTAAAAATAAAACAAACCTACATTAATGCAGTTTTGAGACCTCCGCTCCCATGCATTTAAGGAAAATATTTCATACAAGTACATTTCATAAGTTAGTCGACTATTACTTGTAATCTTGTAAAGCCTACTTATCTGTGATAGTTTTCCTTGTATTTTAGTTATATATGCTACTACCATGAATTGTATCACACGCCCAAACAAACCCCGTATTGTGGTTAACTAAGGTGGTTTAAAGCTTAATATTTCACAAACCAGAATAGATAATTTTTGAAAACAAACAAAATTATAGTAGGATGAAACCCATTGGAGAAGGAAGAGAATGTAACAAAAATTAAAGGAAAAATAAATTACGGTCGATCAGAGGTCGGGAAGTGGGGGTGGGAGGGGGTTGAAGTGTGAAAAACGGGTTATCTCGATTTTCGGCAAAATTTATTATTAATTATAAAAACTGGCTGTATAGCTGGACGACCAGAGGACAAAAAGAAAACAAAATAAGCGGGAAAGCGACAACATCCGATCAACACTCATTTTTTCTTTAGTTATTAATTTATGTTCTTATTTTCCTCATAATCGTAATAAAAAGCACAGTGTTTA
Organism: Diarsia rubi; assembly: GCA_932274075.1. Lineage (NCBI taxonomy): Eukaryota > Metazoa > Arthropoda > Insecta > Lepidoptera > Noctuidae > Diarsia > Diarsia rubi. The sequence continues at coordinate 19,334,714 of OW026417.1, read as the reverse complement.
CCTTGGGTAAATTACTAATTTAGTCTCTCGAACTATTGTCGCCCTCACTATAAAAACATTTGTACCTTAAATGTGTACCGGACACACCCTAACATTTTTTTTTTTTCATTATTTTACTTTAGCATTTTGTCGATGTAACTCATTAAAAAACCTCTCCCGCTCTTGGGAGGAGCGAAATGAGTGTCAGAATTCTACTGGCTAAAAACCACCTATGTTCGTTCTGAGCCCTTTGTGTCGAGGCTGCGGTATCTCTTTCGAACAACCTGCCGCACTGCATTATCACCTGACTGGATGACTACGCGACGCGCGCGCTTAAATATTTTGCAGTTATGCTTATGTTTTTGTCATAAGTAGAGGAAAGTCACCAAATATGAAATAGTATCTTAATATGGAATACCTTCATTTCTCTAAGACTATAAGTATGAAACGCAACACTCGACCATCTTCTGTTCCATTCGGTCTATTGCACCACGTACGTGATAGACCGAATGGAACAGAAGATGGTCGAGTGTTGCGTTTCATACTTATAGTCTTAGAGAAATGAAGGTATTCCATATTAAGATACTATTTCATATTTGGTGACTTTCCTCTACTATATTAATACTTTCCGTACCGTATTGCACTTAAAATGTTAAATTCTAAGTGATTGACTTCAATTAATTTTACCACCATATTGATGTCCCTCTGTAGTGCCTCAAACTCATGCGCTCAAACCATCATCGTCTTCATAACCTGAATTTTACCAAGTGACCTATCAATATACTGACGGCACGGTTGGCGCAGTGGCTGAGCGATTGGACTGCTGCGCTGCGTGTCACGGGTTCGAAGCCTGCACAGAATAAATATTTATATCGTCTACAGATAGTTGTTCCGGGTCAGGATGATTATGTATGGTTGTTTAAATGTTTGTAAACGAAAAATATCTAGTGTGGAGAAAAGAAAAAAATGTCTGAATTTGCACAAAAAATAATTCACTACTTCTCATTGAAAATGCATCTATTAGAAAAAGATTGCTGTTCTGCAAATCAGTATACGTAGTTCTTTTTTAATAAGACACGCTTTGTGGTATTCAGAACATTAATAAGGAAAAAAAACAAACACTGGTTTGGAGAATAGCAATGTTGTTTTCCTTATAAATCTAGTTTTGTCATATTCTTATTTTGTAAGTTGGCTATATAATCGCCAGTTGAACCCTGACCGTTGAATCGGGTTGTTCCTAACCAGGAGCACAGACCAACGGGTTTAGTGCAAAAGTGAAATTTATTATTACTTAATTCAAAAAATGAATTTCATAACGGTTGCTGTTGTTACTATGTGCGCAGGACTTGTTCATGCAGGTAAAATATTAAATTTTAAAAATGACTTCTCGACCTCATCCAAGCGCACTGCCTGACGTCGTCGTTCTCAATAAACGCTAACAATAACGATTTTAATAATAGGAATGTTACCAAAAAATATGAATGAAAAAAAAATATGATTCTAATTAGTCCGTCTGTTGCCATTCTTCTCATGAGACCAACGCTTTGGAATCGGCAACTACAGTACACTGACAGTTATTATGCCTTGAGTGGGACTGTAGCTTAGTTTATTAGCTTATTAAAATTTAGTATTTGTTCGACTATTCAAAAGAGCCTGTAACTGGCCAACTTGAAATAAATGATTTTGATTTGATTTGATTTGATTTGTTAGATTATCGAAAAATATTGGATACGTATTTTTTGTTTTATCAAATCAATAAAAATTGACGAAGACAAAACGCGTCAAAGCTTTGAGTGGGGGTTTATGACGTCACTCAACGTTAAGAAATGTCATGCTAATGTCTTAGAATATGACGTCACACGACTTTTCAAAGCACTGTATCGTCTTCATTGTTTGTTTACGTGAAATAAGAAAAAATACGTGTCTTATATTTTTTGGTAATCTGTCTGACAAACAAATTAAATTTTTTTTAACTACCCTATTATTATTCTACCTCTGTTTTGATTCTGCGACAAATACATTTTAAGACTACTGTCAAACAATTCCCGAAGATATTATTTTGGAGGCCATCCTAGTAGTCGCAAGTATAAAATAGACCTTATCTTAAGGGTGTAAAAGTACCCTTAACGCAAACGAAAGGGCACTAGTTCTCCCCACCACTGCGATATTTTTTTTTGTTCTAGACCATACCTGGGAACCGTAGTTACGGAAATATTGGGGGTCAAAGTAACAAATTTATCACAGCTGTTTTTGTAAATACTAGTTTTTTAGGTTATAACTTTACTTAAATTACCTCCATGACCCGTTTACTATTCAAAGCATACACTAGCACAATGTTTTAAGACAACTACATTGAGTTTTACCGTAAAATGTGATTTTTGACCCCAAAAAAAAAGCTTCCCAGCAAAAATTTTTACGTAGGGGTACTTAGTTTGATGTACAGAATGCTTTGCTTAAGTATTCTAGTTCCCGTGGCTGTACTACAGGTACCTACACCTCTGCCAAATCCTTTTTGTGAACGGTGGGAAATCATCAAATAACCCCTCCCGCTCAGGGAGCGTCAGACTTCTACTGACTAAAAACCACCTATGTCGAGGCCACGGTATCTCTTTCGACCAACCCGCAGCCCCGACGGGAACCTCTGCCAAACCCGAAAAAAGACAAGCGTGTTATTTTGTTATGTTATCCTCAAGCTGTATGTTTCCTCAGAATGTGGGCGCGAGACTCCGATCGGTGATGAGCTCATCATTGGCGGCAGTAGTACGAGGCGAAGCGAATCACCGTGGTACGTCGCAATCTACCACAAACCTACCTCCCCGAAGAAACCCTCCCACGATCTGATCTGTGAGGATCTATTGTTTCAACTACAGTTGTTTTATCGGGTAAGTAAAAAAATAATAGTGCCTTATTGCTCTAGTGGTCGCAAGCTCGACAGCTGAACGTACGTAGGTAGGTCCTTTGTTCGATTCCCGGATCAAGCAGTGTTATTGGGTTTTTCTATAAGGAATTTCTCAGTGGCAGCCACGGAGATTTGGTCCCGGTTGATGACAATTAGCTCGCCCTCTATTACATAGCACTTAAACATATCTGGCGAATTAATGTGGGTTTAATTTTAGGTACACTTTTTCATAACCCTACGGGGAATACAGGTGTGATGTTGTGTTAAAAAATATCAATTTTAAATGTTCCCACAGCTGGGACATTGTCGCACAAACAACTTTGTAAGGCAGAGTGGGCCTTAGGTCGGTGAATGTCATGGTTGGTCCAATATTTTGTTGATTACATAACGATACTCACTTGTGAAAGAAAAACAGTAAAGTGACAAAAAAAAATTGGGGGGAACAGGATGTAAAGTTCCTCATTCCCCATAGAAAAGGGAAGCTTCTTCAACCAGACGGGTGTTGTGTCTGGTGGGCTAACTGCCCAACATATGTTAGTCGGGATTTTCTATAAAGGCTAATGTCGCGGACAACTTTGATAGCGCGATGCAGGAATTGTCATTAGTTCGCAGCTGTTGCGATAGATGTCGCTGTCACCACATCACTCCCCTCCGAGATTAGAGGTCGATAGCAGGCTGAGTCTTGATGCTTGCCGGGCCAGTGGAAGGTTCCAGTGAGTTGGAACCAAATGGCGCATAAGTTCACGGTGAGTCGGAACTGTCTGCGGTGATGCCCTAGTGAGTCGGGGTGATGCTGTGTATGCTCCAGTGAGTCGGAGAGTGCAGCGTAGTGGCTGGCTTGTGCGTCGACCAGGAGAGAAGTGCGTCTCAGCCTGCTGACCGGCCGAAGTACAGTGTGCTGTGCCAAGGTCGCTGATGAAGCTGAGAGTGATGACTAGGTATGCGCTTCCGCTGCATGCTGGTGGTCAGGATACCCTATGAAGCCGTGGTTGCTAGCTGGCGGTATGACTTGTTGCTCGAAGGCTTGACAAATTTATTAGCAATACAACAAATTTATATAAAAAGTAAACACACGAAAAAAATCTAAATAAAACAAACTTGGTCCTCTAAAAGGGCAAAAAGCCTCTTTCCCAGTATGGTGCCGTAACTCAAAAAAGTCACAACACTGATACTCGGTATCATGCTTCTCATTCATGGTGTATATAGTTGTGCAGAATTATATTCTACGTTGGTGGCTAATCTCAGCTGAAACAGGCGGCTATAACTAAAACCAACCACCTGAATGATCATTTTCGATGTAAAGGAAAACAACCATACTCATAATGACATTAAACCTGTATTTCCAGTTGCGCATTGCTTCTGGGGCCCGTCTGGTGCGAAAGATGCCTCTCTTTTCGCAGTGGCCACCGGCAAGCTGTACAGGGACTGGGACGATCCAAAAGACCAAGACGTACAGAAATCTAACGTAAGTATTAACATCTTTTAAACTGACCTGCTTACTAGCTTGGCTGACATTTTTAGATCGTTGACAGTCGTTACAAGTAGTCAGTGTCCTGAAAAGCTGACAACGTATATCGTATTACCCCTAACTGGGTCCTAACTGGGTTGTGGAGGTCAGATATGTAGTCACTCGACGTAAATGTTGGTATTCAGCTGCATCTGGTAAGACTAGAAGCCGATCTCAAAAAAGTTGTTTTTTTGCGTTCCTGGGCCGCAGTAAATCGAACAAATTCCGCAACTCTGGCAAGATTTAAGTATACTGTATTTTTTGCAGATAAAATCAATTCATTTCACGGCCCACTACTTTGGTGATAGAGCGAACCAACAAGATAACATTGCGGTCCTAATCCTGGAGACTCCATTGAAGTATAACAACTACGTCAGACCGGTGTGCCTCAGCTTCTCAGCAACGTTCAATGGCCAACAGCTCCAAGAGGGGAATCTGGGAAAGGTAATCGTTCAAAAGTGCCATGCCTTAAGAAAAGAATTAAAAGCATCTTAAAAAAACCAGCATTTTTTAGAACCAATATTTTGAAAACATACATCTACGAAACAGCACTGCCAATTGGCCCGAAAGAGCTCAGGCTCTTCCATATGCACTGCAATATCCTTTCTGCCACCTTCTTCTTACTTTATCCTCTCATTGGCATCTCGTAGGAGGTAGCTTTCTGTTTAACTACACAATCTTGTGAGTGCTGTGATAGTCAGCCGTCCAGGATGTATACGACCACACGCTAGATGTGTGCAGTGCAGTGGTTTACTTCTTCTTTAAGCTCCGCTAGTGTGCAGAGCAGCAAAACGTATGCTAGATCGAATAAAATAGTCAACCTTTCTGGCTGTCCTAGTATTTTTTTCAAGGTCTCAGCCTAGCCAGTTACCGTTCCGTCCTTCACCGGTTTCCTCGATTATAATTAAATTTCGATTATAATTCAGTGTGTGGAAGAGATACAGTTAAACGTCATTTACAAATCCATCTCTTTAGCACACTCACGTAAGATTGTCGTAATGTAACGCAAAAAAAAGGGTTGTGACTCAGTCACATGACTCGTTTGTTTGATATTAGATAATATAATTTTACACTTGCAGGTAGCTGGGTTTGGTTTGACAGGGCAGGATAGCAGCAGTGGCACGCCAATCCTTAAAGTGGTGAGCCTGCCGTATGTGTCCCTTAAGACTTGCATTAAAAATACGCCAGAGTCCCACCTAAGTTATCTTACTGGAGACAAGATATGCGCCGGTTACAGTAATGGTAAGTGCGAGCTCTTTGTACTAGTATCTAGTTGCAACAGATTGCCTCACTGATTGCATTTCTTTTTTGGAGGTTAGAAAAACATCAAATGACTCCTTCCTGTCAGATTTCTACTGAATAAAAACCGGTTCCTTCTTAGCCCTTTGTGTCGAGGCCGCGGTATCTCATTTGAACAACCCGCAGTCCCGACGGGCTCACTGATGCCGACCGTCTGGAATCCGAGTGTTATATCCAAAGCATTTGCGGTCCTCGTTCCACCAGCCATGTTAGAGGTGAAAGAACATGTGGGGGATCCCGGACTTGGTTGTATGATCCAGACCAATGGTAGTTTTAGGAACAGTAGGGTTTTAGTTCGTCAGTTCAAAATAACAAATGGATCTCTGTAGACGAAGCGAATCCATGAGTATCGATGCACTTTATGCAAACAAGCCAAACTAGAGAACAGTGACAGTAAAATATGCTTTTGTTTCCCAGGTACGGTGGGTCTATGCAGGGGCGACAGCGGGGGAGGACTGGTCTTTCCTGCGCTAGACAGCGGTTTGACTCGCTACTACCTTAGAGGCATCGTGTCTACAGCTCCGAGTATCAGCAACGGCTGCTCCTCCACAGTCATCTTCTTCACATCAATTATCGAACATGAACGTTTTATCACACAGTATCTGTAAACCAAATAAGCAATAGGCCAACATCTCTTTAGCCGGGTATAGATTATTTGCAACACAACATGTAGTGTAACACGAACGGAATATAAAAAAAATTAAGAGTTTTTAGCGGGCTCACACAGGACAAACAAAAATAAAATTTGATAATAGTACATTTTGTTACAAGTACAAAAAGTTTATTATTACATTCGAGGTGGAATGAACACCCAAGACAAACGGCGGGGGTGCTAAGGGGCCGAGAAGTGCAATAACAAATTCACGTGTTTGTCTTTTCTACACACTGTGTCTACTACATTTATTTCTAAGTCAACTTTTTCTCACAGGTCTGCTGAAAGAATTTTTTTATGGAATAAGCAGTACCTTTGTGTTCTTCTATTTTTTATTTATTTTTCTATTTTGTACGTTCAAAAATAAATAAATAAAAGACGTTTTTCAATACCTACACTTTAGAAGAAATAAAATGATAAGTATTTTTGTAATAAATCAAGAGACTTAGATTTCATTTGCTTTTTTTCCGCCGATTGATGTCGCCAGGTTGAAGGCGAAGCAAAGGTATGACACCGCTTAACAGCTTTTTTTTGGGGGGGGGTAGGAAATCATCAAAAATCCCCTCCTGCTCTTGGGCAGAGCGATAGGAAGTGTTGGACTTCTACTAATTAAAAACCACCCATGTTCCTTCTTAGCCCTTTATGTCGAGGCCGCGGTATCTCTTACAATATCCCGCAGCCCCGACGGGCACATGTGAACCCCTAAAAGTTGAAAAGAAAAAACTTTTAACAAAAAATTTAACCGACTTCAACAAAAAATAAAACACAAAAAAAGGAAAAATAATCTTTAGAACAGAAATAAGTGTCTGAAGTGAAGGTGGCAAACAATTAAATCAAACACACTATACTACGGCCGTTCAGAGAATGCGTTCCTGACACCTATCAGTTAGTCACGACTAGTGATGGGCACAACATAACACTGAGTTCGTTACCGTTCCTCCAAAATGAACCGCCGCATTATTTTAAGATTATTTTCGTTTTAAATTGGCGGAATCATTTAAAATTTATATTTTAGTTATTTAAGTGGAAACCAAAAAAAGGTAATTTAATATTCATATAATAAAATTGTTTTATTTATTCTTTGTTACAAAGTTACAATCTGTATTTCTATGCAATAAAGTAAGCACATTGAATTGAATGTGCGTACAGAATGTTAATCAGACTCCGATTCGCTTGAGGAGGTGGTGTCTTCATCATCTTCGCCTACATGTATAATTAGTTTGGTCATAGTTTTATTTTTATATTTCATAAAAGTTATCTTATAGTCCATTATTTTCAAATTCTTAAAAAGAAAAACAAAGCGTATTATTTTATATTAAAATATAAGTATAAGTAACTGTATAAGAACAGATTACGATGTAAAACTTGTATGTCAATAAAACACCAGCTCTGGTTAACGACTGAATCATTTATTACTTTCCTTCACCTTCTTACCTCTCTACCCTCAGTAGCATTTATAATTACTAATCTCATAATACCGACATCTCCCTTTTTCAAAAAAAAAAAAAATAACTACATGCTATTAGTATAAATATTCGGATTTGAACCTATTTAAACGATATTTTACTATATAAAATATCACATTTAAAGGTACAACTAAATTACATTAAAAGACATGGATAATCAATTTTAACATTAAAATACGACACATAGAATTGAATTTAATTACAAGAATGATGAATCTATCTAAGAACTACACTATTTAAATATATAGTGTTTCTGTAATAATAATATATGAACCATTCACATTCATTTCATTTCATTTCATAAAATAATTAATGTATGAATTTATTTGAATTTCGTATAAAAAATCATTGAATCATTAACATTTAGCACACAATTCATTTATATTATTAAATTAACAATTGCTATGAAAAATAGTTGAACAATCTTACATTTGAAGTATTGACATTTCATTCAATTATATAAATCCATAATAGTACATTGTGCTACATTTCATAATAGATATTAGATTGTAATCATTTTCCAAATTTTTGTTTTATCATTAATCATTTACATTATTCATTAAACTAGGCAACTTTAAAACCAGGTATATACTTATATTAACTATTTTTACTTCCAATTAAAACGTTATGACGACGGATAAGTCCACCGCTCAGGCTCCCTCACAGTCCTGCCAAAACGAGTAGTGTATAAGTTTGATTCCTGCGAGTGTAAACGAGACGGAGAATATTCGTGATGTTCCGGCACAGTGACATCGTCATAGTTTTGCAACGGCCGCGGCAGCGTACGATCAGCTGTTGGGCTATACGCTGTATCTAATATCAAATGCCTACGATTTCGTACTAATTTTCCACCAGATTCGAGATCAATACTGTATGATCTTATACCCACCAAAGCTGCTACAACTCCGCTTATCCATTTCTTATTTACTCTGACTTTAATTCTTTGACCTACACTTAAAGGAATCATATCTTTTGCGCCTTTGTTGTAATACCGAGCCTGTTTACTTTGACGATTGTCTAACTCACACCTAACATTTGTTTGTACTTTTGGTTTTAAGAGTTTCGGTGAGCATGGTACCAAACTTCTTAATTTTCTACTATATAGTAATTCTGCGGGTGACGCTAGTTTACTACTTAAAGGAGTGTTCGAATACTCCAACAAACCTAGCCTATAATCTGAATTATCGAACTTTGTCTTTTTCATGATATTTTTAACAATCTGAACTGACCTTTCTGCCTGTCCGTTCGATTGCGGATATCGTGGTGATGACGTGATATGATTGAATTTCCATTCTTTTGAAAATGTTTGAAATTGAATGGAATTGTACTCTGGTCCGTTGTCAGAGACGATAATATTGGGAATTCCTTGCCTGGTAAAAATGTGCTTTAACTTTGAAATTACTTCATTCGATGTCAATGTTTTCAATTTAACACATTCTATAAATTTGCTGTAATAATCTACAACCACTAAAAACAAGTTATTTTCGAAGTGGAACGTATCTGTGGCTATTTTACACCACGGTCTATTTGGAATGTCATGAGAAATTAAAGTCTCCTTCCTATTTTCTTTCTTATGTGTTACACACGCTTGACACTTGCTGATATAATCTTCTAACTGACTGTTTATGTTAGGCCAAAACATTGTCTCACGCATACGTAACTTACACTTGTCTAGTCCTAAATGACCGACGTGAATATTCTTTAACATTTCATACCTCATACTTTTCGGTATCACTATACAATTTCCTTTCCAAACCAAATCATGCAACACTGACAGGTCATGACGGTAGATCCAATACGGTTTTAACTCATCACTAAGTCGTTGTTTGTGTTCTGGCCAACCTTGCTGTATACACTTAATTAATTGTTGTGATTCACTATCTACATATGTACATTTTTGTAATTGTACGAAATGTGTATCCATTAATAGATTGCATGCTGTTACCGCACACACCTGAGCCTTAGCGTCAAAGTGATCGCGAAGATCCACACTATGATAAAAAACCGGTTCCGCAGCGCGCGACAGAGTATCTGCTATGTATAAGTACTTACCTGGTTTATACACTAAATTGAATGAATACAACTGTAAACGTAATAACATGCGCTGGAGTCGCGCAGGCGCACTTGCTATTGGTTTATTTATTATGTTTACCAATGGCTTGTGGTCGGTTTCGACAACTACGTCTGATTTTCCGTAAATATAAGTGTAAAATTTCTCACAAGCAAACACACAGGCCAGCAACTCCTTTTCAATTTGCGCATAATTTTGTTCTGCTTTAGTAAGAGATCGTGATGCGTAACTGACTGGAAGGTTGTTTTGTAATACACAAGCCCCTAAACCACTTTTGCTCGCGTCTACCGATATAACTACTGGTTTACCCACATCAAAATATTGTAACACCGGCTTATTTGTGAGGCATTGTTTTAATTTGTTAAATGCTATTTGGTGTTCAGGTGTCCAGTGCCATTCTACTTCTTTCTTTAAAAGTAATCGCAATGGGTTTGTTTTTTCCGATAAATTCGGTATGAATCTACCCACATAATTTATTAATCCTAAAAATCTTTCTAAATCTTTTGTATTTTCTGGTTTCGCCATATTCTTAATAGCTGTTACGTGGGACTCATCTGGATAAATACCTTTATTAGTTATTTTGTGTCCCAAATACTTTATTTCAGTTAACCCTATTTTACACTTGCTTTTATTCAATTTTAAATTTATTGCCCTGCATCTGTCTAAAACTTTTTTCAAGCGCTGATCATGTTCTTGTTTATTCCTACCATAAATGATTAAATCATCAACAAAAAGGCAAGTTCCTTCGATATCATCAAAAAACTCGTACATTTTTTTGTGAAAAACTTCCGAAGCTGATGTAATCCCATAGGGTAAACGTAAAAACTTGTATCTGCCGAAAGCAGTATTAAAGGTACACAAATCTGTACTTTCTTTATGGAGCTTCAATTGCCAGAACCCATTCCTCGCATCTACTGTACTAAAATACCTTGCACCAATAAAGTTAACTGTTATCTCATCTAGTGTTGGTAACTGAAAATGTTCCCGTTTTATGGCACGATTTAGTTCCCGTGGATCCAAACATACTCGTAAATCACCATTAGGCTTTCTTACTACCGTCATACTGTTAACCCAATCCGTAGGTCCTTCTACCCTTGCTATTATTTTTTGTTTTTCCATCTCATCCAATTTTAATTTTAAACTTTCTTTTAAAGAAACTGGCAATTTTCGTGGGGCATGTACAACTGGGCTTATACTACTATCTATACCGATTTTATATTCTCCTGGCATACAACCTACACCCTCAAAAACATCTTTATATTCCGTAAAAATACTATTTTTATATTCTGAGCTGGTAACGGCTAGTGTTAATTTTATTAAACTCAGTTCTTGACAGCTGTCACGGCCCAATATTGGAGGAGAAGTTACGTCAGCTATCAAGAATTCAATAATATAATCCAACTCTTTATACTTTACTTTCAAATTGCAGCTGCCTACTACTGTGATGTCACTGCCCGAATACCCCCGAAGTTTGATACTGGTCGGAATCAGATAGTCTTTAGGTATCCTTAACGTTTCTAAATAATTACAGGGTAAAACATTAACATCCGCACCAGTATCAATTTTAAATGAAACTTCTTTGTTGTTTATTGTTAACTTTACACACCAGTCACTGGAAGAATTGTTAAAATAATAAATTACCTGATCGTTTGACTCATTCTCGCCCCTTTGCACTTCATGTACCCTACATACACGTGAGAAGTGGTTTAAATTATGACACTTCAAACATCGTTTTCCAACCGCTGGACATTTGAAACCAATATGGTCCATTCCACACTTTCGGCACAAGTGTTCTTGGATTCGCTGATTAGCATGACCGTCGTAACCCTTCGACGTCGACGCCATCGCGTGTTGTTGAGAATACGATGATGTCCCGCGGCCCGCTCCCTGTCGAGACCGACGCACCGACGCTCCTCGATATTGCTGACCACGACGTTGTCGTGATACCCAATGCACTTGATCACTGTTATCATCTTCTACTTTATCACTTTTCGTACTGCTCGTTCGTGATACACAATACGCACAGTGTTCTGAGGACTCTTTCTTTATATTTCCTGCTTGCACGCGCGATAACTGAGCTATGTTGCATATTTCTACGGCCTTTTGCAATGTTAATTTGGGCTCTCGAAGAAGGCGTTCTCGAAGTGATCCATCCTTAATTCCACAAATTAATCGGTCTCGTACTAAATCATCACATAATCCCTCGAATTCACATTTTACCGCCAATTTCTTTAATTCCAAAGAGAACTGTTCAACTGATTCACCATCATTTTGCTCACGTATGAAAAATGTATGTCTTTGTACAGTTATATTTTTCCTTTGTAGAAAAACTCCATCAAACCTTTCTAATAAACTCTTCAAGTCAACAAATTGCTCCGCGAACTGTTCATAAACTTCTCGGCACTGTTCTCCCACTACATGCAAAAATATATTGATCTGCACCTTGTGAGTCTTCTTGTTGAGCTCACATGCTTCAAAATATATGAGAAATGCCGTCTTCCATTTCTCCCATTCCTTCGAGATGTTTCCAGACGTAGAGTTTTCAACGTTATTGTTGAAACAAAATTGAGGCGGTGGCGGCAGTACTGTTTCCATTGTAAAGGAACAAACAACAACTTATGTCCGTTGGTTTATCACTACTTTAAAATTTTATTTTCGGAGCGACGAATTTAATCTACTTCATTATTATTAGTGAAGTATCCTACCGGCTGCGCCATGTAAAACTTGTATGTCAATAAAACACCAGCTCTGGTTAACGACTGAATCATTTATTACTTTCCTTCACCTTCTTACCTCTCTACCCTCAGTAGCATTTATAATAAAATTACTAATCTCATAATACCGACACTTGCCTGTTATTTTTAGCACAGCACTACAAATATAAAGCGCTGACATAACCTTGTAATAGCGCAGTATAGATTTAGAAAAATATTGTTTACCAAGTTATTTGACACTCAGTTTGGCACAAAATTATAACATTCATTGATTATTGATATAATAATGTTGTTTTAATGCTCATCAATTGTTAAAACGGTAAACAACCAGCAAAAATATTTTTATCGTAACTGCAACGCCATTACAAAGTTACGTCGTCAGTTCAATCGCGACGTGTCAGGAACGCATTCTCTGAACGGCCGAACTTTAACGTCTCCGACTTCAGGAGCTGATTTTTAGGGTTCCGTAGTCAATATGGAACCCTTATAGTTTCGCCATGTCCGTCTGTCTGTCTGTCCGTCTGTCCATTTGCACTATATTTCAAAGATTTTTAGTACTAAAAAGCTGTTATCTGGCACAATATACAAACAAGTTACGCCGACAAAGTGCTACAGTAAAATATTGTTTTTTTTTATGTTAACTCCAGTACACATCAAAATGCGGATGATATTTTTTTTCTCGCGATGTACATTGCGTGGGATGTCGTTAGATAGATCTTTTAAAAATATTGCAAGTTTGCTCAAACAGTTTTTCGATTAAGGGTTTCGTTTGTGAAATATTAAGCATTAAAGTGCAATTTATTGTTAAACTCAAGTGTGCCAACCTAAACCATCTATACGGGTTGGGTTTGGGCGTGTGAAAAAATTCATGGTTGTAGCGTATATAGCGAAAATAAAAGGAAAACTATCACAGCTAAGTAGCCTTTACAAGTTTACGAGTAATAGTTGACCAACTTATTGTATGAAATATTTTTTCCTATACAAAATGTATGGTAGCGCAGGTCTCAAAACTGCAAATGTAAGTTTGTTTTATTTTCGCAATAAAAATCATCGTTCGGAGGCAGGGTGGTCAATCAGTTTAGTAAGTTTATATATTTTGATGGTCAACTGCGGAACCCTACATTGTGCGTGGTCTGACATGCACTTGGCCGGTTTTCTTACTTACATTAATTTAAACTATTCCCATATAACAAAACACTTGGCCCGATTTGTACTTAAGTTTGTTTTTTGTTTTATTTTTTGTTGAAGTCGGTTCTTTATTTGTTATTTTTTTTATTAATATTCACTTTAGGCATTAAAAACTTTATTAAATACAGTGATTGATTGACAAAAATGCACAATAAAAGTTCATTTGAAGTTTGATCAGAAAACTTAAACAGACACTCAGAAACCGGAGTCAAAGTCCTCCATTTAACTTCATCATAGAACTCACTCCAGTCTTCTTCACGTTGTCATAGAAACACAATCAAATTAATTCTAACAAAATTAACAGCAAACTAATTCCGTTAAAACTTCGAAGCTTGGGAGCCAAAACACAAGGAACTTAACCAAAACGCCTGTAGACACGTTTATCTGAAAAACTAGAAAGTTCGCACAAAAGCCGATTTAATTACTGCTCTCAAAGATCAAAGTGAGCCGAGATGAAGGAAGTAACTTTACACCGACGTAGAGGGCGGACATATCGGAGACTGTACTGTTGGACTTTGCTTGTTAATTTGGTAGGTGATGTTTGATCGAGTTTCTTTCGAAACAGACTGATTTCATTCACCAGGTGCAAATCAAGGAGGCGCTCAATTTGGTATTAAGTACGTATTATATACAAAAAATACCAGAGGCTTTGGAAGTGTATTACCATCACACCCATAATCACGTTAGGGTAATGCAGATGTGTACCAATTTTGACAAATATTAGTATTTACACCGGTATTTTGCCAGTCAAATTACCAAATTTTACTATACAATGTGGAGCAGGACGATTGACATTCCTCTAAACCACGTAAAGAAAGGCATGCTCTTGACCCGTATACAAAAAATCAATCAAATCCAATGACTACTTTAGCCACAGGAAATTATTTTTCATTTTCTTATTTTTCAACATGATGTAGATCGGAGTCCGTAATAATAGGTAAACATTGTAAGGTCAGGAACCTGTGCAAAAACCTACGATTCTATTCTCAACGTCTCAATACGCTTGAAAGACAGAGAAAGGTGTCATACGATCCCACTCTGACGCGCCCCGCACACTCCCACAAAATACTACAATTATAAAGAAAAAGTAATATTACTTACGCAAATAATGCATTAGTGGTGCATAGAAAATTGCGAGTGTGTGTGTGAGCGGAATTTTTTTCGGCAAAAAGTCCTTGACTCGGTAACTATGTCAGTCAGTGCATAGCGGCGCCCTTTGAGGAGAGCACACGCCTACTTTTTTTATCACAAGACGAGCCGCGCGCGCATTGTCGTGATTTTATGAAAAGTTTGTTGTTATTGTGATTAAAGACGATTTATGATATTTGGATTAGTGCATAGGTTACTGTGACTTATTGGTGTTAGTGTAATATTAGTTATTTAGGCATTTATTAGGTAGCTAGTTTTGTGATTTAGGTTAAGTTAGTAAGTTTTTTAGTTTAATTATGCCTCAAATAAGGCACACAGCTGCCGAGTACACCGACATGGTACTTATGTACGGAGAATGTCAACAAAATGCGGCTTTAGCATTGCGTAGATATCGGGAGAGATATGGTAACACAAGAACGTGCCCTACCAACAGCCGTGTTTTTACCCTGGCCGATGGGGACTTGTTAAGACGAGTCCGTGAAAATTTAATAAGACGATGTCGCTTGTGCATAATGAAAAACGGGGGACACTTTGAAAATTTAAAAATTTGACTGTTGATGATTTAAAATTCTGATTGTAATGTGATTTTAAGTGATTAATTATTCAATCAGTGATCTTTTATTAATTAACAACTCGCAACTTAGTGAGTTTATGCCGCTGATTTGTTGTTCTCCGATAAAAAGTACCTACGCCCAACATCGCCGCCGCTCGCTGCACCCCGCGCACTAGGTCAGTGACTTTTCGTAGTTAAAGCGTGTTTACTTTTTATGCAGTTGATTCTGCTATTTATTTTGTTTGAAAATTGCAATTTTTAAATTTTCCACTAACTACTAATCTTCGTGTTTTAAAATGTTTCGATGGACTAGTACAGTGCTAGTTTTAATTTAATGTCGTAGTTCCAGATCCACATTGTATATTAATGTAATAGACCGATTAAACCATTCAAAAGCTAAACCAAATCGATTACCTAATTGTTGTTGATTTCAAAATATTCGAAGGACCGCCTGCCTAGATATAGACGCAAAGTTTGACCGTAATTGATATTTCAACGATTCAAATATGAATTAATTTAGTAGATTATGATAACGAAAGGTTTTGACGGAGGTTAGAGGAAAAAGTGGGAGTACACAATTGGCAGTTAGCACCTCTTCAGTTAATAGTATAAAGTTAAGTTTATTTTGTGTAACCTTTATCAAAGGTTATTCGTCTATTCTAGTGGGTGGCGTAACATTGTGAGTTTTTTAAATTATAATAATACTAGGTTAAAATTATCCCACGGGAAGATAAAATCGGGATATAGACTATCCTATGTGTTAATCAAGATTTTAAACTATGTGTAATCCAAACTTTATTCAAATCCATTCCGTAGTTTTTGCGTGAAAGAGTAGCAAACATACACCATCACAAAGTTTTGCCTTTATAATATTAGTGAGAAGTAGGATAGTAGGTTAAAGAATGCAACCGTATGATCGTTTTGAACAGGATAAACAGATGGAGTAGACCTAAATAAAATCTAAATTAAGACCATGATATCAAAATTAATATTTGTTTGTGATTGTGGTTTCACAGTCTTTTGTTATTATGTCAATGTTTATCGTGCAATTTATTCTTATTAAAACGTCAGGACACTTAGTTTGGCGCGAAGAGGTTCGTGCGAAAGAAACTTGCGCGAAAAGATACTAGCGCGCAAAGAGTTTCTCGTGAATGGATATAATTATTTACGAGTGAACATTTGCGCAAACGACCTTTGGGCGACATGTTAAGTTCACAGATTCAAGCCTTGGTAGGGGCAGTATAAAAGTAGACACAGCACCAACGGCTTTGTAACACTATATATTAGGTTATTTTACTTTGTTAAAACTTATTTAGTGTTGTCTTTTTGAATTGTACCTCTTGCTGGGATGTCTTTTGTTGCAAGTTTCCTTTACACCTGCCGTGTAGTTGGACAATGAAGAAAAAGCTATTTTAAATTAGGTTTCCTGTTTTTTTTTCTTAGAAAGTTTGTCTTTTATACATGATGAGTCAAAATTATTTAATTATAATATAAATGTGATGTTGTTGTTTTGTAAATTGTTAGAAAGAAACGTTTATGTCCCTTTATAGGGCTTTGTCCATATGTTGGACACCATACAATGTGCTCCTTTAATTACTGTTGAAATGTTGAGAATTTGCGGTTTGTGTGCGGGCTGTAAGGAAGAGGGATTCAGCAGCTGAAAAACAGCGTCAGGTGCATTTCTGTTATTACTACCTGGCATTATAAGTTTTTGATAATTCTTATTTTCTTTATAATTAATTTTTTTTTGCTATTATAATGCTTATTTTCATTTAATATGTGGTCTGCTACAACTCGGTTGAATAGATCAACCGATTTTTACCTATAGTTTTAAATTTATTATCATCATCATCATCAGCAATAAGACGTCCACTGCTTGACAAAGGCCTCCCCCGTAGAACGCCATACAGAACCGCAGCCTGCTGTTTGCATCCACCGGTTGCCCGCAACTCTCACGATGTCGTCGGTCCACCTGGTGGGAGGCCATCATCGATGCGTCTTCCGGTTAGTGGTCGCCAGTCGAGAACCTTTCTTCCCCATCGGTTGTCGGTTCTGTCGATGTGGCCTGCCCATTGCCACTTCAACTTGCATACCTGAGAGCTATGTCGGTGACCCTGGTTCTTCAGCGGATTTCCTCATTTCGGATTATATCACAAAGAAAAACTCCGAGCATAGCTCTCTCCATCGCTCGTTGCGTGACTCTGAGCTTCTATAAGAGGCCAGCAGTTATGGACCATGTCTCTGAGCCATAAGTCATCACTGGCAACACGCACTGCCGAAATTTTAGACAAAAAGATGTAGTTTCCCGAACGCTGAACATCCGAGTTGGATTCTTTGGGCGACCTCTTTGTCGAAGTTCGATCTACCCAGTTTAACAGTTTGTCCAAGGTAGAAATAACTATCGACAACTTTGAGAGTATCGCTCCCAACAATTGGGCATGCCTAATTTTTTTTTTCAAGCGCTGTCTTAAAACCATTTCGAGGGTTAGCTTAGGTGAATTCATGCCTGTTACCAGATTTGAAAAATACATACTATTTCAAAAGTTATAGGTGTTTTAACGAATGACTTCCATTTGACCTTTCAGACCCTCCAACAAAGCATAATAGAACATTCCTTTGTCATTCTATCATTCTTGAAAAAAAAAACATTCGGTTGCGAGGCTGTCAATGTCAACATTTTGTAAGTTATGTTTAGCCAGCTTTGTTGAAGTTTGTTTTTGTGAAATATTGTGAATTGTTGTAATGGCTTCTTTAAATTATACTAAGGCGGATTCCCGTAACATACCTACGGTCAATAATGCTATGATTGTTGAGTATATGATGTTGTCCACTGAACACAATATAGGGGAAATACGAGGAGCAAAGGCTCTAATGTAAGTATTCTATATCATTGTTTTGATTTATATAAGATTGGTTTATCTCTTGTCATCAATGAACTTATTATATACTAGCGACCCGCCCCGGCTTCGCACAGGTGTTTTTCTCTACTATATTATGCATGTAATAATACTTAAAAACCTTCCTCTTGAATCACTGTATCAATCTCAACTGTCAAGGATATGTCACTGGATTTAGATTGACATTGTATTCTTTTTTAATTTGTCTGTGGCACAACACCGCACTACATACAGCCTCATAGTGATATTGAGAGCACCTCGAATTTAAAAAATCCTAAAAAAATGTACAACCCCTTAAAAAATAAAATAAGCAAATTAGTTCCTTGAAACGGTCTATATTTTGTAAAAAAAAAATAAAAAAATGTAAAAAAAAAATCAAGTCATGGCCAATTACCGGTACGGATGGAACACGGACATTCGACATAACTTTCGTCTTGTCCATGTTCATTTTAAGACCCACCTGTTGAGAAACGTTACTGAGGTCCCTGACCTTTGTTTTAATATCCTCCAGCGATTCAACCATGATGACTATATCATCGGCAAAATGAAGGTGAGTGATGTACTCGCCATTGATGTTGATGCCAAATCCGTCCCAGTCCAAGAGCTTAAAAACATCCTCCAATGCGTTCGTGAACCGTTTCGGAGAAATACGTCTCCCTGTCTCACGCCTTTTAGCAATTGGATTGGCTTTGTGCTCTCGTCCTGTAATCGAATCGACATAGTGGCGTTTCTTTGCAAACACTTTATCATTTACATATACCTATAGCCAATAAGGCACCGCTGAAGAGACTGTAACACCGCCCAGGTTTCGATGGAATCGAAGGCTTTTTCATAGTCCCCAAACGCTAGACATAGTGGCCGATTATACTCCTCAGTCTTCTGTATAGCGAATGGATGTGGTCTATAGTGCTGAAAATTTTTTCGGAAACTGGCTTGTTCGGGAAGCTGGATGTCATCAAACCTGCGTTCGAGACGGTTCGTAATGACCCTCGAGAACAGCTTGTACACATGGCTCAGGAGTGAGATGGGTCTATAATTCCTCAATAGGGTGTTGTCACCTTTTTTGAAGGAGAGCACCACCACACTCCTGTGCCATGCGTCTGGCGTAGTACCTTCGAGAATGACGGAATTAAACAACTTCTGGAGGACTTACAGCACTGGTTTTACACCCACTCGCAGAAGTTCTATCGTGATTCCATCATCCTCCGGCGCCTTGTTGTTCTTAAGCTGTTGGAGGGCCATTCTAATCTCATACAGGCTAATGTCTGGGATACCCTCAGTGTAGTGTCGGGTCAGTTTCGCTATGGTATCCTGACAACAACTGAACTGACAACGGGCTGTCGGGTCGAAGTGTACAACTGTCCATAAAACCTTTCTAGCTCTTTCAGCAGTTCTGGCTTTGATGAGATGATACTGCCGTCTTCGGTCCTCAATTTTGTCATTTGGCTTTTTCAATAGACGCATTCTTCGCGAACACTTTGGAGCCCTGGTTTCGCTCAATTGCGGTCTTAATAAATTGAGTACTATAGGACCGCAAGTCGTGTTGCATGGACTTTGAGATGCGCCCATTGAGTTTGCCGTATTCCGACATAATTATCTACTAAAAATTGCAGTCTCATCTCAGACCGGTCTTTCATTATCTGGATTGTATTGGCTGAGAGCTTTTGAGACTTTTTCGACGTGGGATATTGAGGAACTTATACCCCACTGCATGGATAGTTTCCACCAACCCGTTGTTTAACTCGTCCACTGTTTCGCATTCGGTTAGGCATTGAAAGCGATTATACAGTTCGAGTTGAAAGCTTTCGGGATTTAGGATCTGGGCAGGATTAGGACGGAGCGTTGACACCAGACGTGACCTCTCAAGCTTAACATCGATATTCAATGTGCCTCTGACAATCCGGTGATCGCTACCGGTTTTCACCCTGCCGATCAATGAGACATCATTGAATATTTGCTTCTTGGTCGTCATGATAAAGTCGATCTCATTTTTGATGGAACCATCAGGGCTTATCCAGGTTCACTTTTTAGTCGGGCGCTTCTGGTAAAAAGAGTTCATCGAGTAGAGTCCCTCCTTTTCCATGAAGTCAACCAGCCTCTGGCCCCTCTGGTTCCGCTGTCCATAGCCATATTTTCCCACTATCAACTCATCGCCATTCCATGTACCCACCTTTGCATTGAAGTCCATCACAACTGTAAAATATGATTTGGAGGTATGCATGGCTTTCGATATATCCTCATACATAGTCTCCACTTAATCGTCAGGGTATGTCGAGGTCGGCGCATATATGACCTTCAGCGAATACCGATCGGTGATTCTGAGTATAAGTTATGCTACCCTGCTCGACACACTATCGACCTTTACTACGTTGTTTACGAGGGGCTTATGGACGAGAAACCCAACACCACCCTGGGATTTTTGGTCTTGGTTTTTGGTCGGAAGAAGAGCATGTTGCCGGAATCCAGGACTATCGTGTCTTCACCCTCTCGTCTTATTTCACTCAATCCCAGTATGTCCCATAGCAGCTCAATTTCTCCTCCAGCTCGACAACTTTTTCGTGTTGCCAGGGCCAAAGTCCGTTGGGGGTGGTAGCGGGGTATCTGCTGGGTATCTGGGATTCTTAGCACCCCCTGCTCCGCTACCGAGGCCAGGAATAGTGAAGCCGCCGGGGACTGGGGGCCGTGAGCTTCGTCTGTCTGACATTTAAACGGGGGGAGTTGCCATAATCCCCACGCTTGGCGCCTGCATCTTGGGGATCGCAATGTAGCTGTTAAGTATAAGAAAGCCGCTGCTGCCCGACTTCCAGATTTACGCGTTCTACGACACCCTCGGGATGAAATGGGTTGGTGCTATTTTTGCCCGGACACCCCACGGAGTAATTTTATTAGTTAGTTAGTAAATATTGAAGGAAAATTACGTATCGAAAATGTCCAGCTATTTTATTTAAAGGTACCAAATCAAGGTTCAATTTAAGGTACTTCCATTGTTTTTGGAGTTTAAAGACAAGATAAGATAATACTTTTAAATTCAGTAGAAAAATGTCAAACCGCGATGCGACATCGTTCTTCGTTTCAAGTAAATGTTGTGACGCGGCTGCTGTTGTCGTACAAGAATATTATATTGTGGAAATAGTGATTTTGAGGATTCAAATATTTCTAGGCTAAAAATTAAAGGGAGAGTCAAAATAACAAGAAATATATTAGCTGAATAATTTAGTAGACAAAAAAAAACCTAACTTATTAATTTTGTTGTCTCGGCAATTAACTGGTGTGTGTGAATACGCAATTTAATATTTTTTTTAAACGTTATTATTCAGAGTAATGGCAACTTTAACATCATTTTCAATTTAAACAATAAACTGGTCTGCTTTGATGTGGCTGGCACAGGGGTTGTGGTGTCGGGTTCAGCTGGTTCTGGCGTAATTAACTGTGGTGTAGTCTCTTGCGTTGCTGACACCAGCGTGGACGCCTCTGGTGTGTTTGGCTCTGGCGTAGTGGGTTCTGGTGTTGTTAGCTCTGGCATAGTGAGTTCTAGTGTAGTCGGCTCTAGTGTTGAGGGCTCTTGCGTGAACAGCTCTGATGTGGTTGGTCCTGGCGTAGTAGGTTCTAGTGTGGTCGGCTCTGGCGTTGTGAGCTCTTTCGTGGACAGCTCTAATGTGGTTGGTTCTGGCGTAGTGGGTTCCGTTGTGGTCGGCTGTGATATTGTAAGCTCTGGAATGGGCAGCTTTGGTGTGGTTGGCTCTGGCGTAATGGAATCTAGTGTGGTCGGTTCTAGTGTTGTGGGCTCTAGCGTGAACAGCTCTAATGTGGTTGGTTCTGGCGTAGTAGGTTCTGGTGTGGTCGGCTGTGGTATTGTGGGCACTGGCGTGGACTGCTTTGGTGTGGTTGGCTCTGGCGTAGTGGGTTCTAGTGTGGTCTGCTCTGATGTTGTGAGCTCTGGCGTAGACAGCTCTGGTGTGGTGGGTCCTGGTGTGGTTGGTTCGTATTCATAGAGTCTGCAATCACTTTCAGCAATACCAGGTGGTATGTAGCGAAATGAATCAACCAAAACAATGGAATTTGGAATCGCGAAGCCTAGGAAAAATATCTGAAACATTTAAAGTTGTTGGTAGGTCCGTCTAATAATTGTACCACTACTGTACATACAGTTTAAATAAATAAATATTGCCAATACTTACGTAGCCTTCGTAAGTGCCGTTGCGGGTCAAGGTTATCTTCAGTGTGTCCCATCCGATCACGGAGTTTTGGTAAGAATGATGAATTCCTAAAAATATTTTATCTGAAGTCACGGCAGTAACTTCGATAAAATTTAAGGGATCGTCTTTATAAATGTTTACTTCTATTGTCCCACCTTGCTGCATTGTAAACATGAATGATGACATACAACTCACTTCATGCTTGGAACCGGGCATACTAAATGTAGTACTTTGATCATTTTTAGCACTTATGTCAATATTGCTGTACTGATTCTCAATCCAAAATGGCATGTCGTAACAAAAGTCATGCCTATGCCCATATGTCAACCATTCATTAAAATTTTGCTCAAAAGTGTACCTTACACATTTACTCGTATCACTGACTGCGTAAGGCACAAAAAGAAATAATATAAACACTGTGCGAATCATTTTATTTCGCCTTACAGAACAGTTGTGTACGTAGATACCAATTCTTTTTAATTTATACGTCAATATGGATATCTAAGTTATCTATGATGGTATCTGATAAGCTATAGTCTTTTAACATAAAATATGAAATCATCTAGTTGCTTCTGTCTGTCTGTCGGTCTTTGTATACTATTTGATGCACCTATAGAAAATGCCGTGTTGACTATAAGACCGAGACATGGTGCCTGACACAAAATATTAGGTCATTGTACCAGTACGGCGGCTCTTCAGAGGTCTAATTACGCAATGACAAAAACGAAAATGATGGTCATAGCGCTGGTACCGGCCCGAATCGAACGTGTCGGATTAAATAACGAGTGTCGAACGATTTATTGCACAAAAATGCTTGTATTTTCCGATAGTCGATAAAAAAAAGAAGTAGGCCATACAACTCCGGTGTGACTTACAGCCCGCCATACTGACGCCAATACATTGATCATTTGTACCACACGAAAAACAACTTACCATACTTTTCCAACGGTTCCCAAAATGGCCGCCATACGACTGACAAAGGAGGTAATTTAAATTTTCTTGCTAAACGATTTGAACCAGCTTAAAACTTTTTTTAACAGTTCTCTGTATGATTATAAAAAGAAGTCTGATCACGCCATACCTGTGGGAGGTGGCGAATGTGTACAATATTTTTTCAAAGTTCTACAATTTTATTTGTTATTCAAACGATTTGTACCAGTATGGCACTATTTTTTCCCGTAAGTTTGAGGTTTAATGAATGTAAATACAAAATTTTAAACACCTAGGTGGCGGCAATGTTGACTTATAACCAGATGTTATGTCGTTTAATATTGTACGGCTACCGGCGCGCACAGGTGAATCTTGCCCAAAAGTTGGCCATTTTGTTGAATTCTATTTGCGACTATAATTTATTAAGTTATGTTTTTATTGGTTTTACCTAATTATTTTAGTTTCTCTAAAATTAGTAGTTTATGATAAAACGAAACTAAAAAAATAAACTTAAAAACGTTTAAAAATAAAACCTTATTAATAGTTAATTGACAACAATAACAATATAATGTTAAATTCATACTTTCTGGTTCTTTTGAGATAAGATTTTACCGTAAGTCTTCGTGGTAGTTTTCTGAGACTCGTTATATGAGAGAAATCTTTCAAAGTTTGTTTTCTGGAAAAAATTTAACCTTTCACGATATTTTTTAATGTTTTTGAGCTACTGAAATTTTATGATTATTTTTAAAACATGGGTAAAGTGCGATAAAGTAAACACTTTTTCAGAAAGAGAAAGATAATAAAATGATATTTTGATTTGGGTTTTAAACAATATCTATTACTTTCTTTACTTAAGTAATGTAAACGTTTTCGTTACTGAATAATAATAATCTTACTTGAGGGTATAAATAGTGCCTGTCCCTGTCGTGTGCGTTTCGACCGCGCGGCCACGACATTTTTTTTTTAAAAAAACTGTACCAAGTTTATGTAAAAGTTTGTAAAAGTTGATTCCCAAAACCATAAATTTGTCAAAGTTATGGTTACAAAGTTATAAGGGTTTGAACGTGGCCGCGCCATCGAAACGCGGAGAACCGCGCGGCCACGGAGATCTTTAAAACTAAGCGTTGCAGAGACCTGCAATTTAGGTAAATAACAGATTCCAGATGAAAAAAATTTGTAAAAATATAGAAAAAAATCCTAGGTTTATATTTTAGGAGCTGTAACACTAAAACCCCATGGCCGCGCCATTGAAACGGTGAAAACCACGTTATCGCCGATATCTCGCTGAAAAAGCATCGTAGTGGTCTGGAGTTTCTTGTGATTCATAGATTTGAATTTGTCAAATCATGTAAAAATACAAAAAAAAAACCCTAGGTTTATATTTTAGGTGCTATAAGACTAAAACGCCATGGCCGCGCCATTGAAACGGTGAAAAATACGTTATCGCCGATATCTCGCTGAAAAAGCGTCGTAGAGGTCTGAATTTTCTTGTAAAACATAGATTTGAATTTGTCAAATCATGTAAAAATACAAAAAAAAAAACCATAGGTTAATATTTTAGGTGCTATAAGACTAAAACGCCATGGCCGCGCCATTGAAACGGTGAAAAATACGTTATCGCCGATATCTCGCTGAAAAAGCATCGTAGAGGTCTGAAGTTTCTTGTAAAACCTAGATTTAAATATGTCAAAACTTTTGGAAATACCCAAAAAGGACCTAAAAGTAAGTAAAACCAAGATTTGAATTTATCAATTTTTTTAAAAATACACAAAATAATCCTAGCTTTGTATATCAGGAGCTGTAGTACGATATCGTTTAGAACCTTTGTTGTTTCGATAGGGTGACCATGACTTTGTGTTTACAGAAAACTTTCCACCTATTGCATTTCCCTAAAAATTACAAAACTAGGTTTACTAAAAGATTCAAAAGTATTACGACAGTAACTAGTATGTATTACTTACCTTGGTTATGAAGCATTAATTTAAATCTGAAAAATGAAATCCAATCGTAAGGCGTAACAAAGTCCAAATTGTAAGAGCAGAACTTAGTTTTCCAAAGATAAAAAAAAATGTCCGAAACAGTGCTCAAATCAAAGTCCGTAGGAATGCCAAAATATAAAAACACTAAACAAACACCAACGAGTAGTCCCTACGAATTAACTGAAAGTAAAACGACGACTGCAACAAAAGGCTTTTGGCGGAGACTGCGCGACTACAGGATATCTCTTTTAGAGTGCACTTTGTTACGCCTTACGATTGGATTTCAAATTTTTTAGTAAACCTAGTTTTGGAATTTCTAGGGAAATGCAATAGGTGGAAAGTTTTCTGTAAACACAAAGTCATGGTCACCCTATCGAAACAACAAAGGTTCTAAACGATATCGTACTACAGCTCCTGATATACAAAGCTAGGATTATTTTGTGTATTTTAAAAAAAATGATAAATTCTAATCATTGTTTTACAAACAACTTCAGCCCTCTGCGATGCTTTTTCAGCGAGATATCGGCGATAACGTGGTTTTTTACCGTTTCAATGGCGCGGCCATGGGGTTTTAGTCTTACAGCTCCTAAAATATAAACCTAGGTCCTTTTTGGGTATTTCCAAAAGTTTTGACATATTTAAATCTAGGTTTTACAAGAAACTTCAGACCTCTACGATGCTTTTTCAGCGAGATATCGGCGATAACGTATTTTTCACCGTTTCAATGGCGCGGCCATGGCGTTTTAGTCTTATAGCACCTAAAATATTAACCCATTGTTTTTTTTTGTATTTTTACATGATTTGACAAATTCAAATCTATGTTTTACAAGAAAATTCAGACCTCTACGACGCTTTTTCAGCGAGATATCGGCGATAACGTATTTTTCACCGTTTCAATGGCGCGGCCATGGCGTTTTAGTCTTATAGCACCTAAAATATAAACCTAGGGTTTTTTTTTTGTATTTTTACATGATTTGACAAATTCAAATCTATGAATCACAAGAAACTCCAGACCACTACGATGCTTTTTCAGCGAGATATCGGCGATAACGTGGTTTTCACCGTTTCAATGGCGCGGCCATGGGGTTTTAGTGTTACAGCTCCTAAAATATAAACGTAGGGTTTTTTTCTATATTTTTACAATTTTTTTACATCTGGAATCTGTTATTTACCTAAATTGCAGGTCTCTGCAACGCTTAGTTTTAAAGATCTCCGTGGCCGCGCGGTTCTCCGCGTTTCGATGGCGCGGCCACGTTCAAACCCTTATAACTTTGTAACCATAACTTTGACAAATTTATGGTTTTGGGAATCAACTTTTACAAACTTTTACATAAACTTGGTACAGTTTTTTTTAAAAAAAAACGTCGTGGCCGCGCGGTCGAAACGCACACGTGCCTGTCGGGGCTGCGGGTAGTCCTCTGGTTATCGCGGCCTCGACATAGAGGGCGAAGAAGGAACATGGGTGGTTTTTAGTCAGTAGAAGTCTGACACTCCCTTTCGCTCTGCCCAAGAGCGGGAGGGGTTATTCGATGATTTTACACCCACCAAAAAAAAAAAAAGGGTATAAATAGTATTTATTATTTATTTCGATAAATGGTTTCAAGATTGTATTGGTGGTCGACGTATCAGAGCGAGTTTGGCAGCTCCAGCCCCCTGGTCATGGTAGAGGCTTATTTTTCAACACAAAAAAATCATTCCATTTTGTAGAAGCAGACTACACAGCTGATTAACGTATACCAAGAAAAGTGTGGGACCGACTACGCTTCGGTTATTTTACCACTGATTTAATCGTTACAGTACCTAGGTACTGTAACGATTGGAACAGTGGTTGGAAAGTCTGACAACAAGTCTTACTAGGGACTATCATAATAGAAATGTTTACTGACTTAAAAAAATGTGATTCTAATTAGTCCATCTGTTAGATTATCGAAAAATATTGGATACTTATTAACGTCGTTGGGTTGGTAACGTCACTGTCCACTAAAAATGTCGTACTAATGTCTTAGAGTATGACGTCACGCGAGTTTGTTTACGTGAAAAAAGAAAAAAATACGTGGCCAATAAATTTTGGTAATGTACGAGTACCTACATGACGGACTAATTAGATTTTTTTGGTTAACTACCCTATTTTAGCGAGTGCTAACCGTGTGGTGGAGGTCAGATTTGTACTAGCTCTAAGTTAAATGCTGGTTTAATCTGGCTGAATCTGACTAAACAGAAAGCGGATAAAACTTAATTATGAAAAGCTAGGCAGATGACGATGTTCAAACACTGGGATTCCCCAATTCCAGTGTTCCATTCGTGTTTATCAATTTCTTGGAATGGGGTGACGAATGTTGATTCACTGTTTTATCAGAGTTTCGTTTTAAAGTTGTTATGTTTAATTAATCAGCCGTTAATTACATATAAATCCACTTAATCGCGATGACTACACTAAATCTCTATAAACCTAAGTAGATTATAATGTAGGGCACGCCACGATAGTGGCGGTAAGTCTCTCTTTCAGGAGTGACTGGAGAGGCGCTACGCCATCCTCACCTTCCGTCTGACGCAGGTCCTCACCGGACACGAATGTTTCGGGAGCTACCTGCACCAAAACAGGCGGGAGGAATCGCCCAGATGCTACCACAGCGTGGATCGGCCGGAGCACACCGTGGAGGTCTGCCCCGCTTGCGTGGAGCCCCGCCGTGTTCTCGTAGCAACCTCTGGCGTCCGGCCCTGGTTCAAACCATGGTCCGGGGCGAGAGGGAATGGGACCCCTTCGCAGAAGGAGGGCTCCTTCTGTGAAGCAGTGATGCTAGCAAAGAAGGTGGCGGAATGTGAAAGAGAGAGAATCTCTCGTCCCAGCCACCGCGAGAGACACTCTGGGCGTCAGGGGCTACGTGATGGCTTCCGGCCACCGTAGTCGCGGGCCTGTGGACGGTAAGTAATGGGCTAGCTCACCGTCCGTCCATCTTAAGATGAAGACAGGCCGTGTCGACGGCGCGTTCGTGTTTTACGCGTGCCTCAAAGATATGTCAGCAGCATTGAAGGGCCGATGCCCGACGGGACTGTGGGTTGTTCGAAAGAGATACTGCGGCTTCGATACAAACGGCTAAGAAGGAATATGGGTGGTTTTTTAACCGACTTCAAAAGGAGGAGGTTCTCAATTCGTCGGCAATCTTTTTTTAATTTTGTCAGTAGAAATTTGGCCCTCCCTACCGCTTTTCCCAGAGCGGAAGGGGTCATTTGATGATGTCCAAACCTCCAAAAAAATAAGGGGATTATAATATAAGAACGGAATTATAATGGTATCGTACAAATATCTGATTATCAGAGTACTACTGAAAAGGTGCTTTACTTTAGGAATGTTACAGTAAATTAACAAATATTCACCAATTCTCAGTTTTAACTGACTTCAAAAACGAAGGAAATTCTCAATTCCACTGCATTGTTTGTATCGTCCGTACCTCAAAAGGTAAAATCTGGCCATTTTCAAGTCGGACTTGCACATGAAGGGTTCCGTACCATCGTAGTAGGGATAATTTGTATATTTTCTTCATATAGCGGCAACCGAAAAACATAATCATGTTGTTTTTCATAGTGTTTGTATAAATGAAAGAGTTATATTTGCGGTTTTTTAAATGTGCTGTATAATTATTATCTCAAAAACGATTAACTATTGGCTTGATCGATATATTATAGATATATCGATATATTATAGATATATCGATCCAACCAATTCTGGTTGAAAGTTTTCATTTTCACAGCACGGATTTTACTTTCTTAGTTTAAAAGTTAATGGGGGGGGGGGCACATAATTATATTTTACTACTTGGGAAGTGTCTATCGTTCAAACGATTGAATTTGAGAAAAAATGGTTTAGGGAACTCAATACTTAATGTCATTTTTAAAGACCTATCTAAAGACTCCCCACACGAATAGGTTAGATTATTTTTTTAGTTTCATATAATATAATTTAATTATTATCAGTTTCATGTACGAGGCTTAATCTTATTTTTTTTTATTTTTGTTTTTTTTTTACCAAGTTTCAACTAAGTAGTTTTAATAATTTCCGAATAAAATGGCTGTGACATACGGACGGACAGACAGACATGACGAATGTATAAGGATTCCGTTTTTGCCACTCTCTGAACTCTTATAAGATTACTCTCTTGTCAGACTGTCTGTCTGTCTGTCCGTGTGTCGTCTGTTGTGGGAGACTTTCGTCCTGCTCCTTAGTACACATTTTAACTAACGACATGTGGAATTGCGTGTATGCGTGAATAAGCGCGTATGTGGAAAGTGGTCACATTGGGAAGAAACGGGGATTATGTCATAAGAGGACGTAGGGAGTGTAGGTACTATAGTGTCATAATTAAAACAAAGATCGATCGCATAAACAAGATTATTTAGGTGTTTATGTAGGCTTTGATAAAGAAATATGGAAATAATTACATATTTCTTTATCAAAGCCTACATAATAATACCCTTTAATACTGGAAAGTAAAGTACTTATAATCAGTAAACAAGTTTAGTACAGTCTTATCAAAAATTAAAGGCTTACAAGAAAACTGTTTTTCCCCTTACAGAGGTGGCCCATGCACCCCGTAGTGGCTGCTGGTTGTACACAAGTTGTGTTACCGTGGCCTCGACACATAGAGCTAATAAGAAACATGGGTGGTTTTTAGTCAGTAGAAGTCTGACACTCCCTTTTGCTCTGCCCAAGAGCGGGAGCGGGGAGCGGTTATTTAATGATTGTCCACCAGCCAAAAAACAAAACGAAGTTGCCCATGCAGTAGCCTGCATTATCGTACTGTTATACCCATCCTATGTAGCCCTTCTGGCTTACCTGTCATCTGACCCTGCATTCCCGTCAGAGTGCTGACACATCACTCCTCAGCTACTCATACATCCATCCTACTCATACATCACCCTACTCATCCATTCAGTCGTCTTCCATCCTCCATCCCGTGCACTCGTGAGCTGCACTCGCGCTAATCATTGTAAAACTTTAATCAAATGTAATTGTTTCTCACAGTTTAAAAGTTTTTCCTTTTTAAAAAGAATGACCTAGACCTAGACGGGTTTATAACAGTACGCAATCATTAACACAAACTTATGGAATTGCAGGATGTTGTTTACGAGGATAAACCAAAGAGAGGATGCGATATAGTTCAAGTCCGGTCCGGCGTGGAGTGTCGCTGTCACCTTTTGGGTGGGTGGTACTTACTTGCCACACTTGATTCTGTAGAGTACAAAGCCGGGGGTCTCCTTCGTGACGATGAAGTTGATGGCCAAGTTACATAGCCTGGACCACCGCTGCACCGGCGCAAAATTGCATGTTTGTCGGTCTCAGACTCAGACTATACATATTATATACTCCAGTTAATTGTACCATCTCCCTTCTTCCATGAGGAAACTAGAAGTACCTGCAGTTTATCACCCATACCTTGTCGATGTTCCACACATTCGTACGAAGCTCTTTGTTACATTTTTTATTATGCGCACAGCCAAAGAGTTGGAACTTCCTGCCTGCGTCAGTTTTCCCGAGTTCACATAACCCAAACTATACAAATCGCGAGCTCCTTATGGGTTAGCGTTTCATTGCCGACCTCATCTCTGCCCTTTGGACAATATTGAGGTCAAGAGTAGGCCCATCTCATAAAAAAAGATATGACTGTCCACAATGCCAAGTGTGTCGTTATGTGATGTTGAAGTGGGTTGATCGATTGTACGGTCTACCTCTACTGTGTTTACCTATTAGACCATTCTACTGTGTAGAAGTTACTAGTTTATAGCCAAACATCCTTTTGTTCACCTTTTTCCGTAATTTTGTAACGATAATGCTTTGTTAATAAGAATACGTTTAATATCATTTTTACCCGACTACGGCGAAGCCTTATGGCTGATGATGATGATGATGTATATTTCTATTTAAATATAAGTAAAATTAGTATAGAGGTCAGTTGTAATCGCATGCCACCTTGCTAACAGCAACAGCAGCTGACTTCTGCATCAATGAAAACGCCATGAAGGAGCATCAGGTATCAGTGGCATGTGACTATACGGCGGCGGTCCTCTATAGTAATTTTACTTATATTTAAATAGAAATATACAAATTCAATATATGAATATCAGACAAGAATTATTTTCTTGTTTTCTACTTTTAAGACCGCGGTTTGTGGTCGGGTTTTAGTTTTTACCCGACTACGGCGTAGCCAAAAGAAAGGGTAATGATTTTGGCAGTCTATGTATGTATGTATGTTTGTATGTTCCACCGTAGCGCCTAGACTACTGAACGAATTTTAATATGAGATTTCAATAGATTCGTAAAAATAGCCCGGGTGACATAGGCTATATAAATTTTAACATTTCTTTTTATGACGGAATTTAAATGTCAAATTCTAAGCTCGAAAAAAAATAAATTGAGATAATCATAACATGTTTGGTATCAAATGAGAGGTCTTGGCGAGCACATTACAAATATGTATATTATATTTCAGTTGTAATCAACATACACGTTTAGAGTGCGGTCAAAGAGTTCTCGCTGTCTACTCTGCTATTTACTCGTACTATTCAAATAGCAAACCAACATTACTCGTGGTATACCGGATTTATTAAACAACACTAAAATAAAATTTAAATAAAAAAAAATTGTTTAAAAACTAAAACCCACCTACAAACCGCGGTCTTAAAAGTACAAAACAAGAAAATAATTCTTGTCGGATGTTCATAATATATATTGAATTTGTATATTCTATTTATTATTTATTTATTTATTTATTTATCTATTATTAGTACACTTACATTACAACAAGTTGGTGCAAACATAAACTCATTAGAGTTTTACCGTGCACCAAAATCATCGACGACATAATTCAGACAACAATAAAATACGATAAGATAAGGAACACAATAAAATTAACAGCGAGGGTATGCAGCGAAATATCATTAGTTGCTACCTTACAATCCAGCGAACATCGGTGACCAACTGCCCGTCCATCGAAACAATAAGTAGTGGAGGAATGTTATTTCGCTTGATAGGTACATGTTGTTCCAAAAAAATTTCAAAAATTAAAAAATATGTGTTACTAGTAATATTCAGTTATGTAAATGGATATTTTGAAGAAAATGTTGCTTTAATTTGTGTTTAATGTTCATACCAGTTATTTTGTCCCTTAGTTTTAAATATAAGAATAATTATTATAGAGGACCGCCGTAGTCGCATGCCATTGATACCTGATGCTCATCATATATGAACATCCGACAAGAATTATTTTCTTGTTTTATACTTTTAAGACCGCGGTTTGTGGTCGGGTTTTATTTTTTAACTGGAAATTAGTTTTATTGTCTCGACAGTTACCTCGTGTGTGTGAATACGAAATTAAATGATTTTTTAAACTTTATTATTCAGGGTAATGGCAACTTTAACATCATTTTCAATTTAAACAATAAACTGGTCTGCTTTGATGTGGTTAGCCCGGGGGTTGTGGTGTCGGGTGCAGCTGGTTCTGGCGTAGTTAACTCTGGTGTAGTCGGCTCTTGCGTTGTTGTCGGTGGCGTGGACGACTCTGGTGTAGTCGGCTCTTGTGTTGTTGGTGCTGGCGTGAACGGCTCTGATGTAGTCGGCTCTTGCGTTGTTGTCGGTGGCGTGGACAACTCTGGTGTAGTCGGCTCTTGCGTTGTTGGCGCTGGCGTGGACAACTCTGGTGTAGTCGGCTCTTGCGTTGTTATTGGTGGCGTAGACAACTCTGGTGTAGTCGGCTCTTGCGTTGTTGGCACTGGCGTGGACGCCTCTGGAGAGATTGGTTCTGAAGTAGTGGGTTCTGGTGTGGTTGGTTCATATTCATAGAGTCTGCAGTCACTTTCAGCCATACCAGGCGGTATGTAGCGAAATGAATCAACCAATATAGTACTATTTTCAGGCAGCCAGCCGTCGAAAGTTATCTGAAACATTTAGTTTTGGGTAGGTCCGCCCATTTTACGACCACTGTACCTACATTATAAATAAATAAATATTGCCAATACTCACGTGGCCTTCGTTAGTATCGTTGCCGGTCACGGTTATCGTCAATGTGCCCCATCCGATCACGGGGCTTAGGTAAGTATGGTTAGTTCCTAAAACTAATCTATCTGAAGATATGGCGCTAATTGAGAGAAAATTTAAGGGATCTTCCGTATAAATGTTAACTTCTATTGTCCCACCGTGCTGCATTGTAAAAAAGAATGATGACATACAACTGTATTCCTTTGGTGTGGAAAAGGGCGAAACAAAGGTAGTACTCTGGTCATTTTTAGCACTCAGGCCAATATTACTGTACTGATTCTCAATCCAAAATGGTTTGTTGCCACAAAATTCATGCCTATGCTCATATGTCAACCATTCATTAAAATTTTGTTCAAACGTGTACCTCACACATTTATCACTGACTGCGTAAGACACGAATACAGAAATTATAAACACAATGCGAATCATTTCGTTTCGCCACATGGAACAGTTATGGATGCAGAAACATCATCACTTTAATTTATACTTCATAATATATTTGAATCCAATAGATATCACTTTAATGTATACGTCATATTATATTTTAATCCGAAAGATATCTCAGTTATTTATGACGGTCTCTGATAAGGTATAATCATTAATCGTTTAATATAGTCATATATTATGAAATTAAGCGATCGCTTCTGTCCATAGAAATATCTGTCTGTCTGTCTTTGTATACTATTTAATGCACCTTGAAAAAACAAAATGTTTACGAACAACTGCTTGTTGAATGATCGCCAAATGATCCATGTCGGTGGTATGGTTAACACCTACATGATGATTGTCTTTATGAGTCTGTGTGATAATTCTGTTAGTGTAATCACAATCCTTTGGAATAAGTATTGGATAACGCTGGTCATACGACCAATCCGTGTTCTTTAAACGTCCTTTGCAACGTAAAAGTCCATCTACGTTCAGAAAGCGGTTTTTACACTGTTTACCACTAGTAATTATTGCTTATTAATTCATAATTATTTATTCACAAATTAGAGACAACCATACAGAGTAACTTAATAATAGACACAAAACAGACAGATAATGTGAAATTGTGCAATGCAAAGATAGTTAGGTTGCCCTTAGACTGACTCACCCTATCCCCTCTTACTAGTATTAAAACTGTATCACGAGATTAATGTTAGTTATGTTACTGCTGCACTCAGAGAGCTTTAATGATTACTTAGGCCATCACTTAGTAATGGTTTTGACAGTTTTGTCATACAAAAATATGTCAAACCTTTACTAAGTGACGGCTTAAGTAATCATTAAATATCTCTGAGAACGGCAGTTTGCCTTTAGCTTATCCTAGTTAGTAGTATTAGTTTTCGCAAAGGGTTGAAGATGTAGTCCCATTACGGGTAAAGGCCTCCTCCGTCTGTTTTCATTTTTCCCGGTTCTTGGCAAGTTTTAGCCAGTTTAAGCCAGCAATCTGCGCTTTATCATCAGTCCATCTTTTCAAAGTTCGACCGACCTTTCTTTTGATGGTCCTGTCCATATTGTGGTTTGGATAGTCCATCTGTCATCACCTAACGTGCAAAATGACCTGCCCTTTCTATCTTTCCATCATCTCTGTGTAGTGATAATTTTCTGTTTGAATCTCTTAGTGTGAACCCAAGTTTGACATCCATATAATAAACACGATAAAAGGCATGTTTTCGTCACTACTTTTTTATATTTAGAATGTAGTTGCATTTCTTTCCTAAGATACAGACAGATTTTCTGCCTAGTTTAGGAAAGGGAGTCCTATGACCCATTTTATATTGTTGTACTGGTTCTACTCATTTATAGCATCTAATTATGTAAGACACTTTTATATACCATGTACAAACTACTTATTGAATAAAATTATTATTATATTATTATTTCAGGATTTCTTTTACGAGTAAATACCAGAATTTATTCCAGGTGATATTTGCTTGCTTGAGAGCCGCGGGCAACCGGCTCAACGGTTAGGAGTTAGATGATAATTCTTGAATAAAATATTATGGGGACGTAATATATGATTATATTCTTTCAGGTTATCTGGGTGAGCTGATTATAGAAGGTTCTACACTGCAAAGTATAGAAGTTGAAAGCAATAAGTTTGGAACTAGTCTCAGTAGGTGGTCTTTATAAAAATCTACGTTTTCCTACCAACAAATAAGTCCTCATAACTTCACATATTTCAGTATCTAACACACTCTACTTAGACTTTTCCCTCTGAAAAAGGCACCGCGAGTGCTGAAAGAGGCGAGGGACCATTAGTGAAGAGCCCCTGACACGGAGAAAGGGCCTCGAGAACGTAACGGCCTACAAGGGCCTGAGCGAGAAAAACCGTGAGTTACAGATCTTTGCGTACCGCATAATACGCCAGACATTTAGTGGCGTTGTTCTGGTAATCGGTTTTGTGTAATTTTTGCTGTTATTTATTCGTGGTATCCAAAAAAAAACAGCGGTCGGAGCGTTTGCGGATATTTTTTGCGTATTTTTGAGACCAAAATGGGAGAAGTTGTGTTGTTATGATTTGTGTGCCATAGGTTTTATAATGTACCGTGTAAAATAAGCAGTTATTTATTAAAATAAGATCTTTTTTTACACGACCTGACCAGACTGTAATTCTTTTACTTACCCATTTGCTAATATTGTACATATTTTATTATAGAGCTGTTTTCTTTATAGTGTACTGTAGTTTGTAAATAAACAGACAATTACCAACGTCAGATTAAAAAAAATATACATATAAACGTACAGTGCCATCTAGTATCACTTAACCAAGGTACTATGATGAGCAGATCAATAACATGGCAGACAGCAAGGCTTATAGACATGTGACGCCATCTACAATCTACGTGTGTCAAAATCTGAACCAGCGCTACTCCGGGAGTTACCTGCACTACATCTACATAGGACTACACGACGACGTTATGCACACATGTAAACCGAAACTGCTTTATTAGCAGAGCTGTCTCCGAACAAATTGTTATGTCTGGTTAAGCAGTAAACCATCCTCTCTAGAGATGAACTGCGAGTGGCCCTTATAAAAAAAAAAAAAAACAAATTGTCATTGACTAGCTAGCAGTTCTGAGCGCGGCAGCCACGCAGCCCACTTCTGATCCTCAGTAAACCTAGTTCCTGCTTCGATAGCCTAGCAGACAGCTAGGGGAGGTCTGAAGGGCGATAGCCACGCAGTCCCTTTCATCCCTCCACTTCGGGTTGCCACTTGATATAAATTATTTATTGTAACTGTTGTAAATTATAATAGGCAAGTTGCCAATAAAAATATCATGAAGTCAATGGGGCTTTAATTTCACTAACAGCAACCCTACAGAACTGAAAAAGAAAATTTTTAAAACATATTCAACTTAGTAACAGAATTCTCATAGCAGCGAATAAAGACATAATCGCCACTTACGGCTAATTAGCACTTTAGACCGCGGAAAGCCTACAAATAATAATGAACTACACTCCCTCCATTAATGTTTTAATATCTCGTGAATGTTTATGAATTGAATGAAAATTGACGCAGACGCCACAGTGTTGTAAAATGGTGCATCTTTTACTTTTACAATAAATGTATGTTAGCAAAAAAAAACTAATTAGTCCGTCAGATAGATTTCCAAAATGTATTCTTACTTTTTCACGTAAACAAACAATGAAGATGATACAGTACTTTGAAAACTCGTGTGACGTCATATTCTGAGACATTAGTATGACATTCTTTAGCGGTCAGTGACGTCACAACCCCCCACTCAAATCTTTGAAGCGTTTTATCTTCGTCGTTTTTTATTGATTTGCTCAAACATAAAATTCGTATCCAATATTTTTCGATGATCTAACAGGCGGACTAATTAGAATCATATTTTTTTTAAGTCAGTAAGCATCTCTATTACATACGTTATGTTATTATGCTGTCGAGTCTAAATCTACTTTCAGCAGAAAACATGTTCGAAATTCTGACATGACAAGACCCATCTTCTGGTTTACCTTAGCCGGTTCCTATCACATCACAGCAGTCATACTTCCAATCCGGCGCTAACCTTCCTCTCGGCCACAAATTGACATAATTGCAGAGTAACACACAACAATGTCAGACATCTGTTCTTACAATTATTCTGTAATCGCCCACAGAATGTGAATCCAATTAACAGATGAAAGTGGTTAGAGAGAACCGAGAAAGCTTTGCCGTTCTTTTATTAAATTAACTGTTTTTTTTTATAAGTTGGAACTACCAAATTTTCGGTTTTAAAATGAAGAAGGTTGGCTGTGTCATTTTAAATTGAATAAATAATAATGTCAAAACATTTGAATAATAGAACAAAACATTGATATATAAAAATAGCCATAGGTTGTTTCCATTGCAGGAAGAGAGATTACCTGTTAGTATCTTTCATACCCTAGTTACTTTGCTGAATTATTATAGCACTCCAATCAATCAATACCACAATCGTTGTTGCTTCAACTGAGCAGAATTTTATTGCTCTAGATCTTGAACCATCAAAAGCTGGGCTCTGTCCCAGCTGTGGGAATTTGATAAGTAAGACAATGCTTCTAACAATTTTCATAATTCTGACTTAAAAATAACAATACTATTAACCTACTCAAATATTACAATTTGCTGGCAAACAACTGAATACCTAAGCTCAAAAAACATAACGTTCATGCAGAAAAAAATAAACCTATATTACAATTAAAACGGCCGTATCTAGTGTAAGGAAGTAAGGATTCCGGCAAGCGCAGCGCGTGCCCTGTGACCTCTGTGCTCGGATCTCATCGGAGACACATGCGTTTTTAAAAACTTTTTCTAACTCTATGGCTTTTTCGTTGTTCGATCAAATTATCAATTACTCTGTATTGTTCCCAAGTAAATTAATATTACAGATATACTTAAAAGTGAATCCAAGTTTAGTTTTTCCCATAATTAAGTTCCCTTTTACTAGTTTTAAAAATTGAATTTAGTCCAATGGCTCACACTTACAAAAATAAGTGTGTTTGTAATTGGATATTCAAATTTGCTGTTCAGTTCTGAATTCGAAATATTTTATATTGAAAAACTTTATTTTGTTTTGTTGCCAGCCAGTTTATTATGTTTTGTTGTGAGGTTTTAATAATTTGGATCGTAGGTGCTTTTGTATAATATGCTGTATAGATTGGCTTTTTTTGGTGTTTTAATTCGTTAAAAGCTTTGTTCGCGGTCTGATATTTTATTTTAACTGGGTTCAATTTAGATTGTGAAATTAAATTGGTGTTTAGATAAATCGAATCTTCAATTAGTCAGAAATTCTGAACTTGGACGCGTTTTGTGTTGATTTTCGTTAATTTAATTTTCTGTATCGGTGCCATGAT
Organism: Diarsia rubi; assembly: GCA_932274075.1. Classification (NCBI taxonomy): domain Eukaryota; kingdom Metazoa; phylum Arthropoda; class Insecta; order Lepidoptera; family Noctuidae; genus Diarsia; species Diarsia rubi. Next base: position 19,295,884 of record OW026417.1, on the reverse strand, counting down.
TTATTTGCCTATGAGTTTCATATTAAAATTCTTATTTCAAAATAGTGTGCTTACTTGTGTAGATTATTAGGGGTTTATCCATAAACGCAATGCTTTAGGGCTTTTTTTTTGGAAGTGGGAAATTATCAAATAACCCATTCCGCTCTTGGGCAGAGCGTAAGGGAGTGTCAGACTTCTACTGACTAAAAACCACCCAAGTTCCTTTCCGCTCCTTAGCCCTTTATGTCGAGTCCGCGGCATCTCTTGCGAACAACCTGCAGTGAGTGATGTTATGAGACTATTTAACCACATAATTTGTTTAATATTTACACATCTCTTTCAATCAAATTTAAAAAACCGAATTTTCTAAAATTACACGCGTGTATACGATTATACATAAAGAACAATGGCAGCCGCCCATACATTAATTTAGCTGATGTAAAATACCGTCGTCTTTAAATGAAAAATATCTTGTTTAACTCGCCGTCAACTTCTGAATTAGTCTGCGCAAGAATTTTGGTTCGAGAAGGCCGAAAATAATAGAAATTCAGTGATGAACTTTTGTAGGTTATGTCTATGGTAACAACATTGCATTAGTATTTCTAGTTTCCTTACCCAGTTTTTGCAGCATGCAATGTTTTTTAAAAGGTAGGTAATCCCAGTGGTTATAAATACTCTTTGGCACGCCTTACTATAGGTATACAATTGGTATCATGTACACAGGGCGGCTCATCAAGCTTTACATTTCCAGTATAACGTGGCTTCGATTTGTATATATTTTCTGTACAATGAGAGATCAACAAAAAAGCGCAAGCGCATAAGCGTCTGTGACACTGACGTAATCAACCATTGTCAAACACAATTATTTGTAACTAAGTATTAGTCTTTTTACCAGTCATTAATTGAAAGTAATTTATTTATTTTTACAGTACAAAGGTTTTACCTCCCAGCAAGGAACACTTCCACTTATAAATAAACAGTATTGTTACTTAATTTACTCAGTTTCATTACAATAACAAATTAAAACTGAAGAAAACACAATAATGCTGAGTTTACTGTCACTAGGCAGAATAAATATAAAATGGCAACACTCGAGGTCAATGAAAAAATCAATTAACTTTTCATTTAAAATATTTTTTTTATCCGGCCCTAACTAGTTAATGTGATACTTTGAAAAAACGTAAAAAAATAATGGAACTGCCTTCGTATATAAGTCACTTTTAGACGCTCAAAATAAATTCAGCTAAGATTTCGCCATTGTTCTTTTATCCTAAACACGTATATCAACGGTAGGTAATCGGATTAGCAAAAAAAATAGTATATTTTATACTATCCAAATTATAATTTCCATCTCTACTAAATATACTTTTTCAATTATCCTCGGACTCAATTGTGTCAAAAGCCTTTCAACATTTAGGTAGTATAGCAGTCACATGACACAATCTTAAGATTTTCTTAAAGTCAGTCTTCAACATCGTAGAATAAACGTATTACCTAGACACAAGTTGCCATTGTCGACTTGAAAGTCTTTAAATAGATTCTGGACCCAAGTGGTTCGCAGCAAGTATCTGCTGTGGTGGAGATTCATAAATGACTCACGGTTGCTTCTCAGTTCATCTTTGCCAACATTTTAAATTATAATTTAAATTATTAAACAAAATATCCAACTGTACACTATAAACAGTGATATTCACAACTTTAACACTAGAAATAAGCATAAACTACGCGCTCCTTTTCACCGACTTCACAAAGTTCATAAGTCATTCGTCGTGCTTGGTTTAACATTTTATAACAAACTGCCATCTTCTTTTCTAGACTTGCCATTGAATGCGTTTAAAACCAAAGTAAAATCTAATATTTGTTTAAAAGCTTACTATTCCATTAACGATTACTTAAATGATAAGGATAGTTGGTCGCCGAGTTGAACACAAGACAATGTTTGTTATTTATTATATGTTCTTTCTCCAAGATTAGTTTACTGATATTTTATGTCTTTTTAATATTTTTTTATTATTATATACTTTTTAATTATTGATTTGCTTATGTAGTCATTAACTTGCACCTTACTATTGTATCGAGTCTGGTTCTTCTCTACAGATGTGTAGCTGGGGAGTTTGTTCCGCCACTTCTTCTTTCCAGCTAAAACACTAGGAAGATTCGAAGGGTGGGCGTTTTGGGGGAGTGCCTCTTGTAAATAAATAAAAAAAGTAAAGTAAATTTTGACGTTTAAATAGTGCTGATTATCCGCCTAGTTTGAATAAATGAGATAAGATTTTGATTCCTCCCTGGGGTGTGAATGTCGTGCTGTTCCACGATCGCCAATGTGTTAGGCAGAGGTGCACCTAAAATGACAATTACATTTATATTTCCCAGATGTTTAAGTTCAATTTGCTAAAATGTCATCAATGCTCACCTATCTAAACAGAGTGTTAAGTTAAACGAGGGACATATTGAAGTAGGGTATTCAGTATTCGATTCTCGTCCCAAACATGTTAAAAAAATTATAACCTTAATTTTGTGACATAAATGTCCCATGGCCCCGAACGCTACACTCCTAGGACAGTTTTAAAATATGAAGAGAAAATTGAGTGATAGACTTTTCGGAAATAATAGGTTTTTACCTATGAAATTGCCGTTTTGTATGAAAAAATTTAAACGAATTTTTTTCACGTATTTTTTATTTGTATTAATCGAAGTAATCACCCATGCAATCAATGCATCTTTGCCAACGCAGTGGCAGTTTATTGATACCCTTCTTAAAGAAATCAGCTGGTCGGGAGGCAACAAATTCTTCAAAGGCATTTTGTACTGCCTCTCGGGTATTGAATTTTTTTCCCGCCAAGAAGTTATCCAAATTCTGGAAAAAGTGAGTAGGGCGGATGACGGAGAGCTTCCAACCCCAGTTCTTGCAACTTGGAGACCGTCTGCTGTGCAGTATGAGGTCGCGCGTTGTCGTGGCAGGAGCAGCGGAGACGAGCGATTGACCAATGCTGGTTGGAGATGTGCCAGCTTCTCCATCATTGTGTTCAGTTCTTCACAGTACACATCTGCAGTAATGCTCACCCCGTTTGGTAAGAAGCTGTGATGAATCACACCGGCGCTAGACCACCAAACAGTGACCATCACTTTTCTAGGGGTAAGTTTTCGTTTAGGGCATTGTTTAGGTGCTGAACCAGGATCCAACCAACTTGCTGAGCGCTTGCGGTTATCAAACAGAATCCATTTTTCATCGCAGGTAACAATGCGGTTCAAAATTCCTTCATTTGTGTGTCTGTTGAGCAGTGCAAGGCACGTCTCGACGCGTACTTCGCGCTGGCGATCACTGAGTTCGTGGGGCACCCATTTGTCAAGCTTTTTTACCTTGCCAATTTGACGCAAATGGACCAATATTGTTTTGACGCTAACGTCGAAAGCTGCTGCTAATTCAGCCGTAGATTGTGTATCATCAGCTTCCACAATCGCCTTTAATTCGTAATTGTCGACCAAAGTCTTCGGACGACCGCGAGGTTCATTTTTCAGGTCGAAATTTGCAGAACGGAAGCGAGCAAACCAATAACAGGTGGTGCGTTGGTTTGTAGTGTTAGCTCCGTAAACGTCGTTGATGTTGCGTGCCGCTTGTGCCGCGTTGCTGCCACGACGGTACTCATATTCCATAATTACTCGAATTTTTAACGTATCCATGATGACGAAAAAGATTGAAATGCGATGAAAATGTAACACTAATCAATAAACAAATGACTACTTTTGGAAAAAAAAAACCATGTTTTTAAAATAAAATTAATTTGAAATTAGAATTCTTAGCCAAACAAAAATTATTTTGATTTGAAATGGCCAGTACTGCAGAACGGCAATTTCATAGGTAAAGACCTAAATTTGTTATGGTTCTGTCTATTATTTATCAGTTTTTTCTTTATTGTTCATATTTTTATTAGTATCATGTAAGCAGTGCAAATGCGGGTTTCAATATGTCCCTAGTTGAAACTAACATACTGTATACTATACCTTAGAAGACGACACGCCTCACATCGCCATTCAACCAATGAATTAACACATGCTCGATCTACGATGGGTTCAGTAGATAATTAACGTTTCAATTACCGTGTAGATTATCGGCCATTACACTTGGATGGCGTGTTGGAGCGGGATTGTCCTGTGACAGATCGTCAACTGTTATGCGTCAGTCGGTTAAGCGTGTCATCATTGAATTAGTTAGTTATTTATTAGATGTAACTTGTTTGGTACAGGCCATCTTCACCATCATTCCCCTGCTCTTATCCCAACTTACTAGGAATTTATGGAGCACGTCTTCTTTTACCATTTTTCTGTGTTACCGACATTATTTCGGAAGTGTCAAGCAATAGGGAGCGAGCATTATTGCCATGAAACGGAAACAATCTTAAAAGACAAAAAAAAAACAGGAAAAAATAAGAGGATTTCTAAAAGTAATTTTATATTAAACACATAACGTAACATCAGAACTGTCGTTCCCGAATGTTCAGGTCCCATGTAATAGCGGGCGAGCTAATTGCCACCAACCGGCAAATCCAGATCCCGTGGTTGCTACTAAGAACTTCCTGTTGAAAATCCCAATAACACTTTGCCTGGGAATCGAACGCAGGCTCTCAAGCCCCCGTCGGGGTTGCGGGTCCGTCGGGGCTACGGGTTGTTCACAAAGATAGCGCGGCCTCGACATACAAGGCTAAGAAGCAACATGGGTGGTTTTTAGTCAGTATAGAAGTCTGACACTCCCTTTCGCTCTGCCCAAGAGCGGGAGGGGTTATTTGATGATTTTCCACCCGCCAAAAAAAAGGCTCTCAAGTCCAGCAGTAGCGCATGCAACCACTAGACGTTTCTAATCACGGCATTAGATTTGCACTATTCACAAAACGATCACGACTGTATCAAGCTTTGCATTAGTCCATGCTTGATAGGGACGTGGCACGGGAATATTCGTAGTAAGAAATGATATTATGATCGATATAATTTATCGGATTGGATTTATAGCTTGACAACAATGAACACCATCATCTGCCAAGCCTTTTCTCAACTATGTTGGGGTCGGCTTCCAGTCTAACCAGATGCAGCTATTTTACATGGAGCGACTGCCTATCTGACCTCCACAGCCCAGTTAATACAACGTAATACGATACCCTTTTGGTAAGACTGGTTGCTAGACTTTCGGGTCACTGAATACCTGTAACGACTGCCAAAGAGCTATCTATGGCAGCCGGGACCAACAGCTTAACGTGCTTTCCGAAGCACAGAGGAAACTCTATGTGTAATGGGCGGTCACCCATTCACAGACCACAGTCACGTGGTGAATAAAGCGACAGTTGATATTATCAGGAAATTATTATGAGAACTACACAATAATTTGGTACACAAGATTTTTATCACGGATTTAGTTACGATGTACAGTCGAATATACTAATAAGTATACAGCCAGCTTTCTTTAGATTATACAAATACAATTACTGCCGCACTCAGAGAGCTTTAATGATTACTTAAGCCGCCACATAGTAAAGATTTGACATAGTTTTGTATGTCGAAACTGTCAAAACCATTACTAAGTGATGGCCTAAATAATCATTGAGTGACTGAGTGCGGCATTTAGAGACTTATGTCAAACGATACAGCGAGCGTTTGACATGAGTGGCTTAATGCGATACGCTATATAAAACCAAAATTGCAATCAACATTATCAGTATAATTGAATTAAAAAGATTTCTGCTTGTATATTATATTATATTTCTGGGTTCGATTCCCACCCAGGACAAATGTTTGTGTGATGAGCACGATCATTTGTTCTGTGTCTGGGTGTAATTTATCTATAATATGTATGTATTTAGAAATATTATAAGTATGTTTATCAGTTGTCTAGTACCCATAACACAAGCTCTGCTTAGCTTGGGACTAGATGGCGTTGTGTGATAGTTGTGGAATATTATTATTATTATTATTATTATACTTACCCATAACTCCAGAATGTTGTCTAATTTGAAGTTATCGGATCAATAAAACATTTATTATTTTAATTAATCCACAATATTTCCCATCCCTATCGCATCACGATACAGATATCTCTCTAACTAGGCGCATGAATCAATACAATGACAATCTCGGCACGAATCTCCACCTGAATGTCCGTTGACATTAATATGCAGTCAGGGCATTGAATAATTGAAAGCTTATCTCGACGCTGCCACAAGGTATGGCCACACTAAAGCGGTTTACAAATACATACTATGAATTGAACATGGAATCGCAAAACTGGAACCCTGAGGCAGGTAGACGTGGTCCTGGCACAAGAAGACGATGGCGGGACGCCTTGAATGCCTTCCAAATTAAGTTCCGAAATATATAAAAGGAATTAAGGGGAAGGACTTTGCCTAGGAGTGCAACAGTTCCGGTTAATATAAGAAAAAAGACATACGAATTGGAATTGAAGATAGTGTTTAATGTTACTTCAATGGTAGTCAGACACCCATGTTGTAGGGAGAATTTTGTCGTTTTTGCCTTTTAAATGTTTTTTTTTCAAATGAGAGCATGTGTATGGTAAAGCAGCTCTCATCAGAAAATAATAAGTTATTGTGACTGCGATCAGCTGTAGGCTCTAGAAAAATTATGAAAACCTTAACAGTTTTATCGATATCTGCGCCATGTTGATGTGTTAATTAATAAGGCTCGCCCTGACTTACACCTCTCCCTAACTCTTCAAGGATAACTGACGTGTTGTAATTTGTAATTTTTCTAGAATAGGGTTGAGTTAACTAAAAAAATCTAATTAGTCCGTCAGATAGATTTCCAAAAGATATTGGACACAATCATATTTTTTTCTTTTTTTGGGTAAACAAAAAAAAAATTAAGACTATACAGTGCTTCGAATAATAGTCGTGTGACGTCACAGTTTTGTACATAATTACCAGAAAGTAACGTCACAAGCCCCCACTCATGGTCTTTGACACGGTTTATTTTCGAAAATTATTGTTAATTTGATAAAACAAAAAAAAATATAAGTTAAAAACTATACCCGACTACAAACCGCGGTCTTAAAAGTAGTAAATAATTCTTGTCTGATATTCATATATTGAATTTATATATTTCTATTTAAATATAAGCAAACTTATTATAGAGGACCGCCGTAGTTGCATGACACTGATACCTGATGGTTCTTCATGGCGTTTTCATTATCACATAAGTCAGCTGCTATTGCCGTTAGCAAGGTGGCATGCGACGACGCCCGTCGGGGCCGCGGGTTGTCCACAGGTTATCGCGGCCTCGACATAGAGGGCGAAGAAGGAACATGGGAGGTTTTTAGTCAGTAGAAGTCTGACACTCCCTTTCGCTCTGCCCAAGAGCGGAAGGGGTTATTCGATGATTTTACACCCGCCAAAAAAAAAAAAAAAAGGTATCAGAAATAGCGAAAGGATTGGCTATACTCTTATTGGAAACAACATTTGTGGTGTGGGGGTGCTCACTGCAGTCTTTTAATCATCTTTAAGGCGGTGCGCATTTTAGCTTTGTACAGAAAAAGTTGTATTTCGTGAAACAAAAATTTTGAAGACCCTCGGTTGGGGTGATCGAAAATATTTCAATTAAAATGTGACGGTATTTTTTTAAGCAAAATCTCATTACTGATTAGTTGTTCAGAGATTGATAACACTTAAATTACTAGTCAAGTTGTGTATCCGTTGCCCTGCCATGTCATAGGTCTCGAGTTCAGCCCCAAGACACGCACCTTTGATTTTTCTAAAGAAACCAGAATGCATCATCATCATCATCAGCCATAAGACGTCCACTGCTAGACAAATCCCTTCCCCATAGAACGCCATAAACAACGGCAGTTGCATTAAGCATCCACCGGTTGCCCGCGACTCTCACGATGTCGTTGGTCCACCTGGTGGGTGGCCAACCAACGCTGCGTCTTCCGGTTCGTGGTCGCTACTCGAGAACCTTCCTTCCCCATCGGTTGTCCGTTCTTCGAGCGATATGTGGCCTGCCCATTGCCACTTGTAACGACAGTGGTAAAAAAATAGACAGGAACTGATTCATTATTTTATTCGGGCAGAGTCTCGACTTACAGGTTTCACAATCGAGCGCGACAAGACCTCGAAACTGAGCTTACAGGGCATTATACATATATACTGATATCCCCACCGGAGGCATCCGGTAGTTATGGCGGTGTCTTCGCTTGACTGTGATTGGCTCGCGAGTCGTTGCCCGTCATTGGCTGGCTAGAGTGGCATGGCTATGGTATGCTAGAGTGGCATGGCTATCTTTTGCTAGAGTGGCATGGTTATGGTTAGCTGTCATTGGCTGGCTAGGGTGGCACGCTGTGAGCAGGCTGTTGTAACACACTTTAACTTGCATATTCTGAGAGCTATTTCGGTGACCCTGGTTCTTCGGCAGATTACCTCATTTTGGATCTTATCGCACAAAGAGACTCCGAGCATAGCTCTCTCCATGGCTCGTTGCGTGACTCTGAGCTTCTTTACTAGCATGCATTAGAGATGTTTCTCGTAGGATGTTAAGCCCTCAAGTAAGTTAGGGACCCATGTATGGCATATAAACTTTGACACCATGTAAGGCACTGACCATACGGTATAGAAGAAGAAGTAATTATTAGTTCTATCACTTACATCAGTAACGACAAAACCTTTTGTAATAAAATAATACCTAGCCCTGAGAAATATGGCCATGCCTTAAGATAGCGTACTATTATCTTGAGGTGGCATATACAATCAGACGCATTGTTTCATTTACCACGTTACAGTAACACTGATAACACTTGCATTAATTATAATGAAGGTTATCCATTATGAATTACCCGTTGATATTATTACAAGCACTTGACAAATAATTTATTTGATCTAGTGTGTTATGTGGTACCGTAGGTGACTGGAATTTGCTACACACAGACAAGGCAGTGCTTTCAAAATCCGTCAGATGCGTGTTGGGCGACTACCTACACCTTGGATATTCAAAACCGCAAGTTTGAACGTTGTGTGTTTATGTTTATTTAATAATGCGCTCAGGGTGCTGATGGGGCTGTGGCGATTCTGTAGTGCATCAGGGATGTTTGCTGGGAATCGCATAGACTGCTTTTACGCTACAATGCGGAAAAGATGCGCTTTCCTGGTGCGTAGAGTACGTAGCAGCGCCAACAGCATCCTTAGCATAATCGCTAGTCGACTGGACTGCAGTTACATCAGTCACTGCTGCTCCATTTGTCATGGCATGTCGCAGTAGTGATTGTTGTGTTTACATCCTTTTTATGTTTTGTTGTACACCATGGACACCAAATGGACCAAATACCAAATGGACACCATGGTCTGAAAATAAATAAATAATAATTATTATGTCTTTAAAGAAAGTGTAGCTAAGACCACCTCTCTGTCTTCGTGTTTTGTAATAGCCGTATTCCTATACTATTAAATGAGCAATATTAAAACGTTCCTATAATAATATATTCGTAATCACGTTCTCGAAAACGGCTTAACGATTTCGATAAAAGTTCCAAAATAGTGGTTTACGGGGATGAAAAATCGATTTAGCTACATCTCATATAATTTTCACTGTTTTCACAAATTTTTCACTCTTCTTACTATAACAATTATAATTAAAGTACGTAGTCACAGCAGGCAAATGGTTGCAGGAGGGCCCTGGCGACGGGCCTTCGGGTTGTTCGCAAGAGATACCGCGGCCTCGACATAAAGGGCTAAGAAGGAACATGGATGGTTTTTAGTCAGTAGTCTGACTCTCCCTTTCACTCTGGCCAAGAGCGGGAGGGGTTATTTGATGATTTCCCAACCCCAAAAAATAAGGTCCCTGGTGACTTGTAATACAGTTTTTTTAGAGACCTACGTCAAGCATCAGTCTCTCACAAACTTGCTCCATTGCAACCCTAGCGTTAAGTAGCTTGTGTGCAGAAAATAAACTTTATATTATTAATTTACTAGCTGTTACCAGAGGCTTCACCCGCAAGAACTCGAAAATGATCCCACGGGAAGATATAATTGGGATAAAAACTATTCTATGTGTTCATCCAGGTTATAAACTACCTGTGTACCAAATTTTATCTAAATCCGTTCAGTAGTTTTTTATTGACATACATTTATTATACAGTGTGATTCTTTATAATGTGCACATATCAAAATGGGGGAATCTATGCTTAATTTTATCGACGGAAAAATTATTAAAAAAAATCTAAATATTTTTTAATATTTTATATGGAATTTTTAAAAATTTTGTCTGCTACTGTGACCCCAGTGTAAACAAAACGGTGTAACTTTTAAACTAAATTATCTATCGCGATGAAACAAACTCCATAATGATTGGAAGCAATTAGACGTCCTCGTAAAATGAAAATTGTGGAAAAAAACTACCCTCAATTGAAAATAAACACGTTTTTAGATCAAAAAAACTTTTTTTTTCATAACTTTTTACATAAAATTGTTTCATCGCGATAGATAATTTAGTTTAAAAGTTACACCGTTTTGTTTACATTGGGGTCACAACAGCGGACAACATTTTTGAAAATTCCATAAAAAATATTAAAAAATATTTAGATTTTTTTAAATATTTTTTCCATCGATAAAATTAAGCATAGATTCCCCATTTCGATATGTGCACATTATAAAGAATCACACTGTATTTACAAAAAAAAACTTCCCACTCGTACTTAATACAAAAAGAAACAAAAACCTTATCATTATGTAACGTGCCGATATAATCAATCATTTTGACGAATGGCGACACTGGAAGCAACTGTTTTTTGTAAACATTTCGCAAGAATAATGAGTACTTTATACTGATAAGGAAATAATATCATTAAAAAGTTATTTAACTTTTAGGTAACCATGAACAAATTCGCCATTTTTTTCATGTCTAAGGACGTACAGAGTATTCCATATTTGTTTCCAAACTAATATTATAAAAGCAAAAGTAACTCTGTGTGAATGTAAAGACAAAATAAAAATAAAAATAAAATAATATAATATATAATATAATAATATATAATAAAATATATATATATATAAATATATATATATATATATATATATATATTATTATATAATTAATATATTGTCATGACTAAACGGATGAACGCATCGAAATGAAAATTGACGAGGAGATAGTTAATATCTGATTTTGGGAAAGGTTTTCGAACAGTTCCACAGCCCCGACAGGCTACTAGTCGAACCTAAGTTCAGCAATGAAAAACCTCGTTTACGTTTAAAAAGGAGATGTATCATTTTCGACCATGAGACGTAGGTACATTTACAAAAAAAGATGAAAAAATCTGACGAATTGAGGAAAAATATTCGTTCGTGAATTTAAGCCCAAATTCTTGTGTATGCAAAACGTAATAGTTCTTCATTCAATTATTGCCATATTCTGTTTAACATGGCGTCTGCTGTTTTGGTTTTCGATTTAGTTCTGAAATGATGTCACATCAAATCATAATAATAATTATAATGTAGACGTAAAACGTGAAACATAAGTGTTTTTGTACTATTAATAATTTTTATTATTCTCATAAACATTATTTATTTTTATAAACACATCTTTTTCGACTATTTAGGAGCAAGTGCGACGATTTCATCGCGATCGCTAAAAAAAACTAAAGTGATTATTATTCTCATAAGCATTATTTATTCTTATAAACACATCTTTTTCGACTATTTAGAAGCAAGTGCGACGATTTCATCGCGATCGCTAAAAAAAAAAACTAAAGTGAAAGTAGGTACTTCTGAACGAAAAATCAAATGTCATTTTGTTTTGATATATTACCGTTTAGGAAAAAAAGCGCGGGAAAGTCAAGGAAAGTAGGCGCGATTTTTGTAAATTTTTCAAATTTATTTTATTTTTAACATTTCTTTTACACAACTACATAATTGTAGTTTGTTGTGATGGGGAGGGTTAAGAAGAGGAAGAAAAGTGGAACGGATCCCCCTGGGGATCCCCTCGAAGATGATGCTGACACTGGGTCGTTGCGCTCCATGCAGTCGGCCACATCAGATGCTGAAAAGGAAAAGGATACGGATAAGTACCTTGAATATAGAGTATCTGATTACACCCGGTCCTATCCAGAGTCTGGTGGAAATTATGAGTATATTGTTTTCATCGAAAGTCAGAACCAAGTCCCGATCGGTGACCGCGATATGATGTCGTTAGCCACTAACTTTAAGAGGTATAATAAAGGGGTTAAACAATTAATTCGAATGAATCGGCACAAAGTTGGCGTTATTTTCGAGCGTCCGACATTTGCCAATGCTGCGCTCGTAAACAAAAAGTTTTTGGACAATTTTAAACTCAAAGCCAGCATTCCAGCCTCAGCTACAGAAATTACTGGAATCATACAACATGTCCCGATTGATCTGTCGAATGAGCAAATTTATTCAGCTATATCCAGCTCCAAAAATATAATCTCAGTCAAACGATTTATGCGTCGAATTATTACAGAAAATAAAGTCACTTTTGAACCAATGAAGACAGTGAGCATCACCTTTTCGTGCGCTTCCTTGCCTGACAGCGTGGACTTGAACAGCTGGCGGTTTGAGGTACGGCCGTATATCCCGCCGGTAAAGCAGTGTCTGCAGTGTCTGAGGTATGGACATATTGCAAAATTTTGCAAAAACAGCATCAAGTGTTCCATATGCGGAAAAGATCACAGCTATAAAGAATGTACGATTGCCCCAACAGAAGCTACATGCTGCCAATGTAAAGGAAACCATATTGCTATTTCTGCAGAATGTCCTGTCAAAAAAGCTAAGATAGAAGAAAATAAAAACAAAATTCAGAAAAGATCATATGCTGATGTATTTAATGATAAGTCATTCCCTCCTTTAACTAAAACTAAAAACCCTGCTGAACAACTTAAATTTCTAATACAAACAGATCAAATACAAAACATTTTAATTCAGACCCTTCTTACTTTAATTTCACAAAATAGGAACAAAGAAAGTTCCATTACAAATGAAAACATTAAAAAAGTTCTCTTAGCAACAATACAGAGTGATAATAACATTAAGCAATCTTAATTATGGATCGGTTAAATATTGCACAGTGGAATGCTCAGAGTATTCGTAGTAATCAACATATTTTTTCTCATTTTTTAATTGAGAACAATATTCATGTAGCTTTACTTTGTGAAACTTGGCTTAAGCCTGAGATGCGTTTTAATATAAAAGATTATAATACTGTTAGATTAGATTCTGGTAATAGTCATAATGGTATAGCTATATTAGTACATAATTCATTACAGTTCAAAAAAATTGATACTTCATATGATGACTCTATACAAAATATTGCAATACGTTTAAAATATGGTGCTAAGGAGCTTTCTTTGGTGTCATTTTATAGTCCTGGTAATTGTAATCCATTCTTTTCTAAATCAAAGCTGGATAATTTAATCAAAAGTATTCCTGGTCCAGTTTTGATTGGTGGGGATTTCAATGCCCATCATTCGGCCTGGGGCTGTAGTGCACAGTGCAGTCGAGGTGTTGACGTTCTTGAAAGCATCAATGATAACAATCTTGTGTTGCTGAATAACGGAGATATGACTACAGTAGGCTCAGATAGGTGGCAGAGAAATGCCCTTGATTTAACCTTAGTGTCACCATCATTAGCTTTGTCTTGTGGCTGGTCAGTGCATGATGTTCCTTTAGGTGGATATCATTTGCCTGTAATTACAAAAATAGTATTTAATAATTTTATTTCTTCATCTAATGATCTTTCAAATCTGCCTGTTCACGTAAATTTTAAACTAGTTAATTGGGAACTTTACACAGCTCAAGTAGAAAATCTATTACAAAATTTTGTGGTTAATCATCAAAACCCGTTACAAACTTATAATGAACTTATTCTTATCTTAAATAAAGCTATACAGAATTCTCTTCCATGCTCTGGTATTTCTCAGCAAATTACTTCTAGTGCCTCACTCAATACATCTAGAACTTCTAAAAAGAAAAAACGCAGTCCACTTCCATGGTGGAATAACAACTGTACTAGGGCTGTAGAAGATGCTAAGAATGCCTATATACAGTTTAAACAAGACCCCTCACAAGAAAACTATATTGAATTTAAAAGGCGACAAGCTGTTAAAAAATTGACTTTAAAAAGAGAGAGGTATTTGAGTTGGGTAGCTTTGTGTGAGTCTTTTAGCAGAACAACTCCTCTAAGTAAAATTTGGGGTATTTCTAGAAAGTTTAATAGAACATATGTACCATCTTGCAATAATGTATATCCATGGATATTTGATTTTCTCAAGAAATTCACACCTGATACTGTAGAGGCCCCCTTTCGTTCACATGATCATTTACCAACAGCAGCATGCTCAAATTATTTAACAGATCCATTTACTATGCAAGAATTGAAAGCTGCAATTTTCTCCAGGCGTGATACAGCTTTTGGCCTCGATTGTATGCCATATAAAATGCTTAAGAATGTTTCATTGCAAGCCTTATTTTTGGTTTTAAAAGTTTTTAACTTACTTTGGCTTAATGATATCATACCTTTAGACTGGAAAATGGACTGTCTTATTCCAATTTTAAAACCTAATAAAGATAAAAACAAACCTGATTCTTATAGACCTATAGCTTTGACCTCTTGTATAGGAAAGATTTTTGAGCAATTAATAATAATAATATTCCACAACTATCACACAACGCCATCTAGTCCCAAGCTAAGCAGAGCTTGTGTTATGGGTACTAGACAACTGTTGAAGCAAAGAATAGAGTTTTACATAGAAAGTAATAATTTATTACCTTCTAATCAGCTTGGATTTCGTAGAGGAAGGTCAACACATGAAAGTATTTCTCATTTGTATCTTGATATTTTTAATGCTCGAAAAATGGATCATGAATGTGTTGCTGTCTTTGTCGACATAGTTGGTGCTTTCAATAACGTCAATCATCATATTTTGTCACTTGAACTCCGTTCACTTGGAATACCTGAAAAAATAGTTTCATGGGTTTTTAATTTTTTGCATGGTAGAGAAGTTTATGTCAAAGTAGATAAGCAATTAATTGGACCTCGTTTTTCATATAAAGGGGTGTGTCAAGGTGGTATTATGAGTCCATTGATTTATGTGCTTTATATGCATAAGCTTAATATGGTTTTGGGTAGCAAAGTACTAAATTTACAATTTGCTGATGATTTGGTTATTTATACATCTGGTCCGGATATGGATGAGATTAAGAGTAATATTAATGGGGCTTTGAAAAATATGAGTAAATATTTTCATTATTTAAACTTAGAAATTAGTCCAGATAAATCAAAAGTTGTTGTTTTTGGTGAAAATGATTTTGATTTAGAAATGTTTTATGATAATTTTGAACTTCCCATTGTTAATGAATTTAAGTACTTAGGAGTAATTTTTTCTGCCAATCTTACATGGAATAAATATGTTGATTACATACTTGGTAAAGCAAATAAAGCATATAATTTTATAAAATCTGTGTCAGTACACGCCGATCCTAAAATTTTGTTAATGTTATACAAATCTTTAGTCCGTAGTCATTTTGAATACGGCTTTTTGTGTTTTGGGTCTGATCAGAGACTTATCCGTAAACTTGATGTCTTACAGAATCATAACTTGCGTTGCATTACAGGTGCCATGAAAACAACACCTATCAACTCCTTACAAGTAGAGTGTAATATTCCTCCACTGAAAATTAGATTTCAGGACTTAAAATCTAAATTCCTCTTAAGGCTTTTGTCTTATAATAGACACCCTCTTTATAGAAAACTTTCATTTTATTATACAGTTTATAACCCTTCAAATAATGTTAACATTCCCTATTTACTTCATGACTTTTCTACTACAATTACACTTAATCAGCAACATGAACTTTACAAATGTAATGACACTTGGACATGTTATTCTGGCAAGTACAATAGTAAATTTATAGACATGAATATTGTTATAAAGCATGATTTGAAAACCAAGGAAGAGGTGTACCAGTTATTGCATGAACATTCTGGCTATCGATGTATATTCACTGATGCTTCTAAGAGCAGTACAAATGTTGCAATGGCTATTTACATACCTTTTAATAAGACTGGTCATGGTGTAAGGTTGCCTGATGTTTTAACTATATTTTCTGCTGAAGCGATGGCTATTTCAGCTGCTTTGGATTTCATAAGTGAAGAGAACTCTGGCATCATTTCTTGGCTTATTGTAACGGACAGCATGAGTGTTCTTAAGGCATTAGATAACAACAAACTGGATGCTTCTACAAACTACATCATATATCGCATCAAAGAAAAGTATTTCACACTTCAATCAAGAGGCTTTGACATCAAATTTTTGTGGACCCCTTCGCACATAGGAGTCAGTGGCAATGAAAACGCAGACACTATAGCGAGAGCCATTGTTGACCTAGGAAATACAGAAATTCAAAGTGTTGCCATACCTTGTTCAGACTTATTACATAAGATCAAGGAAGATAATATTCGATGTTGGCTTGAAGATTGGCAGGAGACTCTGCAAATAAAAGGCACTTGGTATGCAAAAATCAATACAGCTATTGGCTTAGCTCCTTGGTTTACGAAGGCACAATCTCACAGAAGCAAATTGTTTTATTCTTTACTATGTCGGCTAAGATTTGGACATGGACGTTTTAATGCTCATCTGGCCAGAATGAAGATAATAGCTTCCCCTAAATGCACTGATTGCAACCTCGATAAAGATCAGACCCTTGATCACATTATTTTTGAATGCCCAGCGCACAATGTGAATCGTATAATATTGATTGACAAATTGCTTGAGATTTACAAAACACCGGCAAACCTCCCGCGCGACATTCAAGGATTGCTGGAGAATTTTTCTTCCTATATTCCCTTATTTAATTTTATTACATCTAGTGGGTGTAAAATTTGATCGGGACTTATAAACATGGATAGGACATTTGACCTAACTCTTGGAAATGGAAATGACCACACGGAAATGACGATGAAACTGGATTTGACAAAAAAGAAAATTGGATTGACGAAACATTTAATTATGAAAAAAAAAAAGAAGACATGGCATATGCCTTGATTAAAGGATACGAGGATAAGAATTTACTGATGACTTGGCTTTGGCCTTACTTTAATTTTATAGAAGAATATGAAAATATGACGAGGCTGAATGGTCTATAGATCGATGCCTGCCTTTTAAACAGGCGAACGAAAAAAAAAAAAAAAAATATTACCGTTTAGGACCTTAGCCTGCCCATGAAGGGCGAAGGAAATAAAAAAAAAAATATTACCGTTTAGTGTCAGTTTTACCTCTCATATCTGTCACGATAAACGCCAACATTTTTTTTTTATTTGGTTACACAAATCAATATAAAATAAGGAAAAAAAAATACTTGATTCTATTCAGGGGTTAGTTTCCCAGCTTTCCTAAAAGGTACAGGTTATGGCCGGAGTCCCATACAAAAATGTTACGTCTCCTTTTGCTGGGTGATATTTTAAACTGAAAAGTACCCTTTGTTGGGGCCCCTATGTTGTTTCAAACGCCGCTGTTGCGACACGCGCTGTTGCGAATTATTTTTCCACTGCCTCATACGCTCGGATGATTAATTGTTTTCGATTTATTTAGTCATAAAGTGAACAGAAAAATATTTAAGCAGCAATTAAATAAAATCAACAAATTCGGCAACATCAACATTTTACGTTTGTTGCTTACATCGTATGAGACAGTGAAAATGTTTTTCGAAACAGCGTCTTTCGCGACTACTTCATTCGAGTCCATGAGCTTTCGAACCTGTGAGGCAGTGTAAAAATTATCCGCAACAGCGTGTGTCGCAACAGCGGCGTTCAAAACAACATAGGGGACCCCCTTTTGTTAACCCACAAACAATAAATTCAAAATCTGGGTCTTTTCGACCCTCGCGTGACTTTCATGCCCAAGGAGACACGAGTAGTAGGGTTAAATATACGAGTAGTATGCTAGGCTTTCTAGACCACATGGAAGTTTTGTCGTAGTAAACTCCTTTTTTCAACAGATTTAATCCGTTAAAGAATAAACAGTCTAGAAAAAAATGGCGGGTCCCAACATTAGGCTGTAACAAAATTTAATTTACATACCTTTTTTATTACGCCACTGTTTTATTTCGAGTAAGTACAAATTATATCTCTAGGATATATGTTTCGTAGTTAAATTCCTGTTTTAATCGTCCTTTCAAGTTTAAAACTAAAATAAATAAGGTCGCAATTCCATGAGGTCCTGGGTCCAGTTCCTGGGTCGAGCCAATTGTTATTGGGTTTTTCCATCAAGAAATTCCTGGATAGCAGCCACGGAGTCTTAAACTTAAACAAAACATGTAGACTGTAGGCTAGGTTAATGGAAATAGGCTCATAGGCTCGCCCCCTATCCAACTTCAAACCCAGACTCCGTGGCTGCTATTCAGAAATTCCTGATGGAAAAACCCAATAACATTTGGCTCGATCGTTGGCACAGATGTGCCTAACCATTCAGGGATTAGATGCGTGATGTTATCTATCTTTCTTCTATATACATATAAGGCAAAGCTGATTGACTGAGGATCAACGCATAAGCCAAACCCTCAGGGCTGGAAACTTTAAATTTTGCTCTTATGACGTAGCCATTCAAGAAGGATTTTTCTAAATTTAACCCTTCTTTGGGGGTGAAACTTTGCATGAAAAATCGTTATTTTTAGTATTTCCGATATCCACTTGGGCGAAGCCGCGCGCATAAGCTAGTTTTAATTAAGTAAATATTAAATTCCTCCACATTTTATCAAGAACGTTATTTTGTTCAGTCATGTTTTTACAATATTATCGTGTCGAGAAGTTTGTATTAAAAAAAAACCTTATAGTTGTTTCAAGGACTGCCCTTACTTTGCGTGTTACCATACCCTTTTTCTTGACCCACAAATTGCCTGTAGTGTTTGTAAGGGCAACTTGAAAGAAATGAAAGAAAAACTTAGAAAATATTAGTTTTCGTCCTATAAGTATTTTTATCGACAATCTTGGTATGGACATATTAGATGTGAATTAAAGAGTGATGGATATAAATGTTGCTGGATGAAGATAGAACGAAAAAACAAGGAATCTATAGATAGATTGTATAAGGAAGAAAAACTGGTCAAGTGATAGCCGGACTTTTTTTGAATTTTGTGTGTAAATAAATAAATAAATAAATAAATAAATAAATAAATAAATAAATAAATAAATAAATAAATAAATAAATAAATAAATAAATAAATAAATAAATAAATAAATAAATAAATAAATAAATAAATAAATAAATAAATAAATAAATAAATAAATAAATAAATAAATGAAGGGTTCCGACTAAAACAGAAATTACGTATATTCTATGGGAGCCCTCGTTAAATATTTATTTTAGTATTTGTTGTTATAGCGGCAACAGAAACACATAATTTGTGAAAATTTCAATTGTCTAGCTATCGCGGTTCTTGACATACAGCCTGGTGACAGACAGACGGACAGACGTACGGGCTGACAGTGAAGTTAATCATATAGGGTTCCGTTTTCACACATTGGGTACGGAACCCTGAAAAAGAACTAAATGATAGCGGGACGGTTGACAGAGAAGAATGGAAGAAAAAAACGTGTGGCGCCGACTTCAAGTAACTTGGACAAGGCAAGGAAGATGATGATGACTCATATATTTTAAACGATATGACTTATAAAGAATACACAATTAATCTAAAGCACTGGATAAGTGTCTAGTTCGAATAGAGAAGTTAATAAAAAAAAAACTATTTAGTCCGTCAGATAAGTATTTTTATCGACAATCTTGGTATGGACATATTAGATGTGAATTAAAGAGTGATGGATATAAATGTTGCTGGATGAAGATAGAACGAAAAAACAAGGAATCTATAGATAGATTGTATAAGGAAGAAAAACTGGTCAAGTGATAGCCGGACTTTTTTTGAATTTTGTGTGTAAATAAATAAATAAATAAATAAATAAATAAATAAATAAATAAATAAATAAATAAATAAATAAATAAATAAATAAATAAATAAATAAATAAATAAATAAATAAATAAATAAATAAATAAATAAATAAATAAATAAATAAATAAATAAATAAATAAATAAATAAATAAATAAATAAATGAAGGGTTCCGACTAAAACAGAAATTACGTATATTCTATGGGAGCCCTCGTTAAATATTTATTTTAGTATTTGTTGTTATAGCGGCAACAGAAACACATAATTTGTGAAAATTTCAATTGTCTAGCTATCGCGGTTCTTGACATACAGCCTGGTGACAGACAGACGGACAGACGTACGGGCTGACAGTGAAGTTAATCATATAGGGTTCCGTTTTCACACATTGGGTACGGAACCCTGAAAAAGAACTAAATGATAGCGGGACGGTTGACAGAGAAGAATGGAAGAAAAAAACGTGTGGCGCCGACTTCAAGTAACTTGGACAAGGCAAGGAAGATGATGATGACTCATATATTTTAAACGATATGACTTATAAAGAATACACAATTAATCTAAAGCACTGGATAAGTGTCTAGTTCGAATAGAGAAGTTAATAAAAAAAAAACTATTTAGTCCGTCAGATAGATTTCCAAAAAATATTGGACACGTATTTTTTGTTTTTTCACTTTAACAAACAATAAAGACGATACAATACTTTGAAAACTCATGCGACGTCATATTCCAAGACATTAGTATGATATTTTTTACCGGTGAGTGACGCCACAGATCCCCACTCAAATCTTTGCGTTTTAGCTTCGTTAGTTTTTATTGATTTGCTAAAAAAGATACGTATCCAATATTTTTCGATATTCTAACAGATGGACTTATTATTTTTTTTTGTCAGTAATATTCATTGGTAAATAGATAAACATCGATATTTTCTTAATATCGATAATTCCTCTTCATCTTATGTGGAAATCACTTTAGACAAGTACAAATTTTGAACGACAAGTATTAAATTGGTCTAAGATACTGCACTGCTGCCAAATGCGAGACACAGACAAAGCTTGAACACGAAATGAACCATTTGAGCTGAATCAAGGCAGTACGTCTTAATACCGCAAGGATTTCGACTAAACCTATAAATTCAGTTACCTTCGATAGCGTGCAGGCGTGTCATTCGTGGATCGGCAGTTTAACATGAGGTTCAGGTATTGTTACACTATGTACAGTCAACTATCAAAATTGCATGGATAATTTAGTGTATATTTCAAAAAATTCATGGTTGTAGCATATATAGCGAAAATAAAAAGAAAACTATCACAGCTAAGTAGGCTTTACAAGTTTACGAGTAATAATCGACCAACTTACAAAATGTACTTGTGTCGACGGCGCGTTCGTGTTCCACGCGCGCCTCAAAGATATGTTAGCAACATTGTAGGGGCCCGCAAGGGCTGACGCCCGTAAACAAAGGGCTAATAACGAACATGGGTAGATTTTAGTCAGTAGAAGTCTGACACTCCCTACCGCTCTGCCCAGCTGGAGTCCATTTTATGATTTCCAACCTTCCACAAAAAATGGCTGTAAGTTGATTAAAATATAATTTGCGTTCGTAACAAACAATTTAACCATAGCTTTAATCATTCGCCTGACACAACCCGAAACGCTGTAAATTGCAAAAATCGTAAAATATTTAAATAAAATAAAAAAATTATAGTTAATAGATTTATTTATTTTTCTCCTCAAGTATCACTTCATCATGTTCCATCATAATACACCCACGACGTGTAAAATATCCATAATGTAACTTGACTTCCCACTCGAATTCCATGCAATCAAAAGTTAAACAAACCACTCAGTGGCACCAATGATTCTACGTGCGTCCTCCATCGTTTGTCAGCAAACCAATCCATCTTCTCGTTCCATTCATCAATGACTGACTCGGAGTCACGTACATTCTTGTTTCATGTAGGTTTACGTCGCTGGAGTATTGAAAAAGTATTTGTTTTTTGTCGAGAAGTCTATGAGATAGTTCAAATACCGTATTTTTGAAAATTGAAATTGATTTTTGTTAGATTACGAGCTCAAGCCTTTTACGAAATGTCTGTTTTAAGAATGAGATGGAGTTTTGATTTGACAAAATAAAATTTATAACATACAGGGTGTTTGGAAGGGAGCTGTACATACGCCTAGGGTAGAAACTAGGGATAGTCTGCTACCTACCCCCGCCCATTATATTGACCTTGGCCTCAAGGTTTTTTTTTAATTTAAAATTATTTCTTTACCTTACTACGGTACTTCAGGCCCCATAACTTTTCTTCTCCACAATTTTCTGGTGTAAAATAATTTTTTGCAGGACCCTAAGACTCTAACGATTAAAACAAGACCATTAGCCGACCGGTCCCATAAATAGATTTTGAGCTACAGGTAGTTTTAGTCAAAAAATCAAATAAAAAATAATAATAAATTAAAAAAAAACCTTGAGGCCAAGGTCAATATAATGGGCGGGGGTAGGTAGCAGACTATCCCTAGTTTCTACCCTAGGCGTATGTACAGCTCCCTACCAAACACCCTGTATAATTTGCTCTGTTTGCTCAGTAGGGCTATTGCGTATCTTTTAAATGTCAGTGGCTATCATATTGTCCATGGATTAACTGTCAAATTGGTTATGGTTTAGTATAAAATGGAACCATTTGACAGTTAATTGATGGACACTAATGATAGCCACTGTGATTTAAAAGATACGCAATAGCCCTGCAGGACATAGTAGACACGAACTTAGCTGTTAGCCAATCAGAGCATGTTTTGGAGCATAAACTTCATTGAATAACAGCCAATCAACGTAAATCGCAGTCAATAACCGTTGTTTGCAATGTATCTAAGAAAAGCGTGTTTTTGCAAAAAATCCTAGAATTTTCTTCAAAAACGATTTTTGCAACTATCCTACAACATTATATTCCGTTGCTATTTTTAGATGGTCCCTTTTTTTCTTACGGGAAATGTTTCGACCTGTATCAGTCACGCTAGAATTGTTCTTTTTTTGGTTGAAGATCAAAGTATTCACGCCTACAGCCAGTTTTGTTTATTTGTCGTTTTATTGAATGTAGCCTTTGATCATAGAGAGTGGTCAGTTCTTTACTGGAAATAGAAATTGTTAATCTGTGACTTTTTGTGTAGGTTAGTAAAAGGACATCATAATGAAAATTGTTACTTTAAAAACAATACGGTTTTTGCAATTTTTACGATTTCCACCACCGAATTTGTAGTAAAGTATAATAAAAATAAGGCAGGAATCATCATCAGCCCATAATGTCCCCACTGCAGCGACTCAGACCTTCTCTCTAGGAGAGGGATGGGCTATAATCCACCACGCGGACCCAGTGCGGGTTGGTAGGCAGGAATAACAATAGTTAAAAGTGGTGGTTATTTGGAATAATAAGTTGAGTCATTGTCCGTCGTTGGAGGAACGAGGATACTCTTGTTTTAAAACTTATGTTTCAGTCCACCACTAGTTGAAAAGCCGGTGGTAGATACCAGAAAGCGTCGTATTTTTACACCCGAGTTCGGCTTTAAAGTCATGTATTAAATCTATTATAGTTCTCTATAAAGTGTCCCATTTTATTAAAAACCAGCTGATGTCACGCGGTTCCCGTTCCCGTAGGAATACAAGGATAAAAGTAGCCATGTTACTCAGGATGAATGTAGCTTTAGCCAATAGTGAGAGATTATTTATTACAAACATACATATACACACACAAAAATTCAAATCTTTCCTCTTTATAATATTAGTATAGAAAACAAAAAACTATTGTTCATAATTCGAATGTGAATTTGATTCGAAATCATCAGCTTGAATACGTTTTTCTCTATTAAAGAATACCTAAAGTTAAATTATAATAGATTTTATAATAATTTATAAAGAGGAGTGACATGCGGTATAAGATGTAACCATGTTAAGTATGTCATGAATGTGCAAAGTAACTAATTATGTACGAGACGCAGAATGGCAAGGCACCGCACAAGAAAACAAGACCACCTTTTTGAGATGCAGATGCTGTTACTTGGAAAATTATTAGATTATTTTAAAGCCTTTTTGTTGTTGTTTGACTTATAATTATCTAAACTAACATTATAAAGAGGTCATATTTGTTGGGGGGTAATCTTCGGAACTAATGATGTAACTCGAAAAAAAAATCACTGGCATTATTTGTGGGTGCTATGGACTATAATTCATATTTATACTAGTAGACCTGGCAGACGTCATCCTGCCCTGACAGCAGCGCCACCTACCGGGTCCAATTGTGAATCTAAACCATTCTCGAATCCACTGGAACATAGACAAAAAAAATCATCCAAATCGGTCCAGCCGTTTAAGAGGAGTTCAGTGACAGACACACGTACAGTCGCATTATATATATAAAGATCATACATAATTAGCTGCACTATCACAATTTTTGCTGACGAAATCGTGGGCGAAGTCTTCTTCTTCTTCTTTTTGAAAACGTTGCCCCACACTATTAATTTCTCCTGTATAATGGATGAGTGGAAAATATTAGTATCATCATTAGTTTGTTTTCAAACCCGTCGTTCGTCTAACTTCACCTAAAATTTAAGAGTCGGCGTCTATTCATGTAACTGGGTTGAGTTCCAGTTGCATACCAATAATGCATAAGAAGCGTCTGCCTATCTGTCCACCACACCCCAGTTAGTTCGTAGTGCGACACATTTGTTTAGCTTAGATTTTCTTGTTGTATTGTGTATATACTTTTTCCTTAAATAAATAAATAAAGAGATTTATTTATAAACTAAAAATTTCGTGTGTTTTGTCATAAATACAACTGACGACGCCCTTGTCAAGGGCCCATGTGTCTGGACATGCGGCGCAAGATTGTTGAGTGGCCATTGTCGGAGGCAAGACGCCCCATGCACACTTGAGATCTGAGTCGTCTGTGAACCCCAATCTGTGGAGATTGTCTTTGCTCCGGTCATGACTGACCCCTGCTCAATCAAGAATGTTGGTTGTTTAAACATCTTTCTTATATAATAATATGAATAATTAGTGTTCAAATTACTTCATCAACCTGCTATGATATCTATTCTGTATGCATGTTGTGTGTGTTCAATAAAAATATAAGAATATATATAACAGTAGGTTTTATATACAATAAATACATATAGTCAATTGATTGTTATTTTTTTTGCTTGTAAGAAATACGAGTCTATTTTTATTTATTTAAACTTGTTCCTATATCAAGATAACTCCAGTCTATCTTGCCCAATTTCGTGGCACTAACTACATCTAACATTGACACCAACTTGTCACACATAATCGCACTGTGGTCTAGCATCCAATCTGCATCTAATTTCGTGACATAATGTTATGTGTCTGGCCTCAGATTACTCTATCACTATATTGTCAGGACAATTGAAATTGCAATTTTGTCAATGGAAATTTTGGTAGTGTGCATACTATGAGTTAGGGAGCAGCTAAGGATCTTTCCTCGGCTTTTCAGTCTCATGAAAGGTCCTAAAATAATATAATATGACTTGTGATGTCCATTACCATTTGTTTGTATTCTTGGCAATTTATCGAACTAAAAAAAAACTTTAAGATTATTTTGAGGTGAGACCACCTAGAAAGTGCTTTCTATCAGACAAACGATGTATATGTCAAAATATATGTCGACCTGTAATACTTAAGCGATTGTCGAAATAAACGATTTAAAAACGAATACCATTGATCAAAGTCACTAAACACTAAAGGTGATGAGTATGTCCTTACGTTTAGTGATAAGTGATTTAATTAGTCATCTTTAATGATCGTCATCATCACCGTCGTCCTGCCCTTGTCTCATGTTATTTGGGGTTGGCGCAATAATTTTTTTCTTAGTGATCTTACAGTGCATTCGAAACAAGTGTACGCAAACGTAGCTTAGCCATTTCACGATTACTTTATTTTTTTTTATTTTTTATTATTATATATTTTTTAATTATTTATTAAAATTTGCACCTTAATATTTTATCAAGTCTGATTCTTCTATCCAACCTAACAGACAGATGTGTTGCTGGGGAGTTTGTTCCGCCACTACTTCTTTCC
The DNA here is from genome assembly GCA_932274075.1 of Diarsia rubi. Classification (NCBI taxonomy): domain Eukaryota; kingdom Metazoa; phylum Arthropoda; class Insecta; order Lepidoptera; family Noctuidae; genus Diarsia; species Diarsia rubi. The sequence continues at coordinate 19,269,884 of OW026417.1, read as the reverse complement.
AACTAAAACACTAGGACGAAGGGGGGGCGTTTTGGGGGACTGTCTCTTGTAAATAAGTAAAGTAAAGTAAATTTTGACGTACAAAAAGTGCAGATTATCAGCCTAGTTTGAATAAATAAGTTTTGATTTTGTTTTTTTTTTATATAAAAACAAGCTAACTTATATTCTTAAACGCAAACTAGAAATCATGCGAGTAAAGCCGTGCTTTCTCACAAATGAAAAAAGAAAACGATAAAAAAGTGACTTGATGTACAACGTTAGGGGAAAGCATTTGAAACGTAATGGAATTTGCAATCACGCGCGTATAAACCGACACATTACCGAGCCCGTGTTATAATATTATACGGATGTTTCTCGCACTTACTAGAGATTCCAAGTTTAGGACGGTTTACCTTGAGGGACCCCAATTGATGCAATGCAGTATTATGCGGATATTTCGAATGGGGTTCAAACGAAAAAAATAATTTGTTTAAATCTTCTATTAGAATAGCATAAAACGTAAATGAAACAATGCAACAATCACTTACAGGGCAACCCCGCATGCATAAAGAAGTTGTAAGTACAATATAATAAGCTTTGGTGCTCTAAAAATCTGTGCTCAGATAGAAATACCTAATTGACTACTTACCTAATTAAAATATTACAGCCCACTGATATCGGGAACAGGTTCCTAGCTACCAGCGCGGCCGCGGTCAAGGCTCCCCAGAGAAAGGAAACTATAACAAAAATGCGAGTTGTGTCCACCAGGGCTACTGCGTATCTTTTTCAATAATAATAATGATAGTTTATTTAATTTAAATAACAGTGATCCATGTTTTGTTAGTAGGTATATGACGGCGTCGCCGTGGTAAACAGCACCTGCAGCGGGCCAGGTGCACAGCGCAATGCGTCACTAAGGCCGCGCCACTTTCCCCACTGCTCGAGCCGGTCTTTATAAACGAGCGCTTGTCATGGAGGGGATCATTCTTGTCGCAGGCTTGGCCCAGTGCACATGCTGTAGCGCTTAGAGTTTTTAAATTATATCTGAATTATACAGTGGTTTATTTTAAATAACGTGCTATTGGAGTAAAAGTTTAGTACCGCTATATTTCGTAGTTTCATTTAAGATGTTGGACCCTCTGCCTTCATATACTTAAAGAATATTGTTAAAAAAAATAAGCATAATAATCGAAGGCCAATACACAACACATACTACCAAAAATGCATAATCATAAAACAACGTTAATTTTAAAACTACAATTTAAATAAAAATAGACTACTTGTGTCGAAAAATAAAAATAAAATGTTCATGTCAAAATGTAAATGTCAGTGGCTATCATAGTGTCCATCAATTAACTGTCAAATGGTTCCATTTTGTACTAAACCATAACCAATTTGACAGTTAATCGATGGACACTATGCTAGCCACTGACATTTTAAAAGATACGCAATAGCTCTGCCGGAATGCAATTTTCTGTATCAAGCACCTAGATTGCTCTCTAATCACCATAATTATCTCTTTGTTCCTTCTTTTCATTGTTCCTTATGCCTTATTCCTTACTCCATTGCCTTTATCTCTGATTATGATTTAACACCTGTATCGTCATACACATCACTCCACTTGATGTAATGTTACACTTTGAACACCAGATCTCTATCAACACAACAACTGACCTGCCATCTTACGTCGTGAAAGGGGAACAAAGAAACATCTCGACTCCTTGATTGAGTGACTGAGCAGTTGTTGTTGGTCGCTGATGTTTGCTCCTGTGTGCTTGACTTTAAATTGCCTTGGTTGAGTAGACGAGGAAGTGAGAGGCAACTATTGTGTAACAAAATTTGTGAGGTTCTTTTTCATCTTGTTTGAATGTAGGGACCTACTACTTTGTAGAACTATTACTGAGATTGTATTTTGACTGTTTTGCAATCGGCTATCGTGTCGTCATAATTTTAACCGTGTAGGATGGCCGATGGGGCCGGAAAGTTCTGGAGTGGCGACCGCGAAACGTAAGACGTTGCTTTGGAAGGCTTCCCACTAGGTAGACCGATGACCTGGTGAAGGTTGCGGGGATCCGCTAGATGCGAGAAACAACGGACCGGTTAATGGGGCGACACTTAGGGGAGGCCTATGTCCAGCAGTGGACGTCTTTCGGCTGAAATGATGATGATGATGAGTTATTTAGTAGGTTACAAAAGTTTTTTTTTAATTACAAGCGCTTAATTCGTGTACCTATTTTATTATAGTTTGTTGGAGATCCCAAATAAATATTAATGAAGTTATCCGGCGCTTGACCAAAATCAGAACTAAAGCGGACATCTGGATTGATTCAGAACGTTGCGGTTTAAAAGATGTTGTAGAGATAATAATTAAAAAGAGTCTATGCTCAGAATGGTTTGGTCATGATGAGACGATGAGTTAAAGGTGACTAACAAAAAGGCAGACGTAGTTAGGGAGGGGACGCCTTTTTTTTTTTTTTTTTGGTGGGTGTAAAATCATCGAATAACCCCTCCCGCTCTTTGGCAGAGCGAAAGGGAGTGTCAGACTTCTACTGACTAAAAACCACCCATGTTCCTTCTTCGCCCTCTATGTCGAGGCCGCGATAACCGGTGGACTACCCGCGGCCCCAGGTAGGGGACGCCTTGGAAAGACATACATTGACCTTATTTGTGAGGTTCTTCAAAAATAACAGGTGCGTATAGTACTCGCAACTAGCGTGCGTGTAAGACTAAATTTATGAACGGGGGATGAGGCAAAAGCAGTAGGTATGTTATCATTGAAGCAGGTCGCGTTCTGTGTTTTCTGCCTACTCCGAAAAAGGCGTGAGTTTATGTAAGTATGTATAATTATCATTAACTCATTCATCAACCAATCATTGACAGTCTTGCACAGGCATTTTCTCTTACATTTTTTATGTTACAAAGTAGTTTCTTGATGATTTTTCAGACAGTGTCTCTCTGTAAACGACATTGGGGTCTCAGACCAAGAAAAAAACTACAAGCTACTACAAGTAAAATGTAATGTAAAAATGTTTACTTTTAGAATAATGGGTTTTTGTGGCTTCACTGGTAGGTGTTCGCAGCGCGCCGTCTATCTTTTTTTCTTGGTCTGAGATTGGGGGCTTAAAGTTCCTTGTATGTTTTTTTTTTGTAATCTCAAAAATAATCTTTATTACACAAACACAACTTTTTTTGACGTAGCTTGAGGATATATTCGTCACAAGGAGATTAGTAATTACTTCGAACTTCTTGGAATAAAATAAGTGCTTTGCATTGATGTATAAAAACCCTCGAGACATTGATAACCTTTCGTGTTACCTTTTCTTACATAACATTAATTCACGAAGAAGCAATCGAGCTTAACGCCCTTTCAAGTTGCTATTTTAATAAGGTCTAAGTTCTTCAACTTGCCTAGTTTATTAAAGTGTTTTTTATTTTCGTAATACATACACACACATACATAATCTCACGCCCTTTTCCCATGGGTGTAGGCAGAAACCACAGAACGCCACCTACTACGATCCACACATACTCCTTTTACCTCGTCTACATTCATACATCTGGTCATACACGCACGCCGGTTACGAGCACTACGCACCTGTTCTTTCTGAAGAACGGCACCAATAAGATCAGTGTGTGTCTTTCTATGGCGTAATAGTGAGGTAATATACATTTTAGCGACTACGATCACAATTCGCAGCGACACAGCCTGCGACAGTCACGCAGTGCCGCCCAGTTGAGAAGTTTCTTGACAACCCTTATTAAAATTACATGGAATTAAAATATATGATCTGCCTGGTCTGTGATTTCATTCACTGTATAAAAAATCAGTCGTATCACTGTTTGTTATTGCAAGAGGGTGGCTTTACTGCTACCACTTGGGGTTGCATCTTTAAATTGTATCTTTATAGTCTTTTGTCATCAAAAGTGGACCAGCTATTACTTATCTACAATAGTGGTACATAGAGAGACTTTATGCCTACCATATCTATGACTGCAATCACTGACTTTTCAGCCCACAAAAAGTTGCCCGTCCACCTCAACCAACCAAACAGTGTTTGTAGCGCACTCTAAGATAAATAGCGCACAAGATCGATGTTTATTTGGGACACTCTAGAACCCGGTCCATTGTTACTACACGTAGTGCCTTATTGACATACCCTTACGAAGTTAAGCTGGGCAAATATTAAATTGGCTCCGTTTTGTTTGTAAGCAGTGTATTCACGCACCCAACACGGGTCGGCCACTTTCGTTTGCAAATATTCGTAACAAGGTGGCAATGTTTTTGAGCTTCTTAGGGTAGCTGTACATTGGTGGAAGAAGCGGAGAAGGAAAGGGGCAAGAAAATAAGAAACAATCGACATATTCTTAATTCAAATCTCCGTTTCACCTCTGTGCATATGAGCAAAACAAAATAAATATTCTTAATTCAAATCTTTGCTTCGCAAGCGAAACGAAAAATATGTTTTGAATTCTAATATCGCTTCTCTTCTGTGCATAATAATAATTATGAGCGAAACCAAAGAAATATTTTAAGTTCAAATGCCCGCTTCGCTTCTGTAAAATGAGCGAAACAGAAGAAATATTCTAAACCCCCTCACTTTTGTGCATGAGCAAAACAAAGAAAAACAAAATTCAATTCTCTGGTTCGATTCTGTGCATCAAGATTTTAAAATCATACCAGTTCCACTTATAGATCCGTCTGTGGTACCCGAATTACACTTGATGTGAGGCTGTTATATAGGGCCTTAAAGTCACATCAACAATCCAGACCGTCTGACAACCAGTTTTACCAAGGTGTATCATTTTACCGAGTACTCACTGAATTGTGGAGGTCAGACAGCCAGTCACTTGTCTTCATGCAAAATATTGGTATTCAGCTGCAGCCGGGTAACCTAGAAAATTCTTGACAAACGATAATGATACCATTTGTCTCTTACATCGCTTCTGGTGCTTTTGCGTCTTTCACCGCTTATTTTCACTCTTAAAGAATAGTCAAAATCCCTCCGCTCCAATAGACACCGGCTTACACCATTCTGGAAGCTCCCAAATGTTAAGGATGCCTTACCCTTTCCTAAGATAATGCGAGAATTTTGTTTATATTTATTGTAGGTGTTTAATTAAGGGTTGTTTCCTTCGCTTGTCGACGTTAAGCTTGCCTAGTTATAGAGCAAGAAAGGCTTCAAAGCGTAATGGGAATTTGGGAGATTGTATCTGGCTATCGTACAAAGTAATACGGAATGGAATAATGGTTTCTAGGAAGGCTTTTATTTTATATTTGTTTATGTTAAGTGAGGGTAAAAGGTTGACCATTATGTCTGATAGATTTTCTTCTTCTTTCGTGTCGATTGTACAATTTATTTTTCTTGGGCCTAGTACGTGTCATGTAAATCGCGGTGTCTGTCTTGTTTGAAGTCAGTGCAGGTGTTGGGACACTTCGGACACTCGCATTCACACTGTGTTGGAAGGATCTTTTATATACCATCATAACTTTCTAGTTGTTCTTTTTATACCTAGTATGTTTACTTACATTGTATTGTTGTTTACTTATATTGGAAGATCTACCGTAGACGCGGCTCTGTCTGTCAGGAAAATTGTCAATACATCTCAACACAAGTACGTAGTTGGGATCTTTCTTGATATTTCTGGGGCTTTTGATAACGCATGGTGGCCGATGCTACTCCTAAAACTGAAAATTCGTGGATGCCCTAAAAACATATACAATCTTGTTTACTCGTACTTCTTGAATGGTTCCGCGAAACTCAAGCTCGGACATCATTCTATGTCAAAGTCCCTCACCATGGGATGCCCTCAGGGTTCGGTTATGGGTCCGTATGTATGGAACGTAGGCTTCGATGACTTCCTCGCGATTCCGCTTCCATGTGGCTGTTCATTAACCGGTTACGCGGATGACGGCCTGCTGCTCATTCAGTCAAGTACTCGGGCTGGACTCGAAAATTTGGCTGACACTTGCCTAAAATTAATATCCCAGTGGGGCGCTCGTAACCGTTTGACCTTTGCACCACACAAAACGTATCAACTTCTTTTAAAAGGGAATCTGAAATCATGTCCTAGTATTAAATTTAATAACGTTCCCGTGAAAAGGAAGCAGTCCGTGTGTTACCTTGGGTTTGTCTTAGAGAGGAATTTTTCATTCATTGAACACATAAAAACCGTCGGTGAAAAAGCTAAAAAGAACTTTTATGCCTTAACGAGAATATCTAAATCTACGTGGGGTTTATCATTTTTAACTCTAAAGACGATCTATGGGGCTACTTACTTGGGGTGTATGTGCTATGGGGCACCAGTTTGGGCCGATAGGGCCACCATGGGAGCGGCACGACGTAAATTACTTCAAAGCCAGCGGTTGGCTTTGATTTTCTTGTGTAAAGCGTATAGGACGGTTAGTACTGAAGCCTTACCGGTACTGGCAGGGGTACTTCCAGTCGATCTTGAAGTACAGCGCCGTGCTTCAATGTACTACTGCGCACGAGAGACCGCGGACGCAGACTTTTTATTGCAACGTGACCGTGCTAAAGTAGCTAGATTACTTAAACCACAGACTGACGTGTGGGAGGAACTTTTGTCTGAATGGCAATGTAGGTGGGATAATTCCATCAAAGGCCGACACCTCCACCAGTTCTTTCCATCCGTTCGTGAGCGGCTGGCCAGGACATGGCTGGAGGTGGATCACTGTGTTGCCCAATTTCTCTTAGGTCATGGTAACTTTAAGAGTAAATTATTTTCCTTCAAGCTTGTTGCCTCGCCTTTCTGTCAATGTTCTACATCTGACTGCGAATATGAACAATCTGCACATCACATCTTATGGGATTGTAGTCTTTGGGAGAATGAACGTAATATTATGTTAAATAGTGTACAGGTTACTTCCGGAGTTATTTATTACACGGACCTTGTACAAACTAGAACAAATTTCCGTGCGTTCAAGCATTTTTGTCATACCTATTATTGGAATCAAATATAACAGCTCACAACTTAGGACCCAGTAATATTAATGACAATAATATCCGTGGTGCTAGGCAACTGGGCTTATCCCAGTTGTATACGTCCCTGTGTGCCTATTGGCCTTGTTCAGTTCTGTCTCCTGCTGATATGGAGGGAATTGAAAATTATGTTTTTCCTACTCCTCCGCTATTATTTTCTGATTAATTTCGTTGCGGGATCCAAGACAGTAAAAATCGTTTCCCTGGCACTTCGTCGAGCTTCATTGTCTCGGCGCTTTTCTTGTGGTCGCCACTGTTGATTCTGGCTTACAGGAGGTACAGTGGTTTGGGAATAGTGTGGCGGGCTTGTTACATTGTAATGTTCAATTTATTCAAATCGCTGTAATTGGTCAACGCAAGTAACTTGTAACTAAGTAGATTTATACACGTGGAAGCTTGTAATGATGTCCTAACTTAATATGTATTATATTTAAAATTATTATTAGTGTGTAAGCTTTCTAATAAATAAATAATTTTCTCGCCCATAATTTAATTTATTTGGGGTTGGCGGAGCATCTCAGATCGATAGATCGATCTATCTGACGGAATAATTAGATTATTTTGTAAACTTATATATATATATATATATATACACTTATATATATAATATATATATATAATTATATATAATATATATATATATATATATAATTGTATGGGCAAAGTAAATTTACACGGCACAAAGATACATGTTAGGAAAATCGGTAAGGAGGACTATACAAATAAGTAAAATTAAGGAATATTTAACTGTCCCATCGACATCATCATCATGTCTCATTCGAACTATTTCGGGATCGCCGTCCATTCTAACCAGATGAAGCTGATAATAATTTGACTATTACATCATAACAAAATAAATAAAACGAAACTAAAGCTTCCGTACTTTATTAACATACTTTTGTTTACTTCAACAAAATTAAAGGCCTATATGTCAACACAAAATCTAATAAATCCTCCTCAATTCTAAGAACAGAGGTAAATACTTGAACCAATAACAAAATTTAATATAACCGAGAGTGCCAATTGCCAGTCCAAGTACATATTTCACTCTAGTCTAGTTTATACTTGTTTAAACAGAGTTCTAGCTTCGATATTAATAGCTGTGCGTGGTTGTGATTTGAATAGTTCCGTATTGAAGACGTCCTTTAGTCCTGAGCTAGGTATAGGTGGATAAGACTGGGAATAGTTTATCGTCTCTAAGACATTGTAGTGTTTTCTACTGAGTTTATTTTTTTAGGACTCCGTCATCTGTAAATATGCAGTTACTTTCATCAATGATAAGCTTCTTAAAAAGTTTTAAAAAATCTTTTGTATTTATTTTCTTTTATTTTTTGAAAATCTTATCCCACCAAAAACAAAACTTGTAAAAAAAGCCAGTTAATATATTTAATCCCTACTTAAAAACCTTTGATGTTTTAAATACAGAATTGACTTGGCCATCGCATCGCATTCGCCAATGTTAAACAGGCCATTGTAATAGCTGATCGCCATGGCATTGGCCAAGTCAATCTTGTATTTAAAACATCAAAGGTTTTTAAGTAGGGATTAAATATATATTAACTGACTTGGTATTACAAAGATCTCACTACTTTTTACGGTAAAAGTAAGTTGCTCGGCTTGGCTTTTTTTACAAGTTTTGTTTTTGGTGGGATCTCATTTCTTTTTATAGCGTCTCTCATTCTATCTATTTCATTTAATGAATCAACAATACATAGGTTTATTCGAATTTGAAGCTGTCTTATTCATCGATTTGAAGTACTGCTAAAGTATCTACGCGACAAGCTGAATCAAACGAGTAAAAACTCGACAAGGTCAAGTCGTTTTATAACGGAATTCCTATGACCACCTTCAAGCTCCATCAACAGATCCTGGAGACCATCCAAAGACAAAGTGCTCGTCAAAACGAATCAAACGAGTCTTAACTCGATGGGTTATGTCGTTCTATAACGGAGTTCCTATGGCCACCTTCCAGCTCCATCTTCAGATCCTGGTTACCAACTAAAGACAGAGTACTCATCAAGAAAAATCAAATGAGCTTAAACTCGATGGGGTTATGTGGTTTTATAACGGAATTCCTATGGCCACCTTCCAGCTACATCATCAGAACTATTCAGAACCCTGAACATCATCTAAAGACAAACTACTCGACAAGACAAATCAAACGAGTCCAAACTCGATAGGGCTATGTCGTTTTATAACGGAATTAATATGGCCACCTTCCAGCTCCACCAACAGACCCTGGACACCATCTTAAGACAAACTACTCGACAAGACGAATCAAACGAGTCCAAACTCGATGGGGTTATGATATTCTAAAATGGAGTTCCTTTGGTCAACTTCCAGCTCCATCATCAGATCAGTTCCATATCATCATAATATTGCATTGATAGGCGATATACATATACGTGCAAAATTTCAGATCAATCAGAAACTAGGAAGTATGTTAAATTTAATAACTCGTAACTTCATTTACTGAAAATGTAACTTTAACTTTGTAATCCTACACAATTATATGGGATTACAAAGTTATTTATGCAGTTAGTTTATCTAGAAAACTGTACTGAAATTATATACTTTTTTAGTTTTTCCATGGTTTATACACTAAACACTAATTGTGTTCTAAATTTGAAGCTTCTATGTCTGCTAGAAGTGCCTTAGACTTTTGATGATCGGTCAATCAGTCAGTCAGTCAGTGAGTGACAAAACTAAGGAACTTTGATTAGTTATAATTCTTAAACTACTGGTTGAAATTTAATGAAATTTTAAATATACCGTGTTTATACAATGCCTAATTGGTCACTAAAAATTCAGGTTTCTAGTTTTATCCACAACGAAGTTATAGGAGGTCGAAAATGGCCTGAACTGGTTCGAGAAAAGGATAGTACGGCCGTGCCGCTTTATTGCTCGACTTGGCGGGGGCACTGCCGTGCCCCCAGATTGCATAAGATTCTTTTAATATCTCTACTGCAGAGAAGGCACTGGTTCCTGTAACACATGTTTATCGCCAAGCACAGGACTCGGACTTTACACAATGCTGTAACCACCTTCTTGTGTAAGTAATAAAGATTATTGATAATTATTGATGTGTCACTGGTCTATTTTCCATGAAAGAAGGGAGAGTGGGCTGTAACCCACCACGCAGCGTTGTTTGATACGTCACAGATCTCTTACAAATTTTAATGTTCTTCGCGACGTTATCCTTCACCATTTCATGATTGTTAAGAAATCAACCAGAAAAACTGCCGTGTAGGCACTACAGTGCAATTGTTGTTTCACGAGTATAAAGCCTGCAGTGCTCAAATATGCGCACCATCAGTTGTCAGTCACTCTGTGTTCACTGCAGAAATAGAAGCTAGCACAATACTGGTAGTGAATTTTGACATATTTCTATGTTAACCTTTGGTTACCTGATGTTTGCTGTTTAAGCATTTGCGAGTATGTATAGCAATGTACCTATGCCACAGTCCTACACATTTTACATCTGAGTATGGAGATATTGCAGTCTAACTAATAATTTGGAGCAGCATTTACATTTACAAATCTTATTATATATAATTTGATTAGTTTACAAACCTAGAAATAATTTGTAGCTATTTGACTACAAATTAAATAATTTTTCTACAGATATTATTTTTGTAATTAATGGTACATTATCCAATTAATCCTGCTTGAACTTTTCACACGTTGTATTGTTGACAATGACAGAGTTTGAGGCATCGTAATGAAACGATAGATCTGTCTACTAATCTTCGTTCTGGTCTGATAAAATCTGTGTTCTGTGGTCATGTTATTTTTAATTATTAATGTCATATTCTGTCTCGTTTTTTCCCAACTTAGTTGGGGTCAGTTTCTAAACAGACGCAGTCAAATATTTAGGCCTCTGTTCATCTGCCCATCGGTTCACAACACAGTTACTGGGTTACTTGTTGATAAGAATAGTTATCAGACCTTCATTGCTCATTACAACTGCTAAACAATTTATTTACGAACGATAAAATTAAAGAAAGACATAAAACATTTTGAATTGGCATATACCACGTTTTTTTTTTAATTATAATTATAAGAACGAATTTCTTAATAACTAATTACAATCTAGCCTAAAAACACTAATAAGTAATTTAAATCTGACTTATTATGTTACATTATAGATTATGTGAAAACTAAGAATAGTGTCCATAATTATGCACATATACACAAGTCCTTAGCACTTTCTTAGAGTCTGATATAATTATAAAAACACCATTTTGAATTAGCATATACCACGTGTACACACACAAAAAACGTTTTAGATGTTTTTAATGACAATAGGTGCCATCAACCTAGACAATGTCAGTGACAGCTGGCCAGCTTATGGCTTTATCGTCCCTTCGTGGTTTATAATGAACTAGCTGTTGCCAGCGGCTTCGCCGGCTACAACTCGCAAACTATCCCACGGTAAGATAATATCGGAATAAAACTTGGATTAAAACTTCTATGTGTTAATCCAGGTTATAAACTCTCTGTGTACGAAATTTCATCCAAATCCGTTCAGTAGTTTTTGCGTGAAGAAGTAACAAACATACACACTCACACACTCACAAACTTTCGCCTTTATAATATTAGTGTGATAGTGTGATGAATTGACCGTTACAGAATAAACATAATTTATGACTACACCAGATCCACCAGTTTCTTTACCAAACGGCGTCTTCTAATATATTGGCTGAGTCCGTTGTCTGTTATCTCTGTTTATGTTCAATGCACGCGCGACGAGTCGGAATATTTTGAGATATTGCTGCCCGTAACACACATAATATTACTAATGTTCCCACGTTACTATTGAGTACGAGAAATTGTTTTTGTATGTTATATTTGTGATGGTAGATCTTGGAGCTTCTTAGTGAAGATCGACTTGACCATTAAGGGAATTTTGGGAAGTTACTAAATGTCTTGTGACAAAAGTGTGATGGATTAGCAGGAAATTTGCATTTCCAGCCTACACAAGTAACACAAGTGAAGAATTTCGTAATGACGATTAGGAGATTTCCAAAACAGATTAACGTGATGTTAGTGTTTGGTCATGTTGCCAAGATTTCACTAGAGCACTGGGACCCTCGTTTTCATCAGATGTTATTAAGAAAATACTCGAGAAATTTGATATTAAATTGAAACAAATTAAGTGTATTCAAGTGATAAAAACTCGAGGAACTTTTGTGTGCCTTTCTTGCATAATTTTCAAGCAAATGGTTACAATACAACATAATCATTTCCAAGATCTTTTGTAGTACGTAAGGGTCAATTTAATGACTATAGAATTCCCTTTAATAATGCGAAAGGGAAGTTATATCGTTAAGCAAACTCTTTCATCTCTTAATTCGTTTTATGTGTAAAGTAATATAAGCGTTTAATGTACTTTTGACGGAGAGTTACTGTTGCTAATCCAGCTAGAAGTGACAAAAAATACAGAGTTTAAGGGTTAGCCCTTCGGCAATGAACAGGATGCGTTTAGCTCCTTATTTTAAATCATACGTCTCTGGAAAATTTTAATTTTTCCGTTACTAGGTGTTGCCATGCAGCGGCTTCGCCCGCTACAACTAAAACATTTTTATCCCGATTTTATCTTAACGTGGGATAACCCACGGAATGTTAAAGTGGACCAAAGAATTAAATTAATTAAAAATTTGGTGAATTTTATCCAAATCCGTTCAGTAGTCTTTGCGTGAAAGAGTAACAAACATCTATCCATTTATACATATTTACAAACTTTCGGGTTTATAATATTATAGGATTTCAATGTAAAAATACATTATCTGTACTCCATTCCTGTAAAAAACCCGTTAAAAAAACTAAGATTATGTGTTTTTTCAGTTGAAATACTCTAATGAACTACGGATAAACTCGTCTGTTCACCTAGCTAGTCAAGCTTGCAGTTCGCTACGTATACGTGCTACTGAGATTTTCACTGCCAGGCCCACAAAGCACACATTTTTAGTCTGTACAATCATTACTGATTCCTCGAAGAAGTACACAAAAATAAAGCAATCGATGAACATAATTACAAAAAAATCCCGACAGTCAAACAAAGTGCAAAAATCTGATAGAACAGTGCTAATTCTATCAGATTTTTGAACTTGGATAATATTACAAATTGCAGGCCCGCTTCACTATACCCTATATATAAGTATTTTGATGACTTTTAAATCATTAACAGTGGAATAGTTATCATTTAATCAGTTTTATTACAATGAAATTAATTGTTAGCAACTTAAACAATATATAGGTATATTAGCAACTCCTTAAAAATGATGTGAAATCTTATTTCGGTTACCACATCCAGTGCCAAATAAATAAACTCATGCTGCTTATTGAGCACTCAAGAAAAGGTTGAAACCGAAGTGAAAACACGGCACGCAACTTGGAACACGCCATCACGCGACCGCCGACCACCGACCGACCACGTGATCGCTTGATCACGCTGCTGACACCATGTGGAGGAAATAAATAATGAGAGGAACCTTGTTGAAAGAATAATGTGTATTTGGCCGTTTTTAGCAGACATTGGGCTTGCTTGCAAAAAGCATTTTGAAATGACGGAAAAACTGATTATGAGAAGTCGGGGAAGATAAGTTGGACTGCGAGTTGTTCGTAAGAGATACCGCAGTCTCGGAACACAAAGGGCTAAGAAGGAACATGGGTGGTTTTTAGTCAGTAGAAGTCTGACATTCCCTACCGCTCTTCTCATAGCGGCAGGAGTCATTTGTTTTCATTTCCAAAACGCCATAAAAAAAGTGTTTGCGCTGATTAATCTATTATAGATTATTTCGTGAAAAATCATTAAGTAGGATTAAGTAAAGTTACCGGTCAATGTTGGGACACCTGCGAGAGGCCTATGTGAAATGCTGGTGATGATGAAAACATGAACTTATATTATGATAATTGATCCCGTCTGGGCTGCGGGTTGTTCTTCACAAGAGATACCGCAGCCTCGCAATAAAGGGCTAAGAAGGAACATGGGTGGTTTTTAGTCAGTAGAAGTCTGACACTACCTTTCGCTCTGCCCAAGAGCGGGAGAAGTCTTTTGACAAACGCTACGGTGTTTTATTTAAGTTAAAACGCAATAAATTTAGTGCACTTACATTGCACTTATTAAAAGCGAAACACCTGCATTAAAAACAATTAAACACACACTACACCCACTAAATCAGCCAAAATACCTACACCCATAATCTTTCTCCTTTGCGCGTCGACAAAGCAAAGTACTGCTTATTTATAGGGTAATAACTGTTTAGTAATGTTGCTTAAACCTTTAAAGCTATTCTGTTTTATATTAGCGCTTGATATAAATTACCTTGAACGTGAGTTTTTTAACGTTGGCAACATTGGGAGATATGGAATTTTTTTTCCGATGAAGATTTAAGAGTGAAGGTAGTTCGGTCGTATTTCACGACAATGCGACAATTGTTTTGTCAGGTTGACGAAGAGAGACTGGGATGCAATTTTAATGCTAAGTAGTTTTTAGTTGTGCCTGATATTACTCTTTGTCCGGTCTACAAAAGAATAGGCCATCACCTGACCGTCTAGAGTAATGAAAATAAAGTTTAAATGTAATGTACATTTGTACTTTATTGAAGTGAAACTTCTTTATACCTAGATTTGTTTTTTTTGTCACTGTTTGTGTGTCACACGAAAGCGTTACGGCCGCTTGGGAGGGAGATTTCTCAGGAACTATTGGTTGTAATTGAATAACTCTTTTTGTGTTTGATAGTTCATTTGTCGAGGAAGGTTAAAAGTTATATATTATCACATGCTGTAACCAAAAGAAGCGAAGTCTAATTGAAAAATATGTTGAAAAAACGGGAATAGGAATTATTTTTAACCCCCGGCACAAAATAGAGGGATGTTATAAGTTTGACGTGTCTGTCTGTGTGTCTGTCTGTGGCTTCGTAGCTCCGAAATGGATGGACCGATTTCTAATTCGTTTTTTTATGTTTAAAGGGTGATTTAATCGAGAGTGTTCTTAGCTTTGTGTGGTGATATAAAAACCTAGTTAGTATTAAATTGATTGAAAAGAGGAATCCTGACGAATAATAATAATTATTTGTAAGTACTTAACTTTTCTAAAGGATTTTTATTTTTGTCGGTGGTTTTTTTTAAATTTTTAATTATTTTTTTATAAAATCGAACATATGATGACACCTTTCATCCCGAAAAAAATACTTTTCTCGATGACAATAAAAATAACGTTCTTGTATATCATATAATTATAATAAATGATGGCACGTGTCTTTCAAATCTGGATTAAATTTTATTATTATAGAAACTTTAGTGGTATATTTAATAAAACATGTTACGAGGACGAAAGTCACGGGCTTCAGCTAGTTGTTTTCATAAATTTAGTATTTAGCTGTCATGGTAACTAATAATCGGATTGGACACAAGATTAGTTGTGAAGTACTCTCAATATTATTTGGCAGTGTTAAAAAATTGATATTGTGAATGTGAGGACCATGTGGGTCTTTCTTAAATTTTAATTGTTGTGATTGTCTGGCAGTTTGAGTACTTTAAGTGACCCACCCAAATGTCCTTTCTCTGGTATTGTTCGTCGTGACGTTGAGCTCCTTGAGTTATAAGTCGAGCTCCACGATAACTGACAAATGCTTGCACTGACTGGACGGGTCCACTCAAATCTGTGTGGTGCTTTCTTCAAAAGACCATCTCAGACATTAATCTGCATGGTCTTCATATATGTATTATACCTTATTGTTAACCCAAACGATTTTAAAAGATTAAAAGAGTAACCTTTGGAGTTTCTTGCCGGTTCTTCTCCTTAGGAATCGACCAATGCATTGAACCGAGCCCCTTTTTACCGACGTTTTTTAAGTGCCCATGTAGGCCTATGTGAAATAAAAATATTTTGATTTTGATTTTGATTTTGATTCATAAATTTTGTTTAATCAATTGCAGTTAGTTCAACTGTAATATCTCTGACAGTTTAATTTAACGTCAGATTTGTGGCAGGCCCTATTATTAATTGAAACGAAAAGCTTAGTTAATTTTAGGACGATTGAAATGGCACAATTCTAATGTTAACATTTTTTTATTTTATTTATATATGTTTGTTTTTTGCATGTTAATAAAAACGTATAAGGTTTTAATGTTTACGTCATGCAAAACGGCATACCATACATCACCAATTACCAGCGTCTAGCCGTTTCTCAACTTACTTGGTCAGTTTCCAATTAAATCAAATGTAACTGAATGCCAGTATTTTTCATAGGGTATCTGACATCCACAACCATGTGCCATGATTTTGGAGTGTTTGATGTGTCCTACACCACATTGTGCCAGCCTATGTGGATTGTTTTCTTATCAGAAGGTACAACGTTTGTACGCCACACATAATAAATATCGATCGATCTATCTTTACTATCAACTCGAAAAGATAAACTTTCAACAAAAAGTTTCTGACACGTGGAGTAAAGCTTAAATGGGGGCAATAAAGCGGTACGACCGTACCACATTGAGTTATACTACTACGTAGTACATTATAACTCAATGCCGTACCATCCTTTTCTCGAACCGGTTTAGGCCATTTTCGACCTCCTATAACTTCGTTGTGGATAAAACTAGAAGCCTGAATTTTTAGTAACCAAAGACCTAGAAGCTTCAAACTTCGGCCACTGCACCACATTGGCCAATGCGATGGCCAATGTGATGGCCAGCTATTACAATGGCCTGTTTAACATTGGCGAATGCGATGCGATGGCCAAGTCAATCCATTTATTTAAAACATCAAAGGTTTTTAAGTATAGGGACTGAATATATTAACTGACTTGGTATTACATAGATCTCACTACTTTTTACGGTAAAAGACTTGAGTTGCGCGGCTTGGCTTTTTTTACAAGTTTTGTTTTTAGCGGGATATGAATAACCGTTAAGCAGGTATTAAACACAGACGTGACCCGTCTCAAAGCCTCTATCAACACAAGTACCAAAAGTCTATCAGTTACGAACTTATTTGCTTCACAAATATGGCGGCTCACTACTAACCCTACACTTGCCAACATAGTGACCCGACAATCCTCTAAACACAGTTAATCCCGCTTTATGAATTCAGAATCCACGTTATTGCGACTGACCATCAACTGTGAACTGGTCAAAGCAAACAGTTTACGGATAGCAATATCGTTTTAGGGTTAACATCAATAACTGAAACTTCTATTTGTGCAGCTGATTAATGCGTGGGTTTGAGAGGTTTGTACCTGTTCGATCGTTATATCAGGGTGCATTTGATCTGAAATCGTAATATCTATTGCTGATGCATTGTCTCGTAAAATTACTCCGGACAACGGGAACTATAGACACACTGCACTGGATTTGTCACTGTCCAGGGTACGCAGACAGTCCTAAATTGGTACCGGTATTGGTATGACCGATTCTTAAAAGTTCAGTCGTATGAACAAATTGTAACGAACAGAACGGTTGGTGCAGTAACTGAGCGATTAGCTGCTGCGCTGCGTGTCGCGGGTTCGATCTTCGCACGGAACTAATATTTGTATAGCTTACAATTAAGGTTTGTTTCGTGTCTGACATTTGTGTATGTGAGCTGATGTTTCTAAACGCATCCACGATACATACATACGTTTCACTAGGAATTATTTCTATTGTTGGACTTTAATTTTACTTTAACTTAAAATGCAGATTGGCTGCTGACACGGGACATTAAGATTGCTACGGTAATACGTACACCTTGTATAGATTGGTTGTCAGACTTTCGGGTCACTGACTACCTGTTACGACTGTTGAATACTTAAAAGTGACATCCGGGCCGGGACCAACTAAGGACCAGCTAAGGAATCTCGGTATATGATTGGTGGTCACCCATCGAAAGATCAACCTTGGCAAGCGTGGCTTAACCTTCTTCTTTTCGATTTTGTTCAGCACGTAGCACGCTGGACAACTCCGACGTTAGTCGGATGAATCAGAATTTACAAAAATAAAGGTAATTTTTAACAAAAACTTTAGTCACATATTGCCTTGCTCACATACAACGCGAGCGTAGTAGTAAGTTGCCGCTTCAGCTCCGTCCCTCCCGTCAAAGCCCGCTCCCCGGATATTGCCTGGTTCACGGCTGTGACGACTTCCGATCGCTGTCGATGTTCATGCTAGACATTCAACGGCGTGTGTGATTTTATGTTGTGTTGGGAATATTTTATAGGGTTTGTTTTTTGTAGGTGCATTGATAGGTTCGATTAGAGGACCTTACAGGCTATATATAATACCTGTCGTTCGGGTCGTTTTTAGGTTAAACCGTGCCTGTCAAGGTTGGTCCGTGGATGGGTGACCACTGATTAGGCGGGCGTGCCTATGGCCATCAACCAGGCATAACACAGACTCCGTAGCTGTTACTGAAAAAATTCTGATGGAAAAACCAAACAACACTTTACCCAATTCGGGAATCGAACTCTAGCCTCATGGTCAGCTGTCACGCTTGTGACCAAAGAGCAACCAATTTATTATAACAGCGATTTTAGGTTTACAATAATATAAATACAGGCAATATTTTGTTTTTGAACTGAAAATTAAATGCAAAGTTTTTACTGGAAAACAAAACAAAAAACACGGTCGACCTGTAAAACACGCAGGTTTTTAATATTAACGTAAATCATGCCTATTAAAAACAAAGCGGGGTCTAATCGAGCGTGCTACTTAGACTTGAATCACTGAGAGTTATTAATATTAAAAACGATGGAGCTAATAATTAGCTCCATCGTTTTTAATATTGGCGATTGCCTGCAATATGGGGTATGCAGATAATTGGATGGGCCAGCATGTTTGTTGTTGGCCATCTTTTCTCTTTTTAACCGTCATTAAAAATAGGGTGCTGTCAGTTGTGACTGGTCATCTCTTAGCTGCCACGGCATGTTTGTTTTTTTTTTTTTAATCGTCGTTTTGGCTTTACTGTCGACACTTATCGTGCACATCTTGCTACATCGTTCTCACATGATAATATACCAATCTCAAAATGAACGATGTAACCAAAGTTTTGTAACAATATTATGATTTAAAAGAGTGTCCATGAAGTTTCTTGCCATTCTTCTCATGAGACCAACGCTTTGGAATCGGCAACTACAGTACACTGACAGTTATTATGCCTTGTGAGTGGGGCTGTAGCTTAGTTTATTAGCTTATTAAAATTTAGTATTTGTTCGACTATTCAAAAGAGCCTGTAATTGGCCTACTTGAAATAAATGATTTTGATTTGATTTGAGGTGGTTATCAATTCGTCTTAATTTTAATTTCGGTGGTACAAAAAACTGAATCAAAAGTATTTTTTTGATGTTTTCAGAAGTAAGTTTTATTTTTTTTGTTGCTCAACGAGATCAGCACTTCGTGTTCATGCTTTACAAGAGCAGTACTATATTGATGTGCACAGGCTAATCAGTTCACAAGGATAGTTGCTGCACCGAAGTAACATCAAGGGCTGAATTTCCAGTTCATGTCAGGTCACGTTGTTACTACCCAGAATTGCTCATAGCGTTAGGGTATTTTACCCGACTGCGGCGAAATCCAAAAGGAGGGTTATTGCAAAGTAAACTTCTTTATTCGATCACCCTTTGAAAAATTAATAAAATATACACCTGTACATTCCATTCTCTCAAGCCTTTTTTTTGGCGGGTGGAAAATCATCAAATAACCCCTCCCGCTCTTGGGCAGAGCGAAAGTAAGTGTCATAAATTGGGACAAGCCCACCACACTATTTCCAAACCACTGTAACTCCTGAAAGCCAGAATCGACCGTGGCGACCACAAGAAAAGTGCCGAGACAATGAAGCTTCGCGAAGTCCCAGAGAAACGATTTAACTGTCTTTGATCCCGCAACGATATTGAACAGAAAAGAATAGTGGAGGAATAGGAAAAACATAATTTTCCAGACATAACAGAACAAGGCCAATAAATACACAGGGACGTATACAACTGGGATAAGCCCAGTTGACTAAGACCACGGATATTATTGTCACAGTGTGTCAAAATGAGTGTCAGACTTCTGCTGACTAAAAACCACCCATGTTTCTTCTTAGCTCTTTATGTCGAGGCCATGATATCTCTTGTGAACAACCCGCAGCCCCGACGGTAACCGCAGCCCCGACGAAGTTCTCTCATGCCAATGAGCAGGAGGGGAAAAAGTTTTTCATCATTATTTTAAAAAAGAGGATTCTCCGACCAGACGGGTTAAGTCTCTTGGCCTACAGACCAGTCTCAAGGTAGTCGAGCCGTAGTATGTTATATCTTAATGTTGCTGCAGAAGGCATGATTTTATAATTATGGTGTTCGTATGATGTGGAGTTTATTGTGTTGTTATAGATATCGCCTCAAATGTATGCTATTCATGCTGCCTGTTTTTAAGGATAGGAACTCATCAATTGATTGTTCCCGCTATGAACGGAGCAGAAGGAAGTAGGAAGTGTCAGACTCTTGTTGACTAAACCATCAACCTATCCATGTTCCTCCTACTACTCTTTGCACTCCAGGCCCGCGGTAATTCTTTCGCACAAGTCCCGCAACTCTGACAGGTGTCCATCCTGCTTACCCGTGTGTATTTTAATATGTAAATGCGTCAATTGATTGCTGGGACTTGTGTATGCTTTATGAATGGGATATCATGGGGTTTCAATTGAAATCGTGGGCCGGTGTAAGTAATTACAAAGTATTTAGTCGGGACTGTATCCTGGGAATATGATAATTTACACTCTGTTTTAATTAGCTGAGGTTTTAATATTGTGATATACATTTATGCGAGTTCATTACAGTACATTGAGTATATTAACATGTGTTCATTTTGTAGGTAATATTTTCAATAGTTTAACATTTTGATCAAATAAAGTCAATATTAATAATAATAATAATAATAATATTTCACAACTATCACACAACGCCATCTAGTCCCAAGCTAAGCAGAGCTTGTGTTATGGGTACTAGACAACTGATAAACATACTTATATATTTCTAAATACATACATATTATAGATAAATTACACCCAGACACAGAACAAATGATTGTGCTCATCACACAAACATTTGTCCTGGGTGGGAATCGAACCCACGACCTCCGGCATAGCAGTTAGGGTCACTAACCACTAGACCAACAGGCCAGTCAAAAATATATATTAGGTCTTATGTTTGGTGTTCTGTGTATTAAATGTAAACTATTTTAAATTGATATTGATTAATTATGATTTGTATATAAGTCGATTGTAAGAGAGAACATTGTCTGATGGATGTTTTGAGTAGCAAACGGATCATGAAGTTTTTATTTTTTTAATTTTTTTTAAAAATTAAAAATTAATTAATTAAACAAAAGTTATAACCTTAAAAACGCAATGACGGGGAGAACATGCTTTCCGGCTTTGTTGAGGGTAATTTGATATCCTTTACCTTTTCTTATGGATAAAGCATTTAAAAATAAATAAATACATAATGTAACTGATTTTACTCGTATTAAGACTAATAGAACAAAAAATATTATTTTTAGGATTGGTCTAAATACGAGTAAAATCAGTTATATCACCTAAGAAAATAATATAAATGCTTACAACGAGCAAGAAGGATATCGTCTAAAATTATAATCCTTTACAACATCCTCGGGCGGATACATTAAAAGCTTTCACAATAATTTGATTCCCTATAATCGAAATATGCAGGAACAAGATTTGGAAAAGGGTGTTCCGTAGCATTTGAAACTGATATTTAAACCATAATAAAAAAAGTAGTTAAAAAAATAAAAAACCCGACTGAAAAGACTGAAAAGCAAATAACAAGCACATTTTAAATTAAACAAAGCTTGGAAGCAGGCGGGGTTCATTTGAATATTAAATTATGAAATGAAATGAAAATAGAATGGACCCCGCCTGCTTCCAAGCTTTGTTTAATTTAAAATGTGCTTGTTATTTGCTTTTCAGTCTTTTCAGTCGGGTTTTTTAGTTTTTTAACTACTTTTTTATTTCTAACTTTTTAGTTCTTTTGTGTTTGTTCTTAAAATTTAACTTTTGTGTTTGTTTATAGAATTTGTGACTTTGAATTTATTTTAAACATATATTGTGTCATATATTTTTGTAATCTCCTTTTAAAACCCTTCATTTTGATACCCTACTCGACGGTAAAGGATTTTTTTTATTTTTTCAAATCCACGATATGGCCCCTAAAACCAGCAATTTTTCTTTGTTTTTTAATTTAAATGTAGCCTATGACACTCGCGCCATCAAGACGAATCTAACGACGTATATTTCATTCAAATCCCTTCATCCGTTTAGGAGTTTTGAGGGAACAAAGAAACGGACATACCGTGTTGGCCATGGGTTCATTTGAATATTAAATTATGAAATGAAAATAGAATGGACCCCGCCTGCTTCCAAGTTTTGTTTAATTTAAAATGTGCTTGTTATTTGCTTTTCAGTCTTTTCAGTCGTGTTTTTTAGTTTTTTAACTACTTTTTAATTTATTTGGTCAACCATAATTTACATCGCAATTTATCATTCAAATCCAGTTGCGCATCACCAAAAATAATAAATAACCCATAAAACGCACTGATGGTCAACTTTTCTTACAATTTACGATTCGACTCGCAAATTACGAGTTTTACGTTTACGCATGGCAATACTCGTAATAAACGTTACGATTTGAGTGTCAATTTCGTAAATTGTTGCAAAATGCGGACAGTAGCGCTTAATGACTGTGAGGACTATTTATAAGCAAATAAAACTGTTTTAATAGGCCCGTTGATGTTCTGGCTTTGGAGAATGAAGCATTAATTATTCTGATTAAATTGCTCTGGAATTAAATGTATTTAGTCATTTGTCATTGTACAAAATTGGTGCATAGGGTGGACTTAATGTTGTAAGACATATTAATGATGTTTTCAGTGATGCAGTAATCATAGGATTATAAAGGATAAATACCTTATTTGTGGTGACTATAGCGACTCACGTTCTCTCTTTTCTATGTAAAGTTTGTTGCAAGCGGCGTTATATAGTTTCTGACTACTCCCTGTAGAAAAGGAAGTTTATTATTTGTATTGTTAATTAATCGAATGCAAAATTATACCCTCGGTCTGGCATATTATTTATACTGGCTTGTGCCAGTGGCTTCGCCCGAGTGTAGTTCGATAATTGTCCTACGGGATCATACTACCGAGATAAAAAGTATTTTTTGTGACAATCCAGTTTATAAACTATCTGTGTTCTAAATTCCATCCAAATCCGTTCGGTAGTTTTGGCGTGAAAGAGTAACAAGCATCCATCCATCCATACACCATCACAAACTTTCGCATTTATAATATTAGTAGGATATTAGGTATTACATAAAGTTTTCAAATACTATAATTATACTCACGCAATAATGTCACACCCAGCCATAACTTCAAAATACCTGACCCCCGATTTACCTTAATATCCAAACCACAAACTAATAGACCCCAAAACGATATTCATCATCGCACAAAGCTTCGCAAAATGCCTTCGAAACACTAACAAGCTAACAAGTCGTTCTAAAGGAACACAGACGGAAAGACAACAAATTGCAATTTGTATGATAATGAAGGAGAAACATGGGTGGCGTGACGGGGAACGCTTAGCGATCGCTTTATCGTCCCTTGTCATGATTCAATGACTTTATTTTTTTGGAAATTCAAAGTGAGTAAGTCATACAAAAGAGATAAGGACACGAGATCGTATTTGGATAAAATACTTATTAGAGCCTGGAGATAATCAATGTTGTATAGATCAATTATGGCGAGTTCGTTTCTAGATACTCGTAATAATCGACGCTCGAATAAATTTTAGCGTTAAAAAAAATCTTAAATAATAGTTTCTAATGTTTCTGTTTTTTTTTCGTTTTATTGGTAAAATACATGAAATTGTTTTTGAAATACTGGCCAATGTTTATGAATCATTTGAAAGAAACATTGAAAAAAATAACGGAAAAAAAATAACAATTGGGTAGTTAACGTTAGTTAAAGTTAGCCAGCTCAGAGAAATTATTTTTTTCCTTTTTCCACGTTAACAAACAATAAAAGTGCTTTGAAAACTCGTGTGACGTCATATTCTAAGACATTAGTATGCCATTGTTTACCGGTGTGTGACTTCACAAACCCCTACTAAAAATCTTTGACGCGTTTTATCTTTGTCAATTTTTATTGATTATATAGAACAAAAAATACGTATCCAATATTTTTCGATGATCCAACAGACGGACTAATTAGAATCATATTTTTTTAGTCCCTGTATGTTTTTTTCCGGAATATGTATCTTTCAGCATTTTCATCGCTAGTTAAGTTGGTCTGTTGGCCTAGGCTGGTCTGTGAATGGGTCATACTGAGTTTTTTTTGTGCCTTAGAAAGCACGTAAGGCTGGCCGCGGGTAGTCCAACGGTTATCGCGGCCTCGACATAGAGGGCGAAGAAGGAACATGGGTGGTTTTTAGTCAGTAGAAGTCTGACACTCCCTTTCGCTCTGCCCAAGAGCGGGAGGGGTTATTCGATGATTTTACACCCACCAAAAAAAAAAAAAAAGGCTGCTAGTCCTGGGCTGCGGGATGTTGTAAGAGATACCGCGGCCTTGACATATAGGGCTAAGAAGGGACATGGGTGGTTTTTAGTCAGTAGAAGTCTGACACTCCCTTTCGCTCTGCCCAAGAGCGGGAGGGGTTATTTGATGATTTCAACCCCCCCCCTAAAAAGGGGTATTTCAATGACAATAAGGTTAATTTTGAATTATTATATCAGGTTAATCATAAGAAATGCCCAGGCTCTCCTCTTTTTTAAATCTCCTTTTTTTGGAGTTTTATCACTCAGTGATAATGATAATATACAATTATCAACTTACAGTACAAACAAATAAAAACATAAAGTCGTAAATAAACTGCATTAAAATTACCAACGCCCTAACATCCTCACTTTATTTCATTG
The DNA here is from genome assembly GCA_932274075.1 of Diarsia rubi. Taxonomy (NCBI): domain Eukaryota; kingdom Metazoa; phylum Arthropoda; class Insecta; order Lepidoptera; family Noctuidae; genus Diarsia; species Diarsia rubi. The sequence goes on along the minus strand of OW026417.1, from coordinate 19,244,968 downwards.
ACATCAAATTTACGACTTCTTAGCAAGAAAACCAACATGAAAGAGTAGATCAAAAAGATAGTTAACGCTCCCACCAACCCGCACTGGGCTTGCGTGGTGGATTATTACAGTCCATTCCCTTGCATAGAGAGGAGGCCCTTGTCCCAGCAGTGGGAACATTATAGGCTGGTTATGCTGTGTTATGCACCTCCTTGAGCCTAGGGACTACGTCCACTTCAAGTAAATGAATATTAACTTGTTAAGTAGTTTAACATTATTTGCTACCGCTTTCTAAAGGCTATTTTTCTCAGAGCTCTTCTAATTTGATTGTAATTAAGCTTGTTAGTTAGTGGTCCCCTGACAGTTAAGTTAACTGGAACCTTGTAAGCCCCAGTGTAACTTGGCAGGTTCCTTTAAATAGTTTTAGTGATGGTATCTTTTTTATCGAGCTTAAAATTGCATAGGTCATTAATTATGTTTGGATATTTTGTTATTTTTTTAATAGAAAGTCATTAACTGTCTTTGTTGTTTGGTAGTAGGTTTATTTGTTAACTAGCTGTTGCCAGCTGCTTCACCCGCTACAACTCGAAAATTAACCCACAGGAAGATAAAATCGGGATAAAAACTATCTTATGTGTTAATCCTGGTTATAAACTATCAGTGTACCAAATTTCATTCAAATCCGTTCAGTAGTTTTCACGTGAAGAAGTAACAAACATACACACTCACACACTTTCGCCTTTATAATATCGAGCTTAAAATTGCATAGGTCATTAATTATGTTTGGATAATTTGTTATTTTTTTATAGAAAGTCATCAATTATCTTATTTGTTTGGTAGTAGGTTTATTTGTAAATGTTTTTTGGTTTGTATGTATTTATGTCACGATGAGGCTGAAATATTCCCCTAGATAATAAATATGTAAAAAAATATTGTAGGGTTAAAATTAAATAGTATTGTTAGGTAAACAGCTACAGTTTTGAGCACCAATATGTTAAGAAAGAAAGAAAGAAAGAAATAAAATATTTATTTGTCGCAGAAACAAGAACATACAAAGAGACACAAAAGAGCATCTTCACTGAAAAAATGGAATTGTTAAATTTACGAAAGAAGAGTAGTTTGAGGCTTCAACTAGTAAAATCAACCTAATTCCTCGTTGATTTCACAAATACTCGTTGTTCATTTCACTAAACTATCAAAGGTTAACATTAACCTATCTATTGTTTAGTAAAATTAAGAGATTTATGTGTTAAATACACAAAATTATGTTTTGTAAAATGGTTGCCAGGAGCATTGTCAAGAAAAGTATGCTTCGCTACTATAGTTCCATGTAAAATTAATTATCTTGGATGTTTATTTTACTATACGCAATTCAACACCCACGATTTAGTATATTCAACTATAATATTTTGATGTTGAATTGTTAAACAATTTGACATTTTACTTTCGTTAAAAACACATTCTCGTTTTATAAGAAGCTTCCTAAAAGTAACATTAGATGGCGCATGCTTCGCTACTAAAGTTCTATGTAAAATTAACGATCTTGGATGTTGTTTTTGCTAAATGCAATTTAACGTCCACGATTTAGTATATTCAACTATAACTTGATGTTCAATTATTAAACAATTTGACATTTTACTTTCGTAAAAAACACTTTCTAGTCTTGTAAGAAGGTTCCTGAAAGTAACATTAGATGCCCCATGCTTCGCTAATAAAGTTCTATGTACAATTAACGATCTTGGGTGTTCATTTTGCTATACGCAATTCAACATCCACGATTTAGTATAATGAACTATAACTTGATGTCGAATTAATAAACAAATTGACATTATACTTCCGTAAAAAACACTTTCTAGTTTTGTAAGACGGTTCCTAAAAGTAACATTAGATGGCACATGCTTCGCTATTAAAGTGCTATGTACAATTAACGATCTTGTATGTTGATTTTGCCAAAGGCAATTTAATATACCTACATGATTTGGATGTTAATCTATGTATAACTATTGCAGACCTAGCGGCTTCCCGCGGCTGCGCATACGTGTTAGTTTTGTCTGCTAACATCAGCATTTTAGGCGTTTTAACGTTTTGGGCTCGTTCTTCGGGATAAAAAGTAGCCATCCTAATCCAAACAGGTCTCTTAGTACCAAGGCCAAGTACCAACTCAAGATTATTTGAGGCTGTAGTGGTTGTCAGAAGTACGTCCAACTACATACATTTTGCAGTAGTTGGTATTCCATACGTCACAGGTTGCGGGCACATCGTCGCAGTTAGAATAGGTAGGTAGGTAACATTTCCTCGTGATGTTTTCGTTCACTGGTTGAGAGCTCTGAACATCTGAACATTGACGATGTTTCTAAATCAACTAACTCCTAAATCACGCAATGGATTTTGATGCGGTTTGTACCATTAACTAAGTAATTTTTCACGAATGTTTAGTAAAATAGAACCTAATTAAGTTTTAATGTACCTACATAACTGAAAAAAATTTCGTTGCGTTGGAAGGCCTCCCACTAGATGGACCGATGACCTGGTGAAGATTGCGGGGATCCGCTGGATGCGAGACGCACGGGACCGGTCAATGTGGCGACACTTAGGGGAGGCCTATGTCCAGCAGTGGACGTCTTTCGGCTAAAATGATGATGATGAAGTGAAAAAATACACTACCTATTAAGCAGCCAAGTCCCCGAAAAACAAATTTACATGGCTTACGGGGCCTAAACCATAATTGTGAGTAGGTAGGTACCTACTTTTAAAAATGATCTAAGAATTGTAGCTCTTCTGATTTTTGAGAAGTCAGCAAAGGTATTTTGTCTCTCTCTAACGGTTCGGGTTGAGTTGACCCACTTCATAATTTTTTTTGCGATAAGTTTTTGCGATTGCGACGCTATTTAACTATTTAAGTGGCTCTGTGAGCTGTAGACCTCGTGAGCAAGGGTAGTAGTAGTCTTACCAGTAGGGTATGGATAGGCATCAAAACAAAAAAAAATCTAACAACCTACTGTACCTACCTTTTAGGGCAAGGTTCCCCAACAACAAAAAAACTATTAAGTCAAATAACCTGGGCCTCGAGTCTGCTATTCAATAGTGTCAGAATGGTCTATCATTGATCTCTCCTACGTTGCTGTGCCCATACAGGGTCCGCCCTCTAACCATATGGAACGCAAAATAAATAAATGAAATACATAATACGTACAAAGTACTTTTACAAAACTTATTTCGTAAAATCAAACCGTACTATTGTCAGTTTTACCAACGCTTGTTTTGTCGGACGCGGGGTGTAAGGGGAAGGGACGGAACGCGATGCGTGTAGGCAGTAAACTCTCTCCCGGGGTGACCAGATTCAAATCCTATTTTACGTATAATTTAATACTTTTTCGATATTTTGTATCGCTTTTTCGAACATCAATATGTTTTTAGTTATATTCCCGCATTCTCCAGTCAGCCCGCGATCATGGCGTTAGCAACAACGTCGAAATATCTAGAGCTCAAAACAAATAATGATCACGGAAGATATCCCGTAAGTGTAATATAACGTTTACTTCAGAATGATGTACTGAATACATGGTAACCGTTTTCGTTTTCGCGTCAGTGAACCTTCCACCCAGTATGTATAAATTTAATATGCCTGATGATAATGAATAATTTCAATAAATTGTATAGCAAAACATTCGTTTTATACACTTTCACATTCACATCTTCATGTCTTAAAAAAACGTACGTAGAACTACGAAGTATTTCACAAACTTATTACAGAGTTAAAATATTTAGAAGAAAGTGTTATTGAAATAGAAACACCAGAAGGAACATTCAGAATATATTTATACTTGCAATGGTCATTGGTGACAATTTGGGACTTAATAACACTGTTCTAGGTTTTGCCAAATCATATTCTAGCAGTTTTTATCGTACCTTTACATATCGTAAAGGTAATAAAATATTACTGAGAAAACAATGCAAACAAGATCAAGCAAATCAAGCTGAGAAATCAAGAAAATTATGCCCGTGATTCGTGACTTAATAATGTAACAATGACAGGATTAAAAGAGCATGTGTATTTAATAACATCGGTTTTACCACGTACTGGATAACTTATGTGTCGATATTATGCATTACATTTTCGAAGGTGTTTTTCACTATGACCTTGCTCATATTATTTTGCATTACACTGAAACTATAAAATTGTTTAATTTAAATACACTTCATGACCGAATACAATTATTTGACTATAGGGGTAACGATTTAAATGACAGATGTAGAAAAACTAAAAAGGAACATTTTATTAAAAGTTGTAGCAACCCAAAGTCCAACGACGCGACCAATTAGAGCGTCCCGCAGTCGCGTGCCCGAGCGATACACCGGATAACTTGTATCGCTCTATCTCTTTCCCACGTGGCCGTTGCGAGCGGTGCGCGGCGCTCGCCAGTCCGCTGCTGCCTATGCGCAAAGCACTTGTATTGTACCGCGTGCGCATAATCTCTAGTTTCCCGCGCAAGTGTATTCGCGACGCCACGCATCTAGACCTGTCGTTCACAAATAACATTCCGAACTCTTGTAAATAATAATAAATTGTGATCGTATCAATACGTGAATAAATTTTACTTCCATTGTAAGACCTTCCTTCCAAGGCATAAAATACTCCGTGTCTTCATGGCGAGAAGCCGAGGATAACTTGATAAGTGATTATAGCCGACCGCCTCATCGGATATATTTGCCACGCTGCAGGACATTGAAAACACCGACTTATTCGCGTTCGCGCCCTTTTCGCACGCTTGCCTAAGGGTGACATAACAGAGTCAGTTCAAGTAGACCTACGGTTTCCTACATAGTACAATTAGGAAAAGTTTACGACGAGAAGAGTGCAATAACTTCTATGGTTTACTCCGCCTGGCACGAATGGTAGAAGATTCTTCGGCGAGAAAACTGTCATGAAGCACACGGCGAGTGAGCGACGAACACAACCGCCGCCAACATCAACGCCGGCTACACAAACCGCCTCGAGTGATAACGGTCGTGACAACAGCCGGGCACGCGCGCACGTTAGCGGCCTCGCACGTACGCATATCTACGGTGCGCCAGCTGCCCGCGCCGCGGTGCAGGTCCCGCCCGCTCCGCTCGCGCTTGTTCCAGCGGCGTCCCCCGCGCCTTTCCACCCAAGTAGGACTCCACAAGGAGGCTACGGCCTACCTGCGCTTACTGCAGGAAGTTCGGCCAGTCCATGGAGCATTGCCGTAAGTTAGGTACAGGCGTTGCAGAGTCCTGGTCCAGGTGAGAATAATAAACATTCTAGTGGTCAAAGTTTTTGTTTCAATCTCGCGAGTCTGACTCTATTTACTCTATTCAAAACAATAACAATAATAGTGCGTGTAAAAGTGATAACCGTGTTTCGTGTCCCATACGAAGGGCTAATAATAATATTACTCCACAATCTTTATTTCCTAATTCTAGTAATAAGTGTCTTCCAAAACTAAATGTGTTAAAATAAAGGGTAATGCCTATTTTGATAATTTAAAAGAGAATGCTCAAAAATGTTCTTGGAATTTCTTTTGTCATAGTGTAAAGGGTAATGGACAAATATGTTCTCGCAATATTTTGTGTAATAATTAATGCTCATTAATGCTCATAATGCTCATTAATGTACCAATGTATGTTTGTGTAATGATCGTTTGGGACCCTCTATTGGTCGGGATTTAAGACCAATTTTCAATATTTCTTGACTTGGGAAGAATGCATCCTATGTCCTAATAATAGTCGAGTGCAATTAGACATAAAGATGGAGCGAAGTTGATAGTGGTCAAACTTTCATGGGACTTTTTTTATTGAGTTCTAGGAGTGGAGAAGAAAGTTAAAAAAAAATCCCGCCCGCGACTTTTTTTTTATTTTCTTTCGATTTTTTTTTGTTTTCGTTTACGAATAACGAATACATATTGTTGCGTAATATTGTGACCTGCGTGCATCCATTAAACGCTGATTTGGTCCGTTTCTTTGTATATTGTTGTTGACGTAATGCATATTTCAAGTAATTTTTTTTTTGAAAATTTCCTTTTTTCTGCAATTATTTCTAAAAATGTAGAATTTTAAGATTCCTTTTGGTAAAAAGAATTGGTAACTGATGCTTTTTCACAGATAACTGGACAAGAAAATATTAACGAAGACCACTTTCATAACTGTAGTAACTTAAAATTCAATAAGAAATGTCAAAAAATTTCTGTTCTTGCTTTCTGTTTATCTTTAAATTTATTGTGCTATCTACGTGTTATTTCCCTGCCGTCGAAAAGGAAATTATAGAATTAAAAAAAGTCACGTTCTTCTCCACTCTAGGAACTCACTAAAAAAAGTCCCATGAAAATCAAATTTTGTTCTACGTTTTGAGTATTTTTTCTCTAATTGCACTAGACTATAGACAGCGTTTTCGAATTAAGAAATTTATTGTTTTGTAATTTATTTATTATACTTAATGTGAACTGTAGAACTAAGTTGGTAGGTAGCTACTTACATTATATAACTTAGATAAGTATCAATAATTGTTCCTGTTGTTTGTTTAAATAAACTGTTTTTGTATTGTTTACATTTATAAATATATCATAGTTTAAGATTAACTTAGGAATAATGCATCCTCTAACTTAATAAACAGTGGTTTCGAATTTTAAGAAATTTATATTTTTTTATTAAAATGTGAATTGTAAAATTAAGTTGGTACTTACATAACATAACTTAGATAAGTAACTATGTCGATTGTTCCTGTTTTTTAAATAAAATGTTCTTATTTTTTTTACATTCTGTTGTTATTTTAGTCCCCTTTCTGACCAAATCTTGGAATTGTAATATTTAATCATTCATTCTTTTGTATAATTATGATAATTTCACCAAATTTTATTATTTTTTGTGTACTTTTAAGGGGTCCTGTGTTATATATTTGCTATATTTATTTTGACCTAGCATCTACTTTTGTTTACGACTTTACTTTGGAACGTTCTACTCGGTATTTTGTTTTTGTGTTTACCCAGTAATATTGCACTTATCTGGATTTCTTTGATATTGTATTTTACATAATATTTTACTATTTCTATAAAAGCTTAATGTATTTGTTTTCATGATTGATTTACTTACAGGTTTAAGTTGTCTCTAAATCTTTTAGAGTAACCTTCCTACGAAACGATTTTGTTTCACATGACGTTATTCTAAGAAATTTAAAAACAACTAAAACATCAAAGTAAGTATCATGACAATTTTGTGTGTAGGAAAATATTGCGAAAGCAATATTGTTAAAATTTGTTTGTAGATTCAACCGAAGTAAAGTTGCACAATATACGAAAGTAAATGAGTAAACCTAGCAAAGCCAGTTTCGTAGAACGTACTATACAATTATGATAATATAAACGATACTTATTTAGTAAAAATACATAACATGACCAGTAAAGTATACAAAACAGGTTTATTCAAAAATACTAAAAAAAACCCTTAAATTATACGAAACGGAATGAGTGAATATTACATGACTAGTATCGCATAGTCTACAAAAGCTGAAGGGTAAAATATACCAAGCCGATTTAGCAAAAAAACACTAAAGTTAACTCGTTAAGTTTACGAAACAGAATGAGTAAATATTGCAAGACTAGTGTCGTACATTTTAGGTAAATAATGTTGTAAAATATACTAAACAACTTTACTGAATAATACTAAATATGACACGTAAATTATACGAAAGAGAATTTTTGAATATTACAAGACTAGTATCTTAAAGTCTACAAAAGCTGAAGGGTAAAATATACGAAGCCGATTTAGCAATAAAATACTAAGTTATCTCGTTAAGTCTACGATATAGAATGAGTAAATTTTGCAAGACTAGTATCGTATGTTTAATTAATTAGAGGGTAAAATATACGAGACAGGTTTGATAAAAAATACAAAAATATCCTTAAATTATATTAAATAATGAAGGTGAATATTACATGACTCGTTTCGTATAATCGATCGATTTTACGAAACTTGTTTGTAAGTCTAACCGATTCGGATACGTAGTAAAAATAACGTTATTACAATTCTAATGAGTTATTAATACCATACCAGTTTGGTAAATGTTTAACTATTTGGGTTTAGTAAAATCAACAAAAATGTGTGTAGGACCTATATTAACACTTGGCTTTTGCAAAAAATACTGAGAATTTAGTATTTTCAACAAAAGTATTTTTTCAGTGTTGAAAGCCTTACTATTACGAAACAAGTCTGATTTCAAATCAGAAATAGCTATTATTAATTATTATTGCATGTGACGGCACCTTCTAACAAATTCTATTCGAGCCAATACAAAAATAAACACATTTTCCAATTACTTCATTTCATCTTTCAACTCCAACGGAACAGAAAGAATATCAAAATGTCCTTAATAAACTCGAGTTTATAAAGTAAAAAATAAAATAAAGGCACACCGAAGCATCCTTTCCCATTACCCCATTTTCAATAAATTCAATAAAACCTTACAAAAATAAGAGGAAAACGTCACAATGGGTTCTGCACGTGTGAATTCTATAATCGGGTTCTCATGTCACTTTGTAATGAGTTTATTTTCAGGCCTGGAAAAGATAAAAGGCTTTCAGTTTCGATATTGAAAGGTCTAAATTAAGGTTCGTGGGAAACTCACTCACGTTTTTGCGATGTAAAAATGCCTAATATATTCGAACCTAAAACGATTTCGATCGTTATCTTTGATGCGCGAAAAAGGACCAAACTAAGCCCAACTTTGGATTATACGCATATTTCTTTTTTTTTTCTAAAAGCTTGCTTTTGTGTACTTTGTTAATGTGTGTATACAACATGTGTTTCAAGAAGGATTAGGCAACGGTGTATTTAATAGTACACCGGGGCTGCGGGTTGTTTGAAAGAGATACCACGACCTCGGTACAAGGGCTAAGAAGGAACATGGGTGGTTTTTAGAGTCTGACACTCCCTTTCGCTATGCCCAATAGTGGGAGGAGTCATTTAATGATTTTCCATCCCCGAAAAAAAGGGTTGAGCCTATTGAAATCAACCGTGCACAAACCCAGACGCTGCTTTCTTGATAGAAAAAACGAATTAATACTTTGCCCAAACATTAGGTTCTGGGTTTGGGCAAAGTATTAATTCGTTTTTCAGCAGTTGATTTATCGAATTGTGATCAATTTTAATTTAAGCCTTTCAGGCAATGAAAACGTCTTAATCCATGCAAATTGAAAATATGGTATTTAACCAAAAAATTTAATTAGTCTGTCTGTTAGATTATTGAAAAATATTGGATACGTGTTTTTTGTTTATCAAACAAATAAAAATTGACGAAAATAAAACATGCCAAAGATCATGAGTTAGGGCTTGTGACGTCACTTTGTGAGTAAAAAAGTACTAACCTTGTGACAATACACGAGTTGACACGACTTTTCGAAGCACTGTCTATTATTTTCTGGAAATGTATCTGACGGACTAATTCGATTTTTTTTGTTTTAATAAGGTATTGCTTTCGTGGCCTCGCGGTTATTAATGTAACACTAAACTTACTATTCAAAATGATGTAACTGCTCCGTTTCTAAATGTATAATCGAATGTTTTCTGTGAAAATAATAAAATAAGTCTATAAAATGTGTTTTATTGTTGAACATGAAACTTGAATAAGGAGTTAAAGTATTCTATCACATCACAAATTAAAAGGAACTTCACCTTCAATTAACAAACTTTTTGCAACACAAAAACTTTTCCCATAACCCCAGAAAAGCAAATAAGCAAGCTCTAACCAACACCGTGAAACATTTTTTAATCAACCTTAAACAGAAACACCGCCATAACACACAAGCACACATAAATATTCCGAATACCCTCTGCATTCATATTCCGCTCGCCACACAGTAATTCGTTCTGAGATGAACGCTGTGTCGTCTCCTGTCATTCCCCGCTTAGCTAGCTGGGACTGAGAAACAGATATTATTGCACAAGGGTGATTATTATGACCGTATTATTGCACAAGGGTGATTATGACCCGTTATGAGATAGCCAGGGGATTTTGTTGGATAAAAGGCCTGGTTAATGTTGTGTTAGGCTTTATCTCGTGGGTTATTCGTATGGTAAGTGCGAGTTTTTAGGAATAAAAGGGTTTATAGGGGTGACTTTTAATTTTGTTTTTGTACTGTAGAGCGTTAAATGAGAATGTAATTTAGTATGAGTTATAATAATACGAGTACAACGCTAAAAATGTAACATATACCTTAGATTTTCGGTTCTCACTGCTTATGTCTGCCAAGTATGGAAATTACAAACGCCCTGGCACAACAAGCTACTCCAAGGCTGTCAATTTGTTTTGGTAGATTTTCAACTTTATTGCTACAGTAATATACGAGTTCAAGCAGCGAACAGCGGTGAGCAAGTACCACCATGGGCCCCGACTTATGAACAGTAAGTCGTAGGTTCGAATCCAAACAGGCATATTACTTTTTGTAATTCATTTCATCACCGTTGCTCTCAAAACGGTGAAGGAAAACGACGTGAGGCAACCGTCATGTCTTAGAACCAAAAAACGAAGATATAGGCGCACTGGGCCCGCGTGGTGGATCCATATATACTTATTATTGGCTGATGATGATCATCATCATGTTTTATGGTTGGGTTCAATATTTATTGGGAGGCAGATTCGGGTAGCTCCTTCAGTACTTAGGACGAAACAGTTTGAAATAAGTCGCCATTTGTATAAGCTCATTGATCCTTCTATACAATTTGATAAGCAGTAGGTACCTTAACTGTTAACAGATAAACTTAATCAGCAACTACCAGGGTAACATGAAGTTATAGGGAACTTAGTGCCTTTTAGCTTAGTAATTTGCTCATTGGAATTCTACAGGCTTACTGTGCACGCAATTAGAAATTGCCCAGATTTACCGAAACCCAATAACAATAATTCCTCTACGTGATCTCAACCGTTTCCTGAGCAATAAAAACAAATAATAATCTATTAATCAAGCGAGAAGCATAGTCGGGCAATAAAATGGGGCGTGGGCGTGAAATTAATAAATCCATTATAACACAATGTTCAACGGTAGCTTTTTCTGTCCGCGACAACGTTGAATTTATAGCTGCTAGTAGGAGGGTGTGGTTGCGGCTTTATGGTATGTGGGTGGCGAAATATTTTGGGGTAAGATTTTAAAATGTTTTGTTCACTGTTTAGTTTTTGCCCTAATAATTTAATCATCGTACTTTTGTATCTTCATTTTAAGCTGTTTTATTCAGTCACACTTTGTAAAGACAAATTAAATGATTTAAATTTCAATCATGATTTGGTTTTATACCATTAAATGTAGAAAAAGATAACGATCACGTGACAATTCATTTTATGCTCTACGTTTACGATGTAAATAACTGTAAATCTACTATTTAGAATCCATAATAATAAGTAATAAAACTAAGCACTTTAAAAACCTGGTTCTAGAGTAACCACTGAATTGGGTAAAATAGAAGGTTACTTTAAACCTTCTATTTTAATGAAAATATCTATTAATTCAACTAAAATTACCACATACTTGCCATGTTAGAATCGTTAAAAAACACAAAGAGCTACTAAATTTAATCTAAATTGAACACATTTATAATTAGAAAACCACACATCCAATTCTTTTAAATTTAATTTCACTCTAACGAATTACACACAGACACACAAACGAACAATACGTGATATAATTAATCTGTGCACATCTAATGAACTGACCCTCGTCAGCAGAACAAACAGTGAATGAAGCTGTACCGTATTCAAATCTTTGTTTCCAAATTATGTTATTTTTGTTTAAAGAAATATTAACTCGATCACGCTGTAAATTAAGTTTATTTTAGAATGACTGGTACTTTTTACAAATAACATAAAAAGCTATATCGCAAACTGTACTTTATGTATGGGTAGTACAGTTACTTTTTTGAACTAGATTACATAATTCCACCGCTGCTGGGCAAAATTTATTTCCCTGGCGTTTTTTAAATACATTTTTCTTTGTACGTAAGTACAGTCGAACAAGCTAATAAGTAGCCAGCTAACTTGCATTTACTTTTAAGATTATACAGAGACATCTAAAGACTGATGACAAACAATACAGCGTTTGACATCAGTCGGGTAATGTGAAACGCTTTATAAGACAAAATTACAATCAGTATTGTCAGTACAATACGATTATAAAGATTTCTGGCTGTATACTTATTAGCTTGTTGGACTGTACTACAATTTAAAAAAAACAGATTTTTGGTAAAAACTCCGATTCGGAGGAAAAACACAAAATGACGGCTACGTACAATGTAGCGTCCGCGAAAAAGGGATAATGTAACTGAGTCGTCGCAATATGGGAGAGGCTCACATAAGTAATAGCTGGAGTAGACATCGGCAGCTTTGTTTGAAATAATGCCACGTCACATGATGACCTTGACGGTAGAATTTCTTAGTAGTATTATAACACACGCCTGCAATCCAAAGGATTAGACAAAGGTGTGCCTAATAGGACACGCATGTTTACGCTTGTACATCAATCCGCCTTCCCTATTCTCAAATATTTAAAGGTAACATTTGTTATTATTTTATACATTTTGTAGGAACCCAAAGCGCAACGGCGCGCGGCGCGACCAATTAGAGCGTCCCGCGGTCTCGTGCCCAAGCGGTACACCAAATAAAGTGTATCGCTCTCTCATTCCCACGTGGCCGTTGCGTGCGGCGCGCGGCGCTCGCCAGTCCGCTGCTGCACAAAGCACTGGTACCGCGTGCGCATAATCTCTAGTTTCCCGCGCAAGTGTATTCGCGACGCCACGCACCTAGACCACGAATAACATTCCGAACTCTTATAAATAATAATTGTGAACGTGTCAATCTGTGAATAAACTTTAACTTCCAATCTAAGACCTTCTTTCCGTTCCCTGTAACCTCTTCTCATAATTTAAATATGTTGTCATGTCTTCGCTATCATTATCTGCCTAGAATGTTTCCAACTATGTTGGGTTGCAGACAAACGAAAAAAAAACATACCATACAAACCCACGATAGTTTGTATGGAATGTTTACGTCTAAAAAAACGTTTGTAACTGTGTTCGTAGAATAATAAAAGTAAAAACAATACATTATTTTACGTAGATCGACTGCCAATTCTGGTCTGGCGTAGTTGGCAATACGGTAAGACTGGAGACTTTCAGGCCACTGACTACCTGATATTAATGTCAACGATCTACAAATAAATGACAGCCGAGGTCAAGGAACGGCATAATGTGTTTCAAGCCCCTTACTAAGAACAAAATATATTCTTGGATCCCAATAAAGGCTTTTATGATTCCGTTTATATCATACTAGGTGTTGCCAGTGGCTTTACCTGCTACAACTCGAAAATTATCCCACGGGAAGATACAATCGGGATAAAAGCTATCCTATATGTTAATCCAAGGTGTCAGCTAACTCCATACCAAATTTTATTAAAATCGCTGAAGCCGTTTAAGCGTGAAGAAGTAACAAACATACACACTCATACACTCACAAACTTTCGCCTTTATAATATTAGTGTGAATCATACTAGGTGTTGCCAGCGGCTTCACCCGCTACAACTCAAAAATTATCCTACGGGAAGATACAATCTTTCTTTTTTTTTTTTTTCTTTTTCCTTGTTAGTAAGAACCAAGTTCTTACTAGTTAATTGCAATCTAGCCTAAGAAGACTAATAAACAATTTAAATCTAACTTATTATGCTACGTTATAAATTATGTTAATGCTAAGAATAGTGTCCATAATTTGGTATGCACTTTTACACACGTTCGTAACACTTCCTTAGAGTCTGGTAAAATTGATAAAACACTTTGTTCATGTGTTATATAAATAGCACAACATTGTTACTATTATTGATTCACTTACACTACACTAATTCAAATGGTTTAGTTCTCTTTAGTCTACGCACTATGTCTGTGTTGTCTAACAGCTGGATTGCCTCAACATTCACGTGTCGATGGAGTCTGTGTTCGTGGGCTTCAGCAAATTTTTGTATGATGGTGGTGACGAATTCCATGTCGAGGTCACGGTGGAGGTCATCGTTTCTTATGTACCAGGGTGCATTTACAGCAGCCCTGAGTACTTTATTTTGGAACTGTTGAATTATTTTGACGTTGGTTGGCTTAGTACAGCCCCAAAGTTGGATACCATACGTCCAAATTGGCATCAGAATATGCTTGTATATTATCAACTTATTATGTATTGATAAACAGGATTTCCTTCCCAGTAACCAATACAAACGTTTATAACGAATATCGAGTTCCTGTTTTTTCTTTTTGATATGGGCTTTCCAACGCAGCTTGGCGTCGAGAGTTATGCCAAGGTATTTGGCTGTATTAGCATAAGGTATTTGCATACCATTTATGTAGAGTGGGTGGTAGTCACTGTGTTTGTTTGTGAAGTTAATGTGAACTGATTTTGACTCATTCAGATTGATCTTCCACTTTTGTGTCCAGTCGTAAACTTTGTTCACAGCTAGTTGAACTTTCTCTACTGCTTCTCTGTGGCTTGATCCGGTGGCCATAATAGCAGTATCATCTGCAAAGGTCGCTATGGTGCTGTTTTCCAGCTCTGGGATGTCACAAGTGTATAACAAGTACAAAATTGGGCCAAGCACACTTCCTTGAGGCACCCCAGCTTTTATGGTTTTTAGCCCGGAATATGCGTCCTCTTGGCGTATTCTAAACATTCTTTTAGTTAAATACGACTCTAGGATATCTACAAATTCTGGTAGCATGCGTCTGAGCTTAAATATGAGACCCTCATGCCAAACTTTGTCAAAAGCTTGCGCGACGTCTAAGAACACGGTAGCACAGACTTCTTTATTTTCTAGCGTTTTTTCAATAACATTAGTTATTCTATGTACCTGGTCTAACGTTGAGTGTTTTTCTCTGAAGCCAAACTGGTGATCTGGAACTAGGTTTTTATCTTCTATTACTGGTTTTATCCGTTTTATTAACAGTTTTTCAAATAACTTTGATAGTACGGGTAACAGAGAAATGGGTCTGTATGATGATGCTTCGTGGGGAGGTTTCCCAGGCTTCGCAATCATAATGACTTCAGCAACCTTCCATGGCTCAGGTACATATTTTAAGATAAATGAAGCATTTATTAGTTTGGTCAGCTTTACTATGGCTTTGCGTGGGAGGCGTTTTAGAATTTCCCCTGTGATGAGGTCGTAACCGGGAGACTTTTTTGAGCTAATGTTGTTTTGAATTTCTCTCATTACTTCCTTAGGAGTCACAAGCTTGATTCTTTGGTTTTGTGATAAATTTACACTCTCATGTATTTCTACAGAGCTTTCGTTGGGTTGAAAGGTTTCTTCTAAATGTTGAGCAAATCGGAACGCCTTTTGGTCATTGCTTATTGCCCATTTTCCGTTGCTATCTCTGATGGGCGGTATTTGTATAATCTGCCTTTTTAGATTTCTCGTCGCTTTCCAAAGTGAGTAATCCGTTGATTTGTCATTGGTAAGCTGAAGAAGGTTGGTATTCAGAGATTCATCCTCAAATTGTAGAATTTTTCTCTTTAGTCGTTTAGTTAGGTTATTTAGTGTTGTTTTATGACGCGGGAACCTTGTTTGCTGCCACAACTTCCTTTGTTTTCTTTTCTCTGATAGTAAATCCACAATTTCTTTAGGATAGATAAATCCCTTATATTTGCGTTTTAGCTGAGGTGTATTGCTCCACGCACATTGTTGAATATTAATAATAAATTTGTTTACTTCTGAGTCAAGCTGATCTTGCGTTTTTATCGGAGTTTTAAGGTCGATAATATTATCTAGATCAAGAGCAAAACTGTCCCAATCTGTGGACTTATTAACCAAGGTTAAGTGGCTTTCTTTTAATAGGATTTTTTGACTTAGCATTAGTATAATCGGAGAATGGTCAGAGTCCATAGTAAAACTTTCCTCCAAACTGATGTAATTGGTGGATATATTTTTGCAGATGAAAAAATCTATAAGATCCGGTATTTTCTGGTGGTCAGTGGGCCAGTATGTAGGTTTGCCTGTACTCATTACTTCACAATGTGTTTCTTTAACTGCACTTAAGAGCTGTCTTCCTTTAGTTGTAGTAAGTCTTGAACCCCAATGCGTATGCTTAGCATTAAAATCGCCGCCTAGGATAAATCGCTGGCCTAATAATTCAAAAAGATGTAAGTATCGCTCTTTTCTTATCATGTGCCTAGGAGGCGAGTATATGGCTGCAATGGACACTTGACAAAACTTAGTTTTAACAGATACTGCCACTGCTTGAATGTCTTCTTCTTCATATTTACACTGCACGTAGTGACTAACGTTTTCTTTAATTATAACCGCACTACCCCCCCTGGCAGAGTTGCTAGGGTGGAGGGAATTATATATCATGTATCCTCTAAATTTGATAAAAGATTGCTTTGTGAAATGCGTTTCGGAGATTAAACACACGTCTATATTTTCTGTATCTAGGACCGCCTGCAACTCATGCTGATGTTTGAGTAGTCCATTGGAGTTCCACGCCATTATTTTAAGTGTGTTATTCATTTTTGATTATTCAAGACAGCTGTTTTAGTGCTGGATTCTAGCTTCTCTAATCTCTTATCAAATGAGGTAATGCACTTCAAGATCTGGTTAATCTTATCCTCTAAGTTCAGAGGTTGAGATCCTTGTTTTGCAGCTTGTGCGTAAGTACCGATGTTGGTTACTTGCATGGCTGGTTGTTTTGCAGTTGACTGGACACTTGCTTTCTGCGCCTGTTTACCAGGGTGTGTTATAGGAGGAAACTGTTGGGTATTAGGCACCGTAGGTTTCTTTTTTAAAACTTTATTTTTCATAATTTGCATCTGTTTGGCTACTTCACACCCTCTATAATTGGCAGGGTGAGGTAGGCCGCAGTGGATACATTTTGGTTTCTCTTGCGGAGATTTGGTACAATTGGCTGTAAGATGCTTGCCAGTGCATTTCACACACCTTGGCTCTTTTTGACAATATTTATGTGTATGCCCATAAGCTTGGCATCTCTTGCATTGGGGGATGAGTGCTGGATTTTTGAGTGGATGTATTTCAATTTTACACCCTAATATGTACTTAATGCCGTAGATTTTGTTGACATCTTCATCGTTATAAAATGATAAAACGAACATGTTGAGTGGTTCTTTGGTCTTCCAGCTCAATTTACTATCTACCTTTTCTATTTTTAGGCCTTGGGTTGTTAAATCTTCCTTAATTCGATCTGGTTGGCAAGAAGAGTGTAGTTTCTTTACCACAACTCTAATTGGTCTAGCCTGCTTGTTTTCGTATGAATGCCAGTGGTAGTCTTTTTCAGACAAGAACCTGGCAATTACTCTATATGAGTCTTCTGATTTGGCGTTAACCTTCACACAATCCCCATTCATCATTTTTGCTGTAAATGATTCCGCTGGTTGGCTTTCAATTAACGAATCGTAGAACGTTTGATAGTTCTTGATTCCGTCTATTATGATTGGCGGTGGTAAGGGCACTTTTTTGACCGAAGTCACTTTCTCATTTTTTTGGTGATTGTCTTGTTGGGCGCTTCCGGGTTGTTGTTTTGGAGAGAGGGAGGTGTTAAGCTTCCTTTTCTTCCTGCTCTTGGCCCTAATCCACTCAGTCTCTTTAGCAAGGTCATCCTCGTCTGTACAGTATTCCACGTCATTTTTTGTAGTCTGAGCAGGTTCTGTAGTCCCTTTTGTTTCTTTAATGCAGTTCAATTCTCCTTGAAGTGTCTGAACTTGTTCCTGCAGGGCATCAATTTGTACATTCAATTTACGTACCATGACTTGCAGGTTTTCTCTATCTGTTTTCTCTTGGAGATAACAGTCATATAACTGCCTTTCTAGGTCAGTTTTAATAGTAATAGACTTTTTTGTAGCCATTATTAAGTTGTAAGGCGAGTTTAACACCTATACAATAAGTTATTGCAAACACTTCATGATTTCCGCACTTGTAACTAGGTCATGACACTGACCCCGATATATTGACGTAGGTACGCCGCGACGCGACGTTGTTGTGATCCGTCAGCAGAAAACTCTCGCGAAAGAGCTCGCGCGCGCGATCGTACGTCCGTGCACTATACTAGGTAGACAACAACAAAAGATACAATCGAGATAAAAACTATACTATGTGTTAATCCAGGTTATCAACTATCTGTGCACCAAATTTTATCCATATCCGTTCAGAAGTTATTGCGTGAAAGAGTTACACACATCTATTCATCCATACATACATACTCGTACTTACAAACTTTCGCGTTTATAATATAAGTAGGATAACCCTTATAGGACACGATTCCCTTACTGCTTAACAAACTGGTTTAATCAACGTCAAACTGCTTACAATCTCTAAGACAAATCGAAGTGTACCTTAGTCTTAAGAAGAAAACATTGTTTTCTTGGTCCCTCAGCCTCTGTCGGGTATATTGGCTCCTTATTAGTGTTTATCACCTCCAAAGCCAATTAAGTGAAACAGGTGCAAGCAACTTGTCACCTCAGGGACTGTTGCGATTATTAAACCCAACATGTTACTGTTATAATAGATTTCGGGCACTCGGGGACCTTAGTGGGTATTGCTTGGAATTACTTACCTCCTTGGAAGGAATTATGGGGTACAAATGAGAAAATAACCTATACTTCCAAACAATGTAATCGTATTGTTTTGCAATGAAACTAATTCATTAACAAAATCTCATCATTCTTCTGGCCTTTTTTTTCTTTTTGGGGTTTGAAAAATCATCAATTAATGACCCCTCCCGCTCTTAGACAGATCGAAAGGGAGTGTCAGACTTCTACTGACTAAAAACCACCCACGTTCCTTTTCAGCTCTTTATGTCGAGACCGCGGTATCTCTTACAACATCCCGCAGCCCCGACGGGCCGTCGGCCCTTGAAGACAAGAAGAGACTTGCCGAAAGAGCAGGACAGCAACATAGAAGGGTCCCCCTTCCATGTTACTGTCATCTCTTTGAGGCGCGCTTGGAACACGAACGCTCCGTCGATACGGCTTGTCGTCATCAAGACGGACGGCGAGCTAATCATTCTCCTGGCCTTATCCTAATTTGGGTGCTTTTGGCACAGAATTTCTTATTCTGCCATAATTCGTCACTACTTGTCATCTCAGCAGTCAGCTCTTTTCAAGACATTTGATCCTTCACACACTTCACGCGCAATTAATGACATTATCACAGTACAAAAAAAAAACAATAAAAGAAGTTTAAATGGTAATAAGGTCATCATTATTGTTCGAGGTTCCTTAGAATTGAATTCATAACTATGAAGATTATTAAGAATCTTATTCATAATAATTATGAGGAGATATACATTTTTTAATCAAATCTAAATGCCACCAAAAACAGCACTGTCCAATACTTGTAATTGGAATGCTGTAGTCATAATAGCAGAATCTCGAAGGCACATCTCCTCGTTCACAAGTCTGATATCTTAGTTATTTTCAACTGGTCACAAAACCCCTACCCGATACCATTATGAAAACAAAGCCAAATATCTAATCACCAAACTTGATATTTCCAAAATTCTTAACGTAAATTAGCAACCAATTGCATTAAACAAAACAAATGTTCCTAAAGTCTCTCCTGCATGCAATTTCAGTAACAAATTTGATATCTAGAGAGCCAATTTCACCCGTATCTTCGTAAGACGGTACCAATTAATTGGTATTCGATTAAATCTCCAATCTGTTTCTATGCTATGGTATTTCGAGCCCGAATGAGATACAAAATTGGATTTGTACTGCAATATCTATTCGAACGGCTGTTCTATTATGAAGCAGTAACTTAATAAGACCTTATTCTCTGAGGAAGGTGTACTTTAAGATTTTTCCGATAGAATTAATAAAATATTTTGTGGAGTCGTGTTTTTGGCTATGAAATAGGTTCAAAATTATGATAGCTATTTCATAGTAAAAATTCAAACAATCCGGCTCGAAGGACCAGTTTTTAAAACTGCTTCGTTGTGTGTATTATTTTGGTAAACATGACTAAGGTTTTTTAACATATTTTTTGGTATTTCTTTACAATTTATCAACATTGAATATGTGATTGCAAAAACTTGAAACATAGTACGTCGCTGTTCTTCGACCTTCTTCTTTTTAATCTTGTGGTTAGCGCCTCATCTGGAGTCAGAGTTTTCATGCCGCATATAGGTCTCTGAATTGACTCAGGCATGTTGGTTTCCTCTCAATGTTTTCCTTCACCTATGTTTCATCTATGTTGTTCGATATCTTGACGAAAAATGTACTGTATTGAAAACACACGTTAAATTTCACGTAAAATAATTGAATGATTGAACATCTCTAAAAACAGAACGAGATCAAAATGTAAAAATAGAGGAAATAGAATAAGCCATGGAATGAAACGGGCGAATGTAAAAAATTGTTAGATGGAGTAGAGGAGATGGGATTATCGACGTTCTTGGTTCAACGACTTTCTATTTTTGAACCTTCGATAGTATTTGTGGAAGTTTTTTATTGATACTTGCATCGTTATTCGTAAAGTAGTCTGTATGCAGCGTGGTTTTTTTTATTTACGAACTGGAGCTGTGCGATAAAATTAGAAGTCGAATAAGTTTTAAAATGAGTAAGCAATGAAGCCTTTTTCCAGCTCAAAATCTACCATAACAAATCTGCGAAATCATTTCGATCCATTGTAGATTTACCGTTTTCAACAATCAACTTTGTCAGTACCTAATAAATTCACTTAAAAGGATGCTGCCAATTATCATAAATCACATAAGACTCCTTCCTGGTTAATTTTTTACGGCATAATTACGTATTCCTATCGTTTCAGAGTTACTTCCTGGACATAATACCTGAGTATAATCGGTCCCTGTCATTATAACGGACCATTAAGGACCTCTTGACAAGCGAAAATTTTGTATGCTTTTAGATTTTTATTTTATTTTCCAAGGGTCTAACGATCGTCATAAAAAACGAATTAGTGGAGCCCGCCGCGTTGGTTTTTTGAAGGCTTTATATTAGTAGTACATGAGTGTTATTTTTGATATCTCATAAAAAGTTGGGTAAGCTGAAAATCTATTCATGATTACGGAATTTCCGACTTTTTCGGCTTTACTTTCAGCGATATTGTAACATTTCCAATATTCTCACAAAAACTGGATGTGATTTTCTTAGCTTGTAGGCTGATGTAGAATTAATATTTATCAGCCTGTTACTTTTAGTGCTAAGTAAACTCTTATTTAGATACATGCGTGTGTCTGCATGTATGTATTTAAATGCGTGTGTGTGTGTGCACTTACTGTGATTGTGAATACAGCTGTCTAATATAGTAATATCTGATTATATTGGCAGACAGTAGTAATTTTGATCACAAAGAAGCCCCTGATGCCAATTTAAACGTTACTATTTGCTGGGTCCATGTGATACAAAGCCTTGCTAGAAAGATAAGATGAATTAATGAATTAAACATTAATTCAGTCATCATCATCATCATTTCAGCTGAAAGACGTCCATTGCTGGACATAGGCATCTCCCAAATGACGCCACGTTGACCGGTCTCGTGCATCTCGCATCCGCTGCCTGTTAATTTAGTGTCAGTGGCAGTGATGGCTCAGTGGTTGCGGCCCCGACTTTCGAACAATAAGTCGTGGGTTCGAACCCAGGTAGGCAATTTACTTTGTGTTATTGATTTGATCACCACTGCTTTTGAAACGGTGAAGAAAAACATCATGAGGAAACCGGTAGGTATGTCTTAGAACCAAAAAATTCGAAGACATCTGACATATCTACCAAACCGCACTGGGCCCGCGTGGTGGATTATAACCCATCCATCTCTTAGAGAGGAGTCCTGAGTCCCTGCAGTGGGAATATTATATTCACCATCATTATGGCTGATAACCCATAATGATGGTGATTTTACTCAAAGAAACAGCGTTAATAGTTAGCTTAATATTTCCCATAAAGATTACCGCGGAATCCTGTATAGCCAAAACCAGCCTCGTATGGTGCCATCCACTCTAGTTATTTAGTTATATGCGAGGGTGCTGTCAACAAGCTCGTCACAAACTTTTGAGCGTTGCGCGCACACAATAATTTGATTAACCATGTCAAATACAATGTGTGTTGTGTACTAGTTCACAAAGCATAGAGGCTCAATTTTGTTTTGAAAAATGTTTTAGCGGTTTATAAATAACCTTTGTGGTTATAACAAAATGGTTATTTGCCTTTTGTGTTTGAAAAATTTTTGTTTGTTTCTAACAACTAACCAAACCTATACAATATCTTATTGCTCTGAATCTATCTAAAATAGGGGTAACTCTCAGATAAGAGAAACAACAATATTTATGGGATAATTGCTGCTAATATTATTGAGGTACTTCAATTTTCAAGTAGGATCAAATATCATTTTTTCATCAGGAATTCCTAAGTAGTACTCCGGAGTCTACATTTTGTGCCCAGTTGATGGCAACATGCTTAGGCCCTATTACGTGAGACACAACTAAATACATCACTAATGAAATCTGGTAGTCCTTACTAAAGGTTAATCTGCGCCTTTTTTTGGTGGGTGAAATCATCAAATGATTCCTCCCGCCCGCAGGGAGTGAAAGACTTCTACTGACTAAAAACCACCCATGTTCCTTCTTAACCCTTTGTGCGGAGGCTGCGGTAACTCTTTCGAACAACACCCAGTGGCGGGACCCGCAGCCCCGACTGGAGACCCTTTGAAATAACAAGAATAATGTTTTGTGAAATGTGTATCTTCTTGCTTCTCAAATTAGACTATATATAACTCAAAACTAACCTAAACATAAGGGGCTAACACTACATTTAAACGTGTACAGGTTAATTTAAACATTACACTATATTGAATTGACAACATACGTCAGTAGGGGCTTTATACAGGGTGATATAAATATGTGTACCGAGTGATATTTATTAGGGTCATATTACATACATACGCGTGACTCGGTTGGTTTTATGCAGGGCCGGAGTGGGGCACCTGAATGTGTGACTGAAATGTTTGCAGGTATAGTGTTTTTAAAGACAACTGTCAGAAACAAATCTAATTTTGACAGTTTTGTTTATTTACTCTAATCTTCTGGCCAAGAAAAATATTGAAAACTGAAAGTTTCAAATCAAACAGAAGATAAGCAATGATTTAATCAAAATCCGTTTCTTTTCCAAAGCTTCATGTGTGTGAGCTTAGTGACATCGCATTTTTAAGTTAGCGTTAAACAACAAAGCATGATCAACTGTCTATTTAAAATACGTATAACATCATTATTTCAATTTGGAGACGCAAACCGTAAGACCTTGCATTAGAAGGCCTCCCACTAGGTGGACCGATGACCTGTTGAAGGTTGCGGGGATCCACTGGATGCGAAACGCACGGGACCAGTTAATGTGGCAATACTTGAGGCGGCCTATGTCCAGCAGTGGACGTCTTTCGGCTGAAATGATGATGATGATTTCAATTTGAATGCCTGCTAATTTGTCACAGGCTTTTCTAGTACAGTCGAACAAGCTAATAAGTATACAGGTAGAGCTTTTTATAATTCTAGTACTGTGATAATATTTATTGTAATTTTGTTTTCGCATAAAGCGACTGATGTCAAACGCTGTATCGTTTGCCATCAGTCTATTTTTAAAAGTAAATGCAAATTAGCTGGCTGAATACTTGTTAGCTTGTTCGACTTTACTATTTTTTTAAACGGTGCCCAAATCTGAAATATCTCCTGTATCGTGGGTGCGTTTGAAATATTTAAACTCACATACACAAATACTCAGACCCGAAACAACTATCTGTAGGCTATACAAATATTAGTTTAATGCGGGGATCAAACCCGCGACACGTAGCGCAGCAATCAATTGCTTGAGCCACTGTGCCAACCGTACCGTTAAACCGTATGTCACTATAAAACAAACTACCACACAATGGCGTGTATGTTATCTACACTAATAATAATCTATACTAATATTATAAAGCTGAAGAGTTTGTTTGTTTGTTTGTTTATTTGAACGCTAAGATCTCAGGATTTACTGGTTGGAATTGAAAAAATCTTTTTGTGTTAGATAGTCCATTTATCGAGAAAAGCTTTAGGCTATATAACATCACGCTACGATTAATAGGAGTGGAGCATAAATGAAAAGTGTTGCAAAAACGGGAAACGATATTCCTTATTGAGAGCTTCCGTTGCGTGCGCTGCAAATATGGTTTAAGTTATGCAAATATTATGTATGAAAGAAATGTTTCTTTTTAAAAGTTCTACAAATAAGTCAGCGACAGCATATATCTATCTACTAAGATTGACTCAATGTAACCATTTTTTACTATCGAAATGTTAGGTTAAATATAATTATTTTTTGCAAAGCTTATTTAACCCATATGGTATAAATCTATATCTAAAAAAATATGTTTGTTAGAAAGGAAATTTAATATAAAATATTTGTTCCTTTTACTCTAAATAGTTTAAACAAATATCTTAGAAGATATCGCAATGTTAAAATGTACGCGCGACAAAATAATTACGCGGTCCTCCGGCCCTCGCGTCCCGATGTAGATACGTGGAGATTCTGGCCTCCGGGAAATTCAAATTCAAAATATTTATTACACCATAATATTTACAAGGTGTTATTGTATTTTGTTTTGTGAGCAGTAGTGGCCCAGTGGTGGCGGCTTCGACTTACAAACAGTTGGTCGTGGGTTCGAACCCAGACAGGCGCATTACTTTGTGTAATTTATTTCATCACCACTGCTCTCAAAATGGTGAAGGTAAACATCGTAAGGAAACCGGTATATCTTAGAACCAAAAATTTGAAGATCTACCAATCCGCACTGGGCCCGCGTAGTGGATTATAGCCCATCCCGCTCCTAGAGAGGAGGCCTGAGTCCTGAGTCCCTGCAGTGGGAACAATATAGGCTGATGATGATGATGATGATTGTATATTTAACAGTAAGAGATAGGTAGGTACCTACCTATAGTAATTCTCAATTTAATAATGTAATCTATGGTTCTATCAAATATTATAGAGAAGAAAGATTAGTTTTTTTGTTTGTTACGATTTAACTCAAAACTCAGACGCCTTGGAAAATTCTTTCAACATTAGAAAGCTAATTGAAAAAATATTACTATGTTGGAAAGTCGATCTATTTATTTAATTTTTTTTAAAAAACGTTGTTCCGCACTAGGAATTTCTCCTGTATCGTGGGTGCGTTCACAAATACCCAATCTATCGAGGAAGATTGTAAGTTATATATTATTGTGACGCATACGAAGTTGCGTGGGTCAGCTAGTAATATTATAAAGAGGAAAGATTTGTTTGTTTCTTTGTAACGAATAGGCTCCGAAACTACTGGACCGATTTAAAAAATTCTTTCACAGTTACGAAGCTATACTATCCCCGGGTGACATAGGCTACTTCCCTGTATTCCCACGGAAACGGGAACTACTCGTGACGTCCGCTAGTTCTAAAATAAAATGTAGCCGACAGTCCCAAATCCGTCCCAGCCCCGTCCTATTTATATTCCGCGCTCGCATCACAAGGCTGGCCCAAATACGGGACGTTTATACCCTTACCTTAACTTGTGGCCTCTATCTTAATAACGCTCAGTCAAAATATTAGGAGCCCCGTTATGACCACGTGGGCCATTGACAAAATCGAAAAATTTCCCTGGCAACGCTGTGTCTTTTCTTTTATTGTTATTTGCCAATTTGTGTTCGCACGTTTTCTGTTGAAGGGACTGGTTCGTTTAAGGATATTGAATTTCATTGGGTTTTGGAGCTATAGAGCGATTGTCTCTGCGTTCAGCGTGGTTCGATTCCCAGGACTAATGAAGTGGCATAGAGTTTTTCCATCAGTAATTCTCAGTAGCAGTATTTGCCATAGCTCGCTCTCTGATATATCACATTAGGTGGTACCATTTACTCAAGGATCTTAAAAAAACAGTTGATTCACTTTACGAATACACGTTTTTGTCTAAACTAAGCTGTCACATACAATCATTTAGTGTCCTGAAACTTTTAAACAATTATCTCTTTAAAGGGTTGAATGAATTTAGCTTTATTCTCACTAGTTATGTGGATCTTTCATAGTACTGGAAATCTATACAAAACGAGGCCATGTTATAATGAAAATTTATTGCTTGATGTGTCGCCATGTTCTTGAATCTTGACGCAAGTCGCAGTGACCCAATATCATGAACGTTGCCTTACAACTCAATAATTGCTTTGAATTCCGGTTTAACAATACTCAAACATTCACAATCATCTCTCATTTAACCGAGGCATTTACTAAACACCATGCCAGCAACTCGACCGAAGCCGAGTGGACAAAACGGTCTCCGTAATATAATCCCTTGCCCAGAATAATGCTTTGATTAATATCTACGTATTAATCATCCGTGTAGCCGAACTATTCAACGGACGCCCGGGAATTGCCGATGTTAGTCGAATTTGAAATTTAGAAATTAGAACCGTATTAACAATATGGCGCGCGTGCGTTTGAATTTAGAATTTCGTTACTATTTCGCTCCCTGTTGGTTTGAGGGAATTTGGGTTATCGGATTAAATGGTGGACGTATTTTGGTTTAATATGTTTTTTGAGGTAATTATACTAGTTATTAATGTAATTGATTATTTACCTGTGCTTTGGTCTATGTGGTATTTAGTTAGCAATATGTAATTGGGACTACTCAATGTGAATTGCCATGTAATCATAATCAAAATACATACATTGATTTATCTACACTCGTAGTCTGACACGAACATCAACATAGTGCTACATACTACACAGCTACAACAGTGTAGCAGATAGCTACAAAAGCGTAGCAGATGGCTAAAAAAGCGTAGCAGGTGGCCACAAAAGCGTAGCATATCGCTACGATAATGTAGTAGATGACTACGAAAGCACAGCACATGGCTACGAGAAAAGCATGATCTTAAATAGGCTCTATGTGGTCATCGCTTGATATGATGTATGATGAATGTCAGTGCAGTAAGTACTAGCTACATCTGTTTCGGTATCTAATGCGGCCGCCACACACTCGAGGAGTGGCATGGGAAGTAGCAACGGAAGGAGGCAGAGACATAGTGTGACCACATACTCGTCATGCCCATCGCTCCCTATGTTGTCGGTTTTTGTTTTTGTAGAGGCGTCGCGAATAATTGCGCGAGTAGAGCAGTGTGGGCAGAGCGGGCAACATCGCGGCAAATAGCGGCAGTGCGAGGAGCATAGCGATGAGCAGCGCAAGGAGCATAGCGATGAGCAGCGCAAGGAGCATAGCGTGGCGGCCGCATATAACTGCCTAGTGAGCGCAAGTACGAGATCATGGAGCTGTTGATTCCATATTCAGGTCAGGCAGCCTTTCTTTTTTTGGGGGGTGGGAAATCAACAAATAACCCCTTCCGCAGATCGAAAGGGAGTGTCAAACTTCTACTGACTAAAAACCACCCATGTTTCTTCTTAGCCCTTTATGTCGAGGCCGTGGTATCTTTTCGAGGCCGCGGTATCTAGGTCAGGCAGTCTGGTGTTTGGATGTATGTGTTGATATCAGTAGGCTCATAGGCGGTAAGCCTATTGAACATCTGAGGCTCTAAGTATCACTAACATCTCTTAGTACTAATGCACCTAAGCTGCCACACATAAAACGTGGTCAAATACCTAAAACATACAACATAAAGCTAAAAACATGAAGTTTGTTTATAACAACATGCGACCACAAATGTAGATTACACGGGCAAAGTTGTGAGTCAGTCACCGCACGCTGATGGGCAAGTTTTTAATTGTTGCCACTTTGCTGAGTGGGTCAGCAGTGTTGTTTACTGGGTTATATGGTGACTGATATTGTTTGCTGTTTGGAATGGACTGAGTTATTTTTGTTTTGTCATGGATAATCGGAGCTCGTGGTGAATAATAACTGCCTTGGGTCGATCTTTAGGGTAACTTGCGGTTGCCTAGGTTGGTCTGTGGATTGGTGACCGGCAATTTTTTTTTTAACTTTGCCCCACACTAGGAATTTCTCCTGTGGGTGCGTGGGTGCGTTCACAAACATTTAAACTCACATACACAAATACCCAAACCCGTAACAACTATCTGTAGGCCATACAAATATTTGTTACGTGCGGGGATCGAACCCGCGACACGTAGTGTAGTAGTCCATTGCCTGAACCACTGCGCCAACCGTGTCGTCAACGATGTATTACACACCGGGTTTCTTCCGTGCCTCGGAAAGCGCGTTAAGCAGTTGGTCCCAGCTGCAGTCGTAACAGGTACTGGTATGCAGGGAAGTAGAAATTATATGTTTCCTACTTTTCCGCGATCCTAATCTGATTAATTTCGTCGTGAGGATCAAGAAAAAAAAAATTAAATCGAAAATCGTTCTTTTCGTTGTGGTTGCCACTGTTGATTCTGGCTTACAAGAGTTACAGTGATTTGGAAATAGTGTGGCGGGCTTGTCCCAATTAAAAAAAAAGTCCTTACAGGTAGTCAGTGACCTGAAATTCTGACTACCAGTCATACCAAAGGGTATCGTATTACCTAGTATTAACTGGATTGTGGAGGTCAGACAGGCAGTCGCTATTTCCGATCCCAACTTGGTTGGGAAAAGGCTAGACAGATGATGATGGATTATTATCAGACTTAAGGACGAAGAAATAAGTCAACTTTTCTTATAAAAGGAGAACAATTTTTAAACAACACAGACAGTCCTTTACATTTATGATCATCAAGAAAATCAAATAAATGTAAATGGAAGAAACCACAAAACGTCTTATTCTATGATACATACACATGAGCCTCTGACTTGACTTTACATGTCGTCGAGAATAAGTTTCTTTTGTTTGAAAATGAAGGAAAACATCGTTCAGAAATGATGTTTTCCTTCACCGAAACAAGTGATAAATTACACATACAATATGCATTATTATTATGCATATTGTATGTGCAATTTATCACATTCACATTTAAATGTTTCTTAGTCACATTTAAATTCTTGAAAGAAGTGGCATATAAAGAAAAGTTTAGTACTCATCTTTTAACATCATTCCATAATACTTTTCCGATAATGTAACATGTTATGTAACTTCTGTTTTATAACACGTCCACATTGCATTTCAACATTGCAACATAGGTAGCACGTTTTATCCACATAACTGAATCATGTTAATAACAAGTTATGTTATAATATACTATTATGATCTGTAAACACCTTTACACAAAAGAGAAACAGACCTTGTTATGTCTTTGTAAATGTTATTTTATTACTTATCGCTTCTAAGGTTTTAGTTTCCTTTATCTCTTTAAAATTTCTTAAAGTTTTGTTTATAAGCTGAACTGTTATAGTGATTTTTCAATAGCAGTTATTGACACTGAATTTGTGCCCGGCTAATGGCAATAAGCGTTAACACTCGACTTTAGCTGAATGCAATTATATGTACACCTACAGTCTACACCTATTACAGCATTCATCGCAAACAAATATTCACCCCAAAAAAACATTAGAATAAAACGTTTAATACCTAGCTGTTATAATCGCGGAAAGGTTGCAGAAGTTTTCTCATTTGCGACTAGCGGCCAGCGTGGCAGCGCCGTCTGGTGGTCAGTCGCAAAAACTTGTGCAATCATGTTGCGACCGACTTGCGGGAGAGGTCCGCAAACATTCTTTGTAGATGTAGGTGTTGCGGAGAAATGCTTTTGTTACATTATTTTGCGAAATGGTTGAAATGTGAATGAATAATGAACGGTCTCAAAACTTATTTTCTAGTATCCAGCCAGCTCGGAGTCTCACGATGTATGAAGCTGGGTTATTAATTGCATCCACTTTCATCGTCTTCTTTACAATTGTTTAGTTGTTGTCTTCTTGATATTTGTTTTAATTTTCTTTTTTTGTTATTTAATTCTGTAATTCCCTCGGGCTTTATGTACAAAACCCACTTCTATTTCTAACTTTCTTTTGAATGTAACCTTAATTATTTTTTGTTGTCGTACTAGCTCTTTATTTTTCAGTAAGTGACGAATTTACTACACACATCAAAAGTGTCTAGGGATCAACATATATTTTTGCAATAACTTTTCTCCTGATTGATATTAATTAAAATTTTCTTTAAGGATTCATCAAATAAAGTGTTTTCGTTTGTCACAGTAACGATAAACCAAGTCACCTTTGCATTAATAAAGAAATTTGCCATTTTCCTAATAAAGGGATTTTTGACATTTGAACCACTAACATTAAAGTTCGAAAAAAAGACTGAAATAACAGTTTTCTTTAAAATTTTATTGGGTAACTTAAACAATTAATAATCCGTGTTTCTACCGCGAACACTAACAACACAAGAACATCGGTTTGGCATACTCAAAATGAGTTCATCCAAATCACGCTGTGGAATGGCCGCCCATGTTCGTTGCAACAACAAAAAAAGGTCTTCTTGCGACTGGATACCCTCCATATTCGGTAGAGCTCTTCTCTGTAGCATATCCCATGCATGCTCAATCGGGTTCAAGTCTGGCGACTGAGCAGGCCAGGGCAGGACATTGATGTTAGCTGCGGCGAGAGTCTGTCTTACAACTCTTGCGGTGTGCGGTCGTGCATTATCATGCATTAACTGAAATAAGGGACCGATTTGCACTTGTAGAGGAACGATGACGTCTGATACAATCGTCTCAGCATAAATTTGAGCGTTGAGGTTGCCTCTGATCCAAATCAACTCAGTTCTTCCGCCGATCCAAATACCCGCCCATACCATGATGGTTCCACCACTATAAGGATGGACTTCCTGGCAGGATTTTAATCGCTGTTGGCGTCCAGGGGTTCTCCAGTGTCGTATACGTCTTGTATCCGGTCTCATACCAAAACGAGACTCATCAGAAAAGCACACGAAACGCCATTGTTCTTCTGCCCAATTTCTGTGTTCAAGAGCCCATTGATATCGAATCCTACGATTGTGCATTGCTATAGGTGGTACCCGTAGCGGTCTTCGGGAATAAAGGTTCACTTCATGCAAGCGGTTTCTGACTGTTTGGTCGCTAATTAAGTTCCCTGAAGAGTGATGAAGCCTCACGGCTAACATCATGGCGGTTATTGTTGGAGCTCTTCGAGTTAAGATTTGAATGTATCGGTCTTGTCTCCGTGTGGTGCAGCGATGCCGTCCTCCATGGCGCTCAGCCACGGTACCAGTGCTTCGGTAACGTGTCCAAAGTCGACTGATAACACTCTGACTTGTATTCAGAGCTAAAGCCACAGTACGTTGCCGGGAACCAGCTTCTATCATTCCCACGGCTCTGAGCATTTCTTCCCTGCTTAAATGACGTCGCCGCTCCATAATAACGTTGGTTTTAATCAGTAGTAGGGAAACAGTAGCACTAATAATGTCTTCAATGCGTTGTATGTTTTTATAGGGAAAATATTGACAGCTGATTTTCATCTTTTACTCGAATTTGATTCACAGTTTCTGATTCAAATTATGAAATGCACCAAAAAGGATCCAAATAAATTTATAAAATCATAAATTTATTACAAAGCCACATCTCAATCTCAAGAAATCCGCATAAAAATGCTTGATCCCTAGACACTTTTGATGTGTGTATGTTTAAAACTGTTTGTGATGTAATTTTATGTAAGTTCATAATGAGTAAGTCGTTGAAGTGCCATAAATATAAATAAATAAATAAGTATATTTTACCTGTGTGTAAATTCGTTTGTGTTTTATTAGGAAATAATCCAACCAGTACTTATTTTTTTCAAGAGGTCGTAAACGCGACTGCTAAGTAGGAGGTCCTTTTTTTTTGGGAGGCCTCTCGCCCAGAAAAAAGGACCTCCTACTTAGCAAATCATCAAATAACAGTAGCTTGGACAGATCGAAAGCGAGTGTTAGACTTCTTTTGACTAAAAACCACCCATCTTCCTTTTTATACCTTTATTTCGAGGCCGCGGTATTTCTTACAATATCCCGCAGCCCCGACGAGGTTTAATTCCCAGCTCAGACGAAATATTGTTGGGATTTTCCATCAGGAATTACGTAGCAGCCACGGAATCATGATTTATGCGCGGTTGATGGCAAAAGCCTCGTTTTTTTTTACCCCACACTAGGAATTTCTCCTGTATCGTGGGTGCGTTCACAAACATTTAAACTCACATACACAAACACCTAGACCCGGAACAATTATCTGTAGGCCAAAGAAATATTTGTTCAGAGAGATAGAGAGAGTTCTAATAAGAGAGACTTAAATAGTCGAAGGTGGGGACACAACGGACAGTTAAGAAAAATACACAATATAAATCACTGTATTATTTATTGAGGCAATCAGTGTTATATGTTCATGTATAACGTTGGCAAAAAAAAATTTGAATCTATCTTAGTATCTATACAAAATATATATATTTTTATTAAAAATTATAAATCCGAATTCACCCCATACCTATGGGTCAAACTGGATAGGCATTTTTTATTCGAGGGGTGAATACAGACACTAAAAATAGAACGAAACAATTAAATTATTCGCAGTTTTTGCATAAAAATAAATAATCATTCTTGCTCAGAACAATGTCGCAACTTTCGTGAGCCCATTTAAGACAAGCAACTCAAACGTGGTAGTGTATTTAGTTTGACTGCACTTATCGCCACCAAACCAAACACTCCGAGTCGTTTGTTTTCTTTTTGCAATTTATTTTTCTTATTTGACTTTCTCACATAGTTAAGTTTATGGCATGTTGACGCTGACACTGTATACAGAGGAATAAAACAAACGCCCGCAATACCTTGAAACCGGGGAGCCGAAATCACTCCGTCCGCTTGTACCCCACAGGTGCCATGTCTAAAATTGTAATACTGACAAAGATAATGTACACTCATAACAACAACCAATCAATACCGTTTAAAAGGTTTAATATGTATTACTTCATAAAAAATACAACTGTATAAGGTAGCATATAGCTAAGATTAATGATAACAGTATAAAAAAGTAATAATATTAGACAACTTACCTTTGTTTACAATTTTCGTTTGTAGACGCACGCGCGGTGATGTTACCGTCACTGTCATTTGTAACTGCACTGAGTAGGAGTACGTGGGTATTTCACCGCTACCTAGAGCATAGTTTCTGTACGTGAAGTAATCAAATAGCAACTATCTGGTTTCACCCGCTGCCCGATATCCCCCCTCATTCCCCTACTATTGGCTAAAAGTTGGTGTACTATTAGGTACACCTGTGCTTAACCTTTCAGGGACTATAGGCGTAATGTTATATTATGAACGTTTAAAATTTAACTTATGACACTCGGGAACAATGAAGGTGTCAAATCCATAGTTCTGAGAATTATTCTGAACTAACGTTGCTTTTTAATAATATTAGTGTAGATGACTCAAGCTCTTTTCTTTGGCAAATTAAATTAGTCTGCTAGTCACTCCACGTCTGACAAATTAAACTAGATAATAGACTTGTAAATTGAAACCACGAATATTTGTTGTAATTTATGAGAATCATTTTGTGTCTAGGTGTGAATTAAAGAAGCTCACCGTTCGATCAAAACCAGGCTTGGGTCGGCGGCGCATTGTGTTCCACGCGGGTTTCAAAGAGTTGTCAGCATAACAGATGGGGCCCTTTTTTTGGGGGTGGGATTTCATCAAAAACTTCTTCCGCTCTTGGGCAGAGCGGGAGGGAATGTCAAAAAACCACACATGTTCCTTAGCCCTTGTGCCGAGGCCGCGAGACATCTCTTTCTCGACACGGCCTGTCGTCATCGTAAGACGGACGGACGGCAAGCGAGCCCATTACTCACCGTCCACAGGCCTGTGTCTACGGCAGCCGGAAGCCATCACGGGGCCACCGACGCCCGGAGCGTCTCCCGCGGCGGCTGGGACGAGATGTTCTATGCCTCTCACGTTCCACCACCTCCTTAGCTAGCATCACTGCTTCGCAGAAGGAGGCGACGGCATCCAATTCCTCCTCGCCCGGACCATAGCTTGCACCAGGGCCGGACGCAAGAGGTCGCCGCCGCCGCCGACGACTGAGTTGCGGAATTTGTTACAAAGAGGTATCGTGGCTCTGGAACGGAAAGGGCATAAGAAGGAACACGGATGGGTTTTAGCCCGTAAGAGTCTGACACTCCATTCCATTCCACCCAGTGTGGGAGGAAAAAAAGGGTGTGGATTAAAGAACGAAGACCTTTGAAGTTTCCTTTTAGTGAACAAACAACAATAAACAAAGTTGTGGGTAAAAAGTAAATTATTATAGTTTTTTGGCTGACTAGGTAAACCCAGAACCTTTTATTACGTCGAGGTCAACCAACGAAATATATTTTGTAAACTAAATACAAAGCTTTATTTATCTTTGGAGAGTGGGAAAGCAGCAAATGACTTTATCCGCTCTGGGCGGAGCGAAAGGAAGTGTCAGACTTCTACTGACTAAAAACCACTCATGTTCCTTCTTAGCCCTATATGTCCGGGGCCGTGGTATCTCTTTCGAACAACCCACAAATGGTTATTAGTTTATATTTACTTGAGCATAATAAAATTACTGTACATAAATAGCTATACTGAAACCTCTAACACCAAAAAAACAAATATAAAAGAACCGTCACATAATACAATAGTTACGGACAGTCATCAAAACTGTGGGTGTACATAACTTTTCTCATTTGAAACCGCTGCAAGATGAGATAACTTCAGCCATCGTGATATAACGCGGTTTTCTTTCAAAAGAGGTCAAATACACCCCTCTTAAAGATGGCAGATGTAGTGTTCGTTAAGTAGTGTCACAATTGGTAATAGAAATGTCTTTATAATAATCATCTAATGCTAATCCTAAGAGGGTATTGACAAAGTGAATGATGAAGATTGTAAATTGTTGTTGTTGTTGTTGTAGATTGTTGTAATGTATGGAATAGAGAAGTTTTAGTGTTGTAATTTTTTTGGGTGACAGTTTTTCGTTTGAATACCAATAAATAAAACTCTAAATATAATAACCAAAACATCACACCTGTAATCTCCAAAGGGTCAATTTCAAAATTTAATTACACCTATTTAATTATCGTCTGTTCCGTTTAGCTGTAAACATCTGTGGTCTAACTAGTGGATCTAGGATATAAAATTCGTTTTATATTTGTTCGTTATAAACTAATTAAAAGCCAAACTTTCTAAGACAAGATGATGCTTTGAAGGCTAGCACTACGTATGGAATATATTTCTTGTGAAAACTTTGAAAAAATAAATTTTCTTGTGTGAAGTTTTTCAGAGAATGTAGTGACACTAATTGGAAATAATACGCTAAGATGGTTTGTTCATGTAGAAAGGATGAGTGATGAAAGGACCCCTAGTAGGACATACACTAACCTTATTGAAAAAATTCTATAGAAAGGACAGGTGTGAAGTACTCGCAACCGGCCTTCGTGTATTCCCAGATCTATGAAACGGACGAGTTAAAAAAAACATACAAAGATCCTCCTCCTTTTGGGAAGTCGGTTAAAAAGGAACGCCAGGTTTGACGCCAGGTTTGGCACTAACCACACGATGTTAAAAGTATTGTAGAAATACATAATATACACTTGTACAGTACGAATCAGGTACATACCCCCTATGACTTGTTGTCTAGTGTTTGCAAAGGTTACCGACTAGCGATACCCTCATAACACCAAATCACCCTCCACCCCTGCTTACTCACTAAACAACAAGGAAACTAACAAAACAGCTTTCATTCCCATTAAGTACCCACTCCTACATATAATAAACACATTAGACATACGCCACGGCACGAGTGACGGCACTCGTTAGGCACAGACTAGACGTGTAATTATTGTAAGTGTACCGCTGGCAGAAGTGGTTTCTTGGAAATATTAAAAATTTTCTCAGTGAAAATATTGCAAGTTGTAGAAGAAGTAAAAAAATATTATATTTTCATATTCTCGTTTTCGTGGTTAAAGTCAGCATCAATGCACATTTTCTTAAAACTTAATTAGTGTTTTCACTACCATAATTATCTTTTCCTTATTTTAATTAATTTGGGGTAAGCGCAGGATGTCTTCTTCCTACAATTTTTTCTGTTAATAGTCTTCTCATAAGACACCTCTTTTCTTGCCATAATCGTTCATACAATCCAACTATAATTTCTTTGGTCTCTACTCTATACCCATCCACATTTATACACAGAACTTGCAACACAATATTTCCTCCGCATCACATGACCAAAATCAAAATCAAAACTCATTTATTCAAACTAGGCTGATAATCAGCACTTATCGAACTTTAAAATTTACTTTACTTATTTTCAAGAGACAGTCCCCTAAAACGGCCCCTTCGACACTTCGTAGTGTTTTTTTCTGAAAAGAAGAAGTGGCGGAACATACTCCCCAGTAACACATCTGTCTGTTAGGTTGGTTAGAAGAACCAGTCTCGATACAATAGTAAAGCAACCATATTGCCCATACCACGACAACCAATTACGACACAACTTCAGACTTCTCCTGTTTAAAAACCGCCCATGTTCCTTCTTAGCCCTTTGTGTTCGGGGCCGCGGTGTCCCTTTTGAACAACCCGCAGGGAGAGCAGGCGTTGGCCCGGTCGGGCCTCTGCAATGTTGCTGACATCTCTTAGACGCGCGCGTGGAACACGAACGCGCCGTCGACACGGCCTAAGGGATTTAGTTTCTCTTTGTTCTTTCTATTTACTGTTTTTCACTTGCCATACTTAAGTCGGGAGTGCTGCCGACTTATTTTTGAGGATATTGCCTAAAATATACGTAATAATCTGCTTGGAGAATTTACGTGAGGTAAGTAATGTTTTTATGTACCTTGATTATCTGATACCTACCTGAAAATTGGCCGTCTAAGCAAGCTAGCAGGTAGGCATGCGTTCTTAGTACATACTAACACTACTCAATCGTCCACATTTCCTTCGTCAGAAAATACGTGACGTCTGGTGGCCCTGGGATCTTGGACGGACGGTGAGCAAGTCCATTACTCACCGTCCACAGGCCCGTGCCTAAACAAGCGAAGCCATCACGTGGTCAAGATGATGATGACTCATTTCTTATTTTATATTTTTCATAAACACACAGACTATTCACAAATAATAAGCAAGTTTAATTAATTTCCTAATTATGTATCTAGCTGTGTTGCTGTCGCTCCTTTACTGTCTAATTGCTGACATTCGAGTCGCAGTCCCGACTGGGGACACCGATGACTGGAATATTAATAACGTGAATATTCTTGACACTGTCATACTACCTACTTTATAATTATATCGAGACGTGCCTTAATAATCGTCTTGTATTTGTGTAAAGACGGTCGTCTTCAAAAATGGTGTTGGGAATGGTCAATATTGGGTTTGTTTTTTTTAGTTTGCTGTTAAAATAATACTTGCTGTCAAAGGAAGCCCGTCGGGGCTGCGGGTACCCGTCGGGGCTGCGGGTTGTTCACAAGTTACCGCGGCCTCGACATAATTATGGGGCTAAGAAGGAATATGGGTGGTTTTTAGTCAGTAGAAGTTTGACACTCCCTTTCGCTCTGCCCAGTGGGAGGGGTTATTCTATGATTTTCCACCCGCCAAAAAAAAAAAAGGATTCAGCAACTAAAGAGTTAGGCATATCCCATTACAAGTGTTTTTAATAATGTTAGTGACCAGGTCAGTTTACTTAAAACGTACTATGTTCAGGTAAAATAAAAATTATTTAGAAGGCTAAGCAGAGGTGTCCCTATTAGTCCACCCAGGATGGCCATTTACAAGTAACTATTGACAAACAAATAGTCATCAACCTGGCACAAAACTAGACTCCGTGGCTTTTTCTAAAAACATACTGATGTACGAATTACTGATATCAAAATTACTCATGTTAAAATTACTGATGTAAAAATTACTGATGTAAAAATTACTGATGTAAAAATTACTGATGTAAAAATTACTGCACCTTCGGTGCAACATAGTCACAACAGCTCATTTTTTTATT
Organism: Diarsia rubi; assembly: GCA_932274075.1. NCBI lineage: Eukaryota > Metazoa > Arthropoda > Insecta > Lepidoptera > Noctuidae > Diarsia > Diarsia rubi. The sequence continues at coordinate 19,207,080 of OW026417.1, read as the reverse complement.
TTACAGGAGAAGACTTTTAAATTTTTTTTCGCATGTATTACCTCATTTCAGGATAAATATTTATAGTAGGTTTGAAATCTTTATAATATTAATTGTTTATTTAGTTTGCTATAGTTTTACGTAAAAATCTTATATTTCATTACCAACAAATCCTATAAAAAGGCATAACAAAAAAAGTGTCCTGAAATATGACTTTGTTGCACCAGGAGTTATTTAGTTTTATGACTACATAAGGTAAGATTTTAAATGAAAGAAAGTGTCTTAATCAAACATAATCGTATATTTTCTTCTCTAAAAATCAACTACTAATTAAATGGTAACGCAAAATAATTAAATTCAAGTTTACTTTTATAAAAAAATGCCGACGATTGACCTATGGGACAAGGCAATACGGCTTGAAGATCGAATATAGCCACAATGCTGTTGCTATCAGGCTTCTTACACTCGTCTACATCATGTTTTTTTTCTATTCTACTAAGACTTTTTTCCTCTTGATGTAGATTATAGCTGGACCTCAACGGTTCTTTATCTACAGCATTCTTAAAGGCCTCACATACGTCACATTGGTCTTTACGAGGAATAAAAAAGCTGATATTAAATTGGGTATTGAAAATCCGATGGTATGCGTCGTAATTTGCTGGTTCCTTGTTGTCAGATATACGTTTTTGACTATAGTTACGGTGTAGTTCGGCTACAGTCAAACCTCCATCTATATACTCTCTTGATGAATTGGCTCTGATGTAGTGGCTTTCCATCCTAGGAATCGAATTAATGTGGTCACGTACAGATTGTATTATGTCAGCATCCAGCTTCGACTGTTTTCCGTGCTTACCGCGTTTATCTGTTGGTATTACACTTATGCTTACAAATTTATTTTCAGTTACAGTACGTAGTGGTTTATTACTTATAGCCAATGTATTCAATAGGAACGTTTTACAAACCCTTATTTCACTACCTTTATTTACAAGAAAGTAGGATGTGTTTGGTTTTCTACATTTTCTATTCACGTCTCCACCTTTTTGAATCTTGATGGTACGGAATTCAGGTTCAACTTGCTTTACACAAGAAGCAAGGAAGTCACGCTGTCTTTGAAAAGAATTAAGGCCCCAGTATGTCTTAAATATTACATTCCTATCGTCTGTGGAAAACTTATTTGAACAAGACAATCGGCAGGTACTCGTACAAGGTGGACGAATACTTTTTTCCGGCATGGCTTTACCTCTAGTTGATGTATATGCTTGACCAGTGTTTTTTAAATACTATCTCTGGTTTTTTTGCCATTGACTTGGGTTTCTGGTTCTTTTTTAGACTTAGTTACAATACTTGCTTGTTCAGTACTTGGTTGAATATTCTCAGAGGCTGCATTATGATGTAAAATTGACACATTAGAAACACTTTTGGAGCGAGATGTAGATTTAGAGTGCTTGGAATGACTGCCAGAGCTAGATGAACTTGAGCTGGATGATCCGCTACTTGAGCTGGAGGAGTCACTGCTAGAGGTGGAGGAATCACTGCTAGAGCTGGATGTTCTACGGATTGGCTGAAAAACTTTTTTTGTAGCTTTTTTTGCGGTGGTTCATATTCAGATCCATCACTCACGGAAAAATCTTCATTATTGTCTGAGGTCATTTCATTGGCATTCGAGATGGTGTCTTGCCTTAGCATAGTTTTTGCCAAGGTGTTTTCTGGCACTATATCTGTGATAATAACATTGGAAGTAACTATTTCTTTATCATCTGAAAGGTTAAATCTTTCGCTATCTGTAGTAATGACTGCATTTTCAATATCTTTCGTTGTGACATTCTCTATTACGGTATTTGGTAAAATTGAATCAGCGTTTACTTCTTGTATTAAAACTGTGTCCACGTCATTATCACATATTGTGCTTCTGTCAGTAGCTGAGAGTTCTTTTTTTGTATCGTAAGAAGTACTGGTGATATTATTTATTGAAAAACGAGAGGATTCTAAATTAGAATCATGATCATTGTCCTGATCTTCCGGATGAAAGTTCGCTTTCAACGCGGTTTCAACTAATGTACTGTTTTCCTTTAAATTATTGTCTTGAATGGGAACCATAGAAAGAATTTTTTTACTTCGGGAACCCATTGCTCTCTGAAATAAAAATATTAATAAATCAGATTTACAATTTCTTTTTTTATTGCAAAGGCACGCGCCTGAAGTGAGAAACAACAGTAGGGAAATTATGAAAGGTTCATTAATTAGATTAACTAAAATTTAAGACAAACTGTTTCCTCAGCGTTGAGCGTCGGCCATCTTCATAGGATTTTCAACTTTATGTTTTAGGGCATAAAGTTGAAAATCCATTGGGGACATACCAGTTTCGGCGACGAGCTCGTCGTACAGTCTTTCAGAGAATAGCATTGCTGGTCTTCGCTATCGTCATCAAAGTAGCATTTAAATAAAAGCAATGTGGTTTATCTTACATATAGGTGCAACTTTGACAAAAAAAAAAATAAGTAAATGAGTACGGGGTAACGAAGTCTCAATTTTGTTTTTAAACTAAACAGCTGGTACTTATGATACAAAAAATGGAATTAAAAAGTCACAAGTCCTTTCATTTATCACGTTCTAAATACTAATATTGGAACTTTACAGCATTTTTATAGTTAAAGACTTTGTAGATCCAATAGAATAGTTGAAATAATAGTATTAATGGACCTATAAAAACTCTTTTTAGTTAGTGACTATGTAGTTCCAATTTGTGTAGGTAGTTAAATATAATAATGTTGGATCAACAAAAACGCTTTTATAACAAATGCCTTTGTAGCTCCAAAATTTTTGTAATATATAAAAAAGAATTGAGGTCTTAAAAATAAATACGTTTTTGTCGCTCCAATATGTGCGAATAAAAATGGTCATAAATACCTTTGTGTGGCTGTAGCTCCAACGTACGTCAAACACTTGCGGGCGCGGGGGCACTACTGTCCAATGAAACGTTGTCGGCCCAAAACGCATGGAAAAACCGCCAATAACCACAAAGGCACCTGCGCCATCTAGTAGAATTTTGAGATACTATCGCGGATGTTTTTGTTGCCCCAAGTATAGGCATGGTTCAGAAACAATTTGGCATACTTAGTTTGATTTTGCAGTTTTGGCTACTACTACTTGACTTTGTTGCACCGAAGGTGCGTCAGATGTAAAAATTACTAATGAAAAAATTGCTGATGTAAAAATCCATGAACACTTTGCCCGATCTGGGAATCGAAATCTGGACCTCACTTTTTACGTTTCGGACCGCTTGACAAACGAGCCCGTCTCACACATACACAACAAACGTGACGAATATACAAAATGATATTTTAGTCACTGTCCAAATTTCTTCTGGGCAATAGGTATCATTCACTGACACCATTTTTGAATATAATACAATAATTATTTGTGGGAGGCTGGTGCCTAAAATAAGCCGAAGCAAAATTTTCATATTAAATCATTTTCTCGAAAGAATTATGCGCTTTCCATGAAACGTTAAAACTTTGTGATGTGATATCTCAATATTTTTGTATTGAGTGATACTAAAAAAAAACACGTATTTAATGATTTTCGCCAAAGATTAATTAATATATTAGAATTTGGACGGTGACTAACAAAATCATCTTGTATACACACTTAGGTAGAACCAACCATTGATTCATAGATTACAAAGCAATCTCTTAGTAAATTGTCAATGAAAAAAAAAAACATGTAGGACAATTTAATGATGCCAGGAACTGTTAACGTGTAAGGCTATTACTTCCACGGTTCATTTTCGTGGAATACATTGTCACTATCATTAATGTAGTGAGGTTCAAAGAAAGAGTTTGTTTCAAGTCTTGAAATAAAAAAATGTAGGTGAAGTGATTTTCTATTAGTGTTAAATTTGTATGCAAGGATTGCCTTTCTATGCATTTTACAGGTAAAGCGGGACATATTTTACAAACTTCAGTTTCTGATTGCGCTCCTGATCTAATCATCTATTTCAATTGCATTTGTATGTACCTTTTTGAGAGAAATAAATCATTATTATTATTATTTGTACTGTTAGAAGATACAATATTCGTAAGCGTCCGGATCCCTGGACCAAAGGAGATAATTTGATGTTCAGAAAATACCAAAATCTACTACCTTCCTGCTACTATTTGATACCTAACTTCAAATATTTGGTACCTCGACTGACAGCGAAAAAAGAAAGTGGTCAGACATTCTGACATCAGGATGTCTAGACCATTTTTTTTTCATAGTTTGAGACAACATTCTTAGTACCTCAACATATTTTTCGGGTTGGAAATTATATTTATATGATACGATATAATTATTAGCTAAGCTATCATATTTTTCGCGGACTAAACCGCTTGCGAAGTGTTAGTATATTATAAGAAATCGCTATTAATGTAAAACATTTAGAAGAACTATCAAAAGAAAACAGTGCTATACTGACTACTGGAGGTGTATTACGCAACTTTCAGGCTTGAAATAATATCTTTCATAAATGAACCACTGAATTTAAAACAGACTAGAGCAGAGGAAATAAAAAGAAATATGAGAGAGCAGGTTAAAAGGGTGTAGTTCCAATCACGAGAGCTGTGCAGTGCGGTTACAAATCGGATTACTTTGAAGCTACTTTTGTGGTGGATTATTATTATTATTATTATTATTATTAGCAGAGATAAAGTTGGGTCGGCAGTTGCAGCGGGGGGAGAAGAATAAATATAATTTCTGCATATAATAGAATGAATTTGTATCACAATCCCGACTTTTAAAATACCGATGGACGAAATCCCGAAAATTTAAACGCTGAATGGTTGTTTGGTCGAAAGTTTAAAATCCCGAAGTTATGTTGTTTATCAACAGTAAAAGGGGTGTTTACTGACTTCAAAAAATGTGATTCTAATTAGTCCGTCTGTTAGATTATCGAAAAATATTGGATACTTATTTTTAGTTTTATCAAATCAAAAAAAAATGACGAAGATTAAAAGAAAGCGCGCGCGTCAAAGATTTAAGTGGGAGTTGGCAACGTCACTGACCGCTAAAAAATGTCATACTAATGTCTTAGAGTATGACGTCACACGAGTTTTCAAAGCACTGTATCGTCTTCATTGTTTGTTTAAGTGAAAAAAGAAAAAAATACGTGTTCAATATTTTTTGGAAATCTTTCTGACGGACTAATTAGATTTTTTTAGTTAACTACCCTATTCGTACGACCTAAAATAAAAGAAAAAAAAATCCAGGAGAAAAAGAAACGACAAACGTTTTAATGAAAGTCGAGATACTAAGGAGGTTCTTTTTTAACAAAGGCCGTCTGCATAAAAATAATAAACTACCAGTTGAAAGAAACGTCGTAGATTTGCACTTCGGTAGATACTATTATACTTTGAGCTTGGAGCAGCGTTCTCTTTGGAGGAAAAGCTGCAGTATTATTAACTAATCGTGTTCTTTACATTATAACTAACAATGTACATGACAAATAGCAATAATGACTACATATAAAGGGTGTAAAAGTACCCTTAACGCAAACGAAAGGCACTTGTTCTCCCCACCATACCTGGAAAACCCCTAGTTACGGAGATATTGGGGGCCAAAGTTCCAAATTTTGCACAGCTGATTTTGTAAACACTAGTTTTTCAGGTTATAACTTTCCTTAAATTACCTTCATGACCCGTTTACTATACAAAGCTTCCACTAGCACAATGTTTTAAGAGTGCTACATTGAGTTTTACCGTAAAATGTGATTTTTGACCCCAAAAAAATAGTCATTTCCCAGCAAAAGAATTTGCGTAGGGTTACTTACTTTGATGTACAGAATGCTTGGTTGAAGTATGTGTGAAGGGTTAATTCAAACCCATACGTCGTTGACATACGTCAACTCACGCCATTTACCCTAGGGAGTAGGCAGAAACCACAGACTGTCACCTGCTATGATTCTTTGTCTTGTCTACGTTCATACATCTGGTCATACATGCACGCTGGTTGCGTATTTTGTGACTTTACACATCCAACCCAACATTCTCGTTTCCTTTACATGTAATCGTTTTTCATTCATCATTTCCACATAAGAGCAGTCTAATGCACTGTATGCATTAGACTACTCCTACGACAACCATGTCTAATCACGGACTTGTAATTGTTTTTCTTTAGCTTATGGGGCATCCATGTGTTGCAAGTATCACACTTCACACTGATATTATAAGGCGAAGTTTGTGAGTATGTGAGTGTGTATGTTTGTTACATCTTCACGTAAAAACTACTCAACGGATTTGGATAAAATTTGGTACACAGATAGTTTATAACTTGGATTAACACATAGGATAGTTTTAACTCCGATTTTATCAATAATTTTCGAGTTGCAGCGGGTGAAGCCGCTGGCAACAGATAGTACAACCATAATTATTAGCATTTTTTCCATTCTAACTTACCCAACATAGAGCAGTGGTGGCCCAGTGGTGGCGGACCCGACTAACAAGCAGTCGTGGGTTGAAACACCGGCAGGCGCATTACTTAGTGTGATTTATTTCATCATCAATGCTCTCAATACGGTGAAGGAAAGCATCTTGAGGAAACCGGCATGTCTTAGAACCAAAAAATCGAAGACATGTGACATCTTCTAACCCCACTGACCACGCGTGGTGGATTATAGCACATTTCCTTTTACAGAAAGGAGGCCTGTGTCCCAGTAGTGGGAAAATTTCATAAAAAAAATAAAGGTTATTGTGCACAAAATATTTGGCTTAATTTGGGATACGCCACATTACACCACCATTATTAACGCAACAAATAAAATCAAGACTACGGACCCATATTTAATGGTCCCTCATCATAAATTTTAATCTGTATACAAAATAGGGACACCGTAATAATTTTATTGTAAGCTGATTATAAAAAGGTTCTTGTCCTATTTATAAGGGATCCTGCATGTAATTTGGTTCGTCTTCCATATCCTTACAGTTAATATTGACTCTTTTATAATACCCTGTCCTATATGACCTTTTCCTGTTTTAGGTTTTCTTGAAGAGAAAACACTCGCATGTTCTGTAAATATTTAAATTAATTGAAAACTTAAGCTTAAATGATATTTGGTGCAGAATGTTTAAGACTTAATTTTAAGTATCGTGCCCTTAGAGCAAAAACCAACCAAAGTAATTTATGGGCAAAAATGAATTACAGATACCGTTAGAATCTCCTCTACAAGATCTACATACTGGAAAAAAAAAGTTTTCAGAGATTACTATCCGTTGTGGATTTAGCTTTTTGCTAAAGTAACTAAACAGGTTTTTTTTTTTAATAAAAACTACAAAACCCAATAAGTGTCGGTTAAAGTAATGTTTTTGCACTGTAAGCAATGTTTTTCGCCGGGAAAAACATTTAATCGCCGTTTAAGTGGTTTTGGCACGATTCCAGTTATATGAAGAATAGCAATTCGATAACTGAGTAAAGAGACTAAACATCTCTGCTTAGTTAGCAATTATCCATTAGGTGAACATACAAATTTTGTACGATTTAATTATTAAAAAACTGCTTTACCTACAAACTCATTTCTTCAAAAGATAAGAAAACATTGCGGCTACAAAAAACCACGAATCTGCAACACTTATCGGCCAATTATTAATTTTTCCTACATGTTTTGAGAAATAAGTTCTTTTTCTCTTCCACCCTGAATAATAAATACAATAAGAAATAAAAATACACGTACCTCCTCGTTATCAGGTGTTTTAATAGAAACACGATTCGAACCATTAAACACGATTTTCTCGAAACTACATATAAATTGTGTAGTTAGTTGGGTTTTGAAGTAATGGGACGGTATGTCTGTTGTGTGTTCTTATTAAAAACAATGTTTGATCTTAAAACTGAGGTTAATTGTCTGGGTCAGCTCTTGTTTAGGAAATAAAGTTAAAAATCGATATCACAAAGAAAAATTGCTGATTTTCTTCGGTGATTTGTTTCGACTTGGACAACCACGCCTAGGTCCTATCTAATAGGGTAGTTAAAAAACTAATTATATAACCAAAAAATATTGGACACGTATTTTTTTCTTTTTTTCACGTAATTATTAAATAAAGACAGATACAGTGCTTCGAAATGTCGCGCGACGTCACAGTTTGGTACATTTTTTAACAGAAAGTAACGTCACCAGTTTCCACTCACAATCTTTGACACGTTTTATTTTCGTCAATTTTTATTATTTTGATAAAACAAAAAAAAACACGTATTTCATATTTTTCGATGATCTAACAGGTGGATTAAACAGAACCATGTTATTTTTAGTCAGTCAACTACCCTATCCTTTTCACTTGCCACGATAAGGCTGTTTACCAAAAGAAATCAACATGATAACAGTAGCAGCAGGCCGCACGTATGTGTTAACAAACCAGTGTAAGTTGATCTCCTATTCTTAAAGAAAGTAGATCTGCTCAAGTTCAAAGTATTAAAACTGATAGAACTATCTCCATCCTACACGTTTAACAAAATCAACTTCCAACCAGTTCCAACCAAAAACTTTCAAATCACTGCAAAAAGCGTTAGGTACTCACTCTGCTGCCATTCGAAAAGTCATATTCAAAAATCTGCATTAAGTTTTTTTTATTTTTGTGGCAACCCTACTACGACACGTGTGGCTCCGGACAACAGAGGAACTAGAAACGATTGCACTGGCATTTTTGCTATTCACACTGGCCGAATGGCTGACTGAAACGCACATTTAAAAAACATTCAGCTTGACGTGGATGTATGAAACTTAATGCACGGACAAGATTTGGGAACCAATTCATTTTAAGATTTGGAATAATAGGTGATTGGACAAAAAAAACTTATCAATCCGTCAGATAGATTTCCAAAAAATATTGAACACAAGCATATTTTTTCTTTTTTCACATAAACAAAAAAATTAAGACGATACAGTGCTTCGAAAACTCGTGAACACCTCGAATACGTCACACACATGTCAGTACATTTTTTACCTACATTTGACGTCACAATCTCCCACTCATGACCTTTGACGAGTTTAATCTTCGTAAATTTTTATTAATTTGATAAAACAAAAAACACGTTTCCATTTTTTTGACACAGTCCGATCCCCTATTGCCGTACTGCACACCGGATCATAAAATAGTAACATACTAGCTGACTACGAGTACGATTACTGTGTTGTGGATTTCATATAGGAGGTAGTCCTTTCAAATTAAAAACTGGTATTCAGCTGCAGTAGGTGTTCAGTTCCCTCTCCTAGAGAGGAGGCCTGAGTCCCTGCAGTGGAAACAATATAGGCTGATGATGATTCAGCTGCATTCGGTGATGAAAGATTGAAAACTGATCTCAACATAGTTGGTAAGGCTATGTTGATGATTTTGGTTCATAAAATAACGGAAAATCAAGAAATTGTGCCCAAATGAATGCACTGTGCGCCACACACCACTGAGTGTTTAGCACTGAGTGTAAATCACTGAATATAGCATTTAATAGAATTTCTAGATGTCTCTTTGATATCACAATTGTCTGTATTCATTTGTTTATTAATTGGATAAAATTTATTTGCGTTGTAATAATTATGTGACAATATTATGTGAAAAAGGAGAATGAGCAAAATGGTACCCGGCTCCAATAGATATGATTGTAGTGTCGTTTAAAAGGTCTTACCAAGAGGAACAATTTTTACTATAGCCGCCACTCTCAAATCTGATTGCGTTTGAAGATAAACGACAGTCTTACTAACTAATAAAAACCCTGTTCCTTCAGTTTCCCTTTGCTTTCCAGGGCCACAGTAACCTGTTTAGACAGTCTCGTGGCCCCGGCGATAAACATACATATACGAGTATATTAGTTACCACTTATTTATGTAAGAAAATGAGTACCAAGGTAATATTTTCGGCATTTCCGTTCATGTTTTCTATTAATAACGTTTTTACGTAAGACTTTGCCATGCACTCCTCATTTTAACTCGAGTCCCGTTGCTCCTGAGCGCGGGGTGTGCGCAAGAGCAGCGGGGGAGGGAGAGGAGGGGATCGACTGACACCAGACGTGTTCGCGTCCTGCGTCAGTCGCTCGTTCGTTTTGCGCTCGTGACGACGTTTAGCTGCTGTTTGAGTTTCTTTTGTGCTTTCATAACTCGGTTTTATTAACTACTGACCCCTGCGCTCCTACTGGACTTGTTACCCGCTCTAATTAACGCTGACCTGTGCTTTTGCACTTGATGATCTGCCAGACTATGGCATACACGAAGATGCCTGGCTTTTGCGTGGACGAATCCAGTCGCGACATGTCCGTGTAAAAACATATTTTTGTTATATATTAATCAGCAGTGCAAATAATATTGTCCAACAGTATTGCACATGTTTAACCGGGCGACGTACGATCGGCACTTGTGCACATATAGTGTCCATCGTATGGTACTTAGGCTATGCGAGGCATACGGGATTTACTGCTCCGGCATCTTTCCTCAATGCTGTTATAGTTGATACCGATATGTAATGTTTTAAATCTACTCACTTATTGATAAAATATATGTTTTGTATTTTAAGAATGCTTGTTTTCTTACTTCTTTTAATAATAGAATCCTAAATGTGTTATATCATGTTATTCTAGCTTTATTTTACTTATATAAGTAGTTTGTAATAAATTCTTCATCATTTATAAAACACAAGCTGTTCCCCGTGGTTTCACCCCTGCTGCTCGGCTCCTTTTAGTCGTAGCGTAGTGATGATATATAGCTTATAGCCTTCCTCAATAAATGGGCTATCTAACACTGAAAGAATTTTTTAAATCGGACTAGCAGTTCCTGAGATTAAAGCTTTATAATAATAAGTATAGATAGTGAGATTACTGCTTTCCAAACGTGAATAGGGACAGGCGCCATGGTAGACGTTTTTCTGCATCAAAATGTCTATTCAATGATATATTAATGAGGACTATTGGAGCGGGTACCACGTTCCATACATTTTTGCCCATTGTCCTTTAAAAGATAAATTCAATGGTAAACATTTTTAGAAGTAAACTATTTAATGCAGAAGACGTTACTAAAATACAATTAACAAGGTAAAGACGTCTACTTATTAATCAACTACATACTTAATTTTATTATGAGGCACGCTTTTCATTAGTAATGGACTGTGTTTACTTAATAAAGTAATAAAATAAATTACACAAAACTATCAATGCCATTTTATTGTATAGTTACAATATTGTGGTTTTATATGCACATGAATATTAATAAACTAACTCTGAATAATTAACTAATAACATTTCGGTGGTAAAATATTAATTATTTTATTAACCATCAGAATTTATTGCAGAGCTCTCCGGTAATTGGATTGTATTAATATAAGCACTAATTTCATACATAATTGCGATGCCATTAATTGTTATTAGATCCTTTTCAAATATTTGGAATAGATAGGTTTTGTTGGCCGGTTCAATTTCAGTAATGTGTAAGCTTGCCTTCATAAACTGACATCAAATCCAGGATTCCAAACTGGTGTTGATTAATCCCTTAAAGCAAAACTCGAACATATTTTGCTGGACCTGGGAACATTCAAATATATTGGGTTTAGCTTCCAGTCTAACTGGATGCAGTTGAATGCCAGTATTTTATTAAGAGCGACTGCTAATCTGACCACCACAATCCAGTTATTACTGGGTATTATGACCCCTCGGTAAGACTGGTTGTAGATCTTCGGGCCAAATAGCTACCTTTAATAGTCATTATAGGTATTCGGTCATCCGGTTTGTTAGCATAGTTTGAAAAAGGCTAGGCAAATGATGTACGGTATTCGACTAAGTATTTCAACCTAACACCAGTATCACAAACTTTCAACACAAAACAATAAAAAAACAAACTCGAACTAGCACCCACCTGTATTCATACATCAAGTTTAATAGAACGGCGCGCGAACAAAATGAATGACTTCGGTCTGTGACGGGGTAAAATGTAACAAAAAAAATATAGCACACTACAAAAAATAGCACTCTGGTATCGGCAAATTGCGAAACAAAAGTAGTTGCCGCAAAGAGTCGGGTAGTAAAAAACAATGGAAAAAGCCAACGAGTTTCAAGTACGGCAAAAGATGTTAAATAGCTAGTTAAATGTGAAGTATTTTCGACCTTTGCGGCAGTAATAGCTCGGAGTTCATTTAGATGAATCAGAAGTGATGTTGGAAGGATGATTTAAGAGCGTTTGAATGGAGGAGTCGAAAAATGGTTGTGGGTTAAACTATCCTAGCAAAAATTCTGCAATTAACTTTTGCGTGAGTTATTGTCACACTGGGATATAATTACATCCCTGTAGGGCTAGATACAGGTGCACCTAATCGTACAGCAACATTTAGTTAACGCCTGTTGTTATCAACGAGACACATTTTAATCTTATCTCCATTTCTTCTATTGAGAAATTCCCCATAGAAAAACTTAATAGCACTTTACCCGACCAGGAAAGCTGCCTCATGATCAGCATTAGTTGTTTCGGCTACCAGAACAACAGTACTATAATCGCTATGTGCTAACTGGTAACAAGTAAAAACTTTTTGTTTTAGAACTTTCATTGTTACATCACGGCTGATTTCCCTGCAGGGTTGTCTTCAAGTCTTCATCATCATAGTTCCTTGGAGGTATTCTCAAAAAGTTTAGTAATGAATCAGTTGAATTGGCATGACGGTTGACAGGGGAGCAAGGAGTTGAATTTTCCTGAGCCGATCATTAGTAACACGAGACAATGCTTAGAAAATGATGATAAAAACATGTTCCCTTAAATAGGGTATTTCTCCAAAAAAATCTTATTAGTCCGTCTGTTAGATTATCGTAAAAAATGAATACGTGTTTTTTAAATTAATAAAAAATTACGAAAATAAAACGTGTCAAAGATCATGAGTTTTTGACGTCACTTTGTGGGTAATAAAGTACTATCCTTGTGACGTCACACGATTTGACGCAAATTTTCGAAGCACTGTATTGTCTTCATCTTTTGTTTAAGTGAAATAAGAAAAAATACGTGTCCATTATTTTTTGAAAATCTATCTGACGGACTAATTAATTTTTTTTGGTGAAATACTCTATTATAAGAACCTCGAAAACGTTTGAAAAGTGTTCACCTGGTTTCACTAGGTACCAAAAATCTGTTAAGCCATTTAATTCCCCTACCACCGACCACAACGCGTGTCCGCCACACATCAGTCTCCTACCACGAGTCGCTGACAGCCTCAGAATTAGATTGGTCGTGACGTTTCCTCCTTAATGAGATAACACTAACGAGTTTGTTGACGGACGTCGCACTGACAACAGAAATTATTCACGACTGTGCCACTGCGTTTCGAATTCGTGGTACGGGTTTTTCAAAGTGCATTTGGTGTGTTTGTGCGAATTTGCGTACGCCACCGACGATCAAAACCGCTAATGTATTTTAATGTAGGTTTAGGATAATGAGGGATTATTCCACCTTATCTATACTATTTAATTATATTTGTGACGGTAAGTAAATGTGACAGGTGAGTACGAGTAAGTGTGTGAGGTTGGTGAGTAGGAAGTATAGTGACGTCGTCTACGTAACTATTAAGGGTGTAAAAGTACCCACCCTTAACGAAACCGAAAGGTACTTGTTGTCCCCGTCACAGTGATCCTTAATTGCCATTACCATCCTTGAACAATAGCTTTATTTATGAAAAAATAAACAAAAAAAAACCTTACTTCAGACGGCACACTTTTATGGCAAGTATTAATTAGTTATGATCTTCTGGAAAACCTTAAAATAGCAATAGCTCTTTAGTTGGTGATTTAGACCATCAAACTGGATAGCTTTACTAATAAACTCATATCTGATTCGTGGAAAAAAACCTGTGGTACAGAATCCAGACTGTTTCGCTGTCTCCATGTAAACGTAACTATCTCAGAATGTCGTTCTTTGTGAACGTTGTTTAATATAATGAGGAGACTTACTCGTTTGAAGTATACTGTGACTTAATCACTTCCTTGTATATCTAAAAACCATTACAAAAGAGAGCAGCACAATTACGTATATTTAGTCCTCAAAATAATTAACGAAGTAACATTGTCTTTTCAAAGCGCCCCGAGGCAAACGAAAATCACTGAAAATTTCACAGATTTTTAAAAACACAGATCCAGACTCTCAATAACAATAATATGATGTTTGAAACCATAGTTATAGTTTGATTGAGGGCAGATAGGCAGTTGCTTGATGTATAATACTGGTCTCCAGCTGCATCTGGTTGGATTGAAAGCCGGCCCCATACATAGTTGAGAAAAAGCTGGGCAGATAACCATAGATTTGCGGAAAAATAGGAATAAGTCTTTTATGATCCATGCAAGTTTTATTTACTTCTATCTACACCTAGGCTTTAGAGTCTAGAGCTTTAATCTTAATCTCTTGGGTTTCTTTTATAGTACCCATAAAATGAATCAATAAGTCTCTTCAAGTTAAATAGTGGTATTAATCTGGATCCAGCAAGAAGTTAACCAGTTTGCCAGTTAACCCAGTTGGTAAAAGGCTAGGCTATGATAATATTACTATACGAGAAGATAATACTGTTTAAGATTACTATTTAAGATAATACTGTTATTTTTATCTTTATCATGATAAAGGACACATTGGTCCAAAAATCTGTCTTACCAAGGAAATGACGTATTACCCATCGGAAACCGGGTAACACTGGTAAACACTTTTTCAATAGTTGGGAAAAGTCCAAGTAGGTGAAGATGCAAAACCTCTCTCTCTCTGCTCTGACTAAATACCATCCTTATTCCAATGTACAGTCGAACAAGCTATTAAGAATACAGCCAGCTTACTTGCATTTACTTTTAAGGCGTGGATATACGTGAATTGACCTTTTTAGGATTCATTAGAACAATTTTTTTCCGCAACCATCAACGGATGGTTTTTAAAAAAAATATATATTAATTTACACAATCTAGAGCATGTCTTCTTCAGTCCAAAAAAAAATAAAAATAAAATTTAAACATCATAAATAAATTTGCAAAGTAGCCTCTGTTTTTTAACTCGTTACAATTTTTCTTCTAAACTATCGATCATAGGATATTTTTATTGCCATTAATACAATAGATAAAGTCATGCCGATGGAACCTTTAGCTCATTTTTGCCAATAACTGTCTTAATTATTTATTTAGATTTTTTTTACGTAATCGCTACTCGCAAATCGCGTAGCTACTACCCCTCTGGCACCCAATGAATCGGTTGCGGGAGGGTGAAATGTCAGTGGCGTACATTCAGCTCGATACATTTAGAGACTGATGCCAAACGATACAGCGTTTGACATCAGTCGCTTAATGCGAAACGCTTTATAAAACAAAATTGCAATCAATATTTTCAGTGTACTAGAATTATTAAAAAAACTCTACGTGTATACTTATTAGCTTGTTCGACTGTACGTTGTCGTTTTGACACTGAAGTACAGGTCGTAACTCGACACGAAGCCACTCGGAGTGAATTATACCGAATTATTCGGTGCTCACATAAAACGCGCGTTACACGCTTTTATGATCGTATTTGTTTCTGGATCTCTGGTTGGTACCATTTGTTTTCGTGGTCGCGGTGAAAAGCTATCGGAAATGTTTTTAATTCTCCTGGGTATTTTCTTTGCTTGAGAGCACGGGCCTAAATAAAAATGATCTCATGGATCGATCACCAAGGATTGTTTCGTGGAGGGACACAACCCGCAGTTTCTTACAGATTTAAGCTGTTGGTCTCGGTTGTTAATGCTTTGTTAGGTTTTAATGGTACATACCATTGATAAAAGCTAAGCATCACAATCATTTTGTAATGACTTTAAATATAATGCTTTGTTTAATGGTTTTAGAGATACAAATTATGAAAAACTTAGCAATCTACGGCATGCAGGACTAGATACATGAAATTTTATGAGGAAAGTTTAATACGTAGGTACTTGATCTAAAACCATGGGACTGTTTTTTCGCGATAACGAACTTTCAGTTAAACGGTCCTTTTTTCTAAATAATGATGACCTTTTTCTTTATACATACATGCTAAACGCACTATACAAAGAAGAAAAATGAGTAAGAAATTCCCTTTTTTTTGGAGGATAGGAATTTATCAAATTCAATCCTCTTGCAGGGAGTTTGAGACTTCTACTGACTAAAAACCACCCATGTTCCTTCTTAGCCCTATATGTCAAGGCCGCGGTATCTCTTACAACATCCCGCAGCCAGTGAGTGCCTTTTTTTTTTTTTTGGTGGGTGTAAAATCATCGAATAACCCCTCCCGCTCTTGGGCAGAGCGAAAGGGAGTGTCAGACTTCTACTGACTAAAAACCACCCATGTTCCTTCTTCGCCCTCTATGTCGAGGCCGCGATAACCAGAGGACTACCCGCAGCCCCGACAGGGGCCAGTGAGTGCCTTAACCTTTATTTTAATAAATCCTTTTAAACTCACAAACCGTTGGTAGGGGATCCATTTGATGTTGGTTGTTTGATAATAAACATATCCAATGTTTTATTGAAAATTATATCGAATAAATTCTGCGCGTGTTGTAAAAAAGATCTTAGTATTGATACATGCGCCTTGTGATGTTACATGTCTGATTATTTCGCGTAAAAAGCGTATTTTAGATGCTAGGTACACAGTACTTTTGCGTGTTTTATGGAAATAAACAACGTTTTTTACACTGGAAATAGCTGTACGGAATAACGAAAAGTAAATATTAGGTGTATGTTCTAGTTGTTAGCTTGTATACGTTATAGTTGATGTTGTAGACATGTGCTTCGCTGGTCTAGTGGTCGCAAGCATCACTACACGGAACAAATATTTGTACGGCCTTCAGATAGTTGTTCCGGGTCTGGGTGTTTGTTTATTCGAGTTTAAATATTTGTAAACGCACCCATGGTAGAGAAGAAATTCCTAGTGTGGGTCAACATTTTTTTTCAAGTGTTATTTTTGTTCAAATGTTTTTTTTTTTTTCAAGTGTCATTTTATTTCAAGTGTTATTGGGTGTTTCCATCAAGAATTTCTCAGCATGAGCCAACGGAGTCTGGGTTTGTGCCAGGATAATGGCTATAGGCTTGCCCCCTATTACATAGGAATTACTGGCGTGATGTTATGTTTTTGTTGAGTATGCGTGCGTGTGCCTACGCACCTTTAAGTACATACAATAAACGTCCGTGCGTTACTAGCAAGCAGTGGTTTCACTCGTCTGCCTCGTTTTTAACATTGGCGACGAGGATGGGATCAAGTTGGCATCGGAGACTTCGACCCCTTCGCGTCGAGAAGCTACTCCTTGATCGGGAGTTAAAGTTTCTTTTCATTCTTCTCATGAGACCAACGCTTTGGAATCGGTTATTATGCCTTGTGAGTGGGACTGTAGCTTAGTTTATTACTGCGGTACTCTTACTTAGTAAAGATTTGACATACTTTTGTATGACAAAACTGACAAATCCTTTACTAAGTGATGGCCTAAGTAATCAATAAAGCTCTCTGAGTGCGGTAGTTAGCTTATTAAAATTTTGTATTTGTTCAATTATTCACTCTTGCAACTGGCTTACTTGAAATAAATGTTTTTGATCTGATTTGATTTGAGTGCAGAGTCAGTGTGTGGCTATTATAATCACGAGTCATCCCAGTGTCGGTTCGCTAAAGTGAAATGCAGGAAAAGCTACGGGGTATCTGCGTAAGATGTGTAAAAACATAAATTATGTCGAATCGAGAGCGGTGGATGAAATCGACGATGACGGTGCGTGTTTTAATATCTTCTTCTTCTTTATGGGGTTCAGGTTTCCGTACTTAGTCCTTGAAGGTGACCATTGTGCGTGAGCCATGGTGGCCGATTACTCCAACCAGCCCACCTCCCTCCAGAAGCAGATCAGACTTCCCGGTCTCCTCAGGACATCCGCAAGGGATCTCGGTGTTCAAATATTAATATTCGATCGGTTATAGAGGAGCCGATGATAGAAACGTTATCGGTTTCAGTTTTGTAGACACGTTGGATAAGGATACAACGGTCACTGCACCGATAGTCGTGTCAGTCAACGGCTTAACAGTCAAAAGCCTAGATCAATACATGAGAAGGTTCTGGTTCGGTAGCTGGATCAAGAGCTTTATTCAGAATGGGGTAGTTCTAGCCACGATGTATATATTGTTATGAGGTAGCTTGGATCCTGTTACCAATTCTGCCAACCAGTATTTTCTTGACATAACACAAATTTTCCAGTTCATCCAATGTTCAAAGAAGTAAAACGACGTTCTTGGATGCAGCCTCATAATAAATACCTAACTACACAATACTTTATTTCGAAGTTTTTGAGTTACCGGGTGCTATGTCGTTATAAATTTTGTTCAAAGATCATTTCTAAAGGGGAGAAGGAGATGACTGCTGAAACAACGACAAATGATGATGATGATACCATTTAGCCGAATTCAGCCACTGCGACTGCATTCGATGGCTTTTCGCAGTGGTTGTCTACGTTGTGGAAATTGTTCGATCAAGTTACCGCAAAGGGCATAAGAAGGAACACAGATAGATTTTATTCAGTAAGAGTATGATAATCTCTCCTGTTCTCCCAGGAGGAGTCATTTAATGATTTACCATTAATAAAATAAAGTTGTTGTCAAGAGTTTTGTTGTGCTGCGCTTTCGAGTTGCCATACCAAACAGTTAGATACGAGAGTAGGTACGTATACGGAACAGAAGGGAATACACGTTAATCAAACTTGCTAGGTGTGCGTTGCACACTGTTTTATGGTTAGCTTTAATTTACACGGTCAGTTCCCGGGGTGCGGGGCAGGGCGGGTCGCAGTCGCAGCCCGCTCGCCTGCGTAGCTCGTAGAGATATATAATTATTATTATTACATAGGTAACACTAAGTTTGACTGAAACACTCCGACCACAGAAGATACATGTCAGAAACCATAAGAAGCTGCCTGGACCACTTTATGCTAAAGATTAATAAAAAAAAGGTCTCTGCATCTATTGCCATCCTACACACTACTATTACTGATCACTACACTACACTTATGTCACTTCGCAAACAAAAACATACACAAGTTAAAAATAAGTCTAAAACTACCTTAAATTTTGAAGAAGCTCTTATACATATTCAGCAGCAGAACCTTGCAGAATTACTATTTTGTGATGACCCTAAACTACTGACTGACCTGACCTACTCATTATGAAGCTCTCTGAAGCTATTAATCTCAACACTACTCATACGAAAATCCCCTGCAGTAAACGCATTATTAAACCCTGGGTTACCCCTGGTATACTACGTTGCATAAACAATCGCAATAAACTACAAAAAAAAACTAAGATTGACCCACACAATGAAATACTTAAAATTACGTACAACCGGTACAGAAATCACTGCAACAACCTCACTAAAAAACTTAAAAGAAAATACGATAGGGATTTACTTGCAAACTCAATCTCAAACAGCAAATTACTTTGGAAAAACATTAAAACCATAACGTACAGTAACAAATCTAAAAGTGAAAACATCGAGCTGATAAATAATAAACCCTCCCCCATTGAATCGGCAAATTACGTTAACAATTTCTTTGTGAATATCGGTAAACAACTCGCCCAGCAAATACAGCCAATCTTAAATAATAATGACCACTCAGCTCACCCACTTTCAGCACAAGTCAATTCTTTTGTACTTCTGGACACTGACCACAATGAAGTGGAAAGAACTTTGATGCACCTAAAGTCAGATAGTGCTTCTGGCTGTGATAATATTACGACAAGATTTTTAAAATTCATAAGCAAGGAGTGTGTCCCGATTATTACTCATCTGACAAACCTCTGCTTTAGAGACGGCATCTTTCCAGGCCCTCTTAAACAATCGACCATAACTCCGGTCCACAAGAGTGGGGACAGAGACGATGTCAACAATTACAGACCCATATCTGTCCTTCCAGCTATTTCCAAAATACTAGAAAAACTACTAAACATTAGGCTTCTTAAATATCTAAATACATTTAATCTACTATCCCCGACGCAATATGGTTTTAGACAAAATATATCCACTGAAGATGCTGTAACTGCTCTTAGCTCACTTATAAGTAATAATCTTGATAATGGGGACAAATGTCTGACCATCTTCTTAGACCTTAAAAAGGCATTTGACACCGTCTCTGTCCCACTCTTGGTGAGCAAGCTTGAAAGGATGGGAGTAAGAGGAACTCCACTCGATCTTCTGAAGGACTATCTTTCAAATAGGAAGCAGAGGGTAAGGCTGGGACAATACAGTAGTGATGATGCAACGGTGTCGTATGGCGTGCCTCAGGGTAGCGTTTTGGGTCCCACCTTATTCTTAGTTTACATAAATGACTTGTGTAAAATGAATTTATATAACGCTAAAGTCTTCTCATATGCTGATGACACAGCTATTGTATTTCATGGAAAATCTTGGGATGACGTTAACAAAAGTGCCTCCACAGGTATGTCCCAAATTAGTAAATGGTTAAATAACAACTTACTCACTCTGAACACCTCAAAAACAAATTACATTTGCTTTACCATCAACAATCGTACACAACCTAAAAATGACTTTATTATCAAAGTTCACGTATGTGGCGACCCTCAAACCCAATACTGTCCGTGTCCCAGTATAGCTAAGGTCTCACAGACAAAATACTTAGGTGTTATTCTTGACCAGAATTTATCCTGGTACCCCCATCTCGAACAAGTCGTAAAAAGGGTTAGAAATTTGAGTTGGATATTCAAGACACTAAGACACATTGTTCCATCTAGGGCTACAAATAGCAATGACTCCTCTAGAAACATTTTAAAGGAAATTTATGTCGCCTTGGTACAATCTGTATTGGTGTATTGTATTCCTGTCTGGGGAGGTGCAGCTAAGACCAAATTTATACAAGTAGAACGAGCTCAAAGAGCTTTGATCAAAATTATGCATTTTAAGAAAACAAGGTACCCTACTCATAGGCTATATCAGATTAGTGAGCTGCTTTCAGTGAGAAAACTGTATATTGCTCAAATTGTTTTGAAAAAACACAAGACACTGCCTTATGATGCTAGCAATCTAACAAGGAGGAGGAAAGACCTTGTGGCGAATATTCCACAAACTAAAACCAATTTCTGTAGTATGCAGTATGATAGACGTGCATCTCACCTGTACAACAAATTAAATAAGGAACTACATTTATACACCAAAAAAATTTATGAATGCAAAAAAAATATAACTGAATGGATTAAACAACTTACATAATTATGAGGAAACCGAGGCCCTCTTGCAACATGCATCGTAACTCTGTCATCAACCAACCACTCACTCACACAAACACACACTTCTCACTCACACACACATACATCTCACAACACACCCCACTCACACAAACACTTACATCACAGAATACACCCACCTAATTATATCATCTACCACAATACATGCACACAACTACTGGTTTTCCATATACATGTATAATTTATGATTATAATTAGCAAAGAAATTACACAGTTTGTTGTTGGTAATTACTTTTAATTGTGTAGTTTCAAAATTAGCATATTTTTTTACATTTTTATATATTTTTTATTATTGTTACTTTGAAATGTTTTCATTAGAAAATAAGGTCTAAAATTGTTGGTACACCACGTAACTTAAAGTTTCGGAAGAGCGAAGTGACCTAACAGGCATTTTTTTGTCTAAAAGGTTACTTCTAACACTAGATGTAGTACATAACTTGAATGAAAATAAATTATTTGTTTATTTGTATATTTGTTTAATTATTTGTACCATTGACAACATCCTAGGCAATAGCTAATAGAGACGTATGAAATAATAAAACATGTCATTTTAAACCTTATTAGAAGAAACATAAAGCCAAGACAATGATGATACTTTTTTTTTTTGGCGGGTGGAAAATCATCGAATAACTCCTCCCGCTCTTGGGCAGAGCGAAAGAAAGTGTCAGACTTCTACTGACTAAAAACCACCCATGTTCCTTCTTAGCCCTCTATGTCGAGGCGACAAGATGATACTGAAGTCCACTCCTTTTCAAATAAAAGATATAGTAACAAAATAACATCGGGTAAACAAAACAAGATTATTACATTTAATTCCCAAAAAAACAGCTTTAAAAAAATGATGTGCCGTAATTTTAAATACGGTAATCCTTTTGGTAGCACGCCTCAGCGCCAACGATAGTAAAACTGAACGCCTCAAAACTGTTTATTAAAAATTTAATTAAAAATGTAATACTGCTGTAAGTAATCTTCGGATTTAGTTTTTTTGCCATTTTATTTATGGTTGTAATAAACAATTTTGTTCGGGAGGTACTTTTTCATCGTTTCGTTGTTTTTTTAATAAAATTACAGATTTCATCGTTTATCTAAGCTCTGACAAATAGGAATATGAAGAAATCATCAAGAAAGAGCTCCAAGTACCCATTCTACTAAGTATCTACCATCTTACATCGGGAATCCAGGCGCACTGCAGGCTATCATATTATGTTGATGTTCCATTATATTCTCACAAAGCGCTTTGATTATGCGCACAGCCAAGGAGTGGACATCCCTGCCTGCGTCGGTGTTTGCAAGTTCATTAGATCCCCATCTATTTCAGTTGCAAATTAATATGGTTTCTTTTGGCTTAGCTCATCCATCGTTGACCTCATATTTGTCTTCAGGACAAGATTGAGGTCAAGATTAGGACTCTTCAAACAACATCATCATCTTCCTAACTTTTACCCAAATTCGAGGATGTTGGTTTCGGCGTCCAGTCTATCCAGAAAATCTAGCTGAACCTGATTAGACCTAAAGCCGACCGCATCCTAGTCGAGAAAATGTTTGGCAGATGACGACCGTATAAATATTTCGTGACTAAAATCTATAGAAAATAAAAATATTTTTTTTGTACCATCTTTGTCGTAATTTATGAAACGAAACCTCTTCAACTTTTAGTGTATATGAAAAACTACTCACGCATAAAACCTCTCCTAAACAACGGGTAAACGTGTCATATATAACACCTAAGTATATAAACTAGGACATTCCCATGAGAAGCATAAGCATTACAAGTTTTACAACCAAGCTTTACGTGTTCGTATCCAAAGATTTTATGCTCCTATATTTAGTACTAAAATTTTATAGAAACTCACCGTCGATGCTCCTATTTTCCATGTTATCAAAGGCTTGTAATAAATATAGAGGGTATGCCTCTTTTCTTCAAAGCTGTGGCATGCACAGACACGATCGTACGTTAGCGTGGTTGATCCGTATGGATATGGGTTATCCGCTGTAGCGAGGCCTCAATTTTAGTACGAGGTTTTGTTTGTGGAAACCCGGTTTTCGTTGTGATTTATGGATGTAGCTGTAGTTAATTATGTTTTGATTTAGTAAGCGAGGCGGCCATAAGAATATAGAGGGACTAAAAATTAAAAAATATAATAGGGTTGTTTACTCACTGAAAATAATTAGTCCGTCTGTTAGATTAGCGAAAAGTATTGAATACGTATTTTTTGTTTTATCAAATCAATAAAAATGGACGAAGATAAAACGCGTCAAAGATTTGAGTGGGGGTTTGTGACGTCACTGACCCGTAAAAAATGCCATACTAATGTCTTAGAATATGATGTCACACGAGTTTTTAAAGCACTGTCTTCATTGTTTGTTAACGTGAAAAAAGAAAAAATACGTGTCCAATATTTTTTGCTGACGGACTAAATATTTATTTTTTGTAAGCTACTCTATTGTTGAAGTATGAGATTACGTGCCCGATTCCAAGGTCGAAGGGTCAGTTAATCGTTGTTATTCTACAATTAGTTTTAAGTAGCAGTCACGAGTTTGAATTTTTGACCGGTTCATGGCAACATACTCGCCCTCTAATACATAGGACTTATACTAAACGTTATTGGTTAAATTTGGGTATACTCTTACAGACACGTCTACTTTTTCATTCGGGGATTTGATTACTGGCACGATGTTTTATCATCTAAAACATAAAAGAATCTGTTGGGGCTGAAAACGAGAAGTTTAACTACAGATTTAACTACTATACCCACACGAAACACAATTTCCTAAATGGAACACGTTCCATATTTAAATCGATCAAGATATTTGTAATTCATTACACACAGCCGCTGCAGCGCTGCATGCTAACCAGTTGGTTAGATGGTTAGACTAAATACGCTTTGCTGGGATAGTTTCAGCGAGATATTTTAATTGACAACGTTGCTTGTAAAGGTTTGAGGTCTTACTTCTTATCGGCGAAGTCCATAACTCTTTGGTTTTGTTTACGGGAAGTAAAAAAACTTGATGGCAAAACTGTTAGCGGTTTTTGTCGGGGACTGAAATAATTTAACACAATTCCCGTTTGTCCTTTACAGATTTTTGACAGTGGTTACAAGCTCTAAAATCTGACAACCAGTTTCACCAAAGGGTATCGAGATCTAGTTCTAGTTTGTGGAGGTTACACAGGAAGTTGCTCCTTGTAAAATGACAGTATTTTACATGAAACGATTGCCTATCTGAGCAATTCATGTCAAGTTGCGTCAATTTCACCTCCATATTTTGTTCTATTTTGACGTCACCGGTAATCCGAGGTGTTTAATTGAATGTCAAACGTTGTGCTAGATTCTTGGCACTCTGTCTAAGCGCATTGCGACTGCAGCTTTAATTATATTATCCTTTATTTTACACCGTAGGACAGTGCAAGACCAAATCCAAATATTTGTTCACATCACTTCATCATCACCAGCCTATATTGTTCCCACTGCTGGAACACAGGCCTCCTCTCTCTTTGAGAGGGAATGGGCTATAATCTACCACGCGGGCCCAGTGCGGATTGGTAGATGTCACATGTCTTCGAATGTTTGGTTCTAAGCCATGCCGGTTTCCTCACGATGTTTTCCTTCACCGTTTTGAGAGCAGCGGTGATTAAATTACACAAAGTAATGTGCCTGCCTGGGTTCGAACCCACGACCTACTGTTCGTAAGTCGGGGCCGCCACCACTGGGCCACCGCTGCTCTCACATCACTTCTTGGGGGCTTAAATCAAGTGTTCAGAAACACAATATAACAAAATAAATAAATAAATAAAATATCGAACCAGTTATCTTATAGGATCCGAAAAAAAACTAAGTTGAGAAATGGCATTTCGAAGCAGAAACAGGATCGTGGATTGTAGAGCTTAGTAATTTCTGCCTACCGGTATGATAAAAAAAGTTAAGAACTAAAACCCAACAAGGACAAAAAGAAACGACGCTGAAAAAGTCTGAAAGGAGATTTTCAGGATGCTGAAAAATAAAAGCCGCAGTCACACGTTATTAAAGTGTTTAGGTGGGTAAGTATAAACTTGTGACTGTGGCTTTTCTTTAAACAATTTTGGTGTTAAATATTTTTTTTAACACATGACTTTTTGTGCGCTAGAGGGCATCACTTTAAATTTGAGCAGTATTTTGGAAATGTACATATGAAGCCCTTTCAAATGATAGGTACCAAACACGGCGTATTTATCTCCACTTGTAATTTTACACGTTACGTTTTGTCCGCTAGAGGGCGCTATATCGATTTTTGTGATGTCACGTAGCGTATGTTCACCGGACAATTAAGACGGTTTTAATGATACTTACCTCATATGTCGAGTTACGATAAGTTGATTAGGAGCTATGAGGTTATATAACAAATGAAAATACTCACACACGTACATATATATACATAGTCAGACAAAATCATAACCATCCTTTGGCATTGCCGTAGTCGCGTAATAAACAAATATACTTTGAAAATAAATATTCCAAATAAAATTCCATGTAAATGTTCATTGCAAATACAGACTGGCTGTTATTTAGACATTTGTGATAGATTAACCAAATAACGCTTTGACGAAGTTAGGAATCGATTCTAGGATCTTAAACTTAGTATGTTGACCACCGAGGTAGTCAACGGTTGAAATCAAACTAGGTATTTATGAAAAAAAATCATTACACGTGTCGTATATTATACACAAAGTTTCTTTGTATACATAATCTACTATACAAAGTCTTCTTCAAGCAATTTAGTGACTTGCCTTTTCATAACTAATTAATTACAGGTATTTCAGACTGTAAGTATGAAGCATAAAATTGAGCTCGCCCGTGTAAATGTCACTATGTTTTTAACAAAGTTAAAAATAATAAATGTTTGTTTGTTTGTGTTCAGGTCTAGACCCGACACAACTATCTGCAGGCCCGAACCCGCGACACACGACAGTCAATTGTTCGAGCCACTGCGTCAACCGTGTCGTCATACTATGGTTCCAGCTTCCCCATGTTCGAAAAAAGGCTCTGCCTTAGACATATTTTTTTTTTTAAAGACGCTGGACACACTGGTCAAGTCGTCAGAGGAGTCTTTCTAATTTTCCGAACAAATTAGTGAGACAATCACTGACGATCGCCGACCCGAATCTGCACGACCAATCGTTTTGGTTAGGATACGAGTGGTCCATTCTTTGATTGTATCAGTAACGACATGAAAACAACATCCAATTATTTTAGTATAAAAAAACTTCTTTGTGTTCTCTCTGCTACAGATATTTGAAAAAGTTTTAGTTCCATCGCACTGCCAATATTCACTGTCTATGTTGAAGTATTGAAATTCTACCCATTTGCAGTTTCCAGAATTCAACACGAAGTTTTTTTGTTTCATTTCCGAAACCAAATAGAAAAAATACTCTAAACTTGAGCTCTAAACACACCCGTCAAGGTATTTTTGACGGTTATTCTTCGAAATTATTTCAAAAGGTGTTCAATTACTGTTTTGCTACTGAACAGTAATTATCACTTATACACATAATCAGTCCTTTTTTGTGATCATATTCTTTTTTTTTCTCGTTCACGTTCATAAATCAGGTCATACATGCGCAACAGTTGTGAGTATTAGGCACCTGTACTTTCAGAAGAACCTCACTTATAAGTTCAGTGTTTATTTTTATATGGCGTCCCCTCCTGGCGTTTAAGGGCTAGTAGTGCGCCCGTCAGGGCTGCAGGATGTTGTAAGAGGTACCGCGGCCTCGATATAAAGTGCTAAGAAGTCTGACACTCCCTTTCGCTCAGCGCAAGAGCGGGAGGGGTTGTTTGATGATTTCCCAACCCCTAAAAAAATAAATAAAAAAGGGCTAGTAGTGTGCTAGCTCGCCGCTTATGACGACGACAGGCCGTGTCGACGGCGCGTTCGTTTTCCGCGCTCGCCTCCAAGAGATGTCAGCAACATTGTTCGCCAATGACGCGGGCACTCCGCACTCTTAACCTTGTAGCTGGTGATGTGGATTTATTTCATTGTTCTCTGAGTGAGTTCACAAAAAATGCAATGTTTGTGATTAGTTACAAAATTTAATTTTAAATTATAATTGTGTACACTATCGCATTAGGGTATACCCTGTAAAGATAGTCGTAATATGGAGAATAAATAAATAAATAAAATAAATAAAAATAAATAAAACATGGGAGGGGCCCAAGGGCCGACGCCCGTCGGGGCTGCGGGTTATTTGAAAGAGATACCGTGGCCTCGACACAAAGGGCTAAGAACGAACGCGGGTGGTGTTTAGTCAGTAGGGCAAGTAGTGTCACGTTTACATAACAATCATAAGACTGATAGCTCTTGACTGCAGTTTAATGGAATATGCTAATCATCATTAGTTCTTTTAGAAATACCATCACGCCTGTAATCCCCGAAGGGTTAGGTAGAGGTGTACCAATTATCATACTCACATATCACCAGTTATTTTCTACTGACTAAAAACCTCCCATGTTCTTTCTGAGCCCTATATGTCGAGGCCGCGGTAACCTTGTGAACAACCCGACGGGGAAAAAAATGCCCTTAATCTACAAAAAAATATAAAACTTGGATTAAGCTGGTTAATCCACGAAAAAACCGCAAGCAAACCCGCAACGGATCACTGTATTTAATAAAGCAAGCTATTGAGCTGTAAAAGAGTTTACGGCGACTCTGCAAAAGCCAATTAGAAGCTTAAATTTATGGCAGCCGTCTTACCATAAATTGTTACATTTTAATTTAAGTCCACTGGCCCAGTCCTACTTGGAAACTCCAACTTTGTAGTTCAATTCTGTAAGTCTTGCTACGAATTTATTACTTTTGGTGATGGGATTACGTGTTTTTTTTCGTCTTTATATCTTTTTTTTATGATACTGTCTTGATGAAGATTGACCGTCGATTGTCTTAGACTGGGATCGGTTAATCACACTAATATTATAAAGGCGAAAGTTTGTGAGTGTGTTTGTTTGTTACTTCTTCACGTAAAAACTACTGAACGGATTTGGATAAAATTTTGTACACAAATAGGTAGTTTATAACCTGGATAACACGTAGGATAGTTTTTATCTCTATTTTATCTTCCCGCGGGATAATTTTCGAGTTGTAGCGGGCGAAGCCGCTGGCAACACCTAGTGTTACATAAAGCACGTGAAAATCAATAGAGCGCAACTTGACACACAGTCACTTGTATTTTGAATTCACTTTATAGAAATAAGATTCACTTTCAAATAACTGGATTATTCTTGACCTATGTGTAAGTTTTTTAGCTGTATGAGTATCATGCTACTCGTATCTACAATGGTGTATCGTTTTTATTCTGCCTTACATTTTTCAACACGCTTGTACTAAAATTTGAAATTCGATGCCAATTTTTATTTATCTTTAACAGCGGGTCCAATAGGTAGATTCATCCCGCGGTTCCCATCTGAGTGGGATCAATTTACCAAAGAGCTGTTGATTCACCTTAGGCACAATTGTTGTATAACAGAATTGACTTTTATAACTTTATACCATGTTTAAGGCAAATAAAGACTTATCTTGTCTTATCAGATAAGTGACAGTCACAGGAATAAGACGTAACCAAAGTATGTGCCAAGTTTATGGATCTTGGACTGATAACTGACCGATTCACAAAACAGATAGGTCAGCTGCACCTGCCGTGGTCACGGACACCTGTACTCCACACTGCACGCCCTCTAGTGGGGAAGCAGAGATTTCCACGATACTGTCTCCTTTTCGAGCCGGTCTATGTGTTTATGTTCCGTTTGATAAAGTTTTGTAACGAATGATTTAGCGAACTGTCTTACTCTTTATTAAAAAAAAGGACAGAGGGTTTTATACACTAGGATTAAACCTATTCATAAATCAAATTCTTTCACTTTGCATGACTTGTTCAATCTACAACTTACTTGAATTTATGCTAAACCATTCAGTTGAAAGAACCTTTTTACACCGTTTGAAGGTAGATTTGAATATGAAATTCAAATAAAATATGCACACGAAAAAAAGAAACATTTTAGGTACCTATACCACAAACTTTGTCACGAACTTTGCAATGACTTGTAACTTTATGACTTTGCTGCCGAATGCGAAATCTCTGTGAGTACGGAAGTGTTAAGTGAATTTGTGAGTGATTTTCATGTGTTGCACGTATTTTATTGCCTTTTTTACGGCTTGAGATTTAGGGAGATGTTTTTTCATGATGGAACACGTGTCGCTAAATCATTTTTGATGTGGAGATAATGATAATCGGTTGATAGTCTAGTCCTATTCACGAAATATTTTGTAAAGCGATAAAGACGATGTTTTCTGTCTGGTTTAACAACTGTCATCATAATATTTTAAATTATTAAATGTTGTAAGGGATCGGACTGACTCCAAAGATATGATTCTAATTAGTCCGTCAGTTAGATTATCAAAAAATACGTTGGTTGTGACGTCATTTGTAGGTTAAAAATGTACTGACATGTGACGTTTTAGAGGAGTTCACGAGTTTTTGAAGCACTGTATCGTCTTCACTTTTAGTTTATGTGAAAAAATAAAAAGAATATGTTTAATATTTTTGGGAAATCTATCTGACGGACTAATTCGGTTTTTTGTCCGATCATCTATTACGATTCACGTCCATAAAAATATTATAAGTTTTTATTTAATTAACAAGTAACGAAACAAAACTGTAACAAGATACCACTAAACATAACATCACGGCTGTAATCCTTGAAGGGTTTGACAGAGGTGAACCACATTAAAATAATTTATTTAATTGAAATAATGTCTGCTAAAAATCTAATGCTCAATTACACACTTCATTTTCCCGAAAACGAAGTTATTTTAAGCATTAAAGCCTCTGATTATGAAGCCCTTAAACTGAAACTAATCAAAGAGACAAAGAGCTAACCTATAAAATCGATTTCTCAATAAAATTTAACACTTTGACACACTCCATAAAGTCATAAACTGATAAAACTTAACGACGATTAGGGGCTGGCAGGGGCGTAGGGCTTAATTTCACGGGTTATGGGTCGTCTGCCCAGATATTTGATGTTTTTGCCCTAGTATTAACGAAGGCAGTCAACAAATTGTGTATACCTTTAGAGCTGTCTTGGGTGGATACGATTGATTGACTTTTTGCTAGAAAACATTGACGTAAAGTAGTGTAACGTTGTATTGATATGCACATTGTGTATGTAGGGTAAAAAAGTAGAACGAAAGAACACACACAAAATAACTAAAAAGTTCGAAATATAATATAATATAATATAATATCACACAACGCCACATCTAGTCCCAAGCTAAGCAGAGCTTGTGTTATGGGTACTAGACAACTGATAAACATACTTATATATTTCTAAATACATACATTATTATAGATAAATTACACCCAGACACAGAACAAATGATCGTGCTCATCACACAAACATTTGTCCTAGGTGGGAATCGAACCCTAGACCACACTAGAAATAAAACAAGTAAGTAGTTAAAAACTCAAAAACCCGACTGAAAAAACTGAAAGCAAAAAACAAGCACATTTGAATATTAAATTGTGAAATGAAAATGAAATGGACCCCACCTGCTTCCAAGTTTTGTTTAATTTAAAATGTGCTTGTTTTTTGATTTTCAGTTTTTCAGTCTGGTTTTTTAGATTTTAACTATATTCTTATTCTTATATCGAACTTTTTAGTTCTTTTGTATTTGTTCTTTCGTTGGTCGCGCAAAATTCTTCGCAGATGATTTAACGTTTGTTTATAGGATTTGTGACTTAAAATTTATTTTAAACATTAAGTGTCATATATTTTTGTAATCTCCTTTAAAAACTTTATTTTGACATGAATTCACGATGTGGCCCCTGAAATCCGCATCTTTTCTTTATTTTTTAATTTTAATGTAATCTAACGACGTATATTTTGTTCAAATCCCTTTATCCGTTTACGAGTTATGAGGAAACAAAGAAACAGATATACATACATACACGCCAAACACATAACCCTCTTTTTGGGCTTCGCTGCAGTGGGGTAAAAAAATAAAAACAAATGGGAAAACTTACAAATGTTTACTTTTTGCTGTTCGTTTCTACGTAGGACTATTTAATATTAAAGGGAGGGGCCCGTTGCTAGACTCTAACTGACTAAAAACTCCACGGTGTTCCCTTTCCACGCTTGAACCGAGGATTGTGGGAACTACTGTGACTTCCTTTACATGCACCTTTTTTTGGCGGGTGGGAAATCATCTAAGATCATCTAATCGTAAGACCAGCAAGTTATCTGTTTGTCAACCAAAGAAATGCTACGATTATCGACAAGTAACGCTCTAGAAAAAAGTGTCAACATAAACTGGTTTCGTCGATCTACTCACCTCTCTATTGGTCGGCATTCTCCACTAATGGCTAGGATTATTTTATACGGACAAAAGGTAGCAAATATAAATGCCACAGAATAAATACAAGGAGTAAACCAAGTAGACTTTTTAGTTGTTCAATCAAACACAGCGCAGCTTAGGGTTATCAACAAACTTTCACTGCACTACTTATAAAATGAAGCCACTTCGATCGATGTGACAGCCCCAACTTTCTCGGAAGCATGCATGCTCTGGATCCATGTCACCATAATCCGCCTTTTCTCAACAATATTGCGGTTGGTTTACAGTACAACAGGATGCACATGATTCTAAGCTGGTATTCACCTGAATAGCAGCTCAGATTCCGTGTAAAAGCTTTTCATGTGTGTGTATGTTGAATCCGAGAATTGTTCCCATTGATATACTGTATGTCAATATTAATATCCGTATTTATTTCTCTAAGATTAATAAACCGATGGATATCGCTAACAGTTAATTGTTTTCGCAATTGCTTAATAACTGATGTGTCAAGGATTTGGGTGCTTTAGTGTGATATATGGGTGGCAATAGGGTTATTGATTGATTGTAAAAGGAGATAAGTACCTAATTTCTTCTTGGAGAAAAACGTAGGTACCCTGTGCAATGTAACATGTCTTATCTGCGTGATCGATATACTTACGATCGCCCTAGTGACGCAGAATGTAGATTGTACCTTAAATCACTCCTTAATCCCAGCCTCATAAAACTATTTTTCCTGATAAATATTTATTCTTATTCCTTCCCCATTCAGGTTATATATGGATGTTTACTGACTAAAAAAAATATGATTCTAATTAGTCCGTCTGTTAGATTATCGAACAATATTGGATACGTATTTTTCGTTTTATCAAAACAAAAAAAAAAACGAACATAAAACGCGCCAAAGATTTGAGTGGAGGTTTGTGACGTCACTAACCGCAAAACTAACCGCAAAAAAATGTCACACTAATGTCTTAGAATATGACGTCACACGACTTTTCAAACCATTGTATCGCCTTCATTGTTTGTTTACGTGAAAAAAGAAAAAATACGTGTCCAATTGTAACGTCGCACGTTACATTTTGCACAAAACAAAACATATAAACTAAATTAACAATAAAAACAGCAACATTCCAATGTTTACTTTCATCCACCACCTGTCAAGGAACCGCAGACGTCAAAATATAATAACCATAGAAAATTACAAGTAGTGCGGTAGCAAATAGTAATTACTAAAAGCACAA
Source organism: Diarsia rubi (assembly GCA_932274075.1). Taxonomy (NCBI): domain Eukaryota; kingdom Metazoa; phylum Arthropoda; class Insecta; order Lepidoptera; family Noctuidae; genus Diarsia; species Diarsia rubi. The sequence goes on along the minus strand of OW026417.1, from coordinate 19,174,260 downwards.
GATGCATCAACTATCGGGCGCGCGAGTGAGGATTTATCTATGGGCTCGCGTATGTCCCATCTCTATCCAACGCTGCCAACGCGATCTTTTCGTTTGACATTAGGAATTTTGGTTTTTCCCGAAGCGGTCACACGTCTCACCATATCTAAATTATATGTGATTTCACACGTGTCTTAACTCGCCATTATCCGGGCCTAAAACAATTGCCTACCTAATCAACATAATTCTCCGCCATCGAGCAATTAAATTCGGTGTCTTTGAAACCCCCATACTGGGTAAGTGTTGGATAGCATGATATGTGTATATTTTGTGTTCTTTGTCCTTATAGGTTAACTTGGCATGTATGCTTAATTTTATCTATTTTAGTGTACGCTATTTCATGTATTTCATTTCAATCTAATGCCTTCAGCTCAATGCATTTTGATTTTTTCGTGCTTCACACTCAAAATGTGCTATCATGCCTTATTTTCACTCTTCCCACATGTAAACTCCGTCTGATTGTGACAATCCACCAACACCTTCATTAGTGCATTATTATTGCTGTTCGCTCTGCTTGGCTTGGTGTCGCAATCAGCGGAGTTGGCCTTTGGTCATCTCGTGACACGCTGGACGTCATGTTCCAGGGTCCAAAGTTCCGGCTAGAGCACCCTCAAGTTCGCGTTAGTTACGCGGCTGGTTCCGTCGTGCGTGCTTAAATCGGGCCGGCATCGGACTTCCCACCTGTTGGCCATACTTGCCACGTGGGCCGAGCCGGGCCGACGTAAAGAAGAGCTGGCCATCACCCCTACGCATCCAGCGTGGCACCACGCTGCGGTCATCGCCACGCCGGCTATCAGGGCAGTACAGCACATCCCACAGGGATGCCTTAGGAGTTTGTGTCCGTAGACCTTCCCACACCCATTTTTTATTTAAATATATTTTATGTAGACTGGTTGCGTGGTCTTATTTATAATAACCTGCGCCACGCACCCCTTTTCCGTCTCACAATATTTCTTGGAAATCTATCTGACGGATTATTTATTTTCTTTTGTTAACTACCCTATTGTGGAAGTCACTTAAGACAGATGAAAAAAGCACATAACCCTCCTTTTGGGCTTCGCCGCAGTCGGGTAAAAAAGCATTTCTACTTATCCGAAACATTCCTCATCGTCGTCATTTTCTTGTTCACACTCATTGACGCTTACCTTTACTAGTCATTTAATGAATCCCTTATTTTATAGTCATTTAATGAATCCCTTATTTTAAACTAATATTACCAAGCATGGTAATGGTATGTATTTAACAACTGTCGTTCAGTTATAGACAAGTAACCTGTCATTACAATAATATACGTTCAATCATTCGATGAGTGCATTAATAGTGATATGGCTGAGTATTGGCACGTTACGAGATATGCCTCGCCTATGCTATTAATGAGGGATAGATGTTGTGGGGACTCTCTTATAGCGGTTTTAGAGTTAAGTATTAATAATGTGTGCACTTTTTTTTTTACATTGACACAGCATGACACCTGTAGTCCCTGAATCCCTGAAGTGTAAGGCCGATGTGTACTTAATAGCACACCCACCTTTCGCCAGTATGTTTTAGACCCATGCAATAGGGAGCATGAGAACCAGGGTTACCGACGTAGCCCGAAGAATTGCCAGACTTAAGTGGTAATGGGCGGGGCGCATTGCTCGCAGAACGGAGGGCCGATGGGGCCGAAAAGTTCTGGAGTGGCGACCGCGAACTGGAACACGTTGCGTTGGAAGGCCTCCCACTAGGTGGACCGGTGACCTGGTGAAGGTTGCGGGGATCGCTGGATGCGATACGCACGGGACCGGTCAATGTGGCAAAACCTGGGAGAGGCCTATGTCCAGCAGTGGACGTCTTTTGGCTGAGATGATGATGATGAATAGGGAGCAATCTAAGTGCCATCAACCGGGCACAAATCCAGACTCAGTGAAAGAGGAAAGAGTCACCACGGCCCTGAAAGTGAAGCGCCTTAGGAGGAACGCGGATAGGTTATAGTCAGTAAGAGTCAGACAGAGAGGGCGGAGTCACTTGATGATCCCCAATATTAAAAAAAAAAAACTTACGCTGTTACTACGACTTTTTAGGTTTTTTTTACCGACCCATAACTAATGCAAAAGTTAATCAGCCATAAAAAAAGGTTCTATTACTAAATAACTCCTCAATTCAGCAGCCCCGCCGTCACTGCCACTCCCTTCACAGATGATTCAACAACGAAAGCCATTTTGGAAACAGATCCATTCGCTGAAACCCGTTCCATTACCGTGATTTATTCAATTATTCAACGACAAATGAATTACCGTGTTTTTTTGCTATGTAAAAGCTTTGCGAGCGAAAAAAGGATTATATGTTCCAACGACGTGGTGACGTCATGAAATAGAATATTATTTTTTTACGTGTAAGGAGGTTTGAGGGAGGAGTTTTGATAGGCGTGTGAAGATTTTTCATATTTTTCTGATAAATATTTGATTCAAATTCGAAGTTTCGAAGTTTACTTACAGATTCGAAGTTTTAGAGGTGTTAAAAGAAAACGACGTGACAAATTAATTTGTCCTACAATAAAAACATTGAAGACTTGGGGCAACCATCAAACTGGATTGGGCCTCTTTGTAGGACTATGATCCCACTCCCTTTCATAAAGAGAAGAGTCTTGTCTCCCAGCAGTTCGAACATAAAGTAGACTACATAGAGTACACCGTAGAGTGGTTAGATTTGCATATAAATATTGTGTAATCCACAGGGAACACACATAACATAACATCACGCCTGTTCCTCAGGGTTAGGCATGTTATGTTCAAGTCCCATATTATCGTAGATACTAATACAACATAAAAGGCACTGTCAATGTTTAATAAAAAAACAAAACAAAAGCAATGTCAAATTTAATGACCTACTTATATAGGGTAGTTAACAAAAAATATCTAATTAGTCCATCAAATAGATTTCCAAAAAATATTGGACACGTATCTTTTTTTTTCACGTCAACAAACAATAAAGACGATACAGTGCTTCCAAAACTCGTGTGACTTCATATTCAAAGACATTAGTATGACATTTTTTACGGGTGAGTGACGTCACAAACCCAATCTTCGTAATTTTTTATTGATTTGGTAAAAAAATCGTCAGACATAAGACGTCCACTGCTGGACAAAGGCTTCCCCCATAGAACGCCATAACGAACGACAACCTGCCGTTTGCATCCACCGGTTTCCCGCGACTCTCACGATATCGTCGGTCCACCTGGTGGGAGGCCTACCAACGCTGCGTCTTCCGGTTCGTGGTCGCCACTCGAGAACCTTTCTTCCGCATCGGTCATCGGTTCTTCGAGCGATGTGGCCTGCCCATTGCCATTTCAACTTGCATATTCTGAGAGCTATGTCGATGACCCTGGTATTTCCTCATTACGGTTTCTGTCGCATAAAGAAACTCCGAGCATAGCTCTCAACATGGCTCGTTGCGTGACTCTGAGCTTCTCTAAGAGGCCAGCAGTTAAGGACCATGTCTCTGTGCCATAAGTCATCACTGGCAACACACACTGGTTATTCATCCTCGTCTTCAGACACAAAAAAGAAATACGTATCAAATGTTTTTCGATAATCTAACAGACGGACTAATTAGAATCATATTTTTTAGACAGGAAACAACAAATGCCACATCGTGTGTTATGTGGACCTCTGAAAATTTGAGATTCTAAATAAAGTAATCACAATACGGGTTCACAATCCTATTTTCATAGTAAAAGTGAGTGGACAGTGAAACCATTCGCATGTCAATTTAAGTTTCCATTTGCGTAACAGTCAATCTGAACTGAAACCACCAACGAAATCCATTTGAAAAAATACGTGACAGCCCTAAAAAAATAAAATATTTGAGTCCCTGGAAAAATAACAGTAAAAGTTCCACAACTTTACCTCAATTATTGTAAATCTGGGATACCAACTTTAGAAGGTTTTTAGTACTTTGATAATAACGCAAAAGTATTGATTGAGAGTAGCGATTATACAGAAAAGTAGGCTGTTTCAGGAGGTCTTATGTACTAAAGATTAATAGGGTGTAAAATTATTCGTAAGGCCGGCCACATTTTATGAGGGGTAGAATCAAAGGTACCCATCGAATAGGCTTTTGATAAGGAAAATGAGATGAATGACAGAGAAATGGGGCTTTAAAATGTAGGGTGTTAATTTTAGATGACTAGACAATATTTACACTTAGGTACTAAATGAAAGAGAGAGAGATTTTAACTTGACTAAAAGTTAGCTAGATTATTATGTTTCAGAATAATTGATTACGTAAGAGCCGTTGTTTAAACAATTATTAAGAACGTTTTTATAATCACCCACTCATATTTTGCGTATAGTTATGTAGGGGACCCCTCCCCTACATAAGGTTAAAATGGTGTGGGTACTGAATACGTGGTCCGCCATATTGAATTTAGAATGACATTACTTAGCTAACCAACATCATTATCATTCTCTATCCCTTATCCCATTCATTTTTGACTGGCCTGTTGGTCTAGTGGTTAGTGACCCTAACCGCTATGCCGGAGGTCGTGGGTTCGATTCCCACCCAGGACAAATGTTTGTGTGATGAGCACGATCATTTGTTCTGTGTCTGGGTGTAATTTATCTATAACATGTATGTATTTAGAAATATATAAGTATGTTTATCAGTTGTCTAGTACCCATAACACAAGCTCTGCTTAGCTTGGGACTAGATGGCGTTGTGTGATAGTTGTGGAATATTATTATTATTATTATTATTTGTAGTCGGCGCAGTAGTTGTCTTCTTCTTTCATACTACTATATTTCTCGTCATCTCATGAGACACCTCCTTTTATGCTTCTTCAATGCTAATGCGTGGTATTAGCATTGCAAATTATCTGTTCAAAGATTTTACTACTACTAAAAAACAAACATTATTGTTAGAAACATAGCAAGTCAACCTAAAGCTGAATCAAACAAAAATTGGAAGCAGGCAACAGGCAGCAGGCAGGGAATTTTCATTTCATAATTTAATATTCAAATGAACCCCGCCTTTTTTTTTTTTTTTTGTGGGTGTAAAATCATCGAATAACCCCTCCCGCTCTTGGGCAGAGCGAAAGGGAGTGTCAGACTTCTACTGACTAAAAACCACCCATGTTCCTTCTTCGCCCTCTATGTCGAGGCCGCGATAACCAGAGGACTACCCGCGGCCCAAATGAACCCCGCCTGCTTCCAAGTTTTGTTTAATTTGAAATGTGCTTGTTTTTTGCTTTTATTTTTTTTCAGGTGGTTTTTTAGTTTTTTAACTACTTTTTTATTTTCATCTTTAAGTTCTTTTGTGTTTGTTCTTTCGTTGGTCGCGTAAAATTCTTCGCAGATGATTTAACTTTTGTGTTTGTTCATAGGATTTGTCACTTTGAATTTCGTTTAAACACAAAAATATGTGACACTTATATTATAAGTGTCACATATTTTTGTAATTTCCTTTTAAAACCCTTTATTTTAATACCCTACTCGATTTTAATGGAATTTTTTTTTCCTCGATGTTTGCCCCAAAATCCGTAATAATTATTAAATCCCAAATAATTATTTTTTGTTTGTTATTTTTTATGTAGCTAGTGACACTCGCGCCATTATGACAAATCTAAAGACGTATATTTTATTGAAATTCCTTTATTCGTTTAGGCGGCGTGCATTCGTTGTTCCGTGATTCGGAGTCTCGTGCATTTGTTGTTGCGGTAAGCGTCGCTACGTGCTTTCGTGCTCTCAGTATTCATTGTTGCGGTCGGTGGTGTCGGTGTCGGCGGCTTGTGGTTCGGCGTGGTGGCTTTCGGAATGACGTATTGCACTCGTAGTTTTGTCTTATGAATTGTTCTTCTGACATTCAAAAGTGCCTGTAATGGCTTAATTGAAATAAATGCTTTGAGTTTGAGTTCGGAGTTATGAGGGAACGAAGAAACAGACATACAAACATACATACATAGTACATACATACATAGTACATACATACAAACACATAACCCTGCTTTTGGGCTTCGCCGCTGTCGGGTAAAAAGGCAAAAATCTATTAACGTGAGCTACCGATAAACCTATACCAATCCTGCCAGTAAAAGTAATACGTTGCTAATTGATTATAATATCCACTATTGAACAATTATTTAAATCAAATAAACCTATTTTAAAAATATGAGTGACGAAGTAATAATACAAATAATACTTTATATTGCAGTTACAAGGGGAGATTTTAATTGGGTAATAACTCCTTTTAACGAGCTTCATTAAAATATTTTGTTATTTTATTTTGTATTTGCTTATGCTAGCGGCTTCGCCCGCGTGAATGTCTGTCAAATTATAAACTATAACCTTCATCGAAAACTACTCTATATATTGGTGAAAACAAAATGAAAATAAGTGATGTAGTTTTTGAATTTACCACGAACAGACAGACAGACAGACGCGGCGGAGGACTTTCATTTATAATAAAATGCAGTGATGGCTAGCTCATGCCAGCGGTTACACCTGCGCGTGCAGTTCAGTAATTGTCCCACGGAGTTGTACTGCCGGAATAAAAAGGATAATTTGTTCTAATTCAGTTTATTTACTGTCTGTGTAACAAAATTCATTCAAAATCAGTTAATAATTTTTGCGTGTAAACATCCATACAGCATCACAAACTTTCGCCTTTATAATATTAGTGTGATAATCGGATCCTTTAATGGATGGAATGGATTTTTTAAGGAGTCAACTTAATAATTTTTTGAAAATTGAAAGAGGATTACATTATAGTTTATTGAATAACAAATCATTTAAAGCTCTTTCAACTCAAAAATACACTGGTTTCAGAATAAGACCAGAGCAAATGTAGGAAGCCTTCCCCCCTCATTCAATTTAAATTAGACATAAATTAAAACATCGTTGTCTTTACGCCAATCATTTGAAGTTGACACAGACAGAATGACATTTTAATTACCCTCACCCCTACTTAATTGTGTAAAGTAAGGGAAAGTGAGTTGTCAGCTGCAAGCCGTGTTAAGAGAACCTGAGGGTTGTTAAAAATAACAGTGTAAAAAATGACGTCCGAATATTTTAGGCGAACCTAGGGATTTAAAAAAAACCGGCCAAGTGCGGACTCACGCACGAAGGGTACCGTACCGTTATCTACAAAAATGGCAAAAAAGTCGCGTTTCTTGTATGGGAATCCATCTTGAATATTTATTTTATTTTGTTTTAGTATTTCCTGATATAGCGGTAACAGAAATACAAAATTTGTGAAAGTTTCAACTAGCAGTCTAGCTATCGCGGTTCTTGAGATACAGCCTGGTGATAGACAGATGGACGGACAGACAGACTGACAGCGAAGTCTAATAGAGTTCCGTTTTTATCATTTGGGTACGGAACCCTAAAAAATGGCGTCTCCATGGTTTTCATAACGCCATTTCCTTATTCACTGCAAACAATACAATCATACATGCGACAAAAACCAACGTTTTTTTTATCCGTCAGTTTTTAATTGACTATGCGATGGTCCAGTCACAAAGATAAATGAATATGAAATGAAACTAAGCCTTTTTGCATTACATTTTCATTTTTACACAAAAATAAACTTTGTAGGACAAAAAATAGAGTCTTATTTCATTGTTGAGTTAATTATGTAGCTACAAACCTCGGTTTTCGGCTGGTTATGACATAAACATGTATTTGGTGGGGCCTGCCCATTGTGTGCCTCTATGAATCGTACGTTAGTCATTCATGATGTCACACGTATGATAATAATAGATAATGTACAATTAAGCCGTTCTTTGGAATATATTATTTAGAAATGTCCTCATATTTTTGTTCAAGAATTCTTCTTTTTTATATTTTCATGTGGGTTAAGGTAGGCTATCAATTTATGATTTTGAGAAAGTATGTCACGGCTATAAAATAGCATGATATCACGATAGGCAGAGGTATCCATTAGATTACGTGGCTGGTTCTGAGAAATTGTAAATGAAAAAACCAAATAGCACTTTGCCCTATCTGGGAATCAAACCCAGACGCTTGGGACCACTAAACCAAAAAAGCGAATATTATATAACGTATTTCTTGGATAAATTAAAATAGATTACAAGAAAATGCTTTACCCTCACTTTGAGCTCAACCACAGTAGGGTAAAAACATGATGTTTTATATCTCTATGACGAAGAAAAAAAAAGGAAGTTCAATTTATAACGTTTCAGGAAGAAAGGTCACATCAAACGATGGTTTAAGTGTTCTTTCGGCGAAGAGCCCTCGCGGCTTCCTTGAAGTTATTTTTCTATAGCACTTAGATGGTTTCATAGTTAAGGACGCTTTTAAGAAAGAGAAAAATAATCAATGGATCGATTAATGAAGACCAAGGCTTTAATGAAATCAGGGATTAAAGATTTCTAGCTCGCTGTCCGTCCATCTTATGACGACAACAGGCCGTGTCGGCGGCTCGTTCGTGTTCCACGCACACCTTAAAGAGATGCCAGCAACATGAAAGGGCAAGGGCCGACGCGCGTCGTGGCAGCGAGTTGTTCGAAAGAGAGACCGCGGCTTCGGCACAAGGGCAAAGAAGGAACATGGGTGGTTTTTAGTCAGATGCAGTCTGACACTCCCTTTCGCTCTATATCGGGAGGGGTTATTTGATGATTTCCCAACACCAAAAAAAAAAAGGGATTACAGATTTTCTTACTTTGACATTATGATTCGAAAAAAAATATGTTTGGTTGCTTACCGAATGTTCTGTTATATTAAATAATTTAATATTAAGTAATGGAGATTTTGAGGCACGGTAGGAATAAACAACACAAGAAAACATTATAAAAACGACTTGAACTCCACGTGGACGAAGCTGCGGGTATTAGAAAGTGTAGAATATTTCCCAGGTGGTGTTTTTTGTGGAGGGTGTTATATAATTGAATAACTCCTCCCGTTCTGGGTGGACCTGAAAGTAGTGTCAGAATTCTACTGTCTAAAAACCACCCATATTCCTTCTAAGCCCTTTGTGACTGGGGTCACGATATATCTTTTGAACGACCCGCAGCTGGTCTTTTCCCCTCGAGTGTCAATTATTATGTATAGCTGGGTATATTTACACACGCCATAATCGCGTGACTAACATGATGGTTACTAAGCTTTAATAAGGTTTTACTGCGCGAAGGAAAATATTATTGTTTGCGCCAAGGGCTTGAACGTAATAAAAATATAATAAACACCCTTTGCTTAACGACTGGCGATCGATACCTGTAATTAGTTTCATTACTGTGTAAAAGTTATTAAAGTTTAACTACAGTTCTGACTAAAAGGCACTTCGTCATTATAAACGGAGAAGGATTTCTTTCATGTTGTTGAACCCCTAGGTAAGACTGGTTGTCAGACTCTCAGGCCAATGACTACCTATACCACTGCATCAAGCTTAGGATGAACTGAGGAACTGCCACACGGAGGAAACGCGGTATGTAATGCATGGTCATCCATTTATGGGCTAGCCTGGGCAAGCGAAGCTGGACCTGAAAACAGACTTAAGCGTCTGTATTTTCACCCGACTACGGCGAAGCCAAAAGGAAGGGTAATGATTTTGGCATTTCTGTATGTTACACCATAGCGCCTAAACTCTTAAACGGATTTGAATAAATGAGGTGTCAATAGATTCGTAAAAATAGTTTGGGTAACATAAGCTATATAAATTTTATAAAAAAAACATTGATGACGGAATTCAAATGTCCGATACAAATCTCGAAAAAAAAATTGAGATAATCTTCTCATGTTTGGTATTAAATGAAAGGTCTTGGTGAGCACGTTACAAATATGTATCTTATTTTATAGTTTTAGGCAGCATATAAGTAAACAGAACAGCTCCCGCGGTTTAGTCTTGTGGGTTGTTATTTTTTTAGCCACGAGTGTTCCTGTCGTAGACAGAATAACTAAACCAAAATTTCTCCATTCCCTAAATACTTATGGCAATTTGTAGCGCTGAAGGTAATTGGTTGTTTTGGATCGTTACACGGCGCGCAATAGACTAACAACCTGTCACCTGCCAGCAGCATGATTTTGACTAACAAAAACACACCTTTCAATAATACAGAACATTTTGAGCAAACCTTATCGAAATATCAAAATGACTCACAGTAGAGCACTGTTATAAAATTCATTTCTGAGAACTGATTATTCATAATTCATTTAAAAACCTTACATCATCATCAAAATGCGTTTAAGTCAACTGCAAGACTTACCAGACGCAACTAACTGCACCCGGACAGACTTGGGAGTTAACTTCTCCCAGCAAAAACCTCACACCTCGCTCCTAAACAAGTCTTAACTTGTTAAACACTCGTACCTATTAATGAAGACTAGTATTTTAGAAGGAGCGACCTCCATAAGACAAAGATAAAGGAACACAATACCCCTTGGAGATACTGGTTTTCAGTCTTTCGGGCTTCTGAACGATCATAGATCGATGAATGTCAACCAAGCCCAACGCTTTAACGTACTTTGCGAGGCACGAATGAGCTTTCGGTATGTATAGAATAATCCGCAGGTAGACCTCGGTAACCGTTGCTTTCCTTAAAAATCAACTCATGTTTAATAGGCTTTTTTTTCCATAGTGGCTAGCTATGTGAAGCAATGATTGCTTCACACGGCCTTTCTGTGCGAGGGACTGGGCTGTTTTCTACCACGCTGGGCTAGTGCAGGTTTTTAAATCTCTCATGACCCGAAATAAAAGCCAAAAATTACAATTGGCTTCAACACAATTCAGCAACAATAGCGCCCAAAATAATAACCAGAAACCACAAAGCGATCATGCCTAAACTCCAACACAATTTGGCAAATTAAATTTTCTAAAAGTCGTATCTCGTAATCAACTCTGGCTCAGATGTGGGGGGGTCGGATACCAAGGGTGCAGCAGCGCCCTCCCCCGTTTCAGACACACAACTGAATTATGTAAAACTTTTAATTGTCCTCTCGTCTCACCTTCATTAAAATTCGAGGTGTTTTGTTTGGGCGCAAAAACTTAGTTGTCCCATTTTTGCCCGTTGTTTTTGAGATGTTAAAAAGTCATTTTGACAGGTAACCTGGTAGCTTGATTAATTATTACGTGTACAGCGTAATGGAAATGTAAAGTATATTTACGTACGCTAGGTAATGAAGTAAAAGGTTTGTCGTATTGGAGTTAATGTAGCTTGTTAGAATTACAGTGTTAAAAGGTTTGTGAGAGTAAAAAATCATGACGCGTTCTATAATATTGCGAAACGCCTACATGGTATTATGTCAGCCAGAATTTATTTTCTGAATTTATTTCTATGCCTAATTTAACCTTTCTTATTAAGAAATTTTTAGTATTTCATATAAGCGTCTAATTAATATTTTCTGTGAAGCAGTAAAAGCTTTTCTTTTATCATTACTATCAACCGACAGACCGTGTGGTCCGTCGCAGCAAAAACTGATTCCATGTTTTTTTGCCTCCAGCTAATTCCCTAGACCTTCACGAAGTCATCAGTCTACCTTGAAATCTTGAAAAAAAAAATCTATGGAAAAAGGAAAAGAAAAATTAGAGCATCACATTCCGTTTTACTGTAACAATTACTTTGTTTCTCTATCAATTTAAGACACAAGACGCTGAGCTTCATACAAAATTGATTGCTTGCAGCAATGACCACACCGACAAGAATTTCTACGAATCTTGTTTGTGAAGATATCGAGAATATATCTTCACAAACAAGATTCGTAGAAATTCTACCATTTACGGAATCTCATAAAGGGGAAACTTTTCCCCACCCGAACTCTAATATTTTCCATTAAATTCGACTTTGCATGGAGATACGGCCTGATGGTTTTATGAAGGGCGCGATAAGGGCAACTTATGATTATTATTTGTTACCTTACGTCACTCAGGCGTTCTTTGGCATTTTTCTTTTCGTGGCACGCAACGGCCCTATTTAGGACTTCATTCGTATTAAGTTGATTGTTGTTCTTTTTTACAGACTATGTTTTCCAATTCTGTTATGTAATATGGCTGGTATCTGCGACCAAATGTATCATCATTGATTGAATAGAATGATCACACTGTCACAACTAAGAACACAACCACTTAATGAAAGTCAGACGACGAAGAAAATTAATTAAACATCGAAATCTACATGTTAATTGTACTTGTATAGACAATGTTTTCTGCGATTGTGATTACATAGATAAAGCCATAGTAAATTGCCTGCCGTCTGATCATAGCGGACAAACCGTAACTTTTAAGTGTAACACACTATTACAAAAAGTTCAGATTACATTTAGACCTTTAACAACTAGCAAATTAAATAAATATAATATTTTCCTACAGAACAAGTTATGTGAAATGAACCATCATGTGGATGATATTAATATAAATAAATTGTACGAAAACTTCTTTTCAATAGTTCACACAGAATTCAATAAAACTTTTGAGAAGAAGATTAAAAGTGTTAGCCCTAAATTTATATTTAGTGATTGGGCAACTAGAGGTATCAGAAAAAGTAGGGAAAGACTTTTTGAACTGTATGGCCTTAAGCCTTATATAAACACTGAAACTTTTAACAAGTATGTTGCAAAGTATTCAAAAATATTTCGAAATACTTGCAAGGTTGCTAAAGCCCTTCACATTAGCAAAAAGATCAAAACAGCAGAAAATAAAATAAAAACAGTTTGGAAAGTCATAAATAACGAGACTAACAGGAAAAAAATACGTGCCACTAGCTACACATTAAATACAGCATGTGGTCCTAAAAGCGATAATCAGGAAGTAGCTCAAGAATTTGTAAATTTCTTTACTGATATTCCTTTAAAAACAACGGAGGCTCTTAATTCCTCACCTGAAGTCTCAATTGGTTTATTGAAGGCGAACGTGCCTGGTTGCCTGGCTGAATTTAAATTTAAACATATAAACCCTACGGAGATAATTAAAGCTTTCCGGCAAATAAAAATTAAACTGACCGAAGATCTATGGGGAATGTCTATCAAAGTTTGTACATCCATAGTTGAGACTATTGCACCATACTTAGCTTCAATATTTAATTTGTGTGTAGACCGAGGGGTTTTCCCAGATTTAATGAAACACAGTAAGGTCATACCTCTTTTCAAATCTGGTGACAGTAAAGATACTAATAATTATAGACCTGTATCGGTGTTGCCAGCTTTTAGCAAGGTTTTTGAAAAAGTTATGCTTAACCAAATGCTCAATCATTTTAACACCAACAGAATCTTACACGATCAACAGTACGGTTTCACTAAAGGACGTTGCACAACTGACGCCGGTGTAACTTTATTAAAGCACATATTTAATGCGTGGGAACAGTCCCAAGATGCTGTAGGAATATTTTGTGACCTCTCAAAAGCATTTGATTGCGTGAATCACGACACATTGCTTTTGAAACTTGAGCATTATGGACTAGGTAAACTTGCACTTAGTTTAGTAAAATCTTATTTGAGTGAAAGGCAACAACATGTTCAAATAAATGGTGTTAATTCACAGGGTTTAAAAGTAAAAATGGGGGTTCCGCAAGGCTCAATATTGGGCCCTTTCCTTTTTCTGGTATATATTAATGATCTACCCTATTTATTGAAAAACCAACCTCAGAATATGGTGTTATTTGCTGATGACACTTCCCTAATTTTTAAGATAAATAGACGGGCTCAAAAGCTAGATGATGTGAATAAAGCCCTACTTCAGATTCATAATTGGTTCACAGCAAACAATTTAGTATTAAATGAAAAAAAGACAAAATGCATAAGATTTGCTTTACCGAATGTTAAAAGTAGTGATTGTGATATTCTATTAAATAACGAGAAACTAGAATTCGTAGATGAAACGGTTTTCTTGGGGATTACGCTTGATTCACGGCTACAATGGGGTGCTCATTTAACATCTCTTGCAGGGCGGCTAAGTTCAGCAGCATATGCCATTAGAAAAATTCGTCAGTTTACTGATGTAGATACCGCTAGGCTGGTCTATTTTAGTTACTTTCATAGCCTAATGTCTTATGGCATTTTGTTATGGGGACGAGCTGCAGACATTGAATCTATTTTTATTCTGCAAAAACGAGCCATCAGAGCAATATATGGTCTTCGTAGGCGCGATTCTCTGAGAGAACTATTTAAGAACATTAACATTATGACGGTGCATTGTCAGTACATCTACGAAAACATAATGTATGTGAGAAAAAATCTGCATCTTTTTAGTAAAAGAGGTGACAGACACAATTATATTACTAGGAATAGGGACCAGTTAGTGCAGCCAGGCTTCAGACTCGCTAAGGTAGACTCATCTTTCATGGGGTACTGTTTGAGATGCTATAACAAAATTCCACAAAGCATTCTTGAACTGAATGAGACGAAATTTAAAACATGTATCAAACGCACACTATGCAAGCAAGCATATTACAAGTTAGACGATTATATCGCTGATAAAAATGCTTGGCTCAATGCCGGTCCTGCTCCACAAGGACAGGACGCTTAAATGAATAGCATTTAATAGGAAGAAGAAAGAAGAAGAAGATTGTACAACTATCTTTGCAATGTATAAATTCAATCTCTTTAGTATTATATAGTCGCATAGCGCATATTGTGTGAGTACTATGTACTAGAAAGCTGTCATTCTCTGGAAACCTACATTTATTTTTCTATTTTTTATTTGACTTGGATATGCCCTGGCGATTAAGAGTGTGTCATGCTCACTTAAATGTCTCGCTGATGGTGGCGGGTGTGTCGGGTCATTTCGTTCCCTTTAAAATGGTTGAGTGGAATGGTGGCTGATCCATGCGTCATGCTCGTGAACGGGTGCTGTCAGTTGTGACTGGTCACCTCTTAGTTGCCACGGCTTGTTTGAATTATTATATTATTTTTAAATCGTCGTTTTGGCTTTACTGTCGACACTTATCGTGCACAACTTGCTACATCGTTCTCACATGATAATATACCAATCTCGATATGAATGATGTAACCAAAGTTTTGTAACAATAATATGATTTAAAAGAGTGTCCATGAAGTTTCTTGCCATTCTTCTCATGAGACCAACGCTTTGGAATCGGCAACTACAGTACACTGACAGTTATTATGCCTTGTGAGTGGGACTGTAGCTTAGTTTATTAGCTTATTAAAATTTAGTATTTGTTCGACTATTCAAAAGAGCCTGTAACTGGCCAACTTGAAATAAATGATTTTGATTTGATTTGATTTGATTTGATTGAAGTTCCTCCCAAACTTTTCCTCGTTTTAATGGAAATATTTAAACTGAGTTTTAATAAATTTGATGTGAACGATAACACTGTACGCTCCGATTAAACTCAGAATTTGATCCCCGGGTTATTTTGTAAAACTATGTAGACCCCTAGCCGGATCACAAACTAATTTAATTAGGTGCGTCAGTGGTGTAAGTGTTGGTTAATCCTTTTTATAATCAGTCAGTTTTTGGATCTTATCTCACATGATATTAAAGTTTAGCGCCCATATACAGGGTGTAAATTAACCCTTCACACATACGTCAACCAAGCATTCTGTACATCAAACTAAGTACCCCTACGCATTTTTTTTGCTAGGAAACGACGATTTTTTTGGGGTCAAAAATCTCATTTTACGGTAAAACTCAATGTAGCACTCTTAAAACATTGTGCAAGTGAATGCTTTGAATAGTAAAAGGGTCATGAAGGTAATTTAAGTAAAGTTATAGCCTGAAAAACTAGTATTAACAAAAACAGCTGTGCAAAATTTGGAACTTTGACCCCCAATATCTCCGTAACTAGGGGGTTCCCAGGTATGATCTAGAACAAAAAAATTATCGCAGTCTTAGGGAGAACAAGTGCCTTTCGTTTGCGTTAAGGGTACTTTTCCACCCTTTATACTATACAGTCCCCCATACATGGAACTGAAACAATTTTTTTTTTTTTAAACATATACGTGTCTGGTGTCTATAGATGTCATTTTTCTTTGAAGTCAATAGTGTGAGAGATAGACACGTACGAAGTGGTAAAATGTGTCCGGCAGAGGGTTAGAACTGTCAGAAGTATCCGGCAATAGATGACGAGGTTTCTTAAGTTATGCCGAAGACAATATAAAAAATTGAGAAAATTGATTTAACGAAAGTAAGGTACTATTTTATTACCTGTTAACTGCCAAAGTAACCACAGCCCAAATTCTATATTCGCTAGTCGTTTTTATCTGTATAGGGGACATGCACAGACCAACTTTCAGCTTTTATAAAATAACGAAGGTCTGGCTGTCGTGGGCTCTAAGGCTAATAATAAGTACCAACACGTAAGAAACAAAATTGTAATATCTACTGCATATTTATAGAAATATTGCCTAGGTATAAAATTAAATGTCATGAAGTTTGGAAAGAATATATTAATGTAAGATCTAATGAAAAAGGAATATGGTATAAGTCTATAGTCTCGGAGCCTCCTCATGTACCGTGGTTCTGTAATACTAAATTTAGCAGAAAAATTATAGTAACTGCTCACAGACTGAGATCTGGACACATGCCGCTCAATAATTTTGGATTTTTAATGAAAAAAATTGATTCACCGAATTGTGAAGTGTGTGACACACTGGAAGACGTAATGCATTTACTAACGGAGTGCGTCAGATTTCAGTCTGCAAGAGAGGATCTAGTTAGAGAATTGGAGATAAATATGCACGATGTTTCCATATTCCATCATATTTTGTCAACACCTAGCTCGGGAGCTGCTTATAATTTAATTAAGTTTGTTTTGTTAAAATTTGCATAAGAAGGTCCGATGGGACTGGCATGTACACCTGTATAAAAGTCCCTAAAAATAAATAAAGAGAAAAAAAAAATAAAAAAATCTACTGCATATTTGTAACTTACCGAATTGTGCAAGGTTGTATTTTGATTTAGCGAATAAAGACAAACATTTGTATCAGTTTTTATCCGCGAGTTTGTCTACCATCTGTCAAAAAAAATTGCCCAAGTCTCCTGGTGAAGACCTAAGGCAATTTTCGTCTTATAATTATTTAACGTATTCTCAAAGATAATGATCGTGTTAATAGTGAGAAAGTACAAAGACCGAGTTACTTTCGCAGTTATAATGTCATAATTATAGTGTCCCATGTATAGACTTTAAACTTAACTAAAGTTCATTGCTTCATGGACCACTCAAGATGATATTGTTTTAGAATTAAAATCAGAAGGACATGTAAACACGAACTCATAAAGCTGCTAGTATTAAATTCGATTGATTTGATTCCAATTTCTGTGCGTAATTATCGATGGTATATATATAATGAAGGTCGGGGTTAAGGCCGTCGACCTATTTTTGTTCTAACTACCTACATTCAACTTTCGTCATTAATAATTAATTGATTTTGTAGGCGGTTCAAATAACTGTTCTAATAATCGTTCCTGGAACTTGTATTAGTATTCAGTCGAAATTAGTGATCCCCAAAAGCTGTTGTCCCCTCTTATATTAGAGAAATGCTCACTTTGAAAAGGGCATCATGCTTAAGGCTGAAGTTGATATCTTTAAACGTTACTTATCACGATACTAGGTTAAGTATAGACACACAAGTGCAAGCTCAAAATAGAGACTATAACGTGTCTAAAACAAAGCTACCGTTTACAGATCTAAATCGTATTCTACAATTACCATTAACACTGAAAATCGGCACTGTTGCAAAATGACACCGAAATATTGAGAACTCATAAGAAATAGTAAACGTTCCGTTTTCTGTGTTAATAATAATGTTAGTGACGCTGTCACTTTAAAAAGTTATACCATATTCCATAAGTTTCATCCACGCATGAATTCCTGTAAAATTGTTTCACAAACAAATTCTGTTCCAATTTTCCTCATTATACTTACAGATCTGCCTACCCACAAATAAAGTCCCGACTTCACAGTACAGCGAACATTCTCGCGTGATTGACACAATACACGAAATGTTAACAAGCCGCGTTTGTGAGTGACATACTATTGTAGTTAATATTAATAGCTGCGCCATTGAACGAGCTGATGGCTTGTCATTACGGGCAAGTGTGTACGAGGGTTTTGTCATATATTTTTTTGGAATACTGGTTTATTCGGGTGTAAATATTTGAGGAAATCAATTTTGGGCAAGATGGATGGATGCTTCATTGTCTCGGCGCTTTTCTTGTGGTCGCCACTGTTGATTCTGGCTTACAGGAGTTACAGTGGTTTGGAAATAGTGTGGCTGGCTAGTCTCAAACAAAAAAAAAGATGAATGGATGGCGTGAAGAATAATATAAAAGACTAGTTTCACCCGCGTAGTTCCCTTTCCCGTTGGAATATAGGGATAAAAAAGCCTATGTTACTCAGGGTAAATGTAGATTTCTAATGGTGAAAGAATTTTTAAAATCGGCGCAGTTGTTGTTGAGTTTATAAAAATAAATAATAATATATAGTTATATACACACATCAAAAGTGTCTAGGGATCAAGCATTTTTATGCGGATTTCTTGAGATTGAGACGTGGCTTTGTAATAAATTTATGATTTTATAAATTTATATGGATCCTTTTTGGTGCATTTCATAATTTGAATCAGGAACTGTGAATCAAATTCGAGTAAAAGATGAAAATCAGCTGTCAATATTTTCCCTATAAAAACATACAACGCATTGAAGACATTATTAGTGCTACTGTTTCCCTACTACTGATTAAAACCAACGTTATTATGGAGCGGCGACGTCATTTAAGCAGGGAAGAAATGCTCAGAGCCGTGGGAATGATAGAAGCTGGTTCCCGGCAACGTACTGTGGCTTTAGCTCTGAATACAAGTCAGAGTGATAACAGTCGACTTTGGACACGTTACCGAAGCACTGGTACCGTGGCTGAGCGCCATGGAGGACGGTATCGCTGCACCACACGGAGACAAGACCGATACATTCAAATCTTAACTCGAAGAGCTCCAACAATAACCGCCATGATGTTAGCCGTGAGGCTTCATCACTCTTCAGGGAACTTAATTAGCGACCAAACAGTCAGCAACCGCTTGCATGAAGTGAACCTTCATTCCCGAAGACCGCTACGGGTACCACCTATAGCAATGCACAATCGTAGGATTCGATATCAATGGGCTCTTGAACACAGAAATTGGGCAGAAGAACAATGGCGTTTCGTGTGCTTTTCTATGAGTCTCGTTTTGGTATGAGACCGGATACAAGACGTATACGACACTGGAGAACCCCTGGACGCCAACAGCGATTAAAATCCTGCCAGGAAGTCCATCCTTATAGTGGTGGAACCATGGTGGTATGGGCGGGTATTTGGATCGGCGGAAGAACTGAGTTGATTTGGATCAGAGGCAACCTCAACGCTCAAATTTATGCTGAGACGATTGTATCAGACGTCATCGTTCCTCTACAAGTGCAAATCGGTCCCTTATTTCAGTTAATGCATGATAATGCACGACCGCACACCGCAAGAGTTGTAAGACAGACTCTCGCCGCAGCTAACATCAATGTCCTGCCCTGGCCTGCTCAGTCGCCAGACTTGAACCCGATTGAGCATGCATGGGATATGCTACAGAGAAGAGCTCTGCCGAATATGGAGGGTATCCAGTCGCAAGAAGACCTTTTTTTGTTGTTTCTGTCTGGAACATGGGCGGCCATTCCACAGCGTGATTTGGATGAACTCATTTTGAGTATGCCAAACCGATGTTCTTGTGTTGTTAGTGTTCGCGGTAGAAACACGGATTATTAATTGTTTAAGTTACCCAATAAAATTTTAAAGAAAACTGTTATTTCAGTATTTTTTTCGAACTTTAATGTTAGTGGTTCAAATGTCAAAAATCCCTTTATTAGGAAAATGGCAAATTTCTTTATTAATGCAAAGGTGACTTGGTTTATCGTTACTGTGACAAACGAAAACACTTTATTTGATGAATCCTTAAAGAAAATTTTAATTAATATCAATCAGGAGAAAAGTTATTGCAAAAATATATGTTGATCCCTAGACACTTTTGATGTGTGTAGTTAATATATAGTTATATTTATATATAGTTTATAATAATTTTATTTTTACAAACATACAAACACACACAAAAATACAAATCCTCTTTATAATATTAGTGTAGAAAAAGGAGACAATGGAAGCAAGAATGTTAAAAGAGTACAATGGAAAAAAAAACACCGACCAGCAGGGCTATTGCGTATCTTTTAAATGACAGTGACTAACCTGTAGTGCCTATACAAATGGTTCCATTTTGTACTAAACCATAACCAATATGACAGTAAACCATAGACAATATGATAGCCACTGTCATTTAAAAGATACGCAATAGCCCTGCAGGTAATGGGACATAGACAGGAAAATCATGAGTGTTGATCAGGTTTTAGACAAGGTGATCAGACTAGAACAATGTCTGATTGGAAACGTTTAAAATAATTTCAATGGTTTCTACCACAGATACAGATATATACCTAGATAACGCAATTATCACGATCTGTATAAAAATCAAGCATTTTTTTACTACCTATTATGACGTCACAAGCACTATTTTGGTGTTGGAAAAATGGAAAATCAAATCGAAACAAAACCACCGCCGCGTACGGCGCCCCCTTTGCCCCTACCTTTTGCATCAGCGCCGACGACGTCCAACTAGCGCTATACACCGATGCAGACTAAGCGTGAAAGTGGCCACTTACGATTTTTGTACGTAAGTTAGGCACGCGTAATGTTGCTCTTGCGTTATCTAGTTCTATTTATATCTGTAGTTTCTACATATAACATAACATCCGGTCTGTAGTTTCCGAAGGAAAAGACAAAGGTGTACCTAACAGTGCACCATTTCACCAGTTAAGTTTAAGTTCTATGCAACAGGCGGTGCGAATACTGTCATCCACCAAGCACAAATCTAGACTCTACTCGGTGGCATACAAGTCCCTAATTATAAACATGTAAAAAACATTATTATGATAAGATGTTTTATATGATTATGCTTACTTTTTAACCGACTTCTTAAAAAGGAGGAGGTTCTCAATTCGATTCGTTTTTTTATGTGTATATACCGATGACGCTGAGATTTATGATCCAATTTACGTGATTATTTTTTTTTTTTGATGCAGAATAGTTACCATTTGGTCCCATAAAAATTTTACTTAGTTTGGCCCAGGAATTTTACTTTATTAACATTTTTTTTTAATTTATAAACATTTTTCGTAATGTGTGTTCGTGAATAACACAGTCGTTTATGAATTAATTTGACGGCACGGTTGGCGCAGTGGCTGAGCGATTGGACTGCTGCGCTGCGTGCCACGGGTTCGATCCCCGCACGGAACAAATATTTGTATGGCCTACAGATAGTTGTATCGGGTCTGGGTATTTGTAAATGTGAGTTTCAATGTTTGTGAACGCACCCACGATACAGGAGACATTCCTTGTGTGGGGCAACGTTTAAAAAAAAAAAATATATTGGAAAGGAGACATTTCAAGGGAGGTGATGGTGATGATGGGATCCTAGGGAAATCGAGGGCAACCCTCAAACATAGGCACGTGTTTCGTACTTTTTCTGACACTATTCAAGTATTCGCATGTAGTAAATATTGTATAAGATTTACGATTAATACAGTCGGTTGTTTTTTTTGCAAATAAGTTTTTTTTATCTAGCTTACGGTGCGTGGCGGAAGAAGCTACGTCAACATGCTACGACGTAGTTTGAACTAATTAACCACGTTTGAGTAAAGCATAATGATTTTATTTTTGAAAAAAAACGACGACGACAAATCGGTAATATTACTGTTGTTAGTAGACAGAGCCACTTTTCTTTAGCTGCCGTTAAAGGAAGTTTTGTGAGCTTAAATTACTCCTAGCAACAAAAACTTTAACCTAATCTATAATCAATCTAATCAAACGATTCCTAGAACTGAGGATCCCAAACCGAGGTGTTATATTTATCAATTTTGTTGAAGGTAACATCAATTTGATACTCGAATATTCCAGACTTTTAACATTGACACTTAAACTTCAATAATTGACAAAGTTTTGGTATTGAGAGTGATGTCTATGTACGTGTTTATAATACCTCTGGATATTACATTTCTGAACACAGATGCTAAAACGTATGGAAGACTAATTGCTTTGAAATCGTTCACCTTCACATAATTTGTACTAGGCTCACAGAAGTACAAGGAACTTATATTCTTAACAAGAATAAATCGCGCTTCTTTCAATTGACTTCGCAACTTACCAGGAACGAAGGAATATTCAACAGCTGCTCCGGGAATTCAGCTGTTACATCTACGTAAGTACAATTCAAATTAGCAAACACAAACTAACGCCTCGTTCGTTATCTCAAGCTATGCGATTTACGTCTAGTGAAACGCGCGAATGTAATTTGTTACGCGTCACTATTCGCTTGCTTTAAGCAATTTTATTCACTTTTTTTTTGTCCGAGTCGTGACACGCGTGTCATGTACCATACAGTTACGTCTACTTAAATACAAATTAACATTGGAGTTATGACCTTTAAAGCGAAAAGTCTTGGATGTCAACTTCGAAAGCATTAATAAATAATATGAAATACGTTGGAAGATGTCTTTTGTTCGTATCCAGTCTTTGTAGTCTAACAAGTTTGCGCAAAGTTCAGACCTTTGTGGGAGTCTCACATTTCACTCGCATTATTACAAAATCATTTGAGAAGCTAAATTTTCAATTTGTTTAATGGATACATGGGTACTTGAGCCGAGACTAATCAAGCGTACTTTGCTGTAAAGATAATGTAAGATTAAAGCAAAGTAAATGAGAATGTAATTAGTGAAATAATTATTTGCTTAGACTTTGTTAATGAAAATTGTGGAGCGGATTAACACAGGATGTATTAATCAGGGTGGCAGTTGTGAATTAAAGAGTGTGTTTAAATGGTTGATGATGATTTATTTTGTTGTTTGGATAATTGTGAGGAAACCGAAAATTTCGAAGTTTTGTGACATTAACCAAGCCGCAGTTGGTCAATTTGATGAATAAAAAAATAATGTTAGTAAATGTAGAGGGAGAAGAAGAGAAGAAACAAGTAAACATTGGAAGTATTGTGTGAGAAATGATACGTAAGAAAAAAAGGAGTAAATGGTAACGTGACGGTTGACAGACGAGAATGGAAGAAAGAACATGATGTGCCGAACCCAAGTAACATGACGAAGTTGATGATGATGATGAGTGGGCCAATGTGGTGGATCACAGTCTACTCCCTGTCAGAGAAAGACCACCAACCAACGCCATTCCAACCGTTGTAGACTCATTACGATTTGTTTGTTTAATCAAACGGATTGTTCTGTGAAGCACGAACGATAATAATGAAAAATAATGATGATTAACCTTGTCTAAAGCGCCTACATAGAAAAGCGTGTAGAGATATTTCGGGTCAAGTGGGCATAATATAGGTATTAATAATTTGATGACCAATATTCCCAAAATAACTCGACATTATCCATCATAGGGATAAAGGTCAAAGGGTTAATGTTACGTAGCAGGAAAGTTTATATTCAATGTCGAAAGAGGTTATTATTAAATATCATTATTTGATATTCATTTACAAAAAAAACTAATATGTCTAGCTATTATCATTATAAGCTTCCTGCCCGTACTCCACATTCGAATCTACTCGAGGTTAGCGCAAATACGTTTTCTTTGTCCATTTTTTTCTGTCTGACCTCACTAAATCATCTACTCTTCACTTGTAAAGCTTTGAATTTTAAATTCAAAAGATGGAACATTGGCTTGTAACATCATTGGTAACATTTTCGTTTTCTAGTAGGTCATCATCAGCCTACAGTAATCCACTGCTAGACAAAGGCATCTTCAATCGCACGCCGCTTGCTTCGACTCTCGGGAACTCTTATATATATTGACTGGCCTGTTGGTCTAGTGGTTAGTGACCCTGACTGCTAGGCCGGAGGTCGTGGGTTCGATTCCCACCCAGGACAAATGTTTGTGTGATGAGCACGATCATTTGTTCTGTGTCTGGGTGTAATTTATCTATAATATGTATATATTTAGAAATATATAAGTATGTTTATCAGTTGTCTAGTACCCATAACACAAGCTCTGCTTAGCTTGGGACTAGATGGCGTTGTGTGATAGTTGTGGAATATTATTATTATTATATTATATGTTTACGGTTCCGTCGTCAATAACATTTTATGGCTAGTATAATTTAGTTAAATTTTAATATATTTGTTGTTTTTTGTGTTTTATAGCATCGTATTGGATAATTCTGTAAAGCTGCGATAATTAATTTTAAATAAATAAATAATAGTATAGTTTATATTGTCCGTCTGTGTCTGTCCGTCCGCGTTCAAAGACTCTAAGTACTAGAAAGCTGTAATTTAGCATGAATATACACATGAGTAACACCGACAAAGTGCTAAAGTAAGATATAGCAAAATATATTTTTAGGGTATCCCCATTACACTTTAAAGTGGGGATGTTTTTTTTTTCTTGCAAAGTCCATTGTGTGGGATGTCGTTAGATAGGTCTATAAAAAACATTGCGAGTTTGCTCAAACAGTTTTCGATGAAGGGATTCGTTTGCGAAATATTAAGCTTTAAAGTGCTAATTTATGTTAGACTCAGGTGTGCCAACCTACCCGTCGGGGCTGTGGGATGTTGCAAGAGATACCGCGGCCTCGACATAAAGGGCTAAGAAGGAACATGGGTGGTTTTTAGTTAGTAGAAGTCTCTCCCTTGCGGGAGCGGGAGGGGTTATTTGATGATATCCCACACGCCAAAAAAAAAGTGTGCCTACCTAAACCACTTATACGGGTTGTGTTTGGGCGTGTGAAAACATTTATGATAGTAGCATATTTAACGAAAATAGAAGGAAAACTATCACAGCTAAATAGGCTTTACAAGTTTACGAGCAATAGTCGACCAACTTATAAAATGTACCTACTTGTATGAAGTATTTTCCTATCCATAATGTATGGGGGCGCAGGTCTCAAAACTTCAAATGTAAGTTTGTTTTATTTTTACAATAAAATCATCGTTTGGATGTAGGTAGGCAGGGTGGTTAATCAGTTTAGTAAATTTATATATTTTGATGGGCAACTGCGGAACCCTACATTGTGTGTTGTCCGACATGCACTTAGTTGATTTTTTTATTAGACTGAACTGTCCTGAACTGATTTATTTATTTTTCTAAGGCTACGTTTATTATTTGATTAATTATCTTTAATTAAAGGATAACCAAGTACATTAAATGCGCCTTAAATAATACTAAATTAGTTGCCATGGTTTATTTATTTATTTTTATTTATTATATGTTTTTACTCCGGACGCTCTTAACTTGCACGTCTTGCTACATAGTTCTCACATAATATACCATCTCAACATGAATGATGTAATGTACCAAGATTTTGTAATAATATTCTGATTGAAATGAGTGTCCATGGAGTTTCTTGCCGTTTCTTCTCCATAGAGATCTACGCTAGGGAATGGGCAACTATAGTACTTTCACAAGTTATTATGCCTTGTGTCTGTGACTGTAGCTTTAGAGTGCAATGGGTCGTTTCGGGGGTTACTGCGTCGAGTTGCGCGGCGCTGGATGTTTGCGGCGGCGAGTGCTGCGGGTGCGGGGGCGTGCGGCGGGCGTGTGCCGTGGAGGCGGGTGCGCGGGGCTCCGGGTTGCGGGGCGGCGGTTGCGGGGCGGCGGTTGCGCGTTGCGGCGTGCATTCGTTGTAGCGGTGTGCGTCGCTGCGTGCTTTCGTGCTCGCGGTGCTCGTTGTTGCTGGCTTTCGGAATGACGTATTGCACTCGTAGATTTGTTTTTATGAATTGTTCTTCTGACATTCAAAAGTGCCTATAAAGGTTTAATTGAAATAAATGCTTTGAGTTTGAGTTTGAAAATTATTCTATAATTTAGAATTAATTTTGGATTCATAGATTCACTTGCTATGAGGTTTAGCATAAATCTGTTAATTTAATACAGATTGAAATAATGAACTAATTTCAGTGCCGTACTACTGCCCTAAAAAGAGTTAGGATCGATCGCAAAAATATTACAAAGATTCCAATGAAGAATCGACATTTCACAGATTCAGTTTCATCTATTGACGTGTTTTATGGTGTCCCAATAGAGGCACACGCTGTATATCAATGCGATATGACATCTGTGAGCCGAGCAATAAAGAAAAAAGCTGGAGGCGCCGCGGGATTCCATTTGAACATAGATTTACAACTTTGCTAGATAAAGCTTTTGACGTCCAATTTTTTGGCCACAACTTTAGTTACGATGAAGTTCTGCGAATGACTTTGAAAAGTTTTGAAATGGTTGGTACGATGTTTTTGTTTTTAGCTTTTTTATATAAGCTTCATGCAAGTTAATGGTTTTGTATAGAATGGACGTGGTGCTCTAAATTACATAGATGTAATGTAGCATAGCCGTATTTGCCGTAAAAACTAAACCAAAAAGCATTCATAAAACATCAATTTCATCACCTGTCAGCTATTTGTACTAACGAGAGCATGGAACAATAATGATGTGAGTATTTTAGTTTTTACCATCATAGGAATATCCCGTTTTATGATGTTCTAATGGCTGCATAGGCTGTATATCAAAGCGATGTGACATCTGCGTGCCGCGCAATAAAGAAAAAAGCCACGGATAGTCCATTCGAACATAGATTTACAACGTATTGGGGAACACTGTTTTTTTGCGGCGATTTGATATACTTTTCACCTATAAATCTCGTGCGATCATCTGCAAGTCGACGATTTCATTTGTTTATAAAAGCACATTGTGAGCGTGTTTTTTATAGTAGGATACTCGTAAGCCTATTTATCGCAAGCGCGAATATTGATCATACAATTTTAACATTTGATTTGCAGGTCGGATAAAGAAATATTGGGTTTTCATGAAGAATTTCTCAATTAGAAACTAGAGTTTGGATTTGTATCCAGTTAATGACAATAGGATCGGTCTAAACTTTTAATTAGTCTTAAATACAGGTAGCACGCTGTAGGTAAACCATTAGATACACCAGTGCCTAACCCTTCGTAGAGATTCAGGCGTGTTGTTATGCTTTTTAAATGTAAGTATCATTAATACTTTCATAGTAATAACATACCAAAATCAATAAGCTATACACGCTACAAAAAAAAAAAGAAAAGGGAAAGTCCGCCACTCAAGGCTCACAAAAACACAATCAGTATAAAATCGACATGATAATTGCCGGCAACGAGGAAAGCGCTCGCGTGAGAGGTCGCGTGTCTGACTTGATTAAATTCTACTTGAACAGGTCTGTTTGGTTATTTAGAGTCGTGGTAGCAACGTGCCGATAGAAAATACAAGCTATTTTCATTGCCCACTCCATAGAACACGGAGACGCGTCGTCGTTTGCTTCTAGAGGCGGCACTAAAAAGGTTTTCTCACATAAATCTAAGCGTTTAAACTGTTATTTCCTCTACTTAATTATACTTAACTAACGAATTTAAGGTCTGTCAAGAAATAGTGCTCCATATATTATAGAGGCCCCAAATTTTTAGTGTTGCTGTCTCTAAATACTGCCTACGCAGCGACTCCGTGGTCTGTAAGTCATACCTCACTTAGCGTGACTTAGCTCATGCATTTGATAAAGTATGCCATAATATATTTTCGGTTAAAATAGAAGATAGTGCCCTGATAAAGCTCGTTGATTGTGACAGTTTCAAGATTATATCAATAAAATTATTAGGTCATTAAGTTTTGAATGATACAACCAACCCATGGTTGTGGTTATTTGGGTTTTGGGTGTGCCACAAGGTAGGTACTCAGGCCCATTGTAATTGATTCAAAAGTAATTTGCGACCACTATAAAATATTCTTTGATGGTATATTTGCATGAAATAAAATGGTTCAGGATGTTGAAACTGAATGAAAAAGTAGATAAAGCTTAACATAAGCGCATAACTTTTAGTGCAAACAGAGCTAAGGTTCGAAAAATCGAGTAAGTTCTCTTGAAACATAAAAATGTAACAAGAATTTCATAAAGTGGCTAAAAAGGAGTAATCTTACTTATCTAAAGGAATATTCAATTTCTTACCTTTTAGAAATAAATCTCCAAACCAAAATCCACTGATATTGTTAAGAATATTGTGCCTACGTTATATTTTCGCTTATTTTTCTTAATCTTCCAGTAAATCCGCTTACATACTGAAACCTTTGTGAACACGAAACGAACGAAATCCCTTTTTTCGTACGAAGCCTGGTTTTGGCGCGGATAGCAATTTTATTGGGGAGTCGTGTCAAAACAAAATTGGAGTACTAACTGCGTACTTTTTTATGATGCCAATTAAAAAGGTGTACGTAGTGTGTAACTGCAATTCAGTTCGTGTTCAATTTAGGTTTAATAGCCATGCGATTTTTATCGGGTACTTTAGTTTTTTTTTCTTGTTAATCGAGCTATTTTGTTGTCTTTTTTTACAGTGATGGTTCATGATGTTGATTAACTAACTAATAAAAGCCATACACATATCCTTAACGAAGCCAAAAGGTTGTTGAAGCCAAAACTTGTTCACCCCGTCATTGCGATCTCTTTTTTTGTTATAGACCATAAAATGAACGTTCTAGTTACTGCTACAACAGCCTGCTCACAGCGTGCCACCCTAGCCAGCCAATGACAGCTAACCATAACCATGCCACTCTAGCAAACCATAGCCATGCCACTCTAGCATACCATAGCCATGCCACTCTAGCCAGCCAATGACGGGCAACGACTCGCGAGCCAATCACAGTCAAGCGAAGACACCGCCATAACCACCGGATGCCTCCGGTGGGGATATCAGTCTATATAATGCCCTGTAAGCTCAGTCTCGAGGTCTTGTCGCGCTCGATTGTGAAACCTGTAAGTCGAGACTCTGTCCGAATAAAATAATGAATCAGTTCCTGTCTATTTTTTACCACTGTCGTTACAGTCAGAAGTGGTATCGAATAAAAAAAAAACCTACGATAAAACGACGCTCTGCTACTTAAAAGTCAACGGTCACCTACTGTGGAGGACGAGGTCTGAAAATTCAAACGAAGAACGTTGATGCACGCCGCCTGCAAGGAAAATATTGTCTCCCATCCCAGTATCACAGGGCACAAATTGAAAAAGCAGGCCACAATCTGGATGGAACACGAAGCGCCTACCCTCAGTATCGCATTGGTCATTCCATAATTTGACCTTGAAAACGAAGACTGCGGCCAGTAACCACCTGTGAGACACTTGAGTTACAAGAAGTATCCATCTCTCTGCCAGCAACGGTTCTACGGTAAATTAAGACTACCTAAAGGTTGTCAACAGCAACCAAGGACATGGAAGGAAGGAACCGTCCTACTTCACGCTGAGAGCTGCCAGGAACCATGCATAAATAACAAGGTCAGTAAACATGCCAATATTTGCCAAATTAGCCAAATGCCATTAGCCAAATATATAAGCCAAATGTGTTTTACCATGGAATGCCCCATGAGTTGATAATTATGCGAATCGTAGACAAAATAATTTGGTAAGCCCGTTAAGTAAATATAATCATAGTCACTTAATCAGTACCTATATTATCTCGGTACAAAAAATGTTTTACGAGTAGGTACTAGTTGTGTACTAAGGAGTTGAGAACTTTAGATGTACATATTTAGTTCAAGTGCGCATTAGATTATCCAACAATAACAATTCCAAAGTAAATCATGTAGATCAGATACTTATAAATAGCTACAATAATTTTATTAAACTATTATCAGAGATATAGATAGCATTCCTTGGCGATCTCTTGCTACCGCCAGCCGATATTCAAACAGTTTTAGACTTATTGGATATAGTTCTTGACAAATTGAAAACGAGGAACTTAAAATTAAATATGAGGAACTGTTAATTTTTACATATTTCTTAATTAGGGTATAAAACATCATCTGATGGCATTCAACCAGGTTAATTTAAGTTGATCGTCTTAATTTCTCATCCCGAGTAATGTAAACGAAGTGCGTCAGTTTATTCTATCTACACTCGCGAGCAACCAAATCGACTCAAGCCTAGACGGCGCACATATACATTGATTTTCCTAAAACGATAAATGGTAATTACAAAAGTGATATGTCATTCGAAAGCTGAAGAATTAGGCATTCAATTAACAACAATACCTTAAAAAAAAACTAAGCGCTGATTTATTGACACATTTTAATTGGCCGTCAGCGTAAATTACCTCTTTAGGAATCCACGACTTGCGCTACCTGCTCCCGCTATAAAACCCCCCCACTTCCGGTTTATCTTATCAGTTGCTTGTTACAAGTTGACCGGTACACATCTCCGTAAATTGCATTCCTTGTTTTCGCTAACCCATGGATACCACACCAGAAGAAGCCGCTCAAGTTGTTGCCTTGTTGCAACAAGGGTTAAGTCAGCGAGCAATCGCTGCCCAGCTCCACTTGAGCCAGTCTTCTGTATCCCGAGTATACAGACGGTTCCAAGAGACTGGTGCCTTCAATCGGAGACCAAGAACGAGCCGCCACCGGTGCACTTCAGAGAGAGACGACCGCTTCATTGTCTCAACCTCGCTGCGCAATCGACACCTTACGGGCGTTGATGTGCAGCAAGAACTGAGACGTGTACGACAAGTGGCTGTCAGCGAGTGGACAGTGAGAAGACGCTTGAAGGAAGCCAACTTGACGCCAAAAAGACCTGCGACGGGCCCTAAGTTGACTGCAGGCCACCGACAAGCGCGCCTTCAATTTGCTCGAGAGCATCTCAATTGGAGCGTTGCGCAATGGCGATCGGTCCTGTTTACTGATGAGTGCAGAATGTGTCTGCATGGCAGTGACAGGAGAGGCCGAGTCTACAGGCGTCCGGGAGAACGATTTGCCCAATGTTGTTTCGCTGAAACATATCATTTTAATCATTTCCATTCATGATTTTAGTTGTATCAATGTATGTGTGCGCCGACAAGGCTTGAGTCGATTTGGTTGCTCGCGAGTGTAGTTCTATCTAGATAATAAAGAAAGTCCATTCATAATTTAGCAATAATAGCTCGCCCGTATAACAAACTAACAAAAAAGAATACGATGTGGGTATGAGGCAAGTCACATAATCATGTTATGTAAATAAAATAAAAAAATGTTATAGGTATTAGTGATTATGTACGATCCTAGTTTTCCAACAGAAATTCATACGTATTGCAGGTATTGCAGGTATCTTTTATAAAGTAGATTGACGGTAGTTTGCGCCCTGTCTTTTAGTTTAGTCGCGTTACAAGTCCGAAAGAGTGTTTATCACGATTTTGGGCTTGAATCCCTTGCAGTGATGAAATTGTTGCTAAGATTTCGTATTATGTGTTATGTAAAAATGTCCATGTAATTCGGAATGTACTGCAGTACGCGATACAATGACTAAACATGATCTTATGCCATGTATTGCCCGATATTACTATTCACTATGGTGACCGATGAGCCAAAGCCCAAGCAAGCTAAAACTAAAGCCAAAGTCAAAGTCTATGCCTATCTTTGGTTCTGCCTTAGGTAAGTAGATCGTTCGATAGATGCCGTTTATTGTGTACCATTTAGAAGTGAACGATTAGTGTGCAATGACAAGATGAAAAGCCGAAAAGTAGTATTGTTTTACTGCGAAGTGGATGTACAGATACCTATAGTGCGTAGTTGTGTAATCGTTGATGGTAGGCTATAACGTAAACAAACCTTTACGGTACCAGATTAGTTGTGTGAGTTGTGACAAACTTCACGCGATGGAAAATATTACAAAATGCATCCTGACAATAACAAGGAGTAAAACGAAGTTCTGAATTTTATAAATATCAACAAAATTTCTGATTTCCAAAAAATAACCCGATTTAGAAGTAAATATTATTATGTGACGTCATGTTTACATTGTGCGTACTGTAAAGGGAATAATGTAGGAAAGAGGGTTATGACATCCAATTCTAAATCTAACTTAGCTCTGATAATACATGATGTCCTGAAACGAGGCTGCGCCTGTGGGTATCTTGGGGGCCAGAGTTGCATTAACTTATCATTAGTACTTAATAGCTTTAAACACATAAAATTATATTGGAAAAATAGAAAAACGTATTCGTGTGTAGTGTGTTAGTGTGTATAAGTAATGAAGTTTTGCCATCGACACACTAAGAATTATACAATGTGGAGCAGGACGATTGACATTCCTCTAAACCACGTAAAGAAAGGCATGCTCTTGACCCGTATACAAAAAATCAATCAAATCCAATGACTACTTTAGCCACAGGAAATTATTTTTCATTTTCTTATTTTTCAACATGATGTAGATCGGAGTCCGTAATAATAGGTAAACATTGTAAGGTCAGGAACCTGTGCAAAAACCTACGATTCTATTCTCAACGTCTCAATACGCTTGAAAGACAGAGAAAGGTGTCATACGATCCCACTCTGACGCGCCCCGCACACTCCCACAAAATACTACAATTATAAAGAAAAAGTAATATTACTTACGCAAATAATGCATTAGTGGTGCATAGAAAATTGCGAGTGTGTGTGTGAGCGGAATTTTTTTCGGCAAAAAGTCCTTGACTCGGTAACTATGTCAGTCAGTGCATAGCGGCGCCCTTTGAGGAGAGCACACGCCTACTTTTTTTATCACAAGACGAGCCGCGCGCGCATTGTCGTGATTTTATGAAAAGTTTGTTGTTATTGTGATTAAAGACGATTTATGATATTTGGATTAGTGCATAGGTTACTGTGACTTATTGGTGTTAGTGTAATATTAGTTATTTAGGCATTTATTAGGTAGCTAGTTTTGTGATTTAGGTTAAGTTAGTAAGTTTTTTAGTTTAATTATGCCTCAAATAAGGTTTTAAGTGATTAATTATTCAATCAGTGATCTTTTATTAATTAACAACTCGCAACTTAGTGAGTTTATGCCGCTGATTTGTTGTTCTCCGATAAAAAGTACCTACGCCCAACATCGCCGCCGCTCGCTGCACCCCGCGCACTAGGTCAGTGACTTTTCGTAGTTAAAGCGTGTTTACTTTTTATGCAGTTGATTCTGCTATTTATTTTGTTTGAAAATTGCAATTTTTAAATTTTCCACTAACTCAAACTCAAACTCAAACTCAAACTCTTTATTGCATTCATGTGTAGTTAGTTGTTAGGTACAATTAAAATAGTTCCAACATGAAACCCGTTTAGGGCACGGCAACTTAACAACAATTTTAAACAATTATGTAATACTAGCAATAACACAATAGTAAGATGTATGTCATTACTTACTTACTTTATGTTACCACTACCATGACCATTACTTTAAAATGTTGACATAATCACAAAACACATACATAACTACTAATCTTCGTGTTTTAAAATGTTTCGATGGACTAGTACAGTGCTAGTTTTAATTTAATGTCGTAGTTCCAGATCCACATTGTATATGTGTGAGTGCATGTGTGTGTGCGTGCGTTTAATGGTATGATGTAATTAACTTAAATTGGTTCTTCCGTTTCTTCATCCGATAGTTTGGCAAAACAGTTACTTTTCTTTTCTTACATGAAAAGTGTTTCATGTTTTTAATATCGCAGATATTATGGAGTTCTTATAATACTGTTAATATTACAACCGGGTACCTATAAGTCTTACGATTTATCCCAGATCGGGTTTCTAAACCAGTGCAATCTAGGCGCGGTAGGGTTATCTCAGATTAGAATAGCTGGAAAGAAATGGGACGTAACTTAGATACAAGGTGAAAAATGATAATTCAAATTCAAACTCTTTAATTCAGACAAGTGTCCATAGTGTTAGTAACAACAAAATAACTTAACGACTAGGGTTAGTAAACTTAGTAACAAGGCAAAAAAAAATAAAAGGAAAGGAAATATTTTAATAGCGTGATTTACAAAAAAAAACTATGATTATGTACTTTGGCGCCAGGCGATGACTACTGGCGGCTTAAATGCTTAAATGCTTTTAACATCACGCATGTAATACCCAATGGGTTAGGCAGAGGTATACTCATGAGTACACACACATTTCGCTAGTAAATTGAAATGAATTAAAAAGTGCTTATTCATGGTTACATCCGTGTTACAAGGTATATTACTTCTGCCATACTGTAAAACAGTTATATTTAATTTAAATGTAACAACTTTTAGTACGTTTCCATCAATAACAACGACACTTTTACCTACAACTAAACACATTTATTGAACACAAAAGTTGACTATAACGTAATGCTATAACATTTAAGTTGCGTTAAAACACTTCAATTAATAGCGGTGAAGCCGCAAACATAAGGTAGTATGGCATAAATATATACTTATACAACAATAAATAATCATAAATGGAATCTACACATCTCTTGTAATGAGGTTTTTACATAGGTGTTAAAAACAAACTTCCCTAATTTATTTTTAAAAGACATTTTCGTGGTACAGCTATTTTCTAAATCGTAAGGTATGTCGTTAAAAATTGTTGGTACTAAGCATTTCCTACATCTTTGTCCATAATAATTAGTACAAGTGGGTACCTATTACAAATTTTCTTATGCATTTATTCCTTTTCCTTCAGCTTAAAGTTCCATGCTATAGGGGGCGAGCCAGGTTAACTCTTGTTTGTTAGAGGATTTGTTTTCTGGCCATATTATGTGATATTGAGGAGTTAGGTAATGATTGACGTAAACTAAGAAGTATGAAAGGTCATATTATATAATACAACGGGTTTACAGGTTTAGTATCCGCTGTCAAATATCGTAGCAGTGCTTTTGTCTGATAGCACAAGTAGTGTGAACGAATAATTGAAAACCGAAGATTTCATAAATCTCCTGAGAGGTCTATTGCCCCATTTTAACTTGGTTTTTCTGAGCTGACTTGTAATCACTGTTTTCTTGTTTCCATTGCGGGAGCAATTGTTCCAGGACGGCCGAATGCTACAACAGCCTGCTCACAGCGTGCCACCCTAGCCAGCCAATGACAGCTAACCATAACCATGCCACTCTAGCAAATCATAGCCATGCCACTCTAGCATACCATAGCCATGCCACTCTAGCCAGCCAATGACGGGCAACGACTCGCGAGCCAATCACAGTCAAGCGAAGACACCGCCATAACCACCGGATGCCTCCGGTGGGGATATCAGTCTATATAATGCCCTGTAAGCTCAGTCTCGAGGTCTTGTCGCGCTCGATTGTGAAACCTGTAAGTCGAGACTCTGTCCGAATAAAATAATGAATCAGTTCCTGTCTATTTTTTACCACTGTCGTTACATTACAGAAATATTACAGGTTAAAGTCTCAAATTTTTACAAAAAGTTATAGCTTAACGTAATTTACATCGTTTCTTAGAAATAATTTTTGCGAGGGATTACTTAGGTAGATGTACATATACATAATGCTAGGTTGACTGTTTTGTGAAGGATCCGTTTTTCATTTAAACTTATAAAATCCTAGAGTTTTAGAACATGAAACATTTTGCACTATTCTACCAATTAAAATAACACGATCAATATTGTCCAATCCTCCGATCCAAACACAGGTAAACATACCAATCGAGCAAGGTGTTACCAGACCACTCACGGACTGCATTAAATATGAACACCATAAATTGAGAACGTGGTAACATTCATAAAAAATGAATCCATTCCGATTTTTATATTCCACGCATCACAGACGCGAACTATAAAAGAGGTGGCGGGTACGAATGGCACGAAAAAAGAGGAATATTCATGCTCAATGACTTGGAAAAATTCAATTACACAACTGTCCCTGGCTTGCATTCTAATGGACAGGCTGGGACTGGCAACTGGTACAACAAATCTAATCAAAGTTTACTATTTAGGGATCAAGCCGACCTTTGGCACCTCGGAGTGAAGGCCTTGAAAGTTGTGATGTCAAGGTGTCCCGGGGGTTAATCAACGTTACGGTGTTCGGAAGTGTTGGTATGTGATTTACTGTTTCTGTTTTATGGTTGTGTTGGAAGTGTGTTGGTGTTTGGTCAGGGAGCACGTACAGAGTTCTACTTACCGTAGTCAATTTACTATTTATGAGTTTGATTAAAGGGCATTATTTGTTAGCGCCATCATCATTCCGAATGGCACATGGCTGTTTGTCTTCTCTGACTTCTTCTACCATCACATAGCTGTAAGTAAATCTTATGTGTTAATCCAGGTTATAAACTATCCGTGTTCCAAATTTTATTCGCATCTGTTTAGTAGTTTTTGCGTGAAAAAGTCACAAACATCCATCCATTCATCTATCCAAGTTATATCTATCTAAGTTAATCCTACTAATATTAAAAACTTTCGCATTTACAATATTAGTAGGATTAACTTAGGTACAATTGTTACTGAATTAATATAAAACTCATTAGAGATTCTACTACTACTACGATACTAACCTATTTATTTTCCAAGTCACACTAAACAACCGCAATACCAAAAATCATTTAATTTTATCATGCTACCGCAAATGTTACTTTTCTAAACCAACCCTCATATTCCTCTCTCGCATTAGCATATTTAGTTCAATGAGTCTCAAATGATGAATTATAAAACGTAATTCAAGAAACCTCGTTAGTGAGGCTAAATTATAGCAACTCCACTTCGTAAGATATTCGCCGACAAAGTTGAATAATAAAACTATTCGCCACATCGTGTTTACATGAAGTTATGAAGCAAGAACGGTGATAAAGAATGTTAACTTTAACAATAAGGTTTAGGCAGAGGTGTATTTAATATTATACCCATATTTCACCAGTTATGGTTTAGGACCCATATTAATTTAAACCTATGGTCATCAACCGGGTACATATCGAGACTTCGTGACTGCTACTTCCCGCCGCCAAACTGCTGTGCAGTTTGTCGTGCATTTTTTGTTTATTTATTTGTGTATAAATGTTAAAAATGTTTGGTCCTCAATAAATGATTTATTTAATTATTTATTTATTCATTTAATGAGACATTCCTGGTGAAGAAACCTAACCTCACGCTCAGTAATACATTGTGACCACTACAATAACGAGGTAGTCAGAACGTAAACTTATAGAAGTTTTTGTACGTCAAAACTAAAAGTTTGTGGTACTAATTTGATTATAATCTACACTACTAGCAGAGCTGGCAGACGTCGTCCTGCCCAGAAAGCAACGCCATTTACCGGGTCCAATTGTGAATCTAAACCATTCTCGAATCCACTTGCGCACATACGAAAATTTTCATCAAAAACGGTCCGGTTTTTTGTACAAAACATCACGTGTTTTTGTTTTCCTAAAAGTATGAAAGTGAATGGTAAGTAGGTATAAGTGGATTCTGAATAGTGCACTAGTTTACCTGATTTATTTAAGTCAGTCAATGTTTTTTACTAATGCTATTAACAATTTATTAATCTAATCATTACTATCACTACATAGTTTAAAACTAAGTCGCTTCGATCTTCGAAGCTTAGATCTTTAAAACTACGCAACGGATTTTGATGCGGGTTTTTTTATTAGATAGATTGATTCAAGAGGAAGTTTTCTTTATCTTATATGCACCCGTGCAAAGCCGGGGCGGGTTACTAGTAACAGATTAACAACAAATACTTTAAAGCAGGTAGCTATAAGTATAGTACAAGCAACAAGCCTAAAGAATTACGAATAAGATCGATACCATCAGACAAACAGATGCGATTAACAGCTCTACTGATAATATTGTACTACGATACTAAGTCTTCTGCAAAGCATGTTGATTAAGGCATTATGCTCGTTAGATCGCTCATTTTACCCATCTATAAGGAAGGCTCTATCTACAACAAACCGGAACGAGGCATGAAGGATTACAAGGAAGGAGTTAAAACCTAAACCCAAGTTCTTATGGAGTTAGAAGATCTTTTTATTAAGAAATGAAGTTTCTTAAGGAACATCTTAGGAAGCAAGTAGACTTTACATCTTGTAGAACGTTTTTCTTTTAAGTTTTTGTAATGGACTAGAAGGGTAGAAGAAAATGTTGAAAGTTGAACTTTTTCTTGGCTCAGATAAAAAGCTTACCAACGTAAAGTTAAAGTTTGTCGTTTCGATATATTTGTATGTTGTTTGTCTGGTGATGTTGTATTATAGATTATTCTTGAAAGGCAGATTGAATAGTGTCATAAATATTATTTAAAACTTTTGATCATAAAATCCGAGCTGTTACCCGTGGCTTCGCCCGTGTGAATGTCTGTTATCGCGACCAAAGGTAATCTTTTCATCCCCGCTTTTCAGCCCCTTACAAACAATTTTTTGTTGCATTAAAAAACTAGCCTATGTCCTTCCTCAAGCTCTAGAATATCTGTGTACCAAATTTCATTTAAATCGATTCAGTAGTTTTTTCGTGAAAGCACAGACAGACAGACAGCCAGAGTTACTGTCGCTTTATAATATTGAAAAGGATTGATCGATTGAGAACTTAAGATAGATCGATCGACAGATAAATGTTTTAGGGTCGTTAATGCTCGTAGGCTCGCATTGCTGCCAGCCTTCTGGGTACTTTTCCTATCAGCAATGTAGACGAACATTTTGCCACCCAGCTTTTTTTCCATTTTGAAACTTGTACACATTTTTTGTATAACAATTATAAATTTTTAGAGCAAGGCGGAATCGACTTAAGATAAACCAAACCGAGTCCAACCCGTATAAAAAACACTCCTATCTTATAGTTCCCGTATTCGCTTGAATGGCATGAGACGGCGGGTGAAAATAAACATCAAAGAGCAGAACACAGAACTAAGCATCGATTTGCGGTGTCTACTGCAGTGTAAAGGCGGGCCGTCAACCGTAACCTGCAAGCAGTCGAGCGGCGATTTAGAAATATTGTTGTTTAACTCTTATCTCTTGAAGAGGCTGGTGGTTTGGTTGTGAGAGGAGGCTATGTAAATATTTATTGTCTGTAGTAAATTAATCTTTTCGTTATATTTTGATTACAAATTGACATGAGCAATATAATCGTATATTAAAAATTTGTTATTGAATGACATAATAATATGATAAGGGGCTCGTAGCTAGAGAATAACAGCCATTCGATTTAATTTTCAACTCAAACTGCACTTGTTTAGGTGGTGACCATCCCTTACATACCGAGTTACCTCCGTTGCCTTCGTGCTTCGGAAAGCACATAAAGCCGTTGGTCACGGCTTTCCAGTAAGACTAGAAGCCGTCGCCAATTTAATTGAAAAAAGCAAAGCAGAGGGTGATACTGCAGTGTAACACAGAAGGGCCGTCAACCGTAACCTAATCTCTTGAAGAGGCTGGTGGATTAGTAGTGCGAGAAGGCAAAGCTAAGTTTTAGTGTATTTAACTTTTAACAACTGACGTGGGGGCCTCTCAGGCCTTCAGAAAGTAAAATGGTAGAACAACTCTCTTCCCTCGAGCACTTCACACGCGTATCTTCTAGTACCTTCGAGTTTAGTTACGTGCTGTCAATGACTGTGCACGTGTTTGCATGCTCAATTTCGGGAAGTAAATTCATTTCAAAATTTTTCGTGGGCCTCTCAGACCCCACCTAAGTATTTACGTAACTTTTTTGTGAATGCTTTCGACTTAGTTATTGTCTTTTTTTGCGGTATTGTGAAAACTTTTATAGTATTGTTACGCCGGTTATCTAGAAACCTCGCTAATAACTAAGAAGTACGCGTGAATTCTAGTAGGTACCTAATTCTATTCTGTAGGCACAGCTACCGCACTCGGCGTCAGCGGTACTTGCATTGTAATTTCGACCGTATGCCTACGGCGTAAAGTAACTTCTTCTTTGTTGTTTAATTTATCTTTAAGTTTTTTTTTTTTTGTTAATGTTTTTTCTGGATGTTTTATGGAATAGTAGCGAATTTTCTCGAATATCTTTTGTGTGTTTGGGGTATAAAAGTACCGGGAGAGGACGAAGCGAGTCAGTCTACTTTTAAGCGAGACAACGGAAGGTTCGAAGAGATATCTAGTGCGATAAAGTTCAGTAGTGTTTTGCAAATGTGTATTAGTGTTTTGCAAGTAATAAAGTTATTTCGTGTGTTCAATTGGTAGTGCTTTTATTTCTCTCATACCCAGCTCCTAACAGTATGGAGACCAAAACGTCGTCCAGCACAAAATAGCCTCTCGGTAATTAATCTACATGTAGCGATAGAAGAACCATAGTGCCGGGGAACAGCGATTTTGGTCGTGGATAGATCGCGAAGACTCCAGCGGTTTGAAGCCCAAGATATTGATGGCACCTTTACAAGGAAGCTTCATGAGCATTATTCACATACTTTTTTGAAGAGTCAATGGAAATCTGCCCGCATTCAATTTGCATAGCAAGTTACTGTGTGTAATTCGCAATAAATTATGGCTGTAATTTTTTGTTCCCATTATAGCATTTCATTACTGATGATCGCAATTTGCTAGAAAGACTATTTAAAATTAAAATGTTAAGTTAATTCGTTGTTTTTTTACCAAGTGTTTTCTAAACTTTGAAATAGTAGTTAGTTAAAAACAAATAAATAATGGAAAAATAATTTCACTTTATTTAAGAATATGCACTTTAACTAATTATTAAACACTAAACTCTTAAAAACACAAGTTTTTTTTTAAATATTAGCACTTATATGTACGGGCCTCTGCGGCCCCCACGTCAGTGTTTACATGAAATTAAATCCACCTCAGTAGCTAAAGGTTAATGCTTGTAGCCAATCAATAATATAAATGTTGATGGATGGAGGGAGAGGGAGAGGAAAGCCAAAGAAATAAAAATAGGTAAAAAAACTTTTTAAGTTAAACGGTTTTATGTTAAACATACATTGCAATGTTTAAGATAAATGTACTAAAAACCAAAAAATAATAAAATAGATACAGTCGTGGGAATTATAAACATATGCATAGACTAGACTAAAATAAAACCGTGGGGCACGTCTCTTTTATTTACATGGAGTGTATAACTATTGGAATTTCCATGAGCAAGAAAATAGTAAGTAATTTCCTCACCGTCTGCGGGCCAACTGCCTATTTTAACGACGAATTAAACGATTCTTCTATCGCACATTAAGTCGATAATTTGTAGACAATTGACGTGCCCCACGGTTTTATTTTAGTCTAGTCTATGCATATGTTTATAATTCCCACGACTGTATCTATTTTATTATTTTTTGGTTTTTAGTACATTTATCTTAAACATTGCAATGTATGTTTAACATAAAACCGTTTAACTTAAAAAGTTTTTTTACCTATTTTTATTTTCTAGTTTTTAGTTTTTATTTCGCATTCTGTTTAATTCATTTAGTGCTTCATTATTGCAAGGTTTCTTGCCCGTTAGTTTATTGCAGTCCAACTCCTATATACTTATTAAAAAAAAAATATTATAATTTTCTATTTCCGCCATTTTGTAGCGGCCGCCATCTTGTATTTCAATTTTTTATAGTATATTGTATTCTGCTTGTTGAGCCCTTTCATTTGATACCCATATTGATGGGATTAATAAAAAAAACATAAATTATCCGCCATTTTGTAGCGGCGGCCATCTTGAATTTATAATGATAATGAATAAACATAATTGTATTGTCACCAAAATCCAAAGTGTATACAAAATTTCAGATTAATCGGTTGACAGGAAGAGGGTGAAATTTTAATTAGGTACTAAATTTGACCCAAGAATAATAAATAAAACCGTTTAAAAATGAATGGATTGTGTGAGGAATTATGAGAAAGGAGTAAATTCCACTGTGACATATAATACATAGAAGAATTAAAGAAGAAAACGTGTTCGCCGCCCCTAAATAGAATGGAATAAGGACAGGAAAAGAGAGAATGCTAAGCTAGCTTTGTGTATAAAGTAACTTTTGTACGTTAGATTTTGACGGTTTCGTGGTCACAAGTGCATGAAGACCTTTTTTTTTTTTGGGTGGTGGTAAATCATAAAATACCCCCCCTCGCTTTTGGGCAGTCCACCCATGTTCCTTTTTAACCCTATTTGTCAAGGCCGCGGTATCTCTTACAACATCCCGTAGCCTCGACGGGATATTTGAAGTCCTGGTTCATGAGGTCCAGGGTTCGATTTCCAAAGTAAAGTGTTTTGGCTTTTTCATCAGGGATTTTTCAGTATCAACCGCGGAGTCTGGATTTGTGCTAGGTTTATGGCAATAGGCACGCCCCCTATTCTATGCAACTTAAACATAGCTGGTGAAATGTGGCTTTTCTATTATGTACAC
The DNA here is from genome assembly GCA_932274075.1 of Diarsia rubi. Lineage (NCBI taxonomy): Eukaryota > Metazoa > Arthropoda > Insecta > Lepidoptera > Noctuidae > Diarsia > Diarsia rubi. Next base: position 19,132,174 of record OW026417.1, on the reverse strand, counting down.
CTCTGCTTAACCCTTCGGGGTTTACAGTCGTGATGTCATATGAATTTTAACAAAGATATAGAAGTTTCGTGATTTCAGATCAGTAAGTTTTTGTTTGATTTGAGTCTTGATCACTCAGCCGTCTGTGAATAGTGAAATTGTAGGTACCTACATTGCCAATTAACCCAATTTGTTATAAAGAACAGTACATTAAAAAATAAGCCAATAAGAAAGCTCAATCATCATCATGATCAGCTTGGAATGTTCGCACTGCAGGGACTTAGACCTCTTCTCTAGGGTATGGGCTATAATTCACCACGCGGGCCCAGTGCGGGTTGGTAGATGTCACATGTCTTCGATATTTTTGGTTCAAAGACATGCCGGTTTTCTCACGATGTTTTCCTTCACCGTTTTGAGAGCAGCGGTGATGATTTATATAACGCAATTCAATGCGCCTGACATGAGTTCGAATCGAACTGTAAAACTCTCTAACAATGCCATTTAATTTAAAAATAACTCCGCATTTATCGTAGAAACAGTACAGAACGAATGTTTATCCTGCATATTCGTAGCCAGTCGTTCTCCAGTATTTTTTAAACAAACAAACAAGCAACGACCGCCTCATTTGCATTTCATACGAATCGCCAATGTAGGAAGTGGATGGAAAAAGCGCAAGTTGCTAACGGCTGCCAAATACAACGGAACTATATTTTTTTGTTTTTGATAACATTTTATTTTTGACATTAGTAGTTTAATTGTTTTTTTTATTAATTTCATATTTTTGATGATTTTTTGATACAATAGTAGTGCGTGATGTGATGTGTATTGGCCTTCGCATTTCTATCACATTTCGTTAGCATAACTGGCGAATTCCCTACTGCTACTGAAAATTTCTGATCGTAAAACCTAACAACACTTTTATTAACTTTTTTTTTGGGGGGGTGTGGGAAGTCGTCTAACCCCTCTCGCTCTTGGGCAGAGCAAAAGGGAGTGTCAGACTTCTACTAACTAAAAAAGTAGTTAAAAAACTAAAAACCATTCTATTTTCATTTCATATTTTAATATTCAAATGAACCCCGCCTGCTTGTTTTTTACTTTTCAGTTTTTTCAGCCGGGTTTTTTAGTTTTTTTACTGCTTTTTTTATTTCCAACTTTTTAGTTCTTTTGTGTCTGTTCTTTCGTTGGTCGCGTAAAAATCTTAGCAGATGATTTAACTTTTGTGTTTGTTTATAATTATGATTTGTGACATATGAGTATATATGTGTCAACATGAGTGTCATATATTTTTGTAATTTCCTTTTAAAACCCTTTAATTTGATACCCTACTCGATAGTAATGATTTTTTTTAATTTTTTGAAATACGCTATGGCCCCCAAAATCCGCAAATTTCTTTTCTTTTTTAATTTCAATGTAGCCAGTGACACTCGCGCCATCAAGACGAATCTAACGACGTATATTTTATTCAAATCCCTTCATCCGTTTAGGAGTTATGAGGGAGCAAAGAAACGGACATATATACATACACGCCAAACACATAACCCTCCTTTTGGGCTTCGCCGCAGTCGGGTAAAAAACCACACATGTTCTTTCTTAGACATTTATGTCAATGCCGCGGTATCTCTTGCGATCAATCCACAGCACCGACGGGCGTAGACCCTCGTATGTTGCAGATATCTCTTTGTGGCGCGCGTGGTACACGAACGCGCCGTCGACACGGCCTGTCGTCGTTATAAGACGGATGGACGGCGAGCTAGCCCATCATTCACAAATTATTAGTCGGAAGCCATCACGTGGCCCCCGACGTCCGGAGCGTCTCCCGCGGCGGCTGGCACGAGAGGTTCTCTCCCTCTCTCGTTCCGCCTCACTTTTCCCAACCTATGAATTTAACCCAAGACCTCAATAGTATTGCTCACGACTAATACGATAAGTCAAAATTCAATCAAACTGGCAACTAAGCAATCGGTATCCCTATAAAATCGTTCAAATATTAGTTCATATTGAAAATTTTTAAGCATTCATCTCAAAAGCAAAGCTATAACTTACTAGCGGACCTGACAGACGTTGTCCTGCCCGAATAGCAGCGTCACCTACCGGGTCCAATTGTGTTTTTAAACCATCCCATAAATCTCCATTAACAAAATGATGCGCCATTTATTGAATTCATAAGTTACAAAAATGTGATAAATGAAGAACCGCTCGACCGATTTGGTGCAAACTTCACATAAACCTTCTACTTAATAGTCCGAACAAAGCCTAAACATTTGGTTTGGATAGGTGAGCCCATTGTTGATTTATAAAATTACAACGAAAAGTGGCATTGATTTTTTTTGGATATAGATTTCTTAGAACATAGAACTCAAGGTAGTCAAACTATTTATGGAGTTCCGCAGAAAAAGGGCATCCTTTTATTTACCTTCTGCTCTTCGTTCCAATTAGGTATCGTGCTGACCTGAATTCCGAAGAGCTGCTTTTTACTCGATATTTACGTATACGCTATTTTTATGTTCGACATCTAGTGACTAAAAATAGTGTTTTTCCGTGTAAAATTCAATATGTTGTCACGCTAAAAATAACTGTTTCCCATGTTGTATATCCTGTTCATTATAGCAACTTACGAGAGAACAGGGCCTGCGACGTATTTAAAAAATATGTATTTTTATTTATTTATTAATAAAGGTTCACCTACAGCTTCTGTGTACAATATATCTTAGGTATATAATAAGATAGATTTACAGACTTGGATATACACAGTCACCAATTGCTGGTTGACCAGCTTTCCCTAAAATAAGTGATGTAAAATATGAATACAATAGTAAACGCCTTAGGTACATATAAAAGTTTACTAAGCTTATGAAATATAAAATTTAGAACATAAAAATCTTTTGAAATAATTACGACCTAATATAAAAAAAAATAGAAGGTACTGCTGTATTTTAATTAAAAGATGGAATCTAAACTGAGATACATATTTGAAGAAGCTATTGCCGTCGTAGTAATACCTATTATATTTCGTATTCCCCTTTATTCTCCTCAATAAAAAAGTAGTTAAAAAACTAAAAAACCCGACTGAAAAGACTGAAAAGCCAAAAACAAGCACATTTTAAATTAAACAAAACTTGGAAGCAGGCGTGGTCCATTCTATTTTCATTTCATAATTTAATTAATATTCAAATGAACCCCCCCCGCCTGCTTCCAAGTTTTGTTTAATTTAAAATGTGCTTGTTTTTGGCTTTTCTGTCTTTTCAGTCGGGTTTTTTTTAGTTTTTTAACTACCTACTTTTTTTATTTCTAACTTTTTAGTTCTTTAGTGTTTGTTCTTTCGTTGTTCGCGTAAAATACTTCGCAGGTGATTTAACTTTTGTGCTTGTTTATAGAATTTGTGACTTTGAATTTATTTTAAACATATAGGTATAACATATAGGTATATTGTAATATTCTTTTAAAACCCTTCATTTTGATACCCTACTCGATTATAATGGATTTTTTTTATTTTTTCAAATCCACGATTTTGCCCCCAAACCAGCAATTATCTGTGTTTTTTTCTAAATTTTAATGTAGCCAGTAACACTCGTGTATATTTCATTCAAATCCCTTCATCCGTATAGGAATTATGAGGGAACAAAGAAACGGACATACATACATACATACTTACATACATACATACACGCCAAACACATAACCCTCCTTTTGGCTTCGCCGCAGTCGGGTAAAACAGACCTAATTCAATTATATCTATTCTAGTTGTGGCGACGGTCATCTGTAATCTTTAAAAAAGTCTCGATACTAACTGTTCGGTATCTACAACAACAAAACAACCGACTTCAAAAACACCAAAAAGTGAAAAATACTCTTCAGACGAAAAATCAGCTTCTGAAGTCGGTAAACATGTATTATTCTTTCATTTGAAAGATCAAAGAATTACTTTTAGAAACAAAACACGAGATTGATGAATATTTTACTCAACAAAATCCGGAATTGGCGAAATTGATGAAGAGTAGATACGTACTGGAGTGTTCTGCTCACAATCTCAAGGGAATTCCTTAAAATAAAGTGAAATCAATCGCAAAATTATCCGGAAATGTAATGTACGTATTCGTCTACCTAGTAAAAAAAACTAGGAAGGAAAGGGAATCGAATCTCACTTCGGAAATTTTTGCCTCTGGGAGTTGAATCCAAAATGTACTGCGTGAACTATGAGGTATTATGAAGTCTATGAGATTAATGTTTAGTAAAAGCTTTTGGCATCTTAATAAAAACAAAAAACTTAATCAAATTGCTTGTTTTTTTTAATACTTTCAATGTAAAATTGCACCTACATTATATATCATATTCCACCTACATTATATACATTATATATTTATTTATATATCTATACCTACATTATTTCTAAGATTTATAATATTGCTTTTAACCAATTTTAAGTTTTTATTAAAATTTTATTATTTTTATTTGATATATTATAAAAACGGTTGGTGTAGAGATCCCTGTTCCTGTACCAATTTTAGAGGCAAACTTCTAAACCTATATTTATCAAATAGAAACTGTAACTTTTTCATGTCGGAATTGTTAATTTTCAGACATAAGTTATCATTCTAATATTCTAAATTTTCAAAACATTGGAAACTAAAAAGTATAGGCATGTAGGCTTATTAGCTGAAAATATACTGAGAAAGTTTAAATTCCTTGTAACATGTAAGTGACTAAAAAATACGATCTAAACACTAACTGCGCTACTCAGAGATATTTAATGTTTACTTAAGCCGTCACTTAGTAAAGGTTTGATATTTTTTTGTATGACTAAACTGTCAAAACGTTTACTAAGTGATGGCCTAAGTAATCATTATTCTTTAACTTAGTGGGGCAGTAAGTACTGTTAATTAAAGAAAATGTGTTTTTTTTTACATCTTCTTTAAAAGTTCCTTGACTATAAGTGAACTGATATAGCCCTATCTATGTCCAGCATTGGACGTTTTTTTGGCTGAAATGATGATGATGAGATGATGATGATGGTGTATAGTATCCACCAGAATTATAATTATTATTTGTAAATTATATTCCGATAGAGATTTAAATCCACCTTCCCTTTTCTGAACTGTCCGTAACACGCATTACGAATTACTGGACCCCACCAAATCCGTACTTTAACAACCCAACGATTATCAAATTTGTGTCCAGTTTCCCAGTTGCTCACTCAAACGTGTCGTCAGCGAATTGCTATGTTTTATTAGTTTATGTGAAATTCTAACACGTTCTGCTCCAATGCTCGTCAGGATTATGATAAAACTTTAATCCTTTCTGGTAGGGTAGCTTTCAACTCTATTATAGGAAACTGTATAGAGGTAGTTACGAATTTAGGTCAGCAAAAATAGGCATGCATTTAACTTATTACCCGACTACGGCGAAGCCAAAAGGAAGGGTAATGATTTTGGCAGTCTATGTATGTATGTATGTTCCACCGTAGCGACTAGACTACTGACCGTATTTTAATAAATGAGGTGTCAATAGATTCGTAAGAATAGCCCAGGTGACATGATAGGCTATATACATTTTAAGAATTCTTTTATGACGGTATTTAAAAGTCAAATTATACGATCGAAAAAAAAAATGAGATAATCATAACATGTTTGGTATCAAATGAGAGGTCTTGGCGAGTACATTCCAAATATGTATACTATTATATTTTAGTTTTAGTCAACATACACGTTTAGAATGCGGTCAAAAAGTTCTCGCAGTCTAGTCTGCTATTTACTCGTACTATTTAAATAGCAAACCAACATTCAGTAGAATTCTACATCATGAAAGTAATATAATTCTTATAATGGATTTATTAAATAACACTAAAATAAAATTCAAATAAAAAAAAATAAGTTTAAAAACTAAAACCCGACTACAAACCGCGGTCTTAAAAGTAGAAAACAAGGCCTGATCTTCATATATTGAATTTGTATACAGGGTGTAAATCAACCCTTCACACATACGTCAACCAAGCATTCTGTACATCAAACTAAGTACCCCTACGCAAAATTTTTTGCTGGGAAACGACTTTTTTTTTGGTGTCAAAAAAATCATTTTAAGGTAAAACTCAAACTCGCACTCTTAAAACATTGTGCTAGTGGATGCTTTAAATAGTCAAAGAGTCATGGAGGTAATTTAAGTAAAGTTACAACCTGAAAAAAATTATTGAGAAGAGCAGGGAATTCAACAACCCCGTGATCCTGTGCTTTATAGATTATACAAAAGCTTTTGACTGCGTAAAATGGGATAAACTGTGGAAGTTGTTACTAGAAATGGAGGCTCCTGAACACCTTGTTGCTTTAATCCAGAGTCTATACACAGAAAACCGTTCTTTCGTTAGAATAGGTACCGAATGCTCCAATATGTTCCAAATTAAAAAAGGTGTGAGACAAGGGTGCATATTATCCCCTTCCCTTTTTAACATATATGGAGAATACATCATTCGAAAGACCATCGAACACTGGGAGAAGGGCTTCCCTATAGGTGGAAAAAGAATATCAAATCTCCGATATGCCGACGACACTGTTCTTCTTGCAACATCCATGGAAGACATGAGTGAGCTGTTCCAAGGACTCGAGAGGGAAAGTGGCAACATTGGTCTCGCAGTAAACAGAGCGAAAACCAAGGTAATGATTGTAGATCGAACAGGGAAGCTAACAAATGTCACCTGCAAAATTCCTGGCATCAACGTCGTCGACCACTACACTTACCTTGGCTCACAAATCTGCAGTGACGGCAGCTGTGTCCCTGAGATAAAAAGGCGTATTGGGATGGCCAAGGATGCTATGACCCGTTTAGGCAACATCTGGAAGAAGAGAGGAATTGGTATCAAAACCAAGATCAGACTGATACGAGCGTTAGTATTCCCTATCTTCCTGTATGGAGTGGAAACGTGGACGATTTTGGCCCGAGAAAGGCAAAGGATCGATGCATTTGAGATGTGGTGCTGGAGAAGAATGTTGAGAATACCGTGGACTGCAAAACGCACCAATGCATCGATCCTAACCAAGCTTCGCATTAAAACCCGCTTGTCGACCATATGTCAACAACGCCTTCTCTCATATTTCGGTCACATAGTGCGCAGAGGCGATGAAAGCTTGGAAAAACTGATCGTGATTGGGAACACCGAAGGCAAAAGATCGCGCGGTCGTTCACCAACCCGTTGGACTGATCAGGTGAAGGAATCATCGTCCTCTAAGTTCTACACGGTGGTAAGGGATGCGCTGGACAGAAACCGGTGGAGGCGGATCATCCACTCCAGATGTGACTCCGAAGCTGACCACGATCCTCAGACATGAGGGACCGACTACAGAGAGAGAGAGACAACCTGAAAAACTAGTATTTACAAAAACAGCTGTGCAAAATTTGGAACTTTGACCCCCAATATCTCAGTAACTAGGGGGTTCCCAGGTATGGTCCAGAACAAAAAAATTATCGCGGTGGTGGGGAAAACAAGTGCCCTTCGTTGGCGTTAAGGGTACTTTTACACCCTTTATTTCTATTTAAATATAAGTAAAATTATTAAAGATGTCAGTCGTAGAAGAAGTTATTTTACGCCGTAGGCATAAGGTCGAAATTAAAATGGCAAGTACCGCCGACGCCGGGCGCGGACTAACTACTTTAAACTTAATTCTGAAACCCTATTGTTTTCTCCTTAGCGTAACATACATGCATGGTTTTTAAATAATAATCTTACTAAGATGTAATCACGTGCCTTTTCCCAACTAAATTGCCTTAGATGTGGTAAATACGCGGTACAAGCTGCACGCTTAAATTATAGTGCCGTTCCACACGCGCGTTGTATCGGCGACGCGGTGCCTGACAAGTGCTGTTGCGGTTTCCTGCATATAAAAATTGTGGTATGACACACGACGCGTTTCGAATTGCACGTATAATACGCGCAACCTACATACGAGGTGGGGCAGAGCGGCACTTCGGCTCCGAAGTGGCACTGTTCAATTGATTGCGGTTGATCTAGTTTATTTCATCCCCACTACGTGTAATCGCCAGTGAAACGACACATATATACCCGCGTTGCGACACTGATCGCAGATAAAGCAAATTGAACAACGTGCTTACAGTGTGGCATACCGCACAACTTATCACAATGCAAGTTGCAACGCGTAGGAAACAAGTGACGACCGTGCGATCACTTCACGGAAACCGCGTTACAATCATATCGCCTGAGGTCGTGGATGGGGTAAAGACTTATCAGTCTTACTAAGCTATAATGAGGTTACAATATCACACACTACAGCAACTAGGTATCTTACGTGAAGAGTAACATTTAAGTTCCCAGGCAAATTTCAAAATTTACATAATTTTAGTTTGATTATTTCTCAGCGCTCTAGGATGGAGGTGCAAAACTTCATTTTGATTTTGTTAAGACACACACAAAGTTGTAGGCTAACTAAGTTTTACTGTACGCCTTTCCTATTTACCTGTTTTACATGATGTAACATCATGCGTATTTTATGACGGAGTAGGCAGTAGTGTAGGGGCTACGACTTTGACTATAGGAAGGCGTGGAGTTGCATGAGTGATTGCTGACCTTTAGTTACTGGATTCGATACCCAGTTTTGCTAAGTATGTTATTTTCTTTTGATGCGACATTAAGATTGTAAATAGTCTGTAAAATGTACATACATAAACTCACGCCCTTTTCCCATGGAGGTAGGCAGAAACCACAGAACGCCACCTACTACGATCCTTACATACTCCTTTTACCTCGTCCACATTGATACATCTGGTCATACACGCACGCCGGTTACGAGTTCTACGCACCTGTTCTTTCTGAAGAACGGCACCAATAAGATCAGTGTATGTCTTTCTAGGGCGTCCCCACGTTGCCACTCACATCTGCCTTGTAAATACCTTTTGTTAGTCGACTTTCATTCATTCTCTCTACATGACCGAACCACCTTAGCATACTTTTTTATATTTTTGTCACTAAATCTTAAAATCAATTAATGTAACATCTAAGACATCTATCTATTTATACATCTATTTTCAATTTCAAAGAAAACAATGCGTGTACTTTAGCCTGAGCGTAACCGAGATATTGTTTTCTTATTTACGAGTTTTTCAAGCTTAACAATTTCTCAGAGATGTACTTAATGCGGCCGCCACACACTCGTCGAGTGGCATGGGAAGTAGCGAGGAAAGGAGGCAGAGACATAGTGTGGCAACGTTACTCGTCATGCCGCACGTCATGCTCCTCGTCATGCCCATCGCTCCCTATGTTGGCGGTTTTTGTTTTTGGAGTAGCGTCGCAATTAATTGCGCGAGTAGAGCAGTGTGGGCAGAGAGGGCAATATCGCGGCAAATAGCGGCAGCGCGAGGAGCATAGCGATGAGCAGCGCAAGGAGCATACGACGAGTGGCATGGGAAGTAGCGAGGAAAGTAGGCAGCGACATAGTGTGGCCACTTTACTCGTCGTGCCACACGTCATGCTGCTCGTCCTGCCCACTTGTCGGCTTTTGTGCGCGAGTCAAAGGACCGGCAATACGAGCGCGAGTGGCTGGCCACATAAGCGCGGTCGTAGTCCGCATCGAGCGCTCACGCAAGACGCACGCTTACACAGTTTTGGCATTTTCAACGACAATACTGAAAATCATGTCCTCTCCAAGCGCCGCAGAATGGTCGAATGCAAAAGTCTTATTATTTATTCACTATTCAAAAATCATACTATAATATACATACATACGTACTAAATCACTATTCGAAACACAAGGTATGTTTATTTCGTCGGGGCCGCGAGTTGTACACTAATTATCGCGGCCTCGACATAGAGGGCTAAGAAGGAACATGGGTGAATTTTAGTCAGTAGAAGTCTGACACTCCCTTTCGCTCTGCCCAAGAGCGGGAGGGGTTATTCGATGATTTTCCACACGCCAAAAAAAAAAAGAAGGTATGTTTATTTATTTGTTTTAAAAAGATAAACTTTGGCTTATTATTTTTAACTTACAAACAGTAAGTCGTGCGTTTGAATCCACGCAGGCGCATCACTTTGTGTTATTTACTTCATCACCGCTGCTCCCAAAAAGGTGAAAACATCGTGAGGAAACCGGCATGTCTTAGAACAAAAAAAATCGAAGACATGTGACATCTACCAACACGTACTGGGCCCGCATGGTGGATTATAGCTCATCCCTCTCCTATAGAAGAGGCCTGAGTCCCTGCAGTGGGAACATTATAGGCTGATGATGACTTTAAGTGGCTCGCGTATTACACGAGACTTACTGCCGCACTCAGAGACCTTTAATGATTACTTAGGCCATCACTCAGTAAAGGTTTCGACCTTTACTAAGTGACGGCTTAAGTAATTATTAAATGTCTCTGAGTACCGCAGTTAAACTTTACTCGTAAAATGTGGGTGTACTATTACTATACAGTACACTATACATTACTTACTTAGTTCATGTATAATTCCTTCAGAGTTGAACAGAGTTCTAAGTGGACTTAAACAAGTTGGATTGTTGTTTAAAGCACCTGTAACAATGGACTTAGAGTCCGGCTGTTCGAGCATTGCTTGTAAGCACTAGATTCTCTTAACTTTGTTTCGGTTAGCTAAAATTGACGGCAGTTCGGGAAACATTCAAATCAAAGTCCTTAGTTTTAATAAGGTGTCAGAAATTCAGAATAGAGTTTTAGTCACAAATTGCTAAGGAATGTTGTGTGTTTCATGTTAAATATTAAGTTAGGAAAACAGAGAGATAGAAATACGGTGTAAGGAATATTAAAAGAACTTCCTTCTTTTTGAAGTCGGTTAAAATAGGTTGACCACTTGACCGTCACTGAACTGATTAGGACAGGATTCTAATCGTAACAGCATTAAAGTCTTTCGCCGATCAACAAAAGGAACTGGTTTCATACAAAAGATAAAAAAAAATCAGTCGAATTGTATGTAATGTGGCTCACATGCCTCCTAAAGAGGAACGGTCTGTGTCCCAGCTACATTAACGCATCATCGCGCTTCCAGCTAACCCTGCTTACACAATTGCCAGATACTCCTAAAGCATCTTTGACTTCACCCTGTCTTCAATTTATTAAATAAAGTAACGTTGCATGCTCAAATTAAATTCCTAAAATATCGTATGATGGGACAGCATTTTTCTGAAATTTTAATATCGTCTCGTTTCAAGTTTAAACTAAGTAGTTTCAAGTGTGTTTGATCCCTCGTTAATGTTATTATAAATTCAAGGAATATCTCGCTTTAAGAACAATAACGAATGACGTTATAATTTATGACAGTATTGGTAGGTGCGGTGTTCAATGTAAGACTAATTATTTAGTGTTGATGCACACTCAGTTAGCTCGCGCTATTTTCCAACACGACAATTAATTTTATCAGTGCTATACTGTTACATACAGTACATTACCGTAGGTATAGGTATAACTTGCAATCTAATATTTTACAATTACTTCTATTCATAATATAAATTGAAATGAAATAACCTGAACAAAATGAAGTATACGGTTTAAGATATTTATTTCTCAAAAAGAATACATTCACTTACTATGAGAAATACAAGATAAACTTAAAACTAAATATAAGAATTACATGAAGTAAATAAATAAGTTAACTAGTAGACACAATTTAAAAGGAAAAAGTTAGTGTACTATTACATATCGAATCGTAATTCTTGAAAGCAAATCAATAGCAATTATATATATTGAACTATACTACTACTTGCTAAAGCACCGCAAACAATAAGACCCCATAAAATCCTCTTCATTGGCTGTGCTCATATGCTGATACTGACGGCATTGAATCTTTTATGGCAATTTTCAGCCTCTGACCAGGGAAAAAATCTACCTTTTCGATATTTCCTGTGAGCACGCAAACTTCACGGCTGGATTTCAACCTCAAATAGCTCAAAAAATGAACATTAATGAAGTTAATATTAGTAGTTGGCCATTAAAACTTTAAACGCAAAAAGCGGGTAATGGACCTATGGCATTATTTCTAGGAAACCAATGAACTGGGTTACATTTACGTCAGTGCAAATACAGCGTAATGGATGCGTGCTGACATCACTTCGTCACGCTATAACATAGCCTTAGCGATATGCCTGGGGTTAGCGAAGTTGCTGAATTCTTTAATGCTGATTATAATGTCGATAGGCAGTTTTGTTGGCAGGTGGTTATTCTTTGCAAAATATCAGGTAGCTTCGACTTTTGAATATTTATTGTTGTGTGTTTAGGAGTTATTCTCAAAACAATCGCTTCACTCAGAAATAAAATGTTTATGTCTCATTATTATCATCATCATCATTAGCCATAGAACGTCCACTGCTGGACAAAGGCCATAGAACGCCATACAGAACGGCAGCCTGCCGTTTGCAACCAACGGTTGCCCGCAACTCTGACGATGTCGTCGGTTTATGTCTAGACTGTTACAATTATAAGCATCACAATATTTATTTTATTTATTTTGCTTTTTGACTCCTAAAGCTAGAGATTTAAGTCAAATATACAAGTCATCATTTCCCTCTCAAATTGGGATGTTCAACCATATTCCATCGCCATTCAAATACATAATTATCTTACTGCAACGAAGATTGGTGATTCGCACCACCAACTAGACCACACAATTCAAACACAGCTGTCCCAGCTTCCTTTCACTAAGCAAAATAACCATACCCCAAACTTTCTCACCTACAAAACAACCACACTAAATCAATAACACGTTCCACACAAATACAATAAAGAAATATTCACCCCAAAAATAAGCAGTCATGTCACGTTCTACGGCCTTTATAAATAAATATACGTCGCCTCATAGTGGTGGCTAGCAATTTGTTTCACCTGTAATTTGATGTATGAGCGAGAAATATAAGAAAATCGTGCGAACGCCTTGCTGAGATTTATAGGGAACTATGCGTTTTTGGACTATTTATGAAGGTTCCCATCGGAAAGGATGGCTGCGAGGGTGGTTTATCATGAGCTGTCTTCATTGGCATGTCTTTATCTGGGGATTTTTTGGGTTAGCGTGAAGGGCGATGGGGAAATAAGTGGGCAGGATTGTTTTGAAGTTGTATCTCGATAAAATTTCACTTAGTGTGAATGTAAAAAAGAAGTTTCATCACCTAAAAGGTTTTCAATTTTGTACACTAATGAATTTTAATTCGTGATGACTGCATTGTTTATCTGATTGGCTTAATAATTTGCATTTGACAATGGTCTGATTTTCATATGCTTTAACTCCAATCTTGAATCGGTGTAAACTTTCTGAAAAAAACAGGTGCTGTACCTAAATATTTTCAACAAATTGAAAAAAAACACTGATCATATCTGTTCAATTAAATAATGCAAAACTTCAAAATAACTCAGGTCTGCGCTTAGACAAGATTTTACAAGAAAAACAATTCTAATCTTCACACTAAGCGTCTAAATTTAAATAAAAAATCCCCACCTCTCACCTACATAATCCCTTCAAAAAACCTTCTAAATGATACCTAAGTACGAAATGCAAAAAAGTCTTGAGTTTGAAATCCACGGTGTAAGGCGAAGTTCACATAGAGAGTACAAAGGTCAACGACCTTGGACATGAAAAATTCACTGTTAAATGCAAAAAAAAATGCATTACGTTAGTAGTCTTCTGTTTAACTTTACATTATAAAAAGAGGTCTTACGCAGACCTGAATGTGTGTGAGATTAGCCAGTTCCAAATGAATGGCAGTAGACATTTAAAATTTGAGGTTTTTCATTGGACAGTTTTCATTGAAACCTAAAAACCTTCCTTTTCCTTGTTATGTATGGATTAGGCAAATAGTAAGTAGTAAGTTGCAAACAAGACGGGTCTAGCTTACAGATCAAATCACGTCCATATGACGTCTATATGAATCACCCCTTATTCCAGAACTTTAGGGTAACCAAGATACAAGAGATCAGACGCGATGACGCGAAAAATCCAATTACTCGGCGCCAATTCACGCATTCTAATGTAGGACGAAGCCGCGTGTTACAAAATCTAATCAAAGTTTATGGTCGCCCTAGCGGTTTTTGCCGTCTACCTTGGATTAGACTGACGATGTGGTGGGAAGATTAGCGGGAGAATTTTGTTTAGATTTTTTTTCTTTATCTAAACAGGTAAAAGAGGTTTGATTAAATTTCGGGGTTGAGCTTCTTTAAAGGGTTTTGTATGTACCAGCGTTGGTGTTGAGCGTTTAGTCCGGAGTCCGTTGATTTGCAAAAATGATACTAATGTTACATACCTAAAGTCTGAAGTTGTGTAGTTAACGGTTGTCGTGGTACGGGGAATAATGGGCATAGTATGCGGAGGAATGCAGGAAATGTCGCGAGGAAAGTTTTGAGTATTAATATGGATGGGAATAAGAATGGAGAAAGATCAAAGAAACGATGGATAGACTGTGTAAAGGCCGATATAACAAGAAAAGAGATGTCTGATGAGATGACTTGTAATAGAAAGAATATGAAAAAAAAGAAGAACAAGCTGCGCAGACCAAAATGAATTGGACTGATAATTGACGATTGGATGCTACATACAAACATAACAAAACATCAATTCATCATTGGGGATTAGACGGAGTTATGCAAAAACAACTTTGAAACTTAAATTGAACACTTTGAAAGAAAAGTCATGTAAAAGGATCATATTAATTTAATTTAATAATTTAATTTAATTTCAATTTCAGATTACAGAGATCCATAATGGTTAGTAACAATTGGAACTTATAAACTATGCTAAGTAAGGTTACAAAAATTCAATCACAAAAACACATACATAAAATTACAATTACAAAAACACATACTTATAATTACAATTAATTTCCAAATACATTCACAACAACATAATATTAACATCTTTTTTTTTTTTAACGAACTATGTTATTAGGTGCTTACCTACTCTCGGTCGCCGGGTTCAAGTTGAATAGTATTGAGACAAGTTCTAGAAAAGAACCGATATAATCATATATCTAGCTTTCAATTTTATTCATATGCTCTAAAATTTCACCTGAAATATGTTAACTCCCGAGTATGAACTCAGTCATTGGATTTTTGTTTTCCTATAGAACCCTCATCGTTTTTCTTTAAAATAAAAGTAGCTTTTTTTTTTGGGGTGGGAAAGCATTAATCTCGCTTTTGGACAGAGCGAAAGGGAGTGTCATACTTCTACCGAATAAAACCCACCCATGTTCCTTTTCAGGTTTTTGTGCATTGTGCTTTTTGATTCTTTCTCATTGTATGCTCGTCATGTCGTCATGTTTCTGGAACAATTTTTTTTTTGGTCCCGTATGTTTTCAAATGCATTCAGCAATAAACTTTAATTTAGAAAATTCAAACAAGCAATTTAAATTTATTTATTTCCGCTTTTCTGATCACTCAGCCCCTAGCCTTAGACTTTATGCTAAATCATTGAGGCCAATATACCACAGAATTACATTCTATTGTCCAACTTAAAATGTACATGGTGTTTCATTGGCCATTTAAGTTGATTTTACGGGGTAAACACAACACCCCTCTTTTTTATACGTCAGCAACAAATTGGTGTTTTATTTCTTTCGTTTAGAATTAAGGGTAACTTACGTTGTGATGTAGATTGTTTAGGTAATGTCTTTAATGGGGATCTAACTTAGTGGTGGACCCTGAAGGGATTTATATTAAATGAAAATTAATTTTAGGGATAAACTATTGAATCATCTATTGAATGATGTTGTTATGATAATGATAATATTTTATAAATTGTATGAATATAAATGTGTTTGCATGCATAATGGTTAAATATGTCTGAGCTATGACATTTCATAACAACTATTGTCTACTACCCATATTTTTTATTTAAATATTTCTTCTGTACGTGTGTTTGTCACTGAACTCCTACTAAACGGCTGGACCGATTTCGATGATATTTTTTTTAAGTGTTCAAGTAAATTCGAGAATGGTTTAGATTTACAATTGTACCCGGTAGGTGGCGCTGCTGTCCGGGCAGGACGACGTCTGCCAGGTCCGCTAGTCTTTATATAAATGTATATAATTCTATTGTACGTGTCTATGTCACTTATCTTTTCCCAAACGGCCGGACAGATTTTGATGAACATTTTTGTGTGTGATCAAGTGGATTCGAAAATGGTTTAGATTTACAATTGGATCCGGTAGGTGATTGCTGTCCGGGCAGGTTTGCTGGTTTGTAATATTTGCTGGTTTGTGATTTAATTTTATAAAACAAAAAAAATTGCTGTATGTTTACGACTAGACCTTTATTTACAGTAGGATGATTCGACAGTCCTTTTACGCATTTAATTAATTAATTAAGAATGTTACCTAGGTCATGACTCTCGAAGTCGGTAAGTCTGAAAATAGTCGAAGTTCTGAACGTTTAGAAATGTAAGTACATATTTTATAGGTTCGCAGAACAATCGATAGTAAACGATTTCATATTGTTGTAAATATGACTTTTTTTGTACGCAAATAGTCATGAGGAAGGCAAATGGGGTTGCCAGACGCGAACTGAATAAAACTATTACACAGTTTTCTTCGTCTACCTTGGACCAGGGTGCTGGACTACTTGTGCAGTCTGTCACGATGTTCCGACTTTGTCTGCGACTGATATAAATAAAAGCTTTAATTTCGTCAAACGACTCCTCCCGTTTTCGTAGGAGCAGAAGGAAGTTGTACTACCGCACTGAGAGAGCTTTGATGATAACTTAGGCCATCACTCACTTAATCCCGCGATGACCTCAGGCCACCGTAGACGCGGGTCTGTGGACGGGGAGTGATGGGCTAACTCGCCGTCCGTCCGTCTCACGACGAAAACTGGCCGTGTCGACGGCGCGTTCGTGTTCCACGCGCGCCTCAAAGAGATGTCAGCAACATGGGAGGGGCCCGAAAGGGCCGACGCCTGTCGGGCCCGCGGGTAGTCCACCGGTTATCGCGGCCACGACATAGAGGGCGAAGAAGGAACATGGGTGGTTTTTAGTCAGTAGAAGTCTGACACTCCCTTTCGCTCTGCCCAAGAGCGGGAGGGGTTATTCGATGATTTTACACCCACCAAAAAAAAAAAAAAAAGGCCATCACTTAATAAAGGTTTTGACAGTTTTGTCATACAAAAGTATTTCAAATATTTATTAAGTGGCACCTTAAGTAATCATTAAATATCTCTGAGTACCGCAGTTAAACTCTTACTGACTAAAACCTTTCCGAGTTCCTTCTAATGACTTTTGCTTTCTAGGGCCGCGGTGACTCTTTCCAATAATTTCAGCAACTCGAGCGCGCCGTCTAAAACCCCTATAATATATTATGATCTACACTCAACATTATTTTACAAACACAGAGATCCCAGTCCCAGGGTCCAGTCCCGGGTCCGTGTCCCAGTTGTATGCGTCCCTGTGTGCCTATTGGCCTTGTTCTTTTCTGTCTCCTGCTAATATGGAGGGAAGTGGAAATTTCTGCTTTTCCTACTCCACCGCTATTCTTTTCTGATTAATTTCGTTGCGGGATCCAAGACAGTCAAATCATTTCTCTGCGACTTCGTCGAGCTTCATTGTCTCGGCGCTTTTCTTGTGGTCGCCACTGTTGATTCTGGCTTACAGAAGTTACAGTGGTTTGGGAATAGTGAGGCGGGCTTGTCCCATATAAAAAAAAACACAGAGATACCTACAAAGGTTCTTTTAACAAGTATCATCTTACTTAGCACAATGTAACTAAGATACAACAGATGTCTGCCAGTAATATTACCGTCTCACTTCTCGGAAACAAACCATTCAACTCGACTACCGGAAACTTTAACAGGCAATTATTTTAGTATTTGTTTGAAAGTTTCGTATATCACAAATGGAAGGAGTTTTATGAAGGATCACATATGTATAATAAGTAGGACTTGAAGTTATAAGTTATTGTTGATATATAACATAACATCACACCAGTAATTCAAGAACGGTAAAGCAGAGGTGTACCTTACAGTACCCATATTTTAGTAGTTGATGGTTTCTCTTACAGTTTTGAGAGCAGCGGTGATGAAATAAATTACATTTTCATTTTGATTTGTTAATACTAAAGCATATTTTATGAAGAAGGAAATATTTTGGAGTTCGTTTATTTTTCCCCTGTCTTTTTATTTGGGACGAATTTCACAAATGAAACTGAACGAGATCAACACTTATAAATCGCGTTCAGTCAGTTTCAATAATGATGCCAATCTGTGAAATTTGCCCTTAATACATTGAATTCAACTACTGTTTTCAAAAGGCAAAGAATAATATTTTGAATGCATTCAGGTGCATGCTATTATTTAAAAAAAAAACATATATTGTTAACTCTGCCATCTCTTTATATTTTTGAAATTGCGATATTTGTTAGAGTAAACCAAATTTTATTTCCACGATTAGGTGACACCTTCCCCCGAAACAGACGTGACAATAATCAACTGTGTTTGCATTCGTCAAAAACTCAACGAAAAATATCAAATATGTATTTTTTTTTATCAAATCAAAAAAAAATTTACGAAGATAAAACGCGTTAAAGATTTGAGTGGGGGTTGTGACGTCACTGACCGCTAAAGAATGTCATACCAATGTCTCAGAAAATGACGTCACACGAGTTTTCAAAGCACTGTTTCGTCTTCATTGTTTGTTTACGTGAAAAAAAAATACGTGTCCAATATTTTTTGGAAATCTATCTGACAGACTAATCAGATTTTTTTTGTTAACTATTCTATTGTCAAGAGACTTATCATCTGTCTAGCCATTTCCAAAGTATGTTTAGGTGGCTTCCAGTCTAACCGAATACAGATTTCTAGTAATATTGCATGGAGTGACGAGCTTTCTGACTTCCTCAGACGACTGAGTAAGATGTCTGTCACAAATCTATAAATGGGAGCCGTGACCAGTGTCATTGTAATCGTAATGTTTCATCAATCATACATGAACCGACTTTGGGAACTGCCTGAGCAGTTGTTATTACTAGTCACGATCTCATTGTAAATAACTCGTTTCTTAAATGATGTCAATTAAGGCGCTAACAGCAACGAAACTAGTGCCACACACATCTTATTTCTTTTACCCTAAAATCAGATCAAATTGGTAAATAACCTGTAGTATTTTTAATAACACTTTTCATGATTCTAGGAAATAAATTAAGAGAATTACTTATTACCACCTTGGTGCCTTGGCGGGTGGGAAATCATCAAATATCCTCTCCCGCTCTTGGGCAGAGCGAAAGGGAGTGTCTGACTTCTACTGACTAAAAACCACCCATGTTCCTTCTTAGCCCTTTATGTCGAGGCCGCGGTAACTTGTGAACAACCCGCAGCCAACTTATTACCGCCTAAAGTGTCCACTTTTATCTTTAATCAGTTCAGCTAGTTTCGATACCGTAAGCGCCTTAATGGAAATTTCATTAACTGCGGTACTCAGAGATATTTAATGATTATTTAAGGCGTCACTTAGTTAAGATTTGGCATACTTTTCTATGACAATACTGTCAAAACCTTTACTAAGTAATGACCTAACTGTCGCACTCAGAGAGCTTTAATGATTACTTAGGCCATTACATAGTAATGGTTTTGACAGTTTTGTCATACAAAAATATGTCAAACCTTTACTAAGTGACGGCTTAAGTAATCATTAAATATCTCTGAGTACCGCAGTAAGTAATCATTAAAGCTCTCTCGGTGCGGCAGTAAGCCTTTTATCTATAAATACAAGAAAAAACTTTTCTACGTATTAAATTGGCCAGAAATACACTCACAATCAAAAATTCGGCCTAAATAGTGAAAGAAAATGTTCAGCAATGTGACCACATACCTGAAGAAGTAACCGGATGTAAGTTGCGCGGCACCGGAAGTGCTGAATGTACGCTGGCACATTGTTAATAAGGGGCGGTGCGAGTTTCCGGTGGGGGCGAAATTAGTGATGTGAGTTAGCAACGTTACTTTTTTTAAACGAAATTTTGGCTTTTAATTTCCACAATTTGTTATTTGAAAAATGAAACTAAGAGTTTGGAACTGGCAAAACTTGGTTCTTGTCTGTAATTGGTAAATTATGTTTTTTTTTTAGAGGTAAGTCGGAATAAAAATAATTATGACAGTATTTACTATTTATAATTTACTAGCTGATGCCCGCGGCGTAGCCCGCGTGAATGTTGGTCAAATTATATACTAACACCTTTCTCAAGAATCATTATATCCATTGTTAAAATCGTAATGAAAATCAGTGCAGTAGTTTATGAGTTTAACGCGAAGAGACCGACAAGCAGACGGACAGATGCGGTGGAGGACTTTGTTTTATATTAAGTTGTTAAATAATTTTGAGGATGTAAATTAAAATGACATAAAAACACAGAAGACTATCTAACAGATTTTATATATTTTTATTTAAATGAGTGATGACGATGCACAATACCATGTTTACATAATGTATTTGCACCTATGCATTTATTCCTCAATCAATGAATCGATACAATTGCAGATTCCTTACAAAATTATACCAATACAATCATTACCTTACCACACAGGATATACCCAACACGCAACGCTTATTTCCTTACACAATGTATGTAAATCGTCGGTACAAACTCAATTGGTTAGTCGAGTATATCAATTCGCTTGAGCGCATTACGCCAACACTACTCCATTGAGTTCGGGATTACGGTATAAAGGCTTTAGTTGAGAATATGATGTCGCATGTGTTCTGACCTTTTTAGTACGTGATTCTTTATTCCCGGGATTTTATGGGACGTGTGGTCGCTGAAAAATAATAGGTCAGTCGTAACGTGAATGTTAACAGTGACCACAAGTTTTGACAAAGATTTTATGACTTGACGAGTTTTTTTGTGAAAAGTTGCTTTATTTGTGTTTTTATGGTTGAGAGGCCCCAGTTGATGAACAGAAAGTCGTAGGTTCAAACCCAGGCAGGCGCATTACTTTGTGTAATTTACTTTATCGCCGTTGCTCTCTCTCTCAAAACTGTGAAACCGGTGGCATATAGTATATATATATATTTTTTTTTTAAACGTTGCCCCACACTAGGAATTTCTCCTGTATCGTGGGTGCGTTCACAAACATTTAAACTCACATACACAAATACCCAGACCCGGAACAACTATCTGTAGGCCATACAAATATTTGTTCCGTGCGGGGATCGAACCCGCGACACGCAGCGCAGCAGTCCAATCGCTTAGCCACTGCGCCAACCGTGCCGTCATATTAGAACCAAAAAAAATCGAAGACAAATGACATCTACCAACTCGCACTGGGCCGGGCGTGGTGGATTATAGCCCATCCCTCTCCTAGAGAAGAGGCCTGAGTCCCTGCAGTGCAGCAGTGGAAAATTATAGGCCGATGCGGATCCATGCTTTTTAATAATTTTCTTCGATTCTTCAACCGGATAATTGGGAATTAATTGATAGGTAGGCTATTGTCTAACTTATTTTTTTCTGTTTTGGACACTAATATTGTTTTAAGCATAAAGCTAGTTCTTGTATCCATGTAAAAGCTAATTGTGTAGATTTGAGATTTTTTTCGCGTAGTAAACATATTTTTATTTTCAGAAATCAGGTTGTAAACGTAAGTTTTTTGACCCCTTAGTAAAATGGGGAAACGCCAAGACAGAAGCCGTCAATAGTAACTAAAAAACAGCATTATTTATAATTAGTTACAAAAAAAAATCCTAAAGTACTCTTACCACATGATCCGGAAATAATAGTCAAAAATAAAATTCATATTATCTTTCTTCAACAAACCCATGCATGTCGGCAAATCCACAAACATCATTACAACCAAAATGTAGGCGCACACTGGGCGACCATGAAACGCGCATTTACGCGCTTGCAACTGCCGACTACTTGCAACCCTATGTACGCGCTTCAAACGAGTTTGTGTCTATAAAACCGCATATATCGGCCTTAAAGTTCTCGTCTTAATTATAATATTATAAACCACTGATATAGTAACAGGATTCGATCATCCATCGGTACATCCCGGTTCATTATAACAATATCCCCTAAGGATAGCTCGTTGAACCGACCAGGGCATGGCTTATATTCGACACATAATAATTTACGAATATTAATTAATGAAAACGTAGGATACAAACTCAGTTTATCATCACTAGAAACCTAATTTAATCAAACGCAAAGTCTAGAATAATAATTCTATTGCCAAAACTCTGCCAGAGCTATTAAAGTCTGGAATCAAAATCAAAACTTATGAAAACGTTTATGAAATTCATAATTAAGAACGTAATTTATGTTAGGATTCCCCGCCCATGAACGGAGCGGTGGACATTGGTTTTGATAACTGAAAATGATAGCCTAATTATTAATGGGGCATTGTGAAGTTATGGAAGATGTATGATAATACAGATATGTTTCTACCTGAGAAATTCAGGATTTTAGTTAGTGGCTGTTGCATGCGAATTTTATCTGCGTGAAATTATTAAATAAATAATACTTTCTTTAGCTTCAGGCAATCATCATCATCATCATCATCATCATTTCAGCTGAAAGACGTCCACTGCTGGACATAAGCCTCCCCTAACTGTCACCATATTGACCGGTCCCGTACGTCCAGCGGTGGTCCAGCGGATCACCGCAACCTTCACCAGGTCATCGGTCCACCTAGTGGGAGGCCTTCCAACGCAACGTCTTCCGGTTCGCGGTCGCCACTGCGAGCAATGTGCCCTGCCCACTGCCACTTAAGTTTGGCAATTCTTCGGACTATGTCGGTAACCTCATGTCTCGGTTCTCATGCGGTTAGGCAGTCGCTCAATTTTAAATACTGGTGTCCAGGTGCAACCGCTCAGACTAGAAGCAGACCCAACTTAGTTAGAAAAATACAAGGCAGATAATGAGGATTATAGCCCCTTTTTTTTGGCGGGTGGAAAATCATCAAATAACCCCTCCCGCTCTTGGCCAACGAAAGGGAGTGTCAGACTTCTACTGAATAAAAATAGTAGTTAAAAAACTAAAAAAACCCGACTGAAAAAACTGAAAAGCAATAAACAAGCACTTTTTAAATTAAACAAAACTTGGAAGCAGGCGGGGTCCATTCTATTTTTCATTTTATAATTTAATATTCAAATGAAGTTTTTAGTTTTTTAACTACTATTGTTTATTTACAACTTTTTAGTTCTTTTGAGTTTGTTCTTTCGTAGGTCGTTTGAAATTCTTCGTAGATGATTTAACTTTTGTGTTTGTTTAAAGGATTTATGACTTAGCATTTATTTTAAACATATAAGTATTATATATTTTCGCAATCTCCTTTTAAAACCCTTCATTTTGATACCCTACTCGATGGTAAAGGAAAATATATGTTTTTTGAAATCCGCGTTATGGCCCCCCAAATCAGCAAATTTATTTGTTTTTTTAATTTTAATGTAGCCAGTGACACTCGCGCCATCGAGACGAATCTAACGACGTATATTTTATTCAAATCCCTTCATCCGCTTAGGAGTTAGGAGGGAACAAAGAAACGGACATACCTACATACATTCATACATACATACACGCTAAACACATAACCCTCCATTTGGGCTTCGCCGCAGTCGGGTAAAAAGCCACCCATGTTTCTTCTTAGCCCCATAATTATGTCGAGGCCGCGGTAACTTGTGAACAACCCGCAGCCCCATGATTATTGCCCCTTCAATCGGATTTATCTGACAATTTCAAATGTTTTAATTTTTTGTTCGGAACCTTGATTCTTTTTCGTACTTTTAACCTTATAATTTTAACTAAAATTGTACCAACCGGTCTTCGGAGATTAGCGTTAAATTAGATTGAGAATCAAATTTAAATAATAATGATATATTGTTATAAATACCGTTTATACTTTCATAAGCATTCATGAAAAAGCTGTTATTTTGACATTACAAACAGACACATATATTTTTTTTATTTAGGTAATTATAGTAACCATGGATAGGATCGTGAGAAACTCCAAAGTAGTTAACCTGTATTAGTTTTTTTTTACTAATTTGAGTAAGTTTCATTGCGACTAATTCAATGATTTATCAAAACTAAACAGGCACAAAAAAGCAGCTAGCCTACCCGTCTACACGTCCTTAATCAATCCAAAGATTTTATTATTTATGGAGGCCAATCCTGTAAAGCAGGCAATGGTTTACATTTCCAACTTATGCAAAAGATCTAAATCAATCACATTACTATTGCATGCTTAGTTCAATCAATCCATGTCGGGAACTGCTTAACTTGTGGGCAAAACGTGAGCTTGATAAATCAACTTTAAAAGTGGCCGTAGCTTAGCGGCAAGCGTTGGACCGGCAATGTGGAAGACAGGTGTGTGTTCGAAACCCAACTGTTGCACTGATGATGTACAAATTCGTTAAAAGGGGTTGCTATTTTTTCTTGCGTGACTGCCCATTGCTTTTGTTTGTGGCTTTAGACGACAGAATAAAAATCTAAAAGTTAGATTCACTTGTGTAGCGATCTTTAACTGAGTCAAAAATGGAGTTAAATATTCTATAGAAATACGTTAATATAGCGTTGAAAAGTCATCATCGTCAATGACATGATAGTCCTAATCCGAGTGCATTGGTGGAAAATTCCTACGGACTTAAGCCAATGTGTGTTTGTAGTATATTGAAAATTCCTACGACATACACATTGGCGGACTTAAGCCAATGTGTGTTTGTAGTATATTGAAAATTCCTACGACATACACATTGGCGGACTTAAGCCAATGTGTGTTTGTGGTATATTGAAAATTCCTACGAAATACACATTGGCGGACTTAAGCCAATGTGTGTTTGTAGTATATTGAAAATTCCTACGACATACATATTGGCGGACTTAAGCCAATGTGTGTTTGTAGTATATTGTAAATTATTACTGTACCCTCTTAAATCTTTGGTCAACTTGCCGAAATCGGAAACAACAACGACATCTTGTTTTTTGATACATATTTTCACCTGTTTATAATAAGAAAAAGGTATTAATCTCAAAGCAATTGTTTTAATTGACACTACACATACACACTATTAAAAACTCACTACACACTAACACACACTACACACTATTACATTGACACTATTAAAAAGTCATCGTGTCTCGCGTAGATCTACGTTCCTGCACACGAAAGGCTCAACCAATACAAGCAATTTTGGAAGTCAGAAAAAGAAAAAAGAAGTAATCTGTCCATCATTCGAATGCCAAAAGAGCTCCACAAAAACTAACAATAAAACCACAACAGAATAAAAAATCAGCAACTGCAGTCTATTTGTAAATTACTACATTAAACGTACACAAATAAATACTACGAGAGGGAAAACCTAGATTCCTGAAACCA
The DNA here is from genome assembly GCA_932274075.1 of Diarsia rubi. Taxonomy (NCBI): domain Eukaryota; kingdom Metazoa; phylum Arthropoda; class Insecta; order Lepidoptera; family Noctuidae; genus Diarsia; species Diarsia rubi. Next base: position 19,106,916 of record OW026417.1, on the reverse strand, counting down.
TAACCGGAACGGAAAAACGTCTACAAAAGTAAAAAGGCTAGCCACAAACAGCTGCATTTCAAACTGAAAAACGTTTAAAATAAATCACATTAAACAGTTTCGTGCAAGATCGTTCGCGTAACGTACCGTTTATGTTGGCAGAATAAACTAGGTTACAGAATTATTTATAGCACAGTGTTAGAAAGAATTTGCATGTAATGTGCATCGGAAAATCGATGGTTGGGACTTTTTTTGGTTGAGTTTTAACGACTATTTTGGAGGGTTAAGGGGATAAGGTTGGTGAGGCAGCTGGTTTTAGTTTTTTGCTTGTTTATGTTTTAATAGTATTGAGCTATTGAAGAACTGAAGTTGTTCATAGCACATATTAGGTGTTTAAAAAGTTGGAAGACCTAATACGTGCTTTTAAATAAAGTTTTTGTTCTAAGTTAAGCCAAACATAAATATGCTAGTCACTACATAATATAAAACAAAGTCGCTTTCTATGTCACTATATCCCCTATGTATGCTTATAACTGCTAAGCTAAGCTATGCTTATAATCTTTAAAACTACGCAACGGATTTTGATGCGGTTTTTTGGACCCGTGCGAAGCCGGGGCGGGTCACTAGTTCACTATAAACAGCTTACAATTCACCATTACAATGAACATTTTGCACCCCAAAACCATTCGCTTGTTTTCAGACCACGAGTACACCACAATAAATAAAACACACACCACAAAATTATTCCTCTGTTATTCGCAATACGAAATAATTTTCGATAATGTTTATCAAATAAAAGTACAAACTTCCAATTTGGTATAAATAAAATTGTAATAGAAATTTGCGGCCATATTTCAATATAAACACTAGGGTATAATTTCTGGCAGCAAAACGTCACGTTTCCAATTTTCATCGTGTCCTTGCCTCACCTAAAGATTTTTCCTTTATTTGTGTGAAGCCAATTATTATTTTATGATCAACGCTTTTTGGTGAAGAACCTTTTTATTATGTGACTATAACGAACCTCATTATACCTACTTGTATGTCAAGTAAATAAAGCCTTTTTTTGAGGGTGGAAAATCATCAAATAACCCCTCCTGTTCTTGGGCAGAGCGAAAGGGAGTGTCAGACTTCTACTGACTAAAAACCACCCATGTTTCTTCTTAGCCCTATATGTCGTGGCCGCGGTAACTTCTGAACAACCCGTAGCCTTTTTTTGTTAAAATCCCCATTTGTTGACCTATGTCAATATAAACGTGGATGACAAGAAACTTTTCAAAACTTCAAAATTCCATATCATCATAATTTCAGACGAAATAGTTACGTCCACAGATGGACATAACCCTCCCCCAAGTTTCGCCACATTGACCGTTCCGATGCGTCTTGCATCCAGCAGATCCCCGCAACCTTCACCAGAACATTTTTCCACCTAGTGGGAGGTTTTCTTATGCAACGTCTCCCAGTTCGTGGATTTTGTTTATATCCTAAATGTGCTGAAATATATTGTTTAAGTAATTGTGAAAACTATATCAGACACGGCAGACAGGCATGAAAAGCAACATATAAAAGTCACTTTGGTCACTTTCATCATCTCTTGTCTATGCTTATTGGCTTTGTTCTCACATTCATATTCATTATCATCAACAACCAACCAACCAACTTAACAACCAACTCAACAACCAATCAACTCAACATTATTTAATTTAAATACTAAAGATTCACCCCCTAAAAGTCGTTTGTAAGTAAACTTTGATTGATAAACATAATTAGATGCTTGTACTAATTGAAGGAAAATATAACAAATGTACTAAACAAACCTGTACGGCTGAAAAATTACAATTCTACATGCCTAGCAATCAGTTAAGCTTAGTGCTTATTTACTTTAATAACTGTAAGTAATTGTAGACATTAATCATTATAATTTACTGGAATTAAAACAATTGATTAAAAAACCTACATGTGTCGCTACAACACCATTAAAGTGTGACTTCAAGGTCAGGCAATTATTTTATTTTGGGCTTTAGGTATCAATTAGGTATAGAACCGTTAGTGTATTGACTGTACTAGTAGAGGTTTTAATTGGTGACCATAAACATTAATTACAACGGAAACCTCATATGCGACCTTATGAGATTTTCTGTCAGCAAATAGTAAAGCCATACAAACATAGAAGCATAAATACGAGTAGTAATGATGGGCTACCGAGATACTGTAGTGCATCGGACATGTTTTGTGAAGCAAGAAAAGGGATGTTTACTAACTTAAAAAAATATGATTCTAATTAGTCCGTCTGATGTTATCGAAAAATATTAGATACGTATTTTTTGTTTCATCAAATCAATTAAAATTGACGAAGATAAAAACGCGTCAAAGATTTGAGTTGTGACGTAACTGACCGCTAAAATGTCATACGAAAATGACGTCACACGAGTTTGCAAAGCACCGTATCGTCTTCATTGTTTGTTTACGTGTAAAAAGAAAAAAATACTTTCCAATATTTTTTGGTAATCTATCTGACAGACTAATTAGATTTTTTTAACTACCCTATTGATGGCTTTCATGCCATCATGAGAAAGAGGGCGCCCTCCCTATTGCACCGTATACAAGATTACCGTATGTTAGATTAATGAAAAATATTGGATACGTGTTTTTTGTTTTATCAAATTAATGAATATTGACGAAAATAAAACGTGTCAAAGGTCATGAGTGGGGGGTTTTGACCACTTGTCACTTTGTGGGTAAAAAGTACTAACCTTGTGACGTCACACGACTTTTTTTTTTTTTGGTGGGTGTAAAATCATCGAATAACCCCTCCCGCTCTTGGGCAGAGCGAAAGGGAGTGTCAGACTTCTACTGACTAAAAACCACCCATGTTCCTTCTTCGCCCTCTATGTCGAGGCCGCGATAACCGGTGGACTACTCGCGGCCCCAACAGGCGTCGGCCCTTTCGGGCCCCTCCCATGTTGCTGACATCTCTTTGAGGCGCGCGTGGAACACGAACGCGCCGTCGACACGGCTTGTTTTCGTCGTGAGATGGACGGACGGCGAGTTAGCCCATCACTCACCGTCCACAGGCCCGCGTCTACGGTGGCCGGAGGTCATCGTGGGACCCCCGACGCCCGGAGCGCCTCCCGCGGCGGCTGGGACGAGAGGTTCTCTCCCTCTCGCGTTCCGCCACCTCCTTCGCCAGCATCACTGCTTCGCAGAAGGAGGCGACGGCGTCCCATTCCTCCTCGCCCCGGACCATGGCTTGCACCAGGGCCGGGCGCGAGAGGTCGCCGCCGCCAATCGAGCTACGAGAACTGTGTGCTCCACCGTGTCCTCCGGCCGATCCTCACAATGGTGGCATCCGGGCGTTTCCTCCCGCCTGATTCGGTGCAGTGTAGCATAAATTAGTCGATTCACTAAAAACCGACTAATTCTAAAAAGTTGTCACCTCACTAAATTATAGGTACAACCCTAAATGTTCTGTAATGTCACAATGGAGGGAGAACGATGCTCAGGACCTCTTTTAAAAACGGCTGCACGCATAGGTTCAGCCCTTTTACATCAAGCGAGCAGCCTACTAGATAAGTCCCCAGTTATTGGGTAAGTGAACTCCGCCATTGTGTTCTTTTGCTGCTAAATTTATGTCCCGGCAAGCCATATCTATTTGTAATCTTTGTGTCTATTTAACATGGCTGCCGGCAATGTATTCTGTATTTAATATTAATTAGCACCTAGCTATTCATAATGCACATGTGCTCTAATTGATTATATGGTTCTCCGCATGGCATGCATCCTATTCTATTCTCTATAAACTAAATCATGCTCATCCATGCTGTATCATAAACCGGCGACGCGAGTCAACAGTCAATGAGAACCACGTGGCGATGTGACGCCACGCCTTGCCTTTAGTCTATCAACTATTCACCTATCAACTAATCACTGTAAACCACTGCGATGTGTGAGTACCCATCTTCCATCTTCTTCACTGCCTTGAGCTTGCCGCATCTAACGCATGGCTGGGACACGCACATCGTAGGGGCTTACAGGAACCATCTTGGAGCTCAAGCGCCCCCTTGGTGCTGTTTCAGGGTTCCTAGCGCTGGCTAGCCAACTATGGCTGTTTCGCTCACGCTGCACTGTTCTGCTGCTCTGCTGTGCTCCCGCGCATCTACCAACGCGATGAGAAGCACGCATCTGCACGGCCGCCCTACCGCGTGCCGCCTCTAAACTGTGAGAGACGACGGCGTGGCCGTGTAGACAGCGGCCTGCCGCCGCTACCTACTGGCCGTCTGCGCTGCCGCTACCTGCCTACCACCAACGCTGCCTAGGGCTAGTTGCCCTGAGCCCGCTGCCCACCTGGTCGACCGCCCTGCCGCGCGTCCCTACCGACGCGTGAGGCCGCCTGACCCGGCCTACCTACCGTGCGTGGCGATCGACGTCTTCTGGTTGCTCAGGGCAGTACCGTTTTCCTACCTTCAGTGACAGTGCGTGACCTTAGACCTTAAGAACCCCTATTTTGTTTGTGTAGTGCTAAGTAAATGTATAACTAAGTCTTAATTGTCTCATTTCTCCTACCACTAAAAGCACTACGCCACAGCAGGTACCTCCCGAAACAACCGTGTCCGGTGAGGACCTGCGTCAGACGGAAGGTGAGGGCGCCGTGGCGCCTCTCAAGCCACTCCTCAAAGAGGGGACTTACCGCCACTAACGTCACACGACTTGACACGACTTTTCGAAGCACTGTATCGTCTTCATCTTTTGTTCAAAAATTGAAAAAATACGTGTCCATTATTTTTTGGAAATCTATCTGACGGACTAATTAGATTTTTTTGGTGAAATATCCTATTTGTTATTTTATAATATTTGTGTGTTTTACTAACTTAGTTTTTAAGTGATTACTCATCATCGGCCTAGCCTTTTCCCAACTATATTTGGGTCGGCTTCCAGTCTAACCAAATGCAGCTGAATACTAGTATTTTACATGGAGCGACTGCCTATCTGACCTCCACAACCCAGTTAATACTAGGTTTAAAGGGGCTGGGCTTTAAATGATTACTAACATTCAATATAGATCTTTGTATATTACCTGTTTGATGATTATAGTCTGAAATAAATTTATTATTATTATTTTTAATAAGCCAGTAATATTCCCACTATTGAGACACAGACCTCCCCCCTTTAAGAGGAAATTTCCAATAATCTACCACACGGGGCCAGCGGCCATACACCAATTTTATTTCTTCCCTTAGTGCTCTAGCACTATAATCATCATCTACCAAAATGCCTGGGAGATATTTATTGCATGGTTAAAATCAAGTCAGAGACTCAAATCTCTCCCGTCGGAGCTGCGGGGTGTTTGAAAGACATACCGCGGTCTCGATACAAAGGGCTAAGAAGGAACACGGGTGGTTTTTAGACAGTAGAAGTCTGTCACTCTGAGTTATTTGATGATTCCTAACATCAAAAAAAAAACTCAAGTCACTAACATCGGATTAGGCAACAACGACACGATAAAGAAAAAAACTTGAGAGGTGTCAAGGGACACCTGGATGGAACGAATTTAAAGTCTATCGCAAACAGCACAAGAATGACCAAAAGAATTAATAATAATAAAAAAAATATATATTATATTATTTTAATTATTATTTTTTATATAAATTTCAAATATAAAATATCTGGCTTGCTTTCTATAAGAGAGAGACAGACAGAGAAACATGCGACGCCGCACAGCTTACAATAGCATAATATAGCAAAAAGATTTGAAGAATATGATGATATGAAGAATTTTCACAACGCGCGATAAGGAACTTCGTTCCAAAAAGTAGTTAAAAAATAAAAAAAACCCCGACTGAAAAAAACTGAAAAGCAACAAACAAGCACATTTTAAATTAAACAAAACTTGGAAGCACTCGGGGTCCATTCTATTTTCATTTCATAATTTAATATTCATATGTGTCCGCCTTTTTTTTTTTTTTTTTGGTGGGTGTAAAATCATCGAATAACCCCTCCCGCTCTTGGGCAGAGCGAAAGGGAGTGTCAGACTTCTACTGACTAAAAACCACCCATGTTCCTTCTTCGCCCTCTATGTCCGCGATAACCGTTGGACTACCCGCGGCCATATGTGTCCCCCTGCTTCCATGTTTTATTTGCCAACTTTTTAGTTCTTTTGTGTTTGTTCATTCGTTGGTGGCATAAAATTCTTCACAGATGATTGAATAGGGGATCGGACTGAGGTAAAAAACAATGATTCTAATTAGTCCGTCAGATTATCGAAAAATTTTGGATACGTGTTTTTTTTATCTAATTAATCAAAATTGACGAAGATAAGATGTGGTTGTGACGTCATTTGTAGGTAAAAATGTACTATCATATAAAACGTTTTCGAAGAGTTCACGAGTTTTCGAAGCACTGTATTGACTTAATTTTTTGTTTATGTGAAAAAAGAAAAAATACGTCTCCAATATTTTTTGGAAATCTATCTGACGGACTAATTAGTTTTTTTTTGTCCGATCACCTATTGTTTTTTTTTTATAGGATTTGTGACTTTGAAAGTCTTTTAAACTTATGTGTCATATATTTTTGTAATCTCCTTTTAAAACCCTTTATTTTGATACCCTACTCGATGGTAATGGATTTTTTATTTCAAATCCTTTATTGCCCCCAAAATCCGCAATTTTTCTTGGTTTTTAATTTTAATGTAGCCAATGACACTCGCGCCATCAAGACGGATTCGTCTTGATGGCGCGCGTTAGATTTAACGACGTATATTTTATTCAAATTCGTTCATCCGTTTAGGAGTTATGAGGGAACAAAGAAACAGATATACATACACGCCAACCACATAACCTTCCTTTTGGCCTTCGCCGCAGTCGTCCAAAAATTACCTCTACCTTACCAGGTACCGTAGGAAAAGTGTGGGTTCGCAGATGTCACATGTATTCGATTTTTTTGGTTCTTAGACATGCTAGATTCCACTATGTTTTCCTGTACCGTTTTGAGAGAAGCAGAGATGAAATAAATTACACAAAGTAATGCGCCTGCCTTGGTTCGAAAGCAAGGTTTAGGGCTCGTTAACGGAGACGCGGGGCGTCGCGCGGCGCGTGCAGATAGTTCGTCGCGTTCTTTTTCATTCATTTACTGAGAGGCGGGTCCACCTCAACGAACACTGCATTTTAAACTAACGAGCAGAAAATTGCTTCTCGAAAATCGTCGTTTGAAATCGTTAACGTTTTCATACAACGATATGTGCTTGAATTAAAAACGCACAACGCGCCGCGCGACGCTCCGCGTCTCCGTAAATGAGGCCTAACTGTTCGTAAATCGGGGCCGCCACCACTAGACCGCCACTGCTCTCTATTATCGCTGTTATCTTTTACCCCAAACAAATTAAAACAACTTTAAAACTTTTCAAAATTTTGATTGAAAGTAAACTGGTTAGAAGGTATTTTTAAGTCAACTTTTCCACTTTACTGGATCCAGTGTACTGTAGAGCCAAAACCGTTTTAAAATCATATTTTCCTTATTCAAATCAAATCAAATCAAATCAAAATATTTTTATTTCACATAGGCCTACATGGGCACTTATAAAACGTCGGTAAAAAGGGGGCACGGTTCGGTGCATTGGTCGATTCCTATAAGGAGAAGAACCGGCAAGAAACTCCAAAGGTTACTCTTTTAATCTTTTAAAATCGTTTGGGTTAACAATAAGGTATAATACACACATGAAGACCATGCAGATTAATGTCTGAGATGGTCTTTTGAAGAAAGCACCACACAGATTTTAGTGGACCCGTCCAGTCAGTGCAAGCATATTACCTTTTGTTGGTACGTCAAGTTAAAATTTTGACTGTAACAACCCACATATCGCGTTCAAAATGCCAGTTTGATCGCGTGACTGAATTGATTATCACACCATAAGCACAGGTTACAGGCTGCCTACTTTTTATTTTACACGACTTTTTAATTTTTTTTTACACTATCGAGTACCTTGTTTTTTCTCGTTTGTTGTTTTTATTTTTTGTTCAAAATTGGGTCGTGAATGTGTGCCAGTGTTTCTACTATCTGTGATGTCCGTGAGTTTTAGGATTACGAACTTTTCATTTCTCTCTTATGGTATTAATTTGAGTATAATTTAGATGACAAATCGGATGCTTATATAATAATTTAGAAATGGTAGCTTCGTTTCCTAAAATATTTCATCATTTTTTTTGCTTTCCTGTTTCAAGCCAATATACTACTAAAACTTTGCTTTCAAAAAGATGCTACAAAAAATACCAAAGAGAATCCCACCGCAAAGTTCTTTACCTTAATAACTAAAATAAAAAAAGCAAAACCATGTCAAAAACTATTCAAAACTAAGGTTTCGGAGCTCGTCCGGTCGACATTAATAATCAAAAGGTAGCCAAGGAAACTTCCTACCTAATCACACTTTTTCATCTCGGGGAAAAACTTTAGGGGTGGGCAAAAATATGAACAAAAAATATAAAACAATGTTATGGAGTTAGAGAGGACTATGGCGAACTATTCCTTTGAACTACGGTTTCCATTCCGAGGAAGGAATGGTTAAATAACGTATTTTAATATTCTTTAGTTGAATTTTAATTATGTTACATTTTGCTTTTATATTCTGTAAGTGAAGCTCGATACAGAATAATTTTCCGTGTTTTTTTTTTAATTTTGCAGGAGTATGCTATTAAAATCAATTTTCACACATTTTTTTTATAACACAATCATCACACTCGTAATTGACAACATGACGTCAAACCAGGAATAAGAAATAAATTTACGTAAAAAAAACAATCAAATTACCTAGATAAAACACTACCTACATTTTTAACCTTTCGGATAATCGTTATATACATACATTAGTATCCACGTTGACACCGCAATCGTTGGTAAAAATAACAAAAAAAAAAGAAAGTCATGACTTTTATGCTTGGTAGATTGTTAGTGTGACATGTCACCCTCCCACATTGTCTTCTAAAGGCGCGTATACACTGCGTGAGGCGTCTGTCGGGGCTGCGGGTTGTTCACAAGAGAAACCGCGGCCTCGACATAAAGGGCTAAGAAGGAACATGGGTGGTTTTAGTCAGTAGAAGTCTGACACTCCCTTTCGCTCTGCCCAAGAGCGGGAGGGGTTATTTGATGATTTACTACCCGCCAAAAAAAAGACGTATAAGGAAAACTATTAAAAGCGAATGCCTCGAACTTTTGGTACACGCCGCACCTCTTGACTACGGGCTATATGGTAACGCACTACGCATTTAATAATAAAAGATATTATAAACCTGACCGAAAAGTTAAAAATAAAAAAAGTACTCATCATCTAGTGTCGAAGGGGGGGCGTTTTGGGGGACTGTCTCTTGTAAATAAGTAAAGTAAAGTAAATTTTGACGTTCGAAAAGTGCTGATTATCAGCCTAGTTTGAATAAATGAGTTTTGATTTTGATTTTGATTTTGAGTACAGGGTTTTTAGTTTTTGAAGTTCTTTTGTGTTTGTTCTGTCGTTGGTCAAAATTCTTCGCAGATGATTTATCTTTTGTGTTTGTTTATAGGATTTGTGACTTTGAATTTTAACTACTTTTTTAACCGTTACAATGAGTCAAGATATTTTTATAAAATGAGGAGCTTTATGTTTACTTTACATTATATTTTTTAATGTTTATTCTTCTGCATACTATATTTCCCAGATTGATTGTATTTTCTGTACGTTCTATTTTTTTGGAAGCTAGGAAATCATCAAATGACTCCTCCCACTCTAGGCGGCGAAGTGGAATGGAGTGTCAGACTTCTACTGACTAAAAACCACCCATGTTTCTTCTTAGCCCTTTGCGTCCGGGGCCACGGTATCTCTTTCGAACAACCTACAGCCAAGCATGCGGCTCTTGCAGTGTAAACGTAACTTTACTTGCTGACTTTTGTCTCTAAGTAATAAGTGTTACATTTTCTTGACGTTGACACAAGATAAAAACATTTTTTAGCACTTTGTACTAACTTACGCAGACATCATTATCTGTAATTTTGTTGGGTATTGTCTAGATCGATGTAAAATAAAAATAAAGTTTATTTAGGTACAGATGTTTTTACTTACAGGTTTTGAGACTCTTAAGGCTTCAGCATTATTTACCTACTTACTATTATTAATAATTCAGTACATATTATTGTTCACAAGCATCTCGTCACGTCTTGGGTTACATTCCCGGGAATTCATTAGGAATATCTTAATAGCAGCCACTGAGTCTGGATTTGTGCCCTAAAGATGGCAATAGGCTCAACTCTTATTACATGGTACTTAAACGTAATACGGTAGTTAACAAAAAAATCTAATTAGTCCAACAGATAGATTTCCAAAAAATATTGAATACCTACGTATTTTTTCTTTTTTTTTTACGTAAACCGACAATGAAGACGATACAGTGCTTTGAAAACTCGTGTGACGTCATATTCTAAAACCTAATGTCTTAGAATTATGGCATTTTTACCGGTCAGTGATGTCACAAACCCCCACTCAAATCTTTGTTTTATTATCGTCAATTTTCATTGATTTGATAAAACAAAAAATACGTATCTAATATTTTTCGATAATCTAACAGACAGACTAATTAGAATTGCATTTTTTTGCCAGTAAACATCCCTATTGTCTACACATACACTAACTCTTCGGGGATTACAAGGTGTGATATTATGGTATGTTATACCATGCAACTGTAAGAATACCGATATACTACGCACTGGCCAAAACCATGTACAAACACCTTACTAACAATCTTGTGACTGAAACAAACCAACACACAATCAAAATCATAAACATGCTTCATTAAAATTTTAGTATTCCGTTTACAGACTCAAAACCATTTTGATTAATACTTCCAATCTTTACGGATATAAAGCAAACTGTAGTTTAGTAGTCCATAAAACCGAGTTTTACGTGCAAAGCCGGTTCCTACAGTCATGGAGGGTGTTCAACAATCTATCTAGATATTGATCTCGCGTTAATTCGCTGATTAATTGCTGCGTAAATTCCAAATGCTTAGTACTGACTTGGCATCGCTTTACAGATTGATTGGAACAGGATGAACGGACTTACAACAGGTTGCACATATACTAAAATGGGAGAACAGCGGTGGCCCAGTACTGGCGGCCCCGATTTACGAACAGTAAGTCGTGGGTTCGAACCAAGGCAGGCTCATTACTTTGTGCAATTTATTTCATCACCACTGCTCTCAAAAACGGTGGAGGAAAACATCGTGAGGATACCGGCATGTCCTAGAACCAAAAATTCCAAGACTTGTCACATCTTCCAATCCACACACTGGGTCTGCTTGGTAGATTATAGCTCATACCCTCTCAACGAGAGGTGGACTGTGTCCCATCAGTGGAAACAATAGGCTGATGATGGTGATAAATTGTATATTGTGCTTTTATAGCAATCCCTATTTAATTTACCAATCCGTCCCTAACACCTATTTAGTCTCCAATCAGTACTGTTAGATCCTAATTTGATTGTACAAGTCTCAGTGTAATTATAAATTTTAGCTAATTTAATAATTTCTAGGATTGCAACACATTTGCTCTGCTTTTTCACCTGTTTTATATCGATTATAGATGCCATAGGTAAGTAGTTCACAAGGCGTACAAAAGTGTTTGATATATACAATACGTAATATTTTACTTGTACTCTGATTATCTTAAAAAATGCCTCTGATGCTGCAATCAGCGTGGCCACCAACAGGGAACCAGTAGGTTTAATTGAAAATATATAATTGGAACTCTGTAGATATATATAAATAAATAAAAAAAAATGTCGTCACGACAAGAAGGATATCTATCATAATTATTAATAGAAATGCGCCAATATCAATGGTGTGTCAGTTTATGATCTCTTTCATCAATCAATGTTGCAGTAACGTTTTATTTTCGTTCAAAATTTACTGCTACTTTCAAAATAGTAGACATTTTGTGTCTAATGCTGGCAAAACACCAACAAAGTCTTTTACAGGCTAGCGTTATAGGCTAGGTAACCACTTTCCATCAGGTGGGCCGACGGCTTGTTTGCCAACCTATTACTAATAGAAATTAGGTTACAGCACTGATACTAGCCTTTTCTTACCAATCATTGATAGGGTTACCAAGTTTTGAAAGTATTTTTGTAGGTATTATGTTTAAATTTGTCTAAATAAGTATCACGTAACGAATGTAACACCCAAAGGATTAAACAGAATACTACACCCACATTTTAACTTATATGTTTAAGCTGCCATGTTAAAAGGTGCGAGCCCATATTGCTTTAACAGGGCATCCAATCAAGGCTCTGCCGCTGTCGCCCGTCGGGGCCGCGGGTTGTACACTAGTTATCGCGGCCTCGACATAGAGGGCTAAGAAGGAACATGGGTGGTTTTTAGTCAGTAGAAGTCTGACACTCCCTTTCGCTCTGAAGAGCGGGAGCGGTAATTTGATGATTTTTTACCAAAAAAAAAGGCTCTGCCGCTGTAACAGAGAAATTCCTGATAAAAATCCGAGAACATTTAGCTCTAGTAGGGAATCAAACCCAAGACATCATGTTCAGTAGTCTAGACAACTAGACCATCGAAACGGTAGGTGCTCTATTTGAATGTTTATAGTATTGTATGTGTACAATATTATTTTTGTATTGATCAAAGTACAATCCCCCCAATAATTTTGCAATACTGGTTTAGACGAAAATTGTACGTAAATTGGGTGAAGTCAATTACAGTTAAATTCAAATAAATATTCGTGGAAATTCAGTAAATACTTAAACGTGTTGATTTATATTTTGATTTTAATTTCCGTAGTATGGGGTAAATAAAAACAGTTTTCTGTTATAATAGTCTCAATGATCGAGAAACCCAATAAATATGCTCAAGATTTCTAATTAACCCCGTTGATTGAAAAGATTAATTAACCCTAGCGTAGGGTGACTGTGTCGTAAGCAAAATATTGGGACATTTTCAAAGTAAGTATGTCAAGAACAACAAACAATTAGAAAAAAATAATTATTTTTGTGGTACTACTTAGAAGACAAAAAAAAAATCCTTATAGCGAATTAAATAAAATCTTAGCAGCTCATTTATGCTCATTCTTTGTTCTGTCAAACAAAATTGTCATAGAAACGGTTTATCGATACAGTATATTTATCACTATCAAAGTAAGTTAAAATCTGTGTTTAGACGTACAGTCGTACATAGTTACATAATACAGTAACCACATACAACTCACCCTACGTTTCTTCCTATCTTCCCATTAGCCATATACTGATACCTACAGAAGAATTTTAAACACGTGACAATAATTAACTGAACATAAAACACAAAGTTTAATTTATTTCATATTCATTAATTATCTTTTTATTAACTTCCCACACTAAACCATTAAAACCAGTGTTAATGACTGTTCTTCTCTACACGAAAACATTAAAACAAACATTGTAAAAAGTCTATAAAATATTCAAGCTCGTGGTCACTTTACGCCCCAAATATTAAACATGGACTTTGTTAGTATTAAACATGCCTTCAAGATTTATTTTAGTAGCTTAAGGGGGAAATAGAAGGTTTATGGGATAGACAGTTTTATCCGTCTTCATTTGTACAGGCGAAAAAAGATATTTTTTAATTAGAAATAAGCCTTAATTTTTTTTAATCATTTTTTTTGTATTTTCAGGTCAATGCATTTAATTTACGTGTTCAAAAAATATAACCAGTTTTTTGAACATTTTAGGAGCACAAAAAAAATTGCATGCCAGGGTTCGAACCAATAAGGCATAAGTCACAACAGTTTCCATTGAGCTAACTTATTAGTAAGCAAGAAATAAAAAAGAAAAACCAGAATCTGTGATATAAATGGCTTCAAGTACGCTTAACGTAACACAAACGATGCAAATATGAATATAAACAAAAAACATTCCAGCGATTACATACAAAGAGAAACATAATAAGCCTATTTTCCCCACGCAGCTAAACAGATTAAATTATTTACGTAAACCTCTTCTGTTATTATTTTTATACAAATAAAACATGTCAAATAAATCCTTATTATACGACGAAATAATACACGAACGCTAACTCTGAATACAAACAACTATTGGAACTATATGCTTAAAACATATTTATGGATGGCAATCACTATTCTCGAGATCTAAATAAACCGTAAAGCGGTAGCCCTATCCTTGCGTAGTGCTTCACACCTGCAAGCCAGACATTCGACGTCCGACCGCCGAGCTGAACGGACGCGTCTCCGAACCTCTCCGATCTCACCCGAACGCGATCGGTCGCGAGTGAATCTCGAACGGTGTTTACGTTCCAATTTCGTGATTTGTGACTTTTTTTGTTGTCCTGGAATTTAACTCTGCGATATACGCAGCCGATGGGAATTGCTAAACGTGAGTTTCCTCTATTACGATAAAAGCTTTGTTTTTTTTTTCGTGTGGAACAAGGTTTGGGGTCGAAGGTCGGTGTTACGGCGAGGTAACGGTTAGTAAAGTGGGTTTTGTGATTTTTTTATTTGCGGTAGGTAATCTGCGGGACAATCACTTTTGATATTTTATTTCTTCAGAATGTTTTCGGAGTTTGTGTGGTCATGTTACCTAATCAGGAAAGTACCAACCTTTTTCTATGTTACATTGAACAGTGGGTTTGAATACATAAATTCAGAGATTTCATGTTATCACAAATCCTTTAGCAACTTTTTCGTAGCAGCCTACGCCGTAGCAGTGCTACGACAGAGCGCTACTAAGCCCATTTACAAATATTAGTTCGTTTTTTTTTTCACCTAAGTAAATCAAAACGGCACTGCAGCAAAAGTGATATACTCCTTACATTTTCATATTTCTGTAAGTACTTCGTAAAATATTTACAGATTTTAATAATGGTAAATAACGTGTCCTTTGCAACAATTGATGAAAAATTATATTGAAAGAAAGTAGTGGGTTTAAATCCAGAGGCTGGTCTCTGGATTTAAACCCACTACTTTCTTTACTTTACCTTACTTTCTTTACTTTTACCGATATGATTTCCTAATAATAAAAATTGCAAACACTTCATTTCCACGGAAGCCTACACAGGTGGCAACCCCATAAAGCTGAAATTCCATCCAATTTCCGTAGTCTATTCCCGCTGAACGTTTTTCCATATTGAAACGACAACGCTGCGAGAATTAGCGATGCAATTTTGGATAGCACTCAAACTGGCTGAAAGCACCTCCATATAGGCTGAAGTATCTAAACAATCATGCTGCTGTTTAAAATTTGTGTGTGCTTTGTTGTCAAATTGTATGTGTAAAATTCATATTCAATCATTTATTACATTCATAGCTACGATGGTAACGTAAAATTGAATAGGATTGTATTTTTTCCTGACGAGCACTGCAAAATAGTGTAAGACAAAAAGCCTGAAATAATCACTTACCAGTTTTTAAACCTGCTTCTCATATATATTTTTTTTCAACATACTATAATTATCTGGTCAAAATTTCCATGCTATCAAGCAACTACATAGCTATATCTTATGTGCTATCTAAAATAAGTGTGTTTAGTTTGACTTCTGAAATAAGAAAGACAAAGTATCGTTATCTTCCTGGCGACAGCAATCTGCGGTCAGAGCAAACCGTTTTTATTTTTCATTCTCTTTTCAACCGTCACGGTAACTATCATTTATTACTTCTTTCGTTCATATTATTATCATTCGTCACACAATTCATTCATCGTTCCCTTGGTCGTTCTCTCCGTCGCATCCATCAATACTTCTATTCATCACTCGATTTGTCCTTCCTCATCACATGTCTATACTAAGACAGTCCCTTTCAACTTTTCTGACAAAAACAACAGAAACACAAAGCAAAGCATTTAAATCAAGCAAACGAAATTTTTCTCTCGATTTATTTCTTCTCTTAGTAACCAGAGCTACACAAAAAGGTTACTAATACAAAAAAGCCGGATAAATATATTTCTCCGGATATATATTCATCTGGGTACATATTCATCCGGATATATATTCAGCCACATGACAATGATGAATTGTGTAATTATCTCCGACATTTTTAGGGTATTTAAGCGGGTTAGGCATTTAAACTGCAAGGGTATGTAGGCTCGGGTTTTTTGCTTCCAAGTAATTAAATAGCCCAGGTTGATTAGGGTTGCGTACAATGAAAAAATGATTACTTTGTGTTTTGAGGCACTTTAACGGTTTCTTGGGTTATCTAAGAGGTCCCCATTAAAATTAGATTAGGGCTATTTAAGCAAAAAATGCGTTGGTGGGCCGCAATGATTGCGTATTTAGACATGTAAAAAAGTATATAGAATATAATAGAATACATTTAGTTTTAGGTACCTTAACATAATAGGTACATACTAATAATATTTGTGTCAGTATTTGGGAATATTTGGAAATGCTGCCAGCCTTCTGGGCACTTTTCCTGTTGACAGTGATGTGGACGAATTTTTTGACGCCCTGTCAGTATAAGTAACTTAAAAGTATGTTAGCATCCGGGTCTGACAAACATACCAGCAGTGCATTATATGTGTAGACTACGAAATTCTTGTGGGTTATAACCCCTTTTTAATGCTAGCAGCAGCCTTCACTGTCGATCAAAGTGGATGCCTCATTTTTGTCAAAGTGGTCATTTAACATTTAAGACACGTTCAAATAAGCCTAATACTTTTCAGCATGAAGTTGCAAGAACCAATATCTTCGTGCTATTATTAATTTTTAAATATTTTTTTTTTATAATAATCTCTTTGAGTTTCAGGAATACCGTAGTTGTCATCCATCTTGTATTCATGTCTTTTATTTTATTTTATAAAACGCAAGATGATTAAAAACAGCGGTTTGAAACTGCAGAGTCAAATAAAAAGCGTCGTCTTTTTTAAACTTGCTACTAAGGTTAGCCAAAGGATTGGTGATCGCAATAAATCGTAACTAGCGCAAAGTAAGATGGTACTATAGTGTTACTGTTTCCTTGTAACGTCTTTCACTTGTCCCTCAGGGTATATGTACGTAACTCTTTGTCCTCACTGTTTCCTTAGTGATAGAATGGCTGTAGTATTCTTACTTATAGTGTAAGGAAACGGGATTCGGGAGGAGCTCGTGGCTTAATAAGAACTGCCACTCGGGTCGATCTTTAGGTTAAGCTGCGCTTGCCTAGGTCGATCTGTGGATGGGTGACCGCCCATTACATACCGAGTTTCCTCCGTGCCTCGGAAAGCACGTTAAGCTGTTGGTCCCGGGTGCCATATATAGATCTTTGGCAGTCGTTACGGGTAGTCAGTGACCTGAAAGTCTGACATCCAGTACACCTTACCAAAGGGTATCGTATTACCTAGTATTAACTGGGTTGTGGAGGTCAGATAGGCAGTCGCTCCATGTAAAATACTGGTATTCAGCTGCATCCGGTTAGACTGGAAGCCGACCCCAAATTTAGTTGGGAAAAGGCTAGGCAGATGATGAGTGTAAGGAAACGGGATGACTTTGAACTATGTTGCATACAAAAGTGAGATTATATTGCGCTCAGTTTTACGATTTTACAAAATATGTCGTTATAAAATGAAGTATTTACATAATTTTTCTCTGAATTAAAAATTATGAAAACATTTCATTTTGTTGTATTAAACTTACGCTTAACAACGACATATTTTGTAATTATGGTGATTTGTGAATCATATCAGTACCACATGAAGAGGAATGAGCACAGACACAGACATGGATAGGTAAATAGATAAATTATCGTTATATTATCGTTATTAAGTGAACATATGTTCATTTATTCATTTCATTTCATTTATTTCAGTAACATTTTTTTTTATCCTTGTCTTTTAAAATTGACACAATAAAATTCACTAAGGTAGTTAACAAAAAAAAATCGAATTAGTCCGTCAGATAAATTTCCAATAAATATTAGACACGTAGTTTTTCTTTTTTCACGTAAACAAACAATGAAAATATATAAAATATAAAATCACAAAACACTTTTTACTTCAACCAACTTCCTGAAACCGTTATTTTTTTCAGGTAAAGCACTAGAAACTTAAAACGTTTATGATTTGCTTTTTGATGTTGACTTCACTCTGTATTTTGTAGTTCTTTTGATACTGTTACGTAACCGATAGTACTATAGAAAAAATATAATTCTCACCTTTATTTGGGTATAAGGAAAAATACGATAAAGGCAGTCTTTTCATGTGAAGTCAAGTGAAGGTTGTTTGACACAAAGTTGCTCGTTGGTTACAGTCAAGAGATGTTTTGTGTTTACGTGATAATTTATATTTTCGTTGACTGTCTCGAAGGAATAGTGGTCGCGATTGCTGTGCATGATTTCCAGGGTTCATTTTTTGCGCCGGTAAGAGTGTTTTAGTGAGTAGCGAGTATTTTTTATTTTTCTATCCGGAGTCAAGAGTCCGAATTTGTACCCGGTTAATGATTGGCTCGCCCTTTATTATATGAAATTTATACACAACTGGTGAAATGTGTACACCTCTGTCTAACTCTCCGGGGATTACAGGCGCGATGTTATGGTTATGTGAATATTTTCGTATTTTTTTCCACAATTCTGACGTAAGGTCGTCAGCAACTAACAAACAGATTTTTGATTATAATTGACGGCGATTGATGGCCTATGGGTTGACTACGCTACCCAAAAGTAGCGTGTTACAAACACAAATCAAACATGAGTAGCCAGAATGTCACAGCAGTAATATTTCAATGGCGACTCATTCACGGTGCAACCAATCATGGTATAGTTAATAACGTAGACGCCTTTAAGCGGAATTGCGGGCGGAGAAACTTTTGAAAATTGGTGTGATTGCTGGACCCAGTCTCTCTAGCAAAGCCTCTCTATGAATGTTTGTAAGTTGACGGGGTGTGCATATTTGCAACGCACGCTCCCGCGCTTCGTGACGTGTCATCTAATCAAGTCACCCGTTTCTGGTGTTCTAGTTTCTAGTGTTCGTTACCTATACACAAAGTGATCGGTTGTTTTATGACTTCGGCTTGCTTATTATACTTAATCTCCTCCTTTAGATTCAGAAAAATTCTGCTCAACTTCCTGCTCCTAACATACTGTTTTTGACAGGTGTACTGAACTGTTTTTACTAATTGCACGTTCAATGACTTAATCGAAGCAAATGAATGAACTGTCCAGGTTGCTACGTACTGGTCGATCTAATTTGAGTTGTTGACTCGAAAAGAAGAACTCTGGTATGTTTACTGGACTGTGGGATGTTGTAAGAGATACCGCTGCCTCGACATAAAGGGCTAAGAAGGCACATGGGTGGTTTTTAGTCAGTAGAAGTCTGACACTCCCTTTCGCTTTGCCCAAGAGCGGAAGACGTTATTTGATGATTGCCTAACCCCCAAAATAAAAACAAGATGTGTTTACTGGACCGTATTCCAAAGACGAGACAAGCAAATTTGGGCTTGACGAAAATTACGATCACTTCGAATTGAAAGAAGAAATTAAAATGCTTTTGGTAATAAATTAATTAAAAGAAAAAAAAAATCTTGAAGTACCAATGTTGAAAAGAAAACAGTAAACCAAACCGATAATAGGTTTTGAGCAAGAGAGATGTAAGAGATTCGCCGCATGGAACTTTGGGAGAACATGTAAGTTGCGACCAACAACATCGGTTCACAAAATATTAACAACGTTATTATTTCAATAATTTCAAGGAACTTCAGTTACCAATTACGGAAAAATAAAGGAATCTGAGGCTATCGATCAATTTATCAAGGAAATAAGACTAGAGATATTGACTTGAACAGTGTAGACTGTTTTCCGCTAAAATTAACCCTTTTTAGTGGGTCGTAACCCGGATGCTCTGACAGGTGAAGGTTCGATAGTGGAGGTAAAATATCCTTATAAAATTGCAAGTGTGTCACCTGGAGAAAGATTTGGACAAAAAAAGACGTCTGCATGTTTCAAGACAAATAAGTTACAATTAAAACAAAATCATTATTAATTAAATAACGTATGGTATTTTCGAAAAGTAGATTATATTTGTAATAATGGGAGAGATAAAGAGGAAATACGGTTGGTTTAGTTGCCATACAAGCGCCCTAGTCTAAGTCTAAACTTTAAAAGTCATGAACCAGATAGAAAGAAATCAAGCAATGATTATTTACAATTAACTAATTATTATACTTACTTATCTTACTTGGTCTTCTATCAAGTTAACCAATTATCTATTAGTCTATAAACGTCAAATTTCAATAGACTGTTTATGCAGTAACTTTTTTTTTTGGCTGGTGGAAAATCATCATAACCCCTCCCGCTCTTGGGCAGAGCGAAAGGGAGTGTCAGACTTCTACTGACTAAAAACCACCCATGTTCCTTCTTAGCCCTCTATGTCGAGGCTGCGATAACTAGTATACAACCCGCGGCCCATGCAGTAACTCTCAAAAGAAAAACAACCAAAACGAAATCATCAAAAGAGTGTTTCGATAAGAGCACATAAATCTTCACTTTACATGATCACTCCAATAGGTACCCGAATCTATAAAGTACATAAAAGAAAAAAAACAACAAAATAAAAGTAAATAAATTCAGATTTATGTCTGATATACACGCGTGTCAGGTTGGAACAAAAAGTTGGCCAAACCAAGCCAAAGTTCTACATTATTGTTAGTATAATTTGATTTCTGTACCAACTCCAATATTGAATTTCCAAAGAAGCTTGTTCAAGTTACGTTTTCTCATGTTGGCACAATCATTTTCGTTGTTTACTTTGTTGTATTGGTAATGGTATGTTATGATCTTCTATAAAGTTTGCTAGGCTTTGATCGTGTTCGTGTATTAAAGTTTTCCCCAGTATAAATATGTTTGAAATTGTTTGTGTTCGCTTATTTTAATATCGAAGTTTGAAGAATCAATACGCAGGTTTGCATGATTAATATTGTTTTGTGTTGGTGAATAATCGCTTATAGGGTCTTCGGTATTACGAAGCCGTTCTGTTGAAATTGGTTTTAGTTAAGCTAGGGACTTACTGAAACAAAATTCATTCTATCCTTGAACAGTCTAAGCTGTTGCGATAAAAAAATAAATTCGACGGCCTATCATCATCGTCTGCCTAGGCAACCCAAACCTCAACTATGTTGGGGTCTGCTTTCAGTCTAATCGACGCAGCTGAATATCAGTATTTAACATAGAGCGACTGCTTATCTGACCTCCACAACCCAATTAGTACTAGGTATTATGATATTTTATCTCTTGGGTACTTAGCGGACCACTGACTACTTTTTTCGACTGTCAAAGATGCACACATGACAGCTGAGATCCATGGCTCAATAGGAATGTTTACTAACTTCAAAAAATGTGATTCTAATTCCGTCTGTTAGATTATCGAAAAATATTGGATACGTATTTTTTGTTTTAACAAATCAATGAAAATTTACGAGGATAAAACGCGTCAAAGATATGAGCTGGGGTTGGTGACGTCACTGACCGCTAAAAAATGTCATTCTAATGTCTTAGATTATGACGTCACGCGAGTTTTCAAAGTACTGTATCGTCTTTATTGTTTGTTTACGTGAAAAAAGAAAAATTACGTGTCCAATATTTTTTGGTAATCTATATGACGGACTAGGTTTAATTTTTTTTTGTTAACTACCCTATTAGCTTTCCAACTCTGTATGTAATGGGTGGTCGCTTAACCCAAAGATTGATCCGAGTGGCTGTTATTATCTAGCAAGGAGCTGGTAATTATCATTTAGGTACGGTCAATTACCCAGACTAGGACGTAACCAAACACAATCTAGTGGGTGGGCCAATAATGTAATGTTTGTGAAAGTTTTAGGTACTCGTATATACAGGTTGTAAATTAACCCTTCACACATACGTCAACCAAGCATTCTGTACATCAAACTAAGAACCCCTTTTTTTTTTTTTGGTGGGTGTAAAATCATCGAATAACCCCTCCCGCTCTTGGGCAGAGCGAAAGGGAGTGTCAGACTTTTACTGACTAAAAACCACCCATGTTCCTTCTTCGCCCTCTATAACGAGGCCGCGATAACCGTTGGACTACCCGCGGCCCCAAACTAAGAACCCTTACGCTTAAATTTTTACTGGGAAATGACTATTTTTATGGGGTCAAAAATCTCTTTTTCGGTAAAACTCAATGTAGCACAGCATCTTAAAAGATTATGCTACTGTATGCTTTGAATAGTAAAAGGGTCATGGAGGTAATTTAAGTAAAGTTATAACCTGAAAACTAGTATTTACAAAAACAGCTGTGCAAAATTTGGAACTGTAACCCCCCATATCTCCGTAACAAGGGGGTTCCCAGGTATGGTCTAGAACCAAAAAAATATCGCAGAGAACAAGTGCCCTTTCTTTTCATTTTTTTTTGGCGGGTGGAAAATCATCAAATAACCCCTCCCGCTCTTGGGCACAGCGAAAGGGAGTGTCAGACTTCTACTGACTAAAAACCACCCATGTTCCTACTTAGGCCTATATTTCGAGGCCGCGATAACTAGTGTACAACCCGCGACCCAGAACAAGTGCCCTTCGTTTGCGTTAAGGGTTTACACCCTTTATGTGTTGACCGACAAAATACCCAGGTTCTTATTATTATAATTCCAACATCGACTATTATAATAGGTACCTACTATTATGAGACACTTAAATAAGCTTTTAGAATGTGTATGATATTATACAGACAGATTATAGCACCTCATCGTGGAAATTACGTTTCCACGAACAATTTTCAATGAAAAATAACAACTATGTATATTTGGAATATAATAATGTTACGAACGTGTTATTTAGGTACCTTTAACCTAAATAACACGTTCGTAACATTATTATATTCTCGTTACGTAATTATTCTGATGTACTCGTAGTAAACTAATGTACCGTGGTATGTAGTTATGTACCTAACTATGAGTATAATATATTTTCAAAAGTACAAGTAAACATTTTACTCGCTAAAACTTGAATAAGAATATGCATTAGATAATAAGCAAGAAGATTATGGGATAAAGTTGTGTTATAAGTTATAATAATATGAAAATATCCTACATACTTCATCTTTTTCCGTCTCGCCGGAATATTATGAAATTTCTTGACCTAGTATTAAGTCCCCTTTTAAGTCCTCTAATGTGCAAGTGTAGGACGTCTCTAAAGTCGTTTCAGAAAGTTGTTGGTCTAGTGTCAAAACGGTGACTGCTTATCGTGAGGTCCTGAGTTAAATTTTTTGGATAGGCACTATCATTAAGTTTTCAGGCAGTATTTTTTTTACGTTTGTATCTGGATTAAAAGCTAGTTTATCGCAGTATGATCACTCCCTATTACAAGGTATTTCGTAATAGTATGATGTGCGATATCTTGGCAAAGTGACAGATGCTCCATCTGACTATTTTATTATTTGAGACAAGCTCACCATACTATTACTAAACCACTGTAAAACCTGAAAGCCAGAATAAAAAAGCCACTGTAAAACTTGACCAGCTTGACAAAGTCCCAGAGATACTATTTAACTGTCTTGGATCCCACAACAAAAATAATCTATGGTTAAATAATGTTATAAGAATAGCAGAGGAAAATCATTATTTCCACTTCCCTTCATATCAGCAGGAGACAGAAAAGAACAAGGCCAATTGGCACAAAAGATCGCATTCAAGTGGAATAAGCCCAGTTGCCTAGCACCACGGATAATATTTTCATTAATTTTAATAGGTCCATGGCTCCATCTAATAATAATAATAAATAATAAAGGTTTTATTTCAGAAACTTGCACATCTGACCATCTGACTGTTAATTTGACGGCACGGTTGGCGCAATGGCTCAAGGAATAGGCAGTGAAATATTTGTATGGACTACAGATAGTTGTTTCGGATACAGGAGAAATTCCTAGTGTGGGGCAACGTTTTATAAAGATAAAAAAAATAAATATCTTTATGACAAAAAAAGTGTCAGAATAATAACCACAAACAAACATTTATTATTTTTAACTTTGTTAAAAACTTACATAGCGAAATTTACACGGGCGAGTTCAATTTTATGCTTCATTCTTAGTGAAACCTAAAATTGAACAGTAAAGTTATGAAAAGGCAAGTCAGTAAATTGCTGATCGAAGACTTTGGGGGCACCACCAACGTATTTCAAATAAAAGAAAAAATGTCCATCACAGCCTACGTACATCTGCATAAATAAGAGAGATACTCTAAAAACTTGGCATCTCATTATCATTTTTCTGCCCTTGTCTTATTCTCTTTGGGGTCTTTTTGGGTCTGACAGGGAGAATGAAACTCAAAAACGTGTTGTTTTTGAGTTTCATTCTCCCTGTCAGACGTCATACAATCTATCCATATTTTCTTTGTATATCGTCTCCGTTTTCATCTATCAGTATTACCTTCTGGTTCTACTCAATTTCAGGTCAAAATTCTCCAATCCTTGCCTCATCACCTACAATCTGCTCGGGATCTCTTGGCCGTTCTTGGCATCATCACAATGTTATTGGCAAATAGGATACACCAGGACGCTTCTTCCTAGATGTCCAAAGTCTAATCACTACAAAGCGGGGAAGGCCTTCGAGTCGACCCTAGATGCAGGCTTTGCCGTCTCATAGACAAGAAAATCTGGTAGGGTTTCATTAATTTGATTCCCTGGCTATTTATCTGACTTTTAAATACCTTTGTAACAAACATACAGTGCCATTTAGTATCACTTAACCAAAGTACTACTATGAGCGGATCAATAACAAAGCAGACAGCAAGCCTTATAGACAAGTGACGCCATCTACAATCTACGTGTGTAACAATGTTAACCAGCGCCACTCCGGGAGTTATCTGCACTACACCTACATAGGACCACACGACGATGTTATGCACACATGTAAACCGAAACCGCTTTATAAGCAGAGCTGTCTTCGAACAAATTGTCATCCCCCCCGGACCCTCGCCAGAGCCAGCCCGCGATGCTAAGCCAGTAGTTTACAACCAGCCCCTAAATAACATCACTCAGATGCAGCCTGTCCCCTTGCTGCCCTCCCCCAGTGACGTCCTAAGCCGAAGTCCGTACCACACAGGGGGTGCCCTTAGCGATTTGTCACTTAGTTTGAAAGTTTTGCCCTGGATGGAGGCCTTAAACTCAAGGCACCCACAGGGATTTGCCCGGTTAAGCAGAAGACAGTCTCCTAGACTGAACTGCGAGATGCCATATCAAAAAAAAAAAGAACAAATTGTCATTCACTAGCTTGCAGTTCTGAGCGCGGCAGCCACGCAGCCAACTCTGATCCTCAGTAAACCTAGTTCCTGCTTCGATAGCCTAGCAGTCTTCAGGAACTAGACAGCTTGGGGAGGTCTGAATGGAGATAGCCACGCAGTCCCACTTATGGTTGCCACTTGATATAAATTATTTATTGTAACTGTTGTAAATTATAATAAGTTGCCAAAAAAAAAATATCATGAAGTCAATGGGGCTTTAATTTTATAAACAGCAACCCTACACCTTATTTTATACCCAATATATCAAGGGTACTCATTATACTGCTGACCTTGATAAAGCAAATTTAACGATTCTTTGAAAATCTAATTAAATATTCAACTTCACCTAATTTAATTGACGTCAATTGTGGATTACCTCATTAAGCTAAGAAACCTTATATTGAGTCTCCTATCTAAAACAATTTACTTTTCCTTCCTATTTGTAATAGAAAACTAATTATGCCAGGAACACGAAATAATTTTCTCGTAATCAAAGGATGTTTTGTGTTATCGTTTATTTTGGCCGAAACTACGGGCTGGAGTAATTGAAATGGCAACCTTTAGTGTTTTGAAATGGAGGTATAAATGTGAAATTTTCTTGTAATGTCTCGGTTTTACAACTTTCGTAGACTGTTATACGAAATGGATCCTATTCCTTTTTTTTATATAGGAGCTGGATTGTTTCATATTTGAATTCGCAGATAAAGAGCCCTAATAGTAATTGTACTTCCGATTTTTCTATAATTTCCAGTATTTTTTACATTTATAGTAGTTTATACCACTACCACAAAAGACCAGAGCAGCGGTGGTCCAGTGGTGGCGGCCCCGACTTACGAACAGCAGTTCGTGAGTTCGAACTCAGACAGGCACATTACTTTGTGTAATTTATTTCATCACCGCTGCTCTCAAAACGGTGAAGGAACATCGTGAGGAAACCGGCATGCCTTAGAACCAAAAAAATTTAAGACATACACACATCTACCAATCCGCACTGGGCCCTAGATTATAGCCCATTTCCTCTCAAGAAGAGGAGGCCTGTGTCCCAGCAGTGGGAACATAAATAGGCTGTTGATGATGATGATTTTCACAAAACAGCACAGAAGTGACAAACATAGAACAGCTGTGGCCCAAGGGCAGCTGTGACCCAGAGTGGTGTATAAAAAAATCGAATACCGATAAAACAAGTTCTTGTTACTGTAATAATGTGACTTTGGGATTTGTTGGTTTGTAATATAAATACAAAGTTGTATTCACATTGTCTGACTGTTCTACCTTTCCTTACCTATTTGATGCCTACAATATTAATTTCACGCTTGCCAAGTTGCACAACAATATCATTTATTTGGATCCATTTCACATATTTGACTTTCCTAAATTAGATTTAGAGCAGACATATTTGTTTTTGTACCCTGACGTTAGCTAAGCTATTTATTACCACATCTGTCTAACATGTAATAAGATCCTTCCTAAGTGGGACTCTGACTTATACAAATGGTGTGTCATTGTGTACGAACCTAGATGTTTTATTAAGACTAGTTAAATATTTAAGTTCTTAGAATGTAATATAACAAATATTGCTTGTAATAAATTTTTTATTTGGTTTCGTTTTATGTTTTGTTTATCAGAAAGCTAAGCTAGATAATAATTCTAAGGAGAATACACTCTATCGAAAGAGGTGGGCTTCGTTGCAGGAGGACTTCACCTGCGGAGGGTTTCTTGTTGATTAAATACCTTTTAATATATATAAATGAAATGCATGCCGTGCAATCTAACTGTAATTTGATATAAATTTCATGAAATACAAGGTTTTTTTTATTGGAACGAAGTTCCTTAACGCGCGTTGTGAAAGGGGGGGGGGGACGGAAAAAAATCTTACGAAAAGTTGTCACGACACTTTTTGCTATAGTAAGCTATTGTAAGCTGTGCGGCGTCGCATGTTTCTCTGTCTGTTTCTCTCTCTCTTATAGAAAGCAAGCCAGATATTTTATATTTTAAATTTATATAAAAAATAATAATTAAAATAATATAATTAATAAATTAAATAATAATATTAATTATTAATTTAATAATATTATTATTAAATTATTATTAATTACCTAATATTTTTTTATTATTATTAATTCTTTTGGTCATTCTTGTGCTGTTTGCGATAGACTTTAACTTCGTTCCATCCGAGTGTCCCTTGAAACCTCTCAAGTTTTTTTTTTTTATTTACTTATATCCACGTAAACATAAATTAATAATGTAACCTCAAATCAAATAAAACACTCAATACAGCTTAAAGCAATTAATATTTAAAATATACGCAAAATTAAAAAAAAACCGCAACATATTTACATGATGCGCACACATTCTGCAATTTTCACGAACAACACGAAATTAAAATTGTTTGAAAGCGAAATAATCCGTGAGTGGTGTTGCCTCAATTAAGGCACAATTTACATTAAAGAGCCGTCAAGCTTATAGCTCCGATGAAATATTAATTAAAATATGGCTTTATTGATGTGAGAAAAAGCAATTTGTGAAACAAACGTGTCATGACAGAAACTATTTGGATGGCGGTATGTAAAGGGTGTCAAGTTATTATTATAGCAGCAGATAATAGGGGATCGGACAAAAAAAAAACTAATTAGTCCGTCAGATAGATTTCCAAAAAATATTGGAGACGTGTTTTTTCTTTTTTCACATAAACAAAAATTTAAGTCAATACAGTGCTTCGAAAACTTGTGAACTCTTCGAAAACGTCATTGATAGTACATTTTTTACCTACAAATGACGTCACAACCACATCTTATCTTCGTCAATTTTGATTAATTTGATAAAACAAAAAACACGTATCCAATCTTTTTCGATAATCTAACTGACGGACTAATTAGAATCATTGTTTTTTGACTCAGTCCGATCCCCTATTGGTTTATGTACTGCTGTACAAAAATACAATATTTGGTCACCATCTTATCCGAGTTAGTGATTCGAGTGTTTCCTCAAGATACTTCATCATCGATGGCCAATTATTGTCAACGGTTTTTAGTCAATCTAATGACTTTCTCTTATTTATTTTTTTGTATTTTTTCAAAGCTTTGTTTACCTGTAATTGAGTGTGCGTGTCAGGACCATGTATGATGTAGTAGTTTTAATTTTGTATAAGATTAACTGTTTTGTACATCCTGTAAGACATTCAAAAACTCTTAGTCATAAACCGAGAATTGCAAATTGAGATACTTTTATTTAAACAAAACATTGACTTTTGTCTTAAGAAAATTATACTCAGCTTAAAACTGCTTCGTGTTCCGTTAATACTAAAACATATAACTTATATAAAACTCCGTCGTGTAAATACTCGTTATATAAAATTCTCATAAGCCACACACACATAGCGACCGCACTTGCTGCGACCGTGCCGTTCGCTAAGTTCACTGTCTTAATAAAGATGTTTGAGGTGGTCTGGAGCATGAACGTATATTTGGGGGTATTTATATACAGCTTTAGGGTTACTTCCATGCATACCCGCCATAAGTAAAACAAAGTGGTTGGAGCTGTAATTCAGGTGGAATATGTCGGGGATTTACCTTTGAAAATTTTATTTTAAAAATAATTAATTAAAGGTCAGATAGGCAGTTGCTCCATGTGAAATACTGATATTCAGCTGCATACGATTAGACTGGAACTGACCCAGAAAAGAGGCTGAAAAGAGGCTAGGCAATGATGATAACAAAAATAGTAAACATAAGGTAGAAGTGTAAAAAATCCCCCAACTCGACCAGATAATTTTAAGTCCACTTGTAATGCCACAATTGTAAGTGTAACAAGTAACTGTATCAATAAATAACTGCCATCAAATACCTGCCCAATTCGAAATCGCAACCAACAGCGTATGTCGAGACCTCTGCCCGTCACATTGAAACATCGCACACCCATCCACACCAATGCACGTGATAATCTCTCCCTTGCACACATGTAGGAAATTAAACAACAATTAATCATATAGGTAGTCGCATTCCGTTGCCAGTTGGCACAAATCCAAGCAGTACCAGCGTTGCCACTGAATGCCATTGCTGATTTCAGATTTTAAAAGAAAAAAACTACAAAAAAAACGTCAAGCTCTCGACCTACAGACCAACGCTTGGCAAAACTTTGTGTTAAAAGATTGCAATCTGGCAGGTTTAAATTTTAATTCAAAAATTTAGTTTGAAAGTTGAACCTGTTTAATGAATGAAAATTATTCTTGGTTGATATTGGATATCGTTTATATTTCTTCGTCGAGATGTAGTAATTTTATAGGATAGTTAATAAGATTGGATGGATGTAATCAATTAAATAAATAAAAAATAATTAAATATGTGGAAAGGGATATAAAAACTAACTAGCGGACCTGGCAGACGTCGTCCTGCCCGGATAGCAGCGCCTCCTACCGGATCCAATTGTGTTTTTAAATCCTCCCAGAAATCCTCATTTACAAAAAAAAAATATTATCCGCCATTTATTGAATTAATTTGTTACAAAAAATGTGGTAAATGAAGAACCGCTCGACTGATTTTGTGCAAACTTTACATAAATCATCTACTAAATAGTCCAAACAAATCCAAAACCTTTGATTTGGATAGGTGAGCCCGTTCTTGAGTTATAAAATTACAACGATAAGTGGCATTAATTTTTATATACATATATTGATGTTCACTTGAGGTTGATGGAGAAAGACGTGCAGCGCCGGCTCAAAATATGAGATCAACGACACGGATTTAACTAAACACATATCCCTTTTTTTTGGGTGGGAAATCATCAAATAACCCCTCCCGCTTTTGGGCAGAGCGAAAGGGAGTGTCAGACTTCTACTGACTATAAATCGCCCATGTACAACAACCGGCGGACGGCCACACACATATCCCCTGACTTCGAAACCGTATCTCTATAGTACTTTCACATGACATCTGCCTTTATAAAGGGCAACAATAGACTCAATTTCCGTGTACTGAATCAGAAGGCAGGCTTGATTATCACACGAGGACGTTATTGTGTGAGACACGCGTGTTCGAACTACCCTCCGATAAAATACATACCTCGATCACTTTTCACACACTGTTGAAAAGGGATGGGATATTTTCATCCAGAAAATGTTGCGTAATGTTGCGTATGTTGCGTAATGTTGTGTTGTTGTGTAAGGGGACTTTTATGATAATTCGTAATTATTAAAATATCTTTGATAATAGTATCTCAGGTCTGTGTTCCCCAAAAAGTTTGGATCAAGATCGGTGAACTATTTGGTACATTTCAAGGTCAGAAATATTCTGCTGGTCTCTTAAGGAAGTAATCTTTTCCAGTTAATAAAATTCCCAGTAACATAAGGCGAGAATTACCATTAACCTTATGTTACCATTAATCTAGTCTCCGTGACTGCTATTAAGGAATTCTTAATGGAAACACACAATAACACTTTGCTAGACTGGGAATCGAATGCAGAACCTCATGCTAAGCAGTCAGACCTGTTACCGGTGGACTATCAAGCAGTCTTATTTTATCACAAGCGACATATATAACAACACTTCACGGTTGGCGTAGTGGCTGAACGATTGGACTGCTGCGCTGCGTATCGCGGGTGTGATCCCGCACGGAACAAATATTTGTATGGCCCACAGATAGTTGTTTCGGGTCTGGGTGTGTTTGTGTATGTGAGTTTCAATGTTTGTGAATGCACCCACGATACTGGAGAAATTCCTAATGTGTGGGCAAAAATTCCTAATGTAGGGCAAAAATGATCGGGAAAACCAACGTGTAAGTCCTATTTTTAAATTATAACAACTTTATGTAATTACCCATATTAGAAAATAAAATGAATTTGAATTTAAGTCAAAATGAAAGTAAGAACACAACATGCAGAACCGTCAATTAAAATACCCAATTTTGTTTTTCTTTGTTTTCATTCTCAGAGTTTTATATTACATAAATATATAGGCAATTCAGAATTGTATGCAAATAATAAGATATTCTTAGACATTGGCTTACAAGGAAAGTCTATTTTCAGATATAATTAGCGCGAATGCTTTTCAACTGGTGCCTTTTTTGATGTTTCAATAAAAAATATATATATATAGGTATAAATGTTTTCACACTTCACCCGTATGTGTTTAAAACAAGACTGAAAAGGCATCTTCTGGATACACGATTTATTCCATCATAGGCCTCTTACATCGTTTGCCATCAGGTGTGTTCGAAGAGGCTCATTTTCCAATAAAAAAAAAACAAACATTGTATTGCAATCTTTCTAAAAGAATCTCCAAAGATATACAAATTAAAACATCTTTATCATAATAAACATTTTAACAACTAAATTATATTCTTGAGACAAGCATGCTGTCATAAATCTTTTATCTTTAAAATAAAGCTAACTGGACAAAGGAAAGAAACGAATCTTCTCGGCTTCGAGTTGAACGCCCTCGCTAATCCTCAAATCTTTGTGTGGGTGTAATTTTAGGTGTGGGTGTGTACTACGATTATTTAAGGTGTTACATTCATTTAGGAGCAGTTCGTAGAAAGATAATAACAACCACTCGGATCAATCTTCAGGTTAAGCTGCGTGTGCCTAGGTTGGTCTATGAATGGGTGACCAGCACTGCTTAAGAGCGAGTTTACTCGCTCTTAAGTAGTTGGTCCCAGATGCATTTGTAGTTCTTTGATAGTCGTAACAGTCAGTCAGGGGCCAAAAGTCTGACAATCGGTCTTACCTTTTTTTTTTTGGGGGGGCGTAGGAAATCATCAAATAACCCCTCCCGCTCTTGTGCAGAGGGAAAGGGAGTGTCAGACTTCTACTAACCACCCATGTTCTTTCTCAGCCCTTTATGACGAGGCCGCGGTATCTCAACCAGTCTTACCTAAGAGTATCATACTACCCAGTGCGAATTACGTTGTGCAGGTCAGGTAGACAGTCGCTTCATGTAAAACAGTGGTATTCAACTGTATTTGGTTTGACTGGAAGCCGAACTCAACACATTTTAAAAACGACTAGGCACAATCATGATGATTTATTTGAGAATAACGCAAACGAAGGGCAGTTGTTCTCCCCACCACTGCGGTAATTTTTTTGTTTTAGATCATACCTGGGAACCGAAAATGAAGGAAATGGAGATATTGGGGGTTAAAGTTCCAAATTTTGCACAGCTGTTTTTTGTAAATACTAGTTTTACAGGTTTAACTTTAAAAATTACCGCCATGACCCGTTTACTATTCAAAGCATCCACTAGCACAATGTTTTAGGAGTGCTACATTGAGTTTTACCGTAAAATGTGATTTTTGACCCCAAAAAAAAGTCGTTTCCCAGCAAAAATTTTTGCGTAGGGGTACTTAGTTTGATGTACAGAATGCTTGGTTGACATATGTGTGAAGGGTTAATTTACACCCTGTATAGGTGGCTGGTTGCATGGGCTACTAGGTCTACCTGCATTTTTTGCATTTTCCTAGCTGCCAAATATTTATACTGGTAGTTAAATCTCGTTATTCATGGAAGCACTTTTATGACACAGTAGTTTTTCGCAGTAAAAAAATATATTTCCGTGTAACTGTTTCAATACTTGGAACAGACAACGTTGAATAAGGAATGTTAATATGAATGGAATGTTCCTATCTTTCAAATATCATGACTTTAATATTTTCAATATACTGTATTTCGTTACGAATGATATGAGCGAATATGTTCAAAAATTGAGAAATAATTAAAAACGATTGAAGGGGTTTGGCCTTTTTTGTATGGGAGCTGGCATATCGACCCACCGCTATTTTGTTTTTTGAGCAATCACGGCCCACGATGAAATTGCTATGTATGAGTAGGAGACACCTAGACGAACAAAAAATGTTATGGTTTAAGGTACCCCAAAGTATCACGTTATCGAGATACTTGATGGTAAAGATTGACATAATTATATGAGTCAAATGACCACATAAAAATAGACATTTACGTGTCTATTGTTTATTGAAAGACAGTAGGTACATTACTTACTACTAGGAGCACAAGAAAACTATTCTTTGACTTAACATAGCATTTCATTGCGATGCGAAAAGATTTTCACGTTTGCATAATAATATTTAAACTGGGAACGATTCATTATTGGGATACAATTTAGCACCTATACACGTAATAAGTCTATTTTGAATGATTGTCGATGTACCCATTTGTCGATCTTTACCTTCAAATATTTCGATAACGTGACACTTTGGGTACCGTACGGTGTTAGTAGGGCATTTTTTATTCGTCTATATGTCCTCTATCCATACATACCATTTTCATCGTGGACCACGATTTCGAAAAAAAAAGGGAAATGGGCGGACAGGTTGAAATGCCACATCATTTCTATCCCCTTTCGTTACCTATACAAAAAGATCTTAAGTCACCGTCCGAAATTTCTAGGCATTAGGTATCATTCACTAACACCTTCTTTGAAAATCAATGCGTATAATTTTTATATTAAATCATTTTCTTCATAGAATTATGTCAATATGTTTCTAATGAGTGATACTAAAAAAAACACGTATTCAATGATTTTGGCTAAAGATATCAGATATCAGATTAAATCATCCCACATAGAATCAGTTAACTTTGTAAACAAGTATTTTGCGAGTATAGGCAAAGATCTGGCTCAAAACATAGCTTCTGATACTAGCTTATTTAGAAAACTCCAAAATAAAACGCCATTACACCTAAGCTCAATGGTACTTCTGGACACTGATCAACCTGAAGTTTGTACTACGCTTATGAATCTAAGATCTGACAGTGCCCCCGGCTGGGACAATATTCCCACGTGCTTCTTGAAATTGGCAAAAAACGAAGTTGTACCAGTTATAACGCACCTAGCCAATCTATGTTTTCAAAAAGGTGCTTTTCCAGCCCCTTTAAAGAAATCTATTATTACACCTGTGTATAAGGGTGGTGATAGAGATGATGTTAACAATTATAGACCTATTTCCGTTTTAACTGCCATTTTAAAAATAATAGAAAAATTGATAAACACTCGCCTCTTGCAGTGTTTAAATAGATTTAATATTCTGTCACCTTCCCAATTTGGATTTAGGCAAAAAAAGTCAACTGAAGATGCTGTCATAGCACTTAGTCCTCTAGTAACCGACCAGCTCGACAAAGGAAACAAAAGTATGGCAGCCTTTCTGGATCTAAGAAAAGCCTTTGACACCGTCTCTACCCCCATTCTTATACACAAGCTTGAAGCTATTGGAGTTCGTGGAGTACCGCTGGCACTGTTTAAGGATTATCTTTCTGGTAGAACTCAAAAAGTCAAACTCGGACAGATTGTTGGTGAGGACGCGGATGTGTCATACGGTGTGCCACAAGGAAGTGTACTAGGACCTACGCTATTTTTAATTTATATAAATGACCTCTGCAATATGAGGATAAATAATGCTAAGGTATTCTCATACGCCGATGATACAGTTGTCGTCTTCTCAGGGTAAACATGGGATGATATTAAAAATAGTGCAGCAGAAGGGCTAGCTCTTGTTGCAACTTGGCTAAAAAGTAATCTCCTCACCCTGAATACCAGCAAAACGAACTACATTTGTTTTAATATTTATAATCAGGTTCAATCAGACAAGGAATTCGAATTAAAAATCCACACGTGCGACTTTACCACAGTTGGAACTTACTGCAATTGCCCTATAATCCAACAAGTTACTCAAACAAAGTATCTGGGAGTGATTATTGACCAGCGTCTTTCCTGGTACCCTCAACTGGAACTAGTCATGAGTAGAGTACGGAAACTTATTTGGATATTCAAAGAGCTTAGATATGTTGTACCAAGTAAAATAAAATTAAATGGAAATAAAAATAATGTTATCCAAAGAAATTTATTAAATGAAATTTATGTATCTTTAGTCCAGTCTGTTTTAGTATATTGCATAACTGCATGGGGTGGTGCGACGAAATCTAGTTTTTTAGAGTTGGAACGTGCGCTATACTTAAGGTGATGTACTTAAAAAAAAGAATATTTTCCTCTGAAAAGCTTTACAAATTATGTAATCTGCTGTCAGTGAGAAAACTGTACATTTTACTTATCATCCTCAAAACGCACAAAGAGATAGCATATAATCCTAAAATACTAAAAAAGAGAAAGAAACACTGTATAGTAAACGTTCCCTCAACTAAAACTGAATTTGCCAGTAGACAATATCAAAAACGCTCAGCTTATTTATATAACAAAATTAATAAACTCATATATATTTATGATAAATGAACATATGAATGCAAAAAAATATTAATAACATGGCTACAAAATTTAAGTTATGACGACACAGAGTTACTTTTGCAACGTGTGATTGATTAATAAGTCAATTGCAAAAACGCACACACGCATACGCATAAACACACACACACACACACACTCGCATACACATAAACACACACACACTCACACACACACTTACCTGTACAATTTATTGATCGCATTTGTTATATTTTTGGTTTTATTTTTGTTTACTTTCCTCTTTTTGAGCCTATTTGTATCTATATAATGTAAGGGAAGAGCGGAGCCTTCACCTACAGGCATTTTCTATGCCTAAATGAAGACTCCTCGACATGTAATTTAAGTCAAAATTATACGTAATAAACTTATTATTATTATCAGATTTTGGACGGTGACTGAAAAATAATCTTGTAAATTTCAAAATTAAATTGCAATAAAACAAACAATACGAAAAAATACCTACACAAATAAATTTAAGAAAAAACATTGACCAAACAAAATCTTTCCGAAAATCTCTCCAAGCAAGCCTCTGAGGTACTTTTTTTTCGAAAAAAAACTGCCAAGAATTCTAATTAAGTATGCAAAAATAACGACAATCACCGTTGGGACCCTCACAATGACAGCCTAAGCGTTTAGTGTAATCTTGAGAGGTGGAAAGGTCCAAAACGAGGATAATATAAAATAATGGACCCCAACTTGTTTAGCCTAAAATATCTTAAGGGGGAACGCTGCGAATTCGTAGCTCGCGAAATTCTTTTGTTTTCGCTAATAATAATAGTGTATTTCACGAAAAAAAACTTATTAGTCTGTCTGTTAGATTATCGAAAAATATTGGATACGTGTTTTTTGTTTCATCAAATTAATACAAATTTACGGAAAAAACCGTGTCAAAGATCATGAGTGGGGGCTTTTCATGTCACTTTTCGGGTAAAAAAAGTACTAACCATGTGATGTCACACGACTTGACGCGACTTTTCGAAGCACTGTATCGTCTTCATCTTTTGTTTAAGTGAAAAAAAAAATACGGGTCCATTACTTTTTGTAAATCTATCTGACGGACTCATTCGATTTTTGGGATAAAATAACATCAGCAAGGCAGACTTAATTTTTACATTTTACCAGTTGTGTTTAAGTCCCACGACCCAAGTAATAAGGGTTGAGCCTATTGCCATCAACCATGGACAAAACCAAATTCCGTGGATGCCGCTAAGGAATATATCCTTTTTTTTATTTTAAACATTTTTTTTTTTTTTATTTATTTATTTTATTGGTTCACCAACAATTGTTTACACAGGGTTCATGGTAATTATTACATGCAAGAATGTAAATTCAACAGTGCAACAATCACTTACAGGTGAACTCCGCATGCATAAAGAAGTTGTAAGTACAAAATAATATTAATCTAATTTTTATTCTAGTTTTACATAATTACTTAACTAAAGAGTCTAAAGGTCTAAATTTAAATTTATATAAAAATCAAAACGATAATACCAAACTACTTATTATGCAAAAACATGCTTTTTCCCATGCGAGACAATGAAAAAAAAAAATTGGAAAGTCAATCTATTTTGCAAGATGCTTAAAGAAATTGGCCTTTAATTTGCCCAAACCTTCGAAGTGCAAATCGATTTGATCACTGCAACTATTTACAACCCGACATAACCTGGCATAGGGAGAATTAACATTACCTTACACTAGGATTTTTTCTTGTATCGTGACTGCGTTCACAAACACTAAAACTTACATACACAAATACCCAGACCCGGAACAACTATCTGTAGGCCAAACAAATATTTGGTCCGTGCGGGGATCGAACCCACAACGCGCAGTGCAGCAGTCCATTGCCTGAGCCACTGCGCCAACCATGCCGTCAAGATGACAAGCAAACCTTTTTGAGTCATTCAAACTTAAATGGGATGAACTGGAAACTCCCATGTTCCTAATTATCGCGATTTTTTTTAATAAACATTATAATCTTTCGTATATTCGTATCCAATATTTTTCGATAATTTAGGTGAGGGACTAAACAATTTTTTCTTTGGCAGAAAACATTCCTATAGTCAGGTGATAAGTAAAACCTCATACATGACCACGAAGTTCAAAAGTCTTTCGCTGGCTATCTAAGCTCATTCGCCTTAATAGAATGACCTTTTTGACTTTGAGATCTAGTTACAATGTACACTGTTATTATGTACCTTTGGGACCTCTTGTCGAGTTAGAATGGCTTGATTATGTGTTTAATCTTATAAGCCTATTATATTTTAGATATTGTGATATTCAAATGGGAATTATTGTTAATCAAAATAGTTCAACGATTTCCATTGCCGGTTGTCATAATAAATTACAATTTAAACAAATAAAGAAACATTTAAAAAATACTGATACAAAATACTGACCAACCTTCTAAATACGCCTGAACTTCGGAATAACGTAATACGGTCCTACAGTTTGGTACAATTGTTTTTGTAACTGATTAAAAATAATATTTTAGTTAAAAATACAATGTTTTTTATTTCCCGTTTTTAGTTACGACTAGCAATAACAATTTGCGTAATTATAACATAGTAGCTTATTTTTCTTACAGGCAGTAACTGTGACACAGCCAAATTAAATTTATAATTATAGTGAACAGAATATTACTCGGTCACTAAGCCGTTCAGGCTTAATCCCACTTTATTCCCTTTCTTAATCCAAAAGATACCCAATTTAATAAATAACAAACATTTTATTTCGCAAGAACAACAATCTAATTAGTTTCTACAAAACTTTTAAAATTAAAACAGAAAACGGTCGGCTACGTATTAAACTCGTAGAGTGCTACAGTGCTACGCCGTAGCCGCGTAGCATTGCTACGAAGTGTACTTAGTAACTTTGTAATGCGCTTACCACCGGAACTCAAATAGCTTGTAACCAGTTCAAATGAAAAACCTCTGGAAACTATAAATTAAATTGTGGATTGTTTTGATATTTTTTCTTTTTAGTACTGTAAACAATGTTAATACATTTGTGAAAGAGTTTCCCAAGAAATAAATTCACAGTTCGTAGTTCATAAGTTTTACTGGCAGTTGTGTGATATTAAACTTTTGTATAACTTGGTGTCACAGATGGTAAGTTGTTTCGTTACCTGTTGTAGAAAGTGAAATGCTTGGCCTGTGGTAGGCAAATAACTTAGAGACTTGAAATTTATGAGGAGACCGTTGTGTTTTTTTGTAGCGTTTTTTTTTTCACTTTTACTTAAGAAAAAAAAATGTTGCCCAATACCAGCAATTTATTCTGTATCGTGGGTGCGTTAACAAACACTTAAAATTAAATACACAAACAACCAGACCCGAACTATATGCAGATTATGAAAATATTTAAATTTGTTCAACAACAATACTAACGCAACATTCAAGCATTTAATTAGAAAAAAAATACAAGGCTTCACGAAATCAACAAAAAGCCTTATTAACTTTACGAACAGTGAGCCAGACGAATTACTTTGTGTGGTTTATTTCATCACCACTGCTCTCAAAACGGTAAAGAATAGCATCGTAAGGAAACCAACGAAGATTTTGGTTCTAAGACATGCCGCCTTTTTTTTGGCGGGTGTAAAATCATCAAATAACCCCTCCCGCTCAGGCAAAGCGAAAGGGAGTGTCAGACTTCTACTGACTAAAAACCACCCATGTTCCTTCTTAGCCCCATATGTCGAGGCCGCGGTAACTTGTGAACAACCCGCAGCCCCGACGGGCGTTGGCCCCTCCAACACCCTTAGAACCAAAAACTTCGAAGATATCTTCTAACCCACACTGGGCCCGCGTGGTGGATTTTAGCCCATCCCTCTCCTAGAGAGGAGGCTTGAGTCTCTGCAGTGGGAACAGGTGATGACGATAATGATGTAACGTAATATAATTTTACACAGAGAAACATGTTTGACGCTTATATAAATATATTTTTTTTTGTTTTTGATATTTTTATAAAATATTCAAAAGAACGACATAAATGGAAGGACTATAATAATTAATTAGTTTTACAGGTTTGGTAGGGAAGGGTTAGTAGAGTAAAATATTTTTTTCCGTTATGGGTATTTAGAAAAATAAATGTCACAGAAAGTGCTGAAAATAAATTAATAATTTGAACGATTTTTTTTCTTAATAGAGTTGTACTCTTGTATTTTTTACCCGACTGCGGCGAAGCCCAAAAGGAGGGTTAATAAGATTTGTGACGAGGAGCAATTACACTTTTAATTTTCTTTTTTCTTAACAAATTAAACAGCATATTGTTATTTCTGTTTTTACGCCAAACAACCTCGACATCTTGGCAAAAAGATTTGATTCTTTTTATTATAATTATTATTTAACAAATAGGACCCGATCCGGCCTCCTGGATATTATAATTTCGCATCAGAAAACATCGAGATTTCTTTATTTTATGCTTTAAAATGATTGTGTTATAATGTTATATATTGTTATATTATTTCACTGTATTTTATTCAAACGTTACATAACCTTTCATCTTCGAAAAATAAATCAAAAGGCTCCTAATTAATCTCTTAATCTAGGTCTTTATCCCAACTTATATTAAGTAAGTATTTATTTATCATACTTATATTATAAAGGTGAAAGTTTGTGAGTGTGTACGTTTGTTACTTCTTCACGCAAAAACTATTGAACGGATTTGGATAAAATTTGGTACACAGATAGTTTATAACTTGGAGAGTTTTTGTCCCGATTTTATCTTCCCGTGGGATATTTTTGGAGTTGTATCGGGCGAAGCCGTAGGCAACAGCTAGTGATACAATAAAGGTAGGTTCTGATAAGTAGGCTATGTTGTATGGTCGAGTCCAAATACAAAATCAATGTAATACATTGCGTCAAGTTTAGGTATTTACTTACATTGCCATTATTTTTCATGCTCACATCTCAATTTATTTAGCTCTAGTGACCCGCCCTGGCTTCGCACGGGTGCAAAAAAGATACTTAAACCTTCCTCTTGAATCACTCTATCTGTTAAAAAAAACCGCATCAAAATCCGTTGCGTAGTTTTAAAGATTTAAGCATACATAGGGTTATAGGGACAGAGAAAACGACTTTGTTTTATACTATGTAGTGATAGTCACACAGTATGTTCTCCTTGTTCTTCTTCCATTCTTTTCAATTTGTTTTCGTCTCATTACGATACCCCTCTTATAACAATATTGTCTATATTGTCCAGTCCATTCATATTTACATAACAGACAGAGCTATACTAAATATTTCAGGAAAGTCTCGCAACCCTTGCATTTATCACAGACAATGTGCGAGGGTGCGACTTTCAGTTATAATCCTTTTACCTTTCATATTTTAAAACTGTCGTAGGACAATGACGATACATAAACGTCCAATGAAGTGATATCTGGAGAGCGTGCGGGGGCCATGGCACAATTACGTCACAAATTAAGGTTATAGTTTTTTACATATTTATTTACCAGAATACAATACTGAATACCTTTATTTAATACGTCCATCGAATAACATAACCTACTGTTTTATGTTATATTTTAATTAACTCATCACCTCTCACATAGTATGCAGATACTATTGAGTATGCAGATAGATTGAATATAAATTCATTTCATAAAATAATACTCTGCCACCCATTTGTGAAGAAAGTACAGGCACCTCTTTTGCTCTTCATACCATCCTTCGCAAATGATATCGTTATATTCGAAATTAATTACTTTCAAGAGAAAATTGCTGTATATTATACTGAAGTAATACTGTTGTTCGAAACATGATCAGCTGGGAAGAGGGAGCATTCAATTTACTTTCATTCTTATTCTGGGAATGTCCAATACGTGGGCCCACTGTTGTTTATCTTATCTCTTCGAATGTATGGTTAATGGACATGTTTTACTTCATTATTTTGAGAGAAGTGGTGCTGATGAAATAAGTTACATAAAGTAGTGCTCTTGTATGTCTTCAAACCTACGTCCTTCAACCCTTTAGTCAAGGCCGTAATCAAAGAGCACACATTTCCGAATATAACATCAGAATCAAACGCTCGCAGTAAGTTCATACCGTTAAATCTTTTCAAGCCAACTGAGTGACGCGAGTCACATGGACCACAAAGGTATTTCCTATTGCTCTGTATAGGATTTTTTTCATATAAAAAGGTAATAAAGTAATATTACGTACGTAATATATAGTGCTGTAATATAACTATTATATAGTTGCACGGATGAAGGTAAAAAGGTTCTATTGAAATGTTTCAGTTATATGTTCTGTTTTGTATTTGGGACTATTATTGCGGGCTAGAAGAATAGCTATTCTTATATGACGAAATTGATTTAGTATTCCTATTTTTAGGGTTCCGTAGCCGAATGGCAAAAAGCGGAAACCTCATAGATTCGTCATGTCTGTCTGTCTGTCCGTCCGTATGTTACAGCCACTTTATTCGGAAAATATTGAGACTACACAGTTGTAACTTGGTACATGGTGATGTTTTTGTAAACCGCTTTACGATTTTCCTAAAAAAAAAAGTTAAGGGGTGTCTGCCCTTATGGGGATCATAAACATGGAACTGAAACTGAAAAAAACTTTTATCATCAAACCTATAGGTATGCTTAAAGACAGATCTTAAAAATGACATTGAGGTTCCTAATACCGTTTTTTCTCAAAGTCAATCGTTTGAAGAATATACCTACACTTCCAAAGTGGTAAAGCGTGTGCCCCCCACCCCTCTAATTTTTAAACCAAGAGACTGAAAAATCTAAAAACATATGCTGTAGATCGCAATAGAAACTTTCAATTAATAGTTTTTGAGATAAAGCACATTTAAAAAACCGCAAATATAACTTTGTTATTCATATACAGACATCATATACAGACTTTCCAGGTCGAGCACAGTGCGATTAGAGTTTTCCATAGGAAATTTCTCAGCACCAGCCACAAATCTGGACTCCATGTCCAGATTTGTGTTTGTTAAATGACAATAGGCTTACCCTTAACACTTAAAATAACTGTGAGTACACCTCTGCCTAATGTTCGGGATTACAGGCATAAAGTTATAATAAGTTTTAATTATAGCCAAAAAATACCATGTATATCGTTAGTACAACATAAAATGGAATGCGAATAAATTGTTCCTGCATACTCTATACATTACTGTACTTTTCTGTATTTTACGAAAGGTAAATATTTTGTAAGGCAAAGTATTTTGTCGGCCATTTTGTTCTGCAACAGCCATTATAGTCAAAAAGCCATTGCTATTGTCATTGGATTTTTAGCTCCGCATTCGAACATGTATTAGGATATACATAGGTACATATTCGTACCGAATTTAAACCAGCTCACGTCGCACATAATACTACGAACATAATGGCATGCAAAGTTGCCTCTAAACAGCTCGAATACACCCCATATATGTGTAATACTTTGAGTTTTACCTTATTTCAGAGAAAGAATAAAAGCAATACATACAGCGGTAAGGGAACATGCCACAATTTCACAGCCAATTTGCAATAAAGGATCTTTGCAGTACGCTCTTCGTTCTCTTTTAGATATATTTACGCAAATTGAGTAGAATGGTGAAATATTTGAGGGATTTGCGCACCTCATTAGTGGTTACGTTGCAAAATGGGCATTTTGTTATATGTGCTTAAGAAAATAGTGAAATAAAAGCGATAAAATTTTAGTTTTATTTGTCAAAATCATAATAGTTTGTGACATTTTGAGAAACTCTTTATATTGGGATATTCAAAGATAATTATTAAAAAAAAGAAAAATATACTGAATCTTGCCTTAGAAGAAAATGAGGATGATGTTATAAGTACAATTTTACACGAAATCCAGTGGAAATAACACACTTACTGAAAATGAATACATATTGAATGATGATAATAAATATCATATTTCTGACTCTTCTCTAATTAATAGCTAAATATTATAATCTTAAAAAATAAGGTAAACATCTCAGTTTAAAACCTAAGTATGTACGTCAGATTTACGAAAGTCAGTTATTTCTTAGAAACCACTAAAGGGGTGTCGGCGGCCCTGTCGGGGCTTCGGGTTGTTCGCAAGAGATACCGCGGCCTCGACATAAAGGGCTAAGAAGGAACATGGGTGTTTTTTAGTCAGTAGAAGTCTGACACTCCCTTTCGCGCTGCCCAAAAGCGAAAGGGGTTATTTGATGATGATTTCCCAACCCCCCCCCCGCCCCCTAAGGGGTGTAGGCGCTAAATATTTTTTTAATTAATCTGCAAGATGTGTAAAGTAGATTATGTAGCACTGCTGCAA
This sequence comes from Diarsia rubi, assembly GCA_932274075.1. NCBI lineage: Eukaryota > Metazoa > Arthropoda > Insecta > Lepidoptera > Noctuidae > Diarsia > Diarsia rubi. Next base: position 19,063,248 of record OW026417.1, on the reverse strand, counting down.
TGGGGAGAATAAAAGAAAACTTATCTAAGACTGCACACTGGAAGTGTGACGTCACATCTACCACATCTACTGCCACGTTTGAACTGCACTGCCTTATCCTTCATCGCGATTGCAGACTGATTCGCGTGATTTTTTTTTTTATTTGGGCTTAACTCGCCACACTATTACCACACCACTGCGACTCCTGAAAGCCAGACAATGAAGCTCGACTGAATTACAGAGATACAATTTAACTGTCTTGGATCCCGCAATTAAATTAATCAGAAAATAATATGAAAAGAGCAGGAAAAACGATGAAATTAAAAAAAAAATATAACTCAACCAATGTTGAGTTATATTTTTTATTTTTTAGTTATTTTTTATTGTTATTCCTTTTCAATGTTTTTCCTATGTATATGTGTTTAAGTGTTTTTAAACGCACCCACGATACAGGAGAAGTTCATAGTGAGGGGTCATAAAAAAACTTATTTACAGAAACCCAACCAACTTCCAAACAGTAGCCACCAGATAACATCTATCTGGCTACAGGCTACAGAATCTTTCTAGGTATTTACATAATATTTTCCAACTCTTAATCGAATCAATTTTTTTATAAAGCCATACAAAAAAAAACTTTGTCAGGCTACCTTGGAAGTTTTGGGAAGACCTATCAAGACGAGGGATTTAAATTGTTATGGCTATTTGTTTTGTTGGCCTTTTTATTTTATACAAACAATCAGCCTTTGTTTCGCAAGGTTGTGACGTCTTTTCAAAACAGTTTTGTTATGTAGGTGTAAGTTTAATAACTGTTATTGTTTATAGAAATATACCGTATATTAACAAATATATAGGACGGTCTTTGCCCAGCAGAAGTATCAAGGTCAGATACAAAAAAAACCTAAGTTTTTTAATACCTACAATCTCTAAATGATGTTGATAACCACATCAAAATCTGTTGTTCAGTTATGAGCAACGCGGTCAAACAGATGGACAAGAACAGTGCTTATCAATAGATCAATACAATATTACAATTGATTTGGTGTTTTTAGGAAGAGAGATATCATGTCTGTTTTTTCACGTAAATCGGTCAAATTTCGTTTACGGCCTCTTAACATTCTAATATCACCCCACACATAATCTGATATACACTAATCTAAAACTCGCTGACATTTTGTATTCTTGGCAGTTAACATACAAGTTTGCGAGGCGAGGCGGTCTCTATTTGTCTTGCCTTAAAATTCAGTGTGGGTACAAAGAAAGGTTGGCTTTCTCTGACCGACCGGGATTTATCGCTTAAAGCTAATGCGTGGTCACCGTTGTGGGTCAAGATTCGAGCTGGTTGAATTTGGAGTTTCGAAGAATGATTTTTGGAATATAATGTGATTTGCTTTATTTTGAAAGCTTTTTTCTTTTAGGAAAACACTCTTTAACTAAGAAGGATGTTGGATTGAATTGCACACATTTTATAAAGTATTTCTCAAACTTATCACACTTGTTATAGTAAGTACTACATCTTAATTACCTGATCAAAGTGCATATTGCTCTCGTGGTTTGGCAATGCTGGTATGGTACAGTGCTTTTTTTACGTACCTTATAAGTTATAACAATAAAGGTGTTGCCACCGCCTGACTGTAGTAATCAGGCCGACAGATGCTTTTCTTTAGTACATTAACTCTCAAAGTCTACAGTCCGGGACACTCGCTTTGCACTTTAAAAGGACATCAGCCAGAAGTAACTTATTTGTTTAAAATCATTCATCAACACAACTGTCGATTTTTTAAGGTTTTAAGCCTCTGATATAGATATCCCTACAATCCTACATAACGCAAAAGCCTACTTTACGTGGCCAGCAAGTTATAATAATATATAAATATATTATAACCTCATTAAGTATTTTATACTTAATGAGGTTACTGTCGCCGCCCCCAACATAGTTTGGAAGAGGCTAGGCAGACATTGATGAGGTTGCTGACGTCACAAGCATGTGTGTGTTGAAACAACAACGTTAGAACTCATGAACTTCTTCTAGACATTTAAAAAACAAAAACGTAGTCTATTTCGTATCGCAACTTGTTTGTATAGATTGTGCTTATGTAGGTAGTCAAAAAATGGCACTCTTAGTTTTCTTACTGATCGTTATACTTCGATCGCTATAACTGGGTATGTCTATCATCATCATCAGCCTATAATATTTCCTACAGGAGCTAAGGCCTCTACTCTAAAAGAGGGATGGGCTATAATCCACCACGCAGGCCCAGTGCGGGTCGGTAGATGTCACAACCCTTCGATTTTTTTTAGTTTAAGACATTCCGAATTCCTCACGATGTTTTCTTTCACAATTTAGAGAGTTTTTAGTCTATATATTTTTTAGCTTAAGTGTTATATTATCCAAATTACAGTTACTCATCATAACGCCATATCCGCGCATTGATACCGTATGTAACCGCAATGTTCGCGGCAAATGTATACCAGGGTTTACAAATTAATTTATCATCGTAGGGTTTACCATATGAATACATTAATCATAGCGGAATATCATACAAGTTTTGTTTGTTAGGGTTACGGTGAAGCGGGTTATTGTATTAGTTTTAAAACTTTCAGTATTGGGTGTCTAGAGATGAAATTGTTTAGGTTTTTTTTTTTTTTTTTTTTTTTTTTAATTCTGTATTACGCAGTAGAAGAAGAGAAATATAGATTCTGATAACAACCTCATCTTTAATATCTGCATCAAGTTCAGAAGGCAATACTAGATGGGCTTTGCTGGTTGCTCCGTTCTCATTTTAACTGTCAATCTGTGAACAGGAAAACGTAATCTACCTAGCTTTCGTTCTGTCTCATCGGCTGCTACTGAATACAAACAAATGCCCATCTATATTCTACAACCTAGTTACTGGATTATATGAACGTCATTCATTGCTAAAAAACACCAGTCTTACTATCTTACTACTAGTATAATTGCAAAAAAAAATGTGAGGCTGGACGGATGTATAAATGGATGTTTGTTACTCGCAAGCAAAACTACTTAATATTTTCGAAAGTAATTTGGCACAGGGATAGTTTCTGACCTGGATAATTAAATAGGATACTTTTTATCTCAGCAGTATGATCCTTGGGCCAATCACCGAACATCCATTTGAGTGAACCAGTGAATTATTATAAGAACTGTATCGAGTACAGTAACTATATTTTCGTCTTCTTGATTAAAACTCCTTAATAAAAGTAATATTAAGTTTCATTTTGGTAGAGAGACGAGTGGGTTACAGAAATTGGTCAAGAAAACATGGTTACAAAATAAGTAGGGCAAGGTTTGACCGTAATGGTGGCTAAACACACTAATCAAAATCAGTACAAGAACATACCACGTAAAACAAATAAGTTCATGTAGCTACGTTTGACACGCTACTTAGGTACTGCGTCCTACTCGTACAGCAAAATTAATACGATAAAACTAATTTGTATAGAAGCTTCTCCGAAATATGTACTTAAATCCTTCAAAATAAATAGGTACAATAGATTTTTTGCTTGCTAAACCATAAATGACTGTTTAGGGGTATATGTTCGTAGACAGTATTAATATTGGTCGCTTTAATTAGAAAGATCTTTATCATCATGGTAAAAACGAGTTGGCGATTTGAGATTTATTTATTTACTTCATCATCATCATCAGCCTATAATGTTTCCACTGAAGGGACTCAGGCCTCTTTTCTAGGAGAGGGATGGGCTATAATCTACAACGCGGACCCAGTGCGGATTGGTAGATATCACATGTCGTCGAATTTTTTGGTTACTTACTTTGTACTAATTTCTTAACTTTACGGTATCAGGAGTAAATAAATTAATGAAGCAGCATCTTTTCATCTGAATACTAGTATGTAGATTTTATTGTCATTTTACGCGTCGTCATCATCTATCTAGCTTTTTTAACCGACTTCCCAAAAAGGATGAGGTTCTCGATTCGATTGGTATTATTGGTGTATAGTATCTGAAGTAGGTGGCAAAAAAAATCAAACAAACAAATGTCACCGACTTCAGAAACTGATTTTTCATCTGAAGTTTATTTTTAACTTTTTAGTGTTTTTGAAGTCGGTTGTTTTTTTTCAATTATGTTGGGGTCGAGTTCCAGTCAAACCGCATGCTGCTGAATATCAATATTTTACATGGAGGGACTGCCTATCTTACCTCCACAACCCATTTAGTTCTGGGTAATACCCAGTAAGACTAGTTGCCAGATATTCTGGCTACCGACTACCTGGGCCCCTAGTCTGCTATTCAATAGTGTCAGAATGGTCTATCATTGATCTCATAATTGTTGATTTTGACAACACCAAACTTGTCAAATTTAACAATTATGAGATCAGTGATAGATCATTCTGACACTATTGAATAGCAGACTCGGGGCCCAGTAAGACTGTTAAAGATGTACAAATGGCAGCCGAGACCAATGACTTAACATGCTTTCCAGGGCACGGAGGGAACTCAGTATGTAAAAGATGCAATTGGGACAAGCCCGCCACACTATTTCCAAACCACTGTAACTCCTGAAAGCCAGAATCAACAGTGGCGACCACAAGAAAAGCGCCGAGACAATGAAGCTCGACGAAGTCCCAGAGAAACGATTCAACTGTCCTGGATCCCGCAACGAAATTAATCAGAAAATAATAGCGGAGGAGTAGGAAAAACAATGTAAACAATGTAATGAGTGGTCACCAACCCACGAACAACCTAAGCAACCCCGGTTTCTCTAAAATAATTTAGGTATGGCGTATAACTAGGGCGACTTGATCACCCATTTAATCTCAGAGAGTATATTTAGCTTAAGCGTATGCAACTAAGAAAATATAAATAGTTACCCGCATTTCCCTACTATGCAGTAAAAAAACTTGAACACTAATTAAACTACACTCGCGAGCAACCAAATCGACTCAAGCCTAGACGGCGCACATATACATTGATTTTCCTAAAACGATAAATGGTAATTACAAAAGTGATATGTCATTCGAAAGCTGAAGAATTAGGCTTTCAATTAACATCAATACCTTAAAAAAAAACTAAGCGCTGATTTATTGACACATTTTAATTGGCCGTCAGCGTAAATTACCTCTTAAGGAATCCACGACTTGCGCTACCTGCTCCCGCTATAAAACCCCCCCACTTCCGGTTTATCTTATCAGTTGCTTGTTACAAGTTGACCGGTACACATCTCCGTAAATTGCATTCCTTGTTTTCGCTAACCCATGGATACCACACCAGAAGAAGCCGCTCAAGTTGTTGCCTTGTTGCAACAAGGGTTAAGTCAGCGAGCAATCGCTGCCCAGCTCCACTTGAGCTAGTCTTCTGTATCCCGAGTATACAGACGGTTCCAAGAGACTGGTGCCTTCAATCGGAGACCAAGAACGAGCCGCCACCGGTGCACTTTAGAGAGAGACGACCGCTTCGTTGTCTCAACCTCGCTGCGCAATCGACACCTTACGGGCGTTGATGTGCAGCAAGAACTGAGACGTGTACGACAAGTGGCTGTCAGCGAGTGGACAGTGAGAAGACGCTTGAAGGAAGCCAACTTGACGCCAAAAAGACCTGCGACGGGCCCTAAGTTGACTGCAGGCCACCGACAAGCGCGCCTTCAATTTGCTCGAGAGCATCTCAATTGGAGCGTTGCGCAATGGCCATCGGTCCTGTTTACTGATGAGTGCAGAATGTGTCTGCATGGCAGTGACAGGAGAGGCCGAGTCTACAGGCGTCCGGGAGAACGATTTGCCCAATGTTGTTTCGCTGAAACAGTGGCATATGGCGGCGGTTCCTGCATGATGTGGGCTGGTATCTCTTTAGAGGGAAAAACCGAACTTGTTTTCGTGCCTGGGGGCGGCCGAGGAGGCGGGCTAACAGCTGATCGGTACATCACCGACATTCTACTGGATCATGTTGTGCCCTACGCAGGGTTTGTCGGTGAAGACTTCGTGTTAATGCACGACAATGCCCGCTGCCACACGGCACGAGTCACTCGACAGTTTCTGCAAGAGGTCGAATTACGCACGATGGACTGGCCTGCGCTCAGTCCTGACATGAATCCCATCGAGCACTTATGGGACGAGCTTAAAAGAAGAGTTCGGGCCAGAAATCCAGTCCCTTCAAGCGTAGACGAGCTAAAGACAGCATTATTAGAGGAGTGGGACGGCATTCCTCAAGAAAATGTCAAAAAATTGATAAGGTCCATGAAAAACAGACTGCGGGATGTAATTAGGGCTAGAGGGGGCAATACGAAATACTGATTTAAATAAAATAATTTTATTTTTAATTTTGTTTGTTTAATTTGTCAAATACGAGACACATACCCTTTTTCCTAAATTCCCGTTTTTCCTACTCTTGCATTCAGACATCATTTATTTCAAAAATGATAGATGGATTTCAATGATAATGATATCAAATTAAAGCTGACATCTTAAGCTTTCGAATGACATATCATTTTAATAATTTCCATTCATGATTTTAGTTGTATCAATGTATGTGTGCGCCGACAAGGCTTGAGTCGATTTGGTTGCTCGCGAGTGTAGTACAGCAAACTCCACAAAAATCAGGACAAAGAAAATAGTGGTACAATTTTAAAACCCTAATTAACTAACGGGAACCGTATAGACACATTTTCAACACGCCTGCCTGTAATTTGGCGTCTCCTCAACGCTCTGTCATTACTAACTTAAACCACTTAATTGCAACTATAAAACTTAACCCAACGGCAAATAGTTGAATTTCGAATAACACAAGAAAATTAGGTTAATTATTATTAGAGGTCACCCCTATTGTTAGGTTAAGGAGTTCTGTGAGAACTTTGTAAGTAACAATATTTAAAGTTTTAATTAAGAAACAAGAGCTTGAAATATGGACGTTGAAAATGTAGTATGATGGAATGAGATACTATGTTATTAAAAAAAAAAACTTTGCCCCCACACTAGGTATTTCTCCTGTATCGTGGGTGCGTTCACAAACATTTAAACTCACATATACACTTCTCATCAGAAAAATCGAAACACCTCGCAGTTTATGATTTGATAAGGATTATCAGAAAAATGTGTATACTTAGGAATAAATGTAAAATGTCATTTAATAGTGAGTAGTATGAGGTTTTTAAATCCTAATGTTAATGTTCTAAATTCAAATGAAGTCTTCATAGGTTTCGTATTTTGTATAATGAGTAATTTTTACCCTGTATGGAATATGAAGGAAATGGGTAAAACAACACGCGTAAATGAAAAAAAAATGTAAGAAACGTTTATTTAATAACTTGTATTCCCTTCGCGAGCTCTTATTACTGCTTCCATACGGTTCTTCATCGATCGGATGAGAGTCACGATCACATGTTGTGGTATATTATCCCATTCCTCTTGGATTGCATTTTGCAGCTGGCTAAGTGTTTCTGGGGCTGGATCTATTGCTCGAATTCGTCTCTTTAATTCATCCCATAGATGTTCAATGGGATTCATGTCCGGGCTTCTTGCTGGCCATACCATAATGGAGATACCGACTTCGGTAAGATAATCTCGTACGACGCCCGCGGTGTGAGCTCTAGCATTGTCGTGCATGAATATGAAGTCGTTGCCAATAAAATGTGCATAGGGCATCACATGAGGTTCAAGACACTGTTCGATGTACCGATGAGAGTTTAGTGCAGGCAGCCGTGGCCCAGACACAAAGGCAAGTTCTGTCTTACCGTCGGCGCTGATTCCTCCCCAAACCGTCCACGAACCGCCACCATAGCTGACCTTTTCTTCAATGCAGCATTGTGCAAAGCGTTCTCCATCTCTTCTGTAGACCTTGTTCCTTCCGTCGTTACCATACAGCATAATTTTACACTCATCAGAAAACAGTACTTTGCTCCACTGAAGGTATGACCAAGTTAGGTGCTCGCGTGCAAAGTTAAGGCGCGCTCTTCGATGGTCTGTAGTTAATTTCGGCCCATTCGCTGGCTTATGCGGTGCCAATCCGCGTTCCTTCAACCTTCTTCTTATTGTAGAGTCACTTACAGCTACTCTTCGTACAACGCGAAGCTGCTGCTGCAGTTGAAAAGCGTTAAGGCGTCGATTTCGTAAAGAAGTTGTTACAATAAATCGATCATCTCGCTCAGAAGTGACCCGATTCCTGCCAGATCCTGAACGGCGCGTGAACGAACCAGTCTCCCGATAGCGTTTGTAGACTCTATGAACAGATGATAAGCTTAGATGCAATCTTGCAGCCACAACACGCTGACTAAGTCCAGAATCCAGCAATGCCACCACTTGGGCGGCTTCTGCGGGCGAAGTATCCATATGTTTTAGAAAAAAAAGTTTTTTCAGACGTCCCAAAGTCACAGTAAATGAAATAAGAAACAAAAAGTTTAAAGACAAGCGCTAATTTTTAGTTTTTAAACGAGAAACGTACTCCAACCCTAAATACACATTTGTCTCAAAACAGTGATTAATTTCATATAAAGGATAAACAAATGAAATTCTAATTTCGAATTTTGATTTTTTTCTTCTTACTGTAATGACCAAACTGCCAGCTACACAATAATGTTTTTTTTTTCATGGAATTAATTCTCTTTTGTAAAAAATTAGGACAAAAACAATAAAAACGAAAGTGTTTCGATTTTTTTGATGAGAAGTGTACAAATACCCAGACCCGAAAAATATTACTGCAATATTATTTGCAAATCTTTCTGACGGAAGAATTAGTTTTTTTTGGAAATCTATCTGACTGACTAAATACTTTTTTTTGTCAACTACCCTAAAGTCTAGTCTAGCAATAATTTCAAAACGATCAACGTAGCATTAAACATGCACATCGATTTCCAATACCGTACTTCCAACATGAACCTTTCAGCATCCGTCATTGTCTCACTGTAGCGTTATAGCTATGCATTGTTAGTAGGTACCCGAATACTTGGCATAGTAACCGGGCAATTTTGGCCGTAGAGCCTAGCGATCAAAAGCGTTCTTCCGCCCGCTATTCTTGGTAATTGAGTGATACTAGCACGTCTACAAGGCTGGTTGTAATGTGTTCGTTAGAGTGTTAATAATTGTTGGAAGATTCTTGCGTTTGGTCAAACTTGTTTTTTACAGTGGCGCTTGGTACTTATGTACCAAGTCACAAGTCACGTGGCTTCAAAGTGACTAGTAATTTTGTTTTATTTGTGTTATGCGCATTCGTTGTCCCGCTAAAGCTGGGTACCTACGGTGCGTGTTTCTGCGGATCATCACGCACAGCCAACGACTACGGACGGCAACGCACACAGGTCAGGGCTGTGTGTAGATCTTTTGATAAATTCATTCCAAAATGAAAAGTGAAAGACAATGTATCGTCGCTCTCTTTCACACCGCACCTTTGAAGCTACCGCCTCGCGGCGGATATCGGCACACTGCCACAGACTTCCTGTGCTACCGCGGACGAGACCCTTCCCATGGTGTGTCGTGCGAGCAGGTCCGCGTACGTCCGCGATATCATGGACCGTGGGAAGCTAGCTTAAGAGTGTCGGTTTTGCAGGTAATTTGTGGTCAAAGGCATCAAATGGTTGACACGTAGTTCAGCCATTGACTGCAGCGCTGCGTGTTGCAGGTTCAATTCCTGCAAGTGAGTATTAGGCTTACAGTTGTAACTGGTCTGGTTGTTTCTGAGTGTGACTTTAAATTATTGGAAACGCACCGATGACACAAGGAAATACCATAGCATAACCATAATCAGCCCTATAATGTTCCCACTGCTAGGACGCCAGGCCTCCTCTCTATGAGAGGGAATGGGGTATAATCCACCACGCGAGCCCAGTGTGGAGCAACGTTTAAAAAAATCATTCTTCCATCCTAGTTTGAACAGGAGTATCACTCGAGATTGGGCTGTAACCAGGTGGAAAAATTACCTTTTTTGGAAGCGAATAACGTCTTTATTATATTCTTGAAATAGCTACGTCCGTATGTCCTTTGATAAATATAGACGTTCCGCTTATAAAGTGCCTATATGAAATTAATATTCATGTTTTTTTTTGCTTTCAGATACGGAGCAAAATAGGATAGCTATTTAGGTATTCAATTCACATGAAACATTGTAATAAACATACATTTTTAATCTCCCTCGCGTTCCTAAACCAATAACCATGTTATTAGGATTCCATACCCGAAGCCACTGTCTAATAGATTAGTGATTCACAAAACGTAAAACATCAAAAATGAAATATTCACATCGGGGGCGTCGCCCCGAAAAAAAAACTTAATTTTTATAATTTAACTTTCCAAAGGCGAAATTTGACGCTGAAAAATTGTAGCTTTATATTTTTGTTCGCTCATTTTTCAGGAGGGAAGGCTGAAAAATGTCCAAATAACGAAATTAATTCTACGTTCCCCGGCCGAGATTAAATTAAATCGTTTCCTTGTTCTGCTCTTGCGACCAGCCCGTTTAATACGCATTGTACCAATGAGAATCCATTCTGTTTTTTGTCAGTTTTCATGTTCTTACAAAAGATGTAATAGTATTTCTCAGCGGGTCTCGGGTTTGTAAACACACGGTTGCGTATTGAGGGCGTTTGTGATTTTTTGAGGTTATTATTATTTGTTTGAGTTGTAACGAATCTACCGATCCCTAATAAAAAATAAAAGAGAAGGTAGATTGTACAATAAATATTAATTTTTAAGATAAAAAATACAAAAGAATATATAAAACACCTTCCTACCTATCACACACTCAGGCGGCGGAGGTTTTTAAAATTTAGTTAGTGAACCACTTTTAATTGAGAGAAGAGAGATCCGCTTCTTAGATGGTGATCCACTTTTGGTAATGAATGATGGTGATCCACTTTGGAGTTGGTCTGGACAGTAGAACTTCGTAGATTTATATGTATGCAGAATCCATACGTAGTAACAGGACAACCTCGACGTAGATTCCTGTGTAATTGACTGAATCTCGACAGAAACGAGTAGCGTTGATTCACAGCGTAGAGTCGATCGTAAAATAAAACGTAAAATCAACCGGACATAATCTCGGCGTGGTATCCAGTGTAAAAGTTTTTTGGGTCAGCATCAGCTGCCCATTTTTATACCAAAAATTCACATTTTCTTCTCTTCTAAAATTCTTTGACAATTTCGAATTGAAATATGACATGTCACCTGCCAGTCATATAACCAGCCAGGAGTATTCCACCAAGACGTAATAGAACCTCCGAGTGTGCTTTTAGAATTTTAAAATTATAATTTAAAATAAAGTTATTTTTATTAATTAATAAAATACAATTATTCAGTTTAACAATGATAAAAAATAATGAAGTTATATAAACCAAAAAGTGACCTTCTTAGACTAAACTAGAAAGAAACTATGACAAAAAGAAAAGTACCTACTGACAGTTTGGCATATTTGACATACATGTCACAACAATGAAAATATGAAAATTAATATTTAATTTCAGCAATTTATATGGAAACGAATCGTTTAGAACGTTTCGCCGAGTATAAATAAGGATAAACTATAAAAAGGATGATAAATGGTATGTGATATAAGTAGGAATATAGCATATACTATATTTCCCCAACGACCCCGAGAAAATTTTTGGCCTAGAACAAAAATTTTGTAAGGTTTAAGTATAACAGCATTCACAAAACGTACATACTTCATTCAAACACACCGACATCTTACGTAGTTAGGTCAGGTAGGATTCACATTCAATGATCACTACTCAACCTGGTAAGTTAATAACTTTAAGGCTTATTTTCGGAGTTGTAATCCGCTCTCGCCTAAAACCCATGAATAAGATGAAATATGAAGATTTTTAACAAAGGCTTATTTTTAAAGGAGTTGTAATCCGCTCCTAGTCAACTTTAGTTGATACATAACAACACCGCAGTCAGTAAACTCCGAGTTAACGTCAGGGCAGCTCCCGCAATAGTAGTCGGTAAGCTCCGAGTAAAACGTCAAGGGCAATAGCTTACTTAAAATACCTACTTGTCACCTGCAACAATCGACTTTTAGAGTCGATAGTTAGAAACAAGAGTCATACTAACTTGTAGAGTTAGTTGACACGAAGGTTAGGTAACTTGAACCTAAAAGCACTTCATAGGATTGTGTTAAGAACACACATAAAGGAAGATTAAGATAATCTTATAATGGTTTAAGAACCGATGAATGAATTAGAAAATAAATAGAGTTTTAATAAGCCGAAAAGGAACTCTATTTTAGAAGAGGGAAAGAAGAAAGAGATGAGTCATGTAAAATTTAAAAATGTAAATATAATATAAATAATAAAAAATAATATAAAAATATAAATATATTTATTTTATATCATAAAATTTTGTTAAAGGGAGGGAAATAAGGGTTAATGAGTGTTTAAAAAGACTCAAGAGTGTTAGACTCAAGAGTGTAAGAGGACTCAAATGAGGACTCAAGAGTTTAAGAGGGTAATGGAGGGCTGAGGAGGGACAAAGAGTAGGAGATAAGTTCTGAATGAGGATTCTAAAGTAGCCTACTAGCAGTCAGCAACTATAGTTGTTTTAACCCAGCGTCGATAATATTTAAAGAGCCCACGACACTAAACTTAGTTCGATATAAGTGTTTATAAGAGGAGAGTTAAAGAGGGAGAGTTTTAGAAGGAGTGTTAGAGGTCTCCTTTAGAGGGAGTGTTAGAGGTCTCCTTTAGAGGGAGTGTTAGAGGTCTCCTTTAGAGGGAGTGTTAGAGGTCTCCTTTAGAGGGAGTGTTAATATACTTCGTTAACTAATAAAACCTTCTGGGTGGTAAAAATTTAGTACCAGTTTTTGCCACCACAAAAATATCCATGTAACACTTTTACCCTGTTACTTAGCAACGGTGTTAAATAACAAGATGATGATAATTTTATTAGAGCCCACATATCAGAAAAATATAAATAAGAGGATGATGATGATGATGAAGAATGTTTTAAGAGGATAGTATAGTATAATATAATAATATGTAATGATAGTTATGTAGAATTAGGTTTGTACAAACAACCACAGGATATTGTCCTGCAGCTGTCGTTAAGTGTCTCAGTCCCCTAACTTGGTAGTAACCACGAAGTGGTTTTAAAAACACACCCAAGCGAAGACTGAGTACGATTACCAGTGGGTAACCGCTGTGATGTGCAAGTCTGTGGGGGTGTTGAGTAAGTGAGAGTTGTTGTTAAAAGTGTAAATAGTAAGTGGAAAACGACTACGGGATATTCTCCAATAGTACGTCGTAGAGTAAGCCAAACCTCAACTTGAAAGAGACCACGAATGGTTTTAAGAACTCTTACAAGTGAAGAATGGATGCCAATTACCAGTGGGTAAAAGGAATGTGTGTAGGGGTGTCGAGTAAATGTATGTAGAGTAAGAAGTGTTGAGATGAGGAGGAGGAGCAGGGCTGTAGAAAAAAATAAGAATAAGTTAGTTACTAAGCCAAATAAGTTACCAAAAGAAAACGGTACTAGTGATAGTTTTTAGAATTTTGAAAAAAATGGGTACGATTGTTGGGCGCCAAACTGTAACGAATCTACCGATCCCTAATAAAAAATAAAAGAGAAGGTAGATTGTACAATAAATATTAATTATTAAGATAAAAAATACAAAAGAATATATAAAACACCTTCCTACCTATCACACACTCAGGCGGCGGAGGTTTTTAAAATTTAGTTAGTGAACCACTTTTAATTGAGAGAAGAGAGATCCGCTTCTTAGATGGTGATCCACTTTTGGTAATGAATGATGGTGATCCACTTTGGAGTTGGTCTGGACAGTAGAACTTCGTAGATTTATATGTATGCAGAATCCATACGTAGTAACAGGACAACCTCGACGTAGATTCCTGTGTAATTGACTGAATCTCGACAGAAACGAGTAGCGTTGATTCACAGTTTAGAGTCGATCGTAAAATAAAACGTAAAATCAACCGGACATAATCTCGGCGTGGTATCCAGTGTAAAAGTTTTTTGGGTCAGCATCAGCTGCCCATTTTTATACCAAAAATTCACATTTTCTTCTCTTCTAAAATTCTTTGACAATTTCGAATTGAAATATGACATGTCACCTGCCAGTCATATAACCAGCCAGGAGTATTCCACCAAGACGTAATAGAACCTCCGAGTGTGCTTTTAGAATTTTAAAATTATAATTTTAAAATAAAGTTATTTTTATTAATTAATAAAATACAATTATTCAGTTTAACAATGATAAAAAATAATGAAGTTATATAAACCAAAAAGTGACCTTCTTAGACTAAACTAGAAAGAAACTATGACAAAAAGAAAAGTACCTACTGACAGTTTGGCATATTTGACATATATGTCACAACAATGAAAATATGAAAATTAATATTTAATTTCAGCAATTTATATGGAAACGAATCGTTTAGAACGTTTCGCCGAGTATAAATAAGGATAAACTATAAAAAGGATGATAAATGGTATGTGATATAAGTAGGAATATAGCATAAACTATAGAGTATAAATAAAAATAAATAAAATAAATAAATATCCTTGGACATTTCACACAACGCCATCTAGTCCCAAGCTAAGCAACCTAATGCTTGTGTTATGGTAACGAGATGGCTGTTAAACTACTTATATACTTTTTTTTTTTGTAAATACATACATATTATAGATAGAAAAACACCCAGACTCGGAACAAATACTTGTAGGTCGTACAAATATTTGTTCCGTGCGGGAATCGAACCCGCGACATGCTGCACCTGCTGCCCATGCTGTATTGACCAGTATATTGAAGAGCTCGTGGCTAACTAAGCCGCGCTGGGCGTTGATCTCTGGGTGTGGATCCATTAAAGGCAGTTTCCGCCGTGGGTCGGAAAGCACGTTAAATTGTGGGTCTTTAACAATCGTAGCAGGACAGTCAGTCAGTCTGACCACCAGTCTTACGGTTGGGTACCATTAGCTAGTACTAATTGTATTGTTAAGGTTAGATAGGTGGGCTGCGGGTTGTTAACAAGTTACCGCGGCCTCGACATAAAACCAGCCCTATGGCTGACTGAAAACCACGAATGTTCCTTACATTCGTGGTTTTTAGTCAGTAGAAGTCTGACACTCCCTTTTGCTCTGCCCAAGAGCGGGAGGGGTTATTTGATGATCTTCTACCCACCAAAAAAGGTCATATAGGTAGTCACTCCATGTTAAATACTTGAATTCAACTGCTTGTTGGACTGGAAGCCGTACACATGCCGTAAATATAGTTCTGAAAAGCTAGGTATATAATGATGATTGACTCATTGCTCACCGCATTTATTGCTTTTCATGATGTAGAATAGACCTCATCGTAAGAAGCGTTGTTTTGCCTTGAATGAGAAAATCCGTTGGCTGTAATCTTGAATAGAATCTATGCCTAATTAATTCCAGAGGAATTATTATGTTGCTAGAAACTAACGGAATCGCTGTTTCAAAACCCTTTAATAAGCAGTCTGTGTATGGCTCTTTTCGATACTATCAAACTTGATTAGGTATTTGAATTGCAGCTGATGCCAAGGATATCACGACATAACATCACGCCTATAATCTCCAAAGATTTAGTCAGAGATGTACACCCATATTCGCCAGTTATATTTTAAGTCCCGCTTGTAAATAAGTTAAAAATAATAATGTTTGTGTCCATTTACTGCTTTGAAATGTATTTAGTTTTCCATATAGCCAGTAGAAATGACAAGATGTTATTACAAACATCATTCCACAACTAACCTCGAGGAGGAGCTTGTGTTTTAATAATAACTGCCACTCGGGTCGATCTTTAGGTTAAGCCACGCATGCTTAGGTTGGTCTATGGATGGGACCGCCCATTACATAACGAGTTTCCTCAACGCTTTGGAAAGCACGTTAAGCTGTTGGTCCCAGCTGCCATATATAGATCTTTGACAGTCGCTACAGGTAGTCAGTGACCTGAAAGTCTGATAACCAGTCTTACCAAAGGGTTTCTTATTAGCCCCGCTTGGGCGGAGCCCCGCCGTGTTCTCGTAGCGGCGATCGGCGGCGGCGACCTCTCGCGCCCGGCCCTGGTGCAAGCCATGGTCCGGGGCGAGGAGGAATGGGACGCCGTCGCCTCCTTCTGCGAAGCAGTGATGCTGGCGAAGGAGGTGGCGGAACGCGAGATCAGGGAGAGAACCTCTCGTCCCAGCCGCCGCGGGAGGCGCTCCGGGCGTCGGGGGTCCCGCGATGACCTCCGGCCACCGTAGACGCGGGCCTGTGGATGGTGAGTGATGGGCTAACTCGCCGTCCGTCCGTCTCACGACGAAAACAGGCCGTGTCGACGTCGCGTTCGTGTTCCACGCGCGCCTCAAAGAGATGTCAGCAACATGGGAGGGGCCCGAAAGGGCCGACGCCTGTCGGGGCCGCGGGTAGTCCAACGGTTATCGCGGCCTCGACATAGAGGGCGAAGAAGGAACATGGGTGGTTTTTAGTCAGTAGAAGTCTGACACTCCCTTTCGCTCTGCCCAAGAGCGGGAGGGGTTATTCGATGATTTTACACCCAACAAAAAAAAAAAAAAAGGGTTTCTTATTACCCAGTTTTAACTGGGTTGTGGAGGTCAGATAGATAGTCGCTCAATGTAAAATACTGGTACTCAGCTGGCATCCAGTTAGACTGGAAGCTGACCCCAACATAGTTGGGAAAAGGCTAGGCAGAAATACAAGCGGACGGCACGCGGTTTCACCCGCGTAGTTCCCGTTCCCGTAGCAATACAGAGATAAAAAGTCATCTGTGTCACCAGGGGACACTGTAGCTTCCCAACGGTGTTTTTTTAAATCGGTCCAGTAGTTTCGGAGCCTATTCGTTACAAACAAACAAAGAAATCTTTCCTCTTTATAATATAAGTGTAGACTATTCTTTTCTTCAAGCACCGCGCACATTCTCCTTCCCTATGTTTTAATAAAACATCATAGTGCCCTGCCACAGCACTTTTAACAGCTTGAACCCATTATGCTGTCGTTACATAAATACTTTTAGCTTATGTACATACCTTTACATAATGTTTGTTGAACTCCCATAAGGATACATTGTCTTTTTAAGATCCAGCCTGTATAATGTTTCGTTTAAATTTTTTATCCTGGATTTTTTGGGCAAATTATGGCTGCACTGCCTGTTTTTATCATGAGTAGTAAACTTTGTTATTGTGAGTAACTTTGCATTGTCTTTTTTCATATTATATTTTCGTTCTATAACTGTAATCTGAGTCAGTCACTCCATGTAAAATATTGATGTTTAGCTGAATCTGGTTAGACAAGAAGCCAATGCCAACATAGGTAATTCTTCTAATCTTACTCCAAAATAGTTTAAAAAGGACTGATTGACTATTTCTCTTATCAAAGAACTCTCAATGTAAACTGTCATATGATAAGAAATCAATTTAATATATAAAAATCAATGCCACTTTTAGTTGTAATTTTATAGCTCAAGAACGGGCTTACCTATCCAAACCAAATGTTAAGCTTTGTTTGGACTATTTAGTAGATGGTATATGTGAAGTTTGCACGAAAACGGTCGAGCGGTTCTTCATTTTTCACATTGTTTGTAACAAATGAATTCAATAAATGGCGGATCATTTTTTAATGGGGACATTCGAGAATGGTTTGGATTCACAATTGGACCCGGTAGGTGGCGCTGCTTTCCGAGGATGATGACGTCTATCAGGTCCGCGAATAAGTAATAAAAATGACCAAACATTTTTCTTCGGGAAAATTGCATAGCATATTTTTGTTAGCTTGTCCAACACAAAACCCAATAAGGTTTACATTTAATAACGTTTGCTCAGTCAATAGCAGTTACTACTAAATCGATAGCTTTGACACCAATTCACCGATGCAATATATATTTTAAGCCTTTATGGAAATGGTACCGACAGTTTCGAACATACAAACTATTAAACATTTCGATGCGATCCCAGCGATGATAGGAAGCAATAACGTCCATTTTTTGCCCAAAAAATTTTATTATCCATTGGTCCGGACATTTTTATGTTGATCGTAAAAGATTTAACCCGTAGTCGCCTTAAAGCGTCATCAATGCAGTACTCGTGCGATAAAGCATTAAAGGCCTAGTGGTTATGCTAATAAGGTTGAGAATCGATCATCTGGGTTTTATTCTTAATGTTAAGGCTTAGTGACTTCATAGCTAACATTAGGGTCGGGTTTTGCACTCGACGGTCGGCTTAAGTCAAAATTTAAATTGTGGAAACTAAATTTGCATAGAGAGTTGTACGGGCATACGTACACGCTTACGCTGGGATGGTTGCTGAATATAATAAGAATGGAACTTTATACCCCTTTTAGGGTTACTCTATACTTAACGAAATGCAGAGCACTGCGACTGGGGAGCGAGTTTCAAATGGGCAGTGTTACGTCATTATTGTGGTTTTGTGAAAATAAAATGTGGACATAACAAAATATTAAAAGAGTGCAGTGGATTTTCAAAACTATGGAAGACATAATATCTGTTTTTTGTAGCTTTTTATGTGACCTACCGCTGGATAAAAGCCTTATTTTTTTTTTGTCGGGTGGGAAATCATCAAATAGGGGTTATTTGATGATTTCCCACCCCACAAAAAGGGCCTGTTCCATTTCCAGGTCGAGCACAGTACGATTAGAGTTTTCCGTAGGAAATTTCTCAGTACCAGCCATGATGTCCAGATTTGTGTTCGTACAAAGACAATAGGCTTACCGTTTTTTTTTTTTGGGTGTTGGTAAATCATCAAATAACCCCTCCCGCTCTTGGGCAGAGCGAAAGGGAGTGTCAGACTTCTACTGACTAAAAACCACCCATGTTCCTTCTTAGCCCTGTATGTCAAGGCCGCGGTATCACACCAGCTTTTGTGATGCACGTCTAGATCATCTCTCCACTTCTTTCATGGAAAATAATGGCATCTAGAAGAAAAAACTTTAACTTTGCACAGAGATGGATATTATACCATGCTTAAAAAGACCACAATTCATACTTCACGAAAAACTCTCTAAGCAACGAATTTAAAACGTCACAGAGCCACTAACAAAATACTTCCAAATGCCACTTCCAAAAATAACCGCGAAGAACTTAAAGTGCAGTGAGAACGGCCCTCTTTTTGCATTCATCAACATTCATGACTCCATTCACCGAGGTTCTTATGTTACAAATGCTTTCATATTCTTAGCTCTTTTTACTTTACTCTGTTTTTTTAACCGACTTCACAAAGAACAAGGTTACATAAAGTAGGGCTATTTAAGACCTACTGGCGTATTTGGGTTAAAGATGTTTTGTATTTTAATTTATGATGCTCTAGGTGTTGCCAGCGGCTTCGCCCGCTACAACTCAAAAGTTATTAGAAAAGATAAAATCGGGATAAAAACTATCCTATGTGTTAATCCAGGCTATAAACTATCGGTGTACTAAATATTATCCAAATTCGTTAAGTAGTTTTTGCGTGAAAGGGTAACAAACATCCATCCATTCATACACACATACTTACAAACTTTCGCGTTTATAATATTAACAGGATATAGATAACATCACGCCTGTAATCTCCGAATGGTTTGGCAGAGGTGTACATTATAGTACACAAACGTTCAGTTGTTATAAAAGCACTACCAATTGAACACACGAAATAACTTTATCACTCGCAAAACACTTATACACAATCGCAAATCACTACTGAACACTTTATCGCACTAGATATCTCGTCGAACCTTTCGTTGTCTCGCTTAAAAGTAGACTGAGTCGCTTCGTCCTCTCTCGATCCTTTTATACCACAAACACACAAAAGATATTCGAGAAAAATCCCTATCATTCCATAAAGCATCCAGAAAATCATTAACAAAAAACTAAACTTAAAGATAAAACCAACAAAGAAGAAGAAACTTTACACCGTAGGCATATTGTCTAAATTAAAATGGCAAGTACCGCCGACGCCGGCGCCGTTCGCTCACTAACTACCTACAGAACAAATCTTGAAATGATAGACATCTTCATCATCTGCCTAGTCTTTTCCCAACTATGTTGGAGTCAGCTTGCAGTCTGACCGGATAGAGCTGAAAACCAGTACTTTACTTGGAACGACTACCTATCTGATCCCCACAAACCAGTTACTTGTAGTACTGGGTGATACGACATACCTTAGTACTCGTTGTCAAACTTAGAGCGGTTGACTACCTAATGACTGTCAAACGTTAACAATTAATAGCTGGGCTCAACTCTTGTAAGTCTAGTTTAAGTCTGGAACAATAATTGTCCTCTTGTTTGGGCGTTGATAGCGGCGGCACAGTTCTAAACTTTTGTAGCTATCATCGTTACCTTTGTAATAGGGTATTTAACAAAAAAATCTAATTGGTCCGTCAGATAGATTTCCAAAAAATATTGGACACGTATTTTTTGAAAACTCGTGTGACGTCTTTTTCCAAGACATTACTATGACATTCTTTACCGGTGAGTGACGTCTAAAACCCCCTCCTCAAATCTTTGACGCTTGGATCTTAGTAAATTTTTATTGATTTGATAAAACAAAAAATACGTATCCAATATTTTTCGAAAATCTAAAAAACTGACTAATTAGAATCATATTTTTCTAAGTCAGTAAACATCCATAATGTGCCAACTGTATGTTCAAAAAAAACTTTTTACTTCAATAAAACAAAAACGTCCTTTCCGAGGCACAGAGGCTGGACATGAAATATTTCCGAAATATACTTTGTTATTTTAATAGCTTTGAAGTTAATACAATTGTTTTGTGTGTATTATAACTATCATCGTGTGATTTATAGGAAAGGGAAGTTGTTGGGTAGGAGTAAGGTGTCAAGGAGAATGTTGAAAACCTAAAAAGAGGTTTAGCTGAGTTGTCGACAAGAAAAATGGCCTGGAGCAACGCATGCATGATCTGATGTCCACCCTGTGTGCTCTTTATTTAGGCCGTTTTATAGCCATTGTTTACGCAAACAGGATTACTCTGGATTAAGTAAAATATAACCGCAAAGGAATCCCCTACCCACATCCTTTTACGCATTATAATAGAAATGTAAATTACGCATGAAAACGTGCCATGCGACTTTAAGAAACAGAGATACGCAATATCCATTGCTGTAGAATCACTAGAGATAATAATATGTATTCTCTTGGCAACGTTCAAACGCCAATTTCTCGTGTAAGAACAATTGCAACTTTGAGACATGACCTAGTTCATGATATTGTGGGTTCCAAAATATTAATTTCGTTACATAACATCAATGCATTGGGCTAAAATTGCTTCTGAACGTAGCTAAGAGTATTCAATCATATTGGTACTGCTCACTATGCAGTGTGTAAGGTTAAACGGTGGACATATTGAAGGAGGGTATTCAGAATTCGATTGTCGTCCCAAATATTATGTAAAAAAACGATTACATTATTTGTGACGTAATTGTGGCATGAGAGCGTGCAGGGCTCTCCAGATTGCACTCTATTACACGTTTCTTTAAAACTATCGCCTACGCCAGTTTTGAAATATGAAGAAAAAATGGACTATACCTAAAACTCGTTAATCCGCGCACACTTTCTGTGCGAGACTTTTCCGAAATAGGTATTTGCTATATAAATAACAGACTATTTATCAGTGCCTTTTTTCCATAATAATATTTTTAATAGTTTCATGTATGTAGGCCATTTCTATTGCCCTATGCAATAATAAATTATGTCCTTTGTTTAAACTAACATGCTATATACATAGTAGAGAAGTTTGTATACCTTTTTTACTTTCAGTCCACTGAGCTCAATTCTAGGCCACTTTCGTCCATTTGATACCAGTCATCCTGCAAAGATCGTTGCCGAAACCAGCCTGAGGGCTTGAACCAAGTCGCCTTTTCAGATTCGCAGTCTCCACTCAAGCAATCATAACTGTAGAACCTGAAATCCTTTTGATCAAAAACCTCCGCAAGTTTGGCCCCGGTAACTTTTAAACCGACTTTATTCTTCCGATCCTCTCAAAAGGAATTTGTATTTCTTTGTGCAAACATCGAGAAAATTATGTAAACAAGACAAAGTGAATATAACACTTTTATCTATTAGGTAGCCGCCCTTCTCGGGACTTCACATTTTTACGATTATTTTGAAAGTGCCCTGGGGAGATCCTTTTTGCGTTCGGCTGAAGTTTTAAGATGTGAGCGAGGGTAGAGAGAATAACAGTGCATTTTACCATGTAGTTTACGTGACTATGTTTACCGGCTTTTACTAAAATACTCTGGTAAAAGCCTTTTGCCTGTCGGTGGTGACGGTTTTGTCTAGGGAATGAAATGTTGTGTCGTAAAAAGTTGGTAAACTAATATGAGTCCTACGTACCGAATTCCCTACAAAGGGTTTTCCACACCAACATTCGGCTAGCTTTTTCCAATTAAATAGGGATCAGCTTCCAGTCCAAACAAAAGCATCTGAATATATGTATTTAAATTAAGTCACTGCTAAGCTAACCTCACACACTTAGTACTGGGCAATATTTTAACGCTTGGCAAGACTTGGTTGTCAGACATTCAGGCCAAAATTTTATCATTTACGTTTTAAGATACTTATTTAAATTAAGCTATCGGGTCTTTAGCACTTCCTAGTGAACAGTCAAGGAGAAATTGCAGAATGAAGTTCTCAGTAACAGTATGTACCGTACAATCTAAAAACCTATGATTCAAAGTTTTTTACCTGTTGCAAACTATTCATACACCAGAACTAAAAATAGTTATCTTTACAAAAACTCCCAAGCAACAGTTTAGTTCAATACAATCTACAGATTTGTCATCAAACCTCTTTTTCTATATAACAAACTATTCATACAACTAATAATCTTCTACTTACACAACAAACAGTACCAAGGACAGTTTCAAATAAGATCCATCTCCAAAATTACCTCTAGAAACTTAAAGTATCAAAACCGAACCCTCTGTCCGCTTCCTCTCATTCCATCCACCTGCCAACCCAGCTTAAATTATAAACGACGCGGACACTAACACACCTGGGACTATGGACGGACCTACTGGAGTATCGCTCATGTTTATTTTTACGAAGACATTAAGTCTCTCAGGATTAGCGGTAAAGATTAGCTCCCGCAGTGGATTTTCTTTCGAGTTTCTTTTCGTTAGAATTAATGGGGAAGGAGTAATGGCTTTGATTGTGTTTTTTTTTTGAGAATGTTGTGAGTTTTTTGTGCGTAGAACTGTTATTTTGTTTGGCAATACATTAGATTATTTCGCTGCTGATTATAAAATTAGAATTTAAAACTGAATTATAATTAAAATAATAATTTCTTGCTCTTGGTTCTGTTCCTCATAAAAGAGTTATTAATAATATTATATAAAAATAAATCCATAATACTAAAATAAAAAACTGTTTTGCATTTAATTCTGATCTCATATGTATTTCTTTATAATTAATATATATTTTTTATTCCGGAATCATTTTTTATAAGTTCTATATAAAATATATAATTACTTCTTTGGTTTGTACATAATAATTTCATTTCATTTATACATAGACCAGTTGTAATGGGTTACATTTTATGGAATTTATAAACAAATACAACTATAAATCGGTAGCTACAATCATTTCCAAGTGAAATTTAAATATGTGTGAGTGACAAACCGCTTCGAACTTAGTGTCAAACAGTTTAAAACCAAAATTAAATGTCATACAATTTTAGATACTACAATGTTAAAAGATGATTATGATGTCATTTCAAATGATTCTAAAGTAGACATGCTTTATTAATTATTAGTTCTAACCATACTACAATTTGTATCTGCCTGACCCAGTTCTCGAGAATGGTAATGCCACATTGTATTAAATCAATCTATCGTCACGAACAGGACTATTTTAGCAAATAACCCCGATGTCATGGTGATAAACTGTTCCTGTTCCTTATTCTCGTCAGAATAACGTAAAATTTCCGAACAATAAGATCAAACAAGTATCCCAAGTTAGCACACAAGCTTGACGACATGTAGGACGTGAACTTTGCAATCATTGTACCGATAGTCATAACGGCTAATAGGCTAACAGCAAAGAGCCTCGATCAACACCTTAGGAGAGGCTCCACTCATTGCACGGCTGTATCAAGGGCTTGCAATCTAAAAACCTGTTCATCTGGACACGGCACGCTTAGTGAAGAGGTTTCGCTCTATTGAACCCTGACTACCGGCTTTTGTTTTAAAAATATAATTAAAAAAAGAAAAGACGAATAAAGGATAAGTATTAATATACGTATTTAACAAAGTAACAATAACAATCGGATTAGTAACTAAACGTGCAGTTTTACAAAAAGTTGGTTTAACAATCGTAAGAACGTAGAGCTTATTCCACAAAAAGCTTAGCTTTGTAATGTAAATACTGTGCCACGTCAAGTCATTTTCTTTGAAGGAAAGCAATAATAATTCAGTATAATTTAAAGTGTTAGGTTACTGTTTAAAAATATCTCTGTTGAATAATGGTTAGATGGTTCTTGCCGAAATAGTGTTGGATGAGCTAAAAAACTTATCTCTTTTATCTTCATAACCTGTCGTCACAATCAACAGAGATAGGTCGAAAACGAAAGGAAAAAGTATTCGTTTTAATGAAAAAGTTTTTATCGAACACGACTGCGTTTCGCCTTGTCTGATTACAATCGAAAACTTCGAAATTCATGCTTCATGCTTGAATAATCAAAAGAAAGTTATACGTACCTTAATAGCGTACAACAACAAAATTGACATATTTGGACGAAATATAATAGTTATCGTTAGATTGGATACAATTTAAAAAAAAAAAATTTAAACATGAATTAAAAAATAAAATTATAAATTATTATTATTATCAGCCATATTTGTTTCCCATCATCATCACATCATCATCAATAGCCTATTAATGTTCCCACTGCTGGGACACAGGCCTCCTCTCTCTTAATCTACCACGCGGGCCCAGTGCGGATTGGTGGATGTCACATGTCTTCGAATGTTTGGTTCTAAGCCATGCCGGTTTCCTCACGATGTTTTCCTTCACCGTTTTGAGAGCAGCGATGATGAAATAAATTACACAAAGTAATGTGCCTGCCTGGGTTCGAACCCACGACCTACTGTTCGTAAGTCGGGGTCGCCACTACTGGACCACCACTGCAGGGCAAAGGTCTCCCTTCCCTCTTTTCA
Source organism: Diarsia rubi (assembly GCA_932274075.1). NCBI lineage: Eukaryota > Metazoa > Arthropoda > Insecta > Lepidoptera > Noctuidae > Diarsia > Diarsia rubi. The sequence goes on along the minus strand of OW026417.1, from coordinate 19,038,184 downwards.
AATATCCCTATACAAACTAAATACAAAATATTATAAATACATAATAAATGACTGCTTCGTTGGTCGAATGGTCAGATGTGCGACTGCTAAGCATGAAGTCCTGAATTTGATTAGCTGGTTGGGCAAAGTGTTATTGTTTTGTCCATAAGGAATATGTCAGTAGCAGCCATGGAGTACGAATTTTGACCATTTGATAGCAATAGGCCACCTATTAAATGCATACATCTGCCGACCCCTTTTTTTGGGAAATCATCTAAATGACTCCTCCCGCTCTGGGCACTAAACCTCGATCTCAGCAATTATATTATAATTGCTGAAATTGAGGTCTAGTGTAATAAACAGTCAACTGCAAAAATGCATGGGATAATTCAAAACTACAATCGTGTGAAGCGAGAAATGATGCCACCTAACGTAAACTAGTTATTGACTATAAACGTTAACAGGAAAATACGCACTAAAGTATCTATGCAATTTTGCAGTTGACTGTACACAACTGCCTAATCCTCCAGGTATAAGTACTGTTACATTTTATGAATACTTATAGGGTAGTTAACAAAAAAAATCTAATTAGTCCGTCAGATAGATTTCAAAAAAATATTGGAAACGTATTTTTTCTTTTTTTACGTAAACAAACAATGAAGACGATACAGTACTTTGAAAACTCGTGTGACGTTATTTTCTAAGACATTAGTATGACATTCTTTACCGATGAGTGACATCACAACCCCCCACATGACTTCATCGGCGAACCATACTTTCTGTAGACAATTAGATCGCTCAAGTGTAATTCTGTTTACCGTACGGGACTCATCTTTGGCACGTTTTATCTTCGTCAATTTTTATAGATTTGATAAAACAAAAAATACGTATCCAATATTTTTCGATGATCTAACAGACGGACTAATTATTATTACGAGTAGAATCATTTTTTTTTTAAGTCAGTAAACATTCCTAACGACTTGGACGATACTTAAATTGTCTAATCATTTTTAAGTCACTTTCTTTGTTTAAAGTATCATCATCCTCAAATAATAAAAAAATGGAGAGAAACACTAAACTGAAAACAGACTCTATTAGTGTCTAGTTTGTAAGTGCTATTATTCGAAGGTAAAAACACTGAAAATAAGTTAAAGGTACTCCAGACATTCTCAATTTAACAACGCTAAGTAAGTTAGTTTAAGACAGAAAGCACTATAATAAACAGAGATAAAGCATCTTTTATTTTGTATGTATGTCTGTCTGAAGTCTTTATCTTCATTACGTGTGTAAAAGGACAACGACCTCCACACAGTTACAAGTGTTCCGTTAAAAATATGCTGCTCCATCAATTTATTTACTCCTGGTACCGTAAAGACATGAAATTAATAAAAACTCGTTGTTGTAGAGCCAAATTAAATAAATAAAAGTGGTATGAGAAATAACTTCTACCAATAATATAATCAAAAACGCATCAGAGTGTAACCTACTAACAAATTTAGTAAATCAATATTTGCTTGGCTTTGGACAACTGCTTCTACACAGTTAATGAATTTTTAAATGATAAATTTTGACATTCTATTTTCATCAAAACTTTGTGGGAGTGTATGTATACCTATTGACTTGTATTGTGTTCTTTTTTTTTTATTTGACTTTTGGCATTATTGTATGTAGTAAATTTTGACATTTCACTAATGAATAACAATTGAGCATAAAAAAACTTGACATTGTATAAAACAATCCCTATTTTTATATCAACTAATTTATTGAGGTTTTTTATGATTAGTGTTTTACTCAAAAATGCATGTAATGTTGTCATTATTTTGACAACCTTGTTTGAGCAAAGTCGACCTTGCCGTTCTGTTTCAAGGAGCGGCCGGCAAAGTTTTGCTGGCCGCTCTAACAGGCCGGCAATGTTTTGCCGACCGCTATTTTGACGTTTCAACGTTTTAAAAAATCAATTCCAAAAAGATTTTATTTAAAACACAGCTGTTTGTACGTCTAAAGGTAAAAAAAAAAAGATTTAAATGAAGTAATAAATGAAGAAATAATGCAGCAGTCAAACACCGCATTAGAATTATCGCAAACTATCAGTAATATCAAACCGGGAAAGTCGGTGTTGAATTTTAGTAACTGTACTTTTCATAATTGTCATTTTAATTAAAATTCTAGTTAATTAATATATTTTTTATTTAAATTACTTGCTGGTTTTATTTAGATTAGGTACTTGCATTTTTGAGTAAAGCACTATACAAACCTTGGCCCACAATGACTGCTTCGCTGGTCACGCTATGATTGCCTCGAGCCAGCCTAGCTACGCTCTAGGCCTTTCAGCTTGGCCATCATTGCAGCCCTTGCTGTCCTCGCTGTAAAGGCCTCGACCTACGGTCTCGGCCTTTATCTCAGCTCGTCCATCAAGTGCTGCACGCTGACCGCGCTGTGTCGGCCTGGAGCTGCGCTACGCTGCGCTGTCGGCCATCATCAGCGCGACCAGCAAAGTAGTCATTATAGACCGCGGCAGTAATGTACTATAAATGACAAACTTATGCTTTCAATATAATATTGTCACTGTTTAGAAGTTGGCCACTTTCGTAAATTATTTTAATATTTCTACATCGGCAACGGTAGTGTATGTGATACTGTTTTATATTAAGATCTTGTACCTACCATATACTCAGAAATAAATACTATTCTATTCTATTCTATTCTGTTCCAATAATAATAATAATAATAATAGCTGACCTCGTGCCTTTGTCCAGCAGCGGAACAGCTAATACGCTGTTCATATTATGCCTACTTTATGTTATCAATCCAATCAATCCAATCCATCCATTGTTTTTTTAGGTCTTCCTCCCCCACTCCAACCATCAAAATATTAAATATTCATCACTATTTTAGTCACACGCGAATCCTCTCTCTTCATGACACAAGGCTGATACTATTATTATTTTAAAGTGCCTTCTTTACATAGTAAAAGAGAACTTAATTATGGGAAAACTAAACTTGGACTCAGTTTTAAGTATAACTGTAATATTAATTTACTTGGGAACAATACAGAGTAATTGACATGTAATTGATAATTAGATAGAACAACGAAAAAACCATAGAGTAAGAAAAAGGTTTTTAAAAACGCATGTGTCTCCGATGAGATCCGAGCACAGAGGTCACAGGGCACGCGCTGCGCTTGCCGGAATCCTTACTTCCTTACAATAGATAAGACAATGGCCCACCTTGCACTGCATGCTCGACACCTGCACACTTTACGATCATATGACTGCATCAGCAAATGGAGTTCGCATAGCTGACTATTGGGCCTTAATTTTATTTTTTTAGTGAAGATTTGTCATCGACACGCTAAGAAAATGACTTAGACAAGCACAACAAAAGCAATAACTACAATACCCTCACTCGTAAACGATTATCGAACCAATCGAACTACAAATCTTTAAACAAAAATAGCGTGTGACTAATAAGCGAGCTAATATAAAACTAACTAACAACAGCCGTCGACACCTCGCGTGATAGGTCGGTTCTCATAAATGTTAACTACACTCATTCGGTAGAAATCAATGCGGAACATTAGTAACTAAAGGTTGAGGTAGTGATTGGTTTCCGAGAGCCGATAATGGGTATAAAGGTTGTTTATAAAATAGTAGACATGTATGGAGAAGCACGTTAATAGTTTAAGTAGGTACTCGTATTTCATTTGGTGTACCTTTTTTTTTTGGCGGGTGAAAAATCATCAAATAACCGCTCCCGCTCTTGGGCAGAGCGAAAGGGAGTGTCAGACTTCTACTGACTAAAAACCACCTATGTTCCTTCTTAGCCCTCTATGTCGAGGCCGCGATAGCCGCGGTATACCTTACATTCAAGTAATTTGCATTTCATGTAGACTCGTAAATTAATATTTTACTATTAATTCACATAATTTAACTTTTAACGTTCAAATAACATAACCACCCAATTGATAAGTACACATTTCGCCAATAGTGTATTTCATCAGAAAAAAATATTTATTCGCCCACCCATTAGTCCGTCTGTTAGATTATCGAAAAAAATGGATTCGTATTTTTGGTTTTATCAAATTAATAAAAATTGACGAAAATAGAACGTGTTAAAAATCATGACGTCACATTGTGGGTAAAAAAGTAATAACCTTGTGACGTCACACGACTTGACACGACTTTTCGAAGCATTATATCGTCTTCATCTTTTGTTTACGTGTAAAAGGAAAGAATCGTGTCCATTAATTTTTAGAAATCTATCTGACGGACTAATTAGATTTTTTGGTGAAATGTGTAATCCCCATGTAGGTCCTATAGCGAACGAGCCTATTGGTAGCTAGTCAAGTTACTGAGTTTCTGTAGGAAAAATCTCATTATCTTACACCAACATTTTCCATTTATGTTTAAGTCTCGTGTATGGGCTCAGCTATTGCCATTAACTGGACAAAAACCTAAACTACGTGATTGCTACTGAAAAATTGTGATGAGAAAACTCAATAAGACTTTGCCCGACTCGGCAATCGGACCCAAGACCTCATTTCTCATGTCTCGACAGTCAGACAGACAGAGTCACAACTAGGCCACCCAGGCATTACGATATCGTTCAAAATATTGCTCTCAAAACTAACGGCCAGTTTTATTTCGCCTAAATTGAGTAGGTATCAACCATTTATAAGGTTTATATCACTGACGATGTATCAAATACAATAAAAAGCTATTTTCTCAGCAGAGTGATTTCGAGCGGCCTCGACCAAGGAACTCGGATAAATAATCTCATTTTTGTGGGAAAATTGACCCACCCAATTAGGTGCAAATTGATGGTCCGTAGTGGTTTCACCAAAACGATTTCTCGACTATTTTTTCACCAAAACAATCTATTTTTCTACCGAATAGAAAGATCGGAGATATAATATAATTACATGACTTAACATCACGACTGTAACTCCCGAGAGATTAGCCAGAGACGTATCTAATAGGTAGTACGTGACATACGTGTGGTCGTACGTAGTTATCTACGTGACTGTTTGAAAGAGATACCGCAGCCCCGAAACACAAAGGGCTAAGAAATTCAAATTCAAACATCTATTGCACAACACAGTACATGATATAATTTGTTTTTTTTTTTGTTTTTTAAAAAAAACGATGCCCGTCACTAGGAATTTCTCCTGTGTCGAGGGAGCGTTCACAAACATTTAAACTCACATACACAAATACCCAGACCCAAAACAACTACCTGTAGGCCATACAAATATTTGTTCCGTGCGGGGATCGAACCCGCGACACGCAGCGCAACAGTCCATTGCTTGAGCCATTGCGCCAACCGTGCCGTCGAATATTGCATTTCTAGACTTCAGGTGAATGCACAGTCAGAAGGCACATGGGTGGTTTATAGTCAGTGCAAGTCTGACACTCCTCCCTTTCAGCTCAGAGCGAGAAGGCTCATTTGATGTTCTACCAACCACCAAAAAAACTTGGGATATATCAACCGGGTGAATAAAGTAGAATTTTTGGTTCATCATATCACCTTATTAGAATGTTACTTACTCGTAAGTATCCTTCAGGTGAAATAATTCGACATATAGTACAACCAAATTTTGCCAGTTTTAAGTACCATGTACAACAGAGCAAGCCTTTGACTATCAACTGAACGCAAATCCAGCCTCCGTAGCTATTAAAAGACTATTAATGTTAAATAAAGAAACTAATTTAAGCTTCAAAGGGAATAATTCTCTTTGTCTTTCCAATTATAAGTTTTTCAGTGGCTGTAGTGAGGATACGATTATTTTTTATAGCTCCGGTTTTGCGTTACCCTAAATGGAATTGTTTTACGACTTTCCGGGATGTTTACTGCTTATCCCATGGTGATAGTTGTTTCTCTGTTTTGGTACCCTCGTATCTGTTTTTGTTTTGAAGACGTTGTTGAACGAAAGTTGTATTGAATGTTGATTTTGCTGTGTTTGATTTTTTCTTGGTTTTTTTTATGGTGGGAGTACAAGTTCCAGTGTCATAAATAGTTTGCGTTTTTTAACAGAACATTTTTGTTGGTAATCAAATTCAGAGCTAAAATTATTACTAGCCTAAAACTAAAGGTTTTGTCTTAGAACAGAATAATTTGATTTGTGTAAAAACATGGTACACTAAGGTCTTTTATTTTGGGCTGCGGGATGTTGTAAGAGATACCGCGGCCTTGACATATAGGGCTAAGAAGGAACATGGGTGGTTTTTAGTCAGTCGAAGTCTGACACTCCCTTTCGCTCTGCCCAAGAGCGGGAGGGGTTATTTTGATGATTTTTCAAACCCCAAAAAAAAAGGTAATATAAATTGTGAACTTACATGTTTTGTCATAGAATGGCATACAAATATAAGAACATGTTTAGCGTAAAATTTAAATACGAAACATCAATTTGTTTAAAAATGTTTAATATTATACTAAATGTATCTAAGTAATAAGAATACACTGTTCAATTCAGTTTAGTTTTTTTGATTCTGCTTTGATTTTTTCGCCTCGTTCACGGTTTTAAAGTGATTCGTACCGGTTATTAAGTAATTACTAGTACAGTTTAATTTAAAATTACTACACAACAATACATTTTAATAATAATATAAACATTGCTTTCCCTATCATATCACCATCAAAGTAAACAATCCACATTTTTACTCACTAAACAATCCTCTAACACGAACAGTTTTGCTCAAAGTCAATATCAGACACGACAGAAATACTAAACGCCAAAGTACAAGAAAAACGAAAGCGGAAAAATAAACTCAAACGTGACAAACAGATCACCTTTCTAAATAAAAAACATGCAAAACGCTGCGAAGTGTGAACGTGTGAATCGACCTACATTTGGGCATATAAACTAGGTACAGTTAACAAAAAAACTCATTTGCACTCAAACACACTACTACTGTTGTACGGTGGGCGCGTCAATCTCTCAGAACGACGATCGGTATGCTGGATATGGGGTAAGTTATAGGCGGTAGCGTTTTATGTATAAAAACAAATTGGTCTAAGTATGTAGCTGGAAGAAAATCAATGTGTGGCTTGGAAATTCTAATATTTCGTTTCGAAATTTAAAAAAAAATATGCGACGTAGGCCTCATTTGTACCTATAGATATAAGATTTTTTGACATATAGCTGGTTCCGGATTAATAATAATATAATAATAATAATAAAATAAAAAAATATTAAAATATATATCCATATATGAAATAAAAAAAAATATTTCATATATGGACTGTGTCTGAAATAAATAAATTATTATTCCCCTTATTTATTTTGTTACAAACTTATTACATTTTTAAATATTCTTTACAAAAAACAATAAAAAAAGATTTTAAAATATAAAAAATTGTAGCCTACCTATATTCAGTAATTATTAAATATTATTACATTATTATTATTATTTATGTCGTAACAACATGAAATACTTTAAATTATACGGGTTGGTAATGGGTAGCGGAAAACAGTAAGAACAGTTATGCAAATCATATTCAACCTCAACGAAAGAGTATCGATAAATGTATGAAAAAAATGTTTAATCCACAATATGAAAAAAAAAAGAAAAAATAATCACTTGCACGTACAAAAGAACGTGACAGAAAGAAACAAAACGCAATCGCGGAATTCTAACACCTAACCCGCTTTTATCAGATAACTTGAGCCTCAACCCCGTTGTAGTGGATCGAGTAACTCCCGTCGAGTGCCCATTTGTCCGTCACTGACCGTTTCGAGTGTCTACAGAGTGTTGTCCCGTATATTTGTTTTGTTTAGGCCACTCGTGTAAAATTCCTCCTCACCTTTCCAGCACATAATTGCTACAGTAACTTGCTAACCGTACTTGATACTGACCTAAAATAATTAGTTTTATTTTAATGAATTCGCAGTTAAATTGTACGCTTGGGAAAGTCGTCAATTTCAGTTAAATAATGAAGACATTTCAGTGAATTTTCTGGTGTTTTGTTAATGAAAATATCTCGTTTCGTTGTTATTTGATTATGAAAGTGAATGAAATTAAAATGTTATGTTAATATTTTAATTTAATCTGATAGTGTCTGAATAAATTACTAATTCATTCTACGAGTAAGGTTGAGGTTGAGAATTAACGTTTTATATTAGAGAAACTGTGTTTGAATAAGAATTTATTGCAAAGAAATTAGGTAAATGTTAGAAAATAATAGCCTAAGCTCACACTATTATTGTAAATTTTCTAAACAAATGTACCTTAACACGAATGGCTAGGTTTTTGAACTTTGGCAAAATTTTAAAAGTAACAAAATCACACGTACAGTAATCAGATGAAACTGTGACAGCGATCACTCTTAGATAAAAAAAAAAACAAATCAAATAAAATCATTTTATTATCAGGCAATAAAATCCCATACATAAATACACAAAATAGTCTTATAAACTAAAACATATTTATATTTTTCAGTTCTTCGATGCCGTTTTATAATTAGTTCGTTTTTATGTTAGTTTAGTTTATATATTTAGTATAGTCGTACTTTATAATCAATTATTAAATAAATAAAAAAAATACATATTATTATTTAAAACTTCTCTAAACTATTACTACATGCGTAATAATGTCGGCGTCGTGTTTCACTGCGTGGTGTCACGTAACCGTCCTCGGAAACGTCGATATACGACACCTTTAGACGAATATTCCTCCTTCAAGCAGTTTTGTAGATGCTGGGTTGGAACTCGTACCACGAAAAACTTAAAGTTGACGTTGTGGCTGCGATTTCAACCTTTCGACTCACAGATTTCTGTTGGTCTTGACTTTCGAATACTGCACGACATTCTCAACCTTTGTGGAGGGATGCAGTCGTGCAACGTACAGCTGCGTCCAGTGGTGGACATTGAATATAGATCTCCCCAAGTGTCGCCATATTAACCGCTTATTTGCGTCTCGCATCCTCGGTTTCTTAGTAGCTGGCCTTCCAACGCACCGTCTTTCGGTTTGCGGTCGCCAATCCAGTTCATTTCAGCCACATCGGCTATCTGTTCTGCAAGTCATGTGCCCCGTCATTTTTTGGGCAACGTCAGTGATCTGTTCCTCTTTCATGTACATAAATGCAAAGACTAACTAACGTAATACATGCACAAATAAACGTCGCAGTTTTAACGAACTTTCTTGCGTTCCCAGTTTTAAAAAATATTCCAAACCAAGCCAAAGAAAACTCTTAGCATAGCCATTTTTTGTACAAGAGGCACGTGTCTGCACTTGAACCGTTTATTTTCCAAGTTGGCTGAAAATTAATAACAATTAAATGAAATGAACCAACTTTGAGGAAGTGACTTATGCTAAGGAAGTTTTCATTATGTATTTATCTGAGGTGGCTTGTAAATAGCAATTTTGTTATTTACTATTGTTATTCTAATGTAGCTGTTATATTAGTCAGTAAGCTTTTCTGAAAAGTATAAATAAAATAGATCTTCTAGGGTATTAAATAGAGTTTTATGTCTGTAAACAGGTTTCATGTAAGAATTAGTCAACATTTTATGTAGATACTTATTCAGATCTTAATCTATTCAGATCGGTTCTGTCGATATGACGTGAATTAACAAACAACGAAAACGAAAGTTATCAAAAGTTAATAATTAAAGAAATCCATCTAGTGGTTTGGAAGATATGAGGGAATGAAGAATAATTACAAACAAAGATGGTCGCGAAAAACATAACCCTTTCCTTGCAGTCGGTTAATAAAGTTAACAAAAGATAAAAACATTCCGAGTAACTTTCACATTGTGCAAGTCTGCCTTAGGCTTTATGTTTTGAAGCCTCTTTTTTATACCTTTTGTCTATTTTTTGATACTTATTGTTTATGTATTTCTGATTGACTTATTACACTTTTGTTTTCACTACCAAGAACCAGCGATTTTTATTTCGGTAGTTAATATTGGTCCTATCTACGGAAAAATGGAAACACGTTCAGCAAGTTCTAAACGCGCAAAAGCGGCCGCCCAGTGTGCAGGAGACGGCACCCAAGTTGTGGCGAGGGAGACTGCCCCGACCACGCCTCAGAGCGCGGTACTGCCCCCTCAAGCCGCGGCTCCGGCGCCTTCCCGCCCGGCCAGCGCCGCCACCTCACGCTCATCTGCCACCATCGTGGCGCGTCAGCTGGCGGCACAGGCGCAGCACGCGCGCCACTTGGCTGATTTGCAAAAAACTGCAGAACATAAAGCTCTGGAGCGAGAGCAAAAAGCACTGGAGCGAGAGCAAAAAGCACTGGAGCGAGAGCGACAGGTCGCTGAGCTTCAATTACAAGCTGAGCTCGCCGCCATAGAAGCGGACGCCAGCCAGCGCGGCAGCCACGGCATGCGTAGCTGCTCTAGTATTCAAGATTGGGTAAAAAATGTAGTGCCTAATCCCGATGAGCGAGATTTTTCAAGTGCCAACCCACATTTCAGGTACGGCGATACAGCCCAGTGTGAGGCACTGGACATGGGAGCGTCCCACAGCAAAGATGCTGTCGCGACCACACACGCTCTCAACCAAGATCGTAATGAAGATGGAGGAGTGACTCGCTTAATCAACTCGCTCGGAATACTAATCAACAAAGTTAACAAGCAAACTCCTACGAAGACTGACTTGCCTACGTTCGACGGCAAGTCCTATTTAGATTGGCTAGCTTTAAAACGTGCGTACGAAAATACAGCTCAAAATGTATCGGCAACCGATAATTTAGCGAGGCTTTCGCATGCGCTGCGCGGAGCGGCGCGCGATGTAGTGGCAGGCCTGCTAGCGACGGCGCGCGCCCCCGGTGTGGTGCTCGCTGCGCTCGACGCGCGCTACGGCCGCCCAGAGCTCGTCGTGATGCATGAAGTATCTGTGATACGTGCGCTGCCTAAGGTAAGCTACGATAGCAAAGATATCCTTATTTTTGCCAGCCGAGTACAAAACTGTGTGGAAGTAATCCGCCTGTTAAATCAGCCGGACTACTTACGCTCGCCCGAGCTGTTTCAGGCACTGTGGAGCAAGCTGCCACCGCTATTGCGACCACGGTGGTTGGATTACGCTCATTTGTGCGATGGCAGCTTGTCTAAAATAAAAATATTTGCCAACTTCCTCTCTCGTGAAGCTGACTTGCAGTGTAGGTTCGGCGGCGCCATTGACTGCTCGTTGCCTACTGTAGCACGTCCTTACACTGATAACAGAGGCAGGGATCGGGTGAATGTAGTAGCTGAAACGAATCATCAAAATTGTAGGATTTCAACAGAAAAATTATCTACGACAAATAATATTTGTCCGTTGTGTCAACAAAAACATGAATTGAAGTTTTGTGATAGGTTTGTCAAAATGACAATAAATGATCGTTGGCAATTTATTAAGAAAAATAAAATATGTCATAGATGTTTAAAGAAAGGTTGGCACAAAAATAAAACTTCTTGTATTAAAAGAGTGTGTTCAGAAGAAGGTTGTGACATGCGTCACCATGCTTTATTACACGGGTCGAACATTGAGCGTGCAGTCACTGCGCATGTCGACGTGGAATACGACGCAGAGCCATCGACATCCAGCGCGGTCGCTCCCGCGACGTGCAGCGCGCCGATGCAGTGTAGCGCGCCCGCAGCCTGTGACGAGACCGGCGCGCCATCGTCTGACGATTCGGATCACGATGTCTTGGCTCACGCATCCTCCTTATCAGCCGCGGAACCTGCAGTTTGGCCGTTGTTGAAAATAGTTGGCGTGACCGTTACGGGACCTTCTGGTAGCGTTGATACGTACGCTTTGCTGGACGACGGTTCTACAGGCACTTTTATAGATTCTAAGCTGGCGGCTCAAATTGGTTGCATGGGCCAAGAAAAACGCATTCATTTAGACTGTGTCGGTGGTCTAGGTATGGATGTTAAAATTCAGTACGTCGATTTCAGAATAAAAGGCCGTCATTCGAATGAAATTCATTCCGTTAAGCGAGCCAGGTCGATGAGCGGCTTGGGCGCTGCGCGGCAGTCAGCGCATCTTGAGAGCGTGCGTAAGTATCCGTACCTGGCAGACATTTCAAATGAATTTTGTTACGAAGACGTTAAGCCCATGCTGATTATAGGCATTGACAACTGGCACTTATCTCTTGCTAAAGCTACGCGCAAAGGAAACAAGAAACAACCCGTAGCTATTTTAACTCCTTTGGGTTGGGTTTTGTATGGTTTCGGTTGCAGCAAAACTAAACTGGTCGATGTTATCAACCACACCACGGTTGACGAACCTGATATAGCGAACGATCAGTTGATGCTGGAAGGTCTTATTAGGGAGCAGTTTAAAATTGATTCAACCGGCATCTCTAAACAGGAAGCTCGTAGTGCCGATGATGAACGCGCCGTGCAAGTTCTCGAACGTACCGCGCGCCGTCTGCCCAGTGGCCGCTTTGAAGTAGGCTTATTGTGGAAGGCTGATAAACTGGAAATTCCCGATAGTTACAAGTTAGCTGTGTTTAGGTTCCTTAGTTTAGAAAAGAAAATGGTGAGAGATCCCGACTATGCTGAACGCTACGGTCGGAATATCCATGATATGCTGTCAAAGGGATATGCTGAACTGTGTTTAGCTCCTCCTAACTTGGGGTCTCCGTTGTGGTACCTTCCTCACTTCGGAGTAATTAATGCAAATAAACCTAATAAGTTGAGAACGGTACACGACGCAGCCGCCAAGTCACACGGCGTGTCATTAAATTCAATGTTATTAACTGGTCCAGACCTTTTGCAACCTCTTTTAGGTATTCTTATGCGCTTCCGTGAGGGCAAAGTAGCTCTAACAGCTGATATTCGTGAAATGTTCCCTCAGATCAAAGTAATTGAAAAAGATAGGGATGCCCAAAGATTTCTGTGGCGCGACGATCCGAATAAGCCTATACGTACATACCGCATGTCATCCATGATCTTTGGCGCTGCGTCCAGCCCCTTTACTGCTATCCATATCAAAAATAAAAATGCATTAGAGTGGCAGGATACATACCCCGACGCAGCTCGAGTAATTCTACACGATCACTACATGGATGACTGCATCACTAGTTTAGACAACGTTCATGAAGCAGCCAAGCTGGCTGCGGACATTTACAAAGTACATTCTCACGCTGGCTTTGAGATGCGAGGCTGGATATCAAACGATCTCATGGCGCTCTCGTTGTTACCAAAAGAGTCCTTGCTAGAGGCGCCCGTTGTAAATGACGTAGATTTAGGTCACCTGGCTAGTCATGTCCGCACGCTTGGCCTTATCTGGCACCCCCCCTGTGACGTGATTGGTTTTAATACGGGAGTCCATAAGGGTGTGTTGCCACAGAAGCTCACCAAGCGAGAGGTGTTAGCTCGGGTGATGCGAGTCTATGACCCTCTTGGAATCATTGCGCCAATCGTTATTCGAGGCCGCATCATGTTTCAAGACGCTTGGCGTAAGGGTTTGGAATGGGATAAGGAGCTGTCTCAAGATGACAACACTGCGTGGAAGTCGTGGTTTCAGGATTTATCCTCTGTTTCTATTTTACGAATTCCACGTCGCTATAATTTGTATGATTTTGAGTTAGCAGGCTGCGAACTTCATGTGTTCTCAGACGCCAGTGAGTCTGCCTTTGCCGCTGTCGCTTATTGGCGGTTTCTGTACGGCAGTGGTGAAGTTAGACTCTCTCTTATATGTAGCAAAGCTCGCGTGTCCCCCCTTAAGCCTGTCTCAATTCCCCGTTTAGAGCTCCAAGGTGCTCTGATGGCTGCTCGTCTTGCTACGTCTATATGCGAAGCCCACCGACTCAAACCGACGAGACGAGTTTTCTGGTGTGACTCAATGACGACCTTAGGTTGGATTCGCAGCGACGCTCGCACTCTTAAGCCTTTCGTGTCTCATAGAGTAGGTGAGATACTGGAGCTAACGGACGTCAGTGAATGGCGTTGGATTCCGAGTGATTTAAACGTAGCAGATGATGCAACTCGGGCCAAACGTTTTGAGTTAACTCCAGAATCTCGTTGGATCTCAGGTCCTGCCTTCTTGCTCTCCTCGAACTGGCCCACTGAACCCTTGATCGATGTCAGTGGTCTAGGCCGCGAAGAATTTAAACATCATGTTCATCTTATCACTGATACTGACCTGCCCGCACCAGTCTCCGCGGATCCACTGCGTTTTAGCTCATGGTTGAGGATGGTGCGAGCAACAGCAAAAGCGCATCAATTCATTTTTTTACTGCGTGTGCGTAGTCTACAAAGACGAGGCGTTGTCGCCAATTTAACTCGTCTTGAAGGAAGTTTATGTACTTTTATTCCCTCTTGCACATCCTCTCCTAATGTCTCCAATAACCTCAATGTATCAGGGAAAATAACAGCAAATGATTTACGCCTGGCCGAAACCCACATCTTATGGCAGTCTCAGCTCGATTCCTTTAAAGAAGATTATTTGCGAATAAAGAACCAACAGCCGTTGCCTCGTAATAGCCGCCTGTTCAAGCTGTCGCCATTCATTGATGATTATAATCAGCTGCGAATGTCAAGCCGCATTGTTGCCGCCTCAGCCGTATCAGACGACGTTAAGCGTCCAATAATTTTGTGTGGTAAACACCCGGCAGTTCGTCTTTTGATTCATAGATATCATCAGAAGGCCGCGCATTCACACCTAGATTTGGTAATCAACGAGCTTCACCAGTGTTACTGGATTATTGGACTCAGAAACGCTGCTCGATTCGTAGCCCATACCTGTCAGCTATGCAAATTGCGCCGTGCTAGACCGTTCCAACCACCTATGGGAAATATGCCAGAAGCTCGCTTAGCTCATCATCAAAGAGCCTTCTCATTCACCGGTCTCGATTATTTTGGGCCCGTTTATGTCACGGTTGGCAGAAGAAAGGAGAAGCGCTACGTAGCCTTATTCACATGCTTGGTCGTCCGCGCCGTACATCTGGATCTGGTGCACAGCTTATCGACTGACTCAGCGATCATGTGCCTACGCCGCTTCGTGTCACTCCGAGGAACCCCATTGGAGATTTGGTCCGATAACGGCACTGCCTTTGTTGGGGCCAGCCGGGAACTGCGAGAGTTATACGGTGATACGGTTGAAGAATACGCTGCCAACGAGTCTATAAACTGGCGTTTCATCCCGCCCTCGGCACCATTTATGGGTGGAGCTTGGGAGCGCCTTGTCCGAAGTGTCAAGGGAGCGCTGATAGTATCACTCCATGAGCGGACTCCCTCTGATGAGGTACTCAGAACTGTGCTGGCTGAAGCTGAAGCCTTAGTAAATTCACGGCCCCTAACTATTATTTCACTCGATCGTAATGCCGAAGAAGCACTAACCCCAGCTCACTTTCTCCTAAATGGATCACCAGGACGTCCTGTTCCTGCCACGCTTCAGGAGTCGGACCTCTCGAGTAGAAGTCATTGGCGGAGGGCACTCAGACTAGCCGATCATTTCTGGCAGAGATGGGTTCGAGAATACCTGCCTTCGCTGTCACCCAGAAGGGGTGGAGGCAGCGCGCCGTCAATTGCGGAAGGAGATGTGGTCGTAATATGTGACTCAAATTTACCGCGTGGTTCATGGCCCAAAGGCCGAGTGGCGAGGTTGTTCCCCGGCAGAGACGGAATTGTACGAGTGGCCGATGTCGCCACTGAGGCCGGCACATTCAGGAGGCCCCTCCAAAAGCTGATTAAGCTGCCCATTTCATAAAAAAGGGGAGAATGTGCAAGTCTGCCTTAGGCTTTATGTTTTGAAGCCTCTTTTTTATACCTTTTGTCTATTTTTTGATACTTATTGTTTATGTATTTCTGATTGACTTATTACACTTTTGTTTTCACTACCAAGAACCAGCGATTTTTATTTCGGTAGTTAATACACATAATCACACTAATATTATAAATGCGAAAGTTTGTGAGTGTGTGAGTGTGTATGTTTGTTGCTTCTTCACGTAAAACTACTGAACGGATTTCTATAAAATTTGGTACACAGATAGTTTATAATCTGGAATAACACATAGGATAGTTTTTATCCCGATTTTATCTTCCCGTGGGATAATTTTCGAGTTCTAGCGGGTGAATCCGCTGGCAAAAGCTAGTATAAAATATTAGCGTGAATTTTCATATTATCATAACTTAGAGTTCATCAAAATTCATCTGTGCGAAAATAGCTTTCCGCAAAAATACAGTGCCAACATTCACTTTTTACAAACCCACGCATTTATTACAAACAAAAGTTTGACATGTGAGTTAGCAATCTGTCACCATACACTGTCACAAAGTGCTACAATTCACGAGGAATGTTTCGAAACAGTTTCAAAACACATAACTCTTGTTGACGCGGAAAAAAACTTGTTTAGATATCTATGTAACAGATAAGTTATGGCTGTGCGTCACGAATTTATAAAACGGTAATGAATCAAACCGTTTTATCACAATTTAGACAAGGGGTTCAATTATGGGGGACATATGCACTTCACCTTTATTGGTGTGATAGAAGGTATAAATTGTAGAATTGTGTAGACGTAGGTTTCAAAATAAAATAAAAAATATTTGTATGCGTCTATTAGACGCAAATCAAAAGGACGAAAAAAAAATCACCGCCGACTGTAGGTACAGTCGGTGGTAATGTTCTTTTTTTAATTTCCTATGTTTTCATCGATTTGGATTTAATTTATAGCAAAGTTAACTGCGGTGATTTTCTTTCCCGCCCTTGTTTGCGGAAATATAAGATTACAGCACGCGTGCGAAATACGTTGCATGTCGAACATAATTGTAATGCACTAAGAGCCAGTTTCCGAGTAAGTGTATTAAAAAATTGATTTTCCCTTGATTAGTACCTCTTTGCTAGACCCCAAATTTAAGTAAAGTATTTTTCCATTAGGAATGAAATTCAAGGTTTTTCTTCATAAAACACCTACTTTATTACTTTACCTGAGACCCCGACTAAAGTCACTCCACTTACTACAAAATAGTTTGAGTTACTCAGCAAAACTTCACAGACGATAATCATAATAATCCTTTGTGGTAGAAAAATTGAATTAGCCTAGTTTTTACCTAGCGGTCATACTCCATTTAGGTATCATTTCTAGAAAGGTTTTTAGGTCAATAGACAGGCACTTTAATTTGAATATAACTTAGAACATACACCTTTTTTTTTGGGGCGTGGGAAATCAGCAAATGGCCTCTCCCGCTCTTGGGCAGAGCGAAAGGGAGTGTCAGAATTCTACTGACTAAAAACCACCCATGTTCCTTCTTAGCCCTATATGTCAAGGCCGCGGTATCTTTTACAACATCCCGCAGCCCCGACGGGGGTCGGCCTTTGACTGACATCTCTTTAAGGCGCGGTGGAACACGAACGCGCCGTCGACACGGCCTGTCGTCGTCATAAGACGGACGGACGGCGAGCTAGCCCATCACTTACCGTCCACAGGCCCGAGTCTACGTTGGCTGGAAGCCATCACGTGGCCCCTGACGCCCGGAGCGTCTCCGGCGGCGGCTGAGACGTGAGGTTATCTCTCGTTCCGCCACCTCCTTCGCTAGCATCACTGCTTCGCAGAAGGAGGCGACGGCGGCCCATTCCTCCTCTCCCCGGACCATGGCTTGCACCAGGCTGACTGCCTAATGCTAATCATCCTGAATTCTTGGGATTGCCTCCAAGCTTGGATTGAGTCTGGATTTAAGTTAGGTTGATGACTAAGATCGCCCCTGTTTCAAGGGACTTAAATATGACGAAGAGCCAACAAGAATGTTTTTTTGCGCAAACCTTCCTCCACACACCATGCTGCTAGCCTTTTGGCTTCGTACGAGACTAATTTTAATTTAAACGAAGTATGTCCTAATTTTAAGTATTTCTCATAAGTTTGAAGCTTTTAATTTTTTATTTTTTGTCAATTTTTTCTGTCACGTGTGATAAGAATGAATACTAAACTTTTTCTTTTTTTCTTTTTTTATACATCTTCAGAAAACAAGAAATAATACCAAACAAATAGCGTAGAACTTCTTTAATGATTTCACAAACTTTTTCGAATCACAATCACACATATACGAGTATTATAAAGGCGAAAGTTTGTGAGTGTGTAAGTGTGTATGTTTGTTACTTCTTCACGTCTTAACTGGAGCGATTTTAATCAAATTAGGTATGGAGTTAGCTGACACCTTGGGTGTTGACCCAAGGTGTCAGCTAACTCCATACCAAATTACCAAAAAGTTTTTATCCCGATTTTATCTTCCCGTGGGATTATTTTCCAGTTGTAGTGGGCAAAGCTGCTGGCAACAGCTAGTAATCAATAATCACTATAGAAATGGATGGACGTTGTGCGGTCGCCCGCTCACGCGCACGTTCTCAGGCCGACTGTCCGCACCGTTGTCGTCCACCCCACCATTATTTACCAACATCACTACCGCCATCTTGTAAATGTGATGTTTAGTTGCAAATAGGTTTTTACAAACACTTTCACAAGTCACTTTCTATAAAACTAGATAGGGGCGGTGTTTCGTACCTGACCACTCCGAGAAAAACCATCCGAAACAAACTTAGAGGTCAAAGGTCCAGACATAATCTTGGTATACACACATGAAGACCATGCAGATTAGTCTCTAAGATGGTCTTTTGAAGAAAGTACCACACAGATTTGAGTGGACCCGTCCAGTCAGTGCAAGCATGCAACACGCACGGCGCAGTGGCTGAGCGATTGGACTGCTGCGCTGCGTGCCGCGAGTTCGATCCCCGCACGGAACTAACATTTGAATGGCCTACAGATAGTTGTTTCGGGTCTGGGTATTTGTGAATGTGAGTTTAAATGTTTGTGAACGCACCCACGATACAGGAGACATTCCTAGTGTGGGGCAACGTTTTAAAAGAAAAAAAAATGTTGGAAGATTCTTAAATTAACGTCTTCCGCTGCGACAAATATAAGTAGTGAAATTTTACTTTATTTATTAGGGAAGCATGTGGCGATTATGAAATCGCGTGGTGGATTGTAACCTACTTTTTCTCATAGAGATGAGGCTTGTGTCGCAACAGTGGCAACATTATAGGCTAATAACGTTTAATAGGATAAATTATGCCTCGGAAAGCACGTTTAACTGTTGGTCTCGGCTGCCATAAGTCGATCTTTGGCAGTCGTTACAGGTAGTCAGTGACCTAAAAGTCTGACAACCAGTCTTAACAAAGGGTATCGTATTACTCGGTATTAACTGGGTTGTGGAGGTCAGATAGGCAGTCGCTCTATATAAAATACTGGTATTCAGCTGCATCTGGTTAGACTTGAAGCCAACTCCATTATAGTTGGCAAAAAGCTAGGTAGATAATGATGATTATTAGGGAAAATAATCAATTACACACTAAATGGTTAGCAAAGAATTGTACGAGACTATTATTAGTGTGCAATTAACTACGTTATACTTAATTGTCTTATTAAGAAATGTGAATGTACTACCGGTAAATCTCTGCCTTACATTTCGTAGAGTCCAAGCGTGATGCAATGTTTTTAGGGTTCCGTAACTCAAATGAAAAAAAACGGAACCCTTATAGAATCACTCGTGTGTTTGTCTCTCTGTCTGTCTGTCCGACCATTCGGGGGAGGGGCAATAATTTCCGAAACAGCAATTTTTTTTTTTTTTTTGTACAGAAAGTAGTTCAACACTTATAGATCACAGGAAAACCTATCAGAAGTCTACTTTGCTTAAAAACAGAAAATCTCTTAATATCTACTACAATGTTACGGAACCCTTCAAGCCCGACTTGCATTTGGCCAGTTTTTAGGGTTTCGTAGTCAATAACCCTCGGTGACCCAGCGATGGCAGCCCCGACATGCGAACAGTAACTCATGGATTCGAACTCAGGCAGGCGCATTACTTTGTGTAATTTATTTCATCACCACTGCTCTCAAAAAACGGTAAAGGAAAACATCGAGAGGAAACCGGCAACCAAAAATTCAAAGACTTGTGACATCTATTACTAATCCGCACTGGGCCCGCGTGGTAGAATATAGCCCAATACTTCTCACAGAACGGAGGCATGTGTCCTAGCAGTGGGAACATTAATAGGCTGGTGATGAATTTTATTATCCAGGAGGATAAAATATTAGTATGGATAAGACAAAACGGATTTTCTCCTAAGATACTTACTCAAAATAAGCCAAAGTTCTGCACTACCTTTAACATCATATAAAACTACTCACGAAAAGGAAACTGCAGTTAAAACACATCTCCATTTCAGCCTCAAACGACAAAACTTATATAGGTATACTCCCCATTTAAATCCCATGTGGGCAAGCAGGAACGTCCGGACACGGACAGCATACGACCTTCTGTAAAATGAATTCAGCTTCACTAAATTTATTAAAAGTATAGCTTTCTACTAATGTATAGGATGCTGAGGGTTGGGGTACGAAGGGTTGGTAACGTAACGTTAGAAGGAACTTAAGTCTTATGTTTGCTGTTTTATGATTGCTTTTACATTTGAGAGGGTAGTGCAGAGGTGAGTCAGATTATATGTTTGGACATTTTTGTCCTCATTTTGATTCAGGAAAGTTTTAGTATTATCATTATTTCAGTCAAAAGACGTCCACTGCTGGACATAGGCCTCCCCCAGATGTCGCCACATTGAACGATCCCGAGCGTCTCGCATAT
The DNA here is from genome assembly GCA_932274075.1 of Diarsia rubi. Taxonomy (NCBI): domain Eukaryota; kingdom Metazoa; phylum Arthropoda; class Insecta; order Lepidoptera; family Noctuidae; genus Diarsia; species Diarsia rubi. The sequence goes on along the minus strand of OW026417.1, from coordinate 19,017,642 downwards.
AGCGGGTCCAGCAGAATTTTACTACATAATATATTTTTTTTCTAACTAGCACAGCGCTCGGGAAATATGTGATAATGTGGTTAATATGCATGAAGTATTTGTAATTATAGCATAAAACACCCATGAATAATGTAGCTTAATAGTTCTGGAGATACGACCTAAAAAAAAAACTACAAAAAATTAACAAATAAACCCTCCTTTGGGCAGAGCGAAAGGGAGTGTCAGACTTCTACTGACTAAAAACCACCCATGTTCCTTCTTAGCCCTACATGTCGAGGCTGCGGTAACTTCTGACCAACCCGCAGCCCCGACGGGCGTCGACCCTTACTTACAATCTTACAAACAAATATCCCTTCTTCTTCTTTAACATATTATAATAGATAGATGAAACTGTCTGTAAAATATAAAAAAATGAGACACGAGAAATAAAATTAGAGCCTTACTACATACAACCTTCTAATGATGTACCAGAAAAAAAAGTCAGAACTAAACAAACCACAACTTACAACCTTTTTCACCAGCATTTCCCAGCTGTTCAAATACGAGAACATCGCCGACGGCCGGTCATTGTTGACTCTAACCGGGTAACCGGGTAACCGCGGTTACTTCTGTAAATACGTAGTTCGCTTTCTATTAGGTAAACATAAAAAGGTAAAAAAACAACGGCTAGGAATTTTATTTTCCTTGCCGTGAAATATTCTTTGGTGGATTATTTTCTTTGTTTTTGCTTCAGGGAGAGGTTTCATGAATTTTCCTCTAACAAACGATTAGTCGATTACTTTGTGGGGGTGAGGTAAAACGGTTTGCTGTTTGTGTAGATGTAGCTAGCAAGACTTTTGTTGATTAGACAGTACGGAAATATAACGAACGGAAGAGAACGGTTTGGTGGTTCGTTTAACTTTTACACTATGAGGATTGAAGATATAGTTACTTTAAAATATTTCAGAGTTAAACAGATCAGAATTTGTGCAACTTACAACTAAATACCTATCTTGAATTATCCACAAACAGATAATTTGACATTTTAAGTTTTTATGAAAATGTTTTAATTAAACTATGTCATTATCAGTTATTTTCAATATGACTAAAAAGTATTTTATCTATTATTAATAGGTCTTTACCTATGAAATTGCCGTTTTGTATGAAAAAATTTAAACGAATTTTTTTCATGTATTTTTTATTTGTATTAATCGAAGTAATCACCCATGCAATCAATGAATCTTTGCCAACGCAGTGGCAGTTTATTGATGCCCTTCTTAAAGAAATCAGCTGGTCGGGAGGCAACAAATTCTTCAAAGGCATTTTGTACTGCCTCTCGGGTATTGAATTTTTTTCCCGCCAAGAAGTTATCCAAATTCTGGAAAAAGTAGTAGTCTGTAGGCGCAAGGTCTGGTGAGTAGGGCGGATGACGGAGAGCTTCCAACCCCAGTTCTTGCAACTTGGAGACCGTCTGCTGTGCAGTATGAGGTCGCGCGTTGTCGTGCAGCGATTGACCAATGCTGGTTGGAGATGTGCCAGCTTCTCCATCATTGTGTTCAGTTCTTCACAGTACACATCTGCAGTAATGCTCACCCCTTTTGGTAAGAAGCTGTGATGAATCACACCGGCGCTAGACCACCAAACAGTGACCATCACTTTTCTAGGGGTAAGTTTTCGTTTAGGGCATTGTTTAGGTGCTGAACCAGGATCCAACCAACTTGCTGAGCGCTTGCGGTTATCAAACAGAATCCATTTTTCATTGCAGGTAACAATGCGGTTCAAAATTCCTTCATTTGTGTGTCTGTTGAGCAGTGCAAGGCACGTCTCGACACGTACTTCGCGCTGGCGATCATTGAGTTCGTGGGGCACCCATTTGTCAAGCTTTTTTACCTTGCCAATTTGACGCAAATGGACCAATATTGTTTTGACGCTAACGTCGAAAGCTGCTGCTAATTCAGCCGTAGATTGTGTATCATCAGCTTCCACAATCGCCTTTAATTCGTAATTGTCGACCAAAGTCTTCGGAGGACCGCGAGGTTCATTTTTCAGGTCGAAATTTCCAGAACGGAAGCGAGCAAACCAATAACAGGTGGTGCGTTGGTTTGTAGTGTTAGCTCCGTAAACGTCGTTGATGTTGCGTGCCGCTTGTGCCGCGTTGCTGCCACGACGGTACTCATATTCCATAATTACTCGAATTTTTAACGTATCCATGATGACGAAAAAGATTGAAATGCGATGAAAATGTAACACTAATCAATAAACAAATGACTACTTTTGGAAAAAAAAACCATGTTTTTAAAATAAAATTAATTTGAAATTAGAATGCTTAGCCAAACAAAAATTATTTTGATTAGAAATGGCCAGTACCTACTGCAGAACGGCAATTTCATAGGTAAAGACCTAATATATCCTGCGTCCTATTTAACTTAAATATCTACTATTTTGCAAAATTCTTTGTTTCTTTAAAAAATCCTGTGATTCACCCACCCTACCTTTAACATCTTACTTACGAATAAAAAGATAAGAGTTAATGATGCCATTCTAGACATAAAAATCCTTTCATGAAAATCATAAAACATGAAATAATAGTCATAATGATTACAGTATGTTGATAACACAATAATAGAGACCGCTAATGTAACCCAACCCGTCTCATTACTTCATAGACACTCACTTTTGACCCCATATTGACCTACCGGTCAAACTGGCGTTTGACCGGTCATAATGTCATAGGTCTAAAGCCTGAGTTTTATTTAATTTCACAAACTTGTCAGTCATTAAAAAGTCTGTCAAAAGAATATACTTAATAAAATTAAATAATAATTGGAAATCATAACAAGGCTATGCTTTGTGTTTGTTGGATTGTTTTAAAGCAACATGATGTGACGTGTAAAAGTGTTTTGAAAATCCAATTTCCAGAAATAAATATGTAAATGTACTTTTTTTTATTATTAAAAACGAATGTTATATATTCCCACCAAAACCAATCAAGACTAAGATAAGACAAAATATGAAGCAATAACCCTCCTTTTGGGCTTCGCCGCAGTTGAGTAAAGAGTAAACCAAATAGTGCATTGGGTGTCGAAAATTCAGTAAAAGAATCACAGCAGTTTACACGCGTTTGTCGACAAAGTAAGCTAAATTTTGGGTCTAATTTCGAACACAAAACCAGATTTATTAAGAGAAAATTATGTTTTTCGTAATCTATCGCTATTTTATTCTGATTAATTTCGTCGCGACATCCAAGACAGTTATATTGTTTCTCTGGGACTACGTCGAACTTCAATATCTTAGTGCTTTTCTGGTGATCTTCACTGTTGAGACTGGCTTCCAGCAGGGCTGTTGCGTATATTTTTAAATGTCAGTGGCTATCATAGAGTCCATCGATTAATTATAAAATGGTTTGGTATACTAAACTAACCATTTGACAGTTAATTGATGGAGTCTATGATAGCCACTGACATTTAAAAAGACCGCAATAGCCCTGCAGGAGTTGCAGTGAATTGGGGTCGTGGGTTTGAAACAATTAGAAACAAAACTAGGTTTAATGTTGCTGGGCTGCGGATTGTTTTAAGAGATACCGCGGCCTCGACATAAAGGGCTAAGAAGGAACATGGGTGGGTTTTAATCAGTAGAAGACTGACACTCCCTTTCACTTTGCCCAAGAGCGGGAGGGTTTATTTGATGATTTCCCACCACAAAATGTTATTGTTGCTGTACGACTGTGTCATCCCACTGCTGCCCTAAGCCTTCTCCTCATGACATCCAAATTTTTCAATTAACGACCCTGTAGACCACTGGTCGTGGTTTCTGTCCAGCTTGTTAAGCCAAGAACAACAGCACCGACTTCTGGTTGTGTCAGGGCTCCATAACGTGGGTTATCATCAGCCTATAATATTCCCACAACAGGGACTCAGCCCCCTTCCAAGGAGAGGGATGGGCTATAATTCACCACGCGGGCCCAGTGCGTGTTGGTAGATGTCACATGTCTTCGAAATTTTTGGTGTTGATTTTGCAGCTGTGATAAATCAAATTACAGAAAGTAATGCGCCAGTTTGGGTACGAACCCACGACTTAGGTACTGTTCGTAAGTTGGGGTCGCTCCTACGGGGACACCGCTGTTCCTAACGTTATTATTTACGCTTTATAATTATTTTAGTGCCATACGAAAATCCATCCATACTAACCGGACATTTTCTTCCTCAGGCAATGTGATGGACGAAGCCAATCAAAACGAACACATAGCGAGGACGGCCGGCGTCATGTAACTCTGTAATATGAATCTAAGTAACTTCGTCGTTTACATCACGAGCCTACTGTGGCTAAACCTCACTGATGCTAAGATTGGTAAGTTTAAACACAATTTTATAAACATAATTTTATTTGTCAACTCACATTAGGGTAGTATACACATACGGCAAAACAGTGATTAAAAATGTTGTGTGACGGACGGCACAGCTTGGTATATTTTTTAACACGAAGTGATAACCTCCACTCACGATCTTTGTCACGTTATATTTTCGTAAATTTGTATTAATTTGATAAAACAAAATACACTTACAATTTACAATTTAACAGACGGACTAAACAGATTTATTTTTTTATAAACAGCTCTATTGTTAACACCGTTAATGTGTAAAGTAAGTTTAGAGCATCTAAGGTTACTGTAACAATGAATTACTGTTTAGCACCGCATTCACAGTCCACACATTACACGACGTGCGTGACACTAACACTGAACTATAAAGTTAATATTTGAGTACTTAACTATATTTAACGAGTTTAACAAACATTACGTGATAGGATATAAAACCATAATGAACAGTAAAACAAACAGAGACACTTCAAAACAGCTAGTACATAATAGCAAAATTTTAATCAGGATTAAGAATTTTAAAATCAAAACTGAAACATCATGTCTTGTAATCTCCGAAGGTGAGACCTAATCTAATAAAACGTATTTCTTGATAGTTAGGCTTCCAAAATATTATGTTTTTGATAACATAAAATTTTAATAAAGTGTGTAGTGTTTTTTTTTTAAAGGTGTGGTTAATCTAAGGCAAAATTATTTCGAACTTACTGTTTTGTCTGAGCGTAATAAGCGGTTATTAAGAATTTGCTAAATTAATGAGCTACGTAATTCGGTTTTTACTAAGCAAAGTAAATAGGGTAAATGAACTTAACATTGTTTAAAACACAAGGCTTGGTTGCTACGCCGTAGCTGACGATATTGCTACGAAAATTACTACACTTTTCCAAACGCTACGCATTGAGTTTCCTTAAAAGAACAAAGTGTCTTGAAAGTAACTTAGTTGGTAGGAACAGTTTGAACATTTTATATTTAAAGCAATCTTGAGTTTTCAAAAACTGAAAATTGTGTTTTTATGTAAGTTTTTATGTGTTTTTATGTACAAATCAATATTATTTAATCCAGGATAAATTTCTATACCGTTCATCTAAATAACGAGAAAAAACGGCAAAATACACAAATATTAAGGGACATTTTGAATTGAAAATCAAATCCAACTCCATCTTTACAATCCTTTTTCAGCAAAAGAGGGGATTTGTTAAGGCTGAATTTCTATTTAGGCCAAGCTTATTTGGATCATTTCGACGTGAAAGGGTCATGGCCCTCTCCGCCAACTTCAATTAACTTCATTCACTAAAATTAATTGAAATTAAGCTTCTTCATTATTTTTATCTTATTCAATACCCTTTCTGACAAAATCAATTAATATATTCTTGAGTGAGAATAATTGTAATTAATCAGTGTTTGCATTTGCTAGAAAAAATATGTTAAATTGACAGTCTTGGAAAATCAAAATGCGTGTTGAGACATTATATTTTATGATCGCGACGACTAAGAACTAGCGCGACCACTTTATTATAACTCATTATTATTTCGTGATTGAGTTTGATTCCCGGTTGGATGTTATTTGATCGAGATTTTCGACAAATAATTTTTACTCAGCAGTCAGACTCCGGATTTATGCCCGGTCAGTGGTAATAAGCTTGCCCACTTTCATATATTTTTTTATAACTGGAGAAAGGCGGGTGCCAAAGTACTTCCTTCTCTCAGCCTCAGAACGTAAAGCTGCTAGTCCTGCATCGAGCTCTCTCCCGCTCGTGACACTATGAGAGTGAGCGAAAGGAAGAGTGCATCTGTGCCTATTCCTAAGCACATTCTTTTGAATCCATATCTCCCGTGACGATAGCAAACCTCCACGCGGTAAATAGTCAGGAGGACAAATATTATTAGAACTCAAGGCCAAACCACCGGATCCCTTTGGTTTGTCCGTAATGCCAGACCTTATTTAGATCTGAAAATGCCCACCGTTCTTCAATTAATGAAACGCTTTTTCAAGCGCTTCTTTCATACTGCAGTCAAGAATAGGAATCCTCGGGTCGCATCAGCCGCCCGATACGAAACATCGCGTATAAGCATGACCCGCCGTCCGCGACATACTCTTGTCACTCCTGACGACCCTATCACTATCCTTCAGGAAAGTAGTAAGGAAACCAGTACTCTCAGAAAGAACATAAACAAATTTCCGTCATTCCTGTTCCAAGTCCCCAACCCCCTTCCCCCCCGACCCTTGCTAGAGCCAGCAAGCGATGCTGAGCCAGTAGTTTTAAACCAGCCCCTAAATAATCTCACTCAGATCCAGCCTGTCCCCTTGCTGCCCTCCCCCAGTGACGTCCTAAGCCGAGGTCCGCACCCCACAGGGGGTGCCCTTAGCGATTTGTCACCTAGTTTATAAGTTTGCCCCTGGCTTAAAAGTAAATAAAGGTCGAACAAGTCACACTAATAACTTACATATCATTAACCTACTACAATGGCAAGCAATTGGAAACTATGTTCATATAATATTCATATTAATAATTAATTTACCTTTGTTTGGACCTTGAGTATCAATCAAGAGGTCACACGGGTCAACTCAGTTAATCTCATAAAAGTATCTGACTGTGTTCGAAGGTTTTATTCAGATCCAATTTACGTAAAAAGTTAATCTGTATTCCGCGAAAGGGTTCAGCTACGGTGGAATTACTTCGTAGTGAATAGAAGCCTTTTTAATAGGGTAAGTAGTTGAAAAAAAAAATGTAATTAGTCTATTTTAACTTAAACAAAAGATGAAGACGATACAGTGCTTCGAAAAGTCGCGTCAAGTCGTGTGTCGTCACAAGGTTAGTACTTTTTTACCCACCAAGTGACTATTATTTATTAATTTGATAAAACAAAAAAACACGTATGCAATATTTTTCGATAATCTAACAGACGGACTAATTAGATTTTTTTGGTGAAATACCCTATTATGTTGTTTTGTCAGGAAATATCCCACACACACACAAACACACAACACACACTAAAATACAAACATCATCATCATCATCAGCCTTTAATGTTCTCACTGCAGGGACTCAGGCCTCCTCTCTAGGAGAGGGGTGGGCTATAATCCACCACGCGGGCCCAGTGCGTATTGGTAGATGTCACGAGTCTTCGATTTTTTTGGTTCTAAGACATGCCGGTTTCCTCACGATGTTTTCCTTCACCGTTTTGAGAGCAGACAAAAAAAACAAACACACAAACATAATAAAATTAACACTAAATAATAATAGTAATATTAACACTAAAATACACCTTTATCCTTCAAAATATCTTCATTTCTTACTGGCTAACTCACCGGCTACCTCATTGGTTTAGTTCTCGCAAGCGTGGCAGCATGATGTCCTGGTTTCCTAGTTTTCCGGGATCTGGTCAAGTATGTTCTCGCCTAGGTTTGAACCAAAATATAACTCGTCATCACCAACAAACCAAGTATAACTAAACCAAGTTTTAATTGGTTTTATAAACTTGTAATTTGTTTTCACTTTAGGAGCCCCCCTTTTCCTTTTTTTTCCCTATCCTTAATCATCATCATCACAGCTCTCTAGGAGAGGGATGGGCTATAATCCAACACGCGGGCCCAGTGCGGTTTGGTAGATGTCACATGTCTTTGAATTTTTTGGTTCTAAGGCATGTCGGTTTCCTCACGATGTTTTCTTTCACCGTTTTGAGAGCAGCGGTGATGAAATAAATTACACAAAGGAACCTATCCTTAGCAGCAACGAATCTGGCTTCCAAAAACTAGTCCTATACTTAAAATAGATTTATTTCATCATATGAACACTGCCTAATATCTATCAATCATTTATATCCGTCCAATCTGTCTGGCTTGTCAGCCTTCTATTCTCCTGTGACGAGACATTTTTCGGGATAAAACTTATGGCCCAAAAAACTTTCTACTTGTATAAGGATAAATAATGGTTAAAGCTTAGTTTTCTTTTGTACTTTTGTTTCTGTTCTTCCTGTGTTTTTGAAGTTGGTGGAAAATCAAGGAAACATGATAGATCCATAAAACATAATAGAAGCATACGGTGTATGCACGACGACCAATCGAGGTGTACAAAACCGGGCTGCCGGTTGTTCGAAAGAGATACCGTGGCCTCGGACACAAAGGGCTAAGAAGAAACATGAGTGGCTTTTAGTCAGTAGAAGTCTGACACTCCCTAGCGCTCCGCCCGGAGCGGGAGGAGTCATTTGATGATTTCTTACCATAAAAAAAATAAAGGTGCAAAAACCAGTTTATGTGGAACTCTCATTTTACGTACAGCTTGATGTATCGCTGTGTGTACACGCACACAAGACACATAAACTCGCAAATTGTAAAAAACAGCAAAAGCTTACCCTGACACTTAGCTCTAAAAATAAAGTTTAGCAACAACAAACTTACAACCCGGAAAAAAAATTGTACAACACTAAAAATAAACAACACAAAAAACTACTACCAACTTTTATACCGTAAGCAAAACTTTTTTTACAGCCTTGCAGAAGAAACTAACATATAATTTTGTTCCAGGGTACTTTTGGCACATCACAGATCTTCATTATGACCCGTTTCACAACTCCCAGGAGCTACATAGAGGTACTTTATGAAACGTATTCCGTTGTTTTATGCTGATGACTTTATTATTTTTATTATTCGCTGACATAGTACTATGAACACTCATAAAACATGCGATAGTGAACTTTATAGTGAATTATTTCGGGTTATTGCGATGAATGCCAGCGTTGTAGGTTTTATTTTCGTGCATATTATTTGTGAATTATTTATTAGTGTTGCCTGTTGGGTGTGTGATGAATGAGGGTAATCAGAGAGAATAATTAATCAATCATGAAGGTGTCAGGTTGATTTTATCTTGTTCCTTCACTTAATTCAGAAATATAATGACCGATGACGCAGTTGAGTACAATATTGTTTTTCTACAGTCTTTTGCATAGTTTTACGTTGTAAAGTTATGAAACGGGTTAGGAGACATCTGGCCCGGTTCTCTAAAGTGTTCCAATCAAATCTAAACACAAAAGTTGTCATCTAGCCCACTGGCCAATTTTTTTGTGGGAGAGATGCCTTATAACCCGTTAGACTAAAAACAGAAGAACCTTTTGGCTAGTTTTTTGTTAAGTATATTCTTTAAGATATTTTTGTTATCAATGCCAAGTATACACAATTTGCTTCCTACTTTGATGGCACGTTAACCGACGGATGCCACTTCAGTCCGTGACCGACCTTCTGTCGCGTAATTTACGTTTAGCTTTGTTGTTAAATAATCGCCTGTAAAATGTATACAGTGCGGAATTATTAACGACATTTGTATCGATTAATGTACATGGACGTTGCATGAGTTCGGCACCAGAACATCCCGGCTCCGAACATCAGACATTGACATACTGCACTAGAAACTCCGTCAATGTCCGCAGTCAGTTGGACGTAGACGGTTCGCACTTTGACCTTTTCATATGACAGAACTTCTATCAATTAACTAAATGTTTACGCCGTAAGGCATTTTATACAACTTTTCGAGTTTTGATTTGTCGAAATTACTGAACCGATTTTAATCAAACTTCACACAATTCACAGACCGACAAACCGAAATTTCCAACTATTGAATTTTTTTTCAATTCATAAGCTTAAGTGTGTGAAGTTTGATTACCATCGGTTCAGTCATAAAATTTCGAAAAATCAGGCCTTGAAATATTTTATTAATTTATCCCCTAAATATTTTAACTTCTCACCAGGTTGCCGCCACAACCGCGGTAACAACGAGCACAGTCACCGTAATGGGCGACATCGCGACCACACCTGCGACAGTTCCTGGCCTCTGATACAGAGCGCCGCCGCTCTCATGGCGGAGCGGCACCCTGACACCTTGGAGTTCGTACTGTGGACTGGGTGAGTATTACTCATTCACCAAGTTTCCCAGGAGACCAAAGTTTCCAACATAGCTCACAGAATAAGTAAGCTGAAGTGGCAATTGGCGGGCCATATTAGCTGCAGAACTGTTGGAGTAGACATGTTCTTGAGCGGAGACCGCGAATCTTGGTAAAGCGATGATCTTCGCAGGTTGGCTGAATTTAGAAACTTAATGAAAGTTGGTGAGAATCAGGCTGAATGGCGTTGAATGGCGATTGAAGAGTCAACTTAAAGTTTGTGCTTTGGACTAGGAAAGTATTACGTATTCACAACTGCTACAGTCGTACAAGTGGAGATTAATTGTATAGAAAAACCACCAAACCCAAAAAAACCCATCTTTTGCAATTAAATATACACATTACAATATCAGCAGTTTCACCCATATCTGTACCAAATAAATCTCTGCTCAATAGCCTATTTATTTTACAGGCACCCATATCCTCAATACAAGAATACCCTGTTGAGTAAAAATAGAACTGCAGAAATCATGACTACTTTTCTTTCACCAGGGACATCCTCTCCTCATCAATGGAGCACCTAAGCGAGGACATAAAGCTGGAAGCCGTGAGGAACGTCACAGACATTCTGAGCAGGACATTCAGCAGTCAGTTCGTATTTCCAGCGCTGGGACACAATGACCCTGCTCCTTCTAGGAGGCTAGTTGATATGTGGATGCAGTGGCTACCCACTGAAGCATTACAGACTTTTGAAACGGGTAAGTATTAAATAACTTGTCTTCTCTCCTGTGAGTTTGTACAAACTGCTGAAGTATAAAAAAACTCAGGAAGTTTAGTAGTGGGTTTACTGCCAAGAATGTCTTGAACTTTTAACGAAAATCTTGGATAGTAAAATGGTAACCTATTTTAACCAATTTTTTTTACGAGTATTGTGTCTAATTTACACTTTTTAACGGCATTCATGATGATCAAAATAATGGTCATTTTAGACGCCCTGAACTTAGTTACTAACGAAAATGTGACACTTTATTTTGTCAAACATAAGCACTTAATATTTATTCAAAAACTAGTTGAACTAATATATGTAACCTAGCCCTTATAAGTACGTTCTAAAATATATGTATATCGTGAGTAAGTAATATGTGTAATGTAAGTAATACGGCCACGTAGAGTTATCAGTAACCCTGTATCCCGTATACAGGGTTACATATAACTCTACGTGGCCGTATTACTTACAGGACGCCAAGAAGTAGTTTATCGATCTTTGTAAAGATTTGGACATTTTTAAACTTCACATTCTATACATAGGTCTGCTACGGCATCAGCTAAGATAATATTTAACCTACATTTCTTCTATTTGTAAAGCCATTACTTTAAAAAAAAAGTGTATTTCGCAAAAACATTTTTTGCAAAAAAAAACAACCAACCTTAAAAAATGACAAAAAGTGAAAAATAAACTTTTGTAACATTTGTTTGTTTGGTTTAATTTTTTGCCACTGACTTCAGAAGCTGATTATTCTCCTGAGGTTTATTTTTACTAAACTAGTCGAAATTATCCAAATTTTTCACCCTATTTCACATTTTCACTTTTCGAAAAAGTTTTTACTGTTCTAGCTTGATCCAACAGGTTATTTTTTTTAATACTGATGCAAAGATTGTTTCCAGGTGGATATTACACGATAGAACAGTCTCACAGCAAGTTAAAGATCGTAGTCCTGAACAGCGTGCTTTGGGCAGGTGGAGCTGCAAGGACTGATGGTCCTCACAGAGGCAGGCAGCAGTGGGAGTGGCTGGAACAGGTCCTCATCAAAGCTAGGAAAAGAAATGAAATGGTAAGGAGTTTAGTAAATTGTTGAAGGGCTGAATCTAATTTAGACGTTTTTTTTTGCAAAATAAAAGAAAAAAAAAAAACATTTTTATTTTTATTTTGACGTTTTTCAGACTTACTATACAGATTTTATGTAATACATTTTGTAAACCCTTTAAATAAAAACGAAGAGGGAAAATGAGGTCAGTTAATTACAGTCAGTTGGCAACTAACAGTAATAGGGGATCGGACAAAAGAAAACTAATTAGTCCGTCAGATAGATCTCCAAAAAATATTGGAGACGTATTTTTTCTTTTTTCACATAAACAAAAAATGAAGTCAATACAGTGCTTCGAAAACTCGTGAACTCTTCGAAAACGTTATATGATAGTACATTTTTTACCTACAAATGACGTCACAACCACATCTTATCGTCGTCAATTTTGATTAATTTGAGAAAACAAAAAACACGTATCCAATATTTTTCGACAATCCAACTGACGGACTAATTAGAATCATTGTTTTTTGACTCAGTCCGATCCCCTATTGTACTAGTTTACCCAAAAAATGTATTCGTCATCATCAATTTCTAAAGATATGTTTCAAACTTCTGTGTTCAAGCACAGAGTTTCATATAACACCGACCATGTAATCCCTTAAATTTAGGTAAAGTTGTACCTACACCTAGACCTAAATAATCCATGTTTCATTTAGGTCTACCTAGTTGCCCACGCCGGCCCAGGAGTGGAAGAGCGTCACAACGCGGGCAGCTCTTCAGCAGCAGGTGGGGGTGAACTGACTCCTCCTGCTAACCAGCACTTGGTGCACGTCATCCGCGCATTCAGCGATGTGATCGCTGGGCAGTTCTACGGTCATCGGCACGCGGACACGTTCAGACTTATTTATAGTGAAGGTTAGTGATTGGTTTCTTTCCTGGATTTGGATCTTCAAGGGCACAACATAGCGAATAGATGCACAGAAGGGAAGTTAGTTTTTTTATGGATTTCTAAGGATTGCTAACTATTGGTATGAATTCTAGAATTCTTGGTATAATCCACGTGATAATATCATAAAAATATATTACTTACTTCTCTGTTTGAATCGGGTTTTGTTAACAATATTTACTTAGAGGACTAAACACTATTACCAATATATACAGGCTGTTAGGTTAAACGTATCTGATTCTCGTCCTAAATATGTAAAAAAAACTATAAACCTTAATTTGTGATTTAATATTGTCCCATGCCCCCCTCCCCCTCCGCTCTCCAGATCTCACTTTATTAGACGTTTCTGTTTGGTCATTGTCCTACGCCAGTTGTAAAATATGAAGGGAAAATAGATTAAACGTAAAAGTCATTGATCCGTGCACATTTTCTGTGATAAACGCAAGGGTGGCGAGACTTTTCCGAAATGTTTGGTATGTCTGTTATTTATCAGTGTATTTTTTTTGTTCATATTTTTATTAGTATCATGTAAGCATGCCCTATTGCAATTTTTAATATGTCCCTCGTTTAAACTAACATACTGTATAGAGACATATAAATTATAGTCATCTTCCTGCCCTTAGCCCATGTCGGCCCAACACGTTTACTTCCATTTTGCCCTGTCAGTCGTAACATAAATGCTTGTTTAATTGAAGAAATAGCGTCTTTTTTTCTTTAAAACAACAAATTGACATTATTTCTTTAAAACAACAAATTGTCAATAATATTCTATCAACCAAAACTGATTTTAAAATAATTGCCAAAAGAGAATCTGTTCCATTAAATAACAGAAAATGTTTTAAAACACTTACAGTTGCCCTCTAAAAAAATTGTTATTATGATGATAGCGGGAGTAGAGCAGTGCTGTTTGCGCTCCTAACGGAAGGTATAAAGGTGTGGTTCTCACAAAGGTTCACCCTTAAACTTCCCTGGAGCATCGTAAAAGGACTAAGGGATTATGAGGATTGATAGCGTTATTTACCTTGTGGGTTAATAGAAACAAACTGCTATTACACATTCGTTTGCGTCCTTGTGTTTATGGCAATATCTCTTTATGTTCGTTTAGTGGACCTTAGAGGTTCATTTGGTACTAGTTTCTGGGTTAGGCAAGATTAAAAATTGGAATGTGGAACAAAGTATTAGATGATATTTAGGATTGGAACCTTTTGACTTTCATAGTGTCTTTTTTTTGTTCCGGGGTGGGAAGTACCTACTCACGGATGTCTGACTGTCTGTGACAGACTCTAACTGACTAAAAACACCCTGGTGTTCCCTTCCCACACTTGTACCGACAATCATGGGAACTATGGCATATCATATGTCGGTGACCAGTCGGTTCACTTTCAAAGTGAAAGCTCGTGAGCATATTCACAAGAAGTTGGCAGATTCGTCTCAAGACTAAGTTGTTGTAGTTTTTCTTGTTGATCTCTCTTAAGTTTATATATTTTGTTATATGTATGTATATATGTATTTATTCTTATATGTTTTATTTATAAATATTTCTTGTTTTTTTTTCTGTTGTTGCACCTACTGAATATTGTCTCTGCATGGTAGACCGGTAGAAAATGCCCAAGGCATTAGGTCCGCCTTTGTACAGTTTTTTGCTTGTGCATAAAGTTTAATAAATAAATAAATAAATAAATAAATATCCCACGATCCCCGGATACTGCTGGCCCGCATCCTCGGGCCTCCTCAAGGGGAACGGGGAACTAGGTACCGCGATGTCATTAACCTTAAAAAGACGTGTCAACCTGAGACAACCAGAAAGAGTTACAGCTACCATGGCGGAGTGAGCTGAACAAATTTAACGACCAGTGGGTCTGATTAATTCCAAATTGTAAGAATTTGAAGTCATGGAACGAGGTTTTTCCTCAACGGTGGATTGATGCAAGCTTACAATGACTGAACTTTAATAATAACATTACAATTATTTACCGTCGAGTTTTCTAGTGGATATTGATACAATGAAAAAAAAGCTGTCATAATATTCTTGTCTTTGTCTTATTCTATTTGGGATCGGCGCAACACCTTATTTTCCATTATCCCTTGTCATGGCATCATTTACTCCCTTCTTATCTTATAAACCTGTAGTCTACATCTACACTTAATATTATAAATAGGAAAGATTTGTATTTTTGTGTGTATGTTTGAAATAATAATAATAATAATATTTAATAATATTTTTCTTTATTTGGGACAACATAGGAACCATTTTTGTTAGTAAACAACTTACACACTAGGGTTAGTAACAAATTGGAATATACCAAAAATATAATTATTGAGTCATGTACTTACGAGGCATTTCGTGAGGACAATGATTCCGCATGAAATGCCTCAGCACAGGAGCTCTCGGGTCCTCAGCCACGACTTTCAGGATGCTATTGTCACTCCCCCGAATCCTCCTCACAAGCGATGCCACCTTTTTCCTGATGATGGCATGGAAACCATCTGTACCCGATTGGGCAAACATTCCCGAGGCACTACAGAAACGAGGGAGTTTCAACATCATCCTGAAAACATTGTTATATTGGACGCGCAAGGCATTTAGCGTCCCCCGAGAACAGCTGAACCACAGACTTCCCGTGTACAGGCCTTGACAGTACGCTTTAAATAATGTTATTTTGACCTGATCGGTACAACGAAAAAATCTGCGCGCCAACATGTTCCCGCGGACCGCCAACGCCCTGCGCTCCCTCTCCACGTCATCATCGTCTTTAAGGTCGTCGACAAGTACATGGCCCAGATATTTAAACTTAGTCACCTGCTTAATATTAGCGCCGTTCAAAGTAATTGTAGCCACGGTGTCTGTGCACTTGCCAGCGGCCTTGAAGACCATGAACTCGGTTTTCTTTACATTATACGTCAGACCATGTGATGCGGCGTATTTCTCACACACCTTCAGCATTTCCTTGATTGACCTGGCAGTCGGGCCCAGCACCACCATGTCATCCGCGTAGCTGATGTTGTTCACACAAACACCCCCCACGCGGCAACCAACACGCATGCCGCTGAGCTCGACCAAGAGGTCATTCACATACAAATTGAACAGCTTTGGCGAGGACAACCCCCCCTGTCTCACGCCGCATTCCAACTTGTATGACTCCGAAAGGCAGTTTGACCACCTAACACAATTAGCCTGATTCGAGTACCAGTATTGAAATATTTTCAATATCTCTGCCGGTATACCTCTGTCTTCCATCTTTCTCCAAAGCACTTCATACGAAACGAGATCGAAGGCCTTGGAGAGATCCAGAAAACAGGCGTACACCGGAGTCTTCCGTTCTGTGTAGTACTGGACAGTGTGCTTGAGAGCTAGAATCGCGCTTTCAGTTGACAGTCCAGGTCTATACCCGAACTGAGCGGTATGTATGTGTATGTACTTATCGAGACAAGACTCAAGCACACTATCCAATACCTTGGCTACAGTTGTCGCGAGAGAAATCGGGCGATAGTTATCTTTGTCCGATATGTCTCCTGTCCTATTCTTCACTATGGGTACCACAGTTGTTTTCGTCAAGTCATGCGGTAAGTATGTATAAGTAATACACATATTGAAGAACATGGACAGGACCCTCGGAACGTGTACACCAGCATATTTTAGGTGCTCAATACTGAGTCCATCATGGCCAGGAGATTTACCTCTACGCATACTATCTATAACTTTTTTAAGTTGCTTCACTGTAAATTTAAGTAAAGGTTCCTCGCCCGCCACGATGGGCTCACTATCTCGCCTAATGGTCGAAGGACCCAGAGGAGAGCGCACTTTAAAGTGCTCCATGAACAAATTAGCTATATCCTCTGGGTCACGTCGCCCATCAACATTCGCAGGGAGGCCAGGTTTAACATCAAGCCTACTAGTGGACTTCCAAAATTTGGTGAAATCTTTTTCGGCTCTTTGCTTAGCTATTACGTCCATTCTAAGTTGCTCCTGGTGCTTCTGACACCATTTTAGACGTCCTTTAAAATTTTTTCGCGACTCAACCATCAAGTCGTAAGCGGAACCAGTACTTGGTTTACCCATAACCACCCAGCCTTGATAGCGTAACCTAGCCTCCCGATGCGCTATCCTCACATTTTCATTCCAGCCGCACACCCGTTTATTAAACCGTTTATGTCTTATACTGGATTTAGATTGTACAGCCGCATCACTCAATATATCTACAAATGTCTTATACATTTTATCTAAGACTAGCCTATGATCAGACAAAGTACAAATCCCGAAGCTACACGCCTCAAATTCAATGGGGAAGTCAATGTCTCGCAAACCCTTATTACATAGATCTCGATATTCACTAACCTGAGCCTCATCTCTCTCTCCCCAGATTACAGCACTGCGCGATGTACTTTGAATCGCAGCGATAGGACTAATTGACCCCAAATTGCACTCTGTAAATATAGGCAGATGGTCAGAAACAAAAATATCTTCAATTATTCCGACATTAACTGTCGATTGCCAGGCGGTTTGTGAGACAATGCAATGGTCCAACCAACTGCCCTTACGATGAAATGTGTTAAAATAGGTACAAGTGTTAGAATCAAGGCCTAAAAATTCTATGTCGGCGCACACCCAAGATCTATCCGCGCAAAAACTATTAAGCTCAGTAAAGAATAATTGGCCTGGTTGCGCATTTAAATCTCCTAAAATAATAACAGTTTGCGCATCATTACCCTCCTCAATTGAGCTGATTTCGCTAAGAATATCCGTAAAAATAGGTAAGTTCTCTCTCGCTTTTACTGGCATGTACACACAAAAAACTAGTATGGAGCGACCAGCTATAGTAGCCTTGATAGCAAACAGTCTGTCACAATGACAATTTATAACATAAACACTATCAAAAACGCCCTTTTGCCATAGTATGGCCACACCACCATATGGTCTACCGACCAGTAATTCGCCGCAATCTACTGAACTCTTACCTATGTACTCAAAATCAGGTGATACAGTACCCAACAGTGGAAGGTCGTGATTGAGTAACCACGTCGTTGAAATGAATAAACTCAAAAATTACGGCACCGATTTCAAAAACTCTTTAAATATTATCAAAATCAAAATCAGCACTTTTCGAACGTCAAAATTTACTTTACTTTTTTACAAGAGACCCCAAAAACGCCTCCCCTTCGACAATTTGTAGTGTTTTAGCTGGAAAGAAGAAGTGGCGGAACAAACTCCCCAGCAACACATCTGTCTGTTAGGTTGGTTACAAGAACCAGACTGGATACAATAGCAAGGTGCAAGTAAATGACTTGACACTAATTTTAATGAATTATTAAACGGTATATAACAAAAATTAAAACATTAACATAAAGACAACACATCAGTCAACTAATCTTGGAAAAAGAACATAAATAACAAACAAATACTTGAAACTTGAAACTTGAAATACTTTATTGCACAAGAGGTGTTGCAGTGAATACAGTAAAAAGAAAAAAAAATAATAAAAAGTTACACTTTACAAATGAACACTTGTATGCTACAAAAATGGTGGGGGTACTGTCCTCTTAGATAGGCTACACAATAGCCTGTAGTAAAGAGAATCAGTGCCTTATCCCTCTAAGAGTGGAAAATCAGTGGCTTAGTGTTTTTGTACAATTAAATATTTTAGATAATTATAGTAACACAAAACAAAAGAAAATAAAAACAAAAAAGATGAAAATTAACGAAAATGCTTGAAAGTATAGGTATAATTTTAGGTGTGGTATGTGAATGTGGTGTGAAATGTGTGTTTGAAAGTGTCTATATGTGTTTGAGATGTGTGTGTGTGTGTGTGTGTGTGTGCCTGTTTTCAGAATATATGTGTTGCGAGGAGACATACTTATGATAGTGCAGTAAACAAGGATTCGGTTTCCTCATACGTTTTATCTTGTAGGTAGGAGCGGACTGCTGATTTACATTCCCGAACAGATAAACAATAAATTGAGATGTTTGCATTAATTTTGTTATACAAAAAAGGGCCCAGATAGAAGAAAATTTTTTTCGTAAAAGAGAAGCGGGTCTGTGGAAGGGAACAAATTAGGTCTTTACGACGTTTTTTAAGTTTAACAAAGGGAGTAGAGCGATGTTGTAACAAGATTGCATGATAAATAAACAACTGTCGTACGTTAAGGACGTTGCAACTTTTATATAACTGAGAGGTGGAAAATAAAATTGGTCGAAATGTTGCAATCTTTAATATTGCCCTGTGTGCAATCTCCAAAGGAAGTAGCGTGGTTTTAGAAGCCCCACCCCAGCAAGAAATGCAGTAAGATAAAATTGACTGACAAAGTGCGTAGTAAACATTGCGGATAATAAATTGGTTGGCTACATGTCTAAGAGTTTTAAAAATAAATATCAATTTTCGTACCCTACTCGTCAGTGCTTCCACGTGGGCTTTAAAGTTTAGATTGTTATCTAAAATGACACCCAAGTATTTAATTTTGTTGACAGACTCTATTTGACTGCAGTTACAATTATGTGTGATATGTGTGAGACATGTGTGAGCAGTGAGGGATAAGTGATTTTTTGGCTGGGATGTTGAGCTAATAGAAAATGTGATAAATTTGGTTTTGCTTGTGTTGAGTGTGAGGGTGTGAGCCAGAAGCCAGTCAAGCGTGGAGTTAAGACCCGTTTGAGCTTGAACTTGAAGTTCGGACCAGGAGTCTGCGAAAAATGTTATTGCGGTATCATCAGCGTAGGTGACAATCTCAGAATTTGGAATGGTGAGATTGCAGAGATCATTAATAAAAACAAGAAACAATGTAGGCCCAAGAATACTCCCCTGTGGTACACCGTATTTAATAGGCAGCTCGTCACTTACGTGGTTTCCTATTTTAACGACTTGCGTTCGATCTGTGAGGTAACTATGGAAAAATTGGAGTTGTGGACCTCTGACACCTATATTTTCTAGTTTTTGTAAAAGGGTTTTAATGGGAACGGTATCAAACGCTTTTGCGAGGTCTAGAAACACTACATAACACAACATACAATATAGGTATTCATGACAAGAATTAGTGTGGTATACTGCAAGTAAAAAGGGTAAAATAGAAAAGTTTTGAATAAAAAAACAACCGACTTCCGAAAAAACAATAAAAAATAACATCATTCCATTTGCAAGTCAGGGGCAAAAATGGTACCTTTTTATTGTTATTAAGTTTTGAAACAATAAAAGTCGTTAAGTCATGTACTGCGTCAGAGGTGGACTTCTTTACGCGAAACCCAAACTGCTGTGGTGAAATAAGATTAAAGTGCTCTAAGTAATCTCTCAGCCTTTTATTAACGAGGCGTTCCATTACTTTGGACAGAGCACTTAATACTGCAATTGGTCGATAATTATTGGCTAAGTTCCCATTGCCACCCTTGAAGATGGGGTGAATAAGTGCCTTTTTAAACGAAGTGGGAAAAACAGAGGTTTGAAAAGAGATATTAAAAATGTGGCTTACAATAGGTGCCAGAGTAGCGGAGTACCTTTTCAGAACGGTGGCTGAGATCCCGTCCCAGCCAGTTGCTGCACTAGATTTCAGAGAATGTATAGTTTTCAGAATTTCAGCATCGTCAGTTTCTTCGAGGACAAACGAAGACATGCTGATAGGAGACTGTGACAGGGTCGTTTGAGATGGTTGCACAGTACTGCCGATAATTTTATCAGCGAGCTCTTTGCCGATGCTGACGAAAAAATTGTTGACTTTATTACAGGAATCAGTTGGGGAATGTGAATTAAGTAATAGTTGAGTTGGCGTGTCTTTTGTTTTGGAAGAGTACGTTATGTTTTTTATAACAGTCCAGAGAGCCTTTGTATTTTGTCCTGCATTCTTTAGTTGTTCGCTGTCGTATTGCCTTTTGACTTTTTTGAGGAGTTTTGTACAGAAGTTTCTGTATCGTTTATACTTCATATGGAGGATTAAGTTGTCTGGCGATAACTTAAGTTTTCTGTGAAGTAAATCTCTGTTTCGGATACATCTCAACAAACCGGGCGTTATCCAAGGTTTGAGTACCCTTTTTCTCGCTGACTGTATTGATGTGGTTGAGTTCTCCATTATAGCTTTTGACAGTAGGTTAACCAGGCTATCCGTGGCAGCATTGGCGTCCTTTGTAAGAATAATAGGGTTGAAATCTAGCTGCTCGTAATATTTATCTAGGCTATCAAAATTTATTTTAGTTATAGTGTAGTTATTTTTTGTACGCGCGTTTTTAGTTTTGATGCATGCTAAGGTAGAGTAGTGGTCAGTTATGGTAGATTCAAAGATTAAAGTGGTTGCAGGACGCTTTGTTCGTATAAAAGTGTGGTCAAGGCAGTTGTTGCCTCTTGTCGGTAGGTAAATAAATAACAGACATTGCCTTGTGTTCAACTCAGCGACCAACTTATAATTAACCAACAATAATTCTTATCATTTAAGTAGTCGTTAATGGAATAGTAAGCTTTTAAAAAAATAGATTTTATTAAATGGCAAGTCTAGAAAAGAAGATGGCAGTTTGTCATAAAATGTTATACCGAGCCCGACGAATGAATTATGAACTTTGTGAAGCCGGTGAAAAGGAGCGCGTAGTTTATGCTTATTTCTATTGTTAAAGTTATGAATATCACTGTTATTAGTTATTAGAAAGCTACATACAACCTTAGTAACAAAGGCTACTTTTAATCCCTGTATTCGCGTGCATCCGTTAGTAAAATAAATGCATTCGTCATCTGCTTAGTATTTTCTAACTGTGTTGTGTTCGACTTCCAGTGTCATCATCATCATTATCATCAGCCTTATATTGTTCCCACTGCAGGGACTCAGGCCTCCTCTCAAGGAGAGGGATGGGCTATAATCCACCACGCGGGCTCAGTGCGGATTGGTAGATGTCACTTGTCTTCGAATTTTTGGTTCTAAGATATTCCCGGATTCCTCACGATGTTTTCCCTCACCGTTTTGAGAGCGGCGGTGGTGAAAATTATACAAAGTAATGCGCCTTGGGTTCGAACCCACGAACATTTGTTCGTTAGTCGGGGCCGCAACCATTGGGCCACCACTGCTCTCCAGCTTCCAGTGTAACTGAATGCAACTGAAAACCAGTATTTTAAATGGAGCGACTGCCTATTCCTCTTCATCTCAGTTAGTACTGAGTACACAATATTAAAGGAATGATAATACATGTTGTCTTTGATGCAAGGAAGTTATCAAAAGTGTAATATCATATAGTTAACATAATATTATTTAACTTTCCTCAAGTAATATTGAAACAACTATCCCCTTTGACGTATAAAGAGTACGTTAAATAACATTTTCTCGAGTTACGAGACGTTTGTGCTACAATAGATATGAATAATAAAATGGAGTTCTTTTGTGTAGTAAAAAATATTATGATGTTATTTATCTCTTTCCTATCTGCTGGAAGCTTTTCATAGCCTTCTCTCAATGCTGTACGAATCTAGGGCATCGGCTCCGTTTTTGAAAGCTCTTTGTTGGGTGGTGAACTGCGGAAAAGCTGAATTGTGAGATTAGTTATACGTCTTTCGAACGGCGGTACAATACGTTAGTTTATTTTGTTATGGATGTTTCACAAGCTTACTAGTGAAATATACAGATGGTTTTCTACAAATGTAGTAAAAACTAGAGTGGTAACTGTGTTTTCACATATTAGCTAGTTAGTAGCTAAATACATTGTGGGTTGTGATGACACAACCCGTCACCACACCTCCGTTCGCATCTACCTCATGCATCGTTTAAATTAAAAGGCTGACCTGAAGTAGACTAGTCGAGAATTTCAGAAACACTAAAGTAGTTCTGTTGGAACTATGTTCTGTGTTGCAGTCATATCAAGCAAAGGCTTGATGTGACTGAAACACAATTCGGTTTCGGTTTAAAGAAACTTTATTCTCAATAAAAACATTAGTCACTTACTTGAGAACAATACTAAAAATATAGATTACAATAAGTTCGTCATCAGTATTACAACTTAATAGTTACCCTTCCAATGCATTCATTTCTCCAGAAGTGATCGATCCGCAATTATGTGCTGGCTAAGTTGAGTTTTGAATGCATTGAAAGAGTGTACATTTCTTATACAGGGCGGTAATTTGTTAAAAAGCTGTGCTCCTTCAAAAGTTAGCATTTTTTTGCCATAGTTAGTTCTTGTTTTCGGTAAACTAGCAAGCTTGCTCGCCGTGTACTGCGTTGACTAACTTGTTTATATTGAGTGAGTGTTATGTTTGAGTGAACGCTTTTGTTAAGAATATTTCTGATGAAAATGCATGTGTTGTAAATGTAAAGTTGTTTTATGTTCATTATTTTTGTGTCTTGATAAATTTTGCTGGTAGATGTTAGATATGGGTAGTTAAATAGTATTTTTATGATTTTATTTTGGGTAATTTGAAGTTCAGATAATTTTGTATTAATTACACAACAACTACAGGACAGGAAGGGCAGGTGCGTAGTACTCGTAACCAGCGTGCGTGTATGACCAGACTGAGGTATGAATGTAGACGAGGCAAAAAGACTATGTAAGGATCGTAGCAGGTGGTGTTACTCCTATGGGAAAAGAGTGTGAGTTTATGTATGTATGAATAAATTATTGCACAGAATACAAATGCTAAGGTCTATGCTATGATAAAACACTGTCTTCTCCGAGTCATAATCGTTTTGCTTGAAGCTTTTAGTTTAGTTACTTGGGGTCGGCCCAAGACGTTATTTTTCATTAATTCTCGTAACGCTATCATTTACCCCTTTTTAGGGTTCCGTAGTCAATATGGAACCCTTATAGTTTCGCCATGTCCGTCTGTCTGTCTGTCCGTCCACCCTATGTCTCAGAGACTCTTAGTACTGGAAAATTGTAAATCGGCATGAATATATAAATGAGTTACGCCGACAAAGTGCTAAAGTAAAATATAGATTTATTTAGGGTATCTCCAGTACGCTTTAAAATGGGGATATTTTTTTGTTCTCGCAATATCCATTATGTGGGATGTCGTTGGATATATATTTAAAAAACATTGCGAGGTGGCTTGAACAGTTTTTCGATTATGGGATCTGTTTGTGAAGTATTAAGCTTTAAAGTGCAAATTTTTATTAGACTAACCTTAACCACCTATAAGGGTTGTGTTTGGGCGTTTGAAAAAAATCATGGTAGTAGGATATATTGTAACGAAAAATGGAAACCTACCCGAGTAATAGTTGACTAACTTATTAAATGTACTTGTATGAAATAATTTCATACACAAAACTGTCTCTGTGGTCTTAAAACTGCAATTGTATGTTTATGTTTGTTTTATTTTTACAATAAAAATCATCGTTCGGAGGTAGGTAGGCAGGTTGGTTAATCGCTTTAGTAAGTTCACATATTTGATGAGCAACTGCGGAACCCTACATTGTGCGTGGTCTGACAAGCACTTGGGCGGTTTTTTATTATCATTTCTCGCTTGTGTGAAGAATGATGGAAACTAGGAATAGATTATTCCATCCAAAGTTTCCTTCTGCTGCTGGTCTGCTTCTCCCTCTCCATCCATCATCAAATTGTCTTTTCCTAGTAATGTGCAATAAGCCAATAGCATCGATTTCCATCGGCCAAGATAGAGGTTAAGAACAGGTTCAATTTGCAATTTAAAAAAAAAACATTTAACGGCTGGACATTGGTCATAGTCGTCTCTCTTATATTGCGTCATGATTTTTTTTAAATATTTTCAAAATATTGTTCACAGGTCGACCAGTATCTTGGGCAATGTTAGCCCCTTCGGTCACACCAAGAGGCGCTGGCAGTACTTCAAACCCAGGATTAAGACTTTATAAGTTTGACTCTAATACCGGAAAGGTATGGTTTAGATTCTCTTGACATAATTGCAACTGATAGCTCCTTTTTTTTTTGGCGGGTAGAAAATCATCAAATAACCCCTCCCACTCTTGGACAGAGCGAAAGGGAGTATCAGACTTCTACTGACTAAAAACCACCCATGTTCCTTATGAGTCCTATATGTCGAGGCGGCGGTAACTTGTGACCAACCCACAGTTCCGACGCGGGCCCCACAAATGTTGCTGACATCTCTTTGAGGCGCGCATGGAACACGAACGCGCCGTCGACACGGCATGTCGTCGTAATGGGCGAGCTAGCCCATCACTCACCGTCCACAGGCCCGCGTCTACGGTGGCCGGAAGCCATCACGTGGCCCCCAACTGATAGCTCCTATAACTACCTAGTCCGTTGCTCAGATTAAAAACAATTCTTTGATACTACAATAAGTAAATGATTTGAATTATAATCTACAAACAAAAATAAAGCGAGAAATACTCTACAGTCTCGCTTTACGCTCAACATATTTTGGTTGGTTTAGAATTAATTAATACTGCAGAAGATTATTATTTGTTATATTATAAGTAAGAACAATAAAGAGAGATAGCGAAAGTGTATCTGTGAGTGAGTGAGTGTGTGTGTGGTCTCCCTCACTCATTATTTATTATGTATATAATGAGTGACGTCAACTATCTATTAATCAAAATTGTAACAGAAAACATGTTTCTTCCACAGGTTTTAGATTACACACAGTATTACTTAGATGTAAATAACATAAGAGGGGAAGCTCACTGGGCGATTGAGTACAACCTCACCCAATATTATGGACTGAGAGAGGTGAGCGCGGCGTCACTCGATGTCTTGGCAGAGAGGATACGGAACCATCACGACCGTGGTGTTTTTACTAAGTGAGCAAATCTTTTCAAATGTATTTTTATTTTCAAAGTTTCCGAAATTTCTGGATCTGGTTCTAAGTACTGAAATAGGATAGGAGGATGGAAAAATGTGATTCCGTGCTACTAGATGAAACGCTACCCTCAGCGCTGCCCACTGCAGCCGATTCAAATGTCAGCTGCATCCAGTTAGACGGAAAAATAGCTGGGAAAAAGCTAAGCAGACGATTATGACCTTAGTAGTCAGTTCCGTTCCAGCTATACCATCTTCACACAGCAATAAATAAAGTACAATAAATAATTTGTATTGTTTTGGTCTAGATATCTAACAGCACTACGAGTTCGCCACGCACCAGACGTCGCTGAATGTGACTCAGCGTGTGTGCACGTTCATTACTGTGCAATAACACGCGCCGACTACAATGACTTTCGCGTGTGCGTCCGCAACCCCGCGTCGGCGCTAGCGTCGCGCGCCGCACACAACTCCGCGGCCATCTTACTTTATGCCATCTTAATTTTACTAAAGTCGTAATATTTTGTGTAAATATGCTTCTGTGTTCCCAAATGGCCTTTTGTCTGCAGTAGTATCAGTGTTCAGTTTTACATTCCCAAATTAATATTGCGAAATGAAACAGTGTGTACATATTTAATCTCAGAATTCATTTGTCTCACAAATATTAGTTGAACTAATAATATTTATGACAAACTTCTCATTAATCATAACAATCATTTTCCTAAATCATTTTACTTTCAAAGTGACAAGATTAATTGGAAAACTTAGCTCGGGGTTATCATTTGTTTTACCTGAAAGCATTGTTTCGTGATTATTGTAAAATACATTAACGAACGCTTTAATTTATAAAAGTAAAAATGGATTATAAATCATAATAAATTATTGAGTGTAATTAGAAATTGTTTATTGTGATCTTTGTCGCTAATTTGATTGTGATAATTGACATTTTTGTATAATATAATGATAAGTGAACTGAATCAGTGTAAGTAAATGAGAATAAAACATTTGAAGAAAAAAGTTTGTTTATTTTTTTTAATAACTCCTACTATTGCGTGCTACGCTTTAGTTGATTTTATATTATCTTACAACAAGTTACTTTTAAAGGCCACAGAACCATCTAGCTGTAGTGACAGTCAGGCTGACCTCCTTTATAGAAGGAACGGCAATGCAATGGCAACTGGATCAAACGATTCTTAGAGTGAAGACCATATTTCGACCTTTTACATCTTATGTCGCGCCTTGGCGACAACTATTAATGTTAGCAGTCTAACAATCGATCTTATTCGATTGATTAAGTTAGTTTTTGCTGAAATAAAATATAATTTTTCAATGTTTACTTTTCATCTGACATTACGTCAGTCAAGCTGTCATTTACTTTTTCTTTGATTTTGTGTCATAGTTTTTCTTAGTGGTTAGGACTATGAAGGTTACATTTGATTTATATAATTTGATTTATTTTTATTAGCTCAAATAGTGTAATTTATTGATAATTTCTTTTAAGAGTATCTTATTTTACGCCTATAAAATTAATTAACACGCTCACAGAATTCTTCTAGGAAGTTTTTGACTAAATAATACTGGCCGTTTTAAGTACAGGCAACTCACAATTTTTGATTTCAAGAACTTGTATTCTAGAAAGACTAGAAGAATAAAATGAAACAATTGGGTGGAAAAAACGCTCAGATTGTCCTTTATAAGGGAATTTCTGAAGAATTCCCTTCAGTTTATTTTTGGGTTTCAAAGAAGAACCATTACATCTACTAAAGTCTACATCTGGGTTCTGAAGTGGAATCAGTGCATAAGTCGACGTCTAGGTTCCGAAGAAAAACCATCGTATCTCCAACGCCGTCGTGTTAAATCTTACTCTCCGGGAGCTCTACAAGCGCCTCTACTAGTAACTATTCTCCGGGCCTCCCTAAAGGACTCACCCGTGATCTACTCGCCTGGCTGCAAGATTGACCTGTCCTGGCAGTAGTTTACCGCGCCATTCTTCAACTGACCTACAACGTGGCCTTACTGGAACTGACAAGTATATGTAAAACTTCCTCTAACGATACATTTTGTAGAGCGTGAGTTAGGTAGGTCCGTGTTTTATAGATCCCTGTATTTTCTACCCCTCATCCCTTTATTAAATTTAATTGTTAAATTATTTACCCTTTTTACTTATTAGGGTTAAGTAATACGACAATAGATGAAACGGTGGACGAAAAGGTGGCTCGGACAGACTGGGAGCAATCGAAGGGTCTTTTGGCGCAGCTTGTCGAAGATTTTTATCTAACAGTGGATATACATCAATTAGAATACTAGCATTAAAAATTATCATCAAACTTTGAAAACATCCGGGTCTTGAATACACGGGATTCATGCCGACAGCGACATGTTCTAATCCCGCAAACTCACTCATGCATTTCATTAATGAGTATCTTGAGAGATCCGACGTAAGTTCGGCGAACATAGTTCAAAGTGCACTTAAAACTATTAAATAGCAGTTACTGAGAATCGCAGACTCATCAGCTGTTTCATTACAGACAATCATTCTAGATATACGTTAACTGAAGCGCGAATCGAAACCATTTTACTTACAGAATAGGTAATATCCACTACCTTCTAACTTGTAAGTAAGTATACCTATTGCTTTAATGTTTCTGCTATTATTTAGTGTGTGTGGAAAGCTTGAACAACTAGAAAAAAAAGTTATATATAATAGTAATAAGACTTTATTTCAGATAACTAATTGATCCATAATGATTAGTAACAATTGTAACTTATATACTACTAGCTGAACCTTGATGCCTTGCAATGCCCTTTTACCTACCTACTACCTGCCTTCTACGTACCTACTACCTACCTACCTACCTATCTACTACCTACCTACCTACTACCTACCTACCTACTATTATGTATTCGTCAAGTTTTCATTGTTTTTAAAATGTATTCTGCTATTTAGGGCGGAGACAAATCCAACGAAACTAAAACCATGAAAATTGATCCAGCAGATCTCGAGTTATAAGTGTTGTATCAAACCCGTCTTTGTTTTATATATATAGATGTTAGTAGGCAGTAATAATTTAGAAAAAAGACTGACAGCGTTAGTAATAATGTTCTTACAAACTATGTTAGTAATACACTTACACTTGTGATATCATTGCCGCAAGGTGACAGGCCCAGCCGAAACATTGCAGCAGTGGTTCACAAACACACAATCTAGGCTGGTTGCTATCATAGAGAGGATGCTGTTGGGGCTGCTCCGCACCCTACGGACCAGAGACGCACATCGCTTACGCATCAAGGCGTAGAAACAATCTACGTGAGCTTCAGCAAACATCACTCATGCGATGAATAATAATGAAGTAATCCATTTTTTTTCGATTTCTTCATAAATTAAATAATTATTTTGTATCTATAAAACTATTTTTTATGGAATGATAAAACAAAAAAGTATTTGAAACCACATCAAAAATAGGTCAAGTTTTGGTAAACTAATTAACTTGTTACAGTTATAATTAACGCAGTTAGGGCATAGTACAGAGGCTTCGTCTAGCAATGAGTCAAAAACTTAATAAATTATGTAGTAGTGTGTGTTTGTGTGTGTGTATTATGTGTCATACTACATTATCAAGATTTTATTGTTCCCACTGCTGAAATACAACCTCCACTGTGTGAGAGAAAGTCGGCCGTAATCTACCAAGCAAGCCCAGTGCGGATTCAAATAATCATAGCAATTTTGACTGGCCTGTTGGTCTAGTGGTTAGTGACCCTAACTGCTATGCCGGAGGTCGTGGGTTCGATTCCCACCCAGGACAAATGTTTGTGTGATGAGCACACGATCATTTGTTCTGTGTCTGGGTGTAATTTATCTATAATATGTATGTATTTAGAAATATATAAGTATGTTTATCTGTTGTCTAGTACCCATAACACAAGCTCTGCTTAGCTTGGGACTAGATGGCGTTGTGTGATAGTTGTGGAATATTATTATTATTATTATATAATGTATATACCGTCCATTACCAACGAATATTTAATTAATACTGTAATACAAATCAATTTCATTTTAGCCACAGTCAGTTTCAGTCTTCACATCAAATCAACTTAATTAATTCGTCGACGTATATCCAATAACGAATTCCCTTGATAAATATCGCATTCGGTAACAAAAGCACAAAGGCTGAAAGTCGTCCCATAAATACGAATACTAAAGGTAAAGCCCACCTATTGTTATAAACGGGCCTACAAAAATATTCGCATTTCTATAAATACGTACATTATTGAGCCAAATATCCGAGCAATAACTGATCTCAACATTCATATCGTCGTATCCATATGAATATATTTCTAAGGACCGTCCTAGTATTACTAATCTTTAGGGGCGGCCCTAAAACGACCGAGAAAAATGGGTCATCTCTACCTTTCCTTGAAAGCTTTAACATCCAGTGTAAACTGACCCTTCTTTTCTTTGCAGCTGTGTTGAATTGGAGGCCGGTGTTAGGTGGATACGAATACGTAGATGCCGTATGAATACATCTCGATGTACCGAAGGGTGAACTTCGTGTAGAAAAAACTGGTAAAATGTTGGTAAGCATTTATGTGTTGAGAAAGCGGTTTGAAAGGGAAGGCGTTAGTTTGGAACCCCTTTGTCGTGTTGACTGACATTTGATGCGTATAATAATGAGTATATATTGTGCGGCAAACATGAAGATACTTAGTATTCTTTGGCCCCATTTTTGTAGCAACAATTTTATAACTCAAGGGCAACAATGTCTGGAGATCATCAGACTTTGTGTCACATTCATAAAAATTACATGAAATTAAGATCCTCAATAATAAAATATACTTTTTGTAATAAATATTTAAAAATGTATTTAATATGTGAGAAAATGAATAAGGTAAAAACGTACTTTCCTACATTATAGTTCTTTTAATAACCTTGAATGTCCTGGTGCTGGGCAAAAGCCTTCCCTATATTCTTCAGAGTTCTCTTCTTCAGCGCCACCTCGAACCAGCTTTAAGGATGCGCGACCAGGTCACCTCGACACATGTTTCTAGGCCAGCTTTGGTAATGTCGTTCATCCTCAAGCACACCCATCGTTTGATCTTCACGTATTCGACTCAGCTGGCCCTCCCATCTCCCTTTAAGCCTGGCAGTCTTTTTGCCTACGTCTAGATAACAGTTTATGTAACAAAAATAACAGATATTTGTATGATCGGATCGGACTGATTTAAAAAAATATGATTCTAATTAGTTCGTCAGTTAGATTATCTAAAAATATATAGGGTACGTGTTTTTTGTTTTATCAAATAAATAAACAATTACGAAGATAAGACGCGTCAAAGATCATGAATGGGGGGTTGTCGTCATTTGTAGGTAAAACATGTACTAACATGTGACGTTTTCGAGGAGTTCACGAGTTTGCGAAGCACTGTATCGTCTTAATTTTTTATTTATGTGAAAAAGTACGTGTCCAATATTTTTTTGGAAATCTATCTGACGGCCTAATTAGTTTTTTTTTGTCCGATCCCTTATTCAGTGCGCTAGAAACAATGTTAGCTACAATTTTGTTTCATTGTTTAATAGCGAGCATGAATAGCGTGAATATTGTGTTCAAATTCAAAATACAACAAATTAGGTACCATTTAAACATAAAGAACAGACACAAGGTTCGTATTTTGAGATAAAAATAAATTAACTAATAATGAATCTAAATCGAGAAATGAACTATAGTAATATAGAATGTTGTTTCTGTTTAATTATAAACGTTGATCAAAGATAAAATAAAATTTAGTAGAAGGTAATTCTATGATTTTACTCAAACTTGTTCTCGCTTTAATTAAAACTCATAAATAACTTCTGGAATTAATTAAGTATTTTATTACTGCTCTTGATATCTAATAAAGGTTTCGTAAAGAAACTATGACAGTCATCATCATCTGCCAAGACTTTTTTAAACTAACTTTGGTTCTAGGATAAAGGCAGTACCTAATGATAAAAATAAATGCCTCACAATAAAGTGCCTGTTTGGTAACCTTTTGGGTCTACCTTGAAAAGGCGTCTGATTTTGAGGAGAACACCGGAGAGCGTGTGGTTTTTGCCTTACTAAAACCAACCCACTGGTCACAATCTTTACATTAAAGGAGTCACCGTTACCTCTTAAAACCTGTCCAGAGCCTGGTTGTAACCTACATAAACTTTCCGTTAATTTATCTAAGTGGGTGTAGATCTACTTAGGTACAAAGAAAATAATACTTTTTATTACTTGTACTTATTTATGTACTTAAGTTTAGTGCCTAGGTAATAAAATAAGACTAAGGGACAATGTCAGCAAGAAAGACATTAGAGGCTAATAGACTCGTCTTGTCTGCTAATGAAAAGTACTATACTACTTTGTCTACTATTGGTGGAGATAAATACATCCTTAGAGAAGTTTGTGACTAAATATGGATAGCCGTGCGGGTCGATCTTCATATTAAACCGCCCTATAAAATACATCATTGAGAGAGAAAGTAGCTGGAGTCTACATACGCGTCATCACGCCTTCAATCCTGAAGATTTTGACAGAGGTGTACCTCATAATACACTCATATTTCACCAGTTAAGATTTGTCCCATGTAATAGAGGTCGGGCCTAATTGCTTTCAACTGGGCACAGACCCAGACTACGTGGTTAATACCGAGAAACGCTCCTGAAGGAACAATCCAGTAACACTTCACGCAACCTTTTATTTTTTGGGGATTGGGAAATCACGAAATAACCTCTCCCGCTCTTGGGCCGAGCGAAATGGAGTGTCAGACTGCTAGTGACTAAAAACTACCCATGTTACTTCTTAGCCCTTTATGTCGAGGCCGCAATATCTCTCACCCAAGCTGGGAATTGCACGAGGCAGTCTAGTTGAAGTTTAGTGCGTAAAGTAGATAAATGCTGTTTTCTGAATAATTAGTCCACGTGTAGTGATGGTAATATTGTAAACAATAGCTACGGGCAAAGTTTAGGTAACCAGCTGAAATACCAACTTCAGTTGTTACTTCAGCAACTGAAAACTGAAAGGTTCTATGAAAAGCCTAACGGTCAATATTATAATCTCCTATATTCATTAATAACCTCGAAGAGTACCCTCGCCATTTTTGTAATTCAACTCTTTCTAAAATTAATGAGTTTCAATTCTCATGAAGCGGTAGACCCAAGGATACCACGTGCAATTAAATTAGGTGTCTAATGATGTAAGAAAGGGCCTTTGTTAAGGTCTAGCGATTTTACTAACTATGAACAAAGAAACGTCGTAAAAAGAGAGTATTTATAGCAATGCGGATGAGTCTGTTTAGGAACTATTTTAGCCGAGAATAGAGCCATTAAAAGGAACACCAATAGTGTTGGTGAATTAGGTAGTTGAAAAATAAGTTAAGGTATGAGGAACAGGGTGTAAAGTTCCTCATCCCCCATAAAAAAGGGAGGATTCTCCGACCAGACGGGTGTTGTGTCTGGTGGGCTAACTGCCCGACATTATAATTGTCAGTCGGGATTTTCTATATGAGTTAATGACGCGGATAACTTTGATAGCGCGATGAAGGATTTGTCAATAGGGATGTTTAATGACTTTAAAAAAATATGAGTCTAATTAGTCCATCTTTTAGATTATCGCAAAATATTGGATACGTATTTTTTGTTTTATCAAATCAATAAAAAATTGACTAAGATACAACGCGTCAAAGATTTGATTGGGGGGTTGTGACGTCACTCACCCTTAAAGAATGTCATACTAATGTCTTAGAAAATGACGTCACACGAGTTTTCAAAGTACTGTATCGTCTTCATTGTTCGTTCACGTGAAAAAAAAAATACGTGTTCAATATTTTTTTGGAAATCTATCTGGATGGACTAATTCGATTTTTTTGCTAACTACCCTTTTAGTGCTCATGTGTTGCGATAGATGTCGCTGTAATAAGCTTGTGATCCACGAAGGGTCAACCAGAGTTGTTTTTAATGGTGAACGCACATTTAGCCAGTTCTCTTTAAGCCCCATATAACAGGGAGTGAATCTACTACCTTCAACAAGGCGCAACAACGAGGCAGTATCCTATCATATCCTTATTTTACTAAGGTAAAACTGATTTCATAAATTGCCAAGCAGCAATTTTATTTTATTTGTCTGTGAGACTTACAGCTAATACAAACAGTAGGTATTCTTAGACGATAAGAAATTGAAGGTCTTTTATAAGTTTCCACTGATAAAAATATGAAACAAAAAAAATATGAGTTCTATCTTCGTTTAAGATGTCAAGAGATAGGAATTGAAGACCATGGGCATAATACCAAAACTTGCATCAGCAAACATCTTGTGTGACACCGTCTACTCGATGATTACCCTGTCCGTGTATGGACACGGATATTGTCATATATGTAATTATAAATTACCCTGGAACTAAATCCGTAAAATGCAAGGAAAGCCATATCATTCAACATGAAGGTAGGTCCTTTAATCCACTGGTTTACGTAAATCTGACCCTGACTTAACAAAACCGCACAACTTAAAAGAATATAAACCGTAATTTAGAAATTCTCCGACATTATTTTCTAAAGCTTTCTTCCTAAAACGTCCCCTTAAGAATTCCACTTGACAATTATTTTTTTTACATTATTGTCGTGGAATGTAAGCGGTAGGCGGTAAAACGGAAAAGATAATAAAAAGATAAAGATGTGGAGATTAAACGTTTGTTTAATTCTCTGAGTATTTTTGGACAGACAAACCATGGTAATAAGATTACTGATTACGATGTTTTCCTTCACCGTTTTGAGAGCAGCAGTGATGAAATAAATAACACATAGTAATGTGCCTGCCTGAGTACCTACGATCTACTGTTCGTAAGTCGGGGCCGCTACCACTGGGTCACCGCTACTCACTGGGCCAGAGCTGCAAAGCTGTATGACTTGGCAAAAGGATTATGTTATAGCAGGTGACATTTTATGTTTTTTGCCTAACTCCATGAGAAAAGGGCGTGAGCTTATGTTTGTATGTGTAGGCTAAAACTACTGACCGCCACCTACTTACAATTCACATTTTATTGTAACTGCCGTATTTTACTAGACTAGAAGGTCAAAGACATTGAAGGATTTTTACACTAAAAACGGGCCTATACAGGGTGTAAACTAACCCTTCACACTGCCGACAACCAAGCATTCTGTACATCAAACTAAGTACCTCTACACAACTTTTGTTTTTGGGGTCGAAAATCACTTTTTTACGGTAGGTAGCACACTTAAAACATTGTGCTAGTGGATGCTTTGAATAGTGAACGGGTCCCGGAGCCAGTTTAAGTAAAGTTATGACCTGAAATCCTAGTATTAAAAAAAACAGCTATGAAAAATTTGGAACTTTACCCCCAATATTTCCGTAACTAACTTCCCAGGTTTGGAGAAATAAAACAAATATCGCAGTGGTGGGGAGAACAAGTGCCCTTCGTTTGCTTTAAGGATACTTTTACACCCTTTATAATAGGTAGTTGTTGCCAATTAAGATTGCAATAGCGGTAATTGTCCTTTCCCTAATATATTTTCATCGATTTTCATTAGAAAAAATGTTGAAGATCACTAAGATGACGCTTCGAG
Organism: Diarsia rubi; assembly: GCA_932274075.1. Taxonomy (NCBI): domain Eukaryota; kingdom Metazoa; phylum Arthropoda; class Insecta; order Lepidoptera; family Noctuidae; genus Diarsia; species Diarsia rubi. The sequence continues at coordinate 18,982,386 of OW026417.1, read as the reverse complement.
ACATGAGTAGGCTTATTTTTGGAATTGAAAGTCCAGAACGTTATTAAAGGTAGAATGGGTCAATAACTGCTATTGCAATCTTAACTGGCAGCAACGAGATTTCTTGCAAATGGTTAGAAACCTTACTTAGAACATGAAACATGAGTTTCTCATGACGAACTATCGTATCCATAGAATGAACTCCCAAAACCAGCTTTCACTATTTTACTTAAATTCTTTGACAAACTTACCGTAAAATAAAGCTTAGATTTACACTATCATAACTTCAAAAATCTCTAGAATAACTTGCCTTGCAGCAGAATGCAGTTCGTAGGATCGCCTATTGTGCCGGCAATGACCTCCAGAGGTCTTTTGACGATATTTCATGTTGCTTGGCATTTTCATCGGAGCTCAGCGTAGCTATTTCGAGTTATCTTTTATTTTTCTTTCTGTTGTTTAGTTTGACCTAGAATGTGTTGGTCTTAAGGTTTGGTGTTGCATTTGGATCCGGTTATTTTATTAGATTTGGGGGTCTAAAATGGCCACTTTAGCAGATCATAATATAAATTGCGTTTCTAACGCAATAGATTGGAAAAATAAAATATAATTAGTCCGTCAGATAAATTTCGGAAAAAATATTTTCCAAATATTTTTATTCCTCGTAAATAAAAAAATAAGACGATAGTGCTTTGAAAACTCGTGTGACGTCTCATGTCAGTACATTTTTTACCTACAAGTGACGTCACAAGCCCCTCCTCATGTTTTATTCGCGTCTTATATTTTGACGCATTTTATCTTCGTCAAAAAACACGTTACCAATATTTTTCGATAATCTAACTGAACGAACTAAACCGAATCATATTTTTTTGAGTCAGTCCGATCCCCTACTCACATTATGATCTGTTAAAGCGGAAATTTTAGATCCCCTGTTTCTTAGTAGGTCATAGATGGATCATTAGGATTTAAGTATAACATCGTGCCTAGTAATCTCCAAAGGGTAAGGCAGAGCTGCATATAATAGTACACCTAGATTTCGTCATTTATGTTTATTGGCTTAAAGTAAAAAAATTGAACTGATTAAAAGCGAAGTTTTTACCGTTAATACAGTTTCATGCATAAAACATCTATTAAAACGTGTTAAATTAAACATAAACTTTACAATAAAACTCTAACTTCAAATAAAACTCGACTTCTTCTGTAATCCTAGGTTACTACACGGAATTGAACGAGTCTACTGTTAATCAAAACTGCACATTAGTACCGTTTTAAGCACCTTTAAAAAACAACATCACATGCACGCCAATCGAAGTTTAAAAATTCACGTGACACGGGAATACTTTTTCAGCGAGCAGGTTCAAGGTATACAATAAAGTCGAATGTAGGTTGGCAGGTCCAAAAAGCCTGCTTCATTTGTTTACTTTTCGAGTCACGGGGCAAGACCGCAGTGGTTGGACATAAAATCAAATTAGCCGCTAATAAACCAGAAGCAATCCGCTTTTACCAGCCAATTTAATATGGCCGAATTGTGGTGCACGCTCGCACTAACTTTTTTAGCGTAGAATGGATTACTGGACGTGTGCTGAGTTTTTTCAGTTCCAGATGTCAGTTATGCTATTTTTGCTCTCTAGTGAGATCACAAATCCAGATGGATGTGATGTGAAAAGTCTAATTGGTCTCTAGCTCGCCGTCCGCGCGTCTTATGATGATGACAGGTCGTGTCGACGGTGCGTTCGTGTTCCACGCGCGCCTCAAAGAGCATCATGGGAGGGGCCCGCAAGGGTCGACGCCCGTTGGGGCTGCGGGATGTTGTAAGAAATACCGCGGCCTCGACATTAAGGGCTAAGAAGGAATATGGGTGGTTTTGGTGGAAGCCTGACACTCCCTTTCGCTCTGCCCAAGAGCGGATGGGATTATTTGATGATTTCCCAACCACCCAAAAAAAGAAGGCCTTATTGGTCTAGTGGTCTTATGATTGAGGTCCTGTGACAGTGTGTTATTAGGATTTTTGATCAGGTATTTTTCAGTAGCAGTCGTAGATTAGATTCGTGTCCGGTTGAATGAATAGGCTCTCTCTCTGTTACATGGGACTAAAACATTTCCTGGTGAAATAGTGTAAGTAATAATGAGAACACGTCTGCTTAACTCTTTGGGTACATAGAAATAGTACATAATAGATACATATAACATCACGCCTGTAATCCCTTACATTGTAATATGTTTCCCCTATAGGTTTTATGTTTTACATTCAAATTATAATTCACACGATATAATTCAAATATAACCGCGAATATCAATTTACATTTGTATTTAACAAAACTCAGAACTGATTGTATTTCTGTAGTTGCCTAAATATATATTCGAATCAATGATAAGAGAAATGAACGACTTCTACGAAACCGAATGATTGAATCGCAGTTAAATTGACATACTGCGTAATATGTAAATCCGATACCGCGTATTTTAAACAAACTGCAGTCAAAAGCGAAGTAAAAATATAAAAAAAAATACACGAAAAAAAAAATAGGAATGCGCGGTATACCGGTCACGCGCGCATTTCCGGACTGCGGTATTTTTCCTTTTTTTTTGTTACGACCATTTTATTCGTCGGAATGAGGACTTTTGTGTGAAAACTATACGGGTAACTGTATCGGTATTTATTACTTTACCTCGTATTTCTCTCTGCATACATGTTATTGGGAAATTCGTCGTATTTTCCGTTAGATGAATATGATGTACCTACATACAACGACGACAATTAGGCACTATGGGGTCATAGTACTCCTCCGCATCAGAAAATATACACCATCCATGCTGCATCAAACGGCAGCAGAATGACGCAGATCAATAGAAACATTTCAATAAAGCCATAGCCACCCACTACGTTCTCAAAATAACATGTGACAAACTCAATCAGCAACGAGAAGCCAGAACGTCACAGCAATAGTATTTCAATGGCTGTCTGACTTTGTAAAGGTTCTACGTTTACAGAAGCACCGCATTGATTGGTTGTGTCGTGTACCGACCATCATTGAAATACTAGATTCAGTTGTTTCTGTGAGGATTTGGAACTGAAACAGATATTGTAACCTAACAATATAATACCACGTCTGAAATCCCTGAAGACTTAGGCATACTTAATAGTCTGTACACCAACATTTTGCCAATTATATTTAAGTTTCACGTGCGAGCGTATTACATCGAACCCAGGATTTCAAGCTCAACAGCAACACTTGCAAACACTAGTCATCATCATCATCATTACAGCCAAAAGACGTCCACTGATGGACATAGGCCTCCCCCAGGTGTCGCCACATTGACCGGTCCCATGCGGCTCGCATGCAGCGGGTCCCTGCAACCTTCACCAGGTCATCGGTCCACCTAGTGGGAGCCCTTCCAACGCAACGTCTTCCAGTTCGCGGTCGCCACTCCAGATCTTTTCGGCCCCTTCGGCCATCCGTTCTGGCCGCAGCAATATGCCCAGCCCATTGCCACTTAAGTCTGGTGATTCTTCGGGCTACGTCGGTAACCTTGGTTCTCATGTGGATGTCCTCATTTCTGATTCGATCACGCAAGGAAACTTCGAGCATAGCCCTCTTCATTACCCTTTGGGTGACTTTGAGCTTTCTGATGAGGCCCATTGTGAGCGACCACGTTTCGGTCCCGTATGTAATCACTGGCAACACACACTGGTCATAGACTTTCGTCTTAAGAGACCGTGGTAAGTTGTACGAGAGGATACCGCGCAACTTCCCGAACGCTGCCCAGCCGAGTCGGATTCGAAGATTGACCTCTTTCTTGTAGTTAGACCTACCCAACTGGACCTTTTGTCCCAGGTAGACATAATCGTCCACATCTTCGAGTGTAGAGTCTCCAATCTTGATAGTCACTAGTCCAACGAGACAAAAGAAAATATTGTGAAGACTCAAAATAATGCGACGCTGAGAACAAGGTTTGTTGGATTAATCCCCAGCTCGGGAATCGAATCCAAAATCAAACGTCGTAATAAATAAATCACACTAATATTATAAAGGCGAAAGTTTGTGAGTGTGTTAGTGTGTCAGTGAGTATGTTTGTTACTTCTTCACGCAAAAACTTTGGATAAAATTTGGTTCACACTAATATTATAAAGGCGAAAGTTTGTGAGTGTGTGAGTGTGTCAGTGTGTATGTTTGTTACTTCTTCGCGCAAAAACTACTGAACGGATTTGAATAAAATTTGGTACTCAGTTAGTTTATAATCTGGATTAACACAGAATAGTTTTTATCCTGATTTTATCTTCCCGTGGGATAATTTTAGAGTTGTAGCGGGTGAAGCCGCTTGCCACAGCTAGTACTTTATAATATACACAGACGGCTCTGTATTGAATCGTCATAACAGCAAAATGACAATTTAGCAAAATGTCCTATTCTCAAGTCATGTCCCAGCCTCAAACCCAAGATCTATGGTTCTAAGACAAAAGAGTTGAAATTGTTGTCATACAACACATACAATATGTAAGTTGTACATAGCCAAAAACATAGTAGGTACCTAACTAAATTATTCAAATAACATTCACAAACCCGACAAAGCTTCTTGGTAACCACATCACCGTTCTCCACTATTATTACATAAACCATGGATTTTAGAACTAAAGTATTCCCAAAGCGGCTGATATTCAGGACTTCACTACCCTTGTCACCCGATGTCACTCGGGAATTCGTATTGTAATAATAACTTGGATATCTGTGATATCTTACGACTGTCTGAAGCCTGAATATTACACTTTTTTTGTTTCAGAATATTCATTAATAATAATGTAATGTTCATTATATTATTATGTTTAGTAGGAAACGATTTTAATTAAGATTGTTGTCTTCGAGGGCTATATTAATAAATCACTGTCATTTGAGGGCTCTATTTTAGGCCGTTGTTATTTCTTGATTTTTAATAAATAATTAACTTTTATGTCGTTGAGAGAGAATTCTAGAAAAATATGCAAATGAAAGATAAACTAGGTTCTGAAGTCTCCATTTGGGGCTGCGGGTTGTTTGAAAGAAATACCGCGGCCTCGGGCTTTTTTTTTTAATTGGGACAAGCCCGCCTCACTATTCCCAAACCACTGTAACTTCTGTAAGCTAGAATCAACAGTGGCGACCACAAGAAAAGCGCCGAGACAATGAAGCTCGACGAAGTCCCAGAGAAATAATTTGACTGTCTTGGATCCCGCAACGAAATTAATCAGAAAAGACTTCCCTACATATCAGCAGGTGACAGAAAATAACAAGGCCATTAGGCACACAGGGACGTATACAACTGGGATAAGCCCAGTTGCCTAGCACCATGGATATTGTTGTCATTAATATTACTGGGTCCTAAGTTGTGAGCTGTTTTATTTGACTCCAATAATAGGTATGACAAAAATGCTTGAACGCACGGAAATTTGTTCTAGTTTCTACAAGGTCCGTATAGTAAATAACTCCGGCCTCGGGCTAAGAATAAACATGGGTGGTTTTTGTCAGTAAAAGTCTGATGATGAGTCGCTCAGCCCGAGAGCGGGAGGGGTTATTTGATTATTTCCCACCACCAAAAAAAAAGTCTACATAACATGACACGTATAAACCCCGAAGAGATAGGCAAAGGTGTGCCTCATAGTACACCATTATTTCGCGAGTAATACTTCCAGTCCCATGTAATAGAAGGGATGTTGCCCTCAACCGAGTCAACGGTACAACTCTTGACTCCATAGGTGCCACGGAGAATTTTTTGATGGAAAAATCTAGTGTAACAACAGCTCACTGACAGCACTGACAGCGCGTCACTCGAGTCAACCATAGCCAAGCCAACCATAGCCAAGCCACCTTAGCAAACCATAGCTTAGCCACTCTAGCCAACCATAGCCAAGCCACTCTAGCAAGCCATAACCACCGGACGCCGCCGGTGGGGGAAAAAGCTTTATAATACCCTGCAATCACATTCTCGGTCTCTTGTCACTCCGATTACAAGCATATGCAGAAACTCTGTACAAATTTATTTAAAAAGTACCTATTAAATCAAGTGTGATTCTGACAAGTGTGATTCTGACAAGTGTGATTATTTAATGCCCTTCTGTTTCACTAGTAACGTTTCGTCCAACGACCTTAACTAACTTTGACTAAGACAAGTTCCCGTCTGTGTCTTGGGCTAGTGGTTTGACGACAGGCCAGAATTGACGCAAACCCAAAGTAAGTGCTATGCAATAATTTTATTGTAGGTTTAGTCTCGAAACCACCAATATTCTGTTTAGAAACTTATTTTTTAGCCTCTACTGCCCCACTGCTGGGCAAAGGCCTCCCTCAAATCCTTCCCAGAGCACTTTTCCTGTGCCGCCTCAAACCAGGCCTCGTGGTACAGTCGAACAAGCTAATAAGAATACAGCCAGCTAACTTGCATTTACTTTTAAGATTATACAGATACATTTAGAGACTGATGCCAAACGATAACTAAATTGTAATCAATATTTTGTAACGACAGTGGTAAAAAATAGACAGGAACTGATTAATTATTTTATTCGGGAAGAGTCTCCACTTACAAGTTTCACAATCGAGCGCGACAAGACCTCGAAACTGAGCTTACAGGGCATTATATAGACTTATATCCCCACCGGAGGCATCCGGTAGTTATGGCGGTGTCTTCGCTTAACTGTGATTGGCTCGCTAGTGGTTGCTAGAGTCGCTTGGCTATGGTTGCCTTCCATACATAGGCTGGCTAGAGTGGCATGGCTATGGTTTGCTAGAGTGGCATGGCTATGGTTAGCTGTCATTGGCTGGCTAGGGTGGCAGGCTGTGAGCAGGGTGTTGTAACATTCGGCCGTCCTGAAACAATTTCTCCCGCAATGGAAACAAGAAAACAGTGATTATTATTTTCTGTGTACTAGAATTATAAAAAACTCAAGCCTCACTAACAACTCAATAAGCTTGTTCGACTGTACGTGTCCAGCTCGTCACGCCACCTCTTTCTGCGCCGTCCGTCTTCCGGCATCCATCGTGTGGAGGCTTTTGCCCAGCGGCCATCCGTGACGTGACCCGCACAACCCCATTTCAGCCTAACAACCTTCTTATCAACGTCCACTATGCCCGTTTTAGAAACCTTAACTATCAGAATTTTAATGTATCTTAAAATAAAACCTGAAAAATACCAACAATACCAACTCAATACCAACTCACAAATATCCTCAAAAAAAACATGAGTACTACGAACCACAAATTTCAAACCACATTTCAATTTCATACTTGGTTCTATCTCGTTTTTAAAAAAACTAGACTTGTCGAATACGACTTTCATAAGCAAAACGGTGGAGAATTGAGGTCAAACGGTGAGAGCGGTCCAAAGAATGAAAAATAATCGGGTGCACCGCAGCACCAGATTGCGTTAATTTAACTTTTTGGACCTTTATAACGCTTATAACACCATAAATCTTGACTATAGCGCGGCAGAAGCAGTAGATCAAGATTTTATTATAGTGAAAAATGTTTGGAACTTACAAAAACTTACATTTTCCTATTCTAATGAATGTATTTAAAGTTATTAACATTCTTACTATTGACATTCCTACTATTGACATTCTTATTATAACGTATTATTATAAACATACCAAATTAAATTCAACTTTAAATTAAAATTTTGCATGCTAGTTTTAGCGAATTGTGTGAGCTACAGCAACAAAACCTGACCATCAACATTGTACTACAATTCTAGCAAATAAATTTCATTTCATTTCAAAAGTGGATCAATTTTAAAATATTGTATACCTGCTGGAGATTTTTTCTAATTTAATATGTGACGGAGAGGTAACAGGATTGTTATTTTCGGTCAAATTTTCCTCCTCGTACATCTTTGGAAAACAAGAAATAATACCACCAACAACTAGCGTAGAACCTCTTTAATAATTTTCACAACCTTAGAATCACTTATCACGAATATTCACGATAGAAATGGATGGAGGTTGTGAGGTCGTCCGCTCACGAGCACGTTCTCAGGCAGACTGCCCGAACCGTTGTTGCCCACCCCACCATTACTTGCCTACAATGACATCACTACCGCCATAAAAGAAAGAAAGAAACCAAGAAGAACCTTGCAATTTCCAATATTCATTTCCAGTATTGTATTCATGTACTGTATTTCTAGTGCAAACATGGAATAACCACGAACCACGTACCCCATGTCAAATGAGCCCTAAACCTGTCAGCGGTGTATCCAATGTACATACCCTTTTTACGAGGAGAAATCTCAATATTCAGGCATCAAACACAGATCATTATTTCTACCTAGCTTTCATTAGATACCGACAATAACCCATTCAGCGTTTGCTACGGCGTAGCAGATGCTACGGCGTAGTGGATGCTACGACGTGTAAATTTCATTCATTAAAACTGAACATTTTTAAATAAAAGACAAGCCTTTATATTTTAGCCTTTTTATTATTATTTAAATGTTCCGTTCCGAGGTGCGTGCAATAAATTATATTTCAATATAGCTAATTGTACATGTAAAAACCGCACCGGATTACTATCGTATTAGTTTAAGTCATCTACCATTATTTCTAAACTGAAACTCGCACTTTCATGCATAGTTCACACTTCGATATAGCTTTACAACTTCATTTTTTTTTTTTTTTTGTGAAGTTTTCTAACTATGTATTATATGTATTACACTGTTATTTAATACATTGGTAATTAAATTAAAATTTAACCTAAACCATTTCCTATCGAACCAGCTCATATCTTAAAGGCGTATCAACTATCAGACGACATAATTCTCCTACATAGGGGGTATCATTACACTTGCATGCTTTGCTTGCTCGGCGCATAGATATTTGATCGAGCATCAATTATGCAAGCGTCTAGCTTAGCTCTCAATTTGAGCATGCTTCGTGGAATATCCTTTGTCGGTGGTACTTGAGAAGAAAATTATTTGATGACAAATGATTTTATCTTGGGAAGTAGGTTTCAATAGATTTTTTAGAAGGTGTTGTTGCTGTACTATCTGGGACTACTGCTGAAATACATGATTGTGGAATCATGGATTGACCACTGTAATACAATTAAGGTGACTGTGGCTGTGTGGACTGACTGTGGGAACTCTGGTTATCCGTAAGTTACTTTTTGACGCTTTAACCGGCAAAAGAGTTACAAAGGTAGACCATAAAATGAGTTAGGATATAGGATACTTTTGATCTCTAAAGAATTCATAGATAAGCCGCGGGCAAAACCTAGCGCGACATGATTTTAGATTCTTAACATGATTTGCAAATGTAGTTAAAGATTGCAATTTATTGTTGATGGTTTTTATTTACCATATTTACTTTTATCTTTACTAGTATAAAACAAGGAGTTATACTTAAGCAAATCATCAATACAGCTGTTTCTTTCCAAAAAAAATCTTTAGACTCCATCTAAAAACACAAAACGAAACTGCTTCACTTTTCACCCCGCCACTGTGGCTCGCAATAAATCGCGGTTGCGATTATAACGGCGTCAATTTGTTACATAGCACACAGCTCCGGTAATACCGTTATTATAACGGCACAATAACCGCCATTTCTGCCAAATTAATCTACGAATGTGTGTGACAATAACAGATTGTTAAGTGGCTCTGTTTAAGAACTTGTAATTGATTCTAATTAAGCGGTTGCGTGAAATGGGGCTTATGATTGAACGGTTGAATAGCCGAGACCGTGTTGTGTAAGTAATTTGACTTTCAACAACAAAAACTACTTATTTAGATATTTTGTGTTTATCGTGGCATACGACAAAAGACGCCTCCGAAATGTTAGACAGTCCACATTTTGCTGATTATATTTGATTGGTATAGGGTGATTACCTACCTGATTTGAACACCTTGTTACGGCGTGATACGACACCTGACAAGACTGATTGCAAACACACAAAATAGGGAAATTTACTGACTTAAAAAAATATGGTCCGTCTGTTAGATTATCAAAAATATTGGATACGTATTTTTTGTTTTATCAAATCAATAAAAAATTACGAAAATAAAACTCGTCAAAGATTTTAGTGGGGGTTTTTGATGTCACAAACCGCTAAAAATGTCATACTAATGTCTTAGAATATGACGTCACACGAGTTTTCAAAGCACTGTATCGTCTTCATTGTTTGCTTACGTGAAAAAAAAAAGGGCCCAATATTTTGTGGAAATTTATCTGACGGATAATTTTTTTTTTTTAGATAACTACCCTATTGAGTAGTTGGGTGATGTGCTATGTGCAGTTGTAGCATGTGCATGTGCCAAATATTTTCTTTATTCTCAAAAGTACTCAAAAGTCCTAAAGTGTACTCATCACTCCTGCTGACATTGCAAAAGATCTGACAATAACAGGGAAACCAGGGTTTCTCGGGTTTAACTGTTATCCTCAGATCTTTAAAACTACGTAAAGTCTGAGTCTGAGTCAGACTGACTTCTGGTCTAACCGAATGTATAATAGTTAAATATCAACATTTTCCATGGAGCAACACTACACAATAAGTATTGGGTATTATGATACCCCTTGGGAAACTGTTTGTCAGACTGAGGAACGGAGAGATCTATAAATTTATAAATGGTTACACATCCACAAACCAATCTTCTATATATATATAAAAATCAATGCCACTTTTTGTTGTAATTTTATAACTCAAGAACGGGCTAACCTATCCAAACCAAATGTTTAGGCTTTGTTCGGACTATTTAGTGGATGGTTTATGTGAAGTTTGCACAAAATTGGTCGAGCGGTTCGTTATTTATCACATTTTTTGTAACAAATGAATTTAATAAATGCGGATCATTTTGTTAATTGGGATTTTGCTGTCAAATTAAAGTTTTTTCAGTGTTGACAGTACAAGATGTCTTTTTTTCATTAATTTCATATTGTTCAATTGGTTTCGAGAATGGTTTAGATTTTTCGATTTACAATTAGACCCGGTACGTAGCCCTGCTGTCCGGGCAAAAAAACGCCGGCCAGGTCCGCTAGTTTTGTATAAAATCTGCTATCCAAACTAGCCGTGATAATAAAAGTTAAAATAAATCGTGTAACTTGCCGGTACTCATTTACACAACAACACAACTGCATCGTAACTAAACGCAGCTTTAATGAAGTGGTTACAACGTAATTTAAGTTAGTTGCGCGTGTGTTCCATTCATCCTGGCAGTTTAAAACAGCTTTGGAAACTGAAAAAAAAAAGTAATTTTGTTAACGTATAGTGTTCGTTATAGCAGATAGAATAACGAACAAATTTTAAAGAAAGAAAGAAAATTGCGTTGTCCTTTAGTCATCTTTTCCTTATTAAATACATATTTTTTATGCTTCTAAACTAAGTCTAATTTAAGCATAGAACTTCTTACTTCTATGCTTAAATGATAATATGAGGAGCTCGTGGCTTAATGATAACTGCCACTTAGATCGATCTTTAGGTTAAGCCACGCTTACCTAGGTTGGTCTGTGGATGGGTGACCGCCCATTACATACCGAGTTTCCTCCGTGCCTTGGAAAGCACGTTAAGCCGTTGGTTCCGGCTGCCATATACAGATCTTTGGCTGTCGTTACAGGTAGTCAGTGACCTGAAAGTCTGACACCAGTCTTACCAAAGGGAATGCCTTTTTCATCAAATAGTTACTCTTGAGACTCATATGAACTGAGACGGTAGTATTGGTGATTTTAATAATTATTATTCAGTAAATAGACATTTTTTACTGCCGCGAATGCCATTTTTTTAATATACGAATTGACACTGACCGGGAAATTGCTAAAAAAGGTACGAAAATTCGAATTTCACGGGCTACCTTCGCATCAACCTTAAGCTTGATTTATTTACTGGGTTCAGAACATCAAAATAAGCATACAATAAAAAGCTACAGCATAACATTTACTAGTTTATTATAAAATTCACTGTACACAGGTATTATACGAACGGGCACGATGTACGTAAGTTTCGACATCGAAACTTCAAAGTCCTCCCTCGGTGCCCGGCCCCGCCGCTGGAGCTCCTTACACTTTCAAAGTTCAGAAAAGAATGCGCCGCTAAAATAGCGCCTTGGACCTTTTATAACCTCTTTACTAGACTGCAGTACGCAACTGTCATTCCAATAGCCGTTGGCGCCATTTTGCCGTTTCAACGAAATCAAATAACTTACATATCATCAAAACAAACAAAACAATTCAAACAAAACAACATCATTAATACAAAACAATTCTGTATTTTTTATAAAATACTGTAAATTTCTTGAAAATAGTAATAAATGTTTTTAAAAAGCTAACACATATCATCCTTCGTAAATTCCCTCCATCGTTTCTTTGGTATGTGTACTTGTGTAACACAAAAACAGACTCAAAAGAATCAAACAATTTTACATTTAGCTGTTTGAATCATTTTATTACAACTGTGTCTGTGTTGACCCAATTTGGAAAAAGAAGTTTGGGAACTAAAGTCAGATAATATTTTACTGCATTGCAATTAACAATAAAGCATTAAACCACGTTATTCACTAATAATTAAGCGTAACCAATCAAGCAATACAATGCATTATAAGTTTACATTTTCTACCCACATAGTCCACCGTTCTATAATAATGTACATTAAAAACAAACAAAAAATATAATACAACAATGTGTTAACAATTACAAAACAAAAGCCCATACTAACCCTACTCCTAAATTATTACAAACATCCCTTTATCATAACTTATAACAAAGTTACGTTGTATAATACGACCAAATTAAAATGTCCACTAGCGATAAAGCCTAAATAATACGCGACTGTGACAACATGGGACATTGTTAATGGAACATTGGCTACTTTATTATTGCCCCGGATTATAATGTGTGGATGGATATTTTGATAATGACGTTTAGGGATGTATAATGGTATGAATAGTTGAGTGGAGCTGGTTATGGTTAATTTGGGCAATGAAACTATGAAAGAGGTGTGTGTATGTTTATGTAGGTAAATATTCTAAGCAGTGAAGTAAATTTGAAAATAGTTTTGCTATCTAGACAATAAATATATATATTTTTTTAATTTTTAATTGTAATGTCTGTTTGTAATATCGAAATAAATAATTTATACCTATTAAATTCATATTAACGGCACTTACAACAAATACACATTTTTCAGTTTGTTTCTTGCAGTTGGACCAATTTTGACGGATTTTTTACTGGCAGAAAGCTTAATTATGTTAAAAGCTAGCTAGGAAAAGAAAGTATAAAATACAATTTTCTATATTTACACGTAAGATAAACCAAATAAATATATTTTTCCCAGCCTTCTCTGTCCCACTCCAAGACAAAAGCCTTTTTTTTTTTTTTTTTTTGGTGGGTGTAAAATCATCGAATAACCCCTCCCGCTCTTGGGCAGAGCGAAAGGGAGTGTCAGACTTCTACTGACTAAAAACCACCCATGTTCCTTCTTCGCCCTTTATGTCGAGGCCGCGATAACCGTTGGACCACCCGCGGCCCCGACAGGCGTCGGCCCTTTCGGGCCCCTCCCATGTTGCTGACATCTCTTTGAGGCGCGCGTGGAACACGAACGCGCCGTCGACACGGCCTGTTTTCGTCGTGAGACGGACGGACGGCGAGTTAGCCCATCACTCACCGTCCACAGGCCTGCGTCTACGGTGGCCGGAGGTCATCGCGGGACCCCCGACGCCCGGAGCGCCTCCCGCGGCGGCTGGGACGAGAGGTTCTCTCCCTCTCGCGTTCCGCCACCTCCTTCGCCAGCATCACTGCTTCGCAGAAGGAGGCGACGGCGTCCCATTCCTCCTCGCCCCGGACCATGGCTTGCACCAGGGCCGGGCGCGAGAGGTCGCCGCCGCCGATCGCCGCTACGAGAACACGGCGGGGCTCCGCCCAAGCGGGGCACACCTCCACTGTGTGCTCCACCGTGTCCTCCGGCCGATCCTCACAATGGTGGCATCCGGGCGTTTCCTCCCGCCTGATTCGGTGCAGGTACCTCCCGAAACAACCGTGTCCGGTGAGGACCTGCGTCAGACGGAAGGTGAGGGCGCCGTCGCGCCTCTCAAGCCACTCCTCAAAGAGGGGACTTACCGCCACTATCGTGGCGTGCCCTGCACGGGGTTGTGACAGTCGCTGTCTCCATGTCGCCATGAGATCGCACCGGAGGTCTGTCCGCCGCGCAGCAATTTGCCGCGGCAGCGGAGTGACCCCCCGGCGCAGCGCCTCCGCGCGCCATTGATGCAGGCGCGCGAGGACTATCGCCTCCAGATCCCACGGCGGCAATCCGGCAAGGAGGTTCGCCGCTTCGCGGGAGATCGTGCGGTACCCCCGTACCGTCCTTACGGCCATGACCTTTTGGGGCACGTTCAGGTAGTGGGCGGCCCGCTTCCTCAAAGCAGGCGCCCACACCGGTGCCCCGTAAAGGGCCATGGACCGCACGATCCCCGCGTAGAGCCTCCGGCAGGAGGCGTTTGGCCCCCCCAGATTGGGCAAGAGCCACCTAAAGGCAGCCCCGGCCCGCTCCAGTCTGGGAGCCAAACGTCGGAAGTGCTCCAAGACAAAAGCCTTAAAGAGATTAAAAAGAGATTAGGTAAAATACAAAAGTTTTGGGATCTACGAGTATACTGTGTGTGTATGTGCTGCTTGCACTTTAATTCATTTTTGAACAGATATTTATAATCACTCGATCCAAATTCTCCCAAAAAACTGATTTTCTAAGATTCCAAAACTCAATTGAATTCAATTATTTATTGCATATCACATGTGTTTTACAAGATCTTAATAATAATAAAATAGTTCACATGGACCCTGTCGGGCACAACATTTTTTTTTACAATAATGATTTACATTTAAGGTACATTCATTATAAATTAATAAACGGTAATTAGAAATTTTCGAGTTCATTTAAATAAGCAATCATAAGAAAAATTTAAATAAAAACTTAAAACAATTAAGTCAAATAATAAAAGTCGGTAAATAGAATACAATTACGGTCAAATGCATCATGTCAATAAAATAATAATCAAAATAATTAGCGGGGCAGAGTAATTAACCTAAATAATAAACCTTAATCAAAATAATTAACCTTGGCGGGTTGCGTGTTGTTCGAAAGAGATACTGCGGTCTCGAACACTAAGGGCTAAAAAGGAACATGGGTTGTTATTAGTCAGTAGATGCCTGTCACTCCCTACCGCTTCGCCCAGAGAAGGAACGAGTCATTTGATGATTTCACTCCCTACAAAAACGGTTCCAAAACTCCTTGCTTTCCTTATATAATTTACGAAACCATTTACCATTGGCACGTTTGACATAATTGTAATTTCTTCTGGAAGCTTTACAAACATTTGTGCCAGTATTCCGTCAGGCGACTGTAATTAATTATTTACGGACGGGAACTCGAAGCTCCCACGTGTATTAAACTGTCCATCTTCCCGTTCTTACAACTAGGGATTTTGACAATGATGCCTCTTAAGTTTGTATTTATTTATTATAAAAATAATTTCAAATTTTTTGTGTTTGTTATTCTGAAAGATAATTTTAGTGCAGTTATTAATAGCCCAATACTAGAGTAGTTTTAGTGTTAATAGAAGCTTGTATTCCATTTGATAAAAAGTGGTGTAAACGAAGCATATATTTTGGTATTCAACGTTAACATAATATAACATCACTCCCTGTAACCCCCAAAGAGTTATGCAGAGGTAAACCCTAATAGTACAACCACATTTCACCATATGTTTAAGTCCCACGTATGGGCTCGGCATTCGTGGAGACGTGGCTGCTACTAAAAACTTTTGTTGAATAAACCCAACAATATTTTACCTTACCTTTTAGTCGAACCCAGCACCTCAAGCTCAGCCACCAACCACTTGACCAACGAGGCACCCCGATGAAATATACTGTCATCATCATCATCATCATCAACAGATTATTAATGTTCTTACTGCTGGGACACAGGCCGAATAATACTGTATTTTTATACAAATATTCTGAAGCCGTTCCATCCGGATGGCCGATGGGGCCGGAAAGTTTTGGAGTGGCGACCGCGAACCGGAAGACGTTGCGTTGGAAGGCCTCCCACTAGGTGGACCGATGACCTGGTAAAGTTTGCGGGGACCCGCTGGATGCGAGACGCACGGGACCGGTCAATGTGGCGACACTTAGGGGAGGCCTGTGGCCAGCAGTGGACGTCTTTCGGCTGAAATGATGATGATGAGTCTGAAACCAAACTGCAAAGCGACCTTCATTTTTAACAAACCTCACACAATATACAAGGATAGAACCATGACCAGTTATAAAAGTTATAAAATTATGCAGGATCCCTTTGGATAAGCATAAAATTCGATGATCTTTAGAACGGCTATAAGTATATTAAATCTTGGAACGAGCATAATATTACTGAGTAGCTTTCGCCTTTAGGACATTATTAGGGCCGTTAGGCGCACCCCTAACTGCACCATAAGAAAGTATGGGTAGAATGGTGTTTATACGTGAGGTATATTATTATACAAGCAAGAGATTTGAATTTTTGGTAAGGGATTTTGAAATTCTCTTCGAATGATGGTGGTTGACTACTTAAGTACAGGTTCTAACTTTCACCTTGCTTTCATCGCGAGTAAACCTGCATGCCAGAAAAATATATATCGACGGAATGTAAAACAATGTCAGAAGCCCATAAGCTCACTTTAAAACTCTGAAAAAACTGTTCGAAATATCGTACTGTAACGTTAACGGAAAAAGAACGTTAACTCATACAGAAAAGGAATTTGAATTGATCAGCACGCTAGCTCTAAATAAATATAAGTATTAATTATCAAGCTCATCACCATCTATAGCCACACACACCCATCATCCAAAAAGTATCAGAAATGAGGACATCCGCATGAAAACCAAGGTTACCGACGTAGCCCGAAGAATCGCCAGACTTAAGTGGCAGTGGGCAGGGCACATCGCTAGCAGAACGGATGGCCGGTGGGGCTGAAAAGTTTTGGAGTGGCGACCGCGAACCGGAAGACGTTGCGTTGGAAGGCCTTTCACTAGGTAAACCGATGACCTGGTGAAGGTTGCGGAGATCCGCTGGATGCGAGATGCACGGGACCGGTCAATGTGGCGACGCCTGGGGGGAGGCTTATGTCCAGCACTGAACGTCTTTTGGCCGAAATGATGATGATGATCACTCTCTTGCCCTCATCCAAATTCATTTGGGTTTGATGCAGCAGATCTTCTTCTCGTCTCTCTTTTACATGAATCTCATCAGACACCTATTAAACCTACCATACTTAAACGAGACGGTACCTAAAGCCGTCTACCTACCCGAAACTCAAACCACACCTTCAAAGTAACAAAACCCAGCATGTATACCGATTACACAACGAACATTGAAAGCAATGTACGAAGATATAATTTTTCAGTTCCCACTGAGACCACGTATCGGGTATCCTTTCATCGGCTTTACAAGCCATGAATCCGATGCGGTATCTCATTGGCAAATTTAGCGTAAACCATCAAACGGTTTCGAAATATACTCGTGGTATTGTGGGGTGAATATGATACTTATTTGTTTCTGCTAGCTAGAATTTGGTATTGTTGGAATGGAGTTCCTTATTGCATGTTATCACTCTAATTTGTTTGCAGGCTGAGAGGTTAGACTGTGTATTTTCATTGATTTTCAGTGATTTGTTTCATTCGGTTTAGCTTACTATCAATTTTAGAATCATGCAAAATTTATTTTATCATTTAAACGTTTGCGTGATAAATTGTGCGAGCAATAGCTTGTTTGTGTGATGCCATGTTAAGAATTATTCATATTTAGGCAGATAACGATCAACCCAGTAATAGCACCCAACTGGCTGATTTGAAGTGGATGCTAATGAGTGGTGGTGATGACCTTCTAATAGTTTTCATAAGCGTAAATGTGATTGCAATTTGGGTTTTCAACTTATGGTGCTAAGAATTTAAAATCGAATGGGCTTTTGTTTAGGTATTATGAAATGTGTGTTACCAAGTGTTTCTGAAAACTGACATGACACTACTTAACACTTTATAAATACGACTATTATACAATTTGCCAAAAAATAATAATTGCCAATGCTAAAATAAAAACATTTATTTTGAAGTATACGAGGAGTTTTGCGGCCAATAATATCTTTAACACACATATATTTATCTGTTTCCAAAATAAAGCATGAAGCAGGAAAAAATGTTTACGTTAAATATTAGACTTTGTGTGCCGAGCTTTATTTAAAAAGCCCTTAGTTAAATAGTAAATACGTGTTTGGAAAACACACATTTTTAAGCAAACAAAAATTTACAAACACAATATTTTATGATTCAGACATATATTCTTATTTACAGACGGCGTGTGTTTTAAACGTAAATATTTTGACTTGAAATCATAAATTCGCCGAGAAAATACAACATACGGGACTTAGTATTATAACAACCTCCGGAACAAACAATCAGCTTCATTTATTGGAAATCTGCACCAAAGGAAAAATATGCAAATTTATAGTAACTTTGAATTTAGTTCATCATTATCATCACGATTTCAGCCGAAAGATAACACACAACTTTCACCAGGTCATTGATCCACCTAGTACGAGGCCTTCCAATGCAACGTCTTCTGGTTCGCAGAAATATAATAGGGTATTTCACCAAAAAAAATCTAATTAGTCCGTCTGTTAAATGATCATTTATAATTTTTATTATATCAAATTAATAAAAATTGTCGAAAATAAAACGTGTCAAAGATCATGAGTGGGGGCTTTTGACGTCACTTTGTGGGTATAAAAGTACTAACCTGTATCGTCTTCAACTTTGGTTTACGTGAAAAAAAAAATACGTATCCATTATTTTTTGGAAATCTATCTGACAGACACATTAAATTTTTTTGGTGAAATACCTTATTAAGTTCATCGTTTCCTTTCAGTACGTAGTCAAAAAAAGGGCCACTTGGTTTTCGTACGAATTTAAAATCTAGAAAAATCTGTGCTGGCAATCATGAAACCAAACCAAATCTTTAGCATCAAATCCTCCCACCATACACGGAACGAGTCTCCTAACGACAGGCGTCCTAATGGCGAGATACCGAATGATCCACGCCGATGATCGCTACATCTCATAAATTATTCGTTCTACAATTAATAGCAGATCAGTACGAGGCTGCCGTCAGGTGTGTCAAATAGATTACATCTCTGACAAAATTTAATGAATAAAGTTTGCAAGAAAAGCCTTTCAAACGGACGGACTGATTGTAGGAGTTTGTTCGTTTGTTTGAGGCGTTTTTTGTGAGTTTCATTGCACGTGTTTGTGGCTGATTGCGTTTTTAGATGGTTTATTGTTAATATGAATATAAATATATATACATATATATATATTAATACACATATTACATAATTATTATTATTATTTATTTATACATATATTTTTATTTTATTTAATTATAAATATTTTTTTTTATGTTACTTATATCAGTGATTGATTTCATTTTTTTTGTAAATTTGAATTTTAAGCCAGTAAAGAAACAGTATTTTCACTTAAAGTTGCACGTTTTCACTTAATACAATGTATAAGAACTTTTACTTAGCAAGTGGTATCGCATTACCTAGTATGAACTGGGTTGTAGAGATGGAATAGGTAGTCGCTCCATGTAAAATAATAGTTCTAAACTGCAGACAGAACCAGCTAAACTAAAAGCCGACCCTAGTAACTCAAAAAAGATGGAAAAAATGCTAGGAGATGATGAATTAAATTTTATTTTACTAAAAGGGTACAACAATGAACTGTCTCTCCCTAGTATCACCATAATTATAGACTGGTCCCGTACGTCTCGCAACCAGTGGATTCCCACAACCTTCACCAGGTCATCAGTCCATTCCAATGGGACACTTGCCAAAGCAGCGTTTTCCGTTTCGAGGTAGCAACTCCAGAACTGAACTTTTCAGCACCATCGTCCATCCGTTTTGCGCAGAATGTGCCCACACCTATTACCATCACTTACCTATTACATAAATGACAAAGCACGATATTGAAACAACATTAACAACAATAAACATGCAAATCCCAACATGCAGCAAAACACATAACAATGCAAAAGCAAGCAGTGATGGAACACAACCCGATGGCACATCGGTAACTTGCAGCAAATCACGGAATCGCACGAACAATACGTAGGTACGTGTCGACACACCCATAACTACAGATTTCAACTGCTAGGTCAACATGCTTCGGGTTCCGATACTGCGTAAATCTTCGGTGTGTGGTTAGGAAGCGAGCGGGTGAAACATTATAGTTTGATCATGTTAATTTGCAAATTAATTTCTGACAGAGCTGGCCGGGAATGAAAGTTTGAACATGTATTTTACAAAACAAATCAAGCAGATGACTTGTTGCTAAATGAAAAGATTTCCGTACAGTCGAAAATGCAATCATCTTGCGATTAATCACTACTTACCAGCTCTTTGTGTCAAAGGTGTTTTGAATTGTGGCTAAGTATGTGCACTTATCTTCTTTTTTTACTCTTTTTCCCAAGGCCCTTTGATGAATTGGTAATGCACACATTGTACTTTTTACAACGAAAATCAGTTTTATGACACCCTATTCAGATTTCTTAATAGATATTTCTAAATACATATTTCGGTCACGTGGTCATTTGACAAATATGTATTTATTGAAACAGCAATTTGAACCACACACACATTATAAACTCACCCCCTTTTCTCACGGAGAACCGCAGGAACCACAGAACCACATGCTACGATCCAAACATACTTCTTTGCCTCGTCCACATTCATACATCCACCACGGTCATGCACGCACGCCGGTCATACGTATCTTTTCTGAAAAATCTTACTAACAAGATCTGGCCAAGGAAAAAGCCAGCCTTTGGGTCAGAGGAAGCGTCAACAAGGCGTTTGGAAAAATAATTTATAATCTATTTAAGAAAACATCGAACCAACTAATATCCAGCTCGCTGGTTCCGCAACCCCAATCCTTCGTCGCCAACAATAAATATGAACACAAACCGATCTGCGGCATCGCGTGCCGTGGCAACTTAATGGACTATTAGCAACGGCCTCATGTATAGAATATGTAAGCCTTGTATGAGACTGTGTGGCCTCATGTATGGAATTTGTAAGACCCGTGCTGATGCAATGCGTGTTCTGGTTAGCGAGCAAATTATACGATTAGGAGACGAATAAATTATAGTGTGGTTCTGTTTCTTAGGTGCCTATTGTTAAGCTTGGCGACCGTGTTTTTGTTCTATTAATTTATTGTTAATGATTTACGTACAAAATTCTGTGACCCTAACAACATTTAAAGAAGTGGCTTCGTGAAGTTCTCTTATAGACTAGCAGATCATTTTTTTCAATGTTAACATAATTAACTACCTAGATACTTTATGAAGAAAAAATGTAATATTTTGAATAAGATCAGACATCATGGAAAATAAAACCAACCAACAGACACGATAGGCACAAATAAATCTAATTAATAATAAAAAGACTATTGCTTGAAAATTTTGTTTTCTATTTTGCTTTTAAAATTGATATTGCTACTGCAATTATGCAGTAGAATTGGACTCAGCTAGATGACGCTGGGGGCCAGTCCGTTGGCAGCTTTTCCGACGTCCATCAGCAACAAATTATTCTTTCCGCGCAAGCTGAAATTATTATAGTACAGTAATATTAATAGTAGCAACTCCAAAAACACTCCTAACGAACACGTTAAAAACCCTCCCACACAAGTACATCGTTTAACAACAGACAAAGGCGGTGGCGGCCATTTTCTGGATACCTCCTCCCCTTTATCTCGCCTCATTAATCTGAGCACTCTCGGATTTATAGCAGAGAAGAAAGCTAGATTATTTTACAATTAAGACTGCAATGAGGGTGTACTTAGTTCGTTATAAGCGATGTTATTAATAGATCTCGTTTTATGGGGGCTGGTGTCGTTTTAATTTATTTCTAACTGAGTAATCAATAGTCGGTGAGAGCAGCGGAGGCCCAGTGGTGGCGGCCCCGACTTACGAACATTAGGTCGTGGGTTCGAACCCAGGCAGGCACATTACTTTGTGTAATTTATTTCATCACCGCTGCTCTCAAAACGGTGAAGAAAGACATCGGGAAGAAACCGGCATGGCTTAGGACCAAACATTCGAAGACATGTGACATCTACCAATCCGCACTGGGCCCGCGTAGTAGATTATAGCCCATTCCCTCTCAAAGAGAGAGTAGGCCTGTGTCCCAGCAGTGGGAACATTAATAGGCTGTTGATGATGAATCAATAGTCGACTTAGTAATGCACAGTATTTACCTACCTATATAATGCTTTAAAGTTTATTTTCAGTACTTCAGACTATTAACTATGTAAGCTTAGCAACTATTATAATTATTATGGCTAGTAAAGAGTAATAGTCATTTTCTTTAACACTGGAATATAGGTCCAGATAACCTTTTTCCATAATACAGTCAGCAGCATCAATATGTAAACACTTAGCAACGTTTAGAAGCAATTTTAGCCAACTGTATTGATATCATTTTCTTGTGACTTATCGAACTTAATATTTTGGAACAAACATTATCACAAAGGAGGTCATATCTCTCAAAATTGCAATCATTTATCACGAGGAATTCGCGTTAGAATTTTATTTATTTATTTATTATTTAATTAATTTTGCCAAGTATGTACATATTATTATTTTTAGTTCGTTTTTTTTTCTTATATTAATACAAACCTCTCTTGTATGCTCATCTCTGAACCATTACCTATTCAACAAAGCAAAATGAAATATATATTTCAAACTACTCAACGTACTAAAACGTATAGCTAAATAATAATTACTGTTTACAATAAAACGTTTTACATCCCACAATAAATTACACTGAAAAAAATATTATTTTCAAAGCATTTCAACCGAAAAATGACACACATCAATTGTATCTTCTGACCTCGAAAAATTTAATTTCCCTAACATAAATCCCCGTCAGCAGGTAATTGCTGTTTCCACAATATAAAACAAGAATTATTAACATAAAACTTTTCAACACAAAATAAAGTTTCGTAGTCTAAATCCCTACTCGAGTTGGAGCGGGTGGCTTCCCTCATTAAATAAATTAGTCCCATCTTGGAGCCAAGCGGAAGCTTTGCCTACTATATTTTTGCTAGAAAAGAATTTCCTACATCAGCTTGTAGGCGGATTTTATTATTTTGTCGATATTTTTACAGGATTTAATGGGATTTTCTGGTTTGCATTTGGAATTGTAAGCTGAAATGTAGGTTACCTACGAGGGAAAATGTCGTGTAAATGTTTGGTTTATTTTTGTTCATTACTGTTATCGTAAAGCTACAGTAATTGCGAGTATTTCTTACGTGCTTTTAAGTATAACGTTTTTCTAAACTTAGTTACGTGGAAAACACAATAAGAATCTTAGGTATTCTTACAAAATATTTTATACTGAAAATAATTACATTTATTTTTTAACTCATTTTAGTTTTTTTATTTGCTTTATAAAAGACGAAGGTATTTCTTAATTTATAAATTAAGTTTGAGAAATACCTTCGTCTATCAGTTTCATAATTTGGATTTTTCACCAACCTATTTCTCTATGCAAATCACTCCATAATCTAGGCAAAGACACAAACCAAAAAAAAACAACATACTGTAAAGTCCCTAACATCATAATCATAACGCAAGCGAAACATATGACATAAACTGTCAAACACTGGCACAAACATTTAGTCCAAAAAATCGTCGAACAAATCATGGGACAGTACTGCAGCAGAAGCGACCGTTCGTTCCTTCGAGCGAACAATTAAAACTTGTGTCATTTATTACAAGAGATTTAGCTTGCCTCGGAGACACCGAGTGTTACGGTATGTATACCTACTTGTAGGCAGAATAGTATAGTGATCTGATACTCATGTATAGAGGAACAGAGGTAAGTGGGTAGGAATATATAAATGTCAAATGCATATCAATCAAGATTTGCCTTCGCTTGTGACTGTTTTTAACGATTTTCTAAAAGGATTATTATATTTGTAATTTGTAACTTTAAGGTGAAGATTTGATGCTGATCTACCAAAACGTAATTATAATGGAACTCTTCATAAAATCTGTCGGGATTGCTACAATCGCTTAGATGTTTATTGTTTACACAAAATCATAGCATAACATTGAATTGAATTGAAACAACATTGAATTTGAATTTGAACATACTTAACGCCTGTATGCTCTGAGGCGTTTTATTGGGAGTAAGCCTATTAGTATGACATGTATTAGTAACAATGTAAAATAAAGGATATTAATAAGGCTAAAAATGGAAATGTACATATTTTATTGCAAAAAATAAATCCGACTTCATAAACACAAAAAAATGCGAAAAATAACTTTTGCTTCTACAAAAGTACTCTGACAGGACTAAAAAAAAAATTATGTAAAAATCTTTTTTTTTTATACTTTGCCCCCACACTATGAATTTCTCCTGTATCGTATTAATGTCACAAGAAGACAAAAAGTAAAAACATGTATTTTTTTTCTTCAATTGCGACGTTAATAATATCATTAATTTGGTGGCCATAGTTCAATAACTAGATCTTTGAACGGTCATCAAGGTGTTTGCGATTCAGTGATCGGAAACCACAATAATAATGCAATTAGTAGTAATGTAGTCGTAATTAATTAATTATTATTCCCAAGTCAGTTGGCGATAATATACCTGTTATTACCTAACCACAAGGGAATTACTTGCATGTTAAGTTATAATAAAAATAGTATGTTTAGTCAATCACTTAATAGGGGATCGGACTTAGTCAAAAAAATATGATTCTAATAAGTCCGTCAGTTAGATTATCGAAAAATATTGGATACGTGTTTTTTGTTTTATCAAATTAATAAAAATTGACGTAGATAAGACGCGTCAAAGATCATGAGTGGGGGGTTGTGACGTCATTTGTTGGTGAAAAATGTACTACCATATGACGTTTTCGAGGAATTCACGAGTTTTCGAAGCATTGTATCGTCTTCATTTTTTGTTTATGTGAAAAAGAAAAAATACGTGTCCAATATTTTTTGGAAACCTTTCTGACTAATTAGTTTTTGTCCGATCCCCTATTGTCTAAGAAGGCTGTCGTTAGGCAGCTGAATCAAGGGTTTAAATTTGAAACCTGAACTTCTAGACACGACTCGTTTTGTTAGGCGTTAGTTTCTTTACTCTGAAGCCCAGACTTTTGGTAGCTGGACCTTGTTCCCGATAATAGACTGTAAAATACAAGCACGCTTTCTACGTGTCTAAGCCGTTACAGTCGTAAAAATTCCATGCCCCTAACTTCTAATTTCTAAAGTATGTGGACAATTCTGAAAATAAAATGGTTATTGAATCGTTAAAAAGTAGTTTAAGAAACTTAAAAATAACTAAAAAGTAATGTATATATTAGTATTTAAGAAAAAAGGAATAACATTGTGTTTATTTGTGGGACACCCTAGAAGGACTCACACTGATCATTTTGGTCAGGTTCTTGAACAAAATCAGGTGACTTGTAGGACTGAATAGCTTTTTATTTCCCACGGTTATTATTTTTAATCCGGAGTTCAATATTTACTTTATTTTATATGGATCAAGTTATCTGAATTAAATAAATTTTATTTATTATACAAAGCATCCACTTGGACAATGTTTTAAGAGTACTGTAAAATGTGATTTTTCACCCAAAAAAAAAAACGCGTGCAGCGCTGCAGCGGATTAGAGGTGTAATTGATGTCGGGAGATAACGCAGAGCGGGATGCAGGCTCTGCATCACGGTGTGCTAGCTGATAATGATATCTACTTGACATGAGGTTTCCCAGCAATTTTTTACAATATTTTTGTATAGGAGTACAAAAAAATACTAAATCCCCCGATGAAGTCAAAACCATTTTAGTACTCAACACGTTTTTGTTCGCGCATCCGAATTCATCTGAACAAGCTCTTAAAGTTTTCCGGATGGATAGTACTGTTCACAAGTACTATCTGCTCGCAACCTGTTACAGCAAGTTATTTGATCTTTAAATCCAACAAGTTACTACTTCACATTACTTTGTGGTTCATGGGCTAGTGTTTGATTCCACTAGAGACTTCAAACTAGACAAATAAGGTCGAGTTTAGATGGGGATAGTTTTGTTTTAAAGTGTGAACGTGGCTTTTTAAAGTAAGACAGTGGAAATGAAACTGCTGATAAAAGGGATGTTTACTGATTTAAATAAATATGATTCTAATTAGTCCGTCTCTTAGATTATCTTAAAATATTGCATACGTATTTTTTGTTTTATCAAATCAATAAAAATTGACGAAGATAATACGCGTCAAAGATTTGAGTGGGGGTTTGTGACGACACTAACCGCTAAAAATGTAATTCTAACGTCTTAGAATATGACGTCACACGAGTTTTCAAAGCACTGTATCGTCTTCATTGTTTGCTTACGTAAAAAAAGAAAAAAAACGTGTCCAATAGTTTTTGGAAATCTATCTGACGGTCCAATTAGATTTTTTTAGTTAACTACCCTATTGGTATTATCTAGCCAGCAGTTCCTCCCGAGATATAAATATCTCGTAGATAAAATTCAATATTGCCGAGACAAAGAACAATATTTACATCAAGTTTTCAAAGTCTATCGTGAATTCTGTTCGAGATTCTTAAGATAAGAATAACAAGTTACCATATCGTCCTCCTTTTCTCCATACCCGCGACTTGTCTCATAAGTCATAACATACGCTACTCCGTTTTCAACTTCCTGCTTTTGATGATGTTTGATAAATGGCAGTAATATATCGTAGGTGTAAATGAAAAGATGAAAGAGTGGGGGAAAGGAAACCTTATCTATCAGGCTCAAATATGCACGTAAAATATGCTGTGAAATTGGAGGTAGATGGAGATTCATGATAAAATAACTCGGCATGCGTAATAAGATATAGCGAGATGTAATATGCGACTTTGTAAAATAGACACGAAGACTGTATTAACACGAAACAACTTTTAAAAGTGATTCTCTAATACTGCATTTGTTATCGTTATCGTTTTTCCGAACATGGTATTTTAGAAGCCATATCATTGCGATATAAGTCTTTTAAAACCGTTAGTTCACAAAAAAATCCCTTTCGAAATGTACTACGTGTATACATATTAGGTTCCGTATGGTGTCGGACGTAAAGAATAGCACCATAGGTGTCATAAGAGGCGACTTAGGGACTTACCAGAGAATGGGTAGCAGCGTTCTCTGTGCCTTTGTAACAACCATACTGCGATCGCCAACCCGCCTGCCAAGCGTGGCGATTATGGCAAGACCCCCCTATTTACGGGAGGCCTATATCCAGCAGTCCACAGCTGGATATAGGCCTCCTCCAAAGGGTCTTTTGGCTGAAATGATGATTGAATGATGTTTCATATTAGTGCTCGTGACTATACGTAATTGACTTTAGTCGACCAGACATTTTCTAAAATCCTTTTTGAACATTCGTTTTTTTTTTTTTTACACACATTAGGAACTTCTCCTGTATCGTGGGTGCGTTCACAAACATTTAAACTCACATACACAAATACCCAGACCCGCAACAACCATCTGTAGGTCATACAAATATTTGTTCCGTGTGGGAATCGAACCCGCGACACGCAGCGCAGCAGTCCATTGCTTGAGCAACTGCGCCAACCGTGCCGTCAATTTGATTGACGACACGATTGGCGCATTGGCTGAGCGATCGACTACTGCACTGTATATATCTTGGGTTCGATATAATAGAAATTCTCAGAGCGCGGAAAAATAAAACTTAGTATTTAAGGCAAACATGACATTCTGGTACGTCTGCATCTAGTTATACCGTTCAGGGCATCAATCCAGTTAGAAAAACGTTAGGCATGATGATAAAATACAACAATAACCTCATCGACGGACAATAAATACATTAATCGCACATGAATAATTGCGTGGTTGCATAATGCTCAAAAAAGCCGTGCTAATCTTACAATGAGCAGCGGTGGCCCAGTGGTGGCCCCGACTTACGAACGTGGGTCGTGGGTTCGAACCCAGGCTGGCACATTACTTTGTGTAATTTATTTCATCACCGTTGCTCTCAAATCGGTGAAGAAAAACATCGCGAGAAAACCGGCATGTCTTAGAACCAAAAAATCGAACACTCGTGACATCTACCAATCCGCACTGGGCCCGCGTGGTAGATTATAGCCCATTCCCTCTCATAGAGAGGAGGCCTGTATCCCAGCAGCGAGACCATTAATAGGCTGTTGATGATGATGATGAATGTTACAAGTAAACAATTGATTAAATAATACATAACATTACGTAACATCACGGATGTAATCACCGGAGGGTAAGCAGGGGTGTACGTAGTAGTACACTCGTATTTCGCCAGTTACGTTTAAGTCCGATTTAATAGAGCTGAGCCTATTACCATCAACCAGGCACAAATGCTGCTAGGTACTGAGAAATTTGTGATGGAAAAACCAAATAATACTTTGCCCAACACAGAAATCGAACCCATTGTCTCATGCTCCCGTCGGGGCTGCGGGTCGTTCGAAAGAGATACCGTGGCCTCGACACAAAGGGCTCAGAAGGAATTTGGGTGGTTTCTAGTCAGTACAAATCTCACACTCCTTACCGCTCTGCAGTCATTTGATGATTTCACTCTTTTTCAAAAAAATAAAACTAAAAATACTCTCACGTTCAGCAGTCGCGATCGCTAGACCCACAAAGCAGTCTTAATAAAATAAAAGTCGTTGAAAATGAGTGAGTAAATTCTATTCTCATTTTTAACAGACACTCGTACGTTCAGGTTAACTTAACAAGTAGCTTACTATTCAAAATCAAAGTCCACTTTCCACCTAATCACCTGCCCATTCTATTCCATTTTCCGTCTAAAATAACTGGAATAAAAATAAATCCCCTATAGGCTAGTTTACTGGCGCATAAAACTACTCCAATTTTTACGAGCTAAAAGTTTCCCGTTAAAGTTGAAAAGTATAACTCGGATTGGAGCGAGCATTGATTCGAAAAGCCGGAATTAACGCCCGAGCGAAACTAAGTTCCAAATTAAATCGTTGTTTTTTATGATGCCTATAAAAAGGGCCACAAAAATTCAGTTTTTCTTGCTAATCTACCCCACATTATCGCGTAGTAAAACAACAAACTCGTTTTTTAGGATAATAAGAACTTTTTTCTTTTTCTTTTTTTGCTCTGAATTGGTATTAAGGCCTGCCGAAATGCGATAGAGGTTTTATCTTATAAGTAAGTTAGGTAAAGAAATTCTTTGTGCTATGTACCTACTATTTTTTTTATTTTTCACAAAGAAATAAATAAACAAAGAAGTTAGAATTATAATGAGAATGTGTTCTGGTTGTTTTACTTACTTGAGGTGCAGTTTATTATCTTCCGTATATTCGTAATTGCTAGTTCAAATGGCGTTGTTAAAAGAAACTGCAGTTTGAATTAAAGTAGGTAGAGAAGAGCGCGTAGCTTGCAAGCGTTAAAGCTTTTTATTAGAATCGTTTTATTTGCATTCAATTCAACTATTAATAACGGCCATTTCTGAATATTTATTAGGTGCAAAATGAGGTAATATTGTAAATTTCACTATAAGTCAGAATACAGATAAATTTTTTTTTTTAATATTTTAGAATTAAAAACAATGGAACTTAGTTGTATTGTTAGCGTTAACAATTTGATTATTTATTCAGACCTATGACTGTCCCCACCCAATTTTACTGGAAGGGGCAGACCGATGGGCCGCGGGTTGTCCACAGGTTATCGCGGCCTCGACATAGAGGGCGAAGAAGGAACATGGGTGGTTTTTAGTCAGTAGAAGTCAGACACTCCCTTTCGCTCTGCCCAAGAGCGGAAGGGGTTATTCGATGATTTTACACCCGCCAAAAAAACAAAAAAAGAAAAAAAAAAAAAGGGGCAGACCGATCTGGCAGAAATGTGACAACATTTCTGCCAGATCGGTCTGCCCCTTTCTGCCCATTTCTAAGTAAACAAGCGGATATGACGGTTTCCTCACGATGTCTTCCTTCACCGTTTTAACAACAGTAGTATTTTAAATGATGCCTGGTTTTAAATACACGGCCAACAGCTTGTTTATCAACATTGAACCCGGAAACTGCTATAACACACCAATACAATCAATAAACATACCACTTTCCGACTATTTGTTTTCTTTACCAAAAACGACGAAAGCTGAACCCATTAAAAGCAAGTCCAAACACTTAAATCAAAGCGAATGTGCAAATCAAACGCGAAGTGGTTGAAACAAAAAGAGTAGGACATCACAAACACATAATTTTCTATAAGAAGGCAATCATTTCGATGGGATCACGACTGTGTAACGCGCTGCTACGCACATTATACAGAATGTGACACACGGACTAGTAGGTTGAGTAGTAATTTTGTGGCGATTTTTCATCAGTTTCTAATCAGTGCATTGGTCAGTTTATAGTTCACAATATTTTTAAATTATTAGTAACACATTTCATAAAATTTGCGCAATGCTGGCCATTTGTGACGCTTGCGATCCTTTCATACATCATAAGCTTAGTCTACTTTCATACATAGGGAAGGTAACCTTCACTTTCAGGGCTATCTTTATACGAAGCATCAAAAAACCCGTACAACGGATCACCATCACTAACCAACCGAGTCATTAAGGACACATATTTTTCATTTTATCAAATGAATAAAAATTGACGAAGATAAAACGCGTCAAAGATTTGAGTGGAGGCTTGTGACCTCTGTCACCGGTAAAATTGTCATACTAATGTCTTTACACAATTTTTTTAAACACTGTGTCGTCTTCATTGTTTGTTTACGTGAAAAAAGAAAAAAATATGTGTCCAATATTTTTTGGAAATCTATCTGACGGACTAATGAGATTTTTTGTCGACTACCTGTCACGACTGTCAAAGATCCATGAATGACACCCAGGAACCACCGGCTTAACAAACATTTTTCTTGGCAGATGAGTAAAAAAGGCAAATCATGGCTCGTCATTCCCCCAGTCAGTATTACCCAACAATCGTCACAACGACTCAGTGGCGGATGTTAATGCGAGCTATTTGAAGCCAGACGTTGACAAATACTGCACTCCGCAAGGAACCGGTTAGCGTCGGTTATCTGCAAGTTAGTCCCACTTCAGAGGAAGAGTGCTTTGATGACAATTGGAGAAAATTGGGAATATTAGGTTACTAATGTAGCTATAAGATATGAAAAAAAATGTTTTTTGTTTTAATTTTTGAAAAGAATTCAACTTTACAGGGTTTAAATTAACCCTTCACACAAACGTAAACCAAGCATTCTGTACATCAAACTAAATACCCCTACGCAAAATTTTTTGCTGGGTACGACTTTTTTTTTGGGTAAAACTCAATGTAGCACTCTTAAAACATTGTGTTAATGGATGCTTTGAATAGTAAACGGGTCATGAAGGTAATTTAAGTAAAGTTATAACCTGAAAAACTAGTATTTACAAAAACGGCTGTGAAAAATTTGGAACTTTGACCCCCAATATATCCGTAACTAGGGGGCTCCCAGATATGGTCTAGAACAAAAAAAAATTTTGCAGTGGTAGGGAGAACAAGTGCCTTTCGTTTGCGTCAAGGGTTTTTTTTTTAAACATCACGTGTGTTGTGTCTTGTAGGCCGAGTTGTCTTGATTTGTACTCAGTTGGTAGTCATAGAAGGGTGCCTCATTACTTGCGACTTAAACATGATTAGCATTTTGCTACTTTGTAATCTGCAGAGGACTACCACTGCAGATTTCAGAAGTAATGTTATAAAATAAATTGTTGTTGTTATAAATTGACGGCACGGTTGGTGCAGTGACTGAGTGATTGGACTGCTGCGCTGCGTGTCGCGGGTTCGATCCCCGCACGAAACAAATATTTGCATGGCCTACAGATAGTTGTTTTGGGTCTGCGTATTTGTATATGTGAGTTTAAATGTTTGTGAACGCACCCACGATACAGGAGAAAGTGTGGGGCAAGGTTTTAATATAAGAAAAAAAAAATCTGACAGAATTTAACTTTATTCATAGGCTGTTATTATGTTGTAACTTTAATTTTTGAATAGCGATTTAACAAACTGAAAACACAGCCTAATTTATAACAAACAGAAGAATAAATTTCGAGGGAAAAGACAGTCCGCTTGTGCATAAAATCTAACTATAACCTCCACAGATTCTTCCACTGCAACTAACTTTAGTAACTTTCGTAAGAAACTTGAACGTCTGTTAAAATTTCACAGCTTGGAGATCAAAGGAACTAATCAAAGGCATCAAAGAAACCTCCGAGATTCACACTGGACTAATAAATGTCTTGAATTACAGAGAGAACCAGTCGTGAACAGACTCTGCTTACATAATATAAACCTAACGCTTATAATCCCTAAGGGTTGTACGAAATTTCATAAGTTATGTTTCACCATAAGCCTACAATGACTACTACTGTCCAAACCTCAGGCCCAAATAAAAACATGGCTGCGTTCACGAACCACAGAAAAAGTAAAGGATGCAGGCAAACAAAACATACAGTTCCGGAGACGTCAATGAAGTTTACTCGCAATCTCATCAAACTCAAAAGAGGTCACTGTTCCCAACTGATGGCCCATTGTGCAGAGGATGTATGGAGGCGGAAGAAACGCCACGGCAAGTACTCCTAGAGTGCAGGAGCGTGGCAGATCACCGGGCACAAACTCTACGACCCCCATTAACTCTCCCGGAAGCCTGCAGTAGGCTGCTACAATTCTGGGACGACCTATGTTGGTTGGAGTAGGTATTCTCAAAACATCACGCACAATGGCCCAATGAGAGGCTAAGTGCGGATAAAAGCCCAGTTAAACTAATCTAAGCCTATAATAATCCCACTGCAGGGACTCAGGCCTCCTCTCTACGAGAGGGATGGGCTCCACCACGCGGGCCTAGTGGGGGTTGGTAGATGTCGTCACATGTCCTCGAATTTTTTTGGTTCTAAGACATGCCGGTTTCCTCACGATGTTTTCCTTCACCGTTTTGGGAGCACCAGTGATGAAATAAATTTCACAAAGTAATGCGCCTGCCTGGATTTAAACCCACGACCTACTGTTCGTCAGTCGGGCCCGACACCACTGGGCCACCGCTGCTCCCAAGTTATGTTTAGTTCCATGTAATGGGTAGCGTATTGCCACTAAATCAATAAGCCCTCTATCCTAAACTTTCGTCTGTTTTGAAGTGTTGTTTTTCTCTTTTAGAGCATATCTTTAAGGTCAGTGTGCCTTATGGCAAAAGCCTCCTCTAACATTTTTTATTGTGTTCCATCTCGAACAACCCTTCTTCTATAAAGGCCCGCTGTGAGCTGAAACTCGTCTCGTAGGTTGTCTTCCTTATTCCATCTCTGGGATACCAGTCCGTCACAAATTTACTCCACTTTTACTGAGTACTCCTGAACATGTTTTACCTACTTGTATTATTACTATTGCCACTAACCTGGCACAATTTATCGAAAAACTCAATAACACTTCGAGAAAATCTCTATGCTGTCCCTAAATTGCAAAACATGTAACTACTTTTAATTTATTGAGATACCTACTTGTGTGCTTGGATACCCTGTGTATATTTGTTCACTCATGGTTTTACAAAATAAACGTTAAGTAACAAAGCCTTTTACTCACAGCGACACATTTGGCAAAATATAAACAGTATAACACAGCTACGCTTTGTATAGATTTTCCGTACAATGAGAGATCCGCATAAACTGGTTTTGTATTACCCATTTGATTGATCACCCACTGTAGCGTGCGTACATGAGTACTACTTTGTTTTTATAACATCAGTGACTGTTTTAATTTTGACAAAACAATAAACTTTTTCTGACGTAATGTTTGCCAAGGTTGCGTCTAAGAAACTAGGACCGTCCAAAAGTTGGGTAGACAAAGGATGGAATCAATTTATTTGCTTATGAATGAGTAAACATAATTGGATGCAACTGATGGTTTTCATTTTCTATCGATAAAGTCAAAAGTCCGATAAACCTTAATGGAACCTTCCGAACCTCCGGGACCACGGGTGACGAGTCCTATATTTGTAGGAGCGCGGGAAAAGTTGGATGACGGACGCATATAACAGCGTGGTAGAAGAAAGAAGCTGCCCAACCTGCTTATTTATTAGAATACAGGCTTAAATGATGAATCATTTAAGTTCGGATGTCCTAAAATACTTCACAAGAAAACAACGTATTCTATTGAGAATAGATTACGACCTAAT
Organism: Diarsia rubi; assembly: GCA_932274075.1. Lineage (NCBI taxonomy): Eukaryota > Metazoa > Arthropoda > Insecta > Lepidoptera > Noctuidae > Diarsia > Diarsia rubi. Next base: position 18,948,178 of record OW026417.1, on the reverse strand, counting down.
CTTATAATAACCTAATCCTAATTTATTTAAATGTCTACTTCAACTTGATACAGAGAATAAAGCAGATTAAAATCTCAGATTTGTAGTTACTAAGAATTATTTGCACAGAAATATAATATTCTCTTAGACTAGTTACAATCATTTATATATTAATATACTAGCGGACCTACCAGACGTCGTCCTACCGAGTCCCATTTTTTTTTTAATTCATTCGTTACAAAAAATGTGATAAATAAAGAACCGCTCGACCGATTTTGTGCAAACTTCACATAAACAATCTTTTAAATAGTCCGAACAAAGCCTAAGCATTTAGTTTGGATAGGTGAGCCCGTTCTTGAGGTATAAAATTACAACGAAAAGTGGCATTGATTTTTATATATTGAGTACAATCAATATTAGAGCGTTCGTTTCATCACAGTAGAGTTAAAGAAAACGAATGCAATGAGCGGTTATTAATAGAAATCATTTATTACTAGTACTACTTATTATTATATTAGGTGCTCATGGCTAAATAACAACATTATCACGGGTTAACCGTCAAGATTAAACTATGTTTGTCGAGGTTAGTCTGTGGATGGGTGACCATCATTACATACTGAGTTTCCTCCGTGTTTCGGAAAGTGTTTTGAACATCAACCTCACCTGCTACTCAAATGGAAGTGGTAGTTTGAGAAAAAAATCAGGTAGATAATACCTAACCCCTACCCTACCTCCTATTAGACTTTGTTACAATTCTTTGATACTTCTCAATTTCTCATCAATTCACTAGACTCATTCGCACATTCATACTCAAAACTTTTCTACATCCACGTCGATTGTAAGCTATTTAAATACATTTGTAACTAGTTACAAGATATTTACAGTATTTTATAAAAATTACAGATTTTTTTTGTATAAATAAGCAAGTTATTTGATTTAGTTGAAATGCCAAAATGGCGCCAACAACTATTGGATTCACAGTTGACTACTGCAGTCTAGTAAATAGGTTTTACAAGGTCCAAGGCGCCATTTTAGCAGGACATTTTTTCTTGAACTTTGAAAGTGCAAGGAGCTCTAGAATACCTGTGTAGCCAATGACGTATTATATATAATATAGACACGTCATGAACTAACATGGCGGCGCGCCGGCGCTTCAAAACGGCAAAAATATTATTTAACTACTTTTACGCGTAAAGAAAGGGAAAGAAAATGTACAGCGGGATGCCTGTTTTCTTTATGTTTTGCGCAGGTTTACACACACGATTTAAATTAAGAACAAACGTAGCGTCGCGCGAGAGGTTGGTGCGTAACTAAGCGCGATGTGGCCAATTGGCTTCATTTCATGTTGTCATTTTTGAGGTCGGACAATGTATCTATAGTTTTAATATAATATATCATTTGGCTGTAGCTATTTATTCTGTGCTTATTTTGATGTTCTGAAACCAGTAAATAAATCATGATTTAATCTGTTCAAATAGAAGATTTTATTTCCCTTTTGTCCGGTCCTACACGTTATCACACAAATCAGTCATAGGCACTACTTTAATACTTCCTCATAAATGTATTACCCTTGGCCTTACTGTCGCGATAATAAGTAAAATTTAATGCTGTTTATAAAAACACTGTGTTTATCTAGTGCGTCTTATCGGTCAGAAACAGATATCGGACATAAAAAGATTTTTATTGACATGAGTAGAAAATGGGTACCTGTGGAAGCCAATGTCCGGGTAGAGATAAGATAATAATATCGTAAACAAGTCTTTTATTTTTGGTACTTAAAACAAACGTTATTTAATCTATTTATCTAGATAGATTAAATTACATTTTTAAGTAGATAAACGTTTTTTGTAGGTAATGGTTTTTAGGTATATAGATAGATATCTAAATAAAAAGAGAAGTCATGACTGACTCATAAAAGCCCGGCCAAACCCATAGACCTAGGAAGCTGAAATTTTGCACATAGGTTCCCTTTAAAATATAAATAAGGAAATTATTTTTTTTAATTCAGCCCATAAGGGAGTTAAACAGGGGGTAAAAGTTTGTATGAAAATCATCATCTTCACGCGTGCGAAGCCGCGGGCAAACGCTTCTTCTTCTTCTTCTTCTTCAACCTTTCACCACACAATGCTGAGGTCTCTTCTAGGGCACGCCATTCTTCCTGGTTTTTCGCCTTTCCTTTTCATTTTTCCTTTGGCAAGTTTTAATATAATTATGTATTTGATGCGAAGCGCTTTTGACGACATGAGCATACGTATTATTCTATGCAACGATTACTGAAAGCTGCTTCTGCAAAGAACGTTCCGCGAATCTGCAAGTATGTGTCCCAGGGCCTGCAGTCTGTACAAAGATAGCGATCGCTTTACGACAAAATTCGGTCGCAAAGCTATAACGATGCGGATTTAAGTTGGTAGCTAATACCGGCGCGCCGGTATTAGCTACCAACTTAAATCCGCATCGTTATAGCTTTGCGGGTCGCGTCCGGCTCACGTCCACCTTAAATCCGCATCGTTATAGCTTTGCGACCGAATTTTGTCGTAAAGCGATCGCTATCTTTGTACAGACTGCAGGCCCAGTTCTGGGAGGTTTGTACAGTAAGTTTACTGTTCGTAAGCCACTAAATACTATATTACTATTATATAGCCACTTAATAATATATTACTGAACATTGGTCATTAGTCATTATTAGTCATTTATTCATGAACAATAAATTGTATGTGAAATTACATGATATAAAAAGAAAAAAGAACACACACACAGTACATAACTTTTATCTTCATAATATATATCAAGCTACTGGCCTCTTACTAGGCCAATGTTTACATTAATTATTAGTTCAGTCATTCCCTACAAGATCTCACAAATATGACTATATTCCAGTTAAGAACGCCAATCTCAGCAGAGGCCGCACGATTCAAATATTTGTATGAGATACAGGTTGATTGTTTGCCTATTTGTGTAAAAAATCCTAGTTAATGGCAACATTCACAAAAAATTTACCTCCACCCGGGCAAACTCGAAGATCAAATCTAGTTATTTTATGTCTAGTAGTATCAGCACATTATCTTAACTAAGAAACTTTAACTTAACTTTCGAGCCGTTTGGCGTTCAAACTCTAGGGTCCGAGTGCTCATAGCCTTTTTAAGATAATTTCTAAACGCTTAGTTGACGCTTCTCGTGACCCAGGGGCTGGTTTTTATCTTGGCCAGAGCCTAAGCGTTGCCATACAAAGTGGCAATTCCGCCAATCTTTTGGGCACATTACCGGCTGACAGCGTTGAGGAGCGGTATTTCGATGCCTTTTTATAGTTTCTTGTTAGTTTATTTTATAGTTTTTAATTAATGGACTGGACGGGTCCACTCAAATCTGTGTGGTGCTTTCTTCAAAAGACCATCTCAGACATTAATCTGCATGGTCTTCATGTGTGTATTATACCTTATTGTTAACCCAAACGATTTTAAAAGATTAAAAGAGTAACCTTTGGAGTTTCTTGCCGGTTCTTCTCCTTAGGAATCGACCAATGCACCGAACCGTGCCCCTTTTTACCGACGTTTTATAAGTGCCCATGTAGGCCTATGTGAAATAAAAATATTTTGATTTTGATTGATTTTTGATTTTGAATGTACATAGTTACTTTTATTAAATACTGTTCTACGTAATATTTGTGATTTTACACGTATATGTTAAAATTTTAGTGCGAAATAAACTTTACTAAGATTTTTGTACATAAAACACAATAATATCAACTGGCTATATTATATTATACATAATTATATCCAAACCTCAAAATACCTTCTTTTTTTTTTGGCGGGTGGAAAATCATCAAATAACCCTCCCGCTCTTGGGCAGAGCGAAAGGGAGTATCAGACTTCTACTCACTAAAAACCACCGATGTTCCTTCTTAGCCCTATATGTCGAGGCCGCGGTAACTAGTGTACAACCCACAGCCCCGACGGGACATCAAAATACCTTCAATTCTCTTCTTCAAAACTAACTCATTCCTCGACACCAGATATTATCTGAAAACTGTTTTCAGTTAATGAAAACATTAAATACAGAGCGTGCACTCCCCGACGAGAACTAGACATAACTACACTCTGGTCTAGTCTAGTAATAAAAGCCATACTAAAGTTTTTGTTATTAATATTCCTCGGAGAACCGTGGTGCAAACTATTCTAGTTTTATTTATGAGGTAAATCTGAAGCAATTTAGTAATGTGGATTTTGTCACAGTACATCAAAGATTACGAAATAATTACAGAAACACAGTTAGGACAACAGTTGTATAACATTGATGCCTGCAACGTCAAAGGGTTCGTGCTTCTCGGATAAACAGCAACAGCTTGATCCTATTGTGTTTACACAATACGGATGAATATAAATCAAGAATATCTCAGTAACAGCCACGACGTCTAGATTTGTGCCAGGTTCGACCCGGCTCACCGGGACTTAAAACATTACTATCAAATCCATGTTACACTTTTATATACACCTCTGCCTAACCCTTCGAAGATTACAAGCGTGACAATCGAGCATAGTTCATACATTTTTTTTTATTATTGTTACGAGCTGGGTATGGGATAAATAAAAGTACTACCAATTGAACACACGAAATAACTTTAATACTCGCAAAACACTTATAAACAATCGCAAAACACTACTGAACACTTCTAGCGCACTTGATATCTCTTCAAACCTTCCGTTGTCTCGCTTAAAAGTAGACTGACTCGCTGTGTCCTCTCTCGGTCCTTTTATACCCCAAACACACAAAAGATATTCGAGAAAATTCGCTACTATTCCATAAAGCATCCAGAAAAAACATTAACAAAAAAATAAACTTAAAGAAAAATTATCCAACAAAGAAGAAGTTACTTTACGCCGTAGGCATACGGTCGAAATTAAAATGCAAGTACCGCGACGACGGGCGGCGGACTAACTACCTACAGAATGGAATTAGGTACCTACTAGAATTCACGCGTACTTCTCAGTTATTAGCGAGGTTTCTCGATGATTCTAGATGACCGACGTAACACTGCCCCCTCCTTAGACATGCTCGTCCCGAGCATCATTAGTCCCATGATATCGCGCCAATCGGTCTACATGCACAACCTTAGGCGCACCTCGCGGACCCTTCTGTATTCGGTAGGTGACATCGTTGATCCTGGTCACAACTCGGTATGGTCCATCCCATTTTGCTTGCAATTTCGGGGACTTTCCCTTGCTCCGCACTGGGTTATGCAACCACACCAGAGAACTTTCATCGAAACCCCTACTGTTTGCCTTCCGATCATAACGGGTCTTCATCTTCTCAGACATCTGTTGTCCGGATTGTCTGATATGCTCATACACATCATTTAACTTGTTACGCAGGTCATTTGCGTAATCCGTTACACTGCGTGGGACATCAGGGGGAGTTCCGGTGATTAAATCTGCAGGCAACTGTAATTCTCTTCCAAAGTTCGCGAAGGCTGGAGTTACAGTCGTACTTTCGTGAACTGCACTCCGATAGGACAGAAGAAACGGCTGTATGTGCTTGTCCCAATCCTTTTGCCTGCTTTCCACAACTTTTGCCAGATATCTCTCCAACGTTTGGTTGAATCGTTCCACCATTCCATCAGATTGTGGGTGGTAAGAAGTGGTTCTGGTTTTGTGTGTACCCATCAATCGACAAGTCTCCTGAAAAACTTGTGATTCAAAATTCCTCCCTTGATCGCTGTGAATTTCTAAGGGTACTCCAAAACGACAGAAGACTTCCTGAACCAATTTATCTGCGACTGTTGTAGCTTCTTGGTTGGGAATGGCGAAGACTTCTGGCCACTTTGTGAAGTAGTCCATGACAACCATGAAGTACTTGTTTCCGCTGTCACTTTCTGGAAATGGTCCCGCAACGTCCAATGCTATCCGCTCCCAGGGGGCTCCAACGTTGTACACTTTTAACGCACCTCTGCTTCGTGTGTGGGGTCCCTTCACAGCCGCACAGCTGGTACATTTGCGACACCAGTCCTCCACATCATCTCGACAGTGGATCCAGTAAAAGCGCTCTCTGATCTTCAGTAGAGTCCTTTTTACCCCCATATGTCCTCCTGAGCATCCATCATGGTACAACCGTAAAACATCCGGTACCTTAGCTTTAGGCACAACCATTTGCAGATGACAGCTGTCTCCTCGAGCGTTTTCCCATTTACGGCACAAGACTCCATCCTGGATCTCCAAACTGTTCCATTGTGCCCAATAACTTTTAGTGATGGAACTCATCGCAGCCACATCACTCCACTTGGGCTTCGAAGCACCAGCTTTGATCCAGTCGAAGATTGGCTTGATGTCCGAGTCATTTTGTTGTGCCTGTTGTAGGGTCTCCTTCCATTCATCGCTGAGATCCGTTCTAAGCATCCTCACGGGCACAACTTCCTTAGTCTCTTGTCTGACACAGTGCTTGCAGTCTTCAGGGCAAGGTCTTCTTGACAGGGCGTCTGCGTTACCGTGAGTTTTCCCACTGCGATGTTCAGTTACGAAGTCAAACTCTTGCAGTAGTTCAATCCATCTCGCCACTTGCCCCTCTGGATTCTTGAATTGTAATAACCACTTCAATGCAGCATGGTCGGTTCGTAACTGGAATTTCCGTCCCAACAAATATTTACTGAAGTGCTGCAATGTCTTCACTACGGCGAGCAGCTCTCGTCTCGTTACGCAGTAATTTCTTTCCGGTTTGGACAAAGACTTGCTGAAGTAAGCTATAACAACCTCCTGATCTCCTTTCCGTTGAGATAACACACCCCCAATTCCAGTATTACTTGCGTCTGTGTCCACTATAAAGTCATTTTCAGTGTCAGGATATCCCAAAATAGAAGAATTGCACAGACGTCCTTTTAATTCTTGAAATGCGGCGTCGCAGTTCTCGTCCCAACAGAATTGTTGCTTTTCCTCAGTGAGTTTGTGTAGAGGTTTCGCAATGTCGGCAAAATTCTTCACAAACCGGCGATAGTAAGAGCACAAACCCAAAAATGCTCTGACCTGTGTCTTGTCTTTTGGAACTGGCCAATCCTTGACGGCGACTACTTTCTCTGGGTCTGTTTGAACACCTTCCCCCGAAACTAGGTGTCCTAAAAAGTTCACTTGTTTTCTGAAAAACGAGCACTTTTTCGGACTCAACTTCAGGTTTGCTGTTTGGATCTTCGACAGCACTCGGTTGAGGCTTTTAAGGTGATCTTCAAACGTACGGCCCACAATGATTATGTCGTCTAGATAGACAAGACATGCGTCTCCAATCAACCCGGCAAGTACTTGCTCCATCAGCCTCTCAAACGTAGCAGGAGCATTACACAATCCGAAAGGCATAACCTTAAACTGCCACAACCCTTTTCCTGTTGAGAATGCAGTCTTCTCTTTATCCTTGGGGTCTATTTCTACCTGCCAGTAACCACTTTTCAGGTCAAGTGTGGTAAACCACTTCATTCCCGTCAGCGTATCCAGTGTGTCATCGATCCTAGGCAGTGGATAGCTGTCCTTTTTCGTGACGTTGTTCAGTCGTCGATAGTCCACACAGAAGCGCATACTGCCGTCCTTTTTCTTTACCAGGACCACAGGAGAACACCATGGACTGGATGAAGGCTCTATAACACCGTCCTTCACCATTCCCTTAATCATGGTTTCCACTTCTTTTTCCCGTGCAACTGGCAGTCTCCTTGGTCGCTGACGGATAGGTAACTCGTTGCCTGTATTAATCCTGTGCTGAACCAGTCCAGTTCTCCCTATGTCAGCATCACTCGTAGAGAAAATACCGGCGTACTGAAGTAACATCTTCTTAGCCTTGTCCATTTCTCCTTCAGTCAAATGACAGTTTTCTAAAAGCGTTGACACGTCAAATTTTCCACTACGATTTTGATTTCCGGTAGGTAGATCTTGCAATTGACGCATCCAAGCTACTTCCTCGCAAGTGCCGACCAAGGTGCCCTTCTTAATCACCTGCGCCTTGTCACTTGGATTCAGAATGCGTACAGCTGAGATGTTGTTGGCCTTTACCAGAGTTCGTGCCATCTTCCATGGAAACTCATTGTTCACCCTCTCTATCAGAACACTTCGATCTTTGTGTCCAGAATTTCGTGGTAACTTAACTGGCACGAGCGTTTCTGATCTGCGAGGAAGAACAATTTCCTTCAAGCAATACACTTTCCCTGATGGTGCACCCTCCATGAAGACTTCCTCGGAACCACATTTCAACACTCCTTGGTCAATGTCGATCTCACAGCGATATTTCCGCATGAAGTCCAAGCCCAAGATGCAATCGTCCACTATGTCGGCCACGATGACATTGTGCCGGTAAATTCTATCACCCAATTTTAACTCCACCTCCTTCTTGCCTCGGACGGTTATGTGCTGACCGGTAGCTGTTAGCAATTGTATACGGTCGTGGTTATTGAAGTAGTCCCCAAGAAACCGATTTGCCAGGTGAGAATTGACGACCGTGTGAGAAGCTCCAGTATCCAACGTCAGTTTGCATGGAGTTCCGTTGACTTCGCCGTTGATGGTCAAGCTGTTCCCGTCATGTGCTTGTGAGATCGAGATCCTCGGGGCTCTTTCAAAACCAGCCAGCACCCGCCCCCCAGTCCTGGCATTTACTCGTTTCCCTGCTGTGGCTGGGTAGTCACTTCAGCCACCCTTCCTTGTTGGGGCTGATCCTCTCTTGCTGAGCTGCGCTTAGGGCAGCTTGACCGAAGATGATTCTTTTCTCCACAAGTGAAGCACCTAGGGCTGTAACCTTGCGGGCGGTCGCGTACAGTTGACGCGACAACCTCCCTGACGCGGTGCGTACGGTGGTCCTGCCTCACTGCCTCCACTTCTAAAGCATGGGCCAAGGCGTCTTTCAGCGTCTCGTGGTGACCAAGTCTCACAGCAACTCTAACTTCCAAGTCGCGAATTCCATCTATGAACGCCTGAACCAGATTTCCATCAATAAGTGCACGGGCGGACTGGTATGCTTTGCGAACCAGCTTTTCTACTTCCAGGGCCCACTGCTGTAGGTTCTCGGCACTACGTTGCACACGATCCTTTAACTTGGCACGAAAGACGTGCTCCAGGTGCGCGTCGCCGTATCTAGACTCTAACGCCTCCAGCAGCTGTTCGTAGGTCACATCCTTGCCGAGTGCCTCAAGAATGGTAAGGGCCTGGTCTCGGAGACCCAAGGTGAGCGCTGTCATGGCTTGCGCTTTGGTCCACCCATTCGCCTTCATAACGGCCTCAAATTGGATTTTATAGGCCGACCACGAAGATGTTCCGTCAAATGGCGGCACTTTAAACCCGCGCACCGAAGGTGCAGCAATCACTGAAGCCACAGTCCCGTCTCCAACCTTAATTTCACTCAAGGCCCTCTTCACATCGGCGATCTGAATTTCGGCCTTAGCGATACGGTTGTCGTGCTGCTGTACCTGCTCCTTCATCACGCTCAGCTCTTTGCCCACTGATGCGTGAAGATCCTTTATCAGGAGTATCTGTTCTTCTTGACGGCGAGCCTGCTCGTCCTTATCACGTTGCAGCTGTTCCTGTAACTGGCGGGCCTGCTCCTCTTGACGACGAGCCTGTTCCTCCTTGTCCCGTTGCATCTGTTCCTGCAACTGACGAGCATGCTCCTCTTGACGACGAGCCTGCTCCTCTTGACGACGAGCCTGGTCTTGCAGCAGCGCCATTAAGGCAGACAAGTCAGGCGCCGCTAGTGCTGGAGTAGATCCAGATGGGCCAGCGACTGGCTCTGACGTAGGCTGGACACCGCCCGGTGTCTGTGTCGGGGAGTCTCCAAATCGCCTTTGGTCCATACCTTGTTGTCGCTGACTCCTCGTACGGATACTATCCGTGTCGTCCTTGGGTAGGATCGGCATTATTTATCCCTCATTTCGGACACCAAATTGTTACGAGCTGGGTATGGGATAAATAAAAGTACTACCAATTGAACACACGAAATAACTTTAATACTCGCAAAACACTTATAAACAATCGCAAAACACTACTGAACACTTTAGCGCACTTGATATCTCTTCAAACCTTCCGTTGTCTCGCTTAAAAGTAGACTGACTCGCTGTGTCCTCTCTCGGTCCTTTTATACCCCAAACACACAAAAGATATTCGAGAAAATTCGCTACTATTCCATAAAGCATCCAGAAAAAACATTAACAAAAAAATAAACTTAAAGAAAAATTATCCAACAAAGAAGAAGTTACTTTACGCCGTAGGCATACGGTCGAAATTAAAATGCAAGTACCGCGACGACGGGCGGCGGACTAACTACCTACAGAATGGAATTAGGTACCTACTAGAATTCACGCGTACTTCTCAGTTATTAGCGAGGTTTCTCGATGATTCTAGATGACCGACGTAACATTATCTTTAAACCAACTAATTAATTAACATAAATTGCCCCTCTACACCTCCCGTCCAAATATACCTATTAGCTACAATTTACCTTTAACCAGATTTCATCATCATCATCATCATCAGCCTATATTATTCCCATTGAAGGGACTCAGGCCTCCTCTATAGGAGAGGGATGGGCTTTGATCTACCACGCCGCCGGCCCAGTGCGGATTGGTAGATGTCACATGTCTTCGAATTTTTGTTCCTAAGACATGCCGGTTTCCTCACGATGTTTTCCTGAACTGTTATGAGAGCAGTGGTGATTAAATAAATTACACAAAGTAATGCGCCTGATTGGGTTCGAACCCACGACTCACTGTTCGTAAGTCTGAGCCACAACTGCTCTCGGCCACCACTGCTCTCTCTAACCAGATTTATATAATTTAATTTACCTTACCTATCAATTTCTCATCCCCACTGCACGTTAACGCTCACAACCACATAAAATTAATAGTGTTAAAGTCAATAAATCCTATCAAACAGCGAGCTCGATAATTATGTTTCAATAAAACCATTACATCTTCGTAAATAATTGGGTTCTCATTTTACCGTGAACCGGTTTTTATTTATATCTCGTAATAAGTTAATGGTTCGGGTTTCGGAATAACGTTGCGTGGTTTGTTTCACTGGTGTAAGTTAGTTTCGTAATGAATTAATGTGTTTTTACGTGTATCTTATTAAAAAGGCTAGAGGATTCTTCATGTGCAAAATACACACATCAAAAGTGTCTAGGGATCAACATATATTTTTGCAATAACTTTTCTCCTGATTGATATTAATTAAAATTTTCTTTAAGGATTCATCAAATAAAGTGTTTTCGTTTGTCACAGTAACGATAAACCAAGTCACCTTTGCATTAATAAAGAAATTTGCCATTTTCCTAATAAAGGGATTTTTGACATTTGAACCACTAACATTAAAGTTCGAAAAAAAGACTGAAATAACAGTTTTCTTTAAAATTTTATTGGGTAACTTAAACAATTAATAATCCGTGTTTCTACCGCGAACACTAACAACACAAGAACATCGGTTTGGCATACTCAAAATGAGTTCATCCAAATCACGCTGTGGAATGGCCGCCCATGTTCGTTGCAACAACAAAAAAAGGTCTTCTTGCGACTGGATACCCTCCATATCAGAGCTCTTCTCTGTAGCATATCCCATGCATGCTCAATCGGGTTCAAGTCTGGCGACTGAGCAGGCCAGGGCAGGACATTGATGTTAGCTGCGGCGAGACAACTTACAACTTACAACTCTTGCGGTGTGCGGTCGTGCATTATCATGCATTAACTGAAATAAGGGACCGATTTGCACTTGTAGAGGAACGATGACGTCTGATACAATCGTCTCAGCATAAATTTGAGCGTTGAGGTTGCCTCTGATCCAAATCAACTCAGTTGTTCCGCCGATCCAAATACCCGCCCATACCATGATGGTTCCACCACTATAAGGATGGACTTCCTGGCAGGATTTTAATCGCTGTTGGCGTCCAGGGGTTCTCCAGTGTCGTATACGTCTTGTATCCGGTCTCATACCAAAACGAGACTCATCAGAAAAGCACACGAAACGCCATTGTTCTTCTGCCCAATTTCTGTGTTCAAGAGCCCATTGATATCGAATCCTACGATTGTGCATTGCTATAGGTGGTACCCGTAGCAGTCTTCGGGAATGAAGGTTCACTTCATGCAAGCGGTTTCTGACTGTTTGGTCGCTAATTAAGTTCCCTGAAGAGTGATGAAGCCTCACGGCTAACATCATGGCGGTTATTGTTGGAGCTCTTCGAGTTAAGATTTGAATGTATCGGTCTTGTCTCCGTGTGGTGCAGCGATACCGTCCTCCATGGCGCTCAGCCACGGTACCAGTGCTTCGGTAACGTGTCCAAAGTCGACTGATAACACTCTGACTTGTATTCAGAGCTAAAGCCACAGTACGTTGCCGGGAACCAGCTTCTATCATTCCCACGGCTCTGAGCATTTCTTCCCTGCTTAAATGACGTCGCCGCTCCATAATAACGTTGGTTTTAATCAGTAGTAGGGAAACAGTAGCACTAATAATGTCTTCAATGCGTTGTATGTTTTTATAGGGAAAATATTGACAGCTGATTTTCATCTTTTACTCGAATTTGATTCACAGTTCCTGATTCAAATTATGAAATGCACCAAAAAGGATCCATATAAATTTATAAAATCATAAATTTATTACAAAGCCACATCTCAATCTCAAGAAAATAATATAATTTTTTTTTTTTATTTACGTTCATAATAAAAAAATTGCAGTACATGAGGAATTTACATTATGATAATAATCAAACATGTTTAACTACAGCAGCTGGGTGAATCACTGCTCTCCTAGCTAGATTGCTGAGTAATCTGTATTTAGAAGAGACAGTTACGACTCCATATTTATGTATAACAATAATCATGTACTAAACTTTTAGCGCTTATAATATAAAGCAAAACACAAAACCAAAAATCTAAATCTTAAAACTAAAATTATATAAAACAAATTAGAAAGAGTAGTGCTGGTGTGGTGAGTCGAGTGAGTGTGTATATGCTTGTGTATGTGAGTGTGTGTGTGTGTTAGTGAATGTGTGTGTACATTTGAATAAAAGGGGTGGAGAAGGTGGTAACCTACTCCAGGTTACATTCATGTAAGTGTCACTAAGTACTTCTCAGTCTCGTCGTAGGATAGATTCAGGAGGAATTCACGGAGGGCAACTTTGCATTTGCTGTATGGTAAATTATAGATGTATAAAGACGCGTTAATTTTATTGTACAAGCAAGGGCCAAGATAATAGAAAAATCTCTTTGTGTATTTAAACCGAGTTTGTGGAACAGTACAAATCATATCTTTCCGTCGCTTGGAAATATTAATAAGAGGGGTTTTTAAATGTTGGAGAAGAATAGTTTGCAGAATGAAATGTTGCCTTACGTTGAGGACCCCACAATTTTTGTAAAGTTCTACGGTTGGAAACAGAATAGGTCGAAACGTTGCAACCTTCAGTATAGCCCTGTGGGACACTTCCAAAGGTTTAAGGGCGGTTTTTGTGGCGCCACCCCAGCAGCTAATACAATAAGTGATTATTGATTGACATAAGGCATAATATACATTGCGAATAACAGACTGCTTTGCGACGTGACGAAGAGTTTTAAAAATATATATAAGTTTTCTGACCCTGCCTGTTACCAATTCAATATGGATTTTATAATTCAGGTATCGATCCAACGTTATGCCCAGATACTTAATACTATCGACAGTGGTAATGGATGAACATTGACATGAGTGTAAAAGTGCATTGTTACATGAGTGAGCCTTTATAGTGATTGGAATATCAGGTTGTGTGGTCGGTGAGATAGAGAACGTCATCAATTTCGACTTGGACGCGTTTAGCGTCAGAGCATGGGATCGAAGCCAGTTAAAGGCAGAATCACAACCATATTGTGCAATAGTCTGAAGTTCTGACCATGAGTTAGCGAAAAAGGTAAGAGCTGTATCATCAGCAAAAGACACAATTTTTGCATTTGTGATATTGAGATTGCAAAGGTCATTTAAAAAGATGAGAAACAGTGTAGGACCGAGTATACTACCCTGCGGCACGCCGTAACAAATCGGGAGCTCGCCACTAAAGTAGTCACCAATTTTCACCACTTGCAATCTGTTTGTCAGATAGTTCTTAAAAAGTCTAAGTTGTTGACCTCTGACGCCTGCTCTCTCAAGTTTAAGTAGAAGGGTAGGGATTGGAACGGTGTCGAAGGCCTTAGCGAGATCGAGAAATACAGTAAGCACCTTATTGCGACTGTTGATTTTTTCTACTATGAAGTTCGTTAGTTCGTGAACTGCATCACAGGTTGACTTTTTTTTCCGGAAACCAAATTGCTGAGAAGAAAACAAATTATTCCTTTCGAAAAAATCTACTAATCGCTTATTGATAAGGCGCTCAAGAACCTTTGAGAGAGCAGGTAGTACCGCTATAGGACGATAGTTATTGAAAGAGTTTTCGTCGCCACACTTAAAGAGAGGGTGTATAATAGCTATTTTTAAAGATGACGGAAATATAGCAGTCTCAAAACAAAGGTTAAATATGTGATTTAAAACTGGCGCCAGAATACTACGGTATCTTTTAAGGACTACAGGAGAGATACCATCCCATCCAGTGGCTGCAGACGATCTTAGCGACTCAATTTCAGATTTAACTTCATCAATATCCGTGTGAAGCAATGCAAATGATGACGAAGAAGAGTTTGTATCAGAGCAAGATAAAGTCGGTGATGAGTGATCGTTGATAATATTATTAGCAAGCTTTTTACCCATGTCAGCAAAAAACTTGTTAAGATCATTGCAAGACTGAAAAGGAGTGTCAGAATGTGAGAGTAGTTGTGTGGATGCATATTGTTGTTTTTGTGTGTTTGTGATTCTTTTTATAGTTTCCCAAAGGACCTTTGAGTTATTTCCAGCTTTATCAAGCTCCTGGGTGTCAAATTGTCTTTTGACTTTTTTTAATATTTTATTGCAGAAGTTTCTGTATCGTTTATAGGACATTTCAAGCATAATATTATTTGGCGATTGTTTTAGTCTTTTGTGTAGCAAATCTCTGTGTCTCATACACCGCAACAAACCTGGAGTGATCCAAGGTTTGAGGATCTTCTTGTTAGATGGTATCTTTTTGGTAGAAGAGTTTTCCGAAATTGCGTTAGTTAAGAGACTAACCAAAGCATCAGTAGCAACATTGCAGTCCGACATAGAGTAAATGGGTGTAAAGTCTAATGCCACCATAGTATTATCCATGGCGTCAAAGTCAATTTTAGTGATAGATCTAACTATATTACCATGTGTATTTTTATCTGAAATGCACAACAAGGAAGAACAATGATCAGTGATAGTCGTATCGAAGACTAGTGAGACAGACGGCCTCGTGGTTTTTAATAATAAATGGTCCAGGCAGTTGTTTCCTCTGGTCGGAAGAGTATGGGTAGGAAGAAATCCGTGAAATGCAAGAGTGTTGAGGTAATCATGAGAGCGAGCGTCCAGTGACATCGGTTTTATATCGATATTAATGTCACCAGTTATAGCTATAGTAGTGACATTGGAAAAAGTGGGAATAATATCATTAAGAGAGGATAGAAAATTATCAATGTTGCTTATAGACGGCGATCGGTAAATGCACAGAATGGCAAAGTGAGTCCCCATCCTGATTGATAATCCCGTGGCAGAACTACCCAAGCAAAGTTCCTCACAGGTGACAGTAAGGTTGGACCTGACATAGACCACAACACCATCACTTTGGTTTAAGTTCTTGACAGTGCTGTAGGTACTTATTGAAGTTTTCAATGTCAGGAATGTGGTGATTACTCGAACATAATAGCCAGCACTCCGTCAAGACCAAAATATCACAATCCACTGAGAGGCGTTGTAATAGAGTTTGTAGACTAAGAAAATTACAATTGATCGATCTAATGTTCTGTGTAAGGATTTTTAGGTAATGTTTTGGATGTTTAATAAACATGTTAGCCTGCTCTGGGGTGCAAGTATGTAAATCAGATACAGAAAAACTGTCAACAGTGTCCATAAGGGCATTTGCATTGTCAAGCATTTTTAAAGGTAAGGTAAAGGGTCATAATTTGTTGCCTATAAAAACTGGAAAACAAATTCAAGTATATCACGTAAGAAGCATGATGTATAAAATGTGAGTGTGTAGTGAAGTGTAAAAGCTGAAGTGTAAATTGAGCGTTGTATAGGTATGTACTTTGTGTGCACCACGAGTTAATATTTTTAACAAATAAGTGAAACAGACCAAATCTACTAATTTTAAAAAATAGTGGAAAACATAAAAATATCATAAACAATAAAATAATTAGTCATGCATTAACGGATTGTGACATTTGCAATAGTTGTTGTTCATTTTTTATTATTATGTACTGACCATCGACGGCTTTCTTTAACATGACTCGCCCATTCGATGTCCAACAAAACGCATATCCATTCAATTTGGCGAAGTTTCTAGCTGCGTAGAATAGTTTTTTAGTAAGCGGTGTAAGCTGCTCAGCAATATAGATAGGTGCCTTAGGTCCACCCAAGCCTAAGTGAGTAGAATTGATTTTATCCGTAGAGTGCTTCGTATTAAACTGTTTGGCAGCTAGCAGAAAGTTACTTTTATGTAGTGTGTTAGTAAATTCTATGGTGATGTTGGATGTTTTGCTTTCCTTTTTAGACGGTAGTCTTGAAACGTCCCGGATGTCTGAGAGTTGTACGTTGACTTCCAACTGTTTAGATAGATGTTGAACTAAGGTGTAGAGAGTGCTTTTAGTTTCTTTCTGACTCTTTGGAACATTACGAACCTCGACACAGGTCTTAATACAGTTACGATCTATGTTGTCAAGTCTTTCTTCCAATGTAACCAGCTTCAAGGCCATAGTGCTTCTTTCAATTTCTAAGTTTGCAATTTGACTCTCCAAAGATAGTAATTGATCTGATACGGCTGTCATTGATTTTTCGATTTCTTGATTTGTAGCCTCAATGATTGTGTAATGGGATTTAATTTCCAAGATATGTTCCTCAAATTTTTCCATGCGGGTATTCTGCGAACTAATTAATTCATTTATCAAATCCTTGAGATCAGATTTGATGTCATTCTTCAGACCCAGAAATTTGTCCTCAAAGCGATCCATATAGCTACCATCTTTCATCGGCCGAAGGCGCTTATTGCCCCTCTGACTGATGTATTCGGGGCTTAAGTTCGAAGACAGCCCATCTTCTTCACATAGTTTTTGAACATCAGACTCGGAGCGAGAAGGTGTAGTTTGGAGTGAAGTAGACTTAGGTGGCGTTTTATACATCTCAGTTTTTACTATAAAAACAATTTCCTTTAGAAAAAAAAAAAAAATGATTCACTTGTGGTTTAATTACTCTTCGGTTTAAAAAGTGTATTTGAAAATAAAAACAAAAAGCAAAAAGTTCACACGTCGCTGTATTCGAACCTGCGCCCTCACAGTTCAACTGTATTCAAACCAGCAGCCAACACCGTTGCGCCACTTGGACACTGTCGTATGTGATCAAAATTGGTGTATGCTTGCTAAGAAGCTTAAAAAGTTTTATGTGCGAATGACCGTTAATGAGTCAGTTCTTTGTTTGTGAAGGTCACTCACTTTGCACACGCGCACTGTTTTAGGAAAGTTTTAAAAGGTTTTTTGTTAATAACTCGACTAATAGTTCGAGTATTGGTATAGTTTATGCACTGTTTTGTAGCTATTGTAGCTGATCACTGAATTAGATGACGTTTATAATGATATTTGTACTTTTTACTATTAATTTAGAATAAATCGCATAAAAATGCTTGATCCCTAGACACTTTTGATGTGTGTAATTGTTGGAAATGGAACAGGAGCTGTACAGATGTGTATTTTTGGTTGGGGTTAATTTTTTAGATCAAATTCTCCAGCAGGTATTTTTCTTTTCAATTGGTGAGTCCCACAACTTCGTTTATCAAAATCATTTAGGTTGCATTCGCGAAGACGCGTCACGTGGTCGCGTCCACGCTCTATAGGACATCTGACAAAATTAAGCAAAAATGATATTGAAGAAAATTATGCATATACATATTACACACGCGCCACGTCTAACCCGGTATCCTCGTTAGTAACACCGTTAATTGCTATGTCTGTGTTTATGATTGCGTACGATAATGCAGGCCCCTGCATGCGTCACCTCTCCGTGAGGGGAAAAAACAGCATGACATATCGTGACGCACTGTACGCGACACGTTTTCGAGTAAACCCTTTATTTTTGATAAGACTGAACTTTAGTTTGACTGATTATCTAAAAAGATAATTATATCTTTATCTAAAGCCTAAACAAAACAAAAACAAAATCAAATGAAAAGCAAGTTATACAAGACACTCTTATCCATGCGATCGTTCTTTATTTTAGTTATGACACTGAAGTGCACCCCCTTCGTCCCCTAATGACATAATCCCCGCTTCTTCCCAGCGTCCCCAATTTCCCATTTCTACATACACGCTGCTTCATGTCGTTAGTTAAGATGTGTACCAAGGAGCAGGACGTAAGCCTCCCACAAATTGTTACAACTAATGGTCCCGTGCGGTTTGCATGCATGGCTACTTGTGACCGGGCCACGTAGAATATAACCAGCCTCTTAACTACGGAAACGTGCTCGCGTTAGATTTCGATGTGAACTAAATAGTTATTTAAGAAAAACTAAATAATTCGTATGCACTTCAATTGTAAATCAGCCTTAACCAAAGCCCATTAATCGTACTCAGTGGTAACCGAGTACACTTTTAAAGGCCCTGTAATACAGGATATCCTACCTTTCATCGACAACTTTGACAAAAGAATCAAAATTAAAATGATTAAATTATCAGGATCAACTTTTGTGGAAGAGGAGCTTTTGCGTAATAAGTTGTTAGAGAAATAAATAGTACATACAACGTTGGTTGAATTGGAGGCACGTGTCTGAGGAGAGACGTTAAAAGTAGCTATGACTGTGTCGATCATCTATATAAAGTGTAAAAGGACCTTTCATGTGGTTGTGAGCCAAACATTTAGTACATGAAACTAGGTAGCTCTACGGAAACATTATTATTGCTGGAAATTGACTTTTTCAACGGTAGGACTCCATGTTACACGTTCAAAACATTGTGCTGAATTTAAAAAAAAACCTACATCTCTTACCATCTTTGATGGAATCTGTAATCATTGTTGTGTAAACTATTTGTTTTAAGGCATAGCAAATAACACGCAATGACAGACAGACAGACGCAATGGGGTGATTCCCTAATATACATACTTTAACGTTTCTACCTTATCAGAGCCCGTTATAAATAACTTAGATATATATTTGATTATATTACATATAAATTAAAGAGGTTTTTTCTCTGCATCAATAACTGTTCCATGTGATGAAACGAAATGATTCGCAAAGTGTTTATATTTTTTATTTTCGTGTCTTACGCAGTCAGTGATAAATGTGTGAGGTACACGTTTGAACAAGATTTCAATGAATGGTTGACATATGGGCATAGGCATGACTTTTGTGGCGAAACGCCATTTTGGATTGAGAATCAGTACAATAATATTAATAATATAAGTAATAATGACCAAAGCACTACCTTCATTTCACCTGTTGCCAACTATCAACTAAGTTGTGCGTCATCATTTATTTTTACTATGCACCGTGGTGGTACCATTGAAGTGAACATTTACATGGAAGAAAACCCTTTCAATCAAATCATAGTTGCAGCTTCACTTTTGGAAGACCCAGGAACAATTTTAGGAGTTGCTTGGAACGATTTCAATGACCAAGACTTCGTGAGCGGATGGCAAATTCTAAAGATAACCTTAACCCGCGAAGGCACTTATGAAGGTTACGTGAGTATTTGCAATGTTTGTTTATAAAGAGTATAAAAGTACCCTTAACGCAAACGAAGGGCACTAGTTCTCCCCATCACTGCGATCATTTTTTTGTTCTAGTCCATACCTGGGAACTCCCCAGTTGCGGAGATATTAGGGGTCAAAGTTCCAAATTTGGACAACTGTTTTTGTAAATACTAGTTTTTCAGGATATAACTTTACTTAAATTACCTCCATGACCCTTTTACTATTCAAAGCATGCACTAGCACAATGTTTTAAGAGTGCTACATTGAGTTTTACCGTAAAATGTGATGTTTGTCCCAAAAAAAAAAAGAAATTTCCCAGCAAAAATGTTTACTTAGTTTGATGTACAGAATGCTTGGTTGACGTATGTGTGAAGGGTTAATTTACACCCTGTATAATCTGTATGCGCAGTTGTATGGCAATAGGTGGACTTATCAATAACTTTATTTGTTTCAGATATCTTTTATAGGCACAGCCTATCCAAACTCCATTGTTTTGGTCGATTCATTTCGCTACATACCGCCGAGTATGCCTGAACGTCAATGCCGTCTATACAGTGATTATTGCATCAGGTACACGTTTGAACAAAATTTTACTAAATGGTTGACACATAAGAGACATGCAGTGTGTGATGAGGGCGCGATGCCATTTTGGATTGAAAAGCAATACAGTAATATTGACTTGATGGATAAAAATAACCCAAGTACTACCTTTATTACGCCCACACCCATATTGAAACAAAGTTGCGTGTCCTCATTCAATTTTACTATGCACTATGCTGGTATAATAGAAGTTAATATTTATATGGAAGAAAATACCTTAAATCAAATCATAGTAATGGCCATATTAGCAGAAGATTCATCTTCAATTTTAGGATATGTTTATAATGTCCCCCATGAAACAGACTTCGTGGCCGGATGGCATACTCTGAAGATAACCTTGATCCGCCAAGGTACTTATGAAGGCTACGTGAGTATTAGCAATATTTATTTATTTAAAGTGAATATATTGTAGTGATACATAGGCGGACCCACCAACACGACAACCAATTTGTTTCAGATAACTTTCATAGGCACGGTGTCTCCAAATTCCATTGCTTTGGTCGATTCATTTCGCTACATACCGCCTGGTATGGCTGAAAGTGATTGCCAACTCTACGAAGATGAAACAACCACACCAGAACCAACAACGCCTGAGCCAACCACTCCAAAACCGACCACGCCGGAGCCAACAACACTAGAGCCTACAACAGCAGAGCCATCAACACAAAATCCAACAACGCCTGAGCCGACAACACCAGAGCTAACTACACCTGAGCAGATTATATTTTTATTTAAATTAAAAATGATGTTAAAGTTGCCTTCATCTTGAATAATGTAATAGCTAATGGAATTTTGAAATTTCTATTTCATGCAAACTTGTTATAATTAACGAAATAATAAAAATATTTTGTAGTAGGAGACTATGGTATTTTTACACAACTCATTAAATTCATACCATTATAATGGAATCCATATTTTGACTCTTAGCGGAATATCACCCCCAGATCTAAATATTGCACGAAGGGCAATGACGTATTATTTATAGACACGTCATGAACTAACATGGCGGCGCTTAAAAACGGCGAAAATATTAGATAACTACTTTTAGGCGTAAAGAAAAGGTAAGAAAATATGACACCGTACAGCGGGATTCCTGTTGATGCCTGTTTTCTTTGTTTTGCGCAGGTTTACACACACGATTTAAATTTAGAACAAACGTAGCGTGGCGCGAGAGGTTGGTGCGTAACTAAGCGCGATGTGGCCAATTGGGTTCATTTCATGTTGTCATTTTTGAGGGCGGACAACGTATCTACAGTTTTAATATATCATTGACGAAGGGTATTTTAAAATTGTTGTGTTAAACTCACTTTTTACATTTACCCACTACCTATGTAATAAGTTTTTTGCAACTGAATTTGTATAAAATAAAATATTTCTGAACAACTTTATTCCATACTCAACCCGCGCTTGCATCTGATTTTTATACCCACGCAGTGTACAAAAGCCAAATCCAAAAGTGATGGTCCTAACTGAGTGGGATCAATTTGCTTAAGAGCCCATCAATGCCCGACAAAATTCAAGAACAACTCCACCACCAAGTTTCGGCAGTCAAACACAATTCTTCGTCACCGTCAACACCATCCACTCCACATTTGACTACATATATCATGCGCATCACACGCGAAGATCAATATTATGTTGGCGAAAGGAATATCAAAATTACGAACATACCACTACTGCTAGGCAGCGTGGCGCAATTGGGGGGACGCGTGCCAACGATCACGCATATTTTTACTGATCGCCAAATGTAAAAACGGTTTTCACTATTTTGTTTCTTAAGTCGGTTAGTTTTTATTTTAAATAAGTTTATAATTATATTTTTATCCATTTTTTGTTGTAATATCCTCTACAAATATTTACTTTGCATAAAACATTCAAGCAAGAAATCTGACCCTTAACCTTTAAGATTCCTTTGACATGCAATGATGTCTGCTAGATGCTAATACTTGAAAAAGCTTTAGAAAACCCGGCCAAATGCCAGTCGGCCTCACGCACGAAGGGTTCCGGGATCTATAAAAATCGAGTTTGTCTAATTTGTGATTTTGATTAAGTATTTGTTGTTAAACGAGCAGCAGCAACAGAAATACATATTTTGTGAAAATGTCAACTGTCTAGCTGTTACGGTTCTTGAGATACAGCCTGGTGACACACACACGAACAGACGGACAGACAGTAAAGTCTTAGTAATAGGGTCTCGTTTTTACCCTTTGTGTACGGAACCCTAAAAAACACGAAACACACAATACGAGTCTATAAAATGTGAGGGTTGCCCTCGATTTCTCTGAGATGAAGGGCAGAGATGAGGTCGATGATGGAACGAGCTAACCCAGAAGAAGCCTATTTACTCGTGACTTAAATATATTGGGGTTATATGAACTCGGGAAAACCAACGCAGACAAGGAGTTCCACTCTTTGGCGGCGAGCATAATAAAAGATGTACCAAAGCGCATCGTAAAAATGAAGAAGGGAGATGGTAGAATCAGCTCGAGGAGCTCTTGCGCACACTCTCCGAAGTACAGTCTGTAGAAGACTGATAGACGTGCAAATTTGCAGCGGTGGGCCAGACTATGTAGCTTGGCACCAATGACTCTACAGAATCGAGTGTGGAAAGTTGTTATTTGGCTGAGCCATCCCAAAAGTGACAGCAATACTCCATGCTGGACCGGACTTGAACTTTATCGCATCCTCTCTTTAGTGTATCCTCGTAAACAACATTGAGCATTTCTATATGTGTGTGTTTATGATTGCGTACGATTATGCAGGCTACAGCTAGGGTCTGTAACAGGAAAAACAGTTTTTTTGTAATCTTTTAATTTTTGATAAGACTGAACTTTACTTTTGCTGATACAAGTATTAAGAGATAATTATATATTATTTCTTTATCAAAACACGGCGATAAACAAATGAAAACTGTTTTATTATTTACAAAAAAAATGGTGATGCAAGCGTTCATTATTTCAATTATGGCTCTGAATTACACTCCTTTTCATCCCATTATGACATATATAATATCCCGCTTCTTCCCAACGTCCCCAACTTTCCATTTCTACATACACGCTGCCTTATGTCTTTAGTTAAGATGTGTACTAAGTAGCAGGAGGTAAGCCCCCCACAAATTGTCACAATTAATGGCATGGCTACTTGTAACCGCACCACGTAGAATACAGCTAGCCTTTGAAGTACGGAAACGTCCTCATATTAGATTTCGGTGGGGACTAAATAGTGTTTTAAGTAAAAAATGGTAACTATCTATGCACTTAAATGTAAAGCAAGTCAATTTTCAGGTTTAGCCGCATTTGCTCTGATTGGTCTGTGGATGGGTGACCACCTATTGCGTACCGAGTTTCCTGGCAAGCATATAAAGCCGTTGGTCGTGGTTTACAGTCATTTGTAGATATAGACAGTCGTAACAGGGAGTAAATGGCCCAAAACTCTTGGTAAATAGTGTTTTAAGTAAAAAATGGTAACTATCTATGCACTTAAATGTAAAGCAAGTCAATTTTCAGGTTTAGCCGCATTTGCTCTGATTGGTCTGTGGATGGGTGACCACCTATTGCGTACCGAGTTTCCTGGCAAGCATATAAAGCCGTTGGTCGTGGTTTACAGTCATTTGTAGATATAGACAGTCGCTCTATGCGAAATACTGGTATTCAGCTGCCTCCGTTAAACTGGAAGAAGATCCCAACAACCATGAGAAAAGGCTCTCACTGCCGTACTCAGAAATATTTAATGATTACTTAAGCCGTCACTTTGTAAAGATTTGACATATTTTTGTATGAGAAAACTGTCAAAACCATTGCTAAGTTATGGCCTAAGTAATCATTAAATCTCTCTGAGTGCGGCAGTCAGTCATGCTGATTTCACGTCGGGGCTGCGTGTCGTTCAAAAGAGATACTGTGGCCTCGACACAAAGGGTTAAGAAGGAACATGGGTGGTTTTTAGTCAGTAGATGTTTGACATATGGTAGGGTAGGGATACCACTCTGCCCAGAGCGGGAGGATTCATTTGATGAATTCCCAGCCACAAAAAAAGGGTAGGGCAGGTAAGGGCATACTGGTTTCCTCACGATGTTTTCCTTGACCGAAGCAAGTGATAATTATACAATACGCACTTATATGCGTAAAAAGAGGTGCTTGCTGGGGTTCGAACTCAGACTAACAAGTAACACTTGTCGGTTTGACGATCACACCACTAGAGTGAGGTGTTGAAGCTGTTAAAATTAAAAAAGATTATATTATGGCATCATCTCTAATTTTACACGTGGAAATTACAAAATATTATAATATCAAATAAAAAAAAAACGGTCCAAGTTTGGAAAAAATAAACCAAAGACCTTTTTTGCAAAACACTAATACGAGTAACAACGTCTATCATTACTTTACTTTTAGAAGTCGGTGGCTTGGTTTGTTTCATTGAATTTTTTGGTTGAAGACTACACAAATTCTTGTTTTTTATCAATTTAATCAAGGACTACAAAGACCAGCTGGAAAAAAAATTAAAGTAGGTACTAAATCGATTTTGATGAATTCGGGAATTCGGATTTCTATGGGGCCAATCGGAAAAAAATATGTGATATTTTTTTTTTGTTATATTCCTTTCACATATTTTTTTTCGTTTCATATAATAATGACAAACTTATAACATACATAGTTTACCTACAAAAAAGTAGTTAAAAGAATAAAAAACCCGACTGGAAAAACTAAAAAGCAAAAATCAAGCACTAGCGGACGTCACGCGGTTTCACTCGCGTAGTTCCCGTTCCCGTGGGAATACAGGGATAAAAAGTAGTCTATATTACTCAAGGTGAATGTAGTTTTCCAATGGTGCAAGAATTTTAGAAATCGGCGCAGTAGTTTTTGAGTCTATTCATTACAAACACACAATACACACACACAATAATACAAATCTTTCCTCTATAACTAAAATTATACGGTTTTCGCAATTTTTCCCTATACCTGTGCTATAAGACGTTGCCTCGTACCAAATTTCAAGATTCTGAGTTCACGGGAAGTGCCCTGTAGGTTATGATTCACTTGCGAGTGTCGAAAATTTGCGGCATGGCAACGGCTGCATCATTTGATTGCGAGACAGTAGACTTGAGTATAGGAATAAGAAAGAAGAAGAAGATTGTACAACTATCTTTGCAATGTATTAATTCAATCTCTTTAGTATTATATAGTCGCATAGCACATATTGTGTGAGTACTATGTACTAGAAAGCTGTCATTCTCTGGAAACCTACATTTATTTTACTATTTTTTATTTGACTTGGATATGCCCTGGCGATTAAGAGTGTGTCATGCTCACTTAAAGGTCTCGCTGATGGTGGCGGGTGTGTCGGGTCATTTCGTTCCCTTTAAAATGGTTGAGTGGAATGGTGGCTGATCCATGCGTCATGCTCGTGAACGGGTGCTGTCAGTTGTGGCTGGTCACCTCTTAGTTGCCACGGCTTGTTTGAATTATTATATTATTTTTAAATCGTCGTTTTGGCTTTACTGTCGACACTTATCGTGCACAACTTGCTACATCGTTCTCACATGATAATATACCAATCTCGATATGAATGATGTAACCAAAGTTTTGTAACAATATTATGATTGAAAAGAGTATCCATGAAGTTTCTTGCCATTCTTCTCATGAGACCAACGCTTTGGAATCGGCAACTACAGTACACTGACAGTTATTATGCCTTGTGAGTGGGACTGTAGCTTAGTTTATTAGCTTATTAAAATTTAGTATTTGTTCGACTATTCAAAAGAGCCTGTAACTGGCCAACTTGAAATAAATGATTTTGATTTGATTTGATTTTGATTTGAGTATTTGTTATAAATTTCAGCTTTATACGCGCTTCACGCGTTCATGAGGAAAATGGTCTTGAGAGACAGACATTCGGTCGGACAACTAAGTGATCCTATAAGGGTAACGTTTTTTCCTTTCGGAACGAGGAACGAGGAGGTACGGAACCCTAAAAAAATTAAGTAAAATCACTAACATAATTATCAAAATCTTATTTTAAGCAAATCGCGAACCTGACGCGTACAAAGTCACGGGTAACAGCTAGTACACAAACAAATCCTTATACAGCAAATTAATCCAGTTTATCGCGATGACTACACTAAACCTCTATAGGTAAATTAAATGAGATTATAATATAATAACGATAATAAAATGGTACCATACAAGCAACTGTCTTTGATAAAATGAACGTAGGTACCATTAGGGCCTTATCATACTAGCGGATTGCGAGCGTCTTCAAAGCGGAGCGGGCGCTCAGCGAATGCGTCGCGAACACGCCGCGGCTGCTCAGCGAAAACGTCGCGGACGTGCGGCAACTTTGCAACGTGTTCGTCGCGTGTTTGTAGCAAGTTAACGACGCACAATACACTCAGTTAAAAAATGGATTCTGACGAGGAGACACTGCTGTTGGCTTTGTTACTTCGAAGACGCCGGAGACGAAAACGGAAGCATCGACGAATTTGGGAAGATACATTATCAATTAATCGAATGGAAGAGAGCGACTACTTTGTGTTGTTTTGCAAACGAATAAAACATAATCCAAAACAATTTCGTTTCTACCTGCGAATGTCAAGAACTACATTTTATGAATTGTTGCATCGAATACAAGCTGATATAAGACATGAAGACACACGTTTGAGATTATCAGTGTCATCTGAAGAAAGGCTCGTAATTACTATAAGGTATGTTTTAACATTAAATACACAGGAGATAATTAATTATACTTCTTTAATATTATTAATCGGTTAATCATTAGCTACCTACAAATTATCAACATAACGGTGGCTTTACAGTGGTGATTAAATTATTTCTCATTATAAGGAGGTACCTAACCAGGATTTTGGAAATTATTACTATTCTGAAAATAAATCACTATAAATTGTATCTTCAGCGTTACTGTTCTCATAAACACTTGGTTGTGGCTCTGGACTTGTAAAATATCCTGAATAGTTGGGAGGATAGCTATTAGACATATGCTTGTATTTTTTCAAAACTCCCATGATCTCCATTTTGGCATCCATTTTATAGTCTGGATGAATTGATTTTAAATCTTCAATCTGAGACAACGCAAAGTTATATTCCGGTTCACTTTCACCACTTCTGTCTTTATTCATCCTCTCGTCCATCCTTTTCATTAACTTTGTAATCATTTTATCCTCGGCAGAATCAGATTCTTTCTTCTTGTTTTTTAAATTTTTTGTACAATCATCGCTTATGTTTATTGTATTCTCATCATCTGAAATTGCTGGTGGCGGGGTTTTCGAAGGACGAGTCCGCGTAGTAGTATTCAAAAATGATAGCAAAGGTAAATACAGATATTCTTTAGATGTAGATGCACCGGAGCCACTCCTGATTTTTTTATTCCTATCTTTGACGTAGGTGTCGCGGATTCCTTTCCATCTTTTTTGTAGTTTAACAACTGTAACAGTAAAGAAATATTGCAGGTATTTGGCAACTGGGTGCTCTTTAATGGACCTACATTTTTCATTTAGAAGAGGATTTTCAACAATACAAAAAATAGTTCAGGAGACCTGTCAAGCTATTATTAAAAACTTATTTTATATTTGTATGCCACCAAAGCAAACAGAAGACTGGGAAAACATTAGTAAAGGCTTTCTAGAAAATGCTGATTTTCCTAACTGCATAGGTGCAGTGGACGGCAAACATATTAGGATGATACAGCCGTGTCATAGCGGCTCACTATATTTTAACTATAAAAAGTATTTCTCGATGAATTTGCTAGCCGTCTGTGACTACAACTACAAGTTGTTGATGTATATATATATAATCATCAACAAATATATATTAAAATATATATTTGTTGATGTCGGTTCCTATGGAAAAAGTTCAGATTCAACTATATTTGATAGAAGCCAATTGAAAAGTGATATAGAAGAAAATCGTTTAAATATTCCACAACCGAAACAAATAATAAACAATGAAATAGCGTTGCCTTTTACTTTTATTGGCGACGAAGCATTTCCATTGTCAAACTACATGCAACGACCATATTTAACGCCTACAAAAAGAATATATAATTATAGATTAAGCCGAGCACGGAGATATATAGAGTGCACTTTTGGAATCATGACTAATAAATGGCGTATTTTTCATCGACCATTAAACGTTGGAATAGACTTTGGCGAAGAAATAGTTAAAACTTGTTGTATATTGCATAATTTTGTACGATCTAAAGTTAAGGTAATAAGACGTCGTAAGAAAGTACCACAAGTATTTGGACTTTATGACAACCCACACGTTAATGGAAATGTTTGTAGAAAACTCGAAACACAAACACGAAAAACACACGAAACACGTGTTGTTGTTTGTTTGTGGAAATGTTTGTCGATAAGAGATAAATTTGCCGACTATTTTGTTTCAAATGAAGGGACATTGCCATGGCAGCATAAGTACATATAAACATTATTGTGTTTTTCTTACCTGCTTCATTTTTCTCCTTGACTGTTTTTTCTGTAAAACCTTGAATAAATAAATTGCAAATCTCTTCCCATGCCTTTTTTTTTAAATTACGATCACTAAATTCTCTGCTTTTTTGATCCCATATTACGTAACGACTTTGGATTTCACTTATAAACAACTCTGTATCAATAACTGAATCTCCCAATGATGCCATGATGGTGCATACGTCCTTTTACATTCGTGTCTTGTTACTGACTGAAGAGTGAGGCGGGGCGGACGGGCGCACAGTGGATCGTCCCCATACAAGAGGTCGGACATAGAATGAAAAATTAAAAAAGTATTTAATTAAAAAAAAAAATATATACAGTTGCATTCCTCTATTGAAGAACAACAAAAAATGTTACTACGCTTTTTTTATTTGACCAGCACTTTAGGAGCTATTCGATGAAAACTGTTATTTTTGTATGGAAACGAACACAAAAATGTCTGTATCTCATGATTCCCTCCTTGTTTCGATTTGCGGTTTTCACTACTGTCTTTTACCTATTTTATGCCACGTTTTCTTCAAGGACACATGGTGCCCGCAGAGCGCCCCTTTCGAGATATTTTGCCTATAGTAACTATCTTTGTTATTGTATTACTGATGGAATGGAGGTACATTAAGTATACTTATTACTGAGAATTAGTCATCACTAAGTAGTTCCTTAAATAACAGGTGCATTTGTGAGTACTTTAATGACTTATTAACGCTTTTGTTGCAATATAACAAAAGCGTTAATGAGTCATTAAGGAACGACTACCAGTACTTGCTTAATCTAATTATTTATTATAATTACTAAGAATTACACATAAGAAGTTAAATGAAGAAAAGGTGCATTAGTGAGTTCTATATGTATATTGAAAAAAAAAATATCGGTAATGAGTTGTGACATCGCATTAACAATAACAAATCAAAAAGAAAAGAAATGTTTTATGATGTTGATGAATAAGAAAATACATATTTATAATTTTTTTATTTATATAATATAACACTGTAAAATATATTTAAATCTTTAAATAAATTACACTTAAACCTATAATAATTTATAAATAAAAAATTAAACAATTACTAATAACTAAATTGTAAATATTGATTTTAATAAAAAATAAATAAACTAATACTACCTTAAAGTTACTAACAATTATATTACTATAAGACTTACTACTAACTATATTACTTACTACTAACTATATTTTCTTCGTCTTCATCAATAACGACATCATGATCATTATTGTCGTCATCTTCTTCAATCTCACTACATTCCGAAACTGCTCCAACTATTGTATCTGTTGAAATGTCAATAAGCTCCAATTCACTCTGGTCATGTATGAGCAAATCGTCCAGTTCTCTAAATGTAGATTTTTTAACTCTATTGGGCATCCTCGGTCGTAGGCTCGTTAGAAGAGGATCGGAAGATAAAAGAAGATTATGAAGAATGTCTTCATTAGTGGCGATGCTACTGTGCTTTCGCGTATGAGTTTCTCTAAATTTACGAAAATCCTTGTTTCTTGCTTCAGATGCTTCCTCAGACAAAAAACCTATAGGCACTACTGATAGGTGTTCCACTATCTGCGATCCATGAATCAGCAATTTATGCAAACTTGATGGCATGTTATACCATGGATATAACTGTACGAAGAAATTTGCTGTTTCATCACAATATAACTTGAATTTTTGGATTTTAATTTTTTCGCCTGAGGAAATGCATTGCAAAATTACAGCGAGTCTTCTAATTAAATTGACGTCTAATTTTGTAATTTCCGCAGTCGTTTCAGGGTTTGCAAAAAACCTTCTAACAGTATTTCCAGTGTTTGTATTGCCACTACCCTGCTTTACAACATCCAGAAGTAAGCCTGTGTTTCTTCGGAAAGCAGCTTGAATAGCTTCTTTCTTATCTTTAACAATTATTTTATTATCGTCACCTTTTGCTTGCCATGATTTTATTTCCATTCTGTAGGCAATGTGTAATAAACACTCCATAGACCGAATCCAAGCATGCAACGAACTAAATCCATGCTTGTATAAATCTTCGTTCACAGGTTTAGCTCTCACTTCTTCCAAATTATTCATCTCACTTGGGCGAGCTTTGCACAAATCACATACTGCTGCCGATGTTCCCGATTTGATTGAATGTACCTTACCATCAATCATGGTTAACCACAGATTGTGCGTAACAGTAGCATTGCCGCAAGCAGTTGGGTTCAGTTCACGAATCTCGGTCTCAAATATATCCATTTCAGCCTTTACATTTGCTTCCGTTTCTTTCATAAACGTAAATGAAATCGGACGACAATATGTGGTTGACAATGGCCGATCATTCTGCCACATTGTGTTTCCACTAGAAGTCACTAACTTAAGAGGTACAAGACTTGCCATAAATACACTGGATAAATCTTGTTCACTTGTTGTTGTTCTTTGATGATAAATGCTTTAACTTGAAGCTCCATCAAAACCCCATTTACTGTGAAGCACAAGTTGTTCACCAGCATCAAAATTCGGTTCAAGTGAATCGATCAGCCTCCTAACTGTGAGATCAAGGAGGGCTTGGAGTCGTATCTTTGCGGAAGTATCAGTCACAGTTACGTCTTCTTTTGCCGGGTAACACTTAAGTTTTTCTTTCACTAACATGTAATAGCTTGGGTATTTCGCATGACCTTCTTTAAAACTAAAGTCCCTAAGTGTGATGTAACGCCACTTGGATAACTGCATGTGAACGTAAAGAGCAAGACAGTGCTTTGTGAGTAGGAACTTCACGAAGCAAAGTATTCTGTTTAGTTTCCAGGACATTCAGAACGGTTGAGACATGTTCAGGATTTCCCAGCAAATGCTTCATGATTCTGGCCACATCATTTTTTCCGGCAGACTTAAGTGCACTTTCAACAGTTTGTAAAAGCTCATCTGGACGACTGCAACTAGCCATATTTTCATCAACACGTCTTCTTTTCTGTCTACTGGATAAATCTTCAAAGCGTTTTCGAGGAGATTTAAATGTTGAAGTTGATGTATCTGATTTTGATGGACTGATTACCTCTTCTGTCTCATCTTTAGCTTCTTCAGTGTGAACAATATTTTCCTTAAAGCAATTTGGCCAAATGATATCGGAACTTAACCACTCTCTGTTCTTGTCCATGAACTTTTCCACTGTCCTTCTTGATTGCACCCATTTGGAGTAAACCCGATAGCAAAATCGTCGACACCAGTTCTTTAGATCCGATACATCATTTTCACTTAACTGGACGTTACTATTCGACTTCAATGTATTACATAAATTTTCACAGTCACGAAGATCTTTATGATTACGAAGAGCAACATAAAGATCAAGATAAGTAGAAAACCCACGGAAAGCCATAATGACAACACTTGGTAGAGGTTGAAATTTCAACTGAATAATATTTTCAAAACACACTAAAATATATAGGGCAGCAAGTTGCAACTAGTAATGAATTTGATAAGCTAATGATGACATATGAGCCAATCACAATGCAGAGCTTAAGGGCTGTTAACATGGTAATTACAATAACTAATTAGATTAAGCAAGTACTGGTAGTCGTTACTTAATGACTCATTAACGCTTTTGTTATATTGCAACAAAAGCGTTAATAAGTCATTAAAGTACTCACAAATGCACCTGTTATTTAAGGAACTACTTAGTGATGACTAATTCTCAGTAATAAGTATACTTAATGTACCTCCATTCCATCAGTAATACAATAACAAAGATAGTTACTATAGGCAAAATATCTCGAAAGGGGCGCTCTGCGGGCACCATGTGTCCTTGAAGAAAACGTGGCATAAAATAGGTAAAAGACAGTAGTGAAAACCGCAAATCGAAACAAGGAGGGAATCATGAGATACAGACATTTTTGTGTTCGTTTCCATACAAAAATAACAGTTTTCATCGAATAGCTCCTAAAGTGCTGGTCAAATAAAAAAAGCGTAGTAACATTTTTTGTTGTTCTTCAATAGAGGAATGCAACTGTATATATATTTTTTTTTAAATTAAATACTTTTTTAATTTTTCATTCTATGTCCGACCTCTTGTATGGGGACGATCCACTGTGGGGCGGGCGTTTGTACGAGATAGTACAAAATGGCGCCACGCTGCGCATGCGCGGCGTGTTCGTTGCGCGCCCGTAACGTATTCGTTGCGCGCCCGTTCCGCTTTGAAGACGCTCGCAATCCGCTAGTATGATAAGGCCCTTAAAGATGTGCAATACTTTAAGAATGTTGATGACAGCATTTAACAAATATTCACTAACTAGCTGTTGCCAGCGGCCTCACCCGCTACAACTCGAAAATTATCCCTAAATCGGAATAAAAACTATCAGTGTTAATCCAGGTTATAAACTATCTGTGTACCAAATTTTACCTCAATATCTGGTATGAATTTCAACTTGCTTGATCCCATTCCTGAACAAATTAGTGGTGACACACGGACAGAGAGGGATCTTATAAGAGTTTCTTTTTTTTTCTTTTGACGTACGGAACCTTAAAAATCCAAAAAAAACACAGTCGAATTCAGAATCTCCTCCTTTTTTACTGTCAGTTAAAATTGAGAATTAGTGAATATTTGTTTAGTAGTAGGTACGTTCTTTGATAAAATCAGTTGCTTGTATGATATCATTTTATTGTCCTTATTATATTTTAATCCCATTTGATTTATAGGGCTTGTTTTCGAGGCTTAGTGTAATCATCGCGATTAACTTTATTTATTTGCTGTAAATGGATTTGATTGTGTACTAGCTTGTTACCCGTGACTTCGTACGCGTCAGTTTCGCGTTTTCCCTAAAATAAGATTTTGATATGTTAGTGATGTTACTTCATTTTTTTAGGGTTCCGTACCTCGAAATGAAAAAACGGTACCCTTATAGGATCACTTAGTTGTCCGTCCCTCTGTCTATCTGTCAAGACCATTTTTCTCATGAACGCGTGAAGCGCGTATAAAGCTGAAATTTATAACAAATACTCAAGTCTACTGTCTCTTAAATCTGCAATATATTCAAACTTCTAACCTAACGCAATCAAATGATGCAGCCGTTGCCATGCCGCAAATTTTCGACACTCGCAAGTGAATCATAACCTAAAGGGTACTCCCCGTTGCGGGCGGAGGTCGCCCGCTTGGCGACCGCTGTGGAGCGTCTCCAGAAGGAGAACGGGAGGCTCCGCACAGACCTGGCCAAGCCCCGAGCAGCAAGCCCCGAGGAGGCTCGAGAGCGCGGGCAGGGTCAGCCCCCAGCGGCGAAGGACCGGGTCCTGGACCTGATTCGGCAGGAGCTAGGTGCCTTGCGCTCAGACGTCTCTGTGATGCAGGGCATTGTCCTTCGCCCATCCCTGGGGGCCAACAACAACAACAAGAAGACGTATGCGGGTGCTACAGCCGGTGACCCCAAGGCGGGGCCGTCCAGCCAGCCAGACGGCGGGGCCGCAAAGCCGGCTGTGGCAAAGGGCAAGGCGCCTGCCCAGGTGCAGGGCAAGGCGCCTGCCCAGGAGCAGGGCAAGGCGCCTGCCCAGGTGCAGGGCAAGGCGCCTGCCCAGGTGAAGAACAAGGCGCCTGCCCAGGAGAAGGGCAAGGCGCCCGCCCAGAAAAAGGGCAAAGCGCCTGCCCAAAAAAAGGCGGCAGCGGCAAAAAAGCCGGTGCCAGCGGCGGACCCGCCACCCACACCTTCTACGCCCCCAAAGCCTACCGAGAACGAAGACGGTTGGCACGTGGCCGGAGAAAAGCAGAGGGGGCGAAAGGCGGCTCAAAAGGCCAGGCGGGCCGAGCGCAAGCGCCGGCACAAGAAGCGGAGCGCCGCGGCGAAGCTGCGTGCCCCAAAAACCGCGGCTGTAGTTATCACGCTACAGCCGGACGCGGCTAGTAAGGGCATGCTGTACCGCGACGTTCTCGCCAAACTGAAGGCGACGGTGGACCTCGAGGAGCTCGGGATCACCGGGGGCCTCCGTGTTCGAGTCACCGCGACAGGGGCTCGAATGATGGAGATTCCCGGGGAATCGAGCGCCTCGTCCGCGGACGCTCTGGCAGAGAAGTTCAGGGCGTCCCTAAATGCGGACGAGGTCCGAGTGTCAAGGCCCATCAAGTGTGCAACTCTGCGCATCCTGGGCCTTGACGACTCGGTGTCCGAGGAGGCGGTGTTGGCCGCCGTCACCGCGGCCGGGGGGTGCTCCGCCGAGCTGGTTAAGGCGGGCACCCTACGACCGGACCGCGAGGGCATGCTGACTGCAACGGTTAGCTGCCCTGTGACGGCGGCGAAGAAAATTGCGGAGGGCCACACCCTAAAGGTTGGGTGGTCGAGGGTGCAGGTCAAGCTGCTTGAGCCCAGACCTCTGAGGTGCTACAGATGCCATGTGGGGCACCATGTAGGGTGCCGTTGCACCTCGGAGGTGGACCGCAGCGAATTATGCTTCCGCTGCGGTCAGCCCGGTCACAAGGCCGCGGCTTGCCTGGCCACGCCGCACTGCGATGCATGTGCGGCGGCTGGGAAGCCGGCCGAGCACCGGGCAGGGAGCAAGGCCTGCGCTCCACCCGCCACGGCCAAGGGGAAGGGGCCCTCCGCAACCGCCAACCCCACCGTCGTCAAAGCCGCAGCCGCCGCCACCGCCGCCGCTGCTGACAAAGACGCCACCGCAACTCCCGCTGCGGTGGTGCCACAGGAGGTCCCGGAGGGGGCTGAAATGGACTGTCATTAATGGCCCCATTAAGCCTCCTCCAGGCGAATATCAACCACTGCGCCTGCGCTCAGGATCTATTGCTCTAGAGTATGGCGCAGTGGTCGATAAACATCGCCGTGGTCGCTGAGCCCTACTTTGTCCCGCCCAGGCCAGACTGGGTGGAGGACCTTAGTGGCTCAGTGGCCATTATTGCGTCGGCCGCCGCCGGCACCCCGACCCTTGAGACGGTCAGAAAGGGTCAGGGGTGCGTAGCAGCACGGTTCGGGGAGATCGTAGTCGCGGGAGTCTACTTCTCTCCGAGCCGAACTCTCGCCGAGTTCCAAAACTCCCTCAGGGAGTTAAGTGTCGTCATCGGAGGCTATTCCCTTCCCGTACTAGTGCTCGGGGACTTCAACGCCAAGAGCTTGGCTTGGGGTTCCCGTTACACGGATGTGCGGGGTGGGATGGTCGAGTGCTGGGCTCTGGAAACAGGCCTGGACATCCTGAACCGGGGTTCTGTACCCACGTGCGTGCGGATGCGGGGCGAGTCGGTGGTGGACATCTCGTTCGCCAGCTCCGCTCTGTCACGGCGTGTCGTCGACTGGCGCGTCATGGAGAGGGTGGAGACCCATTCCGACCACCGGTATATCCGGTTTGAGGTCTCTGCCCAGTCCCCGAGTGCGCCGGTCCCACAGACCCCGAGTGGTCCGCATTGGGCGCTGAGGCAGCTGGACAGGGAGCTCCTCCTGGAAGCCTCGATCGTGCGGGCCTGGGTGCAATCACCGGTCAGGCCCGCCGACGTAAACACCGAGGCGGGTTGGTTCCAGGAGGCCATGTCCGAGATACGCGACATGGCAATGCCCCGAGTCCGGCCAGGAAGCGCCCGGCGTCAGATGTACTGGTGGTCGCAAGAGCTGTCGTACCTGCGTAAACAGTGTATGGCGGCGCGGCACCTGTACACCAGGCATCGCAGGCGCCGCATTCGGCCTCCGAATGCGGAAGCCATTGAGGCGGAGCTGTATGAGGGGTACAGGGCGGCGAAGGCCACCCTCCGCGAGGCTTGTAAGCGGGCCAAGAATGAGGCCCGCGAAGAGATGCTGGAGACTCTGAACAGAGTTCCGTGGGGGCGCCCTTACAAGACGGTGCGGAATCAACTCCGCACCCGGGCCCCCCCGCTGACGCAGAGTCTCCGGCCTGAGCTCGTGGAGGACGTGGTGAGCGCTCTGTTCCCTTCGCGAGGGGAGCATCCTCCCCCGCCAATGGCTCCGCCATCCGCGATGCCGGAAGCGGACCATTCAGGAACCGATGACGACATTCCGGAGGTGACTGGGGTAGACCTGAGAGCGGCGGTACGTAGGCTGAGTGCCAAAAATACCGCCCCGGGACCCGATGGCTTGCCTGGCAAAGCCTGGGTCTTGGCCTCAGAGGCTCTTGGGCCCCGACTAGAGGGGTTCTTAAGCGCATGCATGGAAAGAGGCCAGTTCCTGCTTCGTTGGAAGACGGGGAAGCTGGTCCTCATCCAGAAGCCGGGGCGCCCGGCGGACTCACCGTCCGCATACCGGCCCATTGTGCTGCTCGACGAGGTGGGCAAGCTCTTTAAAAGAGTAATTGCAAACCGCCTCGCCGAGCACCTGGAGGGAATGGGTCCGGATCTTGCGGAACACCAGTTTGGTTTCCGCAAGAGGCGCTCGACGGTGGACGCCATCATGCGCGTGAGAGCCCTCACGACGGGGGCTGCGGTCTCTCGGGGCGGTGTGGTCTTGGCGGTG
Organism: Diarsia rubi; assembly: GCA_932274075.1. Lineage (NCBI taxonomy): Eukaryota > Metazoa > Arthropoda > Insecta > Lepidoptera > Noctuidae > Diarsia > Diarsia rubi. Next base: position 18,910,917 of record OW026417.1, on the reverse strand, counting down.
TCTCTCGACATCGCCAACGCCTTTAACACTATGCCCTGGAACTGCATTAGGGAGGCACTCCGGTATCACCGGGTGCCGACCTACCTTCGTCGTGTGGTCGGGGACTATTTGACAGACAGGGCTGTCATCTACCCTGGTCAGGACGGACAGTGGAACCGGCGAGAGATGTCGTGCGGTGTTCCACAGGGATCGGTTCTGGGGCCGCCCTTGTGGAACATCGGTTACGACTGGGTGCTGCGCGCCGACCTCCCTAGCGGCGTCAGCGTAGTCTGCTATGCGCACGATACGCTGGTGCTAGCTCAGGGTGGGTCGTACGAGGCGGCGGCTGACAATCTGACACGCGGGGTTGCGATAGTCGTAGAGAGGATCCGGCAGCTGGGTCTCGAGGTGGCGCTTCACAAGTCGGAGGCCATGGGCTTCCATGGACGTGGGAATGCGCTGCCGTCGGGATCCCAGTTAATGGTGGGAGGGGTTCCCATCGGCGTCGAGTGTACCTTGAAGTACCTAGGACTCGTCCTCGACAGCCGGTGGAACTTCGTGGAGCACTTCCGACGTTTGGCTCCCAGACTGGAGCGGGCCGGGGCTGCCTTTAGGTGGCTCTTGCCCAATCTGGGGGGGCCAAACGCCTCCTGCCGGAGGCTCTACGCGGGGATCGTGCGGTCCATGGCCCTTTACGGGGCGCCGGTGTGGGCGCCTGCTTTGAGGAAGCGGGCCACCCACTACCTGAACGTGCCCCAAAAGGTCATGGCCGCAAGGACGGTACGGGGGTACCGCACGTTCTCCCGCAAAGCGGCGAACCTCCTTGCCGGATTGCCGCCGTGGGATCTGGAGGCGATAGTCCTCGCGCGCCTGCATCAATGGCGCGCGGAGGCGCTGCGCCGGGGGGTCACTCCGCTGCCGCGGCAAATTGCTGCGCGGCGGACAGACCTCCGGTGCGATCTCATGGCGACATGGAGACAGCGACTGTCGCAACCCCGTGCAGGGCACGCCACGATAGTGGCGGTAAGTCCCCTCTTTGAGGAGTGGCTTGAGAGGCGCCACGGCGCCCTCACCTTCCGTCTGACGCAGGTCCTCACCGGACACGGTTGTTTCGGGAGGTACCTGCACCGAATCAGGCGGGAGGAAACGCCCGGATGCCACCATTGCGAGGATCGGCCGGAGGACACGGTGGAGCACACAGTGGAGGTGTGCCCCGCTTGGGCGGAGCCCCGCCGTGTTCTCGTAGCGACGATCGGCGGCGGCGACCTCTCGCGCCCGGCCCTGGTGCAAGCCATGGTCCGGGGCGAGGAGGAATGGGACGCCGTCGCCTCCTTCTGCGAAGCAGTGATGCTGGCGAAGGAGGTGGCGGAACGCGAGAGGGAGAGAACCTCTCGTCCCAGCCGCCGCGGGAGGCGCTCCGGGCGTCGGGGGTCCCGCGATGACCTCCGGCCACCATAGACGCGGGCCTGTGGACGGTGAGTGATGGGCTAACTCGCCGTCCGTCCGTCTCACGACGAAAACAGGCCGTGTCGACGGCGCGTTCGTGTTCCACGCGCGCCTCAAAGAGATGTCAGCAACATGGGAGGGGCCCGAAAGGGCCGACGCCTGTCGGGGCCGCGGGTAGTCCAACGGTTATCGCGGCCTCGACATAGAGGGCGAAGAAGGAACATGGGTGGTTTTTAGTCAGTAGAAGTCTGACACTCCCTTTCGCTCTGCCCAAGAGCGGGAGGGGTTATTCGATGATTTTACACCCACCAAAAAAAAAAAAAAAAAAGGGTACTCCCCGTGAACATAGTATGTTACCGGCGGCGAGTGCTGTGGGTGCGGGGGCGCGCGGTGGCGCGTGCAGTGGTGGCGAGTGCGCGGGGCTCCGGGTCGCGGGGTGGCAGTTGCGCGTTGCGGCGTGCATTTGTTGTTCCGTGATTCGAGGTCTCGTGCATTCGTTGTTGCGGTGTGCGTCGCTGCGTGCTTTTTTGCTTGCAGTGTTCGTCGTTGCGGGCATTCGGCGGCGTGTGGCGTGGTGGCTTTCGGAATGACGTATTGCACTCGTAGGTTTTCGTAGTTTTGTTTTATTAATTGTTTTTATGACATTCAAAAGTGCCAGTAATGGTTTAATTGAAATAAATGCTTTGAGTTTGAGTTTGAGTTTAATCTACACTAATACTATAAAGAGGAAAGATTTGTATTTGTGTGTGTGTCTGTGTGTGCGTATGTTTGTAATAAATAAACTCAAAAACTACTGCGCCGATTCCTGAAATTCTCTCACCATTGGAAACCTACATTCACCCTGAGTAACATAGACTTACTTTTTATCGGGAACTACGCGGGTAAACCCGCGTGACGTCCGCTAGTTTTTAATTATTTTGAACTTTGTTTGTACGGTTCTTTGTCGTTGGTCCCGAATGCTATATTCTGATGTTTGGCAGTCGTAACAGCTACCTAGTCTGTGGGTAAAAGTCGACAACCAGTCTTACCAGAGGTTATCGTATAACCTACCCTACTAGTACTAACTAAGTTGATAGGGTCAGGTAGGCAGTCGCCTCATGTAAAATGCTGGTATTGCCTGTTAAACTGGAAACCGATCCCAACATAGTTGTGAAAACCTACCTACTACCTACCTACTACCTACCTACTACCTACCTACTACCTACCTACTACCTACCTACTACCTACCTACTACCTACCTACTACCTACCTACTACCTACCTACTACCTACCTACTACCTACCTACTACCTACCTACTACCTACCTACTACCTACCTACTACCTACCTACTACCTACCTACTACCTACCTACTACCTACCTACTACCTACCTACTACCTACCTACTACCTACCTACTACCTACCTACTACCTACCTACTACCTACCTACTACCTACCTACTACCTACCTACTACCTACCTACTACCTACCTACTACCTACCTACTACCTACCTACTACCTACCTACTACCTACCTACTACCTACCTACTACCTACCTACTACCTACCTACTACCTACCTACTACCTACCTACTACCTACCTACTACCTACCTACTACCTACCTACTACCTACCTACTACCTACCTACTACCTACCTACTACCTACCTACTACCTACCTACTACCTACCTACTACCTACCTACTACCTACCTACTACCTACCTACTACCTACCTACTACCTACCTACTACCTACCTACTACCTACCTACTACCTACCTACTACCTACCTACTACCTACCTACTACCTACCTACTACCTACCTACTACCTACCTACTACCTACCTACTACCTACCTACTACCTACCTACTACCTACCTACTACCTACCTACTACCTACCTACTACCTACCTACTACCTACCTACTACCTACCTACTACCTACCTACTACCTACCTACTACCTACCTACTACCTACCTACTACCTACCTACTACCTACCTACTACCTACCTACTACCTACCTACTACCTACCTACTACCTACCTACTACCTACCTACTACCTACCTACTACCTACCTACTACCTACCTACTACCTACCTACTACCTACCTACTACCTACCTACTACCTACCTACTACCTACCTACTACCTACCTACTACCTACCTACTACCTACCTACTACCTACTACCTACCTACTACCTACCTACTACCTACCTACTACCTACCTACTACCTACCTACTACCTACCTACTACCTACCTACTACCTACCTACTACCTAGTTATTTACAAATGTAATCTCAATATTAGTATTGTCTTCCAATTTCATTTTTCATTCCATTATTCATTATACAAAGTTGATACGACAGAGAGGCTTTCCTTTAAACAGCATAAACTAGATACCATTTTCAAGCTCTGTACAAAAATCAATTAAATAGGAGCAGTAGTTTAATCGCAAAAGATTTTTTAAGTTTTTGCCCCGTTTGAACACGATGTATCTTTCATAACAGCTGATTATGTCTGACAACCGGTATCAGGAACAGGGTCCAAGCTACCGGCGGTCAGGGCTCCAGAGAAAGGAACCTCCTAACAATACGAGCCGTGTCCAGGAGTACCGCTCTCTGCATCAAGCCCTTGATCCAGATGCCTAACGAGAGCCTCCTCAGATGTTGGTCGAGGCTCTTGGCAATAAGGCTAATTACTGTGACGACTATCGGCACAATGATCGCTGAGTCCACACCCCACACGTCGACAACCTCGCGAGCCAAGTCATGATACTTGATTTGCTTATCTTTCTCGGCTTCCACGAGGTTCTCGTCCACCACCACTAAATCAGGCTTATTGGCTACAGTAGTACTGTTAGTAATGATGGATTGGTCCCAGAACAATGTGATATTGCCTTTTCGAGAACTGGGTCGGGCACATACCTGTAGTACGGTACTTCCGATTCGACAAAGTTGTATTTAAGAGCAATTAACAGATAATATTACGCAGAATACTTGCATAGAAAATAGGATAATCTTAGCTACAAGGTTGTCTATGCAAGTATTCTCCGTTAGCCAGACGAGAACAACCGGAGATAATTTGACGGATTGATTCGCCCGGACGGTGGCATGCCCGACATATGTCTACCGTACAGTCCTTCACTAATATTTATTATTTTTACATGGAACTTTTAACAATCGTTAAAGGGTAATCATTTTGTTTCAAAGTGCATCAAATGGTATACAAAGACAGACAGAAGCAATCGGGTGATTCTATATTATACATATATACGAGTATGACGATTATACCTTATCAGACACCATCATAAATCAGTAAGATGTCTTATGATTAAAAATAACATGACCTATAAATAAAAGTGATTTTGTATTTACGTCCATAACTATGTAACGAAACAAAATGATTCGCGCAGTTTTTATATTAGTTATATGCGTGTCTTACGCAGTCAGTAATACGAGCAAATGTGTGAGATATACGTTTGAGCAAAATTTTAATGAATGGTTGACATATGGGCATAGGGATGAGTATTGTGGCAACATGCCATTTTGGATTGAAAATCAGTACAGTAACATTAACCTGAGTGCTAAAAATAACCAAAGTACTACATTTATTACGCCCGTTTCTACACAGGGAGTAAATTGTATGTCATCATTCTTTTTTACAATGCAACCTGGTGGGACAATAGAAGTTAATACTTATATAGATGATGCGGAATTCAGTGGTATCGCAGTTTTTGCCGTATTTTCAGGAAGGGCAATTATAGGATCTGATCATTCTAATTACGTGATCGGATGGAACACACTGAAGATAACCTTGACCCACAACGACACTCTCGAAGGCTACGTGAGTATTGGCAATATTTACTTTTTTAAACTGTTCGTATGTAGGTACAATAGGCAGACCTACCAACAACTTTAAATGTTTCAGATACTTTTCGACGGAGTGACGTCTTCAAATTCCACTGTTTTGGTCGATTCATTTCGCTACGTACCGCCGGGTATGGCTGAAAGTGATTGTCAAATCTACGAAGACGACACAACCACACCAGAACCAACAACGCCTGAGCCAACTACTCCAGAGCCGACTACACCAGAGTTAACTACGCCAGAACCAGCTGCACCCGATACCACAACCCCCGGGCCAACCACATCAAAGCAGAACAGTTTATTGTTTAAATTGAAAATGAAGTTAAAGTTGGGGTTACCCTGAATAATAAAGTTGTAAAAAACCATTCAATTCCGTATTCACACAGACCAGCTAATTGTCGAGACAATACAATTTATTCTTTCCAGTTTAAAAAACACATACTGTTAAATATCACGGTGTTTCTAAAATATTTATTAAATTCACAGCTAATAATTTCATAGTTTGACTTTAACTTCACATTTTATTCCAGAAATTATAATCTATTTCCTCAAAAATCACTATTTCCACAATGTAAATCTTGAACGACAACAGCAGCTGCGTCTAAACGTTTACTTGAAACAAGGAACTACACTGTTGCGTACTGAATTTAAAAGTATTCGATCCTAAAATTTAGATTTACTTATTATTCAAAAGAAGCAGTATAATTATTATTTATCTCAATTTCTCCAACCTATCCATCCTCAAACGGGACTGGATCACAGTCTAAACATTGGTCCGAAAGCTGTTGTCGCGAGCTCGAAAATTATTGCCCCCGAGGCAAAAATCCGAAATCAAACGAATGATCTGCCAAAGGGCACAGTAATTGTCCAAAGATCCACTCTGGCTGCATATAACAAAAGATGTACCGAAGCGCATTGTACGAAGGCTCTTTGGTAAATTGATCCCACTCAGATGGGCCCGCGGGTCCAATCGACCGAAACTATTTTTGAATTGGATCAACTGGACCTGCTGTCAAATAAATCAATTGCATAGTCAAGTAGAATAGTTATTTTACCCACAACGGAACGGAGAAAGTATATGCGACTCCAGAACGGTTTGATCGATTTAAATATGGTTTGCTGTGATGAATTTGTGTTGTGAACCATTGAACGAAAAGTGTCAATCCACCTGGGAGATATTAGTTAACCCAGGTAAATCGAGGACACCAATTTAGTTTCCTGTGCTTACCTGGGTGATGTGACCCATTCGTTTTATTTAGTTGAATGTTACAGTCTTTTGATTTATGTTGTGGAACACCGACAAGGTTTTGAAGAAGGGAGATGATGGAATCAGCTAGTGAAGCTCTTACACGCACTCTCCGAAGTACAGTCTGTAGAAAAGCGACAGACATGCAACTTTGCGGCGGTGGACCAGGCTATGTAGCTTTGTCAGCAACTTATCGTCACCAAGGAGGCTCCTGGCTCTGTACTCTACGTACTACTACATACATTTCCATATGTTTGTGTTTATGATTTCGTACGCCACTGTAGCCTGCATGGGTCACCTGTCAAGGCAAAAACTGTTTTCTTGTAATCCTTTTATTTTTGATACGACTTTTACTGATTATAAGTATTAAAAGATCATTACAAGCTTACAAAAACACGGTGATAAACAAATGATAACCAAATTCTAGTTGCCTAAATAATCTTGGTCATGCGATCGTTTTTTGTTTTAATTGTGACACTATAATACACTCCCTACGTCCTCTTATGACAAAATTCCCGCTTCTTCCCAACGTCCCCAATTTCTCATTTTCATATGCACGCTACCATAAGTCATTAGTTAAAATGTGTACCAAGGAGCAGGACGTAGGCCTTTGACAAATTGTTACAACTAATGGCCCCGTGCGCTTTGTATGCATGGTTAGGCAAGTGATAATATATTTACAATTAGAACATAAATCCGAAATCAGCTCAGGTATTGGGTTTAAGTCAGACTTGTCAGTCCGACGGTCACACCACTAGACATGAGATTACTAGATGAGATATTGATGAGTGTTGAAGCTGTAATAAATTAAAAAGATAATTATATTGGTTTAATTTGAAAATGACAAAATATTATGATATATTCAGATTTAAAAAAAAATGCTCTGATTTTGAAAAAACCAACCAATTTAAAAAAAAACAACCAAAAGTCGGTTGCTTTTTTGCAAAAATGTTTGAAGAAAAGCAACCGACTTTAACAAAAATACTAATAAAAGCTTTTATAATTAGGGACTTAACTTTCAGAAGTCTGTGGCTTGGTTTGTTTTACTGATTTTTTTGGTTTTAGACCACACAAAGTTGCCATTGTTAATCAATTTATTCAAGGACAACGAAGACCAGGAGGAAAAATAACTAAAGTACTGAACCGCATCTGATGAAGTTCCTATGGGACCAGTCGGAAAACAAATTAATCTATCACATTGTTTTTTCAAATCGTATGACGTAACATACATACCATATTAAACGTGATTCTAGGTCAAGGGAACTACCATATAGGTTTTCGACCCAAAACCAATAGGGCACGTCCGGTAAAACTAGAAATGCCAATATTGGGTAAAAACAAGGTACAGCACAAGTAAAGGAAAATTTCAATAAAAAAATTAAGTAAATTACGGTTGGTAAGGGAGTCCCTAGATAGGTCTTTAGAAAAATTACATTGAGTTTGGTAAACCATTTTTTCTCAAAGTCAATCATTTAAAAGATAGACACTTCCAAAGTGGTAAAATGAGTGTGTGCAACAATATTAAAATCCCACTAAAACAAAACTTGTGCCGCGCAACTCAGTTCTTTTACCGTAAAAAGTAGTGAGATCCATGTAAAACCCATATAAGTGCCCATGTAGGCCTATGTGAAATAAAATATTTTGATTTTGATTTAATACCAAGTCAGTTAATATATTCAGTCCCTACATAAAACCTACCTTTGATGTTTTAAATAAATGAATTGACTTGGCCACTGCATCACATTGGCCAATGCAATGCAGCGAGCTATTACAATGGCCTGTTTAACATTGGCGAATGCGATGCGGTGGTCAAGTCAATCCATCTATTTAAAACATCAAAGGTTTTTAAGTAGGGACTGAATATATTAACTGACTTGGTATTAAATCAAAATCAAAATATTTTATTTCACTTAGGCCTACATGGGCACTTATAAAACGTCGGTAAAAAGGGGCACGGTTCGGTGCATTAGTCGATTCCTAAGGAGAAGAACCGGCAAGAAACTCCAAAGGTTTTATTATTTTAATCTTTTAAAATCGTTTGGATTAATGTCTGAGATTGTCTTTTGAAGAAAGCACCACACAGATTTGAGTGGACCCGTCCAGTCAGTGCAAGAATTTGTCAGTTATCGTGGAGCTCGACTTATAACTCAACTCCCCCGCCAATGGCTCCGCCATCCGCGATGCCGGAAGCGGACCATTCAGGAACCGATGACGACATTCCGGAGGTGACTGGGGTAGACCTGAGAGCGGCGGTACGGAGGCTGAATGCCAAAAATACCGCCCCGGGACCCGATGGCTTGCCTGGCAAAGCCTGGGTCCTGGCCTCAGAGGCTCTTGGGCCCCGACTAGAGGGGTTCTTTAGCGCATGCATGGAAAGAGGCCAGTTCCCGCTTCGTTGGAAGACGGGGAAGCTGGTCCTCATTCAGAAGCCGGGGCGCCCTGCGGACTCGCCGTCCGCATACCGGCCCATTGTGCTGCTCGACGAGGTGGGCAAGCTCTTTGAAAGAGTAATTGCAAACCGCCTCGCCGAGCACCTGGAGGGAATGGGTCCGGATCTTGCGGAACACCAGTTTGGTTTCCGCAAGAGGCGCTCGACGGTGGACGCCATCATGCGCGTGAGAGCCCTCACAACGGGGGCTGCGGCCTCTCGGGGCGGTGTGGTCTTGGCGGTGTCTCTCGACATCGCCAACGCCTTCAACACTATGCCCTGAAGCTGCATTAGGGAGGCACTCCGGTATCACCGGGTGCCGACCTACCTTCGTCGTGTGGTCGGGGACTATTTGACAGACAGGGCTGTCATCTACCCTGGTCAAGACGGACAGTGGAACCGGCGAGAGATGTCGTGCGGTGTTCCACAGGGATCGGTTCTGGGGCCGCCCTTGTGGAACATCGGTTACGACTGGGTGCTGCGCGCCGACCTCCCTAGTGGCGTCAGCGTAGTCTGCTACGCGGACGATAAGCTGGTGCTAGCTCAGGGTGGGTCGTACGAGGCGGCGGCTGACAATCTGACACGTGGGGTTGCGATAGTCGTAGAGAGGATCCGGCAGCTGGGTCTCGAGGTGGCGCTTCACAAGTCGGAGGCCATGGGCTTCCATGGACGTGGGAATGCGCTGCCGTCGGGATCCCAGTTAATGGTGGGAGGGGTTTCCATCGGCGTCGAGTGTACTTTGAAGTACCTAGGACTCGTCCTCGACAGCCGGTGGAACTTCGTGGAGCATTTTCGACGTTTGGCTTCCAGACTGGAGCGGGCCGGTGCTGCCTTTAGGTGGCTCTTGCCCAATCTGGGGGGGCCAAACGCCTCCTGCCGGAGGCTCTATGCGGGGATCGTGCGGTCCATGGCCCTTTACGGGGCCCCGGTGTGGGCGCCTGCTTTGAGGAAGGTACCTGCACCGAATCAGGCGGAAGGAAACGCCCGGATGAGCCACCATTGTGAGGATCGGCCGGAGGACACGGTGGAGCACACAGTGGAGGTGTGCCCCGCTTGGGCGGAGCCCCGCCGTGTTCTCGTAGCGGCGATCGGCGGCGGCGACCTCTCGCGCCCGGCCCTGGTGCAAGCCATGGTCCGGGGCGAGGAGGAATGGGACGCCGTCGCCTCCTTCTGCGAAGCAGTGATGCTAGTGAAGGAGGTGGCGGAACGCGAGAGGGAGAGAACCTCTCGTCCCAGCCGCCACGGGAGGCGTTTCGGGCGTCGGGGGTCCCGCGATGACCTCCGGCCACACCGTAGATGCGGACCTGTGGACGATGAGTGACGGGCTAACTCGCCGTCCGTCCGTCTCACGACGAAAACTGGCCGTGTCGACGGCGCGTTCGTGTTCCACGCGCGCCTCAAAGAGATGTCAGCAACATGGGAGGGGCCCGAAAGGGCCGACGCCTGTCGGGGCCGCGGGTAGTCCACTGGTTATCGCGGCCTCGACATAGAGGGCGAATAAGGAACATGGGTGGTTTTTAGTCAGTAGAAGTCTGACACTCCCTTTCGCTCTGCCCAAGAGCGGGAGGGGTTATTCGATGATTTTACACCAACCAAAAAAAAAAAAATAATAATAAGGAGCTCAACGTCACGACGAACAATACCAAAGCAAGGACATTTGGGTGGGTCACTTATAGTACTCAAACTGCCAGACAATTTAAGAAAGGCCAAATTAAAATTTAAGAAAGGCCCACATGGTCCTCATATTCACATATAAATTTTTAAAATATTTATCATATTAAATAATCATTTTACATTATTAAATGTCAAAAAAAACACACACAAAGAAATATATAAAATAAAATATTTAACAAGTAAATATTGGTCAAAAAAATAATATCATACTTGAAAAAGGAAACAATGTCAGTGTATACAAAAAATCATAAAATGTCAAGTTGTAAAAAAATAAAATGATTATGTATAAAGTCAATTCAAATTGGAGCAGTTCGATCCCAAGCTTTTTTGTCCTCTACTTATATAATCTTTAACAGTATAAAATCCTTTCAGGCAAAGTTTACGTTTTATAAAGGATTTGAATTTATTAAGGCTTAAATGTTTAATGTGGCTTGGTAGTTTAATATAAAAGCGAATACATTGGCATCAAAATGATTCACCTATTTCCTTGAGCCTTGTTGTGGCTACAATATATTTATGTCTATTTCTTGTATTTAAGTTGTGAATATCACTGATCATTTGTTCTGTGTCTGGGTGTAATTTACCTATAATATGTATGTATTTAGAAATATATAAGTATGTTTATCAGTTGTCTAGTACCCATAACACAAGTTCTGCTTAGCTTGGGACTAGATGGCGTTGTGTGATAGTTGTGGAATATTATTATTATTATTTCCTTTATTCACTTTCTAACATATTTAATACATTTTTAAATATTTATTACAAAAAAGCATATAAAAAACATTTAAAAATATAAAAAATAGTAGCCCACCGGCATTGGGAACAGGGTCCGAGCTACCGGTAGTCAGGGCTCTTGAGAGAGGAACCTCCTGACAATACGCGCCGTGTCCAGAAGTACTGCCTTCTGAATCAAGCCCTTGATCCAGCTACCAAGCGAGAGCCTCCTTAGATGTTCGTCGAGGCTCTTGGCTATTAGACCATTGGCAGACACGACTATCGGCACAATGACTGCTGTATTCACGTGCCACATGTCGACAACCTCGCGAGCCAGATCTAGATACTTGTATTGTTTATCTTTCTCTGCTTTCACGAGGTTATTATTATTGTTATTATCACTATATTTCTTAAACAGCTTTATATTTTTGTGAGCATACAAAAGATTTTCATAAATATAATGAGAGGGAACAGTCATTACATTAATTTCCTTAATTTTTTTCCTGAGAGAGTGTCTCGGAATCAATTTATAAATAGATCTAACCGCCCGTTTCTGCAAAACAAAAATGGTCTAAATATCAGCGGCATTCCCCCACAATCGAATGCCGTACGACATTACACTATGAAAATAAAGCCTACTAAACGGATGGATCTCAATACTTTTTACGGTAAAAGAACTGATTTGCGCGGCTTGGCTTTTTTTACTAGTTTTCTTTTTAGTGGGATCTCATTTCCTTTTGATAGCGTCTTTCATTCTATCTATTTCGTTTAATGAATCAACAAAACATATGTTTATTTGAACTTGGAGCAGTCTTATTCATCGATTTGAAGTACACCGCCACCTTCCAGCTCTATCAGCAATTCCTGGTTACCAACTATAAACAAAGTACACATCGAGACAAATCAAATAAGCACAAACTCGATGGGGTTATGTAGTTTTATGACGGAATTTCTATGACCACCTTCCAGCTGCATCATCAGAACCCTGAACATTATCTAAAGACAAACTACTCGACAAGACAAATCAAACGAGTCCAAACTCGATGGGTTATGCCGTTTTACATCGGAATTCCTATAGCCACCTTCAAGCTCCATCAACAGACCCTGGACACCATCTTAAGACAAACTACTCGACAAGACAAATCAAACGAGTCCAAACTCGATAGGGTTATGACATACTAAAATGAAGTTCCTATGGCCAACTTCCAGATCCATCATCAGATCAGTTCCATGTCTTCATAATATTGCATTGATAGGCGATATACATATACTCGTACGTGCAAAAAGATAGTGGGCAGAAACAATAATAAGTTTAATAATAAGTTTATTAATGCTTCAGTTTTTACATAATTAAGTTGTGTTTGGAGCCTCCTTTTAAGTAAAAATAATGCCTGTGTTAGGAGACTCCGCTCTTCCATAACATATCAATAATTACACGTAATAAAGCTAGAATTGAATTACAATTTGAATACTTACAACTAAAAAAGAAAAAAAAAAGTGTTGAGAGTATATCTCGAGTATGGATAGTAGTGGGAGTGGGTGTGTGTGTGTGTGTATGAGTGTGTGTGTGTGTATGAGTGTGTGAGGGTGGATGTAGTTGTATAGGTGAGGGTGTGTGTGCGCTTGAGTGTTAGAGTGTATATGGAGTGTTGGTGTTATTGCTAGTGTATATGCTCCAGAAGTGCCTCCGTGTCATCATAGGCAAGTGTCTTCATATACTTTAGCTCGTCCCCAGACATAAAAGTCTAACGGAGTTAGATCTGGGGGACGTGGCGGCCATGGAATAGGGCCATCGCGTCCAATCCATGCATTGGGGAACATATTGTCGAGATATTCCCTCACAGTCAATCGCCAATGCGCGGGACAGCCGTCATTTTGAAATACAATGGGCACACGTTCATTAAATACGGGCACATCGGTCACTAATTCGGGCAGGTCATTTTGTAGGAATTCCAGGTAGTCTTCGCCATTGAGATTATCGAGCAGGTAATGCGGTCCTGATTCCCAATCAGTCCTGCCCAAACGTTTACACTAAACCTTCTTTAAGAAGATTTCTGTCTTTTAACATGTGGGTTTTGCGTTTTCGTTGTCCAGTGGTGCAAATTGTGTAAATTGAGGATCCCATCCTTGGTAAATTTGGATTCATACGTCCACAGTATTCTTTTTAAAAAATCAGGATAATCCACATCCGTGTGTAAAAGAAACCGACAAAAAGCCACTCGTCTCTCAAAGTCGCCACCCTCAAGACCTGCAACAAACAAAAAACTCTTTCAAATTTGATAATGGACATGTGTATTCTCCCCATCTTGACCTACGGTGCACAAACTTGGTCTTTGACTAACATCCAAAAGTCCAAACTCAAGGTTTGCCAACATGCTATGGAGCGCAGTATCTTAGGTGTAAAATTAACCGATCGGGTTCGAAACACTACACTGCGCTCCAAAACGCAAATAGTTGACGTGGCTCAAAAGGCTGCCATACTTAAATGGGACTGGGCAGGACATGTATGTCGCATGCCGAACGAGCTGTGGGCCCGTAAAGCTCAGGATTGGTGCCCTGAAACAGTGACGCGAGGTCGTGGCAGACCACGAAGGAGATGGCGGGACGAACTGGATGTCTTCCTTGAGAATTGGAGAGACATTGCACTGAATCGTGACCGTTGGAAGGAATGGAGGGAGGCCTTTGCTCAGCAGTGGGACAACACAGGCTAGCTATAATATAAAAATAATAATAATATAATACACTAAACACTAATTGTATTCTAAATTTGAAGCTTCTAGGTCTGCTAGAAGTGCCTTTGACTTTTGATGATCGGTCAGCCAGTCAGTGAGTGAGTGAGTGGCAAAACTAAGGAACTTTGATTAGTTATAATTCTTAAACTACTAGATAAAATGGAATGAAATATACCGTGTTCATACAATGCCTAATTGATTACTAAAAATTCAGGCTTCTAGTTTTATCCGCAACGAAGTTATAGGAGGTCGAAAATGGCCTGAATTGGTTCGAGAAAAGGATAGTACGGCCGTGTGTCGTATTACTTATCCCTAAGAAGTAAAAGTGGGTAAGTTAATTAACAATTGAATTTAATAAAGAGAAGGGGTAGAAAATCGTGGCGTGCCCTATATTATAATCCCATAAGGTTTATATAGATTTAGTGTAGTAATCGCGATTAAGTGGATTTATTTGTAATGGCTGATAAATTAAACACAAAAACATATTTTTCGTCTAAAAAAACAATCCGAAGACGATACTTTGATAAAACAGTTAGTCAACATCCGTCATCCCTCTCCAAGAAATTGATAAACACTAATACAGGAAAGAAACACTGGATTTGGGGAATCCCAGTGTTTGAACATCGTTATCTGCCTAGCTTTTCAAAATTAAGCTTTATCCGCTTTCTGCATAGTCAGGTTCAGCTAAAAACCCAGTATTTAACTTGGAGTGACTACCTATGTGACCTCTACAACCCAGAAAGTACTTGCTATCAGACTTGTTGTCAGACTTTCCAACCACTGACTATCTCTAACGATTGCCAAATATCTGTAAATGACAGTCGAAAGCTACGTCTTACAACAACGTGCCTTACTTCTCATTTACGTTTTAGAGGTATACAATGAACATAGAACTATTCATTGATGAAGTTAGTGAGATTTATAAGCTCCAATCTTTCAATTTAATACTGCTATTACTTCTTTGCTGGCGAACTTATTTTGTCGGTTTAGAAATTACCTAATTCCTAAGGATATATTATTAAAGTAGTAATGTTAACTTTGATTGTTCTCGTGTGGCTGCGAGAGAGAGACCCTGTGTGGGTGCTCTGCTAGCCTTTGTCCAAAAATATTGTCTTTGTTTTCTTCATTTCTACTTTTGAAGGTCTGTTGGCCACCGTCGGGGCTGCGGGTTGTTCACAAGTTATCGCGGCCTCGACATATAGGGCTCAGTAGGAACATGGGTGGTTTTTAGTCAGTAGAAGTCAGACACTACCTTTCGTTCTGCCCAAGAGCAGGAGGGGTTATTTGATGATTTTCTACCCGCCAAAAAAAAAGAAAAGGTCTGTTGGCAAAAATAATCTACGTTCTAAGGTCCTGAACAAAAAAAATATCACAATGACGGGGAGAGCAATTACTTTTCGTTTTCTTGGTGTGTTTACCCTTGCCCCTTATTTATAAAATAATGGGATAATTTATTAATTTATTTGTTATTATCACATTGTTTTCTGTGCCATTACAGATATAGATCTTGTGCACGACAGCGACATAACCTAGCGGCGCCGCCGTCACTGTTTAGGATAAGATTTTCTAGCATAGTATAAGTTATGTTTAGTACCTATAAATTGTTAGTATTTAAGTTAGTATTAAGGTGTTATAGGTAATGTAAAACGACGGAGCCGCGTGCCAGGGCGACAAGTCCAAACCTGTTTACGCCACTCCGTCGAGTCTTAAAGGTAAACAACACTGTGATAGGCTGACAGCGACGGAGCCGCGGTATTGCGACGACAGGTCCGCGGACATGTCAAAACCTGAAGACGCCGCTCCGTCGCTTCGCGCGTTGCCATTGGCCGGTGGGCACAAGCACCAGAAAACATGTCGGCTCACGAATCTCGCGAATCGGTGCTTATAAAAGGATGCCCCGGCAATGCGCGCACACAGTCGACCGTAACTCTCTCTCTGGTTATAAGTTGTTAATCACAAAGTTTAAAATAAATCTCCACTACAGTTACAAGTCCAAATTAGTTTTAATTTCACACCATCCTAATATACAGCATACAAGCTGCACATTCTGGTCCTTCGAAAGCCGAATATTTAAGAAACAGCAGGATGGTGCTAACACGCAGCCGTAGTGCAGAGTCCAGGAGAGAGCAGACCCAGCAAGAGCCGTCAGCGACCGCCGGCCCAGGGGCCCGCAAGCCGGCACCAGAATCGAGCATGAGCCCGGTCGCTTTGACGGACACAGGCAGCGGATCTACGGCAACTCCCAACACCGACGCCACGCAGACAAGTACACAAGGTACGCTCAAGCCCGGTGACACCAGGTCACGCCGCTCTACAATTTCGAAAAAGAAGCGCCTCGCAGAGCTGGAGGCCAGAGAGCGGCTGGCTGAAGTGAAAATCAGGCAGGCGAAGGCAGAACTAGAGCTGCAAGAAATACAGCTGCAGCGCGTCAGAGCCGAAGCTGACTTGAGTGGAGACGACGACATGGAGGACGACCTCGCTTCCGTAAGGATTGGAACGTGGCTAGCGCGACCGGCGCCGCCACCCGGAGGTGAGGCTCGACCACCGCCACACGACATCAGCGACGGGAAGAACGGCAGGGACGCAGCGAAGGACACCGGCGCCACGGCAGGCGCTCAACCGCTGCGGGACGACCACGAAAGTGTGTGTGCGAAAGTAAACAGAGTCAATATCGCGAGTGAAGTCAGTGATAAAGTGATAGACGTGGGGACACTCGCCGCGGCCCTAGCACAAGCCGCGCGCAGTTCCAGAGAGCCCCCCAGGTACATCCAGCAGCTACCAATCTTCGACGGAAAATCCGGTGAGTGGATAGCTTATAAGGCCGCGTATTGCGACTCACACACTTATTTTTCATGTATAGAAAATGTAGCTAGGATTAGAATGAGCCTCAGAGGCACCGCAAAGGAAGCTGTAGGGTGTTTATTGTTCAGTCAATCTGACCCGCAGGTCATTCTAGACGCACTTGAAAGGCGTTTCGGTAGGCCTGAGGCCTTGATTTTAGCCGAGTTAGATCAGGTAAAATCATTACCTAAATTAAATGATAACCCTAGGGATATATGCATTTTCGCTAGCCGTATAGCAAACACGGTGGGTACGGTAGAAGCACTTAAAAGAATACAATATCTACATAGCCCCGAAATGTCGCGTAGCATCGTAGACAAATTAACGCCCATACTACGAAATAAATGGTATGATTACGCGGCAAATAAAAAGTATGAGGACATTCCCGAGTTAAAGCGCTTATCTATGTTTATGAATGAAGAGGCCGATAAGTGTGGCGCGTACGCACATCCAGAACGCGGCATTGACGACTCCAACGGTGTACGCCAACGGCGCAGAGTAGAGCACACGTTCAACATAAATAAAGAGACATCAAACGAACAATGCCCGCCGTGCAAGCAACACGTCCACAAACTACCAGACTGTCATAAATTTAAACAGCTGGACATAGACGCACGATGGGAAATCGCTAAAAACTCCAACATGTGTTTTAGATGCCTACGAAACAAGCATAGAAGGTTCATGTGTAAAGCACCTATTTGTGACATAAAAGAATGCAACATGAAACATCACAAACTGTTGCATAAAGAGCGTAAAGTTGAAGCGACCAACAACGTAGTGCCCGTTATCGTACACGAAACCGTCACGTCAGCGCGGGAAACAATAACAACCACTTCGCCGCAGAATCGCCGCGCCTATTTAAAAATAGTACCTGTCACATTGAGCGGACCACACACCAGTGTAGACACATACGCCTTGTTAGACGATGGGAGTACAGTTACCTTGTTAGACGCGTCAGTAGCAGATGTCCTAGGTGCAGATGGACCAGCCAGACCTATGTGGATACAAGGCATAGGCACGGAGGTCAAGCATGAGCAGAGCCGAACCGTGAGCTTCCACATACAAGGCAAGCACCATAGCGACCCACAGAAGATAGAGGCGGCGCGCACCGTAAACAGGCTTGAAATTATGGCGCAAACTGTACAAACAGAGGACATAAACAACTGTAAGCATTTAAATGACATTCATAGCTCTCTTGTTTATGAAAACGCGCGACCAATGATTTTAATAGGCCAAGACAACTGGCATTTATTAGTGGCTACAGAAACACGGACAGGTGCGCGTGATCAACCGGTAGCATCATACACAAAACTTGGATGGGTATTGCATGGATGTCAGTACTCTGTAAATAAAGTTAATGCTACGTTTTGCAGCCACATCAAAAGTAAAGAAAATGTGGAACCAATAGAAGAAACTATGAAAAACTTCTTCAAACTAGAATCACTAGGCATAGAACCCAGGATACCTAGAGAAGACCCGCAACAGCGAGCCTTAGACATCCTGGAAAAGAAGAGTCGACGATTACCCGATGGCAGCTTCGAGACCGGACTATTGTGGAAACAAGAGGTACCTAAAATACCAAACAACTACCTAGGTGCCCTAAAACGGCTAGAGAATCTAGAGCGGCGCCTAGATAAGGACGAAAATCTCAAGACCCAGTACTTGCAACGCCTTGACAATCTATTCAACTCAGGCTATGCAGAAAAGGCACCCGATGCCACCACAACCAACAAAACCTGGTACCTACCTCACTTCCCAGTGGTCAACCCAGCCAAGCCACACAAGCCGCCACGACTCGTACACGATGCAGCAGCAAAGACGGCGGGTCTATGCCTAAACGACCTACTTCTATCGGGACCAGACCTATTACAATCGTTGCCCGGTATATTAATGCGTTTCCGTCAAAACAAAGTAGCTGTGTCAGCAGACATTAAAGAAATGTTCATGAGAATAAAGATAAGAGAAGAAGATCGCGACGCGTTGAGATTCTTATGGCGCGGTGATCAACGAAATGGACCACCAGGCGAATATCGCATGACGTCTGTTATATTTGGCGCGACGTCATCCCCATGTACAGCGCTATACATAAAGGATCGCAACGCTAGAGACTTTGCCGATAGGTACCCAGACGCGGCGTCAGCAATAATAAACAACCATTATATGGATGACTATCTTCAAAGCTTTCCCAACGACGAGGAAGCCAGGAAAATAACAACGCAAGTGGATTACATTCATAAAAAAGCTAACTTTGTTTTATGTGGTTGGATATCAAATAGTAAAAATGTGTTAAACAATAACCTCGCGCCTTCTCAAGAAATAAAAGTATTAGGCGGCGATGACACCGAGAAAGCCCTCGGACTGCGATGGGATACTAAGGAAGATTGTTTTATATTTCGAATCAACAAAAATAAAACACCTGTTGTATTATTAAACAACACACGCCCACCCACCAAACGTGAGGCGCTCAGCATAATAATGTCTATATTCGATCCATTAGGAATTATTTCACCTATCACTATACCGGCTAAAAGGATACTTCAAAACACATGGAAGTATAAAACGGAGTGGGACAAGCCGCTACCCGAGGAGCTTCAACCAAAATGGAAAGAATGGATGGAGTCACTAAGTACTATAGAAACGCTACTGATCCCACGTTGCTACGTTTACGGTGAAGTCACAGCCAGAGAAGTACATACGTTCGTAGACGCAAGCGAGGAGGCATACGCCGCGGCGGTATACTGGCGAACTGAACGGTCAGACGGCAGCGTACAAGTGACCCTAGCGGCAGCCAAGAGCAGGGTGGCCCCACTGAAACCGGTATCAATAGCTAGACTAGAGTTGCAAGCCGCACTATTAGGAGCGCGCCTAGCCAGGACGGTTGTTCAAGAACAAGACTACGAGGTGAGTGACCTAACATATTGGAGCGACTCTACGCTCTGGCCTGGATTCAAGCAGCACCACGTACTTTCAAGACCTTCGTGGCGTATCGTATTGCGGAAATAGAGGATCTCACCAAGAAAAACGAGTGGAGGTGGCTACCCTCGAAAGATAATGTGGCAGACGACGCGACACGCAACACGCCGGAACATTTTAACTCGGAACACAGATGGTTTAAGGGTCCCGAGTTCCTCAGAAAAGGCAGAGATGAATGGCCACAGGACAAAAAGGTCATTGCCCCCATGAACACAGGTGAAGAACGCGTCAAATGTCATGTGATCAACGACACAAAAGTGAGCGATCATCTCCCAAATATTACACGTTTTTCCAAATGGACTCGGCTGATAAGAACAACCGCAAGAGTGCTTCAGTTCATTGACCTTTGTAGACCAAATAAACACACTGTCGAATATAAGTGTACTAAGAAAAATGTACTACGAAGACCAACGAAGCGGATTGTCGTGCTCCCCACGGAGTCGCCTGATGGCGACGGCGGGAGAAATGTGCACGACAGCGACATAACCTAGCGGCGCCGCCGTCACTGTTTAGGATAAGATTTTCTAGCATAGTATAAGTTATGTTTAGTACCTATAAATTGTTAGTATTTAAGTTAGTATTAAGGAGTTATAGGTAATGTAAAACGACGGAGCCGCGTGCCAGGGCGACAAGTCCAAACCTGTTTACGCCACTCCGTCGAGTCTTAAAGGTAAACAACACTGTGATAGGCTGACAGCGACGGAGCCGCGGTCTTGCGACGACAGGTCCGCGGACATGTCAAAACCTGAAGACGCCGCTCCGTCGCTTCGCGCGTTGCCATTGGCCGGTGGGCACAAGCACCAGAAAACATGTCGGCTCACGAATCTCGCGAATCGGTGCTTATAAAAGGATGCCCCGGCAATGCGCGCACACAGTCGACCGTAACTCTCTCTCTGGTTATAAGTTGTTAATCACAAAGTTTAAAATAAATCTCCACTACAGTTACAAGTCCAAATTAGTTTTAATTTCACACCATCCTAATATACAGCATACAAGCTGCACAGATCTAATGCGACAAAGTAACTTAAAATATACTTATCTAAATCTTACATTCTACACAGTATGTGGCCCTTGTGAGCTCACTCAGTGTATGTACAAGTGAATATATCTTAGGTATCCACCACCGTGTTGAGAGTGTACAGCGCACGAGTCAGCGGTGCGCGCCCTAGCAGGTTAGTGCGCGCATGCGGCACCACTAGCAGTTGCGGTTTGCGCCGCCGCGCCGCCACTCCGTACCTATCCGGTAAATTGAACCCTATTTCCGGTAATATGCCTGAGTTTTGTATACTACCTCTTAAAACTTTGAAAATATATCTTACCAGTGTCACTTCACGCCTAATCTCTAATTTGTAGTATCTTACCATACCGCGAAAGAATAGGGTAGGATACAATAACGGGTATCCCGGGTATCTCCCATACAGCTTTAAAATTAAATATTATACATGAATCTGACAATTTTTTTTGTATCCGTTCGAGCATAAATTTGTATTTAATTTCACTCGGGCTCCAGACAGTCGCATTATACTCTAGGTGACTCCTCACAAGAGCCTCATAAAGACAATGCATTGATGTAAGTGAAGTCATTTGCCTGACGCAACACAAATCCCAGATTCCTGTACGCCTTTTTACAAACTTGTATTAAATGTTTGGGAAACTGCAGATCACTAGTGTAATGAATGCCTAAATCCTTAACCTCCGTGACACGCTGCAGCGACTCCCCGTCCATGCGTACTGATGGTGTTGTGGGATTCGTGTGTGTGTGAATGAAAGCACCGAGCACTTTGATACAATAATGTATAACTTATTGCGGTGACTCCATTCAGTGACCCTATCCAAGTCGTGCTGCAGCATATCACGATCCGCAGTGTCAGCAAATAGCATGCATGTTGACCTGACTAACTTGGCTAAAGTATCTACCATAATGATGAATAATAAGGGTCCCAAATTTGTACCCTAACTGACGCCCTTCATTAATATGTTCGTTCCTTTTATAATATGTTTAAAACTCCAGAATTCACAGAAAAAACAAAAACACATCGTGTGTGAGCGGGAGGCGCGGGAGCTGCTCTCCTTTGACTAGGTAGTCGTACGTATTTTTTTGATATGATCGTTGAACTGCTCTACTTGCCTATTAACTGACTTAACAATAAAGAAAGTTATCAATTCGAACCTTATAATTTATTCTTATTTCCAGAAATCAATGGTGATTTCTGGAAATAAGAATAAATTATAAGGTTCAATTATATTATATTCGTCAATGGCGAAATAGATAAAGATGTTTTTATAAGGGGAATTATGAACGAGCAAAATAAAAAAAATCTTAGCGACTGCCGATAACATACTGTTTTAATAAACTAACGACGAATATTGATTGACAATAAAATCCAGAACGAGCTTACAAAAAGTAGATTGTGATTAATCCAAGTGAGCGACTAAAAATACAGAAAGGGCAACTGACATAGTTTAACACAGCGATACGATATTTACTTAATTTCAATTCAAAATTCCTTGCGTTTTATTTTCACACACACAATTTCAATCACTCACACAAACAGGGCGGTTAGAGAAGCGAGCGAACTGAGATCTCAACATACCCTGTGAGCCCGTTACTATTATAGGAAAAATTTAATGCAAGAGCGAGCGAAGCGAGTTCAGGACTTGGGGCACCCCGACTCGGACCGTTATTTTATTTTTACTCGCGAATACATCGAAAGTTATACCCATGACAAGAAAAACTGGCCAAGTGCAAGTCGGACTTGCAGATGAAGGATTTCGTACCATTGGCCAAACTTAACATTGTAATTGACAAACTTACATTTAATGTATACATATATAGACTTCATATAGGTTTTCCTGTAATCTATAAGTATTAAACTAATTTCTGTACTTTTTTCCAAATTTTAATTTTAATTTTTAATGTGTGTTATGTTTTTTTTAAATTTTATAATGGCAGTAGTTTCGGAGACAAGGGGATGGTAATTTTTAATCTATTTTTCTTAAATACCTAGAAAAGTGTTTATCTTAAAATTATTTAAAAAATTATTTGAAATCCTCACAATAAGCCTTTTCAATCGAAATATCACACAGGACAGGTAGCCAAACTTAAAAAAAACTGTCAAGCTCCACAGAAGTGACCCCAATATTCAAAATTAATTTATTTACGTTACACGTTCGTGATCGGGTCAAAGAAATACATATTTGTACCAAATCCCAACATAATCGGTCTATTAGATTCGGAGCAAATCGGCTGTGACAGACAGACAGACACACGTTTGATCCTATAAGGGTTACGTTTTTTCCTTAGATACGGAACCCTAAAAACAGATAATTTTCGTCAGCGCCATATTGAATGTCCAGTTTTAAGTCATTTTCGTTACGGGCGACCCCGAAAACCACGGAAATGACACCCATGACGAAAGATTCGCTACTTTTCGCAGCCACCATCTTTGGTTTTAACCCCATATTCGATAATGCGCCCTCGATTAGTATGAAAATGTCACCCATGTCAAAAATTTTAAAAAGGTTTCATAGCCGCCATTTTTGGTTTTTATTTCGATTCATCGTTAGTATTCTTATTTCCCGTTAGTATCCGTCTTGCGCTTATTTCATTTGCGCAGGTGTAAAAAAAAACAAAAATCATTGAAAAAACACGTAACCCTTCTTTTCTTTGCAGTCGGTTAAAATAATTAAGTAGAGCAGCCTGCATGTCATAACATGAGCGATGAAGACGATTGTGGGCGTGGCTTGTCACCCGCAAAACAAAACACGATCGGGAAAAAATTGGCATTATTCCCACGTCTGTCTACCTCGACCGTTGGGCGCATGCTATGTTCTCTTAGAACATTACAGCCTGCTTGAAACTTTTGTAAGGAAACTAGCTCCATCTTTCCATCATGGTAGGTAAACTACTAGCTCGTTAACCCGTTGGGTTACCACTTTATAACAGTGTTATAATTTAAACGAAAATAATTATATTGATAAATAAATAAGTTAGTAAACCGTATTAATTTAATTCACACTAGTTTATTTAAGTAAATTGAAAAATTGAAATAACGAATTTAATGAACATTGCAAAAAGGTTTTTGTCTTGGTAGTAGTAAGTAAGTAAGTAAGTAGCTAAGTGACATAGGATGTCACAAAAAATTATGCGTTATTTTGATTTCATTCGAAATTTCGGGTGAGATTGTTGGAAAAACGTTTTCGACTTCGAGTTGAGTCGCTGACCCTGGTTTTCAACTTCGAGTTGAGCCGCTGCTCTTCCGTACTGGCGTGACCAGGTCACAAGTGCTCTTGTTTTGTGAGATAGGACTCTGTGTGAGAAATTGACTCTTGTTTGGTTTGAGACAGGACTCGTAGTTAGTGATAAGTGCTCAGATCAAATAAAAAGTAAAAACGGAACTCTGCGAACAGCAAAGTGAGGCCGGTCAAATTACGCCTCGCCGTGTACATACACAATACACGCACACACGTACAACATAAACTACGCCTTGGTCTTAAACTTTTTATTTGGTCTGAGACGTGTGTGCGTGTATGCGAGGCGTAGTTTGACCGGCCTCACTTTGCTGTTCGCAGAGTTCCGTCTTTACTTTGAGAAATTGACTCTTGTTTGGTTTGAGTTGAGATAGGACTCGTGGTTAGTGTTGTGAGAAATTGACTCTTCTGTGGTTCATGTGGTGTTCGACTTAGCGCGTACAATGTCTTTCATGTCGTGTTGTGTGCCTGGCTGTTTGGTCACTATAGAAGACAGTTGGTATACATCATATTTTATTATTCTGTTGGTTATTTTACATGAATAAAGCTTAGTCAAAAAGTAATTTATCATTTAAATATTCCAGATGTGTTGCAAAAAAAAAAGAAAAAAAAAAAACTACTGCAAAACTTATAGAATATTTATTAAATAAAAATGTTTTATTTTGTCTTAATAACTGGTGCAAAGAGGTAAACCAAATATTGTGTGGCGAGGCACCATTATGTGATACAACAGATCCTATAAAAGTTCAGGCCTGGAACCACCACCAAAAATATAAATTGAGGAAGAGAATGAGGTAAATTGGTTTTGAGGTAAATGTTTGAAAAATGTCTTTACTAGCCGTAGTAACCGTATTCTCTTCCACAATTTATATTATGCCTAAATTACTTATGATTAATGAAACTTTTCAAACATACATTTGTTACTTTTCATAAAACTGCTAAAAAGTTTATTTATATTATGCCTAAATAACTTATGATTAATGAAACTTTTCAAACATACATTTGTTACTTTTCATAAAACTGCTAAAAAGTTTGTGTACATAGTTTTCAAAAGGAAGAATTCTAAAATGTTATAAACCTGGGGTCTAAAATGGCCACTAAAGCAGATCATAATATGAATTGCGTTAAAAAGCGTAAAATAGACCTATCATAATACTAATGCGTCTGTGAACATTTAGGAAAATAGATCATAGTAGGAAAATAATATGAATTGCATTTTATTTCGTAAAATGTTCGCAGACGTAGGTACTTACTTAGTTGCTATGATAAAAAGTCCATTTTACGATTTTTAACGCAATTCAAATTATGGTCTGATAAGTAGCCATTTTAGAAATATTTTCGATGCTTTCCGTGGGTTTTAGCTGTTTTTTTTTTGTTTAGCAGAAAACTTTTTTTTGTCAACATGAATATTTTTAATAAAATAACTAAAACTATCCAATTTTGTGAGAATGATGAAAGTTATTATATTTTTAACTATGATAAAACATGTCACATACAACAGGCCCGAGATTTGTATTAGTTGAATACCTATTACTTGTTATATATTTATTAAGAAAATTCATTGTAAACCTGTGTTATCTAAGTTCGAAAATAAAAATAAGAGTGTGTGAGTAATTTACGTTTTTTTATAACAGACAATAAAATCATTAAATCGACTCTTTCCTGTAAATAGATTTTTGACAATAATTTTAAAGAGATAAGTCAAAAATCTCTATGGGAAAATGTCGATATATACCTATATAACAGAATGTATTGAAAAGGCCAAAGCTATAGGTGTACGTAGCTATACTTATAGATGTAGTTCACCCACGGTGGATAGATGGCGCTGCTTGTATGATAACGGAATCACTGTCGAGAGTACCGTCTATCTCCTTATATACACACATCAACACGGTCTAGGGATATTTCATACTCGATTAAATAACTCGAAAAGTACTGGCCGCATTGGAATCTTTTATACACCGATTTGTTTGTAATTTATCTCAGACTTATTCCAAATTCAAATTTTTGAACATTCTTTTGTTTCGGTGGCATAAAAATGTCTTGATGTGTAGGAGATAATAATAATCGTTTATCGTTTATTTATAAGAAGTGGCACATTTACAATAAAATAATAACTAGTTATAATAGAGCACAGTTTCTTTTTTGCCTGAACTAGGTTGAACCTGTGTTTCAGGCTACAAGGTGTAGATATACTTAACTACTTAAAACAAATAAATTAACATTTATTGTAAATATAATAAAATACTAAACTTATTAAAAACTTACATGTATTATATAAACTACAGATAGGAAAACGGTATAAGCAGTTTATTTGCAGACAACAAGTAGATCTTCTGTCTGTGCATAAGTTAAGGGTTGTAAAAAGGTAATTACTGATTGTTTACAGCTAAAATAGTTTAACTTATACATACTTAGTTTTCTGTTTAATCTATTGTACAAAAATGGGCCTAAAAATGAAAAGAATTTTTCGGCAAACGCGTGTTTGGATATAACAAAAGATGGAATTATCATTTGTGCGAAATTTAGAAAACAATACGAAATAAGTTTAGTTACAGTTTTTTTTTCATTTTTAAACAAAAGATAAAGTTAAAATTGATGATAGATGTCCGGTTCCGGTGTTCTTTAAGTAAACACACACGTCAAAGTCCTCCGCAAAAATGAACTATTACTAGTATAAAAACTGTGAAATAAAAGTGTCACAAAACAAAATCTACCAAAATAGACAATATTAAACGATTTAACATAAACTTGAAACAGCATTCTTGGACTAAAAAAGTGCAATAAAATTAAATAAAACCCAAAAGTGAAAGTCATAAGTTCATGACAGTGCTACCAACATAACCATCAAATCTGTTAAGTAACAATAAATGTCATTTTGACACTGACATAGTGAGAGTTGCCAGCAACAATATTATTTACAACCATCCTGCCAGTTAAGTTGTTAACTGGCAGGATGGTTGTAAATAAAACGAAAATGGACAAAAGTATGGAATTGTTGCTGTTAAAATTGGATGAAAAATTGAACCAACAAGCCAAACTCATAACAGTGTCGGTGACTTAAAATCTTATGGAGGCATTCGATGAGAAATTAAAAATAATAACTGAAGAAAACACTAGACTAAAAGACAAAATATCAACATTGGAGCAGAAACTTGAGATCATGGAAAGAGAGAAAAGAAAATACAACTTTGTCTTTTTTGGCATCGAAGAGATTGGGAAATCAGAAGCTGAACTGGTAGACCACCTCAAAGACACAATCATAGAAACAGGCACACATATAAGTAGCCAGGAAATTAGCAATATATATAGAATTGGCTAGGATAAGAATGTTAAATACCGCCCTGTCGTAATTTCCGTCACATCGCTATGGAAAAAACCCATGATTTTGAAAAACAAGTCAATGATGCCGCCAGGTGTATATGTGGAAGAAGATTATCCTAAAGAAATATTAGAAAAGCGCAAACAATTAAGGGCACAAGTAGATGAAGAAAGAAAAAAAGGAAACATAGCCTTTTTAAGATATGACAAAATAATAGTAAAGAAATCATGGGGAATAAATAGAGATAAAAGAAAAAGAGAAGGCCATGACTCACCCAACTCGTCATCTCAGAAGAAAATGGACTTTAAAGACAATCCAGCTACAACACCGACAAAGGGAAAAGAAATCCTAAAACCCAACATACTTAACTACATTGAAAGAGGCAGAAGTGCTTCACTATCAGAGATCCCAAAAAACCTGTAATGACCACCGGTACTCGAAATCAAGCTAGAACAATTAATACAAAAATTACAACTGAAAAATACAACCTAAGCCGGTTGGTCACCGTGGGGCAAGAAGACCTTCAGCATAAGCAAATAAAATACCTAAAGTCAAAGAGAAATCAAACAATATATATGTAGCCACCCTAAACACACTTTCATTAAGGACGACAGAAAAACTACTTGAATTGGAAATGGCTCTGTGTAAAATTAAATGGGATATTCTTGGGATGGGTGAAGTAAAACGAATAGGAAATCAGATTGAAGAGCATGACGACTACATCCTATACTACATTAGTGAAACAAAGGGTCAATATGGAGTTGGATTTAAGGTGAAAAAACATCTAAAAAGACAAATTATAGAGTTCAAACGCATATCCGAAAGAATAGCTTTACTTAATATAGAGCTACAAGGCTACAAGAACGAATGGACTATAGTTCAAATATACGCGCCCACACAAGCAGCGGACGAAACAACAAAAGATGAATTCTACTACAAACTTACAAGTACACTAGGGACAGCCCATAAAAATGTTATTGTCATGGGAGACTTCAATGGGAAAATAGGTAAACAAAAGCATGGTGAGGAATTAGTAGTAAGAAAGCATGGTACGGGAAACAGAAGCAAGAATGGCAAGAGAATTATAAATTTGGCTCTGGAGAATAACTTAACCGTTCTAAATAGCATTTTCAAGAAAAGACATGGCAAGAAGTGGACTTGGATATCGCCTGATGGGGCTTACCGGAATGAAATAGACTTTATAATTAGTAATCAACCCAAGTGTTTTCAAGATGTTAGCCTAATAAATAATCTCAACTTTAATAGCAATCATCGCATGGTCAGAGCAGTACTATCACACAAACAACAAAAGAAACAGCGAAAACACTTTCAGCAGGGGAAAAATACTTACACGACTGATACGACATCTCTAAACACTGTAAAATTTGAAAAAATAGACAAAACAAAAGAAATTTATAACATAGAAACAAACAATATCTATAGAAAGGTGACCAAGTTAATAAAAATACACTGAGCTCGAAGACAATGGATCTTATTCAAAAAAGGAAAGAACTGCTTAAAAATAGAAGAAATAAAACAACATTACAAGAAATTGCTAAACTAAGTAAGGAAATAAGTCGCAACATAAAACAAGACAAGTCGAACGAAAGAATCAAATGTATCCAAAAGCATGTAACTAAAACAGGAGGTATAAATAAAGCACTTAAAGAATTAAAAGAAACAACGCTATGGGTCCCGAAAATGAAAAGCAAAGACAACAAGGAACAAACAAGGAGACAGCCAATTTTTAAGATAGCAACAGAATACTATAGGAAACTATACTCTACTGGAAACACCTTAGTATTAAACATAAATCTTGAAGACGAGACAGAAGAAATCCCTCAGATTCTTGAAAGGGAGGTCCAACACGCGATAGAAACACAAAAGAATGATAAAGCTCCTGGACCGGATCATATAACCAATGAGATGATGAAAGCTACATTGCCGGAAACAACAAAAACACTCACTAACTTGTTCAATCTTATCTTATCCATACATTCACAGTGGACAATAAGTACTATAATACTCATCTTTAAGAAAGGAGATAGATCAGATATAGGAAACTATCGCCCAATAAGCCTCATGTCGAACATTTACAAGGTGTTCTCAAAAATAATACTAAAACGTATCACCAAAAAACTTGACGAACAACAATCAAGAGAACAAGCTGGATTCCGATCGGGATTTGCAACAATAGGCCACATACATGTGGTTAAACAGCTTATTGAAAAATGTCAAGAATATCATTACCCGCTATACATGGCATTTGTGGATTATAACGAAGCATTTGACTGCCTCGAACATCAGCACATTTGGGAAGCCCTGAAAAATCAAGGAATAGAAAACTAGTATATAAGGTTACTAAAAAATGTATATTCCATCAGCAAAGCTCGAATTAAACTGGAAATGGAAGGGGTGTGAGGCAGGGAGACCCACTCTCACCGAAACTTTGTTCGTCCGTGCTAGAAGAAGTCATCAGGAAAATGGAATGGGACAACATGGGGATTAACATAAATGAGACACGTTTAAATCACTTGAGGTTCGCAGATGACATAATACTGATATCAGATAACCCGGAAAGCCTTAAAAACATGCTACTAGACTTGTCATGTGAAAGCAAAAAAGTGGGACTAACAATAAATAAAACAAAGACCAAGATTATAACAAACAAATCCCAAATGAGTATCACAGTAGATGGGGAAGAAATAGAATATGTCAATTCCTATATATACTTGGGACAAGTTATTGCATTCAGCAACCAAATGGATTCAGAAATAGAAAGGCGGGTAGCCAATGCCTGGAAGAGATTTTGGTCGCTCAAAGAGGTACTAAAAGTTAATAAATATCACATTGCAATAAAACGGAAAGTATACAACACATGCATACTACCAATTCTGACCTATGGGTGCCAGACCTGGGCAAACACCCAAAAACAAAACCAAAAACTGATAACATGTCAAAGAGCAATGGAGAGGAGTATACTGGGTTACACAAAAAGAGACAGAAAGAGAGCTGTAGATCTTAGGAAAATCACCAAAATCGAAGATGTTGTTAAGAAAACCCAAAGACTCAAATGGAGGTGGGTAGGCCACATGATGAGAGAACAGAGAAACAAATGGACAAAGGCCATAACAGATTGGACCCCTAGATTCCAAGCAAAGCGGAAACGCGGAAGGCAAAGAAAACGTTGGTCTGACGAAATAAAAAGGCATGCTGGTCCATTATGGCACAGGTTAACGCAAATAAGAGCTAAGTGGAAAGAGCTGGAGGAGGCCTTCGTGTCGCAAAGACCCGCCGACATTCAATCTAATAATATTAGTAACTAAAATCAATGATAACAGTTACTTATAATAATTGCAATTGTAATAAGAATGAACTTAATGTGAATGCTAATTGAAAATCTAATTAATGTAGTAATTATTGCAAAAAAATAAATAAATAAAATAAAATTAAATATGTTTATTTCAGACTCATAATCCATATTTTTGTTAGTAACAAAATAATCTTAAGACTAAGTTAGTGCGATTTTTGTGTAATTTAACTTAATAATAATAGTAATGAATTTGATGGAAATTTAAATTAAATGTTGCATGTTATGTAATGTAAATTAATTTAATTTATTAAAAATACATAATTTGAAGTTTCAAATTATGTATTTTGTGTTGGCAATAAAGGCTTAATAATAAAAAGTTAAAATTGAGGTATTGTAGCCATGCAACGCCAACATTTGACGAGGGCGGAGATGTTACAAGCTGTGGGAATGCTGGAAGCTGGGTCTGTTCAGTGTAATGTTGCTGAGGCCATAGGGACCCACCAAAATGTAATTTCAAGATTGTGGATACGCTATCGTGCCACAGGTGAAGTAGCGGAGAGGCACCGGGGGTCAAGTCGCATCACTACACCTAGACAAGACCGATTTTTGCAAATTACTGCGCGAGCTCAACCAAATGCAACGGCGACTCAATTGGTCCAAAGGCTGCGAGTGGAACACCAAGTGCTTGTGAGTGACCAAACTGTAAGAAGGCGACTGCATGAAAGCAATCTACGTTCTCGTAGACCACTCCGGGTCCCACCTTTATGGAGAAGCAAACGTGGACGACGATTAGAACGGGTTCGGAACCACGTGGAATGGGGCCGTGAGCAATGGTCCAATGTGCTGTTCACGGATGAATCCAGGTTCGGCTTCCATCCAGATTCACGAAGGACGCGTGTTTGGCGAGTTCCTGGACGATGGAGCCGTCTTCAGAACCCTCAGGAAGTTCACCCATACCAACGAGGAAAAATTATGGTTTGGGCAGGAATTCGTCTTGGAGGACGGACGGATCTCGTTTGGGTGCGGGGCAATATGACGGCAGAACGATACGTCCAACAGGTGCTGGGGCCCGTAATCTTGCCCCACAGAACACAAATGGGGCAAGATTTCCTGCTCATGCACGAAAATGCCCGGGCACACACGGCGAGAACGATAGCAGCTTGGTTACATACACACAATGTTAGGGCCTTAGACTGGCCTGCTCAATCGCCAGATCTAAATCCCATTGAGCATGCGTGGGATATGCTGCAAAGAAGAGCTTTGAAGGAAGTTCTTGAAAATCTGGCTACAGAAGATCAACTTTTTGCGCCCCTCAGAGGGACATGGGACAATATTCCGCAGCAAGACATTGACAACCTTGTTCTGAGCATGCCGAATCGTAGCCGATGTGTTATGACCATCATGGGCGCTTTCTCAGACTACTAACTTCAAGTTTATAAACACAAATTAAATGATTTTTCTATTTTTTTCAGTTTTTACTCACAAATTAAAAGTTAATTCAAATACGGTTTCCGTCTATGCTTCATTTTTTTTCCATAAAATCCTGAAATTTTAATCGAAGTACCTTAACCATTATTAAAAAAATGGTAGAATATTAAATAACGTATCTTTTAAATATATACATGTCCTATAAATAATTAACACATTGATAGTAATTCGCTTTTTAAAAAATATCCCTAGACCGTGTAATGTGTGTATATTGTAGTCTTTGGCTGGGCGGTCACTGAGAAAATATGGGAAACGTTTCTGTATATAAACTGTTATTTTATGGGTGTTTTGAAATTCTCAAAATTTGCAGTTTACGATAGTTTTTTTTTTTTTCTTATGTCGTTTAACGTAGTAGTTACATTTTGCACAAATCCATTGTTTACTTCATCCAACTGTCAAGGAACCGCAGACTCCAAAATATAATAACCACAGATAATAAGTTGTAGTGCTGTGGTAAACCTTACTAAAATGCGTGAACGACGTATATTGCGTGCGCGCATCACTACAATTTGAGCAGAGCGACCAATAGGCGTTCGTTCCGCAGAGATGTCATTACACATTGGCGTGCGTCGGTGACACAGGTGACACTGCACACTGCAAATTCGGTCTCCGGCGTAGGCGTGCGCTCCTAGCGGGCGCGAGCCTACCTCTCGCCATCATTCGGACTTAATGTTTTACCATCCATCTTAATTTTACTCTGCCATCGAGCATTTAAACTCAGTGTCGTGACATTCAACAATGGCCCGTCAATAAAATCGAATAATCAAGAGAAGCTATGTATTTTTTTAGAGCAAAAGTCGTGAAATTTGTCGATATTAACGTCATCAGATTAAGAAAAGAAAAGACTTAAAAAAAAAGTAATGAGCATAATTTGAAGGCTTGGATATAATGTTTTTTTTTGTGCTCGATGTAATTTGCCATTTAGCCTCTGTTGCCTCGCACTGATTGCTGAAAGTGGACTAGGATTTGCGTTGGGCGCGAGAGACCTCTTTTCAACGCCTGATTAACGCAACAAGAGTGAGTTTTATGAACTTTAAAAAAATACGCAGTTAATAAGCATAAAATTAGTATTATGTTGCACTAAGAATTATTGTAATTTATTAATAACTTGAGTCAAAAAATCTTTGTAAACCAGTGCGAATTTTTCGACAGACTGTCAATGTCACAAGACTTAAGCCTTAAGTTATTTTAGAACGTTTTAGTCCGCCGTCTGTGACTCGGAAAGCAGGTTTAGTCGTAGTTTGTTATATTTTGATGATGGATTTTGCTGAAATTAAGAAACCAATACCTCATAACAGCGTTTATTATTTTTTCACTTTATTATTATTATTATTTTATTTTTAGTTTTTGTATAAAGTTATTATTATCATTCAAACATTATGGTAGGTGTACATATTGTGTTATTATTATTACATGCACCATTTGGCAACCGTTAAATGGTAAAAAAAATGTTTCAAGGTGGATCAAGTATACAAAAACAGACAGACAAAAGCAATTTGGTAATTCCATATTATATATTAAACGATTAAACCTTATCAGAGACCATCACAAATTATGATATGATTAAAAAATAACAAGACGTATAAATTAAAGAGCTTTTTTATTTACGTCCATAACTGTTCCATGTGGTAAACAAAATGATTCGCACAGTGTTTATATTTGTTATTTGCGTGTCTTACGCAGTCAGTGGTACATGTGTGAGGTACACGTTTGAGCAAAATTTTAATGAATGGTTAACATTTGAGCAGAGGATTGAGTTTTGCAATGAAATGCCATTTTGGATTGATAATCAGTACAGTAACATTAACCTGAGTGCTAAACATAACCAAAGTACTACATTTATTACGCCTACTTCCACACAGGAAAAAAGTTGTATGTCATCATTCTTATTTACAATGCAGCAAGGTGGGACAATAGAAGTTAACATTTATAGGGAAGGAGGTTCCTCAAATTTTGTCTTAGTTTAAGCCGTATCTTCAGAAGGAGCCAATTTAGGATCCGATCACTCGTCGGCTCTGAACGGATGGGACACACTAAAGATAACCTTGACCCGCAACGGCACTTACGAAGGCTACGTAAGTATTGGCAATATTTATTTATTTAAACTGTATAAACAGTAGTGGACGGGACTGCCAACAACTTTCAATGTTTCAGATTGGTTTTGACGGCTTGGCGTCTCCGAATTCCATTGTTTTGGTTGATTCATTTCGCTACATACCACCTGGTATGGCTGGAAGTGATTGTCAAAAACTCTACGAAGACGAAAAAACCACACCAGGACCCACTACGCCAGAACTAACCACTCCAGCGCTGTCCACGCCATCGCCAACAACACCAGAGCCGACTGCACCAAAGTTAACTACGCCAGAACCAGCTGCACCCGATACCACAACCCCCGGGCCAACCACATCCAGGCCGAACAGTTTATTGTTTAAATTGAAAATGAAGTTAAAATTGCCATTATTTTGAATATTATCATTTAAAAGAATCATCAAATTCCGTATTCTCACACACCAGTTAATATTGTCGAAACAATCAAATAAATTTCTAGTTTTAAAACACAGACATTAAATATTGATGTATGGTGTTTCTAAAGTATTTGTTACATTCACAGCTAATAAATTCATATTTTGACTCTGCCTATTATTTTTATTCTGGAAATTGTAATCCCACCAAAAACAAAACTTGTGAAAAAAGCCAAGCCGAGCAACTCACTTTTACCGTAAAAAGTAGTGAGATCCATGTAATACCAAGTCAGTTAATATATTTAATCCCTACTTAAAAACCTTTGATGTTTTAAATTAAATATTGACTTGGCCATCGCATCGCATTCGCCAGTGTTAAACAGGCCATTGTAATAGCTAATCGCCATGGCATTGGCCAATGTGATGCAGTGGCCAAGTCAATCTTGTATTTAAAACATATTATTATTAGTAAACATATTATAATTCAGGCTTCTAGCTTTATCCACAACGAAGTTATAGGAGGTCGAAAATGGCCTGAACTGGTTCGAGAAAAGGATAGTACGACCGTGCCGCTTTATTGCTCGACTTGGCGGGGGCACTGCCGTGCCCCCAGATCTATTTCCTCAAAAATCAGTATTTACGCAATAAAAATCTTGTACGACGGCAACACCCGTGTCACAACATTTACGAGGCCTTTTTTTTTTTTTTTTTTTATTGGACAAGCCCGCCTCACTATTCCCAAACCACTGTAACTTCTGTAAGCCAGAATCAACAGTGGCGACCACAAGAAAAGCGCCGAGACAATGAAGCTCGACGAAGTCCCAGAGAAATGATTTGACTGTCTTGGATCCCGCAACGAAATTAATCAGAAAAGAATAGCAGAGGAGTAGGAAAAAACAGAAATTTCCACTTCCCTCCATATCAGCAGGAGACAGAAAAGAACAAGGCCAATAGGCACACAGGGACGCATACAACTGGGATAAGCCCAGTTGCTTAGCACCACGGATATTGTTGTCATTAATATTACTGGGTCCTAAGTTGTGAGCTGTTATATTTGATTCCAATATTAGGTATGACAAAAATGCTTGAACGCACGGAAATTTGTTCTAGTTTCTACAAGGTCCGTATAGTAAATAACTCCGGATGTAACCTGTACACTATCCAACATTATATTACGTTCATTCTGTCAAAGACTACACTCCCATAAAATGTGATGTGCAGATTGTTCATATTCGCAGTCAGATGTAGAACATTGACGAAAAGGCGACGCAACAAGCTTGAAGGAAAATAATTTACTCTTAAAGTTACCATGACCTGTGAGAAATTGGGCAACACAGTGATCCACTTCCAGCCATGTCCTGGCCAGCCGCTCACGAACGGATGGAAAGAACTGGTGGAGGTGTCGGCCTTTGATGGAATTATCCCACCTACATTGCCATTCTGACAAAAGATCCTCCCAGACGTCAGTCTGTGGTTTAAGTAATCTAGCTATTTTAGTACGGTCACGTTGTGTTAAAAAGTCTGCGTCCGCGGTCTCTCGTGCGCAGTAGTACATTGAAGCACGGCGCTGCACTTCAAGATCGACTGGAAGTACTCCTGCCAGTACCGGTAAGGCTTCAGTACTAACCGTCCTATACGCTTTACACAAGAAAATCAAGGCCAACCGCTGGCTTTGAAGTAATTTACGTCGTGCCGCTCCTATGGTGGCCCTATCAGCCCAAACTGGTGCCCCGTAGCACATACACCCCAAGTAAGTAGCCCCATAGATCGTCTTCAGAGTTACAAATGATAAACCCCACGTAGATTTAGATATTCTCGTTAAGGCATAAAAGTTCTTTTTAGCTTTTTCACCGACGGTTTTTATATGTTCAATGAATGAAAAATTTCTCTCTAAGACAAACCCAAGGTAGCACACGGACTCCTTCTTTTTCACGGGAACGTTATTAAATTTTATACTGGGGCATGATTTAAGATTACCTTTTAATAGAAGTTGATAAGTTTTATGTGGTGCAAAGGTCAGACGGTTACGATCACCCCACTGGGATATTAATTTTAGGCAAGTGTCAGCCAAATTTTCGAATCCAGCCCGAGTACTTGACTGAATGAGCAGCAGGCCGTCGTCCGCGTAACCGGTTAATGAACAGCCGCATGGAAGTGGAATCGCGAGGAAGTCATCAAAGCCTACGTTCCATACATACGGACCCATAACCGAACCCTGAGGGCATCCCATGGTGAGGGACTTTGACATAGAATGATGTCCGAGTTTGAGTTTCGCGGAACCATTTAAGAAGTACGAGTAAACAAGATTGTATATGTTTTTAGGGCAACCACGAATTTTCAGTTTAAGGAGTAGCATCGGCCACCATGCGTTATCAAAAGCCCCAGAAATATCTAGAAAGATCCCAACTACGTACTTATGTTCGGATGTATTGACAATTTTCCGGACAGAAAGTGCCGCGTCTACGGTAGATTTTCCCACGGTAAAACCGAATTGGTTGTTGTGAAATTTCGGTCTGGTAGTAAACGTGGAACGATAAGACGCTCCAGGAGTTTCCCCAAAGATGGTAGTAGTGTTATAGGGCGGTAAGACGGTAGTAAGGTCGTCCGGTGGCTTGTCGCCACTTTTCGGAATTATTCGTATAAAGCCGCGTTGCCATATACGAGGAAAAACGCCTTCTGCAATGCAACGGTTGTAAACACTTAAAATTGCGTCGGCCGCTGTTTTACATGCTTCTATTATCATCCGATTAGATATTTTATCTTCACCTGACGATTTGTTAAGTGGGAGTTTCCTGACAACTTTAATTAATTCGTCAAGTCAATTTACGAGGCCTGAGGAACCACACTGTCTATGTATTCTGTGAACTGATTAACGATTTTTATACAAAAATAAAAACAATAAAAGATCAAGGGGGTCTCCCCGTATATGGACGTATAACTAAAAACAACTTTTTTCATCAAACAACAGGACTTAAAAAATACATTGAGATTTAAAAAAAAAAAAAATCTCAAAGACAATCGTTTGAAAGATATATACACTTCCAAAGTGGCAAAAGGAGTGTTACCCTCTAACTTTTAAACTAGGAGAGTGAAAATAAAAAAAATAATATGCTGTAGATCACAATAAAAACTTCCAACTAAAATTGGTTTGAACACTATGAAAAACAAACTTTTCACAAAATATGTTTTTTTGTTGCCGTTGCGCACAAGAAATAATACAAATTAAAGGGGGCTTCTCTACTACGATGGTACAGAACCCTTTATGTGCAAGTCCAACATGCACTTCGCCAGTTTTTAAAGTTATACATGCAATGAAACAATCATTTATGAAGTCAGTGAGTTTTATTATATCCAATCTTTCAATTTAATATTGTTATTACTTCTTTCCTGGCGACAAACTTGTATTCTTGGTTTAGGAATAAGCTAATTCCTAAGAATATATTAAAACCATAATGTTTAACATTAATGAACCCTTTTTTGTGTTAAAAAATCTAGTACAATCAGCTAAGAATGCTAATAGCTTTTTTATACCGTTAGAAAAATTTTAGACTTTTACCCGAACAATATCTAAACCGCAACGTCCGCGTTTCTCACCTTCGAAAAGAACTTAAGACACAAAATTATTTTCCGCTTCTCACACAGTATTGTCTACATTTACTTCTACTTTTTTCATTTCTCCTTTTGAAGGTATATAAAAAAAAACACAATAACGGGGAGAGCGTTTGTTTAGGGTGTGTTCACACTTACCCCTTATCACTTTAACCGTCAAACGATCATTATTGCGCATGCGCCAAATTGTCCACCAAAATTCCCGATTTTTACGAAATTCGGCGCGCCTGATTAAGAGGAGGCTCCCTAAATTTATGTTAATTTGCATTAATATTCTGAAACAGTCGTACATACAATCAAAATGGATCTTTAGTATATGATTTATTGGATCTTTTTCTTTCTTTTTCTTTTCAGTTACGTAATTGTAGCATATTCGCTCGATTCATTTTTTATTCGAAAATCATGTCTTTTTTAACGATTATTACATTTTTCCTCAAGATTGCTCCGCCTTTATGTCTAAAATAAATGTACACTGTAAGAAAATATAGTTTACTATCCAGCCACAAGATATTTTTTCTCCAGATCAATTACTACTTTAGTTATAAACGAAATAAGAATTGAGACTTACGACATTTAGTTTCGTGCTCGAACGCGATCAAAGAGCGCACGCGGTATTCGACTTTATTACTGATGTGCTAGCGTCTAGCACATCGCACGGAGTGGCGGGGTGAATGGGGCGGAGCTTGCGTGGAAATTATTTTAGAGTGCCTGGTCTTAAAACGACGATATCTCTGAAATTTCGTTAGTTAGCTCGATACCAGATATCATTGGAAATGTTATTAAATTAGCATTTAGGTTATGTACTTATGGTTTAGTATAGTTTTGCCTTGTAATGTATTAGTAATTGTAATGTGTGTTCAGTGTTAGGGATTTTTACCAGTTTCTTGTGTAAAGGTAATTTTAATAAAAAAAGTAAACCATTATTTCAAAAAAATATTGTTTTATTTCCACAAGTACACATTAGGTAACATAAATCAAACAAAAGAATACAAGTTGCCATATATTTTTATCGTCTCACAAGCATAACAAAACATGACGTCATTTACGAGTTACCGGATTCTAAACAAAAGAATGGGTTTGTTTACACTTCTATTCTCAGAAAGCTCAGCGCTAAGCGGCTCGAGTTACATTTTTATAATAATGTTTGGTTCACATAGGTACTTGACACCAGAAGAGTGTCAGCTGTTACAAGTTATTAGTTAATTAGATAAAAAAAACCAAGGCAGACACTTGAAATCAGGCGTAAAAAACACCTACTCAAACTTTGCATCACTATTTAAATTCTCCTGCCTCAATTTTAAATCTTATTTAACTTTCTCCATGTTGAAGATATTTCCAAAACGTTAGGCACATAAAAATGCACACTGCCTAAGAAAAATATCACACAAACCAACAATCAAAACGAACAATTTTACTAAAAAAACACAAGTACATGAACATAGATCATAGAAAATATGGATACGGCAAATACTGTCACGTGTGAACAAGAAAAAATTATATTGAAATCAAAAACATTATTGATACTTCTACATAGTTTTATTATTTTAAGTCTTTTATCGTGTAGATTTATTATGTATAATCTACATAAAAAAAATAATAAGCAGCATTGCAATAGACGACAATCTTTTCCTGCGCTCCTTCCTGACTTGCAGGGGCGTTGCCAAAGGCTCCCCCGGTTTCTGCCACGGCCAGTAGCACCACCCTGATCTGCCCCCACCACCGCCACCACCGCTGCCTCGGCAGCAGCAGCCGTGCCACCGCGCACACGCACACGCCCACCACGTCGCGGTCCGCGCGTACGAGGTCGTCGTCTGCATTAAAGAAAAAAAAAAGAAAGAAAAACGTGTAAAACATTCTTAGAAAAGGAAGTAGTAAAAAGTACGTAAAAAAGAAACTTACACTGAGGCCGTAGATAATGGCGATGACGGTGGTGACGGGCGATCTAACGGTGATCGTGACCGTGACCTAGCCCCGGATACGCGCCCACGTCTTCGTCCGCCTCCGACTGCGTCTTGGTTCTGGAATACGAGAAAACATTAAAAACATGCCTTTCCGAGAAAGTTGTGACAGACAGACAGACAACCAAACAAACGAACGAACAAATTTATATAAATATATATACATGCACACGCACACCTACAAAATTTTCAGTTCCAATGCGTTCAACATTCAGACGTGCATAATTTATAACCTCTTTTTTTAAGTCGGTTAAAATCACGATTTAAAAAAAAAACATATTTACATACATGCATATACACACACACACCTACTACATTTACAGTTCCAATACGTTCAACATTTAAAATCACTCATAAAAAAAGGCGACATGAAATTTTCAAATTGTAACCATGCCGCTTCCATAATTTGAATGATCTATGGAATCACACGGAAAGGTGACCTTGACTTCAAATTCCGGCGCTCTGATTGGTCAGCGCGACCGCAACGGTTCTTTTGTTTTACGTAATATTTTTTTTTAATTGAACACAATTAGAATACGATAATATTCAAATCCAACGCCTAATATCTGTAATACGATACATAAAAACACACGTAATAGCCATATTTTGCATTTCTATCAATAAGTAGTGCCAAAATACCGCCAAATGTTTCAACGGTTTTTCATGTTCGTTGAAATGACAATTTTTGGCCGAAATCTCCTGCTTCTACAATTAAAAATGTTTATTACTTACCCAGGGATGTTGTATTACACAAATCACACACAAATTTTATTTATAAAAGAATGAGATAATAATATTCGATATGTTATTTTAGACCGTTTTAGTCCGCCGTCCGTGACTAGAAAGCAGGAAAGCAGGTTCGTTGTTTGTTATTTGATAACCGTTTTTGCTGAAATTAAAAAGCCAGCACCTCTTACTCTTACCGTTTATTATTTTTTCACTTAATTGGATTATTTTTTATTATTATTTTTACATGCCTCATTTGGCGACCGTTAAATTGTAAAAAAATGTTTCAAGGCGCATCAAATAGTATACTAAAACAGACAGACAGAAGCAATCTGGTGATTCCATATTAAATATAATAAACGATTAAACCTTATCAGAGTCCATCATACATTACTAAGATATCTATATGATTAAAAAATAACAAAACGTATAAATTAAAGAGATTTTTTATTTAAAACCATAACTGTTCCATGTGGTGAAACAAAATGATTCGCACAGTGTTTATATTAGTTATTTGCGTGTCTTACGCAGTCAGTGATAAATGCGTGAGGTACACGTTTGAGCAAAATGATAATAAATGGTTGACAGATAGGCATGCCTATTGTGGTAACATGTCATTTTGGATTGATAATCAGTACAGTAATATTGACCTGAGTGCTAAAAATAACCAAAGTACTACATTTATTACGCCTACTTCCACACAACAAGACAGTTGTATGGCATCATCCATTTTTGCAATGCAGCAAGGTGGGACAATAGAAGTTAACATTTATAGGGAACAAGGTTTCTCTTTGATCGATG
Source organism: Diarsia rubi (assembly GCA_932274075.1). Taxonomy (NCBI): domain Eukaryota; kingdom Metazoa; phylum Arthropoda; class Insecta; order Lepidoptera; family Noctuidae; genus Diarsia; species Diarsia rubi. Next base: position 18,869,107 of record OW026417.1, on the reverse strand, counting down.
TTTATGCCGTAACTTCAGAAGGATTATTTTTCGGATCTACTCATTCTAACTCGGCTCTGATCGGATGGAACACACTGAAGATAACCTTGACCCGCAACGGCACCTACAATGGTTTCGTGAGTATTGCCAATATTTATTTATTTAAACTGTATGTACAATGGTGGTACTATGGACGGGCCTACCAACAATTTAAATGTTTCAGATACTTATTGACGGCCGGGCGCATCCAAATTCCAAAATATTGGTCGATTCTTTTCGCTACATACCGCCTGGTACGGCTGAAAGTGATTGTCAACTCTACGAAGACGAAACAACCACACCAGAACCCACTACGCCAGAACCAACCACTCCAGAGCCGACTGCACCAGAGTTAACTACGCCAGAACCAGCTGCACCCGATACCACAACCCCCGGGCCAACCACATCCAGGCCGAACAGTTTACTGTTTAAATTGAAAATTAAGTTAAAGTTGCCATTACCCTGAATAATACAAATTATAAAAATCATTCAATTCCGTATTCCAGTAATTTTCGAGACAATAAAATTGATTTCCAGTTTAGAAAACACATACCTACTGTTATTTTTTTTGGTTTTTCTAAAAATATTTATTAAGTTTACAGCCAATAAATTCAAATTTTGACTCTGCCTTCACATTTTATTCTAGAAATTATAATCTTTTTCCTCAAAAATCACTATTTCCAAAATACAAATCTTGCACGACAACACTCTAGCTGCGACACATTTACTTGAAACGAGAAACCACACTGTCGCGTACTGCATTCAAAAGTATTCAACTTAAAAATATAGAAATACTTATAACTTATTCAAAAGAAGCACTATATTATTCATCTCGATTTTTCAAACCTATCCTCAAACGGGACTAGATCACAGTCTAAACATTTGTTGCAACAGTGGTAGCAGTCCCGACTTCCTAGCAGTAAGTCGTGGCTTTGAACTCATAACGGTTAAGAAAAATATCGTGAGGGAACTGGCCTAGAACCAATAAGTAGATTAGGAGCTATGAGGGTACAGTTGAACATACTCATATTATTATACTTCTTGCATACATACATATCCAGTCAAAATCATAACCCTCCTTTGGCTTTGCCGTAGTCCGTTAAAAAATCATAGACATGTGACATCTACCGAACACAAGGTCTTCGAAGCAGATTATAGCCCATTCCCTCTAATAGAGAAGATACCCGTGTCTCAGCAATTAGAACATTGTATGCTCATGTTTTATTTTTATTTTATATTATTCGAGAAACGTACAGCTACTACAAGTAGTATAAAAATTATATAAGAAGGTCATTTACAAGTTTCCACTGATAAAAGTATGAAACAAAAGAAAAACAACAGAAAAAATCAATTACAAAATAGCTACAACAAAGCAACAAATAAATAACTTAGGACATAAACCACGATCAATTAAACTAACAAACTAAAAATCAAATACCATACAAACACAAAAGAATCACTTTTCAGTAAACAATCTTTTTACCAATATAGTTTTAAGCCAATAAACACTGGTGTTGAAAATGTCCAAATCATGTTCAACAGTGAGTTCATTGAAAGTTTACGCGGACTTAGAATGAGGGACATGTAATAAACTAGGTTTTCGAAACATTTTGCATTGTGTAACCATTCCTAAACTACCTAACAGCTCAGGGCAATGTATAGTACCGTTTGCGATCTTAAATTAATATACTATATCAGCAATGTGTCTGCGCTCATGCAGTGGCAATCAATTCGGTCTACATAAATATTAGAATGCTAAGGATGATGATGAGGACATAAATAATAGACGCAGTGTATTTAAGACTGTATTATTAGAATTCAACTTACTAAAAACTATCATATGTGTCATCATCTGCCTAGCCTTTTCCCAACTATATTGGGGTCGGCTTCCAGTCTAACCAGATGCAGCTGAATACCAGTATTTTACATGGAGCGACTGCCTATCTGACCTCCACAACCCAGTTAATACTAGGTAATACGATACCCTTTGGTAAGACTGGATGTCAGACTTTCAGGTCACTGACTACCCGTAACGACTGCCAAAGATCTATATATGGCACCCGGGACCAACAGTTTAACGTGCTTTCCGAGGCACGGAGGAAACTCGGTATGTAATGGGCGGTCTTAACCTAAAGATCGACCCGAGTGGCAGTTCTTGTTAAGCCACGAGCTCCTAAAAACTATCATATGTGTATTCTTATCTAATAAACATTGTCGCATTGTCTACGTCAGTTAAAAAACTCACCAATGGAAAGGTTAAACATGAAGGACCCATAAGATACACAAGGTAAAGAAATTGATGTTTGGCTATAAACGAGTAACTTCTACATAGTAGAGTGGTCCACTAGGTAAACACAGCAGAGGTAGACCGTACAACCATTCAACTCATTTCGCCGGCACATACTCGTAGCTAAACAGACGGCGTTGTGGATAGTCATTCTTTTTTTATGAGAAAGATTCCTACTCTAGATCTCAATCTTATCTAAAGAGCACAGTTGAGGTGGACAAAACAAGAACGGGCATTAAAAAAAAAACTAATAAAAAGGCCTATAAATTACTTTACTTTCAGAAGTCGATGGCTTGGTTTGTTTTATTGATTTTTTTTGTTGCAGACAACACAAAGTTGTCATCATTAATCAATTTATTTAAGGACAATGAAGACCAGGAGGAAAAAAAAAAGTACTGAACCGCTTTTGCGTTACGTGTCACAGGTTCGATCCCCGCACGGAACAAATATTTGTACATTGTAAAATGACATTGAGTTCCATAGACCATTTTTCTCAAAGTCAATCGTTTGAAAGATAGACACTTCCAAAGTGGTCAAATAAAGGTCTGCCCTCTAACATTTAAACTAATAAAGCAAAAAATATAAAAAAAAAATGTGATGTTGATTATAATGAAAATTTTCAACCAGAATTTCTAAGAACAAGTCCGACTTGCACTTAGCCAGTTTTTAAAGTTCTACATACAATTAAACAATCATTGATGAAATCAGTGAGTTTTATTATCTCCAATCTTTCTATTGTTATGACTTTTTTGCTGGCGACGAACTTGTATTCTTGGTTTAGGAATAAGCTAATTCCTAAGAATATATTAAAATCATAATGTTAACTTTTTTCTTCTCGTGTGGTTGAAAGAGAGAGACTCTGTGTGGGATGATCAAGATGGATGTCGTTAATAATTAGGATAGCCCAAAATATATTGACATCCAAAAACATAATTAGTAACAGGTACAGATGCGGTTGTAGACCATATTTTAGGAGCAATGAAAACTGTTGCCAAAATATCAAATGAAAAATCTATTAATGACTAAATATTTACCATGTGTAACATATTTGTAAAGGGAAGCATTTGCTAGTGCCAAGTGAGTGTTTTTGAAATAAAACTTTTGCAAATAAGTTGTTTAGGAAACAAATAGTAAACTACGAGAAGGTATATAACACGTTTGAAAATGTAACGTTGGTTGTAAACTAATTTGTTAAAAAATGAGGTACAACATGAATGAACCCCTTTTTTGTGTTAAAAAATCTAGTACAATCAGCTAAGAATGCTAATAGGTTTTTTTATACCGTTGGAAAAATTTTAGACTTTTACCCGAACAATATCTAAACCGCAACGTCCGCGTTTCTCACCTTAAAAAAGAACTCAAGACACAAAATTATTTTCCGCTTCTCACACAGTATTGTCTACATTTACCTACTTCTACTTTTTTCATTTCTGCTTTTGAAGGTATGTTAGCAAAAAATTTCTTAAGAAATAATCAGTCCCTTTGTCCCCAAATGATAAGTGGGTATATTATGTTATTTTCCTGTGTTGTCTACTGTGTTAGATACGGATCCCTAATGTATAACGCCGATCTAGCACATTCCTGGATGTTTACGCCAGCTGCACGAAAACTGCAGCGTCGACGTCCGTCCACGAGCGTCGAGCCACGAGCCGCCGACGCAGCAATTTAGACGATAGCAACTAACTAATTTTAAGTAGTTTTTACGGCATTCCATATTCTAGCATCGAATAGGTTTCACCAATTTTAATTGTAATTCTTTTATTTAAATGAAATTAGTTTTAAAGTAACTTTGGCTTTTTTTCGATCCACCGTCTGCAGTTTACGTAATTGGCGCAGTCGGTAGGATACTCGCGGGCCGGTTCGCGAATCGCGTTAAAGTCATCTCACATCGATAACTACGATCGCGAGTCACCCGGGCGGCTATCAAGTCACGTCACGAGTATCCAGAATCTACGGGAAGCTGCGGAGCCGCGTGGAGAATCCAGCCATCGATTCACGACGAAGAACCAGAGATGCAATATATGTGAGTACACCAGAATCTTTCTCGTGTTGCTTCCTTTCTATCCCTAGTTAACTTTATGTCCAGTATCTTTCATCACGAAAGGTCTAACCGTCAGGAACCTGCATCGCGACAGGCACGCCGACATATAGTAGATAATAGTAGAGACTTAGATATTGAATCAGATTTTAATTTAAATAGTTTGTTTGAATTTAAAATGCCTTACGACCCCGATGTAATTTTCAAGGCCTTACGCCTCGTTCCCGATTTTGAAGGAAACCCCAATGTGTTAACGAGATTTATTAATATTTGTGACCGAATTGTAACCCAGTACGCAAGTGCTGAGCCTGGCAATGAACTTGGGAACCTCTGTCTTTTAAACGGGATACTGAATAAAATAACAGGGCCGGCCGCATCTACCATTAACTCCAACGGCATCCCTGAAACTTGGGCAGGCATTAGATCAGCTTTAATAAATAACTTTTCAGATCAGAGAGACGAAACAGCTTTATACAATGACCTCTCGTTGGCTACACAAGGTAACAGAACCCCACAAGAATTTTACGACACATGTCAGACCTTATTCAGCACTATAATGACTTACGTGACACTACACGAGACTTTACAAACGACCATTGAAGCAAAACGGACACTCTATAAAAAGGTGACCATGCAGGCTTTCGTGCGTGGACTAAAGGAACCTTTAGGCTCACGTATACGTTGCATGCGTCCAGAGACCATAGAAAAGGCTTTGGAATTCGTGCAGGAACAATTGAACATCATATACCTGCAACAACGTAATGATGCCCCTAAGGCTCAAGCCGCTCAGAGCGCACCAAAATTCTTATTTAAACCACCTATGATGCCCGTTGTACCATTTAACGCCTCTAATGTTCCGCGACATCCAGTACCTAATTGGCCTGCTCCAGCAGGACAGCGTGGCTACCAATCTCAGCCCCAAGCCTTTAAATTCAATGTGCCCAACCAGCATCAAAATCGCATGCCTACTCGCACCCAACAAATGTTCCGTGCTCCGTTACCAAATTACAATCCACCAAGTAACGTTTTTAGATTACAGCATAGGACTAATCCACCACAAAACTCTGGTCCCAGACCTATGAGCGGTGTTCAACATTTTGTTCCGAAACCATTACCAATGCCAGGGCATGATTGGCAACGAAACGGTAACCCACCACCGAATAATTATTTTAAGACGCGAGAGTTAAATCTTAGCGAACTTGCTTTACCTGATACTTCTTATTATTCTGCTGACTATTACTACGAACCTGTATATGACTACTACACGGACGATAATGACTGTTACATTGTTTGTGACTTTGACGACAGCACCGGTATGACTGACCCTAATCTAATATCAACTTCCGATAATCAAGTGGCAGGTGAGGCAGAGCCACAACCAGGCTCTAGCAATGCAAACCAGAACCAAAACCAAAATTTTCAGTTGGACAGGACATCCAAAGAGCGAAAATAGACCTTAATTTACAGACCCAAAGACAATTACCCTACATAAAAATTTCTTACCCTCCTTTAAAATTTTTGATTGACACTGGCGCTAACCAGTCATTTATAAGCCCCGAGGCTGTTCAAACGTTCTTTTACGACTATCCTCTCAACTACGACCCTTTTGAAGTAACAAATGTACACGGCGTTAGCAGAAACGAGTACTCTATAACGTTACCGTGTTTTGACGAATTTAACGAGACCGATAGTATAAAATTATTCGTTTACCGTTTTCACGATCATTTTGATGGCCTTATAGGATTAGACTTATTATCCAAATGGGAGGCTAAAATAGATCTTAAAGATTTCCAGTTGGTAACACGTACTGCTACGAATCAGATTCAAGTATATAACTCACGTAATGTTAACTTGTATGAGGATATTATACCCGCTAAAAGCTCTAAATTAGTTAAGATACCCATAAACGCCCCGGATGGCGACGTTCTAGTAAACGAACAAGTATTTTGCAATTGCATTATCCACGAGTGCCTTACCACTGTTAATAATAGTCGTGGATACGTGGAGTTAGAAAACCCAACTCCTAACGACGTTATATTTTCATTAGACCAGCCAACTCGTGCAGAGCTATTTAATGCTAATTGCACGCCTATGAAACAATCAAATCGCGTTGACGATGTATTATCGCGTTTACGTACGGACCACCTTAATCCAGAGGAAAAAGCGAATCTCTTAACGCTCTGCTCTCGCTATGCAGACGTATTTTACATTGACGGAGAACAACTGACATTCACTAACAAAATAAAACATCGCATAAGAACAATACCGGCTTATACTAAGAGCTATCGATATCCCTTTGTTCATCGAGAAGAAGTTAAGGACCAAAGGAGAATGGGCAAAATCGTACGGCACTTGGTCTATCAGCGGCCAGGAACATTTTATTTTTTTTTGGTTTAATATCACCCTACAATAACGGGTTCAAGAAGTTTTATATCTGTAGTGTCATTATTAATGGAACTAAATACATTTTTATTTTAGATATGTAAGCCTGTGATTTAGCGTATTAATTACTAAGATTTAGTCTTAAAAATAAGGAAATAAAATAAAATGACTTGTTTACTTCAATACATTTATTTTACATACATTTACATACATAAACTCACGCCCTTTTCCCATGGGGGTAGGCAGAAACCACAGAACGCCACTTGCTACGATCCTTACATACTCCTTTTGCCTCGTCCACATTCATACATTTAATGTACAATAATAGCACTGAGTTCTGATGCCGGTAATAAAATATCCTCGTCTTGATGTCTAGCCCATGCCAGATACCACACTACACACATAACGTGTGCGCAACAACCGATTGTGCGCCTTCCACTCAAACAACTGCAATAATAATGAGCAATTGCTTCTCTATTTTGTCTTTGTCGGTTAATTACAATATAAGAATAATATATTCTGGACCTTACATGTCTAGATTGTATTCGCACACGTAATAACCAAATATCTTCTTCTTCAATAAAATCTCTGAGCTGACTTATTTGTCGCTCCCGGTATACTTCGATATTGTATAAGCCTTCAATTAAGTGTTCAGCGTAGTAGCTGCGAGCCAACTTGATTTGGTATGTGCCAAGTGCAAACAGAATTAGGTCTTCTTCAGAAAAAACCGGAAAGTCTTCAAAAATAGGTTGGTCGCTGCTGAGTCTTTCAAATGATGCCCTCTGTCTATTTATGTTATGACGGATAACATAGTCCGCTAAGAGGTTCGGTATTTCAAAACGTTCATTAATTATATTTACGAACGATGATGCATGAATACTATCTTGTATTGGTGTTTGGAACGCATTGATGAGTGCCGCTGCGTTTTGAAAGTCCTCAAACATGTGACTTAAGGCGCGATTAAAATATTCTTGCCTAAACAATTTGAAATCTCGCTTGAACCTGCCATTTATAACTTCCACTACCCAGCGGCATAGAGTTACCAGCCTAGTTCTATTGGCCTGTTCAGTAGTAAGCTGGTCTGCACCGCGGTCTTTGGTTTCTGGCATATAGGCACTGTAGTTGCATCGCTCCAAATCGCCACAGACGTCTCTAAACCCACGATCTAAAATGAATATGTCGCCAGCCCGGTAAAACCAGTGAAATGTGCCTTCTTCGTCATTTATAATTCTTTCCAAAATACTGGCATCTGAGTCGGTAGCAGCATAGGGCCCGCAAACATCAATTATATGCCCATCGGAACACACCATTAAGAACGGTTTTAATAGATTTTCGTATTTGTGTAGACTGTAGGTCTGTCGCTGGAACGAAAAGTTGGAGCTCTTCTGTATATAAATATATGTTCCATCCATGATTGTTACTGCCTTCCTTTCTTCTGGAGAAGACTCGGGATTTCCAAATAACGCGTTTGGTACAATAAGATTACGGTCAGCGACCATTCTTCTATTTAAATGGTCGAGTCCCAGGTGTCGTGGCTTAAAATCCAGAGATATAGCATCACGCGCGGTTTTTAAATGCCTTTCTAGAGTCCTTCTACTTATGTTAAAGAGCGTGGCTAATCTCTCGTTGCTATCACCAGTTCGCAACTTCATTAAATAAATGGCTAGTTTTGTTTTGGCGTTTGACTCAGACAAAGAAGGCGTTTGTTCCAAGATTGTATTGAATTGATCTCTGCTAACGCCCAATCGAATATGAATCTCATTAGGATCCATATTTGCAATATCTTCAAAGTTAGAATATTTTTATTTAAAACAGCTTTTTTAAAAAGCTCTTTCATTTGCACAAAATGAGAGCTGTTAAAATCATGTCTGAGATTTGGACTATCAATGAGCTCTTCCCAATCATTTAATGTTAAATGTGCATCACATATTCTGGCACTGTCTGGTATGAATAAGTTAGAATGTAACATAAGAGTAATCCTTACATTCTCAGGCATTCGACGACGTGAAACACTACGGCATCTGTCAAACATACAGTTTGCCGAGGTGCTAGGCACTCGTGAATATTCTTCCACTTGAAGAACACATTCGTGCGGGGCAGGGTTATTGTTTGGCTGCACAGCCCGTTGAGCTCGTTGCCAACAGGGTCGACAAACGTATTCTCGGCCGTTGTATTCAACCTGAAAAGGAAAATAGTTTATAACATAGTATTTAAAACTCACAGCAGTTTCAGTTAAATCATGTGTTGTATAGTAGAACATGCCGAGCTCTTTTTCAACGTGACGAATGAGTCATGCTCATACGCATTGTTAATGAGTGGTTGGCCTCTATTATATTTCGAAGCTAGATAACGTTGGCTCTGTTTCCATATGCACCATGTGTGTAAATGAGAGAGAAGATCTGTTTTGACTATAACTTAAGTATTGTTAGAAAAGAACCATACGCTTAAGGAAATAACATAATTCACTAAAAGGACGTACATAAAAATACAATCAAAACTGTAACGTGGACTTTCAATAAAGAGCCCACACTTCACCCAACGATGTGTCGCATATGCACATCGTGACACAATATTATGAGGCCATCACCGCTATAGGGTGCGTACATACGGGTAAAAACAACCAAAAAATAGTCTAAAAATACTTACTTGCTGTGGAGCTATAGCTTCAATAATATATTGAGCATTGGCAGCATTTTCCTCAAAAAGAGCATGGGTTATTTCTAACCTTCTTCTATTAACCACTGATCGATTGCACAAAACACATATAGGTCGATTTTCTGCCATTTTTCAATAATGTTCCGTTGGCGTACACAAGTCCAGAGTCCAAGTACACAAGCACAAACGTACAGAAGTTCAGAGTTAATAGCCAGGTTATCAGGTTAGGAAGAAACACAGTCCAGAGGGTAGCCAGGGTCAAAACGTTTGAAAAAGAATCCGTAGATGAGCGCACAGTACACAACGTCACAAGGGTAAGCGAAGGACTGCGCCGAGTGACGCACACGCACCCCACACCTCGGCTCTTTTGTTTGCACTCGAAGCTGATTGGGCCGTTCGAACTCAGGTAGTCCATGTAGTAAACCCATTGTTGAGCTGAGTCTTGTAAACGGTATGCTGACAACGTTTTGAAATACTTTTGAAGACATAAACTAATGTTAATAAGTATTTTATAAAATGGGTTTGCACATTTTCTTGCACTTATTATCTAAGTATTTTACCTATATGTATTTTTTTTTCTAAATGAGCTGCAATGTTACGTTCATAGTAAAAGTTAGTCCTTAGTAATAGTACTTTCATTTAATACCTATTTCGTTGTTGGCCGCTCATAGACCATTTTGCTCTTTCTCCTTTCCAAGATGTTAGAGCAAGGCATAATAAGACCATCCGATTCCGCATGGAGCTCGCCCATTTGGGTGGTGCCAAAGAAAATTGACGCTTCTGGTAAGCAGAAATGGCGTCTTGTAGTAGATTTCCGTAAATTAAATGAAAAGACAATAGACGACCAATATCCCATACCAAATATCAGTGACGTTCTTGACAAATTAGGGAAGTGCCAATATTTTACGACCCTAGATTTAGCAAGTGGTTTTTATCAAGTAGAAATGGACCCTCAAGATATACCAAAAACAGCATTTAACGTGGAGCATGGGCATTTCGAATTCCTTAGAATGCCTATGGGACTCAAGAACTTACCGTCCACCTTCCAACGCGTTATGGACAATGTTCTAAGAGGCCTACAAAATAATATCTGCCTCGTATATCTTGATGATATCATAGTTTATAGCACCTCTCTTCAAGAGCACATGAATAATTTAGAAAAAGTCCTCCAAAGACTCAGAGAATCCAACTTCAAAATTCAAATGGACAAGTCCGAATTTCTGAAACTCGAGACTGCTTATCTCGGACACATCATTAGTAGGGACGGCATCAAACCGAACCCTGACCAAATCTCCGCAATCCAGAAATATCCAATCCCAAAGACCCCCAATGAAATCAAACAATTTCTAGGACTTTTAGGTTATTACCGAAAATTCATTCCCGACTTTGCTCGCATCACCAAACCTCTTACCCTATGCCTAAAGAAAGGTAGTAAAATTACTCTTAGCTCCGAATACGTCAATGCCTTCGAAACCTGTAAGACTTTACTAACCAATGACCCCATACTACAATACCCAGAATTCAAAAAGAAATTCAATCTCACAACAGACGCTTCGAATGTCGCTATTGGAGCAGTGTTATCTCAAGGACCAATTGGTTCCGACAGACCCGTCTGCTACGCTTCTCGTACTCTCAACGAGAGTGAGCTGAATTACAGCGCGATTGAGAAAGAGTTGCTTGCCATAGTTTGGGCCACTAAATACTTCAGATCTTATCTCTTTGGTAGGAAATTTAAAGTACTGACTGACCATAAACCATAATGCAATATATGGTTAACTTAAGAGAACCAAACTCACGACCCAGATGGCGACTCAGACTAAGCGAATATGACTTTAGTGTAATATACAAAAAGGGTAAGTCTAACACCAACGCTGATGCTCTATCCCGGATAGAAATCCATAACGAAGAAGCGGAGGAGATCAACTCATTGATCGAAAATATAAAAAATCTCAGATCAATGATCAACAACCCAAAGGAGGCGCCTCCTCTACCAGCAAACCCCTCGACTGACACTGACTCTCTGATTGAAAGTACAATCGACCTCAGATCAATGATCAACCATCCATCGGAGGCACCACCTCCACCAACAAACTCCTCGACTGACACCGTGCACACCAGTAATGAACATCCGATACTAGAAATCCCCATTACAGACGAACCTCTCAACAAATTTCATCGACAGATTCACTTTACCATAGTAGGTGACATAAAACGTCGACAGTAACTAAACCATTCGAAAACCATACTCGAATTGCAGTCCAGATTTCAGAATCCAACCTAGAGACCGACATTACTAATTCCATCAAGGAATACGTAAATCCTAAAGTTAAAACAGCAATCTTAATTAATCCACCCTTAGCCATGTACTCAATAATACCCATCATACAAGACAAATTCAGAAGCTCCTCACTTAACTTAGTATTAGCCAAGACAGAACTCGAGAATGTTAAGGAATACCTCCGACAACAAGACATCATCCGGCACTATCATGACGGCAAGACAAACCACCGCGGTATAAACGAATGTCACCTAGCCCTCTCACGAAAATATTTCTGGCCAAAGATGAAGGAACAAATCACCAAATTCATTAATGAATGTACCATCTGTGGTCAAGCTAAATACGATAGAAACCCAATACGACCACAATTTAACATAGTGCCCCCAGCTACTAAACCACTCGAAACTATTCACATGGGCCTTTTTACAGTTCAAAACGAAAAGTACGTAACTTTCATAGACGTTTTCACGAAATACGCCCAAGCGTACCATCTGCGAGACGGTACCGCTATAAGTATTATACAAGCACTACTACGGTTCTGTACCCATCATGGACTACCCATGACTATCATCACTGATAACGGCACTGAATTTACGAACCAACTGTTTTCCGAATTTATACGTCTTCATAAGATTCCACAAAATTCTACCCCATAGTCCAAATGACAACGGCAACATCGAACGTTTCCACTCCACCCTGTTGGAGCACATTAGAATTCTAAAACTAAACAATAAAGACGAACCGATAATTAACCTCATGCCATACGCCATTATAGCATATAACAGCTCTATCCATAGTTTTACGAAATGCAGACCGTTTGACCTAATGACCGGACACTTTGACCCTAGAGACCCGATCGACATAGACCTGACTGAGCACATCTTACAACAATATGCGCAGAATCATAGACAACAGATGAAGCAAGTTTATGAAATCATTAATACCTCATCTCTTTCAAATCGTACAGCCCTAATTAACAATAGAAATAAAACTCGCGAGCCCGAAGTAGAATATGCTCCCCAGCAACAAGTTTTTATTAAAAACCCCTCTGCCAGTCGCCAGAAAGCCGCACCTCGTTATACACAAGATACAGTACTCGCTGACCTGCCTATACATATATATACCTCGAAAAAACGAGGCCCTGTAGCCAAAGCACGGCTGAAACGTGTTCCTAAAACAAGCCAATTGTCACAGAATCCTGCTACTAATAACAATCCAAGCGACAAGACTTAAGACTTTAGCTGAAGGACCAGAATAACTATACATTACCATTTATTCATACAGTACACACAATCAACACGACGTTAGAACTACTCTTCCAGAAAAAATGCTTACACAGATTATAGTTTAATAAAATTTGCAAAGTTTGCCCAAATTTCAGGAACCAATAATGTAGAAAATTTTATAATGGAGATAATTAGATTAGAAAATAAAAAGGCTTTTATACGTGCATCCAGCACTCATAATTCTATGAGAGATAGGTTATAAAACCAGGTTCCTACTTTATTGAGAAGAGAATAGTAATAGTATACAGTTTTCCAATAACCTCTAAAAACCTTTACGATTTATACAGACTATACATTGTGTCTAATAAGAACCAAATTGCCCTTATTCCTTCCTCTCCCTATATAGCAACAAACGAGAAATCATTCGTGTACATAGAGGCTGAATGCCCGAAGTACAGTAGCATCCATCACTGTGAAAAGGAAGTCAAGTCATCAGATGCGGACGAAGACTGGTTCCATTCAAGAGCTCATCACCAACCAACACCTTGAAGAATCCTGCCAATTCACCAAGATTTCACTCTCATAGCAAGCAGTAGAAAAACTGGACGATCACCACTACATTTTATCATTGCTCCGACAGAACAAAGTACTGATGGAAAGCCCTATCCAGATTGACAAGACTCAACCGATTGTGCTATATTACAGCACCATACCATTCTACATCATCGTACTATGCGCAGCCATACTTATAATTTTGGTAATTAGCCGCAGGTACAAATGCTGGAAACTTAGAGCAACCGACGAACAGAAGCAACAAACTCTTAAGACAAATACATATGAAGATGTGACCAGAAAAAGAGATGAACTTCCAGGACAGCAACATTTTCTCTTAATATGAGCAAAAAGTTGCTGTTCTGCGGATGGAGGTGTTAGATACGGATCCCTAATGTATAACGCCGATCTAGCACATTCCTGGATGTTTACGCCAGCTGCACGAAAACTGCAGCGTCGACGTCCGTCCACGAGCGCCGAGCCACGAGCCGCCGACGCAGCAATTTAGACGATAGCAACTAACTAATTTTAAGTAGTTTTTACGGCATTCCATATTCTAGCATCGAATAGGTTTCACCAATTTTAATTGTAATTCTTTTATTTAAATTAAATTAGTTTTAAAGTAACTTTGGTTTTTTTTCGATCCACCGTCTGCAGTTTACGTAATTACTGTGTGTACATAAACAGCAAAATAAATAAATAAATATCTCCATAACCAAGAGGTTCTCAGGTATCGTCCTGAATAAAAAAAAACACAATAACGGGGAGAGCTTCGTTTAGGGTGTGTTCACCCTTACCTCTAATTTATAAAAGAATGGGATAATAATATTCGATATGTTATTTTAGACCGTTTTAGTCCGCCGCCCCAGACTCGGAAAGCAGGTTCGTTGTTTGTTATTTGATAACCGTTTTTGCTGAAATTAAAAAGCCATCACCTCTTACTAGCGTTTATTATTTATTTACTTAATTGTATTATTTTTTATTATTATTTTTACATGCGTCATTTGGCGACCGTTAAATTGTAAAAAAAATGTTTTAAGGCGCATCAAATAGTATACAAAACAGACAGACAGAAGCAATCCGGTGATTCCATATTATATATTAAACGATTAAACCTTATCAGAGACCATCCATGGTTATCTATAAGATTAAAAAATAACAAGACGTATAAATTAAAGAGATTTTTTATTTACGTCCATAACTGTTCCATGTTGTGAAATAAAATGATTCGTACAGTGTTTATTTTAAGTATTTGCGTGTCTTACGCAGTCAGTGATACAAGTAAATGTGTGAGGTACACGTTTGAGCAAAATAATAATGAATGGTTGACAAATAGGCATGCGTATTGTAATAACATGGCATTTTGGATTGATAATCAGTACAGTAATATTGACCTAAGTGCTAAAAATAACCAAAGTACTACATTTATTACGCCCACTTCCACACAAGACAGTTGTATGTCATCATCCATTTTTGCAATGCAGCAAGGTGGGACAATAGAAGTTAACATTTATAGGGAACAAGCTTCCTCAAATTTTGTCTCAGTATATGCCGTAACTTCAGAAGGGTTAATTATCGGATCTAATCATACTACCTTGGCTCTGATCGGATGGAATACACTGAAGATAACCTTGACCCGCAACGACACCTACGATGGCTTCGTAAGTATTGGCAATATTTATTTATTTAAACTGTATGTACAATGGTGGTACAATAGACGGGCCGACCAGCAACTTTAAATGTTTCAGATACTTATTGACGGCCGGGCGCTTCCAAATTCCAATTTATTGATCGATTCATTTCGCTATATACCGCCTGGTATGGCTGAAAGTGATTGTCAACTCTACGAAGATGGAACAACCACACCAGAACCCACTACACCAGAACCAACCACTCCAGAGCTGTCCACGTCAGCGCCAACAACACCGGAGCCGACTACACCAGAGTTAACTACGCCAGAACCAGCTGCACCCGATACCACGACCCTCGGGCCAACCACATCCAGGCCGAACAGTTTATTGTTTAAATTGAAAATGAAGTTAAAGTTGCCTTTACCATGAATAATACAAATTATAAAAATCATTCAATTCCGTATTAACACACACCAGTTAATTGTCGAGACAATACAATTAGTTTCCAGTTTAGAAAACACATACTGTTATTTTTTTTGGTTTTTCTAAAATATTTATTAAGTTTACAGCCAATAAATTCATATTTTGATTCTGCCTTAACATTTTATTCTAGAAATTATAATCTGTTGTCTCAAAAATCAATATTTTCTAAATGTAAATCTTGCACGACAACACCAGTCAACAGCGTCACAACATTTACTTGAAACGAGAAACCACACTGTCACTTATTGAATTTAAAAGTAATCATTTTAAAATATAGAAATAATACTTAATACTTATTCAAAAGAAGCCGTCTATTATTCATCTCGATTTCTTAAACCTATCCTCAAACGGGACTAGATTACAGTCAAAACATTTGTTTCAACAGTATAGCAGTCCCGACTTACTAGCAGTAAGTCGTGGCTTTGAACTCATAACGGTTAAGAAAAATGAGGGAACTGGCCTAGAACCAATAAGTAGATAAGGAGTTATGAGGGAACTGATGAACATACTCACGTTCATACTTACATACATACATATCCAGTCAAAATCAAAACCCTTCTTTGACTCACTAGGTAAACATGGTAGAAGGAGACCGTACAACCGATCAACCCATTTCGACGGCACATAGCTACACAGATGGCGTTGTGGATAGTCATTCTTTTATTATGAGATGGGCCTACTCTAGATCTCAATCTTGTCCAAAGAGCACAGTTGTTGACGATGGAAAGAGCTGACCTATGATGAAGCTGTAAACATTGTCGCGGGTTCGATCCCCGCACGGAACAAATATTTGTACGGCAGGTAGTTGATTCGGGTCTGGGTGTGTTTATCTATGTGAGTTTTGAATGTTTGTGAACGCACTCACGATACAGGCGAAATTCCTAGTGTGGGACAACGATTTTTAAAATAAAAAACAAATCGATTCATAAATGACGGATTTATGACGTACATAACTTACAATAGAAAAAAAGTGATTCTAGGTAAAGCGGGAACTACGTTATAGGTTTTTGACCAAAAATCTATAGGGTACTTCCGGTTAGTTGCCAATTTTAGTTAAAAACAAGGTCTTACAGCACAAGTAAAGGAAAAGTTCCGAAAAAAAATGTAAATTATGGTACAAACAAGTTTTCGAGAAAATCTGAATTTGACCATATCTTATAATCATGTTGACGCAGGACTTTGATTTCAGCCATTTTATTCGTAAACTATTAAGACTACACAGTTGAAACTCGGTAGGTAACAAAAAATAGAAAATATAATATTAAGTGGGGACTCCCTGTACATGAAACTCTTATGAAACTAAAAAAAATATTTTACCTATTTTTGTGGGGTGTCTCTAGACAGGTCTTTTAAAAAATGACATTGAGTTCCATTGACTACTTTTCTCAAAGTCAATCGTTCGAAAGATAGACACTTCCAAAGTGGTCAAATAAAGGTGTGCTCTCTAACATTTAAACTAATAAAGCGATAAATATTAAAAAAAATATGTGCTGTAATTGTAATGAAAACTTTCAACCAGAATTTCTGAGAACGAAACGTAGTTAATAGTTTTTTTTTAAATCCGCAAAAATACTTTGCCTTTCGTACAGTCAGCATCAGAAGTAAATGAACACTACACAAACTTTCAAAGCAGGTTTTTTACTAAAAACTTGTTAGATATTACTCGTTCCTATAAAGTTACTAAAGAGGAAGGAATATTAAAAAGAACAATCTTCTGAAACATTAAAAATAATAACTGGAGTACTGTACATCAAATAATTAAAATTCCGAAACGTTAAGCTACTTCTGATGCTGACCTTACAAACACTATGAAAAAGAAACTAATCATAAAATAGGTTTTTCGGTTGCCGCTTTAACAAGAAATATTACACTTTACTGGGTGCTTTCCTACTACGATGGTACGGAACCCATCATGTGTAAGTCCGACCTGCACATGTCCCTTTTTTTGCCTTTTGAGGTTCGGAAAATACAAACAATCCCGTCGAATTGAGAATTTACTTCGTTTTTGAAGTGATTAACTAAGTACTAACTGAGAACTAGTAAATATTTATTAAATTACTGTAACATTCCTAAACTAAAGTACCTTTTCAGTAGTAGGTACTCTGATAATCAGATACTTGTTCGATACCATTTTATTTCCGTTATTATATTATAATCCCCTTAGGTTTATAGAGATTAAGTGTAGTAATCGCGATTAAGTGGACTTATTTGTAATTACCGGCTGATTAATTAAATATAAAACAATACTCTGATAAAACAGTGAATCAACATTCGTCACCCCATTCCAAGAAATTAATAAATACGAATACAGGAAAGGAACACTGAAATTGGGAAATCCCAGTGTTTGAACATCGTCATCTGCCTAGCTTTTCAAAATTAAGCTTTATCCGCTTTCTGTATAGTCAGGTTCAGCTAAAAACCCAGTATTTAACTTGGAGCGACTACCTGTCTGACCTCCACAACCTTGTTGTAGACTTTCCAACCACTGACTTACTGTTACGATAGTCAAATATCTGAAAATGACAGCCGAAAGCAACGTCTCACTGTGCCTAACTTCTCATTTACGTTTTATTAGGGTAAGCAAAAAGGCAAACACAAAACCCTCATAGATTCGTCATGTCTGTCTGTCCGTCCGTATGTCACAGCCACTTTGTTTGGAAACTATTAAGACTACACAGTTAAAACTCGGTACGTAGATGTATTCTGTGAACTGCTTTACGATTTTCATACAAAATTAAAAATGATAAAAGATTTAGGGGGTCTCTATATATGGACGTATAACTAAAAGCAACTTTTTTCATCAAACCTATACAGGACTTAAAAAAGAACATTAAGATTTTTAAAACCATTTTTTCTCAAAGTCAATCGTTTGAAAGATAATATACACTTCCAAAGTGGCAAAATGAGTGTTACCCTCTAACTTTTAAATCAAGAGAGTGAAAAATCAAAATAAATAAATATGCTGTAGATCACAATAAAAACTTCCAACTAAAATTGGTTTGAACAATATTTATAGTAATTTGGTTTTGAGATATAGCACATTTAAAAAACGGCAAATGCAACTTTGTCATTTATACAAACACTATGAAAAACAAACTTATCACAAAATATGTTTTTCTGTTGCCGCTTTATCAAGAAATAATACAAATTAAAAGGGGCTTCTCTACTACGATGGTACAGAACCCTTCATGTGCAAGTCCAACTTGCACTTCGCCAGTTTTTAAAGTTATACATACAATGAAACAATCATTGATGAAGTCAGTGAGTTTTATAATCTCCAATCTTTTTGGTATTGTAATAACATGGCATTTTGGATTGATAATCAGTACAGTAATATTGACCTGAGTGCTAAAAATAATCAAAGTACTACATTTATTACGCCCTCTTCCACACAAGACAGTTGTATGTCATCATCCATTTTTACAATGCAGCAAGGTGGGACAATAGAAGTGAACATTTATAGGGAACAAGGTTCCTCTGTGATCGATGTTTATGCCGTATCTTCAGAAGGATTCTTTTTAGGATCTAATCATTCTACCTCGGCTCTGATCGGATGGAACACACTGAAGATAACCTTAACCCTCAACGAAACCTACAATGGCTTCGTGAGTAAAAAAAAACTAATAAAAAGGCCTATAAATTACTTTACTTTCAGAAGTCGATGGCTTGGTTTGTTTTATTGATTTTTTTTGTTGCAGACAACACAAAGTTGTCATCATTAATCAATTTATTTAAGGACAATGAAGACCAGGAGGAAAAAAAAAAGTACTGAACCGCTTTTGCGTTACGTGTCACAGGTTCGATCCCCGCACGGAACAAATATTTGTACATTGTAAAATGACATTGAGTTCCATAGACCATTTTTCTCAAAGTCAATCGTTTGAAAGATAGACACTTCCAAAGTGGTCAAATAAAGGTGTGCCCTCTAACATTTAAACTAATAAAGCAAAAAATATAAAAAAAAAAATGTGATGTTGATTATAATGAAAACTTCCAACCAGAATTTCTAAGAACAAGTCCGACTTGCACTTAGCCAGTTTTTAAAGTTCTACATACAATTAAACAATCATTGATGAAATCAGTAAGTTTTATTATCTCCAATCTTTCTATTTAATATTGTTATGACTTCTTTGCTGGCGACGAACTTGTATTCTTGGTTTAGGAATAAGCTAATTCCTAAGAATATATTAAAATCATAATCTTAACTTTTTTCTTCTCGTGTGGTTGAAAGAGAGAGACTCTGTGTGGGATGATCAAGATGGATGTCGTTAATAATTAGGATAGCCCAAAATATATTGACATCCAAAAACATAATTAGTAACAGGTACAGATGCGGTTGTAGACCATATTTTAGGAGCAATGAAAACTGTTGCCAAAATATCAAATGAAAAATCTATTAATGACTAAATACCATGTGTAACATTTATTTGTAAAGGGAAGCATTTGCCAGTGCCAAGTAAGTGTTTTTGAAATAAAACTTTTGCAAATAAGTTGTATAAGAAACAAAAAGTAAACTACGAGAAGGTATATAACACGTTTGAAAATGTAACGTTGGTTGTAAACTAATTTGTTAAAAAATGAGGTACAACATGAATGAACCCCTTTTTTGTGTTAAATAATCTAGTACAATCAGCTAAGAATGCTAATAGCTTTTTTTATACCGTTGGAAAAATTTTAGTCTTTTACCCGAACAATATCTAAATCGCAACGTCCGCGTTTCTCACCTTCGAAAAGAACTCAAGACACAAAATTATTTTCCGCTTCTCACACAGTATTGTCTACATTTACCTACTTCTACTTTTTTCATTTCTGCTTTTGAAGGTATGTTAGCAAAAAATTTCTTAAGAAATAAGCAGTCCCTTTGTCCCCAGATGATAAGTAGGTATATATGTTATTTTCCTGTGTTGTCTACTGTGTGAACATAAACAGCAAAATAAATAAATAAATATCTCCATAACCAAGAGGTTCTCAGGTATCGTCCTGAATAAAAAAAACACAATAACGGGGAGAGCGTTTGTTTAGGGTGTGTTCACCCTTACCTCTAAATTATAAAAGAATGGGATAATAATATTCGATATATTATTTTAGTCCGCCGCCCCAGACTCGGAAAGCAGGTTCGTTGTTTGTTATTTGATAACCGTTTTTGCTGAAATTAAAAAGCCAACACCTCTTACTAGCGTTAATTATTTATTCACTTAGTTGGATTATTTTTATTATTATTTTTACATGCATCATTTGGCGACCGTTAAATTGTAAAAAAAATGTTTCAAGTCGCATCAAATAGTATACAAAACAGACAGACAGAAGCAATCCGGTGATTCAATATTATATATTAAACGATTAAACCTTATCAGAGACCATATCCATAGTTATCTATAAGATTAAAAAATAACAAGACGTATAAATTGAAGAGATTTTTTATTTACGTCCATAACTGTTCCATGTGGTGAAACAAAATGATTCGCACAGTGTTTATATTAGTTATTTGCGTGTCTTACGCAGTCAGTGATAAATGCGTGAGGTACACGTTTGAGCAGAATGATAATAAATGGTTGACAGATAGGCATGCCCATTGTGGCAACATGCCATTTTGGATTGATAATCAGTACAGCAATATTGACCTAAGTGCTAAAAATAACCAAAGTACTACATTTATTAGGCCTAATTCCACACAACAAAACAGTTGTATGTCATCATCTACTTTTGCAATGCAGCAAGGTGGGACAATAGAAGTTAACATTTATAGGGAAGGAGATTCCTCAAATTTTATCGCAGTTTATGCCGTAACTTCAGAAGGGTTAATTTTCGAAACTAATCATACTACCTCATCTCTGATCGGATGGAATACACTGAAGATAACCTTGACCCGCAACGGCACCTACGATGGCTTCGTAAGTATTGGCAATATTTATTTATTTAAACTGTATGTACAATGGTGGTACAATGGACGGGCCTACCAACAACTTTAAATGTTTCAGATACTTATTGACGGCCGGGCGCTTCCAAATTCCAATTTATTGATCGATTCATTTCGCTATATACCGCCTGGTATGGCTGAAAGTGATTGTCAACTCTACGAAGACGAAACAACCACACCAGAACCCATTACGCCAGAACCAACCACTCCAGAGCCGACTGCACCAGAGTTAACTACGCCAGAACCAGCTGCACCCGATACCACAACCCCCGGGCCAACCACATCCAGGCCGAACAGTTTACTGTTTAAATTGAAAATTAAGTTAAAGTTGCCATTACCCTGAATAATACAAATGATAAAAATCATTCAATTCCGTATTCCAGTAATTTTCGAGACAATAAAATTGATTTCCAGTTTAGAAAACACATACTGTTATTTTTTTTGGTTTTTCTAAAAATATTTATTAAGTTTACAGCCAATAAATTCAAATTTTGACTCTGCCTTCACATTTTATTCTAGAAATTATAATCTTTTTCCTCAAAAATCACTATTTCCAAAATACAAATCTTGCACGACAACACTCTAGCTGCGACACATTTACTTGAAACGAGAAACCACACTGTGACGTACTGCATTCAAAAGTATTCAACTTAAAAATATAGAAATACTTATAACTTATTCAAAAGAAGCACTATATTATTCATCTCGATTTCTCAAACCTATCCTCAAACGGGACTAGATCACAGTCTAAATATTTGTTGCAACAGTGGTAGCAGTCCCGACTTCCTAGCAGTAAGTCGTGGCTTTGAACTCATAACGGTTAAGACAAATATCGTGAGGGAACTGGCCTAGAACCAATAAGTCGATTAGGAGCTATGAGGGTACAGTTGAACATACTCACATACATACTTGCATACATACATATCCAGTCAAAATCATAACCCTCCTTTGGCTTTGCCGTAGTCCGTTAAAAAATCATAGACATGTGACATCTACCGAACACAAGGTCTTCGAAGTAGATTATATCCCATTCCCTCTTATAGAGAAGATACCTGTGCCTCAGCATTTAGAACATTGTATGTACACACATCAAAAGTGTCTAGGGATCAACATATATTTTTGCAATAACTTTTCTCCTGATTGATATTAATTAAAATTTTCTTTAAGGATTCATCAAATAAAGTGTTTTCGTTTGTCACAGTAACGATAAACCAAGTCACCTTTGCATTAATAAAGAAATTTGCCATTTTCCTAATAAAGGGATTTTTGACATTTGAACCACTAACATTAAAGTTCGAAAAAAAGACTAAAATAACAGTTTTCTTTAAAATTTTATTGGGTAACTTAAACAATTAATAATCCGTGTTTCTACCGCGAACACTAACAACACAAGAACATCGGTTTGGCATACTCAAAATGAGTTCATCCAAATCACGCTGTGGAATGGCCGCCCATGTTCGTTGCAACAACAAAAAAAGGTCTTCTTGCGACTGGATACCCTCCATATTCGGCAGAGCTCTTCTCTGTAGCATATCCCATGCATGCTCAATCGGGTTCAAGTCTGGCGACTGAGCAGGCCAGGGCAGGACATTGATGTTAGCTGCGGCGAGAGTCTGTCTTACAACTCTTGCGGTGTGCGGTCGTGCATTATCATGCATTAACTGAAATAAGGGACCGATTTGCACTTGTAGAGGAACGATGACGTCTGATACAATCGTCTCAGCATAAATTTGAGCGTTGAGGTTGCCTCTGATCCAAATCAACTCAGTTCTTCCGCCGATCCAAATACCCGCCCATACCATGATGGTTCCACCACTATAAGGATGGACTTCCTGGCAGGATTTTAATCGCTGTTGGCGTCCAGGGGTTCTCCAGTGTCGTATACGTCTTGTATCCGGTCTCATACCAAAACGAGACTCATCAGAAAAGCACACGAAACGCCATTGTTCGTCTGCCCAATTTCTGTGTTCAAGAGCCCATTGATATCGAATCCTACGATTGTGCATTGCTATAGGTGGTACCCGTAGCGGTCTTCGGGAATGAAGGTTCACTTCATGCAAGCGGTTTCTGACTGTTTGGTCGCTAATTAAGTTCCCTGAAGAGTGATGAAGCCTCACGGCTAACATCACGGCGGTTATTGTTGGAGCTCTTCGAGTTAAGATTTGAATGTATCGGTCTTGTCTCCGTGTGGTGCAGCGATACCGTCCTCCATGGCGCTCAGCCACGGTACCAGTGCTTCGGTAACGTGTCCAAAGTCGACTGATAACACTCTGACTTGTATTCAGAGCTAAAGCCACAGTACGTTGCCGGGAACCAGCTTCTATCATTCCCACGGCTCTGAGCATTTCTTCCCTGCTTAAATGACGTCGCCGCTCCATAATAACGTTGGTTTTAATCAGTAGTAGGGAAACAGTAGCACTAATAATGTCTTTAATGCGTTGTATGTTTTTATAGGGAAAATATTGACAGCTGATTTTCATCTTTTACTCGAATTTGATTCACAGTTCCTGATTCAAATTATGAAATGCACCAAAAAGGATCCATATAAATTTATAAAATCATAAATTTATTACAAAGCCACATCTCAATCTCAAGAAATCCGCATAAAAATGCTTGATCCCTAGACACTTTTGATGTGTGTATATTATTCGGGAAACGTACAGCTACTACAAGTAGTATAAAAATTATATAAGAAAGTCATTTACAAGTTTCCACTGATAAAAGTATGAAACAAAAGAAAGACAACAGAAAAAAGCAATTACAAAATAGCTACAACAAAGCAACAAATAAATAACTTATGACATAAACGACGATCAATTAAACTATTAAACTAAAAATCAAATACCATACAAACACAAAAGAATCACTTTTCAGTAAACAATCTTTTTACCAATATAGTTTTAAGCCAAGAAACACCGGTGCTGAAAATGTCCAAATCATGTTCAGCAGTGAGTATATTGAAAGTTTACGCGGACTTAGAATGAGGGACATGTAATAAACTAGGTTTTCGAAACATTTTGCATTGTGTAACCAATCCTAAACTACCTAACAGCTCAGGGCAAGCTATAGTACCGTTTGCGATCTTAAATTAATATACAATATCAGCAATGTGTCTGCGCTCATGCAGTGAGATATGAAACCTCTTGCATTGAGCTTCATAATTCGGAGTATAATTCCTTATTTTGTACTAAAAGAAACGCAGGAACCGCTTTTCAATACCCTCAATTCGGTGTACATAAATATTAGAATGTTAAGGATGATGATGAGGACATAAATTATAAACGCAGTGTATATAAGACTGTATTATTAGAATTCAACTTACTAAAAACTATCATATGTGTATTTTTATCTAATAAACATTGTCACATTGTCTACGTCAGTTAAAAAACTCACCAATGGAAAGGTTAAACATGAAGGACCCATAAGATACACAAGGTAAAGAAATTGATGTTTGGCTATAAACTAGTAACTTCTACATAGTAGAGTGGTCCACTAGGTAAACACAGCAGAGGTAGACCGTACAACCATTCAACTCATTTCGCCGGCACATACTCGTAGCTAAACAGACGGCGTTGTGGATAGTCATTCTTTTTTTTATGAGAAAGATTCCTACTCTAGATCTCAATCTTATCTAAAGAGCACAGTTGAGGTGGACAAAAAAAGAACGATCTTTAAGAAAAAACTAATAAAAAGGCCTATAAATTACTTTACTTTCAGAAGTCGATGGCTTGGTTTGTTTTATTGATTTTTTTTTGTTGCAGACAACACAAAGTTGTCATCATTAATCAATTTATTTAAGGACAATGAAGACCAGGAGGAAAAAAAACGAAAGTACTGAACCGCTTTTGCGTTACGTGTCACAGGTTCGATCCCCGCACGGAACAAATATTTGTACATTGTAAAATGACATTGAGTTCCATAGACCATTTTTCGCAAAGTCAATCGTTTGAAAGATAGACACTTCCAAAGTGGTCAAATAAAGGTGTGCCCTCTAACATTTAAACTAATAAAGCAAAAAATATAAAAAAAAAATATGTGATGTTGATTATAATGAAATGAAAGTTTTCATTATAATCAACATCACATATTTTTTTTCCACCAGAATTTCTAAGAACAAGTCCGACTTGCACTTGGCCAGTTTTTAAAGTTCTACATACAATGAAACAATCATTGATGAAATCAGTGAGTTTTATTATCTCCAATCTTTCTATTTAATATTGTTATGACTTCTTTGCTGGCGACGAACTTGTATTCTTGGTTTAGGAATAAGCTAATTCCTAAGAATATATTAAAATCATAATGTTAACTTTTTTCTTCTCGTGTGGTTGAAAGAGAGAGACTCTGTGTGGGATGATCAAGATGGATGTCGTTAATAATTAGGATAGCCCAACATATATTGACATCCAAAAACATAATTAGTAACAGGTACAGATGCGGTTGTAGACCATATTTTAGGAGCAATGAAAACTGTTGCCAATTTTTTTTTTATTTTTTTTTTATTTAGCCTATTTTGTCCCACTGCTGGGCAAAGGCCTCCCCCATTTCTTTCCAGCTCTCTCGGTGTTGTGCCTTCTCTGGCCAATCAGTCACGAATGAGTCCAAATCGTCACGCCATCGTTTTTTGGGTCTGCCTCGGTGACGACGACCGCCTTCAGGCACCTAGTGTGTGACGGTTTTGGCCCATCTGTCCTGACCTCTCCTGGAAATGTGACCCGCCCAGTCCCACTTTAACCTCGCAGACTTATCGCCAACATCGGCAATGTCTGTCTTGGAGCGTATTATGGTGTTACGAATTCGATCGGTGATTTTGATATTTAAAATGCTACGCTCCATCGCTCTTTGGCAAACCTTGAGTTTGGACTTCTGAGCTTCCGTCAAAGACCAAGTCTGTGCGCCATAGGTTAGGATTAATACCATGTGTAACATTTATTTGTAAAGGGAAGCATTTGCCAGTGCCAAGTAAGTGTTTTTGAAATAAAACTTTTGCAAATAAGTTGTATAAGAAACAAATAGTATACTACGAGAAGGTATATAACACGTTTGAAAATGTAACGTTGGTTGTAAACTAATTTGTCAAAAAATGAGGTACAACATTAATGAACCCTTTTTTTGTGTTAAAAAATCTAGTACAATCAGCTAAGAATGCTAATAGCTTTTTTTATACCGTTGGAAAAATTTTAGACTTTTACCCGAACAATATGACATATATAACAATATTACACTATGACAATGTTTGCAGATGACAGCACTTTACTTTTTAATAGTGACGAGGTAAGTACATTGGAGGCTGAGATTAATTCTACCTTGCTATCAGTTGTGAATTGGCTGCAGAATAATAATTTGATTATAAATCTTGACAAAACAGTATTAATGAAATTTCAACAAAGAATAAATTACAATCCGGACTTAAATATTAAATATAAGGACAAAATTATTAAACAAGAAAAAGTGACTAAATTCCTTGGATTAAGCATACAAAACAATTTAAAATGGAATTCACAGATTGACAAAGTATGTAGTAAACTAAACCAACATTCCTATGCTTTGCACATGTTAAGTAAAACAGCCAATCGAGCAACAGTCTTAACGGCATATCATGGCCTAGTAGCTCCAACATTGAGATATGGAATCATATTTTGGGGCAACGCCACGGGTAAGGATATGGTATTCAAGTCCCAAAAAAGGTGCATAAGAGCTATACATAATTTGCAAACAACAGAAAGCTGCAAACCATTTTTTAAAGATACGAAAATTTTAACAATGCCTTCAATGTATATCTATGAAACGTCCATGTTCGTCAAAAATAATTTACATAAATTTGCTCAAGTAACTAGTCGGCGCCGTTGTGATCGGTTACGGACAGTTGGATCTGGTACTGCACTATATCGAAACAGTATTTTTGTAATGGCTCCAAAGGTCTATAATAAATTACCAAAATGTATAAGAAATGAAGACAATGTCCGCAAATTCAAAAGTAAATTGCACTCATTTCTAATAGATAAGACGTATTACTCTATCGAAGAATTTTTAAATGATAAAATGTGACATTTCAATCTTTATTTTAATTTATTTTTCTAATTTATTTGTTTGATACAACCATTTATTTGACATTTCTTTTTTTTTACAATCTAACCAAATTTGACATTTCTATCCTTTTATATTTAATTTACAGCTGACATGCATGAAAAATAAATTATAATTGATTCAATAATGATTTATAATACCTAATAATAATACATTGAATTCTAATTCAATCCATTTAAAAAACGAATATTTGTACACCAAATTCATTGGTAGGACATGGAGTTCAATTAAAATGTATGCTAAGACCTTTATACCTGTGTTCACAAATAAAGATGATTTGATTTGATTTGATTTGATATCTAAATCGCAACGTCCGCGTTTCTCACCTTCGAAAAGAACTCAAGACACAAAATTATTTTCCGCTTCTCACACAGTATTGTCTACATTTACCTACTTCTACTTTTTTCATTTCTGCTTTTGAAGGTATGTTAGCAAAAAATTTCTTAAGAAATAAGCAGTCCCTTTGTCCCCAAATGATAAGTAGGTATATATGTTATTTTCCTGTGTTGTCTACTGTGTGAACATAAACAGCAAAATAAATAAATAAATATCTCCATAACCAAGAGGTTCTCAGGTATCGTCCTGAATAAAAAAAACACAATAACGGGGAGAGCGTTTGTTTAGGGTGTGTGCACCCTTACCTCTAAATTATAAAAGAATGGGATAATAATATTCGATATATTATTTAAGTCCGCCGCCCCAGACTCGGAAAGTAGGTTCGTTGTTTGTTATTTGATAACCGTTTTTGCTAAAATTAAAAAGCCAACACCTCTTACTAGCGTTTATTATTTATTGATTGTATAACTAAACAGTGTGTTAATAAAGAAATTGTATTTTTTTCGGATGAAATTGGAAAGGATTTAGGCCACTTGTTGACAAATAA
This sequence comes from Diarsia rubi, assembly GCA_932274075.1. Taxonomy (NCBI): domain Eukaryota; kingdom Metazoa; phylum Arthropoda; class Insecta; order Lepidoptera; family Noctuidae; genus Diarsia; species Diarsia rubi. The sequence goes on along the minus strand of OW026417.1, from coordinate 18,840,673 downwards.
GAATCCGGAACATTCAATCATAAACTTTTGTATGCCTGGATGTTCCTTAAATAACATTATGAGAAAAATTGTTAATTATAACTTCAACCAAGATTCCATATTACTTATATTGGTTGGTAATAGGGGTAATGTGAATAAAGGAGAATTACTTCAATATTACAGATCATTAAGTAACCTTAGTTTTAAAAAAATTGTTCTGTTCACATTCCCTTATAGTCAAAGTTTGCCACAGGAAGAAAACCTTTTTAGATATGATCTTAACATGACCTTACATAATTTGACATTTCATAATAATCTTTTCATCTAATTGACATTAATAATTATGTTAGTAATAATTTATGTTTGACAAAAGATAGATTCCTAATAGACAGGTACTATCTTTCAAGATATTGTAAACGACAGATAGCTGTGTCACTGTCTTATTATTTTTGTATTACTGCTGAAAATTTTGCTAAAGAGATTGCTTTTATTGAGCACCATGACTTATTATATAATCCAGTGAGTTTAGTGCATAATATTGACATTGTAAATCATTTAAATTAGAGAATAGGAAAATAGAGGCAAACTCTAGCAATAATGTACAATGTCAAAAAACTCTGCCTAATAAAAAGAGCATAAAAACAAATAGTATCAACTTGGTGCATCAGAATATTCAGGGACTGAGGAACAAAGACTTAGAATTAGAACTATTTTTGAATTTTAATAATATTGATATACTTTGTATTACAGAACATTGGCTTCAAAGCGACCAGCTCATGATTAGTTTTAGTAATCACCAGGTTGGTAGCACATTCAACCGAGTTAATGCCATTCATGGTGGATCACTAATTTTAGTAAATAACCAGATTAAGTTTAAAAACCGAAAGGACATTGTCAGCCTATCTGTTGAACGAATTATTGAAATAGCTTGTATAGAATTGGAGCAGTTCATTATATTAAGTGTGTACAGGTCCCCCTCGGGATTGTATGACTGCTTTGAGAAGGTAATGGATGAAGTTTTACACAAGATTTGTAACACAAACAAGTCCATTATCACCTGCGGTGATTTTAATGTAAATTTATTAGAAAACACACATGACAGACATGTGAAATTAATTTTAGACCCATTGCAAAGATTTTTTAATAAACATAAATTATTGCACAATAAACAGTTCGGTTTTACGAAGGGTCGCTCAACTACCGATGCCGGTGTCGAACTTTTAGGACATATTTATAATGCCTGGGAAGATAAATGCGATGCTTTAGGCATTTTTTGCGATTTATCCAAGGCATTTGATTGCGTCCTTCATGAAACCTTAATCAGGAAACTCCGCCACTACGGAATACGAAACAGCGCTCTGGATCTTCTTATCTCATACCTCAGTAATAGGATCCAAAGTGTTGACGTCAACGGGAAAAGATCACCCGGATCTATTGTAATAATGGGAGTCCCACAGGGCTCGATTCTTGGCCCTTTTTTGTTTCTTATTTATATTAATGATTTGCCTCACCTCATAAAGAATAACCACGGTATCGTGTTATTTGCGGATGACACTTCACTTTTATTTAAACTTAAACGACAACAGGTAGTTGTTGACGATGTAAATAGCGCGATTTCGAAAGTGGTGCATTGGTTTAACGCTAATAATTTGCTTCTTAATGAAATAAAAACCAAATGCATTAGGTTTACACTACCTCACGTTAGGCAGGTGAAAACTTGTGTGTTGGTAAAGGGCGAAGAGTTGAATCCTGAAGATAGCACAGTGTTTTTGGGCTTAACTTTAGACGCTAAGCTTCAGTGGGGGCCTCATATTGATAAATTGTCGAAAAAGCTGAGCTCTGCAGCATACGCAGTTAGAAAAATTCGTAATTTAACCGATGTAGCGACAGCCCGTTTAGTGTACTTTAGTTATTTTCATAGCGTAATGTCGTACGGCATTCTATTGTGGGGGAATGCCGCTGATATTCAGACCATTTTTGTTTTGCAAAAACGGGCGGTTAGATCTATTTATAAATTAAGTCCGAGACACTCTCTGAGAGAAAAATTTAAGGAAATTAATGTAATGACTGTTCCCTCTCAGTATATTTATGAAAATCTTTTGTATGCTCACAAAAATATAAAGCTGTTTAAGAAATATAGTGATATTCACAATATAAATACAAGAAATAGACATAAATATGTTGTACCCACAACAAGGCTCAAGAAAATAGGTGGATCATTTAGATGCCAATGTATTCGCTTTTATAATAAACTACCAAGCCACATTCAAAATTTAAGCCTTAATAAATTCAAATCCTTTATAAAACGTAAACTTTGCCAGAAAGGATTTTATACTGTTAAAGACTACTGCTCCAATTTGAATTGACTTAAACATATATATATTTTTTTTTTATTTATTTATTTATTAAAACTTTATGCACAAGTAATAAAACCGTACAAAGGCGGACTTAATGCCTTGGGCATTTTCTACCAGTCTACCTTGTTTACAATTTGACATTTTATGATTATTTTTATACACTGATATTGTTTACTTTAAGTATGATATTTTTTTTTTGACCAATATTTACTTGTTAAATATTTTATTTTATATATATTTTTTTTTGTGTTTTTTTTTATTTTTTGACATTTAATAATGTAAAATGATTATACAATATGATAAATATTTAAAAAATTGATATTGTGAATGTGAGGACCATGTGGGTCTTTCTTAAATTTTAATTGTTGTGATTGTCTGGCATTTTGAGTACTTTAAGTGACCCACCCAAATGTCCTTTCTTTGGTATTGTTCGTCGTGACGTTGAGCTCCTTCGAGTTATAAGTTGAGCTCCACGATATCTGACAAATGCTTGCACTGACTGGACGGGTCCACTCAAATCTATGTGGTGCTTTTTTCAAAAGACCATCTCAGACATTAATCTGCATGGTCTTCATGTGTGTATTATACCTTATTGTTAACCCAAACGATTTTAAAAGATTAAAAGAGTAACCTTTGGAGTTTCTTGCCGGTTCTTCTCCTTAGGAATCGACCAATGCACCGAACCGTGCCCCTTTTTACCGACGTTTTATAAGTGCCCAGGCCTATGTGAAATAAAAAATATTTTGATTTGATTTTGATTTGATTTATTCACTTAGTTGGATTATTTTTATTATTATTTTTACATGCATCATTTGGCGACCGTTAAATTGTAAAAAAAATGTTTCAAGGCGCATCAAATAGTATACAAAACAGACAGACAGAAGCAATCCGGTGATTCCATATTATATATTAAACGATTAAACCTTATCAGAGACCATATCCATAGTTATCTATAAGATTAAAAAATAACAAGACGTATAAATTGAAGAGATTTTTTATTTACGTCCATAACTGTTCCATGTTGTGAAATAAAATGATTCGCACAGTGTTTATTTTAAGTATTTGCGTGTCTTACGCAGTCAGTGATACAAGTAAATGTGTGAGGTACACGTTTGAGCAAAATAATAATGAATGGTTGACAAATAGGCATGCGTATTGTAATAACATAGCATTTTGGATTGATAATCAGTACAGTAATATTGACCTAAGTGCTAAAAATAACCAAAGTACTACATTTATTACGCCCACTTCCACACAAGACAGTTGTATGTCATCATCCATTTTTGCAATGCAGCAAGGTGGGACAATAGAAGTTAACATTTATAGGGAACAAGGTTCCTCAAATTTTATCTCAGTTTATGCCGTAACTTCAGAAAGGTTAATTATCGGATCTAATCATACTACCTCGGCTCTGATCGGATGGAATACACTGAAGATAACCTTGACCCGCAACGACACCTACGATGGCTTCGTAAGTATTGGCAATATTTATTTATTTAAACTGTATGTACAATGGTGGTACAATGGACGGGCCTACCAACAACTTTAAATGTTTTAGATACTTATTGACGGCCGGGCGCTTCCAAATTCCAATTTATTGATCGATTCATTTCGCTATATACCGCCTGGTATGGCTGAAAGTGATTGTCAACTCTACGAAGACGAAACAACCACACCAGAACCCACTACACCAGAACCAACCACTCCAGAGCTGTCCACGTCAGCGCCAACAACACCGGAGCCGATTACACCAGAGTTAACTACGCCAGAACCAGCTGCACCCGATACCACGACCCTCGGGCCAACCACATCCAGGCCGAACAGTTTATTGTTTAAATTGAAAATGAAGTTAAAGTTGCCTTTACCATGAATAATACAAATTATAAAAATCATTCAATTCCGTATTAACACACACCAGTTAATTGTCGAGACAATACAATTAGTTTCCAGTTTAGAAAACACATACTGTTATTTTTTTTGGTTTTTTAAAATATTTATTAAGTTTACAGCCAATAAATTCATATTTTGATTCTGCCTTCACATTTTATTCTAGAAATTATAATCTGTTGTCTCAAAAATCACTATTTTCAAAATGTAAATCTTGCACGACAACACCAGTCAACAGCGTCACAACATTTACTTGAAACGAGAAACCACACTGTCACTTATTGAATTTAAAAGTATTCAATTTAAAATATAGAAATAATACTTAATACTTATTCAAAAGAAGCCGTCTATTATTCATCTCGATTTCTTAAACCTATCCTCAAACGGGACTAGATTACAGTCAAAACATTTGTTTTAACAGTAGCAGTCCCGACTTACTAGCAGTAAGTCGTGGCTTTGAACTCAGAACGGTTAAGAAAAATATCGTGAGGGAACTGGCCTAGAACCAATAAGTAGATAAGGAGTTATGAGGGAACTGATGAACATACTCACGTTCATACTTACATACATACATATCCAGTCAAAATCAATATTGGAGGTCGTATATTTATGTATATACTGGCCTGCTAGAAATAATCATATGTAACACATTGCTGTCACTGATTTTAAATAAGCTTAGTTACGGGTTGTTTATGTTCTGTTAGATTTTGTAACTTGCTTGTAAAATATTAACCACGAATGAATATACTCTACTATCCCACTGCTGATCTTATCATTATTTCAATTGGTTATGGGCCCAGGTCCTGGAAGCACAAATGCTAGAGCATAATTTATAAGTTGAGTGGTTTGAATATTATTTGTGTGCTTGTGAAACTTACGTAATCTCAATCATGTCAGCTGAAGTTGGCATAAGTAGTATAAAGAAGCTGAAAAATTCGTCCGACTACCCAAACTGGAAATTCCTGGTGCGAAATTACTTGGAGAATAAAAATTGGTGGGGAGTAATTTCTACAGATGTAGTAAATGCTGACGTAGACAGGCAGGCACGAACGACAATATGCTTGTTGTTAGAACCAGAGTGCTTTACCCACGTCTACAATGCGAAGACTGCGAAAGAAGCCTGGAATAGCTTACGGAAAGCGTATGAAGACAAAGGTTGGGGAAGACGTATACATATTCAGCGAGAGCTTTTCAACTGTAAGTTTGAGAATTTTGATTCTATGGAAAGCTACATATCAAAAATTACGTTCCTGACACATCAATTATCAGATATTGATGCTCCAATCCCTGATGATTGGATTATATCGATTTTGCTGGGTGGATTGACCGCCGAGTACAGTCCTCTCATTATGGCTGTAGATAATAGTGGAAAAGAAATCACGTTAGAGCAAATCAAAATGAAATTGTTACAAGAAGGAAGTAGACAGAGTAAGTTGAACACAGAGTACGAAAAAGCCTTAGTTACACGTAAAGTACAGAACGATGCTAGATCAAACATTAAAACTAATGATCGTAAGCAGAAGTTCGTTTACAAGTGTTTTAAGTGCCACAAGCAAGGACACAAGGCGTCCGAATGCAAGGAGCGGATCAAAACCGCGAATATCTGCCTGAATACTAAGAGGGCGATAAACAAAGATAAGTGGTATTTAGACAGTGGGTGCTCAAACCACATGACCCATGATAAAAACAAATTGTTGTCTTACACACATGTAAACGGCAACATGAAGATTGCAGTAGCAAACGGAGAAAAGTTATTGGTGAAAGGACGAGGAAATGCTGAGCCACAAGTCAGCGAAAACGGAAAATTAATTTTAGAAAACGTTTTACATGTTCCTGATTTATCCATGAACCTAATTTCTGTAAGCGATTTGACCAAGAAGAATTATTGCATGAATTTTGACAAAGGAGGTTGCATGATTCAAAATAAAAATCAAATTATTGCAAGATGTCAAGAGGTCGGCGGAATTTATGAGTTGACAGAAAATCAAAATAACGTCGTGAATGTGACATTGTCAAAACAAAATGAAAATATTTCGAACATTTGGCATAAAAGATTAGCTCATTTATCGCGTAATTATATGAATAAAATGAAAGTTTTAGTAACCGGTATGGAATTTAAGAGTACCGATTTATGCGAACCGTGTATTCCATGTATCGAAGGAAAGACATGCAAAAGTCCCTTTAAAAAGCAAGGTACGAGAGCGAACGAGGTCTTACAATTGGTTTTTAGCGACGTTTGCGGACCAATCGAGGAGCCATCGTTCGGTGGTTCGAGGTATATTCTTCTATTTATCGATGATTATACTCGAAAGACTCATGTTTATTTTTTGAAGAACAAAAGTGAAACTTTCGATAAGTTCCGTGAAAACAAGGCGGAAGTTGAGAATGAGACAAGTAAATTTATTAAATGTCTGAGATCTGACAACGGTGCTGAGTACTGTAATGGTAAATTTAAATCTTTTTTGAAGTCTGCAGGCATAAAACACCAGACGACTGTACCGTACACGCCGGAACATAATTCTGTCGCAGAAAGAGCGAATCGTACTATAATAGAGAAGGCAAGAACATTACTGTCAGAATCGAACTTGAGCAAGAAGTATTGGGCAGAAGCTGTAAATACTGTTGTTTACCTAAAGAACAGAAGCCCCACGAAAGCATTGAATAATGCGGTACCAGAAAAGCTTTGGAATGGAAAAGATGTAGATGTCAGTCATCTGAAAATCTTTGGTTGTTTGGCATATAGATTGATACCAAAACAAAAGAGACGGAAACTGGATATGAAGACGGAACCGATGATTTTTATTGGATATCCTAATAATCAGAAGGGTTATCGTCTGATGAATCCTAAGACAGGTGAAGTGACGACTGCGAGAGATGTGAAATTTCTGGAGAACGTCTTTCTTCAAAAAGAAAACGTAGAAAAGTCGGACGTAATCATAAACCTGAATAAAGATTCTGTTCTTTCCAGTTTACCGAACGAATCTACAAGCAGATCTGAACATTTGGAGGCTCACAATGATATGTATCGTGAAACTGTAGACGAGAATGCAGAAGTATCGGAGGAGATAAGACCTGAACCTGTAGTACCAGAGCGAGTACCTGATAACGTATTGACTGAAGAAGAAGTGAGAACACATGAATCAGAAAGAAGGTATCCTGTAAGAGATCGCAGACAAGTCGATCGGTACGGATGCAATGTTATGTATGCCAAGGAGAGCAATTTTGATGGTGATCCATTGACTATTAAAGAAGCGTTGGCGAGACCTGATGGTGATTTATGGCAAAAAGCGATAGATAATGAACTTATGTCCCTAAAAGAGAACCAGACTTGGACTTTGGTGGATCTTTCAGCTGATAAGAAGCCTATCCAATGCAAATGGATATTCAAAATTAAGAAAGATAGCGATGGCAAGGTAACAAAGTACAAGGCTAGACTTGTAGCAAAAGGCTTCACACAGGTATGTGGTGTAGATTATACTGAGACTTATTCTCCTGTAGTAAGAAGCTCTACTTTAAGATCGCTAGCTGTTGAATATGGATGGTTTATTGATCAATGGGATGTCACGACTGCCTTTTTGTACGGAAAAATTAAAGAGGATATTTACATGCTCCAACCAAAAGGAGCAGTAGTCAAAGGTCAAGAAACTAAGGTATGCAAACTGCAGCGTTCTTTGTACGGATTGAAACAAGCTTCAAATGCTTGGTTCAAGGAATTAGATAAAGAAATGTTGAATTTAGGCTTTGTACAATCAAAAATAGAACCATGTTTGTATCAAAAGCAGCTTAAAAGTAACAAGAAGTTGATTGTCGTTATTTACGTAGATGATCTTTTTATTTTTCGAAATTGTGAACAAGAAAAGCAAAAATTAAAAAACAATTTGCTTGAAAAGTTTAAAGTGAAAGACTTAGGGCCGGCTAGGCATGTTTTAGGCATGAGGCTGAGGAGAGACAAAGATGTTATTTGTCTAGATCAGCAACAGTTCATTTCGGATATTTTGAATGACTTTAACATGTCAGACGCTAAGCCAGTTTTGACCCCAATGGAAGTCGGTATGAAGTTAGAAAGATCGACAAATTCCCATAGCGATCTGCCATATCAAAATTTAATAGGCTGTCTAAACTATTTGGCCTGTAATACGCGACCAGACATAGCACATGCGGTAAGTGTACTTTCACAATTCAATTCATGCTATGATGAAATACATTTTAAATGTGCGAAACGGGTCTTAAGGTATTTAAAAGGTACGTCTAACCTTTGTCTCACTTTAAGGAAGTCGGGAGATTTAGACTTACGAGGCTACGTTGATGCAGATTGGGGAGGGGCACTTGATAGAAAGTCTTTCACAGGATTAATTTTCAAAATAGGTAAAAATATAGTGTCATGGGAGAGTAGGAAGCAAGCGACTGTATCCTTGTCAAGCACAGAGGCAGAGTACGTAGGATTGAGTCAAGCTTCAAAGGAAGCTCTTTATTTACGTAGTTTACTAAACAGTTTGACAGCTGTGGATAGTAAAGCGGTAGTAATTTACAATGACAATCAGTCGGCACATAAAATTGCAGCTAACAAAATGATGCATAATAGGACAAAACATATAGACATCAAGTATCATTTTATTCGTGAGTGTGTACTGACAAACAAAGTTGAAATAAAGTACATGTCAACTGATAAAATGATAGCGGACATCTTAACTAAAAGTGTTCACAGCCCGAAGCTTAGAGAATTTATAAAGGATTTATCCTTGTCAAATTATACTATTAAGGGGGCGATGAGTAGTTAAATGTTTATATTTGTATTATGTTTTGGTAATAGCTAATTTTCTAAATGTAGTTTTGTTATGCATACTTTATTTTGTTAAATTTCTTCTGTTTTTTGTACTATATTTTTATATACAGCTAGTACAGTTGAACACAGAAGTGTAAATGATTGATTTAGTTTAATGTATCGAGTACTGGCAAGTACAGAAGTAATCATACGCATGGATGCATGGCAAGCATGTGTAATAGATTAAGGGGGCGTATTGGAGGTCGTATATTTATGTATATACTGGCCTGCTAGAAATAATCATATGTAACACATTGCTGTCACTGATTTTAAATAAGCTTAGTTACGGGTTGTTTATGTTCTGTTAGATTTTGTAACTTGCTTGTAAAATATTAACCACGAATGAATATACTCTACTATCCCACTGCTGATCTTATCATTATTTCAATTATCAAAACCCTTCTTTGACTCACTAGGTAAACATGGTAGAAGGAGACCGTACAACCGATCAACCCATTTCGACGGCACATAGCTACACAGACGGCGTTGTGAATAGTCATTCTTTTATTATGAGATGGGCCTACTCTAGATCTCAATCTTGTCCAAAGAGCACAGTTGAGGTTGACGATGGAAAGAGCTGACCTATGATGAAGCTGTGAACATTATCGCGGGTTCGATCCCCGCACGGAACAAATTAATATTTGTACGGCCTAAAGGTAGTTGTTTCGGGTCTGGGTGTGTTTATCTATGTGAGTTTTAAATGTTTGTGAACGCACTCACGATACAGACGAAATTCCTAGTGTGGGACAACGTTTTTTAAAATAAAAAAACAAATCGATTCATAAATGGATGGATGAATGGATTCCATTACCATTTTTTATTTTTTATAAATGACGGAGTTATCAATCACTTTTTTTCTATTGTAAGTTATGTACGTCATAACTTACAATAGAAAAAAAGTGATTCTAGGTAAAGCGAGAACTACGTTATAGGTTTATGACCCAAAACCTTAAGCGTACTTCCGGTTAAACTAGAATTGCCAATATTAGTTAAAAACAAGGTCTTACAGCACAAGTAAAGAAAAAGTTCCGAAAAAAAAATGTAAATTATGGTACAAACAAGTTTTCGCGAAAATCTGATGGATCTTATAATCATGTTGACGCAGGACCTTGATTTCAGCCATTTTATTGGTAAACTATTAAGACTACACAGTTGAAACTCGGTAGGTAACAAAAAATAGAAAATATAATATTAAGTTGGGACTCCCTGTACATGAAACTCTTATGAAACTAAAAAAAATATTTTACCCTTTTTTGTGGGGTGTCTCTAGACAGGTCTTTTAAAAAATGACATTGAGTTCCATAGACTATATTTCTCAAAGTCAATCGTTTGAAAGATAGACACTTCCAAAGTGGTCAAATAAAGGTGTGCCCTCTAACATTTAAACTAATAAAGCGATAAATATTAAAAAAAATATGTGCTGTGATTGTAATGAAAACTTTCAACCAGAATTTCTGAGAACGAAACATAGTTAATAGTTTTTTTTTAAATCCGCAAAAATACTTTGCCATTCGTACAAACACTATGAAAAAGAAACTAATCATAAAATAGGTTTTTCGGTTGCCGCTTAAACAAGAAATAATACACATTACTGGGGGCTTTCCTACTACGATGGTACGGAACCCATCATGTGTAAGTCCGACCTGCACATGTCCCTTTTTTACCTTTTGAGGTTCGGAAAATACAAACAATCCAGTCGAATTGAGAATTTACTTCGTTTTTGAAGTGATTAACTAAGTACTAACTGAGAACTAGTAAATATTTATTAAATTACTGAAACATTCCTAAACTAAAGTACCTTTGCAGTAGTAGGTACTCTGATAATCAGATACTTGTACGATACCATTTTATTTCCGTTATTATATTATAATCCCCTTTTTTTTTTTTTTTTGGTGGGTGTAAAATCATCGAATAACCCCTCCCGCTCTCGGGCAGAGCGAAAGGGAGTGTCAGACTTCTACTGACTAAAAACCACCCATGTTCCTTCTTCGCCCTCTATGTCGAGGCCGCGATAACCGTTGGACTACCCGCGGCCCTATTATAATCCCCTTAGGTTTATAGAGATTAAGTGTAGTAATCGCGATTAAGTGGACTTATTTGTAATTACCGGCTGATTAATTAAATATAAAACAATACTCTGATAAAACAGTGAATCAACATTCGTCACCCCATTCCAAGAAATTGATAAACACGAATACAGGAAAGGAACACTGAAATTGGGAAATCCCAGTGTTTGAACATCGTCATCTGCCTAGCTTTTCAAAATTAAGCTTTATCCGCTTTCTGTATAGTCAGGTTCAGCTAAAAACCCAGTAGGTATTTAACTTGGAGCGACTACCTGTCTGACCTCCATAACCTTGTTGTCAGACTTTCCAACCACTGAGTAACTGTTACGATAGCCAAATATCTGTAAATGACAGCCGAAAGCAACGTCTCACTGTGCCTAACTTCTCATTTACGTTTTATTAGGGTAGATTCGTCATGTCTGTCTGTCCGTCCGTATGTCATAGCCACTTTGTTCGGAAACTATTAAGACTACACAGTTAAAACTCGTTACGTAGATGAACGCGACGATAGGTCGTGGTGGAGTAGAATGAAACGTGTAGTGGACTGTATAAATTATAATGATAGAATTGGAATAAAATACAACGTTCGGTTGGACTATGAAAAACAAAGATATTTAGTAAATGCCTAAGCGCAGCCGTGCGTGGAGGCGTGCAACAGCTGACTGCCGAGGCGCGGGGCCCGCGGTCTGCCGTGGTCATCGTGCGGCGGCCGGTTGACACCCGCTTCCCCGCGTCCCTCGTTCACTGCCGCTGGCTCGCGGCGATGTTGAGCGGAACGTCTCAACATACTCCCCCCGTTGAAGTATCTTCAACAGTAGAGACCAGGAGCGGGCAGAGGGTGTTGAAGAAGCACTGCATGACACCCTTGTGCGGATGTTGGCGACCTCTCGTGACGCCATCTCTGCCTGGGAGAATATGTGTGATGCGTCCTAGAAGCCATTATAAGAGGAGGTAAGATTTTGTCCTTTATGACGACCACTGTTCCTTCCTTGCACTTCCCAGATGACCGGCATCATTTGGTTCTTTGCAAGCTGTTGACTTCAGCGTTCTGGATCTGTGGATGAAGCAGCATAATTAAAGAACGACCAATAAGGAAGTGTGTCGGGGTTAAAGGAGTGAGGTCAGAAGAGTCGTTGGACAGAGGACTTAAGGGCCTTGAATTTAGTATAGCCTCGACTTGAATTAAACAAGTAGTCAAGTTTGAGTGAAATTAAGAAGGAATTAATAAATAAATGAGAAGAATTAAGAAAACAATATGGAAAAGTTTATGCCAGGGTTGAAAGTCCTACGAAAGCAGCCTGGCCCACTCTATGAAAGCACCGACATAAGCTGTGACGTTGTCGGAAAACATGTTACGGGTTTTTCCCTTTTGAGCAATAAGCGGTTTAATGTACTTAAGAAAGCTTCCTTTGTAAGGTCAGACACAAGCTCGAGGTGGATGGGTCTCGTAGCTGAACACACAAACACACAAATGAAGGACTTGATGAGCCTACATCCATTACCTTTTTGGTCAGCTATCATGATGGGACCAACGTAGTCCACCCGTGTCTAACAATGGAAACTCTAGACATAGACGCTGCTTCGAGAGATTATTCATGATAGGCCAGGTTCCTACCTCCAGTTGGATAGTAGTGATGATGAACAGTGACCAATAAAATTTGTGACATAAGTCGTCACACGTTGCAATGTACTATAGTTTGAATCATTTGAAAATAACGCCGTAGTAGGATTTTCAATAATGTGACTAGAAACATGACCAGAGGCGATTGTTTCTGGTAACACAGAACAACTGTGATGTGATTCAGAGAACTGAGGCCCTGAAGATGCATCTTTGTTACGACATTGTGGTCCTGAGCCCCACAACGAAGACGACAGCAGCCTGTCAGTTCTGAGTCCACGCGAAGCGAGGTCTGCGGGGTTTTGATAATGCTGTAAGTTATTAGTAAACATACAGACATGTATAGAGGAATCTGACTGATGGTATGCACCAGAAATCAGCCAACCTAGTTTTGACTCAAGCAATGTGGGCATACGGTTACCTAATGCGATACGGCTAGTGCCAATGAGACCCCAAAAGACTTCCGCGCCAACAAGTATGTCGATGGGCGACGGAACATAATAAGTGGGGTCAGCAAGACGCACGTTCGTAGGTATACGTATGTTGCTAATATCAACACAAGAACTTGGAACTGATGCTGATACTTTTGGCAATATGAGACAGTCAATGTTCAGTTCGTACTCACTGTCATCATTCGATTTTAATGACACTGAGCACCCCTGAGTACAAGTAGAAGATTGAAGATTGATGCCTGTTACCTTGGACTTGGCCATGTATGTAGGAAGGTGAAGCTTACGAATGAGGTCCTCCGAGATGAAGTTGGTTGTACTTCCACTGTCCAGCAAGACTCGTGCTGTATGATGGGTCCCGTCAGCGCCAGTCACCCTCACGAGCGCGGTGGAAAGTAAAATAGCATGAGATGTAAGCAATTGATTAGCTGATAATGTATTGTTGTTTGTACTAGTGAGAACGATGTCACTGTCAATGTGTAGCAGAGTGTTATGTTTTAGACGACAATATTTACAATGACCGAATCTGCATTTGGAAACATCATGACCTGGACGAAGACAGTTCATGCACACATCTGAACCTTGGACCTTTTTAACACGAGCCTGTACTGAGAGACCTTTAAACTGCTCACATGCAAACATAAAATGATTCTGATGACACATGGGACATGACAAAGGTTTTGATGAATTTTGAGGTAGCACAGTACTACTTTCAGGTTTAGGTGCAGGTGCGATAGGCTCACTCCGAACTGTTGCTATGGGCTTAGACTCCTCAAGTGTCTCCAGCAAGTCAGCCCTGCTACCGATAAAATTAATGAATGCAGATAGAGTAGGCGGTTCAAGAAAAGTGTTTCTTTGCTCTTCCCACTGACGATTTGTGACATGTCATTATGTAAATGACAAGAACGTCGACAAAGGCGTTTTGAACTGGTTGACCAAGGGTTGCCAAAGCTCTAAGATTTTTGTTTGTAGTGTCAATAATGTAACGTATTAGTGACTTACTCGACTCTTTATCTATTGACTGAACGTTAAAAAGTGCTTGGACATGATTGTTAACAAGCAATCTTTTGTTGTCATACCTCTCACAAAGTAGCTTCCAGGCAACGTCGTAGTTCTCTGACCTGAAGTCGAGGTTATCAACGACAAGAGAGGCACTACCCTTTAAAGAAACACGTAAATAGTGCAGTTTATTTATTTTATCTAAGCTTGTGTTGTTATGTACTATAGAAACAAAGGTATCCCTAAACTCGAGCCAATCATGATAACTGCCTGAAAATTTGGGTAAGTCAATTTTTGGTAAACGAATTGAATTGTGTTTGTGTGTACTAGTAATACAAGAATCGACCTCGCTTGTGGAGTCCCCCTCAAGAAGCCTTCTTGAGCTACTGATCAGCTGTCGTGCAGAAGCCACCAAGCCGTAGTACAGCTTCTCAAACTCCTCGCGTTCCGCATATTGCTCGCTGGGGTCATCCACCATCACCTCCAATTCAGCCTGTAACGCATCATATTTCTCATATAAGCTTTCAAATATGTTAAGTCGATATTCGATTTCGATGACTTGTACTTCACTTAGCTTTTCGCAAGACTTAGAAATGTTTAAATAAGAGGAAAATTGCGTAAGCTTGGCCTTAATTGAAGCCCGCTTTTTAATTAAGCCTTTCATGTCAGCCATGACAATAAAAGTATAGCAGTTGCAATTGGAAAGAAAAGTAAGAAAAATAATCAACAACACTATTTAGTCTGAAGTGAAGTTACTGCCACTAAACGATTAGCAACAGCTTTAAACGTTGCCGTTGCTATAGGTGCACAAAGCGTTAGGCGTTTTCGCTGAGTAATGCTAAACGGATGATGCAACGTTTCTCTGCAAAAAAAAGGGAAAAAAAATCAATTCAATTTAACGGAAAATCGCAAATAAGTGTATTGGAAATTGTGACACTAATATGGTTTAATAATTGGTCTGTGATTGATGACAAACGAAAAAAACGTTAAAATCACAATATTGTTATTGTCAATATCTTGGTACAAGGTTGTAGTTGGTACCTTAAAAAAGTAACGGACACTGTTTAAAACAAGCTGAAAGGCTGAAGATTATGGATTGATGGAACTAAGTTATGGAGTTAAATTGACACTAATATAATAAGTTCAATTGAAACTGGATAGGTGAAATGACTAGGCAAAATGTAGGAACAAAGGAAAATTGGAACGTTCTCACGGTTTTATGCTGTCAACCTCTGATGATGAGTTGACGCCTGTAGCTCCGATGAGTCGACTTTTCCAGTGCTAGTGAAGAATGTTGACGTGAATATTGCTTCAATGTCTTCTCGCCCTGAAGTCTCGACGATCCTTTCTTGCGTCGCCCGTTGGTTTAAACTCGATGAAGACGGCTGTTGCCGTATCGACGTTCACGATGACCAGATGCAGGCGATGACACGTAGAAAACGAAGATCTGTTGCGAAACTTGAGCACGAAGATAAAGTCCTTTGTTCTCCAACCGATGAACCGTTGACGTTTTGAAAATTTCCGTTGTTGGGTTCAAACTTTAACGGTAGAAGGACCAATGAACGCGACGATAGGTCGTGGTGGAGTAGAATGAAACGTGTAGTGGACTGTATAAATTATAATGATAGAATTGGAATAAAATACAACGTTCGGTTGGACTATGAAAAACAAAGATATTTAGTAAATGCCTAAGCGCAGCCGTGCGTTGAGGCGTGCAACAGCTGACTGCCGAGGCGCGGGGCCCGCGCGCCGCGGTCTGCCGTGGTCATCGTGCGGCGGCCGGTTGACACCCGCTTCCCCGCGTCCCTCGTTCACTGCCGCTGGCTCGCGGCGATGTTGAGCGGAACGTCTCAACAGTAGATGTATTCTGTGAACTGCTTTACGATTTTTATACAAAAATAAAAACAATAAAAGATTAAGGGCAGGGCATACAGGGCCCCGTATATGGCAGTGTAACTAAAATTCATTAAACCTATACAGGACTTAAAAATATACATTGACATTTTTAAAACCATTTTTTCTCAAAGTCAATCGTTTGAAAATATACACTTCCAAAGTGGCAAAATGAGTGTTACCCTCTAACTTTTAAACTAAGAGAGTGAAAAATCGAAAAAATATATATGCTGTAGATTACAATAAAAACTTCCAACTAAAATTGGTTTGAACACTATGAAAAACAAACTTTTCACAAAATATGTTTTTCTATTGCCGTTGTGCACAAGAAATAATACAAATTAAAGGGGGCTTCTCTACTACAATGGTACAGAACCCTTTATGTGCAAGTCCAACATGCACTTCGCCAGTTTTTAAAGTTATACATGCAATGAAACAATTATTTATGAAGTCAGTGAGTTTTATAATCTCCAATCTTTCTATTTAATATTGTTATTACTTCTTTGCTGGCGACGAACTTGTATTCTTGGTTTAGGAATAAGCTAATTCCTAAGAATATAATTATTAAAACCATAATGTTAACTTTTTTCTTCTCGTGTGGTTGAAAGAGAGAGACCCTGTGTGGGATGATCAAGATGGATGTCGTTAATAATTAGGATAGCCCAAAATATATTGACATCCCAAAATATAATTAGTAACAGGTACAAATGCGGTTGTAGACCATATTTTAGGAGCAATGAAAACTGTTGCCAAAATATCAAATGAAAAATCTATTAATGACTAAATATTTACCATGAGTAACATATTTGTAAAGGGAAGCATTTGCTAGTGCCAAGTGAGTGTTTTTGAAATAAAACTTTTGCAAATAAGTTGTATAGGAAACACATAGATACTATGAGAAGGTATATAAAACGTTTAAAAATGTAACGTTGGTTGTAAACTAATTTGTCAAAAAATGAGATAAAACATGAATGAACCCTTTTTTGTGTTAAAAAATCTAGTAAAATCAGCTAAAAATGCTAATAGCTTTTTTTATACCGTTGGAAAAATTTTAGACTTTTACCCGAACAATTTCTAAACCGCAACGTCCGCGTTTCTCACCTTCGAAAAGAACTCAAGCCACAAAATTATTTTCCGCTTCTCACACAGCATTGTCTACATTTACTTCTACTTTGTTCATTTCTCCTTTTGAAGGTATGTTAGCAAAAACTTCTTACTTAAGAAATAAGCAGTACCTTTGTCCCCAAATGATAAGTAGGTATTTTATGTTATTTTCCTGTGTTGTCTACTGTGTGTACATAAACAGCAAAATAAATAAATAAATATCTCCATAACCAGGAGGTTCTCAGGTATCGTCCTGAATAAAAAAAAACATAATAACGGGGAGAGCGTTTGTTTAGGGAGTTTCACACTTACCCCTTATTTATTATAGAATGGGATAATAATAATCGATATGTTATTTTAGACCGTTTTAGTCCGCCGTCCGTGACTCGGAAAGCAGGTTAGTTGTTTGTTATTTGATAACCCTTTTTGCTGAAATTAAAAAGCCAACACAACACACACACACACAATCACACACACACACACAATCACACACACACACACACACACTTAATTGGATTTTTTTTACATGTATCATTTGGCGACCGTTAAATTGTAAAAAAAATGTTTCAAGGCGCATCAAATAGTATACTAAAACAGACAGACAGAAGCAATCTGGTGATTCCATATTATATATTAAACGATTACCTTATCAGAGTCCATCATAAATTACTAAGATATCTATATGATTAAAAAATAACATGTCGTATAAATTAAAGAGATTTTTTATTTACGTCCATAACTGTTTCATGTGGTGAAACAAAATGATTCGCACAGTGTTTATATTAGTTATTTGCGTGTCTTACGCAGTCAGTGATAGGTAAATGCGTGAGGTACACGTTTGAGCAAAATGATAATGAATGGTTGACAAATAGGCATGCGTATTGTAATAACATGGCATTTTGGATTGATAATCAGTACAGTAATATTGACATAAGTGCTAAAAATAACCAAAGTACTACATTTATTACGCCCACTTCCACACAAGACAGTTGTATGTCATCATCCATTTTTGCAATGCAGCAAGGTGGGACAATAGAAGTTAACATTTATAGGGAACAAGGTTTCTCTTTGATCGATGTTTATGCCGTATCTTCAGAAGGATTTTTTTTCGGATCTACTCATTCTAACTCGGCTCTGATCGGATGGAACACACTGAAGATAACCTTGACCCACAACGGCACCTACAATGGTTTCGTGAGTATTGCCAATATTTATTTATTTAAACTGTATGTACAATGGTGGTACTATGGACGGGCATACCAGCAATTTATATGTTTCAGATACTTATTGACGGCCGGGCGCATCCAAATTCCAAAATATTGGTCGATTCATTTCGCTACATACCGCCTGGTACGGCTGAAAGTGATTGTCAACTCTACGAAGACGAAACAACCACACCAGAACCCACTACGCCAGAACCAACCACTCCAGAGCCGACTACACCAGAGTTAACTACGCCAGAACCAGCTGCACCCGATACCACAACCCCCGGGCCAACCACATCCAGGCCGAACAGTTTACTGTTTAAATTGAAAATTAAGTTAAAGTTGCCATTACCCTGAATAATACAAATTATAAAAACCATTCAATTCCGTATTCCAGTAATTTTCGAGACAATAAAATTAATTTCCAGTTTAGAAAACACATACTTACCTAACGGTATTTTTTTTGGTTTTTCTAAAAATATTTATTAAGTTTACAGTCAATAAATTCAAATTTTGACTCTGCCTTCACATTTTATTCTAGAAATTATAATCTTTTTCCTCAAAAATAACTATTTCCAAAATACAAATCTTGCACGACAACACTCTAGCTGCGACACATTTACTTGAAACGAGAAACCACACTGTCGCGTACTGCATTTAAAAGTATTTAACTTAAAAATATAGAAATACTTATAACTTATTCAAAAGAAGCACTATATTATTCATCTCGATTTTTCAAACCTATCCTCAAACGGGACTAGATCACAGTCTAAATATTTGTTGCAACAGTGGTAGCAGTCCCGACTTCCTAGCAGTAAGTCGTGGCTTTGAACTCATAACGGTTAAGAAAAATATCGTGAGGGAACTGGCCTAGAACAAATAAGTGGATCAGGAGCTATGAGGGTACAGTTGAACATACTCACATACATACTTACATATATACATATCATGTCGAAATCATAACCCTCCTTTGGCTTTGCCGTAGTCCGGTAAAAAATCCTCAGATCAAGTAAAAAGTTTCAAACTTTTTATTTGGTCTGAGTAAAAAATCATAGACATGTGACATCTACCAAACATGGGGTCTTCGAAGTAGATTATAGTCCATCCCCTCTAATAGAGAAGATACCTGTGTCCTAGCAGTGGGCACAACATAGCAATAAACAGGTCTTGTTCTTTATCGAGTGGTTAGTGCTTAACCTGGTGTCAGAGATTCTATGAAACCTATGGGTCTCTGACTTGGCTTTACACGCCGTCAAGAAATATCGCAGGTAAGCAGGTTTCCTCACGATGTTTTCTTTCACCGAAGCAAGTGATATTATAAAATACGACGTAAATTACTTCAAAGCCAGTGGTTGGCCTTGATTTTCTTGTGTAAAGCGTATAGGACGGTTAGTACTGAAGCCTTACCGGTATTTATTTATTTATTTATTAAAACTTTATGCACAAGTAATAAAACCGTACAAAGGCGGACTTAATGCCTTGGGCATTTTCTACCAGTCTACCTTAGGGTGATGCAGAGACATTACACAGTAGGCCTACCGGTACTGGCAGGGGTACTTCCAGTCGATCTTGAAGTGCAGCGCCGTGCTTCAATGTACTACTGCGCACGAGAGACCGCGGACGCAGACTTTTTATTGCATCGTGACCGTGCTTAAGTAGCTAGATTACTTAAACCACAGACTGACGTCTGGGAGGAACTTTTGTCTGAATGGCAATGTGGGTGGGATAATTCCATCAAAGGCCGACACCTCCACCAGTTCTTTCCATCCGTTCGTGAGCGGCTGGCCAGGACATGGCTGGAGGTGGATCACTGTGTTGCCCAATTTCTCACAGGTCATGGTAACTTTAAGAGTAAATTATTTTCCTTCAAGCTTGTTGCCTCGCCTTTCTGTCAATGTTCTACATCTGACTGCGAATATAAACAATCTGCACATCACATCATATGGGAGTGTAGTCTTTGGGAGAATGAACGTAATATTATGTTAAATAGTGTACAGGTTACTTCCGGAGTTATTTATTACACGGACCTTGTAGAAACTAGAACAAATTTCCGTGCGTTCAAGCATTTTTGTCATACCTATTATTGGAATCAAATATAACAGCTCACAACTTAGGACCCAGTAATATTAATTACAATAATATCCGTGGTGCTAGGCAACTGGGCTTATCCCAGTTGTATACGTCCCTGTGTGCCTATTGGCCTTGTTCAGTTCTGTCTCCTGCTGATATGGAGGTAAGTCAAAACTATGTTTTTCCTACTCCTCCGCTATTCTTTTCTGATTAATTTCGTTGCGGGATCCAAGACAGTTAAATCGTTTCTCTGGGACTTCGTCGGGCTTCATTGTCTCGGCGCTTTTCTTGCGGTCGCCACTGTTGATTCTGGCTTACAGGAGTTACAGTGGTTTGGGAATAGTGTGGCGGGCTTGTCCCATAAAAAAATATATATATATTATAAGTTTCAGAAGTGGAAATTTATTAAAAAAAAACAATTCACAACAAAAAAACCATTTTTACTTCACAAATATAATTGACTCAAATTACAATCAGCAAAATTTGCTTACAGTCCACTAAGACTAATCCACTAAACAAAGCACTAACTCACTTTATCACCTTTGCAACTAAATAAAAAGAAATGGCTTACGTAACCTTACGATTGGCTTATGAATCGCACGTCCGTCCAGTCCAAGCGTCGAGAAGCAAAATGGACGTTCTACTGGCAGCGCCTTGTTTTTATAGGCGAGGCGAGGCGATGTGGGGTAGTTACTGACGTAGCACGAGCATTCTCCTTACACGGCTTCTCCTGACGAGGTGTTGTCCTCGACACAAACTCTGGGAGTGGCCCCGCTAGGACCCGCAATGGGAGAGGTCGGCACTTCAACCTCCACTTCACCCGCTGGCAGAAGTGACGGGTCGACCGCAGTAGAGGACTCTGTTTGTTCAGAGTCGTCATCAGTATCTTCATCTGAAAACAAGATCTTGTTAGAAGCTACCCGAGCAATTCATGTAAAAGCATTCAGCCTCTCACAAAGTTCCATTCATCTCCAGCCAACTAATTCATTCATCATTCTCTCAAATAGTACATAAGTTTGAATAGACACACACATCCATCTTTCTCAAGCAATTATAAAAATAAAGCCAAGGCATTGTCCTGTATGTGTCCAGCGCGCAAGTGGCGGTTTCCTTGCTGCTGTCTTGTTGACGGTGACCGCAACTGCGACCACGACCAGCGTACAGCTCTCGCCACCTGCAACATGGTCTGACAACCTGCAGACCCGCTTGACACGCAGACCGTATTCATACGTGCAAGCCGCTTAACACGCAGACCGTATTCACACGTGTAAGCCGACTCATACACTGACCGCAATCATGTATACGAGCCCACTCGGTGCGCAGACCGTATTCATACGCACGAGTTCTCTCAACACGCAGACCGTATTCATACGTGTGAGCCGCTTAACACGCAGACCGTATTCATACGTGTAAGCCGACTCATACACTGACCGCAATCATGTGTACGAGCTCACTCCATGCGCAGACCGTATTCATACGCACGGGTTCTCGACCGTATTCATACGCACGGGTTCTCGACCGTATTCATACGTGTGAGAACACAAATTGACCACACATGGCAAAATTTATACGGCCACTAGAGTGACTAGCAACAAGTGCCAACACAACCGGCGACACACACGCGCCTGCTACCGCAGCACAACAGCCAAACCTCAAAGAACGGCGCACGTTTCTGGGCATCACTCGCCTCAGATCCACCTCTCACAACCTAAATGGTCAGGTTGATGATGAATATGGCATCATTACGACAAAATAAGTAGCAGTCGTCCTGCAGCGACGCGCTCGACCAAGCCAAGTCACGCCAGTAGCCGGTGCCATGCGCTCAACCAAGCCAGTAGGTCGCGCAGTCGGCCTGCAGCAACGCTCTCGACCATGCCAGGTCGCGCAGTCGGCCTGCAGCGATGCGCTCGACAAGGCCAGTAAGTTGGCGCTGACAGCCTGGAGCTACGCGCTTGGCAACGCCAATAAGGCACACCGGCAGCCTGCGGCCACGTGCGCGTTCGTGGCGTCACTGTAGCGCAGCCCTGACCATCACTGCTGCGAGGCCAGGCAGCAGCGTTGCGTTGCGTAACGCACACCATACGTCCTTGTGTAATGATTACTCTGCCAACAAACAAATCTACAACAGAATATTTTTCCACTCGGTCACTCCTTACCAAACTTTAGTTTCGTTGGGTCGGACTAAATTTAACTCTCCTTGGTCATACAAATCCACCTTGAAAACCTATTGCGACGAAAACTGCCGAAAAGTCTGACGAAAAGTTTCCAGAAATCATCGAGTAAAACCTTTTAACGCCGGCTCTCTGATCAGAGAATGGTATACAACGAATCACAACTATACCCCACACTAAGAATTCCTCCTGTATCGTGGGTGTATACATAAACATTTAAACTCACATCCACAAATACCATCCACAATCCATCAGCCCCGAAACAACCATCTGTCCATTCAGAAATTTGTTTCGTGTG
The DNA here is from genome assembly GCA_932274075.1 of Diarsia rubi. NCBI lineage: Eukaryota > Metazoa > Arthropoda > Insecta > Lepidoptera > Noctuidae > Diarsia > Diarsia rubi. Next base: position 18,817,755 of record OW026417.1, on the reverse strand, counting down.
GGGATCGAACCCACGACAGCCCCCTTGACGATATTCAACCGCAACAACAACTTTCGGGCATAGCCTGCATACGTGGTAAATTTATTTGAATTCGTACTCGGACACGGTGACCAAAATTCGGGTTTAAAATTAGTCCACGTTCGGTTATTGGTCAGCCAATCGTTAGCCTCTCTAGTATGATTCACTTTGTTGCACCATGCCTCGATAATGTTAATTGTGACTTTGCTGGTTACATCGTTATTATTGCTTGCATCAGGCATGAGCAAGAGTGGATGCCTCAGAGCCGGGGACACTGGACTCCGTAGACAGATGTCGTTCTGACGTTGGGATCGTTGGGTCCTTAGCTTTTGGCAAAACCTCACTACTCTTGTGGGTAGAACTCGTTTGAACCGGGAGCGAAGGAGTGCGTGTGCGTTTTCAATTCGCGTCATTGTCGCTACGCGAACGATCCCTACTACGCGAATCGCGCCTATCCATACTACGCAAATCGCGCCAAACCCTAGTACGCGATTGGTGTCTTTCGGGACTATGAGAATCATGCCGATCTCGGATTACGCAAGCCATCTCGTGAAGTACGAACTACTAGTCGAATCGCGGTACGTTCTACCACTACTACGATCATAATATGACCCACGTGGTCGACGTCGTGCGCGACCGCGTGACTTATCCCGAGTACGTGATCGTTATCCGCGTGTATGCGGCTTTTCACGCCCCATTATCAAAGGAAAATCAGGATCAAATCAGACAAACAAATTAAACCAGTAAGACAATCAAATAAAAAGAAAAATAATAAAGTGGGTAGTTGCAGAAAAAAAAAAAATTAGGAAAACGGTTTTTCTGTTAACAGCAATTTTTAGCTACGAGACTTCGTCTAAGTGGGCCTGAAAAGTCCTTTATCCCACTTCTGATATAAGTTTCAGAAGTGGAAATTTATTAAAAAAAAACAATTCACAACAAAAAAACCATTTTTACTTCACAAATATAATTGACTCAAATTACAATCAGCAAAATTTGCTTACAGTCCACTAAGACTAATCCACTAAACAAAGCACTAACTCACTTTATCACCTTTGCAACTAAATAAAAAGAAATGGCTTACGTAACCTTACGATTGGCTTATGAATCGCACGTCCGTCCAGTCCAAGCGTCGAGAAGCAAAATGGACGTTCTACTGGCAGCGCCTTGTTTTTATAGGCGAGGCGAGGCGATGTGGGGTAGTTACTGACGTAGCACGAGCATTCTCCTTACAATATATATTATAAAATAACCAAATAAATCCGAAATCAGAGATGCGTGTCTTGGGTTCGGGTGGGACGGTCACACCAGACATATAATAAATACTGTGCCACCAGACATGAGATCACTAGATGAGATGTTGATGAGTGTTGAAGATAAAACATTGAAAAGATATTTTGGTATCTACTCTGATTTTACACATGGAAATGACAAAATATTGGAATATTCAATATTTTTTTGCTCTGATTTTGGAAAGAATAAACCACAAACCTTTTTGCAAAAATAGAACGGACTTTAAAAAAAATTCTAATAAAAACGTCTATAATTATTTACTTTCAGAAGTCGGTGGTTTGCTTTGTTTGATTGTTTTTTTTTGTTGCAGAAAACACAAAATTATCATCATTAATAATAATAATAATAATAATATTCCACAACTATCACACAACGCCATCTAGTCCCAAGCTAAGCAGAGCTTGTGTTATGGGTACTAGACAACTGGTAAACATACTTATATATTTCTAAATACATACATATTATAGATAAATTACACCCAGACACAGAACAAATGATCGTGCTCATCACACAAACATTTGTCCTGGGTGGGAATCGAACCCACGACCTCCGGCATAGCAATTAGGGTCACTAACCACTAGACCAACAGGCCAGTCAAAATAAATTTAATAAATTTATATAAATTTTAATTTTTTTTTCATCATTAATAAATTTAATCAAGGACAATGAACACCAGGAGGGAAAAACTAAAGTACTAAACCGCTTTTGCGTTGCGTGTCGCGGGCTCGATCCCCGCACGGAAATAATATTTGTACGGCCTACAGATAGTTGTTTCGGGTCTGGGTGTGTTTGTGTATGTGAGTTTAAATGTTTGTAAACGCACCCACGATAAAGATGAAATTCCTAGTGTGGGAGAACGTTTAAAAAACATTCGTGAAATTATTATAAAAAACTGAGTGAAATTAATCAACAATAATGTTTATTTGTAAGTGGAAGTGTTCCTTGCAGGGAGGTAAAAATATTGTATTGTAAAAATAAATGAATTACTTTCAATGAATGACTGGCTCAAAGACTATTATCCCAATTCTAAAAAATATAAATTGTTTTGACAACTGTTGATAGGTTCGTGATTGTGATAACAATGTGGATTCACATTTGACATTGGCAGAATTGTCGACATCGGCACAATTGCCATTCATAAAAATAGAATAGAACAATGTGGATTACAAAGGGATTACTCACCTACCTTTTACAAGAAATTGCATTCTGAAATAATTGAGTAAGGAAAATGCATGCACCAATGTGCCCCAATGTGTGCCGATTTACTTTTCCGAATAGGAATTATCATAAACATAACCTACAAAAGTTTATGACTAAATTTCTATTATTCTCTAAGTTCTCGAACAAATATTCTTGAATAAACAAATTTAGAGATTGACGCCGATGTTTTTCAATTAAAGACTAAAACTTTTACCCGAACAATATCTAAACTGTTTCGTCCGCGTTTCTCACCTTCGCGCGCGTAAAAATGTTGTTTCAGGGCGCATCAAATAGTATACAAAAACAGACAGACAGAAGCAATCTGGTGATTCCATATTATATATTAAACAATTAAACCTTATCAGAGTCCATCATAAATTACTAAGATATCTATATGATTAAAAAATAACAAATCGTATAAATTAAAGAGATTTTTAATTCAAAACCATAATTGTTCCATGTGGTGAAACAAAATGATTCGCACAGTGTTTATATTAGTTATTTGCGTGTCTTACGCAGTCAGTGATAAATGTGTGAGGTACACGTTTGAGCAAAATGTTAATGAAACCTTGACATATAGGCATACGATGTGCAACCACATGGCATTTTGGATTGATAATCAGTACAGTAATATTGACCTGAGTGCTAAAAATAACCAAAGTACTAAATTTATTACGCCCTCTTCACAAGACAGTTGCATGTCATCATCCATTTTTGCAATGCAGCAAGGTGGAACAATAGAAGTTAACATTTATAGGGAAAACGGTTCCTTAAATTTTATCTCAGTTTATGCCGTATCTTCAGGAGGATTAATTGTAGGATCTAGTCATTCTAATTCGGCTCTGATCGGTTGGAACACAATGAAGATAACCTGGACCCGCAACGACATCTCCAATGGCTTCGTAAGTATTGGCAATATTTATTTATTTAAACTAAGTCCAGTAGTGGTACAATAGATGGGCCGACCAACAACTTTAAATATTTCAGATACTTATTGATGGCCGGTCGCATCCAAATTCCAATGTATTGGTCGATTCATTTCGCTACATACCGCTTGGTACGGCTGAAAGTGATTGTCAACTCTACGAAGACGAAACAACCACACCAAAACCCACTACGCTAGAACCAAGCACTCCAGAGCTGTCCACGCTAGTGTCTACAACACATGTGCCGACCACACCAAAACCCACTACGCCAGAACTAAACACTCCAGAGCTGTCCACGCCAGTGCCTACAATGCCGACCACACCAAAACCCACTACGCCAGAACTAAGCACTCCAGAGCTGTCCACGCCAGTGCCTACAACACCTGTGCCGACCACACCAAAACCCACTACGCCAGAACTAAGCACTCCAGAGCTGTCCACGCCAGTGCCTACAACACATGTGCCATCCACACCAAAACCCACTACGCCAGAACTAAGCACTCCAGAGCTGACCACGCCAGTGCCTACAACACATGTGCCGACCACACCAAAACCCACGACGCCAAAACCAACCACTCCAGAGCTGACTGCACCAGAGTTAACTACGCCAGAACCAGTTGCACCCGATACCACAACCCCCGGGCCAACCACATCAAAGCATAACAGTTTATTGTTTAAATTGAAAATGATGTTAAAGTTGCCGTTACTCTGAATAATAAAAAAATATTCAATTCTGTATTCACACACACCAGTCAATTGTTGAGACAATAAAATTAATTTCCAGTTTAGAAAACACATACGTTAATATTTTTGGTTTTTCTTAAATATTTATTAGGTTTACAGCCAGTAAATTCATATTTTGATTCTGCCTTCACATTTTTTTCAAAATGTAAATCTTGCACGACAACACCAGTCAACAGCGTCACAACATTTACTTGAAACGAGTAACCACACTGTCGCGTACTGAATTTAAAAGTTTTAATTTTAAAATTTAGATATAATACTTATTACTTATTCAAAAGAAGTCTAAACATTTGTAGCAGTTCCGACTTACTAGCAGTAAGTCGTGGCTTTGAACTCATAACGGTTTAGAAAAATGTTGTGAGGGAACTGGCCAAGAACCAGTAAGTAGATAAGGAGCTATGAGGGAACAGATGAACATACTCTCTTATATAGCCAGTCAAAATCATAACCATCTTTTGGCTTTGCCGTAGTCCGTTAAAAATCATAGACATGTGACATCTACCAAACATGGGGTCTTCGAAATAGATTATAGTTCATTCCCTCTTATAGAGAAGATACCTACCTGTGTCCCAGCAGTGGGCACATTGTATGCTCATGTTTTATTTTATTTTATATTATTCGGGAAACTTACAGCTAATAGAAACAGTATTCTTAAATTATATAAATTTGATGGTCATTTACAAGTTTCCACTGATAAAAGTATGAAACAAAAGAAAGACATAAAACAAAATCAATTAAACTATCAAAGTAAAAATGAAATACCAAAAAAATACAAAAAAGTATTTTTTTTTTTAGCTTTATTATATTTATTTTATTGAGATATAAGTAAGACTATACTAAATATATAAACTCAACTAACCTAAAAACAAACTAACTATAAAAGGGCATCGAAAAACTCCTCCTTGAGAGATATTCAGCTGATTATTACTCATTACGCAAGGAAACAACAGCTAACCCAAAAGACGTTTATTAACGAAGTGACCATGACAAAATGTGTACACAACTACCTTCTACTTATCAACTATTTCTTATACATATTTTATACTAATACCTTACACCTCCACCCTTAAATTAAGGCACACTTTGACATTGAACATAATACAATAGAATAGGAATACACAAATCATTCGACCCGAAATCTTATAACCGGCTTGCGGACTCTCGTGGGGCGCGACACGGATGGCGAAGACTTAGACTCAGATATAGCCTGTGCAGCAGGTGGAATGGATCGTGGAGGTGTACTAAAAACCTCGTCCGATTCCTCCACCACGTCGTGCTCACTACTATTCGTACCTCCTCCCCTCTCAATCTCGCCCTGCTCGTCACAAGTCAAACCTTGTTCAATTGTAGGGCTAACGCTATCTTGTCCCTCTTGCCTGTCCTTAACATCCCGCACCGCGTTGTCGTCCGGGCAGGTAACACTGGACCTGCGTGATCTGCGGCGTACTTGATCTATGTGCCTAGTGTGTGTTGTCGACCGTTACTTTCATTGACACAAATACGGCGTGAACCCTCGTTATGCCCTACAGTTCCTTTTTCCCATTTTTGTTGGCCTCGGTAATCCCTGAACCAAATCGGTTCACCTGCCTCGAGTTCGCGCATCCTACCACCAGCGTACTCAACTTGACGGCGCTGTACCTCACTCACACGATCGACAACGGCTCTCTCTCTTCTTAACAAATCTAACCGTGATCGTAATGGACGTTTTTGCAAAATTTGAGCTGGTGACTCTCCCGTGGTACTATGTACCGTATTCCTATAGGCTAATAAAAACGTTTGTAATGCCGCGTCGATATCTAATCCATCTGTAAAAGCCTTCTTTATTGCATTCTTACACGTCTTCACTGCATTTTCCGCTGCGCCGTTCGACGCTGGATGATAATTATGCAGGGGAAAACGTTTGTCTTATACCATTGACCCTTTTTTTTTTTTGGTGGGTGTAAAATCATCGAATAACCTCTCCCGCTCTTGGGCAGAGCGAAAGGGAGTGTCAGACTTCTACTGACTAAAAACCACCCATGTTCCTTCTTCGCCCTCTATGTCGAGGCCGCGATAACCGTTGGACTACCCGCGGCCCCGACAGGCCGCGGCCCCGACAGATACCATTGACCCTTAGAAAATCTTTGAATTCGGCACTCGTAAATGGTGGACCCTGGTCTGATACTATTTCCAAGGGAAGCCCAAACCTAGCAAACAAACTTCTTAAAACTTTAACTACTGCTCCCCCCGTGGTGCGTACCATACTGAACACTTCTAACCATTTTGAGGTTGAGTCTAAAATAACTATAAATTTCATTCCCTTTAAAGGACCTAAGAAGTCAATATGTAACCGTGACCATGGTTGTGTAATGTACGGCCATGGCTGCGGCGACGCGCGTGGTGGCGCCGGCAACTCGGCCGCGCAGGTGACGCAACTTTGGCACAAGTTCTCAATATCAGCATCCATTTTGGGCCACCACACGTAGCTACGAGCGTACGATTTGGTTTTTAAAATACCCATATGGCTACTATCTAACTGTTTGAGTATTTGAGAACGCAATGACAAGGGAATAATTAATCTATAACCCCACATTAGACAATTCCCTTCCGAATATATTTCATTACGCCTAGTAAAATACGGCTTTAAAGTTTCGTCGGTACATTGCAGTGGCCATCCTGTTTGAGTATATAAAAGGACCCTACTCACTATGGTATCAGTAGCAGTCGCCTTCTTTACTTCATTGTGTGTAACTGGTAAAAAATCTTCGACAAAGTTTAGATATGTTACCTCAGTTACGGGATAAACCACTGTTGTGGTAACCGCGACAAGGCATCTGCACAATTTTTAGAGGATGAGACATACTCTATATCATAATTATATCCTGACAGCAGTACTCCCCATCTCTGCATACGACTGGCGGCCATTACGGGAATACCAGCCTTGCTACCAAATATGCATGTCAGCGGTTTATGATCTGTTCTCAATTTAAAACGCCTACCATATACATATTGGTGAAACTTCCTGACACCATACACTATAGCGAGAGCTTCTCGCTCTATTTGGGCATAGGCACGTTCAGCCTTCGTAAAAGATCTCGAAGCATAAGCTATAGGCCGCTCGCCGTCCGGCGTGACGTGTGAGATCACCGCGCCCACCCCCACGCTGCTTGCATCCGTTGTCAGAATCAGTGGCAGGTCGGGGGAGTAGTGCGCCAATACTTCACTAGAGGACAGCAACCCCTTTACGGTGCTAAATGCGGCTTTGCATTGTTCGTTCCATACAAAACTTATTCCTGCTCGTAATAAATTTTAAAGTGGTGCAAGAATAAAACTTATGTTCCTAATGAACTTTGCATAATACATTACCATTCCTAAAAATGACCTTAATTCGCTTACGTTTGTAAGAGTGGGGGTTTTCATTAAGGCCTTGACCTTATCAAGACAAGTGTGTACGCCATCCTTCGATATGACATAATATCCTAAATACGTAATAGATTCGGCAAAGAAACTGCAAAAAGAAAGAAAATGAAAAGAAAGTTTAAAGAAGAGAGAGAGAGAGAGAGAGAGAGAGTTTTTTGAGAAAGTTTTCGATATATTAAAATCAAAGGGGTTAAAGAACCCCTTTGATTTTAATATATCGAAAACTTTACGTAATGAAATAAAACTTCTTGTACTGTGGCGTAGTGCTTTAGCGTAGGAGAGAAATGAGACAAGGAAGACTTAGTTATACATTTACTTAGCACTACACAAACAAAATAGGGGTTCTAGGGTCTAGGTTCTAGGGTCTAAGGTCACGCACTGATACTGGAGGTAGGAATACGGTACTGCCCTGAGCCACCAGAAGACGTCGATCGCCACGCACGGTAGGTAGGCCGGGTCAGGCGGCCTCACGCGTCGGTAGGGACGCGCGGCAGGGCGGTCGACCAGGTGATCGCCACGCACGGTAGGTAGGCCGGGTCAGGCGGCCTCACGCGTCGGTAGGGACGCGGGGCAGGGCGGTCGACCAGGTGATCGCCACGCACGGTAGGTAGGCCGGGTCAGGCGGCCTCACGCGTCGGTAGGGACGCGCGGCAGGGCGGTCGACCAGGTGATCGCCACGCACGGTAGGTAGGCCGGGTCAGGCGGCCTCACGCGTCGGTAGGGACACGCGGCAGGGCGGTCGACCAGGTGATCGCCACGCACGGTAGGTAGGCCGGATCAGGCGGCCTCACGCGTCGGTAGGGACGCGCGGCAGGGTGGTCGACCAGGTGGGCAGCGGCTCAGGGCAACTAGCCCTAGGCAGCGTTGGTGGTAGGCAGGTAGCGGCAGTGCAGACGGCCAGTAGGTAGCGGCGGCAGGCCACTGTCTACACGGCCACGCCATCGTCTGGTGCCGGACGCGTAGGCGTCCAGTTTAAAGGCGGCCCGCGGTAGGGCGGCCGTGCAGATGCGCGCTTCTCACCGCGTTGGTAGATGCGCGAGAGCACAGCAGAGCAGTGCAGCGTGAGCGAAGCAGCCATAGTTGGCTAGCCAGCGCTAGGAACCCTGAAACAGCACCAAGGGGGCGCTTGAGCTCCAAGATGGTTCCTGTAAGCCCCTACGATGTGCGTGTCCCAGCCATGCGTTAGATGCGGCAAGCTCAAGGCAGTGAAGAAGATGGAAGATGGGTACTCACACATCACAGTGGTTTACAGTGATTAGTTGATAGGTGAATAGTTGATAGACTAAAGGCAAGGCGTGGCGTCACATCGCCACGTGGTTCTCATTGACCGTTGACTCGCGTCGCCGGTTTATGATACAGCATGGATGAGCATGATTTAGTTTATAGAGAATAGAATAGGATGCATGCCATGCGGAGAACCATATAACCTATTAGAGCACATGTGCATAGTGAATAGCTAGGTGCTAATTAATATTAAATACAGAATACATTGCCGGCAGCCATGTTAAATAGACACAAAGATTACAAATAGATATGGCTTGCCGGGACATAAATTTAGCAGCAAAAGAACACAATGGCGGAGTTCACTTACCCAATAACTGGGGACTTATCTAGTAGGCTGCTCGCTTGATGTAAAAAGGACTGAACCTATGCGTGCAGCCGTTTTTAAAGGAGTTCGAGTGACGTTCTCCCTCCATTGTGACATTACAGAACATTTAGGGTTGTACCTATAATTTAGTGAGGTGACAACTTTTTAGAATTAGTCGGTTTTTAGTGAATCGACTAATTTATGCTACAGTACACCAATATTAACTTTATTTAAATGATAATAATATGCTTTACACTGAAGACAACTTTTTAATATTCCACTCGCGCGGTACTTTAGTGAGATCGACTTCACTATTCCACGGTCACCGAACAACTGCCTCCACCGTGGCCTGACATCGCCATCATCGACAATATGGCGGGGATGTCCCCTTCCAACTTTACTAACATCAATACAAGAACTAAATTAACCTTGATTTTAATAATAAATATTTGACAATCATAAATAATCTTAATTCTTATTAAATAATTAATATATTTAAAAGGCATAGTATGAATTAGTTACCAAATTAATTAAAGATTAATAAACTATTTATGTCCGTTAGAATTTAAAGTCAAAACAGCTACTAAATTGCAAATAATCAATAAAAATCACGACATTCGGCCGTCCGACTGCGTGCAAACTCCGATGCACGCCAAACATCACGACATTCGATAAAATCATGTTTAATCAGCGCATAATACATACTTGCATTTTATTACAACATAATATTATAAATAACAACCAACTAAAGTCAAATTCTAATGCAAATATAAATATAACATAAATTTGATTGAAACCCATCCTATCAATATTACAACAAAATATCATTATCTTGAATCAAATATAATCTCTATTACATTAAAATTGTAGACATCCTTTTAATACAATCTCCACCACAAACGCATACAAGCTTTGATCATGAAATGTTTAGTCTTCAACGTTTAAGTATGAATACAAAACCAAAAATACATGTACAATTGCCGCAGATAGTAATACAAAAAAAAACAATCCCATTAATCTTTATCTGAACTAGTGTCAGAGTCTGACGAAGAAGAGCTAGAAGATCCGTTAATCTCTAGAGCTTGGATATTGATCCAAGGACGCATTCTATCTGACGCTATAACAGAATCGTATTTTCTTTCGTTAAAACCGGGGACATTTGCAATTTGATAACGATCATTTCCTAAGCATTTTACAATCCTATAAGGACCTACGAATTTTGGTAAAAGCTTTTTGCTTTTGCCATCGTTCTTAAAATTTGTCCTCGTGATCTTTACCAAATTGCCTACGGAATATGAAGATGCTGGAGCCCTCTTCCTATCATAAACTTCCTTTTGACGAATTTGACTGTCTGTAATGTTAATTGAAGCTTCCTTCCTAATTCTATCAATTTCCGCAGATTGCTCTGAGCGAACTGGTGAATATGGTTTAGAGAGTTCTTTGTCCACTAATACATCAGGTAAAGTGGAAGAAAATGGACAAAGGATATGTGGAGATTGATTGGCATTACTAGTATCAGACGAATCATCTGGAGACCTATTGACATGGTTACTGTTATTGGGAGAATGATCGGTACTAATATCAGTGGGAGAAATTTCTGTAAGAGTTGAAGTTTGAGAAGTCGATTCACAGCTCGGTTCAAGGGTCTCGATTGTTAACATGTTATCAACGGGGCCGTTTAGTTTTAATCCAAATAACAATTCCGATGCACTTTTCTTGGTAGTTGCGTTAACCGTATTATTTATTCCCCATTGTACTTGACCCAGCTGCTCGTCCCAAATACGTTCATCTTTGCCAAAATTTTGTGTAGACAAAGATGCGGGGATAGTTTGGTTGAATCGCTCAGCCTGTCCATTTGCCCTGGGACAAGCAACTGCGTTAAGGACATGTTTGATTCCTTTACTAACACAAAAATTCTTAAATTGACCTGACGTAAAAGCCGTCCCGCGATCCGAAATAATCCTATATGGTATGCCGAAATCACAAAACAAATTTTCCAGAACTTTAATAACGCTTTTGGTTTTTGTGTCTCTAACTGGTTTGGCAAAGAGGTATTTCGTGAAACCGTCCACTATCGTCAAAATATAGCTATTGCGAGTCTTGCTCCGTACAAATGGACCCAAGTGGTCCAAATGGAGCGTGTGAAAGGGTTTTTCCACTTTTTGTATGGGATGCAAAAGGCCAGTGCGAATGCGGGATGCATTATCTTTATTATATGCACAGTCTATGCACGCTGCAACATATTTCTTTACAAAACGTCTTAATTTTGGAAACCAGTAACGGCCCTGAATTCGCTCTAGTGTCTTAGTCAACCCAAAATGACCTACGTCATCATGATTTGCTTTGCACACTTGCCATCTAGCGTCTTTGGGAATAACCAAGCGAAATTCTTCCCCAACCTTCCTATGCAACGAATGGTTTCTAATAGCGTAGTTCTTTTTTATTTCTAAAACTTCCTCAGTGACATTGGGTTTTAGAATTTTGAAAATATGCTCGAGTTTGGGATCTGCCATCTGTAGGGTAAGTATCCAGTTATCTGTGCTTATGTTCAAAGTTTTAAAGATCTGGTTCGTAATATCTCCATTCGGAGGATTCCGACTCAGAGCATCGACATGGCTCATTCGAGTACCTGGCCGATATTCAACGATGAAGTTGTACTCACTAATTTGCAACCACCAACGAGCAATACGAGGAATTAAGTCTCTTTTAGTCAAGGTGGTTCGCAACGCATTACAATCTGTATAAACAGAGAAGTTAAGTCCTAAAAGATAAGGGCGGAATTTCTTTAAAGAGCAAACCACGGCTAACGTCTCTAACTCGTACGAGTGGAAATGATGTTCCTCGGGTGTAGTTTGCCTACTAAAGTAGGCAATGGGTTTTAACACCCTAGGAGAAAGCTGCCATTGCATTAGAATACCACCCAAGCCAAGAGCACTAGCATCTGTATGCACTTCAGTCTCCAACTCTGGGTTGTATAAAGCCAACAGCGGACGTTCGATTAGGTGGTCTTTTAGGGTTGTGAAAGAATTTAGCTCTTCACAATTCCATCGCCACTGTACATCCTTTTTGAGGAGAGTTGTCAAGGGCTTAGCAATTTCCCCAAATCCTTTAACAAATCGACGGAAGTAACTCGCCAGACCGAGGAACTGCCTTACTTCGTGGACATTACGTGGCACGGGGAAATCTCGTACAGCCATAATTTTTCGTTCACTAGGCTTTATGCCCTCCGACGAGATTTCGTACCCTAAATATTAAATTTTGGTATCGAAAAAACTACATTTAGCAAGCTTTAATGTGAGGCCGGCCTCTTGAATCACGCTAAGTACGTCTTCTAGTCGATTAAAGCCTTCGTCCACGGAAGCCGATGGAACAAGGAGATCATCCATGTACGCTAGTGCAGATGTAAATCTACGTGAACCCAGTAAACGATTCATCATTTTTTGAAAAACTGAGGGGGCGTTTGCCAACCCGAACGGCATGCGTTTAAATTCATAATGTCCGTCTGGGGTAACGAACGCAGTCAAGTGACGGCTCTGTTCTCCCATCGGTATCTGATAATAGCCCGAAGCCAAATCTAAAGTTATAAAAAACTTGTTGCCACTTAGGTTAGAAAGCTGGTCGTCAATTAACGGTAATGGGTATTTGTCTTTAATTGTTTTATTATTAAGCGCCCGGTAATCGACGCAAAGCCGAGGTTCTCCATCCTTTTTTTTTACTAGTAATATAGGACTGGCATAATTTGAATCAGACTCTTGTACGATATCATTTTTAACTAAATCATTGATTATATCGCTAACCTTTTGACGCTCATGATGTGACAGACGATAGGGTCTGTAGACAACTGGAGCCTTGTCTTGCAAATCTATATTCATTACAGTGCCTCTCGCACAACCCAACTCACCAAGATTAGCAGCGAAACAGTTTCTATACTTTTGCAAAAGTTTGTATAATTTATTGCGGTTGGTTTGATCCAAGTTATGTCCTACTTTAATATCGGATTCGTTTAAAGGCAATAATTCATTATGATTTTTATCAGAATGCACGATCAACGTTTTAGTCTCTTTAATGGGTGTTACTCGAGCAATTAGTTTCTCTGCTTTAAAAGTAATAGGAGCATCTGTTAAAGCAGTAACAAATATTATTCCTTTGCTGTCCTCTATACTATAACACCCCTGATGTAGGTAGTACTCCTTGTTTGGACTCATTCTAGTGCCTCCATCGGAGTAAATGTCACCTGTATACGATTCGCGTGTGAAAACTTCTACGAGCCCTCCCTTTATTATGACTACTTCTTTAGCAACATACAGATCGAGAACCGTGTCCCTATCGCTAGAGTCAAAACAAGGAGCCTGATAAAAATTAAGCCTCTCGCTATCTTTAATTACCATCACAGACGGCAGCTCAGTAAAGTTCTGCCCTATCAGCATTGGGGCATCCAATAATTCATCGTCAACGACCAAAACACTCAGTTCACTTTCAATTTCGTCAATTTTAACACAAACGGAGGACTGAAACTTGGGCTTCACATTAGAATTGCCGAAACCTTTTATAGTTGGCAGTAATTCGTAGCACTCTACTAGACCAAGGCTTTTAGCTTCCGAATTCCTAAGCATACTACACTCACTCCCAAAATCAATATAAGCATTTAGCCGAATACCATTAACATAAGCAATTTTATTAAATTTCTTGTTATTGCTTATAGAGTTATTTTTAGTGATAAGGTCTGAAGTTTTGGGATTTAATTTATTACGTAATTCTGAAGTTACTTGGAGTACTTTTTTTTCAGTACTCTGAGTAGTCTGGCTATTGGTTTCTTGTAAAGGCTTCCTAGCACATCTAATCGAATTATGACCCACCCTATTACATTTGACACATTTTATCAAAGGTTTGTTACAGGAAGGGTAATTATGACCGCGTTCACCACAGTTAAAACAAGTACCTTCAGTTGGCCTATTTGACGATGAAACCCTATTCTGATCGTTATTACTTGCGCGAAAATCACGCTTTCGATAAAATCGATCGGATGATCCTCGCACGGGCTCCTTCGTTAACGTTTGCTGTTGCGATGCTAAGTAATTTAACAGATCCTCAGGCTCTTCACATTTTAAAGCTTGAGCTCCATTTCTAATGGAATTATCAGAAATTCCGTATATAATACAATCAACGGCCTTGCGACCGACAACCTCGCATCTACTTAGTAATGATAATTTATCATAGAAGTAATCTCTAAGAGTTTCATCTGTGCGACTTTTTCGGCTTAGCATTTCTTCCAGGAGTTTACCAAAATTCACATCATTTGGAAATGCTTTCTTAAATTTGATTTGCCACTCATCCCATGAAAAATCGAGCGATGGAAGAGACTCATACCATTGTTTTGCTAGACCACATAATTTCTGAAGCGCGTAATGGATGGTTTGCGTCTCATCCCAGCCATATATTATAGCACACTGGTTTACTTTCCTCAACCACCGTTCAACATCCTGGGATTTATTGTTAGGGTCAAACTCAGGTAATACATTGGTTGTAGGAGTACTCTTACTTGAATTGCTTGGCAGCGCAGATAATATCTTCAGCAGGTCATCTGCCGAAATGCCTCTCTTAGTCTTCGACTTTTTCCTGGGCACTCGTGACTCGTCGGAATCACCGGAAGGAGATCGTAGTCGACATCTCGTCAGAGAACGAGGTCGCTCTGGAGTGTAGCTCTCGTTTTCTACACCAATATATACTCGTATATAGACTAAAGTAAATTTATATTAACACTACAGCTCACACTGTATGCGACTACCACAAGTGACTACTTTAAACTCTAAACTACAGCTTACCTACGTGGCTGTTTAAGACTATACCTACAAGTGCCTACTCTAAACTAGACTACAGCTCGCCCTCATGGCGGTATAAGATTGCACAGGAGCCTGTTGCCATCACTACACTACAGCTCACCTACATGACTGTATAAGATTGCAACAGTGCCTATTATTATCACTACACTACAGCTCACCTACATGGCTGTATAAGATGGCGCAAGCGCCTATAGTTATCGCTAAACTACAGCTCACCTACATGGCTGTATAAGATTGCACAAGTGCCTATTGTCATCACTAAACTACAGCTCACCTACATGGCTGTATAAGATTGCACAAGTGCTTACTGCTATATACACTACGCTCGTACAAATCTGAACAGCAAACCTCCATAGCTGAATAAGAGTGCACACCGCATAGGGGGTCTACACTACGCTCGTACATCTCTGAACAGCACACCTACATGACTGAATATGAGTGCACGCCGCATAGGGGTTCTACACTACGCTCGTACATCTCTGCACAGCACACCTACATGGCTGAATATGAGTGCACGCCGCATAGGGGTTCTACACTACGCTCGTACATCTCTGAACAGCACGACTACATGGCTGAATAAGAGTGCACGCCGCATAGGGGTCTACACTACGCTCGTACATCTCTGAACAGCACACCTACATGGCCGAATAAGAGTGCACGCCGCATAGGAGGTCTACACTATGCTCGTACATCTCTGAACAGCACACCTACATGGCTGAATATGAGTGCACGCCGCATAGGGGGTCTACACTACGCTCGTACATCTCTGAACAGCACACCTACATGGCTGAATAAGAGTGCACGCCGCATAGGAGGTCTACACTATGCTCGTACATCTCTGAACAGCACACCTACATGGCTGAATATGAGTGCACGCCGCATAGGGGGTCTACACTACGCTCGTACATCTCTGAACAGCACACCTACATGGCTGAATAAGAGTGCACGACGCATAGGAGGTCTACACTATGCTCGTACATCTCTTAACAGCACACCTACATGGCTGAATAAGAGTGCACGCCGCATAGGAATCATAGGTTACACAGTCATTAGAAATTGCCGCAATCAACAAAATCTAAACGGTTGCTCACCAAACATACTAAATAGCTGATCAAAAAATTCTGTGAGTGAAATAACGAAATAATATTCAAATTGTTGGAAGTGAAATCTTGTAGCGAAATTCAATTACATTCGGTTTATTCATTATATAAAATCAGTCCAATGCAACGGTAACCCTATCGAGGAGTAGCCTCGACCGAAGGTACCATGAGCATCAGCCCGACTATTTACTCCATATATTGTTAGACCGAAAACGCAACCCTATCGAGGAGTAGCCTCGACCAAAGGTACCACGTACATCGGCCCAACTATTGTCAATTATCCAGAAAATACGCTACAATGATTGCACACAGGATCATGAAACTACAAAATGCGGCACTAACCGCTCACTGAATTTTTCAAATACAAAAACAATACATCGATGTAAAGATTTTATAAAAAATACTTACGGTTTTTGTCCGACATGGCTCGCAGGGTCTATATTGAAATAAAACTTCTTGTACACCAATATTAACTTTATTTAAATGATAATAATATGCTTTACACTGAAGACAACTTTTTAATATTCCACTCGCGCGGTACTTTAGTGAGATCGACTTCACTATTCCACGGTCACCGAACAACTGCCTCCACCGTGGCCTGACATCGCCATCATCGACAATATGGCGGGGATGTCCCCTTCCAACTTTACTAACATCAATACAAGAACTAAATTAACCTTGATTTTAATAATAAATATTTGACAATCATAAATAATCTTAATTCTTATTAAATAATTAATATATTTAAAAGGCATAGTATGAATTAGTTACCAAATTAATTAAAGATTAATAAACTATTTATGTCCGTTAGAATTTAAAGTCAAAACAGCTACTAAATTGCAAATAATCAATAAAAATCACGACAGTAAGTTCTCTAAATGTGAAGGGGTGTCTCGTCCGCTTATAACAATGTCATCTAAAAATACACCAACATATGGAAAGTGAGCAAATAATTGCTCTAATTTCTTCTGAAAAATTCCTGGACTTGACGCAAGACCATATACGAGTCGGTTATACCGAAATAAGCCCTTGTGGGTATTTATTACCGTGAATTCACTACTTTTGTCTAGTTCAAATTGTGCGTAGGTCTGAGACAAATCAATTTTTGAGAACCGCTGTCCACCATGTAAGCGAGCCAGTAAGTCTTCAACCCTTGGCAATGGGTAACGGTCGACGTCTAACACTTTATTCAAAGTTAATTTATAGTCAGCACAAATCCTAATGTTACCGTCCTTCTTGACAACGGGCACGATGGGCGTAGCCCAGTCGGAGCGGTCGACAGGAGTGAGCACGCCATCACGCACCAGCTGGTCGAGCGTCTGCTCCACATGCTCGCGAAGCGCGTAGGCAAGCGGTCGCGCACGCATGTACACCGGCCGCGCTCCCTCGCGCAAATGAATAGTGACTTTGCCATCCCTGAAGCGACCCAGGCCGTCCTCGAACACCTCACAATATCTGGAACTAAATTCCCTTAAATTAAAATCTTCACAAGACACACTGTTTACATTACAACCGCTGCTACTGGCTGTGGGTATATTAATACCTAATTCAATTATCCACTGTCTGCCTAACAAAATAGTCTTCCCGTTATAAATTACAAACAAGTTTAAGTTTTTACTTATATCTTTGTATCTAACAACCGGTTTTATGACACCCAGTGGGCGAATAGTTTCACCAGTATAATATCTCAATAGCAAGTTACATTTCTCTAACTTCATATTAGCAAAATGCTTTTTGTAAACATCATAATTAATGCAAGATACGGCACTACCGGTGTCACATTCCATCTTTATACATTTGTTATCAATCACTAGAAATATAAAAATTGGGGGATAATTTTCTAAGGATAACTGATTAATAAAAAAATAAAAAAAAAATAAAATCATTTAATTCAGACAAAAAAGTCCATAGGCAAGGCAAAGTGGGTTAGTAACAAAAATGTTTGCTTATAACTAATGTTAGTAATTAAAACTAAACAAAAAGGAAATAGGCACACCGTCTACTCCTGCACAAAAGGCTCACTGGTTTCGCAGTACATGAAGTTCAGTGAACCTACTGAGCAGAACAGTATCGGATCTCTCACCAATCATTCTCAGGACGCTATTTCGGCTCCCACGTACTCGTCGCACCACCGACGCAACTTTTTTACGCATGATTGCGTAGAAGTCATCTACGCTGGCGTCAGTAAACATGCCGGATGCACTGCAATATCGAGGGAGCCGAAACAGAGCCCTGAACACATTATTATACTGGACGCGCAAGGCATTGTATGTCCTCTGTGTAAAGCTTGCCCACAGGCCGCCCGTGTAAAACGTCTGGCAGAATGCCTTAAACATCGTTACTTTAACTGGAGCTGTACAACGAGCGAACCTGTGTGCCAACATATTACCACGAACCGACAATGCCCTGCGCTCCCTCTCAATGTCAAATTCATCACTCAAATTTTCAGTTACAATGTGTCCAAGATATTTAAACTGTGCAACACGACTTAAAGGTTCACCATTAAGTAATATAGGTGGTATAAAGATATCTTTTTTCTTATTACATTTAAATAACATGAACTCACTTTTACTGACATTGTACCTCAAGCCATGTTCCACGGCATACACCTCACACACTTTTATCAGCTGTCTGAGACCACCAATTGAGGGGCTCAGCAGCACCATATCATCAGCGTAGCTCAAATTATTAACACATATGTCATCAATATGGCAACCAACATGCATGCTGCTGAACTCCTCAATCAGATGGTTAACATAAATATTAAAGAGTCGTGGCGAAGTCAGTCCGCCCTGCCTTACGCCACACTCTAGAGAATATTCATCTGAGTACACATTTCCCCATCTTACAATATTAAGCTGCTCACTGTACCAGTAAGCAAGGATATTTACAAGATCGGTTGGGACACCTGCACCTCTTAGCTTTGTCCAAAGCTTATGATATGACACCAAATCAAAAGCTTTGGACAAGTCCAAGAAGCATGCATATACTGGAGTTTGTCTCTTGACATAGTAGTCAACCGTGTGTTTCAGAGATAATATTGCACTTTCGGTTGACAACCCCTCTCTGAAACCGAACTGTGTATCTTGTAATGTCACAAAACAATCCAGTTTTCTATCCAATAACCCATCAAACACTTTTGCGATTATAGTAGCTAAAGAAATTGGCCTATAGTTACTTTTATCAGATACATCAGCAGTGACATTTTTTACTATTGGCACAACCACTGTTTTCATTAGATCAGACGGCAGATATGAGTGCCGTATACAAAAAGTATAAAACATTCCCAACACTCTATATAGGTGTACTCCCCCATGCTGCAGGTGCTCAACACTGAGTCCCTCATGACCTGGTGACTTCCCCCTTTTCATATTTTTAACAACATCAGCCACATCTTTACTTGAGAATCCAATAGGCTTTTCTACTGGGCCATATTCAGTATCAGACACCGACAGCAAGGAAGAACTCACCCGAAAATGATTCTTAAATGAATTTGCAATTGTTTTTGCATCACTGATGCCATCAACGCACACAGGCAGACTAGTCTTACCATTTAAACGCTTAGTGCCCTTCCAGAACTTATTAAATTTCTTAGCTGAATGTTGTGAGGCCAGTATATCCATTCTTATCTGCTCCTGGTTATTCTGACAGTACTTCAAGCGTGACTTGAAAACTCGTCGACTTTCACACATTTTATCATACAAAGATCCACTAACTGGTTTACCACCTAAGACATACAGTTGATAGTCCAGCCTAGCCTGCCTGTGGGCGCCTCTGACATGCTTGTTCCAACCATGTACACACTCAATGTTAGTCGGCTTCCTAGGTAAGACACTACGACTGTTTACTGCAGCGTGACTTAATATACTAACAATATTGTTATATAAGTGGTCAATTACAGATCTGTGTTGCATGTTTTTACACATATTATCAGCACATTCATGAAGATCATCAGGAAACATAATTCTTTTGAAGTTATTATTGCAAATTTCATGATATTTCTGTATTTCTTCTAATTCTCTAACTCCCCATACAACATTATTACGTACATAGCTGTGCACTTCTACTTTAGCTCTAATAACTTCCAAATTACAAGTCACCTGTAAAGGGAAATGATCTGACCAATATACATCATTGTGGACCATAATATCCACCACAGATTGCCATGCTGACTTGGTTACCACACAGTGGTCCAGCCATCGCTTACACCCATACACTTCACTTTGAAAAGTATAAGTGTCAGAGGACATACCTAATTTGACTAGATCAGCACATATCCATTCATTTTCCTTACAGAAATCAAGAAGCTCACTACAAAACGGAGCACTTGGATGTGCATTGAAATCCCCCAACATAAAAACTACTTCGATACTATTGTCTTGTATAATTGCATTCAACTCACCCAAACACTGAGTAAATTCCGGCAAGTTCACAGTTTGGTCAGTGGGCATATACACGCTCATAAGTAACATTTCACGCCCCGCTCCAGTCATTACTTTAATCGCAACTATACGCTCACTTATGCACTTCACTACCGTAACATTGCGGAAAGCACTTTTTCGCCAAAGTATTGCAACCCCTCCGTGAGGTCTGCCTCGTAGCACTCCTGCGGTTAAGTCCACTGCCGACTTCCCCGTGTATCCGAAGTTGTCGTCAATATCACCCAATACTTGCAAATCGTACGGTAGCAGCCACGTTTCCTGAAGGGCTATCACATCTGCCGATTTACATAAAGTTCTTACACATTCCATGCTTCTTTTAATATTTTTACAGTTATAACTTATTAGCGTACTATTCATTTAATTGTATGTCATCTTTATCGGAATTCCGTGGTCTAAACCGTATGAATCTTCTAAACGTTATCCCGTCCGGCCACAAGTTGTCATTTAAAAAGGTATCTATTTTACTAATTGACACGAATATTTTAAAAGAGTTGTACGGCCTTTCTTTCTTCATGGTAATTTTTTCAAGAAATACTTTTTCCTGTGTCTTGTGTCTTGTCTTATATTTGTTACCTCATCACTGCCACCGCTACTGAACTCAGTAGTGTCATCGATAAAGTTCTGTTCAGCATTATTGACTACCGGACACACTCGTCGTAGATGGCCCGCCTGGTTGCACACCCGACACACATAGCGTGCAAACCTGCATGACTTCGTGTCGTGATTAGCGCCACATACTCAGCACTGCTGGCGCGGCTTGGCCCCGCCCGGTCCACCGGCGACGACGGTGACAGATGTGCCCGCGCCGCGACGGGTAGCCGCATTGCGCATCTCGCCAACCATCACGTTGGAGCGCGTGCTGCCGCTGCCTCGGCCCCGTGGCAACACCGCCTCCCTTCTCCTCTGCATCCCCGCAATCGCCTGGCAATCTGCAGATGCAACTTCGCCTCCCTTTCGCTTACCTTTGGATTCCATCAAAGCTGCGTCCTTTTCTGCCGACTCCATACTCAAAGCTAAAGTGCATGCTTTATGGAAATCTAACTTTTCTTCAGCAAACAATCGCTGTCTTATTGTTTCACTTGCTAACCCGCATACCAGCTGATCGCGTAAACCTTCGTTCAGCCACTGCCCAAAATCACACGTCCTAGACATTTTCTTCAGTTCTGCTATGTAATCAGGTATTTTCTCCCCCGTATTTTGTTTCCTATGATGAAACTTGTAACGTTCCGCTAAAATACTGGGGCGTGGCTGAAGATGTTTCTCCATTATGTCCGTTAAATTTTTAAATGTTTTACTGGTTGGTTTTTCTGGAGTGCAAAGATTCACCAAAAGTTCGTAGCCTCTCGCTCCCATCACTGTCACTAATGTAGGTACCTTTAACTCTTCACTTATTTTATTCACGATAAAATATTGTTCCAACCGCTCCACGTACAACCGCCAATTGTCCACTTCCACATTAAACTCGGAAATTTTTCCGATTGACATGTTTACGTTCCTAATACGTCTATAAAACACTCGATTAATGTGAAATCCCGTATTCTCGTCGCCACTGAGAGATATTCAGCTGATTATTACTCATTACGCAAGGAAACAACAGCTAACCCAAAAGACGTTTATTAACGAAGTGACCATGACAAAATGTGTACACAACTACCTTCTACTTATCAACTATTTCTTATACATATTTTATACTAATACCTTACACTCCTCAACGCTGTCAGCAGGTAAAGTGCCCAAGAGACTGGCAGCGTTGCCGCGTTGTATGGCAACACAAGGGTTGGCTTTTTCTTTGGCCAGAGGCTACTCTGGCCAAAGAAAAAGCCAGCCCTTGGGTCAGAGGAAGCGTCAACAAGGCGTTTGGAAATATACTTAAAAAGACTGTGAGCACTAGAACTTCACGGCCCTAGAGTTTCAACCCCAAACGGCTCGAAAATATAGTTTCCACAAAGGTTACTATATTTACGCCGCTTGAGGTTCTCCGCAGCCGCAGCGGCAGCACCAGCACAACACGAAGAGCTTGGAAGATGCGATGGCGCAACAGTATCGACGCAAGTTGCGTCCCAAATACAAAAGAATCACTTTTTACAGCGGCTCTAACTTCTAAATCGCGTATTCCGTCTATAAACACCTGTACCAGATTTCCATCAATGCAGCTATTACAGAAGTCACAACCCCATCTCGAACCTTAATTTCACTCAAGGCCTTCTCTCAAGTCTGCTCAGGAGCAGGCTCGCCAGTTGCAGGAGCAGCTCGCCAGTTGCTGCCTGCAGCTGCGCTATTAAGACAGACGAGTCAGGCATTGCTGGTGCTGGAGTAACGCCTGATGAGCCAGCGACTGGCTCTGACGTAGGCTGGACACAATCCGGTGTCTGTGTCGGGGAGTCTCCACATCGCCTTTGGTCCATGCCTTCTTATCGCTGACTCCTCGCACTGATACTATTCGTGTCGTCTTTGGGTAGGATCAGCATTATTTATCCCTCATTTCTGACACCACATTGTTACGAGCTGGAAATGTGATAAATTAAAACACTACCAATTAGAAACACGAATTAACTTTAATACTCGCAAAACACTTTTACATAATTGCAAATCACTACTGAACACTTTATCGCACTGATATCTCTTTGAACCTTTGGTTGTCTCGGTTAAAAGGAAACTGACTCGCTTCGTCCTCTTTCGGTCATTTTATACCCCAAACACACAAAAGATATTCGAGAAAATTCTATTATTCCATAAAGCTACCTCAAAAACATTAACAAAAAAAAAACTTAAAGATGAAATACCCAACTAAGAAAAAGTTACTTTACGCCGTCGGCATACGGTCGAAATTAAAATGGCAAGTACCGCCGACGCCGGGCGCGGACAAACTACCTACAGAATGGAAAAAGGTAACTTAAAGAATATACTCGACTCTTGTCGGTACTTCACAGTTATTAGCAAGGTTTCTCGAAGATTCTACATGACTGACGTAACACTAATATATCTATATTATAATCCCCTTAGGTTTATAGATATTTTATTTTTAGTGCAGTAATCGCGATTAAGTGGATTTATTTGTAATTAACGACTGATTAAAACATAAGACGATACTGTGATAACACAGTGAATCAACATCCGTCGTCACACACCAAGATATTTATAAACACTAATACAGGAGACAAAACACTGGAATTGGGGAATCCCAGTGTTTGAACATCGTCATCGTCGTCGTCATCGTCATTCAAAAAGGCACTTAATAGTTTGCTTAGTGACAAATGTTACCTACTACACACTGGAGGAATTTTTCAATTTTCAAAAGTGATTTGATTTGATTTGTCATCTGCCTAGCTTTTCAAAATTAAGCTTTATCTGCTTCCTGTCTACTCACGTTCAGCTATAAACCCAGTATTTAACTTGGAGCGACTACCTGTCTGACCTCCACAACCTTGCTGTCAGACTTTCCAACCACTGACTAACTGTTACGATAGTCAAATATCTGTAAATGACAGCCGAAAGCAACGTCTCACTGTGCCTTCTCATTTACGTTTTATTAAGGTTAGCCAGATGGCAAAAACCGAAACCCTTATAGATGCGTCACGTCTGTTTGTCCGTCTATCTGTCCGTCCGTATGTCACAGCCATTTTATTCGGAAACTATTAAGACTACTCAGTAAAAACTCGGTAACGTAGGTGTGTTCTGTGAACCGCTTTACGATTTTCATACAAAAATAAATGCAATAAAAGTTATAGCGCGTAGACATTTAAACAAGCTTAAAAAACGAAAGGTCACCGGAGACCCCCTTATCTCTGCTTTAAATGCGTTTAGAGTTGCCAAGTCCCGCTACAGAGCATCGGTAGAAAAATCTAAAGGTAACTTACTGCGGAAAATAGTAGAAAAGTTAGATAAAGAAGGTCCGTGGTCTCCATTGTATCACGAGTTCAAAGCAAACCGATCAGTGGATCTTGCGTTCGTCGAAAACATTAAAGTAAACAACAAACACACCACCGGTATTGAGGAGACAACCGAAGCTCTATTAAATACTTTGATACCTGATGATTTGCCTGATAATGACAATGATTACCACAAGCAGATCAGGGCGTGGGCGGCTGTGCCACCTGAATCACCAGCGTCAGACCTTCCAACCATTGACGAATTAATTAAAGTTGTCAAGAAACTCCCACTTAACAAATCGTCAGGTGAAGATAAAATATCTAATCGGATGATAATAGAAGCATGTAAAACACCGGCCGACGCAATTTTAAGTGTTTACAACCGTTGCATTGCAGAAGGCGTTTTTCCTCGTATATGGCAACGCGGCTTTATACGAATAATTCCGAAAAGTGGCGACAAGCCACCGGACGACCTTACTACCGTCTTACCGCCCTATAACACTACTACCATCTTTGGGGAAACTCCTGGAGCGTCTTATCGTTCCACGTTTACTACCAGACGGACCGAAATTTCACAACAACCAATTCGGTTTTACCGTGGGAAAATCTACCGTAGACGCGGCACTTTCTGTCCGGAAAATTGTCAATACATCCGAACATAAGTACGTAGTTGGGATCTTTCTAGATATTTCTGGGGCTTTTGATAACGCATGGTGGCCGATGCTACTCCTTAAACTGAAAATTCGTGGTTGCCCTAAAAACATATACAATCTTGTATACTCGTACTTCTTAAATGGTTCCGCGAAACTCAAACTCGGACATCATTCTATGTCAAAGTCCCTCACCATGGGATGCCCCCAGGGTTCGGTTATGGGTCCGTATGTATGGAACGTAGGCTTTGATGACTTCCTCGCGATTCCACTTCCATGCGGCTGTTCATTAACCGGTTACGCGGACGACGGCCTGCTGCTCATTCAGTCAAGTACTCGGGCTGGACTCGAAAATTTGGCTGACACTTGCCTAAAATTAATATCCCAGTGGGGTGATCGTAACCGTCTGACCTTTGCACCACATAAAACTTATCAACTTCTTTTAAAAGGTAATCTTAAATCATGCCCCAGTATAAAATTTAATAACGTTCCCGTGAAAAAGAAGGAGTCCGTGTGCTACCTTGGGTTTGTCTTAGAGAGGAATTTTTCATTCATTGAACATATAAAAACCGTCGGTGAAAAAGCTAAAAAGAACTTTTATGCCTTAACGAGAATATCTAAATCTACGTGGGGTTTATCATTTGTAACTCTGAAGACGATCTATGGGGCTACTTACTTGGGGTGTATGTGCTACGGGGCACCAGTTTGGTCCGATAGGGCCACCATAGGAGCGGCATGACGTAAATTACTTCAAAGCCAGCGGTTGGCCTTGATTTTCTTGTGTAAAGCGTATAGGACGGTTAGTACTGAAGCCTTACCGGTACTGGCAGGGGTACTTCCAGTCGATCTCGAAGTGCAGCGCCGTGCTTCAATGTACTATTGCGCACGAGAGACCGCGGACGCAGACTTTTTAATACAACGTGACCGTACTAAAATAGCTAGATTACTTAAACCACAGACTGACGTCTGGGAGGATCTTTTGTCAGAATGGCAATGTAGGTGGGATAATTCCATCAAAGGCCGACACCTCCACCAGTTCTTTCCATCCGTTCGTGAGCGGCTGGCCAGGACATGGCTGGAGGTGGATCACTGTGTTGCCCAATTTCTCACTGGTCATGGTAACTTTAAGAGTAAATTATTTTCCTTCAAGCTTGTTGCGTCGCCTTTTTGTCAATGTTCTACATCTGACTGCGAATATGAACAATCTGCACATCACATTTTATGGGAGTGTAGTCTTTGGCAGAATGAACGCAATGTTATGTTGGATAGTGTACAGGTTACATCCGGAGTTATTTACTATACGGACCTTGTAGAAACTAGAACAAATTTCCGTGCGTTCAAGCATTTTTGTCATACCTATTATTGGAATCAGATATAACAGCTCACAACTTAGGACCCAGTAATATTAATGACAACAATATCCGTGGTGCTAGGCAACTGGGCTTATCCCAGTTGTATGCGTCCCTGTGTGCCTATTGGCCTTGTTCTTTTCTGTCTCCTGCTGATATGGAGGGAAGTGGAAATTTCTGCTTTTCCTACTCCTCCGCTATTCTTTTCTGATTAATTTCGTTGCGGGATCCAAGACAGTCAAATCATTTCTCTGGGACTTCGTCGAGCTTATAGGGTTACACCCCATACAAAGAAAAAAAACTTTTTTCATCAAAGTCTTAAAAAATTACATTGAGATTTTTAATGTGGCGTCT
Organism: Diarsia rubi; assembly: GCA_932274075.1. Lineage (NCBI taxonomy): Eukaryota > Metazoa > Arthropoda > Insecta > Lepidoptera > Noctuidae > Diarsia > Diarsia rubi. The sequence goes on along the minus strand of OW026417.1, from coordinate 18,790,986 downwards.
CTCCAACCACTACTCAATGAGAGGACTTACAGCCACTGTTGTGGCGTGCCCTGCACGGGGTTGCGACAGTCGCTCTCTCCATGTCGCCATGCCATGTGATCACACTGGAGGCCTGTCCACTGCGCAGCAATTTGCCGCGGCAAAGGAGTGACTCCCCGGTGCAGCGCCTCCGCGTGCTCAGGCGCGCGAGGACTATCGCCTCCAGATCCTATGGCGGCAATCCAGCAAGGACATTCGCCGCCTTGCGGGATATCGTACCCACGGACTAGCCTTACGGCCATCAGCTTTTGGGGTGCGTTCAGGTAGTGGGCGGCCCGCATCTTCGAAGCCCGTGCCCACACTGGGGCCCCGTGAAGGGCCATGGACCGCACGATCACTGCATAGAGCCTCCAGCAATAGGCGTTTTGGCCTCCAGTCTGGGAGCCAGACGTCGGAAATGCTCAACGAAGTTCCACCGGCTGTCGAGGACGAGTCCTAGGTACTTCAAAGGAGTCCCTATAATGCACGTCACTGTAATGCACATACCAGCAATGCGCGACACTGGATTGCACAACACGGGTGTGTACGCCCTTGTGAAAGGAACCATCACAATGTCTCCAAATTCTCGGCTGTACCTTGCTTGTCCGACCCAAGAATGTACGGCACTTTAAATGGCGACATCGCGTGATGGGCCGATTGGTTAGCCAATCAGGTGACTCGGAATTTTGGGACAAGGTACAGCCGAGTATTTGGAGACATTGTGATGGTTCCTTTCACAAGGGCGATGTTGATTAATGATTCCAAGACCATAATTATTTCATTGTAAAAGACAAATTCACATTTTCAAATTGTTCATTCAATGTTTACAAATGAAATCGTACGAGGAATATTTTGTTGGATCAAAAATAAATTTTGGGATATTATTTCAACAACAACCAATAAATAAATAAACAATCACTTACCAACGTTTTACTCACTTATCTAAACAAAAACACAATAAATCACTTCACTTCACACATTGTTTAAGTACACTGACATTTCAATTTTCGGTCAGTGTCGTCTTGGGGGCACTATGAAAAAAATACTTAGAAGAATTTCGCGACCAATTTCGAGGTACCGCTCGCCGGCCGCTGCCGCGGCACTGCTCGCTTCGCTCGCTCGGCTCGCGCGTAGTTGGTCACAGTTCTAACCTAACCTAACCTATGGATCCCTTCGACATCGTTTTTACGACAAACGGTTAGTCGGAGACAAAAAACATCAAGACACTTTTAGCCTTATACATATTTAGGTGTTTTATACGATAGAATCGAGAAAACAAACGATTTGCGAAAATAACACTTTTTAAGCTAAATTTTTCTGTCTTTTCCAAGGGCTTACACACCCGTGTTGTGCAATCCAGTGTCGCGCATTGCTGGTATGTGCATTGTCGTGCTGTACAATATCAAGCCGGACAATCTTGGTTCAGGCCGAGAATGCGCGACATCGGAATGTACGTGTTTTGAATTCCAATGACGTACATTCCTATGTCGCGCATTCTCGTGCCGTGCATTGTTGATGTTGAGCATTGCTGGCTCCCCTTCAAAGTACACTCGACGCCGATGGGAACCTCCCACCATTACCTGGGATCCCGCGTAAGAGCATTCCCACGTCCATGGAAGCCCATGGCCTCCGACTTGTGAAGCGCCACCTCGAGACCCAGATCCTCTCCACGACTATCGCAACCCCGCGTGTCAAATTGTCGGCCGCCGCCGTTGTGTTCACCCTTGCGAGTGGATAAAAAAGAATGGGATAATAATATTCGATGTGTTATTTTAGACCGTTTTAGTCCGCCGTCCGTGACTCGGAAAGCAGGTTAAGTCGTTGTTTGTTATTTGATGACCGCTTTTGCTGAAATTAAAAAGCCAACACCTCTTACTAGCGTTTATTATTTTTTCATTTAAATGTATTACTTTTACATGCATCATTCGGAGACCGTTAAAGGGTAAAATTTTTATTACAAGGCGCATCAAAGTGCATACAAGAACAGACATACAGTAGCAATCTGGTGATTCCATATTATATATTAAACGATTAAACCTTATCAGAGACCATCATAAATTACTAAGATATCTTTAAGATTAAAAAATAACATGTCGTATAAATTAAAGAGATTTTTTATTTACGTCCATATCTGTTCCATGTGAAGAAACAAAATGATTCGCACAGTGTTTATTTTAACTATTTGCGTGTCTTACGCAGTCAGTGATATAAGTAAATGTGTGAGGTACACGTTTGAGCAAAATAATGAATGGTTGACAAATAGGCATGCGAGTTGTGGCAACATGCCAGTTTGGATTGATAATCAGTACAGTAATATTGACCTGAGTGCTAAAAATAACCAAAGTACTACATTTATTACGCCTACTTCCACACAACAAGACAGTTGTATGTCATCATCCATTTTTGCAGTGCAGCAAGGTGGGACAATAGAAGTTAACATTTATAGGGCAGAAGGTTCCTCAAATTTTATCTCAGTTTATGCCATGTCTTCAGGAGGATTAATTGTAGGATCTAGTCATGCTAACTCGGCTCTGATCGGTTGGAACACACTAAAGATAACCTGGACCCGCAATGACATCTACAATGGCTTCGTGAGTATTGGCAATATTTATTTATTTAACCAGTAAGTCCAGTAGTGGTAGAATAGACGGGTCGACTAACAATTTAAAATGTTTCAGATACTTATTGATGGCCGAGCGCAGCAAAATTCCAATGTATTGGTCGATTCATTTCGCTACATACCGCCTGGTACGGCTGAAAGTGATTGTCAACTCTACGAAGACGAAACAACCACACCAGAACCCACTACACCAGAACCAACCACTCCAGAGCCGACTGCACCAGAGTTAACTACGCCAGAACCAGCTGCACCCGATACCACAACCCTCGGGCCAACCACATCCAGGCCGAACAGTTTACTGTTTAAATTAAAAATGAAGTTAAAGTTGCCTTTACCCTGAATAATACAAATTATAAAAATTGTCGAGACAATAAAATTATTTTCCAGTTTCGAAACACATACTGTTATTTTTTTTGGTTTTTCTAAAATATTTATTAAATTCACAGCCAATAAATTCATATTTTGACTCTGCCTTTACATTTTATTCTAGAAATTATTATCTATTTCCTCGAAAATCACTATTTCCAAAATACAAATCTTGCACGACAACACTAGCTGCGACAAATTTACTTGAAACGTGAAACCACACTGTCGCGTACTGAATTTTAATATATTAGAAATACTTATTACTTATTCAAGGAGGAGGAGGAGCTCGTGGCTTAACAAGAACTGCCACTCGGGTCGATCTTTAGGTTAAGCTGCGCTTGCCTAGGTCGATCTGTGGATGGGTGACCGCCCATTACATACCGAGTTTCCTCCGTTCCTCGGAAAGCACGTTAAGCTGTTGGTCCCGGGTGCCATATATAGATCTTTGGCAGTCGTTACGGGTAGTCAGTGACCTGAAAGTCTGACATCCAGTCTTACCAAAGGGTATCGTATTACCTAGTATTAACTGGGTTGTGGAGGTCAGATAGGCAGTCGCTCCATGTAAAATACTGGTATTCAGCTGCATCCGGTTAGACTGGAAGCAGACCCCAATATAGTTGGGAAAAGGCTAGGCAGATGATGATGACTTATTACTTATTCAAAAGAAGCACTATATTATTCATCTCGATTTCTCAAACCTATCCTCAAACGGGACTAGATCACAGTCTAAATATTTGTTGCAACAGTGGTAGCAGTCCCGACTTCCTAGCAGTAAGTCGTGGCTTTGATCTCATAACGGTTAAGAAAAATATGGGAACTGGCCTAGAACCGATAAGTAGATCAGGAGCTATGAGGGTACAGTTGAACATACTCACATACATACTTGCATACATACATATCCAGTCAAAATCATAACTCTCAAATCAAAGGGCTTTGCCGTAGTCCGGTAAAAAATCCTAGACATGTGACATCTACCGAACATGGGGTCTTCGAAGTAGATTATAGCCCATTCCCTCTAATAGAGAAGATACCTTTGTCCTAGCAGTGGGCACAACATAGCAATAAACAGGTCTTGTTCTTTATCGAGTGGTTAGTGCTTAACCTGGTGTCACAGATTCTATGAAACTCTCTCTGACTTGGCTTTACACGCCGTCAAGAAATATCCTAGGTAAGCAGGTTTCTTCATGATATTTTCTTTCACCGAAGCAAGTGATAATTATAAAATAACCAAATAAATCCGAAATCAGAAATGCGTGTCTTGGGTTCGGGTGGGACGGTCACACCAGACATTTTATAAATACTGTGCCACCAGACATTAGATCACTAGATGAGATGTTGATGAGTGTTGAAAATGAAACATTGAAAAGATATTTTGGTATCTACTCTGATTTTACACGTGGAAATGACAAAATATTGGAATATTCAATATTTTTTTGCTCTGATTTTGGAAAGAATAAACCACAAACCTTTTTGCAAACGGACTTTAAAAAAAAATCTAATACAAACGTCTATAATTATTTACTTTCAGAAGTCGGTGGTTTGCTTTGTTTTATTGATTTTTTTTGTTGCAGAGAACACAAAATTATCATCATTAATAAATTTAATCAAGGACAATGAACACCAGGAGGGAAAAACTAAAGTACTAAACCGCTTTTTCGTTGCGTGTCGCGGGCTCGATCCCCGCACGGAAATAATATTTGTACGGCCTACAGATAGTTGTTTCGGGTCTGGGTGTGTTTGTGTATGTGAGTTTAAATGTTTGTAAACGCACCCACGATAAAGGTGAACTTCCTAGTGTAGGAGAACGTTTAAAAAAAAACTAATCGGTCTATAAATGACGGAGTTATGACGTACATAACATACAATAAAAAACGTGATTCTAGGTCAAGCGGGAACTACCGTATAGGTTTTCGACCTAAAACCTATAGGCTACTTCCAGTAAAACTAGAATGGCCAATATTAGTTAAAAACAAGGTCTTACAGCACAAGTAAAGGAAAAGATGTCAAATGGTACAAACAAGTTTTCGTGAAAATCTGAATTTGCCAATATCTTATAATAATGTTGACGCAGGACCTTGATTTCAGCCATTTAATTCGGAAACTATTAAGACTGCACAGTTGAAACTCGGTAGGTAACAAAAATTAGAAAATATAATAATAAGTGGGGACTCCCCATGAAACTAATAAGAAACTAAAAAAAAATATTTTACCTATTCTTGTGGGGAGTTTCAAGAGAGGTCTTTTAGAAAAATGACATTGAGTTCCGTAAACCATTTTTTTCTCAAAGTCAATCGTTTGAAAGATAGACACTTCCAAAGTTGTAAAATAAATGTGTGCCCTATAACATTTAAACTAATAAAGCAAAAAATATAAAAAAAATATATGTGCTGTTGATTGAAATGAAAACTTTCAACCAGAATTACTGAGAACGAAACATAGTTACTTAATAGTTTTTAAGATAAATATTTAAAAAAAAACCGCAAATAAAACTTTGCCATTCGTACAAACACTATGAAAAAGAAATTATTCATAAAATTGGTTTTTCGGTTGCCGCTTTAACAAGAAATAATACACATTACTGGGGGCTTTCCTACTACGATGGTACGGAACCCATCATGTGTAAGTCCGACCTGCACATGTCCCTTTTTAACCTTTTGAGGTTCGGAAGATACAAGCAATCCAGTCGAATTGATAATTTACTTCGTTTTTGAAGTGATTAACTAAGTACTAACTGAGAACTAGTAAATATTTATTAAATTACTGTAACATTCTTAAACTAAAGCACCTTTTCTGTAGTAGGTACTCTGAAAATCAGATACTTGTACGATATCATTTTATTTCTGTTAATATAATTATTATAATCCCCTTAGGTTTATAGAGATATAGTGAAGTAATCGTGATTAAGTGGATTTCTTGTAATTACCGGCTGATTAAATAAACATATGACGATACTCTGAAAACACAGTGAGTCAACATCCGTCATCACACACCAAGATATTTATAAACACTAATACAGGAAACAAAACACCGGAATTGGGGAATCCCAGTGTTTGAACATCGTCATCTGCCTAGCTTTTCAAATTAGGCTTTATCCGCTTTCTGTTAAGTCAGGTTCATCTAAACACCCAGTATTTAACTTGAAGCGACTACCTGTCTGACCTCCACAACCTTGTTGTCAGACTTTCCAACCACTGGCTAACTGTTACGATAGCCAAATATCTGTAAATGACAGCCGAAAGCAACGTCTCAATCTGCCTAACTTCTCATTTACGTTTTGTTAGGGTAAGCAAAAAAGCACAAAACAAAACCCTTATACATTCGTCATGTCTGTCTGTCCGTCCGTATGTCGCAGCCACTTTGTTCAGAAACTATTAAGACTACATAGTTAAAACTCGGTACGTAGATGTATTCTGTGAACTGCTCTACGATTTTTATACAAAAATAAAAACAATAAAATATTAAGGGGGTCTCCCCATGTATGGAAGTATAACTAAAAACAACTTTTTTCATTAAACCTATACAAGACTTAAAAAATTACATTGAGATTTTTAAAACCATTTTTTCTCAAAGTCAATCGTTTGAAAGATATACACTTCTAAAGTGGCACAATGAGTGTTACCCTCTAACTTTTAAACTAACTGCCGCACTCAGAAAGCTGTAATGCTTACTTAAGCCGTCCCTCAGTAACGACGTTCAATTAACCACGCTCGGAGTGGGTTAGTGATTCATTAATAGGCCTAATGAACCACGAACTTTAAATGGGGCTCGACCCTTTTTTTTTTTTTTTGGTGTGTGTAAAATCATCGAATAACCCCTCCCGCTCTTGGGCAGAGCGAAAGGGATGTGTCAGACTTCTACTGACTAAAAACCACCCATGTTCCTTCTTCGCCCTCTATGTCGAGGCCGCGATAACCGTTGGACTACCCGCGGCCCCGACAGGCGTCGGCCCTTTCGGGCCCCTCCCATGTTGCTGACATCTCTTTGAGGCGCGCGTGGAACACGAACGCGCCGTCGACACGGCCTGTTTTCGTCTTGAGACGGACGGACGGCGAGTTAGCCCATCACTCACCGTCCACAGGCCCGCGTCTACGGTGGCCGGAGGTCATCGCGGGACCCCCGACGCCTGGAGCGCCTCCCGCGGCGGCTGGGACGAGAGGTTCTCTCCCTCTCGCGTTCCGCCACCTCCTTCGCCAGCATCACTGCTTCGCAGAAGGAGGCGACGGCGTCCCATTCCTCCTCGCCCCGGACCATGGCTTGCACCAGGGCCGGGCGCGAGAGGTCGCCGCCGCCGATCGCCGCTACGAGAACACGGCGGGGCTCCGCCCAAGCGGGGCACACCTCCACTGTGTGCTCCACCGTGTCCTCCGGCCGATCCTCACAATGGTGGCATCCGGGCGTTTCCTCCCGCCTGATTCGGTGCAGGTACCTCCCGAAACAACCGTGTCCGGTGAGGACCTGCGTCAGACGGAAGGTGAGGGCGCCGTGGCGCCTCTCAAGCCACTCCTCAAAGAGGGGACTTACCGCCACTATCGTGGCGTGCCCTGCACGGGGTTGCGACAGTCGCTGTCTCCATGTCGCCATGAGATCGCACCGGAGGTCTGTCCGCCGCGCAGCAATTTGCCGCGGCAGCGGAGTGACCCCCCGGCGCAGCGCCTCCGCGCGCCATTGATGCAGGCGCGCGAGGACTATCGCCTCCAGATCCCACGGCGGCAATCCGGCAAGGAGGTTCGCCGCTTCGCGGGAGATCGTGCGGTACCCCCGTACCATCCAACATGACCCTTTTGGGGCACGTTCAGGTAGTGGGCGGCCCGCTTCCTCAAAGCAGGCGCCCACACCGGTGCCCCGTAAAGGGCCATGGACCGCACGATCCCATGGGGCTCGACCCTTAGGGTGGTATTACACTTATTAAATATATAATTAGAAGTGGGGCCAAGAAAATTATAACAGAAGCCAAAATAAAACCAGCAAGACTGGAAAGATGTTTTGGTGTTTGGAATTGAAGATTTCCTTATACTGATTATGAACTGAATACAGTTATGGCTGTCAAATGTTCATGTGCCAATGAACTGGGATGGCATTGATATTTATAATGATGATGTTTTATTTTAATGTTGTATTGTAATGTTAATTTTTGATGTTGTATCAAATAGTGAAAACTCCAACAGCAATGGTTGTATGGTGCAACAATCTTCGGTGGTTAATGTTTCTCATAATAATAATTCTTTAATGAATAAAAATCCATAAAATAATCAAATAACTTTTATTTCAATACATATAAATAGTTAATCAGTAAGGACTTGTTTTGTAATAAATTTCTTCAGTTCCTTTAATTCTATTTTATTTGTTTTCTAATAAATATTTGTTCCTCTCTTCCTCTAACAATGCTGCTTTTTTTCTTATCTGCTTGATTTCCTGTAAAGAAAAGTATAATATATAAAAGTATATAGAAGTATAATATAAGTATATAGTATATAAAAGTATAATATAAGTTACATACATAAACTCACGCATTTTTCCCATAAGTGTAGGCAGAAACCACAGAACGCCACCTGCTACGATCCTTACATACTCCTTTTGCCTCGTCCACATGCATACATCTAGTCACACACGCACACAGGTTACGAACTGGTTAATATATAAGTTAATCTGGCTATAAATGGTTCTAAACATTACATTACATTTGACGGCAAGGTTAGCGCAGTGGCTCGAGCAGTTGACTGCTGCTTTGAATATTGCGGGTTCAATTCCTTGAATCAGGTCTGGGTATTTGTGTATGTGAGTTTATATGTTTGTGAACGCACCCACCATACAGGAAAAATTCCTAGTGTGCGGCAAATTTTTTTTTAAATAAAATAAGATCAATAGTTGAAAGCCATAGTTATGCACCTGTGTTTTCAGTATAACTGCATTTCTATCTTTATCTTATTTTCTAAATTTCTTGTTGTCATCACAGCCTCTCGACGAATATAGTCGGTAGGTCTACGCACTTCTTGATCGGTGGTTTTGATCACAGCTTCATTTTTCTTATCACTGTAATCAAAAATTAAAGATATTTAGTATAAAGACAGATGGATGAAGTGTGTGATAAATGATATAAAGGGAAAAGGAATAAATGATAGCGTGACCACTAACAGGGTAGAATGGAAGAAAAACACATGTTGCACTGATACCAATTAGCATGGTGTAAGGGCAGGATGATGATGATGATGAGTATAAAGCGAACTAAACAATGTTGTATTGTAAGACAAATTTTATCTTACGTTTTTGGGTACTTACATAAAAGAGAGAGCGTGTAGGCTTTTCAATTGTACAGCGTGCTTCGCGGGCTCCATCTTCCTTACGAACTGATATTCGACCATCACGGACCCAGACTGTAGTTCTTCTCACGAGCCATTTTGCTAGCATCTGCATGTATGGCGGCTTTAGTCAAAGGTGAAAGATGCTCTGAGACGAAGATAGGTTATTTGGCGCCTCCGTAGCCCAAGTGGCTTGAAATAAGTTTAACGGAAACATGAGCACGTCATGATAAAGCTGTAATTAAACTTTTTAATACAGCTACACCAACTGCGTATCGATGTGCATATCGATAGAATGATTTGACGATACTCCGCCCTACGGATACGAAACGGTGTCATTAGCTGGTGAACCCATTTAATATGTTTCTGGGTAGTATCGTTCACTAAGGAATCTAGTGGGAATTAGCTAGTGACGCATTAGGACTAATTTAATGAAGCTTTCCGAGTGCGGCAGTTAGTCTTTGTTTTTAGTTTTAAGATTAATGAATATTATTGTAATGTGTTAAGAAGTAGATCTTGTTGGTATTTTATGAACTCGTAATTCATACTAATATAAGTGGATTACTCTGTTTTTATAGCAATAATGTTCTTTCGTGCATGATTTCAGGTATGTCAATAAAATATACGTATCGCCTGGTTTTGAGTTTATGCTGGAATTACTCCGAAACTCGGCGGCTGTTTACTGAAATAGCTTTTGTAGAAGTTAATATGATAATTGTAGACAATAAGAAAACAAAGTTTGATTTTGAAACTGCTTGGTACGGGATTCTATACTCAAGAAAACATTCTCCTTTTTTTAAAAAAAAAAAAAACGTTGCCCCTCACTAGGAATTTCTCCTGTATCGTGGGTGCGTTCACAACCATTTAAACTCACATACACAAATACCCAGACCCGGAACAACTATCTGTAGGTCATACAAATATTTGTTCCGTGCGGGAATCGAACCCGCGACACGCAGCGCAGCAGTCCATTGCTTGAGCAACTGCGCCAACCGTGCCGTCCTTTCTTAAGAAATAAGCAGTACCTTTGTCCCCAAATGATAAGTAGGTATATTATGTTATTTTCCATTACCAAGAGGCAGATATCGTCCTGAACAAAAAAAAAACACAATGACGGGGAGAGCGTTCGTTTGGGTGTGTTCACCCTCACCCCTTGTTTATAAAAGAATGGGATAACAATAATAAAAAAGCTAGCAACACCAACGTCAACATAGTTGTCATACGATTTCTTCGTCCAATTTTATTTAATTTACGTACAAATTCCGTTTTATTTCAAAGTTTGGGACCAATATTTTTATCATTATTCAAAATACTATAATAATTTCCATCACAATACAAGAAAAATAAATGACATAATTATGTCTTGCATATAATATGTCATCCCAAAATGAATCTGAAGAAAATTGTTAAAGTATGATCAAGATATGTTGACAAGATCTGCAGCTGCAGCAAGACGTGCACGCCTACCATCCCCGGACTCGTCGCTCAGCTCCGCCTCGCCGCCGCTGGAACCCAGCCCCATAGTGAGTGCTGTAACACCGGCCGCGGCAGTCGCGTCGAGCTCGAGCAACGAGTATTTCTCGCTGTCCCCGACGCCACCACCTGCTCGGCGACGGAGAGGACGCCGGCCGCCGGACGGCTTAGGACCTCGAGGCCCACCGGCTTCTGATAGGGTCCCAGCAGCTCATCAACGAGAACGTCATGCGCTCATACTATGGGGCTACAGAGGGAGGAAACAACCTGACCGCGTACCGTGTTCGGATGCTCTCTTTGTTTCAGGTGCTTGAGCCGGCTGTCAACGTATCGGCACAACGACTGTCGGATCAGGTGCGAGTCATCCAGCGTAATCGTATGTTGGATGACACCGTACTTGATCGCTTGCGGACTGAAATACAAAGTAACCATATCATTGCTACGCCGTCGCAGGCTGTGGTACCACCACAGTCTACCACACCACTTATTTGCGAAAACGACGTAAGTAAAGACATGGTTACTAACGTAAGTATCCAGTGCAGTGAGGAGATGAGGAGTACTTTGGAGGGTGCGATCAGAGAATATAGGTTCATGACACCCGAACTTAGACCACGCTTACCTCGTTTGCCCATGCATAACAGAAATAGGGCGCTGGTGGCTGTTCTGGATTCGCAGTTGTCAAGCTATTTTGATAACTGCGAAAACCTCACTGATGCTCATTCAATCCTGTATTGCACAGCTGTAACGGCATGTCGTGTAGCTCATGTCAAATTTCCGGATGACAGAGCTACACGACCGAAACCAGCCATACCGGATTGAACGACGCATTGCTGGGGCCAGAGCGTTCATCGGCAAACTAAGCTGCTTCTGGGAGGGCAACAATCGCCCTCGAGTCATGCGCTTTGTGAGACGGGCATTTGCGGGGAATGATATCAGTCCTCAAGACTATATGTCCCGTATCACAGAGCGCATCGACTTCTGGAAGCAGAAAGTGTATGCATGGGCAAACCGTATTCGTAGGCATGAACGTCGGGTGGAACGGTACACTCTAAATCGCACCTTCCAAAGCGATGAAAGGTGGGTTTACAGAGCATGGGAGCGACCGGACCAAGGTGTGGCTGACACGTGCCTACCGGATGATAACGCCATGTGTTCATTTTGGCGCAACATCTGGTCGGTACCTGTCAGCCATACCGAGGGTGAGTGGACTCGGGACGTCGAGTGAGCATACGATCCAATAACAGAAATGGGGGCAATAACGATCAGCCCCCAAGATGTAGGTTGTGCAGTTCGTCCGTTGCCTAATTGGAAATCACCAGGGTCGGACGGACTGCACAACTTCTGGATTAAATGGTTCGCACAAGATCGCATGCTTGCTTGGCAGCTCTATTCCAGTCAGCCTTAGAGCTACCAGAGTTCCTGACGACTTGAATAACTCACCTGCTCCATAAATCGGGTAGTACTGCGGAACCCAAAAATTATAGACCGATTACGTGTCTTCCAACGGTCTATAAAGTTCTTACGTCCATTTTGAGAGCTAAAATTAATAAACATATTAACGAAAATTCTGTTATGTCTGCTTCTCAAAATGATGTAGGGACGGGTCCCGTGGTACTAAGGAGCTACTCCTCATTGATATGGCCATTGGCCAACAGGTTCGCTGTTCCCGAAAGGATCTGTCGACATGTTGGATAGACTATAAGAAGGCATATGACTCGGTGCCACATACATGGCTCATGTGGGTGCTAGAGTTGTTGTAGAGCAGCGGTGGCCCAGTGGTGGCAGCTCCGACTTACGAACAGTAGGTCGTAGGTTCGAACCCAAGCAGGCACATTACTTTGTGTAATTTATTTCATCACCGCTCTCAAAACGGTGAAGGAAAACATCGTGAGGAAACCGGCATGTCTTAGAACCAACAATTTGAAAACATGTGAAATCTACCAATCCGCACTGGGCCCACGTGGTAGATTATAGCCCATTCCCTCTCAAAGAGAGGAGGCCTGTGTCCCTGCAGTGGGAACATTAATAGGCTGTTGATGATAAGGAACATACATAATCAGGTGGTAAAATAATTTTAGTCTCACTATATTCGACTTATCAGTCGTGCAAATATTTCTGGTGGTCAGGTTATATCTCACCTCCTTTACATGGATGACTTGAAACTCTTTGCCCCCAACGATTTGCAACTGATGGAGCTACTGAAAGTCACTGAAGCTTTAAGTAGCGCCATCAGCAGGGCTATTGCGTATCTTTTAAATGACAGTGGCTATCATATTGTCTATGGATTAACTGTCAATTTGGTTATGGTTTAGTACAAAATGGAACCATTTGGCAGTAATTGATAGGCACTATAGGTTAGCCACTGTCATTTAAAAGATACGCAATAGCCCTGCAGGATGGAATTTGGTGTGGACAAATGTACGGTCATGCATGTAAAGCGAGGGGGGATTGTGGAATCTGTGGGAACCCAGCTCACAGATTCCATAAATCTTAGATCTCTCTTGGCAACCGAAACCTATAAGTATTTGGGTATGTCGAAAGCGCTGGGCATCAACGTTGCCGACATAAAACAATCGTTGAGAGAACGCCTCTTTGGCCGCCTGAGAAAAGTATTTAATAGTCTTTATCAGGCGGAAATAAGGTGCGTGAGTTCAATGGTTGGGTCATGCCGGTTTTGATGCACTCTTTTGGCATACTCAAATGGACTCAAACAGAGCTAGATGCCCTGGATAGGCGGGTCCGTACATTGTTGACCGCATATCGTATGCCTCACCCACGTTCTTCGGTTATGAGACTGTATATCCCACGGAAGTGTGGAGGTCGAGGCTTTTTAAATGCTAAGACTCTTCATAATCGTGAGATATGCAGTCTCAGGGAATATTTCCTAGAAACCGACGTGAGAATGCATCGAGATGTTGTCACGGTGGACAAGGGCCTTACCCCGCTCTCCTTGGCTAAAGAGAACTGGCGCAAACCTGTAGTGCTTGACACTAACGACCGCATGGAGGTATGGAAGAGTAAGGAGCTTCACGGACGCTTTTTCCGGGCCCTACATGGGCCCGACGTAGACTTCCTAGCGTCCGTAGCCTGGCTACGATCCGGAGAACTCTTTGGAGAAACCGAAGGTTTTGTTTGTGCAATTATGGATGAAGTTATAATGACGAATAACTACCGGAGATTTATTGTGAAGGACGGCACGGTTGACATATGTCGGGCATGCCACCGTCCGGGCGAATCAATCCGTCATATTATTTCTGGGTGTTCTCGTCTAGCTAACGGAGAGTACTTGCATAGACAACCTTGTAGCCAGGATTATCCATCAGCAACTTGCTCTAAAATACAGCTTTGTGGAATCGGAAGTGCCGTACTACAGGTATGTGCCCGACCCAGTTCTCGAAAATGGCAGTATCACATTGTACTGGGATCAATCCATCATCACTTACAGGACTATTGTGTGATGATGGTGTTGGTGTAGTGGTGGTGGATCGATCAGAGCGGCGTGCAGTGATTGTTGACATAACGGTCCCGCATGACGAGAACCTCGTGAAAGCTGAGAAAGATAAACAAATCAAATATCTTGACTTGGCTCGCGAGGTTGTCGACATGTGGGGAGTGAACTCAGCGATCATTGTGCCGATAGTCGTTTCAGCCAATGGCTTAATTGCCAAGAGCCTCGACCAACATCTGAGGAGGCTCTCATTAGGCAGCTGGATCAGGGGCTTGATACAGAGAGCGGTACTCCTGGACACGGCTCGCATTGTTAGGAGTTTCCTTTCTCTAGAGCCCTGACTGACGGTAGTTTGGACCCTGTTCCCGATACCGGTGGGCTACTATTTATTATATTTCTAAATGTTTTTTTATATTATTTTGTATAGTAATATTTAAAAATATAATTTGTACCTATGTATAAAGTTAAATAAAGGAAATAATAATATAAAATATAATAATAAAATAAATAAAAATATATAATATAATATATACCTACTTATCATAATATTATATATAATTACTTTTTTTTATATTTTTAAATGTTTTTTTATAAGTTTTGTATGAAATATTTAAAAATGTAAATTGTATGGTTAAAAGTTAATAAAGGAAATAATAATAATAATGATAATAATTCGATATGTAATTTTAGACTGTTTTAGTCCGCCGTTCGTGACTCAGAAAGCAGGTTAGGTCGTTGTTTGTTACTTGATGACCGTTTTTGCTGAAATTTAGAGGAGGCTCCCTAAATTTTATGTTAATTTGCGTTAATATTCTGAAACAGTCGTACATACAATCAAAATGGAACTTTAGTATATGATTTATTGGATCTTTTTCTTTCCATGTACAAGACAGTTACGTAATTGTAGCATATTCGCTCGATTCATTTTTTATTCGAAAATCATGTCTTTTTTAACGATTATTACATTTTTCCTCAAGATTGCTCCGCCTATAAGTCTAAAATAAATGTTCACTGTAAGAAAATATAGTTTACTATCCAGCCACAAGATATTTTTTCTCCAGATCAATTACTACTTTAGTTATAAACGAAATAAGAATTGAGACTTACGACATTTAGTTTCGTGCTCGAACGCGATCAAAGAGCGCACGCGGTATTCGACTTTATTACTGATGTGCTAGCGTCGAGCACATCGCGCGGAGTGGCGGGGTGAATGGGGCGGAGCTTGCGTGGAAATTATTTTAGAGTGCCTGGTCTTAAAAGCCAACACCTTTCACTAGCGTTTATTTTTTTACCAAGCATCATTTGGCGACCGTTAAAGGGTAAAAAAATTGTTTCAAGGCGCATCAAATAGTATACAAAAACAGACAGACAGAAGCAATCTGGTGATTCCATATTATTCCGAAAACAGGGATAAAATCATCAGTTGAAGACTACAGGCCTATTGCTATATTGTCAACCCCTGCTAAAGTATTCGAACACATTTTATATAAAGAAATTCAAAGACAAGTCGATATTTATATGTGTGATGAACAACATGGTTTTCGTAACAAAAAATCAGTTAACACGAATTTGCTGACATTAGTAGATTTTATTTCTTCTCAAATGGACCGCGGACAGCAAGTGGATGTGCTGTACTTCGATTTCCGTAAGGCCTTTGATAGAATTAATAACGACATCTTGTTACGCAAGTTAAGTGCCATAGGATTTACACCCAGTCTTCTTCTTTTGATTTCTGACTATCTCCGAGACCGTCAGCAATTTGTTCGCCTTGGCTCATACAACTCACATGCATATCATACGCGATCAGGTGTGAGTCAGGGTTCTATTTTAGGTCCCTTGCTTTTTTTAATTATGGTGAACGATCTGCCACAAATTATAAAACATGCAAAATGTCTACTTTACGCCGACGACCTGAAAATATATGCAACTGTTAACTCTGTGTCTGATTGTATAGCTCTCCAGCGTGATATCGATGCCTTGAGTGAATGGGCTGCCACTAACAAAATGGAATTTAACACATCTAAATGTCAAATTATGAGCTTTGGCCGCAAGCGGAGTCCTATACAGTACGACTACGGAGTGAACAGTGAGTCTATAGCCAGAGTGTCCATAGTCAAAGACCTCGGTGTAACGTTTGATAGCAAACTGACGTTCCATACACACATTATAGGTTTGGCTAAAGAATCTTTCCGACGCTTAGGTTTTGTTTTACGTAACTGTCAAGGTTTTAATAATCAGGCAGTTATTAGGCTTTTGTTCAACGCTTTAGTTCGGTGCAAGCTTGAAACCAGCGCTTGTGTGTGGAATCCTCACGAGGTTACCTATATGCTCATGTTGGAAAAGGTACAAAAAGCTTTCCTCAGGTACCTCTACAAACATGTGTTTGGATACTATCCTTATATGTATCCTACTAAATTCCTTTTAGGATGTTTAAATTTTAATTCCCTTCAAGTTAGGCGGGCTGTTGACCAAATAACAACAGCGTATAAAATCATACATGGTCATACCGACGCCTCAGATTTACATGCGGAGCTGTGTCAATTATTTGTTCCAAATAATTATAATCGCTCCAGAAAACATAAATTGTTTAATGTCCCATTTTGTCGCACTGTAGCTCGGTTCACCTCTCCTATACCACGTATGCTAACTATGCTCAACGCACTCGTGGAGACCAACCCTGGATTGGATTTGTTTGCTGATGAATGGAAGACGATAATGTTAGAATGCTTGTGGTTCTGCGAGAAGACCGAGTAAAAGGTTTACTTAATTAATTTAGTGTTAATGGCTTTTGCTGTACTAAATGTAATAATAAATAAATAAATATGAAACGATTAAACCTTATCAGAGTTCATCATAAATAACTGAGATATCTAAATGATTAAAAAATAACAAAACGTATAAATTAAAGAGATTATTAAATTAAAACCATAATTATTCCATGGTAAAACAAAATGATTCGCACAGTGTTTATATTAGTTATTTGCGTGTCTTACGCAGTCAGTAATAAATGTGTGAGGTACACGTTTGAGCAAAATGTTAATGAAACGTTGACAAATAGGCATACGATGTGCAACAACATGGCATTTTGGATTGAAAATCAGTACAAAAGTATTGACCTGAGTGCTAAAAATAATCAAAGTACTACATTTATTACGCCCTCTTCCATACAAGACAGTTGTATGTCATCATCCATTTTTGCAATGCAGCAAGGTGGAACAATAGAAGTTAACATTTATAGGGAAAACGGTTCCTTAGATTTTATCTCAGTTTATGCTAGGAGGATTAATTGTAGGTTCTAGTCATTCTAATTCGGCTCTGATCGGTTGGAACACAATGAAGATAACCTGGACCCGCAACGACATATACAATGGCTTCGTAAGTATTGGCAATATTTATTTATTTAAACTCTAAGTCCAGTAGTGGTACAATAGATGGGCCGACCAACAACTTTAAATATTTCAGATACTTATTGATGGCCGGTCGCATCCAAATTCCAATGTATTGGTCGATTCATTTCGCTACATACCGCCTGGTATGGCTGAAAGTGATTGTCAACTCTACGAAGACGAAACAACCACACCAAAACCCACTACGCTAGAACCAAGCACTCCAGAGCTGTCCACGCCAGTGCCTACAACACATGTGCCGACCACACCAAAACCCACTACGCCAGAACTAAGCACTCCAGAGCTGTCCACGCTAGTGCCTACAACACATGTGCCATCCACACCAAAACCCACTACGCCAGAACTAAGCACTCCAGAGCTGTCCACGCCAGTGCCTACAACACATGTGCCATCCACACCAAAACCCACTACGCCAGAACTAAGCACTCCAGAGCTGTCCACGCCAGTGCCTACAACACATGTGCCATCCACACCAAAACCCACTACGCCAGAACTAAGCACTCCAGAGCTGTCCACGCCAGTGCCTACAACGCATGTGCCGACTACACCAAAACCCACTACGCCAAAACCAACCACTCCAGAGCTGACTGCACCAGAGTTAACTACGCCAGAACCAGCTGCACCCGACACCACAACCCCCGGGCCAACCACACCCAGGCCGAACAGTTTACTGTTTAAATTGAAAATGATGTTAAAGTTGCCGTTACCCTGATTAATAAAAAAATATTCAATTCTGTCAAACAGTCAATTGTCAAACACACACCAGTCAATTGTCGAGACAACAAAATTAATTTCCAGTTTAGAAAACACATACGTTAATATTTTTGGTTTTTCTAAAATATTTATTAAGTTTACAGCCAATAAATTCATATTTTGATTCTGCCTTCACATTTTTTTCAAAATGTAAATCTTGTCCAATGTAACCAGTCAACAGCGTCACAACATTTACTTGAAACGAGTAACCACACTGTCGCGTACTGAATTTAAAAGTATTAATTTTAAAATTTAGATATAATACTTATTACTTATTCAAAAGAAGTCTAAACATTTGTTGCAACAGTAGCAGTCCCGACTTACTAGCAGTAAGTCGTGGCTTTGAACTCATAACGGTTTAGAAAAATGTTGTGAGGGAACTGGCCAAGAACCAATAAGTAGATAAGGAGCTATGAACATACTCACATACATAGCCAGTCAAAATTATAACCATCTTTTGGCTTTGCCGTAGTCCGTTAAAAATCATAGACATGTGACATCTACCAAACATGGGGTCTTCGAAATAGATTATAGTCCATTCCCTCTTATAGAGAAGATACCTACCTGTGTCCCAGCAGTGGGCACATTGTATGCTCATGTTTTATTTTATTTTATATTATTCGGGAAACTTACAGCTAATAGAAACAGTATTCTTAAATGATATAAATTTAATGGTCATTTACAAGTTTCCACTGATAAAAGTATGAAACAAAAGAAAGACATAAAACAAAATCAATTAAACTATCAAAGTAAAAATGAAATACCATACAAATACGGACGGTTAGTACTGAAGCCTTACCGGTACTGTCAGGGGTACTTCCAGTCGATCTTGAAGTGCAGCGCCGTGCTTCAATGTACTACTGCGCACGAGAGACCGCGGACGCAGACTTTTTATTGCATCGTGACCGTGCTAAAGTAGCTAGATTACTTAAACCACAGGCCAATTCCATCAAAGGCCGACACCTCCACCAGTTCTTTCCATCCGTTCGTGAGCGGCTGGCCAGGACATGGCTGGAGGTGGATCACTGTGTTGCCCAATTTCTCACAGGTCATGGTAACTTTAAGAGTAAATTATTTTCCTTCAAGCTTGTTGCCTCGCCTTTCTGTCAATGTTCTACATCTGACTGCGAATATGAACAATCTGCACATCACATCTTATGGGAGTGTACTCTTTGGGAGAATGAACGTAATATTATGTTAAATAGTGTACAGGTTACTTCCGGAGTTATTTATTACACGGACCTTGTAGAAACTAGAACAAATTTCCGTGCGTTCAAGCATTTTTGTCATACCTATTATTGGAATCAAATATAACAGCTCACAACTTAGGACCCAGTAATATTAATGACAATAATATCCGTGGTGCTAGGCAACTGGGCTTATCCCAGTTGTATACGTCCCTGTGTGCCTATTGGCCTTGTTCAGTTCTGTCTCCTGCTGATATGGAGGGAAGTGAAAATTATGTTTTTCCTACTCCTCCGCTATTCTTTTCTGATTAATTTCGTTGCGGGATCCAAGACAGTTAAATCGTTTCTCTGGGACTTCGTCGGGCTTCATTGTCTCGGCGCTTTTCTTGTGGTCGCCACTGTTGTTTCTGGCTTACAGGAATTACAGTGGTTTGGGAATAGTGTAGCGGGCTTGTCCCAAAAAAAAAAAAAAAAAATACCATACAAATACAAAATAATCACTTTTTACAGCGGCTCTAACTTCTAAATCGCGTATTCCGTCTATAAACGCCTGTACCAGATTTCCATCAATGCAGCTATTACAGAAGTCACAACCCCATCTCGAACCTTAATTTCACTCAAGGCCCTCTCTCAAGTCTGCTCAGGAGCAGGCTCGCCAGTTGCAGGAGCAGCTCGCCAGTTGCTGCCTGCAGCTGCGCCATTAAAGCAGACGAGTCAGGCACTGCTGTTGCTGGTGAAACGCCTGATAAGCCAGCGACTGGCTCTAACGTAGGCTGGACACAATCCGGTGTCTGTGTCCCGACACAGACACCGGATTGTGACTCCCCGGACTCTCCACATCGCCTTTGGTCCATGCCTTCTTATCGCTGACTCCTCGCACTGATACTATTCGTGTCGTCTTTGGGTAGGATCAGCATTATTTATCCCTCATTTCTGACACCAAATTGTTACGAGCTGGAAATGTGATAAATAAAAACACTACCAATTAAAAACACGAATTAACTTTAATATTCGCAAAACACTTTTACATAATTGCAAATCACTACTGAACACTTTATCGCACTGATATCTCTTTGAACCTTTGGTTGTCTCGGTTAAAAGGAAACTGACTCGCTTCGTCCTCTTTCGGTCACTTTATACCCCAAACACACAAAATATATTTATTCGAGAAAATTCCTTATTATTCTATAGCATCCTCAAAAACAGTAACAAAAAAAAAACTTAAAGATAAAATACCCAACTAAGAAAAAGTTACTTTACGCCGTCGGCATACGGTCGAAATTAAAATGGCAAGTACCGCCGACCCCGAGCGCGGACAAACTACCTACAGAATGGAAATAGGTAACTAAAAGAATATACTCGACTCTTGTCGGTACTTCACAGTTATTAGCGAGGTTTCTCGAAGATTCTACATGACTGACGTAACACTAATATATCTATATTATAATCCCCTTAGGTTTATAGATATTTTATTTTTAGTGCAGTAATCGCGATTAAGTGGATTTATTTGTAATTAACGACTGATTAAAACATAAGACGATACTGTGATAACACAGTGAATCAACATCCGTCGTCACACACCAACATATTTATAAACACTAATACAGGAAACAAAACACTGGAATTGGGGAATCCCAGTGTTTAAGATAAGATAAGATAAGATAATTTATTTATTTGCATAAAACATGGTATACATAGGTGTTATTAAAGAATATAAGATCATACATGTTTTGCTTAAATTTAAAGCATGCAAACTTAGAGAATTAACGATATTTAGAATTACAAGCATTATAATTTAAATTCAAAAAAGTCATTAATACTATAGAAATTATTTTCATTCAGCCATCTATACAATTTAATTTTAAATAATCTGCAATTTAATATTTTAAATTCATTAGGTAACTTATTATAAACACGTACACACATAGCGAGACAGCTTTTGTTATATTTTGCTAGCCTAGGGAGCTCATCTAATACAAGTCTGGGGGCCAATTCTCGATTTTAGAGATGGTGTCGAACTCGACAAAAATTTCTAATGACGTCATTTTTTCGACAAATTTTAAAAGTTGCTATTCTGGGGATGTCGATTTCGACATTTGTCGAAAGCTAACGTTAGAGTTCATGTCGAGTGCTTCTGAGCAGTAGAGATGTCATGTCGATTGTAGAGATACGTCATTTCTGAGTGAATTCGTTGAGTTTTGGATTGTACACTGTTTTCTTTTCTTTAATTTTTAAATAAAATACGGCTTGGCATCTCATACTTACTGGAAATTCGATTTATACTCTTTGATTTGTGCCCTTGCCTTGTTTGATTTTTCCCCTCCATGTTAAAATAAAACTTAAAAAACAGCACCCAATAATGATGTAAACACAGTACATGTAAACATAACAAAAGTTTTGAAGGAACCGCAAAAAGGCGCAAATTCTGACACTGACAGACAGTCAACTGTCAATTTGTTTTCTTTATTTCACGAAGAGCATACGAAAATCTTGAAACACACTAAACGTTTCGTTTTATACTTAAATAATTAAGTTTAGTCAGCGTTTTAAAACAAAATCATTCATTAACTTATAGCTACCTAAAACAGAACGTGCGATTCTTCATAATGGTAACATTATCTTCACTCGACTCGACATTTTCGTGACATTTATTTCTATTTTGACTGAGAATACGGAATTCTGCTCAATTCGACATTTTTTGGTAGAGATAGAGATATTTTTAATAGACATAGAGATAGACTTAAGATCTCGAACTCGAGATAAATGGCGAAAATCGAGAATTGGCCCCCTGTACGGATCACGGCGGCTTCGAGAACTTATTTCATCTGCTGTTTTAAATAATCCTTTATATTTCTTAACAAACATACATGCTTCATACAAATATAATGAAGGTAATGGTAGCAAACCAAGCCTTTTAAATACAGGTCGACATGATTCATCAGATGGAATCCCGTATTTGGCCCGTAAACATTTTTTTTGAGCGACAAATGCTCTATTGTGGTCAGTACTATTTCCCCACATAATTAATCCATACCGTAACGCGGACTCAACATATGCACGGTATGACATCACAGCTGTGTTTATATTTGTTACCTTTTTAATCTGTCTGAGGGCGTACACAAATTTATTTATTTTATTACAAACATTATCAACCTGAGCTTTCCAGTCTAAATGCTCATCAATTTCTACTCCTAAAAACTTTGTATGTGTCATTTGTGTAATTTGTGGTATGCCCATACTGAAATTAAATTGATTTTGATAAGATTGATTAAATTGAATGTATACAGATTTATCAAGATTGATATATAAATTATTATTATTTAACCAATTAATTAGATTGTCTATTGTATTATTTATGTCCGCTTCATGATCAATAATTGATTTATGTTTTTTATCAGTCGTCACAATTATGGAAATGTCATCAGCAAACAGAAAGCATTTATGATTAGTCACATTTACTATGTCATTTATGTAGAGTAGGAACAAGATAGGGCCCAATATGCTACCCTGGGGGACTCCACGTTTTACAGTTTTATATTCAGACGAGAATTGTGCCATATTCCTACTTTCATCAAGTTTAGTCACAGCGACACTCTGCTGTCTGTCATTTAGATATGACGATGAAGTGGCAGTCCCCTAATTCCGACAGCCTCTAATTTTTGTAATAATATGTCATGAGAAACTAAATCAAATCCTTTTGATAGATCAAGGAATAGCCCTGTCGTCAGATGATTATTATTAATGTTGGTCAAAATTGCTTTCAAAAGTGAAAAGATGGCTAAGGAAGTGGACTTCTGTTTTTGAAAGCCAAATTGCTCTTTTTTTATGATATTAAATTTCTCACAATAGTTAATTATTCTTTGATACATGCATTTCTCAAATATTTTGGACAAGATGGGTATTAGTGTTATGGGGCGATAATTAGTTATATCATCTTTATCACCCTTTTTAAATATTGGTTTAACAATAGATATTTTTAGTGCTTCTGGAAACACTCCTTGCGAAAAAGACAGGTTAATTAGATGAGTCAACACTCCGCTTATTTCATCGACACATGACTTTATTACCCTAGTGTTGAGTCCATCGTAGCCTTCAGAATTGGTATTTTTTAATGAAAGAATTTGTTGTCTTACCTCACTTTCGGACATGGGTGTGAGGAACATTGAGTTAGCAGTTAGAGTTTCACTGCGGTAACCATTTGCACAATTTTGTGTAGGGAAGGAATTAGTATAATGATTGTTAAAGGCGGTTGCTATTTCTGTTGGTTTTGTGAGTAATGTGTTGTCAATTTTGATGTGTTCAATGGTGTCTTTCGGGTTTGTGTTGTGTATTTCGTCTTTAATGACTGTCCACGTGGCTTTACATTTGTTGTCATTATTATTCATATACTTTATGTTAGCATTTCTTTTAGCGTTGTAGATACATTTTTGTAATAGGTTAGAATATGTAGTGTATCTAGTCCTGTTTGTTGAAGTTTTATTCTTGTAGTATTTGTATCGTAGGAAGCGCTTTGTTTTAGAGCTCTGTTTAAGACCCTTACTAATCCATTTTTGTTTTATTTTATTCTTTACATTAATCTTTACCCTCACTTTTGGAAAACAAAGATTGTAAAGTAGACATATTAATTCATGAAAACAAGTAAATGCTCTGTTTGCATTGTCTTCCGTGAAAATATCCGTCCAAGATAGATTTTTTAAACATTCCCTAAACTTATGGATATAATCTAAACTATAATCTCTTTTGTAATAGTAATATATTGAGGGTTTTGTTGATTGTAACCTTAAAGAGAATCTTATCATTTGTGCCGTGTCGTGGTCAGAGAGATGAAGTGGGAGAACTGTTGCGATTGCGTCCGGTACATTACTCAATATATGGTCAATACAAGAAAGTTTCCGAGTAGCTACCTCGATATGAATTTTAATGTTGTGATTGTATGCCAGGTCTTGAAATTGTTGAGTGATTTTACTTTTTTTCAAGGTATTAATATTTAAGTCACCTGTTAAAACGATGCGTGTCTTAGAATTGTATTTCTTGTATACCTCATGTAAAACACTATCTAATTTAGTTAAAAACTGATTAGGATCAGACTGGGGTGAACATCGTCATCTGCCTAGCTTTTCAAAATTAAGCTTTATCCGCTTTCTGTCTAGTCACGTTCAGCTATAAACCCAGTATTTAACTTGGAGCGACTACCTGTCTGACCTCCACAACCTTGTTGTCAGACTTTCCAACCACTGACTAACTGTTACGATAGCCAAATATCTGTAAATGACAGCTGAAAGCAACGTCTCAATGTGCCTTCTCATTTACGTTTTATTAGGGTTAGCCAGATGGCAAAAACCGAAACTCTTATAGATTCGTCACGTCTGTCTGTCCGTCTATCTGTCCGTCCGTATGTCACAGCCATTTTATTCGGAAACTATTAAGACTACACAGTAAAAACTCGGTAACGTAGGTGTGTTCTGTGAACCGCTTTACGATTTTTATACAAAAATAAATACAATAAAAGTTATAGGGGGGTCTCCCCATACAAAACTTTTTTCATCAGTCTTAAAAAATTACATTGAGATTTTTAAATCCATTTTGTCTCAATCGTTTGAAAGATATAAACTTCCAAAGTGGCAAAATGAATTACCCTTAAAATAAGAGAGTGAATAATAAAAAAATAAAAATATGCTGTAGATCACAATAAAAACTTTCAACCAAAATTGGTTTAAACAATATTTATAGTTCAAGTCCGACTTGCACTTGGCCAGTTTAGGTTTTTTTTTTTACAAACGTTGCCCCACCCTAGGAATTTCTTGTATATCATGGGTGCCACCAAAAACATTTAAATTCACATACTTAAATACCCAGACCTAGAACAAGTACCTACCTGTAGGTCGCACAAATATTTGTTCCGTGCGGGGATCGAACCCGCGACACACAGCGCAGCAGTCCAATCGCTCAGCCACTGCGCCCACCGTGCCGTCACGTCAACCCGAACAATATCGAAACCGTTTTGTCAGCGTTTCTCACCTTCGCAAAGAACTCACAGAAAATTATTTTCCGCTTCTCACACACTATTGTCTAACATTTCTTTTTTCATTTCTTCTTTTGAAAGTATGTTGGCAAAAATTTGTTAAGAATTAAGCAGTACCTTTGTCCTCAAATGATAAGTAGGTTATGTTATTTTCCTGTGTTGTCTACTGTGTGTACATAAACAGTAAAATAAATATCTCCATAACCAGGAGGTTCTTAGGTATGTGCTGAACAAAAAAAAAACTCAATGACCGGGAGAGCGTCCGTTTAGGGTGTGTTCACCCTTTTTATTTTTGGGGGTGGGAAATCATCAAATAACCCCCGGGAGGGGTTATTTGATCTCTCTTGGGCAGAGCGCAAGGGAGTGTCAGACTTCTACTGAATAAAAACCACCCATGTTCCTTCTTAGCACTATATGTCACGGCCGCGGTATCTCTTACAACATACCGCAGCCCCGACGGGCGTTGGCCCTTGCGGGCCCCTTCCTTGTTGCTGACATCTCTTTGAGGCGCGCGTGAAACACTAACTCAAGCGGAAGGTGAGGGCGCCGTGGCGTCTCTCCAACCACTACTCAAAGAGGGGACTTACAGCCACTATCGTGGCGTGCCCTGCACGGGGTTGCGACAGTCGCTCTCTCCATGTCGCCATGTGATCACACTGGAGGCCTGTCCACTGCGCAGCAATTTGCCGCGGCAAAGGAGTGACTCCCCGGTGCAGCACCTCCGCGTGCTCAGGCGCGCGAGGACTATCGCCTCCAGATCCTATGGCGGCAATCCAGCAAGGAGGTTCGCCGCCTTGCGGGATATCGTACCCACGGACTAGCCTTACGGCCATCAGCTTTTGAGGTGCGTTCAGGTAGTGGGCGGCCCGCATCTTCAAAGTCCGCGCCCACACTGGGGTTCCGTGAAAGGCCATGGACCGCACGATCGCTGCATAGAGCCTCCAGCAGGAGGCGTTTGGCCCCCCAGATTGAAAAACAGCCCCATCCTACTCCAGTCTGGGAGCCAAACGTCGGAAATGCTCAACGAACTTCCACCGGCTGTCGAGGACGAGTCCTAGGTACTTCAAAGAACACTCGACGCCGATGGGAACCTCCCACCATTACCTGGGATCCCGACGGAAGAGCATTCCCACGTCCATGGAAGCCCATGGCCTCCGACTTGTGAAGCGCCACCTCGAGACCCAGATCCTCTCCATGACTCTAACCAATTAATTCGACGACACGGTTGGCGCAGTGGTTGAGCGATTGACTGCTGCGCAGCATGTCGCGGGTTCGATTCCCGCACGGAACAAATATTTGTACGACCTACAAGTATTTGTTCCGAGTCTGGGTGTTTTTCTATCTATAATATGTATGTATTTACAAAAAAAATGTATATAAGTAGTTTATCAGCCATCTCGTTACCATAACACAAGCATTAGGTTGCTTAGCTTGGGACTAGATGGCGTTGTGTGAAATGTCCAAGGATATTTATTTTATTTTTTTATTTAATTATTACCAAACGTTATATTATGTCAACAATTTCACAGATATTTGATCCGTTAGGATTATTAAGCCCTATGATAATAATAGCTAAAATTTTATTACAAAAATTATGGCTGGTGAAGATAGGCTGGGACGATGAAGTTCCCAGTGACGTCAAACGTACTTGGGACACTTTTGTTAGTTCTCTGCTTATTCTCAACAACATAAGTGTACCACGACATGTCATAGGCAGGGACCCTGCTTCGATCGAGCTGCACATGTTTACGGACGCGTCGGAATCCGCGTACGGAGCATGTATTTATGTTTATTTATTTATTTATTTTTAAAGAAAGCTTACAGACTAATAATAATTTCGCACAATAAATCGTGACTCATCAGTGTCTCTTAGGTTGTGTTGTTTGAAGAGCAAGGTCGCTCCATTAAATCCTGTAAGTATCCCTAGGCTCGACTTTTGCGGGGCTTTGCTAGGTGCTAGGCTATTTAATAAAGTACGCGAATCACTACGCTGTCAATTTAATCACATCGTATTCTGCGGGGCGAGCACGGGCGTACCCAAGACGTTGGTGACAAGACGTTATAAATTATGTCATGTCTTAGAATTTGTCTTAAATGCTAGCACGGGTACCACATGTGATATAATTTAAGACGCGACTTGTCTTTCTTGTTGCTGACTTCATAGTGTGACCTAGAATATTAAAAAAATAAAAATGTCTATGACCATCTGAATAGGCGACCAAATAAAATAATACGATAAAAGAGCACAGTTCATACAGTTAAACAACTTTTTAATTTTCTTGGGTACTAATTCATTTTTGACATAACACGTACGCGGCACGTCTTTCATTTTCTTTTTTTATTTATTATTTGATAACTTGCTACTAACTAAAAGTTCTGTTTTTCTTTTAAAAGTTTGATGTGATTTGTTTTGAAATATATTTGTCAGGCGGAAAATCCGTTGGAACTCCCTGTCTGGCAGCTCGAACGGATTAGAAGAGTCCCGAATGTTTCTTCGGAATATTTTCCTACTTTGGACCTCTTGCCTTCGGGCAAGAACATAATTATAATAATTTACTGCTATTTGATGCAGTAGTAAGCAGAAAAATATACTTATATTTTTAATTTACTTTTATCACCACCTCCGAACGAACGTGATATAAACGAGCATATTCATCTGTCAAAATGTGACATTTGTTACAAAATGGGTGCGCCCATATTAGCAAATAAGACATAGGAGTCCCAACTAAACGTCAAGAAGTTATATCACATATCAAGAAATTATTTTACGCCGCCGTGCTAGCATTTAAGACAAAACGGTTTTATCGCCCAAACTGTGATAAAATGTGTGACTCATGCCATGTCACTGTAGGCCGTGCTCGCCGGGCAGGTGTGATTCCTACATTGTATTGGGTTGGCTACGCATGGCTCCCAATTTATTAAAGACTTTCGTGCAAAATCGAGCGGCTGAGATTCACGAAATCGCCAAAGAACTTCCGTGGTGTCACGTCAGCGATAAAAATAATCCTGCCGACTTGGTGTCTCGTGGAGTCAGGCTGGAAGATCTTCAATCTTCCACGCTATGGTGGGAAGGCCCAGATTTTTTACGACAGCCCGGCTTTGATAGTAGTCAAGCTACCTTAGGTAAGTATGTAGCACAATCTGATTTACCTGAAGTGAAGCCAGCTAAAACTCACGCATTTTTATCTACAACGGATACTTCATTGTTTCCATTTAAGAGATTGTCACAATTAAATCGTATGCAACGCACATGCGCTTACGTATTACGTTTTATTTTTAATAGTCGCAATAGGAATAACATCCGCCACGGTCCTCTCACTGTTGATGAGTTGAGAAATGCGTGCATAGGTATCTCTAGTGAAGTTGTCCCAACACGAATCTTTTCCGGAAGAATGTAAATTATTGGGTAGTAATAAATCTCTTAAAAAATAAACATCACTTAAGCAAATTAAACATTTTCGCAGATAATGATGGCATTTTACGAGTCGGTGGACGAATAAAATTGTCATCAGATTTTAATTTTGACAAGAAACATCCTGTACTAATTTCTTCCAACCACTGGTTTGTAGTGTTATTGTTTCGGCACGAGCACAAGCGACTGCAGCACGCTGCGCCGCAGGCGTTGCTGTACAACATACGTGAGTCCCACTGGCCGGTGGGAGGTAGGAACTTGGCCAAGCGCACTGTCCATGAGTGCGTTACGTGCACACGGTTGAGAGGTAAATATTTATCTCCTATTATGGGCAACTTAACACAAGAGAGGATCACTCCAAGCTTCCCATTTTTACGTACTGGTGTAGACTACGCCGGGCCAGTGCTCGTACTGAATCGCAAGGGAAGGGGCTTTAAATTAATAAAGGGTTACATCTACCTATTTATTTGTCTAGTCACACGCGCAATTCATTTAGAGCTTGTCAGTGACCTTTCTTACAACGCTTATCTACTGGCATTAAAGAGATTCATTTCTCGACGTGGCAAACCTGATGAAATAATGTCAGATAATGGTAGGAATTTTGTAGATCTCGCAAACGAATTTTCTAAATTTTTATCCACATGCTCTGACGACTTAATTGAATACGCGACTAGCCAGAACATTTAATTTTCTTTTATACCGCCTTACGCGCCTCATTTTGGTGGATTGTGGGAGGCAGGAGTAAAGTCGTGCAAGCACCACTTGTTACGAGTCGTTGGTAACGCACATCTAACATTCGAGGAATATAGCACTGTATTAACACAAATTGAAGTTGTCCTCAACTCCCGTCCCATTAGTCCTTTATCCGCAGATCCAAACGACTTTCTTCCATTGTGTCCATCTCACTTCCTGGTTGGTCGTCTCCTAACAGCGCGTTCAACGCCACCGCTAACTGATGTTCCTGCTCACCGTTTGACACGCTACCAGAGACTGGAGCAGCTCAGATAACATTTTTGGATACGATGGTCCAAGGAATACATCTCGGAAATGCAAACCAGGATGAAATGGAGACAACATGGGCGTGATTTGCAGCCAAACACTTTGGTCCTCATCAAGGAGGACAACATTTCGCCACTGAAATGAGCTTGGGGCGGATCATCTCTACAGTGCCAGGAAAGGATGGGATTCCTCGAGTGGCTGACATCCAGACAAAGTCAGGAGTCATCAGACGCGCATTCCCTCGAATCTGTCCCCTGCTTAATGACGAAGATGATGAGTAGGCGTTGGACATCGGTACCTACTTCCAAGGCCGGGGGGATGTTTAGACACTGCCTTTACCACTGCTGCTGCCATCTGTCCTACAGCGATTGGTCGCCCACGGATGCCGTCGACCAATCGCCACCAAGCCGCGCATCAACGTCATCTTCAATTTTTGTATCGTCACTTAGTTCACTTGCTTTTTGCACGCACATACTCGCATACTTCATATATTCCCGCCTTTGCCTGTTGGTCTAGTGGTTAGTGACCCTAACTGCTATGCCGGAGGTCGTGGGTTCGATTCCCACCCAGGACAAATGTTTGTGTGATGAGCACGATCATTTGTTCTGTGTCTGGGTGTAATTTATCTATAATATGTATGTATTTAGAAATATATAAGTATGTTTACCAGTTGTCTAGTACCCATAACACAAGCTCTGCTTAGCTTGGGACTAGATGGCGTTGTGTGGTAGTTGTGGAATATTATTATTATTATTATTATTATATTATATCGAATGTAACTAATTCGCAATATACATATTTAAAAGTAATTCATGGTGTCGCCTACTTCATTGAACAAGCCTTCAGTCTCCCTACACGCAGCAGAGCTGAAACCCCTACAATTATTTTTAAATGCATCATTTGGAGACCGTTAAATGGTAAAAATTGTATTACAAGGCGCATCAAAGAGTATACAAGAACAGACAGACAGAAGCAATCTGGTGATTCCATATTTTATATTAAACGATGAAACCTTATCAGAGACCATCATAAATTACTAAGATATCTTTAAGATTAAAAAATAACATGTCGTATAAATTAAAGAGATTTTTTATTTACGTCCATATCTGTTCCATGTGAAGAAACAAAATGATTCGCACAGTGTTTATTTTAACTATTTGCGTGTCTTACGCAGTCAGTGATATAAGTAAATGTGTGAGGTACACGTTTGAGCAAAATAATGAATGGTTGACAAATAGGCATGCGAGTTGTGGCAACATGCCAGTTTGGATTGATAATCAGTACAGTAATATTAACCTGAGTGCTACAAATAACCAAAGTACTACATTTATTACGCCTACTTCCACACAACAATACAGTTGTATGTCATCATCCATTTTTGCAGTGCAGCAAGGTGGGACAATAGAAGTTAACATTTATAAAGAAGAAGGTACCTCAAATGTTATCTCAGTTTATGCCATGTCTACAGGAGGATTAATTGTAGGATCTAGTCATGCTAACTCGGCTCTGATCGGTTGGAACACACTGAAGATAACCTGGACCCGCAATGACATCTACAATGGCTTCGTGAGTATTGGCAATATTTATTTATTTAAACTGTAAGTCCAGTAGTGGTAGAATAGACGGGTCGACCGACAACTTAAAATGTTTCAGATTCTTATTGATGGCCGAGCGCAGCCAAATTCCAGTGTATTGGTCGATTCATTTCGCTATATACCGCCTGGTATGGCTGAAAGTAACTGTCAACTCTACGAAGATGAAACCACCACACCAGAACAATCTACGCTCGAATCAAGCACTACAGAGCTGTCCACGCCAGTGCCTACAACACCTGTGCCGACCACACCAAAACCCACTACGCCAGAACTAAACACTCCAGAGCTGTCCACGCCAGTGCCTACAACACCTGTGCCGACCACACCAAAACCCACTACGCCAGAACTAAGCACTCCAGAGCTGTCCACGTCAGCGCCAACAACACCAGAGTTAACTACGCCAGAACCAACTGCA
Source organism: Diarsia rubi (assembly GCA_932274075.1). NCBI lineage: Eukaryota > Metazoa > Arthropoda > Insecta > Lepidoptera > Noctuidae > Diarsia > Diarsia rubi. Next base: position 18,758,975 of record OW026417.1, on the reverse strand, counting down.
CCCGACACCACAACCCCCGGGCCAACCACATCAAAGCAGAACAGTTTATTGTTCAAATTAAAAATGAAGTTAAAGTTGCCATTACCCTGAATAATATAATTTAAAAGAAACATCAAATTCCGTATTCAAACACACCAGTAAATTGTCGGGACCAATTTTCAGTTTAGAAAACACATACTGTTATTTTTTTTTGGTTTTTCTTAAATACATATATATTTACTAAAGTCACAGCTAATAAATACATATTTTGATCCTACCTTTACACTTTATTCTAGAAATTATAATCTATTTCCTCAAAAATCACTATTTCCTTAATATAAATCTGGTATGATAACAGCAGCTGCGTCGCAACATTCACTCTGTATACATATAATGTACTTTTAAATTACTGTTACGAGTACTAAATTTAAAATTATTCTTCTTAAAATATAGAATTACTTATTATTAAAAAAAGCCGTATATTATTTATCTTTTTATTTCTCCATAAATATGTATTATTTATGGAGTTTGGCCGCTACCGCCGTAACGTGAGCATTACTGTCTAAGTACGCCACCAAATAAAATCGTATAAGTGTTATATTGTTACTGTAATATTTTTACTTACGCGGATGACACAGCACTCTTAGTGTATGGGAAAAACTGGACAGAGGCTAAGATACAGGCCGAGAGTAATCTGAGGGATATCATGCTATGGTTTTCTTCTAATCTGCTTACGTTGAATGTCGATAAATCAAAATATATCGTTTTTATCTCCCCAACACCTCAACGCCATCAGTAGAAACTATAACACTAACTGCCCACAATTGTGCCAGATCAGCAACAATAACCTGTTGTTGTTCACTGTTCATGTTCACGCATTTTTTTATCTTGCATATATTACCGCGTACAATATTTCGGAACCGCCATTTTTGCGAGTACTGCATTTACAATTATCAGGGCAGTGTTTTATCTATCGTGTTAAACTTATGTTTAATTAATCAGCCGAAAATTACAAATAAATCCACTTAATCGCGATGAATTTATAGAGGTTAAGCGTTATGGTCTTTATTATACACTAGCTGACCCACGCAACTTCGTCTGCGTCACAATAATATATAGCTTACAAGCTTCCTCGACTGATCCACTATCCAACATAGTAATATTTTTTCAATTAGTTTTCTAATGTTTAAAGAATATTCAAAGTCGTCCGAGTAATTTTTGAGTTAAATCGTAACAAACAAAAAAAAATCTCTCTATAATATTAGATAGAACCTTAGATTACATGATTAAAGTGAGAATTACTATATGTAGGTACCTACCTATCTCTTACTGTTAAATACACAATCATCATCATCATCAGCCTATATTGTTCCCACTACTGGGACTCAGGCCTCCTCTCTAGGAGTGGTATGAAATAAATTACATAAAGTAATGCGCCTGCCTGGGTTCGAAACCACAACCAACTGTTCGTAAGTCGGGGCCGCCACCGCTGGGCCACCACTGCTGCCAAAACAATATACAATAACACCTTGTAAATAATATGGTGCAATAAATATTTTGAATTTCCCGGAGGCCAGAATCTCCACGTATCTACATCGGGACGCGATTGCCGGCGGACGGCGTAATTATTTTGTCGCGAGGACATTTTAACATTGCAATATCTTCTAAGATATTTGTTTAAACTATATAGACTAAAAGGAGCAAATATTCTATATTAGATTTTCGTTCTAACAAACACGTTTATTTAGATATAGATTAATACCATATGGGTTAAATAAGCTTCGCAAAAAATAATTCTATTTAACCTAACAATTCAATAGTAAAAAATGGTTACAGTGAGTCAATCTTAATAGATAGATATATGCTGTTTTTAACGAGAAACGTTTCTTTAGTACATAATATTTGCATAACTTAAACCATTTTCGCAGCGCACGCAACGGAAGCTCTCAAAAAAGATTATCGTTTCCTGTTTTTGCAACATTTTTTATTTGTGCTACACTCCTATTGGTTGTAGCGTGATGTTATATAGCCTAAAGCCTTCCTCGATAAATGGACTATCCAACACAAGAAGATTTTTTAAATTCCAACCAGTAGATCCTGAGATCCTAGCGTTCAAACAAACAAACAAACAAACTCTTCAGCTTTATAATATTAGTATAGATACTACTCTCAAACGCAGCATTGTCGAATATTGCGATATGCATTAGTTAGTATTCGTTAAAGTACTAAAACGTTAAATGAAGTTGCAGTAACCATAGTAAGTACTGCACAACCTTATAGCACATGCTGAGTACTGTATATCCTGTTAGCAAAAGCAATAACTTAGTGCAAGTACTGCGTTTCTTGTTATATAAAAAACGTGTTTATAATACAAAAAAAAAACATGAAAATTATTTTTTATTTAAAGATTAGCCTTTTTTGGGAGTGGGAAATCATTAAATAACCCCTCCCACTACTGGACAGAGCGAAAGGGAGTACCAGACTTCTACTGACTAAAAACCACCCATGTTCCTTTTTAGCCCAAAGTTTAGCCCCCAAAAGGTGTCATTTTAGCAAAAAATTGAAAATCGCAAAAATGTCGATTACTGCATTTACAAATCATCAGGACAGAACAGTAGATCGACATTTATTTCAAGGAATTGATAAACACTAATAAGTACAGGAAACATAACACTGGAATTGAATAATCCCCACGTCCCCATTATCTGCCTAGCTTTTCATATATTTTTTTTTTTTTTTTATCCTTTATTAAAAAGAACGAGGTTCTTAATAATTAATTACAATCTAGCCTACAAGACTAATAAGCAATTTTAATCTAACTTAACTTTTTACGTGGTAATTATTTTAAAACAGAATAGTGCTGATTGTACTATAAACAAGTCCGTTCCACTTTCTTAGAGCTTTTCATAATTAAGTTTTATTCGGCTCTCTGCTTAGTCATATTCAGCCAACAAACCAGTATTTAACATGGAGCGACTGCCTAACTGAGCCCCGCAGCCTAGTAAGTACTTGCTATCATTATGATAGCCCTTAGTAAGGCTAGTTATCAGAGTTTCCCTCCACTGTCTAACTGTAACGATTGCCAAATATCTGTAAATGACAGCTGAAAGGCTCAACGTGCTTCACTTCTCATTTACGTTTTAAAGTTGAATAATAAAAATAGAACTATTCATTGGAATGACTGAGTCTTGAAAGTTGTCTTTCTATTAAATATTGCTATTACTACTTTGGGTATAGGTTAGGTATAGGTCGTGGTGGAATAAAATAAATAATTTATAATAAATTATAATATTATTAGGAAAATGGCAAATTTCTTTATTAATGAAAAAGGAGTGAAAATACAACGTTCGGTTGGACTTTGAAAACAAAGATATTATACGTTCAGAAAATGCGTAAGCGCGGCCGTGCGTGGAGGCGTGCAACACTGACTGCCTAGGCGCTGGGGCCCGCGGTCAGCCATGGCGTTTATTCCCGGTTGTCCCCACCTTGGTGTCCCCACAAAATGCAGTAATAAGGATTTCAATAACAGATTTCACGGATTGTTAATTAAAACATTTTGAAATATAAAGTTCTAATTGTAGTATATTATGTGGTCTGACGGTATGTCAACATATTAAGATAATTGTATGTGAGGGTGTGTGGAAATAAATCAGTGTTTAACCAACCTGCGTGTGTTTCATTACATGGTGACAGCGGTGAGCGTTTTTAACACTTTTACGAGTTAAAACGAACTAGAACCAATACAATATTTATCAAAATTCCGTGACACAACATATTTGTACGGAACGGACGGATAAATAATAATGGAGCACGCACGTCCTCCAGCGGAATTATCGCTCGATGGCGGTCCGGCCGCGCGGTCCGACGCGTGGCACAAATGGCGCAAGCAGTTCGAAGTATTCCTTTAAAGCATCTGGAGTGAGCAAAGAGCCTAAAGAAGTCCAGGCTAGTTTGTTGGTTAACCTCATTGGATCAGCTGGTTATGAGGCGTATACAACGTTCACGTTCGATGAAGGTGAAAGTGAAGACGACATAAATTGTGTATTGAAAAAGTTTGACAAGTATTTCGGCACAAAACCAAATATCACAGTAAGACGGTTTTAATTCTTTACACGCAATCAAGATGACGGCGAAAACATCGACCAATACGTGACAGCATTGAGGGTATTGAGTCAGCAGTGCGAGTTCAATGAATTGCACGAGAGCTTGTTGCGTGATAAGATCGTGTGTGGTATTGTCAACAACACTGTCAGAGATCGACTCCTTCGCACAGATGATTTGTCATTAAGACAGGCGATACAAATTTGCCAGGCGGCAGAGATGTCCAAAGAGGAAAGCAAGTGCATCGACGGCGCATCAGCGGGTGTACAAGTGAATGCAGTTCAAGACGGTAGCAGCGCACGAGGCGGAAGGCGCGCTAGAGGACGGCGCGGCGGCGGCAGCGGAGCGCGAGCGCGCGGCGATGGCGCCGCCGGGCCGCGGCCGGCGCGCACGCAGCGCAGCGCCTGCGAGCTGTGCGGCAGCGGGCGGTGTCTCGGCGGTGAGCGCTGTCCGGCACGTAACGCCTTGTGTTATGTTTGTGAAAAGAAAGGTCATTTCTCGCGAGTGTGTGAGCAAAAAAAAGCAATACGCAAAGTTTTAAATCTCAGTGTAGAAACCCTAAATAGTGACAGTGATGATAGCGGTAAAGAAATGTTTTATGTTAATACACTCGAAGAGGACAAACAACAATGTAAGCCGTCAATGGAATGGATAGAAGTTGTAAAATGCAAAGGTAAAAACATTTCATTAAAAATAGATACGGGATCAATGATTAATGTTATTTCTAGAGTTACCTATTTAAACTTAGGATTATTAATTACAGACCTTAAGCCGTTCACAAAACGTGTACATTCCTTTACAGGTAATCAATTACCAATTATCGGCATTGGTAATGTGCCGTTTGTACACAATAAAACACGTTACGTGTTGTCATTTGTTGTTGCTGATTTAAGCTGTCAGAATGTACTCGGTTTGGAGGGTTGCATTGAATTAGGATTAGTAAACCAAATTAATGCAATAAACATTGATCACTACTATGACTTGTTTCATGGACTGGGAAAATTACCCGGTAAATATAGTATCGTAGTGGATAAAAATGTACAGCCAGTTGTTTGCCCAACTAGGAAAATCCCTTTGGGACTTAAGGATAAATTGTTGGATGAGATACATAGAATGGAAGAATTGGGCGTAGTCAGAAAGGTTACACATCCAACCTCTTGGGTTAATGCAATTGTTTTGGTCGCCAAAACAGATGGCAGCATTCGTGTTTGTTTAGATCCACGACCTCTTAATCGCGCGGTGCGGCGTGCGCAGTATTCGTTGCCGACAGTGCCTGAGCTGGCAGCTCGACTGCGCGGTGCGACTGTATTCAGCGTGCTGGACGCTCGCTGCGGTTTCTGGATGGTTCAGATAGACGATGCGAGCGCGGACCTTTGCACGTTCAGCACACCGTTCGGTCGGTACCAATTTCTACGTTTACCTTACGGTATAAACTGTGCGCCAGAGGTATTTCATGCGAAACTTAGGCAGCATTTAGAAGATTTAGAAGGCGTAGAATCTTTTATCGATGACGTTATAGTATGGGGGCGTACTGTGGATGAGCACGACAGGAGATTGCGGAGTCTCCTGCGACGAGCTAAGGATATCGGTGTAAAATTTAATAGAGAAAAATGTAAATTTGGCGTCTCGGAAATAACATACTTAGGTCACAAGTTTGATGCACACGGAATGCGGGCAGACGACTCAAAAGTCAAGGCTAAAATGGAGATGCCGTATCCGACCGACAGGAAGGCTCTGGAGAGATATTTAGGAATGGTGAATTATTTGGCAAAATTCATACAAAACTACTCGGAGAGTGTGAATGTACTTAGGTCGCTGTTAAAAAAGGAAACTGAGTGGTCATGGGAATCCCAACATTCAGAGGCTGTGGACAGGCTAAAAGCAAAGCTTAGCAGCGCACCGGTGCTGGCGCTGTACAGCGACAGCGCGCCCGTAGTGCTATCGGTGGACGCGTCCAGCGTCGCACTGGGCGCGGTGCTGCTGCAAGCTGGCCGCCCGGTGGAGTTCGCTTCGCTCACTCTCACCGACACCCAGACCAGGTATGCACATATTGAAAAAGAAATGCTGGCTATTGTGTTTGGGGTCGAGCGGTTCAGGCAGTACATTTACGGTAGGTCTGATGTCACCGTGCATACTGACCATAAGCCATTGGAAGCCTTATTTAGCAAGCCATTGGTTTCGGTTCCAGCCCGGTTACAACGAATGATGATGAGAGTGCAGGGGTACGACTTTAAGGTGGTATACACGCCGGGCAAATATATGTATATAGCGGACACGCTATCGCGGGCTCCTCTAAAGGATATTATGCATGACCGGGTGTCTGCAGAAGTAGAAGTACAAACTTGCTTTATGTTAGAGAATGTGCCATTCAGCCAACCACATATGGAAGCCATTAAAAAAGAAACAGAGTTAGATAGTGACAGCAGATGGTTAATTAGGTATATTACGAAAGGCTGGCCTAAAAATAGACGTGATGTAAACGAGAGAGTTAATGTTTTCTGGCCATATCGCGAGCAGCTACATTGCGTTGACGGTATAGTTTTCAAGGGGGAGTGTGTATTTATTCCGCGTACTTTACGGGAAAACATGCTGTCACGAGTCCATGAAGGACATTTAGGTATAGAAAGATGCAAGCGGCGCGCGCGCGAAGTAATGTTTTGGCCAGGAATGAGCGAGGACGTGGAGCGTGCGGTGCGCTCGTGCGCAGCATGCGCACTGCACGCGCCCCGCCCGCGCAGGCAGCCGCTGCTGCAGCACACTGTGCCGGCACTGCCCTGGCACAAACTAGCCTCGGATACGTTCGAATATAAAAAAAAAATTACATTGTATTAGTCGATTACTTTTCTAACTATGTTGAGGTCGGGCAGTTGTCGAGTATCACATCTAGACAGGTTATAACTTTTATGAAAGAGCAGTTCTCTCGGCACGGTATACCAGCGGAGCTAGTGAGTGATAATGGTCCGGCTTACAGCTCACAAGAGTTTAAAAACTTTATGAATGAATGGGAAATACGGCATGAGACGTCATCACCGCATTACCCGCAGTCAAACGGGAAAAGCGAAAGAACCGTACAGACAGTAAAAAATTTGCTAAAGAAGTGTGTGGATTCGGGACAGGATTTTTACTTGGCACTGTTAAATTATAGGGCAACACCACGCCAAGATATAGACTCACCCGCACAGATTTTAATGGGTAGGCGTCTTAAAACTAAGTTACCAGTTAGTGCTAAATTGCTAACAGAGAAGGTAGATAACGACCAGAATTATAAAAAAATAATATCAAACAGAAAACAAATTAAAACAAATTACGACAAAACTCAAACACACTAAAAGGCCTATCATCAGGTGATAAGGCAACTTTAATCAGTAATGGCGACAGAAAACCGGTAACAATTTTAGCACGTGCATCACAACCACGCTCGTATATTGTAGAAGACGAACGCGGTGGCCGCTATCGGCGAACACGAAGTCAGTTGGTTATGCGTACAGCATGGTCAACAGAAAGGGTACGGGAGTCAGCGCGACAACCAACAGACAGTGTGGGTGGTAGCAAGACACCAAGTGTGGTGACGACGACAGGTGTCCGTAGACGTAGGCAACGGGCACAGGCTGACGTTCCAAACCAAGCGCAGACAAGTCCAGCTAGTAACAATCATTTGACACTGATTGACGAGAGTGGTGAATATGAAAGTCCAGCCGGTACTCCCGATCATTCGTCTACACCTTCGCCACCAGTGGTTGCTATTGAAAGGTCTAAGGAAAGAACTGCACGAATGCTGACCAATCTGTTCCTAGGTCGTGAATAGTAAGGGTAAAATAGATGTATACATAGTAAATAAATATAAATGTAATTAATAGTTAGTAACAGACATTCAACAAGAAAGCCACAAGTGGCATACTGTTATGTAAGTGAAAATAGCGTTAATAATATAATTAATATCTAACAGTTGGTTAACAAAACGAAACAGTGTAACAGTAGGTATAAGTTTAGCAAACAATATTCATGTAGTCGATAGTCTTATCTTTAGTTCTTTAATTTTAATAACCATATGGCATTGTTTTCTTAGAAGGGAAGAGATGTAGTATATTATGTGGTCTGACGGTATGTCAACATATTAAGATAATTGTATGTGAGGGTGTGTGGAAATAAATCAGTGTTTAACCAACCTGCGTGTGTTTCATTACACTAATCGTCACCACTGGGGTGGAACAAAACTTTTTTTTCCCATTTTCCCCAGTGGGGACGACAAGGTGGGGATGACTGGGACTATACGGGCCGTGGTCGTCGTGCGTGGCGGTCGGCTGACACCCGCTTCCCCGCGTCCCACGTTCACTGCCGCTGGTGCGCGGCAATGCTCAGCGGAACGGTCTCAACAGGTATTAACAAATTCTTAAGGAAATAACAAAGTATAAAAAGTTAAACTTTTTTGGACTGGTCCCCACTGTTTTTTCAAACTAAAGTACATATTATTATCATGGGATGTTGGCAGCGGCCTTTTTTTTTTTGGCGGGTGGAAAATCATCAAATAACCCCTCCCGCTCTTGGGCAGAGCGAAAAAGCTAGTGTACAACCCGCGGCCCCGACGGGCGTCGGCCCTTTCGGGCCCCTCCCATGTTGCTGACATCTCTTTGAGGCGCGCGTGGAACACGAACGCGCCGTCGACACGGCCTGTTTTCGTCGTAAGACGGACGGATGGTGAGTTAGCCCATCACTCACCGTCCACAGGCCCGCGTCTACGGTGGCCGGAGGTCATCACGTGGATGTTGGCAGCGGCCTCAAGGTAAAATTCGTTATTAAACAGGATAGCCCAAAATACACTAAATACCTACAACTACACTTCTTCTAAAAACAAGTTGATTGTATACAATCGAATTAAACTTCTCCAAAGTGTCATGAGAAAATATTCTGAAAAATAAAAATACAACCATAGATCCTACACTGAAAATAAAGCTGACCACTCCTTGTCTATATATAAAACCATGTACCACGTTGGGATTTCCCTCCGTTAAAACTGAACTCGTAAAGATACTCAAAGTACCACTTTTGTACATGCAGTTTAAATCAATAAATAAAATAAGGATGCTGGATTGCAGGGTACCCTGGTACCCTTTCAGCGAAAATGTTGCCAAAAAATGAAAATATTTAACGAAAAATGTATAAATGATTCACATCAGGTGCAACATTTGTAAAAAAGAGCATTTGCCAATGTCAAATGAGTGAGAACATTTATCGACTAAGCCATATTATCTATACTTAATTAATATTTAATATCTTAAAGATAATCATGATTAATGATTAATTAACGCGCTAATCTTAGGAACTACTGGTTGGAATTGAAAAATGCTTTTTTTGTTGGATAGTCCATTTATCGTGAAAGAGCTTAGTCTGTATTCCACGCGGACGAGGTCGCGGGCTAAAGCTAGTAACAATATGAAACATTGGTTTTAGACAATTAATTGTTAAAGGGGTTCTGGTAAAATATAGTGAACCAGATTACACAGCGCACCCTCCCTCCGCTCCCTCACACTGAGAAGAGGGCCGTATCCAAGCAGTCATGACATTCAAAGTTTATTATTTTGATCAACATGTAAAAGATCCCTTCACGAAGCCGTCAACCAAGTATTTATAAATCAAACTAAGTAACTTTACGCTTTAAAAATTATTGCTGGAAACAGTTTGTTTGGGTTGTAACATCATGGTTTACGGTGGGAATACATGTTACATGATGTTCAAAACACTGTAATGGCACATTGAAAAGTACAGGGATCATGAATTTATTTATAGTTTAACTTGGAATAATAAAGAGAAAAAAAATAAGCTTTACATTTTGATTTTATGTATCTCTGTAGCCAGAACAAAAAAAAAAAACAACGGGTTGTACTTCGGAAGTGCCATTAGGAGTGAAAACTTGAACATTATCGTTGTGCATTTTTAAATATTTTGGATTTGTTGGGGGAAAATTTCGCACGAATTGCTATCTATTTACTTAGTAATAAAGTACTATTATTTATGTGGTTAAATACAATATTCATTTATTGCGCTCTCGTACACAAACATGACAACTTATATTACATTAAAAATTATATTTCTCAGAATAATCAACTTTACATTTCATTTTTTTGTCATGTCTTACGGTCAGCATTGCGTATCTTTTAAATGACAGCGGCTTTCATAAAGTGTCCATCAATTAACTTCAATGAACTGTCAAATGGTTCCATTTTGTACTAAACCATAACCAATTTGACAGTTAATCCATGGACAATATGATAGCCACTGACATTTAAAAGCCATGTGGCCATCTGGCGCGAGTTTAACATTTTTTACCCATCCCAAAAAAAGTGCACAACGCCGCTAAAGAAGTTTTCACTTGAAAAAATTATGACAATGAATAGGGGAGCAAGTACCAAAGAGTGTAAAAGTACCCTTAGCGTAAACAAAGGGCACTTGTTCTCCCCACCACTGCGATCATTTTTTTGTTCTAGACCATACCTGGGTACCCCCTAGTTACGGAGATATTGGGGGTCATAGTTAAAAATTTTGCACAGCTGTTTTTGTAAATACTAGTTTAGTTTAGTTTAGGAGCGGCTGTTGGTATTTTTTTTTCAAGGTTTATCAAATAGCACTTTATGCTGAGACATAAACAGACAGACGAATACATTCAACGATTCTTTAAAATCATATATAAATAGATAACCTTATATCAGAATAACAAAGATATATTTTTGATTAAAACATAATATTACATTTAAATTACCGAGATTGTGTACCTACATCTATAACTGTTCCATGTGGCTAAACGAAATGATTCGCGCAGTGTTTATATTATTAATTTCTGTGTCTTACACAGTCAGTGATAAATGTGTGAGGTACACGTTTGAGCAAAATTTTGATGAATGGTTCAAATATGGGCATAGAGATGAGATTTGTAGCCACTCGGGAAACTCGCCATTTTGGATTGACAATCAATACAGTAATATTGACTTGAGTGCTGAAAATGACCAAAGTACTACTTTTATTACACCTACCAGCACACAGGGCCTCAGTTGTATGGCATCATTCTTTTTTACAATGCACCATGGTGGGACAATAGAAGCTAACATTTATATGGAAGAAAAACACTCAAATTACATCGCATTTGCTGCCTGGTCTTCGGAAAGATTGCTAGGAGTTGCTGAGAATATCCCCTTTAAAAACTTCGTGGGCGGATGGCACACATTGAAGACGACCATATGGTCACCGAATCAAAATCAAAATGGCACTGAAGGCTACGTGAGTATTGCCTAAATTTATTTATTTAAACTGTTTGCACAGTAGCGGTACAGTCGGTGACCAGCATTGGCTAACCATCCGTTATTTTAAGCCATTTTAACTATTATAGTGTTAGTAGTATAATGCTAAGTGACACGGCTACTACTGAGGATTGTCTCCACCGATCCCGGGACCTGTTCCGTGTCCGGAATTGTCCGACTGCTGGGCAAAGGCAAAAAAGTTTCAATTAAAAAAAAAACATTATGAATGTTTATCAAAATATCGGCTGTTTCCTCTATTTTCGGTGTGGCTATTAATAAAATAATTCATAGTGTAAAGATACTCTTACTAATCAACAATTATTATTGATAAAAATATTTATATATACAGTACAATTTCTAATTTTCTTAATTTTGTGTTGAAGGCATCTGTGTCTGAACAAGATGAAATTATCTGTATCTCAGACATAAGGTGACCATTACGTTACTGGCTTAATTATACATAAAAATATTAGGAGTATATTATCTCTACACAGAAATAAAATTAAAATTAGAACAAACCGGAAGTATGTGTGTGGAGTGTTAACCTCTCGGTGAGTAGAATGCGAAAGTGTGTGAAAAAGTGTGAGAGGGTGAGATAAGAGTTTGCTATTTCATATTTTAATAAATTTTCTGTCTTTTCAAATGTATGATTACTAATGTAATATAAAAACAGTCATACCTACTTAAAATTATTTATGAAATCATCACTAAATCTGAAATATTCTTACACCTAAGAAGGTGTTGTTATTAACCCTTAATGTGGTAAGAGAAAAAAATATTTAAATATTTATTTCTGTGTACTTATATTTTTTTTTTCTAAAACTAGAACCCATATTTTTTTTTAATCTAGTTTAATTTAGATTTTTTTAATTGCATGTCCAGTACTCTGGACATTGCCAAGTTCACGAGATAGTAAGGATAAATATCCATGTACAGTTTAATGGACATTGCCAAATTAAGGGTTGAGTTTATTTTCATTTTTATATGGTCTTTTTTTTAATATGGAGTAAATTGTATAATGCGTGATGAGTCCTTGTTTACTAAGCCAGCCTAGATCCACCCAGAAACACAAACACGTCATGGGGGCTCAACTTCACGAAGCGAGTTCTTTGTTACGACGATTTTTCTAGCTAGGAATAATGGAAAGCATTCCAGGATGGACCTGTCATGTAGTTCTGTTGATCTTTGGCGAAGAGGGCGAGTACCAGATACAGGCCTAACAGAACCTCTTTTAGCAAGTTCATCTGCGGTGTAACAAGGATTACGGTATTAGCTATTTTTCTAGTTCCAGATGGGGAGATGATCTGCTTTGATATAGAGACCACCAGGATCAACATTTAAGAATTAGCATGTTGTAAATATCTATGCTTTCTAAAACTTTGGGCTATGTTCTCAAACACTCGATATCGATAGGATTTGAATGCTATATTTGTAGTGCCGTATTCTCAATGGCCATAAAGCTGTTGCAGCCGCTGATAAGAGCGATGTATACACTTAGCAAGATCAAAACGTTTCTAGTCTTAGCCCTGACCGGACCTAGCCACCGGTAGGTAGTCAGTCCTCTTGAGAGAAGAACCCCAAGACAATGCGCGCCATGTCCTGCCTTTCTGAATCAAGCCCTTGATCCAGCCACCAAGAGAGAGCCCCCATTCGATGTAAGTCGAGGCTCTTGGCTATTAAGCCATTGGCAGACACGACTATCGACACAATGACTGCTGTATTCACGTGCCACAGGTCGATAACTTCGCAAGCCAGATTTAGATACTTGAATTGCTTAACTTTCTCTGCTTTTACGAGGTTCTTGTCATGCGGGACTGTTATATCAACAATCAGTGCGCAACGCTCCGATCGATTGATCACCACAATGTCAGCTTATTGGCAACAAAAGTCCTGACAGTGATGATAGGTCGATCCCAATACAAGCGCACACTTATAGTATGGCACTTCTGTTTCCACAAGGTTGTATTTCAAAGCATAAATGTATGAATGTATTTCTAGTGGATAATCCTAACTATGCAAGTATTATCCATTAGCCAGACGAGAACACCCAGAAATAATGTGTCGGATCGATTCTCCAGGATGGTGGCATGCCCGACATATTATGTCAACCGTGTCATCCTTAAATGTATTTCCGGTAATTGCACGTCATCATAACTTCGTCCGTTATTGCACAGACAAAACCTTCGGTTTCCCCGAACACGAACGCAACCAGAATACGGACGCTAAGAAATGTTTTTCATTAGCCAAGGAAAGCGGGGTAAGGCCCTTGTCCACTGATACCACATCTCAGTGCATCCCCACGTCGGCTTCTAGGAAGTATTCCCTGAGACTGTATACCTCACGGTTGTGTAGGGTCTTAGCATTTAAGAAACTACGACCCCCACTTTTCCGTGGGATATACATAATATAGTCTCATCACCGACGATCGTAGGTGATGCATCCGATTTGCGGTCAATAGTGAGCGGACTATCTAAGGCATCAAGTTCTGTCTGAATCCATTTGAGTAAGGCGAAAGAATACATCAAAACCGGCATGACCCAACTGTTGAAGGTGTGCACCTTGTTCCCGCCGGACAACACTCTGCTCAGCACCTTGTTCAGGCGGCCGCAGAAGCGCTCCTTCAACGATTGTTTCATGTCGGCAATATTGATCATATTCTAATCATAAAAATATATTTTTGCATGAGCAGGGTTATATAAATCTGGATATCGACTGTACATTAGAAGGACCTACAACAACAACAACTTTATTTGTTTCAGGTAACTTTCGAAGGCACGGTGGCTCCAAATTCCATTGTTTTGGTCGATTCATTTCGCTACATACCGCCTGGTATGGCAGAAAGTGATTGCCAACTCTACGAAGACGAACCAGTGACGCCAGATATTCCAATACCCGAGCCAGACACAGAGACTCTGAGTCCTGAGCCAAACACACAATGACTAAACAACTACACCAGAACCAACAACACCTGAGCCAACCACACCAGCGTCTGAACACCAGAGCCGACCATACTATAACCCATTAGAGCACTCAGAGCCACCCACACAAGAGGAGTCCTCATCAGCGCCAACAACACTAGACCCAAATACACCAGAACCAACTACGCCAGAGCCAACTGCGCCGGAGAAGTCCTCACCAGCGCTAACAACACCAGACCCAACCACACCGGAACCCACTGCGCCAGAGTCAAACATACCAGCAGGGCTATTGCGTATCTTTTACATGACAGTGGCTAACCTTTAGTGCCTATCAATTACTGTCAAATGGTTCCATTTTGTACTAAACCATAACCAATTTGACAATTAATCCATAGAAAATATGATAGCCACTGTCATGTAAAAGATACGCAATAGCCCTGCAGATACTACAACGCCAGTTCCAACCAGACCAGACATTACAACACAAACAAGTTACAAAACTCACCAGAGTAGCGTTGAAAATATGTTTTTTCCCAGTGTTTTCCAATGTATCTTTCGAGTTTCAAGAACATTGGCCGGTATGAAAGACAATGACTAAAACTCGTACCGAGAATTCGCATGTTTCAAGATCAATAGAAATTTTCAATTTTTTTTTACATCATTCGGCTGGGATTTGATTTTTGAATGGGGAATTTAATTTAAAGAATAAAATATTTTACACCTTAAACATGGCATTCACACAACCAGTTCAAAAGTCGTTCTGTTTGATCTGTCAGTTGTTTGACAGTTAGGCTGACTTCACAACATAGAGGTTTCCCTACAATATCTGCTTGCTTGGTTTTGAGGTTATTTTGGATTTTATAAAATTACTCTGAAACTCGGATTTAGTTCACAAAAAGAACTTTTGTAGGAGTTAAAATGATAAATGTAGACAATAAAAAACAAAATGTTGATGCAGTTTGGTACGGGATTCCATATATTCATGAACATGATCCTTTCATGTATTATTCCAATAAAACGGAAAAAAACGTAAATATATGAATGAAACGGGAATCTCTCCGTTTTTTTTTTTCGTTTTATTAGAAAAATACATGAAAATACTGGTCAATGTTCTTGAAACCTTCGAAAGAAACAACATAATTGACACACACAACAGAAAGAACAGAAAAAAAACGGGAATATTTCCAGTTTTTTTTTCAACGCTACGCCAGATCAGGCTCATGGTTTTGTTTAAATTAAAAATGACGTCAAAGTTGCCATCACCTTAAATAATAAATAATGAAATTATAAAAAAACTCTATTCTTGCAAAGCTGTTAAAATTGACGAAACACTAAAAATATTTTTCACTTGGATACTGTGGTACAAAATTAATTAAAATAACAGATATAAAACCGTTTTGACTCTACTGTAGCGAAATATCAGCCTCACATCTAAATATTGCACGTAGTGTATTTTAACATTATTGTGTTCTAGCTAAGTTTTTACACGATCTGTATTTATTTTTTGCAACAGATTTTGAATAAAGGAAACATCTTTTTAAAACATATTTACTCCATATTCAACCTACACTTGCGTTTTATTTTCATATCCGACTGAAGAAACTCGAAGCATGGAAATTAACCTGAATTACCTGAACCGCCTCCTATTCCACCAATTGCTAATCCTGCTGTCGCACGTGAACCACCACCACCACCAACTCCACTAGCTGATAATTCTGCTGGAGCACGAAGTAACTTGTTTGCACAAGTGTGTGGCCACAGCTCTTATCTTTGGAAGGGGAAAATAAAGTCACGTCACATTACCTGGAAACAGTATTTGGTGAGGCGTATAAATAGCCTGCACCTTTGTGAAGAATCTAAGAAAATTTAAAATAAGAACCTATGTCTTATGTGTAATGGCGGACCTCAAAATAAATCAATTTCCCTATTGATGAATCCTCGACAAACCATTAACAGAGAATTATTAGCAGCAAACATGCCCACGTACCTTGGCAATCCAGAGATCCCACTCAGACCCAGGGAGATAGGAAGATACCTCATTCATGCGCATTTGCAGGTATGGGCTGCCGGCCGGCGAACAAAATCTTCTTAAATCCACCGGTGGAATGGTAAAAACTCCAAAAATCAACACTGCACTATAAGTTCTCAATGAAGCACAGATTCAGGTCCATTTATTTTTACGAGTATCGTCAAGATTTCACAAAAAAATGAATTTTCAAAGCGGAGCGCTGAGACGCACACACCGTACTCTTCGAACGGTCAAAGGAAGCTGTCAGTACTCGCTAATGCCATGACGCATGCATGTTTTTGCGAGAAAACTCAAGAAATTCTCGATACATGGGCGCTGCGTCAACAATATGGTGCAAGGATTCATCAATTGAGAAGTTAAAATATTTAATTTGAAATACTTACATATTCTATTATATGGAGAAATCATAAATTATTATTATTTTATTTTGTTATATTGAAAAGGGCATTGACGCTACATCAGTATTTTTTATGAAAAGATATTTTGTTGGACAGGGAGTCATTTAGCCCCAATGCCTTGGATGCCATTTTAGGCTATTATTTTATTTGCCTAGTTGAAAATCGGGCGGCAGGCTGTTGTATATTTGGGCTGGGCCAGGCATCAAGTAAATATAACGGCACCAGCCTCATTCCTAGATAAAACATATTGTTGAGCTTTGAAGCTGAATAAACTTAAGAGTGAATAAAAATATTGAATGAGTCTTGTCTGACTAATATAGTAGTGATGATCCCGAAACGCTAAAGGCAACAGACGTACGAAGCGATCCTCCGCGACCCAAGTGCGACGTAACATTGTATTGTTTCTCTACTAAGTAAGTGTTTATGATGCCAATAATGTACGAATTGTAACAATAAATATATTGCTAGAAGTACTTTGAATAAGTAGAATTAGTTAATTATATTTTATATGTTATTATATGTAGGTATATCATACCCTAATACCCTAGTATCTAATTAGGTACTTAATTAAAAAACTAAATACCCTTTTAGCGTTTTATTGCCCATCGAATTTGTATTTCTTTTGTAAAGTCGCTAGGGATGTCATAATGTTCAGATATACCTGTAGGGTGAGCTCGAGCTCTTCTTCGCTATCGTGGTCTGCTTTGACGACCCCGGACGTTTGAAAGGACTTACTTATAGACATAGAGAGTATACTGACCTCTCAACATAGCACTCTCTAAAAAGATACAAAGCGAATACAAGGCCAATACATTTACCTTTTCTAGAATCCGCAGGTAAGATTCAAAAAGAAAGAACTACTGACCGCAAATTCGCTTTGTTTCTCTCGCAGGTTCTAGTTTGTATTCACTGCATTACTAAACACCGAAAAGTCAGTCAAAATTCGTATTGTGTCGTATCGGAATATATGATGTAAAAAGAAAAAAGTGCCAGTAGCAATGGCTATTCAAAATACACACATCAAAAGTGTCTAGGGATCAACATATATTTTTGCAATAACTTTTCTCCTGATTGATATTAATTAAAATTTTCTTTAAGGATTCATCAAATAAAGTGTTTTCGTTTGTCACAGTAACGATAAACCAAGTCACCTTTGCATTAATAAAGAAATTTGCCATTTTCCTAATAAAGGGATTTTTGACATTTGAACCACTAACATTAAAGTTCGAAAAAAACACTAAAATAACAGTTTTCTTTAAAATTTTATTGGGTAACTTAAACAATTAATAATCCGTGTTTCTACCGCGAACACTAACAACACAAGAACATCGGTTTGGCATACTCAAAATGAGTTCATCCAAATCACGCTGTGGAATGGCCGCCCATGTTCGTTGCAACAACAAAAAAAGGTCTTCTTGCGACTGGATACCCTCCATATTCGGCAGAGCTTTTCTCTGTAGCATATCCCATGCATGCTCAATCGGGTTCAAGTCTGGCGACTGAGCAGGCCAGGGCAGGACATTGATGTTAGCTGCGGCGAGAGTCTGTCTTACAACTCTTGCGGTGTGCGGTCGTGCATTATCATGCATTAACTGAAATAAGGGACCGATTTGCACTTGTAGAGGAACGATGACGTCTAATACAATCGTCTCAGCATAAATTTGAGCGTTGAGGTTGCCTCTGATCCAAATCAACTCAATTCTTCCGCCAATCCAAATACCCGCCCATACCATGATGGTTCCACCACTATAAGGATGGACTTCCTGGCAGGATTTTAATCGCTGTTGGCGTCCAGGGGTTCTCCAGTGTCGTATACGTCTTGTATCCGGTCTCATACCGTCGACTGATAACACTCTGACTTGTATTCAGAGCTAAAGCCACAGTACGTTGCCGGGAACCAGCTTCTATCATTCCCACGGCTCTGAGCATTTCTTCCCTGCTTAAATGACGTCGCCGCTCCATAATAACGTTGGTTTTAATCAGTAGTAGGGAAACAGTAGCACTAATAATGTCTTCAATGCGTTGTATGTTTTTATAGGGAAAATATTGACAGCTGATTTTCATCTTTTACTCGAATTTGATTCACAGTTCCTGATTCAAATTATGAAATGCACCAAAAAGGATCCATATAAATTTATAAAATTATAAATTTATTACAAAGCCACATCTCAATCTCAAGAAATCCGCATAAAAATGCTTGATCCCTAGACACTTTTGATGTGTGTATTAAGGCACTTTTATTTATATCCAATTTATAGTATTCCCGCATCTTCTCTGGTCATAAAACCTAAACCATTATGAATACTTACCTTTAAGCTTTAATATGACGTACTATATGTCAATAAACATGAATATTTTTTGTAAGGGCACAGCTCCATACTGATTCCGGCCATGTCCTTTAAGTTGAACAAAAACTGTTATTTATTATGTTTTTTTTTCCTTATAAATAAAAATTGTCTACTTCAGTTACAAAACTCACCGAGTGAAAGTAAAAGAAGGACATCGAACGTGTTCTTATTAAAAAAGCGTAACTCGAACAAAGTTTAGGAACACTGAGAAAAAGAAGATGTTTGGCTATTAAATAGTTACTTCTAATCTGTAGAGCGGTTCACTGGGTAAACGCAGTAGAGGTAGACAGTTGACACGCGCTGGGTAGATTCAGTGAAGTAAATAACTGGCTCATTTTGACTTATTGGAGGGGGTCTCTACCCGTGCCCATACAGGGTGTAAATTAACCCTTCACACAAACGTAAACCAAGCATTCTGTACATCAAAATATGTACCCCTACGCAAAAATGTTTGCTGGGAAACGACTTTTTTTTTGGGGTCTAAAATCACATTTTACGATAAAACTCAATGTAGCACTCTTATGAGATTGTGCTAATGGATGCTTTGAATAGTAAACGGGTCATGAAGGTATTTTAAGTAAACTTATAACCTGAAAAAGTAGTATTTACATGAACAGCTGTGAATATTTTGGAACTTTGACTCCCAATATCTCCGTAACTATGGGGTTGCCATGTATGGTCTAGAACAAAAAAGTGTTCGCAGTGGTGGGTAAAACAAGTGCCTTTCATTTGCGTTAAGGGTACTTTTACACCCTATAGGTCTTGCAGAATAAGACCATGAGTAATTTACAAATAAAACTAGAATATTATTAACAAACAAACCAAAAATACTAAATAACATACTCAAGTTTAAAAAGTAAACAAAACTAACATTTTACTAAAATTATTATGTATATTTTTAACAAAAAATAGCTTTTTAATTTAATTTTATTATAACGGTTGCTACTAGGGAAGCCGCATGCGCAGAAGAACTAATTCTGCGCATGCGGCTTCTCTGGTTAACAACTGTCTGTTTGGCAACCGTTATACCCGCATCAATTCTTTACCCGCACAATAATGCACAAGCGTATGTTTCTTCTCTCAGATCTTTTGGGAATCGAAAAACGTTAATTCGATTAATTTTTGGTGCAGATAGTAAACATTTTGTCATATGGTGCATTCAAAAGTATTTAAATACACACGATACAGACAGGCGAAATCATCTTATGCATTAAAAGAGTGTATCTTATTAGAGCCCATAATAAATAACTAAGAAATCTTTTAGATTCAAATGTAATGATTATGGTATATAAATGAAAGAGATTTGGTTTCTGCAGCCATTAGTTTCACTGTTGTGTGTGTGTGTGTGTATGAATGTGGACGAGGCAAAAGGAGTAAGTAAGGATCTTAGCAGGTGGTGTTCTGTGGTTTCTGCCTACCCCTATGGGAAAAATGCGTGAGTTTATGTATGTATGGACGGTTTTACGAGGCGAAACAAAATAATTCGCATAGTGTTATAGTTATTTATTTTTGTATCTCGCGCAGCTAGTGGTGATTGTGTGAGGTACACGTTTGAGCAAAGTTATAATGAATTGTTGACACATGATTGGGATCTGAGTTGTGTCCCCTTGCCATTTTGGGTTGAGAGCAAATACAGTAATGTTGACTTGAGGTGTTCAAATGACCCGCGGGAGGCGCTCCGGGCGTCGGGGGTCACACCTCCGGCCACCGTAGACGCGGGCCAGTGGACGGTTAGTGATAGGCTAACTCGCCATCCGTCCATCTTACGACGAAAACAGGCCGTGTCGACGGCGCGTTCGTGTTCCACGCGCGCCTCAAAGAGATGCCAGCAACATGGGAGGGGCCCGAAAGGGCCGACGCCCGTTGGGGCCGCGGGTTGTACACTAGTTATCGCGGCCTCGACATAGAGGGCTAAGACTTCTACTGACTAAAAACACCTATGTTCCTTACATAGGTGTTTTTAGTCAGTAGAAGTCTGACACTCCCTTTCGCTCTGCCCAAGAGCGGGAGGGGTTATTCGATGATTTTCCACCCGCCAAAAAAAAAAAAAAGGTTTTCAAATAACCAAAGTACTACCTTCTTTATGCTTGCTGTCCTATCTGCAGGGCTATCGCGTATCTTTTAAATGACAGTGGCTATCAGATAGGGTCCATCTTAATTGATGTTCCATTTTGTAAAAATGATGAATGAATGATGTTCCATTCTGTCAAATGGTTCCATTTTGTACTAAACCATAACCAATTTGACAGTTAATCCATGAACAATACGATAGTCACTGACATTTAAAAGAGACGCAATAGCCTTGCTTAAATAAGTGGTGTGTCATGCATTTTCACTATGCACCGTGGTGGTATAATAGAAGTACCTTAGATCAATTCGTAGTTGTAACCAAACTGTAGGAAGACCATAATATTTTTTGGGAAACACTTTGACAAGCGCCGGTGATCCACACGGATGGCAAACACTGAGTATAACATTAACCTGCGAAGGCACTTACGAAGGCTAGGTCAGCATTTAAAATATTTATTTATTTAACTGCATGAACAGTAGTGGTACATAGGCAGACTTATTGCTACAAGACACTCTTTACCATTCAATATTTGGGTTAAATAAAACACATTTTAGACATCCGGCTAGACTGGAAGCCGACCCCAATATAGTTGGGAAAAGGCTAGACAGATGATGATGATGAAAACACATTAGGACGGAGTTCAAAATTAAATCAATTATTATTTGTTATTGAAATAAATTTACCAACAGATTCTCTCTGGTCGCGTTAGGAAGTGGATATATGTAATGAAAAAGCTACGTAGCTGCACACCCTTTGAAATACTATGTATAATTTTTGTTTTGGTGGTTTTGATTGGGATTTGATTTATTTCGGGAGATTTATTTCATTAACCACAATGCACAATATGTCAGTTCTCAAAAGTATTTATTCGATACTAACTTCACACGCTACTGCGGTTGCTCGTCCAGAAATCCAACATGAAGTTAGCGACGCAACATACCGCCCACCAAAGGGACAACAAGGCCCTTTAAATGATGCTTAGTGGACTGTATACATACACATGTTGAAAAGTTAAACTTTATAAGCAGTATGTAGCGCTTACAATCATCAAAACAAAAATCTAATATTGTAACCACAGAGCAATTTGCAATGAATTTAGATAATATCTATACACATAATACCGATACATTACATAATGTCTGCATGCAAATTTGAAAGGATGTTATACATAGTTAAACATGTTATGAATTTAGTACAATAACAATATTTTTTACCAATCAGTTAGTGTCAACAGGTAAGGGACATAGTTTCGAGACAGATCTCTTCACAATGCTATTGCCAGATTTAACGCTATACACTCTTGTAAGTCCATCATGACCCGGATGCTTGTCCACAATTCGGCCTAGTAACCATTTTCCTGCTGGTATTCCATCAGTTTTGATGAGTACTATATCTCCAATAGAGAATTCTTGCTTCTTCTTGTGCCAGACAGGACGCTGTTGAAGACTCGTTAAATATTCGAATTGCCATCGTCGCCAGATGTCGCCTATGAGCTTTTGAGTGTATTGCCATCGTGTTAGATTATGAATTTTTGTGTCTTTAAAATCTGGAGAAGGCACGACGATTGGGGCTTCATGTATCAAGAAATGACCAGGGGTAAGTGGTTCTATAGAATCTGCGTCTGAATTATCAATAGGACACAGAGGTCTTGAATTAAGACACGCTTCGATTTGGCACAGGATTGTTGTCATTTCTTCGAACGTGACATTTGTTGTCAACACACGTTTCAGATGGGTCTTCAAGGATTTTACACCGGCCTCCCAGAGGCCTCCAAAATTGGGACTGTAAGCTGGTATAAAATGCCACTGTGTACCTTCCAGAGCCAACTTGTGCGCAATGTCTTTCTCAAAACTCAAGTTAGCTTCCTGCCATGCTGCGGCTAAGTCCTTCTCTGCACCAACAAAGTTTCTCCCTTGGTCGCTCCACATGTGGCTGCATTTACCTCTTCTTGATACAAATCGTTTGTATGCAGCAATAAATCCCTCTGATGTAAGGTCTCCTACTAGTTCAAGGTGTATGGCCTTTGTAGACATACAAACAAAAAGAGCAATGTACGCCTTTTGAGTTTTCATGCCTCTTCCCCTTGACATCAATATTTGAAATGGACCAGCATAATCCACGCCGCTGTGGAGAAAGGCTCTAGTAGGAGTTACTCGTTCTTTTGGTAGATCTCCCATGATCTGAGTTCGTGCACTAGCTCTTTGCTTTGCACAAACCAAGCATTTTCGGTTGAAGTTTTTTACTAATCCTTTAGCTCGAATAATCCAGTATTTAGAGCGTAAAACGCACAACATCAAGTGAACACCACCGTGTAGTGTTTGAGCATGAGCGTCAGCTATGAGTAAAGGAATTAGATTGTTGTTATGTCCTAATATTATAGGATGTTTGCTTTTCTCGTCTAAGTTTGCATGTCGAAGACGACCGCCCACCCTGAGGATACCATCTGCGTCTAAGTATGGGGTAAGTGTTTTAATGATACTATTTTTCTTCACATTTTTGTTTAATTTTAATCTGTTAATATCATCTGTGAATTCTTCCCTTTGTACTAGCTTTATGCATTTTATCAAAGATGTATGTAACTCTTCTGTTGTTAAACTTCTGCAATTTTCATGAATGCTTAATTTTCCTTTGTAATTAATAAATCTTCGACAGTATGTTATCACCTTCAATAATTCTTGCAAGCTATCAAATTGATTAAACTTTGCTGTGAAACTTTCTTCATCTTTAATTTTAATGTTTACATGTATTTTATCTTTCTTCTGTTCCAGGTCAGTTACAACTACAATAGGCTGTTTTAATATTATTTTCTTTTCAGATAACCATTTTGGACCTTTCCACCATAACTCGGATTGATTCAGATTAGTAATTAACATGCCTCTCGATGCAATGTCTGCAGGATTATCTTCTGATGCAACATGGTACCATTGATTGTTATTGAGATTTTCAGTGATTTCAGCGACACGATTGGCTACAAATGTTTTCCACCTATGTGGTTCTCCAGATAGCCATGCGATGACAATAGTGGAATCTGTCCATGCAAACATTTGTGTGGTCGATATTCTCATAGCTGTGCCTATTTGCTTCAATAATCGTGATAGAAGTAGTGATCCTGAAAGCTCCAAACGTGGTAACGATAAAGTTTTGAGTGGCGCAAGTCTTGTTCTTGCTGCTATTAGGTTTGTGGCAATGTGGCCGTCTTGAGATTCTATTCTTATGTATGCAACAGCTGCATAAGCTTTCATGGATGCATCGCTGAAGCCATGAATTTGTATGCATTTAATTTCTGTGCTATAGGTTCCAAGCCATCGATCAATGTAAATGTTGTTTAAACTTTTAAATTCTTCACGAAGAGTCATCCATTCTTCTTGTAGTTCAGGGCTTATTATGTCGTCCCAATCGACCTTTTCCAGCCACAGCTTTTGTATTAATATCTTAGCTAGCACTACACTCGGGGCAATCCATCCCAATGGATCAAATAATCTTTGTATGTCTGACAAGATAGTCCTTTTAGTTATGTTGACAGAAGTTGTTGGTAGTTTCCATTGGTATTGAAATTGGTCTGTTCCCACATCCCAAATCAAGCCAAGTGCTTTTACAGTGCCATTCATTTTGTTTATATCGAGGTGTGCCACTGGACTCCGTTTATTAGGGTCAATGGATTTCATAAAATGCGGACAATTAGATGACCACTTCGAGAGTGTGAATCCACCCTTCTTCAATATGTTAGATACTTCCTTGGCAGATATTATGGCTTGATCTGTTGTATCTTCACCGGATAATAGATCATCAACAAGGAAATTTTCTTTGATGATTTTGACTGCATTTGGGTAGTTTTGTCCTTCATCATCAGCAACTTGATGGAGTGTTTTCACTGCGAGATAGGGTGCTGATGCTGTTCCAAATGTAACTCGAAGTAAGCGATATTCCTTAATACTGTCATGTTCCTCTTCTCGCCACAGAATACGCTGATACTCGTTGACGTCTTCTGGATAAACATATATTTGCAGGTACATTTTGGTTATATCGCTAGCATAACAAACACGTTTCATCCTCCATCTCATGATAATATTTCTAAGATCTTCCTGAAGCTGAGGGCCAACCATCAACTCGTCGTTGAGCGAAACTTGATTTGAACCCTTCGCTGATGCGTCAAATACTACACGAGTCTTCGTTGTTGCTTTATCTTCTCGAACGACAGCATGGTGAGGTAAGTATACAACTCTTTCATTTACGACTTCCTTTTCAGGTATTACTTCCATGTAGTTTTCTAAGTATTCTTTCATAACTTTCTTGTAATTTTCTTTCAGTTGGGGTGATTTTCTAAATTTTCTTTCCAATTGTAGAAGTCTGTTTTTGGCAATCTCCTTTGTGTTACCTTCTATACATGTTGGTTGTGGTGTTTTCAAGGGTAACTTTACCATACAGGGTGTCCAAGAACCTGGCGTCCAACTGGATTCCCACGATGCCCCAAGTTCTAAGAGTACTCAGAAAAATATTTTAAAAAATCCACCCCATGTACTTACAGAATTATACTGATTTCAAAAAAAAAGGGGAAATGAGCACCCTGTGACATACTTTTGAATGCTGTGACTGCTAATGCTGATAATTTCGATATTTCTTGGAGGTTTTGTAATCTAGGGTATTGCTGTGTCTAAATAGAATGTAAAAATAATGTACTTATTGTACCATTTTAAAATAAAATATTATTTTAACTAAAGAAGATATGGAAAACTATTGAATTTCGCAACTTTGACCGACTGTAGTGTAAAAAAAATGTACCAAAATAGTATGGCAAGTGACGTCAAATTTTGACGCGTTTATTCCTCTTTTTAAAAAGGTATAATACTTACACATTAATTTGAAAAAAAAAATTTTTGATAATATTTTTACTCAACAACCCAATTTTTACGATGTCTTACAGAATTCTTAGAAAGAAAAATTTACGACGAATTGAATCTAACCTCTAAAGAATTACTATTGTATGCTCATAAAAATAACAACAGGCCTCTCAAAAAACAGGTTAGACCGTAAGGGACGGTATGTGCATGCATCTCACCATAGTGATTCGTTATTACAACAGGAGGGAGCAAGACAGAAACTATCTTTGCGATTTGCTGGTTCTTCTTTATGGTACCCCATTATTCAGGTAAGAGTGAGGGAGAAAAAGGTTAGAGGTGCGAGTGAGATAGATAGTGACGCTATCTGGGATCGTGCTATTTAGGATAACAGTACGGTCAGTACGCGTCACTGCCTCCTGACGTTACTACGCACCTCTCTCTTATTGTTACCATTGATCACGTACTACGATTTAAAGCTTTGTTTATTGGACTCGATTACTCTTTGTGCTCTGGACTTTGAAACGAACTCTTTACGACGACCTTTGCCTGTGTTTGGACAGTTTGTGTTTTGTGTGTGCTACCATGGCGACCTACACTCCGCAAGAATACGCAAATATGCACTACATTTATGGAGAATGTAGAGGTAATGGACGAGCTGCAGCGAGACTTTACAGAGAAAGGTATCCGAGGGCTACGCGATATCCCGACCATCGAGTTTTCATTAATGTGCACAGATCACTATGTGACGGGCGGTTCCCCAATCAAGTAGCTGGTGAAGGACGACCCGTAAATGACTTCATACGCGATGAAGTTTTAGAGGCGGTGTCGGCAAATCCAAGCATCTCTGTGCGAGGAATAGAAGCTGATACGGGGATACCGAAGAGCACAGCACACAGTATTCTCCAAAAAGAAGAATATCATCCGTACCACGTACAGCGAGTGCAAAGTCTTTTACCTCGAGACTATCCGAGCCGAGTCGCGTTTTGTGAAACAATCCTGCAAAAACATCGAGAAGACGAAAACTTTATCGACAAAATTTTGTGGTCAGATGAATCAACATTTAAGAAGGATGGCTACATGAACCTACACAACTTGCACGAGTGGCATGTGGAAAATCCGCACTTGATGCGAGAAGATAGATCCCAGTACCGGTTCAAAGTGAACATGTGGACCGGTATTCTCTGTGGGAATATTATTGGTCCATTTGAGATGCCCGAGAATTTGACTGGCGAATCATATTTAAATTTTCTTCAAAATGATTTGCCAAACTTACTAGAAGAGACCCCACCAGATATGTGGTTCCAACACGACGGCTGTCCAGCACATTTTCGCGTATCCGTTAGAGAGTTTTTGGACGAGCAATACCCGAACAGGTGGATTGGGCGATCAGGAACAATCCCGTGGCCAGCCCGCTCACCTGACTTAAATCCGCTGGATTTTTTTTTCTGGGGAACTATGAAGGAGCTCGTTTATGCGAAGCCCATTAATGACATCGCTGACCTTCGTGAGAAGATAACACAAGCAGTGCAGGTGATACGTCAAAAAAGTTACTCGCGAAACATAAAGCGGTCCTTTTTAAGGAGAGTGAGAGCTTGTATTGCCGCGGGTGGTCAACATTTTGAACATTTATTGTAATAAAATATCTTTAAACTAACATTCTTTGCTTTTATTCTACTGGGAACCCATCTACCTGTGTGTATTTCCTTCTTGCTCACTCTTGGAACCGAAGTAAATAATAGTAGTAACATAACAGTTTCTAAGATAAGAAAGGGTCCGACAGTTACCGTTAGTAGGTAGGCACTTCGTAAAAATTGGGTTGTTGAGTAAAAATATTATCAAAAATTTTTTTTTTCAAATTAATGTGTAAGTATTATACCTTTTTAAAAAGAGGAATAAACGCGTCAAAATTTGACGTCACTTGCCATACTATTTTGGTACATTTTTTTTACACTACAGTCGGTCAAAGTTGCGAAATTCAATAGTTTTCCATATCACCTTTAGTTAAAATAATATTTTATTTTAAAATGGTACAATAAGTACTTTATTTTTACATTCTATTTAGACACAGCAATACCCTAGATTACAAAACCTCCAAGAAATATCGAAATTATCAGCATTAGCAGTCACAGCATTCAAAAGTATGTCACAGGGTGCTCATTTCCCCTTTTTTTTGAAATCAGTATAATTCTGTAAGTACATGGGGTGGATTTTTTAAAATATTTTTCTGAGTACTGTTAGAACTTGGGGCATCGTGGGAATCCAGTTGGACGCCAGGTTCTTGGACACCCTGTATATCTTCCCTCTTCTGTCCGTGTGTGTGTTTCTTCATAAACTGTTTCACACAATTTTTCTTCCTTTGTAAGGTTTCTTTTGTTTTCTGTGTCTATTTCCCACAGAGATTTAAGCATGACATCCATATCTACTTGGTGATGCAGAACAAGAGCAGACTCGTCCTGTGCCCTTGTGTTTATTTCACCAAAGAGAATCCATCCAAGGTATGTTTTTTGTGCACTTGGTGTACCAGGTGGACCCTTGATAAGCTTTTCTTGCACAATTTGAGAGTATTGCTTGACACCTAGAAGTAAGTCTATAGGGCCTGGTGTATCATAGTTTGAGTCAGCCAGGTTGAGTCCCTCTAGATGTGGCCAGTTGTCAGCAGTAATTGTTTTAGGAGGGAGTTTAGTGGTAAGTTGTTTGCACATGACGAATGCTTCGACATCTATCTTGAAGTTTGTGTTCCAGCGGGAACTGATTTGCAACTGTACCACGTGATTTACATTTGTCTTCGTTGAACCCACTCCAATGATGCTTCCTCTCGTTGATTGTTTGGTCAAATTTAGCATTTGAGTAGCTTTCTCACTGATGAGTGCTATTTGTGAACCTTGATCCACTAATGCGCGTAGTACAACAGTTTGGTTTTGCTTGTTTCGTACTATCACTGTTGCTGTAGCTAATAGTGCTGTCCCTTGTTTAGTACTGTGGTGTGAGGCGGCCATTGTATTGACAGTAACTTCCCTTTGTTCTTCTACATTTGTTTGAGCAGTGTTCGGTTGTGTGGAGGTCTCTTGTACCGAAGTCTCAGGTTCTTTGTTGAGATGTAGAAGGCTATGGTGACGCCTTTTGCATATACGACAAGACAGTTGTAGTCTACATTTTCTTGATGAATGTCCTGGTACTAAACAGTTATAGCATAAGTTGTTTGTTTTAACATAATTAACTCGTTCAGCAGGTTGCAGTTTTGTGAACTCTTTACAATGGCATAATGTGTGGTTTGCATTGCATAAAACACATGTTTTTCCCGATGATGTTGATGTTGTACTTGTAACATGAACGGCACGCTCTTTTGTTGTGTTATTTTGAATTGTTAATTCCAGGGTACGGAACTTCGATTCTAAAAACTTCTTGAAATCACTCCAGGTGGGTAAGTCTTCGGAATCTTCTTTATATGCATGTTCTTCCCAGTTCTTGTGTGTCTCCGGGTCCATCTTCTGTACTAAAAGATATATAAGAAATGGATCCCAAGAGTCAATGTCAATATTTAAATTGCTAAAGTTGTTTAAGCACTCTGTGGTTGTATCTAACAACCCTTTTAACTGTGACGCTGATTGAGAAGTCATCTTCTTTTGGTTGCATAACCTTTTCATAGAGTGATTCAAAAGTAAGCGTTTGTTGCCATACCTCTTTTTCAAAATATCCCATGCATTTACATAATTTTTATCGGTAACCTGTATATTCTTCAATAGTGATTCAGCTTCTTGAGTAACACAAGTCTTCAAATAATGAAGCTTTTGAACATCGCTGAGCGAAGTGTTTTTGTGCACCAATGACGTAAATAAATCTTGAAAGGTTTGCCACGATTCATAATTACCGGCGAACTTAGGTATCTCGATCCTCGGTAGGTGCACGAGGGTATTTTGAGGACTTGTGGAGCCGAAACTATTATTTGCAGATCTTGATTTCACTACTGATGGTTCAGACAACGATATAACCATGTCCTGTAAGTCACCTTGAAGCACGTTAAACAAATCTTCATAAATAAAAAACTCCTCATTCAAAAAATAAGGCAAAATTCCTTTCTGTTCCTTTGGAGTTATTTGCACTAAGTCTTTATGCGCACATTTAAACGTATCCCAATAATCATCGATGATTTTCATACGTGCTTCGATATATCCTCTTGTTAAACGTGCTTTAGGACATTTTTTTAGGTTAGTTTGTGTTTTCTGTAGCAGGTTTGCAGTATCTTCTAAAACGGAGAGAAGTTTCTGTTGTTCTTTACTCGTCGTCATTTTTCACGTAAACAAGATTGAATGTTACTGATACCCGGTGTCTATAGTAGGAAATCGTTTGCTGGTTGTCGGAAACCGGTGCGTGCGCTTAGGTATGCGGTGTTATTTTTTCAAGCGAGGCGGCCGTTCGGCTCGCCGTACGCTTTGGTAGCTAATAAACAGAACACAGAACACTCTGATAAATGATCCAGCTCGATGTCGACCATATGTTTTGGTGGTTTTGATTGGGATTTGATTTATTTCGGGAGATTTATTTCATTAACCACAATGCACAATATGTCAGTTCTCAAAAGTATTTATTCGATACTAACTTCACACGCTACTGCGGTTGCTCGCCCAGAAATCCAACATGAAGTTAGCGACGCAACAATTTTCATTTTTTTTTTCGGGTGTGAAACCATAAAATAACCCCTTCCGCTCTTGGTCTGCCCAAGAAGGAGTATCAGAATTCTACAGACTAAAAACCACCCATGTTCCTTCTTAGCCCTTTATGTAGAGGCCGCGGTATCTCTTACAACAACCCGCAGCCTCAACGCGACGGAACCCGCAGCCTCAACGCGACGGAACCCGCAGCCCCGATGGCATCTATTACCTCCTTTATCGTTGTTTCAGATATACATCATGTGCACAGCTTTTCCAAATTCGATTCTTTTAGTAGATTCATTCCGCTAAATATCGCCTCATGTGGCCAAAAGCAAATGTCAACTCTATGAAGTCATAACAACCACATCAAAGCCAGCAACGTCTGAGCCAATCATACCAGAGCCAACAACGCCTGATCCAACCACACCAGAGGCAACAACTTCTGAGGCCACAAAGCTAGATCCAACAACATCAGAACCAACAACGCTATAACAAACAACATCCGAACTGACAACGCCTGAGGTCACATCGCCTGTGCCAACCACACCAGAGCCAACAACGCTAAAACCAACAGCAAGATTTAGTTAGTTGGCTGTTTTCAGGCCAACAGCGCTAGTAACAACTACTCCGGATATTACAACGCCAGAGCCACTAAAGCAAACAATTTTGTTCTTGGAATTGAAAATTATTTTAAAACTGCCATCACTTTGAATAATAATAAAATGTGTACAACATTTCTTGTAGTATATGCGAAACCCGAAACACGTGTCTAGTATATTTTTATAGTAGCTCTTTTTGCAGTAGGTATTGAATTAATCGAACCATGTCAGAAAAGTTACAAAAAAAGAAAACTAATCGTCGTAGTATGTCAAATTATCTAAAAATTAAATTAAATTTTCAACACAAATAAAATATATTTTTTATTAACAAAGAATAAGGTGGAAGGCAGCTTATGGGTAATTTTTTATGGTTTTGATTTTAAATATTGGTAGGCTGACAATGCAATAACGTTAATAGTATTAGTTTTATTTAGATGACTTTTCTTGCTGAGATTTAAAGACCATAACCTTTATTACTTTGTATATCTACGTGGAAGACTATACATATTTACATATATTATATTAGGAGTGAATGACGGTGATGGAGGTGCTGTTGGAAACATTTTGTTCTAACGTGCATAAAACAGCATACAAATACATAGGAAGACGAGTAAAATCGAGTGATTAAATTTATAGTTTTAAAGAGTCTATCTAATCAGAGCCCATAATAAATTACGAAGATATCTATTGGATTAAAATGTAATATGGCATTATAAATTAAAGAGATTTTGTTTTTGCAGCCATTACTATTTCTCGTAGTGAAACAGTAATATGATTCGCATAGTGTTAATATCATTTATTTTCGTGTCTAACGCAGTTAGTGATTATTGTGTGAGGTACACGTTTGAGCAAAATTTTAATGAATGGTTGACATATGGCTATAGACACGAGTTTTGTGGCGACGCGTCATTTTGGATTGAGGATCGGTACAGTAATATTGACGTGAGCAATCAAAATAACCAAAGCACTACCTTTATTACACCTACTAACCTATCTCAACTAAGTTGTGTGTCATCATTCAATTTTACTATGCACCGTGGTGGTGTTATAGAAGCTAACATTTATATGGAAGCAGAACACTTAAATGAAATCGCAGTCGTCGCGTCACTGTTAGACCCACCAATGATTATAGGAACTGCTTGGAATAGCGATGTCAATCACCCAAACTTTGTGAGTGGATGGCAAACTCTGACGTTAACCTTAATCCGCGAAGGCACTTACGAAGGCTACGTGAGTATCTGCAATATTTGTTTATTTAAACTGCGTATACAGTAGTGGTACAATGGGCGGATCTACCAAAAAACTTTATTTGTTCCAGATATCCTTCATGGGCACGGCGTCTCCAAATTCAATTGTTTTAGTCGATTCATTTCGCTACATACCACCTGGTATGGCTGAAAGTGATTGCCGACTCTACGAAAATAAACTAGCGACACCAGAGCCTCCAATGCCCGAGCCAGACACAGATACTCTGATGCCTGAGCCAACCACACCAAGGACTACAACTACGGAACAAACTACACGAGAGACTACAACGCTGGGGCAAACCACACCAGACACTACATCAACCGAGCTAAACACGCCTGGCCCTACCACATCAGAGTTAACAACGCCTGAGCCTACCACACCAGAGCCAATAACGCCTGAGCCAACGTCACCAGAGTCAACACTGCCTGAGCTTTCAACACCAGAGCCGACAACGCCTGAGCCTACTACACCAAAACCGACATCACCTAAGCCAACGACAGCAGAGTCAACAACGTCAGAGCCTTCAACACCAGAGACGATAACGCCTGAGCCTACCACACCAGAACTGACAACGCCTGAGCCAACGACACCAAAGCCAACCACGCTTGAGCCAATTAAGCCAGAACTGACAACGCCTGAGCCAACGACACCAAAGTCGACAACGCCCGAGCTTACAACACCAGAGCCCACAACGGACAAGCCAGCAACGCATGAGCCTACGACAAAAGAGTCGACAACTTCTGAGCCTACAATACCAGAGGCAACAACGCCCGAGTCAATAAAACCAGATCCGACAACATCTGCGCCTAGCACACCAGAGCCGACCACACCAAATTCAACAACGGTAGAACCAACAACGTCTAAGTCAACCACACCTGCACCGATAACACCTGAGACAACCACACCAGAGACTACAACGCCAGACCCATTCACACTAAAGCAGACAATTTTGTTGTTAAAATTGAAAATGATGTTAAAGCTACCATCACTTTGAATAACAATGTAATTTATAGCATCATTTTATTCTTTATTCTTTTATTTCATTTAAACTTAATTTTTATAATTGAAGTAAATCCCGCTTTAAACACATACTATAGGATACGATGGTATTTCAACATAATTAATTTTTATTTATTAAACTTTATGCACAAAAATCGTCGTATTTTTTCCAGATTAGATGGAATAGACGTAGTCAGAACATAGTCTGACTACGTCGTATTCACTTTGTATTCATGAACGTATAATTTTTCCTCAAAACCCGCCATTACCACAAAATAATTAATTATACGCAGTTAACATGATGGTTTTAGTTATTCATACGTTATTTTTGTATTTACCTTGTATTCTATCATTTCGTTTTAGAAATATTTAAAAATGTGAACAATTTGTAAAAATGATTTGAAATATTAAAAAAAAGTAGGCTATATTGGTATCGGGAGCAGGGTCCATGATACCAAGCGACGTTCAGGGCTCCAGAGAATCCTAGGAACCTCCAAACAATATTGTAGCCGTGTCCAGAAGTACTGCCTATCGAGAGTCTCCTCAGGTTTTGGTTGTGGTTCTTGGCAATTAAGCCATTGTCTGAAACTACAATCGGCACAATAGGGTAGTTGACTGACTAAAAAATATCGATTATCGAAAAATATTGGATTCGTGTTTTTTGTTTTAACAAAATAATAAAAATTGACGAAAATGAAACGTGGCAAAGATCGCGAGTGCGGGCTGGTGAAGTCACTTTCTGGTAAAAAAAAAACAAACTGTGACGTCGCGTGACTTTTCGAAGGACTGTATCATGTTCATTTATTGTTAACGTTAAAAAATACGTGTCCAATATTTTTTGGAAATCTATCTGACGGACTAATTAGATTTTTACTGTCAACTACCCTATTATCACAAAGTCAAGTCAACATATTACTCGCAAGTCAAGGCAAAATATTTTAGGTGTTTACCTTGAGAGGCCTCTGGTACTTAGCCAGGCTACGGATGCTAAGAAGTCCATATCGAGCCCATGCAGGGCCCACAAAAAGCGTCTGTTATTATTTTTATGAAATTGTAATACCTACCCAAATTCAAGTAATAAAACTATGATTTCTTTTCTTATTAATACAGGGTGTGAACGAAACCTTTACGTAGCCGTTACACCAGCATTATGTAGGTACATTAAACTAAGTACCTCTACGTAAATAATATTACAGAGTAACGACATTTTTTTGGGGTGAAAAATCACATTTTACGGAAAATTCAATGTAGCACTCTCCAAACTTTGGGCTAGTGGCTACTTAGAACAGCAGCTGTGAAAAAATTTAAAATTTGACCCTCAAATCTCCGTAACTAGGGGTTCCCAGGTATGGTCTTATGGGTTCCAATGTGTTGCTAAGCACAAATTTTGATAACAGCTGAACCGATTTCGCTAATTCTTAAAGATTTTCTGAAAAGGTCTAAACACAACGCCTTTGTATACTCCCATACAAACGATTCTTAATAATACCTTAAAGTCAATTTGAACTTTAATACTATACCATAAAGTTCAAATGTTAGTGGAGAGGTTCCGGGAAGGCAAAACAATTGAGTGACGTTAAAACCTCATAAAATAGAAAAGAGAGTGTATGAGACCGTATGACGTTTAGTTGTTCAGCTAACGAATGATAACTTCAAACAGACCATACGTCATATCCTAATATCAACCATAGTCCAAGTCCTGTTTCTTTCCCAACAGAAAAACGATTTTTCAAATGGTGTTTACGGATAATATACAAATTAGGTAATTGATGATAGATGAGAGTTGCGCTAAAACCAAGCAACAACTGGACCGATTTGTCTAATTTTGGTTTTCAAACATCTGTGGCAGTCCAAAGAACGTTTAATAAGTGAGAAAGTAGTAGTATGTAGGTAGGTAGGTAGGTAGGTAGGAGGTAGGCTCACGAGAGGAGGTTTTTACCCGTATTCAGAGGTTCATGCAGACTAGACAGTGTGCAAGATACAAATAAAAACTGGAATATCTACAATGGTTATCCTATTAATGGAATTTAAAAAAAAGAAACAAATCAAGCACCATGAATTATTAGGTTAATGTATACAGAAAATAATACTTTTTTTTTATTTATTTACTTTTGCGCATGTGGTATGCTGGTAGCTCAATAACAGCAAAATTAAGCGATTGTTTTATGCTAAGATTTAAAAGCTTACGGCTCTTACTAATTTATAATTTACATGGATC
Organism: Diarsia rubi; assembly: GCA_932274075.1. Classification (NCBI taxonomy): domain Eukaryota; kingdom Metazoa; phylum Arthropoda; class Insecta; order Lepidoptera; family Noctuidae; genus Diarsia; species Diarsia rubi. The sequence continues at coordinate 18,723,291 of OW026417.1, read as the reverse complement.
TGTTGCAGATCAAACGTTGCTGATGGTGAAAATGTTAGTTACTTTGTTCTAAGATACTTCAAATGTATTTATATACGTAGACAGGCAAGTGCAACCAGGGGATTACATATTGTACATTTAAAGAGTCTATCTTATCAGAGCACATAATAAATAACTAAGATATCTCTTTGATTAAAATATAATATGACATTTATAATTACAGAAATTTGTTTCTGCAGCCATTACCTAGTGTGTCATTTGGCAAAAAAAATGATTCGCGTAGTGTTTATTTTATTTATTTTCGTGTCTTGCGCAGTCAGCGATAGTTGTGTGAGGTACGCGTTTGAGGAAAATTTCAATGAATGGTTGACACATAAGCGGGATGAGATTTGTAGCTCCTTGCCATTTTGGATTGAGAACAAATACAGTAATGTTGAATTGAGTGATAAAAATAACCAAAGTACTACCTTTATTGCGCCCGCTGCCCTATCTGAATTAAGTTGTGTGTCATCCTTCGTTTTTACTATGCACCAAGGCGGCATAATAGAAGTTAACATTTATATGGAAGAAAAGCCCTTAAATCTATTCATAGTTATGGTCAATTTGTTAGAAGACCCTAATGAGTTTGTAGGAAATGCTTGGAATAATGCTCATGACCTAAACTTCGTCAGCGGATGGCACACTCTGAGGATGACCTTGTACCGCGAAGGCACATACGACGGCTACGTGAGTATTAACACTACATATTTATAACTGGATGTAGTAGTCAGAAGTGGTACATAGTCGGACTTTAATGCCACAAAACAATCCTTACCAGTAGTAAACCCTTGGGTGAAATATAACTCATTAGGAAAGCTTACAAAAACAACTACCTATTTTATTTACAAAATAAATACAAATGAAAATTAATGTATGGACAGATACCCGTCATCATCAGCATCGCCCATGTCTTCAATAAGTAGTAATGTGGATATCAGCACAGAATGACTCGAGTCGCAATCATAAGTTTTTAGTCGCACAAAATACTTTGCTTAGCAGACTCGTTCCGCTCTGGGCAGAGAGCGGAGCGTCAGACTTCTACTGACTAAAAACCACCCATGTCCTTCTTAGCCCTCTGTGTCGAGGCCGTGGTATCTCTTTCGAACAGCCCGCGGCTCCCACCATAATCTATATTTACTAGTACTCAGGATATCAGTAAATCAATGGTTAATAATTATTATCGTAACAAAAAGAGACGAGATTACTTGTGACAAAAGCGATTCGTCAAATATAGCGTTCGGAAACCAGTGAATTTCAAGATGGTTAAGCTGATCATCGCCTCGACGCTGGCCACGCCAGATTGACAGCTGCCAAATTTCGTTCCGACAGCGACGTATCTTTCACCGGTTGGCGCTAGCAATGCACCATCAAATACAAACCATTTTGAATTCCGAGGGCCTTTATGCGCAGCATCACCACCGTGCATAGGAAAATGGCATATTTTTATATGCCTTGGCAGAAATGACTATGGATATAATCAATCTGTTATAACCATACGCTTGGTGAACATTTGTGCCTAAACACTGCTAAAAAAGGTCATATTTCGAACAACTGCGTGGTTCGTCTAGTAGTTGAAGGCTCAATTGCTGAGCATGAGTTCGATTCCCAGGTCGAGTGATAGTCTTTTTAAAAAAAAATATTTCACTAACAGTTACAACTTTATTTTTTTTAGATATCCCTCATGGGCATGGCATCTCCAAATTCCATTGTTCTGGTCGATTCATTCCGCTACATACCGCCTCATATAGATCAAAGCGATTGCCGAATCTACGACACACCAGAATCAACAAAGCCAGACCCGACAACGTCAGAGTCAACTACGCCTGAGATACCGACACCAGAACCGACAATGTCTGATGCCACAGTGCCTGAGCTAACCACACCAGAACCAACAACACCAGACCCGAAAACGCCAGAGTCAACTATACCTGAGATACCGACACCGACACACCTGCCTACAACGCCTGCCCCCACAACACCTGCGCCCACAACGCCTAAACCCACCACACCAGAACCGACTACGCCTGAGTCTACCACACCAGAACCAACAATGTCGGAGCTGCCAGCTACACCAGAGCCTATCACACTAGAGCCAACAACATCAGATTCAACCACCCTTGAGCCAACATCGACTGAACCGACAATGTCTAAGCCCACCACACCAGAGCCAACTACGCCTGAGTCTACCACACCAGAGCCAACAACGTCAGAGCTGCCAGCTGTATTAGAGCCCACCACACCAGAGCTGATCACACCAGATACAACAACACCCTACCCATCATCTCCAGAGCCAACCACTGTTGAGCCAACAACGAATGAACCTTCCACACCAAAGCCAAACACACCAGACACAATCACACCAGAGCCAATCGGACCAGAGCCAATCACACTAGAGCCAATCACACCAGAACCAATCACATCAGAGCCAACCACACCAGAGACAACTAAACCAGATGCAACCACACTTGAGCCAGTAACGCCTGATCCTACTACACCAGAGTCAACTACAACAGCGTCGACAAAGCCTGAGTCAACTACACCAGCACCGATAATACCTGAGACAACTACACCAGACACTACAACTTCTGACCCATCGACACTAAATCAGACAATTTTATTGTTGAAATTGAAAATGATATTAAAGCTGTCATCACTTTGAATATTTTTTTTAAAGGAATTTTCTTTGTTTATTTTATAACTTAAATAAATATTTAAATATCATACTTAAAAAAATAATAAAAGGCGTTACACAGGAAGAAAAAAAAGTAATAAAACCGACTGAAAAAATTGAAAAGCAAAAAACAAGCACATTTTAAGTCTTTGCCCATTCTGTTTTAGTAATTTAAATGGACCCCGTCTGCTTCCAAGTTTTGTTTAATTCAAGATGTGCTTGTTTTTTTTGTTTTCAGTTTTTTCGGTCGGGTTTTTTAGTTTTTTAACTACTTTTTATTTCGAATTCATCTCTCTCAATTTCCATCCAGTTAGTCACGTAAAATACTTCGCAGCCGATTTGACTTTTTAATACGATTTGTCACTATGAATTACTTTTAAACAAATAAGTTGTACATATTATTGTTATCTCCTTTTAAAACCCTTTATTTTGATACCCTACTCGATGGTAACAAAAAAAATTGTAGCCAGTGCACGCGCCACAAAGACGACGTATATTTTATTCACATCCGTCTATCCGTTTAGGACTTATGAGGGAACAAAGAAACGGATATACAAACATACATACAGGTCAAACACGCAACCCTACTTTTGGGCTTCGCCGCAGTCGGGTAAAAAGGAGAATACATTTATATGGAGAATCGCAGCCCTTGTTAAATTTTAAGAAAACATTTAAAACAAAAGATTGGATACGACGGCATAGCACATCAGTTACGTAAAGTCGACCGAATTTCATAATCACAAAATGTTAACAGTAGACGGTGTACAACTATGATTCATCCTAAATCTAGATCAAATAACTAATAGTCCTTCTGATACAAAACAAACATACTAAGCACCCTAGGTTATTTAGAAGCCGTTTACATAGACTAACAACAGCTAACTCCAACACTGTTTAGTAACAAGTAAACATAATTTACAACAATAACTATACACATAACAGGTGTTGAGCTTTAGAAGTTGCCAAGTTGAGTAGAGTTGCTTTGCCGCCGACTAAATCTTAAATACTTGGAATTGATGAGGATAACTTGTAAACAGAACTGGAAGTAGGACAGACTTAAATATGTACGGGAATTTTGATGGAATTCTTATTAATATTAAACAGGGTTTTATTGTATTTTGGTGTAACGATTTTTAAATTTGGTTGACGGTTGTTTGTTAGAGCTGGGCTTTGACTTTATGATTTTTCGATTCTGTTGTATATAGAAAAATATTGTACTAACAAAATTACATTTTATTAAGTTTAATGTTGCATTATTTTCCAAATAATGGTTTGTCTAGGTCAAATTTTTCACAGCGTGCATTTTTTTGACCAAACATCTACTGTCCCACTTTCAGGTCAGGCCCTTTTGAATTGAGTTGTACCTGCTATAAAATATATGAAGTGTAAAGTGAAGTGTAGTGAGTGAAAGTAATCAAATTATTATTTATTATGATTTACGGTACATACTCTTAAATGCACGACTATGTTTTTGAATTCAATTGATTTGATAATTGACTAAAGACAAACAGTATTGGGACTGCCTGAGTGACTTTTAAATAACTACAAAAATGTCCAAAAGTTTAAGCTCCGACCAGAGAGCAGCTGTTTAGCGTATTGTATTTCTATATACTCCAACAATTTTGATATCAGCTTTTGATTATCGTGACTACTGATATAATCATCAATTCAGGGACTTGTTAACACCTTCATGAAGGTTACAGAATTATAATTAGGTGCTACATGTTGAATTGTTAACAGAATCAAATATGTAACACTTATAAATGTTTTTTCAATGCATTAAACACTTACAAAAGTGTAACCGTAACATATTATTGTCTGTAACAGACATAAAAGTGTTAACAGTGTTAATTAGTGTTACATGTCTTACACTCTTACGGCCCCGCGTTGTTGCCTAATTGTGCAATTACTAAATACCTAAAGCTATACTAAAACTGATTATTTCAGTTACACATATTAACACATAATATCTAGATTACAGTTTGATTCGGCAACATTATAGTATCTGGTACATTTATAAGTGTTTTTCTGTTAAAACTGTTTTGAGAACAGTGTTAAAAACACTGTTTGGTATAGGAGTAAGAAGAATAACGAAGAACAGGGTTGCTTGTGCTACTCCTCTCTGTTCCGTGCGTCCTTTATCCATGCGTTTCCCATGATCTTGACGATATCGTTAACCAAACACGCTGTTGGATGGCTTTTATTTCTTAAGCCCAATCTTTGCCACCATTGGGTCTAAAACTTACTCTATCGGCCGCGGAGAGCGTCTTGTCCATGCTGATATAATGTCACTTCATAAAGTCAACAGAAAATACAAAAACAAGTACAGTAAAATAACTCTTTATAATAAACATCACGACCCACTAAGCCGTCGTCGACAGCAGACACGGAATAATTTACCTACACGCACGAGTCTGGGTCCGCTGTAAATAACACTTGATATTTTAATATCTACTCGTTACATATTCATTTTGTAGGGTTGCCGCTTCGCTAGGGCTTACATGAATAATTTTGTAACACAAAAATTAGTCGTTGTTACAATTGGATTAAGTAATTACAATTGGTTTTGTTGTTACTGTTTTGTGGGTTTCGTAACTTTGATTTGCTTACAAGGTTTGATGAAGTTGACAGAGGAATGTGATTACGGGTAGCCTTTTTATAGACTAGGGTTTTCTATGCTGGATACATAATATGAGATATGGATAATTATAATTGCCTAGCTGTTGCCAGCGGCTTCAACCGCTACAACACGAAAATTATCCCACTGGAAGATAAAATCGGGATAAAAATGATCCTATGTGTTAATCCAGATTGTCAGCTAACTCCATACTAAATTTTATTGAAATCGCTCTAGCCGTTTAGACGTGAAGAAGTAACAAACATACACACTCACACACTCACAAACTTTCGCCTTTATAATTTTATATATATATATTAGTGTGATTTCAGTGAGATTAAACAGGATGTTGACATAGATTAACAATTTAAAAACAGCCTATAGTGAGTATTATAATCAGTCAAATTTCTTTAATAGATTTTCAACTTCATCGCCAAAGCATTAGGGGTCAAGGGTAATTGGGAAAATGTTACAGTGTCGGGTAGCATGATGTGTGTGCGATAGCGGTGTCTGTACCATTTATAAAGGGTGTAAATGTACCCTTAACGCAAACGAAGGCCACTTGTTATCCCCACCACTGCGATCATTTTTTGGTTCTGGACCATACCTGGGAACCCTCTAGTTACGGAGATATTGGGGGTCAAAGTTCCAAGTTTAGCACAGCTGTTTTTGCAAATACTAGTTTTTCAGTTTATAACTCTACTTAAATTACCTCCATGACCCGTATACAATTCAACGCATCCACTAGCACAATGTTTTAAGAGTGCTACATAGAGTTTAATAATAATAATAATAATAATATTCCACAACTATCACACAACGCCATCTAGTCCCAAGCTAAGCAGAGCTTGTGTTATGGGTACTAGACAACTGATAAACATACTTATATATTTCTAAAAACATACATATTATAGATAAATTACACCCAGACACAGAACAAATGATCGTGCTCATCACACAAACATTTGTCCTGGGTGGGAATCGAACCCACGACCTCCGGCATAGCAGTTAGGGTCACTAACCACTAGACCAACAGGCCAGTCAAAAGTCAAAGTCAGTCAGTCAGGCCAGTTTTTTCGTAAAATGTGATTTTTGACCCCAAAAAACAAAGTCGTTTCCCAGCAAACATTTTTGCGTAGGAGTACTTAGTTTGATGTACAGAATGCTTGGTTGACTTATGTGTGAAGGGTTAATTTACACCCTGTATAAATAAAGGAACAGTTTTGGATTTTCGACATTAGGCTTAGCGCCGAACGTTAAACTTCAAGCAGTACACTAATAGTAGGCGCTAGTAGGTAGATCACAAATTATTTGTGAAAACGTGTATTTTGTAATTTTTATGACTAGGGTGAAGTAAGATGGTTATGATAACAAATCACAATTACCCATAAACGAACTGTTTATTTACTTATCATTTTAACAGTTCACACCACAACAAAAGCTTAGATAAAACCGTTTCCTTTTTTATAGCGATTTTCTATCACTGTTAGAATGTAGTTTTGTCTATGCTCAACCATAATAAATACTGCGCCCCGACTATCGATTTTCAAAAAAAAAGCAACAACAAGCAAAAAAAATTACGAGAGCAAAAAAGTGTCCCATCACCAACCCTATAGAGACATGCAAATTAAGACCCCCGTGTTTGCGTTTTAATACGGTCCGATGATCAATAACCCCCAGTGCTCTGAAAAAGTTCAAATTAAAAGCTCCCGTAAAAGTCCACGTCCATTGTCCCAATGTAAATGATACAGAATCGTATATATTTATTGAAAACGCTTGATTTAAAACATTTTTACGTGAATATTGATGAAGTCTTTTTACCCGACTGCGGCGAAGCTCAAAATGAGGGTTATTTAACGTTTTGTTTCAGTGAATTATCAGTGGGTTTAAATCATAATTATAACATCACGCTTGTAATACCTGAAGGTTTAGGCGGTAATAGTAGATTCATATTTCGCCAGATATGTGTTATTCAGATGTAATAGGGAGCGAGCCTTTGACATCAACCGGGCACAAATCCAGACAGCTATTGAAAAATCTCTGATTTGAAGAATTCAGGATCTTAAACCCAGCAATCGCACTTACGACCCCTATACCAAGAAGGTAGTCAATAGATTTAACTGAAGTCGAAATTGTTTACTGTAATTTGTTGGTTTAATAACAATGGAAAAGAGTATCCTTGAACATTTTGAGGCAGCGAAGAACATTCCGCTTCTTTTAGGAAACTTAAAACATGATTAGCAGTTATGACTAATTAAATATTACAATTTTGATGGTCTTTATTTTATATTGGAATTGATTTAACTCAACTGCGTCTCTATGAACTACCTCAGAGCAAGTTTTGTATCGTGTTTTGAGTTGATTTCTACAACTCCTCGTCTGAAACACGTATTTTCATTTCAGAAAAAGACAAATTTTCTATTTAGTCATGTTACGGCATATTAAACTAGTACTCCCTTTAAGTCGTAGTACAGGGATGTTCATTTGGACTTGGTGCTTCAATACTGTATTTGCAATGCGTGTCTTGTACCATTTTGACTTTCAAATGAATTTAACACTGAATAGGTTTAAACCACGTTCATTGACGAAATGTTACGTGTTACGTTGTACTGTCACGAGTAATAATATTTACATATACACTTGACAAAGTTTAAACGCGACTTTTTGCATTGCAACGATTGCAACTTTGAGATATTATGACCAACTTTATTCTTATTTCGTTTTGTAACATGCGCAATTTTTTTCTAAACGACTCAAAAAGCAAAATGAAAGAAAGAAAACATATTTATCACGCATAATATATATTCCGTGTAGGTACTTTCTGTATTCAGTAAAAAGCTGTTATTTAGAAATTAGAAACAGCTATAAAAGATTAGACATCATTTAAAAAAAAATGCAAGCAAACTTCTTTTAAACCTGAACAAAACAGTGACGTTTAAATCTGACGTAATCAATACCATACGAATGACAGATAAACAAATCAAAATACTATCCGTACACCGCATGGACCGCCCACCATTAGCACTACACGTAATCAGGGTTCCTGGGGCGTAAATAGAGAACCGCACAAATACGTACGGAGCCCACTGCAAATGACGCGGTCGCCGGCCACACGCCCGCAAATTTGAATTCGTTACTCATTTTCTGCTCATTGTAATATTCAGTAGTGGTATTCATAATTTCCCGATTAATTTTGAGGTTGTAATCGTAAGGTTTAACCCATTCTTTCACTTGCAAAGAGGTTATGGAGAACAGAATTGTAATAATAAATAATTGAATATAAACGTAAGCAAAATCTGTTTGAATACGTAACCAGCCCAACTGACAGAATTACTTCCATCACAACCGTATTTCAAATGTTGTCCTAAAACTTCATCACAATTTCATTTCATTTAATTTTTTTTCCGTGATATCTAAATGGTGTAGAGTCTCGAGTTTGGAACCCTTATAGTTTCGCCATGTCCATCTGTCTGTCCGTCCGTCCAAGCTATATCTCAAAGACTCTTAGTACTAGAAAGCTGTAATTTGACATGAATTTGCAAACGAGTTAGACATAAAGCTAAAATAAAATAATGGAAATTATTTTTTTAAGGGTATCTCCAGTATACATTGTCATTAAAGTAGGGTTTTTTTTTTCTCGCGAAGTTCTGTGTGTGGCAGGTCGTTGGATAGGTCTATAAAAAATGTTGCGAGTTTACTCAAACAGCCTTCGATTAGTTGATTCGTTTGTGAAATAATTAGCTTTAAATTTTTGTTAGACACAAATCTGGCTACCTAAACCTAGAAGGGCTGTGTTTGGGAGTTTGAAAGAATTTGCAACTGAGCCTAGTAGTATATAAGGTAATTGAAAAGAAAACTATAACAGCTTGAAAGGCTTCACAAGTTTACGAGTAATAATCGACCAACTTATAAAATGTGTGAATGTGTGGGAGCGCGCAGGTCTCAAAACTGCAAATGTAAGTTTGTTTTATTTTAACAATAAAAACTTCGTTCGTAGGCAGGTAGTCAGGGTGGTTAATCGGTTTAGTAAGTTCACATATTTTGATGGGCAACTACGGAACCCTACTACGTTGTGCGTGGTCCGACATGCACTTGGCCGTTTTTTTTCATATAATATATGTAGGATCAGGATTGCCGAGCGGTATATCGTCAGGGTTTGGAGTTCCCATTTTGGGAAAAACAACACTGTATCAGAATCACAGAATTTATTCAGTGGGCACACAACACAATAATTAAATGACACTTTAACACACAATAGAACACATAGAACACAATAGAAAATAAAATGAATAAGGCGAACAGACTTTTTAAGGTCAAAGTTCGTACAGTGGTCTAGCCACCCAAACGCACAGTGCAGGTAAGTAAACCGACAGTTTTGTCGGGAGCAGTGAGCTCTTTACTGAGTCGAATCCGAGGACCGACTGACTCGCTTATTTTTTTTTTTTTTTTTTTTTTTTCTAAATGGCATCTCGCAGTTCAGTCTAGGAGACTGTCTTCTGCTTAACCGGGCAAATCCCTGTGGGTGCCTTGAGTTTAAGGCCTCCAGCCAGGGCAAAAACTTACAAACTAAGTGACAAATCGCTAAGGGCACCCCCTGTGGGGTACGGACCTCGGCTTAGGACGTCACTGGGGGAGGGCAGCAAGGGGACAGGCTGGATCTGAGTGATGTTATTTAAGGGCTGGTTTAAAACTACTGGCTCAGCATCGCGGGCTGGCTCTGGCGAGGGTCGGGGGGGGCTTGAAATGGGATTCCGCGACGACGGACCGCGGCGGCGCGGTCGGAATGACGGATATTTATGTCTGTTCTTCCTAAGAGTACTGGTTTCCCTACTGCTTTCTTGAAGAATAGTAATAGGGTCATCAGGAGTGATAAGAGTATGCCGCGGACGGCGGGTCTTGCTAATACGCGATGGTTCGTATCGGGCGGCCGATGTGACCAGAGGGTTCCTATGCTTGACTGCAGAATCAAAGAAGCGCTTGGAAAGGCGTTTCATGAATTGAAGAAGGGTGGGCATTTTAAGATCTAAATGAAGACTGGAATTACGGATGAACCACGGGGCTCCGGTGATCCTACGGAGAAGTCGGTTTTGTAGAGTTTGCATCGTGTGGATGTGACGCGAATGAGAGTGAGCAAATACGACATAAGCGTATGTCATAATTGGTCGGATCACTGAGGTGTAAAGCCGCAACTTGCACTTGAGTGACAATTTGCTCTTTGTTTGAAGAATGTAGTGGAGCCTACTCATGGCAAAGGCCGCTTTGTTACGAGCTGCTCTTATATGCTTCCCGAAGGAAAGGTGATGGTCGAGTATGACTCCCAAGTACTTGGCTTGCTTCTCCCAGTGGATAGGCTTACCGTACATTGTGATCGGACGTGGTGGGGGACGCGAAAGTCGAGGTTTGGTGAAAAGTACCGCCTGACTTTTGTCCGGATTTACTTCGATCCTCCACTTTCGTAACCACGCGCTAAGCGCATTGGCTGCCGACTGTAGAGATCGCGCGATAGCGCCTTGTTCGCGACCGGAATAGAAAATAGCCGTGTCATCAGCGAATAGGGCTATTTGAGCCTGACTCGCTTACCGAGCGCTCGCCCTTTTATAGGATGACGCCGCTCGCTTTCTAATAAGTTCCCGCCACAACAACTCTATCCGTTGACGCACGGAAGTACGTCACGTGTTTACAAGTTACACAAAATGTGCTAAATCTAATAAGATTATTCGTTATTGAATAATCAAATAATACAAGAATAATTGTTGATAATAAAAAACGCTGAATTAACAAAGTAAATCATTTTAAAATAAAAGCAAGGTCAACATTTGTTTTGAACAAAACTATTAATCACACTTATCGAAATAAGTTGCCAAAAATCAAATAGTGTGTACACTAGGTACTTAATAAATTATGTTATGATTTATTAGACAATAATTGATAGTAAAAAAGACACTTAAACTAATAATTGCAAAATCAACTGGCAAGAAAAAAATTGAAATACCCACATTGTAATTGACAACCAACTCCGACATATATATATATTCATGTGCGTCGTGAAGAAATCAACATGCCTGAGAGATATTTCTCAACGACATGTGAAGCCAATATGAATGTAGACGAGGTAAAAGGAGTATGTAAGGATCGTAGCAAGTGGCGTTCTGTAGTTTCTGCTTACCTCCATTGGAAAAGGGCGTGAGTTTATGTATGTATATATGTATGTGTCAGTGGCCCATGGTTGGCAAAACTCTAGCATTAGGTTAGGCATTAACCACACGCTAATTCATATGATCTAATGCCGTTTCTGCTTTGAAAAATAGGGGATCTGACCGAGTCAAAAAAATATGATTCTAATTAGTCCGTCAGTTAGATTATCGAAAATATTGGATATATGTTTTTTCTTTTATATAATTAATAAAAATTGACTAGATAAATCGCATCAAAGATCATGAGTGGGGGTCATGACGTCATTTGTAGGCAAATAATGTACTGACATGTGACGTTTTGGAAGAGATCACTGTAACACTGACAATATATGTATATTGTCTTCATTTTTTGTATAGGTGTAAAAGGAAAAATAAGTGTTCAATATTTTTTGCAAATCTATATGACGGACTAATTAGTTTATTTTTGTCCGATCCCCTATAGTGTGTTAACCATCCATGTGGCTATAATATTTTATTGCGCTCGCCTAATCAAAACAACTACAAAAAATCTTTGTAACGCTTGCATTATACGATTATGTTCTCTACTACATCAATCATTAAGATACAGATTCGGATTTCCGGAATCAATAGCGTACAATGCATGATATATCGGAATTAATTAATGGGAAATCTTGACCTATGCAAGATTGCACGATCTCCACTGGGAGCACTTAGAGATACAATTTACATCAATTGGTTATGGGTAGACTAAATTCATGTAATTAAGCACTACCGGAAGATATTGGTACATTTGATTCCCGATAGGAATAAGTAAATCAATAATATAATTATACTAACTGATGCCTGCGGCTTTGCTCGCATCAAATTATATATTAAAACCTTCCGACAAATGTGGCGGAGGACTTTGTTTTATAATATGTAATGATTGTACAGAGGAAAAGTAAGTTTGGTTGTACGAGGTAATCTTTGGAACCACTGATCCAATTTTTTTTTTTATTTATTGAATAACATTGCATAAAAACATGTCTGCCAAACTGCAAAGCAATTTGTCGAAAGTTTTTGAAAATTTATTCAGACGAGAATCTACCTACCCCAACTGTCATAGACTATTAAAGTATTATAAACGTTATAACGGGATAAGTTTTGACTATAACAGAGAGAAGAGGGCTGAAGCTACTAATTAAGAGTCTGGTTTATGTGACTTGGAAGTGACCACACGCTTCGACGCAGAATTGGCTTGAACCGATAAAATAAATTCGAGAAAAGGATGTTACGGCCGTGCCGCTTTATTGCTCGACTTGGCGGGGGCACTGCTGTGCCCCCAGATCTTTACGTTCACGCAATTATTTTGGTCTGTGAGAGCATTATGATTGTATGCAGAAAAGTTTCGTGTCTTGCGACGCGAATCAACAAAGCATACAACTACATGCAACGAATATCAGATAGTAAAACTTTTTTTTTTTTTGGGACAAGCCCGCCATACTATTCCCAAACCACTGTAACTCCTGTAAGCCAGAATCAACAGTGGCGACCACAAGAAAAGCGCCGAGACAATGAAGCCCGACGAAGTCCAAGGAAACGATTTAACTGTCTTGGATCCCGCAACGAAATTAATCAGAAAAGAATAGCGGAGGAGTAGGAAAAACATAATTTTCACTTCCCTCCATATCAGCAGGAGACAGAACTGAACAAGGCCAATAGGCACACAGGGACGTATACAACTGGGATAAGCCCAGTTGCCTAGCACCACGGATATTATTGTCATTAATATTACTGGGTCCTAAGTTGTGAGCTGTTATATTTGATTCCAATAATAGGTATGACAAAAATGCTTGAACGCACGGAAATTTGTTCTAGTTTGTACAAGGTCCGTGTAATAAATAACTCCGGAAGTAACCTGTACACTATTTAACATAATATTACGTTCATTCTCCCAAAGACTACACTCCCATAAGATGTGATGTGCAGATTGTTCATATTCGCAGTCAGATGTAGAACATTGACAGAAAGGCGAGGCAACAAGCTTGAAGGAAAATAATTTACTCTTAAAGTTACCATGACCTGTGAGAAATTGGGCAACACAGTGATCCACCTCCAGCCATGTCCTGGCCAGCCGCTCACGAACGGATGGAAAGAACTGGTGGAGGTGTCGGCTTTTGATGGAATTATCCCACCTACATTGCCATTCAGACAAAAGTTCCTCCCACACGTCAGTCTGTGGTTTAAGTAATCTAGCTACTTTAGCACGGTCACGTTGCAATAAAAAGTCTGCGTCCGCGGTCTCTCGTGCGCAGTAGTACATTGAAGCACGGCGCTGCACTTCAAGATCGACTGGAAGTACCCCTGCCAGTACCGGTAGGGCTTCAGTACTAACCGTCCTATACGCTTTACACAAGAAAATAGTAAAACTTATCATAACTAGAATCAATGGTTTAACGCTTACTTTGTCTTACAAAAATATAATGAAGAATATACCTACTGACTGTGGAAATTTTAACCAAAGTACCAATTCTTCATAACAATTAAGTATAAAAAAATAAATAAAAAAAAATGCCTTATATTTCCAGTTTTACAAATTAACTTAAAAATATATTGTATCTACCTACCCTTAATTAACAAGAACTTAATTTAATATAGATAAATAACTTAACTTAATATTATATATTTAATATCTAATTATTACTAAATCAGTTGGTAGGCACGGTTAAGTATAACTTCGTATAAATTTCGAAATTTTCAAAACGTTTCCCTTTTCCGACCGTTCACGAAAACAAAGAAAACTTTCAAAGTTATCTCAGTCAGTCGTGACAGCTACTCTGACGTCAGAAATGTCACGTCACATGGTAATTCGTAATCTAATATAGTGATGTCAGTATTGTATAAAGATAATGTCTTGTCATTTCCATTATTCACTCTCTTTTGGATGTGAGTTGGGGCATCTCCGTAAATGTGGGTATTTGTGAAGTAGGGGTACGCTTTTAGTGTGTGTATCATTTGAATAATTTAATTTTAGGGTAAATTTATTTATAGATTATTACAGTTAATTTAAGTATCTTTATGATGCCCGCGGCTACGTCCGGGTAGATGTCGAAAAATTGATATATTATATCATCGAGAACCACTCTATTCTTTGGTGAAAGCAGCATGAAAATCGGTGCAATAGTTTTTGAGTTTATCGCGAGCAGACAGACAGACAGACAGACGCTTTGAAGGATTTTGCTTTATAATACACCAGCTGACCCACGCAACGTCGTCGTCTGCGTCACAATAATATATAGCTTACAACCTTCCTCGATAGATCGACTATTCAAAATAGTAATATTTTTTCAATTAGCTTTCTAATGTTTAAAGAATATTTAAAGTCGTCTAAGTAATTTTTGAGTTAAATCGTAACAAACAAAAACAAAACAATCTTTCCTCTCTATAATATTAGATAGAACCTTAGATTACATTATTAAAGTGAGAATAAATAAGTAGGTACCTACCTATCTCTTACTGTTAAATACACAATCATCATCATCATCATCAGCCTATATTGTTCCCACTGCAGGGACTCAGGCCTCCTCTCTAGGAGTGGTATGAAATAAATTACATAAAGTAATGCGCCTGCCTGGGTTCGAACCCACAACCAACTGTTCGTAAGTCGGGGCTGCCACCACTGGGCCACCACTGCTGCCAAAACAATATACAATAACACCTTGTAAATATTAATGTGCAATAAATAATTTGAATTTGAATTTCCCGGAGGCCAGAATCGTGGAGAAAGATACGTGGAGATACGTATCTACATCGGGACGCGATTGCCGGCGGACTTCGTAATTATTTTGTCGCGCGGACATTTTAACATTGCAATATCTTCTAAGATATTTGTTTAAACTATATAGACTAAAAGGAACAAATATTCTATAGGTATTAGATTTTAGTTCTAACAATCATATTTATTTAGATATAGATTAATACCATATGGTTTAAATAAGTTTCGCAAAAACTAATTCTATTTAACCTAACATTTCAATAGTAAAAAATGGTTACAGTGAGTCAATCTTAATAGATAGATATATGCTGTCGCGGACTTTTTTGTAGAACTTTTAAAGAGAAACATTTCTCTTGTACATAATATTTGCGTAACTTAAACCATTTTCGCAGCGCACGCAACGGAAGCTCTCAAAAAGGATTATCGTTTCCCGTTTTTGCAACATTTTTCATTTGTGCTCCACTCCTATTGGTTGTGGCGTGATGTTATATAGCCTAAAGCCTTCCTTGATAAATGGACTATCCAACACTTAAAGATTTTTTTAATTCCAGCCAGTAAATCCTGAGATCTTAGCGTTCAAACAAACAAACAAACAAACTCTTCAGCTTTATAATATTAGTATAGATTTTACAGTGATAAAAGAACACATACGATGTGATATGACGAAACAGACTGCCTCGTTGGTCTAGTGGCCTCCTTCGCACAAATTGTTGTCAGGTTAATCCAGTAGTACCAGCAGCCCCAACGGGACCTCTGCCCTTGCCTATTCCTGCGGGAATTGCAGGTGTGATGTAATGTTATATTTTGTTAATATAAAGTAATTAAGTCTTCTAAAGAAACACTGATTAAGGTTAAATTAAAATGTATTCTAATTAGACGTCCATAATTTGTAAAGCATACTTAATCATAAGGAAGACATACTCGTAGAAAATTACTCTATGAAATTCTCTTTGATTTGACACTAAGTGAAAATTAGTAATTGTCATTAGCATTATGGAGCATTTTGTTTAATAAATCTACTTAATAAATTACAAAATAAATAGAATTATTTTTATCATCTATATTCCAACACGTTGGTACTTAAGCAATAATCCTAACTTAAATATGAAAGTGCGATTGTTTGTCTGTAACGTTGTAACTGCTGAATGCATTTGGAAGAAATTTGGCACACAGATAAGCACAAATTCGTTTACATTTTTACAATATTTTAGTGTGTATTTTCGTAAATTCATTGATCTATTTTCTTGATATTTAAAATTAAGTAAGTATATCAATGACATTGTACTGGATAATAAATCACATTCCAATATGACTTAGTTTCCTGAAAACATACCAAAACTAACTACAAAGCCAATTTAGACCGAAACCTAGAAACTGTTTTAGTGCCACTTAAACCTCAATTTAAAGTACCCCAAAATATACATATTTTAGTGAGAGGCCGAACCTAAATTATATCAACAAACTAAATAAGCAGCCATTACTAAGCCGAAAGCAAAATTACTAAAGGGCGAAGCTAATCAAGATCTATTGGACTCATTAGTGGCTAACGAGAACTTAACTAGGGTCATCCCTATGGGCCTCTATCCTAAAAGCTGAGGTAAGTAATTCTTATTATGGACCCACGCTTAGTGATGCACGCAATGTTACTTTTGTTTTTTTTGTATATTATTCTGAGTGTCTTATTTACAGATCCTCGTAGTTGACCCAACTTTGTTGGATCGGGTTCCAATGTTGCCTATCTGACCTACACAACCCAGTTAGTGGTGCGTAATGGGAAGCATAAAAACTCTGACACCGGGTTACTAACCACGCGATAAAGAATGAATCAATTTATTCTTGAAATTTTATCCTGACAGTCGCTATCATCAACAGCCTATTAATGTTTCCACTGGGACACAGGCCTCCTCTCTTTGAGAGGGAATGGGCTTTAATCTACCACGCGGGCCCAGTGCGAATTGGTAGATGTCACAATATGTCTTCGAACTTTTTGGTTCTAAAACATGCCGGTTTCCTCACGATATGTTTTTCATCACCGTTTTGAGAGCGGCGGTGATGAAATAAATTACATAAACTATTGTGCCTGCCTGGGTTCGAACCCACGACCTACTGTTCGTAAGTCGGGGGGCCGCCACCACTGGGCCACAGCTGCACTCAGTCCAGTCGCTGTCATAAAATTCAAACTCAGACTCAAAGCATTTATTTTAATTAAACCATTACAGGCACTTTTGAATGTCATTCTCTTGAGCATGAAAAACTTCTGACCAATGGTCTAAGAATCTTGTCATTTACTGTATGGAAACTTTGTTTTTATAAATGTGTAAAAAAATACGAAAACTACACTGTAATATGAGAAATACAGGCAATTTTTAAATTAGTGATAATTGGCACATTAGTCATTGCATAGCAAACTCGAAGTTTAACTGAATAAAGTTAGATTTTCAGTACAAAAAACAAATAGGTTATCAAAAATATTTCGTTCCCAAATAGCAGTGTCAGCACGCGGGGCTAGGCTAGTTCACGCCGCGCTGTTGGCTTACTTTTACAATGACCCTACTGAACATAGTGTCGTTTTATCACAAGTGCACATAGGTTATGGTACAAAATTCACGGAAACGCGAGTAAGGAATAAGTGTAATGTTTCTTGATGTTGACGTAGGATTTTTGTGACAATATGCTACGACGTAGCTGATATTGCTACGGCGTAGCTGATGTGCTACGTGTACGTAGCAATTATTTTACTATCGAAACTACAACCCAATAAGTTTTATGAAAGAACCATTAATATGTTGTAAATTACTCTTCTTGTAGCATAGAATATACTTAATTGTAACCACGCCATGTCTTTGACTCATTCGAGAAACATTCATTGAAGAAAGTAATAATTCAAGTCAACTTACATTATTCTTTTTTGTTAGCATGTACTGTCCCACGACTGGGCATATACTTCCCTCAAGCAAACACATATTCATTTTCAATTTCATTTCACACAAGATCAGTGTTTCTTAAGTACTCTTTGAATGAACCTTGATTACCTTTCTTCTCCATTATGACTTTTTTATGTACATACATATGTCGCATCATGGGTGGCCGAGATGCGAAGCATCGGGTCTTTTTTGTGATCCGACATAGTTTTAGTTAGATGTGGGCACTGTTGTGGGTACTCGAGGCGAAACAGAATTTAAATCAAATCACTTTATTTAAATAGGCCATAATCGGTTTTACTTTTACAAGAAACGAACACGTGCGTTGGTACCACTGAGCGTCTGCCGAGACTGTCGGAGTTCAAGTGCACGAACACTCCGTCCTTTCGCCAGTCCTCGCTGCATCCCCTCTACCGACGATCGTGTCCAAGCGGTAGGGCGCGCTTGCGTTTCCGGTAAACATTTATTTAGTTCCAAATCGAATTACTAGACGGCGCTGTCGGTTGCACCATGGCGCCATCAATCCACGACATTTATATATATATATCATCATCATCTGCCTAGCCTTTTCCCAACTATATTGGGGTCGGCTTCCAGTCTAACCGGATGCAGCTGAATACCAGTATTTTACATGGAGAGACTGCCTATCTGACCTCCACAAAAAAAAAAATATATAATTATATATATATTTATATATATAAATATATATTTTAATTTGTTTATATATTATATATTAGCATTGTGTATTTATATTATATTTATATTTATTATTATATAGGTTAAGTTAGATGAGGCACATACGCACAGAATTGTTTTACGCCTCTCACACACTATAGTCTACATTTCTTTTTCATTTCCCTTTCGCATGTCTGCTGGCAGACATTTCTTGAGAAATAAGCAGTACCTTTGTACTCAAATGTTATATTTTGTTATTTTCCTGTGTTGTCTACTGTGTGTACATAAATAAATAAATTATATAAAATAAATAAATAAATTCGTTTATCTCAGGAATTAGGGGTTGGAATTAAAAAAATCTTAGTGTTCATTTATCGAGGAAGCCTTTAGGCTATATTCCACGCGGACGAAGTTGCTGGCAAAAGCTAGTATTGAATCATCGACAAGGTTATAAGTGATCCGCTATATTTCCACCACTTGAACCAAAAACAAAACACACAAGCACTAACACGATATTGCTTTTTCCCGTATAGGATCGTTCCTTTTTCATGTAAAACACGCTGGTGTCCCACCTAGCGGGTGTATGGAGATGGACCTTATTTCAGAACGATACAGCCAATGTGTGATGCCGCCCTTAGATCTCGAGTTATAGCGAGGATTCTAAAGGATGGTCTTATGTGGGTGAAAGGGTAAGCTAGGGCACAAAATTGCGTTACACTTCAGTTTCTATCACAATTTGAATTAAGTTTTGTTATTTTAAAAGGTGTAAATTGAACCGTAATCGGTACCATTACGGTTTAATTTACACCCTTTAAAATAAGGCACTTGTTCTCCATATTGTTCCATTAGCATTTATTTTTTTCTGGACCATATTTCAGAATTCTTGAACCTCTTAGTTACGGAAATATTGGTGGTCAAAGTTTAGACTTTTTCAATTTACCGAAGATTAAAAAAAAGTTTTTTAAGGTTATAAATTTATATACTTTACTCTTAAATGCATGTATTAGTACAATACTTTGAGTCCTTTACAAAACGTGATATTTCACCCAAAACAAAATACCTAAGTCGACGGTATCGTGAAGAAGCGTTTACACCCTGCATTTCAAAATTCAACAGCTCAACAACGTAAATATCGCGACAGTAACATAACATCACGCCTGTAAGCCCCAAAGCGCTAGGCAAAGGTAATAGTACTCCCATATTTCATCAGTTCTGCAGGGCTATTGCGTATCTTTTTAAATGTCAGTATCTATCATAGTGTCCATCGATTAATTGTCAAATAGTTATGGTTTGGTATACTAACCTAACCATTTGACAGTTAATTGATGGACACTATGATAGCCACTGACATTTAAAAAGAGACGCAACAGCCCTGCTGGTTAAGTCCCATGTATTATGAATTAGCCCATTGCCACAGTGGAACATTATAGGCTTATGATGATCATCATCAGTCATAATGTTCCCACTGCAGTGACTCAGGCCTCCTCTCTAAGAGAGGGATGGGCTATAATCCACCACGCGGGCCCAGCGATTGCCATCAACTGAGCATAAATCCAGGTTCCGTGGCTGCCACTGAGAAATTCCAGACGGAAAAACCCAATGAGACTTTGCCCGACTCTCGACTTGTTTCATAAAATTAGGAAAATGGATCTGTAAAACGTACGAGTACATGAAAAAAGTTTTTCACATACAGATACCGGCACGGCTCGTGAGGGCTCGGCAAAAGAGTGGGGATCGCTGTGCACATCGTACACTTATAACAAAAAACTAAAAAGCCGACTGAAAAAAACTACAATACTTGTAAGCGGGGTTCATTTGAATATTAAATTATAAAATGAAAATGGAATGGACCCCGCCTGCTTCCAAGTTTTTTAGTTTTATCAGTCGGGTTTTTTAGTTTTTAAACTACTTTTTTTTATTTCCAACTTTTTAGTCCTTTGTGTCTGTTCTTTCGTTGGTCGCGTAAAATTCTTCGCAGATGATTTAACTTTTGTTTTTGTTTATAGGATTTGTGACTTTGAATTTATTTTAAACATATAAGTGTCATAAAGTTTTGCAATCTTCTATTAAAACCCTTCATTTTGATACCCTACTCGATGGTAATGGTTGTTTTTTCAAATCCGCGATATGGCCCCCAAAATCCGCAATTTTTCTTTGTTTTTTAATTTTAATGTAGCCAGTGATACTTGCGCCACCAAGACAAATCTAACGACGTATATTTTATTGAAATCCCGTCATCCGTTTAGGAGTTATGAGGGAACAAAGAAACAGACATAGATACATACATACACGCCAAACACATAACCCTGCTTTTGGGCTTCACCGCAGTCGGGTAATAAAACGCACACCCGTTTATTATTTATTCGTCGTGAGGTACGTGCAACAGGAGTTAAGAACAAATCCTGAGTGACGGCTTTGACGCTATGCACTACGGGCCAATCACTGCACTATCCCCGCCCCCGCGCCTCACTTCAAACCATTAAAGGAACCCAATAACTCACTTTAGCGCTGGTGAAGGTCAGCGCTCAAGAATCGTGCCAAAACAAACATCTTTATAATATCTAGAAGAAAAGACCGACAAGCTTATACAGTCTACTACTTGAAGCAATTTAATACAAAAAACATTTTCATTGAAACTCAGTATAATCGAAAGAACGAGAAATTCCTTTTGTCCCAAAGTGTTTTGTAATAACGTTTTTTCTTACGCTCCCAGCGTTGTAATCAAGTTATTTTAGCAAAAGTCAGTTTTAATTAAAGTAAATTAACGAGAAACCCATCGTTTACGACATTGTTTTAATATTTTCGTTTTAAAGTAGACGGGGAGGTTGTTTTTCTTTTTCTATTTAGTTATTTTAATGTCTCGGTTCTCTGAATCGGATTCAGTTTGATACTATTATTTTATATGGAGCAAAATCCACACAGGCTGTCGTGTGTGAATTTTTGCTTATAGAATACAACCCTAAAATTACGGGATATCGAAAAAAGTTTCATCATCGGGCCCGTGCACAAACGCTTCCACATATTATATAAACCGAATTATCAAATATATTCCAAGACATTAACATCTATCTGAAAGTCTGGTATGCTAGCTTATCATAAAAGGGATTTTTGTTGGTAGATGAGAGTTTGGGTGCCAAATTTCAGTTTATCTAAAGTAATTAGTGTCTATGGCAATACTAAGATTGAGTCACTGATAGAAGTAAGAAGAAGAAGCCTATAGCTTCGAAAGTAAAGCTATTCCACATGTTCGGCATTTCAACTACCACACACAAAAACGTAAAGTGGTATCATAAATATTTTACCAATACCCTGACAGCGTTTGTATTGCCAAAATACGTTCTTGAGTCTCTCCATATATCTTGTATATTGAGTCCACAGAAAAAATGCCGAGTAATAATCAGCTGGTACGCCAAATATTTCCCTTACCGAATATTAAGACGAGCCGACCAAACGAGACGAATATTACACTCGTCTATAACATCGACTTCGGAAAACTCGTGTCACGGTTCCAATTTAAATATACCGAACCGTCACACGATGCCAATAACTTGTCACGTATATGTAAAGAAAATGAAATTCCCCAGGACAGACAGGCACAAATTAAATAAAGAAAAGCGATACTCAATATAAGTCGGGACACGTACAAAATGATAAATTCTTTCATTTGTACCGTTTTCATTTAATTTATACAAATTTCCTCCCAAGTGGTGCCCTGGTTAAGGTGTGCACATAGTGGGTGGTAACAGAGGTAGCCTTTTGTTTTTTTTTGTAATTGAATATAGCGCTGTGAGCTGACGTCCATGCAGAAAAATAATTTTGGTTTTTGTTTTTGATTAATTTGGTTGGTATGGCTTCACGTAAAAAGATTGCATAACCATCAGCTACTCTCAAAACCAGTCAGGATAACGAAAGAATAAACAATCAGAATAATTAATGCTTTTGAAAATGGTTTGTTTTCGTTTCATTTCATGAAAAGACTATATCGACACACACATAGGAGGTTTATCTGTTCAAAACAGTAAAAATAAAGAAAAAGTATAAAAACATTACTTGTATTTTAAAAAAATTACATAATAAAAATCTTATTTATTTAATAAGTGTATTTTTTTGGTTGGTTTGTTTTTTTTTAATTTAAATGCTTTGAGCACACAATGTGAGAAGGTGAAATTTAACTTCAATAGCATTCTATAGTTGTCGACATTTGGGTGATGTAGAGACAAACTGTGGTAGGTGGTACATACATACGTAAACTCACGCTTTTTTCCATAAGGGTAGGCAGAAAAAAATACCCTAAAGATTTCTTTTACTTTTTGGTAGGAGGAAATTGTGAATTTTATATACCTAGTACAGTTTAGTTGACTTCCTTGTAAAGATTAATAATACATCAAGTTTAGATCTTAATAGTGTTTTGTTCCACGCATACTTCATACATAGCCAAAACACATTGTTATCAAACTCAACGCCTGCCGAATCTCCCTCTAACAAAACAAACGTCAGTCCTCCAGGACACAAACATAGCCTCCTCTTTACAAACACCTAATAACAAAATTTGAACGTGTCTCTTTGTCCCTATTCACGAATATAATTTGGAAAGGCATCGGATAATAGCCCCCGATGGTAAGATAACGGGCAGGAAATAGAAGCCTGTTTTGTTATGGGCCGTTTTACAATGTTTCATGGCGATGATATTATGTGGCACATCAATAATTTTTTGTTAAATTGAAAAGTGGGTTATCTTTTCGTTTGGGTGTCTCCGTTAATAGGTTTTGATACGTAAAATTTTATAATTTCCAGTATGTCTACACTAATATTATAAAGAGGAAAGATTTGTTTGTTTGTTTGTAACGAATAGACTCCGAAACTACTGGACCGATTTGAAAAATTCTTTCACCGTTGGGAAGCTACACTATCCCGTATTCCCACGGGAACGGGAACTACGCGGGTGAAACCGCGTGACATCCGCTAGTTATAAATAAATGAGTTTTGACAGATGGCACTCTTGCTCATGGCGTTATAACCTAAATGATAATATACACAACAGGTACCTGTTGTGTATATTATCACCCAGGTACCTGTTTTGACTGGCTATGTATGTGAGTATGTTCATCTGTTCCCTCATAGCTCCTTATCTACTTATTGGTTCTTGGCCAGTTCCCTCACAATATTTTTCTAAACCGTTATGAGTTCAAAGCCACGACTTACTGCTAGTAAGTCGGGACTGCTACTGTTGCAACAAATGTTTAGACTTCTTTTGAATAAGTAATAGGTATTATAATTATCTAAATTTTAGAATGAATACTTTTAAATTCAGTACGCGACAGTGTGGTTTCTCGTTTCAAGTAAATGTTGTGACGCTGTTGACTGGTGTTGTCGTGCAAGATTTACATTTTGAAAATAGTGATTTTTGAGACAACAGATTATAATTTCTAGAATAAAATGTGAAGGCAGTAATTAATAGATGAGAAATTTGATAAATATATAATTATATATATATATATATATATATATAATTATATATTTTTATGTATATATTTTGTATGTATATATATAATTTTCTTTAGAACACGTACATTTACACAACCTGACATCGTCAGTGACAATCAAAGACAACCTACGTATAATAAAGCTAACGCTCACATAAAGAGGTTTAGTTTATAAGTTCCAACAGGCAGAATCAAAATATGAATTTATTGGCTGTAAACTTAATAAATATTTTAGAAAAACCAAAAATATTAACGTATGTGTTTTCTAAATTGGAAATTAATTTTACTGTCTCGACAATTATACTGGTGTGTGTGAATACAGAATTGAATATTTTTTATTATTCAGGGTAATGGCAACTTTAACATCATTTTCAATTTAAACAATAAACTGTTATGCTTTGATGTGGTTGGCCCGGGGGTTGTGGTATCGGGTGCAGCTGGTTCTGGCGTAGTTAACTCTGGTGCAGTCGGCTCTGGAGTGGTTGGTTTTGGCGTAGTGGGTTTTGGTGTGGTCGGCACATGTGTTGTAGGCACTGGCGTGGACAGCTCTGGAGTGCTTAGTTCTGGCGTAGTGGGTTTTGGTGTGGATGGCACATGTGTTGTAGGCACTGGCGTGGACAGCTCTGGAGTGCTTAGTTCTGGCGTAGTGGGTTTTGGTGTGGTCGGCACAGGTGTTGCAGGCACTGGCGTGGACAGCTCTGGAGTGCTTAGTTCTGGCGTAGTGGGTTTTGGAGTGGTCGGCAGATGTGTTGTAGGCACTGGCGTGGACAGCTCTGAAGTGCTTGGTTCTAGCGTAGTGGGTTTTGGTGTGGTTGTTTCGTCTTCGTAGAGTTGACAATCACTTTCAGCCGTACCAGGCGGTATGTAGCGAAATGAATCAACCAATAGTTTGGAATTTGGATGCACCAAGCCGTCAATAAGTATCTGAAACATTTTAAATTGTTAGTCGACCTGTCTATTCTACCACTACTGGACTTACAGATTAAATAAATAAATATTGCCAATACTCACGAAGCCATTGTAGATGTCATTGCGGGTCCAGGTTATCTTCAGTGTGTTCCAACCGATCTGAGAAGAGCCAGCATGACTAGATCCTACAATTAATCCTCCTGAAGACATGGCATAAACTATGATAAAATTTGAGAAACCTTCTGCCATATAAATGTTAACTTCTATTGTCCCACCTTGCTGCACTGCAAAAATGGATGATGACATACAACTGTATTGTTGTGTGGAAGTAGGCGTAATAAATGTAGTACTTTGGTTATTTTTAGCACTCAGGTTAATATTACTGTACTGATTATCAATCCAAACTGGCCTGTTGCCACAACTCGCATGCCTATTTGTCAACCATTCATTATTTTGCTCAAACGTGTACCTCACACATTTACTTATATCACTGACTGCGTAAGACACGCAAATAACTAAAATAAACACTGTGCGAATCATTTTGTTTCTTCACATGGAACAGTTATGGACGTTAATAAAAAATCTCTCTAATTTATAGGTCATGTTATTTTTTAATCATAGAGATATCTTAGTAATTTATGATGGTCTCTGATAAGGTTTAATCGTTTAATATACGGGTGGTGCCGATGATACGACAATAAATTAAACTACGTATACCTTAGTATACTCCCAGTGTATATACAAAAAAAACATTTGAAGTAGTTTAGTCACAGAAAATTATTTTTAATTTTTAACATTTACTATATGATGTATCTGTTAATACGGAAGCACTGTCAGGTTAACGACCCCGCATCGGTGCGGTTGCCAACTCGCTACTTAAAAACTTTAGCCAAATTAGTTTTAACACTTAATTTATTGCAAATTATACCTTAAACCTGGACAAAGAGCCATAACGCATGTCATTAGACTTAGTTAAAAAGTAGAGGTTATTTTTAGCACTCAGGTTAATATTACTGTACTGATTATCAATCCAAACTGGCCTGTTGCCACAACTCGCATGCCTATTTGTCAACCATTCATTATTTTGCTCAAACGTGTACCTCACACATTTACTTATATCACTGACTGCGTAAGACACGCAAATAACTAAAATAAACACTGTGCGAATCATTTTGTTTCTTCACATGGAACAGTTATGGACGTTAATAAAAAATCTCTCTAATTTATAGGTCATGTTATTTTTTAATCATATAGATATCTTAGTAATTTATGATGGTCTCTGATAAGGTTTAATCGTTTAATATACGGGTGGTGCCGATGATACGACAATAAATTAAACTACGTATACCTTAGTATACTCCCAGTGTATATACAAAAAAACATTTGAAGTAGTTTAGTCACAGAAAATTATTTTTAATTTTTAACATTTACTACATGATGTATCTGTTAATACGGAAGCACTGTCAGGTTAACGACCCCGCATCGGTGCGGTTGCCAACTCGCTACTTAAAAACTTTAGCCAAATTAGTTTTAACACTTAATTTATTGCAAATTATACCTTAAACCTGGACAAAGAGCCATAACGCATGTCATTAGACTTAGTTAAAAAGTAACGCATGCGGAAGTTGCTATGCACTCTCACTAATAGAACATTTAGTGTGTGCGAAAGAGATATCTAGTTTCGTTTGTTTATTACTTCACTTTCTTGTCCAAACTTGCCAAGAACTACTCTACGAAGTTTAGGTCACGGTCACCGTTCAGTATGTCGCAACATTCCTGTGACGGTGCACGCGTCATCGCTTTGTAAGCGCACGACTGTTACTGCAAGCGGAGCCCGGGCGCCGCGACGCCACCTTGATGTAGGTACCTACCCGCCACCGGCCACTTGTGTCATTGTGTGTCAGATGGTTATTACAATAAGTGTGAAATTGGACGCATTATTTAAGTGACAGAACACGAACAATTAATAGGTATCCTAGTTAAATTAAATAGTTCAGTGAACTGTGCGAATTTAGGCGATAAGTTTGTATTGTGTTCGTGTATTTTACTTAGCTAAGTAGGTAATGTTATTATTACAATAATCTTAAAGAGAAAACCTAAAGCATGAATTCAAGAAGATGAAGTGCAATCACGAAAACAAGGGTTTAGTTGTTTTACCTCCGTTTCCATTGTGATCATGATTTTGGTTGAATTGAGGTGCCAATGACAAGTCTGTTAAAATCAGCGTTGCTGCTGAAATATCACAGTCAGAGCACTGTTAATGCTGAAATATCACAGTCAGAGCACTGTTAAGGGTCATCATTCCCTGAAATGAAGATCCTTAGCACAATAGGTTAGTTAACAAAAAAAAAATCTAATTAGTCCGCCAGATAGATTTCCAAAGAATGGACACGTATTTTTTCTTTTTTCACGTAAACAAACAATGAAGACGATACAGTGCTTTGAAAACTCGTGTGACGTCATTGTCTAAGATATTAGTATGGCATTCTTTACCGGTGAGTGACGTCACAACCCCCACTCAAATCTTCAACGTGATTTTTGATAAAACAAAAAATACGTATCCAATATTTTTTGATAATCTAACAGACCGACTTATTAGAATCATATTTTTCTAAGTCTATAAACATCCCTTTTTATTTAGGTTGGCGCAGCATGTCTTCTTCTTTCAAACGCCTCTACTAGTCCTTACCTCTAAAGCCTAACTATAGAGTATTTCACAAAAAAAAAACTAAAACTAAAAAGTCTGTCTGGTACATTATCGAAAAATATTGGATACGTGTTTTTTGTTTTAACAAATAATTGAAAATTGACAAAAATAAAACGAGTCAAAGATCATGAGTGGGGGTTTTTAACGTCACTTTGCGAGTAGAAAGTATTAACCTTATGACGTCACACGACTTGCTGCGACTTTTCGAAGCACTGTCTTCATCTTTTGTTAACGTAAAAAAAAGAAAAAATACGTATCCAATATTTCTCGATGATCTATCTGACGGACTAATAAGATTATTTTGGTGAAATACCCTATTGAAGCCACTGTGGTGTGTAGTAATCTATAAGACGACACGTTTGGCGCAGGGGCTGAGCGATTGGACTGCTCGCGTGTTCGATCCCCGCACGGAACAAATATTTGTCTGGCCTTCAGATAGTTTTTTCGGGTCTGGGTGTCTGTGTAATGTGAGTTAATGTGTTTGCAAACGCACCCACGATACAGGAGAAATTCCTAGTGTGGAGCAATGTTTATTAGAAAGCTCATCATCAGCTTCATTATCTTGCCTTTATCCATTGGAATAAGGGAGCTGAAGTGAACTGTCACTTAGTCAGTGCAGCATGTTTTCTCCTTCCACACTTCTTTGTTACTTGTCATTTCATCTGACACCTCCTATCAAGAACTCCATTAAATAAACCATAATTTACTCAAACAAATATTAAATTCCTCGACGTAAATCCAAAAACATTTGCACCACAAAACGCTCATACATCATAATAATACCAATATAGTCTTCAATTCCCTATCCGCCATATTTTTCCATGGTTCCATTATGCGCGCGCCCGAACACAAACAATAATAAAGAGACGCTGTTAATCTTGCTTCGACTGTGACCACTTTATTAGACACAGACACCCGTGTATAGAGAAATATACGCCTTCGGGGAAAAGTTACGGCGTCGATGTTGGGTTACTGGATATGGCTTGTTAAGTCTACACTATTAATATGAAGAGGAAATATTTGTTTGTATGTAACGAATTGGCTCCGAAACTAATGGGCCGATTTGAAAAATTCTTTTACCGTTGGAAAGCTACACTATCCTCGGGTGACATAGGCTACTTTTTATTCCTGTATTCTCACGGGAACGGGAACTACGCGGGTAAAACCGCGTGACATCCGCTAGTATTGCATAAAGAGGCTAATGAAATCGTTCCAAAATGGCTAATTACAATGATCGGACTAGTATAGCGCAGGTGTTTAATAGGAATGTTTACTGACCTAAAAAATGTGATTCTAATTAGTCCGTCTGTTATATTATTGAAAAATATTGGATACGTATGTTTTGTTTTATCAAATCAATAAAAATTTACGAAGATAAAACGCGTCAAAGATTTGAGTGGGTGTAGGTGACGTCACTGACTGCTTAAAAATGTCATACTAATGTCCTAGAGTATGACGTCACAAGAGTTTTCAAAGCACAGTATCGTCTTCATTGTTTGCTTACGTGAAAAAAGAAAAAATACGTGTCCAACATTTTTTGGTAATCTGTATGACGGACTAATTAAATTTATTTTATTAACATCCCTATTACAGATGAGACGATAATTTTATGACTACCGAGACATCATCATCTGCCTAGCCTTTACTTAACTATGTTGGGGTCGGCTTGGAGTTTGATCGGATACAACTGAATACCAGTACCTACTTATTTTACAAGGAGCCAGTCCACAACCCAGTTAGTATACAGGGTGTAAATTAACCCTTCACACATACGTCATCCAAGCATTCTGTACATCAAACTAAGTACCCCTACGCAAATTTTTTTGCTGAGAAACGACTTTTTTTTGGGGTCAAAAATCACTTTTTACGGTAAAACTCAATGTAGCACTCTTAAAACATTGTGCTATTGGATGCTTTGAATAGTAAACGGGTCATGGAGGTAATTTAAGTAAAGTTATAACCTGAAAAACGAACAAAAAAAGTGCCTTTCGAAAGGGAGTGTCAGACTTCTACTGACTAAAAACCACCCATGTTCCTTCTTAGCCCTATATTATGTCGAGGCTGCGGTAACTTGTGAACAACCTGCAGCCCCGACGGGACCTTTACTTCCAATACTGATTACGCCCACTTCAAGATCGTTTACAAAGCAAACCTTATCGATTGTACATAAACCTCATTCACAAACCGTTTCCATTGTACCTAACTCCCGAATTGCCGTTTAAACTTACACGTCTGAATTTATGGGGGCCACTTTAGTTCGTGCATAGGTGGGTGACTAGGGTCTAAAGCGTCGGAGTCTAACTTCAACATCTAAGTGTTTGCACCACTGTCTATTCTGTATATGCTAATTTCGCTTTAAAGTTTTGGAAGACCGTTCTTGCACTTGAAAGTTGGACTTGAAATAAATATGGAGTTTGTGTTGTTGAAGTTAGATAGAAAGTATTGATAAGGAAGGATGTCGTAATGTTTAAAGATTATGAAACTCACTTCACATTCGTCACTTTGAAATAGGAAGGCTCCTAAAAGAAGAAAAAATTTTTTCGTACAATATAATAGGTACATCTTTCATAATTGACTTTTGTCATGTAGTGTCATTGTAGTTCTTATTAATTCTTTGTTGTATAGCAGCGTAACAAATAACAAAAAAACCTTTGTAGACTAACACACTAAAATAACAGCGTATTAATAGGGGGGGGGGGGGGGGGTGTTTACTGACTTAAAAAAATATGATTCTAATTAGTCCGTCTTTTAGATTATCGAAAAATATTGGATACGTATTTTTTGTTATATCAAATCAATAAAAATTGACGAAGATACAACGCGTTTTTGAGTGGGAGGTTGTGATGTCACTCGCCGGTAATGAACGTCATACTAATGTCTTGGAAAATGACGTCACACGAGTTTTCAAAGCACTGTATCGTTTTCATTGTTTGCGTTATACGTGCACAAAATTTTTTGGAAATCTATCTGACGGACTAATTAGATTTTTTTGTTAAGTACCCTATTCCGTAACATACTCATGTACCATGTAATTAATTTTGGCAAACGAACGTTTAAAATTTCAAACTATGTGTGGTAAAAAAAGTGTTTATATGTATAATGTTTTCAGAAGCGACTCTAATTCGTTCTACGTAGTAATCGCACCGCAAAAAAATCTCTTACATCATCGAGAGCCAAGTTAAATAAATCAGTAAAGTAGACCAGCTGTTGAACACAACTGGTCACGTGCCGTTGTCTCCAAGCCGTCACTATCAGTTCTCACCTGGAGGGAGGGAGTATGGCGTAAGCGTCCTTAGAAAATAAGTCTTGAAGCAAGCGAGCATAAGAAATAAATTACGTTAATAGTTTTGGGTAACTAAGTCTATTAGGTAAAGAAGTAAGTAACAATGGGTTTTAGCCATGCTTCAAGTCCCAAATAGAGTGGTGATACCTATTTTCTAAGTTCAATAAAATGTGCTAGGTTTTTTCACTAGGGCCAATTTCACCTAGAGCCAGTAATATTTCCCTCCATCATCATCTAACCAGCGTCTACCCTACTATACTACGTTGGAGTCGGCTTTCAGCAAAACTTGATGCAAAACAAAAGGCAATTGTCACTTGTGTGTAACGTCAATCTCCACCACTCCACTACATGAAAACAAAACATAAGCTATTTCGAAATGTGCCGTCAGGTACAACTATTGACGTCACGTGACCATTCGATTGTCTATGTCAAGACAAGACAGTGAATAGACAAGCCGTCAAAGACACCCAGTGGACTGGTCACGTGGCGTTGTCCCCGAGGCTTCAAGGCTTGTTATGTACCTATGTCTGCTATTGGCAATTGTGTAACAGAGGTGTTGCTAGGTTTGGTTTATTGAGGCTTACGCAGATTTGGGAGGCCGTAAGATAACATTACATCACGCTTGTAATACCTGGAGGGTTAGGCATAAGTTGACTTATAATATGTATAGACGTGGCAAACTTCAAATGCAAATTTCTCGTGAAATAACGATTGCATCTTTGTGGGCTTCAAAATATTAGTTCTGTTACGTAACATGAAAATTAAATCAATACAGCAAACGAAAATTGCTTCTAAACGTTAATAAGTGTATACATATTGGTCCTCGTGACTAGTATATACAGGGTGTTTGGAAGGGAGCTGTACATACGCCTAGGGTAGAAACTAGGGATAGTCTGCTACCTACCCCCGCCCATTATATTGACCTTGGCCTCAAGGTTTTTTTTTAATTTAAAATTATTTCTTTACCTTACTACGGTACTTCAGGCCCCATAACTTTTCTTCTCCACAATTTTCTGGTGTAAAATAATTTTTTGCAGGACCCTAAGACTCTAACGATTAAAACAAGACCATTAGCCGACCGGTCCCATGGATAGATTTTGAGCTACAGGTAGTTTTAATCAAAAAATCAAATAAAAAATAATAATAAATTAAAAAAAAACCTTGAGGCCAAGGTCAATATAATGGGCGGGGGTAGGTAGCAGACTATCCCTAGTTTCTACCCTAGGCGTATGTACAGCTCCCTACCAAACACCCTGTATATCGCCAGGTTGTTTATAGGGACAAACGTAGTACCATGAATCGGGCACAAATTCCTGATGGAAAAACCCAATGAGTAGCCATAGTGACCACCTGGGCTAACAAGGCGGACGGTGGGAAATCATAAAATAACTCCTCCCACTGGGCAGAGCGGTAGGGAGTGTAAGACTTCTACTGACTAAAAACCACCCATGTTCCTTCTTAGCCCTTTGTGCCGAGGCTGCGGACGGGGGCGGACCGCACCTTATTGTTAATAGTACATTGTTATACGAGGGGCGAAAGTTACTTATTTAGTCCCGAGACGGGGTTTGGCGGGCGTATCGTAATGAGGGCGCTAATAGTTTGAGGGACTAATTAAATAATTTACCCGAGTAAACATTTTTACACTATGCTTTTCATTGCGAATACGAGGAAAGTAAAAATAAGTACATAAATTATTAACTAAAGAAAAAAATTGTGTTGATCGGATTGTCGTTTTCTAGTGGCTATATAAAAAGTTGGAACATGGTTCATTAAAAATGTGAAAATAGACCTACTTTTTTAATAATTTGATAGCTGTCAGTTGAAAGCGATTGTCCCTAGTGCTGAAAAGTAGTACTTTTAACCGCAGGCATGTTATGACCTTCTTTTAGACTATGAGTAATGAAAAATCCTTATCGCACATTGCAGGGTGTTCAATCAGTAACACATTTCAAAAACATAGGATTTCACACCCGATTTCAGTGTTAATGATGACATCCAAAATAAACAAAACAAAACAAACAATTCTGGCATATTAGTTGAATATACAGATAAATCAAAATTTAACCTTCAAACCTAAGTAGGAAGTTACAACTTGACTTGAAAACAACGTTTATCATAATCTCAAGCAATTCCCTAGCGTTGAACCCAACTTGTAACCTTTTACCACATGTATCAATTTGTAGGGACCCTAACTTATCTACAAGTAGCGGACCCGACCGATATCATCCGAATAACGATATAGATAACTGTTTAGTAACTATTATGGGTATGTTTGACCGTTTCCGTATATGGGGAACTTATTTGTTTATTACTTAAAAATTGTAGCGGAGTTTTCATGAATTGTGTTATGAGATTAGTTATTTGAAATATACTCGGAAGGATATTAGTAGGCCGTCGGGGCTGCGAGTTGTTCGGTAGAGATACCGCGGCCTCGACACAAAGGGTTAAGAAGGAACATGGTTGGTCTGTCACTCCCTACCACTCTGCCCAGAGTGGGAGGAGTCATTTGATGATTTCCCACCTTTAAAAAAAAGGGATATTTGTACAATTTTATAATCAAAGTTAACTATCATATTAATTTTTGGTATTTTTTGTAATGTAGCCTGTATTATCATTAACACTATTATATTTATCATGATTGTTGCTTCAGTTTATCCGAGATCATGGTGCTTGTAACTTAGCCGAAATATCAGGAGCTTAAACCAAAAAGTTAATTATAGTGTTAGTGCCATAACCATGCCAGTTTAAAACCTTATATAGCCTCTATTGCAACTTTAGGCACTCGCACTGCGCACTCGCCTACTTCAATGTTACATAAGCTTATAATTCTTTACGGATGTGAAGAATCGGACAAATAAAGAGGATGTCCGGAAACGTATCGAAGCATTCGAAATGTGGGCCAAAGACGCATGTTGGCCATTAGCTGGGGACATCGAGTGACCAACGTTGAAGTGCTGCACCATGCTGGGAGGACACGGCAACTAAT
Source organism: Diarsia rubi (assembly GCA_932274075.1). Classification (NCBI taxonomy): domain Eukaryota; kingdom Metazoa; phylum Arthropoda; class Insecta; order Lepidoptera; family Noctuidae; genus Diarsia; species Diarsia rubi. The sequence continues at coordinate 18,689,112 of OW026417.1, read as the reverse complement.
ACTGACCATCAAAAAAAGGCACATATTAAGGCACGACAGATACGAACTCTTGCAACTGATAATGACGGGCAAAGTGGCCGGCAAAGGAGCAGTGGGTCGTAGAATGAAATCGTGGCTGCGCAATATCCGGGAATGGACGGGAGTAAAGAGCACCGCGGAACTTTTTAGACTAGCAAAAGACCGAGTCAGATATGCGGAGCTGACTGCCAACCTTCACTAGTTGGAGAGGCACTTAAAAGAGAGAGAGCCATTATAGAAGCCCAAAAGCAGAACTCGCATTCGAGTTGGGCGTAATTTTGAAGACAAACCAAACTCCAGAGTTTTGTCCAGGCAGGCATTGAAGGCAGAAATTGAATCCGATAGTGAAACTCACACTATTATTCTCTATCTCACTCTCCTCTTCAGCCTTTGACCTTCCAATGCTGGTGTAAGTCTCTTCCAAATCTCTCCACTTTTGGCGGTTTTTCGTCATAACTATCCAGTTTCTATAGTGAAGATGATATGGATCAAACATTGCAAAGGAATTAATTCAATTGTACATTCAGGCCGACCCTCACGCATCCATCAAGGGGAATACCCAGTGACCCTCTATCATGATCCCTAAGATAATAGAAATAACATATTGTGGGCATACGGCGCATAACAAAACATCCCTTGTCCATAAATTAGTCCTCATCTCCATACAATTTATTATGTAGATACGTCATGAGTGACGTCACGGAACAAATTAAATTATGACCTCGTCGAACGTTGATGTAGTACTCAAAATTTCAGCAACCGACGCTGTTTATACGCAACTATAATGTATGAGGGTCCCTTAAGACGTTGGGTGGTTGGTTTGAGTTATAAGAATTATCGGAATAAAATTCCCTTAATTTTCGCAAGGCTGGTAGGAAGATATTAAAATCTCGCAATGGTGTTTTACTCATATATGTAATAGACCTTATTTAGTATATCTATGTAGTAGACAGTTATTATATTAAAATCAAAGCAGCTCTAAGACGTCTTCGTTATTGCGGCTTCAAGTACAGCTTAAGTTATAATGCATTCAGCTTTCCGATAAACATTGTCAACAGCCAATTAGCTTTTAAATAAAAGTCGTCTCTCTTCGTGGACGGTGATCGATAGCGATTATTTAGAGTAATTCATTTCAAGTTAGTTAACTCGTAAGTTAATTAAGTTCATTCAATATAGACTTTATAAATTAATGTCTCTATCGCGGAACTCGAGAAGAAAAAACGATTTAACATTATGACTTTATTATATCCTTAGGAATTAGCTCATTCCTAAGCCAGCAATACAAGTTCGCCAGCAATGAAGTAATAACAATATTACATTGAAAGATTAGAGTTTTCAAAACTCAGAAACTTCATCAATGAATAGTTTTATTTTTATTGTCAAAATATAAATCGTAAATGACACATTAAGTACGTTGAGTCGTTACTGTTATTTTCGGCAGTCATATAAATAGAATTTTGGCAATTATCACGGTTAGTCAGGGGTTTAAAAGTCTGAGATCCAGCGTGACTAAGGGGTATTGTATTCCCGTTGGGGCTGCGGGTTGTTTGAAAGTGGTACCGCGGCCTCGGTACAAAGAGCTAAGAAGGAACATGGGTGGTTTTTAGTCAGTAGAAGTCTATCACTATACCGCTCTGCCCAAAGCTTGAGGAGTCATTTGATGATTTCCGACTACCCAAAAAAAAATACAGAAGAAGGTACGTATCGTATTATAGCGATAGCACCAGATAAGCAGTCGCTCCATATAAACTACTAGTATTAAGCTTGATCTGGCTAAAAATAAAACCAACTTCAACATAATAGGAATGTTTACTGACTCACAAAAATATGATTCTAATTAGTCCGTCTTTTAGATCATCGAAATATATTGGATACGTATTTTTTGTTTTATCAAATCAATGAAAATTTACGAAGATAAAACCCGTCAAAGATTTAAGAGGGGGGTTGTGACGTCACTCACTGGTAAAGAATGTCTTAGAAAATGACGTCACACGAGTTTTCAAAGCACTGTATCGTCTTTATTATTTGTTTACGTGAAATAAGAAAAAATACGTGGCAAAATATTTTTTGGAAAAATATCTGACGGACTAATTTGTTTTTTTTTGTTAACTATTCTATTGGGAAAAGGCTAGGCAGATGATTACGATGTTTAAGCACTGGAATTCCTCAATGCCAGTGCTTTGTTTCCTGTATTAATGTTTATCAATTTCTTGTCATGGATGTTGATTCACTGTTTTATCATTAAATCGCTTTAAACTTATGTTCAATTAATCAGCCGATTATCTTCGGTATATATTAACGGCAAATCTTACTGACTGAAGATCAACGTACAGGCCAAACCATTATTTTTTTAAACTTCATGTACAAGAGTGGTGGGTGGTAGTGTGGTGGTGGTGGTGTTAGTGGATTAGGGCCAGAAGCTTAAAATAATAGTGCATGTATTCCTCTTATGACGTAGGTAGGCATCTACAAAGGAAGGTTTTCTCAGAATTCAACACCCAAAGGGGATGAAACTTTGTACGGAAAATCTTCATTTCTGAAATTACCGAAACACACGCGGGCGAAACCGCGGACAAAAGCCAGTTACAAATAAATCCACTTAATCGCGATGACTATACTAAACCTCTATAAATCTAATGGGATTATAATATAATAACGCAACAAAATGGTATCATAATCCAGGTAAATGATATCAAAGTACCACTAAAAATGCAATTTTATAAATTTTCACTAATTCACAGTTTTAACTGACAACAAAAAAGTAGATCGAACTGAATTCGTTTTTGTAATTTATTTTTGTATTTTTAGGGTTCCGTATCCCAAAAGGTAAAAAAAGAAAGTCTTATAAGATCACTCTCTTGTCCCACCGACAGACATGTCTGTCTGTAGTTGTGTCACCACTGATTTTCTCAAGAATGGGTGGACCTAGCAAGTTCAAATTTATACCAGATACTGAGGTCCATCTCCATACCTAATTATTTTTTATTTTTCCCCGCTCTACGGGACCATTTGTTATGACAATTTGTGGGAGGCATTGGTACATATCTCAACTAACGACATAATGTAGCGTGCATGTGAAAATGGGAAATTAGGGACGTTGGGAAGAAGCGGGGATTATGTCATAAGTGGACGTAGAGAGTTTACTTCAGTGTTATAAGTAAAACAAAGATCGATCGCATAACCAGGATTATTTAGATCAATAGAACTTGTTTTTCATTTGATTATCACCTTGTTTTTTTAGTCTACACTAATATTATAAAGAGCAAAGATTTGTTTGTTTGTTTGTAACTAATAGGCTCCGAAACTACTGGACCGATTTGAAAATTTTTTTCACCGTTGGGAAGCTACACTATCCTCGGGTTAAATTGGCTACTTTTTATACCTGTATTCTTACGGGAACGGGAAATACGTGGGTGAATCCGCGTGACGTCCGCTAGTCTTTGATAAAGAAATACGTAATATTATCTTTTAATACTTATAATCAGTCAAATTAAAGTTGAGTATTATTAAAAATTAAGGGCTTACAAGAAAACTGTTTGTCCCCTTACAGAGGTGACCCATGCAGTAGCCATGCATTATCATACGCAATCATAAACACAAACATATGGAAATGTACGATGTTGCTTACGAGGATACGCTAAAGAGAGGATGCAATAAATCTCAAGTCCGGTCCGGGATAGAGTATTGCTGTCACCTTTGGGATGGCTCAGTCAAATACAGACGCGCTACACTTAATTCTGTAGAGTACAGAGCCAGGAGGCTCATTGGTGACAATAAGTTGGTGGTAATTTAAAGCTACATAGCCTGGCCCACCGCTGCAAAGTTGCATGTCTGGCGGTCTTCTACAGACTTTACTTCGGAGAGTGGGCACAAAAGCTCCACTAGCTGATCATCCACCATCTCCCTTATTCCATAGCTTTGCGATGTTCCACACATTCATATGATGCGCTTTGGTACAATCTTTTGCCATAGAGTGGAACTCCCTGCCTGTGTCAGTTTTCCTGAGTTCATATAACCCCCATTTATTTAAGTCACGAGTAAATAGGCTTCTATTGGGTTAGCTCTTTTCATCGTCAAGCTCATCTCTACCCTTTGGAAAAGATTCAGGTCAAGAGTAGGCTCATCTCATAAAAAAAGAATGACTATCCACAATGCCACGTGCGTCGCAATGCGATGCCAAAATGGATTGGTCGGTTGTACGGTCTACCTCTGCTGTGTGTACCTAGTGAACCGCCCTCTACAGTGTACAACTAGTCCAGAGTCCAGTCTTGATCTGTGCCCGGTTGATAGCAATACGCCACCTAATATCTGAAACTAAAGTATTGATATGTATGGAAGACGTTGCGCTGGAAGGCCTCCCACTAGGTGAAGGTTGCAGGGACCCACTGGATGCGAGACGCACGGTACCGGTCAATGTGGCGACACCTAGGCGAGTCCTATGTCCAGCAGTGGACGTCTTATGGCTAAAATGATGATGAATGATGAAAGTATATCTACCTACTATTAGGTACTCATTTGCCTAATCCTGTTTTTTTTGGTGGGTGGGAAATCATCAAATAATCCCTCCCGCTCTTGGGCAGAGCGAAAGGGAGTATCAGACGACTTTTACAGACTAAAAACCACCCATGTTTCTTCTTAGCCCTTTATGTCGAGGCCGCTGTATCTCTTACAACATCCCGAAGCCCCGACGGGCGTCGGCCCTTCCGGGCCCCTCCTATGTTGCTGACATTTCTTTGAGGGGCGCGCGTGAAACACGAAGGCGCCGTCGACACGGCCTGTTGTCGTCATAAGACGGACGGACGGCGAGCTAGCCCATCACTCACCGTCCACAGGCCCGCGTCTAAGGTGGCCGGAAGCCGTAACGTGGCCCCCGACTCCTGGAGCGTCTCCCGCGGCATCTGAGACGTGAGGTTCTATCCCTCTCACGTTTCGCCACCTCCTTCGCTAGCATCACTGCTTCGCAGAAGGAGGCGACGGCGTCCCATTCCTCCTCGCCATCTGCCTATCCCTTGAGAGATTGCAGACGACGTGATGTTATGTGTATACTATGATCCGCCAGCATTCATCCCTTGCACCACCTCATAGGGTTACCTCAAAACTTTCGGACTTACTCTCACGTTTCGTGAAACGTCAATAAATCTCCCTCCGAGCCGACTCCTATGATGTTTATAGAGTAATGTGTTGCCATTCGAGATTTCCACCAACACCTACGTACGTCCAATTCATTGTGCCACATTAATTTTGCATGAATAAGCGCTTTCGTTAGAAGTTTAGGTCCAATAGGTTTGCCCGGGTCGGCCTAGTTCCTATTCAAGAAGGTTTTACTTTTTACGTGGTTACATACTGTTTTTTGAATAGGCTGGACTTTTTCGGGTAAGGGAATTTATTCAAGCCAGAAATTAACATTTTCGCACTATTTATTGCGCATGAAAACACATCTTTCTTCACAAAAGCCATGATTTAAGACAAAGCAAACTTCTGATAGACAACTGATCCATGCAAAATAATGGTATTCAGTCTCATTTGGTTAGGATCCGACCCCGACATACTTTGGAAAAGGCTAGGTAGATGATGGTTTGAGAACAAAGTAAACTGATTTTTTTAAATTATTCAGGATCTGTTCATCTGTGTCATGTATTTTGATGACGGTGAAGGTAAGTCGTTCAATTAAATTCAGTATATTATTTACTAACTAGCACATAGACATTTATGAATTTCTTACATGACCAGCTGAAATTAATTTAGTTTAATAATTACAATTAATTATTATAATTAATATTTTTTTATAAATTTTTATTTTTTTATTTTTAAACGCTTAAATGACGCATTTCGTGACCCAAGGGCTAGCTTTTATCCTGGCCAGAGGCTAAGCGAGAGGCTAATACAACGTGGCAATGCCACAAGTCTTTTGAGCACATTACCAGCTGACAGCGTTGAGGAGCAGTATTTCGATGCCCTTTTATAGTTTCTTGTTAGTTTATTTTATAGTTTTTAATTAATGTACATAGTTTGATTGTATAATAATTATATCAGAAAAACGTCTATTATTATAATTGATACTTATAAAACAATATTAATGGTAGTGGACATATCCAATTTGAAATAACATCATGTAATAACTGTTCTTGACACATGGTTTCACAAAGCGTAACATTGAGAAATAAATGCATAGCAAATAATTATTATGTTTCTAGGAAGTTAAAACTAAAAAATATATAAATGAAATAAATCAAAGCGACTTCTAAAACACAAAAAAGTGAAAATAACTTTAGATTTTGAAGTCGGTGACTTTGTTTTTTTGACTTAGTATTTTTCCAAAAGAACAATCAATATCGGTTCACAATTGGCTAAGATATTGCTGAACATACACACGAAAAAACCCTGACGAATTCGGTTAAAAATAAAGGGTACGACCAGTTTGCGGTTGATCGATGACATTTGACATATTTTGTGACATAAAATGTATGAGGTGACATTTATTTGAGACAAATGATCGAAGTTAGACGACCGAGGTCTGATTGCACCCTTATGTGTCAAAGTGTTTTATTTTACTACGTATATGAACATCACTTTTCCACAATTCAAGTTTGTTTTGTTTCATCACAGAGTTGTTCGTCTAACTCCGGAATGGATGAAAATAACAAGTAAATTAATTATGTTTTACATCAGTAATAAAATTTTAGTAAAAACTTTTAACTAAAAGATTTTTTTTCCCGAAATACAAGATGGGCACTCTGATCAAATGGTCAAATGTTTCAACCCCAAACGGCTCAAATATCAATTAAGTAGTATTGTATTTGTGCCTACTTAATTCGATAATTCACCAATCCAGTGCATTGTTCAGTTATAATTGAAATGCTGTTAGCTATACATATTCTGTTTATTCAAACTTCCTTAATTGTCAACAGATGTTTTGATTTTATTTTTTAGATTTAGACACCATCTTGACTGATTGGCCAGAGAAGGTAAAACACCGGCAGGGTTGGAAAATAATAGGTCAGGCCTTTTCCCAGAACTGGGACAGTGTAATTAAAAAAGAAAATATCGGTTTGATCATTTTCATTTGCTTAGCCTTTTTTGTATCAACCATATTGGGACCGGCTTCCAACTTAACCCATTACAAGGAGCGACTGTCTATCTGACCACTTTTAGTTCTTGGAAGCTTTTTAAGTACAATTTTTAATGTTATAATAACTTTACTTAGAAAACCCTATACTTACTACTCTTTCAAAGCCTTCATCACCACAACGTTTTCAATGTGTTACATTGAGTCTAATCATAAAACATGATTTTTTGCCCCAAACAGTTTCGCGTAGATCAGTAGGCAATAATTTATGCGTTGAGTTACTTAAGTTGATGTACAGAATGCTTGGTTGATGGCTTATTAAAACGTACCCTCGGTTTATACATTGAATACACCTTTTTTTTGCGGGTGGTAAATCATCAAATAACCCCTCCCGCTCTAGGGCAGAGCGAAAGGGAGTGTCAGACTTATACTGACAAGAACCACCCATGTTCCTTCTTAGCCCTTTATGTCGAGGCCGCGGTAACATTGAATACACCTCTGCCAACTAAATCGAAACAAAACATACTTAGCATTTTGTTAATAGCACTACCCAGAAATACACGAGTAACTCAAAACAACCCAACTCACCCATTCCATCAACATGAAATGGCAAATTACTAAAAACTCAATTACATTTCGTCGGTTATATACTGAGCATATAATATGTAATATGGTCAGAGAGATAATTTAATATATTACGCTATACTTCAGTCATCATTTTGACGTAGGTACCGTGTCTTTAATTATTACTTGTTTGTTGCTCTCGTTATGGACGGGAGATTGACTACAAGACGCGTGCGTTCGATCATGATCAGCTTTTCCCAAACGTTTTTACTTTGGGTCGGCTTCCAGTCTAACCAGATGAAGCTGTAATATTAGTATTTAACATGAAGCGACTGCTATCTGACCTTAAGAACTCCATAACTGGGTAATGGGACAGCCATTGGTAAGACTGGTTGATAGACTTCTGTCAGGCTTACAGAATTACAGATATCTGTCGATCAAATCTGCACCCGGTCATACTCATCACTCATTGAAAACCTAGCGTAGATATTTCAAAAACGAATTAAATCAACAATCTATCCAATATAAACTTTACTTTAAATGGATAAAGGTTGTTTTTACGTGCCATTTCTCATCACGGCATTCGAGTTGTTTTTTCCGTCTAGGCAGGCATATAGATGTTTCATATCACAGAGCATATACTGTGTAACTCAACAAAACCTCTATCCCAAAGTTATAAATCGCCAACAGCAACGCGAGCACCTCCTCATAATGTACGTACGAGCTTACAGCGCAGCGCGGCCGCACAATTTAACTTGTGCCTGTGTCAGGCACCGTGACGTGATGCCCTTAGTGCCAGCCCATGTTACAAATTGACCGTAAACATAGTTCCGTAGGTTCCGCTTTAAGTTGTAATGCTATGCCCTGTTTTGGCTTAATTTTGAGTATGTTATGTTACACTCGATTTCACTTTGGAAATTAATTTGGAGCTTGAGCTTAAGACTAATGAAATATGTATGAGTAGGTGCCTTTGTATGTAGGTTAATCATAAAAGTTTTCGCTGAGGCCAGAAGGCTGAGGCATTGAGAATATAAATTGTTAGAAGGGCTGGATTAAAGGGTACTAGAATGTCAAAGATTTTAAGTGATTTGAAATACTCAAGAAGCGATCAAGTATTTTTATTACAACGGTGCTATGTTTTGCTCTTTTTGTATGGAATTCTAACAAACATTACTTTTGTAACAAAATTCAATCAAATAACGAGTACATTATCTCTTCTGTCCTCAAAAATACGTGTAAATCGAAATCCTCTCACTTAAATTGCAAGCCAAACTAAGCGAATCACGCCACGGCCAGAGGGCGCCGCGACCGTCAACTATTTTCTTTGTACTATGTTCCAGCAAGTGCTTTGTAATGGACAGAGTTATCTCAGTATGTTGTGGCTTGACAACGCAGAATTCAGAGTCCTTTGATAAAGCCCGGTTTGTAGCAGCGAGTTTGTAGTGAAACTATTCATTTTGATGATCTATTTTTGGTTGTGTAAATGTTATTTATATTACGTGATATCTTCTGTTTAAACTTTATCAGTATTAAAATAAGGTGTGTGGGAAATTTAAAATTATGTATCTTGTGAAAATGCGAAAACGAATTGTAATTACTAATATTATTTATTCCTTTAAACACCGAACCTATTCGTTGATGATTAAATTACTTATATTCGGTAAATTATGATTGAATCCTTTTTTTTTTGGCGGTTTGAAAATCATCGAATACTTAACTCCTCCCGCTCTTGGGCAGAGCGAAAGGGAGTGTCAGACTTTACTGACTAAAAACCACCCATGTTCATTCTCAGCCCTTTATGTCGAGGCCGCAGTATCTTTACATTTTCATGTAACGGTATGCCTTAGTATGTAAAAAAGCTTAAAAATTCTCATTACATAGAAGCATCTCGCCCAAAATAATTAGCAAACCCAACCCAACCCGCCTCGTAAGTCCACCCATTAACGGAAAATCAGCATTTTTAATCAAAATATTTGCCTAAAAAGGTTGACGTGAAAAATAATGCTTTATGGCTATTAATCTCCTAAAAAGGTCCAGGGCCGGCAGGGACCAAGGTGGGCCAAGTAATGGAGTTCTGTTGTATGGTCGTGAAGCGAGGAGTTTGGATGTCCCAAACCCTTGACGGTATTACATAAAACATTTGGGACGGGAGTCGGAACGAAAATAAATGTACCAATATTTTTTGGACACTTTTTTCGTGTGACTGTTTTTTTAACAGACGTGTAAAATGATGGTTATGGGTAGGTGTACGATGTAACTGTCTTTTTTAGATGAGTGATAAATTCTCTAAATAAGGAGATGCATGCACTAAATTTTATACAAAATGGTAATTTATCCCTGTAACCAATGATATATTAAAACTATAGATACGTTGTCCACCCTCAAAAATGACAACATGAAATGAAGCCAATTGGCCACATCGCGCTTAGTTACGCACCATTCTCTCGCGCCACGCTACGTTTGTTCTAAATTTAAATCGTGTGTGTAAACCTGCGCAAAACATATAGAAATCAGGCATCAACAGGCATCCCGCTGTACGGTGTCATATTTTCTTTCAGTTTCTTTACGAGTAAAATTAGTTATATAATATTTTCGCCGTTTTGAAGCGCCGCCATGTTAGTTCATGACGTGTCTATATATAATACGTCATTGCCTGTAACTGACCTTATTTGTGAGGTTCTTTAAGAAGGATAGATGAATGTGCTCGCAACCAGCGTGCGTATGACCTGATGTGTGAACGTGCTCGAGGGAAAAGGAGTATATTTTAAAGATCGTAGCAGTTCGATCGTTTTGGGTTTTCTGCCTACTTCCATAAGAAAAAGTGTGATTTCATGTATGTATGTATGTAACTTGACATATCTAAACATTTGCCAGACTGTGAAGGGTCTTGTTCAACAACTGATAACACAATGGTACCTCGACCACCACAATGGCAACTGGTGAGCTTTTACTACCCTAGTATTACTGTCAGTTGCTCAACAAAATAGCTATGTTGACTGTTGGTGGGCTGTTGTTATGTGATAATATGACACACGAACCGAGACTTAGTTAAGGTTAACCTGTCCTGTGTGTTAGAGGTAATTATTTGTAATAATAGTCCTATAATATAATATATTATACTAGCTGTTGCTTGGCTTCAGCCGCTACAACTCGAAAATCATCCCATGGGAAGATAAAATCGGGATAAAAACTATCCTATGTGTTAATCAAGGTTATAAACTATCTGTGTACTAAATTTTATCTAAATCCGTTCAGTAGTTTTTGCGTGAAGAATTAACAAACATACACACTCACAAACTTTCGCCTTTATGATATAAGTGTGATTTTTTCCTACTCCTCCGCTATTATTTGTGATTAATTTCGTTGTGAGATCCGGGACAGTAAAATCGTTTCTCTGGGACTTCTTCGTCTAGCTTCATTGTCTCAGCGCTTTTTTGTTGGCCCGGCACTGTTGATTATGGCTTTCAGGAGTTACAGTAGCTTGGGAAAAGTGTGGCTGGCTCGTCTCAAATTAAATTGTCTAATAATAAATGTGTTATTAAACATTATATAATAATATAATTATGTATGTTTATCTTTGTGTTATCTAATTTGAAGAAGATTAAAGTGATCAATATATTATGTATAATATATTCATGAATAATAAAATTAAATTTGATTATTCGTTAATAAATTCCTTTACTCCCAGATTTATTTTTTTAATAATAATATTATACTTTCAAACCTGATTTTTGCCATGATTTTGTATACCAGAATAACATAATTTTTAGTAAAAGGTTTTCATTACAGTTACAGTAGAACATTACTTCGTAATTCACAGGATCTCTTTCTTTGGAGATTAGGGTTTACTCTATTTGAATTTGAATTCACTGAAATTCATGCGAATTGCAATTATAAAGGTATACAAAGGTACCTACCCTAGGATACAATTAAAATACACAAATTCACAAATTATTTTGTGTTTACTAAAATATTTAAAATCACAGAATATTAGTCTTTTTTGGGATTTCATTGCTTTTGTTTAACGACCCTTTTTTCTATAGAAATACCTAGATCCTGCGAAAAAACTATGTTTTCCACAAAATCGGTCCCATCTCCCGGGCAAATATTCTAAAAAGTTTCTAACTACACTTTAGTGTTTAGGTAAAAAGCAGTGAAAAAGTTCCCTTGTGGAGACATTACCTCGGCAGCGTGTTACATTCTACAATATGTCGAACTACGTAGAATACTGTAGTAGTTTCATAGTTTGTGGTCCGTGGATGGTATAGGTCCCGGTTGCGCATAAATTGGTGACGAACATAGAATTGCGATGGTTATTTGGAATTCAAATTAAGAGCTGGATATACGCCACTGACATTTCACCCTCCCGCAACCGATTTATTGGGCGCCAGAGGGGTAGTAGCTACGCGATTTGCGAGTAGCGATTACGTAAAAAAGATCCATTAAAAACGTTAATTCGCAAATATAAGCGGAAGGTCCCCTCGGCATGACTTTATGTAATATATTGATGGCAATAAAAAGGTCCTATGATTGATAGTTTCCGAGAAAAACATATTTATTTATGATGTTTTAATTTATTTTTTATTTTTTTGAACTGAAGTGGACATGCTCTAGATCGTGTAGATTAATACATATTTTTTGAAAAAAAAATCCGTTGGTTGCGGGAAAAAAAGGTAGTAAAGTATCCTAAAAAACGCCAATTCACGTATATCCACGCCTTAAGAAATACCAAGGTAAATATGACTGCGTTTGCTGAACAGACGCAAGCAGATCAAACTATAACAAAGTATTAAATACTTTAATAGATTGCAACTTACATACATTCAAGATTGATTTGGAAAACTTGACTTCCAAACCTCGACTTCTACGTACTTAAAACCACCCATGTTCCTTCTTAGCCCTTTGTATCGAGGCCGTGGTATCTTTTTTGAACAACTCGCACACCCGACGGGAACCTCTTAGTTGTATTTAAGTGACAACTGCTTTATTGACGGATACCCACATCTAATATTTATCAACATACCCTACACCTCCCCTTTAATACATTACATACAATAGCTTTGAAACGGTAAATATACTAACTTATACTAAACTTAGCTTCTATGATATAGTAATTGACACACTACTAATTGCTAAATTAGATAACAACATTTTGTTGCTTTTTAATGTTGAGTCAATATTATTGTGACCATTGGCCGCGCAATCAATACATTTTTATCAAGATATAAAAAAGTCTATGATGCGCCCGAAATAATGTCGTTCACAATATTTTTATGTTTAGCCACGTTTGTAGTGCAACCCCTGGCGATTCGTTACTGATTATAAATTATCATACTTGCTTTGTATTTATTAGAATACTAAGAGTACCTTAGAGAAAAACAATATGTGAACGGATAAAAAACCCAGGCAGGCTCTTAATACCTTTTTTTTTTATTTTGCGGGTGGAAAATCATCGAATAACCCCTCCCGCTCTTGGGCAGAGCGAAAGGGAGTGTCAGACTTCTACTGACTAAAAACCACCCATGTTCCTTCTTAGCCCTATATGTCGAGGCCGTGATAGCTAGTGTAGGTACAACCCGCGGCTCAGACTCTTAATACCTCAGGCAAAGATTCAAACCATTTCAATATGATCCTCCCCAATCAAATGCCATTTGACTCGATTATTTCCAACTTTCATTCAGCTGCTTCCAGCAATCCTGCGTAGATAGTCCGCCTCCCCAGAGTGCTTCCTACTTTACGTTACTCCACCATATTTCAACTTCAATGCTAATCAGTTTTTCGGCTAATATGGTCAGTCCAGCAGATACTATAATCTGCAAGCTCCATCGACCAGTCAGAAAATAACATAGCTTCATGACGTTCTGGTTGTTCAATGTTCACATGTTCTGGCACTAACGATGTCAAATCCACCCACATTACTTTTGTCCTATATTTAGAACTAGCTCTCGCATGGCGCGTGTGGGAGTGAGATATATTTTGGGCTAGCGGAGTAAACCATTTGTTAGACACTTGACGTATTTTAGAAATCCTGCTGAATGATATTGCTTACTTGTGATAGGCGTTTTTTTGTTATTTAAGATGTTCAAAAATATAACATGAAGCTGATTGTGATATATTTTAATGAGTAAAGAAGATATGGGAGGTGAAATTACCAAGTTTTCTTGATGTTGTATTATAAAAAATATTTTAAGTATACGACACACACACTCTCATACGCGCGCGGTGGCATAACTTGCTTAAAAGGATTCCCCAAGCAACCACCCATTTTTGTAACAAATTTCGTGGAAAAAACATTTTTGTATTTGACACACGCACCTACACCACCACACACACCTTACACATACAAAGCATACACCTTGATTCAATGTGTCTTGAATGTGTTTCTTTCAAAATGAACAATATTCTTTTCCCAAGAATAGAGGATAGGTTAGTATTAGTCGCTCCATGTAAAATATTGGTATTCAGCATCATCCGGATAGACTGGAAGCAAACGCCAGCATAGTTGGGAAAACTCAAGGCAGATGATTATGACGAGAGCATAGGTTAAAGGTAACTTTTATTTTTTATTTTTTTTGAACCCCTCCCGCTCTTGGGCAGATCGAAAGGGAGTGTCAGACTTCTACTGACTAAAAACCACCCATGTTCCTTCTTAGCCCTCTATGTCGAGGCCGCGATAACTAGTGTGCAACCCGCGGCCCCGACGGGCGTCGGCCCTTTCGGGCCCCTCCCATGTTGCTGACATCTCTTTGAAGCGCGCGTGGAACACGAACGCGCCGTCGACACGGCCTGTTTTCGTCGTAAGACGGACGGACGGCGAGTTAGCCCATCACTTACCGTTCACAGGCCCGAGGTTAAAGGTAACTAAAAGTATTATAGAACAAGGACAAGAATATGGTGACGATATGGCAGGTTAGCGACGTTTACACCGCACAAACGTTTTCCCTTGTTTTATGCACTCATCTAAAACCAACCAAAACACAAACAATAAAACACCACAACAGTGCAACACCCTCTAACTTTAGTTTCCAGCTCACATCTCAAAAGAAAAAGGCGCAAGACACAAAACTTCCAAACTTTACTATAAAACTGCTCTACCTCGGCGCAATCTCTTACTTTTATTTCAACAAAATTTTGTCAAACAACAATAAAACGGTGAAATTACTTCAATAGGTATGTCCCACAGGGAGGCTGACTCTATTAAAAATATCGTGTCGCCTGCTCTATCAAATTGTAGAGATGCTTGCAAGATGTTTGTGGTGAATCTTGCTCTATTCACGAGATTATATTAGAGACAGGTTCGCGGAATGCTTTACGCACTTGGTGTTTTTAACGTTGCAGTTTCCGAGAAAGCTAAAATGTTGGTATATTTATGACTATGAATTGCGATCTGTAAATTCAGTTCAATCTATTTTCAATTATTTAGGTGGTTCATGTCAAGTCATTAAATATATTATTTCGCAGTAGAAGCGTTCCAAACTCTCAAAGGTTCTTATTTAATTAAAAGTAAGGCAATGGTACCGTCGCCGCGTCGGGGCTGCGGGATGTTATAAGAGATACCGCGGCCTTGATATATAGGGCTAAGAAGGAACATCGGTGGTTTTGAGTCAGTAGATGTCTGATACTCCCTTTCGCTCTGCCCAAGAGCGGGAGGGGTTATTTGATGATTTCCATTCCCCAAAAAAAAATAAAAGACAATGGTTTTTCATGGGAGAAGATGAGTTCACCGATGTTTGCTCAAGCACTATAATATTTATTGAACCACTCAAATCAGCCGAAAGCATTCAGGACTAAATCATCCTGGTAACTAGCTGTTCACCATACTTACGTGGTATGAGTATGTACGGTCGGTTACTAAAGTGGATAAGCGACCGCACAAAGCAATAGCTTGACATTTAGTTTGGACTTACGACCTTTTACTTTCACGACAGATATTGTCGTCACAATTGTGGTTCATAATTTCAACATTTTTATAAAAGTCACGATGGCCTAGCGGTTTAGCGCGTTCGGATAGATCTATAGTTAATCAGTAAGTAGTGCGTTCTAATCTCACGCAGAAAGTTTTACACTTTTTGTAAGTATTTACTTGATTGGAGGTAATGAGACAGAAATATTATACTCTTTATCAAGATAAAGAACATAATATTTCTTTTATTTCTATTTATAATAATATTTCTTTACGAACTTCTTGCTTGTTCGCTTTGTTCACCCATTTCGTAAAGTTTGAAAGGTAGATCATAGAAAAATAAGTCAAGAATTATAATTTCTGTGAGGTAGACATGAGTTTTATGAATATGTTACTGGATGAACGTTGTCGATTGGGTTATAGTTGTTGATTGGTGACGTGTGGTTTAATAGATAGCAGTATTGTTGTTGATATTTCTCAAAATGCAGGCACAGATTAATATTGAGGCGAGGGCGACTATTATTGCTCCGCATAAAAGTGATGTTAATAGATTACAATTATCATAAAAAAACGGAATAAATGTGAGTATTATATTTAAGAATTGTAACTTAAACTGTTAGTAGAAATAAAGATAATATCGTTTGGTGACATAATGAATTCATTAATTGTTTTTTAAATTCATCATGAGGTTTAAAAGATAAATAATTCGTGTTTATTATTGGATTCATTAATGCAGAGCGAATGAAGTATTTAGTATTTTATTATAACCGCCTCATATCACTTTTCTTTTGTTTTAGAAGAATACTGTTAGTCTCTGAATCAAAGATACGAGGAAGAGGGTCGCCTTGCTAATCGACAGCGAAGTGGAAGGCCGTCGCTTATTGGTGAAACGCAGCGACGGCGGTGACGACATAATAATATAATTATGGTCAAATAAAATATGGTTTCACACCTACGGGACGCTTCGCGGAATTATTCGTCACCTCATCTCAAACTGTTCTCCGTGCCCTCCAAGCTAAAGGCTTGCATCATAGAAGACCAGCTAAAAAGCCCTTCCTGACAAATAGATTTAATCAAGAATGATTACGTTTCGCTCGTGATTATTTAGATTTTTACTGGAATACTACCATAGTTTTTTGTTTTTAATAATTAAATGTGTAATAACATATTTGATGATAATAACTTATCCGTAATTATTTACCAATCTTAAGTTGAGGTTTAGTTTCAATCTTCTTTTCTTCAAGAAAATGATCAATTAAGCTAAAACCTCAATACGACATTCATTGTGACGTTACAAAAAAAAACAGGTTCATAAAGTCTAAATCATATTATTTGTCAAAAAACTCTATCTTTATTATGTGGGTATAATCAATTATATTTCTGTGATAAAATTATCTTTTCCTTGTTAAGAATTGACTTAGTGGGTATACAATCAAAATGTTATGATTTATGAACGATTACAAGAGAACTGTTTTTATTTAGGTAGGATTTGACGTCACAATTCTCATGATTGTTAATTAGTTAATTTTATAAATAATTATGACGAATAAAACATTGTCTTGTCATTAAACACGACTTTTTTTCTACCTTACCACCCAACAAACACCCGAAGTGATAACATAATCACAACCACATAAATAGTAAATAATAATACGTTGGGCTTATATCCTATATATTTAACTTCTTTTATAAAATAAGTATTCTAATGGGTTAACAATGACAAAAAGAAAAAAAATATTACAAAGAAACAAAAAGCACTATCTTGTGGTGTGTGAGATTTGAACTCGGACCTCATTGATCGTAGATCTACTGCTTAGCTCAAACAGCCTGCTATCGACACTTGTAAGTTAAACGCGAATTTTAGCACTTCATTAAATAATGCGTTTGCTGCGTTATAACGAAAGAGACGGAAATATATTTTGTTGTGCTATTTCGTGGAGTGCGACGCCCGACGCGACTACGCCGACGACATGATACGATAGCGGGCGATCTTGTGGCTGTGGTGTGCGTACTGTATAGAGCAAGACCACTTACACATACAAACGCATGAACGCTCGCCCGTGCGCTCACAGAAATACAATCCTTAGCGTGCCCATGCACTTGTCTTGCCTTACTGTACCTACTTCCTTACACAGGCTGGAAATACATGCATACTTGTAAATCAGACATTTCGAACACAATAAACGGCGAAAAGGGCGAAAAAGAAAGTAAATGAGGTATTTTAAAAGGTGATAAATAGGGTATTTCACCAAAAAAATCTAATTAGCCCGTCAGATAGATTTTCAAAAACTAATGTACACGTATTTTTTCTTTTTTACGTCAAGTCGTGTGACGTCACAAGGTTAGTACTTTTTTACCCACAACGACGTCAAAAGCCGGACTCATCTTTGATACGTTTTATTTTCGTCAATTCTTATTAATTTGATAAAACAATAAACACGTATCCAATATTTTTCGATAATCTAACAGACGGACTAATTAGATTTTTTTGGTGAAATACCCTATTCTAGTATTTAACACCGTTCAAAATAACTCATTTCGTAATGTATTGAACAAAGTTCACGTAAGAATTGGCCAGCTGTTGACCCGACCTTCAACTCTTTATTTATAAATGCTCTCAATTCGTAAATAGAATATATTGTACCTGACCTTATCAACTTAATAGATTTTAGAGTACCGATCCTTATCTAAAAGGAGCTATAATACCGTTCAGGGTAAAAATAAAAAAAACCATTGTCTTTCTATTCTATTATTTTATTAACTTCAACATGTATTTCAGGTCATCATAAGCTGCCTATATTTTTCTCAATTATGTTGGTGTCGGTTTCAAGTCTTACCGAATTCAGCTAAATACCAGTATTTTACATGAACCGATTGCCTATCTGACCTCCACAATCTATTTGGTACTAGGTAATTATGAAATCTTGGTAATGAGATCAAGCGTTACCACTCTTTTGACTGTGCGCTTACACGGTGCACACAGTACATCGCGTGTGTGGTTTGTAATGGTAATACAGTTTCACCAAACACACGCGCGATGTACCGTGTGCACCGTGTAATCGTGCAGGCAAGACTGTGGTGAAGCCTGTGCGTGTCCCATACGCACAGGCTGCTAGGCCCGTAAGACTAATTATAAGACTTTAAAGCCTCTACCTGTAACTACTGTCAAAGATCTACGAGTACATATGACGGCCGAACAGTTCAACTTGCTATCCAATGCACGGAGAAAACTCGTGCATGAACCAACTGGTCACCCATCCATGGGAAGGAGAGGGAGATATGATCGCCAGTTCTATCAATAACGTCAAAAATTACTTGGCTATTTATTTAAGGCAAAATAATAATAGTGTTATCACTAGGCAAGCGCGGTTTAACCTGATGATCGACTCGAGTGCCTATTGTTACCGTGAGCTCCTCAAATAAAGATAAATAATAAAGATAATTAATTGGTTTTTTTTTCAGAAGCAAACTACTTGATAACAATGGTTTTATTGATTAATATTTGTCAGTAACCAAATAAGCTTCGACTAAATTTAGTTTTTTTTTTAGTTAATTTAAAGCTTTTAGAATGCGTTACCATAAACATCATCATGTCATTTCATACACAAAAAGGTTAAAACCTACTAATAAAAATAACTGATTTTGGTACCACTCTGTGAACTTATTACTGCATTAAACAAAACATAATGAAATCTATCATTATACTAGAAGGTTTTCAAAACCGCCACGTCAACCCAACCCAGTGCGTCCACCCCAAATCTCCAAGTGACAAGCGTCAGCATTTATCAGTGTCTTGCGACAAACGACAGCAATTAACATTCCGCAAGCATTGTTAGCGACTGCGACTGGTTGCTGCAACTATTGTGTGGATATCTGAGGTGTGGCTCAGTCGCATGATGAATGGCCCGGTTTATCTTGGTGCCTATTGTATTATTTGCTAGTGATTATTTAGGTGAGCTAAGTTAACGGCAGAAGTCTATTGAAAATCAGCCTCTTTGTTTTTCTTAGCGTATTAAGACATATAAATAACTAGCGGACGTCACGCGGTTTCACCCGCGTAGTTTCCGTTTCCGTGGGAATACAGGGATAAAAAATAGCCTATGTCACCAGCCTCATAATATTAGTGTAGATAATAATCTACATCTACACTAATATTATAAAGAAGAAAGATTTGTTTGTTTGTTTGTAACGAATAGGCTCCGAAACTACTGGACCGATTGGAAAAAATCTTTCACCGATGAGAAGCTGCACTATCCCCGGGTGACATAAGCTACTTTTTATCCCTGTATTCCCACGGGAACGGGAACTACGCGGGTGAAACCACGTGACGTCCGCTAGTAATTATAATATTATAAAGAGAAACAATTTGTTTGTTGGTTTGTTTGTAACGAATAGGCTCCGAAACTACTAGACCGATTGGAAAAATTCTTTCACCGATGAGAAGCTACACTATCCCCGAGTGGCATAAGCTACTTTTCAACCCTGTATTCGTACGGGAACGGGAACTACGCGGGTGAAACCGCGAGACGTCCGTTAGTAATTATAATATTATAAAGAGGAAAGATTTGTTTGTTTGTTTGTAACGAATACGCTCCGAAACTACTGGACCGATTTGAAAAATTCTTTAACAGTTGGGAAGCTACACTATCCTCGGGTGACATAGTTTACTTTTTATGCCTGCATTCCCACAGGAACGGGAACTACGAGGGTGAAACCGGGTGACGTCCGCTAGTAAATAATAAAAGCTCTTAAGCTGCGGTTACCTGGGTTGGTCCATGAATGAGTGACCACCCACTTAAACCAAGGTCTTGGGTGTCATTTGTAAATTTTTGACGAAGTAAGTGGCCTGAAACTCTGACAACCAGTTTTGGCAAAGCAGAATTTGTCCTTTATGATGAGTAGGTACTTCTTAAAGATTGAGTCAGGAATACTTTTCATTTGGAAATTGAACCTTAAAGTAAAAACGAAAAAGACTTAATACTAACTTATTTTAATGATATTATGAAAACGTAAAGGTTGTAGTAGATTAAGAAAACTTTTATGATAAAAATAAAGTAGGTACCTATTTTCTTTTTTAAATTAAGCCTGTCTGAGCTGTGGCTAAGCTTGTTTGTTATCCAGTATTATATTTAAACGTTATTTAAAATAAAAGTACATTATTTTCTATTATGGAGACATTAATGAAAGCAACAAACTAGGCAGTTTGGTGATTATATTATTTTTTTTTGGGTTGGGAAATCATCAAATTTTAATTACTACTCCCGCTCTGGGCAGAACGGTACGAAGTGTCAGTCTTTTACTGACTAAAAACCACCCATGTTCAATCTTAGCCCTTTGTGTCGAGACCGCGGTATCTCTTTCGAACAGCTCGCAGCCCCGACGCGATTACAGTAATGCCTTAAGACTTTTCGTTTCGTCTTCAGCATGCTAGCATCAAAACGAAGTTTAGGTTTTTATTTACATAACCATAACATTACGCTTGTAATCTCTAAGGGTTGGGCAGAGGTGTACCTAATAATATACTTAATATCCTTGTAAAGTAACGCGAGCCCATTGTCTGCAACTGGGCACGGATCACACACACAGACAGAAATCCAGGCTACTGAGAAACACCTGGTTGAAAAACCCAATAACACTTTGCCCGAACCGAAAATATCGAACCCACCACACGACCAAGTTAGGTAAGGTTAGGTAGGCACGCTGGTAAATAAATATTGAACCAGCATCAAATATTGTACAACTTATAGGTATGTTGCAGCGATCCAATATACAAGGTGTAAATGAACCCTTCACGCAAACGTCAACCAAGTATTCTGTACATCAAACAAAGTACCCCTACGCAAAAATGTTCGCTGGGAAACGACCTTTTTTTTTGGGGTCAAAAATCGCAATTTACGGTAAAACTCAATGTAGCACTCTTAAAACATTGCGCTAATGAATGCTTTGAATAGTCAACGGGTCATGAAGGTAATTTAACTAAAGTTATAACCTGAAAAACTAGTAGGTATTTACTAAAACAGCTGTGAAAAATTCGGAACTTTGACCCCCAATATCTCCGTAACTATGGAGTTCCCAGGTACAACAAAAATATGTTCGCAGTCGTAGGGAGAACAAGTGCTCGTCGGTTGCGTTAGTGGTACTTTTACACCCTTTATTGTAGTATTTTTTTTTTGTCACCTGATATTTCACTTGTGACAAACAATAAATGAATTTGAATTTCGTTTGAGAATCGTGGCTATTCTGCTTCGCGCTATTTCTACATACTTATTCTTCTTCTTTATGGGGACTGTTTTAGGTGACGAAAGGCAAGCCGTTTTTGTAAAATTTGACTTAGTTGAAAGTCACAAAGGTGGCTAGGTCAGACGTTCATCATAATTAGAGCTATCTAGTTACTTTAGCTCTAATTAGGGCTATAGGGCTGTTACTGATGTCAATTTAATTAGAATATAGTACGCGCCTTAAATTTGTTAGTAACTTAATTACTTAGGTAAAAATATCTGGGATTATCAGGATTTGTTCCATTAGACTTGAACAGTATGAGGGCTGTAGATGGATCTCGTGCAATGAAAACACACTGGGTGCGATACACCGTTTATAATAAAGTAACATATTACTTCAAATTACTAAAAGGGAACTTAATTATGGGAAAAACTAAACTTGGATTCACTTTTAAGTATATTTGTAATATTAATTTACTTGGGAACAATACAGAGTAATTGACATGTAATTTATAATTCAACAACGAAAAAAAGCCATAGAGTAAGAAGAAGTTTTTAAAAACGCATGTGTCTCCGATGAGGTCCGAGCACAGAGATCGTAGGTCACAGGGCACGCGCTGCGCTTGCCGGAATCCTTACTTCCTTACAATTTAACATTTTTCTGAATAACGTCTTAGTATAAAACTAAGTGAACTTTTAAAGTATGACTTATTTAAATCTGAAACCAAAATAACAAACTCCCTAAAAAAAATAGTCAAGCCCAATCCAATATTATTATTTAGTTTTGTTTTTAACGTGACGGTTGGAAGAAATGGAGGGAGGCCTTTGCTCAGTAGTGGGACAGCATAAGCTAGCTATAATAATAATAATAATATTTTATCATAACGTATGCAAACATATTTAAATATGAAAATGGAAAAAAAGATACAGGTACCTGAAAAAAATAGTCAAGCCCATGTTCAACATATTATATTATTTAGTATTTTTTATCACATCATTGGTATGCAAAAATCTCCGACCTAATGTGTGAATTTAAAAGTGAATTGTATCAAGAGACTTTGATTTTCAATATTGTGAATTTTTATATTTTTTTAGCAAGGCGCTCCCAATGCGAGATGTGAAAAAATATTCCTACCAAAAAACCTTTTTCAGTGTAACCTAGATATCTAAATTATTATCAGGAATTTACGATTCATTGCTTGCGATTCATACATACCTGCCTGTTTCAGATACCCTTACTTATTAATAATGTTGAGGAAAGATTAATAGTTTCAGATAGTTTATAACCTGGAATTACTCATAGGATACTTCTTATCCCGGTAGTATGATCCCGTGGGACAATTATCGAACTCAACGCTTGCGAAGCCAGTGGCACAAGCTAGTAGGATATAAAAAAGTTTCTACCATTGGAGAAGGGCTCGTGGCCAAATAAAAACAGGCCACACGGGTCGATCGTCAAGGAAGCAACGATGTTGAGATTGGTCTGTCGATGGGTGACCAACCTATACACACATACCGAGTTCCCTCCGCCTCGGAAAGTAAACCTCTGGTAACCAGTCTTACCTAGGAGTATATTATTACCTACTAGGAAATAACTTCCGTGATTTATAATGAGCTCCCGTTTCAGGCCTCCCACTAGTTGGACCGATGACCTGCAGGGCTATTGCGTATCTTTTAAATGACAGTGGCTATCATATTGTCTATGGATTAACTGTCAAATTTTTTTATGGTTTAGTACAAAATGCAACCATTTGACAGTAATTGATAGGCACTTTAGGTTAGCCACTGTCATTTAAAAGATACGCAATAGCCCTGCTGGTGAAGGTTGCTGTGATCTACTGAATGCAAGACGCACGTGTCAATGTGGTGACACTCGGGCAAGGCTTTTCAAACTCCCGATATTTCGACGTTGTTGAAAGCGCCTTGATGATATTTACAACAGCGTAAGTGACAGTTCAAGTTTGATTACAAGAGTTCAGTTATACGATCTCCATTTTTTTATCAATGTTGAATGCTATCAAACTACAAAGAAAATTGATGAAACTTTTAATAAAACTTCAACGGTAGTTTTATTGAGGAGTTAGGTTAACTGCAGTCATAATTGTAAGGTCCGGTTTAATAGGAGCCACGATTAAATATATTGCGGTGGTAAACAGTGGGGCGATACTGACCCGTAAATCATAATGTTAGGGTTAACGGAAGGCTGTCGTCATGTTTCAATAGTTTAAAAGTGAATTAATTTCTCAGCCGTTCTAGAGTTTCAGTGGCTTGGTTTTTAAACATCACCTTAATTGGTTTTCAGCTGTATTTAATTACAAATAACATAAAAAAACGCATAATTGTTAATATTATTTGTTATATATTTTTTTTTGTTTTTTATTTTGTTTTTTTTTTTGCTGGTAAAAATATTGGATTGCAAGGAAAATCGAGTTTGCCTGATCGACTTCAAATAAAGTTATTTTAGTCTTTTAAAAGTTTGTTGTTTTAAAAGTAGATCTAGTTGATTTACTTTCTTTAAAAACCAAACTAAAAAAGCTTGCTGTTGCGAAAAGTGATTGTTACCCATCATGACAATATTATGTACAACTAAAATTACCATGTTAACTTCTAACTAAAACATAATGTTACAAAGAAAACTACTTTCATCAGTACCTAACTCCTCGTTGACCGTAAAACAAGCGGCAACTCATCATGCTAGTCAAGGTAATGTTAACTTTACCTGATTGACATTTTCTCTTTACTGACGCACAAAGGCGCTTTCTCTGTAGTATCAGAAACACTTCAATAGGGCTGGTTCCCACATATTCTCGCATGCTTCGGGAGAGATGGGTGGCAAAATCTTTTTACAAAAATGTAAATGAATTTCGAAGTTTAGTGTCTATTTGCAATATCAAAATAACGGCTTTTTACGGAATGCATTATGTTTTTCCTACTCCTCCGCTATTCTTTTGTGATATATTTCGTTGCGGGATCCAAGACAGTTAAATCGTTTCCCTGGGACTTCGTCGAGTTTCATTGTCCCGGCGCTTTTCTTATGGTCGCCACTGTTGATTCTGGCTTTCAGGAGTTACAGTGGGATTGGAAAAAGTGTGGCGGGCTTGTCCCATACTCATTAGAATGCATATCTGTTTGTTTCGACTAGTCTGCGAAACGGCTGAATCGGTTTGACGAGACTTTTACTGGAACAAATCTCATGTAAGGAGTAACGTAGCTTTACTTACTTATGTTTAAGAAAAAGGATTAAGATTCCGTGCAAAGGCTTAAAACCCTTTTTTTTTTTTTTTTTTTGGTGGGTGTAAAATCATCGAATAACCCCTCCCGCTCTTGGGCAGAGCGAAAGGGAGTGTCAGATTTCTACTGACTAAAAACCACCCATGTTCCTTCTTCGCCCTCTATGTCGAGGCCGCGATAACCGTTGGACTACCCGCGGCCCCAAGGCTTAAACCCTTGAAGTTGTTAGCCAAATCCAATTCAAATGAATTTCGTTTCTTTAAATCAAGTCCTGATGCCTCGTGCCACACAGATATGTCCAACTTACATTGGTAAAGTTTTTTGCGAAGAAAATAAGAACAGTGAGTATGGACAAATCCATCACCTCCAATGCTCCCACCAATAACATCCTACTAATATTATAAGGCGAAAGTTTGTGAGTATGTATGGATGAATGGATGGATGCTCTTTCACGCAAGAGAAGTTCTTGCGTGAAAGAGCATCCATCCATTCAGCAGTCAACAGTGAGTATGGACAAATCCATCACCTCCAATGCTCCCACCAATAACATCCTACTAATATTATAAGGCGAAAGTTTGTGAGTATGTATGGATGAATGGATGGATGCTCTTTCACGCAAGAGAAGTTCTTGCGTGAAAGAGCATCCATCCATTCAGCAGTCAACAGTGAGTATGGACAAATCCATCACCTCCAATGCTCCCACCAATAACATCCTACTAATATTATAAGGCGAAAGTTTGTGAGTATGTATGGATGAATGGATGGATGCTCTTTCACGCAAGAGAAGTTCTTGCGTGAAAGAGCATCCATCCATTCATCAGTCAACAGTGAGTATGGACAAATCCATCACCTCCAATGCTCCCACCAATAACATCCTACTAA
This sequence comes from Diarsia rubi, assembly GCA_932274075.1. Taxonomy (NCBI): domain Eukaryota; kingdom Metazoa; phylum Arthropoda; class Insecta; order Lepidoptera; family Noctuidae; genus Diarsia; species Diarsia rubi. The sequence goes on along the minus strand of OW026417.1, from coordinate 18,663,230 downwards.
TATTATAAGGCGAAAGTTTGTGAGTATGTATGGATGAATGGATGGATGCTCTTTCACGCAAGAGAAGTTCTTGCGTGAAAGAGCATCCATCCATTCATCAGTCAACAGTGAGTATGGACAAATCCATCACCTCCAATGCGCCCACCAATAACATCCTACTAATATTATAAGGCGAAAGTTTGTGAGTATGTATGGATGAATGGATGGATGCTCTTTCACGCAAGAGAAGTTCTTGCGTGAAAGAGCATCCATCCATTCATCAGTCAACAGTGAGTATGGACAAATCCATCACCTCCAATGCTCCCACCAATAACATCCTACTAATATTATAAGGCGAAAGTTTGTGAGTATGTATGGATGAATGGATGGATGCTCTTTCACGCAAGAACTTCCGAACGAATGTGGAAGAAATTTAGAATACAGATAGTTTATAATAACCTGGATTAACATATTATAGGATACTTTGTATCCCGGTAGTATGATCCTGTGAGACAATTATCGAACTCCACGCGGGCGAAGCCGCTGGCACAAGCTGCTAGTGTCACATACAAGAGAGTGTGGACAGTGGTTTAAACCTATCGGACAGTTTCAAGTGAACAGACACTGTCTAGTTCCTCGCCACTGACCAATGTGTACTTGTAGCCGCTTCTCATCACACGTGTGTCGCCAAGTCAGCCAAGCTAGAACTAGTGTGTACCAGCCCTATAACGTAGTGTTTGCAGTTCGTCGTATTATGAGTTAACGACACCGTAAAGGAGCCCGTAATGAAATTGTGTTGCACGCTAGCTCGACCACAGTCACTCATAAACTACCCTTATGAGTACGACATCAAAATATTATGTACCCAGACAGTTTTAAGTTGTTGATACGAAATTGGCTTTGACGAAAGATTGACGCTATCATTTTTAACATCACGACCTTCGAAAAAGGGAGGAGTTTGTGGCTACATAATAACAGCCAAGGTTAAGCTACACTTGCGTTTGCTGGTCTCTGGATGGGTGACCATTATTACATACCGAATTGCCTCCGCGCCGCAGAAAACAAGTTACGACGTTGAACTCAGCAGGCTGTCATTTATAGATGTTTGATAGTTGTACAACAACCCGAAAGTTTGATGGCTAGCTTTACCAAGCGTACCATATTACCCAATACTAACTCGCCTCCATGGTCGAGTGGTTTAGGCGCTTGTCTTGTGACCTAGTGGTCGTGGGTTCGATTCCCACGGGAAGTATACTTTGTGAAGTTATTTACAGTTTGGCTAGAACATTGCAAGCTTGAATCACCTGATTTTCTGATAAAAAAAAATTGACCGTGCATCGGAAGGCACGTATAAGCCAGTGATCCCTGCTGCCAAGTGGTCGTCAAACTATGTCAGAGGCCCTTGAGTCGGTAGTGTAGAAACTCCGACACTGGGCAGTAAGGTCTAAAGTCCCCACACTCCCCGTGTGGGGACTTTAGACCTTACTGCCCACACTATAAGAGAAGAAGAAGAATTTTTTTTTTTTTTTGGTTTGGTGTAAAATCATCGAATAACCCCTCCCGCTCTTGGGCAGAGCGAAAGGGAGTGTCAGACTTCTACTGACTAAAAACCACCCATGTTTGTATGTATGTGGAAATTCTGTGAAGAAATTGAATCGAACAGCGAAGCCGCGCGTGTGAGAAAGATCCTATCTACCGATCCAGAACGCACCCTCGGGTCGCTGAAAACCCCAGACAACACATACACCAAGTCGGACCACGAAACTAGTAAAGTCCTTTTGGAAACGCACTTCCCAGACTGCAATCTCTCCGAGGACAGAACCTGGGCAAGTGAACCAACGCACACACCAAATGACCAAGACCGGGCTAGAGCCCGCACCATAGTAACTGTTGAGAGAATATAATGGGCAATAAAGACTTTTAAACCATATAAATCCGCAGGCTTAGACAAAATTTTCTCCGCCCTGCTACAATGGGGAGTAGACGTTTTAACGCCATGGCTGACCATCATCTACCAAGCCTGTATAGCACAGAAATATATACCGCTTGCATGGCGAGAGGTCAAGTCAAGTCAAGTCAAGTCATTTTCATCCCCAAACCAGGCAAACCAGACTACACACAACCCAAGGCGTATAGGCCAATAAGCCTAACATCTTTTCTACTGAAAACCCTCGAGAGACTCTGTGATCGACACATTCGGGACGGACCTCTCCGGGAGCGGCCACTTCACAAACAACAACACGCGTATTCGACAGGCAAATCAACAGAATCTGCGCTGCATAGTGTGATCTCCAAGATCGAATGTGCAGTGGACCACAAATGCTCTTCACTAGCTGTCTTCATTGACATAGAAGGCGCTTTTGACAAAACCATCTTCCACAGCATCAACGCAGCCCTCGAGAAACACGGTGTGGACTCGACCCTGCGAGGATGGATCACAAACATGCTCAGACTGAGAGCCGTCCAAGTTACGGTAAACGACACCACCAGAGCAATAGTGGCGAAGGGCTGCCCCCAAGGCGGTGTCCTCTCGCCGCTACTATGGAACCTTGTAGTAGACAGCCTCATCAAACGCCTCAATAGCAGAGGCTACTACACGGTAGGCTATGCTGATGATCTGACCATAATAATAAACGGCACACACGAAAACACGCTATGCAACCTTATGCACCAAGCCCTAAGAATAGTAGAAGACTGGTGCAAGGAGTACAAACTAGCAGTTAACCCTACCAAAACGGAACTCGTTCTCTTCACAAAGAAAAGGAAGCTAGCAACGTTACATTTGCCAAGCTTCTTTGGGACAACCCTAAGCCTATCGACTGAAACCAAATACCTGGGTATATTTTTGGACAAACAGCTGAACTGGGCAAAACACACTGATTACATCATCACGAAAGCCAGTATAGCCCTATGGCAATGCAACAGACTCCTCGGGAGAAATTGGGGCATAAGTCCCAAAATCACCTACTGGCTATACACCACAGTTATCCGACCAATCATTACATACGGGTCTTTGGTTTGGTGGCCCAGGACCAACCTAAGTACAACCCAAAAAGACCTCGAGAAACTACAAAGATTTGCCTGCGTAGCAATCACCGGCAGCATGAGAACTTCCCCCACTGCCGCCTTACAGGTGATGCTGGGCCTACCTCCCCTACACCTCGTCGTAAGAGAGGAAGCGGCCATAGCGACCTTCAGACTTGAAGCATCCGGCACCCTAAGAAATGATTCTAGAATCAAACACACACGCATCAAAGAAGGTGCAATCAAAGAACAACCGATGATGGCATCACCCATCGACAGAACCCTGAAGACCTACTGCTTCCAAAAACACTACAACATAGAGCTCTTAGAGGAGTGGTGTGACTACTCAGGTACAAGAGAGCTAAGGATTTACACTGATGGATCAAAAACCGAAGATGGGACAGGCGTCGGGGTGTTCTCCGACGACCTAAACATTAAGATATCCAAACCACTTGGAACGCTCAACTCAGTTTATCAAGCAGAGTGTGTAGGTATTATCCAAGCGGCACACGCTATAGAGGCCAGGGAGGTTACGGATACTAATATTTGAATACTCTCCGACAGTGCCTCAGTCCTTCAATCCCTAAAGAGCAATCAGATCACGTCGAGACTGATACTAGAATGCCACAAGGCCCTAGAACGTATCACGGTACTAAATCACAACACGGTAACACTACAATGGATAAGAGGTCACAGTGGATCACTTGGAAACGATGCGGCTGACGAACTTGCCAGAAGAGGATCCAGCACAAAACCGTACGGACCCGAACCCATTGTGCCCATCCCTTTCAAGCAGCTAAGAAGCTGGTTAAAATACCACACTCGCATACAAGCGGAGGAACGGTGGACCTTGACACCAGGATGTAGGCAATCCAAGGATGCTATGCCATCCCTGGATACAAAGCTGACCAGGCGCCTTCTGCGCCTGGACAGAGACAGCCTGCGTCTGGTGGCGGGGACCATCACTGGACACTGTTCACTAAATAAACACTTCCACAACCTAGGTATCACTGACAGCCCCCTGTGCAGAGCATGCATGGAGGCAGAGGAAACGGTGGCGCATGTGCTCCTTGAGTGTACAGGCGTTACCAAGATTCGTGAGGAGACCCTTGGTACACCAAGATCCCTTGCGGATGCCCTGAGGAGGCCGGGAAGTCTGATCTGCTTCTGGAGGGAGGTGGGCTGGTTGGAGTAATCGGCCACCATGGCTCACGCACAATGGTCCACTTCAAGGACTAAGTGCGGAAACCTGAACCCCATAAAGAAGAAGAAGAAAAGAAGACCACCCATGTTCCTTCTTCGCCCTCTATGTCGAGGCCGCGATAACCGGTGGACTACCCGCGGCCCCGACAGGCGTCGGCCCTTTCGGGCCCCTCCCATGTTGCTGACATCTCTTTGAGGCGCGCGTGGAACACGAACGCGCCGTCGACACGGCCTGTTTTCGTCGTGAGACGGGCGGACGGCGAGTTAGCCCGTCACTCACCGTCCACAGGCCCGCGTCTACGGTGGCCGGAGATCATCGTGGGACCCCCGACGCCCAGAGCGCCTCCCGCGGCGGCTGGGACGAGAGGTTCTCTCCCTCTCGCGTTCTGCCACCTCCTTCGCCAGCATCACTGCTTCGCAGAAGGAGGCGACGGCGTCCCATTCCTCCTCGCCCCGGACCATGGCTTGCACCAGGGCCGGAAGAAGAAGAAGAACTTGGCTTGAACTTGGATATGAACTCAGTCATCCAATTTTTCTTGAAGTAGTATCCAGAGTAGGACAAAATGACCATCGTTTGGCTGCGCAAAATCCAGGAAACATATTTTAAAGTATAAAGTCTGATTTAAATTCCCTTGGGTTGACGATATCGTCAAGGTTGTGAAAAATGGCTGATAAAACAAATGCCTATTCAGACCCAATTTTGCAGATTGCAGGCCTAATTAAACGAATGAAGAAAATTCTAAATTGTGGAAAAACTAAACATTAGTAAACAGCAACAGCAAAGTTTTAACCTACTGATAATTCATGATTATTAAAGTAAATAATTTAAGTAGCATGAAAACTTTGAACCGTGCTCTTTACGACTTATTTTTTATTACAACTTTTAACGATTGTTTCGTGACGTCATACCCGTTAGAGAGTTTAATGTTGCTCTTAATTAACACGCGACCCGTTGCATGCTACCGATTGCTGAACAATCGCAATCGTGTACCAATCGCGTGATTCAGAAGCATTTTTAATCACGTACGCTGTTGAAGTTTAGTTTGAGGGTAATTATTGGGCTCAATATAACATTTTAATACGACAAATTATTAATAATTAATTATGTTTTATAGGGTTGAGTATTTTTCCGGGTTTATAAAGGTCTGATTAGCTTGACTTGCTGTTTTTAATGAATACATGTTTTGAAGCATAGAATAAGATAAATATCAGGATAAGATCTACTATATCATAAATCCTGATAATTATTTATTTATATTTATCTTATTCTACACTGGCACTATTGCCCGATGTATTCTAACACAAAATAACCTAATGTGCGTCAAAGTACCCTACACGAAACCAGAAAGTAATCCTCCCTGTCTTTAAGATTTTTTTATTGTTTTAGACCAAACCTTCGAAATCTAATTACGGAAATATTGGAGGTCAAAGTTTAAAAAAAATTAAAAGCTTGTTTTTGATCCTGTTTTTAATGTTAAGTATAATTTTACTTTAAGTACCACCACAATCCGGGTACTATGTAGTTTGGAGGTTGTAGTGGTAAGTCAAAACATTCATGAGCACAATGTTTTGAGAGCGCATATTGAGTCTTACCGTAAATCGCGATTTTTCACTTTTCACCCCAAAGAAGAGAATAGACTTACTTGGTTTGGGGTACACAATGTCTAGAATGCTTGGTCAACCAAGCGGCTACGTGAAGAGTCCGTTTACACCTTGTATTCCACGCATGTAGAAGTCACGAAGTTTTATACCAACAAAACAAAACACTGTCGTGCCAGCGAGAAGCACATGGATTACTAAGTGTAGAGCTATGTACTCTCATAGCAATGTTACCAATTACTGCGTATTATGAACGAGCTTTTGATGTCAAAGTGTATTATAAAGCTCCTACTAGTTCTCTAAAACCATACCTAATGAGAACATTTAGGACGCGTCTACGAAAGAGAGCTATCTTTTTCAACATGTGATCCAGCCAAAAATCCACACATGGCCAACCCACGACGGCGAGCGCCAATTAAGTTTTATATTTTAAATTTTTCTTTATTTTTTTTTTTTTTTATCTCTTCAAACCTATCGTTGTCTCGCTTAAAAGTAGACTGCGTCGCTCCGTTTTTTTTTTTTTTTTTTTTTTCTTTTTCTAAATGGCATCTCGCAGTTCAGTCTAGGAGACTGTCTTCTGCTTAACCGGGCAAATCCCTGTGGGTGCCTTGAGTTTAAGGCCTCCAGCCAGGGCAAAAACTTACAAACTAAGTGACAAATCGCTAAGGGCACCCCCTGTGGGGTACGGACCTCGGTTTAGGACGTCACTGGGGGAGGGCAGCAAGGGGACAGGCTGGATCTGAGTGATGTTATTTAAGGGCTGGTTTAAAACTACTGGCTCAGCATCGCGGGCTGGCTCTGGCGAGGGTCGGGGGGGGCTTGAAATGGGATTCTGCGACGACGGACCGCGGCGGCGCGGTCGGAATGACGGATATTTATGTCTGTTCTTCCTAAGAGTACTGGTTTCCCTACTGCTTTCTTGAAGAATAGTAATAGGGTCATCAGGAGTGATAAGAGTATGCCGCGGACGGCGGGTCTTGCTAATACGCGATGGTTCGTATCGGGCGGCCGATGTGACCAGAGGGTTCCTATGCTTGACTGCAGAATCAAAGAAGCGCTTGGAAAGGCGTTTCATGAATTGAAGAAGGGTGGGCATTTTTAGATCTAAATGAAGACTGGAATTACGGATGAACCACGGGGCTCCGGTGATCCTACGGAGAAATCGGTTTTGTAGAGTTTGCATCGTGTGGATGTGACGCGAATGAGAGTGAGCAAATACGACACAAGCGTATGTCATAATTGGGCATGCCTAATTTTTTTTTTCAAGCGCTGCCTTAAAACCATTTCGAGGGTTAGCTTAGGTGAATTCATGCCTGTTACCAGATTTGAAAAATACATACTATTTCAAAAGTTATAGGTGTTTTAACGAATGACTTTCATTTGACCTTTCAGACCCTCCAACAAAGCATAATAGAACATTCCTTTGTCATTCTATCATTCTTGAAAAAAAAAACATTCGGTTGCGAGGCTGTCAATGTCAACATTTTGTAAGTTATGTTTAGCCAGCTTTGTTGAAGTTTGTTTTTGTGAAATATTGTGAATTGTTGTAATGGCTTCTTTAAATTATACTAAGGCGGATTCCCGTAACATACCTACGGTCAATAATGCTATGATTGTTGAGTATATGATGTTGTCCACTCAACACAATATAGCGGAAATACGAGGAGCAAAGGCTCTAATGTAAGTATTCTATATCATTGTTTTGATTTATATAAGATTGGTTTATCTCTTGTCATCAATGAACTTATTATATACTAGCGACCCGCCCCGGCTTCGCACAGGTGTTTTTCTCTACTATATTATGCATGTATTATACTTAAAAACCTTCCTCTTGAATCACTGTATCAATCTCAACTGTCAAGGATATGTCACTGGATTTAGATTGACATTGTATTCTTTTTTAATTTGTCTGTGGCACAACACCGCACTACATACAGCCTCATAGTGATATTGAGAGCACCTCGAATTTAAAAAATCCTAAAAAAATGTACAACCCCTAAAAAAATAAAATAAGCAAATTAGTTCCTTGAAATGGTCTATATTTTGTAAAAAATAAATAAAAAAAATAAAAAAAAAACAAGTCATGGCCAATAGGTCGGATCACTGAGGTGTAAAGCCGCAACTTGCACTTGAGTGACAATTTGCTCTTTGTTTGAAGAATGTAGTGGCGCCTACTCATGGCAAAGGCCGCTTTGTTACGAGCTGCTCTTATATGCTTCCCGAAGGAAAGGTGATGGTCGAGTATGACTCCCAAGTACTTGGCTTGCTTCTCCCAGTGGATAGGCTTACCGTACATTGTGATCGGACGTGGTGGGGGACGCGAAAGTCGAGGTTTGGTGAAAAGTACCGCCTGACTTTTGTCCGGATTTACTTCGATCCTCCACTTTCGGAACCACGCGCTAAGCGCATTGGCTGCCGACTGTAGAGATCGCGCGATAGCGCCTTGTTCGCGACCGGAATAGAAAATAGCCGTGTCATCAGCGAATAGGGCTATTTGAGCCTTCTTGATCTTTGGGATATCGCTAGTAAACAGCGTGAAAACTAAAGGGGAAAGTACGGAGCCCTGAGGGACTCCAGCACGAATCGGATGCGGGGAAGACAGAGCTTCTCCTATGCGATAGCGGAAAGTGCGATTTGACAAAAAGTCCCGTAAGATGAGCACGAGACGGTCAGGCACTCCCATTTGGTACAGCTTGTATATTAAGCCGTTGTGCCAGACTTTGTCGAATGCTTTCGCTATATCGAAAAATAACGCGCCTGTCATCAGGCCACGCTGAAAACCAGCGCTGACGTGTTCGACAATGCGATGAACCTGATGAATACACGAGTGCTCGGTCCTGAATCCGAACTGCTCGTCGGGAATGAGGCTCTTTGCTTCGACATAATCTTTGAGCCGCTTATAAATAAGCCTTTCATAGATTTTGCCGAGCGTGGTCAGGAGACTGATTGGCCGGTACCTCGACGGCTCGGCCTTAGGTTTGCCTGGCTTGGGAAAACCTATTACAGTGGCCTCTTTCCAAATTTGCGGAAAAATGTTATTAGCTAGGGCAGCATTGAAGATGCCAGCCAGTAGCACTATGAGTTGAGGAGGTAAAAGTTTAATCACCCTGTTGGTGATGCCGTCGGAGCCCGGTGCTTTCCGAGGCAGAAGCCTTGTTAACGATCTCTTGCACTTCAGTGGGAGTCACTTCAGGCAGAGGGTTATCAGGGTCTTCCACAGGTGGTAGGTTAGTTTTGTGATCGACTACTGCGTTCACCTTATCAAGATGACGCTTGTCGACCGGTTGAGAACTATCGGTGCACTGAGCTTCCAGGCTGTCTGCCAGGCATTCAGCCTTCTCGGAGTCGTCAAAGGCGACGCTCTTGTCTGGTCGATTGAGAGGGGGCATCGAAGCCTCATCGGTGGCACGCAACTTGCGTTGCAGTTGCCAGAAAGCCTGATGGGTTGGCTCGAGGTCGCTGAGCATGTTGTCCCACTGAGTGTTACGAAACTCACTAGTGCGTTTCTTTACAGCAAGCTGCAAGTTACGCATGTGGGTTTTGTTTGACTCATTTGGCCAACTACTGTAGGCACGTATGGCCGCGTTCTTCTCGGTTATCAGATCGCGTATGTCCGCGGGTAGTTTCCAGCGATGATCACTCATCTCCGGTACCTCCCGCGAGCACTCCGTAATAACGGACTGAACGTGAGCTGTAAACGAGTTGATGGCGGCCGTCGTGTCTGCGACTGAGACAATATGATCGGGGATCTCGTCCAGGTGCGGCGACGTGGTCGATTTCAGCTTTTCGCCTAATTTCTTCCAGTCGGTGATCGTAATGGTCGCAGGAGGCTGGCTGGGGTCAGAAGGACCCGACCGAGGAACCAAGTGCATTAACACTGGACGATGATCAGAGTGGAGCTCATGTAGCGTCTCGATGGAACGCAACCTGAGGTTGATGTTCTTGAGCAGCGCTATATCGAGCACGTCTGGACGATGGTCAATGGTACCCGGGTAGTGGGTAGGCTCCATGGGAGCGATAGTGTCGAAGTGAAGCTTCTCGCCAAGGCTAAACACGACTTTCCCCCTAGGGTTCGTGGTCGCGCTGTTCCAGGCAGGATGTTTGGCATTGAGATCACCCGCTAAGATAACGGCATCACTCAAGCCGAAGAGGACTGTGAGGTCCTTGTCCAGAAGACCGTGATCTTCAGGAGTGAGAGTAGGGGGCATATAAGCCGAGATAATATGAACCGGTGGATGGCCGGTCATACCGAGCCGACAGACTGAAACCTCTAGTAGAGAAACAAGTGGTGGGGCATCGATGGGGATGCAGTGTAATTCTTTGCGGTAGTAAATGAGCGTACCGCCCTTATGGCAGCGAACCCGATCATTGCGTACCATGCGAAAGTTTGCAATTTTTGAGTCGCGGTGACTCGGCTTGAGGAAAGTCTCTTGCACGAGGAAAACATCGATGAGATGGTCGCGAAGAAAGGCGGCGATCTCATCGCGCTGTGTTTTAATGCCACCGTTGGCATTAAAGAAACCTAACTTGAGGGATCTGGGTAGGCCGCAGGATAATTTTGTGGTATCCATTATTGTTTTTTGTAATTGATTCCACGGAGTGACTCTTTGAGGTTGTACTTGAGGAAAATCTTCCCAAGCTTTTCTCCATCAAAGTTCGCCTCCCTGATTTCAGCCGCGCAACGGTCGGCTTCGTCAGTGGCGAACCAGTGGAAGGCTCCCAAAATCGTCTCATAGTTCGACTGATTTTGGGGGGCTGTCGTGTTCACGGGCCTGAAGGGCTCCGAGCGACGAGGATTGGCTGGTGCTGAGAAGGCCTCCCTTGGAGGGGGCACAGTTTCGGAAACTGCAGAATTGACGGGAATAACAGGCTGATCCATTAATCCCGGAAGAGGGGTGGGTTGCTTTTTGCCGAGAGGGGGAAACTCTTTTTGGCTGTTGAGAGCATCCCAGTGGAAGGGTCGCTGCGGACCAAGACGATCTGGCATCTGGGAAGTTGGTACTTTGTAAGAGCCCTCTGATTTGGCGAGCGTTGGCGCGCTTGGCCAGCTTCGCGGACGAAACATTGGGAGCTTTAGGGCAGCCACGGTAGTTAGCCGGGTGACCCGATTGGCCGCAGAGAACGCAACTAGGCGGCTCTGTGCACTGTGAGATGTCCTTAGGACGAGGGCATTCTGAGGTGCCATGGTTTCCCAGGCATTTTACGCACCTATGAGGCGCGAAACAATTGTTGGCGCTATGGCCGTACAACTGACAGCGGTGACACTGTCCAATTATAGAGAGGCTGTTAGGCTTCTGAATGATAATGCCCGATAGCGAGCAGACGGCCTTCACCTTAAAAATAGGGTGATGGCCTTCAACGCGGTCACAGACGACCAATACCATGTCGTACAGGTCTCCGCCGCGCGCTTTGTGAAGGCGGTGCACAGCTATTACTGGCACCCCCTGAAGTATGAGATCATCTTTGATCTCAGAAGACGGTATTTCCTTAGGGATCCGCCTAATCACCACACGGTGAGGCTTCTCCTCGGGAAGGGAGTACGTATGAAAGGCAATATGCCTTTCGCGAAGGTGGCGGGTGAGTTCCCTGAAGTCCGAGGACGAGGGCACCATCACCTTGATACCAATTTCAGTAGCGCGGGCGTTTGTGTACTGAATCTTGCGATCCGCACACATCTTGGACACTTCTGTCCATTTCCCTTTCTCGTGAATGTAGATAGGGGGCGGGGGCTTTTGCTTCCGAGGAACTATCGGAGCAGAGTTAATAGTCATAGGGCTAGACGGGCGGCTAATTGGTGTAGCCTGAGTGGCTGGGGCGGGCGAAGAAGGGCAGGAGCTCACAGGTGTAGGGACCACTGCGGTCGCTACAAGCTTTTTGGGTAAGCTCGCTTGTGAGTTTTTGCCCTTCTTACGCTTGCCCTTGCCGACAAGCTGATAATCGTCATCGGACGATGGGTTATTTGAGCTGTCTGACAATGAGCCATTGTCAGACAAAGGAACTGAGGTATCCATTTTCTCAGAAATGGACGCAGGTGCGGCGGCGGTCTCCTTTGTACCTGAAACAATAGCAGGTAATGGGGCGGCTGCTGTCACGATGGCGGGCTTCGTAGAACTCGAGGCGGCGAATTTTGCCTTTGTCCCTGAAACAATAGGTGTTGACAACGACGATGATGACTGGACGGCGGGTTCCGTAGAAACACCTGGTTTCTTGGAAATCGGGGCGGCTTTCCTCAAGGGAATGCCTTGATCGGCGGGCGGAGGTGACAGGGGGCTGTCAAGTGCATCGCTAAAATCGGCGATAACGGGCCGTCGGAGCGCAGCCAGCTTGCCTCCATACCTCTCTCGGACGAAATCGCTCGAGTCGAGGAGCTCCTGTAATATACGTCTGAGGGCATCCAACTCCAAGGGGGTCGGCTTGTATTTATGCTTTTGCGGTTGCACAACGACACGCTTTGCTTATGCTTTGCTTGGTAGTATAGATGCAGGTCTGCCTTACTGCCTCCCTCAGAGGCGGTAAGGTGGCGGGGTCTTGAGGGAGAGCGCTACGGTCGTGTAGATCCTCAAGGCAAGTCTGGTGAGTTCGCCTTCACGCGGTTGCCACCCCGTTCTTGGTCTAATTCCATAAGAAATAGACGTAACAAAAACCACCAGGCGCGTTCCACCCTACCTCACCGCCACCATCCGTGACTGAATGGTGGTGGGCTTGGTTGCCGCTCAAAGCGGCATCGAGCAGGTACAAACAGTCACCTGCGCTAGGACCTGCGCAGTTGAGCGCCGTAAGCGGGGATGAAGGAGTCCTGGGGGGTTGAGCCGAGCGGCGCTGGCGGTAATGTGTCCGCAAGGCAACACGCCCTCTTTGGTCCGGATTTCAAGCGAAACGGTGGCCCTGCCCAATAGCCGGGGGCAGGGAAATGGCCATAGTGTCCCGTCAGAGGGTCACGGTGAGGAGTGGGAGGTCCGCGGAGGTTGTCTTAGGATGGCCAAAGCGGTGGTGAAGGTCATGCTGACGGTGTAAGTGAGGGTTGATCAGTTCAGAAGGGATTAGTCAGTCCCCTATGCCAACCCGATCAAGCACCCGATGTCGCACTGTGAACCAGCCTCACGCTCCTATATCTCGATGGTAGTCCTAACGTTCGAGCTAGCTTGTAGCGAGACGTTCCCTGGTGCGGGCTCCAAGGAGGGTGGGAAGCCAAAGAGACGAATTACATCACACTATACTATGGACAACAAACAATCTGACGCCACTAACACACACACAAACACACCATCCACTCACACACATACAAAAACTACGGACACAAACACTCACAATGCACACACACACACCGGAGCGAAGGCGAAAGCCAAAACTCCGAAGAAGGGTGCTCCTAGCACCTCTTCGGCCCCCGGGAGTTCGGCTGCAAACGCGGCGGGCTCCAGTGCGGGCACTGGTCCGGCTGCGGCGAATACCGCGGCCAAGACCAACAAGTCCCACAATAAGGGTAGGACATCGGAGCTGCATGGGACCAGTACCGATCCTTCCCCCCTTCAGGGTGCTCAGCCCCCCGCGACGGTTAACGCCGGTGGTCGGGCTCTGCTGCCAAATCCTCCCCCGCCCATTGCTCCTCTAGTCGCCCCTCCCCCGCCGGCCGACACTGGTCGTTCGGTGGAGCTCTGCACCCCTGACGACGTGTTCGCACGTAACTGGCAGGTGCAGAAGGGCAGGAACAAAGGTAAGAAGAAGGGCAATGCTCCGGCATCACGTCGCCAATGTGCGGACCCCGCAGTGCAAGCTGCTCAGGCCCCCTTGGCTAGTGGTGCTAAGAGAAGGAATAGGCCGAACAAAAAACAACGGCTAGCAGCTCAAGGGAAGGGTAAGTCCCGTCAACTAATGCTGGCGAATGCCGCAGGTCAGGCACAACCGACCGTAGCTAACGTCAACTTTTCCGCAGGCAAGCGGTTGCAGGCAGAGGACGGCAATAGCCAACCAGGACCTAGTCAACCACCAGCCGGCGCAGTGGAAGGACCAGCTAAGGCGGTTACGGAGCGACCTGTTCGGAATGATCAGGCCGCGGCTAAGCGAGCTCTCAACGAGACCTCGTCGCCTCGAGGGGAGCGCAAGCGGCCGCGGCTTGATAAGTCCAAGCGGGTCGCTAATCGGAGCTATGCCCAAGCTGCAGGATCTGACCTAGACGTCGCAGTCACATGCGGCCAGACAGGTCAGATCAACAAGGAGGTGGCGGACCAGATCCTCGAAGCTCTTCAGAGGAAGATGCTCGCCGAAGCTTGTTCTCCTGACGCGGAGGAATTGCCGGTGCCCGTCTTCAATGCGAGGCCAGCGTTTGCAGATGGGGCCCTCAGGCTGTGGTGTGATAGCGAGGTCACCCTAAACTGGCTGAGAACGCTCATCGCCGAGATGCCTCCTCCCACTGGTGCTTCACTCGTGATCAGGAGGCAGGCTGACATAAGGCGCCGCGTACGTTGCGGCATACTCATCCCGGACGACCAGGGTGTTTTTACGGACCCGCACAACATCGGGCGCCTCCTATGCCACCAGAATCGGTGGCTGGACATAAGGAGGTGGACTATGCTGCAAGCCAAGAAGCAGGAGAAGGCTTGCTTCATGGTAGTTGGGATCCCTGAAGACCAGATCCCAACATTAATGGACGCCGGACGACGACTCTCTTTCTGTGCCGGGAGGGTTTACGTCATGTTCCAGACGCCGAACGGCAAGTTTGTCCATGTCCCTCAGGGATATCCGGCTGCAGAAGCTACCACATCGGGGGTAACACGGGTGGAGGAGGCAGCTCCCTCCACGAGCACAACGGTGCTACCTACGGACGTGCCTGCGGGAGCAGCGCCAGTGGCCCCAACAGTTGCCGGTGTGGAGACCGTCCTTTCGTCGGGTGGGGAGCTCGATGACAATATATTGTCATCGGCTTCTGACCTGGAGGAGGGCGGCTTCGACCCCGACTTTCTGTTTGCTGGGCTGCGGCTCGAGGGAGACGAGGAAGGATCGACAAGTGATGGCGTCCCCTTCGCTAACCTGTAAAGTCCTGCAGGCAAACCTCCACCACAGTCAGACCGCAACGGCTCAGCTACGGAAGTGGCTGGAGGTTCAACACACGGCCATAGTCCTGATCCAGGAGCCGTGGATCAGGGCGGGACGAATACAAGGACTTTCCAATCTTGGGGGTAAGCTTCTATTTAGCTCAGAGCACGATAATCCAAGATCGTGCATCTATACGACGCGTAACATAAAAGCACAGCCACTTACGGAATTCTGTTGCAGGGATATCTCTGCAGCCAGGCTGCTATTACAGCGCGGGGACACGGAAGTAGAGGTGGCCTTCGTCTCGGCATATATGCCTGAGGCTGAGGAGCCACCCCCGCATGACCTCGCCCGCCTCGTAAGACACTGTGAGTGCACACGCTTGGAGGTGGTCATAGGGGCCGACGCAAACGCTCATCACCCTCTGTGGGGCATGAACACGCAGAACGAAAGAGGTAAGGCTTTAGTTGACTATATGTTTACGACAAACCTAACCCTACTAAATACAGGTTCCGAACCAACCTTCGTCACCAGACGCAGTCGAACGATTATTGATCTAACTCTGGCATCGGAAGGCGCAGCGGCCATCATAACCGGGTGGCAGGTCTCGAAAGAGGCCTCCTGCTCTGATCACAGGTGGATCCGCTTTGACATCCCAGTCTGTGTGACACCTGTACTGCCACGCCGCAACCCACGCAACACGGACCGAGCTGCCTACACTCGTATCCTTGAAACCAAGCTTGCGCCAACAAAGCACTGGTCGACCCTTGAGAACTCGAGCCAGATCGAAGAACAGGTAAGTTACCTGTCGAAATCACTGTTAGACAGTTATCATTCATCCTGCCCTGAAACCACTGCGCCCACAACACCAGGCAAGCAACCATGGTGGGGACCTGAGTTGGAACGCAAGCGCAGGAAGGTAAGGTCAGCCCTAAACAGAGCCATGAACACCTGTGCTGACGAGGATTGGGACGTCTACAGGGCGGCCAAATCCAGCTACAAAAAATGCATCCGGCAGAAAAAATCTACTGGCTGGAGGAAATTCTGCGGGAAAATAGAATCCTGCCAACAAGCAAACAGGGTAAGGAAAATACTAGCACAGCAGAACTCTGCTGGACCTGTAGTGCTCCGAAAACCTGACAACACGCTTACCACTACTCCAGAAGAGGCGATGCGCGTCCTCACTGAAACTCACTTCCCAGGTTGCGTCTTCACGCCCACAATTGACTGGACTGAGGTAAACCAAACTCCAACAGGAAACGACTGGAAATATGCTCACATGATGATCACGCTGGAGAAAATCCAGTGGGCGATCGGGTGCTTCCATCCTTTCAAGGCGTCCGGTCCGGACGGGGTGTTCCCTGCACTACTGCAATGGGGTGGACCCTCCATAGCTGAAAGACTGGTGCCCATATTACGGGCGTGCTTAGCCTTTCGGTACATCCCAAAAGGATGGAGGGAAGTGAAAGTCATATTTATCCCTAAGCCAGGTAAGAGTGACTATAGTAACGCCAAATCCTACCGGCCGATCAGCCTGACCTCCTTTCTCCTGAAAACCATGGAGAAGATATGCGAGAGAGAGCTGAGGGATGGCGTTCTAAAAGCAATACCTCTTCACGCAAATCAACACGCATACAGCGCGGGTAAGTCCACTGAATCCGCTCTGCATCTAGTGGTTGGCCGGATAGAGGAAGCGATCCATCAGAAGGGTATCTGCCTGGGTACTTTCATAGATATCGAAGGAGCCTTCGACAAAACAAACTTCTCCAGCATCAGCGCCGCTCTTTCCCGACACGGGGTGGAACAGGTACTGATAGACTGGATTACCAATATGCTTAGCAAACGAGTCGTCCGCCTTGGTGCAGAGCAGCAGTCAGCAGTGATAGCCAGGGGCTGTCCCCAAGGAGGAGTACTGTCGCCCCTCCTCTGGAATCTGGTGATTAATGACCTCATCGCGAAGCTCAATGCTAACCACTTTTACACTATTGGGTACGCAGACGATCTCGCCATCCTCATCTCGGGGAAGGTGACAGGGACAATCTGCAACCTCACTCAGCAGGCATTACGCATAGTTGAGCGATGGTGTGCTGAGTTCGACCTCTCAGTGAACCCCACAAAAACTGAACTTGTCATGTTTACCCAAAAACGAACGCTAGGCCCTCATCGCCTACCTAAGCTATTCGATACTGAGCTCCAGGTAACCAACGAGGTCAAATACCTGGGAGTTATCCTGGACAGTAAGTTAAATTGGAGCAGTCATCTTGACAACAAGCTTAACAGGGCCTGCATCACCTTTTGGCAATGCAGGAGGATGATAGGTAAGAAGTGGGGCCTATCCCCTAAAATTATACTTTGGCTTTACTGCGCGGTAATCCGACCCATGATCACCTACGGGGCAGTGGTCTGGTGGCCCCGAACCAAATTAATCACAGCGATAAGCAAGCTGCAACGTATGCAAAGGCTCGCCTGCATGGCGATCACAGGCTGCATGAGGACAACTCCGACCGCAGCTCTCGAAGCGATACTGGGGCTTCCGCCGCTCCACCTGTTCATTCAGCAGGAAGCAACGATGACGGCGTTGCGCCTCAATACGCTACAACTCTGGGGTAAGAAGTGCACGCAGCATACTGCGGCACTAGAGGGAATCCAAAGTGAGTTCCCCCTGGTGAAAGCTGTTAACGATCGAGTACCCAAACAGTACGTATTCGATAAGAAATACAAAATCCAACTCCATGAGGACCACCGCTGCGAGGGACTTAACCCTGCAGAATTAAGGATCTTCACGGACGGATCTAAAACAGGTACTGGTACTGGAGCCGGGGTCTTCTCGGAGGACCTCAACATCCACATAGCCGTACCTTTGGGGGCCCACAACACTGTCTTTCAGGCAGAATGCATGGGCATCTCCCTGGCGGCATCTGCCATCTTGGCTCGGGAGGTAAAGGAACACTCCATCCGCATACTCTCAGACAGCATGGCAGTGCTGCTGGCATTAAGGAGCCACACGGTGAATTCCGGGCTAATACACGAGTGCCACCAACGCCTGAACCAGGTTGGTAACCTCAATAATATAACCATTCAATGGATCAAAGGACATAGCGACTCCCGAGGCAACGATGCAGCGGACGAACTCGCACGAAGGGGCTCGAGCATGGCGGCGGTGGGCCCAGAACCCATCGTGCCGCTACCTTTCGGCTATCTTCGCACGCTGGTAAGGAAACGTACCAAAGAACTTCACGCCAAGCTGTGGCTAGACCACGGCGAGTGTAGGCAGGCCAAGAAGGCGCTTCCCGCCATCGACGCTCGCCTCACCAAACAAGCGCTCCGGCTAACTAAACTGCAGCTACGCACAGTAACGGCTGCCATCACTGGACACGGTACTTTTAACAAGCACCTCTTTGTTATAGGAGTCACAGATAGTCCTCTGTGTCGAGCCTGCATGGAGGAAGAAGAAACAGCAGCCCACGTGCTCCTGCACTGTCCGGGGGTTGCCCCATACAGGGCCAAATACTTCGGTGACCCAGGTACTCTCCGCGAGATTGCCAGTAACACCAAGGGGTTGCTGGCTTTTCTCGGGGAGCTGGGGTGGATCGAGTGATATTCCCACCCGCACGTAAAATACGCGCATTGAGCGTGGAGTTGCGGACACCAGCCCGTTATACTTATACTTATACTTATACAACTCCTCGCGGAGTTGACTGACTTCAGACATATATTATTGAAAAAATTAAACAACTAAAAATTAGTCGTCATGACGAAATTAAAACCCTACAAGGCCTAACACCCTAACAACCTAACTCCCCGGGTGGACGGGCCCGGGGGTGTGTGTGGCCTCCCTGTCAGGGGGGATGGTGTGTGTGACAGGGGAGGTGTGTACCTACTGGTGTGCCCTAAGCTTGTAAACCTGTCGCCAGTCTTATTGTGCGACAGGGCCCTATTGGGGTCTAGTGCGAAGGGGTAGACACACCCAACCGACACTAGGTGTGTAGCTGTGGAGAGAACCAGAGACTAGGTTTGACTAGGAGATCCCCCAAGGCCAAGCTCCTAGCTCTCGACTCCAATGGGTAGCCTCGCCCTGAAGGGGTCTGGCGGGTAGTATTGGGGCACCACCCTCTTGGTTTCGTTGGCACCGTAAGGTTTCCACCAAGAACCACGAAACTGTGGTTTTTCCCTGAGGGGGCACAACGTTTTGACGATATTTCTCTCAAACAGAAATAGATGAACAAAAGTTGTCTTGAAAAAGACACCAATTGTTCGATGGGTGTAGTCTGAGACTACGGATGACGTCACAGCGCTGGGGACGCGCGACGAACCGGTGACACTGATAGCGCAGGTAGCGATACACGTCCGTACGCGGCGGCGGTCAGACGGCGAGTGTGCGTCGCTCCGACCTCTGTCGGTCCTTTTATACCCGAACACAAAAGAGAAGTTTGAGAAAATTCCCTCATTTTTTTAAATAGGGAATTATTTTTCTTTGTGAATAAAGCATTCACAAAGAAAAATAATTAAAAAATAAACTTTAAGATAAAAGAACCAACAAGGAAGAAGTTACTTTACGCCCTCGGCATACGGTCAAAATTGCAATGGCAATTATGCCGCCGACGCCCGACGCGCTGACCTTGTGAATGGAAGTAGGTACCTGAAAGAATGTACCTACTTGGCTCTTGTGGGTACTTCACAATTATTAGCGAGGTGTCTTGAAGATTCTATATGACCGTCGTAACAATATCATCCTTTACACAGTCCATCCATCGTTTCTTCAGACATCAGGTACCGAGTGTTGCCATTTGGCACAAAGCTAAGTTTAGGGCCCTTTTGAAATGAGTAGTTACCTTACAATTTATTTGTTGACCTTCTTTTACCTTAACACAAAGTAATAAAAAAATGGTTTATTGTTTTACAAATACATAATTTTGCTCTTTGGGTTCACTGAGACAGTGGGATCACTGTTATACTATGACATATCTTCTGACATCTTATTTATAGTTTTTTTTTTATATTTATGCCCATAATCCCGCATAATCTTAAACGGAAAAACTTGATTTTGAAACAAAAAAGGCAACATCTAATCCACGATGGCGTGCGTGTGGTTTATAATCCTCTATTAACTGCGATCATAAACTTAAATACGACTAAAAACCAAAATGATTTTAAGTAATTACGAAATAGAAAACTTGGAACTGCGCCTTCAACACATAAATCTTACTTTTAATAGCTATTTTATTGCCAAGGAAAACTATTATTGCACAATTTTGAAGTTCCCAACCTAATTAGAGAAATGGCTCCTGATTCTCTGTTATTAACTGTAAAATTTTAATGATTGCAGTGAAAATTACACCGTACCTGTACGTGATAAGGTGTTAATTCACTTGATTTACGACTTTATATTATTCCCTGCGTCATGATTGCCATAATTTTGAACTAAACCGTTTTCAATTGCACAGAACGGTTACGTTACAGGCATAAGGCGGCAAAAGATTAATTAGACTGATTGAATAATGACGCCAGTTATTATCTGTGGTACATTTACTTTCAAAAGTGAAAAAGGTACTAAACAAAAAGTTTGAATCTATTCTAAGTTTTAATAAAATCTGATGAAGGCGTTGATCACATTTTGTGCCTCCATCAAGGTGATCTGATGAGTTGGTGAATGTTACGGGAAAGGGTACGAGGGTGGCCGATGTTCATCAGATGATGATGATGATGATATCTTATCTACAATACTGCTGTAACTTTGAAGGGAAGGTTGGCTCAGTGACAGCGAGTGGCTACAAACAAATATTTGAATGACCTACAGGAGTTGTGTCAGAATGTTTGTGAGTACAATATAGGAGAAATTACTAGTGTAAGCCTTACGTTTTAAGTACCAGTAACTAAGTAGGTATTATCATAATAATCGACTATCCGCTAAAATAATTCTTAATGAAGCTACGTCGCACCTAACTTATCGGAACTCAAGAGTTGGAACAGTTCGAATCACATCCCATGGGGCTTATAAATCATAGCGAAAGGACTTGTTTGACAACTAAACTAATAACTTAGTATTTGCATCAGAGCTACTGGTCACCTTCACGAACGAAATAACAGAACACAAACAGTAATATCGCAATAAATCTTACTTGCATAATATCATACAAAGACTCAACCGCGTAACTTCACGTTCTCAAATAATATATTTCATTCAGCTTCTCGCGACGACAGTATTTTCTCACCGATTTGAATCACAATTCCTAACTGCACCACGCGCTCAAAACGTTTTTGCGAAAATGAAAATATTTTCCGACGATACCATAAAAGACTATTTAAATATCATCGGCGAAAGGAATGAATTTGACAAAGTCGTGACTTTACCCTTGTTAGTTCAAGAAATCCTCGGGCAAAATGTCTTAGATCTAAATTGGAATTTGAAAAACAGAATGGCGAAGCAAATTTTCATTATCTTCTTACTAATTTACGTGTATTTCGGCACCAAAGAGTACCTGAAAGATACGACAGAACTACCAGCAAAAGGCGAAGCTTATTATACTTTCTCAATAACCATCTTCTTTTCTTTTAAATACTTGTTTTTCATTAACGACCGCGAAACTTTTCGAAAGTCTTACTTGATTGCAAAAACATCGCTGTTGGACATGATACGGGCAGACTCCATTGAGAAATCAAACGAATTGTTTGCAAAAATAAAGACGGTCGTCAAAATATTGTTTGCTGGGGTCCTTTGCCCGGTAATGATGTACCTTCTGGTCGCGTTTTGGAATTATATTCTGGGTACGAGGGTGACTTTGTCGAAGACGACATCGATTTTGATGCCGATGACAAGCCCTTATTATGAAGTCGGGTTGATCCTGCATACCATTTATTTGGTCGAGATGGCATTTACTTATTGTGTGGTAGATCTGTGGTTTGCTGTACTAATGCTGTCTTTCTGTATGGCCAGCGACAGTGTGGTAAATAGATTGAAAATGAAGCCAAAGGAATTTGATGAAAGTGACGTGGAGTATATGGATCGTCTAAATAATACCCTAAGGAGTTTCTATAGAGACCATGCTATTTTGATGGAGTAAGTTGTATTCGTTTAACATGTCAGTTTTTCTCTTTTTCTCGACGGTTCAAATTTTAACTATATTTAACCGGTGGGCTTACCTGAAATGTATTTAGCATTTGAAGAGATGACAGTGGAAACGTTTTAACCTTATCATTGGTAACAATTGTGATTGTGTTGCTCGTTACTTAGCTACTTGACTCGTTTTATTCGTTTTTGCATTTCTTTTTTCAGTTATTTCAACATTACGACGGATATGTTTAAGTGGCAGACAGTAGTCCCTCTAGTGAGCACTTTATTCGCAATATGTTTGATCTATTTGTGTATGAGTGAGGTATGTACTATTATTCACTTTTATTTTGACTTTTCACAATAAATGTAGATTGTTTATGTAGGATCTAAACAATAGTTGTGTAACTGTTACTAACCTCAATCTTTTCTCAGTTAGGGTTTGGTCAAACAAATCAGAAATATCTGTATTTTTTAATGGTACAAGATACTCGCTACATTATTCCCAAGATGATGAGACTTTCAGTTGTTTTTGGACTTATCTGGTTACCACATTGTACTCGTAAAGTCTGATTTTGAGGACTTTGTTCTCTTTGGTGTTTTTTTGTTTTTTTACATATTGTTCTAGGAAATACAATGGATGTTTCTCACTAACTTAGTACCTACGATGATAGAAGCGTTCGCTTACAACTTTCTTGGTGAAGCAGTAAAAAATAAGGTAAGTTAAAAAAAAAACAAAGTAACAATTCAGCATGTTGATTGCGTCTGCGATTATTTTAATATTTACTAAAATTATAATTTCTTCCGTCAAATAGGAAACAAAATTCTACACGGCTCTTCTTGAGTTCGATTGGGCAAGCATGCGTCTCAAAGATAAGAAGAACTACCTTATTATTATCAGTTACATGAACAAGGAATTTAAGATCAAGACCGCACTGGGGAACGACTTGTCACTTGTTACATTAACCTCGGTAAGATTTTATACTTTTATTATGCATTGACATCACAATTGACGCTGCGTATTTTTTTGGAGTATTAATACTCTAAAAACACATACACACAAGTATTGAGTGAAGTGTGTTAAGAACATGTATGCTATTTTAAAGCTAATGTAATCACTGAGTGTATTCCGGTGTTCTCAATTTTCACAAATAATATTACTTAGCATTACTACCTACACACAAATTATGGCAAACGTTAAGTTCCTAAAGACCAGAGAATAAAACTTAATTTCACTTTAAAAAAAAAAATTGAAATATCAATAGTTGATTATTAGTAAAAATATAATGATAATGTAAAATGATGCTTGTACTGAGAATTTCTTATTTTCGTTTTAGGTATTCAAAGCGAGTTACCAAGGTCTTGCTATGATTCAAACAATGGAAACTTAAACACAATGAAGGACACGGAACTTACACTTACTAAAAAACAATTCGGCGCACCCTTACAAAGCACCAATTACAAAAACGGAACCCCAAATAGAGGAAGCCGTATAAAAATAGAGAGTCTTTTATTTTTTTACTGAAACCGATTTACCACCAATCAGATGGCATTTGCACGCCCCGATTGAAGGAAAAAAGAAGTGTATTATAGAAATCGGACATTGAAAAAGGTGGAGTATATCAGATGGTACAAATCTACGGTTGGGACGTTTTTCGCGCGACGTCCTAATTTTTTCGACTGATATTGTACGAATCACTTGAGGTAAAGAACGGAAGCAGTTTTCGTATGAGCTTGTAATTTAGTTAATAGATTTGCCGTCGCTTTTTCTTTCAATGAACGTTTTATTTCAAAAAGCCTTGCAAAAATAAAGTACCTATCAAAAGCAGAAATAAAAACATTGGGCATATTCCAAATGTTTAATTTTCTCTTAAAATTAATTTTATTTCAAGTTTCTCCGAATATCGTTGACCTTTTTGTAGAATTTGACACATAAACAAACAATGACCCTAAGAAGTAACCAAAACAAATTATAAATTAATGTACCATTCAAACCTTTCTAAAAATATCGACGAAATATCAACGTCAAAGCCATTGAATAAGCTATTGAGTTAGAAACGTAGTAAAATATGCCAATACCAAACTGATTTTGGACGTAACTTCTCGCTCAAAGTCCATTTAAATACTCGAAGGTAACCGGGAACCGCTTTGAACCGCTTTCAACTGGTCTGAACCGATTCAGACCAGTTTGATCTGGATCAGTGTTCAGTGCGCAATACCGTGAAAATGCTTTACGATCATTGCCATGGAGCATTTATAGCCGAGTTAAAATTCTCACGGACTGTATTCTACTTTAGCGTACTACGAGTATTCGCATTTACCTTTGTGAGCACTTTTTGGTATTGGTTGAGTAATGGACGCTGAAAAAATACGGTGAAGCCTTTTAGTAGTTTTTTTTTTATTTCTTTCTCTTCCCGTCAAAATATCGGTGTGGAAATGATTCAAGTGGGTTTGCATTCCCCACAATACGGGGAATACATAAGTTTGTTTTTGACTATGAAATAACATTCTACTTCACATGCTGTTACGTGGGCTACTGATCGACTGTGTCAATCATCAGGAAGATTAGTGATGTACTATTAGTGATTTTACGACCAGTGAAGAGCAGCTATCAATAGTCATACATTTTGCTATAAGTGTAGATTTTTTTTTATTGCATTCGAGGTGGAATTCACAACCGAGCCCCGAACGAGGTTGTTATGGAACCAAAAACCGCAACAAATAACCTCGTGTATCAAACGACTTTTTTAATGGACTTTCGAAATAATAAAACAGTAAAATTAATTAAGAACACGAGTAAATTTTAATAGGTTCATAAAATATTTATTTTTAAAATAAAGACTAAAAGAAAAAGAAATTAAACCAATTTGGACTTAGCTTTTTTTTTTTTTTTTGGTGGGTGTAAAATCATCGAATAACCCCTCCCGCTCTTGGGCAGAGCGAAAGGGAGTGTCAGACTTCTACTGACTAAAAACCACCCATGTTCCTTCTTCGCCCTCTATGTCGAGGCCGCGATAACCGTTGGACTACCCGCGGCCCCGACAGGCGTCGGCCCTTTCGGGCCCCTCCCATGTTGCTGACATCTCTTTGAGGCGCGCGTGGAACACGAACGCGCCGTCGACACGGCCTGTTTTCGTCGTGAGACGGACGGACGGCGAGTTAGCCCATCACTCACCGTCCACAGGCCCGCGTCTACGGTGGCCGGAGGTCATCGCGGGACCCCCGACGCCCGGAGCGCCTCCCGCGGCGGCTGGGACGAGAGGTTCTCTCCCTCATTTGGACTTAGCTTATGTATAGTTAATCTGTGTATTTTTAACTGCCCTTGGTAGCGGTAAATGAAAGCACCCTATGCATATAGTGGAATGCATTGCTTGTTGAAAACGACAAATAAGGGACAGTTTTTGAGGAAGTGTTTGAAAAAAATATTTTTGTTATATTGGTTTAAATGACCAAACAGTTATCCTACTAATATTATAAACGCGAAAGTTTGTAAGTATGTATTTATGTATGCATGGATGTTTGTTACTATTTCACGCAAAAACTACAGAACGGATTTGTATAAAATTTGGTACACAGATAGTTTATAACCTGGATTAACACATAGGATAGTTTTTATTCAAATTTTTATCTTCCCGTGGTATAATTTTCGATTTGTAGCGGGCGAAGCCGCTGGCAACACCTAGTTGGAAAACAAAAACTATTTAGCTTAGGCCCTTACCCTAGTCAGTTTAAAAAGAGTTGTTTTGTCCATTTTAGAATTTACAAAAAAAAACACCTTTATTGAAGCAAATGGTAGTGGTCCACAGTAATCCCGTGAGGTAAGTGTGGTAATTCAAAATCTTTCCCCCCTCCTTCCCCCCTCGGAGACCATACATGTGATGATTGAACTCCGCGACGTGGCGTAGCTAGAAATAAAATAGTTTGCCATTGTACGACGTTATTTTAAAACCTTGAGAACTTTTCTCGGGAAGTTTTCTTTGGGGAGTGAAAATCGTTCTGTGTGAAAAAGTACGAGGTGTGAATAGCATGTGAAAATAGAAATTGAGAGAATTGCATTAGAATTTCCTGGGAAGCTTAGGTTTACCTGCGGGTTTTCGAAATACAGTTAGTGCAGCGTAAAGATAAAGAAGCTTGTTTTGAATGGAGTTCCTTATCGCACTTTATCGTTTTGATTTGTTTGTGGGTTATGAAACTAGACCGAAAAAACGTAATAGTGCCTATAAAATTTAATCAAATCAAATCAATCAAAAATATTTATTTGCTAGAACATGGTATAATAAGGTGTTAGGTACAGTAAAGTTTAAACAGCATATTCTGCCATAAAATGGCGTGCAAATGTTTCACAATTAAATTAGCAATGTCAATGAATTAAATTAATGTCAAAATTTACAGATTCTAGTGATTTATCCTCTAAATAGTCCTTAATGGTATAATATCGATTAAATAGTAATAAATTAAATAGTCTATTTTTAAACATAGTCAGCGGTAAGTCCTGAAGACTGTTTGGTAAATGATTATAAATAATTATTGACATGCAGTATACATTCTTTTTAAATAATTTAAGTTCAATTGGTGGCAGCTTAAGTCTATCTTTATGCCTTGTTCGGCTATTTGGCCTCTCAGTATTTGCTTTAAATAGATTGTAGTTTTTCTTAAAGAATATACATATTTCCAAAATATACAAACATGGCACTGGTAGAATTTTCAGTTTTTTAAATAGTGGCTTACAGCTGTCTAAAAAGTGAGCTCCACAAATTGCTCTTACACATTTTTTTTGCGCTTTGAATACTCTATCAATGTCTACTGAGTTGCCCCATATAATAATGCCATATCTAAGTACAGAGGAGACATATCCATGGTAAGCCAGCACTGCAGTATCATAGTTTACCGTTTGCCTAATTCTTTTTAAGACATAAATAAAACGATCTACTTTTGAAAGAACTTTATCTATGTGTGCTTTCCAATTGCAATTTTTGTCGACCGTTATACCCAAGAATACACAATTATCGACAGTGGACAAGTGAGAATTATTATAATGAATGTCTATGGTATTATTTATGTTTGAATTGTATGTCTGAAATTGTATAATGTTTGTTTTAGTCATATTTATTTTTAAGTTATTTTGTTCCAGCCAATTTATTGCATTGTCAAGAGCTTGGACGATTTCAGTTTCTAGATTTTTGTTATTGTCGCTCTTAACAATCATTGTAGTGTCATCAGCGAATAGTATACAATCTTTGCCTATCGCCTCTGGAATGTCATTAATGTAAACTAGAAAGAATAGTGGGGATACGGTACCTCCTTGTGGTGTGCCATAGTTGTTTTGTTTGTATTCCAACCTGTAGGTTTTTTTTTTCATTTAGACATGTTTTTGTCATTTCAACGCACTGTACTCTTTCAGACAGATAACTTTTGATCCAGTCGTTTGCCTTACCCCGGATTCCATAATGTTCAAGCTTAGATAGAAGTGTTTTATGGCAAACAAAATCAAAGGCTTTTGTCATATCTAGGAATACGCAACTTATCTTAGATTTCTGATTCAAACTTTCAGTTATGTGTTTTATCAGAGTAAAACATGCTAACGTCGTTGAACTGCCCTTCCTAAAGCCAAATTGTTCTTTTTTAAGAATATCGCAGGCTGTCAGAAAATTCTCTATTTTAATGCACATAACCTTCTCAAAGACTTTAGATAATATTGGGATTAAAGTTATAGGGCGATAATTGCTCATGTCAGTTTTTTCACCTTTCTTATAAAGTGGTTTGACAATTGACTTTTTTAGACGTGTTGGGAATACTCCTTCTGTTAAAGACAGGTTTATAATGTATGTCAAGGGAGACACCAAATACATTGCACATATTTTTAACACTTTAGTGGTCAAGTCATCATATCCAGTCGAGTTAGTGTTCCTTAGACTGTGAATTATTTTATAAACATCTGATTCATCTACAGGTGTAAGGAAAATAGTTTTAGGATTTTGGGGAGTGGTAATTTTAAAATCAGATTGCTTGTCTTTATGAGCATTATTGGTCGTTCTTGTTTGGGATATAAAATAGTCATTAAATAAGTCACATATTTGGTTTGGGTTGTCATAAACTTTACTATTAGAATTAACTGTGTCAACTTCAGTGTTACTTAATATTTTATTTGAATTTGTTTTAATCATGTTCCAGGCCGCTTTACTTGTATTTTTGGCCTTATTTATGTAGTTTAAGCTATTAATCTGCTGAGCCTTGTGTATGCATCTTTTCAGTATTTTAGTGTAGTCATCATATTGTTTTTTGTTTTGTTTTTTGTTATGTTGGTAGAGATGGTATTTTAAATATAATGTTCGTTTTTTAATGCAGCATTTCTTTATACTTTTCGTAAGACCTCTATTTTTTATTTGCTTACAAATCTGTTTGACTTTAATTATAGGAAAACATAGATTGTAGAACAGGGTAATTATATCATGTAGTCTATCGAAGGCCTCATTTGTTGTCTGAGCTTCGTAAACTTCGGAAAAAGATAGACTTGCGATGCAGTTATTAAATTTTAATATGTTTTTCAAGGATTGACCTAGATTTCTCTGGGATCCCATCATCAGATCCGGATTTGTTGACAATAAGACAACCTCGGCAGTATATCGGTGAACATATAATATATGATTTATATTATAAAAAAACACACACACACGAATATAGAACCTCCTCCTGCTTGGAAGTTGGTTAAACACTAATAAGGTTCATTTGCTTTGCTTTATTATTACGCGTTTCTGGCAGCATTATCAAGCTACAAACTTTCACAATCAATCTTGAACCTAATACTTTAGCGATAAAGTTGAAAATTTAAAGATTGTAGTACTGAATAGTTTCATTCAATATCTTGATAATATTCAATAGATACAAAATCTTGCTCCCAGGATTGAGGAAAAATACAACAAGTGAGAAAAATTACGAAATATAAAATTCGAGTGTGCACAATAATTATATTAAAACGTAAGACAAAGAAGACACTTTTTTATTTCACGACGATTATCCTGCAGTTCGTTAGAAGCTGAAAATGTCGCTGATTAAATAAATGAGGGTTCTGTAGCGATTTTTGTTTCACTGCGTCAAGTAATCTTAGATTCTTCACAGGACCTGCATTGTCCGACATAAAATGTTCCTATTTTTTTCAAGATCCTTTGTTCAATATTTATAAAAGCCAATTTTTCGTAAAGAATATTATTATTATTATGCCCAGTCATTTTTTCTGTCATTACATTTGAGGAAAGATTGAAAACATGAAAGACAAACTGCATTATTGCTGTCTGTAGTCTGTAAAACAAACATGGAGATATATATAGATATATTTTTCTTAAAAAAAGTCTTCTTAAAATTGTTAATGGTTTTATCGAGTTTTCATTATCTGGCCACCGATAGTGAAAACTCGTTAAAACCATTAACATATTTTGAGAAAAAAAAAATAACTGAAATAATGTTACGGCTGCAAGAGTATTATGAGAGACCTAAAAAGAAAATGTTTTCATTATGATTCTTTAAAATATGAATAGCTGACCGAGTTTTTTATTCGCTGTGGCCAGTACCAGCACGAGTATGATGTAAAACCTAACACGTGACTTCCATTTATTTATTTTTAATTGGTAAGCATTTTTATTACCGAAATGGCGACGGTCGGTAACGTTTACTGTGGCGTGTCCATAGTTATTGCATACTGACTAATGAGGTCACCCTATTTTGAAATAATAAATTAACCATTTAACCAGCTATGCTCGCGCCAGTAGCTTCACAGGTTCCTGCCCCATTCATTTATTAAAAATAATTTTGCTCATGTTTTGATTTCATTTCATTGCAGTCTAATCTGAAATCTTTTTTTGGGGGGTGGAGGAAATCATCAAAAATGACTTTTCCCGCTATGAGCGAAGCCGAAGCGACTGTCAGACTACTACTGATAAAAACTACCAAAGTAGGTATTAGTTTCTCTTCAATATTGTAAACGTTGTAATCCCACAAGTTGTTTTATTTAATTTATCTATCTTACATGTCATGTCATCTCACATGTAACTTAATTAACGCACATCCTGAAAATAGTTTGTTCAGAATCGTTTACTGAATCGATTTATAGCATTTTTAATATAGGTAATTTTTTATCCCAAAAATAATTAAAATTGTCATATTAACCCTGTACAGTCAAAACAAATTGAAATGGACCGTAAGTCAAAGTAATAAGACTATTTAATACAAAATAAATAAAAATAAACCTTATGACCAAAAAGTTCTCCAAGAATTGGTAAAACTAATTTAGTGAATAGCAATGTATATACATGTTAAATTAAAAATTCAGTTTATGTATTATGACCATCTTAATATTCTAATTGGGGTGTTTGAGGGTGTGCGTTAATTACGTTACATGTTGTATACTGCGGGATTAAAATAAAATGGATTTTTGAATCCCTATGTCGTTACATTTTATCATAACATTTTCCAAAGAACCCCAAAGTAAAGAGCAAGCTGGAATTATATCCAACAAAAGTAGTCGCTGCGTTAGCCAGCTAATGAAATTAACAGTCCCCGCTGAGTTTAGTTAATTTCAGTTTCACGGTAACTCTGGCCAACTGTTATATTTCATTGTAAGGATAACACCTGTGCTTTCAGGGAGCGGGAAAAATTGTACTAAAGATTTTGTGTAGTGTAGTGTACACACTTTGTGTAGTGTAGTGTACACACTTTGTCATTAGTTATTGGGTTTTAATAGCTGACATTATTTTTAAAGTATGGGGAGTTTGTTGTAATAAAGGCATGTTTACTACCGAACGTTTAATTTCCGATTAACTTACTTGGCATATCATTTCACACAAATTCTTTGTATTGCAAATATATTATTATTTGTACCTTATGCAGAACTTCTATTTAAATTTGTTACCTCATTTCGTCTCACTCCTGGGCAAAGGTTTCCCATTCCTTTCACTTCTTACGATAATGTGCGTCTTCTCGCCAGTTGGTGAGAAAGCCATCCAAGGCATCCCGCCATCTTTTTCTCAGAACTTCTATTTTCAAATAACATTTTAGTTAACCAATAAATAATTTAGAGGTCATAATATGTACAAAATAACCATCTTCTCCTCTCATGGAACTCTAACTTGAACTTTACTGTTTTAAGTAATTACCATTATGAAGTTGTATCTCGTTATGAATTTAGACACAAATTACGCGTCAAGTTTGACGGCTGTTTATTATTCAGAATAGCTAGGGTCTAGATTAAGTCCCGGGAACTTAGCACAGTAATTTCTTATAAGCGTCTATGGGAGTAACTTTCAAGTGTTCACGAGTTTGAAGTTTGTTGACTCCAACGTTTTAGGTAATTTAGTGAAGTGGAATTATGTATTTTACTCTTAGATATATGTAACGTGATGTTTCACATCTTCATTTTTCAAGTTCATTCTTTAGAATTCAAAGAAAACGGGTTAGAGGAAAACATTCATCTTATCCCAATTAGACAGTTACAATACACAATCATATTATATATGACACAATCGGTAATGATCCTGCGATCTGCAGGGTATTGCGTATCTTTTAAATGACAGTGGCAATCATATAGTGTCCATCAATTAACTGTCAAATAGTTACATTTTGTACTAAACCATAACCAATTAGACAGTTAATCCATGGACAATATGAAAGCCACTGACATTTGAAAGATACGCAATAGCCCTGCAGATCCTTTTTTTTCTCTTCCCTCATTTTCTTTGTCCATGTTCATGCATTTGGTCATACTAGGGTACTCTCGATAGTTGAGAGTACTATCAGGTCAGTGTATGTTTTTTTTAAGGGCGTCCGTCTCAGTGTTTTTCTTAAGACGACTTATCACTCACTTCACACAAGAAGATAACTTAGACTCATCTTTAAACGCATGTGGCATGGAATCTTCTTTCTTTATCATGTGGTCAGTGTCTAGATTGGTGTAAGAGTATTTATACCGCCTCGTGGGCATCTGACTTGGCTTTACATGCCCTCGAGAATTATCTCTCAGGCGGTTTGGATTCCTCACCATATTTTTCTCCACAGAATCAAGTGATAATTATACAATTGGCAAACTAATCCGAAAAATCAGAGGTGCGTGTCTTGGGTTCGAATTTGAGACCGTTGATTTGGCAGTCCGACGGTCACACAACTGCATGTCATATTAAGAGATTTATGTTGACACTGCCGTAGACATGCGTCATTTATACCCGACTACGGCTAAGCTTAAAGGAAGGGTAATGATTTTGGCAGTCTATGTATGTATGTATGTTTGTATGTTCTACTATAGCGCCTAGACTACTGAACGTATTTTAATAAATGAGGTGTTAATAGATTTGTAAGAAGCCCGGGTGACATAGGCTATATAAATTTTAACAATTCTTTTTATGACGGAATTTTTGCACAAAAACCTAAACCAAACTTATCACCCAAGTCAAAAGTCTAGCTCCAAATCTACAATGTGAACTGGAGACTAGACAATTTTATGTAGTTAATGGCAGTTCTTAGACTAGACGTTGACAAAGGCGGGAAAGACGATAGATTAGTAGGAGCTCGGTGTTACCCAAGCGACGGGCTTAACGACTAACTGACGACGGTGGGGTTTAAAAACAGAAGAATTATCTAGGGCTTAGGATGGGGCAAGGGGTTATAAAAACTGTATCTTTATTCTAAGAATGTTTTAGCGGAAAAAAACGAACTAATACTGCCGTCTTGTTGTCAAAGCCGGAGGGTGTGTTGTGAGTCAGCGTTAGATCTTTGCAAAGGTAAATTTTAATATAAACCAGCTTTTTCTGCGACATTGTTCTCGTGGATGTTATGTAGGAAATTATCTTATGTGAACTTACTAGTAGACAACGTATTTATCCTATGTGTTAACCTAGTTTGAGTACCTTTCACCTAAATTCTGCCGTTAAAGTGTGAAAACTGAAGAGACAGAGAAAATTACTACTACTTTCGCATTTGTAATATTGGTGTGGATTGCCTGGTCACCAATACTGAATAAGTTCGCTATTTAAATTTAGTCTTTTTCTGGGATAAACCTCCAACTCGATTTCTAAACTACTGTAACTCATGAAAGAGTGGCAACCACCAAAAAAGCGCAGAGTAAATGAAGCTTGATGAAGACCCTGAGAAACAATTACAAGACAAACGAACGAACGACAGAGGCTTGATACCTGGACGGACACATAACTGAATTACACACACACGGACTTCGATACCTAACAAAGGTGTCCGTTACCCAGATATTGAGACCTGTCTCGGTTTTCATGAGAGGAAACTTACAATCATGAAGCTAAGGTAATAGAGGTGGTATTTGCTTTGTTAGACTACCATTGCTGCATTGTAATAATATTGTAAACACTCGACGATCGTCATAAAAAATCTATTGAAATGATCGTCGCATGAAAATGAGACAGTGACGTGACTTTCATTGTGATAAGCATTGTGACCTGACCAGAGGCCATAGAAAGAGAACTTTATTATCATTTCAAACCAAAGGCTACTTACTCCTGGACTGGACAAAGGCCTATAGTATGTGTAGTTACATTGACAAGGCCTGTGCATCTCGTATCCAGCATATCTCCGCAACTTTCGCCAAGTAATCGGTCCACTTAGTTACGTCTTCCAATTCCAGATCGCTGCAGAGTTTCTCGGCTGCATCAGCCAACTGATCTGCAAGCGATGTTGCCACTGCCACTTAAGTATCGCAATTCTTAGGGCTACGTCGGTATCCTTATCTACTGTAAATTGTTTGAGCCTTACTCTAGAACAATAATTTACCATATCCAATCTTAAACCAAACATTCATCTCTAACAATCACTGGCAGTGTCTAAGGCACAGCTTATGACAACGCGAAGCTGAAAAATCATTATTTTCTCATTAGACCCTAATTTTGGACACTGTACACTGCTGCTGATATTCATCAAAATTAAGTGTTAATAATATATATACACCATGGCTTGATATAAAAGCAACAACATTTTTTTAAGGATTTTGCTTTTCCTTTTTATTTTTGGAGCATAACATCACGCTTGTAATCCGTGGAGGGTTAGGCAGAGGTGTAGCTGTTAGTACACCCACATTACACCACATTTTTCGAATAGAACCCAGCACCAGGAGTTTTTTCAAAACATTCGTGTGAAAGTGGCAATAGGGTATTTAACCAAAAAAATCTAATTAGTACGTCAGATAGATTTTCAAAAAATAATGGACACTTTTTTTTTTTTACTCATACTAAAGATGAAGACGATACAGTGCTACGAAAAGTCGCGCCAAGTTGTGTGAGGTCACAAGGTTAGTACTTTTTCACCCACAAAGTGACGTCAAAAGCCGACTCATGATCTCTGACACGTTTTATTTTCGTTAATTTACATTAATTTGATAAAACAAAAAACATGTATCCATCACTTTTTCATCCATTATTTTTCGATAATCCAACAGACGGACTTATTGGATTTTTTTGGTGAAATACCCTATTCTGTGTTCTCCTGAAAACATGAAACTATGATCATAATAAAATGTTTTTAATCTTGTTTTTTAAACAGTGCCCCTTTTTACCATTAGTCGAAGAATTAATAAAACAAATTGTCTTTTTTTTTTTTTTTGTAAACGAAATTGGAATACAATATTAGACTTGGAATTAATTCTGTATCATTGTTTCGTTTAGAAACCTTTAATCTCACAAACACAAACAGCTACCCGTACCTGTAGGCCATACAAATATTTGTTCAATGCTAAAATCGAATCCAACCATCAATCGCTTAGCCACTGCTCTAACCATGCCGTACCTCTACTGGTTTAGAAAATACAATT
Organism: Diarsia rubi; assembly: GCA_932274075.1. Lineage (NCBI taxonomy): Eukaryota > Metazoa > Arthropoda > Insecta > Lepidoptera > Noctuidae > Diarsia > Diarsia rubi. Next base: position 18,628,533 of record OW026417.1, on the reverse strand, counting down.
TTTATTTTTTTAATTAGCCGTAAAAACAAGTTGCATAATTATAATTATTTTTATTACAATCATTTCTATTGACGTCAATGAATTGTGAACTGAGTGTTGAGTACAAGTAAAAACGATACACTTACTTTATTATACTTAATTAGGAAAAAAAAACACTGAGTAGGTACAACATGTTACCCACAATTCCAATAATATTCAAGATTTTAACAACGATAAATTCACAAAAATAAATAACTCTCCGCGCAGGTGGTGTCGCAAACCCAGCTAGTCTTACATAATCTCGTTTTACGAGTCCCACGGGAAGACGCAACAATATCCATCGTGATTAACTAATTTAAAAGCTTGTCGTAAAATATACAACAAACAAAATATTACTTAATCCTTTTCTATCAAGTGGGTAAGCTTTTAAACCAGTTAATGACAGAGGTTGCCAAGTTTTTGTTGATTGTTACTTTCTTGTTACATAGTTAAGGGTCTATATGCGCTGTTGGGTTATTTCAATAGGGATGTTTACTGACTTTAAAAAATGTGATGCTAATTAGTCCGTTTGTTAGATTATCGAAAACTATTGGATGCGTATTTTTTGTTTTATCAAATCAATAAAAATTGACGAAGATAAAACGCGTCAAAGATTTAAGTGGGGGTTGGCGACGTCACCGCTAAAAATTGTCACACTAATGTCTTAAAGTATGACGCCACACATGTTTTCAAAGCACTGTATCGTCTTCATTGTTTGTTTACGTAAAAAAAGAAAAAAATAACGTGTCCAATATTTTTTGGTAATCTGTATGACGGACTAATTAGATTTTTTTTTTAACATCTCTATTACTTATATATCGATTTCAGGATGGTTCATTCTCTGCCTTTTCAATTCACACACACAATATCACGCCTGTAATCGAGGTCGCCGAAGGTCGAGGTAGAGGTGTACCTAATCGTACACCCACATTGCATACAAATTCTGTTCCATTTAAGTATTTATTCAGTGAATAGTGACTATTCGGACATGGTGAATCAGACTCTACTGTCTGTGTGCGTTTGTAACGGCACCCTGTTCCAAAAGAGATGATCTCAAAAATGAACCCTCATAATCAAGCGCATAGAGATACTTTAAAATACACAAGTTGCCTCGCGAAGTCGCGGTAAATACTAATTAATTTGCAGCGACAAACTTTGCTCCCGGTTGCATCGTTACAAACTCCCTGTTTTATCAAGAGTGCGACCCGACCCCGGGCAAAGCTTGCCATTTGTCCTAGCTGGAACAGTGAGGCAGTGACGTCATTACTTGCAATGCTAATATTTATGCTGGTGGAAAAATAATAACAGATGCATGGTTCGAACGATAGTCGCTGGCCGTAGTGGGTTCGTGAATGACGTCACAACTTATTGAGACCGCTCCGTACCTCTGAAAGCAGGTGTTAGTCCCGACTGTAAATATAGTACAGACATTTTGTCACTTCGGAAGTCCCTCGAGCTAATCCAACAAGCCTGAACTGAGCTGCTACTGAAAAATTATATAAATGAAAAATGCTAAGAACACCGACTGATTTAAGTTACGAACCAGACTTTGACCACTAGAGCAACCTAGAGGAAATCTTATATCCAGCTGTCCTTTTTCTTACTAGGAAGCTACATCCCTCCATCACTATTTTCATATCCAGACCTGTTGACACTAGAAATCCCTTTTTTTTTTTTTTTTGGTGGGTGTAAAATCATCGAATAACCCCTCCCGCTCTTGGGCAGAGCGAAAGGGAGTGTCAGACTTCTACTGACTAAAAACCACCCATATTCCTTCTTCGCCCTCTATGTCGAGGCCGCGATAACCGGTGGACTACCCGCGGCCACGACAGGCGTCGGCCTTTTCAGGCCCCTCCCATGTTGCTGACATCTCTTTGAGGCGCGCGCGGAATACGAACGCGCCTGTTTTCGTCGTGAGACGGACGGACGGCGAGTTAGCCCATTACTCACCGTCCACAGGCCCGCGTCTACGGTGGCCGGAGGTCATCGCGGGACCCCCGACGCCCGGAGCGCCTCCCGCGGCGGCTGGGACGAGAGGTTCTCTCCCTCTCGCGTTCCGCCACCTCCTTCGCCAGCATCACTGCTTCGCAGAAGGAGGCGACGGCGTCCCATTCCTCCTCGCCCCGGACCATGGCTTGCACCAGGGCCGGGCGCGAGAGGTCGCCGCCGCCGATCGCCGCTACGAGAACACGGCGGGGCTCCGCCCAAGCGGGGCACACCTCCACTGTGTGCTCCACCGTGTCCTCCGGCCGATCCTCACAATGGTGCATCCAGGCGTTTCCTCCCGTCTGATTCGGTGCAGGTACCTCCCGAAACAACCGTGTCCGGTGAGGACCTGCGTCAGACGGAAGGTGAGGGCGCCGTGGTGCCTCTCAAGCCACTCCTCAAAGAGGGTACTTACCGCCACTATCGTGGCGTGCCCTGCACGGGGTTGCGACAGTCGCTGTCTCCATGTCGCCATGAGATCGCACCGGAGGTCTGTCCGCCACGCAGCAATTTGCCGCGGCTGCGGAGTGACCGGCCATTGATGCAGGCGCGCGAGGACTATCGCCTCCAGATCCCACGGCGGCAATCCGGCAAGGAGGTTCGCCGCTTCGCGGGAGATCGTGCGGTACCCCCGTACCATCCTTACGGCCATGACCTTTTGGGGCACGTTCAGGTAGTGGGCGGCCCGCTTCCTCAAAGCAGGCGCCCACACCGGGACCCCGTAAAGGGCCATAGACCGCACGATCCCCGCGTAGAGCCTCCGGCAGGAGGCGTTTGGCCCCCCCAGATTGGGCAAGAGCCACCTAAAGGCAGCCCCGGCCCGCTCCAGTCTGGGAGCCAAACGTCGGAAATGCTCCACGAAGTTCCACCGGCTGTCGAGGACGAGTCCTAGGTACTTCAAAGTACACTCGACGCCGATGGGAACCCCTCCCACCATTAACTGGGATCCCGACGGCAGCGCATTCCCACGTCCATGGAAGCCCATGGCCTCCGACTTGTGAAGCGCCACCTCGAGAGCCAGCTGCCGGATCCTCTCTACGACTATCGCAACCCCGCGAGTCAAACACTAGAAATCCCTGACACCACTATATAACTAAGTCACCTTAGGATACAGCTGCACCGGGTCAGTATTGCCTCAATTCTTTTTAAACGTTTCTTGACACTTGGAATTTTCCCTGTATTGTGGGTGCGTTTACAAACATTTAAACTCACACACACAAGCAGCTAGACCCAAAATAGCTAACTGTAGGTCATACAAATATTATATTATCTATGAAATACGAAACTGCAACTTACACTGTGTTTATACCAAAGCACCGTAATGGTACCGTCTCGTGTCCTGATTAGGAGATGATACCAATTAGTATCCTTAACACTTGAAATGGAATGTGAAAGACCTTAGTTCTTTTGTTTTTTGTCGTCTGGGTGAATTTCGATGAAAGTTGGCTTACATTAAGGGTGCCTTACCACCAGAGATGTGCTATGCTACGTTGCTATGGATGCGTTTGATATGCACATAGCTTAGCACTGGTGGAAACCAATTCAACTAAGATAGGTTTTTTATTTGGAAGGATGCGTTTTATGGATGCCTGCTATGGGTTGTCGCGAGTGGTGTAGCTATGTGCAGAGCAGAGTACCTACAGCGCAGCTACTTTGCTGCGGTGCATCTTCATAGCACATTTAGTCGCGCCGCTACATAGCTTAGTATCAGTGGAAACGGTCACACAGTTTCACAGCTTAGCTGTTACATCCTCGCAGCATAACTGTATAGCACATCTCTGGTGGAAAAGCAGACTAAGACCATGACTAATTACCACTAGATATCTCGGTAAGACGTTCCCCATGGTATTATGTTCCGACATCCATGTGAGTGAAGCCGTGAGCCAAATACTAGTGTCTTATCAACGTGCAATGAGCTTTAAGTGGCTACCACCATTATTTATCCGGAGCCCATATCAATAAATACGGATAGTACAATCGATCACAGCGAGTCAAATGTCTACGTGCGACGGAAAAGTTTATTCCATTGGATTTATTTCGGATACAGATCATTTCGTTATGCGGGACGTGTGCTGAGTGCGGGTGAAGGAGGCTTTTTAATATTTATTTGGGAAAATATGGTAGAACGTTGATTCTAATGTGGCGTAAAAGGTTTGGTTACCACGGTTCTTTTTGAAGGTCAAGGCTAAAAGGCATCATCTGCTTAGCTTTTGCCCAACTACAAGTACGCATGCGGAGGTTGGTTTCTGGTCTAACTGGATCCAAGTAAATGCCAGGCACCGTATTACCGTGTGGTATTTGGGGCAAGTCTCATTTCCTCATGAACGTGATGGGAGTTGGTCTAGGATCTCTTCAGCTATGGACGCACCTTGACTAAAATGATAACCATGTCAAAAAGACTCTAAAGTTTCAGATTACGACGGCATCGGTGGGAGACCGAAGTGAAGGTGGCCACCATGGAAACTTGAAGGTACGGTGGGAGGCTTTTGCCCAGAGTGGGGCAATTAAGAAAGAATAATTTATTTGTCAACAATGCGTTTACATAAACTGATTAATCAGACACGCAAGGTATTGAATTAATATATGTTGTGAGCGTACACGTTTTGCCAATAGAGGCGAACAAATTTTGTAAGTAAAAAAAAAATACATTTAATTGCAATTATTTTACGTAAATATACAAAACAATAATAGAGGAAAGTCACCAAATATGAAATAGTATCTTAATATGGAATACCTTCATTTCTCTAAGACTATAAGTATGAAACGCAACACTCGACCATCTTCTGTTCCATTCGGTCTATTGCACCACGTACGTGTTAGTAGACCGAATGGAACAGAAGATGGTCGAGTGTTGCGTTTCATACTTATAGTCTTAGAGAAATGAAGGTATTCCATATTAAGATACTATTTCATATTTGGTGACTTTCCTCTAATCATGTCAAGATATTATAGTATAAGTATATTAAAGCCAAAAATAAATTAAATTATGTCCAGAATATTCATTATTACGCATTTAAATAGAATCCTTCAAAACTCAATTAATCTAACCAGGAAAACAAAGCACATTTAAATTGGCTTCTGGGTCAAACTTTCATCTATGTTTTTACCACACAAGATCTTCAATCATTTAAAGCAATGAACGACATCTCTGGTTTCTTTTTATTTATTTGGAAAAACCTCCCTCTAAAAATTCGTAGCTCAGCAAAATGTCCACAGGTAATGCATCGTACGCCGGCGATCTATCATTTATTTCAACGTCAGAAATCCATTACGGGGCGTCGTCGTCTCGCTGACTGAGTCGAGCCACTATCTAAGCAAATACGGTAATGTAGAGGGAACCCCGCGAAATCGACGACAGCGAACTGACGGTACCATTTTGGAGGTGGAAGAAAAATTGTGCAGTGTTGACATTGAAATAAATAACTTTGTTTTCTTAGTAGTAGAGTCTGGATTTGTGTGTGGTTGGTGGAAATAGGCTGGCCTCCTGTTACTTAAGACGAAAAACAAAAAAAAGAAATGATGATGGTACCTACCTATCGTAGCCAACCTACCTACCGTAGCGTACCTACCTGTCGTATCCTACTTTACTATTCGGGAAAATATATTCCGTTACGATTACTTTGATTTAAGAATGGCAAAAAAAGAAACTTCTGAACAGATTTGGATAAAATTTGGTACACAGATAGTTATAATCTGGAATAACATATAGGATAGTTTTTATCCCGATTTATCTTTCTCGTGGGATAATTTTCGAGTTGTAGCGGGTGAAGCCGCAGGCAACAGCTAGTTATTAACATATGTTGGTCCATCACTTCTATCATGGAACACTTCAGAAGATGATGGACGCTACTGCAAATGCTAACTCGTCGCCAAATTTTACGGTGACTCAATGGACGGATCGGGACAATTTATGTCCCGACACGCTAAGAAAAGCCAGTATTCCTGACCCACACCAATAAAAGCATCTGGGATATTAGCACCCAGCGAGTTGTAGCGACCATTACACGTTTTCGTATATCCACAAAGATCAATTATTTTATTACAACACTGTTCCATTTTTTATTTTAGCAATCTATATAAATTACAAAGTTTCTTCATAAACACCGAAGATGTAATCGGTCAACTCTATCCTAAAAAAATACTTTGACTACAGTTCAGTTGGTGTAACCTCAATCACTAAATAAGATCGCAGTAAAAACCGATGAAAGTGCCTTTACACACTAAACCAAAAAGAAAAACGTTAGTTCCTCCGAACATTTTCTCGTTCGCTTTAATTAAATCTTCAACACCGCAGAGCGCAGGATTAAACAAGGATTCACAGGATGTAGAAGGTTTTTTTTTTATTCCCGGCTGTAATTTTCTAGCTCTATCTCTGTTCTTAATCTATATTCGTTGGTTTAAATATCTTCGCTTGTGGTGAAACTTGTGCAGAGGGTAGTCCAGTGGTTGTTCCAGCTGCTTTGCTGGTCTAGTGGTCGTAAGCACAACTCCTGAGCATAAGGTCCAGAGTTCGGTTCTCAGGCAAAGTTGTTGGGATTTGTGCCTCGCTCCCTATAACATTGGAGTAAGTCATGAGTCCATAAGCCAACAACACTTACTGCCGCACTCAGAGAGCTTTGATGATCACTTAGTAAAGGTTTTGACAGTTTTGTCACACAAAAGTATGTGAAATCTTAACTAAGTGACGGCTTAAGTAATCATCACATAGGTATCTCTGAGTACCGCAGATTGTCATCGCACCATCACCGCATGAAACATCATTAAATCACGCCTGAAATCCCAGCAAGGTTACGTTACTCGCGCGGCACACGTACTATACGTGCATTCATAGAATGTCTGAGATCCATGCAAGCCAGTTTAATCCAAGTATTGCTAATAGAAGCGCGTTTCTAGTTACAAAACTAATTCCTCTAACCCTATCACAAAAATAAAACAAAAGCAATTAACCTCAAATCCCACTTGGAGATCTACCAACCAACTTCAAAAGACCAATTTATTTATAGAAAACGGGGCAAACAATACCAAAAACAATACAAACAAGAACTTTTGAACAACAACAAACCTACCTATTGATCTCGAAGTTCATTTTCCCTAAAACTATGACAAGCGAGAGTTTAAACACGATTCGCGGATTAGCGGCGAGATGAAACGCCTTCGGTTCGAAACCACCGAGCTTTTGGTTCAGACTAGTTTAGTCGTAATTGATTAATTTCTATTTTCTAAGTGTTTATGTGAATTATGGATGTAAACAGTGGAAGATTAGGCGGTTTTCGTGAAGGTTAAGGAAGACGAGAAATTGAGGAAGAGAATTGTTATGGTATAGTAAGTTAGCGGTTTAGTAAGGTTACCTACGTGCGTATTTATTCAGAGCACATCCGGACTCCACTTAGAGATTCCAGATGAAAAAAACCGGCCAAGTGCATGTCTGACCACGCACAATGTAGGGTTCCGTAGCTGCCTATCAAAATATGTATGTGAACTTACTAAACTGATTTACCACCCTGCCTACCTGCCTCCGATGATTGTTATTGTAAAAATAAAACAAACCTAACATATGCAGTTTTGAGGCATGTGCTCCCATACATTATGTTTATGAAAACATTTCAAACAAGTACATTTTATAAGTTGGTCGACTGTTACTCGTAAATTTGTAAACTGTGTACTTAGCTGTTATAGTTTTTCTTTTATTTTCGTTATATGTACTACACTACTACCATGATATTTTTCGCACGCCCAAACATAATCCGTACAGGTGGCTTAGGTTGGCACACTTGAGTCTAACAAAAATTTGCACTATAAAGCTTTATATTTCACAAACGAATCCCTAAAGACCTATCCAACGACATCCCACACAAAGGACTTAGCAAGAAAAAAAACGTCCCCACTTTTGTATACTAGAGACACAGTAAAAAAAAACAATATTATTTACTTTAGCACTTTATCGACGTAATTCATTTGTATATTCATGCAAAATTACAGCTTTCTATTACTAAGAGTCTTTGAGATATAGTGCGGTCGGACAGACGGACATGGCGAAACTATAAGGGTTCCATATTGACTACGGAATCCTAAAAATCAAAACAACACTATTCTTATTTTGACTTAGTATTCACTAATCTCGCGCTTGCGACCACTAGACCATCGAAGCACTCATGTATGGAAGGTGTTTTTTACTTGTTTTTCAAACTGCACATGAGTGTCACTGCAAAAAATATTGACGGGTAGAATCAACCTTTAGACGAATGCATGTGACTAAATCACTCTGTATAAAGAATCTATCCTCATTAATTAACTTTATGTTACTTCGACCGGATTACAGAGCTCACATTATTTTAGCATATTTCATAATTTCATTAGCTTTCTCTGTTTGAGTGGCATTTCTAATGATAACAATGGTGCGGTTTAACGTCGAGCCGTCTATGTCCAAATGCATATTTGAGATAATGGCTTTGAATAATATATTACTTTAATATCGGACTTCAATATGTATGTTAGGTTATGCGGGATCATGTGATATGAATATTCAGATTCATTTATTACTGGCTAACTGCCGCACTCTGAGATCTTTAATGATTACTTACGTCCTTACTTAGTAAAGGTTTTGACAGTTTTGTCATACCAAAGTATTTCAAACCTTTACTAAGTGATGGCTTAAGTAATCATTAAAAATGTCTGAGTACCGCAGTTAAGACTGGAAAGCACGTTAAGCCGTTGGTCCTAGTTGTAGTTTATTTGTAGTTCTTTAGCAATCGTTACAGTTAACAAAACATAAGTAAACATGTTAAATATCCCGTTTTCAGTATAAATTATAGTGAACTAGAACAAATTTCCGCGCGTTCAAGCATTTTTGTCATACCTATTAATGGAATCAAATAAATATAACAGCTCACAACTTAGGACCCAGTAATATTAATGACAATAATATCTGTAGTGCCAGGCAACTAGGCTTATCCCAGTTGTATACGTCCCTGTGTGCCTATTGGTCTTATTCTGTTCTGTCTCCTGCTGATATGGAGGGAAGTGAAAATTATGTTTTTCCTACTCCTTTGCTATTATTTTCTGATTAATTTCGTTGCGGGATCCAAGACAGTTAAATCGTTTCTCTGGGACTTCGTCGAGCTTCATAGTCTCGGCGCTTTTCTTGTGGTCGCCACTGTTGATTCTGGCTTACAGAAGTTACAGTGGTTTGGTAATAGTGTGGTGGGCTTGCCCCAAAAAAAATAACAGTGTTAGTGACCATGTCAGTTTAAAATCTTATTGTATACCCATGCGTCGTTACTGTTGATTCCATTTTCACCATCTACCTATCACCTAGCCTATTCGCAACTATGCTGCGGTCGGCTTTCAATCTAACTGGATGCAGCTCAACCAGTATTTTACACGGAGCGGCTGCTATCAGCTGATCCAATTATCACTGGGTAATATGATACCGTTTGGTAAGACTGTCTGACTATCGGACCACTGACTACTTGTTAAAATAGGGTATTTCACCAAAAAAATCTAATCAGTCCGTCAGAAAGTTTTAAAAAAAATAATGGACACATTTTTTATTTTTTCACGTAAACAAAAGATGAAGACGATATATTGCTTCGAAAAGTTGTGTCAAGGCGTGTGACGTCACAAGGTTAGTACCCACAAAGTGACGTCAAAAGCCCCCACTCATGATCTTTGACACGTTTTATTTTCGTAAATTTTTGTTAATTTGATAAAACAAAAAACACGTATCCAATATTTTTCTATAATCTAACAGACGGACTAATTATATTCTTTTGTTGAAATACCGTATTCTATGATATACCTAATAGGTATATGATGTTGTAGAAAATGTACCTCCAAAAAAGAACAAGCTACGTCAATTACGTACGAACACAAAAGATCTCCAAATCACTTCCGTAAAACTACGAAACTAAAAACAAAAACAAGACGAGTCCCTCTAAAAGTGAGCCATTACGGGCCAACCTCTGGAACTAAACACGTTTGAATTATATACGAGTACGTATCGCGGTAAATCGGCGTCGAATACAACGGAGCAAATCCTTTTTATAAGATTTACAACGGGATTCGGGAGGCCGAGGCGTATGCCTGCTCCGGGTCTGTCCTTAAGTGTGGAGCGGGGGTTTTTCAGTGTGATATTGTCACATTTGTTTTGTTATTTTTTAGAAGTCGAGTGTTTGAAGGACAGCGTTGTTCCAGTGAGTTGAGTGACTTGACTTAGACTTAAGTATGTGTCATAGGTTGTCAGTTCGAACTTATTGAAACTTCGTGTACATTAAAACTATCGTGTCCACTATTCTAAAATCAGTGAAAAATAAGACTAGGAGCAAAAACCGACATGTCCTAACATCGCATCACGCTGTATAATTCCGGAAGGGTAATGCAGCGGTGTACATATTTCACCTGTTTATTTTAGTCCCATGTAATAAGGGGTCAGCCTATTGCCATCAACTGGGCACAAATCCAGAAATCACTTCTAAGAAATTCTTAATGAATAAACCCAATAGCACTTTGGCCGACCTGTGAACCCTGGACCTCGAGTGGTTAGCTCACGTGCCCTAATTAGAAGCGTTCTCTATTGTGTCACCTAACTTTTTCATCCATAATTAAAGTGTTAAAACTTTTTTTGTCCTAATCATTATTTGTCCGAATGATAATTTACCGGAACTTAATATCACATGGCATAAATTGAAATCCCTAAACACCCTTTCTCATCCCGTGGGTGTTGTAAAAAGCGACTAAGAGAACAGCTGTAGTAGTCTGTCTTAGACCACCACCTCCAAGCTAAGGTTGACGTGCTGTATAGTTTGAGGAGAGTCTAGTCGCAAGCGTGATATAATATAATATGTCCTAAATCCGTTTGTCATAAATATTACAATCAATAATATACAAAAGACATAAAACCGTTTTTAATAAAATTTATTAGTCCTTAATTCAAATTACATAATTTTTATTTATTTACACTAATATTATAAAGAGGAAATATTTGTTTGTTTGTTTGTAACGAATAGACTCCGAAACTACTTGACTGATTTGAGAAGCTACATTATCCACGGGTGACATAGGCTACTTTTTATCCCTGTATTCCTACGGGAACGGGAACTACGCGGGTGAAGCCGCGTGACGTCCACTAGTAATAATAATATTCTTAGAACAAATTTTTGTAACAAAGGTTTTGCTATGAACTTGTCTCAGGTGTTACGTAGATATGAGCGAGCGAGCATTCGGAATAATACACATTATATAACACAATACTTGGGATATAATTATGACTTTAGGCCATGTAAAATTAGGAGATTCAATTATTATAGTACTCGAAATTGTGACAGAATACTTTTAGAACTAAAGATAATTATGTTAAATGAAATGTCTGAATTTTGAATATTATGGTTACTGAAGTTTATGGCAAACGTGTTTATGGATAACGATTTTCGGACAAACAATTTTAAGAGAAGAAAGGGAGTACCTAGAAGCATATTTGATGATTTGTGACATCCACTAACCTGCATTGGACCCACGTGGTGGATTACGGCCCACTCCCTCTCACGCACAAGTAACTTTATCTCCCAGCTGTGGTCATTTATTTTTTTATTTACCGTATAGTTTTTGCCATTCTCCACTGCTGGACAAAAGTCGACATTCCTGTTTTATTTCGAAACCTTCGGTATCCCATTGTTGAGCAAAGGCCTCCCCTTTCTTTTTGTAACCTCGATTTTCACTTCGGGCCACGTTTGCCCCGCGAACATGATCAAATCGTCACACTTTCGCCGCGGAGAATACATATATTCTTTAAAAAAAAAATTAAATGTTGCCCCACACTAGGAATTTCTCCCGTATCGTGGGTGCGTTCACTAACATTTAAACTCACATACACAAATACCCAGACCCGGAACAGCTATTTGTAGGCCATACAAATATTTGTTCCGTGCGGGGATCGAGCCCGCGACACGCAGTCCATTGCTTGAGCCACTGCGCCAACCGTGCCGTCGAATTGTACTATTGTACATTGTATACAATGGTAGTAGTTCTGAAGTTTATAAATTACACCAAGCTCTAAGTCAAACGTTTTAGGAGTAGTTTCAAAATGAACAAAGGTACATATTATTTTATTCTTACGCGCTATTTTTACCATTTCAGTAAAAAAATAAAAATGGACCAAATTATCTCTTCTTGTTACTGAAATGATAATGTTTTTTTTTTCCTACTCGTTTGAATTGTTTTTTTACTTAGTGATTCTCAGAATATGGTTTTATAAATAGCTTTTTACGATTCAAGAGTTCTAATGATGATTGAATATAAACATTGGAGGTAAGTAAGTAGTGAAGTAAGAAAGTCGTCTAGAAAGATTCATCGTCTTTTGAGAAAGAATTTATTTAACAAAATTATAGTGTATTTAGTTTTTACGCACTTACTACCCATACTGTTGTGTAATAAACAAGATTGACTGAAGACTGCGGACACAGGTTGGGCAACTACCCTTAATAATAATTTGATAATTCGACGCGGTGTCTCTTTCGAACAACCTGTAGCCCCGATGGGCGTCCGTCGGCGCATTTTTTTTTATTAATAAATAAATACTATGTAATATAATAAAACCTTGCGGGCCCCATCCATGTTGCTGACATCTCTTAGAGGCGCACGTGGAACACGAACGCGCCGTCGACACGGCCTGTCGTCGTCATAAGACGGACGGACGGCGAGCTAAAGATGACTCTGCCCAGAAGTGTAAATGTGGTTTTGCCCCCCCCCCCCCCCCCCAACGATGGAACACTTGATATCGTGTTTTGCCTGTCCTGTTACTAGCACATTACAGAAGCTGATAGATGGAACAGGAAATGCTAAACTCGTCGCTAAATTTTGGGCTGACTCTGTTTAAATATTATATATAATAAACAAGATATTCTGTTTCTTCCTTTCTTATTATTTTTTTTTTTTTTTTTTTTTTCATTTATTCAAATTAGGCTGATAATCACCACTTTTCGAACGTCAAAATTTACTTTACTCTACTTATTTACAAGAGACAGTCCCCCAAAAAATTTTCAATTTTAATCTAGAGTTCGGTACCTACAAACTCAAACTCAAAGTTAAAGCTTTTATTTTAATTAAACCTTTACAGGTACTTTTGGATGTCAGAAAAACAATCCATAAAATAAAACTACGAGTTCAATACGTCATTCCGAAAGACACCACGCCAAACCACACGCCACCGAATGCCCGCAAAAAGGAACACTGCGTGCACGAAAGCACGCAGCGACGCACCCCGCAACAACGAATGCACGAGACATACATTGATTCAAATGCTCAAACCACGGCGAAAAATCTGGGTATCAAAAACTACTGAACGGATTTGGATAAAATTTGGTACACAGATAGTTTATAACCTGGATTAACAAATAGGATAGTTTTTATCGCGATTTTATCTTACTGTGGGATAATTTTCGAGCTGTAGCGGGTGAAGCCGCTGGCAATAGCTAGTCCTGAATAAGGTTAAACGATACTTCAAGCCTAGACAGCTTTCAGTCTTATATAAAAGCTCAAGCCCGATCATATAGGGTATTGTTGTCATCATTGGGATGGCTCAGCAAAATAGTTGGTTTTTGCTGAGCCACACTTTACTCTGTTGAGCACAGAGCTAAGATACTCATTGGTGACGATAAACTGGTGGCCAAACTACATTGCCTGCCCCCCCCCGCCGTAAAGTAGCATGGTCAGGACAAGATTGAAGTCTTGAAGGCCCATTTAAAATTATAAAAAAATTGTGAGTGGATGTAAATTATTAATTTTCAACTTTTCATATGTAAACAAAAATAATAATGTATAATTAGTTGTAACAGGTTTCGCGATTAGTAATAGTTGAGAATAGGTACACTCTTCGTTGTGTAAGGTCCTTTATCCATATTTGTATCTTCTGTGTAAATCTCAAGGAAAAATGTTAGATACTTGAAATACCATCAATATTCATAGTGTTACATAATAAACTCAAGGCGTGCAGAGAGCTCTCTTGAACCATGAAACTGAACAACTTTTTATTCTGCGTGTTCATGACCTTTATATAGAAAGTGACGCGATGAGCTGGTCCACATATAATATGGTAAAACTATTTTTTATTTTTATTTAATTTCCCTAGGTTACTCAACAAAAGTTTTTCAATTTCATGGTCTGAGACACCACACGAGAAGTATTACGTTTATTAAATACCTTATTATAATTGAAATATGATGAATACTTATCCTAACTCGAATATATTTCGTATTGACTCATATAATCTGCTTCTTCCATACTCCTGAGTTAGTCATAATCAACACAGTCATCACCAAACTAACCACACACCTAATCTGTCTCACAGTAAAAGTATACCCAACAAAACATCGTGACCTGTGCTTCACCTAGGTTCTTTACCTGGTTGAAGCAAGGGGACTTAAGGTGGGAACTTCGAGTCCCGTCCTTCAACTGACGTTGATGTACAGTGATGCAGAAAATTATTTTTAATTACTCATACTCTGAAAATAGGTCATAACATGCCTGCGGAACAGCGGACAGCAGCTGTCCGCTGTTTTGACAGCTGCTGTCAAATTATTTTAAAAAAACTTGATCTATTTCACATTTTTATTGAACCATGTTCTAACATTTTATACAGACACTCAATTACAGCGCGATTTAAAATTAAAATAACACTAAGTTCTTAAGAATAAAATTATAATAATACTTTAATATAGTTTAGTTTGAACTATTTCTCTAAAATGACATAGATTTTGACAAAATCTTTGCCATTTTTTTTAATGATGAACATGAAAAGTACTGGCTGTATAGCTGGACGACCAGAGGACAAAAAAAAACTAAATAAGCGGGAAAGCGACAACATCCGAACCCTTTAATTTTTTCTTTAGTTAATAATTTATGTTATTATTTTCCTCGTATTCGTAATGAATAGTACAGTGTTTGACTCGGGTAAATTACTTATTTAGTCCCTCAAACTATTAGCGCCCTCACCCCATCTCGGGACAAAATAAGTAATTTTGCGCCTCTTGGATAATAATGTACTATTTTCTGTATGATTCAAAAGATAAAAGACCTAAACTATTATTTAATAGGAGTGAATTTATAATACCCTACTCATGAACACCGACGAATATTACCCTAAACTCTCATTTATCTTAACTAATATATTAATTGATGAAACTAAAACCTCCCCCTACGCTTCAACATTAAACTGCGGTAATACTACCCTCGGTAATAAATCGAATGATACCCAATTTGTCTGAACCCTTTAGCCAATAATCTGTTACGATTAGATTTATTAGCACGTGTATTACAAACTTATCAATTACTATTTCCTTTCCCTTGTGTAGATACTAAAAACTAACTTTAAAGTCTCATCATCATCATCATTTCAACCAAAAGACGGCCATTGCTAAACATAGGCTTCCAACACATTGACCGGTTCTGTACGTCTCGAATCCAGGGTGTCCCCGCAACCATCACTGGGTCATCAGCCCACCTAGTGGGAAGCCTTCCAACGCAACGTCTCCCGGTTCGCGGTCGCCGCGTCTGAACTTTCCGACTCCATCGGCCATCCATTCTGCGATCAATGTGCCCTGCCCACTGCTACTTACGTACTTATAAAGTCTACTTACGTGTAAAACTAAGACATTCGGTAGCAAAAACAAATAGGAATGTTTACTTACTTAAAAAAATATGTTAAATGAAAAAATATAATATGATTCTAATTAGTCCGTCTGTTAGATTACCGAAAAAAAATTGATACGTATTTTTTATTTTATCAAATCAATAAAAAATAATGTTGATAAAACGCGTCAAAGATTTGAGTGGGGGTTTGTGACGTCACTAACCTCTATAAAATGTCTTAGAATATGACGTCACACGAGTTTTCAAAGCACTGTATCGTCTTCATTGTTTGCATAATTGTGTGAATAATGAAAAAAAAAATCCAATATTTTTTGGAAATCTATCTGACGGGCTAATTAGATTTTTTTAAGTTAACTACCCTATTGTGTATGCGGGGTGTCAAATGGAGGCTCTTTTGACAATTAGGCTCGGTTTCCATCAAACCGGAGAAGAGTGGAGACGAGACGAGATGTGCGGAAATCGACCAATCACATTAGTTAAAATTTACATCTGGTCTTTCCCCCTTTCTGTGATTGGTTGAAGTGGAACATTTCTCCGCTTTGCTAGTCCCCGTTTCGGTTTAAACCGGGCCTATGTCGTACTTAAATTGTTTGAGATTATGGTAAATCTGCTCTATCTACATATAGAGCACTGACTAAATAAAAGGAGGTTCTCAATTCGACCCGTATTTTTATTCTTATTTCTTGGAACCACTACACAATGATGTAATATAAAAAAATATTACAAGAATTAATAATAATATTGGGCCCTTAATAATTACTGCTTTCTGAAACTCAATTCAGTAACGTGCTCTTATCCAAAGTATTTCGTAGAAATTCTTGATCCATTGTTCTTTGAAAAATATCGTCTTGTTAATAATTTTGAAAATCGGTTCTATTAATGACGGACACATCCGGAAACAAACATAGAAAACGATAGACGAATTGAGAACCTCCTCTTTTTTGAAAATCGGTTGAAATCGCAGTGAATTGTCAATTTTTACGGAACCATTTTGATAAACACAAAATGAAATACAAGTGAATGATATATATATCATGATGAAATTATTATCAAAGTTTAAACTAGCACATGTAATATTTAACTCACCAAAATAGTTACAAACTTTACACTAAGAATAACCGCGTGCCTAATTTAATTACACATTTTTCCGAAAATATGGCCAAAAAAAGAATATTAAGAGTTTGATAGCGTAGGTGTTGATTAAAGCTGCCTTTGAGTCTGTAGCTCATCATTATTTTTCTCATTAGAGCAGAGCTGTCGGCTACGATTAAAGATGACGAGGGGCTTCGGCTGAGGACAGGCTGGCGCGGAGAATATAATGCTATTAGGAAATATTAATGATTGGAGGCCTTGTTTGAGGACACTATTCATGGAACTTGTTGAGAGTGTTTAATAATTAGATTTTGTGTGGAAATTTCTTAATTGTTTTAGTTATATTTAAAGAAACTCTGGTGAAATTAACCAAAAATGTAGATTTCGATTTACCTACTGTCCCTAAATAATGTATTAATTTTGTAAAATCGTAATTTGAATTTCGAGTACTTGATTTCAGTTTGCAAGGAATGAACACCTAGTGATGGTTGGTACGGTAAATAATTACATAACAGACTTGTATCATCAGCATAGAGTGACACATCGCCTCGTAGTCCTAAGTCTGTAATATTATTTATATATTCTACTGACTAAAAACATGTGTAGAGTTATGATTTAAGGCTCAGACTTGGGTGTGTTGTGAATTTTAAATGCTTTCGTATATGAACCTATCAGCTTCCAATGTATTGAAACAGCGTGAGAAAACCCGATGAATATTAATTTCTTGATGGTATGCAAAGCCGAAGTCAGAGGCGCATTAGGCTTCCAATGTATTAAAACGTCGTGGGAAAACCCTCATGTCTGACAGATATTTCTTGAAGGCCCAAGAGGTCCCAGAGTGGTATAAAAACTCTGACACCAAGTTAAGCTCAAGGCTAAGAACTAACACTCACAACTATGTATCCTTTCTTGTTTCGTAGTGTGGGAAATCATCAAATGAATCCTCCTACTCTGGGCAGAGCGGTAGGGACTGTCAGACTTCTACTGACTAAAAACCACCCATGTTCGTTCTTAGCCCTTTGTGTCCGAGGCTGCGGTATCTCTTTTGAACAACTCCCATCCAACTGTGTATCCTTTACTTCAGTTTTCTTCAGTACTCACCTTATTTCTAGGACGTATATCGTCAGTGTATCCACAGCCTAATGCCCCGGCCTCGTTAGGAGCTATCAGGCAGGGGATAAAGCTCTTATTTGTGGACTAATCTGCACCCGTGTTAATAGTGATAAATGGGCTCAGCCCACATTTTTTAGCCGTTTTCTTGGACCTGTGGGAAAAGTTTTGAGATAAGTGATACCTAATGATATTGGAGTTCGTGAAGTTGGGTCTTAAACTGCTATCATATTTTTGCATGCGGTTCCTGGTGAATATTTCATACCTTCCACAACTGTTCCAGATTTTGGAATAGCTGGAAAATTTGATAAATACAGCAGCGTTTCATAGTCTACTAATAGATAAAAAAACGAACGAATAAATCGTAATGCGTAGTGTTTTTTTTCCTAGAATGTTGAAACTTGACCTTATAATATACATTTATTCTAGCAAACAACTAGATCGATAATTATTAATGCTTAAAAGCTAAAAACTCATTGTATTTAGCCTAGAGTCGGTCATTATTGTGCCAGCTAAATTTATAGCAATCAGTCAGCAAACTTAAACAAAACTTTCGAAATGCGGGTTTAAAACAGGTAGGTAACCTAAACCTTTGGGAATAACAGGCACCATTTAATTTAATTTTAAGCACGCACTAATCACGTTACTTAATTAAATCATTTGCCGGAGGTCGTGGGTTCGATTCCCACCCAGGACAAATGTTTGTGTGATGAGCACGATCATTTGTTCTGTGTCTGGGTGTAATTTATCTATAATATGTATGTATTTAGAAATATATAAGTATGTTTATCAGTTGTCTAGTACCCATAACACAAGCTCTGCTTAGCTTGGGACTAGATGGCGTTGTGTGATAGTTGTGGAATATTATTATTATTATTATTATTATTTTACTTACGTAATAAATCACAAACAAACTCAGATAGTGATTCATTCTCGCCTGCTGAAAATTCATTGAGTATTTTCTTAAAACCGAGTTCAGTGAGTTGTTACATCAGTATTCCCGCACCGTTTACCCACGAAGCCATAACTAGGTATTTCTACATCCAACCGCTGCAGCGATGTAATAAAAACTCGTGCGTACGCTTAACAGTCGAAGAAAATTTGAGTGCCTTTGGATATTATATTTTTGTGGGGTATAAAGTAATAATGTGTACAGTTATATGTATACGGTGTGGGCGGTGGTTGAATTTGAAAAGATCTATTTTTATCTTTGAATAACGTTAGGTTTATTCATGAGCAGATTATTGTAGATTGGTTCAGAACTGATATTAAAAACATGCCTATGATCACAATAATTATTTACTGACGATGTGTTCATTTTGAAAGTTCAGTAAACATGTACATATTTTTTGTTACATGCACCTTTATCAAGCTACCAGTATACCTATTATGGTTGTTTACTGACTTTAAAAAAATGTGATTCTAATTAGTCCGTCTGTTAGATTATCGAAAAATATTGGATCCGTATTTTTTCAACAAATTATTTAAAATTTACGAAGATAAAACGCGTCAAAGATTTGAGTGGGGGTTGGTGACGTCACTGACCGCTAAAAATGTCATACAAATGTCTTATATTATGACGTCTCATGAGTTTTCAAAGCACTGTATCGGCTTCATTGTTTGTTTACGTGAAAAAAGAAAAAATACGTGTCCAATATTTTCTAATAATCTAGATATAGATTACCAAAAACTATTTGACACTTTAGATATTTTTTAATTACCCTATTGCAACCGAATGATGTCATCATCTGCCTAGCTTTATTGCAACATTGTTGGGGTCGGCTTCCAGTATTACCGGAATCAACTGAATACAAGTTTCTTTTACATGTAGTGACTGCCTATCTGACCTCCACAATTCAGTATACCTTGCCCTCCGTGAACCCCGTTTTTATACAATTTAATTTAGAAGTAAGTACACCTTTATAAAGGACCAATGAAACCGCCTCGCTGGTCTAATGTTCGCAATTGTGATAGCTGACCATGAGGTCTAGGTTCGAAACCGGGTCGGGCAAATTGTTACTGGCTTTTAAAAAAAAAAATGTTTTCATCAAAAGCTTTGTTTCTCCACACATGATCACAACTACCGTCTCTGCTTACTCATAAAATATACAGACATACAATAGAGCTTGTTTCAAATGTGGTCGAACTGAATTTGAGTGGTCCCTTCAAATATTCATCGGCTTTGATGCGAACAAAGGTCCATGGAATATAGCTTGCGTTGTAGCGATTCATATTATAGTGACGAGAGAGGCAATAAATTGATGCGACTAGAGTCACAAATATTGTTTGTTAAACAAAACAATGACGGGTGATCACGAGAATATTTATTTCGTAATAAAAATCGAAATATCAAGCTAACATCAATTATCAATTATTCTAGCACAAAGTTTTATTTTACCGGGCGTGCGTCTATGGGCGTGTCAGATGTCTAAGTGGACAATGCAAAACGAGTCAGGATCTTAGCAGATCGCATTCTGTTGTTTTTGCCTACTCTGATGGGAAAAGAACATGAGTATATGTAAAGTAAAGTAAAATATAGTAAAATCTTAAAAAAAACTGTTGCAGACTTTCTCACGTAAGATCTAAATACAAAGGGCACGCCACGATACAGGGCACGCCACGATAGCGGCGGTAAGACCCCTCTCTGAGGAGTGTCTGGAGAGGCGCCACGGCGCCATCACCTTCCGTTTTTTTTTTCTCACCGGACACCACGGTTGTTTCGGGAGGTACCTGCACCGAATCAGGCGGGAGAAAACGCCTGGGTGTCATCACTGTGAGGATCGGACGCAGGACACGGCGGAGCACACCGTGGTGGTCTGCCCCGCTTGGGCTGAACTCCGCCGTGTTCTCGTAGCGGCGATCGGCGGCGGCGCGTCCGGCCCTGGTGCAAGCCATGGTCCGGGGCGAGGAGGAATGGGACGCCGTCGGCACCTTCTGCGAAGCAGTGATGCTAGCGAAAGAGGTGGCGGAACGTGAGAGGGAGAGAACCTCACGTCTCAGCCGCCGCGGGAGACGCTCCGGGCGTGCGTCGGGGGCCACGTGACGGCTACCGGCCACCGTAGACGCGGGCCTGTGGACGGTGAGTGATGCCGTCCGTCCGTCTTATGACGACGACAGGCCGTGTCGATGGCGCGTTCGTGTTCCACGCGCGCCTGAAAGAGATGTCAGCAACATGGAAGTAAGGGCAAGGGCCGACGCCCGTGTCGGGGCTGCAGAATGCTGTAAGAGATACCGCGGCGTTGACATATAGTTCTAAGAAGGAACATAGGTGGTTTTTAGTCAGTAGAAGTCTGACACTCCCTTCCGCTCTGCCCAAGAGTGGGAGGAGTTATTTACAACACCAAAAAAAAGGGATGCTAAATACTACCTATGCAGGGTTGGTTTTGAAAGACAATGCAGCCGAATTGTTAGAGGTGATTCAGTTTTGTATTAGGACAGAACGAAAGTTTAACCTATACTGAAAATTAAACTTAATTTCCGAGAAATTTAAATAATAAGTCCGGAAATGTCATAAAATTAATATTTTGGAATATTTCCAATCGACTACCACTACTCCATATTTGTGTAATTAATTATATTTAACACTCAAATACGGTTTAGTACAGCTTAAATTTAACAGGGTGATGTTAATTGTATACCAATACAATTAACATGTTAAATATCATTCTTTTGCCCTTATCCCAATTTATTTGATGTCGGCGCAGCTATACTTCTCTGTTTCTCGTGATCTCATGAGACACCTCCTTTCTTACCATATCATTCTTAACACAGTCCATCCATCGTTTCTTTGGTCTTCCTCTACTCTTTTACCCATACAAACAAATGTCTGAAAATATTTCAGCAATTTTCTTTTATAATTTTTGTTTCTAAATTGCCATTTATTAGTTCCATGTGAAATTATTTTACACTAGCTGTTGCCAGCGGCTTCTCCCGTTACAACTCGAAAATTATCCCATGCGAAGATACAATCGGGATTAAAACTATCCTTTGTGTTAATCCAGGGTGTCGGCTAACTCCACACCAAATTTTATTAAAATCGCTCCAGCCGCTTAGACGCGAAGAAGTAACAAACATACACACTCACAAACTTTCGCCTTTATAATATTAGTGTGATGTGATGACTAACTAATTAAAGTTTAAAAGACTTCCATAATTATAAAATATTCACCTTTTAATCGAAAACACTTTTTAATAATGTACTACGTGCATCATTAGAATCCCTATTTCTTAACACCGTGAACAAAATGTAGCATGTCATCGCTCATTTTCAATAGCCTAGCTTTATCGCCAGTCTTTGTCCAGAACACGCCAGCAATTTCATTACGTGTAACAATGAAGAATTTTGCCTTAAAGCAAGCTTTCTCTTACGTGGCCGAACTTTGTAATAGCATAGAATGTTTGTAATATCGTGTTCTTCGAAAATGTGCACTTTTTATTTAGTTCAACAAAAAGCTTCCTGAAACTGACCGATGAACTGGAAACGAACTTAACACGATCAGTTCATCTGAACGGTATATAAGAGCTGTCAATACACCATTATAACAATTGGTTATTTGACTACTGTTAAATATTCACAAAAATGTTAATGTTATTTCAAAGAATTAACAGAATTGACACGATGTGTGAAAAAAGTAATAAAATTGATAAAAAATTAAGTAGCTACATGCTTTAGAAATTGTTGGTGGGGGTACTTTCTATCCTGGTCGCGAAAATCGACCATATTTTGTACTACGTAACTGTTCTATCTCTATGGCGGTATGAAATATAGCGCTGTCTTGACATTTAACATCAGTTAAAACTAAGCCATTTTGTGATCGATTTTATTACTTTTTTCACACATCGTGTTATTTCTGTTATTAATTTTCGTGATTTTTTAACGGTACTCAAATAGCCAATTGTGACACTTGTAGCTCTTGAACGTGGTTTAGATAGGACGATAGCGAAAATAATAAAAATGACAAATGGTTTATTATTTTAACAAGTAAGCATTAACAACTAGAGCTAACAACCTCCTTTTTAAGCACACAAGCCTGTATTAGGAAACTCCATAGCTTGATTAATCATTTATAAACGTATGTAGGCAATAAAGCAAAATTTAATATGGAAATAAAAGAGAGACATAAAACTAAACAACACTCACTCATGCATGCTAGTGTGTAAGTTAGAGTGACGGAGTATGAATGTGAAGGTACGTGTATGAAATAATCTCCGATTTTTCCGTACAACAGAAACTTGGCTAAGATATAACACCCAATTAAGTCTTCAAGGCTAGGCAACACTTTCCTACTTCGGTCCGTGCATGTGTTCCTTCCGTTACATACCCAACCCCTCCGGCCTCATAAAGCACGCTAAGCCGTTGGGGTATCATGTTTTTCAGTAACAGGGATGTAGAGATCAGAAAGGCAGCCGCTTAATGTGAAATACATGTATTCAAATATATCCGGTTAATCCATAAACTAGTCCCAACATAGCTCTAAAATGTTATTTAAACAAAAATATATAAAAATGATTTACTATCACAAAGCTCAGGCACAGATGTCGCCGGAGGCGCTCCGGACGGCGGGGGCCACGTGATGGTTTACGGCCACCGTAGACGCGGGCCTATGGACGGTGAGTGATGGGCTAGCTCGCCATCTGTCCGTCTTATGACGTTGACAGGCCGCGTCGTCGGCGCGTCTCAAAGAGATGTCAGCAACATGGAGGGGGCCCGTAAGGGCCGACGCCCGTCGGGGCTGCGGGATGTTGTAAGAGATACCGCGGCCTCGACATATAGGGCTAAGAAGGAACATGGGTGGTTTTTAGTAAGTAGAAGTCTGACACTCCCTTTCGCTCTGCCCAAGAGCGGCTTTCAAAAATTTTGGAAAAGATTTTAAACAGTCGTCTCGTTAATTTTATGAATGCACATAGCATTTTGTCAAATAACCAATACGGTTTTCGTAGAAAGAAATCTTGCGAGGACGCTGTTGCTGCCTTTGTTGATAGTGCTGTTAATGTTCTGGACGGAAGGTCCAAGTGTCTGGGTATTTTCTTAGACTTATCCAAGGCATTTGACACTGTCTCTGTCCCTATCCTGTTGTCTAAATTAGAGAGGATAGGAGTGAGGGGTCCAGCACTGGCTATCTTTGAGAGCTACCTATCAGAGGAGACACAGCGTGTAAAGATAGGCTCATACGTCAGTGACGAACAATCACTATCTTTCGGAGTCCCCCAAGGCTCAATTTTGGGGCCTACCCTTTTTCTTATATATGTAAATAGCCTATGTAATATATCTATCCCATACACTTATATATATACCTACGCAGACGATACCGCTTTGCTCGTACATGGACTGAACTGGAGAGAAGTTCAAGAGAGAGCGGAGTTCGCAATGAGTATCGTGATGTCTTGGTTAGGAGCCAATATTCTTTCTATTAATATTGATAAAACGAAATACATTCCGTTTTCAATAAAATCCCGTACCCAGCCAGATGATGCATTTATTATTAGGGCCCACACTTGCAATGAGCAAGTTGATCAATGCCACTGCACTCCTCTAGTAAGAACAACACAGATCAGGTACCTTGGTATCATAATTAGACTTAGGTACACTTCGGATGGTCTATTTCTCACTCTGTCAGTCAGTACTCACTTTTGGTATTATGTTTTGGGGGGTGCTCCGAAAACTTATTTTATCAGGCTGGAAAGGGCGCAGCGGGCTGTCCTCAAAGTTATGACTTTTAAACATTTCCGGTATAGCACCATAGCATTGTATCAAGACTGCAAAGTCATGACTGTGAGACAGCTCTTTGTGCTAAACACCACCTTGCGCAGGCATGGTTCACTGGAGTACAGTACTAGTCATCTGGCAAAGAGGAGATGTAAATATGTTTGTCCCACAGTGAGTTACAGAACTAAACTGGCAGAAAGACATTTTCGGGTATTAGGTAGTCGAATTTATAACACAATTAACATACAATGCGATATTTATGGTTTAAATATGTTCGATTGCAAAAAGAAAATTAGTCAGTGGCTTGCTGCCACGCTATACGAGGAAATAGAAAAGTTACTGGGAAAGTTTTTCAAACTATTACTGACTTTTAACCCACTCGCATATAAACATACGACGCAAGAACGACACATTTACACAACACCTAACACAAACTTACACACACTACATACACACGACACTTACACACATCACATACACAAGTCACATTTAATTACCAACTACGAACCAACATACTGCTGAGAGGCTATACTGTTTTTTCTTATATTTTTATTTATCTTCAAGTTAAAGTTTAGTCTGTTTTGTTTTTCGGTTGTATTTTAACTTTGTTTTGTTTATGTTCAACAATGGATACTATCCAAATGTAACTCCGTACTGGTTTGTGTAACGTGAAAAATAGATTAATAGAGAGAGCCCTGGCACCCAAAACACAAGTTTAATCTTAGTTTGGGTGTCAGTGGTACAATTGGAGACTTATGCAATTTAAACTGTCATAATCTGATTTGTAATAACCAAAACAATTCTATGTAAATTGCAATTTTTTGGAAATAAAGTTATTTATTTATTATTTATTTTATTTTTGAATCCGGCTTAACTCAAAGCCGAACCCAACTGGTTTTTTTTTTTATTTATGTTCACAAATATACAAATTTTGTTAAATAACAATTTACTCGCCAAACTAAATAGTTTGTTGGCAAAAAGCGCGTTGCGAAATGCCTTGGCAGATAATGACAGTAGGTTCAAACCTGTCCCCTAAACTAGGCTAGGCCTGTCTCTTCAGTGATAACGGCAACAGAAGATTTCCATTGAATTGAACCCATACAAAATCAACCCCTCTTCCTTGTTCACAACTTTCCGTCCCAAAATTCCGAATAACCGGCTTATCGCCCTATACCTTTCACATACCCACCAATAAATCATCACAAAACTGCGAAAAAATAAGGCACAGTCCATTATACGTGTTATCTTTTAATCTCAAGCAATAAGGGAAAAGATTAGTCAAGCAATTCACACCTCTCCACCGTTAGTAATAGGCAATGTTATCTCGGGTCCCGGACT
The DNA here is from genome assembly GCA_932274075.1 of Diarsia rubi. Lineage (NCBI taxonomy): Eukaryota > Metazoa > Arthropoda > Insecta > Lepidoptera > Noctuidae > Diarsia > Diarsia rubi. Next base: position 18,602,642 of record OW026417.1, on the reverse strand, counting down.
AATGAGAAAAATAATGGGCCGGTCTTATCTTGCCTGGGCGCTTAAGACTCGCTTTATCTGGGAGCGAGGGCGTTAATTGAGCGAAAACTGTATGTATTTTTATTGTTTGAGGAAAAAATATGAGGTGTATTTCAGAATAATGGTGGTTTATACGTACAGGGTGTAAATGGACCCTTTACGAAGCCGTCAACGAATCATTTTGTACATACATCAAACTAAGTTACCCTGTGTAAATAAATATGGCTGGGAAAAAGAGTTCTTTTTTGGTGTGCCTAATAATAAGTTTAACGGAAAAACTCAATGTAGCACACACAAAACATTGCGTTGCTATCCCACAAGCAACCTATGTGTTAATCCAGGTTATAAAGTATATGTGTACCAAATTTTATCCAAATCCGTTCAGTAGTTTTTGCGTGAAGAAGTAACAAACATACACACTCACAAACTTTCGCCTTTATAATATGTATTAGTGTGATTATTTGGTGTTGGCGCAAGACGTTTTTTTCTTTAATTCTGCCCTGTCAGTCGTGTGGTCAAAATTAAAGACGGTAAGTAATGGGCTAGCTCGCCGTCCGGTCGTCTTATAACGACTACAGGACGTGTCGACGGCCGCCTCAAAGAGATGTCAGTAACATTGAAAGAAAGAGATACCGCGGCCTCGACATAAAAGGCTACGATGGAACATATTGTGTAGTTTTTGGTCAGTAGAAATCTGACACTCCCTACCGCTCTGCCCAGAGCAGGAGGTGTCATTTGATGATTTCCCACCCCCAAAAAAATAAAAACCTAATACTTCAGGCACATCTGCGATCACGGAAACAAAGCGGCGGTCAATAAAAGATTTCTTTTGTAAAACGTCGGCTTAAAGTACCGCAATAGACGGTACAGCTGTATACTGAATTGGACATATTATTGACGTTTGCCATTTCAAGCGGCCCCAATGCCGGCTGCCCAGCCAAATGCGACCCAAAGTTTTATTTTGCTTTTTGTGAAAGTTGACTGCATTTGTTTTTCGGAAGTGAATTTGTCTTTCCTTTAGGTCTTGTAGTGGGTATATGTCAAATGTGACATTAATCCCATGCTGTTACCAAACTTCAGAGTGGTCGTAAAGATTTTATTTAAAACTAGCTGTTGCCAGCGGCTTCACCCGTTACAACTCTAAAATTATCCCACGGGAATATAAAATCGGGATAAAAACTATCCTATGTGTTAATCCAGGCTATAAACTATCTGTGTACCAAATTTTATCTAAATCCCTTCAGCAGTTTTTACGTGAAGAAGTAACAAACAAACACACTAACACACTCACAAACTTTCGCCTTTATAATATTAGTGTGGTGTGATATAAGTAATTTAATAATACAACAACATTATATCACGCCTCTAATCCCGAAAGATTACGCAGAGGTGATAATAGTATGCCTATATTACACACGGACAGTAGACAGTTATGCTTCAAGTCCCATGTCGTATTGCCATCAATCGGGCACAAATCCAAGCTCTGCGGCTACTGAAAAATTCGTGAGGGAAAAATACCATTAAAATTTTTGGTCTGGTTTAGATCAACGAAACAGCCAACGTACGAAGTACTAAAATCAAAATGAAATATTAATCAAATCGTATAACAAGTCACCCCCTACATTGAAACATCGTAGACGTCTCTTCTTACATAAATTAATGTCAATTTTTCTTTACTTTTTGCATATTCCTCTCCCCACATTTTGCATGCTCGCGTTGGGCATCTCAAATAAAGTATTTTAATAAACTGTTCAAATATTTTAATAAAGCTGCGTCTTGGGTTTATAGCGTACCAAGATTTTACGTAACAGACTGGGTATACATAAGTTAAGCTTTACCAGAGATTTTGTTGAAGCAAGTATGGATTCATTAACGACTTCCACAAAAGCAGGTGCTATTTTAAACGTTGCTTTATCGTAACCTACAACAGTTGCTTAACACTATTTTAGAGATCAGTCTCAAAAACTTACGTTACATTAAACACTGGTAACAGTAAATTCGATAATTAAGACTGGTTGTCAGTTTTTAGGGCCACTGACTATCTGTCACGACTCTCAAAGATCTTCAAATGCCAAACAACGGCTTAACGTGTTTTCGGTGGCACGGAGGAAATTCTGTATGTAGTGGATGGTCACTCATCCACGGACCAACCTAAGCAAACGCGACGTAACCTGAAGATCGCGGCTGATATCATTTAGTCAAAAGTTCCTCAACCAGCTAGAAGGATCGATGATTCTAATAATGTGACTTGGACAAACTTTTCGGCAGAGGTGGAGATCAGGGTGTTTTGGCACAGCAGGGAGAAGTCTATACCGGGCAGTAAGCCACGATAGGCTGAGAATAAATTGGTTTATTTACTGAAACTTAACAAATTCAATTACAACAATAATAGGGTAGATAACAAAAAAAATACTGACTAGTCCGTCAGATAGATTTCCAAAAAATTTGGGCACGTATTTTTTCTTTTTTCACGTAAACAAACAATGAAGACGATACAGTGCTTTGAAAACTCGTGTGACGTCATATTGTAAGACATTAGTATGACATTTTTACCGGTCAGTGACGTCACAAACCCCCACTTAAGTCTTTGACGCGTTTTATTTTCGTATTTTTTTATTGATTTGATAAACAAAAAATACGTATCCAATATTTTTCGATAATCTAACAGACGAACTAATTAGAATCATATTTTTTTAGTCAGTAAACATCCCTATTGTACACAGTCCTCAAAATAAAAAAAGACAACATTAACAAACAGAATATCGAACAAAACATTCAAAGCGACAGCACATTAAAATGAAACGCATCACAAATCACAATATTCGTAGAAAATCAAAACTTGTAACTCGTACCAACTCGTGCCGTTAATTCAGGCACGAGCACGAGTGAACCCGAGAGCTATGGGATGTGCGCAGGGGCACCCTCCACGGTCAATTGATATTCGTTAAAACGCCCCCAATTAACAGCTGCGAGCGACTCTCGATTGAATTGTAAAACATTATCAGGAGACGAGGGCATGTATGTTGGGGACGATAAATAAGTGAGACAAAAACGTTTTAGAAATGAAGTCGGACAAAAGTGGGAGAAGGTACCTATACAAAAGAGAAAGCCTATTGATCCCTTTTAGTTGATCAAGGGTCAGGAACTGTCCTGTCGGGGCTGCGGGTTGTTTGCAAGAGATACCGCGGCTCCGACATAAAGGGCTAAGAAGGAACATGGGTGGTTTTTAGTCAGTAGAAGTCTTACACTCCCTTTCGCCCAAGAGCGGGAGGGAGGGTCTATATGATGATTTTCTTGCCCCCAAAAAAAAAGGGTCAGAGCCGTGGTACATCTGGCTGCTAACAAGTATTTTCTTGTCTCATGCATTTATAAAATTTACAATAGCAATTCCAACTCAAGGTAAAATTCGCAGTGGTTCGAGTTTTGCATAGTTTGAATGTACGACCAACGTTAAGACGTAGAATGAGAAACTATGAGAAGAAAAACCCCATGGATGTTTGTTATTCTTTCACGCATAAACTACCGAACGGATTTGTATGAAATTTTGTACACCGATAGTTTATAACCTGGATTAACACATAGGTTACTTTTTATTCCGGTAATATGATCCCTTAGGACCATTATCAAATACCACGAGGGCGAAGCCTTGTGCATAAGCTAGTGATTCATGATAATATCGTCAAACTATCGTCCGTCAAAATCAGCCCTACAGACAGCCGTCCATTTCGTTTGTTTTCGCGTTGTCGCGTACAATTAGCTATACGTGAATTATCGGCCCTACTCGCGCCGTCGCGTCGGCTGCAAATTGATTTTAACGTAACAATGGAGTTACTACTTCACTAACTAGTCCTTTGTTCAGGCTCTACAGTATTTAATTTTATTATTGGACCTCTATTTTCTTTTTTTCTTTGCAGGACATTCTTTGAAGAGAGAAATTATAAGTACCTAGTCTAGCAGTGCCTAGTGTGAGTCATAATAACGGTCACAAGCGATTTGCGCGTTGAGGTCGCAGGTTCGACTTAAGGAAACACTTTACCTGCTACGGGTTGTTTGAAAGAGATACCGCTGCTTTAACACAAAAGGCTAAGAAGGAACATGGGCGGTTTTTAGTCAGTAGAAAACTGACACTCTGTATTGCTTCGGCCAGAGTGGGAGGAAGTCATTTTATGATTTCCCAAACTTCAAAAAAAGAGAGAAATAAACAAGTGCCTAGCAGTGAAATATTGGAAGCAGGCATAACGGTCATTAGCAACTTGCGCGTTAAGGTCGCAGGTTCGACTCAAGGAGACACTTCACCTTGAGAAAATTATTTCATCGCGACTGTTCTCAATACGATGGTTGAAAACATTATTCAGAAACGGCACGGCATGTCTTAGGGTGAATCTACACTATTTAATAATAACATTTTTTTCAACATGGTGATTTAAGATATTTGTAAGGAAAGATAGGACATACACACCTTACCATACCTTATTGGTGACCTTCTTCAAAAATAATAAGCCGAGTATAATATGACCAGATGTATGAACGTGAACGACACAAAAGGAGGATGTCGCATTGGAGCAGGTGGCGTTCTGTGATGTCTGTCTATCCTCATGGGGATGGTGTATATTATGTAAACCAATAACTGCAATCCTCATCAAACATCAGACAATTCGATTTATTGATTATATCCATTAATATTGGGCCGCTCAATCTGTGGAAATCGTAACTGAATGAAATTATTGCATTACCTGCGAAGCACTTTTGATAAGTATATTATTTTACTTTAATGATTAAACATCAATTATTTAATTATTCTCATTTGTCCTTTAATTTTATTTCAGTATTTTAATATAATCATTACCGCATTGTTTATCAATTCGGAATTATGTAATTTTATTGTTTGGAAATCCGATTAAAATTATCAGAATACCCTAGAACCGAAATAATGGCATAGTAAGGTATCCTTGAGTTGACACCAGTGAAGACAAAACACCACCTATCAGATCACTTTCCTCGTAAACAGCGATTAATTATTAGACGCCCAATAAATAAAGCTGTATAAAGCACTATTATGTACGCTGTAAGCCTTTCAGCCGTAAAAAGTAAACGTTGATTCACTTTCAAACGACTTCAACTGCGTTATTCATGAGTGCTGATGCAGTGCCAGCGAAGTTAGAGATAGGCATAGAGAATAGAATAGACCAGAAGGCGCATTTACAAGTGAAGCAACCGAAACGTCAGTACAGTTCTTGAATGGTCATCACTGCGCCAATGAGAAAAACCACAGTTCTTGATGTATGCCATCATTGTACCAGTAAGGAAAACAAACAAGACTACTAGATAGTGTTTTTTAAAATACTATCTGGAACAAAACAAAACTTGTACTGGCTTGTAAGTAGTATAATATTTATACAGTTTTTATTTAGGATTACAGACCTTCGCGTGTAGCTACATGTGTAATTAAAGAAGATTTCTCAATAAGATTGTTGTTCTATAATCACGGTCTTTTATTCGCTACGATCCCACAAACATTTATAAAAATTGTCAATCGAATCTCAAGTTAAAAAAAAGTAGTGTCGTGGAAAGATAAAGAGGCAAAAGGAATGTCAATGTTTTATTTTTGGACACAGTGTATTTTTTTTTCTAATATAAAGCAAACATGCATTCCAGCACTGGACAAATAATTATTGTTATATTTTTCCACCAAATCAAAAACAAGTTCAATACTTCATTCGGTTGGACTGTGTTTTGAACAGTGATCGTTGGCGCTGCGCCTTCTGGTTTGCTCTATACTCTGTGGTGATAAGTGAAGTTCCCTGTACTGAGAGGACACTGATTCATCTCGCTAATGTTTATATTTATTTTAAGTTCAGGTGCAACCCGTGCATCCCTGTGCCAGGGTTGAGCTGAATATTGAAGGTAAACTTGGAGTGGGTTTATGCTTTGTTTGAGAGTAGTTATCTACTCGTTTTGTGCTTGTGCATGGGTGCCCGTAGCTGCAGTGCACCTTGTCTTCCATTTCACACGAGTATTTTAAGTTAGACGGGGTGAAGATCAGAAAATAACCTGGAAAGTTAAACTTCAGTTAGTTATAAACATAGCTGGCTTGTGCGATAAGAGACCCTTAACACGGGAACGCTATTTTGAACAAAACTGTTTGGACGCCTGGCTGTACGACCAAACTTTCTTACTCGTCGAAGATTCTGCGGCCAAAAAATTGTTATGTAGAGAAAGAAGAAAGAAAGAAAGAAAGAAAGAAAGAAAGAAGAAAGAAAGGAAGAAAGGAAAGAAAGAAAGAAAGGAAGAAAGGAAAGAAAGAAAGAAAGAAGAAAGAAAGAAGAAAGAAAGGAAGAAAGGAAAGAAAGGAAAGAAAGAAAGAAAGAAAGAAGAAAGAAAGAAAGAAAGAGAGAAAGAAAGAAAGAAAGCTTGGTAGTCAGCTATGTGTAGGGTCCGTACAACTTGTATAAAGTATCATATTCGAATTTCGTTAAGTGCCGTAGTATCCCTTATTCGTGTTCCTGGCTGTACCTCCAATTGCAGTATATGTATACGAGTGTAATACAGTACATAGTATGACGACACGTGGATAGTTTCACAGCGGCTTGTGGTCAAGCTCAAAATGTAACAAAACATTGCAGTTTTTAAATGGAAATGGACCGTAGAAATGTAATAAGATAAAGTCTTACTAATACTTTCTCTTATTTCGTTTTACAATCTGATGCTGTACCTTGGGTATGAGAGAGTTTTAGAAATTAAAAATGTTTTCTTCCTCATAGCTTTTATATTTTTCTATGATTTACTTGTCTTCGCTAACATTTTTTTTTTTGGTGATGGGGAATCATCAAGTAACCTCTTCCGCTCTTGGGCAGAGCAAAAGGGAGAGTCAGGCCCCTTCCATGTTGCTGACATCTTTTTGAGGCGCGCGTGTAACACGAACGCGCCGTCGACACGGTCTGTTATCAGTTAAGACGGACGGACGGCGAGAGCTAGCCCATCACTCACCGTCTACAAGCCCGCGTCTACGGTGGCAGGAAGCCGTCACGTGGCCCCCGACGCCCGGAGCGTCTCCCAAATCTCCTCAAATATTACATTCATAAGATTCACCCTTTTTTTTTGGGGGTGTGGGAAATCATCAAATAACCCCTCCCGCTCTTGGGCAGAGCGAAAGGGAGTGTCAGACTTTTACTGACTAAAAACCACCCATGTTCCTTCTTAGCCCTATATGTCGAGGCCGTGGTATATCCACACCCTTTCATCCCAAAATCACATTTCGGTCTAGGTCCTCTGTTGCAATCGAAGTATTTTGTATTCAATGTCAGTCTCTTCATTTTTTTACTTTTCTAATAATAGATAACACAAATATAGAATGTCACTTTGTATGTAGATCCACTTCCTATGTATTTCAACTGTAAACCATTCATGTTCTGATACTCGACGACAACAAAAGGCCATTCAAGTATATCTCAAATAAAATAGGTTGTACCCCTGACAAAAAGAATGGAAGCTCAACATACATGTCACAGGCATGTAAATAACGCCATTCCACGGCACGGTGAAAAACAAATATTTTTCACGTGTTTTATTTATATCGAAAGTGTCCGTTGCGTGAATAATTAATGTAGTGTTGCTTATCTCTGTGGCTCTGCTGTGAAAAACGAATTACGTGCTGAAATGCACTTTTATTTATTTGGGTTCTTTTTTAAAGGTTGGTTCGCTGCAAGGGTAATCAAATTATGAGTAATTTTATTTTAATGGTCAGGCTGTTCGAATTCCATAGGGTAATACGGTAAAGTGGCCTAAAAGAATTAGGCACGGACTCTTACGTAACATTATTCTGTAAACTAAAAAATAAAATCTAAATTGCATTGTGTTCCGCACTAACAAAACTTTCATTTAGTCCATAAAATCAGCAAAAATATACATCCGCAACGAAAATAATCCTAAAACCGGGTAAACAAAACAAATAACGGGTTCCAAAGCCGACTCAGGCGTATCTTATTGAGGCAGCAAAATCAAAATGTGTGGATTGCATCGCATAAGTGCATGCAGTAAACATACAGAGACTATGGAAACAATTCTAATAACAGTTACCGCGGCCAATGTGACTCGTAAAAACGTATTGCGAACGCGTGGTCCGTTCCATATCAAACCAACATCCAAAGACTAAAAAGTCTGTACAACCTTTTTGGTTCACTGACAGTTCAGTAGAGTTTCTAAACGAATGTTTTTTAGTCTGTGGTCGCAAAAGAGAGCATGCAATCGATACGGCGACCACAATAATGCCCTATTAAACGGACTGTTTTGATGTTATTTGCTAATGTGCACGCGAATGGGTAGTTGCATATAAATGGCTAGTTTAGAAAATAGATAGTTTTATTTTTTTTATGTTTATTTGCTGGTTTAAACTGTAATAAAAGCTTAGGATTTGAAACTGATAACGATATTTCTCCGTATTTTTTACATATAGACATAAAGAAAATATTGCCTTATTTGTTGACACTGAATACTGAGAATTTTTCCGTGAGCAATTTCTTTATTACACTATTTATTGTTACTGAGTCTAGATTCGTGTCTGGTCGATGGCAATCTGGGTAAATCAAAACCAAAATCAAAAGTCATTTATTCAAATTAGGCTGATAATCAGCACTTTTCGAACATCAAAATTTACTTTACTCTACTTACAAGTCTCTGTCTCTACAAGAGACAGTCCCCCAAAACGCCCACTCTTCGGCACTTCCTAGTGTTTTAGCTGGAAAGAAGAAGTGACGGAACAAACTCCCCAACAACACATTCTGTTTGTTATGTTGGTTAGAAGAAACAGACTCGATACAATAGTAAGGTGTAAGTTCAATTTAGATTTACTACAAACACAAATCAATAATAAAAAATTATATAATTATAAACAATGTAAAAATAAAAAAGTACATAACATATCAGTTAACAATTTTTTGTAATGTAGGTAAGGCACAAATGTTGATATCAGTGCTGTAACTATTCGTACCAAAGGGCGTCTGGATGATTAAAAACGACGGTAAGGTAAGGTATCGTATTATCCAGTACTAATTGTGTTGTGGAGTTTAAAAAGGCAGTCGCTCCATGTAAAATACTGGTATTCAGCTGCATCCGATTACACTGGAAGCTGACCCCAACAAAGTTGAGAATAGGATACAGAGATGGCGATGGCCACTATCACATAGGACCTAAAGAACATAACTGTTTATTTTTTACAAAGGATAACTTTTTATCCCAATAGCACATTCCCGTGGGACGCTTACATTAAGAAGCCATTGAAAGCAGTGAGGAAATAAAAATCATAACATCTTCTTACCAGTTCACCAGGGTAACATAATCGCTTCCTCTGATGCAGTTAACGCTTCAGTGGTTCTTCCTCATGGAGTGGCAAGTTCTTCTCGCAGAATACACTCAAAGCCGTGTTAACCGTAGTTAGTTTGCGTACGTTAACTACTAAGTAACTCAACTATTGAGTTAGGTACACGACAAGCTTGGGGCCACTTAGGCATTAGCTTAGGTTGATAGGAAATACTATGTTTATGGGTAAATTGAGGCCACACGTCAATGGTTGTGCCTTAATGGAAGATTGATTACTAACTGCCTCGTTAGCCGTGTGGTCACAAGAGTGACGGCTGAACATGGGATCTTGAGTTCTAATCCCGGGTTGAGCAACGTGTTATTGGGTTATTTTAGCTTGAAAGTTCCATTGACAGGACACAAGCTACCTCTCCTTGAACTGGTGCGGGTTGGTGGGGGATACATAAACAAATCCGAAAAGTTGAAAATTATGGTAAACTAGGTGTTCCCCGCTACAACTCGAAAATTATCCCATTGGAAGATAAAATTGTGAACTATCCTATGTGTTAATCCAAGTTATAAACTATCCGTGTACCAAATTTTATCCAAATCCGTTCAGTAATTTTTGCGTGAGAGTTACAAACATCCATCCATCCATACATACATACTTACAAACTTTCTCGTTTATAATATTAGTTTTCGCGAAAATCTATATTTGCCCATATCTATATATCGTGTTGACGCAGGACCTTGATTTTAATACACCTAGAAAGGACAAAAGTCTTCAGTATCTGGTATAAATATGGTCCACCCGTTCCTGAGAAAATTGGTGGTAATACAGGGACAGACAGGCGGACAAGAGAGTGATCTTATTATATTCTTTACGATTATGTCGTATCTAGTTGATTGTGACTTCGCTTTGGTTATTCCACTGAGTATTCAACATACATAAACTTACTCCCTTTTCCAATGGGGTAGGAACCAAAGTACGCCAATTGCTATGATTCTAACATTTTCCTTAAGCCTCGTCCACATTCTTAGGACAGTCATACTCGCCCGCAGATAGCTAGTACTACCTACGTACCTGTCCTGTAATACTAGGTACATTATCACTACTAATAAGTATTCAAATTATTTAAAAAAACAAGCTGGGAAGTAGAACCTCATGAACAAGTTTATTTCAAAGTGTGCCGGTTACTTGCTATCCAAACCTCAAACGTAAGAGAGACTTAAATCCGAATCCAGCGTCAACTTAGATTCATTCTTAGTTAAAGTTTGGGCTTGAATTTGCCTTTCCATATCGCTCAAATTAATATGTCTCTACGTCTTAAAATCCTATATCATTCCTTTATAAGTCCCGAAACTTTCAAACAAACTTCTGTAAAACAGACGTAGGCACAGTTTAAACATTGTAATCTATCCCTGACAAATTTACACCAGCCGTGAGCAGAAACACCTGTTTTTGTGGTTTCACAGACCCAAGTTTGCTTATTTGATACCTCACGAAACCAACTTAAGCCTGCCTTAGAAAACCCTCTATTGTTCTAAACATAAGGTTGACTATCACGTGATTATATGTAAGAACTAAGTTGGCTAACGACAATAGGTAAGTTTCTTGCGACGCTAAAGTGAACTAATCTGCTAATGGCAAAGAAAGTTGGTACCGTTTCGTGCAACGAATAAGGCAGTGATTATCGTTTGTTGGGGAGTAATAGATTCCATGTAACTTCACACTCGTAAACAGGAATGAGGGTAGTCTGCGAAGCATTTGTTCTTTGTTCTTTATGTTTTCCTGGCGCTTTTATTGCTAGCTTTGTCTGCACTCATTGAGATGTGCAACGTTCGCAGTATCTTTAGTTTGTGCTGAGATTTTGTTTTAACTTTAAGTGACTACCTACTTTCAACACTTCTGGATAACGTTTTTAAAGTTCATAATGGCAGTTCTGAGAGTTAAATTGTTAAAGCAAGATTGAGACTGCTTCAATTTTGGACTGGTTCGATTCCTGGGGTGGGCAGAGCCTCAGTCCCTACATATCAGTGTATAACATTTTAGGAGCTTCTTTGTTATGCCTTTGGAAAATATGTTTTAATATCATAAAGCGTAAGTAAATTCGTGCTTTACAATGTTATGCTTATTCATTATTATGATTAGAGAAATTATGCCCAAAAAATATGCGTAAGCTGATTATGCGTAACTAATGTTATAAAATGAAAATATAATTAGGAGAAACAACAGTATGCCAAGTTATATTAAGTCTTAATTTTTTTTTTGCAAATGGATAGAGAACCCACATCAGCCTATCCCGACGGAGACAGGCGTTATGTTATGTTAAGCAAGATTATAAATACTTTACGGAAAATCAAGTCCTAACAACTGTGGCTGACCTTTTCCCCACGTTACGTGTGCTATCTGATCTCAATAGTCCAACTAATGGGGCCACCGAATCCCTAAGGTTGGATGAAAGTGTCTGTAACCATCTGTGTTAGGGTCAATGGCTTTCTAGATTTAATATTAAGGTTCAGATTGCTTGTAAAAGTTACCTTTTTGCATATTTTCTTTTGTACAGTCAGTTTTATAACTGAAGAAGTACGTTTCGAAAATATGTTTTAGGTTGTTTTCAATTTTATACATTACCGTAATTTCCGTAATAGTGACGTCTAAGAGAGAAAAATGGAAAAAGAAAAATATAAGGGCAGGAAGTTGATGATGATGATGATGATGATGATGATGATGATGATGATGATGATAATGAATAGTTCACGGTTTAAAATAAAACTTCCCAGAGGTCATAATCGTTTTTATGTTACTGAGAAAATCCTTTCAAAATTCTCTCCACAAAACTAAATATTTTTTTAAATCCCACAGGATTCTTTAAGAATACTTCTATATCAGGAACATCTTCAGAAGCAAGACAAAGATAACAGATTAAGAACGGAAGGTATTATTTAAACATTATGCGCAAAATAAAATACAGCGTCGAAATGAGACGTGGGAATATGGACCCTGTGCGATACGTCACCGAACTATAAAGCTGAGGACGTAACTGGAGACCTTAAGAATAATGTTTATTCTAAGATTTAAGGTACGAGACACTCATACAGGTTGTAAACGAACCCGTCAACCAAGCATCATGAACATCAAACTAAGTAACCGTTTTTATCTTTGGGGGGTGGTAAATTATTAAATAACCCTTCCCGCTCTGGGCAGAGCGGAAGGGAGTGTCAGACTTGTACTGACTAAAAACCACCCATGTTCCTTCTTAGCCCTTTGTCTTCAGGTTGCGGTATCTCTTTCGAACTACCCGTAGCCCCGACGGGAAACTAAGTACCCTTACGCAAAAATTATTGCTGGATTTTTTTTAGGGTCGAAAAAACACATTTTAAGTTTGTAATGGTAAAACTCAAGGTCTCACCCTTAAAACATTGTGCTAGTGGAAACTTGGAATAGTAAACGGTTCATGGAGGTAATTTACGTGAAGTTCACAGCATGTTGAGGGCATTGAGTGACCGGTGGAACTGCCCGATGCTTGGCCGATGGGTAAGAGTGCACACACAGGTCGGCTCAAAGTAGGTAGTTATATGGCATCTGTATCTTTGTTGCTTATTCTCTATTGTATATTGTTGTCTGTTATTTGTTTATTGTGTGGTACTAAATATTAAGTAGGTATATTTCATGTTAATACTAACACAATGGAATTCTAGGTCTGCTAACTTTTGTTTTCTCAGGTTAAAACCTGGAATATTAAGATTCTCACGGGTGTGCATATGGTGAGATTCTAGTTATTTGTCTGTGAATTCAAATTATTCTGTACTGCAGCAAAACGAGACGCTCCGGGCGTCAGGAAACACGTGACGGCCACCGTAGATGCGGTCCAGTGGACGGTGAGTAATGGGCTAGCTCGCAGTCCGTCCGTCTTACGACGACGACAGGCCGTGTTGACGGCGCGTTCGTGTTCCACGCGCGCCTCAAAGATATGTCAGCAACATGGATTATTAACCCAAACGATTTTAAAAAGATTAAAAGAGTAACCTTTGGAGTTTCTTGCCGGGTCTTCTCCTTAGGAATCGACCAATGCACCGAACCGTGCACCTTTTTGTCGACGTTTTATAAGTGCCCATGTAGGCCAAAGTGATTTTTTTTTTTTAGTTTTGATTTTGATTTTGGAAGGGGCTCAAGGGCCAACGCCCGTCGGGGCTGCGGGTTGTTCGAAAGAGATACCGCGGCCTTGGCACAAGGTCTAAGAAGGAACAATGGTGGTTTAAATTTAATTTTATTTATATAATTATATTATTTATTGCTGGAGAGAGGGGATACCCTTCTCCGGCCTGAGCTCGTGGAGGACGTGGTGAGCGCTCTGTTCCCTTCGCGAGGGGAGCATCCTCCCCCGCCAATGGCTCCGCCATCCGCGATGCCGGAAGCGGACCGTTCAGGAACCGATGACGACATTCCGGAGGTGACTGGGGTAGACCTGAGAGCGGCGGTACGTAGGCTGAGTGCCAAAAATACCGCCCCGGGACCCGATGGCTTGCCTGGCAAAGCCTGGGTCCTGGCCTCAGAGGCTCTTGGGCCCCGACTAGAGGGGTTCTTAAGCGCATGCATGGAGAGAGGCCGGTTCCCGCTTCGTTGGAAGACGGGGAAGCTGGTCCTCATCCAGAAGCCGGGGCGCCCGGCGGACTCGCCGTCCGCATACCGGCCCATTGTGCTGCTCGACGAGGTGGGCAAGCTCTTTGAAAGAGTAATTGCAAACCGCCTCGCCGAGCACCTGGAGGGAATGGGTCCGGATCTTGCGGAACACCAGTTTGGTTTCCGCAAGAGGCGCTCGACGGTGGACGCCGTCATGCGCGTGAGAGCCCTCACGACGGGGGCTGCGGTCTCTCGGGGCGGTGTGGTCTTGGCGGTGTCTCTCGACATCGCCAACGCCTTCAACACTTTGCCCTGGAGCTGCATTAGGGAGGCACTCCGGTATCACCGGGTGCCGACCTACCTTCGTCGTGTGGTCGGGGACTATTTGACCGACAGGGCTGTCATCTACCCTGGTCAGGACGGACAGTGGAACCGGCGAGAGATGTCGTGCGGTGTTCCACAGGGATCGGTTCTGGGGCCGCCCTTGTGGAACATCGGTTACGACTGGGTGCTGCGCGCCGACCTCCCTAGCGGCGTCAGCGTAGTCTGCTATGCGCACGATACGCTGGTGCTAGCTCAGGGTGGGTCGTACGAGGCGGCGGCCGACAGTTTGACACGCGGGGTTGCGATAGTCGTAGAGAGGATCCGGCAGCTGGGTCTCGAGGTGGCGCTTCACAAGTCGGAGGCCATGGGCTTCCATGGACGTGGGAATGCGCTGCCGTCGGGATCCCAGTTAATGGTGGGAGGGGTTCCCATCGGCGTCGAGTGTACTTTGAAGTACCTAGGACTCGTCCTCGACAGCCGGTGGAACTTCGTGGAGCACTTCCGACGTTTGGCTCCCAGACTGGAGCGGGCCGGGGCTGCCTTTAGGTGGCTCTTGCCCAATCTGGGGGGGCCAAACGCCTCCTGCCGGAGGCTCTACGCGGGGATCGTGCGGTCCATGGCCCTTTACGGGGCGCCGGTGTGGGCGCCTGCTTTGAGGAAGCGGGCCGCCCACTACCTGAACGTGCCCCAAAAGGTCATGGCCGTAAGGACGATACGGGGGTACCGCACGATCTCCCGCGAAGCGGCGAACCTCCTTGCCGGATTGCCGCCGTGGGATCTGGAGGCGATAGTCCTCGCGCGCCTGCATCAATGGCGCGCGGAGGCGCTGCGCCGGGGGGTCACTCCGCTGCCGCGGCAAATTGCTGCGCGGCGGACAGACCTCCGGTGCGATCTCATGGCGACATGGAGACAGCGACTGTCGCAACCCCGTGCAGGGCACGCCACGATAGTGGCGGTAAGTCCCCTCTTTGAGGAGTGGCTTGAGAGGCGCCACGGCGCCCTCACCTTCCGTCTGACGCAGGTCCTCACCGGACACGGTTGTTTCGGGAGGTACCTGCACCGAATCAGGCGGGAGGAAACGCCCGGATGCCACCATTGTGAGGATCGGCCGGAGGACACGGTGGAGCACACAGTGGAGGTGTGCCCCGCTTGGGCGGAGCCCCGCCGTGTTCTCGTAGCGGCGATCGGCGGCGGCGACCTCTCGCGCCCGGCCCTGGTGCAAGCCATGGTCCGGGGCGAGGAGGAATGGGACGCCGTCGCCTCCTTCTGCGAAGCAGTGATGCTAGCGAAGGAGGTGGCGGAACGCGAGAGGGAGAGAACCTCTCGTCCCTGCCGCCGCGGGAGGCGCTCCGGGCGTCGGGGGTCCCGCGATGACCTCCGGCCACCGTAGACGCGGGCCTGTGGACGGTGAGTGATGGGCTAACTCGCCGTCCGTCCGTCTCACGACGAAAACAGGCCGTGTCGACGGCGCGTTCGTGTTCCACGCGCGCCTCAAAGAGATGTCAGCAACATGGGAGGGGCCCGAAAGGGCCGACGCCTGTCGGGGCCGCGGGTAGTCCAACGGTTATCGCGGCCTCGACATAGAGGGCGAAGAAGGAACATGGGTGGTTTTTAGTCAGTAGAAGTCTGACACTCCCTTTCGCTCTGCCCAAGAGTGGAAGGGGTTATTCGATGATTTTACACCCACCAAAAAAAAAAAAAAAATAAAAAAAAAAAGGGGATACCCTTCTGATTCCTGTTCCATGCATCTCTCGTATGTTATAGTCAAGCTTTCATTCTATCAACATCTTACCTTCTTTGCAAACAACTTAGAGAAAATAGGTGCAAAATAACCGACTTCACAAACACAAAACACAAAAAAGTGAAAAATAAACTTCAGAAGAAAAATCTGCTTCCGACGTCGCAATTTCGTTTGTTTGATTTCGTTTTTTTGCAACCGATTTCAATCGGTTAAATAGGCTTCTCCTGGGTAAGTCCGTTCCATCGTCGACCTCATCTCTGCCCTTAGGGCAAGATTGCTGTCAAGAGTAGCCCATGTCAAGTATAAAAAAAAACGATTCACGTCAAGTTACATGCTAAGTCAGTGTCCCCGCTATTGCTCGTCGTGAACTGTTAAGTCTCTCAGGACGCACTACTTGAATGCTTCCGTTACGACGTTCGACGCGCAACTTATTGATTCTTTTTCATATTTAACAGTATAGCAGTGAGAATTAAATGCTGGTATTATTAAAGTCATTCTTTTGGTCAAACAATTTACGCACCATAACATAAGTAACCACACATAATAAAATTGCTAAATTTAAATAATGACACTGCCTTATCTACGATGCCCAGATCTAGACATTCTTGAAGGTTTTCCGCTGGATGAGGGTCCTGAAGATCGGTCAATGTAGCGACACTTAGTAGCAACCGTGTATGTCTTGCAGTACACTGTTTTGGCTGAAATGATGATGAAAATGAATCCAAAATCTTGCAAAAAATGGTTCTTTTGTACATGCATTGATCAACGTATAAAAATAGTTTATATTTCAAAAACTCATTAAATAGGATACTTATCTCGAGGACGGAGTGCAAGTTTAATTATGATAGAACTTCACTTGGTAAGTTCGTTTAATCATCAAATATAGTTCCATGGTTTATTCCGGTAGGTACATCATGTATATCTATAGTTATTCACCTATTTTAACTTAATTTTATCCTACAAGATTCGGTAAACTTTGATTCGGATTTCTGAATCCAGAAGCAATCTATTAAAGTCAATTCGCAAGTCCCGTGATTACATTGGCCGTTATTTCCTCCAACCAATTTCAACATTTACCTACTTATCAGACTTTCGAAAACCGGGTACCGGATATTCGGATGGTAATAATAATTATAAAGGGTGTAAAAGTACCCTTAACTCAAATGAAGAAACTTGTTCTCCGCACCACTGCGATATTTTTATGTTCTAGACAATACCTGGGAACCCCCTAGTTACGGAGATATTGGGGGTCAAAGTTCAAAATTTTGCACAGCTGTTTTTGTTAATACTAGTTTGCGTAGGGGTACTTAGTTTGATGTACAGAATGCTTGGTTGACGTATGACATGTGTTAAGAGTTAATTTACACCCTGTATAGGTTCTACAAAGCATGTACCTACCTACCTATTAGAAATGTGTGGTCATATTTGAAGGTGTGGGAAAAACTGAACAACTTACTTACTTTGATGTCGGGCCTATGCAGAAAACTATTCACTTACAATTTCTGCACAACACCGTTCTGATACAAACAAATCTTTTTTTTTTTTGGAGTGTGTAAAATCATCAATTGACTCCTCGGACGACGAAACGACGAATGCGACGACGAACGATGGACGAACGATTGGCGGATGACTCGGCGGAACGGAAGGGAGTGTCAGACTTCTACTGACTAAAAACCACCCACGTTCGCCGCGCACACAAAGGGCTACCTTTGTGTGCGCGGCCGCGGTATCTCTTTCAAACAACCCGCAGCCTCAGCAGGCGTCGTCAGCCCTTCCGGGCCCCTGCAATTTTGCGTTCTGATACACCTTATAAAGGGTATAAGACAACTATTAACGAAGCCAAAGGAACTGTGCAGTAGAACTAGTGGGATTGATCCACATGTTCTCGGTATCAGTACACTTGTAACAGTAACAGTTACACTTTTACACTTCGCGCGAATTAACATTTCTGCGCAGGAACACTTGCACGAATGGACAGATACTACTGATAATTTCACGATCTAGCGATGCATCCTTCAGCATTATATTTGAGTGAGTTAACCTACTACCGTAAAACGTAAAACGTAAATTTTGACCCCAACAAAATTTGTTTCCTAGCAATTGGGATGTATCCTGACTAAAAAATATATGATTCTGTTTAGTACGTCTGTTAGGTTATCGAAAAATATCGGAGAGGTACGTGTTTTTGTTTTATCATGTTTGTTGTTGAAATAGCGAAAAGGTAAACAAACGTCGGGGTTAATTAAACGGACGCGTGGTTCTAAAAACTGAATTAATTCCTCTTGGAAATCTAGGAATATTCACCTGAATGCAAGAATTAAATTTTTTGAGGTTTTTCTCGAAGACTGCCTCAAAATAGGGAGCGGCTTGCTGAATGGAATTGATAATAACGTATTTAAGTCAGTAAACACAGAAAAGGGCTTAGAGGTGTAAAAGGGAGTCCAGCTTATTAGAGCTTCTTGATGGTAGAATCTTGGACGCGGTAACAAATTACAAATATTGTCCTTGACGGTTGCTTGAGTGTCCACCACAGTAATTACACATCACAAAAATTATAACGGTTGCGAGATCATTAATTATGATGACCTCGGTGACCGAGCGAGACTCGGTGAGTAAGAGTGGTGACTGATTCGAACATTCGAAAAATAACGGTCGATTCCATTGACTCGAAACAATCGAAAAACATCTTGATTGTTTTGTAAAACGGCGAGTCGATGTTTGACTCGATGGTTTATTTTAACGACTCCGATTCTTTCGATTGTTAAAACAGCTCGGAATCGCCCATCGCTAATCGTTGTTATTGATGGAAAAGCACCAACAAGTTATTACATGAAAATATAAATTTGTGTAAGGGAGCTACATCTGCCAACAAACTGTAATACAGTTTGGCAGAAGTAATATATTTTGTAACACGGATGTGACCATGAATAAACGCTTTTTCATTTCATTTCATGAGTTAGATTTGGCCAATAACTTATTTAAATCAAATCTTCTTTCTAATGCGCGCGCGCCATTGCCTCGAGAGACATGAAGTTCAAGCGAAGTAAAGTGAGTTGCGGAGGGAGGATTAGGGATAGGACATGTCACTGACTAATGAATACAAAGAAAATAGTAAGGTGTATCAAACAATATTAATAAAAATTGACGAAAATAAAACGTGTCAAAGTTCATGAGTGGGGGGCTTGTGACGTTACTTCGTGGTAAAAAACGTACCAAAATGTGACGTTATACAACTTTTAGACGCACTGTATCGTCCTTATCTTTTGTGTATGTGAAAAATATTTTTTCTTTATATTTTGTATCCAATACTTTTTAGAAATCTATGTCTATTGAAATTTTTGTTGTCAACTACCTTATTATTTGCGTAGAGTTACTTAGTTTGGTAATCTGTGGTTTGGTGTATTTCGGAAGGGTCATTTTTCACCTTATATACCTATTCTTCTTAAAGCAGTGTTACAGAACTTCACCCATAATAGTCACACACACACACACGCACAGCAGATGAGAGACAAGAAACTCCAACACAAGCTCACCATAACTAAATTCTAAACTGATACTAGTAATAACCATGTAGGTATTAATATCACAGACTCCTTTGATGACCTGAATAGGATGGTGGCTAGTAAGTCTAGGAACACAGGAATCGAATCCAAAGTTCTGAACTGGATGGTAATACGAGTTATTGGCCTGAGAATAGGTAAATAGATACAGAAGGTTAGGACTTTACAACGAGTGGAAACGCAAGCCGACTCCATGGACGTGAAAAAGAAGGAGGTAACAACAAAAAAAAAGTCATACAGACGAATTGAGATCGTCTGTATGACTTTTTTTTTGTTTATTTGTTTCCGCATTACTCAGTCATTTATAGACCGATTTAAAAAACATTTCATCAATTATTATAATATATCAGCTTCAGATGTCGGTGGCATAAAATTGTAATTTTTATTTTTATTTAATCAAACAAAACTCACCGACTTCTTAGGTTTATTTTTCATGTTTTTTGCTTCATTGTGTGCATAACCAGGTGTCAGAGTTTAGATGAAAATTCAAAATCACTGAACTTTTTTTGGGGGGTGAGAAATCATCAAATGACTGCTCCCGCTCTGGGCAGAGCGGTGGGACTGTTAGACTTCTACAGACTAAAAACCACCCATGTTCCTTCTTAGCCCTTTGGTTCGAGGCCGCGGTATCTCTTACAACATCCCGTAGCCCCGACGGGCGTCTGCCTTTACGGTGTGCTCCACCGTATCCTCCGGCCGATCCTCACAGTGGCATCCGGGCGTTACCTCCCGCCTGATTCGGTGCAGGTACCTCCCGGAACAACCGTGTCCGGTGAGAACCTGCGTCAGACGCAAGGTGGGGGCACCGTGGAGCCTCTCTAGCCACTCCTCAAAGAGCGGACTTACCGCCACTATCGTGGCGTGCCCAGCACTTTGAACCTTGACTTGGCTTTACATGTTGTCGAGAAATGTCTTTAGGCATGCTGATTTCCTCACGGTGTTTTCCTTTACCAAAACCAGAGATGATTACTCAATTCGCACATGAATCCAAAAAAATCAGAGGTACGTGCTTTGGGTCCGACGTTCACACCACTTGGCTATCACTGCTTATTACTACTTGCTTACAAACTTAGTCTATCAACTAAACCTATCGCAGTTCACTCCTGGACATGGGTTTCTCCCAATCTACGCCAAAACATACTGTACTCTGCCCTACGCCATCCCACCACTTAGAGCTTGCTGAAACACCACCTCTGCCTTCCCCATCTAGTCTGTCACAGTTTTTGAAGGGTGGGAAATCGTCAAATGACCCCTCTGGGCGGAGCGAAAGGGAGTGCCAGTCTTCTACTAACAAAAAACCACCCATGTACCTTCTTAGCCCTTAGCGTCTGGAGCCGTCGTATATTTTTCGAGCAACCCGCAGCCCCGGCAGAGTCTATCCCAGCCTTTTTTGACACACATGCGCGTTCATCGAATTGTGGCATGTATTATCATTTTTTTCTTATCTATTCTCTTTCTCACTCACTCATAACCATTTCTTGCATTGGTTTTCTTCGTAGTTTTTTTTTTTTTTTTGTAGTTGCTGATGCTAGACGCGTGTCGCTTGATTACACAGTCGCGAACACTATCAACACACATGTGACTTATAGAAGTCAATAATCTCTTGTTTGTAATTGTATGTAACAACTTTGAGACCAATAAGATTAGAAAATATATCCACAAGTTGCATTAGAACAGTATTCCGTGAGAAAATCTGTCCAAAATCATTCCAAGTGGTAAGATACATTTTGGTGGTGGTGGACATATTAACATGATGCGTCTATATGGGCGCTTGATTTTGAATGCCCCGGGCCTTCTGCAAATTATCTACTTAGTGTATCGACGAAGCGACACATAGGAATAGTTTGAGAAGCTGCCACTTAAGCTACTCGCACCGGATGCACTGTATAACCACAGCTTAACTAGACTTTGCTATTGGTAGAATAATCTAGCCTAGCTTTACAATTGAGTACTAAGTTGTATCGGCGAAGTTGGAAGTCCTTTTCGGGCGGGTTTGATGTATTGGATGGAAGGATGTCTATAAAAGATTGATTTTAGGTAGCATGTGGCCGTTTACTGTGAATTTATGTAAAAACTTATATTTATAGCATTCAATTATAGAGTAGTATTAATAAATTAGTAAATTGTTTAGAAGCAACCACGGAGTCTGGATTTGACCCTACATGGGACTTAAACATGCGAAATTTGGGTGTATTATTAGGTATACCTCTATTAAACTTTTCGAAAATTACAGGTGTGATGTTAATTATAGAGTTTTCTAACCAATGGGTTTTAACCTCAATAATCATAATACAGGGTGAATAACTAGATTTTTGCATGACCAGACGCTTGATAGCAGTCCGTACGAGTATAGGTACTCGTAAGTCTAAAACCCGATTTCTTGAAAACTATTTCCACAAGAGGTTTAGAAAATTATCTAATTTAAAACAAAAACTTCAAAACAATTCAAGCATCTTGAGTTATTTTTGTAAGATCATGAAATGGAAAATCTATAGTAGATAATTTTATGAAGGGTCATAAATCGAGTTATCTTTTATTGGCCATTACAATAACCTTTATCTTTTCCAGGTTCCAGGCTATAATCAGTGTCTTAAACATACAAAGTAAATTAATGGCTCTGGTTTAAGAAGATATGGATGAAAAAAAATGTTTTAAATGTCAAACTCTTGAACTTTCACTACGTAGACATTCTTAAAGGTAGGTACCTAAATTCTACCCATTCAACCAATCATGAACTGTTTGACATAATTATATCTCCAGCAAGATTTTGTGAAGCAAATAATTGTTTAGGGTTCACTATAATTATTATGCTACTGCTGGAGTTTCTTGCAGATTATTCTCCATAGAAAACGTTTTATAAGTGCCCATGTAAGCTTATCATTATACCCATGAGTGCCTATAATTTTAAACAATAATATTTTAAATATATTATATTATATTATTATTATTATATTTTTTATTATTGTTTTAAATATTTTTTTTAATCTATACAAGTAAAATATTTGACAGCTATTTGCAACACTACCTAGTTATATAGCCTAAACCACAACGCGTACGTGATCTCCGTGAGAGCATAAGATGCACCGTTGGAGTTTAGGGTGGCCCCTCTAGAACCTTCCATGCAATTTTGTCAACTTTTATTTTTGTTTTTGATTATTTTATTTTATTGATTATTTTATTTTATTGATTAGATTATTTTATGGATTAGATTAATTTATTTTATTGATAAGATTACTTGATTGATTGTTTTTATTTATTATTTCTGTGATTATTTGGTTGATTATTATTTTGTCATTTTCACTATGTTGTATTTATATTTCCATTTTTTATCTCGTGTGTTGGCTGTTAAGGCGCATATTATGTTGCATGTAGTGCTCTTCTTTAAGTGATGGGGCACTTACATCTAATTTTGAAATGTTTTTTTTTATGTAAATGTAACAGTGTACTCATTGTTGAGGAGCCAAATTAAATAAATAAATAAATAAATAAATAAACTTAGCAGATAATTAGCGTTAAGTCCCACATGTAGCGACTAGGATTGGACATTATAACGAGAGCATACACTTCTGCTCCAAATGTAACTCTACTCTTTTATTTAATACGAGCGGACGTCACGCGGTTTTACCCGCGTAGTTCCCGTTCCCGTAGGAATACGGGGATAAAAAGTAGCCTATGTTACTCAGGGTGAATATAGCTTTCTAATGGCGAAAGAGTTTTTCAGTTTATTCATTACAGACATACACACACACAAAAATACAAATCTTTCCTCTTTATAATATTACTTACCAGTGACCCTACATATTAACGCTCCCAATATCTTGACTACCTTTCCATCTGAAGAATGCACAGTTACCTCTATAGAAATTGACAACAGTCATAAAATCAAAGAAAAAAAACGATCTCATCCACAAACGGAACATGACATTAAAAAGACCTGAGATTTAAACTTGGCAACGTTTTCTAGACAACAAAGCGAATAAAAAGCAAGTTGGTACAGACAAAAGCTCCTTTAGTTCAATTATGTTAGTTAGCCAACTTCCACAAAGGCTTAGTGAGGTAATGTTTTACAAAATACTCTACGGATGGAAGTTTTGTTACAGCATACAGTTACTTGTAATGGATACTTTAATTACGATTTCCAGACGTACCTAAAGTTTCTGGTATTGGTTTTTAGGATTCCGTAAGCAAATGTACCTAACCCTTATAGATTCGCCATGTCCGTCTGTCTGTCTGTCCGTCCGTCCGCACTAAATCTCAAAGACTCTTAGTACTAGAAAGCTGTAATTTGGCATGAATATACAAACAAGTTACGCCGACAAAGTGCTAAAGTAAAATATTGAAAAAAAAATGTTATGTTATCTCCAGTAAACATTAAAGTGGGGATAATTTTTATTTTCTCGCGAAGTCCATTTTGTGAGATGTCGATTCGAAAGACTTTTTCAAAAATATTTCGAGTTTACTCAAACAGTTTTTCGATTAAGGAATTCGTTTGTAAAATATAAAGCTTTAAAATGCATTTTTTGTTAGACTCAAGTGTGGCAACCTATACTACCTATTAATACGGGTTGCGTTTGGGCGTGTGAAAAAAAACATGATAAACTATCACAGCTAAGTAGGCTTTACAAGTTTACGAGTAATAGTCGACCAACTTATAAAATGTACTGTATGAAATATTTTCCTAAACATAATGTATACGGTCTCAAAACCGCAAATGTTTGTTTGTTTTATTTTTACTAATCATCGTTCGGAGGCAGGTAGGCGGGGTGGTTAATCAGTTTAGTAAGTTCATATAATTTATCGGACAACTACGGAACCCTACATTGTGCGTGGTCCGACATGCACTTGGCCTTTTTAAGTATACATTTTTTTTACCCGATTGCGACGCCCTAAAGGAGGTCCTGTGTTTAACCTGTATGTATGTAAGTATGTCCGTTTCTTTGTTCTCTCATGTCTCCTACACAGATAAACGGATTTCGATAAAACGTAAAAATAAACGGCGTTAGATTCGTCTTGATGGCCCGAGTCACTGGCACTTCATTCAAATGAAAAAAAAACGAAGAAAAATTGTGAATTTTAGGGGATTTTTTTATTTAACCAATCGTTCTTACAAACTTTTTTTAACACAGTACGCCTAGACCTCCAATGGAAGAAGGGATATGGTGGAATGAGCTCGTGGTTACGGTTACTGCGTGAGGACTTCATGCTATTTTTACGAAAAGCAATCGGGAAGCACAGAAACAAGTAATACAAACCCAAAGGTTCTGAGAAGAGCGTTTGCAGCTCTACTTCCCTGAAACTTGGTACCCAAACGAACCTTTGATGGCTTTACACATATAATATTCTCTCAAACGTAACGTAAGGAAATCTACGATGAATGAATACACGATGTAGATAAATGTAACGTAACAAATACTAACGATGTTTTAATCGAAACAGCAGCGTAGGTATTCTTCATCATCATCATCATCAGCCTATAATGTTCCCACTGCAGGGACTCAGGCCTCCTCTCTAGGAGAGAGATGGGCTATAATCCACAAATGGGGATGTCGACTGAGTAAATAAAATATGATTCTGTCTAGTCCGTCAGTTAGATTATCGAAAAATATTGGAAACATGTTTTATAAAATTAATAAAAATTGACGAAGATAAAACGCGTCAAAGATCATGAGTGGGGACTTGTGACGACACTTTTAGGTAAAACATGTACTAAAATGTGACGTTACACGAGTTTTTGAAGCACTATAGCGTCTCCATTTTTTGTTTACGTGAAAACAAGATGTGTCCAATATTTTTTGGTAATCTATCTGACGGACTAATTAGTTTTTTTTTGTCGTCTACCCTCTTTCATATAATTTTTCAGGCAAGTTCTTTACAAAAGTATCTTGAAAGGTACAAGTGATAAATGGGTCTTAACTTCAGATTGTATATCACAAGACAAGACCGCAGCTTCGAGACAAACTTCAACATCTAATTGGTAACAAGGGATGAGAAATGGACGCCTGAAAATTTTCTGACAGGTAGAAATGTGCTTTGTTTTTGTACGAATATTTTATTTACGTTTGGTGAGTTGAGGTGGAATACTCGCAGTAGAATGTTGGTTTTACTTGCTTCGTTTTCTGCGTATTTTTCATCAGAAGTATCGTATTTTCTACCATACAGGGAAAAACTCACGGGGGCAGAAACCACACAACGTCACCCTGCTACGATCCTTTTATACCTACTCCTTTTGTGCATACATCTAACCTAACATATTAATCTTTGCATAGACTCCGGACCCACGTAGATCTAAGGCAAACCTAACCAGCTGGACGTTTATTCATGGTTATGAGTCATAGAAATATAAATTCATTATATCTATGCTATGAGTATAAATGAACTAGTTAGTGAACTAGTTCTTTTTTTAGACCGGAAACTGGTGAATCATCATCATTTCAACCGAAATTCGTCCACTTTTGGGAATATAGTCATCCCCCAAAGATCACCAAAATTACTAGTCTTGCGCTGCGCTCAAAACTTGATAGTGGGTTCCCACAACCTTCAACCTTCATCTTTTCTGATTAACTTCGTTGCGGGATCCAAGACAGTTAAATCATTTCTCTGGGACTTCGTCGAGTTTCATTGTTTCGGCGCTTTTCTTGTAGTCGCCACTGTTGTTTCTGGCATACAGGAGTTACAGTGGTTTGAATAGTGAGGCGGGCTTGTCCCATAAAAAAAAAAGATGTCGTCGGTCTTAACCTGCCAAAGTTGCAAGTTTCAATACTCAGTTATCGCTCAAGAACTCAATGGCAAGAAATACAGACGAAAATGACAGATTAAAACTAAACAAATGTACACACAACAAGGCACCAATGAATAATCACCAGTGGCAACTTTGCGAACAGTGAAAGTGTTTAGTTTTCGTTACTGGCTGCCAGGATTGATTCATCTGTGTCATCATCTGCCTGACTTATCCCAACATCTTGGGGTCGGTTTTCAAAAACCAAGCACATTATAAAGTAAATCTGCCTCATTGGTTGCAAGCGCGACTGGTGAGCATGAGGTCCTGAGTTCGATTCCCGGGTTGGCCAAAGTGTTATTGGGTTTTCCCATCAAAACTTTCTCAGCAGCAACCGTGGGGTCTGGATTTGCGCTCGGTTTAGGCACAATAGGCACTCCTTAAAACGTGTGGCTGCAAGAGCTCGTTTACGGAGACGCGGGACGTCGCGCGGCGCGTTGTGCGTTTTTAATTCAACACATGGCCATGTATGAAAACGATAACGATTTCAAACGACGATTTTACGAGAAGCGATTTTTAGCGAAGGCATGCATGGGGTGCCGTCGCGCGCGTCGCCCCGCGTCTCCTCAAACGAGCCCTAACTGTCAAAATGCTGGTGTACTATTAGGCACACCTCTGCCTAACCCTTCAGACATAACAGGCTTGATCTTATGTTATGTGTTTAAAATAAATCAGAGTTGGAAGCAGACGCGATCCATTATTTATAATGTAGATTAATCACAAACATAGAACCCCTATCTAATTAAACATTCATGAAAAAACAAACAGTAATAAGTTAATAACACACTAAGTTCAGATGCAACGTAAACAAGCAAAGAGGAGCCGTGCTCAGTTATTCATAAACGGGAACTCATTAACATTAGTTAAACTGTGATGCAACTTACCTGCAACTAACTAGAGCTTAACTGGAGTTTTAAGTACGTGGCTTTTAACGGGGAAATGCATTTATGAGGTGTTGAGATGGTTTTTTAAGTACTCGTTTTGTTGGTATCATTTTAATTAGGTGTAACCTTTTTTTAATGCCCGCGTGCATGTCGGTTATCGCGACAAATTATATACTAAAACCTTCCACGAAAACCACTCTATCTGTTGGTGGAAACAGCATGAAAATCAGTGTAATCGTTTTTGAGTTTATCGCGAACAGACCGACAGACAGACGCGGCAGAGGACTTTGTTTTATTATTAAACTAGCGGACGTCACGTGGTTTCACCAGCGTAGTTCCCGTTACCGTGAGAATACATGGATAAAAAGTAACCTATGTCACCCGGGGATAGTGTAGCTCCCAAACAGTGAAAGAATTTTTAAAATCGGTCCAGTAGTTCCGGACAAACAAACAATATTATATTCATATTCGGGTATTCGTTACAAACAAACAAACAAACAAATCTCTTTATAGTATTAGTGTTGATGTAGTGACGTTGGTGGTCTTATAAATAAGGCATGATGATCTAGTGGGCGCAACGGCTCCAGCCTGCCATACATGAAACAGGCTTTGATATTCGGTCAGGCACAGTGTTATTGGAATCTCCTTTCAGGAATACCCTTTGTTTCATTCTGGAGTTTGAATTTGTGCCCAGTTTAGGGTGTGGCGACAGCGCCATCTATCGCAAGAGATTCGAACTAACATTGACAATTCCTGCATCGCGCTATCAAAGTTAACCGCCGCATTAGCGTATATAGAAAATCCCGACTGACATAGTCGGGCAGATAGCCCACCAGACACAACACCCGTCTGGTCCGTGGATCCTCCCTTTTCTATGGGGGATGAGGAACTTTACACCCTGTCCCTCGCACCCCCAAAATGGTAATAGGTTTTCCCTTTATGTTGAAGGGAAAAGGGGGTTAAAAATTTGGGGATTACAGGTGTGATTTCATGACGGTATTAATTAACACACAATTATATAAGAATACGTCAAAATACAAATAGTTTATAACGTCAATAAATTGTTTCAAATTTAAAAGAAGTAAGGCACATCAAAACTATTGCATAATTACATTATCAACACAAAACATTTAAACACGTATTTTTGCATACGCTTTACAACAAAGCTTACACAAAAAGAAGATAAAAGATAGCATTAGGCAGGAAACGCTTTATAAGAAGAAAATTGGCAAAGGCGTTTTTTTTTTCAGCCTTCTACATCATGCGAGCGTTCCATCGCTGCAATTGACCTCGTTAGTCGATTCTCCGCGAAATCGACGTCATTTTGGGTAAAAAAACTTTTTTTCTTTCTTTCTGAATTTCGAGTGGCTTCCTAATTTGAAAATGCTATTGAATGCTGGATGAATTTATGTTTTTAGGAATGAGAAAATTCGTGTGGTAATAATAATTAGTACTTTAACTTTTACGTTAACAGTACGAACGTAGGACTAGTTGAAACATGATAAAACAGGGGTTTTATTGAATACGTTGCGAAAATAAAGTTGTATAAAATTATCATCATCTCTAATAGCAACATTAAATCAAACCGATTTTCGCTTCCACAATCATCTACAATTCCAGATTTAAGTCCAAAATATACCTATACCTAAAGAACTTAAAAAACTTACTACATTTTGAAGTTCGAAAAGTGCTGATTATGAGCCTAGTTTGAATAAATAAGTTTTGATTTTGATTTTTCATTCCACATTGATCTAGACTTCCCTATCTTATTCAAGCATAAAACGTGGATAAAAAGTTTTAACAGCTTACCGAGCTTCCAAAATCATTGCATAAGTACCTACTTAATTATAGAAAAAAAATGAACACACAAAGCCTTTAGTATTTTCTATCATCATCATAAATTAGTCATATTTTCGAATTTCATCCAATTCAACAACCAGTCTTACCAAAGGGTATCGTAATAACCAGTATTTATTATTTTAACCTAGTGGTTGTGGAGGTCAGATAGGCAGTCGCCCCATGTAAAATACTGGCATTCAGCTGCATAGGTTAGACTGCAAACCGACCCCAACATAGTTGGGAAAAGGCTGAGCAGAAAATGACGAGAAACTATGATTTAATATAAAATTTTAGACAGTTGATTGGACAAAGATCTTGGGGGTATCGTCGGAATTACTGATTCGATTCCAAAAACTTTTATTTAATTTCTGAAAAAACAATATACCTGAGTGTCAATTGGCTGATATTAAAACGTTCACGTCGCATATTTTGTGGCCATAACGAAAAATAAAGCCTAGGGCAAATACTAATGCGCCCATAAGGATACGTTCGCTCCCGTCAGGGCTACGGGTTGTTCGAAAGAGATACCGCGGCCTCAACGCAAAGGGCTAAGAAGGAACATGGGTGGATTTTAGTCAGTAGAAGTCTGACCTTCCATACCGCTCTGCTCAGAGCGTGAGGAGTCTTTTGAAGATTTCCAAACCAAACCAAAAAAAAAAGGATATATTCACTTCACAGCACAGACCCAAACAAACTTTGGCATCGTGTATAAAAAGGCAATGATTCCTTATTTGTCACGCTGCTCACTAATTTGAACAAATGGTCTAAACATTGCGAAATTAAACTTACAATAATGAAGAGACCGCATTCATCTTCATTTAACCGATACGGTTGGGCCTACAGCCTACTACACACCGAATGAAAATAATAAAAACTTCGCTGCACATTGCGTATTTTTAATGTAATTTATGATATATGGCTGGTTCTAGCGAGGAGTGTACGTTCCAAGCTTAAGTTTCCAAGTCGACTGCAAGTTAATATGCATGTAGTATGAATGTGCATTATTTTTACGTTATTATTTTAAAACTAACGTGAACATGAAAGTTAACATAAAAATACACGTTATTAAAAAAGACTGGTTGTCAGACTGTCTGGAAGTTTCAGAACCAGTCAGACTGTCAAAAAATCTACACATGGCAGCCGTGAAAAAAAAGAAACATGGAGGTTGGAGGGCTGGATATTTTATGTATTTTCATACGTCCTCTGAACGACCTCGGTAAGCGTTATTTAACCTTTAATCAACCCGTGCGGCTACAACTACAGATATCTCTGCAACTTTAAGAATACTGAAACTTACTCTAGTAAAATAAGTCCACACCCTAACAAATAACAAATTAATTCACTTACCACTTCTCTAGTGTATTTACACACGAGTTAAGCTTGTATGTTCCTAACCCAAACAAAATCTTACTTACAAAAAAAACAAGCCTTACGACCTTACCGTAGTAAGGGCAGACTAACAAACTTCACTACAGTCCTTTTGCACAGGTTTTACCAGTGAAATAATGTCACTGTCCAAGTGATCTTAAATTTCGTTACAATGAGGTCAAGTCTGTCAAAATCATTATCGTCTGCTTGCCTTTTCCCAACTATTTTGGGGTCAGCTTCCAGTCTAATAGAATGCAGTTGAATACGAGTATATACGATGGAGTAACTGCTTATCTAAACTTCACAACCCAGTTGGTGGGTAATGCGATCGTCTTTAGTAAAACTGGTTCTTCGATTTTCGCAAGAGTGACTTTATGTTACGTCTATCAAAACACATAACAGCTGGGGCCAATAGCTTGATGTGTTTTTCCAGGCACAGAGAAAACTGGGTATGAATTCCAAAGTTAGCCATCTACGGACCTATTTTGGCAAGCGAAAGAAGATTTATTACTGCTGTCATTGTTAAGTTACGAGATAAAGATTATTTAAGATAAGGCTGCGGTTGGATTGTTGCTGTAACAGGCAATTTAACTCTGAAAGGACTGTAGTCTTGTAGTAAATAGTATCGCAAAACTTCGCAGGCCTTCTCAGGCCACAGTTCAAGTCCAATGAGAGCTCTTTGACAGTTTTGGGCCAACATGTTGTATTAAGCACGCTATTTATTGGCCTCTCAAAGTACTCGCGTGTTAGTAATATTACAGTTCTGGTTTAAGATTTAATATGGGGAAAATTATTGTTATGTGACAGAAAGGGTTAGGGAGTTGTGTAAGGAAGTGCTCTTGCCAAGGCACTTATAACTTTGATGAGAAGCACATTACATCATAACATTACCCCTAAATAATCCCAAAGGATTAGGCAGAGGTGTACCTAATAGTCACAAAATCCGTAACGAAGAAATATGCCGAAGCACCAGGGTCACCGACATAGCTCTCAGAATATGCAAGTTGCAAAGGTTCTCGAGTGGCGACCACGAACCGGAAGACGCAGCGTTGGTAGGCCACCCACCAGGTGGACCGACGACATCGTGAGAGTCGCGGGCAACCGGTGGATTGCCGTTCGTTATGGCGTTCTATGGGGGAGGCCTTTGTCCAGCAGTGGACGTCTTATGGCTGATGATGATGATTATGTAATAGTACACCCACAATTTGTCAGTTACGTTTAATGATTGTTGATGAAAAGAATAATCTAGGTTTTATTTTTAGAAAGAGATGGCATCTGTTGCACTTTTTTTTTGCCGGGTGGAAAATCATCAAATAACCCCTCCCGCTCTTGGGCAGAGCGAAAGGCAGTGTCAGACTTCTACTGACTAAAAACTACCAATGTTCCTTCTTAGCTTCGAGGCCGCGGTAACTTGTGAACAACCCGCAGCCCCGACGGGAACGGACGACACGACGACGGGGACGGGATCTGTTGCCCTTACCCCAATAAATTTGGAGTCGGGGCAGCGTGTCCTCTCCTTCCATCTTTCTCTATTACTCGTTATCTCAGCAAACACCTTCTTTCTAGCCATATCATTCTTCACTCAGTCCATCCATCGTTCCTTTGATTTCTTCCTCTTCTCTTACAATTATTCTTTGTCCTCCATTTCAAAGAGGGGGATCCTGCAGCAAATCGGTTAGTTAGGTAGCACCCGAAGATTATTGTCGAGTTTCTGTATGTTTCCCTATCTCGCGCAATACACTGTTTACGCAATGTAGGTCAAGTACGATACGTAGTTCATATTTGCTGTTGAAGGTCACTTCCATAGGTTTTTCTTCACAGTAAAGGTACCTTCTAAGCCTCAAAGAAAACTGCTGATATAGGTCACTTGTTTTCCCCCTTTGTCGCTATGCTATTTATGATTAACGTCAACATGACAATCGCCTGACATGTCTTGATAGCGCACGTTTGCAAACATTTGCTAAGAGCATACATTACGGCGTTAACGTAGTATTAACAAGAAGGAAGCTTCAATGCATCCTATTTTCATTTAGTGTTTCAGAGAAAATTCTTAGATCCGATAAAATTAAAACATACGAGACTACTTATTTTAATTTTAAGGGACGTTTACAACAAGGATAAACCCAGTCTTTCGTAGTCGTGTAACTGTAATGCCGTCAGTTGCCTTGCATACGGATACATTAATCACATTAGCACACTAATATTATAAAGGCGAAAGTTTGTGAGTGTGTATGTTTGTTACTTAGCGGATTTGGATAAGATTTGGTACACAGATAGTTTATAACCTGGATTAACATATAGTTTATTAACCTGAAGTTGTTGTCGCTTTTGGAGTGTCGTTTATCTAATCCCTAAGGAATGACCACAAAATCTCTATCAAAGAAGACTACCTTAACGCACCTAATTTCGTCATCACTCATTGTTCCAAACTCAAATTAATCCAATCCACCTAAAACGAGACGAAACACTATCTCTAAAACCAAACATACAGAATTATCCCCATTGTTCCAAAAATAGCTACTTATGTACATGACATACAGGGTTGGGCAAATACATTACTAGTGGCAAAATACTTTTTTAAAATACGAAATACCTACTCGTTTAATATATTTTTTATATTAAACGAGTAGGTATTTCGTATTTAAAAAAAAATATAATTATATTTTTTTAATATATTTTCTGACGAAAATATATATTAATATTTAGTTAATTTGTCAGCAATTTATTTTCTACTAGCTGTTGCTTCGCTCGCTACAACTCGAAAATTATTACACGGGAAGCTTAAATCGGGATAAAAACTTCCTATGTGATAATCCAGGTTAAAAACTATCTGTGCACCAAATTATGTCCAAATCCGTTCAGTAGTTTTCGCGTGAAAGAGTAACAAACACCCATACTTACAAACTTTCGTGTTTATAATATTAGTAGGATAGAATTTTCAATTTATATTTCAGTAGTTCAGATACTAATTATCTTGGCATCTCAGACCAAGAAAAAAAGGTTTTTCTTGGTCTGAGCTTGGCATTAGGTATTTAGAATATCTAAAACATTTTTCAGAGGAAGAATCAGGAAGTAATTAACATACTCGTAACAAACTGCAATGGGCCAGCGTGGTAGATTAAACCTCATTCCCTCTCATAGAGATGAGGCTTGCCATATATTATAGTGTCCTGTGTGCAGTGAGAACATTATAGGCTGATTATGCTAAACTAACTCATACAAATACCAAACACGTCGTATTAGTACAAGCAAGTCAACACCGCCCATCCCTGATAACGTGGTATCTACCCAATCACGATCCTTTTGACTTCACAACAGATCGATAGATCCCTAAGATCACTTCACTGAACTGAAACTATAGGGCCGACGGGTAGACAATGGACAGTAACTGATACGAATCGTATACAGATTTATTGTGTTCTATGGGCATTGTGCGTGCTATTTGTGGCATGGCTAATTCGAGGGCTTGGGGCCAATACTCCCAATGGTTTGATGAAAATTAGTAAGGAGGTTTTGAAATACGAGTTTCCTGAGCCCCACGACCTTCATGTGCGTAAAATTAATTATAACAAAAGTATTACCAATCTTATTTTCTAAAATTTAACTACTGAATAAGACACTAAAATTATAAAGAGTAAAGATTTGTTTCTTTTACAATAAATCTAATTTACCGATTTGAAAAATTCTTTCACCGTTGGGAAGCTACACTATCCCCGGGTGACATAGGCTACTTTTTATCCCTGTATTCCCATGGGAACGGGAACTACGCGGGTGAAACCGCGTGACGTCCGCTAGTTCCTGATAAAATAATATATACTTTCGGCAACCTGTAACAATCATTTATTTGTATAGGCTCATCTATTTTTGGTGTCTGCTCTTCATCCTTTAATTTTCCTCTTCAGTAATCGTCTTTTGGTTTTCAAATCTGTTTACCAATAACTGAATTAAGAAAAGCAGATTTGAACGTAAGATTTATGTTGATAAAGGAATTATTAATTTATTATAACGAGGAAAATAATCTCCTAGTGCTCAGTAAAATAAAACGAACGCTTTGTGTAAAAAATATTTACTAAGTTAGATAAATCAATTCCTGTGTAATCAATCATAAATTCTTAATTATTTGATATTATATAATTATTTAGTTATACACTCGTACCTACATTATAACAATAAATAATGTTAATGTAATATAAACATAATAAAATAAAACTTTGTCGTACCTAATTCCTTAACAAACTATTTGAGAATAAATGAACACATTTTTGAGCATCGTAAGAATTTATACATAAGTACATGATTAAGTGCGATATTGCTTTTTTATCTTTAACAGTTCAGTGATGTTATCATAAAAAAAATCATTCTATTATTTTGGTCCACAACAAGAGTTCTAAATCATTGACAATCTGGACGAAACGCTTCAAAACAAGGACATGAAAATCCCAAAAATTAAAGAAAAAACTTGAATCATTTTGAGATTCCTTCCATAACATTCCCATTATTTTTTATTTATTGCTTCGTTTATCAAAAAAAATCGCAGTGCGTACCAATATCACGTCAAACCAAACTCCAATATTATTTTAAAGCGTCCGTTTTGATTTACATCCATTCTTTGTTCGTTCTCTTATCTTTCCAATAAATGTGAATTATCGTCGACCACTGTTCAGGAAAAGAACCATATATCTCAAAGAGATTGTCTAATTTAAAACTGTTCCTAGACTGTTAATTTTAAGCTCCACTTCGGGTCCATTTTTTAAAAGACAAAAGAGTTCCAAGTTTTCCTTAAAATAAGTCTTGCGAGTTCGCAAATTTTCCTTTTGGTTCTGACAGTTCCAAAAATGTCCAAAGAAGTTTCCGGGAACGCTTGGTCGGTCGTCTTTGAACGGTGAATTTAAAAAAGTTTTAATAATAGAACTTAATAATTTTCACTGTCTACGACCAACTAGAAGAGTTTGTCCATTCCTTTTATGTTCCGGTTGATTAATTATTAACTAAGTACGCAATTATTAACTAAAGGCGATAAAATTAGTTATGAAAGTCTTAACATAGTATAACCATACTGTTACTAAGCTGTAAATGCTATCTAAACGCTGATTTGTTACCCTTTTAAATTCTAAATCCTGTTGAACTTCATTTAAAAAGACACCGACAAAAAATAATTCGTATAAGTCTTCTCAGTCGTCGTACCCACCAAGATACATTTTGAGTTTTCCATTTGCCATTTTAATTAGATGAATCAAATACCATCTGTTTAAATACATCCTAAGTAACTTGTTTCTAAAATCTAATTAAGGCGCTGTTTCATTGATAAACACTTTGGAATAAAATCATTCGATAGAGTCGCATGTAAAAGGCAAGGTCTAAAGGAAGGTAGTTTTTTTATACAAAACTTTATTACAATAATTATTTGTGATAAAGTTTTGTAAAAAAAAAACTACCTTCATAGACTTAGTATAGACAGAAAGAAATATTATTGCACGTATCAAAATCCAGCAGCACTTCCATTACTTCTTACATCAAAAGCCCCTTCCATATTGCCGTCAGGATGCCTGACCAGCATCCCAGCTTGACCTGCATCTTCACTATAATCTGGTAACATGACGACCTCATGACCTAGTTCCTTCAACTGATCGACAGTCTCCTCCGAAAACCTGCCTTCTAACTTCAGGGTACTCTGTGGATCACCAGCAATTCTGCCATATAGCCATCGTGGGTCTGACACTGCTTGCTGCAAGTTCTTGCCTTGCACAGCGTATCTGTGGAAGATTGCTGCTTGCGTTTGGGACTGCCCATCACCTCCTCTGGTTCCATAAACTACTATACGACCATCGTGAAGACGTGCTGCAGCCGGGTTTAATGTGTGAAAAGGCTTCTTTCCAGGCTTTATGCATAAGAGGTGGTCTCTCTTCAAGGTAAACGATACGCCTCTATTATGCCACAAAATACCTGTTTGGGGAAGTACCACAGTACTCCCAAACTGATGATAAATGCTCTGAATAAAAGAAACTGAAAAGCCTTTATTATCCATTGCCCCCATCCAAATTGTGTCCCCAGGACCTTTGCCCGCATCATCACTTGATGCTTGTTCGAAATCAATATTCCTGGCTAGTTTAAATATATTTGGACCAGTCAACAATGACTCAGGTTCAATTTTCATAAAGGCTGGGTCAGTAATGTACTGGTCTCTCATTTTAAATCCTTGTTTAGTTGCTTCTACTGTAGTGTGAATAAATTGTGCCTCATCTTGACCATCAATGCCTAACTTGTCTAAGATTCCAAGAATGGCTAATGACACCAAACCTTGTGTTGGTGGAGGAACGTTGAATAACTCGCCGTGACTGTGCATTAATCGTAGAGGTTCTTTCCTAACCGGAGCATAGTTTACAAGATCTGATTTAATAAT
This sequence comes from Diarsia rubi, assembly GCA_932274075.1. Lineage (NCBI taxonomy): Eukaryota > Metazoa > Arthropoda > Insecta > Lepidoptera > Noctuidae > Diarsia > Diarsia rubi. The sequence goes on along the minus strand of OW026417.1, from coordinate 18,565,815 downwards.
AGGCATGCCTAGTGATGCCATGTCTTCAGCAATCAAAGATGCTAAATCACCGTCATAGAAACTTTTTAGACCGTTCTCAGCTAAATTACTTAAAGTCTCAGCGAGTTGTTTTTGGCAGAATGTTGACCCAATTTTTGGAACTTCTCCGTCAGGCAAATAAACACTTTCGAAATCAGGTGAAAGATTTCCTGAGGCTTGCAACTTTGTTAAGCTGTCGTGCTGAGATTTGGTAACTGGAAACCCATCTTCTGCATACTTAATGGCATCCGCTAGTAACTTGTTAAGTGACGTTCTTTGGTAGCCACATTCAGAGACATATTCAAGAGCTTCCTCCCATCCACCAACGGTGCCTGCGACTGTGTTGGCCACTTTTGGGCCTTTTGTTGGAATTTTATGGTAATGCTCATAAAAGGCTGGTGTGGCTAATGAGCCGGCCGCTCCACAAGCTTCGATTACTACAGGGTCACCACTGGGTGGTACAATGAGCCAAAAAGAATCACCTCCAATGCTGTTCATATGAGGGTATACTACAGCTATTGTTGCGGCTGCTGAAACCATTGCTTCGATAGCAGTTCCTCCTTCTCTGAGTATTGCTAAAGCACTCTGTGTGGCTAGGTGATGGGGTGTGACCACCATACAGTTTGGCGCTATATTGCTCTGCATTTTGCGTATGAGGTACTTCTTTTATGAGACTTTGATTAAGCAGTACGTTGAAGTGGCGTCCTGAAACCAACAAATAGAAAACATTCATATTCTGTTTAACCATCAGTATAACAGATCATATAAAAAGAAAAATAACAAGCTCTTTCTTTTCTACGATCCTTTTTACATTCAAGAATGCGAACACGTATAGCATCTTAAAAAAGTGCTGAGAAAACAAAAATGAAAGGCGTAGACGTCTATAATATAAATTTTAACGTCCAGATAGCTTTTAAGCCTGTCCCTCGTAAATAGCTACAGGGTGTTACGAAAATTACACCCCGAGGATACGAGACGCCATAAAATGATGTCGATACTCTGATATAATACATTGTAATAAAGATTAGAATGACTGTAATAGATTGCTTCGTGTATTAATATGCCTTCGGGGTGTAATATTTTTTTCCTCGGAGGTTATAGGGTTTCCTGGTTTCTTGCCGTGTTCGTAATTAGAGCTTTTTGTTGTATATGTTATCCGCAGTAGAAGGAAAAATATTAAGTTCATAGGTAGGCTTTGTTTAAGGGCTACTCCTGAGGTCAGTTTTTTTGCAATAAAAACCGCAAAAATAACAAAATTCCATAGCAATCTCTAACCATAACAACATTTCAAACGAACTTATACCCGGCTACGTAAAAGTGACCGAATTAGGTCATCCGCACATCCAAAACGATAGTCAGACCGTAAACCATAGTTACCAACCATACCCTTCACGATCTCGAAGCGAACGCGTAAAATATGTTTTAGAACCGTACCCGACCGACATATTGCCGTCCAACGAACCGGCACGATATTGAAAATGAAGTTTTTTGTATGCATTGAAGGGTTTATGGCCAGTGACGACAGAATAACGCGGCGGGTGACGGGTTGACTCCTACGCTTATGTTAAGACGGTATTTTTGACATTTGTTTCTTTTTTTTATTCGTGTCGTTCGTGATTTGGTTAGCGTTTGTTTTAGGGCAGCTGTAGCTAAAAAGTGAAGAGAAAAGACAAACAATTTTAATAAAAACCCCTATTCCTATATTAAGAGTAAAACAGAATCGAATCTGTATAGTAGGTCATGAGTGTAGGTGGATCTAAGGCGGAGAGAATCTAGTTCTATATTATGTAGCTTTGAACTTCCATTATCTTTCATTAACGTTCCAATCTAGCAGTCTTTATCGGGACAAAGGGTTCCCAAATACGACAACGTCAACTAAAGTTTCCAACCATTGCATTCTCACTAAAGTTCTATAAATCTCTTTTAAACAAAGACAATTTATAGTTCTCAAACAATCATCCCAGCTCAGAAATCACAAAACCATAACCAGGTAAACATAAATCTGAGAAGAAGAAAATCTCAACAACTAAAATTAAGTATGTAAAACCAATTTCCATTTAAATTGTACACAGCGTTTGCTCCGTGGATATCTGTACTCTTGGTACAGAATAATAGAAACTCCACTAACTTCATATCTGAACCTTTGTCGAATGAAACTTCGGACTCCGAGACGACTAAATTCGATTTATTTGCTTTACGAACCTACTAGAGTTCTAGTGTCACTAGCGACCTTTGTTTTTTGTAGTCTTAGTACTTTTAGAAGCTTGTGAGGAGCTCGTGGCTTAATAATATCTGCCACTCGGAGCGATCTTTAGGTTAGTCTGTGGATGGGTGACCGCCTATTATATACCGAGTTTCCACCTTGCCTCAGAAAGCACGATAAATTGGTCTCGGGTGCCATATATATAGATCTTTGGCAGTCGTTACAGGTAGTCAGTGACCTGAAAGTCTGACAACTAGTCTTAAAAAATGGTATCGTATTACCTAGTATTAACTGGGTTGTGGAAGTCAGATAGGCCGTTTCTACATATAAAGTACTGGTATTCAGCTGCATCCGCTTAGACTGAAAGCCGACCCCAACATAGTTGGGAAAAAACCTAGGCAGGCAGATGATGATGAGTACTTTGAGCTTAAAAATAATTATTTTAAGGAATTGCATGATTATGTTTTCTCATGTAAGAACCTAAGTTTGATCAGTTACTGCTTTGGGCCTAGAACATTATGATAACAGTGATCTCACGATGTTTTTCTTATGGGAGCAGTGATTAAGACCGATTTCTCACGGATCCCATCAACAGATCCTGACTTGGTGACAATGGGACCACCTCGGGAGCTCTTTCAAACAACTACGAAAATCGGTATAACTAAATTAAACGAATGGGTTCCACGCCACGATCTAACTCGTAATTGCGGACCTCTTTCGTATCATTAGACTATTTGGTTTTTTGAAGAGTGGCAGTGGTTCGGGAATAATGTGGCGAGCTTGTCCCATAAAAAATCTCTTAAGAACCATCATCTTTCTCTCAGATTTCACCTCCCTCCAGTTCTCAGACTCCGCCAGGGTAGCTCATATTGCTGGCAGAGACAAAAAGTTCCTAGAACGTCTCACAAGCTACTAATTCAGAAAGATCATGTAAACACCTAAATACACAGTCTCGTCTTACGTAACATTTTCTAAAAACCTCATGCGATTTACCGTAAATATGGATTAAGTGTACCGACGACTACGTATACTCATACCATATGTACCGACCGATATAATGATTGAGAAAGTTATTCGGTCCGTCTGTAACTATTGTAATCTTACCTTTTCATGGCTAGACTGCTTTACTGATTTTAACACACGAGTATACCTAGTGTATGACCTAATATAAAATACCTATTTGTTTTAATTTTCCTCAGATTTTATTCATACCAATCGATGGTAACATTGATAACGATTATGCTTATTGCAAAAAAAAACTAAAAAAAATAGGTAATTTTTTAACTGACGTGGACACAAACAATAAACAAATAAATAATCATCAAACGCGCAGATAAAACGTTACGTAAATACCTACGTCAAGATTTGAGTTTTTATAATTATATCAGACTCTAAGAAAGTGCTAAGGACTTGTGTATATGTGCATAATTATGGACACTATTCTTAGTTTTAACATAATCTATAATGTAACATAATAAGTCAGATTTAAATTACTTATTAGTCTTTTTAGGCTAGATTGTAATTAGTTATTAAGAACTTCGTTCTTATAATTATAATAATAAAAAAAAAAAGATTTGAGTTTAAATACAATTACCTATTCCATTATTCAAACAGAAAACGGGATAGTAACCACATGGTTGCTATCCCCCCGTCGGGGCTGCGGGTTATCCCGTCGGAGCTGTGGGTTGTTCGAAAGAGATACTGCGGCCTCGGCACAAAGGGCTAAGAAGAAACATGGGTGGTTTTTAGTCAGTAGAAGACTGACACCTGTCCCTTCTGCTCTGCCAACGAGCGGGAGAGGTTACCTCGTGCTAGGGCCTCTACGTTAGGTTTCTTCTCAGCAGTAAGTACTGCCCGCAAATCGGAAATTGTCCCAGCGCTAAGTCCCCGTGGGACAATTTCCGCCCTACACACGAGGCAAGCCCCGGGAAGAAGCTTGTAATAAATAAGTATACCGATCGTAATATAAACCGCTTACGTGTGCTTCATTCACTAACGAATACGATATGTTTTGGATTTTATTTCGTATACGGTACGAGTTTTCTTATACGACCGCGGAATAAAAAAATATGACAGCATTTTACTTATAGGTACCTACAGTAGAGCAAAGTCCTTTAAGTATAACCAACTTCAAAAGGAGGAAGAGGTTGTGCTTACGATGATATCTTTTCCTATATAGGAGGAGCGTTACCTATTGCTGGTATATTGGTACTCACAACTTTATAGACTGTTTGTTTTATCATGAATGTGTTAATGTCAAATATAACAACCATCTACCTACATATTATATACTAGCTGACCCACGCAACTTCGTCTGCGTCACAATAATATATAGCTTACAACCTTCCTCGATAGATCGACTAACCAACATAATAAAAAAAAATCAATTAGCTTTCTAATGTTGAAAGAATTTTCAAAGTCGTCAGAGTAATTTTTGAGTTAAGTCGTAACAAACAAAAAATCTAATCTTTCCTCTCTTTAATATTATTTTAGATTACCTTAGATTATATTATTAAAGTGAGAATTACTATAGGTACTATCTTGTACTGTTAAATATACAATCATCATCATCATCATCAGCCTATATTGTTCACACTGCAGGGACTCAGGCCTCCTCATTAGGAGTGGAATGGGTCCACTACGCGGGCCCAGTGCGGATTGGTAGATGTCACATATTTTCGAATTTTTGGTTCTAAGATATGCCGGTTTCCTCACGATGTTTTCCTTCACCGTTTTACAGTGGCACGTGATGAAATAAATTACACAAAGTTATGCGCCTGCCTGGGTTCGAACCCACGACCAACTGTTCGTAAGTTGGGACCGCCACCACTGGGCCACCACTACTCACAAAACAATATACAACCTTGTAAATATTATGGTGCAGTAAATAACTTGAATTTGAATTTGCCCGAGGCCAGATTCTCCACGTATCTACATCGGGACGCGAGGGCCAGCGGACCGCGTAATTATTTTGTCGCGCGGACATTTTAACATTGCGATATCTTATAAGATATTTGTTTAAACTATATAGAGTAAAAGAAACAAATATTCTATATTTAATTTCCGTTCTAACAAACACATTTGTTTAGATATAGATTAATACTGTATGTGTTAAATAAGCTTCGCAATAAATAATTCTATTTAAACTAACATTTCAATAGTAATAAACGGTTACAGTGAGTCAATCTTAATAGATAGATAAATGCTGTCGCTGATTTTTTTGTAGAACTTTTAAAGAGGAACATTTCTTTTATACATCATATTTGCATAACTTAAACCATTTTCGCAGCGCACGCAACGGAAGCTCTCAATAAGGAATATCCTTTCCCGTTTATGAAACATTTTTCATTTATGCTCCACTCTTTTTGGTCGTAGCGTGATGTTAAATAGCCTAAAGCCTTCCTCGATAAATGGACTATCCAACACAAAAATAATTGTTCAATTCCAATCAGAAGATCCTGAGATCTTAGCGTTCAAACAAACAAACAAACAAACTCTTCAGCTTTATAATATTAGTATAGATGTACAACCGTCTCTATTCACTGAACTGTAACATATTATGCGGCCGCCACACTATGCTCCTCGCGCTGCTCGTCGCTATGCTCCTCGCGCTGCCACTATTTGCCACGATGTTGCCCGCTCTGCCCACAATGCTCTTCTCTCGCAATTAATCGCGACGCTCCTACAAAAACAAAAACCGACAACACAGGAAGCGTTGGGCATGACGAGGAGCATGACGTGCGGCATGACGAGTAAAGTGGCCACACTATGTCTCTGCCTCCTTTCCTCGCTATTTCCCATACCACTCGTCAAAAATTACATCATTGAGCTTGCATACCCATGGTGACCAATCTCCTTTATTCCACTTTATTTACGCTTGCCGTGCCTGAACGTTGTATCCCTCTCTATCTCTAATCGGGGAAACAGTGAATAAAGTGTTTTAAATACTGTGGCGTTGACGCTACGCGTCACTGGGTACCAGGCTTAAATCTACATATTCATTCTACGACTGGATTCGCGTATATTTTTCAATAGATTTGAACGAAAAATTAATGTGTCGCGATGTGTATATTTATTTGGAAAATGCAGTGAGGAAATTGTTGAGTATGAATTTAGATGGCTTTAAGAGCGAAAACCCAAAGAAACGGTGGCTTACAATGGACTAATTATGGCTAGACAGGAGATGACTACTGATAGGTAGAATGAGTAATAAAAAGTAAGTATGGAAGAAGAAGACAGAATGCTGATCTGACCCCAAAATAATTTGAGATCAGGTGAAGAAAACGAAAACAGTGAAAATGTGATTATTTATTATTCTATTAAATCAAGCTTAGCACATATTTCGTATTTACCATAATGCCCAAGATGCCATTGGCTGTCAGACTTAGACGGGAATCAGAGCGAAATCGAGTATCTACATTTTGCTCCGTCACTGGGAGGATATGCATTACAAATGTTAACTAACTGTTTAGTTTCGAGCACCAACACCTGTTATTTAATCACAAAACACAATTCTATTTTGATGTAGTTCTACTGTAAGTTGTATTGTAATCATTAATTTGTGTTTTAGTACTAGGTACTACGATATCCCTTGGTAAGACTTTTACTTAAAATAATATTCTTAAAGTAACTATGTGGACCTTTGTAAAGAGAGTTAATCAGTATGTATTGTTTTAAACACAAATAACACATATCAATGAATCAGTCGAACATACATTTAACAGCTAAAATTGTACGTGAAATAGTCAATGTCCAGATTATATCTCCATGAATGGTTTTAGTACCTCACAAGTTGAACTGAAAGCCTCTAAAAGCAATCCAGTTTTAGTATAAATGGGACTGTTCCAAACGAGAAACGTCCCTGACCGTAAGATTAGTTCCGAAGATATCCTTATTTTCCACACTGAGGATAGTTTTGAAATAGTTGTTAAGTTGGAACCACTTTCGGAGCGAACGTTAAATACGGAGCGATGTTTAAACGGACTTTATGCTGCATTTTCTTGTGTAAATTGTGTTTAAATTCTTGGTTAAGGCAAAGACTTAGATAATGCAGGTGTAATACGATAGAGAATTGAATATGTTTATTTCACTAAGAAGAATAATCAATAACATATTAGATGACTTGACTTAGCTCCTCTGTTGCTGAACAAGGATGGATCCTGTATCTCGGTAAACAATCGCCACCCCCTAACTGATTTCATTGCAATTTTTAAGCCAAACTAGTGTCAGGTATAGCAACATTTGCCTAGTCTATGGCCTGCCCTCTCATGGCGCGCACGCCCGGCCCTTGTCTAAACCTTGTATTAAAAGTATAAAAAGTTTACTATAATAAATAAACCATTTATAACCGGCAGTCGTTTATCCTTATTTCAACATGGTGTCAGAAGAAGAAGGCGACGCAGTCAGTAAGGTTGAGGAGAAGAAAAAGTCCGCTTCACGATGCCAAAGGGTCTCCACAAATAGATGCTTATTTGGGATAATTGTTCCAAAAGTTAAATTGTAATTATTTTAACTCACATTACATTCAATAAAACCATTGCAACTACTCAAATAAATAACATCGGAATTTAGAATTTAGGATTCTGTCTAGAACTCCTTGATGCTATTATAAATAACCTGCCTGAAGCAATTACAAGTGCAGCTATGGATTTTTTACTTGGAATTTACTTACTGAGCTTATCAGCTACATACACATCACATTCAATAAAAATACTACATTTTGAGAGCAGCGGTGGCCCAGTGGTGTCGGCCCCGACTTACGAACAGTAGGTCGTGGGTTCGAATCCAGGCAGGCGCATTACTTTGTGTAATTTATTTCATTACCGCTGCTCTCAAAACGGTGAAGGAAAACATCGTGAGGTGTCTTAGAATAAAAAAAATCGAAGACATGTGACATCTACCAACCCGCACTGGGCACGCGTGGTGGATTATAGCCCATCCCTCTCCAAGAGAGGAGGCCTGAGTCCCTGCAGTGGGAACATTATAGGCTGATGATGATGACTACATTTTATATCGTAACAGTTAATTCTTTTTCTTTTCTTTTTCTAAAAAAACGTTGCCCCACACTAGGAATTTCTCCTGTATCGTGGGTGCGTTCACAAACACTTAAACTCACATACACAAATACCCAGACCCGGAACAACTATATACTATACTAACTAATTATTATTATTAAACAGTTAGTTATTCAAGTAAACTTTAATGTACAATAGTGGTGCAAGGCATTCTCAACCATTCAACCTTTGTGTTAATAAATAGGACAACATTGTGGTATTATTATATTGTATCTATTGGGATCCTAGAGGCGATTGATTACAACAGTCATTAGATGACACAATATGTCATATTCAGCAGGGCACGTTATCATCATCATCGGGGGCTACATAGATACGTTTAGAGATATGATGAGGATGCTAGATAGGTTCAGCATTGTTATCATCTTTCATACATTTATCTTTAAAGTCATGCATGAACGTGAATAAGAACGTTCATGACTTCTTCCTAATTAGGGTTATATACTTCTAAAATCCTATTCTGTCTCCTTTTCCATTACATTCGAATAAAGCACAACACTACTCACAGTGTGAACTCCTGATTCTCCAATGAGTTCGTATACCGGGCATAGACTACAGCAGTTATGTCATAAAGGTCTGAAAGCTTATATTCGAAAAGTCCCCTTACAGCGTTTATTGAATATTATTATGGAAATTGTGTACGGGCAAGCCCATACTCACAGCGTTTGAGCCCCTACAGCTAAATGCACTTTTAGGCATCTATGCATCTATAAAATATTTAATGTTCTACACACAGTAGTTTCCTGTGTACGGTAATAGAATTTCTGAAGACCTCACTGCATAAAAATCTTTGTGAAATTGTTTCATACTTTGTGTTTACTTATTGTTTTGTTTGCGATGTACATCGCGAACAAGGGAGTTTATTTGCCTTTTGTTTCTGAGGGATTTTTTTTAGTTTCCAGCTCTTACTTTTTATATTATGAATGCCGACTATTGTTGTTAACTATAAAGTAGGTATATTTTCAATTTAGTCAACAATTTCAGTAATGTTGCAAGCCTAACAAAGGGCGATTGTTTAAGCCTTTTTTTTTGGGGATGGGAAATCATCAAATAACCCCTCCCACTCTTGGGCAGAGCGAAAGGGAGTGTCAGATTTCTACTGACTAAAAACCACCCATGTTCCTTCTTAGCACTTTATGTCGAGGTCGCAAACTAATATCTTCCAGGTGAATTGAGGACACTACTTTGGTACCTATCTAATGTTCACCTGGGTGTTAGACACTAATCCAAAATTACGCTCAATTAACTCAGCAAATAGAAAAAAAAGCTTTATTGAAAAGTGATTATAATCACAAATATCTCAAGAGCCAGAAAACAAAATGCAATCCCCGAAATCTGTGCAAAACTTGGTGATTATCGCCAATCGATTGTCACTATCAAAATGAATACGTTTGATTTGTTATTTTGGAATGACCTTTTGTTTTTAAAGTTGATAGTTGTTCTTGTTTTTTGCTCTTATCTTAATTTGTAGCAATCATGAAGTTCCATTACGTAGGTTAATGCGTCAAGAGTACTCATGAGATACAGTAACTATGCTCCTATTTAATACACTTTGACCTGCCAAGAACGGTGTATCAAAACGCCCGTTTTAACAAAAAAAATCAGCAGTGAGGTACAGGAAGAGTGATGGAAGATGGCTTAATGATTGCAATAAAATCAGTGACACGAAAGAAGGTAAAATAAAAAGGTCGATGTCCTACCAACTACTTAGATCTATCAAGTAACTACCGCTATCTTTGAGATAAGTATGTCAGTGCTGGCTGATAAAACGTCTGATATCTTCAACGATAGCAGAGAACGTAGAAGCAAATAGTGCTAGTAATCAAATCGAGGAGAAAAAGGCAATATTCTAAACGAAATTAGGCAATGCGCTAGCACTATATCACATCCAATAAAAAGCAGAAACATACGAGAAAAACACATTAACACGAGCTAAAGTATTGGCAAATTCAAATTCGGGATGTAGTCGTACACAAGTGTGATTTACAATGTAATAGTACCAGAATGTACAGTACCGATAAACTACGAATGCCTTTCTGAATAACAAAAAAGGCATAAAAGACCTTAACTCATTAAAAATGAGGTTTGAAACTGTTTACACGGCTATTCTGCAGGCTCGAAGCTAAATAGTGACGTGCATTTGTTTGCAGTCGCGACCGCAACAGCGAATTCACTAACGAACTTATTATTCGAAATGTAATCCGCAGAACAGGAGGTAGTGGTACAATGTGAACTGACAGGTAATGTTCCTACGTTTGTGTAGCGATTGGTTTGTCAAACGAGCTTCTTTTGGGCAACAGTGCAGATACAAAAAAGTTGCTTGTTAGCTAGAATCATAGGTTTAATAAGTCGACCTAACATACCTAAGTACATGACTATTAAACAAAATGTTTTTATCCGACCTAATCATTAAATAGGTCTACAGTCCCCACGCAGGGTGCCTGGAGACGGTAGACCTATTTCCAGAGTTTCAGAGTTTCCAAACCGCCTGACGTGGTTGGACGACAACCATTTGACGACCGGGACCACCGACTTAGGTATACGTGCCTTTCGAAGCACGGAATCATCTTTATAACAGACAATCAGGTGATTCAAGCCTGTAACGTCCTAGCCAAATTGGAAAGAACTGGAAACTGGAATCGAACCCAACCAAACCAAACAAAACACTAAGAGGCAAGGGCAGTAATATTTCGGTACATTATGCCCACAGTCAAAACTACTTTTGACCGGTCAAAACTATTAAGAAATGATTAGGTGGTTTTTGTTGTCTCTACTGATTTACCTTAAGGTCATTAGGAAACTTATTAAGTTGTTAGGTTTTTTTCTAACCTTTCATAACCTTGTGCGATAGTTAAAATTTATTTTATTAAAGTAAACGTGTTTAAACGTAATAAGGGTTTTGACTGAAACCAGTCAAAAGAAGTTTTGACCGATTAAGAGTTTTGACTGTAACACATAATACCTTTATTACGTGTACTAAGTACCTTACAATTAAGTAGGTACCTAAGAACTTATATCCTCTGTTCATGTCACAGTCAAGAAACGCGCAAATAAAAACTGGTCTCGCACCTTGCACCTTCAGCATGACATGATGTGAAATGACTGAAGTTAAGTCCTTTTTACCACAGTTCGTTTGTTCACAGTTATTTTTTAAGTGAAACTTCTCTATAGACGGGATGTATTTGGATTTTTTGTGACAATAGCGTCACAGGCGTGTCACACAAAAGCGTCACGGCCGCTTGGGAGGTAGATATCACAGGAACTATTGGTTGAATAATTCTGTTTGAGTGCGGAAAGTGGAAAAACGAATTGCAACCAAAATTTTAACTTGAAGTTTAACGGGTAGATTGTTAATGTACCTACTTGTCAAATTACAAAACCTGCCCGTAAAACCTTTTTTTTTTTTTTTGGCCGGTGGAAAATCATCGAATAACCCCTCCCGCTCTTGGGCAGAGCGAAAGGGAGTGTCAGACTTCTACTGACTAAAAACCACCCATGTTCCTTCTTAGCCATCTATGTCGAGGCCGCGATAACTATTGTACAACCCGCGGCTGGCCGTAAAACCTCAAGTTAAAACTATGTTGAGATTCGTTTTCTCACTTGTCCGTCGCGATTTATTTTTCCACTTGTGCGTTGAAGTTTTACTTCTACTATGTGTCCCAGCACACATTTTGATTTTTTTATTGCAGTTACATATTTTTCGAAAAAAAAAATTATGACTAAAATTCAGAAGCCTTACACTCGCACCCACAAGATAGCACTTTAGTCTCTAAAAGTTCAACATCGTCTCAATTCGTGCCAAGTCTAGTCCTAGCCACTAATGAGCAACAGTAAACATGCAGATAAGTAATACAGGTGATTTGTGCCTAATTTACTTCGGTCGGTTGGTAGGCATTCAGTTTTCAGTTGCGGTTTTTATTTAATTGCTCGTCTGTTTTACACCGACTAGCTTTACTGTGGTTTTGTTTATTAGTTCTAATTCTATACAGACTTGGCTAAACTTGATGCTACTCGTATTGTTTTGTTTTATTCAAATGATGACGAAGTGTTCAAGGTAGGTTTTGGTGTGGTTGCTTTCTTTCTTATTTAGTATTATTAAAACTGCTGACAGGACTGGACTGACTGAAAGTAAAATATAGTTCCTACGTAGTCTTTAATTGACTAAAAAAAAAAGAGAAAATATGAGTTGATTACCTACCTTTTTGTAGAAGATAATTTATCTACAAATATGTAAAGAAAAGCTAGGTCTATCAATCGTACTTGACAGGTTAAAAGATATTAATCTTTAAAGACATCAATGGAAAACAATTGATAAATCAGAATAACCAAAGACTAGACTAAAAATAAAAAGAAAATCGTAACATTTAAATTCTTATAACAACTAACGACATCTATGTTACATAGCTTGTTCTAGTAAGAACAAGAGGTAGCTTCGTTGATACTGTAGGAGTAGGTAGATTGTCCAGAAACAAGAGTTATGTCACAGGCTATGTTTACAAAAAAATTTAAAGTTACGTTGAATGAATTGCACCAAATCACTGATTCATCCTTATGAATCACTGGACTCCGGTTAAGCGTAATAAAAAATATTAATCATAATCGGTGATAAGTCAAGCTGAAAGTTTTACGATTGATTGAACCTTTTAAATTACTTTTGTAGGGTTGTGGAATGTGGGTCTTTGTTCTAATTAAATAATAATTATTGTCCAGTAGTGCACATTAGATAAAAAATATTATTTTAGGTAATTGATTACTGAAATCAAACTCGAAGCTCGTTGTCTTACGTCGGCTAACTAGTCTTAGCAAACGGTAAATTAATCATTTTGTATGCTTCAAATTAATTGTTTCTATTTACATAAATATACAAAATCCTGCAGTCAAATTAAAGTAGGTAAGTATTTTAATATTTATCAATTATTTTTTTCATACCATACGGTGTATTATTTTCTTATCGTCAAATTCTTGCACAAATATGTAACGTTCTATAACTCGCCACATCACTACAAAAACTTAAAACTACTTCAGAATACATCACTATTACGTCAAAATTTGCAAAATAAAACGTCGAACTGTGCGGCCAAGTTGAAGAGTGCAAAATTATTTTAGGTTAACGAGTAAACAAAAGACCTTTTAAATATTATTGCATTATCATAGCCGGGCGGCTGAGACGATCATGAGCACTGTGCGTGTCTAACAAAAATAGACTTTTGTACATTTTTATGTATCGTGACGTGTTATCAGGGCTACCGTAGTTTATACAGTTGTTGCCGAGTTAAACATTACAGTATACTTTCAAGAAAATTGTGTTGTGACAAAAAAAACACTGTAATGTTTAAATCTTTGTTGAGCTCTGCAATCACTCAGGCCAGCTGTCAAGAGGTAGGTAAGTTTTTGATTATGAATAAAAAGGTTTAATTTAGTAAGTTAATTAGTGCGTATCGTTGTTGACAAGAGTGTTGATGTCAATGCACTATATTTTTAAATGAATGCCCTTGATTTGTCCGCCCTTGAACTGCAGCGGTACGTCACTATGCGTCTCAGCGACCTTCGCATACCGAAAACACCTGATATCTTCTATACAATTATCGAGATAAACGTCACATTGTCATTGTATTACTTCCCATGTCCAAATTGACAAACCAATTGCAAGTTCAAACATTATTAGATAACCAACCTAACCTCTTCGACCTTTTGTGAGGAAATAAAAAATAAATATGATATTACAACACTTCATCCAGATAAAAATTCACACGAACTTCGAAAGTCGAGTTATGAAGGAGAGAACACTTATTTGCATGAACCACTTAAGTATTTCACTTACCTGGTTTTTATTGAATCCATAAACTTGCATTTATTTATAATATTTTAGTGAAAACATGTCAATCTTGAATGAAGAAACTTACTAAATGTAAGATAAGAGCATGTGAATTATTTTATATTACTTAAGTACACAAGATAATATTATTCTTATCAGTTACGTCAACGTGGTGATGGCCTTAGTTCAGTTCAGTAGGATTCTTCACAACAAAATGTCAACTCGTCGGGTAACTTATTTTTTTAATTTATACTTGTGCATCCTACTAATTCAAGAATCAAGCAGTAATTAAATGCAGTTCTCTTTTCAAATGTGCTTGTGATTGTGTTCTGAAAGTGATTACCATGTGTTTTTGTTAATGAAAAATGTGCCCTAATGTCAGCGAAACATGGTTTGGAATGAGTTTACTATATGATTATTATTTCAACACTCATTGGCAATTCATCTTTTTTATTGGCAGTTATGAAAAATATCATAAACCAACTCTTTACAATAAATCGGCCATTCGTTTCTAATTATCTATGAATATTATTAAATGCAAAATTACCTTATTGTTCCTATATGTTTGTAGTATGTTTTTAGATTATCTGTGTTATTATCACTCACTAACATGCTGATGAAACCTTGAAATATAAGTATGTCTTTTTATACTCTCACATAATAGTAAAGAATGGTTTATGCTAATTGATTACCTAAAACATGTTTTCCAGTATTTACTGACTTAGTTCTATGTAATTAATTAGCAGTCATTTATTTTTTATTGTTTATAGAGTGATTTGCATTTGTTTGTGTTAATAAAGTAGCTTAGTCCCATAAAGTCCAAGAAATGACACTTCACAGTTAAAAACTGCCAAGTGACACACAAGCAATTGAAATAAATGGATGTCCGTGATGAATGTAAGCCTTTAAC
The DNA here is from genome assembly GCA_932274075.1 of Diarsia rubi. NCBI lineage: Eukaryota > Metazoa > Arthropoda > Insecta > Lepidoptera > Noctuidae > Diarsia > Diarsia rubi. Next base: position 18,550,795 of record OW026417.1, on the reverse strand, counting down.
CGACAGAATAGTGGCAATCTAGAAGAAATTTAATTTTTACTCAAAGAACCATACTTTTCAGAGATTATAATGATCTTTAGTTTCAATGAAAACAAATGCATTAAATTAAATCTCAAAAGTCACCTTCCTTGACCTTAAGATTTTCGTCAAAACCATCTATCATAGCTCTACATTGTTTGAACTAAAATGTATTGTTATCTACATAATGTGTAGATATGACATGTAATCAATGATGATATTATATAATATGCTCATGCTATCCGAATGTGTACAATTTTTCCATCAAAATATAGATATTTAGGCAAATCTTGTCTTATCAGTCAATAGCATGTTTTGGACAATAATTCCCTTCAATGTGTTAAACATAGTAATACATTTTAGCGCGTCAAAACTCCCTAGAAAGTGATATTGTGGCATCAAATTGTATACGTTATAGGTCAGGCCAAAGGTAGGTCAGGCCAAAGGTAGGTGAGGCCAAATTTACATCCTTAATTTAAGTTTTGAGGTGCTTGTGGCTGATAATAATAACGGCTCGGGTAAATTTTTAGGTTAAGGCCACGTTAGCCTGGGTTGGTCCGTGAATGGTTGACCAACCATCATACAGAGATAACTCTGTATCTTCGCAAACAGTTGTTAAGTAGTCACTTGTCCAGTGACAAACAGTCTTGCTAAGGTGTAACATATTACCCAGAACTATCTGGGTTGTGTAGGCAGTTGCCCTGCATGTCAAACATTGGTATTCAGCTGCAACCCATTAGACTGGATGGGGACATTAACATTTCCCTTATTGGAAAATGGCCAGGCAGATGAAGATTCTTGTGTATACAAGAGTTGAATACCTGCCTATATAATGTTCCGGAAAAGGAAATGATCTCCTCTCCCCGTCCAAATTACTTGTGTCCTCAGATGTAGAAAGTAGTATTGATAAATAAATAAAGTTTCAAAAACAAAACAATATCAAAATTGTGTATTTGAGATGGAACTGAAAAGACATTTGCAGTAGCAATATTCCATGTTTTTTTCATGCAGTCTTACATATTACATGGGGAATAACTAAATTCTAATGTAAAAGATAAAAAGTCTTGAGCTTTTTTAATTTTATGCAGTTTCAGTCCGTTTTATTACATAATTTTTACATAATGCTAGTTGCATGTGCTAAACTGTAGTATGAATATTGTTTGGCCTTGGCCTTGCAGCCACAACCTTGTTGTTTATAATCAATGCCAGTGCCAACGGTCACAAACAATAGAGGGGGGGGGGGGGGGGGTGAAAACTTGATATTGATAAAACACGCGATCTCTGATAAGAGTCCTTTATTTTAAAATTCATAAATTCATCGTGGGTATCTAAAAATAGAAACACGTGAGACATTTTATACCCTGGATAAAGATGGATTATGTATTTTTTTTAAATCGTGCCAAATTCATGATTTCCAACCCGCGACCCCGACGGAAAGTAGAACTTATAAGTACCTTTTTTTTTGGGGGGGGTGGGAAATCATCAAATAACCCCTCCCGCTTTTGGGCAGAGCGAAGCAGAGCGTGTCAGACTTCTACTGACAAAAATTTTTTTCTTAGCCTTTGTGCCGAGGCCGCGGTTACTCTTTCGAAAAACCCGCAGCGCCGACGGGTGTCGGCCCTTACATGTTGCTGACATCTCTTTGAGGCGACGCCCGGAGCGTCTCCCGCGGCGGCTGGGACGAGAGGTTCTCTCCCTCTCTCGTTCCGTTACCCCCTTCGCTAGCATCACTGCTTCGCAGAAGGTGGCGACGGCGTCCCATTCCATCTCGCCCCGTACTATAGCTTGCACCAGGGCCGGAAGCAATAGGTTGCCGCCGCCGATCGCCGCTACGAAAACACGGCGGGGCTCCGCCCAAGCGGAGCAGACCTCCACGGTGTGCTCCACCGTGTCCTCCCGCCGTTCAATGGAGGCTGAGCCGGTTTCGAAACAGATGTCTTATTTCGCTTTAAATAAGTTCTTCACAATAATATTTTATATTATTTAATTTAAACGTTAACCGAGAATTTAGCAAATAATAAAAAGCTTTTATAACTTACCGACGCTTTCCGTACTAAACAACACCAATCTGAGCCAAAATAAGGTTGAAAGTTAATTACGAGGTTCGGTCTAACGATATAACTACGCTTTCTAGATAGTAACGAATTTTCTGTAAGGGGTAATAAATATTGTTATTGAGACATAAAGTTCAGAATCGCAAGAATACAACCAATTTATTCTCGACGAATCGATGTCTCTGTTAAACTGTGTGTCATAACCAAAATACGTAACGGAATTATTATCGTGTAGTTTAATAGTGGCGATAAAGGGTTCTTTTATAAATAGTGTTTAGTTCAAAAGTCAGGCAGTCTTACTGCGTAATTATTCCACCCGATCAGATAATGCTTTGTGAATTTATTGATAAAAAGTCTCAAAATTCAATGATCCTGATACTGTACCTAGTGCATAGATTATGAAACTTCAATCGTAATGATCATGCTTACCAGTTTCCAAAGTAGGTTTAGCAGTTTCCTATTCAAAAATTTATAGCAATTTGAGTTCACTGTAAATCATTATCATCTGCCTAGCTTTTTACCAACAATGCTGGCGTCGCCTTCAGTATGCAGCTGAAGTGGACTGCCTATCTGACTTCCACAACCCAGTTATTACTGAGTAATACGATACCTTTTGGTACGAATGCAATTTGAGTTCAAAGGTATTCAATCAAATAAATTATTATAAGAAAACAGGAAAACTTAACTTTTAAGCCGTTTACTTCCAGTGCCTAATTAGAATTACCCACTTGGTATTACTACGTCAATGTAAACAAAATTTATTTATAACAAGCTACCATTGTAGTCTGAATCATTAAACGAATTAATCAATGTAGTAACGTCAGGAGCTTACTGTGTTATTCATGTCAAATGCCTATCTATGGGCGGAATAAAAACTCGGACACTTGGTTGGTCACTAAACACACGATAAAGTAGAAGAATTAAAAAAAGGGTATTGGCATTATATTTATTTTATTCTTATCAAAAAACTGGTCGATGTGACTTTTTCAAACCGTACATTTTTACAAGCAATACAAAATACTTTACTAAATTTAAATAAATATCTTTTAAAATCTGGCTAATGATACAAATATTTTGCTAAAAATAATTGTTGCACAATATTACAATATAGAATTAAGAAAACTTTACAAAAATAGGTACTATTTAGTTAAATAAATTATATAAATCAGTCTTCATAGAAATTAGTAATAATAATAAATAGCCAAGCTTTTGATTCGTTTCATGATCACTTGCATTGACCCATCGTTTTCGGTTTTTGCCACAAAGGTGATGACTGATGATGTTATTTGAAATTATTAGACTAGATCAGTTCCTTATCACAATGATTAGCCCTAGAACAGATTTTAATCCATCTAAAGAACTGATCTTAATTTCTGCCAACGACTCCCACATGGTACGATTTTAAGACCGAAAGAGATCGCTTGGTTTGCGCAAACAATATAATCTTGTTTATGAATGTTAAATTCTTAAGAAACGATGCATTTGGATGAATTGAACTAAAGGGGCATTAATTTCTTTCGACTTTGCAAGTACAGCAGCAAGGAATAGGGTAGGACTTCTTCTTAAGCTGTTGCGTTTTAATATCAAAGACAAGAAGACTGCGCATAGCTGTCGATGATTCACACTTGGACTTCATGTTGAATGTAGACAAGCTTAAGTCTTCGAAGCACTGTTCCGAGGAACCGACGTCAATTTTATCGTACCTGAACCAAAATAAAGTTTTTGTTAAATACAAGCAATTTGGAAATGGTGAAGGAAAATACTGAGGAAACCGATGTCCTTGAACCGAAAATTTTAAGACATGTAACACTTCCTACCAGCACTAGGCCCGCGTGGTGGATTATGACCCAGTACCTCTCATAGAGAGGACTGTGGGCTGTCCTAGGAGTGGGTACATCATAGGTTACTTAGATGGCAATAATTTTGAGTCTAAAAATACACAGCGTAATTGCTACTAAAATGAATTCACCAGAGTGACAAATATATCTTTGACAAATAGCTTATCCCGAATAAATTCATGTGTAATTCAAAAGGACTCCATGAGTGTCACTTAAGGAAGTTTTAGCAAACGAAAAAATGTACTTACGCGCATTCGATTTTGACGATAGGTTGCTTAAGCAGCTTATGTTGGACGATATAATCTGGGTCTGATTCGTTAGAAAAACTGTAGGCATATAACGACTCCTCAGTCTGAAAAAAAGAAAAAAAGATGAGCTTTTATGTAAAAAGTAGATATAAATAACGTAATGTTATCTGCACTATTACACTACGTAGCGTTTACAAATAATAAGAAGGCCGTAGGCAGTCGCTCCATGTTAAATACTGGTATTCAGCTGCCTTCGATTAGACTGGAAGCCGACCTCAGCATAGTTGGGAAAAGGCAAGGCAGATGACGATGATGTTCTTACAAATAAAAGGGATCCACATAATCCTTCATCTTCTGATTATTTGATATGTGTTTTGGCAAAAAGAAAAGAAAATCTCACCGATTGTCTAGTCGGGCAGTTATGCCAGTCGCTCTCAGGAGAAAGCCCGTCTGGATTGCCTCCGCTACGGTCTCCCAAATTTTGCTGCAAAAATAGAATTGTTACAATTATGTGCATTCATATTTAAATTACAAACTAAAACTATCAAGACAAAGGAAAATATTTTTGAAATTATAAATAAAAAAACAAAAATTTGGTATATTGTTCAGATCATGTAAAACAGCTGGACCGATTTTTACTTGTAGGTAGAAAACTGAAGTTATAATATTTAAGAAATAATCAAAACTTGAATTGCAATTGTTAACAAAATCTGATTCTAACGCGGCGTGCAACAGCTAAGTACCTTTAAGACGTTATAAATAAATAACTTACTGCAATAAACTTAGGTGTCAGGAGGCTGTCGATCAAATCCTGCATTTCATCATATCCTTCTGGCTTTATGTTACAGAAGCCTTTGCCTTTACATTCTTCAGGAATCCTCAAATGGAGTTCTGAAAAAAAAAACATTTGTAACATAAAGTAAACCAATGTAAACAACACTTATTATTAGGTAACCAATTTAAATTACCATTTCTAAAAAAAATCATGAACACAAGAAGACATGTGACGCCGATCCCAAATAAATTGGGATAAAGGCAGGAGAATGATGATGTTGAAAAAATAAGTAAAAATACCTAGTAAGGGGACGTCTAAAATAAATTATAAAAACAATGTTAACACTTACCCTTTTTATTAGGCGCAGCACTACTAACTACCACAAAAATCGCCAGCGTCACCTGTTAACGAAAAACAAATTCAACTTTAATAACTTTAAATTGAGGGTGAATAAAATTATCAAATTAAAAATTCTAATAAAACGATACCTCTGAGCTCAAAGGGTAATAAATAAGGATAAAGGATAAATCACACTTTAGATGTTCCAAAAAATGTACTTTACGCCCTTTGAGGTAAGTATCGAAAAGTGAAAAGAAAATTTAAAAAAAAATTACCGCAAACAAAATTGGTTTGAAAGTCGCCATTGTAATTAAAACAACTATTTGCAACTGAAAGTTTAAGTATTGAACCACAGGCTATAAAAGCACTATGAACGGATTAATTACAATTATTAATTTAATAATTGAATTACTATTGTTATGACTGCCTGATTGGCAGTTCTAAATAACGAATGGTAAGTTGTTGTCCTGCCCCGCGTATTTATACTGGATCAGTGTACGCACATTCCAAGCGCACGTTTTCCTCTCCATGGGGAAAAATAATTAATTAAATATATTGAAACATCATTAGAACCGTAACCGGATGGACGTAATGCAGACAAAAGTTACGTATTGAATATTCCCTGTAACGTCACTTTGATTGTTGCATATTTCTTTGATCTGCAATTACGTATTAACACCTCACCTTTGTTCTAGTGCATCTTTTGAGGAAAAATTTAGTAAGTACCTACTGAAAAATTCATAAGAATGTTACACCTAATGAAAAATATTACATCCTTTGCCACCATTCCTTTCCAAAGCATTTTATTAGGGCATTTCTCCAAAAAAATCTAAAAAGTCCGTCAGATAGATTTTCAAAAAATAATGGACTATTTTTTCCTTTTTTCACTTTAACAAAAGATTAAGACGATACAGTGCTTCGTCGTGTGACGTCACAAGGCAAGTACTTTTTTACCTACAAAGTGACGTCAAAAGCCCCCACTCATGATCTCTGACACGTTTTATTTTCGTAAATGTTGATTAATTTGATAAAACAAAAAACACGTATCCAATATTTTTCAATAATCTAACAGACGGACTAATAAGATTTTTGTGGTGAAATACCCTATTCAAGTAGGTCAGTTACTGGCACTTTTGTATTGTGGAAACAAAGACAAAAATAAATTGTAGCTACAGTCACAAACGGATAACGGATCCGATAACTTCATAAGGCACAATAACTGGGGGAGTACTGAAGTTGCCCAAACCAAAGAGTAAATTTCTATGGAGAAATAGGGGCATGAAACTCCATGGACATTCTTCGCACCGTGACAAAAGAAGCTTATTTAATATTAGAACAGTAAACGTCTCTTTATTTTTGTAACATAAAAAAATGCCTTTTTGTAACCCTGAAAGTAAGAGGCAGAAATAATATGCATCAGCTTAAAAATGTGATGAAGCAGATTTATATTACTTATTCATAACTTTAATTGATGATTCAATATGAAAGTATTCCTACACTTATCAATTTGGTAGCCCTAAAAACAAAAGCGTAGGTAAGTAACGATTTGACAAGGTAATCTCTGAAACTGTACCTATCTGATTTTAAAAAAAATGCCACTGATTAAAATCTAAGTGTCGTACTCGTCTGATAGTAATTACCATAGATATAATAAATAATTAAATACCTACTTTACACTAACTGTACTAGCTAATGTTATTGTACCTATCAGCAAACATGAAACAGATAATAAAAATCATATAATATCATGCATTATTCTTGGAACGGCATTCGGAAGCAAAGCAGTGTTTCCCAGTGCCCCCGGCTGGGGAAAACCAGTTCTTTTATTGCTCAGCTAGATTAGGTTGGGACTTTTTTGTTCCAGGAATTCCCTGTACATTGAACTGGTTTACAGGCTTTTTATTGGCTAAGAAATGCTTTCAGTATGTTGTAATGTAATAGAATCAAAATAACAACAAGCAATGGAGAATTTATAATTGTTATCCAACACGGCCAGGCTGAGAAGTCTTAAACGTATTTGTGGGTCCCAGCTAACTTATTTAATGTCAACACCTCGACAGCAGTAGTTGGTGGGAGCAGTTTTTTTGTTTGCAAACGCACCCACGATACAGGCGAAATTCCTAGTGTTTGGCAAAGTTTTTTAAAAATACAGAATGAAACCCATTCATTGATTCATATGATAACCTTCCAACTGGGCACTCTGAACCGTCTTCAAACCCAAGTCAGCCGGTCCAGAAGACTGAAGAAGGTTAGCAAAGGTGTAATTTAATTAATTTAATTTAATTTCACCGGTTAAGTAGGTATCTAAAGACGTTTTTCTCTTATGACCCTTATATTATCATAATCGTCATTCTAGTAAATATCGACTGTAGACAATAGCTAGGTATTGAGTAAAATAATAAAAATTGATTTTCGGTCGATTATTTTTTGAAAATCTATTTATCGGACTTATTAGAGTTTCTTGTATGACCATATATTTTTATGACGCGAAGTATGGTTTGTTGTTATGCAGCTTAGGAGACTGCTATGTTAATCCCAAATTGATCATATCCGTAGAAACTCCTTCATCATAGTCATACGTTTACTTATATAATTACTAGGTACGACGTATGACGAGTGTACCTACTGTGCTAAGTCTAGTTTTTTAAATGACCATAATAGGGAAGTTAACTGACTTAAAAAAAGTGATTCTAATTAGTCCGTCTGTTAGATTACCTATCCAAAAAATATTGGATACTTATTTTTGTTTTATCAAATCAATAAAAATTGACGAAGATAAAACGCGTCGAAGATTTGACTGGGGGTAGGTGACTACTAAATAAAAAATAAGTTTAAATACTAAAACCCGACTACAAACCGCGGTCTTAAAAGTAGAAAACAAGAAAATAATTCTTGTCTGATATTCGTGTATTGAATTTGTATATTTCTATTTAAATACATATATATAAGTAAAATTATTGTAGAGGACCGCCGTAGTCGCATGCCACTGATACCTGATGCTCCTTCATGGCGTTTTTATTGATACAGAAGTCAGCTGCTGTTGCCGTTAGCAAGGTAGCATGCGACTACGACTGACCTCTATAATAATTTTACTTATATTTAAATAGAAATATACAAATTCAATATACGAATATCAGAGAAGAATTATTTTCTTGTTTTCTAGTTTTAAGACCGGCCGCGGTTTGTAGTCGGGTTTTAGTTTTTAAACCTATTTTTTTATTAAATTTTTTTTTTAGTGTTATTTAATAAATCCGTTATAATATATTATTACTTTCATGATGTAAAATTCTACTGAATGTTAGTTTGCTATTTAAATAGTACGAGTAAAAGACCGCGAGAACTTTTTGACCGCATTCTTAACGTGTATGTTGACAAAAACTATAATACAATATACATATTTGTAATGTGCTTGCCAAGACCTCTCATTTGATACCAAACGTGTTATGATTATCTCAATTTAATTTTTTTCGAGCTTAGAATTTGACATTTAAATTCCGTCATAAAAAGAATTGTTAAAATTTATATAGCCTATGTCACCCGGGCTATTCTTACGAATCTATTGACACCACATTTATTAAAAAAAAGTCTAGCCGCTACGGTGGAACATACCTACATACATAGACTGCCAAAATCATTACCCTTCCTTTTGGTTTCGCCGTAGTCGGGTAAAAAATGTCATACTAATCGTCATTATGTATGGCATTACACGAGTTTTCAAAGCACTGTATCGTCTGCATTGTTTGCTTACGTCAAAAAAGAAAAAATACGTGTCTAATATTTCTTGGTAATCTATATAACGCACTTACTAGATTTTTTTTTGTTAACATCCCTATTTACATGACGCTCTTGAAATAAATAAATACAGAGTATGGTTTGTTGTGATGCAGCTTAGTGATGCGGCTATATTCCGCATACTTCGACATGCGAGTTAAGATTATCGATTGCCATTAAACACGAGGAATTAGTAGCTAGTACCTACATGATTCTGAAAATTGATCGAGACCCTCCGAATTGGGCAATAGTTAGTTACAAAGAAAGTACCATACATTTCATGTGTTTTGCTCTTATAATAACTGGCGATAATGGACCATGGGCAATTCTCTAAGGCCTCATTTACGGAGACGCGGGGCGTCGCGCGGCGCGTTGTGCGTTTTTAATTCAAGCACATGGTGATGTATGAAAACGGTAACGATTTCAAACCACGATTTTACGAGAAGCGATTTTATGCCCGATAGTTTAAAATGAAGCGTTTGTTGCGGTGGACCCGCCTCTCAGTGAATTAATAAAATAGCACGCGACTAGCCGTCTGCATGCCCCGCGTCTCAGTAAACGAGCCCTAAGACATTTTGTGCGTAAAACCAACTGAATTGAGTGTTGAATATCTCAAATAGTAACTTACAATAAGGACACTTCACTTAAGCCGGCACTTAAAGATACACAGTAAAGATTTGACATACTTTTGTATGACTTTAACTGGCAAAACCTTTACTAAGTGATGGGCTAAGTAATCAATAAAGCTCTCAGAGGTCAGCAGTAGGACAACAAATAGCTAAGCCACCGGTGAACGGGAATAGAGCCACTTGACATAATATTATGTTTCCTTTTTCCCTATTTTGCCAAAACGAAACCAAAAATATATCTGAAACATAATAGGTACGTCATTTATAATAATATAATATGTATTATTAAGACTAATAATAGGATTGCCACTTGAGATAACCTTATCTGTCGAGATGTGGGTATAATATTAGTTTGCCTAATCCTTCGGGGAGAGAGATGTTTACTGACTAAAAAAAATGGGATCCTAATTAGTCAGTCGGTTTGATTATCGAAAAATATTGGATATATATCAAATCAATAAAAAAATACGAAGATAAAACGTGTCAAAGACATGAGTGGGGGTTTGTGACGTCACTGACCGGTAAAATATGCCATACTAATGTCTTAGAATATGCGCTGGCGTCACACGAGTTTTTATTGCACTGTATCGTCTTCATTGTTTGTTAACGTGAACAAAGAAAAATACGTGTCCATATTTTTACCCGACTGCAGAGAAGCCCGAAAGGAGGGTTATGTGTTTGGCGTGTATGTGTATCTTTTCTTTGTTCGGATCATAACTACTAAATGAATGAAGGGATTTGAATATACAGTGTGATTCTTTATAATGTGCACATATCGAAATGGGGGAATCTATGCTTAATTTTATCGACGGAAAAATTATTTAAAAAAATCTAAATATTTTTTAATAATTTTTAAAAATTTTGTCTGCTACTGTGCCCCCAGTGTAAACAAAACGGTGTAACTTTTAAACTAAATTATCTATCGCGATGAAACCAACTCCATAATGATTGGAAGCAATTAGGCGTCCTCATAAAATGAAAATTGTGGAAAAAAACTACCCTCAATTGAAAATAACATCTTTTTTATGAAAAATCTATATTTTTTTCATATTTTTTTACAATAATCGTAAAATTTCTCAATAAGACGCCCCCATTACAATTTTTAAAAAAATTCCATATAAAATATTAAAAAATATTTAGTTTTTTTTTAATAATTTTTCCGTCGATAAAATTAAGCATAGATTCCCCCATTTCGTTATGTGCACATTATAAAGAATCACACTGTATAATCGTTAGATTCGTCTTGATGGCGCGAGTGGCACTGGCTACATTTAAATTAAAACACAAAGAAATTTGTGGACTTTGGGAGCTATATCGGGGATATAAAAAAAAAAACCATTACCATCGAGTAGGGTATCAAAATGAAGGGTTTTAAAAGGAGATTACAGAAACATATGAGACTTGTATGTTTAAAAGAAATTCAAAGTCACAAAACCTATAAACACACACAAAAATTAAATGATCTGCGAATAATTTTACGCGACCAACGAAAGAACAAACACAAAATAACTAAAAAGTAGGAAATAAAAAAGTAGTTAAAAAACAAAGAACAAGCACATTTTAAACTAAACATAACTTGGAAGCAGGCGGGGTTCATTTGAATTTTAAATTATGAAATAAAAATAGAATGGACCCCGCCTGCTTCCAAGTTTTGTTTAATTATAAATTTTAAAATGTGCTTGTTGCTTTTCAGTTTTTTCAGTCGGGTTTTTAATTTATTTTTGGAAATCTATCTGACGGACTAATTAGTGAATTAAATACTGTGTGAGCTTTACCTCAATTTTTTCTACGTGATCTATTTAAAAAACAAATGACTGTTGTAATCAAATCTCCGACCAAATACAGAAAATGGCAATATTTCATTATCACAGACTTTAGTACACTCAAAGACCAGTTCACCTTTACAAAACCAGTATAAGTTGAGCTCACACTGTCCAAAAACTTATACAAAACGAGGTCAGGTTATACTAGACCGCTATAGCCAAAAATAGTGTAAATTGGTGTACTAAATTATGAGCTGCAATTTAAAATTTACTCCAATTCTGTTCTTACGCCCCTTAGTGGGGTTAGGTTACACGTTCCATGACTAGCAACCATAGATTTTAATCCAATACCTACCTTTTTAATTCTTGGTTAAATGTGTCATAGAGCGCTTTACGCCTGATAATACCATAATTAAATTAAACCATTGTTAAATGTGCAATAATGCACCATAATTTAGTTAGTAACATTCAAGGAAATTGTGAAAGTTTAAAGTAAAACAAACTGACTAGAAAATGATTCCCGAAAATCCCGTAAAGTTATTATTAACCGACTAGATAAGGGTAATGTGTTTATCAACTTTAAAGGGGTGAAAGGGCTATTTTAAAAAAAACGGATTATCAAACTACAAAAACATTTTGACAAGATTAAAAAATAAAGATCACTGTCATTTTGACAGATATGCAAAGCTAGAGGTAAACTTAATAAGAGAGAGAAGCTACAGTCCTGTAGCTTGTAGGTAACGTGTTCGCCGGAGGTCTGATACTTTGCACCCGTATGCTTATACACTATGGTTGAAAACTGGTTATACAAAACCAGTCCATGGCCGATATTACAATGTATGGAAAATCTATACTAAGTGAGGCCAGTTTATACTGGCAATGTACAGATTAATAAGTACACACATCAAAAGTGTCTAGGGATCAACATATATTTTTGCAATAACTTTTCTCCTGATTGATATTAATTAAAATTTTCTTTAAGGATTCATCAAATAAAGTGTTTTCGTTTGTCACAGTAACGATAAACCAAGTCACCTTTGCATTAATAAAGAAATTTGCCATTTTCCTAATAAAGGGATTTTTGACATTTGAACCACTAACATTAAAGTTCGAAAAAAAGACTGAAATAACAGTTTTCTTTAAAATTTTATTGGGTAACTTAAACAATTAATAATCCGTGTTTCTACCGCGAACACTAACAACACAAGAACATCGGTTTGGCATACTCAAAATGAGTTCATCCAAATCACGCTGTGGAATGGCCTCCCATGTTCGTTGCAACAACAAAAAAAGGTCTTCTTGCGACTGGATACCCTCCATATTCGGCAGAGCTCTTCTCTGTAGCATATCCCATGCATGCTCAATCGGGTTCAAGTCTGGCGACTGAGCAGGCCAGGGCAGGACATTGATGTTAGCTGCGGCGAGAGTCTGTCTTACAACTCTTGCGGTGTGCGGTCGTGCATTATCATGCATTAACTGAAATAAGGGACCGATTTGCACTTGTAGAGGAACGATGACGTCTGATACAATCGTCTCAGCATAAATTTGAGCGTTGAGGTTGCCTCTGATCCAAATCAACTCAGTTCTTCCGCCGATCCAAATACCCGCCCATACCATGATGGTTCCACCACTATAAGGATGGACTTCCTGGCAGGATTTTAATCGCTGTTGGCGTCCAGGGGTTCTCCAGTGTCGTATACGTCTTGTATCCGGTCTCATACCAAAACGAGACTCGTCAGAAAAGCACACGAAACGCCATTGTTCTTCTGCCCAATTTCTGTGTTCAAGAGCCCATTGATATCGAATCCTACGATTGTGCATTGCTATAGGTGGTACCCGTAGCGGTCTTCGGGAATGAAGGTTCACTTCATGCAAGCGGTTTCTGACTGTTTGGTCGCTAATTAAGTTCCCTGAAGAGTGATGAAGCCTCACGGCTAACATCATGGCGGTTATTGTTGGAGCTCTTCGAGTTAAGATTTGAATGTATCGGTCTTGTCTCCGTGTGGTGCAGCGATACCGTCCTCCATGGCGCTCAGCCACGGTACCAGTGCTTCGGTAACGTGTCCAAAGTCGACTGATAACACTCTGACTTGTATTCAGAGCTAAAGCCACAGTACGTTGCCGGGAACCAGCTTCTATCATTCCCACGGCTCTGAGCATTTCTTCCCTGCTTAAATGACGTCGCCGCTCCATAATAACGTTGGTTTTAATCAGTAGTAGGGAAACAGTAGCACTAATAATGTCTTCAATGCGTTGTATGTTTTTATAGGGAAAATATTGACAGCTGATTTTCATCTTTTACTCGAATTTGATTCACAGTTCCTGATTCAAATTATGAAATGCACCAAAAAGGATCCATATAAATTTATAAAATCATAAATTTATTACAAAGCCACATCTCAATCTCAAGAAATCCGCATAAAAATGCTTGATCCCTAGACACTTTTGATGTGTGTATGTCATAGTGTGCAGAAAAAAAGTAAATATGAAAAGGTATCAGAAAATCAGTAAAATAATAATTTTCCTCTATCAGTCTCGTGACAAACAAGTCTGACAATAAAGTAGGTCAAGAACGTTATCACAATTTGCAATACTACTCTTGAGTACAAAACACAAGTAAATTATACTCGTATGAAAAGAATTGAACACATAATAACTCTACTGCATTCTATGTTACTGCATTTTCTTGCAAGTTAGTTGTCACGTTTTCCATCTCTAGGACCGTTTTACGTGTGTTTGTTACATAGGTATGTGTTAAATGTATTCTTCCTTCTAAGGTTGTTAAAATTTTTGCAAAACCCTTCGTCACTAAAGAACTGCAACTACTTACTTTGTCATTAACCAAACCAATGATAGAAAAATTTAGTTTTTTTTTGTAAATCTGATAGCATGTGATCAACTTCACGTCTGCCTTGTTGATCGCGTCGCAAGCGCGACTGTGTACCAGGAGGCCCTCTGTTCGATTCTCGGGTCGTTGGTTATTGGGTTTTTTTTTATAAGGATTTTTTCAGTTGCAGCCCGTTTGGGTTTGAGCCCAGTTAATGTCAGTAGGCTCGCCTTAGGCTTGCCCGAGACCATAATTGTTTCTATATTTTTTATTTTTCACCTCTAAGTGTACATTATGAATTGTAATAAACTATTTGAAATTTTTAATGATTCTTTACCGCCATATTTTTACAGGCTAGGTAATGTTTCAGTTTCGTCTTCAATAGCAACCACATCTCAGATGCCTCCATTAGTCTTCAATTGCAATCGTAATATACGTATTTGAATTATCCACAGGGGGCTGGTTATCTTAAGCGGGCGGACCGAGACCGTCTCCATGAGATATTCCTGAAGTACGCCACCGTCACCAAGAACGGTGAGAAGCACATCACCAGTGAAGATTTTGTGCGCAAGTTCTTAGGATTATTCGAAGAAGGTTCGTATCTACTTATATTTATTGAAATTATTCATCCTCATCTGCAGCCCGACTTCACCTACTATTGAGTATAAACCTCTCTTTTCTTGTGCCAACGTTCCACGTTTCTATGCCAATCTCTTCCAGGTTTTACCCGCAATGACATTAATGATTGTTTTATGTTTCGCCCCAAATAAATTACTCTTTCCTTACAATGATCACCAAAAAGGATCTAGCCTATTGCTCACACTGCCTGATACGAAAAACTATATTATTTTTCAATCTAACCAGTATGAGCAATGGTCCAGAATAATTCCAGGTCGCCTGAAACTTTTTGGGTCTATAGATCTTTTTTGAGGAAGGTTATTTTCATTTTGAGGCGGTCTCATGATCTTTAACAAAAATACAGTATTATCGACGAAACTAAACTAACTTAGTTCGGTGAAAATAAACGAGCCGGGATTATGTAATTTCATGCAGTTAGCAATATATTGGTATTAAATAGGACTAGATAACAAGATAATAACTTTATGAAAGACACATGCGATCATAAAAACGCCCAATTAATCTTGATATAATTTATAGTACTTACTACAATACAGGATGAATTGTAACGATTCTATATAGAAGCTTGTACATGCACAAGATAAAATCATAATCATAGCAATAAGAAAAAAAATATGATTACTTATCGACCACCATATCTGAATTATGACGTCACGATCTACCATGCGCGAATCGTGTACGCTGAATGTAAAGTAAATTACGTACTATTAAAAATAATACTCGTAAATAATAGTAGACTCGACTTATCTCGAAGATTAACAATCAGATGCAATTATTAGTTTGGTATTATTTTGATGAATCAACGAATGGAATGCCTGATTTTTTTATTAATTTGTACGAAAAGGATAGTTAGCCCGACTTCCTTAAGGGGACAACAGGACGTCATTGCGAGTTTTATAATGCGTTAAAGTATATGGTTGCACTGCACTAAACAAAATCAGAAAAATATATGATATTCTTCAGGATATATAGGTACCTACGCTAGTGACATAGTGTGTTGAAAATATAATACAACGAATTTTACTCGAGAATCTATCCATCATTACTTTGGTCCTCTGTTTTTGTAATCAAGATGAGATGACGAGTTAAAGAAAAGTATAGAAGAAGAAGTAAATAAATAAATTACGATAAGGACAGGAGACTGATAATCGTATGCGAAGACATTTGTAATTTTGTTCAACAGCTGAGACGGCTAACTCTTAGGGCTTGTTTACGGAGACGTGCAATTTTATTCATTTACTGAGACGCGGGTCCACCGCAACAAATGCTGCATTTTAAACTAACGAGCGAAAAATCGCTTCTCGTAAAATCGTCGTTTGAAATCGTTACCGTTTTAATACATCGCCATGTGCTTGAATTAAAAACGCACAAGGCGCCGCGCGACGCGCCGCGTGAAGCCCCGCGCCTCCGTAAATGAGGGCTCAGTAGACTAACATGTTTACCATCGTGTGTTGGTCAGTGCCAAGATCTGTTTACAAACGATCTCTAGGTACTAGTGGACTAATTAATGGAAACGCATGATCATAGTTTAACTATGCAATTGCATTTTAGATTTGTTTCGTCGTAAGTACAATCAATGGATAGGCAGTTGGACCATGTAAAATACTGGTATTCAGCTGCATCTGGTTTGATAGGAAGTCGACGTCCATATATGTAGCTGGAAAAAGGTTAGACAGATGATAAAGTAGGTAGGTACCTACTATAATCAAAACTGATAATTGCCGTACCTACCTAAACCAAAACAAAAATACTGAAAGTAGGTACCACAAACTTAATTATACTAATTATTATTTAAGTAATTTATGCATATTTAATGTAACAATACCTACCTACTTAGAAAAATTTTCCTCAATAATTCATTACATCATTAATTCTAATGAAGTAATGTGCCAATTCTGGCCTATTCAATGCCGATAAAACATAATTATTGGCAATGATTATTTAAATAATTTCCACATTAATTTGTTTTTAGGTTTTTCCTTGGGCCAGCCCGTTACAAAAGGATTAACAAACAATGTTACTAAAATAGCACTAACTGATTACTATGAATTTTCCAAAATAGGTACCTACATTGTCTCGCTGGCAAATAAACATGCCTACAAAATATAAAAGCTTATTTTCTGAACCTAAACAACTTCAACTGCTTTGGAACTGAACTTAAATAACTTCAACTGCAACTTGCAAGACTGGAAGCCGATCCCAACCAAACATTTAAATTCACATTCACGAACACCCAGACCCGAAAGAACTACCTGTAGCCCATACAAATATTTGTTCCGTGCGGGGATTGAACTCGCGACACGCAGCGCAGCAATCGAATTGCTCCGCCCGCCACTGCGCCAAACGTGTGGTCAAAAAAGTCAAGTTGATAAAAGGTTAGGTAGATGATGATGAGACCCAACGCCTACCGGCAAAACATTAATTTAGTAATCGTACCTGGAAGCTTACTCTCGAATATAATTCCGATAGATCGACATTGGAATTGTCAGTCAAACGTCAGGGATTGGCTGGACTCACTGAGTCTAGCCAATCTCTGACGTTTAACTCAACCAACTGACGTTTGACCTATGTCGATCTATCGGAATTATATTCCAGAGTAAGCACCCTGTTCTTATTGGACTGCCAGGAGATCTCCTAAATATGTAGTTCACATAATGTAAGCTTGTGATTTCGTTAGCAGGAAATTTTGCCACGCCTGGCAACCCTTTGGTCGAGCAAGTCGAGGAAAGTGCTGCCAGAAGTTGGGTTGGTTAATTCTTGCCCGGTTGATGGCAATACACTAATGAAGTTTAAGGTGGTATATGGCTGCACTGAAGGTTTACCTGTGTATAATCTTTCATGTAGGTATTTGACGTTATATTACGACTTGAACTTTCAGATGACTACAATGCGGAGTCCGTCAAGCTCATCGCGGGCATCGTGGACATGGATAAGGACGGGTTCATCTCGTTCTCGGAGTTCCAGGCCTTTGAGGGCCTGCTGTGCGTCCCCGATGCGTTGTACAAGACCGCCTTCCAGCTCTTCGATACTAACGGCAATGGACTTGTCGCTTTTGGTAAGCTGAAGAGCATATTGTTCGTGAATTATTCGCATAAAGTACCTACTCAAAGTGGTTTAAATGTGTTACTGTGACTATACAGTTTCGCCGAGACACTCCAATGCAGGTTTTTTTTTATTGTGAATGGCATCTTGCTGTTTAACCTAAGAGGTTGTCATCTACTTAGCCAGACTATCCTGTTAGTGCCCTGAGTGTAAGGCCTCAAGTCAGGGCAAAAAAACTTAAAACTAAGCGACTACACGCTAAGGCAGCCCCTGTGATATAATTAAGCTTATATTGTTACTATTACTTTTGAATCCCGTAGATTCAATATTTGAATTTGATCACGAAAGATATCCCGTTAGTGACGTGAGAAAATAAGTATCAAGAATTTTATTCATCCAATTCCAGATGAGTTTGCGGAAGTCATGCGAAAGACCGCCCTCCATCAGAAGCTCCCATTCAACATGGAAAGCACCTTCGTCCGTCTGTACTTCGGCAAAGACAAGAAGCGGCTGGTAACATACCCTGAGTTCAGCCAGTTCCTCCACGACTTCCACGAGGAGTATGGAGTGGAAGCTTTCAAGAAGTGTGATAAGGATGGCTCAGGGTTCATCAGCGCGGGAGACTTTAGGGATATCATGCTGTCAGTCAAGAAACATTTGTTGACTAAGGATTTGAACTCGAAGGTTATCAATGTGAGTAGAACTTTTTTCTTGTTTTTATTTTTATATTTTCACAAGGTAGCAAAAGCTACTTGAGTCAGCCTAAAATCCAGGCATAAAACCAAATCATTATGGATTACCATCCATGGGCCATTTTGAAAACTACAACGGGTACCTTAAATCCATTGTGGTCTTTGTTTTGTTGAGAAACATTTTTACAAACTGCCTCCGTGGTCGCATGGTTTAGGCGATTACCTTGTGACTTCCCACGAGATGCATACTTTGTAAAGTTGTTTCCAGTTTGGCTAGGAAATCGCAGGCTTGAATCACCTGATCTTCTGATAAAAAGATGTTCCCGTGCTTCGGAAGGGACGTATAAGCCGGTAGTCACGGTCGCCAAATGGCGGACCGCAAACCATGTCAGAGGCCTTTGAAGCGGTTCAGAAATTCGGACTACTTACTTACTGACTAGGATGTATGTTGCTCAATAAGAGACTGTCATCGGGGTTTTCTTAATGAAAGTTGATTTACACAATTAGGTTATATAGAAATCTTGACTAATTCATAAAACTGTTCCACTATGGTCCGATGATGATGAAATGCAAAGTTGCGTAATGTTTCTGCATGTCAACGATGATTCATTTTATTTTGGTTTTTTGGTACACAAACCAAACAATTTATTTGCAACAATGTGGCTATAAACCACAATACCTATGACACCTTGATGATACAATATTAATGGCAAAAATTATGCTAAATGGAAAGTTGGTTTTTATCAAACCAAACCAAAAGGTATTTGCACAACATGACTCCAATCAATGCGTAATAGGACACGTATAAACTAATTGAGTGCCTACGTTTGAAAGTCGACCTTAGTGCTACGAACCTATAGTTATTAGTAACAGTCTTTTAGTATCGACCCCTAAGTACGTCATTTCGAAAGCAGACATGTCTTTTTTTTTCTGGGCAGAGCGGCTGGAAGGGTCAGACTTCTACTGACTAAAAACCACCCATGTTCCTTCTAAGCTCTTTGTGTCTAGGCCGTGGTATCTCTTTCTAATAAACCGCAGCCCCGTCGGGCGTCGTCCTTTGCATATTGCTGACATCTCTTTGAGACGCGCGTGGAACACGAACGCGCCGTCGACACGGCCGGTCGTCGTCATAACACAGACGGACCGCGGCGAGCCCATTACTCACCGTCCACAGGCCCGCGCCTACGGTGGCCGGAAGCCATCACGTGGCCTCCGACGCTCGGAGCGTCCTCCGCGGCGGCTGGAACGAGAGGTTCTAGACTTACTTTCTGTAATTTATTTTATCATTACCAGTCTTACGATAAATAGGGAATCATCGTAAGAAAACCGGATTGTCCTATTAGTAGAATCGTTTCAAGTTACCAAAACGATTGAACATCAACCTGTACCAAAAACTCGCAATTTTGAACGATTGCTATCGCTACCCATACTAACTGTCGCTTAATGTTATATCGTACTCATATCATAATACAGGACCTGTGCGTTATGATTTTATGATATGATATTGGATACCTCCCTGATATGACTCCTGTTGTATCCAATTAATCCATAAGAATTATTTGTTTTGTTTTTATATTTACTCCAAAAAAGTCGTTTCCCATCATTATATAAAGTACAGAGAGCCGTGGTTGACGGCTAATTTAATTTCCTGATATAATACTCATTTTACCCACATTTTCAGGCTTCAGTCCTTCCCCAAGGCGAGCGCAAGATCAGCTTCCCCTACTACATGGCTTTCAACTCACTGCTAAACAACATGGAGTTGATCAAGCGAGTATACCTGAACGCAACAAATGGTACGCGCACTCAAGAGGTGACGAAGGAAGAGTTCCTGCATTCAGCGCAGATGATGTCTCAGATAACGCCGCTGGAAGTCGATATACTGTTCAGTTTGTGTGATAACATACATCAAACTAATGGGTAAGTTTGTATTTTGATGTATTTTTTTTCTCGTCCGCGAGGTGAAGTTTTGTATTGCGGTGCTCCGCGCGGAGGTGCAGGGAGCTTTGATCGTCCGCGCGGAGATGCAGCGAGCGTTTCTCATCCGCGCGGACGGGCAGTATATGTGTGTTAGGTATCAAAGGTTGGGCTGCGGGTTGTTCACAAGAATTTACTTAAGTGATTATACTATAGCCCTATTTAGAACTCGGTGATTATAATATGTTCGAAGTAAAAACAAAAATTCTAAATCATCATCATATTATCCCTAATAATGTCACCATGCACTAATAAAATTGAGAACAAGCGTCATACAGCAATGATATAGTCATTATCGCCACAGTTAAATGTAATTCAAACAAACATAATTTTTCACGGTATGAAACAACGTCATATCCTCCACGTAATACTCTCACTAATTACGTAAACTAAACCTGTTCGGTAATAATTAATCCTCATAACATCATTCCAATTAACAATAAATAATTATCCTCTTTGTCGATGTTGGAAGGTACTTAACAACAATAGTAAGGGGCCGTCCATTAATTATGTCAGACAATTATGTCGAATTTTCGACACCTCTTCTTTTTTTTTGGGGGTGGGAAATCATCAAATAACCCCTCCCGCTCTTGGGCAGAGCCGAAGGGAGTGCCAGACTTCTACTTACTAAAACCACCCATGTTCCTTCTTAGCCCTTGTGCCGAGGCTGGGATATCTCTTTCGGACTATCCGCAGCCCTGACGGGAACAACCCGCAGCCCCGACGGGTTTTCGAGACCCCTTTGGTAAATTTCGTGAGATTTTACGTGACCATCTTCTACTTCTAAATGTCTTCCTTTTTCCTTCTTCTTTGTTTTAAATGTGTACTTTTTGTTACGTTAATCTCTGGTTGATTGCGTTAGATTTACTTAAAAAAGCATTGTGCTCAATTATATTTTCATTGAATATTGATTATGACATATTATGTAAGATATAGCCATTTCGGTGGACACATATGTTTACTTAAATAAATTAAGTTTTCTCTCTATTTTACACTGCTTCTGGCAGGACAAAAATACGTAATATTTGCCGAACCTGTCTTTCCCTCGTGAGATTGCATGAGATTCACCTCGACGCCCCCTAATGAGTTTCATTACAATAAATGATGACATCAAAACATCACATAATCAATTTAACAATACATTTCAGTTACGTAAGCCACAGAATTATTCGTTGATTTATCATATAATGTGTTAATTATGAACTATGGTTTATCCTCTTACCTTCATTGCTGATTGTTTGACACCAATATGACAACATAGAGTATTCAGGTCACTTCTGGGAAATACAAGCCGAAACTTCAATACTGGTTTTTATTTTTCTTTCATGACAAATGCCCGAAATTCAGTTTTCCGGAGCAAGTAGTTGAATTTAAACTTTATACAGAGTGTAAGGAAAAGCCATCGTCAAACTAACAGGGTGCATTCAGCCCCTTATTTTTAAATCCTATTCCACCGGATTTTTTCTTATTATTTATTTAAACTTCATGTACAAGAGTGGTACATAGGCGGACTTAATGCCACAAGGCATTCTCTACCAGTCAACCTTTGGGTTAAATAGGACAGCACTGTGGTAGAGTACCATAATAATAATAAGCATAACACCATTTTGTAAGCATAAATTGGTGCATACTAATAAATAAAAATAAAGTAAAAGATATTTTAATACATACAAAAACGAGATATCTTATAATAATTAACCACTAAGACTAGCGACTTTTTGAAATCGGACTGAATAGGCATGACGAAAGATTTTGAAATCCCCTTCCGTAATGTGGGTACATCTTTTTTATTTACGAAAAAACCTTTATTTCAGTAATAAAGTAAAGTTTAACGAAGATATAAGCCATTTTTGAAAAAAAAATTAAATAGAGCGCGAAAACAGCTCGCAGTGTCATGGCGTCGGGTCTGACGTCACGCCTATGTAAACATGGAAATGTCAAAGCGCAGCTAGAGGAAACTAAAACAAACATTATCATAATTCGTGTGTTAAAAATGAATAACAAAGTTTATAAGTGGTGTGCGGTGCCTCAGTGTAAAAACACATCAATAGCAATAGTTTTAGCATTACATTGAATGCCAAAAATGTTGTCCTCTGGACCTGCATAGCTGACCCGGTGATTATGATAGTAGGTTGTTACTATGAGAAAACATACTAGTACATGCTTTGTAGTTACAGAAATTTACTCCTTTTGTTGGTTATTAACTCAGTAGCAAACTTTTATTACAAGTTGCGAAGGAGCTAACCTCAAAAATAAACTGACAAGTTTATTGTAAAAATAACATATGAAAGTGAAAATAAACTAAACTCCTACAAGCTCAAAACGAGTTTGTTGTATTTTTATAGTGTTAGATACTTACAAAATTTACTTACAGGGAGGTTTTCACATTTCGGAACTCGGACGAGCAAAATTCTTTATTTGACCCAAGGAAATCGCCCAACATCAGTAAATCTATCCTGGGCAAATTTGAACTGTTTGCTTTTACAAAGCCTGATTCCATTGCTAAAGATGTTCACAAAGTATTGTAGTAACAAAAAAAATATCCAAATGCGTAATCGGCAACAAAACAACACAGTGAGCTAGTGACAGCTAGTGATGTTTACATTGGCGTGACGTAGTGCGCTATGATTGGTGTTTCAATCAAAATGGCCGATATCAGTATTTTAATCTTTTATTTTATTAAAAATCTTACTAATCTTAATTTTTTAAATAAAACTAAATCAGTGTTTTAAATCCTTCTCGTATGTAATTTCCCCTAATATCATTAAATCATTGATTCTTTGACTATGTCGTCACGCCTATTGCTCTCAGTTGACTGAGAGCAATTTCCGAACTTTTCTTTTGAAAGTTATCTTGTGTCTGCTTTTTTAATGTCAGGGGGTAGCGCAACCCGTCGGGGCTGCGGGTTGTTCACAAGTTACCGCGGCCTCGATTTTATCATCATCATAATTTTGCCCTTATCACAATAAGGCAGTTAACAAAAAAAAATCTAATTAGTCCGTCAGATAGATTTCCAAAGAATATTCGACACGTATTTTTTCTTTTTTTCACGTAAACAAACAATGAAGACGACAGTGACAGTGCTTTGAAAACTCGTGTGACGTCATATTCTAAGACAAGTATGGCATTTTTTACCGGCCAGTGACGTCACAGTTGACGTTGACGCGTTTTATCTTCCAAATTTTTTATTGATTTGATAAAACAAAAAAAACGTATCCAATATTTTTCGATAATCTAACAGACGGTGCTAATTAGAATCACATTTTTTTTAATCAGTAAACATCACTATTCATTTGAGGTCGGTGCAGCATGACTTCTTCCATACTTCTCTGTTTCTCGTGATCTCATGAGACACCTCCTTTCTTACCATATCATTCTTAACACAGTCCATCCATCGTTACTTAGATCTTCGACCTCTACTCTTATACCCATCCACATTTATACTTAAAACCGTTCTCACAACATTTTACTCCTTAACGTCACATGCCCATACCACGACAACACACAGCAAGGTGTTTCAGCTACAACTCGAAAGTGATCCCACGGGAAGATAAAATCGGAATAAAAACTATCCTATGTGTTAATCGATGTTATAAACGATCAGTGTACCAAATTTTATCCAAATCTGTTTAGTAGTTTTTGCGTGAAAGAGTAACAAACACCCATCCATCCTCATCCATACATACTTACAAACTTTCGCGATTATTTCGGGTTTCGGTTTTCGATACTCGACCTTACGTCGGTTTTGGAATAGATATCCCGTCCTGCATCCCGCAGGAAAAAAGATATACAGGGTGTTTGGAAGGTGGGTGCAAAGCCTTAAAGGGGAGTTCATACAGACCATCTAGAACATTTTGAGCCATATTTGTCCTAACCAAAGTCTGATATTTATTTTTTTAGAGAACTTTTACGATTTTGGTACCAAAATCCCAAAATTTTCCAATTAAGGCCTAATAACGCAAAGATTGAGTGAAAATTTCTATTTTTTTTAATTTACTTTATTGGCGTAATGTGTGTTTAATGGTATGAAATCATTTCGAAGCACCGTATTTACTAAAAAAATAACTTTCAGACTATTTAAAATAAAAAGAAAAAAAGTTAAAGAAAAAAAATGGATTTTAATTGACATTTAAAAAATAAATAAAATAGCTACAGGTTATCAAATAATTTTAAAAACATGCTGAGTTATTGCTCTTTTTTTTAAGGTATCATTTACTTAGATAGCTTTACAATTTTTGATGTTAGGGTGCCTGAACCAGTTAAAGTCGATTTTAAGGAGTAAAAAAAAGAGACAGTTTTTGATTTGATTTTTTAATTTTGATGTTCAAAATGGCTTCCGCCACAGCGTATACATTTACGACAGCGATTTCTAACTTCTGTCGTGGTGATTTTAAGCTGCATTTCTTCTTTCATTGTTCTGAAAGCTGCTTCTATTCTTTGAATTAGTTCTTCTCTTGTTGAAATCTCAGTTGTGTATACGAGCTCCTTTGCCCGTCCCCAGACAAAAAAAGGCCAAGGAATGGGCCCATCTCTACCTATCCAGCTGCCTGGAAAACAGTTATCAAGATGTTCTCTGACAATCAATGTCCAATGAGATGGACATCCATCTTGTTGGAAAATTATTGGCCTGTCCGTATTTAAAATGGGTACTTCCGCATCATCCAGGAGTGTTGGGAGATCGTTTTGTAGAAAATTCAGATAATTTTCACCGTTTAAATTATCTGGTAAAATGTGGGGCCCAATCAACGTCCGTCCAATTACTCCAGCCCATACATTAACGGAGAATTTTGCTTGGAAAGACACCTGAAACAAAAATTAATTCTAATTAAAGTGTTCTTTGAAGATGTGTTGAACATCTGGACTTAAATTAATAAACATTAATTTGTATACCTGTTTTTTCCAATGCGGATTGTTGTCCTTGTCAGCCCATTCATGTAAATTATGGAAATTCGTGATTCCTTCTCTAGAAAATTTGGACTCATCAGTCCAGAGGATAGATTTTAGAAACCATCTGTCGTCAATGTCGCTATTGAGCATAAATCGGCAGAACTGCATCCTTCTCCCAGGATCGGTTTCTACCAAGCCTTGCACGCCTCTACCGTAAAACGGATATTTATGTTCCCGATGCATGGTACTCCACACTTTCCATATTGAAAGGTTTAGTTTCTCGCCACAGTTCTGACGCTGGTTGTAGGATCCGCTTCAAAGGCTGCAAGTATTTGTTCTTCAACGTCGGGGTCATGTCTTCCTGGATTCACTCCGGGTACTGCATGATGGATGCCAGATTCCGAAAGTCTGCGATACGTGTTGTAAAAAACTCGAACATTAGGTAGCCTGAAATTAAATTGTTTATTAGTAACGTCAGTTACAAATCAACATGGCAATTGAAGTAATAATGTTAGTATTAGAAGTTACTTTACCTGCGGTTCGGGTAACGTTCTTGGTACAAACGTCGTGCCAAAGCTCCGTTACCATCAGCTCTGCCATACATAAAAACGATATCCGCTTGTTCCTGAGATGTAAATGCAGCCATGGCAATCGTACATACACTCAATTAAAATGTCAATTAGTTCAATAGTCCGAAATAACACGTGCAGGAGCGTAAAGCTACAACTGAACACGGTAAATCACAAACGCAATACAAGTAATTCCAAAATTAATAATCAACACGCGCAGGAGCATTAAGCTACGACTGAGTACGGTGAATCAAACGTCTACTCGCAACGCGCAAGGGCAGAGCAGTGAAGGAAGAGAGAGAAAAGATGACATCACCGAAGCGACGGGTCGGGTCCATCTCAGGTACTTACGAATTTATAAACTCAAAAAGCATCTTTACATCCTCGGCAATAAGACCTAAAGTTGTCTTTATCATAACAAAAGAATCAAGAGCCCTTTGTTATCGTACGCCGCCCGGTCCGCCGGCCACCACGGCAGCCTTTGTTTCGTTTTGTAAGGCCGACTTTTTTTAAGTGCGTCTAAAAAATAACCACTTTAGACTTTAGTTTAAAGTTATTTGAGGAAAAATCAGGTTGATTTTAATTTAATTGAAATTTGAAATTTCTTACCCTTAATTGGTCCAGGCACCCTAACTTCAAAAATTGTAAAGCTATCTAAGTAAATGATACCTTAAAAAAAGAGCAATAACTCAGCATGTTTTTAAAATTATTTGAACACCTGTAGCTATTTTATTTATTTTTTAAATGTCAATTAAAATCCATTTTTTTTCTTTAATTTTTATTTTTTTATTTTAAATAGTCTGAAAGTTATTTTTTTAGTAAATACGGTGCTTCGAAATGATTTCATACCATTAAACACACATTAGGCCAATAAAGTAAATTTAAAAAAATAGAAATTTTTACTCAATCTTTGCATTATTAGGCCTTAATTGGAAAATTTTGGGATTTTGGTACCAAAATCGTAAAAGTTCTCTAAAAAAATAAATATCAGACTTTGGTTAGGACAAATATGGCTCAAAATGTTCTAGATGGTCTGTATTAACTCCCCTTTAAGGCTTTGCACCTACCTTCCAAACACCCTGTATATTTCCCCCTATCTCCTTCGTGCGCAGATTGTACTTTGTGTATTTGGTTTGTGTGAGGTACTGTTTATTAATTAATATTATAAACGCGAAATATAATAATATTAATTCATATTATAGTATGATATATAGAGCACACGTTACGTCATAGTTTCATTTGGATAACTTTTCCCTAGTTTTTTTGGGGTCGTCATCCAGTCTAACCCGGTGTTGCTGAATACCAGTATTTTACATAAAGCGACTGCTTTTCCACAACCGTAATACCCCCCCCCTCCCCACCCTTGGTAAGATTGGTTGTCAGACACTCGGGCCACCTGTACCGACTGTCAAAGATCTATAAATTATAGCAACAGTTTAACGTGCCTTCCAATGCACGGAGGAATCTCGGAATGCTTTGGCTGGTCACCCATCCACGGACCTACCTAGGCAAGCGTGGCTTGGCGTGAATGGCGATCCAAGCGGCTATAATTATATAACCTCGAGCTCCGCTTAGGATGTCTCATAGATTAAAGAAGCTCATTAGGTACTAACTCCATAGTACTAACCTATGACGGCTAATGGGTAAACACTGTTACCTAATTGAATTTCCAGCCTTTCTAATCTTGAATAACTAATTTATGATTAGTTCGGGGAATAACGACCAGTATGCCTAATAATGGGTATTATTAAAAAAACAAGATAAGCACAAAAATAAATGATTCACACATTCACACCTCTGTCTAACCCTTCGCGATTACAGGCGTGTTGTTATGCTATAATAGTATTATTTAATTTACAACGGCACCACTCTGTCTCGATAATATCCACTAATTACCTTTCTTTCAACACTTCGACCTTCATAATACTTTAGCTTTGCACTCGTGCACTAATTACCTGCTTATCCCACGTGTCACAGCGACCTCAAAAATATGACAATGTCATAGTACAGATGACACCATAATATATGCTGCAACAATAATCTTATATTTTATCTTTACTACTACTGTTATCAGTTCGTATCTTTACTCCTTTGTGGACAGCATTTCCTTGGTTGTCTTTTTAGGGTGTCTAGTATAGGTAAATCACTTATGTTATTGTCACTTAAGCCACGTCAGAGGCCATTGGCGGCATGAAAAACTCTTCGACAGTAACCACACGATACAGAAGAAAGGAACATCTTTAGAAGTAAAGAGCGAGCGAAGCGAGCTCGGGACTTGGGGCACCCCAACTCGGACAGGTTAGGTCAGAAGGGGATGGTAGGGTCGAGTGCTTATATCAACATGAACAGTTCAGCAGAAAGTCTAGGCATATTGTCTCCTCCCCAAGTGTTCCCTCATCGATCGTTCCTCTCAATTTAGTCATATTTAGTGGTGACCCAGTGGTGGCGGCCCCGATTTACGAACAGTGAGTCGCGGGTTCGAATCCTGTCAGGCGCATTACTTTGTGTAATTTATTTCATCACCACTGCTCTCAAAACGGTGAAGGAAAACATCTTGAGGAAACCCGCATGTCCTAGAACCAAAAATTCGAAGACTTGCGACATCTACCAATCCGCACAGGTTCCGCAGCGATTCCCTCTCATAAAGAGACGAGGCCTGTGTCCCAGCAGTGGGGACATTAATAAGCTGATGATGATGATGGTTCAGGTCGATCTTCAGGTTAAGCCGCGTTTGTCTAGGTTGGTCCTCAACAAACATAACGTGTTTCCTCCGTGCCTTGGCAACCCCGTTAAGCCGCTGATCCTGGTTATCATTTGTAAATATTTCACAATCGTTACAGGTAAGCAGCAGTCTGATAGTCTGACAACCAATCTTACAAACGAGTATCGTATTACCCAGTACTAACTGGGCTGTGGAGGTCAAATATAGGCATCGCTCCATGTAAAATAGTGGTATTCAGCTGCATCAGGTTAGACTGGAAGCCAATCAATGACGTATTATATGTAGACACGTCATGAACTAACATGGCGGCGCTTCAAAACGGCGAAAATATTATATAACTACTTTTACGCGTAAAGAAAGGGAAAGAAAATATGACACCGTACATCGGGATGGCTGTTGATGCGTGTTGTCTTCATGTTTCGCGCAGGTTTACACACACGATTTAAATTAAGAACAAACGTAGCATCGCGCGAGAGGTGGCCAATTGGCTTCATTTCATGTTGTCATTTTTGAGGGCGGACGACGTATCTATAGTTTTAATATAATATATCATTGGGTGGCATGCCATAGTTCATGCAAAAAATATAGTACTTTCCTTATTGTATAGGGAGATAAAATCTGTTATACAGGGTGTAAATTAGCCCTTCACACATACGTCAATCAAAGAATTATGTACATCAAACTAAGTACCCCTACGCTAAAATTAGTATTTACAAAACAGCTGTGCAAAATTTGGAACTTTGACCCCCTATATCTCCGTAACTAGGGGGTTCCCAGGTATGGTCTAAAACTAAAAAATGATCGCAGTGGTGGGGAGAACAAGTGCCCTTCGTTTGCGTTAAGGGTACTTTTACACCCTTTATTCTAATTTGTAGTTTTATTACATTGCCGGCGTCAGTGAGGAAGCAAGTTCGACTCCTGGCGGTAGAGGGTTGGTCCACACTATTATGATTTTGAGAGGAATGCGAGTGCTTTTAAACTAAAGTTTGCACAAATCAATGCCTTTGTTAAATAGGTTTTATTACTTCACGAAACAGTCCTAATTTACGTGGCTGGTGTCCGTTCTCAATAGCTAATAAAAGAGCACTGCTGCAAGTTCTACTTTCGGCGTTAAACCGAGACGACGCGACGACGGTTAAAATTTTAACAGTTTTAATAATATTTATGCAGTAATAAACGGACGTAATTTTTTTATTCATTCTTTTTTATCCACACTATTTTCTTACTTAACACACAACTTTTTTCAAGAATGATCTTCATTTTTTTTTTTTATGTAATGGGCTTGCTCTTGACCACGCCAGCGGGGCGAGCACGGGCGTACCCAAGACGTTGGTGACAAGACGTTATAAATTATGTCATGTCTTAGAATTTGTCTTAAATGCTAGCACGGGTAGGTACCACATGTGATATAATTTAAGACGCGACTTGTCTTTCTTGTTGCTGACTTCATAGTGTGACCTAGTATATTAAAAAAATAAAAATGTCTATGACCATCTGAATAGGCGACCAAATAAAATAATACGTATAAAAGAGCACAGTTCATACAGTTAAACAACTTTTTAATTTTCTTGGGTACTAATTCATTTTTGACATAACACGTACGCGCCACGTCTTTCATTTTCTTTTTTTATTTATTATTTGATAACTTGCTACTAACTAAAAGTTCTGTTTTTCTTTTAAAAGTTTGATGTGATTTGTTTTGAAATACACACATCAAAAGTGTCTAGGGATCAACATATATTTTTGCAATAACTTTTCTCCTGATTGATATTAATTAAAATTTTCTTTAAGGATTCATCAAATAAAGTGTTTTCGTTTGTCACAGTAACGATAAACCAAGTCACCTTTGCATTAATAAAGAAATTTGCCATTTTCCTAATAAAGGGATTTTTGACATTTGAACCACTAACATTAAAGTTCGAAAAAAAGACTGAAATAACAGTTTTCTTTAAAATTTTATTGGGTAACTTAAACAATTAATAATCTGTGTTTCTACCGCGAACACTAACAACACAAGAACATCGGTTTGGCATACTCAAAATGAGTTCATCCAAATCACGCTGTGGAATGGCCGCCCATGTTCGTTGCAACAACAAAAAAAGGTCTTCTTGCGACTGGATACCCTCCATATTCGGCAGAACTCTTCTCTGTAGCATATCCCATGCATGCTCAATCGGGTTCAAGTCTGGCGACTGAGCAGGCCTGGGCAGGACATTGATGTTAGCTGCGGCGAGAGTCTGTCTTACAACTCTTGCGGTGTGCGGTCGTGCATTATCATGCATTAACTGAAATAAGGGACCGATTTGCACTTGTAGAGGAACGATGACGTCTGATACAATCGTCTCAGCATAAATTTGAGCGTTGAGGTTGCCTCTGATCCAAATCAACTCAGTTCTTCCGCCGATCCAAATACCCGCCCATATCATGATGGTTCCACCACTATAAGGATGGACTTCCTGGCAGGATTTTAATCGCTGTTGGCGTCCAGGGGTTCTCCAGTGTCGTATACGTCTTGTATCCGGTCTCATACCAAAACGAGACTCATCAGAAAAGCACACGAAACGCCATTGTTCTTCTGCCCAATTTCTGTGTTCAAGAGCCCATTGATATCGAATCCTACGATTGTGCATTGCTATAGGTGGGTGGTACCCGTAGCGGTCTTCGGGAATGAAGGTTCACTTCATGCAAGCGGTTTCTGACTGTTTGGTCGCTAATTAAGTTCCCTGAAGAGTGATGAAGCCTCACGGCTAACATCATGGCGGTTATTGTTGGAGCTCTTCGAGTTAAGATTTGAATGTATCGGTCTTGTCTCCGTGTGGTGCAGCGATACCGTCCTCCATGGCGCTCAGCCACGGTACCAGTGCTTCGGTAACGTGTCCAAAGTCGACTGATAACACTCTGACTTGTATTCAGAGCTAAAGCCACAGTACGTTGCCGGGAACCAGCTTCTATCATTCCCACGACTCTGAGCATTTCTTCCCTGCTTAAATGACGTCGCCGCTCCATAATAACGTTGGTTTTAATCAGTAGTAGGGAAACAGTAGCACTAATAATGTCTTCAATGCGTTATATGTTTTTATAGGGAAAATATTGACAGCTGATTTTCATCTTTTACTCGAATTTGATTCACAGTTCCTGATTCAAATTATGAAATGCACCAAAAAGGATCCATATAAATTTATAAAATCATAAATTTATTACAAAGCCACATCTCAATCTCAAGAAATCCGCATAAAAATGCTTGATCCCTAGACACTTTTGATGTGTGTATATTTGTAAATCAATATATATTTGTAAATTTGAAAATCCGTTGGAACTCCCTGTCTGGCAACTCGAACGGATTAGAGGAGTCCCGAATGTTTCTTCTGTCTCTAAGAACATAATTATAATACACTTCTCATCAAAAAAATCGAAACACTTTCGTTTTTATTGTTTTTGTCCTAATTTTTTACAAAAGAGAATTAATTCCATGAAAAAAAAACATTATTGTGTAGCTGGCAGTTTGGTCATTACAGTAAGAAGAAAAAAATCAAAATTCGAAATTAGAATTTCATTTGTTTATCCTATAAATGAAATTAATCACTCATATTTTGAGACAAATGTGTATTTAGGGTTGGAGTACGTTTCTCGTTTAAAAACTAAAAATTAGCGCTTGTCTTTAAACTTTTTGTTTCTTATTTCATTTACTGTGACTTTGGGACGTCTGAAAAAACTTTTTTTTCTAAAACATATGGATACTTCGCCCGCAGAAGCCGCCCAAGTGGTGGCATTGCTGGATTCTGGACTTAGTCAGCGTGTTGTGGCTGCAAGATTGCATCTAAGCTTATCATCTGTTCATAGAGTCTACAAACGCTATCGGGAGACTGGTTCGTTCACGCGCCGTTCAGGATCTGGCAGGAATCGGGTCACTTCTGAGCGAGATGATCGATTTATTGTAACAACTTCTTTACGAAATCGACGCCTTAACGCTTTTCAACTGCAGCAGCAGCTTCGCGTTATACGAAGAGTAGCTGTAAGTGACTCTACAATAAGAAGAAGGTTAAAGGAACGCGGATTGGCACCGCATAAGCCAGCGAATGGGCCGAAATTAACTACAGACCATCGAAGCGCGCGCCTTAACTTTGCACGCGAGCACCTAACTTGGTCATATCTTCAGTGGAGCAAAGTACTGTTTTCTGATGAGTGTAAAATTATGCTGTATGGTAACGACGGAAGGAACAAGGTCTACAGAAGAGATGGAGAACGCTTTGCACAATGCTGCATTGAAGAAAAGGTCAGCTATGGTGGCGGTTCGTGGACGGTTTGGGGAGGAATCAGCGCCGACGGTAAGACAGAACTTGCCTTTGTGTCTGGGCCACGGCTGCCTGCACTAAACTCTCATCGGTACATCGAACAGTGTCTTGAACCTCATGTGATGCCCTATGCACATTTTATTGGCAACGACTTCATATTCATGCACGACAATGCTAGAGCTCACACCGCGGGCGTCGTACGAGATTATCTTACCGAAGTCGGTATCTCCATTATGGTATGGCCAGCAAGAAGCCCGGACATGAATCCCATTGAACATCTATGGGATGAATTAAAGAGACGAATTCGAGCAAGAGATCCAGTCCCAGAAACACTTAGCCAGCTGCAAAATGCAATCCAAGAGGAATGGGAAAATATACCACAACATGTGATCGTGACTCTCATCCGATCGATGAAGAACCGTATGGAAGCAGTAATAAGAGCTCGCGGAGGGAATACAAGTTATTAAATAAACGTTTCTTACATTTTTTTTTCATTTACGCGTGTTGTTTTACCCATTTCCTTCATATTCCATACAGGGTAAAAATTACTCATTATACAAAATACGAAACCTATGAAGACTTCATTTGAATTTAGAACATTAACATTAGGATTTAAAAACCTCATACTACTCACTATTAAATGACATTTTACATTTATTCCTAAATATACACATTTTTCTGATAATCCTTATCAAATCATAAACTGCGAGGTGTTTCGATTTTTTTGATGAGAAGTGTAATTTACTGCCATTTGATGCAGTAGTAAGCAGAAAAATATACTTATATTTTTAATTTACTTTTATCACCACCTCCGAACGAACGTGATTTAAACGAGCATATTCATCTGTCAAAATGTGACATTTGTTACAAAATGGGTGCGCCCATATTAGCAAATAAGACATAGGAGTCCCAACTAAACGTCAAGAAGTTATATCACTTAACAAGAAATTATCTTACGCCGCCGTGCTAGCATTTAAGACAAAACGGTTTTATCGCCCAAACTGTGATAAAATGTGTGACTCATGCCATGTCACTGTAGGCCGTGCTCGCCGGGCTGATGGAAAGCGATCGCTGAGGTCTATGATGGCACGAGCGTGCCCAGAAGATGCCTGATTTCTTTCTAATTTTAATTCTTAACTTATCATTAAGTCCTCATTTGTAGTTTTTTTTAATTGTGCATAAGTTATGCATGCCAACTCTTTTTTTTTAAAGATACCTTATGGTAAGGATATCTTAGAAATTTAAGTTTTATTTTATTTGTCAGACGTTTTTCTCTCAATTTTTTTTTATATATTTGCATATTTTTTTATTTCCGTGCCAAATATTGGTCTCACACATTCTTTTTCCTAATTTCAGCCGAATTGTCTACAATGATCTCAACTCCATCACTCCAGAGCAATACTTCAAACAAGTAACCCGCCGCGTCGCCGAAATCAAAGCAGTTTCCGTGAGTATCGCCCTCTCTTTTCCACCCAAACTAACCAGCATAACGCTGTCTCATTCAAATTGCAGGAGCAGCCTTCAAATGTATGTTTAGTGTAATTTAGACCTAATATATTAGATATAAGAGTTGTGTTTTGTTTGGAAACATCACTAACTGACAGGTATATTGTTCTTTTTCTTTCAATGCTTATTAAGGAGGAGGTAACTATGTTAGAGCCTTGTCGATTTGTTAACTGTTTGGAACGAATATTGGTAAGTAAGGCCGGCGGAGTTTATGATGTTTCTGTCTTTTATATTTCTTGGGACAGTGGATTTTTGGTAGATATATTTTGCAAGTCTAGATATGTGCCGTTCTGTGACGTCATTAGCTAAGCTCACTTGCACACTAGCTGCCTACCACGAATACTACTGGGATCGTCTTTTGTCTAAGCCCTTAGTATAGAAATGCTAGTACCTATTGCACTGAGATGGCCCGCCAGCCGACGCTGTATCCCGTAT
This sequence comes from Diarsia rubi, assembly GCA_932274075.1. Taxonomy (NCBI): domain Eukaryota; kingdom Metazoa; phylum Arthropoda; class Insecta; order Lepidoptera; family Noctuidae; genus Diarsia; species Diarsia rubi. The sequence goes on along the minus strand of OW026417.1, from coordinate 18,515,772 downwards.
TGGCTACATTTTCAATACAGCCCAAGAATTTTATCATTTTCTCGTACTACGACATATTGACATATATAAGAAATAGCAGCTTTGAAGGCAGGACATGACAGAAATTGTGAGCTAAACGCTCCACACTTGATTCTATACTCTGTGGACTAAACGCTAGCTTTCCTATACAAGAGGCTCTTGCGATCCCGCTCATGCAAAAAAAAATTGTTGTGACGTCAATAAGTATGTTAAATGTTTGTGCGTGTGAGACTTGTGTTCGTAAGCACTTACATTTCTCGACATAAGCCGCATAAGGTCGGATATACAAAACTCTATGTATTAGACCTTATTCTTCTAATGTCAAGATTTAACCACACTAACACTAAGTAAATGTTATCCACAAACTACCAAAAATTCGATGTCTCTTCTAAAAACACTAAATTCTTTAGTTTTACTACTTCTTAGTTTTAATACTTATACTCAATATCTTAACTAATTCTGCATACATTACATCACAATAAAAACCTTTATTTTGAACACAAGACATTAGTGGCTATATATTTAATTGACTTAGAAAAAAAATAAAGTTCAAGTTTAATGACCCTAGTCTATTTAAGTCGTGAGTTAATGGGGTTCTTTTGGGTTTGTTCGTTCCATCTTCGACTTCATTTCGCATATTTAATTTATAAAACAAAAATATGCTAGACTTGTAAAAAATAATCACTAAGTGCTTCATTCTGAAACTATAATAGGTACTTAATATCGACTCATAATCTCTCCGCAACCTATTTTACGATTTTATAGCATGTTCAAATTCAATGATTTAAACAATTTCACTGCCACACCTCTACATAAAGCTACATGATTATATGCTACAGCTAGGCCACTTCACAACACACTAAAATTAGCTACATATATACCTATGCATTAACATTTACAATACTGACCGAGGTAATTCAAAATACTCGAAACAATTAAAGAAACGCTGACTTTTACTTTGATTATTCGTGATAGCATTTAATTTAACGGAAACATGTTTCCGAATTTTAGCAAAATTCAGGCCGCGTAAAAAGAGTTGCATCAGACGGGCAACAAAGTAAGCGTTAATGGGTGCCGTTTCACGTTGCTTTTGAGCCAGAGAAACCAAAAAAATATATAACTAGGTAAATACATTGCTTTAAATCTGGCTTGCAATAAATAATCTCAGTAAAAAATACATGTATGCCTCTCGTATCAGTATTGTACCAACAAACCATTCTACAACTCTTATATTTCTTATAGCTAGCGGTCTTTAATAAAGGGTATCGGTAAATACTGGTGTATGTTTGTTTCAGAGTCCGGAAGAAAGAGGCGTGTTAATTCAGATTCTGGAGAGCACGTACAGATTCACACTCGGTTCTGTTGCTGGTGGTATGTATTCTGTGGCTTCAAAGATACAATAGGGGATTGGACTGAGTCAAAAAAATATGATTCTAATTAGTCTGTCAGTTAGATTATCGAAAAATATTGGATACGTGTTTTTTGTTCTATCAAATTAATAAAAATTGACACAAGATAAAACGTGTCAAAGATCATGAGTGGAAGGTTGTGACGTCATTTGTAGGTAAAAAATGTACTAACATGTGACGTTTTCGAGGAGTTCATGAGTTTTAGAAGCGCTGTATCGTCTTCATTTTTTGTTTATGTTATTTTTTTTGTTCGATCCCCTATTCATCCCCTATTCTCTTGTAGGCATACAAACTTTAAAAATTAATAATATTAGAGGTGATAATGTCAGCATACATATTATGTGGTGGGTGTTTTTTTTTCAAATGAATCAATTCCTCGTCAGGAATCAAACTCATTTATTAGGAAAAAAGACACGCTGTGCTATTACAAAACTCGATAGTTACTTACATACATAAATTTTTACTTTTTAAATGTATCAAATACTTTCCACCACTCAAAGGTTACACAGAAAAATATACAAAATCATATAATACAATAATATATATTTCTATCAAAAGACTTAACAGCCATAGGAAACCCAGTTCGAAATCTATCCCTGTACTAATCCCCTCAAAACCAACTCCTCAGCCGTCGGAGCCTCAGCAGTGTACCCCATCGACTTAGTAAAGACCCGCATGCAGAACCAACGTACCGGCTCCTTCATCGGTGAAGTGGCGTATAGGAACTCCTGGGATTGCTTCAAGAAGGTCATCCGGCACGAAGGTCTCTTTGGCCTGTATAGAGGACTGGTGCCCCAGCTGATTGGTGTGGCCCCTGAGAAGGCTATTAAGCTGACGGTTAGTATGCAGTTATAGTTAGTTTTGTGGTCTAAATGTCGGTAAAAGAAATAGGGATGTGTACTGACTTAAAAAAATGTGATTCTAATTAGTCCGTCTGTTGGATTATCGAATAATATTGGACACGTATTTTTTGTTTTATCAAATCAATAAAAATTGACGAAGATAAAACGCGTCAAAGATTTGAGTGGGGGTAGGTGACTTCACTGACCGCTAAAAAATGTCATACTAATGTCTTAGACTATGACGTCACACGAGTTTTTTTTTTTATTGTTGATTTTTTGGTAATCTATATGAAAGACTAATTAGATTTTTTTGTTAATATCCCTATTGTCGTAGTGGCTCGCGAAGTCGCCGACATGTGGGATGTGAACTCAGCGATCATTGTGCTGATAGTCGTTTTAGCCAGTGGTATAATTGCTAAGAGCCTCGACCTACACCATAAAGTTTCATCGAGCTTGATCCAGGACACGACTCATATTATAAGGAGGTTCCTCTCTCTGAAGCCGTATAAAACTCGGTAGCTTGGACCATGGCCCCGATACCAGTGTGCTACTCTCTTATATAATTTTAGATTTATATAAAAAATGTAATTAATATGTACAGAAATAACGAAGGAAATAGTAACGAAAAAATAAGTGAAAGTAACATATACCTCCTTTTGACAATTTTTTTAAATTATTTCGTTTTTGTATACCGCAGTGTATGCTTTAATTACTCAATCCTACCTTGGTCTAGGCCGGTTCTCTCGTGGCTCGCCACTGTACTAGCTACAATAGGCCTAGAGCTCACTGACACCGACTGGCCTGTTGGTCTAGTGGTTAGTGACCCTAACGGCTATGCCGGAGGTCGTGGGTTCGATTCCCACCCAGGACAAATGTTTGTGTGATGAGCACGAACTGCATTTGTTCTGTGTCTGGGTGTAATTTATCTATAATATGTATGTATTTAGAAATATATAAGTATGTTTATCAGTTGCCTAGTACCCATAACACAAGCTCTGCTTAGCTTGGGACTAGATGGCGTTGTGTGATAGTTGTGGAATATTATTATTATTATTATTACTGATGCCACAGCAGTGTTGCATCAGACGAGCTAGCACCACTGCGGCTGTGCCAGTGAGCTGTGGGCCGTAATGAAGACATGGTGGCCTCTACTGACTTACGGGCTATATCCTCTAAACCTTGACTTGAATCTTCTTAGGTTGATACTCATATAAAAACGAAGAACAACCCTAGATTCAAAGCTTATCCTGAAATAAGGTCTTACGCTGCGGTACTCAGAGATATTTAGTGATTACTTAAGCCGTCACTTAGTAAAGGTTTGACATATTTTTATATGACAAAACTGTCAAAACCTTTACTAAGTGATGGCCTAAGTAATCATTAAAGCTCTCTGAGTGCGGCAGTTAAACACATTGATAACATGTCTTTATTAACTTTTCCAGATGAACGACTTGGTTCGCGACAAATTCACCGACAAAAAGGGCAACATATCGCTATACGCTGAGGTCTTGGCTGGTGGTTGTGTGAGTATATTTTTATTTTATTTACTCTCGAAAATCCTAGAAATCATAAAACTTACAAGATGAGAAGATTATGTGATAAATTATATGAAAGAAAAGGAATCAAACGAAAGAAACGTATTGCGCCGTGTCAAATTAACATAAAACAAGGTCAAGAAGATGATGATAACAATACAATAGTACATTGTTATCCAAGGGGCGAAAATTAATTATTTAGTCCCGAGACGGGGTTTGGCGCCCGTAACGTAGTGAGGGCGCTAATAGTTCGAGGGACTAAATAAGTAATTTACTCGAGGTAAACAATGCTTTTCATTACAAATACAAGGAAAATAAGAACATCATTATTAAATAAAGAAAAAAATTGTGTTGATCAAAATAATGCTGTCACTTTTCCGCTTATTTTGTTTTATTTTTTGTCCTCTGTTCGTCCAGCTATACAGCCAGTATTTTTTATGTTCATCGTTAAAAAAAAATTACATAGGTTTTGTCGAAATCTATGTTATTTTAGAGAAATAGTTAAAACTAAATTATATTAGTCATAATATAATTGTTTTTAAAGTCAACTTTGTTATTTTAATTTTTAAATCGCGCTGTAATTGACTGGCTGTGTAAAAAGTTGGAACATGGTTCAATAAAAATGTGAGTTTTTTTTAATAATTTGACAGCTGTCATTTGAAAGCGATTCTCCCTAGGGCTGAAAAGTAGTACTTTGAACCCGCTCCGCAGGCAAGTTATGACCTTCTTTAAGAGTATGAGTAATGAAAAGCTATATTCAGACCGTTAGAAAGTAGTGAAAGTTTTTTTGGGGACCAATGCACCTTGTGGAGTTAAAAAATAGCTAGTTTTTAGTTTATTTGATAATATCACATTTTTATGTAAATGGGGAAAGTTTGTTATTGCATTCGAGGTGGAATTTACTTTCTGGAGCCTAGAACTGCAGTAACAAATGCCCACGTGTTTCACGCGTGTGAAATACATTGCGTGTTCGACCTAATCGCAGTGCGATAAAAGCCAGTTTTCGAGGTGTATTTTATTGAAAAAAGTATATATTATTTTACCTACCAACAACACTGAAACAAACTTATTTTTATTCCTAGGCCGGTGCTTCACAAGTAGTATTCACAAATCCGTTAGAAATAGTAAAGATTCGTCTGCAAGTGGCGGGCGAGATCGCGGGTGGTACCAAAGTGAGGGCCTGGTCCGTTGTCAAAGACCTAGGGCTCTTCGGACTGTACAAGGGGGCGAGGGCCTGTCTGCTACGAGATGTGCCTTTCAGCGCTATTTATTTCCCTGCTTATGCTCATGTTAAGGTTAGTATTTTTAATAATTTCTGGTCATTTCTCTCTTATAAAAAACTAAGATACAATTAAAATGTTCTTGAGTATAGGGAAGTTCTTTGTAATTTGAAAGTATTTTTTAACAATATTTAAGCACAGTCCGGAAATAAACTTTTGGAACCTAAAGATCCCGTGCGGATATCCTGAGAACACTGAGTAGTTTGATCTGCTGCTAGAGGGGCTGGGCTGGTTGGAATAATGGCCGCTATGGCTCACGTACAATGGTCCAACGGTGCGGAAACCAAATACTTAATATAGAACATAACACAGTTTATTCACAAGATCCACACACCTTTTAAACTGTGAAAGCGGCATTTTCTACATATCTTACATATCTTTGTTGATAAACTAGTGAACTTAAAAAAGCTCTGCCCTCTATCCAAATTACGTTGACAACATATTAATCGTGTTATCTACACTGTACTACTAATAACACAAATATCTCACTCTCCAGGCTAAGTTCGCGGATGAGAACGGTTACAACCACCCGCTGACCCTGCTAGCGGCCGGAGCCATCGCCGGTATACCTGCCGCCTCGCTCGTCACTCCTGCTGACGTCATCAAGACGCGCTTACAGGTAATATACACGACTGGATAACACTGTTTTTAAATTTTAGAGAAAAAAAAGAGCTCATCTTCAAGAGCCTGACAAAAAAAATTCGTCATTCAAAATCCAAACTCATTTATTCAAACTAAGCTGATAAACAGCACTTTTAGAACGTCAAAATTTACTTTACTTTACTTATTTATTTACAAGAGACCCTTTGACACTTCCTAGTGGTTTAGCTGGAATGAAGAAGTAGCGGAAGAAACTCCCCAACAAATTTAATTGTAGTGGGCTTTTTTGTTTTCAAGTGAAAATCAAAAATATGACGACCTGCAAGCATGTGTGTAACATGTACGAAGCTTACGCGGGATACCGCATAAGAGTGATAACTCTTTATTGCGACTTACAAAGGGCAAATATAACGGACCTTAATAGTTACGAGATGTAATGTTGCCGTGCGATGAACAAGTCATTCTATTCAAGACATTTGATCTCACAACTTTTAACGGTTTCCTTTCCTTTATTCTGTGATTAGTAGCTAACCTGGTGTCCAGAGTTTTTATGCCGCCTAAGGACTTACTTGACTTAATGTCCTATGTCCCCTAAGAGGGCGTCCACAGATGTCCTCCATCGCGATATATCTTGAGCTCCACGCTTCACCCGCTCCACGTCATCCCGAAGCTCGCCGCTTCTGCCAACACGGTGCGGCGCCACGTTTCCTCTTCCCTTGGGGATTCCAGTCGTAAGCTTGTTTAGGTATGTGATCGGGATCCCTTCGGAGCGTGCGAGCGGAGCGTGTGGACAATCCATCGCCACTTGCGACGCTTGGTCTGGTGGTCGATCGGGCTCTCGTGGCATTTCTCCAACAGCTCCACGTTGGAGATGGTCCCGGGCCAGCAGATTCCGAGAATGCGACAGCGGTTGACGAACACTTGCCGTCTAAGGGGCTTGACTTAACATGCCGGCGAGAAATATATCTCATATGTGCTGGTTTCCCCACGTATCTTGAATTTTTGTACATTTTATGTTTTTGATGGGATCACATTTTTACCTGCCACACAAACAAATAACTAAAAATGTCTCTTTAAATAACCCCAGGTGGTAGCCCGTTCAGGGCAGACATCGTACAGCGGTGTGCTGGACGCGACGCGCAAGATATACGCCGAGGAAGGCGCGCGCGCATTCTGGAAGGGCGCCGTCGCGCGAGTCATGCGCTCCAGTCCGCAGTTCGGGGTTACACTCGTCACCTACGAGATACTGCAGCGGCTGTTCTTTGTTGACTTCGGAGGATCGTGAGTAGACATGCCTTTTTTTGCTTATGAAAAATCATCAAATGTCCGGGGTCTCGCTCAAGGAGCAATGGGAGTGCCAGACTTGTACCGACTAAAACCTGTTAAAAAGTCACGAAAATGTTATTGTAAATGTTATCGGTGGTAATCAGCGAAGATAAACTATTTGGTAGCTCAAAACACTTATATTTTTGGAAATACACGGATAAAATATAGACAAACGAAAAATCACGTACAAGCGCAACCGCTTGCAGTGCTCGCACGGACTCAACTGCCCGCGTCTTAGGAGGGGGTCCAGCGGCCCTTATATCTACTTACAAATATATGCATAAAGTTATGTTATAACTACTTAGGCTACAGACTAATCTATGAACTCATGAGCGCGTCGCTAACATTCCCCCCCGCGTGCTGGCACAGCACTCCTCAACAAGTGAAATTCGCGCGACGCGTGCTGCAGGTCGCTTCCAGACACCAGTCTTAGTCTTTACTTCGACCAGTCTGACTCGTCCATCCTTACCTGGGCATATCTTCTGAATGACACCCTTCGGCCAGGTACTACGAGGACTGTTAGGATCAGCTACTAGCACTACGTCACCTACCTGCAAAGATTTAACCTCCTCGTTCCACTTTCTTCGAGGCAGCAAGTCAGGGAGAACCTCTTTCACCCATCTACGCCAAAACATATCCGCTAATGCTTGTGACTTTCTCCATTGTTTGCGTAGAAACATGTCGGAATCATCGAAAGTCCCAATGGTAGGCGCAACGGATGTGCTACCTAAAAGAAAATGGTTAGGAGTCAAAGATTCCAAGCTTTCAGGGTCCACGGAGACGTGTGTCAACGGGCGACTATTCACCATGTTCTCCACTTCCGCCATCAGGGTAAGTAGCACTTCTTCGCGGGGAGCGCGTTCCTTCATTATAACTCGAAGTGAAGTTTTCACGCTACGAATCAGCCTCTCCCAGGCCCCACCCCAGTGAGGGCTGGAAGGGGGTATAAAATGCCACTGCATAGCGTTGTTCACGCCGACAGCCTTGAGAGCATCTATATTAAGTGCCTCCTCTGATTGCTTCAGTTCCTTATCGCTTGCTCTAAGGTTGGTGCCATTATCAGAATATAGATGACAGGGCCATCCTCGCCGTGCTGCCATGCGTCGTAGTGCCATTATCAAAGAGTCAGACGTAAGTGATGAAACGAGCTCGATATGAATCGCTCGTATAGTTAGGCAGGTAAACAAAACACCATACCTCTTCTGCCTTCCTCTGCCTACAGTTACTTCCATTGGACCAAACAAGTCCAGACCACAAAATGAAAATGGTTGTTGGTGGTGTGCTACTCGAGCGTGAGGTAAGTCACCCATTCTGGGTACTTCAGGCTTGCATTTTCTTATGCGGCAAAGCATGCAATTTGAAACCACCCTTTTAACTGTTGGCCTCATTTTAATAATCCAATATTTCTGTTTCAGGTTATTGACGACCATTTCCTGGTTCCCGTGTGCTGCCTTAATGTGATAGAACAGGACAAGAAGACGCGTTATGTCATGCTTTCCGTCTAATATAATGGGTCTTTTCATTTCTAGGGCCACATCTGACGCAGCATCGATGCGGCCACCGAGGCGGAATAAACCAGTTTCATCTAGATATGGTGACAAGGTAAGTAACTTGCTATCTCGTGACAAGTGTTTTCCATTTTTTATTGCAGATATTTCGGCGCAGAACGATTCCAACTGTGCTTTTTTTAACAACAGAATTTCAGCTCGAGCCATCGCATCGCAGTCAACCTCACCGGTAAGTTTCTTACATCTATCAATAAATTTCAGAATGGCGGCCGTGGCTCGCTGCAAGCGAAGCCAGGAGGAAAACCGCTGCGGATCAGGAACAGGTAAGTTACATGTCGACTCATGCATCACAACAACACACTCAAAATTCCCTTCGTCTCTGCCGATGTCGGGACTCACGACGTCAGCAGGCCATAAGGACTCCACTTCGTACAAAAAATCAGGCCCAGTGAACCACTCCCTATGAAACATTGTGTGGTTAAATTCATCACGAGTACCAAGGTCCGCTACATTTAATTTAGTAGGTACATATCTCCATTCGTAAATACGCGTGAGTTCGTCAATTTCTCCCAATCGGTTCGCTTCGAATGTTTTATACCTACGTGTGTTATTTCTAATCCACTGTAGAACGGTGGTGGAGTCGCACCAAAAATATCGTCGTTCGGGCACTAATCTGTGTTCCTTGAGAACGGTATCAGCTAATCGTGCAGCCAACAGCGCCGCCTGTAGCTCGGCTCGTGGTACAGTCATGGGTTTAACAGGTACAACACGACATTTACTTGATATAAATGCAACGTTAACATTCCTATTGACTATCCATCGCCAGTACGCGACACAACACATGGCTTGTACAGATGCATCGCAAAATAAATGCAACTGTAAGCGTGTATAACTGTTATTTGCCGGCGTAGCACACGTAGCGGTTGTCGTAGACGGCCTACACGTCCCGTAGCTGCTTCTCGTAGCAGATAACTCAAGCGCGGGGGCCGCGGGCGCGGTGGCGGGAGGAGGTGGCCCTGTCATTACAAGCTCGGCAACCGGTTTTCTTATCGTCTCGCTCCCAGCTTGTAACACCATAGTTTTGTTATAGCACCTGGGTATACGTATTTGTTTTATATCTTTTAATAACTCGATCCATTTGCACCATTTATTGTAGATACTATCGGGTATTTCGTTATCCCAGCCTATGTTTAAGCGCCAAGTATCTTGTAACATAATCTTGCCCTGAATAGTGAATGGTGCTAAGAATCCTAATACATCAAAAATCGACATAACTATTCGCAGCATGATTCTTTTAGTCGGTCTATCCTTATTTAAAATAATATTTTCCGGTATTCGTTTCAGAGACACATCGAAACCTAATTCATCTTCTCCAGGATACCAGATGAGACCCAAGGTTCGCTCGCCATGGTACTCCTGCTCAAATTTGAACCTAACGCTGGCAGTACCTAAGGTATCCTTCGGAACACTATCTAAAACAGCAATGCTATTGCTTGTCCAGTTACGGATTTGGAAACCACCACTGCTATGAATCTTAGTTATATTTTTTACCATTTCTATCGCCGTCGTGTCGTCCGGCAAGCTATCAATATAGTCGTCCATATAGTGCGATTTGTATATCGCGTTTACAGCAGCTGGTAATGACGACTCGTAACGACGCGCATTTACATTTTTGATAAACTGAGCTATAAAAGGAGAACAGTTAGCGCCGAAAATAAGTGACGACATAACGTAAATATCAACTGGCTCGTCGGGGCTGTTCCGCCAAAGGAACCTAAACGCGTTTTGATCTTCGGGGCGAATTTTAACCCTAAGAAACATGTCCTTGATGTCACCGGTTACTGCAATTGAATATTCCCTAAACCGCAGCATTATGCCAAACAGAGATGACAACAAGTCCGGCCCTGTAAGTAAATAGTCATTTAGACATTTATCACCTACTGGAGCCGCAGAATCGAACACTAGCCTAAGTGACTTTTTGTTGGGGTTATCTACCCCGAAGTGGGGTAGATACCACGTCCTGGGTACCGTCAATCGCTTTTCCATCTTGTGAGCGTAATCATTTTGTAATAAATGATTTATTCGCTCGCGGTATCTGTCAGCGAAACCATTGTCACGTGCCATCTTCCTTTCTATCCCCTTTAACCTTTTCAGAGCGTTAGGATAGGTGTCGGGCATAGTGCAGGCCTCATTCTTCCAAGGCAAACCTGCACGCCAGCGACCGTTGACGAGCTCGACAGACTTCTCCAGCAGCGCGACAGCACGAGTATCATTAATATTTTGTCTCGGCTTACCTGACACTCCCAAGGCGTCTACAGCAAATGAATGCCTCACCTCCTCGTGGAGGTCCCGTAGTATGCGCTCGTCCCTGTCCGCGGCGGTGGCAGCTGCCGAGCTCAACAGCAGAGTGGCGCGCGCCTTGACGGCGCCGGCGGCAACATGCGCGTGCCGAGCGTGCTGCCTGCGCAACATACCATGAATGCACCAACCTAGGGGAGTTAATGTAGCAGACGGCTCATACAATTTACCTACTATAACTTTGAGAGGTAACAATAAGTGACAGTTATCTTGACCTATTAAAAGTTCTGGTTTTACATCATGTTTACATAACCTATTGTCTATTCCAAACAGGTTTTTATAATTATTACAATTAACAACAGAAAGTTGTTGCAAAGGTAAGTCTAATTTGTCTACACACCGAAGTTTTATATTATATACCTTACTGTCCATACCCGATAATTTAACATTCGCGATGGTCGTTTTACACACTAGTTCGTCGTCAGACCAGGCTCCGCGAATTCGCATCGTCTCTGAGCGGCCTCGAAGCCCCGCACGCTTCGCTAACCCCGCACTGATAAGTGAGACGGTCGATCCGTCATCAAGGAGTGCGTTTGCACTAAACACACCGTTAGCACTGTGTATACGTATAGGTACGACTTTAAGTAACACCTTGTTTTCACTCGCGTTTATATGCGTCACTGTTTGTGTAGTATCAGCGGAGGACGTCGGCTGCTTCGCCGACGTCGGGGCTTGCACAGGCGTTGACGTCGGCTCCGGAACCTGGCTACTTCCAGCGTCATTTTTCGGCTTGTTTCCGACGTAGTGAAGTAAATGGTGATGTCCCTCGCCACAGCCATTCTTATCGCACGGCGGTGCTGAGCACGTGTCTCGTGCGTGGCGCGATAATAGGCATCTATAACAAATCCCGTTGCGTTTTACGAATTCCCATCTGGTTTTACGTAACGCCTTCTTGAACTGTTTACATTCAGTTAATTTATGCTTTGAGGTACGGCAGAATTTGCAGTTATCGGTATCATCATCTGTTTGCAATAATATAGTTTGGGATCGATTGCCGGAACTATCTTTGTTTTTGTGATGATTGTTTTTATTTTGGTCAGTGCGAGTACTCGTAAAATAGATAATTGATGTAACTGATATTTTTACGGCCTCGTCGTGCAAGAAATCAGATAATATGACCATACGGGATTTCTGTCCTTCAGTAATGAACGGGAAACTATAATCAGACCATTTACTTAACAGTGTTGTAGGCAGCTTGGACAATATAATTGAAACAATGCTCATACCTTGTAAGTATTCTTCGCGTCCAACTGTTCTCACTGCTTGTATTAGGTTTTGTACTTTCACTGAAAATGGCACAATTTCACTGTGATAATTTTGTGACATTGAGGGCAATTTCTTGATTTCTTGGACGATTTTGTATATTATTAAATCGGCATTGCCAAAACGTAGCTCCAAAGTTGCCATGATTTTGCACGGTGGACTCGCAGAAATAAGTAAGGCTGCGACAGCCTCTTTGGCAGCTCCTCGGAGACACTTCCTAAACCTCCAAAGGTTTTCTTCAGGAGAAAATCTACAAAGCTCAGTTGATTGTTTATAGGCCTGTTTGAACTGTAGAAATTCCAGTGGGTCTCCCGAAAACTCTGGAAGATCCTTCGGCGTGCTTAACCGAGTTATAAGGTTGGTATTCGGTGCACTCGTACAAGCCAGGTCTTTCAAAGCGCCAGCTAGCATCTGAATAGTCGCTTGCATACTGGTGGCCTCCGCCGCTGGTGGCGGTGCGGGTACAGCGTGTGAGTGCGACTCCATAGGCAGATGTGGCACTAAAAGTGGCGGCTTTTGACGTGACGTGGTTAGTCCTGGTGGTGCTGCTGATGCTGTAAAGAGGACAGCATTGGCAGGCGCGGCTGGTTCTGTCTCATGTGGATGCAACTTGCCCAAGGTATTACCATGATCGGGGGCCGATTGCATTAATTCGTGATGACTCCGTTCCAGCCATTGTTCCACGTCATGAGCGCGGTCTTCGTGTGGACTGTATTTTTCTTCTTCCTGTAGTTCAGCTAAGTCCGCTTCTAGCTGTTTGTCTATGAGGTCCAGTCGTATCTGTGCCTTTTGCTTCGCAGCATCCAAAAGCAATTGCGCCTTTCGAGCTTTAACCGATGATGTGTCGGATCGACCTTTCGACCTTGGCAACGTGTGTTCGGTTTTGACGCTCGGCCCTGCCGCAGGTGTTTCAAACTCCGTATTTTTGGCTACTGCACTGGTTGAAGACTGACATTCTTCATTATCTGTTTCTTGAGCTCCCTTTTGTTGTTCAAAAAGTTTACGTTGCGCGAGCTTGCGTCGCACCGTACTTCGCGTGCCCACCATCTTGCTTTTCACTGGTGGCGTGACAAACATTAACTGTTAATGATCCGGTTCGATTGACCACTTTGTAAATGTTATCGGTGGTAATCAGCGAAGATAAACTATTTGGTAGCTCAAAACACTTATATTTTTGGAAATACACGGATAAAATATAGACAAACGAAAAATCACGTACAAGCGCAACCGCTTGCAGTGCTCGCACGGACTCAACTGCCCGCGTCTTAGGAGGGGGTCCAGCGGCCCTTATATCTACTTACAAATATATGCATAAAGTTATGTTATAACTACTTAGGCTACAGACTAATCTATGAACTCATGAGCGCGTCGCTAACAGTTATGTTACAAAAAAAAATGGACTAGCCTTCTTACCTCTATCCTTGTCGCGCGAAACGGCCTTTTGTACTGCGTAGCCTTTTGGGGGGGGGGGGTTGGAAATCATCAAATAACCCCTCCCGCTCTTGGGCGGAGCGAAAGGGAGTGTCAGACTTCTTGTGACCAAAAACCACCCATGTTCCTTCTTAGCCCTATAATGTCAAGGCTGCGGGATCTCTTACAACATTCCGCAGCCCCGACGGGCGTCGGCCCTTGCGGGCCCCTTCCTTGTTGCTGACATTGACGTTACTATGGCAGTAAATATGACGTCACGTTTATATAGAGCTGTCTTTTTCTTTCACGGCATTTAAAATCAATTAAAACTAAGCCTAAAGACAGGATGTGTGAAAAAAGTAATACAATCGATCAGAAAATTGATCGATTGTATTACTTATTTCACACATCCTGTTATTTTTGTTAGTTCTTTGAAATAACATAACATTTTCGTGAATTTTTAACAGTAGTCATGTAGCCAATTAGCTCTGCGTGTACCGGTATCTCTTTCAAACGGTCCGGCAGCCCCGGGACCCTTTACAAGAGCTATTTGTAAAACTCACTTGGTGAAACATTACCATCTCTCTTTTTTTAATCGTGTGGTTAATGGTGTCAGTTGTTAAGCAGCCCATGACAAATATTTTCTCAAGCATGGTGGTTTTGCTCAAGATGTATAGCAGCAGTGGCCTAGTGGTCGCGGCCCCGACATACGTACAGTAGGTCGTGGGTTCGAACCCAGGCAGGCACATTACTTTGTGTAATTTATTTCACCACCGCTCTCGAAACGGTGAAGGAAAACATCGTGAGGAAACTCGAAGACATGTGACATCTACTAATCCGCACTGGGCGCGCGTGGTAGATTATAGCCCAGTCCCTCTCAAAGAGAGGGCCTGTGTCCCAGCAGTGGTAACACTAATAGGCTGTTGATGATGGTGGTTTGCTCAAGATGTTATCCTTCACCGAAACAAGTGATAAATATACAATACACCTTTTGGGTTTGAAATCAAAACCTATGACTAGACTAAGATTGTTCATATAATACAATACCAATATCATAATATCATTGTTGTCAGAGTTAAAAAAATATATATTATTATTTATTAGTGAACAAATTTTTTTTAATATCATAATTAATGGTTCAATAAGTGATTGGTGTCAATGGATTATTCTAGTTAATTTGGTTCTCGAGTCGAATAAAAAAGTCCAAACCTTTTTTTTTTTTGGAGGGCCCACCCTCACCTAATCGTCAAATGACTCCTCCCGCTCTGGGCAGAGCGGTAGGGAGTGTCAGACTACTACTGACTAAAAACCACACATGTTCCTTCTTAGCCCTTGTGCGGAGGTCGCGGTATCTCTTTCCAACAACCCGCAGCCCAAAGAGGAAGGAGAAAAAAAAGTCCAACCCTTAAAACACTAGATCTAAATTCACGATGACTTGTCACTGTTAGAGAAAAGGCGTGTTTAACGTTGTTCTAAAAGATTCTGGCTATGACCACTTACTACAGTTATTTGATACCAAATAAATAAATCTTCAAATCTTTTCGCCTTACTTGCATGGCAAATACTTTTAAAGTCTTTATGTTAAATATAGCTAGTCATTTACCCAGTGCTTCATTAATTTAACCCTTATTCCTTTCGCAGTCGTCCGGCCGGCTCGGAGCTTCACGTGGCGACACCTACCGAGGAAACCCAACCCAAACCGCAGCACATCGGCGGCTACCAGGTGGCGCTGCCCGTACTCACGGGGCTCGAGACCAAGTTCGGTATCTCCCTGCCGCGCTGGTCTGCGGCCAAACCTGCTCCTGCAGCGCAATAGTGTGGTCATAGACGTATGGAGGAGTAAGTAATGATGATATTTTATACTGAGCATTTTGTGGGTAGAAAGTCTTTTAAGGTGTGCCACGTAACACAACATGTTATATAACATGTTTTAGTAATGTGGAGCCTGAATGTTTTGTTACAAATGTTATATAACATGTTACTTATTCTGTACGCATCTTTAGTGGTGATGTTACTGTCTCGCTTTCAACTTGGTTGTGCGATTCAATATGGCGGTCAAAAAGTGACAAGGGAATATTATGATGTTGTGTCAATAACCTGCAATACTTAAATGGTGGAACTATTTGAAATCTTATTGTTACTTGGATTGTCTAGTTTGACTGGATCAATGTATATTCTTGCACCAAAAAACATGTCAGAATTTCAAAAAGAAGTTCGCAGGACGACTATGATAATCCAAATAAAGCTGATCTCTCATCGTACGGGAAGCTCGTCCAAATTGAGGTCAAGTTACACTGGTTCTCAATACTATTAAACAAGATTTATTAACTTCAAGGATTTATTGTACAATCATAAAAACTCTTCGCGAACATCCTTCAACATTCCTTCCGCGCGGGAATTCCCACCAGCGAGCCGACTGTCAAACGCCGTAGGGATGTCCCCATGACGCGAGACAATTAGTGTTGTTCCATGTAGATCCGATTTTCTTCGTCTAATAGTTAAGTACAGTTAATGTTCTACCCACAAAATTGCACGGTATGTAATAAAAATTTAAGCTTGTAACAATATTTGAAGATAAGACATAACAAGTGAGATTAAGGAATATTTAAAACACTATACATTTTGTAACACGAAATTATATTCACAGTATTTACGGCTCTAATTTTATTGCAATCAGCATTTCTATATGAAAAAAAATCTTTTCAAGAGATAAAAGAGCTTACTGCGGGTTGTGTTAATATCTTCAGTATATTTAAAACCTTTAAGACCCGGAATTAAAAATGATATAACATCACGCCTGTAATCCCCTAAGGTTAAGGCAGAGGTGAATCAGTATACCCCCTATAAAATCTGCTCACTTTTAAAGCTCCAAAGCAATTGTGTCCATTACTAAAGTTGTTTAATATTTAAGACCTGCTGTATTTGCTAGTCGACGTAGTATGAAAACCTTTAAATTTATTGTTTTATGAGAGATTAGGATAGATTTAAATTTTTTTTACGGTAATTCGAAGTATAAATATACTTTTTTTTTGTTTACCGATTTACTTGCCTAGGACGTGGTCCCTTATATTTTTTTCTACTAGGTGAAAATCATCAAATAAAAAAATTGAATTCGTGAATTGGCTGTGTAACCCAAAAATGTTAAGAAATATATTAATTTGTGAAACTAATATTTTTTTATTAGTTTATTGTTAACATATGTATATTATTAATGTGCTTGACAAAGGCTCTCTTTGGTGACTAAATAAATAAAATAAATATGAACATCTTATAAAGATGCCAAATAATTTTTAGGATTTTCATACTACGTTTATTCTAGCACATATTATTATTATTATATAAGCCATATACTACAAAGTCTACTTGCACCTAATAGCATTTTAATACAAAGGACTTCGCAAGGAAGTCCACATTTTTAGATTTTTTTTTAGCATTCGATATGTTACAGCTAGCAATAAGAATTAGAGATGTATACATATTAAGCTTTTATTTTCTATTTATTTACTCGTTAGTAAGATCTTTATTTTTTTTTTCAATTGCAATTATTTGTGCATTTTTAATTTTATACACTGCCATGTTTTTAGAATCACGTTAAGTTGCTATAAGATGGTATTATGCATTAAGCACTATATTTTTACGAAATCCTTTTCGATATTTGCATTTAGAATATTAAATCAAAGTAATATTTTTAAACAGATCTTGTACTATTAACGTTTTGTATTTATTTACACACTTGTGTGACTTGATAATTGTAACATATCAGAATGCCTTTAGTTTTAAGCAAAAATCGAAATCCAAGCGAACTTTTTATTGTTATTTTTTATTTGTTAAAACAAATGGTCAATCGATTTGGCTTGATTGCTGACTAAAGTTGTGTTTTGAAGAATTTGAGGCGCCAATCAACTTTTTTTTTTGTAAAATGGTTTTTTTTAATTCACTTAATATCTGAAATGTCCATATCTCGTAGAGCTTTTAAATATCTGAACACTTATCTTCCAAACATATTTTTCTAAATAAGTTATAGGTTCCTACTGCAATAAAACTCAATTATTTTTTCAGTTTAAATATTTAAAAGCAAATAATACTAATAAATAAGTGAAACTAAATATCTCGATAGAATGTCCCCAAGAAATGTATAACAGAGTTCAAATAAATGATTAAATAAATCAACGAGTAAGTAGAAATCAATAAAGAATTGTACAGAAAAGCATAAAGGACAAATCCTGAAACTTAACATTTTTAATACTGAGATTATTTAGAATATCAAAACGCGTTGTTTTGACAAACCTTGGAAGAAATAAGATTTGCATGAACAAGGCGAAAAATTGTACCTAATATTCTAAAAATCATCGCGACCTAGCTTGGGCACGTTTTCTTGTATCTTCACCGATTTAGTAATAAAAGCTGTGTATACGCTTAATCATAAGTTAACGCCGTTTGGTTCCTAAAACTATCGAAATATTCGAAATGTTTCATTTGCAGGCAAGAAGTATACAGGGTGTGCAATCAGCTCCTTATTCTGAATCATATTCCACGGGAATATTTTCTTCCGAAAAAAAAATTACAGCAGTTCGCTACGTTTCTTTAGCCTCGGTTCATGTGTCGGTCGTCTTAGTATGATATTCTGAATTCACCTCATCAGTCTGTGGAGGGTAAACCCTTACACACCATTTTTATAATTATATATTTTTTTTAATAATAGAATATAACAGCTGAATATTTGAGCACATAATTATCAACTTTAATGTATATTTCTTGCTTCAAAATGAAACAAAGTAAAGGGCGGCCCAATTTCTAATGCACAATTTTATTTTGAGCGTAACGATAAGTTAATGTTGTATGACAACATTGTATAAAGTGAATCATAGTGTAACGACAGGTGATAGAAAGCCGATGTGACTATATTTATTGATATTGTACATTTGTGTTAAAAATAAATCGAATAAAACCTGCTTTTGGAGTTTAATTATAACCTTAACCTACCACACACTTATTTTAACCTCAAACAACCAAAAGACTCATTACTGACGTTGCTCAAAAAGCCGCTAAGCTGAAGAGGGACTGGGCTGGCCATGTCTGCCGTATGCCGACGACCTGTGGGCCAAAATAAGTTGTGGAGCCCTTTTTTACCACACAGTTGACGAGGCAGACCTCGCTAGAGATGGCGGGACAAGCAAGGCAGAACCAACAACCAGTGGTCCACATTGGCCCTGGACTGACATATTTGGAAGTGGGAGAGGCCTTTGTCCAGTAGTTGGATGACACAGGCTAACACCGTAAACAAAATCAAATAAATATATAATTTATTAAATTTTATTAATGCCATTTTGAGCCTTATTTTACAATTTACAAGTCATGTTTTTCATTGGCGACTCAACAACGTGATACAAAAAAAATAAATAGCGTAGGCCTACGCTTCTTTGTTTTTAAGGCGCCAATGAGTCTTATTACAAAATAAACTTTTCTTGCCAATTCATAGATCATAGAGAAAGGAGATAACAAGGTAGAAGGTAAAAACGTTTGCGCATAAATTCATATAATTACGCAATTTAAAAACTGTTAGTCGAAATGAAGCTTACTATTTTACAAAAAAATTTAAATATGACTTTAATAATTTCAATTTCGAGAGTTTGAATTTCGAAAGTTCAATTTCGATCGAATAACTTTTTTTAGTAATACCAAATTATCCCCAGCCCCAGCAGTTAGGGGATAGGTTAGTATATAACTTCATTCCATATTAAATTCAACCATTGAATGACGTAGACCCACATTTCTGTGGGAGGCGAACATTGCATTATTTTTGAACTTTTGCACTAGTGATGCTAAACTATTAGCGAAAAACTAAAAAAGAGGATTCATACTGATTGTCTCGACTTGAAATGCGAAGGCAAATGACGGTTATTGTCTGTTTCGTTTTCGTTTGATTTTAAATTCATTACATTTGTACACGAATAATTTCGTTATCATTACCTTAACATCAAGACAATACTATAAATAACACTGAATTCTTATTAGAAAAAGCTAAGTATTAATTCTTCTGATAATCGAGAAATATTTCGATCTAATCTTTGTAAGACAACACAACCATAATTTATATTACAATTTTTTTATTTCCTTATTATGAATTGGCGTTATAATCTCCTGTTTTTGCCTTTTTTAACAATAAGATCATCTGTCTAGCTGATACTAATAATTGACTATTTAAGTGTGCTGCATTCTGTAATCTACTTTGGTGAAAACATAGAGCGTCTAACAAAATTATACAACGTAAAAATAAATAAGTAATCATTAATATAAAAAGACACCGTTTCAACAATATTAGACTCCAACGGCCTTGTGATCATGTAAAAATAATTGTTTTATTTCACCCGAGACCTCTCTCAAAGTAATGTCTATTTCATACAAAATAGATATTACCATAGGATATGTGTATATCTCAAATATAAACAAATCTCGCTTTAACAATTAATATTTGAGATTATAAACAATAACATTATAATCTCCAATTGAACTATTTAACTATGCTCATTATTGTAATTAAAATAAAGGTCTTCGGAAATTGGAAAAAACTATTAAAAATCCTAATAAATTAAGCTAATTTATGTGATTGTGTCCGCCTGACAATTTACACTATTTTATATAGGAATATTTTTCATCTAGTATAAGTGCACTTGATACTAAGTAAAAATGAGGTTATTGTGTTGTACGGAAGAGTAATTTGTTATTTAAAAATAGAAATAGCTAAACTATTAAAGTCGACTCGAAGCAACAACAAAAAAGAAATGTGAAAGTCGGAAGACATATTAAGATAGTCACGAATCAGTCAATAAAACTCACTGAAATCAAAGAACATAAAGTGCTTCTAAACGGGCTATACTTTCCCGGCAATGTGTGGCTGTACTATTGGCAAGTATTGCTCGACCATCTCGAAAATATTGCCGGCTATATGCGAAAATGCTTGGCCAAGCCATATGTGTATACAGGGTGTACATTAACTCTTCACACAGCCGTCAACGAAGCATTCTGTACATCAAACTAAGTACCCGTACGCAAAAATTTTTGCTGGGTAACGACTTATTTTCGGGGTCAAAAATCACATTTTACGGTAAAACTCAATGTAGCACTCTTAAAACATTGTGCTAGTGGATGCTTTGAATAGTCAACGGGTCATGGAGGTAATTCAAGTAAAATGGTTACCTGAAAAACTAGTATTTACAAAAACAGCTCTAAAAAATAATCCTAATATCTCCGTAACTAGGGGGTTCCCAGGTCTTGAACAAAAAAATGGTCGCAGTAGTGGGGCAAAAAAGCGTCCTTCGTTTGCGTTAAGGGTACTTTTACACCCTCTAGAGCCGGGCCATTACTGCAATATTACATACTATGGCTGGCAATGTTGGCCGCCACTGTATTACTGTAAAACATTTCCCGTTTACAAGCACCTTAAAATACAATAACACCGTCTCATTAGAATCTTTATTTTAGAACCTATCACCACCAACATGTTCAGCAAGCAGACACAATCATTTAGACATACACCTTATACAACCGATTGTTAGCTAAACTTCACCAAAATTCGTGTGGGTAGTTTCTTTGGCGTGCTTCTGAGCTTCCACGTATCCGGTAATTAACTTATTACACACATTACACCGGAGAGTGAACTTGTTGACGTCGGTAAATTGTCTGGACGACTTGGCTTCGTGTGCTAGCTGCTCAGCCTCTCGGTAGATCTCCAAGTCTTCCGTCGGGAATATCGTTTGTACACCTCCCTGTGGAACAAGTCAGATTTTTTTTCTCAAAATTTCTTTGTGGGGCACCACCCTGAGCTCCATAACTCAAGTAGCTGATGTGCGATGTGTGAGCAGCCAAGCTTAAGTGGGAGATCGGGCTGGCTACATAGCACAGATGCATCTGGAGAGGTGGGTAAGAATCGTCACGCACTGGGCTCCTGAAGGTGGACGTCGCCGACGAGGTCGACTGCGGCGAAGGTGGCGTGACGATCTGATCATATGCGTGGGGTAAGCGTGGCCAGTAATTGCACAAACCCGAGAGTTTGGGAGGGAGAAAGGGGGCGACCTTGCAGTTTAGGAAACAGTACAGGCTACTAAAAAAACTTGTGAGGCTCTATTATCACGGCAGTTGTGTAACAGATACGACAAAAAAGAGTTCCGTGTTAGATATTATCATTAGCCAGCAGTCAGGACAAAACTAGACAAGAAAGGAACTCGCATGGTTTAGAAAAGAAATTGTCACGAATTATATATTTATTGTCTTTAGACATAGCTCAGTGAATGAAGCTGCTTGCTTAGGAAAACGACCAAACATATTGATGCAGATCGGCTTGAGTCTCACCTTAGGACACACTCGAACTGCCACAACTTACAAGGTACCTGCATGTAGCTAATGCTGGTTGTAGATAAACATAGGAAAAAAAAAGACGGCGCTGCGCTGTACTACTTTTTACCCGACTGCAAGCAAAGGGTTGTTTTTCGCGCCTATCTTTGTGTACTATGTCGGTATAGTGGCACTACCCGCTGCCACAGTCCAACAGCGAGCGGTTTATGTGACGCCTAGTGTTAGTTCAAACAGACATAATTTTATGGTATCTCAATTAATAAAAGCAGAACTCACGTCAACTTGCTCCAGATACAAGGGGTCGTAGTGCACACCGTCAAATAATAAGAAAACTCGTTGTCCATAGTTCTTGTCTTCACCAAATCTGTTTATTATTGCGTTCAATGTGTCTACAACATCCATTTCGAGTCCATAGAAACGAGATAGTATCGCTACCTGGAATAAATAAAGGTTATCTAAGTTTTAGTGGTATGACTAACTTATCTACATTTGTAAAAAATATCATGAGTGGCATTTGAATAATAAAATAGGGTACTTGACAAAAAAAGATCTAATTAGTCCGTCAGATAGAATTCCAACCAAAAAATAAAGACGTACCTATATAACCTGTCTTTATTTTTTGTTTACGGGAAAGTGTGAAGTGCTTCGAAAACTCGTGTGACGTCACATTTCAGAACATTTTTTATAGAAAATTGACGCCACAAGCCCCACTCATAAAATAGACTTTGCCTGACCCGGAAATCAGCTGTAAACCTTGCTTTTAGTAATTCTTTTAAAGTGGTGTTTAATGTTCACATAAAAATATGATTATGCTTACAAAAAATAATAGATTTATAATTCAACGCTTATGGATAAAATTGCATGAGTATTACCAATATCACACAACTGTAAAAATAAACTTCATCATGGTTTTATTGCAAGTCATTATTATTCATAGTAATTTCATTCATTGATTCAAATAATATTGCAATAAAGTTAAAAAAACATTATCTACTTACGTGGTTAATAATAGTGATATAATAAAAACTTACTACGATGTTCTGAATTTTTTTTTGGTCAGTGTAGGCACAACCAATGAAACTACGCAAAATCATAATTAAGTCGATCTCTTAATTCACGCGAAGCTCATACAATGCGAGGTCAAGTTATACTGGATAGCCGTGTTTACTGACCAGAGTCTATTACAGGAGCTATTTTTTTTTTGGAAACCTAAACTTTAAATGACAAGAAGCCTTTGCCCAGCTGTGTGGCAATTTTAATGGTTTTATTTATAGTTCATCTTTATCAAAGTGGGAGGAATGGAAGGACTATAAAAAAAAAAAAAAAAAAAATAATAAGTACCTACTTATTTGTTTTTTTTATAAATTACATACATAAACTCACGCCCTTTTCCCATAAGGGTAGGCAGAAACCACAGAACGCCACTTGCTACGATCCTTAGATACTCCTTTTTCTTTAATTATTGAATAGGGTTCTCGAGAGATTGAATATTATTAAAACTTATAACAATTATAGTCTAATCAAGTTTTCTCAGACTGTACAATTTACAGTCGTCTTAACACATAAAAGTGCATTGGCATTTAATATCAGTAACATAATTAAAGGGTTATGAACTTATATGACCAAGTGACACTGGGCATAAGTCAGTGTAACTAATTATCTTTTAATATGGTAATAATGACTATATTGATTGAGTTAAACTGTAGCAGTTGTTTTCCTGTATTTAAAATAATCAGCCTTTATCATAAATATCCCCCCCCACCACTTGGACACATTCAAAGGTCTTTGTGTCCCCTTAAAGGGGGTACCAGCGCATCCTGGTGGAAGCTCGACTTTTATGTCTTAAAAGAAACAGAGTTCTGACCAGATTTTCTTTTAATCTATTGAGTGTAGTAGTCATGAAATAATTTAGACAAGGGAATTTGTTTGTCAGGTCATTGTTAGCTCTACTTTGAGTATAACCTATGGTATGCCAGAATGACAAGAATGTGGATCCAGAAACTAATTTTATCTAAAAATTATGCTTTATGCCGTTTTGTTGCTACATTACAAAAAATTGTTAACTGATATATTATGTACTTTTTTATTTTTACATTGTTTATAATTATATAATTTTTTATTATTGATTTGTGTCTGTAGTAAATCTAAATTGCACTTACACCTTACTATTGTATCGAGTCTGGTTCTTCTAACCAACATAACAGACAGAATGTGTTGCTGGGGAGTTTGTTCCGTCACTTCTTCTTTCCAGCTAAAACACTAGGAAGTGCAGAAGGGTGGGCCTGTCTCTTGTAAATAAGTAGAGTAAAGTAAATTTTGACGTTTGAAAAGTGCTGATTATCAGCCTAATTTGAATAAATGACTTTTGATTTTTTGATTTTGGTTGCAGATCTGCATTCCGGCAGTTAAACAAGATAGCACGGTTCCACATTTAATACCATAGTTTAATGAATATTGTTCATTAAAAAAATATAACAGTAGTACCTCTATAGCACCACCCCATGAACTTGGCTGTTGGATCCACACGCAGTATTCAGCATTTGGTTTGCCGAGCACCGCCTCATTGTAAGTATCTAAGTCACTAGCTACCTCCATCGCAATTATCTCGCGCATTAGAGAATGTACTGTAGTGTCTACATTTCCGTTTAATACAAATCCTGAAACATAGAAAATTATTCTGCGATATATAAAGGCTGCACACAAACCAAGGGATAGCTGGCCTTTCTCGGGGAGATGTGCGTATGGAATAATATTCCCACCCATATGCAAAATATACACTTTAGACAACTATTAATACTAAGTCTGAACATTTTAATTTATTGAGTTTGCTATATTTGATTATGGTTAACTAGAATTACTGGAGGAGCCAGTATTTTAGCATTAATAATTATTTACATAATTACTTTAGAGGTCAAGTGTTTCAGAAGTTTGATGATTGTGATTGTTCTAGTTTTTTGGCTACCCATTCTAATAACATTCTATTAATATAGGTATAGATCTCGAAACTTACCGACATTAATTTTTTTTTTATAAAAAACTTTGTCTAAAATCAAAAGGTTTTCGAACTAATTAGTAAACAATTATAATAATAATAATATAATAAATTTTATTGTTTTTATTTCACTTAACCAGAATAAAACATAATCAATTCTGGAACTCTGCTTTGAAATGTTGTGATTTAAATATCCTAGTGTAGTTTGAACTTTAATTGAAAAATACCAATAGCAAATATTTCTAGTAAGAAAACAACAACATAAATAAACATGAGGGCATTAGAGTAGACTAGTTAGAGCATTATGTTTTATGATCCATTGTCACACATGACATTTGATAATGCACTCTACAGCCACAGAACATCACATAACAAATGTTAATTAGAAACAAGGCTATAATTAGATATCAACTATAAAGTCACATTTTGAACGACCTTAAAATGCCCCATTTATTTAATATTACCAATAATGGTAACTAGACATGAATGCCTCCTACATAACAATGATAGAAACAAATAAATTAAGTAGTAAAAAAGTACTTTGTCATTCACAAATCTTGAGAAAACTTACCTATACTAGTAAATAAACATGAATTATCAGAAGGGACCACCTTCTTCATTAAAATTCCTGGTCTAATGGGTACTAAAGTTTCGTGTGACGCAATACCGTTTTCTTGTGGTTTAGACTCGGGGGTCTTGCTAGGACCGGTCGTGGATGCTGGCTTCTCTTCTACGATCAGTGTCTCACCGGTTTTCAAACCAATGTCACTGAGTTTTTGACTGTCATTACTAATATCCAGAGACTTCGGAGGATACCCACACAGCACACCAACTCTCTCAGCGCTCACGTCCGATATACTTGACAAAAACAGCTTCAGTTCGCCCACGGTGCTATCAGAGGTCAAATCTTTAAGTATTTGTTGACCATTTTTACTTTTAACTTTAAACGCTAACGCAGTCATTTTAACAAAATATACGCTCCGTGAGTAATCTACTACGTGTTCAGTTAAGTTTGTCGTAATTAGGTCAAAAAGACGCTAATAAAGACGAAATAAATAAATTATTAGATTTGACTTTTTCTTTAAAATGACAAAACAACAATTTGACGTTTTGTTATATATTGCCATAGCAAAATTTTAAAGGCGGACAGATAATATTTTATTCGGTAAGAGACGGTTAAATAAAACAAAAAAATAACATGTTGTTTTTATGTCTACATTTGTGAAGGCAATGAAGTAGCCCGCAAAATTAGAATTTTCTTATGTTTTTAGAGTGATTAAATGATGAAAAAACATTCTTGACACTTTTAAGAACTAAGTTGGCTGTTTTGGTGGTTTTAATCATTAATACTCAGTAAATAGACAATTGTTACTGCCGCGAATCCCATGACTTGACACTGACCGGGAAATTGCAAAAAACGTGAGGAAATTCGAATTTCACAGGCTACTTACCTCGTTGCCTTCACCTTAAAACATGCCACCTTACTGTTTCGTTGCCTTCCACTGTTTATTCTGGAAGCGTGCGGTGTGCACGATCCTTATTAGTCCAGCTAAATAGCCAGTCCGTCGTCGCACTGCAGAAACATTTCTATGTTTGTATTTCTACCTTTAAAAACATTAAACCGTAATGGATAATTTGGGTTACACCCAGTCTGACATAAGGTGTCGCCACACAATAAAGCTCAAACAATATCAATAATTACTGGCTCTCGATATTAATCATCTCACGACGTTATTCGTTCGTAGCCAGTCATGTTTTTTGCGCCTGTTGACATTTACACCCTTTTTTTTTGGCGTTTGGAAAATCATCAAATAACCCCTCCCGCTCTTGGGCAGAGCGAAAGGGAGTGTCAGACTTCTACTGACTAAAAACCTCCCATGTTGCTGACCTCTTTGAGGCGCGCCTGAAACACGAACGCGCCGTCGACACAGCCTGTCGTCGTCGTAAGACGAACGGACGGCGAGCTAGCCCATCACTCACCGTCCACAGGCCCGCGTCTACGGTGGCCGGAAACCATCACGTGGCCCCCGTCACCCGGAGCGCCTCCCGCGGCGGCGACATTTACACCCTGATATGAGTATGGGGTTTTAAACGGGTACATACAATTTATAGGACCATACAATTTAAGAGCATTATAGTAATATTTGTTCTTTCTTGCTCAAGTTGATACCGTGCAAAACATTTTCTGGGTTTATTAAAACTTTAATTCTCCGGTGGTTCTCCGCTTTAAAAAAACATCAATTTGATACCTTTATCTGACTTTACAAAACTTAACCTATCCGAGGCGATGTGTCGGGTGTTTATTTACGTGCAATTTTATTAACGAGCCTCTCAAGTCTATGGAATTGTCCCACGTGGACTCGCTCAGAAATAGGCCATAAAATAATTATCAAAATAATACGAGTATTACGAATAGAATGGCCCAGTGCGAGCGAGCAGTGGTGGCCCAGTGGTGGCGGCCTCGCCTTACGAACTGTGAGTCGTGGGTTCGAATCCAGTCAGGCGCATTACTTTGTGTAATTTATTTTAACACCACTGCTCTCAAAACGGTGAAGGAAAACATCGTGAGGAAACCGGCATGTCTTAGAACCAAAAAATTCGAAGACATGTGACATCTACCAATCCGCACTGGGCACGCGTGGTGGATTATAGCCCATCCCTCTCCTAGAGAGGAGGCCTGAGTCCCTGCAGTGGGAACATTATAGGCTGATGATGATGATGATGAATAGAATTAAGATTTAATTTCGCTCACAAAGACATCATCTGCCTAGTTTTCCCAACTATGTTGGGGTCGGCTTCCAGTCTAATCGGATGCAGCTGAATACCAGTATTTTACATGGAGCGACTGCCTGTCTGACCTCCACAGCCTAGTAAATTTTGTGTCTCACAAAGACACAAAGATGCTGGAAATTAAATAAAATAGCTACGATAAAATGTCGGAAAATGTTCGGAACACGGCAAAATGCTGGGTGTGTGAGTGACCCACCCGCTGATGAAATATATTTCATCAGCTCACAGCAGTAGCTCCGAGGGTCAGACCTAGCATGGTTTAATTCAGATGGTGTACCTACTATCGAGAAGGTAAAAGTACAAAGTGCTGGGTATAAAATAATCAAACAAGGTTACATTTCATTGCATTTTAATAAAAATAACATTCCTACGTATAAATATTCATAATTAAGTTACAAAACGCTAGCCTATTTACTCTATGGCAATAACAGTACCTAAGTATCCCATATTGGCACAATGATATTGATAACTTAGAAAATTGTAAACGACTTTTAAGGTATATTAATATACCTCCTACTTCACATTTATTGATTTAACTGAAACTACTTTTTGTTCGTTACGACGTTCTATAGAATTAAGTACGAAAATAATGTAGATAGGAGTAAAATAATGTAAGTAACTAGTCTATCTACCTTTCAGAGGAAAGAGAACATGCAACAAGTCATATTAAAAAAGCTATAGAATGTTAAGTTTTGTATGAAAACTCTAATTGATGTAAATATTTATTTTTTGTAATGTAGGTACTACTAAATAATTACGAGTATTTGGTGTCATGTACATAAATCAATAAAAAAAATCGAGTATTGATTTCTGACTGCAAAATAGACAAAATTAATGTCTATGTTCATTCAGTAAAATGCTTATCTATTAGTTTACAATATACAGTAAATGTATTCAAATATTGATATGAATTGAACACCTATTACAAAATAACTTTTTACACCTTAGTTAGTATCCCTTAAATTTTATATATTGTCTCAAATTCTATAACTAATTTAAGTATATTAGATTATATAAATGCATGTAAATGGCAAAACGATTCTATGTGCGTTATTTTATTAACCGATACAATCAATGAAAATACGTAGTAAAAACGGGTAAATAAAGTATAAATCTTATCACTGTGACTAATGAGAACTATGAACATTTCTTTGGTAATAGGCTATTATAATAATAAGTAACATCATTTATTTGTATTATATATTAGGTGATTCATACATTTCTCGTACGAGTAATGTAATGGTAACCACTATTTAAGTAATAGACCTAAATTAGACTAGGAATATTAATTTATTTACATTTTTTATTCAGTCGTAAAAAAAATATTTCAAAATAATAGTGTCTTTGTCGTAACTATTTAAAAGCAACTGACCGCATTTCATTACATTTATGTAACAGGCGATAAGCTCTAGCAATAAAAATGTGACGATTTATTTCAAACTGATTAAAAATTGTACTCAAATTAAATATGGCAACTACAATTCCTGAACGTCAACATTAAAACACTGGCAATACTGATCTAGTTCAACTTCAGTGTTGCCAGATCATTAAATCTGAAAACCGTAAAACCGATTAGATCCGGCTATTGCGGTGCGGTCTGCGATGTCGCGGGTGTCGGGGAAGCGGCCAGCGTCACGTGGGGCGACGCACGAAGCGCGGCATGGACGCCCGCAAGCCACGCCTGCCGACCACTAAAGGGGGCATCCTCTCGTCTTCTTCTTCATCATATTCTACGCCCTCAGCACTGTCCTCTTCACTCCACACTGGCTTGATCATTTGGTATGAGGCCGAGAAGCCCTTGAAAACTAAGGAATCGTCTGTTCGGAATCTAATGAGAAGGGCTTCAGATGTTGATACTATTTCTGGCGGCATCTATAACAAGAATTAAGAGTTTAATAACTGCCAATGATTATGAGAACTTATTTCCTAGGACAAATGATAGATAGTTAGGAAGGTAGTTTATAATCAACAGCTGTATTTAAATGGGAGTCATAGAATGCGTCAGTATTTTTCTAACTGGACCTTCCGGTACAAGTATATTATACAAGAACAGTTTCTGCTAAGTATTACCTTAGTTCCGCAGAAAGTACCATAGTTTCCTCCACTGCCATCCAATCCTCCAAACACTTGAACATAGTCATAATGGCAGTTGGATTCGGGTTCCAGCTCGAAAGTCAGGAAGGTTAGCTTCACGAAGTGATTCCTGGGAGCTTCAATGTTCCAGTCGCAGTTGGCTCTGGATTCATATGCGTTGTCACCGTAGCGGGCGTGGGAGTACAGATGCTGCACCGCTTCGGTAGCTGCCAGATACCCGCCACAAGCTGGAAGAAATATGTAGAACCTACTTAGTACTTATATTAGTGGATAGTAAATTAAAAACGCGACAAAATATACAGTATCAAGTAGTCAGAGCCAGTTTAAACAAATACGTCATGTTCCTACATAACAGTTAATCATCATTACCTCAAACTAGTGATAATTCTACATTTCTCAGAAGCAAGGCAAGCGCCTTAGAACCAGTTTTATTCACAAAAACACACTGACTACTGATAGGATTTATCTAGGATCAGTTCAGTTCCGGAGAGATAGAAAATCCTAAGTACAAAAAAAAATTGTTAAGCCTCAAAATCTCTAGTAGCTTATCCAACTCACCAGTAGAATGGTTAGCCAAGAACCCGCTTCTCTGCACGGAGCCATCAGACTTGAATACCACGTACATCTGGTTCTGCGATGCGACGATCGGGTGAGGCAGTCTGTTACCGCAGAACAGTCCCAGGGTCTTCTCGTCTGCTGATGCTCCGTCGTATATCGTCACGTAGTCGTAGGCACATTCCTGGGAACGACAGTGGAAAATATGGGTACGTTTAGAATCGACGGGAACAAGCAACTAGTTTGCAGATGCTTCATAAAATCGCTGAACTAACATCCAAATGCGTGTGTAGTCCCAACTCTGCTTCCAAAAAGCGATTAAAACGCTAATCGCCTTACCTATAATATTAAGTCCTGACTTAGACAAGGTCTGTTGTCGTCAGTGGTCAAGCTTAGTAGTAAATCTTAATCAGATTGAAAATGTCTACTTACAGGATGGGGCTCTAATTCAAATTTCTGGAAAATGAGCTTGATTCGGTGTCCAGGTGTGGTAGAGAATTGCCAAACGCAGTCCTTTCGTGGTGGGTATGTTGCTGGGTAGTTTGGACTGTAAAAGAAATGATAGGTTTTTAAATGCCTTCCAAGGACTCTCGTCTTTTCGGTTTTAAGTTTTGGTTTGACGTGTGGATGTGTGGTGTACTGGTGCCTGAATATACCTAGTGCCACCCGATATTATGCTTGCAGCCTCGCATGTTGGGGTGCGACGTGATGCCGCTGTAGCACGCACACTGGTAGCTTCAGAGCGTGTTGCAACACTTACCTGAATATAGTGCCATGTGGCTGCGTGACGTCATGTTTGCAGCCGCCTTCCTTGCAGTCGTGCGTGTTAGGGTGCAGCGTGAAGCCGCTGTAACACGCGCACTCGTAGCCGCCGAGCGTGTTGCGGCACTCGTGTTGGCATCCTCCGTTGTTTTCAGCACATTCATCCACGTCGATGTAGTATGCTGCCGCAAAGCCTGAGCGGTGGACTGAGGCGTCTGATGTGAACTGTGAAAGTATGTCAAAATTAGGGCTATTTATTTTACAGCATTAACAAGATGTCTAGATTTTGTCAAATATGGCGCTCATTCTATTCTAGATGCAAAAGAGTGACTTGTAGATTATTCATACCTGGTTACAAAGTTTCTCAAATTCGTCAGTTTTCATTTTTATTTCATGTAGAGTTTGCAATGTGGCTTCAGCTGAAGATTACTAAGCAAAATATGCAGAGAATTCTGACATAGATTCAGTTACGTCAAACGACCCCATAAATAAGCAGAAAATGGTAAACAAACCTGAACTCTAAGCACTGATCCATCAGATGTGACTGGGGGCGGTAGTGCAGACCCGCAGAACACGCCATGTCTCCTCAACACATCGGCCCCCAGCTTGGAGTGCACCGTCACGCTGTCATATTCACACTCCTGGAAATACATAAACTTTCCGTGGTGACTATAAGCAGTACCTTTGCTTTTAGAAGGGGGCTATTGCAAAAGTTGACTATGATGAACTAAGTATGGGAGATTTATGGATATGAAAACGTGGAGATTGGCACGAGTAAAGAACAGCCGGTACCAAATTGTAGGTGAAGTTGGGCTGTGAATTTAGATAATAACAACATCAAGAAGGAAGACTATACGGGTAAGTATAAAAGGCCCTGTAGGGACAGACATTTCTGGTGAATAATGACGAGGTTCGAAGAATATTAACCACATAGCTCAAAGTCAGGCAGTGAGATTTGACATTATTGAAGTTGCATAGTTTTAATGAGAACAAAAACTTAGATATTTTCTGGGGCAGTGAGGAATAAAACTTTAAAGATGTTTATAGAGAATAAAAAACAAAAAGGTTGAAAGGAAATCTAAATAGAAATATCTAACTACTTTGCAAAGGACAGTCAATTAGTAATGGGTTTCTAACCTGCTGATACATATTGTTTCCTTCCAAATCGAAGTGCGTGAAGTTAAGCGTTATCCGGTGCTGAGGGGGAGCTACGATCTCCCACAGACAGTTCTTTGATGGCGGGTAGAGATCAGGGAATGACGGTGACGTGATGGTTCCGTTTGGTGCGTATAGAGAGCCACCGCAAGCATCTACAAAAAAAAGGATTGTCATACCATTTAATTATGACGGTGATATAAGATTATAATATTTTTTTTGGTTTTGAGAAACTGTTTGGACTTTGACCGTAGTAATTTGTCTTATAATTCACTGTTGATTGACGTACTGAGACATTTATTATGAGCGTTTTTAGCTTTAACTTTTAACCAATCCAATACTCCACAATTGGGCATGCCTAATTTTTTTTTTCAAGCGCTGTCTTAAAACCATTTCGAGGGTTAGCTTAGGTGAATTCATGCCTGTTACCAGATTTGAAAAATACATACTATTTCAAAAGTTATAGGTGTTTTAACGAATGACTTTCATTTGACCTTTCAGACCCTCATAACATTAGGCATAATAGAACATTCCTTTGTCATTCTATCATTCTTGAAAAAAAAAACATTCGGTTGCGAGGCTGTCAATGTCAACATTTTGTAAGTTATGTTTAGCCAGCTTTGTTGAAGTTTGTTTTTGTGAAATATTGTGAATTGTTGTAATGGCTTCTTTAAATTATACTAAGGCGGATTCCCGTAACATACCTACGGTCAATAATGCTATGATTGTTGAGTATATGATGTTGTCCACTCAACACAATATAGCGGAAATACGAGGAGCAAAGGCTCTAATGTAAGTATTCTATATAATTGTTTTGATTTATATAAGATTGGTTTATCTCTTGTCATCAATGAACTTATTATATACTAGCGACCCGCCCTGGCTTCGCACAGGTGTTTTTCTCTACTATATTATGCATGTATTATACTTAAAAACCTTCCTCTTGAATCACTGTATCAATCTCAACTGTCAAGGATATGTCACTGGATTTAGATTGACATTGTATTCTTTTTTAATTTGTCTGTGGCACAACACCGCACTACATACAGCCTCATAGTGATATTGAGAGCACCTCGAATTTAAAAAATCCTAAAAAAATGTACAACCCCTAAAAAAATAAAATAAGCAAATTAGTTCCTTGAAATGGTCTATATTTTGTAAAAAAAATATAAAAAAAAATATAAAAAAAATCAAGTCATGGCCAATTGCAAAAGAGCGAACTATTTGCCAGTATCACGCAAAAAAAAGTTTTTACTTTAATCGGTCCCTCGGGATCGTGTTCTCTGGACTACTTCAAACGGACAATATACCTCCATCGACAATGATACACACGTCTTAATAAATTAAATTACTTGATGACCAGTAGGTAGCCACTTTCGCAGTGTCAGTTTCGTATTTTCGCCCGAAGAAATAGAACAAAATTTGAAAGTCCACTTACTTTCACACTTCTTTCCATCGGAATGCAGCTCGTAGCCAATATCACAGGCACACTCATACCCTCCAAGAGTATTGACACAAGAGTGGCTGCATCCATGCTCTATAGAAGCACACTCATCGAATTCCTTCATGAAGGTCGCGGAGAAGCCAGCCTTCTGTACGGTGCTGTCAGACTCGAAGATGACCAGCAACTTGTTGGAAGTAGACCTGAAATTTAAGTATTGTTGAGCGGTTGCGTTGGTAGAAATTGGTTAAGAAGATTATTGTATAGCAGTAGCATCAGCTTTGTGCTTCATGTCTACCAGTTGCGGTAACTTTAAAGTTCGGATGATCCTGACCCAAAAGCGATATCGAATAAGTTAAGATAGTAACCGAAGAAATTGATTAACTAAAAGGTATCCACCGCTAGTAAAGTTATTGACCATGCGACGAAAAGGCACGATGGTTTTCTCCACCGTCAAACAATGGTGGCAAAAATTGACCATCAATGTCTTCGCAAAAAAACCAACAGATAAGAAAATCAAGCAGGTATTTACTTCCTGCAGTAAAATGTTTTCCTATATTTAGACTACCTTAAATGTTAGAAGTTGTGACTTACCTTATGTCAGGAGGAATTTTGTGGCCGCAGAACATGCCAATAAGAGGACTGTCCATGGAGTCACCGTCTCTGACCTTGACCTTATCGTAGGAACAAGTGTCATGGTTTTCTACCTCGAACGAGTGGAAACGAAGAGCTACTTGATAATCCTGAAAGAAAAGAACAACTTAATATTATGATCACTTATTACGAAATTCGATGGTATAATTTATTGCTCTAGTTCAGAATGATGGATTTTAATGTTGATGGATGGAGAGGGAGAGGAAGGGCAGAAAAAGATGGATGGATTGTGTGAGGAATGATATGAAAGAGGAAGGAGTAAATGACACCATGATGACTAACAGGGGACAATGGAAGAAGAAAACGTGTTACGTCACCCCCTAATAGAATAAGACGAGGGTAGGACGCTGATGGTGCTGACATGCTCTAGTTTAGAACAAAATCCACGAAAAGGGCATAACTTCTTCTTGGCGTATCGATGACAGCTTATATTGAGTCAGCCAAAACCTCGGCGACGAATTTGGCACTTTTAGTAGCTTCCAAATCTAGGGTATGTGTGACTACCAAAGTGTAGAGTGATGTTTACCTGCGGTACGGAAAGTCTCCAAATACAAAGCTTATTGGGTTGATAGTCATCAGGGTAGTTCGGTGACTCCAGATGTCCTGTGCTGTCCACTTCTATGTCTCCACCACAAACAGCTGCAACAAGTACATTACTTCATTATTTTGGAATATTGAGAGATCTCCATTTGTATTACGTGTTTCATAAAAGAAGTATCCTGAAAATTTTTGCATCAATTT
The DNA here is from genome assembly GCA_932274075.1 of Diarsia rubi. Lineage (NCBI taxonomy): Eukaryota > Metazoa > Arthropoda > Insecta > Lepidoptera > Noctuidae > Diarsia > Diarsia rubi. The sequence goes on along the minus strand of OW026417.1, from coordinate 18,480,687 downwards.
CGTTGCTATCTACTGATTACTAAGTTTTCTTGAATAAATCAGAGAACCTTGAGTTTACAAAAAGTTATTAGCAACGCAGAATTTCTGAAGTTATCATGTCGTAATCTTAATCAAAAGTCTTGGAATTAAGCAGTGAAATTCTGCGTGATCATAACTTACCCTCATAGAACGCCCTAAATCCTCTATGAGGTTTGGGTCTCGGTCCAGGTTGGTACACCACAGTCAGTCTTGAGCCAGTAGACCTCATCATGGGACCTTTCCCGGAGCCGCAGATCCTGCCAAGTACTGGAGCGTCTGGCATGTAGCCATCCCGCACTTCAACCCACTCTGAACGGCAATCTTCGGACTTGTGGATGTCGATTTCTGAAAATATTTGGGATGCAATATTTTTAATTACTCAATCAAATAATAGGACAGCGGTAGTACTGGAGCAGACAAGCTCCTTAATTTAATTTATAATTATTCGTTGCAGGTCAAGACAAGGCGACTCCTTCTAAGATACTTCTTTCGCCGCAGTTGCAGTCGCTTGAACATCTAAAGATCAGTGTTAGTAGGCGTAAAAAAGATACGTCATCTTTGCAATCAGTAGATGCATCCAAAAGCCATGACAAATCATTGTGCATGATCTTAAAATCATACTTTTTGTTAAAAAACCCAATCTAAACAATTTATCTGATCTAAAATGGCCGTTACAGCAACATCTTATTAAAGGGTGTAAAAGTACCTTTAACGCAAATATTTAAATCAAAAGTAAATTCTATGAATTATTATTGGCAGTGTAACTTATCGAAAGCTGCATCAGTAATTGGACTCGAGCCTATGGCAATGAAGTGTAGAGGAAAGTCACCAAATATGAAATAGTATCTTAATATGGAATACCTTCATTTCTCTAAGACTATAAGTATGAAACGCAACACTCGACCATCTTCTGTTCCATTCGGTCTATTGCACCACGTACGTGTTAGTAGACCGAATGGAACAGAAGATGGTCGAGTGTTGCGTTTCATACTTATAGTCTTAGAGAAATGAAGGTATTCCATATTAAGATACTATTTCATATTTGGTGACTTTCCTCTAACATCGCTTTTCGAAAATATTCACTTTAACATAAGGATATGATTGTGTGTACCAATGCCAATTAATTGTTTCAATTGTTTGTTGTTGTTGTATTGTCAATTGTTTGTTGTTGATTCATTATCAGTACAGAAGTAGACCTCTTCCACTTTCTGTTCAAGTTCTTACGTAATGTGTCTTCATCTTAATATGCGACTAATATCTATAAACTCTGTTTAAGTACTGTAAACGCTTAAGTAAACTTACGAATCTTAAGCAAACTATTTACACAACAAAGTTTAATTGATTTTTGGTATTATACCAAACCGCAATATGGAAATTGAATTTCAGCAGCAATGAAAATAACCAAATGCAAAATACAAAACGCTTTTCGCTCTAAATTCGAAATTGAATCGTTGTTTGGGGACACTCTTGCTAAAACAACAGTCAGCAAATTCGACTCTCTGATTCAATTAAATATGTATTCGTAAGCAACTTTATTCTATTCAAACCAATAAATTAATGGCGTTAAACAGTAAAACCGCAATCGTAAACTAAGGTGGTAGTGACCAGTGGCAATTTACGACTTCCCATTTTTAAATGACCAGCACACGATGACCTCACTATCCCCTTCATTAGTAAAGTTTGTTCAGGTATTTGTAAGGGGTTGTGTAGGGCGAAGGTCATGTAACGTTGGGAAGTTTGTATTGAACAGGATTCCAGGACTGGCCACTAAACTGACTAAACGTTGCGAATTGAAATGGAAACTTATTGCTTTCGATGGCCTTAATCCGAGGTTGGGGTTTTCAGCTGTTTCGAGGTCTTTTAACAATATCTTTTATAGTCTTTTACCCAGTACTAACTGGGTTGTGGAGGTCAGACAGTCAGTCGTTCCATGTAAAATGCTGGTATACAGCTGCATCTGGTAAGACTGAAAGCCGACCACAACTTAATTTATGATGATGACCGTTATTTGACAGTACACCTATTATTTCTTGATGAAAGGAAGCAACGTCCCATAAAAACGAAAGACGTAATGAAAAACAACAAATATTTTCCATACGGATGAAACATCTAATTAAACGAAAAGTATCGTTTATTTACATAGGTATTCAAAATCGTAAAATTTTCCTCTCATTTCGCGATAACCATCCTTGGCCAACTTTGGTTCATACATCGTGCAAACAAACTCGACCTATTTTCAACCGTATTCCATCAATGCAAACTTCAAAGTTGCCCATAATAGGTGCGTTTAGCTTTATTTCCGACCATTGGTTCTCATAAAGGAAAGAAGTTTTTTACGTGTGTAGGTTTGTTACAGTCAAACTGTTTGATGTTGCGATGTTTGGCAACCCCACGAATATTAAAAGTCGCAGGATATTGGATCCACTCTATTTGACTTTAGCGAAATATAACTACCAAAAGTATTTGAAGTGTCTAGCGAATTTAGTATTTCAATAAACATTCTTTTGAACGTTTTTCTCAATAATGAATTAAACATTAAACATAATTTAGCATCGTAAATTGAAATGCTATTAAGATAAACTCGGTTTATTTTTATTTCAAAAACATCAATAACTTTTAACAAATATATAACAATAATAATACATACCTAAAATATCGCCGACCATTCAAAAAAATCCAAATCTATCTAAACATTTTAATAATTTAATAATTTTTGAATAATATAAAAAGAAAAAGACGTATTTATGAATAAGTCTTTTTCACTATCATATTCCTGGGTGTTAAACAATTTTACTTATTTGGGGTCGGTCAGCATGTCTTCTACTTTCATACTGTTCCATAACTCGTCATTTTTATTATTTTTTAATTTTTATTGTTTTATTTTTAATTTTTAATTGTTTGGTAGGAAACATGCTACCTGCCTGTTTAATAAGGATGCCACTAAGTGAGGCCTGGTGACCTGAAATACAGGTTTTTTTTAAAACCTACTTCAGGCACCAGCTCTCACAATGTGAATATTATATTGTTCGAAACTGTTTACTGCTAACAACCTTTATGAGAGAAATAAATTAACTTATTATTATTATTTCAGCAGTCACATGTATCCTTTCTAGCATAATATCATCCTTTACAAATTCCATACATCGTTTCTTTGGTCTTCCTCTATTTTTGTAGCCATTTTACATTCATACAAAACATTTTCCTCATTCCTCCGCATCACCATGTTAGTAAAAATAGTTTTTATGTGACTCTAACATGAAAACACCTTTCTCATCCACCATTATTTAGTTCATTCGTAGGTAATATTTCAAGCAAATCCAGAAACAGCTACATTTAGGAACTAACGTTGCCATTTTCGGCGCACTAAGTAGAGGGTCAGTCAATTTTCATTAAGACCCTTCTTGATGAAGCGAGCAATCAATCAACGTGCTAGTTCATCAGTTAATTGCTGGCCAAATAGTCGAAACGAAGATGTGTATGTTGCGGTGGTGTGTATGTATGTCTGGGTTACAAGTATCTATTTTCGTTTACGCCTTTACGGAATATGGTTTATGGTATATTTTCAGGTAGTTACGTAAATGTTTTGTGTTGTACCAGACGTGATGATTTTTTGTGATTACGAATAAAAATCAAAACTCAATTATTCAAATTAGGCTGTTAAGCAGCACTTTTCGAATGTCAAAATTTACTTTACTTTACTTATTTACAGGAGACAATGCCTCAAAACACCCAACCTTCGACAGTTCCTAGTGTTTTAGCTGGAAAGAAGAAGTTGCGGAACAAACTCCCTAGAAAACTCCCAGAATGAAGTTATACAGTTGCCAGGCTGGAGTGGATCCTAACTGGCTGGAAATGACAATGCGGCATGCCCAGAAGGAGATGGTAGGATGAGCTGGACAGAGGAAAGGGAGGCCTCTGCCCTACAGTTGAACGACAAAGGACGATCATTTTGTTGATCTAGAATTCTAGACCATACCTGGACACCTTATTACAAACAAACAGACATAGGTATCTTGGGGGTCAAAGAACCAACTTTTTAGTAATTTCCCAACAATAACTTTAGCGTTGAGTTACTTAGTTTGAAGTAAAGAATGCTTGATTAGGCTTGGCGAAGGGTTGGTTTACACCTTATATACTTATACGGTTTTCTTTCTCTGTGGTCCTACATAGCTACAGACCTAACCCGTAACCCGCTCCGTCCAATTCCAGCCACAATAAATCTCAAGTCTCGCCTTTGTTTTGCTGTATTTGTCATTCCTCCACACGTAATGGATGATGTTTTTGTGAGTCTGGCTCTGCGATATACCTTAACTTTGAAATAAAGAGGTTTGCAGCAAAGTTAAAACCTTTTATTTTATTTGATAATTTTTGCCAAAAATCCTACTTATGTACCTTCCTAATTATGAATGGATGGATGGATGTTTGTTACTCTTTCGCGCACTACTTATAAAATTTGGTACACATTTAGTATATAACCTGGATTAACACATAGGATAGTTATTATTCTGATTTAGTCTTCCCGTGGGATAATTTTCGAGTTGTAGCGGGCGAAGCCGATGGCAAAAGCTAGTTTTATTACAACTGCCTTGATCCCTCGCCTCCTCCCCCTCTGCCTTGACTGCCTCATTGATGTAGTGGTCGCAAGCGCTTCTGCTGAGCTTGAAGTACCTACAGGGTTTGAATCCCGGGTTGGCAAAGTGTTCTAAAGGCTCGCGCTCTTGGGCAGAGCGAAAGGGAGTGTCAGACTTCTACTGACTAAAAACCACCCATGTTCCTTCTTAGCCCTGTATGTCGAGGCCGCGGTATCTCTTACAATAACCCTCAGTCCCGACGGGGAGTATTCGGTACCTACACCTTTGAATAACCCGTTGTTCTGTTATTATTATTCAAGACTTCTTACTAAATATTGGAATTATGGTTGTCAAAAATAAAACATACGTAGTTACTTTGTTTGTCCTTTTTCTTGCATAAAGTTAGGCCGAGGTCTAGTCCAACCATGTGTTGCTGAATAAATCTGAATGTCTACCCAACTAGCGGGATTTAAAGAAGGACTCTGTTTGACATTTTTGGGTTTCTTTAATACTGTTGTATGTATTTATTTATAGGCCAGGACTTGTACTCGATTGGTGTTTTGTAACACTGTTGTATTCTGGCTGATGTTTCAGCTAAAGAGACTAATTAAATTCTATGATCGTCATCATCATTTAGTTGAAAAACGTTTGTTGCTGAGAGCAGGTAGGATTCATTGTTTCTACTTATTCAATTATTGTTTAAACAAATTGTGATGTTGTGTTTATTTGGTTTAAATTAAACTTTTTATTATTTATGTACACAAAATACAAAAAGGAGCAAAATGGCAGCAATAGAGCTTAAGCTTGCGGCTTCGCTTCCATTAGTTATGTACGGTAATTAACCCACGGGACCCTCACACTACAAAGTCGAGTCGAGTCGAGTCTCGAGTACAAACCCTAGATAAGCACCACTGATTCCTTGATTTCATGTGTATACTGTTTATCAGTTGCTTCAATGAGGTAACCAGCATGAGTGAGAGATGTTTCTCGATGGCATGTTAAGCCAAGTTAGTTGCCCTTTTTTTTTAGGGGGCTGGGAAATCATCAAATAACCCCACCCATGTTCCTTCTTAGCCCTTTATGTCGAGCCCGCGGAATCTCTTACAACAACCCGCAGCCCCGACGGGCGTCCGCCCTATCATGGCCCCTTCCATGTTGCTGACCTCTCTTTGAGGCGCGCGTGGAACACGAACGCGCCGTCGACGCGGCATGTCGTCGTCATAAGACGGACGGACGGCGAGCTAGCCCATTACTCACCGTCCACAGGCCCGCGACTATGGTGGCCGGAAGCCGTCACGTGGCCCCCGACGCCCGGAGCGTCTCCCGCGGCCGCTGAGACGTGAGGTTCTCTCCCTCTCACGTTCCGCCGCCTCCTTCGCTAGCATCACTGCTTCTGCGAAGCAGTGATGAAGCTTCTGCGAAGCAGTGATGCTAGGTCCGGAAGCGAGAGATTACCGCCGCCACGAGAACACGGCGGGGCTCCGCCCAACCGGGACAAACCTCCACGGTTTGCTTCACCGTGTCCTCCGGCCGATCCTCACAATGGTGGCATCCGGGCGTTTCGTCCCGCCTGATTAGGTGCAGGTACCTCCTGAAGCAACCGTGTCCGTTGAGGACCTGCGTCAGCCGTGGCGCCTCCCAAGCCACTCCTCAAAGAGGGGACTTGGCGCTGTTATCATGGCGTGCCCTAAGTGAGTGGCCCTTGGGCGGCATAAAACTCTGACACAAAGTTGAGCACTAACCTCACGATATGGAAACAAAACTAAAAGGAACGGTTTAAATGTAGCTTAAAGCATAATGTAGCTTTCCGTTGGTGAATTAATTTTTGGAATCGGATTAGTAGTTTCGAAGATTACCCCCTATATACAAACTCACAAAGAAATACTCTCTTTATAATATTTGACTAGATTTCTTTTCGCAGGCCAACGACAATGAAAGACCAGAGAGATAAGTGTAGTAGTGTATTAGTATTAATATAAGTACCTATATATATGTGTACATATTTTAATTTATATTGTTTTTTTTTAGTTATTTTGTAGCCTACCACAATGTTGTCTTGTTTGACCCTAAGGTTGACTGGTAGAGAATGCCTTGTGGCATTAAGTTCGCCTATGTATCACTCTTGTGCATAAAGTTTAAATAAATAAGATTCCGTTCAGTACCACGAATAATGTTACAGTAACTGCCGCACTCAGAGAGCTTTATTGATTACTTAGGCCATCACTTAGTATAGGTTTTGACAGTTTTGTCATATAAATGTATGTCAAATCTTTACTAAGTGACGGCTTAAGTAATCATTAAATATCTCTGAGTACCGCAGTAAGTATTGCAACTTAACTTTAAAATCCAAGCCCAGTGTGGCTCTTTTTCTGCTTCATCATACCTACTAGTTTATTATAATCTATGGTCAATATTATTTATATGATATCAAACAGAAGTTCACTTGTTAATTTCAATTAGCGTTCACAAAATAAATTAATATATTGAATTCTATTTGTCATGAACTCAGTGAATCTGCTACAAATAATGTTTGAAATAGACTGAATGCTGACCAACCAATGAGTTGTATACATAATAGTAGAGCTAATTTTGCATAAAGTTTGCATTCATGTGAATTCATCGGGAACGTTGTTTTGGATAAAACCTGCAATGGCTGCGTGTAGGTATCATCGTAGCTAGCATAGTTAGGTATATGTTAAAGGCATCGTTAGGATTATCACGGTATTCGTGGTTACCCCATAGTATCCGTGATTGCCCCACGGTGCGTTCGAAATTACTCCACCCACGTCGGGTAATTCCTAACACCTGAGGATTTTGTGAGAGTTTGTGACTGATTTGTTAGACTAAATGGTGAACAATGAGAGAGTCACAAGTAAAGAATTTTGTTATGTAATAACTAATAAAAGAGTAATTATAAAAATACAGTTTAGTGAACGAACCATTTAAAGATTTAAAAGCCTTTATAAACATTTTGTATCATGGTTGTATGTTGTGGTTATGCTACATTGTGTCCTATTTCGGATATAATTAAGTTGTATCTTTCTTTTTGATCTTTGTTAGCAATATCTCAAACGGATTGTTATCTGCCATTTTTAGTACAAACCAGATTATCCTCATGTCTGTTATTTTGTGCTCTATTTTATTATATTTATCCTTCCGATTGTGAAAGTATTTCTAAATGTGTTTGAACAAGACGATATATTATAGGAGTAATGAAGGTAAGCTTAGTTTTTATTTCTGTCCGACCATATAACTGGATTTCAGTTCATTGGTATTTTTAGATTCAAACAAAATTAATCTAAAGAGACATTGGTAATTGTATTTATTAAAGAGCTTATAACAATCGAAGATCCGACAAAGATTTGTACAATAATCATGAAGGTTCTTTATTTTAGCTCATTAAAATATAACCCGCTCAATACTCTATTTCAATATTTTTTGTACCATAACATCACGCCTGTAGTCCTCATAGTAAATCCACTTTGCTCCAGTTATAAATGTTTGAGTCCCATGTAATAGGGCCAGCCTATTGCCATCAATTGGGCACAAGTCCAGACTCCGTGGCTGCTTCCGAGATATTCCTGATAGAAATACCCAATAACACTTTACCTGGCCCGGGCATCGAACAGGGAACCTCTTGCTCATCAGTCGCATTTGCGAGCACTAGATAAATGATAAATACTCCTAACGTTGGTATTTAGAACATTCCTAAATGTATCTTCATTTTCCAGCAACACAAAGTATTAAGTCCCCGGAGACCATGTGGTGCCGCCACAAAGAGATTTATAGTCGCAAGTGACCGGCCATAGGCCACTTAAAATAAAAGCTGGTAATAAATTCATTAATTCACCAGAATCCATTTATATTCGTAACGGACAAACGAAATGGTAAATTTATTTGCATGTATTGGACCTTATTCTGTACAGACAGACACGAGCACACACACACCCATACACACCCACACACACACTCACACCCCACATACACCCGCTTGTGCTTACGTAGTACGGTCTACCCATGTTTGTGTGTAAAGGATCCTATTTCACGGTACTTGATAATGGACGCTTAAAAGATCTTTTAAAGGAATATTTTTTTTCTATAGGTAGGTTTAATTTGGTATTTAGGATCAAATACCCGTGGCAAATCCCTTAAAATGTTTGGACGAGAGCACCGAAAGAGGTGAATTTTCGTCGTTGCTATTTAGGGAAACTTAATGCGTTTTCCTTTTAAGCTTGGTAGGAACTTTAGAAAATGTTTAATAAATAAGACGGAAATAGGCCTAAAGATCCTTTGCTCAACGTTTTGACGGCATGAGATACAAAGTTATTTTTATAAGGAATCAAAATGTGTAAGGCTCCTATTAGTTAGGTAATTATTTTTGGCTGTCTAGTTGGTCTAGTGGCTGCAAGTGCGACTGCTGCTGCTGTTTGATGCCCAGATCGGACAAAGTGTTATCGGGTTTTTCCATCAGGAACCTGTAGGTACTGTCCCACTACTGGGCAAAGGCCTCCCAAAATTCCTTCCAAGTGCTCTTTTCCGTGCTCTTTTGAAGCGGCGGCCTAGTGGTGGTGGACCTGACAGCTGGTCGTGGTTTCGAACCCAGGCAGGCACATTACTTTGTGTAATTCATTTCAACACCGCTGCTCTCAAAACGGTAAGGAAAACATCATGAGGAAACCGGCATGTCTTAGAACCAAAAAATTCGAAGACGTGTGACATGATCTATCAATCCGCACTGGGCCCGCGTGGTAGATTACAGCCCATTCCCTCTCAAAGAGAGGAGGCCTGTGTCCCTGCAGTGGGTACATTATTAGGCTGTTGATGATGATGATGCTCTTTTCCTGAGCCACCTCGAACGAACCCTCGTGGTGCGCGTCCAGATCGTCTTGCCACCTCTTTCTGGGGCGACCTCGGCGGCACCGTCCGTCGCCCGGCATGCGGTCTCAGCGGTCATCGTGCATACGGCTGACGTGACCCGCCCAATCCCAGTTTAGCCTAGCAGCCTTCTTGGGCCTTGAAAATAACTGGCAAAATGTGGGTGTAAGTATTATTAGGTACGTCTCTGCCTAATTCTTCTTGGAAAACAGACACGGAGAAGATTTTCTCTTCAATCTTAGATGAACAGTCAATGTTTAAGCGTTGTCTAGACTCGTACATTTAACCTTGAAGACTTCAAAATCAAGTCGACTCTAGAAGACGTTTCTCTGAAGACGGTCTCGTCGCGGCTGCGGGTTGTTCGAAAGAGTATCTTCTTCTCCAAGTGGGAAAAGGGCGTGAGCCTATGCAAATTATGTAGGTACTGCAATCTTCTTCCTTTTTTTTTTTTGCTAGCCTACCTTGTGTCCCACTGACAAGCAAAAGCCTCCCCTTTCACCCTCCAAACCTTTCTATCACGTGCGATCTCTGGCCATGTTAGCCCCGCAAACATGATCAGATCGTCACGCCACCTTCGCCGCGGTCGACCTCGACTTCTAAACACTCAAAAAATTCAAAGCCCCCAAATGCTGACCATGACATTGTACAAAAAAAAAGAAAATGAGCGACGCCATAACTCGTAATTAAGTTGTCCCAATCATCCAGATAAGTTTCATAAGCAAATTTATTTTAATTACGCCAATTACTGGGCCCATTTTTTAAGATGAGTGTTATGTTGAAAGAAATGTACTTTCGTTGGGTCGTCATTCTTCATTAAGATGAAAAATTGCTTACTAAAGGTCGAGTTTGGTTCTTAGAAAATATTCTCGACGATTGGATTGTGTAAGATAATTATTTCGTAAAAAAAGTAAGGGTGAGATTGAGATAGGAAGCTTAGCGAGCAGCGACTACATAGCGAGTGGGTGTTGGAGGTGAAGCGCAAAACCTGTGAGCGGGACTAATCATTATTTTTATTATGCATTGAACAATTAGTAGCCATAATAGCTTTATAGCAAGCTTTTGTGTTTTAGCTTCTATATTCTTTATTTAGTTATTTGCTGCGCCACTTCCGAGAGTTTATAAAAGTAATTCATTGATGCACAACCGTTTGACGATAGTAACGCTTCCGCCAATGAAATTCGTAATCCACTGTAAAAAATTAATATCGGTAATTTAAATCCCGTCACAAACCAGTCTTCCAATTCTTAAGTAAACGGCATCAAAATAACAAAATCTTAAAAAAAATACTTGTACTGTGTTAACGAATTGTCATCAACATCAGTTGACATTGTTATTCACCCGCTCCCAATCAAACCAGACCCTTAACCTTTATAAATCTGTCTACCAGTCTCCGACAAAAAGTATAACTTCCTTTGACAGGGGCTTACTAGCAACATAAACTGGATTATAACCGCTTGTCCAAACACCCATTTGTCTGCTAGATAAAGCTTAACGAGATACTGCCGCCAAAGTATTTCTGCCATTCTGACTATGAAGGATTACTGTGGACACAATTTGTCGATTTATGAAAGGAAGCTTGTACAGGTTTCCGCAAGGAGCGAGCTTACGATTTCTGTGAGTGATTTGAGTTAGTGGGTGCTGCGACAAGTCAAACGGAAATTATGGACAGAATGTAATGGTGTATCGATTTGGTGGGAAAGCACTAAAGCTTCGGTTACACGGAACGAGTCCAACATCACAGATTTAGTGTTTCACCTCTGGGATAAAGTCTGTTTCCCTGCAAAAAGGTTATCATTGTTCTCCTGCCTTTATCCCAATTTATTTTGGGGTCGACGATCCATATTTTCTTCTTTCATACTTCTGTTTCACTCGTCACGTCAGCAGTCACCTTTGTGGCTATATCATCCTGAAAACATATAAATCTAACCCTGAACACAGGTCTTGCAGTCGTATTCTTAATATACTTTTACCCATCCACATTTATACTCAATTTCCTAACGACATTTTCCTCGTTCCTTCGGTTCTGAGGCAAGTAATTAAATATTTTCAAACTTGGTTTATGATTTCATTGTTGATTACGAGTAGGCAACATAGCGCGATGCACCAAGACAATTCTGTGGCGGTGAAATGGTAGCATTCAAAGCGAATAATCGTCTAGTGTGACCAAGGGTTTATATTGGAACGTTATGCCTGGGTTTGAATATTTTTGCGAGGTTCAGGTTTATGTTGTATTTAGCTGTTTGGTTTTATACCGTCTTAAAAAACATGGAAAATTGATTTCCTTGTTTATGGGTGTACCAAAGTTGTCGCGTTAAAGATAGCAAACTGATTATGTTTTTGATTAGAGCGTCTTTCAGAGATTTTTTACCATCTGTATTATATTTAGAAATGCAGATGAATTGTCTAATTTGATAACAGATAAATAGATATACACATAAAACTTCCAAACGCTCAAAGAAAATGTGAAGATGAATTTGTCCAAAGCTTTTCAAACTTATCCTAACAATAATTTACAGACCTATTATGCTAGTTGTACTATAATTAAAATCTCAAAATAAGACAACATAAAGCATCCATTTGCGTGCATTTGTAAAAATTTGCGATTCGCTAACAGCCGTGGGTCGTCTCAAGGAGGCCCTCCAACAAAATTGGGCTGCCAAGGCTCTCAGCAAACACTTCAGGGCCTTCCTGGAAAGAGCTCTTTTATACGTATTGAGGAATAAGCAGGGATGTAGGTATACGTTTTTGGATACAATACCGAGACAATAGGAAGGAAGCTGGGGCAAAGAATTGAGATGTTCGAGTGTTGTCTCAAATGTCTTCTTTGTAATATATTCAGATCCGAACTGCTTTGGAGGGTTTGAAATATAATATGAATGTATTAAAGAAAGAAAAAAACACCTAAGAATAGCTGTATGTGAAATGAAGGAAAAGTATTGAGTATTGTTTAATAAGACCTTTTTCGAGAAATATTTTGAGTGATGGTGAAAAGTGTTTAAAAATCTTCCTAGTAGTTAATTAGTTGTTTAAAATATTTCATAAATTGGGTCAAGTTTAAAAAAAAAAACTAGGCCACCAAGGGCTATTCTATTACCCAGTACTATCTAAGTTGAAGAGGTCAGATAGGTAGTGGTTCCATGTAAAATACTTGTATTTAGTTAAATCCGGTAGGACTGAAAGCCAACCCTAGGGTTGGCTACCAGTTTTTTCAGTCTTAGCATAAGATCATGTTTTTTATTTAAAAAACGCACTAAGGGATCAACGGTGTATATTAATCATGCAATATCGCAAAGGTGGCTTTCATCCACGAGGTCTGATTCTAGAGGGAGTTTTTACACAATCGTCTACCCCATAAATCTGAAACGTAGATCTCTAATTGAAATAAACGCTTCGACTTTGTCTTGGAGAATGAAATTATTTTCGGAATGCGCAACATTTTGTTGGACAATGTAACAGTACTAAGTAGGTATAACTGCTGTCTTTGGTAGACTGTCCAAATTAGTATTCGACAGAGTTGCGTCTACTGTTCAGAGGAATTAATGCTGAATAGACTGATTGTCAGTCTTTTCAGGTCACGTCGTTTCAGTTAGTCTGACAAAAATCAAATCAGAATCAATTCAATATTTAAACTACAAATGACAGCCGGGATCAACGGCTTAACGTGCTTTTCGAGGCACGTAGGAAATTCGGAACGAATTAATTAATGGTGAACCCATCCAGGGACCAACCGACGCAAGCGCGGCTTAACGGCCGTTATTATCAAGCCACTTGATTTAGCAACTTGAAATCTATTAACACAAAATGTTGTTTAAATAAACGCAATATAGTTGAAATTAAAGTGTATTTAGCAAGGCAGACGAAGCTAGCACATTTAAAAGTTAAAGGTGAGAATATGCAATTTCCACTTGGAAATGAATTCAATCAATTAGAATTTGCGAAGTACGTCTCGATTGGATTGAAAACGATTTGCGTAAGTTGATGAGCACTTGACATTTAAAGCTGGAGAAGCCAGTGTATCACACAATATATTAACCCACTTTCAAAGGATATTACATTTCAATATCCCAGATGATGTCTATAAATAAAACATAACATCACGTATGTAAACCCGGAAGGGTCAGGCAGAGGTGTAGGTACTTTATAACACCTATGTCGCTAGTTAAGTTGAAGTTTTATGTTATATTGGGCGACCCCATCACCATCAAACGGGCACAATTCCAGGTTCTGTGGCTGCTACTGAGAAATTCCTGAAGTAAAAACCCAATAACATTTTGCCTCGAACATAGGATCTTATGCTCTACTTTACGTTTGCAAAAAAACTTAGAGCTAATGTTAGGAATGCTTAGCAAATTTCCAACTTTGTTTGAGCCGGCTTCTAGACTGAACGGGAAAGCTGAACATTGGTATTTTACATGGAGCAATTGCCAACAATACCTCCACTACCTTACTACCATTGATAACATTAAATCAATAGTTACACGTGGTCGTCAGTTATTACTTCTTCTTTTTCGTGTGGTAGTTAAGACCTGGTGTTAGAGTTGTTATTTATTTAAACTTTATGCACAAGTAATAAAACCGTACAAAGGCGGACTTAATGCCTTGTGCATTTTCTACCAGTCGTAGACACGGGCCTGTAGACGGTGAGAAATGGGCTAGCTCGCCGTCCGTCCATCTTATGACGACCACAGGCCGTGTCGACGGCGCGTTCGTGTTCCACGCGCGCCTAAAAGAGATATCAGCAACATGGGAGGGGGCGACGCCCGTCGGGGCTGCGGGATGTTGTAAGAGATACCGCGGCTAAGACATAAAGGGCTAAGAAGAAACATGGGTGGTTTTTAGTCAGTAGAAGTCTGACACTTCCTTTCGCTCTGCCCAAGAGCGGGAGTGATTATTTAATGATTCCCCCCCACCCCTCCTCCCAAAGCCATGTTCGTTTCCTCACGTTCTCCTTTACCGAAGTAAGTGATAATTATAAAATATACATGAATTCGAAAAATCAGAGGTCGGACTCTTGCGTTCCAACTTGAAACCTATAAATTGACAGTACGACGGTCACACCCATACAAATAATTATAAAAAAAACAGGTCACAACACGGCTATTGCTGCTATCACCCAGTTACCAATGCCACGATACAATGCCAAATGCCATATGCCAAATACAAACTTGTTATAAGCATGCTAGTTACACTTACCAGTGATATTCAGGACAACTCTTTCACCATGCGTAGCCACGATCCTCCATTCACAGCGGTCGGGGGTCGTAGGGGGCGTCTCACTGCCCCACCCGGGAGAGTTGAACCACCCCGAGTTACCCAGCAGAGTCCTTCCGCATTCTGTAACATAACATGACACCTGTAATTATCGAAGGGTACGACTGAGTGTGCCAATAGAACATCGATATTTCGTCTTTGATGGTTTGGGGCGACTTACTATTTTACCCTGTTGATATCAATAGGGTAGTTAACCAAAAAAAAAAAACTAATGAGTCCGTCATATATATTATCAAAAAATATTGGACACGTATTTTTCCTTTTTACACGTAAACAAACAATGAATGCGATACAGTGCTTTGAAAACTCGTGTGTCGTCATACTCTAAGACATTAGTATGACTTTTTTAGCGGTCAGTGACGTCAAAAACCCCCACTCAAATCTTTGACGCGTTTTATATTAGTCATTTTTTATTGATTTGATAAAACAAAAAATACGTATCCAATATTTCTCGATAATCTAACAGACGGACTAATTAGAATCACATTTTTTTAAGTCAGTAAACATCCTTATTGCATCAACGGGTAGGACAGTAACTCCGGAGTGCATTCATCATCGTTTACGAGTGGTTATTGGTTAACTTAGTGTCAGAGGGTTTTTGCTGCCTAGTCTCTGACTTGGCTTTACATGACATTTAGAAATACCTCTCAGGCATATTGATTTCATCACGATGTTTTTCTTCACCGAAGCAAATAACAATATACAACACACACACAAATCTGAAAAAAAAAAATAAGTTTAATAAACTAAAACCCGACTACGAATAAAAACGCACACTAATAAAACCGCGGTCTTAAAAGTAGAAAATAAGAAACTAATAATAAGTAAATAACTTAATAAGTAAAATTATTATCGAGGACAGCCGTAGTCGCATGCCACTTAAATTAGTTTCTTGTTTTCTACTTTTAAGACCGCGGTTTTATTAGTTTGCTTTTTTATTCGTAGTCGGGTTTTAGTTTTATAAACTTACTTACTTTTTTATTTGAATTTTATTTTTGTGTGTTATTACTAAATACGTAATAATATATTACTTTCATAGTTGTTTGGTTTGTTAATTTACATAATACGAGTTAGTAACACAGACTAGACCGCTAGAACTCTTTGACCGCATGCTAAACGTATACGTTGACTAAAACTACAATATAATATACATAGCTGTAATGTGCTCTCCAAGACTTTTCATTTGATACCAAACATGTTATTATTATCTCAATTTAATTATTTTCGAGGTTAGATTCTGACATGTAAATTCCGTTATTTTTTTTTTTATAAAATTTATATAGCCTATTTTACCGGGGCTATTCTTACAAATATATTGACACCTCATTTATTAAAATCCTTTCTGTAGTTTAGGCGCTATGGTGAAACATACATACATACATAGACCGCCAAAATCATTACCCTTCCTTTTGGCTTCGTCCTAGTCGGGTAAAAATCGGGGTGCGTGCCATGGGTTCAAACTCGTGATTAGCAGTCAGATGGTCACACCACTAGGCAAAGTGCACTTATTTCTTGTGGAAAAACCAAATACCCGTTCTGGAAATCGAAGCCACGGGCTTTATGTTCAACACTCGCACTTGCGACCGCTAGGCCAACAAAGCAGGCCTTTCGCTTCTGATTACCATATTAAATTATCATTATTACGATCTAAAAACACCGACATGAAATAATTTAGTTCGGTCACTGGCACTGTATCTTTAAATGGGGAATTTATTTTCGTAACAATTCCCAGTTAGTTTTACAAATGGTTAGGGATTTTTGATCGTAGGAATATTGGATGTAGCAGCAATTCTGAGAATTTAAGTAATTTAAATTTTGAAATGTCAGTCTTATTCGTAGATATTGATTTAAGATATTAGATTTTCTGAAAGCACAATTCAATTAGGTGGTCTGTTTGCAATCACTTAGTGAGACTATTAACTCGATTGTACAAAAATGCTGTAGAGTCTATTTGAGAGACTATTAAAATTAAATTGAAATGATTAGTCTAAACTCTAAATTGTCATCGAAATAATGTTTAACATAAGCTCTGTGTAAAACATATTTTCGAATCTTGTAAGGGCTTCATTTGTTGACGACTAACTAACGTGACTGTCGTTGTTGGAGTTTATCCGTCGCGCCGCAATATCGGGAACTCAAAAAAAAAAGTAAACATGGTGTAAACATCCCGTTTTCAGTGTAAATCTAATCATAATGACCAGTCAGTTTAAAAACTTATTATAATAATTAAGTAAACCCAACATTAATTTGTACCTTTGGCAATATTGGTATGAACCCCTTTATCGGAAAAAAAGAAGTTTCAACTTTACTCTCTAAAGCATTAGGTTTAACACACAATGCCTTGCGCGTCCAGTATAATAATGTGTTCAGTAGGCCTACCATCAACTTTTAGTAAGCCATTCAATTCCGATGCAATCCAATTTAGGAACCTAAACTGAATCGCTAAGATTCGTACCATGAAGTGCCATAATCTAACTGGCGTTTGAATCGCTAATGGAGGAATGAACGAACGAAATTTATCTGTGGTCCGCGGTGTGAGAAAGAGATGACGCTTTACAGTCGTTGCATAAGTCTGTCTCTTTTACTCGAACCATATGCGTTGCGTTTCGAAACCTAGTTAATATGATTTTAGCGGTTTTTTTGTGTAAAAATTATAACAAATACATTTCGAAATTGCGCTTTTTAGCGTTAAATTATATACCATTAAGCCCTTTTTAGTACTCATTAAATAATAGTAATTTATATATATGAAAAGTTTGCTTAGTGTTGTCGTAAAAATAAATTGATTAAGACGAGTTTAGAACGCACCTTCACTCAGTTTGATTTGACAGGAGGCGTTTGTTGTTGTTGCGATTTGTTTTGAAAGTTTAAATATCTCGAACTTTTTTGAAAGAACATTGGGTGTTATTATTAGTATTTAAAAGTGTTTTTAACGTTTTACTTTGGTAAAATAATTTGTAATACGAATAATGGCGTAAGTATTCTTGTGGAGTTTGTGTAGTAATTTTATATTTTCATAAACTTACAAGCTTCTTTATCTCAAACGCTTACCTAACTTAAGTACCAAAGTATTTTAAGTGCTTTTTTTACAGTGATGTATCGCGTCGAAGAGTGACTTACAGTCAACTTGAGCAGCTTTGGGAATTTTTAAACCAGAATAAAGCCATAGCTATTACAAAGGAAACTGTTTGCTGAGCTATAGAGTGAGCACTGCTGTCTCCGATGGGTCTCTGATATGACCCTGTCGCATAGAACGACAGTGTAGTTAAAACCTAAAAAAATGATACTAATTAGTGTAACTCTAACTACTTACTTAATAATTTATGTGTTCATTTGGCCAGTGGGTCATCTTAGTCATTTTTAAAATACACTTATGTTTTTAATACTGTTAATATGGATATTAAGTGCATGTATCCAGATAACTTATTTTAATGTGCCTTAAAATGTTTTTGTTTTGTGAATAATTTGACTTCTACCTTTGTTTCTACTGATAAATCAGTTGATTTTGATGGATTTTTCAACATTGGCCTCAGCTCATCACACAGTTCTAATACCAATTGTTTAGACAACCGATATCGTTTTATAAATTCTGCATCTTCCAAATAAAAGGGGTCCGATTGTTCCCGTGTTATACGTCTTTTTTGTCGCCGTGTTGTGTTTATTTCATTATCATTTTCCATGAATTCAAAAACGACTAATTCGTCAGACATCTACAATAAAAATAGCTCTATAAATCATTTTTTTACATTGACACTTATGGAACACTAAATATTCAACTGAAATACCTTGAATTACGTATATTTTCACTATTTTTTTAAAGTTATTAACAAAACGATTCACTTTACGCCAAGTAAGTAGCAACTTTTTTTGGATCGCTTACTTTGACAGATAAGCTATCCAATTTAGGTTGAAATGTCACCTCATGGTACGAAAAATGAACGAACAAAAACAGTTTGCGATTCAATTGCCGACTTGATTTGGCGTCAACCTAAAGTGGATAGCTATAATGACGTCGTGGTATGAAATAGCAAAGCAGTTTATTTTAGGTCGTCAATTGAATCGCAATAATAGTTCATAGTAGGCCTTCAGGGCTCTGTTTCGGCTCCCTCGATATTGCAGTGCATCCGGCATGTTTACTGACGCCAGCGTAGATGACTTCTACGCAATTATGCGTAAAAAAGTTGCGTCGGTGGTGCGACGAGTACGTGGGAGCCGAAATAGCGTCCTGAGAATGATGGGTGAGAGATCCGATACTGTTCTGCTCAGTAGGTTCACTGAACTTCATGTACTGCGAAACCAGTGAGCCTTTTGTGCAGGAGTAGACGGTGTGCCTATTTCCTTTTTGTTTAGTTTTAATTACTAACATTAGTTATAAGCAAAAATTTTTGTTACTAACCAACTTTGCCTTGCCTATGGACTTTTTTGTCTGAATTAAATGATTTTTATTTTTATTTTATTTTATTTTATTTATTTTTATGGATGATTGGATAATAACCCTCCTTTTGGGCTTCGCCGCAGTCGGGTAAAAACAACGGGCCCGGGAGTGCCGGCAGAAGTGAAAACTTGAACATTAACGTTGTGCATTTTTGAATAATTTCGTACGAATTGCTTTATTTATCAGCACAAAAGTACTCTCATTTATGTGGTTAAATACAATATTCATTTATTGCGCCGTCTTACGAATTTGACGCGAGTTTAACATTTTTTACCGATCCCAAAAAAGTGCACAACGCCGCTAAAGGACAGCACGGTTGGCGCAATGGCTCATGCAATGGACTGCTGCGCTGCGTGTCGCGGGTTCGATCCCCGCACGGATCAAATATTTGCATGACCTACAGATAGTTGTTCCGGGTCTGGGTATTTGTGTATGTGAGTTTATATGTTTGTGAACGCACCCAAGATACAGGAGAAATTCCTAGAGTGGGGCAACGTTTTTAAAAAAAAAAAAAAAAAAAAAAAAAAAAAGAAGTTTTCACTTGAAAATTTACGGTTTTGAGTAACTTAGCTTCATAAGCTGGCGTTTGTACCTAGACGTAAAAAAGATTAAAGAATTTAATAAAACAGTCTTACTTGCACACTTATACAGAAGATTAGTCTGTGCGATATCAGAGGCACTCAGTCTCACTCTCTGGCCAATCTCCGGCCTCTTCTTGCCATGGACTTCGAGAGGCAGTATGGTGTCCAGGTAGGTTCCCTTGCTGAAGGTGTTCCTCGCGTAGTGCATGATGGAGTCGTAGTCGTATGTCTGGCCGAGAGAGTTCACTTCCTCGTCTGTTAACTTGTTGAAGTTGTATTCTTGACCTGTGGAAGAAGTTAATATATTACTTCCATTGTATGGTGCTTAAATTAATAACCATTTTTATAGTCAAAATCACCACGGGGTCTTCTTCCGGCTGCGAAAAGTGGAGGGTTATTATTATTATTATTAATATTTGCCGATCTTTACCTTCAAATATCTCGATAACGTGACACTTTGGGGTACCATGTTACTTGACATGTTTTGTTCGTCTAGGTGTCTTCTACTTATACATACTAATTTCATCGTGGGCCACGATTTCTCAAAAAAAGACAAAATGGCGGTGGGTCGATATGCCAGCTTCCATACAAAAAAGTTCAAACCCCCTTTTTTTTTTTTTTTTGGTGGGTGTAAAATCATCGAATAACCCCTCCCGCTCTTGGGCAGAGCGAAAGGGAGTGTCAGACTTCTACTGACTAAAAACCACCCATGTTCCTTCTTCGCCCTCTATGTCGAGGCCGCGATAACCGTTGGACTACCCGCGGCCCCGACAGGCGTCGGCCCTTTCGGGCCCCTCCCATGTTGCTGACATCTCTTTGAGGCGCGCGTGGAACACGAACGCGCCGTCGACACGGCCTGTTTTCGTCGTGAGACGGACGGACGGCGAGTTAGCAAGTTCAAACCCCTTACGCGTCTATATTAGGACAAAAAATAACAGATAATTACAATGAAGATTAAAAGTACTCAACAACGTCGTAAGTTCTTAAATAACAAATTAATGACAATCAAACATGTCTACAACTTATCATAAAGGGAACATGAATTGAAAAGTCAAAAGAACTTCGGCAAAGGATTATTATAGCTAACACAAGTATCAGATATTAAGCCTCTTGAATGAAATTATTTCAACGTCGTCGAGCAAAGAGGAAATTGGATTTTTTGATGAATTCCCGCAAAACTTTCACAATGTGATTATTGAAGTTTTGTCAAAAATTTGTAGTTAGTGTGTAACATAACATTAACATTTGTAGTTTGTGTGTTGTTGTGTGTGTGTGTGTTTGTGTATGTGTGTGTGTGTGTGTGTTTGTGTGTGTGTGTGTGTGTGTAATTTGTAGTTTTGTAGTTTGTGTTATTGTAGTTTTGTTTTGATAAAATATAGATAGTTCTTTCTTATTTATTTTACTTTTTAATGCTACAGTCGACATAGTGGACTCTTTTTACAGAAAAATCTAACTCACATTTATTACTTGAACAGTCATTAATTTTATTTTATCTTTTATTTATTAAGTAGTTTTATTCTTGAGTATGAAAGGAAATCTTTGAATAGACTCCGGAAACAGGTTGACTGAAGCAAGCATAACCTGTTCATTTGGGGATTCATAGATGACTCTGCCCTGGAGTGTAAATGTGGTGTAGCCCCACAAACTTTGGGGCACTTCATATCGTGTCTTGCCTGTTCTTTTATTTGCACATCACAGGAGCTGATGGAGGCTACTGATAGTACAAGCAAGTAAGCAAGCAAGTGCAAGTGTAGGCTGACTCAATTTGAATTGTCATCGAAATGCTAAGGAGAAAAATGAATATAATTCTTTATGTCTTTAGCTTAGCAGAAAAAAGTACAATCAAGGTCGAAGTTTTCTTATTTTTTTTCAAGACAAGAATTTATTTTTAGAAGTAATCATTCGGCTTCGAATTTACGTCACGATTCAAAATAGCACTAAACGGTCCAATACCTTAAATAGGTTTCAAAGAAATCTGTTGTTTGATGGGCAGTTTATTTCAGTGGGTATTTTTACTTCGAAATACTTTTATTTGGAATAAATGAAAAAGGTTTGAGTGGCGGATGGTTAGAATTTCTTCTTGGCCTAACCACAAGTACATAATTATTTTCTTTTATAAGTTTCCAGAGATCATGAAGATATTTGCGGAGCAGAGATGAAAAACCGAAACGGCAAAAGGAAAACTAGAACTTACTGCGATACTCAGAGAGATTTAATGTTTACTTAAGCCGTCACTTAGTAAAGATTTGACATAATTTTGTATGACAAAACTGTCAAAACCTTTACTAAGTGATGGCCTAAGTAATCATTAAAGCTCTCTGAGTGCGGTAGTTAGTGTTTTTATTTTAGTATTTTTTTTTTATATTTATTCTGACTGCCACGTTGGTCGAATGGTCGCAAACGTGACTGCTGCTCATGAGGTCCTAAGTTCGAATCCCAGCTCGGGCAAAATGTTATTGGGTTTTCATCAGGAATTGCTTGGAGCAGTCACGGCGTCTAGATTTGTGCCCAGTTGACGGCACCAGGTTCGCCCTTTACTAATTGTTACGCCTTTGCTTTCAAAGACACAGTTTACAGGTGTGATGTTTATGTAATGATATGAACGAAGAAAAAAACTGAGCTCTGGCTTCGCTCCGCTTAACACTAAGCACACACCCTTAAGAGCTTGCACGTGTTTCTATAAAATTATTGGATGACATTGAGTGACTATCCTCAGGATATTAGACTCTATAAAGGGTGTAAAAGTACCCTTAACGCAAACGAAAAGCACTTGTTCTCCCCACCACTGCGATATTTTTTTGGTTCTAGACCATACCTGGGAACCCCCTAGTTACGGAGATATTGGGGGTCAAAGTTCCAAATTTCGCACAGCTGTTTTTGTAAATACTAGTTTTTACTTTATTACCTCCATGACCCGTTTACTATTCAAAGCATCCACTAGCACAATGTTTTAAGAGTTCTACATTGAGTTTTACCGTAAAATTTGATTTTTGACCCCAACAAAAAGTCCTTTCCCAGCAAAAATTTTTGCGTAGGGGTACCTACTTAGTTTGATGTACAGAATGCTTGGTTGACGTATGTGTGAAGGGGTAATTTACACATTTTTTTTTTTATGTGTTTAATCAAACTAGGCTAGGTCAACTACCTAGCTTTTTTCTTAGAAATGTTGATGTCGGCTTCCAATCTAACCGGATGCAATTGAATACTAGTATTTTACATTAGAGCAGCGGTGGCCCAGGGAGCAGCGGTGGCCCAGGGAGCAGCGGTGGCCCAGGGAGCAGCGGTGGCCCAGTGAGCAGCGGTGGCCCAGTGGAGCAGCGGTGGCCCAGTGAGCAGCAGTGGCCCAGTGAAGCAGCGGTAGCCCAGGGAGCAGCGGTGGCACAGTGAGCAGCGGTGGCCCAGTGGAGCAACGGTAGCCCAGTGAGCAGCGGTGGCCCAGTTGAGCAGCGGTGGCCCAGCGGAGCAGCGGTGGCCCAGTGGTGGCGGCCCCGACTTACGAACAGTAGGTCGTGGGTTCAAACCCAGGCAGGCACATTACTTTGTGTAATTTATTTCACCACCGCTCTCAAAACGGTGAAGGAAAACATCGTGAGGAAACCGGTATGTCTTAGAACCAAAAAATTCGAAGACATGTGACATTTACCAATCCGCACTGGGCCCGCGTGGTAGATTCATTCATTTCCCCATTCTCTCTCAAAGAGAGGAGGCCTGTGTCCCAGCAGTGGGAACTTTAATAGGCTCTTTATGATGATTTTACATTGAGTGACTGCCTATTCCAACACAGTTGACACTGGGTAATACGATACCCTTTGGTAAGACTGGTTGTCAGAATTTCGGGCCACTGACTACCTTCAACGACGATCAACGATGTGAATAATAAATTACCGAGAGACCTCAAAGAATTAAAATCCAAAACCACTTTTAAAAGGCTACTTAAGAACTTTATAGTAAAAAATTCACTTTCCCTACATTAGTGTCGAGCCACATCCAGTTACCACTTACCGGTGTAGGAATACTTGTTTACATGTATCGAACTAACATTTTGTCCATAATGATTTGTAATCTACCTTCAAAACACAAATTTAATCGATGTCTAATTTTTGTAAAACACCCCACTTTTTGTCATTTTTATGTTAAGTTTAGAATTACATTATTCACTTACATGAGAATATTAAATATTCTCATGTAAGTGAATAATGTAATTGTTATGAGAATAAATGATCTTAAACCTCAATAATGACAGCTGGGACCAACTGTTACATGTGTTTTCCTAGGCACGGAGGAAACTCGACATGTAATAGGGAGTTTTACTGACTTAAAAAAATATGATTCTAATGAGTCCGTCTTCTAAATTATCGAAAAATATTTAAAACGTGTTTTTTGTTTTATCAAATCAATAAAAATTGACGAAGATACAACAGGTCAAAGATTTGAGTGGGGGGTTGTGACGTCACTCACCGGTAAAGAATGTCATACTAATACCTTAGAAAGTGACGTCACACGAGTTTTCAAACCACTGTTTCGTCTTCATTGTTTGTTTACGTGAAAAAAGAAAAAGTGTCCAATATTTTTTGGATATCTGTCTGACGGGCTAAGTCGTTTTTTTTTGTTAACTACCCTATTTGTGGTCTTCCCATAAACAGATCAATCTTGGCATGCGTTGCGCAACCTGACGCTGTTATTATTATTACATAATGAAATGGTTACTCCAAATTATAGATCAAATTCAAATTATACTAATTTACTTTAACTTACATGGCTCGTGAAACGTCCAAAGCTAGCCAATGCTTTTAGACTAAATTCGATATTGGTCACCGTCTCAGTACTGTATGTATCGGAGACTGTATGGATACTACAAAGTTCCCATCTCCGTAACTTAATCTGAGTAGCCTCTCAAGATGCTAATCCAGGAACTTAATCGGGGTAGCTAATAGATAGACTACTTCGTAAGACATATATGGTTATATCGGAGGAAAGATAAAGATTGTGTTTATGTGTTACATGTATTAATTAGTATAATTTTGACTGGACAATTTTGTTCGGTTTACAGAAACTTTATCTACATCTACACTAATATTATAAAGAGGAATGATTTGTATTTTTGAGTGCATGTTTGTAATGAAAAAACTCAAAAACTGCTGCGCCGATTTCAAAAATTATTTCACCATTAAAAAGCTACATTCACCCTAAGTAAAATGGGCTGGACTTTTTATCACTGTGTTCCCACGGGAACGGGGAATACTCGGGTAAAACAGCGTGACGTCCGCTAGTTGTAAATAATGTCTGTGTAATTTATGGCACTGTTTTTTTTTTTTAAAAAACGTTGCCCCACACTAGGAATTTCTCCTGTATCGTGGGTGCGTTCACAAACATTTAAACTCACATACACAAATACCCAGACCCGGAACAACTATCTGTAGGTCATACAAATATTTGTTCCGTGCGGGATCCAACCCGCGATACGCAGCGCAGCAGTCCATTGCTTGAGCCACTGCGCCAACCGTGTCGTCAAGCCGTCAATTAACTTTTTTATTTTCTTCTCTTAGCCTCCCTTAAGTTTAAATTCTGATGAGATGAATTACCAACTAACTAATAGGTAGGTAGGTACTATGATCGCCAAACGCTTCCATGAGATCTAAATTTTTGCGCCAACATTGTTAGAGAATTCTTTTCAAGTAGCTATCACAGAGTACGCCAGCGATTCACTTCGAATTTAACACAGAACAACTTAAACTATTTGGGCAGCCTTAAACAGGACAACCTCATTTCAAATTACACCCTATATCTCCAACTTTATAGTACAATTTTGTATAACTTTAAGATATTCGGCTTCTAAATTAAATCTAAACTATACGTAGTTGTCTTAAAGTTCAATTTTGATTGTAATAAGTTATTAAGTTTGGGGCAGAATGTCTGAGATTTTGGCACGCTCACTTGGTATTTTAGTTGTCTACGGTTTAGTTCTCTGTTGGTATAAGGATCTAATTTATCTGGCGCTAACGTTTCTTTAAGATAATGTGAAGTCTTCTATTATGACGGAAGTTGGGTTATTCATCGTTAATTACTTAAGTTTTCATAGTACATCATCTGCCTAAAGACATACAGGGTGTAAATTAACCCTTCACACATAAGGTCAACCAAGCATTCTGTACATCAAACTACACAAAAATGTTTGCTGGGAAACGACTTACGGTAAAACTCACTGCAGCCCTCTTAAAACATTGTGCTAGTAATGAATAGTAAACGGATCATGGAGGTAATTTATGTAAAGTTATAACCTGAAAAACTAGTATTTACAAAAACCCTTTAGTTGGGAAAAGCCCCAACTATGTCTTTTGGCTTTTCAGTGTAACTGCATGCAGCTTAATACCTGTATTGTACATGGAGCGACTGCCTCTCTGACCTCTACAACCCAGTTAGTACTCGGTAATTCGATACCATTGGTAAGGCTAGTTGTTAGACTTTTAGAGCAATGAATACCCGAAAAAGGCCGACGCCCGTCGGGGCTGCGGGATGTTGTAAGAGATACCGTGGCCTGGACATATAGGGCTAAGAAGCAACATGGGTGGTTTTTAGTCAGTAGAAGTCTGACACTCCCTTTCGCTCTGCCCAAGAGCGGGAAAGGTTATTTGATGATTTCCCATCCCCCCAAAAAAAAAGGGCAATGAATACCTGTAGCAAATCTGAAAAGATGTACAAGTGACAGCCGGGACCAACGGTTTAACGTGCTTTATTTTAGCAGTTACTCGTAAAACTATTATTGGACTAAAATTGTATTAGTATCTACTACTGATGACTTTTTGTAAACTTAATATTTTAATGAAGTGTTTTTTATTGACACGAAACTACTACGACTTACATCTTATTGAATGCCAAACAGAATATTAGTGACACAGTTACAACTGACATAGTGACGACACGGTTGGCGCAGCGGTTAAAGCAATGGACTGCTGCGCTGCGTGTCGCGGGTTCGATCCCCGCACGGAACAAATATTTGTATGGCCTACAGATAGTTGTTCCGGGTCGGGGTATTTGTGTATGTGAGTTTAAATGTCTGTGAACGCACCCACGATACAGGAGAAATTCCCAACAACGCAACGCAACGTTTTTTTTTTTTTTTAAAAAAAAAAAAAACTTCAGCTCTAGGTGAGAACAAAATACAGACGTTGAAAATTCACATTAATAAACCCTCCTTTTGGGCTTCGCCACAGTTGGATAAAAATAGCGCTTTTGTTTTAGGAAATCTAAATGGATTTCATCAGTGTCATCTACGCTACAATAATAATATTATAAAGAGGAAAGATTTGTTTGTAACGAATAGGCTCCGAAACTACTGGACCGATTTGAAAAAATATTTCACCGTTGGGAAGCTACACTATCCCCGGGTGACATAGGCTACTTTTTATCCCTGTATTCCAACGGGAACGGGAACTACGCGGGTGAAACCGCGTGACGTCCGCTAGTATAGTATAATTTTGTGGACCTAGATTGACAAAGATACGACAGCATTTTGGCATTTTGCTCTACAACCTGAATTTGGAAAAGTTAAGTAGGTTCTTTTCCATGGGAAACTACGAACCCGAACCGGGGCTTATGTTAATTATTAGTACATAAACAGGGCTTAAACGTAAACAATAACTTTGGACTCCACACACATCCATTTGTTTTCACTTAGGACCTCCGGGGTTATCTATTGAAGTCCCAGTCTAATTATAACGCAAGATAATGTTTGTTCTAAGACAGGAATAGTAATAGCTAGAAACAATAGTAATTTACCGTTTTGTAGAACAAAACTGAAAACACTTAAAAATATATTATACCTACTAGTACCCTAAGGTATAAGTACCTTCTAATTGGAACACAGGAGATATAAAGATCTGATCAGACTGAAGCTTATCCCACGTGGGACGTAGGACGCGACAGTCTTCGTTTATTTTAATGATTAGGAGGTCATGCTATTATTTTTCAAATGAGGAGTGGGAACGAACAACACGGAGTGGGAACAAGTCGTAATTTAAGGAACATTTTGAGTATGGCTTTAAGAGTACACGATACGACTGATGGTCTGTGCGTAAGACGATATGACTAGAATAGGCGTGACTCGTGAAATGACGAGTATTAAAAAACTCTAAAAGACTTCTTCTTCTATAGTTTTATAATACTCGTCATGCAATTACGACCCTAAATAAAATGGCAGAATTATGAGGTTACACGACTAATCGCACAAGTGTGAATAACTTCACACAAGTCTGTTGACATATTCGTCGCGAGCAAATCCCGCGCGGGATTAGCTTCAGTTTGACCAGATCTTTACTTCTTACTTATACCTATAACCCTTCAAATTCGCGAAGTAGATCGTATACATTCAGATTAATATAATTGTGCAATGACCATAACACGGTCGGGTTATACCGTGATAGTCCAGTTGATAATGCGATTACCGTGCCATTTCGAATTGTGAAATTGGACAAACGACCCACATTAAACGGTCTTAATAGTCTAAACGATTATGGACCTTATTTTGTAATTGACATGGTTGTTTTCAACAGGAAACAAGGAAGTGGCTAATAGGTACAAGTGGTACTGTCTAGCAATAGTTTTGCCTTTCGAAGTTAGTCCGGATTAGCGCAGAATCCATTTAGTATTTATTTTTTCGCGAGAAATGAATTTCAGCGGCTTCTGTAAAATGTTTTTTATAAACAAATTTGTTTTGTGACAGTTTTGATTTGACGACTGACAAGAACAGGAGTCGAACCCACATTCACTACAGCACCGGGACATTGTTCTCACAAATGAGTTACTGAAATTATTTTCTGTTTCTGAAAGCAATAAACCTTTTAAGTTTTTGCCCAACTTCGTAATAATGGACAACCTCGTTTGTCTAGTGGTCACAAGGGCGACTGCTGAGCATGCAGTCCTTGATTTGACTCTCGGCTCGGAAAAAGTATTATTGGTTATTTCTCAATAGAAGTCACGGAGACGGAATTCGTGCCCGGTAAATGGGAATAGGCTCGTTCCCTATTATTTGGGATTCGAAAATAACTGGCGAAACGTGAGTCTTAATTTGTTTAACTCTGCCTAGCCCTTACGGCTAGCTATTATCATATTATATTGTGTTCGTAGTAATAAAATATCTTGAGAAATTCCAATATTTCAAAGTGGACACGCCATCAAATTGGGCCATTCAAATCAAAACTTCTCAGTTCTCACTCTATACACTGACCCCATTACCTTAAGAAATAAATAAATCCTTTACTCAACAGATAATATAATAAACAGGAAGGAGGATCATGTTTTGGTTCCGGAGCGAGCTGATTATGCGTCAGATGTGCGATGACGTGACGATCTCAATGTGGGACGTGTGTGTCAGTGTCATGAGGGGGCCTGTCACACCGACGCGTAACCGTGTTAGGAATAAAGGATGGAGGGAGGTAATGTTGTGTAGATTGTTTTGATTTTTTTTGTTTGGTTTGAGCGGAAGTCTTTGGGCTAAGAAATGGGTATGTTGTGTTTGTCGCAAAGTTTATGATATAATTTTTTTTTAACGATTGAATTTAAAAGACGTATATCTCTTTTCTGAAATTGCATAATTTTTGGGGTTGTATATAGGACGCCGGCTAGACAGAAAACTTAGTCACTTTTAAGAATTTACATTGACTAAAAAAAATATTAAATTAAGTGGAAACGAGTCTCCCTCAGTAGATTGCTGTAATATTTAAAGTAGGTAAGTTTTTAGGTCCAAATGTGACTGCCAATAAACTGCATGACATTTACGTTAAACTGTGTTAGCATTAAATTGGGTTGCTCTAGCCAGAAAACTTATCTATTTTACAGAAAGCATTGAAGGTGCGTAAGCAATAAGTGAATCTACAATTTGGCGCTCGCTTCGTTCGACTACAATTTCTGCATGGTTTCGATCCGATCTGTTCTGTTCTAACCCCAATTTGCTGCAGAAAATAAAGCACTATGACATAGCTTTATGGTTCAGCGAAGAGTTTATGTTCCAATTTATTTAAGTATAACGTTCAAGTGTGACTATTTCGTTTCTATCTTTTGATCGCAAATTCACAATTCGATTTTCTATAAACTCGATTTAAAGTGATAATTGTTTTTTTTAATATTTCGCTTTATAAATGTAAAATGTTATTTCTCTTTGGCAGCAATTTATCTTTCTCTTTTATAAATCTTTAAAATGATTACACGTCAATAACTTCATTCATATACTTATTTAGACATCAAAGTCACTTTGAGAAAAAACGCTGATGGTTTGAAATATTAACGTTTTCAACGCCAAATACTTGGAAAAATGTTTATTAAAACTCAATCACACGAAAAAATGTTTTTCTGTTTACTAAACAAGATTAAATAAAATATAATTTGTTTTGGAGTTTTGTGCAGCCTTTTAAATGAAAATCTTTCAAAGTTTGTGTAATCACTTGTAAACAGAATAAGCCTGAGGTTTCTAAAACGTGGGCGTGCATAATTTGATTTTGATGTATTTGAACTTAAAAACAAAATTATGTAAAACTTAATTACGATACAGCTGTTCTAAATTAAAATAGATACTGCCTATTTTACGCACTAGACATGAACTTTCTTTTTTAAGGTCTATAAAAAGGCCTAACCAATAAGTAAACACCTTTTCAACTATGTAGATAAAAAATATCATTTGCTTTGCATGGAAAGAAGAAAAGTTTAATTTTAGCACCTTGTTTCAACGTCTTTACAAGCTTTCTGCAAAAAACCCTTTGAGAAATAAAAAAGGCGTTCGTGATTTTTGCGAACACCTGACTTATAATCGTTGTTTTTAATTTTCGTCAACGGTGTAACAGCAGCCCCTCGTAAAGATTCGCGGGAAGATATTCGCAATGTATTCGGGTCAAGTATGACACTGCGTAGTCGGCGTACTTTAAGTGCGTACCGTGAGTGCGTGCGTATTGTTCAGGCTTACGCACTCGTAAAGTGCTTAAGAGCTCATATCGGATTATAATCAGAAACGAGGTTGTTATTGAAAGGGAGTCGTTAATTAAGTTCAGTTTTGTGTGACAGAATATTTGGGTCAATTACTAAATTTGCGTCTTATTCTTTGTACGTAGGTTCTTTAATCATTTGTTGGAATAACAAAAGAATTAATTTTCGCCTGCTAACGTTTTTTTTGTTTAC
The DNA here is from genome assembly GCA_932274075.1 of Diarsia rubi. Lineage (NCBI taxonomy): Eukaryota > Metazoa > Arthropoda > Insecta > Lepidoptera > Noctuidae > Diarsia > Diarsia rubi. The sequence goes on along the minus strand of OW026417.1, from coordinate 18,449,773 downwards.
TATAATAATAGCAGTTAACATACAGAAACAATCGAATTACCTAGAAATTTGTACATTATAGATATTTAAACTAGAGATTGACGCATCTTTCACCACTATTACTTATCCATTTACGGTTCGGATTGAGAGATTCAATGATGAATCCCAACTGTTTCGGTTTAGTCACAGCTGTAACCCCCAGCATATTAGCCATTAAACATGTTTATCATGGATTCTAGATTGGATATTAACGTTTCTAGTTTAAAACCAATAAAACGTGAAAACATGGAATTGAAATTAGCTTCAAACTGGCAAGTTGAAGTTGGTTAAAAAATACAGGTTATATTTTTATTTTTGGAAACGATTCGTCTTCATCACCAAACTTTAATATGTCTACTGCTCCAGATAGGCGTTGCCACATTGAGCGGCTTTACGCTGCTGGCTGGTTAATTTTATATTCTAGAGAAACTGACCTTAAATGTGACCAGTTGACAGAAACATGTCATTGTTATTATCCTTATTTATTAATACAAAAAAAACCTTTACGTTATAGCGTTGTTGACGAAAAAAAAATTTATTAGTCCGTCAGACAGATTTTCAAAAATAATGGACACATATTTTTTTTTTTTTTACGTAAACAAAAAATGAAGGCGATATTCGAAAAGTTGTGTGACATCACAGTTTGGTGTTTGATGGCTCATGATCTTAGCCACGTTTTGTTTTCGTAAATTTTTATTAATTTGATAAATCAAAAGCCACGTATCTATTCAATATTTTTTGATAATCTAACAGACGGATTTAAAAGAATCATAATTTTTTTAATCATAAAAGATCCTTATTATCCTACAGAAACTCGCGCTCCGGTAGCCTACAGGCGCTGGTAAGCGGTCACAATGGAGGTCAACCACAGTTGGACCACTAACCGTGACATTGTCCCGTATGTAACCAGAATGTTTTGGTCTGATGCCCTCGTGAACCTGACCATGTGACAATTATTATGACATGCGATATGATTTAATGATGATCTAGCCAGCAATGTTCAGAACACAATATTTATTTTTATTATTCTTGCGTGTCCGGCTTAACTATTTGATACTTACCCTTTCGCAGCAAGCTAATTTGTATAAAACAACAACATTACACCGTTACAACTCAAGAACTTAATCCTAGACATTTAAAGAACTACACACTACAATTTTCTATCAACAACTATGCTACGAGTGTGTATAGGCTTAGGTAGAAAACAGCCTTGAAACATGCTTAAAACAGTTCGACTCGACATTAAATGCTTATTTTTTTATAGGATCTAAGTAAATAAAACATGACAATAAACCCGAACTAATAAATTGTAAACTTAATATTTTTATCCCCGAACGAAATCCGAAAACGGTCCTTATGGTAAAACATCATCATCGTCCTGTCCTTACCTTATTCTACTTGGGGTCGGTATTCACACGTCTCTCTTCAAAAATATTCAACCCTGTCAGACGCCTCGGCATCTGTAGTATAAAGAACTTACCAAGCATAATATTATCCCTGATGATCTGCACATGCTTGTCCCTATCCGGCCTGGTGTGTTCGTGCCAGAAGCCGACCACGTGGCCCAGCTCATGGACGACGATACCAAATTTGTCGCAGTTCTTGCCGATGGAGATGGCTTGAGCACCACTGCCGCGCTTACCGACGAAGGAGCAGCAACTGTTGGGGAAATAATCGGTGATATTGTGAGTGAGGGTTACACTAGGCCGGAGGACACCGTGGAGGTCTGTCAAGCTTGGGCGGAGCCCCCCCGCGCCGCGTTCTCGTAGTGGCGATCGGCGGTGGCGACCTCTCGCGTCCGGCCCTGGTGCACGCCATGGTCCGGGGCGAGATGGACGCGGGCCTGTGGACGGTGAGTAATGGGCTAGCTCGCCGTCCGTCCGTCTTACGACGACGACAGGCCGTGTCGACGGCGCGTTCGTGTCCCACGCGCGGCTTAAAGAGATGTCAGCAACATGAAAGGGGCCGACGCCCGTCGGGGCTGCGGGTTGTTCGAAAGAGATACCGCGGCCTCAGCACAAGGGCTAAGAAGGAACATGGGTGGTTTTCAGTCAGTAGAAGTCTGACACTCCATTTCTGCCCAAGAGCGGCAGGGGTTTCGCGGGTTTTTTGAATGGGACAAAGTGTCAGGCTGTTCAACCGCTGTAGCTACAACAGATTTTAAAAACGTGGTACTGCCGGCTATAAAACGTCAAGTTATACATTTTATTCCATGATACTTTATAGTGCAGTCTCGTATAAGGCTTATGGACTCTTTTGATCCAACTTACGTTGGAGCTCTTGGAAAACACTGATCTTGAGATGAATGCCGGGACCTAAGTTTTGTTGACACTGTATTCCATAATTGATTCGCAACTATTATAGGAGTTTCTGGCTACCAGAGTCGACATTCGTAGGTATATACCTCATCCATTATAAAGAAACACCTCATCGCTATTCAGTGTTTCTGACATCATAGTCATGATAATAATGATGCCATGTGCCATTTGTTTTTATCAAGTAGGAAAATTAATCCTGCTTGTATCCTGATTCGTAATACGGATTATATTATGAGGTGGTGACAACACAGGATCTTTGATCATCAGCAGTCACGACCACAAATATAATATGCTGGCACTGTGAAGATGAAATGATAATTAACCAAATGTGGTTAGAAGTATATCATTTATTTACTCGAAGTCAGTTAAAAGCCTGGAAACTGATAATCTATAAGAAGTAACATAATACACGTAAGACCTCCCGTGTGTTCTCACGGACCATGAAACTGCATAACCTTAGTTATACGAGAGTTTGAAATTCGCAAAGAAATCATGGGCTTTTCAATAGGAACTGGCGCGATAAGCTGATCGAAAAATAATTGTGAATTTCCACAACTTATATCACAAATATGGTTCGGTTTCATGATCTAAGATACCACATGACAAGAATCTGTTACATCGCCTTTAGGGTAGTTAACTAAAACAAACTAATTAGTCCGTCAGATAGATTTCCAAAAATATTGGACACGTATTTTTTCTTTTTTCGCGTAAACAAACAATGAAGACGATAGTGCTTTGAAAACTCGTGTGACGTCATATTCTAAGACATTAGTATGCATTTCTTTGCGGTTAGTGACGTCACAACCCCCACTCAAATCTTTGACGTGTTTTATCTTCGTAATTTTTTTTTTGATTTGATAAAACAAAAAATACGATTAGAGTAGTTCTTGTTAATCTAACAGGCGTACTAATTAGAATCATATTTTTTAAGTCAATAAGCATCCCTATTGTGATCGTAACTCATACAGTATTAAGCTAATTTAAAACATGGCAATACTGTCTCTTCACAACCCAACAAGTCATTTCACTCTACCCTATTAACGAAGTCTAGCTTATCATTATTGAATCAATTAAAATACCACACTCACCCACAAGGCCTCTCAGTGAAAACGATATAATCTTTATGCAGATCAGCATCCCTTTCCACAAACTTTACGCAAGTGAAGTTCTCCCAATGCCGCATGGCCTGCTTGAACAAGGACTTATGTGCCCCGCTGAAATTGCCATCGATCTCGTAGGGTATCACACCGTTCTCCCAGATCCTTTCCTTCCTGTTCGTCGCTGCTCGGATTGTACGGTGACGCTTTTTTGCCTGTAAAATAATATAAGATTAGGTGTTTGACATAATAATATTGAAGTAGGATGAGATATTATCATCATTTTAGATTTTGTGTAATAAGATTTTATAAATACATGGATCGAAGACTGGAAGGTTATGTTGGGGAAGCCTTTGTCTAACAGTGGGACAAAATCAGCAATTTTGTTTTATATGTGGGGTTCCATTTTCATTTACTATAAGATACTATTTGTTTTAAAATTGCGCCACATCTAACAGTAAGGAATTGCATTTTAAAAGCTTCAGCATAGTTATTCACAAACAATCGAATCGAAGTCGAATCTAGCTTGACACTTTTTCGAGTATCAGATTTTTCGATCGAACGATTGGCAAATGATATTCACAGATTCGATCGAGATGGTAGTACATAAACAGTCGTGGTGAAATATTTTATATGGCCAATAAATTATCTTTAATGAGTACTTATTTAGGTTCTACTATACTGAACTGTACTGAATATCCATCGAGTAACTAAAAATATAATTAAAAACAATTTAAAAAATATTTTAAGTTTAAATGGAGACGCAACGACTCTTGCTTATGGTATAGTACAAAATGGCGTCAAAATTCTGATTGGATTGCACTTCCGACAGCAAATAGCCGTCGGTAGGATTGATATCTTCATCTCGAATCACAATCGAAGCTTCAGTTTTGTGCATAGCGATTTTCGAGAGTACGATGGATCGATTCGATACCACGGACAATCGAGTGGTTGTGAATAGTTATGCTGCTTGTGATGCATACATCCGTTTTGTTCCACGCTCTATCAAATAATGCTTATGAGCGACATAAAAAGATACATGATGCAAAAAAAAGATTCTGTGCTGATAGTTAGAGCACAACCCTTAGCCTCCACATAAATTCCTATTTACTTATTTGGAAGAGAAACAAATTTTATTTCATTTTCCTAATAGTTTGAGCCTATTTAGAAACAGATTCTTTTGTTCTTTAAGCCACCAAGCAGCATTGTTCCTATCTCAACAATGACTTACCTAGCCTAATGTTCCTATCTGAACAATGACTTACCTATCCTAAAATGAAAACTTTGCTCTACTTCAGACTTACGACTTAGTTACTTCTAAATGTCTATTGACAAGAAAATTACATTAATTGACGTATTTATGTTTAGTAGCTAAATATATTAATAGGGAAGCCTATTAGTTTATTTTGCTACCAAGCATTTACACCAATTAGTGTATCTCTTAAGGAGGTAACTAAGTACAAACACTTTAATTAAACATCTATAAATATACGTGAACTCGTGACGTGGGCGCTCTGAATACGGTTGGTAAATATAGCGTTGAAATGTATTTATAGACAATCCCCTTTTATTCTAATTTTATCAGAATTTTGTCCTTTTTTTTTTTTGGTGGGTGTAAAATCATCGAATAACCCCTCCCGCTCTTGGGCAGAGCGAAAGGGAGTGTCAGACTTCTACTGACTAAAAACCACCCATGTTCCTTCTTCGCCCTCTATGTCGAGGCCGCAATAACCGGTGGACTACCCGCGGCCCCGACAGGCGTCGGCCCTTTCGGGCCCCTCCCATGTTGCTGACATCTCTTTGAGGCGCGCGTGGAACACGAACGCGCCGTCGACACGGCCTGTTTTCGTCGTGAGACGGACGGACGGCGAGTTAGCCCATCACTCACCGTCCACAGGCCCGCGTGGCCGGAGGTCATCGCGGGACCCCCGACGCCCGGAGCGCCTCCCGCGGCGGCTGGGACGAGAGGTTCTCTCCCTCTCGCGTTCCGCCACCTCCTTCGCTAGCATCACTGCTTCGCAGAAGGAGGCGACGGCGTCCCATTCCTCCTCGCCCCGGACCAAGGCTTGCACCAGGGCTGGGCGCGAGAGGTCGCCGCATAGACAATCCCCTTACATTCTAATTTTATCAGAATTTTGTACTTCATGATTACATTCAGAAATGATTACATTTTTTTGTTGGTCTTCGTATTAGGTTTTTCAAGGAGTCATTCTAAGTTTTATAAAATCATTTCCTTTGATGAAATGATGGTCTACTTCATCAAATACGATCTAATTAACCAAATCTCGCAAAACACTCATTTGGGTAATTGTATAATCCGTTATCATGCAGATGGCTTCAATGAGCATGCCTTTAAGCTAGGGCTCCCATTACCGGATTAACATAATGGCCGGTAATTGATTTAATCGCTGACAACGCCGTAGCAGAGCCCAATTGGAATATCTTTGTCATCTACATGCAGTTTAATTATATTGGGGAGCTGGATGATGGCGTGGGGGATTTTGTCTTCTGTGATTCAGTTTCGGAGAATAATGTTTGATTCTGTTCACAATATAACATCACGCTTAAAATCCCCAAAGTGCTAGGCAGAGCTGTATCTAGTACACGCTAATTTTGTCAGTCAGATGTTAAACAGGTGGCAAGCTTATTGCCATAGACCAGGCACAAATCCAGATTCCATTGGTGCTACTGATAAAAGATCTTGTTCATGGATATATGGAATCCCATACCAAACTGTGTCAACATCAAAATTTGTTTTTTATTGTCGATATTTATCATATTAACTCCTACAAAAGTTCTGTTTGTGAAATAAATCCGAGTTTCGGAGTCATTTTAGAAAATCAAAAGTAACCTCAAAACTAGGTAAGTAGGTATTGTAGGGAAACCTCTACGATGCGAAGTCAGTCGAACTGTCAAAATCAACTGACAGATCTAACAGAACGACTTTTGAACTGTTTGTGTGAACGCCATGTATCGGGAGTAAAACAATATTCATACTTTTATACTTTAAATTAAATTCCTTCTTCATAAATCAAATCCCAGCTGCATAATGTCGTAAAAAAAAATAACATTTTGATCTTGAAACTCGAGAAATCTTGGTACGAGATTTGGTCATTGTCTTTTCTGATCGAAAAATCCAATAAAACTTTATCCGACCCATTAATCGACACTGAGGAATTTATAGTAAAACATTTATATAAATACATATGTAAACATATACAAGGTTGACTGGTAGAGAATGCCTTGTGGCATTAAGTCCGCCTATGTATCACTATTGTGCATAAAGTTTAAATAAATAAATAAATAAAACATTCGATAAGAGTTAGGAACAGTCAGTGGCCTGCTTTTTCTGACCTGTTCAGACTCACTCTTCTTGTAAAACTGGCGAGGTAATGCAGGAAGCCGGCTTGTTGTTTGATAAATCCCAAGATTATGCAAAAATATAATGCAGTCAATAGAGAAGTATGTAAGAGGAATACTGCGCCGAATGCGCGAATTGGAATAATAATAATAACAACAGTCGAAAAACTATCGAAATACATAGAGTTAAAAGACGAAATAGCCCGACTTTGGTGCCTACAAAAAGTCATAATTGTCCCCATAGTTCTGTCTTCAACAGGAGTCATCCCCAAACAGCTTCATCACTCCCTGAGTTCCCTTAATTTACCAGCTAGCACCTACTACCTACTGAAGAAGGCAGTGATTCTAAACACATGCAGGCTAGTAAGAAAGTTTCTGCAGTGTGAGTCTGACAATATTATACAGACTGTTTATCCACACCCGCACTTAACCCATTTGATGAACACTTGGCTTAGGTCCGTGCAATCAGCAATTAACGGCTAGCCGGAGGAAATAAAATGTCGAAACAAAAAAAATAAAAAATAATCCAGTTCAATAAGAGAACCTCGTAAAAGCAGAGAAAGATAAGTAATACAAGTATCTAGATAAGGCTCGCGAGGTTGTCGACATATGGCACGTGAATACAGCAGTCATTGTGCCGATAGACGTGTCTGCCAATGGCTTAACAGCTAAAAGCCTCGACGAACATCTAAGGAGGCTCTCGCTTGGTAGCTGGATCAAGGGCTTGATTCAGAAGGCAGTACTTTTGAACACGGCGCGCATTGTCAGGAGGTTCCTCTCTCAAGAGCCCTGACCACCGGTAGCACGGACCCTGTTCCCAATGCCAGTGGGCCACTATTTTTTATGCGTGTAAATGTTTCTTAGATGCCTTTTTGTTATTAATATTTAAAAATGTATTTAATATGTTAGAAAACTAATAAAGGAAATAATAATCCAGTCAATACGTTTATCTGAATTTTAAACTAAAGAAATCCCTTACCTCAGTTGTATTAAAAGAATTGGTCTCAGCTGCTTCTAAGTCTTCCATGTCGTCACGAAAAAACCAATTGTCAAAATTTTGTTCTGTTTGTGTCTTATTCAAGTTTTTTGGCGGTGGTTTCGCTTCAAATCTCTCTTCGAATTCATGTACTGGTATCTCAAATTTCTTCTCTCTGTTATGTTCAGCGCTGGTGTGCTTCTTGTGGTGACGAAAAAACTTCTTTCGAACAAATTGGGATACTGTTTTGTTTTCTGCTGTGGTTAAAGTGTTCTGGCTTGTACGTTCACCTGAATGTATGTTTCTTAGCCTGAAAAGAAATATTTTATTAAAACTTTTAATTATTATATAATGCCACGCCTGTAATCCTGGAAGGGTTAGGCAGGGGTGTACTTAATACACCCACATTTCAGCAATTATGTTAAGGTCCCCTGTAAAAGGGGCTAAGGCTATTGCCATTAACTGGGCACAAATCCGACAGCCAATTACTAAAAAGTTCTTGATGGAAAAATCCAGTAACACTTTGACTGGCATGAGAATCAAACCCAGGACGGGATTGCGACCACAAGACTAACAAGGCACTCAATGAATATTCTTCATCAAATTATTTAATGAATTCTTTTTCTTCCGCCATCATTATTTTAATTCAAGACAGAATGTAGACCGCAGGCTCAGTAAACATTAGGAAGGAAAAAGGCAAATAGCTGAACGGAGCACTTCGATAGTCCGGTCGAGTCTCGTTTAAATAAAGTTAATGAATGACCGTATTATCTATGTAGATTGCAAATCTAAATGCACTGCATATTTAAGTGTGCTTTCTGTGTACTTTGGTACCCTTACTAAGAAAACACGAACACCTTATTTCGAATAAATCATTCATCCAGTTGCTGATACAGGGTAGAGTAGCAGGCACGAAGCACCATCAAAAATCCCCCACCCGATGGACAGACTCCATCAAATCTGTTACCAAGATCCCGGCAAAATATGCTCGCCATGCAGCAAATGAAGACAGGTGTAAAAGGATCGCGAAGGCAGCGACCGCAGTTGTGGGTTACCCCCATGACCACGTTCACTAAGAACGGCTAAGAAGATGAAGAACTTCCATACGAGTCAACAGCTACCAACCACACAAATTCGGACTCCGGAGTGCTTCTGAGAAATTCCTGATAGTAAAACTTAACCACTTTGCTCGACATTAAATTGAACCAAAATAGTATTTCACGTTCAGCTGTAGCACCTGCGACCACTTGATCATCATGGCCGTCTTCAGCACAACCATATTTTTTTTATTGAAATCACAAAAAGCTAGATTCATTCAAAGTAAGATGTTCTTGTTGATGATGAAGCTGGCACAGGAATGTAGATATTGGTACAAGAACAGAGATGGCTTTATCCACATCTAGCAGTGGGGGAATTCAGGCTGTAAATAATCATGATGAGGCCGTTCTATTCATAACGTGCACAAACGTAATTAAGTAAATCCACAAACGTCAAAACCAAAAATTCACAGACTCAAAGCGTCACACACACAGACAAAAACAATATAAATCCTAGCATAACTCAAGATTCAAAACTCATAGTAAATAAGGTACTCATAGTCGCAGTCGCAATTACGGTACGAGGCTTCACAGGATTCAATAGAGCCGATCCTTTGCTCAACGGCGAAGTAAAAAGAGCGCAGTGAACAGACACTAATGAGTCTTTATTAGAACACCAGTATTGGCTGGAGACGAAGAAAGTTGCTTCGAAAGTTTGAACGATTTGGATTGGAAAGAGGGTTTAGTAAGAGCTAAGCTAGGTTAAATGTTTTCTATTGAAGAGGATGCTAATGATGTAAAATCCGGGCTATTCTCTATTCCCTTCGTACTTGTTTTCTTTCGAAAATTTATCAAGTAGTACTGTTTATATTTTTGTGTGATAGTTCAAATTTGCTTAGAATAGGGGGGATCGGACTGAGTCAAAAAATATGATTCTAATTAGTCTGTTAGATTATTGAAAAATATTGGATACGTGTTTTTTGTTTTACCAAATTAATAAAAATTGAAGAAGATAAAAATCACGGTTGTGACGTCATTTGTAGGTAAAAAATGTACTGACATGTGACGTTTTCGAAGAGTTCACGAGTTTTCGAAGCACTGTCTTCATTTTTTGTTTATGCGAAAAAAGAAAAAATATGTGTTCAATATATTTTGGAAATCTATCTGACGGACTAATTCGTTTTTTTTTGTCTGATCCCCTATTATGAAACTTTCTCGACAGATTATTTATTAACAAGAAAGATGATTACAAAAGGTGACAAGCAAAATGTGAGAACGTTAAAATTATTGAGTTGTGCTTGACTGTACTAATTTTTAAACTCACCATGTGCTGCCTTGCAAGGCGTTTAAATAATGTCTACACATCGTTTTAATAATTTTCGGAAAGCAAGAAAGGGGGGAATTAGTACTAACCTAAAATCCTACTATTAAGATACACAAAAAGAACTATTTCATATTAACTAACCCTAGAAGACACACAAGGCCCTAGCAAAAATCGAACGATTGTTGTAGCGAACAATTTCTCCTACGTTATTTTAGGTTTTTAGACGAAATTTATTTTCGTTGGATCCCACTTTTAAATTCATACAGTATTATAATATTATTTTAAAAATATATGAATAACGTGTTATAATTAAAAACACTCTAATTTAGGTTACATTTCAGTCTTATTTGGCAAACACAGACAGGGCACTTAAGAAACAAATCGGTAACAGGTTGCCAACCAAGCGGTTTATTGAGTAAAATTGGATAATGACAATAAATTGTTTGTGACATGGGGAACAAGGAAAATTTGATAAAATCAAATTGTTTGATGATTTGATTGATTTAGAAAAACAATTTCCTTTTCAGGAGTTTTTGTGGTTTAATATTCTGCTTTGTATTTTGAAACTTTTATCAATAAATAAAAATCTCCTTGGAAAGCGAGATGCTCGACTGAAAAGTAAGTTATTTGAAACGCCTATAGGAAGAGCCTATACAGTGTGGTTCGATAATGATTATCGATACTTTAACTTTAATTAATACTTTAATTATAAACACCGTTTCTAAGGACAAATACACTTTTTTAAATACTCCTAATACATAACATAACATCACGCCTGTTATCTTTTAAGGGTTACTTAGAGGTCCCGTCGGGGCTGCGGGATGTTGTAAGAGATACTGCGGCCTCGACATAAAGGGCTAAGAAGGAACATGGGTGGTTTTTACTCAGTAGAAGGCTGAAAATCATCAAATCCTTTCGCTCTGTCCAAGAGCGGAAGGATTTGATGATTTTCAACCCGCCAAAAAAAAAAGTTAAAGGCATCCTTAATCGTACATTGCCAGTTATATATTTTTTATTTTATCCCATAGGAGGGAAGCCTATTGTTATCAACCGGGCATAAATCCAGCCTCCGTAGCCACTTCCAATCAATTCCAGATGGAAAACCCAACAACACTTTGCCCGACCTGGGATCGAATCCAGGACCTTTTTTTTTTTGGCTGGTGGAAAATCATCAAATAACCCCTCCCGCTCTTGGGCAGAGCAAAAGGGAGTGTCAGACTTCTACTGACTAAAAACCACCCATGTTCTTTATTAGCCCTCTATGTCGAGGCCGCGATAACTAGTGTACAACCCGCGGCCCCGACGGGATCGAATCCAGGACCTTAAGCTCAGCAGACGGGCTTGCGACCACTAGACAAACGAGGTAAATACTACAGAATAAGAAGTTTAATATTTTGCTTGTAGTTGAATACGTCACTGATCTCTACCGCAATATGGCTGCCGACTTGAGAACTCCTTGAAAATGAATTAAATCATAGACCGTTTCATGAAGAGGAACTTCATGCTTTCTTACGATTTTTTCATTCCGCTGCACTAAATATAAATTAATGCTACCAAGATGCTTGAGGAGTCTAATTCTGTTCTATTTTATTAAAAGCTTAACTGGATCTTAATAATTAAAAGTTTAAACTTATTCAAGGGAGAAAATATATGCTGACTTTTTTATGGAAAAGGGTATCTATTCAATATTTTTTAAGTACTTGTACCGTTGTACGTTTGTGAAAAAACATTTTGTCTGCCAACCAAATGTTAGTAATTGATTTATTTTTGGGTAAATGATTTAGAAAGTTTAGTAGACAGGAAAAGACATTTAGACTTACAAGAAGTATTAAATGAAAGGCTAAGTGAAAAGAAGATAGGAAAGTTAAAGCCATACCGTCTTCCATTACCGTGTCTCCGTCTTCGATGTCTGTTCCTTCTGCCACCAGTCTCCTCCATCAAGTTCTGAAGACTCTCCGTTGGCCGCAGCAAGTTAGGTTCATATAACTTCCCATCCATGTCCAAGTCTGTCTTGTTTATAATCTTCTCTTCCTCTTGCTCACTCGAAGGCAAAACACCATTAGTTGGAGCAGGAGCTACAGTTATATTATCAGGCATACCCTTAAACTTTAGATTATTTTTAGAATCTCCAGTAATCTCTCTACTATTACTCTGAATCTTGTTAGTGATCTCATCCATTTTATTAGACACATTAGTGATTTGTATATGAGGGTAAAACTCTTCTAAATTGAGAATGTGATTCGTTGACACGTTTACTACGAGAACTCCGTCTTGTTCTAAACTCTCTGATTCGGTTAGGTTATCTTGTACTGTAGTTTGGTTCAAGTGGTCCGTTTTAGTTTGATTGGCTGCATTAGTGTAATTGTCTAACATTTCTTCCGGAGGTAATTTGCCGTTTTTTAACAACAGCGATTTGTCCAAACCTGAAGGTAGAATCTGGAATGGAAAATGTCTTGTTAAGTTAATTGGTTCAGGAGGGGCTTTGTCTATGATGTTAAATAAATTGTTGTTGATCTTTTCTTTTATGTAAATTAAATTTACAAAAGAATCGGTGCTTGTAGTTCAGTAATAAACTTAATTTAAAACAAGTAAATGTGTACTTGATGAGCACAGTAGCTTCTTATTCACATTTTTATCATCAATATTTCACAACGCTTATATATAAGAATTTCTTATCAATTTCGTTCGCAACAGGTGGTAATTGAAGTCGTGGCTGTAAAAGACAGGCGATTGCTTTCGAAATGTTTTTTGACAGCTTTGAGAAGATCTTTCAAATATATTTGATCATGCGTAAAAGTTTTGTAAGCCATTTACATAATATTAAAATCCTTTAATCTTACAAGAAGTAACCACAATTGTTATTTTAATTATGTTTTCGTTAATTGATACTGATTTTAGCGCTTTGCTACATATTTTCATGATCATTATGTGCATAGCTAAGGAGTGGAATACCCTACCTCTGTCGGAATTCCCAAGTTCATACGACCCCAATCTATAGGTTGCGAGTTAAAAGGCTTCTAATAGGGTAGCCATTAGGGTTCCATCGTCGATCTCAAAAAAAATACTGTCTACTTTTAGGCCATATTTAAATTAACTCATTCCTTGTTTCATACCTTCGTCATCAGCACAGCATCGTTGTACTTCTTTGGCTTCTCCTGTGACAATGGCAGTGGCTGCTTCGTCCTCTTCCTCAGTATATCTGGAAGTCCTTCCTCTTCTACTTGCAGTCCTTCTAGTAGCACCTCCTTCTTCAGCCTCTCGACCTCCTCTTGGAGTGATTTGTTGATTTTGTTGACAGGTGCACTCGTCGGTGGCTTAAAGTAGTCCACGTTTGGTATCGCGATGTCGCCTTGGAAATTTTCTGTAAAGAAAAGTATATTTTAATGCGTTATCATGCCATAACCTAATAATGCACTTACATACATTTCGCGTGTTATATTTCAATCCCATTTAATAGGGGCGATCTTATCAAAGGGATGAGTGTTCAATCTTGTATATTTTGTACTACTTGATTTTGTCCATAGAGTCTCAGAGTGGAAAATATTTATCAAAAATCTGTTGTTGTGTTCAGTTTATATTACACATGAGTTAATAGGTTGCTTTGGTAAATATAGAACTCGTGTAAAGGTGTTTTTATGTAAAATAAAATTAGAATAACATCTTAAAAAAAAACCAAGTCATACTATGAGTCGTAGTCACGTGGCATAAAACCAAGATATTAGTCTAAGGTTATAAAAATATTGACTCATTGGTAATAAATTGACATTTCCACGACACCATACTACTCAGAAAACCAGACACGTACGTCATAATCCTTTTTTCCTATTATTTTAACGAGTGTCGAAAATCTACACGTGACACCCGGTACCAACGGATCTAGATGTGCTTTCCGACGCATGAAGGTAACTTGGCACATAATGGGTGGTCGACCATCCACAGACCAACCTAGGCAGGACCTAACCTAGCTGGTTGACTTAAAGATCGACCCGAGTGGCAGTTCTTATTAAGCCACGAGCTGAAGTCACACTGCTCAGATTCTGATAATAAATCTGAAATCATGATTGCTTGTCTACGTCACCTATAACAATAAGTAATCTCCCACTAAATCAACAAGCATCCTTAACACCCAATACGCACACATTGCCAATAACTATCAATAGGATCTAATTTGTGTGTGACATCTATTAAGTAAGACCATTAGCTAGTTGCCCGCACTGCGCCGGACCGCTGTTGTCCAATTATTGCGAACTAGCGCTCTGGTTGTGAATAATTTGCGTAGTTTTTTTGTTTATCGGAGTTTGTAAGGCTGTCTTGATTTAAATGTCGGTGGTGAGAATTTACTCTATACATATAGTCATCATCACCATCATCATTTCAGCCAAAAGACGCCTATGGCTGGACACAGGCCTCCCCCAAAGTGTGGCCACATTGATCAATATAATACAGGGTGTAAATTAACCCTTCACACATACGTCAACCAAGCATTCTGTACATCAAACTAAGTACCCCTAAACAAAAATTTTTGCTGGTAATTTTTTTTTTTTTGGGGTCAAAAATCACATTTTACGGTAAAACTCAATGTTGCACTCTTAAAACATTGTGCTAGTGCGTGCTTTGAATAGTAAACAGTAATTTATGGAGGTAATTTAAGTAAAGTTATAACCTGAAAAACTAGCATTTACGAAAACAGCTGTGCATAATGCATAATTTGGAACTTTGACCCCAAATATCTCCGTTCCCAGGTATTGTCTAGAACCAAAATAATCGCAGTGGTGGGGAGAACAAGTGCCCTTCGTTTCCGTTAAGGGTACTTTTACACCCTTTGTAAAATATAGCAAACAAAGAATTAAAAAAATAAGAATTTTAAAAATAACTTCGTAAACAGGACCAATATAAAAATCGATCAAACTCTTACTTAACTATTAGGAATCTTACTATATATTTTTAATTTGTTTTCAAATAACTTTTGAGCCAGTAGATGTTATTTAGATAATATTATATTAACACGTATACAGTTCATAAAACTTTGCAAATTATTTATCCCTAATCCCGCTAAAAATATTCAAAGTTTTGACAGATCGTGGTACCATAGATCACCTTAAGGTACATATAAATATTTCTCAGTAAAGAAACCTCCTTTGTACCAAAGCACTTATAATAAACCTCCTTGGAAATCTCCAAGACTGAAATCCCGACATGCATTCAAATTTAGAACGTTCCAAATGCTAAATGTTACCAAAACGCGTCACCGATTGCATGCGGCCATTAACAACACCGTACATCTGCTGCGATCATAAAATTTAATCGCCGACCCGTGTCTATGTCCCAGATGTTGCCTAACGCTGGTTGGCAATTAATTAATTGCGTATGTATGCTTACACGGCGCGTATTGGACATGACGGTTTACGATAGTACGGCCGCATGAATATTCATGTGCGGTCGTGTTTGAGAATTGAATTTGATTATGGTGGAGGTTTCGCGTAGGTTGTTCAAATCAGCTGTTAATTTAATTAACGTTTGTCACAGGTTTTGATTTTGTTTTAATTGTCGTTATTGAATTTGTGGTGAATTATTTTTAGTGAATAATAACTGCAATACCGTTTAAAATTGAAAAAAAAAAGTGTTTGCTTTCAGATTCTGTATTAATTTCTAATGATCAAATATACTGAAAATATCAATCTAACATTGATATTTTCAGTTTTTCAAAACACAAAAGATAGCGTTTAAATTTATATAGGTATCTATAGAGAAAAACAAGAAAACAATCACATACTTATGTATTTAGTCTTTTATGAAACCTACACTTTCCCCAGAATAAACACACCCACCGACCGTCATTCGCGTTCCACCATAAAATCATGTTGTAGACCGACTTGCTACGAAACCGCTACGCAAACACTTCGTAGCAAACACGTGTAGTAAGTGCTACGAGACTACGATGTAATGCTACGCGCGTAGTTCGCAGGTTCTACCACATTATTATTATTATGTTGTACTAAACTACTATAGACAAACACTGTCATTCTGTGGTATATATAAGTTTCTATGTTATTGTCAGTATGTGCAGATACCGAGACCAGATATCTCGTCTAATTCTAAATCAAAAATCAAAAATCTAAATCAAAATATTTTTATTTCACATAGGCCTACATGGGCAATCACATGGGCAAATCCTTTATAAAACGTAAACTTTGCCAGAAAATCCTTTCTGGCAAAGTTTACGTTTTATAAAGGATTTGAATTTATTAAGGCTTAAATTTTGAATGTAGCTTGGTAGTTTACTATAAAAGCGAATACATTGGCATCTAAATGATCCACCTATTTTCTTGAGCCTTGTTGTGGGTACAATATATTTATGTCTATTTCTTGTATTTATATTGTGAATATCACTATATTTCTTAAACAACTTTATATTTTTGTGAGCATACAAAAGATTTTCATAAATATACTGAGAGGGAACAGTCATTACATTAATTTCCTTAAATTTTTCTCTCAGAGAGTGTCTCGGACTCAATTTATAAATAGATCTAACCGCCCGTTTTTGCAAAACAAAAATGGTCTGAATATAAGCGGCATTCCCCCACAATAGAATGCCGTACGACATTACGCTATGAAAATAACTAAAGTACACTAAACGGGCTGTCGCTACATCGGTTAAATTACGAATTTTTCGAACTGCGTATGCTGCAGAGCTCAGCTTTTTCGACAATTTATCTATATGAGGCCCCCACTGAAGCTTAGCGTCTAAAGTTAAGCCCAAGAACACCGTGCTATCGTCAGGATTCAACTCTTCGCCCTTAACCAACACACGAGTTTTCACCTGCCTAACGTGAGGTAGTGTAAACCTAATGCTCTAGGATTAATAGTATTCATGTATTGTAATCAAATAATTTATAATCGTAATTGGGTTAGGTATAGCAATATAAATAAATAAATAAATAAATATTCCACAACTATCACACAACGCCATCTAGTCCCAAGCTAAGCAGAGCTTGTGTTATGGGTACTAGACAACTGATAAACATACTTATATATTTCTAAATACATACATATTATAGATAAATTCCACCCAGACACAGAACAAATGATCGTGCTCATCACACAAACATTTGTCCTGGGTGGGAATCGAACCCACGACCTCCAGCCTAGCAGTCAGGGTCACTAACCACTAGACCAACAGGCCAGTCAAATCAATAATCAGTCAGTCAATATAACTATCACATATGAATAGGCGTAGATGAGGAATTGTGATTTATTTTCTTTTTTTATTTAACGAGCTGAGCCCGTGCTGAGGACGAGTGGGAAATCATCAATAACTCCTCCCGATCTGGGCGGAGTGGATAGGAGTGTCAGACTTCTACTGACTAAAAACCACCCATATTCCTTCTTAGCCCTTGCTCGACACCGCGGTATCTCTTTCGATCAACCCGCAGCCCCAACGGGCGTCGGCCCTTGCAGGTCCATTCCATATTGCTGACATCTCTTTGAAGCGCGCGTGAGACACGAACGCGCCGTCGACACGGCCTGTCGTCCTCATAAGACGGACGAATGGCGAGCTAGGGCTCCGCCCAAGCGGGGCAGATTCCAAAAACAACCGTGTCCGTTGAGGACCTGCGTCAGACGGAAGGTGAGGGCGCCCCGCAAGCCACTCCTCAAACAGGGGACTTGCCGCCACTATCGTGGCGTGCCCTGAGCCCTGCAAATTTGTTTCGTCTGTTTTATTTTTATTAAATTTGATTTTTTTTTTACCAATTTTAAGGGTTTTAATTATTTACACAACCATAAATCTTATTCGAAAATAAATGCCTTAGTCCTTAAAACATCAACTGTCTGCCAGTAAAAGTCTTGTCAAAACCAATCCGGCTATTTTGGACAATAACCGGAACACACAAATTCATACAAAAGACAGACAGACAGACAGAATTTAGGAAAAAATGTTTTGTTATAAGTGCTATTCTTTACAATGTTACCAGAAAAAAGCTATTATTTTGACTACTTTTGTTACAATTCTTCAATTGTATTGATTTGTATAGATTTATACTTGAACATAATCTAACAACATTATGTTTGCTATCAATAATGAAGACTACCAAACAACCACATTTCCTCAAAAAAACTAAGTATAGCAAAAACTTGACTGACAGTTTACCCCCAAAACCAATTCAACTATACTCATGATATCTTATAAACCACCATCATACATTAGCATAAAAATTGTGTCGTAATCTAAAGTGTCACAGTTAAAAGCTGTTTCATTGTATTATGCATTTTCCACCGACTGCTCATCGAGGCTCTAAAACTCCGTTTACACTAACAGTGTTCCCGCAGATTTGTAAATATGTTGCGTTGGTACAAGTTTCCACTAGCACCTGACTGCAATCAGACCCTGATTGCAGTCAGGTGCTGTTCGTAGTTTACCGTGCTAGATTCAAAATTATGGATTACGAGTGTTATTACAGCTGCTGCTGTGAGTGTGGTCTGTAGTTTTGAACTAATTAGGACCAAGCCCTATTTTTTACCCGACTGCGTCGAAGCCCAAAAGCATATTCTAAATATTGAAAACTCAACATAGGTACTTATTTGTTGGTACATTAAGAAACTCTCGACAACAAAATTTATAAAAATAACTCTGGTCGTGTTTATACGACCATATTCTTTTGAAACGACTGCATTGATATTTTCTAAATTTTTGCTTAATCTAGCCATTGTACATTAAGTTATATTTTTGCAATTCAATTATAATTATTGTAACTTAATATTGTTACTTTGTATAATAACAAATATTATGAGATTTCAACTCTGCAAAAGACCCAAATGCGTATCGTAGAACTGTCCCTATCAGATTTATTACTAAAGCTCCAGGTTTACACCATGTCCGTTCTCTAATGTGTTGTCGAAATACATTCCAGCCGCAGTCGTACAACAGTGTAGAGGGACCGTTATGCATTGTATAATTTAATCGGGACGCCGCATTGCATGCAATCTGAATGCAATCGATTGCGTTCGCTACATATCGTTTTGTTGTCCGTTTAAAGGAAATTGAGTGGCATTGATACAGGTTTACAATAAGTGACTGTTATGAGTCGATTAAAGTATTACGGAGAGATTGCGGACAAGATATCGGAAACTGGTATTTTCAGGTTTTACTTGAGTATCTGTCTGATAACTCGAAGCTAAATAGAAACAGCTATTTGGTCGATCTATAGTTTAGGACGCGCTAGCCAAGGATGGGCCGTGGATGGGTGACCAATCACATATCGAGTTATTTCCGTGCCTCGGAAAACACGTCAAGCCATAGGTCCCGGCTTTTATTAAAACTTTTTGATCTTTGAAGTATCTCTAAAAGATCCTCTAAAAACTGAGCGGACCGGTGCGATTGAACCTATAAACATGTCAATTGTGTTAATTTGACCGATACGGCGTTTTTTTCTTCTAGTGGAATGCGGAAGGTTTTCTTTATTTTGTGAAACAGACAGATATAAAATGTAGTAAATTTGATTTAAATCCGCTAATTAATTTGCTTAAAAACATGGTAAAAAAAACGCTAAAATAAAATAAAAATAAAAGGACCAAAACAAACACCTTCACAAAAAGAGATCACACAACTCAATAACAAGTGATACCATATCGTTCTGTTCACTGTATTTCCCAAGTGTACTGTGTAAGATACAGGAGGCTGCAATGTAAGCCTCCACTATATTTTACTTATTTCCATTTTAAAATATTTCAATATGACGGATATTTATTCCGAATAGCCGGGGATCGGTGCGCGATCCTTGATATCAGGGTTGGCACTAACGAAAATATTTATTTATCACTACATAATATCTTATTAAGAAACAAACAAAATAAAAAGAGTTTATGAGATGAGATATTATAAAACAAAGTCCTACGCCGCGTGTGTGTCTGTTAAACTCAAAAACTACTGCACCGTTTTTCATGCTGTTTTCTTCAGTGGATAGATTGGTTCTTGAAGAAGATTTCTAGTATGTAATTTATCCCTGGAATAGGTTCCCATGAGTTGCGGGAACGGGATCAAAATTTCATGATTACTTTTGGTAGCGATAACCGGTATCCGTGCAGGCGAAGTAGTTGGTCTAGAGGACGCGATCGCGGCTGCTTGATCCGGCTCGAAGGACCAAAATAAAGGTAGGGGATGCAAACACTCATTGTCATTACTGATGTTGCCGAGGCGACTCTATCCGTCTTATTACAAAACGTGGTTTAAAAAAAGTACTGGGTTTAGTACAAGCTTTGATCCATGACCTTGACTAAACCGTATTACAAAACGAAGTTTAACGCTAGTCCTAGAACAATCATATGGTACCAAAATACGTCAAAGTTAAACCATCGTGACCCCTAGTTTAACTATGGTACTAAATTGTCAAAAGATGGTTTTCGTTGATTTATCTTAGTATTTTAGCCGAACTGTAGGTTATATTGCATCAACTTTAACTTGTACATAGTTTAGTGCATCAAATATGTCAGTTTTATGCATCATTAACCTTTTCTTTTTTCTTTGGTTAATCCATTTACTTAAAAAACAACTTTAATGCACACGCCACACACTATCTCACCACAAAAGAATACGGTACTGTTCTTTTACTTGTATTTAATTAATAATCTTGAAGTGACACCGGATATTTTAGTTTACTTTAAGTTGTAACATAAACATTTCGATAACATTACTCGTATTACGCGCGCCGCTCAGTTCACTCCGTTATACGCTCTAGATCGATAGTTGTTACAAAACAGAACAATAATTATTGAATTGTGAACATGAATTTAAAAAAATACGTCTGAATATTGAAATACCTTTAAATAACAATACGTTTGGTACTAAATAGTCCTTTGTTGGTCTACGATTTGTAATACGATTTGCTAGTACGGTAAGAAACCTAGATCTTTTAGTTCTGGTTTAAACCTTGTACATAAGGAAGTTTTTATAATAAGATGGTATGGGTCTGATGATGAAATAAAACCTACCATCACGAGACATTCGTGGAACACAGATTTATTAAATTAATGTGTTTACACAAATTACCTTTAATGATAGGTACGAAATGCCGAGCGCACTGAATGCACGGCGCGTTAGTATGCACATTAATTTGCAGTTACGTACAAAATCTATAGTTAGCCACCCCTAGCTACATTTCACCATACATAGAGGTGGCAAGCCAGGCGATACCCATCCCGACATCGGCGGGTCGCAGGTGATATATCGTATATCGAAGAGGTGATGCCAATTTTAAAACGTATACACCTCAAAACATGTTTTATTTGATATTCTGAGAATCGGAAAATTTTGATGTGAAATATGAAGCGTGGGTAACATGTAAAAGGTTTTGAACATGTTACGTTATTTCTTTTCACCAGACTACGACGACGCCAAAAGCAGGGGGAAATGATTTTGGCAGTCGATGTATGTATGTATGTTCCACCGTAGCGCTTATACTACTGAACGGATTTTAATAAATGAGGTGTCAATAGATTCGTAAGAATAGCCCAGGTGACATAGGCTGGGCTGCGGGTAGTCCTCTGGTTATCGCGGCCTCGACATAGAGGGCGAAGAAGGAACATGGGTGGTTTTTAGTCAGTAGAAGTCTGACACTCCCTTTCGCTCTGCCCAAGAGCGGGAGG
This sequence comes from Diarsia rubi, assembly GCA_932274075.1. Classification (NCBI taxonomy): domain Eukaryota; kingdom Metazoa; phylum Arthropoda; class Insecta; order Lepidoptera; family Noctuidae; genus Diarsia; species Diarsia rubi. The sequence goes on along the minus strand of OW026417.1, from coordinate 18,428,003 downwards.
GGTTATTCGATGATTTTACACCCACCAAAAAAAAAAAAAAAGGTGACATAGGCTACATAAATTACTAATGGCAACAGCAGCTGACTTCAGTATCAATGAGAACGCTATGAAGTGTATCAGGTATTACTGTATTACTGTCCTCTATAATAATTTTACTTATATTTAAATTAAAATATAAAAATTCAATATATGAATATCAGACAAGAATTATTTTCTTGTTTTCTACATTTAAGACCGCGGTTTGTAGCCGGCTTTAGTTTTTTAACTTATTTTATATCTACACTAATATTATAAAGAGAAAAGATTTGTTTGTTTGTTTGTAAGGAATAGGCTCCGAAACTACTGGATCGAGATGAAAAATTCTTTCACCGTTGGGAAGCTACACTATCCCCGGGTGACAGGCTACTTTTTATCCCTGTAGGGGAGGGGGGGGAACTACGCGGGCGAAACCGCGTGTCGTTCGCTAGTTATTTATAACTTTCTTTTAAATTAAGCACTGATGCTTATTGTATTTCCTTATATTGGTAATGTGTTGTATGTGTATTTTTTGTTGGGTCTCCTTGTATGCTCGTCAGGTTTCTGTGAAAAATCATATTTTTCTTTTTTTATACACAACATAGAACAGCGGTGGCCCAGTGGTGGCGGCCCTGACTTCCAAAACAGTAGGTCGTGGGTTCGAACCCAGGCAGGCACTTTACTTTGTGTAATTTATTTCATCACCGCTGCTCTCAAAACGGTACAGGAAAACATTGTGAGGAAACCGACATGTCTTAGAACCACTGGGTCCGCGAGGTAGAATATAGCCCATTCCCTCTCAGAGAGAGGAGGCCTGTGTCCCAATAGTGGGAACATTAATAGGCTGTTGATGATGATTGATGACACACAACACAACATCACCCCTGTAGTCCCGAAGGGTTAGTCTGAGGTGTGCTAACACCACACACACCCACATTTCTCTAGAAACGTGTGTCCCAAGAAATATGACCGAACCCATTGCCATCAACCGGGCACGAATCCAGACTCCGTGGCTGCTACTGGGAAAGTTCTGATAGAAAACCAAATAACAGTTTGCCTGACCCGGGAATCAAACCTTGGACTCTCATACTGAGGAGAAGCTGTTGCGATCACTAGAGCAACGTGGCAGTCTTTTTTCGAACTGACGGGAATGGAGTATTTTTTTTTTATAAAACTACAAGTTACGTAACAATGAGATCTACGAGTATACATGTTTTTTCACAAATGTATCATAAAATAATGGAGTGAAGGTATATTTTCGTAAATCCTTTCCAGACAAAGCACAAACAAAACTTAGATTAAACCAATCTAAACTCTAATGGGAACAGGGACATCAGCGCACAACTAACACACCCGTTTGATAACTAAAGTTAACCTAAAACTAAACACAAAGAAAGAAAGAAAAAATATTTTTTGGTCTCACACAGGACAAGAAATAAATAATAAAATAAAAATTGACTTAAAAACGAAAAATATGAAAACTTAAAAAAAAATACAAAATTCTACAAATATATTTATTAATACATTTATTTTACAAAGTCCTACTAAATTTAAAACGAAAATAAGTACAGTATTTCTTCACTAATTTACCTCTTTATCTTGGAATTAGGGGTCAGGTAATGCTGGGCACAGACTGTACTAAAATATGTACGTGAGGGTAAAGTCAAGCTCTTTAAACTAGTCAAGTCTCACATTATTCAAATCTCGTTAACTACGAACTGCCTGCACCAGTTTGAGCCGGTTTAATCCGGTATTATCCGCTTATAACCAGTAATGTGCATCTAAGTGGCGGCCCTGTTTTTTGTAAGGTTTCCCTGGTGATGCGATTTCGTGGTCTTTATCAAAAGATTATCGTGGCTTTTACTATGATAAATCAGTTTATAATTTTAGTTTAACACACACACGATAATAGGGTAGTTAACAAAAAAAAAGTAATTAGTCCGTCAGATAAATTTTCAAAAAATATTCGACACTTTTTTTTTTTTTCACGTAAACAAACAATGAAGACGATACAGTGCTTTGAAAACTCGTGTAGTATCATTTTCAAAGACATGAGTATGACATTCTTTACCGGTGAGTGACGTCACAACCCCCCACTCAAATCTTTGACGCGTTTTAACTTCGTCAAATTTTATTGATTTGCTAAAACAAAAAATACGTATCCAATATTTTTCGATAATCTGAAAGACGGACTACTTTGCTAGCCGTTCAAGTGACGTCACTTTATGGTGCCTTTTTTTTTTTTGGTGGGTGTAAAATCATCGAATAACCCCTCCCGCTCTTGGGCAGAGCGAAAGGGAGTGTCAGACTTCTACTGACTAAAAACCACCCATGTTCCTTCTTCGCCCTCTATGTCGAGGCCGCGATAACCAGAGGACTACCCGCAGCCCCGACAGGCGTCGGCCCTTTCGGGCCCCTCCCATGTTGCTGACATCTCTTTGAGGCGCGCGTGGAACACGAACGCGCCGTCGACACGGCCTGTTTTCGTCGTGAGACGGACGGACGGCGAGTTAGCCCATCACTCACCGTCCACAGGCCCGCGTCTACGGTGGTCGGAGGTCATCGCGGGACCCCCGACGCCCGGAGTGCCTCCCGCGGCGGCTGGGACGAGAGGTTCTCTCCCTCTCGCGTTCCGCCACCTCCTTCGCCAGCATCACTGCTTCGCAGAAGGAGGCGACGGCGTCCCATTCCTCCTCGCCCCGGACCATGGCTTGCACCAGGGCCGGGCGCGAGAGGTCGCCGCCGCCGATCGCCGCTACGAGAACACGGCGGGGCTCCGCCCAAGCGGGGAATTTATGGTGCCTTACAATTGTTTTTTAACGTACGAACCATGAAAAAGCGTCTACAGAGAATTAGGTTCGGGTATTGGTTTTGGTCGCTAGGGAAGCATTAGGTACTTATTTTTTTTTACTTTGTCCATCTAGGTAAGAAGTTCAGCATTTTGGCTTGGCAAGGAACATGTTAAGGTGAGTTATACATACTAGAAGCAATTTTCATGCAATACTTAAGTAGGGAAAAACTTGCTTATCAATTTTTGTGAGTCAAAGTTCACATATTATTAATATAAGTAGGTACTAAGAAAAATTGCAATTCACAATATTGTTTTAGAGTCATAAGTCCGAAATTGATAGAAGGCAATTCTATTTCAGTTAAACTCTGCTGGTAATATTTAACTCTGGAAATTAACAGTCCACTTCTTATTAAATGAATAAATACCTAACTAGCAAAATCCAGAAAACTCACTATAAAACTAATCACCCAACTACATAGCAACATAGTAACATAAGTAGAAACTGCAAGCTAACTGTGAGGTATCCCATTCATCAGACAGCATGTAATAGCTTTGTCTCAACGGAACTGCGAGCACAAAGCGTAGGAACATGCCTTTTCAACGAGAGATGCGCCTGAAAATGAGTGCCTTGCGTGAATGAGTATTGAGGTTGCGAAGAGGTTTTATTCTTGGGTTTAAAAGGTAGTGTGTGGAATAGAATTGTGTGTTTAATGTTATACTACGGTCTACCACTTTTCGCTCTTATACCGTAAGTGATAAGGTTGAAAAGTAGTCGACCCTCAGTAAACTCTGCAGCAGATAAAGCTGTAATTTCTACTATGATATGGCCTCGCTTTGTATAGATTTCCCGTAAATTGGAAGAACCATATAAAGTGGATTTACTTAGCTTAATTACCTAGTCGTCGTGCATACCATGCTGAAACTGGCCAAAACCCTGGTCCTGGGTAAAACCATGTGATTAAACAAAAAATTCGAATAATTGTAACACTCTCTGTGTCGCCATGTGAATATACATAATGTTCACGAGAACTTAAATAATGTTATTATGCAGCAAAGCGATTTGAATGTCTTCGATAAGGGAAGACTACACAGAAATCATAGGTAGGTAAACATTTTGTAACGACCTGAACAAAGCTTAAATCTCAGGACATAAGTTCTTCGAAGTTCTGCGTCCCTGGTAGTTCAACTTTAGGACTGTAGTAATATGTGATAGTCTGTTTATCACCATACATAACAACGACACGCCTGAATTCCCCGAAGGTAAAGTACCTTAGTTATGCTGAAGTCCTATTAACGTTATAAGGCCCGCGCCTATTCTTACAAACCGGGTCATATGTTCAGAGTTACAAGAATTCGTCATCATCAACCTAGCCATTTTTCAACTATGTTTGGGTCGGGTTTAAATCTAACAGAATGCATCTGAATACCAGTATTTTATATGGCGCGACTGCCTATTTGACCTTCAGTAATTAATAAGTACCGAATGGGTAATACGGAGCCCCATGGTAAAACCGTTGTTGTTTCGGCCATTGAATACCTATAACAACAGTATCAAAGATCTTCAATAAAATTGACACCCGAAACCAATGACTTAACGTGCTTTCCGAGGCACGGAGGACTCTCGATATGTAATGATGGTCGCCCATCCACAGATCGACCTTGACAAGTGCGACTTAACTTTGAAGATAGACATGAGGATGTTATTAGAGGCCTCGAGCTCCTTCCAATTGATGTCTATATAACTCTATTGCTATAAGCAGCAATGACACCAACTACAAAAGCTGTACCCGCAAAGTTGTAAAATACCGAATCAACAAGAGAAAAAGGAAACAATTTGTTCGAACAAAAACTTCTAAGCATGTTCTCGCATGTAAAACTTGGACTATAACTTGTTGTGGAGTGCATTACTCACGGAGCTATGGTAGTGGCAGTTCAATGAATTTCTTGCACAGTTTCTGACTAGTTTAAACGCTTTTGTTCAGTCGGATAATGCTTCTTTGCGTGTGTTTTTATTTTATGGGCTATGTTCTTGTATATTTAATCATTCTATGAAGACATAATATTCCTCCTCTATTTTTCCTGAAGAAAGTTACGTAAGAAGAAATTTTGCTAATTATGTTTAAGTTCCATTCTTTTTTGGGGCTGTACCGCCGACCTGACTACCATTTATTCAGATCCAACTACAGTCTGCCGAAAACCAACAACACGTACCTTTATAACCAGCAGTAGCAACCTCAGTGAGGCAAACCTCTTTTTCTGTTCTCTTAGCTCTTTTCTATGAAATTGTCTTGTTGGTCTAGTGATCGCAAGGTAAACATAAAGACCTTGTTTCGATTCACAGGTGATGTAGGGTTATTGGGTTTTGTCATTATGAATTTCTGTGTAGTAGACACGGGTTCTGGATATGTGGCCAGTTGATCGTAATAGGTTTGTCTACTATTACACTTCAAAATATTTGGCTAAATGTGGGTGTACTCCTCTGCCTTACTCTTTGGCGATTACAGGTGTGATGTTATTAAAATAAAACAATTAGTGAAGTAGTAACTTTGCCATATCTTTGATTGTTATAAGCTCTTCCTGCTCTGCTCTGCTTTCGGGGATCACAGATGTGATGTTATGATGTAATCCCTAACTGGCTTTCAATTTCAAGGCGTTTCCAATTTCTGACTTTAAAAGCGTCGCTACGCTTCTGGTATATTCACTTGCAGCTGTACCGTACACCGTACAAACGTGGCATGTTGTACCGTACACCGTACACCGCACAACGTGGCAAAACAGTAATGTCGTTGTTGACAGGATAAAGGGCGGTGCACACAAAGGGTTCGTAGCGAACAAGGACGGTCCGGACAGTGCGGACGGTACGGACATGGCGTTAGGACGATGCATGGTAATAAATGGAGCTATGCACACAAAGGATATGGGAGCTGAATCGACGCATCGACCGCGTTTCACATGGCAGTTTGAAAAGCTGTCAAAGCGTGCTAAGAGTATTTTCCATGAAAAAGAAGGGATGTCAAGTTGATCATTTAAGATTTCCAATTTTATGTTTTTGAAGTCAGTTTTTTTTTTATAAGTTTGATCGAACAATTTCTTAGGAGCTTGCATAGCTTCTTGTTTAACCATATGAATGATATAGTTGCCGAAAAGCAACTGACTGTGTGTGTTGTAGTAGAAACGATGGACATCCGTATGAATCGCCAGACTTAAGTGGCAATTGGCAGGGCACCTTACTCGCAGAACGGATGGCCGATGGGGCCGAAAAGCTCTGAAGTGGCGACCGCGAACCGGAAGACGTTGCGTTGAAAGGCTTCCCACTAGGTGGACTGATGACCTGGTGAAGGTTGCGGGGACCCGCTAGATGCAAGATGCATGGGACTGGTCAATGTGGCGACACCTGGGGGAGGCCTATGTCCAGCAGTGGACGTCTTTTGGCTGAAATGATGATGATGAGAAACGATGGATGACTGAAGGGTGATGTGACTAGAAAGGAGGTGGCTGCTGAGATGAAAGAAAGAAAGAAAGAAAGAAAATTGTGTTTATTTGGCAATAAAAACTTAAAAAATAAACAGAACCAAATTCAAAATGATTGAGACTGGCAAAAGGGCCGAGAAATGGATGGATGGGATGAGAAATGGAGAAGTATTGAAGAAATAGACATGTTGCGCCGACGCCAAGTAAATTTTGCTAAGGGCAAAATTGATAAGTGATAAATAATATAAAAAAAATGCAACAAAAAATATCCCCTCGTTATTATAATAGGGTATTTTACCAAAAAAATCTAATTAGTCCGTCAGATAGATTTTTATAAAATAGTGGACTCGTATTTTTTATATTATCACTTAAACAAAAGATGAAGACGATACAGTGCTTCGAAAAGTCGCCGTCAAGTCGTGTGACGTCACAAGGTTAGTACGCTTTTTACCCACAAAGGGACGTCTAAGCCGACTCATGATCTTTGACACGTTTTATTTTCGTCAATGTTTATTAGTTTGATAAAACAAAAAATACGTGTCCATTATTTTTTGAAAATCTAACAGACGGACTAATAAGATTTTTTTGGTGAAATACCCTATACCATTTGGTAAATATCAATTAAAGCTAGAGTAATCCTACAAACTTAAACACTTTACCAAAAGTAAGTTATTGTAATCCAACGACCACTTACGTTTGATACACGACACTCAAGTGAATAGTCCCCACATTTATTTTGTATTCCGTCTACGATATTCTGAGTCAATACAAATAGGTGTCACAAAAGAATCTCCAATCATAGACATCTTTGTGACGAAAATAACATCCATTTCAACAAGACCTCTGCCCTACAACTACATTCCTTCTTTTTCTTCGAAATCTAAATGAAAATGAGAGACAGGCAGCTCAAGTTATAATAGCGCCGTTTATTTCGCTACAGATATTTTCTATAATACGAAAGTACTCTCTAAATATTTGTTAAGAAAATAGAAAAAGGTGTACGAAACACGTCGCAAAAAGGTTTAGCCGCGTAAAGTCGTGAAACAAACGTGTCTGATAGAATTTTCATTTTGATTCTGAATCTAAGTCTATTGTAACATAAAATCATATCACGCCTATGTTTCCTGAAGGGTTAAGCAAAAGTTTAGTGTATTCTTTAGTAAATCCACGAATGGATTTGTGCCCGGTTAAGGCAATAGGGTCGAACCCTATTACATGGAACTTACACTTAAACTGGCAAAATGTGGTTGTACAATTAGGTACACCTCAGCCTAACCTTTTGGTGATGACGGGCGTGATGTTATTGTATGTTTTGTATTAGTATCAAAATGGGAAAAGTTAAAGTCAAGTCATAAAACTTATCTTCATCGCTTTCAATTACTGAACAGAAAGCTGGCAGCATTGCCAGGTTTGATGGTAATGCTGATTCAATCTATAATTATGTAGACATTAGAAGTCTGCTGTCAGTAAATAAATAATTGTTTACATATGAATTTAACTTTTTGTGTTTATCCGACCATACTTTGTTTGTTGTGTCCTGCAAAATGACATTTCCTTTGATAAAATAATTATTATTAACTGAGGCCAATAAATGTTTCGTGCATAATTTCGATATGAATGGAGCTGCTTTTTTTAAAATGAAGGGTTCCTTTGACTCGGTTTATTATTAATTTTGAATGAGATCGCGTTTCCGGTGTCCTGCCTTTTTGCAGAGAATAATCTTTGGCAGATTAACACTTGCCAAACAACGTTTCGCCGGTGTTTCGCTTCGACAACTAACAATTAGCAAATTTTTGTATGACAACGTTGCATTTGGTAGAATTATTGTTAAGGTGATTAATATAATGACACAAAACGTTTGGGATATTTATCATTTGACAAAAAATTCACTAGGCTACGCAGACGAATGACGTTTAGTCAGTGTAACAGTTCCCTTTTCGTACATTGATATAATGATAAAAAATAAACAAATTTTTCATATATTTTTTTTTTGATTTATGAATCAATGCAGACCAATAACTTTTCCTCTAAGTATGTACTGAAACCCCGACATACCCTACGAACCCGCTACTAGGAAAACTTGGATGCACGAACGAGCGAAGCGAGCTCTGGACTTGGGGCACCCCAATTCGGATAGGTTAGGTTAGAAGGGGATGGCGGGGTCGTGTGAGCGAGCAAATAGACCCCGCCATCCCTTTCGTGGATTTTTTTTAAACCACCCATAAGTAGGAGCCCCGCGAAGTGGGACTCCGTGGACTGGGCCTATAGGGGTTAAGTTCCAATAACTTGATTTGGTAAACAATAAACAACTAAATGCAATCTAATATTACGCAAACTAAAACATTCTGCTAATTGAAAGTTGGCATTTCAAAAAATGTCATTATGAAAAGCTGACCAAACGTACTTTTGGTAAGTGTGAGGTTGGGAAATAAAACAATAAGTTTTTGGCGAAAAGGCAGAGAACCCCCGTTTCCCGTGAGCTGCTTGTGCAAAAAAATAAAGCTCTCTTTTAGTTGTCCGAAATAAAATGATTTATTATTATTATGTTAATGAATCATTGCTCAAAAAGTGGTAGGCAATATTTCACTGTCATTATTCTTATTATGTTTTTTATAAATAGGGTATTTCACGAAAAAAATCTAATTAGTCCGTCTGTTAGATTATCGAAAAATATTGGATACGTGTTTTTTGTTTTTTAACACTTTTGGATTAATCAACGTGATGCAGTCCAAAAGTTAACCGTTCTAAAACGAACCTATAGGTACTTCGCTCGTAATACAACAATAATGAAAATAAAATAAAAATGAAAAAAAAAGAAAAGTAAAAGTAAAAGTGGCAATACGTTCTGCTATGCATTCTGCATTCTGCTAACTGTCTACCTATTACAGATCATAAGATACAGCCCGCAGGCATACAAGCTACCTAAGACTGCCACAATTCCCCAATTAACCGTGAACCTAATGCTTTAAGAAATAAGACGAATTATAGTAGCATGGTGTTGCCCGTCGGGGCTGCGGCACCCGTCGGAGCTGCGGGTTGTTCAAAAGAGATACCGCGGCCTCGACACAAAGGGCTAACAAGAAACGGGTGGTTTTTAGACGGTAGAAGACTGACACTCCCTACCGCTCTGCCCAGAGCAGGAGGAGTCATTTGATGATTTTCCACCGCCCAAAAAAGTGTGATGGTGTCTGTACATAATATTCACACGAAATAGTCTAGTTCCTAGGTGTAGGCAGGAGTCACACAAAGGCGCACGACTGGCTGCAAGCAACTCCTTTGTCCCCGTCACTTCAATGTGCACTGCGACTTCGATGCTGATTATTTTGCCATACAACTTTGCTGTGATATTACGATGTTTGTGTTTATGCTGCCAAAATGTTTATAGGGTGTTATGTATGTTTTGTGTTATTATCGAATTGGAATCGGTTTTTTTTTTGCAAAAATGGTTAAACTTAATACGCAGTGGGCATGGCACATTACTCATAGAACAGATGGCTGATGGGGCCGAAAAATCCTGGCGTTACGATGAACCGATGACCTGCAGGGCTATTGCGTATCTTCTAAATGACAGTGGCTATCATATTGTCTATGGATTAACTGTCAAATTGGTTATGGTTTAGTACAAAATGGAACCATTTGACAGTAATTGATAGGCACTATAGGTTAGCCACTGTCATTTAAAAGATACCAATAGCCCTGCTGGTGAATGTTGCTTTGTGTGCGCATCATTTTTGCGCAATAGGGGATCGACAAAAAAAAACTAATTAGTCCGATTAAATACTAATCTAGTAGACTAATTAGTTTAGATTTCCAAAAAATATTAAACACATTTTTTTCTTTTATTCACATACACAAAAAATTAAGACGATACATTGCATCGAAAACTCGTGAACTTCACGAAAACGTCACATGTTAGTACATTTTTTACCTACAAATGACGTCACAACCCCCCACTTGTGATCTTTGATGCGTTTTATCTTCGTCAATTTTTATTCATTTGAAAAAACAAAAAACACGTATCCAAAATTTTCGATAATTTAACTGTTGGACTAATTAGAATCATATTTTTTTCAATCAGTCCGATCCCCTATTCCGTGGTACTGTGTAAATTACATTACAGTATTTTGGAAGCCACAGTTTTACGAAATAGGTCTTATCTCAAATTAGAAGCCGTTATTTCTTAAGATAAGGGCTTTTGATTGTTGCTATTTGTATACATATGGTAATACTCGTCACTACTCGTGCTGGTATATCCCTTGAAAGTATTTACAGTATTGAATTTATCATGTTTGTTTTCTTATTCCAGTTTGACAATAAGATTAGACGGAAGTATTTTGGAACGAGGCGTGAGCAAATAGAACGGGTTCCACGATAGTTCCCCCCGCAGTCTCTAAAATATGGATTTATGCTAAACTCACCCACACATCATCAACAAATCTGAGCTGCCAGCTACCAGCTACCATACGTAGGTACGTATAGACATGGATGTTGGATGAATTTAAATGGGAATTATCACGTGTTTTCGTTAAAAATAATTGCGTGTAAGGGCCTGTCTCACCACATACGCCTAAATTCTGTAAATACCATTTATTAATTCCTTGGCAATTATTGGCTATTCGAACATCGTGAAATAGGCTTTATGAGCTACATAACTATCGGCCGAATACTGAAACGCCACTCAAATCTAAGTAACGCTCAAATCTAGTGCTGTCTTGGTCGCTCTATGCTGAAAAAACAGAGACAGAACGAGATTTAAGGGCAACTTAAAATTGAGTAGCGTTTCAGTATTCAGCCGTATGCCACGCGTTTTTTGAGTTTAAATGTAGTTAAAAACTTAATAAGCATAGTTGCTGATGTTTCTCAAGAGAAAATCGCCATTCTCGTTAAGTAACGGTTTCTACTTTGTGATAAGACCTATCCCGTCGGGGCAGCGGGTTGTACACAAGTTACCACGGCCTCGACATATAGGGCTAAGAAGGAACATGGGTGGTTTTTAGTCAGTAGAAGTCTGACACTCCCTTTCGCTCTGTCCAAGAGCGGGAGGGGTTATATGATGATTTTCCACCCGCCACAAAAAAAAAAAAAGATAAGACCTATTTCGTAACAGAATGCAATCAAAAATGCCATACCCGTGAACGTTTTATCATTATATTGGTCCAGCAGTTGTTGTCCAGCAGTAGACGTCTTATGGCTGATGATGATAAGTAGTGGTTAAAAATTACATTTTAAAGTTACCACGTAAATATAATATGGTGCTCTTGACTGCACTTATTACTGTAATACCTGTACGGTAGCTGTAGTCTGATTAAATTATTTATTTGAAACTCTGGGGCCCTGGGATCCGAGTGCTTATAGCCTGTTTAAGGAAATTTCAAAACGCTTAGTTGACGCTTCTCGTGACCCAAGGGCTGGCTTTTATCTTGGGCAGAGGCTAAGTGTTGCCTTTCAACGTGGCAATGCCGCCAGTCTTTTGGGCACATTACCAGCTTGCAGCGTTGAGAAGAATTATTTCGATGCCTGTAATAGTTTCTTGTTAGTTTATTTAATCGTTTGTACTGAATGTGCATAGTTACTTTATATGATCCCGACCGATTTAGGCCCCAGCGACTTGGATCTGCCTAATAAGAGATTCGCTGGTGTGCCCTCTGGTGACTGACATAGCCAATTTTTGCCGTGAAAGTGCGTCGCGTCCACTAAGTCATTTATTCTTATAATCAATAAACCACAGGAGGAGCTCGTGGCTTAATAAGAACTGCCACTCGGGTCGATCTTTAGGTTAAGCTGCGCTTGCCTAGGTCGATCGGAGGATGGGTGACCGCCCATTACATACCGAGTTTCCTCCGTGCCTCGGAAAGCACGTTAAGCTGTTGGTCCCGGGTGCCATATATAGATCTTTGGCAGTCGTCACGGGTAGTCAGTGACCTGAAAGTCTGACATCCAGTCTTACCAAAGGGTATCGTATTACCTAGTATTAACTGGGTTGTGGAGGTCAGATAGGCAGTCGCTCCATGTAAAATACTGGTATTCAGCTGCATCCGGTTAGACTGGAAGCCGACCCCAATATAGTTGGGAAAAGGCTAGGCAGATGATGAATCAATAAACCACAGATATTTTAGAAACCAACATCACACACACAACGACAAAGGAATAAAGAAAGGAGAGCCTATACGTCTGATATAGTGCGGGACGTGTGTAATGTCGTGTAACGACGATAGAGGACTGTCCCGTCCGACATAAACTATCGATGTGACGCGGATACATTGACCACACTAACCATTTGTTCTGCAGTTAATGTTACCAGGGAGTGTTTCCATGTAGAAATAATGTCGTCTTACCTACTCGAGTATATATTTTTTTTCTTATTAAATAAAAAAAATATTATGTTCACTTATCTTCACGTCTGTAATCTCCAAAGAGATAGGCAGAGGTGTACCTAAAGTACCTTTTCGCCAGTTATGTTTAAGTTCCATGTAATAGGGGCGAGCCATTTGCCATCATCGTCATCATCATCATCATCAGCCTATTAATGTTCTCACTTGCTGGGACGCAGAGCTTCGAATTTTTGGTTCTAAGCCATGCCGGTTTCCTCACATTTATTTTCTTCACCGTTTTGAGAGCAGCGGTAATGAAATAAATTACACAAAGTAATGTGTCTGCCTAGGTTCAAACCTACGACCAACTGTTCGTAAGCCGGGGCCGCCACCACTGCCCACCTGCTAGTGGAGCAGTACAGGCTATTAAATATATATATATCGCACCCTATTACTTGGGACTTAAAACAACAACAATGTAGCTGTATACACAACAAAAACAACAACAACGTCAGCTACATTTAGAGGCAATTTTGCCACCAGTATTGAATTAATTTTCATGTAACGTAACTAAACTATGTACCTATGTCCTAATTTTAAATGTTTCTCTTATATATTAAGACTTTAAAATTTTTGTTTTTTTGTCAATTTGTTCTGTTCTGTGTGAAACCAATAATTCCTTTTCTTTCTTTCTTAAAAAAATAATATTTTGGAACCCATAATTATCATAAAATAGATCATACCTATCTCAAAATATCCGGAATTATAGACGTGGTGTTATGTGATTACATAAACTGTTCCCATTATGAGCCTTGATTATGATGACGGTAAACAAAGAACTCCTATAAAATTTCCCCATAATTTTCCTTATTACCATATTACGCTTTTATCAAAAACCACCCTTCAGCCGTCACTTTGATGCTAATTGACGCAAAATGGTTCCCCATTGAGAAGTTAATCCGGTTTCATCCGGATCAAATATTAATCGGCATCAATTTGTCAGCTGCTATCAATAAATACGACTTTTCATTAAAATGTTTTTGGCGTTCTTTATGTCATTGGGTTCCAAGCTTATGGAATTAGGAGTTTGAAATTTAATAATAAATAATTTATGGGTGTTACCACTCATATTAAGCACACCAAAATTCAGTGCCTAATATAAACGAAATATTGGATTTTCATCGAACATTGAAAAGTTGATAGTCAGTTCTTGTAGATGTGTGTTTAAAAGTATTTCAGTCGGTTTCGGGAATTTGGGGAAATATCCTTATAGAGAAAAATGGAGAATGAACTTTGCCTGAAATGCAGTTTTTCTGACTGTACATCTCTTTTGTTTTACTCATACGGCTACCAGTTGCCGTAGACTTCTTTTGTTTTTTGCTAGCATGGTCAGACTCACAGTAGGAAAGCCCTCGGGTACGAACCTGTCTTAAGGCAGGTCATCGAAGATATAAAAACGATGTGCTAAAACCAGGGTGCTTACTCTCGAATATAATTCCGACAGATCGACATTGGTCAAACGTCAGTTGGTTGAGTTAAACGTCAGGGATTGGCTAGACTCAGTGAGTCCAGCCAATCCCTGACTTGACTGACAATTCTAATGTCGATCTATCGGAATTATATTCAAGAGTAAGCACCCAGGCCGGAGTTTCAAATTCCGACCGTAGAGGCAGCCTTTCTCATTCACCCTAAGGCAAAATAGGCATGTACCTACCTCAACAACAACCCGCCTAGTCCAATCCTTTGGGAGATTAATCGAAGAAAATATAAAAACCTTTTCGAAATAGTACCGACTACAGATGTAATATAATATTGTGACTATTGAAGTGAAAAACCTCGCCATTCCTCTTATTAAAGTAATAATAGCGGCTTGACAATAGAGGGCGTCGACCTCGACCCGCCGCCATTGAGTCTGATCGTCGAATAAAATCGTACAATACAGGTAACGTGCACACTTCACTTAACTACTTAAGTGGGGTAATGTGACATTGTTACACTAGTTGGGTGCTCAATGGAAGAAATGGTTACATATAATAATATAAAATCACGCCTGTAATTCCTGAAGGGTTAGGCAGAGATGTACCTTATAGAACACCCACATTTCGCCAGCTTTATGCTTAAGTCTCATGTAATTGGGGGCGAGCCTATTGCCATCAACCGAGCACAAATCCAGACTTCGTGACTCCCGTCGGGGCTGCGGGATGTTGTAAGAGATACCGCGGGCTCGACATATAGGGCTAAGAAGAAACTTGGGTGGTTTTTAGTCAGTAGAAGTGTGACACTCCCTTTCGCTCTGCCCAAGAGCGGGAGGGGTTATTAGATGATAGAGGACAAATGTTTGTGTGATGAGCACGATCATTTGTTCTGTGTCTGGGTGTAATTTATCTATAATATGTATGTATTTAGAAATATATAAGTATGTTTATCAGTTGTCTAGTACCCATAACACAAGCTCTGCTTAGCTTGGGACTAGATGGCGTTGTGTGATAGTTGTGGAAT
Organism: Diarsia rubi; assembly: GCA_932274075.1. Lineage (NCBI taxonomy): Eukaryota > Metazoa > Arthropoda > Insecta > Lepidoptera > Noctuidae > Diarsia > Diarsia rubi. The sequence goes on along the minus strand of OW026417.1, from coordinate 18,412,916 downwards.
ATTATATATTATATTATTATATATTATATTATATTATATATTTCCCAGCCCCCCCCCAAAAAAAAACACTTCCTGACTGATACTGAGAAATTATGAAGAAAACCCAATAACACTTAGCCCGATCAGGAAATAAAACCCAGGGCCTAAGCAGTTGCGCTTTTATTAAATAAATATAAAATAATAAATCAGTGCAGGAGTTTTTGAGTTTATCGCGAACAGACGAACAGACATGTTTAATGTATGAATCATTGCTTTACAGGTCTAACGACTGAAATTAAGATTTTTGTATTTAGTTTTCCATTTTCGGATTTCTCATTATCATCACTGAAATCTTGTTTTTTTTTTATTTTTTAGTTCACTTTTTGACATGGCAGGCGGGTTATTATTATTTATTAATTATTTGTTTTTTATCCTTGTATCGAATTATTTATTATTGAATTAATAGTTTAGTTTTCAGAGTGCCTGGTTGAGTAAGTACACTATATGTCCTAGAGAGGAGGCCTGAGTCACTGCAGTGGGAACATTATAATTAAGCTGATTAAGATGATGATGACTATCTGTCAATTTGTTAGGGATTTCTGAACAGAAAATTGTCTTTTAGTATTATATGCCTAGTATGATATGCACCAAGTAGTAGGTACACCTCTACGTAACCCTTCGAGGCGAGTGAGTGGGCGAAGTTAGTTATACAAAAAAAAAATACAATACAAAAATATTTATTTCCGTAAAACAATATTTCTTACATTAGTTGTTGATTGGAGTCTCCTTTTAAGCAAATAATGCCTGTAGTAGGAGACTCCGCTCTTCCTTATAATTATTAAGATAATACAATTTTATTTTCTTACCAATACAATCCTAATATTCTCCTAATAAGTTATGAATGTATGTATATATGAGCGATTAAAGGTAAAAGTTGAGTGGCGTATAATGGATGAGGATTTGTGTGTGTGTGTGTGTGTGTGTGTGTGTGTGTGTATGTGTGTGTTATGTTATGTTAGTTATGCAGTGTAAGTTATTTAACTGTTGTGATTTCTTCTTTTTTTCTTCAACGTTTGGCCACCCAATGCTAGGTCTCCATACAATATTCATGCAAATAAACCTTATTCTATTGTAACTCATTCCAGATCTCTCCAGTTTTGTGTTTAGATTTGTTTTTAATAAAATATTGTTTTGATATTTTCATTAGAAGTCACCACTGAAGCCTGGTCTGATCGGGCTGCGTGATGTTGTAAGAGATACCGCGGCCTTGACATATAGGGCTAGGAAGGAACATGGGTGGTTTTATAGTCAGTAGAAGTCTGACACTCCCTTTCGCTCTGTCCAAGAGCGGGAGGGGTTATTTGATGATTACCTACCCACCAAAAAAAAATACCCTGATGTGATCTCCGTTCATAACCACTAATTAATAAATCCAGGTTTATAGACCAATTTGTGTACAAGCTGTTCGCGAGTGTACCAGTTCAACCGCACTGCATCAACACTTTGAATTTATGAATGGAGTCGCACCTTCGATTGATTGTTGGCAGGTACAGGTGCGCACAGTAATGTTTATACTGTGTGACTAGAACATGCATTTTTTTTTACTTTTTACCCCTGTGAATTTTGTCAACTGCTTTTAGTTTTGTAATCATCATCTGCTTAGCTTTTCCCAACTAAGTTGGGATCGGCTTCCAATCTAAACGGATGCAGCTGAATATACCAGTATTTTACATGGAGCGACTGTCTATTTGTCCTGGTAAAACTAGTTGTCAGACCATTCACTACTTCAATAAGAATAAGAAATTTTATTTGCTTAAACATGTGTTTACATACATAATTAAAAATAATACACGCATGCATGATAATAAATAAAAGATCTGAGCTGTGTAGATCTAAAAATTACAACCGGGACTAACGACTTATCGTGCTTTCCGGGGCACGGTAAACTCGGTATGAAATCGAGCTCCTCAGTAAGGCATAATTAATGCGGAGTGATTCTCATAATATGTTCACTGACTAGACCATTTTTTTTTTGGCGGGTTGAAAATCATCGAATAACTCTTCCCGCTCAGGCAGAGCTCGGCTTCCGGCTCGGGCAGAGCGAAAGGGAGTGTCAGATTTCTACTGACTAAAAACCACCCATGTTCCTTCTTCGTTCTCTATGTCGAGGCCGCGATAACTAGTGTACAACCCGCGGCCCTTCACTGTCTAGACTATGAAATACAGACATTCTATAAGCTCTCAAAACGGTGAAGGAAAATATCGTGAGGGAACGTGCATGTCCAAGACCCAAAAACTTCGAAGGTGACATCTACCAAGGCGAACTGGGCACGGGCCCACGGCCACGGACGGGTGGTGGACTATTCATTCCCTCTCACAGAGAGGAGTGCCGACAGTGTGAACATTAGAGCCTGATTATGCTATTATTGTGATATGTATTCTTATCATACAAGAAATACGTAGTACGTACGTAGACTAATGTAAGTATGTAAATTATACCTCAATAGCTGAATGTAAAATCAGCCAGGCTGGAGCGTTTGACATTGAGATTCCAAATTCCTGAATTGTTTTGCAATCCGAGTCGGCGTTCCTGCTTATTGCCATTAAACATTAGGTGGGTAGGTAGAGTAGGTATTACTGACTAACATACTGACGACTGTGTCTGGCAGTTATTGTGTTATCTGTGGGATAGTTTTAGTTTCAAAAGGCTCGTTGCTAAATAATAGCAGCTCGTTTCGATCTGCAGGTTAAACTGCGCTTGCCTGGGTTTGTCCGTGGATGGGTGACCGCCTAATATATACCGAAGTGCCTCGTGCCTCAGCACGAACGTGCTTTCCTCGAACCGAGTTACCGCGGAAACTCGGTTTGAGAAAAGCACGTTAAACTGGCAATTAGCAATGACAGTCGTTCCAGGTAGTTGCCAAAAAGTCTGACAACCTTATCTCTTAGCTCTTATCGTATTACTCAGTACTACAACAAAACAACAAAAAGAATACACATAAAAAACAAAACAAAGAAACAAAAAAAATACAATTATAAACAACAAACAAAAAAAAACAACCACCAATAAAAATTATTTAGGTAAATGTATTTAAGTACCTAATCTTTATTTCGTCAAACATATAAAATAAAAGCATGGATAAGCAAAAGTATGCTTTACCATATCTGTAGATACTAATTCTTCTTCATCGTGTCGATGATTCCCATTGATATTAAATTAGTGTTTACTAGAATAAAATTAAAATTAAACAGTTACTTGTTTATGTAGATATCTACGTTATTATTACGTACGTCTTAGCTCCAGTCATATGGTAACGATTCTCAGCAGATGACGTCACCACACTCTGACACAATTCGCTCTGTGACATGTAACGCGTTAACTGCTTACTAAACAACCCCTAGACAAATTTCCACGTGAGAGCGGCTTACCAGCACGTTTTGGTGCACGAAGCCTCACAGGTGTATCACCACAATTTACTAAAGGGCAGTCTGCTGTCCGTGAAATCACTGTAGTTACATTTAGACTGTGATGTCCGTCGTAATCGTAGTGGACACTAAATATAGCACATACAAGGTATAAACGGACCCGAAGCCGTCAGCTTAGCATTATGTACATAAAACTAAGTGTCTTTACGCAATCATTATTGCTGGTATGAGAGTTTTTTTGGTTTGGTATAAAAAAAAACATATTTTACGGTAAAACTCAATGTATCAGCACTCAAAACATGGTACTACTTAATGCTTTGAAAAGTAAACGGGTCATGATGACAATTTTAGTAAGGTTATTATGCTTTAAAACTATGGCTTTATACTTGTAAAAAAATCGGCACTATGACATTGACGATGACGGGCAGTACGTCCAAGTGGATTTTTGTACATCCATTAAAATGTAGGGGCAACAGTGCTGCAGTGATGCATAATTTTGCTCCGTAAAAGTACATACCATAGTAGAATACCTATTGAGTGTTTTGTTAAATTCTTATTATAACATAACTGGTATAATTTCGCTACTATAAGTCAAATTCTTTTTAAGTGGAATATTAATTATAGGTAATAATTTATTAGGTAGGATTGAAAACCAGAGAGCCTGCCATTTTGCAGATAACTGAAGTGACCAAGCGAATTCGCAGTTGGACCCAAACATATAGAAGACATTGGCATTTGACTGATTTACTTAAAAAAAATGGAACAGTGAAATAATGATATCTTTGATATCCATAAATAGCATTCAATAATACACTTTAGTACGCGACTGTCCACAAAGTACATTTTGATACACGATGCCAGCGTTATTTCAGTAATGCCATCACAAAAGAAGTAGCGTGCGACTGTACCTACTACATTTGACACGAAGACAAGCTGCCGGTTCCCACAGTGTAGATACTGTTACAGGGACAGTCGCGTACGGTCAGTAGTCACACTTGGACTATGAATACCGCCATTGCTGCTTCGCTGACGGTGCTTTCAAAGTATAGTTAGAGACTGTACATTAGCGGACAGTTGAACTGATCCTAAAGTGTCATTTGCTTCCGGCTATCATAGTGTTGTTATTTCGTCGATAGGGTTTATTATGATGGTTTCTTACAGAATTTAGGAATAACAGTATTTCTGGCTCAGTCGGGTAAAAATTGAGCCATTTAGATCGAGCTTTATGTATTTTACGGGATAACACTATATAGTTATCAATATCCAGCGTATAGCTTACGACACTTAAATGACACTGGCTTAGAGTAAGCTGGTCCACTAACGATGGAAGAAAATGATGAAAAAACGTTAATTATCGTGATGATCATCAGAGGTAACTTTCCACAAAACCAAGGTTTTTCACTGTCTATTTCTTACATCATTTCATAAAAGATCTACATTAATATTATGAAGAGGAAATATTTGTGTTTTTGTGTGTGTGTATGTTTGTAATGAATAAACTCAAAATCTTCTGCGCCGATTTCAAAAATTCTATCACCATTAGAAAGCTACTTTCACCCTGAGTAACATTTTTATCCCTGTATTCTCACGGGAACGGGAACTACGCGGATGGAACCGCGTGACGTCCGCTAGTAATTAATATGGTCATAATACTTCCCTCCAACAGTTGTTAAATTGACATGCTTAGTCCAATAATGTCTACAAATTGGATTATTGCGAAGTCCATTGAATTTAATCAACTAAAAGTCAGTAGGTCTCCTCAGAAAATTGCGGTAAATAACAAAAAATATTGGTAGTAAGTAAAGTCCAATTTGCAATATAATGAACCGATATCCGCTTAAAGCAATTTAAGGGAAGTTTTGTTCTTCCTTCCTTTCTTTCTTATTCTTAAACTGCTTTAAATGCCGTCGAAAAATATCTCAGGTATGCTGGTGTGTCCTGTGGACGGTGAGTAATGGGCTTGCTCACCGTCCGTTCGTCTTAATGACGACGACTGGCCGTGTCGTTCGTGTTCCACGCGCGCCTCAAAGAGATGTTAGCAACATTGCAGGAGCGCGCAAGGACCGAAACCTGCCGTGGCTGCGGGTTGTTCGAAACAGATACCGCGGCCCCGGACACAAAGGGCTAAGAAGGAACATGGGTGGTTTTTAGTCATTAGAAGTCTGACACTCCCTTCCGCTCCGCTCACAGCAGGAGGAGTCATTTGATGATTCGCCACAATCCAAAAAAAGGGTATGCTGGTGTCCTCACGATGTTTTCCTTCACCGCAACAAGCGATGACATGAAACCGATAAATCAGAGGTGTATGTTACGTAATGGCTCCAACTTAAAATGTGTGATTTGGCGGTCCGACGATCACACCACTCATCATCATCATCTTTGCGTCCGTTTACATTTAGTGTAGTACAGATAAAAAATATTTAGGTACTGTGCAAGAAACTAGAACCCTTCAAATTAATATCAAATCCGACTCAAATTAATAGGGAAGTAATTTATCACAGCACAACTAGTCCACTATAAAACATCTATACGTCATAGTATCGATTATTTCGCATCACTTTTTCTTTTTAGAGCACATTGAGCGACATGATTGCCCATGCTAAGGTAGATACAATATCGATAAATGAGGTACAGCTTTGCGTAGCCATGTCCACATTTGATGCTATTGTGTCTCTACACAACCTTTAAAATGCGGTCGACTTCATATGTTTTGGAACGGAATAAAGTGCAATATTGCTCACATCAGTTCGAATTGCTTTTGGTTTGTTGAACTGTAGAGCAATTTTTACTATGCAGGTGCTGTAGACTTTATTTCTTTTTCTTAAGGTCGTGTTTCGATTGTTTGCGATGTATGTGGTGTGTCCATGTCAGCGTGGAGGCTTCTGCGTTTCGAGTGTGTCAACAGATTCTGGTGGGGAGTACTTGAAGATCTTTGTTCGAGTATTCTGATATATTACAGAATAGCTCTGTTTTATGTGTAGGTCTGTATCTGACATTTGATTTTTTGGTACTTCTTACGGAAAAATATTTATATGAAAGTCTAATCAATCTTTAGTAATAATCAGATTTTTACAACATAAATTTAGATTTAAGTAGGTAATCTTTTTCTTTATTGTTTGGCTCGTTACTTATAAAGGGTGTAAAAGTACTCTTAACGCAAACGAAAGGCACTTGTTCTCCACATCATTGCAATCATTTTTTTGTTCTAGACCATACCTGGGAACCCCCTAGTTACGGAGATATTGGGCAGCTGTTTTTGTAAACATTAGTTTTTCAGGTTATAACTTTCCTTAAATTAGCTCCATGACCCGTTTACTATTCAAAGCGGAAGCTTTGAATAGTAAACGGGTCATGGAGCTAAACACTGGGTGTAGCACTCTTAAAACATTGAGCTAATGGATATTGGCTCAATGTTTTAAGAGTGCTACCTACATTGAGTTTTACCCTAAAATGTGATATTTGACCCCAAAAAAAAAGTGTATCCCAGCAAAAAAAAATCGTAGGGTATTTCGTTTGATGTACAGAATGAATGAATGAATTGGTTGACGGCTGTGTGAAGGGTTAGTTTACACCCTGTATAGTCGTTGCAAGCGTGACTCTTGAGAAAGAAGTCCTGCGTTCAATTTCCTGGTCGGGCAGTGTTATTGGGTTTTTCCATCAGGAATTTCTCAGTAGCAGCCACGGAGTCTGGATTTGTGTCCAGTTAATGGCAATAGACGCACCGTCTAATACAAGGGACTTACACATAGCTGGCTAAATGTGGATGTACTACTAAGGGGACAACAGGAGCTAAACACGAGTTTTATAATGCTTTAAAGTAAAACGATTCACCGCAGTAAACTAAATCAGAAATATATATGATATTCTTCAGGATACATGCTAATGACAAAGTGTGTTGAAAACATAATACAACTAATTTTGCTAAGTAGATAGAAAAAAATCGCGAAGATACTTCTAAAAAAATATTTTTAACGAGTAAAAACCATACTAAAATACACAATCGTGATCGTATTAATTTTTTGGCAAAAAATTCTACAAGCAACATACTAAGGTCAGTGTTCTATTTTTTTTGTCCATTCAATCAATGGTTTTTTTGTAAATCGCATATTCTTACTCCCGAACATAATTTTGTATGGTGATATCGGGCTGGACAGTCCTTACTATTTGAAACACATATGTAGTTATCCTACGAAATTACGGGGATGTGCTTCGCGGTCGCGGGGAGTGACGCAAGCTCGACCCACTCGCTCAAGGTCACTGGCATTTATTGTCGCCTTAAGCACACACCTCTGTCACCCTTCAGAGAATAAAGGCGTCGATAACATCACGCCTGTAAAACATTATTCGTAGTTAAGGTCTCGGACCTTAACGAGGAAAACAACCACATCAAAGCAAGATGAAAGGTGATTCCTTGTAAAAACTTTCTCATTTTAAAACAAAATTGAAAATTCAACCTATTTTATCAGCGACCGCAACCTTTTTGAACAACGGGACAAACATGGATCGAATGTCCTTTGTTATTTGCTACCATTTTAAAACCTTTGACATTTGATATGATAGGGCAGTTCCTATGCTAAAAACAGCTAAAATATAAATTCGCCCTAACTATTTTTTGATTTTTTAATGGGATATTATCACAGTTAAATCGGTAGTTCGACAGTTTAAAAAAAAATATGTTTAAAAAATTAAATCCCGACTACGCAAAAAATCGCAGACTAATAAAACCGCGGTCTTAAAAGAAGAAGACAAGGAAATTCACTTTAAATTAATTTTAGTAAATACCTTAACAAAAAGTAAAATTATAATAGAGGACAGCCGAAGTCGCATGCCACTGATACATGGTGCTCCTTCATGGCGTTCTCATTGATACAGAAGTCAGCTGCTAGTTGCCATTAACAAGGTGGCAACTGTTTTAAAAACAGTCTTAAAATAACACTTACTACGGTTACAGTTTGAGTCCCTGAACAGAAATACGTATATAAAAGCAGACGGACAGACAGACACACCGACAATAGGTTAAGTCGTGTTGGTCGCCCTTGCAACTTTATATGCGGATTTCTAAAACACACATACATATGTTTCATCCCGTATTTGTTTAGCTGTACAGTTTGGATAAAATATTTGTTTAAATTTAGTTGGCGGGATTGTATAACGATCACGCGTGTGCTCGTAATCCCAAAAGGATTTAGCAGAGGTGTTGAACACAAGGCCGGTCAAAAATGTTTGATGAAAGTTCAAATAAAAGTGTCGTTGGAAAGAGCTTTGAAGCTTTGGTATAGTAATGTTTGACGTGTGATATTCCACACACGATTTTGTTGTTAGTGTTTTTAGCTTGTTTTATTATTTAAAGATTCATCTGGGATTTTAAAACTCAACGTATTGTGATAGTTCAATAATTTTTAATTTATAAACAGTTAAATTAAAACATTATAAAGAAGTTCAAGTATAATATTACCGTGGTTCTATTTAGAAAGTTTCTCAAAAATATCATAATTTTATTATTAACTCGATAAGCTGTGTATTTATATTGAAGTTTCGATTATTCTAAGTTTAGCAAGACAGGCAATTTTCCTTGAAAAAATCTCAGATTATATTATAATGACCTTTTACATTTCATGGCATTTAAAAGGCATGTCACAAGAATATATTCTATTATTATAAAGGTACAGGATATTTCTGAGATGAAAATAAATAGTGGTATATTTCATACATAATCTACAGACTAGAGGTCCTAAATCAGGTATTTTTGCCTAAAATATGTATCAAGAGATTAGTTATTACTAAATCTAAAATGAGCTTTATTATTACTGTAGTAGATAAAACGAAACATAGCAACAAGCAATTTTTATTTCAAGCAACGTTCGAAAAACATACAATTAGTTTTTTTTTGTAAGACCTCTCCTAAAAACAATGCTGTTATTCGAATAAAGGACTTTCTATCCTCTAGACTGAATCACCCGCCAAGAAAGGAAACTACAATCAAACTTAAGATTCAAGACAGGTCGGAAACTGGCAACTAATAATTTAGTCTCGAAGTGCTCTCAACGGATAGGGGAGAAAGGTTGGCGATATCTGAACTGCGATCAAAGTAATAGCTGACCCTAGAGCGAATGAAGAAATTCGTTCCAGACATTGTTGAAGTTTTTGTGTAAACTTTATTAAAACTATTACAAGTTATTCGGAAAACGTTTTTACAATAAATTAAATCAATTATATTTGAGTGAAAAATAAAACTTTTTGGACTATTTAAAACGTCATAGCTAAGTAAAACTTGATGCATCACCATGAGCCTATAATGTTCCCACTGCAGGGACTCAGGCCTCCTCTCTAAGAGAGGGATGGGCTATAATCCACAACGCGGGCCCAGTGCGGGTTGGTAGATGTCATATGTATTATATTATTATCATATTCGATTTTTTTTGGTTCTAAGGTAAGGTAAACGGTGATGAAATAAATTACACAAAGTAATGCGCCTGCCTGGATTCGGGCCCGACACCACTGGGCCACCGCTGCTCTTGATGCAATAACAACCAATCCCTGTTACTATTCTATTTATAAATGCAACTAAAACCGTGTAACTGTCGATCACTTTAATTGCCATAGTCTGAACGAATTTCGATGTAATTAACGAAAATGAAAAAGTAACCAGACTATGTAGCATGCTGCACCGACCCCAAATAAATAGAAATAAGGAATAAGTACAGGGGAATGATAATAAACCAGACAAGCCATGAGTAAGGAGTAAGGACTTAGGAGTTTCTGACCTTCACACGGGCGGTGTCGAAGGAAGATAAAAAAATAGAGGTTCCATTTAAAACGTATTTGAAGAGTGTCTTTATTAACTTATGTTATGCTATTTGTATCGTTTCAATATAACTCAGTTTAGATTAAACCTTCTCCATAAGTCGCTTCTAGTTAAGGTGGTTATCGATTAATCCCAGGTTTTTTTCGTGATCAACCTTTTATTGATTTGTTGATTTATTGTTAATTTATTGTGTATTATTAAGTTCAACGTCATGAATACTATTGATAAAGATCAGGAATAATAAAGGTGCCAACATTTTGTACCACTTATTTTGTTACTGTTACTTTAGTTTATATCTCTTTACCCGTCTTTGGAACTAAAATTCAAATAAGTTAAAAGATAGAACATATAAAATTTAGTTTTGTCAGTGACTGTTAAACTAAACAAACTTAACATCCAATCAAAATACAAACTATCAAAACAGTTGATTAAAAACAATGCAATTATCATCCAAAATATTTAGTCAGCCTCAAAACAAATGATCTACGGCGGTCAACATCGAACATTGAAATAATTGTGAAATTATTTCATTAATTCGAGCTTACAGTCATTATCTGAAGTAAATATTTTGTTTCTCTTTGTCAATACAGCGTGGACGTTAACGAGCTTGGTCATGTGAATGTTTCATGTGTTTTATTTAGGGAACTTGTACACACGGTGACACATCTGGCTATGCATCCAGTATAACATGGCCTCGCTTTTGTAATGATTTTATCTGGGGGCACGGCAGTGCCCCTGCCAAGTCAAGCAATAAAGCGGCACGGCCGTACCATCCTTTTCTCGAACCAGTTCAGGCCATTTTCAACCTCCTATAACTTCGTTGTGGATAAAACTAGAAGCCTACATTTTTTGTAAACAATTAGGCATTGTATAAACACGGTATATTTCATTTAATTTGAACCAGTAGTTTAAGAGTTATAACTAATCAAAGTTCCTTAGTTTTGTCACTCACTCACTGACTGAAAGATTGACTTGGCCAATGTGATGCAGTGGCCAAGTTAATCTTTTATTTAAAACAGCAAAGGTTTTTAAGTAGGGATTAAATATATTAAATGACTTGGTATTACATGGATCTCACTGCTTTTGCACCAGTTTTGTTTTTGGTGGGATATATTATACAATGAGCGATTCGTAATATTGAATTTATATATGTTGATTATTGTTTCTTGATGTACAGCTTTTATTTACGACTGGAGATTAAAGGAAAAGGATCAAAATATATTTACTTTATATGCTGAAATTCAACAAAATTCGTTTATAAAGACAGATTTATAACAAAAACAGGTTCCAGGAAACTTACTCGTATATTTGGTTTGACATAGTATATACGATCTGAGTAGCTTCAGGCGCTATGTAATTTCAGTATATCCCTAAGGAAAAAGACAAAAGTTTATTGTATTTTCTCAAAACGTAATACATCTTCAGTCTCTATTTACTCACTGTTAGATACATTTGCACTTACTTCGTAAAGCAAGCAAATAAATTGTAAGTAGGCACTTATTTGCTAAGATGATGTGGGGCAGATCGCGCCGAGTCTCAGAATCCAATAAATCGACATTAACATTTATTAAAAGAGACATAGAACCGAATATCTCGCGAGGCCAATCGCCAAACAAACGCTTATACAGTGAATACACAGCCTTATAACATCCTACCCTCATCAAGTGTCACACAGATTAAATAGCGAACAAGAATAAATCGAAATAAATAAAAAACAACATACGCACTCGTACAAAGCTCTGTAATTTCATTAAAAAAGGGTTTTTTCTCTCGAAATATTTCGTTCATAATTTTTCGGGGCACAATGACTGAGCTAGCGTTCTGTCTCTTTGACTTTTTTTGCTCTGGCAATGAAATATGAGGGCAGTGTTGCAATCATTTTTGCTTAGCTCTAATTGGTTAGCGTTGCAGTAATGAATTGCCGGCGTGCGTTTGAGTAGTGACCCGTTTAAGCTGTAGCCTGTATGTGAGCCGTGCCAGGACGCTGACGTCAAGTACACTTGCCATGTGTGAATGTTTGTTTTGACGTACATATAGTTGCTTTGCTTGTATAAGGAAGAGTTACGTAGCAGTATGTTTCTGAGTATGATGTAGTGGGGTAAATGTGTGTGACGTGCCTGGAAGTTATTTGAAGATAAGGGTGTAAAAGTACCCTTAACGCAAACGAAGGGCACTTGTTCTCCCCACCAATGCGATCATTTTTTTTCTTCTAGACCATACCTGGGAACCCCCTAGTTACGGAGATATTGGGGGTCAAAGTTCCAAATTTTCACAGCTGATTTTGTAAATACCAGTTTTTCAGGTTATAACTTTACTTAAATTACCGAAGGGTTAATTTGCACCCTGTATGTTGTTCTGGCATTTTAACTGAGCTTTCCTATAAGGTGGTGCTCAGTTTAAAAAGAAACATAGCTGTAAATTACCTACACGATTTAATATAACATCACGCCTGTAATCTCCAAAAAGTAAGGCAAAGGTGTACACATTAGTTAGGCATTAAGCATTCCGCCTTTGTACGGTTTTATTACATGTGCTTAAAGTTTTAATAAATAAATAAATTAGTATACGCATCTATCGCCAGGTATTTTAAGTCCCATGTGATAGGGGTGACGATACTGCCACTAACCGGGAACAAATCCAAACTCCGTGGCTTCTATGGAGAATTTCCTAATGGAAAAATCAATAACAGTACTTCGCCCGACAAACGAATGGAAACTTGACGAAAAAAATGGAACCTCATGCACAATGGTATTTTACCAAAAAAATCTAATTAGCCCGTTTGATAGATTTTCAAGAAATAATGGACACATATATTTTCTTTTTCACGTAAACAAAAGATGAAGACGATACAGTGCTTCGAAAAGTTGTGTCAAGTCGTGTGACGTCACAAGGTTAGTACCCACAAAGTGACGTGATCTTTGACACGTTTTATTTTCGTCAATAGGATCGGACAAAAAAAAACTAATTAGTCCGTCAGATAGATTTCCAAAAAATATTGGAGACGTATTTTTTTTTTTTTCACATAGACAAAAATTGAAGTCAATACAGTGCTTCGAAAACTCGTAAACTCTTCGAAAACGTCATATAATAAGTACATTTTTTACCTACAAATGACGTCACAATCACATCTTATCTTCGTCAATTTTGATTAATTTGATAAAACAAAAAACACGTATCCAATATTTTTCGATAATCTAACTGACGGACTAATTAGAATCATTGTTTTTTGACTCAATCCGATCCCCTATTCTTATTAATTTGATTTAAACAAAAAACACGTATCCAATATTTTTCGATAATCTAACAGACGGACTTATTAAATTTGTTTGGTGAAATACCATATTGCACAGCCTTCGCGTTGTAAGTCGCAGTTTTTTTTACAAAAATAAGAAAAAAAATATTTTTTTACTACCAACGAGAATCGTCGACATAATATTGATGCAACTACGTTTAACACAATAAATTACCTTATCAACGACACAAACAAGTTAATTACCAATAACTAAAAGATAATGGGTTATAAATAAACTGTTTTACATTGAAAAATGGCAGTTACGAGATACCAGCGTTGAGCAGTTATGTACAGTAAGTGACGTTATTTTGAAGTTATAATTAACTTGCATAAGATGAAGTAATAATGGCAAAATATTCAAAATTTAATAGACGCTATTTGCTAAAAGCACAGCTATTTAATATAAAAACACAAACAATCCAGCTTTAACAACAAAACAACTTAACTTTAAACAAAGCACCAAACAGCTGTCAATTAAAATATTAGCCCGTCACCAGACAAACGGCAGTTAAAATTAAATGGAGTGTTAAGTTCGGCCGTTCATCATGCACTCCGGCCGAGGTCAGACGTAGGAAGGGTTAACAAATGACCCACACCAATCAGGCTTAAGAGAACCCGGCTTTTAACCCTAGATATGGAGAGCTTAGTGGACTTTTTTAAAGTGAGTATTCAGTGAAAGTAACCTATACTCAAATCATAAACTGAAATACTTTTTAGGGATAGCTTACAAGTAATAACTGCCTATCTATACAGGGTGTAATTTAACCCTTCACACATACGTCAACCAAGCATTCTGTACATCAAAAAGTACCCATAGGCCAAATTTTTGCTAGGTTTTTTTTTTTTTTGGGGTCAAAATCTCAATATAGCACTCGTAAATCATTGTGCAAGTGGATTCTTTGTAAACAGGTCATGGAGGTTATTTAAGTAAAGTTATAACCTGAAAAACTAGTATTTACAAAAACAGCAGTGCAAAATTTGGAACTTTGACCCCCAATATCTCCGTAACTAGGGGGTTCCCAGGTATGGTTTAAAACTAAAAAATGATCCCAGTGGCAGTTAAGGCCGAACCATCCGAACGTCCACTGATAGGTATAGACCTTCCCCAACTGTCACCTCATGCGTCCAGCTGATCCCCACGATCCCTTCACCAGGTCATGGGTCCACCTAGTGAGGGCTTCTGGTTTGCGGTGGCCACTCTATTCATCTCAATCGGCCATCCGTTTTGCAAGCAGGGCGTCCTGCCCACTGCAAATTAGGCAATCCTTCGGGCTACGTCGGTAACCTTGATTCTCTTGCAGATATCTTTAATTCCGATTTGATCAAGCAAAGAAACTCCGATTATAACTCTCTTCATTACCCTTTGGGGGGCTTTACTACTAAGACCGACCGTTAACAAAACAAATTTCCACGTAATGAACAAAAAATTTCAGGCAATTCGATAAACGAAGCACCCTTTTTTTCTAGCGGGTGGAAAATCATCAAATAACCCCTCCCGCTCTTGGGCAGAGCAAAAGGGAGTGTCAGACTTCTACTGACTAAAAACCACCCATGTTCCATCTTAGCCCTCTATATCGAGGCCGCGATAACCAATGTACAACCCGCGGCCCCGACGGGGAACGAAACACCCTCACCTTCGCTCTCATAACAATTATACAAGGAATACATAAAAACATCAAATCAAGGCAACACATTACGCCATCACCTTTTCCTTAATATATTCACGCTCATATATAAACGTTATAAGCAGTAAATCACGACACACATCTCGACGGGGACTGCCAGCAAAATACGCGAGGTCTAACTGTCACCCGTCCCCGACGGGGCTTGTCAAGACGTCTGCTTAGCATTTTTACTTGGGAATAAGGGAAAATACATACGGACACTATGAATGGCTAGCCAGTTTTTGTTTTGAATATAAAGATATTTAACATAACATGTTACATGACTGATTGGCCAGAGAAGGCCAAACACCGGGAGAGTTGGAAAAGAAAGGCCTTTCGCCTGTGCCCAGCAATTGAACAGAACGGGCTAAAAAAAAAGAAACCGTGTAGGCAATCCCCGAAGGGTTAGACAGACCTGTACCTATTTCATGGTTTGAAGTTACACAGGTCTCTGATATAATAATTTTCTAACTTTTTAATTGATTTCGTAACGAAATAAAACTAAAACTAGGTTTTCTTTGCTAGAATAGGGTATTTCAGCAAAAAAATCTAATTAGTCCGTCAGATAGATTTCCAAAAAATAATGGACACGTATTTTTTCTTGTTTCACGTAAACAAAAGATGAAGACGATATAGTGCTTCGAAAAGTCGTGTCAAGTCGTGTGACGTCACAAGGTTAGTACCATCATGATCATGATCTTTGACACGTTTTATTTTCGTCAATTTTTATTAATTTGATAAAACAAAAAACACGTATCCAATATTTTTCGATAATCTAACAGACGGACTAATTAGATTTTTTGGAGAAATACCCTATTAACTTAACACAGCTTTTTACGTTTTCAAGTATGCCAATAAAAAACTTCATCCGCCTAGTCTTTTACCAATAAAAATGTGATGTATAAATGAATTATAGAAATACCAACTCTTAAACCAATTAGGAAGTTTGAAAGCCAAGATGAAATCAATTTAGATTCGATTGGCACTTGAAACTTTTAAGTGGGCCAAACTAAAATTAAAATTAAGGGGAAGCATTGAGAGAAAGCAGAACGTATATACTGTTTTAAATAAATAACAATACTAATGATGATTGGATAGTAATGCTAATTATTTAGATGATAGATTGAATATCCGTATCTAAAGTCAAGTTAAACTAAATACCTACTGCAAACATTTAAATGTAATAGACAAGAATTTAAACAAAATATGACCCATCCAAGAAACCAAAGCTAAGAATTCTAAGTTTTGACAGTTTTGACTTCGAGCAATAATTAGACTACAGATTTCAAATCGCGTCTTAAATATTAGTTGTACTCAAGTAATCACTTAATAACTTAATACAAGTTTAATAAGTTACAGCAATTTTGAGAGTAAAATAAAATGGCGGAAGTCAAATAGGCCAAATATTTTGAACCAAGTTTACTAACAAAAGTGTGGATCCTCGGTGTGTTTCCCACTTAATTTGATTATACTGCGCAGACTGCATGTCGCGGAGACGCATATCAAATGACTGTGCATTCACGCCAGTTTACGAGTATATAATAATAACGTTGGCGGCGGTACGAGGTTTAAGTATGCTGAGTTTCTGTAAGCAATATTGTTTTTGATAGACTTAGGACAATTTTTATGAAATTTCTATGGGACCAATCGGACAGTTTATTCTTTCTTATTAAAAAACTATGAAATTTAGAGGCTGGAATGCTTGTCCGAAAGTTCGATGAACCGTGCCAATAAACTTTTGTCGAAAGAAACTTTCTTATAAAAAAAAAAATCAATACGGTTCAAATGAAAGAGTCATGTGGTAAAAAACAACAACCAACCGAATTGAGAACCTCCTCCTATTTTTTAAATCGGTTAAAAAGTTTTCGATGATGTAACTAAAGTAGGTATGCTGTGATGAGTGCCATGAGATTATCTTGCTAACAAAGCGGGTGTTGAGCAGTGGTGGCCGAGTGGTATTAGTGGACGGTTAGCTATCACTCGCAGAGAGGTAGCATGTGTGCCAGCGATGAGAATGTTAAAGGTTAGTTATGGTGAAAAGATCTAGTCAAAATAAAGCAATTCGTCATCTTCCTTGCCTTGTTTTATTTGGGGTCAGTGCAACACAAAATAATGCAATAATTTTAGGAACATTAGGATACCAACTAGGTGCTAAAATTTTTTTCAGATTTTAGCCGGTTCGATTCCCGGGTGTGGCAGAAGAGAATTTTCGAAAATCTTTGAATGCAGTTTGCTTTCTATTCAAAAATAAAGTTTCCTTTGAGTAAAATTTTCTATCTGCAGTATTAGGAGTACTTTCCCTCCAGGTGGCAATACAAAATTCCATCCTGTATATTCCTCTCGATAATCTTCGGACACTTTTTTAGGTACGTAACTGGAAGATAAACATCCCATCCAAATTCCGCGAATCACAACCGGACAGGAGGTTTATGTCCGACAATCATTCGACATTATCTTCCGAGTATTCACTCGCCAATCTACCCAACAGTGTGTCAGACGTTTATCTGACATTCGAAAGAGCTCATATCCTGAGCGGCGTGCCCGCGTGTCATTCGCACTGAAATGATACGGTGATAAGAGATGTTATTACTTTTAAACGCTCTACTCTTATGAGTATTGGACGGAAGACCTGGGATAAGAAGCTGTGTTTTTCCATGTCCAGGTAAATTGGCGCGTTTAATGGTCGCTGTTGGTTAATGCAAATGAGATATGGCTGGGCCCACGTGGTGGATTATGAATCTCTCTCTCAGGGAGGAAAAGGGTTTTAGTTTTGGGAGCTTTACAGGCTACCACTACTCAAATGTTAAGTGTTACCTAGATGAAAGTATTTATCATCGGTCAATGAGCAGGCCATACCTGGCTATACGTAGTTTTGTTGTAAATATGTGTGTGTGTGAAATGATCAGTAAAGTTAGAACTAAAACATAGCTACAATTTCGCGTTTTGTAAATTTTTGTGATTCTCCTTTGGAATTCTGGATAACTGAACCAAATACTGAAGAATCAACAAGCAATATTCTAGGCAGACTGTTCGCAATTTGACAGTTGTTGATTACCGCAGCTATTGTTTTGGTTTTGTAATTAGTACGAACACGGAGGTCCAATCAGCTTTTACCTAACTGACCAAAACTGCAAATCTGGATATACTACTTACATCAACATAAATCTTCTTTGCCCACTTTCTGCAGTTAAGCACTGGAGGGAAATCATAGGAAGTAGGTAATACTCTTTTGAATATTTAATAGTCAATACGTAAAATAGTCATGTTTTTATCTAATGCTAATTTAACAAACTTGTTTAGTTCAAAACTGTTAAGTGCTACAAAACCGATTGCGAGAGAAAATATAATAAATGCAAAACTTATTATTACTTAATATAATAGGGGATCGGACAAAAAAAAAACTAATTAGTCCGTCAGATAGATTTCCAAAAAATATTGGACACGTATTTTTTATTTTTTAACATAAACAAAAAATGAAGACAATACAGTGCTTCGAAAACTCGTGAACTCTTCGAAAACTCATATGATAGTACATTTTTTACCTACAAATGAAGTCACAACCACATTTTATCTTCGTCAATTTGATAAAACAAAAAACACGTATCCAATATTTTTCGATAATCTAACTGACGGACTAATTAGAATTGTTTTTTGACTCAGTCCGATCCCCTATTGAATAAAACACGTTGATGATAGTAATACAATGCACTCATCTTTCTAGAGCCACAAGTTTATTTTGTAATAAAAGTGAGACATAAACTAATTCTCCTCTGAAACATATTCCAAACTTATCAATTTGTATATTGAACACCAAGTTGAAATTGTGAAGAAAACAAAAGTTGTTTGTTCACGCGAACGATGAGCCGATGACTGACTACGCCATCCATCACGACATGCATTATTGCAGGCAGGATAGGCAGGTAGGTGGCAGGCACGTTGTAAGTAGAACTTACGTAGGTAACTATCAACAATAGTGCGGATTTGGTTTTTATTATTAACAGTTTTCCAAAAAGGAGGAGGTTCTCTATTCGTGTGTATGTATGTTCACCGATTACGATTTATCACTTAAAAAAACTTTTTAACAAAAAATTAAACCGACTTCGACAAAAATAAAACATAAAAAAGTGAAAAATAAACTTAAGAACAAAAAATTGTTTCTGAAGTCGGTGACTTTTGTTTGTTTTATTTATTTTTTTAGCCACCGCCTTCAGAAACAAATTTTTGTTCTAAAGTTTATTTTTAACTTTTTGTGTTTTATTTTTTGTCGAAGTCGGTTTTATTTACGTTAAAAAGTTTTTATTTTTCACTTTTTAGTGGTTCACACGTGCTTACCCCTTCACATCACGTACCGACGTGATATATTGTTATCAACTGGTGTAAACAAT
Organism: Diarsia rubi; assembly: GCA_932274075.1. Lineage (NCBI taxonomy): Eukaryota > Metazoa > Arthropoda > Insecta > Lepidoptera > Noctuidae > Diarsia > Diarsia rubi. The sequence goes on along the minus strand of OW026417.1, from coordinate 18,393,365 downwards.
AGACAGACATAGGATTTCAACAATCCCAACTCATTTGCTATCATTTAGACATCAATACGACCTCGCAAAGTTTTGTATTTATTAGTAGAAGCAAAACATTACGCCTGTAATCCCCGAAGTTTGCGAGGTCGTATTGATGTCGGTTACATAAGAACCATTCTACTATCAGATCAGCTTGTTAGAGAGAAAATACCAAAATCTCTGTAATTTTTTCTGAGTTATCTCGATTTCGCCAAGATTCCATCATCTGATTCCGACCTGGTGACTATGCGACCAATGGGAAAGCATAGGCTTTCGAATAAAAGAATTTTCCAAATCGGTTCGTAAACTACGGCGATGAAAAGATCGTTTAAGTAGACAATGTAGTTTTTTTTAGTTTGTTGATTTTTCAAAAACCGCTAGTCCGATTTCGATAAAAAAATATGGGACCATTTGGGAAAGAAACCCTTTCCAACAAAAAATCGATTTTTTCAATCGGTTAGCAAGCGACGGAGTTATGCCCGAACAAACATAAAAAAAATACTTCTTTTTTTAGAAGTCGGTTAAAAATAAACGAAATCTCTTGTGTTTTTAAAGTCGGTTTTATTTTACAAAAAGTTTTTTATTAGGCAGAAAATAATTGATTCATAGGCATTGGTGTACCTTTAGTGTGCTATGTAAAAAAATCTCTTCCAAATGACCGACGACGGAGCAGAATTAATTTTGACAAGACAACTTGTTGACAAATTTTTTTCAAGTACTTGAAAAGAATTTAACCGTCATGTAAAACAATTAATTCCTCTTGTAAAACTCAATTTTCTCATAAATTCGCTCAAGTACAAGAGGCTAGGACTTGTTGGAAACTATTTAACGAAGTTAGCATATTTGTGCGCTATAATCTTAGGAGGTACTGACCCGCTTTTAATTAAACTTCTGACAAGTTTATAATTGTTAAGTTTCGTATATCTAACTATGTGTGAATTGAGAATCTTTAATGTACAAGAAATTGTTATGTAATTCTTAAACATGTTTTTTTTGCTTAGCGAACATTTACTTTTAGAACACAAATTGCAAGACAAAATCAAAAAGCCATTTGAATGCAAGCGATTGCTATCAGCTTTAAGTGGGTAACTTCGCTTAAAACGCCTACTTCGCTTTTATTAATCGAGTTCTGGATAAATGCACTCATTAACGATATTTTAAGCGACTTAACTAGGTTAAGGGATATTTTTTAAACTTGTCTCTGTATAAGAAGTAGCTCGTGGCGAAATAATTACGGCCGCGCACGTTGATGTTTAGGTTAAGCTGTGTTTGCATATGCTAGCGTGTGGATGGGTGACCACCCAGCAGATGCTAAGTTTCCTCCGTGCCGCGGAAAGCACGGTGAGTCGTTGATTTCGGCTGCCATAAATACACTTCTCATCAAAAAAATCGAAACACCTCGCAGTTTATGATTTGATAAGGATTATCAGAAAAATGTGTATATTTAGGAATAAATGTAAAATGTCATTTAATAGTGAGTAGTATGAGATTTTTAAATCCTAATGTTAATGTTCTAAATTCAAATGAAGTCTTCATAGGTTTCGTATTTTGTATAATGAGTAATTTTTACCCTGTATGGAATATGAAGGAAATGGGTAAAACAACACGCGTAAATGAAAAAAAAATGTAAGAAACGTTTATTTAATAACTTGTATTCCCTCCGCGAGCTCTTATTACTGCTTCCATACGGTTCTTCATCGATCGGATGAGAGTCACGATCACATGTTGTGGTATATTATCCCATTCCTCTTGGATTGCATTTTGCAGCTGGCTAAGTGTTTCTGGGGCTGGATCTCTTGCTCGAATTCGTCTCTTTAATTCATCCCATAGATGTTCAATGGGATTCATGTCCGGGCTTCTTGCTGGCCATACCATAATGGAGATACCGACTTCGGTAAGATAATCTCGTACGACGCCCGCGGTGTGAGCTCTAGCATTGTCGTGCATGAATATGGAGTCGTTGCCAATAAAATGTGCATAGGGCATCACATGAGGTTCAAGACACTGTTCGATGTACCGATGAGAGTTTAGTGCAGGCAGCCGTGGCCCAGACACAAAGGCAAGTTCTGTCTTACCATCGGCGCTGATTCCTCCCCAAACCGTCCACGAACCGCCACCATAGCTGACCTTTTCTTCAATGCAGCATTGTGCAAAGCGTTCTCCATCTCTTCTGTAGACCTTGTTCCTTCCGTCGTTACCATACAGCATAATTTTACACTCATCAGAAAACAGTACTTTGCTCCACTAAAGGTATGACCAAGTTAGGTGCGCTCTTCGATGGTCTGTAGTTAATTTCGGCCCATTCGCTGGCTTATGCGGTGCCAATCCGCGTTCCTTCAACCTTCTTCTTATTGTAGAGTCACTTACAGCTACTCTTCGTACAACGCGAAGCTGCTGCTGCAGTTGAAAAGCGTTAAGGCGTCGATTTCGTAAAGAAGTTGTTACAATAAATCGATCATCTCGCTCAGAAGTGACCCGATTCTGCCAGATCCTGAACGGCGCGTGAACGAACCAGTCTCCCGATAGCGTTTGTAGACTCTATGAACAGATGATAAGCTTAGATGCAATCTTGCAGCCACAACACGCTGACTAAGTCCAGAATCCAGCAATGCCACCACTTGGGCGGCTTCTGCGGGCGAAGTATCCATATGTTTTAGAAAAAAAAGTTTTTTCAGACGTCCCAAAGTCACAGTAAATGAAATAAGAAACAAAAAGTTTAAAGACAAGCGCTAATTTTTAGTTTTTAAACGAGAAACGTACTCCAACCCTAAATACACATTTGTCTCAAAACAGTAATTAATTTCATATACAGGATAAACAAATGAAATTCTAATTTCGAATTTTGATTTTTTTCTTCTTACTGTAATGACCAAACTGCCAGCTACACAATAATGTTTTTTTTTCATGGAATGAATTCTCTTTTGTAAAAAATTAGGACAAAAACAATAAAAACGAAAGTGTTTCGATTTTTTTGATGAGAAGTGAGAGATGATCTCTGGCAGTAGTTACACCAAAAAGATGTAAGACATATTGTGTGACTTCTACCAACCCGCACTGAGCCCGCCCTTCTTCTAGAGAGGAGACCCTGCATTGGGAACATTACAGGCTGATGATATTGAGTCGTTAATGAAAGGTCAATCAAACCCATTCATAATTTTAGCTAAATTTTAACTGAACCACGTTTTCCCTGCCTTCTTTAAAAATATTCAGTTTCAAGCCTCCCACTACCTAAACAAGGCCTTTAATTTTCAATTCATCAGAACTCCGCTCAATATTCAAAGTGTCAACATACAAAAGTTTATAGATATTGTGTAATATTGAGGCATGTTCTATCTTTTATCTGAAAACGTTTCAGTTTAGGAGTCACGCGTTGTGATGTAGGTTAGGACCTACCGATGAAGTTGATGGTGGAAATACAATTTAATGCATGCAGTAATTTTTATGTTGCGTATCTAGAGGTAATGAGGCTCAGGGCTCGTTTACGGAGACGCAGGGCGTCGCGCGGCGCGTGCGGATGACTCGTCGCGTGCTATTTTATTCATTTACTGAGAGGCGGGTCCACAGCAACATACGCTGCATTTTAAACTAACGACGACGCTTCTCGTAAAATCGTTGTTTGAAATAGTTACCGTTTTCATACATCGCCATGTGAAAGGCGCCACGGCGCCCTCACCTTTTGTTTGACGCAGGTCCTCACCGGATACGGTTGTTTCGGAAGGTAACTGCACCGAATCAGGCGGGAGGAAATGCCGTGAAGGTGTGTCCCGCTTGGGCGGAGCCCCGCCGTTGTCTCGTAGCGGCGATCGACGGCGGCGACCTCTCGCATCCGGCTCTGGTGCAAGCCATGGTCCGGAGCGAGGAGGAATGGGACGCCGTCGCCTCCTTGTGCGAAGCAGTGATGCTAGCGAATGAGGAGGCGGAACGCGAGAGAGAGAAAACCTCTCGTCCCCGCCGCCCCTGGAGGCGCCCCGGGTGTCGGGGGCCACGTGATGGCATCCGGCCACCCCGTAGATGCGGGCCTGTGGACGGTGAGTGATGGGCTAGCTCACCGTCCGTCCGTCTTATGACGACGACGGGCCGTGTCGACGGCGCGTTCGTCTTCCTCGCGCGCCTCAAGGAAATGACAGCAACATGGGAGGGGCTGACGCTCGTCGGGGCTGCGGGATGTTGTAAGAGATACCGCGGCCTCGACATAAAGGGCTAAGAAGGAACACGGGTGGTTTTTAGTCAGTAGAAGTCCGACACTCCCTTTCGCTCGGCCCAAGAGCGGGAGGGGTTATTTGATGATGTTCCAACCACCAAAAAAAAAGGTGTAATACTAAACTCCTGGTAAGACTGGTCGTTAGATTTTTGGGTAAGTGACTACCTGTAACAACTGCCTAAGACCTACAAATGATAGCCAGGGTCAACGGCTTAACGTGCTTCCCGACGCATGGCGGACACTCAGCATGTAATGCGTGGTCACCCATCCACAAACTAACCCAGGCAAACGCGTCTTAACCTGAAGAGAGTGCTCCTCCTTTTGGCAATACCGTCAACAGTTGGTTTGTGTAAAGTTACAAGTCACATTGTGGCAAAAGGAACATTCCAATGTCAAAGACTGGAATGCCCGCAATACATATTCCGAAAACCGAGTCATTTCTCGACTGGGGACAAATTCTAACCCCTAAATATTTTATGCCCTTGTACTTAGGGAGTATAAAAAGTTAGTCGTAAACTACGAAGATTAATTTGTTCTCATATATTACTAGCAGTAAAATGTTTGTGCTATTTTATTGCTAACAATACGTGCCTGTGGTTTTTAAAGGTTTTATTACTGTGGGCTTTATTTCATTGTTTAATTTTTTATTAAGTGTTTAAAGATACCTATTTTGTCATTGTCTTTATTTTTAAATTGCAAAATATCTACTGAATGCTCAATGAACTTTGTTTAAGAAAATAGAAAATAAGTTTAAAAACTAAACCCCGACTACGAATAAAAACGCAGACTAATAAAACCGCTGTCTTAAAAGTAGAAAACAAGAAAAATCGTCTTGTAAGTACATAATTTGATAATTATTATAGAGGACAGCCGTAGTCGCATGCCACTGACACCTGATGATTCTTCATGGCGTTCTCATTGATACAGAAGTCAGCTGCTTGTTGCCAATTTTAAGGTGGCATGCAATTAAAGCATTTGATAAAACCGTCCAAATTTAAATCCGACACTCGCTTGAAAAGTTCCGTATCATCTTAGTAGGGTACCTTTTATTTTTTTTCAATATTTGTTGTTATTGCGGCAACAGAAACACAAATTTTATGAAAATTTCAACTGTCTACCTTTTACAAATTACGAGATACAGCCCGCTGATAGCCAAACGGACAGCGGAAACTTTGTAATAGGTTTCCATTGGTAACCCTTCGGGTACGGAACATTAGAAACGAACTGCGGGTTGTTCGAAAGAGATACCGCGGCCTCGACACAAAGGGCTAAGAACGAACGTGGATGGTTTTTAGTCAGTTGAAGTCGATACTCCCTACAGCTCTGCCCAGAGCGATGAGGATGATTCCCAACGAAACAAAAAAAAAAGGACTTATTGCATCGCTAACAAGATACTCCAATTTCCCGTAACGTTAAAACCACCATGTTGTGTAATCACTGCATTTCTTCATAGGCACCAACCGTACCAAACGAACGTAGATACTTACATCACCATTCAAAATATCAGGCGTGATGAATATCTTTCAGTATGAGCGTCACGGCGCTTCTATGGAAATGTAACGAGCACGTGTTGGAGGCATGCTTTTTATTTCCCCACAAAAATTACAATGCATGGCCACACGATTGGTAAACGATATTTTTGCTTGTATGATATTTTTTTTAATGATTGAATTAGACGTACAAACGGAAAATCTGAAAAAAGTTTCTACATGATTTCCATATTATTTAAGATTGTAAATATGCTTGGAAAGAAAGAAATGTAATAAGGAAACGAAATAAAGAAAACGACAGAGCTGTCGATCAGAATTGGAATCCAGGAAAATGAAAGGAAGCAAGAAGGAGAAAGCTGTGTGTGAGAAAAGTAGCAGTTGGTGTTAAGATAAAAAAAACTTTACTTCTTTAAAAATTATTTAGCACAATATTTAGAAATTCAAGCAACTAATTATGTTATGAGAATGACATGATGCCCCATTTTTATTACACGAAAGAAATTTGTTGTTTTTATTTCCATTTGTGTGTATGTGCAATCTCCACTAATAATAATATTATAAAGAGGAAAGATTTGTTTGTTTGTAACGAATAGGCTCCGAAACTACTGGACAGATTTATTAATTTATTTATTTATTTATTATTCACAAAATCCACAGCTCTTAAAATTTTATGTTTAATTTTTTTTTTTTAAATCTTTCACCGTTTGGAAGCTACACTATTCCCGGGTGACATAGACTACTTTTTTCCCTGTATTCTTACGGAAACGGGAACTATGCGGGTGAAACTGCGTGACGTCCGCTAGTGTTGAATAAATTCACTTGTCTCTGTCAAAGGCTGGGTGCCTTTACAGTTCAGCTTTGGGGCTGACCTTAAAAATCTTACAAGAACCCTTTAATATAAAAATTCAACTTCCACTCTACCTAAGTAAAACTAAATGCTTGTTGAAAACTTCCCGCCAATGGAACTTAAATTTTAACAATACGGAACTTAAGTGGTAAATCCAGTAGCAATTAATTGGGTCTGCTCACGAAGGAAACCATTCAATATTGTAGTGAATGGTTTTATGAAACGCCCCAAATTAACTAGGACTGTGGGCAAATTAAATAAGTATGGACCTACATATAATTCTTCTTTCATTCTTCTCTTATTTTTGAAAAAAATGTTGCCCCACACTAGAACTCCTGTATCGTGGGTGCGTTTCAAACATTTAAACTCACAAACACCTAGACCGGAAACAACTATCTTTAGGCCATACAAACATGTGTCACGTACGGGGATCGAACCTACGACACGCAGCGCAGCAGTCTAATCGCTCAGCCACTGCGCAAACCGTGCCGTCAAACGCCACATACGTCATACCGTCACCGTCCGTCTGACGAAATCTCCGTCTGTCGTCATGTTTTTCCATCATACGTCGTGCGTCATATTACGCCTGCAATTCCACAGACGTACGTCTACATTTCACTAGATATTTCTAGGTACCACAGTAGTCTTTTATAATAAGAGATGAGACTATTAATTTCCATCAACCGGGCACAAATGGGATTTTGGGGTGATACAGAAAAATGCCAATCTAGTTGCCCCTAGACGCATGTTCAGCAATAGTGTTTGCGAAGACCCAATCCAAAAAATCCACTTGGAGCAACGATTTCCTTTATTTTTTATTGATCCCTTAATTTTTTTCCAGTAGTGTTAGTTCTATTGAGGAAACCAACCATACCTGAGAGACCTTGACCAAGTCATAGGCCCATGGGCCATGGAGGGCATTCAAACTCTGACACCAGGTATGGCACCAACCTCACGATAATGGAAGATGAAGAAATATCCATTTAATGGTTTGTAGTAAGTTCTTCTCATAAACATTTTTTATAACCAGCTGCTGCCAGCGGCTTCACCCGCTACAGCTCGAAAATAATCCCACGGTAAGATAAAATCGGAATAAAACTATCCTATGTGTTAATCTAGGTTATTAACTATCTGTATTCCAAATTTATTTTATCCAAATCCGTTTAGTAGTTTTTGCGTGAAGAAGTAACAAACATACACACTCACAAACTGTGACAATACAGTTAGTCATCATCTCTGTAATCATAATCGTATTCCGAATAAAAAAAAATCAATGAAGACAAGTTAAATGTTACAGAAATTGATATAATATTAAAGCAAAGAAAAAGTTTGCTACGCGAAACGCTACGACGTGCTACGAGTTCCAATCGCGTAGCTGTTCAAGCGTAGTGTAGCGACGACATCTACGAAATACGAAAGATTCTTTGACTCATATTTTACGCTCCTTCATTTTTTTGTGAAATACTCACTTAATTTTGAAATCTCATTTTAACCACTATGCACGAGAAGATTTTGACACATGACACATCAGCTGATTCGGCGGGGCGATGATGCTGAGTCAAGAAATTCGAGAAATTTTGTGTACTTTCAGTATTCGATTTAGTATTGAAAAATAAGTCACGGCAGATGTTTAATACAACAAGTTTGTTGTTAATGTCTCCAATATCCGTATATATGTACTTTTATTTTATAAGGGTAAATTAAGAAACTTGCGCAATAAATATAGAATATTTAATAGCGTTAACATATGAGCTTTTTATTTAACTCTCTTAATTAACTCATACACATAGTATTTGACAAACAAAATAAAAAATATTTACATAAATAATGAGGAGGTCGTATGACTTGATTGCTAACCCCTTGAGGGGTCGAAACTGAGCTTGAGTAGGTTTTTATTTTGAACCCCTCAAGGGGGCCGTACCGAACTTAATGGTTAAATTATCCAAAAACTAAAAACACGTATACAAGACGTCAGTATTAACACAGGTTCATTCGTCTTAATTATTTTGGTGTTTTTTGGTTTGCCTTACTCACGAGTACAGTCCGAAAACCGATGGATCGATGTTTGTTACTCTTTCATGGAAAAACTACTCAACGGTCTATAAAACTTTACTAAAAAACAATTTCTTTTTTTTGTTTTTATTAGAATATTCATCAGAATAGCATACTTTTTTGAAAACTGTGTAATTGAAAAGTACAATTCAATAAATAAAAAAAACCAGATAAATATGTCAACCTCGCCCTCTATCCCATGGGACGTAAACATATATGTTGAAATTTTAATGTACACCTCTGCTTAACCGTTCGGAGATTACAGGCGTTATGTTATATCACGGATATAAAAAGGGTCTAAAAATACCCTTATCGCAAACGAAGGGCACTTGTTCTCCCCACCACTGCGATCATTTTTTTTGTTTTAGACCATACCTGGGAACCCCCTAGTTACGGAGATATTGGGGGTCAAAGTTCCAAATTTTGCACAGCTGTTTTTGTAAATACTAGTTTTTCAGGTTATAACTTTACTTGAATTACATCCATGACCCTTTTAATATTCAAAGCATCCACTAGCACAATGTTTTAAGAGTGCTACATTGAGTTTTACCGTAAAATGAAATTTTTGACCCCAAAAAAAAAAAACGTTTCGCAGCAATTTTTTTTTACTTAGACTTTACTTAGTTTGATGTACAGAATGCTTGGTTGACGTATGTGTGAAGGGTTGAGTTACACCCTGTATATACCTTTTTAATGGATTTCACAACCATTTTAGGAAAAAGTATTAAATATTCATTTTCCACACGTCCTACCGCTGCGCTGCAGCCGAGAACAATGAAAAACATTGAAAAAAAAAATACAAAATGAAACAATTTCATCGTGGACCGACGTGACGGGTGTAAAAACCGGCATTCCACCGATTTTTACGGTTCACTTGATGAGGGACCGCTTTATTGACATTAAAGGTTTATGGAGTGCCAGATTCCAATTTAGTGCCGCGCGACCGTTTCGTGCCGATAAACTTTGACGGTTTTTCCATCATCCGTCGGGTTGGGATGCGTTAATTGTTTATTTTATTTTTAAATGCCAACGGGCAGCCCTATTTATTTGGTCGCCAGTTGTTACGATTTTTAAATGTTTTGTTACTGACTGAAATTTTTCCGTAAAATTCCATTAGTTGTTTTTTGACGAAAATAATTTGATTATCGTTTTATGAACATCAAAAACATTAAAAGTCGGGTTGTTTGCAGGAACTTGGTTGCCCTAGAGTATAATATAACCACAGATCATGCCTTTTCAATCAATTTATTTCAAACACACAGACAGACTGCCTCATTGGTCTTGTGGTCGCAAATGTGACTGCGGAGCATGAGGTCCTGATGGGTTCGATTCTCGGACCCAGGCAACGTGCTATTGGGTTTTCGATCAGAAATGTCTTGTGTTACTTGGGTCTGTAGTAGCCATGGAGTCTGGATTTTTGCCCATTTGATGTCAATAGGCTCGTTCGACTTAAACGTAGCTGGCAAAATATGAGTGAACTAATAAAATGTTAAGTTTACATTTGTTTTGCTGTTTTGTAGGTTTGATGGTCAAATTACCCGTCGGGGCTGCGGGTTGTTCACAAGTTACCGCGTCCTCGACATATAGGGCAAAGAAGGAACATGGGTGGTTTTAGTCAGTAGAAGTCTGACACTCCCTTTCGCTCTGCCCAAGTGCGGGAGGGGTTATTTGATGATTATCCACACGCCAAAAAAAATGGGTTTTAAACGGGATTTTTTAGGATTGTTTTCCGTAATTGTACCAAAAAATGTCTTTCCACTGATGTCACTTCCATTGATTACGTGGATATTTTTCCTCCATGGAAGACTAACTAAAGAGTTGTAAGCTCGGTACATGACATATTTTTTTTAGTAGATTATGACCTAAATAACAGCTATTTCACGTACCTTAGTAAAGTTAATCAAAACATTTTTTTTTTGTTTTTGTCATCAGAAGTAAAAAATACCCATTAGATACACCTCTGCATAACCCCTAGGGAATTACAGGCGTGATGTTATGTTATGCTAACATAACATTGAAATGCGGAGTCCCACAATGCGTGGAGGTATGTGCTGCCCCAACATCAAGGTTACGGGTTACATTCCCGCAAAGCCCAACACAAATCTGGGGGCACGGCAGTGCCCTTGCCAAGTCCGTGTGTATATGACTACATACTTAATAGAGAAACGTAGTAAGTTTACATTTATTCATAACAACAGGAAACAAAATAAAGTTATTATCAATGAATGATTAATTTAGGAGTCTGTCTATTCTGACTTGTGCTGATTTAAAGTGAATTTATTCATGGTACATTTAAAAATGACAACTTTTTATTGAATTCACGAAAGTAAAGTAGTTTAATAATTTATTATCTGTCTCTTTGTTTCGAAATCTCTGAAACGTTTGTACTGATTTTAACGGGGATTTTACTCGCAGAAAAGTGACAAAAAATATCGTACGTGAAAAAAAATCAAAGTTTTAAAATTATTAACAAAATTCGACTCAAATAACCATTTCACGTGAACGAACGTCGCGGCCAACAGCAAATAAAACATGTCCGTATTATTATTAAAGTCTACCAAACCAGTTCTAGCGAAAAAACTCCTTTTAACGCCACATTTTTAAGCACACAAAAGCGAAATTTAAAACTTTTAAACTGTTTCAAAAACGCTGTTGAAACTATTCCTGCGACTAAGAGCGGACAATGTAGGGTATTTAAATCTCGGCCAGAGAGGTACCATTAAAAAGTGCTAAAACAGAAATCAACGGTGGACGATAAAAACAGACCCTCTCCGCTCGCTTTAGGAAGACTGCTCAAGTCATAAGAGGTAGCGTAGCAGGTACCTGAAACTAGAGTAGAGGAAGACCAAGAAACGATTTATTTTCATTGGATCCCAGTTTAATATTTTGGCGTTGGATTCAACATGATCTATGTTCTCTGACATCGGTATTTTTGTGGGAACAAAACATGAAATATTATTGTATCTCGTTGAATCCTAAACCGTACACGTTACGTACGTATACAATAATATTTATCAGATGAAACATAGATCAGATGAAACTTAGGCACAATTACAAACTTTCCATAAACGACAGTATCTAAATCATTTGTTTGCAAAGCAGATACCGCTTCCGGATTTCCTATACCTTACGACCTAATGCGACTTGAAACTTGCGACGCGACGTCCTATTGACCCAAACGTGTTTCACTTGTTTCCTTCGAGTGAATCGACGCATTGCCACTCACATCACAACGATTTGTGGCTTGTTTTAAGCCACTATTTTCATAAGTTAGTAACTAGGCAGTAGACAGTCGTCATATGCCTTGCCTTTTCCCAACTATGTTGGGGTCGGCTTCCAGTCTAATCGAATGCAGCTGAATACCAGTATTTGACATGGAGCGACTGCCTATCTGACCTCCACAACCTAGTTAATACGATACCCTTGGGTAAAACTGATTGTCAGATTTTCAGGTCACAGGCTACTTGTAACCACTGCCAAAGATTTATATATTGCAGCCAAGACCACCAGCTTAACATGCCTTCCGAGGCATGGAGAAAACACAAAATTTAATGTGTGGTCACCCAACCACAGAGTGACCTAGGCAAGCGTGGCTTAACCTAAAGATCAACCCAAGTGGCAGTAGATAGTCCCTGGCGCAAAACACGTTTCTATTGATCGAGTTGAGGCGAACGGATAAATCGCTGCCACTCAACGCTTGCACCACACCGCGGTTGGAATTGTGTCAAATTCCGTGCGGAGGTAATCAGCGAGAATTATAAGCTGTCCATGGCGTAAATCCGACCTATCTGCCGACGGTCTTTTCACGGTTTGTTTGTCCCAATTGCCCAATGTTGCCTGATGCCCGTGACGGCAATATTGTTAGGGAGGCAGTTTAACAGGATCTTCTATATAAACGGAGAACACGGATTGGCTGTAAGAATAAAGATACGCTAAATGTTTCGTAAAATGTTTAGCTATTGCGTATTCTAACAGAATATCTTACAATATTGTATTGTGTCTCTCTGCTTTCTCTTGAAAGTTTGGGAAGATTAAAAAGCTTTTAAGAGTAAGTTAAAAAGTTAAGATATGTTGAAGTAGTTTCTCATTGTTTTGAAGATTCGTCTTCGATGAAAGTTTTTCATTAATCGCGAAATTACGAGAAGAACAAAGAAGGTTAAGTGCACTCATGTTTTTATTACTTTTTCTTTGCACATAAGATCTGTTACTTATTAAATTCGACTGTTATGTCAACATGTGGTCAGCAATTTACTAGTAATTTGATTGTCTCGTGCATGCGGCATGCGGTCCTGAGTTCGATTTCCAAATTGGGCACAGGGTTTATCATCAGAAATTTCTCAGTAGCAGCTATAGATTCTGGATTTGTGCACGGTTGGTGGCAATAGGCTCGGCCCCTATTACATGAAATTTAAAATTTATAAAATGATGAATGTCATTGTAAAATGTGGTGGTACTATTAGTTACTCCTCTGGCTTACCTTTCGGTTATGTTAGGTGTGATGTTATTTAGACCGGCATGACAACACGTGGTTAGCAATTTATTGGTGATCTGATTGACAAAATGGACGACAAATTTATACTCAAACACGACAGTGAAATCGTAGTTCAGAAAGCATAACCCCTCCACTGAAGCGATAACGTTTCAATTACAGAATTTCCTCACATTTCCTCACCTTTTTTCCTCATAAAACGTCAGCGAGGAATTTGTCTACATTTGATATCTGTCTCGTGCCCAAACTACGGATTTATATGAGCGACAAAGAAAAAATGAGGGTCTGAAACTGTCATTTTACGAGACAGGCATAAAAAGTTCAACACCTACTGATTTTTATTGAAAAAGATCTTTGTTGCTCGTCAAAGGAACGACCTTTAACGAGTTTATCTCTTTGTGATTTGAAAGTTTTTATGTCAGTACTTTTACTTTTTAAGATTCATATAACTTATACATGTATACAGGCTGTAAATCAACCCTTCACACATACGTCAACCAAGCATTCTACAACTAAGTACCCCTACGCAAAAAAAAATCTTTTTTTTTTTGGGTCATAAATCACATTTTACAGTAAAACTCAATGTAACACTCTTAAAACATTATGCTAGTGGATGCTTTGAATAGTAAACGGGTCATGGAGCTAATTTTAGAAATAAAAATTTACGAAAAGTTGTAACCTGAAAAACTAGTATTTACAAAAACAGTTGAGCAAATTTTGGAACTTTTACCCCCAATATCTCTGTAACCGTATGGCCTAGAACCAAAAAATGATTGCAGTGGTAGGGAGAACAAGTGCCCTTCGTTTGCGTTAAGGGTACTTTTACACACTTTATCCCATCTTATATCATCTGCTTAGCCTATTCCCAACGACGTTGGGGTCGGCTTCAAGTCTAACCGGTTACAGCTGAATACCAGTATTTTACATGGATAACCGCTGCCTATCTGACCTAATTAGTTTATCCCTTGGTAAGACTGATTGTCTGACTTTTCGACCGCGATAGAAGATTTATATTTGGAAAAAGAATCTACGTTACAATCTAGTTTTAGTTTTTAAGTAAAACTCAACATCACTGTATAAAATCAATTATGAAAAATAATGACTTACCAGCTTTGCAAGGGTCCATTCCAAGGTCTCCAGAATCTTTGTGTTCGAAACTCATAGACAATAATTCATCTATCGTGTACTTATGTGGTTCTTCTCTCCCCTCCACCAAGCTTACTTCGTAGACCGCACACACTAATATCGTCAGTAACGCGCTGACCGCCGCGGCGGATGCACGATTATGCCGAAAAGTCATACTGTCAAACATTTGATTACACTTTATTGAACACTATGTCATATTACTGTTTATATGTGGAATTATCTGAAACAAGGAAAGAAAACATTTTAAATGTTGACACTTCCACTTGAGTACAAAAATACAGTTTTCATCAATCTACCTACTCACACTGAGAGTTTCATCGACAAAATCAATTAACATAATATAAAGTAAATAAATTAAACAGACTCCGTTTAATGGATAAAATACCTAACGCTTTTATACTCAAGAGCTCACTTTAATTAATATGAAAGTACATAAACACATTCAAAGGCCGTTCGAATTCGACGGGCCTGATTTATAAAACTTCAAAATTGAAGCAAATACGCTCTGAAGATTTTAATGAAAATGTTGATGCTGTAGGTAAAGCAAAGGCAAATGAATCAGTACTTTGCATAAATATTAAATCTTTCGAACCAAAGAATTTGTTTATCAGGGTCTAATGGCAAAACATATAGCTACTTAGTCAAGTTTTTGGAATCGAAATATATCTTTATCTTTAACAGAAGTAAAGGTAGATATTCGAAATAATGATACAACAAATTTTTGTAAAGATTAGCTCAACACAACAGTTTTTCTTAATTACAGTCTGGTCCCAGACATATTTGTTCACCCCAAACGATAGTCTACAAAAACAATAACTTTTGCTATAAATCTAAAGTATCCCTATCTCTAAGGGATGGCGCGAATATACTTTGTAGATCTAATTCAATTCTAAAATAACATACGAGTACTATTATTTTCTGAATCATACTTTTTTGTCCCTAAAATTGGAAGACTCATTCGTCGAAAATAGATCTACTGCCCATTTGTATGTCTTTATTTTAATCCGTTATGGACCAGGTCGTGCTACGCGTCCTCGTCGTCATCTGCCAAGCCATTTTCCAACTATTTTATGGTCGGCTTCGTGTCTAATTGGATGCTGCTGAATACCGATATTTTACAAGAAGCGATCAATTTAAAAGTAAAAAGACTACGTGGCTCAAATATACTAATAACAACTGCTCGATTGATGGATATGTGCCCCATAACTTATTGAGTTTCCTCCGTGCCTCAGAAAGTACGCTAAGCCGTGAATCCCGGCTGAGATCTTTTCCGTTCTATGACAAGCCTTATAATACAGGTAGTCAGTGGCCTGAAAGTCTGACAACCAGTCTTACCAACGAGTGTCGTATTACCCAGTACTTGAGGTCTATGTAATATTCTGATATTCAGCCGTAAGCGGTTAGACTGAAAGACAACCTAGTACAGTTGGGAAAAGGCTAGGCTGATCATGACTAATACAGAGGCAAATTTTAACCAATTTGCATTTGAACCTAAGCAGAATTAAGTACGCCAATCTCATCTGCCCCTCTTTACACTTCTCTCCAGTAAATGTTCGTACATTCAAACCGCAGTAAACAAACAAAGTGGCATAGAACCACAAGACAGCGTCCACCATTAGACGAACTAACCACAGATACTCGCTAACAAATATTTGTTTTTCTAGTTTGTATTTATTCTAGACTAGTGCCAGTGCTACTGAACTAAATAGAAATAGAACATGTTGGGTATTTTCTTTGTTTTGTAATGTCGTCTCATTTAATTTTAAATGTACAAACGCCAGTATCAAGCTACCCAAAACTATAAAAAATCCCAATTATCCTTGAATCTATCTTGAATCCTTAGCGAT
The DNA here is from genome assembly GCA_932274075.1 of Diarsia rubi. Lineage (NCBI taxonomy): Eukaryota > Metazoa > Arthropoda > Insecta > Lepidoptera > Noctuidae > Diarsia > Diarsia rubi. Next base: position 18,377,272 of record OW026417.1, on the reverse strand, counting down.
ATAATCGAAAATCTATTAATTATTGGAATGTAGTAGAATGATGTACTGGCCTACCTTAGTTGGTAGGTATCTAGAGCGTTTGGTGAAAAACTGACGATAAATTCCATAATGTGTTTAAAAATGTTATTCTAATCCAAGAAACATTAACAAAATAGAAAAAAAATAGTAAAGAATAGTTAAAAAAAAAAATATTAAAAAAGTAAAGTTTGTTTGGGATGGATCGAGTTTACCCCATTTAGCCATATAATATCTACAGCGGCATCACCATACACATCAATTGCAAAAGAGACTGCGAAAGACAGTATCTACCCAGACCTGTGGTCGGATTAAATATCTTATTAATTTCAAAACAAGTGTAACATTTATTTTGAGATACCTTTTAAAAGGAACGTAGGCGATGTTCTTATTATTAGTTATTTTTACCCGACTGCGGCGAAGCCCAAAAGGAGGGTTATGTGTTTGGTGTATGTATGTATGTATGTCCGTTTCTTTGTTCCCTCATAACTCCTAAACGGATGAAGGGATTTAAATGAAATATACGTCGTTAGATTCGTCTTGATGGCGTGAGTGTCACTGGGTACATTAAAATTAAAAAACAAAGATAATTGCTGGTTTTGGGGGCCAAATCGTGGATTTGAAAAAATAAAAAAATCCATTACCATCGAGTAGGGTATCAAAATGAAGGGTTTCAAAAGGAGATTACAAAAATATAAAACACTTATATGTTTAAATTAAATTCAAAGTCACAAATTCTATAAACAAACACAAAAGTTAAATCATCTGCGAAGTATTTTACGCGACCAACGAAAGAACAAACACTAAAGAACTAAAAAGTTAGAAATAAAAAAAGTAGTTAAAAAACAAAAAAAACCGGACTGAAAACACTGAAAAGTAAAAAACAAGCACATTTTAAATTAAACAAAACTTGGAAGCAGGCGGGGTTCATTTGAATATTAAATTATGAAAGGAAAATAGAATGGACCCCGCCTGCTTCCAAGTTTTTTTTTTAACTACTTTTTTTTTATACCTATCCGCTGACATTTAGAGCCCGTTCAATTGCGGCTCAATCACCCACACGATAATAAACAGAGACGTGGAATTGAATTTAATTTGTTCCTTTAGACACACAAACTTTGATTGCTACGTAAATGAAGTAGAAATTAAGGTATTTTGGTGCAAATTCAACCTTGTTACTATGCGATGTCTAGAACTTATTTTTATAGAGGATGGGAAATCTTCACATGCCTCCTCACTCCTCCTCTGGGCAGAGCGGTAGGGAGTGTCAGACTTCTTAGGACTAAAAACTATCCATGTTCCTCCTTAGCCCTTTGTGTCCGGGGCCGCAGTATCTCTTTCAAGCAGCCCGCAGCCCCTGTAGGGCTGACAATTTTTTTTACGTATTAGTCCTAAGTCATTTAACCATTTGTTTAACATAGGTCACTACAATATAATAGGATAATCACAATAATAGTGGTAGGAAGGTAATATATTAGAGATGTTTACTGACATATTTTTTTTGTGTCAGTAAACATCCCTATCCGTCATTGTTATGTTTAAGCATTATGACAATATTGCGGCCGTAATAGGGGATCGGACTGAGTCAAAAAACAATGATTCTAATTAGTCCGTCAGTTAGATTATCGAAAAATATTGGATACGTGTTTTTTGTTTTATCAAATCAAGATAAGATAAGATGTGGTTGTGACGTCATTTGTAGGTAAAAAATGTACTATGTTTTGAAGCACTGTATTGACTTCATTTTTTGTTTATATGAAAAAAGAAAAAATACGTCTCCAATATTTTTTGGAAATCTATCTGACGGACTAATTCGTTTTTTTTTATCTGATCCCCTATTAAATAGTGATCAACTGATTTGTGAAAGTCACAATTTCGTTTATCTTGAGACATCATCATAATTTTCTTGCCCATGTCCAAATCTGTTTGAAGTCGGTGCAGCATCTCTTCTTCTTCCATATTCAAAGTTACCTACTTGTTTACCGACATACAATAAATACTTTAGTGTCTTGACTTGAATTTTTGTTATAAATAAAATTTTCCATCAAGTCGGAGAGGTGATTGTGTATAAATGAACCAGCGCCTGCATTTTCTGATGTTGAGGTAAACAAATATTAAATATGATTATTATTCGTCATCTCAGCTGTAACCTGCTCCTTTCTTACCTTAGAATTTCCATTAAGACGGTAACCTAATGCTGCTTTGGAACAAGATGGACTAAGTTAGATACCATTGGGAAATCTAATACCTACCTACAGGTTTACAACCTACTAATTTCGAATATTACCTAAGATAGTACCGTCACATCCATACTATTTGAATAGTTTTACATAATCTTTAAATTAAGGTTGAGCGATGTTTTTAAAATAACTTCGGACGCATAATTCACCAATTTCGCCGCAATTTCTGTCCGTAATGGCGAATTCAAAAGTCTCTGACCCCTTAAAAGGAAACAAACCTTAATAAATAACATTGAGGTCCACTCAAGACGTTTGTATATACCTATATGTAACGTATATAAGTCTATCATGATGCTTTTATCTTTTACGGGGTCAAGGGGCCCAGGGGCCCGGCTCAAAGCAGGGCCGCCCCTAACCTATCCACGTGGTTGAAGAGGCCTCCCCCCTCCGTACTTATCATCACGACATGCCTCTCTTGAGGTTAGAAAAACGTTTACTTTATAAATTTAATGCAGGAAAGATGGTTGAAAAGAGAAAAGTGGGGAGATTTTGGGTCTGCTGCTTTGTTGCCAGTTTGATTCTGCGGTTTCTTTGTTTTTTTACACTGGTTGTTGTGTTTTGTACACTGCCGATTCTTTTCTGAAGTGATAGAGTGCAAAAAAGATTTCGATCATCCGGTTGTTAAAAGGTGGTTTAAAAAAAAAATACTTCCCTTTATGAAACAGACTTTGTTACCAATTGCGGGTTTCGGAGATTATCCGGAACAAAGAAACAAACTAACAAATGCACAGACAGACAGACAAAACATAAGTACCATAATACTTTCATAATTATTTAGTAAAAAAAATAATTTCTCGAAGTTACAAAGAGACACTTTAATTTTATTTATTTTTCTAGATAATTGACTAATAGAGGTGTTTACTGAGTTATAAAATGTAATTCTATTTAGTCCGTCTGTCAGATCATCGAAAATTATTGGATACGTATTTTTTGTTTTTATCAAATCAATAAAAAAATGGGGGGGTTTGTGACGTCACTGACCGGTAAAAAATGCCTTACTAATCTCTAAGAATATGATATCACACGAGTTTTCAAAGCACTGTGACGATACAGTGCTTTGAAAACTCATTGTTTATTTACGTGAAAGAAAAAGAAATACTGATAAATCTATCTGACGTACTAATTAATATTTTTTTGTTAGCCCTATTGCATAACCACAGCTCGATAAGAGGAAAGGACAAAAAACCAGACAGACTAATGTTTTTATCCCTGTAAAACAAATTGCGTCGATAAAGTTTGTCGCAGTAGATACGACCTTTAAATTGGACATGACGAATTTAGGCCACTTTTTGTTGCGGAGGGTCAAACTTTCATGATGTTCCCATGTGATCGATTGATTGGCGAGTCCCAATTAACGTGGGAATTAATTAGGTGTTTGAGATATATTGAGCGGCTTCGCCCGTTATAACTCGAAAATTATACCACGGGAAGATAAAATTGGGATAAAAACTATCCTAAGTGTTAATCCGGGTTATAAAATATCTGTAAATCAAATTTTATCCTAATCCGTTCAGTAGTTTTTGCGTAAAAGAGTAACAAACATACACACTCACAAACTTTCGTCTTTATAATATTACTGTGATATAGTAGTTATATGTGTGAGGTGGGTAACACATTAATTGTCATTCCAATCTTGGTTGGATTGGAGTTAGATTTGGTAGTAACGTATTTATCTTTTCTCAAATTACCATTTTGTACATAACATCACGGCTGTAATCCACGATAGTCTAGTCAGAGGTGTACTTAATAGTACACCCACTTTTCGCCAGTTATTTTCAAGTTTCATTATATATGACAGGCGGCGTCAAGTGGCGATTGCTATCAATGTAGGTAACTTGAGGGTACAAGGCTCCCGCGATGACCTCCGGCCACCGTAGACGCGGGCCTGTGGACGGTGAGTGATGGGCTAACTCGCCGTCCGTTCGTCTCACGACGAAAACAGGCCGAAAGAGATGTCAGCAACATGGGAGGGGCCCGAAAGGGCCGACGCCTGTCGGTGCTGCGGGTAGTCCTCTGGTTATCGCGGCCTCGACATAGAGGGCGAAGAAGGAACATGGGTGGTTTTTAGTCAGTAGAAGTCTGACACTCCCTTTCGCTCTGCCCAAGAGCGGGAGGGGTTATTCGATGATTTTACACCCACCAAAAAAATAAAAAAAAAGGGTACAAGGCTGCTACTTAGTTTCTGATGGAAAAACCTATAGCACTGCCTGACCTGGGAATCACACCTAAGACCTCATGCACGGTACGCACGACTGCTAGACCAAAGAGGGAGATTTGTTAGCAACTTATGTATGTTGTCCTAAAGTTAGTTATACCACATTAACTGGACTGCTTTCTCTTAAACTAATTACCGTATACTGCTGTTTTTAATTAAGTAACGTTTTCTAACATTATTTTTAGCTTTCTGGTTTACAATACATTTAGGTTTGTTTCAAAGTCAAAAACTTCGCTACTAAGTCATTTTTTTGGGGTTGGGAAATCATCAAATAACCCCTCCCGCTCTTGGGCAGAGCGAAAAGGAGTGTCGGACTTCTACTGACTAAAAACCACCCATGGTCCTTCTTAGCCCCTTATGTCGAGGCCGCGGTATCTCTTACAACATCCCGCAGCCCCGACGGGCACTAACTAAGTCCTCAAATTGATTTGTAATACTTTAATTTAGTTCAAAACCAGCAATAACAAATACATAATATTATATGAATATTTTTTCCACATTAAAACTGTCCAGTTCCATTAAATTAGATCCAGTTTCAATACAATATGTTAATATATATTGACGACACGGTTGGCGCAGTGGCTCAAGCAATGGACTGCTGCGCTGCGTGTCGTGGGTTCGATTCCCGCACGGAACAAATATATGTATGACCTACAGATAGTTGTTCCGGGTCTGGGTATTTGTGTATGCGAGTTTAAATGTTTGTGAACGCACCCACGATACAGGAGAAATTCCTAAAGTGGGGCAGCAACGTTTAAAAAAAAAAAAATATACCTATAGTCATCTAGAAGATTTGTCATCATTCCGGCGGTATCATTGAGGGCAGTAGTACACACCAACAAAAAGCATTTCGTCTAGTTCTCCAGTGATTGACGCCAGACCTCAATTGATAAAGCCTAGCCTTAGGTTTTGCTGTTTTTCCCTTATCGGACTTGATTGATTGAAAGCATATTCTATGAACAATATTTTAGTTCTGCGGACTTCGGCGAAATTTAGAAAATCTTAAGCCCTAGTACGGACAAAGTAAATATAAATCCGAACCTTTTTTTATCGAAAATACGTTCCTAACCTTTAGCATTTTTTGGCTAAAATGTAATGTAATGTGTGGTAAGCTGGCACATATTATAAATATTATAATTAGTAACAATCAATCTGCTTAGCCTTTACAAACTGTGTTGTAGAGTGTCCATGAAGTTTCTTGCCATTCTTCTCATGAGACCAACGCTTTAGAATCGGCAACTACAGTACACTGACAGTTATTATGCCTTGTGAGTGGGACTGCAGCTTAGTTTATTAGCTTATTAAAATTTAGTATTTGTTCGACTGTTCAAAAGAGCCTGTAACTGGCCTACTTGAAATAAATGATTTGATTTGATTTGGTTTGATTTGTTGGCGTCGGCTACCAATTTAACCGGGTGCAGCTGAATACCAGTATTTTACATGGAGCAACTGCCTATTGAGTTCCCCACCCCTTGGCAAGACCGGTCAAGTCTGACAGGTTTTTAGGCTTCCGACGAGCTAAGGACTGTCAACGTTCCAAGAATGACAGCAGAGACCGATAGTTTTACCTGATTTCCGAGACACGGTGAGAACTCAGTATGTTAAAATGGTTTCGGCCGTCTACGAAACCGTAGTTTCGTAACTGGTTTCTATAAAGGAATGATTTTTCCTTCTACGTAACTAGTTTCGATGGAGGAAACCACGATTATGTAAAATGGTTACGTACAAGGAATTTACTGACTATGGTTTCGATGAAGGAATGATTTGTCCTTGTACATAACTAGTTTCCAAGGAGGAATTATTTTGGAGATTGAGGTAGTTCAGTAGAGCGTTGGCTGTCTACTGAACTGATCTTCATCTTGTAATTATTGAAATTAGGTAAGTCTGTATATAAATAAAAAATAAAATTCATAGTTTTTTCTTTCTAAATACATAATTAATAAATAAATAAAGTAAAAACCTACAAAACCTAAAATATGATTTTTGGCCATTTTTTTTTTCATTTTTGGTAGTATGATGTTCATAATGCTTGGTTGACGGCTTTGTAAAGGGTCGGTTTACAGCCTGTATATATTTTTTTGGAAATTTGCAGATTGACATTTGCGGCTATGAAATCTTGGAACAATTAAGACAAAAATCGCTAGTTTCGATAAATGAATTATTATTCCTTGTTCGTAACTAGTAAAATTTCATATTTTTGCAAAAATTCCTTGTACGTAACCGTGGTTTCGTACAAAGACAAATATATCCTCCATCGAAACTAGTTACGTACAAGGACAAATCATTCCTTCATCGAAACCAGTTACGAAACTACGGTTTCGTAGACGGCCCAAACCGTTAAAATGGTCACCCATCTACTAAATATTGGTAACACCCACCTAAAAATATAGCGTTGTTACCAACCAAATTGTATGAGCGAATCTAGACACTCAATTTTAAAATCGATCAAACGATGCTTTAAATGTTAGGCCCACAAGAGACTTAATGTAAACAAAGCCTAACAATTGTGTCTTTCGTGTAACTCGTTATTATCTAGCAAAGCAATTATTTAGACAATAGGTAACTACCTATTTTTTTGTTTACATTTCGGACTATGGACTTTATAAATAAAGTACCTGTAAGTGGAAATTTTAAACCAAACAAATGAAAAAAAATGAAATAATAATTATGTATATAAAATACGGATAAAAACTGTTTGTAATGAATGCATTTCACGAAAAGCAAATAATACTGTATATTATCTTAGCTAGAAATAGAGAATAAATAACTTATGTTCATATTCATGGAAAAATTGAGGATGAAGACCAATAAACCAAAGGTTAAAATTTTGTCAAAGAGTGACAGTAGCGGTGCGATTTTACGAATAATTATAAAAGTTTTCTTCAATATGATGAATAATTATTCCCCTGACTTAATTCTCGGAAGTGATTGGCAAAGGGATGTTATTAATTTTATCGTATTTGGTAATGTTATGATCCCCATAATTATTATCTCGTGAAAATAAATCATAACAGATCTCGGGTTCCTACTGCGAATTTCCTAATGTAGAAAATTGAATACGGTACGTTTCCTTTACTAAAAACACAAAATTATACAAACAAGCACTCACAATTTTCAGGCAGTAAATTTTCAAGTGAATAAATTTTTCACCGCGGCCATCTTGCTAATGTAAGTGCAATCACATTAAATGCGGTACTCAGAGATATTATATTATATTATATTCTCTGAGTGCGGCAGTAAATGCGACAAAGTAGCACGCGAAATTCGAATTTCCTTCGTTTTTTTGCAATTTGCCGGCCAGTGTCAAGTCGTATGTTAAATAAAATGGGATTCGCGGCATATAAATGTTTATTTACTGAGTAATAGTGGTTAAAATCATCAATACTACCTTTTCAGTTCATATAAGTCTCAAGAATGCGTTTTTAATCAAATAGTCACTCAAGTGACTTTGTTACTGCCATTTTATATAACATACGACTTGACACTGACCGGCTAATTGCAAAAAACGTAAGAAAATTCGAATTTCGAGGGTTACCTTGTCACATGAACATTAAAGTAGCTAAATTTCATAACGTCGTCGTGCCAAGGCACCGCCTAGATGCAGCGTGGACGGAATTGAGGGAACATCCACAGAGTAAGATAACCAGTTAACCAACTAGGCCCTTAATGATAAATCAAACGCGGTTGTTGGGTTGTGACTTGTGAACTAAACTTAGTGGAAAGTTGCAGACGTAACCATCTGTCTCGATTTGGTAGAAACGATTTGGATATGGAAACCCGTGTTCTGAAACACCAGCGAGGGCGACTGTTTTCAATAACAATATTATGTGTTTCGTTTGTGTGTAAGCCAATTCTGATTTTATTTTTTGGGACAGTTCACCCTTCTATTCCTAAACCACTATACTCCTAATAAATCACAGAGAATCAATTTAACTGTATTGGATCCCGCAACGAAATGAATAAGAAAAGAATATCGGAGGTGTATGAAAAACATAAATTCCACTTCCCTCCACATCAGCAGGGGACAGACAACTGAGAACTCTCTATTTTATTATAGTTGGACTACTGTATGTTAATTTTAATATGTCCTAGACAGCATGAATGGAATTGAGGACCATACTTTAGTAATATAGTGGTCGTAAATAAAAGCAATGGGATGGTCTGGAAAGAATGTTGGAACGTGAAAGGTCAGTTGTTGAGATTGTACGATACCTCTGTGGGTAGGGATTATTTTACAATCTATAGTCCGTTTTTATTGTCAGTATTTTATTTTTGCTCCCAGCAAAAATAAGAATGATTGAATTATATGTAGAGAGGAGAAGTCACAATTTGCAACAACAAACAAAATCAATGCACCACAAAATATCCCTTTGTAACAATGATTAGCGGTTGCAAACTAGCGCTGTAGTCTCGTAAGTTTGTGGAGCTCCACTTGGATAGTTGTGGTGCTTTGTAGCCGCGACGCTGCCAATGTTTTTTAATAGGGAAACAATACCCCAGAGATTACGGAGGGTCGGAAGTTTCGCAACGTATTGTTTAGCACGTGTTTATTGTTCTACTCTAAGCAGTTAAGGCTAGGTGGGTGGTGTATGGCTTTGTAGAACTTTATCGTGCCTTAACTCGACTGGTTTTAGAATTGAGTATTAACGCGAAGCATAGGGATGAAAATTCTGTGGGTATATGTATGGTGGTTATGTGATGAAGGTGGAACGGACCAGCAAGGTAGCAAGTAATGTTTATGAGTGTGTTTTTGATGGCAGAATACTTATTATAAGAATATTATATTAACTATGTTGTGGTCGGCTTCATGTCGATCCGGATGCAGCTGAATACCAGTATTTGTCATAGAGCGACTGCGTATCTGACCTCCACAACCCAGTTAGTACTGGACAATGTGATACAGCTGTGGTTGTCAGACTTTCGGGTTACTGACCACCTGCCGACGGTCCCTAACGACCGCGACGGTCAAAAATCTACAAATGACAATTATTGGGACCAACCGCTGCTCTCAATTGAAACAAAATCACACTAATATTATAAAGGCGAAAGTTTGTGAGTGTGTGAGAATGTATGTTTGTTACTTCTTCACGCAAAAACTACTGAATTGGAATTTGGTACACAGATAGTTTATAACCTGGATTAACACATAGAATAGTTTTTATCCCGATTTTATCTTCCCGTGGGATAATTTTCGAGTTGTAGCGGGTGAAGTCGCTGGCAACAGCTAGTACAAGATAATCTTTACAAATGTTACGAACTCCACAAATAAATTAGGTACCAGTTACAGCTCCTTTAAATCAAGAAGAGGAAATGACCCGTCCGTCCGTCTCTTCCCTCAATATCAACTCGAAGGTCGGTTTATCGAAAAGTTTGACGTACAAAAAATTTGTTCATCCACGGTACAGGATAAAGAGTGTTAAGAACTTCGGCGATAAGCCGAGGGTCAGGGACGGAAGATATGGCGCTCGGATCGACAGACTGATGGACGTATTCCTTTATTTTATTTTTATTTTCGGCCAGAAATGTTTGCTTATATGGGCGTTATGGATGAGACTAATGACTGTTCACTGAAAGGTTTTTTGCTCTCATTTTTAGAATTATTATGAAGATTAAACGCCCTTTGTTCTGAATTCCTAACGAATCGAATTATGTTCGTTGTTGGCAGTTTACCGTGTAACATAGTCAGTTGTGGCCAGTTCTTACGTGATGTTTTACTTCACCGTTTTAAAAACTGTGATGATAAAACCCAAAAAGTCGTATATTACGCATTCAAAATTGTTTTTAGTAGGGATATGGTATAAAACGGTTTCAGATAGAGTTGAGATATGATAATACGGATGTTTACTGACTTTAAAAAAATTGATTCTAATTAGTCCGTCTGTTAAATTATCGAAAAATATTGGATACTTATTTTTGTTTTATCAAATCAATAAAAATTTACGAAGATAAAACGCGTCAAAGGTTTAAGATGAGGTTGGTGACGTCACTGACCGCTAAAAACTTTCATACTAATGTCTTAGAGTATGACGTCACACGAGTTTTCAAAGCACTTTATCTTCTTCATTGTTTGTTTATGTGAAAAAAGAAAAAATACGTGTCCAATATTTTTTGGAAATCTATCTGACGGACTAATTAGATTTTTTTAGTTAACTACCCTATTGGTTCGATATCCAGGTCCGGTGAACTGATAATAGTTCTTATTTTCGTGTGTGTAGTGTCCCGGCCGATGGCAAAAAGCCTCCCAGAGAAACTCAGAGTCACGCAACGAGCCATGGAGAGAGCTATGCTCGGAGTTTCTTTGTTCGATGAAATCCGAAATGAGGAAATTCGCCGAAGAACCAGAGTTACCGACATAGCTCTCAGAATACGCAAGTTGAAATGGCAATGGGTAGGCCAAATCGCTCGGAGAACCGACAACCGATGGGGAAGAAAGGTTCTCGAGTGGCGACCACGAGTCGAAAGACGCAGCGTTGGTAGGCCTCCCACCAGGTGGACCGGCGACATCGTGAGAGTCGCGGGCAACCGGTGGATGCAAACTGCGGGCTGTCGTTCTTCGGAAAAGGCCTTTGTCCAGCAGTGGACGTCTTATGGCTGACGATGATGATGGTGGCAAAAGGCTCGGCCCCTATTACATCGTACTTAAACACATGTGATGAAATTCAAGAATAAATAATCGACGGCACGGTTGGCGTAGTGGCTAAGCGATTAGACTGCTGCACTGCGTGGGGCGGGTTCGATCCCTGCACGGAACGAATATACGTATGCCCTACAGATAGTTGTTTTAGGTCTGGGTGTGTTTGTGTACGTGAGTTTAATTAAATGTTTGTAAACGCACCCACGAAACAGTAGTGTGCAACGTAAAAATTGCCACACTTCTGCATAACCTTACGGGGTTTGCAAGCGTGATGTTATGTAACGACAATTTGATATACATATAACTCTATTGAGCACGGATTACGGAACACTAACCTTCGATTTCTGAAACCCTATTCAATTAAATCGATAAATCTTATGTCAATTGAATTGATTGGGGGTGGTATTTCCGTCACCCAATCACTGTTAGCTTGGAAATTGAAAACAGATTTCCGATGGCTAAGAGTTTCATTAATAATAGGGTATTTCACCTCAAAAATCTAATTACTCCGTCTGTTAGATTGTCGAAAAATATTGGCTACGTGTTTTTTGTTTTATCAAATTAATAAAAATTACCAAGATAAAACGTGTCAAAGATCATGAGTGGGAGCTTTTGACGTCACTTTGTGGGTAAAGAAGTACTAACCTTGTGACGCACGACTTGACACGACTTTTCGAAGCACTGAATCGTCTTCAACTTTTGATTAGTCGAAAAAATACGTGTCCATTATTTTTTGGAAATCTATCTGACGGACTAATTAGATTTTTTTGGTAAAATACCCTATTTTAAGATAAGGAAAATAGCAAAGAAGTCACGGAAAACATTTATTTGCTCAGATATTTTTACTGTAATAGTTTTCTCTTTTGTCTGGAGGAGGGCGTAGTATGATTGTTTTCTGAGTGTGCGCCGGACAAACCTACATCGCTGCCACTGCATTTAATAGTGATCATCTGTATGGCATCTCTTTGTAGGTCGGGATACATAAGATACATACGTAAACGCACACTTCTTCCCCATTCAAAAAACCACAGAACGCAACCTGCTACAATACATTCGTCCTACTTTTTGTAGTTTTTAAATATGTACGGTACATACGTCTTGAATGCAGGTGGGTCACTAAAAATTATTCTTAAAACATGGGTTTTTTGTCCACATGAGTTCAAACCTCATAAAATAATCACACTACACCGTTACACTACACAACAGGTGAATTGAGGATTCTAAACCGTTCAATGGTTCACATCACACATTCATTACAGAAAACCATATTTAAATCGGTCAAACCGTTCTGGGGTCAAATGGGAAGATTCATTTGCGCAAAAACAAACAAACAGCCTCTTACCCTAAACGCATATATCTTCTCCGTTCCGTCGTGGGTAAAAAAACTTTTCTTGACTATACAACTCATTAAATTTGATAGCGGGTTCAGTTGAGCAATTAAAAAAATAGTGATCCCACTTAGATTGGACCCGCGGGTCCCATCTGAGTGGGATCAATTACCAAAGAGCCAAACTACCCTAAAAGTAATGAAACGGTTTCATAAATACATTATTATCAAAACATCACGTTTATTCTAAGTACCAAGCAATGAGCATGCCTAATCAGCCAATGTTCTTTGACCTCTAAGTTTGTATTCATCCAAACATCTCCTGGTCACACCGCAATGGAAACTGTACCTTAGTTCATGTCATTATAGTTGAGTTGTGTTTGTGTATCAGTGGCGCATACGACGTAATACCGTGTAACGTTTGTGGAGCATTGGTCACCCGCTATCTAAGGGTGATAAGAATGATACATTCCAATAATAAAGTGGATGCTTTCTTTGTATTATGGCAGTTACTGAAATTGTTAACTGTTTTTTCCTATTGTTTTGAAGAGATCGCCTCGTTAGTGCAGTGGTCGAAAGCGCGACTGTAGAGCATAAGGTCCTGAGTTCAATTCCAGGACGAGAAAAGTGTTATTGGTTATTTCCATCAAGAATTTCTTTTCTTATAGCACCCATCGAGTCTGAATGTATGACCGATTGATGACACTTTTTTTTATTATTATATACTTTTTAATTATTGTTTAAAATTTGTGTCTGTAGTCATTAACTTGTCTTACTATTGTATCGAGTCTGGTTCTTCTAACCAACCTAACAGACAGATGTGTTGCTGGGGAGTTTGTTCCGCCACTTCTTCTTTCCAGCAAAAACACTAGGAAGTGTCGAAGGGGGGTGTTTTGGGGGACTGTATCTTGTAAATAAGTAAAGTAAAGTAAAGTAAATTTTGACGTTCGAAAAATGTTGATTATCAGCCTAGTTTGAATAGATGAGTTTTGATTTTGATTTGATTTTGAATAGGCTCGCCCCTCAATACATAGGACGGCGAATTTGGGGTGTTAGTACTATTAGGTACACCTCTGCCTAACCCTACGGGGATTACAGGCGTGATGTTATGTTATTTTAAAGAGAAAACGTAGTGACAGCTTGGTTTATATTTCAATTAGGTATCCGAGGACTTGAGTACCCACAGCCGCTATTAAAATGAATTTCAACGTTCATCAATCAATCCTGTCGCAGTTTATAAAATGTTTTCCTTTTTGTTGGTAATTTAATATATCAATGGTCATTCAGAACCCCAAAAGGTCAAAAAACTATCAAAGAATCTGAAACAAAAAATGTATACAGTAAAATAATGTTAGATGCTTGTGCTAGGATAATCCTGTATCACAGCCCGTATGAGTTCTAACAGTATACTATATGTGGGATAGTATTTTTTTAGTAGATACTTAGATATTATGCATGTCGTTTTCAAGTTTTATAACTACAAAACGGATTGTGTCGTCTATTCAAATCATAAGTACCTAAGTCATTCTGAAAATATTAGTTCATCTTTTTTATAAAAGATTTTATTATTTATCAACACACATTTGCGAATTTTTGTATACCCGTAAATATTAAAGATATATTATTAAAGATTTGTTAGTTGAATATTAAGATCAGAATTTACCAAGAAAACTGAAGCATACGGCATTCAAGAGCTACCTACCAATGTCAGTAATTATGAGCTCTTGAACGCGGTTAAGATGAACTGATCGGCAGTTTTAAGAGATGTTTTTTTTTATGATTGCAGTCACTTCGATGGATTGAGATGGAGCGAAAAGATCCATCATATTTTTTCAAATCATTCGTGATTTGCGTGATAAATGATGAAATTGTGAAAAATGAAGGAGGGTTGGACTTCCGTATATTATAAAAGAGGTAGAAGTAAATGATGCCATAACGTCTAACAAGGTAGAATGAAAAAAAAACATGTTACGCCGACCCCAAATAGATCCGGACTAGGGCAAAATGAGGATGATGGTGATGAGTTAAAAAAACTGTGATCTCCTCAGATCTCCTCTTTTCCTGCAAGGTTCAATATAATTTAACCTCTAAAAAAACTTTTTAACAAAAAATAAATCCGACTTCAACAAAAAATAAAACAAAAACGTGAAAAATAAACTTTTGAAGAAAAATCCGTTTCTGAAGTCGGTGACTTTTGTTTTTTTGATTTCATTTTTTTTCCACCAACTTAGAAACTGATTTTTCTTCCTTTGCCTATTTCCGAAGTTCTTTATCAGATCTCCACCAAATTGAAGTGGGACCAATGCGAGAAAGTACTCTTCCAAAAACTACTCAAATCATTTCAAGTGTGCCTATAAAATTTTAAGTCAGAGTTCTCTCTATTTCTCCAGGATTCTGACTTGGTGATCTTGGGACCACCTGGGAAGTATACTCTTCCAAACAAAACAAAAAATATCAAAATCGGTCCAGCCATCTTCGAATAATCGGGGAACATACATAAAAAAAAATCGCTGACGAATTGATAACCTCCTCCTTTTTGAAGTCGGTTAAAAATACAAATGTAAAGAAAGGACTCATCTTTCCTTAAAAATTGCGTAAGGTTGCTTTGTTTACCGGTGTTAATTTCCACGAAATACCGACACTCACTAACATGTTTGGACTGGGATAATTACTTATGACGACTAAGTTGACATTAACAGGTAAAACAAAGGGGAATTACAGAAGCTTACCTTGTTTTCTTGTTTTAAATTAACATGATCTGAGGTAACATAAATAGAATAAGTATGCTTTTAGCGGCCAAAATATTTCCGACTAAACTAGTTTGTTCCAGCAAGGCCAAATTAGGGCTCATGAGAAAAGTACGACTATATATTAGGTTAGGTAAGAACTGCGAGCAATCAACCGCGAGTCGAGTGAGCGCAGCGAGCGTTGCGGTGCCAGCAGCCGACGAGCGCTACATCCAAGATTGGCCCAGTGTGGATGCCATGTTTGGGTTAGTGTATCCTGACACGATAGAGAAGGTCAGTAGCCGACCAGACTCACTTACTTGGGTCGCAGGACAACTGGTGGGTTAGAAATCATCAAATTACTTCTCCCGCTCTGAGCGGGGCCGAAAGGAGAGACAGACTTCTACAAACTAAAAACCACCCATGTTCCTTCTTAGCTCTTTGTGTTCGGGGCCGCAGTATCTCTTACGAACAAACTGAACCCTTCCTTTTCAATGGGGCATGAGTAATTTCGACGATATTCTTCATCATCATCAACAGACCCTTAACCAAGAAGCCTTTTAATATTCCCACTGCTGGGACACAGGCCTCCTCTCTTTGAGAGAGAATGGGCTAAAATCTACCACGCGGGCCCAGTGCGGATTGGTAGATATCACATGTCTTCGAATTTTTTGGTTCTAAGACATGCCGGTTTCCTCACGATGTTTTCCTTCACCGTTTTGAGAGCAGTGGTGATGAAATAAAATACATAAAGTAATGTGCCTGCCTGGGTTCGAACCCACGACACCACGACACCACTAGGCCACCGCTGTTATGCTATTCTTCATACATAGGTATAAACCTATTATATAGGCACCTGTTACGATTTCCATATATTTTCTAAAGCTGTTCATGTTTTTTGCGTCTGAAAATCATAATATCATGTACAACTCCTCAACGGTTAGGAGTTGAAAAAAATCCTTTTAAAATTATACGCACTTATAGACCGATACTTGTACTCTTTCAGGCTATTTATTAGGTTGACATGATGATAGAAGGTAAATCTCAATAACCGAATTTGAAAAACGAGGTTCTCGATTTTAAAAAAAATTAAAACTTTTTGTTTCAAAAAACATTTTATGTTTGGTTAAACATTACAAATTAAGCTATGTGTTCGCTTAATCTGTCGTAATCTTTTTTTATATATATTTGCCAATTATTTTTTGTTAAAAGAACATAGTTAATATTTGTATAGGACATATAACAACTAAAAGTGGAAAATATTTTTTTTTATTTTATTCAAATTTATATTGTGTTCTCTAATAACATTGGTACATCATAAAGCTACTCAAAAACAATCTACAACCGACTGAAATACCACTAATTGCCAACCGTTTCATAACTGTTTTATTATTAACTTAACATACAGTCCCGCACAAATGACACTATAGGGTATTTCACCAAAATAACTAATTAGTCCGTCTGTTAGATTATCGAAAAATATTGAATACGTGTTTTTTGTTTTATCATAATAATAAAAATTACGAAAATAAAATGTGTCAAAGATCTGACGGGCTTTGGACGCCACTTTGTGGGTAAAATAGTACTAACCTTGTGACGTCACACAACTAGATTTTTTTTTTTGGCGGGTGGAAAATCGTCGAATAATTTCGCTCTGCCCAAGAGCGGGAGGGGCCGCTCTTGGGCAGAGCGAAAGGGAGTGTCAGACTTCTACTGACTAAAAACCACCCATGTTCCTTCTTAGCCCTCTATGTCGAGGCCGCGATAACTAGTGTACAACCCGCGGCCCACGTTACACAACTTGACGCGACTTTTCGAAGCACTGTATCGTCTTCATCTTTTGTTTAAATAAAAAAAGAAAAATACGAGTCCATTATTTTTTGAAAATCTATCTGACGGACTAATTAAATTTTTTTTTGGTGAAATACCCTCTTTGGGGGTTGTCCTCGATTTCCCTGGGATTCCATCATCAGATCCTGACTTGGTGGCAATGGGATCACTTCGTAAGTGTACTCTTTCGAATACAAAAATAATTTTGAAAATCGGTTCATTACTGACAGAGATATTCGATAACAAACATACAAAAAAAACATACGGACGAATTGACAACCTGCTCCTTTTTGGAAGTCGGTTAAAAAGAGCCTTAAGGAAACCTAGAGGTAGTTATTCTTTCCATCATAGACCTTCTAGTTACATAAAAAATTATCTATAAACCACCGGTCCTACGTCGTTTTAAAAGGGCTGAAACTTTTTCGGCAGAAGTCCTTTTGGCAATCATGAAAAGTCAGGCGTATCGGCTGTGGCGATTAAAAAGATAATTATGCTGTATAGCTGCCTAGCTACATCTTACTATAAACCTCTGTATGCCGTTGCATACGTCGATCTTAATTATAAATTATGTTTTTTAACCAAAATGCGTGGATGATCACTATGTTATGAGTCTCGTTAAACAACCTGTAGACTTTTCAATTCCAGAAATCTGCGCTATCACAAATAGCCTTAAGTAACGGACATTTTTTTTTTTTTTTTTAATTTTAAAATACTATCTAAAATTAAAATTTATGCAGGCGCTATCAACAGAAAATCCTGACAGGATTCGTGGCCAAACTTTTACGTTCAAGCTCGTTAAAAACTACTTGCATAGCAACTTCCACATGGACAGTTAGAAAACATGCAAAGCTTTCTGTAACGTTTAGTTTTCGGGTTCAAAGAAGTGTTTGCCAATTTTTGAGTTTTGATCAGTTAAACTAAATACAGAGCAAAACTGTTATTTTCACAGACATTTATGAAATGCAACACAAGTAACACAAGACAATAAAACGGAAGAATTATGATCCGTATAAAAACCAGGCGTCCTACGTTTTGACTACCTACTATGCTATCATAAGCACTATTACCTAAGTAACTATACAAAAAAGTTACAATACAAACATGTCACTATACAAGCACGTTACTATACAAGCACGTTACTATAAAAAAACAAGTTACTATACAAACCAGTTACTATACAAACAAATTACTATACAAAAATAGATTCTACGTTGTTGGTTTAAACAAATCAGCGTCTTTGCGTTAGATATGTCTGTATCTATGGTTATTTCACAGCGGTTTGCGAAATTAAAATATTATAGTACCGTTCAAAGTAGATTTTAATTCTAAATGTAACATAGTTTCGAATACACACCTATCCGTGCATAAAATCTAATTACAGTGCTATGTATGAATATTTATAAACTGTTATGGTTTTCTGTTGTAACAGTGAAACGGGTTTCAGGAATATGATTTTATTCTAGTTTAAATTCAGCAGCACAGCACCATGCTGAGTGGTAACCTGCTTGTCGAATTCAGAACCTGCAACCTATTTTTGTTCTGCCATTTTGTATTTATAAAATAATAATACACTTCTTCTTAGTGATGCACTGTAAGCTTATTAAAAAATGAAATAAAAAAACGAGACATTTCAACGAGTTCTTTTTACCCGACTGCGGCGAAGCCCAAAAGGTTATTAAATTTCCTGTTATCCGTGTTTATAAAAATAATAATTTATTTATTTTTCAGACAACGTGATCTATAGTGTTAGTAAATAATAAAACAACTTATATCTAGTGTTAGTAGTTGAAGTCTATGAATCTATGAATGTTGAATCTATCTATGTTGTTTATGACAGTTTATGTTGATTGTGTTATTTTTTATGCACGTCATATTATTTTTTTTTCTGTCATTACATTCAAAAGACCGATTAAAAAATATTGGTAGGCATTTCTTTTGAATGTAAATACATTTTCCTGTAAGTCAATCTTTATTAGGTAGGTAAGTAGGTATTTCCATAGACAAGCTGTCTGTTTTGCGAAAAATATAGTTTGATGATATTTCGTATGATCTTTATTTTTATGACAGCTAAATAACACAATTCTGTAGCAAAATACGTATTTTTTTGTATCCGACGATGATAACAAAAAAAAACAGCGATAAATAAAATTACGTTAGCGATTATCAACACAAGCTTTTATTTACCTTTGTACTAAAAGAACAGAACCATAAGCCAATTAGCACCAAATTAACTAATCTATCAGTATTAAATTAATTAATACATTACACAAATACTCTTAGTTGTGTAGAAAATAAGATAAGACACAATTTATTCCCCATTCTACATTTTGTTTATTCATAATTAAAGCAAGGAAGGCTTTAACAATTCTACGCTTGATAACATTACTCGTCAGAATAATATTTATTGCGTCACAGAATAACTTACTTTAGCCCAATGTAAATAAAGTTACAATTTCAGGAATAGGTTTTTAATTTATTTTAATGCAACGTAAACAGCTATCACCCGTAATACGGTATTATAAACAAAAGCTTTGACTGAGTTCCTAGAGCACTCCTACTTTTCAGTATTTTATTTTGTTTTTAATTCGAAAACGGTTTATACGCTAAAGTTCTCCCTTGTAGTTTGTAGAATCCATTATAACCCAGATGATAATATTGTAATAATGTATAGCTCTGATGTCAAGGATCTGGGTTTGCATGTTGACACCTGTCTTGACTGGCGTAAACAGGTCGCGATTGTGAGCAAGAAAGTCACCGGAACGTTGCGATCTCTCTACCGGTTGAAAAATGTACTCCCAGCTCACATCAAGGCAATGCTTGTACAGTCCCTAATCTTCCCCATTATTGACTATGGTGATATGTGCTACTATGACCTGAATGCAGATCTCCTCAATAAACTTGACCGACTTCTAAATAACTGCATTCGATTCGTCTTCAATCTTCGCAAGTACGATCATGTGTCTGAACAGCGATCGCTATTAAAGTGGTTACCTATCCGAGAGCGCAGAGCTTTGAGGGCTTTGACAACCCTGTTTGCTATTCTTCACAAGCCCACTTCCCCTTCTTACCTCACTTCCCTTTGCCAATATTTATGCACTGCTCACAGCAAGACTCTTCGCTCCGCTAATAATCGTCTTCTACGTTGTCCTTCTCATCGCTCTGGCTTTATAAAATCGTCCTTCTTTGTCCAGGCGGTCTTCCTCTGGAATGAACTCCCTCATGAGATCAGGACAGTAAACGGTCAGTTCACTTTCAAAATGAAAGCTCGCGAGCACATTCGCAAGAAGTTGGCAGCTTCGTCTCACAACTAAGTTGTTAAAGTTTTTCTTGTTATCTTTCGAAATTTTAAATATTTTATGTATATATGTATGTATGTATTTATTTTTATAAGTTAGGTATATATATTTTCTAACTTTTGTTTCTGTTAAGCACCTACTGTGTAATGTCTCTGCATCACCCTAAGGTAGACTGGTAGAAAATGCCCAAGGCATTAAGTCCGCCTTTGTACGGTTTCATTACTTGTGCATAAAGTTTTAATAAATAAATAAATAAAATAAATAAAGTAAACAAGCCAGTACACAACTTAACATACAACGAAATAACACATGTTCAAAACAACACCACACATGTTTAACACAACATAATACATGTTTTGACACCTGAGACCGTGCCATTAATTACTGCAGCCATTTGTTTGCCTTCCTATTATGTTAACTAACTATTTATAAGCTTTTGTGGCTATTAACAGGGTACGGAACTAATTGTTTTGTGGCCTTTGTTTAATGGTCATGTGTTGGGATCGCCAGTCTGTTTACCAATAGGTCGTGTTCACAGATATAGACATTAATCTTGGTAACATAGAGCAACGACTGTTAACCGCTCAAGCATTTTAGTAATGCGTCACGGCTACCGTCGCAGCAGATTCTACATTAAAAAAAAACAGGAAAAAAAAGGAAGCAGGCGGGCCCATTATATTTCATAATTTTTAATTTAAGTGTATCCCTCCCCCGCCTGCTTCCAAGTATTGTTTAATTTAAAATGAACTTGTTTTTTTTGCTTTTCAATTTTTTTCTGGGTTTTTTTTTCTAACTACTTGCATATCAAAATTTTTAGATAGTCGCAGACGATTTGACTTTTATATATGATTTAACACATCGAATTTCTTTTAAATAAATTTGTTGTGTATATTTTTGTTATCTACTTTTAAAACTCTTCATTTTGATACCCTACTCAATGGTGGAATATAAAAAAAATAACTCCGCGATATGGCCCTGTACTAGATCCATCATGGATATACAGAAAATGATCCGAATATTCGCAATTTTTCTTAGTTTTTTCATTTTAAACCCCACAGTCAGGTAAAAACAGAAACATAGTAATTTTTTTTACAGCAACTTGTTTGTTTTTTTCGATTGTTACTAAATAGTTCTGACATCATACATAGAGTCAAAAAATGTAATGCTCGCTTTATCTAGAGATAATATCTATATCTGTGATCGTGCGGTTATTCTAAAGGATACTTTGTAAGTAGCACTGCCCCTTTGGCGTAGGTGTTCCAGGCAACTAGGGGTGGATTCCAGAGTTCCAGAGACTCCTAGGGCGACTATTCGTTTGTGTTTTTCCGCATATAAAGAGTGTAAAAGCACCCTTAACGCAAACGAAGGGCACTTGTTTTCCCCACCACTGCGAACACCATTTTGTTCTAGACCATACCTGGGAACCCCCTAGTTACGGAGATATTGGGGGTCAAAGTTCCAAATGTTTCACAGCGGTTTTTGTAAATAGGTACTAGTTTTTAGGTTACAACTTTACTTAAATTACCTCCATGACCCGTTTACTATTCAAAGCATCCACTAGCATATTTTTTTAAGAATGCTTTATTGAGTTTTACCGTAAATTTTGATTTTTGACCCCAAAAAAAAAGTCGATCCAACAAAAATTTTTACATAGACTTAGTTTGATATACAGAATGCTTGGTTAACGTTTGTGTGAAGGGTTAGTTTACACCCTGTATATAATAGCCTAGTCTCACACAACCTCATTAGTAAAATGATCATGTGTGAAACAAAGTCAAGCCAAACGAGGAATGTTGCATAATGTGTTGTGCTGCGTCAATCACAACCCGCCAATTTTAACCACAAGACTATTCTGGCTAAATTTTGTATGAAATCTCTTTAGGGATTGTGACTAAACCCCACTAAACTACTAAATATAGCCAAATAACAAGAAAACCCGCTACGATGAATCAACAATCTAATAACTATCTTCCCGACTCCTATCTCTGACACCGCGCCATGAATGAGAAAATTGACGTCGCGCCGTAAAACGTGTACAGTGGCGACCACTAATATGTATCATCATTTCAGTCAAAAGACGTCCACTGCAGGACAAAGTGTTGTCACACTGACCGGTACCCAAACTTCTTGTAAAATAACGGTTTCTACTATAAGATAAGACATATTTCGGGACAAAATGCAAAATGCTATGTTTGTAAAATGTAAAACGTTTCTCAACACAATAACAGAAAAACCACTTTTTTGTGTATACATATTGATGCTCGTGACTGGACGATCAGCAACAGAAGTAGCTTAACATTTTAAATTTAAAACGTACAGGGCTCCAGCTTTATAATATTTCAGAATATTATTATTTATTATCTGTTATGTTATTCTTTAAAATATAGCTTACTCTTCAATAACGAGTAATATTTAACAAGTTTTTATTAGAAGACCTGCTTTCGAACGTTGAGTACCCAATGTTAATCTACTTCTGATGCTGACTGTACCTTATGTAATACTACACTGTTAGTTCTGACACAGGTTACTCATTGTTGTAGTATATTCTGCTTTTATTAGGAAAGAGTGGCTAACTCAACAAAGCCATATTTAAAGCTGTGACAGAAGAAATTGTGACATCTACTTAACTTTTAATTTTCATTTTTTTTATTTTACTTTGTTATTTGACTTTTACATTCGCTATTTTGTGTGCCTGTTGGCGGGGCATAGTGCGCATAAACATCATTATATTTATATAATATGATTTATGTATATTTTTATCATAATAGGGTAGTTGACAAAAAAAAACTAATTAGTCCGTCACATAGATTGCAAAAAAATATTGGACACGTATTTTTTCTTTTTTTACGTAAACAAAAAATGTAGAAGATACAGTGCTTGGAAAGCATCACATCGCACTACATTTTTTACGACGTTAAAAATTTACGCTGTGGGGGACTCATGATCTTTGATGCGTTTTATCTTCGTCTATTTTTATTTATTTGATAAAACAAAAAAACTAGCCAAGTGCAATTCGGACTTGCACATGAAGGGTTCCGTACCATCGTACTAGGAAGCCCCCTATAATTTGTATTATTTTTTGCATTATAACACATTTTATAACTATTGCATTACACTGAGCCTGTATTCCTCCGAAGGTTAGGCGGAGGTGTGATAGTACACTACACTTCACTAGTAATGTTTAGGACTCATTTGTTTTAGAAGTTATTGACATTTGATAAATTCCTGATTGAAAAATGTTATCGAACAAGATCCCATGCTCAGCTGTCGCGCTTGCGATCATTAAACTAACGAGGCAATCACACAATAAGTAAAAATACACATACCTAATTACTACAACAATAAAGATACGGTTACTTTAATTAGTCCAATTGATACAAAAAAAAACAGATTTTGTGATTTTATGAGTTACTACTTTTTGTCTTAGGAGGACAGAGTTGTAGTAGTAACATACTTGCACTAGTCGAGTTCCAATTTACGTGCCAATGTAAACGGCTCGGGGATTATTTCTCTTTAGAAACGAAAATTAATTGTGGATAGTCGGGAGTTTATTTATATGTTACTATTAAGTAGATAGGACATACAAAACATCACGCCTGCAATCTCAGAAAGTTGAGGCAGACATAGGTATAACTAATAGTACACCCATATTTTGGTATTTATGTCAAATCCCATGTAATACCCCGGTGCGTCCATTGCCGTCAAACGTGCAAAAATCCAGACAACGTGACTGTTACTGAGAAATTCCTGATGAATTTATTTTATTAGGTACTTTGCCCAACCCGGGAATCGAACCGAAGACCTTATGCCAACGCACGCCGGAGTTGCGGGATGTTGTAAGAGATACCGCGGCCTCGACATAAAGGGCTAAGAAGGAACATGGGTGGTTTTTAGACAGTAGAAGTCAGACACTCCTTTTCGCTCTGCCCAAAAGTGGGAGGGCTTATTTGATGATTTTACACCTGCCAAAAAAAAAAGGTCTTATGCCAAGCAGTCACGCTTACGACCATTAGTCCAACGGGCAGTACTACAGTCAGTACTACTGAGAACTTTATACTAAAATAGTTAAATCACTACGCGATTATACTACGTGTTTATTAATTTTTCGACATTTTATTTTTGTATTTATTTATTCATGGAAATGTTTTTGCCCAAATGCGGTAAAGAGTTCTTCAAAATCATTGTGTTAACAAGAAAACATTTATTTTTCGTAACTACCCTCTCCCAACTCTTAACCAAAACAAAGAAATAAAAAATAAAACTCAAAATATTCACCTTCACATAAAACACAGTCCACTAGCGGTTAGCACAGTGCACTCGTGGTTATCACTTATCACAGTTATCACTGACAGACAGACACTCGGTCACGACGGACTCCCGAAGGCGACTGAAGAGCGTCACACTCGGGAGACGGTACTCTTGATAACAGAAGCGGTATGCATCTTTTTGAAATTCGAACTGTCAATGGTTAAGTTTTGTTTTTTTTTCTGTGGTCTGATATTAGACAGGTTCTCTTATTTCAAAATGCAAATAGTTTTTGACTTATGATATATGGGCAATTTATAAAACGTTGACAAAAGGAGGATGGTTCGGGTTGGTCGTTTCCCATGGAGAAGAACCGGCAAGAAACTCCGTGGGTGGTTGGTGGTTGGATAGTTGGTTCTTTTAAAATTCTCTTTCGTACCGTTTCCTTCTTCTTTCTTGCTGAGGCTGAGGTAGTATTCTTCTTAAAAGAAGTTTTCCTTTATCATATGACGTGAGATTCTATTCTCATTTTATTTTAAAGTTATGGAAATTATAGTTTTGAACAATTTTGTTTTTTTTTATAGTTTTTGAATTATATTATTTAACTATTATAATACCAATTCTTTTTACAACTCAGAAGCATTCTTTCAGTTCCTAAATCTCATTAATCTCAGCAACTATCACAACAACAAAACTCCACATTTCAATATTTTACCCAATTAGTAGACGAATAAAAAATTAAACCAGCAGGCCAGTACACAGAAAACAAAGAAAATCATAAATTAAATAAAACAGCACAATTATCACTATTCGACTTCTCTTGCCGACGATACATTAGTTGTCCTTTATTTAACCATCTGTCAAAAGCGCTCACAACAGTCGACTCATTCCTGTGTTAAAGTTTATCTCATATTTGTAAACATTGTTTTCATTTAACTGTTAGCTAGTTAAGTTGTTATTTGTAATTTAACTATCATTAGTTTACCGACAAAGTGTATTGTCTTGTTGAAATGGAGACAGTTAAAATGGAGTACACTATTTCCAATGCGATGAGGTTTTGTTTATGATGTTTCGAGTTATTATAACATAACATCACGACTGTAATCCCCGAAGAATTAGGCAGAGGTGTACCTAATAGGGTAGTTAACTAAACAAATCTAATTAGTCCGCCAGATAGATTTCCAAAAAATATTGGACACGTAATTTTCTTTTTCCACGTAAACAAACAATGAAGACGATACAGTGCTTTGAAAACTCGTGTGACGTCATATTCTAAGACATTAGTATGACATTTTTTTTCCTGTGAGTGATGTTACAAACCCCCACTCAAATGTTTGTCGCGTTTTATCTTCGTCAATTTTTATTGATTTGATAAAACAAAAAATACGTATCCAATATTTTTCGATAATCTAACAGACGGACTAATTAGAATCATTTTTTTTAGTCAGTAAGCATCCCTATTGTTCACACCCACATTTTGCCAGTTATATTAGTAGGGGGCAACAAATCCAGCCTCCGTGGCTTCTACGAAGACATTCCAGATGGAAAAAGTCAACAGCACTTTGCCCGAGCCGGGAAATGAACCCAGGCTCTCATGCTCAGCAGTGGCACTCGCGACCACTAGACCAAGGTGGCAGTCGAGTGGCTTTGAGTAATTATATCAAACAATTCACAAAATCACAAGTTAACCATGGTGACCATAGACTGCTAACTGCAACCACAGTGACTACCCATACCCATAGTCAGGGACTCACCTTCATAAAGGTTACAGAATTATAAGTGTTGCATTTTGAATTGGTTACAGAATCTAATATGTAACACTTATAAATGTGTTTTCAATGTGTTAACCCAAAACACTTACAAAAGTGTTACAGTGTTAATAAGTGTAACAGGTCTTACATTCTTACGGTCACGCGTTGTTGCCGTACTGTGCAATAACTAAACAGCTAAAGCTACCTATACTAAAACTGATTATTTCAGTTTCACATATTTACATTTATTAACTCATATAAAAGGTTACAGTTTGATACGGTAACATTATTGTATCTGTTAAATTTAAAAGTGTTTTTCTGTTAAAACTGTTTTAAAGAACAGTGTTAAAAACACTTATTACGGTTACAGTTTGAGTCCCTGCTCATAGTTGTCCGCGCGGTGAGGTCAAACCAAACAGACTGGACTGCGGACAACGTTCTTTGACAGACAATAATTGAACTGTATATGTTAGAGTTCAGTACACACACTGACCGATCTCCACGGGTGTGACCGTACTTTGACTAAACATACTTTTAACCGACGACAAAACAGGAGGATGTTCTCAATTCGATGCGTATGCGCCTTTTTTATGCGTGACCACGCATAAGTTTTTACAGAGACGTCCAATTTTAATTACACTTTTTGTATTTTTCTAGAGACCTTGGGAGTATAATTTCATGAAAATCAATTCTTACTGTAACTTATTAGAAGACTTGTACAGCCCATTAGATAAAACTTTGCACTTACTAGGATTATTGTAAAATAGGCACCTAGTAATTCAAACTTGTTCCTAGCGTAGCTTCCACATTATAATTTTGATTAATATGCTAAGGCCATTAGTTGCGAACTCTAATGGATATTACTGAAATTAATTATTTATTAACTGAACTAGCTAGTTTGGATACACAACTCAAGAATTAAATAATAATGGACTATAAAAGTAATGAAACGATTGAGCCAATTTTTCCGTAGTCAATATGGAACCCTTATAGTTTCGCCATGTCCGCCGTCCGCACTATGTCTCAAATACTCTTAGTAGCTTTAATTTGGCATGAATATACAAATGAGTTACGCCGATAAAGTAAGTTAAAGTTTTAAAGAGCAAGTTTTTGTTAGACTCAAGTGTGGCCACTTAAATCACCTATGTACGGGCTGTGTTAGGACGTGTGATAAAATGTATGGTAGCCGAACCATTTTAAAAGAGTGACCATGGAGTTTCTTGCCGGTTCTTCTTCATAGGAATCGTCCAACCCGAACCGTGTACCCTTTTTGTCAACTTCTTACAAGTGAGTAGCATATAATTATAACGAAAATAAAAGGTAAACTATCATATCAATTACAAGTTTTCGAGTAGAAGTCGACCAACTTATAAATTGTACTTGTATGAAATGTTTTCCTATACATAATGTTTGGGAGCGCAGGTCTCAAAACTGCAAATGTAAGTTTGTTTTGTTTTTACAATAAAAATCGTCGTTTGGCGGCAGGTGGGCAGGGTGGTTAGTAGGTTCACATATTTTGATGGGCAACTACGGAACCCTACATTGTGCGTGCCGATTTTTTTCTTCTTATTTCACTAATAAATGAGTCTATAATTTTCATGTTTTAGAAAGCAATGGATGAGCTCTGCTATGGAACGAAGCCTGTAGCTTTCACAGGACAGTCATGTTTTGTGATGCCATCATGAAAGCATGGTTATTAGGTGCTCATGAGTTATTAGGTGACCTATATATTATGTTTTTGGTGTGGAACGTATTTTTATTTATTTAACTGGGCCTAGTTAGTGCAGCAGCATCAGTGGCGCGAGTTACGATCTACAAAATTTCAGGAATGGTGAGTTGATTATAGGATGTTGGGTTGATTATAGGCGGTAGGAAACAGAGACGCTGGCATAGAATTACAGTCCAAAATCAAAATCAAAATCAAAACTCATTTATTCAAACTAGGCTGATAGTCAGCACTTTTCGAACGTCAAAATTTACTTTACTTTACTTATTTACAAGAGACAGTCCCCCAAAACGCCCCCCCTTCGACACTTCCTAGTGTTTTTGCTGGAAAGAAGAAGTGGCGGAACAAACTCCCCAGCACACATCTGTCTGTTAGGTTGGTAGGTCCAAATAATTTGAAGTTCAAAAGGTTTTATTTACCAACTTACTAGACTAGGAATAATACTCACTAAAAGCTGCGTATATTTTCGAAGCCATCACTAATGCATCAGCCGAAATCCTCAGCTTTTATTTACTCGTTACAAAAACACTTGAATATAAAAAGTGCCACATAAATGTGAGGGGTTTTCCCCGCGACTGAATACCGCCACATTTCAGCCGGATTTATTTCCCAGCCGTCACTCAACGGAGAATAAATTCTACTTGACGGACAGACGACGCATTTTATCCATTGTTTTTCCACTTAAATATTTGTCTGGTTTCTTTGAATACAATTTAAAGACGGGACGGATCTTAGATATGCCACTTATGTTTTTGAGTAAAAGCAATTTTATATGATACTATTACCATAATATCACGCCTGTAAATCCCTAAAGGGATAGACAGAGTCGTCCTTATAGTACACCCACATTTCCAGTTATGCTAAAGCCATATGCATGTAAAAGGGAAAGTGCACCAACCGGGCACAAATCCAGAGTCCATGACTGTTACTGGGAAATTGCTTATGGAAAAACTGAAATACATTTTACCCGACCTGCAAATCGAACTATTTGAGTTTGAGCTCAGCAGTCGCTCTTTCATCCACTAAACCGACGAGGCAGTTTCAAGAAAGTTGACGCTATGTCGCACGAAGTAACTAAGAAATACGTAGATATAGACATAATTAATTCGATCATTTCTTAGAAGACTGAAATGTTCAATTGAATCGAGATAGTTAAAAGTCTAAAAATTAAAACCAGAAAACTAAGTTTTTCATTGCAATCGGGGGACAGTTCTGTGGAACATTTATTTAAATAAGCTCCAGACTTCGAAAAAAAGTCGGTTTTCACGGAAACAACCATCTTCGTTTTCTGCGTACTAGTCGGCTTCTCAAAATCGTACAAGTAACCTTAAAAAAAGAGCTCTAAAGTATTATTAATTAAAAGTTTACAATTAAAAAAATTTAAAAAGACAATCTAAAATTCCTAATCTTTTGAGATTTTTGAGAAGCCAAATCTTGTTGGCTAGTTTACTATACGCACTGGTATCTCCCGGCGACTTTTAAGGGTCCTAATATATCGTCGATACACCAAAACCTTAAACTGTCGCCCATTAATACAAAATGATATCTAAACGGCTACATATCTCGATAACACGGAGATTTATTTCTATATAAATACTGAATAATAGGCAACCCTCGTCATACGGCGGACATGAGGAGTCGAAATTCGGAAGTAATAGGAATTTTGTACCTTTTTATATTACTTACTGGGAGTTTTGTAGTTCGCGAGACGCCATTTAAGGTTTGATGTCTGTCTATAATGGACAGACAAATTTATTATTTTTTCTCACCCCCATCAAAAAGAAACCAATAAATTCATCTGTCTACGACTCACCCTTAGCTATAAAGATTACCTGTTTGTATTATTATTTTCATTTTCAACAGCCTATGATGTTCCCACTGCAGGGACTCAGGCCTCCTCTCTAAGAGAGGGGTGGACTATAATCCACCACGCGGGCCCAGTGCGGATTGGTAGATGTCACAAGTCTTCGATTTTTTTTGGTTCTAAGGTAAGGTAAACGGTGATGAAATAAATTACACAAAGTAATGCGCCTGCCTGGATTCGGGCCGGACACCACTGGGCCACCGCTGCTCTTGATGCAATAACAACCAATCCGTGTTACTATACTGTTTATAAATGCAACTAAAACCGTGTAACTGTCGATCACCGCTGCTCTCCTGTTTGTATAGAGGAGATCAATTTGAACAGATAAACCAGCATTAGGGTTTGAACAGTGTACCTTCAAGGTGGAAGCCCCAGTGTTGCGCGAATCATATTTTAATCAACATTAAACCTGACACGGAAAATTTGATTTTAGTGAAAAAATCGGTTCAGAGAATAGTCGATCCAAGCATTATAGAGACGTAGTTTTTTTGCCATAACAGTCCGTTTAAATCCGTTAAAAAGATTCTGAAACCCAAAACTAAGCAGGAATATTTATTTATTTAAACTTTATGCACAATAGTGATACATAGGCGGACTTAATGTCACAAAGCATTCTCTACCAGTCAACCTTAGGGTCAAACAAGACAACATTGTGGTAGGCTACAAACTAACTAAAAAAAAAACAATATCCATTAAAATATATATAAATATATATATACTTATATTAATACTAATACACATATAAAATAATAAAAACTAATAAATATTGTAACAAATACCAAAATAAAACATAACTGGTAATTACTATGACTGACTTATAATAGCTATTTGGTCTGATTTAAATAGTGGGAACGTACTTTCCTTTTAAAAGTGAATTTGCTTTCAGCTTTTTTAATTCCCAGTGGTAGCGTGTTCCAGAGTTTAATAGATGAGATAGTGTAAGAATTTGAATAAGAGAATACTGTTCATGTAGAAAATACATAAGCTTTCGGTTACCCACTTTCGTCAAGAATTTATACTAACGTATTTAATAAGCCTTTAGTAATTACTATGATTATTTATTTCTTGTGAATTAGAAATTGACGACCAACACATTAAAACGAATTTACAACCTCTGAAGGCTGAATAAAAACTGAAATTGAACAAACCAGGTGAATAAACATTTTCCTAGGTCGTATCTCACCTCGGGCCGCATCTCGTCAATTCGGCGCCGGCGCTATAAAACTGACAGGCCATCCCGAAGCTATTCGCGCGAGTATTTTTAATTAAGCCCATTACGTAGGTCTTCTCGCTCCAAAAATAATCGTTAAAGTGAATAGTGTGCTTAGGACGGTGGATCACTAGAAGCTATGGTATGGGTAGATAACTATGAATAATTGTTTCTAAAAATAAAATAGTAACAGTTGCACGTTTCAAGGTTAAGCAGCGCTTGCCGATGTTGGTCAGTGGATGCCACTACAAACCGAGTTCTCTTCGTGCCCCAAAATACATTATATTAAGTTGGTATCGGTTGTCATATTATTATGCAGATCTGTGATAATCGAATAGTCTGAAGCCCTTAAGGCTCCGTTTCCACTGAAGCGGAGCGAGGCTGCGGAGCGGAGAAACGGAGAAATATTCACCAATAGGATGGCAAAAAATCTGCCCACTGTTCCAGTGTGCAATCCTAATCCTAATCCTATTGGTTAATATTTCTCCGTTTCTCCGCTCCACAGCCTCGCTCCGCTTCAGTGGACAGGCAGCCTAAGCCCAGTAACCAGTCATGCCGAAGTGTATACAGTACAAGGTTGTGAAGGTAGGCACTCACTCCATGTGAAAAACTGACTTGCAAACCGATTCCAACATAGTGATGGGCTAAGCAGAGAACGATGATGTTTGATATTAAAACAGCCAAGGCAAAAAACGTCACCACAACAGATATCGATAGACCTAACGCAAATATCACGATCAGTATGAAAACCAATTATTTATATATAAAAGCCATTTTTTAATACCTGTTATGACGTCTTAAGCACTATTTAGTGATGGAAAATCGGAAAATCAAATCGATTCAAAGACGCCGTCGCGTACGGCTTCCCCTTCGCCCCAACCCCCGCTTTTGCACCCGTGTATAGCACCGACGTCCAACTAGCGCTATACACCGACGCAGACTGAGCGCGAAAGTGGCCGCGTACGATTTTTGAACGTAAGCTGCCTCACGCGAAGTGTTGCACTTGCGTTTTCTAGGTATCTATATCTGTGGGGACGTTAACAGTTTACATGGTGGCTCAAATAACCAAGAGCGTATGCATGTCGAAAATGTGAAATAGCAATTCAAATTATGTACGGGCGGCCAAAAGCAGGACCAACCTTATGCACAATAATAATATCGTGAACCGTGCGCTAGTCCTCTTAGAGGACTTAGGTGCTATGAGTGCACAGACGCCAGAATACCACGCTAGTACAATCTGTCAAATTTAATTAATATATTTTGAAATTTATCGTTAAAGCATTAAATCTCAAGGTGGATTAGGAAGTTGGACAGTTCCGGATAGCTTGATGTACTGGCGTCTGTACAATTTGATATTGTCAAGCACTTATTAAGGCCGCAAATTCTGAGACGCGTTTCTTACAGCGTGCAGCACGCTATACGCTGCGCGTTTCCGAATTTGTGGCCTAACCATATTCTCATAATCGTAGTGATTCAAAACAGTTAAGACCATCCAAAACTTTCTCAGAAAACAAATCCGGGGTGCACTCATACACAATAGGTAAATAGTGTTTCTATGGACAACATAACAATGAGGCTTCCGGTGCTTTGAATTTCCCTCTGAAAAAAGAGCAAAACAGTTACGCGTACAGAAGACAAGCATGTACACCGAATTATTTGTAAAACAATCTTTTGACATAATATTTTTTTTTAAATTGATAACCCCAACTACTACAAATACCACAAGCGCGCGTGTCGATTGATGCCAATCGTAGGTATTACCTAAACTCCTGTCCTAGTAGCATTATTTTACATACCAAGAGAGCGAGCGATAAGTCCAACCAGTTAGAACAATTCCCGACGTACTATTTCTATTCCTATGCCTGGAAATGTAGCCAAGCTAATCCCATATCTTTCAATACCAAGTCATGGAACCAAGTCTAACGATGCCTATAAACCCGAGACGACTACCAACATAAAATGAATAGCAGAAATATCTCAACTTACACTGGATTGGTGGCTTAAATGGAGTGAAAATAAAGAGAGTGAAAGATAAAACAGTTTCATGATGAAATAAGTGTTGTTTTCAGTTTCAGTATTGTATACGCTTTTGTGATTGTTCAAATGAACGTGAACGGAGTAATTGGTGATAACGGTGGTGATTTCATTGTTTTAAATAGTTTGAGCTGTTATGTTGATAAGGTTTAATGGTGGCTAGGGGTGTTTGAAGAGCTTTTAGACTTTTATTTGAGTAAAATACATATTGTTTTTCACCAACTTTTGAAAGGATAGGACCAAGTCTTCACAATCAAGGTGCACATGAATTTGGTACGTGACTAAAGTCGCTATAAACGCTGCCATCTTGTTTTCAATACATTTCACAATATTCACAAAATTAACATGCTATCAAACCACCTCGTTAACGCGAGCGTAAATGTATGGCAAGATTTTTGTAGGTATCAACAGTCAGATCGGTAGCCGGTCTATATAGAATTGAGGTATTCAGCTGCCCCATCGGGGCTGTGGGATGTTGTAAGAGATACCGCGGCCTCGACATAAAGATTTTGTGATTTTATGAGTTACTACTTTTTGTCTTAAGAGGACAGAGTTGAAGTAGTAACATACTTGCACTAGTCGAGTTCCAATTTACGTGCCAATGTAAACGGCTCGGGGATTATTTCTCTTTAGAAACCAAAATTAATTGTGGATAGTCGGGAGTTTATTTATATGTTACTATTAAGTAGATAGGACATACAAAACATCACGCCTGTAATCTCAGAAAGTTGAGGCAGACATAGGTATAACTAAATAGTACACCCACATTTTGGTATTTATGTCAAATCCCATGTAAAAGGGCGCGACTCCATTGCCGTCAAACGTGCACAAATCCAGATAACGTGACTGTTACTAAGAAATTCCTAATGAATTTATTTTAATAGGTACTTTGTCCGACCCTAAATCGAACCGAAGACCTTATGCCAACGCACACCGGAGTTGCGGGATGTTGTAAGAGATACCGCGGCCTCGACATAAAGAGCTAAGAAGGAACATGGGTGGTTTTTAGTCAGTAGAAGTCTGACACTCTTTTGATGTTTAAAAGTGTGACCCTCGTTCATCATCTGCCTTTTCCCAACATTTTTGGGGTCCGCTTCTACTCTAGCCGGACGCAGCTGTCTTTTTTTATAAATGAATTCCTCAATCTCTTCTCTGACATTACTCAACGCAGTCACCCATAACTCACTCGACAAGCAATTTCATTGTTGATAAATGATGTCATCAGCTGACTAAGTGACATCACAAAATTCTCGATGAAATAAAAAAGTTGTACAAGTGCTTATACATAATTTAAGTTCATGTTTCCGTTGTGCCGGTCATCCATCAGAAACTGAAAATTAAAGTTAATTATGTGTGTTGACACAGCTGGGCAGCTCCAAAATGAATGAGTCAATTTTCATGCAATTAATTTTTGGATGTTAAAATATTTACCTACTTTAATTATTCCAAACCGGTTCTAGTATACAAAGTGTAAACGATTCACTACGAAGCCGTGGACCAAAACAATATACATGTACCTACATCAAACTAAGTAACCCTACACAAAAAAATATTGCTCGGAAACTACTTTTTTTGGGATGAAAACTCAACGAAGCGTTTGGGTGGGTGGATGCTTTGTATAGTACCTAAATAAGTCATGGAGGTAATCATACTAAAGATCTACGCTAAAATTTTAAAAATAAACTGGAAAACAATAGGAGAATACTTACTGAATTAAAAAATGTGATTCTTATTAGTCCGTATGTTAGATTATCGAAAAATATTGGATACGTATTTTTTGTTTTGACAAATCAATAAAAATCGACAAAGATTTGGTGACGTCACTGTCCGCTAAAAAATTACATACTAATGCCTTGGAGTATGACGTCAAACGAGTTTTCAAAGCATTGTATCGTCTTCATTGTTTGTTTACGTGAAAAAAGAAAAAATACGTGACCAATATTTTTTGGTAATCTACATATATGTCGGACCAATTAAATTTTTTTAGTTAACTACCCTATTGATAAAATTGGACCTCCAGATATGGTCCAATTCCATAACCAATCCAATCCCGTAACAAAGGTTCCCAGGTATGATCCAGAACAAACAAAATATCGCAATGACGAGAAGAAATAGTACCTATAGTTACGAGTATTCGTACACCCTTTATTATAATTTATCATGTATTAAGGTTTCATTAATCTCAACAGAAAGATACAAGGTTTGTTTATCATTTTGTGGTCACTGATTTTCTTAATATTCAGTCATACGGAAGTTTTAAAAGATTTTGTTGGCAGAGTTTCATATTTATATCTATTGAGTTGATTGAATTTCGAATTTTTAGTCGTTTACTGATTGAGCACCTTATTATAGACACAATTAAAAAGCCATCGTTTTATGTACTTACAGATGGTGTCCGTAAGGCGCGCGGAGTTGACGCTACATAGCCACACAACACACAACAAACAGACACATAACTTACTGCCGCACTCAGAGAGTTTTAATGATTACATAAGTCATCACTGACATCAATGGTTTTGACAGTTTTGTCGTACAAAAATATGTCAAACCTTTACTAAGTGACGGCTTAAGTAATCATTAAATATCTCTGAGTACGGCAGTTAGAGTTCTTTGTTTAAAAAAATTATATCTTTTCGTGGCTGCAGCTGTAGTTGTGGGATTCTTCTAATTTGAAACTATTAGGATAAATAAAAGTTCGAGTAGAAAAATTATTTAGAATGATGGAGTAGGAATTTTATAAATTCTTCTCCATAGGCTTATAAATAATTTGGTGGGATTGCTTCTCTCTATGAGAGAGAATGGGCAATAATCCACCACGCAGGTTGGTAGTTGTCACATGGCTTCGAATCATGTGGTTATACCGGTTTACCGTTTTTGAGAGTAGTGGCGATGAAATAAATTACACAAAGTAATGTAACCTGCCTATGAACCCACGACTTACTGCCCGTAAGTCGGGGCCACCACCACTGGGCCACCACTGCCTCTGCTCTTACTTAATATACTATTAATCTGTGTGGCACTTTCTTCAAAAGACCATTTCAGTCATTAATCTGCATAGTCTTCATGTGTGCATTATACCAAGATTATGACGTGACGGCACGGTTGGCGCAGTGGCTGAAGCAATGGACTGCTGCGCTGCGTGTCGCGGGTTCGAACAAATATTTGTATGACCTGCAGATAGTTGTTCCGGGGTTGGGTATTTGTGTATGTGAGTTTAAATGTTTGTGAACGCACCCACGAAACAGGAGAAATTCCTAGTGTGGGGCAACGTTAAAAAAATAAAAAATTATGTGTGGATCCTTAAACTTATTGTTAACCCAAACCATTTTAAAAGATTAAAAGAGTGATCTTTGGAGTTTCTTGCCGGTTCTTCTACTTACCTACATTACTTCTTCCGGTTCTTCTACTTTTAATCCTCCAAGGGTTATGCAGAGTGTCCGTCGGGGCTGCGGGATCTGCCCGTCGGGGCTGCGGGAAGTTGTAAGAGATACCGCGGCCTTGACATACTGGGCTAAGAAGGAACATGGGCGGTTTTTAGTCAGTAGAAGTCTGACACTGCCTTTCGCTCTGCCCAAGAGCGGGAGGGGTTTTATGATGATTTCAATCCCCCCCCCCCCCCAAAAGGGTTATGCAGAGTTATACCCATTATTCTAGCCTAATGTAATAGGGGGTGAGCCTATCGCCAACGAATCCAGACATCGTAGTAATTAAAAAACTAGAAACAGAAGTAAAGAGTCCTTCCAACGCGAGCTTTGCATGAATAGGGTATAAAAAAAAACTAATTTTTCCGTCAGATAGATTTTCAAAAAATATTGGACACGTATTTTTTCTTTCATCACGTAAACAAACAATGAAGACGATACAGTGCTTTAAAAACTCGTGTGACGTCATTTTCTGAGACATTAGTATGACATTCTTTAGCGGTCAGTGACGTCACAACCCCCCACTAAAATCTTTGACGCGTTTTATCTTCAACATTTTTTTTTGATTTGCTAAAACTTAAAATACGTATTCAATATTTTTCGATAATCTAACAGACGGACTAATTAGAATCATAATTTTTTAAGTTAGTGAATAACTCTATTTTAAAGAAAAAAACTCCTCTTAATAATTTTGTCTCTGAAGATGACATATTTAAAAATCAAAGTTTACATAGACTTTGTGGAAAAAATTAAATAAATATTTACACAAACCACTTAATGTTAGACGTCTACTCAAAACGAGAATATCTTCAAAGGAATTAAGTATTAGTTAAACATTATGAGTAGTTAAGTTGGGCACTTAATGTACCTTTTATATTTTTATACATCCAAGTATATCCAAACTTAATGTGATAACCTACGGTATTTTTGTAACCTAATTTATTCAGGTACCTATCTTTTTTAATATCCTCAAAAATGATACATACATGAAAATATACCTACACAAAGAAACTGCTTTTTACATCGAAGTACTTTTAACAAAAGAAATCGTCAAAGTCTCTTGGAGAGTCTTGGATAGGTCAAGTGAGAAAAAAATAATTCACATTGTTGTTAAAAATGTGCTTACAAGAAGAGGCCGATAAAAATAGCACAAGACCATTACAGCCCTAGCACGGAAATAACGTAATTTAAAAAATCCAAGACCTTTCTAAGGTAAATCTATTTTTATTTTCAGATCAACACGAAATTGAAGACAAAAGCGATACTTTGGTAAACATTTTTTCAACCTGAATTTTGTTACGAGGGGTATCTTAATAAAAATGTAAATCCAGTCGAGACGAGCGTGTTCAGACGTCTGCTGTTCTTTCATCCCCAAATAATAAGGCATCCCCCTGCAGAACCTCTGCCTTTTTATTTCCGGTCTATTTGCGAAGTGATTTCATTTCTTGTTAAAAGTTAAATATCTGTTTTTTTTGGAGCGATGGGGGCTTCCGCTGAATTATTCTTGTTAGTTTCCTGTCAATGTCTGTCGAATCTATTATAAGTAAGTGGAGACGAAACATTTTTGCAAGTCTACTATGTGTATTAAGAGTGTAAATCGAAGCCTATACTTCCTTTCGATCTTTAATTTTAGCTGAGGTAGGACAGCGCGGGCCGCGGGTTGTACACTAGTTATCGCGGCCTCGACATAGAGGGCTAAGAAGGAACATGGGTGGTTTTTAGTCAGTAGAAGTCTGACACTCCCTTTCACTCTGCCCAAGAGCGGGAGGGGTTATTCGATGATTTTCCACCCGCCAAAAAAAAAGGTAGGACAGCGCCATTAAGGTCAACCGCAGCGAAGGCGTGACAATTTGATCATGTTTGCGAAGTTATTATTACCAGAGATCACACAGGGTAGAGAGGTATGGTAAGAGAAAGGTTAGGCTTTTGCCCAGCAGTGGGTTAGTAAAAAACCTATAGGCAAGGAATACCAAGAGAATGACATTTTCATTCTTCTACTCTTGTTTTCGTGTGGGCAGTAAGGTCTAACGACCTCAGTGTCAGAGTTTCTAAACCACGTCAAGGGCCTCTTTTTTTTTGGGGATTTCAAAGCATTTCAAAGCTTTTAACTGTATTAAAATTATAAAAACAGAAAAAACCTTGTTCACAATACAATTTCCTCTTCAGCACTTTATCTCAACATTTGTCAAGTGTTCCCCAAATCCTTTTTAAGCTTTGACTATAATGTTCGTTTTTTGGCAAACGAATTTAATTATGCAAAGTAATTAGTCGGATCGGTACGGCTTTCGTGCCTAACTTATGGTGCCGACCTAGTTCTAGCTGTTTTCGTGTCCAATTTTAATTTAACATTGCGTTTTACCTACCTGCGTGGTACCTACTTTTTTAAAATACGTTTCAAGGCTCATTTATGGAAGTAGTGCTACACTACGCAAAGTTTTAATGTCATAATTGTTTGACTGGTTAGAAGGAAAAATCTGCAG
Organism: Diarsia rubi; assembly: GCA_932274075.1. NCBI lineage: Eukaryota > Metazoa > Arthropoda > Insecta > Lepidoptera > Noctuidae > Diarsia > Diarsia rubi. The sequence continues at coordinate 18,338,257 of OW026417.1, read as the reverse complement.
TTCCATCATTTTTTTTCGTATAGCTTCTGTAAGTTATAAGCTGACATGGTCACTAATATTATCATTAACACTAAAAAGGGCAAACCACACGCAATAATTATCCGTGTTTGGTGGTGCTTCCAACAGAGCTGAAATATCGGAATACAAACAATCTACCTGGTAATTATCCAGTAAAGGTATTGCAGCTTTGTATGCAGGAGGATGAATGTGAACAATAACCCTCCTTTGGGTTTGGCCGCAGTCGGGTAAAAGGAACATGAAAATATCATAGTCTATGTCTGAAAAGTATATTAAAGTAGGTCATATTTGTAAACAGTTATGTTATGAAGATTACATCATCCTCTCAATTTACCTTACTCAATCTTTATGTAAACATGTATGCGAAGATCAAAGTCCCAAAAATTGGAAACTCTCAACATTCAAAGCATTCCGTCTCGAAGATTACTCTCAGGTAAAAGTAAATTGAGGGTGACGAGGGACAACGACATTAAAGACTGTGTAGGTACGTAGGTCGTAACTTAAGAGTGTTTTTTATCTCGCGTAGCCCATGGTGTGGGATGTCGTTCATCATCATCATCATCATTTCAGCCAAACGATGTCTAGGTACTGCTGGCCATAGGCCTCCCCCAGGTGTCGCCACACTGACAGGAGACTCCCATCATAGCCCTCCCCATTGATATCGTAGATACGTCGAAACCACATAAGTAATTATGAAATAAAATAGTTGCTGGTAACATAACCTCGTCCTCTTTTAGAAGTCAATTAAAAACTGTGGAGTAATTGGCAACACTGACACATAACGCATACCCCAATCATATCAAAGTGTAGCACTGCACTACGTGTCGTATCACGAGATACTAAGATAACAATCGCTTTGATGCCGATTGCAATCCCCATTAATAAGGCATGATGCTGACGCCATCAGCGTGGTTTCGTTTACTTTGCGTTTTCAAAGATCATGCTATTGCGTCCATGTTTGTTTGAAAATTGAGTTGCTAATAAGTATGACACAACAGAACGTGTAAAAAGTTATAAATACTTGTTGTTATAGATAGGTAGGATTTGTTGGTCGATTAAAGGATTTTTTGGCAGGAAAGGCCTGTTGGTACATGTAGGTACATTTTTTTAGACAAAAATTGTTCAAATTTTTGTAACGCGACTATAAATTATTGTGCAAGAGACTCAGTACTATGAGCTTCTATAATAGATTTTCAACAATGTCGCTAAAGCATTAGATTAGATTTTTGTTGGGAAAATTTAAGACTTGCAACTAAAACCGCGTATTTATTTTGGAGACTTACTGTGTAGGTATTTGAGTATTTATGCAAGAATCAAGAAAAACCGATAAAGGCATTCCACTTCCTGAAAATTTTTCAATGTTTGTAATCTATCTATTTATAATAAAAAAACAAATACGAAATACATTTGAAGAGAACATTTGAGACATCTTCTGTGTAATAAAATTCAAAGTTATGCCATTAAGATATTTGAACGGAACATAAAATGTGACTCAAAGCGGACACTTAAAAACTTATCTTCATTCAAAATAAGACGCTGCTTGGGAAAAAATTCAACCTATGCTGTCACAAATATTCATATAGTACAGTCACTTTTACACACAATGTCTAAATGGATCTTTCACGAAACCAACTAAGTATACGGCAAATCAAACTACGCAAAAAATTGTATCTGAGAAACGACTTTTGTTTTGGGGTAAAACATCACAAGACACACGTAAAATAAGATAAAAATTTAACAAGCATCTAGGAATCTGCAAATTTAAACCCTTGAAAGGTAAACAAAATTGGATTCAAATAAGGATGATTAACTTGCTTATGCATAATCAGGTTCACGGTTCGATTACTGTTACTCAGCGCACCATTCTGTGAGAGGGATTGTTTTACTCTTACGTGGCGTCGTATTATTTTGTCATTATGCAATGCCTAAAATAATTACACAAGTTTACGAAACCATCTCAAAGGTAAGACTTCAAAGATTTAATCGGCATAAACACCGCAACAAGCCCTTTAATTAAAAACAAACTGGTTTTACACCCCGTTTTACAAAATTAATACAAATTATGTAAGAAACAGTTTCAATACTGTTTCTTACATAATTAATTTGTCAATGTCTCAAGCATACTTTCTATACGTCGGATAGAAGTAAAATTGCAAATTTCAAGGGGTGTCACCTGAAGATGCGAAACCCCTGCTTACCCATTAGCAAGTAGACCAGTTACAGGCACTTTTGAGTTTTAGAACAAAATACAACAACAGAAAGAAGTACAGTCCCAGTCACAAGGCATTAAGCATATGTAGTACCTACTGCAGATGCCCGCGTAAATCTCTATGGAGAATAAAAACGAAAATATAAAAAGGTGGTATATTATGCGATCACAATATAGCAAGAAGTGCACGTTAAAAATGTCCACAGCAAAATCAAATAACACAATGCAAAAATAAAATAATTAATTTCAAAAAAGCCGTTGCAACTAATTTATTTCAAATAATTGGGTGCATTTTATGGTGATGGGACAGCCCTAGCTCAGGATAAGTAATAATGTTTAATTATACTTGACGTATTTGGGGTTAGTAGACACAGGTGTTTTCCTATGGTAAGTAGAAACAGGTGTGTTCCAATTTGCAAGTATCCATGATATGACAATCGACAAGAAAAAGGTATTCAATTTAAAGTTTACGTGAATTGGATTTTTCAGTCTCTTTTGTAGCTTCCCCGATTCCATTATAGCATCTGCAAATGCGCGAAGACACAGTCAAATAAGAGAATATTTAAATGTTTTTTATGACGTCATCATCTGCTTTGAGTTTTCCCAACTATGTCGGGGTCGGCCTCCAGTATAATTGGATGCAACTTAATACCAGTATTTTCTGATCTACACGACCCAATTAGTATTGGGTAACGATACTCCTTGGTACGTTTGGTTGTCAGACTTTCGGGCCCCTGATTACCTTCAATGACTCTCAGTCTCTGACAGTTATGTATTTAATCTTGTGTGACCTAATTATAGAGCTTTACTTTTTCCACATAAAATAACACTGGGACCTAAATATGTAATTAATTCCTGTAACGTATCAGTAAAAACCTTTTAAATAAATTATTCATTAAAGGGATTTACATGGTATTTAAAAACAAAATAAAATACCGCCAGCAACAAACGCAACCACACGTTCTCACCGCAAACTCGCTTCAAAGTGAAGGTAATTCTTTCATCCTTCGCTCCTGTCACGCCACGTCTACGTAGATTACAATTAATTACTCCTGACGAACTCCCGACGCGTCAGCCCGATATAATTACCTTAATAACCCTTCAGAGGCTCAGCCAAAAATTAAAAGCAAAATAAATCAGTTATTTAACAAACACAACTTGTTAAGAACGGTTTAAGTCAGCTTAACGCATATCAAATAACTTTTATTGAGGAATTTCCGCATTTTCTCGTTATAAGTTTCTTGGGGAATTCTCGCTAAATAGCGCGTTTGCGAGTTCTTGTTTTTCAATTTAAATTAAGGATTTTTTTGGGTTTATAAAGTTTGATCCAGGTTTTGAGTGCTGTAGGAATAAGGCTTATAAATATAATAGGGGATCGGACTGAGTCAAAAAACAATGATTCTAATTAGTCCGTCAGTTAGATTATCGGATACTTGTTTTTAATTTTATCAAATTAATCAAAATTGACGAAGATAAGTTAAGGTTGTGACGTCTTTTGTAGGTAAAAAATGCACTATCATATGTCGTTTTCGAAGAGTTCACGAGTTTTCGAAGCACTGTATTGACTTCATTTTTTGTTTATGTGAAAAAAGAAGAAATACGTCTCTAATATTTTTTGGAAATCTATCTGACGGACTAATTAGTTTTTTTTCCGATCCCCTATTGTGATGTTACATTAAGTTTAGTAGGTTAACACAAAAGTTTTCGGTGAACATCAAACTGTTGTTGATGTTCACCGATGATGTTTTTCTCTTAATTTTTATTAAACCATCAATATTGTCAAGTCAACTTTGACTTGACAATATAGTTTTGTGGAATACCCTTCGACACTTGACAAAATTAGTAACATAAAGTTTTAATAATATGTTCTCTAAATCAGTTTACAAAGAACTTATCATAGTTCAATTTCCCTATTACATTATACAATAACCATCATACCAACCATAATTTTAAAGGGACCAAACAGTCGTTACTAACCCGTCGTTAATTTCTACGTCTGACGTCAGAAAAACTAACACACTTTTTTCACCATTTCTAGTTCAGAAAGCTAACGACACAAAATAAACACGCAATCTAGCCTGACCTTCCGTATCTGGTAGCATTATCCGGCAATCGGGGCTAAAAGCCGACTCAGTAGCGAACTAACGTAGCGTCTAAACAGTTAAACAACAAAATATCAAGCTGCCACGAACATTCTCAGGTTGAACGGTCCAAAATCGACGAACATCGATATATTGATATACCTATTCGATATAAATTAATGGTCTGCCAGTAGCAGGCGGGTTAGGGGTTTCACATTTAGTTGAATACGATATTTCAGGCATTCTGTTGTTACACACAAGGTTAACCCTGTTTTGTGGATGATGGGCTGTGTTACATTTGGTTTGGATGAGTGGATGGCTTAATCTTTACATAGGTAAGAGGAATTATAAAGTCTCTGTGGGCTTGCGGTACACACTATAATTGTTTTTTGCTGTTTACATTATCAGGGCAGAGCGAAAGGGAGTGTCAGACTGACTGACTAAAAACCACCCATGTTCCTTCTTAGCCCTATATGTCAAGGCCGCGTATCTCTTACAACAACATAAACTGCCTTGCCACACACGATGGCACACTGCCATCGTGTGTTGTCGTTTTCTGCCTGCTCCGTTACTTGCACATCACAGGAGCTAATGGTCGGAACTGAAAATGCCAAATTCGTCGCTAAATTTTGGGCTGACTCAACTTAAATAAGAAAAATATAATCTCATATCTTTTCCGCCTGGAAGTAGGCAGAAACTACAGAACAGTTACTACGTTAATCTTTTCCAAAACTATTTTGCGACTGCCAATCTGACCTACACAAACAAGTTACTGCGTAAGACTGAATGTCAGATTTTCGGTTTCTGACTAATCGTTACGACTATCAAAGTTTTACAAAAGGGTATTTCACCAAAAAATGTAATTAGTCCGTCAGATAGATTTTCAAAAAATAATGGACACGTAATGTTGACAATGTATGTATGTTCTACCATCCACGAACCAACCTCGGCAGGCACGGCTTAACCTTAAAGGTCGACACGTGCGGCTGTTATTATCCAGCTACGAACTCCTCTACATACTTCGTTTACTAATGTCATAAAATAAACAAGATGAACGCCTAAAAAGCCTGCTTGTGAAAAAAAAAACCTAACAGTACGAGTAAGTACTTCTTCGTTCTATGAATACCCCTTATTGTAAGTGGCGATGGTACACAAAATGTACATATAAAACCGTACAGTTTGCACTGCTGTAGTGTAGCTAGTGTAGGTACAGTTACTCGCAAGCTCGGTGCTCTCACGCACTGTTAACAAGGTGAAAATTTTTAATTAACCCCTGGGGTAATGATATCGTGTTGTTTTGTATGAACTTCAGTGTTTCAGTGTGATTCTAAAATCATTGCGGAGTTATTCTAGGATTTGTTCGCGCGCGACTTCTGTGCATAAGATCTCAGATTTGTTTCTAAGTGTTATTAGGTTTTTTACACGACTGCCCCAAAAAAGAGTGTTACGTTTTTAGCGTTCATGTATGTATGTCTGTTTGTATGTTTGTAAGTTTCTTTATTCCACCATAACTTCAAAACGCCTGAACCGATTTCGATGTATGAGGTATCGTTAGACTCCTTGCGTTATCCGGGAACATGACATAGGCAAGACAAAACGTAAAAAAACATAATAGGGTGGCCATGCTTTAGAAATAAAAAGAACTCTTAGTTTATTTTTTTGTTGTATTTATTATTAGTAGCAGCCGCGAAGTCTGGATTTAATGCCCAGTTACAGGAGACTTCAAAATAACTGGTGAAAATTTTTGACACCTTGCAGGCGTGATACTATAATTAATTGATTGGCATTCCTTGAGTAAATACTTATTCCTTAACTCCAAAAGTATACCTCGTCTCACGTGAACTAGAATTAGGAATCTATGAGGCTAAATCTATCATTGTATCTTTAGACATTTTCTTGTCTCTGAATTCTGTTCTTATTATTTGCGGCATCTTTATCTATTTTTCCAACTCGATCTGCTATTCAATTTATTTGAACAAAGCTTTACAGGCCAGGGCCATACAACAGCCAAGGTCAGAGAAACGCATCGATGTTGAAACTAAAGCGATTTCCCGCCAATTTGCAGCGGAGGCCACGCTGCAAATTACTTCGTTACATAGTTTCAGTTGCGTTACTTAATAAATTCAGTTCGAAACCACTGCTGTTCGAAAGCTCTGCCCCAGAGCGAGAGGGTTTATTTGATGATTAACCAAACCCCAAAAAAAAAACAGGTACCAATACCTTTTCTAGGAAAAAATAAACTATGAACAGCTTGTGACCTCCTACATTTTCAGGTAAAGCCGCGCTTACCTGGTTTGTCCGTGGATGGGTATGGTCACCCAACCGCGGACAAACCAGGTAAGCGCAGCCATAACATACCGAGTTTTCACCATGCCTCGGAAAGGCTACTGTTATGCTGTTGATCCCGGCAGTCGCAACAGTTAGTCAGTGGCCCGATAGTCTGACAACCAGTCTTACCAAGGAAGAGAGAAAGAAAACACATAACAATACCAAAGGTTATCGTATTACCATGCAGATCATGTGCGTTTCCGCATAGCAGACTCAATCAGTCCAGCTGTTACTGATCTTCCTCCTCTACCTTCGTCAACACCTGTTGGACACCCACTAACACCTCCGTCCACACCTCATTCTCGCCCTTTGCCTCGATCCACACCTACGCCTCATTCACTAACTTTTTCCACACCTATCAGACAGCGTTCACCATCATTCACATTACCCTACACTAACTAGGTTGACGAGATCAGTCAGGCAGTCGCTCCATGTAAAATATTGATATTCAGCTTCATCTGGAAGCCGACCCCGACATACTTTGGAAAAGGCTAAGCAGATGCTATTATATCTCTTATACTTTATCTCATCTAACGTCTACTTTATAAAAATTCTATAAAACTGTCCTTTATGAACTCGGCAAAGGGAACGTAAATGTTAACTTGGGTCGCTTCACTAATTGCACTAATTACCTACTCGGCTTTTATATCTGTCCGCGAAAGAGCGCAATTTATTTTTCCTTTTTGTAAAGCTGATTTATAAATCACTTTTCTCTGTGGACCTGCAGTCGCTGGTAGGTTTAAAAACCGCATTTTGCTTCATGTTCAGGCTTTTAGTTTGTCTGGCTTATTGCCAGTGTTTTGTTTCTTAAAAATACAGTTTTCTAGTTTTTCTTACTAATTTTGATTAATTTACTTGTTTCCAAAAAAGTTACTCTTGAAATGGGATGCGAGACGCACGGGACCGGTCAATGTGTCGACAATTAGGGGAAGCCTATGTCCAGCAGTGACGTCTTTCGGCTGAAATGGTGATGATGATGATTTAATCGTTTTTAATTGTTATTTGGTTTAAAGTTAGTTAATTATATGAAGAACTAAGTAAATTATCTCCTCATCCACATCCTGACTTCACCCTCTACTGACTGGATCACCTCGATCTGTTTATATTAACAGGTTATTTTAATTTGTTCATTGAACTAGATTTAATAAAAATTCAATTTACTTAATTTCCATTTCACCAAAAGATTTAATCAACCGACCCTTAGCAGTCTAAACCATTTCTTACGCATCGCGAAAAGATCCCAAAAATGTACGAAAGTGGTCCAATTATATCTCGGAGTTAATAGTTCGTTTAGCTTCGATAATAAATTCAGAAAGGTTTTCAAGAGAAAGCTTTTCGTATACATTATTCAATTAATAGGACTGGATCGGACTCAATGTCCGAAATTCGGGAACATTTCGGGGACTTTGTATGTATCGCCTCTAAGATTTCTTCCATTACGATTGTCACTCAATTAGCTGTTTTTATTTTTAGTCCTTTTTGAAACTTTCTAGCTGCGACGACGTTATAAAACTGATGTCTGTAGGAATACTTTAATAAGTATCAGTAAATAGTACTTTGCGATTTTTATTATTATAATTTTTTTTATATAAATTTATTTTATTTTATTATTATATTATTTTTATTATATAAATTACTGACATTCCTCAAAAAGCCACTAAACTGAAGTTGGCTGGACTGCCTACGTCTGTCCAATGAGCTGTGAGCCAAAATAGCCACTTTCTGAAGTCCTGATACAGCCAGAAGGCGTCACGGAACACCTTGTAGAAGATTGTGGGATGAGTTGAACGAAATTAAAGACGTAGTGGTCCACATCAACCCTAGATCGAAATAACTGGAAGCCCTAAGGGGACAAGCCCTTGCTCTGTAGTGAGATAAGGTAGGCTGTATTATATTTCAGTGAAAACATATAATTTTCATGTTTTGCAATTTTAAAAAATCCGCAAAACGCTACAAAAATAATTTAACCAGCATTTTCTTACAACTACATAATATGCCGACGAGGTAGATCATACAATGTAATTATGAATCCGACAAACTCCAGTTGGAAAACATTTACCATTGTTATCCAAGATAGAACAGTTAACTAATGGCCATGTTATTTATGAACCCGCGTCGCTTCAACTTCATGATTGATAAGGTCGGGGTCAAGGTCACGGGGTTTATGAGGAAAACTATCCGTAAACAAGGTCGACACGTTTATAATTATGAATTGTTTCGATCCATTTGTTTGCAAGGAAGAGATTTACATGACATTTTTTTTTTTTGTTGAAATGGTTCCCGAGATCCGTGGAGATAACTCGCTGAGATCTGTGTTATATCAAATCGGATCCCGGGATCGGTGAGAACAATTTCTATAAACAGACTGTTGGGAACTTAAAAGAAATTATATTAACTTTAAAAATAAAATTCATATTTATGTTAAGATGTAAACATACGATAGACGGAACGAAAATTAAATGAACTAAATGATAAGATCCAACTGGTAGCTGTCTAATATGTTAGTATTGACACTGGCGATGGGAGCTGTGAAGCAGATATAGCCAATTGTAGTTCCAAGCAACGAGATTGTTTGAAAATCTGATCATGTATTATTGGTCACATTGAGACCTAGCCTATGATCACACAAGGAGTTTTACAGGCCTTCCCCGTTATGACATGACATATTATATCATGGGCTCATTTTTTGGGCATCTTCTGATAGTCTCTCATTACAATTATATCTGATCACTCTCTATATAGATTTTACTTAAACGTCTTTTAAATTTTGGATATCCAAGACACATATAATATGTATACGCACATACATACAGTGAGATTATTAACCCTACATTCTTATACAAAGATAGTTAACTTCATAACCCACGTAACTTAACCGCAATAAGCAAACTGTCCACGATTCATGTAGGTACCAGACTAACATAATATATGAAGAGCGTCCTTTTCACCGAAAGTCAACTAATATTAAGGCTCCGGTCAAACTATTAGCTAACATTAGTGACGGTAATGTGCGGCTATTAGGACGATCCATAGATAGGACGAAAGTTAATAGACGTAAGCATAATGTTTTAATGGATGATATGTGAATTTTGTTATGTTATTGTGCTCTATTTTGTGGAACATAAGTAATTTAATTAGTTGGTGCTCATTATTGCTTTTCCTTTTTTAGTTTTTTTAGATTCTGATGGGATATAAATACGATGTCAACTGACTGTTTTTTTTTGTTTGAATTTGCTTAAACAAGTACCTATGTGTAGTTTGTTTGGCCCGTTTACTAGTCTAGGCAAAGGTTTTCACTAAGATTAGGAGACATATAAGTGTTGAATTTTCAACATTCACGTCGAATTCAGTTTTCAGGAATACGGTCACGTATCAAACATTGTAGACAGTAACCAGTATACCTAAGACAATGCCTAAATACTTGATCTCGAAAGACTGTTAGTCTTGGAAGACACGCCATCACTCATATTGTATTTCCATTTTTTTTTCGTTCATTCAAGTCATACTTTTGGTTCTAGTTTTCTATTTTATCTTTTGTAACGATGGTTTTATTTTATTTAATAATTGTAGTCTTACTTTTGAGTCATGTCAAGTAATACTTCAAGCACTGCTTATTTTATTTTATATAGGTACCTAATATTGACGCTCTGGGCTTTCGTACGTTTTTCACGGGTGACCACTGAAAACCAGCGCTGTGCTGTGGGTGACCATAGCACAGCACCATGCTGAATGGCAACCTACTTGTAGCAGTCACGACGTGCAACATTATTTTTTTGTGTTTAGCGTTGTTTGTGTATTGTTTTTTTTTCCTGTATGCTCGGTATGTTTCTGCGACAAATAAATATTTTTTCTCGCCTTCTTGAAACCTAATTATTTATTTCTTGAAATTATAAAGTATCTTGAAGTCTTGCTTTATGTAATGGGTACAACAAACGCACGGTTGTGATAACAAATTGGTCATAAGCTGGCCTAGTGTAGTACGAAGTTGCAATAGAATCAAAAGCCAGCTTAAACTGGTTTTCTTCCCTCGATCAAGTAGCTAATAAAAACGGGTGCTTCGAAATAATCCTCCAAGAATACTTCAACACAAATACTTATCTTTTACGAGTATTGTGTTGGTATGTACATATGTACTGTAAACATAGTTTACGTCATACTCGGACTCCAGAAATAAAAGGATCTTTTATGAGAAATTCGCAACCTAGACCGAAGTGGTAATAAAACTAATGCTTTTAGTGTTCCTTTTACTACTCTAGAACACAAATGTTTTAGCCTTGATTTGGAAACAAAATAACCACAGATTATTTATTATAGGTACAGACAGTAAATTTCAATTAGTTTCAAAGCATTTCATATTATTTCTGCAACGAATTTCCATATGATTAATATTATCTTCTTTGACACACTTATTGGTCGAGTGATCGCAAGTACGACTACTGAGCAATGGGGCCTGGGTTGGATTCCGGGTCAGGTAAAGTTTTATTGGGTTATACAACTTTAAAAAGCAGCCACGGACTCTGGATTTGTGCCGGGTTAGTGGCAATAGGCCTCTGCCTAAAAGATTACAGGCGTTATGTTGTGTGTAAAATTATCTTTCTATGTCAATACGTTTCTTATTTATGAACCGTTAATTATCCTCCCGTTACCGTTCAATGATTTTAATTTTTCTTAGCCCCAATTTTGTGCATAATATTAATTTATATTATACTAATACTAGAAACGTGTAACCTTTACCTTTTACTAAAATACCTAGAACCTATAAAATAAGCCACAGCCTCTGACCACTATAGAAGCTCAAAGTAGAACGAAGCAATGAAGATTTCAAAAAGTAAATCCAACGACTGGCCGAAATTGCTGTCAAAAAAAAAACAGTTTAAAAAAAGAAATGTATCAAAATACGGCTCACTCGGTCCGGTTCACACCCCCGCTTTGACGATTTTTTATTTAGCTAAGAGCTAGAATGGGTTTGCCAGAAGCAAAAACATTTCAGTTTCTTCTTTTCGATTTGGATTTCGTTAATCTAACGTTAGTTGAATAAGCAGAAGCATAATCAGCTTATCAAATGAAAGATAATAAATAAGAGCAATAAGAGCCTATAATATTCGCACAGTTGGGAAATAGGACTTCTCTCGCTACGAAATGAGTCATAATCGCAAGTTCTGTGAAAAAAAGAAAAAAAAGTTCATGTTCCAATTTCCATATTTGAATTTTTCTCCTCAGAATAACATGCCAGTTACCTCACAATGTTTGCAAAGTAAAGTGTATTAAAATAAAATTGAAGCTGAAAAATATTTTACTTTCTCATGAAGGCTGGTTAAAGCTGTGCCACCACTGAAACTGTGTAACAACGGCCTGCAATCTTGAACCAGGACCAATTTAAATTCGGTTCAAGTCATCTGGACTGCTACCAAAACCAATAATTCTTGCATATATTTAGTTTTGTAATCTACGCTAGTGTTTTGGCTCTTTTCTTGGACTTTTTTTTTTGGGCTATCTTTCAAGCATATGGAACGATATTGGGAAAACGGTAGCGGAAAGAAGATGATAATTAGATTTTCAAATTTTTTTTGAACCTCTCGTTTTTGTGTTAAACATTTTTTTTCAACAGCAATCTTTTACAAAGAACACAGAAGCAAAAGTGTCTCCATCAAAAAATACAATGACCCCAAACTTTAAATAAAGCAACATAAAACAGTATGGATCTAATCTAACACATACTGAACGATTGACAAACAGACAAATAAAACAGCAGTCAGATTCCATTATTACAAGGCAGTGTCGGAAAAGGTCGCCGAGTGACGCCGGCGACGCCACCGCCGACGCGCGACGACCAAATCAACCCTGGATTATCTTGGATATAGGAATTCCAATAATATTTCACTAGTCGCCCACTGCGAGCGAAGTGGTGCAAGTTAACGGGGATCAGTAATCAATCAAAAAGGTGTTTTAATAATAGTAGATAGTCTTTCTGACCGCGTCTGATAACGGCGGCACATCTTCGTGGGGATTAGATGTCGACGCGGCAGATATTTATTAATTTTTTGGCTTATAACTGTCTTTAAAGGACCTAATTTGATAGTGTGGATCAACAAATTAATCTACAGCTAAAACAAAACAAATAATTTTCTATTAAAAAGGTTTTCACAAAACTATAACTTTCCTATCACATCATAGAACTAGTTCCTTTATTAAATAACATACCAAGTATAACAACTTTTGCGAATTCACTCAAATGACATAGATGACTATGACGAAAGGATGGTCTGATGACATTGGTTGACTAATGGCACCGAGTAGAGTGTTTCTGATTGTTTCACTGTCTTAGTCTTAGTTTTAGAATAATCTAGTTTTAACTAAGATTTATACGATAACTTATATAGAATATTAATAAGATTCCACGAGAATTGCTTTTTAATTTGGCAGATTTTATTTCTAGAAAAGTATGTATTGTTATTAAATAAATTAAAACCATCGATTCTTTCATAAACCATTAAGTGACTAGACTGATTAGTTAAACTGATTTTAAGTCCTAGTATTTCATAAAGAACAAGTAGATCTTAAATCTCAATCCTAAAATTAGTAACTAGGTATAAAATAAGGGTCAGGGAAATAAAAACTTAATAAATTGAAACGCCTAGTCCTTTCACTCACACCCCAGCATTAGGGCAGCGCGGACTACCAAACAGTGGACCTTTGCATTCGGAAATCTGGCTGGCTTTGACGTCCCATTAATTTGTGCAACTTCCGCCCACCGGCTTTTGGATTTGCGATTAATGTTTGCCAAATCGATTTACATTTGGCACAACCTCTGGACTTCAAAATTTTAAGATTAACGATAACAAAAAGTTGTTCACAATTCGTTGGGGCCAATATATAAGCGATTCGGGCAGGCAATCAGCGACACTTGGATTAGGGATGGCAACAAAAATAATCTAATTAGTCCGTCATATAGGATACCAAAAAAATATTGGACAAGTGTTTTTTCTTTTTTCGCGTAAACAAACAATGAAGACGATACAGTGCTTTGAAAACTCGTGTGACGTCATACTCTAAGACATTAGTATGACATTTTCTAGCGGTCAGTGACGTCACCAACCCCAACTCAAATGTTTTTGATTTGATAAAACAAAAAATACGTATCGTATATGTATCACAGACGGACTAATTAGAATCACATTTTTTAAAGTCGGTAAACATCCCTATTATCAATTCAAATTGTGAGTCAATTTCCCAAAATTTTGCTACGTGTTAGGCATTTTCAGTAGCGCCCATCAGCACATGTGTGACAGGCAGATCACGATATCAATAATTAATGTCGAATAGTTTTTAAATCATCATCATCGTTAACGTAATGTTGGCCGACCGCATTTTTACTCCAGGGCAGAGTCATTAGGTTTTCCCTGTTTCAACCACCCTGTATCCGGAGGACATATAAAGACTTCCAGGTCAGTCATAGCAACTCGTATTGGAACTACTCACCTGAGGTATTTCAAAAGTTTTTTTTTTTTATGAACTAAAATTGTTATCAGATTTTATTATAAAGTAACTTTCCGAAGCAGTCATGCTCAATATTCAGTCGATTTATTTTCTAAAATCTTTTCTTGCCAATTCAATTGATTGACTTTCTATAATAATGATAACGTCTGGCATTCCATTAGAATCGTAATGAAATTCGATGAAGCCGTAAGCACGTTACCGATACATTTCACTCAAACGATATCAATCAATACACCTACTTGGAAGTCCCCCAACCTTCAGGAATCGTAACGACATCTAAAGCGTCGTACGGAACGTATTTGCTCACAATCCGTTCAGAAATTAGCATTCCCCGTTCGTCCCCTGTATAAAATCCTAAATCAATAAAGTCTAAAATGGTACACGAATGTGAGGTCACACAAAAGTACAGGCTTGCGAGATTGAATTTCTCTGGACCATTCGACTGAACAAAACACCCAATTTAAGATCAAGCACTTTTTTATTGGCCCAATCTACCGTCTTAATTCGGAGTGTAAATGAACTTTCCGTTATTTAAAAGCGAATTCTGGTCGTCTTAATTTAATTCTTTGGGTGTTTCAAACAATGTTTGTATGTTTATCACTACATATTAGAAAATAAAGTCCTCCGCCGCGTCTCACTGTCTGTCTGTTTGCGATGAACTCAAAAACTACTTCACCGATTTTCATGTTGTTTTCACCAATGGATAGAATGGTTCTCGAGGAAAGTTTTAGTATATAATTTTACTGACATCCACGGCCATCAGCTAGTTGATACTAATAACTGACTGGAGAACAACGTTTTCACATAGTTTCTATTCTTGTTTTAAATTCAACGAATGAAACAAATAACACAACATCATCATATTCACCTCATGTGCAAAATGGCACGGCATTATAAAATAGAAAGCAAACACATGACAAAGCGGTAGTATACCAATAAAGGAGTGCTCAACAAAGGCTATTTGCTCCAGAATCAGGATTACTGGACGATATTAATTTCTTCTGTGAGCAATCTACAAGTCTTGGAAATTGAATCAGTGCAGATAGGATCACTTTTTTCCATTACAAAGTGGGTGGGTTTCACCTCGATCGCAAGAGATTAGAATTTAATAGGGGGTATATTAATTTAATGGGTGAATTAATTTTTTGCGGAGGTAACCACGGGTTTTTGGGCCTCGAGGAAAGCTTAGGGTTTGGAAAGCAAATTGAGTTTAAATCTTGAGGTAGGTAACGGGGTATTTTTAACCCGACTACGGCAGGAAGTTTATGATTTTTTAGGCAAGAGTTTTAAATTCCTGATTTATTTACAAGACTTATATTTATTAATAAGCCAAACGATCTGTCAAATATTTCTGTATTTTTAATCTTGCTATGAAAAATCCTCATGACCAGATGAAGATAACTTTTACATCGTTGTAACTGTGTTTTGTGTTTTGTGTTCTGTTTTCTTTTATGTTTTCTGTTCTGTTACAAAACCTAGCTGTGAAAGAGCGGAGTCTCCTAATACAGGCTTTTTGTTGCTTAAAAGGAGGCTCCAATCATCAACTTTTTGTCTTTTTTGTGGTTATAAATAAACAATTTTTTTAATTTTTAAAACTGTGATGAATATAAGTCATTCTACAATAATACAAAAGGGATTTTGGAACAATTATTATTTTTGTTGACTAAGAGATCCATGAAGTTTCTTGCCCTTTTTAGGGTTTTTTTATAAAGAGACGCTACGCTACGCTTTGGAATAGGCAACTACAGTATTTTCACAAGTCAGCTTTTGCCCGCGGCTTTGCCCGCGTGGATGTAGGTAGGTAAAACTAAAGAAATGACGATTATCCAAACTTTCATCCCACATTTAAGTACTTTGAGGGTTGTATTTGGAGAAAATAGAAATTAGAAGTCGAAGAATTCTTCCATATTCCTAGTTTACATTTTAAAGGGAACCACAGTGCAAAATTTCAGTTTTCTAAGTCCAAGGGGGTTTGGGCTCGGGCACGCCACGATAGTCCCCTCTTTGAGGAGTGGCTAGTGAGGAGCCACGGCGCCCTCACCTTCCGTGTGACGCAGGTCCTCACCGGACACGGTTGTTTCGGGAGGTACCTGCACCGAATCAGGCGGGAGGAAACGCCCAGATGCCACCATTGTGAGGATCGGCCGGAGGACACGGTGGAGTCCCATCGTGTTCTCGTAGCGGCAGCGACCTCTCCCGTCCGGCCCCGGTGCAAGCCATGGTCCGGGGCGAGGAGGAATGGAACGCCGTCGCCTCCTTTTGCGAAGCAGTGATGCTAGCGAAGGAGGTGGTGGAACGCGAGAGAAAACCTCTCGTCCCAGCTGTCGCGGGAGGCGCTCCGGGCGTCGAGGGCCACGTGATGGCTTCCGGCCACCGTAGACGCGGGCCTGTGGACGGTGAGTGATGGGCTAGCTCGCCGTCCGTCCGTCTTATGACGACGACAGGCCGTGTCGGCGCGTTCGTGTTCCACGCGCGCCTCAAACAGATGTCAGCAACAAGGAAGGGGCCCGCAAGGGCCGACGCCCGTCGGGGCTGCGGAATGTTGTAAGAGATCCCGCAGCCTTGACATATAGGGCTAAGAAGAAACATGGGTGGTTTTTAGTCAGTAGAAGTCTGACACTCCCTTTCGCTTGCCCAAGAGCGGGAGGGGTTATTTGATGATTTTCCATAAAAAGGGGGTTTGGGCTTGGCGGAGTCAGTTAGTCAGTCAGGACTTTTCTTTTTATTTAAATAGATAGAGAGATTGTGACTCCAGCTTCGGTTTTTATTGTTTTACTAGCTGACCCACGCAACTTTGTCTGCGTCATAATAATATATAGCTTACAACCTTCCTCGATAAATCGAACATTTTAACGTAACATTTTTTTTTTCAATTAGCTTTCTAATGTTGAAAGAATTTTTAAAGTCATCAGAGTCTTTTTTGAGTTAAATCGTAACAAACAAAAAATCTAATCTTTCCTCTCTATGAAATTAGTTTAGATTATCTTAGATTATATTATTAAAGTGAGAATTATTATAAGTACCTATCTCTTACTGTTTAAAAATACAATCATCATCATCATCATCAGCCTATAATGTTCCCACTGCTGACACTTAGGCCTCCTCTCTAGAAGAGATATAATCCACCACGCGTGCCCAGTGTGGGTTGGTAGATGTCACATGTCTTCGAATTTTTTGGTTCTAAGACATGCCAGTGCTAGTTTCCTCACGATATTTTCCTTCACCGTTTTGAGATCAGTGGTGAGTAAATAAATTACACAAAGTCATGTGCCTGCCTGGGTTCAAACCCACGACTTTTGTAAGTCAACCACTTGGCCACCACTGCTCTGAAAAAGCTGCTTAAAAGTGCCTGTAAAGGTGGTTTTTTTTTTTTTTTAAACTTTGCCCCACTCTAGGAATTTCTCCTGTACCGTGGGTGCGTTCACAAACATTTAAACTCACATACACTAATACTAGACCCGGAACAACTATCTGTAGGTCATACATTGTTCCGTGCGGGAATCGAACCCGCGACACGCAGCGCAGCAGTCCATTGCTTGAGCCACTGCGCCAACCGTGCCGTCAAGTAAGTTAAGTGACCTGTCGGGGCCGCGGGTTGTACACTAGTTATCGCGGCCTCGACATAGAGGGCTAAGAAGGAACATGGGTGGTTTTTAGTCAGTAGAAGTCTAACACTCCCGTTCGCTCTGCCCAAGAGCGGGAGGGGTTATTTGATGATTTTCCAACCGCCAAAAAAAAAAAAAGGTGGTTAAGTGACTTAACTCATTTAAAATACTCTAGACATTGGTGACACCTTTTTGACCCATCTATATTTACCTAGTTCATTATAATTATAAGTAGTTTCCTAAACCAAGATCATGTCCATGTCCAAATATTAGCTCCGCATGCATCACGCTTTATTCTCCATAAAGGTCGGGAGGGTGCCCAACTACCTTGTAACGACCGCTTGGCTCACTGCCGGTTGCGAAGGAGGCACATTATCCCATTACGCACTCATGATGTAATATGAGAAAGAAAATATATTACTCATGACCCTTTAAATACGGCTAATTTGTTATGGAAGGTAATTTTTTTATAGCGGGTTTACCGTTAATTACTAGCAATAAACCTTAATTATTTAGAACTCCTCTGCTTATCGCTTTAGAGGTGTGATGTAATGTTATGTTTTGGTAACTAACCGAAACTTTGTGCACCTTTCTTTTTTGAGTTGTGTGGTTTAAAAATAAAGCCATTCATTTTAACAACAAAATATAACCAAGTATTCTTTGTATTGTTCATTTCAATGGATTAGACACTTTCTGTTTTTGTAAAATTTCAATCATCTGCCTTAACGTTTCGTGTAAAACCTCAATGCAGTCCATAATATTAAAGCTTAATTAAAGCTTTGTTTTCAATTTATTTCAGTGCTATTCAAATAATAATTATGTTCTTTGTTAATTGGCTAAACTATCCCCAACGACCGACCCAAACAATACTGAAAAAGTGCTAGACAGCTGATGATGAATTTGTTAATCATGTCCGCTAGGCATCTGTTGTCCACAAAAAAAATCCGAACAACCTATCCATTTATAAAATAACAACAACAATATAAAAAAACATTAATACAAAACTACTTACCATACAAAAGCACAAAGCACGATACAACTTAGTTCGCGAGTTGGGCGCCTCACGGACAAGCGATCTTGCCCGGCGACGCGCTACGACTGGCCACCCGCCCCGCTACGAGACTGCTACGAACGCTACGGCGTAGCTTCGGCGTAGGCATTTCGGGACTTTTTAACCCAATTTTTTATTTCTTACTTTTCTGTAATTAATGTGTTGTTTTTTTTACCTCTAGCTTGCTTAAGGTCAAGGTAGACTTTCTAACAAATGAAAGCAATAACTGTTTTTGTTTTTTTCGTGAACACGACAAGATTGACCTTTGTTTAATTATTTATCTTGTGTGGGATGATGTTTTATTTAGGATAACGATTGCTAAATAAATCATTTCCAGTAATAAATGGTACGTAGTATTTATTTAGGAAACGTAGATGCTGTTTATTAGCTTTCGTATTGGATTGACGAAAAACATTTTTTTTTGCACTATGCCTCACTCTAGGAATTTCTCCTGTTTTGTGGGTGCGTTTACAAACATTTAAACTCACATACACAAACACACCCAGACCCGAAACAATTATCTGTAGGCCATACAAATATTTGTTCCGTGCGGGGATCGAACCCGCGACACGCAGCACATCAGTCCAATCGCTCAGCCACTGCGCCAATCGTGTCGTAAAAACGTGTGGAAGAAGTAGATGGAGGCCTTTACCCGTCAGTAGAACAATATACGCAAGAAGTTTAATTGCACTTGAGTTTTGTAATTACGCAAAAAAGAAAATAATAATTCTTCGACGTTCTCGGACTTTGCACCAAATTTTTCCTTTAACGTGGGAGGCTTGAATACACAAACAAATAGACCCGAAACTGAAGGTGGATCATACAAATATATTATTTCTTCCTTGCGGAGATCGAACTCGCGACACACAGCGCAGCGGCCAATCGCTTAGCAACTGTACCGATGGTATCCTCAATAGACCAATGAGACGGCAATCTGGTATGACATGAAATAGATCAGCAGGAATTGCAGGACTGGCAGCTCGCACACAGCGTTTTTTTTTACAATATGTGCGTAAAGTTTTATAAAGAAACTAGCGGAAGTCACGTGGTTTCCCCTCGTAGTTCCCGTTCCCGTGAGAATACAGAGACAAAAAGTAGCCTATGTCATCCGGGGATAGTGTAGCTTCCCAACGGCGGAAGAATTTTTCAAATCGGTCCAGTAGTTTCGGAGCCTATTCGTTACAAACAAACAAATCTTTCCTCTTTATAATATTAGTGTAGAAGTGTAGATAAATTCAACCAATATGCGTATAAACGTAATAATAGAAAACCCCGATAAAACCCCTATAGCTGTTCCTAGAAATCACTAACAAAAATCATGCATCCAGAAGACAATGAATTCTAATGTCTTAGCTTAAAAAAAATTACCATCTCTTCCCCTCGGACATTTTTACTTATCATCGCAATCAGCAGACAAAATATGAAGGCTTTTGAATAAATAAACAGCAGTTTCATGGCGCCTTAGAAAAAGAGCCTTTATTTGGTCCCTCCATTCACAACTGCCATCGCGGAGGTGAAAATATTATATATTTTTATCACCTCCAAGTCTATTGAAACTTTTATGCTGACGACATTTTTTGTGGGGAATTATTTTTTTCTGTAATAGAAATATAATTTGAGTTTGGCACAGACGCTAGGTAACAAACTTTACCTAATGGATTTTGAACTTTATCGCCAAAGCGTCAGGTTCAAGGTTGCTTGGGAAAATTGGATAGTTTCGTTGATGAAATTATTAAAAAATATGACTTACCGATTTGAATCTGATATTGTTAACAATTGCAAGGGTTTTAATCTTTTTGCACGAATCCCTAATAATTTTTCTACACAAAATTCTTAGCATTAGCTAGCTGTCAGTAGAATACCTATAATTTTTTTTTTTTCGATTTTACAGAAAAAGGTATATTTCCGATTTTCACAGGCGTTTAAAAGAGTGTGTACATATCTATATGAACACACTCTTTAATAAACGACCACCAAAATTAAAGTTTTGACAAAATCATAGTTTGTATTTAATCGAATGTGACATAAGTGATGTCAAGCCAGAGCGTAGGATTAAAAACTTAATAATATGGATTACTTAATCCTACGCTTTAGTGTCAATTAGATGTATTATAAGAAAACAAAGGAAAATCCAAGAAGAAGACGTTTTTATTTTGTGCGCAACATTCCGTCTTTGTCTTAAGATTTATAACGCGTGGCTTTGAAGTCAGCGGGTTCTTTGCACTCATTTGTCTAAATAGAGGTAAGCTAGCTAAGCAATGAAACAGCAGTGGGATGTGGTTATGTAGTGTGTCGTGAGCCATGGTCCACCTCCTATCCTGTTCTCTTAGCTCGAAAACCTGCAGCTATGGTGACTTCTGGGCTGCCACCGAACAGGCGGGGGAATTAGCGAACTTCTTGGTTAACAAAATTCAAAAAATGTCGTGCCAGCGACACGAAGACAATTAGCTAAGCATTATTCAAAACAAAAGAGGTCGTCTTAAACTTCTTCTCTTCCTTCCTGTCGATAATAAAACTTAATTTAATTTATTTTAGCCCAGTGTGTGAACACGTTAAGCGCGACGTCCGTAGCGTGTTTTAGGTATTCTAAAGCTTCAACTAACATACAATGGTTGATGATTGTTAACTTTGAGCAAAATGGAAACTTACAAATTAACACAATCGTCTTGTTTGTACACTCCCTGCTTACAACAGCCAAAAATATCTGAAGAAACAGAACAAAAGATATTTCTGTGTGAAAATTATAAAAAAGTTCATAACAACCCTCACTACCTATAAACCCCGCTCGTCCGACCTTCGGATGCATTTAAGTTAATCCTTACAATTTAACGAACTCAAACGGGCAACGCACTGGGAATCCTTTCACTTTAATATTGCCAACCCCCCGAAAATGTCCGGGGATTAGCAAAAGAAGAAAACGGACAATAAATATCCTTAATCCCCCAAGATTATACCTAAGTACATTTGTATTGTAATCTTCTCGATTTGTATGGATAATAGTGTTTATTTCTGAACCCGAGCTTTGAGTAAATTCTCCTTTTAATATAAACATTTTGATTTGCAAAAATACTGCGTTGATGGGTCGACTTTTTATTTTTAGTAGCTGTGTTATAAAAATAAAGTTGGGTTTCGGTACTGAGCCGAACCGAATAGGACCAAAATATCTACTCTTGTAAAAAAACGAGGTTTGAGATCATTTGAAAGTCCAGAACTTAGATTTTACGTCCCCAAATCAGATGGAACAAAATCATGGCGCCTGTAGATAATCCCCGAAAAGTAAAGCAAAGGTGCACTTGATATTTAAAACATCCACATTTCGCCTATTATGTTTAAGTACCATGTAACAGGGAGCGAGCCTTTTGCCATCAACCGGGCATAAATCCAGAATCGTGGCTGCTACTGTGAAATTCCTGGTGAAAAATCCCAATAATACTTTGCCCGACCCGGAACGAACCCAGGACCTCTTGCTCCTATTTAGTTTGGCGATAGTTAAAGGCCAGACCTGGGTCTAGGGTTCTAGGTTTCCAAATCTGATGAATTAAAAAGAAAAGTACAATTTTTATAAGCATTAAGTAAATATTTTTCTTTTTATTAATTGGAAACCAGTGTTGGTCACACATTACAAACTCTCACCTAGAATAATATATGTATATCACCAAGTATGTAACCCATAGCTTTTCCAGACAGACCATTTAAAACTAAAACGGACAGAGCAATTAATTTAATACCTCACCCAATTCTAGCGACTATATTGTATCGATGTTTTCTGCGAAAATTAAATTAATTCGGGTTCATTTGCCTCGCCTTTTAACAATTTATCGGCTTTATGCGTAATTTGAGGGTATAAATGAAACTTCGTCGACAACGCTGCTGAAAACCTCAAGGGCGAATATTGTATTAATTTGGTTTTAACGAAGTCTTACATCACCTTCTACAAAACGTGGTTTCTTTGTAAAATAGACTTTGGGTAGATACCTACCACTGAGCCATTCTGTTTACAACTAACTATGCCCCGCGAAATTCGTTCACGTTAATTATTATAAAAATACTACTTCCTTAAGTACTTGGATCAAATTTTGTTATCAATTTTATTGGTTTAAATTTTTGCTCGGATCCCTAATTATTATTCATAAATAAAAGGAGCTTAAGTTACAAGGAGTAACTTAAGATTGTCATCTGCCCGCAAAAATGGCGTCAAAATCGGTCCAGCCATTTCGGACATTAGCCTGTTTCATTGGATTTTGATAACAATTTCAAGGGATTTTTTGTTTCTGCATAAAACTCTAATTAACATTCACAAATAAATGTAACCTCAGTTACGCCTTATAATAACATTAGCTATCTGTCCGTAAGAGTGCTATCAAAATCGGTCCAGACGTCAATTTCAAGAAAAGGACATACATACACGCCAAACACATAACCCTCCTTTTGGGCTTTGCCGCAGTCGGGTAAAAAATGTGTGTATGTCCGGGTTATACTCAGACCCGGATCAACTATCTGTAGGTCATACAATAATTTGTTCCGTGCGGGATCGAACCCGCGACACGCAGCGCAGCAGTCCATGGCTTGAGCCACTGCGCCAACCGTGTCATCAAAGCAAGGCTTTAAAAGTTCTATTGTAGACTACCAAAGGAAAAGTTCCGATTCCTAGATTATGTAGCAAATTGCAAGGCTGATTAGTACATTGAATGTGAAAAAGCTGAAACTTTGACCTAGCTGAAATTTGTATATGTCCGTATGTAGAAGGCAAGGTAAGTAGGGGGTAGTGGAGGGGTTCCCAAGTATGGTCCAGAACAAAAAGATATTGATACAGCAACAAAGATATACTGAAACATAGATATTATCCATCAGTCGCTTAATTCCAAACGCTTTATAAAACCAAATTGCAATTAATATTGTCAGTGTGCGTTCCTACTAAAATTATATATTTATTTTTTCATACCTCTTTACTATTTATTTCTTTACTGTTAAAGTTTTTTTTTTTTTTTTTTTTTTTTCTTTTTTTTTTTTTCATTACTCATACTTTGAAAGTAGGTCATAACATGCTTGCGTTGTAAGTACTACTTTTCATCCTTATGGAGAATCACTTTCAACTGACAGCTGTCAAATTATTAAAAAAAACTTGGTCTATTATCACATTTTTATTGAACCATGTTCTAACTTTTTATACAGCCACTGAATTACAGCGCGGTTTAAAATGAAAATAACAAAGTTAACTTTAGAACACAATTATATTATGACTTTAATCTATTTTAGCTTTAACAATTTCTCTAAAATAACATAGATTTCGACAAAATTGCCCTTTTTTTTAAAGATGAACATGAAAATACTGGTTGTATAGCTGGACGACCAGAGGACTAAAATAAAAAAAAGCGGGAAAGTGACAACATTTGATCAGCACCAAAAATTTCTTTAGTTAATAATTATTTTATTATTTTTCTAGTATTCGGAATGAAAATAAATAAATAAATATCCTTGGACATTTCACACAACGCCATCTAGTCCCAAGCTAAGCAACCTAATGCTTGTGTTATGGTAACGAGATGGCTGATAAACTACATAAATACATTTTTTTTTGTAAATACATACATATTATAGATAGAAAAACACCCAGACTCGGAACAAATACTTGTAGGTCGTACAAATATTTGTTCCGTGCGGGAATCGAACCCGCGACATGCTGCGCAGCAGTCAATCGCTCAACCACTGCGCCAACCGTGTCATCAATAAAAGAAAAGCAGTGTTCACCTCAGGTAAATTACTTATTTATTCCCTCGAACTATTAGCGCCCTTACTACGTTACGGGCGCCAAACCCCGTCTAGGGCCTACATAATAAGTAATTTTCGCCCCTTGGATAAGAATGTACTATTTCGTTACTCATACTCTGAAACAGGCGCGAATCAACAATTGTGGGTAACAGACTTGTGACGGCACACTTTTCCGTCACAGGGGTCACGACCCCCACAAGATCTTCAGAAAATAGCATTTTTTTGGAAATAGGTATGACAAATTATTAATCTTCTGTACAACAGAAACTTCATTCCAGTAGGGCTATTGCGTATCTTTTAAATGACAGTGGCTAACCTATAGTGCCTAACAATTACTGTCAAATGTTTCCATTTTGTACTAAACCATAACCAATTTGACAGTTAATCCATAGACAATTTGATAGCCACTGTCATTTAAAAGATACGCAATAGCCCTGCAGGGCAGCTAACAAATATTGTAAACTCGCTTCGCTCGCTATTCCATTATGTCCTATTTTATTTAGGTTTTTATAAGTTGACGTTTACATTTGGTGTCATCTCTGTATGAATAATCAGAAAGAACCCCATATATTGGTCGGGGCGGGATGCTTAAATTTTCTGTCGCTCCTGCATTCTGTTATTGAGAAGAGCGGATTCAGGGGCTTCCGCCTTGGAACCTAATCCTTATGAAGGCTGGCTTGCTCCACTCGCTCTTGAGTTGTCTTCATCATGAAATTTGAAATTCTAATTCATCTCGGGGAACCGCCTCACCTTCTTCCCAGCCTTTTTCCAAAACGATCAAGGGTGATCCGAGGCGTAATGCTAAAAAAATTTTCGTTCGCTGCGCTCGCGAATACTTCCTGTCTGGTTTCGACGTAAAATATAAAATGCACGAGTGCCTTCTATTCATAATCCAGTATAAATGAAAAGAATCTCATTTGTCTGAGGACGTGGAAAATTTTCGAGCTCAATCAGCTCGCCCTCGCAATTCTTCGGATTGGTTGTCTCAGTAACTTCTAACAAGACACAAATTCAGACAGTAAGATGACTTCTTCATTTCAAACAGGGTGTTAACTTTTAGGAGTTCACTACGCTGATTCTTGAATCCTGCCTTATCTCAACATATAAAACCTACTCAAAGCTCTTTTCGGGAAACAAAAGTTGCACCCACAATAAACTTGTCGGCCCCCATGAACGTTTTATTTCAGAAAAGTTACGATTTTCAAAAATAGTTCCTACTATTGGTCAACTCATCCCCTCCACCCCTTTTTTATTTTTTTGGCGGGTTGAAAATCTACAAATAAGCTCTCCCGCTCTTGGGCAGAGCGAAAGGGGAAAGGGAGTGTCAGATTTCTACTGACTAAAAACCACCCATGTTCCTTCTTAGCCCTATAGGTCGAGGCCGCGGTAATTTGTGTACAACCCGCAGCCATCCCCCCCTCCGCCCCCAGTAAAACGTGCGTGATTCGAAACGCAGCGATGTACTTCCTAATTATATTATTAATAGATGATTTAATATTATAAGAACACGATGATAGGTCACTATATCGATGATGAGCAAATCCAACTCGCAGTTGGCCGATTTTCGGGTGACTGTGCCCACAACCTTTTTTGAGTGCCGTGCAGTGATCCGCGCCTGCTCTGAAAGTAGGTCAAACTACAAAGTAGGTAGGTGGTGCTTGCGGAGAGGGTTGAAAGTACTACTTTCAGCCCTAGGGAGAGTCGCTTTCAACTGACAGCTACGAGCTTGTTCGTCTGTACCTAAGCTTATGGTAGGTACCTACTTTTCCTACTCGTTATCGTTCCAGCTCTACAATAAATAATGATCATTTTGTTCGTGTTAACTTGAAACTTGCAAGGTTCCGTAGGTACCTACCTCATATGGATAAAACGGAACCCCTAGATCACTTTGTTGTCTGTGTCGGTCTGTCCGTTTGTCAAGACTCTTTTCGGCAAACACTCGAAATCAAAATCAAAAGTCATTTACTTACTCAAACTAGCATGATAATCAGCACTTTTCGAACGTTAAAATGTAAGTACTTTACTTATATAAAAGAGACGAAGACGATGTTACACTAGTTTCATTGTATCTTTTATTACGTAAACAACCGTGTTTTATACCCATTAGGTAAACCGCATTATGGTGAACATTGGCCTAATTCATAAGCGTAGGTGAGCTACTCTTACCCTTTTTAGAGTTCGTTAAACTTTCAAAGACTTCCTTTTGTCATCATAAGAATGTAGGTTGGGATAAATCACAACCCAAAAACCTTCGCTCGAAACCGACAAAAAGGTTTTGAGCAGTTTTACTTTTTTTCCAGATGAAAACTTTTTGCGGCGAACTCTTTCAATCAAGCGAGGAACGTAGAACGCCAATAAAAATATTGCCAGTCCGACTGAAATTACTGGTGCACGCTCTGGACAGCGCTGGAAGAAAATAAACGATTTAAAAATAGAGTAGGTACGTAGTTTTACAAGCAAATACCTACGTCAATCTCAACTGATCTCAACGCGATCGCTGAGCGAATTTCAGTATGTTTTTATTGGAACTGTAATAATTAAATTCTACTTAAAGAAAAAACTGTAAAAAGTACTTTTTCGTGTTATAAACAATCTCTCTCTGCGTTTGTCCCTACTGCTTGAGGGTTTTTTGTGCAATGCAGGAGTTGCTGGACATTTTTGACAGTGATATCGATTATCTTGCGGCTGGATGGAATTTTTTCTATTGTCACTCTAGAAACGTTTTCATTCGATCCTGGGACCTTCCAAACGGATGGTTGTTTAATATTCGTAAACCATTCAGTAAGTAGGTACCTTTAGCAATTAATATTTAACCGATCAAATATCTACAAAAGTATCTTGCCATTTAATTATTTTAAGTGTCTGTCAATTAACTGTCAAATGGTTCCATTTTGTAATAACCAATTTGACAGTTAATTCATGAACATTATTATGATATGATAGCCACTGACATTTAGGTATAAGATACGCAATGTTTATTTCTTGAGTTCTAATCAGAATCTTGTTTACATTGTATTTCATAGCCACATCATTGAACAACCCGACACCGTTTAGAGTGTGTGAATAGAAGCAATAACAGTTTTTGTGACCGGGGTCATTTTTTTTTTTACTAACGATGGTAGCTCGCCCGCGGTGCTTGACGGATGGTTAACGCAAATAATGGCGGTCCTTGAGAGGTTAATCCATGGACATAATGATATGATAGTCACTGACATTTATAAGATACGCAATAGCCCTGCTGGCACACAGCTGAGAAAAATAATAATAATAATATAATAATAATATTCCACAACTATCACACAACGCCATCTAGTCCCAAGCTAAGCAGAGCTTGTGTTATGGGTACTAGACAACTGATAAACATACTTATATATTTCTAAATACATACATATTATAGATAAATTACACCCAGACACAGAACAAATGATCGTGCTCATCACACAAACATTAATTTGTCCTGGGTGGGAATCGAACCCACGACCTCCGGCATAGCAGTTAGGGTCACTAACCACTAGACCAACAGGCCAGTCAAAAAGACTCTTTCTTTTCCACATACATCTGTCTAATCTCTATAATCTCAATAGAATAAACAATTTTTCTTTAATTATATAATAAGAATATCTATAACCATTTAACTCCGTTACAGAACTAACTTACCTACCTAAAAGTACGATGAATACTCAGGTGAAGTTAACTGTACCTTTGAATGAACTGGATATTATGGGTAATTTCATTGGATGCAACTTATCTTTTTTTTCCTTTTTTATTGGATGGGCCTATTTTGACCTCAAACTGGTCCTTAACCTATGTTGTCCCACGACTGGGTGTAGGCCTCCCCTCACTGTGTTGCGCTCTTCCTCTCCGTGCGTTTTTCTTCGGCCAATTTTTAACAAACACTTCAGTCATCACACCAACTCTTTCTAGGTGCTAGGTGACGACGCCCGTCTTCTGGCAATAAAACACTTGATTGTAAACCACTCAATACAAAAGCAGATTTGGACGTTTCTTATTTATAATAAATTCAAATCAGGCTGGTAACACTTGTCTGGGCTGGTGTCACTTAGCAAGTGTCAATATAAAAAATTAGACAGATTTGTGTCACTTTGACAGTTATCTCAAAAAAATGGCGGCGATTGGAATGTGTGAAACACCCGGCTGCAAATCTATTGCACAATTACAATGTCCAACTTGCATAAAACTTGGGATTCAAGGCTCATATTTCTGTAATCAGGACTGCTTCAAGAAATCTTGGAAGACTCACAAAATAATTCATTCGTTAGCGAGTAAGTGCGTTGTAGGTTATGTTACGGTATTAGGTTACAAGTCGTTATGACAAGGTACATTTTGTTTTAGAGGGAGAGAGTACAGATGTGTCTAATGTGAAGTACAACCCGTGGCCGTCGTTCAGTTTCACTGGGAAGCTGAGACCGTTCCCGGCGGGGCCAAAGCGGACGGTGCCGCCGCATATCGGTCGTCCTGACTATGCTGATCACCCGACCGGTTTCCCAACGTCGGAACATGCTGCGAAGGGGTCCGGGCAGATCAAAGTGCTTGATGATGAAGAGATCGAAGGCATGCGCGTGGCGTGTCGCCTCGGGAGAGAGGTACTGGACGAGGCTGCCAAGTGAGTTGCTGTTTTAATAGTTCTCTAATACATGAAACAAAAAAACAAGAATGTCTCTACATTTCTTATTAGAAAACAACAATCTAACGCTACAACACCCCTTAGACGACCCACTGAACCACTTCTGTGGTTTAAAGAAATGCATAAGAATTAATTTCTCAAACTTTAACCTACCCTGTAGCATAAAAAACAAAGTTTTTTTCTTTAGTAATTAAACAAGATACCTAATCTGAAAAGAATAAATACAAATGCTTAAATTAGTTAATAATATTATTTATTATAATAAATGATTTACACATAAATGATGACTTGGTTTCCAGAGCATGTGGTGTGGGAGTAACAACGGAGGAGATTGACCGTGTTGTCCACGAGGCTTGTCTTGAGCGGGAGTGCTACCCAAGCCCCCTGAACTATCATAACTTTCCTAACAGCTGCTGCACCTCAGTCAATGAAGTGATCTGCCATGGAATACCAGATTTACGTCCTTTAGAGGTTTGTAAATTTTTATAAACATTATTAAACTTTTTACAGTGGACCCCAGTTATCTCACAAATGTTTTGCTGGGCAGTGTTTGACAATCGAATTTGTCGTATTATGGAGTACTGCCTAAGGCTGCCTGTCAACTGAAGCGGAGCGAGGCTGCGTAGCGGAGAAGCATTGTGCATTAGGATTGCAGTGTGCAATCCTTATATTTCTTCGTTTCTCTGCTCCGCAAACTCTGCTTCAGTGGACAGGCAGCCTAAGACCCCTATAGTGTCAATAGAGAAAAAGCTTTTCATCTACAACACTGTCCTAAAGCCGGTGTGGACATGTGGGATACAACTGTGGGGTACTCCTGAAATAGCAATATCACTATGTTATCCATGAGGCATGTAATATTAACACAGTTAAGGATGAAATATGTACAAACAGCACAAAGTACAAAAAAAACCTATTGACCCAACCTAATAAGCTTGCAAGTGAATTAGTAAATCGGAAGTACATAAAACGCCTCAACCGGAAAGTAATATTAGACCTTAGCGAAGGATCCGCTCTAAGTCTTAATATTTAATGGTAGAGGTCTTTACTGGAAGATGCATACTGCACAACAATCCTCACAGATCACATCTGCTTATAGTTGATGACGGATTGCGGGTTCACCAGGAAAACAAAAAAGTCACAAACGCTTCTAGGTCATCACACCAGCGTTTTCCAGCCCACATTGCAAATTATTAAAATCTTAGGGTCAATAAACTGTTACGGCATGTAAGTATACACTCAATAGCTGTTTAACGGTTTGGTTGGACGTACAGTCCAACCAAACCGTTAAAAAATTCATGTCATGTTCAAGAACATTAGCATATAACCCTATATTGTTATGAGTTTATTGACCTTGTTATAAAGTTGTCCTGTGTTATTGTTTTCTTGCAAAACTTCCATATCCACACTCATTATTCTTTATTGCTGGTTATCTCATTTCACAGTTGTTTTACTTTGATAACTTATTCAAAACACAAGTAATGTTTTTTTTACAATCTAAAAAATTTAAATGCCTTTACTTACAGGACGGTGACATTTGCAATGTAGATGTAACAGTCTACCACCGAGGATTCCACGGTGATCTCAATGAGACATTCTTTGTTGGAAACGTACCAGAGTCTACTCGGAAGCTTGTCCAAGTTACGTACGAATGCTTATCACAAGCTATTGCAATAGTGAAGCCTGGTGAGAAGTACCGAGAAATTGGCAATGTTATTCAGAAGCATGCTCAGGCGAATGGGTTCAGCGTTGTACGGTCTTACTGTGGACATGGAATACATAGGCTGTTCCATACCACACCTAATGTGCCTCATTATGCCAGTAAGTATTGTAGTTAGTTGACGGTTCGTTCAAGTTCCAGTTGGTGTTAGTTAGTTTAGTTAGAACTTTGATGGTCATTTTGTGCTTGGTTGATCAGTTTTTATTTGTTCAAAATGCTTCTTTAAAAAATACTTGAGATATAAAACGTAGGATACAGTGCTTTATTTCAGAAACAAAGAGTAAAATTAATTCATCTATACAGTTAATAAACCTATATTTTTCCCACTGCTGCAACGCATGCCTCCTCTATATGAGAGGAAATGGTCTGTAATATATTTTGTCCTCACAATATTTTCTTTCACTATTTTTAAAGTGGCAGTGATGAAATAAATTACACAAAGTAAGGAATCTGCCTGTGTTTGAACCCACAACTTACTGCTCGTAAGTAGGGACCGCCTCAACTGGGCCACCCGCTGTTACCTTAATTTATTTGCTTATCCTTTCAGAAAATAAAGCAATCGGAGTGATGAAGCCAGGCCATTGCTTCACGATCGAACCAATGATCAATGAAGGAGGTTGGCGTGATGAACAGTGGCCGGATCACTGGACCGCTGTCACTGCTGATGGCTCTCGCTCTGCTCAGGTTCGTATTTTTTACTTTAATGATATTTTGTTTTTTACATACAATTACATATCAGTAATTCGAAATAAATATCGAGGTATGTACCTACACAACCTACAACCTACAAGTATGTACTAGTAATTGTAATAGTGAATATTTTCCAAATTTACTTGAAAAGTAAGTATTTTTAGCAATGTTTATTTTATACATAGCTACGCGTAATTCTCGTGCTGGCGTGACGTAAAAGTTTTTTTTGTTGTCGCCTTGTCTTTTAACATCTAACCGCATATTTCAAGTTTTAGTAACAATAATTTGCGGTTGTTGACCCTAATAATAAAAGATCAAATCGTGTTTAGATACCAAATACACAACACGTTTGCGAAGTTTCGCTAACTAAAGGGTGTAAAAGTACCCTTAACGGCAACGAAAGGCACTTGTTCTCCCCACCACTGCGATCATTTTTTGGTTCTGAACCATACCTGGGAACCCCCTAGTTATGGAGATATTGGGTTGGGGGGTCGAAGTTCCAAATTTTGCACAGCTGTTTTTGTAAATACTAGTTTTTCACTTATAATACCACAAGAGCTTCAAAATAAATTATCGGGTATTTCCCGATAGGTTCGTTGCAAACAAATGAAGGAGTCAAGTTTTTCAGGAAAAATCACGAGCGCGAAGCGCGAGTGATTTTTTAACCTGACGATTTTAACCTAACGATTTTATTTGTTTGCAGGGAACCTTGAGGGAAATGCCAGATAATTTTGAAGCTCGTGTGGTATTCGGGGGATTATTTTTCCGTCCCAAATGTCGGCCAATAGAATTGCACCATGAGACGAAATGTACAGTTAACAAATAAACATTTCCTTTGACTTTTTTATCGATGGTGGACAGAGAACAAACTCCAAATCGACTCATTTTCATGCAAAATCTCCAATTTTCACAATTGAATTCAACCTGTCAGTTTGACGTGTGGTTAATTTGACTGGATCATGTTTTGTTTTTTATATAGCAACTACTAGAGAAAATTTTCAAAAAATTATCAGTATAATACCATGTAGGTTGTACCACGTGACGTCGAATGGTGCAATTCTATTGGTCGATATTTGGGTCGGAAAAATAATCAGGTTATAACTTTACTTTAATTACCTCCATTACCCGTTTACTATTCAAAGCATCCACTAGCACAATGTTTTAAGAGTGCTACATTGAGTTTTACCGTAAATTGTGATTTTTGACCCCAAAAAAACGTAGTAAACGGGTCATGGAGGTAATTCAAGTAAATTTTTGTTTTAAGGAGTTCTAGCGGGTTTAAGGAGTAAGAGGACTGACTCGCGCGCACACTTGTGCACAATAAATAAAACTCACACTCATGGCTTTTTCAATCTTGTTTATTAGCCCGGAATTTACCACAGCTGGCCTCCCCTTTTTTCTACCATAGGAAAGCATTCGGTCTCATTTAATTTGAATATTTATTTTCCAGTTTGAACAAACACTGCTTGTAACGGAGACTGGATGCGATATACTCACAAAACGTGCCGCGGGCCGACCGTGGTTTATGGACCAATTGGAGAAACTAGACTCACTGGCTTAGTCATTAGAGACAGCAAACTGCCCATCCACTGAGGTGACCGTACATACATATATTGCAATTAATAAACCTCAAAAAGGCACTTTTATAAATAAATGAACATTTCTACTATGGATTTTTAACAAGATTTTTCTTTTCTAAAGATAGCTAGAATTCTAAAATACAAGCTTTAATATGGAATTATAAAGTTTATTGGTTCTTTTTTAGGGCGATATTGCTTCTCTATGGACTAAGTATTACTATAGTTATTCATTTGTAGATGCTAGAATACATGATAATGAATATCCATGTATTATTTAATTGGTTTTGGCCAATATGCTTGTCATAAGCATATTGGCCAAAACCAATTAAATAATACATGGATGCGCCCATGCTACAACACATTTTACTACATGTGAATGTGTGTAAACCGCGTGTATAAGAAATATAAGACGAATGCAGTGGGCACGGTATAACATTTTTGATACATACCATATTTTATCAGTTAACGCAATATGCGCGTGCCAAAATGATAGAACCCTGGCGGTGAAGGTAGACATAAACGAGGGTTCTTTATAATTATATACATATTATGTATAATGTTGAGCAATATACAAGAATAAGACCTCAGTGGTAGCAAAATGTAGGATAGTAAAAATATAAATTTAGTCTGTATAATACATATATTATGGTTTTTCATAAACTTGTTTTGGAATTTGAGATAAAAGATTAAAACAAAAAGCATTTTCTGTAATATTTGGAGACGATTATTCATCTTAACCGGTTTTGTTCATATGCATAATAGTATGATATAGTTCCAATGAGAAGAACTTCAAAAGCGCATTCTAGCTTAGGGAATGTTATATTAAAACGGTCACTGAATGAACGGAAAGGAAGGCCAAAGAAAAGATCGATGCATTTCGTGAAGAATTAATATGAAATAGTAAATGCAACATCATGGGCTGTTTAAATTTTTCTATGCATATCAATGGAAAAAATATTCATTACTTAAGTATTATTGGCCCAAAATTCAGCCATGCGAACTCCGCTCGCTGATGCAGTCATAAGATCGTGATCGTGATTACTTGAAGTAGAAGGATCCCTCGCACCACTTGACGCAAAACCTGATAATGACCCGAATTGAATAATAGGGTACGCCTTTAGTGCAACCTGTCTTAAGTTTGTTGTGCATTCTACCTCAATTATGAATAAATCCCAAAGTGCACTTATTGTACAGCAGCCAATGGCCTTTTTAACGAATTGGTCTCTGAAATATAACACAACTAGTTATAATTATTAAATGTGTCTCAAATGCTAAAACTGACCGTAGGAGTTTTTCCATAAGATATTCCTTTGTTTTCTGTATTTTAGCTAAAGTTGCTAAGATTTGTTAATTATGATTATGGTATTTGCCTGGACTGTGTAAAATATTTAATTAATACCATGTTTTTGTACAAAACTTTTAAATTATAGGATACTGTTGCCTAGCTACGCAGAAAACAGAATGTAATTGATATTGCAACTAGGTTTAGAGACTAGACTAGTTAGACCTCAAACAAACAATACCATAATTTACTTGAAGGTAGTTTCTTTAGCTCTAAATGTCTTCACATGCGCGTTTCCGTTTTAGAAATTATAATGAAATCATAGTGAACGCGATGCGCCTTGGTTCTAGGTAATTCTTCTCGGCTTAAAAATACGATAAAAGATTCCAAAAATTATAAATTACCTGTTGTATTTTTTTTTTTTTGTAAAACGTTGCCCCCACACTAGGAATTTCTCCTGTATCGTGTTATTCGTTGAGTTGTTCTTGATACATACCTTTTTGATCCTACTTGACAATAAATTATAGATTTGAACTTCACAACGTTTTGCAGTTATTATTTCCATAATTTTGTATGTCCATAATTAAAATGTTCAAGACCAAAATACAATAAAATTATTCAGAAATAAAGTTTTGTAAATTGAAATAGTGATTATAAATAAAAAAGGAAAAGTAAAGTTTATTGTTTTTATTTGAATAACAATTTGGCATTTATATAAATAAATAACAACTATCCTAAATGCAACTTACTCGTAGTTCTAACATTTCGCTTGTTTGCAACAATAATGAAACATCTTGAAAAATAAGAAATACAAATAATGATACAGAAAACATTTTTTGTATTAGCAATATTTTTGTTGGATAGAATTCTCGAACAAAGAAAGGTTTACTTTATGGAACTATAAAGTTTAACAACATAGAGAAAACAATATTTTTGAGTTATGTTATCCTTGTCACAAACAAGCGACGCGGAGAGCTTATTTCACCACTTCAACATATCAGCTGACAGGGTAGAACTACCTACTTATTATAAATCTACAGACGTCAACACACCAAGCTTCCTGAAACTGTCAAATTTTCCCAACCCACCTTGAACCTAAGGCCTCATTTACGGAGACGCGGGGCGTAGCGCGGCGCGTTGTGCGTTTTTAATTCAAGCACATGGCGATATATGAAAACGTTAACGATTGCAAACGACGATTTTAGAAAAGCGATTATTCGCTCGTTAATTTAAAATGCAGCGTTTGTTGCGGTGGACACGCCTCTCAGTAAATGAATAAAAATAGCACGCGACGAGCCTTCTGTACGCGCCGCGCGACGCCCCGCGTCTCCGTAAACAAGCCCTTATACTTTAGTGCTATAGTTGGAAATCGATTAAAGAAATTTCACGAAATATAGTAACTTGATGTGCTGGTCTGTACTGTCGTGTCTCTAGTTCTCAACTATGATTATGAACAAATCATTATATATTATTCAAAGCACAGCTAATGTGTAGTTTTCAGTCATGTACTTATAAAAATATATATAAGTATGTGCGGCTCAACTTTAACAATAATACCAACAATCTCTCGTCAGAATTAAATGATGAAATTACTCCTTGTAAGTAAACCTTACTAATAACTACTTATTTGAGGAAAAAATGCATATTTACACGAATTATGAATACAAACACATTTTTAATCATTTATAGAAATATCTCTCGTCTGCTATTATTGCTAATCACATTTTTATCATGCTTACAAAATCTTACTATTACCTATTACACATATCCGTTGGCTGAAGTTAGTCATAAATATATCCAGTATATTTATTACTAGCTTTAGCCAACACCTACGATTTTCTTAATTGTCAAAAATCACCAAAATCTAGTAAGCAAACAGACATTTTAAAGGTAAGAATCAGCTCTGAATTATTCTCCAATATTTTACACGTCAAAACATACTTCTTTACAAAACATTGTCATCTCGGCGGCACAAAAACATACCAAGCTTTATACTTCAACCGCCGCGCTGTTAGTCCGTCCTACTAGTTTGAACGAATAAAATAAATAGCTTTTTACACACTTGAACTACAATTGCTTGCGACCTTTTATTTTATATTTGTTGAAGTATGAATAAAAATCATTGTGTATTCGACATTTTGTCAATGAGAGCTCCCCGACAGTAATCGTAACGGAAATAGACGGATAACTTGATTTTAAACGGTTGGGAATGGTCACATGAACGTGGTCAAAATAGATGTCAATCACGTGGTCAAACAAAATAGATCTCAAACACCTGGTCAAACCTGGTGAAATCTCAAGTTTTAGTAAAAGTACACAAAAGATTATTCTGTAGCATGAGGTGTAGTATACGGTCTACCAGACCAAAGCGAAATTACAAGTCTTCGTAATCTTCGAAAATGAGTTCACTATAGAAGTCATTCTTTTCTTTTAGTTTGAGCCCGAACTGTGTGACCTGGTTTGTGTCTACGCCCTGAGTTTTATCTGCGGTCTTGATAGTCGCTGCCTTCCAATTGTCCACTGCATCTTTTCTGGCTGCAGCGTCCTTCACTTGCCTCAGACTGGACAGTTTTGATACTATTGCATCTTTCTGGAAATAAATTAATTTCTTCAAAAAATATGCTTCTCTCTGTATGGTGTGGAGTTTTATCCTCCGTGAGTAGATAGATACTACGTCTGGCTACATACAAGCAAAAACAAGTCCTAAGTTGAATAACATGTCTGCCAGATTTGTCAAAAGAACTCCTTTTGGATTTTTTTATTATCTAATTAATTTAAGACTGAAATATTGATCACTAACCTGTTTCGGACTGTCTACATAACTAGCATATATCCTTAGAATAGGTTCGCCAGTTTTGTCATCAAATGTTAACTTGCTTTTTGGAGGAATCTTTGCCTTCACCACAGCCACCTGAGGCAATGTGTTCGCCGAACTGACTATATTTTTAGTGTCTGCTACAGCAAATAGCCTAATTGGAGCCCTTCGAGATATCAAGGTAGCTTTTTCTTTATTGAAATCTTGATCTTCCGTAATGGTTGCTTCTACAATTTGTCCTGCATACACAGCCCCTTCTTGGTTCACTTTGGCTTGTTTATCATCTGCCCTTACTAAAGTATAAGCTACGTTTACAGAATCCGTTGATTTTGTAAACGGTACTCCTCGCAGTGGTTTCAGGTCAGTTGCTGTTTTATTCTCAGGTTTTTCTTCGTTTTGTACAAAGTAAGGTGTCATATCTGAGCTGCTGGTCGTAGTAGTCACATTTTCAGGTGGTTTGTAGACTGGTGAGTCATCTACTTGGGCCAGTGCAGCTGCTGCTCTGACGTCATTAATTGCAGAGTAAAACCCATTTGCGATAACGTTACCAACGCTTTGACCGATCTGTGCGTAGTAAATTGGGGTTGTGTTTTGTTCTGTGTTACTTTCAAGTATGTATTTAACTGTCGTTGGTGGCTCTGTTTCAGTTGCTACTAATTCAACTGTTATATTTTCCGGTTGAGGTGGAGGAGCATTTTCCACCTGTTTCTCTGTGGTATTGGCTACTACGAAAGGTTGAGGTACTAACGTCACAATGGTATTTTCTTGCGTCTCTCTTTGGACTACTGTCTTCGGCTCATTGTGTTGTGGAAGTAACGGTTTATCCAACTGTTCATTTTCTAGAAGTATCATTTGATGAAGTTCTTGTGGATGAATAACTTGCGTGTGAAGGACTTGAGGACGCATCAACTGTGGATGAACCATTTGGGCATGTAGCTGCGAGGCTTCTGGTTGTAAATGGACTTGATTTGGGGATTCAGCAGCATATGGAATAAACTCCACTGATGGGAAACGCTGTAGAAGCTGGTTTTGAAGCTTTTGCAAGAACATTGGATCATTTTGGTATAAAGCATTCGGTGGTATAAATAAGCCCTCGGCTCCTGTGTTTATTAAGTCTTGTTGTGTCGGTAAGATGTTTTGTAAACCCTGCAATAAATTAAGAATGATCAACTTACAGGGAATTAATATTTTAGAAATTTTCGGGCGACGCTAATATTTCTCACTAGGACTTACAAAAAGCAGTTTTTTCACACGATAATTA
The DNA here is from genome assembly GCA_932274075.1 of Diarsia rubi. NCBI lineage: Eukaryota > Metazoa > Arthropoda > Insecta > Lepidoptera > Noctuidae > Diarsia > Diarsia rubi. Next base: position 18,299,709 of record OW026417.1, on the reverse strand, counting down.
GAGTAAAATACCTGCAATGGATACTGATGCTGCACGGCCTGATGCTGTAAAGCATGTTGTTGTAAGCCTTGATGTTGGTTAGAAATTATAGCTGGCAATGAGTACTCTGATGCCAGCTGTAAAGCTGCTCCGTTTCTGATCAGCGTTTGTAGCTCCGGCGTTGTAAAGGACTGCATAAAAAAATATAAGTTAAATGCCTTTTCGATAAAAAGGTTAGATCAAGCATTTTTTTAACTTACTGTAGCTTTTGAAAATCCTATGGGCGATTCTATTTTAGCCACGCTGTATTCACTCTCTGGATATTTTTCTGTTACTTCGTACGATGGTCTTGGCTGAAATTTAGGTTGGTTATTATTATAGTTGTTTTGATATTGGGTAACATTTGTGGTCTGCTTGTCAAGTAATATTGGTGTTCCAAACCACATTTGGGGTAAAAGTTCTATAGCTTCCAAAAGGTTTAACTCAATTTAGGCCTATCCCCGTTATTGACCAAAAATTACTGTCTAATGAACTGAGAATAAGTATAACGGAACCCTCCAATTTGAAGGCCCAGGCCTATCGACTCGTCATGGATCAGAAATTTCTAATCATGCCCCAACTTGGGTAGGCCTTTGGAAGTGAGAGTGAAAAAATGGTATCACATTCTGATTTAGTTGGGGCTAGATTTCCTAGATCTGTTTCGTTAGTAAACTTTTATTCTATTTTTTGAAAATCTTTTATTAGATTAAAACCGCAATAACAACAGATAGATAATATACGCGGCCTCTCTTGTTTTAGTAACCACTAAATTGCACCTAAGCCTCGCCATTAGTGCTATTTAAATCGAAGTCCTAGGTAGAAACTTACCAGTTCCGAGACAGGATTGTCGGAGGACTCGATGACTACGATAGGCTTCTCCGATAGACTGAGGTTGGGTGCTGGTATCGTGTGGATGGCACCTGACGGTCACACATGCCTGAACCAAAATGCATTCGACCACAGCGATGGTTACGTCACAAAATGTGCACAAAATGGAAAAAACTAATAAAACTGAGTCATTGAATGACTATTATAATGGACGATTAAGACTTGATTAGAGAGTAGGACGAAACAATTTGAAATAGTAGGAAGTGTAATTTTGTGACGTAATTTGTTGCCATGGACGAATTTTAAATTAGTTTTGTGCGTTTAGTGAACGAAGTCGAAATCCAAAACCAATCTTTACACATTAATGCAAATATGTAGTATGATCAGGGTGGTACGGAAAAATATTTAGGTATACTAGAAAATAAATCTATAGCAAAAATAATCTTCTGGATCCATCACCACATCTTCATGTAAAAGTTTATAGCAAACTGTCCAGTCCAATAGAACAGAAGAGAGTCCACTAAGAAGACAGTATGCAATCATTCTACCTAGCACAGATTACAGAGCGATTGTGAACTGAGTGCATTTCTTGGTGTGGTGCATGGTGCACCTCTTGTAGGTAATAAGAATAACATTCAGTTGGTATGAAAAACCCAAGCAAGCCCCATGCCGTCGTATCATGCATGTGCATGCACTTTAAGCATGATAGAGTATAGAGCAAACAATTATCATTATTCTAAATCATGGACATATAAATAACTTTCATAAAAATCGAATCGAAGCGTTCCAGATTCACTTGGTACTGTACATATATTGAATCTTTTTTTTTTTGTTACATTACAAGTGAATGCTCCCAGTAAGTGCCTTTAGGCTTCTTCGTCACGGGCGAGAGAATTGCGGTGGTGATTGACATTGATTCATATGAGTTTCTAACTTGATAACCCTTCCGGACTATACCTACTTCGGCGACTTAGCACATAAGTTTAACTCAGATTAGCCAAAGTACCTTTATCCAAAGCAAAAGAGTATAAAAATAGAAGTGCAGTGCACATAGCCAGTCAACCTGTACCACCGTCAGTGTGCACCACGGGCGCATTCGAAGCTGCCTTCACAAACTCGTACTCCGGAGTAACAGGGGACAAGGGTAGTCGGCCGGTGGTCTTCCATGGCCCACTCGCGAACATGTTGCGGGTTGCTGATGGACCGTAGTGCTTCACTGCGTACCTGGAAGATGTTAAGGTCATGAAGATATGCATTATGCGACTCCGACTTTGACTTATGTATACCAAACGGCATTATTCGAAAGTAGGTATGTCTCACAGTGACACGTCATGTTGTTGAACTACCAGTCGATATGTATTTTCCTTCTTTAAGCACGGAACATATTAGTGAACAGTTGACATTTTTTCTTCTCGTTTGCCTATTCGAAAAAGTGGGTCTTCTCTTTCAATCGTCGACATTTGAATGTCTTTGCAATAGACTTAACGGCAGGCTGCCATTCTGTATGGCGTTCTATGGGGGAGGCCTTTGTCCAGTAGTGGACGTCTTATGGTTGATGATGATGATGCAATAGATTTAGTCTTTCCTAAAGCCACATCTCCCTACTCTTAAAAACTTTTTAGTGGAATTGCACTCTACAAAGCTTGAAGTCCCAAAGCTTCGTTTTTCTAAAAACTATCGTCTTTACAAAGATGATTTTTGTTTTCGAAGAATGTAGGTGTATTTACCCGATTATAAGGTGCTGTAGATATCGTTCTTGTTTCAGAAGATTTGGGTCATCGATTTTTAAGTTTTCTTTTCATTCACTTACCTTTGCGGGGGTTTTCTATACAGCACATAAGGTGCTCGGTGTGAGGCAGCCTGGACGAGTCGTGTGTGAGACCACGGCCTCTGCATGTTTACCCCTGGTCTGAACGGCGTCGGGGATCGCAGTCTGTTTACTGAAGACATGCGGCTGATATATACCGCTTGTGTCAGGCTGCAGAGAGCCAGGTAGAGAATGTAGACCTGAAAATAATACAGATAAGGATGTGTTCAACAATGTGTGTAGGTATCTAGCAGAACTGCTGCATGAACATTGTAGGTGATGCTGGTGCTAAGACATCCAGATTATCCAGAGGTCAGTTTTACGACTCGTCGATTCAATCAGTAAGGAGGTACAATCATCGGCACGATTCTTGAGCGCTGACCTTCACCTTTGCAAAAGTAAGTTATTGGGTCCCTTTGGTGGTATGAAGTGAGGCGCGTGGGCGGGGAAAGTGCAGTGATTGGCCCGTAGCGCATCGCGTCATTGTCGTCACTCGGGATTTGTTCTTTATTCCTGCTGCACGAACCTCACGACGAATAAATAATATATACGGGTGTAACGTGCGTTTAATTTGTCATAATTGTACGATGCCCACAGCGATCCCCACTTTTCCGCCGAGCGCTCAAGAACGGTGCCGATGTCTGTACTTAGGTACTCTACCTACCTAAAATTAAGTACCTACCTTTCCTTTTAACCAACCTCCAAAAGCCGACGTTATCAATTTGTCTGAATGTTTTTTTTAATGTTTATCATCATCTGCCTTTTCCAAACTACATTGGGGTCGGCTTGCAATTTAACCGGATGCAGCTGAACAAAAGATTATTTTTCAGGTTCTCTTTTGTTTATGATTAGCGATAATTTTGAACCATACCGGTTGTGTTCTATATTCTTTGGGAAAGGGGTAACTCTTGCGCAGATCCTTAAAATAGGGATGTTTACTGACTTAAAAAATATATTTTTAATTAGTCCGTCTTTTAGATTATCGAAAAATATTGGATACGTATTTTTTTGTTAATTGACGAAGATACAACGCGTCAAGATAAGAGTACAAGATTTGAGTTGTGACGTCACTCCCCGGTAAAGAATGTCATACTAATGTCTTGGAAAATGACGTCACACGAGTTTTCAAAGCACTGTATCGTCTTCATTGTTTGTTTACGTGAAAAAAGAAAAAATACGTGTGAAATATTTTTTGGAAATCTATCTGACGGACTAATTAGATATTTTTTGTTAACATCCTTATTGTGGTCACGTACTTACTTATGAGTTGTTTTTAAGGTAGGTTACCTACATAATGTAGATTTAGTCTACTACTCAGATGATGATACTGTTATAATACCATTAGGTACCTGGCTACTTGTTGAATAATCTTATTACAAGAATTTGTGTAAGATCGTTAGGAGAAGTAGGTACCCTTCCGAGGTAGTGCCATTTAAGTGAAGATCTGATAACGGCTTTCGAAGTTAGAAGGAACTCCTCAATCACCAAACACCTCACCTCACCAAAACATGATTGCTGCAACCACACGTATTATAGGTATGTATAGGTAGATATCTATTGTTTAGTTTGTACAACATCACACCCAGGTACACTTTTTTTTTGTGGGGGCTAGGAAATCGTCAAATGACTCCCGCTCTGGGCAGAGTGGTCAGACTTCTACTGACTAAGAACCACCCATGTTCCTTCTTAGACCTTTGTGTCGAGGCCGCGGTATCTCTTTCGAACAACCTGCAGTCCCGACGGGCGTACGGCCATTGCGGACCCCTTCCGTGTTGATGACATAGGTATATCTTTGATGCGCTCGTGGAACACGAACGGCCGACCCGTACACCTGTACACTCTATAGGGGAACTTAAGACGTAGAACCCACATTTCGCCGTAAAATGACACTTTTTTTTTGCTTTAGACGTCGTCGATTGTAATTATTGTAAATAAGAAAAGATTTTTTTTGGTGACTTCATCAGGCCAGTCAATACAAATTATTTAATTTTATTAATTTTAAGAAAACTTACCATAAAATTCCAATGCAAATCCAATTATATGAGATAGTTCGTATGCTCTTTTGAAAATGGAATCGGCAGCATTATCAGTTTTTTTAGGGGAAAGTGCAAAGTAAAAGACCAAACCATAAAACTCTTCGGTAATCGTAGCGTTTTGTTCGGTACCTACCTAACTGTTAGAGAAACACAGCCCACAACACGGTGCCACACACGTTAGTATATAAATATACGCAATTACTCAGTTACAAGCAACGAGGCGACATTCCGTATATGTAAGGCAACGGGGAAAGATGTCCGGCGACCGGCGGCGCGGCCCGGCCCGGTTATTTACAAGACGTGAAAATTGTTCCCAGTAAACGTTTACTCGGTCTGTGGTAGGGTTAATGATATGGCGGCAAAATAAAAGAAAAGACGAGAGTAAATACGTAGCAATTATGGTGTGGATAAGCTGTAAGTAAGTAATAAGCTGGACCGCTCATAGGACTAACGTGTCAATACTCGGAGAACTCAAATATTAAACAAAGACTGGCGTCGCTTGTGTATTATATTTATGAATATATATATAATATTCTTTGGACACGTTAGCCGCAACAACGAGTTCTTAGAGCGTTTGGTGGTTCGGGTAGAGCCGAAGGCACGAGACCACGTCGTCGATCACTAACTTGATGAACAGATTCCATCATATCTATCGCCAAGATTCATTTAGCAGAATGTGCTCGCCAATACCAATACCAATATAATTCTAATTAGTCCGTCTGTTAGATTATCGAAAAATATTGGATACGTATTTGTTGTTTTATCAAATCAATAAAAATTGACGAAGATAAAACGTGTCAAAGATGTGAGTTGGGGGTTTTTGAAGTCACTCACTAGTTTTTGAACTCGACGATACGAGACACAAGAGGAGTTTGCTTGAACAACTTTACCAACCAACAAAGGCAGGATTACTTATGGATCTTTTAAAGGATAGGCAGTCGCTCCATGTACAATACTGATATTTAACTCCATTCGCCAAGACTGGAAGCCGACCGTAACACAGTTGGGAAAAAGATGATGATGATGTCTTATTATTTTTTTAATCGCAAAGTTAAATAAATGAAGTGTTAGAAAAATTGCAATAATACAATCGTCAATAGGTTAGTTAACAAAAAAAAACTAATTAGTCCATCACATAGATTTCCAAAAAATATTGGACACGTATTTTTTCTTTTTTCACGTAAACAAACAATGAAGACGATACAGTGCTTTGAAAACTCGTGTGACGTCATATTCTAAGACATTAGTATGGCATTTTTTACCGGTCAGTGACGTCACAAACACCCCCACTCAAATCTTTGAAGCGTTTTATCTTCGTCAATTTTTATTGATTTGATAAAACAACAAATACGTATCCAATATTTTTCGATAATCTAACAGACGGTCTAATTAGAATCACATTTTTTTAAGGCAGTAAACATTCCTATTGCCTATGTTATGCCGATAGCGAGCGGTAGAAACCTACATCACGACAAAGGATTTTTCCAAAATCTTCAAGTTTCCCAGGCATTAAAATATGCAATCGCTTCACCCATAGATTATCAAGACGCGCGCATATCTTCGCTACGTGCACAAATGTTTGCAGTGAAACTGCCACGGCTGGATGCGCGCGAAAACGAGCGATATTTATATTTGAACATGAAACTGAAAGATTTAACGCTATTTGTATATCTATGAGTTAAATAATTCTGATGAAATAGTTATTAATATCACTATATTTATAGATATGAAACATATTTATTATAATTAAGCAGTCGGCACAGTTGCAAAAGCAATTGGCTGCTGCGCTGCGTGTCGCGGGTTCGGTCCCCGCATGGAAGAATTTGTATGACCTGGAGATAGATGTTCAGGGTCTGGCTGTCTGTGTAAGTATGTGACTTCAAATGTTTGTTGTTTTATTTATTACATTTAGTACCTCAACTGATCTAACGGCCAAATACTAAAACGATACTCAATTTTAAGTTGCCCTTAAATCTCGTTCTGTCTCTGTTACTTCAGCATAGGGCGACCGAGACAGCACTAGATTTTAGCCTTATTTATATTTGAGTGGCGTTTCAGTATTCGGCCGTAAGTGATCCTTTTACTCGGTCTTTTCACAGAACCACAAGCATTTACCTATATTCTCGCAAATAAATAAATCATTCATTCATTCATTCATTCATTCATTCATCATCTTCCATTGATCATCAAATAAGTTCAATCTAGGATTGGCCTCCACGAGCGCGTTGATCTTGAGCGTCGTAAGTATAGGCGTTAGAACTTAAGTATGAGGGTAATAACCTAAAAAACAGCCTGAAATAAGCATCCATTTAACAGAACATTGCATTAACATCTTTAATTACGACTGAAACATAACTAACGGCGACATTAGGAATCCGGCAAACGTCTGAATCGAACGAAAAAAGATCATTATTCATCGTTCTCTTATGAAATTTCGCGTGAAACAGTCCTCAAGCGTAACATCACGCAATTTGTGATCGACGGGACATGTTAATATCATTTTATTAGTTATTGCATCATTAGCAGTTTGTGACTAATTTTCTATAGTTACTAACGAACTACTAATCATTGTTATTATTGAAGTAATAATTCGAGATGTTACGGTGAAGAAACATTTTTTTTATTGCTCCAGGAACCGCGCCGCGGTTTTCTATGTATGGGATTTCCGTAACTATCGAACACAATAGGGGATCGGACTGAGTCAAAAAAATATGATTCTAATAAGTCCGTCAATTAGATTATCGAAAAATATTGGATACCTACGTGTTTTTTGTTTTATCAAATTAATAAGAATTGACGAAGATAAGACGCGTCAAAGATCATGAGTTGGGGGTAGTGACGTCATTTTTAGGCAAAAAATGTACTAACATGTGACGTTTTCGAGGAGTTCACGAGTTTTCGAAGCACTGTATCGTGTAAATTTTTTGTTTACCTATGTGAAAAATGAAAAAATGCGTGTCCAATATTTTTTGGAAATCTATCTGACGGACTAATTAGTTTTTTTTTGTCCGATCCCCTGTTCTACGTAGTTTTAAATAAATAGGCACACACGACGCATGAGCTATTTATTTTCAGTAGGTATACATGGCTTCATTTTGTATATAATAATGAGAATGTAAATAATGAGTAGCTTGATGTGCTTGTGTACACTATGTAAAATAAAAAAATGTCTGAAAAAGGTGGAACTTTGATCTTCAACATCTTCGTAACTAAAAGGCTTCCAGGGCCTGCAGTCTGTACAAAGATAGCGATCCTTTACGACAAAATACGGTCGCAAAGCTATAACGATGCGGATTTAAGGTGGACGTGAGCCGGACGCGACCCGCCGGTATTAGCTACCAACTTAAATTCGCATCGTTATAGCTTTGCGACCGTATTTTGTCGTAAAGGATCGCTATCTTTGTACAGACTGCAGGCCCAGGTATGAAGGCTAACAGAAAAAATAATATCATAAGTAATGACGGGAAAAACACGGGTATCTCGGCCAATCCGCATTCAATTGGTTTGAAACTAAATTAATCATACTCTACAAAAATCGAATAAAAAATCCGGCCATCTTTTTCCGAACCGTTAGAGTTGTCCAGGAAATGAGGCACCCTGTTATAAGACCGGTCATAACTACATTGTTGCAATGTTAGAACACGATAGTCTATAAATATAGGCATAGGGAAGGGCATAAAGGTGGCTGGTCTAGCCGCTAGATATATTTTATAACAGCATTCCGAAAGCAATGTTACAACGCAACGGTAGAAATGGACTTTAATTATGAAAACACGACATAAACAGTTACAGAGGAAATAGGAAAGCCTGTGGTAAATATGCGTTTTTGTCTCAATAATTTGGTACATTCGCGTCATAAGTCAATCATAAGTGCTTGTGACGTGGCCGTCGGGGCTGCGGGTTGTTCAACTCAAATTCAAGTTACCGCGGCCACGACATATAGGGCTAAGAAGGAATATGGGTGGTTTTTAGTCAGTAGAAGTCTGACACTCCCTCTCGCTCTGCCCAAGAGCGGGAGGGGTTATTTGATGATTTTCCACCCACCAAAAAAAAAGCCTGTTTATGTATGTATACATATAATATATTTAATATTTGATGATTTTCCATACGCCAAAAAAAGGCCTTGTGACGTCACTTTACAATAATAAATGTGACTTCATACCTTTTCCACGAACAGTACCTATCATCTTTATATTTTGGTTACGTGAAAAAAGAAAAAAATATGTGTTCAAATTTTTTTGGAAATCTATCTACTCTCTGGATCTTATGGAATAAGTTTTTTTTTGTCAAGTACCTAAACGTATAAAATCACGTCTTTTAACCATGGGGGTAAGAGACACCATAAAACGCCACCTGCCACAATCTCGTCACATCTTTAGTTTGTTATTGTAAAGCTGGTAGTTTAATTATTGTTGTATTATCTGGTTCCTCATTTTTGGATTACTTTGAGCGTAGCTTAATATCTCGGTCCTAATGTTCTTATTTTATTGACAACATTTTGCAAGCTTTTAAATCGAAGACATTAAACTAATAATTGACAATTATTTTTATAAGAGTAACAAGTAATCACTTAGGCTGAGTTTGCAGGTAAAAAGGGTTTCAAACTCGCAACATCACGGCATTACAATGGGGTATTTCACCAAAAAAATGTAATTAGTCCGTCTGTTAGATTATCGAATATTGAATACCTACGTGTTTTTTTTTAATCAAATTTTTACATTGTTTATAATTATATATTTTTTTATTATTGATTTGTGTCTGCAGTAAATCTAAATTGAACTTACACCTTACTATTGTATCGAGTCTGGTTCTTCTAACCAACATAACAGGCAGAATGTGTTGCTGGGGAGTTTGTTCCGTCACTTCTTCTTTCCAGCTAAAACACTAGAAAGTGCCGAAGGGTGGGCGTTTTGGAGGACTGTCTCTTGCAAATAAGTAGAGTAAAGTAAATTTTGACGTTCGAAAAGTGCTGATTATCAGCCTAATTTAAAAAAAAAATAATAATAATAAAAATTGACGAAAATAAAACGTATCAAAGATCATGGGGACTTTTGACGTCGCTTTGTGGATAAAAAAGTACCTACTACAAGTGACGTCACACAACTTGACACGACTTTTCGAAGCACTGTATCGTCTTCATCTTTTGTTTACGTGAAAAAAATTAAAAATACGTGTCCATTATTTTTTGGAAATCTATCTGACGGACTAATTAGATTTTTTTGGTGAAGTACCCTATACCCCTAAGATCAAAGACCGACGACCGAAGTGACCGTTGGGAGGCACACATTCCACTGTGTAAGAAGTAGTGGGAATTAACACGGGCTGGTAGGACACGTCTTCGATGTTTTGGTTTTTAGGATTCACCACTTTCCTCACGATATTTTCCCTCTTATCCAATCAGACGATACACATCAATCAATCTCAAGGAAATACCAGTCTTACCAGCTTCCTATCTTAACATAATGCAAGGTGACTTTCCCAATCTATCATTTTGTTCCGATACTTTCACGATAATGAGCAAATTGCACGTTTCTGGGGTAAATCAATGAGATTTAAGACTTGGCGTGTTAGGAGTATGTCCACAATCGCATAGTGCTTCCTTCCTAAACTTTATTAGTGTGGTTAATCTTAATTAAAGGAAGGTAATCAAGTCCATAGGCAGCTAACCCCGACCTTTAGGTAAGCCTATGAAAGTTTCTTGTAATTTTTGCGATCATCATAATCTTGCCCTTATATAAAGAATTCAAAATGAATTCGGGTCGGGCGCAACATGTCTTCTTTATTTAAACTTATTTATTTCTAGCCATCTTAACAGACACCTTCCTTGCAATAATATCATCCTTTACACAGTTCACGTATCGTTTTTTTTGTCTTGCTCTTACCTGACCATGTCTTGGTATTTTACATTATCTACCTTATACCTAAATACCACGTTTTTAGGGTTCCGTAGTCAATATGGAACCCTTATAGTTTCGCCATGTCCGTCTGTCTGTCCATCCGTCCGTCCGCACTACATAAGTCTCAAAGACGCATAGTACTAGAAAGCTGTAATTTGGCATGAATATACAACAAAGTTACGCCGACAAAGTGCTAAAGTAAAATAAGTATTGAAAATATTTTTTTAAGGGTATCTCCAGTACACATAAAAGTGGGTATGATTTTTTCCATTGTGTGGTGTCGTTGGATAGGTCTTTTAAAACATTGCGAATTTGCTCAAACAGTTTTTCGATTAAGGGATTCGTTTGTGAAATACCTATTAAGCCTAAAAGTGTAAATTTTTGTTAGACTCAAGTGTGCGAATGTAAACCACCTTACCCAACCCACGTTGTGTTTGGGCGTGTGAAAAAGTTCATGGTAGTAGCATATATAACGAAAATAAAAGGAAAACTATCACAGATATGTAGGCTTTACAAGTTTAAGAGTACCTAATAGTCGACCGACTTCTACAGTATGAAATATTTTCCTATACATAGGTAATGTATGGGAGCGCAATATCTCAAAACTGCAAATGTAAGTTTGTTTTATTTTTACAATAAAAATCATCGTTCGGAGGCAGGTAGCTAGGGTGGTTAATCGGTTAGTTAGTTCACAAAATATTTTGATGGGCAACTACGGAACCCTACATTGTGCGTAGTCCGACATGCACTTGGCCGGTTTTTTAAGTGAACAAGTCACTGGGGTACTTAGCCATTTAAACTATGTAGTCATCTTATCTGTTATCAGAATATTCAACGCTACAAACAGTGAGTGCCAAGTGTCCCTTAAAACGACAAAAGATTAAGATCTAACAAGCAACATAGAATACAACATTCTTAATCAAATAGAAAAGACTTGAACGCAATGGTTTGAATAGTGGTAATTCCAGTACAGATAGGAAAGAAATAAAACATAATGTAAAGTAACAAAAACATGCGACATATAGTTTATCTGCATTTTCATACTTTGAACTCTGTTGAGAACAGGATAAATTTTAAAGTAAAGAAACCACAAGTTCAGCTTTTCGTATAAATTTGCAGCACATATTTTTACAAACAGACTTTTTTAGTACAACAAAACATAAATAGACAAGCAAAAAAAAGAAATCTCGCCAACAAACTCACTTGCTTTGACTCTTACACTCAATTTCAGAAAAACAATACAAATTACCTAATCAGACGGTTAAACTTGTGATTGTGTTTACTGCTAATCCGTGGTTGGTCGACAGCCAACCTCCAAATCAATCAGCTACCTAAGGTAAAAACCCTAGCACCTATTTTCCAAAGTATAATCGTTGGTGGCTAAATTATAGGCTTGACTCTCGAGATACAAGAAATCCTAGTACAAGAGCCAAGACTACATTGATGTTAGTGAGTAAAAATAACGTCATAACAGTTACCTAAGTCTGAGAAGTTCTCCATTTTACTGCAATATGTAGGTACTAAAACAATTACAGAGCTCCTGCAGTGAGGTGCAGTGACGTGCAGTAAATAAAGCAGAACGATAACGGTGTGCAGTATGCTGTGTCCACACTCTAATAGCCACGCGGCCGCTATGCTTGGAGAAAAGTAGCTGCGAATGTTATCATTATGTTGAGTTAGTTGGAATATGAGAGGATGGATGGTAATGAGAATAATGTAAGAGACGTTATAGAATTATACATGCAGCTTTTGCATTTTTCATTATGAAGCATGACCTTACAATTTTCTTGTTTGTTTTCAAATTTTCACTATGGGCGATGAAAATTAGATATTTTTAAGTGTAGAATTGAAAAGTCTTGACTAACGATACAGAAAGTCCAATATTGAATCAGGAATTTTTCATAGAAAGGTTTACTTACGGATAAAAATACGAAATTTTACTTATATTGCCTCTTTTTTGCGTTGGGGGTCATTTAAAACATTTACTACATACATACATAGCAGGACAATCTGTAGGATTATGAGTATTTAAGACGTTAAAAAATAATCACAATTAATTTCAGCATAATTCTATTTATTTGAAAAATGACGAGCTTCATTGACACAATGAGTGTAAAGAAGCTCGTCGCTTGAACCGCAGTATAGTGGGTATTTGAATGGCTATAGGTTATTAAATTAATTTACCGCGATGCAAGTAATTTGTGTCGCCATTACATGTAGGAGCGATAACATCATTTATCTTACCTTTCCCTCAATTAGTTTTTTAAGCTCTTGCGCGATTATGTGATTATCTTATATCCTCTAGGCCAGCGATATCTATTTATTTACAAGTATAGTATACAAAACCAGTTTAAAATGTGTAAATCTCATTGTACGGGAAATCTATTCAAACCGAGGCTGTGTTTTACGGGAAATTTATAGACTGATGCGTCGCCTGCTGAGTTTCCTTTGTTAGAACTTTTAGTTTTTTGTTTTTGAAAACCTTTTCACTTAACTGAAATGCAACCTTCTTTTGTTAAGATTTTCGAGATTTAGTTTAAAATGGATTTTGAAATGTAACCTACGTTTTATACAGGTCATACGAGTATTTCTATTGATTTAAGCCCTCCCTGGGGCTAAAACACTCCCATTCTTACCTTATTATAGGGGGCATGTGGTTTTTTCACACAAATTACTGCTCGTGTCTACTACAATTTAATCTTAGATTTTGTTTGCATTCCTTAGCTGACTCCAATATATTTGGGAAAAGGCTATTCAGATGAATTCGCTTCGCTTACACATTAGGAACAAGGTTAATTAAATAATTAAGTTAGCTATTCAAATACAACTAGCTAGCTAATAACAGTAACACAACACAAGTAACACACACTAAGTACACACTATATTACTAGTTATAAGATACTAGCTGTTGCCAGCGGCTCCGCGCGCTACAACTCGAAAATTATTCCACGGGAAGATAAAATCTGGATAAAAACTATCCTTTGTGTTAATCCAGGTTATAAACTATCTGTGTACTAACAACAGGTTTTTGCGTGAAGAAGTAACAAATGTACACACTCACATACTCACAAACTTTCGCCTTTATAACATTAATGTGATTTATTATAGTGTGATTTACAGTATTTTTCAAATATTAGAGAATTGTTTTGTATAAATAAGTATAGGTTATTTGATTTAGTTGAAATACCAAAATGGCGTCAACGGGTATTGGTATGACAGTTGACTATATTGCAGTATATTACTTAAAGAGGTTTTAAAAGATCCAAGGCGCCATTTTAGCAGGACATTCTATTCTGAACTTTGAAAGTGTAAGGAGCTCTAAAAGACCTGTGTTACGTACAGTGAATTTTATAATAAACTTGTAAATGTTATGCTGTAGCTATTTATTCTGTGCTTATTTTGATGTTCTGAACCCAGTAAATAAATCATGCTTTAATCTATTCAAATAGAAGCTTTTATTTCACTTTTGCTCTGGCTTGTCCTACAATAGCAGGATTTTTTCCCTTTCGCTCTGGCTTGTCCTACAATTAGGAAAATTTAAAAGAGTTTTATTGTAACAATGCATACGTACCATTTTACTCATAAATAACAAAAGTAAAAGCGACAAAAAAGCAATAATGTTTACTTCGAATGCACGGATGACACCGACAGCCAATGACGACTGTCATTACCGGCCAATGTGAAACCTAGACTGGTTAGCTTACTCGTAGTACTACTTCTTTCTAACACAGCGTATGTATGTACTTATGTGTTAAATTGTAAGGCGTAAGAGCAGATTACTGCTATCGTATACTTACTGGTAACTAAACACCTAATCTAATGGTGGAGAAACGCATGGACGGTGTTTGCTCGGAGTAGCGGTTAGATTCCCTGAGTAGATTCCCATAAATATGCTTGAAAAAAACATTGTTTGCCAACATTATTTACCGAAGGTTTGCCATGAAACCATCATCTTCCTAGCCTTTTCCCACCTCCGCCTTTCGCCTTTTTTTGTAAAGCTCTTTTGTATAATAAATAATTATTATTTATTACCTATAAAGGTTCACTGCTAGTTCCCCGTAGATGATAGCGTGATAATATGTAGCCTTTATGCTGACCCGACTTCTTAATAATATTCGTGCCAAATTTGAAGTAAATCCATGCAGTACTTTTGTGAGTTTATTCCGGACATACATACAGACAACCAGACAAACAGATAAAAAATCTAAAAACTATATTTTTAGCTTCGGTATCGATCGTAGATTTTTTTTTAAATATTTAAAAAAATATATTCACAAGAATTAAAAAAAAAAAATTCAATGTACAGTTTTGACTTCAAATCGGGGGTCGGCTTGCAGTCTAACCGGATGCCGCTGAATACCAGAATTTTACATGGAGTGACTGCGTGTATAGATGACGTCTACATCCCAGTTGGTCCTGGGATCATTTCAGAAGTTTACACGGACGAAACCGGGGTAAAAGTTTAGTCGCGGTAAAAGTGTAGCCGGTGCTTTAAAAAAATTAAACATAATCACGCCTGTAATCCCCGAAGTATTAGGCAGAGATAATATACCTTTTTTTTGGCGGTTGGGAAATCATCAAATAACCCCTGACGCTCTTGGGCAGAGCGAAAGAGAGTGTCAGACTTTTACTAACTAAAAACCACCCATGTTCCTTCTTAGCCCTATTTGCCAAGGCCGCGGTATCTCTTACAACATCCCGCAGTCCCGACGGGAGAGGTAATATACCTTATTCTAGGTTACACCCACATTTAGTAACAAACATGACTTTAACACCGTAAATTCACTCAAAACTAAGCGCAGCTGCGTGTGATCATAACACGATAAACATACCAGGCACGCACTTCAAGGCCACAAGCCGGCCTTGGTAATGAACCTGTCGATCCCGCTATCAGAGATAGGTATGCTAATACAATTTCTCCTGACCAGATATACATTGCACTGTATAATCTGGTTACAAGCACATATTATAATTCTGTGCTTGTAACCAGATTCCGTTCTGAAATCCTGTTGTTGGGGAAATTGTGAACTTGTTAAATAGATTGGTGTTTTTAATGGAACGGTAATAATTATTTCTGTTTGTCAGCAGCGCTATTAAACGGGTTACAAAAGAATTGTCTTAAAACTTTTTAATGCAAATATTCTTATGTGTTTCGCAATTTGCTGGTCAGAAGAAAGTCATTATCTACATTGGGAAACTTTTTCATGAAATAGTCATAAAATTAACTCGGAGGGTTTGTATCAATTGGTGATTTGAATTTGTAATAACTACACGGTGTTGTGGTCGGAAATTATACTTTGTTTAACAGACAGCTTATCACTGTCCTGCAAATTGCGAATAAAACAAAGAAAATTGGAATTTTGCGGGCCCTGACACTTCCCCCTTAATTAAAGTAATAAAGCGAGTTGTTTAAATCCCTACTGACATGTCCTTATAGTGTTGTTACCAAAATCATTCAAAACTGGAGAAATCTGGTAAAACTTAGTAGGTGTAGCTAACGTAAAATGTAGAGAAATAATATTTCCAAATCAAAGTATCATGCATCCTTATAAACATGAAAACGTATTTTACAAACCAAAGTAATCAATTAGGAACACCTTACAACCACCAAAGATTTTCATACAAACTAAATTTATTAAAGTAAAGATTGAAAACAAACCTTCATATTATCGAAGATGCTCACAAAATCACACAAAACACTTCGTCCAAACACTAACCAATGCAATTACAGTCACAATATCGTTTTCACTGATACAAAAACACGATTTTTCAACTGGCAACACTAGAATTAACTGGTATAACAGTAACAACAGCACTGGTCTGTTGTTAGTTGGTTGTGGAACGCGAAATAGGTCACCGCTAGTCTTTATATCAACCCCCACTAGACAGCTTCGGCTTGCTATCTTGAACAGTTAGTAAAACGTAGTCGTAGTAAATAACTAGTTAGGTACTACACTTCCTTCATCAGGCGGTATTGAGCGGTTTATACGAAATGTTTTGTTTGTAGAATTATTAAATAAGACAAGTATAAATTCGTGGAAGACTTCGTGAATCAAAGGGTTCTTTGGCAGTCAAATGGTATGATAATGAATTCCGAGGGAAAAAACAACATACAGACGAATTTAGAACCTTCTCCTTTTTGCAAGTCGTTTTAAAATAGCCTTGTAGTGTTCGCAACGCTCAGCAGGAGCGTGACGTCTTTTTTTTTTGATCTGATGGGCGGAGCGGAAGGGAGTTTCAGACGTACTTCTACTGATTAGAAAGCATCCATGTTTCTTCTTAACCCTTTTTTGTCTGGGGCCGCGGTATCTCTTTCAAACAACCCGCAGCCCCGGAGTATGAGGTCCTAGTCTCGACTCGAGGTCGAGCAATGTGTTATTGGGTTTTGTCAATAGCAGCCAAAAGCTGCAATAAACTCGGCCCAGTTACACGGGCCCTTTAACTTTACTGGTGGAATGTGAGTGTACCTTTAAGTAAACGTCTACTTAACCCTTCGCGGTTTATGTAACAATTAAATGTCTAGGAAAACTATGAGCGACTTCACGCAGTTACAGATGAGATTGGTTTTCTAAACTCCTGCACAAATGATGTAATTTTCATCATCACTTCGAGAACGAAGAAAGGTTTTTGTAAATATTAATGTGTAGAAACACATTAATAATTACCAACTGGAGTAAGTTGTTATAATTAGGAAGTGGTATAAGTGGTATGTTGTTGTTGTGTTGTGATATATAGGTATCAATATTTTCTCAAGTTGCAAAAACCGCATGAAGCAGAGGTCCACTTGTAAAAGTATACAGTGGTATTAATTAGATTTTCTGTTCAACTTCTGGATATAAAAGTAAGATTTTAAACGTCATAAAATCAATTGGTAGTATAATAGAACTATGTAGATCTATTAGATGGATCTGGTTAATTAATTTTAAAAGACAGACATGCACTTTCTGAAAACAATAATTGAAAAAACTTAGATAAATAATTAGATGTAATCATCCTCGTTAAGTTTTTTTTTTTTATAAATGACATATCAGTTTCAATCATGCAATAATAAACACTTTGTGTCAAATTAAACAAGATTATTATCAGCAGGCGATGTAGCGATAAAGCGACACTTGACGCTTTATTAAAATTTTGTGATTTCATCTACCTATACTAATAAGTATTAAGAGGAAAGAATGATTTGTTTGTTTGTACCGAATTAGCTCCGAAATTACAGGACCGATTTTAACCATTTTTTCACCAATGGAAAGCTAAATTATCAGGAAGTTACATAGGGTATTATTAATACAGAAAAAAAAAAATGGAACGTAACTCACACGGGGGAAACAACAGGGCGCAGATAGTTTAAAAAAAAACTACGAAGATATTAACGATGTACAATAAAATAGAAGTACACCAACCAAGTATTAGCAAATTATATCATCCATGTATTAGAGAGCGCGTTTTTCATCGGCGCACGAGTCAGCGACTCTTGCGCACGCCAACTGGAAATCGTCGCCGATGACCGGTGACAGCGACGCAGTATTTTCACACTAGTTTTTACTTTTGTTGCGAATAGGCGGTTCAGGTTTCGATACGACTCTTAGACTTAAATGGATGGGCAGAGGTGCAAGTATGTAGTCTATGAAGTTAGAGTAACGATGTTTTTGTCTGTTAGAGCAAATATGTTTTTTAGATCGAAGACAACTGCCAACTGGGCTTATCCCAGTTGTATTGGCCTTTTACAGTTTGTACAGTTGTTATGCCTGTTGGCCTTGTTCTGTTCTGTCTCCAGCTGATATGGAGGGAAGTGGAAATAATGTTTTTTCCTACTCCTCCGCTATTCTTTTCTAATTAATTACGTTGCGGGATCCAAGACAGTTAAATCGTTTCTCTGGGACTTCGTCGGGCTTCATTGTCTCGGCGCTTTTCTAGTGTTCGCCACTGTTGATTCTGGCTTACAGGAGTTACAGTGGTTTGGGAATAGTGTGGCGGGCTTTTCCCAAAATATATATAAAAAACCCGTATGAATAAACAAGCGATGCCTTGCCTCCGAAATGAGACTGTGGACAAAAAAAAGTTTGACATTTTGAAAAATATTAGTATGAGGCATAAAGTTTGTTCTTGTTTTTTATTGTTATTATCTAATCATAATCTCTCTGACTATGATCTAACTCAATACCTAGGTTGCTTTCAAATTGTTTTTATTTGGTTTGGGGGTAGAATACTCCTGTACGGTACTCCTAAGCTGTTTCGAATATCCTTTTCACATTGGTATGTCAAACGCTTTCATCATAATCTGTCTAGTTTTTTTTTAAACTATATTAGGGTCAGCTTCCAGTCTAACCGGATTTAGTTGCATATCAGTATTTTAAATGGAGCGACTCTACCTGACCTCCAGAATCCACCCGTCTATCTGCGAGCTAGACAGCTAGTAGATCTTTGAAATGTTTACAGAATGTGTAGGTATTTCTAATGCAGCTATAAAAACAAATTATAAAAAAGGCAAAGCGGACTAAGCGGTCGCCGCCGGTTTTGTCAATTGGTTTTAAATATGCGGAACCATTTATTCCGAAAGTACCTTTTGCTTTATTCATCTAAGCAAAAGTGTCTGAAGAATCGAAAAACCGCTTATTAGCACTAGTTGTATAAATAAGGAAATGGTATAAACCACGAGTGTATTAAATGCTTCCCTTCGCCAGACGACTTTTACAACTTCCGCGCAGCTGGAAAATTTATTTGATGGTAATGGTTCGTTGCAGTGCTTAGTGGTAACATGTCTGCTGGCAAACCGTGTTTATGTCAAAAAGGCGTTGATTTAAGCCTAAGACGGTACGCATTTGTGGTTTTAACTTTTAATAATATATTGAACTAACTGATTTGTGAGTTCTCCAACTCACAAATCACATTAGCACTCCCTTTCTTTTTTTACTACAAAATCGATCACGTCTTTTACTGCCTAGGTCACCAACCTAGGTGACTTAATTGCTGCTCCAGCACCTCAATCATTCTGAAAGTGAGCGTAATGAAGCTCGACGTATCTACTAGGAAGGTGAGTGCTCAGTCTTTAGGTAAACCTATGGTGTTTAATTTCGTATCATGTTGTTCCGCTTCCGTCTTTACTTTGTGATTGTGTTTACCGTGGATAGAGCAGAGCGAGTCCTAATTTGATGTGACTCCACAAGCCTGATTCTGCCTTCTCCCTTGTTCTATCGGGAGACTAGACGTACTGCAGGTTATCACCCATACCTTGTCGATGTTCCACACATTCGTACAAAGCGCTTTGCTAAATTATCTTTTATTATGCGCACAGCCAAGGAGTGAAACTCCCTGCTTGCGTCAGTTTTCCCGAGTTTGTAGAACCCCAATCTATTTAAGTCGCGGCTAAATAGGCTTCTTCTGGGTAAGCTCGTTCCATCGTCGACCTCATCTCTGCCCTTAGGGCAAGATTGAGGTCAAGAGTACGCCCATTTCAAATATTAAAAAAAGGCTTTATCATAATGTTCTTGTACGATTTAGTAATTGCGTCAATATACTAATATTGCAGTGGAAGTATTTACGATATGCTCTTCAGGACAATACATTATGTAGGTAGCTCAGAGTGTGAAGTGGCGCAATTGACACCTTTATTGGTTCTTCACATGGAGATTAAAAAAAATCACGTCCTACCTACGTGGCTGCTATTTTTTCGGTTATTAAAACTAGTTTTACAATGGGATTAAATAAACTCACTGACGTACTCAGAAACGTGTAATATATATCTTTTTTTTTAAACGTTGTCCCACGCTAGGAATTTCTCCTGTATCGTGGGTGCGTTTACAAACATTTAAGCTCCACAAATACACCCAGACCCGAAACAAATATCTGTAGGCCATACAAATATTTGTTCCGTGCGGGAATCGAACCCGCGACACGCAGCGCAGCAGTCCAATCGCTCAGCCACTGCGCCAACCGTGCCGTCAATTGGAAGTTTTGTATTTCAAACCTTTACTAAGTGACGGCTTAAGTTTTCATTAAATATCTCTGAGTGTGGCAGTAAGTCATACTTCCGCACTCAGAGACCTTTCATGAATACTTATAGGCCATCACTAAGTAAAGGTTTTGACAGTTTTGTCATACAAAACTATGTCAAATCTTCACTAAGTGACGGCTTAAGTAATCATTAAATATCTCTGAGTACCGCATTTAGACAATCAATTGAATAAACTTACTGATGATTGCAATTCTGTAAACAAACGCGTTCTATAGCCGCATAACACTTTTTGTACCACATGCAACCTTACACTGACCTGCCAATTCCAAAAACATAAAAAAAAAAAAAAATTTACCGTCTACACTGGAGCTTGCCTTCAACACGCTAGGAACATTCTCTCTATCTCCACAGAAATGACCATTGGTATTATTATTAGTACTTTGTGAGCACCTGATCGAGTTAGTCTGTAGTTAGCGCCTGCAAGCAGATTTCAAGCAAAAGTTTTCTATACTGTTGTTTGCCTTAACTATAGTTGATTTATATGAAACTTAGTCGCTTTATTATTATTTTGCTTTATTTGTAGTTTTTGATTGTAAGCCGTTAAATAGTTAATTTAATAAAAACCGGTTCTGAATAGTTAAATCCGATAGTCCATAATATTAATGCTGTGGAAATGCGTTCCTTGCTTGCATGCTTAAGCACGTTAAGCTTAACGTGCTTTCCGAGGCACGAAGGAAACTCGGTATGTAATGGGCGGTCACCCATCCATAGGCCAACCTAGGTAGTAGGTAGGAAAAAGGGCATTGCAAGGCATGCCGAGGTCAGCTAGTATAGGTACACAAAGGGTGTTAACGTACCCTTACCGCAAACCACCACGCACCACAGCGATAAATTTTTGGTTCTAGACCATACCGGGGAACTCCCTAGTTACGGAGATATTGGGGGTCAAAGTTCCAATTTTTGTAAATACTAGTTTTTCAGGTTATAACTTTACTTAAATTATCTCCATGACCCGTTTACTATTCAAAGCATCCACTAGCACAATTTTTTAAGAGTGCTACATTGAGTTTTACCGTATAATGTGATTTATGACCCCAAAAAAAAAAGTAGTGACCCAGCAAAAAATTTTGCGTAAGGGTACTTACTTAGTTTGATGTACAGAATGCTTGGTTGACGTATGTGTGAAGGGTTAATTTACTCCCTGTATAATACACGTCTCCTAACATGAGGTACGAAACAGTTATTAAAGGAGGTTAAGCATAAAGCTAATAGACTAGACATTAATTTAATTTCAGTAAGTACCTACCGTAGTCACGTCTCAGGCAGTTTATCAGAAATCCAATCTACTACAAAAAGGAAGTAGGTAGGTAAGCCGCGGCGCTGCTGAATTAATTCGTGATCATGGTTAATTTCCTCCATAAAACCGGATGACTAGATTCTATCTGAGCAACCATCGCGGTGCCAGCACGCGACCAATTAACGGTAGTTCCTGGAAGGTAGGTATTGATAGCTACATAGTTATTAGTTTATAATGTTAGTAGGAATCAGAACATGCGCGTTAAGATCGCGATTGATGGCCTAGATAGCTAGATAGATATATATATGAGTAGAGTAGGTAATAGGTGCTCGTGAGTCGTGACTAAATAATAACAGCTGCTTGGATACATCTTCAGGCTATGCCATAATAGGGTACTGTACACTACTGCGACGATTTCAAAAATTGTCCCACTGCTGGTCAAAGGCCCCCCCAATTCCTCCCAAGTGCTCTTTTCCTGAGCCACCTCGAACATCCATCGTGTTGAGGCTTTTGCCCAGCGGTCATCGTGCATGCGGTTGACGTAACCCGCCCAATCCCATTTTAGCCTAGCGCCTTTAGTACTTACCAAAATAAATTGTATTTTTTTTTCACGTAAACAAAAAATTAAGACGACACAGTGCTTCGAAAACTCATGTGACGTCACATTTCAGAACATTTTTTACCGGAAAGTGACGGCACAAGCACCTACTCATGATCTGTGACGGGTTTATCTTCGTCAATTTTTAATAATTTTGTCAGGAAACTACCTACCCAATAATAATTGCCTAGATGATGTGGATTGACATACGTTCTGGGTTTTCTCCTTGGCTTTTTGATCCCGGATGTCATTTATAAATCTTTGGCAGTCGTTACAGGCAGTCAGTGGCCCAAAAGTCTGATAACCAGTCTTACCCAAAAGTCTGACAACCAGTCTTACCCAAAAGTCTGACAACCAGTCTTACCCAAAAGTCTGACAACCAGTCTTACCCAAAAGTCTGACAACCAGTCTTACCCAAAAGTCTGACAACCAGTCTTACCCAAAAGTCTGACAACCAGTCTTACCAAAAGGTTTCGTAATTACTATCTACTAACTGGGTTGTGAAGGTCAGATAGGCAGTCACTCCATATAATATAGTGGTATTCAGCCGCATCTGGCTAGGCAGGAAGCAGATGCCAACACAGTTGGAAAAGGCTTGGCGTAAAAGTAATAGGCCCTGACCAACATGTACGAGTTCCTGTGCGCACAACACATCCAACTAAAAGCTTTCTTTCAGGCGTTTTGTACTTTGCACCGACATGATTCATTTTGTATAACCAAAATCATAAAAAAACAGTTATCCATCTGCATTCAGTACATTGTCATCATCATCATCATCAGTCTTTAACGTTCCTACTGCAGGGACTCAGGCCTCTTCACTAGGAGAGGGATGGGCTACAATCTACCACGCGGGTCCAGTGCGGATTGGTAGATGTCACATGTCTTCGCATATTTTGGTTCTAAGACATGCCGGTTACCTCAGCAGTGGTAATGAAATAAATTACACAAAGTAATACGCCAGTCTGAGTTCGAACCCACGACTTACCGGCCACCGCTGCTCCGCATTCAGTACAGATGCAACCAACGTAATTATTAAAGTAATAAGACTTCGAAATGAATGTGCTGAAGGTGAAGTTTGAACTTAACTTCAAGCCCAAAATTATGACCTAGTCAGTCTTTTTGTATTCACTTCAGTTGTGTAACGACAGTGGTAAAAAATAGACAGGAACTGATTCATTATTTTATTTGGACAGAGTCTCGACTTACAGGTTTCACAATCGAGCGCGACAAGACCTCGAAACTGAGCTTACAGGGCATTATATAGACTGATATCCCCACCGGAGGCATCCGGTGGTTATGGCGGTGTCTTCGCTTGACTGTGATTGGCTCGCGAGTCGTTGCCCGTCATTGGCTGGCTAGAGTGGCATGGCTATGGTATGCTAGAGTGGCAAGGCTATGGTTTGCTAGAGTGGCATGGTTATGGTTAGCTGTCATTGGCTGGCTAGGGTGGCACGCTGTGAGCAGGCTGTTGTAACAGTTGATTATAGTGCTCGTTTTTCTTGGTATCAGACTTTTGTTTGCGTAAACAGAGCCTCTCTAAGAACCAAATAAATGTTCCTTCTTATTAGCTCTTGCTCTGTACTTTATTGTGCTTGCGAATCTTATCTTTGCAAATTTCGGCCAACGTAGTATTTCTCTAACAGTAATAAATGCGAACTAAATCTACACTAATATTATAAAGAGGAAAGATTTGTTTGTTTGTTTGTAACGAATAGGTTCCGAAACTACTGGACCGATTTGAAAAATTCTTTTACCGTTGGGAAGCTACACAATCCCCGGGTGACATAGGCTACTTTTTATCCCTGTATTCCCACGGGGACGGGAACTACGCGGGCAAAACCGCGTGACGTCCGCTAGTATAACATAACTTCACGCCACCCTTATTTCGCCAGTTATATTTAAGTACCATGTAATAAGGGTCGAGCCTATTGCAGGGGATTCGAACCCAGGACCTCATGATCACCAGTCACTTGCGCCCTCCCGAAGAATTAAGCAATAATTTCGTAAATTGCAAATATTTTTCTGTCTCGATGATTCCCATAGTCATCAGCCAGTCATGGCTGTAGGCTTGACTTTGGTAGTGGCTTCGAACAGGTCCCTTAAAGTGCAGGGGAGTTGCACAAAGAACTGGGGCTCCGAAAAGACCGATTCGAATTGCGTTAAAATTCATGAAATGGTCACAAAGTGAAAATTGTTTACAGTAACTGCGTTCGTGACCATTTTACGATTTTTTACGCAATTCATATTATTATCCGATTATGATTCTGGTAAAGCCGCCATTTTAGGCCCCCAGGTAGGAAGGTTGTTCATGGTTTGGGAAGAGGATAATATAGGATCACAAAATACCAATTATGTATCACACACCCTTCATCATTTATTTACAAAAATAGTAAAATTACATTTATATATTACATAAAATATAAATAGTATCTAATTATTACTTATTTGAGCATTATTTACAAAATTAAATTTTAATATTTCTACGTCCTAGGTAATACCAATTTCTCAAATAAGTGACTTAATAAATTAGGTACAAAAGTGGTACACAAGGCAACAAATAAAGCTATGCATTCTCAGTATAACATGGCCTCGCTTTGTATAATTTCTCGTACAATGTGAGACCCCTATAAACTGGTTTTGAATATACCTGGTACCCCTATAACTGGTATTGGTCGTCTTGTGTACTAGTAGTTACGAATGTGTACTTTCAAATTGCCTACTGTAATACTGCAATAATATACAATCCTTATCTTACAGAATATAAACCAGGAGACAACGAATTCACTTTATGACTGCTTCAAATATGGTATTTAGAAAAAAAAACAAACGCACAAAACGTTGGAATAACTCCGCAATACATTCAAGAATTGAGTGCAGGTTCGTACAATTATTTATAAGATACATATCCGACTATGGATTTTATCGATGGTGATACTATCGTTTTTAGTTAAAAGTCGACTTTCGATCGACAAAAGCTAATCTCGATGACACACGAACAGTTACTTCTATCATAAAGATCAGTAAGCTGCCTCCAGCTTCAACTTTCTAAGACTTATTAGGCCGGGACTCCACCAAAGCGGAGATGTGTGCGGTGTGCTGTGTGCTGTGCGAGAAGAGATGTTTTTCAGCTCGCGGGACTCCACCAAAGCGGAGATGTGTGCGGTGTGCTGTGTGCTGTGCGAGAAGAGATGTTTTTCAGCTCGGGTGCGAGGCGTTGAGTGCTCAGTACACGTGCACGGTACTAGCAAGATGGCCGGCCGGCGCGCGCGCGGGGTTCTGCGGGTTGCTAGCGGGCGAGAGGGGGGAGGGTGACATCGCTCACTGCACGCCGCTCACATCTCTCGTCTCCACTGCGCGTCGTCCGCGCACAGCTCACATCTCCGCTTCCATCGCGACATACAAATATTACACATCTCCGCACAGCGATCTCCACTGAAGCTGAGCGGAGAGGAGACGTGTCAATAACTCAATTCTATTGGTTGTTTAAAAAACATCTCCTCTCCGCTCGTCTCGTCTCCGCTTTGGTGGAGTCCCGGCCTTAGACAGTGCAACGCACTGAACAGCCAGCCCAGTCTCATAGTCAGGAACACAAACATTACAAGCAGACCTAAAAATGAAACACAACCCAGCTGTGTCATTCAACCTGTGAGACCAGACCAGCGGCTTAGTGCATATCTTTTTACTTTGCATATTAATTTTTCGCACTCTGAATTTAATGTTTCAGCAGTTTTTAGTCATTTTGGTTTTATTTTCGAATTGGTTTCGGATCTTGCACTCGGTGTCTGTTTTAAGTTCGTTAACACGATTTTTTGGTATTCCTCGGTATCATATTATTATTGTCACTAACAACATCACTGGGTAATTCTTTCACTAAATTACCTATTACATAAAATAATGTACCATGCATACATTTTTTTATTAAAAAAAACTGGCTGTCAAAACCAAATACGAAATCAAACAGTCTTTAAGACCAATTGCAACTTCTTTAAAAATCTTTTTCGCTTATTACATATTATGAGTTATTAAAAAAAAATCAGGATAAGAACTAAAGTTGGTACCACCATACAATTATTATGAATAATAATAATAATTACTGATGGTGATAGTGCTGCAGCTCCTCAGCATTAATTAATGTATGCTGGACGGGGAAATCTGGAAAACAAAAAATAGAAAAAAATATTACACTTGTTCAAATCTAGGTGAAACTTGTCATTGTACTTGCATTTGTAATTACAGCTTACACTATGTGAAATACATATAGTAAAGGCTTTTGTGTAAATATACTTTCTACATAGATTACTATGAATGTGATGTCAATATCTGTCAAAACGCGAAGAATAAGATCCATTATGATGATTTATTAGGCTTCTGAGACCGTGAATCAGGCGTCCCGTGACTTTCTTGAACACTTTTTCGTTAAATGCACTTGTTCAGCAAACTCATATTTTACATAATACTAGCATATTCATGCCATAAAAGCTAATTGAAATAACGAAATAAAATTATATTTTTGACAGAAATTGACTTATGTAAGTGATTGTAATAACAAAAAAAAAAACTACATGCATATGAAATGATGTAACAAGAAAGTTAGTCCTGTGGTCGTAAATGTTGTTATGTACAGAAGACTAGCCACTCATAGTCAAGAAGAGATAGTCGCAGAGTGGAGGAGTCAGTCATCGTCACATACCTTCAGTCAGTCAACAGTCAGAGTTATCGCACTTGAACAATCTTGTTGCCTCGTAGATAGTATTTCAGGTCTTGTCTTCTATGCTGTTCTGTGGTTGTCTGTGGATTTTCTGTGGTCGTAGTTGTGGTTGTTGTGGTGGTAGTGATTGTGGTGGAGGGGAGGGGGTCGAGGAATTCCGCGGGGAGCACGCCCAGTTCATTGTCAGATACTACAGGAGTGGGCAAGAAGGGAATTTCGCCTTTGACTAACATTTCCCGGTAGGCGTCTAGATCAGCTAACTTGAAAGATTCAGAGGATCTTTGCTGCTGGTTCATGTAAGCTGTGACTTTTTTTAAGTTATTCTGAATTTTCTGTATCTTTTCAGCCGTTAAGCCGGTGACTTTAACTGGGGGCGCTGGGACTGATCGTTTGGGTGCCGCGTACGCGTAGCTCTGAGCAGCGGGCACTCTAGGATCGACATCAGGATAATAATCTGCTGCGGCAGGCTGGCCGTATGAGTTGACAGCTCCCCACGCCATGGGCTTGAATGTAGGGATGGGTTGCGGGGGAGGGGGAGGTTGGTAGGAGACTGGAGCCGCGGGGGCGGTCGGCTCCTCGGCGTAGGAGGTTGGGGGGTAGACTGGGCCCGGGTATGACTGAGCGTTGTACGACGGAACGCCGTACGACGGGGCGGCGTATGACTGAGCATCGTGAGAAGGTTTGGTGAGAGAGGGGACGGCGGTAGACAATGCGTTCTTGATGGCGCTGTAGACAGTGTGGAGGATAGAGGGAGGAGGGTCGAGGGGCGTGTGTCCAGGGTACTCGGAGTGCGCAGTGTCCAGGGTCTCGCTCGGCGGTACTTCACCCAGCGGGGTCAGTATGACGAGGCCGGCGTGGACGCCGTTCAGTTTAGTCCGGCCTGTCTCAAAAATGTGTCGGTCTTAGGTGTTGTTGTAAGTGTTGATGGCGGTGTTGTTATGATATTAGTTTATGATGTGCTATTTCAAAGTAAATAAATAAATTATACTTAATAAATATGAACATACTCGTATTACGAATTCTAACCATTAAAAGCTTCAGCATTGCTTACAAATTTCGCTGTAAGTAATTATTTATGTTTGAATATTGAAATTGATCTCTTTTTATGAGTTAGAAACCAACGTCACGTCTTGTATTTCATAGAGTTGTTAACTCTCAAAAAGCAACTGCTGAAGTTTCTACTTTATTGCGTAGATATTAGAAGTCATATCTTATAACAGTGTCTATTTGTATACTGTGTCTATCTACTTAAAAGCTAATTTTACGACCATACCAATGTTGCTACGCTACTTAACTACTCGCAGGATTTTCTAAACTAAACTACAAAACTTTATCTTGTCAAATATGTATACAGAACCTATTGTATATTGTACCTAAACGGTTGTAAAACTGTGGTACATCTCGAGGAGGCTGTGGCCGATCGTGGTATCCTATAATTAACGCAATTTAATTAGGTAGATCACTATTTAATTATTGATCTGAATTTCGTTGATGCTGAAAAGGAAGGCAGAGCGATATTTTTGCTTAAAATTCTTTTACAGTATCTCCACTGACAAAGATTTTTTAAATCTTTATTAGTACTTGTCATTAACACTGAAAACGGGATATTCACCATGTTAAGGGTATTTTTTTTGTGAGTTCCATATATTTCAGGGTTGTTGCATGCACTATAATCACGAATAAACTGTGAACTGTTTCTTGTTCGTTTTATGCACTCGGTACCAAACAAATAAATAGGAAACATGGTAAATATTATCTTGTTTTCAGTGTGAATGATTATCTTAGAGACCAATTGACCATGTCAGTTTAAAAACTGTTATTTGAATAGCTGTTTTGTTTTATTTGAATAGCTGTTTTGTTTTATTTGAATAGCTGTTATTTGAATAGCTGTTTTGATTTATTTGCTGATGACGCTTTATGTTTCCGAACCATGAAAGTTACTGGGTAGTTGTTGTACCTACGTTAATGTACCAGTTTTCGCCACCGTATTTTCCTTTAAACAGAGTCATCATTAGGGAAAATAACAAAATTTGATTATGAATTATCTTATCACCTGATGCCAATCTGCTAATTAATTATCCTTTAACGATTATTATAAAATTATACGTATATTACGTATATACGTTTGGGTTTTATTATTATTAAAATCAATTGGCGTGTTATTGTGAAATACTAGCTTTGGTATCCTGTATCAATTTAATTGTTTTTGCGATATAAAACAAATCAAATTACTCTGATTATAACGATCACTTTTAAAACGGTGTTGATGAGTTGAGATAAGTTAAGTATATACAGGGTGTTTGGAAGGGAGCTGTACATACGCCTAGGGTAGAAACTAGGGATAGTCTGCTACCTACCCCCGCCCATTATATTGACCTTGGCCTCAAGGTTTTTTTTTAATTTAAAATTATTTCTTTACCTTACTACGGTACTTCAGGCCCCATAACTTTTCTTCTCCACAATTTTCTGGTGTCAAATAATTTTTTGCAGGACCCTAAGACTCTAACGATTAAAACAAGACCATTAGCCGACCGGTCCCATGGATAGATTTTGAGCTACAGGTAGTTTTAGTCAAAAAGTCAAATAAAAAATAATAATAAATTAAAAAAAAACCTTGAGGCCAAGGTCAATATAATGGGCGGGGGTAGGTAGCAGACTATCCCTAGTTTCTACCCTAGGCGTATGTACAGCTCCCTTCCAAACACCCTGTATAACCGGATGAATGAGGAATTCAAAAATTTTGCCCAAGTTTGGGAGAAATCCAATAGGTCTTTTGGTTTTAGTGTTGTCCTGATCGCATTTCTTATAATAAACAGGAATAATATACAAAAATCAAAACACAAAATCAAGAACACAAAAATACATAGGTATCCAATATTTTTCGATAATCTAATAGACGGACTAATTAGAATCATATTTTTTAAGTCAGTAAACATCCCTATTCTAGATATGTATTCGTCTGAAAAAACCTTCGGTAGGAGAAAATAGGTATATTATAAATAGGTAGCAAATAGTTAAGGAACTCACGTAGGGTACAGTCACCACAACCAATATGTATACAGTTAGCAACGTTTAGAAGCAATTTTCGCTTACTGTACTGATTTTATTTTCATGTTCCGTAACAAAACTAATATTTTGGAACCCATATTATAACAAAATAGGTCATATTTCAAAGTTTCAATCGTTATATCACGAGAAATTGGCGTATGAACATTGGCAATTGTTTACATATTATTGCTCATGACTGTAAATGAGGTCGTGGTCACACTACGATACACTACCACTCTTTTTGTGTTTAAGTATCAACTTACATGCATTTTAATTAAGAGTAGGCGTAGGTAAGTATTTAAATTACTTTCACTATACGATTCAGGGGAAATACATTATATGGGGCTTTCTCTGTTGTGCCCTACGAAGAATTGGATGATGCAATTAAATTAGCAATAAATTTTACGTAACTGCGGTTTATAACTAGGTATATAATGCAAGGATTTATGAAATGGTAAGAAGAAACTTAAACTATAAAACTATATAAACTCACGCCCCTTTCCCATGGGGGCAGGCAGAATACACAGGGCGACTTCCGCCACTTTTTAATTGAAAATATATATGCATGCTGTTGATACTACCCTTGAGAGAACCAATGATTCTGTGGTATCAGATTGTCAATAGATCAGTTTGTACTGACTCTACAATAAAAGATGGAAGGGACGCCGACGATAAAACGGTCTACCACGTATTCAGTACATCATTCTGACCCCCCCCCCCCCACTTCCCATACATAAAATTCTTTCGTCGGATATTTAAAAAAAACTAGCACAAAATCTACGGAACAGCTGTTTTTTTAGTTACTGACGAAAATACGTGATAAGCGTTTTAGCGTCGTCGTCTATTCCAGCTTAGACAAGAGAGATCAACCGATTTCGCTCAAATCCAAGAAGAGTGTAGAACATAGGGCAGTCTTCATTTCAAAGTTTCATAGTCAAAGCTAAACGAAGAACAAGATTGTCAAAGAATTTTGTTTTCTATAGTTTTGCCAACAAATGCTTCCTACTTACTACTAAGTTCAACTTATATTTGTATCTTCATTATTTAGTAGGACAATGTGCAACGGTACAGTGCGTCGCTTTTTAAAATTAAGTGCCGGTCGTCGACTGGCTTATGAAATCTTGATTGTTTTTGTCTTCATTTAGATGATATTCACAAGTTTAGATAGAATCATCAAATCCTGACTTGATGATCATGGGACTACCTGCAGGGAAGTGTACCATTTCAAAAAAGACAATAAAAATCGAAATCGGTCCAGCCATCTTCAAGTAATCGGGGAACACACATAAAAAAAAGATCTGACGAATTGAGACCCTACTCCTTTTGGAAGTCGGTTAAAAAGGTGATGGATATTGCTGTTGATGGATTGGAGAGGGAGAGGAGGGCCAAAGGAAAGATGGATGAATTGTGTGAGGAATGATAGAGAAATAAGCAAATGATGCCATGAAGTCTGGCTAGGGAGAATGTAAGATAAAAACGTGTTCCACTGACCCACAAAGACAAGAAGAAGATGACTAAAGTAGCTCTGGAATAGGCACACGGAAGGTGCACGTGATTTTCGCAAAGTTTGAACTGTTCCAATATGCGCTAAATATGTATATAGGTACCTACCTCGGTACCAAACCCTATTGGTTTTGAATGAGAGGAAAAACGGTGTACTCCTAAAATTAGGTGAATATGAGACATGTCATTTAAATCAAATAGTAAATATGTGGAACTGATTCATAGACACTATTCAATTTTAAATAATAAACGGTAAGTAAGTACCTGTAATTGACATGGGCATAGACACGTGATGATTTGCGCGTAGTAGTCAGATTGAGGTTTAATGTTTATCCCCCGTGTCGAGGCTGCGGGTTGTTCGAAGCAGGCTAGGTAGGTCAAATTATAAAACCTAATAATTACAACATATATCTAGTGTCAAGAGAAAATGTTCTAATAATAGCAATTTGCCTAATGTTTGCTAGTTCCTAGTTCAAGAAAGTTAGTAGTTCAATAAAACAAGTATCCTTCTCCATAAGAGGAATTACGCAACTGTACTGCATTCAGAATATTGTATACCTACTTCAGGAAACTTTGATACGTAATTTAAGACGTATGACTGTTGTCTGTCTTCCTAAGGATGGCGTAATCAAATGAAATTACGTATTTGCGAAGAAAAATAGAAATCTAGAGTTACGAGTAAGTAACTGGGTTATAATTTGTGCTTTCAATTTGCAAATTCATCCAGAAGAAAAATGGGCACAATAGTAATACACAGCCAATAGGGATGTTTACTGACTTTAAAAAATGTGATTCTAATTAGTCCGTCTGTTAGATTATCGAAAAATATTGGATACGTATTTTTTGTTTTATTAAATCAATAAAAATTGACGAAGATAAAACGCGTCAAAGATTTGGGTGGGGGTTGGTGACGCCACGGAACGCATGTAAAAAAATGTCAAACTAATGTCTTAGAGTATGACGTCACACGAGTTTCAAAGCACTGTATCGTCTTCATTGTTTGTTTATGTGTAAAAAGAAAAAATACGTGTCCAATATTTTTTGGTAATCTTTAATATATGATGGACTAATTAGATTTTTTTTGTTATCATCCTTATTTTGAACGAAATTATATTTTGCCCCGTAACTTGAGAATAGCTGTACCTATTAACATAAAGCCAAGCCGGTAATCCCCGAATGGATAGGCAAAGGTGTACTTGTAGTTGTAGTACACCCACACCAGCTGTTTTTAAATCTCATATATTAGGGACGAGCCATTTGCTAACAAGCGGGCACAAATACAGACTCCGCGGCTCTTGTACCTATTACAAGCTGATATTATTGTTGCACCAGTTTGTTCTTGAAAATAAAGCACATCCTTCCCACTCAGTATTTTGCAATAAAAAAAGAAGTTACACTCAATTTATTTCCTTATAAGTTAATAATGCACCAAATAATGATGCCCAATTTAAATTCGCAACTCCATGTTTATATTGCACTTAAATGACGCAACGTCTTACATCTGATGAGTTCACTAACAACCTCATAAAGTTGGACAAATAACGACATTTTATTTGTCACTGCAGTACCAATTGCACTTGGGTAAGAGTTATGCAATAACGAGCCAAGAATACAATAGTAATACATTCGGATTTCTTTCCCAAATTCTTTGTCGTTAACAAGTCGTCCGTGACAGGTTTTTAGAGATTTTTTTTATGACAACTGTTGTGTGTATAATTTGTCATGTTGCATTTTTTTCTTTTCAAAACTTGAGCTGTAAAGCGCAATGACGTATGTGTTATTTGTCATGTTGCATTTTTTTTTCAAATCTGTCCCTTAAAGTGCAATGACTCAATTGCTCATCTGTAATCGTTTCAAGTCATTGTACAATTTTTTTTTTGTCAGCAAAAGTACGAAAGAATAAACCATAAATCTTTGTTATTAAAAAAGCCATTGATATTTAAGTTAATGAATAAGAAACTTAGTCTTTAATTCAAGTTAATTAGATTACGTTATGTTATTTAAAGGCTATTGTTTTCCTGCGGATGTTTTTAACATTTAAATAACAACTAGGTTGGAAGCGTAAGAATTACATAATGGTAGACGTTTTAATTACATAATCCTCACTATTTTATAACTTAAAGCACGTGTTTACTTTAAAATTATAATTAATAATAAAATATGCATAATTGCAAATTAACTCTCACTGAAATGGGCACTTAATTAAAATGTCTATAAATAACCAAAAACAAACTGAATAAATATGTTCAAACAAAATGAATGACCATACGGAAACGTTGAGTTTTCACTCACGATACTATTTCTCTCGTCGAAGAGAATATTTATGCAAGGGCTTAACTATATTAACGCATACCATGTTATGATCATCACATTATTATTCATCTTTAAGTTGTGTTGGTCATAACAACATCAGTCAATAAACTTGACAATTTGGTACAAAATAATGATAACTTGACTGTTTTCCTGGTATTCAATTAATATTACGACATAATAACTTAAACTATGTTGTTTGTTTACCAAAAATAATTAGCAAAATAATAATGGAAACTATGTTTTATTTGAAAAATAGACTCATGAAGTGCCAATAACTATTTTTAAAAGGTGATTTTGGAATTGGCGATTTGATTAAGAGTTCAATACAGAGCAAAATACTCGTATCAGGCCTGTAATCCCGAAAAGGCTAGGTAAGTAGGTAGCGGTGTACTTAATAGTACTTCCCTAATACGCTAGCTTTGTTAATGTCCCATGTAAAAGAGGGCGAACCTATTGACATCAACTGGGCACAAATCCAGAGTCCGTGGCTGCTACTGAGAAATTCCTGAAGGAAAAACCTACTAATAATAGGGTAGTTGTCAGATAGATTTCCAAAAAATAAAGGACACATATTTTTTCTTTTTTCACGTAAACAAAAATTGAAGACGATACAGAGCTTGGAAACCTCATGTGACGTCACATCGCACTACATTTTTATCTCGTACTCCTGATCTTTGAAGCGTTTCATCTTCGTCAATTCTCATTAATTTGATAAAACAACAAAACACGTATCCAATATTTTTCGATAATCTAACTGACGGACTAAATAGAATCATATAATATATTTTTAGTCAAGAAACATCCCTATTTGCCACACCCGGGAAGTCAGAACCTCATGCATCATGCATCCACTAGACCAACATGGCAATCAGTTAGTAAGAGCAGTTGTCAATATTGTCACACATGATCACGTCCATACAACGCGTGGTGCTCCCCACTCACTCTGCAGCTACTTTCATACGTGATTCGTGAAAGTTATTAGTGATTTGCGTCAACACTCGATTATTATTGTAAAATGTCAAGCCCTACATGGGTTGAAAGTTGTATAGAATGCGGCAGGTCTAGTTCTGCGGGTCCAATTCTTGCACCCGTGACCACGGGACCGCGGAAGGTCGCTGACTTTGCATGTTTTATGGCTGTGCATTTGTGTTTGATGTCTGCGTAATGTAATGTCAATAGCGAGGTTGTAGTTTGTTGAAAGAGATTTGTAGTATAAGAATCGTTTAGTCCTATACTATTAAATGTGCAATATTTGTATAAGTAAACATAGTGAAAGAGACCGTAAAGTTAAAACCTAACACGTATTCAGTGCAACATTTTAGACCCGGGGGCACATAATACATTTTTAACGGTATTTGTTTTTATTAAATCAATTACCCGTACACTTTGACCGTGTTTGCACATTTGAAATTTAACAAACATGTTTTTAAAATCGAAAATATGCTTGTTTTTTGCATTTCAGCTTTCTCATGTCGGATTTTTAGTTTTTCAACTACTTTTCTTTATCACAAAGGCTTCTGATCAGATGTGTTCCTCTTCTTTAGAATTGAACCAGTCATGAAAAAAAAAGGATGCGGGCCCTAACTATGTGAAGGTAACATTACACATTTATAAGTGTTACAAGTTAAATGCTTTATACTTATGAATTCGTACCACTAATCTACTCATGCGTTATATTTCATTAAAACTGATATTAGCTAAGCTATTTCAACACCACGACGAAAACATTAGACAGAGGTATTATTTTTCCACTTTTTCTGTATAATTTTTCAAGTAACGCAAGAACGGTAAACGTTTAATGTAACATCCTTTGAAGATGTAGAAAACGTTTAAACCGTTTAAAATGATAGATGTCAGTCAGACACTTAATTTATTTCGGCAATTCTTTTCTTTGCTCGCTATTGCATAATCTGTTTAGTCGAAAAACGGTCGGTTAGAGAAATAGCTCAACTTTTTAAATGTTCAAGTTAATTTTGTTTGAAAGGTGTTATGCAACGACTTTGCTGATTGATTAATTAATTTTTATTTTACGGTTATTAATATGCACTATCTGGAGTTAAAACTTATTTTAAAAATGTCGGAAGTTATTTTTATTAACAGAAAGGTGAAAGTTGATATCTTTACCTAACAGCGACAAAGTTAAAAATACGTTTGTATGAACTGTAACATGTATGTCCATTTCTATGTGACCTAATAATTCCTGAAGGGATAAGCGAAATCGAATAGATTATTCGTCCTTAGATTCGTATTGGTGGCCCAAGTAAATAAAATTAAAAAATACAAAGAAAAAGGTGATTTGGGGTACCACATTGTGGAATTCAATTTTTTAATAATAAACAATTGCTACAACTAATGATAAACCTAGTTAATTAAATAATATTTAATCATAAAATACCGTTACGCAATAATAAACATTAATTGGATTTTTTTTATGGTGACATCAGCTTTGAAAACCCAAGTGTAAGTATACGCCAGTTATTAGGTCTATAAACAATGGCATGTATTTAAATCGATATCTGAATATTCCCTTTTTTCGAACAACGAAATATTACAAAGTTAAACCGAAAATACTGAGTGCACACATATAATGCACACTAAATAAATCAAATTCAATATACTGTTTAATGGTATATGCAGAACTGTTTTACTGAACTAGTAACAACCTAACCTAACATAACCTTACCAATAAAAAAATAATTATTGGCTCACATGACTGTGAAAATGTACTTAAGATAAGCAAAAAACACCTAATATAACCTAACCTTATCTGAACGATTTAGAGTTCAAGTTGAAATTAATTGATATACAATTCGTATTTTTACGAATTTGATGAAAAAGGTCATCACGTTTAGTGTTATTTTTTTTGTTTTTTTTTTGTAGGACATGTTTAGTTAATCAATTGGTTTTTTTGCATAGTATTAATTTTTCTGGTATGCATTCAGTTAATTAGTGGAGTCACCTAGTATGCTGAAAACTATACAGATGTACATTTAAAAATATCCCATAATAAACAATGTATTTTAATTTCCTAAAACACTGTCTTAAATTCTCAGCAGTGCTTAAAAACGTATCAAACAAACGCCTAATTAGTCATACTGATAAGATTACAAATTCAGGGACAAAATGTTTTAATTCCCAGACTATTAATAGACAAAATTCTCACTGCACAAGTTCAGAATGAGTACCTGACATTGTGCAACGACAATTAACACTGCACAAGTGCAGAATGAGTAACATTGTGTAAAGATCATGTCTCACTGTGAAATTTTTATGTTACACCATAATATTGCAGTCAGTATAATGTATCATTTTCTGAAGTTGCAACAAGTATTGCATAGACTTAGAATTACACTGAGGGATCCGATAACTTGAGATTGCCGCATTGTTTAGTGGTCATAAGTGCCACTGCAGTACATGAGGTTTAGGCATCAATTTCCAGGTTGAACGAAGTGTTATTGGGTATTTTAAAAATAATTTTTTGAGCAGCAGACACGGAGTCTAGATACCTACGTGCCCGGTTTATGGTAAATAGGCTTGCCCGTTATTACATGGGACACAAATATACTTATCTGGCGAAATGTGGGTGTATTTATGGTGAAAATAAATGCAAGCTACCTTGAGCGAGTTGGTGGAGCTTGCGTCACTCCCCGCGACCGCGAAACGCATCCCCGCAATGCACCCTCGTAATTTTGTAGGGTAACTATACGTTTCAAATAGTAAGGACTGTCCAGCCCGATTTGTTATCACCTGTTTTTTTTATATTTATATGGTTATCGCCATACAAAAATATGTTCGGGAATAAAGATATGCGATTTACAAAAAAAGAAACAATTGATTGGACTAAAAAATAAACCACTATAACCTGAGTATGTTGCCAAAAAATCAGAACGATCGAAGTATTTTAGGATGCTTTTTACTCGTTAAAAGAAATTTTTAGAGGTAATTATGCTTTAACTTGAGAGAATTCACGTGGTGCACATGTGTCATAAAAAGTCGTACAGTTACATTTCCAACCGGCCCGACTGGATCCGTGACATAATACACTTTCACTGAATGGCACCCAAAGGCGTGCCTTTAATCTCAGCAACTGTTACGGGCATTGTATGCCTTCCTTAAATGTTACAGAACTATTACATCTTGTACTTCCCTGATCTTTAAAGAGATAGTTTATAAATAGGTCTTCTGTTGGCATTTAGCTAGGTCGATTTGAAGATCTTCTTCTATTGCTAACATACTGTTATTATAACATACAAAATCGGGACATAAACTAAAATTTGTGTTAATCTAGGTTATAAACTATATGTGTACCAAATTTTATCCAAATTCGTTCAGTAGTTTAAGCGTGAAAGAGTAACAAACGTTCTCACAAACTTTCGCATTTATAATACTAGCGTCAAATTATCCCACAGCAAGATAAAATCGGGATAAAAACTATCCCATGTGTTAATCCAGGTTATAAACTATCTGTGGACCAAATTTTATCCAAATCTGTTCAGTAGTTTTTACGGGATGAGTAACAAACACACTTATAAACTTTCGCCTTAATAATATTAATGTGATAGTGTGATATTAGTGTGATTGTTGGAATAGGATAGAACGACTGCTTCGGTGGTGTAGAGGTAGCAAGCATGACTGCTATACATGAGGACTTATTATCGGTTTGATTCCTAAGTTTGGCAAAGTGTTATTGTGTTTTTGCGTCAAGAATATCTCAGAATCTGGATTAGTTCCCGGTTGATGGCAATAGGCTAGCCCACTATTTCCTTATTACATAGGACTTAGACATAACGGTAGAAATGTGGGTGTGTACTATAACATCTCTGCCAACTCTTCAGGTGTTACAGGCGTGATGTTACGTGTTGAAATTAAGTTAGTCTTTTATCCAGGTCAATAGATTTGAAGATAACTTCCATTGCAAATATACTGTTATGACTAACAGAAAAGAAGCTAGAAAGTCACGCTTGAAGTACCTTCTCAAATGAAGAGGTGCTTTGAAGTAATAAAGTGAGGTAGACATAGGTTATTTAACTTGGAGAAATAGAGTATGTAGCAATGTGTTCTTCCTTATTAGCACAACATTGATGTAATCAGAATTTGCACATAGAGAAATATTTTAACCTCTTCTGACCCGGAAGGAATTTGAGATTCAAATAATTTGATAGAAACAAACAATGAAAGAAGAATATTTCCTCAAAGTATGGGAAAATAGGAAATGGTTGCAATCTTTCTTATATTGTCGTCGGAGTGCTATTGCAATAGCCATCAAACTAAACATTATTTAGGGTAATAGCGATGTTTACTGACTTAAAAAAATGTGATTCTAATTAGCCCGTCAGTTAGATTATCGAAAAATATTGGATACGTGTTTTTTGTTTTATCAAATTAATAAAAATTGACGAAGATAAGACGCGTCAAAGATCATGAGTGGGGGTTGTGACGTCATTTGTTGGTGAAAATGTACTACCATGTGACGTTTTCGAGGAATTCACGAGTTTTCGAAGCATTGTATCGTCTTCATTTTTTGTTTATGTGAAAAAAGAAAAACTACGTGTCCAATAGTTTTTGAAAATTTATCTGACGGACTAATTATAATTTTTTGTCCGATCCCCTATTGATCGTCCGTCTGTTAGATTGTCGAAAAATATTGGATACGTATTTTTTGTTTTATCAAATCAATTAAAATTTACGAAGATAAAACGCGTCAAAGATTTGAGTGGGAGTTGGTGACGTCACTGACCGCTAAAAAATGTCATACTAATGTCTTAGAGTATGACGTCACACGAGTTTTCAAAGCACTGTAACGTCTAATTCGTAATTGTTCGTCGTAATTGTTTGTTTACGTGAAAAAAGAAAAAAATACGTGTCCAATATTTTTTGGTAATCTATATGACGTAAGTACTAATTAGTTTTTTTTTTGTTAACTACCCTATTATAAAAAAATATAATATCACGACTAATTCACGAAGGGTTTGGCAGAGGTATACCCGTATACTTAATATTCCCCTACCTAATAGTTCCCTGCAGTGGGAACATTATAGGCTGATAATGATGATACTTAATAGTACACCCATATTTCGCCAATTATGTTTAAGTCTTGTAGGAATAGGATCTGATCTCATCAACTGGGCACAAATCCAGGCTCCTTGGCTAGTAATGAAAACTTCCTGATGAATAACCCGATAACACTTTGCCCGACCTGGCAATAGAACCCACGACCAGGCTTGTGACCACTCGACCTACGAGGCAGTCTACAAAAAATGGTTGCAATCTTCCTTAGGACTGTTCTCTCGAAAATAGCGTGCAGATCAAGCAGCTTTTCGCCGGCACTTACAGAAATATTACATCTGAGAAAAATTGTTATTAATCTACATGATGAGGTACGTAATTTGGTTAAGCCATAATTTTTCTATCGGTATCATTTAAGACGAAAAAATATCCACAAAATCACCTCCACAGTCCAAATCGTTAAGATGAACCATTTTACTAAATCATCTACACTAATATTATAAAGAGTAAATATTTGTATTTTTATGTATGTTTGTAATGAATAATCTCAAAAACTACTGCGTTGATTTCTAAAATTCTCTCACCATTGGAAAGCTACATTCATCATCCTAAGGGGACGTGAACTACGCCGGTGACACCGCGTGACGTCCGCTAGTTTTTTTATAAAAACAATATTAAAAAAATATCTACTGCTTTTCAGTACAAAGGAAAATGATTCGGTTTTGTTATTTTTTAAAAACATGTATATTGTTTAAAGTCCGTGGCTACGACGGAGAGGGGTAGTTACCTCCACCTAAATATAAAGGGTGTAAAAGTACCCTTAACGCAAACGAAGGGCACTTGTTCTCCCCACCACTGCGATAATTTTTTGGTTCTAGACCATACCTGGGAACCCCCTAGTTACTGAGATATTGGGGGTCAAAGTTCCAAATTTTGCACAGCTGTTTAGCTGTTTGTGTAAATACTAGTTTTTCAGGTTATAACTTTACTTAAATAACCTCCTCCCTTTACTATTCAAAGCTAGGACAATGTTTTAAGAGTGCTACATTGAGTTTAACGGTAAAATGTGATTTTTGACCCCAAAAAAAAAGTCAATTCGCAGCAAAAATGTTTGCGTAGGAGCACTTAGTTTGATGTACAGAATGCTTGGTTGACGTATGTGTGAAGGGTTAATTTACACCCTGTAAATGGTCATTGGCATAATCACAAGGCTTAAACTGTCTTCCGACTGACATTGCAATACGGCATCAAACAGAAAATTATCAGGGAAAATGCAAAATCCATTCCATACACAGTTATTTGTCTGTCAAGTGTTTGAGTTATTTCGTCATGTAAAACATCTATTTCCGTTTGAAAGGGAAAGTCTTACATAAATGAGGACGTCGCTGCGGTTTTTGGGTATGGAAACGGACCAATGAATGTCAAACGTGTCGTAATAAGCATAATATTAAGGTTGAAAATCATGCTCAAGGTTAAGACAACATCGTTTTTTGCGAAAAGGCTTAAAAGTACCGTTGTTGAGAGATTTTTTTGATTCTTGAGTTCATTGATAAATGAAAGTAGGAGTGATAGCTTAGTGCATTGACCGTGGGTCTGCTGAGTCATAGGTCTCGACTTCGAACCCAAGACGGGCACCTCTGGATTTTCAGATTCATGTGCGTATTGTTTCCTTACTAAACAAAATATTCTTCTGTTTAGTCCGTCAGTTAGATTATCGAAAAATATTGGATACGTGTTTTATGTTTTATCAAATTAATAAAAAATGACGAAGATAAAACGCGTCAAAGATCATGGGTGGGAGCTTTTGACGTCACTACGTGGTAAAAAATGCAGTGCGATATAACTTCACACGAGTTTTCGAAACACTGTATCGTTAATGAGAAAAAAGAACAAAAATATCTGACGGACTTATTAGATTTTTTTTATCAACTACCGTATTCTCATTTGCTTCGGTAAAAGAAAACATCGTCTTGGGGAACCTAGCATGCCTGAGTCAGAGGCCCAATAATGGCATAAAACTCTAATTGTAGGTTAGGCACTAACCTCGTGATGAAGAAGAATGAAAGTAGATACGGTAAAAGGTAATTGCATAAGAATTATGACGGTCACCCATTGCTATTAAGTGCAGATTAATGTTTTGTTGCTTACTTTCCAATACCGATGAGGTAGACACCTTCGAGTCCTGTTTACACACCACGTGGTCGGCAAGATGCATGATGCCCCTCACAATCTATAATACAGTTTAACAATTACAGAACACTTTGAGACAAAAGTCTAGAAATCTGTTCTGTTTTAGAGTGCCAAAAGAGAAAATGTGTGCGAGACTGCAGACGATGACAAAACAAGAGAAGAATTGCTATTATATTACATAGCTAATAGAAGAATCAAAATTGCTCGCTGAACAGTGCTTTAATCTATAAAACGTTTACGAGAATAAACAACAGGTTTCAAAGAAACAAACCAGGCAAAACACCTGCTAAAATGTCTTCAAGAACAAAGCGAAATGAAGCAGTAGAGAAACACAGTGGAAACTGCAAGAAGACTTGAACTTACTCTTACCACAGTTCACTGACAAGGTCATAATACCGATACAATAGCTCCTCTGAGGGCATTGGCATCGGCTCTTCTGAAACAGCATCTACTACTGAAGACATCACAATCAGCTCTGAAAATAGAAATGCATATATCAAAACACACGCTCTGGCACAATTTAATGACTGTTCGGTGTCATCTTCTGCGTTTAGCTAAAA
This sequence comes from Diarsia rubi, assembly GCA_932274075.1. Taxonomy (NCBI): domain Eukaryota; kingdom Metazoa; phylum Arthropoda; class Insecta; order Lepidoptera; family Noctuidae; genus Diarsia; species Diarsia rubi. The sequence continues at coordinate 18,256,948 of OW026417.1, read as the reverse complement.
CTAGCAATGGAAAAAAACATCAATAGAATGTCTCCATAGAAAAATTGCTTGAGCTGGGTTGTCGATCTAATTTAGCTCGTAAATTGCTTGTAACAAATTTAAAATAAACAAAATGTATTAGTTTTTGGATGGATCGTTAAATCAATAATTAACTTGATTAATAGTTTTACTATTTATAGATTGTTTCCCGACAATGTTATACACTGATCAAGTCCGTGAGCTATAAAATATACTAAAATTACAAACCATTGCTCTGGAAATTACCTAGCAGACTTTGAATGCCGCTCAAACACATAAAAAAACACATCACAATCTATCACATGAGTCTACAAATGTAATCTCCAGTAATTATACTTTCTATATAAATTAGCTGCTAAATTATTAATGACACTGTGTTTCAATATTACTTACTTGATTAGAACCCGGAATCTCTCTCTTTCAAGATCTAAGTCTATGATAAGTTTTACTCTGAGCATAGTAATTATTTGCATATTAGCGTCGGATTTGATATGTGTCATTCTTAACCGTTCACGTACATCGGAAGGTCATATAGTCATGAGAAATATGATTCCTAAATTCTTCTCAAAATTATCTTCGTTATCAGGTTCAGTTGGGCACAAGGAACCTTTGAAGTTTCAATACATTCTACTTTATTGGGGTCTGCTACCAGTCTATAGAGGTAGCTGAATATATTAGGATTGTCCAGGGGTAATCCCCTTGATAAGACTGGCAGTCCAAAACAGACAATATATAAAAAAAAAACAATTAAAAAGCGAAAGTAGTTTTTATTTTGGGAACGTTAGGATTCAGTGTTTGACCTTGATTTCCCGTGTTTTATCTTAATTGTTAATTTATAGGTTAATCATATTCCACAAGAATTAAGAGTCGAGACGAATAAGAACACAAAACCCTACCTAAAAAGCTGCAACTTTGGCACCGTTTTACAATACCAACCAATTTCGTATTCAGCACAAGAATTATGGTATTTAAAATTTAAATATATTCAAGTACAAATTGTTGCCAAAAGTAAAAGTCTCGTCAATAAACAATAAGGTAAGTGGTCGAATGCAACCTCCTTGGCTGTTTAACCGACTGAGGATGATAAACGTTGGGTTTCAGTTATGTAAGAATAATCAGTGCCCAGTATTGCCTGACCCCTCTTCTCACACCACTTGCTGGCTTCTGCTATTTATGAGGGGTCAGGTCTTTAACTGTACCAGCTGCCTGGTATCGCAAACAACTCAGTCGTGATAAATTGGGCATCAACAAATTGTAATTTATTGCTTAGAATTACTCCATGTATCTAATCAATACGTAATAGTGCTTCATGTATTCATTTAACCTGATATAAAATGCCACATGTGTCTATCATGAATTTATGAGGTCAGTGTGAAATTTGGTACAAACATAACATAACATCACACCACTTATACCCAAAGTGAATATAATGGTGCACCCACATTTCGGCATTTATAATAGAGGGCGAGCCTGTTGCCTTTAACTGGGCACAAATCCTGATACTGCGAATTTCTGCGACGGAAAACCCAATAACATTCTGCTCGAGCTGGGAATAGAACCCGGGAACTTATGCTCAATATTATCTTTTGTGGTCACTGGAACAACGATGCCAATTTACTTAGTAAGAATGTTTTACATGTAAATTACAAAATATGGTGTAATAAGTTTTTGGTTGCCTACTTACTATTTACCACATTTTCAATAATGTATCTAAATGGCTAGGTATTCAGCTGTTCTAAAAGAGTTCCATTTTTCATCAGAGTTATTTGTAAATTCATGTAAATATGAGGAAATAATAAGAATGTTATTTAAAAGCGAATAAGTGATAGACTTGTTTGGTACAGGGGTGACTGTGACTTGAATAAAAACTATTGTAATTTTCAAAACGAAAATCATTTTTTTTTATTGCTTTTGTCCTCTATCCAACTTTTGGGGGATCCCCGGAAGAATAACCATTCATTAGATTTAACAAAGTCTTTCTTAATTAACATACGAAGAGACTATTCATATTAAAATTAAGACTATAAAATTGAAAAGTTAAATTAGGCATGAATAAAAAAAATAAAATTGAAAAGTAGGATGCTAGGTGATCTAGAAAATAAATGTCAAGTTTTACGCAAGAATGCTAGGAAATAAAGTTTATGTAATAATGGCCTAGATGAAACTCTAAACGTTGATATAACAGGTGATAAGAACTAGGTAGTAAGAGGCTCGTAATTGGAGGATCGTGACTTAAAGTCAATAGGGTTACAATATTGCCAAGAATACAATAAATTTAACCAGATGTAAAACGGCTTTCCGTTTTCTATAAGCTTACTCGTTATCACTGAACACGGGCGAGGCAAAAGGAGTATGTTAGGGTCATAGCAGGTGGCGTTCACTTTGTTCTGTCTACCCTCATGGGAAAAAGTCGTGTTTAAGTATGTACAATTGCAATTACCCACAGTAAGGTCTAACAGGGAAATTTCCAGTATCATATAATATTGAAGATATCCTACACTACGCAATTAAAATTAGCCGGGAACACCGAAAAGCACTGTGCAAATGTTTTCTCTTTAGCCAGAATAATAAACAAAAAGTAATTAACCATTGAGACAATTTATTTGCTTAGCACTTATGAACACAAAAAAAAATATTGTCATTTTTTTTACCATTGAAACGGTAGGACCTATTAAAAGTGATATTCTATCGACGAAAAAGAAGATGGAAAAGCTTTGAAAAAAGTTGGGACTGTGCTTACGAAAAGCACGATAATCTCGTTACATACTCCTGCACATGTACAAAATGTTTAGAAAGCAATTCTCACTTCTCTATGACAGTTTAAAAGCAACTTTATTACGTAAGTTACTATAACTGCAAGTCACATAATCACACATTTACTACTCTTAGGTACATTTCTATACCTGAAGCCTAAGTAATTACGACTTTCATGCTAATAAGGCCTTGACATAGTAAACTTTTGGCCACGATGAAAATAAATTCATCGTCAAATCGTTCGTGCTAGAAAATAAGTCATCACTCATCATTAATAGCCATTAAAGTTTTGTCACTGTTTTACGATTACTTATTTATCTCTTAATATTTGTAGGTGCCAACGTTTAAAATTCAGCACGTGCTTCGAAAAGTCGCGTCAAGTCGTATGACGTCACAAGGTTTATTACTTTTTTACCCACAAAGTGACGTCAAAAGCCATGACTGACTGACACGTTTTATTTTCGTCAATTTTTATTAATTTGATAAAACAAAAAACACGTACCTATCCAATATTTTTAGATAATCTAACAGACGGATTAATTAGATTTTTTTGGTAAAAAATACCCTATTTGCGACAAATTTACTCTTCATCTACCTTTTACGTTCTTTGTAACGCTGTTCTATGAAGGTTTTTTTTTTTTATAACGTTACCACTCTAGGAATTTCTCCTGTACCGTGGGTGAGTATACAGACATTAAACTCACATACACAAATACCCAGACCCGAAACAACTACCTGTAGGTCATACAAATATTTGTTCCGTGCGGGGATCGAATCCGCGACACATAGCGCAGCAGTCAACATTTTTTATTACTTTTAGGCTCCGTGGCTGATACGGAATCCAAACCAGAAACTCACGCTCAGCAGACGTGACTGCAACCACTAAACTACTCTGTATTTAATCCCGCACTGTGAAAAAAAGATTGTAACTACCGCATGTGTCTCCCACGATAGTATTCATTACGACTACCGGTCGAGTTGTGTAACCATGATGCTTTTCGTATGAAGCTTATGCAACCTCTCAGTTCCGGTGGATCGGGACCTCTGACCGACCCCATTGCGCAATAGATTGAACTTAATAGATATGTTCTACTTTGCGTATTTTTATTTATGAGCTTATGTTTATTGATTTTGTAACGATATCTTGATCGCGTTAGGTAATATTGTTTGCCGATTTTATAGGCGCCAGCATATTTTGCTACTAAATTATGTATTGGATGGGAAATTCTTACTTATTGCTGTGAATATTTTAGTTTTAAACATATGAAAACGATGTACATAAAGGGTGTAAAAGTACCCTTAACGCAAACGAAAGGCACTTGTTCTCCCCACCACTGCGTTATTTTTTTGTTTCTAGACCATACGAGTACCTAGTTACGGAGATATTGTGGGTCAAAGTTCCAAATTTTGCACAGCTGTTTTTGTAAATACTGGTTTTTCAGGTTATAACTTTACTTAAATTACCTCCATGACCCTTTTACTATTAAAAACATCCACTAGCACAATGTTTTAATTGTGCTACATTAAGTTTTACCGTAAAATGTGAACCCCAAAAGAAAAGTCGTTTCCCAGCAAACATTTTTGCGTAGGGGTACATATCCCTTGGTATGTCTGGTTGTTAGACTTTTGGGCCACTAACTAGCAATTACGCCAAAATCCAAAGATCTCAAAATGACATCAAGGACCATCGGCTTAACGTGCTTCCCGAGGCACGGACGAAACTACTTATGTAAGTACTTATTCGAGCCTACTAAGTTCCACCAGTCATTCACACCCAGACTTCTCAATCTAATCTTACTGAGATACACATACCTACACAAATTACTGTCACAGTACACCACTTGAGACAGTACCTAATTAAATCATTTCCTGACAATCATCCAGTGTTTTTGTCGAAATAAGTATAACGAACGTTTACGCAATAACTTTTACCAATATACGTACAAGCTCCTTGACTATTAGTTTACATAATATAAGGGGCAGTTGTTTTTGTTGACATTCTAGTTTTTTCTTCATAATCATAACAAGTTTTTTTTGCGGGCACAGTGAGTTATACGTTTTTTGTATTACAGCATGATTTTCGAAAGATTAACCTCGTCATATAACCGCATTTTTTTTGTTCTGACCTTTATATGTCAGTTATATGTCATAATCGCCTGCTCCTATCACATATAAGAGCTACGTCAGATAAATTCATATTCATAAATTTCTTGTAGCAGTAATCTGTGGGCTGCAGCTGCATCTGGCATTATGCTGAGCTGAGACCCTTTTGGCATTATCAGTTTTGTTTTTTTTTTTAATCGTATAATACAGGTTTAGGCCTAGTTTGGGAGTAAGGATCAGATTTGTGACACTTAGGTACATTTGTGTGTTTTGTTATTGTGACTGACTTGTAATATGTACTTTAAGTGATTTTTTATTTGTGTAAGTAATTAATATTTAAGGTTAATAAGGTATTTTTGTTTTGAATGCCCAATAAACACAATTTTCTTTTCTTTGTCCAATCTTATAAACCTTCATTAAGTCATCGGCAAATAAAGCAAAAAATATTAATTATACCTATCTCAATATCGATACCTCAGAAATTAACTGCCGACCTTCAGAAGATAAAATTTAGGACCTATTCAGCATCAACTACCATTCAAAATTGAAACTAATTCCCTTTGTCAAGGTACAGTCAGTGTCCACCATTACCTGACCCCTCTTTTTTCTTTGAACGAATGGTCAGGTAATGTTGGGCACTGACTGTACTATAATTCGTTGCAACAAAGTGTGTGTCTCCTTACCGTCTAGCTGCGACGGGTACTTGTGAGCGGCGGTGGCGGCGTATCCCGTGGGCACGGATGGTCCAGTGAAGTGCGCGGGCGCAGTGGGCGCGCCGTACGAGGTAGGGGGCCCGTACTCCACGTGCGAGGGAGGGGGGCCGTATACCGCTGTCGCTGGAAAATTAAAGGGAACTATTTTAGATACCGCGGCCCCGGAACATAAAAGGCTTAGAAGACACATGGGTGGTTTTTATTTAGTAGAAGTCTGACACTCCCTAAGCTTTCGCTCCGCCCTGAGCGGGAGTCATTTGACGTTTTTACAAACACAAAAACATACACGTTAAACACATAACCCTGCTGGGCTTCGCCGCAGTCGGGTAAAAAGGGGAGCGATTTTAGTCATTGATAGTTGGATAGATGATTATACAATATTGCAAATTCTTTGGGTACAGCGGTGGTCTTATCGATATGTTCCTGACGTCATCAGTCAGTGTTACCCGACTTTCCTAAACACTACACAAAATTTAAAAAATTAAATTGGAAATTAATTTGGAAATTTGTGTGGGAAAGCGACAGAGCTATACAGCCTAGCGGCATCTCTTTTCCACATTGGAATTAGACTACAACAATCCTACCTTTAGCTGTCATGGTAGGTCATCGAAGGGCATATGTGTAAAGTACAGTCACGACCATAAATACACACACGCTTGTACCAAAATGTATTTATTTTAAACTATTGATGTAAATGTTTTACCTACTCTTCTTAAACCTTAATACTTTCAAGAAATAAATCCTTTTGAAGTTGCAATAAATTGCACGAGAAAATTAACTTTTGAACTTTAAGTAAGTGTACGATATTTTTGATGGTGACTGTTTGTGTCCGGAATTTTATACGTCTAGCCAGATAAAACTGACATAAAAACAGAACATTTTTTACATAGATAATCTATTTTATTTTCTATTAACAACTACTTTTGATACAGTTAGTTAATAATTTGTGAAAAAAGGTTTCTGTGAAGTCTGACATAGGTACTTACTGAATAACATTGACCGTATTAGAAAATAATTATAGGTTTAAATACGCATTCAAATAAAATTTTGTAAATTGTGAAACTATTTTAGGAATATATAATATAAACAAAATAATTATAAACTACTATAGAATAACACGTTCAAATAAATAATTATTTGTATTCTAATTTTAAATCTATCGCTTTGTGTTCACTATTATAATAAATAGCTTTAAAATACGTAAATTGTATGTAGTTTGGCATTTACTGCAGTTTTTACCCGACTACGTCAAAACCAAAAATGAAGGGTTATGATTTTACCAGTCCGCGTGTGTGTGTTTAAATATGTAAACGCTTGATTTTTTTTTTTAAATGGGACAAGCCCGCCTCACTATTCCCAAACCACTGTAACTTCTGTAAGCCAGAATCAACAGTGGCGACCACAAGAAAAGCGCCGAGACAATGAAGCTCGACGAAGTCCCAGAGAAATGATTTGACTGTCTTGGATCCCGCAACGAAATTAATCGAAGTAAACGCTTGATTGTAAAGCACTCAAGAAAATAGCTTTTATATATATTAAGCGGGCCTTTCCTTTAACCTCAAACTTGTCCAGGACAGAGATGAGCTGACCCAAAACAATTTGAAAGATTTTCTTTTTCTTAATCCGCTTTCTAAAATTAAAGTAGCATATCAGTTAGCAGTCAGAGTCCCATCAAGATCGGTTCAGCCTTTTCGGCGATTAGCTGGAAAAAACAGACAGATCGACAGACGGACAAACATACAAATACTTTCAATTATTTATTTATTTATGTACACACAAAATACAAAAAAAGCATCAAGGCTTCATATGCATTCAATAAAAAAAAAGTTATTATTTTGAAATGAAAACAGACACTTTTTTTTTTTTTGGTGGGTGTGAAATCATCGAATAACCCCTCCCGCTCTTGGGCAGAGCGAAAGGGAGTGTCAGACTTCTACTGACTAAAAACCACCCATGTTCCTTCTTCGCCCTGTATGTCGAGGCCGCGATAACCGGTGGACTACCCGCGGCCCAAAACAGACACTTTAACTTTATTTCTTGTATGTAGGTATAGATAGATATTATAAATTGTAAATGTAGATTACACTGCCATTACAACAATGTAAGTGACCTCATAACCAAACAATTACCTCAACAAGATAACATATACCTAGATACTGTCCCATTTTCCCTTGGGAAACTGACTTGATAATATCGATAAGCGTTACGACTATAATAACCACACATTGCGTAACGTTACAGGACAATATATTTAAAAACAAGATGACGTTTTATTATGTGATAGGTTAATAACATACCAACGCGGTAATGGGGAATACTTTGAAAAGTGCAACGAAGATAATAGTTACGGTTAATTTTTCCCGTTGGTTTATGACATGGCGTCAAAATAAATGACGTCACTGTGCTTAATTGGAAGTTATTGATTGGTGAAGTATGTAGGGCATAAGTGCAGATGCCATGAAATTTCATGTGAATTCAGTTGATGACGTGGGCGACGACAACTTACCTTACTATTTTTTCATATATTAAAAAAAAAAACGTTGTCCCACTCTAGGAATTTCTCCTGTATCGTGGGTGCGGCTACAAACATTTAAACTCATACACAAACACACCCAGACCCGAAACAACTATCTGTAAGCCATACAAATATTTGTTCCGTGCGGGGATCGAACCCGCGACACGCAGCGCAGCAGTACAATCACTTAGTCACTGCGCTAACCGTACCAGTCCCCGTACTAACTGGTTTATGGATGTCAGATAGGCCGTCGCTAAATGTAAAATACTGGAATTAAGTTTCATTCAGTGAAGAAGCCGACCCCAAAATAATTAGCAAAAGGCTTTGCAGGTGATCTTACGTAGCTAACTATAATAAGACTGAAGAGTTACTACAGATATCAGTAAACTAGTATGTTCATAATATATTTATGCAAACTTTCATAAACACAAGTTTGACCATATTTATCTCACCCTCTCTCTCTCTCACACACATACACACACACACATACACACACACACACACACATACGTACACATGCACACACACATACATAGGTACATTAAAAATGTATTGTGATTTAATGATTATTTACTGTGCTTATCTTACAACTACTGTCGCAAGTTCAATTCATAGGCGAGGACGCTGGCACCCTAAACACAAGTTAAATCTTACATTGGGTGCCAGAGCTTATCGAAAACACTCTTTTCCTAGTTGTACAGCTCTATAGTGTTAAAATAAGTGTTTTTATGTACAATTTAAGAAAATAAAAATATATATATTTTTTTTTTTAACGTAAGAAAATGAATTACAATGAAAATCGAAATCTAAAATGACTTCCTCTTTAATTTTATTTATTGCATACTATCAAGTGGAGTTCACAATGTACTTAAATGAATAGCAGTACTATTTATAGAATAATTGTTTTTATAAATTATAGAAAAAATCGTAACAGAAACCAAGACTTAATTGTTAACAATAATTTATTATGAAAACATTTATATTTACTGATTTTATATTAGAAGACAAACAGTGTGCCTAAGACCCATTTACACTTTAAAAAATGTTTTATTGAAATGAAAGTTGTTAACATTCATGCCTATTTAATTCAACTGCGTTTAATCAAAAAAAAGTCTGTTTTCATACAGTTTTAACATATTATTTAATTTACGGCCTATTACTATTGACAATCTTCCTTTTAATTAGGTTTGACCCAGATTGAACAACTGTACTTTGTGGTTTGGCAATTGAAAACTGTTTGTGTAAAAACAGCTGATGATTACAATACTGAACAAAATTAATGTCTAAACTATTGCATTGATTAACATCAACATAAGGGCTTTAGTCAGAAAGGCGGAATACAAATTTTTAGTAATCAAGAGTTTTACTTTTTCTGATTCATCATCGACCTATATTGTTCCCACTGCAGGGACTCAAGCCTCCTCTCTCTAGGAGAGGGATAGGCTATAATTTACCACGCGGGCCCAGTGCGGATCGGTAGATGTGACATATCTTCGAATTTTTGGTTCTAAGATATGCCGGTTTCCTCACGATGTTTTCCTTTCCTTGTTTGAGAGCAGTGGCGATCAAATAAATTAGACGAAGTAATGCGCCTGGCTGGGTCCAAACCCACGACCAACTGTTCGTAAGTCGGGGCCGCCACCACTGGGCCACCACTGCTCAACTGGGCCACCACTGCTCACTGGGCCACCACTGCTCTAGAACTCTTTCTAATTTAGAATTCTTAATTATTATTCTTCTTGTTTGTTGATTGATTGTTGTTTTTCGTTCTTTATCCTACACCCATTAGGATATTATATTTATCTTCGAAGTTATTCATGTCTGAGTAATAAATATGGCAGTCATTTTGTGATAAGGGAATGCCATCTGTGCATCAGTAGCAATATTTGACTTACTTATCACACAGGTAATTATAAATGTAGTAACATGCTATTGATAAACTAAGTACATTATAACCTATTAACACAAATGTTACATAAACTAAATATGTAAAATAAGATTACTACTTCCTTGGGAAGTTTAATTAACTATTACATCTAGATGACATAACACTCAATTGATCAAAAAGTAAACAGATACTTTATTAGGTAACATTATTAATAGCTCTAATAAATAATAACTAAAGATTAATTTGTACTTTTACGTGGAGCCCCTTCATAAGTCCCGCTGAGTAGCTTGGAGAGTGTCGCACAAAAACCTTTATCAATAAGATTAAACGAATTAAATTAAATGGTTTATGCCTTCTATTCAAGCCGCGTCACTTTTTTGCTGCATCTTGAAGCACCATCAATAACTTAATCGATTTCGATTTTGATGTCAAGTTCTAATGACACATCGACAATTTTCAGTAACACCACGCTACAAGGAAACGTAATGCCTAATAGTGCGCTTTAATGAGCCAGGTGCTTAAAAATGTTAGTGAATATAGGCATAAAAAGGTTAATCGTGTACTGAAAAAGCAGTTTTTTTTTAAATAAACGGTATAGTCCTCAAACTAATATAAATCAAAGCATTTATTTCAAGTAGGTCAGCTACAGGCACTTTTGAAGTGTCCGTTTTAATTCTAACACAAGAGATTGGGCTACACCAAATAGGAAAAAACCAAGAATTCTTCAAAAATAATTTACATGCCTAGGTGATAAGACACACGACAAGAAAGGAGCAAAAACTAACTACCAAATTATTTACAGTACTCACAGTGTGGTTTCTTGTTACTAAGAGCAGCCGAGCTGACGATCTTCTTGCCGAGGTTGCTGACAGCGTCACCCTTCACCGAGATGACCTTGCCGAGCGTGGCAGCCAGTGCACCACCTCCCTTGATCAGCTGCCCCTTCAGGATCGTCACTCCACCAGTAATGGCCTTCACGGCTTGGAACAGTGTGTAGAGGATTGACTTCTTTAAGCCCCAGTAATCGTACTTTTCTTCTTGCTGATGCTAAAAAGGATAGTGTGTTAATTTTTTATAGTTTTAGGAGATGATTTTGATTCGGGTTGTGAGTAGTAGTAGTATTAAGTCTTGCAAGTCTTTAAATTAAATGTAAAATAAAGTTAAGGGAGATGATACGGACGACCAATCGACGAAAAAGAACAGTGATCGTTTTGTGATTCGGTACTAAGTGAATAAAGAACTACTTTGAAATCTACCCAATGGTAACTTATCTAAAAAAAAAATTATATATAATAATGTATATTAATTTCTTCATAGTTTCTGATGGCCTATTTGAACTACGAGCTTCAGACTGATTCTAAGATATTTAATAGACGGACAATTGTTTCTGTTTTCCTTTGTTTTATTAGTTGTAAGTCCTCAATAAAATAAATAATAATATTTTTCCATATCTTACCGGTTCATAGTTATAACCGTGGCCTTCCTCCCCATGTCCACTGTTCTTACTGGAGGCTGACGAGATGAAGGCTGACGCTTGTCCCAGCAGCCCGACCTTGCTTTGTAGCCCTGATGACGCTTTAGACACCACTGACGTTAGCGCTGCTTGAGCTGACGAACGTTTTGTCCTGGTGGCCAAAGAAAAAGTTGAGTTTCTGAAATCTGCGAAGCTTATCTAAATTTCTTGAGATTTTGAACCCTCATACAACTAAAAGTGCACAAAAACGAACATTCAATAACTATAAGGTGGTGTCCTGCGTGTCCTGTTGTTTGTTCACTATAGGAACTGATGGACGCTACCAAAAGCGCCAAAGTATAGGTCAGTTCTTGACCATTTAGATTTCCATCGACACACTATGAAAAGAATACCTACATTGGAGAAAATATTGATGATAGGAGTTAGAGGATACAATCCAATATTATTTTCAATGCATCTGCACTTGTTTGAATATAGGTACTGCTATTGCATATCTTATAACATTGCTTGATAAGATGACTCCGGGTCCAAGCTTCACTAATGCCCTATTGAAGACAACGTTGATGTTGTTTATGAATATGCCATACCTCATAATCTCTTCAGCTGCTAGACCTTCAGCAAGGGTTTCTAGCTGCTGCGGTGACATCCTGCTTATAGCGGCCATGTCGATTATGTCTAGGTATAGCTGAGGACCCTTTGCTGGCGCCGGAGCGGCCAGCGAGGATGCCAGGCACGCCACGCAGATCCACATCTGGGGAAGAAAAAAAGGTTAAGCTAGTAAATAGTTTGGATGAAGGGCTTCAAATATATACCATAACCGGCTAAAACTAACACTCGTAGGTATGTCGTTGGCAATCTTAAAGCTCTCATAGATCTTTAAGGAGTGACATTTAAAAAAATCTTAATATTGATAACGATCCGATTAAGCCTTTTGTTAAGCTGAATATTTTTAAAAGAATGTTGTCACTTACTGGATTCCTTATGATGTATGATCCATTATAAGGAATACTTTTAGTGTCAATGAATTTTTCATAATGAAATATATCAATTGGCATAGTTCAACTTTTGGTTTTGTATTTTACGAACAAAAATATTAAGAGTAGCTGTTTTGTCCTGTCCTACTCTTACATCACGTTTGGTTACAAAGAAGGCAGACGACTCAAAGAACAAAGCACTTACTAAGACCATTGTCAGCAACATACGTAAAGCTAGTTTAAATAATTGTGCTCGGTAACACATTTAAAAATAACCGCTCTTTGCGACATAACAAGCTTAACAATAAATTACGTAGGAAACGGTAACTTTACATTATTTCAATACACACAGGTCGTTATCGTTTCTACATTTCTTGTACAATTCAGGTAATTTGAAACAATAGCTGTACAGTTATAAACATGATATGATTGTGACGACAGTCTGCGGCCGCGGGCCGAGCCTTGGCAGTGAAAGAAAAGTGAAAGTTTTTTATGCGCGCGCGTCGCTGTGACGTCATACTGCATGGTTCCGCTTGATGGGGCCACGACGTTGCTCGCGACGGAAGCGATCAGCTGGAGACGCAGTTTTGTTAAGTAATTGATTGTTTTTGCTTGTTTTATGTCTATTAGTTTAATTCTGATCTTATCTCTGCTTTACCTAATACAAAACCGTGTAGTAAAAATATTTGTGGAGGATCAACTTAATGTTTTCGACTATGATAGACAGTTATTATGAAAAGCCACCTTGACATTCACCCAATTAAGTTCGTCCACGCGATTTCAAAATCTCTTATTTGGTTGCCTCGAAGTTATTGACATAATATATGTATTCTTCAAAATTCTTAGTCGTATGGCAAGGCGAAAAGAAAATCGATGATGTAGGTTATAGTTAAACAAAAGTTTCTCTATTTTCTATTCATTAATAGGTTGCATTTAGCAGAGAATTTGAATTACAAATACCAGTGGCTTCAGAAAACTTTAATTTTGATTTGCTGATTGAAACTGGGTTGCTTTCCAAAACCTGAATATCACCTGGTTAAACACTCGAGAATCGAGCAGCTCGGAGCTATAAACTATCATAAATGTAATTTAAAAAATTCAGAGTATACAAAAACAATGTAGACGTAGACCTATCTTATACCAAGAATTATTATTTATATTATTATTTTATTTTATTAAAACTTTATGCACTAGAAATCAAACTGTACAAAGGCGGACTTAATGCCTTGGGTATTTTCTACCAGTCTACCTTAGGGTGATGCAGAAACAATACACAGTAAATGCAATAACATAAAACAAGTTAGAAAATATATAACACCTAAAATATAAAAATAAAAACATACATATATACATAAAATATAAAAAGTTATAAAAGGTACACAAGAAAACCTACTACAAATATACATAATTATGTATACAATACTTAATCACGATTTTATTTTTTTATTTATTTAAACTTCATGCGAATAAGTGGTAAGTACATAGGTAGACTTAATGTCACCCATGAGCCTCACATATCGTCCAGAAATGTCTCTAAGGCACGCTGGTTTCCTCACGATGTTTTCCTTCACTGAAGCAAGTGATAAATAATAAAATAGAGGTTTATGAAGGTTACAATAGCATCGGATATTTTAAAAACCACTTCTGCACATAGACTCCTTGGCATAGCACCGTCATTTTTACTCGACTTGCAGCAAAGCCCAAAAGGAGACTTATTAGTTGTCAATACTTCTGTCTACCCCATAACAAAAGCCGAGTTTGAGTTGTTAATGCGAAGTAATAAAAAGAACCGCGAAACGGAAGTTTATTTTTTAAAGTGGCGGTGTCGGCGTCGATGTGGAAAATTGGTGTTACTGCTACGCCAAGCGAAACATACAAATGGTCTGCTGTTATGGGTGTTGAAACATACTCTTTCATGGAGATCGACATTTTAATATAGCAGTAAAAGGCAATAATGCCTTCATGAATGTGTAATTGTGTGAAAAAATGTACGTCCGGACAAGCAGGGCAATAATACCTCCGAAACTATACTGCTGACAATAGCCAATTTTTTCTGGCAAGGAGTGCGCCTCCACATGCCTTTATCATTCACAGTTTGAATTCACCCATAACTGGGTATAGTAGAGAGGCATCTTTTTACTTGCGCCAAGCTCCATGGCAATGTTCCAGTCTCATGGTCCCTTAGAGGTGAATAAATGACTTGTGCCGATGGTCTACACACAAACTCCTACCAAAAACCTTCCTTCCTATAAATGGGATGGGATGTACGGATATCTGGATATAAATAGATGTAGTAAAACTACTAAACGGTACGATTTAGGTACCAGAGAACTTCAATATTAATAAGACATTCTAATTTCACGGGCGTTAAATGTAAACAGTGAGTTTACGATAACAATAATGAAAAATAAAAGAAAACGGATTTGCTTTACGACATGTAGGTATTGCTCGTACAATTCAACATTCTTCGAGACTTAATAGCGATAATTACCAACATTTAATTTCCTGTTAGCCTGTTGCAGACACTTAGAGAAATCTTGGTATGTAGGTCTTATATGTATATTAGACCATAACGAAGAAAGTTCATTTTTGCCATAAAGCAAACAAGACATTGGATTACCATGAGTTAATTAAACCAGAAATAAAGTTTAGAGGTACGAGTTTAGGCTGCAAGTAGGCTAGTGATGGACTCTAAATTTCTAAAACCTAAATACCAAAAATATAGCTAAATATCGTACATTAATGTAAAATTTGACATTCAAATTTTTGCGTTAGAGGTATCAGCGATCGAGGTCAAAGCGATCATATGGATTTCTTTCAATAGTTGATAATACTGGAATTTGTATTTTAATCATTGTCATCTGCTTTATCGACCTCACGATATTTTCCTTTATCGAAGTTAGTGTACATTACGCAGATATATCCGATATGTCAGAGGTGCGTGTCTTGAGTTCGAACACGAAGCCTATGGCTGGGCAGTCCGACGGTCACACCACTAGATAAGTCTAATTGCTATTAATAAATGTCTTGATAGTCACAATATAGTAAAAACTATACTACTAATTTCCATCTACTAATTAGGCCAATAAACCAATTCATGGCGTCCGTACTTAAAGAGTTAGCGAGTTTAAAGGAAACTGCTCAATTACACGTTACAGGGCAGAGCCTGCCTATAAAAATGTCATACACGACAATTTGTACTCAGTGGAGCGTCGTAATAGCATATCGGTACCACTCATTTCCTTTTGAGACATTTTTTATTTCAAACAAGGGGCGGTAAAGAATTATCATTATGTCGTAATGTCGTGCCGCTTACATAAAACGTTTAAAATTTCAGGGATTTGTTAAAAGCAAAATATAGGAATGTGGTCACAGTTACCGCTTTTGTGGTGGTGAACGAAAACACACTCGGATGGTTATAGAAAGTTTGTGGCGATGACAATGTTTGATCTTTGATCTTCTCCTGGCATGAATGAGATGAATATAAAGATAGTGAGGATATGCTTGCCATGTGATATTAGTAAGCGACTAATGTTGATTACCTGGCAATATAAAATACAATGTCTTTGTTCTATGTTCAGTCAACCGATCTGATTACCACAGCCGATTACAGAAAGATGATGAGATGTTATATTCCTTGTTTATATTGAGAACTAGCGGACGTCACGCGGTTTCACCCGCGTAGTTTCCGTTCCCGTGGGAATACAGGGATAAAAAGTAGCCTATGTCACCCGGGGGTGTAACTTCCCAACGGTGAGTTTTTTTTTCAAATCCGTCCAGTAGTTTTGGAGCCTATTCGTTACAAACAAACAAACAAATCTTTCCTCTTTATAATATTATTAGTGTAGAGAGAATGAAAACTAACTGTAGTTTGATCGTCTAGGATGCTGCTTATTTTTTTTTATCGATACTTATAAATTATTTTAATAAATATAAAGAAAATTATTTAACTGATGGGAAGCTATATGATCTCAGAGTGTCATATCTTATTTAAAATGATTCCTTGGCTTAATTTCTGTAAATAACAATGACGAAGACGCGCCGGAAAAGTAAGTTGAAAAATACATAACAAAGCAGACTGCACAGCTATTTCCTTTCTATTCATGATTAATTTTCACCAGACTTAACTTTAGTATTTATTGATTATAATCTTTTTCCTTTTTATTATTATACAAAACATTCAGTGCACTGGCGAATGTTCAACAAAGTTTCGTGAAAAAATGCAGGATGACTAATCAAAGTTTATGTTATCTTGTTGCTCAAAGTGGATTCAACTAATAACCGTCCTACTATCCTACTATAATATTGAATTTATTATAATATCATAAATACGAAAGTTTGTGAGTATGTATGGATTATTGGATGTCTGAATGTTTGTGACTCTATCACGCAAAAACTACTGACCGGATTTGAATAAAATTTGACACACAGATACTTAGTTTATAACACAAAGGATACTTTTATCCTGGTTGTACGATCCCATCCCATCCCGGTTGTATCTATAGGTAATTATAATTATGAAATTTGGCGTAGTAAGCTTGTGTTCGACATTTATTTTATTATTATTATGACAGAGTCACATGACACAGGTATGAGTAACTCAGTTGTTTCATTGCAGAGAGAGGTGCTATGTGACCAATGATCATAAAGCGTTACTTATGTGTCATCTTCACAACCTAAGCTAAAACATAATTCCTATGTATTTATGCTTTCTGAGCATCTGCTATACCAAGCCTTGTCCTAATTATGTTGGGATCTGCTTCCAGCTGCAGCTGAATACTGGTATTTTAGGATCTATCAGACCAACCACTGAATACTGGGTTTTGTGATACCCTTTGGTAAGACTACCTGGCTTATTGTGCTTGGGCTTGGAGCAAGCTCGGTATGTGGTGGTCGCCCATTCACAAACCAATTTACACACAGCTCCAATTTACAGCTAAATAAATGCTATATGGCGAAAACTTTGAGATCCAAAACGTGATATTGCTATTACATAAATTAATATTGAGTGGACCCCAGACTGAATCATAATTAATTACCAGTCGGATATCCGCGAATGTAATGACCCCGAACCGACTAATACAGATGATAATTCCTATAAAAAATTAAGGCTACGCTTATATAACACACATTTTTTGTCCGTCTTCACGAATTTGACACTCATTTCCTTGTAAAGTAATGTAAGTAGGACTGTCGAATCTGTTACCACTAATAACTTGTTGGCTGTTAAGTAATAAACGTAGCAGTAACTGGTTTAAACTGTGTAATTACTGTTACGTATTTAAATGATTGTAACATTACAATCTACGAATATCACATCTTGTTTGTACACTTGTAATCTATAGTCGCGATCTACAAGAAGTTACAGTTGACGCACCGCTATGTCTAGAGATTCCACGTCGTTGTGTAATCGTAATGAGAGCCACGAAATCATACAAGCTTACTTAACCCATATAGTTCGTAGGCAATGAAGGGTCAGGTAAAGTTAATTATTAAATCAAAAGATTTGTTGATTTAAGGTGTTAGCGTTTACCCAATATTATAGTTTTCGCTGGTATTCTATCGCACTTTAAACCGACCTAATATAGGAGGAGATTCTATGTTTGACTTTACGTATTTTGTTTGTTCATATGCATTTCCGTTAATTATTAACTGATTTATAATTTTTTCGTTTGGTAGAAAAAGTTTCCGCAATAACTTTGCTTGGGTAGTTTATGAGTTAGCATATATGAGGTAGTTTTTGATGTCATGAACTCAAAAAAAATGTACCTACTTAATGCTTTAACTAAAAAGGATAAAAAAAACTTTTCTGCATAAAATACGAAAAAAAAAATACTTTCGGAAGTCTTTGACTTGATCATTTCATTGACTTTTCGTGACTTCGATTTTTAAATAAAATTAATTGCGAACGCTAGCAAAATGAATCCTCAAATAAACGATATTAAGGAAGCACCTTTCATCGGCTGCAGCAACACTGCAGTCATTAGCGGGAGTGTTTCGTAAACCGGATTGTCTGTCAGAAGAACCGTAGACTACTTTCTTTCCTTCACGAGTCCGGTCTGCGCTCGTGTGATATTAATGTTTATTTTAAACTTTACTCATCGATGATGACAGCCTTAACTTTGAAGTTTCTATAATGGTTATCTGGGGGTCTAAAATTGCCACTTTAGAGGATCATAATTGGATCATAATATGAAAAGGGTATTTCACCACCAAAATAATCTAATTAGTCCGTCAGATCGATTTCCAAAAAATGGAAAAATATTTTTTCTTTTTTCACGTATACAAAAGATGAAGACGATGCAGTGCTTCGAAAAGTCGCGTCAAGTTGTGTGACGTCACAGATTAATTCGTTTTTACCCAAAAAGTGACGTCAAAAGATCATGAGTGGGGACTCATGACCTTTGACACGTTTTATTTTCGTTTTTTTTTTTATTATTTTTTAAAACAAAAACTCGTATCCAATATTTTTCGATAATCTAACAGAAGGACTTATTAGTTTTTTGATGAAATATACCTATTTCGTTAAAATTCGTACAATGGTCACAGACGAGGTTATTACTATGAATAGTTCATATTACGAATTTTAACGCAATTCATATTATGATCCTATTATGATCTGCTAAAGTGGCCATTTTGGACCCCCTGGTTGTCAGATTAATCACTTATTAGGTGTTATATATGTTATGAGTCTTCCCTGTCTGAACCATAATTATTGGTTAAATAAAGAACCGACCTCAATCATAACATAACATCACGCTTGTAATCCCTGCACGGTTAAGCAGAGGTACACTTATTATACATATACATACACCTTTCGTCAGTTATCGATCCAATATTTAACTCATATGTAATAGGGGCAAGCCTGTTGCCATCAATCGGGCATGAATTCAGACTCCGTGGCAGCTGCTGAGAAATTTAGTCGGGGCTGCGCGATGTTGTAAGAGATACCTCGGTCTTGACATATAGGGCTAAGAAGGAACATGGGTGGTTTTTAGTCAGTAGAAGTCTGACACTCCCTTTCGCTCAACCACAAAACCAACCACGCAGTCTTTGATAGTAACGGATAAACCTTTATGCTTGGAAATTTGTTTGAAAATCGTGCTTCTTATTCACGTTTGTTCATTTTATTTTAGGAATATTGTCATATCATCATCAACAGCTTATTAATGTTCCCACTGCTGGGACACAGGCCTCCTCTCTCTTTGAGAGGGAATGGGCTATAATCTACCACACGGGCCCAGTGCGGATTGGTAGATGTCACATTGTCTTCAAATGTTTGGTTCTAGGCCATGCCGGTTTCCTCACGATGCTTTCCTTCACCGTTTTGAGAGCAGCGATTGTCATAATAATATACTTAACATAAAATACTTACTGATTACTTAGTTCATCCCTTAGTAAAGGGTTTTGACAGTTTTGTAGTACAAAAGTTAGCCAAACATTAGTACGTGACGGCTTAAGTAATCATTACATATCTCCGAGTACCGCAGTTACTCTAAAAGCGTAGGTACTTACTCAAAAACCCAGCTGAATAACCAAAACCTGCAAGTTCACTATTGTCATGTACAACAATACAAACAAAATATTACGTTATTTGTTTTTTGATGTCGCTCTCAATGTGGTCTGTATAAACCAGTTTACTACAGTGTTTTAAAATGATATAATCATTTGTCACCTTGTTTTGAATAAGGCTGTGTTAGTACGGATGACGATTGTAGTCATTGTGATTTACACACTAGCTGATGCCCGCGGCATAGTCCGCGTGAATGTCGGTTATCGCGACCAAAGTAATCTTTTCTCAATCTTAATTTTGGCCATTTTTTTAATGATGAACATAAAATTACTGGCTGTATAGCTGGAAGATCAGAGAACAAAAAAAAAATAAGCCGGACAGCGACAATACGATCAACACAAATTTTTTCTTTAGCTAATAATTTATGTTCTTATTTTTTACTTTCCTCGTATTCATAATGGAAAGCACAGTGTTTACCTCGGGTAAATTACTTATTTAGTCCCTCGAACTATTCGTTGTTCCGTCACGGGACTAAATAAGTAACTTTCGCCCCTTGGATAACAATGTACTATTATATTAACCTATTCTCATACCTACTGAATACACAATTTCATAAAATCGGTCAATCCGTTTCCGAGGTGAATAGCAAGTAACACTGTGACATGAGAGTTTTATATTTCATGAAAATAGTCAATGGCAAAATTATGATATCCCATACAGTTTAGATTTAAAGGACTATCTGAAATTATCTGAACTTTACCATGTTGTTACAATGCAACAAAAACAAATTAGACATGCATAACTTCCACTCATTTGCACAATGGCGTTGATGATGAATTCAATTAAATTGGTAACACCCAAAAACATACATACGTAATATTCCATCACAAATACGCAACGCTATGTTGGTGAAGAGCCATTTTACTCATATCGCAATAGTGAACGTCAGTGATTTAAGTCTCACAATCGAATGTTACCGAATGCTTATACAAAAGCTATTATCTGTGCTTTGAATCAATTTGCTGTAAGTGAATGTGAACTCTTTCATGATTAACAAGCCGCGCGTTGGGTGCTTCTTTTTAGAAATATAACTGTGACTTACAAACACACAAACGCATTATTTAACAACAAACACACATTCCGCCAGCTATGTTAATATCCCTTTATATACCCTATTAATATCCCTTCTCCCATGCCCTCCTCTTCCCTTCCCTTCCCTTCTATGTTAATATCCCTTTTAATGCCCTATTAAAAGGGATATTAACATGGGCGAGCTTATTATCCCTGGACCAAACAGCCTAGGTTCGACTCCTAAACTCGTTAAGGTTTAAAAAGGTGTGAATGATGGCATCATCATCATCAGCCTATAATGTTCCCACTGCAGGGACTCGGGCCTCCTCTCTAGGACAATGATGTGCTTACAATCCACCACGCGGGCCCAGTGCGGGTTGGCAGATGTCACATTTTATTTTTGGTTCTAAGACATGTCGGTTTCCTCACAATGTATTTTTCCACCGTTTTGAGAGCAGCAGTGATGAAATAAATTACACAAAGTAACGCACCTGCCTGGGTTCGAACCCACGACTTACTGTTTGTAAGTCGGGGCCGCCACCACTGGGCCACCACTGCTCTCTATTGAAGAAGAATGATGACACTTACTTGCAACTACTTTACCATTGCAAGAAAGCCATTATAGGTTCAATAAATAACTACCATTAATATTGTAGACATATAAAATTAAAATTGCATTTCCTCGATGCGTGTTCTCTGCGCAGGAGTGTCTGTCAGAATTTTAGCTCTTTGCGGTGAAAGTTAAGCTAAACATACACAGATGCACTGCCGCGTCCGTCGTGATAATAACATGAGAACATGTGAATGTATTTGTTTATGTTCAAGCCTGTTTCCTTGTGGGTCAAGCAGCACTAAGTGTCATTAGCTCTAGAAAGGATTGTTTGTTTAGATTGCGACCGTTTCATAATTACTTTTTAATTTAAACGGTCAATTGTCGTGTTCCGCAATCGCAACATTAGGAAGCCTAAGATTTGTGTATGTATGTAAAGTTAACATCACGTCTGTAATCCCCCAAGAGAGGCAGACCGCACAGACGGCAGAGGTGTACGGTGTGCCCATGTATTAGAGAGCGAGTCTATTGACATCAATCGAGCACAAACCTAGACCCAATAACACTACCCGATCTGTGAATCGAACTTCGGGCCTTATGCATAGCAGTAGTATTTGCGACCACTAGGCCAACGAGGCAGTCCTTTTGTAAATTTTTCGTGGATCCCGTGGTTGTTATCCTATGGTAAACTTCCTTCTCAGTTGCTTCTTCGATAAGCAAGAACATTGTCTCCTGATCTCCTCGTTCATTCATTGATTTTGTAAGTGTAAACTTTCCTTTAGTCACAAGCGTCATTTCTGTGTCTCGCCGAAACCGTGTCAAAAGGCAAATTGGCTTGTAGTCTCGCGTAGTGGATCAGACAGAGATCCGGTAGACGAAAACATTCCACTGGACTATCACTGAGTCATGTGATTACTTAATTCTGAGTTAAGTAACATGTACGCGAGTAAGTGTTTGTGTGTAAAGAAATTAGTGAGGTATGAAATGGTCATAACAGTCATAACCAACTACTCGTATATTTTATTTTACAAAATATATAATGTTCTGTGGCGAATTGAAATCAAAAATTGTTTTTTTTAATGTGTCATTGAGAAATATAAATATTTATTTACATTAAGGCCTTAAAAAACTATAGGTATATACTTTATTTTATACTACCTGAACCAGTAAAAAACCTATGTCTGACCTGTGTCACTCAAGTGCTAAATAAATAGTTTTCGAGAATTATTTTATGAAAATCTCCGTCGATGTCCTGAGCTGTTTTTCTAGTTTCTGTTAATAAGATTAGCCACTATAAATTCGGGTTTTATAAATATCTTTTAGCCAGTTTGTGATGGGCAGGAATAAGGAAAATTTAATTAAGGTTTTGAGTAAGAATATAGATGGGTATAAGAGTAGAGGAATAGCAAAGAAACTGTAGATGGACTGTTTAAAGGATGATATGGTAAGAAAGAAGGAGTCTCATTGGACGACGAGTTATACAGAAGTATGGAAGAATTAGACATACTGCACCGACCCCAAATGAATTGGAATAAAAGAATGATAATCATCTTTCAGTCAGCCTCTTTTGTAATTAAAGAAGGTCCTTCTTTATAGGTTTACAGAGTAATAGTCTTTAATAGCAGTGCATATGAACCATTGTTTTTATTTTTATTATCTGCAGGTTAAGGAGTTGTTTCAACATTTTATTGTATATTACAAAAGTTTTATAGTCGACCTAGGGTCTAATCGGTGATTAAGACTGTTATAGCTTCATTATAGCATATGTGAGAAGACAAAGGCTGATTGACATCCTTTGTCATGGCCAGGACAAAATTTTCCCAAATTGTTTCTATATCATCATCTATCTAGCCAAATTCCAACTAAGTCAGGGTTGGTTTCCAATGTAACCGAATCCAGCTGCATACCAGTATTTTACATGGAGCTAATATGACCATCATTTTATATCCAGGTCAGCAAGGAGGAAGGCCCAATCTTACACATATAGTCTGAGAGGTATTACTATAATATGACCATTATTGTGTAGGTCAACGAATTTGATACTGTTACATAGAAAATAGCTGAGAAAAATGTCAAATACAATGTTTACAATACAGTTGCCTAATGTCTTGTTCATGTTACATTATTATGTGAATACGAACACATTGTCCTAATAAACAAAAGTAAGTATGTGACTTTTCAATTATCTTATTTTGACTGGTCAGTTGGGGCAATGCTTATTTGGTAACAACATAACATAAAATTACGTCTAAAATCCCCGAAGCGTTAGGCAGAGAGCCAAACTATTCGCCAGTTATTGTCTTAGTGCCGTGTAATAGGGACTTAGCCATTATGCACAGCACAGCTCCAGGCTCCGTGACTGATACTAAGAAATTTATTTTGGAAAAACCCAAAAACACAGTCCGACCCAGTATTCTAACTTAGGACCTCAGAAATCGCGCTTGCGATCACTAGATCAACGAGCCAGTAATACTGAAATACGAGTAATCATACATGTAGCTGAGTAGCCATTGATCCATCCATTTTTCATGGATCTGGCCAATGGATCTTCTGAGAAAAAATATTCTCAGTAGATCCACTTATTTCGTCGATGGATCTAATGAGATAACAAATTCCCAGTAGATCCATCATGGATCTGACCAATGGATCTACTGAGAATAATCCTCTTATTACATACAATAACAATAAAACCCAAATCATCCTCCATCAAATACATGGCAGACACTTTCTATCGATAACTCAGTACCGGCAAAATAAAGTAATGTTTATAATTTGCCCGACACCGGACGGTGGTAGTCAGAAAGCAAAACGGCTTCACTTTCAATGTGGTGTTACGTTACATGTCAATGTCCGAACGTGATCGAGATTATAGGTGGCCTTAGCGCAGGTTGTTCGTGACGACGTCAGTTGTAACTCTTTCATGTAAAATACTTTTGGATGCAGGTTATTTTGACTGAAAAGTTGTGTGGTACCTAATCAGTTGCCATGGTATGGGCATGTAAAGCGGAGGAATAAGGAAAGTTTTGAGTGCGTGTGCATCAGATATGTGGATAGGCGTCAGAGTAGTTGAAGACCAAAGAATTGATAGATAGACTGTGTAAAGGATGACATGCATGGAAGGAGGTGTCTCATGAAATGACGAGTTTTAGAGAAGTATGAAAGAAGAGCAGTGGTGGCTCACTGGTTGCGGCCCCGACTTACGAACAGTTGGTCGTGGGTTCGAATTGAGGCAGGCGCATTACTTTGTATAATTTATTTCAACATCATTGCTCTCAACACGGTGAAGGAAAACATAGTTAGGAAACTGGCATATCTTAGAACCAAAAATTCGAAGATATGTGACATCTACCAATCCGCACTAGGCCCGTGTCGTTGATTATAGCCCATGCCTCTCCTAGAGAGGAGGCCTGAGTCTGCAGTGGGAACAATATAGGTTGATGATGATAATGATGATGAAAGCAGAAGACATGCTGCGCCGACCCCATGTGAATTGGGATAAAGGCAAGAGAATAGGGTAGTTGAAAAAAAACTAATTAGTCCGTCAGATAGATTTCCAAAAAATATTGGACACATATTTTTTATTTTTGCACGTAAACCAAAAACGAAGACAATAAGTACAGTGCTTCGAAAACTCGTGTGACGCCACATCGCACAACATTTTTTACCTCGTAGCGACGTCAAAAGCTCCCACTCATGATCTTTGACGCGTTTTATCTTCGTCAATTTTAATTCAATTGATAAAACAAAAAACACGTATCCAATATTTTTCGATAATCTAACTGATAGACTAAACGGAATCATATTTTTTTAGTCAGGACACATCCTTATTATACCTAGTAATTATGGATGCAGGTTATCAATTTTTGTATGGTCCATATTTAGTCAATTGCACTTTGTTTGTTCTAAACGCAGTAAAATTGTTGGAGTCTCGCTCATTTGTCTATTTTTCTTTTAAAACTTGTTTTGTATATTACATAATTACCTACCTAAATTGAATTCGATCAAAATTAGAATTTTATATTTTCACTATCATTCTTGTTAGTTAAACTATGAATACGAAACTGTTATACTGGTCTTTCAAACTGCCGAATTCGAGAAAGTTAATTCTTTGAATACATTACTTAGCACGTATAAGTTAGCAGACGTTTTGAAACTCATTTTAATAGATTTAACTGTGGTTTTCTCGAAACTTCTTTGGCCAACTTTATATTGGTAAACAGTAGACTACAAAGGAGAGCGACTATGCTTATTGTTCCATCTTCTTAAATATTGCGATTTGGAGCAAGTTCGTGGCTAGATGGTAATAGTTAGTCGTCATTACTTTGCTCATACATATAAGGTTTTTAGGTGTATGCAATTATAATAAGCACTCCCCTTAGGTTTATTTCCGACATTTAAGCTAATTGAGAAAAGCAAGAAGCAAATAAGGGTATAATAACCCACACAATAATTATTGCAATTACAGAATGTCACACGAGCTCATGTTGAAGTCGCAATGGCAAGTAAAGAAGGTTATTCAACCCATCCTCATTACGTAATATAGAAAGAAAAAACCGGAGACAGGTATACAAGTATGCCGTAGCGTTTAAAGAAAGGGAAACTTATTTACATTTCGATCTGACTGGTTTGTACTAAAATATAACGAGAGTCTGATTAAATCGGTGGTCTTGTGGTCGTTAGTGCAACTGCTGAGTTGGATTCCTAGGTAGGGCAAAGTGTTATTGGGTTTTTCCATCCGGAATTTCTCGCTAGCAGTCACGGCGTCTAGAATTGGATTTAAATCCGACCAAATAGCTCTCAATTATTACAAGTCAGTCATAGTAATTACCAGTTATGTTTTATTTTGGTATTTGTTACAATATTTATTAGTTTATGTTATTTTTATATGTGTATTAGTATTAATATAAGTATATATGTATATATTTTAATTGATATTGTTTTTTTTTAGTTAGTTTGTAGCCTACCACAATGTTGTCTTGTTTGACCCTAAGGTTGACTGGTAGAGAATGCTTTGTGGCATTAAGTCCGCCTATGTATCACTATTGTGCATAAAGTTTAAATAAATAAATTGGACCCGTTTGATGGCAATAGGCTCGGCCCCTATTTATTACAGGAAACTAAACATAGTTGGCGAAATGTTGGTGTAACGGGGATTAAAGTTTAAGCGTTACTTGAAGACAGGGGCTTGAAAGTCTGACAATCAGTCTTACCAAAGAGTATCGTATTATGCCCACGTCCAACTTTTTGTAGGACAGATAATCGGACCGATTTAAATTTGTTCGTTAATTTTGACCAACTTTTTGTAGGATGTGTGCGTTGCACTATTGCTATCAGTGTGTTCTATTTTTCTCTTACAAAAAATCGGTCACCGATTATCGGACGTGGGCAGCCTTAACCAATACAATCTGGGTTGTGGAAAAGTGTGAGGTAAAACGCTAGGCTATGACGATAAGTTTAATATGAATTTTTGACGACACGGTTGGCGCTGTGGGCTGGCAGTGGACTGCTGCGCTGCGTGTCGCGGGTTCGATCCCCGCACGGAACAAATATTTGTATGGCCTACAGATAGTTGTTCCGGGTCTGGGTATTTGTGTATGTGAGTTTAAATGTTTGTGAACGCACCCACGATACAGGAGAAATTCCTAGTGTGGGGCAACGTTTTTTTTTAAAAAAAAAAAAAAATAAATAAAAAATAAAAAAAAAAAAAAAAAAAAAAAAAACGTATGCAAGTAGACATCAGTAAGGAAGTGTGTTATGTTCTTCAAAAAACTTGTACGACACATTCACCGCTATTACATAAACATGGTTGTTTCTAAAAGGTACTCGGTTCCTTAAAATAAACTTTCTTGTAAGTAGCAAATTAATGATTTCTTCTCAACCATCTACCTAATAGAAGATTTACAAAAGAAAAGCATAAGTATAGGAATTCTACAAATATGTGATATTGCAAGTAAGGAAGTGTATAATGTCGAATAATGGAGAAGTATGGTAAAAGTTGACATGCTGCGTCAACCATTAATGATTTGCTCTAAGGGCAAGACAATTAAAGTCTTCTAAAAACGCAATAAGTAGCTGATTTAGCCTTAGTCATTTGAGCCTTAGTTATTTGAGCCTTAGTTATTTGAGCCTTAGCTATTTGACCCTTGGTTATTTTTTAATATAAGAGACAGTGATCAAAACTCGTACCAAGAATTCTCATGTTTCAAGATCAAAATGTTAGAGTAATTTTTTTTTTAAATATTTTTTACGACCATAAGCGGCTGGGATTTGATTTTTGAATGGGGAATTTATTTTAAAGTACATAATATGTTGAATATTGTTTTAATAATAACTATGATTAATACTATGAGTAGAGGTCCTCGCTGGAGGAGGCAGTTGACCTGACGAAACCTCACAAATTATCTGGTTATAGACGACTACTGATTGCAAATCAACACAGAAAATAAAAAAAATCGCCAAAAATAATCTACCTCTCACTTTTAAATTTAAATTGGGGTCACAGCCTCACCTTATATTATAACAAATGAATTGGCTCCTTTATTACCAACAATTATCTTAAGAACTGTAAAATTTCGCGTGTGTAGTATCTTTAGTTTCCATTGAATTTGGTATTCATTAGCCATACGTTACATTATCATTAACTTTACTTACGATAGGTATCTTGTAACCTAATGACAGTATCCTATACTTTAAGTCTAAGTAACAATAAAACTTGTGAGAATATATATGTGACCTGAGATTTGAACTTGAAGCCTTGGCATAAAATCTGACACAGTTAAAATATAATGTCACACGGGATTATGCATGTCCACGTACATGCATCATTTTCTTATGCCTGTCCACGTATCCAAGCATTTTATAATGTTCTGTAAGAACGTATAGGTAACATAACATCATGCCTGTTTTCCCCAAAAAGTTAAGCAGAGATGTACCCACACCGACATTTCATCTACACTAATATTATAAAGAGAAAAGATTTCTATTTATGTGTGTGTGTGTATGTTTGTAATGAATAAACTCAAAAACTACTGCGCCGATTTCAAAAATTCTTACACCATTTAAAAGCTACATTCACCTTTGAGTAACATAGGCATTTTTATCCCTGTATTACCACGGGAACGGGAACTACGCGGGTGAAACCGCGTGACGTCCGCTAGTCAGTTTTATTTTTGTTGTTGCCATCAACCGGGGCCCACAAATCCAGACATGGTTGCGGCTGGCAGCGGTGGCCCAGTGGTGGTGCCCCCAGGGTATGGGTTCGAACCCAGGCGTGTGTAATTTATTTCATCATCGCTGCTCTTAAAAGGGTGAAGAAAAACATTGTGAGGAAACCGGCATGTCTTAGAACCAAACATTTCGAAGAAATGTGACAACTGCCAACCCGCACTGGGCCCGCGTGATGAATCTTAGCCGATCTCTCTCCTAGAGAGGAGGCCTGAGTCCCTGGGAACATTATAGACTGATGATGATCACTGCGGCTGAGAAATTCTTAATGGAAAAAACCCAGTAATACTTTTAAGGACACACACGTAACATTTTAACTGGATACCTCGGCATGTTCCTTAGAAAAAGGGTTTTAACAGAAACAGACGGGCAAAAAAGTGATCGAATGGTTCCTGTTTCCTTTTGAGATACAAAACACGAACTATAATAGCAATTTGGATATGGCAGAAACTACCGTGGTTTGACGTGAACCAAATCCATACCTAGTAAATCTAGAATTGATAATATGGACATACTATTATGGAGTACGTTTCTAAAGCACATTTTAACCACATAAAAAAAATAATGAAAATCGTCATCATCCGCCTAGCCTAGCGTTTTCCCTACTATGTAGGGGTCGGCTTCCAGAGTAACCGGATCCAGCTGAATACCAGTATTTTACATGGAGCAAATGCCTATCTGATACGATACCGCATTGGCATTCGTACGTTTTTCACGGGTGACCACTGAAAACCAGCGCTGTGCTGTGGGCGACCATAACACAGCACCATGCTGAGTGGCAACCTACTTGTCGCAGTCACAACGTGCAACATTTTCTTTTTTGTAATCCCTGCTTGTTGTATTTTTTTATATCTGTTAAGCGTTGTTTGTGTAATGTTTTTTTCCTGTATACTCGGTATGTTTCTGCGACAAATAAATAAATTTTCTTTCTTTCTTTCTTTCTTTATACCCCTGAGTAAGACCGGTTAAAAGCAAAAGTAAGTATTAAGTCATTATTAAGTCAAATATTTGCACGAATAACTTGCATACCCTTTCCATCTCGTCCGCCGGAAGAACTTACAGCTATAGTTACAGACAATTTGTAATTTTTAGAGCAACTTGTCGTTATTAATTGAAAAGCTACCGTAAAAAAGTGTGTTACGATCGACACTCATGTATCCCACTGTGCTCTTTTCAAGAATTATTTGATCTTATCGTGTAATCAAGTAATACACCTGCAAACGCATCAGTTTGTAGTGTAGTTTTATTAACAGTTTTGATGTCTTAATCTTTTGTTGCTATAATTTAAGACTGATTTTGCTCTGTCTTCGTCAATTATACTCGTAATTGTCTTCTACCTATAATATCCTACAGTACGAAGTATGGAACCCTCTGCCGAGATCTGTATTTCTAGGCAAGAGTGACGCTTGTTCTACCGTAGATCTCATCCATCGCTTTTCTTCAGGCGTTATTGAGGTCAAAGCAGACTCATTTCTCTGTAAGATTGCTATTAATCTCGAGTGTTTTGACAAAATCCTGAATAAAATATAATTTTTAGACTGTACTCAACCACTACACAATCAAATGCAGTTGAAACACTCTATATTTGATCTTTCCTAAACGGTATTGGTGTCAACTTTCAAAGACTAGTGTGCAAGTAGGAGGATTCTCAATAGCTTTGCAACATTCATATCACCTAACTTGGAGTGTTTCATATTGTGTTTAAATAAATATCTAGTTTAATGTTTTTCATACCATATAAGACATTTGCAAAACAGAATTTTCCTAATTAGGCCCATTTTAAGTAAGTAGGTCTGCATACTCTCACGCTACGAAGATCCTCCGAAGACTTATGATTACAAACCAAGGATTTTTCTAGATTTGGCTACAAGAGTAATAACGGACTGTCTACTTGAAATGTATCTTTTCTAAACGACCACTTAAGTCTATGGGTTTTTTTTTTTACTAGTGGATCTGACATAATCAATTATTATGGGTTTGTGTCCCTTCCAAGAGATATCAAAAGTAACTCATAATTACGACGAAATATATTAATTTAGTTCGGATGTGAAAACGAACTATAAATGAGGTTTCTTGAAAACATATACTAGAACATGATTATAATACAGGGTGTTTGGAAGGGAGCTGTACATACGCCTAGGGTAGAAACTAGGGATAGTCTGCTACCTACCCCCGCCCATTATATTGACCTTGGCCTCAAGGTTTTTTTTTAATTTATTATTATTTTTTATTTGACTTTTTGACTAAAACTACCTGTAGCTCAAAATCTATCCATGGGACCGGTCGGCTAATGGTCTTGTTTTAATCGTTAGAGTCTTAGGGTCCTGCAAAAAATTATTTTACACCAGAAAATTGTGGAGAAGAAAAGTTATGGGGCCTGAAGTACCGTAGTAAGGTAAAGAAATAATTTTAAATTAAAAAAAAACCTTGAGGCCAAGGTCAATATAATGGGCGGGGGTAGGTAGCAGACTATCCCTAGTTTCTACCCTAGGCGTATGTACAGCTCCCTTCCAAACACCCTGTATAGCTTTTGTACCTACTACCAGTTATAATGGATCCGTAAAAACAGATATGTGCAATAACTTAATAAGTGCTTGTTACTTTACAATATTTATTAGAAATCGGTCAAGCAAAACTCCCATTGTGTAATCATAATAATAATTATTTTTCAAGAATTGCTAATTTGTACTTTTTTTTTTCGTTAGCGGAAATTGGAACAAATTAAAGTTACTGTTCTTGTTCTACGATGACTTTGGGGTTAAAATTAGTAAATAGACCAACAGGCACAACAGACCAACTGTTAAACTGCATATAACGTGAAAATGTGATACTAAGGGTCGTAAGCTTCCCGTCGGGGCTGCGGGTTGCTCGCAAGTTACCGCGGCTTCGACATATAGGGCTAAGAAGGAACATAGGTGGTTTTTTGTCAGTAGAAGTCTGATACTCCCTTTCGCTCTGCCCAAGAGCGGGAGGGGTTATTTGATGATTTTCCACCCGCCAAAAATAAAAAAAAGGGTCGTAAGCTTCCCGTCGGGGCTGCGGGATGTTTGAAAGAGATACCGCGGCCTCAACAAGGAACATGGGTGAATTTTAGTAAGTAGACACTATGACACTCCCTTCCGCTGGGGTTATTTGATGATTTCTCACGATCTCAAAAAAAAACAGTTTTGTTACATATTTTTACAGTTAAATAACATCCATCAAAGTCTGCAGCTAAAATAATCACAAAACCACCGCACAACACGCAAATAAGCGTAAACTAAGTAACAAATTGACACGCAATGTACAATGCGTGTCATTCACCAACTTATTTATGACTCAAATGTAAATAGGTAATATACAATTGTTTTATACATATTTACTCAATTAAACGGTGAGAATATTTTTCCCTTTTATCGATTAAATTTTTATGTGTTTTCTTCTTAATACAACAATGACAGATTCACACTTTTTTGTTTACTCGCTTTGTGTGAAATGGTGAAACTTGACAAACATTGTAATGAAAAGACTTTTCATTACGCAATAGTAGCATTGGAATTTATCGTAAAAATACACATTGAACTTAAACAATAAAACCTTAATATTGCATTTTGTATTTTTTTTTAAATATAAACATGACTTAAACATTATTTAGACTAATGACTTAAAATAGTTTTATTTATTCAATTAAGATATCTCGTTTTTTTTTATTATTTTATTTCCTTACATTACCAGGAAAACAAAATACCTTCTCTAGTATTGTTACACCGTTAGGGAAATAACTTCCTTTCATTTTAAAAGAAAAAATCACAACAGTGACACATTAATATATTAATAATGCATCTTAAAATAATAAATGACGTTGGATTAACGTACCTTTATATTACGTGTGTACATCATCCTGCACAAATAGACGGCGAAAGTCACTTAGCACACACACTGTCACCCCACAAGCAAACCACGACACACTAAATAAAAAAATACAAAATTCCACAGATAATTATCAGGCTGACACGTTACGGTATCCCGTTCCAAAAAAAAAAATGGCAGCCGGGATGACGTTTGTAATGGCGCGAGTTTGAATGCAACTTTCGCGCGCGTTCGCTAAAGGCGTCTTACTCTCACTGGCCACGGCGCTGTGTTTTCTTTTTATTTAAACTTGCAATCCCCTCTAGCGATTGTGAATTATCGCATAATATCTTGTTATCAATATGCTATTCGGGACGGACTGACGCCTCTCGTTTAAGGATCTAGTTACATTCATTAGTGCTACAATCTAGGAGCTGCACAATTTACATACCTAGTGCAATTTGAATTAGTTCCAGTCTTGTCATCAGACAAACATGAAATAAACGTAAAAAATACCTTTTTTTTAAATTCTTATAATGGAATATACATAAGGTGGCATGAGCAGAGATTTATCTAATAATACGAGTACACCCACAATTTCGCAAGTATTTTTTTTTAAAAACGTTGCCCTTCACTAGGAATTTCTTCTGTATCGTGGGTGCATTCACAAACATTTAAACTCACATACACAAATGCCCGGACCCGAAACAACTATCTGTAGGCCATACAAATATTTGTTCCGTGCGGGTATCGAAGCCGCGACTCGCAGCGCGGCAGTCCATTTCTTGAGCCATTGCGCCAACCGCGCCGTCATATTAGCAGTGCAGTAATATTGTCTCATGTAATTGGAGATGGGACAATAGGGTAGTTAACTGAAAAAATCTGATTAGTCCGTCAGATAGATTTCCAAAAAATATTGGACACGTATTTTTTTTTTCACGTAAACAAACAATGAAGACGATACAGTGCTTTGAAAACTCGTGTGACGTCATAGTCTAAGAGATTAGCATGACTTTTTAGCAGTTAGTGACGTCACAACCCCCCACTCAAATCTTTGACGCGTTTTATCTTCGTAATTTTTCATTGATTTGATAAAACAAAAAATACGTATCCAATATTTTTCGATAATCTAACAGACGGACTAATTAGAATCACATTTGGTTTAGTCAGTAAATCCAATGGCTGCTTCTGCGAAAATTTTGACGGAATAACCCAATAACATTTTGTCCAATCTGGGTAAAGAATCCCTAGGTTTCATACTCAGCAGTCGACCAACAAGACAGTCAAATTAAAGAAGTTAATTATCATAACACCACTAAGTTACAATTTGGTCATCTTTAGAAATAAATTAAGTTATCATATAATAGTTATTATATTATCATTTCTTAAGTTTGTAATGTACGAATTATAATTGTAACAGTGTACTCATTGTTGAGAAGCCTAATAAATAAATAAATAAATAAATAAATAAATGAAAAAAATGTTTTAAATATATAACAAAAAACAAAAAAGACATCAACGCGTGAACTCCCTAATTTTTCGCACTCAAAATCTGAGAGACATGTGACCGGGGTTGTGAAGGTCAGATGTCTATCTGACAGTCACTCTCTCCTTAGGGTGTAAAATTATTATCCATCAATTTATGTATTCCTGTATTTTATTTGAAAGCAAAATGAAATGAAGTGAGTGTGTACAATTTATTTTGCACTAGGTGTTGCCAGCGGCTTCGCCCGCTACAACTCGATAATTATCCCACGGGAAGATAAAATCGGGATAAAAACTATCCAATGTGTTAATCCAGGTTATAAACTATCTATGTATCAAAATCCGTTCAGTAGTTTTTGCGTGAAAGAGTAACAAACATCCATCCTTTCATCCCTACATACAAACTTACAAACTTTAGCCAATATTAGTGTGTGACTTCCCTAGCATTGTTGATTGTTACTCAATATTCTATAGGTACAACAATGCGTATTGCTGAAACACGCATTGTTTTAGCAATATGGATTGTTGTACCCTATACCTTTCATTTTCAAAGAATGTTTTTTGACAAAATAACTGAAACCTAGTTTAATTTTAATAAGGCCTGTACTTGTAATAATAAAATAACATAGGGTTTTGTATTACCCTGTTACTGGTATTTAAAAAATAATTAAATAATCGCAGGGAATTACACACCACACAATACTATTATGACTAATTTAAACATCAAAATATAAAACATAATAATAATCTTTACTGACTTAAAAATATGAATCTAATTAGTCCGTCTGTTAGATTATCGAAAAGAATTGGATACGTATTTTTTTTTATCAAATCAAAAAAAATTACGAAGTTAAAACGCGTTAAAGATTTGAGTGGAAGTTTGTGACATCACTAACCGCTAAAAAAATTAATACTAATAAACTAATAATGTCTCAGAATATGACGTCACACGAGTTTTCAAAGCACTGTATCGTCTTCATTGTTTGTTTACGTAAAAAAAGAAAAAGTCCGTGTCCATTATTTATTGGAAATCTATTTGACGGACTAATTGGATTTTTTAGTTAACTACCCATTGAATTGAATAGATGAGATAGGTATTTGGTGAGTCTGGATTTATTTTGACTGGAAGCCGACCTTAACATGTGGGAAAAGTTTAGGCAGATGATGACAATGATGTTTTAAATAATTATGTTAAAGTAAATTCAACATATAAAGATAAAATAAACATTTTTACATCAAATTAAATCGATTCCGAAATAGTTACTCGTTTTAGTAACATATAACAATTAAATACTTGCAACACTATTAATATTTTATGCCTAGCAACTTTTCTAGTTTTTTTTTGGTTCTCTCTGGTTTTTTACTCAGACGCATGGGCAAGTCTAATTTTTCTGTTAAATACTGTAAATTGCAATAAATTCAGTTTTCCATTTTTCCACGCATGTTTTATTTAAACAAATTAAATGCAGTTTTTTTTAAATAAAAAGTGAAACCCCATTTGATAATAACCACAGATACAGTTGAAAACATGCACAACATGTGGGACATTCCTTTTTCCTTATGTTTTTTTTATCAACAAAATAATATACAAAAGAGTTCATTAAACATTTCGAATTGTTTTAAATTCGAAGTACCTACTTTTAAATAGATATATTCTGACTGATTCATATTTCATTCATATTATTTATTGACTAGCTATTGCCAGCGGCTTCGCCCGCTACAACTCGAAAATTATCCCACGGGAAGATAAAATCGGGATATAAACAATCCTATGTGTTAATCCAGGTTATAAACTAACTGTGTACCAAATTTTATCCAAATGCGTTCTGTAGTTTTTGCGTGAAAAAGTAACAAACATGCACACTCACACACTCACAAACTTTCGCCTTTATAATATTAGTGTGATAATATACAAAAGAGTTCATGAAACATTTTGTATTGTTTTAGATCCGAAGTACCTACTTTTAAATGAATATATTCTGACTGATTCATATTTCATTCAAATTATTTATTGATTGTTGAGTGAGTCTAGATTTGTGCTCGGTTGATGGCAATAGGCTGCCCCTATTACTTGTGACTTAAACATAACTGGCGATATTTGGGTGTAAGTACTATTAGTACCACTCCCTTCGGAGATTCCATCGTGTTATCTCTCTCTCACTCTTGTTCGAGAGAGTTACGACAGCGAATCATAATAATCAACTGTCCCATGAATGATTTATTGTACTACAAGCAACATTATGTATATCAGTCACAAAAAGATGCAGGAAGCTCTTAGACGTATGCACTTAACGACCCCCACAATCACATTTTATTGCTTTTCACGTGAGATTACTAATCATTGCGTGAGATTGGCGATTGTCGGTCAACTCTTGCACATGCAGTGAAGGGATGTCGGCTGATGTTACAACTTGTGTTGTTTCAACATTTTATGATTAAGTGTATTAGATAATATTTTGTATTTATTTTCCACTAAGGATGTCGATAGATTATTTCGGAAGCACAGTTTTTGTGCGGCAAACTATTGCGGAATATGAAAGTCTAACAATCAGTGTTAGCCAGGGGTATCATTACCGAATACTAATTGGGTTGTGGAGCTCAGATAGGTCGGTCCGTGTAAAAAAAACCGGTATTTAGTTGCATCCAGTTAGACTGGAAGGCCATTTCTAAAAATAGTTGGGAAAAGACCCAAATTGATAATGAACGATTCCGAAATATTACTATGCAGAGAGGAGAATAAGCTTTTCACTGCAAAGAACTTATGTTGTTACCGTTTTAAAAAGTATCTGGGTACCAGGTTGTAAACTATCTGTGTACCAAATTTTATCCAAATCCGTTCACTAGTTTTTAAAGAGTAACAAACATAACAACCATTCACAGATACATACTTACAAACTTTCACGTATATGTTCATTGATATATCGGTCACTTATGAACCGATTTATGAGATTATTTTTAATTTTGGTAGAAGCTGTGGTCTATATACATTTTATTAACTAGTAACAATATAACTTTACTTTCGGGAAGTCGACTGCAAAAAAAGTCAATGAAACAACAAAGTTTTTATCATCATAAGATTCAATTAATATCATTAACATCCTGCCCTGAATAGATTTGGAATAATGTTTGTCGAAAACCAACAATCTTTTACTTTAAGTATGTCACAACGCTTGATTCTGACATATGAATAATTAAAATATTATGTAGGTATCCAATTACTTTTTATACCTGTGTAAGCTTACTATCACTCTAGAAAAAACAAGCATCACGTAATACTATAACGCTTAATGTTTTGCTCACAAAATCTAAATATTTTTTATTATGTTAGTTGCATCATAGATAAATATCTGAGTCTAGACTGTTTATTCATACAAATGCCATGATCCAGCACATATGTAGCGTTTTTTTCCTTTGAATTCAAGTATACATATATTTTTATATGTTTTTTTTTGTATATCCATCCTCACATTACATCAGAAACGGTTATGTGATTACTAATACCCAATCATGAAATGGTGGATACACTGAGACACTCAGTACATGGTTTTCTAGCATAATATGAAAACTTTAAATGGCTACGTCTCCACGCAATTAATTGCTACGAAAAACAGTTATCATTAGCACAGAGCTTAGATCAATCGGAGACAAAATGTACATCCCTATTTGCAATCTGCTTTCAGCGAAAACTAAAGCCCACAAGGGCTGATAAAGTACAAATGGTTCCCAATTTCTGACTCAATAAGTTAACATTGGCACCGTCTCCCGCAGACCATCAACCTGTTTAGACTCATTAATCAAATTCAGGGTAAAGGAAAAGTAAAAATGCTGGTTTAACCTAGTGAAACATTTTTTGGGATAGTTCAATGTTTACCCATCCACATACAAATCTAGGCAAGTGCGGCTTAACCTAAACATTGAGCCGAGTGGCTGTTATTATTAAGCCACCAGCTCCCTCAATAGGGTATTTCATTAAAATGTATAAATAGTTTATTTATTTAAAAATATAATTAGTCCGTCTGTTAGATTATTGAAAAATATTGAATACGTGTTTTTTGTTTCATCAAATTAATATAAAGTGACGAAAATAAAACGTATCAAAGATCATGAGTGGGGGCTTTTGACGTCACTTTGTGGGTAAAATAGTAGACACGACTTTTCGAAGCACTGTATCGTCTTCATCCTTTGATTACGTGAAAAAAAGAAAAAATAAAAGTCCATAAATTATTGAAAATCTATCTGACGGCCCAATTAGATTTTTTTGGTGAAATACTCTACTGACTATGTTACACAGGGTACTTAGTCTGAACGGCCCAAATCGAATGGCACGCGGGCCATTCGACCGTAAACAAAAATTGTCTACGTTCGAATGGCCCGGTGGTCAAATGAATTTAAAAATAATTCAAAAGTACAGTCGCAAACATTCTATTAATCACGTAGTTTATGAATTTTAACTAAATAAATATTTAATTATTTGAAATCGTCTAAATAAACGGAATACATCTTCATAACCGGTCGGCACGATTTCAGGTAGCTAGATAAACAATGACCCCTCTTGTCATCCAATCACAAGCAGGATGCTTATCTGTGACGTCAGAGGACTATGGAGAAATATGTTTAATAGTATGCAACTTAGTAACACCACTGTTAATTTTGCAATTGTCCATTAATGTTGTGCATTGAACTTTTACTTTCGAGAGTTTTGTGTTTTGTTTACTGTTGGATCCTGGTAAGTTTTTTTTTATATATTATAAAGCCAATTGCATATACTGCAATATTTTTCTCAAAATGTTTCTTCAGTTAAAGGCGTTTCATATGTATTCTATCTTTTTGGGTCCAAGAACATAATATGATCGAATTTAATATAAGTACTTACATCTCTTTCAACTCGTATGTAAACAACATCAATATTCGGGCTAAAGACTAAGCTACCATATTTTATTTAGAACATAAATAATATATGACAGGGACTAGATTTTAGACCATACACATACAAATCTGTATTATATACTTTCACACTTCTAAGGCCCATATTGTATTTTCTAGGTTTAAATAATCATAGAAATGGATGACGCACATCCCTCTACATCACAATCTGCAAGTGAGGGTATATCAAGAAAAGGTGCTCGCCTTCTACGTAAAGGTGGTTATGAATATAATTGGAAAAGGCTGAACAAAGACGGAACAGAACTTTGGCGTTGTGCAAAAAAAAGTACGTGCAGTGCTTCTATTAAAACCAAAAGTAACCCTTTAACAGTTGTACGTGAAACATCACATAATCATGGACCTAAAGACTTAGAAACGAGGGAAATTAAAGAGCAAATGGAAAAATGTATAAACGCTGTTCAACACGACGTATCTATTCCGATTCCTCAAATATTTAATGTGCACATGCAAATACTTACACAAAAAGGAGTACAAAATTTACCTAAGTTTGAAAATATAAGCAAACATCTATACCAAAAACGAAATAGCTCAATTGGAGCCAAGAGACTTTGCTTTAGAAAAGGAGCTGACGTTATTATCCCTCAAAAATATTTATTTATGTTATTTGCGGATTATCAATACAGACAAAAAAGAATATTGATATTTGGACATAAGGATTTCACTGTTTATTTGCGGCAGTCAAGAAGTTTTTTCTTTGATGGGACATTTAAGATCTGCCCGAATGGATTTTATCAAGTTTTTACAGTTCATGCAGATATAGGAAGCACTCAAGAATTTGTTAACGTGATTCCTATTTTGTATGCTTTACTACCTGATAAGAAGCTTGACACATATCAGTTACTATTCCAATTAATAAAAAGTCAAGAACCAGAATGGAAACCAACTTATGCCACTATGGATTTTGAAGCAGCTACCATAGTTGCATTACAAAATATTTTTCCAAATGTTAAAATAACAGGGTGCAATTTTCATTTTAGTCAATGCTTGTGGCGTAAAGCAAATAAATTAAATCTACACAAGACCCATTCAGGCAAGGCACATATAAAATTATGTACAGCATTATCACACATTCCTCCACAATTCGTTGACGATGGTTGGCTTTATATTATGGCAGAAAGTCCGTGCAGTGATAATTTTACAAAATTCAACGATTATTTTGTTAGCACATGGCTAGACGATAAGGTGAATTCAAGTATCTGGTGTACATATAATAAATATCATAAAACAAATAACATTGTAGAGTCATGGAACAATAGAATTAGAAAATTCATAAAAGTCAAACCAAATATTGGTCAACTTCTGCAAGGGTTGCATAACGACTTCAAATATTATTCAAATCAGATAAGGAAACCTGATGGCATCAAAATTTCAAAAAGGAAACCTGAAACTTTATCAAGAAACTGGAAAATTCAATGTATTGTAGAAGAATTATTGACTGGACAGATAAGCGTGGGACATTGCTTAGAAAAATTAAAGTTTTAATCAATTACATTGTTCAGTCGTATTTTCTTTTTATTTTGTTGGTTTTTTATTTTAAAATAAGCCCGATTGTTACTAAATCTTATTGATTAATATTGTATTTTTATATTTTGTTGATTTGTTTTTCTAGAATAAGACTTATTTTAGGTAAATCTTATAGTAAATTCTCATATTTTGTTGATCTGTTTCCTTACAATTGCTGGTTGGTTTTGACTAAACATTGTTGTATAATAATATTTTTATGTTTGTTCATTTGTTTCTCTAAAATAAGACTGATTTTCACTAAATCTTATTGTGTAATAGTAAATTCCCACGAATTGAGGATTTTTATTCTTTAAAATTAGGCTGCTTTTGACTAACTTTTTAATTGTATTTTTTTACATTTTGTTGATTGGCTTGTTGTTTTATTTTATCTTATTGTATATTTTGTTGATTGTTTTAATGAAGATAATACAAATCTAAGAAAAAATCATCTTTTATTTAAACTTTTTACTTTTGCACCCGAATGTACATAATGTAGTTTATCCATTGAATTAAGATAGATTGTGTCACCAACGGGCCATTTGTACGTAGACGATTTTTGTTTACGTTCGAATGACCCACGTGCCATTCGATTTGGGCCGTTCAGACTAAGTACCCGTTACACACAACAACTGGTACCGTCTACCGCCGCCTACTTTAAAAAACTAGATAAATAATAAATTACTAATTTTCACTAAACACTCAATGGCTGTACAATTTTGATAATTATAATATAGCTTCTGATGTTATACAATCCTTACTAATGTTATGAATGCGAAAATCTGCCTGTCGTGCTTTCACCCCTAAAAGAAAATAGGACATTTTTAAATGCGAAAAAAGGTTTGTAAGGGGTTGAAAAGATCGGGAGGCGCTCCGGGCGTCGGGGGTCCCGCGATGACCTCCGGCCACCGTAGACGCGGGCCTGTGGACGGTGAGTGATGGGCTAACTCGCCGTCCGTCCGTCTCACGACGAAAACAGGCCGTGTCGACGGCGCGTTCGTGTTCCACGCGCGCCTCAAAGAGATGTCAGCAACATGGGAGGGGCCCGAAAGGGCCGATGCCTGTCGGGGCTGCGGGTAGTCCTCTGGTTATCGCGGCCTCGACATAGAGGGCGAAGAAGGAACATGGGTGGTTTTTAGTCAGTAGAAGTCTGA
This sequence comes from Diarsia rubi, assembly GCA_932274075.1. NCBI lineage: Eukaryota > Metazoa > Arthropoda > Insecta > Lepidoptera > Noctuidae > Diarsia > Diarsia rubi. Next base: position 18,215,240 of record OW026417.1, on the reverse strand, counting down.
CACTCCCTTTCGCTCTGCCCAAGAGCGGGAGGGGTTATTCGATGATTTTACACCCACCAAAAAAAAAAAAAAAAAGTGGTTGAAAAGATAACTTTTAGTCGTGTTAACCGACAACCACGTATACGAAGCTGCGGGCGTCAGCTAGTAATAGCATACTAATAAAGCTAAATAGCTACGATACAATAATAATAATAATAATCGTTTATTGGTCTCAATTAAAATATAGCCTAATACAAATTTCATCATCGGGGATTCTATACAAAAAAGGCTGCAGAAAACTACATGGACGCCTGACTTCCAAACTAGGTAAAGAACCTGTATCTTGGAAATCAGTTCACTTCCATGGACAAAATAAAATGGAGAAAGTAGGTTACCGAAAGAAAAATATTTATATAAATATTACAATTCCAACGCTGCCGCTGGTAGTAATTAGATTATTAGACTATAGATTTTAGACCTTATACAAAACAAATAATAAAACAGGTTACAGGAACAAAGCATGCGAATAAATTAACTATGTATCCAAGTATGGGAGTATAATAATGTGTTTGGTGTGGTGTATGATAGTGTGTCGTGTGTGATAGTAGTGTGTGATAGTGAGTAGTAGTGTGTGATAGTGTGTATGGGTGCTTTTGTGAACGAGTTAATAGTGAAATATGTGTATCTTTGGTGTGTACGCAATTTCTGATTACGTTGCATTACTGTGAAATTTTTATAACTTTTTCTGTTTGAGAATAATCAAGGTCAAGGAGCCATCGAGTGACAGTTCGTTTGCATTTTGCTTTAGTTTGAGGATAAATTGATAGTGTCTGATTAATTTTATTATAAATATAGCCACCCAAAAATGAGAAAAACCTCTGCGCAAATTGAGTACGGCAGGCTCTGGACTCGCAGACTGTGTGTTTCCTCCGTTTATTTAACAGAGCAATGGGATCGTAAGGCAGACGACCATGCATTTTAATGACAGATGATAGAACGAACAGTTGCCGCACTGTTAAAACCTCCCAGTGTCGATAAACGCTGGAAGTGGGATGATAAAAGGGAAAAAATGCACCAACTTTAAGTAAGGCTCTTTGAGCACGCTCGAGCTTCAGGATGATGGTTTTACACGCTCCACCCCAACACGTTATACAATAAACTAAAAGAGATTGACATAAGGCGAAGTAGATTGTTCTTAATAGCATTTATATTGTTCGCGTTTGCTATGTGTCTAAGATTTTTAAATATATATATTAATTTACGAACTCTAGACGACACGAGATCGATGTGTGGTGCAAAATTTAACCTGTTATCGAGCAGGATGCCTAGATACTTCATTGTATTCACTTGCTGAAGTGGAGAACAATTACACAGCGACAGGCCCCCACATATGTGTGAGTGTGCTATAATTTGCGATTTAGCATTAAAACCCGACTGTGGGACACTTCTTAGAGAAAACGTTAAATATTAACAATATAATTATGTTGTTTCAAAATAATAATAAAATATATATTTTCTTCCACAAAATGACACTAAACTTAGTAACTTACAAACAATATTGTTCCTGTCCATTTAAGGTTCGATTCCCAGGTCAGGCTGTGCAGTGTCGCGGGCCTGTGGACGGTGAGTGATGGGCTAACTCGCCGTCCGTCCGTCTCACGACGAAAACAGGCCGTGTCGACGGCGCGTTCGTGTTCCACGCGCGCCTCAAAGAGATGTCAGCAAAATGGGAGGGGCCCGAAAGGGCCGACGCCTGTCGGGGCCGCGGGTAGTCCACCGGTTATCGCGGCCTCGACATAGAGGGCGAAGAAGGAACATGGGTGGTTTTTGGTCAGTAGAAGTCTGACACTCCCTTTCGCTCTGCCCAAGAGCGGGAGGGGTTATTCGATGATTTTAACCCACCAAAACAAAAAAAAAAAATGCTGTGCAGTGTGCGATCGGCGGCGGCGGGCAATCGGTTGCGGCGACCTCTTGCGTCCGGCCCTGGTGCAAGCCATGGTCCGGGGCGAGGAAGAATGGGACGCCGTCGCCTCTTTCTGCGAAGCAGTGATGCTAGCGAAGGAGGTGGCGGAACGCGCGAGGTAGAGAACCTTTCGTCCCAGCCGCCGTGGGAGGCGCTCCGGGCGTCGGGGGCCACGTGATGGCTTCCGGCCACCGTAGACGCAGGCCAGTGATGGGCTAGTTCACCGTCCGTGCGTCTTATGATGACGACAGGCCTTGTCGACGGGACGTTCGTGTTCCACGCGCGTCTAAAAGAGATGTCAGCAAAATGGAAGGGGTCCGCAAGGGCCGATGTCTGTCGGGGCTGCGGGATATTGAAAGTGATACCGCGGCCTTGGCATATAGGGCTAAGAAGGAAAATGGGTGGTTTTTAGTCAGTCGAAGTCTGACACTCCCTTTCGCTCTGCCCAAGGGGTTATTTGATGATTTCGCACCACCGAAAAAAAACAAGACAAAAGGCTGTGCAGTGCTGTTGGGTTTTTCCATCAGGATTTTTTCAATAACAGCCGCGAACTCTGGAATTGTTCACCTTTCATGGCAATAGGCTTGCCCTCTCCTACATGGGGCTTCAAACAACTAGCGAAACGTAGTTGGAGAATTAGTACACCTTTTTTTTTTTGGCGGGAGGGAAATTAGTTTAGTAACTTTGTCCCTCACTAGGAATTTCTCCTGTATCGAGGGAGCGTTCACAAACATTTAAACTCACATACACAAATACCCAGACCCGAAACAACTACCTGTAGGCCATACAAATATTTGTTCCGTGCGGGGATCGAAACCGCGACACGCAGCGCCGCAGTTCATTGCGCCGACCGTGCCGTCAAAATCATCAAATAACCCCTCCTGCTCTTGGGCAGAGCGAAAGGGAGTGTCAGACTTCTACTGACTAAAAACCACCCATTTTTCTTCATAGCCCTTTATGTCGAGGCCGCCGTATCTCTTGGGAACAAGCCGCAGCCCCGACGGGGTATTAAGTACATCTCTGCCTAACTCTTCGCGGGTTACAGGCGTGATATTATGATGACCAACATAAGATCATGTTTCAGTAGAACTTGATACAGTTGTTTTGGGTCCACTGACGCAGGGTGTTACCGCCATTATTGCACAACGGCCCACATTCATCGTTATCCAACCGCATGCGGCAATGCCCGGCATCCTAGTGAGCGTCCGTCGTCGGCCTGCGCAAGAGTGGACTGAGTGCGAATTTCATTGTAAAACTTAAACGGCTATGTGCAATGGGTTTTCGTCTTAAGGAAAATGATCATTGATAGCCTGTAATTACGGCTAATACAACTTAGGAGGCTTCGAAGAGCTTAAACATATTGATTTGTTAGCTAGTTTATTGCGACTTTATATTTTCTTGCAAGTTTTTTACATTTATTTTATATGTTTTCATACACATGCATGCGCAAATCGGGCAAAGTATAATTGGGGTTTTCCATCAGAAATTTCTTAGTAGCAGCCACAGAGTCTGAATTTGTGCCCCGTTGATGGCAATAAGCACACCCCCTAATTATGAGACACACAGAACTGGTGATATATGGGTGTAGCTACTTACATATTTGTACGCATCTGCCCTAAGGACGTTGTGTTATGTTGTTTTCAGAAAAACTAAGCTTTTTTCTAAATACTTTTTTTTTGGTACCTACTATTAAAGTTGACTCTAAACATAATATTCGACAAACATGTTGCGGATTTAAATTCATTCACATGTGAGTGTGATCGTAACGAGCATGACCTCAACGACCTTTTGCGATCGAAAACAGTCGGGTCATATTAATCATAACCTCTGGTACAGCTTTTAGGTTTGCCGCTACTAAAACGATTTGTCCAATCAAATACCTATCTTCAACCGATCTCTTAGAACGTTCGTGAGGAGTCGGAGCCTGTTCAGATGATCATCATCGCCTGCATAGCCTTTTCCTATGTTGGAGTCAGCTTACGGTATTACCGAATTCAGCTAAATATCAGTACTCTACACGAAGGTAAGATTAAACCTCCACAAACTGGTTTTGCTACAGAGGATATTTCCCATAAAACCAGTTGAAGGATAGGAAATGCTCCTGTGGACGGTGAGTAATGGGCTAGCTCACCGTCCGTCCGTCTTATGACGACGACAGGCCGTGTCGACGGCGCGTTCGTGTTCCACGCTCACCTCAAAGAGATGTCAGCAACATGGGAGGGGCCCGTAAGGGCCGACGCCCGTCGGGGCTGCGGGATGTTGTAAGAGATACCGCGGCCTCGACATAAAAGGCTAAGAAGGAACATGGGTGGTTTTTAGACACTCTCTTTCGCTCTGCCCAAGAGCGGAAAGGGTTATTCGATGATTTTCCAACCGCCAAAAAAAAAAGGATAGGAAATGCTGCAGCTCCTATAACTGAAGGATTACTCTTATGTAATACAATTTGATTAGGACACCAAACAATGAATAAATTAAAAAAAAAACCACTAGTGCCTTACAAAATTTAAACGAAACATCAAAAGCCGGAGCAAAATAACGAGTAAAACGGAAGCAAAACCGCGGGCAAAAGCAAGTTCTTACCAAAGAGCAACGGCGAGAAATGTAATCGCAATAGCAAAAATACCTAGATCCTGGTTACTAGTCGGTAAATCCAAAACCCGTGTCCCCGATCCGGGACGCGCCGCCGCAGCATCCGGTGTTACACCATAGCTTGCGAACTTTATGTAAATGACGTAGCTATGATGTCACGCTCTCAAAATATCTGACTCGAGGTCACTGTTATCACCATTCATTCAAGTTTCGGAACAATTCCTAGCGTACAAGTAGAATAGAACGGCATCTCAGGGTATTTCACCAAAAAAAAATCGAATTAGTCCGTCAGACAGATTTCCAAAAAATATTGTACACGTATTTTTTCATTTTCCACGTAAAAAACAAAAGATGAAGACGATACAGTGCATCGAAAAGTCGTGTCAAGTCGTGTGAGGACACAAGGTTAGTTTTTTTACCCATAAAGTGACGTCAAAAGCCCCCACTCATGATCTTTGACGTTTTATTTTCGTAAATTTTTATTAATTTGATAAAACAAAAAACACGTATCCAATATTTTTTGTTAATCTTACAGACGGACTAATTAGATTTTTTAGTGTTATACCCTATTGCAGTGGTCAACAAATTTATATATGGCTTAACTTAACGTGCTTTCCGAGGTACAGAAAACATGTTTAACCTTTCTTCCAGGCGGTCATTTGTAGATTTTAGACAGTCGTCGTAACAGGTAGTCAGTGGCCGAAAGTCGGACAACCAGTGTTACCAAGGGATATCATTTTTTTTTTATTATTTTATTCAATAAAAGGGGTTTTTATCCACACGGATATGCCAACCCCATCGTACCTTATGGACTAAATATACACATATAAGGGATACTACTATGCATTAGAAAGGGATTCAATGATTCGACATCTTCACTAAGCCATAACCTCTTTGCAATTGCTGATGTAGGGTTTGCTAAAATGTTTTGTATCAGCCCAACGTAAGGGATATCATATTTCCTGGAACTAACTGGGTTTTGAAGGTTAGATAGGCAGTCGTTCCATGTAAAATATTGGTATTCGGATGCATCCGGTATACTGGAAGCCGACCCCAATATATGTAGTTGAAAAAAGGCTAATGGAAAGCTGGAGGGCTTTGTGTTTTTTGACCATGTGCAGACGCGATTATATTCTGAAATTGGTTGCAAATAAGTGTCTAGTACAGTCATGAAGTGACAGGGTATCAGTTTCTCGATCACTAGAGCTGTATACTTAATACCCAGCATCCTACAGAATTTTGTGTACACATTAAAGTAACCTAAATAAGAAATATCATAACTATAATCTACGTGTTATTTTGAACAGTGATATAATTACCAAAATAAACAGCTAAATTGAATAATATTGTGTAACTCACAACTTATAAAGTCGTACATATTGCAGACTGAGGAATGTGTTTAAACATTACATATCCAATTGTTATGTTGACAATTTGGATAGTAAACAGGGCGCAACGCATACAGTTAGTCTCCAAGCCATTTATCAAAGAAAAACCTACCTTATTCCTCTGATTTAGAGTCAAAAGCAAATAAGATAGTGGTAGGGTTGCAAAAATATTTTTCCAAGACGAGGTCTTAGAACATCGTGTATTTTCACATTTTAATGACATAACGTGTGATAGTTTTACATGAAATCCGTTCCATTACTATAATTAAACTTTAGGTAATTTTCACCATTGCTGTGCAGTAGAATGTTCATCACTACTGACATGCACTGGCAAGTTTCACTTGCAATACAAATTCTTCAACAGAGTTGGAAACTTGACGATTGTTACAAGTTGCAACCCACAGATGCGACCAAGCCCACCCTCGACCATGCATATAATATTTTAAGGTTTTGTTAGGTGGACTGGTCTGTGAACATGAATGAAAAAAAATTGCATGGAGCGAATGAGAATGTTGAGTGTGTGGTGTACAAATAAATAAGGTAACGAGAAAGAATATTAGAGGAAGTTTAAAAGTTACTTCAATCACAGAAAAAAATGAAAGGAAATCCACTGCCTTGGTGTATAGACCCTCAGGCTCGACGAGGAGAGGGAATCGACGTAAAGGGAACCAATTGTATAAAAATGTGTTAAGGAGGAGCGAATCGCATGTAAAACTATAAGAGAGTAGAAAATAATAAAATAATAGAGAATATTTGATGGATATAATAAAACAAATTAAGGAGATATTTATTGAGGAAGGGCTACTACAGCATAATAGAGTTTATCAAAAAATCTTGACAAATGTATCTATATAATATACACGATATTAATTTATTTTCATCTTTTTAATTTATTATTGTTTTCTTTTTCATATAAGAAACCACTATAATCTTATTATTGTTTGAAATGAGTTTATTTTTAATTTAACATTTTTTTTATTACTAAACTAATATTAATATTAATCTAATTTTAAGTTATTTTCCACACAATATATTTTGTTATGAAATAAATGACTGTGACTGTGACTGTGACTATGACTATGACTATGGCTACAAAAAGAAACATCAAGCCTATTATCCGCGATGGCCAAGGCAGAGGATTAGTTATGTTTTAGGCCCATGTAGGGCGATTCTATTGTCATCAAATGGGCACAATTGCAGTTTCCATCGCTACGACTGAGGAAATACCCAATAACTTTGCCTGACTTGATAATCGAACATAAACAATGATATCTACACCTAATTAAACTAATGCATGTGGTAATCTAGTTAACCTATCCTTAACATGACGTAATAGATAATATTGTTGTTGGCGTAGCAAACAAGCACCGTTTTATGACCTCAGTATGATATCATAATCTGGGGATGACCATCATCATCATCAACAGTCTCCACTCTTTGAGAGGAAATGGGCTATAATCTACCACGCGGGCCCAGTGCAGATTGGTAGATGTCACATGTCTTCGAATTTCTTGGTTCTATGACATCCCCCCCCCCTCCTCACCTACCTCTCTGAGGATGATCAAATTCATGAATTACGTCGTATCAGGATTGTGGAAGTATAGAACAAGGTGAATTGCTGCGCCGACCCCAAATAAATTGAAGATGATGATGATGATGATGATGATGATTGGACTATTTCACCACAATCCTGATACGACGAGGTAGAGCAGCGGTGGCCCATTGGTGGCGGCCCCGACTTACGAACAGTAGGTCGTGGGTTCGAACCCAGGCAGGCACGTTTCTTTGTGTAATTTATTTCATCACCGCTGCTCTCAAAACGGTGAAGGAAAACATAGGTGAGTATATATCAGGTGAGTAAATGTCTTAGAATCAAAAAATTCGAAGACATGTGACAACTACCAATCCGCACTCTCAAAGAGAGGAGGCCTGTGTCCCAGCAGTTGAAACATTAATAGGCTGTTGATGATGATGATTATAATCACCAACCGGTCGAATAGGGTTGTTAACTAAAAACTCTAATTAGTCCGTCAGATAGATTTCCAAAAAAATATTGGACACGTATTTTTTCTTTTTTCACGTAAGCAAACAATGAAGACGATACAGTGCTTTGAAAACACGTGTGACGTCATATTCTAAGACATTAGTATGACATTTTTATGCGGTTAGTGACGTCACAATCTGGACTCAAATCTTTGACGCGTTTTATCTTCGTCAATTTTTATTGATTTAATAAAATAAAAAATACGTATCCAATATTTTTCGATAATCTAACAGACGGACTAATTAAAATCATATCTTTTTAAGTCAGTCATCCCTATTTATTAAATGAATGAAGTCGACCACAAGAAGTTGCGAAGTTTGGAAAAACAACGCGGTCACACAGACGGTTACGAAAGTGGCTTCAATTTATAATACTCGTATTTCTTAATGGCATGTATTTGAATTGATATCTGAATGTTACCTTTTTCGAAAAAAGTGTTTTACTGAACTGATAACAACCTAACCTAACCTAACCAAAGAAAACTCACATGTCCGCAGAAATGTACTCACGATTAGCAAAAAAACCTAACTGAACCTAACCTGAATTAAATTCGCTAAAAATGGTCATCTCGTTTTGTCTGCGTTTTGAGTTTATTTGTAGGACATTTTAAGTTAATCAATTGCTCCAAAGAGATACCGAGCGTCGCCGCCGCCGTTTTTAGTCAGTAGAAGTCTGACACTCAAGATTGATTGACATTTGATGCTGTCTAAGCTGTCTTGACGTTCGTACGTTTTTTCACGGGTGACCACTGAAAACCAGCGCTGTGCTGTGAGTCCCCATAGCACAGCACCATGCTGAGCGGTAACCTGCTTGTGGCAATCACGACGTGCAACTTTTGTTTTTTTTCCCTGCTTGTTGTATTTTTTTCTTTGTTTTATATTTTTACTGTGTTGTATGTGTAATGCTTTTTTTTTAATGTCTCAGCTCGTCTTGTTTCTACGACAAATGAATATTTTTTTCTTTTTTCTATTTGATGACTGAGGGTTGACCCTCAAAAAAAAAGGGTGACGGGTCCTGAAGGTCGATGCCCGGGTGATGAGGCTCCTGTTAGTAGGTACGATTTGAAATCACTGAATATTATTCTGAAGCAACATGACCATCATGTTCATGCTGATTTTTAGAATAATGACTTATATGAAAATGATTCAAGCTCACTTAGCTTCACTTAGATACTTTTATAATGGAACAATGCCCGAGCTAATTTAAGAACAAAGTAAGAGAGAGATACACACACAATATAATAAGGTAGGTATGACCAAATGAGATTTAACAATGTCAACTTTAATTTATGAAATGTGGTTTTATATTTGTTTATGTAGCAAACAAACACAAAACCACAATTTTGTTTTGTTTTAACAAGTAAACAAAATTTTATTCTCTTCTTTATCAACTGGATTTAGACATTTAAATAACAACTGAATGCAGTGTTTTTAAAAAAAAGCTTAAGGGTTTTTTTTATGGCTCATAAATCATCAAATGACCCGCTCTGGGTAAACCGGTAGGAATGTCAGACTTCTACTGACTAAAAACCACCCAAGTTCGTTCTTAGCCCTTTGTGTCCGAGACCACAATATTTCTTTCGGACAACCCGAAGCCCGGCGGAAAACAGCATGGCCTTAAAATATAACCTTTTACTTGGCAACGATGTCTTACATTCTGTCTGCGGTCGCCACCAAAGAACCTTTAACATAAAAATAATAAGCCTATAAAGTTTAACGTACATATTTATTAGATAGGTACCTATACCTAGTATGAGGCATTTTGTTTCTGTAATAAAAAACCGCAAATTGTAGTGTTTAAGAAGGTAGGCAATAATATTGCAACAGAGAAAACTATTAAATATCCAGATATCTATTCGATCGGTTGATGGCCTGTGGTTCACGGTAATTGGAAAGCGGGTACCTATGCAGTTAGATACACCTCTGCTTAACCCTTCGGGATTTAAAGGCGTGATGTTATGTTATATCTATTCGTAGAGCTTTGCATTCTTGTAGTTAGGCGTTGTAAAATGCTGAAATATTAATTAATCATACGGGTTTTTTTTTATTACACTAACTGCCGCACTCAGAAAGCTTTAACGATTACTTAGGCCATCACTTAGTAAAGGACAGTTTTGTCATGTAATACAAAGGTTTGTCAAATCTTTACTAAAGGACTGCTTAAGTAATAATTAAATATCTCTGAGTACCGCAGTTAGTATTCATTTTTTTTTCTTATACTTGCCAATTCGTGATCCGCTCAATACCACAACAGCAAAATATTAAAACGAAAGGCAAAATAAAATTCAGAAAAAAATATCTAAGTATCTATGTCGGTGACAAAAAGTCAAAAATGGCGTGAACTGTTTCCTTAAGCTCAGAAGACAAGGTAAATGCTTATAGCTGTCCGATTATTATTATTTGTGGTTTCTTTAAAAAAGTGTGATGAATTCGTGTTATGAAAATTCTAACTGTATTCGTATTTAAAAAACAAATAAGTATCAGGTATATTGCATTATTAAAAAAAACTATAAAAAAGCGGTATAATAAATTTTTTTAGGAGGTTGTTAAGTTAATTAAAACTTAATAAAAACTTATGGCATATACTATCGTTATGACTACAGCTTGGCGTCATCAAATACTGTCGTGTTTTGTTTACTATGGTAATACTAAATCAGTTTCTGATGACATAGTAGACACAGGTCTCTACCTGTGTCTACTATGACATCAGAAACTGATTAGGTACACGCAATATTTAGTGCGAATTTCGTAAAATTGTTAGATCCTAAGTTAAGGCATGGATATACGTCTCGTCGGGGCTGCGGGTTGTACACAAGTTACCCCGGCCTCGACATATAGGGCTAAGAAGGAACATGGGTAGTTTTTAGTCAGTAGAAGTCTGACACTCCCTTTCGCTCTGCCCAAGAGCGGGAGGGGTTATTTGATGATTTTTCACCCGCCAAAAAAAAAAAAGCTTCACCGTGTTCTCGTAGTGGCGACCTCTTGCGTCCGGCCTTGGTGCAAGCCATGGTCCGGGGCGAGGAGGAATGGGACGCCGACGCCTCCTTCTGCGAAGCAGCGATGCTAGCGAGCGAAGGAGGTGGTGGAACGAGAGAGGGAGAGAACCTCTCTTCCCAGCCGCCGTGGGAGACGCCCCAGGCGTCGGAAGCCACGTGATGCTTTCCGGCCACCGTAGACGCGGGCCTGTGGACGGTGAGTAATTACCTAGCTCACCGTCCATCCGTCTTACGATGATGACGTTCGTGTTCCACGCGGGCCTCAAAGAGATGTCAGCAACAAGGAAGGGGCGACGTCCGTCGGGGCTGCGGGTTGTTCAAAAGAGATACTGCGGCCTCGGCACAGTGACTAAAAAGGAACATGCGTGGTTTTTAGTCAGTAGAAGTCTGACGCTCCCCTTCGCTCTGCAGAAGAGCGGTCATGCCGATACCTTAGGCTTATTTTTGCCAATAACTTTCTTAATTATTTATAATTATGGTTTTTTAAACCTAATTGTTACTCGTAAATCGCGTAGCTACTACCCCTCCGATGCACAACAAATCAGTGCGGGAGGGTGAATTGTCAATGGCGTATATCCAGTTAAAATTATGTTATGATTGTTATATAAGTCATATAATTATATTCAATGGTGTTTACGATCCGTAGATGAAACTTGTACCGTTGCTTTTTCACAAAATTATTATTAATGGTAACTTAAGGAAAAAATACTATGTAGTAAAACGTACATATATTTAAACCGAGTAATATTTTAATGAAATCAGTTGCAAACTCCCATTCGTTGTGCATCATCGTGTTGTAAATATTTGCCCTACACAAATTATTTATTAAAATATTTGTTAACTACGTCGCGTCGTTGCGCCTACAAAGTTCAATAACTTAATTAATTTTCGAGTCATTTGAAAAAGAAGTTCAGTTGCGATTATCATGGCACCTTTAATTTTTCTATTCGTGGTAAATATTTTAAGACTTTATTTTTTTTAGAGATTACGTAATCAAAAAAACCAAGAAACTAGCATAAAAACTCATGACAAAAATACTCATGACATTTATTTATTATTTTACAGGCGTCCCTTCTAGTGGGCACCAGCAGAACTGCGCCCAAAGGTAAGTTCTCAGTGATTAAAGTAACTCTTACGAAACATTTAAATTCAAAGTATCTATCCCCATTATACATTCTACTGTATTTTAGAACGTACAGACACAGAGCAAGAATTAATTATTTAATTAACTATTTCAATTTTGTTTTCTTGTATTTCCTCAGGTACGCCTGCCATTAAAATTCCTGAGCAGTGTAGGGGAAAAGGTTTCTGCTCCATTCGACCTGATGGTTACGACGCAATCGAGAAAAAGATCAACGAACTCCTTCCTCCATTTATGATTGTAAGATTTTCATTTAATTATCATTATTTTAAATACCATTTTCCCATTATCCCGGGTCGGTAAACTGTTATTGAGTTTTTAATACCGAAATTGTCAATACCAGCCACGGAGGCTGAATTTGTGCCTCGCCCCCTGTTGCATGAGACTAACACCTATCGGGAGTTATCCCATTAGGTACAAACAGTTCATTACCCGACTGCGGCGAAGCCCAAAAGGAGGGTTATGTGTTTAACGTGTATGTATGTACTTATGTATGTATGTCTGTTTCTTTGTTCTCTCATAACTCCTGAACGGATAAAGGAATTTAAATAAAATATACGTTGTTAGATTTGTCTTGATAGCGCCAGTGTCCCTGGCTAAAATAAAAAAAAAACATTGAAAAATTGCGGATTTTGGAGACCGTACCGCGTCAATTTTTTTTTCCAGTGCCGTCAAGTAGGATATCAAAATAAAGAGTTTTAAAAGTAGATAAATATAAAACACATAAATGTTTAAAAGCAAATCAAAGTGAGAAATCCTATAAACAAACACAAAAGTTAAATCATTTGCGAAGAATTTTACGCGACCAAGGAAAGAATAAACACAAAAGAACCAAAAAGTTGGAAATAAAAAGTTGTTAAAAAACTAAAAAATCCGACTGAAAAGCAGGCGGGGTTAATTAAATATTAAATGATGAAATGAAATTATAATGGACCCGCCTGCTTTCAAGTTTTGTTTAATTTAAAATGAGCTTGAATTATTTGCTTTTAAATTTTTTCAGTCGGGTTTTTTAGTTTTTTAACTACTTTTTTTTTACAATATAATTTTAATTTATTTTTCATGTGCATTTCATTTTAGCTGCATCCTATAAATCAACGTCGCTAATGTTTTCATTTTGTATATACAGAGTATGAACAGCAGGTCCGGCGGTCCCATTACGCAGTATTTTGATGATGACGATAACTGCCCGAGCGTTGTTACGGTAAGATTTTAAGCTCACTTTTAACTCGACTTGTTTAGTGTTTTGTGGAAGCCGGTTTTTTATATCAAAAGTATTTTGTTTACTTAAACAGGGTGTAAAGTAACCCTTCACACATACATCAACCTAGCATTCTGTACATCAAACTAAGTACCCCTACGCAATATTTTTTGCTTCGAATAGTAAAAGGGTCATGGTGGTAATTTAAGGAAAGTTATAACCTGAAAAACTTGTAATTACAAAAACAACATCATCAATATCTCCGTAACTAAGGGGTTCCCAGGTATGGTCTAGAACAAAAAAAATATAGCAGTGGTGGGAGGAACAAGTGCTCTTCGTTTGCGTTAAGGGTACTTTTACACCCTTTATTTTACAGACAGGCACAATCACAGAATAATTTACTTTTTCAAAATATATTTTTCACGTTATAAGTCTAAGTTTTGAACTATGTGTTTCAGTCGGAGTCAGTTTACGCACACGTAGATCCTACTGGAACAGCTGTGGACATCATTGTTCAAACTCAGCTGTTCCCCCAAACGTACACCAAAGTGAATTGCAAGTGAGTAATATTAGTATTTATTGTTATCATAAAATGTTCGTTTAGTCAAACTAACTAATGAACCGCTAAAAAATATATATAAATATCAGTGCAACACAGTTGTAATAGTGTGACGGAAAAGGGATGCGTGACGTAGGTTATTTAATAAATAAGAATAAATAAATTTAGTTTTTATGTTTTGATTTGTGCAAAATGTAACGTACTACGTTACAATGGTTTAAACATTTTTTGTGTTTTTGGCAGTTTATCAAGTACCTCATATAAACAACAATAAATGTTTGTACAGTCGCCAGCATATCTAGCTACCCGAAACTGTAAAATTATCCCTGAATCGAATGATATAGTGATAAAATTGAAAATCTATTAAAGCAGGACAGCTTGTAGTAGTTTGATCGTCTGTACAAATAATTGAATAATACGCCGCTATTTATTATAATGTAAAATAATGTTTTTCTTATCCATTCTACAGACACACAGAAAATACAGATGTCGGAGATGATCAGCAATGCTTCAGGAACTTGGGACTTAGCAACTTCAACTTAAAGTCCAGTTGCCAGGAATCTACTGCAACAAGGACTCTGCTGGTGTATGATCCTGAAGTGGATAGACTTAAGAATAAGAATTATACGATCCCGGTCTGTTGCTCATGCCGAATTACGAAAACGTAAAAAAAACTGTCACGCCAATGTCATGATTAAAATAAAGTTTAAAACATGGAAATTCAATAAGGAAAGAAAAAAAAAGCCTGAAATCACAGAAAAGATTTTTTCATCCTCGTGAAGCAGTGCACCTGCTTGTTATACATTGTACAGACAGCAGCATATCAAACTACACAAAACTGTCAAATTTTCCCAATCACCCTTGAATCAAATACCCACTAGCAATAAAGTTGTAAATAGACAGATTGTAGTAGCTTGATGTGCTGGCGTCTGTACGTATGTTCTAAGTTTTCTAAAAACTGTTTTTTGTAAAGTATTATTTATTAGTAAATTTTAATTTTATGTTAGTGGTATTAAGAAAATATTCAAGTTTATTTAAAAGTGTGGTTATCTATAGGTAAAACCAATAAAAATAATGCACATCAATTTTACCTTTTATTACACATTCGAGTCCAGACCATTTCATAGAGCTCATGTGCCATTCATCCCGCCATACATACTGCCTGGTCTGCAGCCAGTCTTACCAAAGATAAAACTAGTAAGACTGGTTGTCCTACCAAGGATAAGACTAATAGGTTGTGGTCTGCAACCTGTCTTACCTTTGATAAGACTGGTGGTCAGGACTTGACAGGTTGATGGTATTACCCACTACTCACTAGGTTGAGAAGTGGAAAAAACGTTAAAAATGAGCCCACTAGGTGGGCTCCCGGCAATAAAGGTTATAGTATCTTTTTTTTTTATTTGAAATGGTTTTACTCTTGCCCTAATGGCAGAGATAAGGTGGACGATCAAACGAGCTTACCCAGAAGAAGCCTATTTCGGCCAAAATACGTGACATAAATAGAACTCGTGCATTCGGTGTTGAGGTGTGCGTCGCTGCGTGCTTTCGTGGTCGCAGTGTTCGTTGTTGCGGGGATTCAGCGGCGTGTGGTTCTGCGTGGTGGCTTTCGGGATGACGTATTGCACTCGTAGTTTTGTTTTATGAATTGTTCTTCTGACATTCAAAAGTGCCTTAATACTTTGAGTGTGAGTCGCACGACGCACGGGACCGGTCAATGTGGCGACACGTGGTTGAGGTCTATGTTCAGCAGTGGACGTCTTTTGGCTGAAATGATGATGATAATATGAACTCGGGACAACCGACCCTCTAGGTACTTGATTAAATTATTTCGATTAGTGGGTAAAATAAACACACTTCTCTTTAACACCTCGTCTCGACTGGCTCGTTGGTGTTGTGGTCGCAAGTGTGCCTCGATTCTCCGGTCAGGCGATTGAGTTTTTCCACCAGGAATTTCTCAGTAGCAGCCAAGAATTCTGGATTTGTGCCCAAATTATTGTAATAGGATTGTATAAGCCTAGCGAAATTCTGTTGTAATGGGTACACCTCCCCCGTCGGGGCTGCGGGATGTTGTAAGAGATACCGTGGCCTCGTCATAAAGAAGGAACATGGGTGGGTTGTAGTCAGTAAAAGTGTTTCCTTCCACCTGATTCAGTGCAGGTACCTCCCGACACATTGCTTATGACATCTGGATACCGAAATGACGCATTCGTAACAGAATTGAGACGTTGTTTGATGCTGGCGCTAAATGTTGAGATCGACTATCTGCATGAAATGACGCCTGTAGTACTTCGGACACGAAGGGAGCCATTTTTTTTTTTGGCGGGTGTAAAATCATCGAATAACCCCTTCCGCTCTTGGGCAGAGCGAAAGGGAGTGTCAGACTTCTTCGCCCTCTATGTCGAGCCCGCGATAACCTGTGGACAACCCGCGGCCCACGTCACACAAGCCTGAGGGAGCCTAATAACGTGGAAAGCTTATTGTGGTTCGTAACATGGAAGAAAAACGGGGTTGTGGAAGATCGTCAACCCGATGGACAGATGTGGTGAAGGAAGTCTGCAAAATCGATAACCATGGAGTTTGTGAGAGATGGCAAGACCTAATGCCGTCACGACCGTCAATCATACGGAACCGAGAAAAAAAAGAATAAAATAGTTAGGAGAGATGTGGTCGATGGATCGGGTCGATCTTTAGGTTAAGTCACGTTTACCTAGATTGGTGTGTGGATTACTGACTACTCATAACATACTGAATTTCCTCTGTGCCTCGGAAAACATGTTAAGCCAGCCAATGATGGCTCAACCATGTCACAACCGTCATTTTGTATATCATTGTCAGTCGTTATAAGTAGCCAATGACCCGAATGTCTGACAACCAGTCGAAGGCTGCCTTTTTTTTTTGGCGTGTGGAAAATCATCAAATAACCCCTCCCGCTCTTGAGCAGAGCGAAGGGGAGTGTCAGACTTCTACTGACTAAAAACCACCCATGTTCCTTCTTAGCCCTATATGTCCAGGCCGCGATGACTAGTGTACAACCCGCGGCCCAAGTCTAAGGCTGCCTGTCCACTGAAGCGGAGCGAGGCTGCGGAGCGGAGAAACGGAGAAATATTAACCTATAGGATTGCACACTGGTGCAAAGGGCCGATTTTATGCAATCCTACTGGTCAATATTTCTCTGTTTCTCCGCTCACACGTGGACAGGCAGCCTTACCAAAGTGTATTGTATTAGCCAGTACTGTGTATGTTAGATGGGCAGTCGCTTCATAAGGCTAGGCAGGTTTTCTCTATTTGTCTGTTATACCTTGAACGATCATGACAGGACATAGAATACTTATAGTACCTTTAATTTAACTTAAAGGTACAAAAGGGCATTGCAACGCAAACCGGGTACAGCTAGTTATTTATAAATTATTTATGATATGAAATAAGTCTCATCTGGTTATCACAGCTTCACCGGCTCTTAGACCGATTCTTGGTATACTACTCTGTTATTGATTTTGTCTATTTAATATTTTATGTTAGATACTAACTATACGACAAAAAATAAAGAAGTAAACACATAGGTACTATCGCACATACCTATTACTTTCACAATGGGAGGAAAAATATTTCACATAACTGATTGTCCTCTATGCTTTTATTTATTCATAAATAAATTCGCACTCATGGTATTCTTGGTATGTCAATGTCATTCATAGTCTTTCAGGAAAAAACATAAATTATAAATTTGAAATACAAAGAATCTACGGATTTTATCCGCAATTAGTCACATAGTTCATCTCCTGTATGGTACAATACAACAGACGCTTACAAATGTTAGAAATAAATTCATAGTCGGATATACAAGTAAAATAAAACCGGCTTTAAACCGGCGTTCTGTTAAAAATTAATGCTTGTTGCATTTTTTCCTTTTGTCTGTGTTTAGAGACGTTGCTTGACCAAATTTCAAGGTTCTGAGTTCTTGAGAAATACCCTTTAAGTTTTGATTACCTTGCGAGTGTCGATGCATCTTAAACGGCTGTATATTTTGATTGCGTTGGCTTAGAAGTTTGATTTTTTCACAGCGCCAACTCCAAGGGACAGTAGATAATTTTAGCTTGATAACGGTTCTGTTTTTCCCTTTTGAGGTACGGAACCCTAAAAATAAAAGAAGTAGGAATATTTTTGTAAGAAACGAGGCAGGCCTGACTTCCGCCACTTTATTTAATTAAAAAAAATAGCGACCATGATAAAACGAACGTATGAAGCATTTCCAAAGAGTCCCGTTTCTTCCCAGTTGTAAGCTATCAATCGTGGCGCTTTTGTTTTCCTCGCGTGGTTTTCCCTCATAAAATACTTGTCTGTAATTCTGTATTGATGCCAGCTGTTATAGGTTTTATTAATGGCTAAACACATCAATTATATTAGCCATATTATATCGTTGATGGCTAATAATAATTATAATGCTTCACCGTTTTGGAAATCGGGAACTCCAGTTGGAACATGTTCAAATGTTGGGAATACCGTAATAACAACAATTGCAACGTTTATGCATCAGACCCGTTTATTTAAATATTGTAATGAATAATTTAGCATTGCTTTTATAAAGGGTGTAAAAGCACCCTAAACGCAAACGAAGGGCACTTGTTCTCCCCACCACTGCGATATTTTTTTTGTTCTAAACCATACCTTTGAACCCCCTACGAACGGAGATATTGGGGGTCAAAGTTCCCAATTTTAAACAGCTGATTTTGTAAATACTAGTTTTTCAGGTTATAACTTTACTTAAATTACCTCCATGACCCTTTTACTATTTAAAGCATTCACTAGCACAACGTTTTAAGAGTGCTACATAGAGTTTTACCGTAAAATGAGATTTTTGACCCTAAAAAAAAAGTCGTTTCCCAGCAAAAATTTTTGCGTAGGGGTACTTAGTTTGATGATGTACATAATGCTTGGTTGACGTATGTGTGAAGGGTTTATTTATACCCTGTATATACCTAATCCCTGCATCTTTCACAGGGATATTTATAGCATGCCACCTGCCTAACCTTTCTCAAATAAAACTCGAATAAAACTTTTCGAATAAAACTCCTAATAAAACATCTAGCCTGTAATCCCTCAAGGGTTAGGCCAAGGCGTATCTAATAGTACGCACACATTTTGCCAGTTATCTTTAAGTCCCTCGTTATTGTCCGTCGTTTACCCTATTGCCATCAACTGGACACAAATCCAGACTCCTCGGCTGCCAAGAAATTCCTGAAAAACATAATTACACGTTAATCGAACCCAGCATCTTTTGCTCAGCAATCACGCTGGCGACCAATCGGCCAATGAGACACGTGTACGTAGTAATCCTAAATAACCAGATGACGTCATACGAATGATGCTTGATAAACATCTTTGTATCATCTGTCATCCTCTTATGCAATGTTATTAGGCTAGATACAATTGTCTGACACGATTGAATGAAGTCACGAGGCTGTAATGCAAGTCATAAGACAAATTTTATTACAGATTTTTATCGCAGTGCACTTCAAATTAGAATATGAATCATCATCATCAACATCATCATTTCAGCCGAAAGACGTCTAGAGCTGGACATAGACCTCCTCTAAGTGTCGCCACATTTACCGGTCCTGTGCGTCTCGCATCCAGCGGATCCCCGTAACCTTCACCAGGTCAACGGTCCACCTAGTGGGAGGCCTTCCAACGTAACGTCTTCCGGTTCGCGGTCGCCACTCCAAAACTTTCCGACCCCATCGGCCATTCGTTCTGCTTGCGAGCAATGTGCCTGCCAACTTATGTTTGGCAATTCTTCGGGCTATGTCGTCTGAGGACCTTGTTGTCAAAGACCTTGGTTCTCATGCGGATGTCCTCATTTCCGATTAGATCACGCAAGGAAACGCTGAGCAAAGCCCTCTCCATTGCCTTTTGGGTGATTTTGAGCTTTCTGATGAGGCCCATTGTGAGTGACCATTTTTCGGTCCCTTATGTAATATGAATACAAAGAGAGGATGCATCAACGGTCAGTAACTTATTCATTTCATGGGTCACAAATGGAACAAGGCCTACCTACATGACCAATTAACCATTAGTCATGAATTCAAACTCAAACTCAAAACTCAAACTCAAAGCATTTATTTCAATTAAACCATTACTGGCACTTTTGAATGTCATAAGAACAATTCATAAAACAAAACTATGAAAAACTACGAGTGCAATACGTCATTCCGAAAGCCACCACGCCGAACCACACGCCGCCGAATGCCCGCAACGACGAACACTGCAAGCAAAAAAGCACGCAGCGACGCACACCGCAACAACGAATTCACGATACCTCGAATCACGGAACAACGAATGCACGCCGCAACGCGCAACCGCCGCCCCGCGACCCGAAGCCCCGCGCACCCGCCACCACGGCACGCGCCGCCGCGCGCCCCCGCACCCACAGCACTCGCCGCCGGTAACATCCGGCGCCGCGCAACCCGACGCAGCAACCCCCGAAACAACGTATTGCACTCCTAAGCTACAGTCACAGTCACAAGGCATAATAACTTGTGAAAGTACTGTAGTTGCCAGTTCCCTAGCGTAGATCTCTATGGAGAAGAACGGGCAAGAAACTCCATGGACACTCTTTTAAATCAAAATATTGTTACAAAATCTTGGTACATTACATCATTCATGTTGAGATGGTATATTATGTGAGAACTATGTAGCAAGACGTGCAAGTTAAGAGCGTCCGGAGTAAAAAGGTATAATAAACAAATCATAAAAATATGTATATATTTATAAACCATGGCAACTAAGAGATGACCAGTCTCCACTGACAGCGCCCGTTCACGAACATGACGCATGGATCAGCACCATTCAACTCAACCATTTTGAAGGGAACTAAATGATCCGACACACGCGCCACCATCAGCGAGACATTTGAGTGAGCATGACATTCTCTCAGCCACCAGGGCATCGTCATTAAAAATAATATATGATCTAAATGTAAAAAGTGGCTTTATAGTACATAGTACTCACACATGTGCCATGCAATTATATAATATTAAGATATTGAATCTATACAATGCAAAGAAATAATTACAATCTTCTGCAGCCTCTACAATAACTTCACATGAGATATTCTAATAAAATATAAAATAAGGTAGTTAGATCGGATAGTCGATTTATCGAGAAAGGTTGTAAGCTACATTTATGTGACGCAGACGAAGCTGCGTGGGTCAGCTAGTAAAAAAAAAAAAAAAAAAATGTACCATGGCAACTAAGAGATGACCAGTCTCTACTGACAGCGCCCGTTCACGAACATGACGCACGGATCAGCACCATTCAGCTCAACCATTTTGAAGGGAGCTAAATGATCCGACACACACGCCACCATCAGCGAGACATTTGAGTGAGCATGAAATTAAAACAAATCAACCTAAAAACTACTCATCAACAGCCTATTAATGTTCCCACTGCTGGGACACAGGCCTCCTCTCTCTTTGAGAGGGAATGGGCTATAATCTACCATGCGGGCCCAGTGCGAATACGTAGATGTCACATGTCTTCGAATGTTTGGTTCTAAGCCATGCCAGTTTCCTCACGATGTTTTCCTTCACCGTTTTGAGAGCAGCGGTGATGAACTAAATTACACAAAGTAATGTGCCTGCCTGGGTTCGAACCCACGACCTACTTACTGTTCGTAAATTGGGGCCGCCACCACTGGGCCACCGCTGCTCTCGAAAATGTTGAGGTGGATGTGTGGTGCGACAAGAATGGATAAATAGGAATGAGCATGCTAGAGGATGTATGTGCGTAACTGTCGTGGTATGTGATGAGGAAGGAATCGCGTGTGATTAGAAGAGGGATGGAGAGGTAAGAGGTAGAGGAAGACCTCAGAAAAGATGGATGGCTTGGGTGAGGAATGATATACTTATAGGAAAAAGGAGTAAATGGTTGCGTGACGATTGACACGGGAGAAAGGAAGAAAAGGGCCTTTTTTCGGAGACGCGGGGCGTCGCGCGCCGCGTTGTGCGTTTTTAATTCAAGCATGGCGATTTATGAAAACGGAAACGATTTCAAACGACGATTTTACGAGAAGCGATTTTTCGCTCGTTAGTTTAAAATGCAGCGTTTGTTACGGTGGACCCGCCTCTCAGTAAATGAATAAAATAGCACGTGACGAGCCTTCTGCACGCGCCGCGCGACGCCCCGCGTCTCCGTAAACGAGCCCTTGCCCGAGCCCCCCAAGCAACTTAGCACAAGGGCATTAACATGATCATGATGTACCTTTTAAACGAAATTATAAATTATTCAGTCGTAGATCTTCGAGAATATGCAATTACGGGTGGATTCGCGTGAGTTCAACCATAGTTTAGTCAGCGATTTTTGTGTCTACGGTGACTTGCTTATAGTGGTCGGCTACTCTCTAAACTAAAATCTGTAGGTATTTATTTATTTATGTACACACAAAATACAAAAAATTAAAAAAAAAGCATAAAAAATAGAAGAGCACAAAGGTACCGCTGTTTTCATAAGAAATTTCTTCCAGCATACCTGCGAGAGGAAAGTTGGTTAATAAATATAGACACAGTGTGTCGAAAAGTCAAAGTAGGTAGTACATTTTACGAGTACTAAATGGTTGAGGTTTTCCTTCAACTGTCATAAGTTCATATAAATTGACCGTGTTAGACAGTATACGCACATTACCATTTCGTCGAGCGTCTGTAACGTTGTGAATAACAATAATTTAGGAAATATTATATTATACGGTTGTCTTTAATTTATTCGAAATATATAAATTGAAATAAAATGTATCGCTTTTTGGTTAATCTGTGTGTGGTAAGTGTTTATTATTACTTTAATTTTTTGTTTTTGTGTCTTTTATTAATAATATTAATAATGGAAAACAATCAAGCAGTCATCATTTTACGCTTTACGATTGACTAGCTTATGCGCACGACTTCACCCGCGTGTACTTTGGTATTTATCTTACGGAATCATACTAGCCTATGTGCTATTACAGACTAATCTACCTTCAATATTTACAAAGAGCTTTCGAAATAATTTTTAGATCGCTCTCCACGTGGGCGTGCATTCAGCGTATGCACCACCAGATTATCAAATTGATGGAGAATTGTTGTTCGACTCCAGTAATCTACTTCACGGTAAACATATATTTTTTCATTACTCATACTCTGAAAGTAGGTCATAATATGCCTGCGGAGCGGGTTGAAAGTACTACTTTTCAGCCCTAGGGAGAATCGCTTTCAACTGGCAGCTGTCAAATTATTAAATAAAACTTGGTCTATTTCACATTTTTATTGAACCATGTTCCAACTTTTTATACAGCCACTCAATTACAACGCGATTTAAAATTAAAATAACACAAAGTTATTAAGAATAAAATTATAATTAGACTTTAATATAGTTAATTTTAACTATTTCTCTAAAATGACATAGATTTTGACAAAATCTTTGCCATTTTTTTTAATGATGAACATGAAAAATACTGGCTGTATAGCTGGACAAGCAGAGGACAAAAAAAAAACAAAGTAAGCGGGAAAGCGACAACATCCGATCAACATTCATTTTTTCTTCATTTAATAATTTATGTTCATAAAAGCACAGTGTTTACCTCGGGTAAATTACTTATTTAGTCCCTCGAACTGTTAGCGCTCTCACTACGTTACGGGCGCCAAACCCCGTCTCGGGACTAAATAAGTAACTTCCATCCCTTACTATATTTTTATTACAAGAATGTTAAAATAAACTCAGATATTTACATATCGCACAATAAGCTGCCCGAAATGTCAAATTTTTACAACAAAATTTAAAAAAAAAAATTACGGACAGTTGTGGCTTTGATGTGTAGCCACGTACCTTTAATATGTTTAATGATTGAATTTTGTTTCGCAGTTGAAATGCCGGAATCATGCGATGGACAAAAGTTTTGTTTTGAAAAGGGTGATAATTACCCTGATGACAGGATTAAAGAGATAATAGATCAAATGCCTCCGGTGAGCACAACTATTCGTTTAACACCAATACACCTTATTGAAATTAATTTTTAGGGTTCCGTGCTGGGTTTCTGAAAACGGAACCCTTTCGGCCTTATTACAAAAGTGGTTAAACCTGAGTTTAACTTAGACTTGGTTTATCTCGCATGCCGTTCACTTAGATAATATTCAAAAGAAAGTCAAGAACCAAGTCTAAGTTAAACCCAGGTTTATCCACTTTTGTATTATGGCCGTTTTAGTTTAACTATGTCTGAAGGTTTGTGCGTCGGCAGTCTTTTAAGTTTTTCCATCGACTCCGATTTCTTTTGTTGTTTTATTATAAACAGTTAGAGCCATGTATTTTTGTTACTAACAAATAATTCACTTGTTCCAGTCGTTAAATGGAATTAGAAATGACTTGAGGTCTCGCGGCGGAACTGACAATCCTGACTGCCTAGCCAACACCAGCTTTATTGTAAGTGTCTAAACATTTTGATTAAAATATGGCAAAGAAATTTTAACAGTTTTTTTAGTTCCTCCAAAAAGCAACAGATTTCTCGGTCGTACTGTTGGAAATTCCGTAGACTACTCAATAAAATAAAATAGTAGACTCCAAAGTATATTGTGCATCAGCACAGGCAAACGATCAGGAGAACAAGCACGTTTATGAGAATGTGACATCTGTCTAGAAAACTTATTCTACATCACCAGAGTTTATACTGGGACACATAATTATAAATACGAACTCCATGATGTGTATTAGGCACATGCCAACGTTGTTGTAATTAAGTTATTTCCTTAAAGGCAAGATAAACTCTGCCCATCAAAGTAACTACATAAAAATTATTGCTGGAAAATTTTTTTTGGGGCTTTTTAAAAAAACTTTTTGCAGCTAGACTCAATGTAGCGCAGTCAAAACATTGTGCTGATGAAAGTGTAAAGTTGCAACATATTATTATGCACAATGCTTCAAAAAAAAATTGTAAAAATTTGATCCTTTGACGTTTAAACTACGTAACTAGATTACCTACTAGGCTGCCAAGAATTAAGGAAAAAAAAATCACAAAGACGGAGACTAAATGTGCATTCCAGTTCAGTATCGTTAATGGTACCTACTTTTTCACCTATGAAGATTAAAAAAGCGGTGACAGATATTTTTTGTTTGTTTTTAGGACAAACCTATATACTATATCGTCGATGAATACGATCAACCCCGAGTGGTAGTGCAGGCACCTGGGAAGTTACAGCAGATTTACAGTGCTAAATGGTGCCTGTGAGTATTAAATTGAATAAGTTTAAGATAAAAAATGTGTTAATATGACTCTTACTACCTATGTGATAACTTTCGAGGGTGATTTGTATCATTATGAAGCTGATTATGAGAGGCTGAAATTCTGAAACACATATCTACCCTTAAGTGCGCAAAGGTTATATATATTGGCTTAGTCTTATATAGAGAGCAGCGGTGGCCCCAGTGGTGGCGGCACCGACACCGATCAGTAAGTCGTGGGTTTGAACCTAGGCAAGCGAATTACTTTGTGTAATTTATTACATCACCGCTGCTCTCAAAACGGCGAAGGAAAACATTGTGAGGAAACAGGCAAGTCTTAGAACCAAAAAAATCGAAGACATGTGACATCTACCAACACTCACTGGACCCGCGTGGTGGATTACAGCCAATTCCTCTCGTATAGAGGAGGCTTGAGTCCATGCAGTGGTAACATTATAGGCTGATGATGATGAATCATTTATATGTATAGGCACAGCATATTAATTAATTAATTCGTGAATTTTTTTTTTTGCTTGTAGTTTTAAGACCGCCATCTGCGTTACCCTGTGTTTAATGTTTTTTTTTTTTATGATTATTATTTGTATGATGTACAAAATAAAGAATAAACTATTCTATTTTCAGACGACCGGGTCAAATAAAGCATGACACGCCTCATTTTTTAAAGGGGTCCCGAATACTGGCAAATTACAACGTGGAGTGTGTCAACACGTACATGGATTTAGATTTCTTTGTATTGACGGACGAATACTATGAACTGCAGATTGAGCTCGCTAAGGCTAAGGGTGGTATTCCAGTGTGCTGTAGGTGCAGATATACGGAAAACTAAAAAAACGGGTAAAATTAATTTTAGTTTCTATCAAATCATGAATCCCTTTATGTGTTATAATTATCCCATACTTATGTTAGTGTTAATTTAACTGAGCATAGTGAAAGAAAGTGGTTTAAAAATTTTTGTATGACGGCTGACTGGACTTATTACCAGCATTTTATTTAAAAATAATGAACAATTGAAACCTTAGTTAATCGACAGCTGCCATGAATACAAACAAGTTTTGTTTAACACAAATTGTTTTAAAGTGTCACGTTTCCGAGACATTAGCTATCAAAGTTATTTAGTTCATACACTGATGACATCTTCAGTATAACTTGTTTGTACTGCTACCAGCTATCGATTAATATAGGTATAAAACCTATGTATATACCTATATACAGGTTGGAGTTTTGTAATGCCACCTGGAGGGAAAGTACTCTTAATACTGCAGATAGAAAATTTTAATCAAAGGAAACATTCCTTTATTTTTGAATAGAAAGCAAACTGCATTCAAAGATTTTCGAAAATTCTCTTCTCCGACACCTGGGAATCGAACCTGCTAAAATCTGAAAAAATTATACCCTGTACTTTTATTGCATCGATCGTTAGGGTCAATTATAAGGATGAAATCTCTCTAACAAACATGATAAATTAAATTAAAGGAAAACCAGGAAATCTTAAATTTATTAAATTATTTACAAAAAATGGTAAACCAACTAATTAGTTGCTCGAAATGGGCTCCATTCTCTTGGATACACAAATTTATTCTTTTTCGAATTCGTTTCTAGTAACCTTTAATAAAGTGTTGTGGTGAATATTATAAATCGTATTCTGAACTTCAACCCTCAACTCGTTGTCATTCACATAATAATAATTAAATTAATTAATAAGCCATGAATGAGGTGCAAGTGATAAAAGTTAATATAAATGAAGTGAGAATATAAGTAAATGGAATGAAAAATGTTAAAGCTTTAGAACCTGAGACCTGATGGTATACCAGTTGAAGTTTGGAACTTATTACGTGTAGATGGATGCACGTAATTAGCTTTTTTTTTTCAATAAATTGTTGCTGGTAGAAGTCATACCCGGAGAACGGTGCAACAGTTTGCTGCTCTTTAAAAATAAAGGTGATGTGCTCGAGTGCTTTAAGTATAAAGTAATAATGGCCCACAGTATGAAAGTTTGGGAGAAAGTTATTGAAAGATGACTGAGAGAAGAGAGTGAAATTTTACGAAAGCTATTAGTTATTAAGCCAGGGGCCCTACTACCACCTTTAGCAAAACAATCTTATTGCAGGAACGTTTTGATTTAGGCCTAAAACGACAACATTTTGTTTGGTACCATGACATCTACAAAACAATACTGTTTTACTCCTGCTTAGTGCGGGGAAAGAACGAACGATTTAAGAAGATTTTTTTTTATGAAGTGGCATCCATGTCAGTGCATTATGTCATTTACAAGGAACATAGAGTGACAAGTGGAATGATTACAAACAATGTCTTGATATTTAAAAAAAACCGTTAAAAAATGGATTTCAACTCCCAAACACGTAGTTTAATTAATTCTAAAGGGGAAAGGAAGGACAAAATTTCATTAAAAAATCGATAATGATACCAGCCAGTTATAACAACACTGGTCCGATTCCTATCATGTTACTATGTCGGGCTTAAACTCCTTTGAAACATTTTCTTACGTCAAGGAATTAATCGTGATGATTTTATGGAATTTACGATTTAATTTAAAACTGCCCTTAAAAATCGAAAATTATATAGGAAATATGTTACTTGAAGTGATATTTTTTTTATGGGGTTAAAATTCATCAAATGACCCGATCTGGGCAGAGGCGAAAGGGAGTGTCCGGCTTCTACCGACTGTAAAAACCACCCATGTTCCTTCTTAGCCCTATATATCAAGGCCGCGGTATCTTTTACAACATCCTGCAACCCCGACGGGCGTCGGCCTTTGCGGGCCCCTTCTATGTTGCTGACATCTCTTTGAGGCGTGGGTGGAGCACGAACGCGCCGTCGACACGGCCTGTTGTCGTCGTAAGACGGACGGACGGCGAGCTAGCCCATCACTCATCGTCCACAGGCCCGCGTCTACGGTGGCCGGAAGCCGTCACGTAGCTCCCGATGCCCGGAGCGTCTCCCGCGGCATCTGAGACGTGAGGTTCTCTCCCTTTCATATTCCGCCACCTCCTTCGCTAGCATCACTGCTTCGCAGAAGGAAGCGACGGCGTCCCATTCCTTCTCTCCCCGGGCCATGGCTTGCACCAGGGGCGGATGCGAGAGGTTGCCGCCGCTGATCGCCGCTATTCCTTCTTAGCCCTTATGCCGAGGACGCGGTATCTATTTCTAAACAACCCACAGCCCCGACAGATGTTTGTAACACTTCACTTGAGCACTAAGGCACTGCGCGTTCATGTGACACTTGCACGCGAAAACGACGGAACACCACTCCCTGCGGCCAGAAGTCCTCTTCCAAGACGAGTTGCAGACCTATAACATGCTGGTACTTGCACGCGCGACTCAAGCAAGTTCTACACTCTCGTCACTCTTCGTACTTGGTCTTCTGGCGCACGTACTCCACGATGCTTTCTGCCGTAGTGGTGTAGTGTAGGCGGGAGATGTACACCGGAGTGTTCGGCTTCGCGGCAAGAATAGGCACATTTGGCTCCGATGGAGCCATGCCACTGATTCTTCTTGGTACATTGACGGCGCTTTCTCTTCAACACCGTCATAAAATCATCATCAGCCTGGTCGTACACATGATGTGTTCTTCCACCTTTTCGGAATACAAAAAACACAAGATCGGTCGATGTGGCGATTCTTGAAGATTCCTACGTCCAGCAGCAGACAATTTCTCGCTGATAATGATAATGATGCACTGAAATTGTGGCGACAGCGACATCTATCGCAACACATGCGAACTAATGGGCAAATCCTACATCACGCTATCAAAGTTTTCCGCGACATTAGCGTATATAGAAAATCCATTACATGTTGGGCAGTTAGCCCACCAGACACAACACCCGTCTGGTCGGAAGATCCTCCCTTTTGTATGGGGGGTGAGGAACTTTACAAACTGTTCCTCACCACAATTTAAAATACTTAAAAGACATAAAAAATTGTGGAAAGACAATTTTTTTTTTTTTTTTTTTATTGAGTTCTGCAACTTGGCGATCTGTGTCAACACAATAAGCCATTATGATGATTCTTGATCCTTGCATTGTCAGCAGAAGGAATTCCCATGAATCCCTTTCATCTGGTATCACCAAATCTCACGGTAAGTGTAGGGACACTATGCCGTTTCAATCTGGAGTGTGTGATACTTCCTGTGCCCACCAGTTTCGACGCCAGTTCATTGACGTGAGTCGATATTCTCGTCTGATAGCTTTCGCTGTATCTAGAGATCTCTTGTTTGACGGTGGCGATCTTCAGGTCTTCGTGTATATATTTGTTGCTCACATAGTAGGGTATATCTAGCATGGCTCTCAATGTTTTGCTTTGAAATCTTTCGAGAATCTCTATGTTGCTATTGCTAGCAGTACCCCACAACTGGATTCCGTAAGCCCAGATTGGTTTAAGGATGGTCTTGTAGATAGCTATTTTGCTTTCATGTGAGAGGTTCGATCTGCGACCTATTAGCCAGTACATTGATCTGACTTTCATATCCAGCTGTTTACGCTTGGTCCAGATATGCTTTCTCCAGGTGAGTCTTTTATCCAGATGCATACCCAAATATCTGGCATCTTCGGCCTGAGGAATTTTCTCATTGTAGAGTCTTACTGGGGGACAAGTCTGCCTTCTTAGGGTGAAGGTTACATGGACGGATTTTCCTTGGTTGACCCTAATACGCCATTTATCCAGCCAGTTTTCTACCCCATGGATGTGGGTTTGTATGTTGGCTGACGCCATGTCGGGATCCTCGTGAACCGACAGAATGGCTGTATCATCTGCATAGGTGGCAGTTATGGTATTGGCATGTGTTGGAAGGTCCGCGGTATAAAACAAGTACAGGGGTGGCCCCAATATACTCCCTTGTGGTACTCCTGAGAGTATTTCATTTAGATGAGTAACTTCGCTATTAAATTTCACCTGAAAGCATCTACCGTATAGGTATGAGCGAAGAATCGGAAAGAAGGAGTGAGGCAGCAGCTTTTTAAGTTTGAAGAGAAGTCCTTCATGCCACACTCTGTCGAACGCCTGGCTGATATCCAGGAAGACAGCAGAGCAGAATTTTTTGCATTCTAGCGCACGACCTATAGTATCCGTAATACGGTGAATCTGCTCGATGGTTCCATGTTGCTCTCGGAAGCCAAACTGGTGAAAGGGGATAACTTCTGGTAGATGGGGGCGCATCCTGTTCAGCAATATTTTTTCGAGGAGTTTACCCAGTACAGGGAGCAGGCTTATTGGTCTGTAGGAGCTTACTTCGTGGAGGGGTTTGCCTGGTTTGGGTATCATAATAACCTGCGCAATTTTCCACTGAGCGGGGTAAATTGCTAGTCTTAGGCAGGCATTAAAGATGGCCGCGATGTGGATAATGCCCTTTCTGGGTAGCTGCTTAAGTAGTTGTGCGTCGATTGAATCGTAGCCTGGCGTTTTACCCTTCTGTAGTCTCAGGACCTCCCGCCATAGTTCGTTAGGGCTAACACTTTTTAGTGGTAGGTTCATTTGCAGTGGTGCGTCTAGATAATCAGAGACTTCTTTGTCGTGTTCTAGATTTTTGCTTGGCAGGGGCCTGAAGATGGTTTTTAGGTGATCTGCGTACACTTGGGCCTTTTCAAGTTCTGTTTTTGCCCACTTGCCATCAGGAGCTTTTATAGGTGGTATGTGTTCTTTCGGTCGTTTAAGCTGTTTTGTTATCTTCCACAGTGAGTAGTTAGTATCTTTGTTAGGAGTAAGTTCAGCCAGTTGTTTTTGTAGACGCTCGTTTGCTGCCTGGGAGATCATGTGTTTGAGTTCCTCAGAGGCCTTATTGAAAGCTTTTTTATCGCAGGGATACTTTGTAGTATGCCATTTTTTTCGTAGTAGTCTTCTTTCATTAACTTTATCCTTTATGAGTTTGGGGTAGTGGACATTTTGTGTTGTTTTTGGTCTTAACAAAGGTGTAGATTCTTTGACAGCTGAGTGAAAGCTTATTGAGAGATTCGATGGCTGTTTCAACGCTATCTGCGTTATTCAATGGCAAGTTCAATTTGATGGATTCTGATATTTTGGTTCTGTATTTGTCCCAGTCTGTTTTGTAGTTATACAGCCTTTGTACGTTTTCAGTTAGAATGGCCCTACATTGAATATTTATAATTACTGGTGTGTGGTCGGATGACAGGTCAGTACATTCTTCTATGTTTATTTGTCTGAGCGGGATGTTTTTGGTGATGAAGAAATCCAACAGGTCTGGTACCTTTTGTGGGTCCGCAGGCCAATATGTAGGAACACCATGTGAAGCGCAATGAAGGTTAAGGTCGTTCGTAGCTACATAGAGTTGTCGACCTCGTGTCGAGGTTAGCCTGGAGCCCCAGAAGACGTGTTTAGCATTCCAGTCTCCACCGCAAATAAATCTATTTCCAAGTGTGTTAAAATAAGTCTTGAATTCGTCTTTTGTGATAGTATGCCTAGGTGGACAGTAAATAGCAGACACTGTTATTTCCGTCTTGATATCCTGGATTCTGATCGAAGTTGCCTGTATCTTTTCAGTTTTACTTTCCCCAAGAACATAATGTTTGACAAAGACAATAGGAAAGACAATCATATCGACTACTTTACGACACCATAACATTATACTTGTAACTGCCGAAGGATTGGGCAGAGGCGTTTAATACACTCCTTACACGTCTAAATGCGTTTTTAATACCAAATATATCATGACAATACAATCATTTCTTTTGTATAATTTATAAATTAATAATGTATGATATATTATTAATTTTTTAAGGATCGTAGCAGGTGGCGTTTTGTGGTTCCTGCCTATCCCCATGGGAAAAGGGCGTGAGTTTATGTTATGTTATTATGTGTTAGTGTTTAATAACATATCCATCGCCGTGGACTAACTGTTTTATAATGTCAAACATTTGTATCATGTGGTACCAATCGAATGTAAAAGCTGTTATCAAAACTGATATTTTTTGCAGGAATTCAATAAGATTGTTATAAGGACGCGATAATACGAAAAACCAAAGTAAGGTTAGGTTAGGACGTTTACAACTGGGATAAGCCCAGTCGCCTAGCACCACGGATATTGTTGTCATTAATATTACTGGGTCCTAAGTTGTGAGCTGTTATATTTGATTCTAATAATAGGTATGACAAAAATGCTTGAACGCACGGAAATTTGTTCTAGTTCCTACAAGGTCCGTATAGTAAATAACTCCGGATGTAACCTGTACACTATCCAACATAATATTACGTTAATTCTGCCAAAGACTACACTCCCATATAAGGTAATGTTCATATATTCGCTGTCAGATTTAGAACATTGACAAAAAGGCGACGCAATACAACACAACATCTTTATGTTTTCCCTTCACAAAGGTTCTCAAATAGTTTTAATAAGAATAATAATTGCTAGACTTGGCAAGGGGTTCTGACGCGTCCACAGATTGAAAGGATAACATTTTAACAAAATATTCTTAGCTTTTGAAATTGTTAGGTGCTATTTTAACAATTACAGTACTGTAATTGTTAAAATAGTTGATTATGTAATTCACTTTTACATAGGTATTATCATTATTATAATGACATAGTGACAGTTATGATTGCAACTCTAATAATAAGTTCAAATGATGTGATCACTCATATAATCGGTATTTCGCTCTATTTTCTGCAACGAATAAAGCTTAACTACAAAATTACTATTATTGTTATGTTACAATTTTAATTTTTGTTAAAGTCCAGATAAATAGTACCTTCTTAAAAGTACTAATCATAAAAAAACATATTTAACTCCGAAATCCGCAAGTTTTCTTTGTGTGTTTTTAATTTTACGCCACCAAGACGAATCTAGCGAAGTATATTTTATTAAAATCCATTCATCCGTTTAAGAGTTATGAGGGAACAAAGAAACTGACAGAATACATACATACAGGTCAAACACATAACCCTCCTTTTGGGCTTCGCCGCAGTCGGGTAAAAACGGCAAGAACAAGACGTGTGCGTGAACCAGATATCGATATATTTTTTCGGGTTTTGTAACACCAGAGTCACGCATTTGTACCTATATACAACAAAGGTTGTTCTTTTTTATTTCCCTAATAAAATATTAAGTAACTAGCAGACATCATGCGGTTTCACCCGCGTAGTTGCCGTTTCCGTAGGAATGCAGGGATAAAAATAGCCTATGTTACTCAGGGTGTGTAACATAGGCTATTATAGCTTATAGCTTATAGCCTAGGCTATATGTAGCTTTCTAATGGTGGAAGAATTTTTGGAATCGGCGCTATAGTTTTAAGTTTATTCATTACAAACATACACACAAAAATACATATTTTTTTGTATTTATAATATAAGTGTAGATGTAGATATCTAATCAACGGGAATAGCACCCGCTATTCCCCAACAATAGCCGGTGCTACGATTCCCGTTGATAACTAGTTGTCAGTAACATAAGCTGAGATAAGTATTAATCTTTTAAAAAGGCATGTCTTAGAACCAAAAAATTCGAAGACTTGTGACATTTACCAACCCGCACTGGGCCCGCGTAGTGTATAATAACCCATCCCTCTCTTAGATAGGAGGCCTTAGTCCCTGCAGTGGGAATATTATAGGCCGATGATGAAGAATGAATACTTTGCCTAGACTTGGGACAGTACCTACAGCAGTGCTTGCTTAGTGGTGTGACCGTCACGCGTTGGGCTGATAACTCATAGGTCTCGAATTTGAATCCAAGACACGAACTTCTGAATTTCGGTTTCATGCGCATATTTTATAATTATCCCTAGTTTTGGTGAAGGTAAACATCGTGAGGAAACGAGCCTGCCTGAGAGATGCTTCTCGACGGCTTGTAATGCAAAGTCAGAGGCCTACATGGGCCCCGTCGGGGCTGCGGGGTGTTGTAAGAGATGCCGCGGCCTCGACATAAAGGACTAAGAAGCAACATGGGTGGTTTTTAGTCAGTAGAAGTCTGACACTACCTTTCGCTTTGCCCAAGAGCGGGAGGGGTTATTCGATGATTTCCAACCGCCAAAAAAAAAAGGAGGCCTATATGGGCGGTATAAAACTCTGACTCCAGGTTAGGCACAATAAAGAAGAAGTACCTACAGGCTAGTCTGACGGCATAGTTGGCGCAGTGGCTTAAGCAGTTGACTGCTGCGCTACGTCTCGCGGGTTCGATCCACGCACGGAACAAATATTTGTGTGGCCTACAGATAGTTGTTTCGGGTCTGGGTATTTGTGTATGTAAGTTTAAATGTCTATGAACGCATACAGGAGAATTTCCACGCGAGGGGCAAGCTTAAAAAAAAAGTCGACAATAAGGATGTTAACAAAAAAATAATAATTAGGCCGTCATATAGATTACCAAAAAATATTGGAGACGTATTTTTTCTTTTTTCACGTGAACAAACAATGAAGACGATACAGTACTTTGAAAACTCGTGTGACGTCATACTCTAAGACATTAGTATGATATTTTTAGCGGTCAGTGACGTCACCAACTCCCAATCAAATCTTTGACGCGTTTTATCTTCGTCAATTTTTATTGATTTGATAAAACAAAAAATACGTAGGTATCCAATATTTTTCGATAATCTAACAAGCGGACTAATTATAATCATATTTTTTTAAGTCACCCTATTGTAGTACTAATAATTATTTAATTATATACCTAGGTTGTCACACAGGCACGCAGCTGAGCTTTCGCAACCGGGAATATCACTTTTTAATTAAATGGGGGAAATCCCCAGTAAAAATACAAAAATCCCAAAGCCACAATTGAACTAGTTTTAAATATTTTAAACTACTTAATTTCAGAAGTAAGTTTATTGGTTGCCAGCGCGAATGTTAAGCTGGGAATCGAACCCCGATTCGATTTGCCGAACGCTTCGGGGATTACAGGCGTGACATTTATTTAATAAATAGTTAAATCTGCGACTGCGATGATTTTAATTGATTCGGTGTTTTTCTGGTGGTTACCACTGTTGATTCTGGCTTTTAGTGGTTTCAGCCCCAAAAACAAAACATTCAAATGTGTATTCCTCGATATCAATATAAAAATAGTACCTAATATAAAGGGTAAAGTAAAGTAAAAATTTATTTACAAAAAATTTGATGGTACATGAAATAAACTGGAAAACAAAATGGATGAGCCTTGTACAATCTACCTAATATAAGGCATGCAACTTTTAAAATGTTAACTAAATTTAAAACGAACCATAAATTAAACTAAAATTAAATTATGGTATTTAAATTAAACTAAAATTAATTATGGTATTTAAATTAAACAAACAATTACATCAAAATTAAAAATTAAAATTATAGTTTAAAAAAATCTAAGTTAAAATTTGAGTGTAAAAGTACCCTTAACGAAGCTGAAAGGCACTTGGTCTTCCCGTCACTGCGATATTTTTTTTGTTCTAGATCATACCTGGGAAACTCTACCTCTAGTTACGGAGATATTGGGGGTCAAAGTTCTAAATTTTTCACATCTGTTTTTGTAAATACTATTTTTTCAGGGCTTAACGTTAATTACCTCCATGGCCTCTTTACTATTCAAAGCATCCACTAGCTCAATGTGTTAAGAGTGCTACATTGAATTTTACCGTTAAATGTGATTTATGACCCCATACAAAATCATTTCACAGCAAAATTACTACTACTACTTAGTTTGATGTACAAAATGCTCGGTTGATGGATTCGTAAAGGGTTTCGTTTAAACCCTGTATAAAAAGTATGTACTGATGTAGCGGCACGACTGAAGCAAAAATATGCACCATAGCGCCATCTATGTAACAAAAAAAGTACCTTTTTTTTCGGCGAGTGGAAAATCATCAAAGGGTAGACCTAGAGGGAGTGTCAGACTTCTACTGACTAATTTTAACGTTAACCGCTAACGTTTATTTACCACCTTAACCACATAGAAAAACCTAACCCAACTTTTGGGCAGTAGGTCACCAGAACACCCGTCTGGGTGGAGGACCCTCCCTGTTTAATGGGGGATCAAGGATCAATTATACCCCTATAATTACTATAGACTCTCCATCCATTACATGAGACGCAGAGACTGACTGAGAGAGTTCAGCATTTTTAACTCCACGCAAACAGATGACAATGATGAATGACGGAATGTCATTAGTTCGACAGCTACGTGTATCTGTCTGTGGCAATGTAACTCTAAAACGGGTGAACCGAAAAATAAAAAAAATATTTTATTTGAAAGCATATTTTTTGGTTTGTTTAGTAATACTAATATCCAGCATCAACTAGTAGGCAGCACATTTGGTAAAGCGATGAGAGACAGAAATTAATCCTGCTGGCCACTTCTTAAACGCATACCTCATCAAATGGTAAGTAAGGTATCTGGGAACCTGCTGTGGGTTGTTCGCAAGAGATACCGCGGCCTCGACATAAAGGGCTAAGAAGGAACATGGATGGTTTTTAGTCAGTAGAAGTCTGACACTCCCTAAAGCTCTGCCCAGAGCGGGAGGAGTCATTTGATGATTACCCAACCTCCAAAAAAAAAAGAGGTATCTGGGAACCTTCTACTTATGGGGCGTCTTTTTCAAGTATAATATATATTTTTTAAATAATTTTTTTTATCTTATATCTTCATAAAAATATCTTCGTGAATATTTTTTTCCCTAAAGTTCCCTTGGGACCCTTCACGAATTTGTTTAGACTTTGTATTTATTACAGTAAGTAACTCATTGCGTCATAAAATAAATCGTTATTTACCTAAATATCTGACGTAATGTTTTTGCATAAAATTTAATTGTCAACGAGGAATGCCATCCCGTTTCTAAACCTAACAACCAATACAATTATGATGATTGAATTAACTGTTTTCCTTAAATGGGTATTGGCTTATCTATGGGTATATAACACATGTGGTTCACAACATCAATATCATTCGCATCCTGAGCTTTCACAGAAGAGCACCGCAGTCGAAAACGTTTCGGAGTTTTTATAACAGATCAATTTTTTGGCTTATTACTATTTTACATTAGTAGTCGTTATTACTTGATAAAAATGGCAAAAATGTGTTTCCAGTTCTTGTTTGCGCTTCTGGTGAGTCTAACTATTATATTTTTCTTCTATTTTTATATTTTCAGTTTAATAGTTCATGACATTATGACGCAACAAAATCATTAACATACTTGAAATGACAATGACCGAAACTCGTACCAAGAATTCTCGAGTTTCAAGATCAAAATGTTATAGTAATTATGTTAATATTTTTTTACGACATTATGCGGCTGGGATTTGATTTATGAAGAAGGTATTTTTTTTTAATATAACGAACGGAAAAATTAAAAACCATTCAGTCTAAAGAAGCCCCTTAGAAAGATTCTTTTGCTCTCCATTGAAAATAGCGTAAAATGACAGTAGATCGACTGATCTTCCATGATTATTTATTTGGCGCCACCTCAAAATTTGTTATTTTTTATTTATTTAAATATGTTTTAATTCACAGGTCGCTCTCCAAGTGGGCTTAAATGTGGAATCATATTCTTTTGATTACGGAGATGGCGACTTATTGTTCGACTCTAATGACGGTAATAATCAACCTTTATTTATCAATAACTAGCGGACGTCACGCGGCTTCCCGCGTAGTTCCCATTCCCGTGGGAATACAGGGATAAAAAGTAGCCTTTGTCACCCGGGGATAGGGTAGCTTCCTAACGGTATAAGAATTTTTCAAGTCGGTCCAGTAGTTTCGGAGCCTATTCGTTACAAACAAACACATCTTTCCGCTTTAAAATATGATTAGTGCAGATAAAAGTAATTATAATGTAGGTATCTCCTTAGATAGATAATAAACTATCAAGAAATTGTGAACAGCAACAAACCATTTATAGTTAACGTAATATTTTTGAATAGGTTTTAATCTATCCTCGACTGCCTTGCTGCTCCGCTCCGCTCAGTGGCCGCAATCGCGACTGCTGAGTGTGAGGTCGTAGGTTCTGGTTATTCAAAGTGTTATTGGGTTTGTCCATCAAGAATTTCTCAGCAGTAGCCATAGAATCTGTATGTATGCCCGGTTGATGGCAATAGGGTCGCCCCCTATTACATAACTGGCGAAATGTTAGTCTTTATACTATTAGATACACCTCTGGCTTACCCTTCGGGAATTACAGGCGTTATGTTAATAACGCCTGTAATTCAAGAGTGTAAGAAAATTGCGAGCAAATTGCGAACAATTTGGCGATTTGTCATTGACAGATTATAAACTTACATAAAAATGAGACAAAGTTTCTCCTTACACCTTATCAAGAAACAGCAAGCCTATTACGCAACGGGTGTTTCACCTGATTTCCGCGACTTCTAACTCGGCCGGATTTTTAAACAAAATTGATTTTGCCTTGGAAAGAATACACGGAATCTGAATCGTATTATCATTTAGCAAGTTTCTTTATTAAGTGTTTAACAAAGAGTTATTTTTTCATTACAGTCATTGAAATTCCGTACTCCTGCAAGGGGAAGCCATTTTGCTTCGAAAAGGGAGAAAACTACCCTGATGAAATGATTGACAGAATCGTCCGAAACTTGCGTGATATGGTAAGAAAAACGTTCCTATTCAGAGTGTTTATATATTGAAAAATGTGGTATCTTCAACTGAACAATTTTACTCCATGGTTTCAAATTCCTTATCGCCTACATACGAAAATATTTCATACAAAATTTACTTGTATGAAATATTTTCCTGTACATAATGTATTGGAACGCTGCAGGGCTATTGCGTATCTTTTAAATGACAGTGGCTATCATATTGTCTATGAATTAACTGTCAAATTGGTTATGGTTTATTACAAAATGGAACCATTTGACAGTAATTGATAGGCACTTTATGTTAGCCACTGTCATTTAAAAGATACGCAATAGCCCTGCAGGTCTCAAAACTGCAAATGTAAGTTTGTTTTATTTTTACAATAAAAATCATCGGAGGCAGGTAGGCAGGGTGGTTAATCAGTTTAGTAAGGTCACATAATTTGATGGGCAACTACGGAACGCTACAATGTGCGTGGTCCGAGATGCACTTAGCCGGTTTTTTAAAATAAATTAGTTTTTTAATGTTTCCACCAGTGATTTCTCAGTAGCAACCATGGAGGCTGGATTCATGCCCGGTTGATGGTAATAGGCTTGCCCGCTATTACATAGGACTCAATTCAACACAACTGGCGAAATGAGGGTGTACTTAAGCACACCTCTGCTTAATGCGGCCGCCACACACTCGACGAGTGGCATAGGAAGTAGCGAGGAA
Source organism: Diarsia rubi (assembly GCA_932274075.1). NCBI lineage: Eukaryota > Metazoa > Arthropoda > Insecta > Lepidoptera > Noctuidae > Diarsia > Diarsia rubi. The sequence goes on along the minus strand of OW026417.1, from coordinate 18,175,898 downwards.
AGGAGGCAGAGACAAAGTGTGGCCACTTTACTCGTCATGCCGCACGTCATGCTCCTCGTCCTGCCCATCGCTCCATATGTTGTCGGTTTTGGTTTTTGTAGGAGCATCGCGCTTAATTGCGCGAGTAGAGCAGTGTGGGCAGAGCGGGCAACATCGCGGCAAATAGCGGCAGCGCAAGGAGCATAGTGTGGCGGCCGCATTACAGACGTGATGTTAATTAATTTTTATGAAAACAAATATTAACATTAATATTATTATCACAGGAGTTGGAAAATCCCGAAGCCCGAGTCAGCTATGGCTCAAATAGAAATAGTAATGGCCCGCTTGGATGCAAAACAAGCTTCACTGTAAGTACAACTATTCACTAATTAACTTATATGAAGATTTACATCATCTGCCTTATATTTTTTCAACTGTGTTGGAATTGGCTTCCAGTCTAATCGGATGCAGCTAAATACCATCATTTCACATGGAGCGACTGCCTTTCTGACCTCCTAAGCCTAGTTTTTTTATTATTTATTCATATATTAAATCTTAATACTGGTTCATGTCTGTTTCATAACTTTATGCCTGAGAAGGTAAAGTTAATAAAAGATAATAAAAAAATTAAAAAAATGCCCATGGCATTAAGTCCGTCTTTGTACGGTTTTATTATTTGTGCATAAAGTTTTAATAAATAATACGATACCCTTTGGTGAGACTTGGTTGTCAGACATTCTGGCTACTGACAATAATAGCTGTAACCATTGTCAAAAATGTACAAATGACAGCCAGAACTATCGGCTCAACGTGCTTTCCAAGGCATGGAGGACTTCCGAGTTTCCTCGGTATTTAATAAGTGGTCACCGATCCACGGACCAACCTAAAGATCATCCCGAGCAGCTGCTCTTTTTTAGCCACGAGCTCTTCAACTATATTTATTTAGCCACGAGCTCTTCAACCATATTTATTTAGCCACGAGCTCTTCAACTATATTTACCTGTACAATGTAAACCAATCATTCAAACACAAAATATGTTTTACTCGTCAAAAGTCAAGACTAAGGAATCTTTCAATAAGGATTATTCAAACTGAATTACTGGCTGACAAGAAAATCTTTGTTTTTTTTATCTTCAGGACAGCCCGATCTACTACATCACAGACACCAATAACCAAGAGCGAGTGGTTTTACAGTCTCTAGGTCCAAATGACTTCCGGCAACAGTACTCTCTTACGTGGTGCTCGTAAGTTTTTTTTTTATTTTATTTAAATTTTCGGTCGTCTTCATCATCTGCCTAGAATTTTCTAATTATGTTGGGGTCGGCTTCTACATAGTTTCAACAGAATACAGGCAAAATATGGGTGTATTTGTTAGTACACCTTTGCCTGACATTTTGGGGATTACAAGGCGTGATGGTATATCAGATTACAATAAATAAATTAACGAACAACTTCTCTCCGGCTTACTGCCGCACTCAGAGAGCTTTAATGGTTACTTAGGCCATCACTTAGTAATGGTTTTGACAGTTTTTGTCATGCAAAATATGTCAAACCTTCACTAAGTGACGGCTTAAGTAATCATTAAATATCTCTGAGTACGGCAGTTAGAAGTGTAGCCTTTATCGTCTGAATTTTTTTTTTTTTTTTTTTTGTATGAGGAAATCACCTGGAACTAGATTATACGTTATAGAAACTGATATTTCAAAGTCACTAGAATTGTTCGACGTGCGGTCGTTTTATTATGTTAATAAAGTAGCAGAGGAGTAATTCTATAAAAACAACTGCAATCATTTTCCTCACAAGTGTTGCTACTACCGGAACTAAAGGCACTTGGCGGACAATCATCGTAATAGGGATGTTTACTGATTAAAAAAAGTATGATTCTAATTAGTCCGTCTTGTAGATTTTTGAAAAATACTGGATACGTATTTTTTGTTTCATCAAATCAATAAAAATTGACGAAGATAAAACGCGTCAAAGATTTGAGTGGGAGTTTGTGACGTCACTGACCGGTAAAAAATGCCATACCAATGTCTTAGAATATGACGTCACACGAGTTTTCAAAGCATTGTATCGTCTTCATTGTTTGTTTACGTGAAAAAAGAATAATACGCATCCATTATGTATTTTTTTAAAATCAATCTGACTAATTAGTTTTTTTTGTTAACTACCTTATTCTCTGGCCTATTATATCCAATTAATTTGGGGCCGGCGCTGAATGTCTTCTTGCTTATTATTCTTTTACTTGTCATCTTAACAAACATCTGCGTTCTTGCCATAAAATCCTTTAACATAGTCCATCCACCTGACAGACAAGTAACAACCAAATGATTTTGATCCTAAAACGTAATTAATTATAGATGATTATTCTGTTTAATTCTAGAGAGGAGGTTCCAATCAGCGCCATGCCACACATGTTAGAAGCCATGAAATGTGTCAACAAAACGTTGGACCTCGACTTCTTCGTGCTGAGTGAAAATATGATCTCTGATGATCCGAAGATAACCGTAGCAAGGGCAACCGTCCCAGTGTGCTGCAGATGTGAACGCGACAATGAAGAGTTTATCAGACTATTTGAACAACAAAGATTGAACTCGATGAAGAATATCCATCATCAATAAGTCATCATTTAGTGAAGATAGATGTCAAGTACTACAACCTGTAAAACTCTACTACTCTATGGATAAAGCATCAATTAGGTCAATACTTGATTTCCCTATTTGACAGTTTCGGGTGGTGTGATGTGCACATATTACGCATTTAATCAATCAAAGTCATCAAAGCCTATAATAGGGTAGTTAACAAAAAAAATCTAATTAGTCCGTTGGATTCTAAAAAAATATTGGACACGTATTTTTTCTTTTTTCACGTAAACTAACAATGAAGACGATACAGTGCGTTGAAAACTCGTGTGACGGCATTTTCTAAGACATGAGTATGACATTTTTTACCGGTGAGTTACGTCACAACCCCCACTCAAATCTTTGAATCGTTTTATCTTCGTAAATTTTTATTGATTTGATAAAACAAAAAATACGTCTCCAATATTTTTCGATAATCTAAAAGACGGACTAATTAGAATCATATTTTTTAAGTCAGTAAACATCCCTTTAGTAGAATGACAATATATCCTTCAATATCTAATCATTCGTTAGGATATTGTAGCGGTTTCTTCATTGGTAACGTCAATCAAGCCTGGCCCTGCAGTCTGTACAAAGATAGCGATTGCTTTACGACAAAATTCGGTCGATAAGCTATAACGATGCGGATTTAAGGTGAACGTGAGCCGGATGCGACCCGCCGGTATTAGCTACCAACTTAAATCCGCATCGTTATAGCTTTGCGACCGAATTTTGTCGTAAAGCGATCGCTATCTTTGTAGAGACTGCAGGCCCAGATAAAAGATTTGACGGATAATGAAACCCCCTATGCCATTCATCAAAATTATACAATAATTAAGGAACAAGTACTATATTAGTTGTAGATATTGTATTAAAATAAATATTATTATGAGATTCTTAAATTAGAAAGCATCGTTGTAACTGCACAATTTCGTAGTTTCAAATACCATTATGTAGTAGTAATATTGTATATTAGTTCTTAAGTTTAATTATAATATAAAAAAACACCAAATTTATTTAAGTAAGCTTACTATGTACTTTACTTAGACTACAAATAATACTAAAGTTAAAATATATGTTTATAAGTACTAAGTATAAATAAATACCAACGTATACAACGAAATAAAAAATAAATGTATTTTAATAAATATCAGATTTTGTTGTCAATACTTGCATCCGAAAATAAAACACTAAAATTACGGTACCTACAGGCATAAGAAGTAATCAGTTGACTTTATAAATACTGCAACATATGAATACGTAACATATTAGAAAAAAAACCGGCCAAGTGCATGTCAGACCCCGCACAATGTGGTCGTTGGGCTTTCGGAACCGGGACCGCGATCCAGGATTCCCCCTATATAATAATAATTATGTTTTAGTGGTATTTCGGGACCACAAATAAAATAAACAAACTTATGCCTTTAAAAAATACGGTAAACTAAAAAAAAAAAAGTAATACAAATAGAACTAATTTTACTAAATGATAAATAATTCTTTTATTTCAAAAATAGTAATGACTTAGAATTAAACACAAAAAAAAAAATATTATGGCATACAGAAGTTAAATTGGAAATTTGCAGGAGTTTATGTAATGTGATGTGGTACTAGTGTTACAATAAGTTAATAGGAGATTAACCATTTCTTTCGGATCGTCACCCCGTTGCTAATCTTCAACTGAATCATGACACCGTGGTACAAAGTTCAAAATGTAGTACTTATAAATACATTTTGTTCTTGAAGAAAACAAATAAAAATTGTTCTTAAATTTGAACTTTGTACCGTCAACATGATTGATTGTCTTAACATTAAGAAAATCTTATAATAATATAGTCAACAGTATACATAAGTACTACATTAAAAATGCATGTAATTATTGATCATAATATTCATGATTTTTAAACATGTAAACCCTACGGAGGTAATTAAAGCTTTCCGGCAAATAAAAATTAAACTGACCGAAGATCTATGGGGAATGTCTATCAAAGTTTGTACATCCATAGTTGAGACTATTGCACCATACTTAGCTTCAATATTTAATTTGTGTGTAGACCGAGGGGTTTTCCCAGATTTAATGAAACACAGTAAGGTCATACCTCTTTTCAAATCTGGTGACAGTAAAGATACTAATAATTATAGACCTGTATCGGTGTTGCCAGCTTTTAGCAAGGTTTTTGAAAAAGTTATGCTTAACCAAATGCTCAATCATTTTAACACCAACAGAATCTTACACGATCAACAGTACGGTTTCACTAAAGGACGTCGCACAACTGACGCCGGTGTAACTTTATTAAAGCACATATTTAATGCGTGGGAACAGTCCCAAGATGCTGTAGGAATATTTTGTGACCTCTCAAAAGCATTTGATTGCGTGAATCACGACACATTGCTTTTGAAACTTGAGCATTATGGACTAGGTAAACTTGCACTTAGTTTAGTAAAATCTTATTTGAGCGAAAGGCAACAACATGTTCAAATAAATGGTGTTAATTCACAGGGTTTAAAAGTAAAAATGGGGGTTCCGCAAGGCTCAATATTGGGCCCTTTCCTTTTTCTGGTATATATTAATGATCTACCCTATTTATTGAAAAACCAACCTCAGAATATGGTGTTATTTGCTGATGACACTTCCCTAATTTTTAAGATAAATAGACGGGCTCAAAAGCTAGATGATGTGAATAAAGCCCTACTTCAGATTCATAATTGGTTCACAGCAAACAATTTAGTATTAAATGAAAAAAAGACAAAATGCATAAGATTTGCTTTACCGAATGTTAAAAGTAGTGATTGTGATATTCTATTAAATAACGAGAAACTAGAATTCGTAGATGAAACGGTTTTCTTGGGGATTACGCTTGATTCACGGCTACAATGGGGTGCTCATTTAACATCTCTTGCAGGGCGGCTAAGTTCAGCAGCATATGCCATTAGAAAAATTCGTCAGTTTACTGATGTAGATACCGCTAGGCTGGTCTATTTTAGTTACTTTCATAGCCTAATGTCTTATGGCATTTTGTTATGGGGACGAGCTGCAGACATTGAATCTATTTTTATTCTGCAAAAACGAGCCATCAGAGCAATATATGGTCTACGTAGGCGCGATTCTCTGAGAGAACTATTTAAGAACATTAACATTATGACAGTGCATTGTCAGTACATCTACGAAAACATAATGTATGTGAGAAAAAATCTGCATCTTTTTAGTAAAAGAGGTGACAGACACAATTATATTACTAGGAATAGGGACCAGTTAGTGCAGCCAGGCTTCAGACTCGCTAAGGTAGACTCATCTTTCATGGGGTACTGTTTGAGATGCTATAACAAAATTCCACAAAGCATTCTTGAACTGAATGAGACGAAATTTAAAACATGTATCAAACGCACACTATGCAAGCAAGCATATTACAAGTTAGACGATTATATCGCTGATAAAAATGCTTGGCTCAATGCCGGTCCTGCTCCACAAGGACAGGACGCTTAAATGAATAGCATTTAATAGGAAGAAGAAAGAAGAAGAAGATTGTACAACTATCTTTGCAATGTATAAATTCAATCTCTTTAGTATTATATAGTCGCATAGCACATATTGTGTGAGTACTATGTACTAGAAAGCTGTCATTCTCTGGAAACCTACATTTATTTTTCTATTTTTTATTTGACTTGGATATGCCCTGGCGATTAAGAGTGTGTCATGCTCACTTAAATGTCTCGCTGATGGTGGCGGGTGTGTCGGGTCATTTCGTTCCCTTTAAAATGGTTGAGTGGAATGGTGGCTGATCCATGCGTCATGCTCGTGAACGGGTGCTGTCAGTTGTGACTGGTCACCTCTTAGTTGCCACGGCTTGTTTGAATTATTATATTATTTTTAAATCGTCGTTTTGGCTTTACTGTCGACACTTATCGTGCATAACTTGCTACATCGTTCTCACATGATAATATACCAATCTCGATATGAATGATGTAACCAAAGTTTTGTAACAATATTATGATTTAAAAGAGTATCCATGAAGTTTCTTGCCATTCTTCTCATGAGACCAACGCTTTGGAATCGGCAACTACAGTACACTGACAGTTATTATGCCTTGTGAGTGGGACTGTAGCTTAGTTTATTAGCTTATTAAAATTTAGTATTTGTTCGACTATTCAAAAGAGCCTGTAACTGGCCAACTTGAAATAAATGATTTTGATTTGATTTGATTTGATATAACTTTTTTGCTAACTGTACTTTAACTTCGTTTTTCTTGTGGTCCCGATGTACTACTCCAAATTAATTAAAATATTACAGGTGACTTTCGGACCCACGATCCCGGTTCCGAAAGCCAGACCACAATGTACGGTTCCGTAGTTGCCCATCAAAATATGGGAACTTACTAAACTGATTAAACGCCCTGCGTACCTGCCTCCGATCGATGATTTTTAATGTAGTAGTAAGTAGTTAACTTGCTAATGGCAACTAGCAGCTGACTTCTGCATCAATGAGAACGCCATGAAGGAGCATCAGGTATCAGTGGCATGCGACTACGGCTGTGCTCTATAATAATAAATAAATATATATAAATATATATATAAATACCGGTGGGCTACAATTTTTTATATTTTTAAATGTTTTTTTATTGTTTTTTTTTTTGTAAAGAATATTTAAAAATGTAATAAGTTTGTGACAAAATAAATAAAGGGAATAATAATAATATAATAAAGCCTTGTTTATTCCTTAATAAGAAAATAAATATAAAACAATTTGCCATTATAACATGCAATTCGAAATTCTTAAAAATGAATTTAACTTTGATTTGCAGTAATAAAAAATAAAAAAAACAAAACAAAACAACACGCAATAAAATTAAAATCAAAAAAAACAATCATAATTTAAATCAAAATTTTAAATAATAATGAAATCAAAAATCAAACCTTTGATCAAAAATTTGAATCAAAATCCAAACTAGGATTGGAATTAAAATCTTGAAATAAATAAAATCAAAAATCAGAAATCAATATTAAAATCGAAAAATTAGAATTACTTTAAAACAAAATTAATAATAGTCACAGAAACAAAATCAAAGTCAAATTAAAGTTCAAAGCAAAATCAAAATTTACAATCATAATAAAAAAATAAAAAATCAAAATCAATAAAATACAAAGAAAAATAAATTACAGCATGCAAAACAAATCATTATTATTAAGGACCTCTCTACAGAGTAAAGGCCTCCTCCATTTTTCTCCACTTATCTCTATCTATTGCTAGTTCCATCCAGTTATTTCCCGCTGTTTTCAGTATTTCGTCGAGCCACCTCTCCTTTGGTCTACCTCTTTTTCTCTTTCCTGATGGCCCTTTCCAAGTGGTTATCTTTTTTGTCCATCTATCATTGCTCATACGTACAACATGGCCAGTCCATTTCCATTTTAATTTTTTACAGTGTTGTAGAGCATCTATAACTTTAGTTGTATTTCTCACATATACATTTGTTCTTTTATGTTTTAATTTTATATTTAGAGTGCTCCGCTCCATGGCTCTTTGGGTGGTTTGTATCTTATTACTAGTGTGTCTGTTGAATATCCATGTTTGTGATGCATAGGAAAGAGAAGGCAATATACAAGAGTCTAGGACTTTTTTCTTCAGTCTTACAGGAATCTTTGACTTAAGAACTTCTTTATAACTCCAAAATTTGTTCCAGGCCATGTTCACACGTCTAGTCAGTTCATCTCGGTGTCTAGATCTTTTGAAAGATATTTGCTTGCCTAGATATATGTACTCTTCGACATATTCCAGAAGACCGTTGTCGACGCTTATGGGGATTTTCTTATTGTTTGTCATTATTTTTGTTTTTGTTGTGTTCAGTTGCAATCCAATTTTCTGGCTAACCGCTTGTATATCATTTACCATAGCTTCTAGTTCTGTTGCACTTTCTGCAAAGAGCACAATATCGTCGGCAAATCTTAGATTGCTTAAAAAATCGCCGTTTATGTGTATACCTTTGTTTTCCCAATTTAAATTCTTCATAATGCTTTGCAGTACGGTAATAAATATTCTGGGTGATAAAGGGTCACCTTGCCGTACGCCTCTACCAATATCAAATTCAGGCCCTGTTCTATCTAGTATTACTCTGCTTCTACTGTTTTTGTATATTTGCTGTATAAGTTCTATGGCTGCTGGTGGTACCTCGCATTCTTGTAAAGCTCTCCATATACTGTTGTGGGAAATTGAGTCGAACGCTTTGGCGTAGTCTATAAAAGCTAGATAGAGCGGGCGGTTCATTTGCTCAAACTTTTCTATCACTAGTTCTAAAGAGTGAATGTGATCTACTGTTGAGTAATTTCTTCTGAAGCCCGCTTGTTCTACCGGTTGATACCTTTCCGTATACTCTGCGAGACGCTCCTCTACGCACGAAGCAAAAAGCTTGTAAAGATTTGATTGTAGGCTAATAGGTCTGTAATTGCCAATTTCCATTGGATTTCCCTTTTTATATAAGAGAATAATGTCCGATTTCGCCCACTCGCCTGGAATTGTTTTTTCTTTTATTAATATATTTATTGATGGCGCTGCTAGTGTCAACACCGTCTCTGTGCTAATTGTGTTATTAAAAATAAAAAGACATCGTTAACAAGTGATAAATCGATTCCAAATAGTAAATCAAAGAAAAAAAAGTGTTCCAAGTGATAGAAACAATATAACTCCTACGTTAAAGTGCATAAAAACAGTGAAATTTGGACAAAAAAAAAAAAAAGACATTGCCGCAAATTGTGCCTTTAGAGAACAAAACACTAAAATACTTGCAACTATCAAAGTAAAAACAGTGTGCAGAATGGAAATATACGGACTCCCAGAGTTAACAGCCAGAAGATAAGTAGTTTCAATAAAAATCTAACCTAAAAAATATCTATTGATTTACACCAAATCATCGGAATCAATAGCAACACAGATCAGAGACATCTGTTATGAAATAGCAAAAGTGCTCAATAAAGAGCAGCGATTGTCAAACGACAGCACCCGGAACCAATAGCGACACCTGTTGTCAAATAGCAAAAGTACTAAGTAAAGAGGAGTGATTGACATCTGCGGTCGATTACTTAGTTATCAAGTAGTACACAACATAACCGCTAGAGGGCGCTAAACACAATTACTCCAAAAATGGAACAAATCACAGAAATGTTCAAGTCACTGCAAACAAAATTAGATGAACAAGCAAATGAACTTAAAGAAATGAAAGAAAGTATCCCAAATAGTATAAATAAAAACATTGATGAAAAGTTTGATATATTCGAATCCAGACAACAACAATTGGAAAAAAATACGGAAGAACAGGGGAAGAGAATACAGAGACTTGACAGTATTATGAGGAGAAAGAATTTGATATTTTTCGGAGTAGAAGAGACTGAGAACAGCTATTTCAGCTTACAAAATAAAATTCTGACTATTATTCAGACAAACATGGAGGTAGAATGTCACAAAGGAGATATTGAATATGTTACTAGAATGGGAAAAAAGTCGGATAAAACTAGACCAATAATTGTCACCCTAACTACAATGGGCAAAAAAATTGAAATACTTAGAAACAAAAAAATGCTAAACGAAACCACATCTTACTACATCAAACAAGATTACCCGCCTGAAATCCTTGAAGAGAGAAAAAAATTGAGTTCCCAGCTAAAAATAGAAAAAGACCAGGGGAAAAATGCATACATAAAACACAACAAATTAGTAATTGAACCACAAAATGAAAAAATACAACACCAAAATCATCAGGACCGACATAAGAGAGTTTTATCACTGTCACCGGATACAGTCGACGTCAACAGTGGAAAAATATGTACTGCAAAGAACCCCATCAAGAAAAATAAAATGGACCAATACCTAATTAAGAACAAAGTTATGAGTACAGTATCTGGCTCTCCTTTACGTCATAAAGACAGCTCCTCGTCTGCCAGTGAATGACATTCAGCAGCGACCTCTCAACGTCCCCCAATACGGCTGGTCACCGCGGGGGTCAAAGACTGCAACCCTCCACTCCACCCACTACACATATGTACATACAATGTTCGTTCTCTGCTAACACACGAAAGGCTTCTAGAACTCAAACAAGCAATATCTAAGATTAATTACGATATAATTGGTTTGGCGGAGGTCAGACGGACAGGATACAATATTTCAGAAGAAGACGATGACCATATATTCTGCTACTTCGGAGAAACAAAAGGTCAATATGGCGTAGGTTTTCTTATTAAAAAATACCTGAAAGAAAACATAGACAGTTTTACTGCAGTCTCCGAAAGAATCTGCACATTGCATCTGCATTTAGGAAATGAAAACTTGTCTATTATTCAAGTTTACGCCCCCACCAGAGACGCTAGCGACTTAGAAATAAAAGATTTTTATGATCAAATACAAAACTGTTTGAATCATTGCTATAGTAACCTAATAATTATGGGCGATTTCAACGCTAGAGTAGGTTGTAAGTTAAAAGGCGAAGACAAAATACTGGGCAGCTCATGTTTCGGAAAGAGAGATAAAAGAGGTGAATTTCTACTTCAGTTCTGCTGGGAAAATAAACTGTTTGTAATTAACAGCCTGTTCCATAAAAATACCAAGAAGTTATGGACATGGCTATCGCCTAAGAACAAAAAAAGCCAGATAGACTACTTTCTATCAAACTTAAAACAAAAAATCACTAATGTTGAAGTATTACATAAAATACCCTTCCCAAGTGACCACAGACTTATCCGAATTACTCTCCTGCTAACCAATAATAAAAAATCTAGAGCAAATTATAAAAACAAAACCTATACACTTAGCACCATGGAAGCACAGCAGCAATATACGGAAGCTCTAAAAATACACTCTTCAAACATAAAACTAGAGGACGGCGACAATGTAGAGAAATATTATAAAAAAATCAAGAAAGCAATTGAGGAGAGTTTTAAGTCAATAACTAAAAATATCAAGAACCTACAAAAAACAACCATTATTTCAGAGAATACAAAAATGCTCATTTATAGAAGAAACGAATTATCAAACAAAAAACACTTAACCAAAAACGAAAAACAAGAAAAAAGCCATCTATTTAAAACCATTCCAAAAATTATTAAAAAAGAATATCTAGAGCATAGACTATCAACTATCGAAAGACACCTCAGCAAGTCAGGAAGTATGAAAAAAGGCTTAAAGGAATTAAGAACAACAAAAAAATGGATTCCTTGTTTGCAGACGAACTCTACTGATAAAACAAAAACATTTTCCAGATCGGGAATAATTAAAGTAGCTACTGATTTCTATAAAGACCTATACTCTAACAAAACTCCGCCACGACCAGAGACTAACACAAAAACAAAACAGCACCACCTTCCAAATGTTCTCACTACAGAGATGCCCATCATTTGATACGATTAGCCTTAAAAAATTCGAAGACATGTGACATCTACCAATCCGCACCGCATCCGGGCCCGCGTGGTGGAATAAAGCCCATCCTTCTCATAGAGAGGAGACCTGAGTCCCTGCAGTGGGAACATTTATAGGCTGATGATGATGATGTTGCTCAGTGGTATATCAAGTCGCGGCATGTGTCATTTAAAAGGTCATAATAATAGCTTTATTGTATTGTATCACACCAAAACTGCCTGGCGTTTTTCCGAATATGTTTTGGTCGGCTGTCAGTTTAACTGGATGAATATCAGTATTTTGTATGGAGCGGCTGCTTATCTGACCTCTATTACCCAGTTAGTACTGTATAAAACCCCTTGGTAGACTGGTTGTCAGAATTTCAGGCCACTGACTACATGTAGTGACTGCCGAAGATATATAAATGATATGATTTCACAATCAGACTCTAATATGGTATTCCTGTACTATCTTTGACCGGGGTGCTGGAATAGTTCCGTAACGTGACTCTTCACGCCATGATTATACGATCAAAGCAGTACAATATAAAAAATCTATTATTATGACCTTACAAAGTACAACCCCTTCCGCTCTTGGGCAGAGCGAAAGGGAGTGTCAGACTTCTACTGACTAAAAACCACCCATGTTCCTTCTTCGCCCTCTATGTCGAGGCCGCGATAACCCGTAGACAACCCGGGGCCCCGACGGGCGTCAGCCCTTTCGGGCCCCTCCCATGTTGCTGACATCTCTTTGAGGCGCGCGTGGAACACGAACGCGCCGTCGACACGGCCTGTTTTCGTCGTAAGACGGACGGACGGCGAGTTAGCCCATCACTCACCGTCCACAGACCCACGTCTACGGTGGCCGGAGGTCATCGCGAGACCCCCGACGCCCGGAGCACCTCCCGCGGCGGCTGGGACGAGAGGTTCTCTCCGCCGCCTCCTTCGCTATAAGCATCACTGCTTCGCAGAAGGAGGCGACGGCGTCCCATTCCTCCTCCAGGGCAGGGCGCGAGAGGTCGCCGCCGCTGATCGCTGCTACGAGAACACGGCGGGGCTCCGCCCAAGCGGGGCACACCTCCACTGAGTGCTCCACCGTGTCCTCCGGCCGATCCTCACAATGGTGGCATCCAGGCGTTTCCTCCCGCCTGATTCGGTGCAGGTACCTCCCGAAACAACCGTGTCCGGTGAGGACCTGCGTCAGACGGAAGGTGAGGGCGCCGTGGCACCTCTCTAGCCACTCCTCAAAGAGGGGACTTACCGCCACTATCGTGGCGTGCCCTGCACGGGGTTGCGACAGTCGCTGTCTCCATGTCGCCATGAGATCGCACCGGAGGTCTGTCCGCCGCGCAGCAATTTGCCGCGGCAGCGGAGTGAACCCGGCGACATTCGGTTAGACCTCAAACTGACTCCTTAATAGTTGGGAAAAGGCTATTTAGCGCCTGACTGTTTAGTATATTGACGCGACACACACGTACTACACGTCTTCACTATTATTGACACAGGCGAAATCACGTCAAATTAATCAGACTGCACGTTAGTATTATTCGATACAAAGTTTACATCCCCTTAATTGCATTAGGGGATAGGATATAGGTTGTAGGGGTTTAGAATAATGTTATAATGTCAGACTTAGCCTTTTATATATTTTTGGTAAATGGAACATTCTAAACTCCTTTAATTAATATAACTTCTACAATCAATATTAAAAATACGTTACCTAACTTAATGGCATAGACGGTAGACAGCGCCGGAGATGGCAGAACGAGTTGGACAGAAGCAACGACCAGTGGTCCAGATTAACTCTATATCGATAGATTTAGAGGTTTGCCCAGCAGTGGGATGACACAGGCTAATAGTAACGGTAATTAATTGCTTCATTATTCGTCATCATTTTAGCCAAAAGACGTCCACTGCTGGACATAGGCATACCCCAGGTTTCCCCACAATTTATTACTTAAATAATTGATAAACAGCAGTTTTTAACAATTTTTGTGTGAAGTTTTTTCATATTAGAAAATTGCAATTAAGGTGAAAGACTTTTGTTATTGTCTCTTTAAGAATTCGTCTGTGCTTCTCACGCAAAATAGTCAATGGGACAACCTGCAAGTTTGGAGTACCTACATATTTTTGGAAAATAAAATACATACGGGAAAATGTTACTAAAACATTCAAATGCATGGTGACGATTTTCTTCTTATCGCGTGGGCAGTAAGGTTTAACGACCCCACACACTAGTGTCAGAGTTTCTAACCCGTCTGGAGGGCCTCTGACACGGTTTCACGACCGCCATTTGGCGGCTGGGACCACCGGCATATACTTACGTGCCTTCCGAAGCACAGAATCATCTTTTATCAGATAATCAGATGATTTAAGCCTGTATTGTCCTGCCTAATCTGGAAACAACTTTACAAAGTGGGTATGCTTTCCGTGGGAATCGAACTCACGAACATTGGGTCACTAGGCAAACGCCTAAATCACTCGACCACGGAGGCAGTGATAATGATTTCACATACGTCCTCCTAGCACTATCAAGCATTTTAACTAAGCTAACGTACCTACCTACATAGCTATTTTTACCCGACTGCGGCGAAGCCCAAAAGGAAGCTTATGTGTTTGGCGTGTATGTATGTATGTATGTCCGTTTCTTTGAATCATTTTCTGAGGCAACTCCACTGACAGAGGCATTGCTCTTAAAGCTTAAAAGAAATGCTTGCGATCGTTTACCGAGTTACAATCAATTGACAGTTGCAAACTATTGTTTAAGGAACTTAGTTTGCTAACTCTACCGTCTATGTACATATTATATGAAATGGGAGTGTTTGTTCGCCGAGCTGTAACTTACATTTTTATGAAAATCATGTTACCTGTCATAAAATCGCATTTTTCGAAAAGAGTGTGCTAGGAATGGCCCCAAAAATATATAATAACATACCAGCAGCTATTCGAAATAAAGAGTGTCTGGGATCCTTTAAGAGGTCTTTATTTAAATCTATACTAATATTATAAAGCTGAAGAGTTTGTTTGTTTGTTTGAACGCTAAGATCTCAGGATCTACTGGTTGGAATTGACAAATTATTTTTGTGTTGGATAGTCCATTTATCGAGAAAGGCTTTAGGCTATATAACATCAAGCTACGACCAATAGGAGTGGAGCATAAATGAAAAATGTTGCAAAAACGGGAAACGATATTCCTTATTGAGAGCTTCCGTTGCGTGCGCTGCGGAAATGGTTTAAGTTATGCAAAAATTATGTATGAAAGAAATGTTCCTTTTTAAAAGTTCTACAAGTAAGTCCGCGATAGCATATATCTATCTACTAAGATTGACTCACTGTATCCATCTTTTACTATCGAAATTTTAGGTTAAATAGAATTATTTTTTGCGAAGCTTATTTAACCCATAAGGTATAAATCTATATCTAAATAAATATGTTTGATAGAAATAATAATAATAATAAATAATAAAATATTTTTATTGACACAAGAAAAAAAAAAGTTGTACATTTCGATTTGAAACCCTGACTCCTGTGCTAGGTGAGACCTGTGTTACAGAGGTCAGTGTCTACACCCCTTTTTTGATACTAATGTTCACTATTTATACATCAGAAGTTTAATAAGAAAAAAAAAATGTAAAAGGAAGAACAAAAGTAGCCAATATGGAGAATAATAAAGCATGCGTGCTCTTGTGTGGCGTGTGTGCGTGTGTTTAAGCGTAGGTGTGAGTGTGTTGTGTCTGTGAGTGCGTGAGTGTGTGTTTTGGGGTGTGGTGTGACTGTGTGTGTGTGTTTTGGGGTGTAGTGTGACTGTGTGTGTGTGTTTGTTGTGTGGTGTGACTGAGTGTGTGTGCGTTTGAGAAAGGAAATTTAATATAAAATATTTGTTTCTTTTACTCTATATAGTTTAAACAAATATCTTAGAAGATATAGCAAATTTAAAATGTACGCGCGACAATTACGCGGTCCGTGGAGATTCTAACCTCCGGGAAATTCAAATTCAAATTATTTATTGCACCATAATATTTGACAAGGTGTTATTGTATATTTTTTTGTGAGCAGTAGTGGCCCAGAGATGGCGGCTCCGACTTACGGTCAGTTGGTCGTGGGTTCGAACCCAGACAGACGCATTACTTTGTGTAATTTATTTCATCACCACTGCTCTCAAAACGGTGAAGGTAAACATCGTAAGGAAACCGGCATATCTAAGAACCAAAAATTTGAAGATCGTGACATCTATAGCCCATCCCACACCTAGAGAGGAGGCCTGAGTCCCTGCAGTGGGAACAATATAGGCTGATAATGATGATGATGATTGTATATTTAACAGTAAGAGATAGGTATACATACATAATGTATAATGTAATCTAAGGTTCTATCAAATATTATAGAGAGGAAAGATTAGCTTTTTTGTTTGTTACGATTTAACTCAAAACTCAGACGCCTTGGAAAATTCTTTCAACATTAGAAAGCTAATTGAAAAAATGTTAGTACTATGTTGGATAGTCGATCTATTGAGGAAGGTTGTAAGTTACCTATATTATTATTGTGACGCATACGAAGTTGCGTGGGTCAGCTAGTTCCTTATAAATAGATGTTACTAGTCCTACTCCTTCTACTATTATTTTAAACTATAGCTGTTGCCACCGGCTTCACCCGCTACAACCCACGGGAATATAAAATCGGGATAAAAGCTATCCTATTTGTTAATCCAAGTTATAAACTATCTGTGTACCAAATTTCATCCAAATCCGTGCAGTAGTTTTTGCGTGAAGAAGTAACAAACATACACACTCACAAACTTTCGCCTTTATAATATTAGTGTGATTATTTTTGCTATTTTTTATTGTAATCTGTTGACATGCCACTTTAATTTGTAATCGAATATGTTAATGTAATTTTGTACGCCATATATTGGCAAAACATAGTGCACATAATTATTTTAAAAACTACTATCTGTAAATACACACATCAAAAGTGTCTAGGGATCAAGCATTTTTATGCGGATTTCTTGAGATTGAGATGTGGCTTTGTAATAAATTTATGATTTTATAAATTTATATGGATCCTTTTTGATGCATTTCATAATTTGAATCAGGAACTGTGAATCAAATTCGAGTAAAAGATGAAAATCAGCTGTCAATATTTTCCCTATAAAAACATACAACGCATTGAAGACATTATTAGTGCTACTGTTTCCCTACTACTGATTAAAACCAACGTTATTATGGAGCGGCGACGTCATTTAAGCAGGGAAGAAATGCTCAGAGCCGTGGGAATGATAGAAGCTGGTTCCCGGCAACGTACTGTGGCTTTAGCTCTGAATACAAGTCAGAGTGTTATCAGTCGACTTTGGACACGTTACCGAAGCACTGGTACCGTGGCTGAGCGCCATGGAGGACGGTATCGCTGCACCACACGGAGACAAGACCGATACATTCAAATCTTAACTCGAAGAGCTCCAACAATAACCGCCATGATGTTAGCCGTGAGGCTTCATCACTCTTCAGGGAACTTAATTAGCGACCAAACAGTCAGAAACCGCTTGCATGAAGTGAACCTTCATTCCCGAAGACCGCTACGGGTACCACCTATAGCAATGCACAATCGTAGGATTCGATATCAATGGGCTCTTGAACACAGAAATTGGGCAGAAGAACAATGGCGTTTCGTGTGCTTTTCTGATGAGTCTCGTTTTGGTATGAGACCGGATACAAGACGTATACGACACTGGAGAACCCCTGGACGCCAACAGCGATTAAAATCCTGCCAGGAAGTCCATCCTTATAGTGGTGGAACCATCATGGTATGGGCGGGTATTTGGATCGGCGGAAGAACTGAGTTGATTTGGATCAGAGGCAACCTCAACGCTCAAATTTATGCTGAGACGATTGTATCAGACGTCATCGTTCCTCTACAAGTGCAAATCGGTCCCTTATTTCAGTTAATGCATGATAATGCACGACCGCACACCGCAAGAGTTGTAAGACAGACTCTCGCCGCAGCTAACATCAATGTCCTGCCCTGGCCTGCTCAGTCGCCAGACTTGAACCCGATTGAGCATGCATGGGTTATGCTACAGAGAAGAGCTCTGCCGAATATGGAGGGTATCCAGTCGCAAGAAGACCTTTTTTTGTTGTTGCAACGAACATGGGCGGCCATTCCACAGCGTGATTTGGATGAACTCATTTTGAGTATGCCAAACCGATGTTCTTGTGTTGTTAGTGTTCGCGGTAGAAACACGGATTATTAATTGTTTAAGTTACCCAATAAAATTTTAAAGAAAACTGTTATTTCAGTCTTTTTTTCGAACTTTAATGTTAGTGGTTCAAATGTCAAAAATCCCTTTATTAGGAAAATGGCAAATTTCTTTATTAATGCAAAGGTGACTTGGTTTATCGTTACTGTGACAAACGAAAACACTTTATTTGATGAATCCTTAAAGAAAATTTTAATTAATATCAATCAGGAGAAAAGTTATTGCAAAAATATATGTTGATCCCTAGACACTTTTAATGTGTGTACTTATGTTTAACAAAATAAATGATTGATTGATTTATTCCCTCATAACTCCTAAACGGATGAAAGGATTTGAATAAAAAATACGTCGTTAGATTCGTCTTGATGGCGCAAGTGTCACTGGTTACATTAAAATTAAAAAACAAAGAAATTTGCGGATCTTGGGGGCCATATCGCGGATTTCAAAAAAAAAATCCATTACCGTCGACTAGGATATCAAAATGAAGCTTCGGTTACAAAAAATATATGACAATTATTAAGTTTAAAAGAAATTAAAAACTAAAAACCCCGACCGAAAAACCTGAAAAGCAAAAAACAGGCAAATTTTCAAATTAAACAAAACTTGGAAGCAGGCGAGGTTCATTTTGAATATTAAATTATGAAATGAAAATAGAATGGACCCCGCCTGCTTCCAAGTTTTGTTTGATTTAAAATGTGCTTGTTAAACATTGAAATTCCATATTTCAGTTGAAGTTACACTGAAAAAAAAATATTAACTGTTCTATGTATGTAGAGTCAAACTTTAATTTCAGACAAGCAACATGCATAACCTTACAACAACAATAACCTGAAAAGTTATTTATGTCATGTTAATGGTTATTATTGAAATAACCTAACTTAGACCTTAACTTGGAAATACGGGCCACTTCATCTCAAACTACATTCAAGCCATTTGTATTGGTTGAATCTAGTTTCAAATAATGCTTGATTCTTGAATGACGTTCTGTCTTTGAGTTTTACGGAACTAGCCGATACAAACGTACTATACAAAGGATTTGGGCTCACTATCTGGCTGTCTGGGCCGGCCGCAATGACGTCGTTCGTAGTAGTAACGCCTGATTGTATTCTTTGTACGAGTATGACGTACGGTTTTCTTACTCACCATATGATAATGGGGGGTTTTAAGGAAACTTCTAATAATAACAGTTTTATGTCATTTATTAATGGGATTATTAACGACTGCTCATTTGTCTAGTGGTTGCAAGCTCGACTGCTGAGGATAAAGTCCGAGTTCGATTCAAGAGTGTGAGGCAAAGTATTCATGGATTTTTCCATCAGGAATTTGTTAATAGCAGCCATAAAGGGTGTAAAAGATACCCTTAACGCAAACGAAAGGCACCTGTTCTCCTCACCACTGCTATCATTATTTTGTTCTAGACCATACCTGGGAACCCCCTAGTTACGGAGATATTGGGGGTCAAAGTTCCAAATTTTTCACAGCTGTTTTTGTAAATAGTGGTATTTCAGGTTAGGCGGCTTTCACATTAGGACGTTAGCAGCGCGACAGTCGCGCGACTATAAACAAATACTTACGGGTTGTCACGGTTGTTCTTATAAAATGTGAAGGAATGTGTTTCTGCCGCGCGACTGTCGCGCTGCTAACGCCCTAATGTGAAAGCGGCCTTATAACTTTACTTAAATTACCTCCATAACCCGTTTACTATTCAAAGCATCCACTAGCACAATGTTTTAAGAGTGCTACATTGAGTTTTACCCTCAAATGTGATTTTTGACCTCAAAAAATAAGAACATTTCCCAGTAAAAAAAATTGCGTAGGGGTACTTAGTTTGATGTACAGAATGCTTGGTTGACGGCTTTGTGATGGGTTAATTTACACCCTGTATAGTCTGGTTTTGTGCCCCGTTGATGGCAATAGTATCGGTCCCTATTAAATGGCACTTAAATATAACTGGTGAATGATTGATGTCATGGGTGTGCGATTACAGTTTGGTACACTTCTGGCAAGGCCTGGTATTAAGCATGAAATTTCGCAACACTTGCATGTTGCACTTCGTTATCAGTCTATGTTCCCACTGCAGGGACTCAGGCCTCCTTTCTAGGAGAGGGATGGGCTATAATCCACCACGCGGGTCCAGTGCGGGTTGGTAGATGTCACATGTGTTCGAATTTTTTGATTCTAAGACATGGCCGGTTTTCTCACGATGTTTTCCTTCACCGTTTTGAGAGCAGCGGTGATGAAATAAATTTAATTAAGTAATGCGCCTGCCTGGATTCGAAGCCACGACCTACTGTTCGTAAGTTGGGGCCGACACCACTGGGCCACCGCTGCTCTCGCCACTAGTCCACCGCTGCTCTTACTGTTGCACTTAGTTATAATATAATCTACAATGACGTAAGTGTCGGTCAACATTTTAGCAAAATAATAACTCACTATCGTTATGGCAATCTTCCTCGGTTATTAAGATTGCAATCAACAATAATGGTTCAAAAAAGTACGTGCCATTGGGTTTTGTTAGTAGGAAAAACATTGCTTTTTGAACTCTCAAAATGGGTACCTCAAGATATGAACGTAGCTAAATGGGAAAGCATTATAAACATAGAGGTTTTAGGTACGCAGCTTAGCTGAGATCATCTTAGCTGAATGAATTATTATGAACTATTTTAACTAACTTTATCGTATGGATAGTACTGCCTAAATGGTGTCAGTTTTTATGCCATCCACAAACCTCTGATTCAGCTTTACATGCTGTCAAGAAATATCTCTCAGGCATGCGCTGGTTTGCTTTCCTTACGATTTCCTTTAGTAAGGCAAGTGATAAGTGATTATTATGATGAGATAATATAACACATTATTATGTTCCATGGACCACGTTACAGCTGTATACCAGTATTTTACATGGAGCGACTATCTGATGTCAACAACCTAATTAGTACCTACTATATAATAAGATACCCTTTGGTGAAAGTGGAACATTGTCAGACTATTTTTTTTTTTGGCCTGTGGTAAATAATTTAACGCAAATAGCATGTTACTACATTTATAATTACGTGTGTGATAAGTAAGTCAAATATTGCTACTGATGCACTGATGGCATTCCCCCTTTTTTTTTTTTGGCGTGTGGAAAATCCCACTCTTGGGCAGAGCGAAAGGAAGTGTCAGACTTCTACTGACTAAAAACCACCCATGTTCCTTCTTAGCCCTATATGTTAAGTATCTCTTACAACATCCCGCAGCATAACATTGTCAGACTTTCGGGTCACTTTCGACCACTTTGTTAACACGGCAATTTTTTATTTTGGGACTTATGTTGCTTATTTTACTATCAATCATAAAGTAGAAAGTCATCATCTGCCTAGCCTTTTCCCAACTATGTTGAGATCGGCTTCCAGCCTGACCGGATACGGCTGAATATCAGTATGTTTCCTGGAGCAACTGCCTACCTGATCTTCTTCTTTATGGGGTTCAGGTTTCCGCACTTAGTCCTTAAAGTGGACCATTGTGCGTGACCCATGGTGGCCGATTACTCCAACCAGCCCACCTCCCTCCAGAAGCAGATCAGACTTCCCGGTCTCCTCAGGGCATCCGCAAGGGATCTTGGTGTTCCAAGGGTCTCCTCACGAATCTTGGTAACGCCTGTACACTCAAGGAGCACATGCGCCACCGTTTCCTCTGCCTCCATGCATGCTCTGCACAGGGGGCTGTCAGTGATACCTAGATTGTGGAAGTGTTTATTTAGTGAACAGTGTCCAGTGATGGTCCCCGCCACCAGACGCAGGCTGTCTCTGTCCAGGCGCAGAAGGCGCCTGGTCAGCTTTGTATCCAGGGATGGCATAGCATCGTTGGATTGCCTACATCCTGGTATCGAGGCCCACCATTCCTCCGCGTGTGTGCGAGTGTGGTCTTTTAACCTGTCTGCCTACCTGATTTTCACAACCCAGTTAGTATTGGGTAAGGCAATACCCCATGGGCCGCGGGTTGTCCACAGGTTATCGCGGCCTCGAAATAGAGGGCGAAGAAGGAACATGGGTTGTTTTTAGTCAGTAGAAGTCTGACACTCCCTTTCGCTCTGCCCAAGAGCGGAAGGGGTTATTCGATGATTTTACACCCGCCAAAAAAAAAAAAGGCAATACCCCATGGTAAAAGTAGTTGTCAGAGTTTCGAGCAACTGAATACCTGTAACTATGAGAGCCAACGCTAACGGCGTGCTTTCCGTCCGTGGCACGAAGGAATAATAAATTTCCATATATTTGTATCTAAGTTTATTACAACCGGACTTCGCAGAAATACGTGACCGTGTCATTACTTTTGGTGCGTAGGTACAGGAAGTGTTTCTTTTCTATAATTTACCTAAACCTAATAAATTCAGGAAATCCCCGTTACGTGGCTATTGTAGTTCCATTCGAAGTAAGTCGACGTAGTCATGTAGTAGGTACGTGGTTATTTTATCATTCACTAGCACTGGCCGCGACTTTGTCTGCTTAAATTGTGATATTTCGGAAGAAGAAGAAAGTTGCGCCGAACCCAAATAGATTGGGATTAGGGCAGGAGAATGGTGATAATGAGTCATAACACAAATAATGCAGCTTTCGGCTACGGAAAGAATAAGATAGGATAACAATTAATTGACAAAAAAAAATATAATTAGTCCGTCAGATAGATTTCCAAGAAATATTGGACACGTGTCTTATTTTTTCTTTATTCACTAAGCAAACAATGAAGACGATATAGTGCTTTGAAAACTCGTGTGACGCCATATTCTAAGACATTAGTATGGCATTTTCTACCGGTGAGTGACGTCACACACCCCACTCAATTGGGCATGCCTAATTTTTTAAAATCCTAAAAAAATGTACAACCCCTAAAAAAATAAAATAAGCAAATTAGTTCCTTGAAATGGTCTATATTTTGTAAAAAAAAAAATTAAAAAAAATTAAGTCATGGCCAATTCTTTGATGCGTTTTATCTTCGTAATTTTTTATTGATTTGATAAAACAAAAAATACGTATCCAATATTTTTCGATAATCTAACAGACGGACTAATTAGAATCATATTTTTTTTTTAGTCAGTGAACATCCCTGTTTTTCGTATTGAATAATTTATTTCACGGATTACCCCCTACATACAAAATACAAAAAAAAATATGTTAATAAAGATAAATGCTATTAATGTGATATTGCTTGTCCAGCTCATTACTTTTAACGCATGACTGGCACAAAAAGTAGTTAAAGCTATGCAGTGAGGTACATCGAATCGTTAGTTAATACAGAATTTTCCTTTTAACTACACAACTACGTAAAAGAAAAGAGATTTGGAACTAGACTACCAAATGACGTCAAAACCAGAATGACGTACTGAATTTAACTGCCTTCAATTATCCTGTAGGCTTGTGGCTATTTATGGTGACAATAAAATATGTTCAAAAGTTTATGTAATTTTAAAACGGTTAAGGAAAACATCGTGAGGAACCGACATTACTAAGAACCAAAAATTCGAAAACATGTGCCCATCACGCTCCGGGTGAGGAAGCCTGTGTCCCTGTAGTGGGAGCAATAAAGGCTGATGATGATGACGCATGGGAATGGTTGACTGGAGGCCGTACAGGCCCGCTCATCAAATCAAATCAAATCAATTTATTTTCAATAAATTATTGGTACGATTTCGGTCTTAACATAAATAATTTAGGTCCATAATACTTAGTCATAATTGACAAGCAAACATTTGTGTTAGAATTATTTTTAAAGACACAATTCAATCAATTTAAATAGAATAGTAAAGACATTTGATCCATTTTCAATAAAGTATTATTATTATAAATGTCAGATGGTACATGACAATAGAAATTATTTATTTTACAACTTCATAATATATATATTATTTACTGAGTCTCTCGAGTGGAGAAATTATAGTCTGACTAGCGGACACGCGTAGTTCCCGTTCCCGTGGGAATACAGGGATAAAAAGTAGCCTATGTCACCCGGGGATAGTGTAGCTTTCCAACAGTGAAAGAATTTTCAAATCGGTTCAGTAGTTTCGGAGCCTATTCGTTACAAACAAACAAACAAATCTTTCCTATTTATAATATTAGTGTAGATTATGCTTATGCTATGCTATGTACTCTCCTGCATTTTCTACCTCATGCTGGATATATGTAGGTTAATATTTAATGGGACCCTACACTTTCTTTATGTGTTGTCTAGTCACATGATCTTAAATGTATAGAGCTCTTGGCTAGATAATAACAGCCGCTCGGATCGATTATCAGGTTAAGCCGCGCTTGGTCCGCCGTGCCTTGGAAAGCCTTTTTTTTCTCCCAATCTAAGACAGTCATAACAGGTAAATATTGTCCCGTCATTGTGACAACCAGTCTTACCAAGGGGTATCATATTACCCAGTACTTAATGGGTTGTGAAGGTCAGATTGTGAAGGTCATATAGGCCGTGGCTCCATAAAATACGCATAATGATGATGATCTCAATTGGATACCAAGTTAATCACACATGTTAACATTTCGAAGCTTTCAAATTCAAAGCCACTGTATAAAGCCAGTACGTTTAAAGATGAATCAGAGTATATGTATACATAAGCGACTGCGGGCTGTTTGAAAGAGATACCGCGGCTTTGGCACAAGGGGCTAACAATATATAAATACACTAGCTGTTGCCAGCGGCTTCACCCGCTACAACTCGTAAATTATCCCAAGGGAAGATAAAATCGGGATAAAAACTATCCTATGTGTTAATCCAGGGTATAACCTATCTACATACCAAATTTCAACCAAATCGGTCCAGCCGTTTATGCGTGAAAGAGTAACAAACATCCACACATCCATTCTCACAAACTTTCACATTTATAATATTAGTAGGATTTAGAAACAGTAAGGCAACGAATACTTAAGATCGAAGGAAAATATATTTTACTGTTTAGGAATACGTCAACTTTAAAAATAAAAACTCATCTCAAGTTAAGTTCTTAAGTTTTCACGCTTTATAACTTAACTTAGACCTACTTTCAGGTATAGGTTATCTTCTGTGATTATCCATTATTATGATGTCCCGATATTATTATTATCCTCATCGACGGGTTCTGTACTCGTAGATGAGAGAACATGTTGGATATGAAATGTTAAGGCTAAACGCACACAAGAAATAAAAAACGTCGGTAAGTCATCTTGCCCTTATCCCAATTTATTTGAGGTTGGTGTAGCATGTATATACATTCTTCTTCCATACTTCTCTGTTTCTCGTCAGACACCTCCTTTCTTACCATATCATTCTTAACACAGTCCATCCATCGTTACTTAGATCTTCGACCTCTACTCTTATACCCATCCACATTCATATCAAAAACCTTTCTCACGATATTGTCCTCATTCCTCCACATCACATGTCCAGTAATGCCCCATACCGCGACAAATGATTTCCCCACAACTGTAAAAAAAAAAAATTGTTATTACATATAAGTTTATAACCTAACCTTTCCATAATAGACTTTTTTGTATTACCGATACGGGAATACCTGAAATAATATAGCGGTTGTAACTCGTAAATTAAATATCCAACACTTTCTTACCAAATTAAGCGTTAATAGACAACATTATAGACTTAATCATAATATGATTAAGTATATAATATAAAATATTATAATATAAATATATTGTCTTTAGTCATTCATATTATGACTTAAAAGGAGGTAACTGCTTAGATGACAAGACTTTCTGAGCCTAACGAAAAAATGTATGGACAATAGCTAGACAATATATATGTATTTATAAGCAACCTTTTCAAGTAAAAACGACTAAGTTAAACTTTCGGCATATTATTTTATTTCAGCAGTTTTCGTAGCGTTTGTCTGCGACGCGCGAAGTTAACACGCTACGTTACATCAGTATTTTCAGCCAGTGTACGTCGTACTTTAGGCAAAAAAAAATATAAATACAAAGAATGTATATTTGCAGCACATATCAACATTACTTAGTAACCGTCGAGCCAGCGACGAGAGTGCACGTCTGTCGTAGTCTGTGATCGTGAAACATGTTCGTGGGAATTTGCTTTGTTTTTGTGAGTACTGTATATTTATAACGGGTTTTATATGTTATATTATATATGCATATTATTAATGGACTTTATTTAATTCGTTGGTCATGTATTTAATACGTCTTTTTTTGAATTTTGAGTTCTTGTTCTGTTTAATACGAAAAAGGAATCATCTTGTTAAAGATTATCAGTGAAATATTAGCTAACACATGGCACTAGAAATAAAAACATGGATTAATAATACGTTGCATTACAATGTTTCTTTTTTCAATTTCTTATCAAATCAAACCAAATCAGTTTATTGCATACATGTTGTACATGAGTTGGAATTGTTTTAGAGGTATCAAACATGCACCCTGTGAGGGCACTGCAAAACAAATACAAATACAAATAAAATCGAATTAATAACATTTCATATCATAATTAGCTTGTCACGTTTTACAAAATTATTAAAATTATAAAAGATATACAGTATTAATTAAGTCAAATCAAATCAAAATAAAATCCAAAATCAAAATAAATAGGAAATTATTCAAATATTTTATTTAACCTTTAAAAATAACGTACATTTGTTTAACCTGCATGATGAGCTATTTATTTTATTATTTCTTTATGTTTATCTTCAAAAAAATTATTACTTAAATTAAAGTAGCTACTTATTAATTAAATTAAAGTAGCGTACTAGTTATAAGTATCGTATTTAGAAATTCCGACATACACAACAAGTCTATTTATTTGTATAGATATGAATTCGATGATAACACGCACTTGACCGGAAAAAGCTGAAAATATTCTTTTCATTAAATAGAATCTCCTTAAGGTGGAAGCTCACATCTGGCCCGCGAAATTCTAATTTTCTTACGTTTTTGGCAATTTGCAGGCCAGTGCTTGGTTGTATGTTTATGAAAATTTGATTTGCGACTGTAAGACGTATGAAGTTACCGAATTATAACCATCAAAATTACTAACTACTAAAGAACGACGACTAAATTACTAAAGAATGACTTTTACATGCAAAAATCAATCTTGACATGAAAATGAACTTGGAGGGTTGTATTGATAATTTTGATGGTTATAATTCGGTAACTTCATACGTCTTACAGTCGCAAATCAAATTTTCATAAACATACAACCAAGCACTGGCCTGCAAATTGCCAAAAACATAAGAAAATTAGAATTTCGCGGGCCAGATGTGAGCTTCCACCTTAAAAAGATTTCCGGTATTTTCTATGGATTCAGGTTTAAAGCCTGTGAAAAACATACGATGCATACGATGTATCATTTTCGACATTTAAGTGATGAACAAAACACCGCGCTTAATTAATCAGTGCTACGATAAAATGAAATATCTAGGTTTAATGAATAAAATCATCTACTATATTAGGGTATTTCTCAAAAAAAAAACTAATTAGTCCGTCAGATAAATTTTCAAAAAGAATGGACACGTATTTTTTTTTTTTTCAATTAAACAAAAGATGAAGACGATACAGTGCTTTGAAAAGTCGCATCAAGTCGTGTGTCCTAACGTTTTTACGTTGTTAAACACAAAGTGACGTCAAAAGCCCCTACTCATGGTCTTTGACACGTTTTATTTTCGTAAATTTTTATTCATTTGATAAAACAAAAAACACGTATCCAATATTTTTCGATAATCTAACAGACGGACTAAAAAGATTTTTTTTGGTGAATTACCGCTGGGCAAAGATCCCCATGTCTTCCAAATCTTGCGAGCCAAGGCTAAAGGAGAGCCGCGGGTTGTACACTAGTTATCGCGGCCTCGACATAGAGGGCTAAGAAGGAACATGGGTGGGTTTTAGTCAGTAGAAGTCTGACACTCCCTTTCGCTCTGCCCAAGAGCGGGAAGGGTTATTCGATGATTTTCCACACGCCAAAAAAAAAAAGGCTAATGGACACCACTGGTTGTTAGTTCTGTCCAACTCATCCCACCATCTCTTGTGTGGTCCCGCGTCTATATCGTCTATAAAAATATTTAATCAATCTTTTTAAATTTAATAACGTTTAAAATGACATCAATCTTGAAAATACACGGAGACAGGTTATCTGTTCGACGAACATCCGTCGGCGTCGTCGAGATTACCTGTCTCCTTGTACTCAATTATAATTACTGACTGGTTTTCTCTTATAAGTACTATTTGCTAGCTTTCTGTACTTAATGTCTGGTTCTTACAGACTTGTTGTGGTCAAGACCTGTTCAAATATGATCATGTTACTGTTTGTGTCATCTCTTGAGAATATTAGTTGTTTAAAGTGTAAACTCGCCCTTCACGAAGTCGTCAAACAAGCATTGTGTATGTGCGTAAAGTAACTTAGTTTGATGTACTGACATAAAACTAAGTTATTTAACGCAAAAAATATTGCTGGGAAACGATTTTTAGGGGTTAAAAATCCCGTTTTACAGTAGTACTAAAGAACGGTCTCGAAACATTTATTTATTTATTTAAACTTCATGTACAAGAGTGGTACATAGGCGTACTTAATGCCACAAGGCATTCTCTACCAGTCAACCTTTGGGTTAAAAAGGACAGCATTGCAGTAGAGTACAAAAACAATAAAAATAAAGAAAATACCATTTTGTAAACATAATACATAAATTGGTGCATACTAATACATAAATATACAGATAGAATTAAATAAACTAATAGATATTTTAAAACATACAATTATGAGAAACCTTATAATAATTACCTATTATGACTAGTTACTAGATTGAAAGCAATTCAGTCCGTTTTCAAAAAGTATATCCGGACTTTTCTTTTGAAAGCCATCTTACTTTATTCTTTTTTAATGTCAGAGGGTAGCGCATTCCAGACCTTAATGGTGCAAACATTGTGCTGATGGATGCATTGAATACTACGTGAGTCGCGGATGTGTTTAGAGTAAAGTGTTATAACATAACAGACAAACTAACACTAACAAAAAAACTTTTGTAAAAGTTGAAACTATGATCAACAAGCTCCCTAACTAGAAGGTTTCTCAAGTATGGCCTGAAATTAAAAAAAAATACAGACAACCCTATTTTTAACGTGGTAGATATGAAAGCATGAATTTATATTTAGATTAAATGCACTATTTTTCTGCACATGATCGCTTAGTGACTAACTATTGGTATAGCATCAGGAGATAGAGATACCTAATTAGCTACTTATAGTAAAATAGTGTGAGGAACTTATTATTTTCTGGTAAACAAACTAACGGTGACAATAGACAGAAATAGTTTTTTACAAAGGCACTGTAAGATGTGGTGCCTGCATAACCACACATGGACGCTGTAAAAGGACATAAACAAGGATAAAGTGTTTTTGTCTCGCATAAAAAACGGTAAAATTAAACCAAATTATAATGTATAAAAGTATACAGAAGAAAATTTCAAAACAAAACAAACGAAATTATAGTCCTGTACAAGAACAAAAGGCCGTAACAATATTCAACATTTCAAAAGGCCTATGAACGAATGCCTTTAACTAATTAGTTTGTTAGTGCATCAGAAAGGCATGAATTTATATCCATCGATGATACAATATATCTTACACATCTGATCGCATCCGCATTACACATGCAGCTCATGAGCAACACGACAATGAACTATATTAAATCAATATTTATCAATTTGTAACATGTTTGCCAATAGATAAGTTAATTTAGTATTTACTCACTCCTTCATCGTTATTTTCCTGTCCGTTCTATTTGGGGTCGGCTTAACACAATTTCTTTTTTCGTTATTTATTATAGTAAGTAAGTAAATTTTATTTTTCAAGAGTATATTGAGTACAGTACATGGTCGTTAACAAATAAGAGGTAGGTTCAGCCATATTTTACCAATAGGCATGCAAAAGAATATTATTACTGTTACTTATTTCGTCACTCCTTGCCTAATCTATAAAGAATAATATTAAGTGAATTAAAGGAGCCTTTTTATAGTAATGTGCAATGTAGATACATACGTAACATAATATACAAAGGCAGAATTGTACCTAATGCTACCCATATTTCGTTATTTATGATTAAGTCCCATGTAATAAGGGTCGAGCCTATTGCCATCAACCGGGCACCAATGCATAATCCATCCACCATCCAGAGCGCTATTCTAATCTCAGTCTTCTCCTCTGGCTGGAGGTCTAACACTTAAAATACCCACAGGATAAGTGCGGCTAAGCAGAAGCTAGCCTCTTGGGTTGGCTTGTGAGATGCAGGGATGTATTTACCCTAGGGCCATACGAGCTACGGCCCTGGGCGCCAGAACGTCGAGAGGCAATTCAAGATTAACATTATAAAATAAGGCGGCAACGTCAGGTCATGGTTATCAGATCAGAAACTATTGTCACCGAGACTATGTTGTAAAAATAAGGACAACCAAACAGAGGCGTATTTTCCTTGCCGCCGCGCCGCCCTGGTGCGGTATTTCCGCCTTACGTATATTCCTGTATGCCATATGCCGCACCGAAAATCAACTAAACCAGCACTATATCCTTCTAATCTGCCGCCACCGTGCCGCCACCGCTTTTTACCGTGAATAGCAAGCTATTCCCGGTAAAAATAATCTCTCTATCTGGAATTCTAAAATTATCTAGCTCGCCACGCTCGCTCTTACCGCCGAGATTTCTTCAGTGTCCAGTACCTCAATGCATTAGTAATAAAAGTAAGTTAAATAATAAAATAGGATTCTTTGAATGATAATAACCCTTCTTTTGGGCTTCGCCGCAGTCGGGTAAAAAGTAAATCAGTTACTTTTCCGAGGTAGGGGGCAAATATGTTTAAGCTTGCTCCGCTCGCTCTTGAATGTGTCTCAAGTCTAATTCATGCATAAATTCTCAAAAATGTATATAAATTGTTGAAACAATATCATGTGTCAAAATTGTTTGAGCTCGTTCGCTGTTTTGTTGATTTTCGGAACGGCAAACCCTAACGCACTATTAAAGCTACATTTGTCATCAAAAGCAAAAAAAAATGTTTAAAAAACTGATTTGTCTTTCAAAAATAAATCCAAAGTGTAACATTTTCAAATAATAAAAAAGTATATCAACTTTTAGCTAGTTTTCGTGGTTTAATGATGCAAAATAGAGAGGGCGGCCAAATTAGGGTGGGCCCTCGGCGGCTAAAACGCTCGCGACGACAGTGACTGGGGTCGACACAGACATTGAGGTCGTTTCCAAGCTCTACGACTCATTGATCTCGTGTGTAGCAGATAATAGAGAATGCTTTTTTCAACGTTTTTTTCTTGACTTCTGGGTCGGCAAAACTTACTGGCCCAGGGCGCCAAATTTCAAAATACGCCCCTGGTGAGATGTCATTCAATAAGAAAAAAAAACGGTAAAGCCTCGGTGTTCCTCGTTTGGCTATGCACTCTCGCACACTCTCGGCCTCGGAGTGACTCAAGGACAGCGTAAAACCACCATAATAAGTGTTAATTGCGTATAATGAAAACTAACGACCAGTCTGCAACTTTTGAGTTTTCTCTTTTCAGTTCCTTTCAATGAATTCTTAGAATCTGTATACATCGCTTTAACCTTCCAAGAATAATAATCTGTCCTCGTTTCGGGTTTTCTTTGTATTTTTGTCGCGTTAAAAAATATTTATAAGCAAGTATACTTGTTTAACGAAATAATTACAGTGACGTCGTATCGTGAGTCAGCGGTAAACCCGTTTCACCTTAATACACCATCTTGTCAATATCAAGGTAGCTTATATTAAAATGTGATCAAATGAGCTGATTGCACAGTCGAAATCGCCATAAGGTCTCTTTTCGAATAATAATTTCTGCCCAAAAATAGTTCATTTGGGCGAAATGTAAGTTCCATAATAAAATGCGTGATTTGTCTAATACATTAATCATAAACACTGAAAATGGAATATTTACCATGTTTGCTGTTTTTATGAGTACCCGATATTTCAGCATTGTTGGAAGCATGATCACTGATCACGGAAAAACTCTAAACATCGTCAGTTTATCCGTGATCATGATGCTTGCAACAGCAGCGTGAGGATTCAAAACAAACCGTAAACATGGTAAATGTCTCGTTTTCAGTGTTATTGATAATATTAGTGACCATGCCAATTTAGAAACTAGTCCTAAATATACTAAGCAATAGTAGTATTATCTCAATTAGACTAAGAATGTACTGGTTACTAGTTTGCATGCAAGTCATCTAAACCAATTGACACTTTAGAAACTTGACATGCATTAATATTAGCTTGCATGTTTCTGAGATAATATGTATAACATTGTCTGTATTTGTTTAGCTTTACTTTAGTTCTTTTAGTTTTAATAAGTATTTGTTTTCTTGTTTGTAATTTCATATCTTATTGATTATAAGAGTCAAGTAACTATGTACATTAATTAAAAGCTATTAAATAAACCAACAAGATTTTTATCACGATGCATAGAAAGCCCCAGAAAAATTTTTTTTTCGTAGTAAAGGAATAGGTTTAAAATTTTCTGTCATTGATAGAACTTCTGATAAATTTTCCGATGTCTTCACAAATTCTCAACACACAACTTACAGGAAGAGCAAATACTAAAGAAACCATCTTTGCTCTAATTTCAGTATGCGGTCAGCAGTCTGCAGGTAACAAATGGAGCAGCTACCAAGAAAAGTGAGTAACTATGTACATATAATATTTATTAACCACTGTCACTTTCTCTAAATAGTCTAACGTCCACGTCGCGATCGCGACGTTTCTGTCAACTACACTTCAATCGCGTTTTTATCTAAAAAATAGTTCAAAAGTCTCTACACGGTTTTAGTATCGATTAAAGTCGACTAAATTACGCGTCCATTGGTACTAGCAACACTATTGAACGAACCAGAAAGGAATTGAAAAAAAAATAAACAAAAGTCGTGTCAAACAGTCGATGGCGTCACCGAAATTGTAAGGGGATCCAAATTTATAATGTAAGTATTTTAAAGCAAGCACACAAAAAAGTAACAGATTTTTCGAGAGCTTAAGTTTACGTAAGATTTCTTGTAGTGTAATGAACAATACCTACGTATTATTTTTGTCAATAATTACTAAGGATTTATACTATTTCCATGAATACTCGTATCAATTATAACTTTCCGCTGCACAATATAGGTACAAATACGTCGCGTTGCATCTTGGCCCGCACATCAAATTTTAATAAGGCAATAACAGCGCGCATTGATGCGACCCCGATAACCTATGTAATTTAATTTAATTAGTCGTATACGTTACTTACGTATGCGAATCGTAGAACTCATAAATTATTTTTATTTTACAACTGCGGTTTGACATCACTTTCAGATGGCACAATTTGATATAACAATACATATTGAAGTTCTAACACCACGAAAGCCAGTTCTGGCGATTTTATTTTGTTGCTGTTTGTTAAAGAATTGGAAGACGCGTTGTTTCAGCCAATCACAGAAACAAGCAATGTCTTCATCTGATTTAAAGATAATACAAATTGTAAAATGGTTTTGATCCATTACATTGAGTAAAAATGCAACTCCTATGAAGTTGCCTTTTTGGTTTACGGGGTGTCAAACGATAACTACTTTAAAAGCGTGTTTCAAGACCTGTTCCTCTAATCCTGTGGCTTGCAAAACCTTATACTTACAGGCAAATGAAAGCAGTCCTACCACTTCAAACCTTACTGTGAGGAACATGCAGCCATAAAATTGTTAATACCTTTTTTTCATGAAACATCAAATAATTTAATTATTGTGTTTGCAATTTCAGTTGATGACTCAAACATCGTGTTCCCGGGACCTACACAGGACATAAGCAATCGTTATGGAAGCGCAGATGTAGCAGATATATGCAAGGATAAAAACTTCTGCACAGTCAAACCTGATGACTACCCTCAGCAACTGTTCAATAAGATGTTTAAAGGAAAGTTTAAGGTGAGCGGCTTAAATATAATATGTACGTTGGGTCATATTAATCATCTACTGCCTAGCCTTTTCCAACTTTATTGGGGTCGGCCTCCAGTCTTACCGAATGCAGCTGAATACCAGGGGTTTTTACATGTAGCGACTGCCTATCTGACCTCCACAACCCAGTTAGTACTGGATCATATGTTACCCCTCGATAAGACTGGTTGGCAGAAATTCAAGCGACATTGTAACGACTGTCAAAAATCCACAAATGCCTGTTGGGACCAATGGCTTAACGTGCTTTCTGAGGTACGGAGGAAACCCAGTACATTATGAATGTGTAATATTAAAAAAATAAATATATTTAATGTATGTGTGTAAGAGTGAGTTTTTAATTATAAATGTGTTGTACTCCATATAAAAATATAAGTTGATGTAAAAAATTCGGGCGCCTGGAGTGCACACAAAACTATGCCAGAGATAGACTTACCTGTGGGAGCTTGAGACTTTTAATCTTCAAGCGGGAAGGTATCAATAAAAATCGAGCATGAAAATTATAGAGCGATTTTATTACCCGAAGGCTGCTGGCAGAAATATACAAGAGAATTCCTTTCTTTTATATATAACTAAAACTAAAATGGAACAATCTTTTAATACCTGTCATTATTGCACTTTATAAATATATGATCTACGTTATATGTATTACAAACCATACCAAATTCCGTCGTTAATATTATCTACCAAAAGATTAATGCTCATCTTGGTGATATGCATTTCCGCTGGGATGCCAAAGGCGGTCCATGATGTGTTTTGGTAGGGGCGAGCTTTTAAAATTTTTAGTAGTAGGAAAAAAACGCCTTGTGGCTGAAAACAAACATGAATAATCGTTAGCTGATATTCAGCGTTGGTAAAGACAATGGCGGCCGAGCCGGTTGTGACCAAATGCAATAAAACTCACCGTTTCTTCCAAAATATCAAAATGTGGTCATCAGTAGATGAATGAATCCAGACAAATAAGTACTTTATCAAGTTAAAAGATCCTGAAACAATTAAATATCGAAACTATTAGCGTCTGCTATCAATATAGCCATGACAACGCGGAACGGATCGAAATCACGAAAAAATTTCACTTACCATAAAAAATATGAGCTATCCAATTAGGATGCTGACAAGGGCAATCGGCTACCACATATTAGGGATTAG
Source organism: Diarsia rubi (assembly GCA_932274075.1). Lineage (NCBI taxonomy): Eukaryota > Metazoa > Arthropoda > Insecta > Lepidoptera > Noctuidae > Diarsia > Diarsia rubi. The sequence goes on along the minus strand of OW026417.1, from coordinate 18,140,580 downwards.
ATGCCGCCCATCTGAAGTAAAACTTCAAGATTTATATCGGCGCTGAAATTACGCCATTCTGTCCAAAAGCTATAGGTCGAAAAGTGACAAATGTCAAAGTCAACTTGCCAGCCTCAAAAAGAAAAAGCCAGTGTGACCACTTCACGATTCTAAATCAACCAAAAAATGAATTTTTATATGGGAACACCACCGTGGTGCCTACAAATTAAATCAAACAATACGTATCATGTAACAGGCTTAAAAGACTCGTTACATTACATCCCCTCCCGAAAATAAAAGAAAGGAACTTTCTTTTATTAGAAAGAAATCTTCAACCAAATAAACCAGTCTTAACAACTTTCTAATTCCAAAAAAGAAAAGAATCATAAAAGATTCAAAGTGTAAATGAATTCTGAAAATGTCAAACGACAAAGTTTCAAGAATTTAAAAGGGAAAAAATGCAAATGACAAAAAGTCAAAAACGAAATCTGTGAAAAACAAAAAAATATAAGTTATAAAAACTCGTTATATGAAACAAAGAGAGAAATCTCTTAGCGCTCCCAAACTCCAAAACAGTACAGTTAGGCACTATAGCCACTGACTAAAAATTTCAAACAAATTCGAACAATTTACCAATACAAATCTCAATTTTTAGTACAGTTAGGCACCATCGCCACTGACTAACTCCGTATCCAACAATCAAAAAAAATTTTAAACTCCAAACAAAAGTTTTTAAATAAAGCTGAAAGACCTTATTTAAAATATTGTTACAGGCACAACCTGCAACAAGACAAAGGAAAGCGTATTGTGATCGGCTCATCACCACCGAATTCCCGAGCACAATAGCTGTAAAAGAATGTGAATGCTGTGACTGGCTCAACACTACCAATCTCCCAAACACAGACAGACACAAAAAAACATTGAGATCTCCAATGAGAAATCTCAATAACAAAAAAGGCGAAAGCCAAAGTTTCACAATGCGATCGGCACATCACCACCGAACTTCCGAACGCAAAGAAAAAAGAATGACGAAAGTCAAAAAAATCCCGCATTGTGATTGGAACAAAAATGTCCAACACAATGGGAAAAAATATGGCCGGGGCCAAAATCCCACATTGTGATCGGCACTACACCACCGACTTTCCGAGCACAATGGAAAAAGAGTCGAAATCAAGGTCAAAAGCTACACCAAGATCCAAAAAATAATAAGGCATTTTGTAACAAAGGTTACAGAATGACCCTAAAACAAAAGTCCAGAATGAACTCGTTACTAACAAAGTCAAATCCGATCAATAAAACAGAATGAAACTCTAGTAAAAATGAGAAACAATTCTGTCAAAGAACAGCACAAAATATATTTAAAAATCGATTACTATTTATGACGAAGAGAAAATAGAATGATTTTAAACTATGAGAAAAAAATTACAAAAACTTGAAATTGAATTTAAGTTTTTAATTCTCAAGGTAGAAATTACCTGAACTGTAGGGTTATATAAGATCCTAATAAAATATAAACAGGTAAAAGGTTACCCTTAAAAAGAAAAATAAGATCTTATACAATCCAACAAAAACAAACAAAACATAAAATAAGATCCTTCGATGTGAAAAACATTTGGTGTGAAAAAATTGTATTAAATTAACCAGAATGACCTAAGTTTTAATTTAGAGTGTTTTCAAATTCAATAAATTAATAAGAAGTTACCTGACATACATCTTTCAAACCGCCGATATCCTACCATCCATCCCCTCATACATCACACTGTCAAAAGCGGCCTTCAAACAAAATTATCAAAATCAAGACTAACACTTGGAAACCAAATTAAAATTTAATAATATCTTTAACATGATAACGCCCTACTGTACCCTTATTTAATTCTTTCAAAACATAAACGTTATCAGAAACTTTTTCAGTTATTCTACACTTTAAAAACTTAGGTGCAAGTTTAGCCGAAAAATAAGCAGGAGCATGGGATTGAACGAAACTTCTTCTCCACACCATATCACCCACATCAAAAGAAATGACTTTCCGACCCTTATTATAATAAGCGGCATTTCGCTTATACCCCTTTAACAAGTAAGCTTGAACTTTAACAAAAATATCACTAAGTGAATTAAGAGAAACTGCATAAGCGTTTCTATTTGAAATTTCTAGTTGAGATAAGTTATCAACAGAACTACTAAAGTGATGTAATGACGCATCAAGAATAAGCTCCCTACCAAACATCAGAAAGTTAGGTGTAAACTCTGTAGCGAGGTTTACACTACTATTTAAAGCTAATTGAACATTGGGTAAATAACTAGACCAAGTTCTATGATCATCCTTAACAAAACACGATATGCAGGTTTCGACCGTTTTATTATATCTCTCAACAGGATTATTTTGAGGTGTATACAAAGTATTATAAAATATTTTGGTTATATTAAAGCCTTTCAAAAAATCTACAAAATGTTTTGAAGTAAATTGAGTTCCATTGTCACAAACTACTATTTTTGGACAACCAAATTTTAGAAATATTTCCTTTTCAAAATGTTTACAGATTACTCTAGTGGTGGCATTAATCATGGGAAAGAACCAGCAATATTTAGTGAAAACATCTACAACCGAAAGTATGAATCTATGACCAGAATAAGTTTTGGGTAATATCCCTATAATATCAACGGAGAGCATAAGGATCAACAGCAGCCTCCTTACCTGGATCCACCAATTGTGGGCACTGAACTCCCTTGTCCATGCTTAACAAACAGCAAGGCGAATAGCAAACGAAAAGCAAAAACTAAACTTCAAAAAGTTAAAAGTTTGAAAATAAATTCAAAGTTTGAGGTTAAGTATATAAGTCAATGTGGTATTTTTGTGAAGAATTACTAAGTTGATTTTAACGTTTTAAAAGTGCAATAATCACTTACAAGCAGCTTAAATCTAGATAAATTAAATGTACATTATTGTACTTAACAATCAGATTAAATTACTTAGGTACTTATTGTATGTTCAACATAGTTTTCAAAATAACTTTATTGTTGAGAACAACAAAACGCGGTCTATGCTAACATTTCTGTTGGTTTTGCTAAGGAAAAAACATGTTATTAAAACAAACAGGTCAAAAAACAAAATTATCAATTGTAAAAACTAGACATTGTTTACAAAAGATCAACCAAAGTAAATTAACTTATGAGTCAAACAATTAAGTTACAAAAAAACAAAGTCATGAAATTAACAATGCTCAAACAAATCATTGTAAACAATAGACTCATCAGTTAAAAGGCTAATTAATGAATAGTGCAATAATGACAGTATATAGGTACCAGACAAACCTACTTCAAGTCCCTGTTCGGGCGCCAATTGTAATATTAAAAAAATAAATATATTTAATGTATGTGTGTAAGAGTGAGTTTTTAATTATAAATGTGTTGTACTCCATATAAAAATATAAGTTGATGTAAAAAATTCGGGCGCCTGGAGTGCACACAAAACTATGCCAGAGATAGACTTACCTGTGGGAGCTTGAGACTTTTAATCTTCAAGCGGGAAGGTATCAATAAAAATCGAGCATGAAAATTATAGAGCGATTTTATTACCCGAAGGCTGCTGGCAGAAATATACAAGAGAATTCCTTTCTTTTATATATAACTAAAACTAAAATGGAACAATCTTTTAATACCTGTCATTATTGCACTTTATAAATATATGATCTACGTTATATGTATTACAAACCATACCAAATTCCGTCGTTAATATTATCTACCAAAAGATTAATGCTCATCTTGGTGATATGCATTTCCGCTGGGATGCCAAAGGCGGTCCATGATGTGTTTTGGTAGGGGCGAGCTTTTAAAATTTTTAGTAGTAGGAAAAAAACGCCTTGTGGCTGAAAACAAACATGAATAATCGTTAGCTGATATTCAGCGTTGGTAAAGACAATGGCGGCCGAGCCGGTTGTGACCAAATGCAATAAAACTCACCGTTTCTTCCAAAATATCAAAATGTGGTCATCAGTAGATGAATGAATCCAGACAAATAAGTACTTTATCAAGTTAAAAGATCCTGAAACAATTAAATATCGAAACTATTAGCGTCTGCTATCAATATAGCCATGACAACGCGGAACGGATCGAAATCACGAAAAAATTTCACTTACCATAAAAAATATGAGCTATCCAATTAGGATGCTGACAAGGGCAATCGGCTACCACATATTAGGGATTAGATGCCGCCCATCTGAAGTAAAACTTCAAGATTTATATCGGCGCTGAAATTACGCCATTCTGTCCAAAAGCTATAGGTCGAAAAGTGACAAATGTCAAAGTCAACTTGCCAGCCTCAAAAAGAAAAAGCCAGTGTGACCACTTCACGATTCTAAATCAACCAAAAAATGAATTTTTATATGGGAACACCACCGTGGTGCCTACAAATTAAATCAAACAATACGTATCATGTAACAGGCTTAAAAGACTCGTTACAAATGGTTACCCATCCGCAGACCGACCTATTCAAGTGCGGCTTAACCTGGAAGATCGCATCGTATGGCTGCTATTATTTAACCACGAGGTTCTCCTTATGCTTGGGATGACCACTAAATAAGCTAGGAATAAAAGCTATTAAAAACCGTGTTGATTTCAACCTGTCGAACTCAATAAATATATTTTAAAGATTGAACGATTTAATAGCCCAGGTTTATTGAATCAATACTACATTTTAACGCAAGTCTTATGTGCTTCCAGGAGCCGCCATTCCAGCCTATTAACGTGATGACAGCTGATCGCCAAGGGGACCCTGACGATATAGACAATTGCGAAACCACTGTTACGGTAAATATTTTCGACTTCCATGACTCTTACATTAAAGTTACCAAAGGTATGGAAAGTGTGGTCCACCTAACTTTCACTATTTCTTTTATTTCCAAAATTGCTGTTACGCAAAAAACCGGTTTTAATAAAAAAATATTATCAAGGTCACTAGTATTGTCAATACGGCCCGACCCACCCACAATAACCATGGCGCACAAAATTCCTGAGAAATATTCTATCAAAGTTACAACCATTTCACTGATGACACCATCAATGCAACTTTGATTTTATTAGATCGTCCATCGCTTTCCATCAGGCGTGATAGAAAAATAGAGCTTGCTCATTTTGCAATAAAAATAAGTGATAATAGTTTGAATCAATACAAACAAGTATTGTATGAGACAAAATCTAAAGCATCCCTTTCCCGAAATATAGGCCATCAAACTGATGCCGATGGCGATGTAACTTTGATGACCTATAAGTATCTTGAAAACATGACGCTTTAGAAGATTTTCTCTCGTACAATATGTTGTTCTTCTTTGTCTTGAGTCTGGCTGTTAATCAATACAGGTTAAATGCGTGGCCACTATTTTGAAAATTAATTAAAACGGTGGCAATTAAGCTGGCTAAATAATTCAAAGCTCAGATTGGTAACTGTAGTAACCATAGAAAAATAATTAATCGATTGATTAATTATTCAACAAAGAATGAGCATCCAAATCAGCTCAGGCTGTTATTAACTGGACATTTATTTAACAAACATACAACGCACAATCGACATTGCATAATATAATATAAGATACGCGAACAAACGGAACTTGCGACGCAAGGTTATGAAGGTGTTTTCCTCAACGGTCTAGTTTTTAGACGGGTTACTATGGTGCCATATTTTATTGGTGATACACATTATGAATGATATGGCAAGAAAGAAGGTGTCTCATGAGATATCGAGTAACAGAAGTTTGGAAGAAGATACTGAACTAAATAGAGTATTTCACCAAAAAAAATCTAATTAGTCCGTCTGTTAGATTTTCAAAAAATAATGGACACGTAGGTACTTTTTGTTTTATCAAATTAATTAAAATTGACGAAACTAAAACTTGTCAAAGATCATGAGTGGGGGCTTTTGACGTCACTTTGTGGGTAAAAAAGTACTAACCTTGTGACGTCACACGGCTTGACGCGACTTTTCGAAGCACTGTATCGTCTTCATCTTTTTGTTTAAGTGGAAAAAGAAAAAATGTGTGTCCATTATTTTTTGAAAATCTATCTGACGGACTTATTAGATTTTTTTGGTGAAATTCCCTATTGTTATAAGGGAAAGAGAATGATGATAATGACACAGTATGCGTTTTATTCACGTTTTAAGAGACCCACAAAACAAACAGATTTTTTGGTAAACACGTTTTATAAATGTCTTGAGCTACTTAACTAATGTTCATTGAACGGCAAGCAAGCAACACGTGCCATAATTTGACCGTGAACCATGCCGCAGCCTTTTCAAATACCTAAGTAGGTAAAATCGTTGACAAAAATGAAATCACGCGTTTAAAATAAAACATGACACAGCCTACCGACGACGACGACGACGACGACCCATTTAAATAGTAGAATTCTACCCAAACATAAGAGTTAAAGCTTGAATATTTAATGGACAGTTAAAAATGTCATCTGAATGGAATGGATTTACGTTTTTAGGTTTAGGGGAAGAAGAACAGGGTGTAAAGTTCTTCATCCCCCATAGAAAAGGGAAAATCTGGTGGACTACAACACAAGTGGTTGTGTTTTTTTTATAATATGGGCATAAGTCGCGAATGACTGACCAATGTATGATTTCAATGGTACCTAGTTCATTATCTGTGTCATAGATGGCGCTGTAGTATTGTTTGTATTATGTTGCAGTAGAACTTTTTGTAATAACTCTATAAGGCTTTCTTCTTCGATATATTATCTATTACCCGTAATCTCAACTGTTAAGTCATTTAGTCCTATCACTTTTACTCAATCCATGTATCGTTTTTGATCCTGTCTTAGGATAAATGTGAGAACAGAGAATAGAGAATGTAGTTTGGCATACATGTTTCATCTTTATAAAAATGATGACCCCTAATCTTATTAAAATCTAGCCTTGTATATAGACTAATATGTAATTTTATTCCAAAGTAAAATGCCTTTACGTACTAAGAATGTATCCATTGGCACTTTTCTTATTGTCTCTATTATGGCGAATACAAATTTTCTTGTGTTTATTTAGTAACACTTGTGCTACATTACCCTATTCACTAACACTAGCACTAAACACTAACTCGAACGGTTTTGTTTTTTTTACTCTTCTCACTATGTCCGTGTGGTTGAGAAGCTGGATCGGTTTTGACGTTCACATGCTGATAAAGTCTCTTGTCATGACCTTCTGCAGATTTTTGGATCACTTTATCGATAAACTCAACGTTTAGGTCCCGATGGAGGTCATCATTTCGTACATACCAGGGTACATTAAAAATTTCCCGCAGTACTTTGTTGTAGCATCGTTGAATTGTATTGTATATTATATTAATATATTAAATATTTATTATATTATTTATTTTAAATTTATATAATCATTGCATTTGTCTGTTTGATGCAGCTCACAGCTGAATACCATAAATCCAAACTGGCAAGAGGACTTGTCTGTACAATAATAGTTTGTTCGGCACGGACAGCACGGAGTTTCTTCCAAGCAGCCAATACATTCTTTTGAACCGTAGGTCGAGTTCATCTTTCCAACGTAACTTTTTGTTGGTACCTAAAGTTTTGGATTCATTAAAGTCCTCCATTTTTTGGTCCAGTCATAAACTTGATTAACCTTTTCTGCTGCTTCTTCGTGGCTGTTTCCAACGGCCATTATGGCTGTATCATCAGCGAAGGTCCCAATGGTATTGTTTTTAGGATCAGAAATATCGCAAGTGTGTAGTAGATACAGAACCTAACCTAACCTAATACACTTCCTTGCAGTACGCCAGCTTTTATTGGTTTAAGTTCTTCTTGTCTTATCCTAAGCACTCTGTTTAAAATGTATGATTCTAATATATCTGCAAACGGTTTTTGTAGCAAGCTCTTCAGTTTATGAATGATGCCCTCATGCCAAACTTTGTCAAACGCTTGGCCTCCGTCTAGAAAAACAGTAGAACAGACTTTCTTGTTTTCCAACAAGTTTTCTATTACGTTTGTAATTCTATGCACTTGATCGATCGTTGAATGTTTTTCTCGAAAATCAAACTGGTGCTCAGCTATAATGTTCCTGTTATCTATGATTAGTTTAAGGCGTTTGAGTAGCAGCTTTTCAAACAGTTTTTATATTATTGGGAGCAGGGAAATGGGTTTGTATTATGTTGTTTCGTGAGCCGGTTTTCCAGGCTTTGCTATCATTATTACTTCAGCTACTTTCCATGAGTCTGGTACAGCATTTAAGTCTTAGTGCAGCATTCATAAGGGTTGTTAACTTAATCAGACCTTTTCTTGGTAAATTATGAAGGATTTGTTCTGTTATAAGATCGTAACCTAGTGATTTCCTAACGTTTCCTAGCGTGCAACTTCTCTCGGTCTTACCAGTTTTATGGCATTTACATGATCATGCATCACTGTATTAACCAGAGTGTGCTCTTTAATGGTTTCCTTTCGTTTGGTTGAAAGACGATTTCTAGGTGATCTGCAAACCTCATAGCTTTTTGCTAATTAGTACGTTCCTATTGGCCGTTTTCAAACTTGATGGGAGGAATGGCACTCAGTAGTTCATTGCCTTCAGGAGTTGTTAGTCTGGATTCACAACACGTATTTTTAGCTTTAAACTCACCTCCTAAGATAAATCTATTACCAAGGCGGGTGAGGAAACACTATAGTGATCTTTTTAAACATTTACCGTGGTAGACAGTAGATGGCACTCACTGTTAAGGGGTAGTTTTTGGTTTGTAGGGGTGTTTTTAAGTTGAAAACCTTAAGAGCCGTGCTGTTAGTTTAAAATTTCGATACAATGTAAAATTGTTTGTGAAATTAATGATATATGGTGAGATGTTTGCCTATGCATTTTACGCACCTCGGTTCTGTGGAGCAGTGTTTTTGCGTATGGCCATATGCCTGCACCTTTTGTATTGAGGTACCAGTTTTGTGGATTTTAAAGATTGTATCTCCACGTTACATCCCAAAATATGTTTAATGTTGAACATTTTGTCGGTTACTTCATCATTTGAGAATGTCAGCTTAAACATAATGAGTGTCTCTTTAGTTTCCAACTCAATTTGTTGACTGCTTCTAGAATCTTGAAGCCTTTGGTGCGCAAGCCTTCGACTTCTCTGTCCTGGATACATCGCTACTTCGGGGAAGAAAGGGCGTAAAAGCCACTTTTGGCCAAAATGAGTTAATAATGCAACTTTGTTTAGTTTTCGACGCTCTATCGATCTGTATATTTAAAATTTCAATATTCCCAAAAAAATGGCTTTTACCCCCATGATTTTTTTCTCACCAAAACCATTTTTATTAAAAAAAATTGACGTATATGACATTATTTAATTATTTCAAATTAATAAGGGCGTATCACCATAGTATGAAAGAATATTTGGTCGTAAATACAATATTTATTACGTAATGACTTCTAATAAAAAGAAAGTAAAAGATAAAAAAAATAAAGAAGAATACGATTACAAGCAATAAAATTAAAAAAGTAAGAAAACGAAACAAAAAACAGAAAAGGAAATAGAAAAAAAAGAAGATTACTAATTATTGTCAATTTGATTTGATTTATGAATGAATAAAACTGATTTGCATCTTAACTAAATTTATTTATTTAATACACCAATACCTACCTAGTAGAATAAATTACAAACATACCATTATTTTATACTATTTTATCAATTTTAGTTAATTTATTTCTTAATTAATTAATATTAGATGATAGTAATTATTTATCACAGTTAACTTAAAATTTAAATTAATGAAAATAATCAAAGTTCAATTCAATTAAATCTTTTCTTTTGTTTCACTATTCATGAATCGTGTGCATTTAACTTAACAGGTAGGTAACCTAATTCGTTATAATAAATTTTGTAATATAGAACTATGATAAATCAGATAATAATAATTATTATGCTATTATTTTGAGCTTCTATGCACCTTAATTTCAATATTCACCACATTAAATCTTACAAAATTATAATAATTGTAGGTTTACTCACGATAATAAATTGTTATAAGTGGTGCAGTCATTACGACCTTTTCACTGTCTAAAGATGGTTTATACGACACGATGTATGTTAGCATTATAGATATTTGTGGATTTACGTCCTATAGTACGTATTTATAGACGGTGTAAAAGCCATTTTTATTAAAATTTTGGGTCGTAAATCCATCCTATCTTCTAAACCATAAGGTCTACTTAAAATTAAGCTTCTTGATATTAAAGAGCACTTAAATGCAAGTAAATATCACCAATTCATTCGAATTTAACTCTATTGCAAAAAAAGTTATTTTCCAAAATTTAAAAAAAAAAACGTTTTTTCGCTCCCCTGTAAAGTTGCTATTTTGGCTTTTACGCCCTTTCTTCCCCGAAGTAGCGACATGTGAATTGCAATTTTTTTGTCTAAGATACAGGCCCGGCCTAGTTTAGACGTTAGGGTTCATTTTGATCTGTTTTTTACTTCCTGTACTTGTAACAATATTGTGATAAGTTTAATAATATATGTATTTCGTCTATTTGTTCCAATAAAGATTATTATATTAATCTTGAGGCAGTGAGAACAAAATGCGAGCGTCATTAGTACTAGCTCTCAGCCGCTCATTTTGTGGCATCCATCAATATCTGCCTACAACGGTAAATAATATACTATGTTACTAAAAATTGTAATATAAATTTTCATATCATAGATTATTAAAGAAGAATTTATGCGCGGTTTGTGTTCGATTTCATGATTTCGTCGTGGAAACAAGTCAAAAAAATTTTGATGCTGAACGTGTCAGCTGATTGACTCTTACAAGTCAAAAAAAAAATTGTAATTCTGAATACCATCTACAACCATAGGTGGTGGCAGAGTAGTTTTGGTAACTTTTTCAATACCTCTATTCACGTTTCTTCAGTGTTCATTCTGAGTGTGTTGGGCGGGTGAGGTGTTAAATTTTCTTTTATTAATGCTCTTTTGCCGTATCCACCCAGTTTCTCGAGCGATTTCTTCTTCGTCCATTACAAATTCAACAGGCGATTGATGAGGGCTCGGTGGCGGTTGTAGCTGATCTGGTCGCGTTTTCCGCTTGAAGTTTTAGCTGTTGCTCTGGGTATAATACCTAGGTCATTGCGATGCAGCCCACTCGACGGCTTTATTATGATGCGTAAGCGCTTAGCACTGTGGTAGCACTCTTGTCGAAAATCGAACGCGAATGTTGATACTTAAGCTCAAGACTTTTCTCATCATAAGTTAATCATCTCGATTCATCACAACACCGATGCTCTAACAGTGATTTACTACACACAGCTAGTTAACACAGTTAATTTTTATTTTTACAGTTTGAGCCTCTCTACAAAGTCAAGGATACGCTTGGTGATTGGCGCACAGTCGTGCAAGCCCCTGAGGAGAATTATGTACAGATGGTCCGACTGGAGTCGTGCAAGTGAGTACATCTACCTTAACGGCTTTTGAATTTTCCTAAACGTAGGTATATGTATATGATAGTCAAACAATAGGTGCCTGAAGACCCAAAAATAACTGGCGTGATGATCTTGACTCTTAAATATGGGACGAAGAAGGCAAATTGCAAACCAACTTGGAAAGCCATGGGGGAGGCCTTTTTCCAGCAGTAGGACAGAGAAAGCTGAAAAAAAAACATATTAGTGACTGTCTGTAATGGTCCTCACTTAACTACAATTAATTAGCCGAGCTGAAATTTGAAAATGCACAGAGGTGAACTTTCTATTCAGAGAAAGTTTATGGGCCATCAGGCAGCTTGTGACAAGCGTAGGAACTGATGCCTTGCGTGTCCAGCCCAATAATAAATAATTTATAAAAGGCTAAAGGTGAGGGGAGTTCGCCACACACTTCTATACCCACCTTTGTGCTGCATTGGTATAATACGTACAAACTTGTCGAACATGAAATCACAATTTCTACCAATCACTATTGAACTGTCCCGTTGGTCGAGTAGCTGCAAGCGCAACTGCTGAGCGTCGAGCTCTGGGTTCGATTCCGGTGGGCTAAGTGTTATTGGGGGTCTTCCATCAGACATTTCTCAGTAGAAGCCATGAAGTATGGATTTGTGTCCGGTTGATGGCAATAGGCTCGCCCCCTATTACATGGGACTTAAATATATCTGACAAAATGTGGGTATACTATACAGGGTGTAAACTAACCCTTCATACAAACGTAAACTAAGCTTTCTGTACATCAAACTAAAAGCAAAATGTTTGTCTGGGAAACGACTTTTCTTTTTGGGTCAAAGATCACATTTACGGTAAAACTCAATGTTGCATTCTTAAAACATTGTGCTAGTGGATGCTTTGAATAGTAAACGGGTCATGGAGGTAATTTAAGTAAAGTTATAACCTGAAAAACTAGTATTTACCAAAACAGCTGTGCAAAATTTGGAACTTTGACCCCCAATATCTCCGTAACCAGAGGGTTCCCAGGTATGGTCTAGAACAAAAAAATTGGGAGAACAAGTGCCCTTTTTTTTTGGTGGGTGGAAAGTAATCAAATACCCCCTTCCGCTCTTGGCAGAGAGAAAGGGAGTGTCAGACTTCTACTGACTAAAAACCACCCATGTTCCTTCTTAGCCCTTTATGTTGAAGCCGCGGTATCTCTTACAACATTCCGCAGCCTCAAGTGCCCTTCGTTTGCGTTAAGGGTACTTTTACACCCATTAATTGGGTCACCTCTGCCTAACCCTTCGGTGACTCAGGCGCGATAAAGTTATATTATGAAACATCAATTAATCAATCCGTCTCTATTTTACAGGCAAATTGAAAGTCCCTGCTTCACGGAATTCAGAATACCTTTCGGTATGGAGCCGTTTTGCAAACAGAAATACAACGTATGGGAGTTCCTAGTTCACGATGGTAAAGAGGGCTCCGAGAAGGTGACAGTGGAATTGCCCGTCTGCTGTTCCTGCCATTACAAGAACAAGGCATTATAAAAGGCTTAAAATGTACCTACCTAAACAAAGAGTCTGTGCCTGTGTTAGTACCTAGGACAACAGACTATCATAAGAATATTGGTCAAGTGTGGACGTATTTTTTAATCGTTATGTCCGTTTCACATCATTTCAGTCCAGTAATCCAGCCTGGTGCTGAACTGGATCATATTGTGTACATTATTCCAGACATTATTTGGAGTTACAACAATTATTCATGTTGAATCTAAAATTATTCTTGATGTTCAACGTTTAATTCAGCACTGGATTGGCCGTCCACACAAATCCAGTAGCGCTGAAATGCCAATCTATTTACAGGACTGAACCTCTCACTGGATCATGTGCATTCCAGTGACGGTTCAGATTATTCCATTTGGAATCCATCACTGAATTCGATCACTGAATTGATAATGTGAACAAGGCAAAAAAGGATTCTTTTTGAAACTTTTTAAAAGTAATGTTAAAAAAATTATAAACTGTAGGTACCTACGCAAAGGCAATTAAAATGAAGATAAAAGTATCGACTATCAGTTTTAATAATAGTTGCAACCTATTTATTATTTATATTTTGTACAACATTAGTTATTATTCTACTTTATTTTTATAAGTTAACTTAAGGAACAATGATAAGTAAGGATTTAGGTTTAAACTTTGTCTATGTCTGATTCGAGAAATTCATTGCTACTAGTCAAATTATGGTTATTTTAAAAAATAAATACTGTCAACAGAGAGCGTGTCTTATTATTTATTTACGATAGCTTTATCGTTACACTGGTGAACGATCTACAGGATTAGGCCTCTTTAACATAAGTTTTCATATGTGATTCCTTGGTGGACTCCACTCCATTAAACCTGGGACAAGCGCAGCTGTGGCGAGAATATGTGTATCCTACTGAAAAAAATCCGCGTGGGTGCATTGAGGTATAATGAACTACATACTAGAGGAGACGCTTCAACTCGATTGTTTGTAACACACGTTAGAGCGCGTGCACTCTATTGGAGGTCGTATATTTATGTATATACTGGCCTGCTAGAAATAATCATATGTACAGTTCGAACAAATTATCTTGGCAGGTCCGAACTTCGTGCAGAACGCTGCGCAGTAACATTTATTAGGAACCAAATGGTGACATGAGGTGAAGTTCGGGGGGCGGAGTATAGGCTAGAGATGCACCTTACATAAACACAATCAATCCTCTATACGATCAAATATCGTAATCGATTAATTTTATTTGGAATACGTTATTATTAGTGTTTAGAAGATATTTAAGTGAATACATTAACTAATAAAGTGAATTTAATCATTAATAATTGAGTTTTCGTCTTTATTTAAAAAAAAATGTATAGTAACTTTATGTTTCCTCTGTTAAAAGACATGATTTACTTATATTTTAGAAATCTATTACAGACTTCTTGAATAACGAATGTTTACGAATATTTAAAACCTCAATATAAAATTAAATAGAAACATCTTTTTATTACTTAATTTCAATCGATTCGAAGAATAATCGATTAAACGACACCCATTGCACATGCACATGCACATCTCTTTTTGTTAACTTCGTGCAAGTTCGGCAATATTCGGTACGAGGTATTATATCTCAGTCACATGACAGCATTTGTTTGGTGTTTGTGTTGCTATCTCTGTCTTGAGCACATTCGATTAGAAAAGTTTTCGTTGTGTTTTTGTTTGTTGTTTTTAATATTACTGTTATTTTTTATTATTTGTTAGAAAAGTTAGTGGGCACTTATTTCGTCAAATATGCCACCAAAGTATAGTAGTGTTTTAAATAGCAAGGCGTGAAAAAATATTTACGATTTAACTCAGTATATGAAAGGGGAAAAAGAAAATGGAGTTAAAAATGTAGACTAGGTATCTAAAAGTGTTTTGATATTTATTTCATTTGTATTTTCTCACTGTATTAGGTATTTTCTGATCGTATATGTGTTTATCAGGCAATAACAGTTTTCTTCGCGAGTATACATGCGCAAAAGTTCGCAGAGCCTATGTTCAGACCTGCCAAGATAATTTGATCGTACTGTAACACATTGCTGTCACTGATTTTAAATAAGCTTAGTTACGGGTTGTTTATGTTCTGTTAGATTTTGTAACTTGCTTGTAAAATATTAACCACGAATGAATATACTCTACTATCCCACTGCTGATCTTATCATTATTTCAATTCACTCCAACTCATTTAGTATGCCGAGCGGTTGCTGCAAGTGCTGCAACGTGACACGTTTGAGTGAAGTTTTGTTTTCTAAAATATGCTTTCGTATGTATCGTGATACTGTAATTAAATGACCATTCCAGAAATAAAAATATAATTCAAGGGGTGACTTTTCACCAGTAGGTAATCGTTGAAGATTACCTTTAAAACACACTTGATATAAATAATTATATTTTATCGATTGTAATGTACTTTTGTGGCGATAGACATTCTTACGCGAATGTCAAGTATGCGCAGACTTGACACTATCGACGTATTCAATGTTTGACCACAAATCCTCTACATGTGAGTCAAAATTAATAGTAGGTTGTATAATAAGTATTTGGATATGTAGTAAGACAATAAACAAAAAAGTTAAAATGTGAAGATTGCATTGATAGTTTGACGACACCAAATAAACTTCCACATCACACATGTATTACTATAGGCTAAGGAAAATATCATACGTAATTTAATACGGCAAAGTGGTGGAAGTCTTGCCTCGAAATATGATTTTAATTATATGACCGTAAACACCCTAAAGCATTTCATTGGGAAGAAAGTATTTGAAAATTCAAATCAAATCAAAATATTTTATTTCACATAGGCCTACAAGGGCACTTGTAAAACGTCGATGAAAAAGGTGCACTTTTGAATCAACATTCACTGAATCAGCCATCAACATTCAAACAAAGAATCCATTTAATTCGAGCCTTCATTTATTGCATTCGACCCATGAGACACCTAATCATCATGTCTTGCGTGTTCTGATGCCTGTACTGATGTGCAGGCGACACACAAGGCTGGGATATGATAGACGCTAGTTAAGGCACCAACCTCGTTGCTGGATTCCGGGTTTATTCATTGTCTACTGGTGACATTACCTTCATAGGTTATAGATTACAGTGGTGCTCCTTAGCCTGTTAAACCACATAGTAATACTAAGTGGTATCAAAAGCCTTCGACAGATGTAGCGATAGGGTAGTTAACAAAAATAATATAATTAGTCCGTCAGATAGATTTCCAAAAATATTGAACACATTGTTTTTCTTTTTTCACGTAAACAAACAATGACGACGATACAGTGCTCTGAAAACTCGTGTGACGTCATTTTCAAAGACATTTGTAAGACATTCTTTACTGGTGAGCGACGTCGCAACCCCCCACTCAAATCTATGACGCGTTTTATCTTCGTCAATTTTTATTGATTTGATGAAACAAAAAATACGTATCCAATATTTTTCGATAATCAAAAAGACGGACTAATTATAATCATATTTATTAAGTCAGTAAACATCCTTAATATTGACTGATCTATCGAGTCCGATTATTATCAACCCATCGACTAATGAAGTGCTCAATTCTCAGTGTATATAAATTTGAATCACCTTTACCTATTTATCACCTTTGTTGACATCAGCTCACTGAGAGTTTGATGAAATATCAGGTAATTGTGAAAAACTGACAAACGTCTCTCGACATAAGAGAGAAGAGAGTACCTGTCACAACTTTTAGTGTTTAGTATTTTTATTCAAGACTACACCTTGTTCATTTATAACGTGGTATAAAATTAATTTAACTGTCATCACGGCCTAAAATTATCAAAGACTCCAATCGATTTCTAAGACGACTTAATTACTTATGTCTAAAAATTGTTTCAGAAAACACTCCTGTTCCTTTTACTGCACGACGCCATGCTATATGGCACAAATTAGCACGAGTACGGCCGAGAAGCTTTTACCACGGTTTTGTCTTAGAGCTGGTTTTGGTCACGAGGCAACTTGCGAAACTTTCTCCCAGATAAGCGGTAACGAGCAACATTATTGACTTAATGATTTGATAAGTGCCACGATAAATACGCGCCGGTCGTATAATTTCACTGCAAGTCAATTTCACTGCAGCAAGTAGGGTAGTCTCTCTTCCTATCTTGATGTCATTCTGATCTTGGATAGAGAGATTAACAAACTAGCTGGGTCTGCAGGGTTGCCATAGAAATATAAAATCAGTGTATCTGTGAGGTTTCCATACCAAATATAAAGAAATGAACTCATGAGAGGGTAGGTAAGTTACTAGTAAAAAAATGCTCTAGGAAGAAAAAAGGAGAATACTTTTGTGTAGAGAATCGCAATCCTGGTTCTCTCTTAAGTTTATTTTCATGAATAAACCAGTTCTATGCTATAATGCATTAACACACTAATTAGTATTACCATACAAAACTTATATTACAAGTTTTATCAAAATCAACATAGCAGTTCCGGATATAAACACGCGAATGTAATGACAGAAGTGCCTCGGGCATTTTGTGCTATGGCAGTATTAGCTTGCATGTCAAGGATCTAATGTTATTTAAGTAATTATTTGAAACAATTTCAAATTATCTTAACAGCAGACGAACAAAAACTGGGATTCCTAGAAAACAAATTGACATAGTCTAGTCGGTGCCATCGTTCATATATTAAAACAAAGATTTAAATATTTGAAATAGTAACTTTGCATCTTAAACGACCTTGTGGAATTTTTCACCGATTATTTTAATAATTTAATCTGAGATTATGCAAATCTAATTTCGATTTAATGACCGCTTCCTCCAATACTTTTTGAGCACTTTTTGTTTAAGTCATTTCAACAAAAAAGTCATTTAAAGTCATTGTCATTTAATTGACATAATACATAACTTGAATGACTCACATCAATAGTACCTATATACATATCATCACACGTAGCATCTACAGTACCAGTAATGTCTCCTATTTTCCTATGTTGGACTTGGTTTCAAACCAAACCTGATGCAGCAGATTGCTTGCCATCATTTTAAAGACGAAGAGCGACACGTACGTGTCTGAACTCCAAAACCTGGTTCGGACACCAACCACCTTCACTTGCTCAGACTCGAAGTGCTCGTCTGATATTAAGCCCCGCGACGTTTCAGTCCATAATGGCCTATTCTGATGTCTGACTAGTTCTGCAAACGCATGCTTGATGGAGAGCCTAGTGGGCTTTGCAAAAAGCAAATTTCGTAACACGAAATCTTTTAGTAACGTGTGATGAGAGAACGCCAAAGTTTTTCTTATTTAGGAGCTAGGTATTTTCAGGTAGTAGATTTAGTATAAATGTAGATAGCTGTAAGAGTAGAGGAAGACCAAAGAAACAATGGATGGACTGTGTGAAGCCTGTCGTGGCTAGAGAGGAGGTAATTTTTGAGATGACGTGTAATAAATAATATGGAATAAAAAATCATGCTGCGCCGACTACAAATAAATTGGGATAAGGTTAGGAGAGTAAATCATGTTGAGCACTGTCGGCAACAGTCCAATGTCAGAATTGAAAAAGAAAATAATAATTTTTAGCGTTGTTAATTGTTATATTTCCATACCCTCTACATTTTTAAAGGGAATTCATTAAACAAGAGTAAAACTCTTTATCCCTCTCTGTCACTTATTATTGCATAAATGCATTTAAATTTTGCAATATTCTATCCCTGAAAGTTTTCCTCGTTCTTATCATATTCGTTGTACTGCATTATCCTCAAAAAAAGCGAATTTCAATTTGACTGATTGAGCGAAATCCTACCATTTTGTAGGTGACTTTGAGTTAGATACGAGTAATTAATGTTCGTATAATAAGATGAAAATCAATGTTACTAAAAACTCCGTTCCTACTATAAATCCTTTTTTTTATATAAATATGGCCCGGCCCTGCTTGCAGAGACCCAACACTATCCAAACATAGTTTTGCTTTCCCTTATTTTTTACCTACTTAGTCACTAAGTTTTCGTGCAGAATTCCTAATAGACCTTTTCGATTCCAAATCCGACAAACAAAACTCAAAAAACCTGCCAAAACTAATTTAAAAACCTCATCAAAGTCCTTAAATCCTGCGAGAGGGAACCTCTCGTCCCAGCCGCCGCGGGAGGCGCTCCGGGCGTCGGGGGCCACGTGATGACTTCCGGCCACCGTAGACGCAGGCCTGTGTACGGTGAGTGATGGGCTAGCTCGCTGTCCGGCCGTCTTATGACGACAACAGGCCGTGTCGACGGCGCGTTCGTGTTCCACGCGCGCCTCAAAGAGATGTCAGCAACATGGAAGGGGCCCGCAAGGGCCGACGCTCGCCAGGGCTGCGGAATGTTGTAAGAGATCCCGCACCCTTGACATATAGGGCTAAGAAGGAACATGGGTGGTTTTTAGTCAGTAAAAGTTGCTCTGCCCAAGAGCGGGAGGGGATTATTTGATGATTTCCCACCCCCAAAAAAAAAAAAAGTCCCTAAATCCTTCAGAAAATGAATGTCGATTCAGAACATATTTAATTACTTCTCTGTTCTGTTGTGTGTTTGCTGTGTAGCTAGACTGTCATTTAATCTAGGTCCGCTAGTCATCATCATAATCTGCCTAGCTTTTTCCCATCTATGTTAGGGTCAGCTTCCAGTCTAACCGGATGCAGCTAAAAACTAGTATTTTATATAGATCGACTGCCTATCTGTCCTCCACAACTCAGTAAACACCCTTATATCTACCCTTTGGTAACACTGGTTGTCAGATTTTCACGTCACTCACTACCTCATCATCATCATCTGCCTAGCCTTTTCCCAACTATATTGGGGTCGGCTTCCAGTCTAACCGGATGCAGCTGAATACCAGTATTTTACATAGAGCGACTGCCTATCTGACCTCCACAACCCAGTTAATACTAGGTAATACGATACCCTTTGGTAAGACTGGATTTCAGACTTTCAGGTCACTGACTACCTGTAACGACTGCCAAAGATCTATATATGGCACCCGGGACCAACAGCTTAACGTGCTTTCCGAGGCACGGAGGAAGCTCGGTATGTAATGGGCGGTCACCCATCCACAGATCGACCTAGGCAAGCGCAGCTTAACCTAAAGATCGATCACTCACTACCTACGACGGCAAAATCTACATAACGCATAACGTGCTTTACGACAAAAGCATAACGTGCTTTACGAGGCACGGAGGAAACTCGGTATGTAATGGGCGGTCACCCATCCACAGCACAATCTAGGCAAGCGTGGTTTAACCTAAAGTTCGACCCGAGTGGCAGCTATAATTAAACAGAAAGAAGTTTCTTTATTCGAGTTTCTGGTTGACAAAAGTAAAACTGAACAGTTACGTGTGGAGCTGCGCAAAAAGCTATAAATTGTTTTCAAAGACGTAGATATAATACTTAATAACAGATAATAATAAATGGCTTTTATAATATTTCTGGTAGCTATGTTTTCTGTGAACTTGCAAAAAAAAAATTGTAAGTATGGGGTTATTCGCAAGAGATACCGCGGCCTAAAATTCCGGCTAAGAATTTTTTGTCAGTAGAAGTTTTTAGCTGTGCCAAAGAAAAAATGGTATGCCCAGGTGTACACACTTAGACTTTTTTCGAACATGGTCTCATAGTCTTGGTGAACATGATTAATTAGTAGCGCTTTATCCCTAACAACTCCACTAATTAATCATATTCAGCATGGCCAGCCAAGAGATATGATGCCTTATTTAAAATAAATTAGACACCGCAAAACACGCAGGTAAAGGAAAATCCTAAAGGATCCTTATCGCTGGAAAGTTGGGTAGATCCAGAATGCATTAGGTACACAGTTGAATCCTGTAACTAATTAAAACAAGCTATGTATGGGCTTATTCACAATGTTAAATATGTTGTTATACTATTTAATTAATTTAATTACTTAATTTTATAAGGTCCCATAAAAATAGATGAACATATTTAGCACAGCGTTGTGTATGTGTAACCAAAGATATATCCAAGCAAAAAGAACACTGATTAAAGTAATTTCATTTTGGCTTATTATTTTCGAGGTTACTAATATCTTATAAGGTGTTGGTAATGAATAAAATAACTTGGCAGCGATTAATCATTTTCGCGACTATTATATTCATCATCATCATCATATCAGATATCAACCTGGAATCACCCACTGCTGGGTATAAGCTTCCCCTTTCTTCCACCTCATGTCCCAAACCTGTGCGTCTCTCGTCATCCAGGTGTTTCCCGCGACTTAGACGATATCGTCAAGCAACGAGCTTTAGAACGGCGGCATCACCCGCTACAACTCGAAAATTATCCCACGGGAAGACAAAATCGGGATGGAAACTATCCCATGTGTTAATCCAGGTTATAAATTAGCTGTGTACTAAATTTTATACAAATCCGTTCAGTAGTTTTTAGGTGAAGAAGTAACAAACATACACACTCACACACTCACAAACTTTCTGCTTTATAATATTAGTGTGATTATAGTGTGATGTGATAAGTGTGATAAGCTGAAAAAATAAGCGTGATATAAAAACCAAAAACTGGCAGCTGCGTTAAGCAAAGTAGCAAATAAACTGAACAAGTCAGTGGAAATATTAGGTTAGGTCCTACATATAATGACTTGGCGACTAATAATTTAATGTTGGCAGGGTGTCATACTACCTAATAGCAACATTTTTGATCACTCCCAATTTTATTGCAGTATCGGGTTAACCTTTTCAATAGAAACTGGTACTGAAAAGCATAGTCCTATGATGCAACGTTTTCGAGTTATGGGCATTCGAAATTAATGTACAAATAACCCTCCTTTTGGGCTTCGCCGCAGTCGGGTAAAAAATATTAAATTAAAATATCTCGAAAACGACTCTTCCTAGGCAAAAAATGACCGAAAACGCACACCGGGACATGAGACTTACATTACAACCATTTATACGACCTACTGATCATTTTACTGAATATTTATGAATTATCTTTCAAAAAATCAATCGTTAAGGTCTGGATACTCGCAAATCGCGAGGGTGGAATGTCAGTGGCGTATCACTGACAATCCACCCTCGCGATGTGCGAGTAGCGATAACGTAAAAAAGATCCATTTAAAGAATCAAGAAAGTTATTGGCAAAAATAAGCCGAAGGAATATATTGATGGCAATAAAAAGATCCTATGATAGATAGTTTAGGAGAAAAATGGTAGTAAGTTACAAAAAACAGAGGCTACTTTGCATATTTATTTATGATGTATAAATTTAATTTTGACTTTTTTTTGGAAGTGAAGAGGACATGCTCTAAATTCTGTAGATTAATATATATTTTTTTGAAAAAAAAATCCGTTGATGGTTGAGAAAAGAAAGGTTCTAATGGATCCTACAAAAGGCCAATCCACGTATATCCACGCCTTAAGGAGTTATTGTTTAAATACCATCCATAATCAGTTCATCAACATGAAGTTAATCAAATCAAATCAAATCAAAATCATTTATTTCAAGTAGGCCAATTACAGGCTCTTTTGAATAGTCGAACAAATACTAAATTTTAATAAGCTAATAAACTAAGCTACAGTCCCACTCACAAGGCATAATAACTGTCAGTGTACTGTAGTTGCCGATTCCAAAGCGTTGATCTCATGAGAAGAATGGCAAGAAACTTCATGGACACTCTTTTAAATCATAATATTGTTACAAAACTTTGGTTACATCATTCATATTGAGATTGGTATATTATCATGTGAGAACGATGTAGCAAGATGTGCACGATAAGTGTCGACAGTACAGCCAAAACGATGATTCTAAAATAATATAATGTAATATAGTTATGCCTACCAGATGCGAATACTTGAAGAGCTTTAAAAAAAAACACAAAAAATGGTCCTATATACTCGGGGGGTTACCCTCGATTTCCCTGAGATTTACATTCCAAACATTTTGAAAATCGGTTCATAAATTATGAAGTTATGTATGACGTAACATACATACAAAAAAAAGACTTATAGACAAATCGAGTCGACAGTTCCTCCTTTTAGGAAGTCGGTTAAAAAAGCAGCCACAAAATATTGTTCCTGCATGTCTTTTTCAAATTTATTTAAAGCTTTTAAAAGTCGCACAATATGTAAAATATTAGCTGGTTTATATTTATTTGAACAATTTTAATGAAATAGAATCTGATTTGTATTATTTATGAATGCCCATTTTCTATTTTTTATTCATCATCAAGCTTCCACTTAGATACTCGTACAAATTCAGTTGCCGAAAGAAAAACTTGATGCCCGTTTAAATTAAAACAGAGCCAATAACTGATTTATTCGTATGCAAACTTTTACTTATTGTGATACTCCTTATTAGCTGCCAACCCATTATAATTTATAAATGCTGCCCCATCTAATGTTCTCGTATTTTTTAAAACCCATTTTCCGTACCAAACAAATACGTTGGTTTTAAAAAATACAATTATGAGATTAGAAGAAAATCACTTTTAAAAGCCACTACGTGTTTTATATAGCACTAATATGTAGTGCTCATGACTGTACACGTGAGAAGGTATAGCGTCCCCGTGTAGGATAATAAGCTCCACTAATTAGTCTTGTTTACCATGATTATCAAAAGGTTATTTTTTAAACATCGGAAAGGAAAATATTATAAAAATCTTATCATTCGAAGCTTAGGTAGATCCAGAATGCTATATTTAGGTGTACTAAAGAATGCCTGCTATATGGACTTATCAACAATATTCAGTACCTATGTTGCTATGCTATTTAATTATTGTGTTATAGTAATTTAAGGAAAATAACTCTGAATAGGAATGTGATACATATAATAATATCGATATACCTTTCGACCTGGTAAGGGTAAAATTTAAAGGATTTGAAGCTTTATCGTCATTTTAATTGTTTTGGATTAATTCGCTAACTAAAGTCCCGATTATTAAACCAAAACCTTTCCAATGTTATCACATAATTTCGTTAATTACTCCTTTATAAAAGTTTGTGAGGCTACACGGATGTATGGAGGTTTGTTCCTCTTTCACGCAAAATCTGTTGAACGTATTTGGGTGAAATTTGGCACACAGCTACTTTATAACCTGTTTTTTGCATATAGGACACTTTAATCCCGTTGTAGGATAATTTCCGAACTCGAAACGGACGAAGCCACGGGGCATAAGCTAGTTATTAATAATTACAAAGATATTTTTTATGGAACGTACCAAATAGGATAATAAACAACAAACTTTTTTAAGAAGGTCTATGCCGTTTTTATTAAAATTATGATACAAAGGATGTTGTGCATACAGATTACTCAACTTAGCATAAATATTGGCAAGAGACATTGCAATTTGCAACGATTTCCAATAATAATTTATAATTAGTCGAAGCCATTAGTGACTAATGTATGCGCTCATATAGTGATTATGATATAATGACAAAATTACAATTATTATACCCTAAATGCAGTGGCGATGAGTGGACTTCAAGAATATAAAATAAATATTATCATTAATTCATCGAATATTTTAATTAGTTGCGCACTTCTTGATGATACTAGTAAAGTATCGTACGTACAAAAAATATGCTTAAGCACGTTCGTCTAAAAAAATCGTCTTCAATTTCCTGAATTAAATAAAAAACTAGTTTAATGTACCATATTAACGACCTTTGAACTTGGAAAGTGAATAGGTCAACTGTGTATTAAAATCGAACAGTAGGATGTCCTTACTTGCAACCAATGTATAAAGGTCTACCCTTCCTCTTGCTCTGTGTACATTTTTTATATAGAGGGGGGACTTGAAGAGAGAGAGGAAGGTTCTCAAGACGTTGGCCGACTGACTACGCTGCGACGCGTCTTGAACCAGGCCGGTCAGTTCAACTGTATACGGCAGTTGACATCTGTCCGCGAAAATAGGTGTACGTGTGCCGCTATAATCGATATCGGTGTTTCGCTTAAACCGCATGCCTACGTCATATCAACACATAAATAGTGTCGCAGTTCGATATGTAATTATTGAGTGACCACCACCCGTTGAGGCCGGATTTATGAAAAATTATGTTTTGAGTGCCACAAGTGCATAGCAATGGCCTGGACACTACATCTACTCGTTTGGATAACTGTGGTGAGTTAATATTATTTTTCTTTATTTATTTATTAAGATGATTGTGTCAACAAACTATTTATAGGACTATCATGATATTAATTGAAATTATTTTTAAACTTGTTTTATGTAAGTACAGACTTTTGTTACTCATGGTAGTATTCTAAATGTGAAGATCTTTGAAATCGGTCCAGTAGTTTTTGAGTACAAACATACACACCTTTCCTCTTTATATTATTACTGTACATTGTTATTGCGTATTCTAGTTGCCTAGCAACTTAGTTATTCTTGAAGGTCCCTTTGCTACCAAACTTGAATCATTATTCAAGCAAAATTCATCTAAAGAAAACATAATCATGGCTACAAAAGTACGTCAACGAATCAAAGAAAACTTCTTTACTTGCCTCTCAACTATCAGCGTCACATTCGAAAATGTTCACTACGGATACTCCGCATATTATTATAATATTCAATAAAAACATGGAACATAAGCGTAACTAAAAAGAAAGCTTTATTTAATATTCAATCAAATTTAAATAACGATACAACATATTGACACAGAGCAATTCACTTATACTTTTAGCAAAGTGTGTACATAACGGCAATGCCATGAAAGTAAAAGTGTACACTTTTACCGCGGGTTTATTATGGACGTGCACGAACGATGATGATATCGAGTGCAATCTGAATTAATTGCTTTTTAATGAGCTCTTGATCATTGTTTCTAAGCGAGGTTAGACAGATATAAAAGAATATGAATTGTCTCTTGCAATAAGAGTTTTGCAAAGAATTTTAAAATGTGCGGCTCTTTAATTCAAAAACGGACTCCTGTTACTCATGGTACACCTATGAAGCAGCCACTTCCTTGCAATGGTTATAGGAACCCAAGTGTCTATAATAATCATTATGTAAGCAACCCTTGATACTTTGAACATCCCTAGCCTTTAGCCAAGTATGTTGGGGTCCCGATGCAGCTGAATACAATCACGATACAAAACAAACAAGTCCATTTATATAAAAAACGAACCGTTGTGTTTGTATTGACTATACAAATAATTTCCAGATTTTACATAAAGGATGTAAAAGTACGCAACTTAACGCAAACGAAGGGCACTTGTTCTCCCCACCACTACGATTATTTTTTTGTTCTAGACCATGCCTGGGAACCCCCTAGTTACGGAGATATTGGGGGTCAAAGTTCCAAATTTTGCACAGCTGTTTTTGTAAATACTAGTTTTTCAGGTTGTAACTTTACTTAAATTACTTCTATGACCCTTTTACTATTCAAAGCATCCACTAGCACAATGTTTTAAGAGTGCTACATTGAGTTTTACGGTAAAAAGACATTTTTGACCCAAAAAAAAAAAGTAAAAAAAAATTGCGTAGAGGTACTTAATTTGATGTACAGAATGCTTGGTTGACGTATGTGTGAAGGGTTGATTTACACCCTGTATAGCGAGTGCCTATCAGTACTTCAAAACCCAGTTTACTAACTGATATCATACGTTACAGGTCGTAAGCAGTGGTAGTCAGTGGCTCGGAAGTTTGACTACCATGTTGTCAGAGTTTCGATCCACTGACTACCACTGCTTACGACTGTTACAAGATCTTCCAATGTCCGCCGGGACAAAGGGCTTGACATGCATTCCGAAGCATAGCAAAAACTCGGTATGTATGGACGGTCACTTATCAACGAACCAGCCTAGGCAAGAGTTGCTGTTATTATCTACTTTGCACATTGAAGTTAATTTTAACGATTTTAGTAAGAAATAACGTATATTCCGATTTGCATGAACAAAAGGTTAAAATAGTAAACCTACCAATGAATTAACTTAGAAATTATTTTCTACATTCAGGAATTTCAATTCAAACCAATAAGTACATATCAGTCGGACATAATCAGGGATCATTAGCAAATTAATGGCATAATAAAATTGATGACGAAAACACAGAATTAATTAGCGTATTAAGGACTTGCTTGACTTGACAGGCTTGACTGGAAAATTACGACACAATCAGACGCAGTCCACACGTGAGTTGAACATTAGCTGTCTTTCCGACTGCTGATAGCGAGGTCCTGGCTTCCACTTCCTGGTCGGTCAAACTGATATTAATAAGTGGTTTAGCAGCCATGGTGACTGTTGATGGCAATAAGCTTGCCCTTTTTTACATGGGACACAAACATAACTGGCTAAATGTGGTTGTAATCCCTGAGGGGGTTTCTCTCAGGGGGGGGGGGGATTGAATAAGCCCTTCTACCTAACTCTTCTGAGATTACAGGCGTCATATTATGTAATGTATAATTTAATGTCTTCCCGACCTTAGCCATCTGCATAGGGAAAATAAAGCAAATACCTGGGATAATACATACTGAAATAATTGAAGGAGGTAATAAATTGGTTTCGTGATATGTTCTACTAACAACAGCCACCAGGTGTTAACCGTAACAATTTAAGTTAGTCTCAACACGTTGGTCACATAATCACTTATTAGCAGTTCAATTCAATTTCAATTCAATATTTATTCAGTAGCAATTTTCATTACATTTGAAATTATACATACAAGTAGTACCTACAGTACACATGACGACCAATCAAGTTATACAAACGAGTATTAGCGGATCTGTCATTGTTTAGGAAATCTATACAAAGAAAGGTCATGTTATACTAGAAATGTTTAGCTTGAAACGTCGCTACAGCATCGTATATTACAGGTATTTGAAGCACGACGTAGACGTCTATAATAGAAACAGTTATTAT
This sequence comes from Diarsia rubi, assembly GCA_932274075.1. Classification (NCBI taxonomy): domain Eukaryota; kingdom Metazoa; phylum Arthropoda; class Insecta; order Lepidoptera; family Noctuidae; genus Diarsia; species Diarsia rubi. The sequence goes on along the minus strand of OW026417.1, from coordinate 18,112,848 downwards.
GTAAATACTTGACGTATTTTCTGCCTGCTTTTCCTAACAAACCGCTATAAATATACGTAGATGCCATTGTTTTATTCGTATCTGTACGTCTCTGTCTAATGAAGTTGTTGTTTTAACTTAGTAATTATCCTGTCGTATAGCTGAATGCAATTGTAGGCGGAAAATATACATACATACACATAAACTAATGATTTTTTCCTATGGAGGTAGGCAGAAGCCCCAGAACGTAACCTACGCTGCGATCCTAAAATATTTCTGTTTATACATGTAGTCATACGCACGCTAGTTGCGAGAAAAAAAAATGTTTAAAAAGAAAGTATAAATTTTTCTAACAGACTAATAAAATTTACTCCCACTGGTCCCAGCTGACATTTGTAAATCTTTGACAGACGTTACAGGGAGTCAGTGACCCGAAATTCTGTTATGTACAAGCTTAGTGACTTTTATTAATAACTTTTTATAGGACTTTCTTAAGTCTTCGAATGTTTGGTTCTAAGCCATGCCGGTTTCTTCACGATGTTTTCCTTCACCGTTTTGAGAGCAACGGTGATGAAATAAATTACACAAAGTAATGTGCCTGCCTGGGTTCGGACCCACGACCTACTGTTCGTAAGTCGGGGCCACCCCCACTGAGCCACCGCTGCTCTCAGTCGGGGTCACCACCACTGAGCCACCGGTTATTACAACGCTAGAACTATGATAACTTGGAAGTGGTCAGCCAACCTGACGTCAGAATAGCTGGCCACTTTATTTCTTTGACATTTTCTTAACGTCGAGGAAGCAAATATTTCGCGGTAGGTAGGTAGTAAATAGTAGCAAATAGGTACTAAACAGTGCACAGGGGCCCATGTACATATCTCGATTGGTCCAGTCATTCTGATGCAGACAACCATTCTTACATTAGCATATCGTGTTATCCAGTACTCTGACTGAGCTGTGAAGTTCAGATAGGCAGTCGCTTCATGTTAAGTACCCGTTTTTAGCTGCATTCAGTTAGACTAGAAGCTGACAAAATAATTGTAAAAAGCTAGGCAGATGATGATGGTGAACCAACTAATCGGAATGTTAAAATAGGGATGTTTACTGACTTTAAAAAAAATGATTTTAATTAGTCCGTCTGTTAGATTATCGAAAAATATTGGATATGTAGGTATTTTTAAGATTAGAGTGGGGGTTGGTGATGTCACTGACCGCTAGAAATGTCATAGTAATGTCTTAGAGTTTTGTCACATGAGTTTTCAAAGCACTGTATCGTCTTCATTGTTTGTTTACGTAAAAAAAAAAATACGTGTCTAATATTTTTTGTTAATCTATATGACGGACTCTAATTAGATTTTTTTGTTAACTACCCTATTGTAAGTTTTTTAAACACTTACTTTTTGTTTACCAAACTAACTTCTAAATTGCGCACTAAACATGGGAAATTTTGTCATTAATAAAATTTCCCAAATATTTTATTAGTTCTTCATTAATAGTGGGTAGGTATAACGATAAAAATATCTATTAGTTATCGTCTAATTTATCATTCTCAAAAACCCCGTTTTTTAAGTGTGCACCTGTTGTACATCATCAAAATAATTCGATGTCAGTGGGCTATAAAAGTAATTTGCAAAACTTGAATGGAAAATACAAACGCCGTTAAAACTATATTTGGAAAAACCTATAAATAAATGTTGATCAATTTCATCGGTATCAATAACATTATCAATCTATAAATAATTATTTAAAGTCAATGTCTGTAGGTATAAGAGGAATTCCCCATCCTAATCAGGTTTGTTCACATGTTACATAATACAGGTAAATATTTATTTCGTTATGGACCTCCATTAATCAAGAGGAAACAAAATCGTGACTAAAATTTTCAATTTTGGTGAACAATCTCAACATTAGGACATCATTATTTTTTATTTGATTACTAGCTGCAATGCAATGCTCTTTTTCCTAGCTACCTACCAACTACCTACCTACCTACCACTTTTTACCGTTTAAACCTTCCCTGGACTTCCACGAATATTTAAGACTAAAATTAGCCAAATCGGTTCAGCCGTTCACGAGATTTAGTTTCTTTTTTTTTAAAACGTTGCCCCACACTAGGAATTTCTCCTGTATCGTGTGTGCGTTCACAAACATTTAAACTCACATACACAAATACCCAGACCCGAAACAACTATCTGTAGGTCATACAAATATTTGTTCCGTGCGGGAATCGAACCCGCGACACGCAGCGCAGCAGTCCATTGCTTGAGCAACTGCGCCAATTCATTTTTATTTATATAGGTTGTGAATGTAAGGAGCATGTTTGTCATTTTTAGGGTTCCGTAGTCAATATGGAACCCTTATAGTTTCGCCATGCCTATCTGTCGGTCTGTCTGCCCGTCCGCACTATATCTCAAAAACTCATAGTACTGGAGAGCTGTAATTTGTCATGAATATTTTTTACTATGACGGTCACTAACAAATGCTTACACTGACTGTACATGTTCACTAAATCACTAACAAATGCTTACACTCACTGTACATGTTCACTAAAATCTGTATGGTTGTTCCGTCTTTCGAAGCAGATTACTGCATAGCCCTAATGTGAATTGACCAAGATTATGTCTGGACCTTACAAGATACTTCGAATTCTGGGTTTTGTTTCGGCTGCTTCTTCTCAGAGTAGTCAGGTTCAAATCAACGGTCAATCTATATCGCACATTTAAACTTACCTAGATAAAATTCATAATTTGCAAACACGTTTACTGAAACTTGTAGTACCTAACTACGTAAAAAATAAATATAAAGATAATTATACGGGGTTATTTAGACACTGCAAAGTACTACCTGTTCTAGCGCGTGCTGAATATCTGTTCCTCTTGGACCATTTTGACAACAGCGATATTCAGATTCCAGTCAGGTATGACGTGAATACACGACAAGCTAAATCGAAGTCATTCCAAGTGCCACGTAAAAATAACTTTTATGGCAGGCGTACCGCGTCCTTTACAATACCGAACTTACTAAACCAAATACCTGTAGATATCAGAGACTCAATGAATAATAGGAACGTTAAGCGTAAGCTGAAAGAATACTACATAAATTCTATTTTGACTTTTTAACCTAACTGTAAACAGCGCGTTGATCAAATCTCAGGTCATGGCATGCTAAGACAGACCCCAGAGGTCTATTTGTGTGCTTTGTTTAAATATAAGAAACTTGTATTTTTTAAATAAAATAAAAAAATAAATAAATAAAAATAAATCTAGTAAAAAAATATCTATTTACAAAATGGACTTTACTAATCACTTAGCAAGTAACTAACAATTCTATAATTTTAATAAGCTTTCTTGGTTAGATTAAATAGTATGTAGATTATGTCCTATATTTCAGCCTAGCCACTGTTTGGAAAAAGCTGAAATATTAAGTGGAACAGATTAAATATTAGGTACTTGTATTAAATTAATCAAGAAAAATACAGCAGCAATAACCTAGGTGTTCATTACTATCGGTTTATTTATTGAATCATAGCTCGTCTAGATCAAAGCCAAGAGGAAGTTGAAACTTGTTTTACCTATGTACTCGTACCTACATAATTATGTAAATATTCATATAATTCGACGAGGTTATCTTCCTACGCGAACTGCGAGAGTCAATCAACTGAGGGAAGAAACAAACGCGTGCGTTAGTAGAGTAGGCGAAGGGCAACATATTACCTATTTGTGACCATAGTTTATATGATAATTTTGGTAAAACTGTATCTACACTGAAGAGCTGTGCATGATTTATTACTAGATATCGGATATTCAGATGCATATTTATTCAAAGTACTACTTTGTTCCCGGGTCGGGACCGGAAATAAATTATAAATATGAATCATTCCATTCCAGACAAAAGTATGGAAATGACTTCTTAAAACGCCAATTACTTCCCGGTATCACAGTATAAAATTATAGTAGGTACCCATAACTACGAGTATAATGAATATTGAAAAATAATAAATGTGTATAGAAATAAATAAAGGATGTTAAAGAAAAACTACTTGATTTTAAATTTAACTACTGCGAAAATTAGGACAAAATGAAAGACAAGTTGAATGTTAGACGATAATATGAAAATCATACTATTTATTTAAACAAACGGAGACCTTTTCCGTATAGATGCGCTCCTTACTATACAACATAATCATTATCTCTATTTACGATAGATAGAACATATTTTTAGGCGTGACAACAGTTGGTACAGCGCGTCCTTACAAGATGCTAAAAAATGTTGCACGAACAAAATCAAAATCAATATCAAAATCATTTATTTCAAGTTGGCCAGTTACAGGCTCTTTTGAATAGTCGAACAAATACTAAATTTTAATAAGCTAATAAACTAAGCTACAGTCCCACTCACAAGGCATAATAACTGTCAGTGTACTGTAGTTGCCGATTCCAAAGCGTTGGTCTCATGAGAAGAATGGCAAGAAACTTTATGGATACTTTTTTAAATCATAATATTGTTACAAAACTTTGGTTACATCATTCATATCGAGATTGGTATATTATCATGTGAGAACGATGTAGCAAGTTGTGCACGATAAGTGTCGACAGTAAAGCCAAAACGACGATATAAAAATAATATAATAATTCAAACAAGCCGTGGCAACTAAGAGGTGACCAGTCACAACTGACAGCACCCGTTCACGAGCATGACGCATGGATCAGCCACCATTCCACTCAACCATTTTAAAGGGAACGAAATGACCCGACACACCCGCCACCATCAGCGAGACATTTAAGTGAGCATGACACACTCTTAATCGCCAGGGCATATCCAAGTCAAATAAAAAATAGAAAAATAAATGTAGGTTTCCAGAGAATGACAGCTTTCTAGTACATAGTACTCACACAATATGTGCTATGCGACTATATAATACTAAAGAGATTGAATTTATACATTGCAAAGATAGTTGTACAATCTTCTTCTTCTTCTTTCTTCTTCCTATTAAATGCTATTCATTTAAGCGTCCTGTCCTTGTGGAGCAGGACCGGCATTGAGCCAAGCATTTTTATCAGCGAAATAATCGTCTAACTTGAAATATGCTTGCTTGCATAGTGTGCGTTTGATACGAGTACATGTTTTAAATTTCGTCTCATTCAGTTCAAGAATGCTTTGTGGAATTTTGTTATAGCATCTCAAACAGTACCCCATGAAAGATGAGTCTACCTTAGCGAGTCTGAAGCCTGGCTGCACTAACTGGTCCCTATTCCTAGTAATATAATTGTGTCTGTCACCTCTTTTACTAAAAAGATGCAGATTTTTTCTCACATACATTATGTTTTCGTAGATGTACTGACAATGAAATGTCTAAAAGACAATTTTCGACTACTTAGTTCGATGAGTGAAAATCGGACAAACGAACGTTTTTCATATATGAAACTGAAAAACAAAATAAGCACATAAATTATTGTTTCTGATAATTTCGTCTAGGTGCTGTTTAGTCCATAGCAGGCTGAACCTTTTCATTTACTGTTTTTATTGCTAAGTGGGCCTGCTCTTAACCTCGATCGCGCGTGATAGAAAGCAATGAAAGAAAGAAAGAAAGAAAGAAAGAAAATATATTTATTTGTCGCAAAAACATACCGAGCATACAGGAAAAAAAACAATACACAAACAACGCTTAACAGATATAAAAAAAATACAAACAGGGATTACAAAAAAAAAAGAAAATGTTGCACGTTGTGACTGCGACACGTAGGAAAGAGGTCTATGATGGAACGAGTGTGCCCAGAAGATACCTGTTCACTCTCACTTTGAAGGTAGACGGATTAAATGTGCGAGGGAACACAGGTACCTTGATATACCAGATGTCTTGTACGAAATCACGTAAAATATAATTTGCTACTGCGAGTGCGTGTCCACGGATCCGTGGGTGTGCCAAATGTTATTTTAATAAGTCAATATTTACTTGCTTGCTTTGTTGAACTTACATTGACATGACGAAGTTTACGTTGTTAATAGGAAGACGATTGAATTATTAGAATCGTTGTTGTAATAATAATCTTGGTTATGGATGATCGTAAATACATGTTTTTATAACCTGGACAGCGTAGAAACAAAGACATTTAATAATTATAGTAATTATCGTATTATGATGCCATGATACACACTTAATCATACTACGTAGATACATGTTTCATTTATCGACTACGATAAAAATATAGTTTATTTTATAAGTTATAAGAACTTCATCAGTTCGTCTTGATGGTTAACAAAACTATATAGGACCGAGCTGTTATTTTAAGTTGAATTTGATTCCATTACGCTTGATCGCACGAAAATTTGTTCTATTTTCCACAAAATCCGTATACAAAACCACTCTGGGTGTGTAACGCGTACACCATCCAATATACCGCTCATTCTGCCAAAGACTAAACCCACATATTATAATATGATGTCCAGTTCTTCATATTCACAATTAGATGTAGAAGATACAAAATCCCGACTGAGAAAATTTTAATTGTCCTTTTTTTTGCTTTTCAGTTTATTCAGTCGGGTTGATAGTTTTTTAACTGCTTTTTATTAACTTCACGTTATAGCACTCAAAAACCACAACATTTTGTTTTTCAAAGAACTGGCTACATTTAGAGATTCTCAAGTTTAAATGTAGAATAAAAAAAAAATAATTAAAATTTAAAATAATGTTTTTATTTTAATTTAACCTACCCAGTAACACTTGTGCCACCTAGACAAATATAACAAAGTTTATTTTATCCAAATCCGTTCATCCGTTTAGGAGTTATGAGGGAACAAAGAAACGGTTATACATATGTAGGTTAAATACACACATACAGGTCAAACGCATAACCCACCTTTTGGGCTTCGCCGCAGTCGGGTAAAATGGCTAGGCAACCAGCTTGATGGAATATACATAATTTACTTTTAAAATTACCATGAGACCTGTGAGATTATTTTTTTTAAACGTTGCTCCACACTAGGAATTTCTCCTGTATCGTGGGCGCGTTCACAAACATTTAAACTCACATACACAAATACCCAGACCCGAAACAACTATCTGTAGTTCATACAAATATTTGTTCCGTGCGGGGATCTGCGCAGCAGTCCATTGCTTGAGTCACTGCGCCAACCGTGCCGTCAAATTGGCCAACACACGTGAATTTTAATAAAAAAAATATTTATGCGTGGTGTTAGACAACTGGCTTAATCCCAATTGTAAACATCCCTTTATGCCTATTGGCCTTGTTAGGGTTCCGTAGCCAAATGGCAAAAAACGGAACCCTTATAGATTCGTCATGTCTGTCTGTCTGTCTGTCTGTACGTCTGTCCGTTCGTATGTCACAGCCATTTTATTCCGAGACTATAAGGATTACACAGTTGAAATTTGGCAGGTAGATGTATTCTGTAAACCGCTTTTTCTCAACAAAAACTACCAACCAAAATTGGTTTGAACGAGATCTAGTAAGTATTTTTTTTTAATACGTCATAAATCGTAAATCGCAATAACTTAATTTAAAAAATACGCTGTTATTAAAACATCGTCAAAGTTACAAAGATCTACAATAACTTTTATATTATGTTACTTGCTGCTACGGAACCCTTCATGGGCGAGTCTGACTCGTATCCTACTGTTATGTAGAGTAATGGAAATTATGTTTTTCCTAATTCTTCCCTTTTACAAGTATTTTCTGATTAATTTGGTTGCGGTATCCAAGACAGTTAAATTGTTTCTCTAAGATTTCGTCGAGCTTCATAGTATTGTTTCTGGCATACAGAAGTTGCATTGGTTTTTTGATAATGTGGCGATCTTGTCCTATAAAATAAGTCTGCTTATAGTACATATACTGTGTCCGCTACCTTCACATTGTGCTATTGATGTTTCATGATGCCTTTTGACGAATGGTGGCCTTACTTTAGTTCACACGGACCCCGTAGTGCATAAAAACGAGTAGATTGGCGTGACTTGTAATTGTCCCACTAGTGCCTGAGGCATCGTTCTTGTGTAGTTCAAACATTCGGATTTCCCAGTGATGTTTTTCTCAGTCATAATGCCGCTATATAATCATGAATGGCGTAGGTATGTACATGTATCATGGCATAAAATAATGACTATGGATGTTTTCTGAAACAAATATGTTTCAGAATTAAATTGTCTGATAAATCACTTTGTGTAGGAATCCCATATACTTTATAGTTGAAGTATGTGGTTGTCAATTATGATGGTAACCATGAATAAACTATTAGAATATGCATAAGTTTCCCCGCTTTTATGTAACAACAGAGATAATTATTATGAATAATACCCCTTCCTACCTATACATATATTTACAAAGTACGTCCGTTGTCCGTACTAGTTTTTAGTGACGCCATCACCACTGTGTTAACCCATTCCCGTAAAATAGGTAAGTTTTGGTTAGTACTTTGTACCTTATTCAATACTACTAGCTGTGCCTGCGACTTCGTTCGCGTGGTTGTCGAAAACTAAAAATGCGTCGCTTAGACAGAAGTACATTAAATCACTGCCCTGCGTTAACTTACTGACGCTGTAGCAAATAAGAAGAGGGTAATGCAAAGCACTGACTATGTCTAATACTTACCAAAGTTTAGATGGATGGATGTTTGTTAATCAACCACGTCATTTAATATAGTAGTAGTCATCATCTGCCTAGCCTTTTCCCAACTATATTGGGGTCGGCTTCCAGTCTAACCGGATGCAGCTGAGTACCAGTATTTTACATGGAGCGACTGCCTATCTGACCTCCACAACCCAGTTAATACTAGGTAATACGATACCCTTTGGTAAGACTGGATGTCAGACTTTCAGGTCACTGACTACCCGTAACGACTGCCAAAGATCTATATATGGCACCCGGGACCAACAGCTTAACGTGCTTTCCGAGGCACGGAGGAAACTCGGTATGTAATGGGCGGTCACCCATCCACCGATCGACCTAGGCAAGCGCAGCTTAACCTAAAGATCGACCCGAGTGGCAGTTCTTATTAAGCCACAAGCTCCTCTTAATATAGTAGTAGTATTTACTATTAAACAAGTAATTATCACAGTTTTGTTGACACCACTGAATGCTACTTAAATGTAAGCCCTACCTAATGATTCAAATGTGAGGTAGGACTACATCACCTAGGTCTATTTACTTCTTTGCGATGACTATAAGTTTCTCCAACTTGGCAGTTTACGGATACGTATTAGACAAAGTACCTGAACTTTTACAGCACTCTCTGAAGTTATTTACAAGTCCAAAAGCTTGGACTTAGAAATGATCACAAGAAACTGCTAAAGAGTTGATTTTAGTTTTTGGAGCTATTTGTAACGAATTTGAATGAAATCCGCGAGTAAATTGTTTTAGCTAAATAAAATACATATAGCCATTATGACTTCACGAACGACGTCCGCCTGCTGTTCCCTCGTTATAAAAATGTCGTAATTATAATAACATTTCATTTCATTTGCGGTTTGAACTAATGATTACATTACATAGCGGTTATGGAGATGCTAAGATTTGCCAATGCAACTTATACGCTATTTTCTTAGACCTATATTTTATTTTTATTAGACTGCTGTCTTGGCGCAATTTCGTAAACTTTACAATATTCTTAGTATTTCAAGTTATGAGTTTCTAGTAAAAATGCGAAGCATTGAACAGTAAATTAATGAACTAGTTTAAAATGCTTTTGACTTAAAAATTAAATAACTTGCTAAAAAAGAGCGGTTAATGCCTACTAAGTAATCTAACGCCTCTCCAAGTCTCCACTACTTAGAAATAGGTTCGAAGTCAATGAATGGACAATTTTGTTTAATTAGTCATCGTTAATATTTATAGCCTAGCGGACACCGTACCCTTGAATTGCTTAGCTTATTTTACCTATGCCATGCAAGTCCCTTAACTATTTAACGGGTTCCTCCGCCAGAACTTCTGTTTTGGACTTCATGCACCTAGGTACAATATTTTACTGAAACTCCTACCTTGCCTTATAATACGAATATACGTCATTCGATTACGTCAATAAAGTACGTAAAAGGTGAGTGTTTTTCATGATTGTACAACTAAAAAAACCAATCGCCAATCGAACGAATTGGTTATTTTGTAATAGGGAATCACACATGGTTCACTCGTTATTAATCTTTATGTTTATGTTTTTTAATTACATTAGATGAAGAAAATTATACAGTAAAATATTATTGGTAACATTATATTGCTAAAAAACCGGCTAACGTAAGCTAAGCCGTCACTTAGTAAAGGTTTGACATACTTTTGTATGTGAAAACTGTCCGTTTTTGACAATTTGTAAAATTAGTTTCAGAAGGTAAGATGATCAACGCCAGTGTAAAAAGGATGCATTTACAGTATTTTGATAATACAAATTATCCATACATTTCTCAGTATTGTCTAAAAAAATCATGATTTAATTAAATCGCCATACATAGTGATGTTTGCCTTAATATCCTTTTAAGTCATTGTTTCCATTTTGTAGAGTACCTAGGTAGTTAGGTAGCTACTGCATTAAATCATCAAGTTTGCAGGTATTTTTTCGCGAACAATACCTGCCTACCGTGGCATTTCAAAGAACTCTCATAGTTTCTTAACTTTAAATACGTACTACTCAATATGAAAAACATACCAAATTTCAATAAAAGGTTGTTTTGAACATCCCAAGCGGTATTTATTTGTGTTTGACGACAAAAATGTTGACGTCATAATAGGATAATGGACTAGAATTTTACAATACATTTGTATAAAAATGTAGACACCTTCCGATTATGTAAACCAGGCAGGTATTTTTTCCTGCCTATTATTTTGTTAACTGTGTTTTGAAAATACATTAAAAATGAATTGGTAAAACCAGCCTTTGTGGAAAACCATTCCATTTAGATGTGCTAAATTATTTAGTGTTCATACCATTAGTACCAAAATATTATAATCACCTACATACTTAGTTTGATTACACCTCAAATTAAACCTACGAACAAGGGATGTTACATTAATAGTAATCATACAAATTCGCAGAACTTAAGAAGTGGTATTTGCTAACCGCAACATACGTTCAATTTGTCTCCATTACAAGGGTAAGGGATCTTGTACGCACGTACAAGAAATAAGTGTATTCAAATACAACCGTTTAGCTCTCAGGGGGGAGGGGGGCAATAGAATTTCACAAACGAATCCCTTAAAATCTAATAAGTATTTGTTCAAACTGAGCTTCGCGAGGGACAAAAAAAAAGTCATTCCCACTTTTATGTGTACTGGACAATTGGACATACCGTAATAAAAATCAAGATTTGATTTTACCACTTTGTTGGCATTTATACAGATGTACTGCCTGCCAATTTACAGCATTCTAGAGTATTTCAGCTAGGTATAGTGCGGACCGACGTACGGACATGGCGAAACTGTTCGGAAGTGTTCCTTGTTGACCCTAAAAACTGGGTTCATTTTGTCACTTTTGAAGGGTCAAATTTTCTTAACTTATTAGTTGCTAAGTAAAAAGAACTGACAGGAATGTGTCTTCAGTAGACCATGATTTTATGAAAAAAAAAAATTGCTCTAGAGGTATTAATTAGGACCAAAATAAGGGAATACATGTGTATGGAGAATCGTAGATCCGTGTTCCCTCTTAACACTTTCCGGGACACGGGAAACTCTTCTCGTCCCATTTTCCAACACACACATACGCAGTGTTTATGCACCGAACTACTCGTATGACATTCACACCGTCGGCAGGCGTAAACTTTGCCATACAAGTCAACGTCTACGGCCGTTTTTGTCGTAAGGCTTTAGGCGGTAGCACCTGGAGGGAATGGGTCCGGATCTTGCGGAATACCAGTTTGGTTTCCGCAAGAGGCGCTCGACGGTGGACGCCATCATGCGCGTGAGAGCCCTCACGACGGGGGCTGCGGTCTCTCGGGGCGGTGTGGTCTTGGCGGTGTCTCTCGACATCGCCAACGCCTTTAACACTATGCCCTGGAGCTGCATTAGGGAGGCACTCCGGTATCACCGGGTGCCGACCTACCTTCGTCGTGTGGTCGGGGACTATTTGACAGACAGGGCTGTCATCTACCCTGGTCAGGACGGACATTGGAACCGGCGAGAGATGTCGTGCGGTGTTCCACAGGGATCGGTTCTGGGGCCGCCCTTGTGGAACATCGGTTACGACTGGGTGCTGCGCGCCGACCTCCCTAGCGGCGTCAGCGTAGTCTGCTACGCGGACGATACGCTGGTGCTAGCTCAGGGTGGGTCGTACGAGGCGGCGGCCGACAGTTTGACACGCGGGGTTGCGATAGTCGTAGAGAGGATCCGGCAGCTGGGTCTCGAGGTGGCGCTTCACAAGTCGGAGGCCATGGGCTTCCATGGACGTGGGAATGCGCTGCCGTCGGGATCCCAGTTAATGGTGGGAGGGGTTCCCATCGGCGTCGAGTGTACCTTGAAGTACCTAGGACTCGTCCTCGACAGCCGGTGGAACTTCGTGGAGCATTTCCGACGTTTGGCTCCCAGACTGGAGCGGGCCGGGGCTGCCTTTAGGTGGCTCTTGCCCAATCTGGGGGGGCCAAACGCCTCCTGCCGGAGGCTCTACGCGGGGATCGTGCGGTCCATGGCCCTTTACGGGGCGCCGGTGTGGGCGCCTGCTTTGAGGAAGCGGGCCGCCCACTACCTGAACGTGCCCCAAAAGGTCATGGCCGTGAGGACGGTACGGGGGTACCGCACGATCTCCCGCGAAGCGGCGAACCTCCTTGCCGGATTGCCGCCGTGGGATCTGGAGGCGATAGTCCTCGCGCGCCTGCATCAATGGCGCGCGGAGGCGCTGCGCCGGGGGGTCACTCCGCTGCCGCGGCAAATTGCTGCGCGGCGGACAGACCTCCGGTGCGATCTCATGGCGGCATGGAGACAGCGACTGTCGCAACCCCGTGCAGGGCACGCCACGATAGTGGCGGTAAGTCCCCTCTTTGAGGAGTGGCTTGAGAGGCGCCACGGCGCCCTCACCTTCCGTCTGACGCAGGTCCTCACCGGACACGGTTGTTTCGGGAGGTACCTGCACCGAATCAGGCGGGAGGAAACGCCCGGATGCCACCATTGCGAGGATCGGCCGGAGGACACGGTGGAGCACACAGTGGAGGTGTGCCCCGCTTGGGCGGAGCCCCGCCGTGTTCTCGTAGCGGCGATCGGCGGCGGCGACCTCTCGCGCCCGGCCCTGGTGCAAGCCATGGTCCGGGGCGAGGAGGAATGGGACGCCGTCGCCTCCTTCTGCGAAGCAGTGATGCTGGCGAAGGAGGTGGCGGAACGCGAGAGGGAGAGAACCTCTCGTCCCAGCCGCCGCGGGAGGCGCTCCGGGCGTCGGGGGTCCCGCGATGACCTCCGGCCACCGTAGACGCGGGCCTGTGGACGGTGAGTGATGGGCTAACTCGCCGTCCGTCCGTCTCACGACGAAAACAGGCCGTGTCGACGGCGCGTTCGTGTTCCACGCGCGCCTCAAAGAGATGTCAGCAACATGGGAGGGGCCCGAAAGGGCCGACGCCTGTCGGGGCCGCGGGTAGTCCAACGGTTATCGCGGCCTCGACATAGAGGGCGAAGAAGGAACATGGGTGGTTTTTAGTCAGTAGAAGTCTGACACTCCCTTTCGCTCTGCCCAAGAGCGGGAGGGGTTATTCGATGATTTTACACCCACCAAAAAAAAAAAAAAAAAAAAAAAGGCTTTAGGCGGTCGGGGGTCCCGCGATGACCTCCGGCCACCGTAGACGCGGGCCTGTGGACGGTGAGTGATGGGCTAACTCGCCGTCCGTCCGTCTCACGACGAAAACAGGCCGTGTCGACGGCGCGTTCGTGTTCCACGCGCGCCTCAAAGAGATGTCAGCAACATGGGAGGGGCCCGAAAGGGCCGACGCCTGTCGGGGCCGCGGGTAGTCCTCTGGTTATCGCGGCCTCGACATAGAGGGCGAAGAAGGAACATGGGTGGTTTTTAGTCAGTAGAAGTCTGACACTCCCTTTCGCTCTGCCCAAGAGCGGGAGGGGTTATTCGATGATTTTACACCCACCAAAAAAAAAAAAAAAAAAAAAAAAAAAAAAAAAAAAAAAAAAAAAAAAAAAAAAAAAAAAAAAAAGGCTTTATGCGGTATGATGAAATGTATGGGATTTAAAAGTGTCATATTAGGAGATTTAAAAAAGTCAAGTGTCCGAGAACGTGTTAAGTAGAAAATAAGGCTAGCCAGTCCTTTTACAATAATTTCCCTCCATACTAATGCATTTCAATTGCCGAAATTCTCAACGACCTTACAAGCATACCTAAATAATATTCCACATGTATCCTTTGTTTATTCTGTTTCAGTTTAAAAATAGCGTTAATGGAGCTTAGAAGCTTGTGCATAAACCAAGTCTAATGACCGTAAAGATAAAAACACAATGATCCCATTAATTATTATAAAAAGCAAAAATAAATTAAAGTAATTATTTTACATTCACAAGTACATTGGCTGTAGTTGGATCGAGGCCATGAGCTGATAAATCATTTGCTAACGCGTATGGTGTTACTCATCGAACAAAGTCTAGTGTTATGGGACCATGTTGATGGGACACTTATTATGGACCGGAAACATATTTGTGGTGAATTATCAAAATTGTAGCTGTGCTTATTCATAGCTTTAGGTACTTTTCTAGTAAAATATTTGATAGGTACCTAAGCATGTAATGTAATGATGTTACAGTCGGTGGGTTAATGACGCCATAAAAAAGTAGATTTTGCAGCATCATGTCATTTAGATCTGAGCTAGTACCCACCATCTTAACGACCTTAAAGAAAAGTAAACTTGACCCAAAACTTCCCTTTCGTTGGGAACGAAAACGAAAGCAGACAAAATAAAGTATAAAAAAACGGTTCGATTCGAATTTACGCACAGCTCTATGACGAATTTGTGAATGCAATATAATTCGGCACGCTTTTTAAATAAAACGGCAAATTGATATATTTTAAACTATGAAAAGGAAATTACTATTGTCATTTTGTTTGTCCTGTCTTTTGAATGAACATGTGGTGGATAACATCCACCACACGTTCTTTTAACTTACTATCCTAAACTATATCCACACCATTTCGCTTGCTATCGCTACCACAGTAATAAAATATACTTTTATAGGTATACTTTCCGGGTATTCATTAATGAAGTACCTATAGATTACAATAATCGGCTTTTACGACATCCACTGAAAGAGATGTGGTGACGTTGTTTGAGTCTGGCACTCATTGCACCTTTACAGGAAAAGGTATTATACAAGGTTTTGTAAAGGCTTTTAATCGAAGAATTATGTACTGAAAGTGTTGTCATTTAGGAGAAAGTTCCTTCTTGTAACCTGGTTGCAAATAAGTAAGGCGGTCCACTATCGAAGAATTATTTATGCCCGCGTCCTTGGTCTTTGCACTCACGATTTCTGTATAATACTAAACTGAGACACTAGTTAAATATTATGTACTTTCATACTTTTGGCTGCCTAGACAGTAAGTCACGGTTTATTCCTTAAATAAATGATTAATATTTTAACCAATTTCTACAAGAGCACCTCCGAAAACTATTTACTGGTTCTCTCAAAAAAGTTGTAAAATTTGACTCCTAAACTGTACAGTGTCAGGTGTGGAACTACACCTACAGTTGCGTCACGCAACTAAAGTTACTATTGTCCTAATTGCAAAATTTGCAAGCCAATCTATTTTTAATTTTGAACACTCATGGGCTAATTGTCAACTGTTGTGTACTTGTGTCGAAGACAACAGAAGTCCTGTCGAAAACAAGAATCAGGCGGAAGTAATACCAGTTTCGGATTTCTCCTCATACAGCCATGACGTCGGTTTTTAATTAATCGTAATATTTTACATCTACATATATTTACCTGCTTTCGTTGTTTACTACGCTCATATAAAGATTTGCCTCTGTCAAAATCAACCTTGGGTGAGTTCTTGGAACACGATTTGTGCTGCACATTGCAAACATTACAAAAAATGAGCACAAACAAACATACGACAATTTGACATGCGATTTTGCTGAAATATTTTAGAAGGAAAGTCAAACAAAATAGTATTCTTTCTAAATTAACATATTAAGTTGAATTGATTTTCTACTCAGCTAGAAATTTGAAATTATCTCATAGGTAGGTAGGTACGAGTATGCATCATAGACATCAATATAGACGATTTACATAGAGCTCAGCCTTTAGCATATGTAGACAATAATTATATTACATTAAAGGAAAGATACCTACTATTAATTACATTTAAGTTTATTTTTGTATCAATAATTGTTGAGCGTGGAAATAATAAATAAACCACTTACTTGTTTATTTTTAAGTCTACAATCGTTAACTTTCACGGTCAGATTCTTGTAGATTAAGGTTGAATAATGTACGAAAAATAAAGCCTCCGTACATAACCCGATATGGGTACACACACTCGTATATATATATATAAGTATACTTACTTATTTTGAGGATACGATTCATCATCTGCCTAGATTTTTACCAACCATGTCAGGGTCGGTAGCATGTCTGACCAGATGCAAGTGAATACCAGTGTTTTACATGGAGTGACTACCTAACCGCCTAACCTAACCTGCACAAAGCAGTTAGGAACCACTGGGTAATACGGCATCATTTGGTAAGACTGATTGTCAGACTTTTGGGCCAAGTACTACCAGTAACTACGTTCAAAATAATGTCTACAAATAGTACCCAGGCGGACTACCGAGGAAGTCTGAGGTCATTCGGTATGTAGTGAGCGGTGTCACCCATTCACGGACCAACCTAAAGTAACAATTAATTATTGAGCAACGACATCCTCATTTACTGTAAAAAACTACTTACACGCAGATTAACTAGGTACTAGATCTTTTTTTTTTTTTTTTGGATAGTGGGATATCATCAAATGAATGCTTCTGCTGAGCAGAACGATAGGGAGTGTCAGACTTCAACTGACTAAAAACTACCCATGTTCCTTCTTAGCCCTTTGTATCGAGGCCGCGGTATCTCTCGTACCGCGGTACAGGGAAATTAAGAGATCTTAACTAGTCATTTTCAGTTGTTATGGACACTTATAAAAAAAAATAGAGGACTAAAGTAAATCGTATAATTATAAACCAATATCTATCTCAATTTCAGATGACAGCATCAGCATACAAATGCAAGCACTCTTCGTACGCGAGTTCAGATAGCGATTCCCAGCATCACTATGACTATGCAAGCCAGGTACCTGTGGTCATTCCAGACAACCGTGCCTTTGAACGGATGAGCACACGTTCAGTCATCACTCCCGAAAGCTACTCGTCAAATGTTCCTGATGATGTAAAATTTGCTCAAATTAGAAAGGGAGAGCCTATGCAGACGAGGACCGAAAATGAATCTAAAGTTTTAAGTTGGAAGCCTTATGCGGAGAGTAGACGAGGTAAGACAATTAAATAACGTTTAACGTTAACGTTATTAACGTTTTAAAAAAAAAAAAAAAAACCCAGATGCATCAGATGCACAATATAACAGTAGAGGAAGACCACATAAACGATGGATGAACAATGTGTTCAGGTTGAATAGTTTTTTGAAACAAATAAATAACTAAGGATAAGAATAATTTATTTAAGTAAAAATAACACAAAAAGGAGTACATTTAGGCACAGTACTATTCCTTTACATACAAATATATAATTAGTACATAAAAGTAAACTTTATCTAAAAAATAACTAAAATTACATGTATAGGTAATACGAGTAGTATTGGACATTTTAACTTCAAATGTCTAAATGATTGCTTAAATCTTTCAGTATAAAATTCACATCAGCCTACAAATTATATTCGAAATTGCAAGGCTTTTAGACCTATGTAGGGTACAATGTATACCAAACCTCCGTGAATATTCGAAACATCACACAGCTATTACAGACCTACGTTTTATTCTAAATGAAACCGAAGTTAACCTTTCGGTATCTACTACACATCATTTAAATCTAACTGCACCTCACAAGGTCGGCCATTTACATCGCTTGCAACACAAAGATTATTTTAGTACTCGCGTCATTATCGGTAATTTCCTCCTTTTACGCACACATTATGGTCAACCTACCGGCTTATCGACGACTTGCGATAATTCGATGGCGTTAATATTAATTTAAACATGATTTTCCTCTGACACCACAATGCAAAATTTAAATGCATGTAGTTCTTTAAATGTTACTAATAATATTTACAACGTGTAAATTTCAGTTACCTAGTTCCTACCCAAAATAGTGATCGTAAAATTTAATGTCTTTTCTTCTCAGTTTGAATCGACCAATACAAACCAAGCTTCTGATATTTCTTAAGTGCGTAAGTGATATGAAGCAATATTTAAATTGAATTGGTTTTAGGTCAATTTAGAAATCACTTAATTTGTAAATTAAATCACAACAATTGTTATGGAAAATAGCGTCATTTACCATAACATCTACAATAAAATAAAATTCTGGGGGCTTTATTTAAATTACTTTATTATGTATTCATGATGCAGGAAACAGGCTTTAAAATATATATTTATGTATTGATAAATAGATATTTTGAAATGTATTGCTGAAATATCTTCCATGTGCTCATTAGGAAGATTTTTCAGCAATACATATTAAAAAGCCTAATTATTGGGGTCTGTGTAGCATGCAATCAACAGAATATATGTTTTCCCCTCATTTCTGTCGTGAACATTCATTTGATAAGTTCAAGTAACGTTTAAGTATACCCGTGCCAGATATGACGTAAATCCGGTAACTAAGTACTATACGTATTACTTAGATACTCAAAAAACTACAAACTCAGCAATTTGAATATAAAAAAACGATATTACTTGCTTGCAAATTACCTTATAATCACATTGTCTCCGGCTTAAGGTTAAATTGTACATGGTTCATAAAAACAGCCATTCTAACACAGATGTATAATTGTTTTTTTTTTCTTTGCTTTGATTACGTTGAGATAACCATTCCACACACTTTTTCTTGACATAGTAAACATTGCATTGTCTTACAAAGATCTAATTGTTTTGGATGTTTCTCCTGTGTAGGAATTAGCAATTTCTTATTGTCATCATTTGCCTTAGCTTTTCCCAACTAATTAAATAAATAATTATGTAGGAGTCGGCTTACAGTAACTAAATTCAGCTATATCAGTATTATATATTATTATGTTCTGTCTTACTTTTTTAGTAATTATTATTCGTTCATTCATCTTTTTACTTTTTTAATACTCATATTTAAAATCTATATAAAAATTTAATTTGAAAACATAGCTCATCGGTACCTAGAGAACGAGAAAGGAACCTGCAAACAATGCGAGCCGTGTCCAGGAATACCGCTTCCTGAACAAAAACCTTAATCCAGCTGCCTAGCGAACAAATTATTTTTTTATCATGCATTTCCTCAGTAACACACAGTAACTTAACCGTTAACGTTCCAGGTCAAAATACGGACAAGATTGTATTCCCTGGGCCAACATCTGCAGAATTCAAGCTGGAGATACCAGAGAATTGCAGGAGACTTGGGATTTGCGAAAATATTCCAAACTACCCGACAGAAATAGCCAAAAAACGTATTTCAGAGGTAATTATACTTAATTATAATTATTAGTTTATTATACCTTTTTGGTCCTGTTGGGATATTACACCTAAACAACAGTGTAATACCCCATTTACGTAATTGTATAAATGTAGCAGTGGGAATGCAAGTGTGCTTACGCAATTACTGAGTGAAGTATTAAAAAAGCCTGTTAATAGAAATAGCCCTTCAGTTTGTCATTGACGTTCTGAGGCTTTTCATGGACCTCATGTTGTACCTACTTTATACAAATTGCAATATCCAAAAAAAAAACTTCCTATAAAAACTACTGAGATCTTTATTAATGAATAACCTAAAACACCCGAAAAAACTGAAAAGCACCAAAGTTGGAAGCAAGCCGGATCCATTGAAATATAAAATTTATGAAAATGGAATGTCCCACCATCTTTCATAGATTTTTTAATGTTGCCAGTGACACTCGCGCCACCAAGACGATTCTAAAAACGTATAAACTATCTAAATCCGTTCATCCTTTAGAAATAACGAGGAAAAACTGAAATGGACATACACACATACAAACAGGTCAAACACCTTTTAAGCTTCACCGCAGTTGGGTAAAAACAGTACACCACACCCCTGAACTTGCTATGCATCATTGTTCTATTAGCACTTGTTAATGTAATACCTATTTACAACAGCATTTTCTCTCCTAACTTGCAGCTTCAAGATTTAGGCATGTTCCAAGATGACAAACTGGACTTGCCAGATGTACCAGACATCGCCCAGAGGGTTGGACCTCAAGAGGAAAATGTAGAGTTGTGCAGATTTGAGTCGAAGGTATGGTTAGAATAAGAAGCCCTTTTGAAACTCAAACTGAAAGAATTTATTTCAATTAGACCATTAAAGGCTCCTTTGAACGTCAAAAGAACAGAAGGTTTTCCTTACCATGTTGGGATCGGCTTCATGTATAGCCGGATCCAACTGAATACCAGTATTTACCACTGGCTGATACCCATTAGCCAGTTGTGGAGGTCCAAGAGGCTCCATATAACCCCCCCAGTTCATACCAAGTCATACCAAGATGGACGACTGGTTGTCTGTAAGCCACTGAATAGCTATAAAATACTATCAGAGATCTGCCATTGACAGCCGAAACCAACGGGATAAGGTGCTCTCAGAGGCACGGAGGAAGCAAAACCTAATAACTCCAGAGTCGAGTGCTTCAAAATATGTATGTTTTGAAACAATCAAAAGAATAATGTATATTATGTTTTATCCAGCTATTGTTTCCAAAAGCAGCAGTCGACCCTAGTGGACAATGGCACCTTGTGCTGAATCGAGATAACGACCCAGTACAGGGATTCAAAGTGGAGATTTGCATGTAAGTGACAAATTAATATAGCATCATGCTTGCAATCCCTGAAGAATTAGACAAAGGTGTACCGATTAGTACACACACATTTCGCCAGTTTTATTAAATTTAAGTCCTATGCAATAGAATCTTTGTCGTGTTAGATCGAACTACTGCTTTGATGGTCTCGTGGTCGTAAGCATGACGCCTTAAATTACCGCTTCAGCAGAATCATATTAAGATAATATTAACAAAATGGTAGGTAACAGACGCAGGTGAATTTTCACTTGTGACATCTCACGAACACACATTACATTTGTGCCATGTCACATTAAACGAATTGTAACATAATTAATAGCATTATCCTATAATGATCTCGCTAAAGCGGGTATTTCGAATGCCCAGGGTTCAACTCCCAGTCGGTCACTATGTTTTTTTATCGATAAAAATATCTCGGTAGAAGCCACGGTGCCTGGATTAGTACTCGGTTAATAGCAAAAGACTCGCCCCTTTCAACACTGCACTTATGTTTAACTGGCGTAATGTGGGCCGTTCGTGTTCCACGTGCGCCTAAAAGAGATGTCAGCAACATGGAAGACGCCCGTCGGGGCTGCGGGTTCTTCGCAAGAGATACCGCGGCCTCGGCACAAGGGCTAAGAAGGAACATGGGTGGTTTTTAGTCAGTAGAAGTCTGACACTCCCTTTCGCTCTGCCCAAGAGCGGGAGGGGGTATTTGATAATTTTCCACCCGCCAAAAAAAGGCTCGCTTTGTATTGTCGCAGGGAAATGAGGATATCGGGGATTTTACGAAATAGATCTCCCGTACATTGAGAAATTCGCATAAACTGGTTTTTTATACCTTTTCTAGTCATCGTGCTTACGATTCATGTATATTGCTTCATTGTTTCTGCCATGTTACATTAAACTTAACTGCCATCAACTCGATTGATTACAGAGATGTGAGCACCGTCGATGAGAAAACTTCGGAATTGAACATAACAGAGGGGGAATGGTATTTAATTTTGTACAAATATTTTTAACCATATTAATTTATGTTAAAAACTATGCAGCTTAAAATTAACGTATTAAAGTTAATTTTAAGCCGTATAGATAGTTTAGTTATCGCTATTATGATGATAAACTCTCTACCAAATTACTCCATCTAAAAGGCAAATGAACCAAATTGGTGCTTTTTGAATTACTTCTTGGCGGCCAGATACTCTAAAAACAGAAACTAAAATATTATAGAACTTTGTGTGGCGGTTGAGTTGAAAAAAAGTTAGATACATAACTTAGGCAGTGTACTTTTGATAATAAGGCACTTCAGAGTGAAATCCGAAACGGATGAAAGTAAAACAGAATTGTTGTTTTTTTTTAAATCTTCTCTGTTTTATTAAAACAACCGATACGGCACGGTGGCTGGTAAGAATAAAATACTATACAGTGTGATTCTTTATAATGTGCACATATCGAAATGGGGGAATCTATGCTTAATTTTATCGACGGAAAAATTATTTAAAAAAATCGAAATATTTTTTAATATTTTATATGGAATTTTTAAAAAATTTGTCTGCTACTGTGACCCCAGTGTAAACAAAACGGTGTAACTTTTAAACTAAATTATCTATCGCGATGAAACAAACTCCATAATGATTGGAATCAATTAGCCGTCCTCGTAAAATGAAAATTGTGGAAAAAAACTACCCTCAATTGAAAATAAACACGTTTTTTGATCAAAAAAACTTATTTTTTTCATAACTTTTTACATAAAATTGTTTCATCGCGATAGATAATTTAGTTTAAAAGTTACACCGTTTTGTTTACATTGGGGTCACAACAGCGGACAACATTTTTGAAAATTCCATAGAAAATATTAAAAAATATTTAGATTTTTTTAAATATTTTTTCCATCGATAAAATTAAGCATAGATTATCATTTCGATATGTGCACATTATAAAGAATCACACTGTATAATTATGCTAACAAACATAATTGTCAAATCAGAGGCAATAGCTATTCATTCAGTTTTGGGTTTAGCTCTTAACTTACGCAAAAAATCTTGTGTAAACCGATATAATGACTCAGTAAGGACTAAATTAACATAATACTTACAATTTTATTGTTAGTGATGTTTAATTATACTTACCTAATTTGCATAGTTTCGTTAAATGCCGCCAAATAGAATAGGCACCATCATTTTGATTTTTCGATCCCAGCTGAAATTTTAAACCTATAAAATTTGTACGTGCTTAAATAAGTAGCAGTGATAGACAAATAGACGGACAAAAATGCTATAAAATACTTTTTCATTACTCATACTCTGAAAGTAGGTCATAACACGCCTGCGGAACGGGTTGAAAGTACTACTTTTTAGCCCTAGGGAGAATCGCTTTCAACTGACAGCTGTCAAATTATTAAAAAAAAACTTGGTCTATTTTCACATTTTTATTGAACCATGTTCCAACTTTTTACAGCCACTCAATTACAGCGCGATTACAAATTAAAATAACACAAAGTTCATAAAAATAAAATTATATTAAGTCTTGAATATAGTTATACTTTAGCATAGTTCAAAATCTTTGCCATTTTTTTTTATGATGAATTAGAAAAGTACCTACTGGCAGTATAGCTGGACGACCAAAAGACAAAAAGAAACAAAAACGTCCGAACAACACTCAGTTTTTCTTTAGTTAATAATTGAAGTTCTAATTTTCCTCGAATTTGTAATGAAAAGCACAGTGTCGGGTGAATTACTTATTCAGTCCCTCAAACTATTAGCGCCCTCACTACGTTACGGGCGCCAAAACCCGTCTCGCGACTAAATAAATAATTTTCGCCCCTTGGATAACAATGTACTATTATGCTGGCCTATTCTGTACAGACCTCAAAAACATAGATATATCTGAAGGACTAACTATGAGGAAGGTAAACACATTACAGGCTGGAACTACGCTATATAACTAAGTACCTAATTTCTGAATAAAGTGGACATGATGACTCTATATGGGTTCCGTTTTTTACCTTTCGGTTACGGAATCCTAAAAAGTGAAGTTGACTGCTGTAGGTCTACACAAAAAATGCGTCTGTAATTTTCCAGTTATTAAAATAACGTGTTGATTTGTTTCAGGCAAGATTTAACCCCATGTTCTGGAATCGCTACATTCATGAAAGGATACCAAGGCCGTTGCAAACAGAAATACGTGTACCGCAAAATGCGCTTACTGCACGGGGATGAAGAGCAGTCACTAAAAGTACCCAGTTGTTGCTCGTGTGTTGCCAGACATATCATAAATTAATATAGAACAGTTCATGAAATGTGTGTTGTGTGAATTATGACTAATTTATATTAGAATGAGGATTGGTGATTTTGTTCTTCAGTTCTTCCTTTGGACAATTTACAACGGAGACGGAGAATGTAAACCAGTATAAACACCGTTTAATCTATTGTAAACTATTATACTATTTAATCATCTGCCTAGTCGATTACGAATTATTGTAAAATGTATTTTATTGTCTTACTGATGTAAGACTTCTGCAGTGGAATAGTCCTATTAAAAGCTGTGAACCTGTGTAAAATAGCTGAATAGTATTTATCGATTCAAAGAACACTAACCTTCAAATATCTAAACAAATCATGGTAATCGCAGTTGGTTGTAGCAGATCTAAAAATGGTGATCATCAAACTTGTAGGGTTCAACATCTCTAAAAACTTATTGATGTGATATTACCTAATGCTTTTTTTCATGATGGATCAATGAATCAACCAGTATTCGCTAAATGTCCCATTGCTCACATTTAGCGAATACGGGTTGATTAAACCTCAACCGAATTTCAATTCATAGTTTAAGTGCTACGCCTACTACGGTTACCTATAACTTTTTAAATGCTTAGTAATTGAATAAAAGCAAATAAAGCTTTTGTTTATTTTTTGGTACGTTTTCATTCTCAAACTTAGCTAAGAGGCTATTTAATTAGTCATTACAATTTATTATACTTTTACGTAACTGTACCTAAATATTTAAAACCCTTACAGGGGTTGGACATGTTTGTACTTAATTGTCTAACGATATCAATAAAATTACTTTAAGATAAATATTTTATAGAACTAGACATTCCACCAACCAATTATAAGGATAGTTTATCTAAAACGCGTCATGTGACATGCGTCATTTTGTTTAATTACTTTGATTTTTTTTTATATAATATGCATATTTTGTATTTTTTGGGTAATCATTATGTGCCTATTAATTGTAGATAATGATTTCTGTCGACAAGTATAGACTAATCTCATTCAATAATTGCTGACCAAGTTATTATTTTTATCGAAATAAAAGTATGTAAACAAAATGTATGTACCTACTTACGAGGACAGATTTAGTCATTTCTAAGAATAAACATTGTCTAGATTAAAAAACAATAAACGAATGTCAATTTAAACTGGTTTTTAATGTTTCTTGCCCGTTAACATTAAGTGGCGTATGACCTTCACATTTATTTACTGCTGACAGTTAAATAAACATACTTTATTTTATGACTTGCCTACCTGTGCTAAATGATATAATTACACGCAGCTCCACTCACTGGTTACGTATACGCACAGTTAAGATAATAATAATAATAATAATAATAATAATAATAATAAAATTCATTTATTTCTCACCACAATATTTAAAGAGATTACATGGAGATATTGTTTAGTTATTATAATAAACTCCAATATTGTGGGAGACTGGTGCCTAAGCTAGGCTAATGGCCTGTGTTATAGGACACCAGGTCCCCACCCTGAATAACAAAGTCAGGTCGTACTAGTGCAATACACCTTTAGTTGCGGCAGGTTCAGTGTTGTGGGAGGTAAGTAATATGAGAGTGTGTTGGGTGTAACTGAAGTATGTGTGTGTGTGTGTGTATGTGTGTGGGTGTGTTTGTGTATAAATGTGTTTGTGTGGTGTTAGATTGTTTTTCGCGTAGATTTTGGTGTTATACTCGTAGAGAATAGTTATAAAAGGTATATTATAACTTAAAGGACTATGAGTTAACTATAAGGACACGTTCGGTACTATCGTAAGATAAGTCCTGGAGCCAATTGGTAAGTTTGGTTATCAATGTACTTCTGGTAAGAGGATATATATGGAGAAGACGATGGATTTTATTATAAATTCTAACACTGAGTACGTCGAAGTGGTGGCCCGCAAATGAAGTTCGACATTGGGTAGGATTGCAGACTGGATGACCTTTGCGTTTCCTTAAAAAATTGTAGTCAAGAGGAAGCAAAGAATGACGTCGTAAAACAGCACGCAGAATGAACAGTTGGCGCACTGTTAGGACCTTTGACTCAGAGTAGAGCAGAGCGGTTGAATAATCTCTCCGTTTGAACTGCATAACTTTTAGGACTGCCCTTTGGGCTCGTTCAACCTGGATTAGGTGAGTTTTGCAGGTTCCTCCCCATGCAGAAATGCAGTAAGTGAGAACAGAGACACACAGGCTCTGGTACACAAGAAAAAGAGTTTCTCGATCAGCAGAGTGTCTGAGTTCTTTGAAAATATATAAAAATTTCCTAATTCGCGAGCAGAGTGCTTCAGTATGGGGACGCCAGCTAAGGTGCCTATCAATTTGAACTCCGAGGTATTTGGTACTTGGAACCAGTGATAGGGTCAGGCAAATGCAAGCATCTGGACTGTGATCCAAACAATTCTGGCAAGTGTGGGCCTTGACAATATTAGTACCCACAGGAGGCATGATCGTGTGAGGGAGAGAGAAGCGAATAACCTTAGTTTTTTCGATGTTAAGGGTTAACAAATTCTCAGAGAGCCATGTCATCACTCGTTGAACCGACCGCTCCGCCCTCAATCTGCAGTCATCCCAGTTATCATCATAAATGATCAGTGCCGTGTCATCCGCGTAGGTGAATATATCGCAGTTAGGTATTGACAGGCGGCACAAATCATTTATGTAGAGTAAAAAGAGGGTGGGTCCCAAAATACTGCCCTGTGGCACACCGAATTTGATGCTCATATAGCCACTATACAATGACTCGATTCTAACACATTG
This sequence comes from Diarsia rubi, assembly GCA_932274075.1. Classification (NCBI taxonomy): domain Eukaryota; kingdom Metazoa; phylum Arthropoda; class Insecta; order Lepidoptera; family Noctuidae; genus Diarsia; species Diarsia rubi. The sequence continues at coordinate 18,085,911 of OW026417.1, read as the reverse complement.
CGAACGATTTGTCAGATAGTCTGAGAAGATCCCAAGTGCGACTCCGCGTATTCCAATGCCCTCCATTTTAGAAATGAGTATAGGTACAGAAACCCAGTCAAACGCCTTTGACAAGTCAAGAAAGACACCGAAGCATTTCAATCCCTCATCCAACTTGCGTACCACCGTACCTGTAAGGTCAAGAACAGCATCCTCAGTAGAGATTCCCTGTCTGAAACCATACTGATTATTTGCTAGTAGCTTATATTTCGAGAGATATGTGGTAAGACACTTGTTAAGTAGTTTTTCAAGTACTTTAGACAGGGAACTCAAAACAGAGATTGGCCGGTAATTGGTGACATTGGATCTGTCTCCATTCTTAAAGATTGGGTGGACAACAGCCTTCTTGAACGCCCCAGGAAAAGTACCCGTCTCAATAGCGCGGTTGCAGACGTGTGTAATGGGAACTGCTAGGACGGAGCTAGACTGCTTGAGAACACTGGCAGGGATATTGTCATAGCCAGTGGCGCAGTCACTGCGTAGGCTGTCGATAACCCCTTTCACTTGCATTTCGTCGACCGGCATGATGACAAGCGAATTGCTTGGCGGGGGTTGTGATGAGCGGTCAACATAAAGGGATTCAGGAGGAGATTTAATTTTTGAGGCTAGATCTTCACCCACACCAACAAAAAAGCTATTTACGCGGTTAATAGATATTTTGGCGTCTGTCGAGGTTTGCAGAAGCGCACTTGATGACTGCGGAAGAGAGTTTTGGTTTATTATGCCCTTAATAGCTTTCCATGTGGCCTTGGTATTGTTTTTGGCTTTAAGAAGTTCATTTTTGTCGTACGATCTTTTCAATTTTTTTAAAAGATTATTGAGGAAATTTCGGTAACGGGCATAAGTTGTTCTATGAATATCGTTATCAGGGGATGATTTAGATTTTTTGTGAAGCCGGTCTCGGTTTCTGATGCAGCGAACTAAGCCAGGGGTCATCCACGGCTTGAGAATCCTGCATTTCCTTGAGACTCGAGTGGTATAGCTATGTTTTGTAATAACACCTTGTATAGTAGATATAAGTAGATCTGCGGCAAGATTACAGTCTTGTTCACTTAGTACATGACTGAAGTCAGTGCTATCCAGTGATTCCTTAATGTCTGAAAAATTATAGCGGAGCACGTTAGCTGATTTCTTCGCTGCGGATATGTTCTTCATGTCTAGACAAAGGATGACTGGGAGGTGGTCGGTGATATGGCTGTCAAGGACTATTACTGTGGCAAGGCGTTTGGATTTTAAAAGTACGTGATCTAGGCAATTGCCTGATCTTGTGGGGAGCACATGAGCAGGCAAAAGACCCAAAGAGGCACACGTGGTGAGATAGTTGCTCGAGTGGCGATCGTGATTGTCTGGTTTAATATCGATGTTCATATCGCCAATCAGAACTACATTGTTATAGCGATTTACTGATTGTGCTACATTTTCGAGGCTTCGGTAAAAATTTTCAAGGTCGCTAAAAGATGGGGAGCGATATACGCAAATGATTACTGTGTCACCTATTGCACAGATGAGGCAATTTGAGTCGCAGAATGAGGGTTCAAGATACGTGCAATTTAAAGAGGTCTTAGTGTAAATCACCACGCCATCGTTCTGCGACCTGTTGTCAGTCGTTGCGGAAAAAGAGTAACCCTGCAAATAAGGAAGGGGCCCTGAAACCCTTAGCCAACACTCGGTTAAAATGATAATGTCAAATTCTATTTTTGTGGTTGTTAGCATCGTGATAAATTGGTCAAAGTTCTTTCTAAGGCTTCTAATATTAATATGAATCATTTTTAAATTACTATTCGGTTGCTTAATAAAGTCTAAACATCGTTCGGGGGGGCATAGATGAGAACAGGCTATGGAGATATCGTCTATTTCATTAGATAATGTATTGATATGATTAGCCATTAATTGCTAGAAGAATGAGGCAGCGGCTGATATTTGCTGTATGTTTTTTTTTTTTTTTTTTGGACTGGTAAGCAGATCTAGTAGGGGGGTGTGAAAGATGGCTCTGGTTGCTAACGCGAGAGAATGAGTGGGTGTGAAGTAATGGCGTGTGTACGATGTGTATAAAGTGTATAAACAATAAAAAGTAATGAACAGTAATACGAAAACTACAGGTTAATACAGTGAAAAAAGTAATGCATGCATAAAGAAAGGGTTCAAAATGTAACGGGCGCAGTCATTGTTGTTGCAGTATCATAGTGAGACACTTCTCTGTTTTGATCTCGACCGGTTTGTCTGCTGGGCCCTTACGCAGAAGAATTCTCCCATTCGAGTACCAACTGGAGTAGTTGTGTGTTTTTGCAAACCGGCGAGTCTCATATAGCAGTTTTTTGACAGTTGGGGGTAAGTGTTCATCAATATACACAGGTTTCCTGTCGCCTGCGATGCCAATAGTCTGTGTGTTAAACTTATCTGGTATGGGACGCTCTTTGTTAAATGTTCGAGCTTTAGCTAGGAGATCATTTCGTGTGCTGACGCAGCAAAACTCAGCGACTATCGGTCTACATAATCCCGGTTTCCCAGGTATGCGGTATATATCTCGAAAAGCGGAGGCCGGGATGTCCATGCCAAGAACATTTCCCACAGTATTTAAAATGGAAATAAGGTCCTGAGCCTGTTCATTTTCCTTAATCGGAATATTGCGAAGCTCGATAGTTGCTTGACGCGACTGGAAGTGTAGGTCTTGTATTTGCTTTTGTAATCGGCATATATATTCCGAGTTTACACTTTTTTCCATTTCTAGCTTTGAAACCTTGCTGATGATGTCTTCATGCTGCTTATTCATAAATTCCATGCTACGTTCAATCTCGAAGTTTGTCGTCTGATTAGAGAGGCACTGTTTTTTAAGCTCAGACACATCGCTGACTAGTTTTGATAATATGACGTCTTGGTCTGTTTTCCAAGATGATAACAATTGATCGTGTTCAGTCTTCCATTTTGTCAGCATGTCAATAAGCTCAGCTTTAAAATCATTTAATGCTGGCCTAAGTTCAGAATCCATTTCTTTATTCGGAGAGAAGGTCCGTTGGCGCTTGTATCGTACGGTAATATTGCTTCCGTCCGAGTTTTGGGAAGTAGTAGCAGACATTAAGTCTGATTCAGACAGTGATTGCCCTGACGTCAGAGTTGGTTTGAGTGTTTGAGGCGGACTTCGATGCATCTTCTAGGCGTAGAATCGGAATACGGTGAGAGAGAATAAACTGCTAATATTATGTTCCAAAGATTGTGCTAATTCCTTATTGCAAACTGCGGGCGGCTTCGGAAATAATAATTTAGATAATACAAAAAGAGGCCGGGCGGGTCGGATTCGATCCCGAGTCGTCGTTAACACAGAGTAACGCGCTATACCGCTGCGCCACGAGTACGGTAACCAACACGTCGAAATTAATGTGTGCTTTACTACGTATGGCAGTGGCGATTAGTGTAGCTCCGACGACTCCTTTGTTTGGTTACTGGGGTCAAAGTCTAAAACGGTAGCCACATTTAAACTTTTCGTTCGTTGTGATTTTTTAAACTGTTTACACACAAGGTTGTAGTGGTCCTTTCACTGAGATTTTTCACACAAACGTCACTTATATGTTATAGATGATCACTGCAATGTTTTATAGTTATTTGAACACTTTATTCACGACTTTTGGATTTTAAAACACAGAGGCGATCGAGAGTACGTGTGTTCACGTTGACGTCGCGCGGGGGGGGAAAGAAGATCAGAGTATTACCTATTGATATTGTTCATAATATAGCAAGAATGAAAGCATTATTATTCCGGATGCTCATCTGTATACAGTAGGTAGGTACCTAAACAGATACCATCTATAATATAATGGGAACTAATAAGTCAAGCCACAGATTTTTTTATTAGCCATGGGATCAAACTTCTAATTTAATAAGTAAGCCACGGGAAAATGAGATAGCCTCTAATAAACTAATTCGTCTTTTTTACAATACCAACTGAATATCTTACAGAAAGCGTCAAATTAAGATCGTCAATTATTGTAACTGGTCCTTCTTATTTATACATAGCCACCTAATTTACTAACAGCCACGGAATTTAAACTTCATCACCATTTTACGTTATATAGCTTCAACATTAGGTCCTCAAAAAAATACAATTCAAACGACTATATACAATGTCATTTAGTATTACTTAGCATCTAAAACAATACATCAACTTCTTTTAAAAAAAGAGTCACTGCAAGACTTGGCGCGAGCGCAAAAGACGACAGCGACCGGCCATTTGCACCAATCAGAGAGCGCAATAGCAATTCAATTAATGTACTGACGAGTTAGCCACGTGTACTTATTTTTGGCGTTCGCGCGTTCATATTGCAATTGTTTCGGGTAGATATTTGAATGTCAAGCATGAAAATACCTAAAATTGTTATACCCAAGATACACTATTATATAATAATAGACTATTAGACGTACTAGTTACAGAAAGGTTTTTACCATTTTGTCTAATTGACTAGTCACAGGCAGATTGTATGATTCGTCGTTGTAAACTGAGGGAAATAACTGAGGGAAGGTTAAAACTGTGACCAAACGCGAGCGTGCCGAGCGAGCGAAGCGAGCGGTGCCCCGGCAGCGGTCGGCGAGCGCTACTTCCGAGTTGCTCGCAGAAATGTTTTCACAACTGTCTGATTATCCGATATAAATAAAGTTTTATAGCGATTTTGACGATAACTTTTGTAGCACAACATGTAAATAAATATCGATGTTTAGGACATTCGATACTCTGGACTTCAAAATGTAATTAATTAAATATTCTGAACTTCGATATTTAAGCCTGTCGATGTCACGACAGTAGTTTCCACGTACTATTAGTGGCCATAACTTACTATTTGATGACAATTTTAGATACATTTAGACGATGAATTAATTGGGGATGAGTTACATTTTAAACATACTGAGTTAAAGAATTAGAAGCTATAAAATATATTTTGTGCTGCCAAATGTTAATATTTTAGATGTTCCTACTGTTTGAATGCATGTTACAAATTTTGATGCTAATAAAAAAGGACATACATACATACACGCCAAACACATAACCCTCCTTTTGGGCTTCGCCGCAGTCGGGTAAAAAATAACCATCATGCTGAGTTATATTTAAAGTGGCTCAGATAGAAGATAACTATAGTGGCTATGATAGTATTATGTATTTAGATGCTCGTTAATTGTTGCTGACTTAGTAATTTAGAAGGCAATGTAGTTTTTTAGAGGCGAATAATGCTTTTAAAAAGAAGCCGGTTTAATTAGCACCCTTATACATATTATTATGATATCAGTCTAACAATAAATTATATACAATGTGGAGCAGGACGATTGACATTCCTCTAAACCACGTAAAGAAAGGCATGCTCTTGACCCGTATACAAAAAATCAATCAAATCCAATGACTACTTTAGCCACAGGAAATTATTTTTCATTTTCTTATTTTTCAACATGATGTAGATCGGAGTCCGTAATAATAGGTAAACATTGTAAGGTCAGGAACCTGTGCAAAAACCTACGATTCTATTCTCAACGTCTCAATACGCTTGAAAGACAGAGAAAGGTGTCATACGATCCCACTCTGACGCGCCCCGCACACTCCCACAAAATACTACAATTATAAAGAAAAAGTAATATTACTTACGCAAATAATGCATTAGTGGTGCATAGAAAATTGCGAGTGTGTGTGTGAGCGGAATTTTTTTCGGCAAAAAGTCCTTGACTCGGTAACTATGTCAGTCAGTGCATAGCGGCGCCCTTTGAGGAGAGCACACGCCTACTTTTTTTATCACAAGACGAGCCGCGCGCGCATTGTCGTGATTTTATGAAAAGTTTGTTGTTATTGTGATTAAAGACGATTTATGATATTTGGATTAGTGCATAGGTTACTGTGACTTATTGGTGTTAGTGTAATATTAGTTATTTAGGCATTTATTAGGTAGCTAGTTTTGTGATTTAGGTTAAGTTAGTAAGTTTTTTAGTTTAATTATGCCTCAAATAAGGTTTTAAGTGATTAATTATTCAATCAGTGATCTTTTATTAATTAACAACTCGCAACTTAGTGAGTTTATGCCGCTGATTTGTTGTTCTCCGATAAAAAGTACCTACGCCCAACATCGCCGCCGCTCGCTGCACCCCGCGCACTAGGTCAGTGACTTTTCGTAGTTAAAGCGTGTTTACTTTTTATGCAGTTGATTCTGCTATTTATTTTGTTTGAAAATTGCAATTTTTAAATTTTCCACTAACTACTAATCTTCGTGTTTTAAAATGTTTCGATGGACTAGTACAGTGCTAGTTTTAATTTAATGTCGTAGTTCCAGATCCACATTGTATACAAGCTTGTATTTACCTGGCGCATGGTGTTAGGCTCATATTTTACTTACTGTTTAAGCAGTACAGTTTAATGTTTTTGTGTTTGTTTGTCATTGGCCCCTGTGATGTTTGATGCGTATTTCTAAGTTATCTTGCGTCGATCTGCTAAAAGAAAAGGTTATTTGTGTACTTCAATTCCTATTCATTGATATTCAAAGGAAATATGGCATCACAAGCTAGGATTTACATGATTTATAAAAATGTTACAGTGGTCGTAAACATTTTTGTAAATTTACTTGTAGTAGGTCATTTGTTTGTAGATAATCAGCAAGAAGACGAAATTTCCTAAATTTATGTAGTCAGGCATTATTCACTGATCAAGATAACAATAAAGAGAATGTTTTTTTTTCCTGAAAGTAGTTAATCGATTTTGCATATTTCAAAGAAGCGTAAATTGGGGAACATTTACCACTTTGGAAGTAGGTATCCGTCTATCTTTCAAACAATTGACTTTGACAAAAAATGGTTTTAGGAAACTCCATTTCACGCACGTATCGGTATTTTTTTTTTGTTTAATTTTCATGTATAAAGAGCCCCTTAATCTTTTATCTTTTTTACCCGACTGCGGCGAAGCCCAAAAGGAAGGTTATTATTTTTGTATAAAAATTTCAAAGCCGTTCACAGAATACTTCCACACACACAGAATACCTACTAAGGGACTACTGTGTAGTCCAAATAGTTTCGAAACAAAGTGGCTGTGACATATACCTAGACAAACAGACCGATATGATTTTTTTGCCATTCGGCTACGGAACCCTATTTTTTATTTATTTATATAGCATTACGACAATATACAGGCAACCGTTTCCACGTCGGTGTTCCTTCCACCCCGTATGATGCAAACTGTTTCCAAAGGTTTGCTATCCCTGACTTACAAAATAAATGCGACCACTACCTACTTATAGTCTTAAAACAACAGTATATAGGGTGTAAAAGTACCCTTTTTTTTTTTGGTGGGTGTAAAACCATCGAATAACCCCTCCCGCTCTTGGGCAGAGCGAAAGGGAGTGTCAGACTTCTACTGACTAAAAACCACCCATGTTCCTTCTTCGCCCTCTATGTCGAGGCCGCGATAACCGGTGGACTACCCGCGGCCCTGTAAAAGTACCCTTAACGCAAACGAAGGGCACTTGTTCTACCCACCACTGCAATCAATTTTTTGTTCTAGACCATACCTGGGAACCCCCTAGTTACGGAGATATTGGGGGTCAAAGTTCTAAATTTTGCACAGCTGTTGTTGTAAATACCAGTTTTTCAGGTTATAACTTCACTTAAATTACCTCCATGACCCTTTTACTATTCAAAGCATCCACTAGCACAATGTTTTGAGAGTGCTACATTGAGTTTTACCGTAAAATGAGATTTTTGACCCCAAAGAACAAAGTCGTTTCCCAGCAAAAAATTTTGCATAGGGGTAGGTACTTAGTTTGATGTACAGAATGCTTGGTTGACGTATGTGTGAAGGATTAATTTACACCCTGTATACGCGGTTACACATAACTCAATCCATTTTTTTTTTTGTAAAAACAATGACTGTAGTTACTTAGTAAAAACTTTCTCTGCTACCGATTTAGGCGCTAAAGCAATAATTTTACTTACCTTATATTAGCACCCTTTTAATTTTATTTCTCTTCACTTTAATCATCATTAACTTCCTGATAAGTTACCTAAGTACTTGAAGTCAGGGCAACACGTTTTTTTTTCTTCTTTCTTCAGTGCATGCTATCATTTTACTCCGTTTTTTCATTCCATTCCTCACACTCTCTATCCATCGTTTCCTTGATTTTCCATTCCCTCTCCATCGATCAACATTCACTTTACTACCTACCTATTTTAATTTCGTAAAATACAACTAGCAACTCAACAAGCTAAATCGTTACTGGAAATATGAAATAACGTTAGGGACATTTTGTCTAAAATGAGTTATAATATCGTTGGTTTCAGAATTTTTAGCTCTATCGATTGGTATATTTAAAATCTCGATATCTTAAAAAAATGCCCTTTACATCACATATTTTCCGTAGGCCTAGAACATTTTTTTTCTAGAAACTGGCTGTACTTATATGACATTTTTTTTTTTTTATAAAAAATAATGTAAGTCTCTTTACTCCCAGTATTTGGTATTTACATTAAATCAAAATCGAGTACATTTTACAACATGTCATTTAAGTTATTCCTTAATTTGAGATGTTTTATTATTGTCTTTAGTGTTCCCTGAGAAGGTACAAATACTTTAATGTCCCTTACATTAAATTGTGACTAAACTATCATAATTATATTGACCCTTACGTTAATTTGTCAGCATCGAAAAGTCATTTGGATTGCAAATTAACCCATCTAAATCAGGCTATGGTTATAGGGAACCGATTTTTTCGTGGTGCAGCTGTTGTTGCATCCTTAAAACCTCTGTACCTCGATGGTATTCGCATCGACTACACAGATACAGCTAAAGATCTGGGTGTAACCATTGATTCTAATTTGTCGTGGCGAGCTCAAGTCAACGAGGTCAGTCGTAAAGTACATTTTTCACTTCATTCACTGAAATGCCTTTATAGTCTGCTGCTGTTGAAAACTAAAATCTCCTTGACTCAAACACTCATTCAGCCGATTATAGATTATGCCGACGCCTGTTACCTGAATGCTACTGAGGAGCTATTAAATAAGCTTGAGCGCTTGCAAAATTTAAGTATTCGCTTTATTTTTGGTCTGCGTAAATAATAATATGACCACATTTCTCACCTTCGCAAACAACTCAAGTGGCTCCCAATCCGCCTTCGCAGGAACACAAGGATCCTATGTCTTCTCTTCAATATTCTACTCAACCAGTCTTATCATTCTTACCTGCGTGAGCGATTCTCTTATGACGCACCATGTAGATCGCACCTTCGAACCCTACTTAAATCCCATCCTCATAAATCCAGCTATTTTTCATATTCCTTCTCTGTCCATGCTGTAAGGTTGTGAAACTCACTTCCGCCTAGCATTCGAGATTTAAAGCTTAAAACACCTTTCCTCTCCAGTATGATTTATTATATTTTACATATATATTTTATTTGTGCATCTTAGGATTATGTATATATTTATCTATATGTATTATTTTAGGTTAAGTTAGTTAAGGCATTTATACACATTATTATATTCCTTTTCTCACACACTATCAGTTCTTCTTCATTTCTCGTTTAGCAGGTCTGGTGGCAGAAATTTCTTGAGAAATAAGCAGTATACCTTTGTACTCATATATTATTTTATGTTATTTTCCTGTGCTGTCTACTGTGTGTACATAAATAGTAAAATAAATAAAATAGAACTCTGCAAAGAAATGCAAACTGGAAGAACGACAGTGAAGGGTACAGGGAAGGGCATGGGCCTTGCAAAGAATGATCAGTCCGAATTAGAAAGTACCAGAAATCTTGCTGCCCAGTAGCATAGACAGCTTACAATTTCTGTATGGAAAGACTGCCAATTTCAGTTCCAAAGTTTAAAGAACTCAAAAAATTATGTGACAATGGTATAATTCCAAATAAGTTTCACAATGAATATTTGAATCTTCCCTAGAAGAGTTTCATTAAAGATAGGCTCAATGACACCGACGAAGATGAGACTGATAAAGATAATGACTAATTTTTGAATTTAACTGTAGGCTTTCTATTGAGGAAGAAGTTAATTTGTTTTGTTTTATGTTTATTATTTATTTATTTATTTTACTATTTATGTACACACAGTAGACAACACAGAAAAATAACAAAATATAACATTTGAGTACAAAGGTACTGCTTATTTCTTAAGAAATTTGTTAACCTATATAATAATAAATATACATTTATGAGAATAATAATATACAATTAATATAAATACACAATGCTAATATTTATAAACAAAATATATATATGTAGGTACATAAAAAAAAAGTCATAATGGAGAAGAAAGGTAATATTCTTTCACTTTGGTTTGGAACAGTGAAATAGTCTTCAGGTCTCGAATGCTAGGCGGAAGTGAGTTCCACAACCTTACAGCATGGACAGAGAAGGAATAGGAGTAACAACAATAGGAGTATGAGGAGGGAATTTAAGTATGGATCTAAGGTGAGATCTACACGGAGCGTCAGTGGAGCGGGCATAAGAAAAACGCTCGCGCAGGTAAGAAGGATAGGACGGGTTGTGTAGGATATTGAAGAGGATACATAGCATCCTAATGTTTCGCGAAGGTGGATTAGGAGCCACTTAAGTTCTTTGCGAAGGTGAGAGACGTGTTCATAAATAAAACGAATACATAAATTTTCCCAGCGCTTAAGCTTATTTAATAGCTCCTCAGTAGCAACCAGGTTTAATGATTACTATTTACTTAAGAAGACTGATTTTTTTATATTGTTTATTTTTTAAGTGAATTTTATTTTTCTTTTGATACAATGAGTCTAATTTTAGTAAGCAAAAATAGCTATTTTTTATTGTGATTAAAAACAGAATTTAATAATGTTATACGTAACATAATTTACGAGAGTACCTAAATTGCGTTTATAAAAGAGGATTAGTGAGCACAAATAAAAGTTTTGATATATTTTATTCGTTTATTTTTTATCCTTAGGAGTCAGCAAGTAGTTTTAAACTGTATGGCGTAGGCATAGTAGGTCACGAATGTATAAAATTCTATTTTTTATATTTTTGTTAACAGCATTAACATTATTACAAAAGTGGTTAAACCTGGGTTTAACTTAGACTTGGTTTATCTCGCATGCCGTCTCACTTCGATAATATTCAAAAGAAAGTGACGGCATGCGAGATAAACCAAGTCTAAGTTAAACCCAGGTTTAACCACTTTTGTAATAAGGCCGTATATGTTTATTTCCTAGTGTCCCATACATCAATGCCGTTTATTTACTTACCTATAGGGTCACCTGTCCAACATTGAAACAATCGTACACAGTGAAACTTTGCGATATTTCTAAAATGCGACGTTGCCAGATAGAGCAGGATAGCAAGAAAGGACCTTCTCAGGCCCCCCCGCACACGCCCAGTTTGCGAGCGCGCCGCGTGGAAGAGGTCGTCTCTAGTGACGCATATCGAATATTGCTGCGAAAAAGTAAGAATTTTTGGTCATATTTGGTGATTTTTTAGCAAATTATAGAAGATCATTTCGTATTGTTCAATATTACGTTGCATTCTGTACGTTTCAAAGTGTCTTTTGACTTAAGTCTGTATGAAAATAGTTCACTCTTTGTTGCAATTTTTATTTATGTTATAAAAAAATACCATGTTGGTTTACAATGAAACAAAAGTATGTTGTATACAATAAAACAGTGTGTCATTGTGTACTATCTTGTTTCATTGTAGGCCATGTGGAAAATAACAATAACGATATTTTTTCTAAACACAAGCAACTTTCTTAAAGCTTTTTATTGGCTATCTACAGTAACTACCTACTTTGTAGTTATTTTATTTATTATTTTTCAGATGGCACGTAGTAAAGCTATTATAAGAAAAAAAGGAGATCATTCGGCAGCTAACATGCTTAAAGCTATGGCAGGGATGGAGTCTAAGAAAAGCTGCTATAGTGAATGCAGTGTTCATTACCCCACACTATTCCGGTATGTTAAAAAGAATAAAAATGTCAGTGACACGGATTTGAAGAATCAAAGGTTAATTCCAAACTATAGTGGATAACAGAGTGTTTACAGAAGACCAAGAAGCTCCAAAGATTGCGCGTCAAAATTTTATGGTCTTTCTAGTAAAGACGTTCGCATCGTTGCGTACCAGATGGCTCATATAAATAATATTAAATTTCCTATAATGAGACTGCAACTCGTACAACATAGACTATTTAGAAGAAGAGAGTAAATATTAGATTGTTTTAAGCCAAAAAAGTCTTAGGTACCTACCTACTTATTTGTTTTGAAATTTTATTAGTTTTTAAGACCTGTAAGACAGAGACAGGGTGATTGTTTTTTTGTTAAACCTGAACCAGCAGGTATATTACCCTGGAATTGTTAATGTTTAAGTCTGATTAATATCGTAGATAATAATTACTATGAATAAAACATTACTTTCATTTAAATTTCTTTAATTTAATGCATAGATACCTACCTGGGTTGATTAAAAGCAAACAAAACACTACCTACTAATAATACTGTTTCATTGTTGCTTAGCCTTGTTTCATTGTAAAAATGCAGGTGTTTCATTGAATACACATATATGGACACAATGAAACAAAGTTCATTTTTAAAAAAAAGTTTTTTTATGCATAAATTATAAAAGTACAGTAAAAAATTATAATACGATGAGATAACTAATTAAATTGTCTATCTTGATGCAAAAAATTAGATTCCTAACTTAAGAAACGGCAGAGACAGGATGGTTTGAAATTTTGGTGTTTCATTTGTGAACAGGTGACCCTACCTATCTAAAATTTTGTAAACGTATATCACTCGTATTCATTATTATTTAACATATGGGACATGCTATCTTTGAAACTGTAGGCTTTATTGATTTTGTTCTATTTTAGCTTTAAAGAATGAAGAAATCTAAGAAACTTTGTCCTAGACACTTTTTACATAAAACATATATTAGTTAAAAAATTATTGCCAGTTTTGTAAAAAAATATCTCTTATTTTTGCTCTCCTGAAAAACTTAGTTTTGTCGCTTACGTTATTTCATATTTCCAGTATCGAAATGTTAAATATCAGTCTCATTATTACTTACTTGAAATAATTGTTCAAGAAGCCCGCGTCTTTTCTTCTTTTTGCTTAGTTCAGAAAACTAAAACAATTTTATGTCGACTGCTTTAGAAAAAGTTATCAACAGCCAGTGATATTAGCATTATTTTATTATTCGTTACTTATAAAATTAATTGAGTACTATATCATTAAATTTTTGTATCAGTTGACAGTTTTTTTATTATTTTATCATTTAAGATTTCCCATTAACAATAACCTGTGCTAAAAAGACCAAGTAGCTTGGCTACTTTTAAAAAAAGTTGCAAAAAGGGAATGTCAAGTTTATTTTGTCCAAGATCATTCTGGAAAAAAAAGCGCGGGAAATTCGTAACCAAAGGGCGCCTTTTTTAAAACAAATTTTCAAATAATTTATTTTATTCATTTATAAGTTTATTTGCTTGATTCTCTCATGATGGGGAAGAAAGGGAATCCTAAGAAAAGAAAAAAAGAAGATAATTTGTCTTCTGCTCCACCATTGGTGTCCTCTGAAGACGACGGTGGAGCCTCAAGCTCTTCAGAGGAATCTGTACCTGTTGAAGGAAAGGATAAGTATCGGGAATTTCGGATTCCTGACTACATAAGGTCATATCCTGAAAACGGAGGCAATTTTGAATATGTTGTGTTTTTAGAAAGCATCGATTTAGTCCCGATCGGTGATAGAGACATGATGTCCCTATCAACCAACATTTAAAAATATAATAAGGGCGTAAAACAATTGTTACGCATGAATAGATACAAAATTGGTGTAATTTTCGAACGTCCTGGATTAGCCAATGCGGCGTTAATAGAAAATTCCTAGATGGCTATAAATTAAAAGCCAGTATTCCTGCAGCCGCTACGGAGAATACAGGTGTTATCATGCATGTTCCCATTGATCTCAGCAACGAAGCCAACGAACACATCTACAATGTAATAACCAGCACAAAGAATATTATTTCTATTAGAAGATTTATGCGTCGCACTATTTCAGAAGGAGGGGGGGTGTCCTTTCAGCCTACGAAGACGGTGTCCATCACATTCTCGTGTGCAGCGATACCCGACAGTGTAGACCTGAACAGCTGGCGGTTCGAAGTTCGTCCGTACATTCCGCCGGTAAAACAATGCTTGAAGTGTCTAAGGTATGGCCATATAGCTAAATTCTGTAAGAACTCACAAAGATGTTCCATATGTACCAAGGATCATAATTATAAAGAATGCCAAATACCTTCAACTGAGGCAACATGTTGCCACTGTCAAGGTAAACATGTAGCAATTTCGTCACAGTGCCCAGTCAAACAACAAAAAGTGCAAGAAAACAAAAACAAAATTAATAAAAAATCATATGCAGATTTATTTAATGAAAAGTCATTTCCATCTCTTTCAAAGTCTAGTCCTGCTAAACAATTACAGTCACTAGTTGAAACAGAACCAATTTTAAATATTTTAATACAGACAATAGTAACATTAATTTCTCAAAATAAAAATAATGAAAAGAGTATTTGCACTCAAAGCATAAAAGATGTTCTATTATCAAAAATTCAGAATAATATAAATAAACCTTAATATTATGGATCAGCTAAATATAGTTCAGTGGAATGCCCAGAGCATCAATAGTAACAAACATACTTTTTCGTATTTTTTACATGAGTTCAACATACATGTAGCTTTACTGTGTGAGACTTGGCTCAAGCCTCACATGAGATTTAGTATTAAAGGATATAATATAGTAAGATTAGACTCAGGTAATACACACAATGGTGTAGCTATTTTAATACATAACAGTTTACAATTTAGTAAAATAGATACTTTATATGATGATTCCATACAAAATATAGCAATTCGTTTAAAATATGGCAATAATAAAGAAATTTCACTAGTCAGTTTTTATAGTCCCGGAAACGCTCCATTTACTAAGTATAAGTTTGATAATTTAATTCGTAGTATTCCTGGTCCTCTCTTGGTGGGTGGAGATTTCAATGCACATCATTCGGCCTGGGGATGTAACAGTGTAAACATTCGCGGCCGAGAGGTGCTTGAAATCATTAATGACCATAATTTGGTTTTATTAAATGATGGAGAAATGACTACCGTAGGCTCTGATACGTGGCAAAGAAATGCACTTGATTTAACTGTAGTATCAACTTCAATATCATTGTCTTGTAACTGGTCTGTTCATGACGATCCGTTAGGTAGTTACCATTTGCCTGTAATTACAAGGGTACTTATTAATAACAATTATAATATCTCACATGATACAGAAACTTCAAATTTACCAAAACATTTTAATTTTAACTTGGTTGATTGGGTAATATATAAGAAGAGTGTTGATAGTTTGATAGTCGATTTTAAAATTAATCAAGATAACCCACTACAGTCATATAATGACTTGATAAAGTTGTTAAATTTAGCTATTATTAAATCATTACCATCAACATTAAGACCTGCTACATCTTTTAATACAACATTAGTAAACAATAATCGTAAAAAACGCATCCCATTACCTTGGTGGAATTTGAATTGCACTAAAGCAGTAGAAGACTCTAGGAATGCCTTTATAGAAATTAAATACAATCCTACATTAGAAAAATATATTGAGTTTAAAAAATTACAAGCTCTTAAAAAGTTAGTTTTAAAAAGAGAAAGATATTTAAGTTGGATTTCTCTATGTGAGTCATTTAATAGAACTACTCCATTATCTAGAATTTGGCAAATTTCAAAAAGATTTAATAAAACATTTACACCTTCAAGTAATAATATTTCTTCTTGGGTATTCGATTTTCTTAAAAAATATACTCCAGATACAGTTGAGGGGCCATTTAAATCAATTCCTTATGAAGTAAAAGTTTCAGCACAATATGAATATTTAATTTATCCATTTTCTCTTCAGGAATTAAAATCTGCAATATCATTTAGACGTGATTCAGCTTTTGGCCTTGATGGAATACCATATAAAATGTTGAAGAATGTATCAATTAAGGCACTTTCTCATATACTAAGTGTTTTTAATTTACTTTGGCAGGAAATGATCATCCCTAATGAATGGAAAATAGACTGTCTCATCCCAGTACTTAAACCTAACAAAGTAAGACACAAAGCAGAATCATATAGACCAGTAGCATTAACATCATGCATGGGAAAAACCTTTGAACAATTAATTAAACAAAGACTAGAATTTTATATAGAAAGTAATAGCCTATTACCATCCAATCAATTTGGCTTTCGACGTGGTTGCTCCACTCGAGATAGCATTTCTCATTTGCAATTAGATATATATAATTCTAATAAAATGGACAATCATTTTGTTGGTGTGTTCTTTGATGTAGTGGGTGCATTCAACAACATCAATCTGCACATTTTGTGTGGTGAACTTCGTGCCCTTGGTATTCCTGAAAAAATTATAATATGGATCTTTAACTTTCTGCATGGTAGAGAGGTATATGTCAAAGTGAATAAATGTTTAATCGGGCCACGTTTTTCATACAAAGGGGTATGTCAAGGTGGCATCCTCAGTCCTTTGATTTATCTTCTTTATTTACATAGATTAAACATTGTACTTGGTATTGAAGTGGCAAATTTGCAGTTTGCAGATGATTTGGTTATTTATGCTTCAGGTTCAGATATAAGTTCTGTTGAAAGTATTTTAAACACAGCTTTAATTCGGCTAAAGAACTATTTTCATTATCTAAACTTGGACATTAGTCCAGAAAAATCTAAAGTTATAGTGTTTGGAGAGTGTGAAACAGACCTACATATTTATTACAATAATAGTGTTCTTCCAATAGTGAATGAAGTGAAGTTTCTGGGTATAATTTTTTCAAGCAACCTCTCATGGACTAAGTATGTTGATTATCTGTTAGGTAGAGCAAATAAAGCTTTTAATTTTGTTAAGTCACTGTCAATTGCAGCTGATCCTAAAATTTTGCTTATGTTATATAAATCCTTAGTCCGTAGTCATTTTGAATATGGATTTTTATGCTTTGGGTCTGATCAGAGATTGGTTCACAAATGGGAGATTCTTCAAAACCACAATCTTAGATGTGTAACTGGTGCAATGAAGACAACTCCAATTAATTCACTTCAAATTGAGTGTAACACTCCTCCTATGAAAATAAGATTTCAGTTTTTAAAATCCAAATACATTCTCAAACTTTTATTTTTCGAAAATCATCCTTTGTTAAAGAAAATATTATTTTATCATAGAGTATACAGTCCCTCTAATTTCGTAAATGTCCCCTACATATTTCATGACTTTTCTAATATAATCAGTATTGATGATCAATATCAAATTGAGAAATGTAAAGGCAGATGGCCATGTTACTCTGGTAATTATATTAGCAAATTCTGGCCCATGGACATTTACATTAACCGTGACCTACGGAGTAAAGAAGATGTATATCAGTTAATTGCAGAGTTCCCTGGGTACAGGCATATATTTACTGATGGATCCAAAAATAATAGAAATGTTTCGTTAGCCATATATCTACCTCATCTTACTGTTGGACATGGAGTTCGGTTACCTGGAGCCATGACTATATTTACAGCAGAATCTCTAGCCATTTTATCAGCTCTGCAGTATATACATGAAAAAAATCTTGGGCACACAACTTGGCTTATAGTGTCATGATTTTAGTATATTTTTGTCTTAATTTTAGTATATTTAAAAAGAAAAAGTTTAAATGGCAACACCGGTAACGACTTTATCTTGTCATATTAGCTAGAGAAAGGGTAATGTAGTGGGGTAGAGAGACTTGGCTTGGGTAAAACTTAGAATCGGCATTCATTCCTTGGCTAACCTCAGTGGTGTTAAGACTACTAGTAGAGCATAATTATGTACGATAGCTGATATGTACTTATTGTAATTGTTGAATATCGTTTGTGTAGTACGTACGTGGAGTAATTATAAGAAATATACACAAGTGTTGATTGGAGTTAAAGTGGTTTTATTATATTTCACAAGTGGGATACACCAAAAAGGTATGTAAAACTTTTAATGTGAATTGCTTGACCATAATTTGAAAAATAAAAACCGTTACACGCTCACTTTTGAAGAATTTACTATGAGGCATTCAATTATTAGAAATTGTGTTTGCTATGATTAAATATCTATCATATATTTTGAATTTAAATTAGCAACATTTGTACATGTTTTGTTTTTTTTTTTTTGAGATTATTTACAAGCATAGCTTTGTCAGTCATTTATTATTCCTGCTTTAGTAATTGCCATGATATTAATTCTGCTTAATGGATAATTACCCAGGGAACTAAGTTTGTTCACAGGGTCTTAAAGAGACATGCTGTGTGACTTTCCTAGACTCATTATTTTTTATTTTGGTTTGAGTGGGTATGGTTCCCACTGGTTTTTGAGTGAGTCACTGGTTGTTGGATTATGCTAGGGGGCGTACTTAGTGACTTCACTGGATATTTGAGTGGGTATGGTTCCCACTGGTTTTTGAGTGAGTCACTGGTCGTCGGATAATGTTAGGGGGCGTACTTAGTGACTTCACTGGAGATTTGGGTGGGTATAGTTCCCACTGGTTTTTGAGTGAGTCACTGGTCGTCGGATAATGTTAGGGGACGTTCTTAGTGATTTCACTGGATTTTTGAGTGGATATGGTTCCTACTGGTTTATTGAGTGAATCACTAAGCGTCGGATAAATTATTGTTAATGCTTAATAGCTTGAGTTCTTATGATAGTAGTTTATTTATAATATATTGATAGTATGTGTATTGCACTGCACTTGATCAGGTCATCTCTTAAATAGTGCTTATTGCTATTTAATTCATTAAACAACATATATTAATAATTGTACAAACGAATGAAAACAAAGGATAATATAGTAATTTGTTATTTCCCATCAATGTTATGAAATACCTTATTTCCGTTTTCTATAATGTACTATGTGGGCTCATGAGTAAGCATAAGCTAGGGGGGGGGGGGGGGGCGAGGTATGTTTGCTCACTGGTTTATTGAGTGGCTATACTTCCCACTGGACTATTGGGTGAGCTGCATACACTCGTCGTTTTTGAGTAAGTTATGTTCGCTTACAAAACTTACATGATTCCTATAACATTTAGATACTACGTATATTGCTTTCGAATGACTTTTATTTTGTTAAATATGAAACAGATTATGTCGATGAATATTGTATATATTTCAGAAAGCAATGGCATCTGATGACGAATACGGTACGCCGCCTGGTACTCCGCCTGGTACGCCTCTAAGGCGACGTGGGCGTGTGAAAAAGAAGTCTAGGCGAAGAAGGAGTCCTTCTTCTTCGTCCACATCGAGCAGCGAGCCTGTACCAAGAAAGTCACGTAAAGTTACAAACCGCCTTTCTACTAAAGATGTTCTGAAATTATTGGCTAGCTGTAAGGGAGAATCAAATAAGGCCTCGCTCTCTCTAAGTAACAATAACTTAAACAATGTGTTACCCGAATTTGACCCTGCAAACAGGATTCAAACCATTGAATGTTGGCTGAGAAAGGTTAACGAGTGCGCCACTATTTATGGATGGAATTATAAACAAACTATTCATTTTTCTTTACAAAAATTAGCCGGCCTAGCAAAAAAATGGTTCGAGTCCTTACCTACAGTAATCTACACTTGGGATGAGTGGCAAGCAAAACTCCGAAAAGCGTTTCCAAGCGAGGAAAATTATGGACGCCTTTTGGAGGAGATGCTGAACCGCAACTCTAGACACGACGAAAGTCTGCGCGAATATTTTTTCGATAAATTATGTCTGTTAAATAGATGTGAAATTGTGGGTAAAAAGGCTGTCGACTGTATTGTTTATGGTATAATGGACAGATCTATTCGTAATGGGGCACAAGCACTGAATAGTTCTGAACCTGAAGGTTTGCTTAACTTTTTATGTTCCCAAAAATCACAACCGGTAGTCGATACTAAATTTAAAAATCGCTCTTTTCGAACAAGTCATTCCGGTACTAGCTCGAACTCCAACATTCAAGATTCCGCCTCTAACTCTATTGTTTGTTATAATTGTCGATCCAAGGGTCATCCTTATCACAAGTGTACGAAACCAATATTAAAATGCAAACGGTGTAAAAGGATTGGACATGACAATGACGGATGTAAATTAGTACCATTTAACACCTCCAATTCTAACGCTGTTCCTGAAAATAGTTCCGAAAGGAAAACTTTAAAAATAGACATAGGACTAAAAACCAATGATAAGTTCTTTAAAACCGTCACTGTCGATGGCCACACTTTGGGTTCGTACATTGATTTTGGTAGCGAGTGTACACTCTTAAGTAAAGCCAACGCGGACTCTTTGAATGTAGTAAAAGCATTCGATGGCATTCCAGTGGTACGAGGATTTGGTCAGTCTTCTGTCATCCCGTTGTACAAGTCATTTGTTACTGTGAGGGTCGACGAGGTTGAAGCCGAGGTTGAAGTATTGGTTATTGACGATACACACATGCAAACTGCTATGATTATAGGGCAAAATTTCACTGAGTTACCTTGTGTCACTGTTCTTAAAGACAGTCGAAAGCTAACTTTTTATAAAAGTCCCTGCAGTGATTCTCAGTCTAGCGATGATTCCAGTTTAAAACTTCATGTTTCTAATTCAGCTCAAATTCTTAGAATTAACGTCGTCCCCGTGTATACCGAGTCGAATTTCACAGGAGATGTATACGTCGAAGGTTATAATGCTGTTGGGCCAGGGAAAGAATATCGTTTACTTCAAGGCGCTTACCATATATCTAATGGTAAAGGCGAAGTAGTTTTTTCTAATTTGTCTCACCATGCCGTGAGTTTAGAGAAGGATAATTTAGTGGCCAGAGCAATACCTTTTAGCGAGCAAAAAACATGTCAAGTCAATAGAATTCAGATTGACATTTCAACTTTAGATCCTTTGGACAGAAATGACATCAAGACTGGACCAGACCTTAGTACCGAACAGTCAGACAGACTTTATTCCCTTTTGCAAAATTATCGCGATTGTTTCGCTACTAAATTGGATGAGATTGGATGTGCGGTTGATGTCGAGATGAAAATTGATCTTTTGGATAATAAACCAATCGTATACCGACCGTATCGATTGTCCCATGCCGAACGCGAAACCGTTCGCGAAGCTATAGATGAACTTTTGCAACTTGACATTATCCAAGAATCGAAATCTGACTATGCAAGTCCCATCTTGATGGTTAAAAAAAAGACTGGAGAGCAAAGGCTCTGTGTAGATTTCCGAGCTTTAAATAATAAAACTGTTAAGGATCGCTTCCCTTTGCCTCTAATCGAAGACCAAGTTTCAAATTTAAGCGGGAATAGCTTCTTTACTACTCTTGACCTCGCCTCCGGCTACTACCAAATTCCAATGGCTAAAGACAGTCAGCATCTAACTGGGTTTGTCACACCCGACGGCCATTATGAGTTTAAAAGAATGCCTTTCGGGTTGGCAAATGCGCCGGCTGTTTTTCAGCGTATGGTAAATAAAATATTAGGTAACAGACGTTTTGAATATGCATTGGCTTACCTAGATGATGTGTTGATACCTTCAAGGAGTATTGAGGAAATGTTTCAGAGGTTAGAGGATGTCCTAAACCTTTTTCGTCAAAATTGTCTGACTCTAAAACTCTCCAAATGTCGCTTTTTTGATACCACCGTCAGTTACTTAGGGTACGACATATCCTCGCAAGGTATTCGGCCTGGTGAGGCCAAAGTGTTGGCGGTTAGGGAGTTCCCCACGCCACGTAACGTCCATGAGATTCGTCAGTTCTTGGGTTTGACCGGATTCTTCCGTAAATTTATAAAGGGATATGGAGAGGTTGCGCGTCCTTTAACATCCTTATTAAAGAAGGACTCTGAGTGGCGATGGTCTCATGTTGAGGAGCGCGCTTTTAGTTTTCTAAAGGGAAAGCTTGTTGATCGACCTGTTTTAGCGCTTTACGACCCCAAACTCGAAACCGAGTTACACACAGACGCCAGCGCTCTAGGTATAGGAGGCATTCTAATGCAGTGGCAGAGAGATTCGAGGGTTTTAAAGCCTGTCGCTTTTTTTAGTAGGCAAACAACCCCCGAGGAAAGGCACCTGCATTCCTATGAGCTGGAAACGTTGGCCGTAGTGTGCTCGTTAAAGAAATTTCGGGTATATCTTTTAGGATTACATTTTAAGGTTTTTACGGATTGCGCAGCTTTAAGAACCACAATGACTAAAAGAGATCTGATTCCACGGATAGCAAGGTGGTGGCTCCAAATAAGCGAATACACATTCGACATTGAATATCGTCCGGGTATTCAAATGTCGCATGTGGATGCATTGAGCAGAAACACCAAACTACCTGTGGACTCAGATAATAACGAATTCGTCTCTGTGTTTACAATTGAGAAACAGAATTGGATCTTAACTTTACAAATAGCAGACCCGGACATTTCTCGAATCCATAATATTCTAAAACCTGAAGACGATATTGAATGCAAGGATATTAGGAAAAATTATGTCGTTAAAAATCACGCAGTGTATAGAAAGGTTGATGGTCGTCAATGTCTCGTTGTACCGCGAAGTGCAAGGTGGCAGATATGTCGTGCTAACCACGACGATATTGGTCACCTGGGTTACGCCAAAACTCTTGAGAGTATTCGCCGTGATTATTGGTTTCCCAAACTAAGAAAGTTTGTCAAGAAATACGTCGCGGCTTGTTTAGAGTGTGCCTATCATAAGGATACCTCTTCAAGACAAAAATCAGGTCATTTGTACCCAATAGAAAAGATAAATATACCGTTTCATACGATCCATATAGATCACCTCGGTCCTTTTGTTAGGAGTAAAGATGGCAATTGCTACATTCTTACAGTAGTAGATGGTTTTACGAAATACGTCTTTGTCAGGGCCGTTAGGGATCAAAAAACTAAGAGCACAGTTAAAGTTCTTCAGAAAATCTTTTATGACTTCGGAGTCCCAGCCCGAATTGTGTCGGATCGCGGTACTAGCTTTACGTCTGCGGCTTTTCAGACCTTTTGTGACGCTCATGGTATCAAACATGTACTTAATGCGGTCGCTTGTCCCAGAGCTAATGGCCAGGCAGAAAGGTTTAACCAAACAATATTAAATTCATTAGCTGCCCAAAACGCTATTGGTCATGAGCGTGAATGGGACAAGTGTCTGGGCAAGCTCCAATTTGGTATCAATAATACTGTCAATGCCACAACCCGCAAAACTGCGACAGAAGCTTTGTTCGGATTTAAGTTGCGCGATGGTTTATTAAACAAACTTGATATTGGGAATAATGACAATGGGAACAATCCCGATTTGCAACAAATTAGAAAAGAAATAAGTGACAGTATCGTGAAAGATCAAACAAAGCAGAAAGAAAGGCATGACACAAATCGAGCACCAGCTCCCACTTACAAAATAGGTGACTTAGTCAAAATTTCGCGGAATAATTTTGCAAATAACAACCAAAGTACAAAACTCCTGTCTAAGTTTGTGGGTCCTTATAAAATAACTGAAATATTAGGGAATGATCGGTACAGAATATCCGACGTTCCTGGATTCAATAAAAGAGGTAAACCTTATGACACCGTTATAGCCGCTGACAGAATTAGGCCCTGGATACACATAAAAGCTCTGGAAATAAATAATACTGATAACAGTAGCTCTAGTGAGTGCAATAGTGATTCCGAATAGAGATCAGTCACAGCTAGGCAGTAGAATAGTTACATAACCGTGAATAGAAAAATATTATTCTGTTAAGGTAATTTGTTTTATTATTATGTGTTGAATGTTAACTTATTTTTTGTGTGTGAATTAAGAATTATATAATTTTTAGTTAGTTTGAAAATGATAATATAATTATATACCGACATATATGTGTAAACCCCTATAGATAAAAGATACCAAATGTCATGATTTTATTTAAGTCATTTTTATTAATTTATATTAATTCATTATTTACATATGATTTAAAGTTAGGTTTAATTTATTTAAGGAAATGAATCAATTAGCAGGCAGCTATTTAAACTGTATTACTTTTTTATTTTACTATTAGTTTTACTGGTAGTCACTATTAGGATTAAAATGAATAAAATGTGCGTCGGGAGACAGCACGTTATCAGATGGCCGAATGTCATGATTTTAGTATATTTTTGTCTTAATTTTAGTATATTTAAAAAGAAAAAGTTTAAATGGCAACACCGGTAACGACTTTATCTTGTCATATTAGCTAGAGAAAGGGTAATGTAGTGGGGTAGAGAGACTTGGCTTGGGTAAAACTTAGAATCGGCATTCATTCCTTGGCTAACCTCAGTGGTGTTAAGACTACTAGTAGAGCATAATTATGTACGATAGCTGATATGTACTTATTGTAATTGTTGAATATCGTTTGTGTAGTACGTACGTGGAGTAATTATAAGAAATATACACAAGTGTTGATTGGAGTTAAAGTGGTTTTATTATAATAGCGACCGACTGCATGAGTGTTCTCATGGCCTTACAAAACCCGAAACTGGACGCCAATACTGGAAATATTTTATATGAGATTAGGACTTTATACGCTGATCTTAGTTCTAGAGGATATATGATAAGTTTGTTATGGACACCCTCCCAGTCAGGAAACGAAAACGCAGATTATCTTGCAAGAGTTACTAGTGACGTTGACATCCCAGCTGAGACGAGAAATGTTGCCATACCTAGTTCCGACCTGCTTACTAAATTAAATGAACAAAAGATCTGTAATTGGCATGAGAACTGGCAAGAAACATTAAGAACTAAAGGAAAATGGTATGCGAAAATAAATCCAGTCATTGGTTCTGTGCCCTGGTTCACTAAATCTGATCTTCCAAAGAGCAGAAAATTTTATACTACTATAAATCGTCTTAGACTTGGTCATGGAAGATTCAACGCACATTTAGCCAGAATGAAAATTATAACATCGCCTGTTTGTGTCAATTGTGACTTAGGAAGTGATCTGAATAATAATAATAATAATAATAATAATCTGACCCTAGATCATATAATTTTTAAAGAATTCTTCTAACTGATAAATTATTGGAAGTATATAAAACGCCAGCAAGCATCCCGCGCGACATTCAAGGTTTGCTGGAAAATCACAGTACATTTATTTAGCACTGTATAAATTTATTGACACCACTGGATGGGCAATTTGACCGTTCGGGGCGAATTAGTAGAAGGATATGACCTGGATATGACCTTACTTCACAACATGATTAAGACGAATACACGGATATGACATCATTTTATAATGATATTGATTACAATAATGAATACTGAAGACATGGCTCTGGCCTAACATAAATTTAAAACAAGGTGTAAACTATTATGGACGAGGCTGCGGCCTTATTGACTTTTGTACAAGAAGGATAAAACTGAAGACGAGGTTTCGGCCTTACTTACTTTTGAACAAGAAGGATTAAACTGAAGACGAGGCTTTGGCCTTACTTATAAACAAGAAAGATAATAAGCACTGAAGACGAGGCGGTATGGTCCAAGACCTTAGCCTGCCCATGAAGGGCGAAGGAAATAAAAAAAAAAAAACATAAATCGTGTGGTATTTCCGAAAATGCTGATTTCTTTAAATAAAAAGTCATTGATTACAGTATACTTTTCATTTCTTAGGCCTTGTTTAGTACTTGCTCAAGCTAACATGTCTTCTGATAACACGGATGCGGGTAAGATTATATTTTTTTTCCACATTAAGCTGGTTTTTTGTCATACTGTTTACCTGCCGGTTCTTGCCTCTACAGTAATTCTATAACTAAACAGCATTCATTAATATTTTTCAGACAAATACTCGGTGGCTTATGTGACTGTACCCAACACAGACGTCGGCAAGACTATTGGTCACGGCCTAGTAAAGAACAAACTAGCTGCTTGTGTCAACGTGATACCACAAATCACGTCTATTTATGAATGGGAAGGCAAAATCAATGAAGACAGTGAGGTAAATATACTGTATTTTTTAGTCCGTATATTCACACTGATGTGCAAAGGTCCTGCAAAACGTTCCACCTTTTTTCTTTTAAGGCTTTCTTTGGATAATGTAAACGTCAATGAGTCGCCACTCCATCGGTTTTTAGGCATTGGCTAGGATGTCTGTTTTCTGACACCCACTATGTGACTGAATTAAAATTTCCACAATGTGCTTTAAATCGGGTACTGCCGATATCGGCGATTGATACATTGAAAATACTGATAGATAGTAAAAACAAATTAGTACCAAGGAATATCACCTACATTCAGCGGCTATAGCGTTGTGTATAATTAGTGTAAGCACATTTTGACAGCTATGTTTAAGTTCTGTTTGATCGGTGGCAAACCTTATTGCCATCAACTAAGCATAATTAATATAACTAATTCATACATTTTTAAGTATGGAAGAGCGAAGTTTCATAACACAGGTGTATTTCCTCAAAAAGGTGGCCCACTGGTTAACTTAAGGAAAAATGGTTTATTTTTAACAGTTTTTTACCACTTTTCTCTTCTGCATTGACTAATAGAGAAGTATGGAAAATAAAGAAATGGTGTTTCGAACTCGAAATTTGAAATTATGTACAACTTACTTAGTACTTTCACAAGTTTATGCCTTAGGATTGTGACTGTCTACCTATTTGACAGACAGACATGATTATTTTTGTTTTTAGACATTTTAGAGTGCCTTTATTGGTCTAATTGAAATAAATGTTTTGAGTTGAGTCCGGCCTACAGAATGATAGTGATGACTTAATAATATTATGCCAAATAACATTTATTGATCGTCAACTATTTTCCATTTCCAGGCCCTGTTGATGATCAAAACAAGGACATCTCAAGTGGACAAACTGACAGAGTTTGTTCGCAGCAACCATCCGTATACCGTTTGTGAAGTGATCTCACTACCAATCAAGAATGGAAACCCACAGTACTTGAAGTGGATTGGGGAAAGTGTGCCGGAGAACTCGGTGTAGAACAAAAATATCATGCTTTGAAATCCCTGAAAGGCAAAGCAAACGTGTACTGCAGTAAGATTCAAACTTAATGGCGGCTTATAACATCGAATTTATAGCTCAGTCA
This sequence comes from Diarsia rubi, assembly GCA_932274075.1. Lineage (NCBI taxonomy): Eukaryota > Metazoa > Arthropoda > Insecta > Lepidoptera > Noctuidae > Diarsia > Diarsia rubi. The sequence continues at coordinate 18,058,809 of OW026417.1, read as the reverse complement.
GTCAGATGAATTCACAAAAGGTTCTGAGGTTTCATAAGAAAGGGAATTCATAAGAAAGACAGCTGAGGTCATTTTATGAATATTGACATTTTAATGCAACCAAATTGCTATAGTCTTGACTGTACCTGAGTGCACCTATGCTCACAGCTAACTTCCAAGCCGCCAGTAAGTTTGAATGGAACTGTACCTACTACTAGATCATACACAATGGCACAATATTTTGTGACCTAAAATAGCCATTATCGCTAAATGTAGCCAGTTGTCTAGCTGTTCCTCGTGAGCAATGAGGTATGTGCGTTTACGGTTGATAAGCCGTGAATCGGCTCAATCCTATATAATCCGGAACAAGAATCCATGACACAACAACATCATACTTTTTTTTAGATAACTTAAGTTTTAGTTCGCGAATCTGTATTTTATACCAAAAGTTAAAATATTGGAGAAAACAAGATTTTTACTGGGTGAACTTACCTATTAGGTGAGACATTTGGAGATATTAAGGTGGAACCTCCAAGGTAGCCTGCGAAATTCAAACGTTCGCGTTTTTTGCAATCTGTAGTTCAGTCACAGATTGTTCTGTGTCAGGTTTTATAACATAACATAACATTTATTTATTTTCGGGCTACTTTGGCCCATAGATACCTTACAGACTAACATTCATATGTACCTACAATATAATACAGCTTGTGTTAGTAAATAAAACCTTAAAACTATATTAGTATCACTACACTTGTGCACAATGTCACTGTGCGATTATATTATGTGGCACTTGCCCGCGAAATCGTCGAAACACCACCCCCTGCTGCCAAAAGTCCTCTTCCAAGACGAGGTGCAGATAGCATGTCGGTTAAAATATGATTCGCGCACACTGACCGGCAAATTGCAAAAACGTAAGAAAATTCGAATTTCACAGGCTTCCTTGGAGGTTCCACCTAAAGATTGTCGTCCTTCAATGTTTGGGTTTAATTCTTAAATTGAAACAACAAAATTGGTTCAAATGTCAATCTGGCAATCATCATAGACGGAATGGCTACTGACAGTCGCCACAATAGTATTTTAGTAGCGTCTAGTAGCCTACTGTACAGGCCATTGATCTTCTTCGAGCAGAGGCATCTTTCTCATTGCATGATACAGACCTAGTCTGGATGGGGAAACGTCACACTAGTGGCCTTTTTTGCACATAAATTATTTTGTTTGTGTAAATGAGATGATACAAGGAATTACTCCATATAACTGTGGTTAAAACCTAATAGGGTAGTTAATCTAATTAGTCTTATTATGTTTGTAATTTATGTTCTTTCTCCAAGATTAGTTTACTGATATGTTGTCTTTTTTTTATTAGTATTATATACTTTTTTATACTTGCCTTACTATTGTATCGAGTCTGGTTCTTCTAACCAACCTAACAGACAGATGTTTTGCTGGGGAGTTTGTTCCACCACTTCTTCTTTCCAGCAAAAACACTAGGAAGTGTCGAAGGGGGGGCGTTTTGGGTGACTGTCTATTGTAAATAAGTAAAGTAAAGTAAATTTTGACGTTCGAAAAGTGCTGATTATCAGCCTAGTTTGAATAAATGAGTTGTGATTTGATTTGATCTGTCAGATAGATTTAAAAAATATTACACATATTTTTTTTCTTTTTACACGTAAACAAACAATGAAGACGACAGGTACAGTGCTTTGGAAACTCGTGTGACGTCTAAGACATTAGTATGACATGCTTTACCGGCGAGTGACGTCACAACCCCCACTCATATCTTGGACGCGTTTTATCTTCGTCAATTTTTATTGATTTGCTAAAACAAAAAATACGTAAGTCATGAAACATCCCTATCGTCACATTTGAGGCCGAATTTAACTAAAGAAACTGAACGCGATCAACATAATTTGAACGGTGGTTGACACTAAAACTCTTGAACGCAGTGACATTCACATGATAGTTAATTTATTTAGTGGAATTCGCTCCGAGTGTTGAATCATTCCTTTGAAGAAACGGAAGCCTATATTATTATTGTCTTTGTCTTGTGTTATTTATGTCATAGTTTTTTTCTGTGCTGAAAACTACTAAGAGGTAATGTTTATCAATTCTTATTTGTAAGTCAGCCATTGTTTTGTACTGAAGTAGTAACTTATACCGAAATGAAGTAAATTTTTAAGCCAAATACCTACTTTTAATGTGTAGGAAATAAATTATTTACATGAAATAGTAGTTTTTAATTGTTATATAACGTATGTTCCAGACACAAAAGCATTTTTTTTTGGGTGGTGGGAAATCATCAAATAACCCCTCCCGCTCTTGGGCAGAGCGAAAGGGAGTGTCAGACTTCTACTGACCAAAAACCACCCATGTTCCTTCTTAGCCTTAGCCCTTTATGTCAAGGCCGTGGTATCTCTTGCAACAACCCGCAGCCCCGACGGCCAACACCCTTCAACATAACTTTGTAAAATGTGGGTAGATTGAATAATAATGTAACCTGGTAGGTATTACGCAGGGCCTGCTGCGCCCATTTTCTAAGAAAATATATTATTCGTTTGTCGCAGTTATCTTAATATTATGTTAGGCCACGGCCTTTTTACCCCACTGCTGCGAAGCCCAAAATCAGGGTTATGTGTTTGGCGTGTATGTATGTATGTATGTCCGTTTCTTTGTTCCCTCATAACTCCTATATGGATGAAGGGATTTGAATAAAATATACGTCGTTAGATTCGTCTTGATGGCGCGAGTGCCACTGGCTACAATAAAATTAAAAAACAAAAGAAATTGCAGATTTTGGGGGCAATATAGCGATTTCAAAAAAAAAAACCTTCGAGTAGGGTAACAAAATGAAGGGTTTTAAAAGGAGATTACAAAAAATATGACACTTTATGTTTAAAAGAAATTCAAAGTCACAAAACCTATAAACAAACGCAAAAGTTAAATCATTGCGAAGAATTTTACGCGACCAACGAAAGAACAAACACAAAATAACTAAAAACTTCTAAATGAAAAAAAGTAGTTAAAAAACTAAAAAACCCGACTGAAAAAACAGCACATTTAAAATTTTTCGTAGTTCATTATAAAATGAAAATAGAATTGACCCCGCCGGGTTTTTTAGTTTTTTATGTTAGCAAACCATGTTCTGTGTTAGATAATAAATCGCGCAACGGAACCGGCTTTACAAAGATTTAATATAAGATTTAATAAGATTTATTTGGAACAACTTAAGAGTACAGGATACAAAAGAAAAACGGAGATAACTACAAAAGTAAAATACTGTAGCGCAGCTATCAACGCCCAATTCAAAATACAAAATTATACACATCGACATTGCTCCAGATTAACTAAATTAAAAAATAATATAAAAATGAATGAGAAGAAAAAAATTAAAAATATGGTAATTTAATTGAATGTACACTATGTGGATGAATTTATACCTATGTAGAGTGAGTGAGTGTTTGTGTGTATTTGTATGTGTGTTGTGTATGGTGTGTGTGTGTGTGTTTGTGTATCTACCGTGTTTATGAGACTAAAAGTTGCTCGGTCTCATCATAGGACAGGGATTTAAGCCAGGTGGTCACATTCCTCTTAAGCAAATTCCTAGTCATAGGGTATATTTTAATTTTCTTATTTATGGCATTATACAGTTTAGAACTACAAAGGTAATCTACAAAGTAGATTAAGTACCTCCTTAAATATACCCATATGTTTCAATATAGTACCTACCTAAGTGATAACTCTAAAGCTCATAGCTTCATTCATTCGTATTCAAAACGTAGAAGTACCTCGCTAGAGTATAAATATGTTCTGTGATAGGTACCTACCTACAGTAAACAAGTAAGTAGGTACTTATATACCCAATAGCTAGATGACGAGACACATATAAGTATATAATGTACCTACTACTTACGCCAGAATGGCGCCTCCGTTATGTGTAGGAAGCGATTTATATGCGTATGTACCTATGTAGGTATGTACGGGTACTGCCAATGCCATGTCAATATTTCTATGAAGCGAGAAAGTATATAATCATGGGTCTAATCGCTTGTATAGTTGGGTAGCTACCTATACTATAACTGCTTGAAGTTAAAATTTGCATCAACCACCCACGGGTAAATCACAAATGATGTTTGTTTATTTTGCAAATTGGTTATTACAACTAGATGGGTTCGGAGAAAAAAGCAAGATCGAGACATCTTGGTCAACTACCATAAGGACTGCAGAGTAGTATCCGATATGGTTTTTCGACGATAGAAACACAGTTTGTCAGTCATCGTGTAGGTCGACTTATAACTCAAGGAGCTCAATGTAAACGGGCGGAGACAGTTCTGATTATCAAGGCAAACGTGAGTCTGTTTAATGATGAAGAGCTTGTTGTTGTTGTTTTCTTTACTAATAGTAAAGTAATCTCGATGATACCATGGCTACAGGGAATGTATCCCACAGGTGGCTTAAAATCTCATAAGCCTCTGTAAAAAACGTATACTACCTACCTATCCATGGTAACTCGAGTCATACCTAGTAACTAGGTACTTATATATAAAAGGTAGAACCGTAAGAACCGACGCTGCCAAAAACAGCGTGAAGATTAATTCCCATTTTAAAATACGTTCCAATTAATTTATGTTCAGGTGGTGTTAGTAAGATTCAGCTGCGGCAAATGTGTTACCTGTGGTAGATGTTGGAAATGAGCCAGCTACCTGTTACCGTCACGAAGTAAGATCCAGTAAGTATTAACGGTACCCAGGTAGGTACCTACTTGTTTACGTAGGTATTACCTAACGTTGGTATTGATTTTTCGAATTTATCAGGAAATGCAAAGCCAATGTCTGTAGGTAACTTACCACATTCTAGCAAATAGATCCATACCTAACTATTAACACTGTGTTGGTACACTTTTGATATTTAACGTAAGTTGTTAGTAATAAGAGGGTACCTATTTACATTTTTACACAGAAAATTAAAGATCGGAACCTATAGAATGGGTACCAAGTCACGAGGAGTCACCTATATAAAGTGTTTTTTTGATTCTGAAACTTAAATAATTTTATTCGCATAACATGGGTAAATAGATGGTACATAGTGCATTACATAATACAACAGTACCTAAAGATCCTCATAATAACCATTTCTCGTATGCAAAACTTAAAACTTAAAATAAAAGTTTATAAAAAAGTGAATTGGGTAGGGGAAGGGGGGGCATAACGGGGACGCGGGGCAAGACGGGGCCACCCACACATACAAGTAACTAGAGTCGCTAGGTGTGTGCTTCAATTACTAATAGGCGGCCATTTTTGACCGATCCTCAGTGCGGAAGTGATCGGAAGTGAAAGTGCACGCGTTTGATTTTTGTAAGCAAAAATATTTTTTCGTGAGTTTTGATGTAATTTTGTGTGGATACTAAAACGCCGATAAAAAGGTGAGCATTTACATCTGTATTTTAGTATTTTGTTTTGATTTTAGGTAGATATCGCTTGTTGACTTGTGTAAGTCAAAGCCAAGGTATCATGCATTATGCTTTTTTTCTTCACCTGTGAATACAATACTAGGCATAGGGGCATAACGGGGACATGGTTACGGGGCATAATGGGGTACCCCATCATGCCCCGTCCCCGTTATGCCCCTTCGATAAGTAGACAGTTAGTAGGTACATTTGCTTGGTTTCTAATTGTATTTCTTCTGTTTTAGGTATACAAGATGGTGCGAAACTATCAGAAAAAATCTACGAGAGGCAGTTGGTCCGTAGAAAGCATGAAAAAGGCCGTAGACGAAGTATTAAGTAAAACAGTAGGGTACAGAAAGGCAGCACAGCTATATGGAGTTCCACAGACTACATTGGAGCGTCACGTAGCTAAAATAAAGAAAGGTGAGATTTCTTTTGGCTCTACTGCAGGTAGCTTTAAACCTGTGTTTTCTAAACAAGAAGAGGAAGAAATTGTAAAATATCTAAAGGATATGGAAAGACGCCTTTTTGGATTGAGCACTCTCGTTCTCCGGAAAATAGCATACCAGCTTGCTGTTTAACATCTTGTTTTGAAAATGCTTCTCCGAAGGATGTTCTGCCATTCCATCAGTCATACAAAGGAATCAAACTAGGAAGAATTATCGCCGAGGAAAAACTGTTGTGCTTACTTCAACTCCTTACAAAAATGAGCTGATGGAACTCAACAAAAGGTCGAAGAATAAGTGTTCAAACCCAAATGATCCTAGACTAAAAAAAAATGCTAAAAGGCAGAAGAAACATAATGCTAGAACCCCAGTCGAAGACGAAGAAGATACAATATGCCTGTATTGTGTAGATGTAAATAACACATATTTGAAGTTTTCGGAGGGTTGGGTGGGCTGCCAGCTTTGTGGACGCTGCCGCTGGTCTCACACGGCTTGTGCCGGTGTGGACGATGACGACACTGAAGAAATACATATATGCCTCTACTGCGAAGCTAAATAACGTGTAAACACGTACCCTATACTGCCCCGTTTTTGGTACCCCATACTGCCCCTACCACGGGGCATAATGGGGTTTTCGTAGAGTTGCAGTGTTATAAAATTATTAAGATTATTTTAATAGTGAACGAACCAAAATATGTGCCAAATTGTAGTATGATAAATTACTTTTGTGCTGTGATTATTGATTATAAATAAATATAGATTTTTGCAATTTTTATAAATAGTTTCCCTTAACGTCCCCGTTATGCCCCCCCTTCCCCTACGTTTTATTTTCTTTGTAATGTTTTATTTTCCTAAATTTTTATTAATTTGATAAAACAAAAAACACGTATCCAATACTTTTCGATAATCTAACTAGCGGACTAATTAGAATTTTTTGGTGAAATACCCTATTGTTATTGTTTATCTAACTTGAATCATGCAAAAACCACTTAAACGGCGATTGAATGTTTTTCTAGCGAAAAACATGTTCTTTATTTCTAAAATCTTCTGTATCTCGGAAAACGGGTTTTAGCAGTATGTATGTAGATCTTCAAAAGCAGATTCTAACGGTATTTGTAACTCATTTTTGCCCATAACTCTTATATAACTCTTATTCATTCCCGCGACGGGGTTTGTCGCCCAAGCGTAGCGAGGGCGTTGATGGTTCGAGGGACTATATAAGTCCATTATTTAACTATTTAACCCGACGTAAACACTGTGCTTTTCATTAAAAAAACAAGGAAAATAAAATGGTTATTTTTTTTATTGATGGCTTACCCCCAATTGCATTGATGGATGGTAATAGTTTTGCTTCCAATTACATCGGTTGATGGCAAAAAGCTTGCTCCCAATAACATCGGTTGATGGCAAAAGGCTTGCTCCCAATTACATTGGTTGATGGCTATAGGCTTGCTCCCAATTACATCGGTTGATGGCAATAGCAATAACAATAAAACTTATTTTCATTTGCAAATTTTTATTTTTCAAAAGGTTTGTATAATCTTTAGATTTAGTGAGTAGTGTTAAACCATGCCCTAATCAGTTCTGTCGACGAATCCAAAATTGGTGAAAGATTCCGTCGATTCACTCATGAATTAATCGTCCTGTCGGCGAAACGTTCATAGTGGAAAGCTTCTGTCGTTGAAAAACTTAAATACAATTCACTACTACTTAAGATATCAAAATGGATAACATTGATAGTCGAACACACAGTTACTTAACTTCTGTGCGTCATAGCTGAGGCCCACAGGCAAGCAGGGAACATCAACAAGAATTCAAAGGATCCGACAGTCAACACTCGAAGATTATTCATTAAAGAATCATGGCCGACCATTCATCATCACAGATGTCCGGGTTTCGGATGACCATTGATCTTATTGTTGATTTAATCAAATAATTCCTTTGAATGCTAGCACAAATTGGTTTATTGTACAGACTACACTGTATTTTTTTAATAGATTTTGTACTTTATCGATAAAGCATTACACTTATTAGCTAACGAAGTGCCGAAGGTGAAGCGCAGTGGTGGCCCAGTGGTGGCGGCCCCGACTTACGAACAGTGAGTCGTGGGTTCGAATCCAGTCAGGCGCCATTCTTTGTGTAATTTATTTCAACACCACTGTTCTCGAAAAATAAATACGTAATCTAAAGAAGCTTCAGTCCCACAGTCACAAAGCATAATTAGGTACCTACTGTGAATGTACAGTAGTTGCCCATACCGAAGCGTAGATCATCATCGTTGCTGTTTTATTTTAATAACTAATGAAAAAAATCTTTAATGATGTACCTACTGAATACGTGGTTACTATTGTCGCGTCGAAGTCTCTGCCACCCCGTGTAAATAGGGTGAGCGGTGATTAGTAACCGATTTATATTCGCCTAACTGAACAGCTGATTTTTTTTCACTTTTTCAGGTTTGGTCAAATAAAAAATAATTTTGTTAAAATGAGTACAGTCAGCAGCACCAATATGTATACACTGAATAACGTTTAGAAACATTTCTCGGCTACTGTATTGGTTTAATTTTCATGTTACGTGGCGAAACTAATATTCTGGAACCCATATTATCACAAACCAGCAGGGCTATTGCGTATCTTTTAAATGTCCGTGGCTATCATATTCTCCATGGATTAACTGTCAAATTGGTTATGGTTTTGTACAAAATGGAACCATTTGACATTTAATTGATGGACACTATATGATAGCCACTGTCACTTAAAAGATACGCAATAGCCCTGCAGGTCACATCTCAAAGTTGCAATCATTATTTCACGAGATAGTTGCGTTTGAACTTTGCCAAGTGTTTACATATTATTGCACGTGACTGTACTCACGTGTTTAAGTATCTATCACCAATATCTGTGTCTAATGTATAAAAATCGTTCGTAGTAAAATACAACTTATAACCTACTAGCGGACGTCACGCGGTTTCACCCGCGTAGTTCCCGTTCCCGTGGGAATTCAGGGATAAAAAGTAGCCTATGTCACCCGGGGCTGGTGTAGCTTCCCAACGGTGAAAGAATTTTTTAAATCGGTCCAGAAGTTTCGGAGCCTATTTATTACAAACAAACAAATATTTCCTCTTTGTAATATTAGTGTAGAAGTAGAAAGCGGTGCATTAACATGGTATAGGAACACGCGTACAGCACGCGCGTGGCAAATATTTCTTCCTGTATGGAGTACGGGCAATCCATATGCAATATTTATGCCACCCATTTGGCAACGGACATTAATATACGATGTGGCCCCAACTTGCCATTGTACGTACATATTCAGAGCATATTGTAAAGGTCGCATGTACACTGTACTAGTTTTGAAGTTTTTGCCTATTTGGCGGTGCGCCAAACTGTGGGTGTTTCACCCTATGATAATGTACGTAATTACAATTAAAATATCACTCTTTGCTCGCGCATTTTGGCTGTAACTGTTTTTAGATTGGTATTTTTGGTTTGTTGATTTTTATGTGGCAGTTCAATGATTACTATTATCATTTAATTAATACTCGATGGTAATATTGGTAATACACATTGATGTAAAACCACATTGTTTTGAGACACAAAATACCTATTATATCTTGCATTAAACATATATATGAATTATTTAGGTATATCGACCCAACAGTAATGTATCAGATTAACAAATAAACGAGACATTACCGAATACAAGTATTTCCAACATGCACAAGTCTTCAGAAGTCTTCAAAGGCATCTCTGATTCGGAAATCACTGACTTCTAATACGTATAATAAATTAAAATATTTAAACAGTCGTCCCACAACTATATTTGGAACCAAACAACATGATAAATAATTCGACGAAAATACCTCCGCGCCTCAGTAAGTTCTGCTCAATGTTAAAACATTTAATTTAAATTATGTGACACTATGAAACTTTCTCACACGGCTCACTTACGTAACGTGCAATACGTCTCCGTTACATAAAAACTAGCATTATCTACTAATTGCCTCATTTATATTAACTGGAGACGTACATAAAACCTAGACAGTGTGTAACAAAGAAAAGACAAATGGGTACTTTTGGAACGAAACCGAACACATCTTCGGTCGCATTTCGCTCGACCAATCGTAGCGTTCGTAGACGTCTACGAGTTTCGTAGCGCCCGCTGACGCAGTAGGGCGGCGTAGCACTACGCTTAGCGGGACACAGGCTGAATACATTGACCTTTGTTCAAATCGCCCAAATTCAGTTTCAATTAGTTACGTTATACAGTTAGAAGAGAAATAAAAGTACTCGTGTGTCGGCAACGCGTGCCGTCAGACGTAATGTAGGAGCCGTTCTGTTATGGCATCAATAAAAATCTTTACGGAAACATCTGCAGTCATAAAAGCTGTCGTATCGGTTTCGGCGATGCTCACGGATCGCGACGAGGAGTGAGGCTGAATCAGTTCGCGTCGAGGATCGCAGGCGAGAAGGTGGTGAACGGGGTGGAAGGATGGTCATGGTTCCGACGGGTCGGTAGTGCAGTGCGGCTCGCGCCGGCGCGGATCGATCGCGCGAGTTCGACCGCGCGGGGCGCGGCGCGCTCGCTCAGTCGCGCGCGGTCACGGCGTGCGGGCGCGCGCATCGCTGCACGTGCATGGCGCGCCTGACTGGATGCCTCGCGCCCTCGGGGAATGGCTTCGTCCGAGGAAGAGGCGACTACAGCGTCGACCGACTCTTATCTATCTGAAGATGAAGAATGCCTCAGTGTCCGAAAATGGTGGTGCTTTCTGCTGTCGTCGATATTCACCTTCATATGCGGGTTGCTGGTGGTGGTGTTATGGCGCTTCTGCGCGTTCCTCTGCTGCCGCCAGGAGCCGGAGCTGGCGCCGAACGACCCCAAGCAGAAGGAGCAGAAGGCGGCTCGGCAGGGCAAACAAGAGTTCGAGGGCACGTTCATGACCGAAGCGAAAGACTGGGCCGGCGAACTCATATCCGGTCAAACCACCACCGGACGAATACTGGTAAGTGCTGCTTCTCAATGCCATCAACTTGTCCCGCTTAATGCCGTAACTTAGCTAGTTTAGAACGTCCCTTTTAATATTTCATACAAATGTTCTCTAGGGTGGGTGATTACTAATTCGCGTGGCATTGTTACATTCGTGTGATACCCACCTTGTGACTTTCGATAGAAAATAACGAGGTACTTTAGTATAAATTAGTTGAGATGGCCGATCATTAACGAGGGCTCATCGATTGCTTTCGTCGTTAAGATTAGAAGCCCCAGTCGTTGTATCAATTAAACGCAAGCGAGTATTTTGATGCGAATCGTTTTACTATACTTACACATTTATTGATGTTGACAATTTTATTTGTAAGGTAGGTAGACAGAAAGTAGGTTTTATCTTTTTAAAAACGTAATGTTCATTGGAACGATGTTCTATAACCTATAATATTCTATGCGGGTAGCTGGTATGTAGGTAGGCACTCAAATTTATATTCATGATAATATTTATTTAACGCTTAGTACATTCACAGTCGAATAACTTCAGTTTTATTTGCAAGCATAAACCTCAATTTCACCAAATCAATTTCCAAAATTAGTTGAATCGTAAAATTTCTTGTTGATGGACGTAGCGGGCACATTTTTCATCCCACCCCCGTTTAGAAGCGATATAAAATTATTGCTGTAGGTACATTAATCCAAAAGTGTTCCTTGGCCCATTTGCCCACACCCCAAAGGCCTGTGATCACCTATGCTGTGACGTCACATCGCCAACCTTGTAGATTGTCCACTAGTTTGTTCCAATATTGGCTGTTTAATATTTACTACTAGATTAATTTTTAATCTGGTGCCCGTTTGCTTCGAACAAAGCAGTTCTATTCATATTTTATCATGGGAACTAAAGTATAGAAGTGGATATAAGGAGGCGTGCGAAAAGTGGACAAAGGTTTATTCTGATACACTTTAATTAAAAACGTTTTTTTACATTAAAATACCACTTTTAATGTGCCATCATCATCACACCATGTTAACCAAACTTTCAACGGGTGTTGTTCAAATTATCAACCTTCCACTCCCAAGCCTGACGCTTTAACAATTGGGCTATTGTTACCTTCTCGTTTTAAAACAGTACGCCCCAGTTCTTATTCACCTTTAAAACGTACTAAGTTATTTAGTTTTTTAATAACACTATTACTTTTGCGCATCACTTGTCTGTTACCTACATACATTCATAAACTCACGCCCTTTTCCAACTACGATCCTTACACATTCCTTTTGCCTCGTCATTATTTATTCATCTTAAATTCTAAATCATCATTATTTAAAGATCCGCTTAAATGTACAGAGCTATTCAAAGATTGCACTGCATCATTGCCACAAAGTGGGTAGGTACTTGTAGGTACGTACGCCAGCACAACATCAAAGCATTAATTTTAAGGAGGCCAGATACAGCCACTATTGAATAGTCGAAACAAATACAAAATTAAAAGAAGCTACAGTCCCAGTCACAAAGCATAATAACTGTGAGTATACTGTAGTTCCCACACCCTAGCGTAGATCTCTATGGAAGAACAGGTAAGAAACTCCAAGGACACTCTTTTAAATCAGAATATATTGTTATAAAACCTTGGTTACATCATGTTGAGACGGTATATATGTGAGAACCCCCACTCAAATCTTTGACGCGTTTTATTCATTTAATAAAACAAAAAATACGTATCCAATATTTTGCGATAATCTAACAGACGGACTAATTAGAATCACATTTTTTTTAAAATCAGTGAGAACCATGTAGCAAGATGTGCACAATAAAAGTGTCAAAGTCAAGAACGACGATGAAAAAATAAAATAATAATTCAGATAAATCCTGGCAGCTAAGAAAATACCCAGTCACAATTGACAGAAACTTAATGCTTTAACGATCAAGTTGATATCTATTTAAGTTTGACAGAATTTAGTACCTTGATGTGCTGGCGTACTGTACATACATAGATAACATTTACATATATATACCTATCCTTTTTGTATCTGTTTTTAGAAGTTAGGACTTTTAATTGGCTGTCAGTCTCATACACTATTTTTAAATCTATTTATCTTAGCTGTAAGTCTCCCATAGTTAATAAATAAATAATGTCTTCAAGGCCATCAATAGACACTAGATTACAGACGTTATACTACTTTTAAAGCTAAATAGGATGGGAACAACCACATGCTGACACAATTTTCCAACTTAACAACAACATCATGTAACTAGCAGGTAGGTAGGTAGGCAGGTAGGTAGGTAGGTAGATACTCAGACTTTACTTTCGAATAGGGCTCCATACAAGTGTAGCATAAGACCAGTGCAGTGAGAAAAATACAGAGTTTTAGCTGCATAGCTTAGACTGGAAGGCGACTTGTATAGTTAGGAAAAGGTTGGGTAGATGATGAAGAACTGGTGTTTGTCATCTGCTGTGTAGCATGTGATTACCACCTCATTTATGAATATTATCATACCAGCCTTTTAGGAGGTATGCGCCTGAGTAGCCCGCGAAAATCGAATTATATTAAGGTTTTTTTTTAATTTGCAGGTCAATTCCAGGTTGTATGTTAATTAAAATGTGATTCACGGCCGTTAGAAATATTGCTTTATAGAATCATGTACAATGATTAAAATCATCAAAACAATCATCTTAGCTAATTTAATCCCGTTAAATGTAATAAATCCTTTAATGTACCTACTTATACAAAAATAAAAATAAATACTAAACAAAACCAGAATAATTCCTTGAAGCTCTTTTTTACCAGTCAGCCTCATCAGAACATTCCTGTGGGTACAAAATCTACTACCTGCCACACTAAAAGTAACAAAGGATTTTGACTAGGTAGCTAATTCGATTGTATCCTGTTCATCTATTAGAAAACGGCTCGTTTGGTGGGAATCGATGGGAAACTTTAGTTACCTGAAGCCCACTGATCCCTTGAAAGGATTCTGAAGGTTACTAGTTAACCTGTTAACGCTTCTGAAGGATAAAAGGGTCTCTTCTAAGGTATGATTTATTTAGGGTACGGCACTAGAAACGGTTATTGGGGACATCTTGTACTATGTGTCGTTTCATTTTTCTTGGAAACGGATTGTGTTATTTCTTTGGTTGGTAATACCCAACTCATTTTACCCGCAACTACCAACTTACGTAGTATTAATTAGGTACATAATTATTTAGTAAATACCTCGGAAAAATCTCGTTTATCCATGACCATGGTGCTTGCAGCAGCGCCGATATATCGGGATTTTTTCTCCTTTTGGGCTTCGCCGCAATCAGGTAAATAGCAAACAAGGTAATCATCCCGTTTTCAGTGTTAATGATAGTGGTTAATAAATATTTGAAACTCGACGTTAATAAAACCATACCAGCAAAATCTTGTGTTGATAAGTAAAAAACTGGAAATGCTATAATGATGTTTCTATTGACTCGGCTAAAATGCATAATATAAATTAATTTGTAGCCTTTACTAGCAACTACGAATAATGCATATATCCGTGTATGCGTGTTTATATCCGTGTATGCGTGTTTATATCCGTATCAAATCGTATTTTTTCTATCAGTAACCCAGGAGATTACTCCATTTAAACTTACAAACAAATTAAGTCGCATTAAGTAATCAAGTAAACTAGTTTCTAAAAGGTTAAAAAAAATGTAATGTAAATTGGGTACAGAAATTAAGTCTTATCCCGACATGAATCCATAATTATTTTTCGTTGACCAACTTATTTACCTGTTCAGTACACTCAACGATTGTATCTAACGTCTTACACAATGACCGCACAAACGTAACATGAATCACACCAATGACCTAATACCCGTAAAAACTTCACATAATGAGATTACAGTAGGTACCTATACGGTAGACGAATTACAAGTGTTTAGTACACTCGCGAGCACTAATATTAACCACGCCATACCCGAATTGAAAATGATTTTCTCCCAATGTAACTTTTTTGTCACTTGTTTATTATTTTAGGATCTTCTTATTTACGAGCGTAACATTTTGTATGTTTTTCTCATGAACTAAGGAATAATATGTTATATAAGATCAATTTTATGCGATGAGAATATTACGATACTATTTTCCTGCTCATCCTGTCACTTGGTTTTGGAAATATCAGATGAAATTGATCTATTATTAAATCTGATCTGATTATCTAAATGTCGCAATAAATTGTTATTCCCTGAGAAACACATACAATATGGTATTAAATTTTTATAAATGGGCACATTTTAATGCTCGTCACTGTACCATTGCCTATATTCTGTTGGTATGGAGGTATCGTGGTTTACGTTACTCACTCTTTTAAATCTATTAGCATAAGCAGTGAACCTGAATGTTCGTGGACATGAGTAATACCTATTAGAGATACCTAATAAACTGCTTACGCTTACAGTATCGAAATTACTGATACAGTTTAGATATTATGTTGAAACTAGAAGCATTTATACCACCATGCAGAGATAGACCATGCTGAGACTTTTGGGCTCGTACATGATCAATATATTTTTTTTAAGTAATTTAGTATTTTCTTGTACGTTTTATATAATTATGTTTTGTCAAGTAAACTCCAGTTCGACATAAATAAATACTTTCTATGTATTAACTTCTTGTAACAAAAGAAGAGAGTTTTGTTCTCATTTCAATTAAGTAATTTCCTCAAGGATAAAGCTTTGTTCTATTATTTTACTTATGTGTTAGTCAACAATATTTCGTTGTAATTTATGCTATCCAGTATCTATTAACAAACGAATGCTAAAAATCTGCCTTTTCTGCTGTGCCACCACGTTGCACGGGTGGTGCCACACCTAATTGCCTATTACAAGTCCCTTGGAAAAATTGTCCATTTAAGCGTATTTTTAATTTGCCTAAATTAGCTTTAAACATTGCTTTTACTTTAATAAATTAATTAACCTTTGTCATAGCGCCCTGTAATCGAGCACGTGGGCAATGTTTCAATATTTAAAAATAAACTGGTGACAATCATAACTGGGTAAAATCTTCTCCGACCAATTTACTTTGCAAATATTGTGTCCTCCTACTTCATCATCTGTTTTAGCCTTTTCTCAATTGTGTTGAAGTCGGTTTCCAGCCTTACCCCTTCTTGAGACTGGTTGTCAGACTTTCAGGTCTATGGACAGCCAGAATCATTAGCTCTCATTCAAAATATTTTTTTTTTTATTTCACATAGGCCTACATGATCACTTATAGAACGACGACAAAAAGGCGCACGGTTCGGTGCATTGGTCGATTCCTAAGGAGAAGAACCGGCAAGAAACTCCAAAGGTTACTCTTTTATTCTTTTAAAAACGTTTGGGTTAACAATAAGTTTAACAATAAGGTCCAGACATCTTGGTATAATACACACATGAAGACCATGCAGATTAATGTCTGTGATGGTCTTTTAAAGAAAGCACCACACAGATTTGAGTGGACCCGTCCAGTCAGTGCAAGCATTTGTTAGTTATCGTGGATCTCGACTTATAACTTATTATTCATTAGCTATGAGGAGACTTGTCATGGGTGGTCACCCATCGGCAGATCAACTTAAACAAGCGTGGTTTAACCTACAGATCGACCCGAACGGCTATAATTATTTAGCGAAGAGCTCTAGTGTCCTCCTACTTCCCAGTAAATAAACTAACTAGGACAGTTTAGTAGCCAAGTGTGTGTACAATATCAGTCGAGTGTCATTCACAGCCGCCGCTGGCATCCGATGCATCCACTAAGCGCCAATACTTCGCCCACCGTATTGGAACAGTTTCACACACTAGCGGATATCCTGGCGACGACTTACTTCGATTCCAGTATTCAATGGAATATAAATTACTGACTGCCGCACTCAGAGAGCTTTAATGATTACTTATCCTATCACTTAGTAAAGGTTTTGACAGTTTTGTCATACAAAAGTATGTTAAATCTGTACAAGTGACGCCTTTTTTTCATTAAATACCTCTTCTGCCCTGTCAGTCGTCACGCTGTCATTTACTCCTTTTTCCTTTATACCATTCCTCACACACTCCAACCATCTTTTCTTTGCTCTTCTTCTCCCTCTATCTACATTTTTTCGCGACTCATTTCAATCTTCGCACGACTTATTATAAATCAAGGTTAGTGATGCTTACTTCCTAACTATAATACTGATGTGATGGTTAGGAAATAAAACTCTTCACCGTCACACCAGTGAAGGTCCTGAGTTAATCCAGTGCGTTACCGTCCCGGTCGCGATGAGTTTCATAAACATGCAAAATATCCTAATTGGTATGTCATGGAAAACATAACTAAAGTATTTAACTTTTTAATAGTAGTTAACTGAAAAAATCTAATTAGTCCGTCAGATAGATTTCCAAAAAATATTGGACACGTATTTTTATTTTTTCACGTAAGCAAACAATGAAGACCATACAGTACTTTGAAAACTCGTGTGACGTCATACTCTAAGACATTTTTAGCGGTTAGTGACGTCACGACCCCCCACTCAAATCTTTGACGCGTTTTATCTTCGTCATTTTTTATCGATTTGATAAAATAAAAAATACGTAAATAATATTTTTCGAAAATCTAACAGACGGACTAATTAGAATCATATTTTTTTAAGTCAGTAAATATCCCTATTGGTCGTAAACACAGATATAGATACTCGTATTTATCTAGATAACGCAAGAGCACGAGCGCAAGAGCTTCTTCGCTTGCCGAAATTGTGGTCGTAAATTACTTGAAATTATTTCGGACTGTATAGCCATTTTAATAATTCAACGGGAACGTGCAATAATATAATCATTTATTTATACTAACCCGAGCCAAAGTACACCTGTGTGTCAATTTTCATTTAATTCATAAGGATTAAAGCACAAATTGAAATACTTTCATATTTCTAAACAGTATGAATGCAAAGTATGACGTTGTTTTGAAATACAGCCCAAAATACAAGCTACTGTATTCATAAAAACACTGAAAAGCCCAGTAAGGGGAACTAGGTCATATTGGTCATCATGTAACTTACTCACGTACCACAGATCACAATGAATCTTTGTACTGAAAATATTTCACAAAAAAGCCTGCTTGTGTTAAGACAGATAGATAGTTCCCGCAGGATATAAGATGATAAATGTATTGGTGATCTGAAATCTGGTGTTATGAAACTTTAAATGTTGCTTGTAAGTCGAGAATTGATCACGACCAAGCGACTTACCATAACGTTGTTTTAATATTATTCCAGTGCGGAAAAAAGATGGCGCTAAACACCCCCTATAGCTCTGTCGCTTTCTCACATTGGAATAAGATTAAAACAATCGTGCTTTAGGACTTCATGGTAACGCCACAGGGGCCTAAAATGCCATTTTAGCAGAATCAACATTGGATAATAATATGAATCTCGTTAAATTTTCAAAATGGTCATACACCAGATAATAGTCCATAATTGCTTGTATAAAAGCATACTTATCTTTTGAAAATGTACATTATGGATTGCAATTTTGAATTGATGGTCATTTAGGTCCCCGAAAAATAGAACTTTATACCTACCTTTGGCACCTGGGCAGAGCGAAAGGGAGTGTCAGACTTCTACTGACTAAAAACCACCCATGTTCCTTCTTCGCCCTCCATGTCGAGGCCGCGATAACCGGTGGACTACCCGCGGCCCAACTTTATACCTACCTTGGTTGACTTTCTGGGTTGATTATTTCAGTTCGAAGGTAAAAAACAAGCGACCGTTCTTTTCATTTTAAATGTTACTAACTAGCAATGTGTAATATTATGATGATAGACGGCCGTAAACTAAGAAACATGTTTCTGTTCCTACAAGGTACAGTAAACCCGAAAAACCTCCAAATGTAAGCTAATCGTAAAACGTAATCACACGAGCTTCTATTAAGTACACTCCAACACGCTCTAACATTGCTCCTGTAACTTTAGGCCCAGTGTACACTGAGGCAGAGACGAGCGGAACGGTAAGAAGACGTGTAAGGCCGCAAATTCAGCGTTGCGTTACATGGACAGTTCCATTAAACACCCCGCAGCACGCTGCAAGAAACGCCTCTCCCAATTTGCGGCTTCAGAGACACTAAAGACGCGATTTGAATTTCAGCCAAAGCCCGACACACATTTCCCAAACCACAGTAACGCCTGAAAGCCAGAATCAACAGCGGCAACTACCAGACAATCGCCGAGACAATGAAGTTCGACGAAGTCCAAGATTAACAATGTTATTGGTCGATTCCCGCACGTCTCATCCCCGCTCCGCTCGTGCCCGTGGAAACGGGGCCTTACGGTCCCGGCACAGCTCCACCCGGCCGGGCCGGAGTCCGGGCACCACGCGATACCAGACCGTGACCCACTTTCCTTTATCGATGCGCTCCGCCCTGTAGTTCAAGTACGTTTTCCCTTTCACCATCCATTGATGCGTTTTGTCTCATGCTTCATTACTACACAAATAATTTCGGGGTAATGGTGTGCGTGCAGGGGATATGGCGTCGTTTAAACGTTTTCCTTATCAAGTCGTATAGATCTGCTTATGTGTAGACTGTAGGGCATTTTGTGAAGATTGGGGGTGAAGTATTCGAATGACGCCGACGTTTGTACTCTTGGAGATATGAGGATGATTGAAAGCTTTTAGAACAAAAGGAATATGTAGATATTAGTTTTTGATTTTTACAAATTAGAATATAAGTACCTAAATTTAGAAAGTTTATAGGTACTGCTGAGCATTAGCTTCTTCTAGTTGATATACACACGAAGAAGACTCAATGTTACAAAATGTACACCTACACTTAATGTACCATGTGCACACAGCAAAAAAATGGCCAAAGGTATAACAAAAAACCTGAGTTTATCTATGCAAATGATTACACTTATGAATAATTTCTGAAATTTTTGTTGTTGTAACCTGTTTTATTATTTGTTTTGTATAAGGTCTAAAATCTATAGTCTAATAATCTAATTACTACCAGCGTTGGAATTGTAATATATATATTGTATTTCTTTCGTTAACCTACTTTCTCCATTTTATTTTGTCCATGGAAGTGAACTGCTTTCCAAGAGACAGGTTTTTTACTTAGTTTGGAAGTCAGGCGTCCATATAGTTTTCTGCAGCCTTTTTTGTAAAGAATCTCCGATGAAGAAATTTGTATTAGGTTATATTTTAATTGAGACCAATAAACGATTATTATTACTATTATTAATTATTTGCTTCATAACTATGTACAGAATTTATATTTATATACATTATCATAAACCAAGATCAGATATGTATCAAGTTATGCTGATTCGGTTCTTTTGGAATACTAAGGTATTTTTGCAGTTTTAACACCAATATCCATCTTTACCTAAATGTAAAGATACTGTAAGTACTAAGTACAGTGTGTCCAAATGAACACGAAATCGTCTTCTAACAAAAAATCTTAGTTACCAAGTTAATAACCGTCTATCCTTGTAAAGATATAGCGCATGCGTACTAACTTGTTTTTGCTTAGTTTTTTCTTTCGTCGGTTCATTGAATCACAATACCTACCTTTTATATGGTAAGTAAAAATAACTTTGTTAGAGTTTTGTTTTGACATTGGTCAAAATCAATAGTATTTCATATTCATCTTTGTTAGTTCAAATTGTTTTTGAAACCCAAGAGTCAATGTTAGCCAGTATATGGCAAAAACCTATAGTATTGGACCAAAAAATCTCTGTGAAGTACCTACCACGGGAGGGGCCCGAAAGGGCCGACGCCTGTCGGGGCTGCGGGTAGTCCTCTGGTTATCGCGGCCTCGACATAGAGGGCGAAGAAGGAACATGGGTGGTTTTTAGTCAGTAGAAGTCTGACTCTCCCTTTCGCTCTGCCCAAGAGCGGGAAGGGTTATTCGATGATTTTACACACACCACAAAAAAAAAAAAAAGTACCTACCATGAATTTCTTAGGTAAATTGATGGGCCCGGTACAAAACCTAACACTTAGCAGTATATTTGTTAGGTGGGGATATTTTTGTAAGTACCTGCCCCAAGTTATAAAATTGCAACAAGTTTTATAGTTTATCTTTGTCGTGTACCTACCCGATGTAACCATAAAAGCAAAAAAAAAATATAAACCTTGTAGAAACTAGAACAAATTCCGTGCGTTCAAGCATTTTAGTCATACCTATTATTGGAATCAAATATTAACAGCTCACAACTTAGGACCCAGTAATATTAATAACAATAATATCCGTGGTGCTGGGCAAATGGGGTTATCCCAGTTGTATACGTCCCTATGTGCCTATTGGCCTTGTTCTGTTCTTCTCCTGCTAATATGGAGGGAAATGGAGATTATGTTTTCCTCCGCTATTCTTTTCTGATCAATTTTGTTGCGGGATCCAAGACAGTTCAATCGTTTCTCTGGGACTTCGTCGAGCTCCATTGCCTCGGCGCTTTTCTTGTGGTCGCCACTGTTGATTCTGGCTTTCAGGAGTTACAGTGGTTTGGGAATAGTGTGGCGGGCTTGTACCAATCATAAAAGCAGATGAAGGTGAGCACTGAGCTGTAATAATCCTCTCTTACTCGTCATTTCGTCGTCACAGCAGTCACCTTCCTTCCTCACCTCCTTTCTTGCCTAAAATATTTTACACAGTCCACCCACCATTCTTTGATCTTCCTCTGCCTTTGTGGCCACATAAATTCATACTCAATACTTTTCACATGCCACATACCAAGCCAACAGATAACCACACAACTTTTCAGTCCCCGGCGCCACTTTTAAGCTGGCTTTTGACTATGGGATGTAATATATATTACATCTTACACACGACGATTACATCCCGCGTTTGAGATTTAAAATAGCACAGTGTGAACGGTCACGTACAAAATGTATGACGAGCGATAAAATATCACATCTTGAGATATAATATATAGGGTGTAAAAGTACCCTTAACGCAAACGAAGGGCATTTGTTCTCCCCACCACTGCGATCATTTTTTGGTTCTATACCATACCTGGGAACCGCCTAGTTACGGAGATATTGGGGGTCAAAGTTCCAAATTTTGCAAAGCTGTTTTTGTAAATACTAGTTTTTTAGTTTTTCAGGTTATAACTTTACTTAAATTAGCTCCATGACCCGTTTATTACTAAAAGCATCCACTAGCACAATGTTTTAAGAGTGCTACATTGAGTTTCACGGTAAAATGTGATTTTTGACCCCAAAACAAAAAGTCGTTTCCCAGCAAAAAAAATTGCCGAGGGGTACTTTTGATGTACAGAATGCTTGGTTGACGTATGTGTGAAGGGTTAATTTACACCCTGTATAATAATATCCCATAGTCAAAAACCGGCTTTAGACTTCATCTTATACATATAGGTACTCATTCCTTTTTTATCCATTCGCGTTCACGCACCTTTTGACCAAAAACTCAAACAATTTACTTTCGTTTTCTTATACAATACTACCCTCAAGCTGGGAACATCGCGTGTCGACCCACACTTGTCCTTGTGCGGACGATACGTAGGTATTTATTTATCATAAACGCCATTGCAGTCTTTTATATATTTAATAAGGTTACACATTACACCTCACCACGTGGCCGTGTTGTATAGTATTGATTTTTATTGGAATCCAAATGAAATAAATTATTTAGGTACAGGCACGGGGCAACTGATAATTTCTTCCGTTCTGGGAAGGAATGGTTAACTAAGGGGTGATTGGTTTACCTTCATTAATTAGGTTAGTACATTATTAATAAGCTGGGCTAAGGTATTTAGAAAATATCTTACACTTAAACTAATACCGTCACTTACAATGTTTCTTTTTTTATTATATTTTATTATGTGCTTCCGATATTTCGACGCTGTTGCAAGTGTCATGATTGGAGTATGTCTGAAAAATTCGGGTGGATGGTAAATAAATCTTTAGGTGCAGACAGATCTGTCTACTATATTTCTTAGTCGTTCTTTTTATTAGCTTATAATATGAACTGCGAAAGCCTAAAACAGTGTTTGATTCTATAACTATTTCAAAAGTTCGTGTAGAACCACATTATAACCTACTACATTATTGTTTTAGTACTTTCATTTGGAAAATAGTCTTTAAACAGAACAAAGAAATCGTGTCTATTTTATAAACATTTTTACCAAAAACAAAATGAATTTTCCTCTACAAAAAGCCACCATTAAACTACTACCCATCCACTAAGCGCAAACTGAATGCTATCACTAGAAAAGCACATGCAAAAATGCATCTAAAATAGAATTGCACACAATACCTTTCACGGTGACCCATTAAACTTTAAACTGGGCGTCTGGTGTACACCCAACCGCACATCAATGGTCACAACTTCACTTGAACAGCACAGCAGTGTTTCTATCTCGTAGCAATAAAGGCGAATTTCGTAGTGTACCTCCTCGAATGAAATGGAGCGAAATATTCTGAAACGACATCTTTGGTATTATACCGACTACGTTCTAGTTCTACCGAGTCTATCCACTATAATATAAGACGCAACTTACGGGTAACATTTCGTGAAAATTCTGGCGAACACCCAACTACGTTCACGCAGAAAGGATTAATATATTCTTCCCATTCTTCACTAAGTACGTAAAAATAGACTTACAGTCTATAAATAGAGAAAGATTATAAATAGAAGCAATATTTTTAGTTTTCTTATTTAATTTTCGGTATAAGTCTACTTCTTATACACTTTCATGAAAAGTTCAAGTATTTAGTATTCGCCAGAACGTAGAACAAAGTAAAAGGATTTTCTTTCCGATATTTCTGTCTCACTCATGTCTAAGCCCCTTTGAAAGAGGCGTAACTTTAAACGAGTCCGTAAGTTCTTTTTTTTTGGCATTTGGGAAATCATCAAAGAACCCTTCCCGCTAAAAACCACCCATGTTCCTTCTTAGCCCTTTGTGTCGAGGCCGCGGTATCTCTTTCGAATAACCCGAAGCCCCGACAGAGTCCGTAGGTACTTCACCATACGAAACATGAAAATAAAAGCCAAGAATGCAAGAAAGTCTCATTTATACTAACGTATGCCCGACGCACAATCAAGCTATGAAAAACCAGTACAAAATAATCTTACATTGTACGGGAAACTCACACAAGGCGAGGTCAGTTTATACTGTATTGTATAGCTTGATGTGTCGCGTTGTAGGCTAACAAAGTCTGTACGTACCTCACCTAAGTGCAATCCCTCTATACGGGTAGGAACGGTAACAAAGATGCGATATTTGTAGGAAAAGCAGGAAAACAACAAACTTATTCGAATTTATGTCAACGGCGGCATTCCCTTCATTTTCGGAAGCGGCTCGTATTCAGGTAATACAGGCGAGTGTGTTAGTATAGTTCGGCTGTATGTGCTCGTATTGGATGTATGAATATACTGTAGAATATATAGGTACTTACTAGAAAATAATGTAATGAACTAGGGCAAGCAGACTGTTCAGAAACTTACATCGTAGGTCGTAAGGCCAAGTCAAGTTTTTAGGCTTGAAAGTACCCTCACTAGATATATGATAAGCTAAACACAAAATACTTTTCATAATAATAAACAGTTCACTAGGTATTCAGCAGAAATTAAACTTGCTTATGGTGTAGTGTAGGTTATGTCTGTCTGACCACGTTAATGTTTCTTAGTTTTCACTATCTTAACAGCAAAGTGCCGTACAGACGCGTGCACTAAGCTACCCAAAACTGTAAAATTTTCTCAATTAACCTTAAACCTAATTCTTTAGCGGTCAAGTTGAAAATCGATTACTAACGGACAGATATAGTACCTAGCTTGATGTGCTGGCATCCCACATGAAATAAAAATATCTCGATGTTCTTATCGTGACGTAATATCCGTGCGAAGCAGAGACGGGTGGCAAGTTATTTATAAACACGTAAAGGCATTTCCAGCACAGGGCTAAGGCAACATTTTCAACCGATATAGATGCGACCTTAACATTTCCAGAAGCCTTGTCTCTCGATTTCCCGCCTGCATCGAACGCGTACGAGCGACGTCAGATGGACCCGAATACAAATCGACCTCCGTATCGCAAACTAGGCATTCTATTCCTGTATATATCCCCGTCAGGCCTGCCCTTCATCTGTCTCCGTATTTATTTTAAACAAACGGGTATTTGTGCCCCCAGTTTTGGTCAACTGTCAGTGGCCTGACCTTTCGAGAGCGGGAGTTATTGTTTATTCCTGGAGCTGTTTGAAATCGATTTTGTCTCGAGTGGCAGGTTGCGAGAATTGAGGTGTCTCGGAGTTTTGAATATTTTAAGACAAGTTGAAACGTTAGTAAAGAGGTGACGTGGTTGAAATTAAACTTGAATATAACTGGTCAAATGTAGGTCTACGAATGGGTATGCCCATTTACCTAACCCTTCGGGAATAACAGGCGTGATGTTATGTTTTGTCGATGCTTTCTTTCTGATCATCACTTTGGCTTAAATAACACACATTTGGTCGTTTGGCACAATTAACATATACAGTATGTTAACTAACAGAGGGCGTTCCCGTTAACCCGCAATAGTATAGCATCCATACATGCTAAAAAAAAAATTACCAACCTGGAAACCCCTTGGTTACGGAGATATTGGGGGTCAAAGTTCCAAATTTTTCACAGCTGTTTTCGGTAATTCTAGTTTTTTAGGCTATAACGTTACTTAAATTACCTCCATGACCCATTAATTATTTAAGGCATCCACTAGCACAATGTTTTAAGAGTGGTACTTTCAGTTTTACCGTAAAATGTGATTTTTGACACCAAAAAAAAAGTTGTTTCCCAGCATAACATTTTGAGTAGGGGTACTTAGTTTGATGTACAGAATGCTTGGTTGACGGGAACGCCCTCTGTTAGTTAACATACTGTATATTAAACATATATATTAACAATTAAGGCGGTACCCTGACCAATTAACCTTGAGCATTCGTTCCCTCTGTACTGTACAGTAGTGAATACGCCCATATTTTAGAATAAAATCTATATAAAATAAAATTTTGGTCTTTTGGAATTTTTATTTGTGTCAAAATGTTCATTATTAAATTGTCTATCCATTAGTGTCAGTAGCAAAATTAAATAATGTTTACGTTACGAGGAGATGCGTGTTATTAATCACTATTTCTCATTTCGGGGGTTGTGTTGGAAGGAGATTTATTAAAGATATACTCAATAAAAAATAAAAATAAATCTGCAATTATGGAATCAAGATTATGTAGAAATTTAATATGTTTTTTATTAGTTGATATTTCTTTTAAATAACAAGTAGATAGCTCCAAAAAACTGCACAAAAACGGTTTGCGTGGCGTTTTGGTCGGGGAGGCGCCTTAAAATATATATTAAAACTTAGCAATTATAGATTATACAGTCGGTATATTTTCTGATTTAAAATGGTGTAAAAGATTTATTTGAAGTTGTAGCCTATTCTACACACTTTTAATAAGACTTGTCAACCTTTTAAAATAGATCAATAGGGGATTGGACAGAAAAAACGAGTGAGTCCGTCAGATAGATTTCCAAAAATATTGGACACGTATTTTTTATTTTTTCATATAAACAAATAATGAAGACGATACAGTGTTTCGAAAACTCGTGAACCCTTCGAAAACGTCATATGATAGTACATTTTTTACCTACAAATGACGTCACAACCCCCCACTCATGATCTTTGACGCATCTTGTCTTCGTCAATTTTGATTAATTTGATAAAACAAAAAACACGTATTCAATATTTTTCGATAATCTAACTGACGATTAGAATCATATTTTTTTGACTCAGTCCGATCCCCTATTGTCTTGTTATATAACTACAAAAAATTAAAATATCATTATTTTATCAAATCGGAATAAGAAAAAAAGAAAGAAAAAGTATTTATTGGTTTCACACTGAACTGAACAAATTGACAAAAAAAATAAAATTAAAAGCTTAAAACACTTAAAATTAGGACATACTTAGTAAAAGTGATTGATTTTGAAAATTAGGACAAAAAAGTGTAAAATTTTGGCGCAACAGTGTTATTTAGCTAACAATGGTATTATTAGTGCTTATAAAGTTTTAAGTAAACTATAAATAAAATATATTTATCAATTGCAAATTATGAAAATGTTCCAATACTACAAATAATCTACTTATCGTCTGCGCTTAGTTTTCAAACTTAAAGCCTTTTTTCCGTATAAAAAGCACTCACCCCACCCATGGCTCTCAGTGATCAATCAATAACCAAAACTGCCCCATCTATCACTCGGCTATTCTGCAGGAGAGAGCCAAAATCACAGGCCCTAAACAAAGAGGCCACATAGCCCATAGCCTATAGCCCACGTATGAGAGCGATCCGCCCCTACGGGCTATTACGCATTCCAATGGCGATAAAAGCCTTTATTTCGGCGGCAAATTCGTTGGAAGTTTGGCCAAAGTCTGATTCTGCAATATCGGTAAACGTAGTCGGGCAATATTTGGGAATGGCCCCGTATTTCTGCGTGTGCAGTGTATTTGAACGGTTTAACTGTTCGGGCGCTTTTGTTTGATCCTTTTTGTTGTGGATGCAAATATCATCTTTAAAGTGATTCTGAAAATGGTAAAAACATAACTCAATCTTGTAAATACATAACATCAAGGGTTAGGCAGAAGTGTACCAATTGGTATCCCCCCCTCCCCCAACATTTTGCCTGTTATATTTTGAAGTCCCATGTACCTGCGGGTCAAACCCAGGACCTCACAGCAGTCGAGCGTTTGCGACCACTAGTTGTCTTCATAGTCTTTCTTATTGTGGCATCGAATGTCAACTTTCAAGTTCATCTTTTCTAACTGTAAAACATAACTCAATCTTGTAAATTGTTCTAGACATTAGCATTTTATCTGTCTCCAGGCCCTAAGACTGTAAAATACTTCATCTTTCCTCCAACCAGGTAACAATAGCACCTTCTAAACAAAATTATTAAGTATACAAATTCAAATGAGCCTCTGTTATCAAGATTTCCTGAGTAAAGGTCAAATGTATTTTAAAATGAAAGATTGTCGGTTTATGTTAATGTCTTCATTTTGTGTGTTCGTGCCCTTTGGAGGCAAGAACCGAACCGTTGCGATATCTTTGCTATTTTTAATCTTCAAAGAAATGATTTGTTGAGAATGCTTGCTTGGTAACTTTATTGCCAATGTTATTTCTGCGGTGGCTTTTATATTTAAGGCTTGTTGTGTTGTGTTTGTTGCTTTTTATTGAAGAGTGGAAGCGGGAAATACTTAGTGCGTCATACGCAGTGACTCGCTTAGTACTCAACTCACTTTTGCCGTACGAGTTGATACTGTAAATGCGTACATATTTCGCTGCTAGTTCATTTACTGTCCATGTCTGTACTAGTGTCCACTAAAGATGGAATATTTTGGAACATTTTACATCTGCTTTGTTACAGTTCTACTAGCTTGATGAATAGAGCAGTTTCAGTTGTCTAGTGGCGTAACCGTTAGACTGGCAAGGTCTCCAGTTCGACACCCAAGACACGAATTTTATTTAATTTTATCATTTGATTTGGTGAAGGTAAAACCCTGAGGATAGCAGCATGCCTGAGAGATATCTCTCGAGGGTATGTAAAGCCAAATCAGAGACTCATAAGTGGAATAAAAACTCTGTCACCAGCTCAGGCACTAACCACAAGGCGACACAGAAGTAAAATGTACCTAATCCTATCGTTTTTAAGACACAATAAAAGTTACATTATATTGTAATGATTCATGTAGGATAATGACTTTGTTGACATTAATGTACCTACATGGGTAATATTCATCAGCCTATAATGTTCCCACTGCATAGACTCAGGCCTCCTCTCTAGGAGAGGGATGGGCTATAATCCACCACGCGGGCCCAGTGCGGTTTGGTAGTATTTTTTTTCACATGATGAGATGTCACATGTCTTCGAATATTTTGGTTCTTAAGACATGCCGGTTTCCTCACGATGTTTTCCTTCACCGTTTTGAGAGCAGTGATGTTGAAATAAATTACACAAAGTAATGCGCCTGCCCGGATTCCAACCCACGACTTACTGTTTGTAAGTCAGGGCCGCCACCACTGCTCCCATGGGTAATACAACCCCTAATTACACACGCTACTTACCGAGTGGACAATTTAGCCGCAAAATGCACACACATATTATCTAGTCTAGGTACTCAGTAAATCTAGAACAGAGGGGAAAACCATGCTCATCGTGAAAATTGTACACTGAACAGCAGTTTTGTGGGTCACCTGTTTGACCATTTCCACTCCATTTGGCTTCCAGTTAACCAACGCTCTAAACACGGTGCGGTTTGCCAGATAGTAATGTCGGTTATCGACTGAATTCGATATACCGTGACCGAATAACCGAGACTCGTATTTTGTCAAAAATATTACCCGATTATTCAAGTAAACGATGGATGGACTGTGTGAAGTGGGATATGCCAAGAAAGGAGGTGTCTGTTGATTTGACGAGTGATAGTGAAGTATGGAAGAAAACGACGGGCTGCGCCAGCCCCAAATTAATTAGGATAAGTGTAGGAGAATGATGACAAATTGAAGTACCGGAGTCAAACAAAGGCTTGAGCTGCGGCCCGTCGGGGCTGCGGGTTGTTGTATAGAGATACCGCGGCCTCGACTTAAAGGGCTAAGAAGGAACATGGGTGGTTGTTAGTCAGTAGAAGTTCAACACACCCTTTCGATCTGGCCAAGAACGGGAGGGGTAATTGATTTGATTGCACACCCTCAAAAAAAAATTCTCGTGCCACTGGTGGAGCAAGTTGATGAAGCAGTGTGTGTGTGTGTTGTTGTTGTTGTTGTTGTTGCAGTTGTTGTTGTTAGAGGAAGGGAATATGCAAAATAACTGTCATCATTTAAAAACCAGGTCAGCAACTAATTATACAAGATATAAACGAACCCTGCATGAAACCGACAACCATGCATTCTGTACATCAAAGTAAAGTAACAATGCGCCAAAAGTTTTACTTGGAAAAATCGTTACACGGTAGGGCTTAATGTAACACACTTAATACATTGTGCAAATGGGTGTACTTAGGTCATGAACGTATTCAAAGTGAAGTTAATAATATTTAAAACTTGCGAAAAATTCGTAACTTTGTTTTCCAATATCTCCGAAAATAGAAGGTTCCAAGGTTTGGTCCAGACAAGGTTTGGTGCCTTTAGTCTTCGTGTGACACCCATTATAGGGACAACTTAGAAGAATTTGTGTCAAATTGGCCGGACAAAAACGCACAGCGAGAAAAGTGGAAGGCTTTTCCCAAGACTGGGTCAATAAAAAAAACTAGAATAAAATGAAAAAATAAAACAGAGGTTATATGCAAATAAAGTAAAGCAAAGCCAGATGTAGGTAAGGTAGTAGAAACATTCTTCACTGACACGCACATTATACCGCATCCCCCTCGCCGCGGTTACAAGGCTTCTGTGGTTTCCCCATTTAGGCCACCCTTAGTTACATTGCGTGACACACTGCCACCAATACACGCTAAAGCTGAGTAAATATAAACATAACAACACGCCTGTAGTCCCCGAAGGGTAAGACAGAGGTTTACTTAATAGTTACCTAATAGACCTAACCCTTGGTTTACCTAATAGATTTTTTTGGTGAAATCAAAAAAATCTAATTAGTCCGTCAGATCGAATTTCAAAAAATAATGGAAACGTATTTTTTCTTTTTTCACTTAAACAAAAGATGAAGACGATACAGTGCTTCGAAAAGTCGCGTCAAGTCGTGTGACGTCACAAGGTTCGTACTTTTTTACCTACAAAGTGACGTCAAAAGCTTATGATCTTGGACACGTTTTATTTTCGTCAATTTTAATTAATTTAGTCAAATAAAAACACGTATCCTATATTTTTCGATAATCTAACAGACGACCTACTCGTTATAAGATTTTTTTGGTGAAATACCCTATTCACCAGTTTCGTTTAAGTTCCATCTAAAAGGAGGCGAGCATATGTTCTTAAACTGGGCACAAATCCAGGCTGCTGACAAATTACCTGATGGAAAAA
The DNA here is from genome assembly GCA_932274075.1 of Diarsia rubi. Taxonomy (NCBI): domain Eukaryota; kingdom Metazoa; phylum Arthropoda; class Insecta; order Lepidoptera; family Noctuidae; genus Diarsia; species Diarsia rubi. Next base: position 18,027,980 of record OW026417.1, on the reverse strand, counting down.
CCCAATAACACTACCCAACCTGGGAATAGAAATAAGGACATCTTGTTTAGAGGTCACGCTAGCAACTGCTAGACGAACGAGGCAGTTCAAGTGTAAATAGTAGAACGTGTAAATAAAGGGTGTAAAAGTACCCTTAACGCAAACGAAGTGCACTTGTTCTCCCTACCACTGCGAACATTTTTTTGTTCTAGATCTGATATTCTGATATTGGGGGCAAAGTTCCAAATTTTACACAGCTGTTTTTGCAAATACTAGTTTTTCGGGTTATAACTTTACTTAAATTACCTCCATGACCCGTTTACTATTCAAAGCTTCCATTAGCACAATGTTGTAAGAGTGCTACATTGAGTTTTACCGTAAAATGTGATTTATGACCTCAAAAAAAGTCGTTTCCCAGCAAAATTTTTTGCGTAGGAGTACTCAGTTTGATGTACAGAATGCATGGTTTACGTTTGTGTGAACGGTTAATTTACACCCTGTATAAGTAGCAGTATACGAATAGTACAAAAGTTAAATAAACAGTATGTTAATTTAAACGAGGGACATATTGAAACCTGCTCTAGGGCTGCTCACATCATGATACTTATAAAAGTATGACCAAAAAAAACAGATAAATAACAGACAGGACCACATCAAATACTTTGGAAAAGTCTCGAAACTCATGCGTTTATTACAGGAAATGTGCGCGGCTCAATGACTTTAAGGTATTATTAATTTTCTCTTCATATTTTAAAACTAGCGTAGGACAATGGCAAAAAGAAACGACTAATAAAGTGAGATCTGGAGAGCGTGCGGGGCCATGGCATAATTATGTCACAAATTAAGGTTATAGTTATTTGCATGTTTAGGACGAGAATCGAATACTGAATACTCTCCTTCAATATGTTCCTCGTTTAACCTAACAGCCTGTATAGAGAATAATAAAAGGTCTTTTGAGACCAAGTTTCATTCAAACCCTTCTGAAATAATCCTTTCTCCTCGATAAGACGTCTGTTTTTATCCGCAACTGAGAAATAAAGCCTTCTTGACACGAGACAAAAACAAGACATCTCGGTCGGGCTGGCCTCTTCCTAATCTCCGCTATATAGGTCAGTGGGCGGTGCCTATCGATTGCCAGCACTTGTGCGTTCACAGGAACGTTCGTTTGTCGTTAAGTTTGCAGCCGGCCTTAGCTGGAGATGGTGAATTATTTATATATTATTTATTGGTAGTTCTGTATTGTGGAGTAGTTTGTATGCTGCAGTGGCGCCGGCTGTAGTGTTGGTATCTACTTGAAGTTTAGTTTAGACTCCTTGAGTTCCAATTGCGATAACTTAATTAACAATAACTGCCCCTTTGGTCTAGTGGTCGTAAGGTTGAGGTCCTTGGTTTGGTTCCTAAAATGGGCAAAGTGTTATTGGGTTTTTCTATTAGGAATTTCTCAGTAGCTACCAAGGATTTGTGATACGTTGATGGCAATAGGCCCGCTCCCTATAACATAGGAGTTGAACATAACTAGCAAAATGTGGGTGTACTTGTTAGGTACACCTCTGCCTATCCGGGGATTACAACTTACAAGGTATGATGCTATAAAATGATTTGATAAGAGCTTGACTAAAAATAGATAACTTAGCAGATGAATACAAGGTTGCTATGAGTAGTAAATCTACAATTTAAAAGAAAGTCTTGTTTCAAACAATGCCCAAAAACAATAACTATACAAAACAGTTCTAAATCATCGCCATTTATAGTTAGAACAACAAAGGACCATGATCATAATAATAGGCTTGTTTCCTCCATTTGTTCCACTTTATTTTAAAATAAAAATAGCTAGCATATCAGCCAAATTTCAACGGATGGCAATGTCGCTGATGTGTAACTTCATCACCACTACGACATTGACTAGGAGTCAACAGGAATGCTTTCACCAGTGATGTGTGACGTCATGGCCCCTACCCCTGAGATATAGCTAAGGATGGATCAATCCAGAGGCTAGACATCAGTCTCGACGGTGCCACTGAAATGTTTTAGACGACGCCATCCTACGGCTACTTTAAGTGCTTTAGGATCTTGTTAGTACCTACGTCATTTATTTCTCATGTTTTGGAAGACCGACGTCAACTGAGTTTATTTTTTGGATGAAATGGCATTTTATTTTAGAGCCATGTTGGTCAATCACTGAAAAATAGGCAAGAATATTTTGTAGTCTAAAACCGTTATTTGTAAAGTAATTAACTCAATTAGAGATCGTCCGCTCTAATGAGAAAATAATGGATGCCTTCCACTATGTTAATTAATGTTGAAAAGAAAACAAACTCACAATACTACCAATCAGTTCACAATACAAGTGCATCTATTCATATCTTTCCATCTATAGGCACCTTCGCAGACGATCGCAAGTGGCGCCTAGAGACTCGGCACTAATGACATCATACAAACACTAACCATCTCGCAAATAGGGTGAGAGGCGTTGAAGGATCGCAGCAGTTTAATGGCCTATACAGAGAACCCATTAGGGGTTCAAACCAAACACATTCTTTAAAAGCAATTTCGCAATATTGCGTACAAAGTGGTAGACTAGCAGAATCACGTTTCACTTAGCCTGAATTTGACACACCCAGATATATCAGATATCGATGTCACAAAACAGATGGCTGAAGGACAAAGGGCGAAGCTTTTACCCGGAATGAGACCTTAGCAGCTAGTTGTTTACTTTAGGTAATCAATACATTGCTGTAGACCTACCTTTGTCGCGAAAGCAGGGGGTGTGTGGTTGTAACAGCTGGTTATGTCATTGTTTAGTTTGGCTGCAGTAAAAAAAAATGTTTTAGCACCTGTAGGCACTAGCTTTATTTACTTTTTGTTTCTTGGGTGGATTTTAAATGTAAATGATGATAAAGCAAGAATGAAGGTGTCTGATACGATGACAAGTAATAGGTAGAGAGTTATGGAAGAAGAAGACTTACTGCACCGTCCCTAATGAATAGGGATGTTAGGTACTTAGAAAAATATGATTCTAATTAGTCCGTCTGTTAGATTATCGAAAAACATTGGATAAGTACGTATTTTTTGTTTTATCAAATCAATAAAAAATGACGAAGATAAAACGCGTCAAAGATTTGAGTGGGGGGTCGTGACGTCACTGACCGCTAAATAATGTCATGCAAATCTCTCAGAAATTGACATCACACGAGATTTCAAAGCACTGTATCGTCTTCATTGTTTGTTTACGTGAAAAAAGAAAAAATACGTGTCCAATATTTTTTGAAAATCTATCTGACGGACTAGTTAGATTTTTTTTGTTAACTACCCTATTGGCATAAACTCGTCGCATTGCTGTCAATTTTAATAAGAATTTCTATAGTTTGGATCTATTTGCCACATAGAATTTCGAGTCAGTTTACTTAACATTTTGAAAAATTTACATGAAACAGTATTTACTGCTTTGTTTGTTTATTTGATTTGTTGATGTGATATGTGGTTTATTTTTGTGTTATGTTTCTCTTTTAATTGTTTACAGCGCTAGTGTTTTAATTTAAAGTGTTTTTTTTTACATTTGTATTATTTCTGTATCCTATTTTTCTATGTACTCGTACTTAAGTCTGTGTAATTGTTTGTTTTCCCAAATAAATAAAATGAAATAAAGCCAAAAGAATGACGATGATAATACGGTGTAAATTTTTAGGATTACTTACATTTTAATTTTTCTCTTCGTGGTTGTTGTTTTTTCTTTTCAAATAGCGCTTTTTTTGGTAATAGGGTATTTCTATCTAATTAGTTCGTCAGATAGATTTTCAAAAAATACTGGACCCTTTTTTCACTTAAACAAAAGATGAAGAAGATACAGTGCTTCGAAAAGTCGTGTGACGTCACAAGACGGTTAGTACTTTTTTGCCCACAAAGTGACGTCAAAAGCCATCTTTGACACGTTTTATTTTCGTATTTTTTTATTAATTTGATAAAATAAAAAAACACGTATCCAAAATTTTTCAATAATCTTACAGACGGAATAATTAGATTTTGTTGGTGAAATATTCTATTGACTGTCAACATTACGTCAGCTATCACTGGATTCAGTCCATTGTATCATTGGCTTATTTCCTTGTTTTTGAAGGTCATTTAAATATAATAGTCACTCGATAGGTACGTGTAGCCAGAATATTTGTAGAAAATAGCTTGGATTGCAATAGTTTTGAACACATCCTCGTGATTAGGCGTGTCGAGGTTTTGTTCCGTATCATTACCGGATAATTTTGTTTATAGCCGACTAACGCGGGCGCGTGACTTATGATGCATTTAGGAATCTATTAAGTTTTACTAGGTCGTTAATACCGTATTAAATGAAAATCAACCACTCCACAAACACAATATCATCCTGAGAGTTTACAAAAAAAAATTGTTTATTTGGTGTATAATACATATAATACATTGTAAATCACACTACATCTACACTACCTAATATTATAAAGAGGAAAGATTTGTTTGTAACGAACAGGCTCCGAAACTACTGGACCGATTTGAAAAATTCTTTCACCATTGGGAAGCTACACTATCACCGGGTGACATAGGCTTCTTTTTATCCCTGTATTCCCACGGGAACGGGACGCGGGTGAAACACGCGATGTCTGCTAGTATTCTATATTCATACACTTGCAAAAACTTGAAAAATATCTTAACGTTCCACTTATAATAATTCCCGCAGGGGTAGACAGAGGTCTACCTTTTATTACAACCGCTTTTTGGCAGTTATTTTTAAGTCCTATGTAATAGACGTGAGGGGGGGCTATTAATCATCATCATCATCAACAGCCTATTAATGTTTCCACTGCTGGGACACAGGCCTCATCTCTTTTTGAGAGGAAATGGGCTATAATCTACCACGCGGGCTCAGTGCGGAAGAAGAACCAAAAAATTCGAAGACATGTGACATGTAGGTACCAGATGTCACATATCTTCGAATTATTTGGTTCTAAGACATGCCGGTTCCCTCACGATGTTTTCCTTCACCGTTTTGAGAGCATCGGTGATGAAATAAATTACACAAAGTAATGTGCCTGCCTGTGTTCGAACCCCGACCTACTGTTCGTAAGTTGGGGCCACCACAACTGGGCCACCGCTGCCTAAAAGGCTATTAATGGAAAAACTCAATAACACTTTGCCTGACCCAGTAATCAAACCCAAGATCTCTTGCGTAGTTACTAGACCAGCGAGACAGTCTTAACGATCCAGATCTTTATAACAAAGTTGTAGATACTTTTTTTATTTTTTGGAACGTGGGAATTAAATGTTTCAAAAACTACTCATCAGAACTTTCTGCTGAGTAGAAGTGTCAGCTAGGAAACTTTAGAGGTTTTGAATTAAAAAAGTTGATGGCAAAAAAATACAATTTAATTAAAATTTTACTGTCACTTACGGAATGGCGCTTGCAACAGTGTCAAAATATCGGGAGCTCAGAATAATCTGAGGAATAATCGATAATCACGAAATATATCCCTTTTTATTTTTTTGTGGGGTGGGAAATTATCAAATGACTCCTTCCGCTCTGGGCAGAGCGGTAGGGAGTGTCAGACTCCTACTGACTAAAAACCACCCATGTTCGTTATTAGCCCTTTGTGTTGAGGCCGCATTATCTCTTTCAAACAACCCGCAGCCCCGACGGGAAAGTTGTATTTAAAAAAAAAAACTTTCGAGTTACAAATCGGGACGTAAATAATGTCGTTTTGGCCCATTGCCTAGGAGACCATTAAGTAAGCCATTGCACTCGAATGACACCACAACTTGCCCCGAACTGCAGGTACATGCGTGCATTCACGACGGATGGCTCGCGGTGTTGGCAGAGAGAACAAAGCACCACGTGTGTGTGTATGCTGCTAGCTTTAGAATTTTAATTATCAACGAAAGTGTTTTTTAAATAAATTTGGTTGAGACACTTAAATAGTGAGGAAGGTCGGAATAAAGGTGTCACACATTTAAATTTTCTTAAACTTTCAGAAAAAAAATATGGTTTGTAAGTTTTATAAATAAGGTATATTAGAACCAACATGAATATATAAAACAAAAAATAGCTATCATTATTAATATAAAAATCCAATAATCATTGAGACGCTCCATTTCACGAGCAAACCTGAAAATGAAGACATAAAATATAAAATATTAAACTAAAAAACCTCAGATCGTCGACACTCCCACTTTAATGACAGCCACACATGACGCGTCAGGGCGTTAGAGTGAGACAAAAGGCCCTCTGGCGTCACAGACGTACGTTGGCAAATGGCATAGTACACTCTCTGGCAGTATGCCACCACAGCTGTCTCTGAATGTCCCCACATTTATTAACAGTGGATATTATTTATAAAATTGTATTTGTTTTGAATCATAATCTGGTTTCACGTGACTGGATCCACTACATCAACTTGTTATGTGGGTGACGGTATTGGAAGCGAAAAATAGAGTATGTCAGGTGCTTGTTCTAGAGTATTATATGAGCGAGTATGGAAAGTAGGTTATTGTAGTGATATTAGGTTGAGAGAAAGGTGGGTAAAGTTTCCTAGCTGACAGCAACAATCGATTTATCAAAAGCAGTAGTTATCGTGATATTTGAAATGACTGGCAGATCCACTCAAATCTATGTGGTTCTTTCTATAAAATACCATCTCAGACATTAATCTGCATATTTTTCATGTGAGTATACCAGGATTCTGTCTGGACCTTAGAATAAACTATGAGACTGAGTTTGGTTCAGCTGTTTCTTCTCAGAGTAGTCAGGCACGAAACGTCCTCCTTTTTGCCACTAAAATCTGAAACTAAAGAGATAAATTTCCATCATCAAGTTGCTTTTTTAATCTCTTTAAAACCACCACTTATCACGGTAATGCTGCCCGTAGCTTTCAATCTGTACCGCCATACATTTCATGCCAGCGTCATGCAACGCAATCCATCTAATATTCAGCGGAGAGGCAGTGGAGCCCTGACCTATTACTTCGGGAACGCTTCTACCATGATTTCATATGGCTAGTTTTTTTTGCAACTGTATGACGTAGGTACTAGCAACCCGCCCCTGCTTCGTTCAGGTTTAGCGACTTGGTAAGACATCGGGATTACTTTATCATAGTTAAGTTAGTATTCTTCTTCTTTTTGTATCGATGTTACTTCTATCATATACTTAGTTTTGGACCAGCAGGTGGTCACGCTTATTGCATTTCAATCAAACGAATTACCGATAAACAAGCACCGGTACCACATTTTAATAGTGCGACGTAATTAGTTCAGGATTACACAAATATTAATTTATTTGAATCAACATTTCAGAACTAAGTCAATAATGCCGATTACAATATTTAAAATCTATTCATATATTTGCTGATGCAATCATTTCCAAAGTCCGTACATAAGTATTAATTAGTTAGCGTTAGTGATGATTACTAAGATCCATGACATCAGTATTGTGTACCTATCAATTACCTGCGCTTAACTCCTATTATCACTAAGCATAGCTTGGAGTTACGTGATGCATATCGCTTTAAGGCTCACCACTCACATTAGGAAGATTATTTACAGAATTGGACAGTAGAACTCAAAAAAATATGCTGATGATGATATTTATTGATTTATTTGGTTCACCAACAATTTTATATAAAAAACTGGTAAATCAAAAAGAAGCAACAAACCAGAATAAAGTGTAACAATCTCTTACAGGTAAACTCTGCATGCACACAAAACGTACATGCACAGAATTAAAAAGACTATAGTATTGATACTATAGTTTTTTTAATTCTGTGCATGTTTCTTTTTTGTTTTTTAAGTTCAGAAAAAACTGAAAAGCAAAAAACAAGCACATTTTAAATTAAATAAAACTTAGAAGCAGTCGGGGTCCATTCTTTTTTCATTTCAGACTTTAGATAGAATCGCATGTGCCTTTAAAAATCGGAAACTGTAATATTTTGATAGTTCCAGAAAATCACCTTTTTTGACATCATAATGATTTGTGAACGAGATCATACGAAAATCATGTTTCATACATGATTTTCGTATGAACTCGTTCACAAATCAGTGAGAGTCTACAAATCTCGAATAGATTTTCTTCTCGCGTCTCGACGAACAGGAAAATCAATCTCCTCTCGATGAGCGAGAGCCCGTTTTCTCGGCTACATACCATTCGGCTTCGTGTAAATGAATTTTAATGAACTGCTTACCTAAATATCGAGGTTTCTAACAGTTAGTCAAAGTCAAAATTATTTATTTGCAACAAATGTGGTACAAAAGATGGTAAAATAATAATTATGTAGTGCAATGAGACATTTCGCCATTAAGTTAGCATGCAAACATTAAAGATTAAGTTTTAATTAAAAATTAATGCTTAGTTCAAAACACAGTAACTGTGAAACAGGCATTAAATTAGAAATACGAGTAACTAAGTGCATTTCTAAGTTTACATGCTAAACTTGTGGACGGCGAGTAATCCTGTCGGGGCTGCGGTTTATTCGGAAGAGATACCGCAGTCTCGGACACAAAAGAACATGGGTGGTTTTAGTCAGTAGAAGTCTGACACGTCCTACCGCTCCGCCCAGAGGGGGAACAAAAAGGCATGCTAAACTATTGCTTTGATATCGATAAATATATCGTTTGCGGAGTTGTTGGCTTAGTAATGTGTATAATCTTAGTCTATTGTTTTGTTACTCCCGGTCCCGTCAAAATCGGTCCAGCCATTTCGGAAATTAGCCGGAACAACCAAACTAAATAAAATAAATTTTTATTTGCATTCAATATAAAGCTTCTTTTCGGAATTACTACAGTTTCATTTTATTTAGTAGAATAGAAGATGAATTTCACGAAAGCCTTTTCAATATTTGATTTAATAATTGTTTTGACATATCTGTATTAATGTTAAATTTTATGATTGACATTATTTTCTACAGTTTTTTTTATTTTTATTTTATCTAAATTATTTTATTTTTCCTGACATTTTTATTTTTGTTATTTCTAAAATTTTTATTGTTGACAATTTGAAAATATTTATGTATCGCTTACACTTTAGTATTCTTGTTTTTTATAATTTTAATTGATAATAGCATTTGTTGCACGTAGATAATTAATAATTAAATGTAAAATTGATCATCATATTTGTACGCAAAATGGCAAAACATAGAGCGCATATGAAAATGTAACACCTGTTTGTACCTTGTGTTTGTGTTGTACCTTATTCAGAATCTTTATTTGTTAACAAATATAGAATCTGAATCTTTATTTGTTAACAAATAAAGAATCTGAATCTGAATACCTAACAGTCTTCTGTAAAAAGAGAAAGAAGTTAATGATGCCAGGAAGAATGGAAATGAATGAAAATTAATGAATGGAAGAAGAAAACGTATTGCGCCGATACCAAGTAGAATAGGAAGATAATCTTAAGATTGTTTAATGTGATTATTGGTTCATTGACCCCATTAACAAACAATTATAAAAGTTAACCCAACATTGAAAAAGTCCAACATTGCTCCGAAAATGTTCTGTTTTAAGATACTCTCGGGCTCACAATAATTTATTTATTTACGCCTGTCTTTTAGTTACGTACCTGAACATGACAACTGACCTGCTTTCGTTTCTACTTTTCATTTTCGGCTGTAAATTGCCGAGAAATACCAATTGCTGTCCCCTTTTTTTTGGCGGGTGGATAATCAAATCAAATAACCCTCCCGCTCTTGGGCAGAGCGAAAGGGAGTGTCAGACTTCTACTGACTAAAAACCACCCATGTTTCTTCTGAGCCCTACGTGTCGAGGCCGCGGTAACTTGTGAACAACCCGCAGCCCCGACTGCTGTCCCGGGGTCGATTACTGGGGCAAAGTGTAATTGGGTTTTTCCAACGGCAATATCTCAGTATCAGCCACGGAGTCGGATTTACGCCCTTGCGTTTGATGGCAATAGGCTCACCCCCTATAACATTATGGGACTTAACATAACTGGAAAAAAAACACACCATTCAAATTGAGAACCTCTTCCTTTTTGAAAAGTCAGTTAAGAATGTGGATATACTATTAAGTATACCTCCGAATCCTCCGAGCAGCGGTGGCCCAGTGGTGGCATCCCCGACTTACGAACAGTAGGTCGTGGGCTCGAACCCAGGCAGGCACATTATTTTGAGTAATTTACTCTTAAAACGGTGAAGGAAAACATGGTGTGGAATCTTAGAATCATAAAATCGAAGGCATGTGACATCTACCAATACAATACATACAAGTAGCACGTATATACGAAAAGAGCATGCTTTTGAATAAGTATGCTACCTAATCGCAAGCTGATCTATTATTCGTGCTAACTAGCACGAAACTGTAAAGTCGCGTCCCCACTTACGTCACCCGAAACGTTCCTGTTAGGCTCGCGGCTCAGGCCTCGCTCACGACGCGGATGCGAGGCGGTGGGGACGCGGATTAAGATAATGTCACTCAGACGTGCCAAAAAGAAGTACCTATGCTTGTAAAAAGTATTCTTTTGAGGTCTGTGCTCTAGAACAAATGTAAACACCCGAAAGCATAGAGCTAGAAAGCTAGCTAGAAATGAGCATACTACCTAGTAGCAAACAAAAATGCTTATCTAGTAGCGTGTGTATTTCAGGCTTTAGTGCCGACGTAGGTACAAGAATATTCACAGTTCATTAAAAAAAAAATGTATTTATTTCAGATAACATAGATCCATAATTTTGTTAGTAGGCGCACTTAAAAAATAATGTTATAAAGTTAGTAAAAAATTAAATATAAATCATCGGAGGCCAAAATGCACATACTAACTATTAAAAAAACAAAATTTAACTACTATAATCAAAATAAAAAAATAAAAAAAAATTAAAGTTTTCATCAATATTTTTATTTACTAGAAATCTGAATTCTGGGGCCCGTTGAAAACATGTTTACAGTCGAGGATCGAACGCGGTCCATTACTCACGATCACTCACTGTCAGGAACTAAGCATTTGTGTTTTCGCAAAATAATGTGTTTATCAGTTTATGAGTTACTAGTTGATTTCACTTTTGACTTCCATCAACTTCTATTATTAACTGCCGTTGGTACCGGATGTAGGTACAACCAATGACGTATTATATATAGACACGTCATGAACCAACATGGCGGCGCTTCAAAACGGCGAAAATATTATAAAACTTAAAGAAAGGGAAAGAAAATATGACACCGTACAGCGGGATGCCTGTTGTCTTTATGTTTCGCGCAGGTTTACACACACGATTTAAATTAAAAACAAACGTAGCATCGCGCTAGAGGTTGGTGCGTAACTAAGCGCGATGTGGCCAATTGGCTTCATTTCATGTTGTCATTTTTGAGGGCGGACAACGTATCTATTGTTTTAATATATCATTGGGTACAACAGGGTAGTTAGAAAAAAAATCTAATTAGTCCGTCAGATAGATTTCCAAAAAATATTAGACACGTAGTTTTTCTTTTTTCTCGTAAACATTAAATGAAGACGATACAGTACTTCGAAAAGTCGCATAACATCACAGTTTGGTAATTATTTACCAGAAAGTGACGTCACCACCCCCACTCACGATCTTTGACACATCTTATTTTCGTAATTTTTTCTAATTTGATAAAACAAAAAATACGTATCCAATATTTTTCGATAATCTAACAGACGGAACTAAACAGAATCATATTTTTTTTAGTCAGTCAACTACCCAGGTTAGTTTTCAAACATGTTGGCTCAGTAATTTTAATATATTTGTCATGCACCTCTTATTATTACTTGCAATTTAAAAAGGTTGATCGATGAAATAACCTAGCCTTGTATAAAAAAATCAAACCAAACCTTTAACTTTGACGTTGTGTACTGAATTACCTGAATGGTTACTGGCCATAACTATTTACGATAATTTAACTTTGGCAGGCGCATTACTTAGCACCAAGTAAAGTAAGCTATTGTTCTACGTACTTATTCTTACCCGACTTCGGCAAAGCCAAAAAGAAGGGTAATGATTTTGGCAGTCTATGTATGTATGTATTTTCTAGGATAAGTGCTCAACCAAAGCAAATGTGTTAATAATAGTGCTAATTAAAAAAAATATCATACCGGTCACGAAAATGTAATGAGTTAGGTTTCAAAACCAATTGGTTATTTCAGAATACTAAGTTCCTAATTACCTCGATCTATGGGCATGTATTTTGGGGCTCTCACAACACAGGACGTGCCTAATATTAGGTTAAGTTTTGGTCTAACTGCAAATGAATTGCATGGTTATAGTCTGTTATGTGAATATTAATTTGTGATTAGTCTGCTGCACTATTGGGCCAGTGGTGGCGGCCCCGACTTACGAACAGTAGGTGGTGGGTTCGAACTCAGGCAGGCACATTACTTTGTTGTTTCGGGCCTGGGTATTTGTGTATTAGGTACCTACTATGTGACTTTATAAAGGGTGTAAAAGTACCCTTAACGCAAACAAAAGGTACTTGTTCTCTCAACCACTGCGATCATTTTCTGGTGCTAGACCATACCTGGGAACCCCCTAGTTACGGAGATATTGGGGGTCAAAGTTCCAAATTTTGCTCAGCTGTTTTTGTAAATACTAGTTTTTTAGGTAAAAACTTTACTTAAATTACCTCCATGACCCGTTTACTACTCAAAGCAACCACTAGCACAATGTTTCAATAGTGCTACATTGAGTTTTACCGTCAAATGTGATTTTTGACCCCAAAAAAAAAGTCGTTTCCCAGCAAAAATTTTTGCGTTGGGGTACTTAGTTTGATGTACAGAATGCTTGGTTGACGTATGTGTGAAGGGTTAATTTACACTCTGTATGTATGTGAATGCACCCACGATACACGAGAAATTCCTAGTGTGGGGCAACGTCTTAAAAAGAACATAAGTAACAGACATAAATACCATGCAATTTACGTCAAGGACTTGTCAATAAACGAATGTCTGTTTTTAAGACTTGATAATACCCCAACGTACCTAATAACTTGATGTTATCTAGTGTGTTGCATGACTGCGCACAGGAAACTCCTAATCAAAGAAAATGTCATGTCTGTGAAACTAATTTAGTGTTTACAGGTGAATTAATAATAATAATATAATAATAATAATATTCCACAACTATCACACAACGCCATCTAGTCCCAAGCTAAGCAGAGCTTGTGTTATGGGTACTAGACAACTGATAAACATACTTATATATTTCTAAATACATACGTATTATAGATAAATTACACCCAGACACAGAACAAATGATCGTGCTCATCACACAAACATTTGTCCTGGGTGGGAATCGAACCCACGACCTCCGGCATAGCAGTTATGGTCACTAACCACTAGACCAACAGGCCAGTCAATTAGGGATAATACCTTGCGTTTTTCGTTGCGTATATACGGTTATAACAATAGTTTTAGTTTTGAAAAGGAACGGAAACCATGATTTTCATGCCCTTAACCTCAATTATTGGGGTCGGCGCAGCAGTCTTCTTCTTCCATGGTTACTTCTTTCACTATCACCTACCAGAAATATTCAAAAAAATAGATGATGAGAAGCAGGAAAAATAGTGCTTACTGCCGCACTCAGAGCTTTAATGATTACTTAGGGCATCACTAAGTAAAGGCTTTAACAGTTTTGCATGTCAAATCTTTACTAAGTGACGGCTTAAGTAATCATTAAAATGTCTATGAGTACCGAAGTTAGTTGGCTTAGTAACAAAAATCATAAGCCCGGTACTGTATATTATATTTACATTTTAGACCTTATTATTTTTTTGATAGAACAAAGCCAATAGATTTATATTGTTATTCGATATTCATACTAGAAGGCTTTACCAGCTAACTAGCATCATATTTCCCTCGACTAACCCTTATGTTATTTGATACAGACTAATCATATGTTCCTACGTATCTAGAAAGCCATACTTTGGTAATGTGAAAATATAAAGTTTAGTCGGTTAATCTTTTTTATTTTCTCCCTCATATTTAGCCAGAAAACCGCACAAGAGTGGAAGGCTACGGGGGGTAGGCTAAGAAAAAAAATGCTATAACATTTCATCATAATTTTCCTGTCCTTGTGCCAATTTATTTGGGACTAGCGGACGTCACGAGGTGTCACCGGCGTAGTTCCCGTTCCCGTGGGAATACAGGGATAAAAAGTAGTTAACCTATGTTACTTAGGGTGAATGTAGCTTTCCAATGGTGAAACATTTTTAGAAATCGGCGCAGTAGTTTTTGCGTTCATTCATTACAAACATACATATGCACACAAAAATCCAAATCTGTCCACTTTATAATATAAGTGTAGAAGCAACGTCTATCAATCGTTTTTTTTTTGGGGGTCGGCAAATCATCAAATAACCCCTCCCGCCCTGGGCAGAGCGAAAGGGAGTGTCATATTTCTACTGACTAAAAACCACCTATGTTCCTTCATAGCCCTTTGTGTCGAGGCCTGCGGTATCTCTATCGAACAACCCGCAGCCCCAAAGGGACCCTGTTTAACCTCACGCCTTTTTCTCACGAGGGTACCTACCTTCCTAGCGTTTACTGGGTAACTAGAATATCCTTACCTACCTACTAATTTTTTTGCGTACACATTCACAAAATGTGCTGTTGATATAGATCATGAAGACTAGCACTTTCCACAGCTCGGAAACCACTTAAGGCATAGCGTGTAACGTCTTTATACGCCATTAGATATTAGACCTGTTCGTGACGTCAGAGATGGGGCGCCAGATGACGACACTTGTGGGCCATTATCGCGCACAGTTCAAGCTGAAGGATAGGGCGCTAAGTGAGATGAGATCAGGAGCTAGACAGTGGAAGTTATGACTTTTATTAGGAATTTAATAACTCCATTTGCTTGTTTAATATATTATATTGGAGCTCGTGGCTTAATACAAACCGCCGCTCGGGTCGACCTTCCTTCAGCCACGCTTGCCTAGGTTCACGGCCATTCATTACAGATCCAGTTTCCTCCTTTCCTCGGACCGAACGTTCAGCTCTTGATAAAGGCTCCCAATTGTAGATCTTTGTCAGACTTAAGTAGTCAGCAGCCCGAAAGTCTAACAACCAGTCTTATCAAAAGGCATATTCATCATCAGTAATAATATTCCCAATGCAGGGACTCAGGCCTCCTCTCTAGGAGAGGGATGGGCTATATAATCCACCACGCGGGCCCAGTGCGGATTGGTAGATATCACATGTCTTCGAATTTTTTGGTTCCAACTGAGGTACTCAGATATTTAATGATTACTTAAGCCGTCACTTACTAAAGATTTGATTTACTTTTGTATGACAAAACTGTCAAAACCTTTACTAAGTGATGGCCTAAGTAATCATTAAAGCTCTCTGAGTGCGACAGTAAGCCATGCCGGTTTCCTCACGATGTTTTCCTTCACCGTTTTGAGAGCAGCGGTGATTATATAATTTTTACAAAGTAATGCGCCTGTCTGGGTTCGAACCCTCGACTTACTCTTCGTAGTCGGGGCCGCAACCACTGGGCCACCGCTGCCTAAAAGGCATCATCATCATCTGCCTAGCCTTTTCCCAACTATATTGGGGTCGGCTTCCAGTCTAACCGGATGCAGCTGAATACCAGTATTTTACATGGAGCGACTGCCTATCTGACCTCCACAACCCAGTTAATACTAGGTAATACGATACCCTTTGGTAAGACTGGATGTCAGACTTTCAGGTCACTGACTACCCGTAACGACTGCCAAAGATCTATATATGGCACCCGGGACCAACAGCTTAACGTGCTTTCCGAGGCACGGAGGAAACTCGGTATGTAATGGGCGGTCACCCATCCACAGATCGACCTAGGCAAGCGCAGCTTAACCTAAAGATCGGCCCGAGTGGCAGTTCTTATTAAGCCACGAGCTCACTGCCTAAAAGGCATATTAACCTGTTCTTAACTGGGTTGTGGAGGTCAGATAGTAAGTCGCTCCATGTAAAATAGTAGTATTCAGTTGCATCAGGCTACACTGGAAGCTGACTCGAACATGATTGGAAATAGTCTAAGTACAAAACCCACAGTATACTGTAGTTACTGCACTAATTATTTTCCAGACCAATACATTCTTAAGAAGTCCTTCAGTAATCGGCACTGGTTAAACCTTTTAGGAATACAATAGTGATAGATAGTGTGCAATAATATTATGTATGTATTATTCATGACTAGTTTTTGTTCGCTTACTAAATATCGGATGTTGCCAAATATTTTGACCATGCTCCTTGCCTATAAAGGGTTATGTGTTGTGTTACCATGCTCCTAGCCTATAATAGGGTATGTGTATGACTTCGTGTCACGTAGAGCAATAACGTGTGCCCCGGAATGTTATTATTGCTCAACACATTATTTAGTGGTTTATTGCCTATCATTGAAAACGAAGCGTCATAAAATGTTATTCACTTTATCCCTGGCAACATCTTTATAAACATACGTACCTAGTAATTTACTTCCGTGTTTATGTATGCAGTACTTACTGTAAAAAAAATACCAATCAAATTTAGAACCTCCTTTAAAAAGTCTAGTCTTATTACTTTCACGTTTTGAATATGAATGTGCATGGGTATAAAAGAAGAGAAATTCCAAAGAAACGATGGATAAACCTTTCTATCATTTTTAACCCCTCCCGCTCGTGGGCAGAGCGAAAGGGAGTGTCAGACTTCTACTGACTAAAAACCACCCATGTTTCTTCTTAGCCCTTAATGTCGAGGCCGCAGTATCTTTTGCGAACAACCCGCGTACCGGGCGTATCTCATCAGACCTTTTTTTTTTTTTTTTTGGTGTGTGTAAAATCATCGAATAACCCCTCCCGCTCTTGGGCAGAGCGAAAGGGAGTGTCAGACTTCTACTGACTAAAAACCACCCATGTTCCTTCTTCGCCCTCTATGTCGAGGCTGCGATAACCGTTGGACTACCCGCGGCCCCGACAGGCGTCGGCCCTTTCGGGCCCCTCCCATGTTGCTGACATCTCTTTGAGGCGCGCGTGGAACACGAACGCACCGTCGACACGGCCTGTTTTCGTCGTGAGACGGACGGACGGCGAGTTAGATCTCATCAGACCCTTCGGATGAGATCACGAGTTATAGAAAGTTTAGGAAGAAGTAAACATACTGCGGCGACCGTAAATGAATAGGGATGTTCACCGACTTCAAAAAATGTGATTCTAATTAGTCCGTCTGTTAGATTATTGAAAAATATTACATACGTATTTTTTGTTTTATCAAATCAATAAAAATTTACGAAGATTAAGCGCGGCAAAAATTTGAGTGGAGGTTGGCGACGTCATTGACCGCTAAAAAATGTCATACTAATTTCTTAGATTATGACGTCACCCAATTTGTTAAATAACTGCTACGTCTTCATTGTTTGCTTACGTGAAAAAAGAAAAAATACGTGTCCAATATTTTTGGTAATCTAAATTTAAAAAAAAAATCTAATTAGTCCGTCACAAATTAGATTTTTTTGTTAACTACCCAATTGGGTTGAAAATGAATGATTATGATTTCGGTATCTTACTTATTCTCGAAAATAAAGCAATGTCGTTTCTACAACATTACCTAAAATATTATGAATCGTTTACTTTATCCAAATTCCACGCTAGTTTGTAGCAAGCCACAGCATCACTGCCTCATTTACAAAGACAAATAGACACATAAACAATAATACCATTAGGTACATTCCTCCATTTTCATCCTATATTTTTATATTCCACAAAATATCCCATACGTAAGAGGGAAAACATCTAACACGACTGTCCTCGTATGGTAATAAATCCAAATTATGTCGCCTGTCTCAGTTTATTGTCTAGACCAGAATGTACAGGCCACCATTTCTAGCTATTTTTATAACGCTGTCTGCTTCGCAACATTAGGGAAACTATTGTCGCTCCCAGAATGTCACATCCCGTGGCCTGGTTACTACAAATACCTCCGCTTCGGTGAAAATACTTTGATGGACAGGTGAATAAAATTGGTAGTAACAGTGTCCACAGCCAATTTCGTAAAAACTCGTTTTGACGAAGCAACTTTTATAGAACTGCATTTTAAAATGGGGAATACATAATAATATAACGTTTTTGCCCGACCTTCGTCCGCCTGAATTTATTAAAAACATATCATTTTCCTATTTGTTTAACTATTTCAAGGTTTTATTTTTTTTGCACCGTAACCTACTCCAGTTTTCATTTTTATGTTGTTTATATATGCATTATTTAAAAATCTGTTATTTTTTCATTCCCATCAGACACTTCAATTGTATTTATTTGTATCTCGATTGGGCTGTTGGGTTCCAGTGATTTTTTTGTACTGCACAGATACCTAATCATTAAGTATGTAGTACAAAGGAACTAGTTCAACAATCTCGATCAGCTTGAAACGTCCAACAAACAATACGTATCGTTCGTCTACGCACGCTCAAACCTCAGATTTGGCGACATTGTTGAAAGTATGGCACAGGTGACGTAATCATAAAAGGTCATTCCCATTGGCAGCGTGGCGCACCCACACCACACTAAGTCCAATATTGATGTAGTGTCAGTCACCCTGCTATGTTCTAGGTAAACAATCAGGATGTCTAGAAATTTGTCACTTAAGCACATTTAGATGTTATCACCATTTTTATTAAAAGCATTTAGAAAGAGCAATATTTATTAGAGTAAAATACTCGTAACTATGTACATTAATTAAAAACTATTAAATAAACGAACAAGAAACTTTCAAAAGGCATCAAAAACATGCTCCTCAACGCTGTCAGCCAGTAATGTGCCCAAAAGACTTGCGGCATTAGAAAACAAAGCACACTAGATTAGTAATCTTTGTGACTTCAATGAAACGTTTGCATAGGCATAGGATAAATAAGAAAAGAGAGAAAGAAAGAAAATAAATTAATTTAGCACAAACACACAATTATTTGTTTGTTGCAGAGCAAAGGCCTTCGGCCCTTCATGCCCACTTAACCATATCCAGTAGGGCTATTGCGTATCTTTTAAATGTCAGTGGCTATCATATTGTCTATGGATAAACTATCAAATTGGTTATGGTTTTGTACAAAATGGAACCCTCTGACCTTAATTGATAGGCACTATGTTAGCCACTGTCATTTAAAGGATACGCAATAGCCCTGCTGGTCTATTATTCGCCAATACCTGCGAAAAAAAATTATGCCAACTCTGGGTGTGCAACGTTGAAACCATGATTTTGTTTAATAATGCACACTACCTTTAAACAAATTTAAACAAAAATATAACGTATAGCTCTTTACTTTTTCCAACAATACCTACCTATTTTACTTTTCAACCAGTTTCTAATCTAATGTAATAATATCCGAAAAATAAATTTTATTTAGAAACAACAACTGAGAAATTACGGGCTATCGCAGTATGCTGCTTCAATTTTCCAAATTGAGTCGAAATTTTCGGTTTTCCACCTTCCTTATGGTAAAGCCCCAATAAATACGGGATGTTATTTCCTTCTCATCCGCATTTGTTTTTCGCAGATCAACAGGCCAGGAATTCGCTAAGAAAGTGATCGTAGGCTTATTTAAAGTGATCGTCAAGGCCAATGATGTTGGTTCTACTAATAGAATTAAATGTCATAGTATTTTATCTCTTGTTTTTGTGAATTAACACGTGTTTCACGTCAAATAGGGGACGAATTTAGAAAGCTGTGCATATCTGTCTGATTGATTTTTCTAGTCCGGTTTCTGAAAGGATAATCAAAGCAAAATTGAGCCAATCACAGCACTTCAAATTAAGGTTGTATCATTGTCAAACTTATTCCAATCACTATGTAATTTTAGTCACTATTGACAATGACAAAAAACGACAAAAGTTATGGCAGCCAATCGCTTGACATAGTTGCAATATCGTGGGTAACTTTCACGATATTGCAACCACAAAATTGTATCAATAATTATAACAACAACATGCAACTGATCCAACCACCATATCTGATATTAACACAACCTATAATTGAAATAAGCTTCCAATTAACGACAGTGTTAACTCATTAAATGCCGCGACCGCTACTCACACATAATATCAAACTATTTATCACGTCGCTGAAATTAAATGCACTCATGTGCCTGAACTCTAGCAACGAATAAATATGTGTAGCACTTGACTAAAGATCATTCACATTATACACTGAATAGTGAAATAAAATGGTTTTAAAGGTCTTAATTGCAAGGAAGAAAGAACGCACAGAGATTCCGTTCTACTTAGAGAACTCAAATACTTTAAAAAACAGAAATATTCGCCTCACGGCTGCACCAAATACTAATCGCTGAATCCGACAATGTTTTGTCAATAAAACTACCAACAATTCCCTTACCATTACCCTTTCTTGTTTATTTTAATGTCCACTCTTTAATTAATATAATAAACATGTGTACCATTAAATTTAATGCCAGCTCCATCCTCATTAAGATTTTCACGACCGTGATCGCCATTGCGACTAATAAATCAATAGCAGATACTCTGGGTATCATCAAATCCAAAACTCGGCTAACCCGTACCACGTACATTCTATATTTACCGAGCTATATTTGAAACCATCGTGTCACAGAGCGCGACATCGTCTCGTTATTGCTTCAGTATAATTGGATACGCGACTTTAGACTTTATTGACATCGGAAAAAATACTCTATTTGATGTCATTTTATCTTCGATATTGATGGGAACGGTTTTATTTACTTGTTTCTGTGTCAGGACAAAATAATGGAAACGATTTTCTTCTTGGTTTTATGTTTGTGTCTGCTGCGAGCATAATTTAAATTTATTTATATTTAAAGATACTAGAATAGATATAAGATTTAATAGATAAGAGAAAACACAAACATCTTGAATTATTGATAGAAACGGAGCCAATATTTCAAATGACATTCCATAATATATGTTATCAAAAGTTGAGATTAATTTTAATGTCCGAAAACATTAGAATCGCCAATCGCCGTGCCACCAATTTAACTAAAAACCATCATAATCTACTTGTCATAGTTTGTTAACAAAAAATTATTAGATATCTCTTCAAAGCGGGGAAGCATACATATAGTTGTAATATAAACTTCCATAACAAATAAAGTGCAAATGTCAAAAATTTTTAAAATGTTTACTGGAGCTGTTAACGAAATAATTATTTTCTTTTCGTTAGATACAAGTGTAGATGAGCATGTAAACGTGGGCAATGCGCAGGTGAGCTCACTTTTAGCCAAGAGTTATTCTTATTTTTTGTTGCACACAAAATTACAGTAACTATACCACTTATGTACAACGGTGAGCTTTACCCAGAATTGGGTTTTCTTACAGCAACTTCGATTGCCTGGTATGCAGAAGAGGATATTGCTCCGATATATATTAGGAGGATATTTATCCGCATAAACAGTACAATTATGAATTACGTAATATCACACTATATCATCACACTAATATTATAAAGGCGAAAGTTTGTGAGTGTGTGAATGTGTATGTTTGTTACTTCTTCGCGTTTAGACGCAACGTTCGGCTGGAGCATTTTTAATAAAATTTGGTATGGAGTTAGCTGACACCTTGGATTAACACATAGAATAGTTTTTATCCCGATTTTATCTTCCCTAAGGGATAATTTTCGAGTTGTAGCGGGCAAAGCCGCTGGCAACAGCTAGTCGATCATAAAAACACATATTTAGAGCTAAGACTATTGAAATTATGAGCTTAGACAACAACTTGATCCCCAGGTATGGTCCAAAACGAAAATGATCGCAATGATGTTGAAAATAAGTGCCTTTCAACGGGTTATTGTACATTCGCCACAAAGTAAACTTGCTACGTGTCTCGTGATCCGCATGTAGGTAAAATATAATGCGTGTAAAAAAGCTATCACAAGTATAAAAAAAAAATGGAAGCACAGTGAACGTTACATACTAAAAATCCATATATTTCAAAAGGTTACTTACCTCAAAAAAGCACTTACTCAGAGGAGAATTGTGTAGATGCTGCAGATTCCACGATTTCGCTATTGGATTCTCGGTAAAAGCATTGTCAATAATGCAATTGATTCGGGGATCGCTGGCTGTTTGGGGATTGAAAATATCAAACACGATGCCGAGACGTTGTCGTTAATGTAGCTTTATTGATTGCTTTGTGTGCGAATGGAAGATATTTGTCGTTTGATAATGCCTCTGATACGAGTATAACGATACTAGGATAAAAATTACAGTCTTAACAGCGTCTAGGTATCTACATATTTTGTTGTTTCACTCTAACGTACTGATTTTTCACGTAAAGGGACTTCTTAAGGGCTGCGGGTTGTTCGAAAGAGATACCGCGGCCTCGACACAAAGGGCTAAGAAGGAACATGGGAGGTTTTTAGTCAGTAGAAGTCTGACACTCCCTACCGCTCTGCCCAGAGCGGTAGGAGTCATTTGATGATTTCCCAACAACCAAAAAAAAAAAAGGGGGATTTCCTAAATAGGTAGCTACATACATGATGACATCTCGTTTGTAATCTTTGAAGGGTTAGGCAGAGGTGTACCTAATAGTACACCCACATTTTTCCAGTTATGTAAAGTCCCATGCAAAGAGGGCGAGCCTATTGCGATCAAAATGGCACAAATCCGGACTCCCTTTTTAAAGTAAAGTCTCTGACGGAAAATCCAATAAGACTTTACCCAAAGTGGGAATCGAATTAAGGACCTCATGTTCGGTAGTCGCGCTTACGAACTCCAAGTCTAGACATTTTGCATACAACATTTTCATATTATCATCAACAGCCAATTAATGTTCCCACTGCTGGGACACAGGCCTCCTCTCTTTGAGAGAATCTGGTGTCTGTGTTTGTGAGTATAAATGTTTGTAAACGCACCCACGATACAGGAGAAATTCCTAAAGTGGGGCATAGTTTAAAAAAAAAAAGTCTACCACGCGGGCCCAGTGCGGATTAGTACACGCCCACGCACACCTCTTCGAATTTTTGTTTCTAAGACATACCGGTTTCCTCACGATTATTTCCTTCACCATTTTGAGCGCAGCGGTGATTAAATAATTTACAAAGTAATGTGCCTGCCTAGGTTCGAAACTTCGACCTACTGTTCGTAAGTCGAGGCCGCCACCACTGGGCCACCGCTGCTCTCATTTTCAAATATATAATTATAAATATAAAAGCAACTGAAAACAACAATAAAGCTACACCCAAATTAGGTATTTAGCATAATACGAGTTGCGAACAGCATTCATATGAACTGTAGCTAACAAAAGAAACACAGTTGCATTTTGTGGACACAATGGCGGTCGCCTCACACATCCTGGTGGCAAATTAAAACTGAAATATGCAATTCCGGCTTGAACAAATTTCAGAATTTTTGTTAATGTTTCTGCTGCGTTGCCGAATTGCTTAACTACCCGTGTTTTAATTCTCTAACGGAATTTAATGCGCATTGTGTACTTACTACTGATGCTGGTATTAGACTAGAGGGATAAGTAATTGGTTTACAATGTTACTAAATTATTATTATTACATGTATTCTCGTAATTTGACTTATTAAACGCCGAGCGTTCTTCCTCCTCTCTCTTATTTTTAATCTATGCTGTGCCTGACAGGGTCCATAATTAATTGAGACTGCTGTAACTTTCCCTACCAATTGTATACATTATGGTAAGCAATAAAGAATAGGGTACTTAACTAAAAAAATCTAATTAGTCCGTCAGATAGATTTCCAAAAAATATTGGACACGTATTATTTCTTTTTTCACGTAAGCAAACAATGAAGACGATACAGTGCTTTAAAAACTCGTGTGACGTCATATTCTAAGACATTAGTATGACATTTCTTACCGGTAAGTGACGTCACAACCCTCTGTGTGCGTTTCTACTGTTACTCGAATCTTTGATTCGTTTTATCTTTGACAAATTTTATTGATTTGATAAAACAAAAAATACGTATCCAATATTTTTCGATAGTCTAACAGACGGACTAATTAGAATCATATTTTTTTAGTCAGTAAATATCCTTATTCTCTAACGGAATTTAATGGGCATTGCGTGCTTCTGAGTATAATAAGAAGGGTTATTAGAGTAGAGGTAGACCAAAGAAACGATGGATTAAAGGATAAGACATGCTGAACCAACCGCAAATTAATCAGGATAAGAGCAAGTGAATGATGACATGTGCTTCTAGCCCATTCTCATTAAGTTAATCTGTGGACGATTTTTCCCGAACCGATATAAAAATAGCAACATATTGGGCCACGTCCGTGATTCATAAAGGCATATTTTTGGGATTTTCTCATCAGCATTTACGTCACAGCGAATAAGCCCAAAAAGCTTTTCCTGAATTTCATATTTTTAACATGAAGCAAAAAGGCAAACAAGCCGACGGGCCGCAGCTTATAGCCACCTGCAACGGTTATAAATCATGGAAGTAAAAATCCGTTTATCGATACGGGGAAACGTGTGGGAGTAAATATATGTGTAACCTTTATCCCATATGCTGACCGTGCGTGGACGAGAGTAATCCGTTTTTACCGTAGTAGCAGTTTGTGTAAAGAATGTTTTCTTTTGAGACCATTCATGAAACATTCTCATTCCGGTAAAAAATGTACTTAGCTTTTATATTTTATTTTCTTAATAACTACTGACATTTGCAGTTTTGTTTTTCATGGACAAAATCAACGGTCACAAGCACAAATATGGAAAATTCAACCGCAATTTTCTTTGGAAAAAAATGGTTTCTATTTTGAGATAAGACCAATTTAAAAAAATACGACTTCCAAAATTCTATGTTCATAAAGACGTGTAATGTTAATCAACACGTAGTAGGAGAAAATCACTTCTAAAAGTTGCTTCGTATATGCAATGGTGATCGTGACTAGATATTCAGTCATTTCTTGACCCACTTCATTCCTCTCATCACTTTGTCAATCTTTCATCAGTCCCTCACTGACAGTAAACCCTTATAATCGTATATTACATACAACTAGAATTCAATCCAGAATTATCAAGTTTGTTTACGTTGAAATTACCAACAAACTAAAAATATCGTCCATATAGACGGTTTTCATGAGCACGCGGTGTATCGCGTCTATTTTGATAGTGACACAAAAACCGCTTCTCCCCACCAGAATGACAAATGTTAAGGTTATTTATAAATTGTCTTTCTTATTTTGTTACCGGCTGTTGAACCAAGAACGGTGTGTGGATCTAGGTACAGTCGCTAGCGCATCCAGCTTCTACAATCCGTCAAATTCCTTTAATAGATTTTCAACTTTATCGCTGAAGTAATAGGTTCAACATTGATTGGGAAAAGGTTTCGAGTAGCTTGATGGTGTCTGTGCTTGATTGTAGCCATGCAGACCATACAGTGGAGTTATAGTAGACTTAGCGATTTTATTCAGTTGAAAATTGAGTCCGGTAATTTATCCAAGGTTTCTTTATACTAAAAAAATATCATAAAATGACCTCCGTTTAAAAAAAATGTTTTCATTAACAATATTATCAATGGATATGCTTTTTATTGGTTTTCCATCAAAACACATGTTCGTGTTTGTGCTTTATGAATCCGTTATTTATTTATTTCGAATCGTGCCAGATTTTAACATTCATCGTTAAAACTTTAGACATGAAGACGCCATACAACTTAATAAACACACTTAAGTAATTTATGGGCGAGGGCTTATTGTTCCTTATTCTTCTATCTTAGTAATTTATTTGGAAGTCCTTGGCCTGTTTTATACACGCTACTTCGAAATATATAGCGCAAAACGATGTTATTTCAGCTAATGGAAATCTGTGACCAAATACAAAAAGATTGTCAATATCGTACCTTACGTACCCTTTCGGCTTGGTCACAGTGTAGGGTATTAAA
This sequence comes from Diarsia rubi, assembly GCA_932274075.1. Taxonomy (NCBI): domain Eukaryota; kingdom Metazoa; phylum Arthropoda; class Insecta; order Lepidoptera; family Noctuidae; genus Diarsia; species Diarsia rubi. Next base: position 18,002,184 of record OW026417.1, on the reverse strand, counting down.
CGATTAAATCTGCCGACCACTCAGAGTGTGGAAAACAGAGCTTGCAAAAATACATCTATAAATATTTTAACGGAACCCATTACACATGTGGACGGGGTCACTGTTGACCTGTATTTTGTTAATTCGGGATTCCGGATTGCCGAGTTTAGCGTCATAAAACGAAAGTGTGCGTTTTGTTTAATTGCTTGTGAACACGTTATAAAAACTGGCGGTGTAATGTTGTTCGGTATGACTTAATAGTTGAACGAAGATCGTAAATCTATTTTTGTTGGACACTAGCGTCGATCTGTGGTGAGCCCTGAGTGGGGTTTATCGGATTTAAGAGTTTTATTTTTCCAAGGAAACGTTAGATTTGATTACCATGGGTCGGGATGCGGTAGGCTATAAAACGGTGGCAGGTTTTAATGAGGTTAACCTTGTTAAAACCCCGGTAGTTCATTACCAGTTTCCAGCCCGGATTATATTTTACTAATTGCTAACGGCGACGTTCTTTCCAAGTATATAACCTATCTCCTTACCACATTTCATTACCATTCGAAAAGCCGTTTAATCGCGAAAATGTAACAAACAAACAAACAGAGTTACTTTCGCATTGATCATAAGAGTATGGAACTATGAATAATGTAAAACAGTCAGGCTTTTATGGATCATACTGTTATTCATACGGTTTTCTATTTCCAAAGTTAATTAAAACCGTTTTCATGGTTTTGGTCTCCAACAGCACAACAAAGTTCGCTGAATTTTGGCAAAATACACAAATCTGTGACCTTTTCAACCTCACCCACGGTAAAGTTCAAATTCTCCACTATCTTTTGGCAATCTGCCCGATGAACGTATGCATATAAGGGAAAGTGCCATCCATCACTATAAACAAGGTCTTAACTGCCGTCCCTCCCTACACGGAAGTCAACCGATACCTCTGGTAATCCCAACAGCCATTACTGTGAGCCGTACGTAGCTCCACAGAGTCTAAACAACTACTAATCATTGATAGGGATGTAGCCGTCGCGTATCCGTAAGTTCCGTAACTATCGAATACACCTGTGAGCGGTGACAAATCGAGTCGAAACTCATTAGAAATTATTTTTGCTTCTTTGATTTGTGGGGTGTAAGTGAAATGCAACTCTATTTTTAAATGACTGCCAAGGGAATTTATTCCTCAGAATGTTTTTGTTTATACGAGTATGTTCAGCGATCTTTGATTATTCAAAACCTTCAAAATCCTCAAAAACTACTCATCAGAACTTTCTGCTGAGTAGTTTTTTGAGGTAACTTTCGGAGTGCGTAGGTTTTAAATGAAAGAAGTTGATGGCAAAAAAAATACATCATTAAAATTTTACTGTCACTTACGGAATGGCGCTTGCAACAGTGTGAAAATATCAGGAGCTCAGAATAATCTGAGGAATAATCGATAATCACGAAATATATCCCTTTTTATTTTTTTGTGGGGTGGGAAATCATCAAATGACTCCTTCCGCTCTGGGCAGAGCGGTAGGGAGTGTCAGACTTCTACTGACTAAAAGCCACCCATGTTCCTTCTTAGCCCTTGTTTCGAAGCTGCGGTATCTCTTTTGAACAGCCCGCAGCCCCCACGGGCGACGGCCTGACACTTCTTTGAGACGCGCGTGGAAATATATCCTTTGTGTGACAATTTAAATTATAGTTATAACAGCGAAAGCAGTGTTTGAATTTAACTAAAGGTCGAAATTAAACTTATTTTGTTTTTTTTACGTCAGTGGGCAATTTGTGATAGGACGACATTATAGTGGACTAGCTGTTGCCAGCGGCTTCACCCGCTGCAGCTCGAAAATTATCCCACAGGAAGATAAAATCGGGATAAAAACTATCCTATGTGTTTTTATCTAGGTTATAAACTATCTGTGTACCAAATTTTGTCCAAATCCGTTCAGTAGGTTTTACGTGAAGAAGTAACAAACATACACACTCACATACTTTCGCCTTTATAATATTCGTGTGATATGGGAGCACGGAGAATCATTTGCCTCCGGCAGCGTGTAAAGATTCTGTATTGTGCATAAAACTAGAACGTAGTATTTATCGGTGCGAAAAAGACCTCTGATCCCATCCCATCTGGTCTTTAAATTAAGTGATCGTGAATAAACATTGACCAGTATCTTTCCAAGCCAACTTTGACGATTCGTCTCCAGAGCCTCATATCAGTTTGTCATTAAAGTGTCCCTCATTCCGGAACCACCTTTTGACCTGCCTATCTGTTTGTCTGTATTCGGGTGTTTATGTTCGTTTTATCAACGTCCACATCACCATAGACAATTAAGAGTAACGTGCATCATTGATACCCGCAAATAGTAACGTGCAATCTGACACCGATTTTATACACTTCATTGAGCTAGTTAGGCCAATTAGTGGTGCCATTTAATCTGGGCACGTTCGTGTAGTTATCAACACCGGGAGAGTAAATAACTGGTTACAGATGTAACGTACGGCGTGACACTATAATTCATCGTTTGACCTAGCACCACCTTTGGTTACGATGAGACAGAGCTGTGCAATTATCAGGCAATCCTATGTTACTTATGTTAGCAAATGAAAAGATTTGATTAAATTGTAGGGCTTCTGTTTGCCGCTTTGTATAAAGATCACCACTGAATACCCTTCTTTTAGGGTTCCGTACCCAAAGGGTAACCTGTACTACTGGGCGTTTTTTTAAAGTTATTCTGGAAGCTATCGCTTTTAGTAATAAGACTGCTGTTGTACCTCATACAATTAACAACATGTGAAAGAATTGTGCTTCAAAATTGTATAGATGCTCTGACACTAACTTAATCGAAATATCTTTCATTTCGTTATCATATCCGAATCTGCAAATATCCGCACTTCAGGTCCCATTCCTTATCAAGCCTGTGCGACACCTCGTTACAGTGAGGCCATGCCATGGCCTGATTTATGGCCTTCAATTCCAGTCCACGTTTCATTACGCTCGTATTTCTGGGCCGGCTGCGTTCGAGTGGGTTTTAATTCGTAAGAATACTTTGACACTTTTATAGCTGGCCGATATCTTCGCTTATTCGACATTTATCGGCAATTCATCAATGTCTACAGTTTAACGCGTGATTTTTCTGTAGTTTCGTGGCATATGATCACGTTTTCTATGATTTTATAGTTATCGTAAACCACATATTGTTGAGATTTTCGTTACAGTTTTAATCAATCTATCATTTATTTGATTACATATAGGTATGCTTACGGATAGTATATTGACTGAAATATGAGCACTATATTTTTCTAATAAATGGTGTACAAAATTTACATGCGATCCCCGCACGGAACAAATATTTGTATGAACTACAGATAGTTGTTCCTGGTCTGGGTATTTGTGTATGTGGGTTTAAATGTTTGTGAACGCACCCACGATATAGGAGAAATTCCTAGGGTGGGGCAACGTTTTAAAAAAAAAAGAAAAGAAAAGAAGAAAGAATTAAAATTAAGGTGCCGTGTCAATAGATTACAATAAATAGATAGTAGTGGAATATTATTATTATTATTATTATTATTATAAAACAAATATTTTTTTCAAAATATATCAATTAGGTAAACAAGTCATTCAATTTCAGATAAATAAGCACATTGATACTTAATCAATAAATAAATCATAAGTACTTAATTGGCAAGTCGAAATCGCAATACATCTGTTTATCAGTAGAAATCTCAGTGATGGAGTGGTAACATCTATCTAAAAGGAATTTTAACAAAGACCTTTTAAAGGATTCCAGTCAGTTTGAACATTATAAAATAAAATAAATAAAAAAAATAAAAAAGCCTTTTATTCTACCATAAATCAAAAAAAATATTACAAATTTGATTCAAAGAACATATAAACTTGATTCGACGTGGATGCAACAAATCGTATTAAAAATCATCAACACTACTTTACTAACACATAATATTCAAATTAACAATTCATTATTTATCTATGTATATATTTTCATCTTTACCTTATCAACATTACATAAAGCATCTTAATATCAACATTCCATTATCAACACATACATTCATAACATTAAATTATCAACATTTTATAGAATTTGTTAAATTATTACTTAAATACAATTTTATCATTCAATAGCATTGCATATTTGACCAATTAAAATACTTTCCATAGCATTAATTAAAATACATTTATATATTCCATTATTTTTGTTCCTTTATGGAAGTCGCCTCTGCGGCGTAGGCCTCCCCCAGTTTTCTCCATTTTTCCCGATCTCTAGCCTGTCTCCTCCAGTCCGGTCCACATCTATCCTTAAATATATCTTCCCAGCGTTTCCGTGGTCTTCCTTGATTTCTTTTTCCGTCTCTAGGTACCCATTCCACGACTTTCTTAGTCCATCTCTCGTTTTCCATTCTGCAAATATGTCCTGCCCATTTCCACTTCAGACTTCTTATTCTTTCTACTATGTCCGTTATTCTAGTTTTTTTCCTTATTTCTTCATTACTTATCCTGTCCGACAATCTTATGCCCAACATGCTTCTCTCCATTTTCCTTTGCATGACACCGAGTTTGTGCTCATCTGCCTTCCGTAGTGACCATGTTTGACATCCATATGTGAGGCATGGAAGGATCGCTATTTCGTACAACTTGCATTTTAACTTTATATTTATGTGAGTGTTCTTCATAATTTCTTTCAAACTCCAGTACTTTTTCCATGATATTGCTACTCTCCTATTGATCTCCTTTTCGGTTTGGTCTAGAAATGAAATAGATTGTCCTAAATATATGTATTCGTTAACATATTCTATGCTCTAGTTTGAACATTAGTTGACAGTAAATAAGGCTGAAAATTATGTGATTTTCGTCTAATGCGCCCATTTCGCACAACATTAACTAACGTTTCATAAAATGAATCGTTACTGTCTGGCATAAATTGCTAAAATCATCGCAACAAGTTGTCCATTAGAATGATATCTGTATTACAAAATACAGATGTTGACAACAACAATGTATCTAATACATCACCCCAAACTATGATAATTAGTTTTGTTTACTTGTGGGACTTTGTTGACTGCAACGTAATCCCCTAGTTGGTGAAGCCCTGAAACTTTGTTTATTAGTAACAATTCTCGACTCTTATATTGCCACTCATCTTATTAGGGTTATTGCAGACTGTTGTCTCGATGCCGAACTGATTTATAAAAAAAAAATATAGTTCTTAAACGTTTTCTGGAGTTGCACGAGCGACGTATTTTATTAAACATCAAAATAAGTGAGGACTGGTGGTAGAATGGACATGTTATGAGGAGGGACGAATCGCATGTGACTAAAAGAGTGATGATTTTAATGTTGATGGATGGAGAGGGAGAAGTAGGCCAAGGAAATGATGAATGGATTGTGTGAGGAATGAGTCTTACTTTTGAGTCATGTCAAGTAATATTTGCAATGGAGAGAGCTATTCTCGGAGTTACTTTGCGTGATCGAATCAAAAATGAGGACATCCGCATGAGAACCAAGGTTACCGACATAGCCCGAAGAATTGCCAAACTTAAGTGGCAGTGGGCAGGGCACATTGCTCGCAGAACGGATGGCCGATGGGGTCGAAAAGTTCTAGAGTGGCGACCGCGAACTGGAAGACGTTGCGTTGGAAGGCCTCCCACTAGGTGGACCGATGACCTGGTGAAGGTTGCGGGGATCCGCTGGATGCGAGACGCACGGGACCGATCAATGTGGCGACACTTAGGGAAGGCCTATGTCCAGCAGTGGACGTCTTTCGGCTGAAATGATGATGATGATGAAGTGATATTTCAAGCACTGCTTATTTTATTGAAGCTCTTGGCTTTCGTACGTTTTTCACAGGTGACCACTGAAAACAAGCGCTGTGCTTTGGGTGACCATAGCACAGTACCATGCTGAGTGGCAACCTACTTGTCGCAGTCACGACGTGCAGCATTTTGCTTTTTCTTTTTTTGTAACCCCTGCTTGTTGTATTTTTTTTTAATATCTGTTTATCGTTGTTTGTGTATTGTTTTTTTGCCTGCATGCTCGGTATGTTTCTGCGACAAGTAAATATTTTTTCTTTCTTTATTTCTTTTTATTTGAAAGCAAAAGTAGTAAATGAAAGCGTGACGGTTGACAGAGGAGTATGGAATAAAAAAAAACGTGTTGCGCTGACGCCAAGTAAAATGGACAGTAAGATGACGATGATGGTGATCAAAGTAAGTGAAGAGGATACAACTATGTATTCACTTTGAAAATGCGAATTTATTGAGCAAAAGAAGCAAAAGCAATATTTTCCAATCAACCAAACTTAAACAGGGATGCGTCCATCCGTCTCAATATAATTGATCAACATATTCTCGTTTCGAGTATTCTCTTTGATCTGCAGTTTGCGAAACAAAAACTGAAATGAGAATTAACTAAATGAAAATTAATAGTTTGCTCGATAATATTGTTTATGAGTTAGTGGTAATTGAATACGTGTTTTTTGTTTTATCAAATTAATAAAAAAATACGAAAATAAAACGTGTCAAAGATCATGAGTGGCTTTTGACGTCACTTTGTGGGTAAAAAAGTACTAACCTTGTGACGTCACTCGACTTGACGCGACTTTTCGAAGCACTGTATCGTCTTCATCTTTTGTTTAAGTAAAAAAAGAAAAAATACGTGTTCATTATTTTTTGAAAATCTATCTGACGGACTAATTAGATTTTTTTGGTGAAATACCCTTTTATACAATACGCACATGAATCTTAAAAACCAGATGTTTTACCTAGAATTGTGACCTGCGGACTAGAAATCTATGGCTTGACAGTACGACGGTTACTCTACTAGGCTATCACTGCGACAACCTGGTTTTTTGTTGAACCAGGTTTTTAATGGCCGGCCAATAATTTGAAAGATAGTACATGAAGGTCAATGCAAAATGAGATTAACTTCAGAGCATTGGTTTAGTTCGAACAGTTTTGTACCCACCCTACATAAAACACCCTAAAACATAAAAAAAACTGCTCAAAACGAGATCAATACGAAAACTACATAAAATACTGACCCAGTTCATGCAAGACCCGCTCACACACACACATATCATTCCACACAAGTAGCTATCCGCTATCATTTTAGAATTTCTCCCAAGACGTTTTTCCGGGAAAAAGGTCAGTTGTCGGGAAAAAAGATCGTCGTCAAATCGTCGGATCTGATCCGACAATGGTCGACAAAATTTCTTGAGACAAAAATCTAGGTCCAAGCTTTTATCGGAACTTTATACTATTTCACAGATAGATAATCCTTGGCAGACGCAAGGTTCTTTGAAATAGGAACTTCGTAGGAATTGGACTGTAAAATGAGTTGGCAAGTAGGTTTAAGAGCCGGAATACGAGAGTAGGTAAGTCTTTGGTATCATATCGTGGATATTTCTTGCAGAATCTTTTACACAAATATGTACTGAATTACTCAAAGACTGACTTGTTTATCTAGTGGTCGCTAACGCATTTGCTAAGGGCATATAACGAATTTTTTTATTTTATTTGGTGTTACGACTGTTAGTACAAAACCCAATGACACTGTTTTCACTTATTTTGATTGTGAAATTAAATTAATCCTTTTGGCTGAACCCTATCTTTTAAGATACAGGCCTTAGTTTAAAAGATAAAGTCTAATATTGCATCATTATGTAAATATTATTTTTCAAACAATGTATACAGTGCAAAGTGCTATGTTATTGTTGTGAGCATAAGGTCCTGGGTTCGACACCTACGGTGGGCAAAGTGTTAATGGCATTTTCCATCAGGAATTATAAATGATGGCAGTAGGACCGCCCTATGTGACTTAAATATGTATGAGTGGTGAAATGTGAGTGTACTATTTAGTTCCATCTCTGCCTAACTTCAGTGATTACAGGTTACTAACCACTCTATATAAAAGGGATCCTATTCTAAAGTTGCCGTTTTAAAACCACCCAACAGCTGTAGGTCCCATGCTCAACAATTTTGTCATTACATTTTTTATGGTTTTATTCGTGAAAGTTAGTGGCGTGTCATGGGGACATTAGGAGAGTTCTATCTGTCGGCTAATTGCGAGCGCAGCCGGGAACTTTGCACATAAATAGCGGTATACTTGCAAAGTTCGAGGTTGTTTTACTGCTTTTTCCGACCGTAACATGGTCGTACGTCCAAGATATGTTGTAGGTGGCGCGCCTTGCAGGATTATGAGCCGAAATAAATACTGGCTTGTTGAACTTTTCACGTTCATGGGCTCAAAATTGAGTTAACCCAGAACTTGGCTGCTTTTCCCTTCAGTAGCATAACATAACATCACGCCTGTTACCCTCGAAGGGTTAGCCAGAGGTGTAATAGTAGTAATAGGAGGCTATTGTACTGCCATGAATCGGGTACAAATCGAGACTCTTGACTATTGAGAAATGTCTGACGGAAGGGCGTTATGACACTTTGCGCGACTTGAAAATCCAACCCTGCACGGACTTCAAGTTTAGCAGTCGCGTGTTTGTCTGTGCATAATCAGTCTTCAGCGGCATGTCGCCAGAGGAACTGACTACAGATCAAACATAGACGGACAACGTTCCTTAACAAAAGTTCCGCGCAAAATTTCATCATGTCGTGCGCTAATATATATACGCGATACGAGGCTGAGACCAACAAAGTAGGCTTCAGTAGCGTCTAGTAATATTCTTCATACGAAAGAAAGAAAAAGAAAAAAAAGAAAATTTATTTATTTGTCGCAGAAACATACCGAGCATACAGGAAAAAAAACATTACACAAACAACGCAAAAAAAAATACAACAAGCAGGGATTACAAAAAAGAAAATGTTGCACGTTGTGACTGCGACAAGTAGGTTGCCACTCAGCATGGTGCTGCGTTATGGTCACCCACAGCACAGCGCTGGTTTTCAGTGGTCACCCGTGAAAAACGTACGAATGCCAAGAGCTTCAATATTAAGTATATAAAATAAATTAAGCAGTTTGAAATATTACTTGACATGACTCAAAAGTAGTAACCAACATATAAGTAAGTATACCAACAAGTGTATCAAGTGTAGTATACCAACTTTCCTTTACACTGGAAGTTAAAAATCTGCCAGAAAAATAAAGAAAGACCCTTCTTCCCCAAGGTGAATATTTTTATCCCAGCTGTCCTTTCATAATTTTTCTTATCACGTTCATTAATCCTCCAGTGAGCCCCTCACTCAACATTTTTGTCAGCGCCAAATAGGCAATTTGTGCATCCGGGTAACCACATTTTCCTCCTTTATGATATTAGAAGTTTTTCACTAAAAGGCATCGGTGCTACGCTGTGGCGTTACGTGATGTTACCGTGATGTTTTTACTTCGTAGCTGACGAACTGAACCTTGAAAGGTTATCATTAACATTTAAAAGAGGATTATTTACCATTTTTAAGTACTATTTGTTTTGGATTCCTGATATTTTGGCACTCTTTCAAGCCGTGATCATGGATAAACTGGAACTCAAAACAAACAAAAAGAGCAGCGGTGGCCCAGTGGTGTCGGCCCCGACTTACGAACAGTAGATCGTGGGTTCGAAACGAGGCCGGCGCATTAATTTGTGTAATTTATTTCATCACCGCTGCTCTCAAAACAGTGAAGGAAAACATTGTGAGGAAACCGGCATGACTTGGAATCAAAAAATTTGAAGACATGTGACATGTACCAACCCGCACTGGGCCCGCGTGGTGGATTATAGCCCATCCCTCTCCTAGAGAGGAGGCCTGAGTCCCTGTAGTGAGAACATTACAGGCTGATGATGAAAACAAATAGTTACTATGGTATATATCCTGTTTTCAGTTTTGAATGATAAAAAGTAACCATGTCACTTTAAAAATGTATACCTTAGAAGGTTATTTAAATCTAACAATTGCACTTGAATTCCCAAGATCTATGACTAATGTTTTGGACTAAACTCGGTTTTAAATGCATGTATCTGTAGGTACTACTTACTTACCAGATATAAACTACGATTAATCAAATTCAAAACTTTTAATTTAAAAAATAACGGCCATTTCGTCGCCTCATTTGTTTGAAAATAAGTAGGATAAAGGGCTTACGCCCCGGCTTTTTTGCGTCTTCTAATAACACCGGGCTAAAAACAAAAACTCCTAAATTCCTTCTATTGCGGCTTACCGTCTCGCGCTAAGTACACAATGCTCCTAAATACTTCCTTATTTCTGGAGAAAATGGAAAAGTCCGAATAACATTACGCCAAGCATTCAGTTTCCACCCCGCTGACTCACCCCCGTATTTCTAAGCTCGTTCATACCTACACGGGTTGAAATTTCCATTAGACGCTAAGATAAAGGAAGCATTCTCAGTGGCTTGTAAAAATCGTGTGCTTGGCTGGTTTGAATTGGATTTAATATATCAGAAATATTTATTTATGTGGCAGCAGGAAAAAAATATGAACATTTACTAACAAGAGCAGGTAAAACTGTAAGTAGGTTAACACAAAACCAATTAGACGTATTTTGTATTCGTTTCAACGAAATGTCATAAAGAAAATTATAATTGTCGTGTCGTGCTCAAAATCCATACCAAACTATCACGATAATCACAACACACGTGAGAACTTTTGTATGAATATGTAACTTGCTGTTTACACCAAAATACGGCTTGGGAAGAACCCGCCTGTATACGAATAGCATATAAGCATAATCAGCCTATAATGTTCCCACTGCTGGGCCACAGGCCTCCTCTGTATGAGAGGGAATGGGCTATAGCCCATTGGGCTATAGCGGATTTCAACCCTTAATGGGCCCGCGTGATGGATTAATTATAATTATTATAATTAATCCATCACGCGGGCCCATTAAGGGTTGAAATCCGCCTACGCAGATACATGTAGTTATAAAGAAACATGGAGGCCTCCTGTATGTAACCACCTATATGTATGACTCACTAATTTATTAATGCTAAACTGAAAGCCATAATAACACCAAGCACCCCACCCGCCACAAAATCATTTAATATACTCGTTACATAGCTTAACAATATTGCCTATTACCCCCATGAACCGCCAGTGCGGTATACGAGGTTCAACGACCTATTAATATGCGGTAATAATTGCCGCTTATAAATTTCCCCTTTCTTTAAGAAAAAAAACGAAAGCCTACGATTGTGAGTTAAATAGGTATAATTTATAGAGGCATAATGGTGCTTATAAATAAGTTTAATGGTCATTGTTCATGCCTGCCCTGAATGGGGTCACGGCCAGTGGTAGGAATGACGAATCGGTTGGAATGAGAGTAGTCCAATATCGAAGCTTTAGTTGTGCTTTGTTTATTGAACTTGAGTTAGCAGCTGACCCTAAGAAAGATGTTATTATAAAGGCAAACAACTCAAAGCTGCTTAGATTCATCTTCAGATTAAACCGCGTAATTGTCTTACCTAAAGGTACTCAGTAGCAACTCGATTGTTGAGATCAGAAAGGCAGTCGCTCCATATGAAATGCTGGTATTCAGCTGCATTCAGTTAGACTGGAAGCCGGTTAGGCAGAGGATGAAATGCTTAACTCAAAGATCTTGAATAATAGGGTAGTTAACAAAAAAAAATCTAATTAGTCCGTCAGATAGATTTAGAAAAAATATTGTATAAGTACGTATTTTTTCTTTTTTCGCGTAAACAAACAATAAATACGATACAGTGCTTTGAAAACTCGTGTGACGTCATTTTCTAAGACATTAGTATGACATTCTGTGCCGGTGAGTGACGTCACAACGCCCCACTCAAATCTTTGACGCGTTTTATCTCCGTCAATGTTTATTGATTTGATAAAACAACGAATACGTTTCCAATATTTTTCGATAATCTAAAAAACGGACTAATTAGAATTAAATTTTTTTTAAGTCGGTAAACATTCCTATTTAGCAATACATTTAAGTTAAACTGCCAACTCCTTGGCTTATCTACATAATACAAAACTTACCTTCTGAAAAACAAGATGGTCTGACCACCTTCCTTCAGTGCGGTTTAAATCTGAATAAGTTTCCCAAGTCAAGGCGGCAACCTTGCCTGACGCCAATGTTTCCATAATTGGATATCGACCACTAACGAGATTAGCCTGCTGCGTGCACCGAGGCCCTTGTAATCTAATAACATCCATAATTCGACACATTTCCTTATATCCTCTCTTATTGTGTAATGGCTACGTTGTCTTTTTTGTCTTGGAATTTAAATATCGAATGCCCCTTTTTAACCGACTTCAAAAAGGAGGAGGTTATCAATTCGTCGGGATCTTTTTTATTTTTGTATGTTTGTTCCCCGATTACTCGAAGATGGCTAGACCGATTTGGATTTTTTTTATTTTAAGCAAGTAGGTTATATACGAGTGTTAATGGCCATCGTTTTTGTCATATTTTTTTTCACCTGATAATACGTGTGGTTTTCCTTACGCCTGTATATTATGTGAGTTATGGTAGGCATATCAATGTACTGGTTCCATAAAAATTAAGCAGGTTTTAAATTCGAGAAATATAGATTGTTAGAAGCAATAAGTTACTAATAAGTTTAAAAACTTCTATAAGGGGCGTGCTGAAAATGCTTGGAAAAGATTTGGTTGAATATGGTGATTATGAACTTTTCCACATAATATTACCACCCCTTGCTAATGTTATAAATGTACTGTAAAAAAAATAAAAAATGTGCATTAACCAATTTTGTACTACTTACGAGCGTCCAATTTTAACATTATTAACTGAATCATATGTGACAAGTTCGATGCTCTCAAACTTAATGTTTACCGATAGAAATCAATTTAAAAACCCTTTTATGAGGTTGTGTACCCCGCGAGCGGCAGTTTCTCCAAGTGCCAAGTTAAGGCAAGTTGCCAAGTCTGACCACTTAAGTGACAAGTTGATGCAATTTGAAACTTGGCCTCTTAGACTTCAAAGCTTTGATGCAATGGCGGAAATTATTTAAAGAGAACATTTTTCATGTTGAAGAGATGGCGAAGTGAAGCTCAGTGTCGTTATTTTACTTAACTTTCTGAGTTCTTGTTGATTTTCTCCAAGAACAAGTAACGCAGATAGATAACTTGATCTTCCTCCTGTTCTAACCTACAAGCAATTAGTATATAATTATAAAACGTTACCGACCAAACCTGATTGACCGACAAACAAGTTTGTCCTAGGCAACCCAGTTTACTGGTTTTTCGTGTCAAGATTTAAGATACACTAAATAGTTACGCACTACTCTGAGCGCACTACAAAGCAACGATGTACTACTCGTATACTCGTACGTGCACTGTGCCCAGCTCGGATACAGCGCTTCGCGGGTGTTACTACAGCGCCGCTCGCTACGCTCGCTCGGCTAGTGGTTGGTCACGGATCTAACCTAACCCATTTAGACGGATTCCTCTGTATTCATCCTTTTGAGCCCTAGTTTAGCTTGAAATCGGATTTGGCTGATAATAAAATACTATGTATTAAGATTAATACGTAATGGTCACTCCATTACGTATATATTTACATAGTAGTCAAGACGCCATTCAGTACCATATACGTCAATTCAAACTCAAAGTCATGGCATTTATTTCGTAATCTACGACTATTAAGGCATTTTTAAGGTAACCAATATATTATTGACTTTCAGTCATCACTCGAACTTTTTTTTATCGTACTTTTATAAGCTTCACCTGTACCTAACTGAGTAGAAAAAGCTTAGAAGTTAAATACACACTTCATGGTTTTCGATTGAGCAGATTTTTTGCAAACATGTTTAGTTTGGATGACAATGCGTGGTTAACTAATAGGAAGTCATTCCTAATCTAATATGACGTACTCCCAAATATGGGGGAGTAGTTATTTTTGTTCCTTCCCATGATATGGGTATCAAATGAAAAGGTGTGCTGAGAAGGCAATGAAAAGCGTGTGTATTAGGACTTATTTTACAACACTTTCCTTTAACCATATTTCTATACAAATCACTACATAGTATAAAACAAAGTCGCTTTCTCTGTCCCTATATCCCAATGTTTGCTTAAATCCTTAAAACTACGCAACGGATTTTGATGGTATTTTTTTTAATAGATAGAGTGATTCAAGAAGAAGGTTTTAGTATCTTTATTGCACCCGTGCGAAGCCGGGGCGGGTCACTAGTAAACTTATATGTAAAACCTACATCAGGGTAAATGAGAAAAACAAAAACATACTCAGTTTTACGACATAAAACAATATGTCGGAAGCTATTCATATGCTAATGCAGCATGATTTATCCAGAAAGATGGACGTTGGCAGTCGCGTCACGTCGAGGCATGTCACGCCTCTTGTTCTTACGGGATGAACCTCGCCGCGGCATGAAACATGTATAAGATGCAGTACGACCGCCATCTTTGAATTCTAGAAAAAACTAAGAATCTTCACGGACAGGGCATAGCATAGACGCGCGGATAAAACGTAGAACGATATCTAATTGTTAATATTAGCTGCGAGCATAGCCATTTAATTACCACTTTATTTTTTTAAATCTCCATATACATATATCCATATATATACACGCAGCGCAGCAGTCAAGCAATGGACTGCTGCGCATTCCCGCACGGAACAAATATTTGTATGACCTACAGATAATTTTTCCGGATCTGGGTATTTGTGTATGTGAGTTTAAATGTTTGTGAACGCACCCACGATACAGGAGAAAATAATATATATATACATGGGTAATACGGATTCACCTACGAGTGTGTATATTAAACAGAATCTAAACTAAAAGACAATAATTTTGTTGAGAAGTTTGTTCCGCCACTTCTTCTTCCCAGCTAACAGCTAAAAGGTGTCTAAATCGGGGCTGCTTCTTGTAAATTTTGACGTTCAAAACGTTCGTGCTAATCATCAGCCTAATTTGAGAAAATGTCTTTTGATTTTGAATTGTGGATAATTATCGATTCAAAAATCGTTTGAATGTATACAACCTTTTCATACCTAGCGAGTAATCGCAAGCTCGCACTAGAACGTCTTGTAAAACATGAATACAATAAAAACTTGTTTCGTCATTTAAAAAACGGAATCTTGATGAAAATATCTGTCGCCCTACTTATGTAAGCAACAGTCTTCTGCTTACATATTTTGCTAAGTTTACGATATGAAACATGGTCGCAAGTTATTCCCATGTAAATATGGCATTTCCAGCAGGATAAGCTCATGTAAATGTATGTAAGGAGGCCAATACTTGATGTATTGTAACCTATAGGTAGAATTCTGTCGCGCAATATTATGCTGGTGCAATATTATAAACGAAAATATTAAAGTAATGTTTAAAAAAGTCGTAATGTTGCTCGAAATCTGTATGGCAAAATGAGTTGTTAAAGACTGCATCGTTAGTCTTGCGGTTACAAAAGCGATTGCTCAGCATGAGGTTCTTTTAGGGGGTGGGAAATCATCAAATAACCCCTCCCGCTCTTGGGCAGAGCGAAAAGGAGTGTCAGACTTCTACGGACTAAAAACCACCCATGTTCCTTCTTAGCCTTTTATGGCGAGGTCGCGGTATCTCTTTCAACAACTCGCAGCCCCGAGCCAGCATGAGACCGAATCGAAGCCAGGGCCAGCATGAGGTCCTGGCTTCGATTCGGTGTCGGGTAAAGTTATAGGGCTTTTCCTCCTCGTTTTTCCATCATATATTTCTCAAAAGTAGCCACGAAGTCTGGATTCGAACCTGTTTGATAAGAATAAGCTCACCCCCTATTAAATTGAACTTAAACATATCTCACGACATAGGTGTACTATTAAGTACAACTCTGGCTATTATAATATGTGACACAAAAGATCAGTGGAACTACAGTCAGTCGCAGTATCTCATTAAATCATTATACATGCAAATATGTATCACTTAAACAACAACGTGTACCCAGTATTTATAAACTAAGTATCAGTATCATCAACATTTATAGATCCTTGCGTCCTTGTTCCGACATCCTTTTGTATGCATCGAAGTGTCGCCGTAAGGAAACATCCAATTTACATCCATTTCCATTCGATGTTCACTTGTTATTTTTAAAACGTCCTCTTTTATTAATCTGAAATATGAACACAATTTACAGACTGCTTTGAAGTTCGGAATATTATTATCTATAGATAATGTTGTGAAGAGCTTTGTGTAACAGTGTTTTAAGGGGGTGATGCTTTGTTATATTTTCACTTCAAAGACGCAAGTATTTTGCTTTGTTATGTAGTTTGTCA
Source organism: Diarsia rubi (assembly GCA_932274075.1). NCBI lineage: Eukaryota > Metazoa > Arthropoda > Insecta > Lepidoptera > Noctuidae > Diarsia > Diarsia rubi. The sequence goes on along the minus strand of OW026417.1, from coordinate 17,986,017 downwards.
TTACTTAAAGTGACGCATGTTATAAGGCAGTTGTGCCTACAGTACACTTGAAGTTCAGACGCAACTTATACATCATCATCAATATCAGCACATAATGTTCCCACTGCATGGACTCAGGCCTCCTCTCTAGGAGAGGGATGGACTTATAATCCACCACGCGGGCCCAGTGCGTGTTGCTAGATGCCACATGTCTTCGATTTTTTGGTTCTAAGACATATCGATTTCTTCACGATGTTTTCCTTCACCGTTTTGAGAGTAACATTGATGAAATAAATAACACAAAGCAATGCGCCTTTCTGGCTTCGAACCCACGACTTACGAACAGTAAGCCGCCATCACTGGGCCCTTGGTGTTCTACAACTTATACATAGGTCCTATATAATCAGGGGTCCTAAAATGGCTTCTTTAGCAAAATCATAAAATAACAAAATAATATGAATAACGTCACAATTTATAATGTTGTATTATATGTTTAACTTAATTAGTATTTATTTTGCCAAGGCTTACCGCAGACATCCTATGTTAGTACCTAAATCATATTGTTTAGTTTAAAAGTTCTCATGCTCATTTTAGAGGGCGAGATTACTGCTAACAACACTGCCCGACCCGGGAACCGACCTCAGGACCTCATGCTTAGCAATCGCGCTTCCTATCACTAGACCAAAGAGGCAGTCTGTTCTGAGATCATACATGCATATTCATGAGCATGTATGAACTCATAAATAATAGAATATGATTTAGGAACCAACATATAGGATGTCTGCACTTAAGCCTTGATAAATACTAATTAAGTTTACTAGCAATTTATGGCCATTTGTGAGAGAGACAGCCATTAATTGTCGTAAACCCTAAAAGGGAGGAAGTAAAAGTTTTATTACTTTAATGGAATATATATTACGTCTAAGTTTTTTGAATGATATAAACGATAACTTGCCTTGTGACCAGAAACAATAAAAAATGTCATGAGCCTTGATGACGGCCGTCTTCAGGCACCTACTATGTGCCTATCTTCGTCCATCTGTCCGGCTTTATCTTAAAAACGTGACTAACTTAACCTATGGCGCTCAGACTTGGTCCTTGACTGAAGCGCAGAAATCTAAACTCAACATTTGCCAAAGAACGATAACAATATTTAGACTCTCTGATCGAAACAGTCTAGCACAGGCATCAAGACAGGTTAAGACAATCAGAAGACAGGTTAGAATGGAACTGAGCGGGGTTAAAAGAGGTTAAAAAAACTAACAACCAGACCAGTACATAACAACCTAGACTTGAATAGAGCAAACAAGATCTACATATTATTAACAAAGTCCTCAGCTGCGTCTGTCTATCAATCTGTTCACGATCAACTCAAAAAAACTCAAAAACCATTTTCATATTTTACGATAATTGGTTGCGAATGTATAGGCAATGAAAAGTTGATCAATCAAGAGTCTATATTTTGTAACGTATACCCAGTAATGTCTACTTTGCTAATGGCTCGTCCATCAATGTCTCCTATAACGCTAATTGATTTCGATTCGATCACGTAACTAGGTACCTATAGAACAGGTAAACTGAACACAGCTTGTTTAAATATCAGCATTTAATAGTTGTAATTTCGTAATAATAGGTCTGACAATAGCTTAATAGCCTCGACCAACATCTATGAAGCCACTCGCTTGGTTGCTGGATCAAAGGAGCCAGAAAGCAGTACATCTAAATTGCTATGTATAATGTAATTTAAGCCAAAGACAACATTTATTTATTTATTTATTGAGGGATAAAAAACAGCAGTACAAAAAATGTTAAACTAAATATAAACTTAAACTAATGACACTTATTGCACTACCAACACTATCATCCACTGATCACTAACATGCTACGCGAGTTAAATACATTATTAAACTATTAAAATTATAAAAGATCTTTCTTTTATTAGAATAAAATTATGATGCCAGTATAGACTCGACTACAAGTAGGTATCCTAAATTTGTTAGCGGATAGGTTAAAAATATCTATGCTCTCAAATCTGTCGTTGTAAGAATCCACAAGTTGACGCAGAGGAGCGCGAGACCCAGCATTAGAGTGACATATTTGGCTGGTATTAGTTGCTAGTAAACGGTATGGGCGCGCTCGTCTACGCACTACTGTTCTCGGAACAAGGTAACACAGTTTATTTGATTTATCAGAAGAATCATATTTGTTATGGATAATAACGTGAACAAACATTGCTCCAAGAAGCAGCCTTCTGGATTCTAAAGAAAGCAGGTTGTAATTCTTTAACAATGTATCACACGAGGCTTGGCTGTGACTACATCTCCAATGCATGGCTCGCAGAAACTTTCGTTGTACTGTTTCGATTGATTCAATATACTTTCTATACTAGGGGTTCCATATCAAAATTAAAGTTTATTGCAAAATGTCTATCTGTTGTTTTTGTAACTAGGGTTACCTATGTTGGATTCACGCATAAATAATCACTCACTCGCAGTGAGTGATTATTTATGCGTGAAGAACCGTAAAACAAACTGATTGTTTATTGAACGAAAATATTTGCAAATTAAGCATAATAACTTCAGTCGTAGGATTGCTACGCGATAATTTTTAAAATTCCGTATTTTCCAAAGGAAGATTTAGCAAATCAACACAGGAAATCTAGATAAATTAGAGCGTTAAATCAAAATACGAAACTCCATAGAAACTGAGTAGGAAAGTGAACAGCGTACATCTTACGGCGTAGGCCATGCTACGGGCTACGCCACCGTAGCCTTCGTAGCGCTACGCTGGCTACGCTTTCCACCCCCGCACAAAAGAATTGAACGAGGACAACATTTATTTATTTCAACTTGACGTACTTTCGTCGAGGAGCTCGTGACTTAATTATAACTGCCGCTTGATTCGATCTTTAGGTTAAGCTGTGCTTTATTGGTCCGTGGATGGGTGATTACCCAATTCATACCGAATTTCCTCCGTGTCTTGGAAAGCTCTTTAAGCCGTTGATCCCGACTGACATTATATATACGAGTAGATCTTTGGCAGTCCTTACAGAACAGAAATCCTAGAACTGAGAACCATTTCCGTCTTACCAAAGGTGAAGTCAGATAGGCAGTCGCTCCATGTAAAATACTGGTATTCAGCTGCATCCGGTTAGTCTGGAAGCCGACCTTGGGGTCGGCTTCCAGACTACATATACATAGTTCCAGACTACATAGTTGAGAAAAGGCTAAGCTGATGATGAATGATGAGAACTAACAGAAATAATACGATTTATAAAAAAAACATGAAATCGATCATAAAATGGAATAGTTTTAGAAGGTTTTGGTGGGGGCACTTTCTATCCTTGTCGCGCAAAACGACCATTTGTACCACGTAACTATGGTGGTATGAGTTATGACGTCACAGCTTCATAGCGCTGTCTTTGCCTAGCAAGTAATTTTAAATCATTTTTTAAGATATTATATTAGTTTTTTTTTACTTTTTGGTACTGTTACCAGGTAACTAGTAAAAAAAAGGCCCGTATTAAATAGGGTAGTTAACAAAAATAATCTAATAAGTCCGTCATATAGATTACCAAAAAATATTGGACACGTATTTTTCTTTTTTCACGTTAGCAAACAATGAAGATGATACAGTGCTTTGAAAACTCGTGTGACGTCATACTCTAAGACATTAGTATGACATTTATAGCGGTCAGTGACATCACCTACCCCCTCTCAAATCTTTGACGCGTTGTATCTTCGTCAATTTTTATTGATTTAATAAAACAAAAAATACGTTTCCATTATTTTTCGATAATCTAACAGACGGACTAATTAGAATCACATTTTTAAGTCAGTAAACATCTCTATTGTACTAAAAGCCCAATAATTTTCAATTCCAGGTAGTGTTGGTGTTCATCCTGAGTATAGCATCGCTCATCATCTACTTCATTGACGCGTCCAGGTAAAAAACATTCCCTATACCTTGAAAATAAATTGCATCGCTAACATTATTAATAACTTACTAATCTTAATAATGCTGAATTCAAGGAATGCGTGAGTCAATACGTATAATAAATGTGGTCGAACTGTTTGCTGATAGTCCTAAATGTAGCTTATGTTTATATGTCAGCTGTGATAAACTAGTGAAATAGCTTTCAGTGAACCTGTTCCTAACTGTTGTGGTCGTAATGTTTGGTGCATGTCCTATACACAGCGTGTTTGATTTCAGTGAAGAGGTTGAGCGATGTCAGAATTGGAGCGACAATATTACTCAGCAAATCGACCTCGCCTTTAACATATTTTTTATGGTCTACTTTTTTATACGAGTAAGTGGAACTTTATTTATTTATTATACTATTTATATAGGGTGACTGGTCACCACAAACAACTTTTACTATGGGACCAAACCTGTTATCACGAAAAAAAACTGCTATTCACAAAATTTTGAGCAGTTAAACGAACATATTATTAATCGGTCACTAGTAAACTATCACCCTATATAAGTTTTTAAAACATCCACCCGCTATACTACTACTAACTTCAGTTTATCAGTGATGATGGTGCTTGTAACAGCGTCGACATATCGGGAACTCCAAACATAAAATAAATATATATTTTAAACGGATGTATAATATAAATAAATATCCCGTTTTTAGTGTTTTCTATTTATGTACAGACGCCAACATATCAAGCTACTGCAATCTGTCAAATTTCTATTAATATATTTTCAACTTTACCGCTAATGCATTACGTTCAAAGTTGAATAGGAAAATTTGACAGTTCATGTTAGTGTAGTGCTGGTACACACAGTAGAAAACACGGAAAATAACATAAAATAATAAATTTATTTTTATTTTTTGGAGAGCAGCGCGCAGCCCAGTGGTGGCGGCCCCGACTTACGAACGGTAGGTCGTGGGTTCGAACCCAGGCAAGCACATTACTTTGTGTAATTTATTTCATCACCGCTGCTCTCAAAACGGTGAAGGAAAACATCGTGAGGAAACCGGCATGTCTTAGAACCAAAAAATTCGAAGACATGTGACATCTACCAATCCGCACTGGGCCCGCGTAGTAATTATAGCCCATTCCCTCACAAAGATCGCCTGTGTCCCAGCAGTGCGAACATTAATAGGCTGTTGATGATGATGATGATGAATAAATTTCATTACATAGGCACCTACTGCATATTTTTAAAGTGTTCAACTGCTTCGTGGCAATTTGTCTTAGAGACAATAAGGCATTCATCTGTTCGATTTCTCCCACTTGATGTATTCAGAAGTGAGGTTCTATGAGATTCGACGGTGCGTTCGTGTACCACGCGCGCCTCAAAGAGATGTCAGCAACATGGGAGGGGCCCGAAAGGGCCGACGCCCGTCGGGGCCGCGGGTTGTACACTATCGCGGCCTCGACATAGAGGGCTAAGTAGGAACATGGTTGGTTTTTAGTCAGTAGAAGTCTGACACTCCCTTTCGCTCTGCCCAAGAGCAGGAGGGGTTTTATTTGATGATTTTCCACCCACCAAAAAAAAAAAAAGGTTCTATGAGATGAAGTATTACATCAGAAACCACTCTTCTAAGTGTAGAAAATCTGGTAGTCAGTGTTTTATGTCAGATGAAATCAAAGTAGAACGATAAAAAATTTACTCTACCACAATGCTGATTAATTGACCCTAAGGTCGACTGGGAGAGAATGTCTTGTGGCAATGTGGCATCAAGTCTGTCTATGTACCACTTTTATGCATAAAGTTTAAATAAATAAATAATAAATTTCTAATCGTTTTACACAATAACAGTTCCTTTCAATTTAAGTTTGTTGTGTTAATTAAATATATTTCGATATATCGTAGGATTTGACGAGAAACTCATTTAAATTGAAGAAACTCGAGCGTTGTGAAATTATTTGATACACTTCGCAAGTCGTAGTCTTGAAGATAAACTTTGTGAAGAGGAAACAAACAGCAGAGAGATGCTTTTATTTATCTCTGGCTTTTAATTAAGTCTTGTCTTATTTTTCTACCCATATTTATATAATAAGCGGAGTTATGGTTTATGTTGTGACTGCCTCGTTGATCCGAGCATGAGGCATGTTCGACTGGGCTGCGGGATTTTGTAAGAGATACCGCGGCCTTGGCATATTGGGCTAAGAAGGAAAATGGGTAGTTTTTAGTCAGTAGAAGTCTGACACTCCCTTTCGCTCTGCCCAAGAGCGGAAGGGGTTATTTGATGATATCCCACCCCCCGAAAAAAAAGGCATGTCGACTCCTGGATCGAGGCATATGTTATTAGGTTTATGCCATCAGGAATTTCTCAGTCCGCTAACAAATTCCTGATAGAAAATTCCGGAGATCGGAGTGTGGATTTGTGACAGGTTGATTGCGATATTCTCGCCCCTTAATACATGGGATGTCAAACACATCTGGCGAAATGACTGTCCTATTAGGTACAGTCACCAACACCAATATGTTTACACTTAGCAACGTATACAGGTTGTAAATTAACCCTTCACACATACGTCAACCAAGCATTCTGTACATTAAACTAAGTACCCCTACGAAAATTTTTTTGCTGGGAAACGACTTTTTTTTGGGGTCAAAAATCTCATTTTACGGTAAAACTCAATGTAGCACTCTTAAAACATTGTGCTAAGTGGCTGCTTTGAATATAAAAAGGGTCTCGGAGGTAATTTAAGTAAATATAACCTGAAAAACTAGTATTTACAAAAACAGCTATGCAAAATTTGGAACTTTGACCCCCAATATCTCCGTAACTAGGGGGTTCCCAGGTATGGTCTAGAGCAAAAAAATATCGTAGTGGTGGGGAGAACATGTGCCTTTCGTTTGCGTGATGCTTTTATTGCGATTATTATACCGTGTGTTATTTCTGTTTCAGTTTATAGCAGCTAGTGACAAACTGTGGTTCATGCTCGAGATGTATTCATTTGTAGATTATTTCACGATACCCCCATCCTTTGTATCAATATACCTGGATAGAACGTGGATAGGTGAGTTATCGCATATTTTTGTACTTTGTATTATTAACTAACGACTATTTTACAAAAAGTAAACCTTTTTTTTAACTTTTTGTGTTTTTGAAGCCAGATTTATCTTTTGAAAAAAAGTTTTTGTATTTGTTAATTTTTCTAAGCATGTACATTATTAACAATACGTGTTGTAACAATACAGTAACTATAGTAATGCAAAAACCAAATGCTATGTTCTTGGGAAACAAAAACGGTTTCTATTTTGAGATTAGACTTATTTCGTAAAACTACAGCTTTCAAAATGCTATTTGCGTCAAAAATTCAAACGTTAATTAACACAGTGAAGGAAAACACTTTTAAAAGTTGCTTCGTGATTTACTATACACCACTACTGATCCCATCGAGGCATGCAACCGTGATGCTAGTGTATCTAACACAGTATTCGATTCATGAACTGAGTCCAACTTTCTATTAATTTGACTCAACCTGATACGGGTTCCATTCAAATCTGCAATCGCAATCTACTTGTCAGCTGTTTAAGAAGGGCGAGCGAATGATAGATTGATTAATTAGATAACGTCATCACATTATGAGAGTTCAAAGTGAAAATGTCAGGACCCAAATATCTTTTAGGCATTTAGAACGATGTCCGTTGGCAAGTTACTAATTTGGGAGAGACAGTGACAATGGGACCAGCAGGGCTATTGCGTATCATATTGTTGACAGTTTTGCTAGATGTACTGATGTCTGTACATACAGTAAGTTAGTTTAAACGAGGGACATATCGAAACCCCCAATAGGGCATGCTTACATGATATTAATCAAAATATGAACAAAAAAAACACTGATAAATAACAGACCATACATTTCGAAAAATCTTGGATCAATGACTTTTACGTATAATCCATTTTCCCTTTATATTTTACAACTTGCGTAGGACAATGACGAAACAAAAACGTCTAATAAAGTGAAATCTGGAGAGCGTGCAGGGCCATGGGACAATTATGTCACAAATTAAGGTTATAGTTTTTTTTTTCATATTTGGGACGAGAATCGAGAACTTAATACCCTTCTTCAATATGTCCCTCGTTTAATCTAACACCCTGAATACAGGTTTGTTAATACGTTTGATATAAGAACTAACCACAAGTTTATCTCTGTTCCAGGGCTGAGATTTCTCAGAGCTCTACGCTTAATGACCGTGCCTGATATTTTGCAATACCTCAATATATTAAAAACATCGAGCTCAATTCGGTTGGCGCAATTAGTTTCTATATTTATATCAGTGTGGCTCACCGCCGCCGGCATTATTCATTTGGTAAGTGTTATACGTCAAATTATATTACTCTGTGTTTGTGAAACTTTCGGTGCCAAGCACTCAGCATATGGGTCGAACCGAACTTCGTCTGTGTGACGACAACCCGCTTCCGAGTCGTCACTATCCGTAACTATAGATGACTTGCTCTCACGCGGCATACAGATAAAAATGAATAATTTGAACTTGGCAGTGAAAGTATTAATATATTTTTTGAACTTTTTGAGTCAGGCTCCAATTAATATGTGTTTGCGTTGTGACCGGTCGTGGGTCCGATTCCCACGGGAAGCATACTTTGTAAAGTTGTTTCGACTTGAAACAACTTTCTGGCTAGGACATTGCAGGCTTGAATCATCTGATTGTCTGATAAAAAGATGATTCCGTGCTTCGGAAGGCACGTATAAACCGGTGCTACCGGCCGCCAAATGGCGGTCGTCATACCATGTCAGAGGCCCATTTTTCTTTGTTGGGGTGGGAAATCATCAAATAACCCCTCCCGCTCTTGGGCAGAGTGAAAGGGAGTGTCAAACTTCTACTGACTAAAATCCACCCTTTATGCCGAGGCCGCGGTATCTCTTACAACAACCCGCATCCCCGACGGGATGTCAGAGGCCCTTTAGGCGGTTTAGAAACTCTGACACTAGGGTATGTGGGGTCGTCAGCCTTGTGTTCTAAGGAGAAGACAAGGCTGATGTTGATATTCGGATCTAGCTCTATATTTCAATTTGTTGTCAAATCTCTCACAGATATGGACTTGAGAATAAATGGAGTAATCAGACAAAAGCAAACGTGATGCAATTATATCGCACAGTCACTTTCAATACGAATAAATTCTCTAACATTAATTTACATGACGATCAGGCCTAAAATAAAGTAGATTAAAGATTTAAATTCCTTGTTTTGTTTTTAAACTTAGACATTCGTTTTTGAATTTTAATTTTACATAATTTTTACTGGTAGCGCTGTTAGCTTAAATATTTTTTACCCGACTGCGGCGAAGCCCAAAAGGAGGGTTATTTTGTGTAATTATTTGGATTATAAGATACTCGTACGTAAATGATAAGTCAAATTCTTCACACATATTTCTTTTGCTGTGCCCGACAGGGTGGGTCCATGATTGTCACTTTTTTGAAAAAAAATTACCACCTAAGCCTACATTGCGGAATGCAATAAAGAGTAAAATAGAGTATAAGATTAAATTATATTCTCTCGGTTCTAGACTCTTGTGCCCCTAACATTGAGATGTCTAAGCTTTTCCACCTGTCCACTAAAAGATGTCCGTACCACAGTCATATTACTTAACTTTGTTATTTGTCGTGTTTCAGCTGGAAAACTCTGGTGATCCATTAGATTTCGAGAATGCCCAGAAGCTCTCGTATTGGACGTGTGTGTACTTCCTGATAGTGACCATGTCCACCGTAGGTTATGGTGACGTGTTCTGTCACACAGTACTTGGAAGAACATTTTTGGTTTTTTTCCTCCTCGTCGGCTTGGTAAGTTTCACTTTCAACTGCTCTATCTATGTCTTTCTATGAATAAAATATTTAATGAAATGAAATTAATTGAAATATAAAGTCAAATATCTGAATTATCTTTGCAAGGAGACGCAAGTCTCTTCATTTCCCACTGTAGTCATTTGGAACACGAGATATTTTAACTTTCAAGTAACTTAAAGTAAAGTAGTGTTATACTCTCCCACGGCTACAAAGTCGTTACGACAAGCTTGCGGTTCCTTGTACGAGGCTAAATTATTAACAAAGCAAAAGGAAATATAACAAACATTTGCAGTGTAACGGTTACGATATAGTTCACATGGGACTTGCTAGACAAGTGGTTATCGCACAGCTCGTTGAATGATTGTAAGCCTGACTATAGTGCACCATGTGTAGAGCATGACGTTGTGATGAGGTCGCGAGACGCCGAGCGGCGCCCCGCCCGGGCGGATCCTCACCCTCATGTGCCATCTTCTAACTTCCCGGCTTCGGAGGACTATCCTTCGACTATCGCCGACTACTCAATTTTAATACGCTTTTCTTCGAGCGGCTGCATGGGTGTATTTTGTTTTTTCTTTTGCTTTGTTACGTGATAGTCACCACGAACGTGCCGGAGGATCTGTCTCGCCGCGCTTAGAGTACGGAGTGTACTGGGGACTGGTCCGAACGAGATACGTTGCGCGAGCGAGCGCGTGTGTTGCGCGTAATGTCGCGCGTGCGTCATGTCGCCATGTCGCTATGTCGCCATGTAGCGCGTCAAGTGGCGCCCGCCGCCTCGGCGACCCGGTGCCGCGTCCCACCCCTCCCACTCGCGATGCATGCCGCACCACGCCTGGCTGTGTTCAGTTGCTCACATCACCGGTAGACACACACTACTTCCTTTTATTTTTATTTCGCTCCGCTACCGGCTACACTTTACGACTCAGCGTCACCATAGAGAGGTTCCGATCTCAATGTGGACATTGTCGTGCACCACTCGATGGTGTCCGCGCGGTCGGACTGCATGTTCAGTCGACACCGTGGTATGTTGCAGGCAATGTTCGCTAGTAGCATTCCCGAAATTATAGAGCTGGTAGGAAGTAGGTCCAAGTACAGTGGCGAGCTGAAGCGCGAACATGGAAAGAGGTATCCGTTTGATATATAAAGTGGCCGGCGCAAGTGAAGGCAGTTCATCTCGCGCTACGCTCGGGATGAACCGCCCCAGCTTCCGGCGCCCACGTGGAATCATCACCTTATAAGAAAGCTTGCTCAGTGCCGTCAGATGTATTGTGTTATCTACTCGTGGGCACGCGCGGGCCCGTCGGCGCGCGGAGGGTGGCGCTTCGCCGCGGGGCTACGCGGGTCGTAGCTCCGCGGCGGGCGTCTCCACGCGGCGCGTCAACACGGCCCGCCCGTGCTCGCGTCTACCAAGCGTCTATACGAATGCCCACCGTTTTTAGTTTAGGTCCGGTCGAACCGATTTCTTTTTAAGTTCTGATCATCGAATAGTTAGCGTATGTATCCTTAGGCTTTGCATGCACCCGGTCACGAGTCCCGTCACGGCTCCCGCCGCTCCACGGCTAGCGTAGCTCGGCACGGCACCCCAGTCCCGCACACCCACACACAGCCACAGCCACACGCAGACAGACGACACTCACCGCACACAGCCTCGTGCGCGAGGGGGCGGGCCGGGCGGGCGGGGCGGGGCGGGGCGGGCGCGCGGGGGCGGGCCGGGGGCGCGGCCACTCACCTTACGGTGTTGCTGTGTATCGTAGGCTGTGTTCGCCAGCTGGATCCCCGAGATCACGGAGCTGGCGGCGCAGCGGAACAAATACGGCGGCCGGTACAACAAGGACGTCCGCCGCAGGTACCCTGCTCTCACGCCCCCGCTCCACGCGGCTTCCTGCCTTCCTACCTCTCACGGTTTCGATCTTGGTTGATTGAATGCGGAGTTTGCTAATGAAATTTATTAATCCTTCACTAGAATCGGTCTCTCGGTGCCGTGGCGCATGCTCGAAGAGTTAGCTCCCGGCGGCCGCGCCCCTCTCCCCGAACTAGAGAGACAGGCGCGCGGTCGACCGACGCACTACTACATGCCTTTTTTCGTAAATTTTACTCGAGATACCGTTGAGCTTTTTAATCCTTTCTAACGAGACTAGATCTGGAGAGAGCCGATGTAAAGTTTTGTAATGCTGTCGATGAAGTAGTGTTTGGTTTGTTCGCTTGCACACGATGCCTGTCGCCACGCTGTAGCGCTAGCTCCGGCACTCGCCACAGTCCCGCGACACACAGCCCGTGCCGCGCCGGCCGCCCCCGCGCCGCGCCGGGCGGGTCGCCGCCGCGCCGCCCCCGCCCCCCGCGACGGGCCGCGCGCCGGCGACTCGCCCCCCGCTCTCGGTTGAATGAATGTGAACGTCTTGTTTTGTCTGTCGGCGTTTAGGCGATATTTGCCAGTTGTATCCCAGAGATAATTGACTTAATCGGCACTAGACCCAAGTATGGCGGCACCCTCAAGAATGAGCGGGGACGCAGGTGAGCCGCTGTCTTCACTCCGTTCCGTTGAATGTGTTCCGTGTTGTGACATCTATTCTTCCTTTTCCTCTCTTAGCACGCTTCTGTGTTCTCACTTATCTTAGCGGGACGCAAGTCCCGCGAGTTGTCTTTGTTTTTATGAGTCGATATTGATTGTAAATTACCTTTGAATTGATTTGAGTTCAGTTGAATAGTGAACAGCAGATAGTGGCTAGTGTTATCGCTCGTCATTATAGGTATCATGATTATGTTCTGTTAGTAAACGTACGTAAAGTAAAGGAATGTTAACGTAAAGCTTAGTTACGGAGAGTTAAATGTTGAGTGGTACCGTACTGTAGTGCGTTGTTGGAGTTCTGGTGTGCGTTGCGAAGCGAGGCGTCGACAGCTCCTGCCTGCGGGCGGGTGCCGGGTGCGCCCGCGCCGCCTGGGGGGCGCTGTGGACGCGCGCGCACCACCCTGCCTGTCCCCCGCCACACCCCGCCCCTGCCCCCGCCCAACGCGCCGTCCGCTACCCCGCCCACTCCCGCAGTCCGCTCCGCTCCGACTGTACTCCTTCCTGCACGACTTACTGTTACTTGTACTTGTACTCTTAATGTTGACCCTCTTTTAATGTTTTTGATCTGTAATGTAATTTTGAATCGACCCCCTCGGTTATTTTAGTGTAATGTATTTTCGTAAATATATTCATAGAGCGTGGCAAGGCTGTGTGCATTGAGGACATTTTTAACGCAAAATTAGTTTAGTTTTATTGAACATATCATTTGACATGATTGACATCATCCTAGCAACGATACACCAATCATTTTATGAGAAACTTTTGGATTGATTTTGGAAATTATTTGCAATGTTTATGGATCGTATTAAAGATACAAAGGTAGACAGATTTAATGTTTATATGAATAAAAATGAAATCAGTTCCTTTGCCACACCTTAGATGAATACTAGTTGCATGATCGTGTAGACATGAGCTGTTTGCATCCCTTGGTTTGTTTTAACTTTCTAATTTTCTGCTCTGTGATGATTCCTGATTCTCTACTTCTTTTCTTTTATTTTAACAACATTAACCTTCACCATTATACGGACTGTCGACTGTCACATTTCAACAAACGAGTGTCCACTGTCCACCTAACAGTGTCGATGTGAACTTATTAAGAATTGCGACTCTGGCTCCAAAACAATATACAATTTTAAACAAACATATAGATTTGTCCAAGTGATTACATATATTATCCCAAATACATAAACTGTACTGAGACGCAAGCTTTTACTGTTTATATAGCATTTTTATCTAAACACAGTACCAAAGGCGTATTACCATAGATGCGATTGCGTAGAGTACAAAAAAAAAATACAGAGAAAACACGCGCCGTACTTACACTTTTCACAGTATTTATTTATTTAAACCACAAAGTAACTAGATCGCATATAAATAACAGAAAAAAAAATACATATATTTTGCTGTGTCTAGATAAGAATTACACACGGTGACTGTTTGGTAATTTCGCAAACGGTGTCTGCTTGCGTAAAATTCATGATTATTATCATGAATTGAATTTCTTCAGTCCATACATGATACATATCTGAAGGAATACAAGCTTTGGCATTAAAAAAGTTGCGACAGCTTACAAGCTACATCAACAATAACCCAGCTTTTACTAATATAATTTGAATACGTAGATTTTTTTATAGTGTGAGTTTTGAGTGAAGTAACATGCTGTTTGTGAGAGTACTGAATAGTCTGTGTGCTAATAACATTTAGAATGAAATCATCACACCTCAAAGTATATACTCCATGCAATGTATGCTATAAATGTTGTATATCCCCCTAAAGACAATACATATAATGTCCTGCAAGCGACTTAAACAACCCCTGTCCAGTAGTCGTCGTCTCATTTTTTATTTTTTTTTATTTTTAGTGTGGTAGATAGTTACACAAATCCTGAACGAAACTGAGCTTTCTAGTACAATGTTCATTTATTTGTGGCTTTAGTTTAGATATTGGATTTAGTTTTAAAATTATTGGAATGTTTAAACTATTAAAATTTAAGTTTTGAATTGACTAGACCACAAACTAATGAGCGTATAGTAATAATGAACGTTTTAATTTGCAAACGACGTCATTGTTTTATAAAAAAAAAATTGGAACTTTCTGACTGCGATTTACGTAGTTTTGCAACATGCTGTATTAAATAACGATTGGGGTAAAGAAACAATGGCGTGGTTGATGTATTTGTAGCTTCTCTTCACGCTTCTATCACTTACTGTTTTGTTTAACCCTGTCGAGACCTTTTTCTTTCACTATTTTTTATTACCAGTTACTTCCATCTGGTCCCAGGTGTTAAATAAGACTTCAAATTGCTGTTACTTCTGTCTTTTCCTTACTTATAAGATGAGCTTTTTGAAAACTTGCTTCTTAAAAAAAAATCAAGCCAATTTAACTTTTTTTCAACACGAAGCTTAAAAATAAATGACAATTTTGCAACTTTCCAACTTAACAAGCTTAACTTTCTGAGAACTCGCTTCTGAAGCTTCTTTCTTTGTTTTTCAAACTGCAATTAATTTGGTAGATGCACCTTGAGCGTGGCTTGGTGGGCCTGTGTTATAATAAACTTGTACGTTTTCAGGCATATAGTGGTCTGTGGACACATAACATACGAGTCTGTGAGCCATTTTTTAAAAGACTTCCTACATGAGGACAGAGAGGATGTCGATGTGGAAGTTGTTTTTTTACACAGGTATGTATCTTAACGATAAGTTATTTTTAAAGCTAAGTTTAAGCATAACATTTCGTAGACAAAAGTGACGAGACAAAAGTGACGAGACAAATATTCAAACCGATGTCACAAATAAAAACTGATTATTTCTGTATCATTTGTTTGAACAAAACTATTGAATTTTTTCTGATCGTTGTTCATGACAAAATTATAATGAACTATTGATTGATCTATGTTTCTTATACTCATCCTATGTGCAGTTAAATTTTACACAGCGCACGTAAGACTGCGATAATATTTTAAAACTTAAGTAAAAGTCACCATCATTGGTCTCAAATTTGCAGTGAGTTTTAAATATTTCTCTTACCAATGGATATTTATATTGTGTAATATCAGAATTAAGTAGTTTAAGAAGTTATTGATAAGTATTTTAAGTCAGAGAAAATAATTGACATCAGAATATATACTGAAAACTATAAATACAGTGATGATTCATAACATCAAGTTAATAAATAAAATACTGAATTAGTTATGAAACTCGCTGTGAAACAATAACTTTGTACTGTGGATGGAAGCAAAGTCACGCATCAGTGTGACGCTGCGGCGTATCGGTTTGTCGAGTGGTGGTGTATCATGTGTGGTCCACGACGCTTTCAGAAAAGAGCCAGACCTTGAGCTGGAGGGTCTCCTCAAGCGTCACTACACCACCGTCGAGTTTTTTCAGGGTACAATGATGAATGCCGTCGACCTTGAACGAGTCAAGGTTAGAATACAACCATAGAACAGGCATTAGACTAACGCACGGCCGTAATTCTCATTGACGCGTCTACGTGAATCAGTACTTTTTTATTTATTTATATGTGCATAAAACAGAACTCTTTCTTCTGTAAAGACGCTGTTTCATAGTCACAGTAGGTATTGATCACTTTGGTAACGTTTATCTTGTGATTATTTTGATGCAATCATTGCTTCTCACGGTGCTGCGAGGTCGCCCGCGGGTATCTGCGGCGCGACCCCGCACCACCACACGACTGCGTATTTTGGTACATAGAGTTGCATGGTAAGGCCACGCCAGGCGGCGGACTGTCCGGTAACCATGGCCAGGGTGTTAACTGAGCGTTCATGACAGGAAACCGCCCGACCTGGAGCTCGAAGGCCTGTTCAAGAGACACTTTACCACTGTGGAATTCTTTCAAGGCACCATTATGAATCCAATCGATCTTCAGAGGGTGAAAGTAAGTAGCAATGCACACACGAGAGCTAATCAAAATGGGCGTGGTGTCGGTTTGACGATGTAACATATTGTCTAGAGTAGAGCGATGCTCGTACTAACCTATCGCGAGTTGTCGGCGCGGCGCTCAGTCCCTTCGCCCTCGGCCGCTACTGAGCGCCGCTAGCCTCGCTGCGCTACTGAGTGTTCAGGCGACGCGGCGGTGCGGCCAGCCAGCCTCACTGGAGCCGCGTCCGCTGCGCTCTGCCCGCCCACCATGTGTCTGATTGGGTGTTGTTGCAATGCTGGCCCGTTTGTCACTTCGATATCGATTTTCTGTACGTTCCGATGGCAATATTGGCATTAATGGCTGCCGAAGAAAGGGTTACCATTTCAAAATTCAACATTTTTATAAGTAGTCGAGTACAGTTATCGATTTTCGATATAGTTGGGTAAGTTGGCATGGCTTATAGAATGTCAGCGCTTGACTGCATGTTACCTTCTTCTTTCAACCCCACCTGCTTCTTTTAAAATGAACACCACCCAGAGAAACTCATTAAACTCAAACCCAGCAAAATTGGCTTATCAAATACAAAATTACCATTCGAGTCGTGGTGCTCATTTTCGTATTTTCGGCCAAATCTGCATGCCGCAATCTTCACGCTTTTGTAACCCTCCGCTTGATAGAAAGTAGAACTAAATTAAGTAATTAATAGACAAAAGTCTACTAAATTGTTATCTGTCTTTCCTCCTAACAATAGATGTGTAAACTAACTTTTCGGTAACTTTGTGTGTTCACGTATGATTGGTAAGTGTTGTGACCCTATAAGTGTTTTATTGCTTATCGACAATCCCCCAAAATTTGCATTTGTTAACGAGTAAACTTGCTTGGATGGGACGAATAAAACCCAAAATTCTAATCAAGTATACCCAGATATGTGTCTAGTTATCCGATTTGAACCAAACAATTTGGAAAAAATACCCTGAGCTGCAGCTTGATTCTAAAACTGTAAGCGTGTCAAACAGATGGTAAAAAGAGTCTTACTAAGAGCGATCGTGTACCTACATCTTCACATCAGAGAACTCCACTATATACACTTTCATCTTCAAAAACAAAACAGGACCAGAAAGAAAAAGCACTATCGCTTTTGTAGCCTACTACCCCACCATCTATATGTCACGCGCTTACCGACAGGAAACTATAATAAATTCTAAACCTAGGTACATGAAGCAGATGCGTGCCTGGTGCTAGCCAACAAATACTGCCAGGACCCTGACGCGGAAGACGCTGCCAACATCATGAGGGTCATCTCTATCAAGAACTACTCCGACGATATCCGGGTCATCATCCAGCTGATGCAGTACCACAATAAGGTGGGTTTGAAGTTTTTGTATGGAGAAAAGAAAAGTAAGCAGCCATAGTTAATCGAACCACTAAAAGTGCTTGAACTTTAATGGAAAAGTCGGAGAACCTGCTGGTGTGGTACAACTTGACTATTCGTCCAGCACTGGACTGCGTTAGACTGAGTTGCTTACTGAAATTGTTAATTTTCCAGGCCTACCTCCTAAACATTCCATCGTGGGACTGGAAACAGGGCGACGACGTGATCTGCCTAGCCGAGCTGAAACTGGGCTTCATCGCGCAGAGCTGCCTGGCGCCCGGCTTCTCCACCATGATGGCTAACCTCTTCGCCATGCGCAGCTTCAAGACGGTCAGCCTTCCTCTTACTACACCCTACACTTCTATAAACATACTCTTCAAGTACTTTCAGAGACCGACCCTCGACCTCCGCCGGATAAAGCTTACCGTCGCTCTCTGAACGTACCACAAGTTCTAACGATACTATGCGGCATTTCCACAGTCACAAGAAATGGCTATATGGACTAATGACTACATGCGAGGTACCGGCATGGAGATGTACACCGAGACTCTAAGCTCCACGTTTATCGGGATGCCGTTCAAACAGGCCGCAGAGTAAGTGGGCAAGGAACGAGACGCTTTAATAACGTGACCACCAGACAACGTCACACACAAACTTTTACTTTACAAGTGTTTGAGCATTCCATACTCTGATTACAGGACAATCAATACTAACAAACTACGAATCGCATAGCTTATCATTTTAGTGTTTTTGTTCATTTTGTTTTTTTGCCAGCTTACCGTCTGTGGTTTTCAATAAATATCAGTGTTTTTTTATTTCATTGACATAGGTACTGCACTGAATAACGTTTTAGTCGGTAACATCTACAAATACACACATAATATAGGGTTATGAAATACTAATTGTGATTAGTTGTGCAATATAGCCGGCGAGCAACGCGGAGTGTGGCAGCACGGACGCGATAGCCCCACCGAGGTGGCTATGACTAACATGGCACGAGCTTTAGCGTCTCCTATTGGTTGATTGCAGTCCCCCGACACACAAGCTTGGCAGAACGATTACCTGCAGGGTACTGGCTGCGAGATGTACACCGAAACACTGTCGACTTCCTTCACTGGGATGAGCTTCCCGCAAGCGAGCGAGTAAGACTCCCCTCGATCCTTGGGCCGCACCGCACCGTAGACACTGTGTGCCGACTTGCTAATCCTAGCTACCTGATTGTGCACTCCTAACCGATAACCTAGACACGAGTAGGCTGGATATGTTTAGAACTAAAATGTCTTTCTGATTTTTCAGAATAGATTGTGCATGTTGAATGGGTAATATAATTATTAGTCAATTTATTAGTGGTATATTTTATGAACTATATGTCACTACAGAGCTGATTTTGAATTGTGTGCGTCATCTAGTGACGGCACATTTTCAACTTTTAAATGATATCAACTTTATTTACTTTTTAATTACACACACATTTCAATTTTATATCACTCAGGATAAAAATTATTCCTTTTACTTCGATAAGTCAAACTCACTTCAGTGCAGTAAAAGACGAAATTGTAAATATATGTCATTGATCTGAATCGTTATCTTCATGCACTTGGTCTTGAGCTTCATTGCACAATTTTCTATTAACTTTATTAAAACTACCATCTTCATGAAGTGAGTTATTCACAGGTTTGGGAACTTCTTGGTTGACGGGCTTACTCCTCCTTCTGTCGCTTTCTCTGTCGTACACCTTATTCGCAGAACACAACACTATATGTAGAATATGCACCATAGTCTTTAGAATATGCATGAACTCTATTACATATTTAATAATATTTATATTACTGTATTATATTATTATTCCTATATTATGTCGTATAATTGTTTGTAAATCTGTAGTATTATTGCAGAAATTATATTACTAGTAGCTTGTTTAGAGTAGAATCCGATATATTTGTCGTCTGTAGCATGAAATTGAACCTTACATTTTTTAATACACATATTTTTTACAATTAATTACGAGTAAGTAGTTTTCTTAGTTAAATTAATTTACTGAAACGTTAGTCTCGTAGAGAGGATGACAATATGGTACCAAGAGTAAACAAAATCAAAAAGTATCATAGAAACCGAAAAACTAAACATAAGATTAAATATTGATATAGATTGGAGAATAATCCTATATTTTGTTCTCATTCGGAATCCATATGTATTACAAATACAATTTTTGCACTTGTATTGGAACTATCCCAATTGGTAAGTTTACAGGCACCTACGGTGAGCAACAAGCATATTATAGGTACCTTTCTTCAAACGAATCAAAATCAATCACAACAAAAATATTCAATCGTTTAAAATAGACACTTGGGGTCTCAATTCTGTTATCTGCTTGTTCTCAAGTCAAATCAAGATGTGTCATCAAAACCGAAGTAGAAACTTTAGAAGGAATTAAGCAACTTCAGATCAAGCCGGTACATCATGTCTATCCACCAGGTTGTGCTTCACGAAGCTCAAGCTGCTGCTGCTGGCTATCGAGATCAAGGGCGAGGAGGGAGCTGACAGCAAGATCTCCATCAACCCGCGCAGTGCCAAGATTCACGCCAACACACAGGGATTCTTTATCGCACAGTCAGCTGATGAGGTTAAAAGGTTGGTTTTAGGCTTTATTTTCTTTTTGAGCTCATAGACGCTAGTAGTCTGGTATTTCTTCGCCTGAACAACGCAAGGAAATTAGCTCCTCTTAGCATGTTTCCAAAACAAGAATGTCGTCTTCTGGCTAACATCCTTCAGTCGTTTAACACTATCTTCAACTTGATTGTGTTGCCGGTCGTAGTGGCAGTTTTATCTCCTTAGTACTTACTACAACTGTTGTCATTCCAGAGCTTGGTATTATTGCAAGGCCTGCCACGAGGACATCAAAGACGAAACGCTCATCAAGAAGTGCAAATGCAAAAACTGTAAGATCACTGTATTGCTATCATAACTAATACATTACCTAACTTAGCGAGACAATCTGTACAGAATTCTCTACATACAATACTTAAGCTAACTTCTTAACTTTGTACTTTCTGTGACATTCTTTCTGGAATTATTGTTAATGTTGTATTGAACTGTGTCCCGTAATATGTGTTTCACTTACACAAGTGTGAGCACAAGATGTTCGCCGTACACGTAGGCGTAGGAGCCCAGATGGCGCCGTCGACACAGACTCGCTCGACCTCACACTGTTTTCTTTCTATTTGTGCGACATTAATGAATATATTGTTCGGCTAAACTTTTAGTGACCGCGCACCAGCGGAAGGTTGGAGCCGACATAGGTAACTTGCACCACACCTAACCTCACAACTTGACGTTTTCCGATATTTATTTTTCGTGTCTATAATTTTGTTGAGTTGCTTTAGTGGTGTTGCGTCCGTACCTCACTGACTGGATCGGCTGCAAGGCATTATCTTGACCCGTGCTCGTTCACACCCTATAATTTAGCGATCATTGTGTATGTCCGCTCGCTCGTGAATGGATTCCGCCACAAGAGAAGCACTCCGACACTTCACCATTTTTCTGCCTTTTGAGATTACTCGCTCTGTTTCTGTATCAATTGAGAGGATTTAGTGCATCATAAAATACCGCTTAACATTAACATACCAATCAGGACCTGTACATAGTATCACACAGCAGTCACTTGTCAAAATTATATCCGGACACGCAGTGCGGTGCGACTCAACGACAGTTGAACACATTGCTATGATGCACTTCTGAGCCCAGCAGCACAGACAGTACTTGCATGTAAACATTAATAATATGTAGAACTAAATATCGCAAACTGCAAGTGCACTGTCATGTCCCTGAACACTTAGATATAATAATATAAAAGAATCCACGAAAGCATGTCTCAGAACTAAAGGAGTGAAGATCTCAAACTGCTGATAGAATTGCCCATCGAGAGTGAGCTTTGGAGGACAAAGACTTGACAACAGTTCCGGCTTGTCTGTGCTAACGACGCGACAGTGACTAACACAGGGAGGAAACTAAATACAGTCACGATCCATCACATTCATCACGCTTTTGACAGAATCAAATTCTACCGCTCCAACATCGACATCAGCTTCACTGCACAGAATCTGATTCTAGCAAACTCATTTAACAAATTAATCATACGTACATGTTAGGAGCGTACATTCGTATTGTCAGTGTTTGGATTTTTACAGATGTTGGAATGATGATGATGCAGACTGGGATGGTGAAACAGAGTCTTAATACGTACCGTGCTCTCGACGGTACGGAAACGAAATGACAAATATACCGTATTACCGTACCTTACACACGTATAGTTTGTTTGCATCAACTAACCATTGCTATGGACGAATTGAAACTGAGCTACAATATACCTATGCTAATACACGATAAAACGACACACGCAACTAGTATAGTGCAGCTAGGCTAAGACACTATAATATTAACTACAGCTCGCTTAATATACGACAGATTTAGGTAGAGAGTATATCAGAGTTAAACACTATTCACGTCTGCAACCTCAATAGGAAAACTGACCTCTATTACTATTTCGCCCACACTGACCAGTCTCTCCCTAATACTGTGATAATTTCCCCTGTCCTTGTCAAACATTTCAGTTTGGGCGGTAGTAATGAGAAGTCGAACATACTCTGCGTCGTCATCAACTACTTCCTACTCAGAGATAACTTTCAGCTTTGCATCTCTGTCTGCATTAAGATCTATTATTTGCGTATCTTCTGTAACACCCACAATTTCAAACAGGTTAAAATGGATTGTGTAACAAGTGAGCTAAACGTATTGTTTCTCGGTTCAGTGGCCACATTCAGGAAGGGCGTACGAGCCGTCCAGATGGTTGGCAGGGCAAGTACGTAACCTCAATGTTAAGATTCAGTGTACATGTCAATGTGATGTTATACGCGACAAGTGGCGTGGGTGACTCCCGGCCACCATCGCATAGCAAACGTGTCCTGTTTATCATTGTCTTGTCTTATACGTTTCTATATGTGCATTTATACAGCAGTTAGATGTTTGCCTCTCTATTAGCCGATATTTAAAACATCGAGAGACATTATGTGATGTCGTTTATTTATTTTGGTGTTGTTGTTATATTATATTATTATATCTCAAAATATTTTTCTAGGAGTATTTTGATCCCTGATTTTCTGCATCAACATAGTCCCTCTGATATTGATGTTGTGAAGTAATAGATTTTACAAGAAGTTAATTTATAATTTATTTATGCTTTAACGTTGAAAAGATGATTTAATGACCCCCTGCATAGGGAACGTTTAGATGCTCCCGCCTCGATAGAACCGCGAGGACCCAGCAGTGGTTAGCTGCTGCGTCCGATCTGCCGAAAGATTTGGTATACTCGCCTTACTGTTATCACATCCCTGTAATATTTACGATTCTGTAATTTCATTTGAGCCATCAGTTTTTAGTACGCTCAACGCCATTCTAATCACTCCATGTTTTCATACCCTCATACCCTTTGCATTAGTCATGGTAATATCTAAATTAATTTAATTCAACAAGTGAGACATTTTTATAGCACGTAGAGCTTGTCTAATAGTTATTAGATACTTTTTGTTTTGTGTGTCGTTTGTATTCGTAGCTTTATGTTTGTTGCATGAGGTGGTAGGTATGTTTTGATAACTGTAGCATTAATTAGTTGTGACTATAACTTTGATTTTTACTAAGTAATTTGATTGTGTATCGGTTTCATCTTCAGCTTTCTTTGAAGCTTCTCTCTGAACGTACACGTACCGTAACTTTGTGCTAATTTTTTTTTATCTAACACTTTAGAGTCCAAAACATCTGTTATTTAAATATTTACGTTCCAATATTTAAAGTGCTAATTGCTTTCAAAATACTTGAAAAGATGAAACCGATGATTGTACTTTTGAAGTGATCTGAGTCAATATGGACAGACCGGCCACACGCTGTACTATATCGCGATGTGCTGTAGGACCTGTATTTACTGAGTGGAGTGGAATGCGAACTTGTGCTGATGTTTTGCAGATGATCACCATCCTCCCCCCACCTTCACGCCGCCAGAGTTGCCCAAGAAGGTCCATGTTCGAGGTACATCTCAGGCTCCGAGCCGAGTGATTTTTTTTGTTTTTCTTTTTATCATCGGCCCACCGAACCATTTGACCGGCAATAAGCTTCGTCCTAGGTTACCGTTCCGGTACCGTGCACCTAGTTGCTTTGTCACGCATTATCTCATAGCGAGCACTGACAACTGGCGGGATGCCCGTGGGTATGCGCTTCTCTCGCATGGACCCGGCTGCCCTGTAGTGACACGACCCGCCGCCGCTCCGCCGAGCGGTGGTTCTAAACTAACAGCCTCACACTAAATTTCACAAAAGTTTCCCTACTAACGAAATTGTAATGAACACGAATTCAAATCATTTTGTTTTTATTTTACTTTTGCATTCACTATTTCAATGAGTAATGAGACAACGATGATTGAATTATTTCCATCGATCTGTGCTTCTTGGTAAACTCTAAAGCGGATGTATTATCATTTGTGGTTTGTACCCCTCTGCCGCGCATTGCAAATATTCATGGCATTGCATTTATTTGTCTGAATGATTAAATACCTACCATATTAATTAAAAGAGTTGCCAATTCATGGATGACGTTATTCACTAGTCTAACAAAATGCCTGATTGTAATACAGATCAAGAAAACAACGGCCCCAACCGCTCTGGTCAAATTACAATCACTTAGTATAATTTTGCAAAATCTTTAACTATCCAAACCAAACAGTTAATTTTGTCCAAAATTGGCAACGCTGAAGTGAATGCTATGTGGGTACCTACATCTATGCTTTTGTTGTAGAATATTGATTAAGAATACATAAGTAATTATATTTTAATTGAACCTAAGTAATTTTTAAATGATAACTTTAAAATGAATTAAAAATAGTATTTTTAATAAAGTCAATACTTGCAAATTTAGAATCCTTAGTTAAACAAAAAATGCAATATTTAAAAGTAAATTAAAATCAAAACTCACAAGCTTTGCTGCTTTTAACATCACAGAGTAACACTTTCGCGTAAATTATTATTATTGCTTTTCAGGTGAAATTGCGAGGGAAAGAGGGGAGGATACTAGTTGTAAGTATACTTAAGCAAAATAATTTAGGTTTTCTACATCATCATCATCAGAGCTCAGCATCACGAAAACAGTTGACTGGTAAAATAAAATAATTTAACGCATAAAGGAAATTAATAAAAAATCTGAATGCCATTCCTCTAAAGTGCTACCTTGATACATAAGATAATTTTAATGACACGTTTAATTGTGACATTTATGTTAATCATGGAAGCGATGACATGGGCGGAAGCCACAGTAACAAAATCTACAAAATCTCACAATGCTGTCGTCTGAAAAATGAAAGTCTCACAACAAACGATGCAAAACAAAAAAGAAAAATTCATAGCTGAAGTCATCTAGGTTAGCGATAGTACAAAAAAAACAAACCCTGTCAAGATCAAAGACAGAAAGAAGCATACAAAACAAACAGAAAGCCAAAACTAAACTAACCCAAGACCTTATTCCTCTAGTAATAAATCGCAATCACCGGAACGCAGCGCCGACAACGCTGTTGTCCCCTATGGCGAACCAACTGATGAATACCACCACAACGAGGCAGGTCAACAAGGTCAAACCCAACGTCAACAGGGCCCCGCCAGATACGTGAGTCTACCACAGAAACAATACCTATACTGTTTTAATTACTAAATGTTTACGAGTGGTGGTACATGGAGTAGCTTAGAGTATATCAGTTGGTGTTACGAACTCATGATAGAATATCAGAAGTTGAATCTCAAAATACATTTCTACCTTTGGGAAACTTTCTTTTTCCTTTCATACACATGAGATGATTAGTGTTTGAAGAATCATTTTCTGTCTATAAATCTGTCTCTTCAAAAAACAGATCTTCTTTCAGTCATGTATCATCACTCCCAGTTAAATAACGCTATAATTGGAGCTTTCTCTGGAGCCAAGCAACACAATCCGTGTATTAATTTTATTTTAGACAAAAAAAAATTTGGTAGACATTCGGCTTCAGAATATTATTGAAACTAGCCGAATTAAACTCCAAAATATGGTCGAAATTATAAATATTAAAATTAAAATAATGAATATAAATACATTCCCTAAAGTCTCTTCTTCTATCCTTAATTTCTCTTTCTATCGCGGCTTGTTATTCGAGTATTTTATTTTAGCACGACGTGCACAAAGCACTAAATTGATATAATACCTGTTTGCACATTTATTTTCCTAAAAAAAGAAACGGAGACGACTCTTTGACCCTGTGTTACAGGAATCCCCAGGATCAAGATACCAATTACCAGGCCTATCACCTTGCCTACGAAGTGAAAAAACTCATGTAATTGAAAATTATTCAGCTAGATCATTTTATTATCAGTAGTTTTGATATTTGCAAAGTACTTGAATTCTTTTACACGAGTTAAGTCAGCAATGTGTCAATGTTGCCTACATTGGGTGTGTATTGCACGGTCCAAGGACTTAGCACTGCAGACGACTGCGCAGACTTTCCTCGATTATGTTCGTAGAGTAGTGCTTGCCTCACTAGTCAAATGTTTTAGCTCGTATACGTTTAGGAGTTTACTCTTAATATTTTACCGTGTACTGCACTTGAATTCCGCACGACACACAACTACAGCATGTATATGTCACTATGTTAAAACACATTCAATATTTTTGTCTGCGATGCGCATTCTTGTACATACAGTAGTTTAGATGTTATTGTTTTCAGTATCTACAACACAATCAGTAGCTTCAGATCATATCTCTTTTAAAATAACTGTTAGTCAGAAACAACTTGATTTTACTCAAGAACCCGATTTTAAATAACCTCAGTCAATAATGTTCTACTGTCCGAGAACTCACTGTAGTGAATTATTAGAAGCTATCTTCAGTAGTGGCTATTCCTATCTCTTCATTTTCCCCATAACTAGTAACAAAGATCTAACTTTTAGCCCCTAACCTTTCAATTTCCTCTACTAGATTAAATTGAAAACAATAAACAAAACCAATAAAATCATCTACATAAACACATTTTGTTCAGACGCACGTGAGTTCTATTTAAAAGAAACCTTTACTTAGATCCAATTTTTGTACAGGCCAACGAGTAGAAGCAGTGGTGGTAACCAAAACAGCAATGGCGTCAGCCTACCAGCGGGCTTGGCTGACGACCAGTCGAAAGATTTCGACTTCGAAAAGACTGAAATGAAGTACGACTCCACTGGGATGTTCCATTGGAGCCCCGCAAGGAACTTGGAAGATTGTATATTAGTAAGTATAGTAACATATTCCAACAGTAACTTCCCTATTAAAAAATATCGACGCCCAGACTAACATCATCGGAAATGAAACCTCAACAAACACATCTTTTTCTTACAGGACAGGAACCAAGCGGCCATGACAGTTCTGAACGGGCACGTGGTAGTGTGTTTGTTCGCGGACCCTGACTCGCCGCTCATCGGGTTGCGGAACTTGGTGATGCCGCTGAGGGCCTCGAACTTCCACTACCACGAGCTCAAGCACGTGGTTATCGTTGGAAGCGTCGACTATATTAGAAGAGAATGGAAGATGTTGCAGAATCTACCCAAGATTTCTGTTTTGAATGTGAGCAACGCTATTTAGACGCCAAGTGATTTTTTCCGTTTGTTTTTTTCATTTGTTTTGCTATATTTTTGAAAATGTACCTACTGATACATTCCATACAACCAATACAATGCAGTCTGCATCTACGTGTTTCTCATCAACTCTTTATCTTCCTCAGGGTTCACCGCTAAGCCGGGCCGACTTGCGTGCAGTTAATGTGAACTTATGTGACATGTGCTGCATCCTATCTGCGAAGGTGCCATCCAACGATGATCCTACGCTGGCAGACAAGGAAGCTATCTTGGCTTCGTTGAACATCAAGGCTATGACGTTCGACGACACGATAGGAGTGCTGAGTGCAGGAGTGGGGACGAATGGGAATAGTACGGCGCCGCCGCCGCCTGGACAGCCGCCGGCGCCAGTACTGCTGCAGAGACGGGGCTCCGTGTATGGTGCCAATGTGCCTATGATTACTGGTGAGTGAGTCTTCAATCTTCGTCTAAATGTACTCCATGGTGATGAAATGAAGCAGCTTCATAATTCTTTTTTTTTTCTTTGGAAAATAACAATGTAAACTACTAGTTCCCGTTCAAAACAAGCTTCTTTCTCATAACATAGTGTCTCGTCCTCTCTACAGAGTTGGTGAACGACAGTAACGTGCAGTTCCTGGACCAAGACGACGATGACGACCCGGACACGGAGCTGTACCTGACGCAGCCCTTCGCGTGCGGCACAGCCTTCGCCGTCAGTGTGCTCGACTCACTTATGTCCACCGTATGTATCAGTTCTCTCTTTGTTGTGTTTGTTTCCACCAGGTCCGCTCAGAGTTTATGAATTGGGTAGCGAGGACTCCCAATTTCCACAGCCGATTTCATGCTGCTACAACTAATTACTAACTGGTCTGATAAGTATACTTTTCTAGTGTGAATAGAATATTGATGTGCTGTATAGCTACGATGGCTTTTCTGTAACATGCGCCAGGATGCTCTTCTTAAACTTCTTGAGGAAGTAATATCTGCATTTATGTTCCAGACTTATTTCAACCAAAATGCCTTAACACTGATCCGCTCGCTGATTACGGGCGGTGCGACGCCCGAGTTGGAGCTGATCCTGGCTGAGGGAGCCGGCCTGCGGGGCGGGTATTCCACGCCAGAAAGCTTAGCTAATAGGTAACAGAAACAATATATTTTGTGTGGTCTAGGTTTATCCAAAGCAGTTTCAGTACGCACAGTGTTGCCGAACTCGAATTGCTGAACACTTTTTCAAGTCAGAAATGCAAAAATCTCGTTAAGCTTGGGTTCGTTTGCATTTGTAGATCATTGTCAAGATCAATCGCAGATTTGTACCAAAAAATTGTGTTGCTTCCAGGGACCGGTGTAGAGTAGGTCAGATCTCGTTGTACGACGGCCCGCTGGCGCAGTTTGGCGAGGCCGGCAAGTACGGCGACCTGTTCGTGGCTGCGCTTAGCACCTACGGGATGCTGTGCATCGGCCTCTACCGGTTCCGGGACACCTCCTCCTCGTGCGACGCCAGTAGCAAGAGATACGTCATCACTAACCCGCCTGATGACTTCTCACTGTTACCT
Organism: Diarsia rubi; assembly: GCA_932274075.1. Classification (NCBI taxonomy): domain Eukaryota; kingdom Metazoa; phylum Arthropoda; class Insecta; order Lepidoptera; family Noctuidae; genus Diarsia; species Diarsia rubi. Next base: position 17,957,227 of record OW026417.1, on the reverse strand, counting down.
ACCGACCAGGTAATTTGAGTTCACATTAAGACTACAATTTCATGCTTATATTATTCTTATATCATTTTGGAACATCTTTATAGCCTTGAAGTTTCTGCGAAGAAGTTGTAAGTGTTATGTAATGTGTGCGCAGGTGTTCGTGCTGATGCAGTTCGACCCGGGCGTGGAGTACCGCTCGTCGCGGCGCGCGGCAGCGGGTTCCGGCGGCAAGGACGACGCCTCCTGACTATTGCTGTGCAGCGCCCTCACGGACGGGCCCTACTCCTACATCTAGGCTGTAGGCCCCCACTGCGACAATCCTGCCCCACCCCGCCCGACCGGGACGCGCACGCCGCGCCGCGCCCGTGCGGCGTGGCGCGGCGTGGGACATATCCGTCCCTGACTAACCCCACAGCAACACTCCCGCACTGTTAACCTCAAGTCTCGGGTAAACGTCCACGTGTTACTTAGATTTTATCCTGACTTACTTAGTCGTGACTGGGAGTGCTGCTACCTCCACGGCCCTGTTTTGTTTTTAATTTTGTCAACAATATATGTTAGTATTCTATGTTGAACACTTCCTGCACAGCAATCTACACTACTCAAACGCACTCTTGTAAAGTCTAGCATTCGTTTGTTTAGCTGTATCTATCTACTAAAACTTTAAACAATATTCCTAATATTTAACGAAAGCTTAAAATTATAAACGTATGGATATAGACTCCTATAGCGACTGGGCTCGCAGTCTATAGCACTTTCATCAGTTCAGAACAATAACTGGATATTATAAGTCACGAGAACGACAGTCTATAGGAGCAACAGAGGGTAGTTTTACACTGTTAACAAGACAGAATTTATAGAAAGCGCTTTAAGAATATAGAAAAGCTTTCGATGTCTAGGATAAAAGATTAGACGGAGTTCTGTAAAACGCTGTTGTTAACGAGTATATAAATTTTAAAGATTCGAACGTAATTTAAGGCAACATTAGAGAGTTGGATATTGAATTGTTATGGCACATCACACCAGCTGTATCCGCCTGTGTAGGTAGTGTACCGCTGATAGCTGGACTTTCGCGAGGTAGCTGCTTATTAACAACACGGACTCCCAATCTGTTGCAGACCTATCGCGGGAGCGGTAGATTTACAACAGATCGCATATTGAGAGACGTCAGGTATATGAAGCTGCGACTACCTCTAAATCACGGAGTACAGCGGTACACACTTGCACGCTTGACTCACAATCAAATATTGACACATAAAACAACGACTTTCATATTTAAATAATTTTAACTCAAATATTATGCGGTGGTGGTTTAGTTATAGGCTTTGTTTAAGAAGGTGTTGGAGTATACATACACACATGCATACACATTTTCGGCTGAGTCCTGACACAGCTCTTTGTCTTCCTACAACGGTAGTTCTTAGTACAAGAAGTATCCCATACAGTGAGTCCTAACAGGAGCTACGATTGGATCGGAATGGATGAATCTAAACATGTATAACTGGGTCTAATATAAAATTAAAGAACCACTGTTGTACTCAAAATACTGTCTATCAAATGTTTGTGGAGAACAACTTCTAACAGTTTCTTCAAACTAAACAATTTCTAATAGCTGTCTCTTTTCAGCTAAATATTCTTGTTTGTTTCCTAAGTCTCTTCGATTATTTGTAAGCATTGCTCAACGAAAGGAACCTTTTAAACTTTTAATTGCATGTTGGTTTCACGTGTAAATGGACATAGGTGTAGGCTATCGCTTTTCTTAGAATATCCATTCCTTATTCTGTAGTTTTTTTTCTGTCACTTTTCACATAATTAAGTGCTATTTTTAAAGCTGAAATATAGACATATTATAAGCATTTAATGTTATTCATCGACTGATTGTTAAGCACGTCATATCATCGTCGTTACTTTGTGATTGTACGAAGTTTATTATTTTAGTCACTATTTTTTAAGTTTTTAGATGTTTAATTTTTTTTCAGTGGATTCACATTGAATTCATTATTTAGTTTTAAGACACTCTACCATATTCAAATTGCACGTATGGTAGTAGCCTGCATACAGTTCCATTGCTCATTGTTTTATCTTCTTTTTTTATTAAATCTTTATATTACTAAGGTTAGACTACTAGTTGAATATTTTTATGCAGAATCGACTAAATACACTTTCCAGAACCTTGAGAGAGAATCAAACTAAATTACTTGACGCGTTTTACACCTTCAAATCTGCATAAAAGTAAATCAACTGTTACATGAACATAGTAACTTCCAGCCTCACCTTATAGTACCACGTTTTTGTTTTATTTTTTATTTTAATAAAATTATATTATGCCATATTTTTTTACTTTTTGTTTTCTTTTATTTATTCCTGATATTTGGCGGGGGGGTTGTCAAAGTGGACGTGAATCATGGCGCTGCACATGAAAAATCAATGAACTGAAATAATTATAAACTACGAAACGGTGCCATTGCGAGATTAGTTCAAATTCGAAGATGGTTTTTTGTTTGCGAGGACACCGAGTGGAAAGTGTAATTTTGCTGTAAATGTGTGATATTATTTTCGAATCGTTGTTAAAATAGATAGGCTTCTGAAGCCTGCAATGTATTTAGTGTTAACTCCGGGTGCTTTGACGATTGTGGATTCTCATAGTTTACTATGTTGATTGTATTAGACAAGCTGCTGTAACGGGCTGCGCTCGCGCTCACCTCGCGTACACCAACAGTTTAGCATGCGCCGATGCAGCTTGTTACAGCTACTTTTTTAGAATTTATTAGGCATTAGTTAACATTGCCTCACCAAGTAGAATCATTACAGAACCTTAAATAGTACCTAATACAACATAATGCAATAATTATTATTACTAAAATACAAGATGTTTGATGAATATATAAATCACGAGTACACACGCGCGCCCACTACGCGTCGCACGCACGCAACAGCACTAAATTCCTTTAATTAATACCTAATAAATACCTCAATTTTACTGATGTTATTCGGAAGTATTTAAAGTTTTATCAAACATCCTGTACATAGATATCTTTATCACAATCATATAGATATCATTCATTTAAATAGAATAGGCAAAACCGGCCTTAATAACAGAATACATAGGTTAATGTGTAAAGTTTCACGAACATTCGAATGTGTGCTCTTGTCCTGAATATTTGAAACTGTGTCTTCGTGAATATTCTAAAGTATGCGCTCTACGGATATACGAACATGTGTGTAAAGTCCTGAATATTTAACTTGTGGTTATTTCGGTCCAATGACGGAAATACCACAGCTGCCCTAGTTCGTAAAGGAATTGAATGCAAACAAACTGCCATATTTTTGTAATGTCACTAAATTATCCATAGAGCAAAGTACCCGAACGATAAAGTACAAAAAATGAGGCCCTGTATATGAACGAAAATTCCTGCGACATTAGGTAATGTTTAAAGTTAAAACGTGTATTAATATTATTCCAAAGTACAAATCGTACTTTAGTAGCACTCGAATCTGTGCTAATCAAAGGGAAATTATAGACCTTTATGCAAAGGGCTAACAAAAAAAAACAATTATAATATAATATTACACACAAACCACCGGGCGTAAAGAAAATTGTAAAGTTTATGAGATGGTTGTGCACGATAGATTATTATTTATGTAATTAAACTAATCGGTCTGTCCAAAATATTTAATTAAAATGATCATATTGGCTTATTCGGCCGAGATGGCATCGCTATGTCTGCCAAGGTAGGGGCGAGTCGGCCGAGGCCGGTAAAGGTGACGAGACGTTGGGGCGATGGGGCGTTGGGGCGATGGGGCGTTGGGGCGACTTACTGACACCGCACACAGCCGAGTATAGTGGGTTAGTTGTAATTTGAGCTTGATATCGGTAAGTAGTGACCTATGCATGGAGCCCTAGCCAAACTAGGTACCTAATATTTAGAGTACCGCCGCGAGCTGCATTTGACACTCAATTTTTAAAGTTTTTAGCTAGAATGTTGTAAATAGTCAAATGTAATTTTGTATGTTACATAAGAATTTTTCAATATACGTCTCCTTTGCATTAAAATAGAAGGCTACGGTTACATTAAAAAGTTTATATTCAAATACTATCGTGTGTAGTTTGTTGTGAATTAGGCTTCGATGTCACTGTATGCTAGGTAGGGATAGACTTCGGACGTCTCATTGTAAAAATGTAAAATACACGCTATTGATTTGGGATTAAAATATTAATGTTAAATAAGTATTAATATTAAATGACGATTTTTCCTTTAATATTTTTATACAGCATTACAATATATTTATCGCAATTAAAAGTTTATAGAGGTGGGTCAGTGTGCAATTTAAAAAATAAAAAATAGTGTTTAAAATTGTATAATCGCCTTAACGAGAGAGAATATAGCTGAGTCCTTCTGCGTGTGTTTGCTTGACGTCTAAAGTTACCATTATTGTTTAATATGCAATGTGTATGTACCGAAAGTACCGTGTGCATGTTCTCGATGAAACTTGTTGCTAGGTGATACTTAGAGCCCGCACTTCGTGACATAAAGACGTGTCGCGCCGACGAACGCGCGGTTGCCTACTTTCACGACGTTATATTCTAAATGCGATTTTTATTTATAACTAGGTATCGGATGTTCGGAATTTCGGATGCATATTTACCTAAAGTACATTTTTTTCCCGGCAAGTGTGTTTTCCATAAACAATACATAATGTGTCTAGTTGTATTTATTATTAGGAATAATGAATATTTCTACCTTGTTTAAAAGGTGCTAAAAAAATTGTGGACACGGAAAACATTGGTTCAATTTTTAAAAAAATTGCTGGTATCTAACCGATCTATCTATCTATCAAATTTTGTGGCTGAATGTAATAAAATGATAAATATGACTGGGGTTATTTAAAAGAATTATTATGTTGATACTTTGAATTCGCACTCCATACTAGTCAACACTCAAACTTTAGGTAAATATGCATCCAAATATCCGATCTCTAAATAAAACGTATATAAAACAGAAGTAAATTAAAATATTAGGCGCATTGTGACGAAGCAGGATTTATTGAACGTAAGCGAATGTAACTTATGAAAAAAATAAAAATAATGGATGTTGGATGTTGATGAAAATATTTTAATTTCCTTCTGTTAGACCTATTTATCACACAAATTGTCACTGTTAGATTATTATATTTTCTTAGATAATAACGCATTTTATAATTAAATCTAAAAATCTGATTTATACAACACTGTGACGTGTGCAAGTATTTAGTGATGGTGATCGAATCGTCTTAGCTCTTCGGATTAGAATAAATTGTATGGGATCTCGACAAATGGCACGAAAACAACGTTTCTTATATTGTAATTTAAATATAACTTTGCAAAGCATGTGTCCACTGAACTGCAGATGAATAACTAGTCAAAAAACATTAAGTTGGCTTTATTAGACCTTCACAGGTTATTAGAATGAAAAGTATTTCATTTAAAAAATTAATAGAATTAAATGTGTTTCATTTGAATAACTTTGGAGGTTTCATCATCACTTTCCTGCCCTTATCCCAAAATATTTGGGGTCGGTGCAAAACGATTTGAAGATTTAATCAAGCCAATTTGAACTTTAAATCATGACTGGTGTGATTTAAAGTTACATTTTATGTGAGCTAACAAGGAACCAGACTTCATGGAACTCGCGTGAACGCCAATTACAATCTTTTTAATATACATAAGCATGAAAGTGTTCCATGGCCGCAAGTCAGAAGGCACATGCTTAGGCAATACGAGGCGAGACGAAGGTAATTTAGATATTTCCGCCCCTGAAATTTCTCTCTACGATTCAACGATATCTTACATCTACGAAATCACTTACTAGATCTAATTATACAAAAAAACACTAACTAAAAAAATGCCTACTAAGCGTACTTAGTAAATCCATGTTTGTGTGCATTAAATTCTAGAATTAACAACATTGTTGACTATTGCTAATAGCTTGAGGTTGTTATCGTTTTTAGAACGGACAAGGTGAATTTTTCATGTATTATATATACGTATATATAAATCTTACGCTCTGTAACGAATGTTCGCTAGAACCTTTTTGTATGCTGACGCCATCTAACGTGTTGTTACACTAGTCCTCTCTTATTAAAGTAGTATCAATATATTAATGATGGCTGTGAGATAAAATATTGTAACAATTTAAATTTATATGTAAATGAAGAAGATATAAATAGCAACCTAACTAAACGCTCTATCGCAACGAGTCTGGTCTCAAACTATGGGTTCTCCTGTCCTTTTATCAGATTGGTTTACATTAAAACCTTTGTTAGTGCATTTGGTTTGGATCTGAATCAAATGTTATTGATCCCTGATAATCGGGCCTGTATTATTTTGGCACTGTATATTCATGCATGATATAGTTACTATGCAAGGTATCTCTAGTATGGTATAGATCGTTTTATTTTTTCGTATACGGTGAGTATAAGATATAGGTACGTACGTATGCATATTGCTTTTTTTTGTCTTATAACAACAAACTGGACATAATACCTATGTGCATAACATGACAAACATCAGATATCAACAATTAACAAAATGCCCATGATTACTGCTATTACATGCATCCTACACAGTGCCAAATAAAACAAAAAAGTTTTGATAATTTTGGCGGAATACGCCTCGATACAACGGGTTGCCAAATTAAAAAATGTCTAAAAACGATTTTGCTTTTCAATCTAAAATCAAACATAATGATAAAGTCAAATAACTTTGGCCTTTCAAATTGTTATATTATTCAAATTAAATAAACTTTTATATTCAAACGCTTAGTTTATATTTTCGAATGGCAACCCAAAATTCAAGCTCACAGCTTTCTCTGCAGTTGCTCAAATTCTCAGCGTAATAACCCATGTTTCACCGCTTCTAGGTAACCATTTACAAACCACCATATGACATATGATATTACATCTCCCATGCATACGGACGCCATTTTGTGCACCTACTTAACAAAATGGCGTCCACCACGGGCCATGTAATATTATCAGACTGTTCGAAATGTATCACACCACGAAAACAAATTATTTAATATTGTTGATGTTGATTGTTAATAAAATGCAAATAATGTAAATATCAAAATAAATTCTGTATTTGTATTTGAATATTTGGTTTTACTGATAACCCTGATCATTTTATTTTACTATTCTTAGGGTTCCGTACCCTAAGGGGATAAAAACGGGACCTTTTTTATAACTGAGTTCTGACTAGAGACTTCGCTGTCCGTCCGTACGTCCGTCTGTCACCAGGCTGTATCTTAAAAACCGTGATAGCTAGACAATTGAAATTTTCACAAATTTCTGTTACAGCAAAATAAAATAAATATTAAAGAGGGGTGTTCCCATACAACAAACGTGATTTTTTGCCACGGAACGTTTTGGCCAAATGCGAGTCGGACTCGCACATGAAGAGTTCCGCTCTTCATGTGCGAGTCCGACTCGCATTTGGCCAGGTTATTTTGTTCCATAAAATAACATCACGCTTGTAATCCCCGAAGGACAGAGGTGTACCTATTAGTTCACCTATATTTCGTCAGTTATTTTTAAGTCCCATGTTATAGCGGCCGCCAATAATTTGTGCACGAATTCAGACTTCGTGGCTGTTATTGAATTTTTTTTTTTCACAATATCTCATTTTCATATTCTCAAACAGAAAAGAACCTCTCCGAAAAATGACAATAATAACTTGGGTGCCTAATTCCTGATTTAGACAATGGAATTATGAAGCCCAAGGATCCCGGCATTTCCGAAATCCGCTGCACAAAGGAATCAAGAGGTCATTTCATCAAAACACAAGATATTTTATAAAAAAAATATATATTCATGATGTGGCATAGCATTACGACCGAAAGGTTTATGTACAGTCAAAACATTGTGCTTTACAACACAAGATATATCACAAAAAAAAAACATTTTTATTATCTAAACTAGTAAAAGGACTATAAAGTAATTTATTGTAACTTATGTACAATCTCATACTTACCTTGTTCCTTGTGAGATTATTCTACAACAATAGTGATTTTGTATGTACAATATTTCGTGATAATACGTGGTTTTATCAACAATTTCATACATTAAATAAATACTAAATTAATATTAGACATACCTGAATGTCATAAGTATAGCATAACATAAATTGAACGTGCATTTAACATTATGATTCAAGAGTTCTGCCATCCCACCGTCACATCTAAATGACCTTATGCAACAGAGATAAGGTTCGTTTCAGTACTACCAGCAGTCAATTTAAGAATGAATAAAGGCAGCCAAATAGGCAAAGAGCTAACACAAGTTCTTATGGACGAAATTATGTTATTCCTATCCCTCTAGAAATCACAACGCAAGGACTAGAACAACTTTAAAAATCACAATTTTGAGGAGTGAGAACAAATGATCCTCAAATATTTTTCTAACTTTAGTTCAGAAATTTAGTCATTCCCATGCCAAGAGGATACATTGGTGAGATTCTAACACTACAACAAATATTATAAGAATTATGCTACAAAAAAAGTTAATTTCTTATTTGGGATACAAAGACTTAAACATTCTCAATTATATTTCACCCTGTCCATATGGAACATACCTTTAGAAACCGATTTTCTAGATCTCACATGTTTTCTAGCTGAGCTAGTCGAAACTTTTTTTTTCTCTTCCTCTAGAAGCAGAGGTGGCAAAGAAACCTTTCTAATACTATAGTGTGATGAAATACCGTTGGGTAGCCTTGTGACGTCACTCTGCGGTACTTCCGGCGTGCATATAGGTTCTAATCTTGCCAAATCTCTATGCCTCGCAGTTACAACTCTATTATTCATCAACGCATTTCGTTCCGACGCACTCAAAGCCATCCCGTAATTTCTAGTATCCAAAGAAACAAAAGACTTAGCACTATTTCTATCACAATTTAAAGAAGAGTCTGGTCTGGGGTTTCTCATCCACCGAGATGATGCGAGCTCAGATCTTAGGATGGAAGGGTTTTGTCTTTTTCTGTAGGGACTGTGGATGTGTATTGGTGTGATTTGGAGGACGGAGCAGAATGCGTCGGGTAAGTCTGTTTCGTCGTTATACATTGGGTAGAAGGATACCTTTTCTCTGGACAGTCTATGTTCGCCCAGGTCCTCTGCGGAGACTCTCGGTGAGTTCTGTGGCGTGACGTCAGTGCTGCTCTGAGACAGTCGCTCCTCGCTCTCGCTGAACCCTTCGTAGTCGCTGTAATGCATCGCGATGACCTCGTTGTGCTCCATCTGTCTGTACGACAAACGTTTTTCGGGCAGCTGTAAACTTTTACCCACGACTCTGGAAATCAATAATTGCTATTTAAATATTTATATCTTGAAGGTCATGTTACTTGTTATAGTTTAACGACGTGCCATGGTGAAAGTGTCACGAATGATTCCTATTGATTCGAATGACAAGACGGAATTACAATTGTACCTTTAATAATAGATGAACACTGAATCACAATACTTTCACGGAATATAAAATTTTGCGACGGCAATTTATTTTGATACCTTTTCTAAAGTTAAAGCTTCACAAAAAGCCGCCTAAAAAATGAATACTCCGAAAGCAGGGTCCATTTTGATCCGAATAGGTCAAAGCTACAACGACTACTATTAATAATAATCAAACGAAAGTCGGTTTTTAAGGAATAAATTGCTGAAAATGTATGCTAAGTCCGAATTATTTTTGTCGAAATAACGGCCTTGGCCACATTATTTCATAAAAACTGTGTCCCATAATTCTGAAAATATGTAAATTACGACTTTTTTTATTGTTAGAGTACGTTAAGCTATTTACATACTCGGTCTTGGGTCAGTATGCCTTGCGCAAGAGGTAGGAGGGTAGGTTGCCTTGACCTAATGAACTCACGTGGAAAATTGTGGCTACCTACAGGTAGCCACACAGTACAGCATATTAGAAATGTAGCTGGGAAGTATGAATCGAAAAACGAATAAACAAAACGAGATTAGTATCCTCCAGTAGCACAAAGATGTGAACTTTCGTCTGAACGTTTTCTTGAAAGTTACTAATGACTTTTTTTCACCAACCAACTATATTGTGTCGATTGTTACAAGTTGAACGCACAATTTGTTCAGGAGCCAACACAGAACAGATAAAATATTTGTTCTGTGGGGGCCAACAATACGGCAAGCCCGTGAGGCAAGCAGGCTGTACCTACAGAAAACCTAACATCATGAAGAGTGTTAAGAGCTAGCCAAACTTGAAGGTTTCTTAAAATAACCGCCACTAGTACAAATTATTATACTGGGGCCAGAGTAGTAATGCAAATTTGAGAGAATATCTATATGTTGTGGGTAACCCCACACTCCCACACCCCACTACAGGGATCATTGATTCGGCCTCTACTGTCGGCCCTTGACGATGCTCTAATTTGTCCGCTGCGTCCTTCAATATCGTCACCATCATCATTTAAGAATAAAAAGATAATTATCCTCTGCTGTTCTATACCAAACATCGCTACACGCGTCTTGGTTGAAAAATACATATTTAAGAATGGGTGAAAGGTGAAATATTCCAAGTTGATGGCGCGAAAAGAATGCGAAAAAGCATCGCAAACTCGAGTGGCACCATGTTGACTGTAGTGGCGTGATTAGGGTACAATAATATGGCAAGCCCGTAATGTAAGCAAACTGTTCAGAAACCGTAACATCATAAAGAGTAGGTTATTAGGGCAAATCAAGCTTAGGCTTGTATGAAACCACCGCGACTAGTTGAGTGGTTAGTACAAAAAATAACATGTATTTTTCACCTGAGTTGTGGATGCAGCTGTCTCCACTGCTTACACTCCTCAATAATGTTTGGCCGAGAGCACTTCTCTCCATCTTCATTGTACAGGGTCCTCTCAATCCGCTCCCACTCAGCAGCTAATGTCTTTGTTGCCTCTGCTGTGTTCCGGCGCAATGCTGACCCTGAACTGCTGTCGCTTTCCTCACTATGCAAGTCTGGTGTTCCTGAAAATATTTTTATAATTCTTTCGATTTAAATTATATTGATAGGACAGCATACTGCTAAACATGAGGTCCTAGGTTCGATAAATAAGTCGGGTAAATTGTTATTAAGTTTTTTTCAGTATCAGCTATGAATTCTGGTTTTGTGCCCGTTTGATGGCAATGGACTCCACCCTATTACATGGAACTTAAACGTAACTAGTCAAATATGGGTGTAATACTAAGTACAGTGGTCTGCAAAATTGCACAATGAATGAAAAAATGGACAATTCAGAACTAAAATCGTGTGAAGCGAGAAATGACGCCACCTAACTAACTACTAGTTGTCGACTATAAACATTCACAAGAAAATACACACTAGAGCAGGGGTTCTTAAACTTTAAAAATAATAGAACACCAAACAAATACCTTTTATTTTATTATAATTATGCCCCATTTCAAATGATTACGAATCAACAAATACGAATTTATATAAGAACATTTTTTTAAAGAAATTGGTAATATTAATTGAAACAAATTATCGAATGTGAAGAATGAAATTGTTTTATTCTTTTTTGAACAGTTGTTTTATAGTGCGGTATTATTTATGTCCGTCAATTCTATGCGTATATTTGCGGAAGCATCCAATCTTGACCTTTTAAAAAAAAATAGTTTTTGGATATTTCCGGGTATTCACTCCTAACACCAACCCAAAACCCATTCAGAGATACAGATTGCTTTATATTCCAGGACGGTCAGCACTGCTGGTTGACTTTTTTATAATAAATAGATATTGAACCCATTCAATATTAATATGGTTTCCAGGAAAGTAATCGGACAAAGATTTCAGGAGATTTACCAAATGTTCAGATAAAATAGTAATACAGTGTCACGCATCTTCTTCTTCTTCTTTATGGGGTTCAGGTTTCCGCACTTAGTCCTTGAAGTGGGCCATTGTGCGTGAGCCATTGTGGTGGCCGATTACTCCAACCAGCCCACCTCCCTCCAGAAGCAGATCAGACTTCCCGGTCTCCTCAGGGCATCCGCAAGGGATCTTGGTGTACCAAGGGTCTCCTCACGAATCTTGGTAACGCCTGTACACTCAAGGAGCACATGCGCCACCGTTTCCTCTGCCTCCATGCATGCCCTGCACAGGGGGCTGTCAGTGATACCTAGGTTGTGGAACTGTTTATTTAGTGAACAGTGTCCAGTGGTCCCCGCCACCAGACGCAGGCTGTCTCTGTCCAGGCGCAGAAGGCGCCTGGTCAGCTTTGTATCCAGGGATGGCATAGCATCCTTGGATTGCCTACATCCTGGTCTCAAGGTCCACCAATCCTCCACTTGTATGCGAGTGTGGTCTTTTAACCAGCTTCTTAGCTGCTTGAAAGGGATGGGCACAATGGGTTCGGGTCCGTACGGTTTTGTGCTGGATCCTCTTCTGGCAAGTTCGTCAGCCGCATCGTTTCCAAGTGATCCACTGTGACCTCTTATCCATTGTAGTGTTACCATGTTGTGATTTAGTACCGTGATACGTTCTAGGGCCTTGTGGCATTCTAGTATCAGTCACACAGTGTCACGCATTATCTCTGGCTATGTGCGCTACACAGTCCGGGCTGAATGCTAGCTAACTACGTACCTATTTACATAAAAATAATGAGTGCTTCACGTTGCATATTTTGCCCTATTTCAAAACAACAATGGTATTATTTAAGAGCCGATAATACATTATTTTGGTGGAACCCTGATGACTATTCTACAGAACCCCTAGGTTCCGCAGAACCCAGTTTGGGAATCCCTGCTCTAGAGTATCCATGCAAGTTTGCAGGTGACTGTACACCTCTGCCTAATCCTTCGGGATTACGGGCATGATGTTATGTATGTGTGATAAAACAGCCATGTTGGTCTAGTAGCTGCAATCATCACTGTGTCCGAACATGAGGTCTTACCATGATCAATTCCTAAATCGTGAGGAAAGCAGCATGTCTTAGAACCACAAAATTTGAAGACATGTGACATCTACCAATTCGCACTGGGCCAGTGTGGTGGATTATAGCCCATCCCTCTCCTAGAGAGGAGGCCTGAGTCCCTGCAGTAGGAACATTATAGGCTGATGATGATGATGATGATAATTTAGGTGCAATTATTATTAATTGAATTTTATTAACAATATCAAGGTTGTTTTTGCACGCAAACCTAATCTATTTACAAAAGAAGTAGCAAGTTCCTCCTTATAATATCAGCTATCTACCTGTAAATGCCCTGACAAAATCAGTCAAGCCGTTTCAGAGATTAGTCGAAACAATCAGAGAGACATACAAAAATGCATTCAGTAAAAAGTTTTTATTTTGTAATTACAAACAGACACTTCACTTTTATTTATTTCTAAATAACTTTGAAAGCTGGTATTTCTATTGTACTGTCTTAGATTAAGGAATGTATTGACATTCCTTAATCTAAGTTTCTTCATAGTTTGACTTGCTTAGTGCAATAAATTCAAAAAAACATTACCAACCTAATATATCATTGTACCAACCTGTTTCACTTTCCGAGAAAAAGTCCGAAAAAGGTGTCCCGGCTCTCTCCAAACTGTTCACCATGTACGGTTGAACCTCAAATGAATAATTCAAATTTCGATTTACAAAAGTACTCGTGTTTGCTGACAAAGGCGGTAGTTCCTGCCCAGAACGGTATCCAAACTTCTGCTGATTAATATTTGGCAAACAATCGATAAGTTTACTTATATTTTTCTCCCTTGCCGATAAATAGTTTCGTGCAGACATAATCAAAACGACTTCAAGACGTTTATGTGTTCCAAGCCCATAATTGTTCTTAATTAATTACTAAACAATTTCAAATTTGCTTCACTTTCATTACATTGACGGTTTATTGAAAACATTTATTTTGTTTGGAAATAATACATCACCACAACAGAAGAAAAATTAGAAATGTCAATAAAGTTTGACAACTTGACAGCAACAGTTTGACACTGTATGTCACTGATCTATTAAAAAAACTATCACCGGCTCTCTATAGTACCTATGACTAGGGTTTTATGGATTGGTATTGAGTGCGTGGCGTTTACATTATTGAAATATAAAATTAATCGCAAAATCACCCTTTATATTTTGAGCATTGGCACTTCTGAATATAGACATACCTTTTTTGATTATTATGGGCCAGCTAAACTTTCTTTTTATCGACTCTTGGCATCAAATCAAATCAAATCAAATCAAATCAAATAATTTATTCGCATAATATGGGTAAAAAGATGGTACATAGAGCATTATATAATACTACAGTAAAGATCCTCATATTAACCATTTCTGGTATGCAAAACTTAAAACTACAGAAGTAGGTAAGTACACATTACATTTTGGACTACATACTAACTTAACTAGTTATTATTGCACAGATAAGAACATAGTACGGCGCTACACTAATTTTCTATTCTTATAACTAAGGTATTCCTGGGTCGTGTAGAAACATTTATTGACTAACCAGGCGTACAATTTTTTCCGGAATAATGGAATAGATCTAAGTTCTTTCAGTTCATTAGGCAATTTGTTAAATAATTTAATTGACATCGGGTAACAATTTCTTCTATAGAGATCAGAATTTATGTTCGGCAAGGGAAAACTATTAGGATATCGGGTATTAAAATTACAGTAATCACCAAAGGATTTGTATAGATACTGATGTGTTTTGACGAAATTACATGATTCAAATATATACATGGATGGTGCTGTTAGTAAATTAAGCTTTTGGAACAATGGTTTGCATGAAGTCAAAGAATCAACATTACAAAGTGCGCGAATGCACTGTTTTTGAGCCAAGAATACTCTATTAAATTCCACGGAGCCACCCCATAATAGAATACCATATCGTAGGTTGGAGGCTACATATCCGTGATAAGCTTGTAAAGCTGTTTTTTGACTGGATATACGCGTGAGACGCCAAAGAGCGTAAACATATTTGTTAATTTTTTTGCAGATTTTATTTATGTGTAATTTCCATGAGATCTGACTATCTAATGACATTCCAAGGAAAACTATGTTATCAGATTGTGCTATATAATTGTTATCGTATGAAATTGTTAATTTATAGTTACATTGTTTTCTATTGTAAAATTGAATTATTTTAGTTTTGTCTATATTAACTTTTAAATTATTACGTTCTAGCCATTTGATAATGCTTCGAACAGCTTCGTTAACTTCTTTATTGTAGTTATCAAATGAAGTATTAGGTTTATGTGGAATTACTAGTGATATATCATCTGCAAAAAGGGTACAATGATGATTTGTCACGTTAGGCAAATCGTTGATGTAGAGTAGAAATAGAAGGGGACCTAATATGCTTCCTTGTGGGACTCCGACTCTGTTAAAGTCGAGTTTAGATTTATATGCAGATTCTATATTCTCGTTATTAATGTTGTTGATTTCTACATATTGTTGCCTATTTGTGAGGTAACTTTGTAACCATTTATGTGCTATACCGCGAATCCCGTAAGTATAGGCTTTTTGGAGTAAAATATCATGATCAACAAAATCAAACGCTTTGCTCATGTCGAAAAACACAGCGCAGGTGTTAATACCTTTATCAAGGTTTTCAGAGATTTTTTTTATTAGTTTAAAGGCAGCTAGTGTAGTGGACTTTCCTTTCTGAAAGCCGTGTTGTTCGGATTTGAGTATATTGAACTTATTTAGGAAATTTGTTAACCGCTTAAACATTACTTTTTCTATAATTTTAGCTAGTGTAGGTATTAGGGCAATAGGTCTATAGTTGTTGGGTTCTGTTGCATCCCCTTTTTTGTAAATTGGTTTTACAACTGATACTTTTAGTTGGTCTGGAAACGTACCTTGTGATAATGACAAATTTATGAGATGACATAGTATTGGTGCTATTATGTGTGCAGTTTGTTTTAATAATTGAGTGGGTAAGTTGTCATAACCTACTGATTTTGTATTTTTTAAAGAAAGTGTAGTTTGGTAGATTTCGGCTATTGTAACTGGATTTAAGAACATGCTTGCATTGTTAGGTTCTATTGTTGTAGATAATGGTTCTATATTTTTTTTATTATGAGGCTGTTGACTTTTAGTCAATCCAATGAAATAATTGTTAAAGGCATTTGATATAACTTCAGGATCTGTGATGGTTTTATTATTTAAATTTATTTTACTTATTTGTTGCGAATTATAGTGATTGTTTTCTTGACTTTTTATTATTTTCCAGGAATCCCGACAGATATTCTTAGAGTTTATCAATAATCGATCATTGTTTAGTTTCTGTGCTATGTTTATACTTTTTTTTAATATTTTGTTATAAGTGAGATACTGGGATTTATTTGACTGGCGTGAAGATTTACAATTGTATAGATACCTAAGCTTCCTTTTAGTATTGAACGCCAATCTGAGTCCTTTTGTTATCCAAGGTTGATTCTTTAGTTTCTTATTAATTTTGTTTTTTTTTACTGGAAAACATAGATTGAAAAACAATGTGAAGGTATCATGAAATATTTGAAAGGCCTTGTTTATGTCATGTTCATTATACGCCTCAGTCCAAGAGAGATTATTGATGCATTCCATGAATTTAAGTATGTGGTCCGGCGAATAATCTCGTTTTAGAACATACCATTGTAGTATAGGGGTTATTTTTTTGTTTACGGTGAGGGATAGCGTTTGACAGGTGTCGTGGTCTGATAAGCCTGAAGGTATAACTTTGCCTACAGCAGTGGGATCATTGCTAATTATATGGTCTAAACATGATTCTCCTCTTGTCGGTTCATTTATGTGCATTTTAAAATTGTAATTTTGCAGTAATCTCAGATAGTCTTCACGTACTGTAGAGTGTTTAAAAATATTAATGTTAAAATCACCCACAATAACAACTTTTTTTTTTGTTTTAGAACGGGTTTTGTTTAATACTATCTCTAATTTTTCTAAAAATATACGAGGGTTGGAGTTTGGTATTCTATAAATGCATATTAAAATTAATTTATATTGAGGAAATTCAACACCACAGCACTCAAAGGTGAGTTCAGATGCAATGTCTTTAAGCCAGGTTATTTTATTACAAGTTATGTAATCTTTACACATTATACAAACTCCACCTCTCCTCTGCTTGACTCTGGAGTAATAACACGCCAGTTTATAACCATTAATATGTACGTTAGGTTCTTCTCCAGATTTTAGAAATGTTTCGCAAGTACAGATTATGTCTATGTCATTTTGTTTAGTTTTAAATTCTGATAAAGCTATTTTTAATAAATCTAATTTAGAAAGCAGTCCTGCTATATTTTGGTGTAGTAAAGTAACCTGGTTATTATTGCTGTTTATAGCTGTATTCTCGAAAAAACTTTATATTAGATTTAGATTTATTGGCAGACGGACCTGCGGGTTGTGTTTGAGATGGAGTAGTATATTTTACTAATGGAAAGAAGTCTAATATTGTTTTTTGTTTTCTTTATCTTTATATCTTTTCAATGATGTTACAAGTACAATTTTATTATACTCTACTACACCTACCATCATCATATTATTTGAATCCACTTTTTCCTTTTCCTAGAGTTTCCACATATCTTTTTTAGAAAGATCTGGATACAAAGAAACGTGTCTCAAAGAAGTTCAATGTCGACGTCGTTCGTCGTTCCAGAGTGGCGATCGTTCTATCCCTTAGTTACAAGACTGCAGGAAGAATGCACCAGCGTTAATGTTATTTTTTTGCTGTATTTTATTGACCAACGTTAAACCCCAATGAAGTTGCATGACTAACTGCGTTATATTCCGTTATTTCATTTTCTTCGCACAACGACATCGACACAATCATGAAGATGACGCAAAACCACATCTATTAAAATCAGTACAATTTATGAACGCATTTATTTCGTTTCCGGTCGCGCTTTCAGCTGGTCGGCTGTCAGTGTCATTGAATTCTGTCATAGCAAAATCGATCGGTGCTCAGTGCGAAGTTTGGAATATTATTATTAGGAATTAATAAAACAAAGACTAAAAATGTCTAAAATTGCTTCAAATACTGGTGATAACACTCAAGATGAGGTAGATATAAATATCTCATTTTATTTCGTATACTATTTTAATTTTCCACATGTTTGCCGCCTTTAACTATCGTAGATCAAAACTATTTTTTGTTGTAAAGGTTTTGTTATTTTGCATGCTTTTTCGATTCGATTAAAAAGCATTCCTTAAGTGTTTTGTGGTGGTGTTAACGGCGTTCAATAAACATTTAAAATGACGCATTGCGCCAAACTGCGAGGTGATGACTGTGCTACATATATTTTTATTAATAGCTAAATGTGTGGGACGTTTAAAACTGCTTTTTATTCACAAAAGTATGTGCCAAACAAAGGAATGTTATGATTATGGCATATTACATCTTTAGTTATATGTAAGCCTGCTAATTAAGTTAACAATATATAAAGTACCTAATATCTGTCTTAGAATTCCTGTAACAATCTTATTGGAAAAAGAAGGTAAATGTTATATCTTCCCCTAAGACGACCCACTGACCGAATAAGCAGATTACTACTTTGACTATTACATATCTATTACAGTAATTCATAGTAACATTATATGCAAAAATAAAATAACAAATAACTAAAACATACTAAAAAAAAATCAAAACATATTAAAAAAAAATAAGAAATCAATTAAATAGCAAAAATTTATATACCTACCCAATTCAAGATTAAATGTCACGCATTATAGAAAAAAAACATTTCAGAGTTCATTAAAAAATATCATTAAATAACAGATGTCAGTAAAAATGTCAAAAATTCAATCATAAATCATCATAAAAGTTATCAAAATACACAACAGGAAGTCTAAACAAAAACCAAAATTATTTTTAGAAAATCCTGATGCCATTCACATACATCCAACAAGTACCAGGCAAGCAGATAAGGCAGAAGCTTGCATCAGCCTTCAATTACTGGCTCAAGATCTCAGATGAGAAGATGAGAGCCGTGGGAGAGATTGTACAGATGCTGCACAACTCCAGCTTACTGTAAGTTTTAGTGATAAATTTATTGCTTAAATATTGTTGGACACTTCTTTAAATTAATGTAATGAGTTAAAATTATGTTTTTCCTACCCCTCCGCTATTCTTTTCTGATTAATAAGACAGTTAAATCGTTTCTCTGAGACTCGAGTCGAGTTTCATTGTTTTGGCGCTTTCCTGTTGGTTGCCACTGTTGGTTCTGCCTTTCAGGAGTTACAGTGGTTTGGGAATAGTGTGGTGGACTTGCCTCGTTTATCCCATCAATAAAGGGTGTAAAAGTACCCTTAACTTGTTATCCCCACCACTGCGATTTTTTTTTGTTCTCAACCATACTATATTGGGGGTTAAAGTTCTAAATTTTTCACAGCTGTTTTTGTAAATACTAGTTTATCAGGTTAAAACTTTACTTAAATTACCTCCATGACCCGTTTACAATTCAAGGCATCCACTAGCACAATGTTTTAAGAGTGCTACATTGAGTTTTACTGTAAAATTGAATTTGACCCCAAAAAAAAAGTCATTTCCCAGCAAAAGTTTTTGCATAGGGGTACTTAGTATGATGTACAAAATGCTTGGTTGACGGTTGTGTGAGGTGTTAATTACACCCTGTTTAGACCAATTATTATTGTTATAAAGATTTAAAAAAATACTGGGGGAATACCCTGAATTTAACAATGTAGGATTATTCCCCAATATTTTTTTTTTAACAGTCGATAAAAAAAGAGGGGCATTAAATTACAGTATACTATACGTGTTTAGTATTAATTTGATCCGGTACAAAAATAAAAAGCACCGAAAATGAGGATTTTTTTTCAAATCAACTAAATAGCTTACAAATCAGAGTAAAACGCTACTAACTGTCCTTAGATACCTAGGTAACAAATTGGCAACGTCGCACGCACGCGTCGCGTCAATGTGGTCGGGCGGCGCCTCAGAGCGGCAACAACGCATCTCAGATTTATCGTTTTAAGGTGCATGACCTATGCGTATAGACATAATCAGCTGTTAGGGCTGTTAGGAATGATACATCGTGTTCAAACGTTGCAAAAACGTAAAAAATCATGTGCGACTAAACTACAGAATTTTCAAAGTCGTCAGAGTAATTTTTGAGTTAAATCGTAACAAAAAACAAAAATCTAATCTTTCCTCCCTATAATATTAGTTTAGATTACCTTAGATTATATTATTAAAGTGAGAATTACTATAGGTACCTACATATTTCTTACTGTTAAACAGTTATACAATCATCATCATTATCATCAGCCTATATTGTGTGACGGAAAAGGGGTGCGTGGCGCAGGTTATGATAAATAAGACCACGCAACCAGTCTACATACAATATATTTAAAAATTAAAAATGGGTGTGGGAAGGTCTACGGACACAAACTCCTAAGGCCCCCCTGTGGGATGTGCTGTACTGCCCTGATAGCCGGCGTGGCAATAACCGCAGCGAGGTGCCACGCTGGATGCGTAGGGGTGATGGCCAGCTCTTCTTTACGTCGGCCCGGCTCGGCCCACGTGGCAAGTATGGCCAACAGGTGGGAAGTCCGATGCCCACTACAGGGACTCGGGTCTCCTCTCTAAGAGTGCGATGGGCTATAATCCACCACGCGGATCCTGTGCGGATAGGTAGAGGTCACATATCTTCGAGTTTTAGGTTCTAAGATATGCCAGTTACCTCACGATGTTTTCCTTCACCGTTTTGAGAGCAGTGGTGATGAAATAAATTAAACAACCAGCCACCACTGCTCACAAAACAATATACAATAACACCTTGTTAATATTATGGTGCAATAAATATTTTGAATTTGAATTTCCTGGAGGCCAGAATCTCCACGTATCTACGATATCTTCTAAGATATTTGTTTAAACTATATAAAGTAAAGGGCACAAATATTCTATATTAAATTTCCATTCTAAAAAAACACATTTATTAAGATATATATTAATACCATAGCAAAATATAATTCTATTTAGCCTAACATTTCAATAGAAAATAATCCTCCTTTTGGGCTTCGCCGCAGTCGAGTAAAAAGGGTCACAGTGAGTCAATCTTAATACACTCAATGACACGGAATATGGCCCAAATGTAATTTAGGGTTTGTAATCAAAATAAAACATAAAATGTTGAATTTTTGGTTAAATGACTTTATTTATTTATTTATTAAATACTGATGACTGATTATCACTATTAAAATTAGAATTTCATGCAATTTTATAAAATAAACATAAAAATACCTTAAACACGAAACAAAGAGAAATTGAAAATCACGCTAATTAAGCAAATTGAACACTTTTACAAAAAAATATAATGGGTGTTACCACCTCTGGCCCTGATGACGGCTTGCATGCGATCTGGCATGCTGCGAATGATGTTTTTTATGTCCTCTTGTGGAATTTCTTGCCAGGCAGCCACCAATGCGGTTTTTAATTCACGGAGAGTCTGTGGAGGGATGACACTCCGTTTAATTTTTCTTTTGAGCATGTCCCAGATACCCAGACATGTTCTATGGGGTTCAGCAGGGCTATTGCGTATATTTTAAATGACAGTGGCTAACTTAAAGTGCCTATCAATTACTGTCAAATGGTTCCATTTTGTACTAAACCATAACCAATTTGACAGTTAATCCATAGACAATATGATAGCCACTGTCATTTAAAAGATACGCAATAGCCCTGCAGGTCTGGGCTTCTTGCGGGCTACTACATTTTCCGAATGCCGACCTCAAAAAGTTAAAACCCACTGTACCTGTACTGTACCTCTATTCTACCAAGAATAGACAAAGCTTTTTAAATGCAACTCAACATGAAATCTTTCCACTATCTGTCATTTTGTCTATTCTTCCGTGTATGTCTCTTGATCATCATAGAGATAAAGTGCTCAAGGCATTAACTCTGCCTTTGAACAGTTAATACTTGTACATAATGTTTTAATAAACAAAGTTGACCATTATTGCCATTGGCATGCTAAAAAAAAGGTTAGAGAAATAGCTAGGATACTTCTTTAATCATCATCATTATTATATTCCTGCCCTTGTCTCTCGAACTAATTAGATCTTTTTGTTAACTACCCTATTGAATTGAGTTACATACACACAGTGTACGCTAGGATTAAAAATAATTTACATAACATATCTCTCTTCTATCATTTGAGGATAAAATTGTAACATATTTAAATGTATGCACTACAAATGATGCATGATAATATGATTTGTATGCGGTGTACATACATAGTCCCCATTCATTACTATTGTTTGACATTGGCGTATTCCAGTTAATTTGAAGAATTCCATTTGCTATTCATCTAACACCTTGCTATTCTAAGTAAAAATAAAGTAGCAAGGACGTTTCGGGGAAAAGATTACTGATACCTCATATTCTGTTGGAATAACGAAGCATCAACGAATGGCAATCGGGATTGCCATTCGTTGATGCTTCGACCGAAAATCTGATTACGCGCTTTGTACACCATTTGATTCTTCAATCGAAAATGAGCTCTATTCTCGGGTATTAGCGATCATCCAATGAGGTCCCCCTTCCCCCCGCATGCCTGATAAAGTCGCGGAGAACTATTTTATGTAAAATTATGCATAGGTAAAGGTATTGTCACGAGTTCCATTAGACGCACTCCCATACACTCATGTAAAGTTAAAATATTGGAAGTACCCGATTGTGTAGTGGATTAATATTCACAAAGGCCAGGCCATTGCGCATAGCCTCATCATTTTTGGCAGGTTCTTTCTGTTGAACTCAGGCCACGACGATGCCTTGTTAACTGTGTCAATGCACCAATCAATAACTTACTGAAAACCTTGAACAAGATCGGGTGGGTGGGAATCATCAAATGACTCCTCTGGGCAGAGCGGTAGGGAGTGTGCTTCTACTGACTAAAAACCACCCATGTTCCTTCTTAGCCCTTTGTGTCGAGGCCGCGGTAACTCTTTCAAACAACCCGCAGAGGACCTGCGACACAACGCCTAGTTTTACTTCCTCATCCGCTTTTGCCGATAAGCGGTCTCTACCTACCCATCCATAATAAATCCAAAATTCCATCCACCCATCTAGAGATATAACAAATATAATTATTTAATCCCTTATTTACTATTATATGTCTGTTCCCAATTCTTGATGTTTTTTGCTTTCATTTGGCATTGCCTCACAAATGCCTTAATCATGTTGCAGCGTCAAACACAAGATACCATCAGCCCCGCAGGACACCATTGACATTACTTACTTTAACGCGTGAGTTTAAATATATTCATTAATTTGGTTATCGGTGATCACTTTGGTCCTGATGGTATACTCATTGTTTATTTTTTTCCTGGTGGGTATGGTCATGGATCTTCCTTTCCTGCTGGGTACGGTCATTGGTAATTTTTACGTGCTGGGTATGTTTATCAATAATTTTTACCTGCTGGGTATGTTCATCGATCATTTTTACCTGCTGGGTATGTTCATCGATCATTTTTATCTGTTGGGTATGTTCTTCGATCATTTTTACCTGCTGGGTATGTTGATCGATCTTTTTTACCTGCTGGGTATGTTGATCGATCATTTTTATCTGTTGGGTATGTTCATCGATCATTTTTACCTGCTGGGTATGTTCATCGATCATTTTTACCTGCTGGGTATGTTCATCGATCATTTTTATCTGTTGGGTATGTTCTTCGATCATTTTTACCTGCTGGGTATGTTGATCGATCTTTTTTACCTGCTGGGTATGCTCATTGATCATTTTCATCTGTTGGGTATGTTCATCAATCATTTTTACCTGCTGGGTATGTTGATCGATCATTTTTACCTGCTGGGTATGCTCATCGATCATTTTTACCTGCTGGGTATGTTCATCGATCATTTTTATCTGTTGGGTATATTCATCGATCATTTTTACCTGCTGGGTATGTTGATCGATCATTTTTACCTGCTGGGTATGCTCATCGATAGTTCCTGCTAGGTCTGTATATTGATCATCTTTTCTTGCTGGGTATGTTTATTGAACATCTTTTCCTGATGGGCCAATGTGGCGACAGCCAAACCCAACAGAAAAAAAAACAATAAACATACTATTGTTTTTTTTTCTGTTGGGTTTGGTCATTGGTCGTTTTTCGAGTCATGGGACTAGCCAAAAGAAGTTAATGTAACGCTTGATTTGAAAAATGATTTCGGGTATCTCTATTAAAATATGGTTTGGCTGTCGCCACACCATAAGAATATTATTAAGATTGATAGATGACACTCTATAATACTTCTGCAACATAATTATTTACGTTAAATATAAATAATAAATAGCAAAGTAGCACAGAGAACCATGGAGCGATAAATACTCGGCAAAAAACTAGTAGACCGAGTTCTAAACGGCAAAATCCAGAGCCGGGGCCGTTTGCGATAATACAGCTAACAAATAAAGCAAACAATACAACAAAAACAAAATTTGGCACATCAAATAAATGAGAAATTCATACGTATAGATAGAAACGGTCCTGTAATCAAAACAGCAAGAGCGAGCGAAGCGAGCTCGAAAGTTTTAGCCCCCGCGAAGCGAGATTAGAAGAAATATAGATTTTTATAGGCGGCCGACAAACGGTTCGAAATTCCGCCCCAGGACATCGTTTTCCTCATTTTTACAACATAGTACTGATGACAATAGTAATTGTCTGATGTCATAACCATGACCTGACGCTGCCGCTCGACTCCGCTCTCTGCCCCCCTCTGAAACGCCCCGCCGGTGGCCATGGAATTAATAAAATAAGAATCCTCTACGCGGGCCAGTGCGGGTTGATGGATGTCACATATCTTCGAATTTTCTCCTAGGGGACTCCATAGCCAGCGGTGATCGGCGCCCCGTTGGACCTTGCGCCCGGGTGCTACGCACACCCTGCACTATAGGTAAAGACGCCTCTGTGACGATGAATGGTAAAATAAATAAATTATATTAAAAATGTAAATATAGGATATTATGTAGGTATTACACAAAACATTAAGGTAAGCTATTTTCATGGCCTTTTCTATTTATTCATGTTAATGCATTGTTGATTTAATATCCACAAATGTTGCATAATGCGTTACTTTGAACAGGAGTGAAATAAGTATGTGTCATTTATTGATTAATGACAATTAATTGTTCATAACTGTAGGCACATATTTTTATATTACTCATTTTTGATAAAGGTGCCATTTATTGTTATGATAAGACTTAGTGCACAAAACGATTCGGGAAATCGGTAATCAGTCTCTTCGAAAATATAAATGAGCGATAACAGCACAAATTAACAGTTCTTGCTCATGTCTTGCTAATTGCGTGTAGCTGTAGTCATTATCACCTTTCTGCCCTTGTCCTATCTTATTATACTTGGGGACGGCGCAACACGATTTTTCTTTCATTTACCCCTGTCAACCATGACGCAATCATGTAATACATTTTTTCTTTCTTTCGTTACAAATCAAATCCGTTTGTTTGCCAGAACATAGGTTTAAACAGAGTTTGGTCTTAAAACTATAATGGTTCCATTACATTCCTACCATTACATATGGTGTGCAAATATTTCGTTAAGTACATTATAAACAAAATAATAATAATCCGCAACAACAAAATACAATATCAAGCATGGAACAAAATTAATAATTAATTGATATCAAAGTTATTATATGTCATTTATGATAACATTTAAAAACACACAATACACAATCCATCCATCGTTTCTTTGGTCTTCCTCTCCCTCTCCATCTATCAACATTAAGTCACATACGACATATAATCTCATGCCAAATTCACACCATGAGCAAAGTAAGGGGAAACTCAGAATATGCTAGAATATTGTATTAAGGTAATTAAAGGTAAATGGTCCTCGGAAGCAGCTAAATCGTCGATATAATACATAGGGTAGCCACATTAATCACACTGCTCAACTCAGGTGGCCTAGCAGTCCACCAAGGCTTGACAATACTCGACAAGATCGGCCCGTGAGACTGTTATGTTTTACCACGAGCTCCTTAAACCTACTTCGTAGTTTAAAAATGGTAATGATCCGAATAAAGATACGGTAATAGAGGTTAAGGTCTCGCTCGACTAGTTGCAAACGGTATTCAGAAATGGAGTAGATAAGATCTTAAGGCTGATATTCCAATGTAAAGCACATTATATTAATTGCCTACACATGGGGAATACTGAGCCGCACATTCGATGAAAATGTGTGACTGCTCCAAATTGTATGATGGGATTGGTATTCCCTATCACACATCTGTTAATTGAAGTATTTAGCCGCGAGAGTTAAAAATAACACGGTGACTCAATATGAGAAATACGTGCGATACGACACAATTTTATTTCTGACGATTGAATGTCTGTCAAAGTATTTTAAGACGAAAGTGACAAAGATGTTTGGCCACGTTCATTTTAAATAAGTAAGTTAAAGATGATTTATCAAAACTTTGTTTCCTTGTTTGAAAGAATTCTCCGAAACCGCCCGCATAATTTTCACTTTTTGTCCTTGGTGCCATTATGGCATGAATTTATGATGAGGAACTTTTTTATCGCCTGTTGTAATAAATTAACTTTACGAATTCTTTAAGAGTTTCTCAACGGTCATAGTTGCGTCAATTGTCAAATCTAAGGGATAATTACATGTTTTTTACTTTACAATTTCTGGACATAACAAAGCTTTTATTACACAAAATCGACCACTTAAATTCATTGCCCCAATAGGGAAGTTTACTGACTAAAAAAATGTGATTCAAATTAGTCGGTCTGTTAGATTATCAAAAAATATTAAATACGTATTTTTTGTTTTATCAAATCAATAAAAATTGACGAAGATAAAACGCGTCAAAGATTTGAGTGGAGATTTGTGACGTCACTGACCGGTAAAAATGCCATACTAATGTTTTTGTTTACGTGAAAAAAGAAAAAATACGTGTCCAATATTTTTTGGAAATCTATCTGACGGACTAATTAGGTTTTTTTGTTAACTACCCTATTAGTGACGTAAAGATCGCTTCAGATTCTGTAGTAAACTACAAGAATTTATCAACGATTCAAAAAGAATAATACCAACTGTAGAATACGGGTCACCATCTTCCTCCCTTGTCCCATACCTATTATTAGGGGTTGCCCTAACACGTGTTTTCTTCCATTCTCATCGTCACGCTAACATTTGCACTTTATTTTCCTTCATTTATAATTCTTCACACAATCCGTCCATCTTTTCTTTGGTCTTCCTCCCTCTCTGTCTCTCTCTTGTTTGATTCCACATTCCATTCTGATGTCTTAAAATATTTCTGATTATGTCCAGTATTGACGACATCCAAGACAACTCGATCCTGCGGCGCGGCATCCCCGTGGCGCACTCCATCTATGGCGTGGCTAGCACCATCAATGCCGCCAATTACACCATGATCGTGGCGCTCGAGAAGACGCAGGAGTTGGGGCACCCTATGGTAACTTTTATTGAAATATTCGTTTCTACACACGCTGAGTAATTCTTTACACACATTGAGCCTTACAAACCTCTCGTATCTTAATGGTTAAGCGAACTGCACATATACTAGGTACTGTTTGGCACTCGTGCCGTTGTTTATGGAATAAGGAGTTATCGAATAAGCGTTTGTGTATGTTTGTTTGTGTGTGAAAGCGCAGATATAGGGCGAGCATAAGACGTGCCGCGTTTTAACACGGGTGGTTTATACTTACCGATATCATTTTATAAGAAAAAATCCTATCCATTGTATTATTGATTCGGGTCGAGAATCATCAGCATAGTTACCTCCTTGAATTTGAAGAGGATACAAAAATACTGCGTGTTAGTTCGTGTCAGCCTGATTCAGCACAGCATGACGGCAAATTATGCGTGTACCTACATATCATCGTTTTTACTAAAAAAACGTCATGAACAATTCAACCACATATTATATTGGAGAAACCATACTTATCAAATTATTGATGCAAAATCGGCTTGAGCCGAAAAGCTTTATATTCTTGCAATAAAAACGAAAAAGACATCATTCATCTCATTTTACTTTAGACGATTTACGACATTTACGTACTGTCTTGAGGCAAAGGTTACATACATACATAAACTCACGCCTTTTTGGGCATCATGGGAGTAGGCAGAAACTACAGACCGCCACCAACTACGATCCTTAAATTTTACTTTTACCGCGTCCACAGTCACACGTCTGGTCACACATGCACGTCTGTTGCGAGTAAGACGTTTGAAAAGATACAACAAGATGACGTTTGTTTCAGGCCACAACGGTGTACACAGAACAGCTATTAGAGCTGCACAGAGGGCAGGGCATCGAGATCTACTGGAGGGACAACTTTCAATGCCCTGCTGAGGAGGAGTACAAGGAGATGACCATCAAAAGTGAGATATTGTGTAACGTTGATAACTATTTTTTTGATTGAATGCCCGCGACTTGTTTCGCTTTATTTTGGTAGGTTGGCCAATATAGATGTTATAAATATAATTTATATCCTATAGCACCCACGAATAATATATTTTTCTATGAGTAGGTAAACCAAAATTAGAATTTGATCATTAGTTCCGGAGATTACTTCCTCTACAACAATCAAATTGTATCTCTATAAAATGTTTAATTACTTGAGGTAGACCTTTTTCATTAAATAGTCACTCAGGCTAGCTTAGAGTATCAACCTTAACGGTCTGTAATTGATGATGATTAAGTCTAAGCTGAGTATTCACAATCATCACCGGTCTCAGCTTTGCCCTTTTGTGCAAACTGACTTAATTAATATTCAATTAATTAACTGTTACGACTTATTGACTGTCTTTAGTGTCTGTCAATAGTTCAATTCAAATAAATGGTGTCTGTTGAGTTTATTTTAGTAGACGTAATTGTTTTGTCCCGTAGGTTCAATGTCATTTGTACGTCATAATATGACAAAGTATAATTATCTCTCTGACAATTTAGTAGTTAACAAAACAAAATCTAATTAGTCCGTCTTAAAGATTACCAAAAACTGTTGGACACGTATTTTATCTTTTTTCACGTAAACAAACATTGAAGAAGATACAGTGCTTTGAAAACTCGCGTCACGTCATACTCTAAGACATTAGTATGTCATTTTTTAGCGGTCAGTGACGTCACCAACCCCAACTCAAATCTTTTACGCGTTTCATCTTCGTCAATTTTTATTGATTTGATCTAACAGACGTATTATTTAGAATCACATTTTTTGAAGCCAGTAAACATCCCTATAGTTGACTGAAGTAGTAAACCAATTACGAGATTGATTTATAGAAATTTTGATGGTGTTTAAAAATACCCTTAATTGACCAAAAAGAAGAACAAAAAATATTGCAATGACAGGGAGAACGAGTACCTTTCGGCTTCGTTAAGGCTCCTTTTACACCCTTTATTAAAACCACACCTTAACACATTGCTCAAAATCCAGCTCAACTCTGTAAAATCGTAGCACATAATAATGTTCCGTTCATATTCCAGAGACGGGCGGTTTATTCATGTTAGCGATCCGTCTGATGCAGCTGTTCAGTGACAACAAGTCGGATTTCAGCAAGTTGTCCGGCATCCTCGGCCTGTACTTCCAGATTAGAGACGACTACTGCAATTTGAGGCTTACGGAGGTAAGCTACTATTGTGCCAGCGGACATAATCATATCGACAAAAAGAACACTAGCGACATCTATTCACATTCATAGCGCCGACTTCCAAACTACTACTAAAATTCCCGTTGGAAAAACTCAGTCAAGTTATTTGACGGCACGGTTGGCGCAGTGGCACAAGCAATGGACTGCTGCGCTGCGTGTCGCGGGCTCGATTCCCGCACGAAACAAATGACCTACAGAGTTGTTTCGGGTCTGGGTATTTGTGTATGTGAGTTTAAATGTTTGTGAACGCACCCACGATACAGGAGAAATTCCTAGTGTGGGGCAACGTTTTTTTTTTTTTTTAAATATAGAATCAAAAATATAGAATCAAAAATGAGGACATCGCATGAGAACCAAGGTTACCGACATAGCCCGAAGAATTGCCAATCTTAAGTGGCAGTGGGCAGGGCACATTGCTCGCAGAACGGATGGCCGATGGGGCCGGAAAGTTCTGGAGTGGCGACCGCGAACCGGAAGACGTTGCGTTGGAAGGCCTCCCACTAGGTGGACCGATGACCTGGTGAAGGTTGCGGGGATCCGCTGGATGCGAGACGCACGGGACCGGTCAATGTGGCGGCACTTAGGGGAGGCCTATGTCCAGCAGTGGACGTCTTTCGGCTGAAATGATGATGATGATGATGATGATGAAATATATATATATATATATATGCTGCTGCGGGTCGTTCGAAAGAGATACCGCGGCCTCGGCACAAAGGTCTAAGAAGGAACATGGGTGATTTTTAGTCAGTCGTGACAGATTTAAAGTGTTTCTCTTATGTTTTAAGCTTTTTTAATTTTTGTTTTTTTTTGTCAATCTGTTCTGTCCTGTGTGAAACCAGTAAATACTTTTTCTTTCTTTCTTTCTTTCAGAAGTCTGACACTCCCTACCGCTATGTCCAGAGTGGGAGGAGACATTTGCTGATATCCCACCCCCCCCAAAATTTTTTTATGCTAGCCGAGATAGCGTTGTGGATGTGTCATGCTCACGGCGCCATATCCAAAAATCGTGATTCATGATAGATGTTTAAGTTCTAGCTCGTACGATCGGTTGTCAGTAGATTTATTACGTTAAACGCGTTCAGGGCCGTATTTTAATTATGCTTATTAAACACTCATTATTTGAAACTTTACATTATATAATTCCACATCTGTTTTCCACGAAAGTTTTAGAGGTGTACCAGTACCAGTCATAAGTACCATGTCCCAAATTTGGGTAATCCTATAGCCATGAATCGGGCACAGCCACAAGCTGCCACTGAGAAATATGATGTTAAAGCCCATTAAAACTTAGCCTGACCGGCGAACAAATCAAATACCTCATGCTCAGGATTAGCGGTTTGCGACCTCTGAACTAAAAAGAGTGTGAAACCAACATCAGTGGTTAACTAGTGGGCAATGTCTTTTTTTTGGGGTGTTAAATCATCAAATGACTCCTCCCGCTCTGGACAGAGCGGTGTTCATATTCCTTCCCTTCTTAGCCCTGTGCCGAGGCCGCGGCAGCCCCGACGGTGGGGAATGCCTGACATCATTAGGGCGTCCGATAAAACACGCTCGCTGTAAAAAATAATATTATCGCTGCTCAAACTGTTTCTAATAGAGAAATGCGCTCGCAACCGCGCGTGTTTTTAGCAATAACAAACATTTAAACGGACATACACAAATAGGCCCGGATCCACTTCCTTTATACATATACATACAAATATTTATTTATTTTTTATTTATTAAACTTTATGCACAAGCAAAAAAACTGTACAAAGGCGGACCTAATGCCTTGGGCATTTTCTACCGGTCTACCTTAGGGTGATGCAGAGACAATATTCAGTAGGTGCAACAACAGAAAAAAAGACAAGAAATATTTATAAATAAAACATATAAGAATAAATACATATATACATACATATAACAAAATATATAAACTTAAGAGAGATCAACAAGAAAAACTACAACAACTTAGTCTTGAGACGAATCTGCCAACTTCTTGTGAATATGCTCACGAGCTTTCACTTTGAAAGTGAACCGACTGGTCACCGTCCTGATACTCTGAGGGAGCGCATTCCAAAGGAAGACCGCCTGGACAAAGAAAGAGGATTTTATAAAACCAGAGCGGTGAGAAGGACATCGTAGAAGACAGTTATTGGCGGAACGAAGATTCTTGCTGTGCGCAGAGCATAAGTATTGACAATTAGAAGTGAGATAAGAAGGAGAAGTGGGTTTGTGAAGAAGAGAAAACAGATACAAATATTATATTTGTTCCGTGCAGGAATTTAACCCGCGTCACTGAGCCCAAGAGTTGATCCCTCAGCAACTGCACCTACCGTGCTATCTTCTGATATGTAGCTTCTTTTATTTCTATAAATGACATGTAACTTATGATATGTTATGTCCTCAGTACACGGAGAACAAGAGTTACTGCGAGGACCTGACGGAAGGCAAGTTCAGCTTCCCCATCATACACGCCATCCGGCAAGGCAACAACGAAGTGCTTCGTATCCTTTACAAAACATTTCATCATCATCATCATTTCAGCCAAAAGACGTCCACTGCTGGACATAGTTATATATATATTGTATTGAAAGAGATATTTTGTTTAGTAACATAAAGGCAAGTAAAATAAAGGTGCGCCCTTTATTTTGAAACCGTTACTAAACAAAATTTTCGCATCACCTTTTTATTAACAGGTAATAATAATAATGCATGACGAGAACCTCGTGAAAGCTGAGAAAGATAAGCAAATCAAATATCTTGACTTGGCTCGCGAGGTTGTCGACATGTGGGGTGTGAACTCAGCGATCATTGTGCCGATAGTCGTTTCAGCCAATGGCTTAATTGCCAAGAGCCTCGACCAACATCTGAAGAGGCTCTCGTTAGACAGCTGGATCAGGGGCTTGATACAGAGAGCGGTACTCCTGGACACGGCTCGCATTGTTAGGAGGTTCCTTTCTCTGGAGCCCTGACAGAACAGGGTCCAAGCTACCGGCAGGTAGCTTGGACCCTGTTCCCGATACCGGTGGGCTACTATTTTTTATATTTTTAAATGTTTTTCTATATATTTTGTATGGGAATATTTAAAAATATAATTTTTATGTAAAAAGTTGAATAAAAGATTAATAATGCAAAAATCGTAACTTAATTCTCCTATAAAATTTGTTTGACAATGGTTCGAAATGAAGGTGCGATAGGTTACAAGTAGTCAGTAGCCTGAAAGGCCGACAGCCAGTCTTACTAAACGTATTATCCAGTACTAACTGGGTTGTGGAGCTCCAAGAGGCAGTCGCTTTATGTAAAACTAACGGACGTCACGCGGTTTCACCCGCGTAGTTCCCGTTCCTGTGGGAACACAGGGATAAGAAGTAGCCTATGTCACCTGGGATAGTGTAGCTTCCCAACGGTGAAAGAATTTTTCAAATCGGTCCAGTAGTTTCGGAGCCTATTCGTTACAAACAAACGAATCTTTCCTCTTTATAATATTATTGTAGATACAGGTATTCAGCCGTATTCGGTTAGTCTGATAGCCGACGTCAACATATTAGGGTAGTTGACAAACAAAAATGTAATTAGTCCGTCAGATAGATTTCCAAAAAATATACACATATAATTTTCTTTTTTCACGTAAACAAACAATGAAGACGATACAGTGCTTTGAAAACTCGTGTGACGTCATGTTCTAAGACATTAGTATGACATTTTATACCGGTGAGTGTCAATTTTTATTGATTTGATAAAACAAAAAACACGTATCCAATATTTTTCGATAATCTACGGACTAAATAGAATCATATTTTTTTTTGGTCAGGATACACCCTATTCTGGAGCCTTAAACTACAAGATTGTTGAAACAGAGATACCTTAAGTCTTTTAAAAACAGGAAAGTCCAAAATAATCAATAGACTATTGCTACAAAGGTATTAATTTGTCATTTGACGGCACGGTTGGCGCAGTTGCACAAGCAATGGACTGCTGCGCTGCGTGTCACGGATTCGATTCCCGCACGGAACAAATATTTGTAAGACCTACAGATAGTTGTTCCGGGTCTTGGTATTTGTGTATGTGAGTTTAAATGTTTGTAAACGCACCCACGATACAGGAGAAATTCCCAAAGTGGGGCAACGTTTAAAAAAAAATTACCCACGTCAGAAGTCATAAATTTCCTTAAGCCCATCTGTAGACATACTCCGTCAAAGGACGCGCGACCTGGAGGTGAAGCGGTACTGCATCACGATACTGGAGCGGATCGGCAGCTTTGCATACACCAGAAACACGCTGCAGAGCCTTGACGAGGAGGCAAGGAAAGAGGTTAGATATAACACAACACTCACTATTACACACACACTACACCCAGCCTGAAATAGCTAGCAACAATATCTGATCCTCAATCTCCCTTCCAGGTGGCCCGACTTGGAGGCAATCCTCACTTAGAAGCCCTCTTCGATGACCTGCTGAGCTGGCGACGAGATATGCCTCTGGAAAAACTAGAAAACAACGTATAAACACCAGTACGTTCACTTGTACCCGTAACTAGGAGAGTTGAGTATGTGTAAAAGAAATAATATATTCGATAATCAAAGCATACATTCTGCTTAAATCAGAACCACATATATATAGCTATACCTAGATAACTCAAGAGCGCCTACTTCGCGTGCAAGTTCAAGTATTTTATACTTAACGAGGTTATTGTTGCACCAAGCTAAGTTTTATAACAACAACTTACACCGCTCTAGAACTTAATTCTAGACATTTAAATAACAAAAACGTCTATTTTGTATAGTAACTAAATAGCTTATTAAATAACTTATGACGTCATTAAGTAGTCAAGGTTTGCTGTATCTTGGTGTAGCTATCTAGATGACATGATGGTGTTCTCGTGTGCGGGTAAAATACCACTTTAATAAAACAATTCATCAAATAATTTAAAACAGTCCTATGATAAAAAAAAAACTTTTATTTCTTTTAGGCTTAGATGCCATTGACATCAGTGAAGCCAAAAGAGCATATATCCTCTTCCTAGTTACGTCTACAAGTTTATAAAAGAGTAGGTTCAACTTATTATGAAAGACATTTTGTTTAATTTTACTTTTCGTTACGGAATTGTTATCTTATTTATCATAATTGGCCTTTTTTTTGGGGAGGGCGTGGGAAATCTTCAAATTCCCGCTCTTGGGCAGAGCGATAGGGAGTGTCAGACTTCTACTGACTAAAAACCACCCATGTTCCTTCTTAGCCCTATAATCAATAAATAATTGAAACAATAGTATGACGATTATAAGACAATAGTATGACGATTATAAGCCAATACCGCAACGAAAAGTAAAATTAACATACCAATTATTTAAATTATTTTGTAAATTTATTTTTTTGTATCTGAATTAGATTGTAGATAGTATGACCTTCATTTTTTTTATAAGATCACTGGTTAAACTTTAAACAACGATGTTAAGGCGTTATGTTGATATCATTATGTACATATTATTATTATTATATTTTTTTATTGTCATTATGATGCATTTTACATTCCGAATGTTTTAGTTAGAAGGTGGAAGGAGTATTAGTAGAGTAGACATTTTAGTTAAAAGACATGTTTCATCGCAATTTGTACTTTACGCTCTTCGTAAAACGTTTTATATTCTTCTAGCTTCAGTTTCTCTAATCAAATCATTACATTTATATTTTGTTTGTACATTTTAAATATTATTGGCGTTTAATTGGTTGCTAAAATTATTTCCTTAAAGTGATATCATTTTCTGATACTATAGGGTTACTTACTATTTAGTTTTTCAAAAAAAAAACTAATTTGGGGTAAAAAATATCCTCGAAAATAATACCACAGAGTTACTACCATTTGGCCAAAGCCCAAACTAAAGGTGCTGTCTGTGGACCCGAATTTCATCAATAAAAAGTGATTATTAAAATAGATGGACAAAGTTTTATAAATTACGTAGAAAGACCACCAAATTTTTTAGAAAAATAAGAAGAAAAAAAAGCATTAGATACTTAAAAAAAACAGCTATTAATCACTTTAATCAGTGGTATCGCACTTAACGCTGTGTTAAAAATTGTACATCTGTTTTATGGAACATTTTAAAGACAACTCTTGAACGTGGTTTAGATGAATTTAATTGGTGAAGTGCGCCCTCTATCATAATACCCTGTGGCCTAACGATCATACTGCCATCTATAGTCATATCTGGTCGCAAGTAGATATTAATTTTGCCTTGTTAAATAATAATACGCAATAATATGCTTATTACTTAAATTGCTTTGTACTTATGCGCAATGATTGCTTAAATAGAGAGCTGTGTTAATTTTGTATTAAATAAAACTATTGTTATGGATTGTCCTGTTTTTATTTAATTTACCCGACTAGGTACAAGTACATGGATATTAAAGAATAGCAATGGTTTTATTTTTAAATATTTTTGCCATGTTTATGCTCACAGTTTTTAAAGGATTAGCGGTTAAAATCTGTAAAACCGTAGTGTTGTTTTATATATCTAATCCTACATTTTTATCAGAAAATTTTTAATCTTAGATTTAGAAAGTAAAATGTTCATTAGCTTTTTCGAATATTTAGCGATTTTACATCAGTAGGTAAATAGTTCATATGGTGGTCGTTTATCCTAAACTAATAAATGAGTAATATCCATTTCTATATTCGTAATCACGTTCTCGAACTGTACTATAAGACAGTTGCAATATACAGGGTCTACTGGGGCACACGAGCGTACTCAGTAGCCCAGATACTTTTATTGAAGATTTTAAATTTCGCTTACTTATAAAGAACACATCATTTTGAAGTTTAAACGGAGTAAATTAACGAATACTCTTAGGTTTGTTGTATTTGACCATACTTAAATTACAAACCACCTAAATTAATACTGGCTTGCTAGCCTGTAATAATTGGCAAAATTTAATCTTTCACTACTAAGAACTCAAAATCAGCTTCAAACGTCAACTAAAATTCATAATTGTCGATATTTCTATGTATTTTCCTAATCGCTAGTCAGCTGTCGCGCGATCGAGTTCATAGTTTTATAAACAGCTAAACTAATATGTAAGGTATAGCTTGTTTAATTTAGCTTGGAATTTGGTGTATTTGAATGTTTCTATATTTAAATAATAATAATAATAATAAAAGGCAGCCGGGTTGTGCACCTTAAAAGGTAATTAGATGAATATTCGTAATGACTTCTGAGTAAAAGAAAAGAATATTAAAACATTTTTTTTTTTTTTTTTTTTATTTGGCACATGCCACAATTGCTACAAAAGTTAATAAAAAAAAGCTTAAATTTACACAGAAAAAAGAGATAATATTGTGTCTGAAACAACTGCGACAATGCAATTACGTGGTTGACGTTACCTACAGTAGTTTTCATCCAACTCTCTCGCTAAAAATGTAAAGAACAATGTAATTATGAGTCTTTCATAGTTACTTTTTGTCTGCTACGGTAATTTACATAATTTACGAATATTTTATCATTATGACTGTATTAGTGTAGCCTAAGCTATATTATGCCCCATAATAATTCTTGCAATATTTTGGAACCTTGAAAAGTATTTATTTTGTATAATTGATGATGTACTTAGTCTTAATAGTTTTTAAAATTTATTTTGTTTCATCAATTTTTTTTTATTTGGATTTTTTCTAATTTTGGTGGAAAATAAGTGCCATCACGTTTTAGCTTTATAGGTATTAATAGGAATTCATTTTAGTTAAATCACATTCCACAAAATTAGATATTATTATTGCTTATAAATCATTAACACAACCATAACATTAAATATTTGCTCTAAACCGTTTTCGTACTTCAGGTTGATAATGTTAAGAATTTCTAGAACTAATAATAGGCCTAAAGTAAAGATGTACTTAGTAGACATTAAAGCTAGCCAATAATGACAATAATAGCTTAATTCCAAATTTTAGAACATTTTTGCATTAAAATATTATATAGTTTTGGTGTTAAATTCAATTTGGGGCAGACGTAGTATACTGTAAAATAAAATTAGACATATTTCCAGTATTTATACAATCATATTTACCCAGTTGTTTAAATGCCACCCAACACACTAGCGCCGTAGTAATAAGTAAATTATGTAACTTTCATGAACTATTTTTATGAAACGGAAAATATTATCGGTTATTAGCTTTTAATTTAACATTTTGTTAGATATTGTGTTGTTTTTTTTGATAAATATACTTTTTTCCGAGTGACTTTGGTTTTTATTATTTATTTTCTCATACTCGACATCAGAAGCAAATACAGAGAGGGTATGCTTGTGATGTGAAGATATCCACTAAGCCTTAAGGGTGACCACATTTATTGACAAAATGGGGCTTCAGCCGATCTAAAGAGCTTTAGGTCCACAGGCAGTTTTATTAATAACGTACGCCCACACTAGGAATTTCTCCTGTATCGTGGGTGCGTTTACAAACATTTAATCTCACGATACACAAACCAAAACCCCAGACCAGGCATTTCACAAAGCTCATACTGTTCGGATCAAAACGATTCAGAGTTGGTAAATGTTGTCACCTCATAATGGGTCTATTTCAATTAATTACCTATTCCAATAATTTAACACACTTTGTCTTCCAAATTGTGACAATAAATAACTATGTTACCTATTTATGTAAATTCTTAAAAATAAGAAAAATCCAAAAACTTTTGCAATTTCTGTTTTTAGGTACTGCTACCTATACATTGTTATAGCATGCCTACATATCAATATATAAAAGTAAATGCCACTTTTTGTTGTAATTTTATAACTCTAGAATGGGCTCACCTATCCAAACCAAATGTTTAGGCTTTGTTTGGATTATTTAGTAGATGGTTTATGTGAAATTTGCACAAAATCGGTCGAGCGGTTCTTCTACTTCTTCATTTATCACATTTTTTGTAACACTGATCTCCTTATAAACGGCTGGACCGATTTTGATGAAAATTTTCGTATGTGTTCAAGTGGATTCGAGAATGGTTTAGATTTACAATTGGACCCGATAGGTGGCGCTGCTGTCCGGGCAGGACGACGTCTGCCAGGTCCGCTAGTTTCCCATAATATAACTGGAGAATAGGGATGTGTCCTGATTAAAAAAAATATGATTCTAATTAGCCCGTCTGTTAGATTATCGAAAAATATTGAATACGTGTTTTTTGTTTTATCAAATTAATTAAAATTGACAAAAAACAAACGTATCAAAGATCGTGGGTAGAAAATCGTGAGGAGCTTGTGACTTTCTGGTAAGAAATGTACCAAACTGTGACGTCACACGAATTTTCGAGGCACTGTATCGTCTTCATTATTTATTTACGTGAGAAAGAAAAATTTGTACCTAAATCTATCTGACTCTAATTCGTTTTTTTTTGTCGTCTACCCTATTGTGAGTAAGGGGCGGTATACCTACATATTTCCCATAATACAACTTAGTCCAGTAATTTTAGGCATATTAAACCCTCATCTGCGGAAAAATTCCTAGTGGGCTAAATTTTTGTATTGTAAACCTTTATCACGGCATTGTAATGAAGAAGTGAAAAATCGACAATGATATCGTCCCGGCTAAAGAATGCAGTAATAAAGGTATATACAAAAATTCAGCCCACTAGGATTTTTTCCGCAGATGAAACCTTAAATGACTGGTTTACTACAGAACTGGTGATAGGACTTCTTTCATTTTTTTAATGAGGCTACCAGCACGTAAGTACAGGCAAATAATGATGCTAGTCATATATGGAGTCTATAAGTAGTACAGTGGTGTGGTGACCTCCCTTTATCTTGTATGAAAATAAATGTGAATTACCCACATGAAATTAACGCTTCGTTTTTTCAGTTTCAATACTGATATATTTCACTATATTACATTTTCCAAAGCGGTAATTTACTGTAAAATATTTCCTTCTAAATTTCGAGTATTTTTAGTAATAATAAATATAGATCCTTTTAACGGAACTGTCATCGAAACATATCTAACAGATCGAAAATAAAGCTTTTGTGTGAATGAACGGTGTAGTTTTATTTTTAGCAAACCTAGAGTGGCTTTGTGCCAATAGCCTGCCGCAGTTGCGCGAATATAATTCCATATCAACTATTTCTCGATCATAAATATTTCTGTTAAGAATATCATTGGAAACGATGTTTTTCAAGAACCCAACTCGTTTGTTGCGATGCGAGCGATTTTCGGATGAGTTGAGAAAAAATACAGTTATCTTTAGGTACCTACATAATTTTTTAAACTGCTTTATGAGTCAGCCGTTCAATCTCAAAAGATTCATTGGCCAGAGCCATGATGGATCTAGTGATGATTGTTTTTCTCATTGGATCTTGATTTCAAGGTGGAGGTCTACTGACATTGTTTTTTTTTTCAAAAGAATGGATGGGTCCGACCCATGTTATATCTTATTCAACCTACATGATGTCTTTATGATATGGGCGATGCGAAGGTATCTTCACCCGCAGTTAGTTGTATATCCATTCAAGGATATTTATTATTTATTAAATTAATTTTGTGTTTTTCCAAATATGTAACTGCGGTACTCAGAGATATTTAATTACTTAAGCCGTCACTTAGTAAAGATTTGACATACTATTGTCAAAACCTTTACTAAGTGATGGCCTAATCATTATAATGTAATCATTATACCTGTCTGAGTGCGGCAGTCAATCTAATAAAATATTCATCACCCTCAGAATTCATGTTGTTTGAAGACAAAACAAATATAAATTCGCAGCTGTATCTGTGTGTACATGATTGTGTTATGGTAATCTTATGTTCAATAAAACACGGAATTATGTTTATGTACTTTATTAATATTTTTTTACAGTTGTCACAAACTACAGAACTGCGACTCTACTAGTCAAGGTATTTCGTTGGATCAAAATGCTCCTGAACCGTAATATATCAACATAAATAAAACTAACATTACAATTAAATTATGATTTATATTAATTTAATTTTCGCATAAATCGTCACAATAAAAGAATATTACATTTTAAAAATCTAAAATCATATACAAATAATCTCTCTTATTGAAACTAACAGACGAAAAAAAATCGAAGCTGATTTTTAATGGAAAATATGATGTCTGTATCACAATGTTATGGACACTTAGTTCCCCAGTAGATTCACTAAATATACATAAAGTTACATTTTTAAGCATTTTTTTTGTTTCAAGAAAGCAAAAGGTTACGTTATAAAAGCTTTTCTTCATATCTAAAGCTTCAATACATTGCTAGTCGCGCTTAGCGAATACCAAAATTACAAAATCCCACCGAAGGCGTATATCGAAAGTCTATTAGACACTGCGAACAAAACCTAGTGCTTTATTGAAATATTAAAATTTACCCTCCATTGACGCAGAACATAGCTTCTCTTTATCGGTTTGACTTGTACATTTATCATCAAACGCTGTTGGCAAGTCATAATTAATCAGTCATTTTCAATGAATGTTATTTAATTTTGAGCTGTCATAAATTAATCCATTTATGTGTCGTATTATTAGTCAAGAAAATAAATAAATTGTCAAGTCACAAATATAACACATGAAGGAACTTTAGAACTTTAGCCGTAGGACTCTTTTCTGCGGCATTTGAGAGGTAGCTAGGTAGTTAAGAATTACATCCACTCCTCTAACTACCCCATATAATAATATCATAAGTTGAATTATATATTAAAATTTAACGACTACTTTAGTCAAGTTTTAAATTAAAAAGTTTGTTAAACACTAAAAAGCGTCAATATAAGAGAAGCATGTTTCGCATTAATGGAATGTGCACATCTATAAAATATATTACAATTTAATATCATAATAAAATTAATACGAATTCATTAGCACACTATAGTAAGAATTAATAATAAAACGTCCATCGATCACACTGAACACAAGAATTGTGATTTTATCAGAAATATTTACTTGTAACTAGTGATGGGCCTGCCACCGTACTAGTGATGTTACATGATTTACATCATTTTTGTTTTTCACGAACTAAAGTTTTAATAAAATATCAATTCTTGTTTGCACACAACATTCGTCTTCAAATGTACCATTTTTTCTGTCCATACGTGTTCGTTGTGATTGCGTATTTTGAATAATAATAAGATGTTTTTAAGTATTTTTGAAAAAGTAAGCTTTATAATGTTGTAATGACTTAGAAAATGTTCTTAAATAGCAAGTTAAAAGTAAATATTGTCATAATTAAGTCTAACATCGAAGCACCAGTTTAATTTACTACACAAAGAATAATATAAAATGCTTTTTTCGAAATATTGGGCCATTCAAAACTCGACAGAATAAGACAAGCCGAAGACTTTCTTTACAATTTCCCAGCTAAGTTACAAAAGTTATCTTAATATACATTTCCAACAGTTACTAAACTCCATGGTTTTTGTCCCAAGAAAATCTTTATTATTGAATATACTTATCAAACAACTATCAGTTTAAAACAATTGGACATAAAAACATGTCTCTCCGTACAAACTCGCCAAAGAAATTGATCGCTGTACACGAAGACATTTTTTCGTTTTTCATTAATAAAGATTTTCTAATCATTAAGATTGCACCACAAATTACAAAATTAACTGATCACTCTACGAATTCAAAGCATATTTCTGACTCTACGGACTTCAAACAATCGT
Organism: Diarsia rubi; assembly: GCA_932274075.1. Taxonomy (NCBI): domain Eukaryota; kingdom Metazoa; phylum Arthropoda; class Insecta; order Lepidoptera; family Noctuidae; genus Diarsia; species Diarsia rubi. The sequence continues at coordinate 17,915,015 of OW026417.1, read as the reverse complement.
CAGATACAGAATGACACGTTCGTTCGTTGATGATTCGTTTAGCGATATGACATCACTAGTCCATCATTTGTAATGAAAAAACCGTAAATTCAATTATTAAACGCACACATTTCAAAATACCCAATCACAAGGTCCGTATCGTGTTGCACGTAGTGCGTTGCCAGCGAGCGCGTGCGCGGTGAGGGGCGAGTGTGTGGGGGGGGGGGTCGCTCTCACGGGATCCAGCCGACCACGTAGCTGCGGCTGCGCGTGAACTGGGTTAGCCGTCGGAGGCGACCGCCTGTAATGTGGAGACCAGGTGTTATTGGAGGTTGTTTCTCTTTACGTTGAACTGACAAAGACAAATGGTCCATTTTCAGTCCCGGTTTCCACCAAAGCGAAGGCGAGTTGAGCGCAGAGGAAACGCTTGAGAATCGACATCGGTTGAAACCTACATCGTGTGTCTCATCTCTCTTGTGGTAATAGGGTATTTCACCAAAAAAATCTAATTACTCCAGTTTTCCAAAAAATAATGTACACGTAAACAAAAGATGAAGACGATACAGTACTTCGAAAAGTCGTGTCAAGTCGTGTGACGTCACAAAGTTAGTACTATTTTACCCAATAAGTGCCGCCAAAAGCCTCACTCATGATCTGTGACACGTTTTATTTTCGTAAATTTTTATTAATTTGATAAAACAAAAAACACGTATCCAATATTTTTCGATAGTCTAATAGACGGACTACTTAGATTTTTTTTAGTGGAATACCCTGTTACGTCGAATCTTGCACGTCCCCGTTTTGTTGAAAAAGGTACCTCTTGACATTGGAATATGATGGCTATATCGCGTGGTTTAATGGATTCTGCTGGACGCATGAAAAGGTGCGTACTCTTGAGCTTTATGAAAGATATTCTGATTAGATAATAAATAATCTTGTGACAATGCTGTACTGTAAGCATGAATAATGTATCTGAATATAAGAGTAAGTCAACTTTGTCTTGTTTGACTCAATATATTCAAAATAATAATATTTTTTCTAAATAAACTAATGCATATGACTAACTAGGATGATTCTATTTCTTGATACTTACCTTAAAATTAAAAATCTATTTGATACGAGTACTTACTAAAAATTCTTATTCTAATTAAACGTAGAAATGTCAATTTAAAATCTTAAGTTATGCGAGTAGGTGTGTGCAAATAGCATAATGAAAAGTGAGTTTAGTATTTTTTCACAGTATCACTAATAAACTACAAAATAAATTATACATAGATAAGCGTATTTGATTACTCGGCAAAGCATTAGAGGTACAGATTTAAAATAATAAATTACATAATAGAGATACATTAGAAGTCAAATACTAAATACAAAGTTATAAATAAATACATAATTATTTAGAAATAAAAATATATAAGGTGTAGTCAAGGTAATAGCGAAGCATTTCTGTGTTACTTTTTTGTTGTTAGAAATTAAAACATAAACGGCCTTATTACAAAAGTGGTTAAACCTGGGTTTAACTTACACTTGGTTTATCTCGCATGTCGTCTCACTTCGATAATATTCAAAAGAAAACAAAGTCTAAGTTAAAGCCAGGTTTAACCACTTTTGTAATAAGGTCGAAAGTGTTTATTGTGAACCAAATGGAATGTATAAGGTTTATCTTGTTACATTTAAACTTTTTTCTTTTTTTATATTTAATCTCCCTGATTTTTATATTTCTTAGGGGAATGGGAATGGCATACATAAATGGGTATGCATGGAATGGTGCAAACATGCTATACACAGGGGTAAAATATGCTTGCAAATGCACAAAATGCCTTCGAAGCAAGAGTGAGGCATCTCTGGGGCACGCTCGTTCCACTATGTATATACTTCATTCTTCGCTTTCCTCATCAGGCGTTTTCATGAGGTCAATTTATAGCAGGCCCGTTTGGCTTTTTTTTGCATAAAATAAAATATTTCAAATAAGGTAAACCGACCTTCCAGCTTTCTACTGCTTTAAGTTTTAAAATGGAATCACATACAGCTGGGAAAGCAATCTAATATTACAAAGCATCATCAATGTCCAGTCTTATGTGAATTTCGAATGAAGATTTGTCTAATTAATAATCAATTTGAAAATGCCAATGGCATGTCTAATGATATGATATACGAGTCGATTTCAGCAGATTTATTAAAAGAAACAACAGCTACATTGAGATTGTCTTTAAGATCTTTCGGCAGCGCAATAATGAATCACAAGAACAAGGGCAAAATTCTATTACATCTACCATCCTTACTGAGTCTGGTAGATTACAGCCTTATCCCGCTCTTTAGGAGAAGAGTTGAAGAAGAAGAAGAGTGGAAGAAGAAGTGGGAATGCTGCAACTTGTTTTTTTTTTAAATTATATTATAAGTAACTTAGCAAATAATTTAAGAATAGTAATTTTAGAATAGTTCAGAAGGAAAAGATTTAATCTAATAAAGTTTAATATTTTATTAACTATTTTTGTACATCTGTTGAAAACGACCCTCATATATCAATTTAATGACATCAAATCATAGTACAAGAGTTATAAAACTTACCACATGCGACAGTTCAAGGCTCTAAGCGCTGTTCTGGCTCCGTCGCTGCTGGCGTACTGTAATGCATACACACCGAAACGTGTCACACATTTATATACACGTATTACACATCACCGATATTCGCTAAATTGAGACTTGTGTTGCAAGATAATAGGGGATAATATTGCATGACTTTAGATGGATCATTTTGTATTAAATTACTTACTGCGGTACTCAGAGATATTTAATGATAACTTAAGCCGTGACTTAGTAAAGAATTGACATACTTTTGTATGACAAAACTGTCAAAACGTTTACTAAATGATGACCTAAGTAATCATTAAAGCTCTCTGAGTGTGGCAGTTAGAATTTCAAGCTTTGGGGACAAATTAAAATAATGTTCTAAATATGTTTTGTTTAACAGAAGTTAATAGCAAATGTTAGATCTCAATAGAAGCAATAAACTCCGCAATAACAAATCTAAATGCAATCCAATTGGTACACCAAACCAATCTAATAAGTCTTCAACTCAAACGGTAGTAAAAGTTTATATTTAGCCCACTTGAGCTGCCATTTTCATATAGCGAACATCGGTAACGTTGTAGGTTCATTTAGAAATAAATCATGACAAAGGATACACATATATTAACAATCAATCATTTCAATCAGTTTCAAAACACAAATACAAAAATTGGAAATTGAAATCCATGCTCATCAAAATCTTCGTTTCAATGAATTTTAGTATCAGAACTTCATTCCGCATACAATTGTTAGTAGTCACAACCATGCGTGTCATACAGTTCAGGAAAAAAATATATCTTTATTTATGGTTCAAGTTAATAGATGCTAAACAAACGTTTATGACTATCCTGTCGCAGCTGGGACCCCAAAGCTTCGACGAAGGCTTACTAAGCGATAAATCTTGATTAGCTAAGCCTTTGCGCTGTGAAAAACCGTTATTACCCGAAAAAATAGCACGGCACTATCGTAATTGGCTATTTACATTCGCGCCAAAACAGATGCCAGTTTACCAATTTTTTTGCGGCCATTTCTATTTTTTATCGGTCTGTTCTACGTTCCCCTCACTAGAAATTAAATTGTTAACTGTTAAGGTTTATAGTAGAAAACACATCAAAATATATTAGTTTCGTTTTTAAATTGAGATATTTAAAGGATAGACATTGAAGGAATTAATGTAGAGAGTATTTTAGAGTTATATAGAGTAAACAAATTGTTATACTAGAAATATGGCACTTATGGCGTATTTTGCCGCCATTTGTCATATCGACTAAAGATTTATTTTGTGCAGTTTTATAATAAAAAGGATTATTGAATGTTTTCAGATGTGAATTAAATAAATATCTGAATTCCAAACGTCTTTTGTGACATGTACAATTAATGATAATTTATTGAACCTTTAGCCTATTTGCGTATGGTTTATCTGACTTTATGACTCCAACCCTGATTTTACGTGTCGATGCTTTATTTATGTATTATTTTCACAGATTTTTTTCTTTAAAGCAGAGGTTCGGAATATTTTTGCAGTCACAAGTTCCCTACAATAAAACTGCACGTTCGTGAATAAGTGTAAGTGTTCACTCAATCAGCCGGCATTATAAATAAGCTATAACAAAAGCGTAGTGTGGTTAATGCCGTGCCAACAATGTACCGTGCGCTGACCTCCTCGCCTATTGGCTACGCGCCCCCTTGGCCAGTTGATTAAAGAATCGGAACTGAAGTCGCAGCGTTAGGTCTTTCCGTACTGGAATGGAACAACATATCTCTCAACTACTGTTTCACACATGTGTCTTATGTATCGTCATGTGAATTTGAACAATTTTGTGCCAATAAATTATTTTTTAAAGTAAAGCTTCAAACCTAATTCTGCTTCTAAAAACTGAGTCAAGACAAAAATATTTTAATCTGTAATGTTACTGAATATAAAAATAAAGTGTCTTAAAATATGACTAAAGGAAATGGTTTTAACTAATTATTTTAAATTATACATTACAAAGACAAGTATGAAACGTAAACGTTCATGACTATGTTTAAATTAGACATATTTATGTGCACGTTGTACCTTCAAACCTAAGGAAGCCCTAGAAATACAGAAGCGAGGATAATCAGACGACACACAGAAATCGGTACGCTGTCATAAAAAAAACAGTCGTTTAAAGACCTGTACGCCAGGCAAATCTGTGTTCATCAGATATGGTATAACTCCCCGCTTCTGTATATGAGTGTTCTATTGATACTTTTGAACGTAGTTTGCATGTATTATTGTTCGAATTCACATAGAACTGTGTATAAACATCTACAAAAAATAGAGATAGGGGGGCACGCGGTGTGGTGTGAGTTGCAATCAGTTCGTCACTACTCACGAGTGCGGGTTGGGGTTTACATCGGGTGGCGCCGCCTTCACAAATCGGTCCACTTCCTCGCCGGTTGGCAGCGATACTTTATCTGTATTCTCATCTGTTTTGCCTTCCTCTGTTACCGGTGCTACCGGTTCGCCGGCTAGACGGTCTTCGGTAGGCACCGGTTTTACTTCATCGCCAGTTATCGGTTTTTCTGTTTCTCTAGTTACCGGTTTTTCTGCTTCGGTAGTTACCGGTTTTTCTGCTTCGGCTGTCACCGGTTTTTCTGCTTCGGTAGTTTCCGGTTTTGCTGTTTCGGTTGTCACCGGTTGTTCAAGTTCAGTAACTGGCTTTTCTAAGTTAGTAGCGACAGGTGCTTGAAACCCATTTGTCAAAGATTTGTCGGGTAGTAGTGGTCCGTCGCCTATCGTAATTGAGGTAGGTCTGTCGTCGTCTGGTTGCGGCTTAGCTTTGACAGTGAGCGAGGTCTCGGTATCAACCGGTTCGGATATAACCGGTTTTGGTTCTTCTTTGGTGGGTGTGACGGCTTCTGCGCTGGGCGGCGTCATGTTGAAGAAGCTACTGTCGATGCCGACAGCTGGCGGCCTGCCGCGAGGTCGGCGCAGGCTCAGCGACACGCTAGCCTTCTTTAGCACTCGGCAATCTGATTGCGATAATCGATTTAGTTTATCGATGTATCTTGTGTCTAATGGGTAATCGATATCTCGTGACTCGATGACTGACTGATTGACTTTGACTTTGACTTTGATGGTTGATAAGACTTTTTATACAATGTACCATTTATGATCCAAGTTTTAGCACAAATGTACAATTTATGACTTGTATGACAGTTAACATCAAAATCATTTCTTCGAAATGAATACAATCCAAAATATTTTCGAGGTATTAAACAAGAGCATTTTGAATTATTTTCATGACTGATGTATTACTTTCTTGACTTGCATTATACACAATACTGTATTTTACATAAGACTACTTAATCGATATATTTCAGAAAATAATAACTGCAGTTTTCAGCCGCTTTATCGCTGACTCGCATTAGACACAAGTAAGTGTTACAGTATGTTTCTCTCTATGTACAGATGTATATTCTCCAGTGGTTTCCGAGTCCTGACTGTTAATACAAGCTGAGGATGGGCTGTTGTCGCAAAATGCGCCATACGTGCTTATGTAGGCGTGGGTGAGTGTGTTAAAGTCGTGGTGGCTTGACTACTATGTGTTTACACTGATATGTTGATTATATGTACCTACGTTTTTTAATTAGATAGAGCGTAGCGAAAAGTACAATAATCATGAGCAATTTGAATTAAACTAAAGCGTAAAAAACTGAAATCCTGAAGTACAGTTCAGTTGCAACTTTTACACTGTATGTAAAGTTATATGTATTGTTTGTTTAGCACAAAGATGGTCAAAACTTAATCTTAAAAATAGTTCTGGGTCTTTTTTAAATTAATTCAATATCAGCGAACAACAGGAAGTAGGTCAAACAAACACCACAACTATACGTTTGAGGACATAATGTAAAAGTAAATGTTTACGACATAAGTGCCGGCGCCGGGCAGTGCGGCCATCTGTGCAGACAGGCTAGTAAGAGAGGCTACATTAGACACCACAGCTATTGGCTATGACTAATTTATTGGTATCTACAGCGTTTTCATATTTCGTATGTTTTTGAGAAAATTTAAAATGTTTATGTCATGCATGACATAACATCACGCCTGAAATCCACGAATAATTAAGGAGGTGTACAGTGTAGTACACCCACATTTAGCCAGTTATGTTTAAAGCGTGGATATACGTGAATTGGCCTTTTTTAGGATACATTAAAACCATTTTTTTTTTTGGGTCTTTTTCTTCAAAAAAAAATTTATATTTCTACACAATCTACTAGAGCATATCCTCTTCACTTCAAAAAAACTAAAAATTAAATTTAACAATCATAAATAAATATGCAAAGTAGCCTCTGTTTTTGTAACTAACTTTAGAAACTATCAATCATAGGATCTTTTTATTGCCATCAATATTTATTATATAAAGTCATGCCGAGGGATCTTTCTTAATTATTTATACGGATTTATTTTACGTTATCGCTACTCGCAAATCACGTAGCTACTACCCCTCTGGCGCCCAATAAATCGGTTGCGGGAGGGTGAAATGTCAGTGGGTATATCCAGCTCTAAGTAATCGGGCACAAATCCAGACTTCGCGGCTGCTACCGAGATATTTCTGATGGAAAACCCCAGTAACACACTTTGCTTGACCTCATGCTCTGTAGTCTCGCTTGAGACTACTAGTTCTACGAGGCTGTTTCTCAAATAACTTTCAAATAATTTCACTTTTGAATCTGATACAATGAAACGATATAACTATTCATTTGAGCATTTTGAAGTTAATTTACAAACTACATTTCATATAAACAAATAGCCAATAGCTTAATACATATCTGCATGTGTCTGAAGAAGCTTTGAAAGTATGTTTACAGATGATAACAATCAAATGATATCATTGTCTATGAATCAAGTAACTCGGTGCTTGAGCATGTTACACGGCATAGTGAGCTTTGACGTTCCGAGTTAAGAGTGAATGTTCTATGCAAGATAACATAGTGAACAACATTTTTATAGATCATAAAGTAGATATAAGTTGATGTTTTTGAACATGGTAACATTTATTACTATTTGAAATTGCAACGTCATCATCTCACAATTTTCGTAAGAACCTGTAATAAAACTGTTAAAATTTTCATCTTAAAATAACTCTTCTGTTGCGATGAGCTTATATTTACGCATTATCCATGTTAAAATATACTATGCAGTATTTATTTAACATATTTTTCTTCTTTTTATTCAGCAATAATCATTGTAAATTGATAGCTAAAAAGTGGTGTAAAGAAGATTGGCAATTAATTGTTAAATTATTTGCTTTATTTCTTCAGTTTCATCATTTTATGAAACAAAATTTTACGTTATATCCCGTTCCATGCTAAGAATGTAAATTTAAAAGAGAATAAAACCATTATCTCAAGCGGAAATCCTTTACCAAAACCCAATAGCAGCCCAGATCGTCTTTGCACCATTTCCCTGTTACGTATGGATTACATACCAGACAGATACCGGTATTTCGTCGCATACCCCACAAATACGCAATGCTCGTAATAAACGGAGCCCTAACGTACGCCAAATCGCCTTTCGAGGTAATATTCGAGGTAGATAATAGTCTATTATTTACTTTGCTTTTTGTTTCTATCCTACTCATCCTGCACAACCACTTGCACATTTCAGGATTTACTCATCATTATAAATTTAGAGCTGAGCAGGTGGCTACATACAACACCATTTGAGTTCATCGATACGTAAAAATATCTAAAATATACGACTTTTGTACAATCCATGTTATTTTCTATTATAATTATAACTCATCGCCCTCGGACTCCACCCAGAATCATGTCAAATTCAGTTGTAAACAGAACATTGCACAAGTGTAGGTCCCAACGAATACACCAGATACCCGCCTAGCACAAAATCCCTTGCTGATGTGGGACTCACTTCTGTCGATGTTCCTCTGCAGATGGCTGGCGATCCTGTGCCTTGCGTCGCTGTACTCCAGGTGCAGGCCGAGTCGCAGCAACGTCGGGTTCTGCTCCACCAGGGACGTTATCTCCATCTCGATCTTGTTGCCGAGGACTTGCGACCGCTGTGAGATGAGAAGATGGTGTTATTATGAGAAATTATCATGAAGTTGTATGAATACTTTGTACCATCAATAGCGTAGTTAACAAAAAAATCTAATTAGTCCGTTATATAGATTTCCAAAAAAATGTTGGACACGTATTTTTTTTCTTTTTTCATGTAAACAAACAATGAAGATGATACAGTGCTTTGAATGACGATATAACGCTTTACAGAGTTATAATCAAAATCATTATTCATTTTAATCCCATTAACTGTTTCTTGAAATACTCATTTAATGGATATTTTAGTTGTTGACACTGTCCTGCAAATTGCAAAAAAACGTCAGAAAAATTTAATTTCGCGGCCACTTTACGCTTCTTCCGTATAACTTTATTGATTTTATAGTCCGCCTTACGAGACTTGTCTATCAGTAAAATCGACTCAAAACCCCCCAAAAGTGACCTGGTTAGAAGCCCGGAACTCCTCCACGGTGTTAGTATCGAGCAGCGCCTTGACGAGCTGCAGCAGGCCGGCGGGGCTGATGAAGTTGGTCTCGACGTTGACGACCCGCAGCGCCGCGTTGGCGCGCAGTGCGTCCGCCAGCAACGCACTCGTGCGGTCGTGCAGGCCTACGTTCACCAGCGACAGCACTTCCAGGTGAGTGTTGCCCTTTACTGCTTCGAATAGCTTCTCGAATTTCTCGTCGCTTATGTTCTGGAGGGGAAAGGTTTGGTTAATATTTAAAGTAAATAACATCACAAGACATCTGTGATCCATGAAGGGTTTGCCAGAAGTGTGTCAAATAGTTTTTTTTTTTTTATAAAAACGTTGCTCCACTGTATCGTGGGTGGGTGGTGGTGTCACCCACATTTAACCAGTTATGTTTACGTTCCATGGAACGGGGTCAGCCTATTGCCATCAACCGAGCACATATCTAAAACTCCGTAGTGCTGCTAAGAATTCAAGATTCAAGAAGAGATTAACCGACACAGGAATCGAATCCTCGCAGATCTCATTGCTCTGCAGTTGCACTTATATGACTAAAACTAGCGGACGTCACGCGGTTTCACGCGCGTAGTTCCCAGTCCCATGTGAATGCAGGGATAAAAAGTAGCCTATGTCACAGACGACGGACGACGACGACGTGTGAATGTGATAGTGTAACTTCCCAACGGTAAAATAATTTTTCAAATCGGTCCAGTAGTTTCGGAGCCTATTCGTTACAAACAAACAAACAAATCTTTTCTCTTTATAATATTAGTGTAGATGTAGATTATTAAGCTGGTAGTCAAGTGATGGGCGGCTTCTCTCGAATATCACAGACGTTACAAAAAAAAGCTTCGCCAGTCTTAGCCGCCTTTCAACACATGCGTACGCGGGTAGTTGGCATGCCCATATATTTTACTACTCTACCTTCATGATATTTTATTGTTATTTGTTTTGTCAAGTGTAACACGAAGTACAGAACAATTATGTCACGCAAGTGTATCCTAAGACAACTTTTCACCAAAAGCCCATGAAACTCATACATGTTTGTTGAGATTTGCACGTCTCTAGTTCTAGTTTTAGAGGCTTACCTTAATATTATTCCAATTGAGATCAGTGAGCTGCTGGTCATTCTGTTGCACCCGCGTGATGGTGTCGTCGGGGTCTGTGTCGTTGGGGGGGTCCATGGGGTACACCTGCAATACACAACAATACAGTTATTACCATACTAGGTGATGCCAGCGGCTTCACCCGCTACAACTCGAAAACTATCCCACGGGAAGATACAATAGGGATAAAAATCAGGTTATAAACTATCTGTGTACCAAATTTTATCCAAATCCGTTCAGTAGTTTTTGCGTGAAAGAGTAACAAACATCCATACATACTTACAAACTTTCGCGTTTACAATATTAGTAGGATCAGTCATCATTAGGGCATACAAAACCCGATTTTAGTCACATAAACACCGGGAAAAACCGATTTTACTACGGGTCCGAAACCTGGTTCCGCCTGTCCTAGTAATCATCACCTACCTAGCCTTTTCTTAAGTATGTTGGAATCGACTTCTAGTTTAACTGAATGCAGCTCAATAGTTTAAACCAGAGAGCCTCTGCCTATCTGACCTACATAACCCAGTTCATCATCAGCCTATATTGTTCCCACTGCAGGGACTCAGGCCTCCTCTCTAGGAAAAGGATGGGCTATAATCCACCACGCGAGCCCAGTGCGAATTGGTAGATGTAACATATCTTCGAATTTTTGGTTCTGAGATTGTTTCCTCACGATGTTTTCCTTTACCGTTTTTAGAGCAGTGGTGACGAAATAAATTACACAAAGTAATGCGCCTACCTGGGTTCGAACCCACGACCAACTGTTCGTAAGTCGGGGCCGCAACCACTGGGCCACCACTGCTCAACCCAGATAGTACTAGTTAATACCCCCCCCCCTTGGTAGGTCATATAGGTGATAAAATGTCAACGCTCTTGGGTCAATCATGTTCTGAATTCATGGTAAAAGTTTCCGCGTCGATGTTCCTTACAACATTGGCTGAGAAACCTCAAGCTCAAGAAACACAACCGTTTAAATACACATTTCATTGAACGCGTTTTTGGGAACTGCGAACCGATGGCTTTATTATTATTATAGCTAGCCTATGTTGTCCCACTGCTGAGCAAAGGCCTCACTCCATTGCTCCCAACGGTCACGATTCAGTGCAACGTCTCTTCGATTCTCAAGGAAGACATTTTGTTTTTATTTTCTTTTGTTTTGTGTTACTATAACTATCTAAAATGTTTAATTGTACAAAAACACTAAGCCACTGATTTTCCACTCTTAGAGGGATAAGGCACTGATTCTCTTTACTACAGGCTATTGTGTAGCCTATCTAAGAGGACAGTACCCCCACCATTTTTGTAGCATACAAGAGTTATTTGTAAAGTGCAACTTTTTAATTTTTTTCTTTTTACTGTATTCACTGCAACACCTCTTGTGCAATAAAGTATTTCATTTCATTTCATTCAGTTCGTCCAGCCATCTCCTTCGTGGTCTGCCACGACCTCGCGTCACTGTTTCAGGGCACCAATCCTGAGCTTTACGGGCCCACAGCTCGTTCGGCATGCGACAGACCTGTCCTGCCCAGTACCACTTAAGTATGGCAGCCTTTTGAGCCACGTCAACAATTTGCGTTTTGGAGCGCAGTGTTTCGAACCCAATCGGTTTATTTTACGCCTAAGATACTGCTCTCCATAACATGTTAGTAAACCTTGAGTTTGGACTTTTGGATGTTAGTCAAAGACCAAGTTTGTGCACCGTAGGTCAAGATAGGGAGAATACACATGTCCATTAGCTTTCGCTTCAGAGACCGATGGTTTTAAAGTTTGAAAATGTAATACTCAGTTGCGCGTAACAGCTTTGAAAAGTACGACTTCACATGCAAGAAAAAATAAAGCTGAAATAATTTCACTATTAAATTAATTGGTCCCGCCATTCTTATGCTAAGTAAAAATGAGTATACCTTAGATTTTGTGGCCTTAGTGATGCCATCCCAGCCAAGTCCGACGGGCTGCCCCTTGTTGAGCAGCGACGCGTGGTACTGATCCTGGTTCATCATCGAGTGGAACCCGAGGATAGCTGGAAAACAACACACAACTTGTTGTAGTACATCTTTATAAACATGTCAAGGATGAATGGGATATTGTTGACATTATAACAATCCAGTGGAAATAGACAGGTTTATATAAAGGTACAATCATAATAATATAACATCACGCCTTTAATCGCCGAAGGGTTAGGCAGATTACCTAATCATAATAAGCTTATAATGCTCCCACGGCTGGGACACAGGACTCTTATCTATGGAATGGAATGGGCTATAATCCACCACGTGGGACCAGTGCTAGTAGGTAGATGTCACATGACTTCGATTTTTTTTGGTTCTAGGACATGCCAGTTTCCTTTTCCTTACGATGTTTTCCTTTACCGTTTTGAGAGCAGTAGTGATGAAATAAAATACACAAAGTATTAGGTAATGCGCCTGCATGGGTTCGGACCACGACTTACTGCTCGAAAGTCGGGTCCGCCACCACTGAGCCATCACTGCTCTTTCTACGTGATAGTATACCCAGATTTCGCCAGTTATGTTAAGTCCTATGTAATACTTATTGCCATCTTTGCCGGTTCTGTCCATACTTGAGGAACTAGGTATCACCAAAAGGTTGTCCACTTTCTGTTGCCAGCGCATACTCAAGTATTTCGGACACATCGCTCGCAGGAACCCTGACAGCCTAGAGAAGCTAAAACACTAGGAAGTGTCGAAGGGTGGGCGTTTTGGGGGGCTGTCTCTTGTAAATTAAGTAAAGTAAAGTAAATTTTGACGTTCGAAAAGTGCGGATTATTAGCATAGTTTGAATAAATGAGTTTTGATTTTGATGGTAATTGCCAGGTCGACGGAAGATCACGCGGTCGCTCACCTACCCGCTGGTCAGACCTAGTAAAATCGCTCACTGGCCTATCAATAACCAAGGCTATAAAGACTGCCGAGGACAAAAATACGTGGAGAAGCATAGTGCATCGGGTGATTAACACTTCAAGCTAGACACGACCTTCAGCAATGAAGATAACAACTAAGAAGAAGATTGCGATCAAACGCGCACAAATCCAGGTTCCGTATAGCTGCTACTAGAAATACTTGATGGAATAACCCAACAACACTTTGCCCGACCTGGGAATAAACCCAGAACCTCACGATCAGTAGTCGCGCTTAAGACCACTACACAAATGAGGCCGACAAGTGGACAGGTAATGTATCTGTCATATCGTATTGATAATTCTCAAAAAACAAAAACAAATTAGATGACATATTATTATTTTGTTTTTTATTTTTTTAAACAATTTAATTTTTGTTTTTATCTTTTTGTCACTTTTCGTTATTATTGTTTTATTAATTATTTTTAAATTGAATGTGAATTATTATCGTTTTGAGTTAGTTATTGTTTTTTTTTTATATTTTACACATGTTTTTGATGGTATCTTTTTATACTGTTTATTTTTCAAAAATTTCTTCGCAATGTATATTATTGTTCCGAAATAAATAACTTGTTAAAATATATAGGTAGGTGAAGACGGCGCCAACTCTACTCGTCAAATCTAACACGCTAACGTGTTGTGCCAAATGTTCGTTTACTTACATGATTTATAATTTATTTTGATGTTTGAATCTTAGTTATGACCGATATTGTTTAGGGCTTGAATGAAGGATTAACGAATGTTTGCCGTCGAATAGAAATCTAAATTTAGATTCATGGTCACTCTTGGAAAACTAGGTAACACAAAAACGGTTACCACATCTGATAGAAAAAATCTGCTGTTACATAGGACCGTTGCTTTTTTTTAAATCAAGTGATGAAACATTTATATGTTGGGGGCTCAGAATCATCACTTTTTACCCGATTGCGGCGAAGCCCAAAAGGAGGGTTAAGTGTTTACCTGTGTGTGTCCTAAACGGATGAACGGATTTGGATAAAATAAAAGTCGTTAGATTTGTCTTGGTAGCGCGAGTGTCACTGGCCATATAAAAATCTGCGAAGTATTTTACGTGACTAGTTTTTTCGGTCGGGATTTTTCTCCGTTTTCGCGTTGGTGTATTACACATTGTAATAGCATAAATATCACATTGACACAATAAGTTGGACGCCTATTAAACCCAGCAGTGCGTGGAACAAGGCTACGAATCATCATGAAATATAGTAATTATGATGAATGTATATTTATCGTTGTTATTGTGAACAGAAGATTCTAGAATAAACAACAAAAATAACTATACTGCATTCGAGACAGTAAAAATGTGAAGACAGCGCCTCATTTCCGAAAGCTATTTGCATGTCAGTAGAGACTAGTATTTCTAGTGATAATTGTTTTGACAACACTACAATACTTTGTGCCACAAGCGATCATTTTACTTTTTATATGAAGACGTAAATTATCCAATAATACCACCAATGAAATCTAGAAATAAACTGATGCTTCTCACATAATAAAGCCAACAAAATGAAATGCATCATTCTTCTAACAAATTCCAGTTTGCAATAAATTATGTAATTTTTAATATTAAAAACTGTAAATGTTTTAAAGATGTAGGTTTAGACATAAAAACTCTTTGGTTCGCATCAACGAGTTGCAATGAACTCGAGACAATGCTGGCCGGTCGCCAGGCCATCACGATGGAACATATTGTCATTACAAAAGAAAATTTCCTGATTTCAGCTATCATAAATAATATGTAGTCTCGTAGATCTGTCGTAAGAGTGTCTCGTTTGCCGGTAACCGTGTCAGCCGAGGTATTTAGACGGCACAGAGATTATTACATTATGTGGTACTAGGTTAGCGAGCAAATATTTCGTTTTCATGACGTATTCTGCCAGAATATTGTAGCGTACTTCACATTCGCATGCATTCTCTGTCAATATTTGAATTTATGAATATTTACTAGTGTTTAGTAACTAAAACAATACTGCAATAGAGGTTATTTTAGACAAGTATTTTTAGATAGTAAGTAACCGGTTCTTGTACGTCGCAAACTAGTATAATTTATAGCCGATTGGGGTATATTACGTGCCAAAGACAGGGGATTTAGTGGTATGGCACAAATTGGAAGAAGCCTAAAGCTTGCAGTGGACTGGAATAAGCTGGGTTCTTAGACTGATTTAGGTAGCGGCGACGGGTTAGTAACCTTATATCTATGGCTTCCTTAGCTTCGTAAAATGAAATATTGAAACATTTTTTTTTGTAAGTGTTTATAGTATAAGTCAATGATGAGAATGAAAACCTTCACGGTTTTGAAACCAAAATTTTGAAGGCAAATTGTGTAAGTTATTATTTTTTACTATTTTTTAAATAAAACGTTGCCGCACACTAGGAATTTCTCCTGTATCGTGGCTGCGTTTACAAACATTTAAACTTCACATGAGTTGTCCTTTTCGTGTGAACACCATGCTATCGTGCAAAACCCTAGTCATCCCGTTTAAGTATTCATGGGAAGTTTATTTAAATGGAGCTGCTCACATACATTACTGCAATGTAATTTTCCTTGTTATTCACTATTGTTTCAATAGTGGGAACAGATAGAATAAATACCTGCCTAATGATGCACTTAGGAGGATGCACCAAGTTAGCTCGTAAAATTAACATTCCATTTTTTTTTTGCAATTCAGGTCAGTGTCGACTAAGAAAATTTGAATTAGGCGAGCTGTCTTGCCACATCCCTCTCAAAGAAAAGGTACTAATAGTGACAAAGTGTGAGGCACTGATAGTGTAGTGAACATCGGACTCCCAAGTCAGAGGTCTGGAGCTCGAACCAAAGACATGTAGTTGAGGTATCTCTGATTTTTAGAATACATGAGCGTTATGTTTCGGTAAAGGAAAACGTTGTAAAGAAACAAGCATCCCTGCGAGATATTTATCGACGACATTTAAAGGCAAGTCAAAGGCCCTTGGGACTCTGATAACAGGCAAGCAAGCAAGCACTAGCCACACGATAAACAAAGAAGTGACATACCAGCCAAGTCAATGATCTCCTCCTGCGAGGCATCAGTGAGCGCCTGCTCATACTCGTCGCCGAGGTCGATGGAGATCTGCTCGTCTGCATCACGCTGCTTCTCAGGCACCGGTGGCGGGATCCACTGGAAATATAGGCGTAGCATGTTAGTCAAGTCAATCAATCAATAGCAGTCCACTGCTGAAAGGCATAATTCGCTTTAACGCATCATATGCTTAGACTTTTCCCAAATATGTTGGGGTTGGCTAAATACTGGTATTCAGCTGCATCCGGTAAGACTGGATTACCGGATGCAGCTGAATACCAGTATTTTACATGGAGCGACTGCCTGTCTGACCTCCACAACCCAGTTAATACTGGGTAATACGATGCCCTTTGGTAAGACTGGTTGTCAGACTTTCAGGTCACTGACTACCTGTCACGACTGCCAAAGATCTATATTTGGCAGTCGGGACCAACAGTTTAACGTGCTTTCTGAGGCACGGAGGAAACTCGGTACGTAATGGGCGTTCACCCATCCACAGACCAACCTAGGCAAACGCGGCTTAACCTAAAGATCGACCCGATTAACTGCTAAGTTTTAATAGTTGAGGTATTTATGAGCACAAGTTCCAAATACAATAGGCTTAAAATCAACCAGAATCTCCTTCAAGTCTTTTCTCTTGGTACACATGGCATAGCATAAAACTACTACTGTTGCAGGTAGGACTGTTACTTAGTTTATGCAGGACTTACTCTCCGCTCTGCTCATACCCATACAAATAATGACCACTGTTTCATTAAGAGTATTATAAAATGCACTGCATGTAGCATTAAGTACAAACCTTAGTGGTTTAATAATGCTATTTTATATAACAAATGTATTAATTTTTAAATGGTAAATAAAAATAAAAAAAAATAAAAAATGTCGCATCATGCAACTTACCATAGTGTCTTAAGACGAAAGTCTATGACCAGTGTTTGCCAGTGATTACATACGGGACCGAAACGTGTTCGCTCACAATGGGCCTCATCAGAAAGATCAAAGTCACACAAAGGGCAATGGAGAGCTATGCTCGGAGTTTCTTTGCGTGATCGAATCAGAAATGAGGACATCCGCATGAGAACCAAGGTTACCGACATAGCCCGAAGAATTGCCAAACTTAAGTGGCAGTGGGCAGGGCACATTGCTCGCAGAACGGATGGCCGATAGGGCCGGAAAGTTCTGGAGTGGCGACCGCGAACCGGATGACGTTGCGTTGGAAGGCCTCCCACTAGATGGACCGATGACCTGGTGAAGGTTGCGGGGATCCTTCCTGCCCTTGTACCATTCTACTTGGGTTCGGTGTAACACATTTTCTTCTTCAATTCTCCCATATCAGATGTCAAGGCATCATTTACTCGTTTCTCTTTCAAATCATACCTCAAACAATCCGTCCATCTTTTATTTCCTCTCCCTCTCCACCAATCTACATTAAAGCTGGCTTTTGACTATGGGATGTAATATATATTACATCTTAAGCTATATATTACATCCCGCTTTTGAGATCGCATGAAGTTTATGTAATCAAATGTCTATTAAAATATTAAATGCAGTTTAAGTCAAATGCGCCAAAGCACCAAGCTAACTAATGAATTCACTAATCATATAACACTTATCAATATGTAAATAAACCTTGAACTAGGGAACCTCTGCCTACGCCGACGTGCCTTTTGTCGGCCTCGGCTATCATAGAACGGTCTAGTAGTGATTCATAGGTAATTAATTCAGTTATAACCTGCACTAGTTTCTGTTACCGTGACTTTGAACTCCGTTTTAACGGTTTACCACTAAACTGCTGCTACACGTTTTTTCTTGAAAAGGGTACCGTAACGCTTTTATTGGAACACCCTGTTTATAAATTAATTTTGAATTCCTCTTCTCATGATTATCTGCCTACCCTTTTTAAACCATGTTGGGCGGCTTCCAGTCTTACAAGATGCAGATAATTTATTTTTGATGAGATGTCTTACCGGTATTTTACATTATAGCGACTGCCTATTTGACGTCCACAACCCAATTAGTTACAAGCCAAACTTCTAATCAACAGGGTGCATGGCTTGGTTATGTCATATAACTTCAAGTTTTTACTTCAAAAGGGTAATAACCCTATTACCCTTTTGAAGAAACGTATTTTTTCTTTTATCACGTAAACAAAATATGAAGACCGTGTCAAGTCGTGTGACTTCAAAAGCCCCTCATGATCTTTGATACGTTTTATTTCGCCAATTTTTATTAATTTGATAAAACAAAAAACACGTATGCAATATTTTTCGATAATCTAACAGACAAACTAATTAGATTTTTTTGGTGAAATACCCTACCTATTCTTTTTCATAGTATGCCCAGCTTTCAACATACCTTTTTTCCACGTACAACACCAGCGACAAAAGGCTTGATCTCAGGTACGTCCGGTGTCTCCCGGGCTTGTTTGTTAATGTGTTCTATGAGCTTCTTGCGGTTTAAGGGCCCCGTGGGACCCTTATCACAATCATAGTTGTTACGTTGGTCTGGTGGCAGGAAGTTGTCCTAGAATGAGTTATAAAGGTTTAATTAGTATTGATAAGATTTTTTGGAGCATGATTTACAAATATTTATTATGTAAGAAGTTTAATGGTGTGTGTGTGAGAAGTGGAAAGAAATGGAGGAGGCCTTTGTCTAGGACTGGGACAATATGGGCTAAATAATACCATAAATGTTATAAAAAACATTAAGTTAGTAACAAAGCATATTTCCACTATTTTAAGATTTAATTAGATAAGAGTTATGAACTTTGACCAACAATTTGAAAGTTACGGGTCATTACTGAATTTAAATTTAATAAGCAAAAGTCTTAATCATTAGGTTTCTTTGTATAAATTATTTACGCTTAACATTTACATCAACGCATACAATTTACTACAAGAATAAAAACAATGGTCATAGGAAAATGTTAAAAGTCAATGCTGAATAGTGAATGCTATTCAAAAGGTCTCATCATTTCTGAATAACAACATAGATCATAAGTTTTATTATTTTCAAATCTATTAAATAAAATTAAAGTGTTGGTTTCTAATTCCAAAATAACAGTTTTTTATTGAATTTATAAGAAAGTATTTATGGTACTTATCATCATCATCATCAATTGAGAGGATAGACCTCTCTATTGAGAGGGAATGGGCTTTATGCCACCACGCGGGCCCGGATTGTCACAAATCTTCGAATTTTTTGGTTCTAAGACATGCTGGTTTCCTCACAATGTTTTCCTTTACCGTTTTGAGACCAGCGGTGATGAAATTTACACTAAGTTATGATGCCGGCCTGGGTTCGAACCCACGACCTACTGTTTGTAAGTCGGGGCCGCCACCACTGGGCCACCACTGGGCCACCGCTGCTCGTGGTACTTATAAGAAAGACAAATTATTTTTTTAATTTTATCTTTTTGTTCCAGCTAATCTCCGAAACGCCAGACTTTTTGGATAAGACTTTTACTGACATATAGCTAATGTTATAAGGTGTAACTTACGCTACTTTAATTTTAGGGAAAGATTAGGGTTTCATGCAATAAAATTCAAACCCTTAAAATGATTAACAGTAGTTTTTTATAATAATATCAGGCAGACAAAGATTGCAGGGCACAGTTAGTATAGGATAAAACTAATCAGTAGATAAAATAAACTGCACCTATTATTTATAAATTAGAATTATTATTACACTAAAGTGAATCATGCTCCTTTTTCAATACACAGGTAAATAGCTATTTAATTATGTTTGTTTATCAATTCACTGATAGCTACACCTACCCTGTATAGTTGCAACGATGATAACTTCTATATCATAATCTGTTTTCAATAATGTCTCCTGATATTATAGTAAACCAATAATAATAGACTTTTGGTTACCTTGTGGTTATTTTGTTAGCATTAAATGATTATGTTTGTGTTTATAAGTGTGATAACCTAATTCTTATATACATTTGATTAAACAGTGGCATGATTTTTTGAACATTTGATATGATATTGAGGTGAATGATTAAATATTTACTATAGTAAGTTTAGTTACTTTGCATTTTATTTAAAGAATAAATGTCTTTTTTTATTTAACAAACATGAAAGCAAGCTTTATAAACACAAGATAGCAGGTTGGAGTTTCACAGTTACATGTCTACAAATTCATACATATTAATTCTAGTTACAAATGACAAAAACAATACTCCCTTTCTGATGCAGCTGGATAAAAATAGACTAGCAGACAAATTAGTAGCACATAGAACAAAAATGAAAAACAATAAAATGTTGAATGTTACACTATTAGTATATTCAAATATATGCAAAGAAGTCTTCAGCACACAGAAATGCAGGGAAGCAAGACAAATTGATAGCAATTTAAAATAATAAAGAGCAGGTAATAAGAATTTTTGTTTCATGATGCATTATCTACTAAGAAAACCATTTATAATATTTATACATCAGTAGGTTAATTTCAAACTGTAGTACAATTTTTTGCTACCAAGTTCTTTTATTTTAACAAGACATGTTCTTAATTAATTTATTTATTTTTTATTTATTTATTGGCCTATCTACAATTGTTATACTGCTTATCCTAATAATACAAACAATAAGATACAAGCATAGTGTACAATATGGTGCAATATAGACACAGCATGCAAAGTAAAAAAAAACTAAAATATAACATAAAAATTACAATACTCGTGCAGAAATAACACTTTTAACAATAGTGGGTAGCTTTAGGAATAAGTACAGTAAATACAAAGATGGCAAAAGTTAAAAAAAGAAGTTAGTGTTGATGGACTTGGCGCTTGAATTTGTGAAGTGTTGTAGAAAAAATATCTATTGATTCATCGCAATTATTCAGAAATCTTAAGAAGCTAGTTCAACCTCTTTTCTCTCTAGCTACAGCTGTTTTTTGGGGATGTTTCAAAAGTGCTGATCGTCCAGTCTAATTTGTATAACTACCTAACTTGTGATTAGATTTAGTTCCATGCATTTCATTTGCTCTATGTCTGTATTATATAAATAAATAGGTAAAGTTCAGCTCAGCTATTTTCACAAACTTACCAAAAATCTCAGGACATGCCATCATGAAATAGCAACTTAACTCAGATTAACACAGGTAATTTAATTAATTAATGAAGGTTTATAAAAACATTTAACAAAAATCTCTCAGGACATAGTTCTCCACAGAGTTGGAAACCAGCCATAGTACCTTATCCATAGTTGGATATCCATTTATAAATTGTGATAAAAGAAAATATTCCACTTTAGTCAGCCATAAACAAACACATAATTTTTCAAGGCAGACACTTCTGATAAAACCTCCAAGGTGAATTGTGAGAAGTATATGGTTCAACAATGAGGCATATAATTTGTGTGAATGTTAGCAGTATTATCCAACATAATACTGTGGCATTCAATATCAATTGACTTGGCTGATGATGTTAGCAGATTGAGAATGTGGGTAGAAAATAATTTGAGAAACATCGTACATTGTTATGAAAATTATTTTAGTTGGTTTCACATTGCAAAAATGGGAGGCTAAAGCAAGGTTTTGTGGTGCAATTTTTTAACAGTTGGTAAAGTTCATTGACTGATACTGATATGGCTCATTTTTCTAACAAAGCCTGTTGTTTCTGAAGATGTAATATACATAAAATCACTTTTGGGCCTGGTGATAAGGATATTATTCCAAACTAGAGCACACAAAACAAGTAAAAACTTTGTTATCTGTACAGATTGCATAAATAAAAGGAGTTGACTCACATCTGGATCAACCTCCTTGGCCAGCATGGTAAGTTCTTCCTGCGACAGCTTGGATAGCAGCTCGTCGACGTCCACCTCGTCGTAGCTGGACAGCTCTCGCCCGAACAGCTTCGCTGGTGTCGTCATTGTCGTAGTCTTCGTCGATGACGATTTCTAAAATCACCAAAACACTTATTTTACCAAACTATTTCTCGCACTGTTTGAGGTTACTTTTCGATATAGACTGCACTAAATAGCGACCATGAATAACATTATCGCCCAAGTTACATAAGGAACACAATCATACACAGAGAAATTGAAGATAAAACATCATATTTTACAAGACACTTTCGGCGTTCACCACACCCACAAATTAATGAATGACGACATTTTTAACACTGCACAGAGCTCTTATTTTATAGTTAAGTTTAATTCACTATTGTTTTTATAGTAATTGAATAAAAGTTAGCTTTTTCTTACATTTTAAGAGTAAATAAAACTTTTTGGTAACAATGCTAAATACAGCCAACGTCACAAGCGCCCTCTTCCAATGACAATTTTACACTAACTAAAAGAAGTTTAAGTTAGAGCGAGATAGGAGTAGGTAATTGTTAGCGCTGTTCATTGAGGTTTGAAAGAGATAACAAAACTCAACAACACTCGTCAGTTCAACAGGGAAGGGATTGATGGCAAGAGAAAATAAAAATGATTCGACTCGATACCGGTTTCTTATCAAGGCGCTAAATACAAATAAACCCAATTATTTATAAAGTTTCATCACTAAGAAGAAACACTAATACAAAACACAATTAAAACCTAACTAATAGTTTTTAAACGGTTTTTTAAGTTTAAATACGGTTTATTTTGTGTAAGTTTGAAAATTAACTGAAAGTTTAATACGATCAAATGAAACTAGATGCTGAGTTTTATATAAAAGTTTTCGTTTTGCCCTCATATTGATATGCAATACAATACAATATGAAATCGTAGAACATTCTGGAACACCACTCCGGTAGCATCCAGACCCTGCCCTAATATTACTATACTCTTTGACACAGGGTATCGATGCTACCGGAGTGGCGTAATTTATCGTGTTTTGTTAACTTATTAACAAATTGTAATCTAGGTACATAATATACATAATGTTACTGAGTTTACAAATACCTACAATTAGTTTAAACGAGGAAATTAAAGCTGCCTAAAGTGAAAGCGGGAATTAATTTTGAATAATGTTATTGTAGTTCTATTAAATTTGTAAAATATATTTAGCATACGTTACATTAGCACCGTTGCATTTCCAAGCGCCAGGCTTTAGGTATAGGTTGTTGTCTAATTGACCTTCAGTATAATTATATATAAAGCTGTTAATTTGGTACCTACCAACTTATACCGTTTTGTACGTAATTTACTGAATAGACCGTACGTCATAGCCCTAGATATGCCTAGGTACTCGACACGTCCCCATTGCCTGGAAACGTTTTATTATCCTTACCTACATCCAGCGAACCAATTGCAGTTATACTCAGGTGTATACGACACACATTTACCTAAGGTCTAACGTTTCGTCAGTTCTCTCGTCGCATGAAATGACGTGATTTTTTAAATACCTAACTATCACAGCTAAAACTGTGTGTATTCGTAAAACATACTTACAACTGATGCGACCAAGTTGTTTCGTGACGAGTGCGCTAATATTCTCAACTATAATGGAATGATTACGTCACATAGTGTACTCACCATACCAAGCCTATCCCACTAGTTATTGAACCTGTGACCTTTGTAATTATAGCAAACATTGTGGCAACTGCATTATTATGTACAGGGTGAACTAGTTGCGAGCTGTTGTATTATTTTGATTATGCAACGCTGCAAATTGGAAACTGATAAGTTTATCAAGGTCAACTTATGCAAAAAACAAAGTCGGCGTTGATACAGTCTGGCATCATCGATGCAAATTGGTTCTGTGATCTGTCTAATTGAAAACTACTAATTAGATGAGGCTTTGCCTGCCATATGATACATTATTGGCAACCCCTGAAGGATATACGGGCTAAAATATCAATGGGAATACTGTTGGTCACATGAATTCGGCCTCTTTTGGTAAGGTTAATTTAATTTAGTACAAAAATCACATTTATAAGTCAAACGAGATATCAACAAAGCGTGACTGTACATTTTGATGAATTTGCTGTCACGAAATCGTCATTATGAATATTAGGTATCTTGAAATATCATTATGTAAGAAGAGATTTGTTTTGATAGAATAAATTTAGGGTTAAGGTCTCGAAACTCACGCTTAAAAAAAATAGAAAGGATATCGTTTTGTTATTCAGTCATGCATGGTCACGTTGTCAAAATACCATTACAGATTGTTATCTTGAGGTTATTCATGACCATAACCAGTCATTATATTAGCTAGAAAGAATGTGACTTTTATACTTAACTAGCTTGGGCCAGCGGCTTCACCCGCGTGGAGTTCGATAATTGTCCCACGGGATTATACTACCGAGTAGAATTATCCCATGTGTTAATCCAGGTTATTAACTATCTGTGATCAAACATCCACAATCGTTCAGTTGTTTTTGCGTGAAAAAGTAATAAACATCCATCCATCCATCCGTACATACATCCTCACAAACTTTCGCATTTATAATATTAGTAGGATAAGTGGCAGGTTATTAGACAGTGCCATAAATCCCACTTTAGCATTATGCCTAAATTGTATTTTATAACGGACTGGTGTTAGTAACTCCTCTGCGCCAAAGCGTATGTTTTGCCCTGAAATGTACAATACGAGAATTTCTTCTCAATCTTGCAAAAGTGTGCAAAACCAAATCCAGCAAGCTAGCCCTATTAACCTATTTACCTCAATTTGTAATTGCATATTTGGTCACTTGAGTCGAAAATTAAATCAAATAACCCACCGATTTTCTCCTCTAATTACACAATTTAGCATATTTTCACAATCCCGGAAGGCATTGCTATATATCAACATAGATCGTTCTGAAAACAATACGCTCATTCAGTGCGTTAATTTGTAGTCATTACCAAGCATACAATGCAATTAGTGCTTTATGTTAAGTATACCTTATGTATACTGCAAAAACGAGAGAAAGTGGAAATGTAACGCCAGTGAACTTTTATTAAATTGTTGCAAAAAAAAAATCTTATTAACATGTGTAAATCAACGTTCTAGTTAGATTAGGTACAGCAATATGCAATTTAGCACCGTTACATACATAGGAAGACCGAACATGTAGTGATTGATCTGAATCGATAAACGTTTGTTCCTGTTGAGCACGCGATGCTGCGACCGCTGGCGTCACGCCAGTCCGCTATAATTGGTGGTCGCCACACTAGAGACAAGCGGTATTCTTAGCTGCCCATTCGGCCACTGGCCTTCCTACTGATACAAATGTTATTCCCATGAAAAATAAATAATAATTTCAGTGCCATGTGCACTTGACCTAGTACCCGATAGGGATGTCTCAAACACCTCCAATAGTATATTGTCAAATGTTTTAAAAATTAAGGTGAACAACCTCTTTGGCCATTAAAAATATTTTAACTGCGTCTTTTGGCATCTTAAAAACTAACTTCAGAATGACAACCATCGTGACTCTAAGCATAAAATAATGTACAAATGATGATTAAGACTCAAAGTTGATTCAATTACTTCTTGACATGGATAATTTGCCGTATGGTAAACCACATCCAGTATCCCCAGTAATAAGGGGTGCAAGGTTTGTTTTACTCTTCGCTGGAATTATATACGGTAGAATCAAACAACGCAGGTACGAGGGTAAGGAGGAAATATGGCGCGAAGAAGAAGCAAAAAGAAAAATAATCCGTGACAGGGAACACGCTATTATGAAAGCGCGAATAGCGAAGGAGGAAAGCGAAACTGTTAAACTTCTAGAATCAGGAAAATTGTTTGATCCTCCAGGAGGAACTTCCACTGAGGAAGTTAACAAACCATGTCCAATCAAAAAGCGATACGACGATGGTGATGATGACTAATTGTTACTTTTCAATTGAATTACAGCAATTTTAGAGACAGAGGAAGTTTTTTTCATTTAAATAGGTGCCTTCATAATTATACATTAACATAATTTAAAATGATAAATACTTATATTATCCATAGTTAGATTCCATATTTTACTTACTAAACGTCGTAATCGTTAAGTTATAGTGTGCTATGCATATTTGTAATGTCAAATATCAAATCGTAAGTAACCGTGATTA
The DNA here is from genome assembly GCA_932274075.1 of Diarsia rubi. NCBI lineage: Eukaryota > Metazoa > Arthropoda > Insecta > Lepidoptera > Noctuidae > Diarsia > Diarsia rubi. The sequence goes on along the minus strand of OW026417.1, from coordinate 17,888,898 downwards.
ACCTAACAGAAACGTAAATAACTTTTAAACTTTCCAAAGTGAGAAACTTTTAGAAAGAAAAGCTATTATCTAGTTTTCACCTATCCATAGCACATTCGCACCATTGTAACACACGTAGTGTCAAGTATATTTAACATTCACACGAGATTGCAACACTTTCTACTGATGTGGATAGAACAGTAATCGACAAGAAAACACGTATGTCGTTCTAAGAGACAAATAGTTACCCACGAGTGCTCTCGGAGCCGTGACATTGATTTCGGGTAAAAAATAAAGGTATCATACTATTACGTCATGCCTGTAGTCGCTGAATGATTAGGCAGAGGTGTACCTAACAGCATTCCCACATTTCGCCAGTAATGTTTTAAGTCTCACGTAGTAGGAGGCGAGCCTATTGCCACCAATCGGACACAAATCCAGACTCCCGAGGCTGCTTATTTTTTATTTTATTTTATTTTATTTTATCAAATAGGAACAACAAACAGCTACATTATAAAATATTACACTATGATAAAAAATAAATTGAATAATAATGTAGCCCACAGCGCTGTTCACAGATTACCATTAATGACTAAAACTTAAATTGCTAGGAAAGAAGCTATTCATGCAAGACAGTTAAAACATAAAAAATCAAAAAAGAAGAAATATCTAACTATGCATTCTAAATTATGTAAATGCTAGAATATATAGATATAAATAATAATATAAATTAATCAATCAAAGGACTTAAGCGTCTCATACAACAAGTTTCGAAATTTGTGCATGGAGCATGTAAATATGTCTATGTGTTCGAGTTCTTTATTGTAAGATGCAGCCATTCGCCGAACTGGCGAACGTTCGCCGGTATTAGATCGGCAGGTACCTATTGCAAATAGCGTACCTGCACGCACCAGCCGTCTATGAACAGTTCTGGGGACTGCATAACACAGTACATTGTTCAGGTCGATACAGTCAAATTTGTCATTTACTATGTTGAACAGGGTCATTGCTTCTAATTATGAGAAATTCCAAATGGAAACAATCAATAACACTTTGACAGGACCCAAGAATCGAAGCCAGGTCGAGTGGTCGCAAGCGCGTATGCCGTACATCAGGCAACATTCAGTCTTGACCACTCGACCGACGGCGACGAGGCAGTCTACCTAGTCTGAGACTCTGAGGCTATTTTGTGTGACAATCGATGTGATAAATCGCCTTTCCAACATCATGTTGGATAAGCGATTGAATGATGATGATTGTTGTTGGCACCAAATGCATAAAGTTTATATATTTTTTTATCTGAAAAGAGTACTTAAATTTGTTTCGTTGGAGGCTTCTCGTAACTATAGCATAAATGTTAAAAATTTTGTAAACTTAAGTTGTAAAGAACCTGTCTTTAGAGTCTATTTAATATATACCTAAGTCTATTACCATGCTTTCATGGCGCAGCAATGTTGTTTTGTTTTCCAAACAACGTGTACGAGTGTAAGCTAAAGTTACCTCTGTTTCCGGTTACTGCAGTACGCAAATAGAGCTTTATTTACCGGTTGTTGTCGCAAGTTACCGGTTCTTGTGCGTTTCAATCAAAACAGACTCAGCAGCGAAAGTTTTTTTTCTCATATTGACATGATTTTTATTATGATTATTTTGTGTTGTGTATAATCAGCTACTTATCTGACTACCTGTAGAATAAAAACAATTTATTATATTGATATGTGTGTACTGTATTCAGTTTGGCCTGTGCTTACTTCATACTAAGTATGTTAAGAGTTTTAGGTGTTATTATAACATAACTATGCACCTTCCGTACGTTGTCCACATTGTGCCCTTTGTCCACATCATCACACGACAAACCACATTGGTCTTTGCCGAATTTTTAAAGTTCCTTTGTTTCGTAATCTTTTCTAGGAATTTATTTTAAACTAGCGGACGTCACGCGGTTTCACCCGCGTAGTTCCCGTTCCCGTGGGAATACAGGGATAAAAAGTAACCTATGTCACCCGGGGATATTGTAGCTTCCCAACGGTGGAAGAATTTTTTAAATCGGTCCAGTATTTTCGGAGCCTCTTCGTTACAAACAAACAAACAAACAAAAAACAAATCTTTCCTCTTTACAATATTAGTGTAGATTATTATTATTATTAGTAGGTACCTATAGATAATAACTTGTAGACATTATAAAAAAAATCCGTAGAAAATCTAGCGAAAGACCCCAGAGCTAGACTGACCCGACACTATACCGAAGACATCCCGGATGTCGGCCTGTACAAGATTAGTATGGCTCTGAAACAGCTTAAATACAACTTGGCATCGGGTGATGACGGAATTACATCTGAACTTGAAGGCGGGTGGTACATATACCGGTCCTTATGGCAGAAGCTGTTTGATCGTCATACTCGAGGGGAAAACGCCTCAGGCATGGTGCAGGGGTGTGGTGGTGCTCTTCTTCAAAACGGGTGACAATGCCCGGTTGAAGAACTATAGGCGCGGCTCATCTCACTTCTAAGCCATGTTTACAAGTTGTTTTCAAGACTCATCACGAATCGTCTTGCACGCAGGTTTGACGATTTCCAGCCACACGAACAAGCCGGGTTCCGAAAAGCCCCAAAGGTGCCAAATCGACTACCGGTACATCGAGGTGTTGAAATGTTTGTACAAAAACGCCACCATGTCAGTCCGACTTCAGAACCAGACCTCGGAACTTATCCTTCTGTAGCGCGGTATGAGACAGGGAGACGTCATATCTCCGAAACTGTTCACCGCTGCACTGGGGGATGTCTTCAAGGTTCTGGATTGGAGACGTCTTCTTCTGTCTATCAACGTCGAACGCGAGTACATCACTCACCTTCGGTGACGATATAGTGGTCATGGCTCAAACCATAGAGGACCTCACAATGCTCGATGAACACAGTGAAGCTTCCGAAAGAGCGGGTCTTAAAATGAACATGGACAAAACCAAGGTTATGTTGAATGTTCATGTAACACCCACTCCTATCAAAATCGGAGACTCTACACTCGAAATTGTGGACGATTATGTCTACCTGGGACAAAAGGTCCAGTTGGGTAGGTCTAACTACGAGAAAGAGGTCAATCGACGTTTGGCGCAAAGGTTGAGGCGATAGATTGTTGCGCTACGTGTCGCGGGTTCGAATCCCGCACGTAGCAAATATTTGTATGACTTACAAATTGTTGTTTCGGGTCTGGATGTTATTTGTGTATGTGAGTTGAATAGTTTGTAAACGCACTTACCTACGCACCCACGACACAGGAGAATAATAAATAGGTCATAGCAAGGTGTATTATAAAATGTTGAGAAGCAATCACAGCCGTCGAAAACTATTAAGTATATATTTTAAATCAATATTCAAAGTATTTAAATCCGATATCCTGCCTCACAGCATCACAATCGGAAATTATGCTCACGGAATTAATAATTAATTTGTGATTCTACATGCGCAGTATTCATACACGCCATGTTAAGTAGGTATCGCGAAGCGCGACAAGACTGACAAATTACTGTGGGATCTTCTCCATTTTGTAATAATGGTGAAAGGACGAACTGTGTGTGCATGCTGTTGTAGTGCATCTGCGATTTACAAGATAGAGTGCTTGTGTGCTTGTGGTCTATGGCAATTCATGGCGCGTACACACGCGTCCGCTTTCCTTGTACATTTTTTTTCTTTTATCAGTATTTTAGGTTTTCTTGTCTACGTACAGTCGTCCAAACCAAAGGATTTGTCGCAGCTTATTAAATTAGTTAGGTAGGTAAGTGAGCAAGACCCTCTCGTGTTGAATTTAGTTAAAGTTGGAGCTGGAGTGTCACATTATGTCATTTAAAAAAAAAACATACCAATCGAATTGAGAACGTCCTCCTTTTTGGGAAGTCGGTTAAATAATAAACTAGCACTGTAAGTATTGAAATAAGGGTCAACTGTGAAACTCAAGATTGTATCATTAAAATATTACTTGACAATAAGCGTCATGCCTTGATGAGTTCCGTTGCGATTGCCACCAGAAAAAAACGGTGCTATTATTTTCTTCCCGCCTTTATTGAGCTTAAAAGTCTGTGTTCATTACGACGCGTTTATTCGATGGAAACACAAGCGGTCGAACTCGTTAGTTTTATATCGCAATATCGATCGCATAGGCTGAACTCATACGGACACGCGATTGCATTATTTTTCCTATTACCTAACGGCAGCAATTCGTGCATGCAGTTTTTACGCAGTATCGAGCATTTGAGCCTTATGTGACTGCTCTAATTGAAACCACTAATGAACTTTTCTAATGATTTAATGATCTCTGTAATCAATTCAGTGGTTGGGTAGAGAAACTTTTAGAAAACACTATAACAATAATTAGACAATAATAATAATTATTGTCTAAAGGCACGCAGTACCTACTATTATGTATTCCTATAGGTACCTATCTATATTATTATTGATATTCCCGCATTTCCCACCTTGATCTGTTCTGGTGGCCAAAGCTCGTTCGAGTCCAAAAAATCTATAAGGGTTCCGTTTTTGCCATTCGGCTTCTGAACCCTTAAAAGGACAAGATCGAGTCCACAGTTTAAAAGATTACATCTACAGTTTTCCACTTTTGAACCATTCGCGGAGGCAAAACTATTTATGTTAGTACGGTCTACTTAAATATTTTTACTAAAGAAAATCCGTTATTTGTGATTGAAGATTGGAATACGATAGTATTCAACCGTAAAGTATTCTCCCCTTATGTTCCACATCGTTAAGTACCAGGAAACAAAATGAGAAATTAAATTATATCAGGTCTAACTGTAGGTACCTACGTACTCGTAGTTCATAATAATTATCATAATACTCAGTTATTAGGTTAATCAAACTTGCGTATACAAGATGATTTTTTAGTCACCGTCCAAATTTTTTCTAGGCAATTAGGAATCATTCACTAACACCATTTAAAAAAAATCGCACTGGATTGTGAAATGGATATTTGAAGAACAATGGGAGTACAACCCTGTGCCATGTATGTAAATATAATGCCTTATTAGGTATTTCTCGTTGTTTTAAATACATAGGCCAACCTGTGTATGCAATAATACCTACTAAACAATGTTTATTTTAGTATACTTAACCTGTTTTCCTCATACAGAGACTAGACAGTCAGACGCCAAATAATTTGTGGTGAATTTGCATGAATTAGGTCGGCAAGGAATTATACTGACATTAATGATTAAAAAACGAACTGTATGTCTGTTCATTCATGAAATCATGACTTTTATGAATTAATCAATCACTTATGGTTAGCTATACAATAAAATTGTAATAGCGACGACTTATATAAAAATAATATGTCAGACTATCAGTATACCTATTCGTAGAACAGTGGTGGCCCCGAGGTTGCGGCCGGGACCCCGACTTACAAACAGTCAGTCGTGGGTTTGAACCCAGGCAGGCGTATTACTTTGCATAATCTATCAAAAAGGTGAAGGAAAATATCGTGAAGGAAACCGACGTGTCTTAGAACCAAAAAAATCGAAGATATGATATCTATACTCCATAAAAGATAGCTTGATCTCTGCGACATTATGTCAATTTGACATTCCTAGGGCTTCCAGGATATCAAAAATTGTCGATAAAAATTATCGACGTTTCGTACTATTATTGATGCTCATGTAACATACAGGGTGTCCAAGAACCTGGCGTCCAACTGGATTCCCACGATGCCCCAAGTTCTAACAGTACTCAGAAAAATATTTTAAAAAATCCACCCCATGTACTTACAGAATTATACTGATTTCAAAAAAAAAGGGGAAATGAGCACCCTGTGACATACTTTTGAATGCTGTGACTGCTAATGCTGATAATTTCGATATTTCTTGGAGGTTTTGTAATCTAGGGTATTGCTGTGTCTAAATAGAATGTAAAAATAATGTACTTATTGTACCATTTTAAAATAAAATATTATTTTAACTAAAGGTGATATGGAAAACTATTGAATTTCGCAACTTTGACCGACTGTAGTGTAAAAAAAATGTACCAAAATAGTATGGCAAGTGACGTCAAATTTTGACGCGTTTATTCCTCTTTTTAAAAAGGTATAATACTTACACATTAATTTGAAAAAAAAAATTTTTGATAATATTTTTACTCAACAACCCAATTTTTACGAAGTGCCTACCTACTAACGGTAACTGTCGGACCCTTTCTTATCTTAGAAACTGTTATGTTACTACTATTATTTACTTCGGTTCCAAGAGTGAGCAAGAAGGAAATACACACAGGTAGATGGGTTCCCAGTAGAATAAAAGCAAAGAATGTTAGTTTAAAGATATTTTATTACAATAAATGTTCAAAATGTTGACCACCCGCGGCAATACAAGCTCTCACTCTCCTTAAAAAGGACCGCTTTATGTTTCGCGAGTAACTTTTTTGACGTATCACCTGCACTGCTTGTGTTATCTTCTCACGAAGGTCAGCGATGTCATTAATGGGCTTCGCATAAACGAGCTCCTTCATAGTTCCCCAGAAAAAAAAATCCAGCGGATTTAAGTCAGGTGAGCGGGCTGGCCACGGGATTGTTCCTGATCGCCCAATCCACCTGTTCGGGTATTGCTCGTCCAAAAACTCTCTAACGGATACGCGAAAATGTGCTGGACAGCCGTCGTGTTGGAACCACATATCTGGTGGGGTCTCTTCTAGTAAGTTTGGCAAATCATTTTGAAGAAAATTTAAATATGATTCGCCAGTCAAATTCTCGGGCATCTCAAATAGACCAATAATATTCCCACAGAGAATACCGGTCCACATGTTCACTTTGAACCGGTACTGGGATCTATCTTCTCGCATCAAGTGCGGATTTTCCACATGCCACTCGTGCAAGTTGTGTAGGTTCATGTAGCCATCCTTCTTAAATGTTGATTCATCTGACCACAAAATTTTGTCGATAAAGTTTTCGTCTTCTCGATGTTTTTGCAGGATTGTTTCACAAAACGCGACTCGGCTCGGATAGTCTCGAGGTAAAAGACTTTGCACTCGCTGTACGTGGTACGGATGATATTCTTCTTTTTGGAGAATACTGTGTGCTGTGCTCTTCGGTATCCCCGTATCAGCTTCTATTCCTCGCACAGAGATGCTTGGATTTGCCGACACCGCCTCTAAAACTTCATCGCGTATGAAGTCATTTACGGGTCGTCCTTCACCAGCTACTTGATTGGGGAACCGCCCGTCACATAGTGATCTGTGCACATTAATGAAAACTCGATGGTCGGGATATCGCGTAGCCCTCGGATACCTTTCTCTGTAAAGTCTCGCTGCAGCTCGTCCATTACCTCTACATTCTCCATAAATGTAGTGCATATTTGCGTATTCTTGCGGAGTGTAGGTCGCCATGGTAGCACACACAAAACACAAACTGTCCAAACACAGGCAAAGGTCGTCGTAAAGAGTTCGTTTCAAAGTCCAGAGCACAAAGAGTAATCGAGTCCAATAAACAAAGCTTTAAATCGTAGTACGTGATCAATGGTAACAATAAGAGAGAGGTGCGTAGTAACGGCAGGAGGCAGTGACGCGTACTGACCGTACTGTTATCCTAAATAGCACGATCCCAGATAGCGTCACTATCTATCTCACTCGCACCTCTAACCTTTTTCTCCCTCACTCTTACCTGAATAATGGGGTACCATAAAGAAGAACCAGCAAATCGCAAAGATAGTTTCTGTCTTGCTCCCTCCTGTTGTAATAACGAATCACTATGGTGAGATGCATGCACATACCGTCCCTTACGGTCTAACCTGTTTTTTGAGAGGCCTGTTGTTATTTTTATGAGCATACAATAGTAATTCTTTAGAGGTTAGATTCAATTCGTCGTAAATTTTTCTTTCTAAGAATTCTGTAAGACATCGTAAAAATTGGGTTGTTGAGTAAAAATATTATCAAAAATTTTTTTTTTCAAATTAATGTGTAAGTATTATACCTTTTTAAAAAGAGGAATAAACGCGTCAAAATTTGACGTCACTTGCCATACTATTTTGGTACATTTTTTTTACACTACAGTCGGTCAAAGTTGCGAAATTCAATAGTTTTCCATATCACCTTTAGTTAAAATAATATTTTATTTTAAAATGGTACAATAAGTACATTATTTTTACATTCTATTTAGACACAGCAATACCCTAGATTACAAAACCTCCAAGAAATATCGAAATTATCAGCATTAGCAGTCACAGCATTCAAAAGTATGTCACAGGGTGCTCATTTCCCCTTTTTTTTTGAAATCAGTATAATTCTGTAAGTACATGGGGTGGATTTTTTAAAATATTTTTCTGAGTACTGTTAGAACTTGGGGCATCGTGGGAATCCAGTTGGACGCCAGGTTCTTGGACACCCTGTATAATTGGGTTTAATTAAGAAATTGGATTTTATTTATTCACTATTATTACCCAAGATGATTGAGATTTAGACCAAGTATGTACAAATGTAAATAATGTTATGATATTAAAATATACAATAAAATTAAAAGAAAAATTCATTTTAATTTTAGTTTTATTTAAAAAATCTCGATAGGTCTGTGGTTGCGATGAATCATCGCCCATCACTAATTAGGTCGGCATGCCCATAAAGTATGATATTGACAGGTACTGTCTGCAGTACTATGAAATTCAGTACCTACTTCATAGGCGTGAATTTACTGACAGCTGTCGCAGAGATCAAGCTATCTTTTATGGAGTATACCAACCCGCACTGGGAACATTATAGGCTGATGATGTATTCGTACGCGTAGTCTTTCAACGTTCTGTGAATGCGTATGGTCATATAAGATTGTTTCCAGCTTGAAACATTGGCTGAATTGGACCTAAATGGGTGGTTATAATTGTTTCAAAATACAGGATAGAAGGGACAACCCTCGGTACGCAGTCCAACTCGCACTTGGCCGGTTTTTTTATGTACATTTTTAAATTTGTATATATTAGTTGAGAGAATTTCTAGTTGTAGTTGCGAGAGGTCGTGCCTATACGTAAAAGAGCAGCATTCGCGCATGTCTGGAGCAGGCTCCAGTTATTCATAACTCCCGTTATGGACACCTCTTGATATGGACCACACTGCCATATTAGTGCACTCGATTGACCAGTTCTTTAGTTTGTTTCATCTCTTTTTACCTGCACGTGAAAGTTCCCGTGTCTGGTGCTGTTTTGAAGACCAGTCATTTTGTATAATTTCTGTAAAGTCTAGCTTTTACTTTATGTATACTAGGTAGGACCAGTGTTGGTACGATTGGACATTGAAAATGGTATAATTATTTAATACCAGTTATAGGAGAGGCAGAAAATTAACTTCACTGATGTAACAATGAAATATAATTACTTGCAATCTCATATCATCACCATTATCATATCAGCCCGCAATCACCCACTGCTGAGTAGGTATAGGGCTCCCCTTTTCTGCCACACTTCCCGGTTCTGTGCGTACGTAGGTACTTTATCCACGTTTTTCCGGCGACTTTGACGATATCGTCAACCCAACGAGCCTTAGAACGGCCCTGGTTTCTTTGGCCTAACCTTGGCCACTTGGCCGGTCAATGCCTTGCACCATCGGCCATCTCCGAATCTCATATGAAATGGTTTTATTCCTATAGCCCCCTATTTTGCTCTGCCGTAGCAGGGTAAAAACAAATTAACACCGCCAATCAATGGTCAGCCTATTTTAAGGAATAAAACCGTAAAGATTTACAAGGCGAAATACGTTTTCGTTTGCAAATCGTTTGAATAAATGTGCGACGTTTAGTGCATTCAACTGAATAAAAATTTAATTGAGCAATGGCGGCAACGTCTTTTATCTCCTGACTGCAAACTTGCAATTTTTTGCATGATCAACTCCGGGTCCCGTTACTTGCAAGTCTTCGAACCGGTTTTGTTCCACAGTGTACCATTATTTACAGCTTTTTGCGCAAAGGAAAAACGTGTCACAAAAAGAAATTAGTTTAACGGAAATGTCGACTGAACGTGACTCGATTGCAATCTCTTGAGATAGGCAGAGTTGTGACATAATTTACTTTTTTGACTTTTGAATATTTTAAAGTTACGTAATTTTGAAAGTTACAGTATAACATTTAAATTCATTCAGTTAATCGTAAAATAATAAAGTCCCGTAACACGATCAAAACATCCTTAGTATACGCTCTGCCAGTTCACAATGTTACAATTTACGGTTCTAAAGTACCTTAACTGAATGCTAGTTGCAACAAACGTCACAATTTTATGACATCAGATAGTTAGTACAGACCGTCTGTTAGAGTGGATATCGAGGCCACTGATTGCAACAGTTTGTTGTTTTTGAATAAGATGTAACTCAATGTGTTACCGATATTGCGTGCGCAGAACATTTATGAATGGGAAGAAGATAACGGAAATGATAATAATAGTTTAGATTACTGCTAAATAATAGACAGCTATGTTGTGTGTATGAATCGCAGTCGATTTCTATGCTGTATATATTTACTTACCTACATTATATCGCCCCCTTTTTTTTTTTTTTTTTGGTGGGTGTAAAATCATCGAATAACCCCTCCCGCTCTTGGGCAGAGCGAAAGGGAGTGTCAGACTTCTACTGACTAAAAACCACCCATGTTCCTTCTTCGCCCTCTATGTCGAGGCCGCGATAACCAGAGGACTACCCGCAGCCCCGACAGGCGTCGGCCCTTTCGGGCCCCTCCCATGTTGCTGACATCTCTTTGAGGCGCGCGTGGAACACGAACGCGCCGTCGACACGGCCTGTTTTCGTCGTGAGACGGACGGACGGCGAGTTAGCCCATCACTCACCGTCCACAGGCCCGCGTCTACGGTGGCCGGAGGTCATCGCGGGATTATATCGCCCCCTTACTTCAAAACCCAACTAACTGCACAATATATAGTTTGGAGAAAATCTTGTTTAAAGGTTCGAATCGTGAAATTTCTTTATGAACAACTAATATTGGGGAGGGTTCGTGAATTTTTGATTTCTTATTGTATTCATTGTTCGGGTGGAAAAGAAATTAAACTTAATTCTCAAAACAAGTAAGAAAAGTTAAGAATTGGCTTGATAAGTGCTGTAGATTAGTGTTTTTAATTAAACAAAATTTGTGTGTTCACCTTAAGAGGAATTGCTAAAACTAAGTAGAAATGTTTAGTATCTTTACTCAGTTAGCAAATTGTTATTGTTCATCTAACTTGAATCATGCCACAACAACCACTTAAACAGTGATTAAATATTTTACCCGGCGTAAAACATTGCTTACAGTGAAAAAACGTTGCTTTAACACACTATTGGGTCACTTATTGGGTTTTGTCTGTTCTTTAATAAACAAAATCTCCTGCTAAGTTACTCTATCTAAAAGCTTAATCCAGAACGGTGAACCTTTGAAAACGGATTTTACCAGTATGTAAATCTTGAAAAGGAGATTCTAGCCGTATCAGTAACTCATTTTTGCCTATGGGTGACTTTAGTTGGTTTTTGCTTTATGGGCACGTTATTTAGATACCACCTATACCTACATTATCTTTCTATTTAACTGGAACTGGTTTTCAGAGTTCAGGAACACATTTAACCTTTGGGGAATATTTTTTTTATTGCAGTGGAGGCTTTCAAAGCTTATTTTTTTTAAAAAGAAAACTACCGTACAAAAGCTATTTCAACAAAGAGGCTTATAATCACTGGCTATTTATATCTTGACAAATATTAAGCAACGCACTGTTGCGTCTTATGTAAATATATTATGATGTAGTTGGCATGGTGTACTAATTTCATAATAATAATGAAATATACAAAAAATATACTATTGTTATACAATCTCAAAAAGCAAGTAAACGACTAGCGTTTGTCGGCAATTTGGTATTCATAACAAATAACAATTTCAAAACAGTAAAAGTGCAATATTATAATTCAGTTGTTTTAAGGGTTTTTTTAAATACGACACACTGATTGCATTTTTAAATTCCAGTCAAATTACTAAACTTCCAGTAATTCCAGCTTTGTGTTGTAAAATCGACTCTACTCGATTAAATCGACTGATAATTATCAAATCGTTTTTAAAGTATGAACAGACGCCAGCACACCAAGTTTTTTAAGTTACCCAAAACTAAAATTTTCTCAACCTTGAACCTAATGCTTTAGCGATATGGTTGAAAATCTGGTAAAGTTTGACAGATTGTAGTAACTTGACGTGCTGGCCAGTCTGTATCTATTCGTTATATTTAATACGTTTATGAGAAACTGATGCACCTACACACTTCGAGGTATACATTTTCAATGAGTATTGGAAATTTATACATTATAAGATCCACATAAACTGGTTTTGTACTGCATGATTGGTCGTCATGCGTACTAATACCAACGTCTAATTCGAATCACTGATAGTTTCTGCGAACCGTAATCTTTTGGCTCGTGATCACAATAAACTATACCTACATCTACATACATAAAGATAAACGACAGGCTACTGCAATTTCAATAAAACCGATATAAACCACTTCCTTCATTTCATCTTCCTTCATCTTTACAGCTGTGTATCAAGCTGAGCAACTGATGCAGTCTACTTACACAATATTTTATTTTGACCTTAATAACACGAGTATAATCTTATAAACTACCTGAAAATCTCAACCTACACTAACAAATCTTATGATTTACTGTTTTCTGATACCTAAACATTCACAGATTTCTATTTATAAACGTTCAACAACATTATTCTACAGTTTGGCGTCTAACCTCCGCGCTTGCGCAGTGGTTATAAATTGAAAAGCCATTCAACTCCGACGGTCGTTAAGATTTTAATAATGTAATTTTTGCATAATCACTCAATTAAATGTGAAAATAGTAAATTGTGAAAAATAATTATACTAGCTGTTTGTTTGTTGAATATTTTACTAGTTTATCAGACTATAGATGTTAAGCTGAACGCGCAAGTCAACTAAAATTATAAAGTAGAAAAATTCACAACATAACTGTATATTTTTATGGAAACACCATAAACTCCTCACTGACTTAATTAACGGAGTAGGTATTAAAATGGATAACAATAGCCTCAGAACAAGCGGCTATCGTAAATCGATCAAATGTGTTCAATCGATTCGATACATTTCACGATACGGTCTCACGGTTCATTTCGTTCCTCCGAACATTATTGGTAGAAATGAAAAGTTTTATCGGTTTAGCGCCGTGAACAATTGCGTGAGGCGTTCCTATATTTAGAAGTAGGTGAATGAAAGGATCGACTCGCTAAGATTTTTTTGTTGTGCTTCCTTAGTGTACCGTTTAGTGTCGAGTTATTGTAAGAAATACACGTATTTTGTAAGCATTAAACGTCACAAAATAAGTCTAAAAGCTTAATTCCTACTTATCCTTTCTTTTCCAACATGTTATACTTTTCCTATTAGATTAGTTCACATAACACATGATAATATATCGTATTTCATTGACGTCAGCAGCATTGACCCCATAAATTCCATGGGCGGTGTCCTAATTATATATTCACCGTGTTAAATAAGTCCCCTTTAACCTAATTCACGGGGTCATAGCAAATTAAATTACAAATAGGTATATTGGCTGTTGTCACTGACACTAAAGAACACATAATTGAATGCCCAAATGAATGAGTGACCATATCGACGCAGAATTCAAATAGAAAAAAAATTGTATTTAGCCTGTCTATTAGGTATCGCTTATACAATTGTTTTAACTTATCCTCTACTTTTCTACAAGGTAGGATATTAGAAACAATATTATAAATTACATCATAAGGTTCTCCATTTAACAGTGTTACAATTTAAATCAACAACCATAACCTATAGTAACTAAAGTACTTATCAAACTCAAGTAATTTAATAGTAACACGATATCATTACTCGGAAATTACTTAACTAATTAGGTCCACTTACAGATGTAGGTGAGTTAATGGTTGTTAAGTATTTAAAGGACCATGCAATCTGAACTAAATCTTCAAACACGCTTATCGCAACGAGTGGCACAGATTCAGCCTTATTTATTTTAGTAACAGTTACTACCTACTTAGAAACGTTAACTGGATAACATTAGGTTTAAATCGAGATACCTACGAAAGTATGAATAGTTTATATAAATTCAATAAAGACTTACAAAAAGCACTACATGTTCAAAAAATGTTGTTGTCATATGTTTGGCTGCATGTTTGCGACATAATTATAGCACTATAATGGCTATGCAATCAATTTCACCGTGACATATTGCACCATTCCAAATATTTAAAGAAGGTACCAATATCCAAAGCACACGTCATGACGTCACACGCACGTGGCCGCCGGCCGTGACGTAAGCTAAATCTGTTTTGTTTTAGTTTTCTGAAATGAAATTGGCAACACACAAAATAAAGAAAACAAAATAACAAAAGAATAAAAACCTTAAAACTACCACTAAAAGAGTCAATAAAGTAAATTGGAATTTATCGGACGTTTTACTACAGTTTTATTTTTATTTCCTAATTTGATTGCTTTTCCTTTCTTTTCCAGGTTCCGTCTAAAAATATCGTGAATCAAAACAATAAATAAATCATCATTTAGAACAGATTCCAAGTAGTTAATCTATTTCGAGATGGTTGGATATTTCTATCCGCAATATAAATAATAGGATGGAGTGGACTGTGGACATTCCTTGCCTTGGTCGCGTTACTGGCGAAGGTCGTATCATACGCCCACACCTGAACAATAATATTTTACTCATTTCCTAGTCGCAAGCCCAACTAGGTCTAGGTGGGTTTATATGCCGGACACATTATTTTGTGTCTCATCACTTGGATTGGAGTTAGTTACTGCAAGAATGTAGGTAGATAAACAGCATGAAGCATGAAAATAGGTGAGATTTTATAATTTACAATAATAAAAAAACACGAGCTTTGATGTCTTTAGTCTCAAAATATATTTTTTTTTATGAAAGAATGCGTGAAGGTGGTAGGTACCAGATTAACGTTCAGCTATTTATTTAAATTGTACCAGATTGTAGAGCAATAATTATGGTAGGTACATCCTGGATTCCTCATATTGCATCATAAAGTTTCTATTGCGAACAATTTTCTAAAAAAAAGTACCTATCGATTCTTGTCTTCTTGATGGCCCAATGATCTCAATTATCAACAATTGAGGAAATTACTAGTCCAAATCCCTTCTAACCACTGCACATTTAACACAAACATTTTGAACGCATTTAAACTCGAATTTCGTAAAAACAGAACGCACATAAGAAATTCAAATTACGAAGTATTCGATATCCGGCGGCAATGGCAGCAATCAACATACGAGTACATACGTAGGTTTGGCCCATATATTCTTATTGACGCAATCTGGCCAACACATCGCCCTTGGACAGCGCTGGACCGTTGCAGTATTTTACCAATTTTATGGCAACCATCAGACACTTTTATCAAAAGATATCTAGGGAAAGTTGTAAGAAAACTCGGACGAAAGAAAGTTGGCATTTTGAACTTTTTAACTGACACTTTGTCTGCGCTCGTGGTTTGAATTCGGAAGCTATTCTCTGGCAGATCAGTTGTTTTTGTTTTATTTTTTCATTTTTAAGAAAGTTAGTTTATCTACCTACTTTAAAGGCTCGTAAAATATCATAAATGGAGGTGAAATTTCAAGCATTATTTTACATCAAGATAAATGACAAAACTCTCCAACTCTCACTGTTAGCGATGCCAATGAAAAGTGTGAAAATATGACATAACTTGAGTCATAGATATCTGCTGCCAACATTTAGCGATCATTTGAATCATTAAACAGTTTGGCGTTCTGAGAAACCTGTGAAGCCGTGACTTTATTACTGTAACGTAAACGTACTATACGTTTGCATATTAGTGTCTCCCAAGATCCCAAGGAATCCTATTTTGGACTAGATTTGTAAGAGAATATGAGTAGGTATCCACTTTGGGAACTTGACCTTCAAACAAACAACAAAACGCGTCTGAAGCAAAGAGAGCTTACTGTCCTTTCCTAACCTTCTTAAATTAACAAAAGAAGCCCTGCAATGTTTCCTGTAGACAGGAAGTCATTGTTTCTAATTCATTCTCCTTGGCACTGGTGCTCCCTACCATAAATATTATCTCGAATTAGTTACTACATTAAATTGTCTGCATTGTTTATTTGTAAATTAAAGCACCGTACAATGTTAATTTAAATTAATTACTTCTATGAAAAACATACACTGCGCTAATAATGAATTCTACTGTGAAACTTGACTACTGTTGGCGCGGAAGTATGACTGCGAACTTTGTGTGAACAAAGATACAGAAATTTCAAACGCATTTTGAGTGTCGTTTCTAAGTCTAGACTAGAAAAAGAAAATAAACAGTTCCGCTCATTTGTCTATGACACATGACTTGACAGTGGCATTTATTAAAAATGACATTGGAATGATCTATGGAATGCATGGACCTTTAGGCGGGAATTGGTAGTTAAGGTGGAAGCTTACATCTGGCCCGCGAAATTCTAATTTTCTTACGTTTTTGGCAATTTGCAGGCCAGTGCTTGGTTGTATGTTTATGAAAATTTGATTTGCGACTGTAAGACGTATGAAGTTACCGAATTATAACCATCAAAATTATCAATACAACCCTCCAAGTTCATTTTCATGTCAAGATTGATTTTTGCATGTAAAAGTCATTCTTTAGTAATTTAGTCGTCGTTCTTTAGTAGTTAGTAATTTTGATGGTTATAATTCGGTAACTTCATACGTCTTACAGTCGCAAATCAAATTTTCATAAACATACAACCAAGCAATGGCCTGCAAATTGCCAAAAACGTAAGAAAATTAGAATTTCGCGGGCCAGATGTGAGCTTCCACCTTAAACAGAATTATTTCTTTTCCGTTACTTTCCGGCAACAACCGGAAAACCGCACAAAGACACGTACACAATCCGGATAAGTCACACGGACTTGGCATTTCCTGATAATCATAATCATAATTTCTAATAAAAGCTGCATCACGTGATATTTTACTACTTATTCATATTCCCCTTCCTGCACATGATTTATATTCTAGCCTTGTTTCTCCAGCACTTTGCTCATACCCCATTAGTTTACAATTTGGCAAACTTGTACTTCTATAATTCATTAGTAATTTAATTAATTATGAGTAATGGTAGGTACCTATATTTAGTTCGTATTTATATGAACAAGTTTATAATTTAAGTGTTTGCGAGAAATAGTCTGAATTTGCTTTCTTGCAACTGACACTAAAACTAGGCTAGGAGTTTACAAGTAGACTCTCATCTGAGTGTATATAAATAAATACTTAAAGTTAAAAAACTTTGGGCTAAATTAACTGCATTAACTGTGTAAATAATTGCTATAGTCTTCTCTATTTATAATTTTTATTCAGGTTATGCTTCCTTTGGGTTCCCTACGTTACATCGAAAACCTTACATCGACTTTTGTTTTACCAACTTGCAACGTTTATTTGTTCTAAGTAACGTTACCTCGAAAATATTTAGCCAACACAATATTAGGTACCTTATTTTTGGCATAGCGTTTTATTTTTGAAGCATTGGTAATAATAACTACCAGTCGGGTCGATCTTTAGGTTAAGCCGCGCTTGCATAGGTTGGTCTGTGGATGGGTGACCACCCGTTACATACCGAGTTTCCTCCGTGCCTCGGATAGCACGTTACGCTGTTGGTCCCAGCTGGCATAATATAGATCTTATATTATGCTTCAAAACAAAAACGCCTTCGAAAATATTTTCAAAGTAACGTTACATAGAACAAACAAACGTTGGTGAAACTAAAGTCGATGTAAGGTTTTCGGTGTAAAGAAACATCTAACAAAAAAGGCTTTGAAGCCTTATTTTTGGCTTAGCGGTTTATTTTTCGTTTATTTGTCATGCCAGTTTATACTAATGAGACGTCAATGAGAAGTGTTAGAGCAGGGAGTCTAAAATTGCCACTTTAGCAGAATCATAATACGATAATAATAATGATGATAGTAGCTAATGATGGTAGTTGCCAGCGGCTACACCCGCTACAACTCGAAAATTATCCCACGGGAAGATAAAATCGGGATAAAAACCATCCTATGTGTTAAACCAGGTTATAAACTATCTGTGTACCACATTTTATCCAAATCCGTTCAGTAGTTTTTACGTGAAGAAGTAACATACATATTAGTGTGATGTGATTATTACGATATAATAATAATAATATTCCACAACTATCACCCAACGCCATCTAGTCCCAAGCTAAGCAGAGCTTGTGTTATGGGTACTAGACAACTGATAAACATACTTATATATTTCTAAATACATACATATTATAGATAAATTACACCCAGACACAGAACAAATGATCGTGCTCATCACACAAACATTTGTCCTGGGTGGGAATCGAACCCACGACCTCCGGCATAGCAGTTAGGGTCACTAACCACTAGACCAACAGGCCAGTCAAACACTATACATATGAACTGTGATATGAACTGCGTTGGTGACAGTTTTAAAAATGAAACGTGATTCATATATTATTATCATACTAATATGATTTTGCTAAAGCGGCCATTTTAGCCCCGCAGATCTTATCCAAGTAATTTGCAATTGGCCATGACTTGATTTTTTTTTTATTATTTTTTTATTTTTTTTTACAAAATATAGACCATTTCAAGGAACTAATTTGCTTATTTTTTTTTTTAGGGGTTGTACATTTTTTTAGGATTTTTTACATTCGAGGTGCTCTCAATATCACTATGAGGCTGTATGTAGTGCGGTGTTGTGCCACAGACAAATTAAAAAAGAATACAATGTCAATCCAAATCCAGTGACATATCCTTGACAGTTGAGATTGATACAGTGCTTCAAGAGGAAGGTTATAAGTATAATACATGCATAATATAGTAGAGAAAAACACCTGTGCGAAGCCGGGGCGGGTCGCTAGTATATAATAAGTTCATTGATGACAAGAGATAAACCAATCTTATATAAATCAAAACAATGATATAGAATACTTACATTAGAGCCTTTGCTCCTCGTATTTCCGCTATATTGTGTTGAGTGGACAACATCATATACTCAACAATCATAGCATTATTGACCGTAGGTGTGTTACGGGAATCCGCCTTAGTATAATTTAAAGAAGCCATTACAACAATTCACAATATTTCACAAAAACAAACTTCAACAAAGCTGGCTAAACATAACCTACAAAATGTTGACATACAGTCTCGCAACCGAATGTTTTTTTTTTTCAAGAATGATAGAATGACAAAGGAATGTTCTATTATGCTTTGTTGGAGGGTCTGAAAGGTCAAATGAAAGTCATTCGTTAAAACACCTATAACTTTTGAAATAGTATGTATTTTTCAAATCTGGTCACAGGCATGAATTCACCTAAGCTAACCCTCGAAATGGTTTTAAGACAGCGCTTGAAAAAAAAAATTAGGCATGCCCAATTGCCTTGACATAACAATCAGAATAATAAATGTGCAGAAATTTATCACGAATTTCATCGTTACTATTTTCCAGTAGCTTGTATGGTAAATAGACAAGCTCTATAAGTATCAGCCATCGTGATATTGAATAATGTAGTCCTCATCGAAAAGGACTCGACACACCAGTCGTGTGAGTCGTGACGTGACGGAAGGCACTATCAGTCGCCGTTCCCAGGACTCGTGTTGAATTTATGATTATCATGTGAACTTCTTTGAGAGGTTTCCCTTCATTGTTTGGTTTAGATTTAATGTAATAGAAGTGGGTAGGAAATTTCATGCGAGGTTGGAAGTCATGAAATGTCGTGGGCACATCTTTTTGACCATTCAATTACTCTTTGTTTCCACGGATTTTCGTGCGTGGAACGTTTCTGTTGAATCCGGGAATTATACTGGCGTAAGAATGTTTTTTATTCCAGATAAATGTTTTTTTTTATACAAAATTAAATAAAACTGTTGGTTCTTTTGACGTGTCACTGGCCTTTGGGTAGTTCGTCAAGAAATATCGTAAAGACTTATCTTTATCTTTCGTGGCTTCGTCTGCTTGGTGGTCGAAAATTATTCCACAGTCATAAACTTATTACCTACGTGATGGATGGTATTCTGTATCCTAACCCAGATTTTACACCCAGGTAAAATCTGGGTGTAAAATGAAAAATGCGTGCCAAAAAGTCAAGTGCGTTAAGCCGTTATTGCATGAAAAGTTAACGGACAAGGGAGTTATTTTCCCATACCTACAAAAAATATTAGTAAATAATGTGAAATCGATAGATCTTCGAAAAGTTTCAGATCTTTCAAAGATTCTATAAACCTGGTTGGCTAGGTTTTATAACCTTAACTCAAAAGCTAATAAAAACGATATTAGAGCTAACTTTCATTATCTGTGTGTCGTGTTTCAATGAGCGATAAATATCTCACTAAAATGCTTGGGATGATGGGATTTATAACGTTATAATTATTATAACTTTTATTACCCTTTCCATGCTCAAAGTTTGTGGGAAATGTAAAGTAGCACCTTAGAAACAACATTTTACTTTTTAATTTTCTATTTATACCAAATAATTATGTAAGATGTTTAACCCTTTTTTTTTTGGTGGGTGTAAAATCATCGAATAACCCCTCCCGCTCTTGGGCAGAGCGAAAGGGAGTGTCAGACTTCTACTGACTAAAAACCACCCATGTTCCTTCTTCGCCCTCTATGTCGAGGCCGCGATAACCAGAGGACTACCCGCGGCCCCGACAGGCAAGATGTTTAACCCTTCGACCGTCTTTATGAAAGTTGAGAAGAAGCCATCACGATGCATTTTAAACAGACATTCAAACTGTCAGTTCGAAAAACCGTACCTTACAACTTCTCTGCACTAAAATTGTTAATGGTCTGCATATATAAATGTACTAAGATATGAACGTTGTTCGAAATGCAAAATTAGCCCAAGATTAGTGGCCCGTGACCACGTGGCCGTGACGTGAGCTTACTCATCCACTACAGTATGCGCAATATCGTTAGCAATCTTTGTTCTTACTGTTCTCCCTCTATATTAATGTACATGGTACAGCTCCATGACTGATTCAAACAAGTCTGTTCTCCTTGAACTGACAACAAAACCAACCCACGTTCTTTAAGAAGAGATTATTTAAAAAAATGCTGTGACATTTCTTCGTGACGTATCATTACAAATAGATATTACGTGATACTACGAGATTCTTCTATGTGTTGTTGTGATTTTGGGTGATATCATGTTGTCTGTTGGTTTTGTTTTGTTCGCTGTACATACGCCAGCAGATTAAACTGAACAGCATCTGTCGAATTTCTTCGGTGAAATTTCAGCCTTGTCGCTGAAGTATTAGGACCGAGGTAGATTGGGTTTTGTCAGTTTCGGGTAGCTTGTTGTGCCCGGCGGCGTCTGTACATTAGCGTGGTCTGGAAGCGGTCCGTTCGCGCGTCTATTTCCATCGTTCAATGTAAGCTCGACGTTGGACTCGGTCAAACGGGATTATTAACCCTTGCACCGCTCTACCACTAAACAAACGTAAATTTGACCTTTATGATTCATTCGTTTTTCATCCGCGCTTTCTATTTACACACAACCTTGTTTTTTAATTTTATTTTTAAACGCATTGCTTTTATTTGATTTCCAAAAATGTACCTATCTCGACGAGGCGAAGCAGTTGGATCTATTTTAGATTCGTCTGCACGCAATTCAACAACGTCGTATGCTCAAATGTTTCCGTCAAACGAATTTCATCTTTATTCTGTTACTGTTACAACGCTCTTTTGTTTGTTTTCAGTTGGATGTAAACAAAAAAGTTGTACTTTTAATTTTACATTTCACTGTTCCCTTGTTTATGTGACAAAAATTAGCAATAAAATGGTTTTATATATTCATAAATTAATTGATTTAAACCAAACAGTGTAAAAATCTCAATCAAACCTTTCTTTTGGGTTTCGCAGCTGCTATTCGTACGATACAATATTCTGAAAAATTGTAAAAGATTTTTCTAATGTTTCGCGCATATCGACAATACGTAGGAAGTTCGTAATGTGGTATTGTTCGCGTTTAGCATTTGGCTCATTTAGCGATAGTTCAGTTTGTTCTGTCAGGCAATTAGCACTTTTCGGCGGCTGTCATCGAACCCGCGTGATGGTTGATGAAACTGTTTACAGCGCTGAACGTGCATTTTGTGACGAAATTGGTCGTGATAAACTAGAAAATAGATTTTTAGCTAAGGAAGTTGCCAAAATGAGGAAGATCAAAGAAAGATATGTGATTTTGCGAAAAATCAATACGGTTGGGAAGGAATCCAACTAAGAGGACGATTAAAAGAGTCGTAACAACAACAACAACAACATGCTGCAGAGGCGTAAGTAGTACATCCACATTTCATTTAGATCTATAGGTATGTTTAAGTCCCATGTAACAAATTTAGATTCCGTAGCTTTTACTTAGGTAAATTCCTGATGGAAAACCTCAATAGCACTTTAACCCAGGACCTCATTGGTAGAAACCCGACCAATGAGGCATTTTATAAAGCCTGAACCTAAGCCATAACAACACCACTTGTTACGCTACTGCTACACCGAACTAAACCAACTAGCGGAAGAGATTAAGTGGACTAGATTAAGATGATGAGGATGGTGATGAGATGACGAGTATTAAGAAGTATGGAAGAAGCTGCTGACATGGCATGCTACGACAACCTCAAATAAATTGTGATAGGGCAAAAATATGATGGTAGCTTTTGAAAGAGTTCTATAAAAGCTCTTTTTTGTTAGGTTTTCGATCCCGATCCGATGAAAGTCCTGGTAATACTAATTCTACAATCCTAAACAGCCGTTCAATGATCTTACGACCAATGCACGAACTAAGATTCCTTTATCCCAATTTAGACCACAAAACATCAACAGAAATACCCTTGAAACATGTTCGAATCCTTATCCAATAATAGGTGGACATCATTCATGCTGATTCGACGCAGGCCAGACAAAGGACAAACGGACGCAAATGCGCATTTAATTTGTATTGCAACAATTTATTCGGCTATTTACTTGATTTGTCTGTACAATGTTCACCTTTACGTTCAAATTGTTGTTCATTTTGCTGCGTTGTGCTGATGAATAGACCTGTATCTATAGAGAGATCTACATGGAGCTTCGGACACCTGAATAACAACAATTAATTGGTAGATAGGCGTTGATTTCATTTCACAAACGATTAATTTGACAAGATATCTTCATATCATATCATCAATTTAACTACTTAATTTGAAAGATATTGATATCGCCCCTGATATCTTTCAATTTAGTTAAATTTTAGCCCCATGATTCAGGGCCTTAAATGGCCGCTTTAGAAGATTCATAATAGGAATTATCCTATTAAGCGGCCATTTTAGCCTCATATGAGGCTAAAACTCGTAAAATGTTCAGAAAGCGACAATTTATAATATTAACTGCGTCTGTCACAACTTTTAGCATGTTTACGGGATTCATGTGCAAATCAGAACTAATGCTTGGGGTCTAAAATTCCGCTTTGCCATTTTAGACCCCCAGCATTAGTACTGATTCACTACGTAACAATAGATCTTTATCTACATACCTGACTATCCATTGTTAGATTTTCAACGGCAATAATATTTAGTGTTAGTGATAATTAATTAATGACTTAATGACCATGAAAAATTAAGATCCTTCTACAGATAGAAGTCATCATGTCAAATGTTGCAATGCTTCAGGTTAGCAACTGTTTCTTTAAATAGGCTACGAATTTCAGCTACGTTGCGTTGCTAGTGCTACGAAAACAACGTAAGTAATTATACCTAAATTATTTAATGTTTTTCACAACATTAAAACCTGAGTTATTATAATGTTTAATCAGTGAATTTAAGGAGCCTACGCAACAGAAATATAGCCCATTCAAAGGTCAAAGCCCTCTTTACCGAATGAAACATGTTCGAAGTAAGAGGCCACTTTAGCTGATCATACTAAGGATTCATTAAAAACGTAAAATGGACCTTTCATAATAGTAACTGCGTCTGTGACAATTTAGGAAAATAGATAATAAGAGGAAAATGATATGAATTGCGTTAAAATTATAATGATGAAAATAAATTATATGTCAGAGAATTTACATTAACATTCTTACCCCAGGGATGGAAGTTACTTATTTAGGCCCGAGACGGGGTTTGGCGCCCGTAACGTAGTGAGGGCGCTAATACTTCGGGGGACTAAACAAGTAATTTAACCGAGGTAAACACTATGCTTTTCATTATCTAAAGAAAAAAATAGTGTTGATCAAATGCTGTCACTTTTCCGCAGATTTTGTTTTTTTTTGTCCTCTGGTCGTCCAGCTATACAGCCAGTATTTTTCATGTTCATCATTAAAAAAAATTACAAAGATTTTGTCGAAATCTGTGTTATTTTAAGAAATAGTTAAAACTAAATTATATTAAAGTCATAATATAATTGTTTTCTAAAGTTAACGTTGTTATTTTAATTTTAAATCACGCTGTAATTGACTGGCTGTATAAAAAGTTGGAACATGGTTCAATAAAAATGTGAAAATAGTCCAAGTTTTTTTTAATAATTTGACAGCTGTCAGTTGAAAGCGATTCTCCCTAGGGCTGAAAAGTAGTACTTTCAACCCGCTCCGCAGGCATATTATGACCTTCTTTCAGAGTATGAGTAATGAAAAAGAATAAATGCCACTGTAACGTTTAACAGGGAAGAATGGAAAAAGAAACGTGTTGTGCCCACCACATATAAAATTCGTAAAATTGTTACAGACGCAGTCATGGCTATGCACTCTTGTGCATGACGTTTAAATAAATAAGATTTTTAAGGAAACCTACTAATATTGAATCAAGATTCATGTATAAGCCCGTAAACAAAGACATGATCTACAAAATAAATACTCGAATAAACTAACAAGAAAATACATTCAAGACTAACAAGAAACAAGATGTAAGAGATATTCAGCATCTGAACTCATCTCCTAAGCTTCAGAATAAGCCAGTGAGTCTGACTCACGTCATCCCTAAAACGAGTATAAACAACTCATCCGAGTTCAATAACCCCACGGATACTTCCCAGATTTTTATTACAAACCACTTTCTTTACTGTTTTGTTATATTTTATCGTCAGTTTGCAGACGTGACTTTATGGCGGGGAAAAATCTATCCAGGTCACTTACGACGTTTTGTGTTTGCACAAAACTTTTCAACGTCTCGTTTTTATGGAGAATTTGTGCAAATACACCATATTGATCGTTTGTTTACCTTTTTAGTGGGTTAGCTAAACATTTATAGCGGATCAACCTTAATAAAGTCTGGGAAATCTATATCTATATAATCTAGAGATTTTTGGAAGGATTGGGCAGTAGTAGGCAAATGCTGATGCAGATTGAGTCGCGCCGTATTGCGTTTGGAACTTTCTTTTGTACATTTTGTAAACACCATAGAGTATTTATACACTCAGACGACCACATCGTTTTTTTTTTGTATGCATATTAATCTCTCTGTGGTGAGATTCGCCGTTATGTGCGCTTAACTTTAACATTGCAAGTCTATAAATTTATGCTTATTATTATGAGAATCCATTGTCCTAATTATTATATCAATTACACAATGGGCTTTCTCATCTCATATACTTTCATTGTGATCCAACAATATTTTGTAATATGAGAAACTCATATTCTTTCTGTACTCTTAATTAAACAATTATGTTTGAGTTTTTTTTCTTTAGGTTTTAAGAATGAATGACTTTATACTACCAAACAATAATGGATATACCTAGATGCCTGCATTGAAACAGTGAAACAGTTTGAACTACACGATAACCTATTTTTCCTTTTTTTTGTTACTGGGCATTGTCATTGGAGAGAAGACCGGGTAGTGCGAGATTTTATTCTCGCCGCCGAGGTCACAATCCGCATATGAGAGGAGGCACCGAAGAACTGTCGGGAGGGGGCTCCCGACAGTTCTGTGGGGTTCTGCGCAACGCCTGTTAAGGTACATCACATCCCACCAGTACCTAAACGCAAGTGTGAGGAAAGTAGCCTATGATTTGTGAAAAGAGAGATAACATGAAGGATTATAGTAACTTTTCCTGCGTTTCGGTCAGTCAGGTCAGTTCAGTCGTAACGCTACAATTATGTTGCAGCCTACCTGATTTACTGTTTCAGGCCCAACATTGTCTCAAGGAAACTAATATTTCAGTATGTGGAGCAATGGATGCAATGAATCATGCCAATTGTTTACACTGTGTTTTCTAAATTAAACATTGTTAGTACGCCGTCCAAAATTAGAAAATTTTAAAATAATTTTGAGTGCGTTCTGGAGTGATAGATTTCAAAGGACTTCAAAATTGCGTGTGAAGACCGACCATGCCAATCGACCATGGGAAACTAGTTTGAAGAATGATGGATTTTTTAGTAGGCAGAAATATGCCAGTTGAAAGTATTTTCTAAAGTCATAAAGCAAGTCCATATTCGTACTCGCAGACAATACGTATATTAATTCCACATTATTTTATATCGTCGCGACGAAAAGGCACGGAGCATCATATTTTTTTCATTTCTGTGAAGACACGAGCATTTCCAATTACAAAACGCTCCATTGTTCCCAAACAAAAGGCCATTTACTGCTCAGGCGCATTATGTTGACGTCTTGACGTGTATCACATTGTCTGGACAACACAACACACGATTCTGGTTCCACGCTTCGACATTATATGTAGTAAGTCGGAGATTGAGACTCGTGTTACGACACACAACTTACAATTTCAGTTGTGGTGAAACCAGAATGCAAACCATTTTATCGATGTTTCTGTTGGTCTGAATGGCACAACACTATTAAGCTCGGACGACTAAAAAGACGAAAAAAATTTTTTTTTTCTTTAAAATAGAAGAGTACCAACTGAATTAGCCGTAGCTTTTTTACGCTTGGCCAATGCGACATTACACGAGCCATTTAACTTCAGGAAAATAGACGAAAACAGGGTCCTTAGACGCCAGACTTTAGATAAAAAGACGTTTGCGTAACGTAAATAAATTAGTGTCAACACAAAAGGTCGGCTGCGGCCATCCTAATTAGCTGGTCACGAAACACTTACGTTACATGAGCCATAAACAAGAAAACATTAAAATACATCAATAATTTCTTAGAGGCCTGCGCCAAAAACAAGTACGTGGTATTAAATAAAACAATATTTTAGTCGCTTTGAAAAATATTCGAAAAATTATTTTGCAGTTAAGTTTCTTATCGTCAGTTAGAGCTGAATGCATGACAATTTATGAACTTAGTGATAATTTCTGACAGAAGCTGGCATAAACCTGGAGACATCAAAAGCATCATTTTATGTTCACCTTAATTTTTTGAACTGACGACCTACTGGCGTGGTGCACTGTGCAGATTTGTTTTTCTAGAAATAATTAATTTGCACCTAACGATGCAAAATTAAGAGTGACTCCAAATTTCTTTTTTACAGGTCGTGAAGCGAAAATGATGTAATTTTAGACTAGTGCGTCAGTTGATTTATAAGAGCGGTGACAGTTGACGGTGGAACTCGCCTTCACCTTGGTGCGGGTGCTGGTTTATATCAAGGGGATTCTACATTGACAGTGCCCGTGACACCCGCGCACTGGACTTGTCCAAAATAAACACCTCTAACAATGATACAGGCGAGTCGAGACGCAGTAAAACTATATATGTGTCGCCATTCGTAGTCCCCTCATTTATTAACAAGGTGATATTGGAATTTAAAGATGTCATGCTCCAGTGAAACGTTTCTTGATCCTAAATGCAATTACTGTCCTCTGTTACTAAATACGTCGTAGAGGCAAAATATAACCGCGGCGCGGGCCTCGTTCAAGGCCAATTAGTCGAGGATCCTACACACTTACTGAAGGTATCTGTTTCCTCGTGGTGGTCGTGGTAATGGTCTCCACAGTTTCCTCTACCATAGTTGTCTCGCTGTCGCCCTCTGCCTTGTCGGTCCATGATCCAAAGAACTCCGACATGGTAGCCGTTATAATCCTCTACACCCACTGCACTGAACTCCGAAAGACCTTTGACACACATTCACTGCACTTCACAAAACGTTCACAAATAAGTGGTTGCTATCACACATTAATCCAAAAATGATTTATCTTATGAGGACCGTTTTAAACTTCGATATTGTCGTGCAGTTAAGGTTCGTTAGGTGGTGTGCCCATAGCTGTGTTACACTTTAATCACGGATCAATATTCGCAAAGCGTCGACAGGAGCGTTTTCTGGCGCTGCACTGCAGAGACGGCCAGAGTTGATGTTGTATAAAATCCTACTGGAAAACTGAAATAACCGGCGCGAACAAAAAGCACCAGCCAAAACATTTCACGTGCGGGCGTATTATTAGTTGGACGATCTAGCCGAAAGAGTTAAGTGTCGCGGTGGCCTTTTGCTACAATTATTCCGGATTGATATTGGTATTTTCCGTATTATTAATTTGCAACGTGAAATACCAACTATTTAATGGAGCATGTTTGCTTGTGCTCACTTCACAGAATTTACTTTGACATAAACTGCCCGTTAATGTCACTTTTAAACGCTTTGTTAAACTCGCTAACTGGTTAATTTTCGAAGCAAATATCAGACTTGCAGATTTTCTCTTATTTGTCACAATTGTATTTTATGGTGAAATTCTGATTGCGATTCCGCCACATTACGAGAATTGGCTCTACATCAGAGTTTTTATGATATCTAAATTAAAAACAAGTAGGTATTTATATCAAACCAAATGTCTGCAGTTCGTTATATTCAGATTTTTTTAATCCCCTAGATATTTTAAGTTATAATAAACTACTGGCGCGTAACGCATTTTTAATGGTTGCCTATTTGTGCCAGTTCTATGTGAGTTTTGTAAAAATAAATCAACTTTACGTGTAAATCGCAATCATGGAAAAATCCTTCAGAATTGCGCGCTGATTGTGATTTCCAGTAAATATTTACTTTTAATTTAATTACTTTGCAAAAAGTTAATAAAATCTTGTGTTTGGTGGTGGGATACATTATTGTATGCAGCCATCCAGAGTGGCGTCGGCGTAGGCGCTGACAGCTCCTCCACTTAATATAAATACGCGGTTCTCCTAACAGCGCGCGATAAATCTGTAGCATGCTTCGGGGATTAACGCCCGACACGATACTTTAGCAGTTATATCGTTATCGATAAAGTTCTTTATCCAATGTAGTCACATCACTAGACTAAACACGATACAACAATGTAGACCGTACACAAATTAGAATATGGTTCAGAATCGAATGGAGAGACAAATTATTGGTCATTCCACAAATATTCCAGGTTTTTATGCATGAACTGGTAATTGGATCGAAATCTCTTTCATGTGAATGATCACTGGGTGATTTGCGAATTGGTTGTAACAGATGGCAACAGTTCGGAAACTTAAGACGTTAATGAGAAAATGTGAAGAATTAATCGTATTGTGGATTTTTGTGCCAAGAAACATTGCATGTCACATAAGAACGTGTAAAGAAATTAAATTCTGTGACCAAGGTCTAAGGACTGAGAAGAGTTGTCACTATAAATTAAATTCGCATTAAAAAGTCGGAGAATGGAATCTGTAGTAAAAAAACCATTTCCTGTCTTCAAGATTGATTGGGTAAGTATGTGAAATGTTAGTGTTTTCTAGTCTGCGACTAAAATGGTTAGTGGTACTTTCATTTTATCGTATGATAATATTTTATAGAGCCCTATATTTTCCGTGAATGTTCATTCATAGCAATAGAAATATCAACAGAGTGAAAAGTGTTTTTCATTATTCATACTCTGAAAGTAGGTCATAACATGCCTGCGGAGCGGGTTGAAAGTACTACTTTTCAGCCCTAGGGAGAATCGCTTTCAACTGACACCTGTCAAATTATTTAAAAAAAAACTTTTAATACAGCCACTCAATTACAGCGCGATTTAAAATTTAAATAACAAAAAGTTTGAATAAAATTAGATTATGACTTTAAATAGTTTAGTTTTAATTATTTCTCTAAAATTACATAGATTTCGACAAAATCATTGGCATTTTTTTTAATGATAAACATAAAAAATACTGGCTTTATAGCTGGACGACCAGAGGACAAAAAAAAACAAAATAAGCAACAACATCCGATCGACACTAGTTTTTTTTCTGTAAGTATTTAATCAAACTCAAACTCAAACTCAAAGCATTTATTTCAATTAAACCATTACTGGCACTTTTGAATGTCATAAGAACAATTCATAAAACAAAACTACGAAAAACTACGAGTGCAATACGTCATTCCGAAAGCCACCACGCCGAACCACACGCCGCCGAATGCCCGCAACGACGAACACTGCAAGCAAAAAAAGCACGCAGCGACGCACACCGCAACAACGAATGCACGAGACCTCGAATCACGGAACAACGAATGCACGCCGCAACGCGCAACCGCCGCCCCGCGACCCGGAGCCCCGCGCAACAGCCACCACGGCACGCGCCGCCGCGCGCCCCCGCACCCACAGCACTCGCCGCCGGTAACATCCGGCGCCGCGCAACCCGACGCAGCAACCCCCGAAACAACGCATTGCACTCCTAATATATTTAGTATATAATTTATGTTCTTATTTTCTTCGCATTCGTAATGAAAAGCACAGTGTTTACCTCGGGTAAATTACTTATTTAGTCCCTCGAACTATTAGCGCCCTCACTACGTTACGGGCGCCAAACCCCGTCTCGGGAAGTCGGGAGTAAATAAGTAATTTTCGCTCCTTGGATAACAATGTACTATTATTGCGGAACTCCCACAAATGGATTATGATTACAAATGAAGTTTTAATACGAAATATGGGCGTGTAGAATTATTAAGTGCGTTATTACTACTTTATCGTGAATTCTTTAAATACTTACTTGATTTTTTATGAAGCTTCATTAATTTTCGCAGAACAAAGTCACGGCAAAGGTGATCTATGTTTCTAAAATATAACAATTGTTTGGAAGATTAAAAGTTATTGAGGAATTTCAAACTTTCAAGACTAAAGGGACGATGTCTGGCTTATCCTCTCTTATTCTAGGTGTACCAAAAACTGTTCGGTAGGCCAGACCGGACCATGTTCCATGAAACTGAGTCGGTGCAACCCGTTTTCGGTTCTCTATACAGGGTGTAAATTAACCCATCACACAGCCGTCAACCAAGCATTCTGTACTTCAATCCAAGTACCCCAACGTAAAAATTTTTGCTGGGAAACGATTTCTTTTTTGGGATCAAAAATCACATTTTACGGTAAAACTCAAAGTACCTAGCACTCTTAAAACATTGTGCTAGTGGATGCTTTGAATAAAAAACGGGTCTTGGAGGTAATCTAGGTAAAGTTATAACCCGAAAGACTAGTATTTACAATACAGCTTTGAAAAATTCGGAACTTTCTTTTTTTTTTTTTTGTTCTAGACCATACTTAGGAACCCCATCCTAAGTATGGATACTTAGGAACCCCTTCCTAAGTATGGTCTAGAACAAAAAAAATATTGCAGTGGTGGGGAGAACAAGTACCCTTTTTTTTTTTTTTTTTTGGTGGGTGTAAAATCATCGAATAACCCCTCCCGCTCTTGGGCAGAGCGAAAGGGAGTGTCAGACTTTTACTGACTAAAAACCACCCATGTTCCTTCTTCGCCCTCTATGTCGAGGCCGCGATAACCAGAGGACTACCCGCAGCCCCGACAGGCGTCGGCCCTTTCGGGCCCCTCCCATGTTGCTGACATCTCTTTGAGGCGCGCGTGGAACACGAACGCGCCGTCGACACGGCCTGTTTTCGTCGTGAGACGGACGGACGGCGAGTTAGCCCATCACTCACCGTCCACAGGCCCGCGTCTACGGTGGCCGGAGGTCATCGCGGGACCCCCGACGCCCGGAGCGCCTCCCGCGGCGGAGAACAAGTACCCTTCGTTTGCGTTATGGGTACTTTTACACCCTTTATTACCTCTGCGTAGAGACTAAAGAATTTTCAACAACACCATTCATTTATTTAAAACTAGTCAGCGGCTTCCCCCGCTACAACTCGAAAATTATCCCATGGGAATACAAAATCGGGATAAAAACTCATATTTGTTAATTCAGATTACAAACTATCTGTGTACCAAATTTCATCCGAATCCGTGCAGTAGTTTTTGCGTGAAGAAGTAGGTAACAAACATACACACTCACAAACTTTCGCCTTTATAATATTAGTGTGAAGTGTGATTAGTGTGATGATTATAAGTGTGATTTTAGACCAAGATGAATAATGTATGATGAAATACAATATGTGTTAGTAAATATAACCTTTAAACTATACAAGTAACACTGTACTATGTGCACTTTAACTTTGCTGTATTTTTTTCTGAGAAGGCACCGAATTCCTGTTTAAATTATGGTTCACTTCTCTGTCCGGAACACTCTACTGTCACACATATATTTTCTAGGATGGTCCTGTGACACGAATACCATTCATCTCTATTGTTGGCTTGTTTATTTTATGGCCTCTGTTAGTGACATAGCTACAAGTGGCGCAATAAACATAATTCTCCATAACGACCGATATTTTTCCTTTCAACAGGTGACAGGAACATACAAGGTCCTACAATGGAACTATGTTGTTACACCAACAATACAATTGGTGCTATTCGTCAATTGCATAAAAGGATATATCCGAAACACAGTACTTATTTAGAACAATTAACATAACCTACATACTGAGAACATTACATATATGAGTATGGTCGGCAAAGGAACCCAACGTCAAAATTCATAAAATTAAATTAGACCTACCTACAGTTTTAAACTCATTGATCTGTACTCGGTATATAAATCTAAAACCATGTAGGTTTTAGATTTATATACCGAGTTTAAATTCTTTTCTTATTAGTTTTCTTTGATGCTTTATTGGTTGCAAAAACGTAATCGTAGCAAGCGCCACGGTAGCTCGCAAAATTCAAGTCTAAGGGAGTAAAACGAAGCCCAAGGGGATTTGTTCTCCGTGGGAGGCGCTGACGTGATTGCTTCCGCCCACCGTAGACGCGCGCCTGTGGACGGTGAGTGATGGGCTAGCTCGCCGTCCGTCCGTCTTATGACGACGACAGGCCGTGTCGACGGCGCGTTCGTCAGCAACATGGTAGGGGCCCGTAAGAGCCTACGCCCGTCGGGGCTGCGGGATGTTGTAAGAGATAACGCGGCCTCGACATATAAGGCTAAGAAGGAACATGGGTGGTTTTTAGTTAGTATAAGTCTGACACTCCCTTTCGCTCTGCCCAAGAGCGGATTTTCCACCCGCACAACAAAAAGGGCATTTGTTCTCCCCATCACTGCGATAATTTTTTTTTCGTTCTAAACCATATTTTTTCCAAAAGTTTCACAGCTGTTTTTGTAAATACTAGTTTTTACTTAATTTTCCTCCATGACCCGTTTACTATTCAAAGCATCCACTAGCTTACCGAAAAATGAGATTTTTCACCCCCAAATAAAAAGTCGTTTCCCAGCAATAATTTTTGCGTAGGGGTACTTAGTTGGATTACAGAATGCTTGGTTGACGGTTTCGTGAAGAGTGCGTTTACACCCTGTAGTTTTAAGACAAAATGTCGAAAACTCTGTATAGTTAAAACTGTTATGTTTTTTTGCGGATAGCAGCTTTAAGTAGATTATTTGTGTAAATATTCGTTGCTGTCTGTACTCTACGTACGTTTAGTTGACAAAATGCAGTACAATTGTTAGAAACGGAGAAAAGTTTACATATTATATTATATTATTGCGTAGTTATTTTACTACATGGTACTTGGTACAGTTTTTACCTAAATACAAAGTAACTACCCATTGACCTACCTCCATAAACATATTATTTTGATAGGATGCCAATACGGAATCACAGGCACATTATAGTTTAGTTGTACATCTTCTAACAACTACGTAATTAACTGTTTTTCTCTTGACACCTTGTAAAATGTCAAATGAAGGGAACTAATAAATTGTTAACTGAATATTACAACTTGTTGGTGAGAACTTCGTGTTCCTGAAAGCGATTGACTAAGTAGTAAGCTTCATTGTGATTTTAATTTATATTAAGTTATCGTTTCTTTATAAATTTTCCTTACATTAAAATTTTACATTAATTTGTACTTTAACACAATGCTGCCCTATTTGACTCTAAAGTTGACTGGTAGAAAATGCCTTGTGGCATTAAGCACGCCTAAAAAAAAGTAATTTAAATATTTCTTAAAAAAATATGCCCACCGGTAACGGGAACAGGGTTCAAGCTCCACGCTCTAAGCGGTCGGGGCTCCAGAGAAAGGAACATCCTAACAATACAAGCCAGACTCCGTGGCTGCCGCTGAGCAATAATGGAAAACCCAATAACACTTTGCACGACCCGAGAATAGAACCCATGATCTCATGCTCAGCAGTCGCGCTCGCGACCACTAGACCGACGAGGTGGTCAGGTAAAATAATACATTGTATTAATAATAATGTACTATTCGGAATATTTAACGTCCATAGCGGCTTGGTGCATTAGAGCACAAAGTGACTCTTTTTGTATCTAATGATAATAAAATCAGCCTTTTACAATCGAAAACTACAATGCTGTTTTCTCAAAAATTTCTAATCAACCGTTGCACTCCACCCACGAGGGCGTGGATCAAATGGCAAAACGTCTCCTTGGTATAATAATATGTACCCCGCCGTGTAACGAAACCATAGCGCGATTCAGCCGGGGGCTACAACGCCATCTATCGAGCACATGGGTACTATTCGACACGTTTGAGTCGAGAACAACAAAACATTTGACAAAAAAACAACGTACGGCTTCCATAAAACAACAAAACAGTCGGTGACTGCATGTTTGTTTTATTGACTTTTTTGCCAGCGACTTCCGAAAGTAAAGTTACTTTTTTAGAAGTCGTTTGTTTTTCTTTGTTTATAATTTTATTTTAATAATTTGGATTATGTAATACCTTTTGGTAATAAAAAGGCGCTTGTGACGCTTGTGGCTAAAACAATAGCCATTGTTTTTTTGTGCCAAAATCTAAAAAAGAGGTTATTTAACTACTTATTCAAAAAATAAAACATTCCCGATCGATCCTTCATGATAGACAAAAGTGGCACAACATGTTTAATGTTGCTTGAAACAATGAAACATGTTGCTCGAACTTGCAACAATGAACACATCAAAACTAAACAATGTTGCGCAAGTTTTGTTTACCATGAATATGCAACTTTACGACCATGTTATCACCACCTTCGTATAATTTAGTGACACTAGTATTCACTGAAGGTGACATTCTCATGATGATTTACATGTTCACTTCCACGAGGAAGTAGACCAGGTACTCACGTGCTATTCTTCACTCCATCATGGTGATGCCAACCAAGGTCACTTACCTGCAATTACAGTCCAAATTAAATCTAATGAATGACTTGGATTGTCTAACAGACTATTAAAATCTTGTGACATTTGTGATTAGTTGGCCCTATGTTGGGGTTATGTTTGTGTGTTGGTACATTTGACATTTTCATCCTAATCAGCCCGTGAATGTCTAAACTGGACATTGAATTCATCGTAATAAGTAAGTGATATATAAAGCTGTCGTGTTCCTGGGATATTGTCATATCATCCGTGTGTTTCAATAAATGATAATGTCTCTATAAAGATTTAATAACGCAGACTTGAACGAATCTTTTTGTAATTTCACTGTCAGTAACAATGAAGAGCTTCAAACGGTGCGACGACGTAGAAAACTTGGCAACCAGTAATTTATTCGTAACTTTATCTCAACATAAACAAAAGACAAACAGTTTTCATTCGCTT
The DNA here is from genome assembly GCA_932274075.1 of Diarsia rubi. Classification (NCBI taxonomy): domain Eukaryota; kingdom Metazoa; phylum Arthropoda; class Insecta; order Lepidoptera; family Noctuidae; genus Diarsia; species Diarsia rubi. Next base: position 17,853,135 of record OW026417.1, on the reverse strand, counting down.
TTCAAATTAAACAAAAAGAAAACGCAGAATCATAGATACCGGAAAATCTTCTCAGACGCAAATAAAAGTGACAGGTGATAAAGAAAGCGCGGGAAGCGTCCCTGTCATTGGGCGAGGACACTAGCGCCTCACCTGCCGCCGCCCGTGACCCGCACTAAAAATACCGGGACACATCCGTTTAAAACCCATTATATGACATTTGCGTCACTCAAGGCTACTTGAGTGTTGCAGATTCCGCGTCTCTTTATAGCCTGACGTCACAATTTCTAAGCTTTCGTCAGCTGTCTCTTGTATTAACAGGTGAAGTCAGAATTGTAAACAGGAATTCCTGAGAAGTTTGTTTTTGAACTGGTAATGAATGGGAGTTGTGCTAGTCGTTACGCAGACTAGGTAGCTACATATATTATTAAACATATTAATATTATCAAAATAGATATAGTGTCTAAAATGAATAGACTGACAGCTTACATCACTGGCCCTGTACAAACATAATATCTGTGAAACGGCAATTCTAATTCATCGTCTTTGCATAGTTAAAAGAAAAATCGGCGTATTTATGATCGAGGCGCTACGCCCGTAGCAAACACCGATCTACGCCGTAGAAGGATCTACGGCGTAGATCCTTCTAGTCTGCTATGACCATCCTGTTAAATATTTAAAAGCTAAGATTTGTTCGGTTTTAACATCGGTCACTAATACAAGTTTTTTATTAGTGATCGATGGGTTTTAAGCATGTTTTTTTCTTGTTGTGACTTTGTGAGTGTATTGTGTTTGTAATATTTGTAAGTTTCGTTTTTGTGTAGGTACTTGTATCGTGTGTAACTAGAAATCAATTTCGCGTCGATCATTACTGTTCAATCAAATCATACAATTGACGTTCTTTGATGTCCTTCAATACTGAAATCTCCATTAGTGAACAAAGCTCTTTTCATTCTAGCCATGTTATTCAGTGCGTGTTTAGTCTGCAAGAATCGAGGACTGCAAATTAGGTCGAGTTCTTCTGTCTGTAAGATTGATCACTTATTTAGTAGATATGTTCTTACAAACTGATTTTTTATTTAACATTTTAATAAGATCTAAACTGATTTAGTGTATCAGAGGAGTGCCACATAATCCTTTCCTTGGTATTGTTCGTCGTGACGTCGAGCTCCTTGAGTTATAAGTCGAGCTCGACAATAACTGACAAATGCACTGACTGGACGGGTCCACTCAAATCTGTGTGGTGCTTTCTTCAAAAGACCATCTCAGATCTGCATAGCCTTCATGTGTGTCCCAAGATTATTAATTATTATTATTATTTATTACCTTAAACTTATTGTTAACCATTTTAAACCATTTTAAAAGATTAAAAGAGTAACCTTTGGAGTTTCTTGCCGGTTCTTCTCCTTAGGAATCGACCAATGCACCGAACCGTGCCCCTTTTTTATGTCGACGTTTTACAAGTGCCCATGTAGGCCTATGTGAAATAAAATATTTTGACTTTGACTTTGACTTTAATGCTAAATAATACTTTAAAAATAAGTTGTTATTCTATTTTTACCATCACATCTATACTAGTTCATAATTACTTTCTATAATTCTGTTGTTTGCACATCATAGGAGCTGATGGACTCAACTGAAAGTGCCGAACTGCAAAATTTTGGGCCGACTCAATTTGAATCATCATCGACACGCTAGAAGGAAGAGCATACATCATCAATGCAAAAATAGGTAGTCTCTCTCTGTGTGTGTGTCTCTGTCTTATATTTCCATGCTATAATGGCTGAAAAGATTTTGAAGTATTTGTCATTTTATCCAGGGTAGTTGGCGGGGTTCTTGCCATAACCCGTAGGATATATAAATCCCGTAATACACGCGGGTGAAACCGCAGTCAAAACCTAATAATACTATTGGACTAGTTAACAGTTACTTAACAAGTTAATCAGCTAATCGTTGCGGATGCAAGCGAATTACAACCTCGTTTGTTTACAATAACGATATTCAAATGAATATTTATCAACATTTCTCGTCGTGCGTGGCTGCATCAGTTCGAATGGCTACTACATATTCAGTAGCTTCATCAATGGATGTATTCAGTACGGTTTTGTAGGCAACAACGGTGCAGGGTGATGCAAGACGACTTGTAAAGGCGTTTACTAGTCACCTACGAGTGTAAAAAGGGTACGGGTTTGATAGGAAGTGGAGCGAAAAGTTTTATAATGAAGCGTTTTGTCGTTGAATAATCGCTGCGATGGTGGCGACGCCAAGCGGACAAAATAAGACAAGAGTTTCTGATAATGTGTTCTTGTCTAACGAGGGACAAAAATAAAGTGTTTTCTATAGTTGGTTTGTTTTTCAATAATCTTTTACAATATGTTATTTAAATAACTGGAAACCTGATTACGAGTCACTGTGCAGTATGATCCCGCAGTTGTTGATGATGACACTGTGCTATGAACTAGTAGATTATCCTTATATAGGAAACAAGAATTGAGTTATACGAACATACATGTATGAAGCAGGTTGATTTTGTAAAAAGCTGTTCGCAAATTACCCTTATTCTGGTTGTCAGTTATTCCAATAATATCACCACCAGTTTCCGATTCCTATATTGGTAATGATGATGAAATGAAGTCGGCAAGAAATCTTTTCCTGTTCTTTCGACTAAACTCAAACTAATTCATAATAATAATTTCCTACATTTTTAGCGTAGTTACCAGGAAGCACCGCCTGTCTCCCAACCAGGTCAACAGCCGACGACAAATTCGCAGAGTTGTACAACTTTTAACACGACATTACTGGAGATTTATGTGTTTTTAACATTTAGTTTTAATGCTCTTGTTTTAATAGTAATTAAGCAATTTATTACTTCAATAAATATCTATGGAATTACAGAATAAAGTGTATGTTTTATTACTATTATCTCGCCTTTTATGACGTTTAAGATCTGTAAATAGACCGTATCTAGGGGTCGATTATATTAAGGGTCGATTGAAGGTTGCTACGCTTACCGGCCAGTCCATGGATGGATAACCATCACGCAACATAATATCGAGACCCCCTTCTTGCCTCTGAAATCATGTTAAGCCGTTCATTTTTATGGGCCTCTGACTCTGACTCCGTCTAGAAATATCTCTCTTGCATGCTTGATTTAATGCAAAACGCACATGAATCTGGAAAATCAGAGGTACGTGCCCAACGATCGAACCCGGACCTCATAATGCAGTCGTGCTTCAGACCACTTGACCAAGGGCAGTCCAATATAAATATAATTTTTTTCTTGCCTCTAATACCAATTTATTCCCATGCAGTATGGCTTCTTTTACCATACCTACTTCTCTATAACTCATTATCTTATGATTCATCCAAGTCGACACATTTATAATGTTAATAAATCCTAATTAATACATTATTACGTGGAAAACGTTTAGTGTTAACAGTTATGTATTTGATGATGAAACACGGAAATCGTTTTGAGTTCTGTCCATCCGTAAATCCAACATGGCGAAGTTTACAGTCAATTTGCTGCTCAAATTAAAACTAACTGCCTCATTTAATTTATTAAAGCGGTTTTTTTAGATAAAAAGGAGTTATGTCCGTATCCGCAGTCATCTGTTTTTGTAAAACGAAAACTGTTAACTTATTTGTCCGCGTGTACCTATGTGTTTTCCTTTCGTGTCCCGCATAGTGTGGAAACTACCAGACGGGGTTGTGGCAACTTGACATAAACTTTTACCATGGCTTCAGTAGAAGGAAGGTAATAAATAATAATATAATAATAAATTCTTTATTTTGCAAAACATTTTTACCTATACAATATTTGTGAGGCTCTGACTCCAGAGCTAGATATTAAATATCTGTAATTCAGGAGTCAGTTTCTTCTTCCTAATAACATGGTAATTATTTTATGCAATAATTAAGTGATTAAATTAGATTTGTTGATAAAAAAATATTAAACGTGTCTAATAATTAAAACTGATTAGAATAAGAATTAAAATCATTAGTTGATGATAACAAATGACGACAGAACTTAACAATTTAAATAATATTTATAATTAGCTAATTATTTATTTTTTATTATAAGTCCCAATAAAGTAAAATAAAATAAATAATTAGCTAATTACAAATTATTATACTTAATTCAAATTGTTGATTCACTACAAAATACAAATGATAGGTATAATATAAGCCTATAAGCATACTATTAATTAATCAAATTAAAAAAAAATACAAGTGAAATAGAAAATTCAAATACATTTGAAATTAATTAAATTACAGAATAAAATGTAAGCCACAAGCATAGAGTTATAGTTATAATATTCAATACAACCAACCTAGGTAGGGCCAGCTTATCAAACTATTACGATCTGTCAGATTACTTTAATAGACTTTCAACTTTTTTGCTGAATTATTAGGTTCAAGGTTAATTGGGATTTGGGATTTGATAATATTGGGTACCTTGATGTGCTAACTCTAGATATAGTCTCCTACATTAAACATTTTCGTCGGTTGTATGACGATGATGACGTCACTAATAAAACAACACCGACTCTCAATATTATCTCTTTGTCACTGCTGCATCACCCAAATCCCTAATTGCCCATGGCATTAAGTCCGCCCCTGCATTTTGTGATTGCAGTGTTAAATAAATAAATATTAGTACATATTCAAGAAATAATAAACTGCATTTGGTAACGTCACGGAAGATTCTACGACAAATAGGATGTAAATGAGTTAGTTATCATCAAAATGAAATAATTAATGTTTCCTTATATCTCATAATTGTGTTTACAGGCAACACAGGCGGTTTTGGCAATCGTAGGCGTGAATGAATCACTGGTCGCCCAGTGGGTTTATAAAAGCATAATGTGGACCAAGTTTTATAAATTTTAAATTTCGTTCTCTATAAATTTAATGTTATAAAAATATGAACATAAAGATTTTGTTTTGTTTGAAAAGTGAAGAGATGATAAAATGTGAAACTATCAGCTGGCTTTTAAAATAAGTATCATAAACATTTGACTCACACAAGTGCAACACATAATTTAATATCTTTGGCCAGTTTTAATCTAATAAATAAGCACTTTAACTTGTGTATCTATCAAGACAAACATGGCAAAGTAATATGTCAACAATTGCGTTTCATGTGAGAAGATGTAACTATATAACTTTGTTAAGTGGGGCTGCCTGGACGGAACAGTACCGTGGCGTGTGTATGAGCTAGGTCACAAACTATACTCCACCTCCAAATCATCATCATCTTGCAAGAATTTAGATTTTAAAGCGACTGCCTGTCTGACAGTACCTCAATAACCCAGTTAGTACATAAATGTAGAAAAAAGCTCCGTTCCGGCGATACGTTAAAGAATAAGAAGAATAAGTTTAATTTATCTAGTGCTTAAAATCGTCGTGCTTTGTTAAAATCGTCCTTGTAATGAAGTGTTTACCCAGGAAATCTCTGGGATAAATAAGATAAATATAAACAAAAACATAAATTATTAATATAAACGACTATCAAATTGCCCTTGGCTCTTCATGCCTTGAATACAAATAATATGTCGCTTCACGGCACATCGTTTATCGCTTTATTAACTTAATAAAATAAATTATATTCGTCATAACTCGAAAGCAAGTACAAACTCAACGTCAGAAATTATAAATAATATCATCATTACTGAAATAGCTTTCATCGCTTTCTCGTCGAATTTTTTGAGTTGTGGTACGGTCATGAACTCGGTTGCGAGTTATTTTAGTGGTAATTATTTACGCTTTATTACCTAAAGGTATACATAATAAATAAAAACATTAAACTGAGACGAGTATGAATTGCGTACAATGCATGTGCATTAGTGTCGTAGTATTTGCATTTTTGGCACCCAATCAAAATAACGAAAAAAACTATTGTTAATTTGTTTACGCTTATTTTTTTTAATTTCTCATTTATAGTTTATTACAACTCCATAATAGGAATTAAAAATAAAATTTGTTTTTTTTTGTGCATTGTAGTTTAAAAACAAGTAAATAAAATATTGAACAGTACAGAATATGTTGCAAAGGGGAATGCCCTTGAGCACCCACACTCTGCCAAAACGAGACGCATCACCTTCACGTCAATAACTTTTTTCAACATTTCGAAGATTCACGCTTTCATGACTAAAATAAGATACAATATAAATATTTCGGATTAATGAACGTTAAAAAATCTTGTTGTCAATATTTACCGTTGGATTGTTTTTATTATACTCGTACCAACTTAAAATACTCGATTTAGTAGTACATTATAAGCTTAGCTCTATGGCTCTCTTTATCCTACCTAAAGCTATCGAAAGTATGTCTTGTTGACGCTTTTGTACATTATTTTTCTTAGAATATTAGATTGATGATGTTATGTGTACCTAAATGTATGTACCTATATTATTATGATATTCATTCAACTCATTTTCTCTACAAAGAGTTACCTAAAAAAACAACAAAGCGCCACACATATTTGGCTCACTTTCAGCCGAATGACTAACACGCAAAATCTTTGTCTTCCCTAAAGGGAATATATACAGCAAGATATTTTTGTCCACGCATCGTCGCACTGTGCTGTTGTCCGGTAAATTATATTCGGACAGCTGCAAGTGACGCGTGTCTACTCATCGATGTAGGTTAATGCAGGCAGCGACATCTATGCGACGCGGAGTGAACTAGCGTTTCCGACGGCGGCCGACGTAACAAGCGTGGCGTTTGCCAGATTCAGCTTCAGCAGATTTTTGTTATGCGGTTTTCAGTCGAAAGATTTACAATTATTTTTGGGGGTCATCAGATAATAACAGTTATGACTTAAAGGACCATTATAGGACAGAACCGAATTTGCATTCCACATTCTGGATATAACTAAAAATTTTATCACATTTTTTTTTATTTCGTAACAATCATTCGATAGTTTCCAACCGTTTATGAAAATTTCCAATGACAGATAACAGATAACACGACAAAAGAGAACAAGATAAGTTCGAACCTTCATATCCACAAGTCGTTTAGTCCTGCGTCTTTTAAAATAAAGACCTTCAAGAAATCTGCCAATGTAAAGCGTAGATAGCTAAAAGTATCGACAGACACCACATGTAGACCCACGTTAAAAGCCATGTGCTGTTCTGACAAAGACTGCGATGATGGACGTCGACTAAACGCCGACTGTTTCACAGAAATATAATGATGACGAAACATATTACGTCGTTGAAACGTAATGTTTTGAAAAGGAAGAAACGGCATTAAGGTTCTGAGAGAAAGAGAAGCAAGAAATATAAATGCTGAGGGCTGGCTGACAATGTTCATGTTAAAGTAACTCAGGAGAAACTTAGATCATCAGAACTTCGGTTTTTAATGAGTATAAACCGTAAATACTGAAAAATATTAGTGGTTCACAACACCATCATTGCTCCAAAGCTTACGACAGACACACCTGGTAAAGACAAAAATGGGAAACTACGATACGTCCCAAATCCTCAGCAATGAGGAATTTAGTAAAAAGAAGGCGGAAGGCGAACAGGTTTTTTTTTAACTAGCCTGTTTCGTTTCACTGCTAGGCAAAGGCCTTTCCCATTGCTTTCCAACTCTCCCGGTGTTTCTTGCTTTTTTTATTAGCTAAGTATACATAAATTCCAACGACATTTCAGTCGTGTAGATATTAATAGAAGTCTTCGACACCAGTTTTATGGTTAAATTATTCCCAATGTACAATGACCTATTTCTGACGCAGTGTAGTTTTAATGTTTCCAAGAAACTCTCCTTGTTTTTGTGTTTTTGATTTAGTATCGTCATAAAGTGTTTTGCAGACTTTGTATAATTTTCTTCTTCTTTCTTTGTTGACTCACAATACTGTTATTGTACAATGCATCATAATTACCCTTTCTTTGAAGTTAGTCATCGTGAATACATATGACATTATAGGTCGTCTGATTTTATCTAAGCAGAAATCGCATTGACTTCATCTTCATTAACATGATTTTATTTCTCTGGACTCCAAATTAAATTCATTACAAAATGCCACCTCATTTTTCATTTCTGTCCCTCTGTTAAGGTTGATACAACCATAGACTTCGTCTTCGACTTCGAGGTTTTGCTTATTTTTTATTGAGCTTCTTCTTGACATCAATGTTGTTCAAAGAACAGAGATGATGTCGACGATGGAATGAGCTAACCCAAAAAAACCTAGTAAGGCAATCAAAAAACAATTACCATCACTGGTCCACACTGGTGGTCACTTGGCCATCATAGGTTCTTGTTGAGAGAAATTCAAAATGCTACTTAGGCCCACTTGCGCCAGGCTGGGATATCACGGTTAACTCAGAGGTAAATACTACTTTGGAGTTAAATTCTAATTATGTCTTGCACCATTAAGAGTTAACGCTTAACCATGAGTTAAATTTTTAAAAATTTAACCCACTGATGTGGGAGGATTAAGTCAACTAACTCTGGGTTAGTAATGTCAAAATTGAGATACAGAGTTAGTAATGTCAAAATTGAGATATTTTAGGCTAAGTACGCTTTGTTCTCGTGTCTCGTGTTTGCTGCATTCAGTGATATCGATTTTATTTTGTCCTGAAAATGATAAACGAATGGTTGTTGTCTGATTATGATGAAGAGATCATCGACTTCATTAGTTCACTTTTATAACAGAAGAATTGCAGAACGGACTGATCATTTTTACTCACAAAGAGACAAAGGTTTTCATAGAAGATTTCGTCTACAAAAAGAAACTGTTCTCTATAAATATTAGATAAAATTGAAAATAGACTGCAATATACATACAAATGCGAATAAAAAGTAATGTAGGTAGGTCACATGTAGGCATGTGACCTACATTACATTTTGTTTTTTAGTGATTAGTGCCTCTTCAGTGAATTCCTTTTACAATAGACTGCATAGAATTCAATTCTTTTATTACTGGAAGTAATAAAAGAATTGAATTCTATGCAGTCTACCAAGCTTTTTGTTTTTGAAGAATGTTGGCTCCATCAGTTTTTTTGTTTTCTACAATGTGTTTATATTTTTCTACTATATCGCACAGTAACAAATTGTCGCTATTTGTGAAATTTAGGCCACGTAACCGAGGTTTCTTTTCCATTTTGAAGATCTTCCGCGTCCGTCTGCCTTAATTATTTCGCAAAATAATAACTGGAAACGACAATGCAAGTGCATCACGCTCAAGTCACAACAGTCAATATAACGCGACAAAGAACAACGTGTATTTTTTAATCTGACATAAAGAAATAGACTTATTCAAAGTACTGTGGAGCGAGAGAGAGAGAGATATTTTGCCAGATGTTAAAAGAATGAATGAACATGACAAGACTAGGGTTAGTTGACTCTGGGTTAATTTTTACTGGTGCAACTTAATATGCGAGTTAAAAATTTAGAACATTAACACTAAGTTAGTAAACCTCGAGTTATTTATTTAACTCAAAGTTTTGGTACAAGTGGGCCTTAGTGAACCATGATTAAATAGGTATATTCTGAGCTTGTGATGCTTTGGACGTAGTATAAATAACAGGTGTGAAAAGTGCCACATACACAAACAATTGATGTACCTACGTCAGGTACGTTGTAACGTTTCCGAACAAAAATCCTGTAACCGTCAACTTCGTGAAGCGCGTTTGAAATGCACCCTAAGTTGGTCTTATATTATTAGAAAAGCAAAAGTCAAAACAAAAATAAAATCCCACACATCTATTATTCTATTAATTGAACCATTGACCCTCTGCACACAAATAGAGAGGCCATGATATTGATCTTCTATATCAATCAGCAATAATCTAATCAGATTTGTCAATACAAACAACTATGACTGACAACTGATTGTCAATGAGTTTGATCGACTGTCGGCCAAATAAAATAAATCAATGTGTATGTACTGTATTTAATTTTGTATGCCAATGTGCACCATACATAGATGTATAACACATTTAATAGATGCTCTATAGGACGGAGAAGCTAATCTTCTCAGAAACTGGGTAAAGAGGCGAATACTGCAATCGAGAAAAGTCAACATTGATTGCGGATTTTGAGTTCTCTTTCAAAAATAGAACGAAGATTATAAGCTGCTCCTAAGTTGGTTTTAGTGTACAAGGGATACTTGTGAAATGCTTGCCAAATATTAAAAAAAACTCAACAAATAAATTTGTTAAATAAACTATCAGAAACTACTTTGCCAAAATTACGATAAAAGTCTGTAAAATCAAGAGAATTTAAGCATACATACATGAACTAAAAAAAGGCAGTTGTGTAAATAAGGCATTACAACAGACCACTGTGTCTTGACGACCATTAGCAGATTGCTGTGACAGCTGTCACTTTTTGCCCGGCAAAAAATTCACTATTGTTCGATTTCAATGCACGGACTGAGAAAATCGAGATTTTCAACCATTTAATTGATTTCACGCGCAGACCGGCAAAAAAATTTACATTCATTTTAAAATAAGGTGCTTTGTTAAGTTTCTTCGACGATACAATTCGTTGAAAAGTGAAAACTGTTTCAGTAATGGTCAGTTATGTTATATAAATTATTAAAGAAATGTTATTAAACATTTAATTCGTTCTACTGTTCTAAATATGATATTATACTCATGAAATATTTCGTTTGTAATAGTACATTATGATATAAGTGCGGTAAGTTGAAAATTACAGCCGAGGCGATATTGCTTGCCCGAGCCGTAGGCGAGGGCTAAAAGAAAGCAGAGGCTGTAATTATCAAAGCGCACGTATGTCATACGACGTTTTATAACATATTTGCGAGGAAATAAATAAAACTCGGACTTTCTTAAACGAATAAATCTTTAATTAAAGCAGTTATGAAAATTTGAGCAATTAGTAAAATTGATTATTATTTCTTAACAAATAAGCGATGCGATTTTTTTTCAGGCATAGGCACAAAACAGCCAGTATTATTAATAAAGTAAATTAATATTTTTGTTTTTGCTACAGATATTAATGGTTGTAATTTATTGTCGAAATTAATCAAATTAAAGAATTAAATGTTTATTTATTATATTTTATCTCCCAAAGTTAATTTTATTCATAAAATGTTGACCACTTTTCTGAAATAAAAACTCTTTGCTAAGATTTAAAAAAGTAGGTACCGTTCGTTTTGACGGAGCATCTTCCTAAACCGTGCGATTTACATTACATTACCGCACAAGTACGTAATGAGATACATTACGATATTGAAATTGGTGAAATAAGAGACCCTTTACGAGCAAATGTGTTATAAAATGAGGTTTTCTACAGCTACGTATTATGCAGAATAAAAAAATTAAGTACTGTAGAATTTAAACATGACGTGATACTTATATAATTATGTAGATACCTGTATAGGCCAAAGGCAATATTAGTGGCAATTCGTCATACCAAATTATCTAGTTAGTGATGAACAAAAAAGTGAGGATACCACATTTAAACTGAAATAAACAAGTTAATTATCTGAATGAGAGTTGCTGAGAATCAAATTGAGTGGCGTGCGATTATGGATGCCTATCTCCAGCAGTGGACTGCTGTAGGCTGATGATGATGAAATATCTTAAATAAAACGTGATTAAGGTGTTACTTGTTGACACCACAGAACATAGTTACCTATGCCTAAGTTATGACAGTAGTCCAAAAATCCGAATCCACGAACCAATAATTTTAGCAACAAAACTCGACACTAAATTAAAATCGAGATCAAGACCAACACAACCGAGTAAGTTGCACGCATCGTTACACACCGTCTTATCGAGACAGTTAGAATTACCATTACACTCATAGCTGTATTCTCTATGGTCATGGCCGTAAGTGATACGGCAGTTAACAATAAAGAAGCCCCCTTTTTTTATGTCGACGTTTTACAAGTGCCCATGTAGGCCTATGTGAAATAAAATATTTTGACTTTGACTTTGAAGTACAATCTGTTTTCTTTGATGGCTTCTTTGGTCTAGTAGTCGCTAGCACGACCGCTGTGCATGAGGTTCTAAGTTCGACTTCCAGGTCAGGCAAACTGTTATCGGGTGTTATCGGGCCCGGTTGAAGGCAATAGGCACGTCCCCTATAACATGGGACTTAAACCAAACTGGCGAAATGTGGATGTACTAATGAGGATACCTCTGTCTAAACTTCGTGGATAACCGGCCTAATGTTATATTCTTTGGCTACTTTAATAATTGCGTACAAGTTCAGTGTGCCAAGGTTCTAGGAAGCAGTGCTCGCCAGGTGTTCATTTATATTATGTGCATCTTAAATGGAGGGTAGTGTGCAACCTCGGCCCTGTGGGAACGGAATGCTTGAATCGTTTGCCTAAGCAAAGCAAACATGAAAAACGACTAATCGTTTAGTCACTATTTTCATGTTTCTCATTTATTTTATTTGTAGTCACAGTAGTCGTCACTAGTAGAGGAGAACCTATCAGAATTGTAAAGTCTTCTTTGTAATTTTCAACATGTAGTTTTGCAAGGATTGGTTGGGGCTCTATTAATAACGTTGATACAGGAGTGCTGTTAATAAACATTGTTTTGAGAAAAGGAGACATTAAAAAAACAAGATGTCGCCATTGGTTTCACTTTTAGCAATGCGCTAAACAAATCCTAGTACTTACAGATATTATTATGTATCGGCCCGACTTCTTATATTATTTAAAATGCCTGTGTCCGTATATTCGATATGATTCCGTTTATGCAATATTTTTCGATGATCTAACAGCCAGACTAATTATTTTTTTTGGTGAAATACCCTGTACCTATTACATATTTGGTCATCTGTCTGTCATTCGCGTTCGATTTTCGCTGAGAGCAGTTGTGTTACATGCGATCGCGCGCGTACCACAGTGTTTAGTGCTTACGCATCAAAACAACGCCGTCGAGTCGGCTGCATCGTATTGACCTAGTTATTGCATAATGCTGACGGCTGACGGCAAATATCATTGTTAAGGCCAAGTTAATTCTGGCTTAAATTTTACAATGGTATCGAAAAATGATACACCGGGTAAAACCAAAATTGAATTAAAAACAGAGACGGAACATCTGTTGTACAAACACTATTGTGAAGAAAAAAATGAGCGTCTAAAGCTCCAAAAGAACCTAAATGACTTGAAAAGTCAAATAGAAAACCTCCAGCAACAGCTGAAACTTCAAGCAGAAAACGCAGCCAAATCAGCAACAACCGCCACCGAGACCTCATCGCCGCCTGTTGAATATGCAACGGATGAAGAAGAACTCGCTCGAGAAACAGGGTGGATACGGCAAAAGAGCAGGAAGAAAAGAAAATTGAACACCTCTCCTGCCCAACTCACTCAAAATGAACACGTTAGTGACGTGAATAGAGGTAAGGAAAAAGTTATTAAAAATCCTCTGCCACCACCTATTGTTGTAGATGGTATTCAGGATTACCAAAAATTCTTTGATTTCCTATGTGAAACACAATCAGCTGACACATTCACCATCAAAATGATGATTGGAGATACCGTAAAGGTGAATGCCAAGAACGAAGAATCATATAGAGTAATCTCAAAAGCCCTTTCCGATAACAACTGTCTTTGGCACTCATACGAGAACAAGCAAGAAAGGCCAATAAGAGTTATGGCAAAGAAATTACATTTCACATGTATCCCGGAAAGAGTAGTCGAAGACTTGCGCAGCAAAGGCTACAAAATTATAGAAGCAGTCAACAAATTAAGCTGGAAAACTAAAAAGCCACTCAATATGTTCATGTTGTCATTCTCAAATGAAGAAGAAACCGACAAAATTTTCAATATTAAAAATATTTTAGGATGTAATGTGGAGATACAACCGGTAAAATCAACAAAACTGGTACCACAATGCAAAAGATGTCAGGTGTACGGCCATACTCAAAAGTACTGCTCTAAAGAACCGAGGTGCGTAAAATGTACAGGTAAACATCTCACCAAAGAGTGCAGAAAACCGAAAGAAGAAAAGCCAAAATGCGTCCACTGTGGAGCCCCACATCCGGCTAACTACAGAGGATGTATTGTAGCCAAAGAAATACAGCAGTTAAGATTTAAGAAAACGAGAGGAGGAAATATTAATCCTCAACAAAGTGCACCTGCCCGAAGAGATGACGGTAGCAAGTCCAAACCAAGCCAAAGCGCGATGCAAACAACAAGTAAGAATATTTCATACGCTCAAGCAACTTCAACAGGCATAGCGAAAGCGCCCTTGTCTGATATGAACAGCAACAAAAAGTTGGATGAAATCTTAAAGTTAATGTCATCATTCAACGAGAGATTAACAAAAATTGAAAATAGCAACATTAATGCTAGGTACCTTTAAAACCAAAAATGAATACTATACTTAAAATTATGGCGTGGAACTCAAATGGGTTACAAAAACATCATAATGAGTTGCAAGTAATATTAGAAATTGAAAAAATTGATATTTGCCTTGTATCAGAAACACACTTCACAAGGCAATGTCATATTAAATTTAAAGGTTACAAAGTATTCCATGCGCTACACCCAGACAATACTGCAAGAGGTGGAAGTGCTGTTATTGTTAAAGATAACTTTCAACACTATGAAATGTTTAAATACGAAGAGAAAGACATTCAAGCAGTGGCAATTTGTCTACAAACTAAAAAATACCCATTAACCGTGTGTTCCATCTACTGTCCACCACGATACATGATAAAAAAAGATCACTATACGTCTTTTCTAGCCCGCCTTGGTAATAGATTTATCTTAGGAGGTGACTTCAATGCCAAAAATACGCATTGGGGTTCCAGACTAACAACTACTAAAGGGAAAGAACTACTGAGTGCCATAAAAGAGCTAAAATGTGACGTTATATCTACTGGAAAGCCCACTTATTGGCCAACAGATCCAAATAAGATCCCAGACTTAATAGATTTTTTCGTAACCAAAGACCTATCAAATAGTTATATAAAAACGGAGCAAAGCTATGACTTAAACTCAGATCACTCTGCAATTTATCTAGAAATTAGTGAGAGTTGTTTATATAAAGAAAACAGTCTCACTCTTGTTAATAAGTTTACGGACTGGGAGAGCTTTAAGGCTAGATTGAATGACCAGATAGACCTTAAAGTTCCACTAAAAACTCCAGAACATCTAAACATCGAAGTTGAGAAATTTATTATTCACATCCAACAAGCAGCGTGGGAAAATACACCTGAATTCAGCAAAAAAACGAAGGGGAACATGTTCCCTTTCAGAATCAAGCAGCTCATTATGGAAAAAAGAAAGCAGAGAAAAAGTGGCATCAATCTAGGTGTCCTGATGACAAAAGAAAACTAAACAAACTTACAAAAAAAGTAAGAAGACTAATCCAGGACTACAGAGACGACTCAACTAAAACCTACCTTCAGAAACTAAGTAACGACCAAAGGACAAACTACTCCCTTTGGAAGGCTACTAAGCATCTAAAGAGACCGATAGCCCAAATTCCTCCCATCAAATGTGAAAACGGGCAGTGGGCACGGACTAATGAGCAAAAAGCTGTGAGGTTTGCAGAGCACCTAGAAATCATCTTTCAACCAAATGAGGGTGAAACTATTGAAGACCAAACTCTGGCTAATATAGTGATGCCAGATCATATAGATTCCATCAAACTGGTAACACCGAGAGAAGTTGCACGAGAAATAAAGCGCAAAATAAGCCCGAGGAAAGCACCGGGTTACGACTTAATAACAGGGGAAATCCTTCATAACTTACCAAGAAAGGGTTTGGTTAAGTTAACAACTCTTATTAATGCCGCATTGAGGCTTAAATATGTACCAGACTTATGGAAAGTGGCAGAAGTAATAATGATAGCAAAGCCTGGGAAACCGGCTCACGAAACAACATCATACAGACCAATTTCCCTGCTACCAATAATGTCAAAGCTGTTTGAAAAGTTACTACTCAAACGTCTTAACCCAATAATTGATAACATGAACATTATACCTGAGCACCAGTTTGGTTTTCGAGAAAAACACTCGACGATCGATCAAGTGCACAGAATCACAAATGTAATAGAAAACGCGTTGGAAAACCAGCAAGTTTGTTCTACTGTTTTTCTAGACGTAGCCCAAGCATTTGACAAAGTTTGGCATGAAGGCCTTATTCATAAATTGAAGAGCCTGCTACCGAAACCGTTTGCAGACATATTGGAAAATTACATTTTAAACAGAGTCTTTAGAATAAGACAAGAAGATAGTTATTCAGAACTTAAACCAATAAAAGCTGGCGTACCGCAAGGAAGTGTGTTAGGTCCGGTCCTGTACCTACTATACACCTGCGACATACCCGAATCCGAAAACAATACCATTGGGACCTTTGCTGATGATACAGCCATAATGGCCGTTGGAGACAGCCACGAAGAAGCAGTAGAAAAGGTTCAAATGGCTGTTAATCAAGTTTATGACTGGACCAAAAAATGGAGGATTAAATTAAATGAATCCAAATCCGTACATATAGACTTTACCAACAAAAAGCAACGGTATTTTCCAGTTTATATTAATAACAACCAAATACCTTATGAAAATTCAGCAAAGTATCTCGGTATGACCCTTGATGCAAAGCTACGCTGGAAAACTCACGTGAAGAAGAAAAAAAATGAACTCGACCTACTGTCCAAAAGAATGTATTGGCTGCTTGGAAGAAACTCCGTGCTGTCCGTACAGAACAAACTGTTACTATACAGACAAGTCCTGATGCCAGTTTGGACTTATGGTATTCAGCTGTGGGGCTGCACCAAACAGACAAATGCATCAATAATTCAGCGATTCCAGAACAAAGTACTGCGGGAAATTGTAAATGCACCGTGGTACGTACGAAATGATGACCTCCATCGGGACCTAAACGTGGAGTTCATCGATAAAGTGATTCAAAAATCTGCAGAAGCTCACGACAAGAGACTTCATAAGCATGTGAACGTTGAGGCGATCCAGCTTCTCGATCACACAGACATAGTGAGAAGACTAAAAAGAACGAAACCGTTCGAGTTAGTGTTTAGTGCTCGTGTTAGTGAATAGTGTAATGTAGCACAAGTGTTACCAAAAAAACACAAGAAAAAGTGTATTCTCCTTAATAGAGACAATAAGAAAAGTGCCAATGGACACATTCTTAGTACGTAAAGACAATATTTTTAACAGTTTAAGTTATAATTAAATTACTTATTAGTCTATATACAAGGCTAGATTGTAATAAGATTAGGGTCCGTCATTTTGATGAACACTAAGATAAGAGAAAAAAAAAAAAAAAAAAAAATCTGTCTGTCTAAAGTCTAGCTCAGCAGCACTAACTGTAATATTGGCTTCACTAAATCGAGTAGAGACACCAGCACATCTAGCTACAATAATCTGTAAATAATTTCTAATAGATTATCAACCTTATCGCTAAATTATTGGGTTCAGGGTTGATTGGGAAAATTTGACTATTTAGGGTAGCTTGATATGTTGGAGTCTGCAATGTACATAACGTATTTTGGTTGTGCGACTATACTTTCCGGTTACGGTATTTCTGTAACAGTTCAGTGCTTGCTCGTGCAACATGCTACAGTCTGAGGATATAGCTTGTGTTTTAGATGTTCTGCTTACAACTATTGAGATAAAGAGGGAGTAAGGTCACTCTCCATAGAAAAGACAAGATCCTTCAACCGAGGACGGAGAGACGAGTATTTGTGGTCAGGCTGTACCTATGCTATCTCGCATATAACTTTGATTGGGAGATTTAGGATTTATTTTGTGTAATATATTACTAACATTTCCATTTCTATTACTAACTTTATTTTATAACCTTATTTTTTAATGTAACCTTAATTATTTTTTGTTGTCGTACTTGCCCTTTATTTTTCTGTGAGTGCTGTGCACTTCTGTAAGTGACGTATTCACTATGTTTGAAACTGTTTGTGATGTAATTTTATGTATGTTCTTAGTGAGTAAGTCGTTGAAGTGCCATAAATATAAATAAATAAATAAATAAATATCAGGGTCAAGATGGAGCGCAACTCCAATGTGGTGATGAAGACTTCTTCACACCGACACGTAAGAATGATATAATAGCTAGATCATAAAAGACCAAACTCATAAATCAATAATCAAATAGCAGTCCCGTGCCCACGGCTCAAAGGACCACAATAAACCAATTAATATATTGATCTGGAATTAACTTTCGCCTCGCCAACACGGCCGGCTAATAAAAGTAATCTTCTAAAGTCGTTTTGATATAGTATTGCTCCCGTCTTCGCCCGTTTCGCAACACTAGGGCCTGTGTGACGGACGGTCAGTGGGCGTCGTCTCATATTTAATCGTTAATTGGTCTCGTTGCCACATTATGCAAGTGATAGCCAGACGAAAATAGATCGAGAAAACAGAAGCGACGATGGCGATCTTATTTATAAGGTTTAGGGTCCGCCTACGACGGTAAATTGTGGAGGAGATATACTACTGGGAGATTATAGTGGGATAGTGATTGTAATGTAATGTGACGTCTGTAGTACTTGAAGGATTAGACTAAAATGTACGTATCTCACCAATAATTCACTTGCTACGTCCTTCAAATCTTATGAGCTTATCGTAACCAACTGGACACAAATCAGACCCCAGAGAACAATTTTGACTCACCATTCAGACAATCAAGGAGAACTAAATCCTAATCGCAGTTTTCTAACGCTTTTGACGCATGAATAGTAAGCGATAATTGTGTGAGTGCTATTTTAATTCAGCAATCAATAAAACATCTTACTACTGAAGTTTCACAATTTATAAATCGAAAGTTTGTGAGGATGGACTGATATTTATTACAGTTCAGTAGTTTTTGCGTGAAAGATTACGCAAAAACTACTGAACGGATTTAGGTGAAATTTAGAACACTACATAGTTTACATAGAACCTGGATTAAAATATAGTACTCTTTTTATCCTGGTCGTACGATCCCGGTGGACAGTTACCGAGCTCCTAACGGGCGAAACCGCTCACATAAGCTTGTACATAACAACCGTAGAGATTTAGGCAGAAAGTGTTATATGTAACAGAACAATAAAGTTTATTATACAAAAGTTTCGTTATTATTACCGTTATGGTCGCGTGAGTGTCGTGACCGACTTGGACCGAATGCACTTTACTTCGATGCCCGATTAGGCTTGCCCAATACCCATATTCGTACAAGATTTATATTGTTCTGAATTAAATTTTGCTCTAACTTGATATTAATTGATTTATGTTTTACCATAAAGGGTACCTACGTTAGACAAGCGATTAGTCTAATGCCATTAGATTGAAATGTGACTTTAGTTATGTTTGATTGGTTTGCTTATTAAAGTGTTCTTAATGAGAACTTGAGGTCATCCTTCCTACGTGTTAATATTGAAGTCACAGTTAGTGAGTAGTGTTTTATTTTATCATTTAATCTAATAAGAACTTGTTTGATTGCTGGTTTCTAGATTGAGTTCCTACTTTGAACTTGTTAAATTCATTATCAGTAACACTGAAAGCGGGATACTTACATTTACTATTAATTTGTTTTGAGTTCCCAATGTTTAAATAAAAAAAACATAATAAAATATTCCGTTTTTAGTTACCATGTCAGTTCAGAAACTTATACCTACTGTCAAACTGAGGCAGGAAAGCGACCAACGACGTCGAGGTCGACCGCGGCGAAGGTGGCGTGACGATCTGATCGTGTTTGCGGGGCTAACATGGGCAAAGATCACACACGATAGGAGAAAAGGGAGGCCTTTGACTAGCAGTAGGACACAATGTAGGCGATTTAAAAAAATATATAACTCAGGTTATTTCGAGTGCTAAAATAACAATAATAGACAGTAATACAATCAACAGGAATCTAAGAAGCATCAATAGAGTTTCACTAATTCGATTTTCAAATGATCAAATAACAAAACTGGGCAGTACCTACTCAATGATTCACCCTCCTTTGCAAACGACCGAGTTTTATCCTCGAGAAGAAAAAAAAACCATAAATTATTTCTTATTTTGAAGTAACACCAATAATATTGTCGTTGAATCATTAAGAAACCAGTGTCGCTTGTCGCAGTGTGATTAATAACATTATGAGATGTGCGTCAATCTAGACTACACTGCCAAAATACCTCGACGAGGTTCAAGTCTAGCTAGTTTCTAGCAATACAGTAATATCATCTTTTTGTTTTTGGTTTATAAAACTAATAAGTAAGTAAATCCTTTGCGGACTTTCAGGAGCGAAAGGAAACTTTAACAATGTACCTATGTTATAATAGAATAAGGGGTCGTTGTTATTCCAGAGATTGTGCAACATGCAAACAATGCGTCGATTGATAAGATAGTGTTAAAAAGATCAGAACTTTTGTCCTACTAATCGTAATTCTGATTTCGAAAATTCAACGGCTTAACTTTTCGTTTGTACTTACACCAAGTTATTTAAACGGCAATTTGGACCTCAGCTTTAGGCTTTTGTTTTTGGACATGGCCGCCGCTGTTTTCCGGAACAACGAGGCTGCAACTCCTGAAAACTTAATCTATACTGGCAAGTGTGGTGACCACCAGAAAAGCACCGAGGCAATGAAGCTCGAAGAAGTCACAAAGAAACCATTTTACTATCTGGGATCACTTTAATAATTGGCTATTAATTGATTGATTGATTGATTGAATAACGAGTGGGAAAAAACACTAGTCCTTAGGGTTTTTTCCTACTTGCTATTTATTTATTTACTAGTTTATCGACTACGGTTACCAAATGCACAATACCTATATGAAAATAAGTCAAGAGGATGCAATAGAACGCCAGCTTCCATTTTTGCAATAGGGGATCGGACTGAGTAAAAAAAATATGATTCTAATTAGTCCGTCAGTTAGATTATCGAAAAATATTGGATACTTACGTGTTTTTTGTTTTATCAAAATACTGAAAATTTACGAAGATAAGACGCGTTAAAGATCATGAGTGGGGGGTTGTGACTTCATTTGTAGCTAAAAAAATGTACTATCATGTGACGTTTTCGAGGAGTTCACGAGTTTTCGTATTCATTTTTAGTTTATGTGAAAAAAGAAAAAAAACGTGTCCAATATTTTTTGGAAATCTATCTGACGGACTAATTAGTTTCTTTTTTTGTCCGATCCCCTATTAGATTAGATACAAGAGTACGAAGTCACGACTTTGCCTATCATTTCCATTACAAATGCAATCCCTATTGAGAAATCGCACCTCACGTTTATGTACCTAGCTAGATACGGTCTACATCTATCTACATTCCTTCTTGCGGATTTTAATGGATTTTCCGGCGTTTCCACACACTCCTAATAATTTTACGACTAGTGCAATGACCTGTGAGTCACGTCAGCTTACACCTCACACCTGACACGCAAATGTCGTCACAATTGGGTCGCACGTACACTTTATGCGTAACGTGTTCATTAGGGGAGACCAAAATTGTGGCTTGGAGGTGAATAAGGCTGTTAAAGTGTGCTTAATATACGTATTATACTAATTTGTAATTGCAGGTTTTATACTTGTCCACACTTCTGCATCTACAACTAAAAATTTTTGTGTGTATGTTTGTAATGAATAAACTTAAAAACTACAAAACCGATTTGAAAAATTCTTTCAGTGTTGGGAAGCTACACTAAACTCGGATAACATAGGCTACTTTTTATCCCTGTATTCCCACGGAAACGGGAACTACGCGGGTGAAACGGCGTGACGTCTCTGCTCGCGACTTCGTCCACGAGAAAATTGTAATGTGTTTGCGTGAGATTGCCTCTTGTCGAGTGGTCGCAAGCACGACTGGCGAGCTGGGTTCTGATTCTGAGTTCGATTCCCGAGTCGAGCAGTGTTATTAGGTTATCATACCAGGAATTTCAATAGTAGCTACGGAGTCTGGAATAGGGTATTTCACCAAAAAAATCTAATTAGTCCGTCAGATAGATTTTCAAAAAATAATGGACACGTATTTTTTCTTTTTTCACTTAAACAAAATATGAAGACGATATAGTGCTTCGAAAAGTCGCGTCAAGTCGTGTGACGTCACTAGGTAAGTACTTTTTTACCCACAAAGTGACGTCAAAAGCCCCCACTCATGATCTTTAGCACGTGTTATTTTCGTCAATTTTTATTATTTTGATAAAACAAAAAACAATTTTTTTGAAAATCTAACATACGTAGGTACTAATTAGAATTTTTTGGTGAAATACCCTTTTGGAATATTTATTTATTTAAACTTCATGTACAAGTGTGGTACATAGGCGGACTTAATGCCACAAGGCATTCTCTACCAGTCAACCTTTGGGTTAAAAAGGACAGCACTGTGGTAGAGTACAAATACAGTAAAAAAAAATAAGGATATACCATTTTGTATGTACCAATTTATAAATACATAAATATACAGATATAATTAAATAAACTAATATATATTTAATACATACAAATACGAGAAACCTTAAAATAATTCCCTACTAAGACTAGTGACTAAAATAACAATTCAGAATTATGAACTTGGAACTTTGATAGAACTTTTTAGCTTGGACATTTTTTTTTAAATCTTTTTCTAACAGAAAGAGCACTTTTTATCCATTGGTACGGATAAAATGCCAACTCTATTTGGACATAATGTTGGGACTTACGAGTTACGACGAAGACTTCTGACCGATTCGAGCCGATCAGTGTGTTCACTCCCTTACCTATATAAAAATGAATATTACTATTTAAAAACACTATGTTGATAAATAAAATAAGTTATAAATAAAACACATTTATAATATAAATGGGATTCAATTGGAGCGTTACGTGTTTTTCCACACAAACTGAATAAAAAAACTATTAGTGGGGCGCAATTATTTACTCTAGATTCTGTACAATTTCATCGCGTTGAAAGTGTCACTTTCGCGTGAAATATTTATGAGTTTTATTTTATTTACTGAAGCGGTTACTCTCCTTTCTTTCAAGAAATATTTATTTATGGTACCTACTAAGATTAATTTAACCTGAAAGGTGCAATCTCACGTTATCATCACTATCACTAGAAATACAAAGTCCTCCGCCGCGTCTGTCTGTCTGTTTGCGATAAACTTAAAAACTTCTGCACCGATTTTCATGCTCTTTTCACCAATGGATAGAGTGGGTCTCGAGCAAGTTTTGACTACATTAGTGCTGGTAAATATTTAAATAAAAGTAACTCAGACTGCGTTTCTGTTACTCAGTAAAATGTAGGCTAAAGTACTTCTTAACGGAAAAAGGAGGAAGCGGGCCGCCGACTACCTGAACGTGCCCCAAAAGGTCATGGCCGTGAGGATGGTACGGGGGTACAGCACGATCTCCCGCGAAGCGGCGAACCTCCTTGCCGGATTGCTGCCGTGGGATCTAGAGGCGATAGTCCTCGCGCGCCTGCATCAATGGCGCGCGGAGGCGCTACGCCGGGGGTTCACTCCGCTGCCGCGGCAAATTGCTGCGCGGCGGACAGACCTCCGGTGCGATCTCATGGCGACATGGAGACAGCGACAGTCGCAACCCCGTGCAGGGCACGCCACGATAGTGGCGGTAAGTCCCCTCTTTGAGGAGTGGCTAGAAAAGCGCCACGGCGCCCTCACCTTCCGTCTGACGCAGGTCCTCACCGGACACGGTTGTTTCGGGAGGTACCTGCACCGAATCAGGCGGGAGGAAACGCTCGGATGCCACCATTGTGAGGATCGGCCGGAGGACACGGTGGAGCACACAGTGGAGGTATGCCCCGCTTGGGCGGAGCCCCGCCGTGTTCTCGTTCGTAGTGGCGATCGGCGGCGGCGACCTCTCGCGCCCGGCCCTGGTGCAAGCCATGGTCCGGGGCGAGGAGGAATGGGACGCCGTCGCCTCCTTCTGCGAAGCAGTGATGCTAGCGAAGGAGGCGGTGGAACGCGAGAGGGAGAGAACCTCTCGTCCCAGCCGCCGCGGGATCTCCGGGCGTCGGGGGTCTCGCGATGACCTCCGGCCACCGTAGACGCGGGCTTGTGGACGGTGAGTGATGGGCTAACTCTCCGTCGCGTCGGTCCGTCTTACGACGAAAACAGGCCGTGTCGACGGCGCGTTCGTGTTCCACGCGCGCCTCAAAGAGATGTCAGCAACATGGGAGGGGCCCGAAAGGGCCGACGCCCGTCGGGGCCGCGGGTTGTCCACAGGTTATCGCGGCCTCGACATAGAGGGCGAAAAAGGAACATGGGTGGTTTTTAGTCAGTAGAAGTCTGACACTCCCTTTCGCTCTGCCCAAGAGCGGAAGGGGTTATTCGATGATTTTACACCCGCCAAAAAAAAAAAAAAGTACTTCTTAACCTTTTTATTTTCCATGATATAATTTCAGACCTCCAGACAGTCAAAGCTGTGAGCAAAAGCGTGTGAGCAAATTTATTTTCCCTTTTTTCTGCTAATGCATGCTACATCTGCTGTAATTATTTAATATCAGCCATAGAAACATTACGTAACCTTCTATTATTATGGAGAGTTTCAGAATACTACTTCCATCGTATAAACGGAAACCATAAAGCAAGCAAGTTTTATGTTTTATGATTGTTTCAAACCACAGACAATAGAGAATGTGAGAATGAACAACGTGTTACTCTGCGGTCTATGGTCCTTCCTTTCTCCGTTGTACTGAGAAGCGGAAATTATTGTTTACACGATAATAAAAATCTTAAATACGAGTATGTTTTAGATTTATTTAGGAACAAAGAGGAATTTGGAACAAAAGGAATCGATTTTCATCTGCTCACACTTTTTGTTCTAGTTTTCACAAAGGCTATTTACAAATTAAGTTATAGGTGTGGGTTTAGAAAGCACAACATTTTATTTTTTAGCCCAGATCATGAATAAATATTCGTTTTTCCATTATGTGCAGTGTTTTGTGCAAAATGGCATTTTAGGCCACGTTGTTGTTGTTGTTGTTTTTAAATATTTAAATCATTGTTCCGGTAAAACTCTTGAAAGTCTATGGTAGTGCTACCATAGACTTTCAAGAGTTTTACCGGAACAATGATTTTAATATTTAAAAATATTCTACAAGCCCTGAGCAACAGCCAGAGTCAACATAACCTACCGGAACACTTTTGGATATTCCCCGAAACGTATGTCATCAATAGAAAATCGAACTACCTACTAGTATAAAGTAAATATTCTAAAGTCAACGTCCCAGTTTCAAAGCACAACAAAAGAAAAAAAGACTGTTTATTACTAACACTAACGTTTAAGGTTATTTTTGGACGGAATTGCCGAACTATTTATATTTGTGAACGGTTTAGATCACTTTAAAGGAAGCGAGAAAGTATTTGGGATAGCGCTGCGCACGTGCCAATGACCTTACGGTGAATAGTGACAATTTGTAATGAATATTTATTGACTTACTTATTAGATTTTCTGGTTATGATTCAAAACACTTATGGTAAAGGAAAAGGTATGATATGGCAAGAAAGGACGTGCCTGATGAGATGACGATTAATATGGAAGCACGGAAGAAGACATTCTGTGCCCTTTGTATATCCACTTATTTCTTGCCCTTATTCAAATTCATTTGGGAGCCCAAATGAATGATAAATGATTCATGACCTAAGGTAAGGTAAGGTAGGTTAGGTAAGTATGAAGGTCCAAAGCTTTTACTCGATGACATTAATTTATCCAAGTTTGATACAGACGCTGCATCATTTCAAAGATTATGGTGACCATGTTTGGTTTATAGTATAAGTATTTTTAGGGTAAATGAGCAATAAAGATTTAAAAACCGATAATATATATGGATGGCTGCAGGTGACACATGTGCCAACGACCTCACCGTGTGAACAGAAAATTTGACATAAATTAAGCTTGAAAGCGTTCGGGCGTGTCTCGAGATAAGTTGGGAAAGTAGATAGTTCCTTATTTAACGGTGCAGTGGCTTACAACGATTTGAAAAACCATACAAGACATTGGCTTGTAGTAAATGTAACTATTGGTTAGGCCGAAAAAGGATGATATGGCTAGAAAGGAGGTGACTGTTGAGATGGCGAGTTATAGTGAAGAAAAAGTAACGAGAAATGTTGCACCGACCCCAATTAAATTTGCATACGGGCAGAGGAATGAGGATGCTGATGGTAAGACTGGAAAAGCGATAGTTAATGTGCAAGTTTTAGGTAGCTCTAAATTGAAATGTAGCTTTTTCTAACATAAGACTAAAAATAGATATCGTCACGTCGTCAAAACTAACTGGTAAACCAAACAACATAGAAATTACGTAACAAATATTGTCTTTACCCGCGCAAGCTACCAAAGCTTCAAAACACCATGAACTTCCAACGTTTCTCAAAAACAAGTAAAAATGACGCAATGAACTTTCTAAGGTCGTTAAAAAAGAATATTTAGTGTACGAAATATTCATGATTTGTACGCACAATGCATATCACCTCGACATTGGAGTAGCGACGGGCGACGCGCGTCTATTTCTGTATTCCTCCGAGCTCGTTTTTCATCTTCGTGAACTTACATTGTGAACGTATTGCAATAGACGAAAGAGATAAACAACTGTTATGTTTCTGTGATTGTGTCAGCTGAGGATAGGTAGATCTTGAGATTTTTAGCTGTACCTAACACTAGATATTTTGTACTGGAGGAAAATTCAATAAAGATTACATTTTAAGAAAGCAACAAGTCAATGTACTTTTCTAATTTTAACTAACTGATTAGTTAGAAATAACCGAAGGGTCAGCCCCAACAGTGTATGGGCGTCTACCTGATCGTTTTTATTAACCTATTACTAAATAAATATATATGGATGCAGAGATGAACTGTAGGTAATGCAAAAGGGCCCTATAGATAGTCTTGCGACATGGGAAGCATCTTCGTTGCTGCGTTATTATTTAAAAGTTTTCAAAAGTGCCTGTAACTGGTCTACTTGAAATAAATGCTTTGATTTTGATTTTTTAACTATGCTTTGACTTTTGCCATTCCGAGTTAATTGGCACATGAGACTCATTGAGCAAAACATCTACGCAAACCAAAATTTTCAACTACCTTTTACATGACCTGCAGATTTTAGGAAACAATCATCGCTTTTCTTTCTTTTTTTACAACTATACAAGTGTAAATTTAATGCGTTCTCTAGGCTTTGCCTAATATATTGTATTGTATTGTATTGCTGTTATCATGACTTGGCTGTTTAGAGCTATTTCAACCAATTTCGTTAAGGATTCGCTGGTGACGGCACATAGTAGTCATCATATTTTCAATTAAAACTGCTCTGTTTCTATTGCTTTATTGGAAGAATGGGCCAGTCGAATAGCATCAGTGCCATGGGCCATTCAGGATTGAAGGTCTCGATTCAGTATAGCCTTAAATGTACTAAAATAAAGCTTAAATTAGTAAACTTGGGCCAAAGACACAGAATACTGCATTTGCGGAGTTCAACAACCATATCCTAGTAGATTGAAAAATGGTGAAATCAGGCTCGGAATGTGGTGTAGACTCACAAGCGATGGAACACTTGATGTCGTGTCCTACCTGACCTGTTCTTTACAGATCTGTTTTTTTTTTACCTCAGGAGCCAATGGACACTAGTGAAAATGCCAAACTCGTTACGACGTTATGGGATGAGTCAATTTGAATTGTCATCGACAAGCTAAGAAATAGAAGGTTCGTAATGAAGTTGCTGAGTAGTCTTGGTTTTCGACATGTTTTTCACTATTCTTTTTCGACTCTGATCTAAAAAAATCTGCTTGA
This sequence comes from Diarsia rubi, assembly GCA_932274075.1. NCBI lineage: Eukaryota > Metazoa > Arthropoda > Insecta > Lepidoptera > Noctuidae > Diarsia > Diarsia rubi. Next base: position 17,825,492 of record OW026417.1, on the reverse strand, counting down.
AAATGTTATTGCCGTGGACAAGAAAATAGACATGTCGACGTTGTTTGATCTATTTTCGCGAGACGTTATCTATTTATTTATCCGAAATGTGGATCATGCCGCAAGTGAAAATTTAATGCAAAAAATTGTTTATTTTGTGGAAAAGTACAAAAAACTGCAAAACAAAATGATTTATAAGCAGAAAGTGATTGTTTTTGTTTACAAACACTTTCACTTTTGTATGTCGATTGATTGTCTATTCCAAAAACTATAGCAACAAAATATTGATTCCAAAATCTACGCAAGAATGATTCGAGTTTTTATGGCACCGTTCTGTATATTTCAGTTACACATCTAGTTTTAGTGAGTGATGGTCATTCTCATCATTCATAACCATCTTGTTGTTTTCATTATTCAATGATAAAATCGAAGTGTTTTGTTCAGTTTCTCTGTGCACTTGATTTCAATTAACTATTGTAAAATATGAAGTCATCTTTAGTTTTTGTTTCTTATACGTACACATGTAAGTAGTAGGTGTTTAATATCATTGACCCCGACTTGGCATCGAATGCAAGATTCGAAAAATCACACATTGGCCTCGGCACGATAACTTATGTCGATATTCAATTGAAATTGCACACGTCTATCGCAAATATAGATAACGCATTGTGCTTATAAATAGTGTCTGAGAAATAGAAACGTCCTGACTTCGCCCGACACTATGATGACATTGAATTAAGTTTTATCGGTGTCAAAGAACCTATTAACATTTTAGCGAAAATTGCGTGTCTTTGAGCATTGTATCTATTTATTCTTTTAAATTTAGGTCACAAGGCGAAGATGTTGATAACGACGTTTTTAGGAAAGAGAATATAACAAATGCTCCTGTATCACGTTAGAGCGTTAATAACGGCTTTTGTGATGGGGTTGATAACGAAATACCGCAAAAACTTGGTTTTAATGAGGTTTATGGAGCTTTGGCGGCCAGTAACTACTTGGAAACTTAAGAAACATTATCTTGATATAATTTAGAAGATCATACTGAACAGCCGCTACAGGTTTAAACAAGATAAACAAGCAAATGCAGTAGTAAAAGGTAGGGTCCGTATGATCCAGAAAGAGATTTCCAATGCATCAAACGATAAACAAGTACCTACATGCTGAGGTAAAATTGATTCCACATCAAAATGTTTGTAAATCTAACTCTTTAAAGCCACTGATGACCACGAGGCTAACGTGTTTGTATAAATGTGTCAAGATACTCATGATCTCTGCTTTTATATCTTCTTTCAAATCAGGGGTTTTTTTTCTAAAAAATTGTGTGTGCATTTCAAATTTTTAACAGTCGCGGCGACCTTAAACAAACTAAAGCGGTTTATTAGAGCAAAATAATTTGACAGATTATACCCAGTTCTCTCCTAATTTTCTGGTGTAGTTGACGCCTTAATAGATTGCGAGATTAGTAAAAGTGTGTAAATTTACTTGTAATTTGGTAATATCATGTTCAAGATTTATGCGTGCGTTAATAAATAGTCATGTGCACGCACGAATTCGATTGGTGTGTATGGACCTGTTGATTATGCAATTTTAAAATATAAGCACAAAACGCCTAGATTTCGTGTTGCTCTTGGTAACAAAACAACATTTCACAACAAGTTGAAATGTAGTTTTCGTGTTTTTACTAACTAGTTCTGCATGTTTGTGAATTCTTTGTGTAAAATTCTAGGTTTTGCTATATTTTTTGGGCCACCTTATAGTGGACCTGTTTCGAGTCCAGTCAGCAATATTTAGTGTCAAGATAACAACAATAAGCGGTAAAAACTTCGCTGGGCGAGCAATGGCCGACCGAATTCGCGCGTTAATCCCCCGCCAGCGATTTGTCCGTACAGTTTTAATTATATCCGCTGCGTTCCATTTTCGCGCTTCGCGACCCAACCGGGCCGCAACGGCTTCCGTGACTTGACGTTGACCCGATCGACGATCGCCCGTCGAATGCATGATGGACGCATGTTTAAAATTAAAATCACCACGCCAATTTACGTTCAACAACCCTAACTTGCAATCAAAATGTTTTAGAGCATCTTGAAATGCACAATGACAAGCCATACATTTTGTTTTCGCAGTAAAACATGTTTTATACCCGGTGTAATGGCGGACAAGCGTGCGCTGGAGCGCGATCAAACGAACGGGATGTTCCCTGCTCGTCAATTAAGCAAAATCGCACATTTGGCAATGTTCCCGAGCAGTTGTTCCACTCTTGAGGTTTTAGCGTTTGATTCGCGAACCGAGAAGCGCCCATGTCCTTATATGGCGGTATTGCAAACTTGCACAGTTTCCGAGTCGAGCGACCTAAATCGAGCACTCGCAAAAACTAACCGCATGGAATTTGTGTCACGAAAGTTGTAAATCTCATAGATTTTTATTTGGATCGTTAACTCAGACGTTTTTAGGATATTGTGTTGTTTGTTAAACGAACACAGACAAAAAATATATTCTTGTGAAGTAGCAGAACGACGATACGGATCACGCTACACGCAACGAAACAGGATTTATTGCTTTAGCCTAAAAAAACTGTTCACTTTTAATTAGTAATGATGTCCTACAAGCAGATTGACTTTGACGTACTTATGCTCAATAATGAACAAGCGCTAAATTAGATGGATCTCTAAAAATCAAATAAAAGCTTTTCTAACGTCTGCCGCCATTTCTACGTCAAACATTCAATATTGCAAGAAAAAATACTCTTACTGCAAACAAAATAAATTATTGGCAACAGTGCATCCACACCTGTATTATTATACTTAGTTCATTTGTTGATTAACTTTCGCTACATGTTATGTTTTCACAAGAAAAGGAAATTTTCGATATATTAATAGCAACAAATCACGACGCTATAGGATTGATGACGCTTCAATATCGATGAACTTTACAATCTTAGCAGGTACCTAAGTACCTACACGTCTAAAATTTGAAGAGGCGAAGCTCCATACTATTTGCCATACAAATTCGATGAAGATATTTGCAACAAACGTGATTTATTGTTTGTGAATAAACTAACCAACCAACCTTGAAACGTTACGATTTCGCATAGATATACTTTGTGTACGCAACCATCAATTAGGTACGAGTATGCCTTTTGCGCATTATATTATACTCTTATCTACACGTTAGTTTGTTTGTAACGAATAGGCTCCGAAACTACGGGACCGATTTGAAAAATTCTTTCACCGTTGGGAAGCTACAGTATCCCCGGGTGATATAGGCTACTTTTTATCCCCGTATTCCCACGGGGACGGGAACTACGTGGGTGAAACCGCGTGACGTCCGCTAGTGTTCTAATAAAAGTATCATTTACTACTTCCATTCTTCCATCAGGATTAGGAGGAATAAATCCTTACCTATAATCTAGGAACTTATGAACCTTTAAGAGAAAGACATAAGTCTATGAAGAAATATTTTTCCAAGCAACTGGCATAACACATTATTCCCTCACGAATCGAAATAGCATCAATAAATGACGTCGTTAAGAGATGTGGAAATATTCAGACAAAAATCCGGAAAACTGGAGAGGATTGCCATTTGTTCGAAGACCCAGACAATTTGATGACATAAATAAAATAAATAGACGCCTTGATAGCTTAGTGGATATCGCTAGAAGATTGTCTTTAGTCTAACCTCGACGAACTTTTCAGTGTTTTTTGAGTGAACATATTCGCCTGGTTGCATAACTGAGTAGGTACATTGAGTACCTATTGACCGCAAATCATTTAATTACCCTGCAGGTTCTGATGGAGTTACAAACGTTTTTATATGGTTCACTGTAATAGATATACAAATATATTAGGTATAAGGAATAATGACAGAATCAAAATCAAAAGTTATTAAATTACTATGTCATTCAGAATATAATACATAACTACCATCACGCTTTTTGATGATAAAGCAAAGACAATGCGTCACCTGTGCAAGTCGACGGTTGGTCGTCGGTCTCTGATCGTGATCGTGGGCGATCAATATACCCAACAGACTGCGTCCCCTGCATAGTGAGTGACTCATAGGGTATTTCCATTCATTCAGTAATATGGCTTAAGGAAGCTCGTCCTAAAAAAAATACACGTGTCTTGTGGATAGATATAGATAAATACTAATAAATGGATAATTTTACAGAGCTTTACAATGCGTATCACGCCTGCTTTTTAAGGTTCCGTAGTCAATAAGGAACCCTTATAGTTTCGCCATGTCCGTCTGTCTGTCTGTCCGCCCGTTCGCTGTTCCGCACTATAGCTCAAAGACTCTTAGTACTAGAAAGCTGTAATTTGATATGAATATATAAATGAGTTGTAGTGAAAAACTGGTAAAATAAAATTTTGAAAATATTTTTTTTAGGGTGTTTCCAGTTCACATTTAAGTGGGTTTAATTTTTTTTCTCGCAAAGCCTTTTGTGTGGGGATAGGTCTTTAAAAAAATACGGGTTTGCTCAAACGTTTTTTCGATTGAGGGATTCGTTTATAAAATTCAAGTGTGGCTACCCAAACCACCTATAAACGGGTTGTGTTTGGGCGTGTGAAAAAATACATGGTAGTAGTATACAGGGTGTAAATTGACCCTTCACACATACGTCAACCAATCATTCTGTAGGTACATCAAACTAAGTACCCCTATGCAAAAATTTTTGCTGGGAAACAACTTTTATTTTTGGTGTCAAAAATCACATTTTACGATAAAACTCAATGTTGCGCTCTTTAAACATTGTGCTAGTGGATGCTTTGAATAGTAAACGGGTCATGGAGGTAATTTAAGTAAAGTTATATCCTGAAAAGCTAGTATTTACAGAAACAGCTGTGCAAAATTTGGAACTTTGACCCAAAATATCTCCGTAACTAGGGGGTTCCCAAGTATGGTCTAGAACCAAAAAATGTTCGCAGTGGTTAGGAGAACAAGTGGCCTTCGTTTGCGTTAAGGGTACTTTTACACGCTTTATATTACGAAATTAAAAGAAAAAAGATCACAGCTAAGTAGCCTTTTTAAATGTACTTGTCTAAAATATTTTACCATAGATAATGTATGGGAGCACAGGTCTTAAAACTGCAAATGTTAGTTTGTTTTATTTTACAATAAAAATCATCGTTTGGATACCTCCAAACGATGATTTAACCACCTTGCCTACCTACCGGTAGGCAGGGTGGTTATCGGTTTAGTAAGTTTTTGATGGGCAACTACGGAACCCGACATTGTGCGTGGTTCGACATGCACTTGGCCGGTTTTTTGTTTATGCTTTACTTTTCGTTTGGGGATAATGCCAGGAAAAACACGATTTTAACAATACCTCGCAGAATTTTTTTTGTACTTTTTGGTGGGAAATATCTCATACACATGATGTTTTTGTTCTGGAAGAACATGTGCAGCTGTAAATAAATGATAAATTAATATCTGATCTGCTCTTAAAGAGCATGAATTTGTTTCAATGATGAATCAATTTACTTCTATATAACATTTTTGTTGTTGATTGTAACTTCAATATTTTTACACGAAGATTGTTATCGTATAAAAGTTAGGTTCAACATCATCATCTGTCTAGCCTTTTCCCAACTATGTTGGGGTCGGCTTCGAGTCTAACCGAATGCAGCTGAATACCAGTATTTTACATGTAGCGTCTGCCTATCTGACCTCCACAACCCAGTTAATACTAGGTCTTACGATACCCTTTCTGGTAAGATTGGTCGTCAGACTTTCACGTCGCTGACTACCAGTAACTACCGTAACGACTGCCAAAGATCTATATAAGCCCTCCATATCGTAAATAAATAAATATTTATAGTTGCATTAAACTTTTGGCAAGGGTAAATAAGAAATAAGTAGTACATATTAGCATTCATTGATTTGCGTCCTTTGTTTCTTTACTGATAGCTATATTGTATCTTCTTTATATACAGGGTGCTAGGAGGTTAAACGAGGGACATATGGAAGGAGGGTATCGTCCGAGGGTTTTTTTTTTTCGTCCCAAATATGTAAAAAAACATATCTTAATGCATATGTCCATTAGCTTTTGAAAATCTATATAACGGACTAATTAGATTTTTTTGGTGAAATTACCCTCTTAAATATTTATCCTTTTAACCAATAGCGCCATCAGTTACTCTTTTTTCATTAATATCATTTCTCACGCCATCCATCTTTGTTTTGGTTTTCCTTTCCATCTTCACCTATTCCATCAACATTTATATTTATCGTATTTTCATCATTTATATTTGTCCTTTCAACCAAGATATTATGAAACGTATTGCGAGCGAGTCTGATCCGCCATTTATTGAATTCGTTTGTTTTAAAAAAAAAACATAAATGAAGAACCGCTCGACCGATTTTGTGCAAACTTCACATAAACCATCTACGAAATAGTCCGAACAAAGCAAAAATTTGGTTTCGATAGGGGAGCCTATTCTTGAGTTATAAAATTACAACGAAAAGAGGCATCGATTTATACATTTATATTGTAGAAACAGATTTCCAGCGTGTAGTTATTAACGTCGTATTATTTACTCATTTACCCATTTGAGGGTAACACACGAGTCATAAGCAATCATTTACCGTGACAAGTGGATAACTAGGTGATACAGTGGCAATTTACCAAGTAATGTGGCATGACGAACGAGTTAATGATTGAAGCTATCATGTAACACAGTGGAGTTTCGCTTACCCCGTAGGATTTGTGGCTTTTATTTCTCTATGTTACGCACTTTTGGGTCTAAAGAGTAATTTCTCCATCTACGTCATAGTTCATAATCTTCCTGTATCATCCCCACTGCTGGGCAAATGGACTATTCTCTGTGAAAAAGAATAGGGTCCAAATGGTGTTACTCATCACACGTTGACTCTAGGTTCGCTTCTGCGGAAACGCGAAAATGGTTATAACAAACAAATTACACATTTAAAATAATGTAACTACCGTTTTCAGCACTAAGTATACGAGTACACCAACTACTAGGCCTTGTGGTTTATACGCCTCGACTCGAGTACCAAAACACAGGCGGCCGGGCCCCAAATAATTACCCACATGTTTTCATAAACGCCCACCATGTTCCCAGAAACGCAACTCGACCGTGCAGCACTAATTAAACGTTACAAATATAAAGTACTCAATGTATGTGTCGCAAGTTGGTCAATTTTTAGTTTGCACTCGTTATTTTAATTACGGTAAATGTTAGGAGGCGTTTATTGGTCCTCTTCTTTCTTTCATAGCTATTTTGGCTTGTGTCTCGACTAAAGCTTCATCTATTTGTTATTGACAATTGAAAAGTGTCCTTGTCTAGTCTATCACTAGGTATTATACAACAAAGACCTCTGCTACGTCTGTCTGTCTGTCTGTTTGCGATAAACTCAAAAACGACTGCACCGATTTTCATGCTGTTTTTACCAATGGATAGAGTGGTTCTCGGAGAAGGACGTAGTTTTTATTCCAAATTCAACCCTTAACAAAATTAAATTGGGTATACAAGTTTATAGGGGCATTTGTCGGCCACCGGCGCGGCGAAGCAAAAGCTACTTTGTAATAAATGCTATTTGAGTTGACTTGATTGTAAAGTTCATGAGACAATGACCTCTCTTATAGAGTTTGATTGTGGCACTGGTACAGCAACTATTTCACGAACAAAATACGACCGTTTTCATAAATATTTTCTTCAAACGTTGTATTGACGATAGGTAATTAATTATTTGTCACTGGACCTAATAGTGACCCTTGAGGGACACCTTGTGAAAGCAAAAATGACTTACTTTTTTCTTACAGGCCAATGTAACTGATCAGGAAATTGATTAGAAAAATGACTTTATCCCTTATCAAGAGCCTTATACCCTTCCCTCAAAGGCTGCTTTATTCTATTATACCGTCCAAACAGTATGTGAAACAAAATGTTTTGTACGATTTGCTACGGATCCCTATTAATTTTTAAAGCCAATACCCCGTTTGGCGGTCTTAATGTTATTTTACAACGCAGATGTTATTCGTTTCAATGTTTTTGTACGAGGTTATTTCCATGCTAGTCTCATGTCCTATAATATTGTGTACCTAGAATATTTTGGATATCACTGGGCTAACCTATTACGACAAGACTTATTTGAGTGTAAGATTCAGAGGAAACATGTCATTCAAGCGAAAACGTTCATAGAATTTCTCAAGTGCACGAAATTCAAGCGTTAAATTGGATTTCCAGTAAATATTTTGGTTCATAACTAGCTTTTTTATTTCTACATTATATTGGATATCTGGAGCTACGTCTTCTGTGACGCAGGCGCATGTTTTGCGTTCTTTACAATACTGAGAAAACACAGCAGCAAAAATATTTTGGCATGCAGAGTGCATTAGGCGTTTTACAAGCTATTTCACTTTTTTTACATTCCTAACAACCATAGATGCCAAGTGAAGATATGAAAGGTTTTTAAGTAGACTGATACACTGATGAGCTAATCGAAAAACAAAAACGTGTGTCTTAACTAGTAACTTGTGTAGTTTGCTACTTGTGCGACCGTTTTGGGCCTCAGCTGCTGGTCATTCATCATTACAGTTTAATACCTCGTCCCTTTGATGCGCTTAACATAATCGATCTTCAAGAAGAAAAAAAAACAAAACCATTTGCCAAAAAGATTCATCCAAATATTTTCGATGTCTTGAGTCAGGTATGCAAGGACAGTGATGTCAAATAAACACACGCTCGATACTGCCAGACCACTGTTTTACAGCCGCTCATATAAAATTTGTTTCACACTTTAAAAATTGGAACATCAAGGATGTTGTTCCGACTCGTGGTGTACCAAAGTTCACTTCTAAAAGTGTCCCATCAATACGTTTACGAGTGTAAGCAGGAAGGCAGGTACAAACTGTACACCGGTTTTGCACCCAAAGCAACTGTAAAGACCTAAACACAAGTGGTTCGGACGCACACATTATTGCTCGCATTCGTATTGTGAATAAACATCGTAATGTAGCAGATAAACTAGGATGGGAGCCAAGACGAAAATATGCCACGGCGCGTTTTTCCATTGGATTTTGCGCTTTGGAAACGAACAGTAGTCGCGACAGAAGCGACAGACATTCATTGTTACTCAGATGGAATGTGATAACAGTAAGCGACTGCTATCTCATATGCTGGTGTCGGCTCTTTATGCTGCACGTACACAGAATAATATATTAGTCACGCTTGAGATCCATTACATGTACTACCAGAATACATCTCTAATGACGACACTTTCTTCTAAAAGAGAACGTTGCACACTTGTCGCCTTGTTGTTGTTAGAACTGCTGCTGTTTGTGTCGATAGCATGTGAGGGTGCGGTGTGTAATGAGTTATAGAAAGCTATGTACCTATTTGTGTATGTTGTGTGTTCATTGTGTACAGTGTCCCATGTTTGTGTATGTGTTGCAAGGTCACACGTGGAGTGCTCATGTACGGGACAGGTCGATGCACACGCGTCAAGGTGGGCACGGAAATTTTCATTCAACCGCCTGTTCTATTTACATCGCCGATTGCCACCAATATTGTAAGTGGCGCATCGCGCGCGCACTTCCTCCACACTGACGTAGGTAACATCGGACCTTCGCGTGCCATTCACTCGAACCACAACAGATACTAGGAGTTATGTCCCGCAGGGCCTGTTGGGCTGATGTGTTCCCGGAATACTTTTGGACATCCGGTCGGCAGTCATCGGACGTACAAAAGAATGGCTAAGGTGTGTTGGTGGTTCGTGAATGACAGGCGATGTCCCTCGGGAGCGCCGCGGCGGGCGGAGTGCGCGCCGTGGCAGGATCTGGTGTTTACGTTGTGTTCACTGTCAAACGTGTTATCTGTTATGTGAGCAGGTGCGTGGCGCTGGCGTCGCGGCGTGCGCGCGCGCCGGCTATATTTGTGTCGCGCGGGTGTCGTTACATAAAGCTGTCGAGTGTCGATCCTCACCTCCTCTATCTTGAGGTTGGTGCGGACCACCTTGCGGGTGACCGCGCTCTCGTATGTCTCCTCGATAGTCTCCGCCATGGTTGCGAGTCGCGGGCGCAGCGGGCGACGCGCGCGATAGTTGCGCCGGTACTGAGTGGCGCGCGGTTATTTATAGTCAGCGGCGTGGTTCGACCGCCTCACAGTAGTCACAGTGGTGTAACTGGCACTCGGGAATCGGGATCGGGGTGGCGATACCGATGGCGCGCTGCGCGATACTGCCCGCTGCCCGGAGAGCAGGCGGTGGCGGCAAGGGGCGACGCTACTGACGCGACGCACTGTTGTGACGCTGCAGACGCTCCTCACAAAGAGCCTCGATGACGCTACACTGTTTATTGTCTCATAAAACCAGCTTCATAACACTCGTCCACTAAATTCATTTGGTTTACTGATCATGTTCTGATCACGAGTTCCATTATCGACCGGCGTTTGCCGGCGAACAGCCAATTTTCCGAGAATCTGTATATTCCTTTAGATAACAGTTATAATAAGATATATCACTTTATCAAAAGTCAGCTGTTTTTAGGTGGGTGTGAGTATAAACGTCGCCAACTAGCAAATTAGCTGATCTAAGCCAGAATATTTATCTATTATTCTTGAAAATTTAAGCACAAAATACTTAGTTGATCTAGAGTTCATATGAGTTAACAATTATTAACTAGAATTAGTTTTTTTACACTATATTTATTTTACATACGCCTATTACGCTAAGAAAACATTAATAAAACGGGTAACGGGTAGTTTTATTTTATTTCACGTCAAATGTAAACCAGTGGTGCCATCTAGAGGAAACTTGCATAACTAAAACGTAAAAAGTCCTACAAGATGGCGCTAAACACAAGAGTGTATGAAACATAGACAATAACGTACATGGTCTATTGCCGTGCAACGACTCAACTTCTACGTAACGTAGGTAATAAACAAATCATTAGATCGATGCGTAAACAGGATATTTATAAACGATGTTTGTGGATTTCCTTGCGAATCGATTTATGGAGTAAGCAGGCACGCCGGCAGTGCAGGTACACATTTTCAACGTCACTTATATTTCGGTTTTTACTTCTCGTGCGCCCGTAAATTGAGGTACGACAAAACACGTTCGGGTCGGGTTCACACAGTTTGGTGACAGAATCTGATGCGCAATGGGTGAATTTGGGCTATGGATGATGATAGGCCACTATCGAAAAAGGCGAGTATGGGCAGAGCGGAAGGGAGTGTCAGACTTCTTCTGACTAAAAACCACCCATATTCCTTCTTAGCCTTTTATGTCAAGGCCGCGGTATTTCTTACAACATCCCGGAGCCCCGACGGGCGTTGGCCCTTGCGGACCCCTTCCATGTTGCCGACATCTCTTTGAGACGCGCGTGGAACACGAACGCGCCGTCGATACGGCCCTACGGTACACGGTTGACGTAGCCCTGCTGTGCTGTTGTTTCTGATCGTAAATCACATTTTACGGTAAAACCAATGTAGTTTACATTGGTTTTACCGTAAAATATGATTTTTCACCCCAAAAGTTTCCCAGCAATAATTTTAGCGTAGGGGTTTAGTTTGATGTATAACAATGGTTGATTTGGTTGCAACTTCATGAAGGGTACGTTTACACCCTGTATTATTGTTGACGCACTGACGGGCATAGGAATTTAGTATTCTCGTACCAAGAATTGGCGATTTAAGAATTTTTATTTCAAGATATTTAAGAAAGACTGTTTGTCCTTGAAAAGTATTGCCTTTTTTGTAAAACCCAAAGAATTTTTATTCCAAGATATTTTAGAAAGACTGTTTGTCCTTCTTAAAAAGTATTGCCTTTTTTGTAAAACCCCCAAACGCGAGCAACAGAAGCGAGCCCCTAGCCCTATTATAAATCTATTTTGAAATAAAACGCAGTAAAAATACGTTCAAATTTTTATTTTCATTACACAAACATGCAACATATAAATTATTATATAATAAATATGTACGCCTAAAGCTAATGTATAAATTTCGAGATACATTCTTTTATACATATGTATATATCACTCAACGTATATGGAGTCTCATTACCACAAAAACCTGGGCACTGCCCTGGAATGAGAATCTACCTCTTTGCCTCTTTGATCGTTTTTTTTACTCTATGGCAGTATTGAAAAAATGAGGCATGGTTTATGGTAGGAGACTCCATATTGCACGTTATAATGTCACTTTTCAGCTAATACTTAAACATATTTTATTGTATTTTTGTTACTCCTGTAACGTTGTGCTGCAACTCTATTCCACTTGGCTGAAAAATAAAAAGGTAATATGTTATGAAGTAGTATTGTTTAATTTTAACTCAGAATATTTTGTGCAATAAAACCTTTAGCTTTTTTTGGAGTTAGTCAGTCAAGAAAGTTGAAAAGAGCATAATATCATGCCTGCAATCCCCATAGGGCAAGGCAGAGGTGTGCCTTGTAGTACACCTACATTTTGACAGTTATGTTAAAGCCTACGACTAGAGGATGGGACTATTGCCATCAACCGGGGACAAATCGACACTCCGTATCTGATCTGCTACTCAGAAAATCTAATAACACTGTCCGACCCGGGTATCGAACCTTTCGCTCAAAAGTCGTTCTGCCGACTACTAAACCAGCGAGGCAGTGGAATTACAAGCTAATAACATTATGAAGGTCGATGAACTGTAGATCTTTGTCAGTCGTTACAGGTAGTCAGCATTGCTATTCACAACCATTCGATTGTCAGTCGTATCCAATCGATCCATCGTACTATCCAAAATCGCTATTCACAAAACCGAAGCCGAGTAATAGATCGGAAGCGCAATTCAATCAGAATTAGGACGCCATTTTTTACTTTATCATACGCAACGAGAGAATGCATTTAAAATAAAAAATAAAAACATTTTTGAATTGTTTTTAATTATATTTTTTGTTACTTGACGGATATTCAGTACAATCTACAGTAAAACTTATAGAAATACTCATCAAAGATAATTTAATGGCTTCATAAAATTTTTCGCTTCGAGTGTTTATGTACTACAATGCCGATCGAATTTGTGAATAGCATTTGCCAATCGTTCGATCCGGAAAGCTGATACTCGATTAATCGGTTTCGAATCGATTTTTTGTGAATAGCTATGCAGTTGCCCGAAAGTCTTCATATTATATAGGACTAACTGGGTTATGGTGCCCGCAACCGGTTATACTAGAAGTCGACGCCAAAATTGCTAGGATGATCCTGACAGTGATTATCGCAATACTAACATGACACGCATGGTGTTGGTGAATCCGGAGCCCTGCTTCCAGCCAGTGACCACGACCACGTTGTCACCGGTCTTGACGAAGCCGCGCGCGCGACCGAACTGGAGACCGGACTGGACGCGGTTGTCGACGTCCTTTAGCCAGTCGCCCGCTGCGGACTCTGTGGGGGAAACATATTCGTAGGTCAAGTATGTTTATAGCTGAAATTAGGGTTATAGATATACTTTTAGAAAGTAGAATATGAGAGTCCAATAAATAAAAACACTGGGTATGTTTGTGGAAAAATATATCAAAATAACAACAACAACACACACAACAACATAACATCTACATTATTCTTGTTTTTTAAGTATCTAGTTAAACTCATAGACATTTGGGGGAGGACTATGTCCAGCAGTGGTTGTTGTTCTTTCGACTGAAATAATGATAATGGGACAGCGAGCCGGTACTTGTGCCGCTCGTGGTACTATGTAACGTTAACATACCTTGGTACACGATGGGCAGTACGCCGCGGTACAGATGCGCCTGGCGCGCGGTCTGCGCGTGGCGGGTGACGGCGATGATGGGACAGCGCGGCCGGTACTTGCTCAGCAGATGTGCGGACTTGCCGCTCGTTGTGATCACGACGATGGCGGATGCGAGGCACTTGGTGGATGCTTCGACTGCGGCGATGGCCGTGGAGTGGGAAGCGTCGATTGGGGGCCTAACCTGAAATAATAAAAAACTGTTAATAGTCATGCAACCATGACGACATAAAGCTGGTTATGACCGGCTCAAGTAGATTCATTTAGGGCGAAGTTCACCGAAAAGATAACAGTCTGATTATCTAAAAACAGCTGTTTATAACACATTTTCATGTTCACCAAAGCAAATCAACCGATCAAACACGCTAATCAACTGTTTTCTCTAACCGAGGTGGGAGAGGTTGTTTAAAGTCCGGTTAGTAGTTAATCGGTGTATTTTGACGTATGTAAATTGCAAATATAACAAATTTTAAGGTTACATCCAGATATTATTGTGAGAATTTAACATGCAGTCTGCTTTGAATTATATTTTGGAAGAGGATGACGTTTTGGACGAGTTTGAAACCGTTGAAAGACTTTTGCGAACTCCTCGTTTGTATTCATAACTGTGAACTGAAACTGAACCTGAAAACTGAACTGTCATCTCAGGTTTAATGCAACCATTTTAAGATGTTTCGCATTTTTAGGGTTTTTTACGTGTTTTGTAACCCACCCTATTTGACTGTATTATAATCATTCAGTCTTTCATTCCTAAAACGCTTGTTTATATAACCGAGCTAGAATAAGTTGTGGTGAACACCAAAATTCCCACGTCATATTCAAACAACTGTTTACGTTTAGTGGGCCGATTACGAAACAGTCGGTTATTTTACTGTTGGTGAACATCGCCCTTAATTGTTTATTGTTTACCAAATCAAATAATTGGAACCTAACCCCCGTAGACCCAATAATTTTATTTGATCCTACTTCTGGGTGGTTTGAAAAATCGAAGGGGATGGCGGGGTTTATAATAATAATAAAACATTTATTTCAGGTATCTTAACCCATGTTATACACATGTTTAAAACATTCACAATACGAACAATAAAAAGAGTCACTTAACAGTAATGTGCTGTCATTTCTTTATTTTACTTGATGGTGTCACTACATTAAGCATGCAACAATGGTTAATGTAGTGACAGTCGAACCTCTCAGCCATCATCCTCAGGATGGTGTTGGAGCTGGCGCGGACCCTACGCACCAAGGATGTGCACCGTTTTCGCATCGTCGCATAAAAGCAGTCAATGCGTGCCTCAGCAAACATCCCCGACGCACTGCAGTACCGAGGCAGCCCCAACAACATTCTGTAGGCATTGTTGAATAGGACTCGTAGGGCGCTGTACTGTTTTTGAGTATAGTTAGCCCACAAGGCGCTCGAGTAAAAACAGGTGCAAAACGCTCTGAAAAGGGTGCTCGCTTCGCTCGCTCACTTGAACTGTCCAAGTCGAGGTGCCCCAAGTCCCGAGCTCGCTTCGCTCGCTCTTGCGTCTAAGTTTTCTTAGTAGCGGGGTCTCAGTACATACTCAGAGGAAAAAATAATGCTCTGGATAGCAATCCAGAGCATTATTTTTAAAAAAAATTGGCAGCAGCCAATTTAAAAGTTTTATATTATTTTTGAGATTCTTCAATAAAAAATTATGTAAAAATTTGTTAATTTTTTTATCATTATATTTTCTATGAATGTAAATTTAAAAGGAAACTGTTACACTGACAAAGCGTCATTGTCTAATAGTTGTGTGGCCTAGTGATTTGTTTGACTAAAAATTATAAATGTCCCAAACGTTTTGCGTCATAATAATCAGCATAACAATAATTCTACCAAATGAAACGTTGTCATACAAAAATAATAATAATCTAATCGTTAGAAACATCGGCGAAACGTTGGTTGGCAAATGATAATCTGCCAAACAATTTTCGGCGAAAAGGCAGGATACCATTTTATATACATGTAGTAAGCCAGAATTCTGTTCAGCTCGGTAAAGTTGTAAAATTGTTGTAAAGTCTTTCGTCAAGAATGATGTCATATACTAAAAGTACAAAAAAAAACTGTCCATTGTTATATCGGTCTCACATCTCAAGATAATTAGCTTCTTACCTCAACAACCAGGTCACCGAACAGTTGTCTATGCCAGATAGCAGCCTCAGCCTCCTTGCAGATGTTAGCCATGGTCAGCACGCACTCGACGGGGTAGTCTCCCTTGGCCGTCTCCCCGGACAACATGACGCAGTCAGCTCCGTCCAGGATGGCGTTAGCGACGTCAGAGACCTCGGCGCGAGTGGCGCGGGGCTTCTTCACCATGGACTCCAACATCTGGGTGGCGCAGATTACTGGTTTGCCGACCTGGGCGGATGGGAAGAATTGGATAATAATGATTAAATTATAAGAAAAGTTTTACTGGGTCATAAATATTGATATTGGTGACTCTTGAAATCTGCAGTTTTTGCTTAGGCAAGCAAAGCATGTTGGCTGATCACTTATTCTAGATATTAATCCGGCTCGAAGGACTAAAGGTTACGCGGAAAAGCGATATAATGCGAACATTTTTTTAAATTGGTCGATGCTATGATATACTTACAAAGTTATTAATGTCTGTCCAGAAGAGTTAATGTTGGCTTACCCTGTTGCAGCGCGCGATCATTGTCTTTTGTGCGAGGAACACCTTCTCTGGTGGGATCTCAATACCAAGGTCACCACGGGCGACCATGATACCGTCCGAAGCCTGGAAATAAATACAACATATAACTTCAAAAATGGAGAAGTAGTATAATCTCTAAAAAGTAAATAAAGTGAAACTGGGGTTTATGACAGACTCTTTTTACCCGAATACGGCGAACCAAAAGGAAGGGTAATGATTTTGGCAGTCTATGTATGTATGTTTGTATGATCCAACGTAGCGCCCAGACTACTGAAGGTATTTTAATAAATGAGGTGTCAATAGATTCGTAAGAATAGTGCGGGTGACATAGGCTATAAATAAATGTTTACAATTGTTTTTATGACGAAATTTAAATGTCAAATTCTAAGCTCGAAAAAAATTCATATCATAACATGTTTGGTATCAAATGAGAGGTTTTGGCAAGCACATTACAAATATGTATATTATATTATAGTTTTAGTCAACATACACGTTAAGAATGCGGTCAAAAAGTTCTCGCGGTCTAGTCTGCTATTTACTCGTACTATTTAAATAGCAAACCAACATTCAGTAGATTTTTACATTATGAAAGTAATATATTATAACGAATTTATTAAATAACACTAAAATAAAATTAAAATAACCGCGGTCTTAAAAGTAGAAAACAAGAAAATAATTTGTATATTTCAATTTAATTAAAAGTAAAATTATTATAGAGGTCAGTCGTAGTCGCATGCCACCTTGCTAACGGCAACAGCAGCTGACTTCTGTGTCAATGAAAACGCCATGAAGGAGCATCCGGTATCAGTGGCATGCGACTACGGCGGTCCTCTAGAATAATTTTACTTAAATTTAAATTGAAATATAAAAAATATTTTCTTGTTTGCTACTTTTAAGACCGCGGTTTGTAGCCGGGTTTTAGTTTTTAAACTTATTTTTTATTCGAATTTTCAATAAACAATGCCCAATGCAAAAATGCTCAATGATGAGCCGAGATTGATTTTGCCTGTCACTATAGTATCTTCCAAATTACACTTTAACATGCAGTCTTTTAGATGAAAACTACATTGAATTGACCTCAAACCTTCTTGAAAGTCATCCTTTTATCACTGAATCCGCCATTTCCACTGCATATCTAGATAAGACTGCATTCAAATAACCTAACCTTAAGTGGGAGTATGAATGGCATGACTTACAAATTGCAGTCATTCGCCAATTTCATCGAGTTGTAAATCTGACCTAATAAGCTTGTTTGAACCCATTGAGCAAGTATTATTTAGTTCTAGGATTATGTATGAACTAGGCTAGGTCATACACTTGTTCTACAAGGTGAACACAATAAGGTTTTTTTTTTCAAAGAAAAAGTAATACAGGGTGACGAGGGACTTATTAAAGGAATTCATTATTCGATTCTCGTTCTAAATATGTAAAAAACCTATAATATTAATTTATGACGGCACGGTTGGCGCAGTGGCTCATGCAATGGACTGCTGCGCTGCGTGTCGCGGGTTCGATCCCCGCACAGATCAAATATTTGTATGACCTACAGATAGTTGTTCCGGGTCTGGGTATTTGTGTATGTGAGTTTAAATGTTTGTGAACGCACCCACGATACAGGAGAAATTCCTAGTGTGGGGCAACGTTTAAAAAAAAAAAAATTGTGCCATGGCCCCGCACGCTCTCCAGATCTCGCTTTGATGGAAAAATGGATTATACCTAACGCCATGGGTGCGAGACTTTTCCAAAGTATTTGGTATGGTTCTGTCTGTTATTTACCAGTGTTTTTTTTTGTTCTTATTTTTATTAGTATCATGTAAGCATGACATATAGCAGGTTTCAATATGTCTCTCGTTCTTCTTCCTAGTCTTTCGATTCGACAACTCAAATTTTGTCCGAACAGTACGTAGCAACCTGGACAGCTCTTTCGTTTGCCTCGTTTACGTCCCCGAACGTGCAACAAGTTGGGCACGACGGACAAGAGAGAAGGTGAGGCATGTGTATTGGGGCTCCACAGTCACATTGAATGTCCCTCGTTGAAACTAACATACTGTATAATTGATAAGATTTCCGGGTCGGGTAAAGTGTTTTATGGGTTTTTCAATCAGGAGTTTTCTCAGTAACAGCCATTGAGTCTGGATTTGTGCTTAGTTGATTATAGGCTCGCCCTGTTACATGGGACTAAAACATTAACTGAAAAAATGCGTGTGTACTGTAATTGGGAACACCTTTGCCTAACCCTTACAAGTGTGGTTTTAATGTGCTTAAATTTTATGTTTTTGGTTGAAGTATTAATTGGTGGTCTTGGCTTCTTATCTTATACTGCCGACAAACTGTCCTGCAGTTTGGCAGAAGATTTGTATTAAACCCACCCATGTACCTTTGTTGTTGAAATAAAAAAAATAAAAATAAAAAAAATACTTAGTCTTTTTTTGCTAACAATATGTGATAAATTGATAATTTTTGTAATTTAAGGTACATTTATTATTTAATTAATGTAAATAAGTAGATCATTTTCTTTTCAATTGCAATGGCAATGAAGCTCAATACTTTATTGCATTCCACATGTATAAACCTAGGTGGTAAAATAATAATTAGACCAAGCCCAACCACTATTAATAACAAGCAATAAATGTAAACATTATCTTTTTTTTTATAAAAACGTTGTCCCACACTAGGAATTTCTCCTGTATCGTAGGTGCGTTCAAAACCCGAAACAACTACATATTTGTAGGCCATACAAATATTTGTTCCGTGCGGGGATCGAACCCGCGACACGCAGCGCAGCAGTCCCATACTGCAACAACCGTGCTGTCAAACCCTTTGATTGCATGTAATATGTATACTTATGTCGAACAACTGCAACATTCTTAGCATACATTTGTATAAATAATTAATTGCTTATATTTGTATAAATAATTAATTGCTTAGACATAGTTTAGTTGTTTATGTAATTGAAACATTATGTTCAGTGTTGTAAATAATTGTTTAATATTGTTTCTTCAGGATTTCTTATTATGATACAATAATAAGGAAACTGACATCATAATGCAGTCACTAATGCTCTAACCGTTAGCTTTAAATATTATACAAATATTTTGGAGAACAGGAATTAAGAATATGGTTCTTGTCAAGAAGATGCAGAATAATAGTATTACATTGCAATAATAATACGTTCATACATAAAGGGTGTAAAAGTACCCTTAACGCAAACCAAGGGCACTTGTTCTCCCTACCACTGCGATTTTTTTTTGTTCTTTACCATACCTGGGAACCCCCTAGTTACGGAGATATTGGGTGTCGAAGTTCCAAAATGTTCACAACTGTTTTTGTAAATGCTAGTTTTTCAGGTTATAACTTTACTTAAATTAACCTCCATGACCCGTTTACTGTTCAAAGCATCCACTAGCACAATGTTTTAAGAGTGCTAAATTGAGTTTTACCGTAAATTGTGATTTTTACCCCAAAAAAAAAAGTCGTTTGCCAGCAAAAAATTTTGCGTAGGGGTTCTTAGTTTGATGTACAGAATAATTGACGTTTGCGTGAAAGGTTCATTTACACCCTGTATATCGTCTTTTAAATAAACTATTTATTATCTATCCTCAGGCTTGCTTAGTGGACCTACGCCATTTTTAAAAGCTGAAACTTTTTCTATGATAGCATAGTTTGCGAGTCTTGATTGTATAGTGGATTAAAGCCCAGTTCCTCTCACACTGCTGAAGTGGCAAAATATGGGGTAATTTTTAATTAAAAGTGTACTCACGGTAATAATCTCATCGAGGTTGACCATGCCCTGGTGGTTCTCGATCTTGGAGATGATCTTGATGTTCTTGCCTTTGTCTCCGAGGATGCCTCGGATCTCTGTCAGCGCTTCGCCGTTGCGGATGAACGAGGCGAAGATCATATCCACCTGGATCGGAAGAAATTGTGGTTAAATTGGTTACACATAAAAGCTTTGTTATTGTTTACGTCTAAGCCCTCATTGTTTTTTTTTTAAAGAGTAAATGTGTTTGTAGAAGATAATATGAAAAACAATAGGGTACTTAACAAAAAAAAAATAAGTCCGTCAGATAGATTTCCAAAAAATATTGGACACGTTTTTTTCTTTTTTCACGTAAGCAAACAATGAAGACGATAAGGTGCTTTGAAAACTCGTGTGACGTCATATTCTAAGACATTAGTGTGGCATTTTTTACCGGTCAGTGACGTCACAAACCGCCACTCAAATCTTTGGCGCGTTTTATCTTCGTCAATTTTTATTGATTTGATAAAACAAAAAATACGTTTCCAATATTTTTCGATAATCTAAAAGACGGACTAATTAATAATAATAATAATAATATTCCACAACTATCACACAACGCCACCTAGTCCCAAGCTAAGCAGAGCTTGTGTTATGGGAACTAGACAACTGATAAACATACTTATATATATATAATTAGAATCATATTTTTTCTAATCAGTAAACATCCTTATTGGTATGTAGTTTGGATGAAGAAGAAATACTACGCCGACCCCCACCTAATTTGGAATAATGACGTCTCTTAGTAAAGTTATTTGTGTGATGAATAAAATCAATAAAAATAAGGATTATTAAAATTAAAATTGTACTAAGTGACTATATCGTTTAGAAATCGCAAAAGTGACTTTTGAGCGTGAGGTTCGATTACCGGGTCCGGCTAATTGCTGTTGGGTTTTTCATCAGGAATTTTTTAAACTTACACACCTACACTACTGGAAAAATAAAAAACCAAATTTTTAGGGCAATTCTTAACAGGCCGTAACTTCGAGAGAAATAGTACTACATAAAATTAAAAAAAAGGGAAATCGTATCTCCAAGTGTCTTGTTATTGGATTGGAACTTTAAATTGGTTTTTCAGTAATTTTAGAAAAAACTTAATTTCTATAAATTATTTATTCCCGTAGGTCCTGATTTGTGCATTCACCATAGCAAACTCTTCAGCTTTATAATATTAATTTAGTACAGATTAATGAAACTTGAGAATTAATTCGTTTTCAACTTGAAAGGTGACATTGTTGAGATCGTGGACGTGCGTGTTTTTTACCCGACTGCGGCGAAGCCCAAAAGGAGGGTTATGTTACTATTTATAACAATATACAGGATGGAATTTTGTAATGCCAATGTAAGGGTATAATTTTTTCAGATTTTAGCCGGTTCGATTCCCGGGTGTGGGAGAAGAGAATTTTCGAAAATCTTTGAATGCAGTTTGCTTTCTATTCAAAAATAAAGGAATGTTTCCTTTGAGTAAAATTTTCTATCTGCAGTATTAAGAGTACTTTCCCTCCAGGTGGCATTACAAAATTCCACCCTGTATATGTTATGTGATAATAATGTTAATAATTGTCCTTAGTTTCATGGTCATTGTCATAACGTGGTGATAAAATATATAAATGTGGACAAACAAGAATGAGACAAGTGTACCTACAGTCAACAACATACCTACAATAACGATAAAACTATTATTATTAAATATATCATTTTTTTTTATTCTGAAGATTACAATAATAAAAATATTTCGCGTAATTGTTCTCAGCAAACTCTTTCATTTGACACCCATATCGTGGGAATGCATTCAAAATAACTAGTCCTCCATATTGGATTTACCCGCTACAACTCGAAAATTATCCCACGGGAAGATAAAATCGGGATAAAAACTACTCTGTGTTAATCCAGGTAAAAAAAAATAACGCATCCACGATGCAGGTGAAATTCCTAGTATGGGGCAACGTTTTTATAAAAAAAATATAAACTATCTGTGTACCAAATTTCATCTAAATCCGGTAAGTAGTTTTTGCGTGAAGAAGTAACAAACATACACATTCACAAACTTTCGCCTTTATTAACGTCTTCATTGTTTTTACAGTTTTAGGTGAAACTAGAAGTGTGTTAAAAATGTAAATGAACTGGTGGAGTTTTTTACAAGGACCTGTAAACTTTAAAAAAATATATACTTACTGCCGTACTTAGAGATATTTAATGATTACTTAAGCCGTCACTTAGTAAAGGTTTGACATATGTTTGTATGAGAAAACTGTCAAAACCATTACTAAGTGATAGCCTAAGTAATCATTAAAGCTCTCTGAGTGCGGCAGTTAGGTAGGTACTTATAATAATTAGGTATCTTCAGTCGGTTTAAGTTAAAAAGTAGTATTTTTCCCAATTAAGTTCCCACCGCCTAAAACAGAAAAGCTTTAGACCGCTATCATTGTTTGCGGAGATGCATATCAACAAATTATTTAATTTTGACGTCGTGTTATCGACACCTCTGATAACATATATTATTATATTTATCACAACACTTACACGTGTTTTATTTACGTATATTTTTTTCAAGACCACTCATCGATCACTGACTCGTGAACGTGACGTATTTTTTTTATAATGTCTGGTTTTTTTTATCAATGACTCGGTTTTATGAGTATCTTCCGATTTTGGTGCAATGAACAGTTTTGGGGAAAGATTACGTCGATTTCACGTTTGTCTTGCGTGTCCGATGACGAATTTAGTTGATAATATGAATGATATGGTGTTAGTACTTTTTCCTGTACCTAGTGATCAAAAAGAGTACAGGATCTTGCATTCACGTTTGTTTTTTAACGATGGTTCACCGAAAATTTGTTCGCAAGCAGGACAACGCTTTATTTTCCACACCTCATTTTTATCATTTAGGTTCCGTACCTCAAAAGGAAAAAAACGGAACCCTTATAGAATCACTCGTGTGTCTGTCTGCCTGTCCGACCATTCCCTCCCCCTTATCTCTGAAACTACTGTGCCTAAAATTCTGAAAAAAATACAGAAATTAGTTCAACACTTCCAGATTACAGGAAAACCTATAAGAAGTCTAAGTACGGAACCCTTTATGTGCAAGTCCGACGTGTACATGGCCAGTTTATTTTTCACCTTTATTTTCGTTTGTCATTCGCACTCAAGTTTACAAAAACAAATTTGTGAAACGAATCCTCGACTCTTTTTTGGAACCTACCCTAACCCTTGTATGATTAAATTAGTTAAAGATAGATGATTAAATTAGTTAAACTGCCGTACGTAGAGATATTTAATGATTACTTAAGCCGTCACTTAGTAAAGGTTTGATATATTATTGTATGAGAAAACTGTCAAAACCATTACTAAGTGATGGCCTAAGTAATCATTAAATCTCCCTGAGTGCGGCAGAAAGATAGCATCTAGCTCATTATAAAACAGGATTAACCTGAATGATACTTACCTCTATCTTACTCGTAAAAAGACATCACGAACTCACGCATGGCAACAGAAAGTTTGTCAGCGAACCGGCGCATGATTCATCAGGGTTCTGTGTCTATGAATTTATTTTTAACCGTTGAATAATTAAAAATTTCATGTATTTGTCTCTTAATATTTACTAATCATGAGCATCTCTCAGGCATACTGATTTTTTCACGATGTTTTCCATCACTTCGGTGATGGAAAAAGCGATATTAAACAATACCCATGGCACATGAATCCGAAAAAATAAGTGGTGCATGTCTATTTTTTTTGGAGTCCGGGAAATCATCAAATGACTCCTCCTACTCTGGGCAGAGCGGTAGGAAGTGTCAGACTTCTACTGACTAAAAACCACCCATGTCCCTTCTTAGCCCTTTGTGTCGAGGCCACGGTATCTCTTTCGAAGTAGTGCGTGTCTTGGGTAATGGGTTTGTACTCGAGACCAGCAGGGCTATTGCGTATCTTTTAAATGTCAGTGGTTATCATATTGTCCATGAATTAACTGTCAAATTGGCTAGGGTTTAGTAGATACAAAATGGTACCATTTGACAGTTCACTGATGGGCACTATATGATAGCCACTGTCATTTAAAAGATACGCAATAGCCCTGCTGACTTGTCAGTCCCACAGACACATCATTGCACTAGATCGTATTTTCTTCTGCAGAAGAATTTCAGGTGTATACATTGCGACAAGACCTACAATGTCTCATATAGCTTCAATATCTGACCTTACATAGGCGATATTTATATTATAAATAACACTTATGACCCTATCGGAACAAGCGCGATAGTGCTGACATCAATTAATTATATGTATCGGATGTTTGCAAGCACGCTGCTAGCACGTTTTGGCGGGATGCTCGTGCCAATCATGATTCATTATTCCATCAGTAGAGAATGATGAAGTAGCGATGTTTTAAAGTCATCATCATCATCATCTGCCTAGCCTTTTCCCAACTATATTGGGGTCGGCTTCCAGTCTAACCGGATGCAGCTGAATACCAGTATTTTACATGGAGCGACTGCCTATCTGACCTCCACAACCCAGTTAATACTAGGTAATACGATACCCTTTGGCAAAGTATCGCAATAATTTCTTTTCATGTTGTGATGAAGATAAAAGTAAAGGTAAGGTAGATTGGCGGCGGCGACCTCTCGCGTCCGGCCCAGGTGCAAGCCATGGTCCGGGGCGAGAGGGAATGGGACGCGCGCGCCGTCGCCTCGTATGCCCTGAGCGCCGCGGGCAACGTTCCGGGCATCGGGGGCCACTTAATAGCTTCCGGCCACCGTAAGAGCGGGCCTGTGGTCGGTGAGTAATGGGTTAGCTTGCCGTCCGTCCGTCTTATGATGAACGACAGGCCGTGTCGACGGCGCGTTCGTGTTCTAAGCGCGCCTCAAAGACATGTCAGCAACATTGAAAGGAAGGGGCCGACGCCCGTCGGGGCTGCGGGATGTTTGAAAGAGATACCGCGGCCTCGGACACAAAGGGCTGAGAAGGAACGTGGGTGGTTTTTAGTCAGTAGAAGTCAAACACTCCCTACCGTTCTGCCTAGAGTAAGAGGAGTTATTTGATGATTCTCTCCAAAAAAAAGGGTAGGGTAGAAACCAAAGCATCTTCCCGTTCTATTTGGAGTCAGAGCAACAAGTTTTCTTCTACCATTCTACCTTGTTGGACGTCACGGTATCATATACTCTTTTCAGAAGTAATACAATCGTTGAATATATCGTTGACTGCCTCGCAAGTCAAAACGCGGTTAATGAGCATGCTGTTCGATTCTCGGGTCGGCAGTGTTATTAGATTTATCAGTAGCAGTAACGAAGTCTGAATTTGTGCCTGGTGCGTGGAAATGTATGGATGGATGTACTAAGTAAACCTCTGCCTACCCTTTTGAGGATACAGGCGTGATGTTTTGGTATGTATTATTGAATATTTATGTTTTTCTTATTATAAATTGAGTAAGCAACACGTTAGCTTAACGTGAAAATGACGTTATCTTTCCCTATATTTATGCCTGTTATCAAGACGCAAAAAACATACTTGTCTTCAAAAGGGCTTTAAACTTTCCGTTTACGTAATAGTTATCGATATCTAATCATACGAAGTAAATAAAAAACAAAAAATATTATTCTAAGACTACAGGCCTACAGCAATTCACGTGACCAGCGGGCGTTGACCCCGTGATCAGCCATTGACAATACTTCAAAATTGATATTTACGAATTCTATGAAGATTTACCTACTAACGAAATGTAATGGGGACAATAATTTTTTGTATTGCAAAATTAACTAAGACAGGACTCAAATCACAACATAGTATAAAACAAAGTCGCTTTCTCTGGCCCTATATCCCTATGTATGCTTAAGGTGGAAGCTCACATCTGGCCCGCGAAATTCTAATTTTCTTACGTTTTTGGCAATTTGCAGGCCAGTGCTTGGTTGTATGTTTATGAAAATTTGATTTGCGACTGTAAGACGTATGAAGTTACCGAATTATAACCATCAAAATTATCAATACAACCCTCCAAGTTAATTTTCATGTCAAGATTGATTTTTGCATGTAAAAGTCATTCTTTAGTAATTTAGTCGTCGTTCTTTAGTAGTTAGTAATTTTGATGGTTATAATTCGGTAACTTCATACGTCTTACAGTCGCAAATCAAATTTTCATAAACATACAACCAAGCACTGGCCTGCAAATTGCCAAAAACGTAAGAAAATTAGAATTTCGCGGGCCAGATGTGAGCTTCCACCTTAAATCTTTAAAACTACGCAACGGATTTTGATGCGGTTTTTTTTAATAGATAGAGTGACTCAAGAGGAAGGTTTTAGTATCTTTTTTTGCACCCGTGCGAAGCCGGAGTCTGTCACTGGTAGATTATAAAGCAATAAAAGGTGGAAAGGATATCGACGCCCAAACGGTAACCACATATTCAGAATAAAATTTTGAACACCCCACATATAATATACCCCAACTTATGGAACAACTAATTTAAAAAAATATCGAAGAAAATTTCAGAATGATATCCCGAGTAAGGGTAACCGTTTGTGTCCCTTATTAGTGAGTGTCCCTTCCAGGAAACAGAGCCTATTTATATAAATAGACTAACTGATGCCTGCGGCTTGGCCCGTGTGGAAATTATATACTAAATAAAACCTTTCTCGAGAACCGCTCTATACATTGGTGAAAACAGCATGAAAATCGGTGCACTAGTTTTTGAGTTTATCGCGAACAGACAGACAGACGCGGCGGAGGATTTTGTTTTATAATATATCGTAGTGATAGAAATAGAGTGTATTTCAATACTGTCCAAGAGCGTGTAAGAGTATTCGTACACTCTAACACACTCTATTATTGTTCTTCCTTAATACTAGAGATACTTACGCCTTGTTCAACACCAAAGATCAAGTCAGACTTGTCCTTCTCTGAGACGGCGGGCAGATCCACGGGCAGACCGGGCAGGTTCACACCCTTGCGGGAACCCAGCATACCTGGTGGACAGATAACATGGGTCAGACAAGGAATTGGTATCAAGATCGGTTGATAGGTCTAACTTCCCTGCCTGTTCTTATCCAAAGGGAAAAATCAATTCAAACCATGCTTGTATGGCTTGGGACGCTCCCTAAACAGGTTTACGTGAAATATTTCAAAATCGAAATCAAAATATTTTTATTTCACATAGGCCTACATGGGCACTTATAAAACGTCGGTAAAAAGGGGCACAAATTAGAACTTAAAACAATAACACCACGTTGCAGTTTACTGTTAGCCCATGTCATCCAACTGCTGGGCTATGGCGTCTCCCGATGACCAGAAAAATCTTTCGATCCAGCGCCAATGTGGGCCACCGGCCGTTGGTTCTGTCCAGTTCGTCCCACCGTCTTCTAGGAGGCATCCCAGCATCGCCTTCTGGCTATGTCAAAACACCACAACGAGGTTATTTTGGCCCACAGCTCACGGCAGATATGGCCAGCCCAGTGCCACTTCAACTTAGTGGCTTTTTGAGGAATGTCAAAAGCTTGGGTTTTGAGACGCCATAGGATACTGCACACCATTCCACATTGGCAAACCTTGAGCTTGACCTTTTGGACGCTGTGGCTGATATCATCACTAAATCATGATTAGGTCAGCTTGGCAGAATTCGAACATAGGTACACGTTACGGCATGCATAAAAAATGGATCCGGGTTTCTCAAATTTTGAAGTTTGGGTGAATCGATTTTGTTGCTACGGTACACATACGTTCACAAAGACAGTCCGTCTGTCTGGCAGATATGTAAAAGACGAATTTGTAAATATCTAGCTTCATAAAAGAATCTGTTCATAAAAGTGCACTGGAATGGAAAGAATTTCAATGAATAGAAACCATTCAAGGTTGCAGACAGGGGGATACGGTCTTTGTAACTTGAAACCCGCTATTTGTCAAACTTGTTATTCGTTCAAGAAATTTTAACAGCTGTTCAGTGTAACTAGGTTGATTCGTTTTTTCTTATATTTTACAAGGTTAGAAGGGTGTCTTATCGGCACAGAATCGGCTCAGAACCATCAAGTATGGATTAGGGGCATTTTTTTTGGTCTCGTACGAGACCAATTTATGTTAATGTCCTACTTATGTTGTTTTTTTTATTATTCTGGTTGAATTCGTTTTGTAAAATTTTATTTTAATGTTTTGTCCTAATACAACAGGTGACACATCAAGCTATACATAATATATTTACAGTATACTATTGGCTTCGCTTTGTAAAGATTTCCGGTATAATCAGAGATTCGCATAAACTGGTCTTGTATAGCTTGATTGGTAGCGCAGCGTACTAGACAAATAAACACCTTTTTTTTCTTTCTTTAGAATTGTCAGTGCGGCGCGTCAAGTCTCGTACTCCAAACCAAAATGAGGCGGAGGATTTAAATGTGTTTGTATTTTCGAGCGTATAGCACTCGTGGGCAGCAGTTGAAAATCAGCGTCAGGTAAGTGCACTTGGCCGCGGGTAGTCCAACGGTTATCGCGGCCTCGACATAGAGGGCGAAGAAGGAACATGGGTGGTTTTTAGTCAGTAGAAGTCTGACACTCCCTTTCGCTCTGCCCAAGAGCGGGAGGGGTTATTCGATGATTTTACAACCACCAAAAAAAAAAAAAAAAAATGGCGAATGATATCTTATTTTACATGAACATAAAGCTCTAACTGGCTCAAGTCGATTTTAAAACGATAAGTGCGTTCACTGCTTAATAGCACCTAATAGAATTACCTAATACGTGAAAAAAAAACAGAGTTTCAACCTAATGTGACTCACAGTGAGTCATGATACGGTCGAGTTTTAAGTCAGCTATAAAGATCACGGTACGATAGACAAAACACGTATCCAAAACAATCTAGATAACAATGATCATCAATTATCATCGAAAATTTTGTACACAATAGATATAGTTTACGTGTGCGATTTACTTCGAAAGTCAAATCAAGAAGTCTTTGCAAAGGACGAAATCGCGGTTTTCCCCTTTATTCGTAGCCAAGCGAAGAGCTTTGACTAATGAAAACAATGTCGTATGTAGTACACACAATGACACATCAACCTAGACATATCCAGTATAACATGGTCACGCTTTGTACAGTTTACCCGTACAATGTTGGATCCGCATAAACTGGTATTGTATGTAATCCTATATGAACTCACCTCCATTCTCAATAGTGCAAACAAGAGCATCCGCGGTGGAGGACGCACAGATGATGGAGATGAGGCCATCATCGATGAAGATCCTGTTGCCAGGCTTGACCACATTGGTGATGTTCTTATAGTCCACGAAGATGATGCCGGCGTTTCCACGCTCAGCGTAGCTAGGGTCGGTGGTCAGCTTGATGGTTTCCCCTTTCTTGAGCTCTACTTCCGCGGAGCCACCCTGGGTACAACATTAATAGTTTTGAAGAATATCCGAATATACTTTTTTGAAGTTTTGATTCTACAGAGTCAAAAAAGAATTTCTATTAGACTGAAACTGTTACAGGCATATGGCATATATTAGATCAGATTTTAAACGTTTTTGCCAGGCTTGTCTTGCAGTATGAAGTTTATTTTATACTGTAAGCATCTAACTTCGTCGATGCAGTGGTTTGAGTAGTCAAATACTTTCGTGAATCAGATAACTTACAAAGACCTCAAACAACTCATTTTCGCAATTTTGACATCAACTTCGATTGCTCTTAATGATTATGAGGGAAGAAAACATCCTACAGCGAATTTAAATGTACAGGAGAAAAACTTATGAAGCTTTTGTTCAAGATCTGAAAAGACACCATTGACATTTATACAATTCCAATCTACTTACACCTTCCAACAACCCAGTCCTGATCTCAGGCCCCTTGGTGTCCAGAGCAATAGCCAGAGAGAAAGGTGTGCCAATCTTGGCGCTGTAGTTCTTCTCAGCAATGCGGCAGTTCTTGATGGTCTCCGCATGGTATTCGTGCGAACCGTGGGAGAAGTTCATACGGGCGACGTTCATGCCGGTTTCCATCATGCGTTCGAGCATTGCTGGGTCGCGGGATACCGGACCTGGTTGAAAAGATAATTGATGAAAAGGGGAATAGGAAACCAGTTCTTTTGGACCTAAAATCGGTATCAAATTGGCTGTCGTTAGGTATTTTTTGATCCAACCGGCCGCAAGCGGGTATGTTTTTTGCTGCGGAAGCCAATACTTAGGTTACGTTGTCTTAAAAAAGTGATTAAAAGATCGATACCACTTCAGGAATCCTGAAGGAGAGAGATCATTGTTGAGGAATGGGTATCGCAAGAAATCAGAGGGCAAAGTGTTTCATTGATTGTATCTGATGACACCGCTTAACGCATACTGTTAGCTTCACCCTTGGAGATACCCCATCTGGCAGAGCCGTCTCATCGCCTGCCAATGTTTCCTATTTTAGCGCCACAACGACATGCCATATACATTGCCTATATTTATAGTTCCTACCTCCTGCCAGTTGACAGTTGACGACCTTAGTTTCAAACTGCTCTCGTTTTCTCATCTTTGCGAAATAAATAATCGCGGAAGACAGTTTAATCGCGACGTGGTATAACTTGGTTTAATGGTCGCAAGCGCGACGAGATTCGACGCGCGGCAAAGTATTATTTGGTTTTTCCATCAGGAATTTATCGGTAACAGCCTCGGAGTCAGGATTTGTGCCCGGTTGATGGCAATAGGCTTGCCCCCTATTACATGGGACTTAAACATAACTAATGAAATCTGGGTGTACTATTTGGTACACCTCTGCCTAACCCTACGGGAATTACAGGCCTTATGGTTTACAGTAATCAGTTCCCTTTACAATATACACACATATATTCAACATAAGACTATTATTTAAACAGAAGACGATTATAACAGTATTGAGTTCGTAGACAGGATACTCACCGATGGTACAGATGATGCCGGACAGACGGACATATGAGGACTTGGAGTCGATGTCCAGACTGCACATGTTCTGTAAGTGCGTGGGTGCGTTGGCAGCCCCCAGCTGCATCGCAGGCTTATCATTGGAACCCGCCTGTCAATAATATTACACTTTAGACTATGAACAGTGAAGTTTTATGTTCCTGCCATGAAAAGGCTGCCAGACGGCGGCCTTATTCTTCTACGTCAGCTTTCAATCCAATCGGATGCAGTCATATACCTACATTATTTAGTCATATCAGTACCTATTATTTACTCTGAAGGTCCATATCAACGATTAACGATATACTTCTAGCTTATGAAAGCCATCCTAGATATGCCCTCGGCTTCAGTACCTTGTTTATAGTTTGAATAAATCTACGACGCTTTGCAAAAAAGCGGAAACTCTTCATCTTTACTGTTCTTTGAGAGCGCTTCAATTCATACTGAGTGTATTTACCTATGTATTTAGATCTAAGTAGTTACATAGAAACGGTATTGATTGACGTTATTTATTGAACGCGAACAAAAAGATCACGATTGTCATGCAAGTGGCTATTCGTGGCTATTCATGGCTATTGAAACAAATATGTAGGAAAATGTAGAACTGTTATTTCCAAGTAGGCAAAGGATGATGTTTCGGCGGTCTGTTTCCACCTATCGCTGTATATTAAAGGCTGCTTTGTATATGCTGGATCACAGGCCCCCTCTCTATGAGAGGGAATGGCCTATACTCCACCACGCGTGCCCAGCGTGGGTTAGTAGATGTCAGAATAGATGTCTTCGATTTTTTGGTTCTAGAACATACTGGTTCTATTGGTTCTACGATGTTTTACTCCACCGTTTTGAGAGCAGTGATGATGAAATAAATTACACTAAGGTAATGCGCATGCTTGGGTTCGAACTCACGACTGACAACACATAAGTTGGGCCAGTCACTTTGTATAATCGACAGTAATGTAACAGAGTCCTGAGCGCTTTTGAGCGGCTTAACCTCGCAAAGGAAAAATGATGAACAACCATCAGTAATTGGAGAGGGTATCAAGAGAAGAATTTTATTTAAAAAAAAAAGTCATTTAATCCAGACAAAAAAGTCCATAGGCAAGGCAAAGTTGGTTAGTAACAAAATTATTTGCTTATAACTAATGTTAGTACCTAATTAAAACTAAACAAAAAGGAAATAGGCACACCGTCTACTCCTGCACAAAAGGCTCACTGGTTTCGCAATACATGTAGTTCAGTGAACCTACTGAGCAGAACAGTATCGGATCTCTCACCAATCATTCTCAGGACGCTATTTGGGCTCCCACGTACTCGTCGCACCACCGACGCAACTTTTTTACGCATAATTGCGTAGAAGTCATCTATTGCGCTATCGTTAGCAATGAGATTTTCTCATTAAAATCTTATCAGACTTAAATACGCTAACTGCGACATAGAAAAGCAAGTACATAATTATGAGTCCTATGACCTACCGCACTGCACTATGCATGCAGCTTTATGTCGGAAACTCGATCGATGATTAGGTACCTACCTACCCACTTTCCACGAACACTATAAAATAAGCACTTACTGCCGCACTCAGAGAACTTTAGTGATTACTTAAGCTATCACTTAGTAAAGGTTTTGACAGTTCTGTCATACAAAACTATGTCAAACCTTTACTAAGTAACGGCATAAGTAATCATTAAATATCTCTGACTACCGCAGTTAGTGCAACCTGCCGCCATAATATACCGCATTAAAATAATGTATGGAAGCTTGAGGCATGTACGTTTATTGATATTATTATGTTTAATTGACCAATTAGGTGAGGTATTGAAATGTTGATGGCTGGCGTTGCCTGTTGATAAGGTAGGGCTTCAGTTACATAAACCAATTTTACGAATCCTGCGAGTACCTGTACCACGGCAGTAATTTTATTGGGTCTGGACGATAACACCTGAAAACCTTACCTGCAGGATGTATTTTCCGCTTAAGTATAATTTGTATGAAAACATTTATGTAAACTAAACAATAGGTAGGTACCTAGTTAATTAACATACAAGTACATTAAAAACAAGCAATTGACAAGTGCCTATTGACACAAAGATCCACTATGCACTAACTTGCTCTATTAGCACTGACATTGATGCACAATCAGACTGCCAATGCCTATGAACTGGTACATCACTTATTTTCCACTCAGCTATTTATTATTGTGAAATAGGCCTGTCTTAGAACTTGATCGCGCCTGATGAAAATTGATGGAAGAGGTCTATGATGGAATGAGTGTGACCTGAAGATGCCTATTCACTCTTGCTTTGAAGACAGACAGGCAAAACAATGTGATTTTCAAGAAAATCACCACCAGGTGGTATACCTTTCCAGCTAGGCTTAGCTAGAGCCTTTTTGGTCTTTTTCCATTTATTTTATTCTTTTAATGCCAGAAACCAGAAAATTCTATTTAGGCTAAAAAAAAATAAGACATTCTAATTTACCCTCACTATTTGAATATGGCTAAGATTATTCAGTACTTTCAAAGTTATTGTGCCATGTGACTACGACTGTTGCTTCATAATCTTGTTATTGAAAATTCAAAAGTGCCTGTACTGATCTATTTGATATTAAAATGCTTTGATTTTAATTTTATAGCTTTTTTGAGGTCTAATAGGTAAACAGAGACAATAGGGGCCCATTTACTAAGTACCAATTTCCAAAACCCAGGGTTAGATGGGACCGGGGCTGCCGGACTGTTGAAAAGAGATAATACGGGACTGTTTGCAAGAGATACTGCCCAGCAACACAAAGGGCTTATAAGTAACATGGGTGGGTTTAGTTATTTAAAGTCTGACACTTCCTTTAGCTTCAACCAAAGCATCGGTCATTGGATTATTTCTCATCCAAAAAAAAGAGTGTTAGAAGGGTCCAAGGGATCGAAATGTGAGCTCGTGCTACTCTAAATTAAATCTTGCTAATTTAAATCTGCAACTTTAAGTAGGTAGGTACGTAGTTTTCCATACATAACAGGAAATGATTACAATAGGTTTGTTTTGGTTGTATAGTCAAAATCTATTCCAGTGAAGTCATGTGCATCAAATGATTGTGTTGTTTATGAGATCATGTCACCATAGAGCATGCTTCTTATTTCAAACTGAACAATATGGCCATTAACATTAATTGTGTTACGGAACTCAATAATTTAAAAAAAGAAAAATATGTGTGTGTTCTCGAAGTAAGATGGCTCTTTAGAAACCATAAATCCTACCATTGCAAAGTAGTTATTCATACTACAGGCCACAAGGTCTAAATTTAAATAAATAATTTGGGGTATGCATTGCTTAATAATACCTATATTTTTTACTTTTTATTTTCACTATTAAAATCTTGTGAATTAATTGTTAGTGTTCAATATATTTTTATATTTGAGTGATTAAAAATAATGTACCTAAACCTAATAAAAATATACAATGATAGGTATATTTTAATTGGTTATGCCTTGGTAAATAAATTTAGGTAAATAATAATAATAATATTCCACAACTATCACACAACACCATCTAGAGTCCCAAGCTAAGCAGAGCTAAATAAGTGTTTTACTTATATTTTTTTTCTAATACAATGGCAAATACCCATCCAATTGGATACAGGAAATTAATAAAATAATATTGCAACTATTACACATGCATAGTACTGATAATGTTGATTGCTCTTGTGATTACAGCTGATACCAGCTAATCTTGAATGCTTTTCAATTCTGAACTGCACATTCTATATCTGTACTATAGATACCTATCTAAACGGAAGATTTCACAAATCATATAATCATTAACAAGTGTTCACAGAAAATGCATCTTTTTCACACCTACATCAAAATTAAAGGAATATTTTAATTAGAACGACAAAACCGGCATGAAAAATATCGCCAAGGTAACCGAACAGCCGTAACAAATCGTAGGCTCACGTAATAGTAATACGAGACGAAAATAGAATAATAGCTTACAAAGGGACATTACCTCGACTTTGCCATCGTAGATAGTAGAAAAAACCATGGCGATACTGTTTTTATGCAGAAATCTTTCACTGAACAACGCGGGAGGTCGGACTGCCGGCTTTCGTGATCTTGAACTGCCCTTTCGAATGAAAATCGGATTCCCGCAGCGGCGCTCGAACTGAGTTGCGTACTTCGCGAGACGCGAGCGGCGCGCGCAGAGCAACAACGTGACAACCGAGGGGTGAGTAAATCCACCGAAACCAACTAAACCACCTAATAGTACTGGATTTTCATCATAATGCGTTCATAAAGAGAATCAGTTGGTGCAAGCTGCAACTAACTGCAGAAACCCTTTCAGTGCAGTGAGGAAGGAACAAGATCGGTTTTCTTCTATATTTACACATTTGAAATCTTGCCAATATTGTCTCCTGGTTCAAATACTTAGCACTCGTTTTTGGATTAACTATGTTAAAATAAAAATATCAAAATGATGTCAAGCAAAACCTGGATTGGGATTTCGAGTTTCTCGTTTCATTTTTACCGCATATTTTTGACGCTTGTTGTCAAACATGACAACTTCAATTTCCGGTTGGTAACAACTTACCTTTCGTTTTTGTAATCGATATTTGCAGGAGTAAATAACATTTTATCGGCGTAGTAATTAAATTTAAATTTCGGTTAATGAGTATTTTTTTACATCATTTATCCGTTTTCATTATATTCGGTTAGTTTTATATATGAATGACAAAACCGTTTATCCTTACATTTCCAGTTTAGTATTGGCTAATATTTTAAGCAGTTAGATTAAGTTTGGAAGGGTGCGTATTAAATTTACACGGGCATTGAGAGCTGAGGGCAACTAAACCGTTGCAGTTCAAGAAAACTTTCTTACGAGCCGAAGAAAAGTTTTAGGACATCTCGACCTGTCTGCATTCAAAACTGTTGCAAAACGTGGCGAAGAAGACAGTGGGCGATTTATACAAAAAAATGTACGCCAAAACATCTTGTTACTTTTAAGGACCACAAACAGTAAAAAAAGAACTATAAACACAACACACACAACATCCTGAAGTATTTTTGTACGACGCAATATATCCACTCGTCTGTCAAGCCATCAAAATAAGTCGAGTTCAAAAAATGCGCATCTGTCAAGCCATCAAAATAAGTCGAGTGTTCCCGCGCTTCATAAAAGCCGTTAAAATGCTATGAAAACTATGCCTGTCTAGCTCACATTTGCCCAACGTGTAGTAGAAGAGACAAGGATGGCTTCAAGTCACTCAGAACGTCTCTGAGCCCTTCCACCGCGAGTGTGGAAAGTGTCAAACTCAGTCAAACTGTTCCGAGCGGCGAGCCGTGCACAGCGTAAACTAAATTAAAATTAAATAGTGAAAAGTAGAATAAAAGGTGTGGAAACCACAAAATAATCATGAACCGGTAAGTACTGAACTGTTTTTAATAGCTTGATTGTGTATTCGGCATGAATTCCGGCAGAAATACTTAGTTCAACGAACATCGTCCTCCATTTCTTCGTAGTGACCGTTTTTTTTTCACGTCGTATGACTAGAAAATATGCCTAATGTTTATCAAACTGTCGTTATTAACAATTCTAAGTTCATTAGTAACGACTATAATGCATTCTAATCAAGTAATATCGTCAGAAATTTGAATTTAATTGAAAACAAAACACGCGAGCCAAACTCATCTTATTTTGATGGCTTGACAGACGGCGATTCGTGACGTCATAACGGTCATTTGTATGTTTTGGTCGAGTGTTGGAAAAGTATGGATTTAACCGACTTGAGAAAAAGGGAGGATGCATTTTTTCTTTTTACACCGATTTCTCCCCCATTTGTGAACCGATTCTCAAAATGATTTTTTTGTGGTGACTGTTTTTTTGTCAAGCATGTTCCTTCTTTGCCTGTTCCTGTGCGCATCTTGTATTTGCTTTTTTTGCATAATTTAGACCAAGAACAAGACGTCCACGACGCGCGGTGGACGTGGTGGGGGTGTGCGAGTTCTGCTCGCAACAGCACCACCACCACCATCACCACCACCACCATCACCATCACCACCATCACCATCACCACCGCCACCAAATTCTCCAGTACCACGACCTGCGTCACCACGTGTGATCATACTGGAGAATGTCGTGCTGGTACCGGCGCAAACGGACCGTGGTGGTGGTGGTGGTGCTAGCGGGCGTGGAGGGCGCGGACGCCAAGCCGGCCGCGCTGGAGCTGGCCGGGCCGGAGCTGGCCGCGCCGGAGCCGGCCGCGCCGGTGCCTCATTCATTCATTTTTTTTTTCATCTAGACTCTAACTTTCTTTTTATTTTCCCATTTTTTAACAAGTTCAAAGTAAATAGTGACGGTACAGCTTGATCTAGTGGTTTTCTGACGCGGTGGTTGGGTGTGATGCCTTTGTTAGCAGCATTATTTTTTTATTTTTTTATTTTACATTTTTTTTTATTCAAGAAATTCTCGTCTATTGCAATATTCTATTTTGCCAGTTTTCATTTAGAGTCAGTCATGTAGTCATTTTTATTAAGTTCATTCAAGTTCAGATGTGACAATATTGAGTCCTATCCATACTTTTCCAACATGTACCCGTGTGTTTTCTAGTGAAATTGTTCACTTTGTTGGTTGATTTCTGCAATGTTTTTGTTAGGCAACATGCCTTTGTTTTGTGTTTTTCCATTAGTAAATATCATCATCATGTGTATTGTGAACTAAGATTTCAAATAAATGCAACAGTACTTGCTCCGTGATACAAATAATGAACAGGTCTTTTTTATCGCTCTTTTTCAAGTGTTTACATTGTGACTCGTTGTTCGTAAACAATACGATTCAAACAGCTAAAACTTTGTCTGCGATAAGATTGTGTACCAAACTATGAAATAAAATACTACAAACAGCCACTTGGCTTACGGACTTCTCAGAATGAATGAGTAAACATACCCTTTTTTTTTGTTCGACGTACGGGTCGACTAGTTGAGCCGAGTTTTTGTTTAGCTTGCAGTATTTAAAATATGTATGGAGAGGTGTGTTATTTTAATTGTTTTTTGTGAAATAGGGTATATTCATGTAAATAAAATAAAAGCTTTTTGAAATAATGGTTTATTTTTTTATTTCTATCTAGTTTTGTACAACAAACTGGGAAAATTTTGCACACGCTGATTTCAAAGTAGAATTAAAAATATATAATGAGGCTAAAGTGGACAAACTCATTTAGTCGCTGATAGCTTATTTCATAAAGATTCCAACAACATACGAAATATAGGGTTCCCGTACATAACTTAAGAGATAACGGCGTTTTAATCACACGCGCCGTTATCACATGACGACATCCAGATGGCCCGTGACAGATGGCCATTTTGTAAAAATTCACCCTCGACAGACGAGTGGAGGGAGCAGCTGATACTTTTTCCACCCCGAACCGCTAACGCAAAGGCGCTACGGATAAGGTTTATGTCAGCTTGTGTTGCATGTTTATAATCACATTTTGTGCACAAAAAACGGAATAGACCCAAAATAAACTAAATAAATATTTACGATTCAG
Source organism: Diarsia rubi (assembly GCA_932274075.1). Taxonomy (NCBI): domain Eukaryota; kingdom Metazoa; phylum Arthropoda; class Insecta; order Lepidoptera; family Noctuidae; genus Diarsia; species Diarsia rubi. Next base: position 17,786,890 of record OW026417.1, on the reverse strand, counting down.
GCTAAGTATATATATAATATAGGTAATAGACCTCGCCCTTAAAACGAGATAGATAATAAAGAAATTCCTCTTCTCTACAGTGGCAAAATAGGGTTTTTGAGTGAAAATTTATTACTTTCTATTACTATTACTTTCTAGGAACCAGGTCCACTGTACTGACCGACACTTTACGATAGTATAATTTGACCAACAGGTCTTTGAGTCACCAAGTCATGTTGGAGTAGGTATTAAAATATAGTATAAGTATACTATTTTTACAATATTATAGTTACTTTTTGTTCCTCTCTAGACTGTTCCTAAAAGGAAAAGGGGAGTAATTATAAGTATTTAAGGCTAACGAATTTTTTACTTGGTAGGTACTTAGTCACTGGTATACATACAATATGTATAGGTATACAGATAATAAACATATAATCGATGTTTACATTATAATTTAGGTATCCATCATTGTATTTACAATTCAATTCTTAAAATGTAATTTTTGTAGGTTGATAACCAAAGTTATTTTGGGACTGCTGCTACTGTAAATAAAACGGTTGAAGAAATAATAAATAAAATACGTGCTTAATTGGACCTAAAAATTACCCACTGTAATAAACAATTGCGGGCTAATCAAGTTTTACGTTTGTATTAAAATACATAACGTTATGTAGGTAACCTTTGCAAAACGTAATAGTGTAACTTTTTAGGTTATAAACTCCACGAAAAAGAAATAAGTAAGTACAATGATTAATTTAAAAATAAATTCTTGTTTTGTATGTATGTCTGTTGGTTCTTACACGTCAATGACATTTATCTTACCTATGTCTAAAAATGCCGGTCATCTAGTAAATAATTACTTGTTTGCCCTTGCGCCAGTGTTGATTTTATTATGAAATAATTCATTAATTGTGTGCAGGCAGTAGAAAAACTATATCAAATTTACTTTGCTTCTGGATTCTATAGCCCTACGTCACTTTGGATAAATAATACATGCCCCTACATAATAATAAAAAAGTTAATAAAAGTTTGAAATCTAACTTAACCTTAGGTATAAAGTATAATGTAATGATAAATATATTTTTACTTACAAATGCCATTGTTAAAGTGATTTAAAAATTATAATATTCAAATAAACATGTACAATTTTGTAATTCCGTAATCACTATCACACAACTTTCTGTAGTTTGACAGCGAGGCGCGAGCGGCTATGCAAGGACTTTTAGAGGTCAAGTCAATGACATAGACAAGAAGGTAATCAGGTAGCCACTAAAACGCTAGAACGTCATTTCATATCAGACCTACCGGCAAATGTTGGAACGTTTCTTAAATAATCAAAACACTGATTGTATATTATTTTAAAAGCCCAAACTAATAACGCTTGCAAGCTAAATAATAATTATAATTATGAATAATAAAAGTGCCTACTTTGATTAATGTAAAAAGTTCGTGCCACAAAAATGTTTACAACCTATGGCACAATATCTACTGGAAAATACACTAACTAAACGTTTTTTTCAATTTATTTGAAGCATAATAATTATATTTAAAAATTAATCATTTATGTTCCAAGTAATACTAATAAAGATGAAACTGTTGTTGCTGAGAACCTAAAAGTTCTAGAATAAAAGTCATTCACAATTTGGGCCCCCTACCCCATGCGGATAAATCTTTGTGAAATAATCAGAAATAAGTTCACTAACCTATTATGTAATCATGTTCACGAAAAAGATTTCGATGGAGGTTGCATTATGGGGGTTTACGGTGGGGAAAAATCGATCATGCTAGGTTTACTAGCTGGGGAAATTCGTTTCCTCTAAATTGTACCCGGGCGGAGTTTAATCGCCCGCGTACCTTGCCTACTACTAGTACAAGGCTAGTACCTAATCTAATAGGCAGCGTAATAGACTTACCTTTGAGAACCTACTCCTTGTTTCAACGGCCTTCATTTTGTAAAATAAAATCAAATAAATATAACAGACACGTTAACACACTGAAATCTGTCACTAAACTGTTCCCGGTGACCCGTCGGTTTATCTTGGAAGTGATAACTCTACCTACACCCTTATCTTCATCAGCTGTCAATAAATTAAACCTTACTATTAGCTACATTATTCATAGGAGTCCATATCTTCTTTACTAGGTATTATAGAGATAACGAGTAATCCTAAGATGATCTACTTGTAAGCTACGTAACAAAATATTGTTATAAATCGTGGGAATTCGATTATCATTGATTTAGAAGTGAGTTCCTAGCTTGCTTGTGTTAATTTTTTAACTTAGCGTGTCATATTTTCGTGCATAAACTTTGTGATAGCATTGCATTGTAACATCTCAGCTGTGCCGCAGATGTTGAAAAAACCACTAGTTTTAGGGTTTAGAAAATATCAGAGTCTTGGTTACTGCTCTCACATTGTTTTGTCTGTAGTCTGCACTAACCTAGCTGATTGCCGCAAGACTATCATATTATCAGCCCGCGTAGCATGGCTATTCTATCTCTATTCTACCACGAATAGACAAAGCTCTTTTCAAACTCAACATGAAATCTTTAAACAATCTTGTCATTTTGTCGATACTTCCGTCGACAAAACTCGTTTCTTCGATGGTCATGCTATGCGTGTTGGCCGAAAGTTTGGCTTTGCAAAACCAGCCAACATGTACACCGCCTGTAAAGGGTAAATTTCATCTCCACAATGAATAAATAAAAAGGTCATTGAACTTATTTTTATTATCCAAATCGAATTTACAATGAAAATGAACGATAATAATAACATTTTGTTCGATAATAAAAACAAAGTCATATAGCTACTGACAAGAATTCTACCTTTTTCAAAGGTTTTTGGAATGGCATCCGCATTAACAAATAAAAATTAAGTAATTTAGCTTCAGTTGAGTAAACTTGAGTAATTGGAAGTCGAGCATAAGTAGATAAGTCGATGACTGTAGCAATGACCTAGTGAAATCTGGATAAGTAAGATCTGAAAGGACCTGTATTTTTCATCACCTATAGAGGTTTTACATTTACCCAGTTTCTCAAATGGGCAGGTCAACATGACAGCAACAGTTGTCTTATTTTTAGAGGTCCCCACTATGAGAGGTCGAAATGTACCTATCAATCTTCGTATTACGCGTCATAATTTTTGTAAGGTTAATAAATTGTCCCACATATACGGGCTATTGAGGTACAAAGTTCCAATTATTAAAGTAAATATCGATAAAAATCACAAGAAATCAAGTCTCAGTTACCAAGGGTTGAAAATTCCCAGTTATGGAATATTAAAAGTGTAGGGACCTCATTGTAACAAAAAAATCTAATTAGTCCATCAGATAGATTTCCAAAAGATATTACACGTAAGTATTTTTTGTTTTTTCACGATGAAGAAACTGCTTTATGATACGGTGCTTTGAAAACTCGTGTGACGTCATATTCTAAGACATTTAGGACATTTTTTACCGGTGAGTGACGTCACAAACCCCCACTCAAATCTTTGACGCGTTTTATCTTCGTCAATTTTTAATTATTTGTAAAAAAAATACGTATCCAATATTTTTTGATAATCTAACAGACTTATTAGAATCATATTTTTTTTAATCGGGAAACATCTCTATTTTCAATAACAGAGGATCTCCATCTACCCATATCCAGATTTCACTGTATTACATAATTTATAACTTTGAAAATTCCAACTGTTTTATAAAAATACATTGAAACTTAAGCTTAGTTTAAGTTAAGTTAATTTTCCACTACTACAATAGTCGACTTTCTTGATTATGACTAAATCAAAATAATATTTATATATAGTTTGCAGCCATAGTCACAAGACAATCAATCATAAGAAAAAAATCACTGCAGTAGTCTTTGAAATTTTTTTTTACAAGGAACATTATAATAAATCATTATTGCATTATATATCCGAGACTTGTCTATTAAATACACCTACGTAACCTTCGGAGATTACAGGCGGGATATTGTCATTTTTACAAAAACGACTGCAATATTAAATAGGGACTATACATTTTTGAATATACACAGAAATAAAACTAGATACAAATACTAGCTGCCATACAAAAATACACAGTATTATCATGGTAGCAAGAGCTAACCGTAACACAATAGCACAGTATTTAAAAGTTTGTAAAAAAGAAAAGCAGTCGCATAACATTGCAAGCATTTTATGATCGTTGTAGTCTCGAAGTTTCTGTAACCCTATGTTATGGTGAATCCGACAAGGTAGTCGAAGGTAAGCGAAATTAAAATATTCTTAAGTTTTTTGCAATTTGTTGGCCAGTGTCAGATTTCATGTTGATTAAAATATGATTCACGCACGTAATGCGGATGTGTATTTATAGATATAAAGGGTGTAAAAGTACCCTTAACGCAAACGAAGGGCACTTGTTCTCCTCACCACTGCGATCATTTTTTTTGTTCTAGGCCATACTTAGGAACCCCCTAGTTAGGGAGATATTGGGGGTCAAAGTTCCAAATTTTGCATAGCTGTTTTTGTAAATACTAGTTTTTCAGGTTGTAACTTTACTTAAATTACCTCCATGACCCTTTTACTATTCAAAGCATCCACTAGCACAATGTTTTAAGAGTGCTACATTTGAGTTTTACCATAAATTGAAATTTTTGACCCCAAAAAAATAGTAGTTTTCTAGCAAACATTTTTGCGTAGGGGTACTTAATTTGATGTACAGAATGCTTGGTTGACGTATGTGTGAAGGGTTGATTTACACCCTGTATGTATAATCATTTAAACCATGAATACAATCCTCTTGAGTTGATTTAATTCCATTGAGTGACTATTTGATGAAAAAGGACATTCAAGGAAGTAATATGAACTGAGAGGGTTGGTTACTTGTATTGGCGATTTTAATCGTTATTACTGTGTCACATTTTTTACAGTCGCTAATCCATTTAATTTATTAAACAACCTGACACTGACCTGCAAATTGCGAAAAACGTTTAAAAATCGAATTTCGCGGGCTACCCTGAAGAATTTACCCTAAGACTACTCTGTGCGTAAGTTCAAGATTGTACAAGCAAGCAGACGCTTCAAGTAAATCGTCTGACCATTATCAACAATCTGGAAGTTTCTGGAGTTTACTAGACTAAGGAAGTTGTTAATGTCTCTCTTGTATACTATATTTCTCTATAAACTAATGACGATTTTACTAACAGAATTGACGCCTACTTTACTCAGGCACTCTTATGTAGGTACTCAACGTTTTGTGAGTTTGTGACATTATCAACCTGTGACTCGTATTATACCAAGTCCTTTTCGAACTGTATTAGATGGAAGTACTAACAAATTATATTTTTGACGCTGTTTATTTTGCACTCGTTTTTATATGTACTTTGTGAACTACTAACAAAAAAGTGCCATAAAAATATATTTTCTATTTTCGTTAACATGGTTTATTATCAATTATGGTTGGATTTAGTTTGTGACATTGATATGAAAACTACAGAATAGGGTATGTAGCTAAGCTGCGATCAAAATGCGCGTTTTCTGAACGTTGCCTTAGTATAAATAGTTTGTAAAATGGCTTTTAAATAAATATGTAACGATATAATTGACGGGCACGCGGTGAGTTTGGACCATGGATAGTTTTTTTATTCTATGATTTCAAAAAGTGACTATATTGGGCATTAAATTCTGAAACAATTATAATTTTAGGCCAATAAATAATTACGCCAACAGCTCAGTTATATAATATTTAAATACAGATAATACAGCATCAACGTCAATATACAATCAGAATGTATAGATTATAAGAAGGTACATTCGAACTATTTTAATCTTACTTGAGTCCATATTGTCAGATTGTAACAAGTGAAAATATTGTGAATGTATTTATATGTATACTTTACAATATATTTTGATCGATCTCTCTAACATCCTAATATAATATTTTAGCTACACTCATAATATCACGTCAGGCCGACACACACGGTCCGCGCCTACATCCTATGTCTTTTAAGCATCTAAACAAACAAGAGATACGGCTCGCAGGACGATTGCTAAATGAACGGTAATACGCCGCGACACATTCACTGTCCGGACGCGTTGGACGACCACCGGGCGTCCGGCGACTGAAGCGGGACGAGTAAATTAAACGGTTCTACACACCTTCCGATATATGAGGACCGTCCTACACTTAAGTATCCAATTGAAGGTGGCCGCACTGTCCAAAATTTTGAATGAGATCGGAAGATGGGTGAACTTGAAATGGTAGATACGGAGCTCACATCGAGTACTACTAACGACTAGGGCGTCGACACGGGGGAGGCACTAGCCGACCTCGCTCTTGACGTAGAACAGAAGGTAGGGCGTGGCGGCCGAGCGCATCTCGGGCTCAGCGGACAGCAGGTCTTCGAACTCTTCGTTGGAGATGGGTTTGACGAGTTCGTCGTCGCACGCGAGCCAGGCGGCGTTGGGTCGCGGGCGCGGCACGCAGCAGTCGCGCGCGGTGCAGGCGGGCGGTGCGCGCGGCCGCGAGAACAAAGCGCGCATGAACCCGCCCGGCGGAGCGTCCCCACCGCCGCCCGTGTCGCGCGCGCACGACGTGGCTGTCGTGTTGGCGTCGCGCGCGTACGCCACGTAGTGCCCGCCTGTTAGCGTCTGACCCAGGTGCATTATCACGCCCCATAGGATGTATCTGAAAATTATGACAGTTCTAAGTTATTCTGAATCTCAATAAGTGGACTGACAATGTTCGCAAGGTGGCTGGATGAGAACAACTGACGATCGAGTTGGCTAGCATGTATGTAGAGATACCTACGTCCAGCATGAAGAATGATACCCATGTAATAATTACTGACTATGTGATCAGAATTTCGTCAAAATGGTCCTTTCCAGTAGACCTTAGACTTCATTGTCTCTAATAAATATATTATTTGTATCATACCTGTGCGTAGGAGGTTGTTCAGGCGGTCTCTTGGCGCAGGGCTCACAGAAGCACGGCATGATGAGCGGTGTGGGCGCGTGTCTCGTGATCTTCTCCATGCCGCCGCTGAAGCGCTTCAGTTGCAGCACGAGCAAGCGCGGCAGGCGAGAGTACGCCACGGAGCGACGCGCCTCGTTGTATCGGAGGCAACGCTCGCACCAGTACTGGAATTGTCGGTTCATTTCATTTTAGTTAAACTGTTACTACTTGTTTTCTTTTTGTACGGGTTTCATAAAGTGAAACTCGAACCAAATATATTTTAATTCCTGCTACTACTAGTACCATAATTCAGCTGCCAGGGAGATACATACCTACATTCTCGTGTACCCAAAGTTCTGATGAAAGCTATATGGTAATAGAAGTTATATAGTAGAATAGAATATGCTCTAAGCCCAGAGAGCCCTTCAGCTATCAGCTCGCTCTGGTAAATTAAAAGTTCATGCTGTGTTATTTAAATAACGCAGTCAGCAGAGTGCCAAAATTGCCTTACACATAAAAAACAAAAAGTTGGTAGTGGTGGGGTAGTCAACTACCCCAGGTTCCAGTACATACCTTATTCTGATCACGTAGGTACTCAGTAGAGAGGCAGGCAGCGCGAAAGGGTTCTTCTTCCGTGTCGTCATCAGTAACAGGCACACACAGTTCACACACCGCCTGCGCTTTCTCCGTCACCGCTTCACACTCTAGACACATCGTGCGGACCACCATTGTGCCTGCAAATATATTGTAAGATTATTAAAAACGGTGAAGGAAAACATCGTGACAACCAAAAAATCGAAGACATTTGACATCTACCAACCCGCACTGGGCCTGCGTGGTGGATTATAGCCCATTCCCTCTCGTATAGAAGAAGCCTGTGTGCCAGCAGTGGGAACATTATAGGCAACACATAGTAAATGTCCCGTTTTCAGTGTTAATTATAAGATGTTTTAGAAAAACAATAAGCGGGCTTTCGCCACAGTCAGGTAAAAATAATATGGGTTTCAATTGAGCCTACATTCTATTTCACGCGACATAAATTAAGTACGGTAACCAATCTACTTGTGAAAGGAAGTGATAATGACTGCAAACTTGTCTAAAATTTTAAATTAAATTAGCATCTATAAAAAGGAAAACAGTGTGAGAAAACCAGCATGCCTGAAAGATAGTCAGTAGCCTGTGTGCAGCATAAAAACTTTGGCATTAGGTTAGGTTCTAACCAAACGATTAAGAAACAAGAATCAAGGCATCTATCTATCCCGTCGGGGCTGCGGGTTGTTCACAAGTTACTGCGGCCTAGACATTTAGGGCTAAGAAGGAACATGGGTGGTTTTTAGTCAGTAGAAGTCTGACACTCCCTTTCGCTCTGCCCAAGAGCGGGAGGGGTTATTTGATGATTTTCCACCCGCCAAGCATCTATCTCTGCCTACAGTCACAACTCATCTGGAGGAACTTACAAGACGTCGCATAACTGACAAGTTTGCACTTGACACACGTATTTGGTATGTCAAACAACCTGCAATTTTAAGGAAATCGTTTTACAGCTAAATTTCAAGTAACAATGTACCTTCAAAATCATCAGCGACAAAGTCCCATCCCGGCCTGGATCTCTCATCTCTCTCAGGGTCGGCAGGCGACGGGGGACGGTCCTCAGTGGGTGACGCTCGACTCTTGTCGCTCGCCTTCACCTCTTTGCGTTTTTTCCACGACTTGCGCAGGTTACCCAACGTCGGCTTGCCGCCGTCGCCTTCTAAACTAGGCTGGCGGCCTATTCCGTTGCTAGAATAATTTAAGTTAGGTTAGAGGTTGGCTCCTAAGTATTCTTGCTGTTAAGGTGATCGTGGAGAATGCCATTGTGTCCCCGCACCCCAGTCAGAAGTGACAAAGGTTTTAAACGGCACTATTGGCGCAGTGGCTGAGCGAGTGGTTGCACTACGTGTCCGATCCCCGCGCGGAACAATTAGTATAACCATAAGGTATTGGTTTCCGGTCTGGTTGTTAAAATAAGTATTAGTATAAGTGAGTGTAAATGGTTGTAAACGCACCCACAATACAGTAGAAATTCGAACATTATTTAAGTAAAGATAAAATTACGTCTACTCAGTATTTCGCTCTCTTTCACTAGACACAGATTTGCCTCGAGGACAAGCATGGACTATCCAATAACAAAGAACAATTAGTTTTCAATAGCAAATTGACAGCTGTAGCAGTCTGGATTTCACACCAGTTGTTGTTAGACAACTCGATCTTATACTCTACTTCAATCAATTTAGAAACCTTTTGGCACCCGACACAGGAAGGTGATCTCGGCCAATAACTGAAGGTGTTCGTTCAAGTCTGCTAGCTGATTAAAATGGACCATTCAACATAACAGTTATATATTTTACCTGTCACCATTTTCATGTATCTGCAACCTGTTGGCTCGCGCGCTGAGCGCTCGACATGTCTCGCGGATGTTGTCTAGTATGCATACGAGAAGCTCATGGGCATCCTGTTGTCTGTTACCTGTTAATTAATGGAAGAAATAAAGATTAGTGGCAGCTACAGTGTGTAATTACATTTTATTTGCATTAAATGCAAGTTCCATCGTTAGATTTGCAACTTTTGCGGGAATATCCTGGATGAGGCTGGCACAAGAGTGTGGAGCTTGGCACAAACAAAGAGAGGCCTATCCAGCAGTGGGAAAAGTGATCATTGGAATGATGGATGATGATGCTCGTTAGAATTTAGAATATTGGAATTTACTAGATGCGTTTTTTGAGCTTCATTGTTTAATTTAAATTTTGGGAAACATCTGACTACTTCACTGTTATTAAGGTAAAATATGCATAAAGAAAGAAGATTGACTGCACTGCATTTGGGTCAATCAACTTTTAAGTGTACATCAATGATACATTTTATTTTTTTAATTTTGTTTGAAATTTTTTATATTTTAACATTTTTTGTGTAGATAATTATTTATATTTTAAGAATTCACATATAGCAGAACGATTTTATTTAAATAAAATAGTAAATTTGGCTTCGAAATCCATCGACTCTAGTTAAGATAGTCCCTTGGACAACTAACTAAATAGACTTCTGAACTATTTGAAATTCAGTCAAATTGTAAAAAGTTACTTTATTCTCACTTAATATAGGATGAATTTCAATTTATCTTCCATAAATAAATGACGCGACTTTTAATTTAGAAGTTATTCCCAATAATATTGTCTCCTGGACAACGACAAACTTTACATGTAACGAACTATTCATTTAACTTGTAAAATAATAATGAATACGTGATATAACAGTCTTTATGAATTCACTTTTAATTGTTACATATTCATATTTGAAAATTTTGTAAACCTTACTGTTTTTTTAAAGTAAAAATGACGTTAATGTGTCTTTAGAAGACAGGGACAAAATGGTTGTCCAGTGGATGTCCACTGGACACATCTCTGGATACTCGGGAGTCCAAAGGAGATACTAGGATTGAAATCGCCTGTATTAGTTCTTGTTATGTAAAAAAACAACTATAATACAATAATTATCAGTTTTATTATATTTTTTTACGAAAGAATCAACATTACAATAAATGTTTGAACAGACCTATAAACGTGAAAACTCTTACGAATTAACTTAGAAACATTAACAGCCTCTTTAATCAGCTTAAATACTTAATAAATGACTAATACCTCTTTGTATCACATAAGGGTTCAGTAAAATACAAAACTTAAAAATTAATCTTCAAAACAAAATTTCTTAATCATAGAAGAGATCCATAGGTGTTACACTAAACTACATGAACTATTTTCTAAAAAACATTAATATCACATGAAAACTTATAATAATCAGTGCCTCTTTTGTGTTCAATGTCCGGGGTTGGAAGTTTTTTTATTATATCTTCGAATGCTACATAGGATTTATCTTTCTCATTCAATACAAATAGTTTTCCATTTTTTACATATTTTAGAAAAGTAACTCTGATTTCACCGTCTTCATCGATATCGGTTTCGGCAATGCACGCATATTTATCGTATGATTTACCTTTGGTGCTGTGAACTTTGACTAGCAAAAAGTCACCTACACCAGGCAATAAATTGTTTTGTCCTGACGTAGATGGCTGTGGTTCCTCTGTAAACTCATTTTCATTGTCAGAGCTATCAGACGATCCGTATACACTCTTGTATATGCTCTTACGTAAACCTTCGTGTAGTTCAGCGAATGTAACATTGTCGTCTTTATTCGAGGACAGCAAATTACTCAATGGTACGTCGTCATCGCTGAATGTGTCGTCGTTCCAAATATTTGCTAGTGGTGCTGGAATGGGACTTAATGGCATATCTTGAGGTATGTCTTCGTCAGGCTCGACAGGGGTTGGAATGTTCCTTGGAGCTGGTATCGGTGAGTATAACTTGGGACGCAAGCATTCGCATAATCCTCTAGAACAGAAGCAACTCAAATTTCTGGACATTAGTTGGCCGTGGCAACTTGAAAATATTTGGTGCACCTCTTTTGTACCGGGCAAAGGTAAAAGATTCTTTGGTATGTCCCTCTGAATCGCGTCGATCTCTTCTTTTGTTACATAAAATAACTGAATTTTACTCGACTCTTTGAGAATTTGATAAAATTGAAGAGCATCAGTAACGTCCGTTCCTGTTGCCACTTTTTTATCAGCTGCTCTTTTTAAGTATCCCCCAATACCGTCTGCAGGGCCTTTGCCATGCCCGGCTTCAAAGAATGACCAGCTAAAAGCTTGGAAGCCGTAGCTAAATGTTTTCGTGCAGGCCAAATAAAAATTTGCTTTTTGACGATATTGTGAAAATGGGCCATCGGAGAAATAATGAATAGTGTCAATTCCAGGGTAATTTTCAATAATCTTTATCAAAATGGGATGCAAATGGGCCCATATTGCAGCTGGTTGATGAATATTGCATGGAGAAATCGTACAAAACGATAAAGCTTCATATTTTTTATCTTTATCATATACGTAAACCACAACTGTGTGAAGAGTGACTTGATTTCGAGAACCACCAAATTGATGCGCCTGAATTTCTTCGGTACATTTACAATTATAATTTTCGCTGAAATCAACTAATATCACAGCTTCGTTTGCTCTGATCTCATCAACACATTGGCGGAAATTTTTAAACTGAGTCTTCATATTAAAAATATGTTTCTTTATAGTCTTCAGTTCTTCTTGAAAGTTCTTCACCATGTTTTCTATAGTATCTTCTTTAGGTCTTTTCACGTTCTTTACGGCTTTAAATTGCTTGTCGTTTTTCAAATAGCTTTCTTGTTCCCTCACCCATTCAAACCACTGTATTTTGCCTCGAACACTGTCACTATTTATCTTGAATTCCTTATTCCGGCACTGATTACAAGTACCAAACATGCACTCTTTTTTAGTGCTGTCACAGACTGTCTCCGATATCAGTGTGCTTAGATCAAAAGCACTAATAACTCTTTTTTGTTTGAGAGCCTTTATCTTGGATGCTGCATTAGTATGTACTTTACAAAGGCACATATCCCTTCCATCAACTGTTGGTGTAACTACGTAGAAAGGGCGATTTTTGGTGAAATAGAAATATGAGCATTTAGCATTGGGATTCTCTGATTTGAAGGCTTTGAACAAGTTTTTCATTGAGTCCAATAGGAACCGTTTTTGCATCTTTTCTTTGCCTTTAGTGACGGTTTCTTTTTTGCCGGCAGTATTTCTAGATACATCATCTCTTAAGAAAAAGCTATTAATTTTTTTTGTCAGCTCTGTATCTGAATTACGCGCGTTAATACTTGTTCTGAGTCTTCCTTGTAAGCCCAAACAGTCTTTTACTATTTCATGATTTTGCGCACCAAGTTTCGCGAAAATGTTTTTCAGCATTTTTTTACCTGTTCTGGCTTTAATTTTCCTGTAATTATCTTTGATAGCGTTTGTTAATATGCCGTACTTTTGTTTTTCTTCAATATTTTCTCCTTGTTTTTCTTTTAATTTAATTAATTCTTTTTCTCTCCGATGAGCTCTCTTTTTATATTTTTCAAACTTTTTCTTCCACTTCTTGCTTTCAGATTGTAATTTTACATTTTCTCTATATAATTTAGATCTGTCTCGTCGAACTTTTTTTCTGCCTCTAATCTTTTCATTATTCGAAGACACGGCTGGAATAGGAGGTGGTGTCATCGGTTGAAGTTGATGTTCGGGATTTATTTCTTGCAGAATAGACGGAGAGCTTGGAGGCGTATTCTCAATTATATTCCTAACAGCTTTTTGGCGATTTCTCTGTGACTGTTTTCGTAGCTTCCAGATAATTCTGCAGTTTTCTTTATCTTCTGGCGGCATACTTGATATTAGTTTTTTATTCTTATGGTAGCTTTCCCTTTTTTTTCTCTTTCGCTCAGCTAATTTCTCCGGGTCTGCTTTAAGTCTTTCTCTATAGCGTCTTGATTTTTCTTTTTCCGTCAAACCCATTATCTAAAAATAATAACAAAAAGAATTTAGAATAGAGAACTACTACTACTATTAGATCACCAGAGAACATTGGATCGTTCCTCGACTCGGTGTTCCACACGTCAAGAAGTTGAAAGTTGAAATTGGCCCTTGTAAGAGGCTCTTCAGTGACTAATTATTGAAAGAAAAAGTATTGCTATAAGCTGATTCTATCATTATTGTCCTATGGACAACCAAAATGTCTCACGGACAACTGTTTTGGTTGTCCAAGTGACTGGTTGTCCGAGTGACATTTATCAGTCTTTGCGCTTCCTGGTAATAACTAATGATATTTTGAATTAGGTCTTGCGCGCAGTTAAAAATATAGATTGAATAGAATATATTTCACTTTAATTTATTACGATATATCAAATACTTACGTTTTTGTGCTGGTTGTCCGGTAGACACACAAAAAAGCCACCCACTTTCTCAAAACGCACTCGGCCGACTGACGCCGCGGGAAAGATGAAATCAAAATGGCGGCTGGATGAGTGTTGTAACCAAATCGATCGACTTGTTCTCAAGGCACTGATCACGCCATCTATGTTTTGTTTTCGGAACTTTTTTACCGTTGTCCGATGGACGTCAGGATAATAAAATATAATAGGGACCAAAATGAACATGCAAAAAAACTCGTTAAAATGATATAGCAAACAAAAATCTATGCTAGAATCAGTAGACATTAAATAATTATACAGTACAAGCGTAATTAATTGCCATATAGTTTTTTTTTTTTGTATAAAGTAATGTTTCATTGTACTAAGCTACTGGGGGACAAAGAAAAAAACACTACATCAGATGTTTTGTCACCTGGACAACCATTAAAATTCCAGTTTATTAGTGATTTATTTAACATAATTTACTCGTATGTTTGCTTAATAATAAGATAAATGCGATATATGCCAAAAAACCACTTAATTTTCTTTAGATCTGCGATTATTGGTCAGGGACAAAACATAGTACTTACAGGACAAATAAAAGTTGATTGACCCATTTACATCAAAGTTTGCTGAAGAAAACCCATTTTAGCTTAAGCTCGCCTTTGTACATAAGCTGTATGTAGCAATTCCCATGTTTGTGTCTATGATAAAGGATACTATACTACAAGTACATATTTCCTAAAATCCCCTTAAAAAGATATCCCACACACTCGTTCAAGATAAAATGTTGGATTAAGTTCGTCATGCACCACTTTCTAACAGTTTCATCAGCATTATGTGGGTGGTAGAGGGTTACAACTCTATGACTCATACTAGGCAAACAGCTGCCAATCAATATTAGCATAATATTTCGAATCATGTAAATGGGCGTTTCTAGAGTGCTACAATATCCGCATTGCCGTAAATGTTTTGTGCATCAGATTGAAAAAATATCAATGTGATGACCTCATTAATTTCACGTCCATTTTAAACATTACCCAGGAAAAACTTCTACTTACAACTAGTCATTGCAATCAGTGATTCATTAAAGTGTAAGTTTCTTATGTAGTTTTACGATTGAAGTTAATTATACGGTTTTTTTACTCAAGGTCTTGCTTGCAACGCCTACAAAAGGCAATAACTAAGTAACATGTTATACAAGTATCATAAATGTAAGAGTATCTGTGTCTATTATTCACGAACGTATTTCGACTAAATGAGGCAGCATACAGGTAGACCATGACTTTTAACTATTATGACAGAAAAGGACATGCTGCACCAACCCTTAATTGAAATAAGGGCAGAAGAATGGTGGTGATGAGGTGGCCAGGGTGTCTAAAATGGCCGCTTTAGCAGAATCGTAATATGAATCATGTTAAAAATTTAAAAATCTTAAAATGGACCTTATAGTTATAGACATTAACTGCGGTACTCTTAGATATTTAATGATTTCTTAAGTAGTCACTTAGTAAAGATTTGACATACTTTCGTATGACAAAACTGTCATAAAGTTTACTAAGCAATGGCCTAAGTAATCATTAAAGCTCTCTGAGTGCGGCAGTAAGTCCATTTTAAGAATTTTAAATTTTAACGTGATTCATATTACGATTCTGCGTGGATTCTGTTAAAGCGGCCATTTTAGACCCGCAGGACTTGCGTTTGACATAGAATACCAGTAGTAAAGTAGTAGTATAGTGTCCCAGTAGTATGTTTCCTTGGGATGATTTCTGTACTCTAAATGGGAGAAAAAGCTATGACAAACACAAAACAGAATAAACATTTTTTTTTACTATACCTTCGAAAGTAGAGTTGACATCTCTAAGGGCAGCTAGGAAGGCGTCGGCAGCGTAGGGCTCCGGGCTGGCGTCTGCAGAGCTGCTGTTGAGGCACTTGCTCTCTGCTGCCCGAAGGTTGAAGTATGTCTCATGGAGCTTCTCGGTTGCTATCTGAAGGGGAGAAAAGGAATTGATATTTTATAAAATAGGTAGAAACTATAACTTTTTTATTTTAGCTGAAATTGATCACAGTTGTTTTCACAACAGTTGCACTGCACTGGGATATCGAGGAACTGTCTTCCTACTTAGATATCACAAGTTTACAAGAATATTTAACAAAAAAAAATTAACCTGAGACACATAGTCAAACATCTCTAGAATTTGTCTCCTCATCTGGTATTTAGCCAAAGGCTGCGGTTCCACTGAGCCGAGCAGAACAGCGACGAGCTGTGCCACGATTCACCAATCACATGGGTTAAACAGTAAGTCGTGAGTTCGAACCCAGGCAGGCGCATTACTTTGTGTAATTTATTTCATCACCACTGCTCTCAAAACGATGAAGGAAAACTTCGGGAGGAAACCGGCATGTCTTAGAACCAAAAAAATCGAAGACATGTGACATCTACCAATCCGTACTGGGCCCGCGTGGTGGATTATAGTCCATCCTTCTCCTAGAAAGGAGGCCTGAGTCTGTGCAGTGGGAACATTTATATGCTGATGATGAAGACAAGCATTTCAACCCATGTGATTGGTGAATCGCAGCACAGCTCGTCTCGGCTCCGCCTCAGTGGGACCGCAGCCTTACTCATGTTGTTAAACACTAAGCAGAATGCAGATGTTACGGTGCACAAACTGTTGCCTAGCAACTTTTATTGATTAGGTATTATTATTATTATAGGTATTTAAAATTGTTACCCAATTATCGTGGTGATTAAAATTATCTTTACATTACAAGTAAATAATGTAATCATATGATCAATATTGGCCTAAAAATTCTTTATTCACAAATTGGGTCTACCTGATTGTATTACCACTATCAATAATGTTCTTATCAGATAAATTGTGACCCTCATCTTGCTTCTGATAAACGAAACAAATATATGATTAAGAATACAGTTCTTGTAACAAGATGAGGATATTATAGATATACATTTGCTGTTGCCCATTACTATCGCAAATTATTATAAAAAAATAAGATTACTTCCGTTTTTTAACCGGTGTAACCAATTTTAAGGGTTTAAAAAAGTTGGTCAAGCCGTTTAACAAATTACTGCCACAAACACATAGAAAGGAGAAAATAAAACTGTTTTCGTTTTAGTTGTCATATATGACTGAATTGAATGATTGATTTATATTATATGCGCAAATAAATTGGGATAAGGGAGAATTAAATGAATTCAGTGAAAACCTGTTGTATAGATTACTCATACTTATCAAAATCTAATGAATCAGTTAATACTGTCACTGAATAGGAAGCACTGTCACATATTTTTTTTGGAAATATTTAATACCACTGAAATATTTGCGCTTCTGTGCTTATCTTTCTGACATCCGTTTAGAAATTAAGATATGATGGAAATCCCCAATGTCAAGATAAAATTATATGAATTCATAAAATAAAGCACCATTTACGTTATCAATTCCCAACAGAATTACCATACCATTTGTATGTTTGTTATTTGGGGTTAGCACAGCATTCCTCCTAAAATAATTCTCATTTAGGGGCTAAAGAATATTCATACATTTAAATAAAAAACAGAAACCAGAGAGGTTAGGAGGAAGAACCTGCAGCGGGAAATAATAAACTATAAAAAAGGATTTCTATTTACCTGTATTTTACTCTTCCCTGCACTATTATCAGACTGGCCCAAAGACAGTAGGTCTTTACTGCTCCATGATCTGGTACCTGACGAGGCCAACCCAGCTGCACTGCGACCCAGGGAGGAACTCTTTAGCCTGATGCTGCCTAGCTTCTGTTCTACACTAGCTAGGTCAGACACCAGATGGTGAAGATTGTGGAGGAAGCGTGGTGCATATCTGTAACAATTGTGATGGATAATGAAGGACTGCCTTGTTAGACAACTGTTTTCCAGCTCCTGTATGAGTCAGACATGCCCCGGCCCCAGAGACAAAGGACTAAGAATGACAACATGGGTGGTTTTTAGTCAGTAGAAGTGAGACACTCCCTTTCGCTCCACCCAGAGTGGAAGGAGTCATAATCCTACCATCAAAAAAAATAAGTTTGGTTATTGGGGTTTTTCATTAACAATTTCTCTATAGCATTTGTGCCTATTTGACGGCAATAGACTTCAGGGAACTTAGAACATAATTGGCATAATGTAGAAGTACTGCGGGCATCTCTGCTTAAACTTTTAGGGAACACAGACTTGATGATTATGTTGTTCATTGCATAAATGAAAGAACAATAATGGGAGCTCATGCATATTTGTGTAACAGATTGTTACTCCAGCCACCTATTTGAACAAAACATTTAATTTGAATATGAAATATGGTCCTCAAAAAGCAGTTTTCACTCAATTTCTCTTCATATAATTTGCATTGCATTTACATCAACAACTAGACAATTAAATTAATGTTTAGATTTTAGCATAACTGAATATTTTCAAAAGACTATGTGGCAAAATACAATAAAAAAATAAGTGGATGTGGACTAAGGAACAGGAGTAGGTAAGAAATTGTAGCAGGTGAGGTTCTGCAATTCGTACCTAGCTTTAAGAAAAGGGTGAGTTTATGTATGCAGAAAAAAATATTACCGTAAAGTATAGAGCACACTGTTGAGGAAGCAAGTGTTCCCCAAGTTAGATAAGGTGGCAATGGGAGTCTTCCGCTGTTGTGTACTCCCTGCATATTGAGTGTCCGATGTATGATGGCCATTCAACATGGCAGTGCTGGCTGAAGGAGGCTTGAAGAGTATCAGCTCAACCTCTGATGATTTTACTGCAATATTTAACAAATATAAGATCCTCTGACAGAGATTTTAGTTTATTATTATAGATAATTTGATGATTACTTTGTTGACTTGCACCATAGAGGATAATAATAATATCTGACAGCTGCAGCAATAATTATCTTCCCAACCAATAGGTTAATATTATGTTTTAACTAGCACTTAGTACATAAATGATGTTCTAATTCTTATTTTAGATCAACAAAAGTGTCGAAAATAGTTTAAACATGGAATAAAATCATAATAAACTGATCTATTCACACCACTGACAAAAAACAGTGAAAGAGAATAATATTGAAACGTAAACACTACACGACAATGTATTTTCCTCGATTGCACTGAGCACACAACTGCAATAAATCACCGAAGTATTGCACATCGTCGGCGTCAAGTACCGGTAAGTTACACAATACCTGCTGGCTTTGCTGTCTCAGACAGAGGCTTCAATCTTTTCGCAGCTGATAAAGTATTGGAATATACACTCTTCAGAGGCCTTTTTAGAGGCTTATTCTCTTTATTCCTATTGGTAGACTGCCTAAAAGGGCCTGCGTCCTCCTTCGAGTTCTCTGTCGGTTTCTTATTTTCGTTACTCAAATAGGTTGCATTATTTCTATTTAATGACAGAGAAAATCTAGATTTGTCCACTCCTTTTTTCGTTTCAGTCACAGAGTTAACTGGCATCTTCAGCATACCTGAAAATTGAGATTGTAAGTAGCAAATAAACGTAAAATACGGAGGCCACTTTACAACTTTCCCATGGCATGTCAAGGATAACGTCCAAAATCTCACTTTTTCATTTGCTTTACTTACGTAAAAGTCTTCATTAGGTACATTGACTTACATTATAATGTAAGGCAATGTATTTTCTTTAGAAACTATTTAATTATAACTGCAAATTTGTAAAATTTAACCGCGAACAGCCCCATTGGAAGCAGTCGGCCATATTGGCTTATTATTTGATTGATGATCGACGTCCGTCTGTCCTTCGATTTCCTAGTTCTATTTTGTTTATGGATTTGACAGTTCGGTTTTTTGAAGGTGATTTTGAAAGATTTATTTTGCAAAGTATTAAATTTCAGTAACAAAATTCTCGCATCAATCTCGTCATAATTTTAGAATTATTAACAATATTTTGTTTATATTTTTTCTACTTTAAAAATCTCGAGAGAGAGAAACTCCGTGTGGCAATGGCATAGACAAAGTGGGTGAAGTAAGGGTGCGTTCGTGTTTGAGAATTTCTTAAAATCGTGCACCGTGGCAGAAGAAAGTACACCTTCGACAATTAAATAGAAATAATAAAACATTGAATAGAACAAATGAGCATTGAATAATTTTTAATTTTACGGGAAATTTTGATTTTAACACTTTTGCACCAGGGCTTGTTCTGAGCACCAAGGTAGCCCGCGAAATTCAAATTGTCTTAAGTTTTTTGCAAGCAGGTCAGTGACAGGTTATGAGTTATCTTTAGTGTGTAGAAGAGCTCATGTTAATGTCACAAAGCTATTTAATATTGATTATACCTAGAAGAACTAGGACAGGGTTTTGGGCTATCTAGAACTGTAAACTGTAATTCTGTATTTCAACAAAAGTACCAGCAATCTACAATATTACACCGTGTACAACAAGCACACATTAGGCTTTTTTTGTGACGAAGAAAATACGCAACCTACCTAACTGCGCTACGTCAAAAGAAATACAAAAATAGTTGCTGCCTATGGGTCTACACAAAGGAGATTGCTCATCTTTATAATAATATGAGAATTGGTCCAAATGTTGCCCAGGAATGGGAGTACCTGCGCTGGGTTCTTGACACTAATCCATTTTTGCCGTCTAGCTTTTTTAACAGAGCCCTAGCCGTTTACTGTATCGCTTGAAACGTATCAAGGCCGGTGAGGTTTCTGGCTGGTCCACACATTACCATCATTGGTGCAACAATACTGGTATGGACAAGCATGAAATACTTGGGCCTGGTGGAACTTCCGCGAGCACTCTGCTTCTTCAGCAGCAGTTGGACAATGTCCTTCTAAAAGTTTTATTTAACAAAAAAGAGTCAATGGATAACAAAAGAAGCAGTCAGTCAGTGAACTTACTCTAAATATCGTAACTAAGTAGGTATCTCCATTATAATTTTTCATCGGCCTTAATTGCTTCAACCCCATTTGTAAGGGATTTTTTTTGTGATTGTTCTCTTGAATATGGAACAAAGCAACGCGAGCATCTTCGAAATTTATGACAGCCGCGAAGGAAAGCTGGTGCGCAATTAAAAAGAGATTTTACAACCCTAAATTGAGGCGGTAAATCCTGGTTGAATTTTGTGATGTATAGTTATTTAGAATGGACGATGAATGACGGACGGTACGGCGCGGCGCAGCGGCTCGAAGCTTATTTACGAAACTGATTAGCGTTACAAATCGCCCCTTGAGAATTTTGTGCGCAATTCGAGTGGAAATCAGTGTGCATTTATTTATTGTTTAAATGGAAATGTTATTTGATAGGGTTGCGTCCCACTATGTCCAACGTTCTCGCTTTTTAATTTTACATTATTTTAGTTTTCGTGAATGTTGAACAATATTTTTGACGCTCATTTAATCAATGAAAAAAAAAATGATTACTGTATTGTTTCATCGATTTAGATAGCTATAGGCGTTAGTCGGCAAATAAAATAATACCTTTTTTTAATATATCTAATATATATAAATATGTACCTATAATAATATAATATGTATATCTCCAAAAACTAAGGCCACAAATTCGGAACGGCGGGGCATTCAGCGGAACGTTTCGGCATGTGTTGTCGCGTGCAGCGTTACGTTCAGCGTGCACGCAACTAGTTTTCGCTAAAGCGTGCGTGCGAGCAGGGCGTCCAAGTACGTGGACCAATCGGAGGGCACCATTCAAGGGCAAGTGACATCCCGTGAATGATGCCAATAAAATTTTCTGGATTCCCCGCGTCAGTGTTTTCAAATCCCCGAAATTCCCCGATTTATTTAATTCCCCGGGCCCTCCCCGCGCTAGGGCTGCCTGTCCACAGAAGCGGAGCGAGGCTGCGGAGCGGAGAAACGGACAAATATTAACCAATAGGACTGCATAAAATCTTCACTCCGGTTCCAGCATCCTTTTGAGGACAGGCAGCCTTACCCTTAATTCCGCGCAAATCGGGGATTTTAAAACGCCAAAACACTGATCACGCGGCACGCTGCTTAACTAAACATGTCTGGAATCTACCCATTCACATTTTTAAAAGTTGACAACTGGCCCGCAGGCCAGTTTTTGCGTGGGCGGGATGTCCCATAACCCCTGTGACTAAACGCTAAAAACACCTAGAGAGAAATCCATACGTTCAGTAGTCGAGCGTGCACTCTCAAAACAACGCGCCGCTGCACGCGCCAAAATCGTCGTTTGAAATCTTTACCGTTTTCATACATCGCCATGTGCTTGAATTAAAAACGCACAACGCGCCGCGCGACGCCCCGCGTGTATCTGTAAACGAGCCCTAAGAAAAAAGTCACAGTTTAGTTTCAACTATTGTAATAGATGGCGTTGGACGTTCGACGCTGATCTTTGAATCGCGGCGCGGCTTAAACGAAACTTGCTCTGCTACTGAAAACCCTCGCGCGGTACTGTAACTGACTCATACTTACCTGCCTTATGGGGTACCGTGATCTGATCAGGCGGTTCCTCCAAGGAAATGCCTCCCCATTACGGGAATGAAAAGTATTACGCAAAGTATATAACTATCAACAACCGGGCCACCGCCACCGGGGCAAAGTAAATTCTCTAGATTTATTTATATTCTTAGCAGCTAGTTTTGTTGAGCAGGCCATTCATTTCCATTATCTTGTGTTAACTGGCTTAGAAATTCAAATGTACCTGTCTAGAAGTGGCGTGGGTTGGAAGGCCGTACCCGTACATGATGCCAGTGGCCTAATTAAAAATGCATGTGTGGTATCATTTGTATTGCATTAGCAGGGCTTACAGTTATTTATTTGGGCCCTTACCTTGAGTACTACATCAAAATATTCTTTGTGAAAGACCATTGGCAATACCGGCAACGAAATTTGAAGGCAATACCAATAATTTGAATGCTGAAACGATTTGAGCAGATTTTCATCTTTGAACTCAGAGTACAAAGGTGAAAATCAAACGGCACTATTCTTAATGGTCGTAAGATCTACATTTGACTGTTGCTAAGCTGTGCTAGATAACCCATCTGTCTGTCAAGCAAGCGTTGTGATTAGGGTAATACCCCCTTAGGGATCGGTCACTATATCCCATACGTTACTTATCCAAGCTTACAAGCTAACCCGTTGTTAAATATTTACACGAGAATACTCGATTGAATTTCGAAAGACTTTTCCGTAAAAGGAAACGTGAAAAACCTACGCAAATATTATGTGTGAACAATCTCATTACGAGATCCTACTTGATTAATTGTTTTTTCAGCAGTAGTTTTCCTGAAAGTTCCATTAATCAGATGATCGTGCGGTTTTCCTAACGAAATAATATTTTTAACATGTGGTCGGTACTTACATACGTCTTGTTAACTACATAGTAAAATAATGAAAGCTATGGGCATAGATAGAATACATTTTTTTTTTAATAATTATTTTGTTTGGAACAATATAGGAACCATATTTGTTAGTAAATAACTTCTACACTAGGATTCGTAACAAATTGAATAATATAAAAGTTTAATGCGTCATGTAGATACGAGGCATTTCATGAGGACAATGATTCCGCATGAGATGCCTCAGCACAGAAGCTCTCGTGTCCTCAGCCACGACTTTCAGGATGCCATTGTTAATTTTTATAGTTCATATTTTATTTTCGTTCGCTTTTCCTATCCAATCTCCCTCTGCGACCAAGTCGTTCTTCGTAACTCCATTTTAACAACCTATTAAAAATCTATAGATGATTTTATAGTACCTAATGGGGAACACGGTCCAGGGTGGTGCGATTCTCCATACAAATGCATTTCGGAAAAATATGACTAGCGGCGACTATGATTGGCGGAGCAGAAGCCTCCGTCAGACTTCTACTGCTACAAACAACCCATGTTCCCTCTTAGCGCTTTGTGTCCGGGGCCGCGGTATCGCTTTCAAACATCCCGCCGCCGCGCCGCGCAATTTGGAACAAGCCGCAGTAAATGTCCCATTCTTACGTTCGTGATTATAGGCCTACCTGCTAGATAAAACTAAATCGTGTTTTCTCTTTCTTAAAATTCCATAAATCCATTTTCAAAATTATGCTCAGTGAGATGCATTCTCACAGTTTTTCATTAGTACACGTGGCCGCAAAAGGATAATCCGAACCCAGTTGAATCCGTTTGAATCACTCAATCCGGCTGCCTCTGAGAGTGCGGCGACATTATTGCGTTTCTCATTTTATTCTTGTTACAGGACTTCCAAGGAGATTAGAATTTTTATAAAAGTCCTACTGAGGTACGAAGAAGCTGCTGCGGGTTGTACACTAGTCACCGCGGCCTCGACATATAGGGCTAAGAAGGAACATGGGTGGTTTTTAGTCAGTAGAAGTCTGACACTCCCAATCGCTTTGCCCAAGAGCGGAAGCGGTTATTTGATGATTTCCCACCCCCCCCCCAAAAAAAAAGGTACGATGAAGCTACGAAGCTACCACTATCTGTCAAAATTATTTAATAGTTTTCCACTTTATCGCTAAATTAGTGGGTTCAAGGTTCATTGGGAAGGGCTGCGGGTTGTTCGAAAGATATACCGCGACAAGGGGCTAAGAAGGAACATGGGTGGTTTTTAGTCATTAGAAATCTGACACTCCCTTTCGCTCTGCCCAGGGCGAGAGGGTTTATTTGATGATTTCACACCCCTCAAAAAAAGAAATGTTTATTGGGAAAATTTTACAGTTTCCGGTGGCTTGATGTAAGTACGTCTGTTTTATTAAGTAGATATATATTTATTATACCTACATTATAAATATTAAAGTTTAATTCCCATTGGAATTGTAGAAAGGAGCCCCATAAAACTGAATGCGTGAAGTTTTAAGGGGAGTGCCATAATATTTATTTTTAAAACTTTATGCACAAGTAATGAAACCGTACAAAGGCGGACTTAATGCCTTGGGCAATTTCTACCAGTCTACCTTAGGGTGATGCAGAGACATTACACAGTAGGTACGGTCAGTTACTAAAGTGGATAAGCGACCGCACAAAGCAATAGCTTGACGTTTAGTTTGGACTTACGACCTTTTACTTTCACGACAGATATTGTCGTCACCAACTGATTGTGGTTCATAATTTCAACATTATAATAAAAGTCACGATGGCCTAGCGGTTTAGCGCGTTCGGATAGATCTATAGTAATCAGTAAGTAGTGCGTTCTAATCTCACGCAGAAAGTTTTACACTTTTTGTAAGTATTTACTTGATTGGAGGTAATGAGACCGAAATATTATACTCTTTATCAAGATAAAGAACATAATATTTCTTTTATTTCTATTTATAATAATATTTCTTTACGAACTTCTTACTTGTTCGCTTTGTTCACCCATTTCGTAAAGTTTGAAAGGTAGATCATAGAAAAATAAGTCAAGAATTATAATTTCTGTGAGGTAGACATGAGTTTTATGAATATGTTACTGGATGAACGTTGTCGATTGGGTTATAGTGGTTGATTAGTGACGTGTGGTTTAATAGATAGCAGTATTGTTGTTATTTCTCAAAATGCAGGCACTATTATTGCTCCGTATAAAAGTGATGTTAATAGATTACAATTATCAGAAAAAACCGGAATAAATGTGAGTATTATATTTAAGAATTGTAACTTAAACTGTTAGTAGAAGTAAAGATAATATCGTTTGGTGACATAATGAATTCATTAATTGTTTTTTAAATTCATCATATAGAGTTAAGAAACAGTTTTGATTTACTAAATGTTGGAAATGAAGAAAAATGTGTAGATTTGCAATATAAAGACATTTTAAACAGTATTACAAAAGCCAGTAAAGTAGTCAAACAAAATAAACATAGAACCAAGAAACTAACCAAAGAAACTAAACAACTAATAGAGGAGAGGCAGGCTCTAAGTATTATCAACAGAGATTTGCAATATAGGCTAAAAGATAAGGAAGTCAAGCGCAGTATTAGAAAAGATATAAGAGATTATAATAAAACACAGATCCAAAATGCATTGGAAAAGAACCGATCACTGAAAATAGCTAAGCAAGGAGTCACCAACCATAAATCGTGGATCACATGTCTAACGGACAACGATGGCGTTAAACAATTTAAAAGAGAAAAGGTTCTAGAGATTTGCACAGCATTCTATAAAAATCTTTATTCCGATACATCAAAAACACAACCTATATCCAGCTATTCTTGCTCCGAAAATATTCCACCCATATCAGAAGTAGAGGTCCGAGATGCATTAAGTACTTTAAAATATAACCGATCCTGCGGCGAAGATGGTGTTAGCACCGAAGCCCTAAGAATGGGTGAACCATCGCTCCTCTTTTACCTCACAAAACTTTTCAACGACATTCTTCGTACCGGTAATCTTCCATCCAATTTCTGCCATTCTAATATAATACTCCTCCATAAGAAAGGCGATAAGTCCGACATCAATAATTATAGACCAATTAGTCTCATTTCTCATATCTACAAAACGTTTATTAAAGTCATTGAAAAACGCATAGCTGACCAGTTAGATCTCAAACAACCTCCAGAACAAGCAGGCTTCCGTAGAGGACTTTCCACCACCGACCACTTACACACCGTTAATCAAATAGTCGAGAAATACCAAGAATATAAAAGTCCTTTGTATCTTGCATTTGTCGACTATTCTAAAGCCTTTGACAGCATCACACATTCTGCAATATTTAGTGCCCTTACTAAACAAAAGATAGAACCTACTTACATAGATATTTTACGTAATATATACACCCAAAGTACTGCTGCTATTAAGTTAGAGGGATTAGGTCCAAAGTTTGATATTCTCAAGGGAGTCAAGCAGGGCGACCCGTTGTCTCCAAAACTGTTCACCAGTACCCTAGAAGAAGTATTTCAGACTTTGGCAGTCAAATGGGAAGTGAAGGGCATTGTCGTCGGCAAAACAAGGTTGAATAATCTGCGTTTTGCCGATGACATTGTCCTTTTCTCCCCCACAGCAACAGAACTAGAGCAAATGCTACAAGATCTTAGCGATGCAAGCCTTGAGGTTGGACTAAAGATGAACATGTCAAAGACCAAAGTAATGACCAACAGCTCCAAGAGGAGCATCCTCGTCGGCGGGGAGAATATACAATATGTCCAAGAATATATCTACTTGGGCCAAGTAATCTCTTTCCAGGCACGGCAAGATAAGGAAATCGCAAGACGAACCGAAAATGCCTGGAGGAGTTACTGGTCCATGAAAGAGTATTTTAAGGGCACTCTGCCCATGTCTCTGAAGCGAAAGCTAATGGACATGTGTATTCTCCCCATCTTGACCTACGGTGCACAAACTTGGTCTTTGACTAACATCCAAAGGTCCAAACTCAAGGTTTGCCAACATGCTATGGAGCGCAGTATCTTAGGTGTAAAATTAACCGATCGGGTTCGAAACACTACACTGCGCTCCAAAACGCAAATTGTTGACGTTGCTCAAAAGGCTGCCATACTTAAATGGGACTGGGCAGGACATGTCTGTCGCATGCCGAACGAGCTGTGGGCCCGTAAAGCTCAGGATTGGTGCCCTGAAACAGTGACGCGAGGTCGTGGCAGACCACGAAGGAGATGGCGGGATGAACTGGATGTCTTCCTTGAAAATTGGAGAGACATTGCACTGAATCGTGACCGTTGGCAGGAATGGAGGGAGGCCTTTGCTCAGCAGTGGGACAACACTGGCTAGCTATAATAATAATATAAATTCATCATGAGACTTAAAAGATAAATAATTAGTGTTTATTATTGGATTCATAAATGCAGAGCGAATGAAGTCTTTAGTATTTTATTATAACCGCCTCATATCACTTTTGTTTTGTTTTAGAAGAATACTGTTAGTCTCTGAATCAAAGATACGAGGAAGAGGGTCGCCTTGCTAACGACAGCGAAGTGGAAGGCCGTCGCTTATTAGTGAAACGCAGCGACGGCGGTGACGACATAATATAATTATGGTCAAATAAAATATGGTTTCACACCTACGGGACGCTTCGCGGAATTATTCGACACCTCATCTCAAACTGTTCTCCGTGCCCTCCAAGCTAAAGACTTGCATCATAGAAGACCAGCTAAAAAGCCCTTCCTGACAAATAGATATAATCAAGAATGATTACGTTTCGCACGTGATTATTTAGATTTTTACTGGAATACTACCATATTTTCAGATGACAAGACTTTTAAATCAAGTCAAATAATATTATAATATTATGAGGTCATAGCGCAATCGTTTACATTGAAAATAATGGGGGTTCTACAAAATATAAAAATTCGGAAATGTTTTGTTTTTAATAATTAAACGTGTTATAACATATTTGATGATAATAACTTATCCGTAATTATTTACCAATCTTAAGTTGAGGTTTAGTTTCAATCTTCTTTTCTTCAAGAAAATGATCAATTAAGCTAAAACCTCAATACGACATTCATTGTGACGTTCCAAAAAAACAGGTTCAGTCCTAAATCATATTATTTGTCAAAAAACTCTATCTATAATAAGTGGGTATAATCAATTATATTTCTGTGATAAAATTATCTTTTCCTTGTTAAGAATTGACTTAGTGGGTATACAATCAAAATGTTATGATTTATGAACGATTACAAGAGAACTGTTTTTATTTAGGTAGGATTTGACGTCACAAATTCACAATTGTCATGATTGTTAATTAGTTAATTTTATAAATAATTATGACGAATAAAACATTGTCTTGTCATTAAACACGATTTTTTTTCTACCTTACCACCCAACAAACACCCGAAGTGATAACATAATCACAACCACATAAATAGTAAATAATAATACGTTGGGTTTATACCCTTTATATTTAACTTCTTATATAAAATAAGTATTCTAATGGGTTTACAATGACAAAAAGAAAAAAATGATTACAAAGAAACAAAAAGCACTATCTTGTGGTGTGTGAGATTTGAACTCGGACCTCATTGATCGTAGATCCACTGCTTAGCCCAAACAGCTATCGACACTTGTTAGTTATACGCGAATTTTAGCAATTCATTAAGTAGGTAATGCGTTTGCTGCGATTATAACGAAAGAGACGGAAATATATTTTGTTGTGCTATTTCGTGGAGTGCGACGCCCGACGCGACTACGCCGACGACATGATACGATAGCGATCTCTGTGGCTGTGGTGTGCTGCTTACTGTATAGAGCAAGACCACTTACACATACAAACGCATGAACGCTCGCCCGTGCGCTCACAGAAATACAATCCTTAGCGTGCCCATGCACTTGTCTTGCCTTACTGTACATAACAGAAACAAAAAATAGAAAATATATATACCTAACTTATAAAAACAAATATATACATACTTAAATACATAAAATATTTAAAATTTTGAAAGATAACAAGAAAAACTTTAACAACTTAGTTGTGAGACGAAGCTGCCAACTTCTTGCGAATGTGCTCGCGAGCTTTCATTTTGAAAGTGAACTGACCGTTTACTGTCCTGATATCCTGAGGGAGTTCATTCCAGAGGAAGACCGCCTGGACAAAGAAGGACGATTTTATAAAGCCAGAGCGATGAGAAGGACAACGTAGAAGACGATTATTAGCGGAGCGAAGAGTCTTGCTGTGAGCAGTGCATAAATATTGGCAAAGGGAAGTGAGGTAAGAAGGGGAAGTGGGCTTGTGAAGAAGGGCAAACAGGGTTGTCAAAGCCCTCAAAGCTCTGCGCTCTCGGATAGGTAACCACTTTAATAGCGATCGCTGTTCAGACACATGATCGTACTTGCGAAGATTGAAGACGAATCGAATGCAGTTATTTAGAAGTCGGTCAAGTTCATTGAAGAGATCTGCATTCAGGTCATAGTAGCACATATCACCATAGTCAATAATGGGGATCAAGATTACGGACTGTACAAGCATTGCCTTGATGTGAGCTGGGAGTACATTTTTCAACCGGTAGAGAGACCGCAACGTTCCGGTGACTTTCTTGCTCACAATCGCGACCTGTTTACGCCAGTCAAGACAGGTGTCAACATGCAAACCCAGATCCTTGACATCAGAGCTAAACGGGATCACCGCGCCGTCAAAATAGTGTAATAGGTGTTGTTTCCTAATTTTTTCGGAAGGGGTTTTCAAACTTAAATTATATTTCCTTTTCAGTATTTTTTCCTTTGTTCTAATATCGTGTGGTGTGCGATGTCTGGCCGACTTTAGTGTTGTTAGTACCGCCGTGAGTACCGCTTTATATACTACTAGGTGTTGTCAGCGGTTTCGCCCGCTACAACTCGAAAATTTTCCCACGGGAAGATAAAATCGGGATAAAAACTATCCTATGTGTTAATCCAGGTTATAAACTATCTGTGTACCTTCCCTACCTACTAAATTTTATCCAAATCCGTTAAAAGTTTTTGCGTTAAAAAGTAACAAACATCCATCCATCCATCCATCCATACATAGGTACTTACAAACCTTCGCGTTTATAATATTAGTAGGATTTTTAGACCCGATCCTGCTTTTGATGTTTGTTTTTTTAATACGCTCGTTTATGAAATGTCATTATCATAATAATTCTATTCTAATCTCAACTGTGGTAACAACGGCCTCAAGAGCCATTACGGTTTTGAAGAATAATTTGGTCACACGAACAGACGCGAAAATCGTGATTTTATTGGTAGGGTAGGTATTTGTGCTGCGGGTTGGTCTCGGACACATAGGGCTAAGAAGAAACATGGGTGGTTTTAGTCATTTGATGATTTCCACCATCCAAAAAAAAAGGCGTTGGTAATAATATAGTTTTAAGTAGTAAGTAAGTGGTATTTATAGGCTGCAGTAGCTTGAAAAAAAAGTTGTGTTACTGAAAATAATTGCCAAAACCCATAACAATAGTTACAAGTGCATTTCCCAGACCGTCGTCCAGCATTAAAAATACTAAATTTGTAACCAACACAACGCAATCTGTCCTGTTCTGTTAACAAACATTTATTCACCGATCGCTGCCTAGTAAACGGGTACAATAATACAAATGCAAATTGCTGCCAGCGCCAATTGCGCCGCCGGTGTCAATATTGAACAGGAAGCGGGGCACCCTACCGGATCCCGTTACTAAGCACTAAGCGTAATGTTAGGACGGGTTCGCAATGCCCACGTAATTTTAGAGCAGGCGTTCTTTCATAATGAGATTGGGCTAGGTTAAGCGAATTGTTGGATTAAAATGTGTTGTGTTGTTGTTGTTGTTGTGACTGCCTCGTTGGTAATGTGGTTGGGAGTGCGACTGCTGAGACTGAGGTCCTGAATTCGATTCCGAGTTTGGGCAAAGTAGCTTCTTTGCCATTTGCGTCATAAGTCCAGCAGGGCTATTGCGTATCTCTGTTGATAGATTTATTGATTATCACTTTGGCTCTGTGTGCTTTGATTAACTGTGAAATGGTTCCATTTTGTACTAAACCATAACCAATTTGACAGTTAATCCATGGACAATATGATAGCCACTGTCGTTTAAAAGATACGCAATAGCCCTTCAGCAGGGCTATTGACAGATTGACACTTTTAAATGACAGTGGCTATCATAATATAGTGTCCATCAAATAATGTCAAATGGTTCCATTTTGTACAAAACCATAACCAATTTGACAGTTAATCCATGGACAATATGATAGCCACTGTCATTTAAAAGAAAAGAGAGAGAGAGCACAAGAAAAGGTTTGGCATAATATGCCGCCGAACCTTCTCTCGTGCTCGTCTGGCTGGATTCATGCTGGCTTCATTCAACGTGTCCAAGCTCCATACTCACATTGTTTCCGAGATGGGTCGATTTTACCCTATCCAGCCAGATTGCATCAATTTCATTCTTACTGCAAAGATCATAATCTGTTAACTAAGCTGAATTATATTAATCCAGACCCTCGTCTTCGCATTGCTTAGGTTGGCATTGACCTTGACTCAAATGGTTGAATAAAGGTCCATCTGAAGTGTTTAGTTATGCGGGCTGTCAATTGGCGCCCAAATGGGCCAATATTTGTGCAGGAAAACCACTAAGGGTCATTATGTTTGCTACGTTAATACATATCTGGATTAGCTTTATTAATATTTTAAGTTAACAGGGGATCGGACTGAGTCGAGGAAATATGATTCTTATTAGTCCGTCAGTTAGATTATCGAAAAATATTGGAAACGTGATTTTTATTTTTTCAAATAGAAATTGTCGTTGAAACCTAATCAGCTAACAAGTAGGTACTAAAAGATAAGCGAGGGTTAACACAACTCGTGAATTTTAATTTTGTATGTAAATGCCGGGATTGTAAATGAAACAAAGTGCTTTGATACTTTCAACCAGATTTATTTAATGCAGATTTCATGCTCATGCATGAAAAACATGTATTTAGCATCATTTTTTTGCAATTTTGAATTGTTTTATGTATTCTACTAGCGACCCGGCTTAACACGGGTGCAATGTATACCTACTACATTTTATTACATACTAGCGTACATGGCAGACGTCGTCCTGCCCGGACAGCAGCGCCACTTTCCGGGTCCAATTGTGAATCTAAACCATTCTTGTATTTGAAGTTTATACAAAATAATCAATTTAACAGCAAAATCCCCAATAACAAAATGATCCACCATTTATTGAATTTATTTGTTACAAAAAATGTGATAAATGAAGAACCGCTCGACCGACTTTGTGCAAACTTCACATAAACCATTTACTTAATAGTCCAAAGAAAGCCTAAACATTTGGTTTGGATAGGTGAGCCCGTTCTTGAGTTATAAAATTACAACGAAAAGTGGCATTGATTTTTTTTTTTATAGTCATTGATAATTGGTTAAGATTGAGTGATTCCAGAGGAAGATAGACCTCTTAAATCTCCGTCGGGGCTGCGGGTTGTTCGCAAGAGATACCGCGGCCTCGGCACAAGGGCTAAGAAGGAACATGGGTGGTTTTTTGTCAGTAGAAGTCTAAGGCGTTGTCCTAATAGAGCGCGACTACGCGATCATCGCAAGTTCGCGCGAATTTTAGTCGTACGAATCCGCGATCAAACGTATTGATGTCGAAAAGGTGTCCTGATTTAAATTCGCGCGATGCGGTTCGCGACTAAAATGTTCTAACGACCATACGATGATCGCATCGCTTACTCACGCGAAAATCGCGTTAGGACAACTCCTGAGACTCCCTTCCGCGCGGCCCAAGAGCTTAGCTAGGGTTATTTGATGATTTCCCAACCCCTCAAAAAAAGGTCTCTTTAATCACTGAACTCACGAAATCTAATAATTCTATGGTAATCAAAAGAGTCGGTCATCCACCGAGTAGAGGGAAAATAACGCAAGATGAATGAATTATGTGAAAGATGACATAACAAGAATGAAAGTAAACATATGAAGGCTGACAGAGATAAATGGAAAAATAGGGCATAGTGTATCTTCACGGTAAACCACTAGGGGCTTTACGAAATCTTGGATAAGTCGTACAAACCAACCTAGGTGCAGTGAAATCAGAAAAAAGTTGTCTCAGCTAAGTACCTACCTACAGTCAGCAACAGTTACAGAAGAAGCATAGCATAGTTTTTTAATAAAAACTAGTTAAATGTTACTCGTTACTAACAAGTTATTCAAGAGTCATCATCATCATCATCATTTCGGCCAAAAGACGTCCACTGCTGGACATAGGCCTCTCTCAGGTGTCACATTGACCGTTCCCGTGCGTCTCCATATCCAGCGGGTCCCAGCAACCTACACCAGGTCATCCGCCCACCTATTTAAGAGTAATTAAAAGAATCATCATTTGAAACAAAAAAAAATAGCTGCAGTCCTGTACATAAAATTATTCATCAAAGCTTCTTCAGTTGCTGATCGTACCTAACCATGATTTTTCAAAGTGTTTTAAATAAAGATCACACGATGACATTGTGCGTAGGTACAGGCCAGCAATCAAGCTACTAGTTACTAGTACAATCTATCAAATTCCTTTAATGGATTTTCAACATTACCGATAAAACATAAGGTTTAAGGTTGATTACAGTTTCGGGTAGCTTTATGCGTTGACGTGCTGGCGTCTGTACAAAACAACAGGGATCAAGTTTCGTGATGATCGACTACTGAATAATCAAAACAGTCATGGAGCGAATTTTGCTGACAACTAAAACTATATTGGTTGTTAGATTTTATAGACGTAGGCCTGTGCGCATTCAGGAGATGGCATGGTATATTGTTATCCAAATAAGTACGAAAGTTGACAGTACGGTTGGCGTAGTGACTGAGCGTGTCGTGGGTTCGATCCCTACACGGAACAAATATTTTTATGGTCTACAGATAGTTGTTTCGGGTTTGGGTGTTTGGTTTGTGTGTGTAAGTCTAAATATTTGTAAAGTTGTAAACGCACCCACCATACAGGAGAAATTCCTAATGTGGGGCAAAATTTAAAAAAAAAAATGTTGCCAAAGTGTGTAGGCTCCATTAACCGGGCATGTTCATTAAATGTTCATACATTTAATGAAAATAGATAGACTTTTTTCAAAGCATTTTCTGACTGTCCAAAACACATTTCCCTTAACAAGTGTTTGATATAAAACAATACAAAACCAGTTGAAACCAATATGAGCATCTATTGGATATCGTTTAGAATAGTTCATTGGAAAATGGTTTCTATTTTCAATCGTGTGAAAAACTTTTCAGAATGATAAAAGTTTATGTTTTCAGATACCAAAATTTATTTCCTCATACTTGTTTCAGTTTTCGATTAGGCAGCACACAAGACAGCAGTGTCATGGTTCAACAACAAGTCCTGTGTAGGCAAAGAAATTATGAAGGACTAGATGTTGCCCGAGATTTCCTTTTTTGAATCGAATTTATAACCAATTTCAAGGGTTTTATTATTTTACACAGAACCCAAATTGTTTTTCTAAAATAAAAGTAGCCTATTTTGATATTTAAAACAGACATACCATTTTATTTAATTGTAGATATAGATAGATGGGTTCACGTGCAAACTTTCTTCTAATCCAGCTTTAAAAAGAATTTACCTAGCTTCACAGTTTTATCTTGATTTCATTTAAATATTTGCGTGCAATCGCTGTTTCCAACAATGAACCCTGTATCGCCGGTTGCACGTTCTACAAATGGAGTAGTGCTAACAAATTCTAATTTCAAGAGTTCTTGCTCCGTTTTTATTGCCGTATAAATTCCACTCAGACTGACTGAGTCAGACTATGTATGCGGGGAACATTACTCTGCAGCTCTGCTACACATGCAAGTGACAGCGATATCATAGAGTATAGAGTAAGTATAAAGGGAGCGATATACTGTACGTACTTGTAGCAGTTGAAACTCTTGAGTTGTAGTCACATACATTGTCTATGATAGTCCTAATTGGTTTATATAAATGTCTTGTGTTACCAGCGCTGTGCTGTGGGTGACCATAACACAGCACCGTGCTGAGTGGCAACCTACTTGTCGCAGTCACAACGTACAACATTTTCTTTTTTGTAATCCCTGCTTGTTGTATTTTTTTTATATCTGTTAAGCGTTGTTTGTGTAATGTTTTTTTTCCTGTATGCTCGGTATGTTTCTGCGACAAATAAATATTTTTTCTTTCTTTCTTTTCTTACATAGTGCTGCTATATGCTTCATGTGTAAATATAGTGAGGAAAATGTTATGTATGACTGTCGATGTAATAAAAGATGGATGGACTGTATGACTGCTGAGTTCACGAGCAGTAAAAAGTATGGAAGAAGAAGATAAACTAGTGTAAACAAACACCCAAGTACATTGTACCTACTAAAGAAAAAGGAAATACACAATGGGTTAAGTTCGAATAAACTTATGAAAAGGGGAGAAGGCTTTAGGCGTCCGTCATAATTTCCCTTGCAATAATTATCTGAATTCAACGACTAAACGCGTTTTTAGGGTTCCGTAGCCGAATGGCAAAAAACGAAACCCTTATAGATTCGTCATGCCTGTCTGTCCGTCTATCCGTACGTACGTATGTCACAGCCACTTTATTCGGAAACTATTAAGACTACACAGTTGGAACTTGGTAGGCAGATGTATTCTGTGAACCGCTTTACGATTTCTATATAAAAATATATATATATATATATATTAGAGAATACATGGAACTGAAACTAAAAAAAACTTTTTCCTTAAACCTATACGTGTTCGTCTATAGACAGGTCTTTAGAAATGACATTGAGGTTTCTAAAACAATGTTTTCTCTAAGTCAATCGTTTGGAAGATACACACTTCCAAAGTGGTATTTTTTTTTTGTTTTTTAAAACGCACCCACGATACAGGAGAAATTCCTAGGGATTTCTCCTGTATCGTGGGTGCGTTTACAAACATTAAGGTAAACTTCACATACACAAATACACCCAGACCCGAAACAAATATCTGTAGGCCATACAAATATTTGTTCCGTGCGGGAATCGAACCCGCGACACTTAGCGCAACAGTCCAATCGCTCAGCCACTGCGCCAACCGTGTCGTCAAAATGTGTGAACTACCAAAATTGGTTTGAACGATAGTCAACAGTTTTTGAGATATTGATACATTTTTGAAACCGCAAATATAACTTTGTCATTAATACAAACACTACAAAAAAAAAACTTATCACAAAATATGTTTTCTGTTTCCGCTTTAACAAGAAATAATACAAATTAAAGGGGGCTTCCTGACTACGATGGTACGGAACCCTTCATGTCCGACTTGCACTTCACACAGACGTATTCTAAACCATAATATACTTTATATACTTACAAGTCACAACAATACACAACATCATTCACACACATAAACATAACACAAGTAATTCACTGGACATTGGCAAAACAGTCGACATCGGCTTTAGTTGCCATTACACAAAAATAGAATAGAATAACACAATTAACAGGATCAACATCGTATACCTAATGTAACCGAAACATTTATCCAACTTTGTGTTTATGCTCGAATTAGTTTATGCATATTACATTACCTGCAATAACAGGAACTGCTTTCGATCTTCACGAACTTTGTTTATTATTTTAAGGGTAGTATTAGGTGGGTGGAAACGTCTTTCATGTTCAAAATTACTTAGCAACATCGTCGTTTTTATCAACCTGTAACCAGTCCACTGTTCGACACGGTCTCTCCCATCGCAGACCGTGCAATTCCCAACAACCGGCCGGTCTAAAATGGCCATTTTAGCAGATCACAATATGAATTGTGTTAAAATTCGTAAAATGTTTACTAAATGACAATTCATAATAGTAACTCCTTGCTCGTCAACTCATTATTATTTACATTTTCTCAATCATGTTCGGATCGGCTTCAATAACTAACTGGACGCAACGGAATACCAATAGATTGCAAGGAGCGACTGTTCATCTGACTTCTACAACACAGTACCTACTGAGTAATACGGCACACTTAGGTAAGACTGGTAGTTAAACTTTCGGGGCTCTGACAACTTTGAATGAGTATCAAAGATCTACATGAGACAGCCGGGGCCAATGGTTCAGGATGCTTTCCGAGGGCACGGTAGAAGCGGGGGTCCCCTATGTTGTTTCGAACGCCGCTGTTGCGAATTTTTTTTCCACTGCCTCACAGGTTCGAAAGTTCATGGACTCGAATGAAATAGTCGCGAAAGACGCTGTTTCGAAAAACATTTTCACTGCTGTTGATTTTATTTAATTACTGGTTAAATATTTTTCTATCTAAATAAATCGAAATCATTCAATCATTCGAGCGTATGAGGCAGTGAAAATGTTTTTCGAAACAGCGTCTTTCGCGACTATTTCATTCGAGTCCATGAACTTTCGAACCTGTGAGGCAGTGGAAAAATAATTTGCAACAGCGTGTGTCGCAACAACATAGGGGACCCGTAGAAGCCTGTAACGGCTGTCAAAGATCTACAAAGACGGAGGATTTGACGGCACGGTTGGCGCAGTGGCTAAGCCATTGGACTGCTGCGCTACGTGTCGCGGGTTCGTTCCCCGCACGGAAAAAATATTTGTACGGCTTGCAGATAGTTGTTTCGTGTCTGGGTATTTTTGTATGTGACTTTATATGTTTATGAACGCACCCACGATACAGGAAAAAATGTAATGACTGCCGGGACCAATAGCATTACGTGCTTTCCGAAGCACGGAGAAAACTCGGTATCTAATGGGTGGTCACCCATCCACAGACGAACCTAGGCAACCTAACCAAAAGATCGATCGAGTGGCAGTTATTATTAAGCCAGTCATTAGGGTAAAATGTTTATTGAGAAAGGACGTCTCGATTAATTTACTACCCCGTTTTCCAAGGTATTTAATTAGACGAGGGTAACCCATAAAGTTCTCGATAACTTCAGCCTCCTCTTCGTTCATTTAACAGAATGTCCGTGATACTTAGCTTTAAAAATGTTGAGCTATAAATATCAATCTTCTGAAGCTTTTAATCGACATTCACTTTGACATTGAATAATTGGATTTCCACGTGCTTTCGGAGTTGGAGACAGAAGTTTACTTTTAGGTAACGCTGTGACGGATTTTGTTGGGTAATCGAATACATTTAGTGTTTGAAACGTAAGTTACCTTCTCAGATATCACGCTTTACATAAGAGGCGGTTAAGAGTAAACCTAAAAGAGTACCGATATTTATGCTGTAAACGATACATAACATCACGCCTGTAATCCCCGAGGGGTTAGGCAGGGGTGTACCTGTACCATGTAATAGAGGGCAAGCAACCGGGCACAAATTGCTGATGGAAAACCCCAATGGAATCGAACTTAGGATCACTAGAACAAGGCAGCCAAACACGCAAAACGCTGAAATATATTATGTTTGATTTCCGTGATTCCGAGATTAATCAATGATGCATTTAATTTAAAGTAATATTATAATATTTTATGTGTGTTCATTAATTAAACAAATAGATTGCTACAATGTCAGTTTATGTTGCTCGTAAACTCACGCCTTGTCCCGTGGGGGATTGAGCACGGAGTACAGAACAACGCCTGATCAAATTTTGTTTAGGATCAGAGCTGATCTATTTCCTTAATGTGTTTTTTCAGGACTAGCACTTCGCCCACGACTACACCCGCAAAATTTGTAGTAGTTCGGCTGATACAATTTATAGCCTAAACCACCTACGATTAACGTATCTTTACTTTCTAAAAGTGACATAAAAATTTAATTGAATCACATTTTCTGAAGATTAACCTCTTTATAACATTACGTTTAGATTTAGCGTTATCTAGGCGTACTGTATATTTTATTCCAGAATATTCTAACATAAGCAGGATTGATAAAAAGATAGAACTCCCAAAAATACTACTAACAAAGTTTCATGATTAATTTATTGATTCGCCTTCGTCCGCATTTTTACAAAATGTGACGTTTTTCTTTTTGGGGGTGGGAAATCATCAAATAACCCGCCCTCCCGCTCTTGGGCAGAGCGAAAAGGAGTGTCAGACTTCTACTGACTAAAAACCACCCATGTTCCTTCTTAGCCCTTTGTGTCGAGGCCGCGGTATCTCTTTCGAACAACCCGCAGCTCCGACGGGCGTCGACCCTACCATGTTGCTGACATCTCTTTGTGGCACGCGTGGAACACGAACGCGCCGTCGACACGGCCTGTCGTCGTCGTAAAACAGACGGACGGCGAGCTTGCCCATTATTCACCGTCCATAGGCCCGCGTCTGCGGTGGCCGGAAGCCGTCGTGTGGCCCCCGACGCCCGTAGCGTCTCCCGCGGCGGCTGTGATGAGTGGTTCTCTCCCTCTTACGTTCCGCCATCTTCGCTAGCATCACTGCTTCGCAGGAGGTGACGTTGTCCCTTCAGTCATAGGTCTTCAGTCCGAACCCTATATAGGCACACACCTCTGATTTTTCATATTCATGTGCGTAATTGCGTATTATATGAATATCACACGCTTCGGTGACAGAAAACCACCAGGACTGACAAAAATTTCTCGACGGAATCTAAAACCAAATCCGAGGCCTATGGAAGGCTTATAAATTCTGACATCAGGTTATGCACTTGTCTCACGAAATAAGGTGTGTTTACTGACTTAAAAAATATGATTCTAATTAGTCCGTCTGTTAGATTTTAGAAAAATATTGGATACGTATTTTTTGTTTTATCAAATCAATAAAAATTGATGAAGATATAACGCATCAAAGATTTAAGTGGGGGTTTGTGTTGTCACTAACCGCAAAAAAATTGTCATACTAATGTCTTAGAAAATGACGTCTATCGAGTATTCAAAGCTCTGTATCGTCTTCATTGTTCGTAAGCAAACAATGAAGACGATACAGTGCTTTGAAAAAAGAAAAAAATCGTGTCCAATATTTTTTGGAAATCTATCTGACGGACTTATTAGATTATTTTAGTTAACTACCCTAATGAAGACCTCAGCATCTGAAGAAAATTC
The DNA here is from genome assembly GCA_932274075.1 of Diarsia rubi. NCBI lineage: Eukaryota > Metazoa > Arthropoda > Insecta > Lepidoptera > Noctuidae > Diarsia > Diarsia rubi. The sequence goes on along the minus strand of OW026417.1, from coordinate 17,746,833 downwards.
CCTTTTCATTTCTGGTTATACACGTTGTACAATAACCCGAGAAGTGAATAAATCTACTTGTGAAATCCTACACCGTCAGAAACGATCTATTCCGGCAGACTCAAGAACAAATTGACAAACTTCGACAAGTACCTACCTGCCTTGTAGTAAATATTCCATCGGCGTAAGTTAGGATTTTCACTTTTTTCTATAATCTGCCGCTTGGGGTTTCGGGAACATTTCAGCAAGTTTTCCTAACTTGTTTTAAATGTCCCAGTCAGCTTATTTTATTTTTGTGGCAGATTTTATTATCTCGCGTTGAGGTTTTCTACCTAGGTTATTCATTTAACTATTATGAGTGACGTTTCGTATATGATTTCTTATGAATAAAGATGTTTACTGACTTAAAAAAATATGATTCTAATTAGTCCGTCTGTTAGATAATAGAAAAATATTGGATACCTACGTATTTTTTGTTTTATCAAATTAATAAAAATAAACGAAGTTAAAACGCGTCAAAGATTTGAGTGGGGGTTTGTGACGTCACTAACCGCAAAAAATTACATACTAATGTCTTAGAATATGACGTCACATGAGTTTTCAAAGCACTGTATCGTCTTCATTGTTTGTTTACGTGAAAAAAGAAAAAATACGTGTCCAATATTTTTTGAAAATTTAACTGACGGGGTAATTAGATTGTTTTAGTTATCTACCCTATTCTTTGAGAATCACCTGTTTTGCTAAAATTTTTTGTGAAAGTGTGTCTTGGAAAGTAGGTATCTGACTTCCCCCCAAATATATTTACAGTATGATACGATAATTATATATTCTTTCGTGCTTACCCTGCCATAATAAGTACTAATGATTGACCCCGAGCTTGCAATGTGCACCAGTGGTGGACAGCCAATCATCATCTGCCTAGCCTTTTCCCAATTCTGTTGGGGTCAGCTTCCAGTCTAACCGGATGCAGCTAAATACCAGTATTTACATAGAGTGACTCCTTATCTGACCTCCACAACCCAGTTAAACCTAGGTAATACGATACTCATTGTTAAGACTGGTTTTCGGACTTTCAAGTCACTGACTATCTGTTACGACTGCTAAAGATCTCCTCAATCGAAAGCGAATCAATTTCTATAAAATAATAATATGTCACCGAGAATTACTTTTTCCCTACATTCGTTTCTGACACACTTGGGTAAAGCATAATTTTCAAAGAAAAATAAACAGGTTTTCCATCTCTGCTAACCAAAATGTAACTACGTTTCGAATATTATTTGGAAGGCTTCACTGAGCATAATAAACCAATTTCACAAATTCCGAGTCTGTTGAATAAGATTCCTTCTATATTTTGTCTTTTATTTAATATGGAACCTTTTGTGTCCTAAGATAGTTTCTGCTGATAAATAACTTGGTAAATAATAATTGATGAAGCCCTTCAATATTCAAGGTGGTCCCTAGTCCTTACGAGATCAACTCTAAATATGGACGGGCCCAATCATAATTATTTATTATGTGGAGATTATGAGCTCGGCTGTTAACGATTTAAACAAAGTATATTGTATTATAAGATAAGATAAGTAATCTGGTAGAAGTAGAATAAAACAACATCATGCCTGTAAGTCTCGAAGGGTTAGGCAGAGGTGTAGGTAGGTAGGTAGGTGTCTAATAATACAACAACATCTTGTTTGATATGTTTAAGTCTTATGTGAGCAAGTCTATTGACATGAACTGGGTACAAATCCAGACCAGTGGCGTAGCCTGCCTAGACGGGGCCCCGCATAAAACATTGTTTTGGGGCCCTTATGAAGGATAAAAATTTATCACAAATGGAAAAAAAAATGTTTGCACAAAATTAAAAGAAATATTCATTCATCATAATTATTCTGAACTTTTTCCAAAATGTTTACAATCAATTCGAATTAAATATAACTCTCCTAGGCTTTTATTCGTCAAACTGATGTATTAAATCATTTATAGCTGATGCTAATTTTAGAACGCACACTTTACGATGAAAAAAAAAAATAACTTTTTTTGTCTTTTGTCATTTCTGAACTAAAGTAAAAATTGGGAAGTTTTTATTAATTTTTGCTTAGGCACGTCGGGGGCCCCCGTGAGCCTGGGGCCCGTATATTTGATACGGCATATACGGCGGTAGCTACGCCCCTGATCCAGACTCCAGACTCTCGGCTACTGGGCAATACCTAATGGATAAACCGAATAACACTTTGCCTGTCCTGAAAATAAAACCCGGGACCTCATGTTCAGCAGTCGAAGTAAGTTTACCTACTGAGATATTATGAAAAACCAGTATAGCCGGGTTCAGCTATACTGGTTTTTCATAATATACGGGTGGTTACCCGTCAATAATTCACCTCGTCATTAACACCATAAGATCTCCTCGTTAAAACGTATTGGTCTCCAACAAAGCTTTGAAGAATATACTTAACAGGATATTTAATCGCCATAGCTCATTTATCAGCGGTAGGTGCAGAGATGTTATGTATATAAAATTACGGATACGGATAAAGGAATAATATTATACCAGTTTCGGATACGGTTACGGATATGAAAATGTTGGGATTATCCGCTAGGTTTAGATAATCTAGGTTAATAAAATGAAAATCTCTAGAATGTCGCCAATTACTTGAAATACCCTTTAAAAAAATTAATAAAAAATTAGACTTCTTTTATCCGAAAATTTCCAATTCGGTTACGGTTATGGAGCTCCGTAACATCCCTGGGTAGGTGATCATTAACTCTATCAAGCAGAAACAATCGTTTGTGACGTGGATGCTCCATCGTATGTCGACCGTATATTGACTGACAATTTGGTTAAGGAAACATTCGTCGAATTGTTCAGGCGTTAAGATAATGTAACGTTTAATTAAGAATGTGTTGTTTTGTTCATTAGTAATACAACATTAGGCTTGGAATTGCTGGACTGCGGGTTGTTCGAAATAGATACCGCGGCCTCAGACACAAATGGCTAAGAAGGAATATGGGTGATTTGTAGTCAGTAGAAGTCTGACACTCCCTATCGCTCCGCCCAGAGCGCGAGGAGTCGTTTGATGATTTCCCACTCTCAAAAAAAAGGCATGTAATAGGGGATCGGACTGAGTCAAAAAAACAATGATTCTAATTAGTCCGTCAGTTAGATTATCGAAAAATATTGGATACGTGTTTTTTGTTTTATCAAATTAATCAAAATTGACGAAGATAAGATGTGGTTGTGACGTCATTTGTAGGTAAAAATGTACTATCATATGACGTTTTCGAAGAGTACACGAGTTTTCGAAGCACTGCATTTACTTCATTTTTTGTTTATATGAAAAAAGAAAAAATACGTGTCGAATATTTTTTGGAAATCTATCTGACGGACTAATTAGTTTTTTTTTTGGTCCGATCCCCTATTGTGAAAGGCTAAAATTTTAGTACCATGTAGTAGGCGGCGAGATGAGTTGGACTCTTTTCCAATTGGTCTTCAAACGCACTCGAAAAAAGTGCAAGGAGGAAGGGCGACAGGGCTATAGCGTATCTTTTAAATGTCAGTGGCTATCATATTGTCCATGGATAAACTATCAAATTGGTTATGGTTTAGTACAAACTGGAACCATTTCATAGTTAATTGATGTACACTATATGATAGCCACTGTCATTTAAAAGCCCTGCTGAAATGTCAGTGGCTAGCATGGTGTCCATCAATTTACTGTCAAATGGTTCCATTTTGCATTAAACCATAACCAATTTGACAGTTCCTCGATGGAGACTATGATAGCCACTGTCATTTAAAAAGATACGCAATAGCCCTGCTGGCCTGGAGTGGGAGAGAGGTACAATATGGGTTTATAATATTAGCAGAAACGCTTAGAGAGGTATTTAAAAGAAAAAGTATAAAAATCTCTTAACAAATTGAAAAAAAAAATACTCAAAATCCATTCTGTTTTTATGTATGACTTTTTCGGCACGGTTGGCGTAGTGGCTAAACGATTGGACTGCTGCGCTGCGTGTCGCGGATTCGATTTTCGCACGGAACAAATATTGGTGTGGCCTACAGATAGTTGTTCCGGGTCTGGATATTTGTGTATGTGAATTTTGAAAAAAACCTTTATTCCCCACTAAAATATTCGGTAATTATACAGTTTTCTTCAAAATTTTGTATTTAGACGAGATACTTTAGAAACGGGATCACTTCGGAAGATATTCCGAAGTATTTACCTTACCTGCCAAACTCGCGGTAAACTCGAGTCAGCAAAAGATAAGAATATAGAACTTTCCGATTTGCGGTAAGCCAAGTACGAAAGTTTTGCTTATCTGTGTAAAAAATCAGCGTCAAAAATCGGGCTTAGTAACCTCTGAGCAATTAACCTACTTGGTTTATTTCCTAAATGGCTTCCTGGCACGTTATCACCTTGTTATTTCCTACATGTCCCTGCGTGGGTGACATCCAGCGGATTATTGTCCAGGTTCAAGTTGGTAAGTAAAAATGCCAGTTTATTTGCAAAAAAATACATCAGTGTAACTAATTCACCTAAATGACTGTAGTCGTATTGCCTCGTTGCTTTAGTGGTCTCAAGTGCAACTTCCGAGCATGAGTTCCTAGGTTCGATTAACGGGTTGGGCAAAATGTTATTGGCCTTTTCAGTAGCAGCCACCGAATCTGGATTTGAGCCCGGTTGATGGCATTAGGCTCCCCTACATGAGAGATAAGCATAACTGGCGATTTTTGTGTGTTCTACATATTAGGAACACCCTTGCCTAGCTCTTCGGGGACTACAGTCGTGATGTAATATATTATTACTGTACTCGTAAGTTACTCGTAGCAATAATATTTTATTTTTCAATCAAGCCCGTAGGTTTGTAGCAAACTTACAACTGGACATTTTTATCGTAGACGCTGTAGCAAGCACCCTCGTAGCTCGTAGCTGAAGTAAGCTCGTAGACACAGTCGTAGAGCTTATATCGTAGTAGGTTGTAGCCATATTTGCAGCAAACCTACACTCGAGCAAAAATAACAAAGTATTTGAAGAGAATAGTACAAATTATTGTTCTGTAAAAGTATTTAAATAATGTCGAGTTAACAACTGGAACTACTACAGATAGGAAAGTTTCAACTGTTCGCATTTATCATTGCTAACATGGTGTTTCCGCTCAACTACAAAAAAGTTCTACAAATTGATATTGAAACGTTTCGTGAAAAAATACTCTAAGTTTGAACCTATGTAGTATGTTGCAGTATTCTGGTCTTTTATAAAATAACTAGTTAATAAAACACAGACTGAACTCTGTGGAGATTTATGCCTGTTTATAACTAATACTGAATAAAACTTACTTAAATGTTTAAATATCTAGGTACTATTGTACTTCTAAATCTACCTGACGGACTAATTAGTATTTTTTTGTGAAGTACCCAATTCTCTCAGTTGCCCGCGTTGAGCCGAACGGCAAAAAAGCAAATAAGTATTTAAGTTGTTGCTAGTGTTGCGCTCATTTAAACTGGCCAAGTGTGAGTCGTACTCTCACATAGGGTTTCGTAGCACCCTTGTTGTTTTTAATATTGCTATGGTAGTACAGAACCAAACAATCTAATAACAATATTTTTAACGCCCAGTCATATTATGTAAAGTTACACTCGACAACAAAACTAAATTTGTTTTTATAGTACGTGTATGACAATGAAAAAGAAACGCTTTTTATCTTATTTTAGCACTTAACGTCCTATTTATGTATCTCCCCATTACATCACAAACACTATAGCTACTAACTCATTAACATTCAAAGCGATTCCCGGGTTAATGAATGTAAATTAGGTTGGTAGGTATCTCTGTAAACCGCTACACCACTAAATATGATGCATCCTGCGGCCTACCGCTGATATAGATGCTAACGAGCCATAGATGACGGGATCGTCATTGAATTAACCACCAGGGTGTGGGAAATGGTGCACTTATGGTAATCATCACCCACCATCATAGATGGGTAATTAAATACCTCATATTTAAGGTTTCGCTGAAATGTTGATTGTGATTACTTTTTTTTTTGTTCTAAGAGTTCCGTACCCGAAAGGTAAAAACGGGACCCTATTACCAAGACTTCGCTGTCTGTCTGTCCGTCTGTCGCCAGGCTGTATCTCAAGAACCGCGATAGCTAGACAGTTGAAATTTTCACAAATTATGTATTTTGTTGCCGCTATAACCAAAATAAATATAAATTTAGGGGGCCCGGCTCCCATACAACAAACGCGAAAATAAGAACTATCCTATGTGTTAATCCCGGTTATAAACTATCTGTATGCCAAATTTTATCCAAGTCCAAAAGAGAAATATTAAGCTTTAAAGTGCAAATTTTTGTTAGACTCAAGTGTGTCAACCTAAACAACTTGGGCGTGTAAAAAAATCATGGTAGTAGCATATGTAACGCCAATAAAAGAAAATCTATCACAGCTACGTAGGCTTTACAAGTTTACGAGTAATAGTCGACCAACTTTTAAAATGTACTTGTCTAAAATATTTTCCTATACATAATGTATGGGAGCGCAGGTCTCAAAACTGCAAATGTAAGTTTGTTTTATTTTTACAATAAAAATCATCGTTCGGAGGCAGGTAGGCAGGGTGGTAAATCAGTTTAGTAAGTTCACATATTTTGATGGGCAACTGCGGAACCCTACATTGTGCGTGGTACGACATGCACTTGGCCGATTTTTGTTATTTCAGTTACCTACAAGTGGCTTTTTGACTACAGTTAAAAATTCAGGAAAATGTTATGTTATTTCAAAGAAGTAACAGAAATATCACGATGTGTGAAAAAAGTATTAAAATCGATAAAAAAATGACTTAGTTTTAACTGATTTTAAATGACGTGCTAGACCAAGACAGTGCCGTTAAAATGTGACGTCAAATTTCATACCGACATAGTTACGTAGTACAAAACAATGGCTGTTTCGCGCGACAAGGATAGAAAGTGCCCCCACCAAAAACTTCTACAGCATGTAGCTTCCCAATTTTTTTTTTGATTTTATTACTTTTTTCACACATGTTTTATTTCTGTTAGTTATTTGAAATAATATAAAATTTTCGTGAATTTTAACAGTTGTCAAATAGCCAATTTGTGCTTGTTTTAGACACATCATGAAATTAGTTGAAATCGAGATTGATAAAGACAAAGTACGTTTCAATGTTCTTTTTCTTGAAATGAAAATAAATGTAACTTTAATTATGGGGTCTTCTTTTCATTATCATGTGGTTAGTGCCTAACCTGGTCTCAGAGTTTTTATGCCAGCCATGGGCCTCTGACTTAGATTCTATTACCCAATAATAACACACACTCAAACACAATTGGCGAAATGTACAAGAGGTGTACAATTAAATAGATCTCTGAACAAACCCGGAAAACAGGCATGATATTTTGATGAGAACAACATTGACCTTATGTTACAATTGATCACCCTCATGTCCGCGACACTGGACGCCCACATCGCGAAGTAGATTGACCAGATGCTGCAAATGGAGTCCTTTGTCGTTCTCAGGCAATTTTCCTTCAGAGGTTGTTCTTAATGTGAGTGGGTAATGTTGCTATGAGTGCTTTCCCACGGTACTTTACATATACAACTTGTGCCTGAATGAGGTAAAGTAAGTACCTACTTGAATATAGACCATGAAATTCGAAATTTCCTACGTTTCTATTGAAAATTGTGGTGTTGTTTTAACCTAAAATATGACGTTTTTAATTAAGCCAATAATTATAATATATAAATTGAATTTTCAAGGAGTCGTCATAATTTCACGAAATATTATTAATACAGTAAATTTTCGTCGAGGTAAAATTAAAGTAGCACCCGTAGAAACAGATGGTACTTCATTAAGGTAATTGGCTGATAAGCAATGAAAAGTGACGATTTGGCGAAAACGTTGAGGAAAATAAAACACAGTATAAAATATTTATTAATTTTTATTTTTCCAATTTCACATAGAATTCCTAAACGTTCAATAAATACAAGATGTCGTTACATTTTACATAAAAAATATATTTACACATAGTTTTATTTACAAGATAATGTACCTACGTATACGAGTAACTTAAGATAACATTAATATTACAAGTAACTTATAGTCTAAAGATTACTGGTATGGTAAAATTGCATTAGGATTTCGGGTTTTCTTTAGATAGGTAGAAAATTTTCATATAACGCTATGAATGCGAAGTTATGGTACCTAAGCAGAAATAGAAATCTCAATAATACCGACGTATTACTACGAAACGGATATAATTATGTTTTCCATTAACCTCTTAGAGAAAAAAGACATTGTTTGTTATAATATACATGTTTTAGACTCTTAGTTCTTTTAGCTGGAAAACAGGGTTCGTAATTATCAAGATAATTCTTTAATTTGATAATTATTATCCATGCTGATTCATACAAAAGTGAAATTAAAAAAAAAGGTTGTCTGTAAAGTCGGTTAAAAGACATTTAAAAAAATTATATATAATAGGGGATCGGACTGAGTCAAAAAATATGATTCTAATTAGTCCGTCAGTTAGATTATCGAAAAATATTGGATACATGTTTTTTGTTTTATCAAATTAATCAAAATTGACCAAGATAAGATGTGGTTGTGACGTCATTTGTAGGTAAAAAATGTACTATCGTATGACGTTTTCGAAGAGTTCAAGAGTTTTCGAAGCACTGTATTGTCTTAATATTTGAAAGAAAGAAAGAAAAAATACGTGTCCAATATTTTTTGGAAATTTATCTGACGGACTAATTGGTTTTTTTTTGTCCGATCCCCTACTGTGTTCGAAGGAATTTAATAAATATTTTATTCTTATATTTTAATCTGTGTGTTAAAAACAAATTATTGTCATAAAAAGATAATTATTAAGGTATAATTAAAATGATAATTATCACTGGGAAGTTTTAAAGATGCGCAATCCATATATCATGGGGTGGGAAAGCTCACACAACAGCCGGAATTTTCTGTTCGGGGCACTGCTTTCATTATTCGTTTGAAAACATGAACACAGTAGTATTAAAAATTGTGCGGAATGGCATATTTTCCACTTTTATGCCAACATCCGAAATTACAGTGAGGCCCGTAGGCTTACATATTGTGATGTTATGTGACCCACGGAACGTAACAAGTACCTACTCGTACATTCGTTTGCCTCGCATATTATAATAGCTCAGAGTCATTGACAACTTTAGATTTTCTCTGTTGGACATAAAAAGCGAATAATGAAGTTCACATTTTTCGGTTCAGATTGTTTGTAATTCAATATTGTATGGAACAAATTATTTTGAAACCTTTATTGATAAATATGTAAAGAGAGAAAAATATTAAGAAAAAATTTGCATGATGTCTCCTTTTTTTCTTAACTTATGACGACACGCATCTCAGCATCTCAAATTGTGCGCATAGATAGTGTAACACATTGACGGTACAATGTATTGGAAAACGATGACTAGAGATCAGATATTAGATCGTTTCAATATCCACGGTTTGTACTGCAATGCTCAGGGGGTCTAAAATGGCCACTTTAGCAAATCATAATATGAATTGCGTTAAAAATGGTAAAATGGGCTTTTTATCATAGTAACTGCGTCTGTGAACATTTTACGAATTGAAACGCAATTCATATTATTTTCTAACTATGATCTATTTTCCTAAATGTTCACAGACGCATTACTATTGTGATCTATTCTACGCTTTTTAACGCAATTCATAATATGATCTGCTAAAGTGGCCATTTTAGACCAACTGGTTTCAATAGATTTCCTATATCGTTAAGGTCGTATACACACGGTGTTTTGCACCGACATAGTCAAACTGACTGAACTGAATCTGAACTGACGTTTTTATTTGAGTAGTGTGTTTTATTTGTTCAATGAAAATGTCAACTGCTTTTAAAGCCGGCTCTACACTCGCGGCGCGAACGGCCGCAAAAGCCTGCGACAACTTCGAATAACGAGTGTAGATGTTGTTCGTGCTTTTCGTTCGCACTTAGCGCCGTTCCCCGATCAGTGTCGGTTTTTTGGCCCGCGTCAAAGGGTTTGCGGCGCACGAATATGACTATTCATAATAGTCGCGAACAAGACTGTGTAGCTTTGCGAGTGTGGAGGGACACAGTTCGCACGCGCATCACTGCGACATTCACGGCGCGACGTCGAGTGTAGAGCTGCCTTTATTATTTTTACATGGATGCGACAGAGAACGTCTCGTTTTGTTTTTCTTCTGTAGTTTCACAATCTTTTTTTGACACAGCGTCAGATTATTTTTATCATGCCTCGAATCTTTGCCATTATTAGAAAATAACAACACTGGATAGGGATAAATTTAAATAGGGAAGAGAGGTTTTTGCCCTACAGTAGGACACAAATGTCCAATAATTATGTAGGTACTTTTGTTAATACATAAAGCTTGCTGCAATGTCTTTGCATCTCCACAAAGATTTTACATTGTTAAACAGGCAAAACTTTGAAGCAAGATGCTTAACATTTCAGCCACCTAAGTGCACTGGAACTAAACCGACTGTACCATTTAGAAATTAAAAAAAAACTGTCTACTTAAATTCGAGATTCCTTGCTCCCAACATTTAATTTTTTAAACTGGCGGGCCGACGAGGGAAAGTTTTTAAGTTTTAGCCGGTAAAATGTGCAGCTGCATGGTCGTATGAGTTTGAGAGTAATCGTGGTAAGTACGCTTAGTCTAAAAGCTTCTTGCGGCACTATTTGTCACATTCTGTCCCTCTGTCGGCGATTAGCGACAAGATGTAGCAGAGTGCAATCAGACAAATACTAAAGGTTGCATGAAGTTTATAGGCGGGCTTTAATGGGATTTTTTTTAATGGAATTGGTGTTTTGACTCAAACAAACGTAAGACAGCAATATTTTTTTTTAAATTCAACCAAAGTCATGGTCGTATTTTTAATCTGTAGTTTTCGAAATGGGCCTATTGTTGATCTCAATCTTGTCCTGAGGTCGAAGGTGGAACGAGCTAACCCATAAGAAGCCTATTTTTTTCATTTGCTTGCAGTATGAACAGTAGCGATAACCTACTAATATTATCTACTGACACGGGACCTGTGTGTGTATCTTGAGCAATAAAATAGTTAGTGTGTAGTCGGTTCTTCATCAGTGAGACGGGAGCCTTATACCCGCAGAGTTTTGTCCTGTACAATATGACGAAATGTACTAGGTTATTTAAATTCTGGATGCACACAAAACTCGTTTTTATTCGGGAGAGTTACGGACAAACAGATGCGAGTTTTGTAATATGTAACAGTAAATTCTATTTTGCTCTACTATTGGTCTGTAATCAAATATTTCCTGTGTAATACCTACATAGACATTTATTTCTGTCAACCGAGCACGTGCTTTTTTAATGAAAATCCCCGAATCAAGATGTCTTATGGTTTAATAGATTGATATTTCCTACAAACATAAATATTAATTTTAAATAACTACGTTATATTATTTAGATATAAAATCTGTACATTCAATTAAATATCTACTTACACATAATATCATATTTTATTTACAATGTACATACAATCTTTCTTTACATTTCATTAAAAAAAGTACCCTTCATTCATTTTTGTAACACCCTTCAAACCCTTTATCTTTCTTAATCTTTATTCAATTAAGATAAATCACGCTCCAAAGTTGGTAACGCCATTATTGATTATATTTTCAAAACTGACGACCTTTTTCATATAAAATTATAGAGTTAGCCTAGAGTGATTAGAAAATATACTCGTTGATAAAATACCTATTAGACTTACAATAAATTGTGACTTAGATAATAAAATGCAATCAAATCATCTAAACAGTTCAATGGCGGAATATTAAAACTGTTTTTTATTTTAACTGAGAGAATTATTGTATAGAAAGTCTTTATTATAAATGAGTAAACCTAATTACGTACATTCATTTGTGCAATTCGTTTCGAAAATATTGAATTAAAAGGGCGCCAAAGTAAAACTGCAAAAACTAAAGGTGGAGAACGAATTCCACAGATCGCGACTTTTCTTTTATGTTTGCGACTGTCAACATTTTTATAAAACAAAACATTTAAGTTTTCGTTCATCATATTCTTACGCAATACTTAGATTTGACTAGTATACCACTTACCTATACATGTATTATAAAGATAAAGTTTTAAATATAATTGTGTCAGCTTGGAGGCGTTTATAACGCTCAAGTGTGTAGTTTCCTCACGCGGCGTATTGAGTTCAGGCGTAGAGGTCGTGCGGCGTGCGCGGCGGTCGCGGGGCGCGGCACTCGCGTCATATCCACGTGCGCTCCGTGGCGGCGTGCGGCGCGTGCGGCGCGTGCGGCGCGGGCGGCGCGTTAGTGCACGCGTCGTGCGCGCCGCCCGCGCCGCGCCGCTGTCAGGCGGAGCTCACCAGCGTCTGGTTGTAAGTGCTATGCATCGAAATTCGGATAGTGCCTGTCGAAAAAATTACGACATTAATTCCAGATTTTACTTCTCCCGGTTTTCACGGAATTTTGTGACAAGTGTTAGTAACAAAATGAACAGTCAACTTGTACATGATGAAGCCGCTGGAACGTGTGAAACATCATAGGAAGAAAGCTATGGGTAAGCAAATTAAGATAAAAGGGTATGACCAACCGAAAGAAAAGAGCTTAACTACTGACGATTTCAAAGCTATCACGAGTGTGTCATGTTAGATCGTTCTATTATAACATCGATAAGATCAGATATAAAATAACTGAACTTGGCTCCTCAGTATTTCTTACTTGTGTATTTTATTTGCATGGAGCAAGTGGGGAGAGCCAGGTGGATTTTTGATGAATTTTGTCGTCTTGAATAAACCTATGAAGAAGAAATTCTTGTCCATGAATTGTACTTTATATTCATTGAATAATAAATCGTTCTAGCTAGAGAAGAGATGGAGAAAACAAGTTTTCAGGTTAAAGGGTAGTGAACAACTGTACAAACAAAATAATGGGCTTGATGACTCAAGATACCTACATATGAATTGATTTTAGAAGTGTTAGATTATAATGTTTTTTTATTGTATGATGTATTTGAAAGATAACACGAATTATGTACATGTTGTGATGTTGAATTCACAAAAGAACTTAATTTCCGATATCTTAAAAGTAGAAAAGATCATCGTTACAAACAAAATTTGAATGAGAAGCATTTACAGCAAGCTATTCTCTAGAACGATTAAAATCAAAGATTTCATCAGCTTACTGGTACCATTCTTCCTGCTAGGCGACAAAGATCGAACCGATCTATCCAGACGTTCTGTCCCGAAGCCCCTGCGTCTGTCGAACGCTCCCCCTCCGCCGAACGCACCGCAACACCAGAAGAATTGCTTGAAACCTCTTCTAAACCTGCGTAAGAAACTTTTATATGATTTTCTGCCATTTAATAAGATTTATTCGAAAAAGAAATGTAATAAAGATCCCTGTTTCGGTTAATTATCGTAACAAGATTCTCAAATATAATCTGCTTTGCAGGCATCTTTATTGGCAAACTTTGACATTTGAATTGGACCCTTTTTACAAAAGTTTCGAGGAAAAAAATGTTGGATAATTTTCGTAAGGCATCTATAAAAATGATTGATACCGTTGTGATTCAAATAGATGTATATTCAGACCAATGATTTCTACAGACACGAGAAAAGATAGTAAATTGAGTGTAGAATCTAAAATTTATAACAGAACATCAATAAACGTTTCGCCCAATAAGTTCAACAGTTCACAAGACGTTTATTCACGGTCCGGGAAACATAATCGTTACGCAATAAAACTTTTACATCTCCGCAAACTTACTTGGAATTCATCCAACAGTAGATGATGGGATTGTACATTGAGTTACTCATGGCCAGCCAGTAGATGCCCAGGTATATTTCTTGTATGTGAGGGTAGTTGACGACGTCTGGGTAGTATGACGTCACCAGGAAGTACACGTGGAAGGGTAGCCAGCAGACGGCGAATATTACCACCACTACTATCATCATCTTGACAACCTGTTGATGGAACATACAATTTGGTTTCGTCGCACACAAGAGTTCATTTGGGTTTAAAATATTACTTCTCGTTTTATTCTTCTTGCCTCGGTGTAGAAGACGCGATCACGACTGCTTGGTTTATCGGCGATTTCTATCAAGTATTTCTCAGTAGCAGTCGCGGAGTCTAAATTTGCTCCTTATTGATGGAATTAGGCTCGCGCCTTTTTACATGGGTCTAAAACATAACTGACGAGTGTGAGTATACTATAAGGTACACCACTGCCTAACTCTTCGTGGATTAGAGGCGTAATGTTATGTTATGTTGTGCAATGACATAATGTGTTATGTTATTTAACTTATTTTCTTGTCAGCCTAGTTAATTACTTGATAGATAACATTTGATAAGATGTATATACGTTGCTTAATTCTGTTTGCTTAGAAAAATCCATACAATAACTTACAATTGTCCGCTTGATCTAAGTTTAGAGCTTTATTTACATTGAATATATTATTGGAAAGCACGTATTATTGGAGACAGTGATATATTTAGATAACGCAAGAATACTTCATAGTTCGTGTTCGGTTTGGCTATTGTCGGAGCCAGCTTATTTGTTTAAAACAGCAAGTTGTAACTCAGAACTGAATTCTAGACATTTAAGAACAATAACTTTATAGTTTATATTTATTACAGTAAACTAACTATGTACATTAATTAAAAAAACTAGTAAATAAACTAACAAGAAACTATAAAAGACTATCGAAAAACTGATCCTCAACGCTGTCAGCCGGGGTAATGTGCCCTAAAGACTGGCGGCATTGCCTGATTGCCACGTTGTATGGCAACATTTAGCTTCTGGCGAAAGTAAAGCCAGCCCTTGGGTCACGGGAAGCGTCAACTAAGCGCTTTGAAATTTCCTTAAACATGCTATGAGCACTCGGACCCCACAGGCCCAGAGTTTCAACCACAAACGGCTCATTAATATTGTTTCCTTTGTGGAAACAATCCGCGGCACCGTCTGCACAGCACTATGACCTTGGAAGATGTGATGGCACATGTTGCGTTCTTCCATTTATATATTTTGAATAGCAAGTAGTCTAACTAGTGCTTACGTATGACGTCAGAATAGGTAGGCAAAACATGACACGCTTGGTTATTATATGGATCGTGATAATCGCATTATGAAGTCTAGGTGTGCCCGTCGGGGCTGCGGGATGTTATAAGAGATGCCGCGGCCTTGACATATAGGGCTAAGAAGGAACATAAGTGGTTTTTAGTCAGTAGAAGTCTGACACTCCCTTTCGACTGCCCAAGAGCGGGAGGGGTTATTTGGTAATTTCCCAACCCCAAAAAAAAGGTCTAGGTGTATCTATATCTGTGGTTGTAATAAATTTAAGTCAACATTTGATAATCGGCGTTTATTTTTACATGTTGCCAACTTTGTCTTCGAACAAACGTAAACAAATAATTTGAATTACAAGTTGACGCCCAGGGAAGGTCAAACACCCTGGGGAAATCAATTTATTTAAAAAGGATCCCGGACGAATACGGAACCCATTATTAGGAAACGAAGACAATAGATGAAGATAGGATGTTTAATTTACTTGGGATACAATATGGATTCCAGTGAGTACTTACTGGGTCCTCGAAAACGGTCGCCGAAACCGCTTAGGAGTTTGGAAGAGATTTTAATAAAACCGAGACTCAAATGTATTCCTCTAAGACATTTTCTAAGCTTCGAAACTTTTGAGGATTTGCTATAACTTGAATTGGTTGATGAGTACGGAAAATCGAGGTTTATTTATAAATGCATTAACCGTTTAGAAGCATTTCTTACAAAGTTTTTTAACTAAAAATGATTATAATGTACCATCACGCCTTTATCTCTGAAAGGACGTATAGGTACCAATTAGTACACCTACATTTCGCAAGCAATGTTTAAGTTTATGTAATAACTAGTATGTAAAGGGTGTAAAAGTACCCTTAACGTAAACGCAGGGCACTGGTTTTCCCCACCACTGGGATAATTTTTTTGTTCTAGACCATACCTGGGAACCCCTAAGTTACGGAGATATTGGGATATTCACAGCTGGTTTTGTAAATACTAGTTTTTCAGGTTATAACTTAACTTAAATTACCTCCATGACCCTTTTGCTATTCAAAGCATCCACTAGCACAATGTTTTAAGAGTGCTACATTGAGTTTTACCGTAAAATGAATTTTTTGACTTCAAAAAAAAAAAGTCGCTTCCCAGCTCAAATTTTTGCGTAGGGGTACTTATAGTTTGATGTACAGAATGCTTGATTGACGTATGTGTGAAGGGTTGATTTACACCCTGTATATATGGGGCAACTCTATTATTGCCATCAACTGGAATCATGAAAAAAATCAATATAATTTTGCAGACTTGAGAATCCAAGCCAGTACCGCTTGCGACCACACCAACGTGAAAATAATTACAGTGAATTTAAATTTGTAACAGCTATGTCAAAACAATAATTTTGTATTTAACCCCAAAATATCCTTTTGTCATACTCCTTGAAGATTGTGACATTTTGTTCAGTATAAGCAAATTATTAATTTACATGTCAAACACATGGAAATATTGTGGTGAATAAGGGTCTATATCGTGAGCCAAGAGAAGATTGCTTTCATCAAATTCCTATGCATTTTCAACAAAGTTAACTTCAATGAGATTTTTATATCGAAACCGAGTTTTGTTTTGGAACAGGCGTTCGGAAATTTGTTCTTGAGAAAATAAGTTTTTTTGACGTAAGAAAATCCAATTTAAGGTGAAAGCATCTAAATCCAATTTCGTTTGAAATTAGAGCTGTTTCAGTGTAATTACCGTATACTGAGTAATTATGATTTACAATTTGAGACTAATTAGGTAAATTGATGTCTGGATCAGAATCAAGTGAGGTGTGTCGTGCGCAGACATTCCAAGTTATAGTCAAATTGGACAAACTATATGACTAATAAATACAAGTCATACATTTTGCTTTTAACACTAAACAGGCGCTGGCTAGTGTTTGCGGCCCCGACTCACGAACATAAATCGTGGGTTTGAACCCAGACAGGCCCCTTAATTTGTGTAATTTATTTCATCACCACTGCTCTCAAAACGGTGAAGGAAAACCATCGTGAGGAAACCGGCATGCTTTAGAACCAAAAAATTCAAAGAATTGTGACATCTACCAACCCGCACTGGGTACGCGTGGTGGATTATAGCCCCATTAATCTCCTAGAGAGGAGGCCTGAGTTCCTGCAGTGGGAACATTATACGCTGATGATGACTAAATAAGCTTGCGTTTGACCACAACTCACCCGATGTGAATTAAAGATGCGGCTTAGAACAAACCGATTCATTCGGCGAAGCCGACCGTGAACCTCGTACAGTCAATATACGACTATGTATACACTTAGCGACGTTTAGAACGAATTTTAGCTTACTGTATTGATTAAAAATATTTATATTTACGTAACGAAACTAATATTTTGGATTAGGTAGATCATATCTCAATTTGCACTCGTTATTTTACGAGAAATTCGCGTTTGAGCTTTTCCGAGTGTATACATACTATTGCTCGTGACTCTACATGAGTAATTTTGATTTAATATTTTTAAGGTTTTCCTATGTTTACTGGTTATTATGTGTTTTGGGTTATTGTTTTTTTTATTATTTTTTGTTGTCCCGTGTGAGACCAATAAATACATTTTTTTTCTTTCGTTTTGATCTGCGCAGACAAGGATTGCACAGTAAATGTGGAAGTAAAGCGGTTACTTGGGTCCGTGCCATATAGCAGTGACGGTATCTCTGCTTGACCAATAATATAATGGGGATGAGGAATTAGATTGTGTGATTCTAAAGCAAACTGTCCGAAATGTAACAGATAGGCTGGCAACTTTGCGTCGATGTCCAAGATTTTGGAGCTTGGCATTGACAAGGGACTCGTCGTTATATACTCATATCAACAGGATTGTCTCCACCGATCCCGGGATCTGATTGTATTAGCCACGGATCCCGGCGAGTTGTCTTCATCGATCCCGGGATCCGTTTCAATTGATACAATCACATGTCAACAAGTTCATAATGTCTCCACTGCTACTGCTGCTTCTGCCCTCTGTTCTTACCCTCTTGGGTGTTATCTGTAAGAACATAACGCGGGCCTCGCACGGATTTTTTTTTTTAGTTTTGGAACAAGCCTGTTTCCTCACAAATTTTACACTTTTGAGTTATAAATTGACCTCATTTTTGAGATATATTCCTTTACTAAATGTATTTTTCAATGCTACCTGCATTGAAATATACATTTAGTAAAGGACTTGCTTATCGGATTGATCCCACTCTTGTATTTACACAAGTATTATGTTCTTACCCTGCGTTTACTTTTGACGTTGTCCAGTTGCCTCTGCGTGCATTCTCCGATTGACTGCGAGCCCCACAGCTCAATGCCGACCCTGGAGTACGTGAACGTCATCGACATGATCGGCAAGAAGTAGGTCAGCACCATGAACGCGACGTTGTACCTGTTAATTGTGAAAATGTTATAGAAAATGTAGGTAATAGGTGGACTAGACATCGACGCAATAATTACTCCTAATAATATCTTGAATACGAATATCATAATCAAAGAAATTATAAACTGGGAATTAAAAAAAAAGAAACAGTTTCTCCATACATTTTGACCGTGTTGGTGTTGTACTTATGTTGGAAACAGATTTTTTTCTTTAAATTGCCGAAATTGCTTTCAAAGCGGTTGTTTGTTCAATCTGGTATTATGGTCTGGTTTTATTATCGGGTTGTTCTCAATGAGTCATACTGTAACATGTCACAGTGTGACTCGTTGGGGATAATTGTGAATAAAAATCCCAACCAGACACACTGATACTCGATAGGACAACTTTTGTGTTTATTTCCAACGGATCACAAACCAAGTGAAGAGTCGGGATTGTCTCCACCGATCCCGGGATCGGTGGCTACAAGAAATAAAAAATAATAATGTAGAAATGGATCCCACGTACAGAGTTAAGAAGTTAAGTATAATAATAATATTTTACGAAACTGATTTTCTTTTATCTACTTTTCTATCGAAAAGAAGAAATAATTTAAAAAAAAACTGGGAAGCAGGCGGGGTCCATTCTATTTTCATTTCATAATTTAATATTCAAATGAACCCCGCCTGCTTCCAAGTTTTGTTTAATTTAAAATATGCTTGTTTTTTGCTTTTCAGTTTTATCAGTCGGGTTTTTTAGTTTTTCAACTACTTTTTTTTATTTCCAACTTTTTAGTTCTTTTGTGTTTGTTGTTTCGTTGGTCGCGTAAAGTTCTTCGCAGGTGATTTAACTTTTGTGTTAGTTTACATGTTTTTTGAGTTAGAAATTATTATAAACATATAGATCTCATATATTTTTGTAATCTCCTATTAAAACCCTTCATTTTGATACCCTACTCGATGGTATTGGAAATTATTTATTTTTTGAAATCCGCTATATGGCCCCCAAAAACCGCAAATTCCTTTTCTTTTTAAATTTTAATGTAGCTAGTGACACTCGCGTCATCAAGACGAATCTAACGACGTATATTTTATTCAAATCCCTTCATCCGTTTAGGAGTTACGAGGGAACAAAGAAATACACATACATACATACATACACGCCAAACACATAACCCTCCTTTTAGGCTTCGCCGCAGTCGGGTAAAAAGGATTAGTGTGCTAAAGTCTCACAAACTACCAGGAGACCAGAAACATGAAGGACTTATGGTCAATTGTTTTAGGTATCTCCTAATCAAATCTAAATAATCTATATATTATTCCAATACCATGCAGGTATTTTTTTCACTTTAAACAAGGATAGTAAGGTGAAAGTACCAGGACAATAGAATGGTGAAGTAGTATTGTCATCAAAAAAACACACACGCACGCACGCACTTTGTCTTTGTAATTCGGCCTTAGTATGATTGACGAAGTCATGCAAACCGCAGTCTACCTCACTATAAAATAAATGTACAAAAATTCATCATTTTGAGAGGCACTTACCAATATTCAAGCTGAGACCTCGTGGTAATGCCGTCAGGCCATTCGCTGAAGCACACCCGCCTGTAAAACATAGCATTAAAGTCGACGACGTTACTGCCTAACATTTTACAGTCTTCCAGATAATAGTTTTTGTGAGTGCTACCATTTTAGATGGAATTCGCCAGAGAGTTTAATTGTGAAAATACTAAAAGCTTTCGAAGAACATTTTGTACTTTCAAGTGGAGCCCTCAAAAGTTTTTACTTGTACTGAAAATTGTTACTTCGGATTATGTCAAACATTTTATGATTGGCACAAAATTGAAGAGGTTTTTGGAAAATTGGCTTGTTCTGTAGCAATCGTGTTCTCTAAATTGGTACACAGCTACTTCAGACTTTTGTTGCGAGCTCAAAAAAAAATCCAGACATATTTTTGTTGTATTCCAATGTGTATTGTAACAACTTGTTTATTGTTAATAGTTTATTATTGGGTTTTTAGATTTTCTGACGTTATTCTTTTTTGTGGAGAGTCAATTTAATATTTTTGGTTGATGGAAGGCAAATTAACTTCTCGTCTAGAACAAGCGTAGTGATCATTGCTCGTGCCTTCTCTGTATGAGAAAAAGGCCTCAGTCGAACAGTGGGACAATAATAGGCTAGTATTTTTATAAATTACTTAAGGTAGAGCAAAATCCCAACGAAGTGGTTGCCGAGAGATAGAAGAAAAATCGTAGTTATGCCAAAAGCTGACCAAGATAGTGGAAGACCATGATAAGACCATGGAACCGTGGCATAAAATGTCAAATATCCAACAATAGGTGGAACAAAGCTGCTAGTAAGTAAAAATAAAAGGCTTTATTTTTCATGACTATTTATTTTTGTACCTTATCGTTCCGTCAGGCAGATAGTCCATCTCAGTTGTGAAGTAGATCAGGTTGGGAGCACTGAGAACGGAGCTCCAGAACCAGATTGCACCTGTGATGCCGAGGGTGGCTCGCTTGCCCAACCTTGGCTGAAGAGGACTCATGATGGCCACGTATCTATGGAGAAAGGTTTGTAAGTTAGATGATAAAATAGATGAAAACTATGTATTTTTTTATATCTCTCTTTTATTTTTTTGTGTGGTTCACTCTAACTTGGTGTCAGAGTTTTTATGGCGCCCATGGACCTATGAATTTGCTTTACATGTGGACCCGAAATATCGCTCAGGCTTGCTGGTTTCCTCACGGTTTCCCACACCGAAGTGATTATTATACAATACGCAAATGAATCGTAAAAATAAGAGATATGTGTCTTAGATACGAAAACGAGCGAGACCTATGCTTTGGCAGTTCGACGGTCAGAAGGTCGATCTACAGGTGAAGCCGTTCCCGTATGGGTTGGTCCGTGAATAGGTGACCACGCGTAACATACTGAGTTTACTCCGAAGCTGGGAAAACACGCTAAGCGGTACAGGTACTCAGTGACCTAAAGGTCTGACAACCAGTTTTACCAAGCGGTATCGTATAACTCAGTAATAACTGGGTTGTAGACGTCACATAGGCAGGCGCTCCATGTAAAATACTAGTATTTAGCAGCATCCGGTAAGCCGCGTAAGGCGTTAAAGCATTTTTGTCATACCTATTATTGGAATCAAATGTCACAACTTAGGACCCAGTAATATTAATGACAATAATATCCGTGGTGCTAGGCAACTGGGCTTATGCCAGTTGTTTTGCCCATTGGTCTTGTTCTGTTCTGTCTCCTGCTGATATGGAGGTAAGTGGAAGTTATGTTTTTCCTACTCCTCCGCTATTTTTTTCTGATTAATTTCGCTGCGGGATCCAAGCCAGTTAAATTGATTCTCTGCGGGACTTCGTCGAGCTTCATTGTCCCGGCGTTTTTCTTGTGAACGCCACTGTTGATTCTGGTTAACAGGAGTTACAGTGCTTTGGGAATAGTGTAGCGGGCTAGTCCCAAAAAAAAAAGAAAAAAAAGCCGCAACATAGTATAGTATAGTATAGTGGTATAGTTGGGAAAATGCTAGGCAGATGATGAGTAGCTAGATAGTTTAAGTCAGACTCGCCTTTATTTCTGACGCAGTAAGGAAATAAAGACAATACGAACAATATCTCCTGGGTATGCTCCATATCTTAGATTAGGTACTTTGCATGAAAATTTTAGCCTCAAAATCTCAGGTTTCTCAAAGCAATAATTTTGAATACTTGATTCTAACGACCAGCAAGATAAAGTAAATCTTGAAAATAGCTGTGTTAAGCTTTTATCATAATATGCATGCAAATAACTTTGAAACACATTGTTTCAACTTAATGATACTAGAAATTCCAGGTATTAAAGTTACAAATACATATTTATCTTGGTGTGTTTTGATAGCATCGTTTTGTTAAATGCAAATAACCCTCCTTTTGGGCTTCGCCGCAGTCGGGTAATAAGGCTAACACCATCATTTGTCTAGTGTTTAACAACCGGATGCAATACAAGTAGGTACCAACATTTGACATGAAACAACTGCTATAATATTTTTTTGGGTGTTTGGAAATCATCAAATACCGCTCTTGGGCAGAGCGAAAAGGAGTGTCAGACTTCTACTGACTAAAAACCACCCATGTTCCTTCTTAGCCCTTTATGTCGAGAACGCGGTATCTCTTGTGAACAACCCGCAGCCCCGACGGGAACTGCTTTCATCTGACCTTCACAACCCAGTAACTAGGTAATCCCAGATGGGTTAGGCAGAGGTAGGGTTATGGATAACACCTTAAAAATGAACAAAACCTCACGGTTTTGTTCATTTTTAAAGGTATTTTTGCCAAATAAACAAAAGGGTTTTTCTTTCTTTTTCTTTAGGTGTTACACACACATCTTGCCAGTTACGATTAAATCCTATGTAATAGCCCCGAGCCTTTTGCCAACAACTGGGCCCAAATCTAGACTCCGTGACCCAGAAATTAATGATTGCAAAACCCAAAAACACCTGCACCGATTTTCATACTGTTTTCACCAATATATAGAGTGGTTCTCGAGGAAAGTTTCAGTATATAATTTGACCGACATTCACACGGTCAAAGCCATGGGCATCAGCTAGTAAATTATATTTAAATGAAATAGTGATGACTGAGTGACATATAGAGTGGCTAAAGAAACCACGGGGTGTGGTGACAAAGACAGGGCCGGTAAAAGCCCCAGCGATAAACGTAGGATAGTAGAAAGTAGATAGGTAATGGATTTCCTATGTTAGCGTTTATTCTTTGAACACCTTGTATCAGCGATATTAACTTTTTTATAGTTCTCCGGAAAATATTTCTTGTAGCAAACGTTTAACGTAAAATGTAGAAGGTGAAAACTAAAGGATGTGTGAAATATGATAGGAGTATGAAATTAATTGGAAAGTTAGAA
The DNA here is from genome assembly GCA_932274075.1 of Diarsia rubi. Lineage (NCBI taxonomy): Eukaryota > Metazoa > Arthropoda > Insecta > Lepidoptera > Noctuidae > Diarsia > Diarsia rubi. Next base: position 17,723,463 of record OW026417.1, on the reverse strand, counting down.
AAACAGATTGGAAAATTAAAACTGCGTTGTAAAAGTTGATGTTTAAATTTTGTGTTCGTTAGACGGTAAGGAAACAATTTTAATTAAGTGACAGGAATTTTAATTTGAGTAAAGCTAACTATAAGCGTGTACATGTGAGTATTTATGAACATAACTATGTAGGTATGTAAGTAAGAAGAACTTAGTTTTGCAATTTTCTTTGTTTACTTACTTGTATACAAAGAAAACAGGTTTACAAACAAATCTGTAATTTGCTTGCCGAACTCATTTAAGGAAAGATCATTTTGCCTAAGGTTTAGTAATTTAAGCTGCAAGGTCGTTGCTGACTTTTTAGGCTACGGTTGGGATCTAATTGCCTTAATCAGATTATCCACACTATCATTTTTAGGGTTCCGTAGCCAAATGGCAAAAAACGGAACCCTTATAGATTCGTCATGTCTGTCTGTCTGTCTGTCTGTCCGTCTGTCCGTCTGTCCGTCCGTATGTCACAGCCATTTTATTCCGAGACTAAAAGGATTACACAGTTGAAATTTGGCAGGTAGATGTATTCTGTAAACCGCTTTTTGATTTTTATATAAAAATAAAAAAATATGAGATTAAGAGAATCTCTCCATACATGGAATTGAAACTAAAAAAACTTTTTTTCATCAAACCTACACATGAGGGGTATCTATGGATAGGTCTTCAAAAATGACATTCAGGTTCTTAAAATCATTTTTTCCCAAAGTCAATCGTTTCAAAGATAGACACATCCAAAGTGGTAAAATGTGTGTCCCCCCCCCCTCTAACTTTTAAAGTAAGAGAGTGACAATTCTAAAAAAAAAATATAATGTAGATCTGTAGATCTCAACAAAAACTACTAACCAAAATTGGTTTGAACGAGATCTAGTAAGTATTTTTTTTTAATACGTCATAAATCGTAAATCGCTAGGTAAGCAGCAGTATTTTTTAAATCAAGTTATTGATTTAAAAAATACGCTGTTATTAAAACATCGTCAAAGTTACAACGAACTACAACGAACTACAATAACTTTTATACTTATTATGTTACTTGCTGCTACGGAACCCTTCATGGGCGAGTCTGACTCGCACTTTGCCGGTTTTTTATTATTCAGTTTCAGCTAAAAGTCGACTCCTTAAAACAAAATTTATGAGTTTAGTCTGACCTTCTTAATCGAGCTCAGATTGATAGTATTCTATCCCATCATACTTACTTGTATACAAAGAAAACCAACCAAATTGGTTTGTGATTTTTATATTATACTTTACTAGCGGACGTCACGTGGTTTCACCCGCGTAGTTCCCGTTCCCGTGGGAATACAGGGATAAAAAGTAGCTATGTCACCCGGGGATAGTGTAGCTTCCCAACGGTGTTTTTCAAAATTTTTCAAATCGGTCCAGTAATTTCGGAGCCTATTCGTAACAAACAAATAAATCTTTCCTCTTAAAATATTAGTTTAGATTTTCTGCTATCCATACACCTATATTTTGCTCTTCGTTTATCCATGGTCGCAAGTGTTTGCTGTGCAGAAGTCCTGCGTTCAATTCCCAGGTCAGCGGGATGTTGTAAGAGATACTGCGGCCTTGACATAAAGGGCTAAGAAGGAACATAGGTAGTTTTTAGTCAGCAGAAGTCTGACACTCCCTTTCACTCTGCCCAAGAGCGGAAGGGGTTATTTGATGATTTCCCACCCCTCAAAAAAAAAGGTCGGTAAAAAAATTGAATTGAATTGAGGGCTTTTCCATTAGGAATTTGTCAGTAGCAGCCACGGAGCCTGGATTTGTGCCCAGTTGATGGCAATAGGCTCAGTCTATTATACTCGGGACTTAAAAGATAACTGGTGAAATGTGGTGTACTCTGCCTAACTCTTCGGAGATTACCGGCGTGAAGTTTTGTTAATGTTTGCTCCTTAAAAACCTCTTGAAGGACAGCAACAAATACAGTTTTAATAAGTCAGATTTTTCTTGCTACGTCCCTATTTGAGATAGAAAATCTTGGAACGTCATAAAGAAAATATCTCGCGTGAAATGTGACTTATTGCAAATTATTATTGTTGACAGGAAAAAATCCCTTGTGTGTTCGTTCAATTTTATACTCATAAGCATACCTAACAGTGATTTTGTATGTAAATACCAATGAAATGGGCGAATTATATTTCTTTTCTTTGACGATTTTCCGCTTTGTTGGTAAAAGGGACAAAAGAAACTCACACACATATAAAATGAATACACGAACCCTGAAATCCTTACACTCTCTTTTATTTTGGTAGTCTGTTAAAAAAATAAACATTTAGTACCAACATTTATTTGAACGACTGAAGTTTCCTTTTTTGTTCCTTATTAACGTTTCCCCACACTAGGATTTTCCCCTGTATCGTGGGTGCGTTCACAAACATTTAAACCCACATACACAAAAACCCCGGAACGAGTATATGTAGGCCATACAAATATTCGTTCCGTGCGGAGATCGAACCCGCGACACGTAGCGCAGCAGTCAACTGCTTGAGCCACTGCGCTAACCGTGCCGTCAATGAAGAATAGGGTAGTACCAACGTAGTATGTAGTAGGTAGTACCAAAAAAAAAACTAATTAGTCCCTCATATAGATTATCAAAAAATTATATTGGACACGTACTTTTTCTTTTTTCATGTAAACAAACAATGAAGACGATGCAGTGCTTTAAAAACTCGTGTGACGTTATACTCTAAGACATTAGTATGTCATTTTTTTTTCGGGCAGTGACGTCACCAACCCACACTCAAATCTTTGACGATTTTTATCTTCGTAAATTTTTATTTGTTTGATAAAACAAAAAATACGGGTCCAATATTTTTCGATAGTAACAGACGGACTAATTAGAATCTCATTTTTTTAGGTCAGTAAACATCCCATCACGGAATCTTATAAAGAAGAACGGGCAAGAATTCCATGGACATTGTTTTAAATCAGAATATTCTTTTAAATATCATGTATAATAGTTGTACATAGGCGAACTCTTATGCCACAAGGCATTCTCTACCAGTTTAAAAGAATTTATATAATGCAAAGGCAGTTGTACAATTTTCAACAGGGAGCTGTTGAAGATTGTACAACTATCTAACAATACTATTTCAAACTGTCATTTTTTTATATAATTATATTCAAACTCAGATTATTAACACATATTGATGGTATCATAAGTTAAAGGAAAATGGACATCTATCATTGACATTGAATTATTATAAAGTATACTTTTTATGGAGATTTGATAACCTATTGCATAGAGGTCGGTAGTCGGACTATGAAAACTTGGAAATTCTTTATATTTCGATGAATCGGACCAAGTGAACTGGTAATCGTTTACCTGGTTCGACCGCGTAGTTCGACTCCAAAGTCGGACCACGTGGCCCTAAGATTTAGTAGTTCGACTGGCAAGATTTTAAAATCAAACCAACTGGAAAAAAAAGTCGGACCACGTCTCCATAACCAAAATTAGGTACTTAAACTCACCTGTCAACACTGATCGCCAATAAAGTAAACACCGAAGCAGATATGCTTAGGACGGCTATGAACTGACAGAACTTGCAGTAGAAGTGTCCGAACGGCCAGTCCGAGTTCAGCATATACGTGAAGTTAAACGTCACGTTGAGGGTTGACACCATCGCGTCTGCCACTGACAGGTTAACTGACAAAGGAAAACAAGGGTTAGAATTAGTGAAAAATAAACATATACAGAATAGAGTATATCAAGCTGTCTGAAACTATATCAAATAATATTACATTTTATTTTACATTGGCACTTTTAAAACGTCGAGAAAAGGTGCACGATTCGGTTTGGTCGTCCTATGGAGAAGAACCGGCCAGGAACGAACTTCATCGTCTTTTCCCAATCACACTTGAACTGAATGCTTTTGCGATAAAGTTGAAAATCTATTACTTCAAGTTATTTGACAGATGGTAGTAGCATAATGTGCTGACGTCTGTAAAATAATAAATTAAAGCATGTTGCTGACAGAAACCAGGATAGTTACACAATTAACATGAGCTTAAATTTTCCGTACATTTTTGGAGAAAAATCTAAATTACCGTCGTTATATAAGTAAAATCTCGTCGCTCTTGCCTTCGTTTTATTTGGGACTAAAAGCCGGGAAGGGGCTTCAGTAATTAAAAGCGATGCGCGGGAATGCAGGCTTCACATTTACACATTATGAAAGCGGCGCCTACATTTTGCATACCGTACAGATTTTTAAATGAGGTTGTCTTGCTGGATTCTCGTTTGTGGAAATGGTGATAAATAAAGTTACTCGTAAATTCCTGTCCTTGCATTGCTCATTTAATTGTGTTTCTTCTAAGTTATATTTCTTTTGTTTTTTTTTGCCCTATTCTGGGTTACACTCGCCATTGTAGCTAATTAATAGCAATTTGTAAGTTTACTTTTATGTGTGCAATAAAGAATAGGAATATTTTCAATGTTTTTTCCGGAATTTCGTTGAGTCGGCCAACAATATTCCGGTCACAGTAGCCAATTTCAACTGAGATCCGCCAAGTAGCACAAATGTGTCCACTGAAAAGTGAACTTTATTCTTTTACTCTCAGAATTCTTGATCAAATTTTTGAGACAAGCCCAAACCACTATAACTCCTGAAAGCCAGAATCAATAGGAATACGAAAAACATAATTTCTACATCATCAATTGGTGATGATAGTGCTAGACGTACCCAAGAAGTAATTAGTGACGCTCCTCATCCGTTTGTTAGCGAGTACTATCCAGATGACGACGAGGTTGCCCACCGTGGCCACCACCACCATGCCTGCGAACAGCACCGTCCACAACACCTGCCGCCACCATGGTAGGATGAAGGACTGGTACGCCTGAGGGAAACAATACAATGCTTAGTTAAAGTTGAGTTCGTGACCCACTGACCGAATTATTGAATCAGCGTTGAAAAATACTACAGAAACAAAAAAGAAGAAGTAGAAAAAAAGAAGGAAAGAGAAAGAAATGAAGGAGAAGAGAGGAGGAGCGTGTGTGTGTGGAGGCGATGGAGGGAGGAGGTCTGTAGGAAGTAATTTTTTTTAAATTAATATTTATCTATACTACGGAATCGGACAAAAAAATCTAATTAGTACGTCAGATAGATTTCCAAAAAATATTAAACATGATTTTTTTCTTTAATTACATAAACAAAAGATGAAGACGATACAATGCTTCGAGAACTCGTGAACTACTCGAATACGGCACATGTCAGTATATTTTTTACCTACAAATGACGTCACAAGCCCCCACTCATAATCTTTGACGCGTTTTATCTTCGTATTTTATTTATAATTTGATAAAAGAAAAAACACATATCCAATATTTTTCAATAATCTAACTGAGGGACTAATTAGAATCATATTTTTTATATTAGTGATAGACAACATTTTCATTGAACATTTTGATGTAGCTTATGTAGCAGAAATATGTACACAATAAATTAAACTATCTTTTAAATTCGGTTATTCCTGTATCTTAAGAGGCAATGTTTCACAATTCCTAATTCCAGTAGTGTAATAACAGTGTAGTGCTATTCAGTTTTCAAAGAGTGTGGACAAAACCTACCAAAAAGTTATGTCAAACCTGTTCAAAGTTATTGCACAAAAACAAAACTTGTCTATACCCTCAGGTCCCCAAGTCATAGAAGCTAAATGTATAAAATTCACACAACTGTGTCAACAATGCTTACGTTTAAAAAGATTTTATTTTCATAACTCTTTCAAAATAAATGTGTTGGGTTTCGTATTGTTTTGATTTCAGTAAAGTTATTAAATTCCCTGTCTAGCTAAAGCCGCGGACGACGCTTGTATGAGATATTTGCTCGGAAACAATCAAAACAGAACAACTGGTCACGAAAAATAAAAGTTTCGAATAAAATGTATTTTCTGTACGAATATTGTGACTCGAGTAGGCTGTTGTTTCTGTATAATTTTGATCGTTTTAACGTTGAAACGAAAGTAGAAGCTTTGTAATTTTTGGCTTTCTTTTTACAAGACTTGCTTAAAACTAGACTATCTGCTGCGTAAAAATACGGCCTGTTATGCATTTTTTTTGGCAAAAAGATTTGTTATCGCATATTGTCGCTTAATTTTTATTTATAATAAAACCAAATAGATATTTAAGTTATGAGCTTAATTATGAACAGGTGTACCTAAACAAACAAATGTAGGTAGATAAGTTTTTAAATATAAAGAAATGGAATACTTCGAACGTTGAAAAGTGAACTGTGTATGTGTGTGTGTGAAAAACTGTGAAGAAAACTGTCCGTTATTTTGGGATCAATCCATTCTGGGTAGTAAAAAATTGCAGGGTCGAGCACTAGAACACTACACAATATAGGTATCTATATTGTGAAGTGTTCCATGTACCTATTATATACGAATGTTCCGCATCAGTTTGACAAAACAATAGAAAAAGTTTTGTGTGCAAACGCGGGATAGGACAGTCACATGTTCCATCAAATAGTTTTGTTAGTCGTTTATGGCCATTTTGTCTACAACTACGACGAGTGCAAGTGGAGTAAAAACTTTAATTATTATCTTTTACGTGTTAAACACGACATGTTCTAGTAAAGTTTTTACAAGATTTGTTAAACGTATATGTTTTGAAAACAAGTATCAGTTGCAAAGAGTGGAAGTGTAGAAAACGCCAAGAATAAACTAGGCCCGGTCTGAGCTGAGGTTTCCTATTCATTCAGCGCTTTTTTACACTTTTGCGCGTCAGCATAGATAACAACCGGTAGATAAAAGTTGATTGCTGCCTGCAAGGTATATGGCTGGGAACACGTTGGAAACATGTTTAAAGCATGACTGAGATAGTTAAGGAACTATCGAATGCGAATAAAATGAAATGAAATGAAATGAAATTTATTTATTTGCCAGAATATAGGTACATACATAATCAGGTGGTAAAATAATTTTAGTCTCACTATATTCGACTTATCAGTCAATAATAAGAAGGCTATCAAATGTTAAATGGCAAGAAGTAAGATATTTTTTTTAAGTTTATTTTTATTCTAATCTAATGACTTTTTCCATGAGATTTGAAAGAGAGAACTCTACGATTCTTTAAAATAAAAAAAATTTAAATATCTTTTTTACATTTCATAGCCATTTGCCATTCGTTAAGACGTGTGCTAGTGTTTAATTAATTCTCTTAATTAGGTCAATTGAGAGATCTCCTAACATCCTCCTCCCTCCTCAATTAAATACTTTATTTTGCCATACTCTAAAGAGTACATAATATAATCTAATTGTAAGTTTAACACCTAAAATGCCCACATATAGATGCAATAAAAGTATTGAGTATTTTTTGATGACCGAATTGTTCCTACATTCATAGGTTACCCATATTATCTTACCTCCGTAGCATTCTGGCTGTCGTTGACATATCGGTTGTTGACGTCATCAAAGAAAGTCACGTAGAAGGTATGGTCATGGCCGGGTACAGTGGATCTGTTGGTCGCTAGTGTAGGCACCAGCTCGTCCAGCATCGTAACATGGACCTGAGGACAACAGAAATAGGGTTTTAATTTATTTGCTAAACAAAACAAAGACGACAACTCGATATTGAGTTCTTGTAAAAAGTCGTCGCCATCACTTAAAAACCAATAGTAAGACACCTACGAAAATAGAAATGAAAAAGAAAAGGTTCGCAGATAAAGTAACAGTTTCCATAAGTTGCCTAGTGTCTATAAATAGGCAATCGGGTACTTGAACTCGGTGTGTTAGTTGAAGGTACATAAATACTTAAAAAATGTGTGATTAGAACTAGACAATGTGAATTAAAGGGTGTTAAAGTACCCTTAACGCAAACAAAGGGCACTTGTTCTCTTCACTACTGAAATATTTTTTTTTGCTCTAGACCATACCTGGGAACCCCCTAGTTACGGAGATATTGAGAGTCAAAGTTCCAAATTTTGCACAGCTGTTTTTGTAAATACTAGTTTTTGAGGTTTACTTAAATTACCTCCATGACCCTTTTACTATTCTAAGCATCCACAAGCACAATGTTTTGAGAGTGCTACATTGAGTTTTACGTAAAATTAGATTCTTGACCCCTAAAAAAAGTCGTTTCCCAGCAAAAAACATTGCGTAGGGGTACATAGATTGATGTACAGAATGCTTGGTTAACGTATGTGTGAGGGTTAATTTACAGCCTGTATATTATTATAATATGTAGGTGGGCGATATAATGGGTAGCTGTAGGCACTAATCTGGAAACTATTTTATAATATTATTTAGATAGCCAAATAAAGCACTAATATCTATGAGTACAGACCTAATGAATAATTATTACAAAAACATGATTCGTTTTCAAAATGTAGATAGAAATAAACAATTATACCTATTTACAACTTTAGTGTAGTATCTAATTTGGTTTTTAAACAGATTTAGCTTTGTTATTAAATTAAAAGTAAAGAGAGATACGCAAATGAAATCCGAATGAATGTTTTAAAAGTTTCACAAAACCACGACACGATTTGCATACAAATGATAAACCAGTAGACTCTGTGTGTATTCCGAGAAAAAATTACTTTTAAAGTTATCACCTGTCTAACCTTTTCTCAACCATTTTAGGGTCGGCTGCCAGTCTAACCGGATGCAGCTGAATACCAGTATTTTACGAGCGACTGACATTGGACATCAACAACCCAGTTAGTACTAAGTGGGTGGTTATTCCCAAAGTTATCCACAAAGAGTTCCCAAGGTACTCCATGAAAAATATAATATTTTTAATTAGGTTTCATTATATTCCATGACAATTCCCAAAGTACTCCACGACGTTTTAACCCTCTGCGAGGTAGTCCAACAGACACCGCGAAATATTGTTTTAATATTGTTAAGACTGGCTGTCAGACTTATAAATAACAGCCAGAACCAACAGAATACCTAACATGCTTTCCGAGGCCCCCATCCGACGACTAACCCAGTCTTGTACGGCTTAACCCAAACATCGACCCGAAAGGGTACTATTATTTAGTCACGAGCACCTCAAAGATATATTCATAAAGTATTGTAGTATTTATTGTACCTTAAATAAAGAACGAATACGAAATGGAGTCCAGTCCATGTTTTTACATACAGAGCGGTGTTTTGACTGCAGTATGAATTTAAATATGGTAAGTTATACGTGTTGGCTTGAGATTCGTCCGTGTTTCCTACAATTTTCTTAGTGTTGAAAGTTCATGACAAGAGCCGTTGTCGGAGCAAAAATGATTCAGCATTTTCCCCTAAGTGTTTTTGAAAAACTATTTTAGATAGAGATATTTCTAGTGATACTCATTTGTCTGTGCGCAGATTAATTGAAAGTAAGTTTCATATTTTCCTGTTTATTGAAAATAATTTGTGAAGGCACTTAAAATGCGCTGACATAAAGTAAAGGTAGATTTTAATATTGAAAGGTACATAAAGCTTTATGTCCGCTAGAGGTCTGATGTACCGTATCGCCCTAATGTTTGGGTCCCCTGCAAATGTTTAACGACATAGTTACACCTATGTAGGTTTGTAAATGTTAAAGTAACTATGTTTTGTTTTTTAAATGATACCTTTGTTATCATATTTAGTACTTGTAATCAAAGTGACATCGTCAATATTTCAGTAGAGTCTAATTATTGTAAAATATTGTATTTTAATTTATGGGGAAATCATGTAGCTATTTCGATCGACATTTACGGATCGTGTCGTTAGTGATCGCAAGCGCGGCTGCTGAGCATGAAGTCCTCGGTCCGATTCCAGGTTCGGTCAAAGTGCTATTGGGTTTTCCCATCAGGAGTTTCATAGCAGTGGTTATGGAATATAAGTCTCATGTTATTTAAAAAATAGGCTCACCGTCCATTACATGGGACTTAAATAGAGCTGGGGAAATGTGAGTGTTACACTCTGTCTAACCCTTCGGCGATTATCGGCCTGATGTTATGTGTACTATGTTAATCATTATTATCACAGATCACTACTCAAAACGACTGTTATGTAAAAAAAAAATTCTTTAAGTTTACTGGTAAGTACTGTAAAATACCAATGTTTAAAATAACTTTAAAAACCGACTTATTTTACTGGGTTGAAATAAAATACTTAATTTTCTTTATCACCGATCTAGCGTGTTTCCGAAGAACAGTAAACGACTTCTTTATTGTTGAAATTACGATGCCAAATAGAAGATTATCCCAAAGTGTATCGTAATGTTTTTCTCGCATGTAGGGTCTATTTGTTTTCTTTCGAGGTGCCTGATCGATTTTTAGTTTCTTTTGTATAGATTTTGATTGATGTTATTTGAGGTATTTATTTCCCTAATTTAGGTTTTTTTTTTTTTTTTAAAAAACGTTGCCCCACACTAGGAATTTCTCCTGTATCGTGGGTGCGTTCACAAACATAAAAACTCACATACACAAATACCCAGACCCGGAACAACTATCTGTAGGTCATACAAATATTTGTTCCGTGCGGGAATCGAACCCGCGACACGCAGCGCAGCAGTCCATTGCTTGAGCCACTGCGCCAACCGTGCCGTCGATTTGTACGAAGGTCTTCGATACTGGGAATCGTGTTCATCATCATACTCTAGCCCTTATCCCAATTTATTTAGGGTCGGCACACCATGTATTCCTCTCTCAAATTTCTCTGTTTCTCGTCATCTCATGAGACACCTCCTTTTTTGCCATATCACTCTTAACACAGTCCACCCATCGTTTCTTTGGTCTTCCTCTACTTTTATACCCATCCAAATTCATATTCAAAACCTTCCTCACGACATTTTCCTCATTCCTCCGCATCACATGCCCATACCATAACAACTGATTTCCACTCAACTTTTCAGTCACCGGCGCCACTTTCAGACAAAGATTTGATTATCGTACTATGAACTTAAATGGAGCTGGGCAGGACATCTAGCAAGGCGCTTTGATGGCAGGTGGAACAAAGCTGGGACCGAGTGGTATCCTAGTACTGGAAAGAGAAGTGTCGGTCGTCCGGTGGCCAGGTGGCAGGATATTCCCGCGATGGCAACAATGTCGTCTTTGTTGCCATCGCGGGAATATCCTGAATGAGGATGACTCAAGAACGCGAAACTTGGCACAATCAAAAGAGGTATGTGCCGCAGCAGTGGATGAAGTCGAGCTGTAAATGATGATGATGATGAGGTTTTCGTCAGTAATGCTTTAGAATCTAGTTCTTCTCGTATGAGCACGCCTATAAGGGTAATGTAAAAATGCATGATCAAAAATAGCCAGTCTAGACGATAAAATTGGCTAGAACGAATAGAAAATTACGCCCCATTCACCTTCCCCACTTAATTTTGTTTTCGAACTTTTTCATCGTAAAGGTAGGAGACTCTTTAATTAATAGTAACTAACCCACCACAAAGTGCTTTTAATGGGAGGATAAATATTTTTTCGGGTTCCTTTTAATTAAACCTTAATTAGAAGGTATTTTTTTTGCGGTTTTTGTTAACGAATCTAAGGTAAATGAATCAAAGGTGTTGGTATCACTAACGAACCTTAGGGTGGTTAGAAAAGTTTATTATTTATTTTAGGAAAAAGCACAAAATGGGCAAGATGTATGAATGTGGTGGAAACCAAAGGAGTATGTAAGGATCGTCGTAGCCTAGCGGTAGCGGTTTGTTTACTTCCTACCCCAATTGGTAAAGGGCGTGAGTGTATGTATGAAAAAGGTAACATTAAAAGTTTGGAAGGAAATATTAGCATATCGTTCCGTAACTTGATAACTTCAGCAAAGTCATCACCTGCCTAGTCAGTGGCCTTTTCCCAACTGTGTTAGGGCTGGTTTCCAGTCTGACCAGACCCAACTGAATACCAGCATTTTACATGGAGCGATTTCCTATCTGACCTCTTCAACCCAGTTAGTAGGTACTGGGCAATACAATTATCCTTACTCAGGCTGGTTCTCAGAAATTCGGGGCACTGACAACCAGTAACAACTGTCACAGATCTAAAAATGGCGGCTGGGATCAAATGCTTTACGTGCTTATTGAGGCATAGAAGAATTCCGGTATGTTTTACACGATTAGCTGTTATAATAATAATAATTAATTTAAGTAGGAAGTATTCAGGTATTTAGTTAAGTAGCTGGATCAAGGGCTTGATGCAGAAAGCGGTACTCCTGGACACGGCTCGTATTGTTAGGAGGTTCCTTTCTATGGAGCCCTGACCGCGCGTAGCTTAGACCCTTTTCCCGATACCGGTGGGCTACAATTTTTTATATTTTAAATGTTTGTTTTTTTTATTGTTTGTTAAAAAATAAATAAAGGCAATAATAATATATTTTTATTTCGAACAACCAGGTCCAAATGGGTTAGTAAACAAATAGGTACTTACAAACCACACTTTGGTTATAATTAGCCACGAGCTTTTCGCTAATTCCAGCAAAGTACATTTAAGTAATGGTACCTAAGTCGCCTACGCGTTAATTCCGGCCTTTTTTGGGATAAAACAAACGGATCGATTTGTGTAGATTACCTAATGGAGGAAATTTAAGCCGGTGATGAAATGGCAGGGCGTGCCGTATTCGACCCGCGCTGTCACCGTGTAACGTTGACGATTTAGTTCAGGTGACAACAAGGTTTGTTGGTGTTGCTATGTTTATTTTACCTTGCTTAGTGAGGGTGAGAACTGATTAGATGATTAGTGGAATTGTCGCTAGGTTTCTGCTTTGAGACGTATAATAGAATATGCTTTATCGTACACCAAAATTTAAACAGGAGCTGCGATGGGTTGGATTTAAAAATCACTTATTAAGAAAAATGAGAATACATTTCTATGGAGAATCGCAATTCTCCATACAAATATAATATTCGCCTCTTTCTTCCTGAATAATGCCTCTAACCTAGAGCAATATATATATATATATTTTTAAATTTTATTTTTTAAATTTAGGTCTACTGTAGACACGTCGTTTCCTTTATTTCAGCAACTAATAAGTAAACAGAATGTGACTCTCCAGAAATTACAAAAAACACCACTTTTTTACGGCCGTGATTAAAGAACTACCGCACAAATTCGAAAAGTTCTTAACAAAAGAATTTGATAGGAACCTAGTCTTTTTTTGTACTGAATAGATCTGTGCGTCGGTGTCCGTTCCAGACTGCAAAGTAGATTTCTCGCCCTTTCATTTTCATTCTCCATGACATACAGTGACAATAAACTCTACCATTTTTTTTTTTTTTTTTTTTGGTGGGTGTAAAATCATCGAATAACCCCTCCCGCTCTTGGGCAGAGCGAAAGGGAGTGTCAGACTTCTACTGACTAAAAACCACCCATGTTCCTTCTTCGCCCTCTATGTCGAGGCTGCGATAACCGTTGGACTACCTGCGGCCCCGACAGGCGTCGGCCCTTTCGGGCCCCTCCCATGTTGCTGACATCTCTTTGAGGCGCGCGTGGAACACGAACGCGCCGTCGACACGGCCTGTTTTCGTCGTGTACTCTACCATCCTCAATTTAACATTCACTATCGCATGTAAGGAGACACGCAGCTGCCTCGTTTGTCAATTCGAGATAGCTATCCGACTAAATGATTTCCTGAAGTGTTAGATGTCAGGATGATTTATTTTAATCTCGCCTCTTCTTAGGATAAAATGCAATTTATTAAGCCTACTTCCCAGACGGGCAGTTTCCTTTCGAAGATTGAAAGATATTGAATATACGATTGACTTTATTTTGTGGAGCGATTATGGTGTGATTACATTTTGGTATTACTCTATTATAGAGCAATTTTGTAGACCAGAATATTGTGCATGATGAATTTATTCATGAATCTGATTGTCGAATATTATCATACATGAATACAATACAAAAAACTAAAACCCAACTACGAATAAAAACGTACGTCTTAAAAGTAGAAAACAAGAAAAATCGTCTTGTAAGTAGATAACTTGATAACTATTATAGAGGACAGCCGCAGTCGCATGCCACTGATACCTGATGCTCCTTCATGGCGTTCTCATTGATACAGAAGTCAGCTACGTACGCGACTACGTAGGGTATCAAAATGAAGGGTTTTAAAAGGAGATTACAAAAATATATGACACTTATATGTTTAAAAGAAATTCAAAGTCACAAATCCTATAAACAAACACAAAAGTTAAATCATCTGCGGAGCATTTTACGCGACCAACAAAAGAAGAGATCTCTATTCTCTGAGGGATCGAATCCGGAATGAGGTGATCCGGCAGAGAACTAAAGTTGTCGACATAGCTCACAGAATAAGCAAGTTGAAGTGGCAATGGGCCGGCCATATCTGTCGCAGAACCGATAACCGTTGGGGTAGACGTGTTCTTGAGTGGAGACCGCGAATTGGCAAACGTAAGGTGGGACGCCCTCAGGCTAGGTGGAGCGACGATCTTCGCAGGGTGGCTGGTAGCAGCTGGATGAGAGTTGCCGAGAATAGAGAGAAGTGGCGTGCAATTGGAGAGGCCTATGTCCAGCAGTGGACTGCTATAGGCTGATGATGAACGAAAGAACAAACACATAGGAACTAAAAAGTTGGAAATAAAAAAAAGTCGTTAAAAAATTAAAACACCCGGCTGAAAAAACTGGGTGTTTCAGTTTTTTTACTATTTTTTTTAACTTAATTTTGTTTATTTTAAGTTTATTTTTGTGTTATTTAATAAATACGCAATAATATAATTATTACTTTCATAACGTAAAATTCTATTTAATGTTGGCTCGTTATTTACATAACACGAGTAAATAGCACAGACTAGACTGCAAGAACGGTTTGACCACAATCTAAACGTTTGTGTTGACTAAAACATAATATAACATACATATTTGTAATGTGCTCGTTAAGACCTTTCATTTGATACCAAACATGTTATGATTATCTCAATTTAATTTGTTTCGATGTTAGAATTTGACATTTAATTTACGTTATACAGGGTGTTTGGTAGGGAGCTGTACATACGCCTAGGGTAGAAACTAGGGATAGTCTGCTACCTACCCCCGCCCATTATATTGACCTTGGCCTCAAGGTTTTTTTTTAATTTATTATTATTTTTTATTTGATTTTTTGACTAAAACTACCTGTAGCTCAAAATCTATCCATGGGACCGGTCGGCTAATGGTCTTGTTTTAATCGTTAGAGTCTTAGGGTCCTGCAAAAAATTATTTTACACCAGAAAATTGTGGAGAAGAAAAGTTATGGGGCCTGAAGTACCGTAGTAAGGTAAAGAAATAATTTTAAATTAAAAAAAAACCTTGAGGCCAAGGTCAATATAATGGGCGGGGGTAGGTAGCAGACTATCCCTAGTTTCTACCCTAGGCGTATGTACAGCTCCCTTCCAAACACCCTGTATATTATTTTTTTTAAAATATATATAGCCTATGTCACCCGGTGGTGAAACATCTAGTATGTTTCACCACCAGGTGACATACACATACATACATAGATTGCCAAAATCATTACCCTTCCTTTTGGCTTCACCGTAGTCGGGTAATAAAACCACCGAATCTTACAAGTTTATATTAATTAAAAACACTTATTAATGATTCCTAGTCTTGATAACTGGTCAATTTCGCTGAGTATTTAATAATGCTTCATTCAGGTGTATATAAATACACTTACCTATTCAAGTAAGTCCTTGTATTTCGGAATCCAATAAGGAAATGCAGTCCTCGTTGCCTTGAATGACAACCACGTACCTCTATAAAACACAGCTATGCTTCTCAGAAAATCTATTTCGTACCTGAATTGTCTCTCAATATTCTGGAATGTACGAGTGCGATGTAGTCGAATATCTCCTCAGTCTTTCGCTACA
This sequence comes from Diarsia rubi, assembly GCA_932274075.1. Classification (NCBI taxonomy): domain Eukaryota; kingdom Metazoa; phylum Arthropoda; class Insecta; order Lepidoptera; family Noctuidae; genus Diarsia; species Diarsia rubi. The sequence goes on along the minus strand of OW026417.1, from coordinate 17,707,679 downwards.
TTCAGCGGTTTCGCTCAAAGCTGTCTGTAATTAAAACTTAGATAATTAACTTTAACTTGGGTAAAGTTTTTGAGGTTCAAAAATTATGAGAAAGGCTTGCTTTTTACCCGACTGCGGCGAAACCCAAAAGGAGGGTTATGTTTTTGACGTGAATGTATGTATGTCCTTTTCTTTGTTCCCTCATAACTCCTAAACGGATGAAGGGATTTGATTAAAATATACGTCGTTAGATTCGTCTTGATGGCGCGAGTGTCACTGGCTACATTAAAATTAAAAAAACAAAGAAATTTGCAGATTTTGGGGGCCATATCGCAGATTTAAAAAAAATCCATGACCTCGAGTAGGGTATCAAAATGAAGGGTTTTAAAAGGAAATTACAAAAATATATGACACTTATATGTTTAAAAGAAATTCAAAGTCACAAATCCTATAAACAAACACAAACGTTAAATCATCTGCGAAGCATTTTACGCGACCAACGAAAGAACAAACAAAAGAACTAAAAGTTGAAAATAAAAAAAAAAGTAGTTAAAAACTAAAAAACCCGACTGAAAAAACTGAAAAGCAAAAAACAGCAAACTTCGAAGCAGGCGGGGTCCATTGTATTTTAATTTCATAATTTAATATTCAAATGAACCCCGCCTGCTTCCAAGTTTTGTTTAATTTAAAAGGTGCTTGATTTTTGCTTTTCAGTTTTTTCAGTCGGGTTTTTAGTTTTTTAACTACTTTTTTTTTATTTGTTGACTAGTTTTTTGTTTAGAAATAAATGTGGCAAGCTTTTGCTTCATGAGCATAACATATTCAGTCTAAAATGTTTCCACTGCCGGGACACAGTTCTCCTTACTATGAGATGGATTGGACCGGATAGTACATCACATGAGCCCAGTGCGGGTTGGTAGATTGCACATATCTTTGAATTTTTGGTTCAATGACATGTCGGCTTCTTCACGGTGTATTTCTTCACCATATTGAGAGCAGTGGTGATGAAATATTTTACACAAAATAATGCGTTTGCCTGGGTTCGAACCGAGAACTTAGTGCTCGAAATGACTTACTGCTCGTAAGGTACTGGGCAAGTGGACAAGTACTAAGTCAGGAACACGATAACAGTAAGGCTCTAGACAGACGGACCGCATTTCAACTGCAATCCAACTGCAAATTGCAGTTCGGATGCAGTTGACACGACTGCAATCGTTAAATTGATTTAATTATAAATAAAAAAATAAATAATAATAATAATATAATAATTTATTTTAATTATAAATAAATTAATTAATTTAAAATTAACTGCATTCAAACTGCATCCGAACTGCAATTTGCAGTTGGATTGCGGTCCGTCTGTCTAGAGCCTAAAAGTATGGATTGTCGATCAGATAAACTTTGAGCATTCTATAACAATGCTCAAACACTAATTTCAATTCAAAACAGATAGATTTCACACTAATCTCTTTAGAACTAGTTTTCTATAAAATTAATGTTATTTCCATGAAACTAAACGTGATTAATCCCAGCTAAGCGTAAATAGCTGTTGAACTCAGTTTAGCGGTTTGACAGTAAGTGTTTCACAAGTTAATACCATTTATAGTTATACCCTTATAATCGCATCAGTTTATGTACAAAGCGGAAGGTAATCGGAATGAATATTTTAGTGTACCTTTGGGGGATTCTAGTTAATTAAGCAGGGATTCGTTTGCCGGGCTTAGTGGGCCGCTAAATGTTTGAACCTGACGGATGGTTAAATAATCTCCCGTTTACTAACTCGGTGTCAACAGACTGTGTAGCTTTTCGATTTTGGTGTTTCTTTATTGTGGTTTGTTTTACTGGTGTAGGTTATTTTGTGTTTGATGCTAAGCTGAGGCTTTTCGGCATTATAGTTTTATTTGTTCTGTATATTTAATAAGGTGTTGTTAATGCCAAATAAACACATTGTTATTCTTTGTTTCTAAAGCAATGCAATCTGTTACCATAAACTTCCATATATTTGACCACATAGGTATATATATCTATATATTATTATCTAAAAATATAATAACAGAGAAGAATGAGATCCCCATAAGAAAACGAAGTAGGTAATGTTGTACAAATTGTAACTATTAGGTACGCTTATTTTCCTTATAACAAGGGCTTGGTGCACTTAAGGTGCACTTTTCTAGTGTTACTTGTATTTAAAGTAACACTAGAAAAGTGCACCTTAAGTGCACCTTTTTAAGTTTAACCTAATAAATATCAATTCTCTTCATCTAGCATACAAAAAGGAACAAAAAAAAAAAAGGACGCGTGCAGAAAATGTACGGTCTGTATTCCGTACCCCCCCCCCCCCCCTGTAAAGTCTATTTTCCCGTGGATACGTTAACCGGAGGAAATTGGTTGCCACAGCGGCTGGGATGAGTCCACAACCTACATGGATACCTCTATGTAGAAACTCAAACACACAGATTTAGGTAGGTAGGTACCTAGATGTCGCAAGGATCAAAATCCGTATGAAAATTTTTGGCCACCTACTACGACGTCTGTTGAAAACAGTCAACATGACAGTAACAATGCGGTTCATGAATGTTGGTCGGAATTGACTCGTTCTAGCTTGTCCTCAGCGACTCTCATGCGATTAAGTTTTAGGAGAAAATTCAGTTTTTTTGGGACTAACCGCGCGGTAACATTATTCATATCTAAATAGTTAGCTAAAATGATAAGGATCGACTCGTGAGATACAGAAAGTTCGGCGGCTCTCTCAAAGTTAGGATGACGATTTTCAGTCACTATTTCCTTCACTTTTGCGATGTTAACTTCAGTTGCAGACGTTGATGGCTTACCAAAGCGAGGCAAATCTTCCATCACATCTCGACTGCTTTTGAACGCTTTGTACCAATCACAAGCACGTGTTTTTGATAAAGTCGATTCACCGTAAGCCTTCTGTAACAGTCGATTCACCGTAACTTTTCAAAGACTCGGAACACGAAATTCCATTCGCGATGCAAAATTTAATTTAAACTCTTTGTTCGATGTTTTTGTCCATAATAAAATTCGCTATACACACTAGATATGATATAACTAAAAACAGCACGATATATATATCTATATATGTATATAAAATCAATGCCACTTTTCGTTGTAATTTTATAACTCAAGAACGGGCTCACCAATCCAAACTAAATGTTTAGGCTTTGTTCGGGCTATTTAGTAGATGGTTTATGTGAAGTTTGCACAAAATCGGTCGAGCGGTTCTTCATTTATCACATTTTTTGTAACAAATAAATTCAATAAATGGCGGATCATTTTGTTAATGGGGATTTTGCTGTCAAATTGAAACTTTTTTCAGTGTTGACAGTACAAGCATGTTGTTATGTCATTCATTTCTATCAGTTCATTTTATTCAATTGGTTTCGAGAATGGTTTAGATTTTTAGATTTACAATTAGAACCGGTTGGTGGCGCCGCTGTCCGGGCAGGACGTCGTCTGCCAGGTCCCTCAGACCAAATAAAAAGTAACGACGGAACTCTGCGAACAGCAAAGTGAGGCCGGTCAAACTACGCCTCGCATACACGCACACACGTCTCAGACCAAATAAAAAGTTTAAGACCAAGGCGTAGTTTATGTTGTACGTGTGTGCGTGTATTGTGTATGTACACGGCGAGGCGTAGTTTGGCCGGCCTCACTTTGCTGTTCGCAGAGTTCCGTCTTTACTTTTTATTTGGTCTGAGGCCAGGTCCGCTATCGATATATATAAAAGAAAGTCGTGTTAGTTCCACTATTTATAACTCAAGAACGGCTGAACCGATTTGGCTGAAAATTGGGTGAGAGGTAGCTTAGAACCAGGAGACGGACATATTGTTTTTTTTTTCTTTTTTTTTTGTGTAGTTAGTTAGGTTGTAGGTAGGTAGGTAGTAGGTAGGTAGGTAGTGGGTAGGTAGGTAGTAGGTAGGTAGGTAGGTAGTAGGTAGGTAGGTAGGTAGTAGGTAGGTAGGTAGTAGGTAGGTAGGTAGGTAGTAGGTAGGTAGGTAGTAGGTAGGTAGTAGGTAGGTAGTAGGTAGGTAGTAGGTAGGTAGTAGGTAGGTAGTAGGTAGGTAGTAGGTAGGTAGTAGGTAGGTAGTAGGTAGGTAGTAGGTAGGTAGTAGGTAGGTAGTAGGTAGGTAGTAGGTAGGTAGTAGGTAGGTAGTAGGTAGGTAGTAGGTAGGTAGTAGGTAGGTAGTAGGTAGGTAGTAGGTAGGTAGTAGGTAGGTAGTAGGTAGGTAGTAGGTAGGTAGTAGGTAGGTAGTAGGTAGGTAGTAGGTAGGTAGTAGGTAGGTAGTAGGTAGGTAGTAGGTAGGTAGTAGGTAGGTAGTAGGTAGGTAGTAGGTAGGTAGTAGGTAGGTAGTAGGTAGGTAGTAGGTAGGTAGTAGGTAGGTAGTAGGTAGGTAGTAGGTAGGTAGTAGGTAGGTAGTAGGTAGGTAGTAGGTAGGTAGTAGGTAGGTAGTAGGTAGGTAGTAGGTAGGTAGTAGGTAGGTAGTAGGTAGGTAGTAGGTAGGTAGTAGGTAGGTAGTAGGTAGGTAGTAGGTAGGTAGTAGGTAGGTAGTAGGTAGGTAGTAGGTAGGTAGTAGGTAGGTAGTAGGTAGGTAGTAGGTAGGTAGTAGGTAGGTAGTAGGTAGGTAGTAGGTAGGTAGTAGGTAGGTAGTAGGTAGGTAGTAGGTAGGTAGTAGGTAGGTAGTAGGTAGGTAGTAGGTAGGTAGTAGGTAGGTAGTAGGTAGGTAGTAGGTAGGTAGTAGGTAGGTAGTAGGTAGGTAGTAGGTAGGTAGTAGGTAGGTAGTAGGTAGGTAGTAGGTAGGTAGTAGGTAGGTAGTAGGTAGGTAGTAGGTAGGTAGTAGGTAGGTAGTAGGTAGGTAGTAGGTAGGTAGTAGGTAGGTAGTAGGTAGGTAGTAGGTAGGTAGTAGGTAGGTAGTAGGTAGGTAGTAGGTAGGTAGTAGGTAGGTAGTAGGTAGGTAGTAGGTAGGTAGTAGGTAGGTAGTAGGTAGGTAGTAGGTAGGTAGTAGGTAGGTAGTAGGTAGGTAGTAGGTAGGTAGTAGGTAGGTAGTAGGTAGGTAGTAGGTAGGTAGTAGGTAGGTAGTAGGTAGGTAGTAGGTAGGTAGTAGGTAGGTAGTAGGTAGGTAGTAGGTAGGTAGTAGGTAGGTAGTAGGTAGGTAGTAGGTAGGTAGTAGGTAGGTAGTAGGTAGGTAGTAGGTAGGTAGTAGGTAGGTAGTAGGTAGGTAGTAGGTAGGTAGTAGGTAGGTAGTAGGTAGGTAGTAGGTAGGTAGTAGGTAGGTAGTAGGTAGGTAGTAGGGAGGTAGTAGGTAGGTAGTAGGTAGGTAGTAGGTAGGTAGTAGGTAGGTAGTAGGTAGGTAGTAGGTAGGTAGTAGGTAGGTAGTAGGTAGGTAGTAGGTAGGTAGTAGGTAGGTAGTAGGTAGGTAGTAGGTAGGTAGTAGGTAGGTAGTAGGTAGGTAGTAGGTAGGTAGTAGGTAGGTAGTAGGTAGGTAGTAGGTAGGTAGTAGGTAGGTAGTAGGTAGGTAGTAGGTAGGTAGTAGGTAGGTAGTAGGTAGGTAGTAGGTAGGTAGTAGGTAGGTAGTAGGTAGGTAGTAGGTAGGTAGTAGGTAGGTAGTAGGTAGGTAGTAGGTAGGTAGTAGGTAGGTAGTAGGTAGGTAGTAGGTAGGTAGTAGGTAGGTAGTAGGTAGGTAGTAGGTAGGTAGTAGGTAGGTAGTAGGTAGGTAGTAGGTAGGTAGTAGGTAGGTAGTAGGTAGGTAGTAGGTAGGTAGTAGGTAGGTAGTAGGTAGGTAGTAGGTAGGTAGTAGGTAGGTAGTAGGTAGGTAGTAGGTAGGTAGTAGGTAGGTAGTAGGTAGGTAGTAGGTAGGTAGTAGGTAGGTAGTAGGTAGGTAGTAGGTAGGTAGTAGGTAGGTAGTAGGTAGGTAGTAGGTAGGTAGTAGGTAGGTAGTAGGTAGGTAGTAGGTAGGTAGTAGGTAGGTAGTAGGTAGGTAGTAGGTAGGTAGTAGGTAGGTAGTAGGTAGGTAGTAGGTAGGTAGTAGGTAGGTAGTAGGTAGGTAGTAGGTAGGTAGTAGGTAGGTAGTAGGTAGGTAGTAGGTAGGTAGTAGGTAGGTAGTAGGTAGGTAGTAGGTAGGTAGTAGGTAGGTAGTAGGTAGGTAGTAGGTAGGTAGTAGGTAGGTAGTAGGTAGGTAGTAGGTAGGTAGTAGGTAGGTAGTAGGTAGGTAGTAGGTAGGTAGTAGGTAGGTAGTCGGTAGGTAGTAGGTAGGTAGTAGGTAGGTAGTAGGTAGGTAGTAGGTAGGTAGTAGGTAGGTAGTAGGTAGGTAGTAGGTAGGTAGTAGGTAGGTAGTAGGTAGGTAGTAGGTAGGTAGTAGGTAGGTAGTAGGTAGGTAGTAGGTAGGTAGTAGGTAGGTAGTAGGTAGGTAGTAGGTAGGTAGTAGGTAGGTAGTAGGTAGGTAGTAGGTAGGTAGTAGGTAGGTAGTAGGTAGGTAGTAGGTAGGTAGTAGGTAGGTAGTAGGTAGGTAGTAGGTAGGTAGTAGGTAGGTAGTAGGTAGGTAGTAGGTAGGTAGTAGGTAGGTAGTAGGTAGGTAGTAGGTAGGTAGTAGGTAGGTAGTAGGTAGGTAGTAGGTAGGTAGTAGGTAGGTAGTAGGTAGGTAGTAGGTAGGTAGTAGGTAGGTAGTAGGTAGGTAGTAGGTAGGTAGTAGGTAGGTAGTAGGTAGGTAGTAGGTAGGTAGTAGGTAGGTAGTAGGTAGGTAGTAGGTAGGTAGTAGGTAGGTAGTAGGTAGGTAGTAGGTAGGTAGTAGGTAGGTAGTAGGTAGGTAGTAGGTAGGTAGTAGGTAGGTAGTAGGTAGGTAGTAGGTAGGTAGTAGGTAGGTAGTAGGTAGGTAGTAGGTAGGTAGTAGGTAGGTAGTAGGTAGGTAGTAGGTAGGTAGTAGGTAGGTAGTAGGTAGGTAGTAGGTAGGTAGTAGGTAGGTAGTCGGTAGGTAGTAGGTAGGTAGTAGGTAGGTAGTAGGTAGGTAGTAGGTAGGTAGTAGGTAGGTAGTAGGTAGGTAGTAGGTAGGTAGTAGGTAGGTAGTAGGTAGGTAGTAGGTAGGTAGTAGGTAGGTAGTAGGTAGGTAGTAGGTAGGTAGTAGGTAGGTAGTAGGTAGGTAGTAGGTAGGTAGTAGGTAGGTAGTAGGTAGGTAGTAGGTAGGTAGTAGGTAGGTAGTAGGTAGGTAGTAGGTAGGTAGTAGGTAGGTAGTAGGTAGGTAGTAGGTAGGTAGTAGGTAGGTAGCTAGTAGGTAGGTAGGTAGTAGGTAGGTAGGTAGTAGGTAGTAGGTAGTAGGTAGGTAGGTAGGTAGTAGGTACGTACTAGGTAGGTAGTAGGCACGTAGTAGGTAGGAAAAAGACTGGACTGACTGGCCTGTTGGTCTAGTGGTTAGTGACCCTAACTGCTATGCCGGAGGTCGTGGGTTCGATTCCCACCCAGGACAAATGTTTGTGTGATGAGCACGATCATTTGTTCTGTGTCTGGGTGTAATTTATCTATAATATGTATGTATTTAGAAATATATAAGTATGTTTATCAGTTGTCTAGTACCCATAACACAAGCTCTGCTTAGCTTGGGACTAGATGGCGTTGTGTGATAGTTGTGGAATATTATTAAAAAAAAAAAAAAAAAAAAAAAAAGGGCATTGCAAGGCATATATAAATAACAGATGCAACTCAAACTCTGCGCTAAATTGGAAAACAGTTGTGCCAATCTAACAACAAAAAATACAAACTTTGAATTTGGAACCATAAACAAAACATCCATTCCCGATTCCTTTTTTGACTGAATCTATAAATGTACTATACGTAGTCCATACGTAGTAGTGTGTGATATGTGCCGACACGATGCAGTCGTAATCGCATGCCACCTTGTTAATGGCAACTAGCAGCTGACTTCTGTATCAATGAGAACGCCATGAAGGAGCATCAAGCAAGTATCAGTGGCATGCGACTTCGGCTGTCTTCTATTATAATTTTACTTATTATTAAGTTATTAACTAAAATTAATTTATTTCTTGGTTTATTCTTTTAAGACCGCGGTTTTATTAGTCTGCGATTTTTTGCGTAGTCGGGTTTTATTTATTTATTTAACAATTTATGTACACACAGTAGACAACACAGGAAAATTATAAAATATAACATTAGAGTACAAAGGTACTGCTTATTTCTCAAGAAATTTCTGCCAGCAGACCTGCAAAAGGAGAAATGAAAAAAGAAAGAAGTTTTAGTTTTTTAAACTTATTTTTTTTTTCATCATTTAGTCACTCAAGACACTTTATGTACTGAGACGGTCGTATTGGTGATTTTCATCATTATTACTCAGTAAAGTCACATTTGAACAGTCTCGAATCGTGTTTTATTTTACATACAACCTGACACTGACAGGTAAATTACGGAAAACAGAAAATTCGAATTTAGCCGGCCACCTTGTCGCATTCACCTTAAGACGGGCACGCGAAGTAGGTGCACTTGCATTTTCCAGGTTATTCTATATCTGTGGTCAAACATTACTGTTCTACCGACGTGACTTCTAGCGAGGATTGATTTCTAACGTACACGATATTTTTTCGGTAAGCAAAAATAAACGGGTTGTGTTTCATGTTAAAAGTATTTGCTGAATAATAATTATGTCAACATTGGAATTTAAATAAAAAAAATAAAGTCGGTTTTTACAAATAACATCACGCCTTTAATTCGTGCAGAGATAGGCAGAGGTGTACCTAATAGAACACCCACAACGGGGTACAAATTCAGACTCCGAAAATTATTTTTTAACATACAAATAATTATACGAGTACCTTTATAAGAAATGTGATTGTACTAAATGGGTACACTTCTGTCTAACCCAACGAGGATTACAGGTGTGGTGGTATGTATCTTATACAAACTAAAAAAAACTCAATGCTCATGGTTACGAGCGTTGAAAATCAATTTGTTCAATTACAAGCTATTTAAGCCGTGTTTGGGATGTTTTTATTCAATTATACGCACTTAAGAGATGGGCTCTTAAGTGCGCTTCGAGGAATATTGATTCAACCGGGATTTTAACTTATTTATGGTGTATTCTACAGTCTGTGGCCAGTATTACCTGAGCCCTCGTACAATGAAGAAGAGGGCAAGTGGAGTGAGATGAGGGGTCAGGCAATTCTGGGCCCTGACTGTATATCAACATCACATAAGTAGTCGTAGTTAATTCATTATTTGTTTGAACAACGTCTGATTAGTGGAGGCAATTAAAATCTTTTTCTTTCCACGTAATCATTTGCCTAGCCATCTCCCAATTATGTTGAGACTAGCTGTTGCCAGCGGCTTCGCCCGCTACAAATGAAAAATTATCCCATGGGAAGATAAAATTCATAGGATTTTTATCCCGATTTTATATTCCCGTTATAAACTATCTGTGATACAAATTGTATCCAAATCCCTTCAGTAGTTTTTGCGTGAAGGATCCATACTCACAAACTTTCGCTTTTTTGATATAAAGTAGGAAGTAGGATTAGCTTCCAGTCTAACCGGATGCAACTAAATACCAGTGTTTTACATGGAACGACTGTTTATCTGACCTCCACAAACTCAGTTAGGCTGGGTTTTGCGATACCCCTCGGTAAGACTGGTTGTCAGACTTTAAGACTCCGACTGTCAATGATCTACAAATGGCAGCCGGACCAACGGCTTAACGTGCTCGCTGAGTCATAGAAACTTGGTATGATAGGTGGTCAACCATCCACGGGCCAACCTAGACAAGCACAGCTTAACTTGAATATCGACCCGCGAAGCTATCCTTACATACGCTCCACGAGTTCCTTTTGAAGTCATGTGGGTACACCTCTACCTAACCCATGAGGAAGTCCAGGCGTGGTATTATCTGTACACACTTACCTAAGTACTTTGATAAACTCTTCTACATCTAAAACTCAATCCTTATTAAGCTATTAGTATGAGATGAGGGTATCGCGAGAATTAAACTACGTGTAAACTTTGCACACATGTCTTCCCTCATACTCCTAAATTCCTCACAGCTCTTGTTGAACATTAATTAATGCTAATTTAGGGGGTATGAAGAACAGGGTGTAAAGTTCCTCATCCCCCATAGAAAAGGGAGGACCCTCCAACCAGACGGGTGTTGTGTCTGGTGGGCTAACTGCCCGACGGTAAGTCGGGATTTTCTATATACGCTAATGTGGCGGATAACTTTGATAGCGCGATGCAGGATTTGCCTATTGTTAGTTCGCATCGGTTGCGATAGATGGCGCTGTCGTCACACTAACACTAAGTTTCTTTAGACACACATCCTTTGAGTAACAGAATCTGAAGGATATGTTAAGACAAGGTTCTTGAATAGGGTAGTTAACAAAAAAAATCTAATTAATCCGTCAGATAGATTTCCAAAAAATATTGCACACGTATTTTTTTTTTACGTAAACAAACAATGAAAACGATACAGCGCTTTGAAAACTCGTGTGACGTCTTTTTTATTATTTACAGGTGAGCGACGTCACAACCCCCCACTTAAATCTTTGACGCGTTTTATCTTCGTAAATTTTAATTGATTTGCTAAAACAAAAAATACGTATCCAATATTTTTCGATAATCTAACAGACGGACTAATTAGAATCATATTTTTTTTAAGTCAGTAAACATAACATTTTGGAGCGCATTACAAGAGCACCTTTTATTTTGGGACAAGCCACTATTTCCAACTCCTGAAAGTAAGAATCGTAAGTGGTGACCACCAGAAAAGCGCCTAGACAATGAAGTTGGACGAAGTACCAGAGAAACAATTTAAAAAGTTGGGTGCGGGTTGTTCACAAGTTACCGCGGCCTCGACATATAGGCCTCAGAAGGAACATGGGTGGTTTTTAGTCAGTACATCATTCAGCCAGTCAAAACACCAATGTTATAGGGAGTCAGTCATATTGATATTATTATATCGACACAAATATAAACTTTTTGTATTCCTTTTTTTTAGCAGTTGGAAAATCATCAAATAACCCCTTCCACTCTTGAGCAGAGCGAAAGGGAGTGTCAAACTGCTACTAACTAAAAACCACCCATGTTCCTTCTTAGCCCTATATGTCGAGGCCGCGGTAACTTATGAACAACCCGCAGCCCCGACGGGCAGTGTGGAGCCCTTCAGTGGGATATGCCCCACCTTTTATCCTGCCCATCCTACACAATCAGCTACACTTTCCAGTATTTAATTAAGTCAACGATAGAGCTATGCTGGTTTCTATATACAGAAAAAAAAGAAAAACGCAGACTTAATATGCTTGTATAGGCATCGTATCGTCATCGGTTTGGATTGGGAACAACATGAGGTGAAGTAATAGGGTATTTTAAAAAATCAGATGGTTTCCAAAAAATAATGGACACGTATTTTTTTCTTTTTTCATGTAAACAAAAGATAAAGACGATACAGTGCTTCGAAAAGTTGTGTCAAGTCGTGTGACGTCACAAGGTTAGTACTTTTGTTAACCACAAATTTACGTCAAAAGCCCTGATGATCTTTGACACGTTTTATTTCGTAAATTTTTATTAATTTGATAAAACAAAAAACACGTATTCAATATTTTTCAATAATCTTACAGACGGCCTTATTTGATTTTTTTGGTGAAAAACCCTATTATTATCTGGTGCAGTGTTATAGATGTACTGTCACGACCACTGATATGACTACACGAAGCTAATTTTAAAAGTAAGTTTCTTTCAGCTTACAGCTTTATGAACAGAGTATTTTGTAAGCCATAGTATTACGAAGTAGGCGTCATCTCAAAGTAGCTTCCGTTAGATCACGGAAAAATCGCTTATCAACTTTGCCATGTGCATACATATTAGTGCTCGTGACTGTGCGTTTAATACTTAGAGCAGGAATAATATTGAAGCCTTAAAAAATCAAGTTCAAATTTACAGTTGAAGACAAGTTGCTAAATGCATGACAGTGCTTCAATTTAAAATGTAATTTTCTATTTCCTTGAATACGTCCGTATCAGTTTTTGAGAAACAAATAATTTTCAGGTTCAGCTAAAGTAAAAGATATGAATCTATTTCCATGTGAAGAGAAAATTAAAATATGAAGTGAGGCTCACGAAATTGGCCGCGGGTTGTACACTAGTTATCGCGGCCTCGACATAGAGGGTTAAGAAGGAACATGGGTGGTTTTTAGTCAGAAGAAGTCTGACACTCCCTTTCGCACTGCCCAAGAGCGGGAGGGGTTATTTGATGATTTTCAACCAGCCAAAAAAAAAAAAGGCTCACGAAATTCATGCACCTAAATGCGGAATAGGTGTGAGCCATATCACCTACTGGAACATGAAAAGGGTAAGATTCCTCCCTGAGGACTCGTACGAGATGAATAAGGGGTAATAGTAGGTAAAGAACAACGGTACCTCTATCTACAATGATGCAGTAATTCATGATACCCTGGTACCGTAAATAAAATTATTCTGTAAGTAGATGCAAATGCTCCCTGAAAACGTTTTGGCTTTGTTCTCCGTTTCAGTGTAAGCTCCTAAAAGTTTCATCCTAGTCAAGGGGTCTTAGAGTTTCCCCTTTTTTTTTTTGGCGGGTGTAAAATCATCGAATAACCCCTTCCGCTCTTGGGCAGAGCGAAAGGGAGTGTCAGACTTCTACTGACTAAAAACCACCCATGTTCCTTTTTCGCCCTCTATGTCGAGGCCGCGATAACCTTTAGAACAAAAATTATGTAGTCAGCTCGTTCATCGCTCATCAATATGTCTACATCTACCAATTAAGAAAATAAAACAAATAAACGAATATCGGAAACTCGAAACAAATAAACATGGTGAATATCCAGTTACAAGAAAATATAATAATGATAATTATAATATTCATTTATTTATTTCTCAATCTTACGACTATCTTTACAGGGTATGCCCTAATGCGATAGTGTCCACAATAATAAATTAAATTAAAGTTTGTAACTAATCACAAATAAATGAATAATTAGGAAAATCTTAATTTGTTATTTTTTTTGGTACTATGTTTATTTATTTATAGGCATGATACTCTAGTCGTCAGGCCTCTCTTTTGAGGTAAGGTAAATAAAAGTTACACAGTAAAGCCCGTATTTATTAAAATATAAAACAAAGTTAACGAGGTTTTTTCAGGTCCTGTTTTATTTTTAGTACCTTTGGACCCTTTTTGAGGTTGGTGGTCATGTTGATAATATGACTTTAAGAGACAAATAATAAAACTGGTCGAGGGCGCACTTTACTGGGGTTCCGAGAATTCAATGAATTAAGGTGGTAGGCATAAAAGAGGCCATATTGAATTTGGCCAAATTCTGCTTACTTTTATTGCGCTGTAAACTTTTGTTACTAGATTTTGCTACGTTTATTTTATTGTTTTAGCAATGTCGTCGGTTTTAACAAAGAATTTTGTAAAAGTAGGTAAGCCTTAGCAGCTATTATTTTAGGGTCGTTACGTTGTTCAAACGTACGTTTACTTAAGGCTATGACTTAGTAGTCTAGGTTAAACATAATGTCTCTGTAAAAGGTTTATTAGTCAAAGATAAATATGGACCAACATGAATACGCAATTAGGTACGTATTTCGCCTCGGAAAAATAATCATTTAAAATACCTTATCAATTCATCACACCTGTACTTAGTCCCCGAAGGGTTAGGGAGAGACTTAATTATGTTCAAGTCTCATGGAATAGAGAGCGAGCCTATTGCAATCATCTAGGCACAAATCCAGACTCCGCGGCTGCTATTTAGAAATTCCTGATAGAACACCCAATAACAATTTGCCCAACCCCGGATTGAATCCAGGACGCTTACGATCACTACACCAACGAGGCAGTGCAATGTACCTACATAATTAGGTATAATATTGAGAACAGACTAGCTGTTGCCAGCGGTTTCACCCGCTACAACTCGAAAATTATCCCACGGGAAGATAAAATCGGGATAAAAACTATCCTATGTATTAATCCAGGTTATAAACTATCTGTGTACCAAATTTTATCCAAATCCATTCAGTAGTTTTTACGTGAAGAAGTAACACACATACACACTCACACACTCAAATACTCACAAACTTTCGCCTTTATAATATTAGTGTGATATGGATTCATTTCAGCCGAAAGACGTCCACTGCTGGACATAGGCCTCCAGCAGTGACCTATGTCCAGCAGTGGACGTCTTTCGGCTGAAATGATGATGATATGGATTAAAAATTACATTTCGTAGCAATGCTACGCAGCTAAGACAAATAACCTAAGGGCTACGAAAGTCGCCGGCGCTTCGGCGATTTCTTAAATGATCTGTAAAAGTTTTGTTTGTCTTTCACGAGTTTCACGCGTCCGTAACCTAACACAACTTGGAAATGGTTTTATTTTTCCTTTGTATCTTCTTTTGGGATTGAGGACACTGTTTTATCATATTTTATGTATGGTAAAGGCATTAAAGGGGTTTTAACTTTTTTGTATGGAAGCTGGCAAATCGACCCGAATTCGAATATTTTTTTCGAATTCATGCCCACTATAAAAGTGGTATGTATGGATAGAGGACATAATGTATTATAAACGAACGAAACATATCCAGTAACACAGTACCCTAAAGTGTCACGTTACCGAGAAATTTGAAAGTAAAGATCAACATAATGAGTACAATGACCACATAAAAATAGACCTTTTATGTGTCTATAGGCGTTGATTATTATTATTACTTTTTATTAAAAGAGAGTAGGTACATTACATACTACTAGGAGCACGAAAAAACTATTCTTTGCCCTACCATAGAATCATTGCGATGCGAAACAATTTTCTCATGCGCATAATAATGATTCAGGATCGATTATTTGAAATGTAACACTTGTCAGTATAAAAAAGATGTGTGCAAAAGGATGTCTAACATCGCAACTGTGATGTAGTGTTTAAGTGTACTATATTCTGCTTTTTCAGAATGTCCTTGCTGGTGTCGCTTGACCGATAGTTGCACCCCTCACATGCAACCTGAAGATCTCGGCAGTTCCTGGGTCGATTAGATGACCGCCACAAAATGTGTCGCGTCAATTGTTCCCTCATCCAAGACTGGTGGCACTTTTTGTACAGCCTGTACAAAATATAGGCCACTCCGAGGAACAGCAGCATACATTTGACCAAAAGCACAATGCTTATTGTGGAAATGTGAAATTTAAACTCCTCCACCGTGGCTGAATTGTGGCACTTTTCTGGTTTAAAAAAACCTCTTCGTTCTGCACTTTAGATTGACACATGATGATATAATTTTTCTAATAAATTTTTAACTCGATGACACTCGCTCTGAGAACGATTAAAACTTAATGCGCACATGATTAACAAATGTCCGCTTAAGTAGCAGGATCGCCATATAACGGGACTTTAAGGGAAATGAAACATTTCAACGTCAGCGTTGAAATGCTTCCCCAAATATACTCAGTATATTTTACCGAGTATATATGTATATATATATTTTTTTTTAAATGTTGCCCCACACTAGGAATTTCTCCTGTATCGTGGGTGCGTTCACAAACATTTAAACTCACATACACAAATACCCAGACGCGGAACAACTATCTGTAGGTCATACATATGTATATTTGTTCCGTGCGGGAATCGAACCCGCGACACGCAGCGCAGCAGTCCATTGCTTAAGCCACTGCGCCAACCGTACCGTCATTTGGTGCATTGATACATCTTATATGTACTCACACAAGCAGAATATAGTACACTTACACACTACATCACACAACATCGATTTTAATAATTACACGTATGATGAAAGCAGTTTCCGATTTGCTCATTAGCCAAATGAATAGCCAGGCAAATGACATATTACGTAAACCGAGTCCGTTAAATGCACTACAATCATCTGTAAATTAATGTTTACATAGCGTTTACATAATGTATGTTGTATCGTGACACTTTGGGGTACCGTGTTACTGGACATTTTATGTTCGTATATAATAATACATATGTCCTCTATCCATCATACCACTTTTTTCATTTTCATTTTTATATTTTTTATTTCGAAAAAACATCAAAATGGCGGGCAGGTTGATATGCCACATCGGTTCTATCCCCTTTGTTTACCATTTTTTTGTGAAATAATCTTTGAACCGATTTGAAATAAGGGTTAAGTAGTTGTAGGTTGACGGCAAATTACTGCGCATCGGAGAGACCTCCCGTGCGATCTCATGGCTGCATGGAGAGAGCGACTGTCGCAACCACGTGCAGGGCACGCCACGATAGTGGCGGTAAGTCCCCTCTTTGAGGAGTAGCTTGAGATTTGTCACGATGCCCTCACCTTCCGTCTGACACAGGTCCTCACCGAACACACACATTGCACCGAATCTGGCGAGCCATTTGAGCGACCGAATTGTGAGGATCGGCCGGATGACACGGTGGAGCACATCGAGGAGGGCGGCCCCGCTTGGGCGGAGCCCCGCCATGTTCTCATAGCGGTGATTGGCGGCAGCGACCTCCGTCCGGACTTGGTGTAAGCCATGGTCCGGGGCGAAATGGAATGGGACGCCGTCGCCTCCTTCTGCGAAGCAGTGATGCTAGCGAAGGAGGTGGTGGAACATTAGAGGGAGAGCCTCTCGTCCCAGCCGCCGCGGGAGACGCGGGTCTGTGGACGGTGAGTGATGGGCTAGCTCGCCGTCCGTGCGTCTTATGACGATGACAGGCCGTGTCAACGGCACGTTCGTGTTCCACGCGCACCTCAAAGAGATGTCAGCATCACGGAATCCCCCACTCCATGTGGCTGATATCTCTTTGAGGCGCGCAAGGGCCGTTGCCCGTCGGGGCTGCGGGTTGTTCGCAAGAGATACCGCGGCCTCTCCATAAAGGGCTAAGAAAGAACATGGGTGGTTTTTAGTCAGTAGAAGTTTGACACTCCCTTTCGCGCTGCCCAAGAGCGGGAGTGGTTATTTGATGATTTCCCACACCCCAAAAAAAAAAGATTAAGTAGTTGATTTTTTATTGAGAATTTAGCCGCGCCTGCGTCAGTAGGTCCGTGGATGGGTAACCACCCATTACATAGTGAGTTTTCTCCGTGCCTTGGAAAGCACGCTAAGCCGATGTTCCCAGCTGTCATTTATAGATCTTTGAAAGTTGTAGATATTTGACAGTTGTAGATCTTTGACAGTTATAGATCTTTGACAGTTGTAGATATTTGACAGTTATAGACTTTGACAGTTGTAGGTATTTGACAGTTTTAGATATTTGACAGTTGTAGATCTTTGACAGTCGTTACAGTCGCGACCCGATAATATGACAGCCAGTCTTATCAAGGGTACCCGTATTACCCAGTACTAACTGAGTTGTGCAGGACAAATAGGCAGTCGCTACATATAATCATTACCCTTCCTTTTGGCTTCGCCGTAGTCGGGTAAAAACAGGTATTCAGCTGCATCCGGTAAGACTGAAAGCCGACACCAACATAATTGGGAAAAGGCTAGGCAGATGATTAAGTAGTTATTGTTTTCTGAATTTTGGTGGTAGCACTTCGGTGTTTGGGAAGCCGTAAACATTTTATAAATCAAACCATTAATTACATTGCTTTGAAAAACAGTAAGTTGCTCGCTGTATAGAAAACATTGATCTTATCTTGCAGAACAATATAATTTATTTTGACATGTATGTTTTAATAGCAATTTACAAAAATAATATTTCTTAAATTTTAATATTATGACTTTTAATTTCCTTTCTAAAACTATTCCGAATACTTTTTCAATTCGCAAGGTTTCTATTAACTTCTTTCTCTATTTCATTTAATATTTATTTCAAAGAAACAATCGCAGCAGCTTCCACGAGAATTAACTACGGATTTGGGGTCATAAGACTTCAAAAAGCCGAACGTACTTAAGTCTGTTTACTCTTAAGTCTTTGCGTCTCAAGAACAGAGTAAAGAAAAATGAAGATAATAGGATTTGCTTATCAAAATCCAATTTGCCCACGGTCGATAGATTTAATTTAAAAATATGATGACGAAGCGAACGCTGCGTGTTTTTTTTCTAAATTGAGCGGAGATTATAACCTGGTAAGTTGAAGTAAAATCTTTCATCTACACTAATATTATAAAGTGGAAAGATTTGTATTTTCGTGTGTGTGTACGTGTGTTTGTAATGAATAAACTCATCAACTACTGTGCCGATTTCTAAATAAAAAAAATCTCTCAGCATTGGAAAGCTTAATTCACCCTGAGTAACATAGGCTACTTCTTATCCCTGTATTCCGGGATTTCCGGTATACGGGAACGGGTACGCGGGTGAAACCGCGTGACGTCCGCTAGTTTTCAATATAAAGAAGAAACCACCTTTAGTGAGACCACATAAAAACCTTGAAAAAATATTTCATATGAATCTAAAAATATCCTGTAAGATATGATATTAGTATGTAAATCTTGTTGCTTTTGTGTATAATAAATAACTGATATTATATACTTGTAGGCTGGTAACCTACACAATCATGCTTACCATGTGACTAGCTTTGTACAAACAATACTGGGGTCAGCTTCCAGTCACAGCGAAAGCAGCTGAAAACCAGTATTGCACACGTCACTGACTAAAAACCACTCATGTTCCTGCTTAGCCCTGTATGTCAAGGCCGCGGTATCTCTTACAACATCCCTTCGGACGGTGAGCTAGCCCATGACTTACCGTCCACAGGCCCGCGTCTACGGTGGCGACGCCTGGAGCGTCTCCCGCAGCGTCTGAGACGTGAGGTTCTCTCCCTCTCACGTTCCGCCACCTCCTTTGCTAGCATCACTGCTTCGCAGAAGGAGGCGACAGGTCCCATTCCTCGTCGCCCCGGACCATGGACGACTGACTATCTAACTTGCACAACCCACTGTTGTACTGAGTTACACGGTTCTAAGAATGACAGAGTGTCAGACTTTCAAACCAATGACTACCTGTAAGGACTATCAAAGAATAAAGTTTATTGATATCAAGGGCTTAACCTACAAAATCATGTAAAAAAGTAAGTTCCACTATCCCCAGGAAGTTACAATGTGAGCTGCCTTATCTTAGGCAAACTAAAATGGTCAATTAAAACTTCTGTTGTCTAATCTCTTACAGTTACTTTAACTTTGCTAATCTCTGATCCCAAGGGTCACAGAAACCATAGACAAAAGCTCCTATTAACAAAATCAGTGAAGGAAGCGAATTCGTCCTCCAGACAGTCTTATTACCTATTCGAGTGTCCATGGCAAGAACCGTAAAATTCCCGTTAAACGTGAGGGTTTTTAAGTAATTCGTACACAAACAGACGATAAAATCGTTGAGACGTTTTGCTTCTAAATTGTCCTTATTAAGGAGTGTCGTCATTTCGCTTTTCTGTTTATTTTAGTAACGGTTTTCATTCGATCATTGTGTCAGCCGAAAATGTCCGCTAATAAATTAGGGTTTCTTAAAAGATTGTAGCATCTAAAGGTAGGTACTGCGGTCCTTTACATAAAACACGATGATTTATAAAATATATTGGCTCATAATGTCAAAAAGGTGAAGGAATACGTCGCAGTCGGGACGAGGATTTCTTATATAGAGACGAAAAATCGCACTAGGCCTGCGTGGTGAATTATGGTCTACTAGTTCTCATAAAGAAGATCCCTGTGTCGAAACAGTGAGGCTCTTATTACCTAGTTACGATGAACCATTACAAACAGCATATTTAATGATAATTCATACCATAGAGTTTTTCATGTCTTCTTATTCTATAGTTTCCTATCGCTCGTGATCTCATCGGAAACCTCTTTACTAGCCATATCATCCTTCACACAGTACAAACATCGTTTCTTTCGTTAAATACTAGTTCAACTTTTAATTTAATTGCGTCCATAACGCCAGACATATGTATTAAATGTAACACGATATTTATTTACCTAATACATCGATAAAATAGCTTATCGGACTCGTTAACGTAACACGATGACACAAGTTCAAGGGCCTTTCACCCTATTAAGGCTTAATTGATATATTTGAAGAGACACGACAAAGGCTGCGGACCGAGAGCCTAAAACATTGTTAGTCCAGTTCAGCCCCAAACTATTGTGTGGCTACAATGAGTTAATTAACCATTGAAGTGTATTAACTAGATACGAAATCTTGATAGACAAGTTTTCATTGATAAATTAATTTATTGGGCTATGAAAATAATGACTGGGTAAAGCTTATGTGTGAACCAGTGAGAGTGAAACCATGCTTAATTATGTGGCGAACAAATATTTATTTACATTTTTAGAAACTCACTTTATCAGTAATAATTTTTCGAATTATATTTCAAATATTGCCAACTTTAACCTCTTTCATAGTTGTAAGTGACTGAAATCTTACATTTCTTAAACAAAAATATTGCCTTTTCGAAAGACTGATATCACGAAAAAGATCTTTTAAAACAATTGGAAGTCGTTGGTTTATAGAAACCATATAAAAAAGTAAAAGCTAAACACATGGAAAATTAGAGATTATAATTTATTTCTTTATTCAATAAAAAAACAACCTGCCTGTAAATCTTTGACTACAAAAATAATGAATAAAGTTAGTTTAACTTGGCCCTTCCTTGTTTTCTTTTATAGACCTTCCTTCTTTTATAAAACTGTGCACAGTCGTCGAATTTGCGAAGAGCTTCAGGCAAGATCTTTGGCCGCTGAAATGTGGGAAAAAAAAAGGTGATTTATATATTTTTCTACTAGAGCTGTACCAATATTATAAATGCGAATGACAATTTGTCTGTGTCTGACATATTTATATTTTGCCGGAAAAAAGGCCTGGATTAGGATATAAATGTACTTTATATCTAGTTACGACGCTCCCATGGGATAAATTTAGAGCTACACAGTCCGTAGCAACTTGTACAGCTGTGTTGTTTGCATCATTCAAGTCCTGGAGGGTACAATTAGTTATGTACGGCGGGTGAGAGAGGTGTGGCACATGCGTTTGGGGTCAATCGCATTGTATCCGTGATAGGTTGATTACACCCTATTTAGCTTATTGGATTTGGAGCGGCGAACTTCATATGTACTAACAATAATAATAAAACCACCGAAACTTTTTACACATTTACCACGGCAGAGATCTTATAGCAACTTACATGTATAGATTTATGTAAAATATACTAACAGCTTCAATGTATACATATTCGTCAAAAAGCATACAGCCCTGCGACAAACATACGGAGTAAGCCAAGTTATTGCGTCCCTTTGGCACTATTAGGGAACGGAACCCTAAAATATACAACTATGCTTTTATCGCGCCGAAATGTCAGTAATAAATGATTCAAAGCCTTTTGAGTTATGCCAATGTTTTGGTTCTACCTTGTGAATATGAATATTTTTATCAGAAAATATGAGTATGTTGTGGAGGTCTGTTACATTCCATGTTCTATTTCGAGACTATATGGGGAAAATAATGAACCGTTTTATGTAACAGTATCTGTGTATTCCTGTGTATCTTTTGTTTTCGTATCTTTAAAGGTAGTTTAATTTAAATTAGATACTGTAAATACTGGTCCCTATCCAGCAGCGTCTGTCAGACCGAAAGCCGACCTGAGCACCATTCTCCTGCCCTTAACCTAATACGTACGTATGTTTACTAAAATAAATGTGATTCTAATTAGTCCGTCTGTTAGATTATCAAAAAATAAAAATTGACGAAGATAAAACGCGTGAAAGATTTGAGTGGAGGCTTGTGACGTCACTGACCCGGAATAATACCATACTAATGTCTTAGAGTGTCGTCACACGAGGTTTCAAAGCACTGTATCGTCTTCATTGTTTGTTTACGTGAAAAAAGAAAAATACGTGTCATATATTTTTTGGAAATCTATCTGACGGAATCATTAGATTTTTTTTCATAAGACCCTATTAATTTTAGGTTAGCGCAGCATTTCGACTTCTTCCATATTTCTCTATTAGGTACTCGCCATCCCATTAGACACCTCCTTCTTCCTGTCTTCTTCCTTCTTACCAGATGGACCTATAATAATTATTAATTATTCTCGATTTTACTTATTTGTATTTTCAGTGGCTTATTTTTATACGGAACTAATTGAGTGTTTTCCATTTAGGTTACTGGAATTCATATCCACGTCTAGGACTTATTTGTCTGAATTTGTCGTGAAAATGTACTGTTTTTTGTTAAAGCCAACTTGGTGTCTCACTGCTGGTCAAAAGCCTACCCATTTTGCTTCCTTACTATTTCCTCCTTCCTCACTATTCAGTGAGGTCTCTGGCTATGTTAGTCCCACAAATAGGCGTTCAGAGTGTGATCTTTGCATCAATTACCCAAATAATTAAGTTTGTAAAGTAAAACTTTAATACCCAAAGGAATGAAACCATTTATTTTCTTATTATTTACTCTTCGTTGTTTATGTTTAATTTGATTAAGCTCCTGTTTCAATTATCTGAGCACGAATGCTTACCGATATTTCTATTTGTAAATATTTGGGTTCTAACTGCTAACCCTGAGATTTGCTTTGTTTTTGATTTCGATTAAATTGGATACCTCGTGGTTGTTTACACGCGATTGGTATATTTACACAAGGATGAGTGAGGTATCAATATGTTCGTGCGGAATATCTCGATAAATCTTCGTATTAAGTCGTCCGGATATTTGTGAGCTTCACCTATGAAAACCGGGTTGCTATACAATAAGGTTTCCTACAAAATATTACAGACTAGATTTTCCACGCGGGTTCGCTCCTGTTTTATTTATACGGATATTAAACCACGGGATCGTTTTAAATATTGTCTATGACACTCAGGAATTATGTAACTTCCCGATAGTGACAGAATTTTCAGAAACTTATAAACAAATTTTATAATATTCCAAGTATAAAATTGGGTAACGTGAGTTACACTATTTTTACTGCAATATTTATAATAGACGTGATATTACGTTTATGCATCTTAAAATCTCTCTTTGCGCAAAAAATACGGAAATGTAGCTAAAAGAATGTCAATGTCATCATAGACATGTTCGTTAATTTTACTCTTGTCATTCAACAAACAGCAAATGACAGACTTGGAAATTTTCCAGTTGCTAAATAAAATAATAATCTGAAGTGGAAATAATGTTTCAAAACTTTATTTATATTTTGACATTTATATTTTACTGCACCGTATTTTTGGAAATTTTATGCCGAACGTTAAAAGAGTAACATAATTATATACTTTTTACAAAGCGTTATTTTATCGTGATTTATGCGTGATGATGATTAGAAGTTTTACATTGAACATTTTTATTGAAATACTTTCTGCAATGACTACAATAAAATAAATAAAACAGAGTGTTTGTTTGTAATTTCAAAAAGAAAATAGTTTTTTACTGAATGCATATTACGGAATAGGGTAGTTAACTAAAAAATCTAATAACCTAGTCCGTCAGATAGATTTCCAAAATATATTGGACACGTATTTTTTCTTTTTTCACTTATGCAAACAACGAAGACGATACAGTGCTTTGAAAACTCGTGTGACGTCATAGTCTAAGACATTAGTATGACATTTTTTATGCGGTTATTCACGTCACTAACCCCCACTCAAATCTTTGACGCGTTTTATCTTCGTCAATTTTTATTGATTTGATAAAACAAAAAATACGTATCCAATATTTTTCGATAATCTAATAGACGGACTAATTAAAATCATATTTTTAAGTCAGTAAACATCCCTATTCTAAACGCCACTTTATAACAAAAAAAAAAACATATTTTTTGTCTGTCTGTTCCGGCAAATCTCCGAAACTGTTGAACTTATTTTGACGGAACGTTGACTTGCAACAACTAAGGTAGAAAAAGACTTAGGGTACCGTGTAAAAAAAATAAAACTCTTGCAATTGTTAACAAAATCCTATTCAAATATGGAAGTAATATTTTATAATAATTGTACGCGAACGACGCGTAGCACAGCTAGTTTAAAATAAAAAAAAACACGTCGACAATACTCAGACTTAATTTATTATGTAGTTGGCTTACGAGTTTTATGGTTGTTGTGGCTCGCTAACATTATTTGCACCTGCCAGGGTTTTGGAATTTCTTTCAAAATGCGGCCCGAGAACGAAAAGGGCATTTGGATGCGGATGGGTTTTAGCCAGTAAGAGTACACTCCCTCTCCCTCCACCAAGAGCAGGAGGAGTCATTTGATGATTTCTCATCCTTAAAAATAAACATTATTTGGGCAACACTATTTTTTCAAACCACAAAAGAGGTAGGGTAGCTGACGAATGTAGGTCACTTGGTACCTAAAAGTAAGCCCCCAATCTTTTTGAAAAACAGGTTAAAAACTTGAAAAAACTCTCCCTGGCAACCATTTTAGCCAAAGTACTGGATAATCTGCTTAACAGGCATTTAAGAAACAACCTAAAATTGCATCACGCGCAATTTGGCTTCCAACCCGGCCTTTCTACTGAGAGTGCCATTCTCTGTATGAAGCACACGGTTAGGTATTACTTGGATCGCAGGACACCAGTTTACGCTTGCTTTTTGGATTTGTCCAAGGCCTTCGATCTGGTTTGTTATGAGGTCCTGTGGGAGAAACTTCGAAAACAAAATGTACCGACGGAACTAGTGGAGATATTTAAATTTTGGTATGACAATCAATTAAATGTTGTTAAATGGGCGGATTGCTTGTCTGGTGAGTATAGGCTGCAGTGCGGCGTGAGGCAGGGGGGATGTTCCTCACCCACTCTTTTTAATGTATATATGGACAGCCTGATTGGCGAGCTCAGCAGCATGCATGCAGGGTGTTATATTGATGGGGTCGCTGTCAATAATATAAGCTACGCCGATGACATGGTGCTGCTGAGCCCATCAATAGGGGCCCTTCGCAACCTTCTGAGGGTGTGTGAGAGGTATGCTGAGAGACATGGTCTGGTGTACAATGCAACCAAGAGCAAGTGTATGTTTTTCGGCCGGGGTGATAAAACACCTCATGAAACTCCACCTATTTGCTTGAATGGGTCTCCTCTCAATAGAGTGAAAAAATTTAAGTAACTAGGGCATATCGTCACCGATGATCTGGGGGACAATGAGGACATTGAACGTGAACGCAGAGCGCTGGCTGTCCGGGGTAATATGTTGGTTCGCAGGTTTGCTCGTTGCTCAGCTAAGGTCAAGTTAGCATTATTCAAAGCCTATTGTCAATCTTTCTACACGAGCAGCCTGTGGGTCAACTATACTCAAAGGGCATACAGCGCTCTGCGGGTGCAATACAATAATGTCTTCAGAATGTTGTTGCGGTTGCCGCGGTTCTGCAGTGCTTCCGCGATGTTTGCTGAAGCGCGTACTGATGACTTTTATGCAATAAGACGCAAACGTGTGTCGTCACTATTACGCAGAGTACGTGGCAGCAGCAACGACATTCTGAAGATCATTTCTAATAAATATCAGTGTCCAATTCACTCGCTCTGGGTGAGCATCGTCGTTGGGACTGCAAAATAAATAAAGTGTGCTAATGTGTGTTTTAAATGTATTTGGAAATTAATTGTAATTATAAGTATGTGTTTTTGTGATTGAATTTTTTAAACCTTACTAACATAGTTTTTAAGTTCCAATTGTTACTAACCATTGTGGATCTCTGTAATCTGACATTGAAATTAAATTAAATTAAATTAATTAAAACATGATCGAAACCCCTTTAACAATGTTCTTACAGTCGTATTCCAATACTGCTGATTCCTTTTTCAGAGAATACTTATATAATACGCAAATGATCCTTTCAAAGAGAATATTAATGGTTTTGCCTGATCCGGCTTTTGCGTAGTTTGTTGAAGAGATCTGAGACTTACATTGGGCACAGTTTATATATTTTAGGGAAAGGATAGGGTACTCATATTAAAAAAAAAATCACAGATATCCTTGTAGGTATAGTCAAATACCAAAAACGACAAACGTTTTATGGAAAAATGGTTTCAGCTGAGAGCGCCAGGGTAGCTCGCGAAATTATTTTTTCTTATGGTTCTTTGCAATTTGCAGGTCAATGTCGAGTTATAAAGGGTGTAAAAGTACCCTTAACGCAAACGAAGGGCACTTGTGCTCCCCACCACTGCGAACATTATTTTTTTCTAGACCATACCTGGGAACCCCCTAGTTACGGAGATATTGGGGGTCAAAATTCCAAATTTTTCACAGCTGTTTTTGTAAATACTAGTTTTGCAGGTTATACCTTTACTTAAATGACCTCCATGACCCGTTTACTATTCAAAGCATCCACTAGCACAATGTTTTAAGAATGCTCCATTGAGTTTTACCGTAAAATGTTATTTTTGACCCCAAAAAAAAGTCGTTTCCTAGCAAAAATTTTTGCATAGGAGTACTTAGTTTGATGTACAGAATGCTTGGTTAACGTTTGTTGAAGGGTTGGTTTACACCCTGTATGTTGATTAAAATATGAATGGAATAAAATACGTACGAAATCATCATTAAAATCATGAACACAACCCTACAAGTTAAATTTATTCCATTCAATGACTATTCCATGTAAAAGTAATTCAATGGAATTTCATGAACTGTATTGATGATTTGAAAAATGATTACTCTGTAAATCTATAAGTATAGCTTTACAGAGTTAAGCCTATAGCACCCAAGAACAATGGGATCATTAGTTCCGGAGATTGTCTCTACATACAAACTTAAAAACAAATTTTATCTTAAAGATAGTATTGATTAAACACTACATTTGTCATCACACAACACGATTCTTACAATATCGTAAATTTTATCTATTATATAGCGGTAATATGTTCTCGTATACAATACATATTGTGTATTCTGCACATACTTAATGGGAACTGTCCCTACAAGTTACTTAGTTCAATAATAACAGAAACTATTAATTGGCTCTTGTGGCCGCCATCTCTGTATTATTACCATGGAAACAATAGCATGCATGATGCTTAACTGCAGAGGGTATTATTGTGCGGACATGGTCAGTATTTAGTGATGTACGATCCAAATAGCAACTTCACAGTATCGATACAAATGACTACCATAAATGCTCAGAGCGATACAAAAGTATCAGAATGAATGAATCCTATTATGCCACATAGGACTAAATTGCAGGATAGGTAAATTTTACAAAAACTTTGTAACAAGAAATAAAACTGACTTAAAAAAAAGCACATTAAGTAAATAATAAACTTTAGAACAAAAATCAGTTTCTGAAGTCGGTGGCAAAAAATTAAATCATACAAACAAAAGTCACCCAAAAGTTTTTATTTTTCACTTTCTTAGTGGTTCATGTGTGCTTACTCCTTCAAAGCTTACCAGCGTGATGTTCTGTTATGAACTGGTGTAAACAATAGACAGACATTACATTTCAGCAATCCCAGTCCATTTGCTATCATTAATTATTGAGGAGTTCCGTTGCTTATCTCCGAAGTTCTTCATGAGATCTTCACCAGTGAAATGGGATCACTCCGAGAAAGTACTCTTCCAAAAAGTACTCAAATCACTTCAAGTGTAATCGGGGAACATACACAAAAAAAAACTTCCGACGAATTGACGGCATGGTTGGCGCAGTGGCTCAAGCAATGGACTGCTGCGCTGCGTGTCGCGGGTTCGATCCCCGCACGGAACAAATATTTGTATGACCTACAGATAGTTGTTCCGAGTCTGGGTATTTGTGTATGTGACTTTAAATGTTTGTGAACGCACCCACGATACAGGAGAAATTCCTAGTGTGGGGCAACGTTTTAAAAAAAAAAAAAAAAATTGAGAACCTCTTCCTTTTGGAAGTCGGTTAAAAAGAATGCACAATGCAATATATATGTATGTATATTTACCTTTAATTTGTAATTTCTATTTTTTGTATTTTATTATAACTCAATATGTACAACCTACCTTAAATAACCAAATAAAAAAATAAGCCACATATAAGTGAAATCTATATCATTGTCTGTTAGAGGAATTAATAAGTGCGATATTATGAACTTGGGATTAATGAGTGAGATATTTAGAGAGTCGAGTGGAAGTCATTCGATACAACCTTAATCGTATAGCTTAGTTGCGCGATACATCCTAGCCGGTTGCATCTGAATAGCAGTCAGTATCCACCAACTAATATGTACCAATACCAGTGTCCTCCACAACCCAGTTAGTATCGGTCCAAAGTATCGATATGAATGCAAGTATGGTGCATCCCTAGTCAGCATAAATTAATGTCAGAGCCACAAACATGAATAGAGCTGTTTTGAAAGATGATGTAGTACTTGGGTTAGCTTAGCATAATGTTAGACAAACCTTAGACACAACCAATCTTCATTTAACTTGACAACTGCCTCGTTGGTGTAGTAGTAGCGAGGTCCTGGGTGCCATTTCAAGGTTAGATAGTGGCCCCGTCGGGCTGTAGGTTGTTGTAAGCAAAGTGTTATTGGACAATGATTCTTAGTCATGGGGGAAGCCGTGGCCAGTGGTGGGATGACACAGGCTCTCAGTAACAGTAACATGCTTTGGTATTACCTACATGGGACTTAAACATAACTACAACCTTTTAACCGACTTCAAAAAGGAGGAGGTTCTCAAGTTATCGGAATCATTTTTTTAATGTATTTTCCCCGATTACTTACTCGAAGATAGCTAGATGTTTTTTATTTTGTTTGAAAGGGTATACATCCCAGGTGGTTCCACGATTAGGATCTGATGATGGGATCCTGAACAAATAGAGAGAACTCTTCAAATTTTATAGGCACTTTGGAAGCGATTTGCGTATTTTTTTGAAGAGTATTTTTTCGGAGTGGTCTCATTTAAATTCTGGTGACGATCCGATGAAGAACTTTCGACATAGGTAACGGAACTCCTCAATTAACGAAAGATTGCTGAAATCTCATATCTGTCTGTTGTTTACACCAGGTCATAACATAACATCACGCCGGTAGGCTATAAAGGGGTAAGCACATGTGAACCACTAAAAAGTGAAAAATAATAAATTCTTAATCAGAAAGTCGGCAACAGAAAAACGAAATCAAACAAACGAAAGTCACCGATTTCAGAAGCTAATTTTTATTTCTAAAGTTTATTTCTCCCTTTTTGTGTTTTAGTTTTTTTGAAGTCGGTTTTAATTTTTGTTCAAAAGGTTTTTTTTTGTCGTTTGGGAAATCATCAAATCTCCTCCCGCTCTGGGCAGAGTGGTAGGGAGAGTGACTAAAAACCACCCATGTTCCTTCTTAGCCCTTTGTGACGAGGCCGCGGTATCTCTTTCGAACAACCTAAAGCCCCGACTAACCCACTATCTAACCCTTAAGGAATTACTGATGTTATGTTATGTTGTCTAAAGTCAAGGACAAGTTTCATGGATTCAGACTTCCAGTTATGTAGATGCTTTTAACACTTGATAAAATTATAATAGTTATTTGTTATACAAGAGTGCAAAGTTGCTTTTTAACCGCGTGCTCAATTTTGATGACCGAGCAAGCGAAGGATTCCGAGCGGTGTGATTCGACCAATAGCTCTTTATTTCAGTTTAGGTATTAACTACCATATTATGATAGATGCTGTGAAAACCTTCGACTTTTTTGGTTGATGACAGATGACGCTCTTTTTAAAACTGCCACTAATTGATGATAGGTGTCGATATGTTTGTCTTTTTTCATCTTTATTGTTACTTTTAACATTGAATATTTACTCCATAGAGTGCTTGATTTCTTCGTCTCGGATAATTCAATAAAATATGCCAGCAAAACGGTTTCTTATAAAGTTTTGGCTCCTTTATCTAGTCGCCACGTGTTAAACATATCGTACTGTTTCCAATGACGTATTATATATCTAACACGTCATGAACTAACATAGCGGCGCTTCAAAACGGCTAAAATATTATATGCCTAACTACTTTTACGCGTAAAGAAAGGGAAAGAAAATATGACACTGTACAGCGGGATGCCTGTTGATACCTGTTGATACCTGTTGTCTTTAGGTTTCGCGCAGGTTTACACACACGATTTAAATTAAGAACAAACGTAGCATCGCGCGAGAGGTTGGTGCGTAACTAGGCGCGATGTGGCCAATTAGCTTCATCGACTGTTTTAATATAATAATATCATTGACTGTTTCAAATACTTCTCGCGTGATTGTTGAGGGAGAAAGCTTATTTGCGCATTTTTAACAGTTTCAGTAAATTCTGTTGGCGTCAAATAAACTTACTCGTCGCCCGATTCACTCATTTTAGGATTTGCACTTGTTTACAAGTTTCTTGTTTTTATTTTTAACCTAAGGTTTTAACAATATGACGTGAAAAGAAAATTGCGCGCGCAAAGCAAATTAAAAAAAAAGTACACCAAGAAGGTTCCAAGTCTGAGTTTCTTACAAATTAAAAAAAAGTTGTATGATAAATTCGGCACCATGGAG
Organism: Diarsia rubi; assembly: GCA_932274075.1. NCBI lineage: Eukaryota > Metazoa > Arthropoda > Insecta > Lepidoptera > Noctuidae > Diarsia > Diarsia rubi. The sequence continues at coordinate 17,677,345 of OW026417.1, read as the reverse complement.
GTAAAAGTAAATAGGTTTAATGATGTTTTGAATTCACAAACTTAGTGCACACGATGTTCTAAATTCAATTTACTTTATCCTCTAGCGGATAAAAACAGCTTTTGCACTCAGATATCGAAGAGCAAAAATACTCTTTCCGAGATGGGGGGATGAAAATGCATTATTATTGCTTCAACATCAAACTTTCTTTTAATTTTACCGTTTAAAGCAAGTAGATTACTAATGCGGAACATTTGTAAGAACACAAAAATTAAACCGCAAAACGATAATTTGAATAGGATGAATATACACTCGAGAGCAATGAATCCACGTCACTTAAAGAATGTTAAAAATCTCGGAAACTAAAAATGATAGGTTAATGCAATAAATTGTATTTAATAGACAATGTAATACTCCATAAATGAAAGTAAAAAAAATATGAGTCACCATACATTTTATTAACACAAAATTACATAAAGAAAAAAACTGCTGATCTCTCCTTAAAACAAAAATAGGAAACATGAAATTTTTGAACTTTATTACGATTTTCTTGAATTTTAATACTTCGTATTGCCTCCTCGTGCTTCCATTACTGCGTTTACGCGGTTTGGCATGCTGTACACCAAGTTCCTTATACGATTTTGGGGAATATTCTCCCATTCCTCTGTGAGAGCAATTTTGAGCTCGCGCATCGTGATTGGGGGAGGGTTTCGTTGTTTTACGCATCTGCCTAGCTCGTCCCAAGCATGCTCGATCGGGTTGATATCCGGGCTGCGCGCTGGCCACTCCATACGAGTAATGTTCATCTCTTGAAGGTAGTCATTCACAATCCATTCAATTTATGACCTCATACAGGTAGCTGTATGAGGTCGGGCATTGTCATGCATAAATATAGCATCCTCACCTAAATTGACCATAAATGGACCAACGTGATCATTGAGGATTTCTTCCACATATCTTACGCTAGTTAAAGAGCCGTTTTCTATGATCACCAGCTCTGTGCGACTTTCAGAAGAAATTCCGGCCCACACAAGTACAGACTCACCACCGTAGACTACTTTTTCTTCGATGCATGCTTGCTTGAATCTTTCCCCTGGTCTTCGATACACTCTGTGTCTTCCATCGTGCTTGTAGAGCATAAATTTTGATTCGTCGGAGAACATAACTTTTGACCAATCTTCAATACTCCAATTTACGTGGCTCTGGGCATATCTTAGTCTTGAAATACGATGCCCACGCTCCAGTTTAGGGCCGTTTGCAGGTCTAAGGGGTTTTAAGTTAGATTCAGCAAGCCGACGTCTTACTGTCCATGCACTTGGGTTACTTCCTCCGAGGCGTCGAAACTGATTTGTGAGTTCAGTTCCTGTGAGAAAGCGATTTCGAAGCATGGTGTTCACCAAGTATCGGTCTTCTCGTGCTGTGGTACACCTGGTTCTGCCCGTTCCTGGTCTGCGTAGGTTAGAACCAGTTTCTTCGTAACGTCGGAGAACTCTTTGTACTGTTGACAGCGACACACCGACAGTCCTGGCTGTATCGCGCTGACTCCGGCCGGTTTCCAGCATTGTAAGTATTCTGGTGCATTCTTCAGGCGTAAGCGACATAATTTCAGCTTGAATAATGAATATAGAGCACTATCAACATGGTTTATGTACCCACATAAATGACAGATTACAAACAAAAGCAAAACCAAATGCTGTAATTTCGTAGTTCCATCTTCGAAAGTGGCCCTTTTTCAAATTTGATTTTTTTATGATATAACTTTACAATAACTAAGAAGTTTTAATACCTTCATTTAAGGAGTATTACATTGTCTATTAAATACAATTTATTGCATTAACCTAGCATTTTTAGTTTCCGAGATTTTTAGGATGCTTTAAGTGACCCGGATTCATTGCTCTCGAGTGTATAATCCTTTTACCCTAATCGATGAAAAATATCGTTGGCCTGAACATATTTTTGGTTAAGCCCACAGTGTCAAGTAGGTCCTGTCTTGTTCCCTCCTTCCTTAATCTTCTAATTTTCCCCCGAGGCATTACGGTCCCAAGATTGTTTAGTTTCTCCCGTAATAATACCTACTCGTAGCTAGCTCAATACTTTTGAGGGTAAACGTTGAAGATACGTGATAAGAAAAGACAGAGTGGAGTCACTGATCCAGCGACTAAATCCCTAAAGGATTGAAGGGGTATTGAATTCGTGAGAAAACACTCATGAAATTGAGTTTGACGTCAGAGGATTTAGGCAGACATGTCTTGGATTCCAAATATTGTCGTGGTGTCCCGTGTCTGTGTCTAATATCTGAATGGAATACTTTTTTAAATTACTTATGAGGTCCCACTGTTGGGCCTAAGGTATCATAACCTCCTGTACTTTGTATGTTTTGACTTCTCTTACAACTTAATGTTCCCCCTGCTGGGACACAGGCCTCCTCTCTTTGAAAGGGAATGGGCTATAATCTACCACGATGTTTTCCTTCACCGTTTTGAGAGCAGCGGTGATAAAACAAATTAGGTACACAAAGTAATGTGCAGGCGCCTGGGTTCGAACCCACGACCTACTGTTCGTAAGTCGGGGCCGCCACCACTGGGCTACCGCTGCGCGCTACTCTCAAACACGTATTGGTGACTGTAAGTATATCAAACCAGTTTTGTAACAAATCCAATGTTGTTGCATTGGAATTTATTTATCCATTTAGGAGGTACCATATCACATTATCATCATCAGCCTAGTATTTTTCCCGACTATGTTGGGGTCGGCTTCCAGTCTAACTGGATGCAGTTAAGTACCAGTATTTCACATGAAGCGACTGCCTATCTGACCTAATATGCACATAGTACAATAACAAAATAATATAGACAAAAACTTTAAAATATTACATAAGAAACATCTTAGTACATCTCGTCTTAAAAAGAAAACACGATAGTGATTGAACAATTAATTATCTAAAGGCCTCCGCCTATTATAGCGTACCATGCTCGCGATAGTCACGACTGACATTCACCCTACAACCATTACGTCGTCTGCCTTGATAAATTATGTCCGGCGACACTTGTAGGTCAAACTGTATCGTGCTAATGTGAACGTGGGTTATTCTTTGATAAATCGTTTTGAATATTTTAAAATGATCGTTTTTGTTTGATTTATTTATTGTGTAAAATAAAGTTATTTTGTGTTGTCACGAGGGAAGGTTTTTGTTTCCTTTTTTATATTAATTTGCAAATCATTGTTATTATTTTACGATGTAACTGGTTTTGAACATAAGGGTTGCTAATGGGCTTTGGGTTGTTCGAAAGAGACACCGCAGCCTCGACACAAAGGGTTAAGAAGGAACATCGGTTGTTTTTAGTCAGTAGCAGTCTGACACTCCCTTTCGCTCTACCCAGAGCGGGAGGGGTTATTTGATGATCCCCCCTCCCCCCAAAAGGTTAACGTGCGTGTATAACCTTGGACGAGGCAAAAACAGTAAGAGTATGTAAGGATCGTAGCAGGTGGCATTCTGTGGCTTTTGCTTATCCCCATGGAAAAAAGGCGTGAGAATATGTATGTATATAAAGTTGTAGCAATGGTAGAACTTGCATTGATCATGCTAAATCGTTCCTATTTAATTTGGGACCAAATAAAAATGTTCGGAATTTATTTTCTTTTTACTGCCTCGTTGGTCTAGTGGTCACAAGAGCGACTGCTTTAGATGCACGGTCCGCTTCTTTGGTCAGGCAAAATGTTGTTGGGTTTTTCAATCAGATTTTTTTTTAGGTACACCACTGTCTGACCCCTCGGGGATAACAAGCGTGATATTATGTTAGGTGACATTCCCTATTAGCCCCAGTAACATAATTGAAGAGTGTCATAACCTGAATGACATGTTTTCTCCATAAAAGAAGCAATGATACTTCGCTGGCTATCACAAGTCTTCCGCGCGATCGCACACCGCTTTGTAAGCATTTTTCTCTCGAAAATATTATGAAGTGAAATCATGATGATTAATTTGAAGTTGATGGTTTGAGAAACTTGAGTTTTTTTAAATAGTTTTGCTTATGTACTTTTACTAGTAGCTCAGTTCTGGGCCCGCAAAACTTAGATTGCCATCGGCACGCTCAGAAGAATATTCTTTTCAACACTTTAATCATTTTTAGGTTTGCGTATTTTATGACGGCCTTGGAAAGGGTTGCCGCGTTCTGCAGAACCGGGATTTATTGTTCATGGTTAGAAATCGATAGGCCGCGTTAAGCTTTGGAAGTATAGTGCCTGTTTTTCCTCGTACGAGAAGACTTTTGTCCTATTGAGTGGGAATAGTTTCGTAATAATATTCTGTCCATAAAGTATTTTATTCAGTAATAAGAAACGATAGAAAGTAAGGATCGTAGCAGGTGGCGTTCTGTGGTTTCCGCCAAACCCTATGGGAAAAGACGTGGTTTATGAATGTATAAAGGCGCTTTCCTATTAGGTCAGCGCGGCTCCGTGAGGCCGAGCCGCGCGGCCGTACCTCGTGAGAGTGGACATGAGCGTACCCGTAGCAAACATAAATAACCTCCTTTGTACAAACGGGTAAAACACGAACTCATTACAACATTATTACAATCTGATACCTGTATAATCCACCGAAATTCTATCATAACGGCACCATCCGGTTATAATTTAATACGTTTTGCAGGATTATTAGTTAATCCTCGTACGAGGAAATTAATTAATATTACAGGAAAAGGAAGTTAAACTCTTATATGGGATAATAAGCGCTCAGAATATTCACAAATGTAGGCTACTGTTATTGTATATGGGAGGTTTATAAAAGTAATAATGTTCAATGAATGGTTAACATGGAGCTCCATATGGATATACTTAGGGATCATCGTTACGGGTTAGTGTGTTGCTACCATTATTAAAACCAACATGGTTATTTAGAAAATCTACCCTAATCTATTCTTAGTTCAAAGATCTAATATTTACGAGTACTATATGCTTTTATAACTGTCACTGTGTTAGTTGTTTTCGCGGGACCTTAGGACTAAGGATCGTTACCTATCTTGTGGAAGTGTTATCTTGGCTTAGTGCCTATGTCGGTCCTTGACGATTTTTGAGGCTTCCTGAGTGGATACAATGAAAGACTGAAGGGTCGGATCCGTACGCCGTTTGATCGGTCGTTCCTTGCTTTTTCCACTTAGGGCATAATACAACTTAGGGCTCTCTCTCGGGAATGTCAGCAGGGTTTCGTGTGGCTTAGAAGTTAGCCCCGCCGCAATATCATTGCGCTTTCGTAGTGAAACAAAACGTTTATGAGTCCGTAATATTTGTAATTTCCAATTACGGCTTCGTAGATCTTGAATAGAATCATCGAATTTGGTCCGAATTTTACAAACGGGTAAAAGAAAATCAAGCTTAAAGTGCATCGAGCCGATTGGTATATTTACCAGGAAAACTGAAATCGGAAGGACTAGTCACTGCACATGGTCGCTATTATAAATAAGTGTTATTAAAAGAAACTCTCCTTTTGACCTCAACCTCAGTCAGATAAATTCAAAGTGTGTATTCTATTTGCATCGTTACCATTTTACTCTCATACGTGAAGAACGATTCAGAATTAGATAAAAAAAATGAATGCGGTATACAACATTAGCAAATACAACATTAAGTTTATTTAAAAACCTTTAAAAGTCCGTCAGAAATATCTTCTGCTCGCGTAGCAAAGTCGAACAAAAACATCCAATCAGTCTAGAAAAGTCATTATAGTTTTTGCTATTTCTTTGAAGCACACAGCGAATAAAAAAAAAACGTTACAATCTTCACGAGGGCAAATGCTGCAATGGATACACTAGGACTGAATCTAATTCAAGGAAACATGCTGCTTTACCCCACAGACATTGATAAATTAAGATCCTTTTTCCTGTCTTGAAAAATCCATTTTTACTATGTAAAGCCAAACGCATACTACGGCCGTCTTGTAAAGTTGCATCAGAGTTCATAAGGAATAAATAAGGCTTCTTTATTTGAATTATAATATTGCTCTTGATTCGGATCCCGCCTGATGGAAAAAACCTGTTATACCAACAAAATGTTAGTAATCTGTGGCGTTATCGGAGCCTCAGTTGTCTGACCAGATAATAAAATGATTATTTATATTTTCTTTATCTATCTACTGTACGAGTGTTTGTCACTGAACTCCTCCTAAACGGCTGGACCGATTTGGGTGAAATTTTTTGTGTGTGTTCCAGTAGATTTACAATGTACGAGTGTTTGTCACTGAACTCCTCCTAAACGGCTGGACCGATTTGGGTGAAATTTTTTGTGTGTGTTCCAGTAGATTTACAATTGGAACTGGTAGGTGACGCTGCTGTTCAGGTAGGACGCCAGGTCCGTTAGTTTGTTTTTTTTTTTTAAACATGTAAAAAATAAGCCGTTTCAAATAAACCATGGTTTCATCATAATCATCAACCTATTCATGTTCTCACTGCTAGGACGCAAGCCTCCTTACTTTGAGAGATCATATCCGACCAATGCGGTCCATCCTAATCTGCGCTAGTCCTATCTGGTATCTTCGCAGCTTCGGCGTCAAACAAAGGTTTTTCCGCGATCTCTTCTGAGCCACTTACAGAAACTTCGCTCGGCTGCTCTTTGATGACATACTTAAATCCAGGCGCATATTGAATGGCGGTGTTAGATTATTTTTGGAGATTTCCTTTTATTTAACTTTTATACCGCCTAGCGTTGATTTTGATAACTTCCAGGCAAGAGACTGTTGGATTTTAGAAAGAGGAAAATGTAAGCGTGATTATATTAATAGTCAATTATTTTTAAATGTGTTTAAATTACATATATTACAAGAAAAACAGACCCTTGGGTCAATCGAAGATGATGTTGACATCATTCGGTTCGTGGATGAAGATTAACCTTCACTTATCGAGAAACCTCCAAAATATATATAGGCAGATAAAAGCGACGCCGATGATAGGTAACAAGGCAGCTTCTTCCTAAATCGACAAACAAACAGACAATCGGAAATATTCGTATTCCCTATAACCTACGTAAAGCCACATTCCAACATAAGACAGGCGACACCTCTTATTATGCGATAAGAGCGGATAGAATTCAATATCTGAACATACCGTGAGGTAGAACATTCTTATGCACGCAATAATGCCCCTTCTGATTGTTGAAGGTTATCCTTACTCATATTTTGAATACGAGAGTGAAAGATCTGTACGCATGTTACGTCTTCACGGTTAAACTGCTTAACAGATTTTTCAGAGTTAGATAATAGAGTAATTTGCAGTTTTGGGAACGACATAGGAATATTTTTTTAAGTAAGTAAGTAAGTAAGTAGATTTTATTTTGCAAATATGGGTACAGTACATGGTGGTTAACAAATAAGAGGTAGGTTCAGCCATATTTTACCAATCGGCATGCAAAAGACACAAGTAAATAAGCAAATACAAGTAGATACACTGAATATTTTTAACACAACTTATATAGATCACTGCAGCACAATTTATAGACCAACATAATAATAACATAGTAATAACTTTGACATCAAGTAATTATTAATTTGTTCCTATAAACCCATGCATGATTTTATATTTTGTTGATGCGGTCTATTATGTTTATATTTAGAATGGGGCTACAAACAATAGTGCACATCAATTATATGTAATGGTGGAATCTAGTAAGCCTTAATAGTTTTAAGATCAGATTCTGTAAACCAATATCCTGCAAAAAGATGGATTGGATTTGAATTAATAAATAATGAATTGGGAATTTAATTGGCCTTCTGATTTGTGTAGCTAGCACGACGTTCTACTTTACTATTTTAAAATCTCGTCAAATGTCGTTTTCGCCTTTAATTGGAGAAAATCTAAAATACACGTAGAAGAAATTGGGGTAAAAGCCAGTCTCGAATAAGCCATTTTGGGCGATACCTTCGCAATAAATGTAGATGCTCGATTTTTCATACAATAAATCGGCTTGTCTGTTTTCTGAAAAAATGTCGTCTTCGTGATTACAATTTGTCGATATTCAAATTGGGATGAGACTCACTGAACTCGATGTTTTTGGAAATAGAAGATTGCCAATAACATTGCCGTAATAATAAGTAGCTGAAACCGATCTCGTTTCAGTATTCTAATTTGGTTGAATAATGAATATTTTACGCTTACGAAGGCTTATTGCAAAATATTTCTTTAGATTTTAGTGTCTTTTTATCTTAATAATCTTCTCATTTATTTAATCGAGACTAATGACTAGATACTTCAGAAATTAGGATTCAAAGTTTTTTGTTATCTTTGGAGATTATTTTACAGATTCTATAGTTAGTAGTTGAAGTTTCTTATAACTTGAACTTTAATTGCGTGATAAAATCTTTTTGATCTTATAATTGCATTATATCTTGTCTGTGTTGTAAATAAGGGTGGGTTTGCCATTACGAATTGCTTATAAGCAAAGCAATTACCTAAACTTTGCTTGTAGCCTGTACTACTTGTTTTTGAACTTAATAATTAAAGTTAGAACACTTAGCAATCTGTTGATAATTTGTGGGCTATTGTGTTTAATTGTACTGTTGAGTTTGGGAACGTTAATCTTTGAGATTAACCTATATATTTCCATACTAGTTAACTTCTATTTAAAGGCACGGTATTAGTTGGTATATTGTTTTCGTAAGTAGTAAAACTTAGTAGTTAAACGAACTGAAAACATTGTGTTTATGGAAGTATTGAATTTACTATATTGAAAAAAGAGATTTTTAAGCAATTTTATAACGTTCCCGTGAAAAAGAAGGAGTCCGTGTGCTACCTTGGGTTTGTTTTAGAGAGGAATTTTTCATTCATTGAACATATAAAAACTGTCGGTGAAAAAGATAAAAAGAACTTTTATGCCTTAACGAGAATATCTAAATCTACGTGGGGTTTATTATTTGTAACTCTGAAGACGATCTATGGGGCTACTTACTTGGGGTGTATGTGCTACGGGGCACCAGTTTGGGCCGATAGGGCCACCATAGGAGCGGCACGACGTAAATTACTTCAAAGCCAGCGGTTGGCCTTGATTTTCTTGTGTAAAGCGTATAGGACGGTTAGTACTGAAGCCTTACCGGTACTGGCAGGGGTACTTCCAGTCGATCTTGAAGTGCAGCGCCGTGCTTCAATGTACTACTGCGCACGAGAGACCGCGGACGCAGACTTTTTAACACAACGTGACCGTACTAAAATAGCTAGATTACTTAAACCACAGACTGACGTCTGGGAGGATCTTTTGTCAGAATGGCAATGTAGGTGGGATAATTCCATCAAAGGCCGACACCTCCACCAGTTCTTTCCATCCGTTCGTGAGCGGCTGGCCAGGACATGGCTGGAGGTGGATCACTGTGTTGCCCAATTTCTCACTGGTCATGGTAACTTTAAGAGTAAATTATTTTCCTTCAAGCTTGTTGCGTCGCCTTTTTGTCAATGTTCTACATCTGACTGCGAATATGAACAATCTGCACATCACATTTTATGGGAGTGTAGTCTTTGGCAGAATGAACGTAATATTATAGTGTACAGGTTACATCCGGAGTTATTTACTATACGGACCTTGTAGAAACTAGAACAAATTTCCGTGCGTTCAAGCATTTTTGTCATACCTATTATTGGAATCAAATATAACAGCTCACAACTTAGGACCCAGTAATATTAATGACAACAATATACGTGGTGCTAGGCAACTGGGCTTATCCCAGTTGTATACGTCCCTGTGTGCCTACTGGCCTTGTTCATTTCTGTCTCCTGCTGATATGGAGGGAAGTGGAAATTTCTGTTTTTCCTACTCCTCCGCTATTCTTTTCTGATTAATTTCGTTGCGGGATGCAAGACAGTCAAATCATTTCTCTGGGACTTCGTCGAGCTTCATTGTCTCGGCGCTTTTCTTGTGGTTGCCACTGTTGATTCTGGCTTACAGAAGTTACAGTGGTTTGGGAATAGTAGGTAAATAGCTCATAGAGGTATTTAAAATAAAGTTATATCCTTAAATACCAATGATTTTTAAATTTGAAAAATCAGAGGTGCATGCATATTTATTAATACGTATTATGTATAGTATAATTATCACTAGCTTCGGTGGAGGAAAAACATCGTGGGGAAACCACATGTTGGTGTCCTTTTTCTTTCTAAGAGATACATATTTGTTGACGGCATATACGGATGGGGTTATTTGATGATCCCCCCCCCCCCCAAGACTCTAACCACGCGATAAAGAAGTGAGAACACACCTCTGTCGCATTCCCACTGGCCTGCACAGTCTGATAACTAAATCAACATTTAAATTTTATAATTAACATAATAAACAATATTCGTCTCGTCGATACCTCAAAGTTTTTTCAATTATCTCACGTAAACTTTGCCGGTTTACGCGAACTTAGAAATAAATCTTGTAGATTTATTTTTGAAGAGCTTTGAGGCCGTGAGACAAAGTTTTTATGAAAGTTTCAAGCCTCGTCCAGTAGCGGACTATACCAATTAATACATAAATTAATGCCTTTTTCCCACGGGGGAAGGTAGAAACCACAGAACGCCACTTTATACGATTGTCCCTCCAAACCTAAATACTAATGCTATATCATGAAAATATTATGAAACCAAATCATTTTAAAACAGTAATCATGGAGTTTCCTGCCAATTCTTCTCCATAGGAAACGACCAACCCGAACCGAGCATCTATGTGACAAAAAATATTTAGATTTTTTTGGTTTTGTTACGATTCCCACATACTTCTACCGGCTCGTCCACAATCAAATATCAATTGATGTTTGATTGAGAGTCTATTGATATGGTTCGATTTTTTAATTGAGAGCATGTCACATTTTTGTATGAAATAATTGACACAAACGCTACAGATCCTGTCAACATTGATCAAAACTATTTGACCGATATCATCAACACTGATCAATACGATCTGACCGATCTCATCAACACTTTATATTACTACACTGATCTATAGTGATAAACTTTTCTACCTAAGTTTATACTGTAGAATCATACACCCATTATGAATTTGAAAGTTTGCGAGTATTTGTTAGCCTTCACCCAAAAACTACTGAATGGATTTCGACAAAATCAGAGACTGAGCTTTTACGTTCGGAATGGGTTTCACTAAAATTAGAAGGCCCAAAATGACCACTTTAGAAGAAATATTCCTTTGTAAACATTTAACTAATTATCGCGGTATTCATAATATTTTGATATCCTATTATGATTCTGCAAAACTTGCCTTGTAGGCCTGAAGTGCAAAGACTTAACCACTGCCAATAACCGATATAAACAGAGGACTTTTGCCGCTTAAAATCAATGCTCATATTCACGGGAGAACAATACGATTTTATTTTAATTTACACCCGTGTTGTGGGATCCATTTCATTGGGAATACGAAAACAATTGTCTGTGAAAGCATTCCGGACCCGCTTTTATGTCCTATAGGAGTTTAAAATTCTGATTTAAAGGGATGGAGTGGACAAGTTTACGATTGCAATGAAACTGGAGGACGATGGCTGCTGTCATACTGTATAATCGTTTGTTAGGATATATTCATTCACCAGCTGGGAACACTGCCAATATTGGCACGTTTCGACAAGGGGACGATTTGTGGATTGGGAAGCAGTTAAATTGAATTGCAGTGTTTTATGCAGTGTCACGATTAGCAGGGCGATCGGACTTGTGTTTTCTATATTATTTGAGCAGCTTTAAAGATGGTGGCCGGCTATTATATGGGAGGGAACATTGTGGGTCACTGATCCTTTACAAAAATACCGCGGGTCATAGATGAACTGACTTTTGAGTTTTCTATCAGTAATAACGAGCACGGAAAAGTCAAAAATATATTGACTTGACATAAACAATTACAGTATGATAATTTCATATGTGCAGTTCAAAGTGGTGCTACTTTTCATGAAAAGCGCATCGCTAGTTCAAAGATAGGATATTTATTTTAGATCTGTGATTTCACGCCTGCACAGATAAATTGGTTGAAGTGTAAGCTTCCATAAAAAACTGCTGAGTGACGTTTTAGGAATTTCGAGAGCACAGTTGTAAGTAAGAAGTAGAAGATTTTTGTAAATGGTATCTGTGCTACCTATTCGAAAGTCTCTTTGCACTGTCCCGAACTATTACTAATTCATTTTGTTATAAGTCCTGCACCTTTTCTTTTCGGAGCGCCCTACAATGTTTGAGTATTGTCCGGTGAATATTTTAGTGGCACTCAAAATACGTTTGTCGGACGGCGGACGGATGACAGATGGTAAACCGATCGAAGCTTCCAGAATACAAGGGGCTATAAATTTATTATATGGAGGACAACGCGGCAACGTGAGGTATGTCTCCTTACTCTGGTGGTGAATTTAAAGGATTGTATTTTGAGTATTGTAAATACCCAGGACTTGAACAGTGTGTGGCGAGATATTAGGGACTGTCTTGTTTTTGACGACACAGTCAGCGCAGTGGTTAAGCAATTAAGTCTTCGAATCATTTTTTTTTAAATTTTATTTATGAGATGATCATAATTTTCATAACACTTTCACTTTCATAAGTTTTTATTTTTTTTCCATTCTGCGCTACGCCTCGCGCGGGTTCGATCCCCGGACGGCACAAATATTTGTAGGTCCTACAGATAGTTGTTCCGGCTCTGACTGTTAGTGTATGTGAGTTCAAATGTTTGTAAACTTCCCCACGATATACTACACGATACGAAAAATGCACAGAGTGGGGCAAGTTTAAGAAAAATGTTTGTATCTCACCACCTGATTTCCTTGAATGACTTTAGTTTTTGACATTGATCTTTAGAAAGGCACTGCCACTCATAACATGGCGATTCTATATACGCACATTTTTTTTAAGCCTCGGTAAACCATATTAATGGCCGGCTTATGTACTCCTTTTACGGTCAAATATGTTTTTGTAAAGGTACACCAACCGAAGCAGGTGTATTGTCGGACCGCAATTTATCGAAGAAGCTATTTAATCCCTTGGGATAAGAGGGAGTAATAAAATATGTTGGTAGCAATATTAGAACCGAGCTTGTGAACCATGTTTGATAAATACACAACATACAAAGTGGAAGGGATATCGATGCACAAATGGTTACCATGTATTCAGTGGTATCATTTTGAATGCTCAAATAGAAATTTTTCATCGTAAATTTGAAATATTCTGCTGTTTCCTCGCAATATTTACTTGATCTAGAAAAAATATAGCCTGTTTGTGTCTTCTTGTCTCCTTCCGAACCTCTCTATCCTGTGCAATATCTAGCCACGTTTGCTCCTCAAACACGTACAAATCGTTGCACCACCTTGACTGCGGTCTAGTTTTTTTTAACTGTCGATAAAAATGTATAATTATCTAGATGGGTTATGAATAGTGTAAATTTTTTTTTGGGTGTGGGTAATATCAAGTAGACCCTCCCGTTCTGGGCAGAGCGAAAGGGAGTGTCAGAGTTCTACTGACTAAAAACCAACCATGTTTTTCTTAGCCCTTGTGTCGAGGCCGCGGTATCTCTTACAAACAAGCCGCAGCCCCGACGGGAAGAATGGTGAATACGTGGTAATAGTGTGTTTAAAAATCATCGTTTAGATGTCATCCACCTTGGAGTGAAAATGTGGTACTGTTCCACATACAATGGTGTGTTTAAAAATCCTGTGTTACTCTTGTCATCGAGGTACTAATGACGTTACCATGCTGAGATGGGAACCTTTTGGGCTTTTGGTAGTCTAGTGTAATGTGTCTTGGTTACTTTAAGTGTTTCTTTTATCTATGTTTTTTTATAGTCCGGTGCGACACAAAATAATACTTTTTCTTTCTTTTCTATTGAAAGTGCTCGTACTCTAACTCTGAGCCGAGTCAATTTAGTGAAACCATCGTCACAGAGAAAAGCCCTTTAGTTACGAAATCTATAGCTTTAATTAAACGATTCACAAGACAGGAAGATATAAACCCAATTGTTTATGTTTACATATTAAGCCCCTAAACAATAGGAGTGATAAATACACATAGCTGAACTGTCAACATAATAAATGCTCGCACAAATGTCGCACGTGTTATCTTACAGATTGCGGTGGTTTCACTAACACTCACGATTAATTTGTAGCAAACGTGTTCCTATGCTAATTGTTTGGTGAACTCATTTTCTTGTGACTGTGGTTTAAGTAAAGGTGTCATGAAAACGTGTGGGACTAAAATACGTACTAGTATTTAGTTTGCGTATTCTACATCTGCCAGGCTTTTATCCAACTCTGCTGAATCGGACATGACTGGAAGGTGACTTCAATGGCTTCCAGTGTAATCGAATGCAGCAATATACTAGTATTATACAGTCATGTATGAATATTTGTTTGCCCTCTAGAATAGACTGAACAACACTGGTTTTCTGACTTAACGGATTCTCAAATGCCTGTCGGGGCCATCGCTTTAATGCACTTTCCGAGGTAAATAAAATGAAATTCATTATTTGTGAACAGGATGTCTGATATGTAATGGATGGTCATCTATCCACGAACAGACCAGCGACCTCGTCAAGTGTAGGTTATTTAGCGAGTCCACAAGTATTTTTCTTGAGGTACAAAGTGAGAGACGAGTTAGTGTGTCTGTAAAAATACTTGATTTATTTCAGCAAATCGCTCTGAATTTAGGATTGCGAAAGAATGCTATAGCGAGTGAAATTTTATAAGCGATGTGCCCTTGGACTGAATTTTGCAGTAAATGGTTAACTGGACCAAAGGTTCGACAATTTACGTCGTACACAAAAATAAACAAGGCTTTTTCGCAGTTTTGGGCAGTTTGGGCAGGCACTTTTGAGTCATTTTGACAGCCGTACGTGTAAGTACGTGTATTTTAAAGCAAATACAAATTCTGTTCGTATAATTAAATCCTATCTCCTTCGTATCCATTACTTTTAATCACTTTGCATGTTTTGAATTGCATTGTATTGTTTGGTTTCTATTTTATTATTTCAATTCATCTTTTCGTGTTAAAGAATTCCATTTTCGAGTAGAACGAACATTGACCAAAGCCCAGAGTTTTGGTCAAATTTTGATAGCTTTAGCCACAACTAACGGTACCATGTGGCTTTGGACAGTATTTGATTCATTTTCTTTTACAATTAAAAATAGAAAAATGAAAGTTTAAAAAAGTAGGCATATAAAAAAAACTTTTACAAAAATACACATAGGCCACAGCACTAGTTCGAAAAGCATCGTTTTTCCGATGCACTATCGTCTCTGCCTACACCCTAAACACTTAGTTAAGCATGCTGATAGCTTATTAAACTTAGTGCTAAAGTGCACAGCTAAGGGTTCAACGCTATCTGGAGACGTGCACACATCCGTATGCGAGCTTGTTTGCCTTTCTAAGATGGGTTTACACTTATGTAGCGTGAAGACAGGATTCTGTTGAACTTTGACATACTACTTTAGTAGTTTGTAGAAATTTAAAGTACAATTGTTTTTTGTAGTGTTACATTTCGTCACGTTCATGATAAACTATATAAACTATATTAGAGTTTTGTCATCTACCTAACCGTTTCTCAACTATGTTGGGATCGGCTTCCAGTATATCCATGCAGCTAAATACCAGTATTTTACATGGAGCAACTGCCTCCGCAACCCTAAGGTAAGGTCGGTTCTCAGACTTGGTGCCATTGAGTACCTGTTACGACTGTCAAAGATTAGATTCCGAGGCACGGAGGAAACTCGGTATGTAATCGGTGGTCCCACATCCACACACCAACCTATTGATCGGAACAGCTGTTATTATCTAGCCTTGATATTATTATTGTATAAGGTGGTTGCTTACAATAGCATGCCTAGTGGAATAGCCTTGTTAGGTGGTCAACTATTAGCAATTATGTCGGTTATTGCGATCGATGTCGGTTATCGCGACCATAAGTAATCTTTTCACCCCCCCCTTTCAACCCCTTACAACCCGTTTTTTACATTAAAGAGTAGCCTATATCCTTTCTCAGGCTTCAGTCTATCTGTGTACCAAATTTTATTTAAATCGGTTCAGTAGTTTTGGCATGAAAGCGCGACAGACATACAGACAGATAGTTACTTTTGCATTTATAACATTACAAACATACATAACATCACGCCTGTTATCCCCGAATGGTTAGGACAGAGGTGTACCTATTAGTACACCCACATATCGCCAGTTATTTTTAAGTTCCATTTAATAGGGGGCAATATTAACATAAGTATATAAGTAAGGAGTAAATATAAGGAATTAAATGAAAAAGTAATGCCCAGTCAAAGAAAACTTGTAAAAAAAAAACAAATGCCCACGCAATAACTGGCGCTGTAATCAACCACATAATAGATCTCTCCTCTCGCCTACTTGATCTACGCTGTGCCAGACAGGTTCCATAATTGTGCCTGATAATGATTTCCCTATCAACTATATACCTAAAGAATTAAGGATTTTAATTTATTTTAACGATTCTATTCGAGTTACAAAAATAGAACTTTTCACATTCCATGTCCTTCAAATAAGGTGAGTGGGTATGTTCGTAACCTTGCCGTAAATATAACAGAGGTCTATATAGCTACATATATAGATGTTAGTAGGTCATCGGCTTTGTCCTCATTTCAATTATGACCAGTTATATCATATTTAGCCCATGCATGCGGATGCCCCTCAAGTTAAAGGCTGTAAAATATACAAGTCCGTGATTAGACCTGTCGGAATGCTGCGCTGTGAAGAAGATGTATGAAAAAAGATTGCATGTAGCTGAGATGAGAATGTTGAGGTGGATGTGTGATGTGACAAGAACGGATAAGGTAAGGAACGAGTATATTAGAGCAAGGTTTAAACGTTGCGCCAGTTACAGAAAAGTATGAAGGAAATGTAATCTCGTGGTATGACATGTTATGAGGAGGGACGAATCGCTTGTGACTTAAAAGGTGATGGATATAAATGTTGATGGATGGAGAGGGAGAGGAAGGCCAAAGAAAAGAGGGATGGATTGTGTGAGGAATGATATGAAAGAGATAAGATTTAATGCCACTGTGACGTCTAACAGGGAAGAATGGAAGAAAAGAACGTGTTGCGCCGACCCCCCCCCCCCCCAAATAGAATGCGATAAGGGCAGGAAGCTGGTGATGATATAATAGGTCTTTACCTATCAAATTGCCGTTTTGTATGAAAAAATTTAAACGAATTTTTTTCATGTATTTTTTATTTGTATTAATCGAAGTAATCACCCATGCAATCAATGCATCTTTGCCGGCGCAGTGGCAGTTTATTGATGCCCTTCTTAAAGAAATCAGCTGGTCGGGAGGCAACAAATTCTTCAAAGGCATTTTGTACTGCCTCTCGGGTATTGAATTTTTTTCCCGCCAAGAAGTTATCCAAATTCTGGAAAAAGTAGTAGTCTGTAGGCGCAAGGTCTGGTGAGTAGGGCGGATGACGGAGAGCTTCCGACCCCAGTTCTTGCAACTTGGAGACCGTCTGCTGTGCAGTATGAGGTCGCGCGTTGTCGTGCAGGAGCAGCGGAGACGAGCGATCGACCAATGCTGGTTGGAGATGTGCCAGCTTCTCCATCATTGTGTTCAGTTCTTCACAGTACACATCTGCAGTAATGCTCACCCCGTTTGGTAAGAAGCTGTGATGAATCACACCGGCGCTAGACCACCAAACAGTGACCATCACTTTTCTAGGGGTAAGTTTTCGTTTAGGGCATTGTTTAGGTGCTGAACCAGGATCCAACCAACTTGCTGAGCGCTTGCGGTTATCAAACAGAATCCATTTTTCATCGCAGGTAACAATGCGGTTCAAAATTCCTTCATTTGTGTGTCTGTTGAGCAGTGCAAGGCACGTCTCGACGCGTACTTCGCGCTGGCGATCATTGAGTTCGTGGGGCACCCATTTGTCAAGCTTTTTTACCTTGTCAATTTGAAGCAAATGGACCAATATTGTTTTGACGCTAACGTCGAAAGCTGCTGCTAATTCAGCCGTAGATTGTGTATCATCAGCTTCCACAATCGCCTTTAATTCGTAATTGTCGACCAAAGTCTTCGGACGACCGCGAGGTTCATTTTTCAGGTCGAAATTTCCAGAACGGAAGCGAGCAAACCAATAACAGGTGGTGCGTTGGTTTGTAGTGTTAGCTCCGTAAACGTCGTTGATGTTGCGTGCCGCTTGTGCCGCGTTGCTGCCACGACGGTACTCATATTCCATAATTACTCGAATTTTTAACGTATCCATGATGACGAAAAAGATTGAAATGCGATGAAAATGTAACACTAATCAATAAACACATGACTACTTTTGGAAAAAAAAACCATGTTTTTAAAATAAAATTAATTTGAAATTAGAATTCTTAGCCAAACAAAAATTATTTTGATTTGAAATGGCCAGTACTGCAGAACGGCAATTTCATAGGTAAAGACCTAATATTTTATTCCAGTACTTAAATAATTGAAACTGTTGTGTTATTTTATTCGGCAGGTTAGAACCGTAATGAATAATTAATTTTCGTTTAACGAGTGGGATTCTGTTAAACAGTATTTTATTTAGGTAAATAGGCTATTATTTTGATCCTAAATATGAATAATGTTCCATTAATAACTAAAAGGTAAACATTTATACGTTTTAATGAACAAAATAGTGTTATTACCTACTTAGCATTATAACTCATTATGAATGTAAATTACCTTATTTAAATTGCCATGGTATTATCTGGCTGCCATATGGTGTTATTACCGGGATGGGACTAAGTGCTAAAGCCTACACCTTCTAAGTTGGAGTAAACACATGTACGAATGAGTGGCGTGGCCAACAATACGGCAAGCCTTTAGGGCTCCTGAAAGGGCTGCGGGTTGTATTGCCGGGGCTGCGGGTTGTTAGAGAGAGATAACGCGGCCCCGGACACTATAAAAGGCTAAGAAGGAACATGGGTGGTTTTTAGTCAGTAGAAGTCTGACACTCCCTTTCACTCCGCCCAGATGGGGAGGAGTCATTTGATGAATTCCCACCTTTGAAAAACAGGCTCTAGGGCAAGCAGACTGTTCCGAAACCCTAAAATCATGAACAGTAGTAGCTTATAATGTAAACCAAGCTTAAAGGCTTGTATGAAGGTATTGTCACTATTCGTAATAAGAATAGTCATACATATATAAGGGTCCCAAGGGTAAAGGTCCAAGTGCTGGGACAAAGACAGTTACAAAATAAAAAAACAGTAGTTAAAAAACCCGACTGAAAATCTGAAAGCAAAAAACAAACACATTTTTAATTAAACAAAACTTGGAAGCAGGCGAATGTGCTTGTTTTTTGCTTTTCAGTTTTTCACACGGGTTTTTTAGTTTTTAACCACTTTTTTATTTGTCTCTTTGAATTTCTTTTTAACATATAAGTATTATATATATTTGTAATCTCCTTTGAAAACCCTTTATGTTGATACTGAAAAATAGTACCTACTTCTTCTCGATGGTGCTGAAAAAAAAAATGTAATTCCGCAATATGGCCCCCAAAATACGCCATTTTTCTTTATGTTTAATGTCGAGTCTAACGACGTATATTTTATTCGGATCCCTTCATCCGTTCAGGAGTTATGAGAGAACAAATAACACGGACAAACATATACACGTCAAACACATAACCTATATAGGCTTCACCGCAGTCGGGTAATTGTGATTCCATCGAAAATTCCTCGTGTTGATTAGGATAAGTGTGTTACTTTGACGACACGGTTGGCGCAGTGGTTGAGCGATTGACTGCTGCGCAGCATGTCGCGGGTTCGATTCCTGCACGGAACAAATATTTGTACGACCTACAAGTATTTGTTCCGAGTCTGGGTGTTTTTCTATCTATAATATGTATGTATTTACAAAAAAAAAAAATGTATATAAGTAGTTTATCAGCCATCTCGTTACCATAACACAAGCATTAGGTTGCTTAGCTTGGGACTAGATGGCGTTGTGTGAAATGTCCAAGGATATTTATTTATTATTTATTTACTTTCATCGCGTTATTAAGACTATATTTTTAATTTCATATAAAATTACCCTCTTTTTGACCGCAATCTTGTTGTGAGGGCAGAGATGAGGTTGGCAATGGAACGAGCTAACCCAGAAAAAGTTAACTAACTAATATTAGTCGCCTTACATTGTGTAGGACTAGAAAACATAAAACCAAAAAAACCAAGGACGTGCGCGTTTAAAAAAATATCTGCAACTCGCTTCTCGCTCTGCGTAGAAGTCGAAAATGGTTCTAATAGGATTTTTCGACATCGTGCCTCGTTTTGGGGTAGTCTCGCCGGTTATTGTGTAAGCCTTCAGACTTTTGCGGCTAAGGCAACCCGTACTGCTGTAGGCTTTGTCCTCCTAATGCAGGTTCTCCTATTGTGACCACACATTTACTGTAGATTTCATCTGCTAGATGTTCATCTATAATGCCGGACAGCCTTTCCACTTGTCGCTTGTAGTCTTCTGATAGGCTGTTTCTGTATATCACAGAAGGAATTAGTGCGTCAGTAGTCTGATAGAATAGTTACCAGAATTATAGAAAAAGTTCACAAAAAAGTTGCCCTTTAAATGACGAATGAATAAGGATCTTCATTTGGATTTGGTATCTCAGCACATTCATGTTCATCCACCATGTCAATCGAAATGTGGTTAACAATCCAGAATATGTGTGTGCATAAGACCTTTGATTAGAAGTGCCGTTATTTTCTTAACTTTGAGGTGAAAAATCCTGGTTATTATGTCGTGTCTATCATATATTTTTCGTCCAGACAAAAGCTTCTCCGTGATTTCATCCCATCGAGGATTGCAAGTAAATGTTATAAAGAGAGCGGGACGACCGTAGCACATACCTCATGTCGCCTTGTGTCCGCTCATGCATACTGTATGAGCGGGGAGCTACTGGGGAGTAGAAGAAGGCGGCACTACCTTTTGACCCAGCTGATCAGCATCATCGTCCTATCTCCTTTTCGCATCTTGCAAGTATAAATAACTGTCCGCACTAAGCTGCGCCCGATTGTTCCAATTCCAAATTAATTTGGACCAAGGAATCACCTCGTCCCATACAAACTTTGCCCCTCTGTTTCACCCCCTTAGGGGTAGAATTTCCCGTCCGTCCGTCTTACGACGACGTCAGGCCGTGTAGACGGCGCGTTCGTGTTCCACGCGCGCCTCAAAGAGATGTCAGCAACATGGGAGGGACCCGCAAGGGCCGACGCCCGCCGAAGTCTGACACTCCCTTTCGCTCTGCCCAAGAGCGGGAGGGGTTATTTGATGATTTTCCACCCGCCTTAACAAAAAAAGGGGTAGAATTTCGGAAAATCCTTTCTTACCGGATGCTTACGTCATACAAAGAACACACCCTCCAAGTTTCAAGTCTCTACGATCAGCGGTTTAGGCTGTGCGTTGATCCGTCAGTCATTCAGGACAAAGCATTGTTTGTATGTATAGATATAGATGAGGGGAGACAATTGAGGGAAAGTACGCGCAGGAAGGACTTTAAAAATAAAATAAAACCCCAACTTGATATTGTGTAACATAGTCCTCAATATCAAGCGGTGGAGACTTTTATAGGTTGCCGTTGTACTTAAAAACTAAACTTTACAAAATTTCATTAATTTAATTAAGGCGAGACTCAACGCATTTCTATTGGACAAATGTTTGTATTCGGTAGAAGACGACATATTCACATTTTATTTTTAATTGTTTGATTTCTTAATTCGTAATGTTATTGTTTTTTTTTTATGTTTGTACCTATAATTTACAATGAACATGTTTTTACGATTTTGTTACTTTTAGATAAACTTATAGATATATGATTTTAAACACAATGTGAATTGTCACTTGAATAAATTGAATAGAAAAAAAAACGTGCCAAAAAGATACAGTGTGATTCTTTATAATGTGCACATATCGAAATGAGGGAATCTATGCTTAATTTTATCGATGGAAAAAATATTTAAAAAAATCTAAATATTTTTTAATATTTTTTATGGAATTTTCAAAAAAGTTGTCCGCTGTTGTGACCCCAATGTAAACAAAACGGTGTAACTTTTAAACTAAATTATCTATCGCGATGAAACAATTTTATGTAAAAAGTTATGAAAAAAAAAAGTTTTTTTGATCAAAAAACGTGTTTATTTTCAATTGAGGGTAGTTTTTTTCCACAATTTTCTTTTTACGAGGACGCCTAATTGCTTCCAATCATTATGGAGTTTGTTTCATCGCGATAGATAATTTAGTTTAAAAGTTACACCGTTTTGTTTACACTGGGGTCACAGTAGCAGACAAATTTTTTAAAAATTCCATATAAAATAATAAAAAATATTTAGATTTTTTTTAATAATTTTTCCGTCGATAAAATTAAGCATAGATTCCCCCATTTCGATATGTGCACATTATAAAGAATCACACTGTATGTCAAAATAATAACAGATTAAAAAGAATCATGCTTTTGCCACCTTTTGACAACTTATAAGTGGCATGTCATCGTCATCAATATATTAACGCCCTGATTGTTCTGGATCAGGATTAGTACTAGCAGTAATAAAGCTGTGCTTATTTATTTTTATTGCATACAATTTTTAAGTTGTGTTATGTTATGTAGGCTTGCTTCACGTTTTGATGCAAACTTGAAGTGCAGCAAGTATCAGTGTAAACAAATAAACCACGATAACGTCTGTCAATTAGCAGTTTAACAAAACATTCAAAAATCAAACGATCACGATCTTAATAACTGACCATTCTGATACGATTTCATTAGTAAACCCTCTAAATGCTAATAAAAACTTTAGCGATAAAACCTTATTGCTAAAATACACTTGTAGATTTAATTTCAGTGCCGATACAACCGAGGTAAATCTATTTTGTTCTCCAATACGCCTTAAAAGGAATTTTTTCGACAAAAGACTACTCAACGTACACCAAATTAGATTCCGTACATATTGTTTTCCACGTATTCGATAAAGATGAATTATTATTGATCCAAGTAATAAGCTTAGGGTGGTAATAAGTCTGTTGAAGAACATTTTTTTTTCTGTGTTGATAATAAATAATGTACCTAACATTTCGCTTATAATCCCGGAATGGTTAAGCAGAGGTGTACCCATTAGTATACCCACATTTTGCTACTTA
Organism: Diarsia rubi; assembly: GCA_932274075.1. Lineage (NCBI taxonomy): Eukaryota > Metazoa > Arthropoda > Insecta > Lepidoptera > Noctuidae > Diarsia > Diarsia rubi. The sequence goes on along the minus strand of OW026417.1, from coordinate 17,654,274 downwards.
TGTTTGTTTGTTTTACTTGTGTTTGTTGTCTTGTTTTATGTTTGTCCCATGTAATATTCATTGCCATCAACAGGACACAAATCCAGACTCTGTGTCTGCTACTGATATTCCTGATAGGAACCTCAAATAACACTTTTCCCGATCCGGGAATCAAACTGAGAATCTCATGCACTGCAGTCACGCTTGCGACCACAAGACCAATGACACAGTCAGTTCTTCACACTAATATTATAAAGGTGAAAGTTTGTGAGTGTGTGAGTGTGTGTGTTTGTTATTTCTTCACGCAAAAACTACTGAACGGATTTAGATACAATTTAGTACACAGATAGTTTATAACCTGGATTAACACATAGGATAGTTTCTATCCCGATTTAATCTTTCCGTGGGATAATTTTCGAGTTGTAGTGGGTGAAGCCGCTTTCAACAGCTAGTAAAATATAAAATACTAGCGGACGCTACGCGGTGTCGCCCGCGTAGGTTCCGTTCCCGTGAAAATACAGGGATAAACGTAGCCTAAGTTACTCAGGGTGAATGTAGCTTTCTAATTATACTGAAAGAATTTTTCAAATCGGCGCAGTAATTTTTAAGTTTACTCATTATAAGCATACACACACAAAAATACAAGTCTTTGCTCTCTATAATATTAGTGTAGACTATTTTTAGACTACCCGTTTCATTTTAAAAGTATTTTAACAAAACCTAAACTACACAATTGAACAGTAAAACTGACACTAGCATGCGGGCTTTTATTATATTTGACAATCGTCATCTCGAATAGGGTTGGCTTTGAGCCCTAGTACTTGACATCAAATTTCAGTATTTTATGAAATAATAAAGAGTTTTAGGTCAAAGTTACGATAACATAATGTTGATATGGGTTTAGGAGAGAAAGGCTGAAGTTTTATTCGGCCATTTAGTTTATACGGTATTTGAATTTAACGAATTTAATGCCTACTAAAATCCTTAAAGTTTATAGTAAAGGTACTTAAGTCTTTCTGTTATGACTAGACATCGGATGCTTTTTACCTAAGAGTGTTGTATAGGCCTAAAATGTGGGTGTACTATTTTAGGTACACCTCTGCCTATCCCTTCGTGGATTACAGGCGTGATGTTATGTTATGTTTGCGTGTCGATCCAATATGGAGCGCGAGTTTAAGTATCAAAATATCCATTGTTATAAGCTCAGTTGAATTCTCCTCTGTATTCAATTTAAAAATTGGTTATTAATTAAGTTATTTTTTTTTCCACTTGCCTCCGGACCATCTCGCCATATTTTTTTCACCGTTAAGTCGTTTTCACCTAACGAAAACACTACCTTTAAGTGTAAGCACTTCATAGTGTAAATTACTTCGCGTAGGCGTGAAAGTAAGTTCTCAAACTATGCCAACAAACTACACGTTGAAAGTTTCTTGAACGAGTTTCTTTTTCATTGCTCCACTTTGAAGTTGTAATATATTCAAAAGTCTGGAAGAAATTCTTTAATAAAGGATTTGTTGGAATTTTGATTCTTTATTAATATTGCTTAAACTGTTATTTGAGTATGTATTAACTTAGTTAAAGGACGCGTAAGGCACGAAACGTAGCAAAGCCTACGGAACGTACCATAGCCTACGAAGTGTAGAACACGGAGCGTAGCACAATCTACACAGCGTAGCACAGCCTACGCAACGTAGCACAGCCGACACAGGTTAGGTTACACAACGCGCATCATAGCCTCCGTTTGGCAGCTTTCATTTATAAATCAACATTCTAATATTGACCTTTAATTGCTAGCAGTCTAAGTATCAATATTTTATTTGGCCTATTGACTGGCCTGTTGGTCTAGTGGTTAGTGACCCTAACTGCTATGCCGGAGGTCGTGGGTTCGATTCCCACCCAGGACAAATGTTTGTGTGATGAGCACGATCATTTGTTCTGTGTCTGGGTGTAATTTATCTATAATATGTATGTATTTAGAAATATATAAGTATGTTTATCAGTTGTCTAGTACCCATAACACAAGCTCTGCTTAGCTTGGGACTAGATGGCGTTGTGTGATAGTTGTGGAATATTATTATTATTATTATTATTATTTAGGACAACAGTTTGTCAGTACACATTAAAATACAAACATATTCTAAGTAAACAACGAGTATTTGTGTTTTAAGCACACGCGTCGTCATTAATGAATAGATTGTAATACGTCAAGGTGACATATTTCCCCAAGTTGCGTGTTGGTCGATGTCATGATATGTCACTGGGTTATTTGTGTTAATTAAGCTTTGCGATGCGTAGGCCGAATTAAGGTACCTACAGTTGACAAGGCAATGGATAACGCAAACTTTGCGGGTGCAAATAGCCACTAAGGTGAAGGAGTGAGGCAAACTGACCACACCGTAGTAGGCGCGGGCCTGAGGACGGTGAGAAATGGGCGTCCGTCCGTCCTTTGACGACGATAGGTCGTGTCGACGGCGCGTTCGTGTTCCACGCGCATCTCAAAGAGATGTCAGCAAAATTGTAGGGCTAGTAGGCCAAGGCCGACGCCTGCAGGGGCTGTAGGTTGTTCAAAAGATATACCGCGGCCCCGAACTCAAAGTGCTAAAAAGGAACGTGGGTGGTTTTTAGTCAGTAGAAGTCTATCACTACCTTTCGCTAAGCTTAGAGCGGGGTCATTTCTTAATAAAAACTAAAGTTATCAGTTCAACTGACCAGTGTTACTCGGACTGTTGATTTCAAATGCAACTTTGACGGCAACGGGTCTCTTCTTATTAATTTTCACGAAAGTCGTTTGTCGAACAAGAAATGCGGTCTTCTATATCGATTTGTTACTGTCAGCCAGTGACGACACTGCGTCTATCAGAAATTACACTGAAACATCCAATTCTGTGAATTAATGTCACTATCAAAGGCCTTTGACTTGTTTACAGTATCGTGTGTTAAGTGAAAATACATACGTTTGTTTTGGAAACGAAAAGTTTATTTACAACTCATTACTCAGGCAACCATTTTTATGCAACAGATAAGAATTTAAACGAATTCTAACGTTTGACAGCAACAACTTCAAGCAATTACTAAACTACAGAATAAATATCTTAACCTTTTACTCAAATAATCACTTTGATTTGTTCATACGGGTCTAAGATGTTCAAGAGTCTTTGTCTGTTAAAGAGAGTATAAATAAACGAATACTATAATTACAGAATTTTCATTTTATTGAAATATTTCTTTACATCAATTCTATGAAGGTTTGTAAAGCTTGTAGTAGCTGGAATACTCCTCCAACGGTAGTATAAATATAATATTATTATTACTGACTATAGCAATTAATTAACATTTATTCAAAGAACTGCTTTTATTATCATTCTGAGAGACAAAGATATCGTATTGAAAAGGACTCCCTGAGCGCAACCGTCAAAGAATATAGACAAGTTTTGAAAAAATACAACCCTTAAAGGGACGTTTATTTTATTCAAAGATAGTATTGTGTACTGAAACATCTTAACCCTTAATTACTCGCGTCCATATCCACTTACGCTCGCGTGGGGAATATATAACCCCAATTTTAAAGGTACAGTAAAACATATTTTTAATGACTTACTTTTATTTTTATTATAAAAATTAGAAAAAGACAACATTGTTCTAAATTGTAATAGTATCCTAATCAACATTGTTATAAACTTTTAAAGATATGAAACTTTAAATTTAGGAACTTTTTATTCAATACATTTATCACATATCATAGTGGAATGGTCGTGACAAACTTGCTGGTGGCATTTGCGTACTCGCGTGGGGCAATATACAGGGTGTAAATTAACCCTTCACACATCCGTGAACCAAGCGCAAAAAAAAAAAAAATTGCCTTATGCAAAATTTTTGCTGGGAAACGACTTTTTTTTTTGGGGTCAAAAATCACATTTTACGGTAAAACTCAATGTTGCACTCTTGAAACATTGTGCTAGTGGGTGCTTTGAATAGTGAAGGGGCCATAGAAGTAATTTAAGTAAAGTTATAACCTGAAAAACCCGTATTTACAAAAACAGCTGACAAAATTTTGGAACTTCGACCCCCAATATCTCCGTAACTAGGGGGTTCCCAGGTATGGACTAGACCAAAAAAATGATAGCAGTGGTGGGGAGAATAAGTTAGTGTTCTTCATTTGCGTTAAGGGTACTTTTACACCCTTTATACCCCAGACGCGATTTCCTGACACGCTCGCGACTGATTCGCGGCGGGGGTAGGTATTTAGGCAGCTACTAAGAACGGCATGGAGGTAGCTTTAAAAACGCGCACGCGAGTAATGAAAGGTTGAATATGGAAAATTGAAAACAATCAATGTCTAATTTCACTTCCTCCGAGTAGTTAGCTAGTTTTCAGGTGAACAGAACGGGCCTTACAGGAATCAACATCAGGATTTAGAAAATGGTTTGACAAGTTATCCATCTTGCTTTACAGGAAAATTATAATCATTTATGAAAAAACTCAAAGATTCATTTTTATTCTAACTGCCGCACTCAGAGAGCTTTAATGATTAGTTAGGCCATCACTAAGTAAAGGTTTTAACAGTTTTGTTATACAAAATTATGTCAAATCTTTACTAAGTGACGGCTTAAGTAATAATCAAATGTCTCTGAGTACCGCAGTAAGTTTGTTTTTTAATAAAAAAAATAAACAATTAAATCAATCTGTTTTAAGGTTTAACGGTTTTTATCCTACAACTTGGGATGCGTCATCCCGCGATTTGGCGCAGTCGAAATTTCGAAATCTCACAATATTTGTAAATCACGAAACATATCCCATAAGTTTACACGGACCTCTCATTTGTAAGGAAAATCTATTCAAAGCGAGGTCATGTTGCACTGGAAATGCATGGCTATGTCGCTGTGTGTACCTACATACATAGGCATATTGTAGTCACAATAAAAAGGTTTTGTATTCTTGTTAGTACATATATGCACGTCGATATTAAAGAAAGAAACGAGACACACTAACAAAAGCAAAACATATTAATATAAGAAGAAAGGAAAACAATAGTAATAAAGTTACAACAAAGACTGACAGTGTAAGTCGCAATAACCACGATGAAGGAATTATTATGTTTCCGTTAATGTTTAAGAGAAAGTGTGTAACGATCTTTGTCTATAATAGGGGATCGGACAAAAAATAATAATTAGCCCGTCAGATAGATTTTCAAATAATTGGGATAAGAGTAGGAGAATGACTCCGTCAGGGCTGCGGGACACGGTAGAGCACACAGTGGAGGTGTGCCCCGCTTGGGCTGAGCTCCGCCATGTTCTCGTAGCGGCGATCAGCGGCGGCGACCTCTCGCGTCCGGCACTGGTGCAAGCCATGGTCCGGGGCGAGGAAGAACGGGACGCCGTCGCATCCTTTTGCGAAGCAGTGATGCTAGCGAAGGAGGTGGCGGAAAGTGACAGAGAGAGAAACTCACGTCTCAGCCGCCGCGGGAGACGCTCCTAGCGTTGGGGGCCACGTGACAGCTTCCGGCCACCTTAGACGCGGGCCTGTGGACGGTGAGTGATGGGCTAGCTCGCCGTCCGTCCGTCTTATGACGACGACAGGCCATGTCGACGGCGCGCTCGTATACTATATATATATATATAAGGCTAATAAGGAACATGGGTGGTTTTTAGTCAATAGAAGTCTGACACTCCCTTGGGGTTATTTGAAGATTTCCCACCCCCCAAAAAAAACAAAAAACAAGGGTTAGCGGGTTGTTAGAAAGAGATACCGCGTCCTCGACACAAAGGGCTGATAAGGAACATAGGGGGTTTTTAATCAGTAGAAGTCTGACAGTCCCTATCGCTCTGCCCAGAGCGGAAGGAGTTACGATGATTTCTCAACCTCCAAAAAAAAAGGGTAGGAGAATAATGACCACCTGCGTAGTTACATCCCTAATTCCAGACGCAAGTAATTGACCGACATTACAGGCGTGTTGCAGGCGTAACGGACGACGTAGTTGCTTCAATAGAAGCAACAGGCAGAAACAGTGGTGTGCGATCACTCGGCCACTTACACCCACGGCACAAACTAGACAGGTACAGAAGGACAGTTTTATACTCACGTACAACAGATGTACGTTTACACAATATGCATACATGGTGCAGATGTTCCAGGAAGAATACGCGCTTCGGTAAGCGTCGTCAATGTATGTATGTCCTAATTTTAAGTGTTTGTCATTTGTTTACTTTTTATTTTTTTGTAATTTTTTTTGTCATGTGTGAATCCAATAAATACTTTTTCTTTCTTTTTTCTTCTTTCTTTCTTTTATAAAGGACAACCGCTGTAGTTAACCCAACACAGCAAGAGCATAATCTAAACGTGCAATGATTGGTGCAGTATTAGAGAAGCGCACAATTACAAAACTTATAAGCTTTGCCTCTGTGACGGGTTACATTGTGGAGCGACTTTCATGGTAAATCTGAAACACGAAGATTATCAAACCACCAATTACATACCGAGTTTTCTCCGTGCCTAAGAAAACACGTAAAGCTGTATCCCAGAAGTTGACGTCAAGCCGGATTCGGGTGGTAGGGCAAATCATAATACATAGTTACCAAAAAATATTTTAAAAAGTCATGTATTTTAAATTACGTCGGCTAAACGTCGACTTCTGGGACACCCTGAATATAGATCTTTGGCAGTCGTTACAGGTAGTCAGTGACCTGCAAGTCTGACAGCCAGTATTACCAAAAGGTTTTGTATTATGCAGTATTAACTGGGTTGTGGAGATCAGATAGGCAGTCGTTCCATGTAAAATACTGATATTCAGCTGTATCCGGTTAGACTGGAAGCCGACCCCAAGGCTAGGCAGATGATGACCAGTATTTCAAACGAGTTCACGTTTGCATGCGTTTTCAGTTTTTGGATGAAATTGACCTTCTGTATCTAATCATATCATGTCCTTCACGGCTTAATAGGTATCACAGGAAATTGAATGACATCACCAGAGAATAGGTTTTGATAATTATTTGGCCATGGCGGTGTTGGAGTTTGACTTTTCATTAGTGAATGTATATGTATACATGTTTTGACAATGAAATTTGAACTTACATGTTAAATCATGGTTTTTAAAGAGTGCTTTTAAGAACGCTTTGACAACTAATGACGTCATTATCAGCCTAAACCTGTCCACTGGTGGACATTGACTCTTCAATCGCACGCCACTTTACTCGATTCTCGACTACTCGACAAAACCTTACGCTTGCCGATTAGCGTTCTCCACTCAAGAATACGTCTACCCCAACAGTCATCGTTTCTACGGCTAATATGGCCGGCCTATTGCTCCTTCAGCTTACTTTTGACCACTCTGGTTCACCCAAGTAAAGTAAAGATGACGATCTAATTCAATAAAGCCTGCACTTAACTGTCAGCCATGAGCATAGTTAAAATCACATTTAAAAAATACAAACATTCTTACTTATACGCACGTAAAAAACTCTTTACACAAAATCTTTTTACATAACGAGTGAGAAAAAAAAATAAAGTTTGGAGTGCAGGGGCTTGTAAAGCATAAAGCTTTGGAATACCAGGTCACCTGTTGAATGGGCACAGATAAAGGTATTCGTACGCGGCTTAAGGTTTTTTAACTGATAAAGTGGGGATCTTTTTTGTCTCTTTTCAGTAAGAGTTATGGTCGAGAGGGTAATGTGTTAGTGGTTTAGTCAGTACTTTGTGAGGCTTCTATTGAGTGTGAATATTTTTTATACCCTTAAAGGGAAAGAAAATGTTAAGTGGCAATGTTGGAGTGTTATTATATGTGGCTGTAATTTAAAGCTCGAATTATTTATTTTTCCTGATTATTTAGTACCTAATGATTGGTGTCTCTTTCATGCCTAGCTAACTAAAGATATCAAGTCTTATTTAAATAACAGATGATAATAACATTAAAACTGCATCCTATTTTCATCCAGTCCATTCTAATTATAAAATGTATAAATGCAAAAGTAAGGATGGATGGATGGATGTTACAGATTATTAGCCACACTATCGAAGTAAATTAAATATATATATATATATATATGTTTGTTTCACAATCATGGCAGAACGAGTCATCGGATTTGGGTGATATTTCGCACAGAGATAGATTATAGTTTGGAATTCTTTCTCACACTTTCTCATATACAAATTTTTCGCAAGCGAAGTGGCGTGCAAGAGTTAGTATAAATATCATCCTTTTCATCCGACTTTCTCCTCCTATTTGTTTCATAAAAATATTAGCAAGCTCTACAAATACAATAAATTCAGGTCAATCAATGTATGCCTACCAAAATAAATTTACAAAATGCATAATCTGCTTGTTTGTGTTATCAATTGATTAAGTTATTGTTCACATTGCTCAAATCTCAAAAACACCGTTTGTTTAAAGAAATTTGTTGAGGAATCCTTCCGCACAATTTTCATATTAAAAATATATATGTTATACTTAAAGTCATCACAAATAATTCATATTGTTTAAAATTTTAATAAACCTTCTCAATATTAAAAAAAAATATTGTGGTGTTAAAATTATGAGTACTTACTTGATCTAAATCGAATTTTGTCTCTGTAACGACTGACTCTCTAGTACATTTGTAACCGACTATGGCGAAGCCAAAAGGAAGGGTTATGATTTTGGCAGTCTATGTATGTATGAAGGTATGTATGTATGTTTGTATGTTCCACCGTAGTGCCCAGACTTCTGAACGTATTTTAATAACTGAGGTGTCACTAGATTCGTAAGAATAGCGCGGGTGACATAGGCTATATACATTTCAATAATTCTTTTTATGACGGAATTTGAATGTCAAAATCTAAGCTCGAACAAAATTAAATTGAGATAATCATAACATGTTTGGTATCAAATGAATGACTACGGCTGCCCTCTGTAATTTATCAAATTATTCACTTAATAGACGATTTTTCTTGTTTATTACTTTTAAGACCGTGGTTTTATTAGTCTGCGTTTTTATTTGTAGTCGGGTTTTAGTTTTAAAACTTATTTTTTTATTCTGTAGTACAGTTGTATGAAAAATAAACAAATACCAGTACATAGGTCAAATCGTGAAAGTCATCGAGCGGTGTAATACCATTAATTACCAGCGCTGACCAATTCATTTGATGAGATAACTCATTAAATTAACAACCCAGCGCTGGTAATTAATTTAATTTCCTATTTTAACACAAAAATAATTTACTTTGATGAATGTTAATAAGAACGCACTTTGTGCATTTTCTTTATTTATTCACCACAAAAATATTACATTAGTAAACGCTAGAAATAGAATACTAACTAAATATTCTACACTTTAACAACCATTGACGGCCCGGTAGGTGTAGCGGCTCAGCTATTGGACTGCTACGCTGCGTGTCGAGGGTTCGATCCCCGCACGGAACATATATTTGTATGGTTTTGTTTGTTTGTTTGGTTTGTGTATGTCAGTTTCAATGTTTGTAAACGCACCCACGATATAGGAGAAATTCTTAGTGTGGGACAACGAATAAAAAAAAAGATCTTAAGTTAGGATTCTAAGATAAAAAATATACAATGAAATGTATACTATGTTTTTTTATCGGTACTAAGTTTTTCTTCTCTAATCATTTGTAACTTATTTGGTTAGATTAACGTACAAACACAGATATCCATTTACATCAAGACTTACAGCAACCTTTTTTAATCAGTAAAAAATACTGAGACGAAACAAAAGCTTATAAAAAAAAATTAACGAAACATACTTTTTTAATTATTATTGTATTAACAATGATACTTACAGTATTATGAAGACCATGGGTATAATGTTCTTCTTCCTCTTTAGAAAACGGTGAATTCTCCAACCGACGGGTGTTGTGTCTGTTGGGTTACTGCCCGATGGTTGGTGTCCAGTTTTTGTTCGTCGTACAGCGATATTTGGAATTTTTAATGTGAATTCTTCATTTGTGTCATAGATGGCATTGCAGTACTTTTTGTAGTTATTTTGTAACAGGTAAAAGCCCTGCTGGCCACAAAACGAGTGGCCTTACTAAAGTGATACCAATAGCACTCGCAATGCGTATTCCATTGAGAATGACTGGCCACACTGATTTCATTTAGATTCAATTATCCATTAGTACCTGTCAGTCACACTTAGGGTCCGCCGAGTTGGTAATGAGCGCGACAGGCCTTCGAAACGAACAAGCGAAAATTAAGTTTACTACAAATTGATTCTTTTTCGGTTTTATTTTTTGGTCTGTCAGCTGATTTTAGTGATTTACCTGTCACTTGAATTATGTTTTGAAATGGGTAAGTCAGCAGTATTTTTCTTAGGTAAAAGACATTGTGAAAGGTTTATTAAAAGATCAATCCCACTAAAAACAAACATGTAAAAAACGCCAAGTCGCGCAATTCAGTTCTTCTACCGTGAAAAGTAGTAAGATCCATATAATACCAAGTCAGTAAATTTATTCAGTTCCTACTTCAAAATCGTTGATGTTTTAAATAAATAGATCGACTTGGCCATTGCATCGCATTCGCCAATGTTAAACCGGTCATTCTAATAGGCCGTTGCATAGGCCAATGTCTGGTTCGAGAAAAGGATGGTACGGCCGTGCCGCTTTATTGCTCGACTTGGCGGGGGCACTGCCGTGCCCCCAGATTTAGGATGTCTCTAGAAATGTGCTGTCACTACGGACAGTGATGCTGGCAGCTCTTGAATTTTAAGTTGAGTTAGTTTGAGAGTTCTACTGCTAACATTTTAGACATTAATGAAAACAAAAATGTGCTTTGCTATGTTAGACGCCACTGTGACAGGCGTGTCATGGAAAATTTAATAGGATTTAATTGGAAACATTAATGTGTGCACACGATAATGTGTTTACTTTTAGAAGCTTCCTGATCTTTCTTCAAAACATTCCCTTATGTTACAGGCGTGTTAGCGCGAGTTTGTTTTTTATATAAAGTTATGGCAAAGTATGGCAGTAAATCTGACAAATCTTTATGGGTCATCAAAGTCAAAGTTAGTTGAGCCATTTGTATCTTTTACTGCTTTTCAAAGTATTTTACCATCAGTTATTTTGGCGGTAAAAAGTTTTTTTTGGAAAGAATATTGCCTTATATGTTTGAAGCTTAAATACAGAGTAAGAACAAGCATAAATCTTACGCTTTCAGATCATTATAAGCCCATTTGTTACGAGTATTTTCCTTTATCGTAAATCAGTAAGGTTTGACGTGAAAATCCGACAAATAGCACTTTATATCAACTAAAACGTCCTTTGGGAAATTATGACATGTTTATTTATAGCAGAATTACTGTCACAGGACGAATTGTATCTAGTTCACGCATTTTATGTCCAACATCCTCATTTTGTATGTACTCTTACGTCCTGTTATGATATTTGAGAACACAGTAAAATAAATTGGCTTTTTATGTTTGGCATTCATTATCATCATCGGAGCATTGGTAGCAGCCTAGTGATTAGCCTTGTGATTTGACCGTCGTCGGACGTCGGAGTTGTAGGTCTCGAGTTCGAACCCAAACACGTACCTCTAATTTATCAGATTCATGTGCGTATTTTACTCTAGTCATCACTTGCTTCTGTTAAGGAAAACATCGTGTGGAAACCAGCATGCCTGAGAGATATTTCTCCATGTCATGTAACGCTAAGTCAGAGGCCTATGAGCAGCAAATTAACTCTGACACCAGCAGGGCTGTTGCGTATCTTTTAAATGACAGTGGCTATCATATAGTGTCGTAGTATCAATTAACTGTCAAATGGTTCCATTTTGTACTAAACCAGAACCAATTTGACAGTTAATCCATGGACATTATGATAGCCACTGACATTTAAAAGATAAGCAATAGCCCTGCAGGTCGGGCTCTACCCACGAACATATCCATAATCCACAGCCCGACTTTACCCACTGCTGGGTAGGTACTTATAGCTCTTTGTTTTCTTATGATAATCTGCACATTCCAGTGTTAGCCTTATCCTTGGTTTTTATCTAGTGTTAATATTTGTGAATCACAAAGTAGACATTTGTGGGTACGGTAAACGATTCTTATTACAAGTGATTAATGGTAACAGGCTGCCTGTACTTTTTTTGGCTATATTTTGATGGATACAGCAGTTGATTTTCGTTTGAGTCTGATGTTATAATGTAACATTAACAAAATAAAACACGAGTAAAGAAAATAATTGGTTACCAAGTTCTTCTAATTGATCATTGTGCCTGAAATCAGGTTATCGTTTCGGAAGAAATATGTGATTCATTATCATCAACTTCATGCTCTTATCTCTGTCTAGTTGGTTGGTTCTCTTCTGTCAAACATCTCGGCATCACTTATTTCTTTCTCTTTCATATCGTTCCTCATACAATTCATCCATATTTTCTTTGCCCTTCCACTATCTCTCCATCCATCATCATTCATATTAATAACTTTTTTAGTCACACGCGATTAGTACCTTTTCATTACATGTGACCTATGTGTTTAGGTACACACATAGGTCACATAATAATTTTAAAGGAAGTCGTCTATCTACATAGGTATGTAGATAGACGACTTCAAAAGATAAAAATTTTAAAGGAAGTCGTCTATCTACATACCTATGTAGATAGACGACTTCCTTTAAAATTTTTCAGATATAGTACATTACTGCCGCGGTCTATAATGACTACTTTGCTGGTCGCGCTGATGATGGCCGACAGCGCAGCGCAGCGCAGCTCCAGGCCGACACAGCGCGGTCAGCGGACAGCAAGGGCTGCAATGATGGCCAAGCTGAAAGGCCTAGAGCGTAGCTAGGCTAGCTCGAGGCAATCATAGTGTGACCAGCGAAGCAGTCATTGTGGGCCAAGGTTTGTATAGTGCTTTACTCAAAAATGCAAGTACCTAATCTAAATAAAACCAGCAAGTAATTTAAATAAAAAATATATTAATTAACTAGAATTTTAATTAAAATGACAATTATGAAAAGTACAGTTACTAAAATTCAACACCGACTTTCCCGGTTTGATATTACTGATAGTTTGCGATAATTCTAATGCGGTGTTTGACTGCTGGATTATTTCTTCATTTATTACTTCATTTAAATCTTTTTTTTTTACCTTTAGACGTACAAACAGCTGTGTTTTAAATAAAATCTTTTTGGAATTTATTTTTTTAAACGTTGAAACGTCAAAATAGCGGTCGGCAAAACATTGCCGGCCTGTTAGAGCGGCCAGCAAAACTTTGCCGGCCGCTCCTTGAAACAGAACGGCAAGGTCGACTTTGCTCAAACAAGGTTGTCTAAATAATGACAACATTACATGCATTTTTGAGTAATAGTACATTACTGCCGCGGTCTATAATGACTACTTTGCTGGTCGCGCTGATGATGGCCGACAGCGCAGCGTAGCGCAGCTCCAGGCCGACACAGCGCGGTCAGCGGACAGCAAGGGCTGCAATGATGGCCAAGCTGAAAGGCCTAGAGCGTAGCTAGGCTAGCTCGAGGCAATCATAGCGTGACCAGCGAAGCAGTCATTGTGGGCCAAGGTTTGTATAGTGCTTTACTCAAAAATGCAAGTACCTAATCTAAATAAAACCAGCAAGTAATTTAAATAAAAAATATATTAATTAACTAGACTTTTAATTAAAATGACAATTATGAAAAGTACAGTTACTAAAATTCAACACCGACTTTCCCGGTTTGATATTACTGATAGTTTGCGATAATTCTAATGCGGTGTTTGACTGCTGGATTATTTCTTCATTTATTACTTCATTTAAATCTTTTTTTTTTTTACCTTTAGACGTACAAACAGCTGTGTTTTAAATAAAATCTTTTTGGAATTGATTTTTTAAAACGTTGAAACGTCAAAATAGCGGCCGGCAAAACATTGCCGGCCTGTTAGAGCGGCCAGCAAAACTTTGCCGGCCGCTCCTTGAAACAGACCGGCAAGGTCGACTTTGCTCAAACAAGTTTGTCAAAATAATGACAACATTACATGCATTTTTGAGTAAACGTATTTTATTAATAAAAAATGGAATCTATAATTTTGTATTTACCTGTTACCTGTGGATGGCTATAAAAGTAATTAAAAGGGAACATCAATGGCCTAGGGAGTTATAAATTTAAAATGAACAATCCAAAGGGTTTTTCTGAACCTATAATCTAAATGTAGGAACGAACCCTTTGGCAATAAAACACATGGTTAAAAAGATACCTTTGATAATTTTATATGAGGTGGTGTTTTATGTATCCTAAAATTAACGTATTAAAATCCGATAAAATTGGTCTGAATGAATGAACTTTGGAGGTTTTTCTCACATTTACGAGAAAAAGGGCCTGTCTAACTGAATACTTAAAATTACCAGGGTCCAATGATACTTTACAAGTCCGTGAACCTTAAATGTCTTCATTTCGAAATAGAAGGTTCCAAATCTATTAGCTTAGTCACTACAAAGTTATCATCAGGATCTGTAATTCCTGGTGATATTAAAATAGTGTACGTTGATTAATTTGTTAAGCACAGTAGAGAAGTAGGCGACAAACTTCTCGAGTGACGCAAACCCGTAGATAATTCTACGATTCTAACCTATCTGATGGCGATGCTAACCAACTGAATGAATGGTGCCTCCAAGAAAGCTGACCTCGCATATCAGTCATAGGCGAGAACAAAGTTGAAAAAGAATACCGGCCAATTCGTTATCATTTAATTATTTTCAGAGTCGATGGCAAAACAGACTTCGACGTCAGACTAAAACAAGATAAGTAATAGACAACTCAAAGCATTTATTTAAATTATAACATTACTAATCTGTGTGTGTGTGTGTGTTGTCTTTTGAACGTCAAAAAACAATAAAAGCAAAGCTGCTACTGTCATAGTCACAAGGCATAATAACTTGTGAAAGTACTTTGCCCATTCGAAAGCGTAGACCTCTATGGAAATGAATGGACAAGAAACTCTATGGAAGTGCTCATGTTAGTTGGGTTTTTAAATCAAAATATTTTTACGAAATCTTATCAGATGCCCGATATATATAAAAATATAATATTCCTTGTATAAATATATTTATTAAAAAGAAAAAAGTAAGGACAAAGACATTATCATTTTCATCTGTAATTAGGTGTTTAATTAAACAGTAATAATAAATGATCTTCGTAATTAGGATGTTCATTTCAGTGTGTCTGAAGGGACCTATTGTAATTAAGAATATGATAAATTATTAAAAATGGTTAGCTGTGCGTGTATGACCAGATGTATGAACGAGGAAACAGGAGTATGTAAGGATCGTAGCAGGTGGTGGTCTGTGGCTTCTGGCTACTCTCATGGGACGAAGGTGTGAGTTATATTAGCATGTATTGTTATTTATGGCTGAAAGAAAATTAAAGTTTAGTTATTTTAAAGACAACTCTAATACAGCAATGGGGTTAAATGGGCATGATGATTGCATTATGCAAAGAAGAAATGATTATTCAAAATGTTTAATAAAATTGGCTCCGTGCCTCGGAAAGCACGTTAAGCCTTTGGTCCCGGCTGCGCAAAAGTCTAGAGCTTGCTCCGCTCGCTCTTGTATGCTGTATAGTGCCACAGTAACAAATGACGCAAATGACGTTTTTACATTTCGTTTTATCGATTTTGCACAACATTTTACAACACAGACAATGTACTAGGACAAGGGTTGTCAATCACCTATTTTATAAAGTTATCTTTTCGCTTTTTATCTGATTTGAGGTCAAAAACATTTTTAGGGTTCCGTAGTCAATATGGAAATCTTATAGTTTCGCCATGTCCGTCTGTCTGTCTGTCCATCCATCCGCACTATATCTCAAAGACTCTTAAGTGCTAGAAAGCTGTAATTTGGCATGAATATACATATGAGTAACGCTGACAAAGTGCTAAAGTAGAATATTGAAAATTTAGTTTTTTAGTGTATCTCCAATTCTCCAGTACACATTTAAAGTGGGGATGATTTTTTATTCTCGCAAAGTCCATTGTGTGGGATGTTGTTGGATAGGTCTTTAAAAAATATTGTGACTTTGCTTAACTAGTTTTTCGATTCAAATCATCATTCGGAAGCAGGTAGGCAAGGTGGTTTATCAGTTTACTAAGTTCACATATTTTGATGGGTAACCACGGAACCCTACATTATGCGTGGTCCGACATGCACTTGGCCGAATATTTCATCCATTTTTCGGAAAATATGCATTACCTTCTAATAACAGTGGTTACAATCTAGGACTCACCTACCAGCTTTAACCCTATTTACCCCGCAACTCCTACCAAACGACACTAGATACTAACCCTAAATTATTTCCTATTCAAAAAACTTCTGCCTACAGTGGTCCACAAGCAATTGAGTGGAGTTTCTTGACAAACACTTCAATTTGATCGATAGTTTGATGGCCAAAGTGTAACTGGTTTAAAAATAGTTTTGTTTAATATAATATATTATTTTAATATGATAATAAAATTGATAATATATTATTTATATATATACCTCGATTTAAAAGCTACTGAAAAATTATAAATATTGGCTTGATGTCGGCCCCTGTGGTTTCAGCAAGAGGTTTTCGTTAAAAAGACATCTGGAAGCGACTTAATAAGACTAATGAAGGTTTCTTTCATAAATAGGTTTCATATTCTCAGGTCACAGTTTTACTGAAAGAAATAGGGAAAAATTATTGTCGATTTGTTTTTCTTAGGAAGCTCTTAGTAAATAATAAAAACTGATAAATGGGTATCGTTTATTAGCATTTAATTTTGCTCTAGTCGCTTAGGAGAATATTTATGAAAAATTTTGTATGGACGTTAGCTCGGAGTACTTTGCTGTTGTTTTAACCTTTTTGTTATATGAGCTGCTTTTTCTAAGTAGAACGTGTTCTTATTGGATGGAAATTGTGTTCACTTGTGCATTTTTAGTATTGGGTATCAGAAAAATATTGAATTGCACTTGACATACATTACATCGCGCCTGTTATTCCTAAAGGGTTAGGCAGAGGTTTACTTATTAGTGCATTCACATTTCACTAAATGTGTTAAGGAATATTTTCTACAGAATCAACCTTTTTACCCGACTGCGGCGAAGCCCAAAAGGAGGGTTATTCATTATTAGGCCTCCCTCCATTCCTTCAAACCTTTTTCATTACACGCTTCAATAAAACGACACAGTAAATCAAAACACTCAATAAGCGGGGTTAAATCTAATTTATCTCAAGTTTAGTTAAAACGACTTGACCCAAAGTGTAGCAACATTCGGCCCATTTACCCGTGTTTTGAATTACTTGGGGCCTTACAGAACGGCTCTTAACGAGAAGGGCTCAAATGACCAAGCAATGACGGCCGACGGCTCGCAAATCTGTTTTTGATTCCGAAATGTAATTAAGATTTCAAGGGTTAACGGGTTTACAAATATAGCCGCACAATTTTTGATTGTTCGGTGTAAAAGTACCCTTAACGCAAACGAAGGGCACTTGTTTTCCCCACCACTGCGATATTTTTTTTGTTCTAGATTCCCATACCTGGGAACCCCCTAGTTACGGAGATACTTATTGGGGGTCAAAGTTCCAAATTTTACACAGCTGTTTTTGTAAATACTAGTTTTCAGGTTATAACTTTACTTAAATTACCGCCATGACCCTTTTACTATTCAAAGCATCCACTAGCACAATGTTTTAAGAGTGCTACATTGAGTTTACCGTAAAATGAAATTTTTGACCCCAAAAAAAAAGGTAGTTTCCCAGCAAAATTTTTTGCGTAGGGGTACTTAGTTTGATGTACAGAATGTTTGGTTGAGGTATCTGTATAGTGTATTAGGTTAAACGAAGGACATATTAAAGGAGGGTATTCAGTATTCGATTCGCATCCCAAATATGTAAAAAAGTACTAGTACGGAGACGAACGGAGGACGGTCGGACGGACGGACAGCGCAGTCTTATTAATAGGGTTCCGTTTTTATCCTTTGGGTACGGAACCCTGAAAAGAAAGAAAATAAAGAATAAATAATGTTTGTCAAAGTCAAAATTTTACGATTAAAATTAATTTCATTGTATTACGATTACGAGTACTTCTGTTGTCGAGCAAACGTTTTTTTTATACCATTAATAAAACCGTGACTTAAAATATTCTTCAAAGTTCTTTGAATTGTGATTCAAGAGTGTGTTACGGTACGCAAATTGAGATGCTGATTTTTCTACAAAATTTCCTTTTTATTAGGAGGCATTTCACGTTGTAAAATTTTTTATAGCTTTCGTAACGTGCAAATTTTTCATATTAAAAACAAATGTTACGAATGATTTGAAAAAAAAAACAGAGCAAATGTAAGCGGGAATGTTGCCAGAGTAGAATGAAAGAAAAACGTGTTATGCTGACCCGGATTAATATGGGACAAACGCAAGAAGATGATGATGAAAGAATTATTTTACAATTTTTTCTTTAACACATGGCGTACGGTTTTATCTACACTAATATTATAAAGAGGAAAGATTTGTTTGTTTGTTTGTAACGAATAGGCTTCCAAACTACTGGACCGATTTGAAAAATTATTTCACCGTTGGGAAGCTACACTATCCCCGGGTGACATAGGCTACTTTTTATCTCTGTATTCCCACGGGAACGGGAACTGCGCGGGTGAAACCACGTGACGTCCGCTAGTATTATATAATATTGTAAAACAAACGAAACAGTTTTTAATTTTCATGTCTGTGGTACATTGCAAACTTCCAATTTCCTCTGAGACGTACGTAAGAAGTACAGTCACCTGCGCAATTTAAGAACTGTATTCACTACCTATGTTACGCAAATAAAATTGACTTGGACTTAATATGTATTTTACCGTGAACGTTTATAGTCAATAATTAGTATACGTTAGGTGGCGTCATTTCTCGCTTTACATGATTTTAGCTCTGAATACGGTATTTCACCAAAACAATCTAATTAGTCCGTCTGTTAGATTATCAAAAAATATTGGATACGTGTTTTTTGTTTTATAAAATTAATAAAAATTTACGAACATAGAACGTGAGATGAGAGGCTTTTGACGTCACTTTGTGGGTAAAAAAGTACTAACCTTGAGACACCACACGACTTGACACGACTTTTCGAACCACTGTGTCTTCATGTTTTGTTTACGTGTAAAAGTAAAAAAAAATACGTGTCCATTAATTTTTGGAACTAATTTGATTTTTTTTGGTGAAATACTCTATTGTCCATGTATTTTTGCGGGTGGCTGTACAATGATTTGTCAGTGTGTCTATGTATGTACCACCTACTCAATATTAATTGGATGGGCACGCAAGTAATAAAAAAGAAACGAACACTTGTCTACTGCTATGATGATTGTTTCTGTCTCTCTTTTGTAGATTACATACAAAGTTGTTATGTCATTATTAGAGTCGGAACGCTATTGCGTCTGTCTAGACATGTCTTTATTATTTGTCATGGACAGATATTTATAGAACATCATCTATTTTTAGGTTTTGATAAAAAAAAGGGAAACCTTGTAATACATATTCCTACATTGATGGTCGTCATGTTTTCAATCTTAGATATCAATAAATAAAAAGATTTTTTTTATTTTTACTTATAAAGGTTTCCAATTGTGTCATCTTATAAATTAGTAGTATCTAGTGTCCCTTTGCTAAAAGGCTGCAATTTTTTTGGTTCTATGACACTTTGTAACCGTGTATTACTTATCTTGCCATTTTTGATGAAGTCTAAATATTATGAAATAATGTTTATTTTCTTCCACAAACACAACTTAAAACTAAAACTTTAGTAATGGAAAAAAAAGGAATAATAAAAGTTACAATTTGTATTTGTGGGAGACTGGTGCCTAAACTAAGCCGTGGCTTGTATTTCAGGACACCAAGAACTCTCCCCTAGAGGCAGAAGATATTAATATGAAATAAAATCTATATAATTAAAATTGATTACTAAAAAAGAAAAAAAGTTCATAAAATATGTGTATTTATTACACTTCAAATTACAAAAATGGAAGTTACATTTTTATTAAATAAATAGAATTAATGAAAATTATAATAATTATTAATTTAATTTTTTGTAAAATTACATTTTAGTGTTGCAAAAATGAATTCACAACTTATTTTTAAATTTTTATTATCAGATAACTAATATTTATTACATTATCTATATTTGTTGAAAAATAAGAAAAACAAAAAAAAACACAATAACAACATCTTAAGGAGCGTGTATAATGTGTGCGTTTGTGTGTGTGTGTATATATAAAGGGTGTAAAGTACCCTTAACGCAAACGAAGGGCACTTGTTCAAAAATTTTTGCGTAGGGGTACTTAGTTCGATGTACAGAATGCTTGGTTAACGTTTGTGTGAAGGGTTAATTTACACCCTGTATATGTGTGTGTTTGCGCGTGTATATGTGTGTATGAGCAAGTGTAGTGTAGAAAGGTTATGAGGGTATGTTATGTTATATTATAGTGCATGCTTATTTAACTAGGTGAATGGTTGAAAAAAGTACGTTTTTATAACTAGTAGCTCTTCTGTTTTTGTGTAGTTCAATTTTAGTAGCCAGTTTGATAAAACCAGTTTACATTAAGTTTTATTAAAAATAAAATAATATTTCATGAAATGAGCTAAGACAGGAGGTGTGTAATGAGATGACGCGAGTAATCGAGTAGAAGAGATGCTGCTCTGACTCCAAATAAATTGGGATAATAGCAAGAGAATGACGTTGGTGATGATATGCTTCATAAAAATACTCTTAATATGCTTTTAATTGCCAATTTATTCCAGGTGTACCAACAGGGAATAAAGTTGAATATTTATTTATTGTTCTCATTTGCGAACCACGTTAAAAAATTGATTGGTGCTCTAATGGGAATACATTAGGTGCTCAAAGCAAAAGTGCTCTAAAAATTGGTGCTCAAAAGGAAATACTTCTCATTTCATGTAGATAAATCTTAAAACAAAAACATATGATGAGAAGTGCACTCAATAGACATGGTAGGTAAGTACTTAATACTAAAGCAGCCTCAGGGGTGGCAAATAAACTTGAGTTGGAAACAAACTTCGTTCCTCAACAGCCTGTTTATCTGTCCTTCAACTTTCCAAACACGCTTTGATACATTTTGAAAGTGTTCCGCTGTATTTTCTGTTCGGAAGTGTCGAGATGTGGTTTTGAACGAAAACAAAAGCTGAGCTGTTTTTGTGTTATTTGTAGTGTGCAAGAAGTGTTGTTGGAGTTATTAGAAAAAAATGTGAAAAATTGTTCGTTTAAACTGCAATGTAGTTTTTGTTTTATATCTCCCTAGTTCTTGTTTCCTTCTCAAAGTTTTTAATGCGATATTGTGTAACAACATTAATTCGCGATTACCAAAGTATGTCCGGCAATACCCCCTTTTCACCGACGTTTTATAAGCGCCCATGTTATGTGAAATAAAAATATTTTGATTTTGATTTTTGACACCAATATACAAAAATGTCTCTAGAAAATGCTATAGACTCCGGTATAAAGACGAGCCATTGTCTTTTGAATTGACTCTTAAAAGTATATAATTATCGAATATTGGATCTGAATAAAGATGACTCTTCAAATAAATGCTTGACTGTCCTCTTCCCTTTAGGTAAAAAGGTATTTTAACGGTGTACGTTGCAAAAAAAGTCTTAATCGAGTATTTTTATGAGGTTCATAAAATCTCTAAAAGAAACAGCATTCTTAGAATTTTAGGATGTCACTGACTGACACAGTGTACCAACAGTTGCCATTTCACAGTATGTTTTCCCAATTTTTTTTTTTGTCTAATTGGGTGTGGTCAGCAGGTAAATTATTTTTGTGTAAGGTGTACAGTTTATATTTTGTTTGGTTCGATTCCTTCTTCGATTTCGGGAATTTGTCAGGAGCAACCTCGGAGTCTGGATATGTAAGTACCTGGTTGTAAGCAATAGGTTGGCCCTCTATAACATGAGACTAAAATATAATTGGCGAAAATGTGGGTGTACTGTTAGGTAAACCTCTGTTTATCCCACCGGGGATTATAGGCGTGAAATTATTTTATGTAATGTGTTAGAGTTTAAATTTAGCAGGGAGCAATATCACTTAAAATGTTTATAGACGCAATTAATATTAGCTCCTTAATAGACAGATTTAATCATATCAGACTATAGCAGAATCTATCTACCTTACCCGACTGGACGCTACCTATCGCGGGAGGATATTATCATAACCGTAACCCTTGGTTTAGCAGGTTAACTTGCAGTTTGTTGTTATCTATTAGCTAGATGCATGTTATTGTATACTCTGGTAATACAATCTCTTTTAGAATTCTCTTGGGCAGTAAGTGGTGGTGTTAGAACTGAAATGAAAATATTTTGAAGAAGATAGTGCAGCTAACTGCTTTTTAACCGACTTCCAACACCGATATCAGATTATAGATATATAAAGATGGTGGTATCCTAGGAAAATTGAAGCCGACCCTCAAATTTTATAGTCACTTATTAACGTTTTTCATTGTATTTTATTTAAAATGTTTATGAATCGGAAAAATTGTTATTGCGGCCAGCAACCTTAAACCCAACGCTTTAGCGATAAAGTTGAAGATCTATTAAGTTTGACATTATTGTAATAGCTTGATGTGTACCTCCTTTAAAAAACCATCGTAGCTGATTTTTTTTTATTTATGAAACATTTCCATGTGGGGAGTTCACAATGTTCTGAACACATGATCATCATTTTAGCGTCAGCGTTCCTTCCACGTTGTACAATAAATCTATCTTAAAGCATTTCTCTCCATTTAAATTGATTCCGAAGGCGCCAAATCGCGCAGACTTGTTAAACGTTAAATTTTAATATTCTGCTGAGCCCCTACTACCTACCCGTTCGTGATGAAATCAATTTAGTTGCGTAAACCGAGCCACGGCGAGACAATATAGCGGAGAGGCGTTTAGCAAATTGATCCAGACGTTGAACAAATCTGTGCTATAGGAGCCGGCGCAATACGGCCATGTTTTATTTGTTGCTAGACTAATGGAGGATACGTGTTGTAGAACTTCTGTTTTTGTGTTACATTTACCTAGACTATGGTTGGTTTTATGCTGCCAATCAATCAACTTAGACAATCATATATATGGCCAGAGACGCTAAGTCTAAGAAAGAAATATTATTAGAAGTACAAATCAATCATTTGTGAAATTCCTAAAGGAAAACCCCGATAACCATGTACTGACTGAGCTCAGCCTCGCGAGGCAGCCTCAGGCGAATGCCGCGCGACACGGTTATTTTAATTTCTTATTGTTTTCCTCGGGCGAGAGATGGCGCAGACTGCATGAATTACCTCACCCTCGCCGACCTGGGGTTCGGCGAATACCACGCTCGTGCACAGTCGTGTTTGCGATCACTAGAGCAACGAGGCAGAAAAAAGAAGTTAAAAGAAATCATTCCTTTTAAACTAAACAAGT
This sequence comes from Diarsia rubi, assembly GCA_932274075.1. Taxonomy (NCBI): domain Eukaryota; kingdom Metazoa; phylum Arthropoda; class Insecta; order Lepidoptera; family Noctuidae; genus Diarsia; species Diarsia rubi. The sequence goes on along the minus strand of OW026417.1, from coordinate 17,630,916 downwards.
CTATGAGACTTGTTTGTGTTTTTTCGCCGACTAGCAATTTCAATACCATCTAGATTTTCATTTAAAAACTTCAACGGATATAATTCTAAGCTATTGTATGTTTGATACTCTAACAAGTTTTATGCGTTTCGCTATTAAATTTTTCCGCCTTTAATAATTCGATTTTCCAATCTAATAAAGATCCATAATGTTTACAGATCTATTTCACGACCAATGTTTTTCCAATGCCACGAAATGTTTCAGTTACAACCAGCGTGTTGACTTGAGTGTGAATTAAAAAGTAAATCGTACTGGTTTTGTAACTGGGGCACGTTATAATCAGGGTTGGGCGGTATTTGAATTAACTATTTGTGATTGAAATACAAATATTTTTTTTGGTATTTGCGTTTCAATTGCTACCTAATAAATACTTATGGCCTCAAAATAAATTTTTAATGCTTAACAAACACCCATATGATATAAAAACTTGTACGTAAAACGTGTATCTGTATATTTATGTATTAGTATGCACCAATTTATGTATTATGTTTACAAAATGGTATATCCTTTTTTTTTTTACTGTATTTGTACTCGACCACAGTGCTGTCCTTTTTAACCCAAAGGTTGACTGGTAGAGAATGCCTTGTGGCATTAAGCCCGCCTATGTACCACACTTGTACTTGAAGTTTAAATAAATAAATACATTTTGGCAACGCTTGTAAAAAATTTCTGGTACGGAATCTAGTAAGCGCGACAAACAATCAATTAAACTAATATATGTTTGTACAGGAAACTCATACAAAGCGAAGCCATATTATATCGATCATTTTATACAGTTAAATGCAATGATATATTAAAACTATAGATACGTTGTCCGCCCTCAAAAATGACAACATGAAATATAGCCAATTGGCCACATCGCGCTTAGTTACGCACCAACCTCTCACGCGATGCTACGTTTGTTCTTAATTTAAATCGTGTGTGTAAACCTGCGCGAAACATAAAGACAACAAGCATCAACAGGCATCCCGCTGTACGGTGTCATATTTTCTTTCCCTTTCTTTACGCGTAAAAGGAGTAGTAAAATATTTTTGCCGTTTTGAAGCGCCGCCATGTTAGTTCATGACGTGTCTATATATAATACGTCATTGGTTAGATGACAATTTACAAGCAATTTTATACCTCAACAAGACTAGACTCACGATAGTTAATAGCAATCAAAAACTCTGAATGTATTTTGCCTTTGCCTTTTTTGTATTTGAAATAAACAATTGTTTTTTTTATATAATTTTATAGAAACTGCATGTATTTTGCCCATCCCTGATTACAACTCTTCGCGATGTTTACTCTGGTTGCAAACATTTGCACCGGTTGAGGAATGATGAAAGGGTGGCCGCAGACAAACCGTTACTTGTGAACGTGTCGACGTCCGTCACTAGCCTTCTATCATCGGATGATTTCATTTTGTAAAGGTAAACAGCGATGTATGTAAATAAATAGGGTCAGGGCTTTGGAACGCAGCCAGTCTGACACGTGTATGAATGTCAAAGTTCTTTTAGCATTTGTTCAGATAATATATTGGTAGTAAATTATTTTATTGTACCTTTTAAGGACTGGTCGATTTACAGTTTTAATCTTTCTTAAATGGTTTGAGAAACTAGACAAACGTAACCGTATTTCTATAAAGGCACAAGCCTAAATCCATCATAATATATTTACCATAACGTTTTTGGTACGTTATGTTGATCCTACACATTTTTATCTTTTATACCATCTTTAGCACATTATAGTATGCCACGTTGTCTAGATGCACGACGACGTATTTTCAAAAGAATGTTTACTTACGAAACTCGAAGCAATATGGATAGCAGGGTTTCACAGCAATCGCGGTCACTCACCTAAAACAAGACAAAATAAATCATTAATAAAGGAAACATATTTTGATTATCAAGAACTATTACAATATTACTGTCAAGCAAGGCTGAGTTGACCATTAAAGTATAGTCACGAGCACCGATATACATACATACAATAATTTAAAAGTAGTTGTCTCCTACTGTGTTTTACGAACATAGCATTTTGGAAACTGTTGTATCCTAAGCAAATAGCTTCTGAATTTTGTTATGTGTATCCATATTTGTGCTCGTGACTGCACCTATGTTTTTTCTTTTTTTATTATTTTCTCTTTTTCATCCCAAAATATGCCACCATTTATTAACACAACAAAAATGTCTATGGCATTACATCTCTGCAACATATTCGTAAAAAAAATGAATAAATAAACTTGGAGGCAATTCAATCACTTATCTATCTACCTAAATCGTATTCAGACGAAGTTCGGAAACTATTCGAAACTAGTCCGGAAACGTTCGAGGCCATGTTCTGTTGCAGTTAGAACGCGCTGTTTCTCTCTATTGATATTAAGTGTAGCTTTGTATTGTTCACTTATCCCTTCAATGAGTATTTAATGAACAATATTACAATAGATGGTAAATAGTGAGGGAATGATGTTGAAAACACGTGCGAAAAGAAAAGTGTTTGTGATTGCGGACATTTTCATAAAGTCACAAAATTAAACTTTTTATTTTTTTCTTTGGATGTTGTGAAAACATCAAATTAAGGTCACGAAGGAGCCCGCTTTGAGTGGTGGAAGAGTGTGTCAGACTTCTACTGACTAAAAACCACCTATGTTCCTTCTTAGCCCTTAGTGTCCTAGGAGGCGAGACCTCTTTCGAACCACCCCCAGATTAATTTTAATTTCAAGTTTAATGTTGAAAACTTAAAATACTATTTATTTAAAGTTCACTGACGGCCACATTGGTCCTGTAGTAATAAGCGGGGTAAATGAGCATTCTGGGGTGGCCCTGGGTTTTTCTATAAAAATTTCTCAAAAGCAGACACGGAGTGAGTGATGGTGATATGTGGGTGTACCTACTATTAGGTACTAGTTGGGTACACCTCTGCCTAACCCATCGGGAATTACAAACGAGATGTTATGTTATTATACAGTACTAGCAGACGTCACGTGGTTTCACCCGCGTAGTTCCCGTTCCCGTGGAAATACAGGGATAAAAGTAGCCTATTTCACCAGGGGATAGCTTCATAGTAGCTTCCCAACGGTATAAAGAATTTTTCAAATCGGTCCATTAATTTCCACCAATTATCTTAATTGGGCAAAAACCTCTCCTTTCAACTTCCAAACCTCTCAATCTTGTGCGATATCTGACCATGTTTGCCCCGCAAACAAGATCAGATCGTCACGCCCCCTTCTCCGCGGTCTACGTCCTCTTAACAAACCTTAATTGGCTAAAGTTAAATTCAAAAACTTTACAGTGCCACTTCCAAAATAATAGACAAATTCACATACAATTATTTAATAATAAACATGTACCTACAAATGATGCACGTGTAAACTTCAGAAATGAGATAGGTTTGTACCGTGTGTGGAGTTGTGGCTTTATGATAGCCACACTCGTCTTGTTTATGTTAGATTTTGTAAGATGCATGACGCAGCCACTTCCAGGGGTTTACGACGGGCTTTATATCCAAAACACGTCAAGGGGTATTAAAACAAAGGAAGCAACACAAGCAAATAATAATTTTCAACGTTGCCTTTATTTATTGTAATGTTTTAAATGCTTTTATTCAGCAATTTGTATGCTATATTCTGTGCAAGCCAATAAAAGCAAGTAAACATGAAAATACTACGATATTGATAAAATTACATCACACAATGTAATTTAAAATACTTCCTCTGAATGCGAGATTGCTTGACAAAAATAAACTTTTCAAGCTATTTTGAATAGTAAATTGTTCGACGAAAGAAATTAAGCAGATGTACATTTGTTAGTGCGGTAATCAATATATCATCCAGAGATGATGAAGATGATGCGATTAATCGCTAAAAGAAATATGATGTGATGATTACTGGAAGCAATCATGCGGCTCCATACATTAACAGGTAGGTAGTTAGGTACTTTAGAAGTGCGTACGAATGAGCTTGCAAAAGATAATGTAGGTAATCCATAATTTTACGTGGAAAACAAAAGTCGTTGATCTTTAAAGATTAACCTAGCCAAGTAATAGAGAGCAAGTATATTGTCGTCAACCGAGAATAATGCAGACTTTGTGGCTGAGAAATTCCTGATTAAAAATCCCAATAACACTTGGCACAAGTTGAAAATCAAAGCCAGGAGTACAAAACATGTCTCCAATATGTATACACTTAACAAACTTTAGAAGCAATTTTCGCCTGCTGTAATGATTTCATTTTCATGTTACGAAACGAAACTAATATTTTGAAACCCATATCATCATAAACTAGTTCATATTTCAAAGTTGCGATCATTATTTCACCAGAAATTCACGTTTGAACTTGGCCAAGTGTGTACATATTATTGCTCGTGACTGTACTAGATCAACGAGGCAGTCTTTTCAGAATACTGATTCATGTGATACTAGAATTATGAAGCAATTTTAGCAAGCAATCAACTTGTATAATTTGGCCACTTTGGAAAGTGCTAACTTATGTCTGACTGTACTGCTTCCTCAGACCAAATAAAAAGTAAAGACGGAACTCCGCGAACAGCAAAGTGAGGCCGGTCAAACTACACCTCGCATACACGCACACACGTCTCAGACCAAATAAAAAGTTCAAGACCAAGGCGTAGTTTATGTTGTACGTTGTGTGTGCGTGTATTGTGTATGTACACGGCGAGGCGTAGTTTGACCGGCCTCACTTTGCTGTTCGCAGAGTTCCGTCTTTACTTTTTATTTGGTCTGAGACTGCTCCACGCTGATAGTTTTTGGACTCGTACAGAAACAATTTTATTCTAGTTTTATTTTTATAATTTTGTTTCGCATAGGACTGTGCGCAACAAAATTAGGTAACATATCAAAAGCTGTGTTTTTATGTAGGTACCTAGTTTTTTATAATGAATATTACCTTTTCTTTTCTTGAACTGATAAAATACATAAAGTTATAATTACTACAAGGTGGATGCCAGAATTACAGATAGGTACAATCTATGGGATATAAGATTTGGCAACATTTCAATAAATAAAGGAAGCGTTTATTCTAGCGTTCTTTATTATTTTAGCAGTTTTGTGTAAATAAATACTTAAAGAATTTTCGTGCCCTGCGATTTAACGATAACCCGATCTATAAAACACTGTGTATTGAAAAACGTAAAGCCACTAAAATAAATCTATCGAAAATTATATTTTTAACCTAATTTTTTACGAATTCATATTGCTCATAACAGGGTTATTGAATAACATGGTATTGTTTTACTCATAAAAGGTTGTGGAGAGGTCAGATAGGTCGTATGTAAAATACTGGTATTTTAATGCATCGTGATAACTGGAAGCTGAATTCAACGGTCACGGCCACGTGGTCCGACTGCGAAGAATAGACAAAAAGCACTAAAAAGTTGGTGACATTTGTTTGTTTCCTCAACTTTTCTGTGCTTACTTAATTTATTTTTTCATGATGTTAGTCTTTGACAAACATCCAAAGGTCCAAACTCAAGGTTTGCCAACATGCTATGGAGCGCAGTATCTTAGGTGTAAAATTAACCGATCGGGTTCGAAACACTACACTGCGCTCCAAAACGCAAATTGTTGACGTTGCTCAAAAGGCTGCCATACTTAAATGGGACTGGGCAGGACATGTCTGTCGCATGCCGAACGAGCTGTGGGCCCGTAAAGCTCAGGATTGGTGTCCTGAAACAGTGACGCGAGGTCGTGGCAGACCACGAAGGAGATGGCGGGACGAACTGGATGTCTTCCTTGAGAATTGGAGAGACATTGCACTGAATCGTGACCGTTGGAAGGAATGGAGGGAGGCCTTTGCTCAGCAGTGGGACAACACTGGCTAGCTATATATATATGATGTTAGTGTTTGTCATGTATTTTTCCTCATAACTCCGTGATTACAATTAACAAACGTTAATAAAAATACAGCTGAATTAAGTACCTCCTCCGTTTTAGAAGTCGGTGGAAAATCAAATAAGGAGCTTTAGTAATTGGCCCAGACAACCAGTAATTGCAATGGGGCAATATAATTATTCTGACTTTTCCTCCATAATATAATTAAATTATTGAATTGAAAGGTCAACAAACACTCAGTTCTCAGATTAATGATATGATCAGTAGGAATTTGGCTATTCGGCAAGCAAATTTTTCTGTAACAAAAATATCCAAACGCATTCAACCGTTATCTCGCTGACTTAACTCACAAACTAATCTGAATAGTAACATGAAAACTTGCAAAAACATGCAACATTCATCTTGTATCAACGGGGCTTTTGTCACTGTTCCGTGGAACCCGATAAATGATGCATAAGCAACCAGAAACTGTATTTATTGTTGTTTTTACAACTGAGCTTAAAAAAAATAATGCCTGGGTGAACAATTGTACATTTTGATATAAATAGGGAAACTTTGTTATTGCATTTGAGGCGTAATTTACAACCGAGCCGTAGGTGAGGTTGTTATGGATCCCAGTTTTTTTTTTCATTCATCACTTTTAAGAGCAAAATAATCATGGTTGACCGTATAAGTAAGTATTTTATATCGTCTTTAATTCAAGGGCTTTATGATCTAATATTCTTTGTCCAAAGTTTGCGTCTATTGAGCTATTGTGGTAAATATAAACATTTTTATATAAATAAATATCTGTTTACTTGTTATTTTAATAGCATTTTCTTATTTATCACAATTTCTTCAGTTTATTTATTGTTTGCGATACAATTTGGTGGCAATCACCTTTTGTTTTGGGCTCATAAACCATTCGGTGTCTAATGAGAACAGGCATAAAGTTAAGATCAATTATGCTTAGATTTCGGAAATGTTTGTCCTCATTTAGGGAAACTGAGTTCCCTCCAGTGGCGTGTCTTTGATTGATAAACTTATTGATCTATAATAAAAGTTTGGAAAAGGGCGTGAGTTTATTTAAGTATGTTATTAAAATAACTAATTGAAGAAATGCATTGCATAACTCTGCATACAATAAAATTCAGTGACAATACTGACAGTATTAATCCTTTTTAGAAACCATCTGTGTGCCAAACTTCCATCCGTCCTCACAAACTTTCACATTTTTTATATCCATTGTCCACAAACCAATTTGAAATGGTCAAAACCCAACGCATAACACATAAACAAAAATAATGCATACGTAATAAACAAAATGGTGGATTTTTTTTCGCCCTTGGCGCAAATGACGTGTAAATTGTAGCTGTACCAGAAGTAAACAAATTAATGGACAGTAGTTTGAGTTAATTGTTTGTGTTCCCGTTTTGCCGGGAAATGACATAATCATTGGATGATGACAGAGTAAATTATGCATCATTTGTACAGCGTGTACCAAAAAGGTGCGGTCATATTGCCGTCGAAGTTACGAACGCAAAGCGCATAAGAAGGAATACGAGTGTTAGTGCCCTTCTGATCCGACCTGAGCGGGAGCAGTCATTTGATGACTTCCAAATCAAATAAAAAAAGAGGGTTATTATCGAGAGCTTTGGCGTGCTGCTCTTCCATGTGCTCTCAAGTGGCTGGCATAATTATCCAACTTTAGAACAGCAGCGTATGACTGCAGGCCATTGTGCGGTATAACTGCAGGTGACATAACGTTTTAAATCTAACTACGACCTTCTCTCTTCAAAGGCTGGTGGGAAAACATCAAATGACTCCGATTTTGTACCTGCTTTTCTTAGTCTACCTCGATTTCGCATATATGTTTTGAAGATTCTATTATAAACGATCATAACAATGTAACAAGACGCATATAATCTCGCCTCAAAGAATTATGTACAAATCTGGAGTACCTACTCTGCAGTATAAATACATATAACTCATGAAATTTATATCAAAACTAGCGGACCTGGCAGACGTCGTCCTGCTCGGACAGCAGCGCCACCTACCGGGTCCAATAGGGTATTTCACGAAAAAAATCTAATTACTCGATCTGTTAGATTATCGAAAAATATTTGATACGTGTTTTTTGTTTCATCAAATTAATAAAAATTGGCGAAAATAAAACGTGTCAAAGATCATGACTGGGGACTTTTGACGTCACTTTGTGGGTATAAAAGTACTAACCTGTGACGTCACACGACCTAACACGACTTTTCGAAGCACTACACTACACTGAAGTTTACGTGAAAAAGGAGTAAAAAATAAGGTTAATAAAAATATAAGCTTAAAAACTAAAGTCGCATGCCACTGATACCTGATGCTCCTTCATGGCGTTGTCATTGATACAGAAGTCAACTGCTAGTTACCATTAGCAAGGTGGCATGCGACTACGACTGTCCTCTATAATTTATCAAATTATCTACTTACTAGACGATTTTTCTTGTTTAATACTTTTAGGACCGCGGTTTTATTAGTCTGCGGTTTTAGTCGTATTCGGGTTTTAGTTTTTAAACTTATTTTTTTATTTGAATTTTAGTTTTGTGTGTTATTCAATAAATACGTAATAATATGTTACTTTCATAATGCGATGTTCTACTTAATGTTGGTTTGTAATTTACATAATACGAGTAAATAACACAGACTAGACCGCGAGAACTGTTTGACCGCAATGTCAACATATATGTTGACTTGAACTATAATATAATATACATACTTGTGATGTACTCATCAAGACCTTTCATTTGATACCAAACATGTTCTGTTTATCTCAATTTAATTTTTTTCGAGCTTACAATTTGACATATAAAATCCGTCTTAGAAAGAATATTGTTTAAATTTACATAGCCTATGTCACCCGGGCTATTCTTACAAATCTATTGACACCTTGTTTATTAAAATACGTTCAGTAGTCTAGGCGCTACGGTGGAACATACAAACATACATACATACATAGACTGCCAAAATCATTACCCTACCTTTTGTCACGTGTCCATAATTTTTTGGAAATCTATCTGACGGACTAATTAATTTTTTTTGGTGAAATACCTTATTACTTTACAGTTTTCATTTTAAATCAGATTTCTAACCGCTCCTGAAGGGAAAAAATAAAACCATTTATCGTTAAAAACCGCCACGTGTTCGAATATCTGCGAAACAACATTAAATTTATAAAATGTAATCATTCACGTCCGTATTACCTACTGACGTAGGTATACAGGTACCGACAGTGCGTATATAAATCTCTCCACACCCACTCTTAAGGAAGTAATGTATTGCAAATTTTACTAGAATACTATTTTTGTTAGAAAATTGAGATTGTTTGCCCATGGTCAGATTACGTTTGTAGTTTCAAAGGTATGAGAAAAGCTGCGGTTGCAAAATTATTTATGCTTAGGTGAAATTATGTGAAAGTAGACAGACACTGACATAAAATATATTAGTATAGTATATTTAGAACACTATGCATGTGACTCTACTTATGATAAATACCGTAAATAACCAAATTAGTGTAATGTTAACGGAAAAGTGTGTAATTCGTCATTGTATACAATTCCTAGGAAATGTGTACAATTCCTGCGTCAGTACCAGCAGGGCTATTGCGTATCTTTTAAATGACAGTGGCTATCATATTGTTCATGGATTAACTGTCAAATTGGTTATGGTTTAGTACAAAATGGAACCATTTGACATTATTTGATGTACACTATATGATAGCCACTGTCATTTAAAAGATACGCAATAGCTCAGCAGGGGTTGACAGAGGACGTGGTGATGCACGTAATATTATAGGCGAAGTCTTGGCTAGAACCGATGACGAGCTGAAAATGGTACAAAAAATGGAATCCTAAAACAATTGTATTCTAGATCTCAGTTCAATATAATTGTCCGAGAGATCTGCTGGATATCAAGGATGTACCGAGTATGGAAATTCCTCTACGCTCAGTTGCAAATCTTCAATCAACTGGAACCGGCCATGGATTCAAAAAAGTGCCTTTGCAATAAGAATTGTACTTAGTACAGTCTGTGTTATAAAAATAAACTATTGTGTACTTCAAAGTGCCACTCCAGCTTACCCTCCAAAAATAAATAAGTTCTTCAACTGAAATACTAGTGGGCCTCATATGCAGCTGGAAATTGTGACGCCTCGTCTTATTGTGTGCATCTAGCCACATGTGCAGCCTTACTGTAATAATACCGTTTAAAAAAAAATTGAAAGACTTCTACTCTTATATTGTGATGACATAGAATTACTTAAATGAAAGAAAGAAAGAAAAAGTATTTATTGGTTTCACATAGGACATAACTAAAACAAAAAAAAAATTAAAAGCTTAAAACACTTAAAATTAGGACATACTTAGTTTGACTTAAAATTAGTCCCGTATGAAGCCAAAGGGCCACTATCTCAGCATGGTGCTGCAACATTGACGAATGTCACAGCGCTGGTATTCCAAGGTGACGTCACGGCAAAACAAAACTTAAAAATAAAATATAATAAACACAATAGTAAAGCAGGCAATATTAAGCAGAGTGCGAAGATAAATATTAACAATGTATATTATTTACGACAAAAATATTTCCACATCCAACTAACTTGAATGTTTGTCTATGCCAAGAGCCAGAAATGACAGACTGATTACTTACTACATGAAAGTGTTTATACGTATATTTGTAAGTGTGCAGATGGGCACATGGGAAAAGGGCCTGAGTTTATATATGTATGTGTAAGCCCTAATTATGTCAACTAGAGCCTTAATAAAACGTCTGATTTCAGTTTAGAAATGTGTTTTATTTATTTTTGTCACAGAAAGCATTACTTTAATACATATTTCCTAGTATCATCTCGGACTTGCATACAATTCCTTGGAAATACATACAATTCCTAGGAAATACGTACATTTCACGGGATATGCGTGTAATATGGGAATGCAGCAAACAGCCCAAAATGTTATACTAAAAAAACTCTCTAATGCGCCGTGGTTTCTAAGACCTTGTGAACTCCATAACGAGCTAAGGCTTAAAACGTTACCGAAGAGATAAAGCAATATTCTGTTAACTTCAAACAATGATTAGCAAATCACCCGAATCCTCTAGCGACCGAATTGCTGACAATCAACCACCCAAAGAGGCTGAAACGTAACCACATAATCGAGTTAGACTCTAAATAAAAGGGAAGAAATGTCAATGGATGGCTCCTCCCCCAGTACCAAACGCCAACACACCTGCTCAAAGTTCATGGACTGATTGCAGATTTGAAAGTGGAACAAACAAATTAAGTAATCTTTGAAACATTATTTTACACATTTCTTATGTAGGCTCGGAAGGGTATATATTTCTTAGGAATTGTGTACAATTCCTAGGTTTCATACATTTCTGGTAACATATACAAATGTCATGCTAACCTGGACCTACTTATCTTTATTTCTCAGAACGAAACAAATTTCTTCAAAAATATTTTGTTCTAGCTCTATAATTCATGGAATAGATATATTATTACATATTAGGTATTATTGCTTATGGCACTTAGCAACCTATGTTTTCATACAAAATGAGGTGTATTGAAGATTACGTTCATCTTCAAACCCTTTTACAAAATGAATTAAGGTATACTAATCCTCCGCAGGTCAGGCAGGCCGGAATTGGTCCGGGGAAGCGGAAGTCGCCTTAGATCCCGCTGACCCCGAAGCAAGTGTGCGAGGGAACACCGGTGTGGTTTTAGAACGAGTTTGGCAGACCCCTCCGCTCTCCCCTGGGCCGAGGACATCCACTGTGGATTTTCACATCGAAAAAAGGTTAACACTGCGCACTGGTGACAATGAAATACTTTAAAAAAATAAAGCAATAAAAATAATGTCCTACAAAATATATAAAAAAATAAATTCACAGGTGTTTAGATACAATCGAATACATAAATAACAAAAGCTCAATGAAACATTACCGCAGCTAGCCCGAATGCCAATAAACAGTTTAGGATTCTTCAGCTGCTTCCCAATGTTTGTTTTAGTTCTACATTATTCTTTTTCTATATTCGATGCAATGATACGATTTTAAATTAGGAAGTAACTCTGACTGGTAAATTGATTACGTAACATTTACGACTGGGTTTTTCGAAAAGGGTAGCAAAGGGTAGGTAGGTGTTTGTCACACTAATATTATAATCACACTAATATAATAGAGGCGAAAGTTTGTGAGTGTGTATGTTTGTTACTTCTTCACGTAAAAACTACTGAACGGATTCGGATAAAATTTGGTACCCCGATAGTTTATGACCTGGATTAACACAAAGGATAGTTTTATACCGATGTTTTCTTCCCGTGGGATAATTTTCGAGTTGTAGCGGGCAAAACCCGCTGTCAACGGCTAGTTTGATATTAATGTCAGTGTCCGATGTGTGTAAAACTAACCAATAGTAAAGCTTCTTTTTCCGATTTTTAAGGAACCTAGCTTGTTAATTGGTTAGTTTTATGCACATCTCTCCTGCACAACCTCGCACATCTTGGTGGAAACGCAGTCTTAAGCTCCCACGTTCGTGTGTTAAACTCATCCAGAACATTCTGCCTGTGTTACCTAAGTATATTTATTAAACTAGCAGGTAAATTGTCATTACCGGTGTAGTCATATGCCGACAAATTGTTTTACTTCCTCCTTCATAAATTAATTTTACGCGTGATAGACCACATAATCATTTTAATTCGTTTTGAATTAATCTTTTCGCTTGAACTCACACCGATTCTAAACAGATTAGCATAGAAATTCAAAATTCAAAAGTCTCTCTTCAAAATGGTTGAGATAATGAGAATTAGTGCGATATTATTCCACGATATTAAGTAGGCCGAGTTTCAGTGAAACTCTGATTTAACAAAATATTAGCTCAGTGAAGCAGCATCGTAACATAAAAAGTCATTCTTAATGAAAACTGAAAAATCCTTTTTTTTTTTTTTTTTTTTTTGGTTTTGGTGGGTGTAAAATCATCGAATAACCCCTCCCGCTCTTGGGCAGAGCGAAAGGGAGTGTCAGACTTCTACTGACTAAAAACCACCCATGTTCCTTCTTCGCCCTCTATGTCGAGGCCGCGATAACTGTTGGACTACCCGCGGCCCCGACAGGCGTCGGCCCTTTCGGGCCCCTCCCATGTTGCTGACATCTCTTTGAGGCGCGCGTGGAACACGAACGCGCCGTCGACACGGCCTGTCATCATCATAAGACGGACGGTGAGCTAACCTATCACTCACCGTCCACAGGCCCGCGTCTACGGTGGCCGGAAGCCATCACGTGGCCCCCGACGCCCGGATCGCCTCCCACGGCGGCTGGGACGAGTGGTTTTGACTGAACAATCCTTGACTTGTATCTGACGTCAAACAATCTTTTTTTTTTTTTTTTGGTGGGTGTAAAATCATCGAATAACCCCTCCCGCTCTTGGGCAGAGCGAAAGGGAGTGTCAGACTTCTACTGACTAAAAACCACCCATGTTCCTTCTTCGCCCTCTATGTCGAGGCCGCGATAACCGTTGGACTACCCGCGGCCCCGACAGGCGTCGGCCCTTTCGGGCCCCTCCCATGTTGCTGACATCTCTTTGAGGCGCGCGTGGAACACGAACGCGCCGTCGACACGGCCTGTTTTCGTCGTGAGACGGACGGACGGCGAGTTAGCCCATCACTCACCGTCCACAGGCCCGCGTCTACGGTAGCCGGAGGTCATCGCGGGACCCCCGACGCCCGGAGCGCCTCCCGCGGCGGCTGGGACGAGAGGTTCTCTCCCTCTCGCGTTCCGCCACCTCCTTCGCCAGCATCACTGCTTCGCAGAAGGAGGCGACGGCGTCCCATTCCTCCTCGCCCCGGACCATGGCTTGCACCAGGGCCGGGCGCGAGAGGTCGCCGCCGCCGATCGCCGCTACGAGAGCACGGCGGGGCTCCGCCCAAGCGGGGCACACCTCCACTGTGTGCTCCACCGTGTCCTCCGGCCGATCCTCACAATGGTGGCATCCGGGCGTTTCCTCCCGCCTGATTCGGTGCAGGTACCTCCCGAAACAACCGTGTCCGGTGAGGACCTGCGTCAGACGGAAGGTGAGGGCGCCGTGGCGCCTCTCAAGCCACTCCTCAAAGAGGGGACTTATCGCCACTATCGTGGCGTGCCCTGCGTCAAACAATCCTTGACTTGTGTATTCGCGTTTCCCATGTACCTACGCACTGTGCAGACTACAGAGCTACTCATTCACATTATTCGATGTTGAGCATTTATTTTTAACATAATACCGAGTGCATTTTGGGTCTGCCACGGTTTTCCCTTTTTTTTTGGATGTTTTCCTTTTTTTTTGCTCTGGGCAGAACGGTAGGAAGTGACAGACTTCTACTGGCTAAAAACCACCAATGTTCCTTCTTAGCCTTTTGTGTCGAGACCGCGGTGTCTAATTTACATAAAGATAAATTTAGGTACAGCGGCCTCTAATTAATAAGGTTGAAAGTGGTTGACTATCAATAAATTCAGTAGTACACACACAGCACATCATTTCAGTACATCATCCACAGCGGGATACACCTATTCTTCTGCCGTGCTCCTAGGCTCTGTGCGTCCATCTTCCAAGTGTTTTCCATCCTTTTGATGACATCATATATACACTCAACACGTTTTTGGATGATTCTGGTTTTTTAGGTCCATCCTTGGCCATCATTAGGTCAGACTACTTTACAGTTTACTACATCGAGTTTCCCAGCGTCTAGACATGTGTGTCCAACTTCGTCCTCTCCTGTGTAGATTGGCTAAAATATGGGAGTGGGCAGCAGTGGTGGCCCGGTGGTGGCGACCCTGACAAGATCAGCGGGACCAGTGGTGGTGGCCCCGACTTAGTGACATCTACCAACCCGCACTGGGCCCACGTGATGGATTATATAGCCCATCGCTCTGCTAGAGAAGAGGCCTGAGTCCCTGCAGTGGGAACATTATAGACTGATGATGATGATGATGGAATTGGTTGGTCGAGAGCCTACCGAGTATGTAGAAGCTATTAGGTATTATTTAATATAATTTATATTATTATTTTTTTTATTATTTTTTATTATTATTTATTTATTATCAGATATTACATCCATAGAAATATGGAAGGTATCACTCACTGGGAGTCCAATGCCCAAATCTGCAAATGACAGCGTGTCGGAATGACTTACCAATGACATCGTAATAGTTGATCTTGACAGTTTTGGTAATCTCATAATTGAGAGGTGTCATCGTCAAGCTATGGCCTGCCACTGACAAGTCTTGGGTTTGATTGATTCTTCGATAATCTCTTTTTAATGGATTTAATAAGATTTGAGATTTTTTAAGAACGAGCTATGTTTAGCAATATAACACAAAAATGTGAAATAGCTAAGTGCGGATTTTTTTTTTTTTTTTCAAATGTGAGATTTAAATGGTGGTAAACGAGTTATTTTAAGGTTTCTTTCTACAAAATACCTCAAAGCTTCGTCACATCGGTTTCTAGTGTTGTAGGCTTTGAATCAAAAAATGAAATTGCCATCTGATTTCCACAATCCCTTAGGAAATCAGGCAATTCATCGGTATTGGCGTAGTCGTTAAATAAAAAAAGTTATTTATTTGTGGAGTTTCGTGAGAACTATTTTGGTCTAAATTACGTGTTGTAACTCGTGTTTCTACCCGGGACCGGGGAATTACTTGATAATTATATTAGAAAGTCTACTATAATTTTAATCCAGGGTCCTGGTCTATACAATTTACCAGTCAAAGCGAGTCTGAGTCACAAACATACGAAGAAAAAATAATTTTGAAAATCGGTCCACAATTGACGGAACACACGAACAGAGAACCTCCTCATTTTTGTGACAGTCGGTTAATAAAAGTAAGTGTATTTCTGATTTATGTTTAACATTTTTCACCCTTACCCTGACCTAGCCTAGACATATTTTAACTGACCTTGTTTAATCTAACCTCATTTTCCAGTGTTTGAAAAGTTCTCGGAAATGACTACTTACTAGTGTTTTTTCAGATATCCGTCTTCAAGTTTCGGAGACGAAGACAGGATTTCACAAGATCCGGATTCGTAGAAAAAAAAAATATTATTCTTCTGTTCCCGTCGTCACAATGTGAATTTTAGTACGTCTCTCTTTTGATGATAAAATAACAGGGAATTGTTGGAAAAACCTTTTTCTAAGGAGACTTAAACTGAGTTGAAGAGCATTGCTATCTAATATTTAATTAATGAGTATGTTTTTAGGTAATTGTTAATTTCCTGAAAGATGAAACGCCGAAGATTTGTGTGAAATAATGCCTTTGATTTAGTTTGATTAATTCTCTTTTAGCATTGGCTGACAGACATCAATAGCTTGATTTCAATGTTTATTAACATTTTATTTAATCGTTGAGTCTTTAAAGTGGCGTGAATGATTGGATTTTAAACTTGTTGATCAAAGAATTTGTTTGGTGTGTAATTTATAAGTAAACGCTTTAATAAAGTTTAAAGTGTTGATTGAGTTCATTGGTATTGTGTTGATATTTTCAGTGTTGACGTTTTTAATGTTTCAAATTAGCTGGCGTCGGGCCTGCTGTCAGGAATCTCACATTTAAATGTTGTTTAAAATTTAAAATTGAATGTAACTGGAACTTTATACGATGACCTGTAGGGCGTATCTTTTAAATGACAGTGGCTGCCAAATAGTGTCCATCAATTAACTGTCACATGGTTCCATTTTGTACTAAACCATAACCAATTTGTCAGTTAATCTATGGACAATATGATAGCCACTGACATTTAAAAGATACGCAATAGCCCTTCTGATACCCTAGATGAGCAATAATTGCTTTAAAAGGCTTTCACATTTCCAAAACGACATTTTCCTCGATGGCCATATATTCGGTATGTCAAAAGTTTAGGCGGATGGTCAAAAATCAACAAATGACAGCCGTGACCAACGGTTTAACGTCATTTCCGTAAGATATTGGTAACCTATCTACAGACCAACCTAAGCATGCAAATTAATTTTAAAAGGGTAGTTAACAAAAAAAATCTAATTAGTCCGTCAGATAGATTTTCAAAACACATTGCACACGTATTTTTTCTTTTTTTAAGTAAACAAACTATGAAGTCGATACACTGCTTTGAAAACTCGTGTGACGTCATATTCTAAGACATTAGTATGACATTATTTACTGGTGAGTGTCGTCACAACCCCCCACCCAAATCTTTGACGCGTTTTATCTTCGTACATTTTTATTGATTTGAAAAAACAAAAAATACGTATCAAATATTTTTGGATAATGTAACAGACGGACTAATCAGAATCAAACGTATTTTTTTAAGTCAGTAAACATCCCTACAGTTTTCAAAAGCGGTGATTAAACACGACCAAATATCAATGATCCCTGTTGCCCTTTTTTTTTTTTTTTTTTTTTTTGGTGGGTGTAAAATCATCGAATAACCCCTCCCACTCTTGGGCAGAGCGAAAGGGAGTGTCAGACTTCTACTGACTAAAAACCACCCATGTTCCTTCTTCGCCCTCTATGTCGAGGCCGCGATAACCGTTGGACTACCCGCGGCCCCGACAGGCGTCGGCCCTTTCGGGCCCCTCCCATGTTGCTGACATCTCTTTGAGGCGCGCGTGGAACACGAACGCGCCGTCGACACGGCCTGTTTTCGTCGTGAGACGGACGGACGGCGAGTTAGCCCATCACTCACCGTCCACAGGCCCGCGTCTACGGTGGCCGGAGGTCATCGCGGGACCCCCGACGCCCGGAGCGCCTCCCGCGGCGGCAGGGACGAGAGGTTCTCTCCCTCTCACGTTCCGCCGCCTCCTTCGCTAGCATCACTGCTTCGCAGAAGGAGGCGACGGCGTCCCATTCCTCCTCGCCCCGGACCATGGCTTGCACCAGGGCCGGGATCCCTGTTGCCCTTACAAGATTAAATTCTAAACAACAACACACTTGTATTTGTTCTTCCCACAAAGAATTCTGATAAGCTTCCATAAGAACTCCACTTCGGCCGTCATATTTTGGCAACAATGGACTATTGGCTATAATAAAATAGTTTTGTGGACTTTTGTTGGTTCAAAATAGAAGTTGATATCGTATAACGGACCTTTAAGAACTGACGTGCATTGTCGAGCTTGTCAATGTAATAAAGCCTTATTATCTGAAGAGTATTGACTGAAAATATTTGCAGCTTAATGATAAAAGTTCTTTATTGTCTTTGCGGTGAAAACTTTTGACGTCATCCAAGATAATATCAAGATATTATCAAGTACTTTGTTGCTTTGTTTCGATACCCACTTAAAAACTATCACTTTTGATGACGGGGTTAATCAAAGGTTAGTTTTTCTTAATTTAATTAAAAACTTTTTTTTCGAGAGGGCGCAAGCGCGACTGAGCATAGATATTACTAGCTGTTGCCAGAGGTTTCGCCCGCTACAATACGGGAAGATAAAATAGGGATAAAAACTATCCTATGTGTTAATCCAGGTTATAACCTATCTGTGTACCAAATTTTATCCGAATCCGTTCAGAACTTTCGCGTTTATAATATTAGTAGGATTAGGTTTTCCATCAGGAATTTCTCAGTGGTTTTAAGTTTTGAGTTAAATTCATAGATTTTTGTGTTTCTATGATTCGATTTAAATAAAAAAGTAGATAAAAATTTAATTAAAAATATAATTTGCAAACTATTTCCATTTCGTTACTATCTCCGTCATATTTTCACAACTAGTGAAGCAAAACGCTATGCAAAGTACCTACTTTCTATTCGTTCGCTATAAACATTGGAATTCGGTTTAAAAATAGTGTACTACTGATACAATCGATTTTAAACATTAATACTCGGCGAAAATAATCTGTAAAGAACATAAAACGTACCTACGTTTGTACCGGGTGTAAGTATGAGAATTCGAGTTTTAAGAGAAACTACGGTGTTATCGAGCTCTGACCCTGTATATATTTCACACCTTGAATATGGCGACATCTTTCCGGTACAAGCTGTCTAGGTATGGATGGATATGGTACTTACACGTACTATGTCTTCAACTCCTTAAATGACTTACATTTAAGGAGTTGAGATAATCTCTTCAAAATATGTACAAGAAAATTGGTTCTCGAAGAATTATCACAGGGGATCGGACTGAGTCAAAAAAATATGATTCTAATTAGTCCATCAGTTAGATTATCGAAAATTATTGGATAGGTGTTTTTTTGTTTTATCAAATTAATAAAAAATTACAAAGATAAGACGCGTCAAATTTCGTGACAGATTGTGACGTCATTTGTAAGTAAAAAATGTACTAACATGTGACGTTTTCGAGAAGTTCACGAGTTTTCGAAGCACTGTATACCTAGTCTTCATTTTATGTTTATGTGAAAAAAGAAAAATACGTGTCCAATATTTTTTGAAAATCTATCTGACGGACTAATTCGTTTTTTTTTGTCCGATCTCCTATTGCGACTCCGGGCACTTTCCCCTTCGACTAATTTAATTATTTTCTACTTTTGATCCCATGTTTGAAGTGAAAACTTCTTTAGCGGCGTTGTGCACTTTTTTGAGATGGGTGAAAAATTTTGAACTCGTGTCAGGCCCTGACGTGACACGTGATCTGATCAAATATTCGTAAGACGGCAGAGGGCGCTTGTACAAATGTGCGTGTGTGTCAAATGTCATGTCAATTTTTTTATCTTTATAAATATAGGTAATATTAATTAATTCGAAACACCACGCTGCGCTCCAAAACGGGCATAGTGGACGTTGGCAAGAAGGCTGCTAGACTAAAATGGGATTGGGCGGGTCACGTCTGCCGCATGCACGATGACCGCTGGGCAAAAGTCTCAACACGATGGCTGCCCGGAAGATGGACGGCGCCGCCGAGGCCGGCCCAGAAAGAGGTGGCGAGACGATCTGGACGCGCACCACGAGGGTTGGTTTGAGGTGGCTCAAGAAAAGAGCACTTGGAAGGATTTGGGGGAGGCATTTGCCCAGCAGTGGGACAGTACAGGCTATTAAAAAAAATATATATATAATATTTCTTCTGTAGGTACGCGTGTTTCTCACTGAACTCCTCCTAAACAGCTGTTTGACTGATTTTGATGAAAATTTTCGTATGTGTCGTTATGTGTGTTTCTAAAGCATTAGTGCCCAAATAAGACAGTAGTTTCCTTGTTTAAAACCGAAATGAAAACACTTGCTTTTAAGCAATAGTGTGCTTATTAATCCCACAATGGAGTTAAGATGGTGTGCCCGACCAACGAAAACCATCTGTACTTATAATTATTGCATGACATAGGTATTTAAGACCGTTATCACCAGAACAATAGGTGTGTGAACACAGAACACCCCTAAGGTAACAAAAACATAAACCAACATTAAATTATCCACCAAACTCTGGCAAACATCTTGAATTCTAATCTAGGGCAAGATTTAGACTTAGGGGCACTACACACAATGTTGGAGTCGAATAGACATGGTACAGCTGGCTAGCAGAATTGAATTTGTCAATTTTGTTCGTAAAAAGAGCCGAGCTGACCCAAACATGGGAAATATCGAAACTTTCGTTACTGTTAGCCACGAACCTAATTTTTTTTTGGCGGGTGGAAAATCATCAAATATCCCTCCCGCTCTTGGTGTCAGACTTCTACTGACTAAAAACCACCCATGTTCCTTCTTAGCCTTACATGTCGAGGCCGCGGTAACTTGTGAACAACCCGCAGCCCCGACATAATAACAGCCCTTTGGATCATATCGCGGCTTTAGTCTAGTTGGGTGATCACCCATTACATATTTGCAGAGTTTCCCCCGTGCGTGCCTCAGAAAGCATGATATGTCGTTGGTTGCGGTTGTCATTTGCAGATAATTAACAGTTGTTATAGGTGGTCTAGTGACCCGAAACTTTGACAACCAGACTTACCTTAAGGGGTATCGTATTGCGAGGAGGAACGCCTCCTTCTGCGAAGCAGTGATGGAGCAGCGAAGCAGGTGGCGGAACGCTAGAGGGAGAGAACCACTCGTCCCAGCCGCCGTGGGAGGCGATCCGGGCGTCGGGGGCCACGTGATGGCTTCCGGCCACCGTAGACGCGGGCCTGTGGACGGTGAGTGATAGGTTAGCTCACCGTCCGTCCGTCTTATGATGATGACAGGCCGTGTCGACGGCGCGTTCGTGTTCCACGCGCGCCTCAAAGAGATGTCAGCAACGTGGGAGAGGCTCGTAAGGGCCGATGCCTGTTGGGGCTGCGGGATGTTGTAAGAGATACCGCCGCGGCCTTGACATATAGGGCTAAGAAGGGACATGGGTGGTTTTCAGTCAGTAGAAGTCTGACACTTCCTTTCGCTCTGCCTTATTGTTAAAGATTTATTCCTTTCATAATATCACTTACTACGTTTGTCTGGGTTTAGGCATAACCCAATGCGAACGTGACTGCTTATTGAAAAGAATTTAGGATATCGAAGTGAGTTTATTGACACCTGTTTGCTGTATCGCGATGGGAGAATTCTATTTTCGTTCGTAATATTTCGTTGATGTAAGTGGGAATATTCTTGTGGATGTGAAACAATGTGTTATAAATATGTCGTTTTATTTGGATGATCTAGTTATTCTCTTGGCTGGAGTAAATATTAATGGCAGGGCTATTGAATGTTCCTTATCAAGCATATAGTCCTGGCTCAAAGTGTTATTTATAAAATAACTCAAACATGACTGGTTAAATATACAGGGTGTTAATCAACCCTTCACACATACGTCAACCAAGCATTCTCTAAATCAAACTAAGTACCCCTACGTAAAAAAAACGACTTATTTGTTTTGGGGTCAAAAATTTCATTTTATGGTAAAACTAAATGTAGCTCTTAAAATATTGTGCAAGTGGATGCTTTGAATAGTAAAAGGGTCATGGAGGTAATTGAAGTAAAGCTACAACTTGAAAAACTAGTATTTACAAAAACAGCTGTGCAAAATTTGGAACTTTGTCTCCTAATATCTCCGTAACTAGGGGATTCCCAGGTATGGTCTAAAACGAAAAAAATATCGCAGTGGTGGGGAGAACAAGTGCCCTTCGTTTACGTAAGGGTACTTTTACACCCTTTATATTAGATATATTGGTACATATCTGCCTGCCCCTTTAGCTATTATGTAGGCTTTACGTGCTACTTACGAAAGCCTATATATCATACCGCCAACTTCCAAACTCCGAGCTACTACTGAGTTTCTAATGGAGAAATCCAACTGCACTTTTTGCCCTAACCGAGAATCAAACCCAGAACCCCCAGCAGTCGTACTTGTGACCACGTGACCAACGGCGCAATCGGGCTAGTCTTTGACTATTGCAGGTGTGATGGTTTTTCAAAAGTAGTTCGTGACCTAAAATGTTTGCAAGGTCCCAGCTCCCGGCGCGGGAAGTGTGCAGCGCATGCGATGGACGCAATCCATCAACGAGAACGTCATGCGCTCATACTATGGGGCTACAGAGGGAGGAAACAACCTGACCGCGTACCGTGTTCGGATGCTCTCTCTGTTTCAGGTACTTGAGCCGGCTGTCAACGTATCGGCACAACGACTGTCGGATCAGGTGCGACAACTCTCATAGACAGAGCAACAGACAGAGACAGAGCGATTTCAAGGTCGAGGTAACTACAGGTTATTTATTAATTTGATCTTTGGGATAATAAATAATAACATTCAAACCGCAGACTATAATTATCGCGAAACAACTGACTTGGAAAAAAAATATTCGCAAGTCTCAGCCAACAGATAAATTAAACACAAAAAGATTAATCACGTCCACAGAAATCTTTTCAAACATTTGTAACCAAATATCCGTGAAAATCGTAGAGAAGCGATGACAAACAGGAGTTCCATAATGATGGAACGTGGCTAGGGTTGCCAGTATTTTTATTGAAGATTTAGAGTCAGTACTTCTGAGAAGTTTGTGGTTTAATAACTGCCACTCGGCTCGAACTTTAAGTTAAGCCGTGTTTGCCCAAGGTGGTCCATGGATGGATCCACCGTGTCATACTGAATGTTCTCCGTGCCTCGACAAGCACGTTAAGCCGTTGGTCCCGGATGTTTGACACTCGTCACAGGTAGTAAGTGGTCTGACAGTCAGACAAAAAATAAGTACAGTGGTGCTACAATAGCAATGTTAACAAAAAAATCTAATTAGTCTGTCATATAGATTACCAAAAAATATTGGACACGTATTTTTTCTTTTTTCACGTAAACAAACAATGAAAACGATACAGTGCTTTGAAAACTCGTGTGACTTCATGATTTGATAAAATTGATTTGATAAAACAAAAAAACGTATCCAATATTTTTCGATAATCTAACAGACGGACTAATTAGAGCCCCCTTTTTTTAAGTCAATAAACATCCCCATTACTTAAAGTAATGCTAAAATATTTTAAGTTATTTAGAAATAGTTTCCACTTTTTTCCGTAACGTGTATGTATCCCGGGATACGACATGACACAAAACAAATAAAAACTATCGAAATGTCGGGAAGAAAATATACTTATTAAAGAACGGATGGTAACCCTAGACGTAACTGTAACTTCCAGTTTGCTAAATGAAGTGTATGTGCGTGGGTGGGGCTGATCGGTGTGCCATTAATCATGTCGACGACATGGGACATACACGGACACGATATTGACCTCATATCCCATCACTAGGAATTTTGTTGTGGCCTGCGTGGTTTCTTTCAAGAGATTATTATGATATAAAAACATGGACGAAGTCTGAACTACTTATTGTTTTTCTTTTTTTTTTGTCTGAACTGCATGAAATCCTTTTTTTGTGATTTTTCTCTGAATTTTAATTTAAAATTCGAATGATTGGAACGTTTCGACGACGTGTTTTCGTTGCAAATTGCATTTTTTGATTCTTACAATATTTAATTCATAAAATTGTACCACGATCCACGATCCACGATCGATTCCACGTAATTATAATTTTTGTATAAATCTTTATGCATGTTAAAATGCTGACGTGTACTCTGTTAAAAACATTCACTGTAGATAAGGGTTCTGGGGAACGCACATATGTTCGAAGTACTGAAATTATGTTAAAAGGGGTTTGAACTTTTTTGTATGGAATACGAAAAATATCAAAAATACATCTTCAACGTTATTAAAATTGCATTTAAAAATAAACGCAGCACTCAAAACTCCTGAACACACACGAGTGACTGTAATGCACTTAACGTTGACACGACTTAACGCTCTTTTAAGCGAACGTAAGCACAAAGTTTAACTTGAACTTCAAGTTATTACAAGCTATATGAAGCTTTTAATAAAGGTACAGTTTAAATCTTTATCTAAGAGCTTGTCTATCGTGTGTACATAAAGTCAGGGATATTTTAATTTTGTTATTTTTAGGGTAGTAGGTACCTCGAAAAAAAAACGGAACCCTTTTAGGATCAGGAAAATAAAATCTTTATTATTATTATTATTATATACGATCACTGTTTTGTCCGTCGTCCGTCCATCTGTCTATCTGGCAAGACCCTGTTTCTCAGAATCGCGTGGAGGTATCCAGCTGAAATCTTTATCAAATACTCAAGTCTATACTGTCCCTTAAAGCTGTGAAAAAATCAAACTTCTAAGCCAACGCAATCAAAAGATACAGCCGTTTATACCGCAAATTTCCGCATCGACACTCGTAAGGGTAACAAAACAAAAAAAAATGCGAAAAGCATAAATTTTTAGTTACATCACACAATAAAAATATGTTTAATAATTTTAAATTTTGTTTGTACGGGACCCTCAGTGCGCGAGTCCGACTCGCACTTGGCCGGTTTTTTTTTAAAAAGCGTTGCCCCTCAATGTAATTGTGACCCATGCGATGGTCGAAACACCACATTTAAACTCTATCAACACAGATTTTAAGCAACATTTTAACCCAATTTATTATTGACTATTTCATGAATAAGGTCATTCAATAGGTTTAAATGAATATTATATTATAGGGTAGAAATATGGATTTTAATGGTTTTTAGTATCCTGTAAATCATAATTTGTTAAACATAAAGCCTGGCCTGTAAATAACCAAAATTATAAGAACATCTTAACTTCCCGGACTACTCTGAAGCTAGACTGTCAACTGAGATAGTTCATATTTTCGAATCTGAAGTGCCAGTTTATGACAGCTATAAAGTGGCTATAATACGCTAAATTGATGAAAGGCGTCACCTGCTACCACATTTATTTCCACACATCTGTAGTCTATATAATGATTCTGGTAGTGCAAATTTTAATAGGCGGCGATAACGTCTTTCTAATTAATATTAAGGTAAAAAAAGAAACAAAAGAAAATACATTCTACGCAATACGCCATTCTCATGTAATCAGCACGCACTTTGAAAACTGAGCCAGTATTGACAGACCATATCGTTATTGGCTGTATGAGCGTTATGTTTGCCAAAACATGGCCGATGTGAAAAAGAATATCGTTGACGTCATGCCGCCGAACTGAAGGTCGATCACCTACCCTGGTGACGTGTGGATTTACTAAACGAGTACCCAATATCATGTTATTTTATTTAGTGGTTATTTTTTTAGGTACATTTAATAGCAGATGTTCCAAGGCATGCATCAGTCGATATAATTTCACCGAAACCGCTACGCCTCGTTGGGCACAGGAATAATAATAGTTACCCAAATCGTAGCACTACAGATATTGATTCATGTCTGTTGCATATCAAGAATCATCAAAATGATGATTTAATCTCATTTCAAATAAAACTGTTGTTATCTTTATTCAACGAATATTATTGTAACATCAGATCGTTTCGCACATATTTTTATAGCGGCGTTTAGTCAGAAATAAAGAAACAACAAAATGTTTTAGATACGCATACCTATTTGTATAAGATTCAAAAGAAAAATAAAATGTGTATGTATTACAACGTCAAATCATGGCCAGAAGATATTTTAGTTAAGAAAAACAATAGTGGAACGTCTCAGTTACAAATGTATACCAGGAATTGCGAATTACGAATTTATAAAGCCCGTACTCCACGGTTCACCTGTTGCGTAAACTAACCAATCAACTAAATTGAATCGAGTAACTTTACACATTCATAAACTTACCCGTTATTCCTATCTCTCATCTAGGAATGTATAGAGGGTTAGAGCCAAACCACACGGTACGGTGCGGCTTCGGCGACGCGGGCGGCCGCTCTGGTTTTCTTTTATGTGTTGCAGCCACACGGCGCCGTGCGGTGCACTCCGGCGTCGCACCGCGCGCGCGCCGTAATCGAGACGAGGCGGGGCCGAAGCGGAGCGGCGCCGGAGTGGCACCGCACAGTTGTTTTTAATTTGTAATTTCACAAAAAAATTGTATAGTGGCTCGTAGAAGACACCGTCCTGCTCTCCACAACTGTGTGGCTCACGGACAGACAGACATTCAGGCTGACAGAAGTCTACCTGGCAGGCAGACAGACGGACAAGGTGAATCTATAAGTTCCGTATTTGCCATTTTACAATCGAACCCTAAAACACGGGTAAAGAAGCTTAAAGTATAAAATTAAATGTCGGAAACACCTAACGCTTTCAGACCTTTCAACTGGAATTAATCAATTCAGTTGAACCTTGTGATATTGCCATAACACACGCCTTCAAATTCAATACTTCCTTTGAATTCAGAAACCGATAAATAGCAGAGCACAGAGGTTTTTCATCGTATCGACGTTCAAATGTGATCGGTTACAAAACAACCAGTGTACCGTTTGATGTGTATTTGTAATGAACATGTTAGATTGTTAATATAATGGTTTGTGTCTATCACATCTCTTTACGAACGCCGGGGGCGAGGACATATCGTGTCAGAAACAGGGTTTATTCAACGCTGTTGATTCTTGTAGTCGACACAGAACAATAAGCAGTGGTGTCTGTTTAATTTTTGTGAGTTATGTTCATGTTGTTTCATTGTTGCGAGAATCACAATATTATGTATAAAACCTTTGAGGAAACAAAAAACTTACATTAATTTATGTTGTATGGACCTGTATTTATCCTACTACAGTCAGAAGTAAGACACTTCTGATGCAGTAGGACTGATTGAAAGATCGAACTTTGATATTTACAGCTTACTAACTGCTACGTCTGCTACTACGAAATTCAGGCTTCGTCATGAAGTTTTCCTTTGGTGAATGAGAGAAAAGAAAAAAAATATAAAGAGTCGTTTGATATCTTCAGACCATAATTACAGATGTTAACTTTTAAAGATATTATTAGTTAGTATAAAAACTATTTGTGTATCTGCCAGTAAAAGTTCCATCAAAGTTGGTTCACAGCTTTTTTCCAAAAAGTATATATTTCCTTAATGATGCACTCAGTAAAAAGATTTTGTTTTGGAATTACAAATATACACTTAAGTTTCATTTATTTATTTTTTACATTAAAGAAGTGGGATTTAATACCTTCACTATAACATCTAATAGGGCTAAAAAGCTAGACCAGACACAGACCCGGCTAACAAAAAACATACAATAATATCCCAAGAAAAAAATAACATCACAAAGAAATATTGTCGTCTGTCCAATAAAAGAGTAATATCGTTTTTATTTCCCCATTTATGGCATTCATTGATAACTACTTAGTTAATAGGCATAATGGGAGATGATATTGTCTGTATATTTAGTAGCGTCCTTGAATACTAAATGTGGAATTTATTTTCCGTTTTGTGTAACTTTTTTCTTTTGTTTGACGTCCGTGAAAGTTTTCTTGTCCTTTAGACTTTGACTAGAACTTTTGCAAACCTAAATCTCAATGTTTATTATGTTTTGGAGATGCTTGATCCCGATTATACAGTCAAAACAGGTCTAGTAAGAACAATTTACATAAAAAACGTTGTTTGGGCCATCGTCAGTACATAAAATCGACTGTTTGATGTGTTTACTTTCTAATAAATATCACTGCAAATGAGTCTAGCTCAGTGGTAACATGCAAAACATATGGTTGACCTAAAAAAAACACGAAACCTATCTTCGTTAGTACAGTTACGAAATTGTAAAAGTTCTATGAATAAATACATGCATAGTTGTGCAGTTTTTTGAATTTTAGTACGTCTAAATTATTTTGCTCATAGCAAGGCGGAAGCCATGTTTATGCCATTATATTCCGGCAATCGATCAGAATTTGTACATCAATGGTCTGAGTATTGGAAAAAGGAGAATCGAGAAAGTTTAAATACACATCTATGGTTTTAAAAATGTTCCTATTTTGTTTTTTTCTCAGGTTTCGTAACGAATTAAATTGTTGTTGGTCAATTCATGCTCATGTTTTAAAGCAGCTTTTCGATTTCACATGTATTTATCTATTTTTTTTATTTTTTGGCGGGTGGAAAATCATCGAATAACCCCTCCCGCTCTTGGGCAGAGCGAAAGGGAGTGTCAGACTTCTACTGACTAAAAACCACCCATGTTCCTTCTTAGCCCTCTATGTAGAGGCCGCGATAACTAGTGTACAACCCGCGGCCCCGACGGGCGTCGGCCCTTTCGGGCCCCTCCCATGTTGCTGACATATCTTTGTGGCGCGCGTGGAACACGAACGCGCCGTCGACACGGCCTGTTTTCGTCGTAAGACGGACGGACGGCGAGTTATCTATTTTAGGAGCTCCATTTCTAAATTCCAAGTATCCCAACATGATACGAGTATGTTCCTATATTGTTTCTAATACAATATACGCCGAGCTCCAGAGGGCACGATAAGCCTTTGCCCCACGTTACAGGCAGTCTGAAGTTTGATATTTTGAGCACGGATTAGAATATTGATATTTCTATCGTTAGGCTAGTAGGAAATACGAGTAGCTAACACCTGATATATTTAACGCCCAGTCCAGTTAGGAAGATTATATAGAACATAGTTGAGACTAGTAAAAAAATAGCGATCTATGTTCAATTCAATTAGCAAGTCTTAGCATGTCTACGAAAGCGTCAAGTGGAGCTAGAAGATAAAGATAACATTATATATCATCACGCCGGTAATCCTGAAGGATTAGACAGAGGTACACCTAATAGTACACCCACGTTTCGCCAGTTAGCAGTTCGCCAGTTTCATTGCCATCAACCAGACTTCGTGGCTGGTGGGTGCTGCTGAGAAGTTCTTGAAAGAAGGCATGTCACTTAATTCCTGTAAATATTTCATCTGCACATTCGATTTCATTCCCATATTTTCGTTTTTTGTCCTGTTGTATTTATAAATATTTGTTTTGCGTTGTATGTTTCCCTTTTTTGTCATTTTGTATGCACTACAATATCTGCGACAAATAAATATTTTTTCAACACACTTGCTCATAAAATGGCTCTAATGTCACCGCAATTAGGCATATAATGACACCTGTAATCAAACTGTGACTTTTTCATTGTTAATACTCACACGTGAGTTATAGGTTTTTTTTTTGTTGAGTTACTTTGTTCTTAAAAAGCATAGGTCAACTGAATATTTTTTCCCGTCCGTACCGTCCTCGGCTCTCTTAACCTAATGGCGCCTCAGACTTGTACCATGATGTACTATTTCTTTCTTTCTTTTTTATGAATTCTATAAACCAATCAGCCAACATGTTGGCGGGCGTGTCAAACTGACCACTGACACTTCGCCGACATGGCTGACTTTGATGTGTGGAGTCCATATCATACATAAATTTCGTTTCCGACAACACTACACCGAATCATTATTAAAAAACAGTGCTACAATGTCGTCGCAGGTACCTTTAGTTCCCACTGTGTAAGAAACAGTCTCACTTTCACATTAATAGTAAATAAGATGTAGGTACCGTACTATCCTCTCAGTATTTTTATTGCTTTCACGTAAGTGAATGAAATTCCTTTTTCCTCAACGCCACCGCGACATTCACCGCATTTAAATGTAAAACCCCGACAAGAGGAAACACGATTGTTATTTAAAATACATCCGTACATTTATGGAAAGTGAAGGGATGGAAACCGTGTTGAAAAGAATGAGTGAATTTCTATTTTTACCTGTATTTTATATGGATGCTATTACCAGATGTCCTTTGTCTGACTTTTTGGGGGTTTTAAGGTGGTATCCGGTCTTCATGTGCCAATTGAGGTTCACCTACCCAGAGCCCCGATTACAGTTGCAGTTTCCATAGTATACAAGCACGAGCACAGATATATATATATATATATATTAATGATTGCCCTGCAATAGGAATTTCTTCTGTGTTTTGGGTGCGTTCACAAACATATAAACTCATATACACAAATACCCGGAACAACTATCTGTAGGTCATACAAATATTTGATCCGTGCGGGGATCGAACCCGCGACACGCAGCGCAGCAGTCCATTGCTTGAGCCACGGCGCCAACCGTGCCGTCAATATTGTTAACTTAGTGAGAGAAAATTTAGTTCTTGGCTGAATAGCTGCAAGGTCGTTGCCCATTATTTTGCAAATTTATGTGTAGTTGACAACACTGCTTCTCTTCTCTATGATTTTTGTGTCCTTACTGTGCAATTGTTTGTTACTTGAAAATAAAACAAATTATGTAGATTTTCTCAGTTTTATTCAAAAAGAAGCCTTAACTTTAATAAATATGCACTTATTAACATAGAGAATCCTACTGTTTTAAATTTTGTTTTCGTTTGTTTTTATTTTCATGTTCCGTAACGAAACTAATATTTTGGAACCCATATTATCATAGGTCGGTAGATAAGTAGGTCGTAAGCATCTCAAAGATGCATTCGTTATTTTACGAGAAGTTAGTGTTTGCCAAGGGTATACATATTATTATTAGGTACGTATTTGTAAGCGGTAGTTGGCATTGCTTGCAATGGACTTTTAACAAACACACAATCATCAAAAAGCCGGGAAGTCCCAAATTATGTCTTGATGTAAAGACTTCTGCAACTCCAAGAAAATGACATAGATGTAGATATACACCGTTAGAAATAGTTATCTAGGAGCGACAGCTGTGACTCTGTGACCATCAAGATAATTAATTTCTCTCAGACACGACTCGCATTGCATGAAAAGCAGTTCGTTCCTTTTACCTGTTCTAGTTTTGTATCTGACAGTTCCAGTAAGTTTGCTATTGGAACTTTGAATGGCTCTTCGTAAATAAGAGTTATTATTATTATTCCTCTATTACGTTGGGTCCGTTTCTGGTTTCTAACGGCCGAATACTGAAACGCCACTCAAATATAAGTAACGCTCAAATCTAGTGCTGTCTCGGTCGCTCTATGCTGAAGTAACAAAGACAGAGCGAGATTTAAGGGCAACTTAAAATTGAGTAGCGTTTCAGTATTCGGCCGTTAATCAAGTATTTTAATACAAGCTTAGTTTGAGTTTACACTGAACCTCATAAGGCTTCAAGGAAATTATTGAAAACCTCCTTTGTTCCACCTTGAAGTCAATCAAAAAGATAATTAAAAAAAAGTTCATAAACTAAAACCCGACTACGAATAAAAACACAGACTAATAAAACCGCGGACTTAAAAGTAGAAAACAAGAAAAATCGTCTAGTATGTAGATAATTTGATAATTATTATAGAGGACAGCCGTAGTGGCATGCCACTGATACCTGATGCTCCTCCATGGCGTTGCAAGTCAGCTGCTAGTTGCCATTAGCATGCTGGCAAAGTCGGGTAAAAACAAGTAAACGTATTTTCATTATACTAGTCAAGGAAATCGACAGTTTTATCCGCAAAAGACCTCGAAATTGTCGTAACGTATCTAATTTACACGATTCAGATTCCTGAATTCAAGGTAGAAGTACGATTTTCATTAATACCAGTTCGGTATGCCTGTTATTGAAAGTCCAGGCGGGTCTTATCTCTTGGAAACTATGCGGGAGCCGGCAGCAAACATCTGCAGGGTTTGCTGTTTGACACTGCAGAGACGATAGGTATATAGTTGACTGACTAAAAAATATGATTCTGTTTAGGTCGACGTCTGTAAGATTATCGAAAAATGTTGGATATGTATTTATTGTTTTATCAAAATAATATAAAAATTGACTGAACTGAAAGTGTCAAAGAACGTGAGTGGGGGCTGGTGCCGTCACTTTCTCGTAAAAAACGTACCAAACTGTGACGTCGTGCCACTTTTCGAAGCATTTGTTGTGAATTCTCTGTATTATTTCAATGTTAGAATGTGAGGCTGTCCCTCATAGCTGTATACCGTATGTCCAGATGGGTTTAAGTATTGCCTTATACAGAAGAAGTTTACTAGTCAATGACAATTGTGAACCTATTAACCAGTAGAGTTTGCGTTTTTGTAGTACAAATGTAGATATCTGAATTATTTTTAATGCATAGGTAACTGAATGGTTCATTATATTTTATTCATAAATACACACATCAAAAGTGTCTAGGGATCAAGCATTTTTATGCGGATTTCTTGAGATTGAGATGTGGCTTTGTAATAAATTTATGATTTTATAAATTTATATGGATCCTTTTTGGTGCATTTCATAATTTGAATCAGGAACTGTGAATCAAATTCGAGTAAAAGATGAAAATCAGCTGTCAATATTTTCCCTATAAAAACATACAACGCATTGAAGACATTATTAGTGCTACTGTTTCCCTACTACTGATTAAAAATAACGTTATTATGGAGCGGCGACGTCATTTAAGCAGGGAAGAAATGCTCAGAGCCGTGGGAATGATAGAAGCTGGTTCCCGGCAACGTACTGTGGCTTTAGCTCTGAATACAAGTCAGAGTGTTATCAGTCGACTTTGGACACGTTACCGAAGCACTGGTACCGTGGCTGAGCGACATGGAGGACGGTATCGCTGCACCACACGGAGACAAGACCGATACATTCAAATCTTAACTCGAAGAGCTCCAACAATAACCGCCATGATGTTAGCCGTGAGGCTTCATCACTCTTCAGGGAACTTAATTAGCGACCAAACAGTCAGAAACCGCTTGCATGAAGTGAACCTTCATTCCCGAAGACCGCTACGGGTACCACCAATGAAATGGTAATAATATAATAATACCAGCAATGCACAATCGTAGGATTCGATATCAATGGGCTCTTGAACACAGAAATTGGGCAGAAGAACAATGGCGTTTCGTGTACTTTTCTGATGAGTCTCGTTTTGGTATGAGACCGGATACAAGACGTATACGACACTGGAGAACCCCTGGACGCCAACAGCGATTAAAATCCTGCCAGGAAGTCCATCCTTATAGTGGTGGAACCATCATGGTATGGGCGGGTATTTGGATCGGCGGAAGAACTGAGTTGATTTGGATCAGAGGCAACCTCAACGCTCAAATTTATGCTGAGACGATTGTATCAGACGTCATCGTTCCTCTACAAGTGCAAATCGGTCCCTTATTTCAGTTAATGCATGATAATGCACGACCGCACACCGCAAGAGTTGTAAGACAGACTCTCGCCGCAGCTAACATCAATGTCCTGCCCTGGCCTGCTCAGTCGCCAGACTTGAACCCGATTGAGCATGCATGGGATATGCTACAGAGAAGAGCTCTGCCGAATATGGAGGGTATCCAGTCGCAAGAAGACCTTTTTTTGTTGTTGCAACGAACATGGGCGGCCAATCCACAGTGTGATTTGGATGAACTCATTTTGAGTATGCCAAACCGATGTTCTTGTGTTGTTAGTGTTCGCGGTAGAAACACGGATTATTAATTGTTTAAGTTACCCAATAAAATTTTAAAGAAAACTGTTATTTCAGTCTTTTTTTCGAACTTTAATGTTAGTGGTTCAAATGTCAAAAATCCCTTTATTAGGAAAATGGCAAATTTCTTTATTAATGCAAAGGTGACTTGGTTTATCGTTACTGTGACAAACGAAAACACTTTATTTGATGAATCCTTAAAGAAAATTTTAATTAATATCAATCAGGAGAAAAGTTATTGCAAAAATATATGTTGATCCCTAGACACTTTTGATGTGTGTATTATCCCATGTGGGGTCTAGTATGATCACCATATTATCCTATACTATTAATAATTTTCGAAAATGGCGCTTACGATATCGATACAAAGTGCTATTACGCTTGGAGCTTACGAGGTTGAAAAATCCATATAGCCAGGTCTCATGGTTTCACCGCCGGAGCTGACTTTGTTCTCCCAGGTACTTATCAGCCGCATAATATTGTCAAGATAAACAACCAATCCTGCCGGTATTTGCGTATGGCAACTGGACTTGGTGGTATAACATGCATGCATTCACACACGTACTCTACGAATTCCACGTATGTAGATAGTACAGTTATCAGCCCGAATATGTATACACTTAGCAACGTTTAGAAGCAATTTACGCTTACAGAATTGATTTCATATTCATGTTACTTATAGCAACTAATATTTTGGAACCCATATCTAATAAGGCAGGTCATATCTCGAAGTTGCAATTATTGCTAGTACACGAGAGATTCGCGTTTGAACTTAGCCAAGTGAATACATATTATTGCGCGTACCTGTACACACTACACACACAAGTTCTAATATCAGTTCACGTAAACAAATATGAGGTAAACGGTAGTCGCAGTATGCAATAACAGTTCTTTGATACCTATTTCACGTTTCTAGGAATTCTGTGACTATCTTGGTTTGAGAAACAGAAGGTTAGTTGTCTGGAATAGGAATGTTTACCGACTTAAAAAAATGTGATTCTAAATAGTCCGTCTGTTAGATTATCGAAAAATATTGTATACGTATTTTTTGTTTGATCAAATCAATAAAAAATAACGAAGATAAAACACATCAAAGATTTGAGTGGGGGCTGGTGACGCCACTGACCGCTAAAAATTGTCATACTAATGTCTTAGAGTATGACGTCACACGAATTTTCAAAGCACTGTATCGTCTTCATAGTTTGTTTACTTGAAAAAAGAAAATATACGTGTCCAATATTTTTTGGTAATCTAAATGACGGACTAATTAGATTTTTTTTTTGTTAACTACCCTGTTCCTTCGCAATTACTTCTTAATGGAAGTCTGGAAGTCTGAAGACGTTTATTATTAGAATGATCTATCTATTGATTGGTACTTGTGCTAGGGATCGTTCTTTTTTTCTTTATTATGTGGTTATTGCCTAACCTGGATTTAGACCTTTTATCCCGCCCATGGGCCGCTGACGTGGCTTTTACTTCTCGTCAAGCTATAATATCTCTATAAGGCATGCTGGTAAAGCGGCAGTTAGTCCCCTCTTTGAGGAGTGGCTGGAGAGGCGCCACGGCGCCCTCACCTTCCGTTTGACGCAGGTCCTCACCGGACACGGTTGTTTCGGGAGGTACCTGCACCGAACCAGGCGGGAGGAAACGCCCAGGTGTCACCACTGTGAGGATCGGCCGGGGGACACGGTGGAGCTCACCGTGGAGGTCTGCGCTGCTTGGGCGGAGCTCCGCCGTGTTCTCGTAGCGGCGATCGGTGGCGGCGACCTCTTGCGTCCGGCCCTGGTGCAAGCCATGGTCTGGGGCGAGGAGGAATGGGACGCCGTCGCCTCCTTCTGCGAAGCAGTGATGCTAGCGAAGGAGGTGGCGGAACGTGAGAGGAAGAAAACCTTACGTCCCAACGTCCCATATTTCTATTTAAATATAAGTAAAATTATTATAGAGGACCGCCTTAGTCGCATGCCACTGATACTGTTCCTTCATTGCGTTTTCAATACATAACACATACATAAGTCAGCTGCTGTTGCCGTTAGCAAGGTGGCACGCGACTACGACTGACCTCTATAATAATTTTACTTATATTTAAATAGAAATATATAAATTGAATATAATATGAATATCAGGCAAGAATTATTTACTACTTTTAAGACCGCGGTTTGTAGTCGGGTTTTAGTTTTTAAATTATATTTTTATTTGAATTTTATTTTAGTGATTTTCAATAAATCCGTTATAATACGAGTATATTACTTTAATGATGTAAAATTCTACTGAATGTTGGTTTGCTATTTAAATAGTACGAGTAAATAGCAGACTAGACTGCGAGAACTTTTTGACCGCATTCTAAACGTGTATGTTGACTAAAACTATAATATAATATACTCTTACAAACCAGAAGTGAAAATTGTTTAAAAAAATAACGGTCTACAACAACCTAACACTTTTATTTAACTTCAAAATAATTTTAATCAACACAATAATAATTAGACTAACACAATGCAAGTAAAATATAGAGGAGTACTCTAATCACACAACCAAAGTAACGTCCGTCGCATCCGAGCACCGCACGTAAAGTGAGTAGAGTCCAAGCGACGCCGCCTTTTTATAACGTTCCGCTCGCCTCAGACTCGGTTGTGGGGGAACTTGCTAAGACGGCCGTTCCTGACAGCGAGGCGTCCTCGACCGCACTTGCTGTTCCACTTGACGTGCTAGACCCAGCTATGTCTTGATCACAATTTGTTATGTCATTTTCTGCAGTGTGAAAAGCATAACACGTTAAAAAGGTGAGACCAGAAAAGTTTAATTTGACCTTCAGTTATACATGAAAGCTAAATTTAAAGCAATTAAGTTATTGAAGGTCACAGCTATGGTAACTCTGAGAGTATTACTTGAACTGATCCCTTGTTGTAGGCGCAAGCGTGCACTCAAGCGCCCACAAGTAAAGGATCATAAGAAACTTCAGAAAACAAAAAAAAAAAACGACTGTAAGCGAGTAAATTCGAATGATGGGATTCCGGACTTACATCAGTCGAACACCCGTAAAAAGTTAAATGCACATGAAAAGCGTAACGCCCTACACACTTCATAGTCTTTTATGACAGAGGCCCCAAGTTTGCGTGTCACCCACATGAACACATACCTAGGCCCCAAGTTCGCATATATGGGTTCATGAAGTAGTAAATTCATATGAGGAGTATAACGCCGTTATGGATTTCATGGTAGGGTATGACGGAGGCCCCAAGTTCGCACGTCATAGGTGTAGTCGCGACAGAGGCCCACAGTTCGCATGTCATACATGTAATCACGACAGAGGCCCAAAGTTCGCATGTCATACATGTAATCACGACAGAGGCCCAAAGTTCGCATGTCATACATGTAATCACGACAGAGGCCCAAAGTTCGCATGTCATACATGTAATCACGACAGAGGCCCAAAGTTCGCATGTCATACATGTAATCACGACAGAGGCCCAAAGTTCGCATGTCGTCGTCGTCACTCACCACCCTCAAGGAAAGCGGAGCAAGTTTCCGGCGTCCACTCGCCGCGCCACAGAACCATGTGTTCAGCAGCAGCTTGCGTCTTTTTGCCGTACGAGCCAGCCAACAGTTCGAGCTCGTAGCGCTGATGAGGCAGCGCACGCAGTACCTCGTATGGCCCGCGCATGCCAGAGTCCAGCTTGCCAGTGCTTTGAGTGGGCTTGCTCACAAACACTTGGTCACCCATGGCAAAACTGCGTGGCTGTCGGCGATCTTCGTTGACGTAGGCGTCCTGATGCTGCTGATTGGCAGTCAGGAGCTCAGACGCCCGCTGTCTTCTGAGGGTCATTAAAGCTTCTCGATTAGGTTGGCAGTCACTTAGCGCTACATCTCTCACCAGGGTCCTGATGGCAGGAGTCGCGGCATCAATACCCACCAGCAACTGCAGGGGTGAGGCTTGTGTTGTAGCTTGCCTCGTGATGTTTAACGTGAGCTGCATCCTCCATAGGACTTCTGACCAGTCGGAGCCCTTGTTACTCACCTCGACACGCAACATATTGAGGACGGTTCTACAGTACCTTTCTGCTTGACCGTTTTCACGGTGCATGCCCGGAGTAATAAAGTGCACTTGGCACCCCTGGTCACTACACCACTTTTGAAAAGCAGGACTTTCATAAATTCTTCCCCGGTCACAAACTATGAGGCTTGGGGTACCAAATAGGGCTACTGCATTTATAAACACGCGTTTCAGTTCATCGGAGTCTTGTCGATACAGTGAGTAGAGTAAACAAAATTTTGAAAACGCGTCTACAATAATCAAAATGTATTTGTAACCATGTGATTCCGGAAGCGGTCCGAGAACGTCAGTATGAAGTGTCGAAAAAGGGACGTCTGGTTTAGTCCACGATTGAATCGGTTGCGAAGGAGCTCTAGGCACCCTTTTGTGAGATAGGCAAACAAGGCAGTGACTAATATATTTCTGAACAAAAGGTCTTAAGTTTGGAAACCAGAAATGACGTAGAATAAGATCAATGGTTTTGTCAATGCCAATGTGATCGTGGTCATCATGAAAGACCCGAAGTAGGCTTAACCTGTGACCTTTAGGTATAAAGCACAAGAGACGCCACTCTTCACCAGTAGGTGTATGTTTATAAATTAAAAGTTCATTTTTAATAAAATACCTGTTTTGGTCTAACTGACCTTTCCGGAGTTTAGTCATCAACTCCTGTGCCTCCAGATCAGCAGTCTGAGCAATCCTTGCCCAATTGACCGGATTGCGTATCTGGTAGACCTGTGCTGGAGGATTTCTGCTCAAATAATCGGCGTGTTGCATCATACATCCTTTCCTATACTCGAGGGTGAATGTAAAATCCTGAAGGTAAACCCACCAGCGTGCAACCCTTGGTAATAGATCCTTTTTGTGCTCAGTCATTTTTAAGGAGTTGCAGTCCGTCACTATCTTAAAGTTAATGCCAACAAGGTAGTGGCGGAAGTGCTGAAGGGCTCGAACTATGGCCAAGGTTTCCAGTTCATAACTGTGATACTTAGCTTCAGCGCCCTGAGTGGATTTGCTGAAGTATGCTACAACCCTCTTTCTCTTATTAGAATGTTCCTGGAGCAGAACAGCACCGAGGCTGATAGCACTGGCATCGGTATGAAGCTCAGTGGGTAGTTGGGGATCAAAGATAGCCAAGACAGGCTCGTTAGTCAGGCAATGGATAATATATTCGCGAGCACGATCTTGCTCGTCGCTCCAAAGGAATGGCTCCCCTTTACGGAGTAATCTAGCTATGAAAGCAGTTTTATAAGAGTAGTTGGCAATGTAGCGCCTGAAATAACCTGCAAGTCCCAGAAATTGGCGGACCTCTCGGACGTTACTGGGTTTTGTCGAATTTAATAAGGCTTCTATTTTTACAGGGCTCGGCCACACCTGACCATGACCTTTGCTCGTCATTCGTCCTTATGTATGTCAGTCCTACTCGGTTTAAAACATCTGTGCCCATCAATATTAGGGCACTAATGCATTCATCAGGTACAACGTGTAAATCCACTTCTAATGAAATTTCGGGAAACTCTAAAATAGCACTGACATAAGACTGTTTGGAGTTGTCTCAATCTCCTGACTTCCTATACCACGCAACAAACGATAGCTTGGGATTCTATTAAAATTAAAACGTTTTAAGATTGATTGTGAAATAAGTGAAATAACGGAACCGCTATCGATCAAGACATCAACAGGTACCTTCTGAGTGAGAGCCGACATTACATTGCTTTGTCTGGATTCGGGTTGGAGCAAAAAATTACATCACTTGATTTTTTTGTTTTTATCATTAGAACGTTGTTTAAGAAAACATGAATCAATAAGATGACCGTTGCGTTTGCAGAAAGTACAAAATTTGTTTGACTTTTTATCGTCATTGTTTGGCTTTAGAAGGGGAAGAGGTAGCCTGAGTATAAGTCGTATCAGTCTTAGACTTTTTAGGGCAATTCCATTTTTTTGTGACCAGGCTTGCCACAAGCGAGGCACTTAAAATTGTCTCCAAACCTACTAGGTGCATCTCGCTTACGCGAATGTATTGGCCCCGAGTGGTTTGACGAACGGACAGCATTGTTGGAAGCTTGTGATTCACGTTTTGGTTTAACGTATACAAATAAAAATTCTACTAAATCCTTTGACGGTAGCTTAGCATTGGTAGCCGCGGCCTTGACTTGAGAATCGGCAATACTCCGTATCACAATAGAAGTTTTAAGTTCATCAGATAAGCCTCTAACAATATTAAGACGCAGCAGTGACTTGCGGGCATATTCAGCATAGGTTGAATATTTATCTGAATTGGTACACATTACTTCAAAAAGTATAGTTGCGAAATCAATGTTACGCGGACACAACGATCGAAACTCGGCTTTAAAATTGGTCCACGTACGATTATTCGTGGTCCAATCATTCAACCATGATTTTGCGTCACCCCGTAAGCAACCCCCAATGCGTCCGAGGCATTCTCATTCGTCCCAATTGTTTAATTGCCGACCGCGGTTTACCTCCGCACACCACATGTCGAAATCATGTATACACGGGTCAAAAGGAGAAATATAATAATTATGAGACCTTACTTGTACCAAGGATGAGAGAGCTCCAACAATCCTGTCGGCTATGCCCTTCTCTGCGTTGGTACTAGCGTCAGTATCCCGCGCTGTACCCATAGTCACCTTATCGGTAATGCCGGAACCCTGCTCGCTGGTGAGGGCCGGCGCCACGACAAATGATGGCGTGGGCGTGCGGTCACCAGGAAGATGCGACGGACTTTCAACCGTTGGTGTTATCGTAGGTTGTTGTAGCCTATTTTCAATAGCATCTAATCTAGTAAGAATTCGATCGAGCGCCATACCTTGCAAGCTCTCGCGGCGGTCACTTGAGCTGTTACTATGATCGCGAGTTCGATTTTGCGAGCAATGCGAAGCATTATGACACCTATTCGATCTGCTTCTATAGTCAACCGAACGATCATCACGCCTGGGCAACGGAGGCGTATTGGAGGAACGGCGACCACGACGTTCACGAGACGGGTCCTTAAAACGTCGGTTTTTATCACGACAATCACGATCTACAGGTCTTGAGGAACGTCCTGACATCTTAATTAAATGAAAGAGGAAACAAAGAAATCAAAAAAAAATAAAACACGTGGCACTTTATCGGATAATCACGAAAACTAAACTATTGGATGGCAAAACAAGCTAACAGAACGCGTAGTGTATCCCACTTCTGATCTTACAAACCAGAAGTGAAAATTGTTTAAAAAAATAACGGTCTACAACAACCTAACACTTTTATTTAACTTCAAAATAATTTTAATCAACACAATAATAATTAGACTAACACAATGCAAGTAAAATATAGAGGAGTACTCTAATCACACAACCAAAGTAACGTCCGTCGCATCCGAGCACCGCACGTAAAGTGAGTAGAGTCCAAGCGACGCCGCCTTTTTATAACGTTCCGCTCGCCTCAGACTCGGTTGTGGGGGAACTTGCTAAGAATACATATTTGTAATGTGCTCGCCAAGACCTCTCATTTGATACCAAACATGTTATGATTATCTCAATTTATTTTTTTTCGAGCTTAGAATTTGACATTTAAAATTCATCATAAAAAGAATTGTTAAAATTTATATAACCTATGTCACCCGCGCTATTCTTACAAATCTATTGACACTTCATTTATTAAAATACGTTCAGTAGTCTAGGCGCTACGGTGGAACATACATACATACATAATTACATACATACATATACATAGACTGCCAAAATCATTACCCTTCCTTTTGGCTTCGCCGTAGTCGGGTAAAAATGAAGACGATACAGTGCTACGAAAACTCGTGTG
Organism: Diarsia rubi; assembly: GCA_932274075.1. Classification (NCBI taxonomy): domain Eukaryota; kingdom Metazoa; phylum Arthropoda; class Insecta; order Lepidoptera; family Noctuidae; genus Diarsia; species Diarsia rubi. Next base: position 17,589,579 of record OW026417.1, on the reverse strand, counting down.
ACGTCAAAGCGCACTGCATTTTTTACCACGTAGTGACGTCAAAAGACCCCACTCATGATCTTTGACGCGTTTTATGTTATTCAATTTTTTTTTATATAAAAAACACGTATCCAATATTTTTCGATAATCTAACTGACGGACTAAACAGAATCATATTTTGTTTAGTCAGGTAACATCCATGTTGTGCCAAAGTAGCAGACGCAACATTTCCCAATGAAACTATGTTGTCTGCCTATCTCGTAGCGGTAACTAAGTTAGTAAGTCGGACTGTGTCGGCGAGACACTTATACAACAGTTACACAACGTGCGAGACTATTTTCAGGTATTGATTTTATTAGAGATTTGCAAAGGATAAAAGTTATTAATTGGTTTTTGGAAGTTTTACTTTGCGAATTTCGTACTTATTCTCTAAGGAAAAATAAAAAAATATTATTGTCATATTTTCCTATTATTTTGGTTTTAATTTTTTTTATATATTTAGTATGTACATAAACTAGGAGCTTGTGGCTAAATAATGACAGCCACTTGGGTTAATCTTCAGGTTAAGCCGCAGTTGCTTAGTAGATGGGTGACTTGTGGGACCCATTTATTTATTACACATTGCCTACACACCGAGCTTCCTCCATGCCTCGAAAAGCACTTTAACCCGTTGGTCTTAACTGCCGTTAAAATGTCTTTGTCGTTACAAACAGTATCCGAATAATTGATTAATCACATCGTCATAATTCACGGTATACTTTATTAAGATCACTGATTGCTTAACATTCTAAATCCTTTCAAAGCTTTTTGTTTAAAACTCGTTCGAGGATGATTTAAACGATTGGCTTTAAAGCCAAACATAATCTTGTCTTATAAACAAATAGTTGAGTCATCGTTCATGTTATTTCAGAAAATTTAATGTTTGCGTTTGTAGCTCGAAGCTCGAGGTTAATTAATACAACTGCTTTCGTCTATCTTCAAGTTATGTCGCGCTTGCATAGATTTGTCAGTGGATGGCCGGGTGTCCACCTATTTCATACCGAGTCAAGCCGATGGCCTCGGCTGTCTAGCCAGTCACTTCATGTAAATACTGGTATTCAGCTGCATCCGGTTACTCTGGAAGCCAACCCCAATAAAGTCATGAAAAGGCTACGTAGAATAATTATGAATAGGCTACGTAGAATAATTATGAATAAACTACTGTTAAACCAACGATGGTTTGTGTGGTATGTTTACGTCTCTAGAAATTATAGTGTAAAGCTCACACTTGTATTTGCAGAAATAAATAGTATTCCCGATATGGAAAAGAACACGCTGGCAATAAAACGTGGCCCCTTCGTTCAATATAGTCCGCATTCTAGATCGTGCCCAGGTCTGCCCAGGAGTTACATTGAGCACTGCAATATTAAATTGAACTGGATTCAAGCACTTCAACTATTTCTTAAATATTTACACGAAAATGCTTCTCACAGTAAGTTTTCTCTTTAATACAATATTCATGTTTAAATATTTTAGAGACCTCAGAATTGTTTTCATATGTTTGAAATTGAAGATAACTTACAAAAAAAATAAGTTAAAAAACTAAAACCCGACTACAAACCGCGGTCTTAAAAGTAGAAAACAAGAAAATAATTCTTGTCTGATATTCATATATTGAATTTGTAAGTATATTTCAATTTAAATATAAGTAAAATTATCATAGAGGACATCTTGTTTTCTACTTTTAAGACCGCGGTTTGTAGTCGGGTTTTAGTTTTAAAACTTATTTTTTTATTACAAAATTTTATTTTAGTGGTATTAAATAAATTGGTTATAATATATGTATTACTTTCATGATGTAAAATTCTACTGAATGTTGGTTTGCTATTTAAATAGTACGAATAAATAGCAGACTAGACCGCGAGAACTTTTTGACCGCATTCTACAAGTGTATGTTCACAAAAACTATAATACTTCTTACGAATCTATTAGCTATACACATTTTAACAATTCTTTATAAAAAGAATTAAAACAACAGAATTACAACAGAATTTAAATGTCTTAATAAATGTGTATAGCTAATAGGTTCGTAAGAATAGTTCGTTATTGGATCGTTCGTTCGTTTATTAACTTACGAATCTATTGACACCTCATTTATTAAAATACGTCTAGGCGCTACGGTGGAACAAACAAACATACATACCTACATAGACTGCCAAAATCATTACCCTTCCTTTTGGCTTCGCCGTAGTCGGGTAAAAGCAGATATTTTAATCAATGAAATGTAGCAGTTTGTCGAGCTGAAGGAACTGAAAACAAACAGTAAACATGGTAAATATCCCGTTTACAGTATTAATAATAGTTATATGAAAGCCATTAGTTTATCTCAGAAAATACCAACATTATTATTTAAATACAGTAGTTTCCTATGTAATGTTATATGTAAGTTACCGACTTCACTACTTTTTGTGTTTTATTTTTTGTCGAATTCGGTTTTATTTTTTTGGTAAAAAGTTTTATTGAGACAATCATTATTCTTCTTTTTTTCGAATCTTTATTAAGAATGGGTATTTATTAATTTGGTGTTAATAAATGATTAACGATAAAATTAAAAAAAAAACAATTTCTCATAATTGACGGGGAGCTAAATCAAGCGAGATAAAAAGTTTTAGTTTCCTCGGTGATCTGGAAGTGCCTCAATAATCAATGCAAAAATTTTATGATGTCGATTTTCATTATTACACAGTTTTTAGTGTAGCCCCTCAGCCCGCGAACAAATTAGAACGTTAAGGAATAATATATTGTGACGGAAAAGGGGTGCGTGGCGCAGGTTATTATAAATAAGACCACGCAACCAGTCAACATAAAATATATTGAATTAAAAAATGGGTGTGGGAAGGTCTACGGACACAAACTCCTAAGGCAGCCCTGTGGGATGTGCTGTACTGCCCTGATAGCCGGCGTGGCGATGACCGCAGCGTGGTGCCACGCTGGATGCGTAGGGGTGATGGCCAGCTCTTCTTTACGTCGGCCCGGCTCGGCCCACGTGGCAAGTATGGCCAACAGGTGGGAAGTCCGATGCCGGCCCGACTTAAGCACGCACGACGGAACCAGCCGCGTAACTAACGCGAACTTGAGGGTGCTCTAGCCGGAACTTTGGACCCTGGAACATGACGTCCAGCGTGTCACGAGATGACCAAAGGCCAACTCCGCTGATTGCGACACCAAGCCAAGCAGAGCGAACAGCAATAATAATGCACTAATGAAGGTGTTGGTGGATTGTCACAATCAGACGGAGTTTACATGTGGGAAGAGTGAAAATACGGCATGATAGCACATTTTGAGTGTGAAGCACGAAAAAATCAAAATGCATTGAGCTGAAGGCATTAGATTGAAATGAAATACATGAAATAGCGTACACTAAAATAGATAAAATTAAGCATACATGCCAAGTTAACCTATAAGGACAAAGAACACAAAATATACACATATCATGCTATCCAACACTTACCCAGTATGGGGGTTTCAAAGACACCGAATTTAATTGCTCGATGGCGGAGAATTATGTTGATTAGGTAGGCAATTGTTTTAGGCCCGGATAATGGCGAGTTAAGACACGTGTGAAATCACATATAATTTAGATATGGTGAGACGTGTGACCGCTTCGGGAAAAACCAAAATTCCTAATGTCAAACGAAAAGATCGCGTTGGCAGCGTTGGATAGAGATGGGACATACGCGAGCCCATAGATAAATCCTCACTCGCGCGCCCGATAGTTGATGCATCTTGTGCTTTTAGTAATTACTATTTGCTACCGCACTACTTGTAATTTTCTATGGTTATTATATTTTGACGTCTGCGGTTCCTTGACAGGTGGATGAAAGTAAACATTGGAATGTTGCTGTTTTTATTGTTAATTTAGTTATATGTTTTGTTTTGTGCAAAATGTAACGTGCGACGTTACAGTACCCCGCCGCTTGGTGAGGGTTTTTACCTCAGTAAAAATCCTTTGCTCTTATTATACCTCCATCTGAATTACGACCCCTTGTATTCTTCATCATTCATCCATCATATCTCATATTCGTAATCTTTGCATACTGGCAGACTACCTTAACAAGAGGTGAGTCCGCGCCCTAGCAGCTATGTGAGAGTTCCATGTCCGAAGTTGACTTGTTACTCGCGCAAAACAGACGTACATTCGGCTTTAAGGAAGCAAAGAACCTACTGGGTTTATACTATTGAAATGGATTTAGGCTTATTTAAGGAGTATCTACCCGCTCCTGCATTGGCTTATTTAAAGAGTTGCAACCGCTCTGAAATATTAACTCCCGGTAAGTAAAACGTACCGAGTTGGCAACAACCAATCCAGAGGTTCCGATAATATGAGGAGAGACCACGGGTACGGCACATGACAGAATCAAGTGAGCGTGGTTCTCCATCGGGGCTGAATAAGGAGGCCGAAAAAATGTATTCACTGTGTTATTCAGTGCCTTAAATATAACTAAGTTAAAAAAAAAATTGTGATTATTTATTGACTCCTACTAATTTCAAGTCCTTAATATGCCAGGAACCCAAGTCTTTGCCTTTCATGTCCTGAAGAACGTAGACCAATGGTGATTTCTTGGCTATGACTTTTGCTTTAATAAACTTGGGAGCTAACTTTTTCGAGAACCTGTTCCCCTTGTCACTCAAGAAATAAGCGCGTTTCATGACCACGTCGCCAACGTTAAACTCGGCAAATTTTCGACGCAAGTTGTAGTGCGAGGTGTTCTTAACATGAGCCTGCCATAGTCTGGATTGCACCGTATCGAAAACGCTAGAAAGGCAACCTAAGTTTTCGGCGTATGCATCACGTGGCAAAAACACTATTTCGTTGCCGAGGTCGTTGTCCGTGTAATGAGTACCGCAGGTTACAAGTTCGCGACCGAAGACTAGGAAAGCTGGAGTAAATCCAGTGGCCTCGTTAACGGAGCTATTCATGGCAAATTGCACCTTTGGGATATATAAGTCCCAGGATCTGTGATCATCATCCACATAAGTTGAAATACACGTTATTATTGTTCTATTGTAACGTTCCACCAAATTGACCTGAGGGGTATATTTTGGGGTGTAAAATACGTTTGGAATAGCATATTTCTTAAACAAGGCATCTGCGACCTTCCCTGTGAATTGGGTACCGTTGTCCATCAATATCGCTTGCGGTACGCCGTGAACAAGAAACACGGATTCCTCTAAGATTTTGGTAATGATCTCAGCGGTAGCTCTTTTAATTGGATATATTAAGCAATATTTTGAAAAACAACATGTAATAACTAATATGTAACTATTTTGCTTCCGCGAAGTTGGAAGTGGTCCCATGAGATCCATTGATAACATTTGGAATGGTCGTGAACAATCTTTTGGACGTCCCATTTCTCCCAGTGTCTGGTGATTTTGGGACTTGTAGGCTAAACATTTGTCGCAAGTACTTATGAATTTGACTACTGACTGGTACATGCCTGGCCAGTAGTAGCGTAAAGCAAGACTACGGTATGTTTTAAATATGCCCATATGACCAGCCGTAGGCACTGAATGGTTTTCATTAACGATTTGCTCACGTAATTCGGTTGGCACGACCTCCTTCCACGCGAATTCTGAAGTTAAATTGTATTTATTCTTCGATAGTCGATATAACGCGTTATTTTTAACAATATAGTTTTTAAATTTAGTAGGATCAATTAGGCAACCGTCATAAATATTCCTGTACCAAGAGTCTTTAGTGTCCAAATAAGAGTTGGAAGTACTAATGGCACTAATAGGGACGATCCTAGATAAGGCATCTGGTATGACGTTATCCACGCCACGCCGATGTTTAAGAACAAAATTAAATGCTGATAAACGAACTCCCCAACGAGCTAACCGACCCGTTGGGTTGCTTATAGAGAGAAACCACTTGAGCGCGCTGTGGTCAGTATAAACAGTGAACTGTTGACCATTTTCGATGTAACAACGCCAATATTCTAGGGCGGTTACGACGGCCAGCGTCTCGCGTTCGGTAATGCTGTAATTTTTCTCAGCCCCGGTCAATGACTTACTCATGTAGGCAATTGGATGTTCCTTTCCATCAATTGTTTGGGTGAGCATTGCGCCGAGGCCAAAATCGCTTGCATCCGTATGCACCTCAAACGGTTTATTGTAATCTGGACATGATAAGACTGGGGCTGACACTAGACTTTCCTTCAATTTCTGAAAAGCGGCGTCGGCCTCTTGGGTCCATTTAAATGGCGGGGTACCCTTCTTTGTTGATGTTAATTTGTTTAAGGGACCAGCTATAGTACTAAAGTTGGGAACGAAACGTCTGTACCAGGTCGCCGTACCTAGAAAACGCTTAAGTTCTTTCTTATTGGTTGGTGCTGGATATTTTAGTATAACATCAACTTTGGAAGGATCGGTCCGCAAACCTGAAGCATCTACTACGTAGCCTAAATATTTTAATTGCGAACTAAAAAAATTACATTTCTCAAGGTTAATGGTTAAGTTCGCCTTTTTGAGCTTTTCTAGTACCCGTAAAAGTAAGTTCACGTGACTATTGAAATCGCTACTAATTATTATAATGTCATCTAGATATGCGAAGACTTTAAGATCAAATTCAGAGAACAGCAGGTCAACTAGACGCTGTTGAGTGGCCGGGGCATTCGTAAGACCAAAAGCAGTCCTTTTAAAGCGAAAGGTGCCCCTGCCTGGAACATAAAATGCTGTTTTATCGCGATCTTCCTCAGCTATCGGTATCTGCCAAAAAGCTTTCGATAGATCTATGCTGGAAAGATAACGCGCGTCTCTGAGGTTATCTAGTATCTCCGAGATATAGGGTAAGTTGTAAGCATCGCGTTTAGTGACTGAATTTAGCTTTCGACTATCTAAACAAAATCGAGGTTGACCGTTTTTCTTGGTGACAAGGAGAACTGGAGATGACCACGCACTTTCGCAAGGCTCGACAACGTCGAGGGAAAGCATCTCGTCCACTTGTTCTACCAGGATGCGTTGTTTTTCAGGAGATAGTCGATAATAACGCTGACGAATTGGTTGACTTTCACCTGTATCAATGTGGTGAGTTATTAGATCGGTTACTCCTAGACCCTTGTGCTGTGATGAAATGCTTTCAAACTGTTTAATTACACTATCAGCCAAATGCTTTTGTGACTCCTCTAAGTTATTGTAACCCGTAATTGTGGTGCGATTGCAGCTCTCTAGAGTACAGTTTTCCAATGAGTTGTTTGAAATCATTACACTACCAACATACTTGGGACATAATTCAAATTTTCGCCAGAAATCCACACCTAGAATGAGATTTGTATTGATATCTGGTATTACAAAAGCTTTGAGAATGTGGAATTGATTTTCAAAGTGAACTGGGATATGAATGTAACCGATACTTTGTAAATTTTGTCCGCCTGCTGCCCTAACCGCAATGCAGTCGTCCGTGATAAGAGACATACCCCGGTCCAATAAAACCGTATGAGCACCGTTGCCCAAAATTGTGACGGCCGAACCTGAGTCCAAGAGTCCAGTGGCTGGAACTCCTTCTATCTGCACTGATACGTAAGGTCTGTTATCTAAATTAACTTTTCTATCGAGAATTGTGTGAACTTTGTAAGACTTGTGGAACCATTTAACTGTGTGCAACCACTTTTCCCAGTCTTGTCTGTCAAAGTTGTTTACGACACAATTCTCGGTGATTAGTTTTTTTTCTTAGTTGAACTGTTCTTACTACATTTCTTGCAAGCTGGACGTTTTATGTCTTTCTGGCCGCAGCCAAAACAAAAGATCTCGTCAGTCTTTACCGTACAATTCCTGTAAGCATGCTCGTTACTACGACAACGTGGGCAATAAGGAATCTTCTTATGTGAACCTTTATCTATGGCATGAACATAGTTAGGGGATATGGAGGAATCGTTACTGTTATTTGTAACTGTTTTATTATTAATAATATCCTTTTGATCGTGTTTATTGAACTGATTAAACCTTTTATTATAATTATTGTTTCCTTTATTATCTGTTGAAATTCCTGAATAAGCAAACTCGGGTGCTAAAGTATTTGATGAGGGTCTTGGTGGTTCTCTGAATTGAGCAAGGCGCGATTGTATGTTTTCGTAATTACGACAAAGAGTCCTTAGCTGTTCGATTGATTTTATTTCGGCCACTGACGATAAGATGTTAGCATAGCATGGACGGATGTTATGTAGAAGAAGTTCTAGTTTATCTTCCTCAGATAGTGCTTTTGTCAACCTCGAAAACAAGCCTGTCATTATTGACAAGTAAATAACTATATTTTCTGACTCCCCTTGTGTTCGCGCTCTGATTTCAGTTAAGAGTCTATAATCATAGTCTGACTGATCAAAGTCGCGTTTTAATAAATTTGCAAGTTCATCCCAGCTAGATACTGAATCTCTAATGCTTCTGTACCAGTGGAGCGCGCCGCCAGTAAAAATCTCGGTCGCGTGAGTGAGGATTTTATCCGTTGGTATTCCTTTGGCGTGACAAAGTTCATTTACCCGCTGTAAGAAGGAACGTACGCAAGAATTTCCCTCGAATTTTAATTTTGCAAATTTATGTTGACCACCATCGCATGACACCGTCACGTGAATTGGAGAAGTCAAGTTATGTGTAGATGGAGGTTGATTGCTAACTGGTGATAAGGGGTCAGAAGCTGATGCGAGCAGCTCACTTGATTTCACCAACATCGACTTATATAAGTTTACACACTCATCGTACTCCGTTTTGTTAACACTTCCACAAGTTATTCTATTTATTCTGTGGTAAGCATGATTTAAAAGATTTTGAATTTTTAGTAGTGACTGTTTATCTGTAGTTGATGATTCTAAATTAGTAGCGGCCTTAGTTAAAACCTCTAAAACTCCACTTAAATCTACCGATATTTCGAATGGACTCGTAAGAATGTCCTCAGAAGGAAACATTGGTCCGCATTTTGCAATCTGTTTCCGCAATTCCTGAACAGTAGTGGCGGGTGTTTCTCCTCTGATAGCTACTTCGTATTCGAGCTCTGCCTTTTGCAACGACATGAATTTTACCGGATGTGCCATATTGAATGTAGTTTAAACAAGAAAAATTTGTTGTTACTTCAAATTGAGTTTAAATGTATAAATATTAAGTTATCCGTAAGACTGGAAAGTGTTGGATAGCAATCAGCAAGGTATGATGAGCGTCAATTACTCCGACTGTTACAAAATAAACTGAAATTAAACGTCTTGGTTGTTGTCCGTGTGAAGTGAAGGAAGCTACGTTACAAAAGAAAAGGAAAAAAAAAAAAAATTTTTTTTTTTTTTTTTTTGAAAAAGTTTGAAGTTAGTAAACTAAATTTAAATATTTAAAAAAAAAAAAAAAATCGGTGCAACTAATGTGTACGCTTATGCCATTAAATTCTGAAAATGGTGACAATAATAGTTATGAAAATTAAAATATGAGTCACTATTGACATCCAATGACAAATTTTTGCTGTTGACTGAACTCAGAAACAACAATATTTAACAAGGCAAGTGGTATCAAGTTAATAGGCAGGTAGACAGTTAGTAGGATAATTAATTAATTAATAAGTAGGTAGGTAAGTTAGGGAGTTATTAGGTAGGTTGGTATGTTAGGCTGTTAATAGGTTGGTTGGTTAGTGGATTGGTTGACAGTTAGTAGGTGGGAATTGTGGTTGCAACACTTGTTGGAAACAGCTGGTAAATCAATGTAATAGTACTGTACTTTTGAGTTGTCAACAATAAAAAACGTTCACTGTATGGAACATTAGTGATCCAGGTCAAATGTATACAAGTACAAGATTTATTGATATTTAGGCTATAAATTCCAAAAGACAAGTTGTAGGTACAAGTTGTGTGACAATATTTTTAGTATTAAGTACTAATGCTTGTTTTTATAATTGATAATTATATAATTAATGTTATTTGAATAATGTTTAATTTTAAAAAAAAATGATTCTAAGTTATATAAGAAAAATTGACACATACAAGCGATATTTGATATCAACGCTGTTTGTGTCATCAGTAGACAAGGTTGTTATGTCTAAAGTAGCCAGTAATTGAAAACCCGGCAACCCAATCCCTTCAACCGGCGCACAGCAGAGCTGCTTACCGGAAGAAATAGGAAGGAGTGTGGTACCTCCCCGGGGCGAGCCGTTACTATTGGCCCTACCACTATAGTAGAACGATAAATGCGTTCTACCTAAAAATAACAATTAAAATAACAATTATATTGCAACGGAGCAAACCGTTCCTACCAATATAAATAAGGTACCGCTGCGTACACCTTAGTTGCTGTCAACCAAAACGTTTTACAAAAACAATACAACCACCAATGACACCAACATATATAAAAAAAAATACCCACAAGGTTACCCTAAGGAATATGTGACCGTAAAACCACGTTTTTGGGCGCCAATGTGACGGAAAAGGGGTGCGTGGCGCAGGTTATTATAAATAAGACCACGCAACCAGTCAACATAAAATATATTGAATTAAAAAATGGGTGTGGGAAGGTCTACGGACACAAACTCCTAAGGCAGCCCTGTGGGATGTGCTGTACTGCCCTGATAGCCGGCGTGGCGATGACCGCAGCGTGGTGCCACGCTGGATGCGTAGGGGTGATGGCCAGCTCTTCTTTACGTCGGCCCGGCTCGGCCCACGTGGCAAGTATGGCCAACAGGTGGGAAGTCCGATGCCGGCCCGACTTAAGCACGCACGACGGAACCAGCCGCGTAACTAACGCGAACTTGAGGGTGCTCTAGCCGGAACTTTGGACCCTGGAACATGACGTCCAGCGTGTCACGAGATGACCAAAGGCCAACTCCGCTGATTGCGACACCAAGCCAAGCAGAGCGAACAGCAATAATAATGCACTAATGAAGGTGTTGGTGGATTGTCACAATCAGACGGAGTTTACATGTGGGAAGAGTGAAAATACGGCATGATAGCACATTTTGAGTGTGAAGCACGAAAAAATCAAAATGCATTGAGCTGAAGGCATTAGATTGAAATGAAATACATGAAATAGCGTACACTAAAATAGATAAAATTAAGCATACATGCCAAGTTAACCTATAAGGACAAAGAACACAAAATATACACATATCATGCTATCCAACACTTACCCAGTATGGGGGTTTCAAAGACACCGAATTTAATTGCTCGATGGCGGAGAATTATGTTGATTAGGTAGGCAATAGGCATGACGAAAGATTTTGAAATCCTCTTCCGTAATGTGGGTACATCTTTTTTATTTACGAAAAAACCTTTATTTCAGTAATAAAGTAAAGTTTAACGAAGATATAAGCCATTTTTGAAAAAAAAATGAAATAGAGCGCGAAAACAGCTCGCAGTGTCATGGCGTCGGGTCTGACGTCACGCCTATGTAAACATGGAAATGTCAAAGCGCAGCTAGAGGAAACTAAAACAAACATTACCATAATTCGTGTGTTAAAAATGAATAACAAAGTTTATAAGTGGTGTGCGGTGCCTCAGTGTAAAAACACATCAATAGCAATAGTTTTAGCATTACATTGAATGCCAAAAATGTTGTCCTCTGGACCTGCATAGCTGACCCGGTGATTATGATAGTAGGTTGTTACTATGAGAAAAGATACTAGTACATGCTTTGTAGTTACAGAAATTTACTCCTTTTGTTGGTTATTAACTCAGTAGCAAACTTTTATTACAAGTTGCGAAGGAGCTAACCTCAAAAATAAACTGACAAGTTTATTGTAAAAATAACATATGAAAGTTAAAATAAACTAAACTCCTACAAGCTCAAAACGAGTTTGTTGTATTTTTATAGTGTTAGATACTTACAAAATTTACTTACAGGGAGGTTTTCACATTTCGGAACTCGGACGAGCAAAATTCTTTATTTGACCCAAGGAAATCGCCCAACATCAGTAAATCTATCCTGGGCAAATTTGAACTGTTTGCTTTTACAAAGCCTGATTCCATTGCTAAAGATGTTCACAAAGTATTGTAGTAACAAAAAAAATATCCAAATGCGTAATCAGCAACAAAACAACACAGTGAGCTAGTGACAGCTAGTGATGTTTACATTGGCGTGACGTAGTGCGCTATGATTGGTGTTTCAATCAAAATGGCCGATATCAGTATTTTAATCTTTTATTTTATTAAAAATCTTACTAATCTTAATTTTTTAAATAAAACTAAATCAGTGTTTTAAATCCTTCTCGTATGTAATTTCCCCTAATATCATTAAATCATTGATTCTTTGACTATGTCGTCACGCCTATTGTTTTAGGCCCGGATAATGGCGAGTTAAGACACGTGTGAAATCACATATAATTTAGATATGGTGAGACGTGTGACCGCTTCGGGAAAAACCAAAATTCCTAATGTCAAACGAAAAGATCGCGTTGGCAGCGTTGGATAGAGATGGGACATACGCGAGCCCATAGATAAATCCTCACTCGCGCGCCCGATAGTTGATGCATCTTGTGCTTTTAGTAATTACTATTTGCTACCGCACTACTTGTAATTTTCTATGGTTATTATATTTTGACGTCTGCGGTTCCTTGACAGGTGGATGAAAGTAAACATTGGAATGTTGCTGTTTTTATTGTTAATTTAGTTATATGTTTTGTTTTGTGCAAAATGTAACGTGCGACGTTACAATATAATAATATATATGTATAATAATAAATAAGGAATTCCGTTCCACAAAACGCAAATCAACTTAACAACAACTTTTCAACTTTTTTATCATCAATTGAAGCCCCAAACAATGTTATGAAACTCAGTCAAATCAGTCAGCAGAACCTTTTGAAATCAAACCCCATTAACTTACAATTCAATTACCGAAGACTTGTAACGATCACGTTTTATTTCCAGACAAACTTTTGAACCCTCGTGTATGGCACTGAAAACTTTCACCCGTATAGAGAAGTTTGAACATCCTCAAGAACAAAGTTTAAAAAGAAGCCACACAGATTCCTTCTGATTGCTTAGCGTCCTTATCTACTCAGCAAGATATTAAACCGTTGAGCAAAAGGTTTATTAACTACCTAGCCGCTTCCAGCATCTTTTTAAATCAGAAACTTTAATCTTTTTTCGTTTCGTAATGAAACTTTCAACGAACGAAACTATAAAAAAACCCATTAAATAAGACAATGTTATGCGAAATTGGTTTGCACCTGAAGCTTTCACGTACCTATTAATATTGTTAAAAGCCAAATAACAGTCTATATAGGTTCAAGGTATTACCGATATTATGTTGTGTTCATAAAGCAGGATGTTGCATGGCCGTCGGCTGAGTGATCCATTTGTCTTAATTGGTTAGGGGAACAACAGTCAGGACTTATCATATCTAATTGATTCTCTGTATTGATTTTTCGTATCGTGTCATCTTGTATAATTTAGATAAAAAACTTGCGCGTCATTCATCAATACCTATGACTATGAAATGTACGCAGTGTTCGTTCTAAAAGTAGAGATTTTACGACCAGATTTTTGTAATATGGGAATCCCGATTTAGGCCTCGTACAGACGAGCAGCACTCTGCTGTTGACAGAGCCAACTTCAGCTGTCGACAGAGGCAACTGCAGCTGCCGCCATTGGTCGGAGTGTGCAGTCGATACGTGGACAGCAACAGCGATAGCTTAGAATGAGCGCAGCGCGCGCGCTGTCTTGGCAGTCGACTTCAAATAGACCGAGCGAACTCATGCGTAAAAATGACGTCTCCTAGCGATAGCGATATTATCAAAATCAAAATCAAAAAATCAAAATCAAAATATTTTTATTTCACATAGGCCTACATGGGCACTTATAAAACGTCGGTAAAAAGGGGCACTGTTCGGTGCATTGGTCGATTCCTAAGGAGAAGAACCGGCAAGAAACTCCAAAGGTTACTCTTTTAATCTTTTAAAATCGTTTGGGTTAACAATAAGGTATAATACACACATGAAGACCATGCAGATGTCTGAGATGGTCTTTTGAAGAAAGCACCACACAGATTTGAGTGGACCCGTCCAGTCAGTGCAAGCATTTGTCAGTTATTGTGGAGCTCGACTTAAAACTCAAGGAGCTCAACGTCACGACGAACAATACCAAAGAAAGGACATTTGGGTGGGTCACTTAAAGTACTCAAACTGGCAGACAATCACAACAATTAAAATTTAAGAAAGACCTACATAGTCCTCACAAACACATTTTTTTTTTTTTTTTTTTTAAAATTAATATTGACTTGCTATTGCATCAATCAAGAAAATGACTGCATCTGGAATTACCAAGTACCAGATTATAGCAATAATACTGAATCTCTTAAACTAGCAGTTAACTCATCAAATTAAGTAACCGACATTCGGAAAAAAATTAAAAACTTTTTGTTAATTCTTCGTAAAGTGTATTTATATAGAGAGTAAACATTTTTTTTTTATTAAACGTAGCCCCACACTAGGAATTTCTCCTGTATCGTGGGTGCTTTCACAAACATTTAAACTCAACACAAATACCCAGACCCGGAACAACCATCTGTTGGTCATACAAATATTTGTTCCGTGCGGGAATCGAACCCGCGACACGCAGCGTAGCAGTTCATTGCTTGAGCCACTGCTGTTTCTTGTATGATAGTATTTCATCAACCTACGATGAACGATTTCGTCTTTTTTACACGACTGCCCCAAAAAAAGAGTGTTTACGTTTACGAAGCAGAAGAAGCAAAAGTGTTTCTTTCTCGAAATTCATTTTGTTACTGTCTGTCTCCCTTGCTACAATAACGTTCACGGCGCTTTCTGTCGACAGCTGAAGTTGGCTCTATCGACAGCAAAGTGCTGCTCGTCTGTTTGACGACTTAGGGCCTGTTTCACCACCCTCAAGTAAAGTGTCGAGTAGGCTAATCGCCAGTTAAAGTGACCCGTAACTTCACGTGCGAGTTTCACGACGTTTGAGTAGCACTAATCGTAGGATTAACCGACCCGTAACTTACTTGCCACGGCTTCTGCTAATTAGCGTGTTTTACTCGACGATTAAATATTGTCTGTTGTCATTTCTTGCTTAACACTAACGATTATTTTAAAATAAACGAACAAAAATGGATTTATTTGATTTAATTGATCATCAGTTGGATGAATTAGAATATTCTACGACGCAAAGAGTAGCGAGAATTCGTGTCTTGCACTGTATTGCACTGTACGATTCAAGCCCTCATATTTGACCTTCAATGTTTTGGTCGATATGCCTCCAGATCGAGCATTAAATTCATTTTGAATGCTTTCCCAAGCGGCGTCTTTCATTTTCCACGTCGAAGCATCACTTTGTTTATTCTCCAACACATCATGGTATTTTTGTACAAGTGATACTATAATATCCCTCTCATGTAGGGAAAATGTAAATTCATGATAATTAAATAGGTAAGTACTTATTAACTAAACAAATTAAAATCACACGCGTAGTATTTCCAACCAAACAGACAGTAGACAGTCACACAAACAATCGCACACAATGCACAAATGACAGCTGCAGTGACGTTTGACGAGTGACATTGACGTAATATTGAACGAATGTGACGTATGATTTGTAACGTTACTCACTTATCCAGTAAGTTGTTACTCGGAGCTTATTTTTCGTTTGTGAAATTGACAAAAGATACTCGTAACCTTTACTTGCTGATTAACGTTAATTAAGAAGTAACTAATCAACGCTTTACTTGGAGATGGTGAACGAGGCCCTTAGTTGTACAGTCGCCAGCACAGCAAGTTACTCGTAACTGTATTTTTTTTCCAATCAACCTTTAACCTAATACCTACTTAAGCAATAAAGTTGTTTTTTATTTTTTAATGACTGATTGTAGTAGCTTGGTGTGCTAGCGTCTATACTCGTACGACAGGAATAATAAATATGAGCATGAGGTTCTAAATTCGATAGGTCAGTGTTATAGATTCTGTAAAGAGCCATTTTAGTCAGTCTAGAGTACCTACATCGATATCAGTAAAATATTGGGCGTAAAACAATTATATCACTCTTGTTTCTCTCCTCGGGCCGCGGGTAGTCCAACGGTTATCACGGCCTCGACATAGAGGGCGAAGAAGGAACATGGGTGGTTTTTAGTCAGTAGAAGTCTGACACTCCCTTTCGCTCTGCCCAAGAGCGGGAGGGGTTATTCGATGATTTTACACCCACCAAAAAAAAAAAAAAAAAAGGGAGTCCATGACGTGATGGTATGACCTTAATAAAATTAAGGCAGAATACCAAGAAATTCGGTTATGGCTTATAGCTGAACATAAAATCACATCCTACGATCTAAACAGTCGATTTTATTAGTTTCCAGCATATTTGAGATTCTGGAAACGATAAATTAATTTGTTATGTCGTCCCACATTGCTTAATATCCCCGAAGGTCTTGAAAACGATTAGTCTGACCCAGAAGACTCACTGATTTAGGTCCATGGTAATGTGTTGCTATGCCTAATCAATGTGATTATACACTAGGGATGGTACCACGATCTTGAGCCCAAAACCTCATTTTCTCAATATAATGTAAATAATATTATGTAATGTTAAAATATTTTGTTACATAATAAAGTTAATATAATAATTTGTTGTTCATTAATCAAAATGACGGCTTTTAGGGTTACTCTCCGAGGATTATTAGATTATAGTATCTGACTAAAATATAATTATGGGCAAATCAGATAAAATAAAATAATGGGTAGTACTTTACGGGCTTTTCAGCCGTTAATGATGACAAAGGTCTATTCCCAGAAGTGAAACTCCAGAAAATTTTAAAGATTAATCGTATTATTTTCAAATCCAAATAAAACATATCTGTACATTCAAAGAGCGGTTTCCTTCCCAACTCGTATGTAATCAAAAGTTACAAATTAGTTGCTTCAGCGCCAATTAATATGAGCGTGCGTACTACAGAACAGAATTAAACATGAAAAGCAACGAAAAGAGGATGGCTAGCCTTTGCAAGGGGCCAGTAATGAGGTAGCGGGACTTATGAACTTGAGTTTGAAAAGAGAGATCTATTGAAGTGTTGGCTCACTACTTATTCACTTTCAGGTTAACTTGCATGATGAGTTCAAAATCATATATCATCAAATAGGTCAACTAGAACATAAGTTTATTGGTGTATGCAGAACAGGATTTAAAGTTCTTCATACCCCTTAGAAAATGGGGGATCCTCTGACCATACGAATGGTGCGTGTGGTGGGCTATAACTGCTCGACGGCTGTCGTTCGTATTCTTCTATTGAGTTATAATAAGTCGCAGCTTACTTTACTTGCTCAATCCAGAATTTTGATCTTACGAACAGACAGACCGACAAAAGTTAAAATATATACTTTTTATTTGAAGTACATGTACTTTCATATTCATTCAGTATAAAGCTGTTATTTTCAAGCTTTTTTTCATTTAATTATTACTTAAAGACACTTCAATTTTATTTATTTGTTTGTTTAGTTCAGATGTATAGCAAAGACGTTGTCGCAGGCAACAGTTAGTTTAAATTGAGTTCTCAATTCGACAACCCACGCTTACAGTTCTAGGTACTTAAGGAGCACTCCTTAATATGTAGATTTTGCTTTAATTACTTACCTTCTATGGCTATCTTATGCGGTAGTTATTAAGCGGAAGATAAGCAGATTTGTCGTCTTGGCCGGCTTTTAAGACAAGAGACAAAACAATAGTGTTTGACGTCACAAGCCATAATTAACATGGTTATAAGCGATAAGAGATACCGAATTTAGATTTTTAAGGCGTGTGTAGGAACGTATTAACTTAACTAATCTAGGTAATAAAAGTTTTATTGCCCCGTGCATGTTTAAATTCTTACTGAATTGGATTAAAAAGCACGGGCGGTCAAAAACCTCATAAAAAGCTACATTCGGAACTATGGTATACACAGAAATGTACTAATTATTTTAAAAAGACTGACAAGACTTATAATTAAATTCAGGCTTTGCATAAACTATACAGCTATATAGGGTGGCGCAAGGTGGCCCAGTGGTGCTTACCGCGTTTCCGTATTAAATCCTTTTCCATCGGCTTGATTGTTTAAGATGAATTTGTTATCGGAAGTCAATAAATAGGCGGTTGTAATCAATGTTGAGACTATTATTTCGCACCTCCACCATGTCGAACTCAGACTCTGACAACGATGTAAGCGAAATAGTAGTAGTCGTTTTTTTATTTAAAAATAAAGTAAATCAAATGACATGATAAATTTAATTCAATCCATTAACTTATTTTATAATGAAATCATAACCGTAATGTAATATGAAATGTTTTGTGATACGTAGTTTAAGATGCAAAACTTTTATTTTTTTTGGTGGGTGTAAAATCATCGAATAACCCCTCCCGCTCTTGGGCAGAGCGAAAGGGAGTGTCAGACTTCTACTGACTAAAAACCACCCATGTTCCTTCTTCGCCCTCTATGTCGAGGCCGCGATAACCGTTGGATTACTCGCGGCCCCGACAGGAAGATGCAAAACCTAAAAATTTAATGTGATAAATATGTTAGATATGTGTTTTATGAAAAACAAAAATGAAATGTTTAACGTTTCTATAAAAGAGATCAAATGTTATATTGTAAGTAATAATACGTTATGAGTATGATCAACAAATACCTAAATGTAATGTTTAAAGTTTGTTTTCGAAGAAAATACGGCCTGAAACATTTCGCGAAAATTGACTTATTTTACCAGTAGTCAGTTTGCATAAAACTGAATTGGTAACAAAAGAACTAAGAACCTGGGTTTTTTTTTTGTTTTCTGTTTACTCCGTGTTTTAAGGCTCACGTTCGGCGAAGCACGGACGCGCACCGGAACGTGAATTCCAACGAATTTAAAACTTATTCATACCAATGGGTGGTAATAGCTAACTGTGGAGGATTGCAAATAATGACTTTTAGTTGATTGAACCAACCATGGTTAACAATGAATAAGTTATAGTTACGTCATCAACGAAAAGAAAAGGCAATAAAATAAAATAATTGTCTCAAAAAAAAAATATAAACAGGCTGCAGTACTTGTATCTTCGATTCAAAACCCAGTAGGTACATGTTGCACGTTTTTGCACCTCTGAACATTTTAGTCGGCATTAAGAGGAACAGAGTAAGAGTCTGATACTCCCTTTTTTTTTTGGAGTGGGAAATCATCAAATAACCCCTCCCGCTCTTGGGCAGAGCGAAAGGCAGTGTCAGACTTCTACTGACTGAAAACCACCCATGTTCCTTCTTAGCCCTATATGTCAAGGCCGCGGTATCTCTTACAACATCCCGCAGCCTCGAAGGGCGTTGGCCCTTGCGGGCCCTTTCCTCTCTTCTGTTCCGCCCAGAGCGGGAGGAGTCATTAAATGATTTCTCATCCTAAAATAAAAAATAAGTTTAAAAACTAAAACCCGACTACGAAAAAAAACGCAGACTAATAAAACCGCGGTCTTAAAAGTATAAAACAAGAAAAATCGTCTAGTAAGTTGATAATTTCATAATTATTATAGAGGACAGCCGTAGTCGCATGCCACTGATACCTGATGCGCCATCATGGCGTTCTCATTGATACAGAAGTCAGCTGCTGTTGCCGTTAGCAAGGTGGTATGCGACTACGACTGACCTCTATAGGTAATAATTTTACTTATATTCAAATATAAATATACAAATTCAATATATGAATATCAGACAAGAATTCTTGTTTTTATCCGACTGCGGCGAAGCCCAAAAGGAGGGTTATGTGTTTGGCGTGTATGTATGTCCGTTTCTTTGTTCCCTCGTAACTCTTAAACAGATGAAAGGATTTGAATAAAATATACGTCGTTAGATTCGTCTTGATGGCGCGAGTCATTGGTTACATTAAAAAAAAATGGCAGGGCCATATTATTATAGCGTATTTCAAAATATAAAAAAATCTATTACCATCGAGTAGGGTATCAAATTGAAGGGTTTTAAAAGGAGATTACAAAAATATATCCAAACATAACCCTCCTTTTGGGCTTCGCCGCAGTCGGGTAAAAAGTTGGAAATTAAACAAAGTAGTTAAAAAACTAAAAAACCCGACTGAAAAAACTGAAACTTGAATATTAAATTATGAAATGAAAATAGAATAGACCCCGCCTGCTTCCAAGTTTTGTTTAATTTAAAATGTGTTTGTTTTATACTTTTCAGTTTTTTTATTCGGGTTTTTTAGTTTTTAAACAATTTTTTTTATTTGAATTTAATTTTAGTGTTATTTAATAAATCCGATATTACTTTCATGATGTAAAATGTAAAATTCTACTGGATGGTGGTTTGCTATTTAAATAGTGTGAGTAAATAACAGACTAGACCTCGAGAAGTTTTTGACCGCATTCTAAACGTGTATGTCGACTAAAACTATATAATACAATATACATATTTGTAATGTGCTCGCCAAAACCTCTCATTTGATACCAAACATGTTATGTTTATCTCAATTAATTTTTTTTCGAGCTTAGAATTTGACAATCAAATTCCGTCTTAAAAAGAATTGTTAAAATTTATATAGCCTATGTCACCCGGGCTATTCTTACAAATCTATTGACACGTCATTTATTAAAATACGTTCAGTAGTCTAGGCGCTACGGTGGAACATACAAACATACATACTTAATTACATACATACTTACATACATACATACATAGACTGCCAAAATCATTACCCTTCCTTTTGGCTTCGCCGTAGTCGGGTAAAAAGACCTCAGAAACGTGATGTTTACTTTTCGTGTAAAGTTTACACAACCCTTTATTAGAATTATCCTTAAAATGAAGCCGTAAGCGATTGATTTAAATTGATTGAATACTAACAATAAAACAGGTGTAAGCATAATAAACTTTGTCTTCCTATCACAAGCGGAATACAAGCGATTTCTGTCATTTCAACACTTTAAGCGCTTTTAAAACGATTGTTTCACTAGACGGTTTGTTTGCTTTTCATTCGATTGCATTAGCAATTCTTTTCTGAAATACTTGATAGATTGGGCTTTATCGCTGTTTTTATGTGAAAGGATCAATTACAGCGATGTTAACGCCATTATTTTTCTTCTTAACGATCTTCTCTCGTGTTACCAGGATGAAATTTTATCGATGTTACATTATTGTTATGGCTTTTCTTAACGACTAGTCTAATGGGATTTAAACATACACACCTTTTTTGCCTTGAATTTTACGGTTAGGATGATACTGATACAAAGTCTCTCCCAATGATATTCAGTTGTTTTGATTCAAGGCCAATGTGGAACACTGGTTGCTAGTCTTGTACAGATCGTCCCGCCATCTTCTACGAGGTCTGGCCTGACGCCTTCTGGCTGCGTCTGGGTCCCAGAGAGTGGCTGTTACGGTACACAGCCCATTCGGAAAGCGGCAGATTGGAAATTTAATTCGGCTCTCAATTTCCATAATCCCAAAAGTTATCCTCGCTTGCAGATGACAATGAAAAATTCCAAAAAAGAGATGTGAAAAACAAGCGTCGTTTCGACTGGCGCTGAACCAAACTTTTCTAAATTTTTCAGAACCCATGTCATAGAGAAAATTTATACGAATCCATTTGAAAATTTTGTTACAAAGCGAGTTCCGGACAAAATTTGATCATTTCTTAAATCTTAGGAATAATCAAATTTTGTGGCGTATTCCAACTATATCGCGGAATATCTTCAAAGATTTTGAATACCTCAAACGCTGCGCGATTGAAATTTTGAGAAGTCTATTTGCTAAAGTTTAAACAAAAGTTCCGGAATGAATAACAAAGGTTTAAAATCTTGATTATTGTAAACAAGATTCGAAGGGCAAATCATGTCTAAACATTTTCTTCATTGCTTATCGCTAGACAGAGCCTAAATATTCTATAGAAGTGAATAGAAATTGGTGTATTACGAGCTACAACTATTTTCGTCAAAGGACAATGCTTAACATTTTCTCCCGTACCTTTATTGATAACATATATATTTGCGATTGAATCATGCGTGACGAATGGCAATTCCAATTCCTTTGGCACAAGCATTTATTGATGTAATTTCGTGTTTTATTATTTGTGAAAGGTCTGGAAATCTAGGTTCGTGTGAGGTGACAATGTCCTTTCAAAAGAACTTATGATTTGTTGTTGAGCTCGAGTCGTGGGTTCGAACCGAGGCAGACGCATTACTTTGTTTACTTTATTTCATCACCACTGTGCTTAAACCGGTGCACGGTGTAGGAAGCATCGGGAAGAGACCGGCCATGTCCTAGAACCAAACATTTGAAGACATGTGTCATCTACCTACACGCATTGGGCCCACTGTGTCCCAACAGTGGGAATATTATACGGTGAGCATGCATGCTCACGCAATTGTTATATTTGCCGATTGGTAGTAAGGCACGTTAACTGTCAAACTCCGTGATAAATAATTGCAAAAAAGTCATAAAAGAGTTACGTGGAAAAAACTTAGACAAAAACAAATTAGTGTCGGCCAGCTATGTGATTTTTATAAAACTTATTTTTTTGAATATTAGAAAGTACTACTAGGTTGTGTGCAAGCCAAATAAGTTGAAAACTTAAGGACGTGTTTACAAATGAGACGAAAATAAGCAGTTTTTCGGTACATTGTGCGGCCAAATGAAACTACATAATCCAAATGAAACCAATAATTAACACAAATAGATTATAATATTGTAAAAAAATATTTTCGGTACCGCTCCGCACAAAATTTGCGATATCGTGTTGACTTTAGGTACACTACTCTCCGTTTTATGACATCATTTTATTTATTTAAAAATTTGTTTTATAAGAAGTCTTGTTCAACTCAAATAATTACTTTTAAAACTATCATAATATTACATGCACAGTCAGAATAAAAATTATGTACAATCAAAAACAATTTTTCGGCACATTTATCGTTATTGCGTGAAGCAGCGGGTTCATTTTAGTGGTCACTGTTATGATAAATTACGTAAAAATTTGAAATGTACAACTTAATTTGCGCTCGGCCTCCGTCGTACAGTGATCAATTCTTAAAGATTATGGTCTCAAAATGATTTTTGGTCAATGTGTCGTAATTTCGAAAAATATTTTTTTTCAGACTTGATTTCATGTTTTAGAATAATGTGCAACACTTACACTCAAGTGTGAAAAAAAATAGTTTTCAAAATCTCGACACATTGCAACAAAGACCAAAAATAATTATGAGACCCTAACTTTTAGGAATTGATCACTGTGCGTCGTGGGTGGACCCTGTGTCGTTTTTAGCTGAATCGCGTGTTGAAAAAGATAGCTCTACGAACACAAAATATTTGCTGTAGTAAGACTCAAAAATTAAAATTGAACCGTGAGAATTCGAAAATTCCTTAATTCGCGTGCCTAGAGCTTTTAGTAGACTAGCTGTTGACCGTGACTTACATTCACGTGATTACTTACTACTCCTTTTGATTTGGATTTTGTTACCAAATTTAAGGGTTTTCTCGTAAAATATAAAATAGTTTTGGTACTGATAGATGTTATGCCCGCGCGAGCTATGTCGCGCCTCTAGTATTCCAAGCGCTGACTGCTGAGGTACTACTGGGTTCAATTTTATTCTCAAGTCAGAGAGTACAGTGTTATTGAGTGTTCTAGTCAGGAATTTCTCAATAGCAACCAAGGAGTCTGAATTTGTGCCCGATAGATAGCAATAGGCTCGGTAACTATTGACTTCAACATTACTGGTGAAATATGGGTACCTCTAGGTGCAACTCTCCCTGAATCTTCGAGGACTACAGGCGAGATGTTATGATGATTAATAATTTGATAGGCCCTATAAATCGGTAAGGTATAACTTTTATCAGACCAAATATTTAATGATCTATTTAATGTTTATTACAACCGCATCTGTATCAAGATTCAGGCATGCGCGTTGGAACGGTATAAAAGACCTTGCAAGCTTGTAACAAGGCTATAAAATATTTAATGATGTATGTAGGTACAGAATATTTACTAAAAGGCTTACAAATAAACCACAGTGGTGTAAAAAATAAGTTTGATGGCTCATTTCGGGTTTCTACGAAATGGTCTGGTTGGAGACATAATTTTTCTAATCAAGGTTTCTAAAAAGGTGTACTTTAATTTGCAGATTCTCTAGTAAATTATCGAAGTGGATTATGTTTAATTTACTAAAATATTGTATTCTTAACACTATCAATATTATCTAGGAACAGTCTACGTACAGTCATGATCGCTAACACGTAGGTATAACCGTAGAGACTTTTAAGTGCTTTTCTCCTAATCTCTTGACTGTAATTTTATGTCGTTACGAACATTCTATCTTGGTACTAATCACTCACAAATCTGCCTAAGTGTACACATATTATTATTCATGACTGTACACATCCAAGTAAAATATATACATATAGTACACGTACGTACGTTGGTGTATATATAGTTACGATACGGTAAAACGAGTTTTTGTTAAATTTTTATGATTTCATTATTTATTTTTTTATTTCACTAGGTATAATGTTATGTTAATTTTTATTGTAATATTGTTGTTATTATTTTTTACATTTCTAATTATTTTGTCTGTGTAGTTTTAATGTTTAACCTTTAACTTATATGTGTGGTGTTACTGTTAGTGTAAGTTGGTTATAAATAAATAAATAAGTAAAAACTCAGACCAGTTCTAATTCCTCGTATTGTATGTACAATATGGTTCAGAGAACACTTTAATTCTTTTCATGATCTTCTGTATAGTTTTCCGTCTCATCGAAAAAGGAATCTTTAATTAAAAAAGTGGGCACAGTCGAGTATATTAATTACTTACGAAATTGCATAATTAAGCCAGATTGCCGCGTTATTGCCATTTCTACAAGTATCAAGCACTGATAGCATTGTGTTGTGACCATCGACTCGACTCGACGACACTTAAAACCAAGCGAAGCATTTAAAGAGGACCATGGGCGGTAGAGAAACTTTTACTCCAGGTTATAGAGTCACTAGTGATAGAGACAAAAAAATATAGATAAACGTACGATTGGAAATTATGTTTGTCCTACTCCTCCGCTATTCTCTTCTGATTAATTTCGTTGCGGGATCCAAGACAGATAAATCGTTTCTCTGGGACTTCGTCGAGCTTCATTGTCTCGGCGCTTTTCTTGTGGTCGCCACTGTTGATTCTGGCTAACAGAAGTTACAGTGGTTTGGGAATAGTGTGGCGGGCTTGTCCTATTAAAAAAACACGGACGATAACAGTAAAATATATACAATTAACGTCCCAGATTGTATTTAACCCCAAAACTCATGAAAACTATCGAAATTCATAGAATCTACTGAAATCATACAAATGCGCCTGTAAAATATAACGACTAATAACAAACCGATTCCATCTAATCGGATATCAATATCGGTGTTCATAAAATTTGAAAACCTCAGGGAAATTATTATCGGTAAGATTTTCGTGATATCAATCGGCTGGGCGGCTGTTCGTCGCCATTATGCTGGCTATTTTCTGCAAAAACGCGAAATATTCGTTCGTTTTGCTTTCATTGCTCCACAATACAAAGCAGATTAGTCTGTCCGTAAAATTACTGATTTTGATACATTTTCTTTTTGTATCCGTAGATATGTTGTTTGTGTGTGGATGTACTAATGTGGGATTATAAGGTTAAGGTGGAAGCTCACATCTGGCCCGCGAAATTCTAATTTTCTTACGTTTTTGGCAATTTGCAGGCCAGTGCTTGGTTGTATGTTTATGAAAATTTGATTTGCGACTGTAAGACGTATGAAGTTACCGAATTATAACCATCAAAATTACTAACTACTAAAGAACGACGACTAAATTACTAAAGAATGACTTTTACATGCAAAAATCAATCTTGACATGAAAATGAACTTGGAGGGTTGTATTGATAATTTTGATAGTTATAATTCGGTAACTTTATACGTCTTACAGTCGCAAATCAAATTTTCATAAACATACAACCAAGCACTGGCCTGCAAATTGCCAAAAACGTAAGAAAATTAGAATTTCGCGGGCCAGATGTGAGCTTCCACCTTAACTGCTCACTTTTCACTACTCTCTATGGAAAGGAAAAAATGATCTGCCTAGCCTTATACCAATTATATTGGAGTTGACTCCAAGTTTTACCGAATGCAGCTGAAAATCAGTATTTTACATAGAGCAACTGCCCATATAATCTCCACAACCCAGTGAGTACTGAGTACTCTTGGTAAGGTGTAATGTTAGCCTTTCGGGCTTCTGACTGTGACCTACAACAACTGTAAAAAAAACTAAATGTACGAAACTAGAACTATCTACTTATATGCTTCTAGAAACAAATAAAAAATTAAGTTAAAAAAATAAACCCGACTACAAATAAAAACGCAGACTAATAAAACTGCGGTCTTAAAAGGAGAAAACAAGAAAAATCGTCTTGTAAGAAGATAATTTGATAATTATTATAGAGAACAGTCGTAGTCGCATGCCACTGATACCTGATGCTTCTTCATGGCGTTCTCATTGATACAGAAGCCAGCTGCTAGTTGTCATTAGCAAGGTGGCATGCGACTACGACTGTCCTCTATAATTATATTATCAAAGTATCATACAGTCATACATACATACATATATATATATATATACATACATACATTTACAAAATAATTACCCTTCCTTTTGGCTTCGCCGTAGTCGGGTTACAATCAAAGACAAGTTATCCATGAACCCACACCTCGGCTGCTTGGTAGTGGATTGTGGTACTTCTCATAGAGAGAGGTCCTGTTACTCAACACTGAGAACATTTTATTGGCTGATTATGCATTTACTGTATTCATCATTGACATCAGCCTATCATGTTCCCACTGTAGAGACTCAGGCCTCCTCTCTAGGAGAGGGATGGGCTATAATCCACCACGCGGGCCCAGTGCAGATTCGTAGATGTCACACGATGTACTCTTAACTCAAACGAAGGGCACTTGTTCTCCCCACCACAGCGATCCTTTTTTTGATTCTAGACCATACCTGGGAACCCCCTAGTTACGGAGATATTGAGGGTCAAAGTTCCAAATTATGCACAGCTGTTTTTGTAAATACTAGTTTTTCAGGTTATAACTTTACTTAAATTACCTTCATGACCCTTTTACTATTCAAAGCATCCACTAGCACAATGTTTTAAGAGTGCTACATTGAGTTTTACCGTAAAATGTGATTTATGACTCCAAAAAAAAAAGACTGTTCCCAGTAAAAAAAATTGCGTAGTGGTACTTAGTTTGATGTACAGAATGCTAGGTTGACGTGTGTGTGATGGGTTAATTTACTACTTACACCCTGTATGCTTTTGCTGTGCTATGCTTGGTTTGAAATCCAAATGTATGATAGAAACTCTACGAAATGACACTGAACGATTCTGCTACCGAAAGCGAAAAGGGTGTAAGTATAAAAGCAAAAAATAAGAGTACGAGGAAAAAATACCGTTACTACTAGATTCACCCTTTACATTTTATCCGGTTTATTTTTTTTACATATTTTCTACAAGTAGGCCAATTTTGCTTACGGCTAAATCAAAAATATCTTAGTTACTATGGATTTCGAATAGAGGACCGATCAAATCTAATTACCTTCATCTCCGAATACTGTAAGCTATGTTAGGTGTACCAACTTTGCAATTCAATGTGATTAATGGGGCCGAGCAGCAGCTAATGTTCCCATTACGAATGCTGCTTGTAGACTGCAGCTTAAGTCCGAGCTTAATGCATAGTATATTTAACTAAGTATAATAAGTTGTAATAATATCTTCCAAGTCAAGCAATTGAATAGAGTGAATAAATAAGTCCAAGTCCTAAGCAATAGGCGCGCGGACAACGTTTGTCCGCACGACTGTCACATTTTTCCGTCGCAATCATTTTATTTGATGAACATGACTCTGTGGTGGTACTGATAGATTGCCCCTTAGACCCATAGGACCTTCGCCGACGACGGCTTTTTGTAGCAATGCTGTCGCGCATAAGTCCTACTTTATTCAGAAGCGATACGAGTACGCACTGCGCATCAGCATCGCTAGCGGTACTCATCAGCTACCTAGCTTTTTCCTACTGTTTTGATGAAAACGCGCGACTGCTTCCAACACACACACACTACACACACACACACACTACACTCACTCACTACATTGGACGAGATAAGAAAGGGAGTACCTATGCTGACTGAAGCGTATAGTATAGCGGTACCAGTTATACAGAATCGTGGTTATGCGAGCGATACCATACAACTAGCGACGGCAATGCATAGTAGCTGTATCGCTGACATTTTGTTTTTGCAGACAAAGTGTCAAGCATTCGCACAGATCGATCGCTTTGTTTAGGACGCGGGGTAATTGAATTTCTGCCACATCATTGATTGCGGCGCATTTTACTAAAAGTGAATAGTTACATGACTTATCCATGTATCATTGCTATTACCATTAAAATATTAGGCGCCGTCTAATCGTTATGCAAACAGCTGGTATCGTCAATATCTGTCATCACAACAGAATATATTTGCAACATGCGGTATCAATTTCACAGATGGCCATTTAAAATTCAGCTAAACCACTCAACACATTATTCAAGGACTAACATAAGAGTTTCTGCACATTTAATATTTTTACTTTATCTCAGTTTTATCTCAGTCTTAAGATATTTGAGTATTGTAAATCACTCACCCTATGAGGTTCTTTAAACAACGAAGTTGTTTGCGCACACGCCGATCTGAAAAGAAAAATGTCTGTTTTAGTTCGAAAGGTTAATCTTGTAAACTGAAACTCCCAGACCATTGGAATTCGTTAAAAAGGGACAATTGGTATATATTGTGATAGTTCAAATAAACAAATTTGTTTTTTAAATAAATAGAATAAATCAGATTTAGTATAATTTAATTAGGTGATATCTTGTTATTCCTACATAGTAACACGCTTGTGATAAGACAGAAATGTCCACACAAAAGAATCGCCAGTTATACGAAACTGCCATCAGTAATAGACACAGACAGGCATTATTGTCATCAAAAATACAGGTTGGCGTAATTTTTTCACTTTAGACCAACTTTTTCATAACTTTCATCACAGTTACGAAGCTGATTATTTTATGCATAAAAGTACTACTCACGAAGATTCAGTTGCAAAAAAAAAATCTCGACAAAGCCATGTACTTTTTTTTTAATTTTTTTTTAGATTGGTCAGGTCGATCATTCTCAAAAAATTAGAAAAAAATTCGTAACTCGAAAACTTTGAACAGTCGCGGAACATACATGGGGGTTATTCGGATACCCCACGATACGAGGGACCTAAATTTTATTTTTGGACGTCAATGTTCCGGCCACCCTGTATATAGTATAGTATTTTAATAGAAATTTTACAATATTAATACGTATAATTTGCATACCTCATCTGCCTACCCTTTTACCAACTATATTGCGTTCGGCTTCCAGTCTTACCGGATTCAACTGAATAACAGTATTTTACAAGGAGTGACCTAGTGATCTACAGGGTGTAAATTAACCCTTCACACATATGTTAACCAAGCATTCTGTACATCAAACTATAAGTACCCTACGCAAATATTTTTGCTGGGAAACGACTTTGGGGTCATAAATTTCATTGTATGGTAAAACTCAATTGTAGCACTCATAAAACATTGTGCTAGTGGATGCTTTGAATAATAAAAGGGTCATGGAGGTAATTTAATTATAAAAAGTTATAACCCGAAAAACTAGTATTTACAAAAACAGCTGTGAAAATTTTGAACTTTGACCCCGAATATCTCCGTAACTAGGGGGTTCCCAGGTATGGTCTAGAACAAAAAAAATATCGCAGTGGTAGAGAGAACAAGTGCCCTTCGTTTGCGTTAAGGGTACTTACGTGCAGTTAAAATTCACACATTCATCAGCTCAATTCCGACTGAAAAAGTACCATCCTACATTCGGCACTAACTACAAAAAAGCCTAACTTATGACGGTCATACCATACATCACTTAACCAATTAAGTGGCCAAAATCCAATTAAGCGTGAAACCCGTACCATTGAGTGTTCGACAGTTACAGTAACAGTTAATTTCGTATAGCGAGGACTGGGTCTGCAAATAGAGGGCACTAGGCACTTTATTAAGGCTATGGCGTCAGTGACTAAACCAATATTGGAAGGGAATAGGCTTTGAAGGTGACCTATTGATTGTTTGAAGTGAAATAGGATGTGTAATTTTATGCAGACAAGGGTTGTCTGTTATCTATACCTTGAAAACGCTTCGTATGGATAAAAAAATTGTCTGTTCCCAGCCCCCTCTGTACCTACCCAAACTGCGTGATATCCGCTCTAAATCCTCAAACTCGAAGCATTTATTTCTGACAGTAACGTGCACTTCTTGATGTCAAGAATAAATCGAAGCGACAGTCACAAGGTCACACATTAATAATAACTTGTAAAATTATTGTATTTCGTCCATTCCAAAGCGTAGACGTCTATAGAAAATAATGGGCAAAAGACTCCATGGAATGTCCATGGAGTCTCTTGCCCATTATTTTCCAGACACTCCATGGATATTGATATGAACTTACTATTCAATAGTAACATGCTTACAACATAAAATCACACAATGTACATTCACATTTCACCCCTTCAGTTCAACACTAGTTAAGATCTATCCTTCAATATGACTAGTAAGTTATCTCCTAACGAAATCAAATATGAGACGTGTGTTGAGTCCATAATAGCAATTGTTTTACTGCCCAAATATCGAATAATATTATAGGATCACGAAGGCGGTGTCATTACTTTTATTATTTTAACCGACTTCCAAAAAGGATGAGGTTCTAAATTCATCTGAATGTTTTTTTTTGATAACAAATAAATGGTACGATGATTATTATGTGATAACTGTGTTTCTAACATTCTTATTGTTGTGGATACAATGAATGGTGATTTTGATAGTTATAAGTATAGTGTTCGTTTATGTGAATGATTAAGTTATATTTTTCTTCTTTTTGACACGGAGGCAGGTCCGCGCGGTAAAGATTGTCTCTGGACAGCGGTCATTGAAAACCGAGCGGGCGCGACCCGTGAGCTATTTGAAGATACTAAACTATTGTTTTATTTAACCAACTGTGCTTACCCCAGTGACAAGTGGACGTTATCTTGTGGCTAGTGCCTCACCTAGGTATTAGACGCCCTATCGCCCTAAACTTTTTTTTTGGTGGGGGAAATCATCAAATAACCCCTCCCGCTCTTGGGCAGAGCGAAAGGGAGTGTCAGACTTATACTGACTATAAACCACCCATGTTCCTACTTAGCCCTATATGTCAAGGCCGCGGTATCTCTTACAGCATTCCGCAGCCCCGACGGGATACCTAGCACATCAGTCATGCTTTCGACCACTTGACCAACCATCACCAAAATATTACAAACTCATTACAGAAAACCGCATCTAACCTCTCACCCTAAACTCATATACCTTTTCCGTTCCGTCGTGGGTAAAAAACGTTTCTACTTGAATATACAAATCATTAAAGATAGTGGGTCCAGTTGACCAATTCAAAAACATTTTTTTTCGATTGGATCCGCGGGTCCCATCTGAGTGGGATCAATTTTACCAAAGAGCCATGAAACTGTCCTTTTGACCAATGAGGTATGTTAATTCGTGACAAAAGAGAGCTTTCGAAAACGTCCAGGTTTTAAGTGCCATTTTGTACGATTATTAAGTGCTTAACACTTAAAAATCACCATTCAGCGTTTAACTCACTGCATCCATTTTGTGGTTATTCAATCGGATTGAAACCGAATCTGGCAATAATGTGCCAGTTTTAATGCTTTATTTAATGTTCGCCACAAACATTTCGGACGTTCGAAATTCTATTTTTAAAACTTAAAACCAGAAGTTGTTAAAATGACGTCATCATGTTTGTTTTTTTTATCACCTCCACAGATTAAATATATTGTTGCTGAAACTGTTAAAACGTAAATGCGATTTTACAGATTTTGTTAAGAAAACAAACAGAATTGGCTTCAAGCAATGTGGTTGGGATACTCTGACAAAAAAATGTCTACAAGAGCGTTTATTTACGAAGGTATAATAAAATAACCTACCAATTATAATTTACTTTGATCTGCAAAACTAAGTGGTTTGTACTTACCAATTGTTTATGAAAGTAATAATGTTTTAGAAATAATTTAGTAAGTAATTTAGTATTTGCTATTTTAAAACTAACGATAAGTTCGTAGAGATTTTTGGTTCATATTTTAACATGTTTCCAAAAATTTGGCAATTAAAGATTAAAGATTTACAAAGTGCACATGGGTAACTCCTAACCGTGTGTACCTTCAAATTGAAAAAGAAATGATTCGACTATAATTTCCTTGTCAAATAACAAACACAAAAACATTGCCACGGACGACACGGTTGGCGCAGTGGCTCAGGCAATGGACTGCTGCGCTGCGTGTCACGGGTTCGATCCCCGCACGGAACAAATATTTGTATGGCCTACAGATAGTTGTTTCGAGTCTGGGTATTTGTGTATGTGAGTTTAAATGTTTGTGAACGCACTCACGATACAGGAGAAATTCCTAGTGTGGGGCAACGTTTTTAAAAAAGAAAAAAAAAAGACAGTGTTTTATTAGACAACCTTAAATTACCATTTTGGTCATGACCTCAATATTATATGTCTGCTAGACACCTTTAGTTACAAGGGTCACTTACCTACTATCTGACACCTTTATGTGAAACAGCCAGCAACAATAACGAAAAAAAATTACTCGTAAAATTTAGAAAGCAAACAGGATTTTATTCAAACAGGCATACAGACCAAGGGTATTCATGACCTTTATTAATTTCTCTTTATTTAGGATTTTATTAAATAGTATACGAGAAAGACCTCGAAGCGATGACCTTTTTCATTATTTCTCTCCCTCGAGAAATCCTAAGCAAATGTCATCTGCGTAACATCAAATTTTCACATGTCTAAATACTAAGTATGAAACCGGAGGAAAAGTGAATAAATAATAATAATAATATTCCACAACTATCACACAACGCCATCTAGTCCCAAGCTAAGCAGAGCTGAATAAAAGTGGGATAAAATAAGCCGTAGCTAAATACATTTTAATGTTAAACCACAATGTAGGACTTTTGTGGGTTTTCAGCTTTGTGGGGAACAAAGATTGGCTTCTTATCTTTGTTGAATTTGTAACACGACAAAGGTTACGATTATATTTATTTGCTTTTACAATGTTTCTCGTTTGGGACTTTATTTGAAAAAGTAAATATTCGAGCTAAATTTCTCGCTTTGATTCCTCTAAATTTTGTGGAAAATTCTATCTTGACCAACGAGGTGGTCGTTGGTCTAGTGGTCGTAATCGCCACTGCTGACCATGAGGTCCTTGGTTTGATTCCCGGTTCGGGCAAATTGTTATTGAGTTTAGCCACGGAGTCTGGATTTGAGCCCGGTTTATGGCAACAGGCTCGCCCCTATCACATAAGGACTTACTGCCGCACTCAGAGAGCTTTAGTAATTACTTAGGCCATCACTTAGTAAAGGTTTTGACAGTTTTGTCTTACAAAAGTATGTCAAATCTTTACTAAGTGACGGCCTAAGCAATCATTAAATGTCTCTGAGTACCGCAGTTAAACATATATTACCTGGCGAAATGAGGGTGTAGTCTTGACTCTTCGGGGATTATAGGCATGATGCTGTGTTTATTTAACGTTCTTATGCACGGTTTTACCCTCTGTAGTGTAAACCTTTGAGATGTTACCATGTTTCTCAATTCATCAGAATAAAAAAAATAACCCAAATAATAAAAGACTGCTTCGAGACATAAGTGAATATATTTTTTGTAAGAGTAAATCGTAATTGTTCAAACCATACATTTTATTTAACAGGTTGATTAGTATTTCATATTATAACAGGGTGATTGTGTGTAAATAATATTTTTTTATTAAACATATTATGGCAGACATTCTATATAGGTAATTTGAAATAAAACATGTTAAACTACAAGAGACAGCCAGAAATTAATTGTGGCGTGAACGTGGAACTTTATCCAGTACTTCTAAATATTCAATTAAAGCCAACAGGATTTTGAATTTTACTTATTTCTGTGAAATATTATAAGAAGGACATAGTAAGCGAGTGCCAAATTGCCATTTCAATTGCGTTGTAACTGAAATGGAAATTATGTGATGTGATATAGATAGACCTAGATAACGCAAGTATCACGATCTGTGTGAAAACCAAGCGTCTCATTTTTTGACTACCTATTATGACGTCACAAGAACTATTTAGTGATGGGACAATCGGAAAATCAAATCTATCAGATTCTGTGGATGTGATGTATAATGTACATTCGTGAAAGGAGTTTGAATGGATGCAAACTGGATATCAAAACTGTACTGAAGATGCCGTCAGTAACTGGATTTTTGGCCCTTAGAACAGGAAGTATTTTAAACGCGTAAACACTGAAAAAATAAAACATTAAATTTTACTGCATAAACAGTAACCTACCCTAACGTTCAAAGCAGTAACTTTTAATGAGCTTTCGTTAAAAACATTTGATTGTTTAAAACATTATTTTTTTACTGTTTTAAACATTAAAAAAATATTTTTTTTTGTTTTAAACATTTTTTTTATGTTTAAAACATTTAAAAAAATTCTGTGCTCAAATTAAGCGCTATCGATGAATGTAGGTTTTAAGAGTGGCCGCTAATTTTAAACAAAATTAAATGATGAAAATTAGGTCGGCCAGTCTGCAACCAAAAATCTTGAAACCATTTTGTGCATGGACCTATTTCCTCTACTTGACTATTACAAATTGAGTGCGATGACTAGCAGTCAATCATTGCCCTAATTGTTTCATACAACCTAGACCAGTAACAATGGACATTAAAAATCAACGTAGTGTGAATTCGTGGCTCATTCGAATACTTCTGTCACAGAATACATAATATGTATGAGTGTCAACATAATAGTAAATCTGCTAGGAACAAATGACTCGAATCGGCTCATACACACATATAATACATGCTAGTCACCTTTATTATGTCCCTCATTTCTTCGCATTGTGTTAAAACTGATTATCTGTATATTTTATTTATTTTATTTTTATTCAAATGGCATTCAAACAGCTACAATATGAAACATAAACATCATATAAATATACAATACTTATTGACAATATTGCAACAACGCACCCACAACCCACAACGCTGTTCACAGATTAATTAAAAGCTTAAATATAGTGAAACTAATAATCATCACTACGGTTACAAAAACTTAGTACAAATAGTTTATACCTAAATGTAATATTCACGAAAGTTCGTTTAGTATTAGACTTTTAAACTTGTAGGGGAGCACATGTAAAAATATCGATGTGTTCAAAAGTGCTGTTGTAGGAATCGACCATTCTGCGAACAGGCGAAGGCAAGCCAGAGTTGTAGGGAAAAAAATTAAAGGAATAATAATAATCATTTTATTTTCAGACATCTAAGGCCCATAGACAGACTAACTTAAATAAAAATAACTAATGTCTGGCTGGTTGTTGATATAGCTTTTGTATCGACTAAACCCGGTTTAATTTAGAGTATCGAGTGAAATGACAACATCGACACGTTTCGTGAATCCATTTAGCGTCCACAAAATGTTACCAACATTACCTTTTTTTCGTTCAATTGCTATTCTGACTGTACCTGGTCCGTACTGAATAAATGGAAACCTTCAACAATCGCATTGTTCTTATTATAGCCGACGTTCTGTTTTCTTTACCGTTCAAGGTATTTTCTTTTGTAACTTCATTTGTTATACTGAGAAGTGGATAAAACAATATCGCTTTGAGGAAACTTATGAAAGCTAGCTATATTGTCAATAAGTATTGTATATTTATATGATGTTTATGTTTCATATTGTAGCTGTTTGAATGCCATTTGAATAAAAATAAAATAAATAAAATATACAGATAATCAGTTTTAACACAATGCGAAGAAATGAGGGACATAATAAAGGTGACTAGCATGTATTATATGTGTGTATGAGCCGATTCGAGTCATTTGTTCCTAGCAGATTTACTATTATGTTGACACTCATACATATTATGTATTCTGTGACAGAAGTATTCGAATGAGCCACGAATTCACACTACGTTGATTTTTAATGTCCATTGTTACTGGTCTAGGTTGTATGAAACAATTAGGGCAATGATTGACTGCTAGTCATCGCACTCAATTTGTAATAGTCAAGTAGAGGAAATTGGGCTGTCGTGGAGAAGGTCAAATGTTAATGGAACTGGTGAGTATATAATTATATATGTGTTTACGTACCGCATACCGCAACACGTAAATCGTAGGAATACATTCCTCAAATTCTTAATGTCACTCTGATTTGGGTATGCTGATTATGTTACGTACATACATAACATAACGCCTGTAATCCCGAAGGCATAGGTTAAGGTGTAGCCATTAATACACCCACATTTTTCAACACAACAGTTATATTAAGATCCCATGTAATAAGGGCCTTATTGCCGTCAACTGGGAACAAATCCAGTCTCCGTGGTTGCTACTGAGAAATGATTAATAGATATCCCCAATTATACTTTGCCTGAACTGGGAATCGAACACAGGACCTCATGTTTCCCGTCGGGGTGCGGGTTGTTGGAAAGAGATTCCGCGGTCTCGGCACAAGGGCTAAGAAGGAACATGGGTGGTTTTTAGTCACTAGAAGTCTGACACTCCCTTTCGCTCTACCCAAGAGCGGGAGGGGTTATGAGATGATTTCCCACCCCCCCCAGAAAAAAAATCAGGCAGTAAATGCTGATGATGATTAAGATAAATCTCGCATTCCTAAGAGTTCTTGAAACATAAAAGAACAAAGTCGCATTGACTGCTAATATAAACTTGAAAGAGATGTAGTTTAAAATGAATAATTCAGAACCATAACATAAGCAATTTTGAAAGCTATTTAAGCTGCTTTAGTGGAACTGCGGTCTGGACGTTGACATACTGCGGGCTAGTTTGATCTGAGGAAACTAACTAATGCATTTGTAGTATTGTATTACAAATTAGACTTTTAAGGTCATTATTGTTCAGGACGCGACCGCACCTAAGGCGAGTTGCGTTTGTCGTGTCACATCGCAAGCCCTTGGTCTCGGTGGCTCGTGGTACAAGACCCCAATATTTGAAAATTAATTTATTAAATGTGTGATGTGTAGTGGTCGCTTGTACTGCCATTGTTTAAATATCAGATGCTATAGTGTAAAAATAATACCATTTTTTTCTTAAAGCTTAAATGCAATTTTTTAAACAAATTGCAGATAATATTGTTAATAAAATAATAATCAACACTGCCAGGACACTTTCCGCAGAGCGGTCTGCCGTATCTATCTGCCTATTCTTGTTCTACCGTAGCAACTCCTTTCATGTGTTTTTTTACCGTAGTAGCTGTCACTTGAGCGAGCAGCTTGTGGCCAAGCAAAAAACGGTTTGAAGGAATAAAAACATCTTAAGGAAAAACCGACCAACTTGAAGGGAGCAGGCCAATTTGTACGATAAAGGACAAGTATAAAAAAAGTAAAAGCTTTTTATTACTCATACTCTGAAAGTAGGTCATAACATGCCTGCGGTGCGGGTTGAAAGTACTACTTTTCAGCCCTAGGGAGAATCACTTTCAACTGACAGCTGTCAAATTATTAAAAAAAAACTTGTTATATTATCACATTTTTACCCGACTGCGGCGTAGCCCAAAAAGAGGGTTATGTGTTTGGCGTTTATGTATGTATGTATGTATGTATGTATGTATGTATATCCGTTTCTTTGTTCCCTCAAAACTCTTAAGCGGATAAAGGAATTTGAATGAAATATACG
The DNA here is from genome assembly GCA_932274075.1 of Diarsia rubi. NCBI lineage: Eukaryota > Metazoa > Arthropoda > Insecta > Lepidoptera > Noctuidae > Diarsia > Diarsia rubi. Next base: position 17,551,808 of record OW026417.1, on the reverse strand, counting down.
TCGTTAGATTCGTCTTGATAGCGCGAGTGTCACTGGCTACATTAAAATTAAAAAACAAAGAAAAATTGCTGGTTTTAGGGGCCGTATCGTGTATATGAAAAAATAAAAAAAATCCATTACCATCGAGTAGAGTATCAAAATGAAGGGTTTTAAAATGAGATTACAAAAATATATGACACTAATATGTTTAAAAATAAATTCAAAGTAACAAATTCTATAAACAAACACAAAAGTAAAATTATCTGCGAAGTATTTTACACTACCAACGAAAGAACAAACACGTAAGAACTAAAAAGTTAGAAATAAAAAAAGTAGTTAAAAAACTAAAAAACCCGACTGAAAAGACTGAAAAGCAAATAACAAGCACATTTTAAATTAAACAAAATTGAATAAAAAAATAAAAAAATTTGAATATTAAATTATAAAAAGAAAATAGAATGGACCCCGCCTGCTTCCAAGTTTTGTTTAATATAAAATGTGCTTGTTATTTGCTTTTCAGTCTTTTCAGTCGGGATTTTTAGTTTTTTAAATACTTTTTTTTATTGAACCATGTTCCAACTTTTTAAATAGCCATTCAATTACAGCGCGATTTAAAATTAAAATAACATAAAGTTAACTTTAGAATATAATTATATTATGACCTTAATCTATTTTAGTTTTAAATTTCTCTAAATAACATAGATTTCGACAAAATTGCCTTTTTTTTAATGATGACCATGAAAGTACTGGCTGTATAGCTGGACGACCAGAGGACAAAAAAAAAAGCGAGAAAGTGACGACATTTGATCAGCAAATTTTTTCTTTAGTTAATAATTATGTTCTTATTTTCCTCGTATTCGTAATGAAAAGCACAGTGTTTACCTCGGGTAAATTACTAATTTAGTCCCTCGAACTATTACCCCGTCCTCCGGTACCCCGTCTCGGGACTAAATAAGTAACTTCCATCCCTTGGGTAACAATGTACTATAATACCAGTTTCACAAGAAAGACAGTGCAAGTAAATAGTCTTGGAGTTTTGAAGAATTGCGTTGCAGTGCTTGTTTTATTAGTAGCAACACAGAATAAACCAAACTAGTGTCTGCGCGTGTTATTATGTTGACTGTTAGTATTGTAGTCATAATGTGTGTAAACTTGTATTGTCTGATTTGTGTACCATTCATAGAATAAAACTAAATGCAGTAAAATGTTCGAAAAATTATTATCCGCTCTGAATTTCATCAGAGCAGCTGTCAGAAATTATGCACGATTAACCGAAATCTAACCGCAATGCCGCTGACAAAGTCACATTCAGCTAACGTCAGCAAATAATTTGGATTCATTTTGAAATATCAATTCCAGTTCATCGACTCCTATACTTACTGTATCAGAAAATCTATTATAATCTTTAATACTAGAACGGATGACCGTTGGGGCCGAAATGTTGTTGCGAATTGGAAGACGTTGCGTTGGGAGGCCTCCCACTAGGTGCACCAATGATCTGGTAAAGGTTGCGGGGATCCGCTGGATGCGAGACGCACGGGACCGGTCAATGCGGACACTTGGGAGGAAGTAGTGGACGTCTCTCAGCTTAAATGATGATGATCATGAAAATGAAATCCCAATTCCATGGCAAAATTTCTTGATGGCAAATCTCAATAAGATTTTGCCTTATCTAGGAATTAATCTCAGGACCTCATGTTAAAGAAGCGCTAATGACCACATCATCAACATGTCAAAATCTGAATTAGAAACTACTGGATATTTTATAGCTCAGTATTACAATGCTTGTCTAAGTGAGACTTATAAAACGTATGTATATAGCTTCGACATAATCAATTATACTTAGGTAGTCACAAAGTAATTGATCTAATTGTGTGTGCGAGACTTTCGACCCAGGGGGCTAATTAGTATCTATTACTTAATACGTTGTGGGTGATTTGGCCTCTGACTTGGGCCTACATCCAAAAGTTTCCGAACTAACATAGTCGGTGTACTTTTATACAAACCTAAAAGCTTTGCTTTGCCTTTTAACCTACGACTTTTCATGATGTAAGGTCTCTGAATAGACCCCCGTCGGGGCTGCGGGTTGTGCCGCGGCCTCGACATATAGGGCTAAGAAGGAACATGGGTGGTTTTTAGTCAGTAGAAGTCTGACACTCCCTTTCGCTCTGCCCAAGAGTGGGAGGGGTTATTTGATGATTTTCCACCCGCCAAAAAAAAAAGGTCTCTGAATATTCTGCTTGTCCTAGTGGCATGTCTTATTGTTGGTCTCTATATGCACCACTGTTTTCATGGTGATTGCCTGTCTGAGCTCCACAGCCGAGTTACTGATTAACACGATAGTATTAACCCTTGGTAAGACTGGAGGATAAGCATTGATTGTAAAATCTAATGTCTAAGCAAAACCCAGGGTATTTGTAAAATGTTGCTTCCTCATCTATGTAATTATCCATAGATACGTATCATAATTATAATCAATGTCTGTTCGTTAGTACTCTATATAATAATACTCTAATATATTTGGCGCACTTTGTTCGACATAGGTCAGAGAAAGTTTCTGAATAAAAAAAACAGCCCATTTATTATCGTGTAATTACGAGTATACTGCGACAAAAGTTTATATTGTATCATGTTTGCATAATTGTTTGAGTGCAAATGTTGCTATTTGCATGCCAAAATAATTTTCCATGAATATTCTATGATACAAGTTTAAGATAAAACCGTGACCCATTTGTCTTGACAGACCTTTACGAGTTTCTTCGGATGTTAAACGGCGCGTTTCCATTTTTCATAACTTGATATAAATCTTTTACCCGTCGTAATGTCGTTATTATTAAATTGTATTCAGTGTTAAAGCTTTTCCTGAATACTAAGTATCCTTTTATTACTCGGTAAGTTATAATTATTAGATTTTCGATACCTACTTGATTTTTATCCGATTGTTCTGCACTACACACTGCAGCTCTTAACAATGCAGTAACTTTATTGATAACTATCCTAATCCGACAGATGTTGTGCAATTCAACATAACATCATGCGGCCTGTAATCCCCGAAGATTAAGGCAGAGGCGTGGCTCATATTTCGCCAGTTATGTTTCAACCGGGCACGAATTCAGATAATTACAGATGGAAAACTCAATGACAATTTACCTTCTTTTTTTTTAGCAAGTTGAAAGTCATCAAATAACCCCTCCCGCTCTTGGGCAGAGCGAGAGGGAGTGCAAACTTCTACTGACTAATAACCACCCATGTTCCTTCTTAGCCCTATATGTCGAGGCCGCGGTAACTTCCGAACAACCCGCAGCCCCGACAGGCATGACAATTTACCTGAGTCGGGGATTCAACTCGACTGCTTGGCTGCTAGTCACAGTCGTGATTGCGACCACTAGACCAACGTGGTCATCATCATCATCATCATAATTTCAGCCGAAAGACGTCCACCGCTGGACATAGGCCTCCCCTAAGTGTCGCCACATTGACCAGTCCCGTGCGTACCAACGAGGTACTTAGTCAAATATAATCCACAAAAACACTTTCAGTAATTTTTTCGACATTTATAATTTTCCAAGAAAATTTTCCAATATTACTTCCTCTTATAAATTATTCAGGTACATTAAAAAACGGATAGCCGTTCCCAAGTGTGAATTCCCAATATAATTTACGTCTCCACATGAAAGTAATTCCCAAAATCCACCTCTGTTTCATAACTAGTTTATCGCATCGCGTAAACAATAATTAATTTAATCACAATTTCATCGAACCTTTCACGCTATTTCCAATGTCATTGTGTGTATTGACTAACACAACATTATGTCGGTTTTAATCCAATTTGCATTCATGTCAGACACAATGTGTAGCCACAATTTAACATTTAAAGTTAGTCTGGACTGGCGGTCTAAAATGACCACTCTATCAGGGGATCTAAAATGGTCACTTTAGCAGATCATAGTATGAATTGCGTTTATATAAGCGTAAATGGAACTTTTCATAATAGTAACTGCGTCTGTGACCATTTTACGAATTTTCACGCAATTCATATTATTTTCCTATTAAGATCTATTTTCCTAAATTTTAACAAACGCAGTTACTATTTTGTAAAGTCCATTTTACGCTTTTTAACGCAATTCATATTATGATCTGCTATTGTGGCCATTTTAGACGCCCTGGTCGGGTCGTGTGCATTTGCGGAAGGCTTGAATTTGCCATAGGGGTTTGTACAATATCATTCGATTGCCAATAATTATTGAGTGTAAGGACGGAGCGAAGGTCTTTGATTGTATTTGATTAATTTGCTGAAGTTCCATCCTTGCCATAAAGTTCGTATAGAGACATAATTGAATTTCAGTTGAGAGCAAATATTTTTACGTGATGTTCCAGGCTAGATGTATTTAGATCACCAAACAAAATGTATTACTTTTTGATTGCCTAGATTGTTTTTGTATTCTTGACGGTAATCGACTTCCAGTACATCTAACCACGAGGCTATTTCCTCTCACTTTATATTGTTTTTATTTCTTTCCTTAATGTGATACATAAACAATTTATTACAAACGCGGAAAGAATTGCCTCCATTAACTGTTCTTGTGATTTAAGATACACTGATTCTTGGCGGTTCTGTGTAATGTTATTTGGCAGTTAAAACCGTTTTAGAGGGCCATAATCCAGAGTTATAACTTTAATATGAAGAAGATTTAGCTAAAATGGGAAGACCGGAATAGCCCTAATGCTAGGCGATCACCGCTCACTATTATTTTGAGACGTGCTCTAAGATTACAGAGAAGCCGATTTTGGAGAATAATGCTGAAAGCGTTTTCTTCTAGAATGACAATGAATGTTAAAATAAGTCGGGTAAGACAAATACTAGCTCTTAGAGCTAGCTCCCAAATCTAAACCATCGGCGATTTTTATTTTGTGATCTACATATTATTAAATCTGAACAATAATCACACAACAGCAAGAAGACTTTTTAAGCTTCATAACTTCAACACTGCTCGTACAAAAAATAATAAAAAAGTCACTAGTTGGTTTCATAGAAATGCAGACTGCGATTTTAATTTTACGCAAAACTCCCATGAACATTCTATTTTATTGACACAATATGATCTTTTATGAATATTGTGCGTGCGTTCCCGCATACATATCGGTGAAGAAAATATCATGAGGAAACATGGATTTTAAAGAAAAATCTATTAGTCTGAGATCGGCAAGTATTGTGTATGACCAGGGTCACACTACAATAATACGAGGAACTTGAATCCGACATTCATAAATACGAATTTCAAATACAGATTTTCATATTTCCCGAATGATTCAAAATTCTTTTATCATTTTATCCTATTTCTAATTCCGAAATTTAATTTTTCCTTACGTTATTAATTACTATTCTTAAAATGCAGAGTGTCAATTGATCGAATAAAATAAAATCCGTCCTATCCCTCAACTTAGCAGAGATTTTGATGTCACATTTCATTTATTTCTTTCATATATTTGGGTTTATATGTGATAAATAAACACTTAAAAAGTAAATTAAAAAATCTGTCATAATTAGTTTTGTATTTATAGCACGTATCTTAAAATGAACACCGCCAACTATACAAACAATCATTCTTGGAATTCGATGTGCACAATCACTGCACAACGTATCCTGTTGCCACGCGAGCTTATCGTCGCAGTTGGTTTTACCGCTCACCACCGCAGCTTCGGCCCGCCTTGCCCCTCCGCGCCTACGCAGATTAAATGACACTCTCTGGGTAGGGCAGGCAATGGAGTCGGTTTTGCAGCGATTCGTTTCTTTCACTAATATCCTATATTTGTCCTATATATAGAATCAAAATATTTGCAATTTATTAGGAATACTGGAAATTGAAATGTAGTATTTCGGACAGACATCTCGTCGGGCACTTGATTCATACATAATATGAACATCGGAAAAAAAACATTTATGAATTACGGTACAAAAAAACTTCGTGGTTTTGAATAAGAGATTATTATTTTTAGGTATTATGACTGTCGGAATTTTAAACATCGGAATATTGAAATTCGGAATAAAATATTTCGTATTATGTATTTGGGTGTTCCCGCGTGACCAATGCTCATGCCTATACTCTGTAGGGTTTAAGATAATAATCGCAAGTCTCCCGTATGATCTCTCGGACCAAAAAACTTAACAACTTTTGTTACACGAGTTCTTGCAATTCCCTAAAATATTGGACTTAGTATAAGAACTGACGCGATCTGATTAAAGTGTATGATGTAGAGTATACAAGTTCATCATCTACCTGCCTATATTCCATTCTATTTGGGATCGACGCAACTCGTTTTCTTTTTCCATTCTTCCCTGTTAGACGCCACGGTGGTATTTACTCCTTTCTGTTTCATGGAGTATACCAGTTGATTGAAACTCGCATAAACGGCATTTGTGCAGGAACTAACGCGATCAACTGAATAATATGTATGGTAAAACTTAACAAAATGTTATGAATTTCCAAAAATCATAGAACAAAAGCTTCATGGTCTGAGACACACAGACTTGCGTTCATTATGTTACATTCTGTATTCGATACGAATTCGTGATCCAGCAGTGGGACAGTAATAATAAACTCTCGCTAGGCGATTCGATCAAGAGCCTGATTCAGAAAGCAGTACTCCTCGATACGGCCCGCATTGTGAGGAGATTCCTGTCTGGAGCCCTAACCACCGGTAGCTTGGACCCTGCTCCCGTCACCGGTGGACGACTATTTTTATATTTTTAAATGTTTTTTTATAAGTTTTAAATGAAATATTTAAAAATGTAAATTGTATGTATACTAATCAATAAAGGACATAATAATAATAATAAGTTTATTTCGGATAACACAATGCATAAATCAAAACAGAAAACAGAAAAGTCTTAAATGGTCTATAATATTAAAGTCTTGAAATTGAAATAATATACTTTTTACAACTCCCCCACAAAATATGCTTATCGCTAGAAGAGTTATTTGGATCGCTTTCTATCGAATCACTGGCACATCTAGTGAATTTCTGATATCATGACTCTTGTCGTTCCGCGGTATAGATTCATTAATATTGGCGATCGTTGACGTTTGGTTGATCCATCAGTTGACCTCACAACTAGTGTTATCGTTATTGCTGTTCTGTTGCATCAGTGTGTGCCTATTTTAGTAAGAGATACCTAGACGACACAAATTTGCCAAAACAATGATGTCATGACAAAAAATATGGCATAGGTACACCATGCGATATTTTTTGTCATGACAAAAGAGCTAAAGATTCCCAAGAAAGTGCCTGAAAAGGTTAAAATCACTCTGTACAATAACATTCCTTTTCTTTTTATTTTCTGTTATGTCTCAATCGATAGGAAGGATATCCTTTTGGGGATAAAGATTCTAAATAAGTACAACATTAAAAGACATCATCGTCGTTTCAGTTGAAAGCCGTCCACAGCTAGACATAATTATAGACTTCTCCCAAATGTCACCACATTGACCGGTCCCGTGCGTCTCGCATCCAGCAAATCCCCACAACCTTCAGTTCACCTAGTGGGTAGCTTTCCAATGCAATGTCCATCTTTTTTGGCCCCATGGGCCATCCATTTATTTTTATTTTATAATATTATATACAGGGTGTTTGGTAGGGAGCTGTACATACGCCTAGGGTAGAAACTAGGGATAGTCTGCTACCTACCCCCGCCCATTATATTGACCTTGGCCTCAAGGTTTTTTTTTAATTTATTATTATTTTTTATTTGATTTTTTGACTAAAACTACCTGTAGCTCAAAATCTATCCATGGGACCGGTCGGCTAATGGTCTTGTTTTAATCGTTAGAGTCTTAGGGTCCTGCAAAAAATTATTTTACACCAGAAAATTGTGGAGAAGAAAAGTTATGGGGCCTGAAGTACCGTAGTAAGGTAAAGAAATAATTTTAAATTAAAAAAAAACCTTGAGGTCAAGGTCAATATAATGGGCGGGGGTAGGTAGCAGACTATCCCTAGTTTCTACCCTAGGCGTATGTACAGCTCCCTTCCAAACACCCTGTATAATCAAAATAACAATGTTACATTCAAATAGTAATTTCTATAAATGCACTTAACTTAATTTTGTTGCAATCGGCACCCACCCTTAATAAGTTATGAAATAACTTGTATTAAGGGCAGTGGTACAAGCCTGCGAGCGATGTACTCTGCCCACTACCACTTGAGTTTGGCAATTCTTCGAAAAGACATAATGTATCTCGTTATATAGTATTCACGTTAAGCCTGTTGTTTCTTCAATCGCAATCTCATAAAATGTCAAAGGCCCATTTATAGATCAACATCAATTTTATTTCCACCAGATACTGATCGAAGAATCCAATCTTCTGTCCTTAATTGCGGTACCAGGTGCTTGGCAACCATAACTTATAATAAACGCCAGAACCACTATTAATCTATGGTCACTGTCTGTCCCAGCGATGTTTAATGGCGGACTTAGAAGATTTTCTTGAGGTGGAATCGGCTATTTGTTTACTGTCTCTTGTATTTAATGTAAGCAGGGTTTCCTGGAATATTATGCAGCATAGCTTTTATTTATTACGGGCATTGCGGAACAGTTGCAGAGGCATGCAGTGCTTTTTCTTTTTGTGGTTTTATGAGTGCTGAATGGTAACTATGTATTTGCATTTTTGTGGGAAATTGTTTTGAATTTATGCCGTGCTTTGTAGTTGTTTGTATTGCTATTGAACATTACTTGCATAAAAAGTCTTGTCTATAATTCTACTACTATTATTTGTTGACTTTATAATTTAACTGACTCACTGGCTCTGACTGACTGGCCTGTTGGTCTAGTGGTTAGTGACCCTAACTGCTATGCCGGAGGTCGTGGGTTCGATTCCCACCCAGGACAAATGTTTGTGTGATGAGCACGATCATTTGTTCTGTGTCTGGGTGTAATTTATCTATAATATGTATGTATTTAGAAATATATAAGTACGTTTATCAGTTGTCTAGTACCCATAACACAAGCTCTGCTTAGCTTGGGACTAGATGGCGTTGTGTGATAGTTGTGGAATATTATTATTATTATTATTATTAACTAGCTGTTGCCAGCGGCTTCACCCGCTACAACTCGAAAATTATCCCATGGGAAGATAAAATCGAGATGAAAACTATATGCTAATCCAGGTTATAAACTATCTGTGTAGGTACCAAATTTTATCTAAATCCGTTCAGTAGTTTTTGCGTGATGAAGTAACAAACTCACACACTCACAAACTTCTACTCACTACTTTCTCTTCTCATATCGAAGTAACTACTTGTGAGCCTAGGTTTATTATTATAATGGTGTAAACCATGTTTATTTATTTCTTAAATAATATTTACTTTAAATGTAAACTTACCTACATCGTATTAATTTGATTTGGATACTTAAAGAAAACATACATAAATACATAAACTCACGCCCTTTTCCCGTGGGGGTAGGCAGAATTTAAGCCAAAAAATGCTACCTGCTACGATCCTTACATCCATATTACTGGTCATACACACACACGCGCCGGTTACGAGTACTACGAGTAGCTTATTAATAATATTTTAAATAACATAATGCTTGTCAATAGAATACTTAGCTTAAAGCAACAATTAGGATTACGCATCTCCAGATACCAAAATAATACTTAGGCTGAAGATACGTAGGTAATGCCTAGGGACAATTCAATTCTGAATTCAGTTAGTAATATTATTCCACCTCTTAGATTTTCCAAAACGTATTTAGATAATCATTATCATGTGTGGTGTTCATATTAGTTGGTTTACACATAAATTTCATCAATATTAAATTATTTCAAAATACAGCAGGCAGACTTTGAACTCGAATTGTACCTTTTGGGGAGTGACTGCGCTTAATTTATAAAATAGATGTATGGTACACCAACAGCAGGCCGTGCTAAGAATTAATATTAAACAATCACAATCACATAGAATTGCTGGTATGAATTCATTCTTGAAAATAGGTCACAAAAATATCCTAGATCTTGTCACGGAACGAATTCGTTGAATAACAATCACCCCACCCTGTATTAATTAATAAAATCTCTGTATTAACAAATATTTCAAAGTTCAAATTGATTACGTACGACATTTTCTTCAAAGCATTAAGATTGGTCAATTGTCCCGTTGATCTATGTATCTTAATGACTTTCAATATGACTGTTTTTATGTGTTTTCCTATACTAGTTCTCGTATATTTATTTTCAGCATTGATAAGTGCCCGGTATCTATCAGTAAAGCACGACTAAATGCCAGTCCCTAGCATGGCTCGTTTAGTGTTGCATGAGAGGCCGAAAGAAACGTGATTTGTCGCGTGTAGAAATAAATATAGAACTGCGCACACGCACAGTCGCACCATGTCATGTCACTCATCAGTTATTTACTAATAGTTCAGCGTTTGTAAAAAATGCTGTAGTGGTAAATAGGATTTCGTTACTAGTGTTTTAGAGACTGATCAAATAGTTTCAAACGTCCGAAAATCTAGGATTTTCTTTCCAACTGACGATATAATTCAAAATGTTACAAAATGCAAATATTAATAAATGTTGTTATGTTTTGTTAATGTAATGTTATGTTGTTATGTCGCCTATGTCCCACTCTTGTACATGAAGTTTAAATCAATAAATAAATAAAATGTTCGCAGAACGTATTCTAATCGGCAATAAAATTATTAAGTTTTGTTAACAATTTAAAATAACCCACCTACTATCCCATATTAATTTTTATACCTGACTTTATTATAAGTAATGTGTCGTAATATAAAAGAAAACCACAGATTCAAAACTCCTTTCTTTATTATTCATTCAGAATTCCTTTCAACCTTTTTTTACGGTGCAAAGGGCACCTCTTCACAGTGTCAACATATTTACGTGTACCAACTGAAGCTAATGACAGGTCACTTGCCCACGGCTACCAACATAACAGAATGACAAATTGCCCTTGGCGAGGGGGAAACCGTCGAGAGAGCTCAAAAAAGAAAATACTCTTAATTTTTACGTTCGTTTGAAACGGACTCATTAGTATTTTACAGATTTTATACAAAGGTAGGTTGATGAAACAATAAGGAAAGGGACGTTGAGGGTTGTGCTGATTTTTTCGAGATAGGGATAATAAAACTTTGTAGTCCTTGTTCATGTTTCAACGTAATTGTTAGCCTAAGTAATTTTTTTCGAAATGTTCCTTGAATCCGTAACTAAATATATTTTAATAGTAATTATAAATCGTGCAAAAATTAAGCCTAAATAATGTATGACTGCATGAAAAATAATCGTCTTTTACAAAAATTTTGATTATCACACTAATATTATAAAAGCGAAAGTATGTGAGTGTGTATGTTTGTACTTCTTCACGTAAAAACTACTAAAGGGATTTGGATACAATTTGGTACAGAGATAGTTTATAACCTTGATTAACACATAGGATAGTTTTTATCCCGATTTTATCTTCCCGTAGGATAATTTTCGAGTTTCAGCGGGTGAAGCCGCTGGCAACAGCTAGTTATTTAACAAAAAATACCCCTGAGTTGGATGATAAGCTCCTCACACGACTAAATACTAAAGAATTTAATAAAGGTGTGTAATAAACTGGTACAAGAAATTTCAAAATTCTCGTATAAATTATTTACTTCATAAAATGCTCTTTACTTACGCTCTGCCTCTTAAGTCAAATATAATAATAGGAAGATAAAAAAAAAAACCCTGCTCGAGATTACAAATGTTACAAATGATTACTTTGTTCTATTTCGGGCAGTTTCGTATCTTCAAATATAATATAATACAATGTTAGGGAAACTATTCATCGAGTATTTAACAGATTTTTCTCTCAACATAACTAAAAGATACCGGTAGTCAAATTTCTCAAAGTTATTATTTTAACATAATATGTACTGAAGAATACTGTTCCTGAAGAATTTTCCTACACCGTCCAAATAAAAATACTTGAAGGAAACACGAGTTTTGCTAAAAAAACATTGAGCAGTTTTTAAGTTACATGTGAAGTGAAAGCTACTAGCTAAACAAAAAGAGCAAAAACAATTCTGAAAACTTTCGTTGTCAGTGGGCACATGTCCACTTTTCGAAGAATCATATTTTTGACGATGAGATGTCAGAAAAGTAATATATATGACGCTTAACCTTTTCATTCCTCGAAGATATCTAATAATATTCAAGTTCAAATATCACTGGTCAAGTTCATAGTATTAGATTTATCGGCTGAACTGGCTTCGCAAATATTTGCGGATGCCAAACTGCCTAGGGTTAGACTATTTCGATGGCTTGCCGTAGCTGCCAGTGCAGCATTTAATATAGGTTTTGATGTTTGTTAAGAATACATTTTGGTATATTTGCTGATATAATATGGTGAGAGATATGGTTTTTGGTGCACTGAAGAATTGTGTGGGTACCTGAATACAAAACTGAACATAAAGAGAAGTATGGACGGAAGAAGACGTCATGCTGCACCGAGCCCAGATAAATTGGGATAAGGGCAGGAGAATGATCGTTATTGCCTAAAACATAATACCTATTTTCCCTGAAAGTGTAAAGGTTGGCGAGTCTATCTTCTGGTGAAATGTGCCGTACCATTTGCATTTCGTCTGAAACGTTTAATTGCCATATAGGAGAGAGCGAGCCTATTACCATTGTGGCGACAGCGACATCTATCACAACACATACTAAGTAATTGGCTAATACTGCATCGCGCTGTCAAAGTTGTCCGCAACATTAGCCTATATGGAAAATCCCGACTTTCATTATGTCGGGCAGTTAGCCCACCAGACACAACACTCGTCTGGTCTAAGGATCCTCCCTTTTCTATGGGGGATGAGGAATTCACCACCCTGTTCCTCATACCCCCCAAACCATAAACCAGACACAGTTCACATCGGGCTGCTACTAAGAAACACCTGATGAAAAACTCAATGACACGTATCCCGACTTCGGAAACCAGACTATAGACAAGATAGAAGGGACATTGAGGCATAACCACTAACCAATTTCCATGTTGTTCTCAAAGAGAAGTGATGGCCCGGTTTGATGGCCTGGACCCTTAAACACCACATTTCTTAAATAAGTACACTGTAAATAATTATAATAATTCTTTTCTTTTCGATTACAGTGACATGACAATTTTTTACATAATATCTTAGAAAACAACATACGGCAAGATGTTACAGATTTAGGTCACCTGGCTCCCCTAACTAGGTTTCCGCGTGTGACTTGGGAGATAGTGTTTTTTCATTACAAAATAAATAAGATGACCTGTCATTGCTGTTATATTTCGCTGGTTCTCTTCCAAATTGCTGAATACCGAAAACAATTCCGAAATCCGTATTATCATCAACTAAATATTATCTGTGCCATCGAATTACTGACAGAAAACGGTGATTAACATAAATGGGATACAGGGTACTGCCAGCATATCGTAGAAATACGATGTAAATGTATTCCTAATAGACATAATGTGATACAAATAGTTTATTCATATGCTTTTTTTTACAAAAAAGATTTATTGAATGAGATATCCATTTGACTTTCCACGCCTACATTCGTTCCCGCATTATATTATGTTAAGGAATGTAAGAGCCTTCCCATAAGAACGCTGTTTTCGACTTCTGGAGGTACAGCTTATGACAAACGACTCGCGCGTTTATCACGTTTGCAGCATGCATTTTCTTTGCGTGTGCAACCTGCAATAACATGTAGCTTGTAGCTTAAGGAACCTCACCACTACCACCACTATTGGCCGCAGACGCAAAAACCAAAATAAATTTTGTTCTCACAACCGTCGCGCGTCGCTCGCGTCCGACCGACCAAGCAAGTTGGGCGCGTAGCTAGTGCGTGAGGTCCCTAAGCGTGTGGTCAGGCTATCCCAACCCAGGTTCTAATTTACCCGTACCTACCATAACATTACGCCTTTAATCCCGAAGGTTTAGGCTGACTGTACCTAAAAGTACACCCACATTTCACCAGATATGTTTAAGCCCCATGAAATAGGGGGCAAACCTATTGTAATCAACCGGGCACAAATCAAAACTACTGCGTAATTCCTAATGGAAAAACTAATAATAATTTGCCCAACCCGGTAATCGAACCCACGACCTCATGTTGGACCACTAGACTTGCCCGTGCCTGTGTGTTCGACAGAGTGTCACACAAATAGAAGCTTAATAAAACTAGATGTGACATCAAATGGCCGCAAATCGCAGACAAATAATGTGTCAACCAATGATATATTAAAACTATAGATACATTGTCCGCCCTCAAGAATGACTACATGAAATGAAGACAATTGGCCACATCGCGCTTAGTTACGCACCAACCTCTTGCGCGGCGCTACGTTTGTTCTTAATTTAAATCGTGTGTGTAAACCTGCGCAAAAAATAAAGAAAACGGGCAACAACAGGCATCCCGCTGTACGGTGTCATAATTATTTTCTTTCCCTTTCTTTACGCGTAAAAGTAGTTACATAATATTTTTGCCGTTTTGAAGCGCCGCGCGCCGCCATGTTAGTTCATGACGTGTCTATATATAATACGTCATTGGTGTCAACATTCTATTTTCACAAAATTAATGGGTACCTACTTTAGATGGATTTCTGCATAGTGTATCGAGCAACCACGGATTCAATTTCACGAAATTAACTAGTTTGTAGCAACTTTGTGTGGTTGTAGAGTAAAATATATATATTATATACTTAGCTCACTAGCTAAGTATATAATTATAAAACATAATATATTATTTTAGGTAGAAATTATTTGATTCAATAAAGTTACCAATCGACTGATTTAGAAAAAGACTATAGTTGAGAAAAAACTGAAGCAGAAGATTTGATCAAAGTTAAATGTTATCAACATTTAACTTTGATCAAATCTTCTGACAAGAACCTAAACTTAGTGCTTAAGATTCGCGCGTAAACTTTGGCTCAAACTAGTTAGTAGGTAATCACTAATAAGTTTAATACATTTTGAGTCCATCCATGTGTGAAGGACCTAAAATATTTGGTGTTGCGTAACCGTTCTCGGAATCATCGAAATATCACCTCTCGTCGACCAAAATAAATGTCTCTTGAGTCCTTATTGGTCAACTGGACCCACTCGAAAAGGACCCACGGGGTCAGTCGAATAATTTACTTGGTCGATTTGTACACAATTTGATGCGGGTCCAGTAGCAAGCCGATCTAGTTGACCAAAGACTGTAAAGAAGGTCTCTAGATGGTGGGTTTGTTGGACAGAAAGTTAATGTTGTAGCGGGTGTGCTTTATTATTAGTTGCTAGCGGACGTCACGCGGTTTCGCACCCGCGTAGTTCCCGTTCCCGTGGGAATACAGAGATAAAAAGCCTATGTCACCCGGGGATAGTGTAGCTTCCCAACGGTGAAAGAATTTTTCAAATCGGTCCAGTAGTTTTGGAGTCTATTCGTTACAAACAAACAAACAAATCTTTCCTCTTTATAATATTAGTGTAGAAAACCGAGTAAGCAGATATTTTGGTTTCGGTACTTGCGAGGCTAAAAAGCGAAATGCGTGCGTACTTCAGCTTTAGTGGTAGACTACTTTGTAAGGCCACTGTGGTTCACGGCATCATAACTTTTTTCGTCGCGGGCAAAAGGATTAGCAGGTATTAGTCATAGCGCTTGCTTTGTGTAACGTGGAGTCGGATCCGGTTAAAAATAGCACGAAATATTGGTTGTTGAGTTGCCAGGGCACCCACGTACGCAACCACTTTACTTTTAAAAGAACAAATGAGGAATCTGGCCTGTCCTGTTAAGAGAGATCCCACACACGAGTACGCCCACGTTTGGTCAGGGTATTGAAAGTATACAGTAAAAAGAAAAATTAAAAATACCGACTACTGTACTTACTAATTTTCCGTCGTCGACCTCATCTCTTTTAATACAATTAAAAATCTTAATATTTACGATGCGTAAAAGACTTACAGAATCCTTTTCAATACAAACTTAGTATATTTTTAAATCTTCTTTACAAAAATAAATTTAATAAAACAATTAAAAATTATAAAAAAAATGCCACCGGTATTGGAAAGGTTCCAAGCTACGCGGTCAGGTCGCAAGAGAAAGGAACCTCCTAACAATACGAGCCGTGTTCTGGAGTAGGTACCGTTTTCTGTATCAAACCCTTGATCCAGCTGCCTAACGAGAGCCTAGTTAGGTGTTGGTCGAGGCTCTTTTCAATTAAGAAATTAAACCAAAACGACAATTTGCACAATGATCGCCGAGTTCACACACCACATGTTGACAACCTCGCGAGCCGATTTATTTTATCACTTGACTTGTCAAGATACCTACTTGTTGATAAAATAAATATTAAACTCTATGCCTTGTCTCATTTATTTGGCTTTTATGGGGTGCAAAGGACGGCCGCGGGTTGTACACTAGTTATCGCGGCCTCGACATAGAGGGCCAAGAAGGAACATGGGTGGTTTTTAGTCAGTAGAAGTCTGACACTCCCTTTCGCTCTGCCCAAGAGCGGGCAGGGTTATTTGAAAAAAAAAAAATGGGGTATAAAGGACACCAACGTGAAAAGGACTACCATGTATTCAGTACTTTAATCTCCTGTCGGGGCTGCGGGTTGTTTGAAAGAGATACCGCGGCCCCGGACACAAAGGGCTAAGAAGGAACATGGGTCATTTTTAGTCAGTACAAGTCTGACACTCTCTTCCGCTCCGCCCAAAGCGGGAGGAGTCATTTGATGATTTAATAACATAAAAAAAAGGAACTTATTCGGAGCCCCCATCATAAAAAATCTGGGCCTTTTATAATTCCTTTTTAATTGTGTAACTTATAATAATGCCTCTAAATTACGTAGGTCTTATTATCCAAGTCTAGGCCTTAGGTAATTAATATAGAACGAGCTTTTAATATAGCGATTAGGTACTTTAATTAAGCAGTAGGTAATTTAGTTTTGTTCATTATAGTAAAATGATCAGTTCTAGAAATACTTTCTTTTTTGTTTAATTTTGAAGGAATTTGAAATTTTTATTTTGTTGACAATTAACGTTTGAATAGTATATTTGTTCGCTCACCTATACCACAACATTTGCCTCGTACGCGCTATAAAAAACCGAACGCGCGTACGCATTTATTCAGGCGGGTTCGCATTAAAATGACATCTTTCAGTAAAGATGCCGCCGTCGTATCTCGCGACTCGCACTTGTACGAGCTGAAACGCGCGTCTACGCTCGAGCTAACCTGGAACCGTCCATAGCATAAACACTTTCACGCAACCGAAGTAAGGGGCACACCCAACGTTTTAAATCTTTGAGCAAATATAGTTTTATGAATTACGATTCCAGTGGCTCGTATTCTCCTTTGGTCAACTCCGTACCAATCAGCCACAAAATAAACGAGACACCCCCGGATGAATTTGAAAAATTTTATAATCACGAAGTAAATAGGAACTTCTTACAGATATTGCGATTTTGTCGATCCTGCGCGAAAGTGCGCTTTGCCATATTTTCTAGTTTTCATCATGCCTTTTTAAAGTCTTTTTGATCGAAATCAATTTAAAAGTAATATGAATGTCGAATATTACTAAAAGAGACGGTGTTCCTAAGAGAATAAAAGAACTAACTTATTCCCAAGTGTGTTGGAGTTGGCCTTCAATCTATGTTGATGGTGCTGAATACCAGTACTTATTTCAAATAACTGGCTATGTCAACCTATTGGATAAGCACGACACAGCAAACATGCGGTTATAAACGGACCCTGAAGCTCGGTTGGCGGGATTCGTGAAGAGTCCACATTTTAAACATCAAACTAAGTAGCACTGCGTAAAAAAATATTTTTGAGACGAGCAATTTTTACTGAAAAAGAAAAAAAAAGAAAGAAAACATATTTAGCACATGCCACAATTAATATAATCACAGTTCGTTAATATTGGTGATAAATAATCGATTTAACGCACGCATAACTTTGTGTTGATGAATGAAGTGAGTATAAGAACAGGGGTCCAGGAGACATTTAAACTAAAGTCCTAATATTTAAACAAAAACTTTTATATTCAATTTCTACTTATTATATTTGACTAGCTTTTGCCCGCGGTTTCGCTCGCGTGCATGTCGGAAATGGGCATTTCCGTAGAAACTCTTTCAGGTTACAAAATGGAAAAACGTGAAAAAAATATATTAAATAGTGTTTTTATCATCTTAAAATGATTTGATGGGTATTCACTAAAGACTACTATGGTAATATAGTAGTCGCAAAAAAACAAAAGAATAACCATCTTCTGGGAAAATATGGTTTGTTTGGGACAAGGTAGTGCTTCTGATTTCCATTTTGTACTTAACTATTTTTGCATTAAAATTATGATTTTCCATACAAACTTTGCCCCCTTTTACGTAGGGAAAGTATTTTGAAAAATTTTTCCTACGCCATAAGAGAAATATGTGTGCGAAATTGTAAGTTTGTAGCCCTAAGGGTTTGGCCTGTGCGTTGATCCTCATGCAGTCAATCAGCTTTGCCTTTTATATATATAGATAGATAGATAGATTTATATAGATAGATAACAACATATATTCAAAGTCAAAGTCAAAGTCAAAGTCAAAATATTTTATTTCACATAGGCCTACATGGGCACTTGTAAAACGTCGACATAAAAAAGGGGCACGGTTCGGTGCATTGGTCGATTCCTAAGGAGAAGAACCGGCAAGAAACTCCAAAGGTTACTCTTTTAATCTAAAATATAGAGATAGATATCAACCATACCCTTCAAAACAGTACCTCCGCTATGCCTTTCAATACAGTATTTTGATGTCATATCTCAGTACATAAAGCCTAATGCTTCCATCTATTCTTGTCTGCTCATATGTTTATGTATGAAGAGTAATCGACATCAAGTAGGTATCTACTCATATAGATACGCAATATTCTTGTTGTTTGCTACGGTTGGCAACAAGGGTTGGTAATAAACAGGGGTAGGTGTTTAAGTAGGGGTTCAATTGACTTAGGCTCATTAACATGCAATAATTCATGGCTTGTAGTGGGTAAACTGTAATTAGAGATAGGTTAGTAATAGTGGGTTTGAGTATGTTTCGTAGTACGGTACGGTGTTTTTTAGAAATTGATTTTTACCCTATAACGTTTGATATTTCTAGCAGCATAGTATGAATTTATTAGGTTTGCTTAGGTACCTGACTCATTATCATCTGTCTAGCCTTTTGTTAATATGTTCGGGTCGGATTCCAGTCTAACCGGATGCTACTTAATACCAGTATTTTACATGGAGCGACGTTTGCAGTATTACATTTATATCTTATAGGCTAATTTTATTCATTTACAAAGGAATCTACCATCTGTAACCGAACTAGGCAAAAGCCTGTATTTCGGCTATCAGCGCCAAACCCCTCAAATATTGATAATTAATGGTAGCCATCAAATAGACATGTTATCTTTAGTAGGTTTACAACAAAAATTCAGCAAAATAAATTATAATTTGAAAATTGATCTTCAGAGTAGTAAAAAAAAAAATTAAATTACTTAATTTTAAAATCATTGAGGCAAAAATATAAATAAAAATTATTAACTATTTTCCTCTACATGAAATCACAAATAAATTAGATCATTAAATTAAAATCAAAGAAGTAAAATAAACAATAAAATCGAACGATCATGTCAAAAATTCAATAATATTAAAACACAAGAAATACAGTAAACCCATAAATAAAACAAAATCTTTGAGATACTAATACGATACTATTTGGTAACACTGGTTGACAGCCTAAGTGCCTACTTGATCAAAATAAAAACATAACTCTTTTTGGTTGGCGCGTAGTCGGGTAATTTGCTCGCAACATGGAAGACATTTGGTGAGCATTAACCAACATTTTCATTCAACAGGTCTTTATAGAAGGTCCTGAGTCGCTTCAGTATGATTTACAATAAAGTGTTCTACCAATATTTGGTTTGTTACGCCATAAAATGTGCCCAGTACAAAAAGAACTACATGCTGCTTATAAAACAATTATTATTAAACAACACACAGCATCACGCCTACCTAACTAATAGTGAAGCCATGAAAAAAAAAGCGACCGCTGTAACCATTTACATTTGAGGTTGTAATGCTACGTTTCGATCTCTGGCACGCGAATCGTGTCGGTCAGCATTAAAACCTACTTGGACGATATTATTTGCGTTAAAATTCTGACGTTTTACCACAAATAAGTACCTATAGAAGGTATTATTCTGAAGGTGTTTTTTAATGGACGAGAAACGCAACAAACTCTTTACATTTAACCTAGTTAATCGTCAGGTGCTAAAACGAACTGGGGTCTAAAATGACCCATATGGTAGAGAGAGCCTATATAGGATAATAATATGAATTTCATTATAATTCGTAAGTCACAATGTGACCAGCGAATTACATCTGAGACCATTTTACGAATTTTAACGCTTTATGTATAGGATAAAACCAATAATGATTCTTTTGAAGCGACCATTTTTGACCCCAAGGGCCTTGAACTGGTGGCAATCAGTTTCACAACGTATCGCATTTTTTCTAAACTAACTGTTAATTGTATTCTGGACTCCAATAAAATTAATCATCTACAGATATTGTTTTTTAATTATTTGTTGTAAAAAATAAGTATATTGCAATTTATCAAAGTTTTTCGATTATTAAATTCTCAATAACTATTTCATAAATGATGAATCGTCCTTTTTACTAAAGAAAATATTTAAAAAAATCGTTATACACATTTTTTTTTCTTGGATATTCCATGGCCAGAAACCTGCTCCACGTTTTAAAAGAATTCAGTGATGAACCCCGCCTGCTTCCAAGTTTTGTTTAATTTAAATGTGCTTGTTTTCTGCTTTTTAGTTTTTTCAGTCGGGTATTTAGTTTTTGAACATTTTATTTTTATTTTTTGTGTTTGTTCTTTTGTTGGTCGCGTAAAATTCTTCGCAGATGATTTAACTTTTGTTTGTTTATAGGTTTTGTGACTTTGTAATTTCTTTTAAACATATAAGTGTCATAATATTTTTGTAATTTTCTTTTAAAACTCTTCATTTTGATACCCTACTCGATGGAAATGGAGCTAATATTTTAAATCCGCGATTATGGCCCTCAAAATCGACTGGCCTGTTGGTCTAGTGGTTAGTGACCCTAACTGCTATGCCGGAGGTCGTGGGTTCGATTCCCACCCAGGACAAATGTTTGTGTGATGAGCACGATCATTTGTTCTGTGTCTGGGTGTAATTTATCTATAATATGTATGTATTTAGAAATATATAAGTATGTTTATCAGTTGTCTAGTACCCATAACACAAGCTCTGCTTAGCTTGGGACTAGATGGCGTTGTGTGATAGTTGTGGAATATTATTATTATATTATTATTATTATTATTAAAATTAGCAAATTTCTTTGTTTTTAAATTTTAATGTTGCCAGTGACACTCGCGACAAATCTAACGACGTATATTTTATTCAAACCTCTTCATCCGTTTAGGAGTAATGAGGGAACAAAGAAAAGGGTAAAAATATTGGATACGTGTTTTTTTTCAGTTTTTTCAGTCGGGTTTTTAAGTTTATTAACTAGCGTCGAAGATGTTTGTATTTTCACAACAGCTAGCAAAATACCTCTGCCAAACCCTCATGATATTTGCCGTTTCGTAATTTTTCAGTTGTTGAAAATATTTTACTGAAAAATTCCATTTTTCCAACTTCCAAACAATAATATGTCAAACAATACCGACAACTTCCTGATTGATGCTGTGTTTCGAACGTGCTAATCGTAATCAGAGTTCCATCGGACTGTCGAAATTAATTGCATTGATCGATGGAAATATGATCGTCTGTGGAGCATCAGCAGTGTTTCTACAGCGATTCCAATTACGTAACACTTGCTTTTAAAGTTCTCCAAAAGGATTTCAGGAAAACGCTTTCGTAATCCATTGCTCAATTTTTACATTTTGTTTATAAATCATCGTCATCAGCTGCTGCCTACGCGGGCCCAGTGCGGGTTGGTCAGTACCAACCCAAAAAAGTCGAAGACATGTGACATCTGCACTGGCAGATGTCACATGTCTTCGACTTTTTTTTGGGTTTAAGACATGCCGGTTTCCTTTACCGTTTTGAGAGCAGTAGTGATGAAATAAAATAACGCAAAGTAACGCAGTGCCTGGGTTTGAACCCACGACTTACTGTTCGTAAGTCGGGGCTGCCACCACTGGGCCACCACTGCGCTTCTGTAAATATTTTTTGTCGGAACTTTATTTGATATAGTGTGTTAAAAATCCACATACCTACATGAAAATTTCAATGTTAGATCGCCTTTGATTACAATTTATAAAGGCGAGCTTGACCCCGAATTGGTATTGTTTTTTTTACAGCAAACCTCATTATTTGATTAAACTTCATGTACAATAGTGGTACATGTGCGGATTTAATGCCACAAGGCATTCTCTAACCTTTGGGTTCAATCGGAAAACATTCTATTAGGGTAGAATATAAGGTTTGTTCCAAATTCTAAAAAACAACTTCTTGGTTTAGAAAATGGAAATTGTATATAGTTATACAGGGTGACTGGTAAATAATGAGTAACCGATACTTAAATACCAACAAAAATCTGCTGTAGTGAACAGCTGTTTATTTTTTCGCGATTTCAGGTTTGACCCCATAGTAAAAGTTGTTTGTTATCATGAGCACAATCACGAGTTTAAGAATCGGTCACTAATACCAGTCATCTTAAGCTGGGTTCCCACGGTGCGTGATTCTGCGGATCATCAACCACCGCCAACGACCACGGACAGCAAAGCACACAGACAGGGCTCTTTCAACGGTGTGTGTTGTGTGTGTCGGTGTATTTTAATTAGCTTCATTTCAAACTGCAAAGTGAAAGAGAACGTATCGTCGCTCTCTTTCACTTTGCATCGCACCTTTGAAGTTACCACCTCGCGACGGATACCGGCGCACCTCCACAGACGTCCTGTGCTACCACGGGCGAAACCGTTCCCACGGTGTGTCGTGCGAGCTGATATCACGCTCCGTGGAAACCGAGCTTTATATTGACTCTAATCCAAATAGGTATGCAAATAAAATTAACGGATAAATAACCATCATTCTATACTGCTCTTGTCGCAACTGATTTGGGGTCGCGCAAAAAAAACTAATAAGTATTGTAACAAATACCAAAACAAAACAAAACAAAAAAACGAGAAACGTTACAATAATTAATATGCTCATTGTGAGTTTCCAATCAGCTGCCAGATTACAAGTTTAAGATGGATAGTGTTTATTTTCACAACAGTCAGATCCATCTGTCTCGGTTTTCAGCTTACTTATTTTCTTTGACGTCAATTCCGATTTTGATTTCCGATAGTTGCGATTTTTATGACGTGTGATCTATGCAATCGTAAATAATTTTATATTCTTTGTTCGTTACTATCTTCTACAGACATTTCCATCGTTTTAAAATGCACTGTCTAAAATCATCAGCATCATCATTTCACCCGAAAGATGGCGTGCTGTTGGACGTAGGCCTCCCCAAAGTGTCGCCGCTTTGACCCGTGCGTCTCGCATCCAGCGGATTTCCGCAATAATCGCCAGGTCATCAGTCACGGTAGACCATCATCCGTCACCGTTGGATCGGTAATCAGTCATCAATGTACTGTCTGTTAGTATTCATTTCATGGTGATGGAATCATCCGTTGCATACAGTGCCCTCAACCACGTAATTTTCAAGTTCCACATAATTTTGGAGTTGAATCAAGATTATGACGTCATTTAAACAAAAAACGGTTTAGTCTCGCCTGTCACGTAAACAATCATGTTTTTGCAAAAAACGTTAACCAACAAACACATGTCATTCTAATTTAGACGTTTATGTTTGTGTTAAATATAATATTAATACTTATTCATACTGCTTTAGCCTAATTATCAGTAATGGTTGAGCCGTTTGGGCTTGAAACACTTGGGTCATGGGGCCGAGTGTGCACATTGTCTATCAGGATATCGGCAAGCGGTTGGTCGATTATTCACGTGACCAAACTAATTTGTTTTATTACTCGACAGAGGATAATGTGTGTCCCCGTCGGGGCTGTGGGTTGTCCGAAAGAGATATCGCGGCCTCGGCACAAAGGGCTAAGAAAGAACATAGTTGGTTTTCTGTCAGTAAAAGTCTGACAAAACTCAAACTCAAACTCAAAGCATTTATTTCAATTAAACCTTTATAGGCACTTTTGAATGTCAGAAGAACAATTCATAAAAACAAATCTACGAGTGCAATACGTCATTCCGAAAGCCACCACGCCGAATCACACGCCGCCGAATGCCAGCAACAACGAGCACCGCGAGCACGAAAGCACGCAGCGACGCACACCGCTACAACGAATGCACGAGACCCCGAATCACGGAACAACGAATGCACGCCGCAACGCGCTACCGTCGCCCCGCAACCCGGAGCCCCGCGCACCCGCTGCCACGGCACACGCTACCGCACGCCCCCGCACCCGCAGCACTCGCCGCCGCAAACATCCGGCGCCGCAAAACTCGACGCAGTAACCCCCGGAACGACGCTTTGCACTCTAAAGCTACAGTCACAGACACAAGGCATAATAACTTGTGAAAGTACTGTAGTTGCCTATTCCCTAGCGTAGATCTCTATGGAGAAGAAAGGGCAAGAAACTCCATGGACACTCTTTTCAATCAGAATATTATTACAAAATCTTGGTACATTACATCATTCATGTTGAGATGGTATATTATGTGAGAACTATGTAGCAAGACGTGCAAGTTAAGAGCGTCCGGAGTAAAAACATACAAAAATAAAAATAAATAAATAAACCATGGCAACTAAGAGATGACCAGTCTCCACTGACAGCGCCCGTTCACGAACATGACGCCTGGATCAGCACCATTCAACTCAACCATTTTGAAGGGAATTTAATGATCCGACACATGCGCCACCATCAGCGAGACATTTAAGTGAGCATGACATACTCTCAGACACCAGGGCAACGTCACTAAAAAATAACTAAATGTAAAAAGTGGCTTTATAGTACATAGTACTCACACATGTGCCATGCAATTATATAATATTAAGATATTGAATCTATACAATGCAAAGATATTCTTACAATCTTCTGCAGCCTCTACAATAACTTCTCATGATAGGTAATCAATGGTTGTGGAGCAGGCCCAGCATTGAGCCAAGCATTTTTATCGTCAATTTAATCTCCTAACTTATAATATGCTTGCCTACACAGTGTGCGTTTTATACAAGATTTTAATTGCGTCTCATTCAGTTGAACAATGTGGGGGAGTCTACTTTAGCTAGCCTAAATGCTGAGATCTTACACATATGTGAGAACAAAGTACAAAAAAATAAAAATACGTGCAAGTTAAGAGCGTCCAATAACCGATACAATAAACAATTAAAAAAAATATATATCCATGGCAACTAAGAGATGACCAGTCTCTACTGACAGCGCCCGTTCACGAACATGACGCATGGATCAGCACCATTCAGTCTGGAGTCATTTGATAATTTCCCACCATCTAAAAACAAAAGGTAATTTGCGTACCTATTTATGTTTGTTCCTATGTGGCGCTCTACAGACGAAAGGCGTGGGAAGATTTTATTTAAAAACCAACAGACAATAAAGTCAATGAAACAAACAATGCCACCGACTTCCATAACAAAAGTTTTGAAACTTTTTATTGCAACCATGTTTTTGGCTTTGCTAGTCTTTAGCAGTGCTGCCATCCTTCTAGGCACTTTTCCCGTTGTCATTTTTCTTTGCCTCCAAATCAATAATCCAACGCTCGACTTAAAACACTTAGGATATTGTTGTTCGGCTCTTATATTGTATAAATGCGAGTTTAATTGAGGTCGAAAGAAAAGTTCGTTAACTCCTTTTTTTCCCTTGCTTAATCGCGATTGGTTACCTTCACGCGTCTTCAATAGCGTCTTTGTAGTGAACAAACAACACGACACCGCAGGGCACGATGTCAAGTGCCCCATCGTTTGTGGAACAGCACCACATTTGCACTCCAGGGCAAAAACATCAATGAATCTGCACCTAATAAACTTATAAAACACTTTGGTTTCGTTTCACGTTTAGTCGTTTATATCAAAATCTATTTTTATACGCTTTGTTTACACAACGCGTAGTCCGCGGTGAGTTCCGTAAAATAATATATTACAAACAAGTGCGTTATAAATCATATTTTCTTATTTTGATATCATAATTCTCAACGTCATCGGGATTCGTAGTTTTACGGTGTAACGTAAAGAAACGTCGATCTGGATAATGGAGGTGTTTTGTAAAAGTCTATAAGAAAAGCTTTTAAACGAGACGCGTGGGTTTGGTAAAGTTTTACTAAACGTGGTTGTTTGTGCTTATAAACTCGCTGTATAGTTGGGAGAAAACGTATTAATAAGCGACAGTATGACATTCTGTCTAAACTGTTTTCTTAGCCCTGTATGCCGAGGCCACGGTATTCTTTGGAACAACCTAAAGCCCCGACGGGCATCGGCTCTTGCCCTTTAATGTTGCTGAAATCTCTTTGAGAAGCGCGGCCTGTCGTCGTCATAAGATCTATAGACGGTGAGCTAGCCCATTACTCACCGTCCACAGGCCCGTGCCTACGGTGGCCGGAAGCCATCACACGGCCCCCGACGCCCGGTTTCGATTCTGTCATAACTTAGGTTACGTACGCACTCTCCGGGGGCTAAAATAGCCACCTTAGTGGAATCATAATAACATGAATCATGTCAAAAATCATATTAAGTCACTGGTGCAATAACAGTTCATAATCACTCACTTTGTGACTATTCTAGAAATCGTTACGGAAATCATATTTATTATCAGGAAGTTTGGAGCTTGGACGCGAGTCGCTTAGTGACCAGCGAATTGAAACAAACGCTCTAAAGTCGCGAACGCTTCAAGTACGCACCCGTATACGTAGGTATTTGGTGTCTCATTTGTCGCCTAACATAATTTATCGAAGTACTATCATCATCATTAACAGCCTATTAATGTTCCCACTGCTAGGACACAGGCCTCTTTGAGAGGGAATGGGCTATAATCGACCATACGGGCCCAGTGCTGATTGGTAGATGTAACATGTCTCCAAATTTTTAGGTTCTACGACATGCCGGTTTCCTCACGATGTTTTCCTTCACTGTTTTGAGAGCAGCGGTAGTGAAATAAGTTACACAAAGTAATGGGCCCGCCTGGGTTCGAAACCACGACCTACTGTTCGTATGTCAGGGCCGCCACCACTGGGCACCGCTGCTCCTGGTTCATAACAGAAGTATGTTTTTAAATGATGTGAAATAAAAAAATAACTCCATCCGCTCTGGGCTGAGAAGAAGGGAGTATCAGACTCTTACTGACTAAAACCCAACCAAACATTGTGAGGAACCCGGTCCTAGAACCAAAAATTCGAAGACATACCTGTGTCCCAGCAGTGGGAACATTAATTGACTGATAATGACGATCCGCCTAATGATGATCCTCCTGGCTTACACATAATTCTGCTAACCACTCTACGCAATCTCATTACGTAACGCATCCAATGTGTGAATATGAAAATGTAATAAAAATTTCTTTAATCCATATTGTGGTTCGAAGTGTGCAGGATGTTCGATATCCGTCGATGTGCCTACGTACGATGATATTTAAATAAACAATACCCGTCGAAATAAACCAGAAATTGCTTTATTTATTGTATTAATTTTCAATCTCTACGTCCTGATTGTACTCTTCGTTACAACTTTTGATTGCAATGACGAACAACAAATAAATCGATATCTCTGGACATATCGAGGGTAGGTTTATGTCCAGTGATCGCTAATTATTTGAGAGAGATACATTTTTACTTTTTTTCACAATGGACTTTACATCATCAACTGTCTCGGTATTATGTATTGGGTTGGCCATTCTAACCCAATGCTGTATTAGCAGCAGTAGGTAGTACGTCCCAACCCAGGCCGGCGCATTACTTTGTATAATTTATTTCATCACCACCGCTCTCAAAACGGTGAAGAAAAAAATCGTAAGGAAACCGGCATGATTGTGGCATCTACCAACCCGCACTAAGTACGCGTGGTGGATTGGCCCATCCATCTCCAAGGGAGAAAGCCTGCAGTGGGAAAATTCTAGGCTGATGATGATGATGATGATGACTAGTATTTGGCATCAATAAATACTTACTGGGTTACGGGGTTCCGGAACTAATAGTCTAATGAGCTTTCCAAGTCTCGGAGGCATCTCGATATGTAATGGAGGGTCTTGGTCTCGGGAGGTGTGCCCCGCTTGGGCGGAGCCCCGCCGTGTTCTTGTAGCGGCGATCGGCGGCGGCGACCTCTCGCGCCCGGCCCTGGTGCAAGCCATGGTCCGGGGCGAGGAGGATTGGGACGCCGTCGCCTCCTTCTGCGAAGCAGTGATGCTAGCGAAGGAGGTGGCGGAACGCGAGAGGGAGAGAACCTCTCGTCCCAGCCGCCGCGAGAAGCGCTCCGGGCGTCGGGGGTCCCGCGATGACCTCCGGCCACCGTAGACGCGGGCCTGTGGACGGTGAGTGATGGGCTAACTCGCCGTCCGTCCGTCTCACGACGAAAACAGGCCGTGTCTTTGAGGCGCGTTCGTGTTCCACGCGCGCCTTAAAGAGATGTCAGCAACATGGGAGGGGCCCGAAAGGGCCGACGCCCGTCGGGGCCGCGGGTTGTCCACCGGTTATCGCGGCCGCGACATAGAGGGCGAAGAAGGAACATGGGTGGTTTTTAGTCAGTAGAAGTCTGACACTCCCTTTCGCTCTGCCCAAGAGCGGGAGGGTTTATTCGATGATTTTACGCCCACCAAAAAAAAGAAAAGGGTTTTGATCACCCGTCTGATTTTTTAGAAAATGACCAATCGCGACTGCTCAATCATCGAATCATCCCAGGACGGGAAAAGTGTAATGGGTTTTTTCGACTAGATTTTTTCAGTGGCAGTCACGGACTTTGGATTTTGATGGTAATAGCCCCGCCCCCTATTCTATGGGACTTATTCGTTACTGACGAAATGTAGGGATACATCTTTGTGTAACCCTTTGTGGATTACTGGCGTGACTTTATATGATTATTCTTAGAGCGATAACTTACATGTTTAGTTCTTTACATTGCATATGCTTATCTACTTCAAATCCATCACACTATAAGCATAGTACTATTATGTATTCTGTGCTATAAGTTCAAGCTGTGAAGGTAGGTACTATCAGTATAAACGACGCGACGACGACGGTGCATTTTGTCCGACACGAGTTCCATCTGTCAACATTGATTTAGTATCGAGTTCTTTTGCACATATCGTTTCTTGTCGAACTCGCATTTCGAGCCAAGATTCAGTTAAATTGTAAAAAATATCCACTAAATCATTTCGACAAACAAAAAGTTACCTACGAGAATCAAAATTATTGCTTTACACAGTTTATTTGATACTTTATTTGAACTTAATTCAACGATGTATTTACTAAATCTGATTTCGTAGTCTTTGCTTTCAGCTTCATTAATTTTTCTTTTGTGTGCTTATTATATTTGTACAGACATTTTAACAATAGCTGTTTCTAAAAATATCTTCCAACGAATTATCTTTTTGTCCTCTTCTTAGTCAAATAGTTGCTTTATGTACTTTTGATCTAATGAGATTTTCTAATTGTATTTTCTATTCTGCGCCACTGTAGAGCATGAGATTGGTGAGCATCCAGATCAGCAAAGTGTTATTGGGGTTTTCCATCAGGAATTTCGTTAGATATTCTCTACTCTTTGGGGATTACAGGCGTGATGTTAAATTATTTTCGCTTCTTAGATGACTGGGTGAGCTTTCATGTGGTTTATCTTTCTGAAACTTACTTCATTTCTTCTTCATTGGAGTAGTTTTGAGGATAATATGATGACAGTAAAACAAAAGTTGGAAGCAGGATTACAATAAAGCTGAGATCTCACATGTCATATTATCCTAAAAGCCGTATTTTGTTCATCAACCAAGACATAACACTGCCAAAGTGCGAAGTATTTTGAGGAAAATATTATCTTAAATTTTGAAGGCATTCGTACCTGCAAAGGCCCAAATAAGACAAAATTCTTATATAAAAATTAACGGTAGATTGCGCTGAAAGTATTTTCGAAATTCGTCTTATCTAGTGGTACTTCGCTAGGCGGAAACACTACCACATCAATGTTCCGTGTTTCGTCAGCAATATTAATGTCCTCAGTCTAGGTAAATGTAGGTAGCCCCCTTTAGCATACTATACACTTAAATGTATTTTAACCTAACTATTTTAACTTAACCACCACGCGGGCTGGCAAATTTCACATGTTTTCGAATTATTTGGTTCTAATTTTGGGTATTTTTAGGCAAACAGCAAGTTTGTGGGATAAAATCAGATTCAGTTGTGTGATTTTGGTTCGGGATTTTTGCTTATGGCGGTAATTTTATAGCTTTCTGGCACTCTTTCTATTACGGAAGCAAATCTTCTCGAGATCTACTTAACATGACTTAAGACTACATTTATTGATGGCATTGTGTTCGTAAGAAGGAAGAAACGTAGCAATAAGAATTAGGGCAATGAGATGGAAATGACAACTGACCCTCGATTTTAACGCGGCCCGACAAACGGAAACATTTTCTGTCTGTCTAAGAGGCGGTTTTCCTTGTTATTTTCTGAAAAAGGAACTACGTAAGATTAATTATAGAAGTGTTCCGAGGCTCTAGCTCGAAATCCGAGTGCGAAGTGACGCCAGCACATCGAGCTACTACTAATCTGTCTTTCTGTAGATTTTCAACTTTATGGCTAAAGGTTTATGGTTTAGGTTCAAGGTCAATCGGGAAAATTTTACAGTTTTAGATAGATAGAAAATATAATATAACTGTCTTATAACATTTTGATTTGAAATATTTAAGTTGCTACAAGCACAATCATCATCATCACACTCTAGTCCTTATCCCAATTTATTCAGGGTCGGCGAAGCGTCTCTTCTTCTTCCATACTTCTTTGTTTCTGGTCATCTCATGAGACCCCTTTCTTACCATATCATTCTTGCTACAAGCACAATCACCCAAAGAGTCAATCTAGTCTTAAAACTTAGTAGTTTTTTTTTAACTACTTGTACGGGTGGCCAATGGAGCCGAATAGTTCTGGAGTGGCGACCGAGGTGGAAGGCCTCCCACTAGGTGGACCGATGACTTGGTTAAGGTTGCGGGAATCCACATATTGCGAGACGCACGGGACTAGTCAATTTGGTTGAAATTATGATGAAACTCGTTCCATTGGCTTTTCACTTACTCCACGCATAGTAGGTCTTACAGAGTTCATTATAATTATCTGTGAACTCATTAGGTCAAAAGTTGATGTGCAAAAGCTACCTACTTTTCAAAAGAGTCGTAAATTGGCAAACACTGAAAATATTTATGAAACGATGACAGTCGTTCTTTCCTAAAAAACCTCAGCATTTTTCATAAAACGTACCTATTACGTCATCGACTGGGCCAGACATAATGCAAAAAAATGGTTGTAATTCAACAATACTTGCCTCTCATAATACGGTCATAAAATCCACCCCGAATAAGGACAAACTTTGGCCATTACTCTATAGAACAATTTATAACAGTGTTACCAGACTCCGCTTAATATAAAGCCATATATGAGTTTCGCGGTTTCGGGGAATACTTTCGGGGATCGAAAATTTTGAATAGGAAATTGTCTCCATTCATTTTGGCTATTTATACCGAAGTTTGTCTAGCATTCTAGATGATACAGGGTTCGTTACTATTTTTGCTGGTCCATAAGTTATGATTTAACGAAGTTACAAAATTAATGCTGCTCCAATGCTTTATAATGAAGACAGTTTACGAGTATTAACATCAGAATAGACTTTAAAGGACAATTGGAATTCAACAAAAAAAAAAAACTTTATTTATATCTTCACACTCGTACAGTTTGAACTAATATTGTGCAGAATTTTTAGATAAAAGGGCGATATATGCTTAGACTTCTACAGAGACTTTTTTATATTTTAAATTCGCAACAGATAACTTAACATCACCGGTTAGGCAGGAGGTTAGTAGGTTAAACTTGTACCCATTGAAGTACACCGATATAAAAAAGAAACAATAAAAAACCACATCTACAGAAAAAAAAAAATAATTTTCGTTGTCTGTATTTTTATATAAAAGCGAAACGCTATTGTAATTTAAAAAAGCGAATTACATTAAAAAGTTTGAACACAAAAGGTCAGCATGAACATGAATCTGTCCACCCCACCCCTGCTTATGAAGTGTGTCAGCCGTATCTATGTACCTACGTATATTTACATATTGAATATATTTTAATATTAATTGACATGACGAATTTTCATAAATTTTTAAACGCATATTTATTTATTTTTTTTTTTTTTTTTCTTTATTTATTTAGGGACATTTATAATCGCAATGCGTATGTCAGTCCCATCATACCCTAAATATACATTTGTCATATGTGGGCCATGAACCTAAACAGACTCTTCGCATCATCACCATTTGGTTGAGCCAGGATTTTGTGGAATGTGCCTACTTCAAGTCTGTTCAACCTCAATACCCTAAACAGTTCATTTCTCCCAGACTCATATCGGACACAGTCCATCAATAAGTGGTGTAAGTCTTCAACAACTCCACACTCCGCACAATTAGGCGAGTCCGTTTTTTTCATCAAGTGCGCAAACTTATTACATGGAATGTGTCCAGATCTGAGTCTGTGAGCCGTAACTACCAATTTTCGACTTAAATTAATGTTTATAAACCAGGGCATACGAAAAGGCTGACCCTGCATGGTTTTGTACCAGATTCCTTTATCCAATGAGCGCTTGTCAAAATATTCTTTCCAGTCATCATAACACTTCTTTTTAAATTTAGGTAAAAATTCTGAGTAATCCAAAATTATATTAGTTCCTTTCCCATATTTAGCTGCATATTTTGCGAGCATGTCAGCCTTTTCATTGCCCTGTATTCCAATATGTGATGGAATCCATTGCAATCTCAATGTAACACCTTTAAGCACTAATTCATCTATCTTAGATAGAATAACATAAGCTAGCGATACACCTCTGTGGCCAGAGGCGCATCGAGCTAAATGTTGTAAGGAACTTTTGCTATCTGTGCAAATAACAATTTTTTTATGTTGGCTACTGTTGCCAAACGTAAGTGCTTCAGAGATGGCAATAAGCTCCAACGTCATTATGGACGCATCCTTGTCTATTTTAAAGCAATTACTTTGGCAATTGAATGGTTCACTAGGCACATAAAAGGCTGCTCCATGACCTTCTACACTCTTCGACCCATCTGTAAATATGCTAAGCCATTCATTGTACTTCAAATGTAACTCTCTAATAACTTCAAATTTTAATAAGTCACTATTATAGCTATGTTTAGATAATTTCACTACATCTAAATCCCATATAATTATTTCATGAATATTAATGTTGGTCATCCATGTCTTCAGAGTAAACATCAGCAAGGGGTGTGATGATGCTATTTCATCGCTTTTCACTTCATTACATAAAGAAATTAGTAAAGGAATCTTTTTATTTTTCCAATAGCTATTTTGTCGAAGAGTGTGGAGTTGCCCTAACAAATCATTAATACTATTATTTTCTAAGGATTTAGATTTTAAACAGAACTTATAACCTAAATATTTTCTCCGTAAATACAGTGGAACTACACAGAGCTCACTTTCCATAACGTGGATAGGTGTAGTTTTGATAAAACCTCCTATTATTCTTAAGGCCTGGTTTTGAATCTTGTTTAATTTATCTAGATGACACTTTGCACTCACATCATATAAAAAGCTGCAGTAGTCTATGCGACTTCTAATCAAAGCTATGTAAATATGCCTTAAATGTTTAGGGTGCAGGCCCCATGACGTGCCAGCCAAGACTTTTAGTAAATTTAGATTCCTCTGTACTTTCTCGGCTATCGTATTTATATGTTTACTCCAGCGCAATGAACTATCTAACCACATTCCCAAATACTTATAATTATGTACTAACTGCAAATTATCTCCATTTATGTTTAAATCTATTTCTAATTTTCTAAACCCTCTAGTAAAAATACATACTTTAGATTTAGTTGCCGATAATTCTAATCCCATATCATCCAAAATATAACAAAATGTATTTAGTGCTATCTGTAATTCATGTTTACTTTCATTGAGGTTTCTTAAAGAACAATATAAAACAAAATCATCCGCGTATTGACACATACTCACATTTTTAATCTTATGGAAACAAGTCATTGTGACCACATTAAAAAGTAGGGGGGAAATTGGGTCTCCTTGTGCTAAACCCCTATCCGTATACCTAATAAAATAATTCTGCTGATCAGTTTCATCCTTCATCATAAGGTGCCTTTCGCTTAGAAAACTACATAAATATTGACATATTTTTTGTCCAACTCCTATTTCATCTAAAGTATTAATCAGTACGTCTACTAATACATTATTATAAGCATTCGAAATATCTAAAAAACAAGCCATAGTTGGAACCTTATGCGAAAATCCAACATAGATCTGGCTTACTAATTTAGCTAAACAATCCTGACAGGACTGCCCTCTTCTAAATCCGGAGGTGTACGGAGATAGTAACTTATTTTTTTCTATGTACCATTCAAGTCGTTTCGTCAGCATTGAGTGAAAAATTTTGCACACACAAGACATTAATGAAATTGGTCGTAGTTTAGGACTATTATTAGAGCCATTTTTAGGAATGGGTGTCACCAATATGTCGCGCCATTGGTTTGGAATATCCCCCGTATAAAATATATTATTATATAATTTTAATAAGTACAGCCTACTTCTTGGTGAAAGATGAAAGATTAATGAATATGTTATACCGTCGTTGCCAGGCGCTGTGTCTTTTCGCTTAAAGCAATGAGTCATTTCTTGTACAGAAAAACTGTTATCTAATTCTGCATTATTTGATTTAAAACTGTGAAAGGGCTGCCGACACGTATAATCAGGAGCAAGACTGTGAAGCAATTCGAGTTTTTGTTCATTCGAAACATATGATCGTGAGGAGTGAATTCCCTTAACCCAGCCCATACGTTTCCACATATCGGAGCTGGATGTTTGCTCATCAATACTACTACAATAAGTTTGCCAATCACTTGTTCTGGCCCGCTGTATGGTCGTTTTTGTAGTTTCTGCTATTCGTTCAAGGTCCGTTAGGTTATCGGGTGTAGGGTTGCTTCTAAATTTTTTTAGGGCTAGTCTTCGTTGTGCAACAGAATGAGAAAGCTTAGGGGTCCAATAGGACTTAGGTCGAAATTCGCTACTTGGTTTATCACATGCCATTATCAGAGGTATGAACCGATCTGCAGCTCTCTCCACCTGCTTAATAAAGTGGTCATACATGGATTGTACAGCCACAGGCTCAACAGGTTGAAGCAAATAATCCTCTAAGCATTTTGTATACTCTGACCATTTTGCTAACTTAAAATTTCGCTTTTTAGTATTATAAACAGAGTGTGCGTTACTACTGTATTTGTACGAGATCTTCAAAAACAAATGATCGCTCCCTAGACATTCATTCATAACATTCCAATTTAATAAATGCGATAAGTCGGTAGAAACAAATGTCACATCGGGCGAACTTCGTTGAATAATATTATCAACGGAACTAATTCTTGTTACACTACCGTCATTAAGAGAAATGAAGCCGTTATCTAACGCCGAGTCATAGATTTGTATACCTCGCGCGTCAGTCTTACACGACCAGGTAGTGTGATGACCGTTAAAATCTCCTGCTACAATACATTTGCCGGGAACTAATGAAAATACTTGTTCCCAATCGGATATACTTGTACGTACCGATGATGGACAGTATATTAGTACGATATTTTCAATGTTATTACAGTTCAAAAGTTTAATGAACATTATTTCTATTCCCGAATTACTAATATTAAGAAAATTTTGTTGTACTTTAATCGACTTATGTGATATTATAGCTATTCCCCCGTATCCGTCAATCCTATCGTTTCTAAAAATATTATAGCCACTTATATTTATATGTGATTCCGGTTCTAACCATGTTTCGGATATTAACGCAATGTGTACTTTATACTGTTGCAATAGAAGTTCGAATTCATTACGTTTAGGTCGCAAGCTACGTGCATTCCACTGTATTATATTGAGTAAAACTATATTATTAGATTTCTTAGCCATTATTAAACATAGATACAACATTTTTCCATAGATGTTCTCCACTCAAAATCTTAAAAAACCACTGACCACATATTTCTATAAAATATTTAACTAGTGTTTTAAATTTAGCGAACCAATTACCGTCTGATAAACATACTTCTCGGATTCTGTTATAAATATTGTACATACTAAATGTTTTTTTTAACTCCTCAGAACCTGGGTCCTTTTCCTTATGTAGATTTGGTGTTTGCTGACTATTGCAACTGTCTTCCAGATTTTTTCTTTGTTGTCGTGGATGTTGTGTTGACGTGTTTACCTCTTGAGACATTCTTTCTTGATCTTTATTTTGATCTACCCTCTTTGTTTGGGAATGTTTTTGTTGACAATCTTCTGCCTCCATCTGATGTACCTCCTTTTCCTTATGAACAAGGGCTTCGGTGATAAGCACATTCCTATATGATCTCTGAGGGGAAGCATGAAGGCTACCTTGCGTTGAGTCATCTTGCGAGTCGGTTGCCGATTGTTGAGTGTTTTTTGTGCATATTGTTTGCGACAACACTGGACCTCCACTACTCTATATTTATGCATAGATGCATAGGTGTCAAGATATATCAGGCTAGTCACAAATAATTTGAAAAGCAATAAAGCTATCAACGAACATCACAAATGAATCTATTTCGTCTATTTCGTCCGCATTTCTCATGTGTTAATAATGCCATCGTTTACGCTTGGATAAGTACAATTGATGTACAAGATATACATCTTGAATATTACACATATACACTTTGAAGAAAACATCTCGGAGTTATGCGTTATGTAATATGGAATAACGAGACGATATTAGTAGTTTTGCTATAGAAAGACACACAAACAGTGAAGCCACAAAAACCACGCTACTGCAAGTAAACATACACATTTTTACATGTAGTAGC
This sequence comes from Diarsia rubi, assembly GCA_932274075.1. Lineage (NCBI taxonomy): Eukaryota > Metazoa > Arthropoda > Insecta > Lepidoptera > Noctuidae > Diarsia > Diarsia rubi. The sequence goes on along the minus strand of OW026417.1, from coordinate 17,514,709 downwards.
GTAGTGTTCGCGGCGCGCCGTCTATCTTTTTTTCTTGATTCAAAAAATTTCTTGAATTTCAAAATAATATGATCACAGAAGGAAGAATGTAACCCATCAAGAATCGAGAAACCCTCAGGGTTTTACAAAGCAGTTGTAGTGAGAACTCGATTCTTGATGGGTTACATTCTTCCTTCTGTGATCATATTATTTCGAAATTGATAAATAAAGGAGGGATTCTTTATTTTTCGATTTCATAGTAATACCATGTTATCTTGGGTTAACATAAAATACTTCAGAATCGTAAAAAAGAACAATACAGCCTTTTTCGGAAGAGTTAATAAGAATAATCTCTCGGTATTTGATTCAATATTTTCAATAAGTACCTACTTTGTTTAGGCACTTTGTCAGTACAATAATATATATAAAACAATACTAGGCAAAACAAAGGCATTTTATCTCCTACTTTTTATGTCGTTATTTTTTATCAACTGTTTGCGCTTATGCAATTGTGATATGTTAATACCATTATTAACAGCTAACAAGCTATTATCTTTTTATATAATTATTTATGGCAATCATTTAATAATTAGGTACTTCTATATAGATAAAGCATTACACTGAAGTCTAATGTATAAAATAAATTAACAATTTAACATTCTTACAAGTTTAGAAAAGCAACTGATGTTAGTAGTAGACACATATACAGGGTGTAAATTAACCCTTCAGGCAGCCGTCAACCTGGGCCGCGGGTAGTCCACCGGTTATCGCGGCCTCGACATAGAGGGCGAAGAAGGAACATGGGTGGTTTTTAGTCAGTAGAAGTCTGACACTCCCTTTCGCTCTGCCCAAGAGCGGGAGGGTTATTCGATGATTTTACACACACCAAAAAAAAAAAAAAAGGCAGCCGTCAACCAAGCATTCTGTACATCAAACTAAGTAACCCTGCGCAAAATTTTTTACTGGGAAACAACTTTTTTTTTGGGGACAAAAATCACATTTTACGGTAAAACTCAATGCAGTACTCTGAAAACATTGTGCTAGTGGATGCTTTGAATAGTAAATGGGTCATGGAGCTAATTTAAGTAAAGTTAAGTAAGGTATTTACAAAAAAAGCTGTGAAAAATTTGGAACTTTGACCCCCAATATCTCCGTAACTAGGGGGTTCCCAGGTATGGTCTAGAACAAAAAAAATAGCAGTGGTGAGGAGAACAAGTGCCCTTCGTTTGCGTTAAGGGTACTTTAACATCCTTTATAGGTACTGCTCGTGGTTCAATCAAGAGATGCTCGAGTATTTCTTCAATTTAAGCCGCGCTTGCCTGAGCAGACTTGTATGAGTGACCATGCATTACATACCGAGCTTCTTCTGTGCCTCGGAAAGCTCGATAAGCCGTTTTGCGCCTACCACACGAACACTTTACTACGGACTCGCCTGCGCATACTGGCTTGAACACGGAACACCGTGCGTGTGGTTGGGAAAACTGGATCACGCGCAAACCTCACGGCGCGGCCTGCGCATTTATCGACTTGCTAAAAATTTTACCTGCGCATGACCGGCCTGCGCGTATTTGTCTGTGCGTGTGGTTGGGCGTTCAGTGTTCACAACGCAGTCGTCGGCCGATCAGGTACGTTTAAAAATGGCAGACTTATGTACGGATCGCGGCTCTTAACAGATTTTTTAAGTCTATATAAATCTCTGCCTGTAATTTGGAAAATTAAATCGAAGGATTAAAGAAATAGTTCTTCACTGGGAAGCATTGCTTACACGTCAACGATTTGGACAAAAAATGAGGCCTGCGCGTACTTAACTGAGCGTGTGGTAGCGCCGTCCGTGTTCAGTTTTTTCGTGCGAGAAGCTCGCGCAGGCCGGGACTGAGGTGAAGCACGAGCGTGTGGTAGGCCTATTAATCTCAGCTGTCAATTGTAGATCTTTGATAGTCTGAATGTCTGACAATCAGTCTTACCAAGGAGTATCATAGTACCTTAACTAACTGGGTAGTGGAGGTCAGATGTCAGTCGCTCCATGTAAAATACTGGTACCTACCTATTTACATGCACCCGGTTACCGAACCCAATATGGTTGGGAAAACGCTAGGCAGATAACATACATAACCTACATTGTAATATGTATTGTACTAGTATACTCGTTTACTCGTATACTTACACGGAAAACAACACAAGAGAATAATATTATGCAAAGTTGACGAATGATCTCTCTAATCAGAGCAACAGATTTAACTTCGAGAAATACCTAGGTATAATGATATCCGTAGTGGTATTCAAAACATAACAGAACAGAAATAACAAAAGATAAACGTATATAAATAGTATTGGAATAATAAATATAGATATCAAGAGCGTTTAGATAAGATTACGATGAGATAGGTACTTCTTTGTAGTACAAAAGATGGTCTTGTAAGGCAAAATATGTTTTATAGTCAGACACTCAGACCAAACTATCGCCGAGAACTATTTTTAGTTTTGTGAAGATTTATGTTGATCAAAGTTAAGAAAAATATTTTTATTCTCTAATTTTCCTTTACAGTGAATTTTCGAATTTTTTCGTATTGTTTTGGAAGGTAAATGTTGAAAATAAATATTGAACTAAGACTTCTTCAAATTCGTCATGGCGCCAAGCGGGTGATGAAAATGGTTTAGTATGAAAAGTGACGTTTCTAATGTTTTTCCTTCTTAGATCTAAATATATGGATACCAGCAAGGCAACGCCTAGTGGTCTCTAGATTAAGCAAACATTGTACAACAACGAGCATTTATGTTTGTATACCACACGTTACATAAGTATATACATACTACAAACATGTTAATACCGGATGTTTGTGTCGGTTTTCTGCATCTATCATTAAGCTATGTTTGTTATATTTCAGCGCTAAATATGCTTTATTATTCAGCTGGAACGGATAAAACTGCGGTCCAAATGCAATGCAAATCCGGAAAGTAAAAAGTAAAAAAAAAGAAAAAAAAATTCAAAAATATGATAATCAACATCAATCATTTTTAATTTAACTTTATTTCGATTTCCAAACAGTTATTTTGTAAAATGCTCTGCTGGCTGTCGACTCTGGCTCTGATTGTTACGTCATTACATCACAGATTTGGGACATACAAAAACACACACACGCATAAAAAAACAAACACAAATAATAACAGCCATTTTTTTTGGGGTGTGAAATCACCTAATGACTCCTCCCGCTCTGGGCAGAGCGGTAGGAAGGGTCAGTATTCTACTTACTAAAACCCACCCATGTTCCTTATTAGCCCTTGTGCCGAGACCGCGGTATCTTACGAACAACCCGCGACCCCGACAGTCGTCGACTCTTGCCCCTTCCATAATGCTGACATCTCTTAAGGCGCGTGTGGAACACTACCGCGCCGTTCGACACGGCCTGTCGTCGTCCGTCGTACGTCGGACGGACGGCGAGCTAGCCCATTATTCACCGTCCACAGGCCCGTGCCTACGGTGGCCAGAACCCATCACGTGACCCCCGACGCCAATAATAACAGCTTCACAGGTTCAAGGCAGCGCTTGCCAGGCTTGGAATGTAAATGGGTGGCCTTCATTAATTACATCCCCTGTTTCATTCATACATTCGAAAGCACGACAATCAGTTGTTCTCGGCTGTCATTTGTAGATCTTTGTCACTCGTTATATAGCTAGTCAGTCGGCCAAAAATGTGACAACCAGTCTTACCAAGGCATATTATCGTGAGGACATCATTTTTTTTATAATCTAATTTACTTTCCATGAGTTGAAGTAACAAACTACACCTCGATAAAGGCTAGAAACAGAAGACTTCAATAATAAATCTTTAGGCTGAATTAATAGCTCAATTAAACTATAATGGATAGGTAATGTTCTAGGGATTTATTAAGAGTTAAGACGAAGTCTAGCAAAACTATAGCTTTCTCTATTCATTTACTTATAGAGCAAGAGTTAGGGACCATTCAAAGTAAAATTTTAGGGCTCCCGATATTTCTTTTTATAGAAATGGTCTTTTTTCAACAAATAAGATCACGCCTGTAGTGGAGTGAGTAAATCCTACAACCACATTAACGTTATGTTAAAGTTCCACGTTTCAAAGGGTGAGCCTCTTGTCATAAACTGGGCACAAATCCAGACTCTTGCTGCTACTAAGAAAATCCTGAAGGAAAAACACACTTTGCCTGAACTTAGAATCGAACCCAAGACCTCATGCTCCCGGCTGGGCTGCGGATTGTTGGAAAGGGCTATAAAGGAACATGGCGGGTTTTTAATCATGACACTCCCTTTCTCTGCCCAAAAGCGGGAGAGGTTATTTAATTGACTGGCCTGTTGGTCTAGTAGTTAGTGACCCTAACTGCTATGCCGGAGGTCGTGGGTTCGATTCCCACCCAGGACAAATGTTTGTGTGATGAGCACGATCATTTGTTCTGTGTCTGGGTGTAATTTATCTATAATATGTATGTATTTAGAAATATATAAGTATGTTTATCAGTTGTCTAGTACCCATAACACAAGCTCTGCTTAGCTTGGGACTAGATGGCGTTGTGTGATAGTTGTGGAATATTATTATTATTATTATTATTATTCCCTTTATTATTATTATAATTATTCCAATTAAAAAAGGTAGTTTTTAACAAATAATTTTATAGAAATTTGCATAAATCGTATTTTCACAGTATAATTGGCGCTTTACTTTTACAAGTCTACGTCTTTCTTATGTTTTTACGACTTTGCATATTTGGACCACCTATAAAACCACTGGAATCCGCTTATACCTTTTTGCCAATACGACCCTGAAAACTGTGTCGAAATATTCAAATAAGAGGGTAGTCTAACATAATATAACAGTTGTAAAGTCTACAGGTGTTCCATAAAAGGCCAATAACATTATTTAATAGTCATATAACTGCCTATTTGCTGAATCTATTTGTCCAGAAAAATTATAGGCAGACATTTTCCTTTTATTATGTCTATAACTTCGTTAGGCGCGTTCCAATAACTGGCATTGTCCTATCTTCACGAAAGCATATTTATTAAATTACTTGTCTTTGTCAACAAGCAATTATTAGGTTAAGACTGTCTGCTAGACAACTCTGACCTCGCGAAGACCCTCAAAGCTAAGAAAATTTGTTACTACCAATTTAGAGTTAATGGGTTCTATTAACTTGAAAATGTGGCACTAGTGCTTAGTTAGTGTTTCATCTAATTAGAAATGATAATAAAGAATTCAAAATGTTTTTTGAATTTGATTATTTTTAGTTCAGTCTTCAGCTTGAACCATAAAAGACTTTATCTATTGTATTGTCTCTGACTGTAACGAACTGACGTACAGACGCCAGCACATCAAGCTACCTCAAACTGTAAAATTTTCTACTTGAACTTATTACTTAGCGATAAAGTTGAAAATCTATCAAAGAAATTTGATAGATTTGATAAAAAAAAGTTATTGGATAGAATAATAAATCTTTGCCATACAAACAGCTTGTATGGCTGTAAGTTTTATTATTTTATCCAATATGTGTCGTGGTAAATAAAGCGTAGGCAGTAAGAAGTCATGATGGCCTTAACACGGAATTATCAGTTCCAAGAAAAGTCATTTCCAGATTGTGTAAAAACTTATGTAACGACTTTTATAAGGTAAAAAAAACGTCGCGTGTAAAGTAAAAGTTAGATTTTCCCGTAGTAACTTGATATTAATTTTCAGAATTGACAACATCTGTAGGCTCTTTCTTTAAAATTAATAAAAAAGAGCATAGAGAAATTCCATATAATAACAACTTGTTATTCAGCTAAGTCAGGACTTACGTTTGCATACGTTTATTATTCCATTCTCATAAGGCTTCATTTGAATGGGGCAAACCCTATTGTGGCGCTAATGCCAGATGTTGCACGGAAGAACATGCCAGATTGACTGACAGTTAATTAAATATGTTATCTTGCAAGATAATATACATTTTATAAGGATAACTGAGGTTTCTTTTATTGTAAGAGAACTATGTCAAAGAAAATGTTACAAAAATAACTGCTGTAACGGAAAATAAAGAGGTACAAAAACTGAAAAACAATATTCGCAACCGGCTTCTGTGTGAGACCATGATTGTGTATGAACGTGGCGAAATGAGTTTGTGATCGTAGCAGATGGCATTTTGTAGATTCCTACCCTGATGTACAAAAGGCGTGATTTAATGTATGTAGATTTTAAGGTAAAACGTTTTAGATAATCAGGACCTTTTGACAAACTTGCGTAACAAAAACAGCAAAAAACAGACCTACAAATTCGTATCTAACAACTGTTACACAGAACTCAAGCGGGCTAGCCCGATGATACAACGAACTGTAGTCCTAATGACATTACCATTTAAACTAACTAAACTAAAAAACAGAACAAGTTTTTCCGCAGTTGAGTGTTAGCTAGGTTTTTTTTTAAATAAACACACGGAATTGCTTTGAATATTCATTTTACGTTCCATTTGGCCAGTGTTATTGGCTTTGCCATCAGGAATTTCTTGGTAACAGCTACGGAGTCTGGATTTGTGCCCAGTTGATGCTAATCGGGTCGCTCCCTATATTACATAGTACTTAATCATAATTGGCGAAATGTGGGTGTATTATTAGGTACGCCTCTGCTTAGTCCTTCGGGGATTTCGGGCGTGATGTTATGTTATTGTACATTGAATGAATGAATGAATGAATGATTTATTTCACTTAAAGAAATCTTAAAACTAAATACATAGCCCCACAAAGCTGCTTACGCAGTTAAACTGTGAGATCGATGAGTCACGTTCAAATAGAATTCACATCATAGTAACCTATAATCTTAATAACTACGCTTACATAATATCTAAAAAAAAATTTTTAGTTTGCGTGCGAAATTAACTTTACTATGTTCTTGTCTGATGTCAGCAGGCAGAGTGTTCAACAAACAGGGAACACGTTTTTTTAAAGTTCTATCGCCATAGTAATTTCTTACTCTGGGTACATCATATTTACCTGCTGTCATCGACCTGGTAGTATACTTGTTAGAAACTAGAGAGTTACTATCGCGACTGCCATGGTTGTTAACTAATAATAGGTATTTATGCTTAAGGCTAACTGGTAAAATTTTACATACCTATTTTGAATAAACTACTATAGTCTCCTTTGCAACTATTTTTAGTTTTCTTGTTTACTAATAATTTTAAAAATCTGATTTGAATCGAATCTAGTTTCTGTAAATTACTTTTAAAGGTCAAGCCATAACACTCAAGAGAATAACTCAGTATTGAGTCGACTAAGGACATATATAAACATTTTAAGGTGCTGGAGGGAACTTTAAAGCTTAAATGATAGAATTTACTTAGCAATATTCTAAGCTTACCACAAATGTAATCAATATGTGAAGACCATGAAAAATTTATATCAACCTTCATTCCAAGATAGGTGACACTTTCTACTTGCTCAATTGGTTTACATTTACAGTTTGAATTATCATTATGCATACAGTCATAGCTATGGGTAATAATGGAAGGGCATGTTTTAGACATATGTATATAAGGGGAATGTATCATTAACAGCTTAGTTTTTTCACCATTAAGAACGATACCGTTGTCGTGAGACCACTTTACCACTGCATCTACGTCCTGTTGTACAAGCCGACAGGTGTCAGCGAGGTCGGTGCCGGCGCGCAGCGCACACAGGTCGTCCGCGAACATGTGCGCTGAGCAGTGGCGCAGTACGCCGCACAAGCTGTTTACGTGCAATAAGTAGCACACAGGTCCGCATCCGGACCCCTGCGGCACCCCGCACCCCACCTTCCTCTCGTCGCTGAACTCATCACCTACCTTTACTCGGTAGGAGCGTGATGTGAGATAGTCGCGGAACCAATTGTTCAGAGGCTCTGCCACTCCACACTCCTCCATGGCGTTCAATAAGGTCTCAGTTTCAAGGGTATCGAAGGCTTTTTATAGTCAAAAAATACTGCGACTATTGTTGCCATTCCATGTACCTACCTAAAATGGTATGCTACATTTTGGTCGCAACTTCCACTGTCCTCTAAATACCCCCTTTTTTTTTCTTGGGGCTGGGAATCGTCAAATAACCCCTCCCGCTCTTGGCAGGGCGAAAGGGAGTGTCAGACTTCTACTGACACAAAACCACCAATGTTCCTTCTTAGCCCTTTATGTCGAGGCCGCGGTATCTCTTGCAACATCCCGCAGCCCCGAAGGGCTCTAAATTACCCTTTATTTCTTTTGTAACTATTTACTAAATTGCCTAATAAAGTGTAAGTAGAGGTACGTAAACATTAGTTACACTTATATGAAAGAGGGTGGCAAATGAAGAGACGGAAGTATTCACGCCTCGCAACCCTCAAAGGGGATGACGCTCATACGACTCATAACTCAACTGTCAGCCCTGCCAACTCATAACGTATGATACTGCTGTCGGCTGACAGAAAAAATCAGCAAGCTGTTCGACTTTGAGGAGAGGATATATGTCAGCGTTTGATGGTGTGGCCTGATATCATGACTGATGATTGAGATTCTCGGAAATCAAATCAGATATTGGCTTTGCGAGAATCTTAATCAGGTTGTCGCGCATGCACTGATTTGTTGAGAAGTTTCATTTCTCTAGCGTAACTGCGTTGCCTAACAAAAAAAAAAGTATTTCTTAGGCCATCTTTGCGATATTCATTACTGAAAAGGGTTTTAATAATTATCATGGCATAGTTTAGGCGTGTTAAAGTTCATTTTTGCACTTGATGCGATTTCAGCGATCGTAAAACCTTTAATTAAAAATTTAGAAACTGTGGTGGCACTTCAAACCCAATTTCATTGTATGTTATTAATTTATTATAGGTTTGTAAGGTAAAATTAGTATGAAATACGCTAAGTAAATATTGACAATATTGTAAAAGAGCTATTAAGAGTATTTTCTATCCATTTATGTCGCTAGTATTGCCCTCGTAGATTGTTTTTATAAACGAGTGTTATGGCTATCGTAAATATTCACTGTCAAACGTCTATTTTTTGGTACCCACCACGCATAGCTATGTCCAAAAGGCAGTTTACAAAAAGGTCTGTAAAAGCGCGATAGTAACACGGTCTGCGTTTGTATTCCGAATATCCAATTTAGGAAAGGAAATAGGCGACACGTTCCTGTCTATTTTGAACTGGAAAAATAGAAATTGTGAATTGATATCCACGAGTGTGTTCCAACCAAATTATTTTTTAGAGAAATTCTATTTAACTTCACATAAATATCACGTCTGTTATCCCTGAAGGGTTTGGCAGCTGTGTACCTAATTGTACACTCTCATTTTGCTAGTTATTTATAAGTTCTATGAAAAAGGGGGCATCATATTGCCATCAACCGGACACGAATCGAGACTCTGAAAAAATTCTGATGTAAAAACCCAATAATACTTCGCCCGCCTTGGGAAACAAACACAAGACTTTATGTTCTGCAGTTGCAATTGCAAACACTAAACCAATGTAGCCGTCTAACTGCAATCCAGTTTTAGGAAACTGTACAAATTTTTCTTATTCCAAACAATATTTTTTTTTCGATGTCGCTTACGTTTTGTCTTAAGATAAAGAAGACAAAAAGCGAACAAATCTCAGCTACAAGACGGTAACAAAAAGGAATGCAAGCCGAAAGCATTCACGGTCTAAATGCCTCAAAGACTAGCACTCATAACCTTGCATCCGCCGCTTTTTCATCTCGACCTACACTTGCATTTTCCTCATATCTTGCTTCCCTAGGTGTCACACTTTCTTTGTTCTAATAACACCTCACGTCTTCGTACGAAACAAGTGAAAACGAGAATTTCCCCTTCTATGTTGTGATATATTATGTTGGCTAAATCCGGCTTAATCCGGTTTCGTAATCCGGATTACTAAATTCGGTAGATATCAAATCCAATTGTGGAACAATGTTATTTAGAATTTATGGTTTTAATAATAACAAAAATATGGTTTAGGTAGCACCCACTTAAAAATAACTAGGATCCCTAAATTACGCGTCTTCAAGGAACAATTAATCAATTATAATTTAGAAAGAGTTGAAACTTTCCGTTTTCTTACTTTTAAGTAGGAGATTCTTGAGGTTTTCCACGTTTATGTATCTAACATAAACGTGGAAAACCTCAAGAATGAAAATATTTAAAATACTTAACAACATTTTCACACCTTGTGAAAATGTTGATACATATTTTAACATTTATATTTATTTTATAGTTTGGAGAGCTAGACTGGTCCGGCTTTCCCTATTAGTAACAAAGAACGATAGAATTAAGTGATAAATATTTTTTATTAAGAAATAAAAATATTCAGATAACGTAAAATACAAACTCGGAGACAATGGGAAATGAAGATTTGTGATTGTTGTGACCCTTTATATTTCCATAAAAAAGCCTTTATATTTATGACACGTACCTATAATATTGGCAATACTGCCTGGCAGTTACAGCAAAATTATTTACAGAGAACGTAAATTACTCTAATATAAATTAAATTTAATATTAATTAAATTAACTAAATAACTCTTGTTTTACAATTTGCCGTTAGAACGTATTGTCATTTAATAACTATTTATTAAATAATAACTCCACTTACCAGTATCGAAGTAGAAGCAAATTTTCTGTACTTAACTTTTTTCAAGTACACTGTCACTTTTAAGTTTCAGCCACTACGACTTCGAGTAAAACTAGTAAATTAATCATATATAAAATATTATAGGAGCTAAATATTTCTTTAACATCGACTGTCTTATTTCAAGAACTAATAAATACTAAAAGTATATCCATTAAAACAGAAATAATAATTAAAAAACACTCTGAAACTAATTTAGAAACTTTTCGTCACATGAATTTTTCACATTGTCATTCACTATTCGTAATTCAAATTCACGTCATTATACATACCACAAATAATAAAGAGAGTTTTTTTATAAACTTTTTCTAATGTTACGATAAGTGCGTTCGGCCAGCGCGCCGTCGACTCGTGTTCCTGAGCGCTACGTCGGAGTGACACTGCTGTGCTGACCCGGCGCTCCCCGATCGCGATTTGAGTTTCGAACGTGGATTCACGCAAACGTCAAAATGTGACCTTCACGACGGTTAATCTTTCGGGGTCAGATAGCGAAAAATAACAACGGATTATGATAATTATTATAATGAGATATCGTAACGTATTAGGTTCCACATGTTTGGTTAAACTTGTTATACCTAATACATTCTGATTATGTATCGTACGTCGAATATCGTATATTCACAGAATATTAATATGGTGTCCTGGATTTTCGCGTGAAATGTTGTGATTAAGAATCACTAACGAGCATTGTTTTTGACTTGAAGCCGTTTCTTTATTTACATAAAAACTCAAAAATATAAATGCATAAATTTGCAAGCCTAGATTTTTCATAGACCCTATTTCTTAAAACTGTTTAATGTTCGCATGTTTTTTATTAATAAAAAGGGAATACAAACTTAATAAAATCAAGCTGTTGCGCCCACAAGGGGAGGTTTTTCAATACCGAGTAAGTTAAGCCTCCCGCTGAGAAAGATTCAGGAATATCTACTCAATTATGATAATTTTATTGGTACCTTCGTGAAGTGAGAGCGTATCAGGTAATACGGATGTAAGAATTTTCTTCAGAAGTTTTCGGAATTTATGGTTTTTGTTTGAGAATGTATTCTTTTCGGTTAAGTGTTTTTTAAGGATCCGCTGAATGTGAGACACACGGGACCGGTCATTGTGGCGGTACTTGGGGGAGGCAGTCCAGCAATGGACGTCTTTCAGCTGAAATGATGAGGGAGGGTCTTTTCAGAGGGATATGTTTATATCCATTGAGGAGCTTGTGGCTTAATAATTGCTGCCACTCGGGTCGATCTTTAGGTTAAGCCGCGCTTGACGAGGTTGGTCTGTGGAAGGGTGACCCACCCGGTACATACCGAGTTTCCTTCGTGCCTCGGAAAGCACGTTAAGCTGTTGGTCCCAGCTACTTATGATGCCATATAAATCTTTGGGGTAGTAATCTTACAGGTAGTCAGTGACCTGAAAGTCAGACAACCAGTCTTACCAAAGTAAACAGGGTGTAAATGAACCCTTCCCGCAAACGTCAACCAAGTATTCTGTACATCAAACTAAGTACCCCTAGTAACTTTTTGCTGGGAAACCACTTTTTTTTTTTTGTCAAAAATCACATTTTACGATAAAACTCAATGTAGGACTCTTAAAACATTGTGCTAGTACATGCTTTGAATAGTAAACAAAAAAATTTCGCAGTGATGGGGAGAACAAGTGCCCTTCGTTTGCGTTAAGGGTACTTTTACACCCTTTATAGTTAAAGTATTAACTGGGTTGTAGAGGTCAGCTAAGCAGTCGCTCCATGTAAAACACTGGTATTCTGCATCCGGTTAGACTGTAAGCCGAACCCAACATAGTTGGGAAATGGTTTGGCAGATGATGATGTTCATATCCATTGATTTGCTTATAATGACTTACTTACATGTAAAAAACGACCTATTATTAACAACAATAACAACTAAAAGGAGCGTCTACTCTTCTAGGTTAGGTTATCAATAATAAAAACCAATTTGGTATTTTATCCGCAGCTAGATTAAGCTATTAACTGGTCTATGCATAAAATACGATACCTTTCGGTTGGCCTCCCGGGAAGGCCAAACATGTTTCCAACCTTAGGCCCTCTGAATGTTAATCTGTGTAGAAGATGAGTGTAAAAAAAAGTATGTATCGGAGATGAGATGTTGAGGTGGATATGTCGTGTGACAAGAATGGTTAAAGTAAGGAACGAGTTTATTCGAAGAAGTTTAAAAATTTCGCTAGTTACATAAAAGTTAAAAGTGGGAGAGTCAAAAGCCGGCTTTAGTCAAATGCGACTCCTAAGGATGAGTCGCATTTGACTAAAGCCGGCTTTTGACTATGGGATATATGTATATAACATCTTGAGATATAATATTTTATCGCTAGTCATACCTACATTTTGTATGCGACCGTTCACACTGTGCATAATATATATTACATCTAAAACGCGGGATGTAATATATAGCTCAAGATGTAATATATATTACATCCCATAGTCAAAAGCCGGCTTAAAAGAGTGATGAGTAAAAATGTGGATTGATGGAGAGGGAGAACAAGACTGAAGTGAAGATGGATGGAGTGTGTGAGGAAATGATAAAAGGAAAAAGGAATAAATGATTACGTGGCGTCTGACTTGGGACTAGACTCTCAGTCGCAATAAATGGAAGAAAAAACAAACCGTGTTGCACCGACCCCAAATAACATGGGATAAAGGCAGAAAGACGACGATGAGGCCACTAATAGAGATCTACAGCAGACCTATCAGAAATGTGTGGTTTAGACCATCAAATTGGACAATTTGTTCTAATGGGATTAAGGTCGCGGAGCGAATAATTATGCTGAAAACAAACCTGACTGATTCGTGAGGTTATTATTAGGTATCAAGGTTAGATTATATTTATGTAACCCTTTTTAGATATCAAACAGAAAAAAATACCCGATAAAAAAAAACAGGAAAGTTACATGGCAACACAGGGGAGCAGGCGGTGAAATTTCTCGGTTAGTGACGTCATAATCAAATAATTGTCGATCGGACATACTAACGCCGATTACGGTGTTGAAAACATTAGTTTTACAAACTGACGGTAATTTGGCCACAAACCAACAAAATCATGCATTTTTTAAATGAATTACTACCTAATTGCATGAACATTTTAGGTTTCTTACTTTATTTGGTTATGTAGTTTGGATGCCTGTGTACTTTGAATCAAAACGGGTTTTTAAAATATTGCATTATTTGGTCGAGTGAATTTATTAGATTGAAATTTCATATGGGGCAAATGTGTGTCGTCCAGCGGCGAGATGGGCCGACGACATAGTTGCTATCAGGGGAAAAACTTGAATGAAACTGGCACAGGAACTTCGAGTAAAAATATACCCAGCAGTGGGTTTCGATGATGATGATGGGGCAACTGATAATTCGTGATTTCAATGTTGAGTATTCAGTATTACAGTCTCTACTACCTACGTACTCCCTTTAATATGACCAGTTTCTCAAACATTTTCAGTTGCACTATTAAAATCCTCTTTCACTCCTATAACTTGTTATTTTTGACAAATGTTGACTGCTGCGGGATTGTGCAATGAAAAGATGTGAGATGAAAACCCAATGACATTTCCATTCATCTTTGTGCTAGCACAAAATGCGGACAAGTTTTGATGAAAACGGCGCCGCGACAAGGATTAATCTTTCAACAGTTTTGTCGATCAATCAGAAGGTTTTTTTTGTTGTTTCCATTCTAGATCCTCTAAGTTTATTCAGGGAACTACATTGAAAAGAAAAAGGCATTACGGTGGTTTCGTTCTTTTTACACGACTGCCCCAAAAAAAGAGTGTTATGTTTTTTTTCTCATTTTGACACGAAATATAAATTATGTCGCAGGAAAGGTTTTTGGAAACTAAGGAAGATTTTCGTAATTATCGTCTGCCTAGACTTTTGCCGACGTTGGGGTCGGCTTTCAGTCGAACTGGATGCACCCGAATACAAGTATGGAGCGACAGTCTAGATGACCACACGCCAATCCCCCCAATAGAGTAGTTACCAAAAAAAATCGAATTAGTCCGTCAGATAGATTTTCAAAAAATATTAGACTTATATATGTATTTTTTCTTTTTTCACGTAAACAAACAATGAAGACGATACAGTGCTTTGAAATCTCGTGTGACGTCATTTTCTGAGACATTTGTATGACATTCTTTAGCGGTCAGTGACGTCACAACCTCCCACTCAAATCTTTGACGCGTTTTATCTTCGTCAATTTTTATTGATTTGAAAAAACAAAAAATACGTCGTATCCAATATTTCTCGATAATCTAACAGACGGACTAATAAGAATCATATTTTTCTAAGTCAGTAAACATCCCTATTATTATAATACTAATTGAGGGGATTGACGTGTGGTCATCTAGACAGTCGCTCCAGCCCGAACATCTGACAACCATGCAGTCTTGTAAGGACTGTCAAAGGTCTGTAAGGTCTGTGTAAGGTCTGTACAAATTACGGCTAGGATCATCGGCTTAAGTGCTTTCCGAGGCACGTACTACTCGGAAACTCGGTATGTAATGTCACCGATCCACGGACCAACCTAGGCAAACGCTGCTTAACCTGAAGATCGACCTTGAGTGGGTGCTATAATTTAACCATAGGCTATTGAAAAAATGATTTAGTCCGTTTTTTTAAGACTGTTTTTTTTTAGATTTTCTTAATCATACAAGTTAATAATCAGCAATGGGCATTAAAACTATTATTCTGTAGGGTCTACTGTTGCATACCTAGTAAATCACTTTGAAAATTAATAAACAATATGCATTATGGGATTTGATTAAAATTGAACACGCTCTCGTTTACCTAGCGAGTACACTTGTGTAGATAAGATAGTGCAGCGTATGTCAACACTCGATTGCTGGACATATTGTAATTCTTGTAACTGTACACTTTGAGAGGCAGCAGACCGAAGCGAGTAGTTCTATTTGTGGGCAACCTAGCTATATTGAAAATATACAGTATGTTAACTAACAGAGGGCGTTCCCGTTAACCCGCAATAGTATAGCCATACATGCTAAAAAAAAATACCAACCTGGAAATCCCTTGGTTACGGAGATATTGGGGGTCAAAGTTCCAAATTTTTCACAGCTGTTTTCGTAAATTCTAATTTTAAAGGCTATAACGTTACTTAAATTACCTTCATGACCCATTAATTATTTAAAGCATCCACTAGCACAATGTTTTAAGAGTGGTACTTTGAGTTTTACCGTAAAATGTGATTTTTGACACCAACAAAAAAAGTTGTTTCCCAGCAAAAAATGTTGAGTTACTTAGTTTGATGTACAGAATGCTTGGTTGACGGGAACGCCCTATGTTAGTTAACATACTGAATACCTAATACAATGTACGGTGTAGTGTGGACGCACGAACAGAGCTACATGGAATCGAAGCATTTTTATTGATTTATTTAACAGTTTTGTAAACAATCAATGCAGAAAAGAATGGAACAGAAAAATAGGTTCAAAGGTGATGCTTATTTAAAAAAAAATCTTATGTTTGTTACTCTTTCACGCAAAAACTACTCAACGGATTGGAATTAAATTTGGTACACAGATAGTTTATAACATGGATAAACACATAGGATAGTTTTCATCCCGATTTTATTTTTATTTATTTTTACCCGTGGGATAATTTTCGAGTTCTAGCGGGCGAAGCCGCTGGCAACACCTAGTTTAAAATAACAGCTGTTTCGTACAAAATAGCAATACATACACGATTATGATGTATGAAAATGCCCGATTGGTTCGAGACGGCCAGTGCGGTACAGGAAAAGAGCTGTTATGTCGAGTCTACAGTAAGAAAAATTGTGTTTTTAATTGAACACATTTACAACACACACACACACAAAACGTGTTTTAGTTATGTGAAATGATTATTTAATATATTATTCGATGTCAACCTACTAATAAGCAATATAGTGCGAAAATAAAACAATAGGCTTAGTAGTTTTGCGCGCGAGTATACCCATGCGCGAGCACACCCCCCCGCTTTCCCCTCATCGTTCTTTTTATGTGGCGACAACAGAAGGAATTATTGGACGCCACTGTCCAGGTGTGGGACAGTGCAAACTAACAAAAACAAAAATGAATCGAGTCTGCAAGACCCGTAAGTGTTGCGTAAGAGGTAGACAAAGTTCACTACTCGTTAAAATATACGCACGAGGGCTCGGAGCCAATGTTGTCCTTATTTGTTCCATTAAACTCATTTCACCGTTTCCTGTTGTTTCCGCGGCACATTAGGCCCGGCGAGGCATCCTTATTTGCAATATTTTATCCCATTTCACATAACATAACATTACGCCTGTAACCCCTGAAGAGATAGGCAGAGGTACCCGTTAGTACAACCACATTACGCCGGTTTTGTTAAGGAGCCATGTAATAGGGGACGAACCTATTGATATCAACCAGGCATAATTTAATAACACTTTGCATCTTAAGGGAATCGAACCCAGGACCTTATGCACAGCCGTCGCGCTTGCGAACAATAGACAACGACATAGCCCTATATTAGTATGTTATTGTGAGTTATTACATTGGGGTATTTTCTTGCACTGCGCAGTTCTACGAGTATAAGTGAAATAAAGCTTTTGATTTAAGTATCCACAAACAACTTTGGAATAAACAGTTTATTACGAGTAGAGACGATATTATTTAAGCATGTTTTAGGTATTCACAGAAATATTAGAAATAAAAGACTGTTAGGTTCAAGACCACTTTATAGTTCTAAATGAAAATAAATTGACTGATTTATTCAAATAATTTAACTAACATATTTATTCAGTTACCTAAACCTAGGAATCACTTTGCAAATGAAACTTTACTCGACATTTAGATTACTTCTTTTATTGGTGTAGCGCAAATATTTACGTGGAATGAAGGTAAAAGCAGAACTAAAACAGAATACAATAATGTTAAGCGTTTTCGGCAGTCTCTCCATTTCTGCATAGCTATTCACAAACAATCGGGTCGAAACGAATCGAACATATCGTATGTCCATCTCGCCTACTTTCATAATGTCAAAAAAGATAGACATAAGACTTGTCGAAATCGAAATCGAATCGAAGTGTCCTTATTCACAAGGAGCCCGGAGTCATAGCGCTAAAAGGCGTGTTTCTTATTGTCTGTTCCAACTTCCGGTATCTCGGTTCACTCGTGCGAAGCGATGGCGAACCAAATAATACAGGATGGATGAAATGGTGGCAGGTCACAAGAACAATCTGCTAGTCCTATAACTAAAACCCGACTACTGAAAAAACCACGCTCTATTAACTTTTTGGGCGCCTTATAGACACAATTAAAAATGCCATTGTAATATGTACAGATGGTGTTCGCAAGGCGCGCGAGGAGTTAAGTATGAAGCAAGAAATAGTCCTTGTCTGAAGAAATTTTCATAGTGATGCTCAGAGGACAGCCGTGGTCGCACTTTGCCTTAATTGTAATGATCCCTTACTACAGTGGGAATGTATTTGTTTTTAAGTTACCTATGTGATGCTGAGGAAGCAAATTGTCGTGCGGAAAGTTATGAGTATGAATGTTGAACGGTATAAGAGTAGAGGAAGACCACATAAACGATGCATGAGCTTTGTAAATAATAATTTGGCAAGAATAGTGTCAGATGAGATGACGAGTTATAGAAAAGTATAAAAAAAGAAAACATATGCTACACCGGGAAATCACTTGGGGTAAGGGTAAGATAATGATCATGAAGGAGTAAATATGCTTACGTCTAAGACTGCGGGCACGAAACTTGCGACGGTCGAGCGATGGCGGCAGCGGGGCGACGCGACGCGACGCGGGGCAATGAGGTAGCGATATCTCGCGCGGGCACATCGCTCGATCGCCCCGCGTTTCGCCGTCGCCCGTTTCGTGCCCGTCGCTATACTGTGCAATGCTTTTGTTTACATCGCCCGTCGCCCCGCTGCCGCCATCGCTCCGCCATCGCAAGTTTCGTGTCTGCAGACTAACACACAGCTGTAAGAACTGCACAACACCACTTAAACTTGAGCCTTTGTGCTACACTGTACGTTTTATAAAAGCACCAATGGGGCTAGGGCAAACTCCATACTGCAACGCATAGTACTGTCCTCGCTTCGGATCGCTATCTGCTGGTAAATATGAATCGAGGCTCTGTGTATCCCTGATATCTCCTACCCGCAAACGAGTAAAAATCGATTATTCATGAGCGTTTCAACTCACATAACTAAATCTCGTGGATTCCAGAAACGACAGTTATCATACTTGTAAAAATATTAGGGAGTATTTGGATATCAATCCGCATTCGTGCCGAGTTATTCCAAAGGGGAAGAAAAATGCCACAGAACGTTTTTGCAAAAATATTTGAAGACTTTTTGAAAATATTTCTTCATAGAAAATAAGTCTGATTTAAAAGAAACCCCGAAGTCGGTGGCTTTGTTTGTTTAATTTTTATCTTACCGATTTCTAAAAGTACAGTCATAACATTTTTTGTATCACCACATACATTCTTGTTAAAAAAATTACACGCTTTATTAACAGGTTTTGTCCTGTCGTGGAACCTATGAAAGGTTTAATGGCAGAAAACTACATTCATTCGTTTTTATGAATAATTGAATCATAACAATACAGTATACCAATATTCACTAACTGGGTAGGTACTTAATTCGTATTAATTAGCATTAAGGACGATTTTCGATCATATTTTTTGCATACATGTACTTGCATGTGTACCCACATGAGAACGGACGTTGCCCTAATGACAATTCATGAGTGTTATAGAGGCTGGGATAATAAGTTAAATATTTACGAAATGTTGACCTTAATATTTAAATCGGTTAGCTTAATAGGTAGCTTCTACGGTTTTTGCTGCTCAACACCTTAAAGAGATGTCAGCAACATTGCAGGAGCCTGCAAACACTGACGCCTGTCGGGGCTGCGGGTTGTTTGAAAGAGATACCGCGGCCTCGGCACAAACCGCTAAGAAGGAACATGGGTGATTTTTAGTCGGTAGAAATCTGACACTCCCACCACTCCAGCCAGAGCGGGAGGATTCATTTGATGATTTCACACCCTCAAAAACAAAAGGGCTAGGCAGATTTGAACTTAATGATAATTATGCCCACAATCTGTCAGTTATGTATCAGTCTAAACTCCGTGTCCGCTACTAAAAAAATACTGACGATGGTAAGATAAGCCTACATTGCACGACCCGGAAATTGATCCGATGTTCTCATGCTCAAAGCAGCCGCATTGCGACCACTTCTGGACCAAACAAAATCGGTGTGCTTAGTACATGAATAATTATTATTAAAACTGTAACTTAGCCTCTCGCGTGTCAAAAATACGGCATATTATGCTTATGAGAAAGGGTGACAGGTCCATAGGGTGACACTAAGTGTGTTGTTCACTGTGTAACTTGTGTTTCTATGCAGGCCCGTTATGGGACGGGACTATTAGCAATTTATAAGTGCTTTTGTTAGCTTCGCTCTTGCCTGTTAAAACAAATGTATGTGTTAATGAATAAATAAACAAATAAATAAACAATGGCTTTTTAATTGTGTCTACAAACTAGACATGCGAAGGGTTAATTTCGTAACAGAGATTGACTAGTTTAATACTACTCGTTACTAATAAGTTAGTGATGATAATAGGTAATCTTCTGAAAAATTTAAATTATTAGCTGGAGTCCTGGAATTTTAATAATTTTATGTAGGAACACTACATAATTATTAAAATTCTAAAATGTAGAGCTACTTCTGTTGCTGACCGTACACTTGTCTAGACGTAATTTCGAATTTATTGGGTGTGCTTTTCATACAACGTTTTGTAAACATATTTTTCCAAAATCAATAAAGCGCTGTTTAAAACATGTTTTGAATTGCTATTTTTGTTGTCGTTTGGTATTAAAATTGCAGATTTATGACAATGTTTTTTTATTGTTTTAATAAATATGTGCACGTGGTTCAATCAAGGTCTCTCCAATGTAATACAACTTATTCGAGATACAATTTAAAGTGTTTTTACAGAAATATAAATAAATCTACGTTATTGACTTTTTTTTCGATGAATTGTACCATAGCATGAAGCATAACATAACATCACGCATGTAAACCCCGAGTTAGGCAGAGTTGTAGCTATACATTAATATTTCAGTTCTGTTAAAGTCCCGTGTAATAGATGGTGATCGAGTCTATTGTCATCAATTGGGCCCAAATCCAAACTCCGATGACTGCTATTGAGAAATTCCTAATGGAAAAACCCAATTAAAATTTTGCCTGACCTGTGGGCTATTGCGTATCTTTTAAATAACAGTGATTATTTTTCCGACCCAAATATCGACCAATAGAATTGCACCATTCGACGTCACGTGGTACAACCTACATGGTATTATACTGATAATTTTTTGAAAATTTTCTCTGGTCGTTGCTATATAAAAAACAAAACATGATCCAGTCAAATTAACCACACGTCAAACTGACAGGTTGAATTCAATTGTGAAAATTGGAGATTTTGCATGAAAATGAGTCGATTTGGAGTTTGTTCTCTGTCCACCATCGATAAAAAAGTCAAAGGAAATGTTTATTTGATAACTGTACATTTCGTCTCCTGGTGCAATTCTATTGGCCGACATTTGGGACGGAAAAATAATCCCCCGAATACCACACGAGCTTCAAAATTATCTGGCATTTCCCTCAAGGTTCCCTGCAAACAAATAAAATCGTCAAGTTTTTCAGGAAAAATCACGAGCGCGAAGCGCGAGTGATTTTTTAACCTGAAAAACTTGACTCCTTCATTTGTTTGCAACGAACCTATCGGGAAATACCCGATAATTTTGAAGCTCTTGTGGTATTATAAGTGACTATCATACTGTCTATGGATTAACTGTCAAATTGGTTATGGTTTAGTCCAAAATGGAACCATTTGACAGTAATTGATAGGCACTATGGGTTATCCATTTTCATTTAAAAGATACGCAATAGCCCTGCTGGTAATGCTACCCAGGACAAACTCTTATCCTGGTTTTAACTTAAACTAAGCTAATTGTAATTTACACGTTGCTGTAAAGCCAATAATTGGGTTACAAACACAATTACACACCATTGGAAAATTAATTACATAACTTCGTTTGTTGCACTATGAAAATTAAACATTTCGGGCTAATTGAAGCTTAGAAAATATTTCTTAGACTAACTTTTCGCCTGTGACTTTGTTTGAGATTCGTCTTTAGGAATTATTTTTCTATAGCATGTTCAGGAGTGAAATTCACAGTCACGACTTTTAAAACTACAAATGGCAGCCGAGACTAAACTAGGGCCAATCTAATAGTTAACGTTTGACACTTCATCAAAATTAAACAACGTAACCTTGTAACGAACGGTAACCATAAAATTTTTCAAAGTTAGAACTGTACAATTGCTTAACTTTTTCAATTACGATTACCTACCTATTATTATACAGTGTGTAATATTCTGTACATCAAACCAAGTACCAAAATGCAAAAATTTTTGCTGGGAAACGACATTTTTGGGGTCAGAAATCACATTTTACGGTAAAACTCAATATAGCACTCTTAAAACATTGTGCTAATGGGTGCTTTGAATAGAAAAAGAGTCATGGAGGTAATTTAAGTGAAGTTATACCCAAAAACTAATATTTACAAAAACAGCTGTGCAAAATTTGGAACTTTGACCCCCAATATCTCCGTAACTAGGGGGTTCCCAGTTATGGTCTAGAACCAAAAAATTATCGCAGTGGTCCCACTAACAAGTGCCTTTCGTTTGCGTTAAGGGTAGTTTTACACCCTTTATTATTGTAATAATGACTTACAAAGGTAATTTTACGATTTATTAAATTGGCTCTAGTATCGCTTAGCGTGCTTTCCGAGGTACGAAACTTTATGAGCCATACGACTACAACTGCAACTCTATGTAAACTTGTCGCTCACAAAAACTTACAAAGGCAGACCTGGAATTTAGAATTTTACTCGCTATGTAGAACATAATAATCACCTTTCAATAAAGCTCAAAAAGGCTTTAATACAAAAATATGACATCGGAGCAAATACGGAAATAATTGGCCATAAAACGGCGCTTTAATTTCAGTAACATTAAAATTAAATTTACAGCATTCTCTGGCTGGCGGCGAACGGTAATGAACGGCAAACTTTGCCGTAACACGGGTATGGCACTATTGATATTGCCCGCATCATAATTCATAAACTATTTATAATATTACCTCCCGATGCCCTCTATGCAAAGTTGGAAATTGTCGCAAACTTCATAGAAAGTTAAAGTTAAGTCCTGTTGAACATTGAAGGGTGTGCTTAAAAGGTTTTGAAAAAATCGGTTATTATTTTTATACAAAGCGTAAACGGACCCGTTAACAAACCATTATGTATGTGTACATCAAATTTAGACCTACCTACCCAAAAAAATATTGCTGTCACGTTTTGCATTTATAACATTATGCTGATGGATGCTTTGAATATTAAACGAAACTGAATAATACGCATGATGATGATAAGTTTACACAAAAAATTAACCGGATTTACAAAATAAAATACATCGTTACCTGAATTCTCACAGTAATCTTTGATAGCAACTAGTTACAGAGGCTCCTACACAAAGCGCACGACAATAAACCAAGTTAGTCGGTGATGCTGATGAGTCGTTGCAGTCGCACCGTGACTGAATAAGTAACCCTATCTGACTGACTTAAATCTGTTGCGATCTACCTAACCCCAAAATATTTGTTTGCATGATAATATAGCTAGCGCTTATTAAACTGTGAATGCACGTAACCTACTCTTAAGTATGCAAAATGTCAAAATTATCTGATATCTGTCAGTGCACAAATGTCATTTGTTTGTTTTGTTATTGTGTATACAATAAACGATTTCTGACTCTTGATTGCCCATACCCTGTCAAAATATACAACAAAACTGTCAGCAGCTGACAGATATGAATTAGTATTATTGGTTAAGGTTTCGAATTGAGTCGCCTTGATTGGATTTGGGGGGGGGGAGGAGTCGCCCCCCACTTTCCCCCCTACGGGACGTATTTTTAAATGTTAGTATTTTTATCGAAAAATTTCTGAAATAAAAACCCCTTACCAGGAGGGGGGGAGGGGAAGCTAGCAATAGTTAAACGTCGTAGTCGACGGAGACGGGTGATTCAAGGCTTTAAAAAAAAACCATTCACGAAGAGGATGGTGGGGTATATTCGCCCCATTATTTGACCCCGCCATCCCCTTCTAACCTAACCTGTCCGAGTCGGGGTGCCCTAAGTCCTGTGCTCGCTTCGCTCGCTCTTGTACTCAATAAAACAACAGCATATTAACTTTTACTTTATTTTAATTTGTAAACATATTCTGTCTCTCTCAGCAAAATGGCAGGCCTCGCGATTCATTTTGAGATGATTTCGACAGATGCTACGTTAGAAACGTTGAAATTTAGTTAAACTTACGTTCCGATTCACGTTTAGTTAGTGATTTACTAATATTTGTAAAAATAATTTATCTTTTTCAATTTTTTTTTTCTTTTTTAATTTTTTTTTTTTTTTTTAATATATTTTTATATATATATATATATATATATATATATTTTTTATTTATCTATAATATGTATGTATTTAGAAATATATAAGTATGTTTATCAGTTGTCTAGTACCCATAACACAAGCTCTGCTTAGCTTGGGACTAGATGGCGTTGTGTGATAGTTGTGGAATATATTATATATTGTAACTAGCTGAACCCGGCATGCCTTGCAATGCCCTTTTTCCTACCTACTACCTACCTACTACCTACCTACTACCTACCTACTACCTACCTACTACCTACCTACTACCTACCTACTACCTACCTACTACCTACCTACTACCTACCTACTACCTACCTACTACCTACCTACTACCTACCTACTACCTACCTACTACCTACCTACTACCTACCTACTACCTACCTACTACCTACCTACTACCTACCTACTACCTACCTACTACCTACCTACTACCTACCTACTACCTACCTACTACCTACCTACTACCTACCTACTACCTACCTACTACCTACCTACTACCTACCTACTACCTACCTACTACCTACCTACTACCTACCTACTACCTACCTACTACCTACCTACTACCTACCTACTACCTACCTACTACCTACCTACTACCTACCTACTACCTACCTACTACCTACCTACTACCTACCTACTACCTACCTACTACCTACCTACTACCTACCTACTACCTACCTACTACCTACCTACTACCTACCTAAATACTACCTACCTACCTATCTACCTACCTACAACCTAACTATCTACTTACCCAAAAAAAAAAGAACAAAAACTATCCTATGTCCTTCTCCTGGCTCTAAACTACCTCCCTGCCAATTTTCAGCTAAATCGGTTCAGCCGTTCTTGAGTTATAAGTGAAGTAACTAACACGACTTTCTTTTATATATATAGATTTAAAATACTTTCACGCAGCTCCGGCAACAAAAATTGCATGGTGGTACTTGAAATAAATTCGCTTGAATTTGATTCAGGTGACTCGTTAGTAAACTCAACCCGTAATATTTTTAGTGTCACTTGCTATCAGCTTGGCTCCGCTTTTATTTTTTACCATTTCAGTTCACGTTCTAATACATCAATAGTACATTGTTATCCAAGGGCTGAAAGTTACTTGTTTAGTCCCGAGACGGGGTTTGGCGCCCGGAACGTAGTGAGAGCGCTAACAGTTCGAGGGACTAAATAAGTAATTTACCCGAGGTAAACACTGCTTTTCATTACGAATGTTAAGTTAACTTTATGTTATTTAATTTTAAATCGCGCTGTAATTTAGTGGCTGTCTAAAAAATTGGAACATGGTTCAATAAAAAGGTGAAAATAGACCTAGTTCTTTTTAATAATTTGACCTGTATATTTCGTCATCATCTGCCTAGCCTTTTCCCAACTATGTTGGGGTCGGCTTCCAGGTCTAACCGGATGCAGCTGAATACCAGTATTTTACACGGAGCGACTGCCTATCTGACCTCCACAACCCAGTTAATACTAGGTAATACGATACCCTTTGGTAAGACTGGGTGTCAGACTTTCAGGTCACTGACTACCTGTAACGACTGCCAAAGATCTATATATGGCACTCGGGACTAACAGCTTAACGTGCTTTCCGAGGCATGGAGGAAACTAGGTATGTAATGGGCGGTCACCCATCCACAGATCGACCTAGGCAAGCGCAGCTTAAAGAATCGACCCGAGTGGCAGTTCTTATTAGGCCACGAGCTCCTCATCCTGTATATTTATCGGAGTAAATAATTTTCTCAATATTCGTAACTTTTAATGTTTCTATCGCACAAAATATTCGTGAAGAACTTCTGAAAAGTTATAGTTTTAATTAATTTTCGTTACACGTTCTTATGGAGTTTGAAATGCACTTTCGAGTTTACGCATTGTTTTCTAAGAATTTGTTGTTAGAGTAAAAACATAGACATAGGTTTTCGGTAGTTGACGAGTATCCTCGTATCATACATATATATATGTGTTCCCCCCCCATATATGATTATACCTCCATGGGAAATAGTTGTGAGTTTATAAAACCAAAAAGCAGTCTTCTCTCAATCCGGTTCTACTGAGTCATAATAAAATGTCACCTTGTCTTGGCTCTCAAGGTCGTGGTTTTTAGTTCGAATTAATCATGCACCCTCATAAAAATATCCTACATTTAGACCAAATTCAGTAAAAGTTTCTAGTAATAAATAAAAGACTTGGATTCGTTTATTTATGCGACGTCACGCGCGCCCTTGGACTACTGAACAGGGCTGACCGTTATATGTTAGTTTTTTTTTAAATTCATCCCCTATCTGGAAAACTAAACCGATTAAAATATTGTTGATGAATATTGTTGATGTTGAAATGTTTATTTTATGTTGTAAACGTTTTAAATTTATCTGGTAGACTTCTAATCACGTCGGTAAAAATGGGTCATTCTTGGAGGGTCAACGCCTTCTACAGACATCTGCAGAAATAGCGGCATCGTTGACAGTTCGAAGCTATAACACTTCATAATACCTGTAGGTACTTAATCGGTCGCTTTACCTTTAAACAGAAATTCAGCAATATTTATTGCTGGCAGAAAACCAGATATTGAGGTAGCGAGGACTTACTTTCCCGGGCATAGTCCTTTACGAAGAGCAACTTCATAGGTTCTTACCTACCGTTGCATTGTTAACTTACCTACACGTGAATATAACTTATCAGGAGTCATGGAGGTCAAACTTGGACCTTCTAATTATATGAATACATAAGGTAGAAGCTTTTGTTCCCTATTGTCTTGGTAAATAATAACCCTATAGTCACCTTAAATGACACCCTGGGGATGGAAGCATATTGTTATCCTACCTACCTATCCTAAGTGAATGAAGCTTATAACGTGCCGTATTATTATCTGTGTAACTGTTATGAAAGGGTTCCACAGTGCTCCCATAAATAGGGTAGTAACAAAAAAATTAGGCCATCAGATAGATAAGCAAAAAAAATTTAGTTTTTGTACAGATGTTTTTCTTTTTTTCACGAAAACAAATTAACAATTACTTGAAGACGAAAACAAACAGTGCTTTGAAAACTCGTGTGACGTCATATTCTAAGAAAATTAGTATGACATTTTTAACCGGCGAGCGACGTCACAAACCCCTACTCAAATCATTGACGCGTTTTATCTTCGACAATTTTCATTGATTTGATAAAACAAAAATACGTATCCAATATTTTTCAATAATCTAACAGACGGACTAATTAGAATCATATTTTTTTTAGTCAGAAAACATCCCTTACGCCTACCTTTGCCGAGTCAGATCTCCGGCAGATTTCTTTTTTAACTTTTCGTAAAGCAGGCTTGCATACGACCTCAACTCACTGTAGACCCATGAAGCGGTAAAACCTTTAATTTCCCTCGGTGTATGAATCACAAAATAACAAAAATCATCGTCTTTCTACCTTTGTCCCATGTTATTTGGAGGTGGAGCACCACTCTTAAATTCTTCTCGGTCAACCGTCACACTATCAGTTATTTACTTTTCATTCCTATCAATCCCCACGCAATCCATCCACCAATTCCTAGGTCTTCTCCCTCTCATTCCATCAACATTAAAATTTATATTCATAAAAGTAAAACAAAAATACGACTTGAATTTTCACAAAATCGACCAACTTTTTTTGCTTCAAATTGCTACCCACCCCCCCGATTCCTCGAAAAATTAAATGATCCTTGCAATAATTCAGGAAAACAGTAGAACGGACAGACAAAGACTGGTCACGATCAAATAAATTGTTCCAGCGGCCTTTTAATATAGGCAGCCGTTTTTCCATGAATTAAAAATGGTGGAATCTAGAAAAATGTGTTGTAATTAAATTCTGTTGGCGCGTTATTTTGCTTTTACCGCGGTACCTCGCTTAATTGACATGAAACACATTATAATTGAGTAAAAACTGGCGCGGATGACAAAATGTAGTCATGTTTTTATTTTAATATTTAACTTGATTAAGTATGTTGTTTTAAAAGTGAGAAATAACACTCAGATATGATAGAGAAGGTATTAAGAAATTTATTTTCAGGAACATCAACAAAACTTATAATTTTGACTTGTGCTCGTAGTGTATTGATCACTTATTAATAGTTCAAATGTAAAGTCAAGTTGTCAATAGTTAAAAATAGATCTAACTATATCCACGTGTGTGAAATATTGCACTTTGAATCTAATCTAAAGGAAGTGTATTGAAATGAGAATTACGTAACGTTTCGCGTTGCGTTATCAAAAGTAAGAAACGCACGCGTGCGTAATTTGAGACATCTATGTTCTTGATTACTCTCGATTGCACTCGGTATGGTATATAACCATTACACAGTAAATCTGCTGTCAAAAAAGATCGGTTATAGTAGGTATTTTCTGGGCTGAAATCATTCACAAGAAGTTCTACGACTTTAAGAGTACCAATACCTGTTCGCAACATCAGGCCTTTACAGCAAAAACAAAACGCCATCTGCACGACACTAAACGACGCGACTTACGTCAAGCATCACGTACGTTTGTCGCTTAATTCCTTCTTGAATCGCGCCCATAAAACTTGTGCATTTACAGTGACTATTTCATGAAAAAGAAATTCAATAAGATCTTGGTCGGTTATCGGGATAAAAACTTGGTCGGTTGTCTTGCTGATTTAAATGATTTTATCTCGGTAAAACCATACTTATTACTGTCGCTAATCATATTTTATTTTAATCAACAAACAACCTGACACTGACCTGCAAATTGAAAAAAAACGAATGAATATTTGATTTTTGGGGGTACCCTGGAGTTTCCGCAACCTTGACACAACGGTACTCAGAAGAAGGATTGAAGAAACAAACGTAGGTACATGTCGCTTGAGCTAAGTTGCAGTTGCAAGTCGTGTTGTTTGAGGTCGTGAAGATGGTGTTTTGGTTTTGCTGTAAAACCGTGATATTGCGAACAAGTATTGATACTTTATAAGTCGTAGAACTTCCGAAGTGGCTGTCATGTGCCATTTGAGCAAGGGCATGTTTGTTGGAATATTCCCATTTCACAGTTTCATAGACAAAGAATCGAACATGTAAGGATGTTACATTGCTATAATAAAATTGCTTTACATGAGTTAACAGCAATAAGGGCTCTTCAGACAAACGCTTCGTATATGTCGCTACATTCTTAGTAGGTACTCGGAAAACTGTGTAGTTATTTTCTAGAGCTATGTTCAGCTCGAGTTGATATTTCTTGTTGCTATTTTACATAAAAGTCTTGTTAACAGAGTTAAACATTTTTAATGATTTTTAAAGTCATCATTATTTTAAGCCTTAAGGTTCAAAACGACAACTTCCCAAAAAGTCCACTCTCCCAAATCATACACTTTCGAAAATGGTAACTCCGAAAATGTTTAAACAGACGTATTGAACCAAATATCGAATCCTAAAAAAGAGGAATAAAAATAAATATATTTATTGAATGTAGTGTTTTTCAGGAGAGAACTAATAATGGATACAAACATGTATACGGACTTAGAGGGGTGCATTGTACAACAAACAAATAAATAATACACGAACAGGCCAGTTTTCCCTTAAGGATCTTAAACTTCAAACAAATCAAAAGGTCAAAGTGATCCTTTCTGAGAAGCCAGCTTTGCTCAGGATCACAGCAGATCTAGCTCGGGGCAAAACAAGACCAAGGTATAGTACAGCTTAGATTTTAGTCAATCAGGACAAATGCTAATGTCTTAACAAGGACACCCCAAGTATGTATAAAGAGTTCAAGAGATTAAGATATGTGTTACATGTTTGCCTCTTAAAACATCTCATTCTTTTCTTGAAAACCTCTTGAAAAGATTCAAGAGGTTACCAGGAAAGTAATGTGAACATGACATAATATCACGTTTGTAATCTCCGAAGGGTTAGGACATTCGCCAGTTATGTTTTAGTCGACAACTAGACCAGCGAGGCAGTCTCAGTCAGTATAAATATCAGTTCATCAACCATCAACAGCCTATTAATGTTCCCACTGCTGGGACACAGGCCTCCTCCCTTTGAGAGGGAATGAGCTATAATCTACCACGTGGGCCCAGTACGGATTGGTAGATGTCACATGTCTTCGAATTTTTGGTCCTAAGACATGCCGGTTTCCTCACGATGTTTTCCTTCACCGTTTTGAGAGCAGCGGTGATTAGATAAATTACACAAAGTAATGTGCCTTCCTGGGTTCGAACCCACGACGTACGGTTCGTAACTCGGGGCCGCCACCACTGGGCCACCGCTGCTCTCAAATATCAGCCCGCGCAAAACAACATCAAACACCCCCGAGTAGTTTCAGAAAGTCCCCCAGTGTTTTAATACACACCGTCACCGTTCCCCAGACCGCTCTTACCATACCGTGGCAGACACAGTCGCACCTTCTATCAGTAAACAGAAATATACCTACTCCGCGTTGTGTTAATGCTTCCGAAGCTATTTAGACATCAAACGATCGCGACGGGAAACATTCCCGGCAGCCACAGGCATAGATTAAAAAAATATAGGGTGGAAAGGACACAAGAGTCCAATACTTACACGGTTTAAATGCAGGGAACTGCAGTCTTTTTTTTAATAACCGTAGTTAGGTCGACTTGTACGGATTACGTTGTAGTCGCTTTCGTGGCGGTGTCCCTTTAATTAATTTTATTCTGAAACTTGTCAGTAAAATTTATAACCATTTGAGTTTTTAGTTGCCAGTTTAAGCAAAATAGCGGGTGATGGATGGCGAGCAATAGGCGATTATTTTAGCAGCATTAGTGAACGTAATCTTATACATACTAACAAACGCGTGTTCCGCGACTGTCCTCACGTTATTTTTAATCTATGTACCAGGAAAAGATCGCGGTTTCGCATTAAAGGACCGGATGGATATAATCACTTGCAATTCAAGATGATTATGAAGGTTTTAATGTTTGGTCGGCCTGTTGGAAAAATAAAACGGCCTTTTGAGGAAGTTTTTATGTCATTGAAATGGATAGAACTGTCGCTAGCATTTCATTTGGTAACCACAAATCGCGAGGCGCATATGCACTCCTCGAGATGTTTAAAAATCCATTAATGCTTTCTTTTTTTGGTTTATAGACGAGGTTAAAAGTTTGAGTAGTTTTAGGTTGCGCACATTCTTAGAGGTCCTAGTTTTCCTATGATTTTTATTTGGCATAGTCTATTATGAAACTAAATAATTGTGAAACTAGAGAATCATTAATGCTTGGCATGACTGCGATGTAGGAAGGTACTAATGTGACGATATATCACAGACCACCGTGATTTATGTGTAATGGAAATGAATGAAATTAATTCATACCCAAAATAAATATTTCTGTAAAATCTCTGATTGATAGTGAAATCACATTAATTCATTGCGCAGTAAAGCAGAAAAACGCAATCAGGCAACCACAGGCAGCCTTAAAAAGTGAGTTTGTTTTATTCTACTTACCTACAGCTAATAATTATATCAAAAGTGTCAGTGGTAACAACCTGATTACTCTTAATAGACCAAAAACAACTAATTTACGATGCTATATATTTAGTTTCACGTCTACGAAGACGATGTTCATAGACGACGGCCTAAATCCGATCCGTATTCTCACCAAATCATTCAATTAGACGATTGAGCTATAATAGACCTATCCTATAACTGGAGAGATCATTGAGACAAGTGACATCTGACCTCGATTCTTTTGTTTTGTAAACGCGGATGCGAGTGTTTGTAGTAGTCTTGCCTCGGCGTTCCATGGTTAGTGTTCAATGGCTGGCCAAATTTTCAGAGATGGATCAGTATCTACATCACATAAATTTGGCGGTGAATACACGCACACAAATGCATTGATTCCCACAAGGCGGTCGCCTGCGTAACCCTGCGAGGAATTTTCAAAATAATGCTATTCCTTTATTTTATTGGACAATAATATTTAAAATGCCTTGAGTTTGAAATCTAAATCTTCTAACGCGGAGCGCTCGGTCAAGAGTGTACAGCAATCAACAATAAGGTAGAAAGTTGGGATTCCACTTCAGTAACCCAATGTTCAAACGTCTCAAAACTAATGCAGTATGTACTGACATGTATTATCAAAATTAAAGTCCGTTCACACCGACCGGATCGGATAGAAGAGCAGATTTTTTATCACGTTTAAAACAGAGTTTTGAATCATTGTAATAAGTTTTATTTTTAAGTGTCACTTATTTTGTTCATGAGAGCAATTTGTTCTTTTGTACTTGAGCGAGAGAAAATAACGTTCACACGGCGTTGAACTGTGTGTACGCCCTAATGATCGGGGTCTTTACGAGTTGAACATAATGTTATTTTTCATCCCCCCATCTCGGAAAGAGTATTTTTGCTCTTCGATATCTGAGTGCAAAAGCTGTTTTTATCCGCTAGAGGATAAAGTAAATTGAATTTAGAACATCGTGTGCACTAAGTTTGTGAATTCAAAGTATCATTAGGTAAACCTATTTATTTTTACCTCCATGGTGCCGAATTTATCATACAACTTTTTTTTAATTTGTTAGAAACTCAGACTTGGAACCTTCTTAGTGTACTTTTTTTTTTAATTTGCTTTGCGCACGCAATTTTCTTTTCACGACATATTGTTAAAACCTTAGGTTAAAAACAAGTGAAAAACCTAAAATGAGTGAATCGGGCGACGAGGAAGTTTATTTGACGCCAACAGAATTGACTGAAACTTTTAAAAATGCACAAATGAGCTTTCTCCCTCAACAATCACGCCAAAAGTATTTGAAACAGTACGACATGTTTAACACGTGGCGACTAAATAAAGGAGCCAAATCTTTATCAGAAACCGTTTTGCTGACATATTTTATTGAATTATCCGAGACGAAGAAATCAAGCACTCTGTGGAGTACATATTATTATTCAATGCTAAAAGCAACAATAAAGATGAAAAAAGACAAACATAGCGACACCTAATCCTCAATTAGTGGCAGTTTTAAAAAGAGCGTCATCTGTTCATCAACCAAAAAAGTCGAAGGTTTTCACAGCATCTAAGTATCATAAATGGTAGTTAATACCTAAACTGAAATAAAAATATCTTGTGATTGTAAATGTTTTTTTTTTGCATTTAGTCATTTTCTCGCTGAGGTGGGATGAAAAGTTACGTGTTGCACTCGAGTGCAAAGATTTTTCACCTAGTGCTCTTTTGATTCCCTCGCTAACGCTCCGGATTCTAATTTTTGAATCACTCGCTACGCTCATGATTCAATTTTAGAATCCTTCGCTTGCTCGGTCATCAAAATTGAGCACGCGGTTAAAAAGCAACTTTGCACTCTTGTATAACAAATAACTATTTTCATTTATAGATTCTGTAGTTATTAACAGCACAACTTGTTTACCCAATTGGCGGATTAGGACAAGCACTTCAAGCTTTAAAAATAAGCCGTGCTGAAAAAAGTTACGGAACAAATAAAGCTAGGCACTTAAATTACTGCTAGCACAGGCATTTATATAATATGTCGTGGATAACGATATCGTTTTAATAAAAGTTGTTCAATTGATTATTGTAGTAAAAATAACAATTATATACCAATTATATTGTTATAATTTATTTTTGTAATGGCGGCACGTGGAAAGAGTCGTTTTGGTAAGTGGGGATTGTCGAACGGGCATGTCGCATCGATACACCGACCGAGTCACTTCCCCAAAAGGAAACTGTCGGTTTGCCTAGTAAAATTATTACTGTCACTTGGTATCGTATAATAAGTGTGTTAGATTTAGATTATTAGTATCTGATTACATTTTATTTGGTTATATTTACACATTGTGTTATACTTCAACGACACCTACAAAATGAACCCTCTACCACCAAACCCAGATGGTGACGACCCTATCGCTCCGCCATCGGTGGAGTCGTCATACACTCGTATAAATAACATTTTCATCGCGCTGAAAAAGAGGTTTTTCGAGCATTGTAATTTTCATACTTATTTTAGGCGTTTGTTTGAGCTCTTCTGGCTAAGAAAAGTAAGTGTTTGGTATTTTTATTGATTGTTCCGTAAAAGATACCATTTAGAAATACGATCAATACATAGTAGCAGCCGGTCGGGTCGATCTTTAAGTTAAGCCGCGCTAACGTAAGTTGGTCCGTGGAAGACCGAGTTCCAATACAGCCCCAAAGACCCAATTAATACCGAGTTTTCTCCGTGCCTCGTAAATCACTTAAAGTCGATAGTCCCGGCTGTCATTTGAAGATTTGACAGCCGTTATAGGTAGTCAGTGGCCTCAGTCTAAAAACTGGTCTTACCAAAGGGTACCGTATTACCCATTCTAACTGGGTTGTGGAGGTAATATGCAGGCAGTCGCTTTATGTAAAGTACTGTTATTCAGCTGCATCTGGCTAGGATAGAAGCCGACCCCAACATAGCTGGGAAAAGACTACGCAGACATAAAGACAAGATTTTATAGGTTTCGCATTAAAATTCTGCTCAACGAAAAAGTCTCTTAGCAGATTTACGCGTTGACATGGGTTCAACACGCACTGGACCTTTGGAGCGCTTCATTTAGAATGGAACTAGGCCGGGACTAAACGAAACTTTGACCTATGTTTCAAACCGGGGATTTCGATTCCGGTTCGAAAATGTACGAGAACTTGGGAGACGAACATTCGTTGTTTTCCGGTCTTTGCCACTAAACGGGGTTATCAGGGAATGGGTTTGGAAATACAGATACGGGGGATAGGTTTTTATTGCATTTAATGAATAAACAGCAACAAATTGCCAAGGTTGCGCACTTTGATGCTGGATATGCGTCTGCTAAGCACCGCAAGGATGTTGTTGCCACAACAACATCTCCTTTGTCTTTCGCATTATGTCCATCCCAGTCAACTTTTTGAGGCCATCCAGCTCTGGTTGTTCCATATTGATCCTATAATATTCCCTCTGCAGGGACTCAGGCCTCCTCTCTAG
The DNA here is from genome assembly GCA_932274075.1 of Diarsia rubi. Taxonomy (NCBI): domain Eukaryota; kingdom Metazoa; phylum Arthropoda; class Insecta; order Lepidoptera; family Noctuidae; genus Diarsia; species Diarsia rubi. The sequence continues at coordinate 17,479,633 of OW026417.1, read as the reverse complement.
GAGAGGGATTCACCACGCGAGCCCAGTGTGGGTTGGTAGATGTCACAAATGTCGTCAAATTTTTTGTTTCTTAAAACATTTGAAGGATTCCTCACGGTGTTTTTCTTTCACCGTTTTGAGAGCAGTGGTGATGAAATAAATTACACAAAGGAATGCGCCTGAGTTCGAACCCACGTCTTACTGGGCCCCGAGTCTGCTATTCAATAGTGTCAGAATGGTCTATCATTGATCTCATAATTGTTGATTTTGACAACACTTGTCAAAATCAACAATTATAAGATCAGTGATAGATCATTCTGACACTATTGAATAGCAGACTCGGGGCCCTGATCGTAAGTCGGGGCCACCGGCACTGGGCCAAAGCTGCTCTATGTGTTATTATCAGTGATCGGAATGTAGAGCTATTTAGGTTCATTGACCGCTAACATTGATATTAATATGGATATTCCACGGGATTCCGACTGATACTACGAGATTTTATTGAATTTCATTATTTTTTTCAATATGTATAAAAATGGTTTAGGAAATCAAAAAATCAAAATCAAAATCAAAATATTTTTATTTCACATAGGCCTACATGGGCACTTATAAAACGTCGGTAAAAAGGGGCACGGTTCGGTGCATTGGTCGATTCCTAAGGAGAAGAACCGGCAAGAAACTCCAAAGGTTACTCTTTTAATCTTTTAAAATCGTTTGGGTTAACAATAAGGTATAATACACACATGAAGACCATGCAGATTAATGTCTGTGATGGTCTTTTGAAGAAAGCACCACACAGATTTGAGTGGACCCGTCCAGTCATTGCAAGCATTTGTCAGTTATCGTGGAGCTCGACTTATAACTCAAGGAGCTCAACGTCACGACGAACAATACCAAAGAAAGGACATTTGGGTGGGTCACTTAAAGTACTCAAACTGCCAGATAATCACAACAATTAAAATTTAAGAAGAGCCACATGGTCCTCACATTCACAATATCAATTTGTTAAATATTTATCATATTGAATAATCATTTTACATTACTAAATGTCAAAAATACGTAATTTTGTAAATGATTTTACTACTTAAAAACCAAACCCCGGGAGCGTGGGCATTTCCATATTATTCTAACCCATGACATGTACATAAAACAGCTCCTACCTATTCCCATCTATGGTTATTATAGCCTCATATGTTACACGACGAGGAAAGTTTTGAGTTTTGATGAATGAGAATGGCTTTAAGAGTTGAGGAAGACAAAGAAACGATATATGGATTGCGTAAACGATAATATGGCAAAAGGAGGTGTCTTATGAGATTATTAGTAACTAGCGGACGTCACTCGGTTTCACCCACGTAGTTCCCGTTTCCGTAAGAATACAGGGATAAAAAGTAGCCTATGTCACCCGGGGATAGTGTAGCTTCTCAACGGTCAAAGAATTTTTCAAATCGGTTCAGTAGTTTCGGAGCCTATTCGTTACAAAGAAACAAACAAATCTGTCCTCTTTATAATATTAGTGTAGATAGAGAAGTATGGAATGAAAACAAATAATTTAAGCAGTATCTAATACATTTCAAAATTGTTCATAGCTAATCATTTTCTTCCAAGAAAGATTTATTTATGCGACTTTAAAAAAGAAAACCTAGATTTTTCATTAAATGTTTTCTTAATAACGCAAACCCAAAAAATTGAGAGACCCCTCGATGTAAGTGCCTAGTTACCCGGCGAAGATGAATGAGCCACACTTAACTTTTTCGCAAACATTTGCCAGGCGCGGTCTCGTGAAGTCAAAAGATAATTATGCCAGTTCCTTCCTACTTACCCTCGGAATTTACGGATTTATAATACTTCAGTAGCCGCACGTGAGGTATAGAGGTACTAATATTATTTTTTCGCTTGGTTATAGTCTTTTACCAGTGCGCACTAAAAAAGTTTGTTATAAAGTAGCTTAGTAGGTATATCCGTGTATAATACTTCTTTCTATGAACAAATCTTCTTCTTCTTCTTCTTCAACCTTTCACCACCCAATGCTGAGTATAGGTCTCTTCCAGTGCACGCCATTCTTCCCGGTTTTTCGCCTTTCGCATCCAGTTCTTTCCTGCCACTCCTACAAGGTCGTCGGTCCAACGCATCGGTTGCCTGCCCACATTTCTATGCCCTACTCTAGGCCTCCACTCAAGCACCCGACTACCCCACCTGTTGTCCTGTCTACGGCATATATGGGCCGCCGCCTTCCCCTGAGTCTCTAATCTCTATATATATACGGGGTTGCATCATGACTGTCTAGCAAGCGTCTGTATTGAGATTTTACAAAGAAAAAATTACCCCTTTACACTTAATTTTGGATTCATATCTTAGGGCAAGAAACTCCATCATACCGCTAAAGGCCGTTTCAAAGATTACATCTATAATTCAAGATTTGTATTTAAAACCATGCAACAGAGTTACTGCTACTGGAAAACACTCAGGATAATAATATAGGACCGCCTTGTTATACAACAACCACTTATAAATCTTGTGCTTGTGGATTTAATGCCACTACATCAATTGCAAAGCCACAATCTTTTAACAAACGGCTGACTTAAGCCCCACGTCCAGCTACCGTAGCTTGCTCGTTCGTTATATGCAGCCGTATGTCCCCTTTCTTTAGTAACTGAATTCTTTTTCACAAATTCGAGTTTACCGAAGTGTTTTCGAAGATGTTTGAGGCCTTCCTGGTGCCTACTTTTGTTATTAGAACTAAGTTTTTCCTTTTTTTTGGAGAAAATCTACTTGAGTTACGCTGTTATTTCTGTTAACGGCTCGTGGACCGGAATCAAGGTTGCCAGGCTGTGTCCTAAGACAAGCGATTGTTTCGCGAACACATATCGCTACCACCTCTCCACATTTTGTAGTCAAGCTGATACGATCGTCACCATCTTCCTCCCAATATCTCATGTTACTTGGGTTGGCACAACACGTTTTTTCCCCGTTTTTGTCAGTCAACCGTTTGGCTACCTACCTATTTTCACCACCAGTTCCTCGCACAAATCTCATCCCCTCGGATCTTTGGTCGTCCTCTCACTCTTTTCTTGCAGATGAGTGCGTATGCGTTTACGTAAAACTTGAGGCGACACCCGCAGCTGCCGGTTGTTCGAAAGAGATACCGCGGCCTCCACACAAAAGGGCTAAGAAGGAACGTGGGTGGTTTTTAGTCAGTAGAAGTCTGACACTCCCTACCGCTATGCTCAGAGCGGAGGAGTTATTTAATGATTTCCTATCACCTAAAGGAAAAAAAAATTTTGTAGACAGACTCTTTAGGGCACGTGGCATTTTTTACTACAATTTTCAGACTGTCGAGTTTATTAAACTTTCATAGTTCCATATTGAAGTCTGCTTCAAATAACTTCACGCTTTTTTGTCTCGGCAGCCGAGTGCTGTCTCAAATATGAATTTCCTTTTAAAATTTTCGAAATAAGAAAGACATTTTCTCCATAACTACCAGTGAGAGGGTATTGTAGAATTAATAGGTAGGTACTTTATATAGTGCAGACTCCTTTGTAGTGTGTAAATAGGGGGAGGTCAATGATCCCATTGAACGTGAAATAAGAAGTCGATATTTTCATTGTTCCCGTAATTATATTGTTATGTTCCATAATATTCTGGTAAAAGGAACAATGGAGAACGTTTCTTAAGAAAACAGATGTTTAATTCAATGAATTTTCTTGTTGGTAAGTCGAAGATTCAAAGGTTAAATAAAAAGAGTTTTTCCATGTTTCAACCCAAGTCACCTTATCACCTAAGTCGATTTTTCGAGTTCAATTTCCAGATCCAGAAAAGCTTTATAGTGTTTTCCTTCAGGCATTTCTCAAGCCACAAAGTCTGGATTTGTGGCCTGTGGATGAGTTCAAACCCAAGCAGGCGCATTACTTTGTGTATTTTTTTTTCATCACATTATATTCATCACCACTGCTCTCAAAAACGGTGAAAGAAAACATCGTGAGGAAACCGGTAAGTCCAAGAACTAAAAATTCGAAGACTTGTGACATCTACGTAGACGCACTGAGCCCACGTGGTAGATTATAGGTCATTCCCATTCTTAAAGATAGGAGGCGTATGTCACGGTATGTCCCAGCAGTGGGAAAATTACATAACTGGTGAAATGTGGGTGTACTATTCAGACTTTTGCCATGTCCATCACTGGCGTGATGTTATGTTCAATATCTACATAATATTCGATTTTCCCTCCCGAATATAGCGTAAGTATGTGATAAACATAGGAAGGAAACCAACATGCCAGTGAGATATTTCTCAACGACATGTAAAGACAAGCTAGAGGCCTAAAGCTAGGTTAGGCACTAACCACACTATGAAGAAGAATTTCGACTCGAATGTGTGTAGGGCTCCTTAGTCCTCAGACTATTTATGAATAAAACCTGACTAGAGTATAAGACTGAGCATAATCCTCTTATTAAATTCTTTTGTTTCTTTGTCATTGTTATGGATATATTGTATTAAGATGGAATGGGGATAAGCAGACATCCAATCAACATGTTTGTTTGATCAGCCTAAAGGATGGTTGTTTGATTCCCACGTTACAGGTACTCGTAATCTAAACCTAGATTTAAATAGTTTAAAAACTAAAACCCGACTACGAATAAAAACGCAGACTAATAAAACCGCGGTCTAGTAAGTAGATAATTTGATAAATTTTAGAGGACAGCCGTAGTAGCATGCCACTGATATACTTACCGGGTGCTTCTTCATGGGGTTCTCATTGATACAGAAGTCAGCTGCTAGTTGCCATGTGCATGCAAGGTATCATAGATATGACCATAATGGCCTTACGCTTCGGGGATTACAGGCGTATGGTATGTTATTTTACTAGATTGACTCATCGCCATCACTGATGAAATTCCTGTTTGTCTTAGCTCTCTAGACCATAATGTCTGCACTATCGTGCCAACTATACCACGAAATTACCTATCTTAAAGTTAGTCCTCATACACAATGCAACAACAGATTAAAACAAAATAAAACCCTCCTATATTAGACCCAGCACTAAACCTCTCAACTGATCCCTGTGCCACTTCGCAGTAGGTAAATGAAATAAATGTTGGCGCGCATCCAAACCGCACTAGAGCCGTCTGACTCGCACATCAAACGGCGCTTTGGGACTTGTGTTAACACTACCCGGTACCTAGTGAGTGCTAACTCAGACTTGCTACTTTCAGACTACCCACACTAAAAAATAAAACATTGAACTGTACTGTTTAAACAGTAAAATATGAGCCTAACGTTCAAAGCAGTAACTTTAATGAGCTGTCGTTAAAAACATTTAACTGTTTAAAACATAAAAAAAAGTTGATGTTTGATCACTAAAAACCACAATTTTTCTAAATGTTTAAAACAGTGTCAAAAAATAATGTTTAACGTTAGGCTCATGTTTTACTGTTTAAGCAGTACAGTTTAATTCCCGTCGGGGCTGTCGGTTGTTCGAAAGAGATACCGCGGCCGATACCTGCCGCGACACAAGGGGCTGAGACGGAACATGTGTGGTTTTTAGTCAGTAGAAGTCTGACACTTCCTACCTCTCAGCCCAGAGCGGGGGGAGTAATTTAATGATTTCCCACCATCCAAAGAAAAATGGTTAGGCTTCTTCTCCACCAGAGCTGTGCTATGCAGCTATGCTTTGAGGATGTAATAGATAAGCTGTAAAACTGTGTGACCGTTTCCACTGATACTAAGCTATGTAGTAAGATGTGTTATGAAGATGCGCCGCCGCAAAGCAGCTGCGCTGTAGGTACTCTGCTCTGCACATAGCTACACCACTCGCGACGACCCATAGCAGGACAAAACTGTTTTGACTCGAGGGTCTCACCAAATCAAATCTACCCTACTCTACTCGAAGGAAATGGTTTTTTTTTTTCAAATCAGCGATATTTCCCCCAAAATCCGTATGTCTGTTTCTTTGTTCCCTCATAACTCCTAAACGGATGAAGGGATTTGAATAAAATATACGTCGTTACATTCATATTGATGGCGCGAGTGTCACTGGTTACTACTAATTCTACAATTTAACTGACTTTAAAAAGGAGGAGGTTCTCAATTCATCGGATCTTTTTTTGTATGTATGCGGCGAGCATTATTACTGATTACTCGAAGATGGCTGGACCGATTACGATTTTTTTTTGTTTTGTTTAAAAGGGTATACTTCCCAAGTGGTCCCATAATCATCAAGTCAGGATCTGATGATCGGATCCTAGAGAAACAGAGAGAACTCTTCAAATTTTATAGGCACATTTGAAATGATTTGAGTAGTTTTTGGAAGAGTACCTTCTCGGAGTGATCCCATTTCAATTTAGTGGAGATCTGATGAGGAACTTCGGAGATAAGCAACGGAACTCCTCAATAAATAAATTATAGCAAATGGACGGGATTGCTTAAATCTCAAGTGTGTCTATTGTTTACACCAGTTCATAACAGAACATCACGCCAGTACACTGTGAAGGGGTAAGCACATGTGAGCTACTAAAAAGTGAAAAATAGTGAAATAAAAATAAAACCGACTTCAACAAAAACTTAAACACAAAAAGTGAAAAATGAACATTAAAAGAAAAATCAGCTTCTGAGGTCGGTGGCAAAAAAAAAATAAAAAGTTTTAAAAGATGGGTACGCCTTATGTGTGGGACGCATCTTGCGTCGATACTCTTGCGCCATCGCATCTTCCAAGCTCTTCGTGTTGTGCTGGCGCTGCGCTGCCGGTGCGGCTGCGTAAAACCTAAGGCATAAAAATGGCCCTTTGGGGTCCTAGTGCCCACAGCCTTTTTAATGATATTTCTAAACGCCTTGTTGACGCTTCCTCTCACACAAGGGCTGGCTTTTTCTTTGGCCAGGGGCTAAGTGTTGCCTGTCGGGGCCGCGGGTAGTCCAACGGTTATCGCGGCCTCGACATAGAGGGCGAAGAAGGAACATGGGTGGTTTTTAGTCAGTAGAAGTCTGACACTCCCTTTCGCTCTGCCCAAGAGCGGGAGGAATTATTCGATGATTTTACACCCACCAAAAAAAAAAAAAAAGGGGCTAAGTGTTGCCATACAACGCGGCAACGCTGCCAGTCTCTTGGGCACTTTTCCTGCTGACAGCGTTGAGGAGTTTTTCGATGCTCTTTTATAGTTATTTTTTTTTTAGGTTAGTTATATATTTAGTATAGTGTTAAACCAATAAATCATTATTAGAAGTTTTTATTTAAAACGTTATAGGGGTCATCTATTTCTGGATTAAGGCCTCTGGATAAAGTCAGATAGCCAAAACAAATAAAGAAAAGATTATGATTAACGTTCCCAAAAGATCTCTTAATTTAAAAGGACTTATTCAAATTAATTTTGATTAGTAGGTATTGATAATGCAAATTAATTGTGTACTCGTAGGTCTAATGAATTTTTACAAACTAAATTCTCAATTTCTAACTTATATATTAAGATTTCCTGGTTTTCCTTTCATTTAATTTATCATGTTTGTTAGAGAGATTTCATCCTTATAATTGACCCTAACGATCGATGCAATAAAAGTACAGGGTATAATTTTTTCAGATTTTAGCCGGTTCGATTCCCGGGTGTGGGAGAAGAGAATTTTCGAAAATCTTTGAATGCAGTTTGCTTTGTAATCAATAATAAAGGAATGTTTCCTTTGAGTAAAATTTTTTATCTGCAGTATTAATAGTACTTTTCCTCCAGGTGGCATTACAAAATTCCAGCCTGTTTATAAAACAATGCCACTTTTCGTTGTAATTTTATAACTCAAGAACGGGCTCACTTATCCAAACCAAATGTTTAGGCTTTGTTCGGACTATTCAGTAGATGGTTATTGTGAAGTTTGCACAAAATCGGTTCGGATCGGTTCTTCATTTATCACATTTTTGTAACAAATGAATTCAGTAAATGGCGGATCATTTTGTTAATTTGGATTTTGCTGTTTTGGACCCGGTAGGTGGCGCTGCTATCCGGGCAGTACGACGTCTGCCAGGTGCGGACCTGGAGGTGGTAACCTATGAAAAAAGCTATGTAGAATAGAATAAACATAACGTTGTATGTTCATAATATATTATAGTAATCCTGCCAGGCCTTCGGGTTGTTCGACAGAGATACTGCGGTCTCTGACACAAAGGGCAAAGAACATGGGTGGTTTTTAGTTAGTACAAGTCTGACACTCCCTACCGCTCCGCCCAGAGCGGGAGGAGTCAATTGATCTCCTCCTCCTTTGTCTTCTTTTTCAACCTTTCACCACACTATATTGAGTATAGGTCTCTTCTAATGCACGCCATTCTTCCAGGTTTTGGACCTTTAGCATCCAGTCCTTTCCGGCCATTCCAACATTGTCGTCGGTCCAACGCATCGGTTGCCTGCCAACATTTCTATGCCCTACTCTAGGCCTCCACTCAAGCACCCGACTACCCCACCTGTTGTCCTGTCTACGGCACATATGGCCCGCCCACTTCCATTTTCTGCTAGCGATCACATTTCATAACTACTAGTCATTTGATAATTGCCCAAAATTCAAAAAAAATGGCACCACTGCTTTATTTTAAATTACTTATGACAAAACCTATGTTGAATAGGATAAACATTGGGTTGTAGGGGTTCACAATAATTTGCTAAACGTTTGTAAGTTGGTGTCCTTTCTAGCCTGTTTACTAAATACACCTCTACTTAACCTTTTTTTTTTGGGGGGTGGGAAATCATCAAATAACTCCTCCCGCTCTTGGACAGAGCGAAAGGTAGTGTCAGACTTCTACTGACTAAAAACCACCCATGTTCCTTCTTAGCCCTATGTCAAGGCCGCGGTATCTCTTACAGCATTCTGCAGCCCCGGCGGGCCCCTTCCATGTTGCTTTGAGGCGCGCGTGGAACACAAACGCACCGTCGACACAACCTGTCATAAGACGGACGGACGGCGAGCTAGCCCATCACTCACCGTCCACAGGCCCGCGTCTACGGTGGCCGGAAGCCGACACGTGGCCCCCGATGCCCGGAGCAATCCCGCGGCAGCTAAGACGTGAGGTTCTCTCCCTCTCACGTTCCGCCACCTCCTTCGCTAGCATCACTGCTTCGCAGAAGGAGGCGACGGCGTCCCATTCCTCCTCGCCCCGGACCATGGCTTGCACCAGGGCCGGGTCCACCTCTACTTAACCTTTTTTTTTTTTTTTGTTGTGTGTAAAATCATCGAATAACCCCTCCCGCTCTTGGGCTGAGCGAAAGGGAGTGTCAGACTTCTACTGACTAAAAACCACCCATGTTCCTTCTTCGCCCTCTATGTCGAGGCCGCAATAACCGGTGGACTACCCGCGGCCCACCTCTACTTAACCTTACGTGGAAAACAAGCGTGATGTAGCGTTATGTGTACAGCCATTTTTATCGTACCTTCAAAGGTTTTATTCATAATATTGCCGAGCATTTTATGAGTGACGACCAAACTTTGTTACCATATTTACATGGCTCGAATGAAATTAACCGTAGTAATCCAGTTTACGACACATATTGCCACGGATACCCGTGTGTTATGTAGCATAGTAAATTTCACCATTCTGAACTATCAGCGCTGACATGAAACTAAACGGTAGTTTAAGTTGAAAGATGAACGTTTTAACAATTACCTTTGCACTGAGGACTATTACAGAAAATCCACATTTACAATCTTTAAAAACATCGCAAGTTTTGGTCGGACAGTCTCGAGCACCAAAATGTATACAACGTACGGCAACGTTTAAACGCGAATTACTCGTGAAATAATTATTGCAACTTTAAGATATGACGTATATACTTGATAATATAGATTCACAATTAATATAATTTTCGTAAAGTAACATAAAATGAAATCAATATAGTAAGTGGAAATTGCTTCTAAACGTTTCTAACTGCCGCACTCAGAGAGCTTTAATGATTACATTGATTGATTGCTTTATTGATTGCTTTTTTGATTGATATAACTATGTTATCCTCTGTGAGAAAAATATTTATTTTATATTATTTATTTATTACACACTTTCAAATGCCCATTTAATAGAATAAAATTATTTATTTACTACCTACTACCCTCATCCGTGTGTCACTGCGGGGGGCCTACTGAAAACCAGCGATGAGTGTTTTACACCCAGCATATGCTGAGTTGCTTACCCTTTCGCTGAGCGCTGAGCATGCCCATAAGGGCATGCTCAGCGCAGTTGAGCTGTTTAATTAATTGTTGTTGTTAACTGTTTGTTGTTATTTGTTTATGTATGTGCTGCTCTTTTGTGCTGCACTTCGTAATGGTTTTGACAGTTTTGTCGTACAAAAATATGTCAAACCTTTACTAAGTGGCGGCTTAAGTAATCATTAAATATCTCTGAGTACGGCAGTAAGTGTATACACATTGCTACTGCTGACTGTTAGCCTAGCTTTCAGAATCAAAAATGTTTTACGTATGTACTACCTTTTTTGAAAGTTTTATATTTTACTTGAGTTCACACTTTCTTGCTTTAGTACTTCTTGTACAGACGTTGAATCTATACATATAATAAATCGTGATTCTTTACCCTTTTTTTTGTGGGTGGAATATCATCAAATAACCCCTCCCACTCTCGAAAGGGAGTGTCAGACTTCTACTGACAAAAAACCAACCATGTTCCTTCTTAGCCTTCCTTAATATAAGCCGAGGCCGCGGTAACTTGTGAACAACCCGCAGCCCAGACGGGCCTACTCTTTACTCTTAGGGGTGAATGCGTTTCTAAAAGAACATATTTCAAGCACCATTGATTTGATTTGCCTCTTTCCGGATTTCTATCCAAACTGTCTTCGGAAGGGGTGTCTCTCCGGTTGGGGGTCTGACATCCTTTTCTATAATTTATTTTCCGTATACCAGTTGCACTCAGTCCTCAAAAAGCAGCTTTTGATGTTTTCACATCTCATTGTTGAACTGCCTCAGTGATCTTGTGGTCGCCAAAGCGATTGCCGAGCGTGAGGTTCTAGGGTACGTTTCCCAGGTTGGGTAAAGTATCATTGGGTTTTTCTATTAGAAATTTCTCAGTGTAAGCCTCGGAGTCCAGACTCCATGCGTACGTGCACGATTGATGACAATGTACTCATCCCTATTACAAGGAATTTAAACTTAACTAGCGAATTATGTGTGTACTATCAGGTACCTACCTACCTACTGACACCTCTACCTAACCCTTCATAACCTAACATAACATCACGCCTGTAATACACCATGCGTAACAATGTATGGAACAAATACAAACCTAAACAAACAATAAGAAAGTTTATTACTAGATATTATTATGTCGGTAACTATGTAAAGTTTGTCAAGCTTCCAGTGGGAAGCTTGACAAACTTTCATTGATGAAACTTTGTTCAACTTAGTCCAACACTTACCATTTTATATGATATTCTGGGACATGTAACATAATATTATTAACCTCGTACGACACTCTAGTGCCTACAATAATATAGAGAAGTGGCATAAAGCCATTATTACTAGCACAAAACTTTTCCAACTTACAAGTTCAGGCCCATAAAATGCTGAGACTGAATCTCGGCTAACAGAGTAACAATTTGTCCCCAAGTATGTACTACTAACTTACTTTATACATCACGTATTCATGCTTGTAATTCGCGAAGCGTAAGGTAGCCAATAGTACACACGAAATAATAACAACTTATTTTTTTTTTACTATTTATGTACACACAGTAGTATATAGATAGCACAGGAAAATGTTATAATATAACATGTGAGTACAAAGGTACTGCTTATATTTAAGAAAAAATCTGCCAGCAGACCTGCAAAAGGAGGAATAAAAAAGAAATGTAGACGACAGTGTTTGAAAAAAAAGCCGACGATGTGCTTGTTGCTTGCTTTTCAGTTTTTTCAGTAGGGTTTTTTAGTTTTTTACAACTTTTTTTTATTTCCAACTTTGTAGTTCTTTTGTGTTTATTCTTTCCTTGGCTGCGTAAAATTCTTCAAAACTTTTGTGTCAGTTTATAGGATTTGTCACTTTGAATTTCTTTTAAACATATAAGTATTTTATATTTTTGTAATCTCCTTTTAAAACCCTTCATTTTGATACCCTAATTGACGGTACTGGTAAAAAAAACTTTTTTGAAGTACTCGATATGGCCCCCAAAATCCGCAACTTTTCATTTTTTTATTTATATTAATGTAGCCAGTGACGCCATCAAGACAAATCAAACGTCGTATATTTTATTCAAATCCATTCATGCGTTGGAATTATGAGGAAACAAAGAAACATACATACACGTAAAACACATAACCCTCCTTTAGGGCTTCGCTGCAGTCGGGTGAAAAAACGAAATGAACATTGAGTTTATGAATGTGCTTTAACTACAACAACCTTACAGCGTTGACAGAGCAGTAATAGGAGTAATAGATGGATTTATGAGGATGGGATTTAAGTACGGATTGAAATGTGATCCACACGGTGCATCAGAGTAGATCACACCTTTGGGGGAGGGGGGAAATATTAAATAATCCCTCCCGCTCTTGGGCAGAGTAAAAGGGAGTGTCAGACTTTTCACACCTCCGATCCTTACTTAAATCCCAACCTCACTACAGCATTGAACCTCACTTCATATGATGGAAACGACGGGATAAGACAGTGTAGAAGACATACATTGAAGCGGTATAAAACTGACCTTATAAGTAGGTTATGTTCTTCAAAAAAGTCTGGTGCCTAGTCACCAGATTTGTGAATCTGGACTAAAATCTCAAAAATTCTTGATGATTTATCAAAGAATAATAAGTAGGTAGATGGTTTGTTTCTCCAACTCGCGGTCCAGTAGTAATTTCAAAGAAAAAAATACAACAAGTAACTAACTTGTTGTTCTTTTTCTTTTAAATTAATATGATAAAGTCGGAATAACCTACAAGCTAGTATAATTTATTTATAAAACAAAGTGCTTTCTCGTTACTTTACCACAAAGCAAACTAGAATAAATACGGTGCCTCTTGTTGATACTAGATAAAAATAAGGAAACATGATGTGTGCTTAGTTAGGATTTATTGAAATTACGAGCACAAAGTAAACTATACTTTATTTTTTATTTATTTAAATATAGTTCTTCTTCTTTTATTTCTATGGAACCTTTAACATCGGTTGAGTCACTTGGTGACCATGTTAACATCAGTTTTAAAGGTGTCATTAAAGCAAAAATACTTAGGTGAAGTTGAAATAAACCAACTGAAAGCATAGATAACTGTGAAATATGCATCAAACGTCACAGTGGCCCAATGACGCTCTAGGTGCGTCACCCTTGCTGCAGGCCCATGACGCGCCTGGCGCGTCATCGGAGGTATATGTTTATTAGCACTCGTGCCTACATGTCCAGCCTGTATTGCCAGTCTAAACAGTTCATATTACAGCCCACCCTGTCAGCGGCCATGTTTGCCGACTAGCCGTTAAACCAACACCGGCCGACGCACCACCTGACTTTATTTAGTTAATTCCATCGAATCGCACGATATTGGACGAGTTTATTGGGTACGTCAATTAAAATAAGTGTTTGGTTTAATGTCAGTAATGTAGCTAAGTACGTATTGAGTGGGCTTTAAGGTGTTATGTGGAATGAATATTTCTTTATTGTGTGGTTAGTGCTTAGTATGGTGTCAGAATTTTATGCAACACATGAGCCTGTGTGTAATGTTTGTTTTCTCAAGTTTGAACCCAAAACACGCACCTCTGATTTTTCCAATTCAAGTGCGTTTAGTATCGTATTTCATTGTTTGGTTATTTGATTTTGAAGACAAAGACATTTATTCGTAGGAAATGGTAGGCGCAAAGTTGTCACAGCAGAATGGTCACGACGACATTTCCGCCGTTAGACGCGGCATACGAATATTTACATTAGTAACACTTGATACTAAATATTAACATTTATATTTAGAAAGTTAATTAATTAATATCAAAATACACACATTTACCAAACCCTAAATTACACTCAAAAACTCTAATCTATGACTTTATTTATATCTAATAGTAATATTTATTGTGCATATCGCAATTTAAACTAAAATGATTTCAGAAAAATACATGGACCGAAATTTAAAGAAGATTAATGTACTTAAGTGATCAACAGTCCTAGCAAAGAATCGCAGGATGTAATGAACTGTAAATTTATCTTTAATTTATAAGGTAATCACTGCGTGCGAGATACCTAGTCGTAATTTCGATTTAAAAAATCATTTAAATGTATGTCACATACGTTTACGTCTGTATGCCCTCTTGGACCTCAGAACTTCTAAAATACACGTGTATTTCTGCACCACCCAAAAATAATTTAAACTAATTTAGTCACCCACTCTACCATAATACCAACCTGTGTAATATTGACCTTTAAAACTACAATAAACCGGACGAAACTACCGCCCTCATGAAAACGAACTAGTTTGTGTTTTGCACAAGTTTTTCGAACAAAACCACAAAGCCTTAATGAGGATGACGTCAGCAGAACTGCTTTAGTTAAGTGCTTCGCTTTCAAAAGGCTGGCGAGGAATTCTATGGACACTAATAACACATTTATTTGTTGGGAAAGGGTTCAAAGTGACGATGATATGTCAGAAACATTTAAATATTAGGTGCTAAGTGGTCTAAACAAAACCGATGTAGATTATACTATGACTATTGATTAAAGCCTACCTAGATTACGCAAGTATGATGACCCGAACCTATGAAAACCAAGTATGATATTTTAGACTATCATATTAAGACGTTATAAAAGATTATTAAGTTACAATACAAAAATAAAACTACGTTTTTGTTCTTTAAACGTCTGAATACGGTTCTTAAATTGTAACCTTGTTATTGACAGTAGTTGCGTTAAGCAAAAAGTTATCAAGCCAAACACGTGAAATAGATGCTGTTGCATTATCTTGGTTTATCTGATCTACATCATTAAGCCTTAATAGGTGTTTTCACACGTACACCACCTGACAGCTGTTCGGTGAAAACAGCCTGTAACTGACATTCCTTCTTTCAAAGCTAAAAGTTACATGCTAGCCTTGACTATTAATTTAATTCCTCAGAAGACGAGTTTACTTCATCTTTCTGAACACACTTTTTTACCTTCAGTAAGTACCGCGACTGTAAAACCGCCGTTTGGCAAGGTTTTGAACAAATCAATCTGTTTAATTTAGTTTAAGCAAAAACGAGCAATCAAATCAAATCAAATCAAATCATTTATTTTTTGCTGAATACACTGTTACAATGGTGTTATAAGAATTACATGTTTCAAGTGATTCTACCGTAAGGTATGCAAAATTTATACAGTCATAGTTATTCTTAAATTAATCAAGATAGACATTGGAATAAATAAAATGAAATGAAATAAAATTAAACGAAATAAGCACGATACAATTATAATAAGTTGAAGTCATAGAGGAGAATAAATTATTTTTTAAATAATAAAAATATTTAGATTATTTCAATGTCATTCCTAGAATTATTAAAGTACATTAACGGATTAGTTATTAAGAGATAGGTACATGCATAATTCATATAATTGATTTTACTTGATGTCACTGTGAGGTCTTTAGTTTGTCAAAATTATCACTGAGGAAGTCATTCAAGTTATAGTAGCATTTGTTAACCAGAATTTTTTCAGACTTTTCTTAAATAGGGCCGTATTCATTGCCCTTATTGCTTTAGGTAATTTATTGAAGATTAGAGGAGCCATATGGAACACACTCTTGTACATTAAAGAGGTACATGTTCGGGGTACATAGATGCGAAGTGCGTCCCGTTGTTGCCTATTATTGATTTCTGATGCTAATTTAAATAGGTTTTTGTTGGTTTTCACAAATATTGAGACCTCATAGATATACAGACTTGGGAGAGTCAGAATGTTGTACTCCTGGAAAAACGGTTTACAGGTTTCGGCCATTTGAAGCCCAAACATAGCCCTTAAAAACCGTTTTTGTGCTTTAAAAATTATCTCAATATCCGTCGAATTTCCCCAGAAAATTACAATAGTAGCAAGAAGTTCATAAAATAAAACACCTCTGGGTATTTCACCAAAAAAATCTAATTACCGTCCGTCTGTTAGATTATCGAAAAATATTGGATACATATTTTTTGTTTTATCAAATAAATAAAAATTGACGAAAATAAAACGTGTCAAAGATCTTGAATGGGGGCTTGTGACGGCACTTTGTGGGTACAAAAGGTACTAACCTTGTGACGTCACACGATTTGACACGGCTTTTCGAAGCACTGTATCGTCTTCATCTTTTGTGGAAAAAAAAACACGTGTCCGTAATTTTTTGGAAATCTACCCGACGGACTAATTATATTTTTTGTGAAATACCATATTGTACTAGTTATTTTTCCACTGAAGATTTAGACCTTTTTAGCCGCAGACGGTAGGGTAGGGGCAAGTGCTTTACCTATGGACATTTTCCAAAAAACGAAATAAAACATTTTTTAAATCTTAACTTAATAACTTTTATTATTTTTTAATAAATCACCAGTCTTACATAATAATCAGCCTTTCTTAAAAATCAACTTAAACCTCGAAATGAATTATACTCATGAAAATAATCAACTTTTCTTAAAAACTACGGTTTTGTCCACAGGTTCATAACTCAATTGTTCCTATGGACAGCAAAGTTGTACCTATGGACTGTGTTGTACCTGGGGACGGAACTCTTTAATATAATAAAATTAAATAAAAGAAAACAAAACAATATACCTACCTCCAATAGTTTTTGTTTTAGCCGATGATAGCTTTATTGATGAATAATATTATTCATAAGCTTTACGACATTCTTCAAATAAATTATTAGTAGATTCATCACTAAAGCTATCATAGGCTAATACGAAGCAAGCCATGCATACAAAACTTTCAGTCTCATCGTCAGAATCAAAATTCTGTCTGTATGACTGTGGAACACACTGAAAATTATGATGGCATATACTACATTTAAGCATTTTTTTACTATCTTTGGCATAAATTTTACATTTCAAACACATAACATAGGATAATTTTTCTTGTTTCAATATTTCAATATTTTTGGTAAAAAACTTTGAGCAACTGGCAACTGAAAGCGGGTTATTGTGGAGGAACTAGTATTAGCTGTAGAAGTACTTGGTTGAGAAATATCTATAGTAGTAGAGGTAATTTTAGTGATTTTCTTGTTAGCTTTCTTCTTAGTGCTCTTTTTTAAAGAGTCATTTAATCTAGCATCCTTTTCTGGCGTATCTGTTAAAATTCGTGTTTTCCAGGTTTTCTTCCTCGTGCAGCAGCTTTTCGCGGATTATTATGAATTTTGTACCTGTGGACAGTCCATAGGTACACACAGTTGTTTGTCCATAGGTACAAATTTCCACAAAAAAAACATAATAGGTCTATGTCCACCGGTACGTTGGTTAAAGCATTAGTTAAACTCAAGAAAATAAGATAGAAACTACAGAGACCACATTGCACATATAATCTTTCAGTTATGTTCTATAACTTCACTGTAAAACTTAATCAAATACAGCTAAAAAACTTACTTTTTCGGTCCAAAAACTTTCTGCGCCGGCATAACAAAAACAAAACGGAAAAAAAAGATGGCGATACGTCAAATCTGTCAACCATAGACAAATGCTTACGACTGCGTTCAAATTAGAATTTTAGGGTTGCCCGTTTTCCAGAATTAACGGTGTCCACAGGTAAAAGCGTCCATAGGTAGAATGATGCTCTCACTCAGATGAGGTAAACATCGCAGGTTTCAAGATGACCAACTGCTTAAGTATACTTAACCCTTTTCGTGTAGGCCCTCGTCAAGACTTTTCAAGCGTATGTACGTTTAATATGAAAAGAAAAAGGACGCATTTTATCGTCAAAGGAAATTCACGCCCTTTCGGGGATATGTGTTTACTTTGCTTTAAGGTTACTTGTTTTTTTTTTAATTAACATTTCCTACCAGCCATTTGCATCATTAGAAACCACATAACATGTTATACCTCTTTACCTATATTTTGAATATATCGACACCTGCAATTTAAGGAACAACATAACGTAACTCGCTTTTTTGGCAGTTTTGAGTTATAACCACCTTGTTGTGCAAAAATGCAGAATTTTTTGGACCCTCACCCCCTTGTCTTAAGTGTGTTAAAACGTTGTAAGTCACGAGTGAACTGCAGCCCATAAATGGTTTATTTGGTCACACACCAATCACTACATCATCAACATTGCTTACGCGCGCCATTCAAAATAATAATATTAGGTACATCTTAGTTCAAGATACCATTTTGATCTCGGAAATAATTATTTCTTATTAAACACGCTTACATCGTTACCGTATACAAATTTGTTTCATTCTTGCTTAGTTGCTAGTTAGTGGTTTACTCCAAAATGTATAAAAAATACATTGTTAATAATTGTATCTCAGACATATTTTTTTTTTCGTTTTAAGTGCGTTTTTATTACGTAATACCACACTCTTGGTGTTTGTAAGTGTGGCACAATGCTATTTTATACAATACAAATTGTGGTATATCATAAAAAGTGAATTAATATACATTTGTATAATAATATAATAACATAAAATTGGAGTATTCCCTCGTTGCATAAAATTTTTAAGGTTTAAGACTTAACCGAAACTCGATAGATTCTTTTTTAAACTTTGACATGCTCTCCTGAAAAGTTACTAAAAGTGAGTTACCATTTTGTTCCTTGCGTGTCGGTATCAGCAACATAGCAGCATTTTTTTTTCCTTGATCTTAGCATAGCTTTTTATATGATGAGAAAGGTAGTTGAAATTACACTGACGTGCATAAAATAGCTAACTTGAACAAATTCTTTTATTGTCGTGGACCCTAAGTGAATTTAAGGCCTATTAAGTTCCCGTCGGGGCTGCGGGATGATGTAAGAGATACCGTGGCCTCGACATAAAGGGTTAAGAAGGAACATGGGTGGTTTTTAGTCAGTAGAAGTCTGACACTCTCTTTCGCTCTGCCCAAGAGCGGAAGGGGTTATTTTATGATTTTCCACCCGCCAAAAAAAAAGAAGGCCTATAAAGTTACATATTAGGTTTTTTTTGGTTTGACCTGCCTTTGATCTTACAGGCGTAATGTTATAATTATATAATGTTTACTACTGACAAAAATACAAAATATAAGTACCTGATATTTTATTAATATTATAACACTTTGACAGGTCGACGGCGGCGAAGGTTGCATAACAATTAGCTCACGTTTGCGGGGCAAATATGGGCAAAGATCACATACTCCAGAGAAAAGGTATGTAAGGAGAAAGGGGATGCCTTTGTCCAGCATAGGGACACGACAAAGACCTCTAAAAAAACATTTTATCAAATAATTCAGTTTCTACTCGAACATTCAACTAGGCCATCTTTACAATACCTACGAACTTATAAATAAGGGTAGCAAACACAATTTACAATTAGTTTACAACTAGTCAATACAAGTACCCAGTCAACTTGGACACTTGGCGAATGTCATGAGAACGGTGCCACAGTCACGGAAACCTAGTTCCCGATTCTATTTCAATAAACCATTGGACTTAACTCACTGTAAATTACCAGTACAGTAAGTTTAACATTGCAATAGAGCATTAAGAGATGACGCTGAATTTTCAGGTTGGAGGTTCTGATTTTTCTACAAATGACACGTCCGGGACCAAAGGCTTAACGTGCTTTTCAAGGCACAGAGAAAACTCGGTATGCAATGGGTGATCACCCATCCACGGACCAGAGCTAGCGTGGCTTAACCTATAGATCGATCCAAGTGACTGTTATTATTTAGCCATCAGCTACTCGATATAAATCGCTGGGAAGTAGCGAAAGGCGTTTCGTTTTAGGATAATGGATATTAAACTTAAATCTATATGATTGCATTAATATACATTGCCAACAGCTCCTTGTCGTAGCTGTAAACATTGATCTAAGAAATACACGTGGCCAATTAAAATCTAAATCTAAAACAAAGTGTAAACTTAACTTAAACTTTGAAACTTAGGTAAAATCAAACCAAAAAGAAAATCTATAACTCTTCAAAGTTGAACATGAAAAAATATTTGCCCATTTCAAAGTTTATTCAAATCAATTCAATTTGTACATTGTGCTTATTTTTTATTTATTTTTGTATAGATTTAAAAATAGCCAATAGGTACTTGACACAGTACATTAGCTACTTGTATGTAATAAACGAAAAATGTATGAAAGCTTTTACCATAAAACTTTTTATGTTGCGCTGAAATAAAAAAGATACAGAGTGATTTCGAAACTTCTCCAGTCACCTTGGCAGTGGCACTCGAAATTTAATAGCAACCTGTTTAGTATACAGAAGATAATATACTACAGCAATAATGGTGTCGATTTTGTAAACTTCACATAGTTGTTCACACTCTGTGTTTTGCTGACTAATTGATTATATTTGTACGTTGAAGGTAGGAAGCGCGGAGATAATGAAACGAGTGTCTTCCTTGATAGCTAGTTTATTACTGATTTGCGGAAAGCGTTACACCGACATATTGACACCGTATAACTACGAGTATGTGTGCGTACGCGCATATTACACATCATTTACTTAATTTTAAATGACGAATAACGAAGTTTTCATCATCGTGATCTTCCTGCCCATGTTTGTATTTCATTTGGGGTCCTTGGATAGGTCTTTAAAAAACATTGCGAGTTTGCTCAAATAGTTTATCGATTACCCCGATTCGTTTGTGAAATATTAAGCTTTAAAGTGCAAATTTTTGTTAGATTCAAGTGTGACAACCTAAACCACCTTTATGGGTTGTGTATGTGAAAAAAATCATGCTAGTAGCATATATAACGAAAATAAAAAGAAAACTATCACAGCTATGTAGGCTTTACAAATTTACGAGTAAAATTCGACCAACTTATAAAATGTACTTTTATGAAATATTTTCCTATACATAATGTATGGGGAGCGCAGGTCTGAAAACTGCAAATGTAAGTTTGTTTTATTTTTACAATAAAAATCATCGTTCGGAGGCAGGTAGGCAGGGTAGTTAATCAGTTTAGTAAGTTTACATATTTTGATGGGTAACTACGGAACCCTACATTGTGCGTGGTCTGACATGCACTTGGCCGATTTTTTCCTTCATATCATTCCTCACAAAATCCATCCATCTTTTCTTTGACCATCCTATCCATTCATACACACAACATGTTTGTTTCAACAACATTGATGTATCTACATCACTATTTACCTATTAACATGCGTTTTTCTTTCCACCATGCCAGTCGATTCTCTTTCAGCTTAAATTGTATTATTTTAAAATTGTAAAGTAGCTGGAAATGATGCACAACTATAATTAATTCCACTGAAAATTATGTTCCATGATTATGATAATTTTTCGTTTTTTCGTTGGAAATGTTAATAATTATTTTTAATTATTTATTAAATATATTTATTAAATATTAATTTAGGGCTTAAATTATGCAGCATGTTGATTTTTTTATTAAATTGTCATTGGTTTCACATAATATCGCAGTTTAGAAAGTTTTAGGCTTTCACTGTTAGATGACAAAAAGACAGGAAGATTCTTATGATCTGTTTATGATGTTATTTCCTTTTCAATTACTTACATTATAAATATTGGTCGCGCCACGTAAGATGAACGCTGCAGGTCAAGCTGCGCATTAGGCGATTTCTCAAAATACTATCGCACACAAAAGTTAATAGTTTTACGTAACGAAATTGAGAAAAATGATTTATGACGTAAATTGTTTTTTGAAGAGAGAGGCTGATAATGATATTATTGATAATTTAAAACAATGCATCGAACGGGCGCAGAGGCATTAAAATGTTGCGAGTCTACAGTAAGAAGAATTGTGTTTTTAATTGAACACATTTACAACACACACACACACACAAAACGTGTTTTAATTCCATTTAATGATATTTTATTTAATATAGTATTCGATGTCAACCTACTAATAGGCAATATAGTTCGAAAATAAAATAATAGGCTAAGTAGTTTTGTACGCGAGTATACCCATGCGCGAACACCCCCCTCCCCCCCGCTTTCCCCTCATCGTTATTTTTATGTGGCGACAACTTATACCTACCTTTGACAATGACACGTGACAATAAACAATCAGAATCTTACACGACGTGAAAATGATATCTTATTGATTCCCCATTCTACCTTAGTAACATAACAATATTTACCTTTGTATACTGAACCATAGACTGTGTATATTTACTAAATAATATTACTATGCTCGACGTTAAGCCGTAAACACGATACGTTTTATTTATATAGGCTATTTACCTAAGTATATGTGAGCTATCTAAAGATTGATTCTAGCCTCAGTATTTCTGTTCTAACATCTGCTTATTTGCCTAACTCACCGTCTGTATAATCCAATAAATTATGGCCGTATTTTCGAAGAAAAATGTACGGGAATAAAATATGTGTTTTTATTTGTGACGTCTTCCGTAAACCTGCATTTATCGATTGTGAGAAGTATGTCATAACAGATTTTTAGAAGATTTTAGAGATGATATAATGTTACATCTTTTAACGTGAATTTATCACCTATATGTAACTAAATTATGTCTTTTCACTGTCTGTCTATCCGTTAGTGCACTTACAGATTAAGAACCACGCATTCGTCGGTGTTTGTCTTAAACTATAGATATTTTTTCTGGTTAAAGCGTCGAAGAAGGGAATCATCGTACATCACAAAATCAAAGCATCGAAGACATATTATGATCTTTTTCCACCCGCATTAGGGGCGCGTGGTGGATTACAGACAATTCCTCTCACAGAGAGAGGGCCTGCAGTGGGAGCATTAGGGTTGCTCCACATCTATCGACACAGAGTGCTGTCCAGCGCATGGTCGTCGCCATGTGCGACTGTGCGATAGCACTCCCGCGTTCTGTGCTGATACACGAGTCGTAACCATGGAATTTCTTACCGGTTCTTCTCCATAAGAAACGGCTAACCCGAACCTTGCACCTTTTCTCGACCTTTCATAAGTGTCTTAGGCCTATGTGCAATGAAAGATTTTGATTTTGATACCATTACACTAAGGTCAATAAAGTATTTTGGCTAATTAGAAAAGCGGAAACACAGCTAGTATTAACTTAATTGTGATATAATTATGTGCAATGATGCATTAGGATTGAATCGACAATTAGTCGTAAGCTTTGACCACTAAGGCCCACTTGCGCCAGGCTGGGTTAACACGGTTAACCCAGAGGTAAATACTACTTTGGAGTTAAATTCTTATTATGTCTTGCACCATCAAGAGTTAAGGCTTAACCACGAGTTAAATTTTTAATTATTTAACCCACTGATGTGGGAGGGTTAAGTCAACTAACTCTGGGTTAGTAATGTCAAAATTGAGATATTTTAGGCTAAGTACGCTTTGGTTGTGTCTCGTGTTTGTTTGTTTCAGTGATATCGGTTTTATTTTGTCCTGAAAATGATAAACGAATGATTGTTGTCTGATGATGATGAAGAGATCATCGACTACATTAGTTCACTTTTAAAACAGAAGAATTGCAGGACGGACTGATCATTTTTACTCACAAAGAGACAAAGGTTTTCATAGAAGATTTCGTCTACAAAAAGAAACTGTTCTCTATAAATATTAGATAAAATTGAAAATAGACTGCAATATACAAATGCGAATAAAAAGTAATGTAGGTAGGTCACAATGTAGGCATGTGACCTACATTACATTTTCAGTGATTAGTGCCTCTTCAGTGAACTCTTTTTACAATAGACTGAATAGAATTAAAATCTTTTATTATTTCCAACCAAGCTTTTTGTTTTTGTAGAATGTTGGCTCCATCAGTTTTTTTTGTTTTCTACAATGTGTTTGTATTTTTCTACTATATCGCACAGTAACAAATTGTCGCTATTTGTGAAATTACGTACGAGGTACGTAACCGAGGTTTCTTTTCCATTTTGAAGATCTTCCGCGTCCGTCTGCCTAAATTATTTCGCAAAATAATCACTGTAAACGACAATGCAAGTGCAACACGCTCAAGTCACAACAGTCAATATAACGCGACAAAGAACAACGTGTATTTTTTTAATCTGACATAAAGAAATAGACTTATTCAAAGTACTGTGGAGCGAGAGAGAGAGAGATATTTGCCAGATGTTAAAAGAATGAATGAACATGACAAGACTAGGGTTAGTTGACTCTGGGTTAATTTTTACTGGTGCAACTTAATATGCGAGTTAAAAATTTAGAACATTAACACTGAGTTAGTAAACCTCGAGTTATTTATTTAACTCAAAGTTTTGGTACAAGTGGGCCTAATTGGTTCATCAAGTTGTCATAGCCCATTAACTGTTTATTGTAGCGACACAAGGAGGCTCATAAACCATTGCACATTGGACATACACATACGAAATTACTGCATAATTTTGGCCTATTAGTTTTAACTACAGGTAACTTAATAAGGTAAGGATTTAAGGACTAAGTAAAACTGTTGGTTGATACAAACAATATTGTGAACTCAAAACAAATAGTAAACGTAGTAACTAACCCGTTTGTTAAAATTATAAAAACCCAAACACCTTCCAAAGAGACTACTAATTTTATGTTAAGTGGTATTACGGATCTTTTCGACGCTCAGACCAAGTAAAAAGTAAAGACGGAACTCTGCGAACAGCAAAGTGAGGCCGGTCAAACTACGCCTCGCCGTGTACATACACAATACACGCACACACGTACAACATAAACTACGCCTTGGTCTTAAACTTTTTATTTGATCTGAGACGTGTGTGCGTGTATGCGAGGTGTAGTTTGACCGGCCTCACTTTGCTATTCGCAGAGTTCCGTCTATACTTTTTATTTGGTCTGAGTTTCGACGTTACTTACTTTTTTAACCGTAAGGAACGTAGGACGTAGGCAAATTCTCAGTGATAGTCACGAAGTTGGGATCTGCGTCAGATTGTTGGCAACAGTCTCGTCCTATATTACGTACAGATCAGCGAAATATGGGTTGTATTATTAGGTACAATTGTGCTCAACTTCCAAAGTAATCAGGCGTAATCTTATGTTTTATTTGAAACAAATTTTCGTTAACTGCGATATTGCGACAAATACAAACAATTAACGTAAGTTACTTCAAACTTAAAATAAGTAACTCTAACTGCCGTACTCAGAGATATTAAATGATTACTTAAGCCGTCACGTAGTAAAGGTTTGGCATATTTTTGTATGACAAAACTGTCAAAACCATTACTAAGTGATGGCCTAAGTAATCATTAAAGATCTCTGAGTGCGGCAGTGAGTCAAATCTCCACAAATCTATTAATTTTAGAACCACTCACCTAACCATTTGTTATGTGAATCAATAATACCCCACTTCTTCAAAATCCCCAGCGATGAATTACATTAAATTATTACCTGCGGTTTACCAAGTGCAGGCGGGACACCGACACAGACTAAATACGTTAATCGAAACTAATCCTATTTGATAATTTGTCCAGTGGTGTTCCGGTAAGGAGACTGCTCGAGTTAATGTACCCCTCATTAATAAACTTACGTACTCGTAGTATCATGTAGTGTGGTGCAGGGATTCGGGGGAAACTATCGATAGGTATCTGTAGTAGATAAATTGTTTAGTTCCTGGAACTCTATTGATAATAATACCAGCTTATTACTGTCCCGAGCAGTGGTGGCCCAGCGGTTGCGGCCCCGACTTACGAACAGTAAGTTGAGAGTTCGCCCAGACAGGCGCATTACTTGGTGTAATTTATTTCATCACCACTGCTCTCAAAACGGTGAAGAAAAACATTGTGAGGAAACCGGCATGTCTAAGAACCAAAAAATTCGAAGACATGTGACATCTACCAACCCGCACTGTGGATTATAGCCCATCTCTCTCCTAGAAAAGAGGCCCGAGTCCCTGCAGTGGGCACATTAAAGGATGATAATGACTATCCCACTGTTGGACAAAGGCCTCTTCTTATACAGAGGAGACACGAGTATTGATCACGATCTGAAATCACCAACACGACGAGACAGGTTGGTGATTTCAGACTTATATTATATTTAATAGGTCCAGATTTCCTCACAAAGTTTTTTCTACACCGATGTTAGTGTTGCCCGAGATAAACTTTAATAAAAATTAGCATAAAAGCACAATCAGTTTGCTTTCTCTCTATTAGCCCCTCCCAGCGTCACTCACATCTGTCTTGTAACTCCTAATTAAATCTGCACAAATCAATTTTAGAACCGATGATCTAAACATCAGGGGGCCTGAAATGGCTACTTTAGGAGAATCTTAATTAATATGAATTTCGTTAAAACTTGTAAAATAGTCACAGACACAGTTATTATTATGAATTATCACTTTGTGACCGTTTTACGAATTTTAACGCATTTCGTATTGTTTTTTTTTATAAATCTAGGTAAGTGTAAAATGGCCGTTTTAGCAGAATCATGTTTTTTAGAAAATATTCGACTCATTCAAAGTCCCAAGCGATGAATTATGTTATTTTTTTTTTTTTTTGGGGGGTGGGAAATCATCAAATGACTCCTCTCCCGCTCTGGGCAGAGCGAGAGATTGAATAGTTAATGAAATAAACGATTTTTCATTTTATTTTATCATTATGTGAATAGACTCATTATTCAACTAGACAAGTGTTGTAAGGACCAGTCTATATTTATGCACTAGACAGTGCATAAATATAGACTGGTTGTCATATGTTTGACATGAGTTGGTTGATACGTCGATGTCGCTAAAAACAGAGCGACGATGTATCGATGTTCTTGACTCCATACCATCCCTAGTGCGGTCTTATGTTTATTTTATGTCTTTTCCTTATTAATTACTTCAGTTTTATTAATCCCAGCTGTGGAGTACATTTTTATCTGCTTTACAACATGTGGGAAGTCTTTTATTTTTAGCTCGCTTCTTTTCGTTGTGCTCTTCCTTTGTAAAGTTTTGTTAAAGGAAATAAGGTTGGGAAAGTTTGGTAATACAACACTTATTTTTAGTCTGTATTAACAATATTGCAACAATATTTCCTTTGATACAGAACTTTCCTAACACTTTGTCAAAGGTAATGTAAGTAAATACCTACAGCCCATGTTGCGTACCTACCTATTTAACTTAAGACAACTTAAAAATAAATACTCTAACTTTGTACATTATAATGTAAAAAATATACAATAATGTTGATAAACCAAATATTTACTATTTACAGAAAAAATGACAAAGGACCTATTTCACAACTCAATTATACCTACCAAACGCTTTATAATTTCAGTTAATACCAAATTATAGCTTGTTAAGTTGGCTATATGTATTAAATTTGCTCATGTTTTTTTTTTTTTTTTAAACATTGCTCTACACTAGGAATTTCTCCTGTATCGTGGTTGCGTTCACAAACATTTAAATTCACATACACAAATACCCAGACCCGGAATAACTATCTGTAGGTCATACAAATATTTGTTCCGTGTGGGAATCGAACCCGCGACATGCGGCGCAGCAGTCCATTGATCGATGACTGTAACAACTATAGAGATTTCAGTTTAATTTCTGAAATAATTTTTCCGTTTTCTTAATGTTTTCAACGTGTTACATGCTTAGCTTGGATAATGGAATCCTAGAATTAAATTGTCCCACCCTCAAAACTAACACTATTTTCTACAATCTCATTACGTTGCGTCATAATTATTATAGCTCAAAGGAAAATCAGTATTACTCATGTTTCACTAGATCTAAGAAATATGTATTACTAGCTGTTGGCAGCGGCTTCACCCGCTACAACTCAAAAATTGTCTCAGGGGAAGATAAAATCGGGATGAAAACTATCCTATATGTTAATCCAGGTTAAAAACTAACTGTGTACCAAATTTTATCTAAATCCGTTCAGTAGTTTTTGCGAGAAGGAGTAACAAACATACACACTCACAAACTTTCGTCTTTATAATATTAGTGTGAAGTGTGAAGTGTGATAATGTAATCATTCGTTCTCTAATGCTGTATTCACACGACAGCTAGTCAGTAATAAGAAACATTTTAAAGGCAGTGTCTCTGCTTTTAAAAAACATATTAAGAATACATTTTCACGTTATTTATTTAAACAGGTATGTATTGATATACTTATACCTACTTATAATTTATATTAAGGTTAAGGCATTACATATATTTTTCTCTTTCCTGTGCTCACATAGTTATCAACATTATTTTCTCTCACAGGCCTGCCGGAGGAAATTTCTTTGATATTTGCTGTGCCTTTGTACTCTAATTTGTGATGATGTGTCCTCATCAATGTTTTCTCTTGTGTGTATATAAATAATAAAATAAATAAACAACGATTCTCTGCATAAATTATTCCAAGTTACTTAACAAAGCCAAAAGTGCCTCGACATTCTGCGGTGAGATGAAGTATGGCTGCACCTTAAGACCTCCTCCAGTGAATAACGAAGCAAAGAGCTGCATTACTAAAGACATACGTACACTTAACGTCTCTTTAGATTTAATTAAAGTTACGTCTTCCACACAGACTCGTTGAGAGGGCGCGGAGAGAATCAGAGTACGTTTGTGTTGCTAACAGTTGTGGCGAAGGACCTCCTTGTTTGTGACATCCGTACAAAGTAGGGGTAGATAAGTACAGATGAAGATCTGGCAATTTCGATTAAAGTATATCTGGATTTATTTTTGTGAGGAAACAAAAATATCTTAGAACCAAAAATTCGAAGATATGTGACATCTACCAATCCGCACTGGGCATAAGCATAAGGCTAAGTTGTTGGTACTTACAAGTTTTTTGTTTTCGTCTAAATTTGCCCATATCTTTTTATTGTGTTATCTCAGGACCTTATTTTGTACACCTAATATACTATAGATCATGCTATCCCTGAGAAAATCGGTGGTGACACACGAACAGACGGACAATAGAATCCTACTAATCACACTAATATTATAAAGGCGAAAGTTTGTGAGTATGTATGCATTTATTTGTTACTCTTTCACACAAAAACTACTGAACGGATATGGATAAAATTTAGTACACAGGTAGTTACACAGGTAGTTTATAAACTGGAGTAACACATAGTATAGTTTTTATCCCGCTTGATCTTCCCAATAATTTTTGAGTTGTAGCGTTCGAAGCCGCTGGCAACACCTAGTGATCTTACAATAGGTACCTTTTCTACCTTTTGAGGTACGGAACCCAAAAATATTAAAAAAAATGTTATAACTTTACTTTAAATATCACCCGCTATTATTCAATGCATCCACTAGCACAATGTATTGAGTGCGTTACAAGCGATTAAATACTTTTGAGAATACATCTACGTACCATGTGTACAGAATACATCTACGTACCATGATTCAACTGTGTAGTATTAGTAATTTCCGAATAAAGAGGACGGAGCGTGGAAAACGTGAAAGCAGACAGACGAACAGACAGACATGAAGAATCTAAAGGGTTCCGTTTTTTGCTATTCGGCTACGGAACACTGAAAAGGGGTAAATAATAGCGTGACGTTGTTGTGCTGACCCCAAGTAAGCAAGGGCAAGAAAATGATAAATGATGTCATAGTTTGTTAATATTGGTAACAATTTCTCTCTCACTATAGATAGTAACAAGAGACGGAATGATATAGTATGTATTCCTAATGGTAAATCTAAACAAGTCTTTATAAAAAAAAATCTTTTAATTTTCAGGCCCATTTTTGTACAATACATTGTAAAGAATACTAAGATGTATAAGTTAAACTATTTTAGCTGTAAACAATATGTTTTTACCTTCATAAAACCCTTATCTTATGGACAAACAGAGGCTCTACTCGTGGTCTGCAAATAAACTGTTTACACGCGGTTTTTTCTAATATCTATGGTTTATACTTATAAGTTTTAATTTTAGTATCTTTTCGCAGTAAGCAGTCAAAATTAACATTTAGGGTATATAGCCCTAAATGTTAATTTTTATATTTGTTTTAAGTAGATATGTATGCACCTTGCAGCCTGTAACACAGGTTCAACCTACTAGGGGCAAGAAAGCAACTATATAAACGATTATTATTATTTTATTATCTTTTTGTCTTTGGTTTTCTCTTTCCACAAACAGTATAAGGTACTGAAAACTGTGAAGTATTTGTCTGATAAGTCACAACACTACACCACAAGGTGAAAACAAGTTAATTAAAATAACTAAAACAAGCCGTAACTAAGTTTTCCAATAGGAACCAACAAGACAATAAAACAAGTCAATCAATTTTACTATTCGGTAGCTGCATTCAAATGTACTTCAAAGAACACAATATTGATGGCAACGTCGTATAAAGCAGGAACACTAACTCTGCAATATGGAGGAACATTCGGGTTTTAGTGGTTCGTCAGCGATTTCCTTGGTGACGTAAAAATGTTCGCGGATCATATCGACGGATGATGGCAGATGGAATACGTAGTTGGGTTGGGAATTAGATTTATTTCCAGTTTTTTTTTTTTACCAATACGCACGGGGCCTCTGTGGTGGATTGTAGCCCATCTAGAGTAGGCCTGTATCCCAACAGTGGGAATATTATAGGTTGATTATCCTATTCTTTTTCTATAATAGGGTAGTTAACAAAAATAAATCTAATTAGTCCGTCAGATAGATTTCCAAAAAATATTGGACACGTATTTTTTCTTTTTACACATAAACAAACAATGAAGACGATACAGTGCTTTGAAAACTCGTGTGACGTCATTTTCTGAGACATTAGTATGACATTCTTTAGCGGTCAGTGACGTCACAACCCCCCACTCAAATCTTTGACGCGTTTAATCTTCGTAAATTTTTATTGGTTTGATAAAACAAAAAATACGTATCCAATATTTTTCGATAATCTAACAGACGGACTAATTAGAATCATATTTTTTTAAGTCAGTGTACATCCCTATTTCTATTCGGTTTGTTCTTGGCACAAACCCGAGGCAAGTAGCAATCGTTGTCAAAGTTTGTGGTATTTCTACCGCAGCAGGATTAACATAAGATTTAATAGCTTATAATTTTAATACATTTTAGACTTTTCGAACATCATTACCGCTATCACTTGGTTTAGACTACCCAGTCAAAACAGTTTTGTCCTGTTTAGTCAAAACTGTTTAGTGTTTTTGGGTTTATTACACACGTAACGATAAATCGTTACGATCGGACGGTACATTTTAAACTACATGTGTGTCATCATCTGTCATCTGTGTATGAGCTGATTTTAGCTACTACGAAAACTGTGCAGTTTACCTACACTGTACCATCCGATAGTAACGATTCATCGTAACGTGTGTAACAGCCATTAGACCAAAAAGAACCACAGTGTTATTGTTATGATTATGGCAATGTATTGGGCGTGGTAGAATTTCCATTGACCACAGTTTCATATTTTTATTATATATCATAACATCATGCCCGCAATCTCAAAAGGTTGAGGCAGAAGTGTAAAGCGACATTTCATTAGTGATGTTGCATGTCATACGGGGTGACATCCAGGCTCCGTGGCTCCGACTGAGAAATTCTTAATGGATAAACCCAATTACACTTTGCTCGACCCGGAAATAAAAACAAGGACCTTAAGCTCGGCTGCGGGTTGTTGTAGGCTGCGGGTTGCTGTGAGAGATACCGCGGCCCCGACATAAAAAGCTAAGAAGGAACATGACTGGTTTTTAGTCAGTTTAGTCAGTAGAAGTCTGACACTCCCTTTCGCTACGCGCCCAAGAGCGGGAAGGGTTATTTGATGAGTTTCCACCCCCCCCCCCCTCGAAAAACGACCTTAAGCTCAGTAGTCGCGCTTTCGACCAGTCACTCGAGGCAGATTAAGAAAATTGTATCATTTTTATAATGAACAGTGGGTCTAAAATGGCTGCTTTAACAGAACCGTAATATGAATCATGTTAAAAATTTAAAATTCTTAAAATGGACTTTATAGTTATACACATTAAGACCATTTTAAGAATTTTAAATTTTAACGTGATTCATATGACGATTCTGCGTGGATTCTGTTAAAGCGGCCATTTTAGACCCGCAGATGTCCTGAAAAACTATACCAGCATTCGGTAAACTGGCTCTAATGTTCTCGTGCATCATCGGAACCAGGCCACGGGAGCTTATGAAATAGCCGGTCCGATTTCAGTGATATAAATTGGCCTGACATTATTTGGCCTGTGATAAACGGTGGTGATAAAGATGACATGGGCTGGGTCCCGTAGCCCAGCCTACATTTATAAACTGCCAGATATCGGATGTACATTTGAGGACATTTTTTTGAGTGATTTTTGTGATAGGAAGGGTGGCTAAAATATATTGCAAATCCGAAGTTACCTATTAACAAGAAAATAAAGAAAGAAGACAAAGAAAGATTTTTCCACCACAGAGTACTAAAAACATTTTTAACGTATGTGAACCTTCACAACCGTGCTAACGGATACCTACTCGAAGAGTTACCAAACGAAAAACAAAACAATTCGCCAAAGACTTAGATCGCTAGATTCACTCTACAATACCAAAAGATGTTGAACATTCGTTTTCGTTGACAGTGATATTTGGCTAGAATTAATTGCCACGCTTACTCTTACTGAAAGCTTTATGTATGCAAAATCGGATAACACCAGGGTGTTATCCGTTTCATATGAGATTTGCAAGCTCACTTTTCTCAGTGTAATAATATTTTAATGCGTTTTATGAACACTCATAAGCACGAATTTGTATGTACTTAACAACTTTTAATAATTATTATAAGTCCACAGGGTAGGCACTATACGTAGGTATTATTGTTACGAATGTTCTTGTTATTACAGACGCCATCACATCATGCTCCTACAATCTCTCCAATTTATTTAATATATTTTCAACGTTATTGCTAAGTATAAGTTCAAGGTTGATTGAGAAAATTTGACAGTTTTGGGTTTTTTACATGTAAAATCAAAATTGCAAATCGAAATTCTACGAGAAAATCGCTTCTGAATTTACGAAAAGTTTAAACATAAAGTCCTCGTATAATTTTGGTGAGGCACTTCTAACGGTTTCAATCTTCGACTTCCCTATTGTAGGAAATGTTTGTCTTGTTCCTACTTTTTGTTCGTTCGGGAAACTCGTCGGAGGCTCCAATCGGAAACACTTAGGCAACTCGTTAAGCCGATGAGTCCTTCAATAAACCAGGTAAACAAAACTTATCCTATACTAACATTTAACTGTTTGTTTACAAAATAGTTAGCTTTCGGAAACCTGTTTAAGTATCGAACGGTAATGGTAGGAAAGGTTTACGCAAACCACTTCGTTTAATGTGTTTTCTTAAAGTTTTGATTATGTTAGCGTTTTGGTGGCGCCTAAGTAGACAGGTTTCTGCGAATTAGGGAGGATGTCAGGTCTTTATGACCTTGGTCCTGGCTCTCATTTAGTAGACCTGTGTTTTGTGGAGGAGGTTGGTAACTCATCAAATGACTCCTCCTGCTCGTGCTGAGTCGAGAAAACTCACCCACGTTTCTTTGTGTACGAGGCCGCAGTACCTTCTTCGAAAAACCCGCAGTCCAAGCAGTCCTCGGCCCTTGCGGGCTCCAGGAATTTTGCTGACATCTCTTTGAGGCGCGTGGAACGAATGCGCTGTCGACAAGGCCTGTTGTCGTCATAAGACGGACGGATGGTGAGCCAGCCCTTTACTCACCGTCCACAGGGGACGCCTGGAGCGTCAGCTGGACGAGAGTTTTCATGTCGTGACTGTTTCGCAGAAGGAGGGGTTCCATTCCGTCTCGATTGAACCAAGGCTAGACGTGAAAGGGTCGCCGGTAGTCAGTGGCTTTAAAGTCTGACAAGTGTACCAATAGGTAATTCATAATTCAAGTTCACGAGTAATACTGATATTTAACAGCGCCCGGTTAGACTGAAAGATGATCCCAACAGAGTTGGGGAAAAACTAGGCAGATGATGATATGTACCTAATGCGACATAAATCAATGCTCGTACGACATGTTTCCCGATACTCGGCAGTTTTTCTGAAAATCTCGCATCTGAAAACAATTACTGGTAAAGAAAATCATTTGTCTTGTCTCGTAAATCAGATCACACTTTTTATCATTTTCATTCAACTTAAGCTTCTACTGTTACTGAATTATGAGAAAACCGTATCCATATAAAGCTAATTTTCAAGAATTTTCTGTAAAAAACACTATTGTTTAAAACAATTAAACTTGGAATGAAAAACCAGGAAAATTAACTAATTAAGAAATGCAGACCGCCCGGCAATGTGAGCTTGTTCTGTTGTGCAAACACTACGGTATTGAATACTCGGGTAATATTATATACATAACTGAAGTTTTTGACAATGCCATGAATGTAGTCACTGACACAATACGGAACAAAAACGCGTAAACCAATAAAAGGTCTCCTGCAGGGCTATTGCGTACCGTTTTACCGTTTAAACGACAGTGGCTATCATGTAGTGTCCATCAATTAACTGTCAAATGGATCCATTTTGTACTAAACCATAACCAATTGGTCAGATAATGGATGGACACTATGACAGCCACTGACATTAAGACATTTACACAATATTTGTTGACATTTTACTAAATGGAACCATTTGACAGTTAATTGGTGGACATTATTAATTTGTTCTGTGTCTGGGTGTAATTTATCTATAATATGTATGTATTTAGAAATATATAAGTATGTTTATCAGTTGTCTAGTACCCATAACACAAGCTCTGCTTAGCTTGGGACTAGATGGCGTTGTGTGATAGTTGTGGAATATTATTATTATTATTATTAAGATAGCCACTGACATTTAAAAAGATACGCAATAGCCCTGCAGTAGGGCTATTGCGTATCTTTTAAATGACAGTGGCTAACCTATAGTGCCTATCAATTACTGTCAAATGGTTCCATTTTGTACTAAACCATAACCAATTTGATAGTTTTTCCATGGACAATATGATAGCCACTGACATTTAAAAGATACGCAATAGCCCTACAGGTCTCGCTACTGAAATCTTGATTAAAAAAAATACGACTGGCCAAAATAATGTTGTGTCATGTTATTGCAAAGGCTAAGGCAAAGGTATTTCTAATCGTATGCACATCTCTGCTTTATACTACGGATATTAATGGCGTAATTTTATATGATGCTATAAACGTCACTTAATTGCTTCTTAACAAAATCCAAATATTGACTTTCTTCATCGAAACCTTCTATTCCTTCTTGAAAGTATTCAAGATTCCGATATCCCAAACCTATCGATTTCAGCCCTCAATTGGTTACAGAATGTCTGCGCCTAACCTGTAAGAGTAAGTAGGGTTTGCAACATAATTTTACAAAAACAAATGAATGATTAATCCGTTCTCTCATTTTTTTTCTAAAACAAAACTTGATTAATAATAACAAATATTCTTTCTAGTTGAATCGTACCATAGTGGCAATTTTTTTGTAAATTCTGCCTGTTTTAACGAACGAGTTTATTATGAATTTATAAAGAGTAAATTGGCAATAATTTGGATTATATTGAAAAAAGTTTGACCTTCAACAGGAAAATTCATTTCAAAAGGTTGTCTAATAGGTAATACACGTAAAATCTAAGAACACAACGAAAGACACACAACAAAATACCTACATTCGAAAAGTTACTGAAAAAACTATTTAAGTTACCAACAGTTCTATACCTTTCCAAATTTTATATTCCACATATTTTTTTAGCTCCAACATCT
Source organism: Diarsia rubi (assembly GCA_932274075.1). NCBI lineage: Eukaryota > Metazoa > Arthropoda > Insecta > Lepidoptera > Noctuidae > Diarsia > Diarsia rubi. Next base: position 17,443,991 of record OW026417.1, on the reverse strand, counting down.
CGTCACATTTTTATTTTAATCATCAAATGCATGTTCAACATCCCTCTTCATCCCTAGTATACGTTGGTTTACTATCCCTACGTCCCCGGACGGGGCGCAATCTCATTTCCTTGTCGTTTTAGAGCTCGCTTGGTGGCTAAAAATCATTTATCTGGTGCATTTCAACGGGACTCAATTTGCTAGTATGTTAGTACGTGGTTTCGTTGTGTTGTCTGTTTTTATGACCTGTGGTAGTTTTGAACTGATAGTGTTTTCTGTTTTCAGTAGTGTATGTTTGGTGCAGTTATCTTCGTTTTGTTTCTTTGAATTTGATGTAAAAGTGCAAAGATCATCGTAGGTGCAAGCCTGTGGACTGTAAGAAATGGACTAGCTCAGCGTCCGTCTTATGACGGTGCCAGGCCGTGTCGAGCACGTTCGTGTTCCATGTGCACCTCAAAGGGATGTCAGCTACATTGCAGGGGCTCGCAAAGGCCGACGCCTGCCGGGGCATCGGGTTGTTTTCAAGAGTTACCGAGGCCCCGAACACAAAGGGCTAAGAAGGAACATGGGTGGTTTTTAGTCAGTAGAAATCTGACACTCCCTTCCGCTCCGCCCAGAGCGGGAGGAGTCATTTGATGATTTCTCATTAAAAAAAAATTCTCAAAAAAAAATTCAAAAGTGTCCAAAGGATTGGCGTAAAAGATACGAAAGTTCACATCACTTAGTAATGATGACTGGTTTTAGTGATTCTTATTAGATATTTGACAGTCGTTAAGTAAACGGTGCGCAGTGGCCCGACATTCTGACAACCACCAATAAGGGTATCGTCTTATCCGGTTAGACTGGACGCCGACCGCAACATAGTTGGGGAAGGGCTTATAAGCAGATGGCGAAAATAGGTGTTTTTCTACGTGCTAATGTCAGATGAGTAGTATTCACAACCAGCGTGCCGTGGAACGGTAGCAAAAGAGTAGGTCCTATCCTCATGAGAAAAGTCGTGACTTTATGATGTACGGACATTGTGATGATGGGGAATGAAGAAAATGTAGTGAGGTTGATCAATAATGTCTTGAAAGCAACGGCTAGTTAAGTTTTTTTTCATGTGTTTTATATTTGTAAAAAGAAAATCCAGCTAGATTCCTAGAGTAAGGAAAACGGGAAAGGACGCCCACAGACAAAAGACAAAATTGTGTCTAAATAACACAAGGAGGTCTTTACCCCACAGTGCGACAATACAGGCTAGTTAGCTAGTTAAGAAGAGTATACGGAATTAGGCTAACAAAACGTTCCCAAAATAAAACTTTTTTGAGGAAAAAATCTTCAGTTATTTCTGAGGATTCAAAATAGGGGTCATTCTCCTGATCTTTTTGATGAAAAGGCTCTAGACGGGCGCTTAACAAACAATTGGCGTTTCTTGATTTTTCGGTTACAGTCCAGGCCAGAGGGTAATAACTTGGATTTACATTTTTAATACCTGCTTGTCTTATTTTAACCGCTTTGCTTCGAGATGGGTTACGCTATTGAAATAAAAATTAAAGTTACCTTTCATTAAAAATGTATAGTTTTTTAGAATCTTACATGTCACGTGAAGCCGTTGACCCTGGTTGCCTGAAGTTAGTATGGCAAGTTTTAACAACGGATATTGTTTAACCTAGTACCTATCACTTTATACAGGGTGTTTGGAAGGGAGCTGTACATACGCCTAGGGTAGAAACTAGGGATAGTCTGCTACCTACCCCCGCCCATTATATTGACCTTGGCCTCAAGGTTTTTTTTTAATTTAAAATTATTTCTTTACCTTACTACGGTACTTCAGGCCCCATAACTTTTCTTCTCCACAATTTTCTGGTGTAAAATAATTTTTTGCAGGACCCTAAGACTCTAACGATTAAAACAAGACCATTAGCCGACCGGTCCCATGGATAGATTTTGAGCTACAGGTAGTTTTAGTCAAAAAATCATAAAAAAGTCAAATAAAAAATAATAATAAATTAAAAAAAAACCTTGAGGCCAAGGTCAATATAATGGGCGGGGGTAGGTAGCAGACTATCCCTAGTTTCTACCCTAGGCGTATGTACAGCTCCCTTCCAAACACCCTGTATATTACTAGCGATGGTCAGGCGGTTAGCAATAGATATTGAAGAAGAAGTTAGATAGAGGCTCTGTGCTCCCATGAACAGACAAATCGAAACTTCATCATACCCACAGGAATGTTTGTTTTTCATTCCTTTGACTATGGTACAAATCTCGTTTGGAGTGGTAGCAGAAATATGCATGTCACTATTAACCTTCCTCGCGTATAGATGAAGTAAGGCCGTAGCATGGTCTTCTTCATTATCGTCAGTAGCACCTTTATAATCAAATTGATTCACTAGTAAGTTAGCTATATCCTCTGGATCCACTATAATTCGACCATCAACCTTAAACCGAAGTTCCCGTTGAATTCTTTTCTCTATATTCGAGAATTTATTAATAACTTTTCAAATTTCCTTACCCACATTTTTTGATGTAAAGCAACAGTTACTCTTAATTTCGATATGCTAAGAAGACATCCCATACCCATCGGAGGTGGAGAAGTGGACAAATCATCACGCTTTTAATTCAGTGAAGGATATGCAGAGGTGTACCTAAATAGTGCACCCATATTTCGCCAGTTATGTTTTATGACCCATATAATAGGGGGCAGGGGGGGGAGGAGACTCCGTGACTGCTATGACTGCTACTGAGAAATTCTTGATGGAAATACCCAATAACACTTTGCCCGACCAGAAAACCTAACCTAGTACCTCTATTAATGTACTATAATTGGAGAAAACAGCCATTTCTATAATTTAAAATAGGTTAAAAAACAACAACTGCTCGGTAAAAGTAAACAAAACATAATTGCAGGGAAACTTTAAATTTTCTTTATTAAATTAAAATTGTATTTACATGACAATGTCCACAAGGGCCCCTTTTATTAAATCGTCGTCCCTAACTTATTTACCCACTAACTAACCCCTTGACCACGACCTACACGTTCAAGCGGCCCACCTCTTATGACAGCGAGTGCAAAGAAAACCGTCAAGCGACTTTCAGAGAGACGATTCATACTATTAGTGCTATTAACTAGTCATTGGTAATAATCCTGCGATAGAAAGAGATGACGATCATTGTGGCTCAAGGGTGAATCAAATAAATAATACGGCGACAGATCAAGCTATACAATTCTAATAAAACATAACCTAGCTTTGTATACATTTCCGTCGTGTGTAAAAGCACAGTAGCTATGACTTCAGAGAAGGTCCGGACGAAAGATGTGGTTTGACAAGTTTCTGTAGCCAGTGACGTTCTTAGGCATGTCATTCAGAAATGGCACGCTTGTCTCCCTTCGCATGTCGCATCGTACAAGGCTATGAACAAGGTTGAGCCTTGCAGCTTCAAATCACTTCAACTCGTGTCTGTTGGATGACCATTCATGTAAATTCAAACATTATCAGGCTTCTGTTCTATTTCTGATTAGTATTTAAGTGGAAAGTTAAAATATTAAAAATGCGCAAGTATGATTGGATTACTTCTTTCAACACTTTCTAAAATTTTTAACTTTTGTTATTAACGTTAGTGATAGAAGTTTATAATATACATTGTTGGTATTTTTTTTATGTTGCTTGCTGTCCTTATTCGACCAAGCCATAAATGAGAACGCAATCTTCGACACAACCGTTGAAAACCTGTAGTTTTACACGAGAAATAGATCAAATATTTTATTCTTTCGTTGAAAACAGTTTTATTGGTTCTTACTTACGATGTGTAACTCGTGAGATCGAACTCAAGCGGGTACTTTACTTTGTGAACTTTGTATTCTAGACGCTACTTTTTTATTAAATTAGTTTATTTTAGGCTAGACTTTGAAATTATTCACCAAATATGTAGATTCAAAATGTATGCAATCCAGATGCCTTTTCATTAAAATTGCAACTTTGACCGAGACGACTGAGAACAAAATTAAATGCATGGAAATGCGTCTATCTATCAAAAAAATATGAGTGGAGTAATCCCAAATGTGTATAATTCCCATTAGAGTAGGTAATACGAAGGATTTTGAACGAAATTCTTAATTCTTTCCTTCTTAGGTGTGAAAAAATCATAAATTTGTTCTAGAACGTAACAGCAAAATGTCTGTTTTTATATGGAATTGACGTGTAAGTGTGTTACAAAAAATTATCTTGCAGGTTAATCATTTCAGACACTACTTTTGATGACAAATTTTTAATTTTATGTTCGTGAGCGCTGTTGAATTTAATCTGTTACTTTTTAACAAGGATGGATAGTGTAGTTACTACTCTTACCTCCTACTTTTATGAAAATATTAACTTGTTGATTTCCCTGAAGACTGAAAACTGCAGCCAACGGGAAAGTTTTTCAACCGGGTTCGTAATTTTGTCAGAATGTTCCTATTTTTCGTGAAAAAATCTATCTCGCAATTTCGACTATTCAAAATGGTTTTGGTGATTTGGGATTTGATATAAGGAAACAGTTTTGACTGACTATCCCATAGAGAGCAAAAAAACTAGCGTGGAACTAAGGGAACAGAGTATTTGTAAATATTTTGCGTAATGATATTAGCGGTGTTAATCATCATCTAGCCATTTTCCAACTATTTTGGAGTACCAGTTGCATCCCTTTTGACTAAAAGACTAGAATATTTGCTCGACAAGCAACTACCCGTATAAGAGGTGTGTTAATATTAATTAGAAAACTTTACGGGCTGTAGGTAAGTTAACTTCAGTTGCGGAGAATAGACTGAATACTAGAATAGACGGAGAATATAAAAATCACAATTGCACATCGTTGCATAGTATAAAATAAAGTCGCTCCCGCTGTTGGTATGACGCAACAGATTTTTGTGCACTTTTTAGCAATAGATAGAGTCATTAAAGAGGAAGGTTTAAATCTACATTGCACCCGTGCGAAGCCGGGACGGGTCGCTAGTAGATTATATTGTGATTGTCATAAATATCACAGTCTCGAGCAAAAATACATATAAAACTAATGTTAAGACTTTTTCACAATTTTAAAGCTATTTGTATTAACTTATTTTTTTAAGAAGAAGAAAACATTTTCTTTTTGATACTTATTCGAATCTTCGGTACTCAATGCGAAAGCACACGTGAAAAATGATTTTACGATTTCAATCAACACATAAAAGAAAATTGCTCTTCAATTTAGCTAAGTGTTCAATCATTTTACACACGACTGTACCTAAGCATTACTTCTGCCAGAAATTGTTTCTAAGAATATTTGTTTCGAGGTGAAACAATAATTTCATTCAGATACAAAGAATTCTTCTGACAGTTAAAGAATTTCTGATATTTATTTGTTTTAGGGTTGAATGGAGTAATATGACTGATGAAGATTGTCTATTAAAGAAAGATTGTTTCAGTTTGATTTAATCGTATTAAGTACAAGTAGGTATTAGTTTTATAAGCATTAGAAGGAATAGGAAAAAATGTGAACGAGCCCAGTCAGGACGAAGTTAAAACGGTACTTATTGATCCTAGAATTTCATAGAATATTCATATATTTGCTAAGATTGAGTAATGCGATGTATGTAACTATATACAAATGTTAAATAACCCTTAAACATTAGTAATAGGGGATCGGACTGAGTCAAAAAGCTATGATTCTAATTAGTCCGTCAGTTAGATTATCGAAAAATATTGGATACGTGTTTTCTGTTTTATCAAATTAATCAAAATTGACGAAGATAAGATGTGGTTGTGACGTCATTTGTAGGTAAAAATGTACTATCATATGACGTTTTCGAAGAGTTCACGAGTTTTCGAAGCACTGTCTATTGTCTTCATTTTTTGTTTATGTTAAAAAAGAAAAAATACGTGTCCAATATTTTTTGGAAATCTATCTGACGGACTAATTAGTTTTTTTTTGTCCGATCCCCTAAATAGAAGTTTTATTAGCTTATTTTTTAAAGATACCGAAATTATTACTCTCGCATGCATAACTTTTCATCCGAGTCCTGTTTTTGTTCTAGAATGGTGGCCATAACCACTATCGTCAGATCAAAGGTTAAGCACATTTCCAACGCATTTGTTAAAAAAGTCTAGTATGGTTTAGTTGCGTTTTTTTCGACGCCTCTAAAGTTGGAATCGATTGAGTAACGGCAATCTGCAATGCACTTTCATTTACCTTTCTATTTTCACGTCAAACAGAAAACATCTTTAAAGCGCAGTAGTGTAGTAGTTATTTCCAATAACACAAAGCCATGTTGATCCCAGAACTGCTTGTTATCATCATTTTCTTTTACGAGACAACAAAAACACAGGTTTTTGCAAAAAAGGCTGTATTCGTAGAGTGCGAAGCGTTGATATTCTCATATATAATATACGACTCCATTCTTTTTACGAGGACTCTATATGTGTAGTATATGTGTCAGTTTTCCTCCTATTGTCAAGTTATAAGGTTTTTAACATTTTTTTACGAGACGTTATGAAACATGAAAGTTGTTTGTGTTTAACGTCTCATATTCCCGTTGATCCTGGCCAATTTTAGCTTTAGTATTGCATTTTTTACAGATTTTAATTGGCAGGTTTCATATTATCAACCTTTTGTATAAAGGCATAAACACTGAACAGAACAGTATATGTTTCTATTCGTTTTGAGTTCCCGATATTTCAGTGTTGTTACAAGCATCATTTATTCGCCGATAATATTTTTATATTTAATTATGTAGGTGGAACCTCTGTGGACATCAATTGATGCATTTCTTGTGGTCTCGCAGTGGTTCTGCTACCCAAATTTTTGGAACGAAGTTCCTTATCGCGCGTTGTGAAAGGGGGCCGGACGAAGACGGAAAAAATTCTTACGAAAAGTTGTCACGACACTTTTTGCTATAGTAAGCTATTGTAAGCTGTGCGGCGTCGCATGTTTCTCTGTCTGTCTCTCTCTCTCTTATAGAAAGCAAGCTAGATATTTTATATTTTAAATTTATATAAAAAATAATAATTAAAATAATATAATTAATATAATTATATATATATTTATATAGACCTATATATATATATATATTTTTTTTTTTATTATTATTAATTCTTTTGGTCATTCTTGTGCTGTTTGCGATAGACTTTAACTTCGTTCCATCCGGGTGTCCCTTGACACCTCTCAAGTTTTTTTTTACTTCTTTCGGATTTATATCTACTTTTTACTGCCTCAGAAAGTTGTTCACTGCTTGAGATAATCAGTTCTCCGAGAGACGTGTTTAGTCATGTCATATAAAAAAGTTTGACTCTGACTTCTATTAAGTAACTCAAACGAAACTACGATGAAAGCTATATATGAAATACTTGAAAGTAACACATTATGAAGTATTTTCATTACAACTAGGTGAAGTATCTATTGAGAAGATTACGAAACTTGTGAGCTCCAAGTTGGAAATAATTCAGTAAGTCGGTATATATTACGAGATTGTGGATTTGTAATATGGTCACTGATTTGGTCAACCGAAGATAATCGATCAATTTATTGAATTCCTAGCTTAGATTTCAAATGAAACTGGAAATTCATTTATCGGCCCGCAATTAGGGATTTATAATTATATTGAACTGAATACCGACACAAGCGGATATAATTATATACAACCAACAAAATTTAATACAAAGGAGAATGGCAGAAAAATAATTGACAAAAATGATTCAGTCTAGTTATTTAAATATGTCGAGGCCGCGGTAACTTGTAAACAACCCGCAGCCCCGACGGGCGTCTAGTTATATCTTAAATATAAAATGAGTTTAATTATTTTTCTATGGTTTTTCAAATAAAAATGTATTTCATTTAAGGCCACAGTAACAAACATACATTTTTGGGACTATCAAATGACTTTTACACTATCCAAGTGTTGCCATTCACTATATTTACTCGATTTTCGTGAAAACTTGTAAAACCACCAAAATACAATAGATATTTATGAAATAACTACTTATACTATCAGTACTAAAAATAGTTTTTTTTTGAAAAACTTTTCTTAAAAAGAATTTCTTGAAATAATTAAACATTATCGCAATCATAATCTATGTAACAATAATTATTCTATTTAATGTTATGGCAGCACTGAACAGCACCAGCTAAAATGAAATGTCAAATTGTTAATGTCACATGAAGCGCGGCCTGTCACTAATGCTCCTGCGCTTTTCGTGTTGTTTTCTATTTTCTTATTCTCTTTGACTTGCATTGCTTACGGGCTGTTTTTTCCCTTCACTTAAAGTGACTTGTGCGAGCCTGAAGGATTCTGATCTTGCCCTGCGTGTCGTGCTACTGCCCCTTTCACTGATGAGATCGAAGACTTAGATGTCAGCCACTGCCCCGCACCGGCATCAGATCACTGGGCCCGAGTGATTTGTGTTTTTGTGTCCTTACATTTAAGTCTGACTATGTTAATGCTACAAGTCACTCGATTTTGTCACGACTTACGAAGCCCAAAAGGAGGGTAATATACCTATGTATGTATGTCCGTATCTCTGTTTCCTCAAAACTCCTAAACGGATGAACGGATTTGGATAAAATATACGTCGTTAGATTGGTCTAGCTAGCGCAAGTGTCACTGGGACCATTAAATTAAAAAAAAAACTGGACAAGTGCATGTCAGACCGCGCACAATGTAGGGTTCCGGAGTTGCCCATCAAAATATGTAAACTTACTCAACTGATTAACTACCCTGCCTACCTGCCTACGAACCATGTTTTTTATTGTAAAAATAAAACAAACTTACATTTGCAGTTTTGAGACCTGCGCTCCCATAATATTAAAATAAAAAGTTAAAAAATATAAAATATTTCATACAAGTACATTTTATAAGTTGGTCGACTATTACTCGTAAACTTGTAAAGCCTACATAGCTGTGAAAGTTTTCCTTTTATTTTCGCTAAACATGCTACTACCATGAATTTTTTCACACGCCCAACCACAACCCGTATAGGTGGTCTTACAAAAATTAGCTTAATATTTCACAAACGAATCTCATCGATAAACTGTCAATGTTTTTTAAAGACCTATCGAATGACATCCCACACAATGTCCTTTACGAGTAAAAAAATCATCCCTACTTTAATCTCTACTGGAGATACCCAAAAAAATTCTATATTTTACTGTAGCATTTTGTCGGCGTAGCTTATTTATTTATTCATGCCAAATTACAGCTTTCTAGTACTAAGAGTCTCTGAGATATAGTGCGGACGGACAGACAGACGGACATGGCAAAACTAAGAGGGTTCCATTTTGACTACGGAACCCTAAAAACCAAGAAAAATTGCGGATTTTGGGGGCCATATTTATTCCTTAAACTTACCAGACAGACCAACACAGAATGCTACCAGCTCTTATTACTCTATTTGCAAAGCTTATTCGCCTGCCTCGTTTACAGACAAAGGGGAGTAGAGTACTGAATTAGTGATGACGTCACTGGGAACAATGCAACCTACATGTGACAGTTTGCACCTAATTACCACGAGCTTACGTTACGACGGGTAGGGATAACAAGGAACATGGGTGGGTTTTAGTCAGTAGAAGTCTGACACTCCCTTCTGCTCCATCAAGGGTGGGATTTGTGTCCGGTTTATAGCAGATTTGAGTCGGAGCTTGTGGCTTCATAAGTACTGCCACTCGGGTCGAACTTTAGGTAAAGCTGTGCTTGCCTAGGTCGGTCTGTGGATGGGTGACCGCCCGACACACCGAGTTTCCTCCGTGCCTCGCAAAGCACGTTAAGCTGTTGGTCTCGGCTGCTATTTAGACATCTTTGGCAGTCGTTACAGGTAGTCAGTGACCTGAAATTCTGACATCCAGTCTTACCAAAGAGTATCGTATACCTAGTATTAACTGGGTTGTGGAGGTCAGATAGGCAGTCATCATCAACATCATCAACAGCCTATTAATGTTTCCACTGCTGGGACACAGGCCTCCTCTCTCTTTTTGAGAGGGAATGGGCTATAATCTACCACACGGGCCCAGTGCGAATTGGTACATGTCACATGTCTTCGAATGTTTGGTTCAAAGCCATGCCAGTTTCCTCACGATGTTTTCCTTCACCGTTTTGAGAGCAACGATAATGAAATAAATTAAACAAAGTAATGTGCCTGCCTGGGTTTGAACCTACTGTTCGTAAGTCGATAGGCAGTCGCTCCATTTAAAACACTAGTCTTCAGCTGCATCAGGTTGGGCTGGAAGCCGAACCCAACATAGTTGGGAAAAGGCTAGGCAGATGATGATGATAGCAATAGGTTTCCCACGTATATGTTAACGACTATCGGACGTTAACAAAGCTGGAGAAATGTGGGTGTACCCTCTGCCTTATCCTTCGGGGATTACGGGCTTGATGTTATGGTGTTATGATATACGTAAATTATTATTTTGGCAGTGGTTTTACGTACTACGAGTATCTTGATCATTGATCTAGGCTTATGTAGGTACAGTTTAGAAATTCCGAAAATTCGTTCGTTAGATAATTCCTTGAGAAACCGGTGAGCATGAAATCGAGCTGGCTTTTAGTGTTGATAGTGAAAATCCTACTATAATGGTGTTTTCGTTCCAAAAAAAAAACAAAAAAAATGTTCAATTTAAGGCAAATCTGTGAAATAAATCCTAGTGCAGATTTATCGGCGGGATTATCTCCGTTCAGGCATTGAAAAAACTGTGTGAAAAGTCAATTACGATATCTCTAGCGATAAAAAAACGACATTCAATGTCTAAAATCTTTTCTTGTGTCAATTTCTGTTATCACAAGTTTCTTCCCAACATTTTTTTGGAACTTTAAATAAATTAATATTTGAATACGGTACTGTAACATTTTGATTTATGGATTGTGTTATCCGAAATAAACTTTGTATTGTTATTTAATCACCTTCTTTTTCTAAGTAGTCACTGCCGCTTCGGCTCGATCTTCACACTCCCTACCCACAGCGGGAGGAGTCATAATTGATGATTTCACAACTTCCAAAAAAAACATGGGTAAACCACACCTAATTAGGTTGGCCTGTAGATGAGTGACCCCCATTACAACCGACTTTCGTCCGTGCCTCAAATAGCACGTACTCAGTGGTCTAAAAGTCTGACAATCAGACTTATCAAGGATATCGTATTACCCAGTAAGTAGGTACTATCTGGGTTATGGATGTCCAATAGGCAGTCGGTTCATGTAAAAATTGCTATTCAGCTTCATCCGGTTAGACTGGATCTGACCCCAACATATAATAGTTGAGAAATTCTAGACAGACAATGACTGCTTTACACAAAATTACTTCACAAGTTGTAACACCAAAAAACTAATTCTCCCATTTCAGTTGGTGAACTTTGACGTACGAAGCTAGTTAATGATAATGGTATAAGCACTTAACGTTATTAATGTTAACTTCGTGACGCACGTCAACTTTTGACTGCTGCTGGTTCATTTTTACAATAATATCCATTTACATTTGTTTGAATTTCATTAGTTTGCTAGCTTTGACCTGCGGCTTCTCCTACATCAAAGTAGAAATATGTTCAAAAGATATTAAAGGATCTATGGGACTTGACTTAGGATAACGTTGAAAAGTAAAAAAAGGGTACGAAAATCTATCATCGTCGTGAGTAGTAGTGACAATTTTTGTTTCGCATATTTTAATTGTAAAAAAATAGTTTAATACTGAATCTCATAACGGGAGTTTCATTGAGAAATCTGAAGTCCCAACATTGCGTAGGCCGACTAAAATGTGGTGTATTAGAAAACAAAGCCTTTGGTGAAAATGTGAATATATTGGCATTTCATGACAAACATGTTCTATAATTTAGTTGTTTTATTAAAGAGCTTCCTTAACAACTCTAAATTAATTTTGTCAGTTTCAAAAAAAAAGCAAAGTAAAATACTAATGCAATATTACTAATATTTAATAGTCTTTTTCCGTGATGGATATTGCATTAGTACCTATTTTACTTAGCTTACTTACTTATTACTTGCCTAACATCTTTAAGAAAACGAAATTCTTGTAATTTTTCCCTCAGCTCCTTCCAGAAACTGCTTGTTTGATTATTTCGGTCCTCACATACCATTTTCAGTTTATACATAATTCATTGTTGCTTAGGACCCGATATTGAGACTCCACGTAAGTATACCTACTATCCATCGATCTTTTTAATGAAAATGTATACGAGAAAATGTCGCCAGCAGGATATATTGCACAATTGTTATTAAAGGGAAAATGGTGTAGAAGATTGGTGGTGTTAATCTTATGCAGTTCCAACAGCGTTTGGAGGTAAAACTAAAACGCGACTTGAGCACTTGAACATTAGGGCCGCGGGTAGTCCAACGGTTATCGCGGCCTCGACATAGAGGGCGAAGAAGGAACATGGGTGGTTTTTAGTCAGTAGAAGTCTGACACTCCCTTTCGCTCTGCCCAAGAGCGGGTTTTCTTCTAATTCGATGATTTTACACCCACCAAAAAAAAAAAAAAAAAGCACTTGAACATTAAGTCAATGTTGAAAATTAAATTCTCAAAGCTTAGCATAGCGTTCAAAGACGCTTAGTGTAGGTTAAAACGAGTATCAGTTATTATTTAAATTTTTGCCTGCCTTTATTCGGTAATATAGTATACGTTTTTTCAAAAACGCATTAAGTATTCATAAAAAAACCTCGTCTTTCATTATACTCGTATTACTTTACAGATTACCACTAATTAAAACATCAGCCTCTGTTTGAATTATTATTTAAAGCATTCACAATTTGGGTATTTTCCTGACTTAAAAAATATTTTTTTTTGTCTGTCAGTTAGATTATCAAAAAATATTGGATGCTTGATTTTTGTTTAATTAAATTAATAATAATTGACAAAGATAAGACACGTCAAAGATCATGAGTGGGGGCTTGTTACGTCGCTTTCGGGTAAAAATGTACTGAAATGTGACGTCACATGATTTTTCAAAGCACTGTATCTTCTTCATTTGTAGTTACGTGAAAAAAAAATGTGTCCAATTCCTATTTGTTGGAAATTTATCTGACGGACTAATTAGATTTTTTTTTGTCAAGTACCCAATTATTTAATTAGACTCTGTGCTTGTCTCATAAACGGAATACCTCCCATGTGGTCATTCGCACTGAATAATATGAGTTCCAAGATTTCTTGAAATTCGCTAAGAAAAGCAACTGACGATAATAATTATGTACTTAGTTCCCACTTTTTCCCAGGCCCACAACATTTGCCACAAATGCTTTATACAGGGTTATTTCTAAAACACCGTTAACCTGCAAGACTGTATTACAATACAATCATCATAAACAACAACTTTTGTTCTATGACTTTTTACAAAACATAATACATTTACCAAAAACAAAAGTTCAAGATTTCGTTGTCCTATCGAACACATTTCAACTCTGTATTTTGCTGTACCTACCTACGCCTGTCGCGCACTGTCGTAACTCGCTACGCTACGATTACCCCGCCGTCCTTCCCTCGCCCTCGCCCTCCCTCGCGACCCTCGCTATTGTACTATCGTTTTCTTTTGCTTCGCAGACTTGGTAACATTTAGAGCGTACAATTTAAATATTTTATTTTTGTAAGCAAATCTGATGAACTAAAATATGATGAATTTTTAAAAGTCATAGAACAAAGGTTGTTGATTATGATGTTAGCAACTTAGTCCTGAGAGGTTAACGGTGTTTTACAAATAACCCTGTATACTATGGTAATGAATGACGTATTATATATAGACACGTCATGAACTTACATGGCGGCGCTTCAAAACGGCGAAAATATTATATAACTACTTTGACGCGTAAATAAAGGGAAAGAAAATATGACACCGTACAGCGGGATGCCTGTTGTCTTTATGTTTCGCGCAGGTTTACACACACGATTTAAATTAAGAACAAACGTAGCATCGCGCGAGAATTTGGTGCGTAACTAAGCGCGATGTGGCCAATTGGCTTCATTTCATGTTGTCATTTTTGAGGGCGGACAACGTATCTATAGTTTTACTATATCAGTGATGGTAATATTCTATTAAAACATTAATTCAAACTTAGTGAACGTCAGACAATAATTCACAGAATGTCGTTATTAGGACCTTTGACATCAAAGAACCCGTAAAACATAAGAACCTATTAACTGCACCCGGCTTGGTTGATATCATCTCAAAATATTACACAGCATTTTGAATCTTCACTATAAACTAATAGAGTCAAAAATGGTATGCACGTTTCCCGACAGCTAGAATAAATGGGCTGCCCTCAAATTGAGGTTTCTGTAGTACTTTGTTATAGCAAATACGGGTGAAATGTATACGATTATTTGGGAATCGAAAGTGCTACATAAAGTAGAAGAACTTATAGTTTACCTGCCAGACTGGCCGAATTATTAGGAGAGCATATACATTGAGATAATGCCTTTACGCCTACATATTTGAGTAGGTAAATACCTATAATAATACTAGAATTATAGTATCCCTACCTGCCCCCATCAGAATACCAGCGCTGTGACATCTATTTTTTTAAAGTCGTAGGTAGCACATGTTGAGAGATGAGATAGGTGCAGACTTTTTGCGTCGTATAGGACTTAATAATAAATTTAGTTTATGTTTTAGTTACATTTAATTTTTTGTTCAAATTTTGGTTTTATTAATCTTCAATCTTTTACATGGAACTTAAAACAAAACAGTTGTAATTTCGGTGTCTGCCTGACCCAGTGGGGATTATGACGGACTCTCTCATGACGGACCGACGACGGTGAGCTAGCCCATTACCTACCATCACGTGGCCCACGACACCCGGATCATCTCCCATGACGGCTGGGACGAGAGGTTCTCTCCCTCTCACGTTCCGCCACCTCCTTTGCAAAAGGAGGCGACGGCATTCCCTCCCCGCCCCGGGCCATGACTTGAACCAGAGCCGGGTGAGAGAGGTCATCGCCGCCAATCGCCGCTACGAGAACACGGCAGGGCATCGTCGCCTCCGGCCGATCCTCACAATGGTAGCATTCGGGCTTTTCCTCCCGAAAGATTCGGTACAGGTAGAACCCGAAAGAACCGTGGCCGGTGAGGACCTGCGTCTGACGGAAGTTTAGAGCGACGTGGCGCCTCTCCAGCCACTCCTCAATGAGGAGACTTTCTTTCTTTTGCCATTTTATGGATGCCATTCGGTGACACCCTTAGTTCATCTGTCATTACTGTGCCATGCTAAGTGACCTGCCCAAATCCATTTGAGTTCCGTAACGTGATTTCCATTATCGCAAACCTTTGTCTTCGAATTTCGAAGAAACACTTACGTACTCCGAATAACCGTGCAGAACAAAATGAGCTCTGTTTTTGTTCAATTTCCTACCTAAATTGTAACATTCTTGACTCTCGTATACGCAATTTATAATTGAAACATACATCATTGTCTTACATATTTTTATACACTCCATAAATCTTGTTTCTGAATTTTTTTACCTGAAATTTTATGTTCTTCCCGAGAGAAACGTATAATACGCTTCTGCGTACATTATCATGTATTGTACTGTTTCTCTTGAACCTTTATTTTTTACGACTTTTTCCCATGGGTGTAGGCAGAAACCACAGAACGCCACCTGCTACGATCCTTACATACTCCTTTAGCACGTCCATGTTCATACATCTGGTTATATACACGCACTCCGGTTGCGATTACTACCTCACCAGTAACAAATACTATTTTAACCTTTCACTAACTGGAGAATGTTTTATTTACATATAAATTGAAACTTAGGATGAAAATAACCTATAACAATTCTTTGATGATCAGGAATTCAAAGGTGGTGTTAAATAAGGCCATATCTTACTTTAAGTATTTATCATCAACAGCCTAGCCCTTTCCCACCTATATATTAGGGTCGAATTCAAGTCACCGCATGTAGTTTACTATGCGTATTTTACAAAAAGCCCGAAATCCCAGTAACTGCGTTATTTAGAGATCTACGCTTTGAAATGGGCATCTACAGTACACTCAGAGTTATTATGCCTTATAAATTGGTCTGTAACTTTTTTATTTTGTATTTTTTTTCAAAAGCGCCTTTAACTCAAGTTTAACTTGAGATACTGATACTTTTGATTTAACTTGAGTGCACAAGCGATCAAAGCTAATACACTTCGTTTTTACATTCCCACATATAGAAAACAATCATAAAACGTACAAAAATCACAATAAACGAACGACGACGTAATAAAACTGCATCCATTAACATAAACGTGAATTTCGCTAACAGTATGTCGCTTTGCGGACTCATAAAATGTTCAAATACAGCTTTCCCAAACTGTTATCCCCAAATTCCAACGAGATTGCGGAAATTCATTTTCCTTTAAGACAAAACGAATCAACGTTCCAGCTTATAAACGCTAAGGAACCGCAATAATTTATAGATTATTAAATTCCCGGGAAATTGTGATGGCACTGTTTCTGAAACATCTACTCGTAAATTGATTTATCAAGTCACTGCTATTTATGGTCTTACTCGTTTGTGCCCGTGGCTTCACTCGCGTGGAGGGTGAGAATTATACCATGAGAAAATATGTCTAGTAAATAAAGTATCCTATATAATTAGGGGCATGTATGATTATGCCAAATTATATCGAGGGCGTTCACCCGTTGAAGGCTTGTAACAGACAAAAAGATTTACTTCTAAAAGAACATTGGTATCGACGCTGGAACTTCCGCCTATAGCTTTCCCAGAGTACATTCATATTTTTTTACAATTTTTTCATAAATGATAGCATAATAAATATGTGTTATTCTAATGTATGGGCTATCTTACTGTAAAGATAAATTCGAATCTGTCTAGTCGTTTCATCACAATGGAGTAAAAATTGTATTGACGAATATTTTAACGATAAATTTCAACAACAATAAAAACTATTTTGACATAATACCTAAAAAAACTTAAAAAGTATTTAATTTATTTTAATTATTAATAATATAATTCGTGCAATATATAAAATAAAACACATAAATATAACTTTAAACTAAATATTTAAATACCTTCATAGCAAATAATACGACTATCTTACTGATACTATTTTAAACTAATATTATTTATTTTGTTATTCTATTAAAAAGACGCCTTCATCCTCTCTCCTTTAAAAAATTAAATTTGCTGTGCCCGACAGGGTCCATAATTGATTCTGTTTTAACATACCAACTGTTTTAAGTACACATTATGGAATGCAATAAAGTATTGAGTATTGAGTATTGAGTAAAAAAGATACCCACAGAAATAAAAACATTCCCATCAAAAAAAAATTTTAAAGGTACTGTAAGCCTAATTAGTATAATGTACGTCTGATTAATATTATTCTATGTTGTATTGACTGTATTATGTAGCAACAGGTAGGTAGATGTTAAAGTTTAAAACATTTTTAGTTTTATAGTGAAATATATTACATTGTGAATCTAAATGATAATAATTAAATGTATTATTAATTATCAACTAATTGTAGATGAATATTCGTTTGTTAATAGCCATTATATTAATTTAAGATAGTGTATTCATAATCGAAGTCAATGTTATAACTGACAGTCGTTGCGATAGACAGATATCGCGCAACCGTTGTACAAGAAAGGGTAAATTTTGTGATTAAAGTGCTGTGGAGATATTACTGGATTTTATTCCTGCAACACTTCTGAGGCTGTCCCGATAGCTTCAGAAGTGGGATAAACGAAAAGTATAACTCTTTTCGACTTACGCCTACGAGAAAAACGTAAGTACTTACATTTATTTGTATTGTACCAACAACTTAATAGTTTGATTCGAATTTTATAACGGTGTAAATCAAATATTCACACAACGTAATTACGACGAAAATCGAATTGAGGTTATTTATATCCTGTTTATAGTGATAATTATAACGGGTTGCTAGTTGGTAAAAAAGTTTACTGTAAATAAGAGTATTGAACAAATAAACATACTGTTTCACAATATGATAAATGGAATTACCATTTAACTATTTGGTGCTTGTGTCCACGCTTTGATCCACGCTTTTCGAAAGTAACGCGTGTTGTTTTTTTTATATATACAATCTCGGGGCTTGGGGTACAAAGCAAGTAACACAAATATTTTGGAAGCATTATTTATCGTTGGCCGCGATTGGCAAGGGTACTGGGGTCGATTCTTGCAATCGAAGAGAATAAATGTTTTGTTTTTTCTCCCTGTTTCTGAAATGATTGCGTATTTCGAGATGAACATTATGTGGTGTGCTACGGTGGTAGTAGCAGTACTATGTGATAAAGATCGAGCTTAATCAGGAGTGATTAAGTTACTATTATTACTAAACAACTATACATGTATATAGCTGCATAAACTTAATCTAAGTTATTGATGTTAAAAATAATGGTTTACTAAGCTGTCATCTGTCAGTTTCAGTGCTTGACATGGAGAGAGAGAAGAGTCAAACCCGAGATTATAGGACTCTTAGTTCGGACCCAGGAGTACCCAGGTTTGAGGGTCAGGGTCGGGAAGTGATAGACTTGAGGCGTGAGTCTAGCTACGCAACTTGGCCAAGAGTACCCATGTATGAGGGTCAGGCTAGGAGGACACATTCGGAACAACCAGGGGTATCACGGGTGCGTGATACTGAGGTTGATAATAATTATGACAATATTGACGGAGAGCGTCAAGGACGAAGGGCGCTTCGTCCACAAAGGGTTAAGGAGAGATTTCTTCGTACGCCTTCGAGGTCAAGGCGAAGCCGTTCGTCAAGCGCTGGATCCTATAACCGTGAGGGTACCAGAGAGAGAAGTACGAGTCGACGAGGTAGGAGACCGGAGGACAATAAGGATTCAAGGTCGAGTTCTAGACGTGACAGGAAGAGGAGCCATCATCTTGAGCGAGGAGACGAGGGTGAGCACCAAATGTCATCTACTTCTAAGAAACCTAGGAGTGTAGACTCCACTGAGAATATTTTAGATAAATTTTTGTCAATTTTGCAATCAGTTAAGAGTTCAGATAAGTCGAAGTTGCCTTTCAATACTAATATTGTTCCCGAGTTTGATCCTATGACAAAGGAGCAAACTATTTTGACTTGGTTGACAAAGGTAGAAGAATGTTCAGAAATTTATGGCTGGGAAGATAGAGAAATAATTCACTACGCCCTGCCAAAGTTGACAGGGGTAGCGAAGACTTGGTATCAAAGTTTGCCGACAATGATGTATACGTGGGGTGAGTGGAAAAAGAAGTTGATTGAATCTTTTCCTGTTCGCGAAGACTATGCTGAACTCTTGACTGAAATGCTGGGCAAAAGGGTTAAATATGGAGAGTCACTTGAACATTACTATTATGCCAAAATTAATTTGCTAAATAGGTGTAAGATCTATGGGCGTCAGGCTGTCGATTGCTTGCTATACGGCGTTGAAGATAGGGCTGTTAAAATAGGTGCACAGGCTGCACAATTCGCTGAGCCAGAGCAAGTGCTGAAATATTTCAGAACTGTGAAAATAGGGCATGGTCGGGAAAATCTTGATTCTAGTTTTAAATCTCGAAACGAACGTAAGGGTACAACTCTTTTATCAAAACCAGCGGGTTTGAAAATGACGTGCTACAATTGCGATCAAATTGGTCATCCAAGCTTCCGTTGTGATAAACCTCCAGCTAAGTGCGTCACTTGCGATAAATCGGGTCACTTGTCAATTCACTGCTTTAAAAACAAACGCTTGAATAAAGATCGCGAAAAGGAAACTAGTCTGAATAATAATAAAACCGAAAAACAAGTGTCCCAATTATGTTTATCTAAAGACTTGACTGCTAAGTACATGCTCGAGATCAAAGTCAATAACCATAATTTAGATTGTCATCTAGATTTAGGCAGTCAATGTTCTCTTATACAGCTAACAAAAGCTAGGGAACTCAACTTAGACATTGTAGTACCAGAAGATTTACCTGTCCTTAGGGGTATAGGCGCTAACCTAATCTCTCCAGTAGGTATGACGATTGTTTCCGTCGAAGTTCAAGGCATAAAGGAGACGATAAATTTATATGTAGTAAACGATTTCGTAATCAACCAGTCAGTTCTATTAGGACATTCCTTTACCGAGAAACCAGATATCGTTATTACTAAAACCCCTACCGCTGTGATATTTAACAAAATTCCGAGCGTTAAAATGCGTCTTGCAACTAGCGGCGATGCTGAAATCCCGTCGAATGCTTTACGCGCTGTGCAAGTTTCTACTGATCCTAGCGTAGACGCACGAGTTTATGTTAATGGTTCCTTGCGGGGGCCAGAAGGGAAGGAATACTACCTCCTCCCTGGAGAATATGAGGTAAAAGGTGGGCGTAGCGCGCTACTGATTCACAATGCATCACCCAGTTCAATCACACTTGAGAAAGGAACCCTTTTGACACGAGTACAATATAAGTATGGTGACAATTTGGGAAATATCTTAAACTCGTGCAATGTCACAATCTGCGAATTCCAAAACAATGACGTTTTGAACTGTAACGATGTTCTAAGTGAAGACGATAAATTAAATTTAAAACAACTAATTAATAAATATAGTAACTGCTTTTCAAAGGGACTTGATGATTTGGGGTTCACAGATCTGACAGAGATGGTGATTGAGCTTGAGTATTCAGAACCGGTTGTTTATAGGCCGTATCGTATGTCTTACGCGGACCGCGTTTTGGTAAGAAATATGGTTCAGGAAATGATCGACCACGGTATTGTTAGAGAATCTACCTCATCTTACGCGAGCCCCATTGTCCTCGTACAAAAGAAAACGGGAGATAAACGTTTGTGCGTTGACTACCGTGCCTTGAACCGTAAAACTAAAAAGGAACATTACCCTCTCCCTCGGATTGAGGATCAATTAGATCAACTGTCAGGTAACAAAGTTTTTACGTCACTTGACTTAGCCTCTGGTTATTATCAGATACCAATCGCTGAAGAGTCGCGGCACAAAACCGCTTTTGTGACACCAGACGGCCAATATGAATATAATCGAATGCCGTTTGGTCTGGTAAATGCGCCGTCAGTTTTCCAGCGCACTATCAATAAAATACTTCTCGAGGCTAAGATCAAATATGCGATAGTATATATGGATGACGTCCTTATTCCATCTAAGGACGTTACCGAAGGGTTACAACGATTGGAAGAAGTTTTAATACTTCTTCAAAAGGGTGGTCTAACACTAAAATTAAACAAATGCTACTTTTTTCTTGATAAAATAGACTTTCTCGGTTATGAGGTTAGTTCCGAAGGTATACGACCTGGCCAAAGAAAAACTGAGGCAGTATCTAAATTTCCGACACCCAGGAATCAACATGAATTGAGACAATTTCTTGGGCTATCAGGTTATTTTAGGAGATTTATTATGAATTATGCCATATTAGCGGCCCCATTAACAGATTTATTAAAAAAGGATATTAAATGGGCATGGGACAAAAGTCAAGAATTAGCATTTAACAAAATCAAAGCCTTCCTGGTTGATAGACCCATTCTTGCGCTCTACAATCATAATGCGGAAACTCAATTGCATACTGATGCTAGCAAGGCCGGACTAGCTGGCATCTTATTACAGGCTAACTCATACGGTGTGTTCCAGCCAGTATCGTACTTTAGTCGAAAAACTAACGCAGATGAACAAAAACTTCACTCGTACGATCTAGAGACATTGGCGGTAATTGCGTCACTCAATCGTTTTCGCGTGTATCTCATCGGAATTCCCTTTAAAATACTCACCGACTGCAACGCATTACGGGCAACGTTAATCAAGCGCGATTTGATCCCACGAATAGCCCGGTGGTGGATACAGTTACAAGAATATGACTGTACCATTGAATACCGTTCGGGATTGCGCATGTCTCACGTCGACGCGCTGAGTCGCAATCCAGTCGATGGAAGCGAATCAGAGCCGCCAACGTGTTTTGATGTCTTAACCATCGAAACTTGCGAGCAAGACTGGATTGCTACTGTACAGTCTGCTGACGAAGAGGTCAGGAAGATAAAAGAGACGTTATCGGATCCTGGTTCAGAGCAAGTGATGGATATTCACAAAAACTACAAATTAAAAAACAATAGGGTCTACAGAATAGTCGGGGATGAAATAAAATGGCTGGTACCGAAAGGTGTTCGCTGGCAGATTTTAAAAATGAATCACAATGACGTCGGTCATTGCGGTTATGATAAAACCTTACAGCGGATCCGTAAAAATTACTGGTTTGCCAAAATGCGCAAGTTCGTAAAGAAATACGTTTTATCCTGCCTCGAATGCTCACACCACAAAACACCTGGTGGTAAGCGTGAAGGTGAACTGCACCCTATAGAAAGGCCAAGCGTACCGTTTCATACGGTTCATGCTGACCACTTGGGTCCATTTATAAAGAGTAAAAAGGGCAATTGTTATTTACTCGTTTTGGTCGACGGCTTCACAAAATATGTTATCGTAAAACCGGTTAGAGACACCAAATCAACGACCACGATAAAAGTACTCAAAGACCATATCAGCTACTTTGGTGTCCCAACACGCCTCATCACCGACAGGGGCACCAGCTTCACTAGCGGGGTTTTTAGGGAGTTTGTAATGCTATACGGCATTAAGCACATTATGAATGCCGTGGCAACTCCCAGGGCGAATGGTCAAGTTGAAAGATTCAACAGGACCATATTAGATGCCCTTTCTACTTCAGCCCACGGTAAAGACGAAAAGTCTTGGGACGAACAAATTCTCGATATACAATTAGGTTTAAACACTACGACTCATAAGACGACGCAAAAGACTCCATCAGAGTTACTTTTCGGATTTAACATTAAGTGTAGGAGTGAAAGCATTTTGAGTGAGGTTTTAGACGACACCGTGACTGTAACATCGGCGGAGAAATTAGCAGAGGTAAGGGACGTAGCTGGAAAGAAAATAAGTGAGACTCAGATTAAAGATAGGGAAAGGTTTAACCGTCGTAGGAAACCAGCGAAGAATTATTCAGTAGGAGACTTAGTACGTGTAGAGCGACAGGTTCCTAACGATGGACAATCACAAAAACTGGTTGTCAAATATCAGGGTCCGTACCGGGTAGTAAAAGTACTTCCCCACGATAGATATGTCATCGAAGACACTCCCCTATCGCGCAAAAATAATCGTCGTTACGAAGCCGTCGTAGCAATCGATAAAATGCAGCCCTGGTTAAATTTTAGTAGAAATTTGGAAAGTAGTTGTGAAGAAAGTGGTTCAGATAATGAGTAAAAATAAATCTTATGAAAGCTAAATAAAAGTTATGTTCTTGTTCGTTAAAGTGTTTATTTACTTATACTAATCTAATATAAATTTATTACTATTAAAAATGTACTATGATTAAATAACATTATTTCGATTATATTAGATTAGTGTATCATGTAGTGTGATTAGTGTATATAGCCTCGATCAGCATTTGTGCTTGTTTCGTGTCTAGATGTCAGATTCATGTTGATTTTTGTGTCAGAACATAATATATTATTAATGTTTTTTTTTGTTTGGTTTGGGTTCTATGACCATGAAAATAATTATTTCATTGCCAATTGTACTGTGGTATAATAATACCAGAAATGATTCCTTTCTCAATTCAATCATGTTGTAATTGTAATAAACGTATTAATAATAATAATACTCTGTTTATCCCGATAATAGTAACGTAATTCTTTTCGCGAAGGGACTCGCTTTCACAGGAAGGCCGAGCTGTAAGCCTAATTAGTATAATGTACGTCTGATTAATATTATTCTATGTTGTATTGACTGTTTATGTAGCAACAGGTAGGTAGATGTTAAAGTTTAAAACATTTTTAGTTTTATAAAACCGCACAGCAATTCATATCAAAAACCCGCGATCGAAGGCAAATTTGTTCGACTATTCGTCAATAGATGGCGCTTTAGCTTTAAGATCGATTCCTAGATCGCGGTGTTAAGATTTTCCGCCGATAGTATAAGTACTTTAAGACATCTATTGTTTTTTGTATCATCTTGGAACACTGATATTAAATGTATCAACTGTGTCGAGTCGAAATATAGTATACGGTAACCACTACCAGTACTTTTTTTCAATCAACCCCCAGTTTATAACCCTCACGATACCGAAGGTTATTCATGGTCCTTCCAGCCGGATAGGAGCGTCATAAACATTACGCTCCTCCGAGTTTTTGGGTATCAGCACAGAAACCAGTGGTGGATCGCCACTGAAGTGCTTCCAGCGTCCCCAGCAGAGGGCGCCACTGCAGTTCAAGCAAGTTCTGCGGGGAATCCCGGGGAAGCTGGAGTGAAGTGGCAGAGGAATCCCAGTAGCTGAGCTTCAAAGCTGAGAACGGCGCGCCCCCTGGCGGGCGGTGGCTACAACTACGCATCAGCAGCAAGCAAGCTGCAGACGACTGACGTCGTAAGGAAGGAAGTGAGTGATAGTGCGAGAAAAACGTGAGTACTTTGTGATTTATTTGGTGTCAAGCAAAAGTGAGCTTTATTGTCTAGAAGATTTTAACTTAAGAAAAAATTTGGACTTAGAATAATTTTAATGTGTGCATGTTAGACTTAGTTAGATTTAAGCCAAATTGTGTTCAGACGGGGAACCTATGCCCAATTTTTGGAAGATTTCTAAGTTTCAAACACTTAGAAAAATGTATTGTTTACATTGACTTGTAAAAATTTCGTAATTTTCAAACACTTAGAAATTTTTGTTGTTCATCTGGACTTGTAAAATTTTCGCAACTTTTTTGAACATTCAAAATATTATCTTTGTTAAATTGACTTGCAAAATATTTGATAGGTTTTGGAAGTCGTATTTCTTTAAATTATTTAGACTTGTAATTTCTGAGACTTGGGAATTTTTTCTTGTTTACATCGACTTGTGAATTTTTGTTTCAAAATGTCTTTGCTATCACATGTTAAGGCGCAAGATGATATTTATGCTCGATTGTCAAGAGCTAAAATTAATTTTAAAAAATCGCCAAAAGATAGGATTACGGTACAATATTTAGAAACCAGGTTAGAAAGTATTGAAGAATTGTGGGCACAATTTAGTTTAACACATACGCAAATTATTAAAGATTTTGATAGTAAGGAGTTAAAATCTACACCATACACTGAAAACGAAGTTTATTTTAACACTGAGGAATTATATTTGGATTTAAAATGTGATTTAAAAACCGCATTAAATAAAATAAAGAGTAGTGATGTTCCTCCAGCTATGGGGTCATCTTCAAATTATAATCCAGAGGGAAAAAGCGTAGCTATTAAGTTACCGAGAATAACAATTCCAACATTTTCGGGGAAATATACCGAATGGCCCACTTTCCGAGATTTATTTGTGTCGGCAATCCACAAAAATAGCACTATTGATAAAGTACAAAAATTACATTACTTAAAAAGTTATTTGACTGGGGAAGCCGAGCAGCTCCTCCGTCATATACCAATTTCTGAATCAAATTACGACAGTTGCTGGGCTCAGTTAGAGACTAGGTATAACAACAGAAAATATTTGTCACATTGTATTTTAGTAAGATTGCTCAGTCAAAAAAATATTGTTCAAGAGTCAGCTAGTGCTTTGAAGGAATTAATGGATACAACATCAGACTGCTTAAATGCATTAAAAAATTTGAATATCGATATAACTTCCTGGGATATTATAATAATTCACATAATAACATTAAAACTAGACCCTGACAGTAGAAAGGATTGGGAACTAAAGGTAACAAGTAACACGGATTCAGATGAGCTACCTACATATGGACAGCTCAAGGAATTTTTAACAGGCCGTTATAGGGCACTTGAATTTTTAGGTACTAAGTCAAATAAAAACAATGTTAGTAAGGAAAGGGTATTTCACACAGCAGCCAATACAGCCAAGGTCTGTCCAATGTGTAACAGTAACGATCACAAAATAAAAAATTGCAAGCAATTTGTTATTAAGGATGTGGATATTCGACGTAAGTTTGTTCAGGATCACAATTTATGTTTTAATTGTCTGGGATACAACCACTCTGCTAGGTTGTGTAAGTGTACAGCCTCGTGTCAAATATGTAAGCGTAGACATCACTCCTTGTTGCATCCAAAGGGTGAGCAGGAGTCAGAGGGTGAGAAAGGAGATTTGTCAACGCAAGTACATACCACAGTCGGAGTAGAATCTCAAAATAATGTAGTAGCTTGCTTCTCGAAAGGTGGGGGGAATAGCCAAGTCTTACTAGCCACAGCCCTAGTGAGGGCTGTGTCAAAAAACAGAGGTATGTTTACGATTAGGGCCCTGTTAGATCAAGGCTCGCAAGCGTCTTTTGTTACGGAGTGTACCGTGCAGACTTTAGGGTTACATAAAAAATCAGCTAAGGGTTCAATTACTGGCATAGATGTTCATAACAAATTAGTTTTGAATTCGGTTGTTGAGGTTAAAATTCAATCTAGGATTGATCCGTCATTTGAACTTGTAGTCAAAGCATACGTTCTCAAATCTATAACGTCTTTATTACCGGGTAGGGAAACGTCATATTTAGATTGGGCGCAAGTTGGTGACATCGAACTAGCGGATCCTAGATATCATCAACCGGATAAAGTGGATATGTTGTTAGGGGCAGAAATTTATAGTCAGATCTTGCAAAACGGGTTAAAAAGGGCTCCTGATGGTAGCACTGTAGCTCAGGCTACCTCATTAGGATGGATTTTGTCAGGCACAGTATCCTCTGCTACTCAGAATACATCAAATATTACCGTGATGCATGCCCACCTCGGTGATGACGAAATCTTGAAAAAATTCTGGGAATTAGAAAAGGAACCAAATCAAATTAGGAAACCGATACTTAACGGAGAAGAATCCAGATGTGAAGAAATATTTAAAGCTACAACTGTAAGAGATAGTGACGGTCGTTACGTAGTAAACTTACCATTTAAAGGTCAAGATCCGGGTTGTCAATATGGCGATACAAGGAAGGCAGCAATTAATAGGTTTTATGCATTGGAAGCTAAACTCGCGAAAAACACAGATTTAAAGGCAGAATATGAACAAGTTATAAATGAATATTTGCAACTGGGACACATGAGGCAAATAACCAAAGCAGAAGAACAAAATGAACATTCAGTGTACTTGCCTCACCATGCGGTTATACGGAACGATAAAGACACAACCAAGGTTCGGGTTGTTTTCGATGCTTCCTGCAAGGGAAAAAATGGAATATCGCTCAACGATGACTTAATGATAGGTCCGGGGCTACAACCAGAGTTGCGGCATTTATTGATTAGGTGGAGAACTCACCGCATTTGCCTCATTTCAGACATTATCAAAATGTACCGAATGGTGCGCGTCGCTGACCATCATACCGATTATCAACGTATCGTGTGGAGAGACAACAAACAATCTACACTGAAGGATTATAAGTTACTTACCGTTACTTTTGGTACCTCTTCAGCACCTTTCTTAGCAGTACGATCGATGCAGCAAGTAGCGCACGATGAGGGAGTCAAATATCCACTCGCAGCTGAAAGGGTACTTAAAGACTATTACATGGACGATTTGATGACTGGTTGTGACACGATAGATGAAGGCATGCAAATCTATAATCAGATGAACAAATTATTAGCAAAGGCAGGATTCACTTTACAAAAGTGGTCAAGCAACAGTAGTGAATTACTGGACAAAATAATTGGGGAAAGAAACTGGTTCAACGGACAAGATGGTGTAGAAAAGGAGATAAATATAAAACAAGATGAAATATTTAAAACGTTGGGACTTACCTGGAACCGAACCTGCGACACCTTCCAGTATGCTGTTCAGCGGCCGGCGCTGCAAGAACCTGTAACAAAAAGAAAGATATTATCAGATATAGCAAGACTATTTGACCCTTTGGGATGGGTCGCCCCAGTAATTATTGTAGCAAAAATTCTCATTCAAAAATTGTGGGTTTCTGGGATTGGATGGGATGAGGAAGTTTCATATGATATAAGAAAAGAATGGTTTACTTACCGACAGGAGTTGCAAACTTTAACAAAGTTTTCAATACCTCGATGGTTATCCATGAAGCACGGTGACAAACAGATTGACTTACACGGATTTTGCGACGCGTCAAAATCAGCATATGCTGCGGTAGTGTATGCACGGGTTGTCGATGCTGATGGTGAGATACATGTCACTTTGCTGACGGCAAAAACTAATGTCGCCCCTATAAAGACTGTTTCAGTACCAAGATTGGAGTTGTGCGGGGCTGTCCTCTTAGCAAAACTCTTATCTGAAGCCTCAGAGGTTATGGGAATAATTAAATCAAATTTGTACTACTGGACGGATTCAGAGATCGTATTAGCGTGGTTAAATAGCCATCCGAACAAATGGAAAACATTCGTGGCAAATCGCGTTTCTGAAATTTTGGGTATAAGTGAACCACAACAGTGGAATCATGTTCAGTCTAAAAGCAATCCTGCTGATTGCGCATCACGTGGTCTTTATGCGTCAGAATTTGTAAACTTTAAACTTTGGTTAGAAGGTCCAGGGTTCCTGAAGGATAAAAATATAACATTTAATAAACGTAAAGCTGTATCAACAGACATAGAAGCAATAAGGGTACATGTAGCATCAGAGGATAATTTTATTTGGGATAAGTATTCATCACTTACCAAACTTGTTAGAATAGTAGCATATTTAAGACGTCCTTTAGAATTGAGAAAACCAAAAGCTGAAAGAAATAATCATAAATTTATAACTGCGGAGGAAATGAGATTAGCTTTGGAGACATGCATAAGGATATGTCAGGGTCAAAACTTCGAAGAAGTAATTCTGGATCTGAAAAGGGAAAGACCTAAAAGAAAAGAGTTTAAGTCTTTAAATCTTTACCTCGATTCCGTTAATATCCTGAGGGTGGGTGGTAGATTGGAGCGTTCCGATCTTGCCAGGGATCGAAAAAACCCAATTTTGATTCCGAATAATTCTCATTTCACCAGTCTTCTGGTTGCCAATGCACATAATAGGAATTTTCATGGCGGGCCTCAACTTATGCTTAACTACTTAAGCACAAAATATTATATTCAGGGAGCTAAACGGTTGGTTACTGCGTACGTGCGAAAATGTACAACTTGCTTGCGTTATACAGCCTCTATAAAACCTCAATTGATGGGTCAATTACCACGTGCACGGGTAACACCAACTAGGCCGTTCAAGAACAGCGGGGTAGACTATGCTGGTCCTATCAATTTGAGGACATCAAAGGGTAGGGGTCATCACGCATACAAGGGATACATTTGCCTATTTGTCTGCATGGCGACTAAAGCTGTCCATATCGAGGTCGTTAGCGACCTAACGACAAATGGGTTTCTTGCCGCGTTTAAAAGGTTTGTGGCAAGACGAGGTCACTGCACGGATATATGGAGTGATAACGGTACAAACTTTCAGGGTGCTTCTAGGGAGTTAGATATTTTACTTCGCTCTGAAAATTCAGGTTTAGCTAAAGATATTGCTAAGTCCGTGGCTAGTGAGGGTACCACATGGCATTTTATCCCACCTCATGCTCCGAACTTTGGCGGACTATGGGAGAGTGGAATAAAATCATGCAAAAAGCATTTAAATAGGGTAATAGGATGCTCTACTTTAACCTTTGAAGAAATGGCTACATTATTAAGTCAAGTAGAAGCCTGCTTAAATTCACGCCCCTTGTATAGATTAACCGATTCCAATAATTTTGATGCATTAACACCAGGGCATTTTCTTGTGGGGGAACCAATTGTAAACGCACCTGACCGCAACTATGAAGATGCAAATATTTCTAGCCTGAAGAGGTGGCATTTAGTACAACAGATGACGCAACATTTCTGGCGTCGCTGGTCCAGCGAATATTTGACTACACTTTACCATCGTTATAAATGGACAAAGCAAACTCCGGAACCCAACGTAGGAGATGTAGTGTTAATTAAAGAGGATAATTTACCTCCTTGCCGGTGGCTTCTTGGCAGGGTGGTTGAAAAGCATTCGGGGTTGGACAACCTTACACGAGTAGTCACAATCCGCAGTAAGGGTTCTATGTTTAAAAGGCCAACATCAAAGCTGTGTGTTTTGCCTATTGCCTAAGAATGTTATTAGTAAATTAAGTGATAGTTTTAAGCACAGTTATGTATAATGGTTTAAGTTAGATATACATAAGTCATATTGTAAAGGTTATTCAAACTACTTGATTGCGAATGTTGATTTTAACGTGGGAAGGACATAATGTTAGACAAAATGTCCTTGGTGGGCGGAATGTCTAACCGCACAGCAATTCATATCAAAAACCCGCGATCGAAGGCAAATTTGTTCGACTATTCGTCAATAGATGGCGCTTTAGCTTTAAGATCGATTCCTAGATCGCGGTGTTAAGATTTTCCGCCGATAGTATAAGTACTTTAAGACATCTATTGTTTTTTGTATCATCTTGGAACACTGATATTAAATGTATCAACTGTGTCGAGTCGAAATATAGTATACGGTAACCACTACCAGTACTTTTTTTCAATCAACCCCCAGTTTATAACCCTCACGATACCGAAGGTTATTCAGTGAAATATATTACATTGTGAATCTAAATGATAATAATTAAATGTATTATTAATTATCAACTAATTGTAGATGAATATTCGTTTGTTAATAGCCATTATATTAATTTAAGATAGTGTATTCATAATCGAAGTCAATGTTATAACTGACAGTCGTTGCGATAGACAGATATCGCGCAACCGTTGTACAAGAAAGGGTAAATTTTGTGATTAAAGTGCTGTGGAGATATTACTGGATTTTATTCCTGCAACACTTCTGAGGCTGTCCCGATAGTACTTAGATTATTACATTCCCAGGACATTGTTATACGGCGCAGTTTCTGTAGCATCTAGTCGTAAATCGTATTATCAAGTCGTGGCTATTTATATTTCAATTTGTGGAGACGTCTTTCCATTTCATGCTTAGTGGTGTTGAGTTCTGGACAGAATTTTGAATAATTGAAAATGATGAAGACACTTTTAATCAGAGCTAATGAATAATCGTTTAAAATCAAGATTTGGTTGGTTAATGGCTTCATAAGAATAAAACCTTCTAATTCAAAGTGTTTTAGCTCCATTTTACCTATAGCATGATCATTAATCAGCCTATAATGTAACCACTGCTGAATACAGGCCTGACATAATAGGCTGTAATTCATCACGCGGATTGCGGGTTGGTAGATGTCACACGTCTTCGATTTTTTGTTCTAAGACATGCCGGTTTACTCACGATGTTTTCTTTTACCGTTTTGAGAGCAGTGGTGATGAAATCACACAAAGTACTGCGCCTGTCTGAGTTCGAACCCACGACAACCGTCAAAAGCTTATAGGTGCTTATTGAACTTTTGTTAAATAAAACGATAGTTCGAGAAGTAAACTCTATGTATGTTTGTTAAACTAATTAGCTTTTATAATGTTTTACCAACTTAGTAAATAACACAATTAACATTCTGTGATCTGCCACATATTTTCTCGTGTGTGAATCATAATTACTTAATTACCGTGTAATTAGGAAAAGCGAAATACACACAAACCGCTATTCCGTAATAACTGTACGTCTCCAAATATAAGGGACTGAGTGTTCAAAGGAATCAAACAATTTTAATTGTTTGTGTTGAATTTTTTAACCTAACTTCATTATCACACTAATCACACTTATATTATAAAGGCGAAAGTGTGTATGTTTGTTACTTCTACACGCAAAAACTACTACTGCACACCCCGCCCTGCTACTTCTGTTTATAACCTGGATTAACACATAGGAAATTTTTATCACGATTTTATCTTCCCGTGGGATATTTTTCGAGTTGTAGGCGCTGTCAACAGCTAGTAAACAATAAATGTTAAACTAAAACTTTCTGGTTCTTTGCAGGGTAGGTAAGAACCGCAGTATAGGTTCCATAGAAGGTAGAAAAACCATTAGGTTTTGCTTATTTATCGTGTGGTTAGTTGACCAACCTGGTGTCAGAGTTTTTATAACGCCCCTGGACCTCTTTTTTTTTTTTTTTGGTGGGTGTAAAATCATCGAATAACCCCTCCCGCTCTTGGGCAGAGCGAAAGGGAGTGTCAGACTTCTACTGACCAAAAACCACCCATGTTCCTTCTTCGCCCTCTATGTCGAGGCCGCGATAACCGTTGGACTACCCGCGGCCCCGACAGGCGTCGGCCCTTTCGGGCCCCTCCCATGTTGCTGACATCTCTTTGAGGCGCGCGTGGAACACGAACGCGCCGTCGACACGGCCTGTTTTCGTCGTGAGACGGACGGACGGCGAGTTAGCCCATCACTCACCGTCCACAGGCCCGCGTCTACGGTGGCCGGAAGTCATCGCGGGACCCCCGACGCCCGGAGCGCCTCCCGCGGCGGCTGGGACGAGAGGTTCTCTCCCTCTCGCGTTCCGCCACCTCCTTCGCTAGCATCACTGCTAAGCAGAAGGAGGCGACGGCGTCCCATTGCTCACCGCCCCGGACCATGGCTTGCACCAGGGCCGGGCGCGAGAGGTCACCGCCGCCGATCGCCGCTATAATACGAGAACACGGCGGGGCTCCGCCCAAGCGGGGCACACCTCCACTGTGTGCTCCACCGTGTCCTCCGGCCGATCCTCACAATGGTGGCATCCGGGCGTTTCCTCCCGCCTGATTCGGTGCAGGTACCTCCCGAAACAACCGTGTCCGGTGAGGACCTGCGTCAGACGAAAGGTGAGGGCGCCGTGGCGCCTCTCAAGCCACTCCTCAAAGAGGGGACTTACCGCCACTATCGTGGCGTGCCCGCCCCTGGACCTCTGACTTGGCATAACATGCTGTCTAGAAATATCTCTCAAACACGCTGGTTTCCTCACGATGTTTTTCTGCACCGGAGCAAGTGATAATTAAACAATACATACCTACATGCATCCAAATAACCAAAGGCGCGTGTCTTTTTTTTTGGATGGGAAATTTTCAAATAAGGGGTTATTTAATGATTTCCCACCCCAAAAACTTTCGCTCTGCCAGCGAAGGGGAGTGTCAGACTTCAACTGACTAAAAACCACCCATGTTCCTTCTTAGCCGTTTATGTCGAGGCCGCGGTATCTTTTACAATATCTTGGTTGTCAATGTCTTCAAAATCAAAAATCAAAATCAAAAGTCATTTATTCAAATTAGGCTGATAATCAGCACTTTTCGAACGTCAAAATTTACTTTACTCTACTTATTTACAAGAGACAGTCCCCCAAAACGCCCACCCTTCGGCACTTCCTAGTGTTTAGCTGGAAAGAAGAAGTGACGGAACAAACTCCCCAGCAACACATTCTGTCTGTTATGTTGGTTAGAAGAACCAGACTCGATACAAT
The DNA here is from genome assembly GCA_932274075.1 of Diarsia rubi. Classification (NCBI taxonomy): domain Eukaryota; kingdom Metazoa; phylum Arthropoda; class Insecta; order Lepidoptera; family Noctuidae; genus Diarsia; species Diarsia rubi. The sequence continues at coordinate 17,410,742 of OW026417.1, read as the reverse complement.
AGTAAGGTGTAAGTTCATTTTAGAGTTACTACAGACACAAATCAATAATAAAAAATTATATAATTATAAACAATGTAAAAATAAAAAAGTACATAACATATATTATTAATTAACAAAATTTTGTAATGTAGGTAAGGCACAAATGTTGATATCAGTGCTGTAACTATTCGTACCAAAAGGCGTCTGGATGATTAAAAACCACTGTAAAAGAGAGTAATTCTTTCTTTCTTTTCTTTTTTTTAAAAAACGTTGTCCCCACACTAGGAATTTCTCCTGTATCGTAGGGGCGTTCACAAACATACAATAAATGGAAGAGAAAAAATAAATATTAAAATTGAGAATAGTTAGAGACATCCACAACTTTGTACCGGCTAAGAGTTACCAGGGAAGCCGCATGCGCAGAAGCTAAAGCCAAACTTTTTTATCTTCGACGTGGTCCTTGATTTTATAATATGCTTTTTGAATAAGGACACGTTTAATGTAGTTTTTAAACTTTCCATCGGTCAGTTCTATAACTGACTTAGGCAACTTGTTATAAAAGCGTATACTGTTTATAAGAAAAGACTTGCTAGTTTACGTTAATCTGAATTTGGGTATTACTATTTCGTGTTTACTGCGAGTATTTAAATTATGAAAATCGCTTCTAGTTTTGAAAAGCCCTCGGTTTTTGCGGACATACAAAATACACTCTAAGATATAAAGTGAAGGCAGAGTCAGGATATCAATCTCTTTAAATTTTTCTCTGAGAGACTCGCGAGGGCCCATCTTATAGATCGCACGGACTGCCCTCTTCTGTAAAATGAAAATTGAATCAACGTCCGCTGCCGATCCCCACAGCAGAATGCCGTAGGACATAATACTGTGGAAATAAGCATAGTATACTAACCTAGCTGTGGCTACATCAGTTAACTGCCTTATTTTCCTTACTGCATATGCAGCTGAGCTTAACCTACCCGAAAGAGTTCTTATGTGTGCGCCCCACTGCAATTTTGAATCGATAGTAATCCCTAAGAATACCGTTTCCGCTATAACTCCCAAGTTTTTTGCCGTCAAGAGTCAAATTTAGGTCACGTTGTGGGTTCGTCTTGGGTTCGAACTCGAATATCTACACTAAAAATAATAATATCATAAAGAGGAAAGATTTGTTTGTTTGTTTGTAACGAATTGGCTCCGAAACTACTGGACCGATTTGAAAACTTATTTTACCGTTAGAAAGCTACACTATCCCCGAGTGACATAGGCTATATTTTATCCCTGTATTCCAACGGGAACGGGAACTACGCGGGTGAAACCGCGTGAGTTACCTATATAGAAATGTTTTTATTATATTCCGGGTCTAATATTTTTTTAATGTTTTACATGTGACTGTGTCTAAACACTTTGCCCGAAATGGTACCCACCATTTCGGGCAAAGTGTTTAAATCTTCAGGTTTTTGGGCTTTTCCATCAGGATTTTTTCAGGAGCAACACTTAAAAGACAATAACCGAAACTCGAACCAAGAATTCTCGAGTTTCAAAATCAAATTGTTATAATAATTATTTTCATAATTTTTTACGACATTATGCGGTTGGGATTTGATTTATGAAGAAGGAATTTAATTTAAAGTATAAAAGTATGAATATTGTTTTACTCCCTATACATGGCGTTCACACAACCAATTCAAAAGCCGTTCTGTTAGATATGTCAGTTGATTTTGACAGTTCAACTGATTTCCTAATACCTACTTGCCTGGTTTTGAGGTTATTTTCGATTTTTTAAAATCTCCGAAACTCAGATTTAGTTTACAAAAAAAAGTAGTCCAAAAAAGGGTCCAATCTATTTTCATTTCATAATTTAATATTCAAATGAACCCCCCCGCCTGCTTCCAAGTTTTGTTTAATTTAAAATGTGCTTGTTTTTTGCTTTTCAGTCTTTTCAGTCGGGTTTTTTAGTTTTTTAACTACTTTTTTTATTTCTAACTTTTTAGTTCTTTAGTGTTCGCAAATGATTTAACTTTTGTGTTTGTTTATAGAATTTGTGACTTTGAATTTATTTTAAACATATATAACTTTGAAATTATTTTGTCTAACTATAAGGAGATCAAAAGCGTGACGTTATGCTAATAAATGACAGAAAATAAAAAAGCTTTAAAAAACATCAAAAACTCTTCAACTTGAAAGTTAACGTCGAACCCAAACACGAAGGGTGTTCCACAAGCATCAACACAATAGAAAACTTTATAAACTGCCAATCACGTGAAACTTCGATTCCCCAAGTATTTGATGTAGAGGCTGAGGTTTTACCCAAAATGTCAGAACTGCCAAAATTACCATAAACTTCGATAAAATAGGAGAATATAACGCGAATGTTAGGCGGTTAAAATGTATTTTATTTACTTGTGAACATTTATTAACGACTTGGCCACGGGCTACTTGCTCAAAAAGCACGCGTCCGGCAGCGAGTGCGAAGAAAATAAATCTAGCAAGGTTAGAGCCATGTGTCACTGCGATTTGACATCATGTCCATTTTAACTCTCCCTTGGATAGCACCCTTGCAATACTGAATGGTCTACTGTCATCGACTAAGGGGTGTGATTTATTTTGCGAGATGGGTATTTCGCGGATGTTTAGGTTTTTGGAAACGCTTTTAAGGGTTCCGTAGTCAACAAGAAACCCTTATAGTTTCGCCATGACATGACCATGTCCTCCCGTCCGTACTATAGCTCAAACACTCTTAGTACTAGAAATTTGTAATTTGGCATGAATATACAATAATGTTACGCCGACAAAGTAAAATAAAATTTTAATTTGGTTTTTAGGGTATCTCCAGTACACATTAATCATCTGCCTAGCCTTTTCCCAACTATATTGGGGTCGGCTTCCAGTACACATTAATGTGGGGATTTAAAAAATATTGCGAGTGTGCCCAAACTCTTTTTCTATTATGGGGTTTGTTTGTGAAATACTAAGCAAATTTTTGTTAGACTTAACTGTATTTGGAAATTAAAAGGAAAACGATCGCGGCTAAGTAAGCTTTACTATTTTACGAGTAATAATCGACCAACTTATAAAATGTAACTGTATAAAATATTTTCATATACATAATGTATGGGAGCGCAGTTCTTAAAACTGCAAATGTAAGTTTGTTTTATTTTTACAATAAAAATCATCGTTCAGAGGGTGGTTAATCAGTTATGTAATATGATATAATTTTGATGGGCAACTACGGAACATTGTGCATGGTCCGAAATGCACTTGTTTACAATGACCTTTTCCTTTTTCCTTTAACTGTGTTCTAGCTTGGATTTACGTCTGGTATACTGTAGATGTTTTCTCAAATAAATAAATATTATAATATACAAAGCGACAGTTCTAGTAAGTAAGAAATAAGTAAGTAGCAAGCAAGAAGAGAAGCACGTCAATACACACATGTGACCCTCAACGCAGTCGTTACGCCAGAGGTCGTGAATATGGCGTTAGATGCTCAAAAGTTATTTCTTTACTTGTAAACATTTGCTGGAGCTGCAATCCATCAAACGGAAGGACGATTTATAATAAAACATCGTCCATCAGCTTGTCTTTCAAAGATGAAACCAATAAAGGCTGCTTTATGGTTGCTTGTAGTTTATCTACACTAATATTATAAAGAGGAAAGATTTGTTTGTTTGTTTGTAACGAATAGGCCCCGAAAGTTCAGGACCGATTTGAAAAATTCTTTCACCGTTGGGAAGCTACACTATCCCTGAGTAACATAGGCTACTTTTGATCTCTGTATTCCCAAGGGAACGGGAACTACGCGGGTGAAACCGCGTGACGTCCGCTAGTTTCATATATTCCGATGAAGTGGCGGACAGAAATCTTGGACATTTTGGATATAATTAAACAAATATGCAATTGATGTATGGTTGTTTTTGTAAGAGTTCATTTACAGAGACGCGGTGCGTTGTTGGCGCTTTCCATTAAAAAATATGTTGATGTGTGAGACCGTTTACGGAGAAGTGATTTTTCATGATATGCAGTGTTGCCCGCAAATGGGCGCAGATGGTCACAGATAGTGCGTGCGTAGTTTAGACCTGACAAACATTCAATTTACTTTTTGTATGTATGGTTTGGAGTAAATAGAAATAATCTGCCATATTAACTAAATATAGCAAGATATACACACATCAAAAGTGTCTAGGGATCAACATATATTTTTGCAATAACTTTTCTCCTGATTGATATTAATTAAAATTTTCTTTAAGGATTCATCAAATAAAGTGTTTTCGTTTGTCACAGTAACGATAAACCAAGTCACCTTTGCATTAATAAAGAAATTTGTCATTTTTCTAATAAAGGGATTTTTGACATTTGAACCACTAACATTAAAGTTCGAAAAAAAGACTGAAATAACAGTTTTCTTTAAAATTTTATTGGGTAACTTAAACAATTAATAATCCGTGTTTCTACCGCGAACACTAACAACACAAGAACATCGGTTTGGCATACTCAAAATAAGTTCATCCAAATCACGCTGTGGAATGGCCGCCCATGTTCGTTGCAACAACAAAAAAAGGTCTTCTTGCGACTGGATACCCTCCATATTCGGCAGAGCTCTTCTCTGTAGCATATCCCATGCATGCTCAATCGGGTTCAAGTCTGGCGACTGAGCAGGCCAGGGCAGGACATTGATGTTAGCTGCGGCGAGAGTCTGTCTTACAACTCTTGCGGTGTGCGGTCGTGCATTATCATGCATTAACTGAAATAAGGGACCGATTTGCACTTGTAGAGGAACGATGACGTCTGATAGAATCGTCTCAGCATAAATTTGAGCGTTGAGGTTGCCTCTGATCCAAATCAACTCAGTTCTTCCGCCGATCCAAATACCCGCCCATACCATGATGGTTCCACCACTATAAGGATGGACTTCCTGGCAGGATTTTAATCGCTGTTGGCGTCCAGGGGTTCTCCAGTGTCGTATACGTCTTGTATCCGGTCTCATACCAAAACGAGACTCATCAGAAAAGCACACGAAACGCCATTGTTCTTCTGCCCAATTTCTGTGTTCAAGAGCCCATTGATATCGAATCCTACGATTGTGCATTGCTATAGGTGGTACCCGTAGCGGTCTTCGGGAATGAAGGTTCACTTCATGCAAGCGGTTTCTGACTGTTTGGTCGCTAATTAAGTTCCCTGAAGAGTGATGAAGCCTCACGGCTAACATCATGGCGGTTATTGTTGGAGCTCTTCGAGTTAAGATTTGAATGTATCGGTCTTGTCTCCGTGTGGTGCAGCGATACCGTCCTCCATGGCGCTCAGCCACGGTACCAGTGCTTCGGTAACGTGTCCAAAGTCGACTGATAACACTCTGACTTGTATTCAGAGCTAAAGCCACAGTACGTTGCCGGGAACCAGCTTCTATCATTCCCACGGCTCTGAGCATTTCTTCCCTGCTTAAATGACGTCGCCGCTCCATAATAACGTTGGTTTTAATCAGTAGTAGGGAAACAGTAGCACTAATAATGTCTTCAATGCGTTGTATGTTTAGGAAAATATTGACAGCTGATTTTCATCTTTTACTCGAATTTGATTCACAGTTCCTGATTCAAATTATGAAATGCACCAAAAAGGATCCATATAAATTTATAAAATCATAAATTTATTACAAAGCCACATCTCAATCTCAAGAAATCCGCATAAAAATGCTTGATCCCTAGACACTTTTGATGTGTGTAGTTCTTTACATCCCATATGTCCCCGCCTGCACCCTTTCTGTTCTTCTGCTATTATGTTATGATGTTCTATATGTTTATTTATTATGGAAATAATTGCTGATGTTAAAATCTTGTATATTGCATGTAATCGGTCTATATTGGGAAGGTTGTGGTGAGTATTGGGTTTTTGGGAGCATGTAAGTTATTCCGGTGGCAATAAATTCCGGAATGTGTTGTTGTCCTAAAATGATTTCTGTAAAATTTTTTGCTAAAATTTTGTGAAGTGATTCTAATTTTTTATACCAATAATTATGTATTTTATCTATTCCAGGGGATTTCCAATTGTGTAGTCGCATTGTCACACTAGTAATGTCAGATTCAGATAACTCTATGAATTCCATTTCTTCAAGTGAACTCCATTTAGTTTCTTCTTCTTGAATCCATTCAGATGTTTCCCTATGATATACTTGTTCTTGCCATATGCCCGCCCAAAAAGTTTCTAATTGTTTCTTTGTTGGTAGTTGTATGTTGTTTTCTGTTGTCACTATGTCAGTGTCTGTTTGTGGTTGCTGTAATTTTCTGTAAAAGTTCTTTTCGTTGGTAGCGAACAAAGCGTTGTTACTTTTACGTTCTTGTGCTTTCTTATATCTTCTCAATCTGTGGACTTTTACGGCTAATTTCTGTTTTACTGTATCTAAAAATTCTTCTGTGGTGCTATTAAGGGGTTCGTGTTTAGTATGAACAGCCAGATTTTTGAAAATTATTTCTACTCTTTTGACTACTTTGTTTGATCTATTGTTGTTTATATATTGAGTTAATCTACCGCAGTCTGCTCTAAGCTTTTCTATATCTTTTTCAAGTCTCTGCTGCCATGCTGGTTTGTTAGCATTTTGCTGTCTTGCATTGCCTCTAGGTTCTGTTATTTTAAAATTGAGTTCTTCGGAAATAACGAATGCTGTGCAGTATATCAGAGTATGGACGTCTATGAGTTTAGTTTCTTCGCTAATGTACTGAGTGAGGATATTTTGATTAAATAAATGAATGAGCTGAGCAAGTTTTGGTGTGTACCTAAGTTTGGGAAGTTTTAGTCGTGATGCGGGGTCCATCCCAGAATATTGAGTGAGAGCTGTTTTTAACTTATCGTTTAATGCTTGGATACGTGTATTTGTGGGCGAGTTTTGATCTGTGTTTTCAAGAACCTCAATGTCATTTTCTAGCATTATGGTTACATTCTCGGTTTGTGTGGATGTATGCGTAATTTGTGAATATGCATATGACTGATAGTATGATTGAGATTGTGTGTATGGTTCTGATTGAGCGTAAGATTGTGGTTGTTCTTGTTGAGTGTCCTCGCTTGTGTTTTGAGTTGCTGCGATAGTGTTAGTGGCTTCATCATTTACTGATTCTAGGTGTAACTGTGTGCGTACTTCTACTCTTAACCTATCTATTTCTTCAAGTGTCAAAAGTTTATTCCTAACGATTGTTCTCCTTTGATCCGAGATCCTTTGTTCAGAAACGGTAATCTCTGGATATCGGCATGTAAAAAGTTCATGCAGTTGTTTTCTGTATGTGGTCATATCTGTCTCTAATTTAGTGATGTGTAGGTAAGTTCGCATGATAAATGTGTTTACTTCTTTGCTCCATTTCATGCGAACTCTTGCTTTTCCAGCCTTGGTGGACGCGGGTAAAAAGGTAGATACCCCCCGCGCAGCATTCAAGGTCGGAGTGGGTGAAACTGTATCTAAGCTAATAATGGGGGGTGATGAAATTGTAGGTGACGATGGTAGGGATGGTGATGATCGCCTAGAAGGTGTGTATGAAACTGTACTTGGACTGTACGGTTCTACAGGGGTGTCTGTCCTGTCCGTCGGTCTGTCACCATCGTCAATGATTTCGGCTGTAGTATCTTTGTCGGTGGGAGCCCGCCTGTTCAACTCCTCACCGCTGACGGTTCGCATGCTGTGGCACCCAGCGTCAGCTCCAGATGCGCCCCGACGATCGCCCCCGAGTAGCGGTCCTATACGTTTACTTTTAGATCGTGTCTCCATTTTTTTTTTATGGGTTTCCAGAGCCACGTTTTAGCCACGTCAGTAATTTCTCATTCGTGTGTCCGCCCCCACGTGATTAGATGGTCAATCAGGACGTGTGGTTGTTTAGGGGGCTGTCCGCCCCCCACGTGATTAGATTTATTATTATTATTATTTCCTTTATTCATTTTATAACATATTAAATACATTTTTAAATATTAATTACAAAAAGGTATATAAAAAACATTTAAAAATATAAAAAATAGTGGTCCACTAGTATTGGGAACAGAGTCCGAACTACCGGTGGTCAGGGCTCTTGAGAGAGGAACCTCCTGACAATGCGCGCCGTGTCCAGATGTACTGCCTTCTGAATCAAGCCCTTGATCCAGCTACCAAGCGAGAGCCTCCTTAGATGTTCGTCGAGGCTCTTGGCTATTAAGCCATTGGCAGACACGACTATCGGCACAATGACTGCTGTATTCACGTGCCACATGTCGACAACCTCGTGAGCCAGATTCAGATACTTGAATTGCTTATCTTTCTCTGCTTTCACGAGGTTCTCGTCATGCGGGACTGTTATATCAACAATCATTGCGCGACGCTCCGATCGATCTATCACCACAATGTCAGGCTTATTGGCAACAATAGTCCTGTCAGTGACGATAGGTCGATCCCAATACAACGAAATATTACCATTATCGAGAACTGGGTCGGGCGCATACCTATAGTATGGCACTTCTGTTTCCACAAGGTTGTATTTCAAAGCAAGTTGCTGGTGGTTATTCCTGGCAACGAGGTTGTGTCTATGCAAATATTCTCCATTAGCCAGACGAGAACACCCAGAAATAATGTGACGGATCGATTCTCCAGGACGGTGGCATGCCCGACATATGTCAACCGTGCCATCCTTCACAATGTATTTCCGGTAGTTGTTCGTCATCATAACTTCGTCCATTATTGCACAGACAAAACCTTCGGTTTCCCCGAAAAGGTCACCGAAACGCAGCCAGGATACAGACGTTAAGAAGTCTACATCGGGCCCATGTAGGGCCCGGTAAAAGCGTCCGTGCAGCTCCTTGCTCTGCCATACCTCCTTGCGGTCATAAGTGTCTAATACTTTAGGTTTGCGCCAGTTCTCGTTAGCCAAGGAGACTCGAACCCCCTCTCTTCTGACTGCGAATATGAACAATCTGCACATCACATTTTATGGGAGTGTAGTCTTTGGCAGAATGAACGCAATATTATGTTGGATAGTGTACAGGTTACATCCGGAGTTATTTACTATACGGACCTTGTAGAAACTAGAACAAATTTCCGTGCGTTCAAGCATTTTTGTCATACCTATTATTGGAATCAGATATAACAGCTCACAACTTAGGACCCAGTAATATTAATGACAACAATATCCGTGGTGCTAGGCAACTGGGCTTATCCCAGTTGTATGCGTCCCTGTGTGCCTATTGGCCTTGTTCTTTTCTGTCTCCTGCTGATATGGAGGGAAGTGGAAATTTCTGCTTTTCCTACTCCTCCGCTATTCTTTTCTGATTAATTTCGTTGCGGGATCCAAGACAGTCAAATCATTTCTCTGGGACTTCGTCGAGCTTCATTGTCTCGGCGCTTTTCTTGTGGTCGCCACTGTTACAGTGGTTTGGGAATAGTGAGGCGGGCTTGTCCCATAAAAAAAAAAAAAAAAAAAGCCAAGGAGAGCGGGGTAAGGCCCTTGTCCACTGAGACCACATCTCGGTGCATCCCCACGTCGGCTTCTAGGAAGTATTCCCTGACACTGCATACCTCACGGTTGTGTAGGGTCTTAGCATTTAAGAAACCACGACCCCCACACTTCCGTGGGATATACAATCTCATCACCGAAGAACGTGGGTGATGCATCCGATTTGCAGTCAATAGCGAGCGGACCCTCCTATCTAGGGCATCAAGTTCTGTCTGAGTCCATTTGAGTATGCCGGAAGAATGCATCAAAACCGGCATGACCCAACTGTTGAAGGCGCGCACCTTGTTTCCACCTGACAAAAGACTGCTCAGCACCTTGTTCAGGCGAAATTTTATTATTATTATTATTAATAGATCTCTTTTTTTTTTGGCGGGTGGAAAATCATCAAATAACCCCTCCCGCTCTTGGGCAGAGCGAAAGGGAGCGTCAGACTTCTACTGACTAAAAACTACATAGCACGGTGTTTTTACCATCGCAAACTCTACTTCAATTTAATGTTGCTCATTTCAAACAGCTGTCAAAGAATTACAATTGGCCTTGTTAGTATCATTCTTCTAAATAATACTTAAACCTTAATTTTATTGAGGTTCGTCATAACCACTCCCAAACCTTTTACACAAATAACAAATAAGAACCCCTATCCGTAAGAGTCCTAACGCAGACCACTAACGAGTATTATACTAATGACCCGATTGCTTTATTTATACAGGTCGACGAGACGCGGTTAATGAAAATACATCCGAGGCATCCCGCGTAAATAGACATTGTCTATTTACACGGGATGCCTCTTTCGTAAAAAGGTTCGTGTGTGGGAAAAGGCTGTAAATTTTCTGATTTTCAATCCAATTTTGACGATTGGCTCAAAACGGTGAAATAAATCCGCCAACTACGTGATCGTGCTGTGTAAGTTAGTGTCAAAAAAGAGTTTTTTATTAAAATGCGTGAGATGTATAAAAAAAAGCTTATAATGTAATATACCTATTTTGATTCTAATTCGAAGACATGATACATCTGCCAACCCAAACTGGGACCGCGTTTTGGAATAAAGCCCATTGCTTTTCAAAAAGTTTAATGACGAGGCATGACAATCACCCTTTTCCCATCAGATTAAAGTTTTTTTTTTAAACGATAGTAGATGTACAAAGAAGTCTTCGTTCGAATTTTTTGCTTAACTAAAAACCACATTCTGCTACGTGTTATTAAATAGACTTCATATCCTGATCAGTGAAATACGGTGGAACGCTTACTGTGGTCAAAATGGTAGAAAGATGGCCAATAACACCCAATGGGGGTCGGACTGGGTCAAAAAAATATGATTCTAATTAGTCCGTCAGTTAGATTATCGAAAAATATTGGATACGTGTTTTTTGTTTTATCAAATTAATAAAAATTGACGAAGATAAGACGCGTCAAAGATCGTGAGTGGGGGGTTGTGACGTCATTTGTTGGTGAAAAATGTACTACCATGTGACGTTTTCGACGAATTCACGAGTTTTCGAAGCATTGTATCGTCTTCATTTTTTGTTTATGTGAAAAAAGAAAAAATACGTGTCCAATATTTTTTGAAAATCTATCTGACGGACTAATTATTATTTTTTTGTCTGATCCCCTATTGTTGTTTACACTTATTTTGAAAAGTAAAAGACATCCTCTAGTCATGAAGGTTAAGAACTGCGTCATGGCTGCGTATTATCATAAACAGGTCGTTACACAGTCCATTCGGCAACAGTGGAAGCAAACTGAATTGTTTACGCCGGAACAATGAGGTTCCATCACAGCTTTGAGGAGTTACTTTGACTCAGAGCTCTTTTAAAATTTCATATACCTATTTCTTACTGCCGCACTCAGAGAGCATTAGTGATTACTCAGGCCATCACTTAGTAAAGGTGTCAAAACCTTTTGTCATACAAAAGTATGTCAAATCGTTACTAACTGCCGCACTCAGAGAGCTTTAATGATTACTTAGGCCATCACTTAGTAAAGGTTTTGACAGTTTTCTCATACAAAAGTATGTCAAACCTTTACTAACTGACGGCTTAAGTAATCATTAAATATATCTGAGTACAATTGCAATTGGCAATTGAGTTTGACCGTAAAATGAGATTTTTGACCCCAAAAAAAAAGTCGTTTCCCAGCAAAAAAATTTGTGTAGGGGTACTTAGGATTTAGAGAATGCTTGGTTGATGTATGTGTGAAGGGTTAATTTACACCCTGTATAGTAAGTAGATCATGCCGAACCAGAAATTAGAAGTAGAAAGAAATTAAACTGAATTTTTAAATTAATAATAAAGAGTTTTATTGGCGGCTGCTTCTTCTGATTGACCTTCTGAACTTATGGCTTATTGGCTGACAAGTCATATGTCTGGGAGTACGTATGATTTTCCGACAATCTCCAATTATTTACAGTTCATGGGTGTTCACATAAGTTTTTATTACGGAAAAACAGTATCAAGAAACAAATCAGCGGCTTAATTTAGGAACCTGCGAACTTATGGTACAATTTATTTTGGTACATACAATAGTAACGACATTCTCTTGCCATGGTTCTCATGACGACAAATCATGGAAATAGCACACTTGACCCTCTGTTCAGGTCATGCCAGTCACAAGTAAATTACAACGAACCATGGCTTGAATGAAATTTAAGTTCTATGTCCGTGGTTCATTCGTTTACTCATCGACCAAGCACACATCACATATAGCGTTTTCCGCACCAAAAGTCTGAAATGTTTAATATAATCCTACGCAAAAGTTTATTCGAATCGAATGAAATGTTAGCGCGTTGCTGTCCAAAATGTACTATGAGCGCTTTGAAACCAAAAAGTTTAGCCCAAAAAGGCTGATTGTCAAGCAAACACTCCAGTGTTGACTGGGGGAATTTAAAACTAGGCTTTGTGAAACCCTGTTGGAGAGATGAAAATGTTTTATATTTATAGCATTATATTTACACAACATAGGTTTGCTGATTACTCAGAATATAGATACATCTACAAGCAATGTATACGACCATACAAATATGTTTTTTAACCGATACCAAACCGATACGAAACGAATCGCACCAAAAGGAGGAGGTTTTCAATTCGTCGTTTATATGTATGTTCCCCAATTACTCGAAGATGGCTGGACTGATTTCGATATTTTTGTTTTGTTTGAAAGGGTATACTTTCCAGGTGGTCCCATGATAATCATGTCAGGATCTGATGATGGGATCCTACAGAAATATAGAGAACTCTCCAAATTTTATATGCACACTTAAAGTGTTTTGAGTAGTTTGAGTAGTTTTTGAAAGAGTACCTTCTCGGAGTGATCCCATTTCACTTTGATGAAGATCTCATGAAGAACTTCGGAGATAAGCAACGCAACTCCTCAATAAATGATAGCAAATGGACTGGGATTGCTGAAATCTCATGTCTGTCTATTGTTTACACCAGTTCATAACATAACATCAAGATTGTACGCTTTGAAGGGGTAAGCAAATGTGAACCACTAAAAAGCTTCTGAAGTCGGTGTCTTTTGTGTTTGATTTAATTTTTTGCCACCGACTTCAGAAACTGATTTTTGGTCTAAAGTTTATGTTTCACTTTTTTGTGTTTTATTTTTTGTTAATAAGTTTTTTCAGTAACTATTTAATGGAACTCTAGGTCCGTCGTGAACAACCTATGTGCTGCAATATACCCTCTACTCGTAGAACTTAATGACGCAAATGACAAAGCTGTCAACGTTGCTACTGTTAGGTTCCAATGTGAAAAATAACTATAACATGCGATTTATCGCGAATAACATTTTAATTTATTTATTTTTGTAACGATAATTTTTGTTAGCAACACTGAATGAGTTGGTTGGGATGATGATTTTTTGGAATCTATGAAGATAGAAATGGCGGGCTACGGATTTTAAAAACAATGTATTGGTTAAACTGGATTTGTAAAGATCTTGGCTAAAGTAATATATTGTTGATTATTATAGTAGTCGTCTAAAACCAGAATATTTTATAAAACAATAGAATAAACACTTATACTGAACAGCAGCAGTTTTATTACAATTCAGAAGTGGTAAGTACACGCCTATGTATAATGTAGAGTAGACGTACATAATCCATGATTTGCTTTTATTACACGTATTGTATCCCATAGATATTGAATTATGATTTTGTTTGAGTTGTAATAATCAAATACCTTTAAAATTACATGATTTAGCAATAATTAAATAGGCCAGAACAAGAAAATTATACCTGAATGTTTTTTTTTTTTTTTTTTTTAATGAATTTTTAAATCTTATTTCTTGTACGGGATAACTCGGAACAAATGTTTTATTTTTGAGTTAGGAGCACCGTTTTCAAGATATTTTTGGAAATACTGTACAGTCCTTTTTTTATATCATTTATATTGTTGTTAGTTTGGTGTATTTGTTCAAACGCAATTTTATTTCTGTTTTATGGGTTTCGAACTATGCCACGTGATCGAGCGACATCCCGACCTACCTCGCGGCGCTTGTCAACGCCAATAAGGGGTCCATCGTGCCACGCAGCTGGGGCGCGATCGACGGCAAAAGACAACGGCAGTGCTAGGCGAAACAGTCAGGGGCGCCTTCGAAGTCGAAGTCGCCATGCAGCTGAAGCCAGATCAAGAGCGGGTAGCGGTGGCAGTGCGAGGCGAATCCGAAGTCGCAGTCGCGGTCGCAGTCGCAGTCTTAGCCGGAGCCCCTCTTCGTTGAGTCTACGCGAGAAGGAGCTAGAACGAGAACGGGAGCGCCTCAACGCTTTGGAAAACGAGGTGATCAGAGCACGTAATCGTCTATCGTCAAAGCGCCGATATAGTCCACGTTCTCGTAAAGCTTCTGTACATCGCGAAGATTATGCTAAGTCAACTCGTCACTGTACAAATAATCGCAACAACAATGATAATGGTTCTAATAATGTGGAACAACCTGTGAGATCAAGTAGCGTTTCTTTTAGTGTTAAAGATATAGCTCATTTGTTAAGTTCTATTAAACAACTCGCGTCCCAGCCATCAACAACTATACCGATGAACCGTAGTAGTGATTCTAAGAATATCTTAGCAGAGTTTAACCCTTCATTGAAAAACCAACGTATTGACGTATGGCTTAAGAAAGTTAACGAGTGCGCTTCTGTTTATGGATGGGACGAGAAAACAACCATTCATCACGCTATGCAAAAACTTCAGGGATTGGCCAAAACTTGGTACGAAAGTTTGAATTCTATTTTGTTTACGTGGCCTGAGTGGCAAGAAAAGTTACTGAGTGCATTCCCATTCGAACAAAATTATGGCCAAGCTCTAGAAGAAATGCTGAAGCGGAGAAGTAGATACAACGAACCCATTGAAAACTATTTTTATGATAAATTATCTCTTTTAAATCAGTGTGACATATTCGATAAACGCGCGGTTGACTGTATTATTTACGGTATTGGAGATAAGTCATTAAAATCTGCGGCGTTGGCATTGAGGTGCACTCATCCCGATCAATTATTGCAGTATCTAATGAGTAGCAAAGATAATAATGTCGGCGAACGCGTTGCTAACTCTCGATTCAGATCAGGAAACGATTCAGGCTTCTCAGATGCTAAACCAACAACCAAAACTAATGGCTCCTCAACTTTTATTTGTTTTAATTGTAAAGAAAAGGGACATATTTTCTCTAGATGTCCAAAGCCTCTTGTAAAGTGTACTAAGTGTAGTAAAGTTGGTCATAGTGCTGATAAATGTCATTCCAATTTTGACAACAGTCAACAAGGTCCAAGCAAAACTTTGCTTATTTCAGCATCTAAACCAAATTCTAAATTTATTAAAACAGTAAAAATTAATGGTCGGAATGTGAAGTCTTTTATAGATTTTGGTAGCGAAGTCTCGTTGATTACCGAGTCTCTTGGATTGGAACTAGGACTTCAGCATGACCATGTACAAACAGTTTTGAAAGGTTTTGGTAACGAATTAGTACAATCGGTAGGAAAAGTTAACGTTGAACTTTCTGTAGATGAGGTACTCGCTAACATTACATGCCGTGTGGTGAGCGACAAATATTTGGATGTACCGGTTTTAGTTGGTCAGACTTTCACAGAACAGCCTCACGTTGTTGTGCATAAGACTGCCACAGAATTACAATTTATGAATGTTGATGACGAAATGCCATTTTCAAAAAATCATACAGATAAGGATAATGTGGTCAAAGTTAGTGTGCTCAACAGCGTGATGTTATGTGGCAGAGCTTCGGTAAAAGTCTCAGTAGAACCGCATTGCGAGGGGTACATTATGTTAGATGGCAAGTTGTTAGGTAAGCCGCATCAGCAGTGTGTAGTGGCGGGTGGATTACACTTAGTTAAACATGGGAGAACGGTTGTCGATTTAACACCTCTTAGTTCAGAATTCTCATTACCCTCAGGGTCAAAGCTAGGTCGAGCAGTAGTCGTTAAGGTTGTAAATCGAGTTCTTGTACCAGATGAGTCAGTCTCTTCAAAACTCCCTAATAGTCTTGAGATTAGCCAGATTCGAGTAGGAGAGTCTATAACTAATTCTGACAGGGTAAGGTTATTCGATCTATTGCATAAATACAGGCACTGTTTTGCGTCTTCGTTCAAAGAACTTGGCTGCACCAATGCCGTAGAGATGAGCATAGAAGTTAACAGTAAGACACCGGTCGTTTACCGTCCATATCGTTTGGCCCACATTGAACGTCAAAAGGTTCGCGAAATGGTAGATGACATGCTCGACGCCGGTATCATCAGAGATTCGGCATCCGAGTATGCAAGTCCTATTGTATTGATTCGCAAAAAGGATGGCAAGCTCAGGTTATGCATTGATTATAGGATGCTCAATTCTATAACGGTAAAAGAACGTTACCCCATGCCAATAATAGATGATGAAATTGCTAGGTTGTCCGGACAAGCTTGCTTTATCTCTTTAGATTTAGCATCCGGTTATTACCAAGTGCCTATCGCTGAAAACTCAAAACCACTGACTTCTTTCGTGACGCCGGACGGTCAATACGAATTTAATCGTATGCCGTTTGGTTTAGCAAATGCGCCAGCCGTCTTTCAGCGTATGATGAATAAGGTGTTGGGTTCTGCGCGGTTTAATGAAGCTACAGCATACTTGGATGATCTTCTTATTTACGGAACATGCGTAGATAACTGCTTGGTTAAGTTAGACCACATTTTACAGTTGCTTGAGAAGGCTAACTTAACGCTTAACTTAACCAAATGCGAATTTCTGAAAGATAAGTTAGATTATTTAGGGTATGAAATTAGCTCTGCGGGCGTTAGGCCTGGTATTAAAAAGATACAGTCGGTAACAGATTTCCCTCGTCCCTCGAATCAGCATGGTGTGCGCCAGTTTTTGGGGTTAGCTAGCTACTTTCGCAAATTTATTCAGGGTTTTGCTCAGGTTGCACATCCTCTCAGTAAACTATTAAAAAAAGACGTTTCTTGGTTTTGGTCGTGTGAGCAAGAACAGGCATTCAATTCCCTCAAAGAAAAACTTGTCTCAAGACCTGTACTGGCAATATATGACCCCTCTGCCGAAACCGAGCTTCATACTGACGCTAGCCGTGTTGGAATCGGTGGAATCCTCTTGCAGCGTTCGTTTGGTACAAAGTCATTCAATCCTGTGGCTTTTTACAGCCGCCAAACTTCTCCGGAAGAGAAACACTTTCACTCTTATGAGCTAGAGACACTAGCGGTCATCTGTTCTCTAAAAAAATTTAGGGTGTATTTGTTAGGGCAAAAATTTAAAATTGTGTCAGACTGCGGTGCACTACGAACTGCTTTTACCAAACGCGATTTGATTCCCCGAATCGCGAGATGGTGGCTCATGATGCAGGAGTTCGAATGCGTGATTGAATATCGTCCTGGTGTCAAAATGTCGCATGTTGACGCTTTATCCAGAAATCCCCAAACTCTGAATCAGTCTGGTGAAGTGGATACATATCCTATGGTTATGTTGTTGAATAGTGATGATTGGTTGCTCACCCTTCAGTTAGGTGATTCTGAGTTGAATAGGATACGCGATATTTTACACACAAAACTAGATCCAGAAGGGCTAAAATACATAAAAGATAATTATGTTGTCAAAGATAACGGCCTTTACAAGTCTGTCGATGGTGGCCCGGATAAACTTCGTTGGGTAGTCCCGAAGGGAGCTAGGTGGCAGATATGTCGTCTTAATCACGACGACATTGGTCATCTTGGCGTTGAAAAGACTTTAGATCGTATAAGAGGGACTTATTGGTTTCCTCGTATGACAAAATTCGTAAAAAAATACGTGAATGCATGTCTCGAATGTGCATACTCTAAAACAAAATCAAACAGGTCCGAGGGCTTATTACACCCTATACCTAAGATAGAAATCCCGTTTCATACGCTCCATATCGACCACCTGGGTCCCTTCGTGAAGTCCAGAAAAGGTAATTCTTACTTGCTAGTTATAGTTGACGCTTTTACTAAATTTATCTTCATAAAACCGGTAAAAAATACGAAGACTTTGACCGCTATAAATGTATTATTAGATATTTTTGACGTCTTTAGACCACCCGATCGCTTAATTAGCGATCGTGGTACATGTTTCACATCTCATGCGTTCAAAAGATTCTGTTCCGAAAAGGGTATCAAGCATGTGTTAAATGCAGTGGCTAGTCCACAGTCAAACGGACAAGTAGAACGGTATAACCGTACTATATTAAATTCCTTAACGGCACAGAATCTCGGGGATGACGAAAGGGTTTGGGACACCAAGGTTGGCAAAATTCAGTGGGGTTTAAATAACACTGCACAGAAGACAACGGGGAGAACCCCAGCGGATGTAATGTTTGGTACTCACATGAGTAGTGAAATAGATCCACGTTTAAATGAAATACGTCAAACTACTAGGGACACAACTGATCTTGTCACCATTCGCGAACAGGTAAAAGATAGGATCGATGAGGAACAGACTAAACAAAAATATCGTTATGATAAAAATAGACGTCCTGCTCGTACCTACGCAATAGGAGATTTAGTCAAAATAACGAAAACTTCATTTAGTAATGACGGTAAAAGCAAAAAGCTCAGTCCAGCTTACGTTGGTCCATATCGCGTAGTTGCGTCGCTTGGTAATGATCGATATGAGTTGGCCCCAATACCCGGATTAAGTACCACGAAGAATAAACGTAAGACGGTAGTAGCCGCTAATCGAATGTTACCATGGGTTCATGTAGCTGCTTTAGACCTTCACGAAAATAGTACTGATGAAGGTAATAGTGAAGATGAAATTGATACAAAGTGTAAAGTTTCAAGTGATTAATTCTGTAGTTAAGTTTCTTTTTTTTTTTCTGAAGGATTTTCGTAGTTTATTTAAAATGCTCTATGAATTGTTTGAAAGTTAGTGTTATTTTTTTTAGAATTGTTTTATGTTTTCTTATTAACCTATTATAATTATAAAGGAACCAAGAGAATTCCAAAAGTTGGAATGGTAGGGACTCCAAAAGTTGGAGACGCAAGAGAGAATTCCAAAAGTTGGAATTTTAGGGACTCCAAAAGTTGGAGACGCAAAGAGTAATTCCAAAAGTTGGAATTTTAGGGACTCCAAAAGTTGGAGACGTAAGAGAGAATTCCAATAGTTGGAATGTTAGGGACTCCAAAAGTTGGAGAACTCCAAAAGTTGGAGACGTAAGGGGAATTCCAAAAGTTGGAAGACTGGAAAGTGTGGGGACTCCAAAATGTAAGTTAGTCATTTATAATAAGAGAGTTACTTAGTTTATTTTTTTTCTATTAGTATTAATTTGATTTGTATAAGTTTATACTAGTATGTAGGTACTATTTCGATAACATCTTTATTGTGTAGTTATTTGTTGCTTGCAGCTTAATTATTCTAATAATGTACTGAACCGAGTGTTAGGTTTTGAGTCTTTTCCTGAGAGCGTGTATGAGGACATACGCGTTGTCAGGATGGACGAGTGTTAGGTTCCAATGTGAAAAATAACTATAACATGCGATTTATCGCGAATAACATTTTAATTTATTTATTTTTGTAACGATAATTTTTGTTAGCAACACTGAATGAGTTGGTTGGGATGATGATTTTTTGGAATCTATGAAGATAGAAATGGCGGGCTACGGATTTTAAAAACAATGTATTGGTTAAACTGGATTTGTAAAGATCTTGGCTAAAGTAATATATTGTTGATTATTATAGTAGTCGTCTAAAACCAGAATATTTTATAAAACAATAGAATAAACACTTATACTGAACAGCAGCAGTTTTATTACACTACGTACTGATAGAACAAAATCTGAGTCATCGATTCAAGAAGAAGAACATCAGTTTTCGATTTCATTTTACAAATTTGATTAAGCTAAATACCATATGACCACATCTGCAATTTAAAAAAAAATGTAGCATAGGTAGATATAGGCGTTTAGTACACTCTCGGCCCCTCGGCCCCTCGGCCCCCAATAATTAAAGTGTCCACTCGGCCCCTGGGGGCCGAGAGTGGATTTTATAAAGTTTATCATTTTTAAGTTTCCATTCGGACCCCAAGGTACAGTTACGGTCTATATTTCACACACACATATATGTGTGTTTGTGTGTATTACATTCATTTCTTCTTCATCAATTTTATTCGGAGTGGCAGACATGGTGATGTCATTCAGCTTGTTATGTTATTTTCCTTGCAAGATGCTTGAAGATCAAATTGTAAAACGAAATTCATTTATATAGTGTGTTGGACATAAAATATGCAATTCATGTCACAGTTTTGAGCTAGCGTTATTTTAAAAAGAAACTTAATGTAACGAATCTACCGATCCCTAATAAAAAATAAAAGAGTTAAGGTAGATTGTACAATAAATATTAATTTTTAAGATAAAAAATACACAAGAATATATAAAACACCTTCCTACCTATCACACACTCAGGCGGCGGAGGTTTTTGAAAATTTAGTTAGTGATCCACTTTTAATTGAGAGAAGAGAGATCCGCTTCTTAGATGGTGATCCACTTTTGGTAATGAATGATGGTGATCCACTTTGAGTTGGTCTGGACAGTAGAACTTTGTAGATTTATATGTATGCAGAATCCATACGTAGAAACAGGACAACCTCGACGTAGATTCCCGTGTAATTGACTGAATCTCGACAGAAACGAGTAGCGTTGATTCTCAGCGTAGAGTCGATCGTAAAATAAAACGTAAAATCAACCGGACATAATCTCGGTGTGGAATCCAGTGTAAAAGTTTTTGGGTCAGCATCACAGAACATATACTCACCTACTGGTCAGCATCAGCTGCCCATTTTTATACCAAAAAATCAAACATTTTTCTTCTCTTCTAAAATTCTTTGACAATTTCGAATTGTAATATGACATGTCACCTGCCAGTCATATAACCAACCAGGAGTATTCCACCAAGACGTAATAGAACCTCCGAGTGTGCTTTTAGAATTTTAAAATTATAATTTAAAATAAAGTTATTTTTTATTAATTAAAAAATACAATTATTCAGCTTAACAATGATAAAAAATAATGAAGTTATATAAACCAAAAGTGACCTTCTTAGACTAAACTAGAAAGAAATTCTATGACAAAAAGAAAAGTACCTACTGACAGTTTGGCACATTTGACATACATGTCACAACAATGAAAATTATGAAAACTAATATTTAATTTCAGCAAATTATATGGAAACGAATCGTTTAGAACGTTTCGCCGAGTATAAATAAAGATAAACTATAAAAAGGATGATAAATGGTATGTGATATATATAATGATAAGTGGGAATATAGCATATACTATAGTACCTACATTAATTCTAAATAAATGAAGACCTTTGCCTCAACATACTAACATCACGCACACATACACATGTCATACATAAACTTACAACCTTTTCCCATGTTGGCAGAAAGCACAGAACGCTACATTCATACATCTGCAGGGCTATTGCGTATCTTTTAAATGACAGTGGCTAACCTATAGTGCCTATCAATAACTGTCAAATGGTTCCATTTTGTACTAAACCATAACCAATTTGACAGTTAATCCATAGACAATATGATAGCCACTGTCATTTAAAAGATACGCAATAGCCCTGCTGGTCATACACGTACACCGGTAGCAAAAAAAAAAAAAAAGTCAGTGTATGTCTTCTAGGGCGTCCCCCGGCGTTGCCACTTACATCTGCAGTCGTTAACCGACTTTCAACCAATCCCTCCAACATCACAATCACGAATAAACTTAATGTTAACCGTTACAAAGACATAAATAACAACAAAACAGCACTAACTTGAAGAAAAAAAAAGAAAAGCTTTTCAACCGTAAATTTTCGATTTCTATCGTAACAAGTTCGCCTAGTGAAGGGAAAACCGATAAACTTTACCGATTTATACGGGCTAGGTAACACGCTCCACTTAATAGTCGATCATTAACAACTTTAGTTCGTTATTAGTTATTTTGAACGTTGCTATGAAATATTAATCTTCATTTTAAGGCGCTTTAATATTCAGGAAGGTATTTTATTAAAATAAGACCTTTAAATTGGTCGCCAAGAAGTTTCTCATAGTATGAACTTCCTTTCAAGTGGGATTGGAATTTTCGATTAGGAATTTCTCAAAAGCAACCACGACATCTGGACTTTTGCCAGTTTGATGGCAATAGGCTGGCCCCCTTATTAAATAACTTAAATAACATTGATGGCACGGTTGGCGCAGTGGCTGAGTGATTGGACTGCTGCGCTGCGTGTCGCGGGTTTGATTCCTTATGGCCTACAGATAGTTGTTCCGAGTATGGCTATTTGTGTATGTAAGTTTAAATGTTGGTGAAAGCACCCACGATACAGGAGAAATTCGTAGTGTGGGGCTGGGTATAAAAGAAAAAAAATCGAATCTGACCTAAGAATGAAAGGTAAATTTTTTGTCGACTACCAAATTATTTTGAGCTTAAAGATAATTATCCATTAGGTACAGTTTAATTACAATTTTCTCCGAAAATATTATTCAGTGATATTACGGAAGCTACCGTTTAATTAGAGAAAATCTTTTCATACCGGCTGAAAATAATTACAATATTATATTTTTTTTACAGTCAGGCAAAATTGTAAAAAATATAAAAATGTGTAACCTTTTAGGACAATTTAATGGAGTCAACTTCAAACGAAAACAAAAATCTGCTGCAAATGGCGGGAATATTCGTCAGCTACTTATGTGAAATTAAAATTATTTTCTATGACATATTTAACCAAATTCAAACTATAGGAATTACAACAACGCACCACAATTTACGAAAAGCCTGGAGAAGGAATCGTACCCGACCCCTTTTGTAAAGTAAAACTGTACCTAATTAATACCTTTAACTTTGGATTCCCTTATGGGTGCGGCAGCGGACTTTCATTTGGATGATCATCAGGGCTTATCAAACAACTAGAATTATACAAGAAATAGGGTATTTTTCCAAAAAAATCTAATTAGTCTATCAGATAGATTTGCAAAAAATAATGGACACGTATTTTTTTTTTACTTAAACAAAAGATGCAACGATACAGTGCTTCGAAATGTCGCGTCAAGTCGTGTGTCGTCACAAGGTTAGTACTTTTTTACCCACAAAGTGACGTCAAAAGCTCCCACTCATGATCTTTCACACGTTAGATTTTTGTATTTTTTTTTATTAATTTGATAAAACGAAAAACATGTAGGTATCCAATATTTTTCGATAACCTAACAGACGGACTGATAAGATTTTTTTGGTGAAATACTTTATTGTGCACGGCCTCCCATGATATTAGGTTTCTTGCAAAATAAAGCAAACGATTAATTACATTTTTAACTTTAATTTGGTTTTTATACCAAAGTGGGTTCAGTGGATACTTCTTGTTTTACTATATTCGTTAGAAGTAGTACAATAACTGTGGGTAATAAAGCAAAATTGGTTTCTGAATTGTCTATGTTCATTTTCACGGTTTCAGAAAATCTTTGTCTTTGGGTAATTTCTTCTCTCTCTTTCTTTTTAATTTCTTTCTTTCTTCGGTCAATGTTCCGAAAAATATTCAAAAAAAATTACAATGAACCGTACTGTCAATGGGGTTTTAGGAATAACAGAGGATCAATCGATCTGTGCCGACATTCAGTAAAAGGATTTGTGTGTAATTTCCACAAATTATCACGCCTTGAAAAGCACTGTTTGTTATATTTGTTAGTTATTTAAATACATTTATAACTAGTTTCAAGATATTTACAGTATTCTTAAAAAAATACAGAATTGTTTTGTGTAAATAAGTAAGTTATTAGATTTAGTTGAAATGCCAAAATGGCGCCAACAACTATTGGGATGACGGTTGAGTACTGCAGTCTAGTAAAGAGGTTTTAAAAGGTCCAAGGCGCCATTTTAGCAGGACGTTCTTTTCTGAACTTTGAAAGTGTAAGGAGCTCTAAAATACCTGTGTAAGTACAGTGAATTTTATAATAAATAAACTTGTAAATGTTATACTATAGCTATTTATTGTGCTTATTTTGATGTTCTGAACCCAGTAAATAAATCAAGCTATAATCTGTTCAAATAGAAGCTTTTATTTCCCTTTTGCTCTGGCTTGTCCTACATATTATTTGATGACTCTCGTTAAGAATTCAAAATACAGGGTATAAAATAACCCTTCACGAAGCCTACAACCAAGCATTAGGAACCTCAAACTATGTACCTCAGTAAGTAATAGTTTATGAATGATTGCTGGGAAACGACTTTTTTTTTGGATGAAAAATCACATTTTACTGTAAAACTCAATGTCACTCTTAAAAAATTAGGTAAAGTGCTGTTTTTTTTAATACTAGGGTATTAAAAAAAAACAGCTGTAAATAATTTGGAACTATGACCCCCAATATCTCCGTAACTAGGTTCCCAGGTATGGTCTAGAACAAAAAGTTATCGCGGTGATGGGGAGAACAACCTTCATTTTCTAGAAATTATTATGTGATGTTTCATTTGAAGGATAAGCACTTGCAGTTTCAAGTTGCAGTTGCTAAGATTCAAGTAAAACACGGGCAGACGAGATAGACAGCAGTATTATTGGTCGTCTTATTCCCAGATGAGTCCAACAAATCCTGTTTTTCTATTTTTCAATCACGATGAGGGCGTGGCGGAATTATAATGGATCTGATATTGCAAGTAGACTGCAGATCCCTGAAAAGGTGCATAATGGGAACACCTGCACTTTAATCTGGATTTTTCTGCAGCTCTTCATTTAACCTACATTGTTGCTACGTGGGAATACACTGTAATACGATTTTAATGTGAAATGTCTTCTTTCCAATTCGATTATACCTTTCGTGCCGATTGGCACGTACCGTATCTATCGCTTACAGAGGCGCCAATTGTACTGTAATTTCAAAGTAGTTCTCTGATACCTGATGGAAACTTCGCTTTATCGCTTTAACGGAATTATTCGGTGTAGTATTCTCTTGTGGGAATGAACTAATATGAGACGTACCTACTCGTGTTTTGTTGAGGTCGCTCAATTATTATGTACTAGCTGTTGCCAGCGGCTTCACCCGCTACAACTCGAAAATTATCCCACGCGAAGATAAAATCGGATTAAAAACTATTATAAATATTAAGTTTGGTTATAAATTATCTGTGTACCAAATTTTATCTAAATCCGTTTAGCAGTTTTTGCATGAAAGAGTAACAAACATCCATACTTACTAACTTTCGCGTTTAGAATATTATGTAGGATGTCAAGCTATATATATAGAAATATTATGTATGCTATATATAGAAATATTATCTTTTCTCCTTCATCGTGTGGTTACTGTCTAACCTGATATCAGAGTTTTTATGCCGCCCCTGGGCCTGTAACTTGGGTTTACATGCTGTCGAAAAATACAAAGTTGATACGACAGAGAGGCTTTCCTTTAAACAGCATAAACTAGGTATCATTTGCAAGCTCTGTATCACAAATCAATTAAATAGGAGCAGTAGTTTAGTCGCAAATGATTTTTTAAGTTTTTGCCCCGTTTGAACACGATGTATCTTTCCTAACAGCTGATTATGTCTATACGCATAGGTCATGCACCTTAAAACGATAAATCTGAGATGCGTTGTTGCCGCTCTGACGCCGCCGCCGCCCGCGCCACCGGAACCGCCGCGTGCCGCCCCCTACCGCTTTGACCTTTGACGCAACGACGCGCGCTTGCGACGTGTCCAATATGTTACCTAGGTGTCTAAGGTCAGTTAAATTTATTTATAAAGGGTGTTTGCGTTTTACCCTGATTTGTAAGCTATTTAGTTAAGTACTCTGTATGTCTTGTCTATGCACGTTGGTTTCCTCACGATGTTTTCCATCACCGAAGCCAGTGACAATTATACAATACGAAAATGACTCCAAAAAATCAGGGACGTGTGTCTTGGGATTAAACTTGAGATGTATGACTTGGCAGTCTGACGGTCACACCACTAGACTATATAAAGAGTATTCCTCATGGGGTAACATTAAATAAGAAAACACATTGTTTCTATTAGAACCAATATTTGAACAGCTCTCTTTCGAAAAATACGTCGGTACGTAAGTTTCTTCATAATTTATTCAAAAATAAATAAGCAATACAGCTCTGTAAACTTAAAATGGCTGCCCGAGTAGCATGTTGACCAAGCGACGCGTTAAAAGCTATTCTTTTCTCAAGTCTAGACTCAACAGAAGTCTGAAGGCTTAGTACTTGTGACCAGCTTAGAATTGAAAGTACATAAGATGTACAGTTGCTAAGAAAGGTACATACTAGAGAGGTACTTACAGAGAAAGTTTCAAGTTTTACAAATAACGAAGGTATTTCGGTCGCTTCATGTAAGATAATTTTATTTATAAAAATAAAATTGAAGTGTCTGCAAGTAATTTCAAAATATATGATTTTCAACGAATGGCGTATTAAAATATTTAAAGTAGGTACTTAAAAGAAAATTATTTTCTACGTTTCGTTTGTCTGTTTGTTTCGGTTTCTCCAAAACAGCGTGAGCGATTTTGACGAGACTTTCACTGGCAGAGCTGCAAGATAATAACTTCTTCCGCAAGATAATAACATAGGTAGTATTAATGGTAATGAAAATAAGTAAACATTTCTATAACACGTGATTTGTCTAAAAAAATCATATTAGTCCACATACATTTGACGAGTTTGATTTGAGTCCATTAAATCACATTAAAAGGAGAGAGAATATTGCCATAAACCGGAAAAAACATATTTCCTCACAAAACTTCCGATAAATGAGTGGATCAGTTTGAGATATTGGATATTCCTTTACAAAGTTCGTGAGCTCTTGTTTACTCATTCAGTCTCGTTAGCCAAACAAAGTAAAAACGATATTGTGCACTTATTGGAAAACACTTCAACTACGTGATAAGTTTTCCAAGATAATTGGAAACTGCATAATGCAGTGTTTCCCTTCATGAAAGTATGCTTAAAACCTTTTAGATTCATTAGTTGATTAAAACTTATACGGCCTTATTACAAAAGTGGTTAAATGTGGGTTTACCCGGCCGTATGAGTTTTTTTTAGCTAAATATTGAGATTTTTTTTGCTTTTTCAGTTTTTTTTATTTGGCATAGGTAGGGTATAACCAGTAAGAAGGGTATTTTTTCGCATTCCGACCCTAACTTTATGGCCTGAGCAAAAGCTCAAACCAAGCAAAGCTCCTTGAAGAGTGTTCCGTTGGAGTGTGTACTGTGTCGAATTATCTAGAAACCTGAGAAGGAACCTCACGCTGGTCTCATGTTGACCTGGGCGACAGAGATCAGGGAGTAACCTAGCCCGAAGATCGCGAATATCGAAAGAGGAGGCTGAACGCATCAGAGAGGGAAACCACACGGCCCAGCCGCCGCAGCAGAAGAAGATGTCACGAGTGTCGGGAGTAGTAGGGGGAGGGGGGCGCTTCCCGAGGCCCATAGATGGTTTAATTATTTCCATTTTGCTATAAAAGTCGGTCTGATCGCCCGAGGCGATCTTTTACAACAACCGTTGGAGGAAATGAAAGAAATACGAACTTATTATTTTGTATAACCATCTACTACTCGTAAATACACCAAATAGAAAGCACGCTTGTTTGATAGGCTATTGAAGCCGCTATACTTACGGCTCAGAATGCGAGCTAAACGCGTGCTAACGCTGGCAGCACGGAATAATGCGACGGGATCCCTTTGTTATTATACTAACATAGCGTTGTTTACATCGTTTCGTAGTACCTAGAGCTGTTAGCACTGCCTGTAAAACATGTTCTGTTAGGAAGTAATTATGTGCTGGTGTTGTTTTTATGATTAAGTTATAGTAATATGAAACCTGCTTTGTAATTTCCAATCTTAGTTGGGGTCAGCTTCCAGTCTAAACGGATGTAGCTAAACACTAGTATTTTACATTAAGTGACTGGCCTCCATAACCCAGTTAGTGCTGAGTAACTCGATAACCCCTCTGGTAAAGCTAGTTGTCATATACCTAAACTTTTTTGACAGTCGTTAACTGTCAAATACGTACAAATGACAGTCGAAATCAGCCACATAACGTGCTTTTTGAGCACGTAGGAAACTCGGTATGCAATGGGTGGTCACACATCCATGAATATCAGGCAAGCACGGCTTAACTTGAAGATCAACCCGAGTGGCAGTTTTAGGTAAAATAATTGTTCAATAATATGTTGAAAAAAAGACACGTTACACTTGTTTCCTAAGTTTTTGTAAGATGCAAGTGTAGTACAACTGTCTTGCATAGAAAAACGAAATAAATAATAATTAAATGGCAATTCGTAAAAAATAACAGAATTCTACTGCGCGAAGTCAGACATTAAGAAAAGATACGTCTATTATCGATTCTATGCTATTCAGAACGATCTAACCTTTAACACCACTAACATCGACTGTACCTTTCAAGGGACACCTGTACCTAAATGCACTATTTAAATTCATTCTACTTTCGACCTCTCTAAAATCCCGCCTCGCACACGTTCATACATTGAATTCGTTCCAGCGGTCCTCATCAGATCATTTAAATTGTATCACTTGGACATGTAAAGAAATGTCAAGCGTGTTAACTGTGTAAACTATTGAAAAGAGAGAGATAATCAAACTAACGTTTTAGTTCGTAACATAAAAACACCTTTTTTTTGGGTGGCGGAAACCATCAAAAGACTCCTCCCGCTCGGGAAGAGCGGTATTGAGTGTCAGACTTCTACTGACTAAAAATCACCCATGTTCCTTCTTAGCCCTTTGTGTCGAGGCCGTGGATCTCTTTCGAACAACCCGCAGCCCCGACAGGCGTCGGCCCCTGCAATGCTGCTGACATCTCTTTAAAGTGTGTGTGGAACACAAAAATGAAGCCTAAGTAAAATCGCCTAGTTGATTTCTACTGTGAAAATCCAAAAGCGTACAGACCTACTGAAAATACGCGATTTCTTAAATCTGGCTTTATCCAGGAGTCCCCCCCTCCCCCGCACCTATTTCCCGTAACTAAACTAATTTCCGACGAGATTTGAATGCAGTATTTTATGCAGATTTTGGTACCTACCTACAATATTCCGCTTATTAAATACCTCCTTTCTGAAGTTTCGTCACACAACAAGACCGTTATGAATATCTTGGTTAAAATTAACTACGCCTTCTAGCTCAAAATTCAGACAAGAAACGGGTAATTTCAAAGTTCTGAGAACACGTTATAATATTACAATGTTGGCGGAGTTTCGTCACTTCTGGTGACGAAAATAACATGCCACAACACAATGTAAAACTTGTATTCCCCGAAACAGACATTTTTGTTGCAAATAATTTAGCGGCACGGTTGGCACAGTGGCTAAGCGATTGACGACTGTGCTGCGTGTTCGATCTCCCACGGAACAAAATTATTTGCATGACCTATAGATTGTTGTTCCGGCTGAATCGATGGGCTGAATGAATGTTTGTGTATGCGAGTTTTAATGTTTGTAAACGCACCCACGATACAGGAAAAATCCCTAGCGTTCCTAGCTTCAGTTCATGACATAACATTACCCTTGAAAATTTTCTTTTTAGTTTTATTAATCAATAACACAGTTAATCATAATCATCATTTATTGCATTCATGTAGTTACAGGTTGTTACAGGGTACATAATAGGATTCATACATGAACCCTGCTAGGGCACAGCAATATACTAGTTTAATTTAAGGAGTGTCACATAATGACCAAAAATTTACGAACATATCAATTTTAACATGTTCATCATAAATTATGTCCATCATTTGTTATTTAAATAGGTAAATGTCATGAAATAATAAGGATACAATTAGATAGTCAACATGTCTATTCATAAATTGGAATAAGATTAAAAAAAAACTAACAAATAAAACAAATAGCGATAATAATAATAATCAAGATCAAAAATAACTTAGCTAGATAGGTGGTAAGTCAAAATTAAATAGTCAAGTTTGTAGGTGTTGTGTGTAGGTGTGAATATGAATGTCAGATGAATGTCAAAAAATTTACTTATCGTCAAAAAAATCCTTTAAATTGTAATAGGACTTTAATGTAAGGAATTTTTGGAGAGTGTTTTTAAATTTGTTTTCGTACTCTAAGTCCTTAATTGAATTTGGAAGCTAATTATATATTTTCACACACATGGCCAAAGGTCCTGAATGAAACATAGTTAGTTTTGAGCTTGGTAAGGCTAATTCATTCTTGTTTTGACGCCTTACACTGCGTTGTTGTGGGCGAAGGTCCTTAGTGAGTGGAAACAGTGACGGGTGTTTTCTAACGAATTTACTAACTTCTAAAATGTAGATACCAGTTAGTGTAAGGATATTGTATTGTACAAAGAATGGCTTGCAGCTTTCTGTGTTACAATCATTTTAATTAGATACATATAACACGAACCATCGTGGGTTTATCTGTTACAGTATGCCAGACACGGCAACTCGGTGCCGCAACATACAGGGTGTAAATTAACCCTTCACACATACGTCAACCAAGCATTTTGTACATCAAACTAAGTACCCCTACGCAAAAATGTTTGCTGGGAAATGACTTTCTTTTTTGGGGTCATAAATCTCATTTTGCGGTTAAACTCTATGTAGCACTCTTAAAACATTGTGCTAGTGAATGCTTTGAATAGTAAAAGGGTCATGGAGGTATTTTAAGTAAAGTTATAACCTGAAAAACTAGTACTAAAAAAAACAGCTGTGCAAAATTTGGAACTTTGACCCCCAATATCTCCGTAACTACCTAGGGGTTTCCCAGGTATGGTCTAGAACAAACAAATAATCGCAGGCAGTGATGGGGAGAACAAGTGCCCTTCGTTTGCGTTAAGGGTACTTTTACACCCTCTATTGTATTAGTATTAGTACGTATTGGCCACGTATGTGCCGCCCATAGACATGATTTGGCTTTACACTTAGTAATTGTAACATCTTTACAATAGTTAAAAAAACAACGATTAATGTACAT
Organism: Diarsia rubi; assembly: GCA_932274075.1. Classification (NCBI taxonomy): domain Eukaryota; kingdom Metazoa; phylum Arthropoda; class Insecta; order Lepidoptera; family Noctuidae; genus Diarsia; species Diarsia rubi. Next base: position 17,379,896 of record OW026417.1, on the reverse strand, counting down.
ATTATTATTTTATTATTATATTTGACAATGCCATCGAGAAATATCTTTCAGGTATAAGTCTTTTCACTAATAATATTAGTCGTTTATTTAAGCATCAGACGTTACACTCAAGTCACAGATCACTCAGTAGTATTAACTAATAGAGGGGTATGGAAGTGGACCCGTCGGGGCTGCGGGTTGTTCGCAAGAGATACCGCGGCCTCGACATTAAGGGCTAAGAAGGAACATGGGTGGTTCTTAGATAGTAGAAGTACTCCTCGCTCTGCCCGAGAGCGCGAGGGGTTATTTGATGATTTACCACCTCCCAAAAAAAAATAGGTATTTCAGGGAAAGACATGTTGCGCCGACCCCAAATGAATTGGGATATATAAGGGCAAAAGAATGATGATGATGATGACTGTTCCAACGATGTTGGATTTCGGCATACTGCTATCTTTCACTCACCTATTACATAATCCAAACATAAAATTAGACGAGCAGAACGACGTTTAAAAAAAACAAAGTTTTATTTTTTGTCGAAGTCGGTTTTATTTTTAGTTTTTTTTTTTTTAATGATTGTCGTTGTACTCATTTGTGGATCTTTACCTTCTAATATCTCCTTTACGTGACTCTTTGGGGTACTGTGTTACTGGGCATTTTTTACGACTGTGAATGCGAAACGAATGGCGGACAAGATGACACGTCACATCGGTTTGTTTCATCTCTCATTAATTTCAAGTAAAACAAATAATTTGCACAATAATAATAATACATTTCTACGTAAATTATTTTCATTTCAATACTGTAATATCCATAATTATTTTTAGGTTACGCTGTTTTTCGTGGCCTAATTGAACTCGCAAAGAGTAATATCATATATTTAATGAAATGAAAATATTATCATAATATTATCAAGGCCGTTCTTATTGCTTTAGAAAGAGCGCAACGTTCTGTTCTTAAGGTGATGAGTTATAGGAAGTTTAGATATCCTACTTGTTTGTTATACTCGGAACTATCAGTTCTAACAGTTAGGCAATTATTTGTCAAGGACATAATATTAACGCAGCACAAAAAATCACCAGACTACACAACAAGAAGAAGGCAAGATATTGTTTACTCTGTGCCTTACTGTAAAACTTCTTTTGCAAACCGATTTTTTAATTTCTTGGAACCATTCATTTATAACAAAATTTTAAAGCGAATCCAGATTCATAATCTTAACAGTCATACCTGTAAAATTGAAATTTTTAAGTTTCTTAACGGCTCAGTTTTCCATTGACGTCGGTGGAGTTGGAGGTTGATATTTTTTTTTACAGAAAGGTTATATTATTTTAAGCACACACGCAAAGTTTCAACATGCGGAGACACGTACTTTTTGAGAAAAAAAATATTGAAAATCAAATATTTTTGCACTATTTTTCCATCGACGTCGGTGGAGTTGGAGGTTGATATTTTTTTTACAGAAAGGTTATATTATTTTAAGCACACACGCAAAGTTTCAACATGCGGAGACACGTACTTTTTGAGAAAAAAAATATTGAAAATCAAATATTTTTGCACTATTTATATCAGTTCCCACCACAGATTAAATAGAATTCTCGCCAATGAACGTTTCGTTTTACCTACGGTTAAGTTTTCATACGTTCGGTAACATTTTATTTTAATTTACGTAAATAATTATATTTTGTACTCATTTCATTAGTTTTAAATTCATGCACACATAATTATATTGAACAGTTTATGTTTAAATTATAGCAATAATTTCATTATTTTTATGCTTTAGTACAGTTTTTTCGACCCCGAAGCGGGGGGAGTGGGGGGGCGCAGCCCCCCCACCAGAGGGGGTTCGGGGGGCGCAGCCCCCCGTATTAAAAAAAACTACTAGAGCAAAACCGGTTAGGTTAGGTTAGAACTGTGACCAACTACGCGCGAGCCGAGCGAGCGGAGCGAGCGGTGCCGCGGCAGCGGCCGGCGAGCGCCACCTCGAAATTGGTTACGAAAAAAAAATGTATTTTTTTCATAGTCTCTGAACCTACTTGGGGCATCCCAATCACAGTTGGGTACAAAAATACACCAACCTAACCTCAAACTTAAAAAAATCATATCTCAAAAACGGGGGGCGTCCGCAACTTTTCCTTCACAGGGGGGGTAGTAAGTAATTATTAGGTAATAACACGTAAGTACTTAACGAACAAAACTGTAACATCTAGGTAGGTACTGCTTATTTGTAACTTACACCTCGAAATCTGCAGAAGAAGGTTGTTATTATTGATTTTGATTTTACGAATAAATAAATAAAATAAATAAATTTTAAAACCAAAAAGGAACATGGCCATTTTTAAAACATTAGTGCGCATCAAACTACCGAAATCTTTGATAAAATGTATTTACCCATAAAACTGTAAGCTTCCGCATTAAGCTTAGCCCTATTAACGTCCTTTCATCCTTTCCGAAGACCTTAAAGTCACGGTCTATTGACCTTCAATTGCGTACGCTCACACGCAGGCCTCCAGACAGCGGAATAAGTACCTAATTATCTAGCATGACCCCACTTAGACGGGCAAAAAATTTGGATAAACTTGAAAAAACCATTTGTAAGAGGAAAGGGGCCGAATTACTACACGATTCTGTTTGACTTTTAGTACTGAAGATATTTAGGGATGTCACTTGCTGGCATTTTTAAAAGCATTTTAATGGTTCATCAAAGTGGCTTTCATTTTTATCAAGGTTTTTTTTTTTTAATAAAACAGATAAAGGGGAAGTTCCTAGAGTGGGGCAACCCACTCTAGGAATTTCCCCTGCATCGTGGTTGCGTTTACAAACATTTAAACTCTCATACACCCAGACCCTATCTGTAGGCCCTACAAATATTTTTTCCGTGCGCAGCAGTCCATCAATCGCTCAGCCTTGTTGTAGTGTCTCGTTGGTCTAGTGGACACAAGCGCGACTGCTGAATATGAGGTGATGGGTTCGATTCCTGGATCGGGTCAAAACAGTATTGAGTTTTTCCATCATCTGTCATCATAAGTAATGTCTCAGTAGTAGCCTCGAGGTCTGAATTTGTGCCCGGTTGATGACAGTAGGCGCCCCCTTGATACTTGGGACTACTAGATACAACTGGCCTAATCCTTCGGGGATCACATACGTGGTGTTCTGTTACACGAGTATTAGTAAAAAACAAAAAAAAACAAAACAATGTGTATAAAACATACTTTATGGAACTTTCTACTGAGTCCCAATTTTCGATGTGACTGCTGTTAAGTGTCTCGATAAAAACGCTAAATACGTGCAGATAGGCATAGGGAACCAATATACATTTAAATGATAGCATATTAAAAAAAAACTCTAGTGATATTAAATGTAATATCACGAATTCGCAACTTGAAAGAAAGTGTGGGCTTGTAAAAGGAATTTCTATTTCACTATCAACAATTTGAAACATAATATGTACTTGTAGGTGCTGGCTACTTGTCACCTCAGGAAAATGTGTTTATACCTTCAAAACTATCTCATCTATCTCATACCGGATTGCCAATCCAAATAATAGACCAATATAAAGTATAAGCACTTATTTCCTTACTGCTCATAAACCCGATATCAGACGCTTCACTCGAGTGAACAGTTCACTCAGGTGACTGTCCAGTTTTTGTTTCACCAGGCCAGATACCGACTAAACAACATAGGAATGAACGTTCATCTGCTTCTTTTATTTTGTTTTTCGGGATCATTCGGGAACAAAAATCTTTGATCAGTTCACTAATGAATATTATTTTCACTTTTATTAATTTTGTATTCAGATGTTTCACTTCGAGTGAAACGTACCGCCGAATGAATAAAAGTGAATCATCTGATATTAGTTTTAAAAGGCTGGGTCAGGACCCAGCCTTTTAAAACTACCTACTGCCTGTGTGACACGTCCTCCTTCGTAGTAATAACTCCGTGTTAAGTTAGTGCGTAGTTAACGCGTAGTAAACCGTTTATGACTCCCTCAATATACTTCTTGGTGATAAAGGTAAGATTGTAGTAATTTCTGACGGGAGAGCTATAAGGCCAATTTCAGAAGTACAAAGCTCTTGTCACTGATTAAAATTAAAAGGTAAGCTTAAAATATGGATACAAGATAAAGAGAAATGTGTGATACTAGACCTAATTTCCAACAATCTGGTAACTTAGAGTATATAATACTGGGTTGTTTTATAAAAATCGAAAAAAACTTGAGGCTTTTCAGATAGATCATGAACGAATGAATGTATCTATTGAAAATCACTTGCACCTGTATTTTTACCCGACTACGGCGAAGCCAAAAGGAAGGGTAATGATTTTGGCAGTCTATGTTATGTATGTATGTTCCACCGTAGCGCCTAGACTACTGAACGTATTTTAATAAATGAGGTGTCAATAGATTTGTAAGAATAGCCCGGGTGACATAGGCTATATCAATTTTAACAACTCTTTTTATGACGAAATTTAAATGTCAAATTCCAAGCTCGAAAAAAAATTAATTTAGATAATCATAACATGTTTGGTATCAAATGAAAGGTCTTGGCAAGCAAGTTATTATTATATCATGGTTCATGAAAGTAACATTTTTTTAACGTATTTATTGAATAACACACAAAAATAAAAATAAAATGTTTAAAAACTAAAACCTGACTACGAATAAAAACGCAGAGTAATAAAACCGCGGTCTTAAAAGTATTAAACAAGAAAAATCGTCTAGTAAAAAGATAATTTGATAATTATTATAGAGGACAGTCGTAGTCGCATGCCACCTTGCTAATGGCAACTAGCAGCTGACATCTGTATCAATGAGAACGCCATGAAGGAGCATCAGGTATCAGTGGCATGCGACTACGGCTGTCCTCTATAATAATTATCAAATTATCTACTTACAACACTAGACGATTTTTCTTGTTTAATACTTTTAAGACCGTGGTTTTATTAGTCTGCGTTTTTATTCGTAGTCGGATTTTAGTTTTTAAACTTATTATTGTAAAACTATGTTAATTATTAAAGTCACATCGCCAACAGAACATCAATTAAAGACTGGCTTTTCACTAACTACTGAGGATTTATTATTTTCTACATTAAAATCATTAGTTTATTTTTTTTTTTGACTGCCATAACAACGCTGGAATCGCAGGATCTACTCGTAGTAGTATATTCTCGGGTACACATACGTTAGAAAAGAAGTTTTATTTCCTTTTGATTTTCTGAACGTTAATTGAGCCAGATCAACTTACCTAAAGTTGTAAAAATATAATTTTATTTAAGTATAAGTTTGTAATATTTGATAGCCTATCAGGCACGGGGTTTAAACATAACATCACGCCTGTAATCCCCGGAGGGTTAGGCAGAGGTGTACCATTAGTACACTTACATTTCGCCAATTACCTGTAAGTCTCATCGAATGCAAGCCTATTGCCAACAACTGGGTACAAATCCAGCCTCCGTTGCTGCTACTAAAAATTACTAATGGAAAAACCTAATAACACTTTGGCCGACTTGGAAATCGGACCCAAGGCCTCTTTCACAGCGCCCGCGGTTGCGACAACTAGACCAACAAAACTGAAAATAAACTTGACATGAAATACACGTTGTCAACCCTATGCTTATCGTTTAAAGCTTCCAAATGCTCTGCTCGTGATTTCGGCCCATTTAACGGCAATGGATGGCTCACCTTTTGGAACGTTTTTACAAGACAAACGTTATCTACCGTTACATGATAATTTGTGACTGAGTAACTGTTTCTTTTTCGTCGCGTGATATCTGCTGTTTCATATTTGATGACGTCATTGGTGAAATGATAAGAATTTTGGCTATGATTTTTAGTTTGAGAGCGTTGGCGTGATTATAATGTTGCTATGATTTTAATTCGATGATGATGCTTTCATAATTCATTCGGTAACTAATACAGGGTATTAGGTTAAACGAGGGACAAATTCAAGGAGGGTTTTCAGTATTCGATTCTCGTCCAAATATGTAAAAAAAATATAACTTTAATTTGTGACGTAATTGTCCCATGGCCCCCCCCGCACGCTCTTCAGATCTCACGTTACTAGACGTTTCCTTTTCGCCATTGTCCTACGCCAGTTTTAAAATATGTAGGGAAAATGGATTACCTATACCTAAAAATCATTGACCCGCGCAAATTTTCTGTGATAAACGCAAGGGTGGCAAGACTTTTCCGAAATATTTGGTATGGTTCTGTCTGTTATTTATCAGTGTATTTATTTGGTTCATTTTTTATAGTATCATGTAAGCATGCCCTATTGCGGGTTTCAATATGTCCCTCGTTTAAACTAACATACTGTATTAGTTGTGCAATAATTTAATAATAAATACATTTGGTTTGATTTCTGGGTCAAGCAGTGTTATTAGGTTTTTATATCATGAATTTCTCAGTAGCAGTCACGAAATCTAAATTTATGACTGGTTCATGGCTATAGGCTAGCGCCTTATTACCTGGCACTCGAATATTACTGGCGAAATGTATGAGTAGGTACTGTTTGGGACATCTCAGCGGAACCCTTCGGGGATTGCAGACGTGATGTTATGTTATTAAACATTTAAGTATGGTAAGAAAGTTCTAATGACACTCGGGAGTTGCCAATACATGTTATGGATAGTAATAGGGTATAGGACAAAACTAATTAGTCCGTCAGATAGATTTCCAAAAAATATTGTAAACATATCTTTTCTTTTTTCACTTATACGCGCATTTCACTTATATGTGCTTCAAAAACTCGTGAACTCCTCTAAAACGTCACATGTCAGTAAATTTTTACCTACAAATGACGTCACAACCCCCCCCCCCCCTCATTATCTTCGTCAGTTTTTATTAATTTGATAAAACAAAAAACACATATCCAATATTTTTCGATAATCTAACTGGCGTACTAATTAGAATCATATTTTTTTGACTCAGTCCGATCCCCTGTTTAGCGAAGTTCTTGTTTACTCGTATATCGGATGAACATTAGGAAAATGGCAACATGGACAGCTGCACTTATTTACGCAAGTATAATCTCATCATCATCATTCGCCGGCACATCTCAATTTACTTGGGATTGGTGCAGAATGTCTTCTGCTTCCCTACTTCTCTATTTCTCATGACCTCAGCTGTCAGCAGTCATGACAGCTGAGAAAATTCTTATTGTGTTTGATAGGGCATACTCCCGAAGTAGTTGTCAATAGAGTCGGAATTTGATGATAGGATATCTGAGAAATCGAGGGCAATCCTCAAATTAAATAGGAACACATAACGTTTTCCATATAATTTCTGAAGCTTGAAGTACTTGCGTCTGATTATTATAATTTCATGTGGCTGCGCTGATGATGGAAGGTACAATTCCTAAATGGTTAGTAGTTGAAAGAAAATTCCTTCAAAATTATACGTACTTATGGACCGATAGTTGTGTGCTTTTAGGCTATTAGGTTGATCTGATGATAAAAGGTAAATCTCATTCATCATCAACAGCCTATTAATGTTCCAACTGCTGGGACACAGGCCTCCTCTCTCTTTGAGAGGGAATGGGCTATAATCTACCACGTGGGCCCAGTGCGGATTGGTAGATGTTACATGTCTTCAAACATTTGAAGGTTCTAAACCATGCCGGTTTCCCTACGATGTTTTCTTTCACCGTTTTGAGGGCAGCGGTGATAAAATAAATGACATAAAGTAATATGCTTGCCTGGGTTCGAACCCACGACCTCTGTTCGTAAGTCGGGCCGCCACCTCTGGGCCACCGCTGCTCTCAGAAAATCCACCAAATCTCATTAACCGACTTTAGAAAAAAAGGTTCTCAATTCGTCAGAATCTTTTTTATGTGTATTCACTGTTTACTCGAAGACGCCTGAACCGATATAGAAAAATCTATTTTTGTTGATAAGGAGTTATCCCAAGGGTGGTACCATGATAAGAAAATCAGGATCTGATTATGGCATCCCATAGAAATCGAGGGCAACCTTCAAATTTTATAGGCACTTATTACGTTTTCTAAAGATTTGTAAGTATCCGCATCTAGCAGTCATCACTTCATGTTGATAAGCTGATGATGGAAGGTATAACTCCTCAGCGGTTAGGAGTCGGAAGATGATTCTTCTTTAATAAAATATTATGTGCGTCCCGATAATATTTTTTATTGTAATAGGTTGTATTCTTTCAGCTTATATAAGTGAACTGATTATGGAAGGATCTAATCCTCAACGGTTAGGAGTTGAAAGCAATAATAAGGAAATCTTGAAGGTTAAGGGTTAGGTTTCTTGTTTGAATGTTAAATGCACAGTAAATATTTGTATAGGGTATTACAACTAAGTCTCGTATTTCTTCGATCGAAATATCTAATATTATTTTCTCACAGCAATAATATAGCCTTCTGATCGAAATTGGGTCAAGGCGTACGAAACACATGATTTAGTTACAAGTCTGTGCGAAACCACAGCTGCACTCTTTGTTCATTTACCACCTACATCCAAAATCCGGATTATGGAAGCAAAAGTTGTAAGTTTAATTGTTTTACTTACACAAAGGGTTTTGTTAACACGTCTTCTAAAACTAGAAATCCGAAGAACGTAGAAATTTTTCATCGGTTATTAAAAAAAAAAACAGCTGTGTCCCTATATAAGTAATAAATATAATAATATAATAATATTTTCCACAACTATCACACAACGCCATCTAGTCCCAAGCTAAGCAGAGCTTGTGTTATGGGTACTAGACAACTGATAAACATACTTATATATTTCTAAATACATACATATTATAGATAAATTACACCCAGACACAGAACAAATGATCGTGCTCATCACACAAACATTTGTCCTGGGTGGGAATCGAACCCACGACCTCCGGCATAGCAGTTAGGGTCACTAACCACTAGACCAACAGGTCAGTCACTGGACCTACACGGAGTGCAACCTACACGGCCAAAATGTTTGGAACAACTGTTTTATTTTGTACTGAATAGCGACCGTTTGGGGGTCCGTTTTCCTTCCATTCTGTATATTTTCTAAGCACCACACGCCAACAATTGGATAATTGGCTTATTTGAATTGAGGAAATAAAGAGATGCTTGTCGGGGCTGTTCGAAAGAGATACCTCGGTTCCGAACACAAAGGACTAAAATGAACATGAGTGATTTTAGTCAGTAGAAGTCTGACACTCCCTTCCGCTCCGCCCAGAGCGGGAGGAGTCATTTAATAATTTCACAACCTCAAAAAAAAAGCATTGAAGAGATATGTAAAACCTTACAGAAAAATGAAATGCCTCTTACGAATTCTGTCACCTAAATCCATTTCATGCGTTGTTTCCTCATGCCTGTTATGGTGACATGATTCAAAGCTTACTGTCCAAGTGAACCACTGCATCTAATATCCTTGTCCTCGGATATTAACTATAGCAATACAGACAGCTGAGTAGTTATCGACTCAATGTTGTTTTTTTCCTCCTAAATATCGTTTTTATATCAACTTCTTTTAGTTCTATATTTTTACCACAAATGTTTATTTAGGTTTTGGTCAGGTTTACAAGATTTACGTATAAAAGGGGATTTTTGTAAGACTTAACAATAATTTTGTATAAGTAAGTATGTATTTGCTGGAACGGGTTGTCCTGAGAGTACACACACTGACCTCATTGTTACGTCTTACTTAGAGGCTGTACAGTACTTCCATGCAAGCCTAAAAGCTTGGGTTGCTCTGATAACCTACTGCTTTTCATGATGTTAGCTGCAGCAAGCAGCAACAACTTCGGAAGACAAAATGTTCCAGTCAAACGGAAGCAGCTAAACAAACAGTAGATACGTGGGATAATTAAAAATGGATCGTCGGGCTTACCACTATTTTAAAATACCACATTGATAGGTTCTACACGGTACCTAAGTCTTTTCAATGACGAAAAGGCTTGCAAATCATATTATGTTTTCAACGCAACCTTTGGCTGAGCTAACAAAAAGTTAAAACGTTTTTGCTAACGCTAACAAGTACAATGTGTGCGAGTATTAATAGTTTTATAGAACTAACGTTTAACACTTATGGCTATATATATTTTTCTTAAAAGTTTTAATTGGTTATGATTATAACCACGTTTTCTTTTACCTGATTGTTGGTTGAAAGCATGCAACTATTTCCTTGCAGAACACAGGCGAGGAAATAGTTGATAAAATTAGTTATAATTATTAATGATTATTTTTACTCATTCCTGCTAGACTCTTCGTTGGTGGAAACACACATGTAAGCAGTTCTATATAACGAAGAACGTAAAAGAAGTCATGAATGGGTCCAATCCGCTTGCGGTGGACTACGGCCTTTAATAATCTGAAAACGTCCGTAGTTTATTTTATATAAATGCATTTCTATCAATGATATTTGAAGTGGTAAGTAGGTTCTATAGTTCGTTTTCGATAATTCAATTGTGAATACGATATAACCTCTAAAACTTCAAACAGGAGTATCTTTAATTCCTGGAATCTTATAAAAATACAACTGAATTCAAACTCTATATAGAAATACGCAAAAAAAATGACAACATTTGTTTGTGTTGTTCGGCAGTGTTCTTTCTATTAAAAATATTAGGCGGTAGAAACGATAAGATGAATATTCGTGTGTAACGTACCCGTACAACGTATAATCACGTGTGTGCACAAACAATAAAAAAAAGTTTATTAAAAAAATGAGAATAAAAAAATCTTAAACATATAACCAAAAGCTACTCCTAATAACCTAATTGCGTGATGTTTAATAGATTCAATTTCATGTCATTAATAAATTTGAATACAAAACAAAGTATTGAGCTCATTAAGGAAGTAAAAATAAATTATGCAAATGTAACAGTACCTTGCAGTAATAAATAAGCCACTATAATTAATTAGTGGGAGTACTTTGTTTGACCCGATGCAATATATTTTTAAAGATTTATGAGTTAATTATCAATATCGGATCAACTCACGTTCATTTCTTTTATCTAAATAACCTACTAAATACAAATTTAGGATATACTGTTATGCTTTGAATAAATGAAATTCAATCAATCTATCAATAGTCATACAGAAAAAATATCATATTTATTTATATCTGGCTTGTGTGCATGGATTTGGGTGGGCTTTGATATTTTGAATTTTAGAATCTTTTGCCGAAACTTTGGAATTCAGGCATTATCTTAGGATATGTTGTTTGATAAAATTTGTAATTTAGGTAAAAGTAGGGCAGACAACCGATAATGTCTGGTTGACAAATATTTATTATTTATTAGTCCGAAGGACTGAAGGCAGTCAAAATAAAAAAACACAAAACAAAAAAAAATAAAGCCCGGAATCATAATTCCAAAAAATTCTTATTAATGAAAAGCTTAATAACGGCCCCAAGCACCTTGTCAGTTTTCATAAACATTGGAGATTTTTCTCAGTACTAATAACAATTAATAACAATGTAGAGAGAAGATAGGAAAACAACCAAAAGATTCTTAAAAGAGTTTGTATTTTTAATCAGAAAACAAATTGTACCTAAGTTGGAGTGGTTGAAGAAGCGAGGAATAATACAACTAAGTAATTACTTGCTCCAATACTTATTGTTTGAATTAAATGAGTTTGTTCCGTTTCTAATAAACGGTGTTTACACACTGAACTTTAATAAGAAAATTTTAATAAGTGAAAAAGAGTTTTATATTCTAAAGCTAGGTTTTATTTTTACCCGTCTGCGGCAAAGCTCAAAAGGAGGGTTATGTGTTTGGCGTGTATGTATGTATGTTCCTTTGTTCCCTCATTACTGATATTGATTCTGCACGCACCTTTTCCGCGAATTTTCAAGTTTTTTGACTAACCATACTTGTAATAAAATACGATTGTAACCTGTTGCATCCAGCAATGGTGGTTGTCCATGAAATAATTTTGGAAAACGGATGAGTAGCAAACTTTACCTTTCTGTAAGAGGCATACAAAATCAGAAAGTTTAAATAACTAAATCAAAGCGGTTCAACGGACTTCTATAAAAAAAGCCAAATTAAAAAAAAAACAGGTGCAATTATAATAATTAAAACTCATAACATTGCTGTGGTCAGCATTATTATAATGAGCATAAATTGTGCAAATGTACGCTGAAAAACACGCAAAAATTAAAGCGCTTTTAACATTAGCTGCTGAAATATGGCTGAAGCAGTTTGGAACTAATATCCGCATTTTATTGTTACAACAGAGATATGCACTTAGGTTAGGAGTTTTAATAAAATCATCCCTTGAATTTCTCATGTGTTTTGCGGAAAATGTCTGATTTTTAGGCCCCACCTGGACTATGTATGGCATTGTCCTTCGTCTATTTTGGTTGAAAAGATACAAAAAAGAGAAATTTTAATGTTCCGATGTTGTACAAAAGTTTAGCTTGAACCTAGCAATAAAAAGTTACATCAGGTGGTAAGTATGTGCAATCCACGTTAAAATTCACTTTATCATCGAAAACTCAGGTTAACGAGTTTCGAATTACAGTTCCATCGCATTTATTTAAGATCACTGTAATCTTATCCTGCGAGCTAATCGTAAAGAAAAAACAAAAGTCAAAACTTGGACACGATTCCCAAAGATACGGATACCATTTAGATAGTATACTTAAATGTTGGCTGCGGGATGTTGTAAGAGGTACCGCGGCCTCGACATAAAGGGCTAAGAAGGAACATGGGTGATTTTTAGTCAGTAGAAGTCTGACACTCCCTTTCGCTCTGCCCAAGAGCGGAAGGGATTATCACGGAATCATCTTTTTATCAGACATTCAGGTGATTCAAGCCCGAAAATGCCGAATTTTAATGATTACCCAAACCCCAAAAAAAAACAAAAAATGTGAAATTCCGACCGAATTTCAATTTTACAAGCTGAATTTTAATTTAAAAGAAGGAATTTTCCTAATAAGAGACGATTTTCTTTATTAAAAAATAGCCTCTGATAAACTGATTAATTTATATTTTCTGTTGACTCAAACAATAGCTTGAAACGATTCAATTATTTTTGATTTGGTAAAATTTTACTTCTAGGTTACGTTAACGACTGGGCTGAAAAGCAGTTGTCGTTCAAAATATAACTGTAATTTCACGTAATTGGTATAAATATTGTTTTGGAAATATAGGTACAATTAGTTTGTCTAGAAATTTCATATTTCCAGCAATCTTTAGAAAACCCTATCGTTTCTCGTGCGTAACGTTTATTGTAAAGGGCTTAATTAAACTCAGGACAAACGCGTTAAAAATTAAAGTTATTTTAGTCTGTTAATCTAAAATACTCAGAAATCATCAAAATGATGTAATGAAAAGCTTATTAGATCTCGCAATAATTTCAAAATGGCAAAGCTATCTATCTCATAATCCTTAACTTAACTACAACTTAAAATAGTAAAAGTAAAGCGTTGGCACTGACAAGCAACAATCTTAACGCGGCGTCATAAAACGAGCTATAAAAACAAAAATAAAACCGTAACTGTTCAGAAATCAGAAACAGGCCAATGTCCTACTTATCGCTAGGCCTCACGTTAAGTACACGGTACACGTGTTCCTACAGAGACATCAGAGAAAACAATTAAGGTGGAAGCTCTAGGAAAGCCAGTAAAATTTTGTTTTTTGGGTACTGATGATTTTGTTCGACTTGCTCGTGGTGGTAAATGAAAGGTTGTAGTGGACTGTATATAAAGGCTTGGTTTTAATGCCGATAAGTTACAATTATAATAGCCCGGACAAACATATAATAAATTACAATAAGCGAGTGTCGTCCGTCGCGGGAGGCTCCGAGGAAGCGAGTGTCCGGCGGTCGCGCAGGCGCCCCGCACCTCAGCTCGGTTGCCGCGCATGTTGATCACGCCGCGTACGCGTGATTGTTGGGTTCGATTCCCAACATGCTGCCCGGGTTGAAGGGAAGACTTCAAAGATCTGGAAGGGGGCAAATGTTATTGAAGGCCCTTCTTATGGTGCCTCTCTTTGTTTTCACTTCTGCAACTCTTGCGATGCCGTCGCTGCCAGGGTAGATATGTGTGACTCTTCCTAAAGACCAGAGAAGAGGAGGAAGAGCTCTGTCTTTTATGAGGACAAGAGAGCCTAGTTTTAGCTCTGACTTCGAAGAGCGCCACTTCACCTTCTGCTGCAGTAGGCCAACGTATTCAAGAGAGATACGCTGCCAGAAGTGCTGTTTTATGTGTTCTATTCTCTTGAACCGTTCCAGGCGAGTAATATTGTGATCAGAGACCTGTGGATGAGGTATAGAATTAAGTGGCCGTCCAATAAGGAAATGAGATGGTGTCAGAGCGGAAAAATCATGGGGTTCTGAGGAAAGAGGAGTGATAGGACGGGAGTTTAGAACAGCTTCAATTTGAGTGAGGCATGTAGCCATTTCCTCGTAAGTGAGATGAGTGGATTGCAATAACCTTTTAAGATGGTGTTTTGTGGAACGCACAGCTGCCTCCGCTAAGCCGTTGAAGTGGGGACTATATGCAGGTACGAATTTGAACTCTATACCTTCTTGAGATATGTGACCTTCAAGTTCTGATTGTACAAGAAACTTTGATAGCTCATTGTAAGTTCCGACAAAGTTAGTGCCGTTATCGGACGTAATACTTTGCGGTTTCCCCCGACGTGACACAAAACGTTTAAGAGCGGCTAAATACGCTTCACTAGATAGTGCCGTAACGAGCTCGATGTGACAGGCCTTTGTCGAGTTACAGATGAAGATTGCCAAAAATGATTTAATGAGTCTGCAACCTCTGCCTTTCCTGTCCGCTATCATCACTGGCCCTGCGTAATCAACACTACAGTGTAAGAAAGGGTACTCTAACTCAGTTCGAGTTGTCGGTAACTGTCCCATAATGGGTTGCACCGATACTGCTTTGTACCGACAACATCGGACACACTTGTTTACGATGGCTTTGGCTAGGCTTCTGCCACCCAGGGGCCAATAAGTTTGCCTAGCGTTCGCTAATAAGAGCTGTGGACCAGCATGTAAATGTATTATGTGAAGATGCTCAAAGAGTATCTTAGTAAAATGATGCTTGCTACACAACAAGATAGGATGCTTAGTATCGTACGTGTATGGGGAATTGTCTAGTCTACCACCGACACGTAATAGGTTATTGGGGTCTAGAAATGGGGATAAGGAACCAAGTCTATTATTTTTGTGTAATGTTTTTGTCGTTTTAAGTATAGCATATTCGTCAGGAAACATTTCCAACTGGACCTTATGCAACATTAAATTTAAGGAACCTTTAAGTTCATTAACTGAAAATGGACCAGTATGTTTGTTGGTTTTGTTACGACAGTTATGTACAAACCTTTGTAAATATGCTATTACTCTTTGTACATGAATTAAATTAGATCTACTGTTAATCAAACTACTTATAGGATCTATATTAGAAAGACTACCATTTACTACAACAGAACAAGAAACTAATTCTGGTAGATCGTGTCTCTCGTTATGATTGGGCATTTTTGGCCATTCACGTTCATCTTTCCTTAAGAACGTGGGACCGGACCACCACAAGGATGAACCACTGATGGAATCAGCCTTCAGCCCACGAGAAACAAGGTCCGCCGGATTGTCTTTCGACGGTACGTAGCCCCTACGTGACCCTCGGTGCTCTCTTGAATTTCGTGGATTCGGTTACGAACAAAACTTTTTAGTTGCAGTGGGGATGTAGATAACCACCCTAGAACTATCGTCGAGTCACACCAAAATCTACATTTGCTAATCTTTAGAGCAAGAGAGGTTAATACCTTTGTACACAACCTTGCAGCTAACAAGGCTCCGCAAAGCTAACCCTGATTGATCCACAGATCGAATGTACAGGCAAGCGCCGTACGCTCGCTCTGAAGCATCTGAAAAGGCATGAATTTCATGAATCTCTGAGTTATCACTAAGAACCCATCGAGGAATTTTTAAGTGATTCAGAAGGGGTAAAGTGTCAGCAAATGCAAGCCATAAATTTCTGGTGTCTTGTGAGACCTCATCATCCCATGCATATTGGTCGATCCACAATCTCTGCATAATGATTTTGGCTTCGACAATACACGGGCCGACGAGTCCCAAAGGGTCAAAGATCTGACTTATAACAGAAAGTATGTGACGTTTAGTTACTTTTTTATGTAACGTAATATTAATTGAAAATGACAAGGTGTCCGAATCGCAATTCCAATTCAAACCAAGAGTTTTAGATGAGTCATCCATGTTTGTATGTGAAAAGTCTAATATATTGTCATCTGTCTTATTATAAGATGGTGCAATTTGTTTTAAAATGAATTTACTGTTTGATTTAAATTTTCTTAATTTTAACTGAGCTGATTTTAAGGTAGATATTACTCCTTGTGCAATATCGATTGTTTTATCTATAGAATTAGAGCCACCTAGATAATCGTCGACGTAAAAGTCTCTTTGAATGGATTGTTTGACGTCATTATCAGGGGCGCAGGAAGCTAAACTCACCAAACATTTGGTGGCTAAGTAAGGCGCACTTGCCGTGCCATAAGTCACCGTGTTGAGTGTGTATGTTTTTAGTAGCTCTTTAGAATCAGAGCGGAAGATTATTTTTTGTAAAGAGCGTTGAGAAGGATTAAGTTCAATCGCTCTGTACATTTTGTCTACGTCACCAGTTACAACATACTTATGTTGGCGAAAGCGTAGCAGTGTCGAAATGATGTCTTCTTGTACCGTCGGACCAACCATTTGGATGTCATTTAGTGACACACCAGTGCTAGTAGTGGCCGATGCATCAAAAACTGTACGAAGCTTGGTAGTTGTACTTGACTCACGGATGACGCCGTGGTGGGGTAAAAAATAGTTATTACCCTGAAGGCAGCTTGGCGAAGACTCCTTATCTTCAGTCATGTGACCTAGGCGTTCATACTCTTGCATGAACTCAACGTACCTGCTTTTGAAGGCAGGGTCCCTAAGAAACCTACGCTCTAGTGACATGAACCGACACTTTGCCTTTGAAAAGGAATCGCCTAAGACTGAAGGATCTTTCTTCAGTGGCATGGTTACAACAAAGCGTCCGTCGTCTTTACGATAGGTGTGTTCCTTAAAGCTCTGCTCACAGGCACGCTCCTCAGGAGATAAAGAATGCTTAGCTGCAATGGTATCTAATTCCCAAAAACGAGATAAGTCTGGGTCGGCGTCCTCATTTAAAAAATGACAAACGGGAGAAGAAGAGTGTGACTTACGACGGGCAACGTACCCTGACACTAACCAACCCAATTTCGTTTCATATAGCTTAGGCTGATTTTTACCTAAGTCTATAGAATTGTTGCATAAGACGGACCAAAATACTTCGGCCCCAAGTAAGATGTCTATAGCTCCCGGTACATTAAATGATGGGTCAGCTAGACTTATTCCCAATGGAAGAGGGGTGCTATCAATATTTATAAATGAAGACGGTAAAGCTCTAGTTATCTGAGGTAAAATATGACAGTCTACAGTAAGTTTACAGTTGCCATCATAGTGGGACATAATAGTAAGGCTGCAAGACTGTGTACAGTTAGAAGTATTATTATTTATACCTGTCACGGTGGCGCTCGCACTACGTCGCGACACACCCAGCTTACCGCAAAGTAACTCATCAACGAAGTTGCCCGTACTACCGTTGTCGAGGAGGACTCGGGCATTGTGCACGTCGCCCTTGCTGTCAACCACCCTCACGATCGCTGTGGAAAGCAAAACATTCGGAGGAGTAGTAAACTGCTGAACATTAGTTGAAGTGGCAAAGTTATTTACGGGAACAACTGGTTCAGACAGAGTTGTCTCTGCCTCATGTAGATGAAGCAGAGTGCTGTGCCTTTTTTTGCAATATTTGCAAGGTACAAGGTTGCACCTTGATTCTGCGTGCCCTGGTCGAAGACAATTAAGGCAGACCTTAGCCTCTTTGGCTTTTTGTATACGAGCTTCAACAGACAAAGCTCTAAATGCATCACAACTGAATAAAAAGTGAGTTTGATTGCACATTGGACACGCGAATTTTCTTTTATTATTATTATTTAATTTTTTATCTTTATTGTTGCCCTCATATGTTTTTTGATCCGCTTTTGTAGCTGTAAGTAGATGAGAATTATGTTTGGAAGTGTCTGCCTGTTGTACTTTACTGATGTTTCTTTTGTGTTCTTGTAAAGTCTCTAGTAAGTCAGCTCTTTTGCTAAGAAACTTTAAAAAAAAATCTAATGAGGGTGGATCATCAATTGTATTTCGATGCTCTTCCCATTCCCTACGTGTGACACTGTCAAGTTTTTCGGACATCATGTGAATTATGAGGGTATCTCGTAAGTTAAATTCAGTGTCCTGACCTAACGTTGTCAAAGCTCGGAGATTTTTATTCGTGACATCAATCAGGTTACGAATAGAAGAACATGATTCACTTTGCATCAATTCGACGCTAAATAACGCGCGAACATGATTATTAACGAGCAGTCTTTTATTGTCGTATCTATTACACAATAAATTCCAAGCGGACTCGTAATTCTGAGCTTTAAAATCTAAATTGTCTATGACTAGCAACGCACTACCTTTAAGAGAAGCTCGCAGGTAGTGCAATTTATTAATGTTATCCATGTCCTTTCGTGAATGAATGAGTGAAATGTAAGTGTCTCTAAACTCAAGCCAGTGTTGATAATGTCCGTGAAAAACGGGTAAATTTATTTTTGGCAACCTTACATAATTGTGTTGAAAGCCACCTGCCTGCACATCCTCGTCACCCGTTACGTAACCATCCTGCTGACTGCCAGACTGGGGAGGACGAGCACCGAGCAGTCTCCGCGCCGTCGCCACCAGCTTATAGTAATGGTTCTCAAACTGCTCACGCTCCTTGCTCTCGTCATCGGGATTCTCCAACGACATCTCGATGTCAGTCTGCAATTTGTCGAAATCCACATATAAGCTATCAAATTTATTGTACCTAGTTTCCAGGTCTAATAGCTGTAAACTACTAAGTTCATCGCAACTTTCTAACATGTGAAGGTAATTTCCAAAAATAGTGAGTTTTGACTTCATACAGCTGCGTTTTTTGACGAGTTTCTCAACTTTTTCGTCAGCCATGATAATAAATAAACAAGCGCTAACTCACAAGCAAAGTTACGAGAAATAAGAAACCGGTTTATTAAATGCGAAGGTAGGTTCAAATAACGTAGCTAGCTAATGCGCCAGTGCGAACAAAGGAACACCTGACGCGCTCGCGCAGGTGTGTCGCCGAGCGATCAGCTGTTATATGAGAAACGAAGTAACAGTTAAATTTAAAAAGGTTATGCAGTTGCTTTGTAAGCAGAATAATTATTGAGTTTTGAGAAATGCAAGGCTATGAATGATAATGATTTATTGTTAATCGACTTAAAGTGAAAGTAATTGAAAGCACTCACTTAAGCAATTGCTATTTAAAACATGAAATATGAGAAAAAGTAGGAAAGATATAAGGGACAAATTGGAACGAACTCACTCAGTGTTTTACCCATTCACAGGATAACTGATGATGTTTCAAATTCTTCTTTGTCCTTGACGATGACTCGAACTTTCGACGGGTCCAAAGTCCGTTGTATGGTCGACCTCTTGATGACTTCTTCTCTGGGCTTGTGCGGCAGCTGTGCGTAGCTTCTTGATCAGGAAATTGATGACTCCTGCAGGAATTGTCGCCACTGAAGACCGCAACTGAAGAGCTTCGAGTTAGAAGTTTTTTTTCCAAGACCGTTACTTTTCGTAAAATACCGGCGAGATCCTAGAAGGACCAATGTTCGACTTGCTCGTGGTGGTAAATGAAAGGTTGTAGTGGACTGTATATAAAGGCTTGGTTTTAATGCCGATAAGTTACAATTATAATAGCCCGGACAAACATATAATAAATTACAATAAGCGAGTGTCGTCCGTCGCGGGAGGCTCCGAGGAAGCGAGTGTCCGGCGGTCGCGCAGGCGCCCCGCACCTCAGCTCGGTTGCCGCGCATGTTGATCACGCCGCGTGCGCGTGATTGTTGGGTTCGATTCCCAACAATTTTATTAATCTATTTACCGAGGTAAACAGACACGTGTTACGGCCGCAAACTAGATTTTGTTCAACATACCCTTTAAAGCGCAGGTGTCATCGCGGCGTACACCAACTTCGCTTAGTTTAGTTGATGGAACTGCTGCGACTTTTCATACGTCGTGGTCAGTTCACAACGCTATCTACGATTCAAAATCAAGCGAGATATAATAAACTCTTGCACTATTTATAGGACAATCGTAAGCTAAAGATAGCCCACTAGCCATACACGAGTAAGTGCACATTTTAAACAGTCATGCTTAACGTAACGTGCTTTACACGTGTATGTTGTTTCAAAATTGTCCGACATGTTTCCTAACTGGAACAAAACAATAGTTTTGACATTCCCATTTCTTTTTAAGACAAGCATAATATTTTGACAAAGTGAATAACATCATCTTCTTTTTATTTAATTAAAGCGGTGATTACTGCACTTTCGGGACAGACGACTTGGTTATATGGGGCTAGGCCACACTAAGAAACACGATGATCCGCGAAAACTGATACCTACGCATGAAGTTCGTGACCCATCCAGCGCGACCCGTTTCCGCACACCAAACTCCTTTGGCAATGTCCTGGCTCACCTGAGACATCGCCACGACTCACGAAGGCCGCGTGCAATGCAACGACGATAAACTCCCGATCTATCGCTCACTGGCACCCCATAGGTCAGATCGATATGGCGCCTCCTCCGCTCGATGATCGTAATCTTCCTGCAACAGGTTGGTGTGAATGAACTAACAGCCTCATTAGTCACAGTTTTTCTATGTAATTTCCTCTGTTAGCTTTATAGAGAGCAAATCACACCAAATCTATCGCATCTTTGCATTTTTTTTTACCTGTTTTGACGAATGCCGTCTATATACCAACTTTCTAAAAATCTAAATCAAGGTGAACTAATAAACGGCTTGTAAATGGAATAAAAACTTTTTGTTAAATTAAAGTAACGTGACTCTAAAGCTATTCATATTTCAGCTACAGTGGAGATCGGAACGGTCTAATTCCAGGCCGGAATTTATATTACAATATTCTGTGCGTGTGACCTTACATCCTTCGCAAATTAAGGGATATTTTCCTGTAAACTATTTCAGCCAAGGGTTTAACGGCGACCCAAAAATAGATCAATGGTTCCGTTCTTTAAGGGTCCTTTGTCAACATTTTCGCTCTTTTATACTTTTTCATGTAAATGGTTAAGATTGCATGCCTTTTAATATGAAACGTTAATAGGGGAAAAAGTTCCGGTGTGACAACCGCGTTCGGGAAGACGTAGCGTATGGAACCCAAACAAGATGGACCGAAAATCTGATGAAGGTCACGGTAACACTTTGTTAGCCGCAGAGAAGTTAAGTAACTTTGGGCGCCAATGTGACGGAAAGGGTTTGCGTGGCGCAGGTTAAATAATAAAACCACGCAACCTGGTCAACATAAAATATATTTTAACTAGGTATAATATTTAAGAGTAAATGCTACCGGAAACTAATCTACTCCCATCTTTTATTGTTAAATATATTTCATGTTGACAAGGTGCGCGCCACGCAAACCCTTGTGACACCCAACATACAACAGCGGCGGTTTTTGCTCTACATTGAATTCCATGGTTTTTTTTATTATACGTTACAAATTAGTCTAAACAAAGCAAATAAAAGCATAAGCAAGCAAGTAACAAGTATAAGCAAGTAGTAGCAAGTATAAGCAAATTTTATAATGGAACAACTTTTTAACAAAAAATAAAACACGAAAAATTGAAAAACAAACTTTAGAAAAAAAACAGCTTCTGAACTTATGTTTAATTTCCTAGCCACCGATTTCAGAAGCTGATTTTTTTAGCGTACCGGAGTGATGTTATGTTATGAACTGGTGTAAACAATAGACAAACATGAGATCTCAGCAATCCCAATCCATTTGCTATCATTTATTGAGGAGTTCCGTTACCTATCTCCGAAGATCTTTATCAAATCTTCATCAAATTGAAAGGGGATCACTTTGAGAAAGTATTCTTGCAGAAACTACCCAAAACACTTCAAGAGTGCCTATAAAATTTTGAAGAGTTCTCTCTATTTCTCCAGGATCCCATCATCACATCCTGACTAGGTGATCTTGGGACCACCTGGTAAGTATACCCTTTCAAACAAAATAAAAAAAATCCAAATCGATCCAGCCCATATTCGAGTAATCGGGGAACATACATATAAAATAACCAACGAATTGATGTACTCCTCCTTTTTGAAGTCGGTTAAAAACGGATGAGACACATAAGATTGACTGCTTCGTTGGTTGTGGTTACAAGGGCAACTGCTTTTTTTTTTGGGGATGGGCAAACATCAAATAACCCTCCCGCTCTTGGGCAGAGCGAAAGGGTGTGTCAGACTTTTACTGACTAAAAACCACCCATGTTCCTTCTTAGCCATTTCTGTCGAGACCGCGGTATCTCTTTCGAACAACCCGCAGCCCCGACAGGAAGCGCGACTGCTGAGAAGGAGGTCCAGGGCTTGATCCGAGTCGGGCAAATTGTAATTGGGTTTTTACATAAGGAACTCCTCGGTACCAACCACTGCCTCACTGGAAGTCAATTACGACTGCTGCTGGCACAATATAACTCGCAAAAGTTTTAATGCATAGTCTTTTAGTAGGTATACATAAAACTTTTTGCAACAATCCTAATACACAAACTTCCGGAGCCCGCCATTAACATGTAAAAGGTTCCAATAATTTGAATTTCCAATTTCATCCACTTTGGCTGGAAGTTCCGGGAACCAGTCACTGCATCAGACTATAGTTTGTGTTGGACTTTTTTGGATAAACTTTGTATACCGCGTTTGGATTTTTAATAAAAAGGTTGCTGGTTTATTTTAAAAGTTGTAGAGTTGGTCAACCGACAATCCAAATTGAGTCGATCGAGAACTGAGCCAGAGTTTGCTTCTTAATATCAGTACTAAAACGATACACTAATGTAATATTCGCTTTAACTTTTATAAGCGACTTAAGGGAAATATTTAAAAAGAAATCAGGATGTGGCATGAGCCAAACATTAAAGCTCTCTGAGTGCGACAGTGAGTTGTTAGTCTCTATTTGTTAAAATGGAATGGTAATGGAATGTCTGCTGTCGACGCCATTTCGAAAATTAGTATCTAGTTTTTTTCTTTTTGACATAATTCGCTTTAGTGCTCACAGCTTTATCTTATTAAAAACAAAACGTAATCTAGATCGGGAGCTCTTTTTAAGATTTTATTTACAGAGTTAGATATAAAACGAGTAAGTGGCTTTGCTCTTGGGTATCATAAAACTAAACAAAAGAAGTATAAAGAAATAAGTACCTAGTTACATCTAGACTAATATTATAAAGAGGAAAGATTTGTATTTTTGTGTGTGTATGTTTGTAATTAATAAACTCAAAAACGACTTCGCTAATTTCAAAAATTCTTTCACCATTAGAAAGCTACATTGACATAGTAACATACGCTACTTTTTATCCCTGTATTCCCACGGGAAGGGGAACTACGCGGGTGAAACCACGTGACGTCCGCTAGTACATAATAAACTTGCGCCGTTTTCCCATAGGGGTAGGCAGACACCACAGAAAACAACCTGCTACGATCCCTACATACCCTTGTTGTGGTCTCTCGTCCACATTCATACATCTAGTCATAAAGTATCCACCTATTAATATTCCTGTTTGTTCTGTGTTGTTTGTTGATCTAGAATTATTTGTTATTAATAATTTAAAGTTTATCTGATACATTGCTACCAAACAAAACATACCAAAACTGTTTAAAGTACTTGACGTACACACCTTTCTACAATTTGTACTTAAACTCGAACAGTTATGCCTAGTTTTGAAGTAAATTTTTCGAAGTTTCAATCTCTTAACAAAGCTCTTACGGTCAAACACCTGTTAAATACTATTTCAGAACTCTCGAGTAAGGAAAAAAATACCTCATATATAAATAACTTTAACGAGCGAGAGAAACGACTTATTGTCGTGCCACGTATTTCTGTACCTACACTTTCTTAGAGGTCTCCATGAGCCAGAATAGGAATGTTTCCAGACTTAAAAATATAATTATGATTCTACTAAAATTAGTCCGTCTGCTAGATTATCGAAAAATATTGGATACGACCGTATTTATTGTTTTATCAAATCAAAATAAAATAAACGAAGAGAAAACGGGTCAACAATTTGAGTGAGAGTTGTGACGTAAAACATGTCATACTGATGTCTTACAATATGACGCCACAAGACTTTTCAAAGCACTGTATCTCTTATTTTTTCTGATTTTTAAGTCAGTAAACATGCCTATTATTGGATGCAATGAAAATATTATTTTAATTAAAATTAAAAAATATTGTTTACAATAAATAATAAGTGTGATTTGAAACAACCACACAAAAGGTGAAAATCTTTTCTTAACCATGCCGATCACTGCATGGATTATTCATTACATTTCGTGTTTCCTCCGTGCCTCGGAAACAACGTTAAGCCGTTGATCCCGGCTGCCATATGCAGATATTCGACAGTAGGTACAGGGTGACTAATAGTCTTACTAAGGGTTATCATATTACCCACTAACTGAGCTGTGAAGGTCAAATAAATGCGGAATACCTCTGTCTCTTTATCTGTATGTTACTTTGTCACGGCTTACATATAGACCATCACCTAGGTTAGAACATATTTTATCCCGGTATACACTCCAGTGTGATGACTTTCAACCTTCACGAGTGCGAAACGGCGAGCTGACCCAAGTGATACTACAATAGTGTCAACTCAAACAATCCAGAGACAACCAAATTACGTGCTAGGTGCAGCTGCATTGCGTGACGGATACGATGCAGAAAACGTAGCGACTTGCGGCTTGTGGAACAAGCCGGGACAGCTCCAGACAACTTGTTCAAACTGTCTGAGAGAAATCTAGGATTCCAGACTCACTGTATATCTGTTAGCGTTTGTTCATGAGGTACACGCTGAAAAGATTGTTTATAAATTTTGAGTTTTTTTTTTAAATATAAATCGTTGGAACTAGGAATTTCTTTAGTATCGTAGGTGCCAGACGGACCTAGAACAACCAGCTAATATGTCATACTAATATTTGTTCCGAGTGGAGATCGAACTTGCGACACGCACTGTAGCAGGTAACCGTGCTGTCAATATTGGCAAATGTTTAAATGGGTAAAAAATGTGTGGGACTCACAAATTTCCGACTTTGTAATCTTGTTTCAGTCCCCTACTAACCCGACAAGATCCACGTCATATCGAAGAATTTAATTTGCGACCTTTGTTGTGGTCTAACATTACATATATGTTTTTTTTTTACCTTGCAAACTTGTTTTTCCAATTCACTGGACATTGGCAGAATAGTCGACATCGGCTTTAATTGCCATTATACAAAAATAGAATAGAATAGACTTTGTCATCATTGTAATCGCTGATATAATTTCAGTTTGTCCAGAGCCAAACCAGGTCATGAACTTTTGATCAGTTGTTGAAAATAATATTTTATACTACACTAAAATTTGATTCTTAATTGGTTTGAAATATCGATATTTTGTATGAAAACAATGCTCAATTCGTCAATTTGTGAAAATAACAATCAGTAACGAAAATCAAAATCTTGTTTCTGATTTCTATTTTCAGTTGCTATCCAAAATTATTATTTTGTCAACGTTTTTGACCCTAATTGCATGTTGTTTTAACAGTTTCATTTATTTGAAACTAAATGTCTAGTTTATAATTCTAATAAAAATGTACATCAAAATATAAACACACAACCATGCGGTCTCAGTAAGAAGGTACCTCCCCAGGGCGAAGGACATGCATGTAGATTTCCACACTAGAATCGACGCAGAAGTGTCAACACCTGCGATGCACGATCCATAAAAAAAATCTTATGCTACAGTAATAAAGAGAGAAAAAAAATGTGTTTCTTTGGCAATTAAAACAAACACATCTTGAAATGATACAAAATGAATAAACGAACAAAACTAATAATGCCAAAAGGGCCTCAGCTCAGCAATTATGCCAGAGGGAAACTCAAGGTACCACCTGACCCTGATTTTCAGCTTAAGCCCAAGACCGCCATACGCTCGAAAACATAAACTAAAACTTATAAAAGACTAAATAATAACATAAATTAATTAAGATAACACCACGCCTTTAATCCCTGAAGGGTTTAAGCAGAGGTGTGCTCATTAGATCACCCATATTTCACCAGTTTTTTTTTTGTTATATTTAAGTTTCTTGTAATAGGGGGGCAAGCCTATTGCCATCAACCGGGCACAAATTAATTTAAACATCGTGGCTGCTACTGAGAAATTCCTCATAGCAAAACCTAATAACACATTGCCCGATTTGGAGATCAACCCAGGATCTGGAGCACGACAGTCGCGCTTGTGACCACTAAGACTTCACCATAATTACTATTTAATT
Source organism: Diarsia rubi (assembly GCA_932274075.1). Lineage (NCBI taxonomy): Eukaryota > Metazoa > Arthropoda > Insecta > Lepidoptera > Noctuidae > Diarsia > Diarsia rubi. Next base: position 17,353,489 of record OW026417.1, on the reverse strand, counting down.
ATAAACTTATAACTCACCCATTATATCAAATGAAAACCTACGTACGAGTACTTTACTCTCAAATCTGAATCCTGACTAGTTTAAGTAATACCGCTGCAATTACAGTCAGCAACATAGTTGGACTCAAATCCCCTATTGTGTGACGTCACTACTAGAACTTTGCTAGGAGACTAATGGCTACCAATACTTAGCAAGAAGCCGCCCTTAGCGGGGTATTATTAATGTTACCACCGGAGAATATTCTATAAGATATTTATTGTTCTACATTTTTATTTCTTTCAACCACATCAGTTTGTAAATTATTAAATCTAATTCTATAAAATAAAAAATAACACTAATAGCAACATTTAACAGCAATAACTCCTATACATAAATCGAGATAGACAATACAGTTTAATTTTATAGCATATAAGTATTAATATTGTAAGAAATATAACAGCAATAAAGGCTATTTTTTTTGTTATATTACATACATAATTATGACTGTCATGTATGTCTGTTGAAAAATTATTTCAGTGTTGGGAAGCTACACTATCCCCGGGTGACATACGCTGCTTCCTGTATTCCCACGGGAACGGGAATTCCGCTTGTGAAACCGCGTGACGTCTGCTAGTATACTATAAGAGTCGGCTTGGAGTATATTTGGGAAAAATATTCGGTAAAATAACATTTTCTCTTGGAAGCTAGTATAGCAGTCCGTGTAAAATTATTAAAACCAGCCCAATTTGTTTGGAAAGGAACCCGACCCCTGCCTATTTGAGTAAATAGCCCTAGGTGAAACTTGTATTAGGAATATATACAGTACCAGTACCATAATATATGTACCAGGTACCTATTACATCTACCTTTTTCAGGTGTACCGTAATAACAAAATGTTACAGGGGCGGGTAAGACGGCCAACCCTTTTCTAAAAATTACGTTATACAGAAACTGTAACTATTTTTACCAAGGTGATGTATGATATATTTGTTAATACTTGTATGAATCCCGAGGGTATCAGTTAAGAGTTAATTGCTTTTTAAATTAATAAATTAATTGCTTTCAATGACAATTTTGTCTGCTGAGAATCCAGGTACTTAAAAACCCATTTTCAACGGAAGAGTGGAGACACAAAACTGACTTGATCTAAAGTTATATTAGTTAACTTGTACAATTTTATGCCCTGTAAGGATTAAAAGGGAGAATTTATACTAAATAAATATTAATTCAGAAACTACACTCGCTTTATAAATGTGTTGACTTTTCCCGATGGTTTTCCTGCTTCGGTAACACCATGAATATTTCGTGCGTCACGTAAATTCTACGAACACATAAACATTACGGAAATACTGTAGCATTATTTACTTAACTTAATTAAGTCTAAAAATTTGTACTATTATAGTAGTTTAGTCCCAAACATCATCATCATCATCATTTTAGCCGAAATACGTCCACTGCTGGAGATAGGCCTGCCTCAGGTGTCGCCTCATTGACCCGTCCCGTGCGTCCCGCAACCAGCTGATACCTGCAACCTTCACCAGGTCATCGGTCTACCTAGTGGGAGGCCTTCCAACGCCACTCCAGAGCTTTCCGGCCCCATCGGCCATTCGTTCTGCAATCAATGTGCCAAACATATATCATCTTAATCGAATTCGTATATAATGTCGATTTCCATATTAAAATTTACATAATTATTTTTACCCCTGGTAGAGTCAAAATATTGATTGGTGCTCTAATAGGAATAGCTATTTGTGCTCTGAAAATCGGTGCTCAGATAGGGATCCTCGTATCTAAATAGATGTATGATGTAATGTATTTACCTAAGAAAAAAACTATTTATTTGCTCGTAAAGGGTCTCTTATTTCACCAATTTCAATATCGTAATGTATCTCATTACGTACTTGTGCGGTAATTAAATGTAAATCGCACGGTTTAGAAAGATGCTCCGTCAAAACGAACGGTACCTACTTTTTTAAATCTTAGCAAAGAGTTTTTATTTCAGAAAAGTGGTCAACATTTTATGAATAAAATTAACTTTGGGAGATAAAATATAATAAATAAACATTTAATTCTTTAATTTTATTAATTTCGACAATAAATTACAACCATTAATATCTGTAGCAAAAACAAAAATATTAATTTACTTTTATTAATAATACTGGCTGTTTTGTGCCTATGCCTGAAAAAAAATCGCATCGCTTATTTGTTAAGAAATAATAATCAATTTTACTAATTGCTCAAATTTTCATAACTGCTTTAATTAAAGATTTATTCGTTTAAGAAAGTCCGAGTTTTATTTATTTCCTCGCAAATATGTTATAAAACGTCGTATGACATACGTGCGCTTTGATAATAACAGCCTCTGCTTTCTTTTAGCCCTCGCCTACGGCTCGGGCAAGCAATATCGCCTCGGCTGCAATTTTCAACTTACCGCACTTATATCATAATGTACTATTACGTGATTATATTCCCTTTATTCATTTAAAAACAAATTTTATACATTTTTAAATATTTCCTATATAACTATAAAAAAAAACATTTAAAAATATAAAAATAATATAGTAATATGATTATTATTACTATTATGATGTAACTAAATCCACAATGACTTAAAACGATGGCTACGAAAGTGCAGCCTGCGTAGCAACCGCGTAGCGACTGCTACGCCGTAGCAGCCAAAATGAATGCTAATAACGACTATACCATCTTTTGCTATAATTAAATAATTTGTAAGGCAACTTCTACGTTTGCGTGATGTCTAGGTACACATAATTAACACAAAGATACCGCCCGTTTTAGCACCCGTCTTATGTTTGGAGATAACAAGCTTAAAGTGATCCAACCGTTTAATTTACATACATCATTTGGGCCTGTAGGCTTAGCACGAACGCGCGGAGTAATCGCGTCGTGATAACAAACGATTGGGGAACGAGACGATAACTAAGCACTCAGTATATCATGCCGAACAAATACATATTAAACCGGTATAAAAAAAAACTGCTTGTTCCTAGAAAAGTGTTTATTTTACCTATAAGGTAAAAATACATGGAACAGCTGCTTAATAACACGAAGCATCAATATAGACAAACTGGAACTGCAGTCAACATGCTTCGAGAACATAAAAACATTGTGCGTGAACTATCGCAAGAATTCCTCATCACGAAAATCTGTGGAATACCTAAACAAATCTTGTCTTCGCTAGAAAACCAATGGTAAGACTTTGCAAAGCCGACATCAACTTACTGTTGCTGGAAGTAGAAGATAAAAGTATAACATAATTCAAGGATGATATCTTTAGAAAAACTACATCGACTATCAGAGATCTGAAAATTAAAGCACAGACCAACAGCGTAACGTGCCTTAATTCATAGGCAGGCAAGGAAAGCAGGCAGGGAAACTCAGCGTTTACTGAGTGGTCACCCATCCACAGAGCAACCTATGAGGCGGCATTACAACTCTAAAAAGAAGAAGAACACAAAAATGAAGTGAAGTAAGAACACACAAATCATACATACAACCATACATAACGAGTTCGGAGTTCCATTCCCGAGTTTTTCCATCAGGATGTTTTCAGTAGCAGTCACGGAGACTGGCCTTCTGACCCGATGACGGCAATAGGCTCATCCTTAATACATGGACGGGCTTTATTATTTCGATACAATTAAAAAAAATATTTTATATAATAATTGATTAAAGTAAGACTTAACTAAATATATAAACTAAACTAACCTACAAACAAATTAACCATAAAATGGCACCGAAAAACCAGTCCTCAACGCTGTCAGCAGGTAAAGTGCCCAAGAGACTGGCAGCGTTGCCGCGTTGTATGGCAACACTTAGCCTCTGGCCAAAGAAAAAGCCAGCCCTTGGGTCAGAGGAAGCGTCAACAAGGCGTTTAAAAATATCCTTAATAAGGCTGTGGGCACTAGGACCACACGGCCCTAGAGTTTCAACCCCAAGCCGAAAACTATATTTTCGGCTCGAAAATATAGTTTCCACAAAGGTTACTATATTTACGCCGCTTGAGGTTCTCCGCAGCCGCAGCGGCAGCGCCAGCACAACACGAAAAGCTTGGAAGATGCGATGGCGCAAGAGTATCGACGCAAGTTGCTATTCTATTGTTATTAGTTCAAATTTACCAAACGTTCAGCAGGGCTATTGCGTATCTTTTAAATGACAATGGATAACATTTAATGTCCATCAATTAACTGTCAAATGGTTTCATTTTGTACTAAACCATAACCAATTTGACAGCTAATCCATGGACAATATGATAGCCACTGAAATTTAAAAGATACGCAATAGCCCTGCAGGTCGCACATCCACGATAGGACCTCTGTACCACTATATTGTTATATTATCTGCGGCCCTGTAGACCATAAACATGCTTCATTACACAATTCCACTAATTAGTAGGTATGTTTAGTGAAGAACCCCTAATGGGTCGAGCCTTTGTCTCATCAACTTAAGTTGCTGATGTAATATTTAGCATGGCTATGTCGTTAAATAATCTTGTCAGTGCTGTGTAAGTTTGAGGTGGGTAGTGGTATGTGAAGTGTATAAACATCTTGTTCTTATAACATTTCAATCAACTGGATATTTTGGTCTTAAAATTTAAAAAAAATGGGATACTGTTGTATCCCATTTTTTTGCTTCAATTTATCATTCAGAGTTACACCACACATGCTTCGCAAAGAACATTTCCACAGCATTAATCCTACTTTCATGCTTCGTTTGCCACACCCTACATTCACTGCCATACATAAGAGTAGGCATCAGCATACCATTGTGAACAGCCAGCCGAGCCTGTTTTGACATCGACTGGTTGGTCACCACCGCATGTATAGCACCATTTACTTTACTCCTTTCCACTGCGTCAATATTTCCATCTCTTGTAAACATACTGCCCAAATATACAAACTCATTCTATTGTTCCACACTCTTATCATTTATTTCCACACAATTTCCACATTACACACCGATACATCCGGTTAAATAGTTAGTTAAATAGTTAGCGCCTGATCTCTCTCCGGTCGTGTCGGATTGCCGTCCCATCGGAATATGAGAGAAAAAGGAACAGAGAGTGCACTTGTGCCTGCGCACACACTTGCGCACTGTAATATCTCCCGCGCCGATGGCTAATCTCCACTTTGATTGGCCGCCGTGACCGAAAACGGTCAGGAGGACTATTATTATTATTATTAGTTATTCCATCCCGTACAAAAAAAGTGTAGTAGTATTATTCTCTCAACGATTTGTAAGAAACCAAGATACAAGTTCAGTGCAATTTAAAAATAAACTCTTAATCCCTAACCTTGGCAATACTTTACAACAACGCAAACACAACATAAATTCCTTGTCTACGCTAAAAGCATAGTGAAAGAGCCGTCTAAATGACATGTTTATTTTCATTCACACACTTTAATATATTTGCATAACATTTATATCAACCGATAAAAGGCGAGAATGTTTTCTGGCTCTCCGCCTATGATAAGTAGGCGTTTAATATTGAATCGTTAAGGCACCGAGCCAAATCAAGATTTGTTCACACACTGTGTAATATGGTCATACTGTTATTGGGTTTTGGAGATAGCCTTTGTTTATTGTCATATTCATTGATTGGTTGGTTTTATTCCTATAGTCATGTTTAAGTATTTATTAGTTCTATTCTATTTTTGTTTAATGGCAATTAAAGCCGATGTCGACCATTCTGCCAATGTCCAGTGAATTGGAAAAACAAGTTTAAAAAAAACATGAATGTAATGTTAAACCACAACAAAGGTTGCAAATTAAACTCTTTGATATGACGTGGATCTTGTCGGGTTTAAAACATAGATTATACCTTGATAATTATTTTATGATAATAATCCTGATAATAACAAAAATTTAAACACAATAAAATAAACATTTACCAACGTTATCCATTGAAAACGAAACGCAATTTTTAGTACCTACTATTTGTTCAGTTTTGTTTGTTACTATTTCGCTTATTGGGTCAAATCAAATCAAATTAAATCAAAATCATTTATTTAAAGTTGGCCAATTACAGGCTCTTTTGAATAGTCGAACAAATACTAAATTTTAATAAGCTAATAAACTAAGCTACAGTCCCACTCACAAGGCATAATAACTGTCAGTGTACTGTAGTTGCCGATTCCAAAGCGTTGATTTCATGAGAAGAATGGCAAGAAACTTCATGGACACTCTTTTAAATCATAATATTGTTACAAAACTTTGGTTAGATCATTCATATTGAGATTGGTATATTATCATGTGAGAACGATGTAGCAAGATGTGCACGATAAGTGTCGACAGTACAGCCAAAACGACGATTAAAAAATAATATAATAATTCAAACAAGCCGTGGCAGCTAAGAGGTGACCAGTCACAACTGACAGCACCCGTTCACGAGCATGACGCATGGATCAGCACCATTCCACTCAAACATTTTAAAGGGAACGAAATGACCCGACACACCCGCCACCATCAGCGAGACATTTAAGTGAGCATGACACACTCTCCATCGCCAGGGCATATCCAAGTCAAATAAAAAATAAATGTAGGTTTCCAGAGAATGACAGCTTTCTAGTACATAGTACTCACACAATATGTGCTATGCGACTATATAATACTAAAGAGATTGAATTTATACATTGCAAAGATAGTTGTACAATCTTCTTCTTCTTCTTTCTTCTTCTTATTTAATGCTTTCAATTTAAGCGTCCTGTCCTTGTGGAGCAGGGATTACCAAAATGGAGCGTATAACCTGCAGAAGTTGTAAATTTCTGCTAAAATCACACGCGGATGGAGCCTAGGTTATTAGAGCAACCTAGGCTATAATTGCTGATTCTGTCGCCAGAAGTTGAAGGCAAAAAGAAAGGCACAAGAGATCGTTCAATTCATTAATTGTACCACATACCTTGACCAGCGATTCCACGCGCGCGCGCAGGCGACGGCCACGTGTCCGCTTTCGGGAGGAGCAGCTTACAGGTCTTTTTGGATACACTAGGCTGGCCAGCAGTACACAACACACTAACATAGGTCTGGAGTAGGTTGATAACAGTTCGTATAGGTTCAGTTCAGGGGGTTTTAGGGCGCGATGGGACTAGTTAGTGTCACACATAGCATGCGCATCCACACGATCCCAAGGTTAGAGCGAGATTATTGGAAGGTAAACGTGACGCATATTTTGCGCGGGTTCAAAGGATTTGGATTCAACTAAACCTTATTTCGCCGACCAACTCATCAAATGAATGCAATGCGCCATAGCTTACTTCACAGGTTGGATCCAATGTCAAATTGAGCATATTAATCTCGTCCATTAGTCCATTGAATTCACTACGCAATCCATCAATTTGTTTTGCCTGAGCGATGAAAGCCTTGCGTAATCTTTCGTTAGTTAAAGATTTAGTTGAATCCAAAATCCTGCAGCAGCATTGAGCCAAGCATTTTTATCAGCGATATAATCGTCTAATTTGTAATATGCTTGCTTGCATAGTGTGCGTTTGATACATGTTTTAAATTACGTCTCATTCAGTTCAAGAATGCTTTGTGGAATTTTGTTATAGCATATCAAACAGTACCCCATGAAAGATGAGTCTACCTTAGCGAGTCTGAAGCCTGGCTGAACTAACTGGTCCCTATTCCTAGTAATATAATTGTGTCCGTCACCTCTTTTACTAAAAAGATGCAGATTTTTTCTCATGTACATTATGTTTTCGTAGATGTACTGACAATGGGTCAGAGTGGTAGTTGAAATTAAATGAAAACTAAATGGTGAATTATAAAAATCTTGTTTAGCCTGAATTCGATACAATATATCAAAAAGATCAAGTTATGAATTAAATTAGCCTGAATCTGTTGATGATTGTGTGATTACCACGAACATTATCAAAGATCTTATAATTAATCAAAACAATTGAGTTAATAATTTCAAACCCTGGTCTAAAGTAATCCAGACTTCAGAATCGTACCCATAATTTGTTCATACTTGTTTGACTGATCCTCCAGAAATGTCAAACGTAATCAATACAAAAAAAAAAACAATTGACAAAGTATGAATGTGCAGAATAAACAGAGGTCTGTTACAATTTGTTTATTATTCGACAATAAATACATTACTAATTGTTTAATTGTCTTGCAGAAATGGGCATACAAGATGATAATAAATAATTATATAGTTAGGCAAACAGGAGGTGAGGAGCTCGAGGCTTAATAATAAAAGCCACTCGGGTTGATCTTTAGGTTAAGCCGCGCTTGCTTACAATACGGTAGTAACAAAAAAATCTAATTAGTCCGTCAGATAGATTACCAAAAAATACTAGTCACGTATTTTTCACGTAAACAAACAATGAAGACGATACAGTGCTTCGAAAACTCGTGTGACGTCATTCTCTAAGACATGAGTATGACATTTTTAGCGGTCAGTGGCGTCACCACCCAACTAACAAATTGGTTATATAAAACATTTCTTATGCGACTTTCGGTTATATAACTGTTGAATAGACGTTATTAGACAACTACGAGGTTGTGTAACCGTTATTCATACAACGTTTCAGTCCCTGTGACTAAAAGGTCCTATTAAATGGTTGAGTAAACATTTTAACGACCACTTTATACAACGTCGTATAATGGTACGAAAAAATAGGTTAGGTAAACGTTCTTACAACTATATAATGCAACGTCGTATAGTGGTACAAGTGTATAGGTTAGGTAAACGTTTTTACAACTATATAATGCAACGTCGTATAGTGGTACAAGTGTATAAGTTAGGTAAACGTTTTTACAACTATATAATGCAACGTCGTATAGTGGTACAACTGTATAGGTTATATAAACGTTTTTACAACTATATAATGCAACGTCGTATAGTGGTACAAGTGTATAGGTTAGGTAAACGTTTTTACAACAATATAATGCAACGTCGTATAGTGGTACAACTGTATAGGTTATATAAACGTTTTTACAACAATATAATGCAACGTCGTATAGTGGTACAAGTGTATAGGTTAGGTAAACGTTTTTACAACTATTTAATGCAACGTCGTATAGTGTTACAAGTGTATAGGTTAGGTAAACGTTTTTACGACTGCTTTATACAACGTCGTATATTGTAGGTTGTGTAAACCTCGTTTACACAACTAAATAATACGATGATATATAACAGTTAGATAAAAGGGTTCGTTTAACCAGCGTTGGTGGTCGAAGTAACCTTAACACGACTTTTATGTAATCAAAACGTCGCAAAAAGTTTATTTTTAGACCTGTATATAACGAAGTATTTTAGTGGTGAACTACGAACCATTATACGACTTAAGCGTTATTTTGTAACCATTACAGAACTTTAAGCAGACCTAAAAATGATATAAAGGTCCAAAAGGGCCTTTTTAAAACTAACTTCCATTTTGTCAGCTAAACAAACGTTGTTACAATATTTACAATAATAATGGATCTAGATCAATGGAAAAAGCTTAAACAAAGTGGGGCTTTCAAGCGGAAAGTAAGAAAAACATTTGAATCACTGAAAACTGGCCCGTCATCTACTAATTCTGTACCTCAACAAAGCCTCAATAACAAAAATGGTTCCGTATAAATTTTATTTTTGTTTGAAGTATTTCTATTGCTTGTTTTTTTATTATTATAGTTCTCTTATAAATGTCATTTTTTAAATATTCCAGATGAAACTTATGAGCCAAGATTAAAAATTAAAAATTCATCTGATGGCATTGACATACAAAAAAAGAATATTGTACCAGAAATAAACAGTAAGTTTAAATTTAAAGAAAATCACCGTATAGTATTATAACTATTTACAATGTCTCAAGTTAATTTAATTATTTTAGGTGACTCCATTGATGATTATTTGGAGTATTTAGAGCCCTCTGAAGGACTATCTTCCGATACTTCAAGCTTATCTGCTGACAAAGATATCGAATTTCAGGAAGATACACAGAAATGGGCGGTTAATTTTAACATATCTCATGAAGCAATAAAATCTTTGAGCACACTCCTTAATAAAAGATTTCCTAATATAGTTCCGAAAGATCCTAGAACGCTTCTAAGGACAAATAGTGTCAATATAACACTACATACTGTTGACGCAGGCCAGTATTGGCACAATGGAGTAACAGTGACACTGAGAAGAATATTTGAGAATAGTTCTGATATACCAGATAATATCACATTAATATTCAATATAGATGGTCTCCCTCTTTATAATAGCTCGCGACAACAAGTATGGCCTATACTGTGTCATATTTTTGAAAAACCGAAACTTTCACCATTTGTTGTCGGTATTTATGCAGGAAAAGGCAAACCTACTGACCTTAAAGCTTATTTACAACATTTTGTGGCTGAAATGAAAAAACTTCTTCAAGATGGTATAAAAGTTACTACTAAAGATGCATTAGACAAGAAATGCGTTGTTAAAATTAGAGCTGTGAATGATTGTGATGAAAATATATTAATACTTGGCAAGTATTTAGATAATTGCATCGATGCATTTGAAAAGCCCATGAAATCTTCAGTACTGAACATAAATAAATGTAATATCAATAATGGAACCAAAAAAGAGATAACATGTACAGTTTTAGATATTAAATGCAAATTGGTGTGTACAGTGCTTAACGAGCACATGTATTTTGTACCTTTAGTGCATACGTTGTTGTAAGTGGTAACTGAAAAATAAAAATACTGAAAAAATTGTTTATATCTTTTTATTTACTAAGTTTTGGCATGCAAAATCACAGAAGTACAATTAAATTAAAAGTGGAACTTTTAATATTTTTAGTAGTTTTCCTTATAACCTACACAATCACTAAAAATAAATGTTTGCTCCGCAAAGTTGAAACATAGCTTAAGGTGGCAGCGCCGACCATGCTCGCGAATGTCAAATTTTCTTATGTTTTTTTCATTTTGTAGGTCAGTCTCAGATCTCATGTTAATGATTGATTGCTTTGCGGTCGTAAAAATTAATAAAAGAAAATTATGAAGAATGTTAATAATTAAAATCATAAATACAATTCTTTGTGATGGTGTATAATGTCATAAATTCACGAAATAGAAGATTTTTAATTTTGTTAGTATTGTTTTTTGAACCCCCAGCCCATGAGCATTGAGTCATGAACTGTCTAGTAAATATTATATCCGCCAATGTATATGCGTTGTTAATTCCTCGGCCTTTTCCTTTTCCACATACAGATTCCAAACGTAGTTTTATTCCTTGTCTAAACTCCGGTAATGCTAAATTTTCTTCAAAGGTCTGCAATTCTTCTTTATTGGATATACTTTGAAAGACAACGTTTTCTTCTCTGCCTTGATTTCTTGAATTTACAGTAGCAAAAGTATCAATTTGGGCACTTATGTATGACAACTATGTAATAAATTTATCGACATCCAAAAACACTACCATAATTTATTGATGTCCACTTTTACTTCACCTGAAAAATTATAAAAAATGTTAATTTTCTGTCATTTTATGGAACGTGGGTCCGAAGTAAGTAGGTACCTATGAAAATAAAAAAGTCACATTTCATTGATGACTTGTTTATTTTTCGACCCATGTTCTTTAGTGAACTTTATTTGATATATTGTTAACTATTCATTAAAGATGTAGGTATAATGATATGTTGGTATCATATTAGAACTACGAATTAATATGGCCGTGTGGGCCCGCGCGCCGTTCGTTTCCACGCTCGTCACGTGCAGCGCGTGGTGTTAAAAAATTGCGTGCCATATCTCAGCTGTAAATTTAGTATCAATAAAGGAACTCAAGAAATTAAACAAATAATCACAAGATGCACCTATTTGGTATGTTATGGTCGAACAGAAAAAGTACACTGCGCTCAATAATACGTAATGAATTAGATAACGCGTTTTTTTATAAAATATTACACCGTGTATAATGATTTTATTTTGCAAAGTAGGTAAATGCAACACAAACATAGTAGGTAACATAATTTTAATTAAGTTATTAAAATCAAGTACATTCAATAAAATTAATGTCATTTGAAATGTGATCGTCATTCTCTGTTCATAATGTTTATATATTATCTCACGGAACTCTAAAATCATTTATAATGGCCGGCTATCTTGGTCGCAAGAAACCGCATTATGGACCTTTTCATTGTATAATTGTTGTATAGAAGTCACTTCTTAACTTTGACAAGATGGCTGGTATTTAGTATTATAACAAATTTTAAATAATAATTAACAATAGTTAAATTTCAACGAATTCAAGGGGGGCGCAAAAAATTTCACAACAACACACCTATATTTAATCATAAAACTAAAGGTCCCATAAGAACTAGGTGCACTCTCTTCGCGTATTTTATAAACCTTGTAAAGTAATGTAAATTTAGTTAAGATAATTTATAACTTACCTCTTAAATTCAGTTTGAATAAAACATTACACGATGCACTATTCCAGCAATTAAATATCAGGAATGAATGAGTGAATGGATGGACTGAATGTATACTATAAACGTCGATGTTAAACACTTCTTGTGCGACATTTCAGTCATCTTCTAATGTCTATATAACTTATATGGGACTCCAGTGGTTCCATAACAGTCGAGATATAACCTTTATCTAACCAAAAAGTCGGTTGGAAACTTTTATTTAACATTTAAGCAACGTTAGAATAGTACTCGACTAACTTTTATGTAACTTTTAAATAACAATAATGTTGTATAATTTGGGCCTATTTCGCGTTGTATAAACGTTTACAACTATGTTTATACAACCCACCTTATAGAACCAACAGTAAATGAAAAACGTCTACTCAACTATTATACAACGTAAATTTGTTACTTGGGCAACCCCCACTCAAAGCTTTGACACGTTTTATCTTCGTAAATTTTATTGATTTGATATAACAAAAAATACGTTTACAATATTTTTCGATAATTTAACAGACGGACTAATTAGAATCACATTTTTTTAAGTTAGTAAACATCCCCATTACCCAGTACTAACTGAGATGAGAGCAGTGGTGGCTCAGTGGTGGCGGCCCCGACTTACGAACAGTAGGTCGTGGGTCATCATATTTATTAAAATCAGTAAACATCCCTATTGGTCTGTGTATACCTACTGACCACCAGTATTATATCGTCATCGTCGATTTCCAGGCATTCGCTCCATGTAAAATACTGGTATTCAGCTGCATCCGGTTAGACTGTAAGACCCAACATACTTGGGTAAAAGGCTAGGCAGATGTTGAGTTCGGCAAACAAACAGACAACCTTCTCAAACCAAATATATTAACAGAAAACAAGCGGCAACAAAAAAAATACTAATTCAAGAAAGCCATACAACTTACGAGACACGTGTATTGTTGAATCAACAGCAACGTGTATGATTTCAAGAGGACCCTGGATTGCTCCGATATAGGAGTTACAAGAACATTATAAACAACGAACCCTCTCAAGGGTTCAATCTACTGTTTACTTACTTCTTTTATGATTTAAGTCTATATTTGTCTTGTTGTTATTAAATCGACTAGATCTTTTTATCCTTCTTGTGAAATGGGCCTCGAGAGAACTCGTACTCGATAAAATATTGTTTACATAACTACTAGATGTTTGCTAAAAAGGTTTCATATTTGGGACATATCTTATGTACCGTTGAGTTGTAGTCCTTTTTGGATGGCCTTGTTGATCATCAGCCTTCATTGATATTGTACGTTTACAAGTTAATAACATTTTTAGAGCACTATTCGTGTTTTAGAATGAGACAAATAGTAGGCAGTTTTTGCGGAGATCAAGAGATGCCTGTCAGCTAGCTGAGCTAACGGATGCAGGGCGAATATTTTGCGTATCAAAACCAAATCACCTCACTCGGGAGGATAACCGAAACAAAACCGAGCACATCCGAAGGCTCTAAAGCGGCAGCCCCGCTATCGGATTAAGGAACAGTGGGCTAATCACCTGCTGGCCCGACAATAATTGATTCTTGAAACCGAAATAGATAGAAACCGTACCGATCTTATACCGACGACTTCTGGCATAAAAAAAAACGGACAAAAATTGCATTTTTGGAACGTACGAACGCTTAGCAACGACAGTTGACTAGCCCATGCAAAAGCAGTAATGCTAAGCTACAACCTGCAGATTTGGTGAACCGAGAACATCCGGGGGCTTGACTTTGCTATATTTTGGTAAAGAAAGTGAGGAAGATGTGTACGAGTATGGCGTGGGGCTCCTCTTTTTTAAAACCGCTATGAATAAACCTCTGGGACTGGAAACCGATCCCAGACCGGATCATGCATGCTCATATCAACTCAAGAACTCACCTGAACTCACCACCAAATTGATCACCTTGCCATTACATCCAAATGGCGTTCCTCACTGCTCGATGTTCGCAATCGTAGGGGCGCCGATACTGATAGCGACCACTATCTGGTGGTTGGTGAAGTCCAACTTAAAGTTTCTGTAGCCCGTGCGGCTGGAGGACCCGGCAAGATTGGAAAAAAGTTCGATGTCAACAAACTGCAGGACACAGACACGCGTAAAATTTTTCAACTCGAGTTACACAATCGTTTCTCTGTACTCGATACTGTTACCATGACGGCCTCATCTCGGATGACAGTAGTCCGTGCTGCTTTATGGGTGCGATACGTGGAAGGTCATCTCACGTTAAATTCAAGTCTTTGTTAACCGCTGTCTTCATCGCATTATCGGTATTTACTGGCCCGAGATCATCTCCAACGTAGAACTTTTGGAGAAATACCACGAGAGCCCAATCGACCTCCAGATCAAGCATCCCAAGTGGAGATGGATTGGCCATACGCACCAAAGGAACCCCGAACACATACCTAAACAAGCTTTGGGCTCGAATCCCTAAGGGGAAAAAAGGCGTGGCCGTCCTCGTCAAACCTGGCGCCGCATAGTGTTGGCAGAAGCGGCGAACATCGGAATGACGTGGAGTGAGATGAAACGGGAAACTCAAGACCGATTGCGATGAAGGACATCTATCGACACCCTCTTCCCCATCTAGGGGACATAGAACATTAAGTCAAAGTCTGGCAGCTGCCTGAATTTCTTGATACTAAAAAGTATCAAGAAAGTAATTTACGTACCCACAAAATAAAGGATATATATAACATAAAAATAAAAGAGCATATAGGTACTGCTCAAATTAATTCTAGAAATAGTTTTCCATTCAACTTTTGTGAATGTCGTGTACACGTGTAAAGTATTTGAATAAGTATTGTTATTGTACGTAGCTAAATGTATATACTGTTCAGTTGTATTTACATTGGTTGGATGTATTTATTTTTAATATATATGATTTAAGCAATGTTAGCACCAAATTCTATAAAATTGAATTCCTGATTTAGTATAGGAGCTCAGCTTTAATACCTATATTTAAAGAGGTCCGTAAACACTAATCTATGAATGGTTTTACACACAGCATTAGTATTCCATTGAACAATATTTGAATTAAGTTCGTAATGTTCTAGATTTACGACAATAATAAATCTTAAGACAAAAGAGCTGAAAGATTATCTAGACTTATACAGGGTCGAAAATAATTAACTGATTAAAATTTAGTACAATAGTTATAGGATATTGAACTCTAAAACACTTAATCTGGTGGCAATTAAGTTTTTAATAATTTAAATTTATTTAATTCGATGCCTCACTAATAAAATTATTAGATGATATCTGGGGGCACGGGAGTATCGGCCAAGTCGAGCCATAAAGCGGCACGGCCGTACCATCCTTTTTTGCCTTTTGATAACTGCATTAAATTTATAACTTTATGAAAACTAGCTAAAGAATTAAAACTTATAAGATCTCACTGTCAAAGACAATTATTTTATTACTAAAAGGTCTTCTGCTAGAATTTCTTGAATTGTATGAAACTGCTAACTATTTCAATTGTTTCGCCGTCTTAAAATATTTGGGAGAATTCCTGAGGACTTCTAAGCTAAACTTTTGTAGAAAAAGTGACTAGCTTTCTAACGAAGATTGATTCATCTCAATTTATACAATTATAAAATAAATTCGCTTAGTTTTGAATGGTTTTATGTTTTGGTTGAATTTGCGCACCTTTTTTTCAGTGTATTTAAATTCACATTAATTTGTTGTGTTTTTTTTTTGTTGTTGTGATTATGAGTATAACATTTATATCACGCCTGTGAGCTACGGAGGGTTAGGCAGAGGTATACTTAATAGTACCTACGCCAACATTCCGTCAATTATGTTCAAGTCCCATGCAATAAGCCCGAACCGAAGCACCGAGCACAAATTTTGACTCCGTGGCTGGTACTACATACTCGTATAGTACAATTGTAGCGTAAAGTGTAGATTCTCCATGAAAAAGAATGAACGAGAAATTCCATAGACACATACAAACTCTCAAAAAAATTGTGAAGTCTATTGCTAACTGTGGAGGCTTGTAAATGGCTTGTCGTTGATTACCTCACTATAAATGTTTGTATTGTTAGCTGTAAGCCACCCAAACACAATAAAATAAAATAATAAATAAATAAATAAACATTAGGTTTAAGAACAACTTTATTTCTCATAAGAATTACAATAGATAATTCACTTACTGAGAAACACACTAAAATTAAAATATATAATTAGAGCGCGCACTGATTAAGTGGGTACACAGATAAATAATAACCTTAACTCGATCATAAGTTTAACAAAACACAACAACATGGATGTCATTTGTTTTTTAATGGATGTGGCATTATAATTTTCATTTTCATTACATTATAATTTTCAGTAGACCTACATTATATCTGGTCATATATAAAATACTAATGTACTTAAAAGCCACCTGCATAGGAAAATTAACGCTACAAAACAAGAATTACCACCCCGCCACGACCAACATACGCACAACCCTCAAAATCTCAACTCAACATAATTCAACCTTCATTAACAGAATCTAACGATAACTCGTATTCACATTGTTTTTGTCAAGAGATCCTCGTTAATCTGTCCAGCGACATAGCGTGTCTAACGTGACAAATTTGATTACTGCCCTGACTTAATGAGGGCTTGGGAAGCCCAAAGTGCTTCGGACAAGTCCCTGGACCGGCTACGTTTTGTTCCGGCCGATGTGCTGCAAATTATTTAAAATTTTCGCCCAGATTGAGGCAACTTTGTAAAGTTGATGTTATGTTCAACCACAAGGGACGGCTTTGGGTAGAATAAAAAGCTTTGTCGGGAAGTAGGTTTTTTGAATAGAGAAGTGTTGTTATAAAGTCTATACAGGGTACAAGAGATACTGATGCTAAAATGGTTTTAGTGTGTACACCGTTCTAAACTTCAAAGCAAAATAGGAAATGTCTCATGACATGATGAGAAACAGAGAAGTATGGGAGAACAAGATATGTTGCGCCGACCCCAAATAAATAGGTATGTGTCCTGACTAAACAAAATATGATTCTGTTAAGTCCGTCTGTTGGATTATCGAAAAATATTGGATACGTGTTTTTTGTTTTATCAAATTAATAAAAATTGACGAAGATAAAATACGTCGAAGATTATGAGTGGGGGCTTTTGACGTCACTACGTGTTAAAAAATGCACTGCGCTGTGACGTCACACGAGTTTTCGAAGTACTGTGTCGTCTTCAGTTTTTGTTTATGTGAAAATAGTTAGTTTATGTGAATTTTTTTTTAATTTGTACAGTTAATCTGTGCGTTTTTTACGTTCTTATTTAATACTTTTTAAAATATACTTGCTTACTTCTCAGAAAAGCCGTAAAGTTCTTTTTATGTAAAAAAAAATAGAAACTTTACACGCTGTAAGTCTCAGAGGACTATTTGTTTTTTATTACATTTGTGGCTTGCTTCATCACAGAATAACGTAAGGACCCGAACTATTAAAGAACCATAACATCACGCGTATAATTTGCCAAGGGGATGAGGCATACTTAGCCTAGTGTATCCTCACATGTCGGCAGTTACTTTAAAGTCTCGTGTAATGTATTTGCCAAAAATAACGTGATAAACAAATTAATTTCAATTTAACCTTTACAAATTAAGATGAAAGAACTATCTGTGTAAGTACTTATCGTCTATTTTCTTAATATAAAAGAAAGAAAGAAAATGTATTTATTTGTCTCACACAGCACAAGAAATTAATCAAAATCAAAACTCATTTATTCAAACTAGGCTGATAATCAGCACTTTTCGAACGTCAAAATTTACTTAACTTTACTTATTTACAAGAGACAGTCCCCCAAAACGCCCCCCTTCGACACTTCCTAGTGTTTTTGCTGGAAAGAAGAAGTGGCGGAACAAACTCCCCAGCACACATCTGTCTGTTAGGTTGGTTAGAAGAACCAGACTCGATACAATAGTAAGGCAAGTATAAAAAAGTATATAATAATAATAAAAAAAGACATAACATATCAGTAAACTAATCTTGGAGAAAGAACATAAATAAATAACAAACATTGTCTAATAAAAGAAATAAAAAAAAACAAAATCAAAATAAGTCCCGTACGAAGCCAAAAGGTTACTATCTCAGCTGCACTATGCTGCTGCATCATTTTTTCGCATATCGAGCATCAGGGGGTCTTAACACCTCGCACGCCTTACGAACACCACCAGTAGCTCTACCATGAGTTGTCATAGAAAACTTACTCGCTAACGTTGAACTCGCTAGCGTGCTAACGTGTATCAAATAGATTTCGATAATGCTTGCACCATGAGATTTACGGAGTCTTACGCAGGCGCTAATGTAAGCTCGATAGATTGTGTCGTCTAGCTAACTTCACTCTACTCATGTTTTGTTTCTTTCTTTCCCACTAATAAGAGGAGAGATCGATATATACACAAATAAACCGACAAAATAGAAAAGTTGACGGTTATTAGACTACTTATAGTATTTAGTGGTTTTTGAATTTTTATTCCTTATAATATGTCACTGTCGTGTATTCAATTTGTAATTTTGTTTGTTGACCTTGTGTCACAGAGCTGTGTTGTGTTGTTTAACAGTTTACATTAGTAGATTCAAACAGATTATTTAAAACAATGAGGACCCTGTGCCTCAGTTTCAATTGTTGGTAGAGTTCATAGAAAGGTATGTTTCAACTTTCTTCAAAATTATTGTGTTTTGTTTTGAGAGAACTGCATGGTACCTTTAGTTCTAATGAAACTCGTTGTGTTGACATCAAATCCGTAACATTATTCATACATATTCACAAACCTTTAAAGTATTCTTTAAAGAGTCTATAATGTTTAATAAACTTTCATTCATTTATATTTTGCAATTGGTGTCTAACATGAATTCTCATTTCGGAAAATCATTTTTCGAAATTCACGTTATTCACGTCGTTGGTCTTCAAATTCAGCGGCCACTAACATATTTCATACCAATTAAGCTTTGCAGACATTATTTTGACTGCATTAGACTCAAAAACGTACATAATTTTGTTGTAAACATATGTTTCACACGCCAAAATGCTAGTGAGCTACGTAACCACTATAGTAAGCGAATTATTCGATAGGTTCAGTGAAATTAGTGACTCATGGTACCGTTTTGTATGGTGACAGCTGAAAAACGTTAGTAACTATAGAATAGATTACGTTAGGTTTTTAACCTATCGTCATCTATAGTGCTCATGTTACGGATTGTAATTCTTTCCGTGACCGCTAGAGGCGCTGTACGATATTTCATACAAATAATTTACGTAGACGCTTGCGAGATTTGGCTGTGTAAACTCATGGTAGAGGTACTGTTCAAAAAACAATGGCTTTTTAATTGTGTCTACAATACGGCGCTCAATCAGTTAATGGCCACTTTAGCAGATCATGAATGCATGATATGAATTGCGTTAAAAAGCGTAAAATGGACCTTTCCTAATATTAACTGTGTTTGTGACCATTTTACGAATTTTAACGCGATTCATATTGTCCTATTACGATAATTATATTTTCCTAAATGGACGCTAACCTTAATGAAGTTGAAAGGCTGTCGTCATTGAGATCTATTTCTTTCTAGGCCATCCCCGGTAACCTTCGTGTTATGGAGATGTCAGAGTTCTAACGTTTTTACAAGTTTTTTTTAATTTATTTATTTATTAATTTATGTACACACAAAATACAAAAAAAGGAAAATATATAAAAAATAGAAGAGCACAAAGGTACTGCTTATTTCTAAAGAAATTTCTTCCAGCAGACCTGCGAGAGGAGATTTGGATTAGAAATATAGACACAGTGTGTAGAAAAGACAAACAGAAACTAGAATTAAGAGAGAAAAAAAAATGTATCGATATAAAATAAACATACATACAAATATACACATTTAAAAAAGAACTTTTAATAAATTCCCGCAATAATTTTTGCACAGTGCTGCTTAGTTTGTTGCTGGGAAGAATGCTTGGTCGACAAATTAGTAAAAGGTTTGCTTAATACTTCAAATTACTCACATACGAGTCGAATTGTAAACGTCTTTTTTTTTCAACTCGGGTGAAAAAGTGTACTTTCAAAGTGCGAGATAATTATGCAAGAATGTTTA
The DNA here is from genome assembly GCA_932274075.1 of Diarsia rubi. NCBI lineage: Eukaryota > Metazoa > Arthropoda > Insecta > Lepidoptera > Noctuidae > Diarsia > Diarsia rubi. The sequence goes on along the minus strand of OW026417.1, from coordinate 17,333,025 downwards.
AAACTCTCTAAGTATTTTAATGAAGGAGACTGCGGTCATCGTCGTTTTTTGTTCGGCTTCACTTTGGAATAATAATGAGCGAAGGCTATTAGAGATGAACCTTATAATTGATTTAAGGAATTTTGCATTTTGCTCTAGTTGAAAGAAGCAAACGCATTCTCTGAACGGAAAGTTCTTCCAGGGACATAGCTTTGACCTTTTAGCCCGAAAAATCCCTAAGTCCAGCAGTATATTTAGTTTAATCTGTAATTGTGTTGCATAATCTACCTGCAATAGTTATATAGGGAAGACACACCGACTCACAAACTTACTAGGTTACCCAGTACATCATTTTGAAGACTTACTTAAAAATTTTTTACATCGGTAATTAAAAAGAAACAGCTATATCCCTACTTTTTGACGTCTAGATAAAAGGTACAATAAAAACTCCAAAAGAATACTTTAAGAAATTTTGGAGATTCTATAAAATTGGACTAAATTAATAATTGATTACTTTAAAATAAAACGCATTACATCGTCAATATTACGGACAAGCCTGTAAATCCCAAAAGGTTAGATAGATCTCAGAGGTAGTACACCTACATTTCGTCAGTTATTTTTATCTTCCAAGCCCCGAGACTACTTCCAGCTCCCAGACCCAGACCCCAGACTCCTTGGCTGCCACTGAGAAATTCCAGACGGATAAATCTAAAAAAAGCTTTGTCCAACCCGGAAATCGAACCCTAGACCTTATGCCCAGCGCATGGCGATCACTACACCAACGAAGCAGCTAGATTTCATAAATAATGATACATATACTAGCCAAATCGATTTCTTTTAGAAAAAAAAACAACAAAGTTTTACCCAAATACGATCCTAAGTATAATTTCAATTTGCGGGACTTATAAGGGATACACTTCCGTAGAGCACCATAACGACCATGATTAGGAAAAGGTTACCCACTCAAGAAAATAAACTTCCGTCAATTACTGACCCCGCCTTCGACGTCTTTACGAAGTTTGGTGACGTCACAACTGGAAGTCTGGTGTCGCAGATTGTTGTGTAATTTATGTTGATATATTCCCGGCCTATGTTAATTTGGGGAAACTTTTTTGGGTCTAAAGGACACAGCGATATAATGATGAGATATTATAGTCAACCCTGTTTAATCACCCTTTTTTTTGGCGGTTGTGTAATTATCAAATGAATTCTCCGCGGCAGGAAGTGACAGACTTCTGCTGACTAAAAATTGGACCATGTCTTGCACCAGGGTCGGACGCGAGAGGTCGCCGCCGCCGATCGCCGCTACGAGATCACGGCGGTTCCCAAGCGGGGCAGAACTCCACGGTGTGCTACACCGTGTCCCACGGCCGACCCTCGCAATGGTAGCATCCGTAGCCTGATTTGGTGCAGGTACCTCCCGAAACAACCGTGTCCGGTGAGGACCTGCGTCAGATGGAAGGTGAGGGCGCCGTGACGCCTCTCAAGCCACTTCTCAAAGAGGGGACTTACCGCCACTATCGTGGCGTGCCCTACACGGGGTTGCGACAGTTGCTCTTTCCATGTCGCCATGAGATCGCACCGGAGGTTTGTCCGCCGAACGGCAATTTGCCACGGCAGCGGAGTTACTCTCCAGTGTAGTGCCTCCGCTCCTCTTTCATGCAGGCGCGCGTGGACTGTCGCCTCCAGATCAAATATAGAATAGTTCTTTATGGTTAACTTATTCTACTTGTACTATGAATGTGGGACTGTAGAAAACTTTAATGATTTCTAATATTGTATCTAACCCTTCGGGAATTAGAGGCGTGATGTTATGTTATGCATTTATTCAGATCACTTCCCTATTTACAACGTCACAATTAATTCAAATATACTCAATTAGTGAAACACTATTTGCAATAAGTAACACATTTAATTTATTAAATAAAACACCTTACTAGAATAAAATTCATAAATTCTAAAAGTCCTACATTAATTTAACCAAAAACAATAATCAAAACTTTTACCTACCTTCGGTTGGCACTCCGGTGAACTTTGGGTCAATACCTCCGGATCGAATTGCTCCAATCCTCACTAACGACCCTCAACAGTTGATTTCTCGGACAAATGATCCCTCAACAAAAAAAAAACATCGAAATACAATTGGAAAATATGGATTCCCGTTTTCGGTGTAAGCTGTAGCCGTTTGCGAAAACGACATACTCAATGTGAATGGTGGGTGATAAACTAGCAATCCGTCGTTATTTGCACTGCAGTGGTCACTAGTCATGACAACTGGGTAGGGGAGAAAATGGGTTACGGGTTACCTTTTTACCTTTTTTCACTAACTTCTTCTTCCTTGTGTTCGCCTGCACAACTTTATAAAAATATTCATATTTTACTGTTCCATTTCACCAATTCCATGGCATCATCGAGTTACACACACGCCGCTGTGGAGTTAAATTGACTCTTATGTACTCATAAAATAGTATAATCAGCCACTAACATACAAATATGACATTACTGGTTCAGAAGTGAATAAAACTTAAATAGGAATATTTAATTAATAATTGAATAGGGTAGTTAACAAAAAAAATCGAATTAGTCCGTCTTATAGATTTCCAACAAAAAATATTCGACACGTATTTTTTTCTTTTTTCACGTAAACAAACAATGAAATCGTCTTCATTGTTTGTTTACGTGAAAAAAGAAACACACATACAGTGCTTTCAAAACTCGTATGACGTCATATTCTAAGACATTAGTATGACATTTTTTACCGGTACGGAAAGTCACAAACCCCCACTTAAATCTTTGACACGTTTTATCTTCGTCGTCTTCGTTGTTTTCGATAATCTAACAGACGGACTAATTAGAATCAATTATAAATTAAATGTTCATACAGATCAAAATGAAAAAAGTTATCGGATCTCCTTTAATGGTAGGTATATCCTTCATATGAGCAATACTAGGTTCAGGACAAAACTACACAGTAATATACCGTTAACCAAATGTAGTTTCTATGCTTAAGCATGAACCACATTTATTTTTCGCTGTGCTCTACTGCTGGGTCTGCAATGTAATTGTAAAATCTTTAAGCATTATGGGAGGACGATTATTATGAAGTGCAAATTAATAAATTCATGAATATGGCCGAAAGTGTTAATTCAATTGTAGCTGAAATAATTTTAATTATCTTAAATATCCAATATCAGTTTTTAAGTTATCCGAAAAATTATAATACAGTTTTGCCGATTATTATTAAACCCACGATCATTTTAGTTACTCCGTCTATGTATTTATTTACTGTGACTCTTTTTATTTTGAAAAAAAAAAACTAAAGATCTGGTTTTAAAGACCTATCCAACGACATCCCACACAATGGACTTCGCGAGCAAAAAATACTGTGCGATGTGCGATGCATGTCTTCTTCTTTTATACTGCTATTAGGTACTCATCTAAGTCATCTCTTTCTGGTCATATGAATCATCCTACACACATTCCAAAAGTCTACAAGTTCGTTTTTTACGCTCTCGGATTATAATTATCTTCGAAGACTTAATATTCTAAAAGACATCGACTAACAACAGCAAACAATGTTGTAAAATAAAACAAACAAGAACTAATGTTAAATAAAAGTAAATAGACATGACTAAAATAAAATAATTACACATTCAGCTTGCAATGCGGGCACAACAAAGACACTGTGTTTGTTATGGTTAAACCTTTTTATTTGGTGTTGTTTTTACACCACATCCATTTCACAAAATTAACTAAACCGTACAGTTCTAGTTTTTAATTATTTTATCATCTGAGAACCCGCAAAATGCGAGGCCTGTCGGGGCTGCTGGTTGTATGAAAGAGATACCGCGGTCTCGGACACAAAGGGCTATAAGAAGGAACATGGGCGGTTTTTAGTCAGTGGAAGTCTTACACTCCCTACCGCTACCGAGCGGGAGGAGTCATTTGATAATATCCCATCCTCTAAAGAAATAAAGGACATAGCCATCGAGGTCGATCGCGACCTTCTCATCAAGGTTGCGGGACGTGGCCAGAAATTGGACAAAACAGAGAGACTTGGAGTAAGCAAACCTCTCTGTTTACCCATCAGTGGGACACTATAAAGGTTTTAAAAAAATACAATAGCATGTAACGATACATATATTTTATAATATCAGTATAGATTTCTGTAACTAGTAGTATCTCCACAGGGTAACTTATGGCAGCACCATGCGAGAATCACGTCAGACACACATAACACAGGATTCTTTTAATGAGTGGTTTTAGATTTTCTCATAAACTGTACAACTACATTGTTTCTGCAAAAAAGCAAATCGGTTTCCACCCACTGCCATCTTATAAAAGCGAGCAATTTTTTACAATGCGATGTAACCTTGACTGTTTCAGCGCATATTAAATTATTATTCTTTAAAAAGCACTTTAGCAACAGTTGGCGTCTATCAAATGATAAATAGTGTACAATCAGGAGCATTAGTGAGTGTAGTTAACAACAACCGCCCGAGATGATGCTTAGGTGACTTGTCTAGGTTGGGCCGTAGATGGGTGACCACCCAATCTACGTCCCTGTTGTCATTTGTAGATCTTAACAGTCATTACAGGTGGCCCGAAAGTAACCTGTAAATCATTCTTACGACGAAGTTTACCGAGGACTGAACTGTGAAGTTTTCCAATATTTTCGGGCTACACGCCATGTTTAGCCAGGTAACGTGGAATTTACTTACACACACGTCTTTAGCCTTAACATCCACATCCACATGCTCATGACTGTACTATTATAAAAGCAGAAACAGCCGGCATCGATCAGCGCGCATCCTAACACGTTCCAGCTGCGTCGTTCCGCATTTCACATTTCAAATTGGACGATTTAATGATTACCGGGCAATCCCTTTGTATGTGCGTTCGTTTTGGCCTAACAGCTGCTTCCCAATCTGCGGCCTTCCATGAATTGTATTGCTTTGTATGCTGGTTGGACTTTATACGAAGGTATTGAGAGTGAATTTCATCGGTGAAACTGAACGCAATCTGCATATGCCTAAATCGAGTTCAGGTGATAGTGTCATCTTTGTTACGGCATATTGTCACGGTTCGGTGGCATTGGTGAAGTTTACGCACTCGCTCTGAATCTTGGTGACCTTGTTATACACAATTTTGAGGTTTAACTATGAATAGTTAATAGTTGTAGGATTTGAAGAAAGGAGCTGTCTGATGATATGTCCAGTAATTGAGAAAAAATAGCATGATTTCATCGCTAACGAAACATGGGTCTATTTCTCCTTATAGGAAGAATTTTGCAAACATTAAGTTATTCTGAAACACTTACGATACTCGTACGAATCTATTGTTACAAATGGCATGTTCATAAGTAAGACTGGATTTAAAGTGTGTATAGAAATAGAAGAAAAATGTAAATAAGTCAAACTTTAATAACGAGTTATCATTCAATTAATATTAATTAGTAATAAGTTATTTTACAGTATTGTATACATTTAAACCCTACTTTACAGTTTATTCTACACAGTTATCATGTAAGTACATCGTACCCTAGATAGCTTGTATGCTGAAATTTCACCTATTAAGTAAATTTAGTTTTAATTGAAACGAAGGAGCAAAAACTGAGAAAGTTTTAGTTTAATTTTGCAGACATTCAGGCGACTGGCAGAATAGTCTAGTGACTAAAAGTAGTCATCTTGATCCAAAGTTCCTTAGTTTCGTAATTCTTAGGAGACATTGGTACTACAATGTTCTCTGGAGATTGGAGTATTCCTTTTGTTATTTCTGCTGTGCTGGCACTGCCGTTTTAAAATTTTGAAAGGTTAAAGAGCAAGTTCAGAGTTTGTTTACTCCGAAATTATTTCGTTATCTTTATAATAGGAGCAGGCTTGCTTATCTGGGAAACATTCTGCTACGTACGAAGTGGACAATAGTTATAAAATTAGCAAAACCGTGGCCTTGTATTATATTAGAACTGGGCACGTTAAACCGTTCCCGATCCCGGCTGCCATATTTAAATCTTTGGCAGTCAGTGGCCTGAGAATCTGACAAGCAGTCTTACCGAAGGGTATTAGGTATCCGGTAGGTACATATTTAAATCTTTGGCAGTCAGTGGCCTGAGAATCTGACAAGCAGTCTTACCGAAGGGTATTAGGTATCCGGTAGGTACATACGAGTACTTCATTTTACACAAAGAAACATTAAAAATGTTCCTATATTATCATTATTGTCTGTCTTACTGAACTTCAAAGTTTAAAATAACAATGTATTATTAATTAATTATAATTTCTAATTAATTTCAAATTTTTTGGCCCTATTTGACGATACAAATCAAGCATTTGCAGTGGCAAAATTACCTGACAAAGTTAACAGGGAAAGGGTAATCGAAAATGCGTGACGTCGACTTCATTATTTTTCCATCAAGATTTAATTATTTCATGGTGTCTGTTCTGTTTCAAATATTAATATTTTCTTTCTCAAGTTTTACATTGCCAATATGGGTTCCTTTCGGACTTCAAAAAAACTTTACGGTTAGATATTTGGCTTTCGGCTCATTCTTATTCCAAGTAGGTTTGAAAATATATATCTGATTGTAATAGGAAAAAAAAATCTACTATAAACACGACTGTCGAAATCTGAGTTTACTTTTAGTAACACCACTACCTAACCCTTCGGGGATCACAAGCGTGTTGTTATATTATGTTTTAATTTAACTTACATTGAACATTTCGATATAAATTAAGCAAGTTTACTCCACCATCTCCACAATAAAAGAGGTTAATAACATTTACAATCAGTTCATGAACCAAGTTTTATGAGCCGTTAAAGATATCTGTGGGGATTAGGTTGAGTAATTTGGCACACCCAGCCATCAACGGTTTGTGGGGAACTAATAAAGCTCTGGAGTGCGGTACTGACAAATTTTGCTGGATTACTACAGGATCTAGGCAAAATTAACTCGTTAAACACATTTATATTTATTTGGTATACCACAGGATAATATATGTATAAGGTAATGTTTGGAGGTTTATAGCTAAAACTAGCTGTTGCCATCGGCTTTATAATAATAATAATCATTTATTTACTTAGACAACTATAGATCCATTGGGTTAGTAACAATATTCCTAAAACCTATGTTAGTACTTCATTAAAGATCCTTGGGTTAGTAACAATATACATAACCTATGTTTATTTATTTATTTAAACTTCATGCACAAACGTGGTACATAGGCGGACTTAATGCCACAAGGCATTCTCTACCTGTCAACCTTGGTCAAATAGGATAGCGTTGTGGTGGAGTACAAAAATAAATAAATTAGGAGAATACTATTTTGTAAACATAAATTAATATACCTACATAAATGGTACATACTAATACATAGATATATAAATATAGCATTAAATATACTACTATATATGTTAGTACTTAACTAAAAACAAAGACAGAGTGCAGGTGACTAATGACCTCACAAACGCGACAACGGGCTGTTATGCTAGGGCTGCTGTTACCCGCTACCACTCGAAAATTATCCCACGGGAAGATAAAACCGGGATAAAAACTATTCTATGTGTTAATCCAGGTTATAAATGATCTGTGTACCAAATTTTATCTAAATCCGTTCAGTAGTTTTTGCGTGAAGAAATAACAAACATACACACACACAAACTTTCGCCTATAAAATATAAATATTAGTGTGATGATGAAACACATGAGACTAAAAACATTATTGATATTTATGTTGAAGGATGGAGAGGGAGAGGAAGGCCAAAGAAAAGATGGATGGGTTGTGTGAGGAATGATGTGATGGAGAAAGGAGTAAATGATGCCATGACATCTGACAGGGGACAATGGAAGAAGAAAACGTGTTACGACGACCTCAAATAGAAAGGGACAAAGCCAGGAATGTGATGATGTATGTAGGTTTAAAGCTATTAAAATATAGTAAAATCAATGACGTATTATATATAGACACGTCATGAATTAACATGGCGGCGCTTCAAAACGGCGAAAATATTATACATATAACTACTTTAACGCGTAAAGAAAGGGAAAGAAAATATGACACCGTACAGCGGGATGCCTGTTGATGCCTGTTTTCTTTATGTTTTGCGCAGGTTTACACACACGATTTAAATTAAGAACAAACGTAGCGTCGCGCGAGGGGTTGGTGCGTAACTAAGCGCGATGTGGCCAATTGGCTTCATTTCATGTTATCATTTTTGAGGTCGGACAACGTATCTATAGTTTTAATATATCATTGAGTAAAATTCTTCAAGTTTATACATCGTATGTCACAGATGGAACGCAATTTAACATCACATCATTTCACCTGGTTAGGCTGAGGTGTACTTAATTATAAGACCCGACATTTCACCAGTCTTGTTTAAGTCCCATGATAGGGGAGATCCTATTGCTGACAACCGAACACAAATCGAGACAGACAGAACGAATTCCCACTAATAATGTTCACATATACAGGAGATTTTTTTTTACTTAATAAAAATCAACTTCAGTTTACAGTTACAGACCACACAAACGAGTTATTAATTAATATAATATTAATATATAAATACCCAAGTTACATAATTATAATACTCTCCCAACTCTACTCATCTCTAAGAAAGAACATAGCTACTCGTAAGTAGGTACATTAATTGCACTAATACCTCCATTAGCCGTAGTAAGAAAGAACCAGATCACAATAAGAAGACATAATTTTAGCCAATACATCGGGGTTTCAAAGCAACCTAGATGATTCCGTGAAATCATGATAAATTTCTTTGAAACAACCAAGTTTACTTGATCTCTGTACTGAAACTACGCTGCTTTATTATTAGGGGCTATATAGTTCTTTTGAAACTGGTCGTCGGTACAGTCGCAGGCATCAATCAGTTGGGTGAGTCACGCCTTGCCACCGACTTTGTGAAACAATGATTTATAAATGAACAGTTTATTGAACGTTTTGTTATTTATTGTTGAGAAAGGACAGTCAGTGGTGCAACCCAGCCCTAATTAATTATAGCCAAGTTTCATTTAATAAGAATTTAAAAGTACCTGTCGCTTTGTTTGAATATTATGGTTCTTGAGTTATAAGTATATGTAGACAGTGGCCTGAAAGCATGACAACCAGTCTTACCAAGCGGTTTCGTATTACCCAATAGACCACAGATCAAAAATAAAACTCGGAAAATAAAATTTATTTATTTTATTTATTTGGCTCACCAACAAGTGAGTACACTACACAAGGAAAAGACATACATACATAAGAGTCACAGACAAGTGTAACAACCTCTTACAGGTAAGCACAACATGCACAACTTACTTGTCGTTGAGTGTCAACTTAAGAACCAGTGAGTACCCAACTACTCACAGCACATAACTATGATTTCTAAATATATAGGTAATTATAACTAAACTAAATTAAAAACTACATTTACGAACAATATTAACTTAAAATAATAAAAAAATATATATAAAATGAAAGTAGAATGGCTTACACTACCCCAAAAAAGGTATAAATTTTACTTTTTACAGCCTTTTAGCTTAACAACGAAAGCAATAAAATACCCAGACCATGCAGTCTAGTCGCAAAAAAAGAAAACAACACTAAACTCATGTATCAATCAATTAAAACATCTGAGTCATACTTGTCAGGAAACATTCCATATCATCCATATTTCAAACCAGTAGTAATCAACGAGAACTGTTTTCAGTTCAAGCTTCATTCTAATATTCCGATCACTCGTTCTCTGACCCACGACCGATATCTGATTAATTTTAAATTCATCAGATCGCTTTGTAAGGAAAAGTTTGTAATTAAAGTGTCTTCCACATCTTGAAGGTTTAACTCCTCTCGACAGTTTCCCTTCAAACTTTTTCAAATAGTTCTAAGGATTATATTTTGGGAAAATAAGTTTTTTAATGTAATATAGAAACTAGAAAACTGAATGCCTAGGCAAATGGTATATCTTCAACGTCTTTCACACGTTTATTTAGTATTTCCTTTTCTGTTATGGTTATCGCTGATTGAAAGTAACTTTAACTGGTCGGTCAAAACTGTCAAGGACTGAAATAGATGCTGCTCTCGTATAAGTGGAACGCCAAGAAATAAACCATATTTGTTACGCTATATAAGATCTGCCTTTGACAACGAACTTAGTAAGGACCAGTCAAGGTATTCGAACTCACGACCTCTCTGGTCAGTATCCTTACTACAAGTCTATAGTTCCCTGACCCTTGTCATATTACTTGTACGATTATATTTATTTGTACGTCGTGTAGTTTTTCTGTAGTGTTACAATAACAGTGTAACCCACGTTAGAAGCAGACAAATTGAATTTACAGACACGCTTATTTGAAATGATGTTTATGAAAATATATTTATTGCGAAAAGACGTATATTATTTTGTGATCGAAAATATTAAGCAGTTTCTTCCAAATTCCAAGTATTCTTAACGTTATTTAACGGAAGGATCGTGATCACGATTAATAGGGTCTGAAGAAGGTGTGGGTGTTACCCATAGGAATATGTGTTACCCCACAAATAATGGGACACTTGATATCGTATCCTGTCCTGTTGTCTGCACATCACAGGAGCTGATTGACGCTTCCGAAAGTGCCAAACTCGTCGGCAAATACTTATCGACACGCTAAGAAGATAAAGTGTTAGCTCACCTCACGATCCTTCTTCATCGGGTTCTGTATGCTCTGTTAGAGAATAGTCTGGCGCATTAATAAACTGGGCTTAAGCAGGCCGCTACTAATTAATGGGGTAGGTAATCAACCAACTAACACCGAATGTTATCCACCCCGATAAGACAAGCTAGAGTTACAAAACTTTCAAACATTATTAGAAGAAGTAGAAGAAGTAGAAAAACTATTAATTGTTTCACACAGGACAGAACAAATTGACAAAAAATTATAAAAATTAAAAGCTTAAAACATAAAGAGAAACACTTAAAATTAATACATACTAAGTTTAAATTAAAATTAGTCCCTATGAAGCGAAAAGGCCATTATCTCAACATAACTCAGTATTACGCCTATTTTCTTATTCAATATCAAATCGCGAAACCTTCTCGTATTTCGCACACACCATCCGTCTTAGACGTTAAGTCATTTTTATTTTTTATTTCGCCATGTTAGGCTCAAGGCTAATGGTTTTCAAGATTCAATGCGTACATTAGTTCAGTTAATATTATTTTGTTGACAATAAATATTGTTAGGACTGATCACCACCACAGGACCGCCAAAATGTTTACAAGGTCTTGAGACATCCTTGTAAATGTTGCCTGTGTGCAAAGACTGATCGAAGGGGTCCGCAAGGGCCGACGCCCGTCTGGCCTGCGGGATGTTGTGAGAGATCTATACCGCGGCCTTGACATAGGTATAGGGCTAAAAAGGAACAAGGGTGGTTTTTAGTCAGTAGAAGTCTGACACTCCCTTTCGCTCTGCCCAAGAGCGGGAGGGGTTATTTGAGAATATCCCCCTCCCCCCCAAAAAAAGGTACTACTATTCCAATTCAGTCACAAATAGTTCGCAGTTTTCAATCTGTTTCAGTTTATTTTTCTGGTTATTTTTTTTTACTGGGTTCACTTATGGCATGTGCCATTAATGTTTTCTTTCCTTTTTTAACTCAATGACTTTTCCAAAATCAAGTGTAACGTATCGACAACGTTACTTAAATTGACCACCTAAATCATAAAAAATACTAAAAAGTAACTATTACAATTTATTTTAACTGAATGTAATTTATTTAGAGCTTAGGGGCACATACAAATCGTAGTTTTTCGTCGGCTGTAAATTACGCCATTTAGTTCATCCGTGCTGTAGCCGCGTTTACACCGACTCGTAACAGGAGAACAGCTGGGACTCGAAGAATATTCTACTTTGCATTATAAATGTAAAAGGATCAATCATTTGATGTCTGTGAAAATAGCAAGATATTGTTAGAATTTCCTGGATTTATCGGCGCTTTAAGAAAGCAAACTTATTTGTATACATAAATCAGATAGGTACTTGTAACTCTTCCGGTTCGGAATAGGTATTTGCGGAATTAAAAAACTTTTGGAATAAGCGTAAATACATCTAGTACTAACGATAAACAGTTTATAATTCATGTTATTTTAAACTCGAAGGCTTTACACTCGAAAAGGTTAAGCAGAAGTAAGCCTCAGACTGAACTGCAATATGCCATGCAGATAATAATTACGTGATGGTGTAACATGACGCCGCACCTTAAAATGGGCCACTTTTTCACACACTCCACGTACTGACGAGCACAATATTTTACCTGTCAATATATTTGCCGGTTTGCACGTATATTTTTAAACATTCGACACATGGCTATTCGTTTAAGCGAATGATTGTCGCCATTTTGATTTTGATTATTTTATCCCGCCCTTTCACAATTTGTTCGTCATTTCGTTAGCGATTGCATTTTATCAAATACTTTTTGCTCGGTGAGATTTTATTTGTCGAAGGATTTTCTGTGGATTTTTCTGAGTTGGGTGAAAAGCGTGTAGTTTCGTTATCTTCTAAAGATTTCTAAATAAATCACTTACTCGAGAGCTTTTTGTATTAATAAAATCTATAAATCAGCTTGATATATTACATTTATATTAAATAACACAGACGCTACATCAACATTATTTGCTCTCAAAGTAAAATACAAAGGTACTATTTATTTCTAAAGAGGATTTTGTATGAACCACGTCCCCCACCCCCCAACAGTCACGGGATACATATCAATGTGCTCTAAAAAACCCAGGGAAAGAGTTATTATCTTTCTCAATTGCAAAATCGATGGGATTTTTTTTATAGCAAAATATATCTAAGGTTACGTTAGGTTAGGTTCGAATAGGCAGGTTAGATTGCTACGAGGAGGGGGTTGGGTTTAGAATTCACTTCCATGAATTTAAGGATTCTGCCACTGTTAAACCCTCCTGCAACCCCCCCCCCCCCCCCCACCGGGGGGTTTATGTGAAGCGCGTGCTTAGCATGCATGCATGTTAATAAATATAACAAAAGTCTTTAAAAGTTCTGCTATTCATCGATAGATGGCAAAACTAAAAATTATCGCCGCTGTGCCGGTCGGAATTGGGGGTGTTAGGTTATTTTCGTTACGGAATTTCTGGATTCGGTTTCCACGCTAAAGGTATATAATATGAATAGGGTAGTTAACAAAAAAAATCTAATAAGTCCGTCATATAGATTATCAAAAAATATTGGACACGTATTTTTTCTTTTTCACGTAAGCAAACAATGAAGACGATACAGTGCTTTGAAAACTCGTGTGACGTCATATTCTAAGACATTAGTATGGCATTTTTTTGCGGTCAGTGACGTCACCTACTCCCTCTCAAATCTTTGACGCGTTGTATCTTCGTCAATTTTTATTGATTTGATAAAAAAAAAAATACGTATCCTAAATTTTTCGATAATCTAACAGACGGATAATTATAATCACATTTTTTTAAGTCAGTAAACATCCCTATTACCCAGTACTAACTGAGATGAGAACAGTGGTGGCGGCCCCGTCTTACGAACAGTAGGTCGTGGGTTCGAACCCAGTCAAGCCCATTACTTTCTGTAATTTATTTCATCACCGCTACTCTCAAAACGGTGAACGAAAACATCGTGAGGAAACCGGCATGGCTTAGGACAAAAACATTCGAATACATGTGACATCTACCAATCCGCACTAGGCCTGCGTGGTAGATTATAGCCCATTCCCTCTCAAAGAGAGAGGAGGCCTGTGTCCCAGCAGTGAGAACATTAATAGGCTGTTGATGAACTGAGATGTGGAGATTAGCTAGGCAGTCGCTCGAAATAAGTTTAAAGATTGAGATTGGTGTTCAGCTACATCTGGTTAGACTGGATGCCGATCCCCAAATAGTTGGCTCAAGGATAGGTAAGATGATGAATCTCCTTTTCTAGACTGGAAAGAGCTCGTCTTTCATGAGTTTATTGACATTAAATGCATTTTTCAGTACTCATACTCTGAAAGTAGGTCAAAACATGCCTGCGTAGCGGGTTGAAAGTACTACTTTTCAGCCCTAGGGAGAATCGCTTTCAACTAACAGCTGTTAAATGATTATAAAAAGCTTGGTCTATTTTCACATTTTTACTAAACCGTGTTTTAACTTTTTGTACAGCCTCTTTATTACAGCTCGATTTAAAATTAAAATTACATAAACTTAACTTCATCATCATCAACAGCCTATTAATGTTCCCACTGCTGGAACACAGGCCTCCTTTCTTCGAGAGGGAAAAAGTTAACTAAATTATATTAAAGTCATAATATAATTATATATGAATAAAATTTAGTTTTAACTATTTCTCTAAAATAACATAGATTTTGGCAAAATGCCATTTTTTTTAATGATGAACATGAAAAATACTGGCTGTATAGCTGGACGACCAGAGGACAAAAAAAACAAAATAAGCGGGAAAGCGACAACATCTGATCAACACTATTTTTTTCTTTATTTATTCATTTATGTTCTTATTTTACTCGTAGGTATTCGTAATGAAAAGCACAGTGTTTACCTCGGGTAAATAACTTATTTAGTCCCTCGAACTATTAGCGCGGGCTCACTACATTAAGGGTGCATTGAAAGCATACAAAGGCGATTTTTAAGGTACATTCAATATCGTTCCAATACTTATCTTCCTAACTATACAAGTCGGTGTAAGAAATTTCATATTCTTCCTTTACACGAGCGAAGAAGAATAACAGATCTTGCTTTATTATCCAGCATAATGAACGGATCTACTGACGTCCCTGAACTAGTAGCCAAGATTGGACTTAGGGTACCGTCTGTGTTTCTTCGGAGACCTAATCTCCTTCATGTACCTATTGTGAAAACAGTCGGTAGGCAAAATTCATTTATTTTAAGAGCTCCTCGAAAGTTCAATATGGTGTGCCGGGATATTGAGCTTGATTTGTTTACGAGTAGTGTAAAGAACTTAAAAACAATTATTAGTAAATTCTTTTTTGATGTGTAACGTCATAATGTGTCTTCTTGCTTTGTTTGTACTACTTAGTGTGTCTATGTTTAGCTCATGAGCATTTTTATTTATTTTTATGTACATTCTCTTTAGTTGTGTCGACTGTCGAATTCTCACGCTTTGCATTATTACGTGTATATTCCCTTCAGCTGTGTTTATACTAATTCTCGCGCTGTGTATTTTCAATTTTAAATATTCTCTTCAGTTGTGTCTACGTATATATGAATTCTAACGCTGTGTATCCTTTTAGTTTTAGTTTTAAGCTTATATGTGGAAACTTGTAATTGGCCTTCTTCTACTAGTTAATTCTATTACTCAAATGTTTTAGCTGTAAGTTTTCTTAAAATTAATAAAATAAAATAAAACCCCGTCTCGGGACTAAATAAGAAATTTTCGCCCCTTGGATAAAAATGTACTATTTAGTCATATTTTGTTAGATAAAATTCAAAACCAAAACAAGCTTCCTCATGGACAGTAAAGACTATAGCGTTGTCACTGCTGTGCAGTGCAGATAATGAAATACAACAGACAACAAAATTCTCAGCATTTTTTTTCACAAAACTCCAATTCCACGTTAATTCTAATTAAAAACAAGGGACATTGACATCGCACACAGTCCAGTTAATCTATTTTACTGGCAACCCAATTTAATCCGGGCAACACTCGCATTTGTGTTGGCAAAGTGAATATTCGTATCGTTTAGAATTTGTTACATGAGGAAATTGTATTAAAGTGTCCATACAATGTGAATTTTGTTTTGTTTGTGGTTTGTGACCCGTTCACATGTTTTATTTTCCGCTTCGCGTAATCCGCAATTTTATGCCGAAGTTAAATAAAAAAATGTAAATATGAGTAGATAGTTGATACATTTGTAACAGACTAGGAGCTTTCTATTTTTTTTTTTTGAACTCGCTCTGGGTGAAGAATAAGAAATTTTATTTGCTTAGCAGAAGGGAGTGTCAGAGTCTTCTACTGACTAAAAACCACCCATGTTCCTTCTTAGCCCTTTGTGTCCGGGGCCGCGGTATCTCTTTCCAACAACCCGCAGCCCCCGCAGGGAGCTATCTACCACAGTGGTGCCAGAACTGGTGAGACCGCCGAAATCGCAAAACGTGTTTTCAGTTTTTCCTGCTGCTAATCATTAAGCCAACTTTTTCCAGTTTCTGTTTCCATTATTCCAATCTGCTTTGAATCTCAAGTCTATCTCCGCCGACGAGAACAATGTTATTGACAGACAGACAACATGAACCAGGGCAATGACGTATTATATATATACACGTCATGAACTAACATGGCGGCGCTTCAAAACGGCGAAAATATTATATACCTAACTACTTTTACGCGTAAAGAAAGGGAAAGAAAATATGACACTGTACAGCGGGATGCCTGTTGATGCCTGTTGTCTTTAGGTTTCGCGCAGGTTTACACACACGATTTAAATTAAGAACAAACGTAGCATCGCGCGAGAGGTTGGTGCGTAACTAAGCGTGATGTGGCCAATTGGCTTCATGTCATGTTGTCATTGTTGAAGGCGGACAACGTATCTATAGTTTTAATATATGATTGAACCAGTGTGACTCTTTCTATATGTCTGACGTCAGTAACTTCATGAAAGTCGACGATCATTACGATTTATAACTTTAATCTTCAATAATTCCTTATCAATCAAAGGGACTTTTAAACAAAGGACAACCATCATTAGGGTTACCCAATTAATAGCCGATCCACATTGACACAATGTACGAGCTACGCTGTACATTGACCTTCTGTAGTTTGTACGTCGCACTTATTTATGCACATCTATGTTGTTTAGGTGTGCATTTCTCTAACTTAATATGTAATCGTGTAAATATATTTTAGTAGCAATAAATCCATCAAGGGAGTCACTTGTCTACTCATTTACATAACAAGACCTTACAAGTCTACATACATAACAAGTACATAACATTTTCACTGTTGGGAGTTACGCCCCAACATTTGGTCCTTCGAACCATTTTGTGTTGTGTGATTAAGATCTTTTACGGTCGCGAATCGGTTGGACTGGTCTCTCACAAGCGAGTCGCCCCAGTAACCAATTGAGAATCGCATTATCGTAGAAGGGAAAGGTTACACGATACAAAGAACCAGGAGTGTGGGACATCAGTCTACTACTCAAAACAAGTACAAAAGTTCGTCTGGAATTCGTCGAGAAGTTTGACAACATGACGTCGTCGGCAGACACCTTCGAAAATCAGCGTGAACTTTACGACAACATCAAGGAAGTCGGCATCAACATCAAGAAGGATGGCTGGGACAGAAAGAACACGGACTACTTCAAACGGCGTCTGCAGATGCTGGAAAATTTATGGAGTGAATTCCAGTTCAACCATGACCGTCTATCTACAGAGGTTGGTGTGAGTCATGCTTATTTTACAACTAATTTATATAACACAGCGTTGCAGTGTTATGAAGATGTCAAGGATTTAATTCTCCAACAACATCAACAACTGTCGACTCACAAAGGGTCCGGTGGACCTTCGGCGCAACCGCCACCGCTCGTAGGTACGCATCAACAAGAGATAGCAAGTACATCGGGCATAACAATACAACAGCAAGAACATGAGAGCGAAGAGGGAGAAGAAGCCACTTACACAGATGAGAAGAAAGGTGAATACAACATGAATCAACCGCCTCCTCGTCAACAACAAAACCCTAACAAGAGGGATACAGGCTCCAATAGCATGTTGGACGATCTTCTTCGCAAACAATCAGCTAACTTCAAAGCCTTCATGAGAGCAGTCGCCATCACACAAGTGGACTTTATCTCTGAAAAGTGGGAGTTTCAAGATGCGCTGCACACCTTACAGGCGCGTTGGTCGCAGATTGACAGTCTTCATTGGGAGATAGAGTGCGAACTCGACGGGGACAAGAACGCTATCTATGAAGAGCGCTATACAAGGTTTGAAAGCCAATATCTCAATTTGAAGAAGGCTTTAAATACAAAAATGTGGTCCGGAGCTTATCGGGAAAAAACAACACCAAAATTAGAGATACCGGTCTTTCATGGCAAATTTAATCAGTGGATACCATTCAAAGACCTCTTCACTGAAGCCATCCACAACAACTCATCTTTATCAAATGCACAGAAAATGCAATTTTTAAAGAGCAAGGTCCAAGGAGAAGCTGAAAGACTGATACAACACCTACAGATAAGCTCAGACAACTATGTAGTATGTTGGGATATTATTAACAACCGCTACAACAACAAAAAACTCATATTTACATCGCACAAGGTTACACGATACAAAGAACCAGGAGTGTGGGACATCAGTCTACTACTCAAAACAAGTACAAAAGTTCGTCTGGAATTCGTCGAGAAGTTTGACAACATGACGTCGTCGGCAGACACCTTCGAAAATCAGCGTGAACTTTACGACAACATCAAGGAAGTCGGCATCAACATCAAGAAGGATGGCTGGGACAGAAAGAACACGGACTACTTCAAACGGCGTCTGCAGATGCTGGAAAATTTATGGAGTGAATTCCAGTTCAACCATGACCGTCTATCTACAGAGGTTGGTGTGAGTCATGCTTATTTTACAACTAATTTATATAACACAGCGCAAATGTTGGGGCGTAACTCCCAACAGTGAAAATGTTATGTACTTGTTATGTATGTAGACTTGTAAGGTCTTGTTATGTAAATGAGTAGACAAGTGACTCCCTTGATGGATTTATTGCTACTAAAATATATTTACACGATTACATATTAAGTTAGAGAAATGCACACCTAAACAACATAGATGTGCATAAATAAGTGCGACGTACAAACTACAAAAGGTCAATGTACAGCGTAGCTCGTACATATTGCCCACTCACAAAATGTAACAGTGTATTAAAAATGTAAATGTTATGTAAAGATCAAAAATTATAAAAAGAGGATAAAATCTAAAATTAAATTATATAATCCAATCCTTATACTATCAATTCACAACGCGCAATAGGCGACGTTGCTTTGTTGAGTGTGACGCACTCATCCAGTGCACACACACTCAACAAAGCAACGTCGCCTATTGCGCGTTGTGAATTGATAGTATAAGGATTGGATTATATAATTTAATTTTAGATTTTATGCTCTTTTTATAATTTTTGATCTTTACATAACATTTACATTTTTAATACACTGTTACATTTTGTGAGTGGGCAATATGTACGAGCTACGCTGTACATTGACCTTTTGTAGTTTGTACGTCGCACTTATTTATGCACATCTATGTTGTTTAGGTGTGCATTTCTCTAACTTAATATGTAATCGTGTAAATATATTTTAGTAGCAATAAATCCATCAAGGGAGTCACTTGTCTACTCATTTACATAACAAGACCTTACAAGTCTACATACATAACAAGTACATAACATTTTCACTGTTGGGAGTTACGCCCCAACATAATTAATGTTCTTAAGACGACGATTTGTGAAAGGACGTCATTCGTCTCCTTTCGTGGCCCCTTTGATGTTATTATAGTATAGGAACCTGTGTAGGACGTTTTAGAAGTCAGTCCGTAAGATTTCGTTTTTTTTTATCGTATGGTTATTGCCTAACATAAAAGCTTAAATATATAAATTGCCTAACTTGGTGTCCAGAGTTTTTATGCAGGGAAATCATCAAATAACCCCTCCCGTTCTGGGCAGAGCAAAAGGGAGTGTCAGACTTCTACTGACTAAAAACCGCACATGTTCCTTCTTAGCCCTTTGTGTCGAGGCCGCGGCTTTTCTTTCGAATAACCCGCAGCCCCGACGGGCGTCAGCCCTTGCGGGCCCATTCCATGTTGCTGACATCTCTTTGAGGTGCGCTTGGAACACGAACACGCCGTCGACACGGCCTGTCGTTGTCATAAGACGGACGGACGGTGAGCTAGCCCATTACTCACCATCCACAGGCCCGCGTCTACGGTGGCCGGAAGCCATCACGTGCCCCCGACGCCCGGAGCGTCTCCCGCGGAGGCTTGGACGAGAGTTTCTCTCCCCCTCACGTTCCGCCACCCCTTTTGCTAGCATCACTGCTTCGCACACACTGCATCGCAGAAGGAGGCGACGGCGTCCCATTCCCCCTCGCCCCGGACCAGGGCTTGCACCAGGGCCGGACGCGAGCGGTCACGGCCGTCGACTTAGTTTGATACATAACCTCTAGAAATATCTCTTAGGGCTCGTTTACGGAGACGCAGGGCTTCGCGTGGCACGTGCAGAAAGCTCGTCGCGTGCTTTTTTCATTTACTGAGACGCGGGTCCACCGCAACGAATGCTGCATTTTAAACTCACGGGCGAAAAATCGCTTCTCGTAAAATCGTCGTTTGAAATCATTAACGTTTTCACAATTATAAACGCACAACGCGCCGCGCGACGTCCCGCGTCTCTGTAAATGAGGCCTTGCAGTCAAGTGCAGTCGAACTTAACTTTAATTTGTATTATTTCTTGATAGAGCGGCAACAGAAAAACATATTTTGTGATAAGTTTGTTTTTTCATAGTGTTTGTTTGAATGACAAAGTTATAAGTATTTGCGGTTTTTTAAATGTGCTATAATATATTAAAAATTATTAACTATATATCGTTCAAACCAATTTTGGTTAAAAGGTTCCATTGCCATCTTTAGCACATATTTTTGAAAAGGAAAAAAGAAGATCCCCTCCAAATTCAGTATGAAAGCTCAATACTAACTTACTTTCGCGATGAGTAGAAGAAATATTGATTTGATTCGACATTCCACGAGAATGTCGTCCTTGGAATAACTTCCGCGTCCAACTTTTCTCTTTAAACCTTTCAATAACTTTAAACAATCGATACGCCGCCGGAGCAAGTTTTTGAAAGCTCAGGGCTCTTAGTTACTTTGATGACATCAGACTCAGAGGTACTCAACATTTTTTTTTACTTACACGATTTTTGGATTTGTTTTATCCCAATTTATTTGGGGTCGGCGCAACATGTCTTTTTCTTCCAAATTTCTCTATTTCCCGTCATGTCAGTAGTCACCTCCTTCCAAGCCGTATCATCCTTCACTCAGTCCATCCTTCGTGTCTTTGGTCTTCATTCATACTCAACATTTTCCTCACAACACTTTCTTCATTCCTTCGCATCACATGTCCATACCACACCAATCGATTACCACACCACTTTTCATTCAACGGCGCCACTTTCAGACTTCCTCCTAAGTACTCATTCCTTATTTTATTCATTCGCGTCACACCACACATCATCCTTAGCATTCTCATCTCAGCCACATGCAATTGCCTTTCATTTATCCCTTTTGTGGCCCAACATTCTGATCCATACACGACAGCAGGTCTAACCATTGTTTCATAAATCTTCCCCTTGAGTTTAAGGGGAATGCGGGAGTCGCATATTGTTCCCGTGACCTGCCGCCATTTTATCCATCCAGTGCTAATTCTATGCTTAACACTACGATCTATTTCGCCATCGCTTTCGCTTTATAGTAACAGTTTTACATATTATTATTAACAAGCAAATACCCGCGAGATTGCCCGCGTGATGTTCGTATCCCACAGGATTGTACCACTGGAATAAAAAGCCTCCTATAAACTACATGTGTGCCAAATTTCATCTTATTTCGGTCAGTAGTTTTTGCGTGAAAGAGTGCTTGTTTCATTCTGACATCCTCCTAAACTTTCGCATTTATTATGTTAGTAGGATGAGTAGACGTGGGAAATTAAACTAAAACGTTCCAGTAGAATAATCTCGAAGTCAACAATAATTAAAAATAATTGGATATATCAGACTCATTGACTCCAGTTTCATATTTTTATTATCTACCTACCAACGTAAACTTAGCAAAACATCATGAGTGGGTATAGGTAGTTTATTGGTAACCTACCAGATCATTAATTAATTAAAATGAATCGCCCTTTGAAAATCAAAATAATATTATACATTCCTTTACTAAACTGTCTCAACAAATTTTAATTCAAAAACTTTCAGAATTTTCATTTAACGAACACTGTCTTATTCGACCTTGAAATTCTATTTGGTCTACCAAATCACTTCAAACAGATAGGGTTACTTCAGAGTTAAATACCAGATCATAAAACTACCTCTCTGTGTGTTAATAATAATATAATAATTAACATTATTTTATTTCAGAGTTCATTTGTTTACTACAAACTACATAATCACACCCCATCCCTCTCCCAGAGAGGAGGAGGCCTGACTGTGACACTGCAGTGGGAACAATATAGGCTGATGATGATGATGAAGAATCTACGTAATAATAAGAACAACATAACAGAACACCGCCTGTTACCTTAGAAGGGTTAGGTAGAGTTTTCATATATTATATAAATACATATTTTTTTATACAACTAATAATTTATCTCAGAAAGTACACACATACGTTCACACACGTTCTATCCTACTAATATCCTACTATCCTACTTCCTACTAATATTATAAATGTGAAAGTTTGTGAGAATGGATGTGTGGATGTTTGTTACTCTTTCACGCATAAACGGCTAGACCGATTTGGTTGAAATTTGGTATGTAGATAGGTTATACCCTGGATTAACATATAGGATAGTTTTTATCCCGATTTTATCTTCCCGTGGGATAATTTTCGAGCTGTAGCGGGTGAAGCCGCTGGCAACAGCTAGTATTATATACATCTAGTCAACAAATGCCTCCTCTCTCCTGACTCACTTGTTCTTGCTGTGCCCGACAGGGTCCATATTGTGATCTAATTATATTTATACCACCTAAGTTTATATTTATACATATGGAATGCAATAAAGTATTGAGTATTGAGTAGAGGTGTATCTAATAATACAGGCCCGTTTCGTCAGTTATATTTAAGTTCCATGTAATAGTGGGCCAGCCTAATGCCGTCAACCGGGCACAAATTCAGACTCAATGGCTGCTACCGAGAAAATCCTGATAAAAATCCTGTTATGGCTGCCGCAAGCCAAAAATAAGCTGGTATTATAAGGTTGTTATAGCCCCGTTGAATCCCATGTTGTTGGTATTTTGGTAAGCCTAATTTATGCACCTAGAATCGTAAATTATTAACCAACTTCCAAGAAGGAGGAGGTTTTCTATTCGTTTGTATGTAATTTTTTATATTAGTAGATTTATATCGATGTAATAGTTGTGAATTTCGGTAACTGGAAGTGATTATTGTGATTTTAAATCCCCTTTTAAGTCCCCGTCGGGGCTGAGGGTTGTACACAAGTTACTGCAGCCTCGACATATAGGGCTAAGAAGGAACATGGTTGGTTTTTAGTCAGTAGAAGTCTGACACTCCCTCTCGCTCTGCCCAAGAGCGGGAGGGGTTATTTGAAGATTTTCCACACGCCAAAAAAAAAGGCCCTTTTAAATTATATTAAATTATAGTTATAATCTAAAGCAAAACGCGGAACATGGGTGCAAACCCAGGGAGGTGCGCTAATTTGTAAAGGGGCAAATATGTGGGGAAGCCGGCATGTCCTAGAACCAAAGCAACTATATATGTATTTACAATTATGTATTTATTACTGACAATTTGAAACTTGACTAATTATTTGTAATTAAATTTTTTTAATGTCACTTGCACCTTTTAGGATCTACTCGACGCAAATGATAGAGCCGTGCAGGTGGCTCCATACTGGTCTTACACAATTTGAGATCATCGACACGTATAAAAGAAAAATTGTAATCTAAATCTCGAATGTGAAAATTATTGAATGTATACCAACTAGATTGAAAAGATTGTTATCTCGTGTTTCTACCGAATTTAAATTGCTTATACAGGGTTATTTCTAAAACACCGTTAACCTTGCAAGACTGTATTACTATCATCATAAACAACAACTTTTGTTCTATGACTTTTTACAAAACATAATACATTTACCAAAAACAAAAGTTCAAGATTTCGTTGTCCTATCTAACACATTTCAACTCTGTATTTTGCTGTACCTACGCCTGTCGCGCACTGTCGTAACTAGCTACGCTACGCTACGATTACCCCGCCGCCCTTACCCCGCTCCCCCCGCTATTGTACTATCGTTTTGCTTCGCAGACTTGGTAACATTTAGAGCGTACAATTTAAATATTTTTATTTTTGTAAGTAAATCTGATGAACTAAAATATGATGAATTTTTAAAAGTCATAGAACAAAAGTTGTTGATTATGATGTTAGCAACTTAGTCTTGAGAGGTTAACGGTGTTTTACAAATAACCCTTTAATGTTTAATTGTGTATGGACATTGGAATGGGTAGTTTTTTGAGAAACATAACCTTACTGTAAGACCACATAATATCACTAAAAACATACAAATAAATACTTTGACTTTTTGACTTGTAATAATTTTCACCATGAAAAAAGCATGCGGCGCAAATAGTTTGTCAGGCATGCCATTTTTGGATACATTGTTGAATGCCATAGCAGGAACAAAACCACTCAACAAACTAACAGAAGACAATGTCGCCATCTTCAGAAGCTCTTTCAGACATACTTATATAGAAACTAGTTGCATCGCTGCGGTATATTATACAACTTGGTAGATGGGCCGATGCGGTCTATCAAACGACTGGGTAGATTTGCTACAGTGGTCTATCAAACCACTTGACGGTTTTGCCAATGCGGTCTATCAAAGGACTGTTTAGATTTGCTGCTGCGGTCTATCAAACGACTTGGCGGTTTTTCCAATGTGGTCTATCAAACAACTTGGCAGTTTTGCCAATGCGGTCTATCAAACGACTGCCATTGAAAGATTTTCCGCTGCGGTTTATAAAACGAGTAACGACTGGGTGGATTTGTCGCTGCGATCGCTTTTGACGTCCCATTTGGAATCTATAGGTTACCTACGGAATTGCAGCTTAAAAAGGAAAGCAATACTAATCGTTGTCATATTACATGTCAGTTACAAATAATAGGGGCACACAGGCAGACAATTTAATAAGCAAAAGTAGTCACAAAAGGCTTATTTAATACAAAATGCAGTGCGGGAGACATTTCATTTGCGTATCTTTGCTTGTTCATGGCGACTGTCCAAATGTTATTTAGTCCCAAATAATTCCTTTTGTTTGACTACATGTGCTAGTTATTCAACTTATCTCAGTTATTACAAATATTTTGTTTCCCGGCAACTGGTGCATAATTATAACCTTGTTTTTTTTGTCAGGGTATGAACAAGGCAACAATTAAAGTAATTTACCTCCATTTCCTTGGGAATACAAGTGTTTATAATTTTATTATCTGTTTCATAGGGAACATGGCTATGATGTGCATGCGGATTGAGTGAACCTCTCTTCAATCTTAACAAAAATCGAATTGGATTTAGGAAGTTGTTGAAACATTATGACTAGGTTAAAAAAAAATTTAAACCCGAAATAAAAATTATATGGTCAATAAAGTGGATCGCTCACACCCCATGCTGTAAGAAAACATCATGATGTATATCTCAGAATAGCCTTTGGAGTTCTTATTTCGAAATTATTTTTTTTAAAGAATTTGTCAATAGGGGATCGGACAGAGTCAAAAAAATATAATTCTAATTAGTCCATCAGTTAGCTTATCGAAAAATATTGGATACTTGATTTTTGTTTTCTCAAATTAATAAAAAATTACGAAGATAAGACGCGTCAAAGATCATGAGTGGGGGGTTGTGACGTCATTTGTAGTTAAAAAATTTACTAACAAGTGACGTTTTCGAGGAGTTCACGAGTTTTCGAAGCTCTGCATTGTCTTATTTTTTTGTTTATGTGAAAAAAGAAAAAAAACGTGTCCAATATTTTTTGGAAATCTATCTGACGGACTAATTAGTTTTCTTTTGTCCGATCACCTATTTGGGAATTCAGTTGAAAGTCCCGTTTCGAAGTTATTACGATTAATTTGGATCACTCTCACCGTATGCTTTAAGAAACTGTAATTATGTAAATCTCAAAATACCTCTATTGCCTTTGCAGTTCCTATTTTGTTTTTGAAAAATTCAGAAAAATTGTTAGAAGCTATTGACAATTTGAACATTTAGTTGAAAGTCCCGTTCCAAAGTTTAACCTTTAAATTTTCCTCCAATATGTCGTTTGAGTAATCCACACTTCGACCTCTATCTGTTTATAAATACATCGTAGGCAAACTGTGATTGTATCCAAAATTGTTAATTGTTTTCTTCTAAAACTTTGCATATTTTCTGCTTTTATAAGGGTCATACTTTAAGAAATAGCATGGTTTGTTCATTCCTAAAGGAACAGACTGAGTAGGGTATATATGATTTTTGATTTAGCGAGACTGTTAAAATAAGAATTGATGAGGGTAGTTGCTCAATAACAGAACTGCTCTCATGAATTGTTATTTTAAACATGAGAAATTTGTGGGTTGGATTGAGAGAAATGAGAAGAAATTTAAAACTTGCATTAAACGCACACTGTGTAAGGAAGCACATTACAAGTTGGGCGATTATATCTACATTAATCTACACTAATATTAAAAAAGAGGAAAGGTTTGTATTCTTGTGTGTGTATGTTTGTCAAGTAATGAATATTCTTAAAAACTACTGCGCCGATTACAAAAGTAATAGATACTTACTCTGCATAGAGTATATATTACAAAAAAAAAACAAAATTGTATAAGCCGTAAATAATAAACATTGTCATCATTTCATTTCAACATTTTAGACCATAGGTTAAGTTCTCCATCTGATGTCAGCAAGAAAAAAACTAAAGACAACCGTATACAAAAATGGACACCACATCTGTTCCAAGTTCCAACCGCTACAGTGACCTTTTAGATCCCTGATTTTGGCCACCACGCGATCCTATTCCTTTCGGAAGACACCTGTCTCACTTTATGGAGCCGGTAACCGATCCTTTGCTTACAACAAAACTACGGAGATCCCTTAGGTCCAATTCACACAGTTTGGAGCTTCATATGGTCTTCTTTCTTTTTCTTGTGATAAGTGCCTAACACGGTGTCACAATTTTATGCCGTCCATGTGCCTCTGATTTGGCTTAAGATACCGTCGACAAATACAAATACAAAACAATACAAAAATACAAAAGTCGGTGTAGTCGGTAGAAGACTGACACTCCGTACCGCTCAGCCCAGAGCGGGAGAAGTCATTTGATTATTTAAAACCCTCCAAAATAAGGAATGTTCATTAAGTTTGAAGCAAGAATTTTAAACATTTGCGTTTCGTAACCAGTTGCAAGCTAAGAATATTTATTTATTCCTTGATCGCAACCGGTTGCGAATTAAGAATTTTTATTCTTTGTTTGCAACTACAAGTTATACGAAACCAATTTGTCCGTGATCATCGTGCTTGTAACAGCGCCGAAATATCGAAACAAAATAATAAATGTATATAACGATGACAGGGCAGGCAACGCAGTTTGTACAACAGTGTGAATATTGCAGTACTAAACCTATGCATAGAACGCATCGTAGCTCATAACAACAAGCGAAGCTTCTGCTAGTGTAACTCTGGCCTTACCGTGAACTGGGCCTTTAATAAATCCATTCTAGTACGAATGTGAGAAACAGAGATTTGTCACCTTTTACTGATGAATTACTCGTGTGGACCCACATATATAGATCTATTTACCTAGATAACGTAAGTATTACGATCCGTATTAAAACCAAGCGTGTCATTTTTACCGGACTGCGGCGAAGCCCAAAAGGAGGGTTATGTGTTTGGCGTGTATGTATGTTTGTATGTCCGTTTCTTTGTTCCCTCATAACTCCTAAACGGATGAAGGGATTTGAATAAAATATACGTCATTAGAGTTGTCTTGATGGCGCGAGTGTCACTGGCTACATTAAAATTAAAAAAGAAAATAAATTTGCGGATTTTGGGGGCCATAATGCGGATTTCAAAAAAAGAAATATTTTCCAATACCATCGAGTAGGGTATCAAAATGAAGGGTTTTAAAAGGACATTACAAAAATATACAATACTTGTGTTTAAAATAAATTCAAAGTCACAAATCATATAATAATAATAATAATAATAAAATAATAAAAGCTAGCAACACCAACGTCAACATAGTTGTCATACAATTTCTTCGTCCAGTTTTATTTAATTTAAATATATATTCTGTTTTATTTTCAAAGTTTGGGACCAACATTTTCATCATTATTTAAAACTAGCTGAACCCGCATGCCTTGCAATGCCCTTTTTCCTACCTACTACCTGCCTACTACCTACCTACTACTTACCTACCTACCTACTAAATACATACCTACCTACCTACCTACTACCTACCTACTACCTACCTACTACCTACCTACTACCTACCTACTACCTACCTACTACCTACCTACTACCTACCTACTACCTACCTACTACCTACCTACTACCTACCTACTACCTACCTACTACCTACCTACTACCTACCTACTACCTACCTACTACCTACCTACTACCTACCTACTACCTACCTACTACCTACCTACTACCTACCTACTACCTACCTACTACCTACCTACTACCTACCTACTACCTACCTACTACCTACCTACTACCTACCTACTACCTACCTACTACCTACCTACTACCTACCTACTACCTACCTACTACCTACCTACTACCTACCTACTACCTACCTACTACCTACCTACTACCTACCTACTACCTACCTACTACCTACCTACTACCTACCTACTACCTACCTACTACCTACCTACTACCTACCTACTACCTACCTACTACCTACCTACTACCTACCTACTACCTACCTACTACCTACCTACTACCTACCTACTACCTACCTACTACCTACCTACTACCTACCTACTACCTACCTACTACCTACCTACTACCTACCTACTACCTACCTACTACCTACCTACTACCTACCTACTACCTACCTACTACCTACCTACTACCTACCTACTACCTACCTACTACCTACCTACTACCTACCTACTACCTACCTACTACCTACCTACTACCTACCTACTACCTACCTACTACCTACCTACTACCTACCTACTACCTACCTACTACCTACCTACTACCTACCTACTACCTACCTACTACCTACCTACTACCTACCTACTACCTACCTACTACCTACCTACTACCTACCTACTACCTACCTACTACCTACCTACTACCTACCTACTACCTACCTACTACCTACCTACTACCTACCTACTACCTACCTACTACCTACCTACTACCTACCTACTACCTACCTACTACCTACCTACTACCTACCTACTACCTACCTACTACCTACCTACTACCTACCTACTACCTACCTACTACCTACCTACTACCTACCTACTACCTACCTACTACCTACCTACTACCTACCTACTACCTACCTACTACCTACCTACTACCTACCTACTACCTACCTACTACCTACCTACTACCTACCTACTACCTACCTACTACCTACCTACTACCTACCTACTACCTACCTACTACCTACCTACTACCTACCTACTACCAACCTACTACCTACCTACTACCTACCTACTACCTACCTACTACCTACCTACTACCTACCTACTACCTACCTACTACCTACCTACTACCTACCTACTACCTACCTACTACCTACCTACTACCTACCTACTACCTACCTACTACCTACCTACTACCTACCTACTACCTACCTACTACCTACCTACTACCTACCTACTACCTACCTACTACCTACCTACTACCTACCTACTACCTACCTACTACCTACCTACTACCTACCTACTACCTACCTACTACCTACCTACTACCTACCTACTACCTACCTACTACCTACCTACTACCTACCTACTACCTACCTACTACCTACCTACTACCTACCTACTACCTACCTACTACCTACCTACTACCTACCTACTACCTACCTACTACCTACCTACTACCTACCTACTACCTACCTACTACCTACCTACTACCTACCTAAATACTACCTACCTACCTATCTACCTACCTACAACCTAACTATCTACTTACCCAAAAAAAAAAGAACAAAAACTATCCTATGTCCTTCTCCTGGCTCTAAACTACCTCCCTGCCAATTTTCAGCTAAATCGGTTCAGCCGTTCTTGAGTTATAAGTGAAGTAACTAACACGACTTTCTTTTATATATATAGATATTATCATAATTTCTATCACAATACAATAAAATGAGACAAAATTCAAGGAAATACCATAGAAGAAAAATAAATGACATATGTCAGCCCAAAATTGCCAAAATGAATGTGAAGAAAATTGTTAAAGTATGATCAAGATATTATGTTGACAAGATCTGCAGCTGCAGCAAGACGTGCACGCCCACCATCCCCGGACTCGTCGCTCAGCTCCGCCTCGCCGCCGCCGGAACCCAGCCCCATCGTGAGTGCTGTGACACCGACCGCGGCAGTCGCGTCGAGCTCGAGCGACGAGTATTTCTCGCTGTCCCCGACACCACCACCTGCTCGGCGACGGAGAGGACGCCGGCCGCCGGACGGCTTAGGACCTCGAGGCCCACCGGCTTCTGATAGGGTCCCAGCTCCCGGCGGAAGTGTGCAGCGCATGCGATGGACGCAATCCATCAACGAGAACGTCATGCGCTCATACTATGGGGCTACAGAGGGAGGAAACAACCTGACCGCGTACCGTGTTCGGATGCTCTCTCTGTTTCAGGTACTTGAGCCGGCTGTCAACGTATCGGCACAACGACTGTCGGGTCAGGTGCGAGTCATCCAGCGTAATCGTATGTTGAATGACACTGTACTTGATCGCTTGCGGACTGAAATGCAGAGTAACCATGTCATTGCTACGCCGTCACAGGTTGTGGTACAATCACAGTCTACCACGCCACTTATTTGTGAAAACGACGTGAGTAGTGACATGGTTACTAACGTAAGTATCCAGTGCAGTGAGGAAATGAGGAGTACTTTGGAGGGTGCGATCAGAGAATATAAGTTCATGACACCCGAACGTAGACCACGCTTACCTCGTTTGCCCATGCATAACAGAAATAGGGCGCTGGTGGCTGTTCTGGATTCGCAGTTGTCAAGCTTTTTTGATAACTGCGATAACCTCAGTGATGCTCATTCAATCCTCTATTGCGCGGCTGTAACGGCATGTCGTGTAGCTCATGTCAAATTTCCGGATGACAGAGCTACACGACCGAAACCAGCCGTACCGGCATGGCAGTATAGGATTGAACGACGCATTGCTGGGGCCAGGGCGTTCATCGGCAAACTAATCTGCTTCCGGGAGGGCAACAATCGCCCTCGAGTGATGCGCTTTGTGAGATGGGCGTTTACGGGGACTGATATCAGTCCTCAAGACTACATGTCCCGTGTCACAGAGCGCATCGACTTCTGGAAGCAGAAAGTGTATGCATGGGCAAACCGTATTCGTAGGTATAAGCGTCGGGTGGAACGGTACACTCTAAATCGCACCTTCCAAAGCGATGAAAGGTGGGTTTACAGAGCATGGGAGCGACCGGACCAAGGTGTGACTGACACGTGCCTACCGGATGATAACGCCATGTGTTCATTTTGGCGTAACATCTGGTCGGTACCTGTCAGTCATACCGAGGGTGAGTGGACTCGGGACGTCGAGCGAGCATGCGATCCAATAACAGAAATGGGGGCAATAACGATCAGCCCCCAAGATGTAGGTTGTGCAGTTCGTCCGTTGCCAAATTGGAAATCACCAGGACCGGACGGACTGCACAACTTCTGGATTAAATGGTTCACAAGACCGCATGCTTGCTTGGCAACCCTATTCCAGTTAGCCTTAGAGTCAGGGTCGCTACCAGAGTTCCTGACGACTGGAATAACTCACCTGCTCCATAAATCGGGTAGTACTGCGGAACCCAAAAATTATAGACCGATTACGTGTCTTCCAACGGTCTATAAAGTTCTTACCTCCATTTTGAGAGCTAAAATAAATAAACATATTAACGAGAATTCTATTATGTCTGCTTCTCAAAATGGATGTAAGAACGGGTCCCGTGGTACTAAGGAGTTACTCCTCATTGATATGGCCATTAGTCAACAGGTTCGCCGTTTCCGAAAGGATCTGTCGACATGTTGGATAGACTATAAGAAGGCCTATGACTCGGTGCCACATACATGGCTCATAAGGGTGCTAGAGTTGTATAAAATTGATACAACCCTGCGCACCTTCCTGATGTCGTGTATGAGGCAATGGAGGACAGTCCTTCGCTATCCAGGATGTCGGCAAATCCATAGGAATAGTGAGCCGGTAAGAATAGAGCGGGGTATATTTCAGGGCGACAGTTTGAGTCCACTTTGGTTCTGCTTAGCCTTGAATCCTCTTAGCACGCTGCTGGAGGATTCAGGTCTAGGCTATCGGTTGAAAAGAGGTGGTCAGGTTATATCTCACCTCCTTTACATGGATGACCTGAAACTCTTTGCCCCCAACGATTTGCAACTGATGGAGCTATTGAAGGTCACTGAAACTTTCAGTAACGCCATCAGGATGGAATTCGGTGTGGACAAATGTGCGATCATGCATGTAAAGCGAGGGGGGATTGTGGAATCTGTGGGAACCCAGCTCACAGATTCCATAAATCTTAGATCCCTCTCAGCAACCGAAACCTATAAGTATTTGGGTATGTCGGAAGCACTGGGCATCAACGTTGCCGACATGAAACAATCGTTGAAGGAGCGCTTCTTTGGCCGCCTGAGAAAAGTATTTAATAGTCTTTTATCAGGCGGAAATAAAGTGCGAGCCTTCAACGGTTGGGTCATGCCGGTTTTGATGTACTCTTTCGGTATACTCAAATGGACTCAAACAGAGCTAGATGCCCTGGATAGGCGGGTCCGTACATTGTTGACGACATATCGAATGCATCACCCACGTTCTTCGGTTATGAGACTGTATATCCCACGGAAGTGTGGAGGTCGAGGCTTTTTAAATGCTAAGACTCTTCATAATCGTGAGATATGCAGTCTCAGGGAATATTTCCTAGAAGCCGACGTGGGGATGCATCGAGATGTTGTAGCAGTGGACAAGGGCCTTACCGCGCTCTCCTTGGCTAAAGAGAATTGGCGCAAACCTGTAGTGCTTGACACTAACGACCGCATGGAGGTATGGCAGAGTAAGGAGCTTCACGGACGCTTTTTCCGGGCCCTACACGGGCCTGATGTAGACTTCCTAGCGTCCGTGGCCTGGCTACGTTCCGGGGAACTCTTCGGAGAAACCGAAGGTTTTGTCTGTGCAATTATGGACGAAGTTATGATGACCAATAACTACCGGAGATTTATTGTGAAGGACGGTACGGTTGACATATGTCGGGCATGCCACCGTCCGGGTGAATCAATCCGTCACATTATCTCCGGGTGTTCTCGTCTGGCTAACGGAGAATATTTACATA
The DNA here is from genome assembly GCA_932274075.1 of Diarsia rubi. Taxonomy (NCBI): domain Eukaryota; kingdom Metazoa; phylum Arthropoda; class Insecta; order Lepidoptera; family Noctuidae; genus Diarsia; species Diarsia rubi. The sequence continues at coordinate 17,299,732 of OW026417.1, read as the reverse complement.
GACACAACCTTGTAGCCAGGATTATCCATCAGCAACTTGCTCTGCAGTACAACCTTGTGGAATCAGAAGTGCCGTACTACAGATATGTGCCCGACCCAGTTCTCGAAAATGGCCATATCACACTGTACTGGGATCAATCCATCATCACTGACAGGACTATTATAGCTAATAAACCTGATATAGTGGTGGTGGATCGATCAGAGCGGCGCGCAATGATCGTTGACATAACCGTCCCGCATGACGAGAACCTCGTGAAAGCCGAGAAAGATAAGCAAATCAAGTATCTTGACTTGGCTCGCGAGGTTGTCGACATGTGGGATGTGGACTCAGCGATCATTGTACCGATAGTCGTTTCAGCCAATGGCTTAATAGCCAAGAGCCTCGACCAACACCTGAGGAGGCTCTCGTTAGGCAGCTGGATCAAGGGCTTGATGCAGAGAGCGGTACTCCTGGACACGGCACGCATTGTTAGGAGGTTCCTTTCTCTGGAGCCCTGACCGCCGGTAGCTTGGACCCTGTTCCCGATACCGGTGGGCTACAATTTTTTATATTTTTAAATGTTTTTTTATTGTTTTTTTTTGTAAAGAATATTTAAAAATGTAATAAGTTTGTGACAAAATAAATAAAGGGAATAATAATAATAATAATAATAATAATGGATCAATCCATCATCACTGACAGGACTATTATAGCTAATAAACCTGATATAGTGGTGGTGGATCGATCAGAGCGGCGCGCAATGATCGTTGACATAACTGTCCCGCATGACGAGAACCTCGTGAAAGCCGAGAAAGATAAGCAAATCAAGTATCTTGACTTGGCTCGCGAGGTTGTCGACATGTGGGATGTGGACTCAGCGATCATTGTACCGATAGTCGTTTCAGCCAATGGCTTAATAGCCAAGAGCCTCGACCAACACCTGAGGAGGCTCTCGTTAGGCAGCTGGATCAAGGGCTTGATGCAGAGAGCGGTACTCCTGGACACGGCACGCATTGTTAGGAGGTTCCTTTCTCTGGAGCCCTGACCGCCGGTAGCTTGGACCCTGTTCCCGATACCGGTGGGCTACAATTTTTTATATTTTTAAATGTTTTTTTATTGTTTTTTTTTGTAAAGAATATTTAAAAATGTAATAAGTTTGTGACAAAATAAATAAAGGGAATAATAATAATATTCCACAACTATCACACAACGCCATCTAGTCCCAAGCTAAGCAGAGCTTGTGTTATGGGTACTAGACAACTGATAAACATACTTATATATTTCTAAATACATACATATTATAGATAAACAAACACAAACACAAAAGTTAAAACATCTGCGAAGAATTTTACGCGACCAACAACAAACACAAACAAAAGAACTAAAAAGTTGGAAATAAAAAAATAGTTAAAAAACTAAAAAACCCGACTGAACAAGCTGAAAAGCAAAAAACAAGCACATTTTAAATTAAACTAAACTTGAAAGCAGGCGGGGTTCATTTGAATATTAAATTATGAAATGAATGAAAATAGAATGGACCCTGCCGCGGTATATTTTTGTAATCTACCTATAACAAGTTCTAGACGATGATCATATTTTTCATTGAAATCTCAATAAAAACAAATTAAAAGTAATTTTATTTCTAAACCAATGGCCACCCTATTATGTTTTTTTTGTTTTTTTCGCTAGCCGTTGTCACCTGGGATAACGCAAAGAATTTAACGATACCACATACATCAAAATCGGTTCAGGCATTTATAAGTAATAATGGAATAAAAAAACTCATAAACATACATACATACATGCATGAACGCTAAAAACATAACTCTCTTTTTTACAAACTGCGTTAATTAAAAAAGTAGAAAACAAGAAAATAATTCTTGTCTGATATTCATATATTGAATTTGTATATTTTTCATTTTAATATAAGTAAAATGATTATTCAAGTACTTAAGTATTGTATTAAGCCACGAGCTCCCCTACGTTTATTTTATTTTTTATTTATGTACTACGATATCTTATTTAAGCACTATTTAGTTACTATAAAAAATGACTATATTTCTGTTCTTTAAATGTCTAGATTAAGGTTCATTAGTTGTACCGGTTAGACCGTTACACAGTTCTTGTTTTAATCAAATTAACTTGCTGCGACGACGGTAGCCTCGTAAAGTTTAAAATACTAGCTTTATAAATTTATTATGTACCTACGTGTGTTTGTCACTGAACTCCTCCTGAATGGCAGGGCCGATTGCGATGACATTTTTGTATGTGATTCAGTGGATTCGAGAATGGTTTAGATTCACAATTGGACACGTTAGGTGGCGCTACTGTCCGGGAGTATACGACGTCTGCCAGGTCTGCTAGTTAAGTATAAAATGCTTATGCATAAGCCAGGCAGGCGGAAAAGGTGGCATTGTGTTATCAACTTATCTGGTATATCTATATCTGTGTTTGAACCCTTTCGTGCGATCCGTCTCGTGAATTGTCTTCCCAAGATTGTATAAGGGTTGAGGGAAACGTCTGGTTTTGAGTTACGTGAATTGGTTTTATGGGTCTTTTATTCGTTTTCCTTAAACGAAAGATAACTTTCTTGTTTAGATAATAAAACAGTAGATTAAGAAAATGTTTGCGAATTAACGCACCTGACCTTTCTAATGAACATCACCACAGACATCACTAAGAAGATCAGTGTAGTCAAAAACTCCCGTGATTTGTGTGTTCATGTTTGCCACTGTTGAACAATCTGTTTAAAACTCAAAATGTTTGTTTTCTTTCCTAGCCTGTTCTGTCCCACTTCTGGGCAAAGGCCTCCCTCCACTCTTGTCACTTCTCATACATACGCGTGTCCTATTTACAGTTTTACTTCATTTATTGAATTCGTCTTTTTTTGTTGGGGGTTTGGAAATCATCAAACAACCCTTCCCGCTCTTGGGCAGAGCGAATGGGAGTGTCAGACTTCTACTGACTAAAAACCACCCATGTTACTTCTTAGCCCTATATGTCAAGGCCGCGGTATCTCTTACAACATCCCGCAGCCCATCAAATTCGTCCTGACATCTCCTTAGTCGTCTCGCTGTCTCAGGGCACCATATTTGAGCTATTTTATCCCACAGTTTATACGGGAAACATGTCTGACTGTATATTTTCAGTTGAGCACCGTTTTGAGCCATGTCGACTTAATTTTCTTTAGAGCGCAGTATTGCGTAAGTAAATGATTTACAGGTTGATATTATTACGTCACAAATCTTTATTGTGTGTAAAGGCAGTTCCTCACCGGAGCATTCGCCTGTCCTGTAATCTGAGATACAATTTTGTACAGAAACAATTTACTGTTACCATACAAAATTGTATTGTATTCACTGACGTAATATTGAGGTATTCCCACCTGAGCACCTCTTTTTAGAGCACCTACGCTTAGAGCACCAAAGCTATTCCCATCCTGAGCAGCTAAGATTTGGTAGCTGCTAGTGATGGGGTGTGTAACAGAAATAATCAATAATAATTTAATTTAATTTAATTCAGGAGAACAGAAACATTAGGAGGTATTGGAAATTGGAATATTAAAATCAAATCTATATGCATTCCTGATACCATGCAGTGTGTAATGAAGGTACTACTACTTCACGATTCTGGACTCCTGCTACTTTGTGAGACTTTACTGATATAGAAGTTAAATATACATGACGAAGAACATTAGTTTAAAAAATAAAGAAAAATTGTTAAATCAGGTTATCTAATGGTACTTTCTATATATTTCTGGGCTCTGGGTACTTTGTGAGACTTTACTGTCCTTGTTTCTCATCTCCATAAAAATAATTTTGCATGGTATTAGAAAGGCATATAAATTCGATTTTAAGATTCCAATACCTCCTACCGTTTCTGTTCTCCTGGTAGTTTGTAGAACTTTACTAAAATTATTATCGATTACTTTTATTATACACCCCTTCACTAGCAGCTACCAAATCGTAGGTGCTCAGATGGGAATAGCTTTGGTGCTCTAAAGCGTAGGTGCTCTAAAAATCGGTGCTCAGATGGGAATATCTCATAATGTTGAAGTCTTACAAATGAATGCTCCGATGGGGTTCTCTTTACGAGTTTTCGTGTGAAGCACTCTTCACATATCGTGTTGTCAAAGGACATGATATTACTTTCATATTATATTTTTTCATCAGTTTCATTCTCTCTTATTCAATTTGAAAATAATATTACCCACCTACTCATCGTATGAACCCACGCACGGATAGATAACTGTATTAATATTATTGTTCTCTTCGAATCTCACTGTTAAGCCCATTGTGGAAAATACAAGTGTGCAATGTGCTTTTAACATTTAATAACATCAGTATATTTAAAACCGTTGGCCGGTTTGTTCGCACCCTCTTTAATTTGTAATTACCCGACTACGGCAAAGCCCAAAAGGAGGGTCATGTGTTTGACCTGTACGTATGTTTGTAATTTGTATGTATGTCCGTTTCTTTGTTCCCTCATAACACCTAAACGGATGAACGAATTTGAATAAAATATAGGTACGTCATTAGATTCGTCGTTTTGTATTCGTTTTCTTTCCTTTACCAACGAGTAGGGTATCAAAATAAAGGGTTTTAAAATGAGATAACAATAATATATACAACAAATAATTATGTTTAAAAGAAATTCATAGTACAAATCGTATAAAAAAGCCAAATCGTTTGCAAAGTATTTTACGTGACTAACTAAAAAGATGAAAATAAAAAAGTAGTTAAAATACTAAAAAACCCGACTAAAAAAACTAAATAAACCGACTGAAAAAACTAAATTTTAAATTAAACAAATCTTGGAAGCAGGGCCACATTCTATTTTCATTCCCGGGGCATTCTATTTATATTTGATGTTATAGCGGCAAATTTCAACTGTTTATCTGTTGCGAATTTTGTGATAAAGCCCGTAAACAAACAGACGACAGACAACGGAGGCTTAGCACCCCTTTGGTTACCCTTCGGTACGGAACCCTAAGAAAGCCACAATATTATTCAATCCTCCTAACTTCGTTCATCAAGACGACACATTCCGGTCACGAACTCCCATCGATTACTGTTATGGACGCTAAACATGATTAGTGATATTGTCGATATTAGTGTTGTTATTATATTGTATTAGGTCTAAACAAAATGGGAAAATGGATTCGTTTACGAGGAAATTGTACGTGGGCACATGTTGATGTTGTGAGATGCATAAGAGCAATAAGTGGCCTTAAGCCCGACGAATCTTGCAGGCCGATATTTAAGAAACTTGATTTGTTACCGCTACCGTCCCTATAAATTTTTGAAATTTGTTTGTTTGTGTGGAAGCATAGGGACCTGTATGCGAAAGCAAGCGATGTGAATTCTCGCAGCAGGCGTGACCCCTACAGTCTCGTGTTAGATGTTCTCCCAAGGCTTGCGAAATATAATAACAGCTGTATATTTATGTGTGTCCAGGTATACAATAAAATACCAAAGGAATTAAAAACATTAAATACAAGAATGTTCAAGAACAAATTATACAAATGGCTCTCTGCCAATAGTTTCTACAGTGTCAAGGAGTTCCTGGAACATAAAATTGCATGATGACACTGTTTCGTTATGCATGTACCTATTTGCACGCTTATACCTATTAAGCAAAACATGTTTGTTCACATTATTAACATTACCATCTTTTATACGATGTTTTTAGCAAATAAACGATTTATTATTATTATCAAACATATGACCTCTTACAAGCTTCGAATTTCGTACTGTCGGGGATGCGGTTTGTTCGAAAGAGATACCGTGGCCTCGGACACAAAGGGCTAAGAAGGAACATGGGTGGTTTTTAGTCAGTAGAAGCACACTCCCACCCACTCACTCACACACCCCCTACAAGTTATTTTTAATTATATCTTCCTCTCTATTCTGTGGTAGCAGTGCCTTACATGTTTCTATAACACCCATGGGCCCCCGAGTTGGCTTTGAAATACCAACTATTTAAAACCACACTCATTTTAATAATGACCGTTGCAACACGAAACACATAAGTGTTTTTGTTTACAACAAATACGGGGAACGACATGGTTTTGTTTTAAAAAATTCATTGTTCGTATTTTGAATATCAACATAATATTACAGACAGATCACATCGCGCGCGGAGGTACCTCCCGGTGCTCTTACTTTGTCTAGGTATATCTGTGTGACAAATAAATATCTGGACCTTATTACAATTTTCTACTGTAGGTACCTACCTAAGATGAGCGTGAGTCCCTAACATGTCTAAATAATGTAGAGCTAGACCCGAATCAAACCCCATTCAAAAAAAAAATCAAAATCACATTCGTAAAATTAAATTCACTTTAAAACTTCAATTGGTTTTCAGTCTTTTCAGCCAAGCTCGAGCCCAAAAACCACAGCTAAGTACGTAAATCCTGCAGCAATCTAAAATGTTTAGTTTAGCTTTGCTGCATGTTTTCCTCCAGCAGGTATTTGTTTGCTAAAACATTTTATAGTTTCACTAAAACGAAGTATGTCGAAGCATTGAATGGTCAAGACTGGGGTCAAAAGCCGAAGTTTCTTCAATATGAGCACTTTGGATCAAGTCAGGCGTTTTCTGAAGGGGTCAATAGATATGAACATTCACACACCCACAGCATCTAAACTAGGATTTAATATTATAGTTAGACGTCAGACAAAAATTGAGATAGAAAATTGGTACGTGATTACAGGAGTTATTTATTTTTCAACGCATTCTTTTTATGCCTGTCTGCGGTTTGGGTAATATTTTTAACTACAGTACTAAAAAACTATTGCTCCACATTAAAGAAAATATTTTATGACACAGTGGAGCGGTAGTGCGTACGACGACGTCGAAATAAGCTATACAAAACCAATTTATGCGGATCTCTCATGGTACGGTAAATCTATACAAAGTGAGGCCATTTTATACGGCTGCAGGTTGTTCGAAAGAGATACCGCGGCTCCTGACACAAAGCGCTTAGAAGGAACATCGGTGGTTTTTAGTCGGTAGAAGTCTGGCACTCCATACCGCTCTGCAAAGTGTGGGAGGAGTCATTTGATGATAACCCACAAAAAAAAGGTGCAATAAAAGAGCAGCCAAGGCCATATTTAAAGTAGTAAAATAAAGGTAAAATATTAGTTAGATTTGTGCTGTACCTGAAAAAAAATGTAAAAATATCTTGATTGTGACAAAGTCTGGAGTACCACCTACATAACAAAACGTATAGATATTCCTTATAACATTAAGTAGGCATCTGGCGCTAATAACGAACAAGCAGACGTAATTCTACATTTGTATATACAGAGCTCATTTGTACGCACTCTCTTCTAAATGTAAGAAATCAGGTTAATGAAGATGCTGATAAAATTATATTCTAATCACATTAAATAATCACACCCATTATGGAGCTAGTAGGTAACTCTGATAGTGATTGTAGCTGAAAGTTAGAAATAATGGTCCGGGTAACTTTAAATTGAAATAATAACACATAAAAAGGTTTTTAATATTAATTCATGAAATTAGCTTTATTGGACTGATAATTTCATACTGAGTGACTTTATTTGACTGATTGTGTAATTTATAATGCGGCCGCCACACACTCTACGAGTGGCATGGGAAGTAGCGAGGAAAGAATGCAGAGACATAGTGTGACCACTTTACTCGTCATGCCGCACGTCATGCTCCTCGTCCTGCTCAACGCTCCCTATGTTGTCGGTTTTTGTTTTTGTAGGAGCGTCGCGATTAATTGCGCGAGTAGAGCAGTGTGGGCAGAGCGGGCAACACCGCGGCAATTAGCGGCAGCGCGAGGAGCATAGCGATGAGCAGCGCAAGGAGCATAGAGTGGCGTCGCATAAGAAGTAGTATAATATTATGATTATGGGCACGTGTCAACACCGGCTGGCGCGTATGCACATGGCATAATCTGGAGGTCCAGTTTTTACACATTCTTATCAGTAACTCAATTGCAAAGAAACAAAAGTTCCGGTCACTTTTCAATTTTTGCGCCTGGTGTCTGCTCAACCTACGGTTCATAAGGGTTTAATTTTCACTTGGAATAATTATTATGTGTAAGCCTACAGCTTGCATAAGCACCACCAGACCTCCCCTTTGACCAAATATTGAAACACCCACATCAATTAACCGACATGAATTGATTAATCAGTGGTTTCCTGTTTGCTGGAACATGTAATGAAGATTGATGAAGTCATAGACGTCTTTCTTTGACTCGTGGAATGGCATCCTCAGATTTATTGCCACTTGTCAGGTTGCCAAATTGAGTCGTAATATACTTATGTGTAAGTTCTCAGTCTTTCCTGATATTTCCTTTTTTAAAATATTTGAAGCAGCAGATACTTAATCTCTCGGACTTTATACTGTGACAGTTATTTATATAAATATACTAGCTGAACCCGCATGCCTTGCAATGCCCTTTTTCCTACCTACTACCTGCCTACTACCTACCTACTACCTACCTACTACCTACCTACTACCTACCTACTACCTACCTACTACCTACCTACTACCTACCTACTACCTACCTACTACCTACCTACTACCTACCTACTACCTACCTACTACCTACCTACTACCTACCTACTACCTACCTACTACCTACCTACTACCTACCTACTCCCTACCTACTACCTACCTACTACCTACCTACTACCTACCTACTACCTACCTACTACCTACCTACTACCTACCTACTACCTACCTACTACCTACCTACTACCTACCTACTACCTACCTACTACCTACCTACTACCTACCTACTACCTACCTACTACCTACCTACTACCTACCTACTACCTACCTACTACCTACCTACTACCTACCTACTACCTACCTACTACCTACCTACTACCTACCTACTACCTACCTACTACCTACCTACTACCTACCTACTACCTACCTACTACCTACCTACTACCTACCTACTACCTACCTACTACCTACCTACTACCTACCTACTACCTACCTACTACCTACCTACTACCTACCTACTACCTACCTACTACCTACCTACTACCTACCTACTACCTACCTACTACCTACCTACTACCTACCTACTACCTACCTACTACCTACCTACTACCTACCTACTACCTACCTACTACCTACCTACTACCTACCTACTACCTACCTACTACCTACCTACTACCTACCTACTACCTACCTACTACCTACCTACTACCTACCTACTACCTACCTACTACCTACCTACTACCTACCTACTACCTACCTACTACCTACCTACTACCTACCTACTACCTACCTACTACCTACCTACTACCTCCCTACTACCTACCTACTACCTACCTACTACCTACCTACTACCTACCTACTACCTACCTACTACCTACCTACTACCTACCTACTACCTACCTACTACCTACCTACTACCTACCTACTACCTACCTACTACCTACCTACTACCTACCTACTACCTACCTACTACCTACCTACTACCTACCTACTACCTACCTACTACCTACCTACTACCTACCTACTACCTACCTACTACCTACCTACTACCTACCTACTACCTACCTACTACCTACCTACTACCTACCTACTACCTACCTACTACCTACCTACTACCTACCTACTACCTACCTACTACCTACCTACTACCTACCTACTACCTACCTACTACCTACCTACTACCTACCTACTACCTACCTACTACCTACCTACTACCTACCTACTACCTACCTACTACCTACCTACTACCTACCTACTACCTACCTACTACCTACCTACTACCTACCTACTACCTACCTACTACCTACCTACTACCTACCTACTACCTACCTACTACCTACCTACTACCTACCTACTACCTACCTACTACCTACCTACTACCTACCTACTACCTACCTACTACCTACCTACTACCTACCTACTACCTACCTACTACCTACCTACTACCTACCTACTACCTACCTACTACCTACCTACTACCTACCTACTACCTACAACAGTAAGGTTGTACTATCTAACCAAAAAAAAAAAAAAAAAACTATCCTATGTCCTTCTCCTGGCTCTAAACTACCTCCCTGCCAATTTTCAGCTAAATCGGTTCAGCCGTTCTTGAGTTATAAGTGAAGTAACTAACACGACTTTCTTTTATATATATAGATTTTGTTATGTTTATAGTTGAACACATAATATATCATAACGCCTGTGGTCCCCGAAGGTATTGGCAGAGTTGTACCTAACAGAATACCTACCTACCCAGATTTTTTGCGAGTTATATTCAGTGTCAAATAATAATGGCCGAGGCTATTGCCATTAGCCGAGCACAAACCCAGACACCGTGGCTGCTTTTTTTTTGCATATTAGAAATTTCGAACCGAATCTAACCAAGGATCTCATGTTCAGCAATCGCTTTACACCAACGAGGCAGCATACAAAACAAAAGTATCAAATTCCTCTTGTAACACGACGATGTTACACAGGCTCATCTATTTCCCCATTAATACCTTCTCTGTAAGTGCGGGCACGCAGGCCTGTGGGGGTTGGTGGGAATTTAAATAGATTTTAAGAGTTTTAGAGTGGAAATATTATTGTCTTACAAAACATTGATCTCAAACATCAGTGGCAACACTGGCAACATTTTCGATTGTGACACACGAATGCGACCTGGTAAGGTGGTGTATTGCACTAGATATAAAATACCAAATTGTAATAATAGAATAATTTACTATTAATAACTACTATTTTTACTTCGTCTTGTTCCACCTACTGCTCGTGAATATTAGAATGTCATTGTGGGTGTCACAATAAGTCGTCGTGTTTATGCTTAGCTACATAGCTGTGTGTTATATTACCCTGTCCAGATATTTCTAAAAGATGAACTATTTAATTACTTTCGTATTTTGGACATTTATTTTATTTTGGAGGGTGTGAATCATCGCATGACATCTCCCGCTCTGTGTGGAGCTGTAGGGAGTGTCAGACTTCTACTGACTAAAAACCATCCATGTTCCTTTTTAGCCCTTTGTGTCCGAAACCGCGGTATCTCTTTCGAACAACCCGCAGCTTGGTCTTTTTTCGGATGGTGGGGAATCGGCAAATGACTCCTCGCTCTGGGCAGAGCGGTGGGTAAGTTTAATTGTCTCCGAGATAATATTTCGATATCGAGATTTTAACGATTTAACGGTTTTGTTCACATCAGAAATTACTTTCAAGAACCTGATATGATGTGGTACTTTCACATGGAGCAACCATTACTTCGGATACTATCTCCAAATACTTCCGGAATGTTACCGAATAATAGAGTACGAGGTATCACGTCAATTCCGGTAGCACTATACGTTTTGGGCGCCGAGTTGGCCGAAAAGCCCACTCAATGTGTTTGTTGCAAGCCTTTGAATTTCGGACAAGAATATTTGAACGAAGCGTTGACGAGCGTTTGAACATTATTATGTTTGTGGTGGTGTATGAAAGACACTGAAAATTAGCTATCGGCCCTTGACACCGATTATGCCGTTAAGAAGTAAGTATCTGTTGTTCGAAGGAGATACCGCGGCCTCGACACAAAGGGCTAAGAAGGAACATGAGTGGTTTTCAGTCTTTAGAAGTTTGACACTCCCCTACCGCTCTGCCCAGAGCGGGATGAGTTATTTGATTATTACCCAACCCCTGAAAAAAAAGGCATGCTGATTTCCTTTTTTTGATTTTTTTGGCGGGTGGAAAATCATCAAATAACCCCTCCCGCTCTTGGGCAGAGCGAAAGGGAGTGTCAGACTTCTACTGACTAAAAACCACTTATGTTCCTTCTTAGCCCTATATGTCGAGGCCGCGATAACTAGTGTACAACTCGCGGCCCCGACGGGGCGTGCTGATTTCCTCACAATGTTTTTCGTCACCGCAGCATGAATCTGGAAAATCCGAGGTCCGTGTTTAATTTCAGTCGGTCACCACAATTGACCATCCATGGACCATCCTTTACTCTTCTGCTTTGCTTCTTGATTTCCACATAAACTTTTATTCATGCATAGACAGACCGCTCTTGGCGATAGAAAAATCCTAAAAAAACAGAATTGCTTAATTCAAACTATAAAAACCATAAAACAATCACCAATATAATAGGAACGTCATTATATTCATTCAGCTGCACAAACCACCCGCTATTTACCAAGGCACGGGATTGGCAGTGTTCACTAAAACCCGGTATTATTTATTATGCTGGCAGTATGACGTAGTTATCCTGCAGAGCTGCGGTTAACCGAGAAGCTGATGCTTCGTATTATTTTACAGCGTGTGAATTTTAATAAGTGAGTTACGCGAAGCAGAGAGCAGCATATATTTAGCGCCAGTATTAATTTTCAATGTATTTTTTTTTGTTGCGTTTTTATATCGTTGGTTTCTACAATGTTATTCTCGGTATATTAAAATTAACACATTTGGAAAATTCTGAGTAAAAAAGTTAAAATAGTTTCGTGTGGAAAATTAGGATATCTCCATTAAAGATTTTTTTTTCTCGCAAAGTCTATTGTGTGGAATGTCGTTGGATGGGTCTTTAAAAAACATTGTGAGTTTATTAGACAGTTTTTCGATTAAGGAATTAATTTGTGAAATATTATTCTTTAAAGTGCAAATCTTTGTTAGACTCAAGTGTGCCAACCTAAACCACCTGGACGGGTTGTGTTTGGGCATGTGAAAAAATTCATGGCAGTAGCATAATGTATATACATATAACAAAAATAATAAGAAAACTATCACAGCTAAGCAGGCTTTACAAGTTTACGAGTAATAGTCGACCAACTTATAAAATGTAGTTGTATGAAATATTTTCCTATACATAATATATAGGAGCGCAGGCCTCAAAACTGCAAAAGTAAGATTGTTCTAATTTTATAATAAAAATCATCGTTCGGAGGCAGGAAGGCAGCATTGTGCGTGGTCCGACATGCACTTGGCTGGCTTTTTTTATTCTTGTATTAAGTAAAGGGGGTTTTATGGATGAAACCCCCTTTACTTAATACCTACCTGTTCCTGCCTTTACTTGTTACCTTTACCTGTGGACAGGGATATGACAACCCCTACTTTTCTTTTACAGTTTCTCAGTAACTGTGGTTGTCCCATACAATTTTGTAGTACCTACTTACGCTTTCCAATTTTAAAGAGTCATCAGTAATTATTGCTAAAGTAGATCTCACAAACAATTATCAATTTAAAAACTAGTATAATTTCCCACAAAATTAGATACCAAGCTTACCTATATCTACAGACTACTGACTCTATTCATTTAGTTAAATTCCTGTTATAGGAAATTGAAAGGTTTCTTCTTTTTCAGACTGAATGACTCCGCCTCAGGAAATTGGATAATGTTATGCAGAGCTGGGGGTAAAAATAGGTTAAGTAGTTGCATAACTGATACGATTATAGGTTTGGACAAAATGTTGAAGTTTACTGGTGTTTTCAGCTTAGCTCGGATTTGGAACAGTGCCAGACAGACTTGTGTGTACAAACAGAAAAAGAAGAAAGATATTTGACAAGGCTACTTTCTTCCGTACTACCGGAAAATTTGAGAAAAAGAGAACTAAGAATGAAATGAAAACAAAAGCTTGTATAGCTTTCTAGATAACTAACACCCGACACAGCGAGTGTTTTCATTTCATCAATTCAGATGTGAGGCGAACATGTTTTACCATTTAATAGAATCACACCAAGAGGTATAATGCCACAGGAAGTTTTTGACCTACAAGGACTACAGGTAGTAGGTTACCACAAGGTATAAATTGTTGGTAGAACTTGTTTGAAAAACAATGCATGGTTAGTAAAGTGATGTCATTCTAAGTGCTATATGGCAGACTTCTAAAACTGGCGACTAAGTTATGTCTTTATGATATAAGTAAGTACAGTGATTGGGTTATCTGAGAAGGATACGAGGAATAAACGACAAAATAAGATTAATGTTTGTCTGCCTGAATTCGAATCCATTAAGTCGGACTCGTAGGTAATGGTCGTTACCACTAGGACACAAATACTCTCTTTTATAATTCCTCAGTTGTACTAAATGAATAAAAGTCGAGTAAAAAACCTTAAGGCAGAATTTTGTTCTTGTTTCATTCAAATCAGCAAAAGTAGTGACACAAATAAAGTTGTGTGTTTTAATGAGTGTGTGCCAAAGAAACTTCTGAGATTCCTAACATACTTGATGTTTCACTCCAGTTTCTCTCCAGTTCGTCAACGTTATACAGACTTATAAACTGTAATGAGCACAATTTGTTGTTAGCATACGAAGGCTCAATTTTCAAGAAAATTACATCACTAACTTGGGTTTCAAGCTGTTTTTTTTATTTTTCTATGGTTTCTGGCGATTTTTTTTTAATGAAAAATCTCCTTTTATACGGAATCTACAACTAAATGTAGCACAATAAAAATATTGTGCCGATGTATGCTTTGAATGGTACACGATATACGGAGGTAATTCAAGTAAAGTTAGCGAGAAAAACAAGTGTGTCGATGATTACCTTCTAGGCACAAACCTTACCTGTTATAGAGGCATGAAGAACCGCGTTTAAAAGTTCTTCATCCTTCTTAGAAGAGGAAAGATCCTACGACTAGACGGCGTTATTTCTGGTGGGCTCTTCCCCGGCATTTACCTATTGCCGGGGTTTTCTATCTTGTCTTAACTTCGGGCTAAGAAGGCGGGGATAAATGTAATAGCGTGATTAAGATTTTTAAATCATTTCTTCATTTGTGTCATAGGTGGCGCTGTAGTTCTTCTTGTAGAGCGGCTACACTATAAATAAACATATACGTTGAAAAAAAAAACAATTAACCTGAACTGTTAACTGATTGAGCGCCTTGTTATAGACAATTAAAAGCCATTGTTTTATGTACAGTAAGGTGTTCGTATGGCGCACGAAGAGTTAACCGGTAATGTGCCCAAGAGACGCCAAGAGGCGGCATTGGCTTGCTGTACCTACGGCAATACTTAGCCTCTGCCCAAAGTAAAAGCCAGCCCATGGGTCACCCTGTCGGGGCTGCGGGTTTTTTGAAAGAGATACCGCGGCCCCGGACACAAAGAGCTAAGAGGGAACATGTCTGGTTTTTAGTCAGTAGAAGCCTGACACTCTTTCCGCTCCGCCCAGAGCGGGAGTCATTTGAGTATTTCCCACACCACGTTTTTGCGACAAACTAGTATTTCTTTCTTTCTTAATTAACACAGGTGACTCTCTAAATAATTATTTAGGTAAACATCGAACCCCTGCATGATTTTCTGTTCTTCCAAATCCAGTCGGATTCTCAAAAGCCACAAAATGCTACCTGTAATCAGTTGGCATCAGACCTGTAAACAAATAATTACAAGCAAGTGTAAACCGAGAATGAACTATCGAATCAAGTTAATTAGTAGGTACTTTAATGCTCCCGAATCTCGATTTGACGCCGACAATGTGGTTTTGTGAAACAGCTTTTAATTAAATTTACAGAACTATTTTAACTCATTCTACAGGACATTTTGTTTGCTAAATTAAATAAATGGAAAACACCTAACCAGAGCTTGGAAATTCACGAAATTAATCCATTAACTCGTAACTGTTGACTAATGTGACTGAAGAGAAGATGCAGCACAAGTTTCAATTTTAATATCCACTTGTTTTTGCCCGCGGCCTTGCCCGCTTGGATGTGAAAAACGTGACAAATTATGAACTAAAACCTTCCTCGAGAACTACTCTAACCATTGATGAAAACAACATGAAAATCGGTGCAGTAGTTTTTGAGTTTATCGCGAAGAAACAGACAGACAGACGCGACGTAGGACTTTATTACCCGACTACGGCGAAGCCAAAAGGAAGGGTAATGATTTTGGCAGTCTATGTATGTATGTATGTATGTTTTTATAAAATGTAGTGATAGAAGATATAAAAATTAAAACTTGTGCTATTTATTCATTTTTAGGGTAGGTTAGCTTTTATTTAGGGCGACTGTTATTATAAGTACCTACAGTAAAAAAATGGTATGGCATCGTTAACATTTTTCTTATAATATATTGCAATGATAGTCTCGTGCGACTGCCATGAGTTCGAACCCAAGGCACGATCCTGTTTATTCAGATTCTTTTGCGTATTGCAAAAGTATTACTTGCATCAGCAAAGAAAAAGATCGTGAGGAAATCATTATGCCTTTTTTTTGTTTTTATGGCGGTTGGAAAATCATCAAATAAGCTCCCGCTCTTGGGCAGAGCGAAAGGGAGTGTCAGACTTCTACTGACTAAAAACCACCCATGTTCCTTCTTAGCTCTCTATGTCGAGGCCACGATAACTAGTGTACAACCCGCGGCCCAAATCATTATGCCTGAGAGATATTTCTTGACAGCATGTAAAGACTGATGTTTCCTGATTAAAAAAATATGATTAGAATAAGTCCGTCTATTAGATTATCGAAAAATATTGTAAACGTATTTTTTGTTTTATCAAATCAATGAAAATTGACGAAGATAAAACGCGTCAAAGATTTGAGTGGGGGCTTGTGACGTCACTCACCGGTAAAAAAAATCATACTAATTTCTTGGAATATGACGTCTCACGAGTTTTAAAAGCACTGTATGGCCTTCATTGTTTGTTCACGTGAAAAAAGAAAAATACGTGTCCAATATTATTTGGAATTTGGTTATCTGACAGACTGATTAGGTAGTTTTTTTTTGTTAACTACCTACATTTGTCCATGGGTGGCAGTAAAACTCTAACATCAAGTTAGGCACTAAATACACGTTATAGAAGAAGATGAAAAATTTAAAACAATCATTCAACCCACCTATATACCTTTTGAAGCTGCTCCTCAAACATTTTATACTTTAAACTTAACCTAGTATGAGGTTATGAGGAGGACGAAAAATTGCTTATCATGAGCCAAATAAATGAACCGCCAACACAAAGAAAAATTTATTAGTATTTCACTTTCCTTGTAATTTTGTACATTCGCTTCAAAGTAGACTGTGCCTTGAGCTAGTTATATTTTTACTTAAGGCCAATGAGCTGGCGTAGCCACAAATTTGTAAAAACAAGCCCGTGTCACTATTTCCAGACAGCAACTCTTGAGAGCCAGAATCGACAGTAGCGTCGTTCAGAAATGTGCCAGAACAAGGAAGTGCATACATTAATAAAGTTTTTTTTAATGAAAGAAAATCATTAAATTTATTGGTGTTTTCGTGAATAGACGATCTTGGCTGCAGGACGAAGTCATGATTGTCTGATTGTCTGTCAAAAAAATGTATTGCCACCAAAACCAAAGTTTATTAATTGGAGGGGGAAACTCTTTTGAGATTTATTAGATATTTTTTTCTTTTACTAAATTTTAGTTTTAAGTTATGTTTGTGGAACAAAATAAACATTTCTATCATTCTATTATTATTTAGTTGAATTTGACCAATACAAACCAACTAACTTACCACCCATAGAAGTAACCCAATCAACACAACTCGACTGTATGTTATAAATTATAATGTTTTCACGAAATAGTCATATTTTCGATAAATTTTTAATTAACTTTAAAACTAAATTATACTTACGTGAAGCTTGTTAGAATTTTATTTTACTTTTCTTGGTTTTACTTAAAGCATACCTACGCTTTTTTTTTGGCGTGTGGAAAATCATCAAATAACAGATAACAGTGTCAGACTTCTACTGACCAAAAACCACCCATGTTCCTTCTTTGCCCAGATGTCGAGGCCGCGGTAACTAGTGTACCTACAACCCGCAGCCCCGACGGGCGTCGGCCCTTACGGGCCCCTCCCATGTTGCTGACATATCTTTAAGGCGCGCGTGGGACACGAACGCGCCGTCGACACGGCCTTTCGTCGTCGTAGAACGGACGGACGGCGAGCTAGCCCATCACTCACCGTCCACAGACCCGCATCTACGGTGGCCGGAAGCCGTCACGTGGCCCCCGACGCCCGGAGCACCTCCCGCGGCGGCTGGGACGAGAGGTTCTCTCCCTCTCGCGTTCCGCCACCTCCTTCGCTAACATCGCAGAAAGAGGCGACGGCGTCCCATTCCTTCTCGCCCCGGACCATGGCTTGCACCAGGGCCGGACGCGAGAGGTTGCCGCCGCCGATCGCCGTTACGAGAACACGGTGGGGCTCCGCCCAAGCGGGGCACACCTCCAATGTGTGCTTCACCGAGTCCTCCGGCCGATCCTCACAATGGTGGCATGGGCGTTTCCGCCCGCCTGATTCGGTGCAGGTACCTCCCGAAACAACCGTGTCCGGTGAGGACCTGCGTCAGACGGAAGGTGAGGGCGCCGTGGCGCCTCTCACCCTACTCCTCAAAGAGGGGACTTACCGCCACTATCGTGGCGTGCCTGCGCCCTGCACAGGGTTGCGACAGTCGCTGTCTCCATGTCGCCATGTGATCGGACCGGAGGTCTGTAAGCTGCGCAGCAATTTGCCGCGGCAACGGAGCGACCCCCCGGTGTAGTGCCTCCACGCGCCATGCATGCAGGCGCCTCCAGATCCCATGGCGGCAATCTGGCAAGGAGGTTCGCCGCCTCGCGGGAGATCGTGCGGTACCCCCGTACCATCCTTACGGCCATGACCTTCTGGGGCACGACCCTTTTTTTTTTTTTTTTTTGATAAACACCACCCCACCTCCCTTTACACCTAAGGTGAAAACGAGCATACCTACCCTTAACAAAAAGCAAATATTTTGAGTGTTACCCAACCTTACACGTTCATCATAAGAGTATAATAACCTTTGCGCCTCTTTGTGAGACTTTGTTCATTTTTGGTAAAAGAGGCTTCGTTCATTTAGTACTTTACTAAGTAAACTAATTACTTTTGCTCGCGGATACCGCTTTTAATTTAGGCAAGTATTTTAATGTGTGCTTTACTAGGTTGGTTGCTTTATGAAAATGAAGTGGTGTCTTGGAAGTTTTACTTAGATGTAAGAAAGGAAACGTTTGATGAAATGAGTAGATCTATAAAAAAAAACTATGAGTACCTAAATAAACATAGCATAATTATAATCGGCCTTATTACAAAAATGGTCAAACCTGGGTTTAACTTAGACTTGGTTTATCTCGCATGCCGTCTTACTTCGATAATATTCAAAAGGAAGTGAAACCAAGTCCAAGTTAAACCCAGGTTTAACCACTTTTGTAATAAGGTCGAATATATTTAAGCCTATACGGTTCCTACTGCTGGTATGCAGACCTCCTCTTTCAAAATCAAAAGTCATCAGATATTTCTGATAATCAGTACAAAGACAAAGTTTACAAGAGACAGTCTCCCAAAACAAGCATCCTTTGACACTTCCTATTATGAAGAAGAAGTGGCGGATCAAACAACCTAGCAACGCATCAACGTCTTTTAGGTTGAAGACCAGTTCTATGCAATAGTGTGGTAAGTGTGTAAGATAACAAAGACTACATTACATAAAATTATATAATTGCCACAAATATCAGCTACCACACACCAATAATAAAAATATTTATAATTATACTCAAGCATAATTAAAACCTCCAGGAAAACGGGAGTGCTTGCTTACACATGTTATGTAGGGTTTATACACAATATGAGAAGGAAAGGGCAGTAATGAACCACACAGGTCCTACATCAAAGAGTAAATTCTAAGGCTTGATGCTCATAGACGCGGGAATGGAATGCGGTCTATGTATGAGGAAGGACAAACGGGTTTTTGTCCTTGGAATGTAAATTAATAGGAAAATAATGTCATATTCTACTTAAATAGCCCACAGGAATTACCCCGTTATCAAATGAGGTGCAATTTTAGTTCCACACAGCACAAAATATTTCGTATCAAACAAAAACAAATGAAAAAACTTTTTCATACACAAATCCATAACATGCCAAACCTATGACTTATTGGAGCATCGTCGTAATTTGCTCGGAATAACGAATAATTTAAACAATTTTTGCCAAGAAACAAACTTCGCCGTTTCACGAAGGATAGAAAATTTATTTACTTTCTGTACCATTACACGGTTTGATGGGCCGACGCGGCGTGAATGGCTCAGAAATCTGGGACCTTAAAAAATAATTAACTCACAAGTCACGTCTAGGCCGAAAAAAGATTTCAAGTGAGAGTACTTATGTAAATTGAAGTGTTGCTCATGAAACTTAGACGTCTTCAAATAATCCTGACTTGATTATCGAATAACGTTTTTGTTTTGTAATATTTTCGACATGGTTAATAAAGTCCAATGACATTTTGTCTTTCTATTGTGTCTAAAATTGCATTGAGTTTTTAGCTTGGAAAAGGCTAGGTTCATGCTTATATCTCAATAATGGCAGGAAAGTTACACATAGTTGTTGGAAAGAGATACGGCGGCGGCGACACAAGGGCTAAGAAGGAACATGGGTGGTTTTTAGTCGTAGACGACCCTACAAAAAAAAGTGTTACACATACTCCTTCCATCACGTGAAATACAATTTCACATGTTACTAGAAGGATACCTTCGAAATGGTTTAAAGAGACACAGTAGTTGAGTCGTTACCTTTTATTCAATCAACGCAATCTATTGCAGTTCATTACAAGACATTTCTCCTACCATCTCCTCAGGTTTCTGCACCTAGTCCGGCTCAGCCACCTTTTCATGTTCGTCGGAAAAGTTTTATCTTCCCAGTATACTGCTGCTGATCACAGGCAAACCTCAGGTCTATCTAAGAGCTTTTTTCATCTTTGACCCGCTTCGTGGTATGTGTCTAGAACTCTAGATCGTCGGGCCAATTACGTCACAGCATAAACGGTAGAATGGTATTTATGAAGTTTTTCACTACTCATACTCGGAAAGTAGGTTATTAAATGCCTGCGGAGCGGATTAAAAGCACTACTTTCAGCCCTAGGGAGAATCGCTTTCAACTGACAGCTGTCAAATTATTTAAAAAATAGGTCTATTTTCACATTTTTATTGCACCATGTTCCAACTTTTTATACAGCCACTATATTACAGCGCGACCAAAAATTAAAATAACATAAAGGTAACTTAAAAATATAATTATATTATAACTTTAATATAATATAGTTTTAATAATTTATGTTCTTAATTTTACTTTCCTCGTATTCGTAATGAAAAGCACAGTGTTTACCTCGGGTACATTACTTACAAACCCCGTTTCGGGACGAAATAAGTAACTTTCGCCCCTCGGATAACAATCTAATAGATGTATCTGTGGTAAATGTCATTATTCCAAGGGCCCAAACACATTGTACTATTTCAATAGAAACATATATCTATGCTCACAAATATTGCCCCAAATATATTTGATCCGTACCTACGTCACCACAAAACCCATTGTTATTAAAACCTTTTAAACATTATACGTTTCGAGGTGTCAATCGTTCCTGACCCCATATTTTGGACCTTTACTTTCAATCCAAACTGTACTCAAAGTTCTATAACATAAGGTAAGTAGTCGGTTTTCACGTGTGAGTTTCACACAATCGGTTACGTACGTCGAATATATCTTTTCCTAAGGCTTTCCCTTTATAACACTTGGTTGAATTAAGTGATGTCGGAGGAAATTGTATCTTTTTATACGTAGCGTAAACAATAGGGGGGTGGAAGTAGTGGGTAGGGTAGCGTGTAACCTGTTCTGTTGATGCTTCGATTATATGAGTTAAGGGTTGTACCGGTGACGTGATGGCAGATAGGCAGATTGCTTGCTACAGTAGGTAAGTAGGTTTATTTTCATTTATAAACAACTTTGTAAATGTCACGTGAAGTACGAGTATTATCGATATTTTATTAGACTGGATGTAGCGTTAACCTTAAACAGTCGAGGTGCCCTATGATTTATAGGTTGGCCTAAAATCGGGTATGGTTTCAGAAACACTGGGAAATTCACTTGTCTTTTCTTCGTAAAGTGCTACTAAATTAATTTGATTTTACAATAAAATTATTGAAAATATTTGCTCTTATTCGTAGTCATCTAAATTATGCAGTTTATCCACATAATTACTTATGCCAAGTTTGAGAAAGTTTCAAGACAGGCAAACTAAAATGATGCACGAGTATTTTATCTTACAACTTTGAACTTGACTTTAATTGGCAAACAAAGTAATTCAATCTTAAACTAACTACCATTAATTTTCTGTAGCACTTAATTTCAAACAACAAAAAAAGTGTAATTTACGTTATCAATTAACTTAGGAAATTCTATACAAGATTTTTTTACATTAATTTATACATAACGTTCTCTTCCACGGAATAAACCATTTTATATTTTTGTGTTATCACATTAATTTCTTATTTTACCTCTTGGCGCCTACAACAAATGAATTTGTGCATTAAGCATTTTTTTTGTACGTGATGGGCCTTCTCTTGACCTCAATGTTTTCCAAAGGGCAGAGATGAGGTCGACCATTGAACGAGCTAACCCAGAAGAAGCCTTTTTACTCGCGACTTAAATAAATTGGGGGTGAACTCGGGAAAACCGACGCAGGCAAGGAGTTCCACTCATTGGCTAATAATAAAAGATGAACATCAACAAGGTATGGGTGATATCCTGCAGTACGTCTGAAGAAGGGAGATGGTGGATTCAGCTCGTGGAGCTCTTTTGCACGTTCTCCGAAGTCTGTAGAAGACCGACAGATAGGCAACTTTGCGGCGGTGGGCCAGGATATTATTATGTAGTTTGGGCACTAACATTATAATATCGTCACCAATGAGCCTCCTGGCTCTATGCTCTACAGAATCAAGTGTGGCAAGTTTTTATTTGGCTGATGAGCATTTCCTTACTTCAGTTTTTATAAACCTCTACTTCAGCCGCGAAATGTTCTTGTTAATAACCTTCCTTTTGGGCTTAGCCGCAGTCGGGTAAAAAATGTCATCCACGATTTCTCGGAATTGCTTTAAACCGTAACATTGTGTATGTTCAACTTCTACTTAACTGTTCTATATAAGTTTATTTTTGTATGAACAAAGTTAAACGTGACTAAGTCAGTATGCTAGACTTGACTACAAAATATGAATGAAAATCCTATTATAAAAAAAAATAATTAAATACTCGTTCGAAAATGCGGTCCTGTATAATTTATTTTTGGTAAGGAGTTCATCCATCTTGACGATATTGTAAAATTAATGATCTTTCATATTTCGCTGAAAACATAGTCACTGTCCTCTTTACTATTTTTTTTTTTTTTAATCTTCTTTATTTAAGGGATTTTTGTACACAATTGCGACGATGTCAATCCCATCGTGCTTTTACAAATATTTACTTACTTCCTAGACTTATTTAACTTATAAACTACCCCAAACCTTAATCAAATTTCTTACCTATTAAAAGTGTATAATATTTTTGCTGCTTCAGATGTAGGCTTGGCTAAAATTCCAACATCCATTACCGACAATTTCATCGCGTTTAAAACTGTATTTCTCTTATTAGTATATCGGACACATTCCACCAACACATGCTGCACATCCTCTATCTTACCACACACCTCACAGTTTGGAGAGTCAGATTTTCGCATAAGATAAGCAAATTTGTTTAGTGGAATATGTCCTGAGCGCAAGCGATGCGCTGCAACTATTTGGTTTCGATTCAGTTTCGACCCGGTGAACCAAGGTATATGAGGAGGCTCACATTGTATACTTTTATACCAGATTCCTATAGTTTTTGATCTTTCATTAAAATGTTCATTCCAAGATAGTTTATTTATTTTCCTATATTTACACAACATTTCCGAATAGCTTGGTATTATATCCCGTGTTCTTGTGCCTGACATAATGGCATATTTGGCGAGTCTGTCAGCCTCCTCATTACCTCGAAGTCCAACATGGGATGGCACCCATTGAATTATTACTTTTTTACCTGTTTGGTTAAAAAACTGAATTTGTTTCAAAATTCTGTATGCTATAGCTAAGCCCTTTGACCCATTATGAACACATTTAGAAATATGCTGTAAGGCGCTCTTACTATCGCTACATATTACCACCTTCATTGCAGTTAGCTCTAGCAAATATTTCAAGGCCTCAGAAATGGCAAATAGTTCGGCAGCCATTATGGAAATATGATTATTCACATTATAAGTTTTATGAAATCCATTTGTTAGATCACAAAAAGCTGCTCCCACTCCATCTGATGTCTTGGACCCATCTGTGTACACAACATGCCAGCCAGTGTATCTTTCACTTAATTTATTAAGGGCATTGTTCTTTAACAAACTAATATCATAATGTGATTTTGGAGCAGTGACACTATCTAGACTACATTTAATAACATCCTTAATATCGATATTAGACACCCATGTATCCAAAGTAAACATTAAAACTGGGTAGGAAGATGAAATCTCCTCAGCTGCTATCATACTATGTGAAGCAACGAGTAGAGGTTTCCTCTTCCTATTCCAGTACCTATTTTCTATCATACTACTAAGATCTGTAATCAAACTCGTTGAAATATCATTTGTCCTGGATTGAAGCTTTAAACAAAATTTTAGAGAACGGAATTGTCTTCTAATTTGTAAAGGAGGTATACTCAACTCACTCTCCATTACGTGTATCGGTGTCGACTTAATGAAACCGCCGATTATTCTTAAAGCTCGATTTTGTCATTTTTCCAATTTATAAGTGTGACTAATTGCAGAGTTATCATACAAAAAACATCCGTAATCAATTCTACTCCTAATAAGGGCCATATACAGTCTACGCATAAATGTAGGGTGAACACCCCATGCCGATCCCGCCAGAACTTTGAGTAGCTGATTTTTTTTTTGTGAACTTTCATACACTTCATTAATATGCTTCCCCCATCTTAAGCACTTGTCCAGCCACATTCCTAAATATTTTATATAGTCGACAACTTCTAATGTACTATTGTTTACTTTAATGTCAACTAAGAGTCTTCTTCGTCCTCTGGTAAATATACATAATTTAGATTTTTTGTTCGATGATTCTAATCCTAAAACGTCTATTGATGCTTCAAAATAATCCAGAGCTTGCTGCAAATTATCAACACTGTCTTGTATTTTAGTTGAATTACAGTACAAAACAAAATCATCGGCATATTGACTGACACAAACGTTATTAATATTTTGACAAATATTCGCCGTAATAATATTAAAAAGAAGGGGGGATAAAGGATCCCCCTGTGCAATTCCCTTACCCGTCCATCTTACATATTGTCTATTGCTTTCCTCCGCTTTTATAGTGAGATGTCTTTCTTTTAAAAATTCCCAGATATAAGAACAAATATATTTCCCGACTTTCAATTCATTCAGAATATGTACTACCCGGTCAATAAGAACGTTATTATAGGCTCCTTCCACATCCATAAAAGCAGCTACAGTTGGAGTATTTTCAGTAAAGCCAATTTGTATTTTAGTAACTAGGCGTGCCAGACTATCATGACATGAGTGTTCTCTTCTGAAACCAGTAGTACTAGGAGATAGTATTTTATTATATTCTATAAACCATTCTAGCCGTTTCAGAATCATAGAGTGAAATATTTTACATAGACAAGATATCAATGCGATTGGACGAAGCTTACCATCGGCATTGCTGCTACTCTTTGGAATCGGTATTATGTAAATATCTCGCCATTGAGAGGGAACCGTTGATGTTTTAAAAATTAAATTATATAATTGAAGTAAATATTGTTTTGCTTTAATAGGTAAATTAAGAATCATTGAATATGTAATATTATCGATACCGGGAGATGTATCCTTAGTTTTAAAGCAAGATTCCAATTCCTGTTTCGAAAATTCACAATTTAGAGGTGACTCATTATCATCAAATAATGGTGTTGGAGTCATCACAAAATCTGGCGCCAGTGATCTCAATAGCTCTTCTTTTTTTTCGTCCGATGAATAAGATCTCGTCTGTCCGAATCCCTTCATCCAACGCATCTTTCTCCACATGGTAGCCGAAGTTGTAGTCTCATTAATACTGTCACAAAAATTATGGAAAGACTTAGACCTAGATTGCCTTAGAATGTTTTGACTTTCAGAAATTTTAATATTAAGTAAATCTAAATTTTGAGGTATAGGGTTTTTTCTAAAGTTTGTTAAAGCTAAACGACGCTCAGCTACCACTTTTGAAAGTTTTTGGTTCCAATATGGTTTTGGTATAAATTTACGAATTGGATTATTACATAATTTTATGAATGGAATCGTTTTATCAACAGCTTTATTAATTTGGGCAGTAAGATAGTCATACGTGTATTGTACATTTTCTAATGGCGGTGGAACCTCTACGAAATAGCTAGAAATAAATTGACGATAACTAGCCCAATCTGCTTTTTTTAAATTTCGCTTTAAGGTAATATTAGTAGCGTCGGGATATTTAAAGCACATTTTTATTATTAAATGGTCACTACCCAGGCATTCACTACTAACAATCCAAGAACCATTAATAGATATGTCTGTGGTACAGAATGAAACATCAGGGGAAGTTTTTTGTAAAAAACCATTCACGAGCTTCATCCTAGTGGGATCACCATTATTTAACGAGATATAATTGTTATCAATTGCAGCTTCAAACAGTTGATTGCCCCTAGTATCATTTTTACTGGACCAGCAGGTGTGGTGGCCATTAAAATCACCCGCAATAATAGTATTTTTTGGAAATCTTGAAAAAATATGCTCCCAATCTAATTGAGAGGTTCTCACAGAGGACGGGCAGTATATCGAAATTATATTATGGATTAATTTACAATTAAGAATTTTAATATGTACTACTTCTATACCTGAATTAGTCACAATTATAGGAGCAATGAAGGTTTTTAACGATCTGTGTGAGATAATCGATACTCCTCCGTATGAGTCATCCCTGTCCTTTCTATATACATTATACCCACTTGTATTTATGCGACTATCTGCATCCAACCATGTTTCGCTTAAAATAGCTACATGAATATTTTCTCTATTTAGTAATAACTCCAAATCAATTAATTTTGGCTTCAGACTTTGAGCATTCCACTGAAATATGTTGATATTAGTATTTATGTTAACATTATCCATTTATGAATAAACCAAGAAGTTTACTTACAATATCCCAATCTTTAAAATATGAAACAACATACATCATAATTTCTTCTAATACTAATCTTATACTCTTCTTCACCTTTTGTTCTGACGAACAATCTGCTAACCATATTTCTTTAACCTTGTTGAAACACTTTTTCAATTTAGATATTATGTTTTCATTTCTATAGGGACTTTCTTCTACTATTTCTGTATGATTTTTCTCTTTCTGACCTTCTTCTACATTTTGTTTCGTATTGCCCTTTGATAGTTCTTTTTTCTTCTCGCTCTGTTTTTTCTTTTTCTTCTGAATTGATGTAAAAGTAGTTCTATTTTTGTAACCTTCTTCTTCACTTTCACTGACTTCTTCCAGTGAGCTACTCGAATGTATGCGGGTATTTACTGGATGAATTGATGGTTCTAGGGGTGTAAGGGCGTCCCTGTAGCTTCTCGTGTTTGAAGAAGAGGCAGAAGGAGGTAGTATTTCAACGTCGACAGGAGTAACTTCCTTTATTTTTTTTAATTTTGTCAGGTAGAACTCTAGCGCTATCTTGTAAGAACACTTGTCTTTACTCATTATTTCCCTTATCGTTTTCTCTTTGAGATATACTGGACAATTTTTATTTAATGCCATGTGTGGGCCTTTGCAATTGATACATGAGAACTCCTCAGTTTCGCAATTATCATGTTTTTTGCCACACTTAGGGCACAATATTTTCTGGGTTGGACAAAAACGTTTCATGTGGCCATATTTCCAACATCCTGAACACTGTGTAACAGGGAACATATATGCTTCAACCTTAAAACGACACCCATATCCATATATATGTGAGGGTAATGTTGCTCCTTTAAAAGCGATGCGAATAGCTTCACTTTTGACCCACTGCCCCTCTTCAGTTATTCTTTTCAGCCTTTTAACCGTGCAAATATCTACTTCACTTTGAAATATTTCAGCAAGTTCGTTCTCCTCTATTTCCAAGTCAATATTTTTGACAATGCCATAAATAATACTCAATTGGTCTGTTCTTTGACATCTAAATTCTAATTCTTTAAATTTCTGGCAATTGAGTATTTTATTTGTATCTTCAATATATTTTAGTATGATGAAGATTTTGTAGGGACTTTTATATTTGATTTTACGTATGTCGTTTATATTTTGGGACTTAAGTAATTTGGCCATTCCAACCATTTTTGGAAGTACCGTCTTAGATGTGATACATACCTCAAAATATTTTTCTTGCTGCGTATTATTATCACAACTACCCACATTATCTTCACAATTGTGATTTTGTGAATTACTACGTAATAATCTTTTCGCCTTTCTGGTTACGGTCGTAAAACCATCATCCTCTTCAATAATTTCTTCACTATCTTCTCTTACCCTTTTCTCAACATTTCTTTGATTTTCACGTTCAATATTCATTGTTCTTCTCTCAATACTGGTTTCTTCCCTTGTATTCTCCATCATCTCTTCATTTAAAGTACTTTCATCAGGTATATTAGACTCCATACTCAAAGATCTTCCAAAACTATCCATTATCTAAATGATTGAGTAACATAAGGTAATTTTATAAATAAGTTACGCGACAAAATGAGTAAGACGTCCGCACGTCTCAGTCGTCAACGCGGCACTGCCTCTTTACTATGTGACAGGTTTATTTGAGCACCCTAAGCCTTTGTTTTCTTGTATTTATAATTCAAAATAAAACAATGAAAAGAACGGCGACAGTCGATCTGCGCTTACCGTGGCCGTTTCTAGGATGGATGAGCATGCATCACATATCGAAAGCATAGCCTTGGAAAGGACGTTAAGCCGCGGCTGTCATTTGTCAGATGCTCGAAAGCCTGATATCTGAACGACATTCGCGACATATTAAACAATGGTATCCGTCAACGTCCCCAATACAGTTGAGGAGAGGAAAGCAAATAATTGTGATGACAAGTAAATATAGGTAAACCTATCTTCTAGTTTAATAAAAACTACCCAAAATACGAAGTACCTACGTATTTTGTTGAGAAACAACCTTTCAGCGATAACCGCCCTCGCTTTGAGGTATTCTGAGAAACGGAATGAATTTTTAACGGTTTTTTTGAGGTAAGCTATTGCAAGATTTGCGCTTGCAAGTCATGCAATAGATCTAGATCTCCATAATTATATGTATATTTTAGTGTATAGTGTTATAGTGACTTGAAAGTCTGACAACCAGTCTTACCAAAAGGGTATCGTATTACCCAATATTAACTGGGTTATGGAGGTCAGATAGGCAGTCGCTCCGTGTAAAATACTGGTATTCAGCTGCATCCAGTTAGACTGGAAGCCGAACCCAACATAGTTGGGAAAAGGCTAGGCATATGATAATGACTTCTGGTAAGGCAGATCTCAAATCTCATATTTAATTTATATATTATGCTGCTTAATTGGGGTGGATTTCCTCATTGGTCTAGTGGTCACAATCGCGGCTGCTCAGTATGAGGTCTGTGCGTTGTCCATTCCCAGGTCGGGCGAATTGTTTATTTAATTTATCATTTATGTACACACTAAAGATAACACAAGGAAACTTCGTAACAAAACATTTACTGGGTTTTTCTATCAGAAATTTCGAAGTAGCAATATTTGTTGTGCAAATATATCTCAGATTGTGCAATAATGTTCAAATGTAAATAATTTTGTGATAAAATAACCATCAGAACATTTATTTATTTATTCA
Organism: Diarsia rubi; assembly: GCA_932274075.1. Lineage (NCBI taxonomy): Eukaryota > Metazoa > Arthropoda > Insecta > Lepidoptera > Noctuidae > Diarsia > Diarsia rubi. The sequence continues at coordinate 17,270,103 of OW026417.1, read as the reverse complement.
TTAACACACATTTGTTTTAACAGGTACGACCCAAGCTAACAAAAGTAGTCATAACTTGCTAAAAGGCCAGTCCCAAGTAGCCCGCTACTTGGGACTGGACTTTTAGCTAATTTCTGGGTAGTAACACAGCCATACAGAGGACAACATACTAAGTGTCACCCTCTGGAATTCCGCCAAAGAACAAGAAAATATGTCCAAACGCCGAGACACACTATTCAGTGTTCGCATTGTTCGAATCACTGGTGCAAACTTTAATACGCAATGCGCGATGCCGGGACTTTAAAAAGCCCCTCCCTTGGTCCCGTAGCCTTCAGTCTGGAACAAGTAGTCCCAAACACGGGGTAGACCCCAAACTGCCTCAAGTACAGGTATCGGGTAAATTTATTTAGTATTTTTTCTAGCATTTGAGAATAAAACATGAAAAAGAATACTTGCAACGACTGTCAGACTTTCTGGTCACTGACTACTTGCAACGACTGTCAGACTTTCTGGTCACTGACTACTTGCAACGACTGTCAGACTTTCTGTTGTTTGACTTTCTTTCTGCTGTTATTATTCTACGAGCTAGTCATATTCTGCTGATACATACTGTCTAAAATGCCCATGGTAAACAGAACGAAATAGATAAATTTTCGGAGTGAAACAAGAACGCCAAAATTAGTAAATACTAATATTGCCGTTATTGTTTCACTCCGAAAATTATAAATGTACCTATTTATTTTTAAATTGCAATTTATTAAACACTAGCGGACATTACGCGGTTTCACCTGCCTAGTTCCCGTTCCCGTGGGAATACAGGGATCAGAAGTAGCCTTAGTCAGCCTCACCCAGAGATATTGTAGCCTCCCAACGGGGAAATTTTACTTCAAAGTGCATATATAACAACGGTGCATACTTTGATCAATTAAATATATTTTCCAAAAACAAAAAAACTTAGGTAAATACCTCCAGTACAAAACACCAATTTCAAAATTATGTCAGGACTTAATATTAACAAAGAATGATGAATACAGGGTGTAAATTAACCGTACACACATACGTCAACCAAGCATTCTGTACATCAAACTAAGTACCCCTACGCAAAAATGTTTGCTGGGAACGACGTTTTTAGGGTCAAAAATGTCATTTTACGGTTAAACTCAATGTAAAGCATCCACTAGCACAATGTTTTAAGAGTGCTCTTAAAACATTGTGCTAGTGGATGCTTTGAATAGTTAAAGGGTCATGGAGGTAATTTAAAGTTATAACCTGAAAAACTAGTATTTATAAAAACTTTGGAACTTTGACCCCCAATATCTCCGTAACTAGGGGGTTCCCAGGTATGGTCTAGAACAAAACAATTATCGCATTGGTGGGGAGAACAAGTGTCCTTCGTTTGCGTTAAGGGTACTTTTACACCCTTTAAAAAAGATGTCAAGCAAAATGTAAGCTTGTCTAAAATTCAGTTTGGCCGAAATTTCGGGAGCAATCGAGAATTCTGTAGTATTATACGATTGGTAACCAAGAATTAATTGCGGCAAGGTCAACGACCTGACAAAAGGCACCGCTTCTAACCAATACAACAATTAATTATGGATTCACAAACACAGGAGACAGTTTGCGGTAAGTGGGATTGGTTGCACCACGTCGAACATGGCGGGCACGCTGAAATACTTGCATGCAAATCAGCGATAGACCGAGAACGATGGCAAATTGCTATTAATTGATTCACTCGGTATAAATAACCATACAGACTATTTGAATGAGATGGGGGTGGAACAGTTTAGGGTCGTTAGACCTTACTGCCTACACAATAAGAAAAATAATGATATACCTAATTTGTTAAAACGGGATATCTGCTTGGTCAAACCAACCTTACCTTATTCATTTATATGAATAAGGCATGGTTTTGACTTTAGGAGGAGCTCGTGGCTAGACAACAATAACCACTCCGGTCAATCTTCAGGTTAAGCTGCGCTTGCCTAGGTTGGTCTGTGGATGGGTGACCAGCCATTACATTCAGATTTTCCACCGTGGCTCGGTAAGCACGTAACGCAGTTGGTCCCATCTGCCATTTGTAGATCTCTGACAGACGACTGTCAGACACAATGTTACGATACTTTGTGTGTAGGTGACTGTTCGGGCGCCTTCGACCACTCGGCCGGGTCTTCGGCTGCTGTTAGATGATGGCGGGCGACGGCGGGCGGTGGAGAGAGATGCGGCGCGCGACGTGCGGGACGCGGGCCCCCGGCCGCCATCACTATCGATCTCTGACGACGACGCTTGCGCATATTTCTTTAATTTACCAACAATTTAATTGTACCTAGTTTAAACTCAAGGTCTGCCAACGTGGGCCGCGGGTTGTACACTAGTTATCGCGGCCTCGACATAGAGAGCGAAGAAAGAACATGGTTGGTTTTTAGTCAGTAGAAGTCTGACACTCCCTTTCGCTCTGCCCAAGAGCGGAAGGGGTTATTTGATGATTTTCCACCCGCCAAAAAAATAAAGGTCTGCCAACGTGCAATGGAGCGCAGCATTCTAAGCGTCAAACTAACCGATCGTGTACGCAACGCAAAACACAAATTGCTGACGTTGCTCAAAAAGCCGCTAAGCTTAAGAGGGACTGGACAGGGCACGTCTGCCACATGCCCAAAAAGCTGTGGGCCAAAATAGCCACTTTCTGGAGCCCTGACACAGTCAGAAGGCATCGCGGTAGACCTCGTAGAAGATGGCGAGATGATCTGGACAAGACCAACTACCAGTGGTCCACATTGGCCTTGGATCGAAATAACTGGAAGTCATGGGGAGAGACCTTTGCCCTGCAGTGGGATGATACAGGCTAACAGTATCAGTAAATTACAGTCCACTGCGTTTATATCAAGTCCTTAGTTATGTCCTCAGTCACAAAGGAAGTTGCTCCATGAAAAATACTGGTATACAGCTGTATCTGATTGGACTAGAAACCGACTCTAACATAGTTAGGAATAGGCTAGACAGATGATGATGGTTTGACTTTACTAACAGAAGCCAAATAAGAGTAACAGTTTCATAAAAGAAATGTGGACACTTAATTGTTCTAAGTCCGGTGCACCATGGCACAATATAAATATGGACAGTACGGAAACTGCCTACAAACGCTCGAAACCGCACACTCACACAAACATGCGCATCTACAGGGTGCCCAGGCTGACTTCGCAGTGCTCTCAGTTGTTCGTGCCGCGCCGAAACGAGTGGTCACGTATAAGTTTATATCTTCCCATATTATTTATTAAAATGCCACGAACGTATTGCGCGGAATACGGCTGTGTCAACTCGGCTGCATCAGCAGAATGAAGTATTTTTAACCGACGTCTAAAAAGAAGGAGGTTTAGAGAACCTCCTTCTTTTTTGTTTGTTTGTTTGGGTTTTTTTGTGATTTTCATGTTGATGAGCTGATGATGGAAGGTATGACTCCTTAACGGTTAGGAGTTGAGTTGGAGGATAATTCTTTAATAAAATATTATGGGGACGTATAAATGCAGTGGCGTGCAGTGGTCCCGCACGATGGGTAGGATACGAATAAATGATAGCAAAAAAAAAAATTAAAGTAAGCCTGTAAAAACAAAACTTTTAAATACAATTTAAAAACTCACCACATTATTCAAGGTTTAACTCACTATTTCCTAATGACGATGCAAACAGAAGAAAGATTCGGCCACCTCAAATATCTCATCCAAGTGAGTGGGTGATAGTTACAGAACACGTAACTTGCAAGATTTTGGATAAATTTTCGTAATTCGGGTACATGTCTACCTTTAGATACAACTTGAATCTTATCATTACACGATCCGCCCCTAAGACGACCCACTGACCGATAATTGAGAACACTTATTACCTTTAACATGTAATAAACACACATTATCAGCACAAACTTCACAAGTAAATACCATTGTTATTTGTTACGTGAATAAACAAGTAATACACAACAAAATTAATATTTACACTACCTACTGTTAATAATGTTAACTGTACGTTTTCGGTTTCAAAACAAAATCGCGCTATATATTGCTTGTCATAACAATGAAACAGTAATGTCTTCCTATTCCGTAAAAAATAATTTCTAGGTTATTATTGTCGATAGAAAAATACTAGCAAATAAAATTGCATCATTTTCATATCGAGTTTGTTCACAACAGCGGTCAACATTTTTTGCAGGATTATACGAAATCCAATGAATGAGGTGACAAGTTGCCAACATTGCGAACATCGAACTAAACAGGTGCTGCGCTCTATGCACGGAAGCCCGAAGTTCGCGAAGCGCGAAATTAAAATTTCCTTACGTTTTTGCAATTTACAGGCCAGTGCTAGGTTGTATGTTCATTAAAATATGATTCCCGGTTTTAAGACGTATGTAGGCATATTTTATTCAACATACAACCTAGCACTGGCCTACAAATTGCAAAAAAATGCAAGTTTTGAACTTCGCGGGTTATAGATTGGTTGTGTTGTTGCAGCCAATCACAGCCCACTCAGCTACAGTCGTAGGAGCTGCTGCGTTAAAATTGCGAAAATCTATGTATGTGTGCGGTTCATAGACACGGCCATACGCACCGATGTGACGCTGTGTGCATACAATTATGAATGGGTTTTAGACAAGTCGAGTGTTTGTCTATAAGATTCGTACTAATCGTAGTAATTGTCAATGAGTTTTAGTGGGACGCGAAAAATTGCTATAAGTATTTTAACAGGAGTTTGAACTTTTTTTATGTTTAATTTGTACATAATGTTATTTTATTGCATCGTTAATTAGTTATAAGAAATGCTCAGTTGGTAAGGTAGGCTAAGCCTAAGAGCCTATATAGGGCGCACGCCCCTGTATAAATGGTTGTATTCTTTCAGGTTATCTAAGTGAACTGACTATGGAAAGTACTCAATCAATCAATCAATCATTTATTTTGTCAAAGATAGGTATTTATAGATAGTAGTTTTTAGAATATGTGCTCTATGCTTTGTCAATATATGGCGTACAAAATTACATAAACATTTTTGGTTACAAATTAAAGTGGCATGTCAACAGATTACAATAGAAAATAACAAAAATAATTTAGAATATGTCGGTTACAATAAATAAAAAATAAAAAAAAAACACAATTTAAAATAATTATCAGATACAATACAAAACAAAAATTCAATTTAAAATATGTCCTTAAACAGATCATTACAAATTGAAATAAAATAAACACAGTCATACCTAATCAGTCAATTATAAGTCGGAATCGTCGTACCTTTGTTTATCAGTTGTAAAATCAGTACTACTCCTCAACCGTTAGGAGTTACAAGCAAAAATAAGAGAATCTTGAAGGTCAAGGGTTAAGTTTCTTGGCTGAATGGTAAATGCATCGTAACTATTAGTATAGGATATTACAACTAAAAATGGCAAAATAAAACTACTTAAAAAAAAGCAGCTTTTGAAGTCGGTGGCTTTTGTTTAATTTTCCACCATCCTTTTTTTGCCACCGACTTCAGAAGTTGTTTAATCTTCTAAAGTAGTTTTTTTCACTTTTTTTGTGTTTTGAAGTCGGTTTTATTTCTTGCATAAAGGTTTTTTCTGTAAATAATTTGTAATAACGAAGATATTTTTGTTAAGTAATAAAGGTGTTTTTTTATGTAATGGTTTTCCTAGGTACCTAGGTTTGTTACAATATTCGGATTGAAACGCGGTACGGATCGCAGCCGCTCATGAGCACTGCCCGCGCGCCACGTGCGCTGCTGCCACAGATAGCGCGCGCCCACTCCAACGACCGCACGAAATGTTATCTTCTGTAAATGTTATCGTCCAAGCGCAGCTCGCTCCCTCCAACACTTTTAAAAAGTTACGCCGCGCGCGACGCAATGACAAAGTTAAAGATCTATAGTTCTACAAGTTAACTTTATTGAAGCAACCGGGCATAAAAGGGTCAACCCTATGGCTTCAATGGAGCGTAAGTAGTTATCGCATCAACTAGGCTTAGTTTTGGTACTGTCCATATTTATACTGTGACCATGGGTTACATTGGCCCAAAACTGTTTTTTATCAATGCTCATTTAAAACAATACAAATCAGTCTACTATGAGTCTTTTTTAATTCCACTACGCATTCTCAAAAAGTTATGACCAAGATTATGTCATTCGATTCGTGATTGCATACTTATAGAAAATTTCTGAATAAATAACCGCCGTAAATAAACATAATCTAAAGTTACATGTAATTCGTAAAAAGAGGATTTTGTTTTGTGCAAATAATAATATCTCAACAACACTAACAGATTCAAAAATTAAAAAAAAAAATCGGCGAGTTTCAACTTACACACGAGCAAAGCCTCCATACTTTCATAACAAAATACAATTTCTTAGCGAAAACCTCTGAAGATTTTCATTTCCCCAACATGGCAGGTATTCAGTAATCGTGTGTTGTAAACTAGCATGTACAAGGCATCGTCGCGAGCTATGCTAACAGTTACGACAAGCTTCCTTCGCTCTCTCGCGCGAAATGTTTAATAATCATAGAATAAGCGATACACCGTTTTAAATGCAAGACTATGCAAGCTTACAAAGCCTTGTATAAATATTATTAGGGAATTCCTCAGCCGAAATGGCAGATATATAACATGTTCGTGCCTCGTGGTAACGCACTGAGTTGAAGGGGTTCTCAGAGCCCGCTCACTTTTTGGCTCGGGAGCTCGAATGCGAAGAGCGTATATTGTGACCTGTAGTGTTCCTAATTCCGGTGTCGTAATGTTTTCTACATTTGTGTTGGTTTTGTGATTTGCTATTTAAAAATTAAAATTAAAAAATAAATAGTTTATGGTTACCTACTTTATAGTTTCTTTTTGAAAAATAAATGAGCTTCTGATCCTTAAGAGTATGTTACCTGCCAACTGTTTTCCGCAACCTTCGCGCTTCGTTCGTCTGTTTCGTCGCCGGAACAGACTGGCAAGTGAAAAAATTAAGACTAGTTTTTTTTGTTTTAAGTACCGTAGGTATACATATACTTTCATATACATTCAGTAAAATAATTTGTTTTGAAATAAAATTAAAGTGTCTTCAATTTTATTTATTTGTGTTATATTTGTATTGGGTTTTACTATATGGAATTAATAAGTAGCAGCCACGAAGTCTATTAGATATTTGTTCCCAGTTGATAGTTAATAGGCTCGCCCGTAAATGTATGCTAGACCGTTGAACTTAAGACATTAGCATAACAGTAAACGATAAGCCACGATACATGTCAGACCCTTGATTGGTAACTAACGATACATAGATATACCGTCGTATACAGCCGACCCCTTAATTACTAAACCACCCTAGGGTTGAATGTCATTGTCAGTTGAACGTCATAAATCGACACGGTTTAATTGTCTATGAGATGGGATAACTTTGCGTTGACTGCTGCGTTGGTTAAGTGGGCTCGATTGCCAGAGCGGGCAGTGTTTATGGAAATCCATAGACAAATAAAGCCACCAAATTCTTTCAGGAAATTCTCATTTAGCAGCCAAGGGGTCAAGATTTCATGCATGGAGAGAGGCCAGTTCCCGCTTCGTTGGAAGACGGGGAAGCTGGTCCTCATCCAGAAGCCGGGGCGCCCGGCGGACTCGCCGTCCGCATACCGGCCCATTGTGCTGCTCCGTCCGTCCGTCTCACGACGAAAACAGGCCGTGTCGACGGCGCGTTCGTGTTCCACGCGCGCCTCAAAGAGATGTCAGCAACATGGGAGGGGCCCGAAAGGGCCGACGCCTGTCGGGGCCGCGGGTAGTCCAACGGTTATCGCGGCCTCGACATAGAGGGCGAAGAAGGAACATGGGTGGTTTTTAGTCAGTAGAAGTCTGACACTCCCTTTCGCTCTGCCCAAGAGCGGGAGGGGTTATTCGATGATTTTACACCCACCAAAAAAAAATTATGGTGATGATGATGATGATGATGATAATGGCAATAGGCTCGCATTACATGGGACTTATACATAACTGGTGAGAGATGGATATACTAATAGGTCTCTTCTACATCTCTCTGCTTCACCATTTGTGGATTACTTACATATTATGATAGTGACATTTTTAATAGGGTAGTTAACTGATTAAAAAAAATATGATTCTGTTTAGTCCGTCTGTTAGATTATCGAAAAATATTGGATATGTGTTTTTTGTTTAATCAAATTAAAAAAAATACCAAAATAAAACGTGTCAAAGATCGTAAGTGGGGGCTAGTGACGACACTTTCTGGTAAAAAAATTGCCGAACTGTGACGTCGCGCGACTTTTCGAAGCACTGTATCGTCTTCATTTATTGTTAAGGTGAAACAAGAAAAATACGAAAAAAAAATAAAAATAAAAAAAAAAAACTATCAAACGTATAAGTGATTTTTAGAGCAGCGGTAGCCTAGTGGCAGTTAAGGCACCGACTCACGAGCAGTAGTCACCTTCGAATTCATGCAGACGCTTTACTTTGGGTATTTATTTTATCACTAGTGCTCTCAAAACAGTGAAGGCAAACATCGTGAGGAAACAGCACTGTTTTTGAAGCAAAATAAGTTGAAAAGTTAATCTATTTTGCAAAATGCTTTAAGAATTTAATTGGCTTTCAATTTGTTCCTTTCATACAGGGTTTTTAATGTCAATGTCAAACTTCGTACATTTAATTTAGTACTGTGTTTTCACGCATGCACAGATAAATTTGTAGAAGTTTACCTACTTAATATTATAAAAAGGTAAGCTTTAAGCACCTTATGGCACCCATGGACCTCTGACTTGGTTATACAGGTCGTCGAGAAATATTTGTAAGGCATGCTGCATTGACTGATGTAAAGCTGCTATTGCCAAAAGCAATATGTTTTAGTGCTGGAAATTGCTGGTAAAACTAGTAATACAGGCACTGCTAAACTACTCAGAACACTAATGACGCAAGTAAGTGATAACAATGGGAAAACCAGCGAAACGGTGACAATTGCCGTTCAAGGGGAAAAGATTAATCGACGCGTATTGAACCTGGACGAATAATTAGGTCAGACACATTAGCGGGCGATTGGTGCGTACCTATGCACTTATCTATCTGTATAAATATATAAAGCAAAGCTGCCTGACTGAGGATCAACGCACAGACCAATCCCTTTCTTTGTGGGGGTGGGAAATCACCAAATAACCCCTCCCGCTCTTCACAGAGTGAAAGGGAGTGTCAGACTTCTACTGACTAAAAACCACCCATGTTCCATCTTAGCCCTTTGTGCCGAGGTCGCGGTATCCGTTTCGAACAACCCGCAGCCCCGACGGGCGTCGGCACTTGCTCTTGCGCTCTTTGAAGAACACGAACGCGCCGTCGACACGGCCCGTCGTCGTCATAAGACAGACGGACGGCAAACTAGCCCATTACTGACATCCAAAGAAGCTGAAAGCTAGTAGTAGGTATATAAAAAAAAAAGTAGTTAAAAAACTAAAAAACCCGACTGAATAGGCTGAAAAGCAAAAAAACAAGCACATTTCAAATTAACCAAAACTTGGAAGCAGGCGGGGTTTCATTTGAATATTAAATTATGAAATGAAAATAGAATGGACCCCGCCTGCTTCCAAGTTTTGTTTAATTTAAAATGTGCTTGTTTTATTTCTAACTTTTTAGTTCTTTAGTGTTTGTTCTTTCGTTGGTGGCGTAAAATACTTCGCAGATGATTTAACTTTTGTGTTTGTTTATAGAATTTTGTGACTTTCAATTTATTTTAAACATATAGGTATTATAAATTATTGTAATCTCCTTATAAAACCCTTCATTTTGATACCCTACTCGATGGTAATGGTTTTTTTTTATTTTTTCAAATCCACGATTTGGCCACAACCAACAATTATCTTTGTTTTTTTAACTTTAGTGTGACACTCGCGCCATCAAGACGAATCTAACGACGTATATTTCATTCAAATCCCTTCATCCGTTTAGGAGTTATGAGGGAACAAAGAAACGGACATACATACATACATACATACTTACATACATACACGCCAAACACATAACCCTCCTTTTGGGCTTCGCCGCAGTCGGGTAATAAGGGTGGGATCCAAAACATCAACAATTCAAGTTTCTATAATTCGAACTCATGTTAACGATTATTTTCAAAGATTTAATTTATTCTAAATAAAAATGATAGAATTTTTAGTTATAATAATTTTTATAATAATTCCTTTTAGTTTTATTAATTAAATTATTTATAAATATAGGTATAAGTTTAAATTTATTTTGTAATATAAGATATATATTAATATCTTGATGTCAACACCATATAATCTGCAGTTTAATGACGCTTCCTCTGACCCGAGGGCTGGCTTTTTCTTTGGCCAGAGGTATTACCATAAAACGCGGCAACGCTGCCAGTCGCACTTTACCTACTGACAGCGTTGAGGAGTTTTTCGATACCCGAATATAGTTAGTTTGTTTTTATAGTCTAACTATAATTATTAATGTACAATAAAAAATCAAAGTTTAATTTAACAATAATTCAGAATATCAAGGACAAACGGATTTCACATATTGTTTTATTTTAACATGAATGCAATTTGTGTAATTCAATGCAGAATGTTGACAATTTATGGTGTAAATCAGTGACATTCAGATTCGTTGATCATCTGAAGTGATGACAATTTGAACCGTTTATGTGATAAGCTAATACGAGTAATATTCGGATTCATTGTAAAATTAATGAGCCTTACAATGTTTGTTTAAAACACATCGTTGGTCAACTGAAGTTTATAACTTAAGGTGGAAGCTCACATCTGGCCCGCGAAATTCTAATTTTCTTACGTTTTTGGCAATTTGCAGGCCAGTGCTTGGTTGTATGTTTATGAAAATTTGATTTGCGACTGTAAGACGTATGAAGTTACCGAATTATAACCATCAAAATTACTAACTACTAAAGAACGACGACTAAATTACTAAAGAATGACTTTTACATGCAAAAATCAATCTTGACATGAAAATGAACTTGGAGGGTTGTATTGATAATTTTGTCTTACAGTCGCAAATCAAATTTTCATAAACATACAACCAAGCACTGGCCTGCAAATTGCCAAAAACGTAAGAAAATTAGAATTTCGCGGGCCAGATGTGAGCTTCCACCTTAAGGTCCGTACTTTGCGACTATGATATTATTATATAAATATAACGGACAATATGGTCATCAAGCATTCACAGAAAAATACGGGTCGAGGGTTTTTTCAAATTTGAAAATCGTCATACAGTTTTAAAGATATTTGAAAAAAAAACCAGAACCCATTTTTTTGTTTCAGTTAATTGTTTATAAGCTTTGCAATTTTAGCAAGGCGCCTATGATTTGTTTTTCAAAAAATACCTACACACTATTCCAAATCGAGTGACACCTAGGTCATATTTTTCCGAGGCGGGGAAAATAAAAAAATAACCAAAAAGCACTTGTTGACTAATAGTGATGGAAATTGTCGAATTCATGACCTTGTTGTATAATTTATCACTTACTTCAGTGAAGGAAAACATCGTGACGACGCCAGCATGCCTGAGAGGTATTTCTTGATGGCAAGTAAAGCCAAGTCAGCACTGCACTAAAACTCGGAGTTCAGCAGGGCTATTGCGTATCTTTTATATGACAGTGGCTATCATATAGTGTCCATCAATTAACTGTCAAATGTTTCCATTTTGTACTAAACCATAACCAATTTGACAGTTAATTCATTGACAATATGATAGCCACTGACATTTAAAAGATACGCAATAGTCCTGCAGGTTAGGCACTAACCACACGATAATGAAGAAGTGGGGTAAAGTGCAAAGAAAACTATCCCTTTTCCCGTTGAACTCTGCAGTGTGGAATAATCCTAAAGTCAGCTGTGGTTTTGCTAATAATTTAGCCACTGTGTATTATTTACACTTAATATTATGCATCCGATTTAACAACGCAGGGAATTCCACATCCCGATTTTATAAATCAGGATAATCACGTCAGCTAGCGAGTAGGTAGGTCAGTACATGCCTAGAATCCCCGGGTTGGAATCCCCGAAGGGTTAGGCAGAGATGTACCTAATAAGTAGTGTATAGACATTTTTCCAGGTATATTTTAAGTCCCATGAAGAAAAAAATGAAGTACATAGGAAATAAATTATGTTATGGAGTTCCACCCGGTAACCGAACTGAAGATGTGATGTGACCTCCTACAGATGACCCGTCGACACGAAAAATACGTGCGTAAATATAAGTATTTACTTAAGAAAATAAATAAATTACTAAACTTAGATCAGACTTAAAGTGAAATAACAGCCACAAATGAAGTGAGAATGAATTAGCTTTTCATACCGGTACCGGTACAAATGACGATCCTAAGATGAATTGCGTTAAAATTCGTAAAATGGTTACAGACGCGGTTACTATTATGAAACGTCCATTTTACGCTTTTTAGCGCAATTCAAGTTATGATCTGCTATAGTGGCCATTTTAGACTCCTTGGTACACTTGTAGCAATCGAAATAACTTGCTTCAGGTGCTAAGCAAGCCACCTGTCAGGACGTTTGTACTTAGCCCCAGAGCATACCACGAGTCACCATGGCTAATAAAAATCCCTCCAAAAACAAAACTTGTAAAAATGCCAAGCCACGCAACTCAGTTCTTTTACCGTAAAAAGTAGTGAGATCCATGTAATACCAAGTCAGTTAATATATTCAATCCTTACTTAAAAACCTTTGATGTTTTAAATAAAAAGATTGACTTGGCCACTGCATCACATTGACCAATGCGATGGCCAATGTTATGGCCAGCTATTACAATGGCCTGTTTAACATTGGCGAATGCGATGCGATGGCCAAGTCAATCCATTTATTTAAAACATCAAAGGCTTCTAGCTTTATCCACAACGAAGTTATAGGAGGTCGAAAATGGCCTGAACTGGTTCGAGAAAAGGATGGTACGGCCGGCCGTGCCGCTTTATGGCTCGACTTGGCGGGGGCACTGCCGTGCTCCCAGAACTAACAAGTAACGAAGATCTGTCTCTTGGTGCCAGTCGCGCTGAAATTGGCGGTGTTTGAGGTCGTAGCTGGCTTCGGATGCGCTGTTATTTATTTATGCCTTAAGCAATACCACAGAAGTAATACCAAGGAATACCCTATTAACCAGTGCCTGGATTGTGGAGGTCAGATACGTACTCGTGCCTTCTCTCGTCAGACTGGAAGCCTACTCCAATACAGTCGGGAAGGCAGATGGTGAAAGGTTGGTTTGTAGATCTAGTATTTTTTTCCTCCAGTGTTCAAACATACAAATACATACTTGGTTGAACCGATCCTTAGCAGGTACGAGGTAGGTCGTACGTAATAATTATGTGTTATTTCAGATAACTGTTATAATCTGTACTGGAAATCAGAAAAACAAAATAATAATTCAACGTTCAAAATTCATCAGAAAATACGTCAGGTATTTCCTATGACGAGAACTCTGTGATGTAAGTCGATAAATTGGAATAATAACGTAATAATATATTATGAGGTAAGAGGAAATATTGTACTGTAATTAATATTATATTGCGTAATAATTTTGTTGTGTAAAGTACATAAAGAGGAGGCTATGTATATGTCTGCTGGGACCGTGGTGTAACCCAATTTTTAGACAAAGTTGTTCACACTTTTTAGTATAGGACTTTTGTAAGAAAAAGCTGTTTTTAAAAACTTTTTAAACAGTGCGTGCGGTTAACAGTTACTAGTACTTGGTCATAATATGTACGCATCACTATCGACACACACGTTTATAATTTATTCCTAGCTCCACACCCCGCGAATAGCCGATATGTTGTTTTTTTAATCGGCTGATGTAGGGAATGTTTAATGAAATTCAATATCTTTGCATCTAAGAGACCAACGAGCATTTGCACTTCTAAAAAGTCGTAAGTTTGGTTCGAAAAAATAATATTTGAAAGTAATGATTCGATTTCGAAAATTCTTTCACTAATAAGCATACACACACACACACATACCCAGACTTTATTGTATAAGTTCACGTGCGGAGCCGCGAGCAAAATCCAATATTACTTAAATCAACCTTCGAAATTAGAATAGTCCCCCACAGATCGCTTTCTTCGGCCATGGCAGCCAATCTCGTAACAGACTAGCTATCTACACAGGAATCAAACCCAAGACCCTAAGTAATAGTGGCCGTAAGTCCCCTCTTTGAGAAGTGGCTTGAGAGGTGCCATGGCATCTTCACCTGACGTCTGACGCAGGTCCTCATAGGACACGTTTGGTCAGGAGGTACCTGCACTAAAACAGGTGCGAGGAAACACCCGGATGCTACCATTGTAAGGATCGGCCGGAGGACACGTTGGAGCACACCGTGGAGGTTGGAGGCGTAGCGGCGATCGGCGGCGGTCACCTCTCGCGTCCGGCCCTGGTGGAAGCCATGGTCCGGAGCGGAAGTGGCGGAACGTGAGAGGGAGAGAACCTCTCATCCGAGCTGCCGCGGGAGACGCTCCGGGCGTCATCGGGAGCCATGTGATTGTTTTCAGCCACCGTAGGCGCGGGCCTGTGTAATGGGCTAGCCCGCCGTCCGTCCGTCGTATGACGGCGCGTTCGTGTACCACGCGCGCCTCAAAGAGATGTCAGCAACATGGAAGGCAGACGCCCGTCGGGGCTGCGGGTTGTTTGAAAGAGATACCGTGGCCTCGGCACAAAGGGCTAAGACGGAACATGGGTGGTTTTTAGTCAGTAGAAGTCTGCCACTCCCTACCGCTCTGCCCAGAGCGGAAGGAGTCATTTGATGATTTCCCTCCATCCAATTAAAAGGTATGGTAAGGCCCTACGTTTACTATATGCCCTGTTATGTTTGGAAGACCAACAGGGTAGTTAAAAGTTTTCAATATACTTGAAAAACTTACTAGTCTTCACGAGAATAAGTTTCAACTTGCAGAATACAATTACGTCATAAATCGAAATCTGAATTTCTGACGTAATATTAAATTATTAATTAATGCAATAGCACAGAGGAAAACAATACAGTTTTTGCAGCCTTATTAGTTGTTACGCTTGATTTAACTAACTGTTTTCCTTATGTGCCTACGTATAAATAACGGGATGAATTTCTACGTCGACATCATTCATTCGTTGTCCTTTAAACGGAAAGCACCGTTGCCAAGAAAGTTTTCGGAATTTGTAATATCAAGTTACTTAATTCAATAAATAATAATTAATTAGCCAGTGTTAATCATCAGAAAAATGGCAAAAACGTGTTTCTCGTTTGTGTTTGCACTTTTGGTAAGTCTAATTTTACACTTTCATTAAGATTTTTTGACTACCAATAAGTAGGTTTTTTTGTAGTTGTTTAGTTTAGTTTTAATTTTATTCCTTATAATTTAAATAATAAATACTTAAAAATTAAATTTACAAGCGTGCGTGGTGAAGATTCATACACCCATGGGTCAAACGATATGGCTTCAAACTTGGCTCTGTTACAGAGAAATTCCCACTGGAAAAATCCAAGAACGCTTTGCTCGACCCAAGTGATAACGTTGCAAACAATAACAACTGACTTTTCTCTTAGCTCATTAAAACTAAAAGTAAATACAAAACCAGTTTGTTGAAATGCTTTTTTCAATTTTCAGGTCGCGGTCTACATGGGCTTAAATTCGGTGGAAGCATGGCCCTACCCTGCGGATGAAGGTGAATCATTGTTCAACTCAAACGATTGTAAGTTTTATCAAACTTTATCTAGCATAGTTCCACGTTCGCTATTTATAAAAAGTTTCATTTTTACTTGGCAATTACTTTTGTTGCACTATCCCATAAAGTCTAGTTTAAATTCTCTAAACCACATAATTGTTTGTCGCGTCAGTCAGTAATGTCTATGACATCACAAATTGGAATTCACACGTAACTCTATTAAGAATTCATCTCAATTAATACTGAGACAGGAAAGAGGAAAAATAGAGGCATAAAAATATGGAGCTCTACATATTAAAAACATAAATCATTTATTTACTCTTACGTTACTATTACATTTCGTTCAATATGCATGAACGTCATTTGTTTTTTTAATCAACTCTCGGACGCACTCAGAGACGTTTATATTACCACCTAAGCCATCACTTAGTTTAAGATTTTGACACTTTAGTGAAGGTTCTACGAGTATATGTCAAATCTTTACTAAGGTCACTTAGTAAAGATTTGACATATAATCAGGCTTATGTAATCAATAAACGTCCCTGAGTGCAGCAGTAAGAGTCGTTTCTTCTCAATCGAATTAACAACTTATGAAACACTTTGTGGTTTTCCAAACGGATTTTGATGTATTTTTTTTTATTATAGTGGAGATGCCAGAAGCCTGCGAAGGAAAGACGTTCTGCTTTGAAAAGGGTGGCAATTACCCTGACGAGAAGATTGACGAACTACTCGCTGACATGCGTTCATTGGTAAGAAAAAAATCACCATAACACCTAGTATTTATGGCTGTAATTTTTTGGTTTGTAATCAATAATTATTGCCTTTTAAAGATAGTATTAATAACTTGGAACATATCGTATAAAAACAGTACATTTACCAACAAAGCCAGTTGTTCTAAAATATTCATTGATTTGTATTACAGATCGTGGAAAACCCTGAAACCAACATTGGTGACCGCCAAGGAGGAAATTCTCATGACGAGCCCGACTGCCCTTCCAAATCCACCGTAAGTAAATAAATAAATCAATTTATTGACACACACAAGTTAGAACATACATAGAAGAATACAAATACATTGAGCATATGTAAAAACCGTACATCAATAGAAGTAGCCGTGGGCCCCAAACTTGGCATAGCCCATATCTTGGTGACCCAATATAGAAAGTAAAGGCAAATTGACTTTAGTAGTTGACTGATCAGCGTGACACAGCAAGACATAAGTAATAATAATTTGTTAATAGAGCAGTTATTATAAACCATACAGCAATAAAAAAGTACATTAAGTAATAATCAATACCTACATAAATAATAAGAATCAACAAAAAATCAATTAATTATTAAATTTGTAATAATACTCCTACAGAAAAAGAGTAATCAACTAAATTAATAATAAGAAACCAAATAAAAAAAATGTATTAATTAACTCACATAAAAATAAATAACAGTAAATTAAAGTTTCAGTCATCAGTAAAATCAAAGTTTACCGCAGAGAATAAGAAAAAGCGGATTATCAGAGCATTAATAACATGATGGCGTCATTAAGAGGAAGGGTGGAAGAATGTCGCGGGTGTGTGCGATCATGAGCGTGTGAGTGTGTGTGGGCGTGTGTGTATGTGTGTGTGCTTGTGTGTGTCTGTATGTGTTAGACAGTTTAGGAAGTAAAACTATGATGACACAAACTTATTTCAGCACAATCTATATTAACATCATTCTCTCGACCTTGTCCCAATTCAATTAGGGTCGGTGCAGCATGTCTTTACCACAATCTATACTTGTACAATTTTAGAGTACTTCAATTTCCAAACATCAACGATTCCAAATACTTACTTTCAGTTATAATTTATCATACTTTAAATGTATCTGGCGGAAGTTTCCACTACACAATTAAGGCGTCTGTCAGGAGTTGAATTATCGTACTATTCCTTAAGTAATACAAAAAACACGCTTTATAGTATGACGTAACTAGCTATTCAGATCATGTTTGTTACCTGATACCTTAAGTAGGTATCAGGTACCCTGAAGTAAGGGTCTTTCAAAGAAAAACTCAGTTTAAAATGACGTAGGTCTAGCGATCACGGGATCTCCCTCGACAAGTCGCTGTGACGCGATGCGAAGGAGCAAATTACATCGAGCGGCCTTACATCGTCAATAGGGCGTAACTAAATACTAAAAAAAATGTTTTTGTCTTCAGGAAACCCCTATCTACTACATCATTGATGAAAACGACCAAGTGCGGGTAGTTGTGCAGTCTAAGGAGAAGTTCTTGCAGATCTATACTGTTACCACGTGCATGTGAGTATTCATTTTACTACAACGATTTTAATTGATACTATTTTAAATTGATTCGTTAAAACAGTATACAAACTGCCGTACTCAGAGATATTTAATGATTACTTAAGCCATCTCTTAGTAAAAGTTTGTCATACAAAACCTTCACAAAGAGTCAAAAGCTTTACTAAGTAATGGCTTAAGTAATCATTAAACCTCTCTGAGTGCGGTGATAAGACAAGAATTATAACTTTTTAAGTCATGGCCTGACAAGTGTCGACATCAAAATTCAAGGCATTTAAAGATAAATCGTTAAAGTTTTTATTGTTTGATTTCAGCAACGAGGGCCTGATCACATGGGACACGCCACACTTCTTAAAAACCAGCTTTATTTTGAAAACTTTCAAAATGGAATGTGTCAGTACAAAGATGGACTTCGATTTCTTCGTGCTGAGCGATGAGGTGGACCTTATCACCAACAAGCCTAAGATGGAGATCGCCAGGGCTAAGGGAGGCATCCCTGTGTGCTGCAAATGCCGGTACAACGCGAATGACAAATAATGCTAACGAGAATCGCGAAGAATTAATTTACAGAACCAAAAAAAATAGACTGATGATTATGACTAAGAATGTAATCCTAAATTATTATTTAATAAAAATATAGTTGAATTATTATTTATGCATTTCATTTTTACAACCTTCATAGATTGACCTATATGACAAGATTTCATGAGATGAGACATTACTGGAAAATGGAAGTAGTTTCATATGGCTCAAGATTCTATCCAGGATAAAGAATTTGATAGATTAAAAAAAACGCTGTAAGCCTTCCGTAACGATCCTAAATGCCGAAAGATTTTAGAATATGTTGAACGACAGAAATCAAAAATTGGATTGGATTGGTTTTTGATTGAATTGGATAAGTAGGTTGGTTGGTAGGGTTGGTAGGTGTGGTAGGTTGGTGGATAATGGTTGAAATTGATAGTCGTTGAGCGCTTTTTCCTCTGACGGACGATTTAACCAATTTTTTTTATTTTTTTTATTTACTGCCTCGTTAGTCTAGTGGTCGCAAGCGCGACTGCTGAGTATGAAGTCCAGGGTTCGATTTCCGGGTCGGTCAAAGTGTTATTGGCTTTATCCATCCGGTATTTATCAGTAACAGTCACAGTCTGGATTTGTGCCCACTTCATGGCAATAGCCTCGCGCCTATTACATGGGACTTAAATATAACTGGCGAAATGTGGGTGTACTATTAGGTACAACTTTGCATAACCCTTCGGGGACTACAGGCGTGATGTTATGTAATGTGTTATCTTTATTCCTAAAAGGTAAGTAACTTATAAACTAAGCCCCACAAAACAATTGCAATGGTTTGACTGT
This sequence comes from Diarsia rubi, assembly GCA_932274075.1. Taxonomy (NCBI): domain Eukaryota; kingdom Metazoa; phylum Arthropoda; class Insecta; order Lepidoptera; family Noctuidae; genus Diarsia; species Diarsia rubi. The sequence goes on along the minus strand of OW026417.1, from coordinate 17,250,824 downwards.
GGGGTCGATGAGTCTCTAGACATACTCGCATACTCGCTAGTTTTCTATAATTTCCCTTACAACTGCTTTTAGTGTTTTTTAACAAATTATAGAAAACTAGCGGACCTGGCAGACGTCGTCCTGACCGGACAGCAGCGCCACCTACCGGTTCCAATTGTGAATCTAAACCATTCTCAAATCCACTGGATCAAACACAAAAAAAAAAACATTGCAATCGGTCCAGCCGTTTAGGAGGAGTTCTTGAATCACCTGATTGTCTGATAATAAGATGATTACGTGTTTCAGAAATCATATAGGTATAAGCTGACTTCCAAATGGCGGTCAACAAAACATGTCAGAGGCGGCTTAGAAACTCTGACACTGGGATGTATGGGATCGTAAGACCTTAGTGCCCACACAAGATGAAGAAGATTGCACGAAACCCATGTTCTGCGCACAAGTTGTATACGAGCCTATCGGAATAGGTCCTGATAATCCGACAAATAGGTACCTAGTTTGTAATCTTACAGACTCATTATCTAGGATCTACCGTCTTTGTACATCGTTCATATAGATTCTAGATAAATATTAGACATAAACATTATTATGTTTTATGGTATAAGGCACTGGTACCCAAAAAGTTTCAGTACGTCCATCAATAAACGCTTCGCAGATCGCGCGCCAGTTAACCGATCCCATAGGAAATTGAAACGCTCTGACCTCACACTATCACCCTTAAACGAGTTCCACGTGTTTCAAGTGGACTAGCTTTTCCCCGCGGCTTTGCTCGCGTTTTGGTCGAAAATTATCCCACGGTAACGTTTTAAATATATAGCCTAAGCCACTCATCATCTGCCTAGCCTTTTCCTATGTTGGGTTCGGCTTCCAGTCTAACTGGGTGCAGCTGAATAACAATATTTAAGGTAGGTACATGGAGCGACTGCCTTTTAGACTAAATATAGCCTATACCACTCAGGGATAATTAAGTTTCCCATTAGTGAAAGAATATTCAAAATCGGTTCCGAAGATCCAGAGATTACCTCCTACAACCTCACAGACTCACAAACTCATATTATAAAATTCTTGCGTTATGTTAGTTGCCATAGACCTCGGAAACGGCTTGACCGATCTTGATGAAATTAATGTATATTATACATAGTGTAAATTAACCCTTCACACATACGTAAGCAATCTGTACATCAAACTAAGTACCTCTACGCAATTTTTTTTGCTGGGAAATGACATTTTTTTTCGGGGTCAAAAATCACATTTTACGGTAAAACTCAATGTAGCGCTCTTAAAACATTGTGCTAGTAGATGCTTTGAATAGTAAACGGATCATGGAGGTATAATTTAAGTAAAGTTATAACCTGAAAAACTAGTATTTACAAAAACAGCTGTGCAAAATTTGGAACTTTGACTTGCAACATCTCCGTAGAACCAAAAAAATATCGCAGTGGTGGGGAGCGTGAAAGTGGAACAAACATCCATCCATCCTCACAAACTTTCGTATTTATAATATTAGTAGGAAGTAGGATAAGTTACCGGGTACCGTTTATTATAATTATAATCTTCTTACCCAGTATTTAGGTTAGTTAGGCAGACGTTCAGGCATCCGGTTAGACACGAATGCGAATTTAACATTGGGTGAAGTCGAAATTCTACATTCATCTCACAAAAAAACGAAAATATTACAGCTGTGCTACGACGCGCGACGTAGCAAAAGGCCAGCTACGCCGTAACTGTGCTACGTGAAAGGGACTATGGACTCAGTACAATAAAACTGTAATAATTTAAGAAATACTTCGTTTTTAGAAAACTGTACCTTAAATATTCCTTTCACTGTTCATTTAAGTCTTCAACAACTTAAGACAGCCCTGTTGTGACTGAAATAAAAATGTATTGTAAATATATTGTAATATTTAAATTCTTTTCATATATTGTATATGAAAAGAAAGTAAAAAATAAGTGGAACTGCTAGGCGGTCCGTCAAAGTGATTTGGCATGCTCAAACCATCTCGACTCTGTAGGAGCTAGCTGTGTACAATTTTTTTTTGTTTTGGGTGTGGGTCATCAAAATACTCCTCCCGTTCTGGGCAGAGCGGTAGGGAGTGTCAGACTTCTACTGACTAAAACCACCCATGTACCTTCTTAGCCCTTTGTAGCGAGGCCGCGGTATCTTTTTCGAACAATCCGCAGCCCCGACGGGCGTCAACCTTTGCGGGCCAGTGCAATGTTGCTGACATCTCTTTGAGGCGCGCGTGGAACATGAACACGCCGTCGACACGGCCTGTTCTCGCTATGTACCCTAGAGTTGTAAGCAGGTCGTACCAATGAACGGATCCGACATACATTTCTTACAAATTGAAACCTAAATGTAGACCGTTTATGTACGGAAACTAAAAAGGAAACGGACGTAAAGTGAAGTGATAAATTCGAAGGCACAAATGACCGCCATTCGTCAGAAGGCAAGGGACCAATACGTAAAGAAACGCAATGTTTCAGCCGAGTGCCTTCAAAGATAAAGTAAAACGATTTATAGTTACCGTTTTTTAGACCTAGCCGACAGAAATGTTAGGACTCTGATGTTTTTAAAGGAGGACAAATACTTATGAAGACACATCAAGACGTTGGTCCTGGCTGTCATTTTAAGATCTTTTACAGTCGTTACAGGTAGGCAACCCAAAAGTCTGACAACCAGTCTTACCAAGGGTTATCATATTACCGAATACTAGTTGGGTTATGGAGATCATGTAAATTGGTATTCAGCTGCATCTGGATAGATTGGAAGCCGTCTCCAACATGAGGAAGCCCTTTCCGAACATCATCATCCGACTCCAAAGTCGGATGATGATGAAAATAAATACTTACAGAAACACAAGGTTACAATTGACTACCTCCGATATATAGAGTTGTTGTTTGAGCTTAAGTCTTCGCAGAACACCTTCCTCCTGGACAAGAACTACAGTGGCCAATCTGGACGTCTCCTAACCGTTTGCGAGCCCAAGTTGGCCTCTGCAGCAATAACCTGGTCAAAGATATCCCAAACACGATGCCCTTGCTCTGCAGGATACGCTCCACCTCCTTTCTTACCCATTTTGCAGGGCTATTGCGTATCATCTTTAAATGTCAGTGGCTATCATAGTATCCATCGATTAACTGTCAAATTGGTTATGGTTTATTACAAAATGGAACCATTTGACAGTTAATTCATAGACACTATGGTAGCCACTGGCATTAAAGATACGCAATAGCCCTGCTGAACAGCCTCCTAAACCTCATAGGACTTAAACGAAACCAACGATAGAACTGTGTAGGTGACTATATGTTTACAGGTCGGGTATTCATTGAGTTCATCGAAGAAAGAAGTAGTTATTGTTTCTTGGACGCAGTCTAGACTGCAATGTGAGGTTAAGCAGCGTTTGCAGCAACATTTGTCGAGTAAATGTTTCATGGTGCCATTTTACATGTATATGGTGTTCAAACCCGCACTGGGCCCGCGTGGTGAATTATAGCCCATCCCTCTCCTAGAGAGTTCGTGGAGTGGGAACATTATAGGCTTGTGATGATGGTGTTCATACGTGCCACGCAGAAGGTCCATGGAGTAGGTTAGCTTTCAAGGACGCGAAAGAACTACCTAAATCTGTTCCATTTTGCTAACAGAAATTCTTGGGAGCAGCCCGGAGTCCAAATTTCTTCTCAGTTGTGGGCTCCGTCTACATATCGTTCTTAACCTTTTTGAAGAAAAAAGAGACGTTATGGTATGATATGTAGGCACTGGTAGCCCGTCGAATATTTTATTTTACAAAAAATACCGAATATCGAAACCCGATCAAACGTCCGCGTCGGTTCTACCTGCGATGATAGTGAGAGGTAGTCAAAACCCCGAAATAGGATTATATCGATATCGGTATTTTCCCATTAATTGGATTACTGAGGTCAGATATGAATATTCAGAAAAAGCTAGAAAATCTTGATCGGAATTCAAACATTTTAATTTTAGATGTCATTCTTCTGATCACATCCCAATTATTTAAAACTCGAAGCATTCATTTCAATTACACCAGTTGCAGGCATTTTTGGATTATCAAGGATTCGCTCAATAGCAATGAGATTAAGTTGTAATATTTAGCCTAAATATTAGACCAGTGTCGAAACCATTTATATCCTTAAAACCGTCCCGTCCCGACCTCAGATCGCCCTTAAATCATTTTTATTATATTTTCTTCTTTTTCCAGTTGGTTTCATCCTAAAATATATTTTTTAATTTTTACTATTTTCAAAGTCTTCTATGAAAGGGTGTAAAACTACCCTTAACGCAAACGAAGGACACTTATTCTCCCCACTACTGCGATCATTTTTTGGTTCTAGACCATTCCTGGGAACCCCCTAGTTACGGAGATATGGGGGGTCAAAGTTCTAAATTTTGCACAGCTATTTTTGTAAATACTAGTTATTCAGGTTATAACTTTACTTAAATTACCTCCATGACCCGTTTACTATTGAAAGCATCCACTAGCACAATGTTTTAATAGTGCTACATTGAGTTTTACCGTGAAATATGATTTTTTGTACTATTTAGAAGTGTATTGATCTATTACAAGTTAGAAAACAAGAAAAAATAGGACTCATTATTTTAAATAAAGCTCGTCGACAGTTTATAGATAGTGAACAAAACCTGGATATTAAACAATCAACTTATCAGCACAATTTTATGTTTAATATCGAATCTACAGCCGTACTCGTTAATATAATTATCTCCATACAACCTTCAATAAAGCAACAACATTTAACATTTTATTATTCATCGTTTTTCAAGCACACGTTGATTTCAAGTTAATTACTGAGGTAACAGTGTGACGGCGGCTTAGAAATAATTGTGTGTGCAACCGCCCTTACAATGTTGTTCGTACATAATTAAACTAGGCTGGGTACACATGGTAGGGGTAAACGAATTTAAAACTAAGGAACATTACCACGATGGCACATCTCTCGTTTTTATACTTTTTAGGGCGTGCACTCACGGTGTTTTTATACCAATCTGTATAAATAAATAACATTGAACTGTCTGTTTTTAATATCAAAATAATAGCTTTTTAGTGAATGCATAATATGAAAGTAAGTACAAACAAATGAAACAATCATACTATTGTTTATTTGTTTTAGATGCATAAACAAATATTTCTACGAAAATGGTTTTTTTATGAACTTATTTTAGGTAGCCTCATGCCAAGGTATGGAAAAATAAAATAATCTATTTATGAAATCAAATATTTTCTTTTAAGTATGTTTATTCATAAACACGGGGAGAGTCCTTTGCCCAGCAGTGGGATGACACAGGCTTACATATAATAATAGTATATTTATTTATATAACCTTCTTGGGTTTTACCAAGTTGGACCGACATTTGCAGCACACAGGAATGCCTCCCTTAGGTCTGGCGATTTTCATGTTGAGTTTGTTGGTGTTAGGATCCCTTTCATTACCCAGCACAAAGAAATCCAAGTACATCATTGTGGTAACACATTCAAGACCGTTAAAGATATTATTATAGATGCTCGATGTGATACGCCCCTCATTTCTGAAATTCGACACCAAAATTATTTTACGTTTCATGTTTTGCAAGTCCTTTTTTTAACATAGTGCCTATATTAGGTGACGGTAGTGCCTGAAGCCAGAGGCCCGACTCCCACTCACCCACAGCCAGCAGGCGGGCACGCTCAGCAGTATAGGGTAGACGTATTAATAAGTTTATGCCGTACCGACCTGCAGAGCGACTCATTTCACTGTCTCTGGGAAAATGCGTTCTCGGGCCGATCCGTGTTTGCCATTTGCAAGTTGAAAAACTATCACGGCTATAAAACGATAAACGTTTTATCTAGAAAGTTCCGAGAATTCGTTAATGAATGAATACTTACAAGCACCACCTAACGGTGTAGGTTTGTATAAACCTGTTTGGAGACTGCACAACCACTCGCACTCTATCATTAGTATCAACTATGTAATAGATTGGAATGTCCTGAAATCAAAACATAGATTTTGTTGTTAACCAGTTGGTCCCGTAACTGTAATCTCTATTTTTAGGGTTCCGTAGTCAATATGGAACTCTTATCGTTTCGCCATGTCCGTCTGGCCGTCCGCACTTTATCTCAAAGACTCTTAATATTTAAGTGAGCTACGCTGACAAAGTGCTAAAGTAAAATATTGTAAATGGGAACTATATTTTCTATCACCAAAATTTATATTTGTCATCAAGTTGTATCACCTAATAAATAGATCTATCGCCACGAAATATTTTCGTTCTCAGATAAACAAAAATTGTTCCCAGGTATGAATTATCAAATTTATAGTTTTGTGCCCAGAATGGTAGATCTGTCACCAAATAATGCTGAAAAAAACCCTAACCCTAGAGGGTCGACGTCAAGGTCACCCCGAGGTTCGGTTAGTTAGGTTCCTTTAATCCCTGCAGACAGAAATAGGAGCCCCGTGCAGCGGGGCTCCTTCGACTTGCTGACGGAAAGTTAAGTTTTTTTGAAACTTAATGAAATTTTCTGGTGACATAATATATTATTATGATATATTAGTGATATCTTTAAATTAGTTTGCTTATATACTTATTAGGACCAAACTATTATAATACATACAAAAATATTTATTTGCCACTAGACCTTACGAGTATATCTCAGGATTTTAGGTGATTTATTGTGGAACTGATTTTGCATTGTTTACCAAACAATGCAAAATCTACTACTACATTTTGGTGACAGATCTACTATTTTGAGGACAAACCCTATTATTTAAGAAACACAAAACTAATTAAATTGGTGATAGCTTAAATGATACCCATTGTAAATTTTTTTTTAGGGTATCTCCCACTACACATTAAAGTGGGGATGTTTTTTTTCTGGCTAAGTCCATTGTGTGGGGTGTTGTTGGATAGGTCTAACATTGCGAGTTTGCTCAAACAGTTTATCGATTAAGGGATTCGTTTGTGAAATATTAAGCTTTAAAGTGCAAATTTTTGTTAGACTTAAGTGTGCCAACCTAAACCGTGTGTATGTCTCGTAATTTATCATTTTAATATGGGGGAAACTGAAAGAAATGGATTTTATTTTATTTTATTTAAACCTCAAGGGGAGGCCTATACCCAACAGTGGGTGATTACGGGCTGAAATGATGATACGGGTTGTGTAAAAATTCATGGTAGTAGCATATATTTATAACGAAAATAAAAGGAAAACTATCACAGCTACGTAAGCTTTACAAGTTTATGAGTAATCGTCGACTAACTTATAAAATGTAGGTACTTGTATAAAACATTTTCCTGTACATAATGTATGGGAGCGTAGGTCTCAAAATTAAATTTGTTTTATTTACAATAAAAATCATCGTTCGGAGGCAGGTAGGCAGGGTAGTAAGTTTACATATTTTGATGGGCAACTACGAAACCCTACATTGTGCGTGATCTGACATGCACTTGGCCGGTTTTATTATTAGCCTTTAGTGTCTCACTGCAGGGAAAAGGTCTCGTTTCCATGTTTCCACTTGTGTTTAATAATCTTTAAGTACCACGTATTAGGGGTCGAGCTTATTGCGATCAACTAGGCGGAAATACAATCTACTAGCTACTCATCATCATGAGCCTTTAATGTTCCCACTGCATGGACTCAGACCTCCTCTCTATGAGAGGGATGGGCTATAATCCACCACGCGGGCCCAGTGCGGGTTGGTAGATGTCACATGTCTTCGAATTTTTTGATTCTAAGACATGCCGGTTTCCTCACGATGCTTTCCTTCACCGTTTTGAGAGCAGCGGTGATGAAATAAATTATACAAAGTAATGCGCCTGCCTGGATACGAACCCACGACCTACTACTGTTCGTAATTCGGAGCCGACAATACTGGGCCACCGCTGCTCATCCATGGCTAGTACTGAGGAATTATTTATGGAAAAATCCAATAACACACCGCCTGATCCGGGAATCGAACTCAGTGCCTCTTTGAACAAGTTAGTGTCATCAAAGTTGTACTTACAGTAGAGTTGGAAGGACAGAGAACGATCTCATCATCAGTCGCTTTCTGTAATGATAATTCATAATTAATCAATGGCTCAATTTATTGTGGTCTCTCTGCGTACTAGGAGGTACGCACAATAATCAATCAAGCTTTGCAAAATCAAACGTACGTATCTACGTCTAATTTATACAGGGTGTAACATTATACTCTTGTAAGGTGACTTCTTTTCTTATGATTTTTTGGAGGGTATCATCAAATGACTCCTCCCGCTCTGGGCAGAGCGGTAGAGAGTGTCAGACTTGTACTGACTAAAAACCACCCATGTTCCTTCTTAGCCCTTTGTATCGAGGCCGTGGTATCTATTCGAACCACCCGCAAACCCGAAGGAGCTCGTAAGGTGTCTCAGTCCTTGAAACGGAACCACTATTGTTCTTAGAATCTTTTAATTTTTTTTTTGTTTTTACATTCATAAAAACTAGCTTATTTATTCCAAAAACTACCTAGACTAGAAATATATGAAAAAGCCCAAAATACAGAGGCATCCAAATATACATGTATTTCCTGAAAATACAAAATCTACGAAAATTTTATGCACGTTGAATTCAAGTCATTGCTGTTACAAAAAGTGATAACATAACATTACGCCTGAAATCCCCTTAGGTTTGGGTATAGGTGTACTTACACCCAACACAGTACACCCATATAATGCAAGTGTTTTTTCAAAATCAAAATCAAAACTCATTTATTCAAACTAGGCTGAAAATCAGCACTTTTCGAACGTCAAAATTTACTTTACTTTACTTTACTTTACTTATTTACAAGAGACAGGCCCCCAAAAACTACACTTCCTAGTGTTTTAGCTGGAAAGAAGAAGTGGCGGAACAAACTACCCAGCAACACATCTGTATGTTAGGTTGGTTGTAAATGTTTGCATCTAGGAATACTTTTTACTTACCGATTCGCCGATAGACCGCTTCTTGCGGTTAATGCTGGTTTGTGCTTCAAAGTTGTCCACTCTCTGAAATTATCATAATCAATGTAATAGATTTTTTTTTAATTATCACCGTTACACTTCTACAGTTTTACTAGTGACGTAGATTGTCACTTTAATAACCTTATATCTCTAAAACTGTTTTGTCTCATACACTACTTGTATTGATAAGCAGCCAAAATATTCAAACCCCTTAGTCATCGGTTTTATTGAATCAATTTATTTATTAACTATCTTGTAATTTTTCGATTATTAATAATATTATTTGTTCCCCTACCGATTCACGCATTTCTGTAAGAACCTCCGCAACAATTTCTTCAGGGTAATTGTCGCCCTTTATGAAGCAGAATGACATCCCCCCACACGCTGGCGGCATCTCATCTATAATCATAAAACAATTCTTTATTATAAAATCTCCTTACTTATTTCATAAGACGTTGGCCCTTGCAGGCCCCTGTGATGTTGCTGGCATCTCTATGAGGCGCGCGAGGAACACGATCGCGCCGTCGACACGGCCTGGACTTGGTGCCGCTGACACGACATCAGGGCCCGAGTCGGCTATTCAATAGTGTCAGAATGGTCTATCATTGATCTCATAATTGTTGATTTTGACAACACCAAACTTGTCAAAATCAACAAAAAAGAGGTCAGTGATAGATCATTCTGACACTATTGAATAGCAGACTCGGGGCCCTGGAAGGTGCAACTTTAGACAACTCTAGCACCTTCATGAGCTGTGTATATGACAGCAAGTCATTGGCTGTTTGCTAATTTTAGTTTATCACAATATGGTCACACTAATATTATAAAGGCGAAAGTTGGTGAGTGTGTATGTTTGTTACTTCGTCACGTAAAAACTACGGAACAAATTTGGATAAAATTTCGTACACAGATAGTTGATAACCTGGATTAGTTTTTATCCCGATTTTATCTTCCCGTGGGATCATTGTCGAGTTATAGCGGGTGAAGCCGCTGGCAACAGCTAGTAGTATATAAATATTGATAGAACTTACATTCTTCTAAAGAAGGGGAGTCGAATAAAAGTTCGCCATCTGAGGACTGAGGTGACGCTTTTACTGAATTAAGATGACTCATAAAGAGAGCGACCTGAAAATAAAAATGCATTAAAATTAATAAAAAAAAGAATAATAGGTACACCAATCTACCAACGCGCACTGGGTGTGCGCGTTGGTAGATGTCACATGTCTTCGAATTTTTGTTTCTAGGCCATACTGGTTTCCTCGCGATGTTTTCCTACACCGAATTTTGAGAGCAGTGGTGACGAAATAAATTACACAAATTAATGCGCCTGCCTGGGTAGAAGACATGGAGCTTCGGCCCCAAATTAATGAGGATAAGGGCATGAGAATGATGAACGACCAACATAAGGTTTGGTCAAAAATATCTCTATATCACTACAACATAATGAAATGAAATGGAATTTATGAAATGAAATTGAAATGAAATTTATTTGCTAGAACTGTAGTACAATGTTGTTGTAGCTCACACAATTCGCTAAAACTAGCATGCAAAATTTAAATTTAAAGTTGAATTTAATTTGGTATGTTTACAATAATACGTAATAATGCCAATAGTAAAATGACGTAGGAATGTCAATAGTAAGAATGTCAATAACTTTTAATACATTAATTAGAATAGGAAAATGTCAACGGATATCTTTAAGGTTAAGGTACTCTTTCACAGAATAAAATGTTCTTTCAATAAGCCATCGGAATAATGCTGTTTTAAAACGATTGATTGCAGTTCCCTTTATGATTTTGGTAGTTTATTAAATATTCTTACAACCATTGGAAAGCAGCTCCTGTGATATTATAAGTGACTTTTCATTGAAGGACTAATTAGTCTGTCAGGATATCTCGTTTTAAACGTAACAGTGTCTCCAAGACGCTGAAATAAGTCGGAGTGCGTTTTCACAAATTTACAGCATTCGAAAATGTACATTCCAGGAACTGTTAATAAATTTAGTTCCTTAAACAGAGGTTTACATGAAGTCAATGGTGGCACATCACAAAGAGCACGGATCCATTGTTTTTGGGCTATAAACACCCTATTAATGCTTGTAGAATTCCCCCATAGCACAATGCCATATCTAATGTTCGAAGCCACGTAACCATGATAAGCTAAGAGGGCTGTTTTGAGGTTGGCCATTTTACAAAGTCTCCATAAAGCGTAGGCGAATCGATTAATTTTCTTTGTGACCCTTGCGCAGTGAGGTTTCCATGTGTAACTGCTGTCCACAGTTATACCAAGAAAAGTTACTACGTTGGCTTCGTTAATTTTTTGATCGGAATAAGTAATCATGAGGTCCGATAGTATAAAACAAAGTCGCTTCTCGCTGTCTGTTCCCATGTATGCTTAGATCTTTAAAACTAAGCAACGGATTTCGATGCGGGTTTTTTTAATAGATAGAGTGATTTAAGGGAAAGGTTTTAGTATCTTTTTTGCACCCGTGCGAAGCCGGGGCGGGTCACTAGTATAAGGCGTCAGAAAATTAAAAATGCGACTCACCAGAATTGAAAACAAAATAGGAAAACACGTGCTAGCCATTTTTATAAAATAACAATAACTAATAATTTTGTAAAATTTGTAAAAGACAAGTACACAAACTAATTTGTGCTCTCTGTTGGTAGAAGTAGGAATGAATGATATATTTCAGTGCAATGCATCCTGTACTATTTATAGTGGGGCTCTATAGAGGAAAACCGTTAGTTTAACACCTAACCTAACAGGTGATTAAGTTGTCACAGTTATTAATTTCGATAAAAATTCCTGGTTTTTCTTAAGGAAAAACACAAATGGTAAGTATTAAATATTTTAATAAAATTAAGGCTCTGTTAATACCGTTTTATTTTTCATAATCACGCTCTCATTTGCTTCTTTATTTTTCAAAGCTTACCTTACACACTCTAACTCTTATTTGCCTAAATTAACTTTTCAACATATTTGGTGATTGGGCATTTGGGCATACCTATACAGGATGTACTGTGTACATCTGTCATACACATTATTGTTGATACCTACAAGTAAAGTAAGTGTACATAAAATGGTACATATTTAGGTTTTTTTGTATGGTAATGGAGCCACCTCTTTGGGACTGATGTTTGTTTAAATATTGATAGAGTCATTAAGTTTCAACTTATTTTTTTCCTGCTTGTTACCTTGATAAATATCAAAAACAAAGTAGTTAATTATATGTTGTGTACCTTAACTGTAGCATAATAACATTATAAATATCATCCATTCCTTTAATATTATGAACTCATTTTATTTAGTAGCATTCGATAAAGTTTTAAATACTCATACTTAGTTTTGGACTTATTAGGTACGGTATACCTAGGGTTGCCATCCGTGTGGGTTTCCCCGGATTTGTCCTAGTTTAGAGGGCGCCCGGGAAGTGTCTGGGCGAGGTTTCATTAATTGTAGTCCGGGATTCAAAAAATAATAATTATTAATAAGGCACCTATACAATAGGGGATCGGACTGGGTGAAAAAAATATGATTCTAATTAGTCCGTCAGTTAGATTATCGAAAAATATTGGACACGTATTTTTTGTTTTATTAAATAATAAAAATTGACGAAGATAAGACGCGTCAAAGATCATGAGTGGGGGGTTGTGACGTCATTTGTTGGTGAAAAATGTACTACCATGTGACGTTTTCGAGGAATTCACGAGTTTTCGAAGCATTGTATCGTCTTCATATTTTGTTTATGTGAAAAAATAAAAAATACGTGTCCAATATTTTTTGAAAATCTATCTGACGGACTAATTATTATTTTTTTGCCTGATTAAAAAAAAATAAAAATAAAACAATATTATGTAACAAACTGTATTTTTTTATTTGTTATTTAAATGATGATAAAAGAAGACTAAATTAAATATTTAGGTAGGAGGACAAATAAATAGGTGATTTTATGTCATTTTCAATTGTTTTTTAAGCCCCCAAAAAAATCTGTTGACATGTCCGGGTTCTGGGCCCTAAAATCCGGGGTTTTCACGCGTCTTGTAATGGTTGTTAAATTTTTGAGATGGCAGCACTAGGTATACCAAACATCATCATCTGTCTAACCTTTTTCCAACTATGTTGGGGTCGGCTTCCAGTCTAACTGGATGCAGCTGAATACCAGTATTTTACATGGAGCGACTGCAATCTGACCTCCACAATTATTTTAGTAGGTACTGGTACCTTTATGTAAGACTGGTTGTCAGACCATCCATCAACCATCTATATCATAAAAAACAAGATCAACATGTTTTTCTTTTTTTTAAATAAACTTTTTAAAACATTACTAGTGGACCTGGCACCTGTGTGACCTGGTGGTCTATAAACGATTAACACTTATGTACATAACACCACGCTTGTAATCCAATTTTAAATATCCATGTACAGTCGAACAAGCTAATAAGTATACAGAAAGAGATCTTTATAACTATAGTACACATAAAATATTGATTGCAACTTTGTTTTATAAAGCATTTCGTATTAACCGATGACATCAGTCCCTAAATGTATCTGTATAATCTTACAAGTAAATGCATGTTAGCTGCCAGTATACCTATTAGCTTGTTCAACTGTACTATTAATAACTAGATACTACTAATCAATCTATATTACAAAAGCGACGCTTTTAGCAAGTCACAACCCTCTAATTGCCAAAAGGAACCAATTAATTGCTTAAAGTCAAGCGTATTAACATAAAAGCGGTGTAATCTGTCATTGTCCCTTATTTAATTCTAAAGCGAATTGGTGATTAATGGCTCGGATTCAATTAAATGAACTATTCAGTTTCCGGATAACGATCAAATCGAATACCGATGACTTGCGTTTGATGTCTACCACAATTTTGACAAAGAGACCGAGACCGTCAAGTCAAACTCAAGGAAAAAAATCTGAAAATTATTATAAAACTGACAGACTGCGGCACCTAAAAAAGGTCATTGAGGAAAAATGTCTGCAAAATTTGAACTTGTTCTGTATTACATTGAAACGAATTAAATATTTTCAATCCCAAACGATGACAGTTAAGTTGTCATTGTCATTACCTGCCCAGCCCTTTCCCAACTTACTATTTTTATTTATTTTATTTATTCGAGAAAACAAACAGTTAAACATTAAAATCTTTCACTAAGTTATAAATACACAAGGCGTTATTGTAAGTGCGTTCTTCTTCACTTTTAAAACAGAAAAGTAGTTAAAATTGAATATAAACATAAACAGGCATGCAAATTAAAGAAAAAGAGAGAATGAGGAAATATTAATTAATACACTATGTTGGAAACATGTTTCAGTCTAAACACCTGCAGCTTAAGTAAGTTTCACAGCCCAGTCAGTTACGATATCCCTTGGAAAACATACACACAGACACACACACACAGTCTGATAGATAACAGACCGATAGGCCGACAGACCGACAGACCGACAGACCGACCGACCGACAGACCATCAATATACCAACATACCGACAGACTGACAGACTGACAGACTGACAGACTGACAGACTGACAGACTGACAGACAGACTGACAGACTGACAGACTGACAGACTAACAGACTGACAGACTGACAGACTGACAGACTGACAGACTGACAGACTGACAGACTGACAGACCTACTGACAGACAGACATACTGACAGAATGACAGACAGACAGACAGACTGACAGATGGACTGACAGACAGACAGACGGAAAGACAGACAGACTGACAGACGGACTGACAGATGGACTGACAGACACACAGACTGACAGACTGACAGAGACATACTGACAGACTGACAAACTCACAGACAGACTGACAGACAGACTCACACACAGAGAGATGGACTAACAGACTGACAGATTGACAAACTCACAGACAGACTCACACACTGGACTGAAAAAGCGACAGACCGACAGACTGACGCAGTCACACAATCGCCATCGCATTGGCCAATGTGATGCGAAAAATATGGGAAAAATGGGACCGTTAACGAATTGCTATAACATCAGCAACAACTGCATTCTAATACACGAACGAACCACAAGACCACATCAAATTGAAAACTCAAAAACTACAAACAGACCAACTGGACGTCTCGAATAAACTTTAATTCTACTTTGATAAAAAGGAAGTCGTCGTCGTCATCGGGCAGAATATGTGAGAACTCAATATCGCCGAGCCAATACTTTTCAAGACTACTTCACTATTTTGCAGCAGTACCGGCGTGAAATTGGTATCATCTGTAGCTCTAGCTTTTATCTGATATAGTACAGGCAATTCAGAAGGATTAGTAAATAAAATAGCATAGCGCCGTGCCTGTAATCCTTATAGGGTTAAGCTGGTGTACCTGGCCACATTGCCATCAACCGGGCAATAAAAACCCAATAACACTTTTAGGATCCCTTACTCCGAAGTAGCGCTTGTGACCAACAGACCAATGACAAAAATATTTTTAAAATTCTAGACGATTGACAATAGAAGAACGCTGTTTAAAATTCGCAACAATGTATTTTTTGTGTTATAATAATTAACAACAAAAAGTAGGGTAGTTAACATAAAAAATCTAATTAGTCCGTCAGATAGATTTCCAAAAAATATTGGACACGTATTTTTTGTTTTTTCGCGTAAACCAACAATGAAGACGTCACAGTGCTTTGAAAAATCGTGTGACATATTCTAAGACATTAGTATGGCACTTCTTACCGGTCAGTGACGTCACGAACCCCCACTCAAATCTTTGACGCATTTTATCTTCGTCAGTTTTTATTGATTTCATAAAACAAAAAATACGTATCCAATATTTTTCGATAATGTAACATACGGACTTATTAGAATCACATTTTTTTTAGTCAGTAAACATCCTTTATATGGCGCAAAATTTCCTTGGATTCCATCTATTTATCAGCAACATTTTTCAACACGTTTTTTCTGCCATTCTGCCCTTTCATTTACTTCAATTTCTTTCACATTCCTCACACAATTCATACATATTTTCTTTTTTGAACTTCTCTATCCATCCAATATATTCGTCACTCTCATCACACGTGATGCATCCCTCTTCATCACATGCCAAGACAAACGACTTTAGTAAAACCGGTCTAACTGTTGTTTAATAGATTATAATTCGGTACAAGGAAGAAGATTACAATAACGAGGATTATTTTAAATATACCAAGTTGAACCATAACTTCTGACTTAACATTTCTGTTCGCAGTATGTAGCCTGCTGTATACCAGACGTAAATGTAAAGGTAGTAGGTATTGTGTCGCGCACAATCAGGCCCCATTGTGATAGAATTGATTCTTGTTGGTGCTGCAAGTTTGATTTCAGTTATCTAGAGTCCATATTATTTTTGTTGATAGTATCTAACGTTACTATTAGAACAGTTATTGAGCTGCTATTGATTTTGATGTTTGTGATTCCAGTTCATTTTCATGAGTACGATAGTAGGTGGCAATGTCTAAATCTGCATAAGTTTTTTATAAATTACTACAATATTCATGTATCTGCAGCCTGTCATGGAAATTGAGAGGTTTGGCGATGTGGTTTTGCGGCTACGGATGTATTCGGTAAGTATTGTACCTAGTGTTTCCACATTATCAAAATGATGTAGATATAGAAATATTAATAGAGAAATAATAATATTTAATTTAATACTCTGTACATTTTGTATATTATATTGTACATGTTTCTCCTCAAATAAATAATGTAACAAAGTAAGACACTAATTACAAAAAGACACCAAGCTCTGCTCTTGAATTTAGATTAACAAAACATTTTGTTAAATTGTCCTCTCTGATTAATACTCTTTTAAAATAGCACCCTTCGCGCTTGTTTAAACAGCAAGTGTAAAAAATGAGTCCCTTCGTGTTTTCAACCAGAAGTCCTGTGCGGCAAAACTTTCTCGCCGACTGACGTATGATGCGGGTAGTCTTAACTCTGTGAAAGGGTGGTCACACCCATCAACTTTCAGAAATTCAGTCGCACACCGTAAAGAGAATGATTTTGACAAATTGTTTCAATCTCCACCACTGGTGGACGCTTGTCCACCGGTGGGGATGGACACTGGGAATCATCGCTTTTATCACACGCGTTACTTTACAAACGTTAACGATTTCTTTAAGCTGCGTGAGATGCTTCGTTGTGCGCTCACTCAAACCTTCTCAACCGAACAACGATACAGCGCTTGGTTTTATGAAGTGCAAAATTTGGTGAGCGTGTAAGTGTCAAAACTGGTTCGAGGTTAAACATAGTAGGTATATTTAGTTTTTTTTTAAGACGACTTTAGGATCTCCCTTGGTTTTTATTAACTTAAGTTCCTAATCAGGTAAGCCAATCGGCGCAAATTCCGGTTTTGCAAAACATTCAATGGAGCTGCTTATTTTGACGGCCAGTTGTATTTTTGCAAATATCCTCGCATATCTCTCTTTTTGATGAATCTGTTTTAGTTCGAAAAAGATAAAAAAAGTAAGTCGTTTTGGTGTAAGACTCACACACGAGTCTGATAGTAAGTATTGAAATTATTTTCTTGCGAAAACGTTCTTTTGCAAGGGTTTTTTGCGAAAACGTTTCACTTATTCCTTTGTCGGGATCACTTCAAGAGGAAAATAGATACCTTTATTAAGGTAGGCACCTACTTTTTTTATGAACTTTCTTTAGTTAAGTTTTGTTTTAAAGATATTCGTAGCTATTCGTATCATCATCATCATCATTCTCCTGCCCTTATCTCAATTTATTTGGGGTCGGCGCAACATGTCTTTTTCTTCCATACTTCTCTATTTCTCGTCATGTCAGTAGTCACCTCCTTCCTAGCCATATCATCCTTCACACAGTCCATCCATCGTTTCTTTGGTCGTAATACTCGAAAATATCTGAATCGGATTAAAAGATGATCCAATTAAAAAAACACCGTTCACTACATAAGTACGCTGCTCATGTTATTTACAAAAGATCTAACTCTCATTTTTTTAGACAGCCTTAATGTTTTTACTTCCGATTCCTGGGTCGGGCAGAGTGTTATTGCAAAATGTGTGTGTGTGTGTGTTGGTGTGTTGTGCTAAGTGTTATTTGAAATTTCTCAGTATCAGCCGTGGAATCAGGATTTGTGACACGATTGATGATAACAGGCTTGCCCTCTATTAGATGGGAGTGAAACATAACTGCTGAACGCCTCTACCTTTACCTTTCAGGAATTACAGGCATGATGTTATGCTCTGGCCACTCGCCAAAAGATACTAACCAACTATCTATTCATTTACAACGTCAGTTCATTAACATTCCGGTGCTGACATAACTTAGTAATAATCCTTCGCTTGAATATTCGTTATCACCAGCTGATCGAGTTTCGGCGGAGGCAGGGTGCGTGGGACGAAGTTCTCAGACAGATGGTAAGGGAACTTCTTCTCAACCATGCTCAACAATTTTTTGACCGCGTGTTTTGGGGTTTTCGGCACTGGTGAATTAAACGAGAACAATTAACGCATCAAGTATCAACAAGAACATCTTTTGACGTCAAAACCAACACTTCAAACAGTTTCCACCGACGTCACTCTAAATGTCAAAATATGTTACCACAGACTAAAAAGAGTTCGTACGTTCACCTTTATCCATAAACGGTTCTACTAAGATAACCAGCCAGGATCATTATTTCACGTTACGTTGCGCATTTCTTGTTTATGAGCTTAATGAACAACGGTATAAGCATCTTATTCGCTTCCTTGCGCCCGTAAATCGACGCCCACTGAATATATCTGAAAAACATTGTCTAGGGGAAAATCCGGTTTAGTAGTATTGGAAACTGGTGAATAGGCTTGCGGATAACAGATTGTATTGTTACAAACTTTACGCGCTTTGGTAAATCTTGTATTATGCGCACACCCAAAGAGAGCAACTCCCTGCCTGCGACGGTTTTCTCGAATTCATTTAACTCCAATCTATATAAGTCGCAAGTAAATAGGCTTCTTCTGGGTTAGCTCTTTCGTCGACCCGTCGACCTCATCTCAGCCCCTAGGGCAAAATAGAGGTCACGATTACGCCCATCGCATATAAAAAGATAAAATTAATAACGTGTTTTTTTTTGTTATTTCCTGCAAGTGCACTTTTCCTGTTGATGCATCGTGCAAGCCAATACGGCAAATACCTATAGGTAACCAATTCATGCGACGGCAGAAGCCTTAAAAACTATACTAGTGAGATTATTAAGAGTCCCCAACAATATCCAGCTACAGTTGTTTAATCCCGAAAACCAAAACACTTCTAAAGCACAAGAAACATCACAAACAGCCAACAGCTAACTTGTCAGACCTGCCAGATACCATAAACTTATGTTTAAATTAACTAAAACCTAGATACAGTAAACATCTGCTGCTGAAGCAAGACGGAGTGTCAGAAACCACTTAAACCTAACAATGAAGGCAATGTATCCCTACTTCCCGTGACGGCAGCCGCCATTAGCATGTTTGTTGTGTATAATAACTCTGACATTACTGACATGGCTTTTTTGCATCAGGGTTGCAGTTCTGGCGGGAAAGAGTAGGAGCAAGGAGTGGCAGTTATGTTACTTTGCCTACCAAGACAGTTTTTTTATTCATCAGCGAGCGGTTTGTTCAGTTGATATAATAAATTGCTTCTGTCTTTTTTTTTCGAATTTAGGCACAGTTACTCTAATATCTTAGACCAATTATTATTATAAATACAAAAGTAACAATGCCCAATAATGCCTGAATGTGTTTCATTCATCTAAACAAATTTCGATGAAATATGGCACACTGGCTAAATCTTTAGGTTTAATGTGAATCTATTTATCCTGTTAATATTATAACAACATTGACGTCGTCTGAACTTATTAGGCCCCATTAATCCAGATTGAGTCTAAAGTAAAGGGATTCTCAGCTTTTCCGCCTACATACTTAATTATTCATGGTTATAATTAGTAAGTTACGTAGATTTTCGTTGTGAAAAGGTCATGAGGATTCGATGAATAGAGTTATTGCATTACCGGATGTGTGTTTTTAGGCTAATACGAGTATGACGATGAAAATATTATCATCCACCACTTTGCAATCACCATCATTTCAGCTAAAAGACGTCTTATTACTGCTGGACATAGACCTCCCAGGTGTCGCCAGTCGCCACATTGACCGGTTCCGTGCGATGAGCGTGTGACATTGCAAAAAACATAGAATCCATCATCATGCCTCATCATCATACCAACAATGCATCATGCCTGTAATTCCCGAAGAGTTAGGCAGAGGTGTACCGAACAGTGCACCCATATTTCACTTAATATGTTAAGCCCTATTGTATAAGTAGTCGGGTAATAAGGGCCAGCTTATTACCATCAACCGGCGACGACTTCAGCCTTTGCAGCGGCCACTGATATCTAGAACATGCTTTGAACAGAAACTAATTTTAGGAGCTAAAAACTTTTTAACAAAAAATAAAACAGACTCCAACAAAAAATAAAGCAGAAAAAAGCGAAAAATAAACTTGAACCACTAAACTATCCTAAACGTAAAAAATAAAATTTTCAAAAGAAAAAAGTGATAAATAAACTTTGGAAATAAACAGTTTCTGAAGTCGGTGGCAAAAAAAATATAATTATTAAAAAACAAAAGTCACATTTTTTTCGTTCTAGTGGTTCACATGTGATTATCATATCAGTATCATCACAGCGTACTGGCATGATGTTGTGCCTATAAAAATTGAAGAGTACTCTCTATTTCTCCAGGATCCCATCATCAGATCTTGACTCGATGATCATGGGACCACCTGGAAAGTAGGGTATACTTTCCAGGTGGTCCCATGATCAACAAACCAAAAAAAAACGAAATCAGTCCAGCCATCTTTGAGTAATCGGGGAATAAATAAATAAAAAAATGATCGCCGACGAATTGATAACCTCCTCCTTTTTGAAGTCGGTTAAA
Organism: Diarsia rubi; assembly: GCA_932274075.1. Taxonomy (NCBI): domain Eukaryota; kingdom Metazoa; phylum Arthropoda; class Insecta; order Lepidoptera; family Noctuidae; genus Diarsia; species Diarsia rubi. The sequence goes on along the minus strand of OW026417.1, from coordinate 17,229,916 downwards.
AATCAACAAAATATTTTCTACTCAAGGATTTTTATGGCTCCAATTTTTGGGACTGAACACGTTTTTAATACCAACGACGCGCGCCCGGTATTTGTGTTCGGTATTGAAAATAGTCGGAGGCTCTACGACTTAGGTGTGCTATTCAAAAGCTCGCTTTTTATTGCCACCAGGTTCTATTTATGAATAACATTTACTATATTCTGTAGCAACCTAAAGTATGTTTATGTACCTACTAAAGAGTTAATCAGTGGCTCAAGTAATGGACTGCTGCGCTGCGTGTCGCGGGTACGGTCCCCGCACGGATCAAATACACACATCAAAAGTGTCTAGGGATCAAGCATTTTTATGCGGATTTCTTGAGATTGAGATGTGGCTTTGTAATAAATTTATGATTTTATAAATTTATATGGATCCTTTTTGGTGCATTTCATAATTTGAATCAGGAACTGTGAATCAAATTCGAGTAAAAGATGAAAATCAGCTGTCAATATTTTCCCTATAAAAACATACAACGCATTGAAGACATTATTAGTGCTACTGTTTCCCTACTACTGATTAAAACCAACGTTATTATGGAGCGGCGACGTCATTTAAGCAGGGAAGAAATGCTCAGAGCCGTGGGAATGATAGAAGCTGGTTCCCGGCAACGTACTGTGGCTTTAGCTCTGAATACAAGTCAGAGTGTTATCAGTCGACTTTGGACACGTTACCGAAGCACTGGTACCATGGCTGAGCGCCATGGAGGACGGTATCGCTGCACCACACGGAGACAAGACCGATACATTCAAATCTTAACTCGAAGAGCTCCAACAATAACCGCCATGATGTTAGCCGTGAGGCTTCATCACTCTTCAGGGAACTTAATTAGCGACCAAACAGTCAGAAACCGCTTGCATGAAGTGAACCTTCATTCCCGAAGACCGCTACGGGTACCACCTATAGCAATGCACAATCGTAGGATTCGATATCAATGGGCTCTTGAACACAGAAATTGGGCAGAAGAACAATGGCGTTTCGTGTGCTTTTCTGATGAGTCTCGTTTTGGTATGAGACCGGATACAAGACGTATACGACACTGGAGAACCCCTGGACGCCAACAGCGATTAAAATCCTGCCAGGAAGTCCATCCTTATAGTGGTGGAACCATCATGGTATGGGCGGGTATTTGGATCGGCGGAAGAACTGAGTTGATTTGGATCAGAGGCAACCTCAACGCTCAAATTTATGCTGAGACGATTGTATCAGACGTCATCGTTCCTCTACAAGTGCAAATCGGTCCCTTATTTCAGTTAATGCATGATAATGCACGACCGCACACCGCAAGAGTTGTAAGACAGACTCTCGCCGCAGCTAACATCAATGTCCTGCCCTGGCCTGCTCAGTCGCCAGACTTGAACCCGATTGAGCATGCATGGGATATGCTACAGAGAAGAGCTCTGCCGAATATGGAGGGTATCCAGTCGCAAGAAGACCTTTTTTTGTTGTTGCAACGAACATGAGCGGCCATTCCACAGCGTGATTTGGATGAACTCATTTTGAGTATGCCAAACCGATGTTCTTGTGTTGTTAGTGTTCGCGGTAGAAACACGGATTATTAATTGTTTAAGTTACCCAATAAAATTTTAAAGAAAACTGTTATTTCAGTCTTTTTTTCGAACTTTAATGTTAGTGGTTCAAATGTCAAAAATCCCTTTATTAGGAAAATGGCAAATTTCTTTATTAATGCAAAGGTGACTTGGTTTATCGTTACTGTGACAAACGAAAACACTTTATTTGATGAATCCTTAAAGAAAATTTTAATTAATATCAATCAGGAGAAAAGTTATTGCAAAAATATATGTTGATCCCTAGACACTTTTGATGTGTGTATTTGTATGACCCACAGATAGTTGTACCGAGTCTGGGTGTTTTTTGTGTACCTATGTGAGTTTATAATAGGCATGACGAAAGATTTTGAAATCCTCTTCCGTAATGTGGGTACATCTTTTTTATTTACGAAAAAACCTTTATTTCAGTAATAAAGTAAAGTTTAACGAAGATATAAGCCATTTTTGAAAAAAAAATTAAATAGAGCGCGAAAACAGCTCGCAGTGTCATGGCGTCGGGTCTGACGTCACGCCTATGTAAACATGGAAATGTCAAAGCGCAGCTAGAGGAAACTAAAACAAACATTACCATAATTCGTGTGTTAAAAATGAATAACAAAGTTTATAAGTGGTGTGCGGTGCCTCAGTGTAAAAACACATCAATAGCAATAGTTTTAGCATTACATTGAATGCCAAAAATGTTGTCCTCTGGACCTGCATAGCTGACCCGGTGATTATGATAGTAGGTTGTTACTATGAGAAAAGATACTAGTACATGCTTTGTAGTTACAGAAATTTACTCCTTTTGTTGGTTATTAACTCAGTAGCAAACTTTTATTACAAGTTGCGAAGGAGCTAACCTCAAAAATAAACTGACAAGTTTATTGTAAAAATAACATAATTATGAAAGTGAAAATAAACTAAACTCCTACAAGCTCAAAACGAGTTTGTTGTATTTTTATAGTGTTAGATACTTACAAAATTTACTTACAGGGAGGTTTTCATATTTCGGAACTCGGACGAGCAAAATTCTTTATTTGACCCAAGGAAATCGCCCAACATCAGTAAATCTATCCTGGGCAAATTTGAACTGTTTGCTTTTACAAAGCCTGATTCCATTGCTAAAGATGTTCACAAAGTATTGTAGTAACAAAAAAAATATCCAAATGCGTAATCGGCAACAAAACAACACAGTGAGCTAGTGACAGCTAGTGATGTTTACATTGGCGTGACGTAGTGCGCTATGATTGGTGTTTCAATCAAAATGGCCGATATCAGTATTTTAATCTTTTATTTTATTAAAAATCTTACTAATCTTAATTTTTTAAATAAAACTAAATCAGTGTTTTAAATCCTTCTCGTATGTAATTTCCCCTAAAATCATTAAATCATTGATTCTTTGACTATGTCGTCACGCCTATTAAATCTATGAACGCACCCACGACCACGAAAAAAAAACTACCAAATATATTCTACCTACACATATGTGAAAATAGATGTATTTACTCGGTCCTATGCTACGACTCTACTTGAGCTAAAAATAGAGTACCTACTTTAGTAATTTAGAAAGTACATTAAATATAAAAAGAAAAAATCTATAAATAATAAATCTCTTTTTGTTGATACTTGTACATATTTTATTATAAGTTTATTTCTGTAAATTGTAGTTTGTAAATATTGTAAATAAAACCTTTTATTAATATAGAAATGCTCTTTCGCACGTGGTACTCAGGTAGAGTTACTACTTTGAGTATAATGCAGCTGGTGTCTAGACTTCTATTTAATGGAAAAGGATACAATCAGTAGCGGTCATTATAATATTGTTTCTAATAAAATTATCTACAAAAGATGTCTCTAACATTTTTCTGTTTGTTTGTTTGCTGTTGCTCACGTCGAAACCATGTTAAAAACACGCGTCTTGTATTCTACCTCGTAGGTGGTGATGAAACGAGTGCATCGAAATCTCTACACCGAAAACGGTTGATTTTACAGAAAAATGCCAGAGACATTTTTGTAGATAGCTGTTGCCAGCGGCTTCACCCGCTACAACAACAAAAACTATCCCCGGGAAGATAAAATCGGGATAAAAACTATCCTATGTGTTAATCCAAGTTATAAACTATCTGTGTATTAAATTTTATCCAAATCCGTTCAGTAGTTTTTGCGTGAAGAAGTAACAAACATACACACTCACACACTCACAAACTTTCGCCTTTATAATATTAGTGTGAAGCAGATTTTACTAGGAACAATATTATAATGACCGCTATTGACCTCCGAGCAAGCAAGTGGTCGCGAGATATGAAAAAACTGACCGACCTTTTGACCTCGATTCCATCTTTAGCCGACACGATAATATCATTGTCGATTTTTCACATCTTCATTACAATGCCGTAATACAAAAATTCATCCCACTAGGATTTTTTCCGCAGATTGGGGTTTAAAATGCCTACAATGACTAGACTAAAAGTCAGACATTCTAAAAAGCTTATTAGAAAGCAGCATTAAAAGCAAAGCATTATAGAAAGGCTTAATCAATTTACCCAAATACATATAAATGAAACTTCAATGTTTAAGGACTTTATTTCTTTTTTCTTTTTTTCTTTTTTTTTATAGTTTTAATTATCATTGGGCCAAACGAGCATAATTTTGTGTGAGTCGTGAGTCGCAGAAATTCTGCTGCAATATAGGTTTCATACAAAAGTCCTGTTTGATTCACACGGCGACGCAAAATGAGTTGTCTGTCGACTCACACAACACAACACACACAATTACTGCGACCGAAATTCTGCGACTCACGACTCACAAAATTACGGTCGTTTGGCCTCACCCTTAAAATAGAAAATAACAAAAATAAAAATGTTAAAGAAGACAAGAAATGAGATGGGAGTCATTTACAATTTAAAAAAATAAATAAAAAAAATCTAATGGCCTCACATGGTTTTTTTGTAAGCAAATAAATGGCCAGTAGCTTTATGTTGAAAAATAAATGCAACCTTTTTAGTAGTTTGTGTGAATTATAGAAAAAAAAATATTTTCAGAGTTTTAATAGAAAGGTGGATTATTTCTACATGCGGCGCTTGGATTATAAACAACAATAAACCATAAAGGTTGCAAGGTAAGGATTTTTACCTTTTTTATTAGAGAGTGTTTGTTCACATAGCGAAAACATAGTCACCCTTTTTTTGGCTCTTGGGCAGAGCGAAAGGGAGTGTCAGACTTCTACTGACTAAAAACCACCCATGTTCTTTCTTAGCCCTTGTGCCGAGGCCGCGGTATATCTTTCGAACAACCCGCAGCCCCGACGGGAACATTGTCACCCTCATAGGAACACGTCACCTTTTTTTTTTGAGGGTGGGATATCGTCATATTATTATGATTCCTCCCGCTCTGGCAGAGCGGTAGGGAGTGTCAGACTTCTACCGACTACTTTATTACTACTTTGCGTGCTCCTAATTCCAGAATATTTATAATAAATTAGTCTTAGATCAAATTTCTTTCAGCCTCATTCCGGAAACACTCCACTATAATATGGGTATTATAACATCCTCGACCTTTTCGCATTAAAAGGTAAGAAAAATCCCCATTGCAACATGGCATCGCGTCGCTCATGCAATATGTATAACGTTGTGTTCCCTTTTAAATCTGGTAAAACAATCGAGTGAAGTGAGCGCTTTAAAGTTTTATAGCAAGTGCGAGTGCGAGCAACACAATAGATTTATTAGTATAAACATACAGTATTTCAACTAGGAACAAATGGTCGAAATCAGCTCATACACACATGCAAAGTGTTTGCACGAAATCTAAGCATGCTTGAACGCTAACTACCACGAACCGAACAAGCTTCGAAGAACTGAAAAAGCTTTATTAGACACAACACCTCTTCGGAAGATAACGCGGTAGACGAACGTAGTACACTGTGGAGGAACAAACATCACCTCCATCCACACTTCATCGCACCGGAAGAAAATCTACCCCCGTTCACGTACTGCAGTGGCCGATATTGAACAGACTGCGTGCTCAAGTTATGCGTAGACGTTCGACCCATTTCGGATAAAATGCGAGTATGGATTTCAACACAGGACATGAATGCCAAACCTCCTCTCTTGCCCGTCGTTTACATCTGACTAGACCCTCCAGGACTTAAATGAAGCAAACGATAGAGCTGTTCAGGTTGCTACTTACTCAAACTCAACTCAAACTCAAAGCATTTATTTTAATTAAACCATTACTGGCACTTTTGAATGTCATAAGAACAATTCATAAAACAAAACTACGAAAAACTACGAGTGCAATACGTCATTCCGAAAGCCACCACGCCGAACCACACGCCGCCGAATGCCCGTAACGACGAACACTGCAAGCAAAAAAGCACGCAGCGACGCACACCGCAACAACGAATGCACGAGACCTCGAATCACGGAACAACGAATGCACGCTGCAACGCGCAACCGCCGCCCCGCGACCCGGAGCCCCGCGCACCAGCCACCACGGCACGCGCCGCCGCGCGCCCCCGCACCCACAGCACTCGCCGCCGGTAACATCCGGCGCCGCGCAACCCGACGCAGCAACCCCCGAAACAACGTATTGCACTCCTAAGCTACAGTCACAGTCACAAGGCATAATAACTTGTGAAAGTACTGTAGTTGCCAGTTCCCTAGCGTAGATCTCTATGGAGAAGAACGGGCAAGAAACTCCATGGACACTCTTTTAAATCAAAATATTGTTACAAAATCTTGGTACATTACATCGTTCATGTTGAGATGGTATATTATGTGAGAACTATGTAGCAAGACGTGCAAGTTAAGAGTGTCCGGAGTAAAAAGGTATAATAAACAAATCAAAAAAATATGTATATATTTATAAACCATGGCAACTAAGAGATGACCAGTCTCCACTGACAGCGCCCGTTCACGAACATGACGCATGGATCAGCACCATTCAACTCAACCATTTTGAAGGGAACTAAATGATCCGACACACGCGCCACCATCAGCGAGACATTTGAGTGAGCATGACATTCTCTCAGCCACCAGGGCATCGTCATTAAAAATAATATATCTAAATGTAAAAAGTGGCTTTATAGTACATAGTACTCACACATGTGCCATGCAATTATATAATATTAAGATATTGAATCTATACAATGCAAAGAAATAATTACAATCTTCTGCACTGATCGGACAAGTTACTCGAAAGTGTTTATTAAAATGGCATTTGATTTCAGAAAAAAGGGCTTGTTGGTTTCATCATCTGTATAATATATTACAGACGCATTGATAATCGAGTCCCAACCCCATTTTGTAACATTCCACTCTGGCCTGTTCGAATCTCAACCAGGGTCGGCCCTTGATCTCCTGAATGTTTGTTTACTGGATATCTGGATACTGTGACACGGAGGCAGCGAATAATCCCACATAATGCAGCCCCACACACTCTAGACACCGTATTCACGTTTTATATCAGTTCTGTAAAATATTAAACGCCTTAGGACCGCGTGAGAAATTTATTATCACTACGAATTACACTTCTGGGGTGTAAGATCCCTCAAAGTATTCCCTTAGGAAAGTTAGTGAAATAGACCGTACCGTATCTCGTGGTAAACTTACCGAAAATAAAGTTTATTAACACATCGCCAATTCTCCACAAATTCAACGCTGCCTAAATTTTTGAAGCTAGTGCTAACGACCTCAATGTAAGTCTTTCTTGTATATTTTTTCTCACAATATTCTCGATATTAGATTCAAGTGAAGATTCCTTTAGACACGTTTTTTTTTATAAAACAAAATGTGAAAGAAAATTACTTGAACCTAGTTTCTCGGTATAATACATTTTAGAGGCGTTCGATAAGGTGTCGCTTATTATTAACAAAAACACCGCAGTACCTCTGTGCTCTTCTATTTTTTTATATTTATTTTCCTTTTTTTTGTATTTTGTGTGTACATAAATAATTAATAAATAAATAAGTAATAATGGGAAGAAAACCTAGCAAATCGGACAAAGCGATACTAGTTATGCCTGAATCTGCCCAATTTTATCTCTTTAAAGCCACCTAAATACCTACTACCTACCTACTAAATATTTTAGAATTTTTAAATGTGTTTGTATTTTCGAGCGTATAGCACTCGTGGGCAGCAGCTGAAAATCAGCGTCAGGTAAGTGCACTTTGTGTTGCCATCTGGCATTATGCTGAGCTGAGGCCCTTTTGGCATTATTAGTTTCAATCATTTTGAATTTGTTTTATTTTTAAGGTTTTTTTGCCAAATAAATTCAATTTTCTGCCTTTGTTTCTTCTTTCTTACCTATTTAGTATTTCGTACTTATCGTATTTTATCTCCTGAAGAATAAAGGCTGATAAAATGTCCGAACCGACCAAAGATAAGTTACAAATAGACTTTAGTTTGGCTCGGGTAGATCGTAAATTAGATGTTTAGATCCAACTGTCGAACAGCCGAGTGGGGGCCTACATAAACCTCTCTAACCTAACATCACGCCTGTAATTCCCGAAGGGTTAGGCAGAGCTATGTGGTAAATAACACTTTGCCAGATCCGGGAATCGCAGTCGTGTTTGCAACAACCAAAGCAACGCGGCAGGACACAACCTCTATTTTATTTAATCACTAGTGCTTCGCATTGGTGCAACTAGTACATTGTTATCCAAGGGGCGAAAGTTACTTATTTTGTCCCGAGACGGGGTTTGGCGCCCGTAACGTAGTGAGGGCGCTAATAGTTCGAGGGACTAAATAAGTAATTTACCCGAGGTAAACACTGTGCTTTTCATTACGAATACGAGGAAAGTAAAAATAAGAACATAAATTATTAGCTGAAGAAAAAATTAGTGTTGATCGGATTGTCGCTGTCACGCTTATTAATTTTTATTTTTTGTTCTCTGGTCTCCAGCTAAACAGCCAGTAATTTTCATGTTCATCATAAAAAAATAGCAAGCATTTTGTCGAAATCTATGTTATTTTAGAGAAATAGTTAAAACGAAATTTTAGTAAAGTCTTATTATAATTTTATTCTTAAGTTAACTTTATTACTATAATTTTAAATCGCGCTGCATCTGAGTGGCTGTGTAAAAAGTTGGCACATGGTTTAATAAAAATATGAAGTTTGACAGCTGTCAGCTAAAAGCGATTCTCCCTAGGGCTGAAAAGTAGTACGTTCAACCAGCTCCGCAGGTATGTTATGACCTACTTTCAGAGTATGAGTAATGAAAAATATACTAAAACCTTCCTCTTGAATCACTCTATCTATTAAAAAAAAACCTGCATCAAAATCATTTGCGTAGTTTTAAAGATTTAAGCATACATAGGGACAGACAGCGGGAAGCGACTTTGTTTTATACTATTGATGATGGGGATGTGGTGATAGTGATCGGTGTTGGAAAGTTGTAAACTGTAGCTGCAGGGCGTATAGCACCGTGTCTTGCCCACAGTCCCACTAGACCTAAGTCTACCGTCCCCGCCCCCGAGCCGGCCGATACGGGATCGGCCCAGAGGACTGAAAGTAAACTGTCTGCCAGACGGACCCACTTTGTAAGCTTACAGTAATCAAGATACAGGCGATCGGTGCCTCTTGTGGGACCGGCAGACATGCCAAATAGCTTTAGCAAATAATTTTACGTTCGATTCTATTACCTACTTGAATGATTTCTGAAAACTTTAGCGCTAGCTTGACTAATATATGTAGGTACCTAACTTGTGTTGCTACTAATCTATAACTATAAAATAATTCTATATAAAAAAATAACTATATTTTGAATAGGTAGGTAATCAAATTAATTACCTCGTCCTTGTGACGAAATAGGTACTTACCTAGTTAAGCCTGAACATTACAAAATTAGGTGCACACCTACAGTGTAAAGTCTTTTAAGACGTAGGTAAGTAAGCACCTAATGACTGTGACCTTCTTTGTTTTTATCGTGGGCCCATGGGATTAGTGGCCTATAACTTGGCTTTACATGCCATCGCCAAATAGGTACCTACCTATCTTTTGTGCACTAACTAGGACTGTACACCGAATGTGCTGATCTGTGCACATTGTACAGTCAGTACCTACCCAGTAATACTGACCAAGGTCTAACTATTTACTTCCCTTTAAACTACCTGGGTAGGTAGTACCTATCGGCTTCGTTATAGGTAAACGAGCGAGATAGTCATACGAGTAAAGTTGTCGTCATTAAAGGACTGCGGGTCTAAAATGGCCGCTTTATCAGAATCCACGCAGAATTTTAGTATGAATCACGTTAAAAAAATCAAATATAAAATGGAGTTTATATCTATAACTGTAAAGTCCATTTTAAGAATTTTAAATTTTTAACATGATTCATATTACGATTCTGCTAAAATCTTGGATCTAGATAATCATAGTGGCACACAAGCATCTCAACACTATAACGCCAGCAGGCCCCATCAAGGTCCTGAAAACTCGCCAACGTTGCAAAGAGGTCAGACAGGCAGGAATAAGAATTCCATTTTTGACGGAATCATAGAATCAGATGATAACTTCTAGACCATACAGACAATATTATTATTTTAAGTACTTGTATGAATGGGTCTGTTTTTGCTTTTTGGCTACGAAACCTTTAATATTTTACTTGTATGAATGGGTCTGTTTTTGCTTTTTGGCTACGAAACCTTTAATAATATGTACTACACGAAGAGACTCAGATTCGATAGGTATTATGTGCCGTATTCAATGACCTTAAATTCTGTCTTCTTGTTCTGTGGAAATATCTAATTCACTAAAAAATCTCCAGAAACCAATGCATGAAATCCTGTAATGACACGAAAATGGAACGCTTATAACCTTGTTCTACGACTTGATGCTGCGTATTTGTTTTCTCTTTCACATCAACACAAAAATACTATTGCTATCCTGCTGTCACATTCAATGATTTTTTTATCTGTATGATTTGAAATTTGTGTTGTCACTTGTCATTAGCATTTGTCAGTTTGTCACTGTTTTCTTAAATTTTAAATGATTAAATACCTCTTAATTACTCTGTAAGTGAATTCGCATTAAAAACTAAAATGTCAGCACAAAACTCGCCGGTCAAGGCGTCAAGATCGCCAAGCGTTATTGAGACAGCGGCAGACTTTGATAGCCAGGTATTGTGATGATACTACGCCTACTTTTCTCTATTAATACTGTAAATTCTATTAATTTCTATTTATCCTTGCATTTTTCTAGGATACGCTGTTAAAACACGTTGATATATCGATAGTGGAGTCAGAAAAGCGCGCTAATGGAACTTTGCACGTCCGTGATCATTACACCGTATATCTAATTGATCTGAAGTAAGTGGTTCTATTCTATTGTTTTCTTACCAAATTAGCCGTCCATTGTGCTCCAATTAGCCTCATTACTCGTGCCCACACCGCTTCCTAACATGGCAAAAAGCTGTGATTAAAATGTCATTGGTATTTAGGTAATTTCCTTTTCAAATAACTTGCTTTTGCAGTTTTTGAAAGATGTATGTCATGCAAAACCCGATTTGCAAAAGGGGTTTTCCCACTGTTCAGGTAGCAGGCCTGTGCAGTGGGAAAACCTCCTCAATATCTATGAATACGTTTTTTCAAAATTTTCAAATTTTTAATGTTATTCAAAACCTGTTGATAGTACATTTTGCAAGATTGCTACTTAATAATCTATTTGAGCTTAAAACAATCAAATTAGCCTTAATTACATCAAAATAATCACTGGAAATTTGGAAAAAGAATCCTAATGAAGATTTTATATACAACATTAATTCAATTAATTATCATTTCAGAGTAACGGATCCAGACTACAGGTTGGTGCAGTCAAAGATCAGTACAATATGGAGACGTTACACAGAGTTTGAGCAAATTCATGACTACCTCCTCGTAACATACCCACATGTTATCATACCACCGCTGCCTGAAAAAAGAGTAAGTCTTTTTAATTAGCTTAATCATTAATCAGCCTGTCATGTTCCCAGTTCTGGGAGACAGGCATTCTCTGTAGAAAAGACTTATCCACCATATAAACCCAGTGTGGGTAGGTCTTAAGATACTAATGATTGATTATTAGCCCAACAGTAGCCAGGGGGTGTAGACGCCCTTACACCTTAATGATGGCCACTCTTATAATATTTCTTGTCTACTTGGCTTATTTCATACTGAGGACAATGTTCATCAAAACATGATAACTTTGCATGCATTTGTCATCAAAGGTTTTCTGAGTAAATTATTGCATAGGATATTTTCCTATGAATTAAATGATTCAATTTGCACTTTTTGTTGCAAACTTTTATTCCTGTAAAATAAAGGATAATAATACACTTTTTTTTAATTTAATCTAACATATTTGAGGAGAAAATAGAAAGCTACAAAATAAACATTCAATGGAAAGTTTAATATAACTAAATGCCTCTTCTTCATAGAAACAATAATACTATTTGTCTACACTGTTTGAATTTCAAAAGTTAATTTGTAAACACTGATAAAATATTATCTATCTTCTTATCAAGTTGATGTAACATTAGAGGCTTATCAAATATTTAAATATCGAAACTTCACAAATTGTTGGGAAAGAAAACTTTCATCAATCATCAATAGCCTATTCATGTTCCCACTGCTGGGAAACAGGCCTCCTCTCCTTGAGAGGGAATGGGCTATAATCTACCACACGTGCCCAGTGCGGATTGGTAGATGTCACATGTCTTAAATTTTTTGGTTCTAAGACATGCTGGTTTCCTCACAATGTTTTACTTCATCATTTTGAGAGCAGCGGTGATGAAATAAATTACACATAGTAATGTGCCTGAAAACTTTACCTGCTTTTAAATCTATTTATATTGAAATAGCAATAAAAAACAGGCCTTCTGATTGATTTAATAAAATCGTTCTTTATCGTGTGGTAAGTGCCTTAACTGGTGTCAGAGATTTTATGCCGCCCGTGGCATCTGACTGGGCTTTTTTGGCCCCAATACATATTAGGGCAGACAGCTCCGGCAACAGAATCTGTTTGTTGGTGGAAGCACACCCAAATAATAGTATTTAAGAAAACACACCAATGCAATGGGAGTTGCATTGGGTGGTTTAAATCCCCAAAATAGAACAATAATAATAATACCAAATTTATTTGTCACTCAGCAATCAAAAACCTTTTCCTCATCCACGTTAGGATTGAGCATTCATCACCTGCATCACCATCACCATGCTTGCTCACGGCAAATTGGTGATATACCAGACTTGCAAAGATCTTCTTTTTCCAGGTCCTATATGCTTGGAGGAAGTCAGACACCACAGACCCTGAGTTTGTTGAGAGAAGACGTGCTGGGCTGGAAAACTTCCTGCTGAGGGTGGCTTCCCACCCTCGGCTCTGCTTTGATGACCAGTTCATCAACTTCCTGCAACAGGAGCATGGATGGCGGGAAACTATTACTGATAGCGGTTAGTGAGGTTTAAAAAAATATATAAGCTAAAATTGCAATTGTTATTGCTGAAGATTTTGTGGGGTTATCAGTTAGATGAAGAGCGGTGCAAAGTAATGTCTGGGATATTTGTATTGGGAAATTTAGTTTAGTGTTCTGTTAATAACAATTTTCTCACCTTTTTCTGGGAATCATCATCATCATCATCAGCCTATAATTTTATCACTGCAGGGACTTAGGCTTCCTCTCTCAGAGAGAGATGGGCTATAATCCACCATGCGGGCCCAGTGAGGGTTGGTAGATGTCACATGTCTTCGAATATTTTGGTTCTGAGACATGCCAGTTTCCTCACAATTTTTTCCTTCACCATTTTGAGAGGAGTGGTGAGGAAATAAATTACACAAAGTAATGTGTTCCCTAGATTCGAACCCACGACTTACTGTTAAGTCGGGGCCACCACCACTGGGCCACGGCTGCTCAAATACTAATACTGCTACTGCTGCTCAAATACTGGGAATTAATGTGAAACATAATGTTTATGTTGAATAATTTAATTAAAAATACCATTTTATCCTGTCTCTGTTACATAAATAATAATGTTTATGTTATAACACAATATGCTATTAATTTCAGGGTATATCCTACAGGCCGAAAACAAGATCAAATCATTGTCAGTATCAATCAGATTAAAAAAGCCAGACCCAGAGATTGAAAGTGTTAAAAATTATGGGAAACAATTAGAGACAAATATAGGAAACTTTCTTTATACTAGGTAAGTTTGAAATACAATGGATACTAACCATTTAATATAATGTTATTTTAATATGCATTCTTGTACATATAAATTCCACTTGAGTCTTTCTTCGTAAATGATATTGTTTTTTCAAATCAAATCAAAATCATTTATTTCAAGTTCGCCAGTTACAGGCTCTTTTGAATAGTCGAACAAATACTAAATTTTAATAAGCTAATAAACTAAGCTACAGTCCCACTCACAAGGCATAATAACTGTCAGTGTACTGTAGTTGCCGACTCCAAAGCGTTGGTCTCATGAGAAGAATGGCAAGAAACTTCATGGATACTCTTTTAAATCATAATATTGTTACAAAACTTTGGTTACATCATTCATATCAAAAATGTCATCATTAACATTCCACTTATTTCTTTTATGTTATGAGACAATAGTTTTTCATTTGTATTGTGCATCTAAATTTTAAAATTAAAAGATAGTAGTCTTTCTTGTAAATTCTAAAAATACTACTACAAAACACTATGTGACGTCAATACGTTTACTATAATGCGTTTTATTTCATAAGTACCATTTTTTTCTGCAATTAGTGATAGGTATCTTATTATGGAGCAGCGGTGGCCCAATGGTATCGGCCCCGACTTATGAGCAGTAAGGTCGTGGGTTCGAACTCAGGCAGGCGCATTACTTTGTCTAATATATTTAATTTTCATCACCGTTGCTCTCAAAACGGTGAAGGAAGAAATATAGTGAGGAAACCGGCATGTCTTAGAACCTAACAATTCTAAAACAGGTGACATCTACCAACCCGCACTGTGCCCGCGTGGTTTATTAAAGCCCATCGCTCTCCTAGCGAGGAGGCCTGAGTCCCTGCAGTGGGAACATTATAGGCTGATGATGATGATGATGATGATGATAAAAGTCACATTTTTTAAGGTCGCGTATCCTATTTAATTTATTTTTATTTAACATAAAACCTGACACTGGTCTGCAAATTGCAAAAAACGTAAAAAAAAAAACTATTTTTATGGGCTACCTTGAAGGATTCACCTTAAACTCCTTTTTTTTTTTTTTTTTTGGTGGGTGTAAAATCATCGAATAACCCGCTCCCGCTCTTGGGCAGAGCGAAAGGGAGTGTCAGACTTCTACTGACTAAAAACCACCCATGTTCCTTCTTAGCTCTCTATGTCGAGGCCACGATAACTAGTGTACAACCCGCGGCCCAAATCATTATGCCTGAGAGATATTTCTTGACAGCATGTAAAGACTGATGTTAAACTCCTCATGTAAGGATTATGTATAGTTTCGATACTTTCCGCATTCCCCATATCAAAAATATTGCAACTTTAATTCATTCATGTTTTCAGATCAAAAATAATAGAAAAGAACTACGCACTATGCAAGCTGCACGCGAACTACGGCAAGCTGTTCAGTGAGTGGAGTGTTATCGAGAAGGAAATGGGCGATGGATTGCAGAAGGCAGGGCATTACTTCGGTATGTTAGTGACTATCTTACATTGATAACTATGGGTTACTAGCTAATGCCTGCGGCTTCTGCCACGTGGATGTCGGTTATTGCGGCCAAAAATAATATTTGCATCCCCCCCTTTCAATCCTCTTTCGCATTTAAATGTAGGATCTAGACTATCTGTGTACGGAATTTAATTTAAATCGGTTCAGTAGTTTTGTCGTGAAAGCGCGACAGACGGACAGACAGAGTTACTTTCGCATTTATAATATTAGTAAGGATTTACTTGTTCGTATAAGCGGTGTATTATTTTTTGTAAAGACTTCCCAATATGGACCCCACTACTACCTATGCAGGGTCTAAGGCACGTGGTGACCGCCCGCCCCGACCCTTGCTCGAGCCAGACCGCAACGTTGAGTCAGTAATTTTAAACTCGAACTGCGGCTCGTACCCCGCAGTGGATGATTTTAGCGCACTGTCACTTAGTCTATAAGTTTTACGCCCTTCCAAGAGGCCTTAAACTCGAGGCATAGAAAAGTCCAGTTAAGCAGAAGCCAGCCTCATAGGTTGACCTGTGAGATACTATGAAAAATAAAAATACGACATGGTAACCATTGGTGCCTCTTCCTTGACTTTTGATATTTCCTTTCCTCAGACTCAATAGCAGACAGCATAGACTCGGTAGCGGAAGATGAAGAGCAGCTAGCAGACCAATTAAAAGAGTACCTCTTCTATGCGAGCGCGTTGCAGCAACTGTGCAGCAACCACGAGACGTTGCAACGGAATTTGGAGCACGCGCAGGACACGCTCACAAACAGGTAAACAGTCTGTTGCGGTAGCACTCCTATAAGCGCGTTACAGCAACTGCAGCAATCATGAGTATTTTTATTATAGTATTTTTATTAGCACTAATCGTTAGAGATCGCACAGGACACACTCACGAACAGGTAAGCAGCCTGTTAATGTAGCAGTCCTACGAGTGCTTTGCAGTGGACTTTGGTGAACGTGCAGGACAGTACGCTCACAAAACAAGTAAGCAGCTTGTTACGGAAGTAGTCCTACGACTGCGTTGCAGCGAACTTTAGAAAACGCACGGGACACGCTCATTAACAGGTGAGCAGACTGTTACAGTAGCAGTTGCACGCAAGCGTTATGCGGCAACAGTGCAGCCACTACGAAACCTTGTAGAGAACGCGAAAGACACGCTCACGAACAGATTATTACATGGAAAGCATCAAGGTAGTTCCGATTCTAGTCTAGTTTTAGTTGATACCAAGCCGTGGTGGCTTGGTATCAGTCTATAGTCTTCTTTCATTTCTTAATACTAAACCACTACCCTCTCACCTCAGGGTATCAGAGCGCAGTCGCGCAGCCGCGGGCAAGTCAGGCATCATGTCGCGCCTGTTCGGCACGACAGACCCCGACATCGTGCGCGACCAGACCACGCGCGCACTCGACGGCAAGATCGTCTCCGATAAGGACGCTATCGACAAAGCGAAGATGGATTTAGAGTAAGTACTTACAAGATAAATGAGGCTTTTAAGAAACTATGGTTAAATTTGGTTTCGACTGGCGTAATAACAGATAACGTCCAATTGGCTATTTGACTACTGTTAAAAACTCACGAAAATGTCATATTATATAAGAACTAAAATAAATAATGCGACTTGTGAAAAAAAAATTGAGTAGCTACATGTTTTAGAAGTTTTTGGTACTATCTATCCTTGTCGTGCGAAACGGCCATTTGTACTACGTAACCGTGACGTTACTGTTACGAGCTGGGTATGGGATAAATAAAAACACTACCAATTGAACACACGAAATAACTTTATTACTCGCAAAACACTTTTAAACAATCGCAAATCACTACTGAACACTTTATTGCACTAGATATCTCTTCGAGCCTTTCGTTGTCTCGCTTTAAAAGTAGACTGACTCGCTTCGTCCTCTCTCTGTCCTTTTATACCCCAAACACACAAAAGATATTTGAGAAAATTCCCTATTATTCCATAAAGCATCCACAAAAACAACACAATAAACTTAGGTAAAGATAAAATAACCAACAAAGAAGAAGTTACTTTACGCCGTCGGCATACGGTCGAAATTAAAATGGCAAGTACCGCCGACGCCGGGCGCAGACTTGCCACCTACAGAATGTAATTAGTTACCTACTAGAATTCACGCATACTTCTCAGTTATTAGCGAGGTTTCCCGAAGATTCTAGATGACCGACGTAACATTACTATGGCGGTATTATATATATTTTTTTTTTTTCGTAATGGCTTCTCGCAGTTCAGTCTAGGAGACTGTCTTCTGCTTAACCAGGCAAATCCCTGTGGATGCCTTGAGTTTAAGGCATCCAGCCAGGGCAAATAACTTACAAACTAAGTGGCAAATCGCTAAGGGCACCCCCTGTGGGGTGCGGACCTCGGCTTAGGACGTCACTGGGGAGGGCAGCAAGGGGACAGGCTAGATCTGAGTGATATTATTTAGGGGCTGGTTTAAAATTACCGGCTCAGCATCGCGGGCTGGCTCTGGCAAGGGTCGGTGGGGGGGCTTGAAACGGGATTCCGCGGCGACGGCGGTATTAAAAACGACGTCACGTTTATATAGCGCTGTCTTTGTCTTACACGTCATTTCATTGAAAATCATTTAAAACCAAGCCATTTTCCGATCGATTTCATTACTTTTTTCAGACATCTTGTTATTTCTATTAGTTCTTTGAAATAACATAACATTTTATTGATTTTTTAACAGTAGTCAAGTACCTAATTTGAACGGTCTTTACTGTGTTGTTGTGACTATAAAGTTTTCGCTACTTTAACCAATCGACTGCATCGTTGGTTCAGTGGGAGTAGTCTCAAGCGCGACTGCTGAACTTAAGGTCCTAGGTTCGGTTGGACCGGATGGAAAAACCTAACAACGCTTGGTCTCCCGGGTCGGACAAAGTGTTGTTAGGTTTTTCCATCCGGTTGATGGCAATAGGCGCGCCCGCTATTACATGGGAATTAAAAATAACTGGCGAAATGTAGATGTACTTACACCTCTGCCTAATAGGACAGTTAACAAAAAAATCTAATTAGTCCGTCAGATAGATTTTCAAAAAAAATTGAACTCATTTTTTTTTCACGTAAACAAACAATGAAGACGATACAGTGCTTTGAAAACTCGTGTGACGTCATATTCTAAGACATTAGTATGGCATTTTTTTTTTGATAAAACAAAAAATTCGTATCCAATATTTTTCGATTATCTAAGAGACGGACTAATTAGAATCACATTTTTTTTAGTCAGTTAACATGCCTATTGTTCGGGGATAACAGGCGTGGTGTTATGTAACTTATTGATATTCCAACATACGCAGCTCAATTAAGCGGTTGGTAATGATTTATTGACGTGCGTATTTTGACAAAATTACTAACAAGTAACCGTGTTTCAAAATTACTAATTTTTATCACAAAACTAACTGATTTACGTTAAGATGTCCGATTTGTTAACTGCATTATTGATAGTATTTCTGTTCATTGCAGAGAATTCACCAAGAAGGCGCAGGTAGAGATAGATTTTTTCCAAAAACAAAAAGACAAGGATCTCCACGAGTCACTCGTTAGCTTTATTACTCTGCAGGTGAAGGCGGCGAAAAAGGTTAGTTCACTTACAATACTATTGTCACGAGCTGGGTATGGGATAAATAAAAACGCTACCAATTAAACACACGAAAACCTTTATTACTCACAAAACACTTATACACAATCGCAAAACACTACTGAACACTTGATCGCACTAGATATATCTTTGAACCTTTCGTTGTCTCGCTTTAAAAGTAGACTGACTCGCTCCGACCTCTGTCTGTCCTTTATACCCAAACACACAAAAGAAGTTCGAGAAAATTCCCTATTATAAACTAAAAATGAATAAAGTCAAACAAAAAGAAAAATAACTAAAAAATGAACTTTAAGATAAAAGAACCAACAAGGCAGAAGTTACTTTACGCCCTCGGCATACGGTCGAAATTATAATGGCAATAATGCCGTCGACGCCGATCGCGCTGACCTTGTGAATGGAAGTAGGTACCTAAAAGAATGTACTCGGCTCTTTTAGGTACTTTACAGTTATTAGCGAGGTTTCTCGAAGATTCTAGATGACCTTCGTAACACTATGTAACTGCGAAAACTTACAGACGCCAGCACATCACGCTACTACAATCTGTCAAATTTCTTTAATAGATTCTCAACTTTATCGCCAAAGCATTAGGTTCAAGATCGATTAGAAAAATTTGACAGTATCGGGTGGCTTGATGTACTGTCTTACTTTAGTTTTTAAAAAGAATTTAACAGCCACAAAATAAAATAAATGCTCAGGAAAATAGCAGGTAGAAATATTTACTCAAAATTTATGAAACATCTGATTCTCTTGACGAAATTTTGAACTATGACCAGACAACTTAGAATAGAATTGTGCTTTATCAAATATCCAAATTTTGTTTTGCTTGGCAGAGTATTATTATTTTCTCCATTTTTTAATAAATATACCACATTACAAATACCAATTTCCCACTACCTTTTACTAATAAACCTGTTTGTTTGTCAGAACCTGCAAGCATGGACGCAGATCAAGGAATGCCTTCAGAACATGCCGTAAGCCCCACCGAGGAGTTTTTATACCAAATGTACCTACGTACTCTATGTAATGTTAGACTTTTCTATCTCACTTTATAAGTAGAACTTGTGTCGTTTCAAGACTGAGTAAGTATAACTATGTTAACAACCTATATTTGAATTTAGAATTACAGCCAAAGTCGGTTTATTCACACAAAAATCAAGTGCCTAAGTCCTGTTACGGCGACCTTACCCACAGAATCTAGGATTTGTTTTTACGTGTTAGGAAGGTACTGGCAGCTTTAATAAAGAAGGTAAAAAGTTATAAACTTACTCAGTTTTGGAACGACTTGTGTATGTTTTATCTCTTGATGATTATGTGGTTTATACTCATTTGTGAAAGAAAATCGATGTTTAAAATAAATCCTATAGTATTTTTTTTAACTATCTATCTTAGAATCGTGACTGCAATCATAATTATTATAATCAAACCACATAATTAATTCATAATTACATCGATTTTAATTTTAATATTGTAAATTGTATAGTTTTGTTTGAGATTTCAGTCATTTTTTTAAAATTGTACGATAATAAACCTGTTATATTCCAATTTAAATAATATTTTGAAAAATGTAAGGGTGTAACAAGACTCTTAACGAAGCCGTGAGACACTTACGGCCGAACACTGAAACGCTACTCAATTTTAGGTTGCTCTTAAATCTCGTTCTGTCTCTGTTACCTCAGCATAGAGCGACCGAGACAGCACTAGATTTGAGCGCTACTTATATTTGAGTGGCGTTTCAGTATTCGGCCGTTAGTCTTGTTCTCCCCATTATTGCGTTTTTTTTTTATTTTGGGCCATACTTAGGAACCTTCTAATTACGGATATATTGAAAGCCAAAGTTTAAAAAAAAAAGTACCATGTTTTTATTGTTATTAGCCCTGTGCTTTTCAATATATTCATCAGCAAAGCACAATATTTTGAGTGCGTTACATTGAAGCCTACCGTAAAGTAATTATTACCCCGAAAAAAGTCGTTTCCTAGCAATATTTGTTTGTGTGGAATAACTTAGTTTGATGTACATAACGCTTGGTTGACAGCTTCGTAAAGGGTCCGTTTACACCTTTTATAAATACATCGTACCCATTCCAAATATGTCAGTAAATATATAAGTGTGTTCATGTAAAAAAACTAAAATTATTATTTGTCAGTTCTATTGATCGCAATCATTGTTTGTTCACACCATTATTAATATATTATTATATAACACCTAAATGTTCAAATAAGGTTTATTAAGTTCTAGGGGCCAATGAGATTCGTGCAAGCGACAATGCATTTGAACTGAAAGACCCAACTTTTCCGAGACTGTCCGAACCAGCAATCCAAAGCAAAAAAAGTTGGTAACCCCTACATACGGTCGTTTTCTGAAAATCCATTAAAAATCAACCTCACCTTAAAAAAAATCTACTATTGGATTCTCAGCTCTCGGCCTTAAACAGAAAGTCAAAAATACAATGAGCGGCAAGAAAAACACCCTTGCGTGGTTGGGCACCACTTGCTTTTGAAGAACGGATCGGAACAGTTTCCAAAAACATTTTAATATGCCTTTTACTTAAGTGTTAGAAAAATATCTAGCTCTATGTAGTATGTACATAACCGTGCTAAGTAAAAAATATATTACAAATCCAGTTAAATTCCGTGCTATTTACCCACTGTTGTGTCTATATGAAACGACCCCAAAGATGAAGAATGAAGAGAAGACAAAATAAATATACCTAAAAATAAAATTATATATCGGGTATCTTGGTCAGGGCACCTAGTTACCTCGATTAATTATCTTAAGTCGTATTTCATAATTACTGTTATCAATTTCTATTTGACCCTTTTCACCGATAATGCATGTCCCAAATGCAACGAAATATCCCAATTAATGTTATTTTGGTATTATAAACCAAATGAAAAATCCACGAGATGTAAATAATCATAAATTCAAATTTAACATAAGTAACTCCTATTCTTCTGATTACCGAACCAAAGGTATGTTCTTAAAAATGTATATTGAAAAACTAAATAGTATCTGAAACATGTGTACAACAACAACAAGTAACTCTACCTACCATAGCTTTGCGATTTGATCTGACTGAAGAAAAAAATCAGTGTAATTTTATATTTACCTTATTATTTTATGACAATGTCACTGGCAAAAAATAATGTTTGCAAATTAGTTAGTAGATGGGCAGCTGAAACCCAGCTTCTAGCTAATAGGGTAGTTAACAAAAAAAAAACGAATTAGTCCGTCATACAGATTTCTTAAAAAATTGTACACATTTTTTTCTTTTTTCACGTAAACAAACAATGAAGATGATACAGTGCTTTGAAAACTCGTGTGTATTCTAAGACATTATGGATGTGTCTTGAGCAATAAAAATTTTACTCTGTTTAGTCCGTCAGTTAGATTATCGAAAAATATTGGATACGTGTTTTTTGTTTTATCAAATGAATAAAAATGTACGAAGATAAAACGTGTCAAAGATCATGAGTGGGGGCTTTTGACGTCACTACGTGGTAAAAAATGTAGTGAGATGTGACGTCACACGAGTTTTTGGATCACACTGTATCGTCTTATTTTTTGGTTTACGTGCAAAAAGAAAAAATATGTGTCCAATATTTTTTGGAAATCTGACGGACTAATTAATTTTTTTTTTCAACTACCCTTTTCTTACCGGTGAGTGACGTCACAACCCCCACTTAAATCTTTGACGCGTTTAATCTTCGTCAAATTTTCGACTAATTAGAATCATATTTTTTTAAGTTAATAAACTTTTCTATTGTAGGAAAAACTAACATTCTATAGTTTTCAAATTGTACTTTTTGACATTAAGTGGGAAACCTGCTATTGCAACTAAGGCAAATTTCACAACCGAGCCGTAGGCGAGCCGAGCACTACATTAATTAATGCCCATGCCCGTGTATTAAACGATTTTTTCAATACACTTCTGAAGGAATAACATAAAAGTATTTTCGTCATTATTATTACATGATACACGTGGGCATTTGTTACTAATAATAGTTTCCACACTGATATCAAAATGTAAGTACTATTTCGAAACACCAATGATTTCGAGGTTTGAGAAATAGCTAAAATTTAAAATACCTAGTCGCATGCGCACACAGAAAAACAGCTTGAAATGTCTTTGCAGGT
The DNA here is from genome assembly GCA_932274075.1 of Diarsia rubi. Taxonomy (NCBI): domain Eukaryota; kingdom Metazoa; phylum Arthropoda; class Insecta; order Lepidoptera; family Noctuidae; genus Diarsia; species Diarsia rubi. The sequence continues at coordinate 17,206,912 of OW026417.1, read as the reverse complement.
TAATCAGTTTTTAGGGTTCCGTAGTCAATATGGAACACTTATAGATTCCCCATGTCCGTCTGTCTGTCTGTCTATCCGTCCGTCCGCACTATATCTTAAAGACTCTTAGTACTAGAAAGCTGTAATTTGGCATGTATATACAAATGAGTTACGCCGACAAAATACTTAAGTAAAATATTTAATTTATTGTGTATCCAGTACACATTGAAGTGGGGATGTTGGATAGGATTTTTAAAAAATATTGCGAATTAAGGGATTTGTTTGTGGAATATCAATCAAGCTTCAAAGTGCAAATTACTGTTATACTCAAGTGTGCCAAGTGCCAACCTAAACCACTTATACAGGGTGTTTGGGCGTGTGAAAACATTCATGGTAGTAGCTTATATAACGAAAATAAAACGAAAACAGTCACAGCTAAGCAGGCTTCACAATTTTATGAGTAATAATCAGCCAACTTATTAAATGTACTTGAATAAAATATTTTCTATACATGGAGCGCATGGGAGCGCAGGTCTCAAAACTGCAAATGTAACTTTGTTTTATTTTTACAATAAAAATCATCATTCGGAGGCAGGTAGGCAAGGTGGTTAATCAGTTTCGTAAGTTTACACATATTTTGATGGGCAAGTACGGAACCCTACATTGTGCTTGGTCCGACATGCACTTGGCCGGTTGTGTGAATTAATAAATTTTTCTATCTCAAGCATTAATACTCTACTGTGATTGTGAAACGGAATCCTATAAAATTATTTATTCTTTATTGGTCCAATTTGGTAAACACACATCGTCGGTATTCACATTTCCGTATTGAAAGATTTCATAAAGTTTAAATGGCCAAATGTGAAGCAGATTTTGATGTAATTCATACCGTGTAGTGATTCTTATAAAAAGGACCTTTTCTTTTTCTTTTTTTTTTGGCGGATTAAAAATCATCAAATAACCCCTCCCGCTCTTGGGCATAGCGAAAGGGAGTGTCAGACTTCTACTGACTAAAAATCACCAGTGTTTCTTCTGAGCCCTATATGTCGAGGCCGCGGTAACCTAACTTGTGAACAACCCGCAGCCCCGACGGGTATAAAAAGGACCTCGTGGCTAAATAATAAGAGCGTATCGGGTCTATCTTCATGTTAAGCCGCGCTTGCGTTGGTTGGTCCGTGGATGGGTGAATACTCATTACATACAGAGTTACACACGTGCCACGAAAATCACGCTAAGCCGTTGGTCCCGACTGTCATTGTAGTTCATTGACAGCCAGCGAGCCGGATGTCTGGCAGTCTTACCAAAGGGGTATCGTATTGCCCGTCGGGGCTGCGGGATGTTGTAAGAGATACCGCGGCCTCGACATATAGGGCTAAGGAGGAACATGGGTGGTTTTTAGTCAGTAGAAGTCTGAAACTCCTTTTCGCTCTGCCCAAGAGCGGAAGGGGTTATTTGATGACCCCCCCCCCCCCCCCCCAAGGGGGGTATCGTATTACCCAGTACTAGCTAGTAGCTGGGTTGTTGATGTCGGATAGGCAGTCGCTCTATATAAAGTATGGTTGTCTAGTTGTTACCGCGTTTGGTTTACGAAATCAGACCTTTAAAGCAAAAAACATTGTACCATGTCATGTCTATTGTCTATTCTTAAACTAACTTTATTTATAAACTGCGTTACTATGTTTAATTTATGTTGATTGTATTTTGAAGTATCGATCAATAAGTTTTCAATAAACTTCAGCACATTTTATATCTATGTCTTTGATTGATTATTGTTTTATTTTTGTTATCTTATTTTTTTCTGAAATCCAGTAATAATGGATAGGACAACCTTATTATCTCTGATTGCAATCAGTTTTTGATAAAAAGGAAAAACAAATAACGTTACGTTTTTAACACCCCAAAAGCGTAACCTTAATTACATAATTTTCCGCATTGAACTAAAAAACTTACAAAGAATGCAAACAACACATGCATCAAAATTGTTTGTCGATGCAACACTAGAAATGATGATCTACAGTCATACATCATGCTGGGGCATTAAATTCTAATAAGTACCATATTAAAAACGAAAGTGTGTAAAATAACGACTAACACTCTGTTTGCTTAAGTAGTGACGTAACAAAAAAGTCCGAATCCACCAAGCGGAGAAATCCTCGCACACGTCCCGTCCTTCTTCTCACCTGAATTTTAAACCTAAAACAAATAAAGCATACAAATAGTGTTCCCCACAATGGAACGATAGACACAGATCCATTGGAAATGAACGAGACAATATTGACCTGTCATTGCAAACGTAATCATGTTCGACTCAACTGATTTAAATCTTCGTCTTTATGCGGCCGCCACACTGCTCCTCGCGCTCCCGCTAATTGCCGCGGTGTTGCCTGCGCTGCCCACACTGCTCTACTCGCGCAATTAATCGCGACGCTCCTACAAAAATAAAAACCGACAACATAGGGAGCTATGGGCAGGACAAGGAACATGACGAGTAAAGTGGCCACACTATGTCTCTGCCTCCTTTCCTCACTACTTCCCATCGTGTGTGGCGGCCGCATTACGATTACGACCAATTCGAAGCCAAAATAGATAGTAATTTATACTGATTGGAAAGGTATTAGTAACAGACCAGACCAAAGAGAGTAGGTAATAAACCAGGTCCTGTTAAAACTGTCGCCCTTCCTAAGCACTCGAACTAAACAACTTTCTAGTGCCCAAGGACAAAGAAAACAAACAATTTTATTTCCTTTTAACTACGATACAAGTTATAAACTGCAGTTCCCACGAAGCAAGACAAAGGAAGACCCTGATAAAACATGAATGTTATGCGGTAGTAATTTCTACTAAACTAGCTTTTGCCTATGGGTCAGCCTGCGTTGATGTTGCGTCCACGAGAACTTATTGTCTACGTCCTCAAGACTTACCCTTGCCGTAAAAAAAGCGTCGAATGTGACCTCGTCAAAAGTAATAAAAAAAAATTGATACACACGAATTGATAACCTCCTCCTTTTTGGAAGTCGGTTAAAAATAGGTTATGACAAAACGACAAGGGAGAACGCCGTCAGGCTCGGTGGAGTGACAGTTTTCGCAGCGTCTAGTAGGTAGTAACCGGATGAGAGCTGATAATCGAGTTAAGTGGCGTGTGATTGAGGTGACCTACGTTTAGCAGTGGACTAGGCAGGCTGATGATGATGATGCCAAAAGGGCTTCAGCATTAAACTGAGATCATCAGATGGCTGAACTATCTGTCGACACTACTCTGTGTCCAAAATTCCTCAGAAATCCCTTCAGCTAAAATGTTACAGACGGACAGAGTTACTTTAGCATTTAATGTATTATTAGTAAGGCACCACATGGTACGACATGGTCTGTGAGTTCACACGTACCTAGATAATTACCGGCCAGCGATGGTTAGTTTATTGATTTATTGATTGCATGGGCTCGTAACATTTTATGTGTTTGAAGTATCGTTTAGAACATTCTCATAGGTCTTTTAAAGAGAAAAACTGAAGGTATTGTCTAAAGGGTGGACAGACATCGACATTCGCTATGTGTCTAAAATGTCATCGTATGACACGAAAGTATGGAACTCTGTCTGCCAGAGTCCAGCAAGTAGACGGGTTATTCTCTTAAAAACCCGTCTACTTGCTGGACTCTGGCAGAGAGACTTGATGTGTCTCTACTCCTTTCCTCTGAAAGGATTAGAGACACACTAACAAAGTTTACCGAAGTAAACCATACCAGTTTTGTAATTTAAATAAATTTTATCACAAGTCTCGATTTTCCTTAAACGTCAGCCATGCAAGACATAGGCAGGTACATACCTAGACATGCGATATTAACTGCAGTGCACGGTCAAGGATTCTGTGACGAAGGTTATATAGGTATTGAATAGCAATTATTGACGCGCTTTGTTCCTTACCCGATCCCTGAGACCTGCAGGGCTATTGGGTATCTTTTAAATGACAGTGTCTAACCTACAGTGCCTTTCAATTACTGTCAAATGGTTCCATTTTGTACTAAACCATAACCAATTTGACAGTTAATCCATAGACAATATGATAGCCACTGTGATTTAAAAGATACGCAATAGCCCTACTGGTGCTTCAATGATCTGCAGGGCTATTGCGTATCTTTTAAATGACAGTGGCTATCATTATTGTCTATCGATTAATTGTCAAATTGGTTATGGTTTAGTACAAAATGGAACCATTTGACAGTAATTGATAGGCACTATAGGTTAGCCACTGTCATGTAAAAGATACGCAATAGCCCTGCTGAGTGAAATTGTAGTTATCAGCGATAACGATGAAGGAAAATTCTTTAATCCTCTTGAAATTCGTTTTAGAAAGACGAAATTCAATGAAAGTGACTAGGTACACTTTTGTCTATGTCCCTCTTTTTTTTGGGCTGTGGGAATCATCAAATAACCCCATCCGCTCTTGGGCAGATCGAAAGGGTGTGTCAGACTTCTACTGACTAAAAACCACCCATGTTCCGTCTTAGCCCTTTATGTTGAGGCCGCGGTATCTCTTGCGAATAACCTGCAGCCCCGACGGGCGTCGGCCCTTTGCGCCGTCGACACGGCCTGTCGTCGTCATAAGACGGACGGACGGCGAGCTAGCCCATTACTCACCGTTCACAGGCCTGCATCTACGGTGACCGGAAGCCGTCACGTGGCCCCCGACGCCCGGAACGTCTCCCGTGGCGGCTGGGACGAGAGGATCTCTCCCTCTCATGTTGCGCCACCTCCTTCGTTAGCATCACTGCTTCGCAGAAGGAGGCGACGGCGCGCGGCGTCCCATTCCATTTCGCTCCGGACCGTGGCTTGCACCAGGGCCGGACGCGAGAGGTCGCCGCCGCCGATTTGTCTATGTACCTTTAAATTCATTAACATCATTTTCTTGAGATCCCATAACGGAAACAGTTTCTACAGTTGCTAACAGCAACGTCTGAGATAGGTAGTCGAGTCATGATGATATTAATATCATCATGACTCGACTACCTATCTCGTAATATTATCAAGATTTCCACAAGTAGGTAGATCACTATATCAACATCTACTGCCAATATTAAAGGTTATATAATAATATAGATAAATTTACCTATAACTCCTTGACACACATTGGGATCAAAATGTCTACTTACAAGTAACAAAATAACTGGCTGTTGTCTACTTATCAATTCGATAATAATTTCAAGGATTTGCTAAAGATAACCATGGCCCCTATTATATTATATTATCATTACATATAAAAATATACTAAGTAGGTACCTACTTAGTATATTTTTATTTATTTACACACGGAGAGACATATAAGGTGAGAAGATGTCGTTGGACGATATTGTTACGAGTATCTATTGTGAAACTTGAAGATATCACGGGGAGTGTAAAGAACATTGTTCTCTTGCGAAAGGTAGATGTACGCAAACAGCTGCAAGAACTTTGTTGCTGCATAATTTGATATTTTAGGTTCACCATGTTGAATTTAAATCTGCGTGGGATGATTTTGAACCGATTCAATGCACCTGCAGCCAAACAGCCTGTTTAAGTAAATGTAAACCACGTAAATATATTCATAACGGGGATCCCTTTTCAGTAGTTTAAAATGCAAGGCTGATAGACGGAATTTAACCACATTAAACCCGTCTGCCTTAATAGTAAGAGAGAGTGAACAGGGAGTTTCTGGGCACGCTTGTTCTATCATAGACCATCGTTTTCTGGCGGGCGTGAGCAGGCCCATTTGGCAATAAAAAAGTTCACCCCTTTAGAAAGTTGTAAGTAACCCAAACAGCACTGGAGAGAGCTATGCTTGAAGCTTCCCTTCTAATGTGACGGAATCAGAAATGAAAAGATAGGAGAAGATCCAAGGCAGCACGAAAAATGTCAGTGGGCAGTGCACTTGCTTGCAGAAAGATTTTCCGATGGAGTCGAAAGGTTGGGTTGCCCGGTTGGAGTGCCGATGAACTTGTAAAGGCAACGGGATTCGTCATCTTGCGGCTAAACAATTATGATGAGGATGACGATACATTTTTTTGCAGTTATGAGCACCTTTTTCTAAATTCGACCAACATAGCTTTGATTTGTCGTTTCATATTATTATATTCAAATTGCTAATTAGCTAACAAAGCAAGGAAATTGGCGCGCAAGTGTGTGCTAGCAAGATAGTTACTCTTATTTATTATAACTATACAAAATGTCTCTACTGCTGCAATTCATGCCCACACAATTCAAGGAATGTCCGATCGGGGTTTGCAACTAATTTCAAAACGGCACCGACCTAAAGCTATGCTGTGAGAATTTATCTATTAATAGGGACCAGACTCCGGTAGAAATACCTATGTTCGGTCTCATTTTGCATCGCTTTTCATTCTATTACTGTCAGCTCTTGAGATGCTTGAAATATTTCTCTGCATCTATCTAGCGAATTTCACCAGTGTAGTGTTAAGTGTAGGAACCTAACTGCTCCTGAACGTAGATTAGAAGCCTTCAATTTAAAAGGTGAAATTCACCCTAAGTCAAAAAGTAATGAACTCGGATCCCTTGTAACTTAGATGATAGCAAGTCACCTTGACCAAAATATTTAATAATTATGTAGGCAGGTACTTATTTCACAATTGCTTACAAAAAATATAGGAACAATAATAATGTGTCGTAGTGCCTTCCTAACCTAATCCCTTGGGCATTGCTAGATTGTGGTAAGCTCTACATTGTAAGATAGATGGTATACTAGTACAATAAACCTTATAGCCTAAAATGGTGATCCGTACATCAAACGAGACCAATTGCGTAGTTATAAACCCAAAAAAAAAAGTATCACATCAGCTGACGCAGTTGTCTGCGTCAGCCGATGCGATATTTTTTATGGGCAGTCCCATTTTTTTTAACCTTTATTTCTTAGGGAGAGTTGAGTTTCTCGGTGGTCAGAACCGCTTATTTGTGTTGTCATGTGTGAAAACAATAAAAACTTATTTTTTCTTCGTATTCTGTTACACCCTGTATATACTTATAGAAGCGGCTGCGGTTTCCGCCTACTCCCCATGGGGAAAGGTGTGAGTTTATGTATGTATATACCCTGCATATGCATGTACAATTAAAGATGGTTTCATTACGCATCTCGTGTCTATGACTAAGAAGATAAACTACATACCTACCTAGATAGTATCTAACCTCATGAGACGAGATTAACCTACTACTGCTACATACTTGTATAAATATGAGATTAAATAAGCCTACTAACAGCTCCATAGCAGTACATTGTTATCCAAGGGGTGAAAGTTACATAATGAGCCATAATATAATTATATTCTTAAGTTAACTTTACTTATTTTATTTTTATCTTAAATCGCTCTGTAATTTAGTGGTTGGTGAGTATGGTGACCCATCCACGGACCAACCTTGTTAAGAGTGGCTTTAAGCCTTGAAAATCGCACCGCGTAGCAGTAATTTGTTACCACGAGCTCCTCTAGCTCAGCACTCACAAGGTGTGTACAGCCATTTTATTTCAGCCACTAGGAGGAACCTACTTACCTATATTATTATGAAATTTTATAGCAAATACAAAGAGCCTTTAATTCAAGAACTTTATGAGATGTTGTCGGCGTCGAAATTAGACCAACGGCTCTTATCGGGCGATGACCCCGCGAACTGACTTCCAGTTCAGATAAGTTAAGAGATCTATACTTTACCAACTGTAAGAAGGTCAGTAAACAGCTTTGTGTCATGAAATAATCAACGCTTTTGTTTTTGGGAAGTGATCTTATATGTACTTACATCTAGTTTGATTCGGATCGTGTTAGAATCGATCAACATAGAGAATAAAATGTAGGAAATTCGCTGACGTGAACACTGCACAGTATTTTTCTCTATAGGGTCTACCATAACTTTATTATTCCTAAATTCATACTTATTCATAATCTTACCCTGATTCTCCCCTGGGAAAACTATCGCAAGGCGTATTTCAATAAAAATGCGAAAAGATGACACGGAATACTGCTATTTTTCCATTACCTTTTCTAAATATTAGTTAAGTTCTGGAGCATAACAAGAATTTATGGAGAAGTCACCTTTTACGAAGACATAAAATCTTTAGTGGTGCCTGCAGTGCTATTTAGCGAACGAATCTACGGGTATTTTTATTTAAAAAAGAATAAGAAAATAAATAGGAGCCGGTGAAACAGGGCACTGGTTCTTATACAGCAAGAGACAATGACAGTGGTGTCTAGGGTTTTAGAAAACAATAATGGAAAAATAGGAAACAAAACGCTTCGAAAACTGTGGGTTACAGGGAGGCAGAAACCCGCAAGTATGTTACCCTGGGGAACCCCAAGAGCAGAAACACTTGTTTAATAAAAACTTTTTTCGGTGAAGGACAAACCAGCATACATACGAGATAACTCCCGACGGCATTTTAAGCCAAGTCAGAGTCACATGGAGCAGCATAAAAACTCTGCCACCAGGTTGGGTACCACACAATAAAGAAGAAGACCCAGGATCTATCGTGCTAACCAAATTCTGTTGATGAAATGGTTAGCTTAGGAGAAATCAGCTGAATTCGGTAGGACCGGAAGCTGACCCCAGGCTACTTACTATTCAGTGAAAAATTAGGCTGGTGAAGATGAGTAGAGGGAAGACAGCTTTTTTAAATAAAAACTTTTATTTTATGGTTTCATATGAAAGTTGACCACGTCTGCCTGCATCAATTATTCGTGAGGCTACGGCCACATAGAATCGATAGTCAAATGGGTCACTGTCATAAACACAGTCGTTTCTTACGGTCCATTACTCACGTGTCCATTATATCGTTACTACACAAATACTTTCAATAAAAACATAATATATTCTTAGTACACACTAGGAATACACGCGAAAAAGTTAAATACAGAACAATTATAGCACAAAACGCCCGTGAATATTTTGAATTTGGAATAAGAAAAAACAGCCAAATTCCGCTTTTCAGCACACTTGGCCCGTATCTCATTGAAAAAATGAAGCACCAGCAAGTCAGTGTAGATTACTGGGCCATGATAAAGTCCATGCTCATGTATGGGGTCCTAACTGTGCTTGGGTGGATAATGCTGAGACTGTTCAATGCTGTGTTCTCGTTGCCAAGAAGGTTGAGGACGCAGCAGGAGAATATTCAAGCTACCTTGGAGGAGTTTCAGGTATGAAAGCTTGAAATGGTATCACAGTGAAGTAAATTGGCCAAAGAGTCTGGCTTTTCGATAAAATACTTTCTCGTAGCGCTCTGCTGAAACAGTTTAATTTTCTTTTAGAAAAGGCCTCTCTTTATCCTCAGCACTGACTGATGCACTCTTATCTCTTTGCCAACTTTTTCCAAGAATATATTTTTGAACATAACTCTTGGGAGTGTTCTTTTTCCTTATTGTCTCTACCAACGAGTAAGTTGCCGAAGCTTAAGATTTTCTTTGAGTTTTCTCGAACGATTTATTTTCATGACTGAATAAGTTTTTCGGTGGTCAATACATTATCGACTTGTCCATCGTCAGTATCACACAATGTAACATTGTCTGTCTGTACCCTCTAGTTACTAGGACCTTTAGACCATATCACTACTAATAGGGCTACATTCAACGCAGTTCTAAACTTGAAGTGAGTTTTTTGGAGTTGCTTGGCTGTTTTTCTTCAAAGAGATCTACGCTTTGGAATGGGGTACTTTCACAGTTCTATGCCTTGTGACTGGCACTTAAGCTACATTTCATGGTTGTATTTGTTTCGACAATTCCAAAGTGCGTTTTACTGGCATAATTGAAATAAATGCTTTGTTTTTGATCTTATAACAATAATTGCCTATGTTTATTTAGTTACAGCCTTATCTCTATCGTTATTAAACAAACTTCCTAACTGTATTACTTAATTACACAATAGTATTTATTTCCCTCTCCTAATATTTGTCCTTATAAGTATTATCACTGTTATAGTCAACATTCAGTGAAACAAATACTGATAAAAGTAATTATTTTACTTGAAATCTATTGCTTGTAATTTCCTTCACCCGTGGGTTTCCCAGCTGTAAGGCTTGTTTAATTAAATATAGTGTTATTGATTCAATTTCTACGATGGATTTATTTGTGATTCCGATTGCTATGTTCAATCAGGCCGGTTTGTTTATTTAGATTATAAAATATTCAGGTGGTAACTCGTGTTTGGGTTTACGTACATTATTTGGTTGCTAAGGGGCAAAAGGATAATTAATTAATTAGTTTAGAAATCATGAAAGAAGAACTATTTGTTAAAGGTAAATATCAAGAGATGGACGGTTTTGAGTGCAGTAGTCTGTTTATTTTTATTTCTTAAAAATGCCATCTACTGCTGTTTTTGCTTGATGGTATTTTCAAACAAGTTCGACCCAGTACATGGCCACGCCAATTTAAGCTCCCGTGGCGTTTATAAGGTCCATAATGTCGTAGTGTTATTATACAGGCACTTCTGTTTATCAGTTCATGCCAATCCATTACTTTGATCATAATCATGTGGACCCTGTGGTGGTTCTCTGAACTATTTTATTTGATCTGAAACTTATGAAGTAATAACCATTTCTGACAATCCACAGAGGCGGTACCCAGACCTAAATGTAACAGAAGATGACATAAAAAATGCTGAAAAAGAACTTGAAGAATGGAACAAAGAAATGGATGAAAAGCTTAATAAGAAGGACGATGAACATCTTGATAAAAAAGATGATGTAGAACTGAATAAAAATGATGATGAAGAACTGAATAAAAATGATGATGAAAATCATAATAAGAAGGATATAGAAGAAACAATGAATGAAAACAAGACAGTGACTGAAAAAATATCGGAAACAACACCTGCTATTGAAGACAAGAAAACTATTTAATATGGCAATATAAACTGAGGAGGTACACCTACGTTTTCTTTTCAGGGTTATGTTAAATCAATATTTTACGATGCCTTATTTTGTAGTGAATTTAAAATAGATGGAAGTCAATATTTATATATAATTATATTGTGTTCAGTTAGTAGAGAAAGCTTCTGTGTCTTGTCGCAAGCATTGTTATTGGGAAACCCCGAATGTCCGCTTTGACTAAATGAACGCCTAAATATCAATCCGTAAATGAACGCTTAAATATCAGAGCCATGTTGGAATTTCAAGTCTCGGCCTTTGAATTTTATTTATGACTTCATCTAGTTCACCTGTCAAAACTTGCATAACGATATTTTCTATTACAAAAAGGAGTCTAATGTTTTGTTTTATTTATTCAAGTAACATACATATTTGTAACCTGGGTCCCATCTAGGTATTATAAAGGAAAGGGACAACTATGCAAAAACGGTAACTTCGTAATCAGTTCATCATTAAAAGCCTCCCATAAAAGAATATTTCATCGGTGATATACAAAAAACAGCTGGTTTATTTTCAATTAAGTACCTACTTACTGAATTGTTTTTCTTTTACTTGCTTACTAAATTCCTACTTGGCAAACGTTTTTCGTCGATGTCCCTTCCAATTAATGAACAATTACCTAGATGTTTTGATTACAGATTAGAGAAAACCAACCGCGACTTTCCTTTTCATTATTCGACTGCTCAATAGAAGTGTGCGTAAAAAAGTAATAAAACTGTAATCATGCAGGTAAATGTCATCACCATTTTCTTATCAGCACATAAACCATAAAAACATAGGCACTTGCTGACTCCAACCATCAATGACTAAAATTGAGCGACAGATGTGTGTGAAACACATTCATTTATCAGACTGAGTGAATCATGATCACTGACAGAAGTTTATGTTACGCAACTAATTGCTTAAGAATTTACACACGCGAAAAGACGCTAGGTGACTTGGTTAGTAGGTAGGTACCTACATGTTATACTCGCGGAGGTCAGACAGAACTTCGCTCCAAACTACTGTTTTTCGAATGGAATGGAAGTCCACAGAAGAAGAAGATGATGAGTTCTTTGAAGAGTTAGCACAATCAGCCGTAGGTATAATGGTGTAAATTTTTAAAGCCCTTCGATATTTCTAAAGAATTCAGAACACTCAGATAAATGACAGCTTTCATTGCTGATGCGCGCTGGAAGACTAGCCTTCTCTTTAGGATAGTTAGTTGGGTAGGACATATTTCATGAAGCTCTGCGTCTATCTAGGACTAAAATCACGACTGTCAGTCGAGGCTTCGAGCCCAAGTCAGGTGCTTGAGTAGGGTTAAGCAGGAAGGAAACTAACCTTAGCTAAATGAACAAAATGCACCTACAGCGTTTAAAAAATATTTATCCGCCATTTTCCATTTACAACAAACCTACAGAAAAGGTAGGTATATGGATACCATATCCAAATACCTACCTTTTGGGGGGGGGGGATCATCAAATAAAGCCAGAGTGTCAGACTTCTACTGACTAAAAACCGCTTAATATTATGTTCCTTCTTGACCCTTTGTGTCGAGGCTCTTTCGAACAACCCGCAGCCCCGACGGCATACATAGTTTCCTACTGTATTAACCTTTGTATTTATGTTAACACAACACAATCTCCAAATTAATTACTTCGGGAGTCAGTCATGTACGCAGTTAGCTGCAGATTTGCATTCAGATTAAGGTTCACGGTTGGATTCACTCAGCGGTTCACAGTCCACCGGGCTTGATGGATGCATGGGGAAACATGTGCAGTTCATAATAGGTGGTGACGGTCAGGCCAGTCTATAATCAAGCAGTAAACTTACTTTAAAATACTAAAGTATTTGTTAAACAATAATAATGTAGTTTATTTGAACAAATGAATCCAAGGAGAATCATTGATCATCATAATCAGTTATTTCTTATATAAGTCAAAGTTCCAAACGAATTTACAGTTTGCAACCCTCCACAGGCTTTCGGAGTGTAGCGGCTCCGCTATGTTCAAGACATTTTAATTTTTTTTTTAGAAACAGACCGTACTGCGATTGCACTCCCGCTTTGTTCCTCGTTCTAACCCGCGTAGTTCCCGTTCCCGTGGGAATACAGGGATAAAAAGTAGCATGAATAGTATGTTACTCATCGTGAACGTAGCTTTCCAAAGGTGAGATAATTTGTAGTTGTGGCTGTAGTTTTTGAGTTTATTCATTACAAACATACATACATACACACTAAAATACAAATCTTTCCTCTTTATAATATCAGTGTAGATATAGATTTGTTTTGAGTTCACGATATTTCGGCGCTGTTTCAAGCACCATGAACCATTGGTGATTTATGTCAGTTTAAAAACTTTATGTTGCATGCAGTGCCAATGCTAAACCAGCGGTCAACACAAGATGTCGCCTTAGTATGGCTCTAGATTAAATAAACACACATGTTTAACTGTTTATTTTTCAATGTCAGCTGTAGGACAGTTCCTACCAGTCTTAAAAAAGAGAACCGTCTCCTTACTCATCGCTGCGAGCAAGTAGCAACAAGTTTGTCTCACTAACTTGCAGCTTCTAATGGCCGCATATTATCGAGATGAATCACTGATTACTGCTGTTTTTTTGGTGGTCATTTTTATGGTGATGTAGATTTTTAATACTTTTAAGCGTTATAATAAACTAATAGCAGTTGAATCAGACTGCCTGATTGGTCTAGTGGTCGAAATTATGACATAACCGGGTCGAGCAAAGTGTTAATAGGTCTTCCATCAGGAATTCCTCAGTAGCTGCCACGGAGTTTGGATTTGAGCTCGGATGAAAGCAATAGGCTCGCCCCCTATTACATAGGATGATGATACATAATTGGTGAAATGTGGGTGTACCAATTTCACAAATTATTATTTCACTCTACCTAACCATTCGGGGATTCAAGGCGTAATGTTAAGGTATGCTATGCCGATATTGTGTTACCGATTTCAATGGTGGTCGCATGATTATTCATGCATAGAACCAGCTGATCATGAACTTTATAGTTGTTCAGCTGGTTCGATGGACTACCGTCTTAATCACATCATTGTATCCTGAACTCTGCCCTCACCTCTCTAGTACACGCTGTATAGTTTAAAAAATCATCCTGGCATTTGTAGGAAAAATAGGTCCAAAAAAATCAACCCTAGGTTCTATTTTTAAACTCCCTCAGCTGGCCGCGCAATCAATACTCGACTGGAACACTCACTAGATTACAATAGAGTAGACTCGTTCAGGCGTTCACCCCATCAAATTGAAGTTCAAGAGCCCGACGCTAGATGGCACTGAACTAAAAAAAACGAAAGCTCGCGAAACCGGCCCCCCGAGGCGTGGTTCGAAGAGCTTTCACCCTAGCTAAAACTTTATTGATCGTGGGTTAGAGTACCAATGCAACAGTAAATATAGAACCGTATTCGGCGTGTTTATTGTTATCATTTGAGTCGTCGATATGAGGAACATGTCCTCGATGTATAGATAAGTTATCAAGAGCCGGTGGAGTAGTAAACAGTGGGTGTTAATCAGTCTGTTGCATGGTGCTCGCTCCGCCAGGCGCGTCGATTGCTCAATTAACTATAGTGTGATTAGTGATGTGTTGTAACTGAGGTGGTGACCAGGTGATCATCATGACCAGGTCCAGTTACCGGCCCTTGGTGCCCAGGTCTTCCAACACCTCATTGGATATCAGAGAAAATGGGTAAGTTTTATTTTGTATTTATTTTTCTTTATCTGATTTATTTATTTTTGGTCTGTTTTATTTAAAAAGAAAAAAATATTATTAAAGTATTAATGTTTATGTATGTATTTCGAATCGATTTTAATTAATTAGGTTGGTATTTAATTCATTGTTCCACGTTTAAAGATAACATATAGTCCTATACAGTGCAGTGTCAGTTTGCATACAGTGTGTATTCAAATTATTATGGTAGAGACATTTCAACAAGTTCCATATCAGGTTTTGCAGGGCCTGACTTCTCATTGTTCAGGAATGTGTCTGCCTTTTTACGACAATAATTTAGGCACCAACTCTTAATAACGTCCGCCCACTCGGCAACTTGAGAACGAAATTTTAAACTGAACATCATCATTATATTTGCAGGTACCGATAACTGTACATAATTTCTTTAATAGGCATGCAATGCTAGGCAATTTAAAATATTTTCGTGAGGAATAGTCTTCGCTTCTCAATTGCGTTTTTGTGCTGTCCTGAAGTCGGTAAACTAATTACCATGCCTACCGGGTCCCGACCTTACTGTGGAAATCAGCGGTTTACTTTTATTTTGTTTATGGTAGAGCAACCAAAATACGAATTATGAGGACCTTTGTGGGCTCCGTGTAGAACAAAAAATAACACCTGACCAACCACTTCTCCAAAAGAGAATTTTGGAAATCTGGGTAAACAAAGCTAGAGAAACCCAAAAGGATAGCACAATCTGCCTATAACTTTCCCACAGTTGGGACACGGCCCCAGAACATAAATTGTGCTAAAAATAAGGAATACCTATCTTTAAAATATATATTAAGTATTTACCTAGTCTTCTATTATTCGTCATCACTATGAATACTGAAATGGAAGATTGTTCTACGTACAGATTCTTACTTATCTAAGAAATCGATATGACGCAACTAATAAATAAGGAAACTTTATAATATATTTATTTCCTTACATTACTCACAAATAGTTAACAGGTAGGCACTTTTATCTATACGGAAAATAACATATCTACTGGTTCTTCAGTCATTTGTTTTTTTGATTCTGTAATATGCGTGGTACATCTTATCATTTCTGTTTACAAATCCAGGGCTACACCTTTAGATAAATATATTATTTTTGCGTTACACCTTCATCGTATATCTATTTCTTTGTTATATTCTAACAAAAGAAATACTTACACTTACTATAGCAAAGGAATGTTACACCTAAGCAATGAAATTCAATATTTTTCTTTTGAAGTATTGTCCCGTGTTATATGGCACGGTACCATTCACTCGATTTACGTTAATATTATCCCTAGTACCTATATCAACCTAAATGTTCCCACTGCTGGAACACAGACCTCAGATCTTTGTTAGGGAATGTGCTATAATCCGCTACGCGGGCCCAGTGCGGGTTGGTAGATGTCACATCTCTTCGAAATGATTTAGGAAATGCCGGTTTCCTCCTGATGTTTTCCTTCATCGTTTTGAGAACTGAGTGGTGATGAAATAAATTACACAAAGTAATGCTGTTCGTAAGGCCGCCACCACTTGGCCACCGCATCATCAATAATCCAAAAGTACTTATATCCAAACTCTATTTTGAGTATCCTGCTTTCCAAAGAGATGTCAACAACATCCCTGCCGACGCCTGTCAGGGCTGCGGGATGTTCGAAAGAGAATACAAAGGGCTAAGAAAGAAGGAGCATGGGTGGTTTTTAGTCAGTAGAAGTCTGACACTCCCTTCCGCTCCGCCCAAAGCGGGAGGAGTCATTTGATGAAGTCCCACACACCAAAAAAAAGGATCCTGGTCTCTGAAGTCAGTTGCTTGAGGTTGAAGATCATTATCACCCTGCCCAAATGCAACAACTATTGCAGTCCCAAGCCATATTCCCAAAGCCCAACTAAACAAAACTAAGATGGGAACATTCCTAATCCTTATTGACTTGTCGACACAGAAGAAAATAAACCATGAGTACTTTCCTTTACGTCACTTTTATTAGATTCGTCCTATTCGTATTTAAATGAGGGACGACTTGTTTGCCCTGTCATTCGGGGAAAATGTTTGTGACCTTCAAGAAGTCTTAAGGTTACTTGGCAAAGGAGCAGAAAACTTAATGTTGGATATAAAGCTGGTATGGCAAGAGACCAAAATAGCTTCGAACGACGAAAGTTTAGGGGAAACGAATTGGCAAAGTTTGTATCATCGTATGAAAGGTGACAAGGTAGAATAAATAGGCTTCATAAACCATTAGTTACAGCATCAAGAGCTCAATTCAATCAAAAATCGTCACGCATATCATCGTCTCACGTCACAAAGTTCACAAACAAGAAATCTTATTTGAATTATTCAGAAAGCGTCTATCATACAAAATGAGAAAAACAAGCGCTACTACCTTGAAACGTCTTGGACCGTCTGCGTTTCCATTCAATACAAAATTCTCATTGACTAAATGCCACGATTCATAGGTCATATTTGAAAAGTAACAAATGACGCACGACAAAGAAGGAATAGACAAAAGGCGGTTGTTTAATGAGACGAGAGTGACGTCATAGATATTAAAACGTTAATAAACTATTAAGTATAGAATAATGTACGAGTACCTAGGTATAAAACCTGGTAGATCTTGTCACGATGTGTTTACTGGTAACTTGGTGTGTGAGTAATGCCTGTTTGATAGGTGATGGCGGTCGTCGAACAAAATCAAAGTGCAGTCACATCAAGCATACACTTCGAGTCGTGAGCATGAAGGTTTTTGTTTTGTTCTGTGTGTCCTCGGTATCATCATTCTTCTGCTCTGATCCCAATGTATTTAGAGCCCGGCTCTGTGTTCCTCTGGTACCGAAGTAAACTCGTCAATTTGACACCTAACTCAAAATTGCTTATCTGCAAATTCCGGAAGAAATAGGACATGAACATAAAAGCGATAGGACGCGTCCATTAGATATTATAAATTAATGCAACAGATTTTTTGGAGAATAAGAAAATCCATGCATAATCATATTAATTTAAGTAATGAGACTTTTAATAATAATAAAAAACTTGAACTCGGACCTTGATCCATATGATGTTAGTAATACTTACACACTCCTTATAAACTATGCTATCAACAAATGGATTACAAGATGTTAATAATTCATTGCTTAGAAGTCTTGTTCAATGCGTTTCAGAACAATTTGAACAATTAAGTACCTGAGTCATAATGAAAATTATTGCGTAAGTACCTATATACCTGTGACTGCGTATATTGCGAACCTGCGTAAATAATGTAAACATAAAAAAAAAACATTTAATTTGCCTTTGTTGAGCCTAATCAGTCACACCTTTTAATTGATCATTGATAAGCTTTGATTAGATAAGAAACCCTCAACAATATTTTAGCAATCAATTGTCACTAGGGATTAAAAATCACGATTATTGACCAAATAAAAATCTACAGACAATAAGCCTGCATTCATGAACTTCGTTACAAAACATAGCTTGGAACATATTTTTAATATATTATACACTAAACTTAACTTGTTCACTACGTAACCACTTGTCCTCGGGGACGAGGGGTACAGGTTTGTCAGAAGCTTGGAAAGGCACGTTCTAGCATACTAAATGGTGTTTCCAGCGTAATTCCTTGAGGAAATTAACAATAGATAGAAGAGTACCTGAATTTTTCCAAAAAATATAATATTATCTTAAAATAAATAGTAAGTCTACATACAATTGCTTTAGGCGTCTAATAAACGCCCAAACTGCATGTCGCAAACTTGCAGTTATGGTGAAATAAAGATAACACCCAATTTTTGGGTGTGGGAAATCATCAAATGGCTCCTCCGCTCCCGCCTGAGCAGAGCGGTAGGGAGTGTCAGACTTCTACTAAATAAAAACTACCCATGTTCCCTCTAAGCCCTTAAAGCCGAGACCGCGGTATCTCTTTCAAACAACCCGCAGCTCCGACGGTACCCTGAAAACATAATTATTACTGCTTTTTAAACAAACCTTCATAGAAGAATCTATACCCTAATTTTATTTAAGTCAGGACACCAGTATCAGTTTCCCAGCATCTGCCAGCATGGTCAATTACGCCATGGCTAGCAATGGCCCATCATTGATTAGCAGCCGTTCACACGGTGGTGCCAACCAACACTACCAACACGTGACGGTAACAATTGGCCATGACTTGATTTTTTTTATATTTTTTTTACAAAATATAGACCATTTCAAGGAACTAATTTGCTTATTTTATTTTTTTAGGGGTTGTACATTTTTTTAGGATTTTTTAAATTCGAGGTGCTCTCAATATCACTATGAGGCTGTATGTAGTGCGGTGTTGTGCCACAGACAAATTAAAAAAGAATACAATGTCAATCTAAATCCAGTGACATATCCTTGACAGTTGAGATTGATACAGTGATTCAAGAGGAAGGTTTTTAAGTATAATACATGCATAATATAGTAGAGAAAAACACCTGTGCGAAGCCGGGGCGGGTCGCTAGTATATAATAAGTTCATTGATGACAAGAGATAAACCAATCTTATATAAATCAAAACAATGATATAGAATACTTACATTAGAGCCTTTGCTCCTCGTATTTCCGCTATATTGTGTTGAGTGGACAACATCATATACTCAACAATCATAGCATTATTGACCGTAGGTATGTTACGGGAATCCGCCTTAGTATAATTTAAAGAAGCCATTACAACAATTCACAATATTTCACAAAAACAAACTTCAACAAAGCTGGCTAAACTTATCTTACAAAATGTTGACATTGACAGCCTCGCAACCGAATGTTTTTTTTTTCAAGAATGATAGAATGACAAAGGAATGTTCTATTATGCCTAATGTTATATTGTTGGAGGGTCTGAAAGGTCAAATGAAAGTCATTCGTTAAAACACCTATAACTTTTGAAATAGTATGTATTTTTCAAATCTGGTAACAGGCATGAATTCACCTAAGCTAACCCTCGAAATGGTTTTAAGACAGCGCTTGAAAAAAAAAATTAGGCATGCCCAATTAGCAGGCGTTTAGATTACAAGCAACTTAATTAGTCTGTCTATCGATAGTAATTGATAGAAAACAATGTGTGGGAGATTGTTTTATTTATAGTTGGTTAGTATGGGTCGATCATGTTTTCTCTAACTTAGCAACTGTTTGAAAAATCGTAATGCTTAAAGACTGTTAGCTTGTGGCGACAGCGACATCTATCGCAACACATACGACCTAATTGGCTAATCCTGCATCGCGCTATTAAAGTTGTCCGCGACAGTAGCATAATAAGTAAATAAAATCCCGACTTACATTATGTCGGGCAGTTAGCCCTCCAGACACAACACCCGTTTGGTCGGAGGATTCTCCCTTTTCTATGGGGGATGAGAAACTTTACACCCTATTCCTCATACCCCCCAAAATGGTAACCCCGAGCACGAACGTCAGCGCAGACTTCGTGCAGCTACTTCACATATCATCACTTTCCCAAGCCTTCGAGCAGCGAGTCATACCGCCAGCCAGCAACCACGGCTTCATCTGGTATCCTGACCACCAGCATGCAGCGGAAAGGCATACCTGGTCATCACCCTCAGCCTCATCAGCGACCTTCGGCTGGTCAGCGCAGCAACCAGCCACTACACAGCACTGCACATTCCGACTCATCTCCTCGCCTCTCACTCATCACCTCGACTCACTGGGGCATCACCGCAGACAGTTCCAACTCACCGTGAACTATGCGCCATTCGGTTCCGACTCACTGGTATCCACTGGCCTTGCAAGCATCAAAACTCAGCGTGCTATCGGCCTCCGGTCTCGGAAGAGAGTGATGTGGCGACCGCGACATCTATCTAAACACATAAAACCTAACTGCCTATCCTGCTTCGCGCTATCAAAGTTGTCCGCGACATTAGCCAATATAGAAAATCCCAACTTACATAATAATATGTCGGGCAGTTAGCCCACCAGACTTAACACCCGTCTGGTCGGAGGATCCTCTCTTTTCTAAGGGGGATGAGGAACTTAACACCCTGTTCCTCAAACCCCCAAAAACTTATTAGTGTTCTTAACGTTCTCATTAATATCACCCACAGCCCGAATTCACCCAGTACCTACTGGGTATAGGCCTCTTTTATCTGGAGCCAATCTAGAGGATATTGGCACCAGAAAAAAGAGGCCCTTGCTATGCCAACCTCATTCGGGTATTTTCGGCAATAGCAACTATGTCGTAACGATCTACCACAAAAGAATACTTCTCTACATCTGATCATCTGTCTAGCCTTTTCCTTCATCTTCCAGTATAATCGGATGCTGGTGAAAACCAGCATTTTACATTGCATGACTGCCCATCCGATTTCCGCAGCCCAGTTAGTACTAGATAATACCATATGATACCCTAATTTTAGGCCACTACCTGTAACAATTTTCAAAAATCTACAAATGGCTTGCGCCGGGTGCCAACGGCTTAACGTGCCTTCCTAGGCGCGGAGGAAACCCAGGTATATATAATGGGTGGTCAGTGGTCACCCATACACGGACCTACCTAGCCAAGCGCGGTTTAACCTAAAGATCGACTCGAGCGCTTATTATTTAGCCACGACCACAAGATACCATACTTACGGCCGAATACGAAACGCCACTCAAATAATAATATGTAACCCTCAAAACTAGTACTGTCTCGGTCGCTCTATGCTAAAGTAACAGAGACAGAACGAGATTTAAGGGCAACTGAAAATTGAGTAGCGTTTCAGTACTCGGCCGTTAGGAGTATAAGTAATTGTGCATAAAATCTCATGAGCCATTGTTATAATTTTATTCGTACTTTGACACGACATGTATGTATTTATATATGTGTGCAACTATCACGTATAGGTTTGCCACGTGTATTGTATCTATACATTGATGTAAATTTATGTTTAGTATGCTATACTTACACGAATAAATATACAACTAACATGGTATACGTTGTTGTTGTTATCAGTGAAAACGATATCAAAGTAGGTTTATTATTTTTAATTCAATTAATTTTCATTAAATTCGCCGGTTATGTTTAGCTATCATAAATTACGTTCTATTAACATTTAAATCATGTGCATATAAAGTGTCAACATTTTGTATACTGCTAATAGATATTAGTATTTGCGTCGAATATATAAATTACTAGTGCTTTTTTTTTTTTTTTTTTTTTTTTTTTTTTTGGTGGGTGTAAAATCATCGAATAACCCCTCCCGCTCTTGGGCAGAGCGAAAGGGAGTGTCAGACTTCTACTGACTAAAAACCACCCATGTTCCTTCTTCGCCCTCTATGTCGAGGCCGCGATAACCAGAGGACTACCCGCGGCCCCGACAGGCGTCGGCCCTTTCGGGCCCCTCCCATGTTGCTGACATCTCTTTGAGGCGCGCGTGGAACACGAACGCGCCGTCGACACGGCCTGTTTTCGTCGTGAGACGGACGGACGGCGAGTTAGCCCATCACTCACCGTCCACAGGCCCGCGTCTACGGTGGCCGGAGGTCATCGCGGGACCCCCGACGCCCGGAGCGCCTCCCGCGGCGGCTGGGACGAGAGGTTCTCTCCCTCTCGCGTTCCGCCACCTCCTTCGCCAGCATCACTGCTTCGCAGAAGGAGGCGACGGCGTCCCATTCCTCCTCGCCCCGGACCATGGCTTGCACCAGGGCCGGGAAATTACTAGTGCTGTTGCCTGCAACTTCGTTCACGTGGAAATTTTTATAGGAACATCCCTGTACCTTTCATACAAATCATTTCAGCTGCTCTAGCGTAAAAAAATTAAAAAAATTAAACTTTTCTTTACTTCTCATTGTCGTATAGAATTAAACTTTGAATCTGTTCATTAAGCGCAAAAAAACAATTACTACTGAATCAAATTCCTCTTAGAACGCAAAATAAAAGCGTACCTTCGCGATAAAAAATAAAATAAAAGTCAAAGTAATCAACGAAACTCTACTGAACGTTTTTTAAAGTTATTAGTAAATTTTTCATCTGAAACTGAAGCGGGAACGTTTCAGCGTCAGCGTACATTTTTAATGAACTCTTTTCATGAAAATATTGCAGCTTTGACCAATGGTGGGATGTAAAAACACGATTTTTTTTTAATTTTTTTCTGAATTGTTTCATGTAAGTAACTATGCATGTTTGCATTCCGTAAGTAAAACATTCTAAAATTCCCTTATCTGTAAAATACCAAAAGGGTAATGGGCATGTAAATTCATTTATCTGTAAAATACCAAAAGGGAAAAAATTAAACGGGTATGTATATCCGTTTAATAAATATATACTTTTGCGCCTGAAGATTCGGGTTGAATACCAAGATCAGTCAAAGTTCTATCAGACATTTACAGCGTAAAATTCTTAGGAACTCTTCTGCGTATCCCTTTTAGGTCACAGGCGTGTTTTTATATTATGTAGGTATAGTACCTATCTCTTTCGATAAAATGGCTCTATTAAATTCCTCCAGTAAAGGTCCGTTTGTTATAACTATTAGAACTCCTTCGTTTTGGTTTAATTCGTAAGTTGTATTATCCATTGTCTTATAAAGGGTGTAAAAGAACCTTTAACGCAAATGAAGGGCACTTGTCCTCCCCTCCACTACGAACATTTTTTTGTTCTAGACCATACCTTGGAACCCCCTCTACGGAGATATTGGGGGTCAAAGTTCCAAATTTTACACAGCTCTTTTTGTAAATATTAGTTTTCAGGATATAACTTTACTTAAATTACCTTCATGACCCGTTTACTATTCAAAGCATCCATTAGCACAATGCTTTAAGAGTGCCACATTGAGTTTTACAGCAAAATGTGATTTTTTACCCCAAAAAAAAAAGTCGTTTCCCAGGAAAAATTTTTGCTTAGGGGTACTTAGTTTGATGTGCAGAATGCTTGGTTTACGTTTGTGTGAAGGGTTAATTTACAACCTGTATATAAATATGACTATGAACTGATAATAGTACATTATGATATAAGTGCGGTAAGTTGAAAATTACAGCCGAGGCGATATTGCTTGCCCGAGCCGTAGGCGATGGCTAAAAGAAAGCAGAGGCTGTAATTATCAAAGCGCACGTATGTCATACGACGTTTTATAACATATTTGCGAGGAAATAAATAAAACTCGGACTTTCTTAAACGAATAAATCTTTAATTAAAGCAGTTATGAAAATTTGCACAAATAGGCACAAAACAGCCAGTATTATTAATAAAAGTAAATTAGTATTTTTGTTTTTTCTACAGATATTAATGGTTGTAATTTATTGTCGAAATTAATAAAATTAAAGAATTAAATGTTTATTTATTATATTTTATCTCCCAAAGTTAATTTTATTCATAAAATGTTGACCACTTTTCTGAAATAAAAACTCTTTGCTAAGATTTAAAAAAGTAGGTACCGTTCGTTTTGACGGAGCATCTTTCTAAACCGTGCGATTTACATTACATTACCGCACTAGTACGTAATGAGATACATTACGATATTGAAATTGGTGAAATAAGAGACCCTTTACGAGCAAATGTGTTATAAAAATAACATTAAGTATGCAGTGAGGTGTTACTTCTAAAGAATTAGTTTATAATATTTACTTTAACACGAACTGTATTATTTCCAATGGATGTAGTCTGTCTAAAGAAAAATATAAACAATGGCAACTAAGAGATGACCACTGACAGCGCCCGTTCACGAACATGACGCATGGATCAGCACCATTCAACTCAACCATTTTGAAGGGAACTAAATGATCGGACACACGCGCCACCATCAGCGAGACATTTGAGTGAGCATGACATACCTACTCTCAGACACCAGAGAAACGTTACTAAAATAAAAATAAATGTAAAAAGTGGCTTTACAGTACATGTATAGTACTCACACATGTGCCATGCAATGTCTACCTTACATGGCAATGTAAGGTATAAATCTATCCCGTCGGGGCCGCGGGTTGTCCACAGGTTATCGCGACCTCGACATAGAGGGCGCAGATGGAACATGGGTGGTTTTTAGTCAGTAGAAGTCTGACACTCCCTTTCGCTCTGCCCAAGAGCGGAAGGGGTTATTCGATGATTTTACACCCGCCAAAAAAAAAAAAGAGGTATAAATCTATGGGCCAAAATTGCCAGAAAATAAACAAATGTTAGATATTATTCAAATTCAAATTCATTTATTTGCAAAACCACGTGTATTATTTAAATCTTTAACTCTTCCGAGTATTACGGGCGTGGTGTTATTTTTGTGTGCTTTATGAATGTAGGTAACCTGACTGATTCTACAATAGCTTGAAATAGTTCCCTAAGTTAAAGTGCTAACTGCCGCACTCTGAGACCTCTAATGTTTACTTAAGCCATCTGAGTACGGCAGTTAGGCTTTAGAAGTCGGTTAATCAAGGTTTATATCAGCTAACAACACGTGAATTAAACGATTAGTGCGAAATAAAACGCGTCAATAAATATAACAAATCATTTACCAGGCTTCCTCAAATAAATCAAACTTAATTAATTCGTAGCTACGTAACCGATATTCAACTTACGTAAACTGCTAGATCAATAGGTACCGTAGTGTTCTATCAAAGATACCATCTAAGTTATTTTTTGCATGACAACCGATTTACTTATATACTTAAAGCCACATTTTCCCAGTTATCCTAAAGTTTAATTTAATAGGGGTTGTAATCCTAAATCACATCTGTTATTTTGATACATAGGTAGGTATAAAGCTTATTTGCAAACCGATCTATCGATCGCAAACAATTTAAAAACCTACTGTGAGCTGCTAAACAATATTGGCCTAGGTAATGGTTTTGGCAGCAAGCCGTACCAACATACCTACGCGCTAGGGCTATATTTAGTAGCCCGGCTTTCGATCAGTCTGTCTTGTTCACTGAACTTTCCATTTGCCGTCGCATTACGAATTTACGATACCATGTCCGGACAAGCTGGAACAAGCTGAATGTTATCTTGGTGCTGCTGAAATACGGCGTATTTATGTGCAACGGTAGTGGCTTTATAAGGCTTTTATGTCAGTTGAAGTCAGGGAAACAATTTTTGAACAAATTGATAGCCAAATCAGCAGGCTTACTCTTGAATTTAATTCCGATCGATCGACATTGGAATTATGACGTTTCGTACTCTTGAGTTCGACGCTAGCGCCACATTGGTCTTGAATCGCGTGACTATTTTGTGAACTAAGTGGAATCGGAATTGAACCTTAAGGTGGAAGCTCACATCTGGCCCGCGAAATTCTAATTTTCTTACGTTTTTGGCAATTTGCAGGCCAGTGCTTGGTTGTATGTTTATGAAAATTTGATTTGCGACTGTAAGACGTATGAAGTTACCGAATTATAACCATCAAAATTACTAACTACTAAAGAACGACGACTAAATTACTAAAGAATGACTTTTACATGCAAAAATCAATCTTGACATGAAAATGAACTTGGAGGGTTGTATTGATAATTTTGATGGTTATAATTCGGTAACTTCATACGTCTTACAGTCGCAAATCAAATTTTCATAAACATACAACCAAGCACTGGCCTGCAAATTGCCAAAAACGTAAGAAAATTAGAATTTTGCGGGCCAGATGTGAGCTTCCACCTTAAACGCTACTCTTGAGCTTATTTTGACAGCTGATAACCCTATCACCGGGATATCGTAATGAGTTGAACACCACTATTGCGGCCCGTAACATAGCTAACTTCACGTCTAACAAAACGATCCGCGGGGCAATCCCAATGTTGACAAGGTTGTATTCAAAAACACCGAATCACGTTACTACTAAAATTAACATTGGAATCGTATTGGAATATTATTGGAATTCAAATTAGTTTTAAGAGTAGTAGAGTTCTTTGACTGACACTATATGAAATGACTACATCCAATATATCAAACTCGTAGGGTTTCATTTGGCTTAAATCATAATTTCCTTAAAAGTATGGTACCTACCTACATAGCAAAACATCATATTTAACCACGCCTGTATTTCCCGAAGGGTTAGGGAGACTCCATGGCCCTTTACGGGGCGCCGGTGTGGGCGCCTGCTTTGAGGAAGCGGGCCGCCCACTACCTGAACGTGCCCCAAAAGGTCATGGCCGTAAGGATGGTACGGGGGTACCGCACGATCTCCCGCGAAGCGGCGAACCTCCTTGCCGGATTGCCGCCGTGGGATCTGGAGGCGATAGTCCTCGCGCGCCTGCATCAATGGCGTGGAGGCGCTGCGCCGGGGGGTCACTCCGCTGCCGCGGCAAATTGCTGCGCGGCGGACAGACCTCCGGTGCGATCTCATGGCGACATGGAGACAGCGACTGTCGCAACCCCGTGCAGGGCACGCCACGATAGTGGCGGTAAGTCCCCTCTTTGAGGAGTGGCTTGAGAGGCGCCACGGCGCCCTCACCTTTCGTCTGACGCAGGTCCTCACCGGACACGGTTGTTTCGGGAGGTACCTGCACCGAATCAGGCGGGAGGAAACGCCCGGATGCCACCATTGTGAGGATCGGCCGGAGGACACGGTGGAGCACACAGTGGAGGTGTGCCCCGCTTGGGCGGAGCCCCGCCGTGTTCTCGTAGAGGCGATCGGCGGCGGCGACCTGCCGGCCCTGGTGCAAGCCATGGTCCGGGGCGAGGAGCAATGGGACGCCGTCGCCTCCTTCTGCGAAAGAGTGATGCTAGCGAAGGAGGTGGCGGAACGCGAGAGGGAGAGAACCTCTCGTCCCAGCCGCCGCGGGAGGCGCTCCGGGCGTCGGGGGTCCCGCGATGACCTCCGGCCACCGTAGACGCGGGCCTGTGGACGGTGTGTGATGGGCTAACTCGCCGTCCGTCCGTCTCACGACGAAAACAGGCCGTGTCGACGGCGCGTTCGTGTTCCACGCGCGCCTCAAAGAGATGTCAGCAACATGGGAGGGGCCCGAAAGGGCCGACGCCTGTCGGGGCCGCGGGTAGTCCAACGGTTATCGTGGCCTCGACATAGAGGGCGAAGAAGGAACATGGGTGGTTTTTAGTCAGTAGAAGTCTGACACTCCCTTTCGCTCTGCCCAAGAGCGGGAGGGGTTATTCGATGATTTTACACCCACCAAAAAAAAAAAAAAAGGGTTAGGGAGACGTGTAGGTACACCCACGGACCACGTTTCACCTTAATAGGGAGCAAGCCTATTGCCATCAATCGGGCACAAATCCATATTATGTTATTAGATTGCGGTTGCATGAGGCACATGTGCATCGTTTAGAATCATTTTACGTTCCGTCTAGTTGAATCGCTTTACTTTGTTGTCTCAATATGCGTTGCGCATTACTGTACATAATATGCAACGCATTTTCGTTGAGTCATTTTGAACGTTGTGCGTTGTGGTTGTCTCACAATTAGCAAAGAAAAATATGGATGGCCAGTTGACCACGTGTTGCTTTATGTGATAATGACGTGCTAGAGTTTATGGTGTAAGTATCTTCCATAGATGTAACAGGTAATTAGAGGCTGACGACTCAAGTAAAGTTTTGTATAATCAGCTGGGATTTTTTCGTGGAAGAATCGTAAGTATGCAAAAATCTAAATTTAATATATCCAAGTAAAGTTAAATTATAACTTTCAGAAATGAACAAGAAAAACAATATGAACGAAACAATTTTCGCCCATTTGTAGGCAGCTCTTATCTAAATTACCTGATTAACGACTTCAGTGGAAACATACAGAAGCACACAAACAGAGTAATAACATTTCATAATTAACATTCATTATTTGCAAAGCATTATTATATTTATCACTTAAAATAAGATAGAAGATAACAAATATGAGTGCATTCTACTTTTATCAGAGAACTCTCCCGAACCTTTGCAACGAAACGGAAGTTTCTGTATTTGAGATAATATTTGAATTTTTTATCTTGTGCTGTCAGTCAACGAATAATCAAAATATTGCGAGACTTTTGTTATGTCTGCCTAGCAGCACGTTTTGGTTTTTCGGTGCATGTACACTCGTCTCTTTATGTTGGGGTTATGATGACTAGCTACACAAGACAGTGACAGGATTTCGCTTCATCCGGCTGTACGGAATCGAGTTTTTCCACGCGGCAGTTTCGTCGATGACTTTTTTTTAAGAAATTCTACAGACTTGATGAGGTGGCGCCTGTACCAGCCAATCGAAAATAGAATACACCATTACTATTGCTTATCTATTGAGGGCTATATCTATTGAGTAAATGCTCCTGATAAGATGTTACAAAATAAGATGCAAATAAGCGTGAGTTTCACGTTTATTGCCATGTTGAAAAGATTAGGCAGACGGCGGATAGCACTATCTTACTGAATAGGGTGTGTCGGTCGATAGGTACTTGAACATCGTCAATCGTGGAGGTTGTTTTGATCTTATGCGTTTGCCCGCGGCATCGCCTATGCGATGATGAGATGTGTCCAAAGTTATAGTAATCCCCGAAGGGTTTGGCAGATAGGTAATTAACATTATAGTACACACCCACCACCAGATATGTTTAAATGCCATATACCTAATAAGGGGCAAGCCTGTTGTCATCAAACAGGCTCAAATCCAGACTCTGTGGCTGCTATTAGCAGAGATGTAGAGAAATTCCTGATGAAAATCCCAATAACAATTTCCACGAGCCGAGAATCAAACCCAGGAATGTATCAGTGGGTCATAATTATGTTATTCAAATTCGATTACCCGATCAAGGTATAACCTTGAACGAGTAATCGAATTAAGGTAAGGTAAGCAGTAATAGTTACTTACTATCCGGATATCTTACGCTGTCACATGGTATTAGTATTGATTATCAACAGTAATTGCACCTATATGACCCAAAAAATAATCACTTGCTACGTTTCATATTTATTAGTGCGCTGTTTCAGTACCTATCAATATAATCAATAGATAAGCCATGCTTATCATAATGGTATCAGGTTTGGGCACGTTTCAATGACGAACCTGTTTATTTGGTCACGTGTCACTAATTCCCGAAAACGTGGGTTATTCAGCTATGCTGATTAAATTGTAATGATTGTAATGCGTAAATAAGGGTGTAAATAAACCCTTTACACAGCCGTCAACCAAGCATTCTGTGTGTGTTGTGTGTTACTCCTAGGAAAAAAATGTTGGGAAACTACTTTTTTATTGGGGTCAAAAATCACATTTTACGGTAAAACTCAATGTAGCACTCCTAAAACATGGTGCGAGTGGATGCTTTGAATTATAGGTAAACGGATACGAAAAACTAGTATTTACAAGAAACAGTTGTGAAAAATTTGGAACTTAGACCCCCAATATCTCCGTAACTTGAAATGATCGCAGTGGTGGGGAAAACAAGTGCCTTTCGTTTGCGTTAAAGGTACTTTTATACCCTTTATTCTATTGTACAGTCGAACAACCTAATAAGTATACAGACAGCTAACTTCCATTTACTTTTAAGATTATACAGATGCATTTAGAGACTGATGCCAAACGATACAGAGTTTTTTTTATTTTTGTTGTCCCCACACTAGGAATTTCTCCTGTATCGTAGGGGCGTTCACAAACATTTAAATTCACATACACAAATACCCAGACCCGGAACAACTATCTGCAGGCCATACAAATATTTGTTCCGTGCGGGGATCGAACCCGCGACACACAGCGCAGCAGTCTAATCGCTTAGCCACTGCGCCAACCGTGTCGTCAAACACACAGCCGACGACACACACACACACAGGCACACACAGACATCGTTTGACATCAGTCGCTTAATTGCAGTTTTATTTTAAAACGTTATAAAACAAAAGTGCAATTAATATTTTCAGTGTAGGTACTAGAATTATAAAAAACTCTGCTTGCTGCTTGTTCGACTGTACCTACTAACTAGCTAGGTTTATAGCTATGTAAGTTTTGGTGACGATACCACTACCATCATCATCTATCTCTAGGAGTTCAGGGTTTTCTATGTTGGGGTTGCGTTGGCTTCTAGTCAAACCGAATACAGCTAAATAAGTAAGTACCTATTTTATATAAAGTGACTGTTTCTCAAGCATTCTGGCGACTGATTACCTGTACCTGATAAGACTGTCAAAGATTTACAAATGGCAGCCAGGATCAACGGCCCGAAGCACGGAGGAAACTCGGTATGTAATAGGTGGCCATCCATCTAATACCTAGGTAAGCACGGCTAAACCTGAAGATTGATCAGAGCAGCTGAAAACAAAATACAACCGCATTGAGAAGCTCCTCTTTTTTTTTTAAGTCGGTAAACATGGATTACAGCGCTACGTGGATGTTTTGGCGGTTTTGGCGGTCGAATGACAATTACAGAAAGGTGCTGTAGGTAAACTTTTGTGAAATTGTCTGTGGAAAAACAAGATGGCGGCCGTAGCTCCGATTAAGGCTACGCGCCAAAAACTGTAATTTTAACAGTATCAAAAACCTAGCGTTTGAAACTAATATTAAAACAAAAGAAAACTGGATCGACTGCCGCAACTTAAAACTTCCAAGTTTTATACTTAAACTAACATAACTAAAATATTTCTGATTTTAAAAACGGGAACACATCATTTTTCTTTAAGTAGCTGCCCCAAATTATTAACATCCCGAAAATGACGACGGTTACGACCACAATCTCCTAAGCTTTCCAACAATCATTTTGTCAATAGCCACTGACCCTAATGACATCTGAAAGTTCTGTTTTCAGGGCGGGTCAATAAATTGTATGACTTTGGGAACGTAGGTACCTACCTACATCAAGTACTTACCTACTCGCAAAGTTACGAACAATTGAGGGGTGGAGCTGGAGAAGAACTAAGTTCGATCTTATCGGCCTGAATTGTTCAGAACTTAGTTTGCCCCATTTTCTGTAAGAGGGGCTGAGTGAATAATAGGTTCTATTTGACAAGCTATGTTAGCAGATAATCTATTTATGGCATGGCTTGGGATTCTTGGAAGTGTCACATCTAACAAAGGCTGTTACAAAAGGGCGGGTTCTTGTTTCTTTTACCCGACTGCAGCGAAGCTTAAAAGGAGGGTAAGGTAAGTATGTGTTTCATAGTATTGCCCAATTTTACTGAACAAGTGGCCAACATGAAAGATAAGAGACACTACATCGAACATGCATCAATATAGAACTTATCTACATAAATATTTTGTTAATTATTTTAATTTACGCTGCAATATTGCACCATCGATACTAACTAATTCGTCATTCTCTTGCTGTTCTCCGAATTCATTTGGATTTGTCGCAACATGTCTTTTTCTACCAGACTTCTCTATAACTCGTCATCTCATCAGACACCTCATTTCTTGCCATATCGGCCTTTTCACAGTCCATTCGTTGTTTCTTTGGTCTTCCTCCAATCTTATACCAATTCATACTCAAAACTATAACGTCATTGTCCTCATTTATCCGCCTCAAATGCACATACCACGAAAACTGATTACCACCATACTAAATAATTGCCTATGATTAATGCGTTAAAAGAGATCACACCACCACAGAGTTAAAATTTGTCTTACCAAGAAGAAAAACCCTCTTTTAAAATCCCTGCTTACGACAAACAACACTCACATACCTCTACAATCTACTCTCTGCCGTAAATTCCCCATTTTACGACCCAATCTCATCATAGTCGCGCCTCATTCCAGAATTAAGCCCTGCTGACGTGGAGATTATCATATGACCCAGATTAGGGTGAGAGATTGACAGAGAGCTGTTCTGTTTCAAGGGTTCCATGACCTCGTGTGATACAGGCATCTATTCATTAATAGATTAAAAATGATTAATTATGTTAAATTTGCATGTACTTATTTCTTTTTAAACTAGAAAAGGCCGGTACCTTTTGGTAACTTATTATTTTGAGAAAAAACAGATACACGACACACCACACGGCGACACATCACGCTAAACATTTCCGGTATAATAACATAACATAACCTCACTTTGTATAGATTTCCCGTACATTAAGAGATCTGATTAGACTGGTTTTGTAAAGCTTCGTCGTACGTACCCAACTCAATTCAATCCAGTCCAATCGAACTAGAGTTCATCCTTTTGCCGGAGTCATGTAGGATTATCTGTGTTCATCAAAAGGGTTTTCCTCGCATGTAATGTGTGGTGTGCTTATAAATAAAATACCTACCTACCAAGGTGTTAATAAAAATCAGCGCTGTTATGATCGTAAAAATAAACCCAAACTCTGCATGGTATGGCAACACCATAATACGATACCAGTAAACCACAACAGCGCGTTAGAAAACTTTATAACAAACACTGTGCTTATGAGTGTCGTTAACCTCTTTCCTGAACTACGATAAAGCTTGCGTAATTTGAAGGTAAAAATTAGGTACGTTCAGTACCAACGCGCCGTTCCTGTATTTGGAAACTGATGGTATTATACAGCAACCGTGGTTTTTAGTACGAATGATGGTATAAATAACAAATTACTAAAATCATGACATATAAGACCTGTGCTGTGCCTTACTGGACAGAATAATTACATATTTAAGGATGTCGTCTAACAATACGTTGAACAACTTTCTGCGTGGGATCAACATAGTTACAAAAAATAAGCAGTTGTACTTGACCTTATGTACGTATAAATATAAACATAAACTCACGCCATTTTCCCATGAGGGGTAGGCAGAAACTACAGAAATCCACCTGCTACGATTCTAACATAAGCCTTTTGTCCCTTTTATATGTTCATTCTTTTGTACATAGGTACATGCACGGCGATTGCGAGTACTACGCACCTTTTCTTTTACCCAATGTATAATATATTACTGAGGTAGAGCAGTGGTGGTGGCCCCGACTTACGAACAGTAAGTCGTGGGTTCGAACCTAGGCAGGCGCATTACTTTGTATATTTTTTTTCATTACCACTGCTCTGAAAACGGTGAAGGAAAACGTCGTGAGGAAACCGGTATCTACCAACCCGCACTGGGCCAGCGTGGTGGATTATAGCCCATCCCTCTCCTAGAGAGGAGGCCTGAGTCCCTGCTGTGGGAACGTTATAGGCTGATGATGATAATGATTAATGATATTACTGAAGGATGGGTCAGCTTACTCCAACGCGAACGTACCTATTCTATGCTACGCTGTCACATTCTTCAATTTAAATCAGAGGAAATTATTGGATGTTTGATAAGACCCAGGGATATGATGAAACTCATTTCTAGCTCTAATAAAATTCGTTTAAATCCGACTTAGCAAATGTTCATCAGATCTGTCTCGTAAAACCCAGCGCGTCCGAACGCCTGCCAGCCATATTTTATTTAATCCTTAATCTACACATAAACCTTTTGCTACAAAATATTTTTAGGGTAAGTTATAAAGCCGGGAGAATGTGCCTAAAGAAAAACTGGTAAATTTTATAAAACAAAAGTATAATTTTCTATTTTATTCACTGTTTGTGCTGATTGGAATATTCGATAACTTTTGGTTATAACAAAAGTAATTAGGTCACTAGTACTCAGTAGTACTTAGGTGCTGTTCAACACATAACATCCTTTCCAATATGTAGTTACCGGAATCTGGGCCACATTCTATACGCAACGACATAAACAAATTCATGTCAATATCTCCTATTTAGAAAGTCTTTATTAAAGACTAGCTGACCCACGCAACTTCGTCAACGTCACATAATATAGCTTATAACCTTCCTCGATAAATCAGCTATCCAACACAAAAATATCCTATCAATTCCAACCAGTAGTTTCTGAGATTAGCGCGTTCAACCAAACAAATAAACTAATTCTCCAGTTTTATAATATTGCTATAGATTACTACAATATGGTGTATGTTAATTCAGGTAATGGCTATGGCTTTCTTTTATAGACCTGGAATATTCAGCAATCTGCTTATCGACATGAAAGTTGATTGCAAGAAAGTAGGTTACAACAACTTAGGCACAGAATGTAGCATACAGTTCGTAGGCACTGGGCCAGCAAGCACTCTAATACATATTACGCTTTCAAACTACTCCACTACCATAAAGGAATGCTGTTTTCAATAAAATGTGTAGAGAATGCATTGAATACATGAATGATACGTTTTTCATTTAAATTGTTGATGGATGATTCGTTGGTCTATTGGTCGAAAGCGCGGCGCCTAAGGATGGGGTCCTAGGTTCGATATCCGGATCAGGCAAAGTGTTTTTGGGTTTTTTCGTCAGAAGTTTCTCAAGGAGACTAGATTTGTGCGCGGTTGATGGCAATAGGTCCCTATTACATGAAACTTAACATAACATGCCTAACCGGTTCAGAATGGTGTACTGAATAAGTACGTGGTAATCGTTTGTCCGGAGATTCTACCCTGCATTATCTAATATCTCCTAGAAACACGCGTGTAATGTCCAATTTTAGGGCCGTCTCCCGGTCAAGTGTGTCCGTAACTCAGTTCGGCATGTTAAGTACGGCCCGAGAAAGTGCTCTATCAGTATTGACAACGTTTAAGGTAGGTACTAAAGAATAATTTTATAAATCCATGTGGTACTTTACCCAGAAAACCTGCCAGCCAGAAGAAGGAGTTGTCACTTGACAAATGGCAATTCTTTGTGGCTTGGTCAATTCGCTACATACACACGGGTGTAAGATGAAAAATAGTTTTTTGTATTAACGACACGACCAGGCAACATGTATTTTGACCAAGATCTTGTGTAGTTAGAGCTTGTACAGTTAGGGTGTGTAACTGTGTACAGTTAGAAACATATGGCTTTACTTCAGTAAGTACATCTACCATGAGTTTATACAGCCAAAACTCGCTAGCGTCTCCTAAAATTATTTGTATGAAATACTGTACATCGTCCCTAGCGGTCACAGAAAGACTTTGTTACTTTTTGACAGTGCGAGCCACGTTGTCTCGTGATCAATGTCACGTACACCTAGGACGTGTGCTACGTTTCATTGCATTGCGCCTGTTCCCTAGAAACAACGTACAAAAGTCTCCGGTGGCTATTTCTCTGAGCTCCAAAAAAATAGGTTAGAGGTACGTTCTCGATAAAGCTCTTCCATAATATGCTCTAGATAGGTATTGAGCTAAGCTTAGAACAAACAAGAAAATGTAGAGCTGGTGACTTCAGCCGAATATGTAATCTGTTTCATAATCACTGCTCTCGAAACGGAGAAGTAAAACATCGTGAAAGTGTTGGGATGTTCTACAATAGCTTAGTCATGTTCCAAAAGTTCGAAGAAAAATTTGACATTCATTAACGCCGCCATGGACATAGGGGCCGTCGGGGCTGCGAGATGTTGTAAGAGATACCGCGGCCTTGACATATAGGGCTAAGAACGTTGACTGGCCTGTTGGTCTAGTGGTTAGTGACCCTAACTGCTATGCCGGAGGTCGTGGGTTCGATTCTCACCCAGGACAAATGTTTGTGTGATGAGCACGATCATTTGTTCTGTGTCTGGGTGTAATTTATCTATAATATGTATGTATTTAGAAATATATAAGTATGTTTATCAGTTGTCTAGTACCCATAACACAAGCTCTGCTTAGCTTGGGACTAGATGGCGTTGTGTGATAGTTGTGGAACATTATTATTATTATTATTATTAAGAAGGAACATGAGTGGTTTTTAGTCAGTAGAAGTCTGACAGTCCCTTTCGCTCATCCAAGAGCGGGAGGGGGTTATTTGATGATTTCGCAGCCCCCCAAAAAAAAAAGACATAGGGGTCCCAATTGTGGGAACATTAACGGCGGATTATGCGAAATAGGATCGGCTTACAGCCAAGACTTACCAATCACCATCTCCCTGGTTCCATTTCACATGGGGATCGGCGTAACACGTTTCCTTCGTCTATTCCCTCCTGTCAGATTTCACAGCATTTTTTTACTCTTTTCTCTTTCATATCATTCCTCATACAATTTATAATACATCTCTTCCCTGGCCTCTCCATCACTGTTTAAGCCAGATGCTTTTGATCCATTGCGTGCTCTCATCAAGACGTTTGACTTCCTTTATTTTTTTTCAGTAACATGCTCCACTTTCAAAGTTCCTTCATTATACTCAAGCCGAGACTTACTTACCAATCATCAAAATATTCGAAACAGAACT
Source organism: Diarsia rubi (assembly GCA_932274075.1). Taxonomy (NCBI): domain Eukaryota; kingdom Metazoa; phylum Arthropoda; class Insecta; order Lepidoptera; family Noctuidae; genus Diarsia; species Diarsia rubi. The sequence goes on along the minus strand of OW026417.1, from coordinate 17,170,354 downwards.
GTTGTTTACTCTACCAAATTCATAATTCATACGTTGTTGTACGTAAGTAAGATAAGTATTTACAGGGTATATTGCGTCTGTGAGCTAAATAAAGACGAACTATGATAAACTTCGGGCTCTGGGGGCACGCACGCAAACACATATATAGTGTGAATAACATTTGACTAAAATAGTAGCAGAGTAGGCGGTATACTGGGGTACTTGTACTTGTAGATAAGCAGGGTTATCTTCATTTTTATCTGGATATACTCTATTTTTAGCTTATATGTTTAAGTCCTTATGGCAAAGACAAAACAATTTATCTGGTCAATTTGTCACAAACGCTTCTAAGTCGTCACGTCAGCGTTTTCTGGGTCTTCCTCGGCATGGACAGTCCGTCTTCCTGCACCCACTGCGTGATGTCTCTGGTCCATCGGTCCTGATGCATTACTGACTAAAGACATGACCGATAAAGAAATACTTAGCTCAAGCTTGCGGCTATCAATGACAGATTTTTAACTTTACGAAGGGATCATTCTACAAATCTTAATTATGACTAGGTTTAAGGCTCCAATCACTTTTTTGTTATGGTGTGGTGTGCTCATATGTTCCTTCCAGAGCCCGCTTTACTCTATTGACTGAAAGTATTCTATGATTTGTTAAATAATCACAGCGGAAACTTCCATTACTACAAATCTGAATCAATGCTGAAAGGAAGCTTTAAATCTACATAAACATGAAAAACGAGCAGCGATGGACGTTTCCTCGAAACAGAAGTCACAAATTACATTCATTTAACATTTTACATTTATCCGGGGATTGTTTTGGCAATAAACAATAGAATTTCTTGCTGAAATATTCATGAGTTTGTATATCAACATAAAAAGTATTTGTGGTGTGCCGCTTGCTGAATTTCGTCGATAGTATTTCTAAGAACCACAATGTAGGTACTACACAATCACTATGTCAGAAACGGCTTTTTAAAAGAAGATTTACTTGGCCATGTGGAGACGATGAGTGAAAGGTGACAAAAGATATTTACAAGGCAATTTTAGTTAGTGGCAACGCCGGGAGGGGACACCCTAGAAAAAGACATACACTGACCTTATTATTGAGGTTCTTCAGAAAGGACAGTTGCGTATTACTCGCAACCGGCGTGCGTGTATGAACAAACATATAAACGTGGGCGAGGCAAAAGAAATATGTAAGGATCGTAGCAGGTCGCGGGCCTGTGGACGGTGAGTGATGGGCTAACTCGCCGTCCGTCCGTCTCACGACGAAAACAGGCAGTGTCGACGGCGCGTTCGTGTTCCACGCGCGCCTCAAAGAGATGTCAGCAACATGGGAGGGGCCCGAAAGGGCCGACGCCTGTCGGGGCCGCGGGTAGTCCAACGGTTATCGCAGCCTCGACATAGAGGGCGAAGAAGGAACATGGGTGGTTTTTAGTCAGTAGAAGTCTGACACTCCCTTTCGCTCTGCCCAAGAGCGGGAGGGGTTATTCGATGATTTTACACACACCAAAAAAAAAAAAAAAGGATCGTAGCAGGTGGGGTCCTGTGATTTCTGCCTAACCCCATTGGGAACACGCATGAGTTTAAGTATGTAGAATTTTAGTCGGCTTGTTAGTTGAACTACCTACAGTTAACAGTGTATTTCATGATTCTTGCTAATGAATAAACTAAAAACTGAATAATACTACCTAGGACGTAGGAACCCACCTATTTAAAACATAAAAATCTTAAACGTTATGCATTTTTACTTGAAAACGGAATACGCGTTGGAAATAGCAATTTCAGCGAACAGTTAAGTTTCAGCTTGTTAAATGTTAATTTTCCGTCATTTTTCTCTTTCAGTAGCTTTTGTTTAATAATACCAGAGTAAAAAGCATGGCTGGGAGCTTAAAGTGTCTGAAATAAACAATTAATGAGCATTCTTTAAAGTCCTTTTGATTTTTTTGCAAACTGGCATGAGGAACAAGAAAGTGCTCCATTTAATTTTCGTCTCGCCATCTCATTGTTTTCAGTTTCCTGAACTTTTGTTTGTTTGTATTATGAAAAGTGGAAATGAATTAATATAAACTAACAAACAAGGGAGTTTTTGAAAAACACAAATGTATATTCGTCCATTCACCATAGTTTATTATTTCGTTACACTTTCAGACACATCTTCATGCTCGTTTACTTTGTTCCGACAAAGTTAATGAGCTATGAAACAAGCAACAACATCCAAGTATTTGAGACCGAGATATACAAATGTTATTTTATGATGTACCTGTAATTTTGTATAACCATAGGGTATAACTATGAAAGCTATATACTATCGTGTTAGATTTTCAACTGTCAATTTAAAGTGATCGTTGCTTATCGTGTCCAGAGATGCGTAGATGTTATTTTTATGTGTTGAGTGATCCCGTCTCTACCACTCGGCCTACGTATCCACACAACACAGGCTGTGTCTTGGCAGAATTTCAAGAATATGTCAAATTCTGTAGCATACATAGCCTTCACGACGTCAGACCCATTCATAAGTGAACAATGACACTGGTAGATTTTCTATGCTGCTGGCGTAGAATTAGTAGTATATAAATGACTAAAGCATATTTTATTTAATAAAGTTCCCTGTTAAACTCCGTGACTGTAACTGAAAACTTGTTAATAGAAAATTAGTGTATGTCGTACCACGCACAATGTAGGGTTGCGTAGTTGCCCATCAAAATATGTGAACTTACTAAACCGATTAGCTACCCTGCCTACCTGCCTCCGAACGAGGATTTTTATTTTAAAAATAAAATAAACTGACTCGTAAACTTGTAAAGCCTACTTAGCTGTGGCAGTTTCTTTGTGGTGGTCTAGGTAGCCAGACTTGAGTCTAACAAAAAATGGCAATTTAAAGCTTATTTCACAAACGAATCCGATATTCAAAAAATTGTTTGAGCAATCTCGCAAAATTTTTTAAAGACCTATCCAACGACATCCAACACAATTGTCTTCGCGAGAAAAAAAACCATCCCCTCTTTAATGTGTAGGTAGGTACTGGAGATAAACTAAAAAGTTATTTTTTTCAAAATTGTATTCCACCACATTGTAACTCATTTGCATATTGATGCCAAATTACTAACTAAGAGACTTTGAGATATAGTTCAGACGGACGGACGGACAGACAGACAGACGGACGGAAAATCAATCCCAGGACCTTATTGTTAGCAAATCAAGTAATCTCTATACAGGCGCGACATCTTCAAATTGAACAAGCCCCTTTAAAAAAATAGAAAAAAAAATCTCTATACGTATTTTAATAAGTCATGCTACAATATGTAATCATTTTTTATTATTAGACACGTTTAATGTTTTTTTATCAACAAATCTAATTGAACCACTTAATTAATTATTGCATAAAATAATTACCATGTTATTAGGAAGAAGAAACTGACTCCTGAATTACAGATATTTAATATCTAGCTCTGGAGTCAGGGCCTCACAAATATCGTATATAAAGAATTTATTATTGAAAAAAAAAAACTATTAGACCAACGATGGAATCAAGTAATCTCTATTCAGGCGCGACATCTTCAAATTGAAGAAGCCCCTTTAAAAAAATAGAAAAAAAAGTCATAAGTACTACGATACTGTTCTTCTCAAAATCAAAAACATAATAAACACTCTTATCCCAAGGAGTGTCGAGTGTGTTCTATAAATAGCCTAGTTCAGCTGTTTATCAGTCATGTTTGTGTGACTGACTTGTTTACGAGATGCTGTGCTATCAAATCAGCTCGCTTGTAACGCGCAGTGAGCAGATATACATCTGTCGCATCCAGGTACATAAGACGCTAGTCAGGAAGTATGTAATAAATGACATTCATAGTGTCAAACAGTTGTGGGCACAGATAGAAATAAGAGAAATAGCTCCTTTAACTTGTACACAGCTTATTGTACAATCAATTACTAACAGTACTTAGATACTAATTATTACTCTGAACTTAAAAGGAAACACAGAGCAGTTCCTAGGTAGTATGTGTCTCGACCAAGCCCGAATGATCACTGGCGATCCATGGGACTGAGGTCCGTATCCGACACTTACCTCTAGAGTTCGCACAACGCCAAACAAAGAAAGTGCAGCATACTCATCAGGATCAGACACATACAGGGTGTGAATCAACCCTTCACACATACGTCAACCAAGTATTCTGAACATCAAACTAAGTACCCGTAAGCAAAAATTTTTGCTGGGAAACGACTTTTTTTTGGGGTCAACAATTTCATTTTACGGTAAAACTCAATATAGCACTCTTAAAACATTGTGCTAGTGGATGCTTTAAACAGTTAAAGGGTCATGGAGGTAATTTAAGTAAAATTACAACCTGAAAAACTAGTATTTACAAAAACAGCTGTGCAAAATGTGGAACTTTGACCCCCAATATCTCTGTAGCTAGGGGGTTCCCAGGTATGGTCTAGAACAAAACAATGATCGCAGTGGTGGGGAGAACAAGTGCCCTTCGTTTGCATTAAGGGTACTTTTACACCCTTTATTTAATGGCATATTGTAAGCTGTCGTTTGTGCACGGTGGGCGTTACGTGGCATGGAAGAAAACAAGACTCAGCTAGTTCAGTATGAAGATGAGTATTAGTAAGAAAGTAAAGTAAAATCACTTTAATTTACCTAGGGCACTACAGTTTAGCGTAAACAACGAGGGACGCTTATTAAATTATGTTGAACATTGTGTAAATAAAAATAAAATCGAAGACATGTGACATCTACCAACCCGCACTAGGCCCGCGTGGTGGATTATAGCCCATCCCTCTCCTAGAGAGGAGGTCTGAGTCACTGCAGTGGGAACATTATAGAGTGATGATGATGATTGTGTAAATTAAAACTGCCAAGCTAAGCTAAACTAGTATGCAATATAATCTGTCAAATAATTTTCACTGCAGTTGAACATCACATTCTTGGCAACTGGTCTTCGTACTATACCTAGGTACCTAGTGATAGTGTTCAGGCAAATCTAATCTCAACACTTTCAGTCACACAACACGGTAAAACGAAATATGTACTTAATAAACACACTGTATTGTTACATAAACTAGGAAGTTAGCTAATTAGCTGTCACTACTTACAATAATCTCTACATTTTATGGCTTCTATAAACCTCTACCACTTAAGTATCGTGGACCATAGAATACACAGCAAAAATATGATATCCTCAATGTCACCGAATAGTACCAACTATATACAATAAACCTTGCCTTCATTAGTTAAGATTCCTCTCACACAGAAAGATAATAAGGTCAAATATCAGGCAAATAAATCCTAACAAAAATATCTAGCTAGCAAAGAGTTCTGTCTTTAATTACACTCAGGGAAATCCTTCACGCCGTCATTACCATTTTAATGAAACGCTACGTGTGTACGACGTGATGGCGGCTCGTCACTCACGCTCGTCTCGGTGTAATGGGCGACCGGGCTCTTCATTTCAGGGGTTTGGCAGGCTGCCAATACTTCGTTATGACTATTGTCAGTTTCGTTGTCAAAAAGTCGTAAAAGAAAATTGTGGAGATGTTGTTGTGGATATTTTTATTGTCATTTTAATATTCGGGCTTAAAAATGTTTGAAAAGTTCGAAACGTTACGCACAGATAAAATAAAAAATGGGAAAGCAACAGTTTTTAATTAAGATAAATTATGCCACATATGGGCTGTGTGAAGGATGATATGGCACGAAAGGAGGTGTTTGATAAGATGCCGAGTAATAGAGAAGTCTAGGTATGGAAGAAGAAGACATGCTGCGCCCACGGTGAAAGCAATGGGATAAGGCAAGAGTACAATGATGGACTGTTTAGGATAGCTCGCAGGAGTAAGACAAGGTATGATGACCCTCAATAAAAATGGGGCAAGGCCAAATGAAAAGCCCGTCGGGGCTGCGGGTCAGCCTCGACATAAAGGACTAAGCCTAGTCAGTAGAAGTCTGACACTTTATTTGATGATTTCCGACCCCCAAAAAAAAACCTTAATGGAATAGACAGGTATATCTTATTTATTTAAGTATTCTTCTTCCTACAGGTTGTGATTTAAAGAATAAGTAAAGTTTAAAAAAACCTTCTACAAAAATACAAATGCTATTTTGCAAAGCTCTGAAAGGTACTTGTTACTTGTACCTCATGATTTATGTATATCGTATGGGTTCTTAGTTCTTAGACTTACTTTGAAAAGCACGTAGGTATATTTCATTTCCCTGAGAAGTGAGAATACAAGCGTAACTTCAAAGAGACTTCTTGATACGACGCGATGGTATTAATAACTCATACTCGTAAAACATTAAATATTTACCTACTTGTAAAAGTGTATTTTAATATGTGCTAAACTAAACATACTTATATCTTTTCAATAAGCACTATTATTTTAAAAAGCTTTTAGAATTGAAGTCCCTAATACTTAGTAATCCAGTTTATCTGATCTTATAAATAATCGGTCGTATAACATGAGTAACCAGGAATATTAACAAACGTATTTTAATTAATTTGCTGATTTAAAGAAAACTCAAAGACCATGTGCGTCAAAGACCATAGATCTGAAAGGATATTCTGTATTTCCCTCAGAAGTGACAATAATTATGTCTTATTCTTAGCCCCATAACAGCGACTCCACAACAAACAATTTAACGAGGCAGGTCATATTGTGCAATAGGGGATCGGACAAAAAAATAATAATTAGTCCGTCAGATAGATTTTCAAAAAATATTGGACACGTATTTTTTATTTTTTCACATAAACAAAAAATTAAGACTACAAAGCTACAAACAAAGCTTCCAAAACTCGTGAATTCCTCGAAAACGTCACATGGTAGTACATTTTTCACCAACAGATGACGTCACAGCCCCCCTCTTGATCTTTGACGCGTCTTATCTTCGTCAATTTTTATTAATTTGATAAAAACAAAAAACACGTATCCAATATTTTTCGATAATCTAACTGACGGACTAATTAGAATCATTGTTTTTGGACTCAGTCCGATCCCCTATTGATTTCGCTATCCTAAAAGTGGAATACTCAATTTAAGAAAACCAATGACATGGCAGGGACCTGCTACATAATTATATTACTGCAATTCTGCCACTATAAGCTCAAGGTCTCACCCGCGTGGCACTCAATGACTCGAAAACGGATTAATTAGAATCATATTTTTTTGACCCAGTCCGATCCCCTGGTTTAGCGTTAAATTAATTTCAACAGGCCTTGTATAATAGAGATATCATCATGGGCTATTTTATTGCGACGAGTTATCTCTGTAAATGCCTGTATTGACAGGTAAATACTGGATTTATGACTTAGTACCTGAGTTAATGGTTTCTTGAACACACTAAATTACAGAAAAATCATGGGACATGGACAGGAAGACGATGAGGAACAGGTTCGGTTGGAAAATCATCAAATAACCCCTCCCGCACTTGGGCAGAGCGAAGGGGAGTGTCAGACTTCTACTGACTAAAAACCACCCATGTTCCTTCTTAGCCCTTGTGCCGAGGCCGCAGTATCTCTTGCGAACAACCCACATCTCCGACTGGGAAGAACAGGTTCTCAAGATAAACAATGTATTTTCTTATCCCTTTTTTAGTATCTAAGGAGTGATCGACTATTCTTGCCTTGCCTTTTCCTAAAAATGTTGGAGTCGCTTTCCAGTCCAACTAACCGAGTGCAGCTGTACCCACGTGGGGCGACTGCCTACCTGAACAGTTAGTATCTAAGGAGTGAACGACTATCATAGGTTATACAAATCTGCTGATCGTTTCTTCAACAATAGGGGATCGGACAAGAAAAAACTAATTAGTCCGTCAGATAGATTTCCAAAAAATATTGGAGACGTATTTTTTCTTTTTTCACATAAACAAAAAATTAAGTCAATACAGTGCTTCGAAAACTCGTGAACTCTTCGAAAACGTCATATGATAGAACATTTTTTACCTACAAATGACGTCACAACCACATCTTATCTTCGTCGATTTTGATTAATTTGATCAAATAAAAAACACGTATCCAATATATTTAGATAATCTAACTGACGGACTAATTAGAATCATTGTTTTTGGACTCAGTCCGATCCCCTATTGATTTCGCTATCCTAAAAGTGGAATACTCAATTTAAGAAAACCAATGACATGGCAGGGACATGCTACATAATTATATTACTGCAATTCTGCCACTATAAGCTCAAGGTCTCACCCGCGTGGCACTCAATGACACAAAAACAAACAAAGCAACAAATCTCTCGCTATTACCGACTTCCATCTCTAGATGACTCACAACTGCACATGGGGGGCCTCCGTCCAGGGGGCCTAAAATGCCCGCTTTAGCAGAATCAATTTTCAAAGATCGATGGACTCGTTTTCTTCTATATTATTATGAACAGACGTGCTCTAGCCTAAGTAAGAGAGAACTTGATTGTATGGTTTACTACTCCTTTTTTTGGAGAGTTAACATCATCAAATGACTCCTCTGGCTCTAGGCCGGGTGGAAGCGAGTGTCGACTTCTACTGACTAAAAACCCCCCATGTTCCTTCTTAGCTCTTTGTGTCCAGGACTCCGGTATTTCTTTCGAATAACGCGCAGCTTTTGCTACTCCTCTGCTATTCTTTTCTGATTAATTTCGTTTTAGGGCTCCGTACTCAAAGGGTAAAAACGGGACCCTATTACTAAGACTTCGCTCCGTAAGCCTGCCCGTCCGTCTGTCTGTCACCAGGCTGTATCTCAAGAATTACGATAGCTAGACAGTTAATATTTTCACAAATTATGTATTTCTGGTCACTGACGCAGTTAATGTTATGAACTATGACCATTTTGCGAATTGTATCGTAATCCATTTTTTTCCTATTATGATTCTGCTAAAGCGAACATTTTAGTCCCCCTAGACAGTAAACGGATTATAGGCCCCAAGGCCGTAGTATTTGTACCACAGGATGTCGTGAATCGTCAACTTACTTATATACAATGGGAAGAGGGTCGTCAGGGATGTGTCAAATTGTCACCGGGAACACTTAAGTATAGTAAAGTGTAAATGGTCTGATATCTGGTTTGACCCAATAATCCTCAAGAGTAATGTTTTACGAACTTACTAAAAGCACTTGTGATCACTCAACCAACGTGGCAGTCAGTGGCAACCATGACTCTTAAAATATGAGTTGCCCTCTAGGTAAATTAGGTAGGTTCATCTCTACCTTACCCTTTCGAGATAAAAGCGTTATGTACACAACATAACGCTTTAACGTTAATCTACACTAATATTAAAAGAGGAAAGATTTGTTTGTTTGTAACGAATAGGCTCCGAAACTACTGGACTGATTTAAAAAAAAATTCCACCGTTGGGAAGCTACACTATCCCCGGATGACTTATGCTACTTTTTATACCTGTATTCCCAGGGAACGGGAACTACGCGGGTGAAACCGCGTGACGTCTGCTAGTGTTCTATATTCTTAACAGCCAAAAAACTTGTCATTTCAGCTTCTCACATCTTCTATCTCAATTTATCAAATGTAATTCCAATTCCAGGCAATCATTTAAATTTTTTCAAACGGAAAATCCTAATTACGCTTTTTGTGCGACTTTTAGTCTACGACAGGTCCCCAAAGCCATTTACTCAATGTGAAGATTTTGTTTAGGTAACACCAGATACTTATTTTCTACGATTTAATTTGTTTCTTTTATTAGAGGCATAAGTCCAGGGGACATTTAAGCATAGTTCTTCCAAAATGTACCAACCAAATTCAAAACTTCTGTAATATTGAGCCCATTGCTATCTGCAGCTGGGCTATCCAGGCTCCGAAGTTTCCACCGAGAATTTCCAAATGGAAAAACCAATTGACACTTTTACCTACCTGGGAACCGAACCGGACCTCATGCTCAGCAGTCAGCGTGTAAAATTCAAACCAAAGAATTTTTTTCCATAATTACATAGAACCTAACAAACACACACTCAAACAGCCTTTCAACTTAAAATGAGACTTGGTCCAAGAAAGGAAGAACTAGGTTGTGTCAACAGCAACCTGGATCTTGACTTAAAGTAGGTCAGGTTTAACTTGTTAATGAGTCGGCTTGCAACCAGTCACCCACCCCATATACAAGACCAGCCGGGCTTTGAATTTAAATCTAAAGCCGCCGCGCCGCAGACTTTTATTTTTAACTTTATTTAATTATGGTAATGGAGAAGGTCAAAGGTAAGATTGGTTTCAATGCAAAGTAAAATTATAAAATCTCGGATTTCTTAGATAGAGGATGGTTTCTTGCCCTGAAGGCAGGTTGAAATTGAGCCTGATATTTCTTAGAAGGGATAGTACAGGATCTTGGCCTCAGGAAGGGATGGAGTTAAGCCCTATGGGTAAATAGGCTGGGTCTCTTTTGCTTGAGATTCTAAGTTACTGTAACAATAGATCAAATAATCTATACCTCCTATTGATTCGACGTCAACCTACGTAGGCACTCTCCATGTGCATTACTCTCTTGCAATACATTTTTTCTGATGTTTTAAGGTATTCATGCACACTAGGGTGTACCTGACAGGTTTACCTGTACAGGTACACCCATCAGGTAAGCTTGAGCTGCGTAGGGGACAAACCTGTTAGGTGCACCGTAGCGTGTTTTTTTTTCCCGCCACACCATTCCCAAACCACTGTTAGTCCTGAAAGCCAGACTCAACAATAGCGACCACCAGAAAAACGACGAGACAATGAAATTCAACGAAATCCCAGAGTAACAATTTAACTATCTCGGATCCTTAACAGGAAAAAAATAGCGGAGGAGTAGGAAAAACATAATTATCACTTCCCTAGCGTGTATGGCCTTTACACCAATCCATAAATAAACAGCACTATGTTGTTATGCCATTAAATTATAAACATCTCATGAAAATCTCTCATCGCTCCAGGGAATAAACCTCAAGCCACCTTACCAAAGAAAGCAATCCATTAATTAATCTATTCAAACAGGGAACGCCCCGACATAGTTTAATTAATGGACGACTATTCGCCACATTTCTGTCATTCCCCTGACCAACGTGCCGACCTCGATATCTATTGGGTACTATTGAGTGACTGGGGGTCTGCAACTTCGCCTTTAAGCCCTAAGTTATAAGGTTGAAAAGTGGTCGACCGTCAGTGGACTCTAGAGATTGAGGATAACTTGCCATGGGTCAAATGTGCCGAGATCTTCGTGGTATTCAATACCTTCGGCCCTAAGTACTAAGGTTGAAACGTGGTCGAAAAACATTGAACTCTGAAGTAGGTACCAGGATAACTTTCCAGGGGGATAAATGGGCCGAGTTCTTCGTTCTACTCAATGGTTTTGCGCGAATTACGATCGTTTCAATAGTTGCGAAGTCGCGTCCAGGGATATGATAATGACGTGGACTGGTCTGATAACCGGATGAAGGATGATATCTATTTATGTAAAGATATATAGATACGCATTTCAAAGTCAAGGGAATGTGGGACTATATTTACGTGATTATAATTTGTTTGTTTGAGACTATGAAACCTTCGCATGTGATCCCTCAAGCTGGAAGTTATTATAGAGGTATGAAGAACAGGGTGTAAAGTACTACATTCTCCATAGAAATGGGCGGATTCTTTAACCAGACGGGTGTTAAAACTGGTGGGCTATTGGCCGACAGTTGTTGTTGTCATGTTTTGTTTCATAGATGACACTGTATAAGCCGAAACAGTTCTTTAACTAATAAAATTAACAGAACGTAAAAACTACCTAATCATCAGCAAATGTTCAATAAATGTGAACTTTGAAGAGAAAATAATGCGAGGAATGTATCAGCTGCCTTTAATATCCCATAGGCTGTATATCATTGTCCACAACTTTTAAATGGTATGTCATCCTAATTGTGTCAGTATTTTAAGATAGGGCTGCTCAGGGACCAAAACAAATTAGCCGTTGTAACAAAACATCACGCCTGTAATCCCCGAAGTTTGCGAGGTCGTACTGATGTCGGTAACATAAGAACCATTCTACCATCAGATCAGCTTGTTAGAGAGAAAATACCAAAATCGCTGTACATTTTTTTGAGTTCTCCTGATTCCGCCAAGATTCCATCATCTGATCCCGACCTGGTGACTATGAGACCAATAAGAAAGCATAGGCTTTCGAATAAAAGAAGAATTTTCCAAATCGGTTCGTAAACGACGGAGACGAAAAGATCGTTAATGTAGACAATGTAGTTTTGTTGATTTTTCAAAAACCGCTTGTCCGATTTCCTTAAAAACATAATATGGGACCATTTGGGACAACAACTCTTTCTAAGAAAAAAAGAATTTTTCAAATCGGTTAGCAAGCGACGGAGTTATGCTCGAACAAACATAAAAAAAAAATATAAACATCCGAATTGAGAACCTCCTTCTTTTTTTAGAAGTCGGTTAAAAACTATGTATACTGGTACGCGATGCCCAAATAATTTAATACCATTTTCATTCAGCAGGGCTATTGCGTATCTTTTAAATGACAGTGACTATCATATAGTACCTCAATTAACTGTCAAATGGTTCCATTTTGTACTAAACCATAACCAATTTGACAGTTAATCCATGGACAATACGATAGCCACTAACATTTAAAAGATATGCAATAGCCCTGCAGGACACATAAGAAAGCAGAACAGAGATTTAATTTAAAAAAGTAATAACCTAAATGTATGTAACGATGAGAATGCTGATTATTAGTAGAACACACGCTAAGATAAAATTTGAAAAAATAAAGGCTTTTTTAGATGATTATTCATAGAAACGCTATCTCTTTAGGGTCGCGGTTGGTCAGGGATTATCAACTTCAACATCTACTCGTAATATACCTAGGTACATAATAAGTATTTTTTACAAAGAGGCATATTGTTACGATTCTTGAGACAACATTCTCTTGGCCCTTATGAATCATAACAGCTGTTTTAGACCACAATATTTTTTTTGTATCACCACCATATACCAAAACCAAAACACTTTTTGTCTATCTTACGCTTTCTATCGCCATTATCGAAAAAGGTTTGTATGAACCCTACTCTGTTAATGTACCCTATGTATCGGTGCACGTAATAGATTATACCTTCCTTCCTAGAACGAAACCTATCCACACGAGGTGTAAACAGATGGAAACACAGGATGCCAATCAAAGACAGTGGTTTGGTAGATGTTTACCTTTAGGATTTAGTGTGTGCTCGCCGCAACAGATGGCGCTACTAGTATGTGTATGAGAGGTAGTTTAGGTATTACGTCTGGTTGCTGTCTGTGTTCAGGTCCGAGTCAAACCCTGGCTGATACCGTAGTAAATAACCGAAATATCATAACCAAAGTCTTAACTACTGTAATATAACGATAATACCTAAAGCAAATACTGAAAGCTGTCGTACAAATAGATGCAGTGACTAGTTAAGACGAGTGTTCTATTTAACATGGTAAATGCAATAATGACTCAAGTGGTTTATTATTAGAAGATGTCGCATGTGACGCCTGTGATCCTAGGGACTAGTGGATTGATCTTAAGTGGTCGGTATTATCACATAATATTAGGATTAGCGTCATTTTCTTCTGGCCCTTGTTTCATGGTTTTCTTCTCCCATTCTGCCCGTCAATCGTAACGCTATCATTTACTTCATTTTTCTTCAGATTATGATTATACGTGGGTCATGAAATGTCGTTAATTGAAAATAATTGGAACAGCATTGTTTCGCTTATAGCTTTTCACTTACAATTAGTGGGAATTTACATAAGCAACGCTTGACTAGACTAAAAATGAAACATGGAACCATATTCTTAGAACTTGCGGCGAATTATCCAATCAAGCGGTCAGTGCTATTTCTATTTTAGATGTTGTCGTAGGCTGATGCATAATAACATGACTGTTATTAGTTATGGTCATTTACAATAATAATTAATAAGCTATCTCGGTGGTCTAGCGGTCGCAGTTCATAAGTACATAAGTTCCTGGTTGCGAGGAGAAGTGTTAGTTGGTTCTTCCAACAAGATTTTCTCAGAATAGGCTCGGAGTTTGGACTTGCGACTTGTGCTCATTTCAGGGATCAGTGTGGTCCTCTGTCTTAGGTACCCTTGGATGAAATACATATATTTGTATTTAATAAAAAAAAAATTGAATAATGTCGAAGCCCTATTAACCAGAATGATTGACCATTACAATAAAAAGGCTCTTTTAATATCGAAGCCAAATTTACAAAAAAAAAACATTGCCCAACATGTTCTTTACAAAAACTTTCAAGCCATTGAGCTGTAAGCACACGATATTCATCTGAATGAATACATTACCCGTTAATTCAGACGGGTTAACTGATGAATTGATATTTGGGTGTTACACAGCCCTACCATGCAAATGATATGAATAGCAATCACGTTGCCAGAGCATATTGGATGGAGTTATGATGGGAATTCTGTTAAATTTGTGATGGCCGACAGACAATTTAACTTGGACGGGCTTACGAACAAAATTGTTATTTGTTTAATCCCCAACTCGGAATTGTTTTTTTGTACTTACATATTAAAATCGTATATGGACGCACGTTCCATCGTAGATCTCATCCATCGCTTTCCATCAGGCGTGATCTAAATCAAAACCAGGTTCATTTTGCATTCAAAAAATGCGTTAATTTATTTAACGTCTAGCAGACGTCACGCGGTTTCACCTGTGTAGTTCCCGTTCCCGTGAGAATACAGGGATAAAAAATAGCTTATGTTACTCAGGGTATGGAATGTAGCTTTCTAATGGTGAAAGAGTTTTTGAAATCGGCGCAGTAGTTTTTGAGGTTATTCATTACAAACATACACGCAAAAATACAAATCTTTCCTTTTTATAATATTAGTGTAGATATCAAAGGTGCCTACGTGTTGTGAATATAGTTGAAAGGTATCTTAGAAGTAGAGCTTGGTTTGGACCATGGGTTTAACGGGTCAGAGCCTCCACCCCAACTGGCGTACTTAATGAAGAAGTACTGTTACATGTGTTTAGTTATTTTTTTTTAGTGACTTTGCCCTAGTGGCTGAGAGAATGTCATGCTCACTCAAATGTCTCGCTGATGGTGGCGTGTGTGTCGGATCATTTAGCTCCCTTCAAAATGGTTGAGCTGAATGGTGCTGATCCGTGCGTCATGTTCGTGAACGGGCGCTGTCAGTAGAGACTGGTCATCTCTTAGTTGCCATGGTACATTTTTTTTTTTTTTTTTTACTTGCTGACCCACGCAACTTCGTCTGCGTCACATAAATGTAGCTTACAACCTTTCTCGATAAATCGACTATCCGATCTAACTACCTTATTTTATATTTTATTAGAATATCTCATGTGAAGTTATTGTAGAGGCTGCAGAAGATTGTAATTATTTCTTTGCATTGTATAGATTCAATATCTTAATATTATATAATTGCATGGCACATGTGTGAGTACTATGTACTATAAAGCCACTTTTTACATTTAGATATATTATTTTTAATGACGATGCCCTGGTGGCTGAGAGAATGTCATGCTCACTCAAATGTCTCGCTGATGGTGGCGCGTGTGACGGATCATTTAGTTCCCTTCAAAATGGTTGAGTTGAATGGTGCTGATCCATGCGTCATGTTCGTGAACGGGCGCTGTCAGTGGAGACTGGTCATCTCTTAGTTGCCATGGTTTATAAATATATACATATTTTTTTGATTTGTTTATTATACCTTTTTACTCCGGACGCTCTTAACTTGCACGTCTTGCTACATAGTTCTCACATAATATACCATCTCAACATGAATGATGTAAATGTACCAAGATTTTGTAACAATATTTTGATTTAAAAGAGTGTCCATGGAGTTTCTTGCCCGTTCTTCTCCATAGAGATCTACGCTAGGGAACTGGCAACTACAGTACTTTCACAAGTTATTATGCCTTGTGACTGTGACTGTAGCTTAGGAGTGCAATACGTTGTTTCGGGGGTTGCTGCGTCGGGTTGCGCGGCGCCGGATGTTACCGGCGGCGAGTGCTGTGGGTGCGGGGGCGCGCGGCGGCGCGTGCCGTGGTGGCTGGTGCGCGGGGCTCCGGGTCGCGGGGCGGCGGTTGCGCGTTGCGGCGTGCATTCGTTGTTCCGTGATTCGAGGTCTCGTGCATTCGTTGTTGCGGTGTGCGTCGCTGCGTGCTTTTTTGCTTGCAGTGTTCGTCGTTGCGGGCATTCGGCGGCGTGTGGTTCGGCGTGGTGGCTTTCGGAATGACGTATTGCACTCATAGTTTTTCGTAGTTTTGTTTTATGAATTGTTCTTATGACATTCAAAAGTGCCAGTAATGGTTTAATTGAAATAAATGCTTTGAATTTGAGTTTGAGTTTGAGTTTGTGCCTGAGCGTAACCGTTATGTTATGATAAAATCAAATTATCTTCCAATTTTAATATCACCATATTATAATGCCTTGTGAGTGAAAACGAGTGAAAATAAAGCCGTTTTCAATCATTCTAGGCTACTCCTATAAGAGTTGACATTCGAACAGTGGAATAATTGGCGTGCACTAGTGAAGTGATTCCAATTTAATTTGTGCATGGTAAATTCATCACTTTTACCGTAACTACCTATAATGTAAGCAACAACGAAAGTTAGTCGATTCAGGTAGTTTTAAATTTACCAAAAATAAAATGACTAAATAATCATTTACGGGGCGGTCGAGAGCCCTGACTTCTAAACTAGGTATAAGTCCCTGAATCTTAAAAGCCCGCGTCCCATCGTCCACCGCTCCAGCGTCTATTATGAATGCACTATAATAGACGCTCTACCTAAACACAAACTACTCAAATCAACCTCTTTCTGTGCGTAACCTATAGACCAAGGTGACCGATGACTGGCATTTCTTTTCTCCTTTCAAGTAACACTGTCTGGACATTATAATAGAACTTAATTTTGATAAAGCCATGTCTAAGTAATATAATAAAAAGAGGCTAGTTATATAATAAAACTAGCCTCTAAACGAATAAGACGAGATTATAGCACCTACTCTAATAATTAGAGTAGGTGCTATAATCTCGTCTTATTCGTTTGCTTGTAACATTGTTAAATGTTTTAGTTCGTTAGTAAAACTATCAAGAACTATTTTTTATTCAATTTTGCATTGTACCTAGATGATGTCGAAAGCAAAAAAAAATTACTGGTAAACTAGTATTATAGGAGTACCGCCTACATAATCATCAACACGCCTGTAATTGGCAGAAGTGAACGTAATAAATTATACACCCACATCTCACCAGGCATGTTTTAATCCCGGTGTAATAGGGGTGAGCCTATTATTATTCACCGGGCACAAATCCAGACTCCGTGGCTGCTACTGACAAATCTAATAACAATTAACCAAACCCGGGAATCGAACCCAGGTTACTCTTATGCTCACCAGTTGCGGTTGCGACAGTACTTAGACCAATAAGGCAGGCTTTTCCAAATTATAACCAATAACAGAAAATTATTCTGAAAATCTGATAACAATGTATAATTTTATGATTTATGAGTAGTAATATTCAAGCCATCACAATTCATCCATTACGTTATGGCAACCACGTAACGAGTGCACATGGTCTGGAGCTGGAGTGCTGCCTAACCACTTACTGCGGTTATCGCAGACAATTGAGAACGTGAGCAAATCGTGCATATTTGCTCATTCATTCGGATAAATCTCGTGCTGCTCTTAGAAGTCACGCTAAAAGTATTGTGGGATTTTCCTCAAAGAACATTTTCCGTAGATATTAGATATTATTAGATATCCGTATAGATTTAGGTATACATCAAGGAAAATCATATAAACCGCTGTTGATTATCTGCCTGCCAACGTTAAGATACGCCAGCCAAGATATTAAAATTCATAATTTACATTACTGGCAACATAGGCTTTTTTTAACAAGAAAGAAGAAGGTATTTATTTGTCGCAAGGACAATTTAATTAAAGTGCATACATAATTTACAATAAAGTAAACAATATGTTCATACAACGCAAGACAAATATTAATAAATACAACAGGGCAGAACAAAAAACGAGCATTTTTTATTTAAGGGGTTGGTTTTTCAAAACTTAGTTTAATAAAAAAAAATTATAATGTCATAGCAAGTACGACCTACAAACAGTTTATAATAGAGACTCTTCACTTATTACTATGCATGGTCTAGTTATAGTGACACTTACTACGTTACAACACGTATTAAACTTTAGAGCTTGTTCGCACTGCACAAGTCGAGTCAGCAGAATTAAAGTTATTGTCGTGCTTAATTGGGCAGTACACGGGTTTGCACTGAGCAAACTGAAAACTGCGACTGGTTACTAAATTTAGCTGGCATTTTATGGTTTGTTTAGTTAATTATATATTTTTAAGTTAAAATGTTGTCCTGGTACGACGTACCTGAAACAGATATATTATCTGAGAATAGGTGGTTACCTATGATACTTGCTTATTAATGTCCCACTCTGGTGGGCAAAGGCCTCTTATCATACAAAGAAGGCGCGAGCATTGCCACTTCGCCACTCTTGCTCAAGACGGGTTGGCGATTTCAGTTTTACCTAATACAGTACAGGTTGCCTCGCGATGTTTTCAAGTGATAGTCAATAAAATCAAAAAAGTCCATAGGTAATATGAATTGAAAAAGTCACATTGGAACTTGCTAGATTTAATCTTACGACCTCGTGCATCAGAGGCATGGCCCTAAACTTTAGGCCATGTACTATGTAGAAAACTCATGTTTTTGTAAGTCATTTTGGGTTCAAAGTAAGGACTTTAACACCCTACAAATACTAACAGTAGCTTTAAGCTAATAATCCTTTAACCACCGAACCGAACATAATTTTCAGTTACACCGCAGTGTGAAGCGACCTTTGTCCAACGTGTGTCGTATCTGGTGGCCTGCCAAATGGCGGGAGAGGCGCTGACCACTGTTGTATGCAGCCAAACCACGATGCCACTCTGATATTAAATAATGCAATACCACTAGATATTGGTTATGTTGTATACCGATATTGTTGTGTTTATAGTAGTTATGTGACATTCTACTAAAGTAGGTAGGTTGTTGTGGTATGTTTGTGACTCAATCACGTAAAAACGACGGAACTAATTCGATGAAAGGCACTCAGATAGCTTCTACCGTTGATGAAAACATAGGATATCCACATTTTCTTCGACCAGCAGGACTATTGCGTATCTTATAAATCAATGCCGTTCTAATCCTGGAAATTCTACATTATAATTTTATAGATAGCATCACAAAAAAGATTACAAATATTTACAAAGTATCAAAAATAATAATATTTACATATTTCGAATTCTTTACATTTTATTTTAAGAGTACTAATACTATGTTAGCCTTTATCATGCACGAACAAAACCGAATGATCCTTTGTTGCGTGCCTTTTAGACTATTCGATAAAAATTCGATAACATAAACAATAATATAGTGACAGATTTAGACTCAACTATGGAAATTAAATGCTTTAAATTAGAAAATCCTGAAAACTGTTCGAATATGTTACAATATAATGCTTTGAGCAATAACTCTCTAACAGTAATAACAATTAACATACGTAGTGTAAATTGCAACCTGGACAAATTTCTTATATTTGTTTCGAAAATAGATATCACAATAGATGTTTTCGTATTAACCGAGTGTTGGATAGACGAAAACAGCATCATACCTACAATTACTAATTACAGCGCATTTAGTACCAAAAACAGTTTTAATAAAAATGACGGGATTATCGTGTACGTTAGAGATGAACTCGACTGCACATATTATGAGCCATTCATGGATGAAGGAAATTGTCTTGTGGTAGATATTTGCAAAAGCTACACACTTATATGTTCATACAGGCCACCTTGTTTCCACAATCCAACAAAATATATTGATTCCTTAAACGTAATTCTACAGAACTGTACAACCGCGAACATCATTTTCACAGGTGACATAAATTTGGACATTCTTGCGGATAATTTAAATACCCACGCTCATCAGTATCTTAATCTAATGGCTTCATTTGGCTTAAAACAGGCTATTAACCTTCCCACAAGAATCCGGACCTGTATTGATCATTTTATGGTTAAAACCTCGTCTGATATACAGTCAATAGTTTTTGAAGAGCTTACTGATCACGCTCCTATACTTCTTTACATAGATAAGGCACATATAACGAAACAAATTTCAAATGTACCAACATTTAGAACCGTTACCAATTTTGATAATATTGACCAAGAACTAAAATTAACATTAAATGATGATTATTTTAATACCGTTGACGTTAATCTTGCAACTGAAACTTTAATAACATGTTTACTAAACGCCATAAATAATAACACAAAAATGATCCACTTACCACGAAAAAAAAGACCTTTGAAACCATGGATAACGGCCGGGATACTAAATTCTATTAGGAAAAGAGATAATCTTCATAAAAAAGTGAAAAAACAATTAAATAATGAACAATTACGGTTATATTACACCGCGTATCGGAATAAATGTAATGAATTAGTAAAACTGTTAAAGAAAGAATATTATCAGCATGAATTACAAAAACATAAAGGCAATACCAAAGAAACCTGGAATATTATTAAACAAGTATGCTATCTTAATAAAAAGAACGATTGTCCAAAACAACTCCTTACAATTTCTGAAAATTCTGATGACTCATTAAAGCAAATTAACAAATATTTTACCTCGATCGGTAAGGATCTAGCTAACGCTACTTTAAGTAGACTCCAAATCAGTGACCAAACGCTTGCGAATGAAGCTTTAACATGTAATGGGCCTCCAAATTCAATGGCATTTGCTCCAACTGACCCCGTAGAAATAATGGATATAATAAGGAACCTTAAATCAAGCAGCGCCACAGGTTGGGATAAAATTTCCACGTTAGTAATTAAGCAGCTATGCCTTCGTGTTAGCTCTCCTATTAGTCATCTTTGCAATTTAAGCCTAAGTAGTGGAAGTTTTCCCAATGCATTTAAAAAAGCTATAGTGATACCTATCTACAAGTCCGGTGAACGTAATGTACCTAATAATTATAGACCTATATCACTTCTTTCGGTTTTGTCTAAGATATTAGAGAAAGTAGTCAATAAGAGATTAACGAAATACCTAGAAATAAATCACATCTTATCCGACAACCAATTTGGATTTAGATCTAATCGTTCGACTACTGACGCTGTGGATAGGTTAACCTCTAGCATTACATCATATTTAGACAAGGGAGAAAAATGCGTGGGGGTGTTTTTGGACCTACAGAAGGCATTTGATACCGTTTCAATTCCTATTCTCATCTCACGCCTTCAGAATGCAGGAATCAGAGGTATTCCACTTCTGTGGTTTCAGAACTATTTATCTGGAAGGCAACAGTGCATTAGGATTGGAGAGGAGGTTAGCGACAGCATTGATATTGCATATGGCGTTCCTCAGGGGAGTACACTCGGACCAAGCCTATTTTTACTCTATATTAATGAGCTTTGCAACATCAAAATTGATAAAGCTGAATTAGTTATGTTCGCAGATGATACAGTTATTCTGTTTCACGATACTTCATGGCACTCAATAAGGACTACTGTTGAAAGAGGCTTACGTATCGTAACGCGGTGGTTAGAAAACAGCCTGTTAAACCTAAATGCGGAGAAAACAAAATATCTTTGTTTTAGCATTACCAAATCAGGCGCCCCAAAGGATACAATTACAATTAAGAGTCACACATACCCATGCAACAGGAATCCTTATCTAGATAACGATACAAGTTGCACGTGTCCCATTTTAGCTAAATCAAAAGCCATTAAGTATTTAGGTGTCATAATAGATGACAAACTGAACTGGGGTGCACACATAAATTCGGTAGCGGCCAGGACAAGGAAACTTATACTCGCGTTTAAGAACCTGCGTGATGTGGCTGGCAGAGATCTCCTGGTACAAACATATCTTGCTCTTGGTCAAAGTATTATTAACTACTGTATCAATGCTTGGGGTGGGGCTTGTAAAACAATTATGATTGTTCTTGAGCGCGCACAGAGATCATTGCTAAAAGTCGCATTTAAATTTCCCTACCGCTATCCCACCAAAGATCTATATGAAGAAATAAATGTCATGAGCGTTCGTAAACTTTATGTTTATGAAGTCTTACGTAGATACCACAAACAGGTCATTCCGATATTACCCAATTTGAATAAAAGAAAAGTGCATTGCCCAGTACCTAGAGCCAACACAAAATTTGCTAGCAGATTTTACAACGTCCAAGCTCCACGGTTATACAATAAAATAACACAGTCCATTCAACACATCAGATCATTCAGTAATAATCAAGTCAAAAGTAAAATTATTGCATGGTTGAATGACATGGACTATGAAAAAATAGAATCTCTTTTTATTGTAACGGTATGAAATACACAATCAATCACGCTTAGATCACCCACACACATATACATAGATACACACACACACGCACAACTACACACACACACAACTACACACACACACACACACACACACACAACTACACACACACACAACTACACACACACGCACATTCCTTTTTCTTTTATTTTTTACCGTTATTTTCTGATTTTAGTTATACTGAAATCTAGTTATATATTTTTTTGTTTGCTAGCCTAAGATAGAAGTTAGCCTACGTTAAAATTATGGACCTACTGTACTCGTATTTAATAACACGTTTGTGAAGGGAAGGAACTGACCTTCATGATACAGTATTTTACTAGTTTGGAGGTCAGGGTCTCACCTCAAAGAAACCTTGTAAGATGTTCATAATAAAGATTATTATTATTATTATTATTATTATTATTAATGACAGTGGCTATCATTTAGTGTTCATCAATTAACTGTAAAATGGTTCCATTTTGTACTAAACCATAACCAATTTGACAATATGATAGCCACTGACATTTATAGACATTCATAGACTTACCTGAAAATTATCGACCCATCGCACTTCTGTCCATTCTGTCCAAAGTATTGGAGAAACTAGTTAATAGCAGGCTAGTGAACTTTTTTGAAAAATATAAATTGATATCAGACAGGCAGTTTGAATTCCGTCGAGGAAGGTCAACTGAAGACGCTGCTTCATTACTGACCAACTTAGTGGCTACTTTCACACAAAAAGGAGAACACACTATAGGAGTTTTCTTAGATCTGACAAAGGCCTTACTTGAATGGTTTACGAGTTACCTATCTGATCGCAAACAGCTAATAAAAGTAAATGAACACACGAGTGACGTACTTCCCATCGCCTTTGGAATTCCACAGGGCAGCACTCTCGGGCCAACTCTCTTCGGCTTCTACATGAATGATATTTTAAACTGACAACTAAACGACGCTGAAATAATATCGTATGCAGACGACACATTGATAATCAGGGATCGGAACGCGCCCGAAACCAATAAGTTGTGCTCTCAGCAATTTAATTACGAAAAATAGCCATCAGCAGTAAAACTATATTTTTTTCGATTTAACTTAAGTGAAATAGAGGGTTAATCGCCCAATAATTGTGTTCAGTGCAAAATAAACAATAATAAACAAAAAAAATAACACTCGAAAAAGTGCCGATCACAGTGACTAATTCGCTTGTGTACGGAATCCTCGCAGCTGTGCGAACTGCCGAAGAGCGAAAGTCCTATGCACGCGCAGTCAGTGCTGCCAACATTCCGGCGACGCAGAAGCGTTCCAGTGGCGAGTATAGTGAGGCGCACCGTATACTTTTACCATGTCAGACTCTGACCTACAATTGTTTTCACTTGAAAATGATAACATAACCGTGAGGAAACTGCAAAGTAAAATAACTATTAGTACAGAAAATTCCTTTGCATCCTTGTCAGTAGACGATGATAACGAATGCTCATCTATTACGTCTTACGACAAACATAACATAAGTTGCCCCCACTTGCAACCGAATGAAAAGGAATCAATGACAGAATTAGGAGCATTAGTCAACACTTTGCGATAGAAATTGGCATCTGCGGATAATGAAATTGAAAACTTACTAACAGAGAATACTTCACTTAAAAATATTATAACTAACCATGAGAAAGTTATAAATAATCTAAAAAAAATATGTAACAGTACACCTAAAATAGTTTCAAGCCTAACAAAGAGGAAATGTCTAAAAAAAGGCAAACTGAATTTTTCCCATGAAGAAGATTACCTGCTTCAAAAACAAAATAAGGCTGAGAACCAAAGCAAAAATGCAACACTTAGATCTGACATAAAAACACAAAAGTTAAGCAGCAGACGGACCACAACGGAAAATCAACAAACAAATAGTTTATGCTCCACATACACAAAACAAAACAAAACTACTAAAAGAACAGAAACAGAGAATAATATGATATCTACTAGGAATAGGTTATGCATTGTTAGCGCCAACAAAACCAACAATATACTATCCATCGCAGAAGAGACATTCCAAAACCTACAGATCTGTCACTATATGTCACCGAAGTGCGGATTGTTACAACTTATCAGCAATTTGCATCAAAAAGTTGCGAATTACTCGTTTAACGATTACTGCATAATTTTAATTGGCGAAGAAGATTTTCAAAAAACCAAGAATTATGTTGAAATTATAATAGGATTAAGAAAAACATTTGAAAAAATTCAACATACAAATATTATTTTGTGCCTACCTACATTCATACTTAGCGATTACTCAACGATGTTCAACTGGCGTATCGAAACGTTTAACAACTTACTTCATTTAGATTTATTGTCACATAATTATATAACAGTACTAGATACCAATTTAGACCTATTCTACGACTTTACTATGTTTTCAAAATATAACAGAAAATTAAATAACCAAGGAATGAAAAATATCTTTCAAAACTTAATGTTACTTATAAATGATTTAAACCTCTCAATGTCACAACCTGAAGTTGAACCAGATCAGACAAATAATGTAAACACGAATTCGGTCACACATACCGAGTTTTTTCTTTGATCACTTGTATGTTATGCATCAGAATATTGCCGGACTTATAAATAAATCAGATCTATTAACCGTGCACATTCAGGAGTTGTTATGCAAACAAATAATTGTAGATGTTATATGCATAACCGAGCATTTTATCATGTCGGGCCACGAACATCTTCTTCATATACCTAACTATAGTCTCGCGGCATGTTATGCAAGAGACAACATAAAGCGAGGTGGAGCCTGTATTCTAGTCAAAAAGAGTCATGAGTATAAAGCATTACCCGACATAATGAAACACTCGGTTACAGGAATAATAGAATGTTGTGCTATTAAAATGAAACAACATAATTTAATTGTACTATGTTTGTATAGGCCGCCTAAGCTGTCTAATTTAACAAAATTTTATGAAAATCTAGATATTATTTTAAAAAATATTTGTACTAATCGTCACACTAGAATCATTTTATGCGGAGATTTTAATATAGACGTTTTAAAAAATAATAGAATAACTTCGGAATTTAAATGCTTCCTCCTGAGTTACAACTTTAATTTACAAATTAATGAAGCGACACGTCCTATAAGTAATACTTGTTTAGATAATTTTGCAGACAATTCCAAACAAAAATGCCACTGTCAAGTAATAGAATTAGGTCTATCCGACCATACAGCGCAAATAAGTAAAATAAAAGTAAATAAGTCATGCAGGATTAAAACTTGGAGAACTAAAATTCGAGATACTTGTAAAGAAAATCTAATGAAATTTAACAACTACTTGCACAATATATCGTTTTCTGACGTATATGGCACAGAGGATTCGAACAAAGCGTATGATAATTTCTTTGAATCATTTAAGCTTATCCATGACTTGTGTTTTCCCTACAAGCTAGTGACAGTAAAATCAGAAAAACCAATTAAGTGGCTATCGCGCGGCATAAAATTATGCAGTAAAAGGCAAAGACACTTACTTTGGAAACATAGACTAAGTCCGTCACCAGAAAATAAAAACGCTTTTGTTAGTTATTCTAGGAGGTTTAAAAGAATTATTAAATTAACTCAAAAAGCCCAAAACAATTACTTGATTAAAAACTCGAATAACAAATCAAAAACCTCATGGCAAATAATAAATAATAGTAAAATTAATAGGGAACCAATTTCACAGATACGAAACAATACTCAGTCCTTAACGGATCCAAAAGAGATAGCAGAGTCTTTTAATAATTTTTTTATTGACCAAATAACTAATATGCCTAATAACCCTGTGCACGACGTTAGAAGAATAGATCATAATCCGAACTCAATATTTGTGTCACCAGTCGTACCTCAAGACGTGATAAGAATTATTAAATCACTAAAAAACAAAAAGAGCTTTGGTTATGATGGGATATCCACTCAAGTCATAAAATTTGTTGCTAATTGTATAGCTGGCCCTTTAACTCACATAATTAACGTCAGCATATCATCAGGAGTATTTCCTGAAGGTTTAAAAACTGTTATTGTTAAACCAATCCATAAAAAGAACAGTAAGGATGATATGTCGAACTATAGGCCGATATCTCTAATTCCCGTTTTTTCCAAAATAATAGAAAAAGTTATATATGAAGCAATATTATCTTTCCTGACTAAATTTAATATACTTTGCCATGAGCAATACGGTTTTAGGAAAAATAGGAATATAAACATGGCAATTTTTGACTTGTTGAATATTATTATGGCGAATGTTGATACTAAAACGCCTATATGTGCTATTTTTGCAGATATGTCGAAAGCTTTCGATTTTGTCAACCATAACATACTGCTTCAAAAATTAAACGCCTACGGCATCCGAGGAAATATCCTAAACCTAATAAAAACATATTTATCCGGTCGCAAACAGATGACAGAAATTTACAAAATATGTGTTAAGTCCAAATTAGAACAAAAATACTTGTCTTCCAGTAGGGTAATTAAATTCGGGGTACCACAGGGAAGCGTCCTTGGCCCTCTGTTATTTTTAATCTACATTAACGACCTCCCACGCCAAATCCACCATCCCATGGTACTCTTCGCCGATGATAGTACAGCACTCTTAAAATGCGATGATAATCAAAATTATGAAAACGACATAAACTCCACCATAAAAATTATCATAAATTGGCTGCATAGTAACAACTTACAAATAAACCTACAAAAAACAAAGATAATGCATTTTTACCAAAGGCTTCGCATCGGTGATATAAATATTAATTATAACAGTCAAAATGTAGACAGAGTGGATGTTATAAAATTTCTAGGAATTTTAATTGACAGTCAACTGACATGGAAAGCACAGGCAGAAGCAATCTGCAAAAAACTTAGCTCATCTGCATATGCACTTTATAATCTTAAAAAAAAAGCTAATATCAAAACAGTTTTACTAGCATATCATGGTCTTGTCGTTTCCATTCTGAGATTCGGTATTATATATTGGGGCAATTGTACTGAAAGAGAAAGCATTTTTAAAGCCCAAAAACGCTGCCTACGAGCAATATTTGGTCTGGAGGTTACTGACAGCTGTGTTCCATTCTTTAAAACTCATAATTTGTTAACATTTCCATCTCTTTATATTCTAGAAATTGCACTTTTTGTAAAATGTAATCCGCATCTATTTTTAACTTTCTCAGAAAGCAGATACAGAGGTGCAAATTTTCGATCTCAATATCAAAACTTGCTACGCACAGGTCGATTTAGGACTGCACTATTGAAAAAAAGTGTTTTCGGTGTGGCACCGGCTATTTTTAACCATATTCCTAATTCTATCAAAGAGGAACCAGAACTAATATTTAAAAAGAAGCTAACAGAATTACTGTTGAAGAAATGTTATTACTCCGTATCCGAGTTTCTAGCCGATAAGTTGTAGCTGTTTCATGGCTGATGATGAACAGCATCAATATTTGCATGCCAAAATGGTAGATTGTACAAGGATTCTTTGATTTGATGTAACCACCTTATTGTAAATACCTACATTCTAAGCAAATAAACAAATATTCTATTCTATTCTATTCTATTCTATAATGTTCCACGGTAAAACTTGGGAACAAGTATACCGCCATGCCGAGATCGGACTATTAACTGTCTCTAAGGCTCTTGACGCAGCCTGTCGGGGCTGCGGGTAGTCCTCTGGTTATCGCGGCCTCGACATAGAGGGCGAAGAAGGAACATGGGTGGTTTTTTAGTCAGTAGAAGTCTGACACTCCCTTTCGCTCTGCCCAAGAGCGGGAGGGGTTATTCGATGATTTTACACCCACCAAAAAAAAAAAAAAAAGGCCCTTGACGCAAACCTCCTGACTCTAAATATAAAAAAACTAAATTCTTACCCTTCTCGAAAACAATAGCTTCTAGACCTCCACGTGATCTTGTTCTTAAATACCACACATGCTGCAGTTACCAGACACTGCTTGCACACTGTTCCTGCCTAGTCATAGATCACACTGACTCAATTAAATACCTTGGCATCACAATAGACGACAACATCTCATTCAAATCTCACATACACTTGCTCTCTGGTCGCGTTAGAAAGCTGATATATGTTATGAAAAAACTACGTAACTGTACTCCCTTTAAAATTCTGCGTACAATTTACCTCGGTTAGTGTCAGACAGTACTTCAATATGGGATTACTGTTTGGGGTGCAGCCGGGAAAAGCACTGTTATAGAGGTAGAAAGAGCTCAAAGAGCCGTTATAATGGTAGCTTTAAGAAAACCTTTTCGCTACCCAACAGATCTTATTTATAAGGAGTTTGATGTGTTAAGGGTACGGCAATTATTTATTATAAAAGCAACCCTACATGTACATAAAACCCTAAAAAAAAGATCTGACTACAAAAAACTTATCTCGAAACGCGTCCTCTACATTCCGCCTCCGGAAGCAAATAGCCTGTTAGCCAGACGATGCCCATTCTACTCACATATCCATATTTACAATAGAATTATTAAAAGCTGCAACATTCAAGACTTGAACAACTTTTCATGCAAAAAAACTTTATTAAAATGGTTAGCCAACTTATCGTATGAAGAGACGGAAGAAATTTTAAGTTAACTAAAGTACACCAAAAATATTTACACAAATACACATACCCACACATACCTACACACACACACACACACACACACACACACACGCGCACACGCAGGCACACACATAATCATACTCATACATACTGACATACACCAAGTTAGACTACTCTATAATTTTCAATAAAAAAATGTTAATTTTTTTTTTATGTATAATTTTATTTTTTGTTCCTTGACATATATTATATATTATATATAAAGTATCTATTTTAAAGTTAACGCAACTCTGGCCCCAAGATACAGGCACAGCCTAGTTTGGGGACCTCTGTTTTGTATCCATGTTGAAATATAACTTGTTACATTTATTATTAATGATAAATTAGATTAAGGATTTATTTGTAACAACGATTTAATAATAAACATTAATTTAAAAAAAAAAATGGCAATGATTTTGCTGAAATCTATGTACCTACCTAATTTTAGAGAAATAATTAAAACTAAATTATATTTAAGTCATAATTTTCTTAAGTTACCTTTATGTTATTTTAATTTTAACAAACATCTATCCAGTAAGCAATAGATTACGGTACCTTTAATCTAGTCTTTACTGCCGTAGGTAATCTTATTTAACTATTACTTAAGCCGTCACTTAGTAAAGGTTTGACACATTGTATGACAAAACTGTCAAAACTTAAGTGATGGCCTAAGTAATCATTAAAGCTCTCCGAGTGCGTCAGTTAGATGCTAAGAAAAACGAGTGTTCTAATTTTGAATCTTTTGTTTTGTTAACAGGTAAGACAAAGGACATCTTACGAGTATCACGGAGGTTTTCCAACACTGCCTGGCTGCATTGGCATCAGATAAGTAGATTTACGTTGTGAAGTTTAGTATCACACTAAAGACATCATCATAATCATAGGCGTTAAAGTTCCCTACTTTACACATAAAAACAATGTAAATCAACCGTGCCTGATAGATTCTAATTACTGACTTATACCTAGTACCTAAGTATCCGATTGGTTTACGTTCACACGTAGATCAATCAAGCTATGCAAAACCAGTATAAACTGTATCTCTTATATTATAGTCCAGAAAGAAACTGATTCAAAGCGAGGTCAGGTTATACTGGTTTTGTATAGATTGATAGGTCCTCGTGTGTATGTAGTCAAACGGTACTTTTGATTTGTATCCAAAAATAAAACAACTTCATATTTATTGACATTGCACAATATTAACATGGCCCGGAAAATTATTTATCGATAGCGAATACTTAGTTTCAAACCCCCTGCCCACACAACGGTTTATTACGAGTTCCAAACATATTTCAGGATTGACGTCTACTACCAAACTATGACACTTCGACCTTCTAATGTGAAGTCAGTGTCACAATTATAGGGTATCGTTTTAACTATCAAAGTATTGTCCGATTTATATCGCTAGAGTATTTAACTAGAGTAGGGTAATCACAGTGTGTAGATAATTGTTTGAGTATTTTGTAGCACATCATTTATATCTACGATAATTAAGAAACTAACTAGGTCTATGGAATTCATTAAGAAGGGTCAAACAATCAAACAACAATCTTCAGTAGGTCACGTCCAATAAAGTTCTTTACTGGAAAGTACTGGAAACCCCATAAAACCATAAACGAGCGAGTTATTATCTCTAAAAAAAGTAATAAATTAAATTAGTACTTAATTTAATTCACTATACTCTTCTTGTAGATTAGTAAGCA
Organism: Diarsia rubi; assembly: GCA_932274075.1. Classification (NCBI taxonomy): domain Eukaryota; kingdom Metazoa; phylum Arthropoda; class Insecta; order Lepidoptera; family Noctuidae; genus Diarsia; species Diarsia rubi. Next base: position 17,139,693 of record OW026417.1, on the reverse strand, counting down.
TTTTATAAACAAACTGATAGATTCGGCCTGTATACTGACTCATTCGACAGCTCATTCAAGGAAATCTTATTTTTACCGGAAACATCATGGTTATCATGGTCATCATGGTTTACCGATCTGACGATTCCTGAATTTCATGAACACGACTTCTTTATAAAAATGAATCTCGTTTTCCTGTAACCTCATTTCTGAAAAATCTGTTTTTATTGGCAACTCGCAAATTTACATGGTATATGTCAGAGTTAAGGAATATTATCCCGAAATTGTAATTGCATTTGATAAAACCGCGGTCCTAAAAGTAAGAAAGTAGAAAAATAGTCGACGATTTTCTTGGTAAATACTTTTAGTACTTTTAGTTTATTAAACTTATTTTTTTATTTGAATTTTATTTTTTACTTATTTATTTCATGATTTTAGTTAGTACTTCGCTGAAAAAAGGAATGAGTAGGTAGGTTGACGACACAATATTAAATTATCAATAACTCTGTCGCGCATTGCTACGGGATCAAATAAAATCAAATAAAAGGCTGCAGTAAACATCGAACACTTGTTCGATGTTTACTGCAGCCTAAACACATTGTATGTATGACTTACCAAAATTTCTCATTTAAATAAATTGAGTCGGAGTTGTACGGTAATTTTCATCACTGCGTAGGTAATTTCAAACACAACTAAATCCCTAATAAATCACAGCAAATCCTTTGTTTTGCAATTTGGCTTCAAACAATTTTTCTTTTTATTAAAAAAAAGTTGTTTCACACTAGGAATTTTTCCTGTATCGTGGGTGCGTTTACAAATATTTTAACTTACATAGTACACAAACAGCACTTTACAAAATCAGCAGTACTATTTATATAGCTATATAATTATAGTTTTTTCAAATGAACACGTAAGAAGTTACGAAAAAAAAATGTAGAGTCAACTGAACTGTCTACAGAAATAAAGTACTGTGATATTTTAATATTACCTAAGTAAATCAAAATCATTGACGTATCATTGATATTATTTTTATTATAATATTTTAGTGGTTTTAAAAGAATTTGAATATGGCCAACCCCCTGTGGGTTGTAGCTACAATTTCGCAAAAATTCGAACAAAGTGATACAGCCCGTATAGTAAAGTCATCGAGAATTCCCTGAAGTTCCAAACAGTGATTTTCTGCAAAGCCAGAAAGTTTACGAGTGTGTGGCTTCACTTGAACCGAGGCTGACTTTCGACCTCGTTGAGCGGCTGAAGAGCTCATGAATAAAGTCTTGAGTCCGAAATACGAGCGTGAGTAAATCCAACTAGAATCCTTCAACGTGGACTGTCACGTTGTCTGAACTTATACAGGGTCAAATAAGTTAGCGAGCGAAACTTCACAGACATAATGGGTCTCGATAAAAAAATAAAAATAAATTGGTAACCATAGCCAAATTGTCAAGTAAATAACTTCAAGAGTCAACGGCCGTTGCCTATTGAAGTTATTTTTTTTAATGATAGGTACAGTATCGATGCGGCGTACGGTACCTACCTAAGTTTGAAATAATTAAACCTCGTTTAAAAAATCTTCTAACTTTTGTTATTTAAGTATTAAACTTAATAATGAGCGTTCAAATTAAAAGTCATTCTAATACTGGGCAGAAGATTTGGCAAAAATAATGTGTTTCTAGCATTTAGAGAAACACTGATAAATCAAAAACTAGGCACATGATTACATCACCCACGTAAAAGAAATTGATTTTTTCTTTAGCGAGTAAACACGTCTCCAAATTCGAAGATAGATTAACACTCCGCAGTAGATGACTATACTAGGAAAAGCTAGCAAGCAAAATAAGGTAAATTATAATAAAAGAGTTGAAATCTTTCAGCGATTGACTTAGTTTCTAAGAACGTCCTGGATGTTAGTTAATAAATTTCACATTATCACCACGTTTCGTTTGGCTTTCAACCAAAACTCGAGAGTAACAACTCTCTGATTCATAATACCGCCATTGGAAGGATGCGTAAGTCGCCGACGTTCGAACGCGTTTCAAATGTTAATCATGTTCTTTGTTCAAATTATGCGCAATCTTACGAAACTATACGAACTTTTTGAACTAAATACTTTTTTTTTTGCGTAGGCGCGAACGCGAATTAATATTTTTATCAACGGTAATCTGTTGTTTTCGAAAAGTCGTACCTACTTTCTTATAATACCTACAAACAAACATGGTAGAAGTATTATTATTGGTTTATTCTATGTGGTCGGTACCCTTTGTAAATTGTTTTTCTTTTGTGAATATTATTTGTATGGTTACATCCTAAGTAGAAAATTTTCTATTTCATTCATTTGTTTTAGTTTTTTTCAGACATTTTACACTCAGGATGTCATCAAACACCAATATAATGATGGCGCCGATGACTTCTCTCTAGTCTTTGATCGTGGCACGTTCCATTAGTCCTAATGTAAATAAACGCACTATGTACGCACGCGTGCCAAAACGTGCGTACCTATAATATTAATAGTTTCCTTTAAGACTTACTAAAAAACAATAAAGGAAGTAATACCAGCTATTCGCAGACACCGAAATGGTACTGAAAAATGTGATTCTGTTTCTGTGATGATACACGTGGCCCACCGCGCAACCCTTAGCCTGTGTCACGTGTCATCTGGCTGGGATGAAGTTCTTCCTATGACTCTGATCAGTTCTCCCGAGCTACAACTAATGGGTCACGAATTAATGCCTAAATAAAAAAAAGCAGGCTGTTGGATTTCTTATATTCAATTCACAATAGACCGGGGCGTCTAAAATTCATAATATGGTCACAGTCATAATTGTCGTAATTTGTCACTTATGGACTGTTTTAGGAATATTATTCCTAATATGATTCTGCTATAGCGGCCATTTTAGACCCCCACTTAGATTCATCGTTTACTGTTTAGTGTTATTAACACTAAATTATTATCTAAATACTCCAGTTTCCTGAAGTGGCTGTCTGCTACGCATCTCGCAGTAGTTAAGTATAATGATTTTTTATGTTATTTTACAAGTGTTTATCTAGGAAAACACATAGAGTTTTACGATTACAAATCATTCTTCCAGTAAATCAAAGTAGATAAGAAACAGCTTGTCTTTATATTCTCGAAATCGAAATTTATCAGAATTAATTTCGCACCTCATTGCGTTTGGTATTACTCAAAATCAGAAATGGTAAATAGACATATTATACATATAAGGCGTGTGAAATATATATGAATTCACGTATGAATTCATCGTTATGAATATTATTTCCTGTAGGATTTAAATTGTGGAAAAAATCAACTTCTCCATAACTTAACTCGAAAAAATACCTCAAACAAGATGTCGGGACCTACTTTTTTTATAATGTTTAGTCTTGTACAAATAACAGCACACTCCATGACTTGAATGAAGAAAATTAGAGAGCTGTTCAGGTTGCTACGTACTAATGTCGCTACTAGTATCGCAAATAATTCCCCCTGAATACCGAAGCTTACAAACCTATACAAAGCCTTTTCATGGAAAATGAAAGGTTGAATGCTTCTCTCTTAAGCCTTTTAAATCCTCGATCGTCATCCCAAGACCTTAAAGTGCGATGACCTCAGCTAACGATGAAAAGCTGTGTAAATTGTACTTACTAATAGGTTCTAAGGTAAAGCCGTCTGATCGCGAGGGAATGAATCCTACCAATGGACGATGACGTAGAAAATTAGATTAGGAAGAATTAGAATTAAGTGAGTTATTTTGGTGTTGATAAGGTCACTTTTAGAGTTTGTTTGGTTATGTTGTTTAATGAAGGTAGAAATGAAATGTTTAATGTACCCACCTACCGAAGAAGTGACGATGAAATACTACTTATTAAAAGAATTATATACCTTGAGTGGAAGAAGGCAAAGACCTTCGTAGTGCGTAATATGTGAGTAATACTTTTTCTTTATTCTCATTACATATCATCCCGTATGAAATCGCAGAAGATTTAAGGAGGTATAATATCTTAAAATTTATAATACATTCACAGTACGCCAATCCCACGTAATAGGGAACTATAGCTATTGCCATCAACGGGGCACAAAGTCTCCAGGGTTAAGTACTACTACCAGGACTTTGGGTTACTACTGATAAATTATTCGACCAGGAATTTTTAGGGTTCCGCTTAGAAGTAGGTACCAGGGCGCATTATTTTAATCTTATACTAAATGAGAAAGAGAGGGAGCTATGCAGGACGCACTATACTATCTTTGTCGGCGAACATCCAAATAGCGTATTTTGCATTCCACATCCGTCCTGTGAGTTTTCAAGTGTCGGGAGAACTCGAGATGTGGAGATTAGACAGTTTTATTCGACACACGTCGCTGAAATGGAATGTGAAATGGTTTATTTACATAATAGGTGCCATTTTATGTAGATCTGTTTAGTTTTTTCTATTGTTATGTTTGAAGAGGTCAGTGATGTTACGAGTGTGGTGCTTTAGCAGTCTTGTAGCTATGTGCAGCACCTATACCACAAAATACCCAATACAAAACATAGATACATAAAAGTGCTGTTTGAATGCTGATAAGTGTTCGAAGACCGTAGATAATTAATTAATGAGGGGAAATTAAGAAATAGTTGGTAGTTAGAGGTGCAAATATAGGTTTAATACGTTCGCGTGGTTTAAAAGGATTTTCAGAGATAGAAAGTACCTAGCTTATATTTTTCCCAGGATTATAATCTGTCTTATCTTCATTAAAATCTAATCAGCCGTTTAGTCATGGAAAGTTATCAAATAAACAATGTTCCAATTTATAATATTAGTATGGAACTATGGATAACCGGTAGTGTGCGTATTCTGGAAATCACAGCGAACAACAAAACGTGACACATATTAAAGCTGTTCTGGATAATTTGAATTCTCCAAAATATCATTTGTGAAATATTTCTTTGAAATGGAATCCCAAACCGCCCTAATTCTTGTCACCGACTATTTTTATAGAGCATCGTAAGAATTCCAGAAATTGCAACTAATGACGAATCTGACTCAGCCAAACGTTTTCATTGACAATGAGTTATCAAAACAGTGAAATTTGTTTTGTGTAACACGAGAAACATTCTTAACTTTTTCTTGTACGTATACCAATGTATTTTTTTGACCATTTTTATCTTATGATCAGATGATCATAGTAATTTATCTTATCGGAATATCCTATATCTTAGAGGTATAAATGACAGAAAAGAAAGTGAAATTAACCAATGAGTTGAAGCTTTACTTAATTCCAGTCATATAAAATAAAATAATTCAAACTAAAATAATCCCTTATTTACCTGTAGTAGCGCAGCGTAGAACTTTCATAAGTGTAATGCATTGAATGTGCTGAAAGTGCAAAAGAGGCACATGTTCGAGGTACTTAGGAGTACTGTCAGTGACGCAGACACAGACACAAATCAATAAATCCATATTTTTTTACAATATCAGAGCATTAATTGTTAATACAAAGATAATGAAATAAACAGCCACATACCTAAGTACCATTGAAATGTTTCGTTACGTAGCAAAGCGGAAGGAGGCCAATTTTCTTACGTTTTCATGTTTATTTATATATCTTCATTGATACTTAACACCGGCTCCGCTGCAGTTACGAAACAGATGAAGTAAAACTGTCCGTAGTCGGCATCCTCTTGTTTAAAAATAGAATGCTCACGCGACACGTCTCGAGGTCGTTCAACTTTAAAAAATCGTGCGAATTTTATGCACGTTTTTTTTTATGTAAAAGCGTTTAAAACTCAAGTGCCTACTACTTATAAACTTTAAAGTAAAAACTTCTGGCTCGTTGTTTCGTCCGCTTTTATGTTGGAAGTTATCCTGCACTTGGACGCATCATGTACTGCCGACTGGGATGTATGCGAAGTTTTATAAAAATTCAGCTGTTAAGTCTCGTGATGACAGTTATGATTATGTGTATGAATATCGAAATTCGTGAAAATCGTGTAAATTAACCCTTCACACATACGTCAACCAAGCATTCTGTACATCAAACTAAGTACGCAAAAAATTTTGTTGGGAAACAACTTTTTTTGGGGTTTAAAATCACATTTTACGGTCAAACTCAATGTAGCACTCTTAAAACATTGTGTTAGTGGATGCTTTGAATAATAAACGGGTCATGGAGGCAATTAAAGTAAAGTTATAACCTGAAAAACTAGTATTTCCAAAAACAGTTGTGAAAAATTTGTATCTTTGACCCTCATTATCTCCGTAACTAGGAGGTTCCCAGGTATGGTCTAGAACAAAAAATGATCGCAGTGATGGGGAAAACAAGTGCCTTTCGTTTGCGTTAAGGGTACTTTTATACCCTTTAGAGGATTTAGCCATAGCTCGTGTCTAAAAAATTACAGAAATAATTTTCAGGGTAGGTCCATGGATGGCTGACCGTTGATTTTTTGTGGCTCGTAAACCATATACCTCGGTCTTATAGATCCTTGATAGTCGTTACAGGTAGTCATCAGTGGCCCGAAATTCTGACAACCAGTCTTACTAACGGATATCGTATTACCCAGTACGAACTGGGTTATGGAGGACAGATAGTCAGTGGATTTATGTAAAATTCTGGTATTTAGCTGCATCTGGATAGACGAAAGCCAATCCTAAGATATTTGGGAAAAATCTAGGCAGATGTTGAGTATATATAGGTAGAGTTTGCCAATATTATTTTAAGGCAATTACATCTTTCGTATGCCGTTTACGAAATATAGTTTTAAATGTTTTGTTTATAATCAACAAAAATATTAAAACTCTTAACTAACATCGAGTTTTCAATCATGAAAACCCGCAAGTCTGCATTGTAGGTACTCGTTAATGACCGAAAATCAATTATCGATTCCCAATAACATCGGGTTTGAAATGTTCGTATCGAGTAGTTACGAGTACACAACAGAAAGATGAGATGACACGGTCACACATCCAATTACCGGTCGTACAATCAGTAACCGAACGCCATTGACTAACGACCCACTTACTCTTAGGTAACTATAAGTTTAGAGTTAAATCAAACTCAAAGCATTTATTCCTAAAAGACTATCTAGCTACAGACTAGAGAAGCTCGTGGCTAAATACAACAGCCAGACGGGTCGATCTTTAGGTTAAGCTGCGGTTGTCTAGGTTGGTCCGTGGATGGGTGACCACCCATAACATACCGATTTCCTCCGTGCCTCGAAAAGAACGTTAAGCCGTTTTTACATGGAGCAACTAAAGGTGGCCCAAAACATTACAACATTTTAAAAATCCTGGGTTAAAAAAGCTGGACGAATCAAATCTCTCTTAAATCTCTGACGGCACGGTTGGCGCAAGCAATGGACTGTTGCGCTGCGTGTAGCGGGCTCGATCCCCGCACGGAACAAATATTTGTATGGCCTACAGGTAGTTGTTTCGGGTCTGGGTATTTGTGTATGTGAGTTTAAATGTTTGTGAACGCTCCCTCGATACAGGAGAAATTCCTAGTGAGGGGCAACGTTTTATAAAAAAAAATACGTTACATAACAATAGGTCACTGATATAAGGCACAGGCACGTCGTGTATTACCAGTAGATATATTATGCTATAATCAATAAAGTTCCTTTGATGATGTTGACAAAACACGTCAGTATCTAATATTGGTTTAATGACTGGTTTTTACCCAGACCACTTTGAATGGATACCCAAATTATAGATTTCAGCACAAAAACATGTTATTGTTGGTATACAAACCATGTTGTCGGAATCTGGACTAAAATACTGTGATTAGATAAGCAGCTGTATATTTAGAACGTAGTTTTTGAAGTGGGTGAATCATATTTACAACAAATAATACAACATGACATCACGATTATATTCCCCGAAAGAGTGAGCCAGGGACAGTGAATAGTAAACGCATAAAGGGTGTAAAAGTACTCTTAACGCAAACGAAAGACACTTGTTCTCCCCACTACTGCGATTATTTTTTACCCCCTATAGTTACGGAGATATTGGGGGTCAAAGTTCCAAGTTTTTCACAGCTGTTTTTGTAAATACTAGTTTTTCAGGTTTACTTAAATTAATATTTTATTAATAACTTTACTTAAATTACCTCTATACCCCGTTTACTATTCAAAGCAAAAAAATGTGATATTGACCCCCAAAAAACAATAGTTCCCCAGCAAAAATGTTTGCGTAGGGGTACTTAGTTTGATGTACGGAATGCTTGGTTGACGTATGTGTGAAGGGTTAATTTACGCCCTGTATAAACTGACATGGTCACTAACATCATCATTAACATCGAAAGCGGGTTATTAATATTAACATCGGGAACACAAAACAAATAGTAAACTTGGTAAATATCCCGATATCATCACTGCTTGGTTAATTTTAAGATTCATCGAATGCAGGGGAACTAATTTCCATCATTCAAATTCAGAAAGACCAATTCTTATTGGCAGGACAAAGGACAATAACACTTTGTCTGGCTTGAGGATCAAACCCTGGAACAACGATAACACTTATTAAAACATGTAGACGAATACTACTTCAGAACAAAATATAAGTATAGAATATGGCTGAGAAAATGATAAACAAACATAAGCAACAAAGAAAAGGCACCTTGAGCTGTTTTCTTTCGTCAGAGATAAAAACAAAGGAAAAGGAACAACTCACAGGATTCTAAAGAATACCCTGGGGGCAGATCCACACAATTTCACATAAGTAAAATCTTTGACCCCAACCAAACTGTTACTTAACCCTGGTTAGAAATAGGGCAACAAGATCTTATATCGTTAGAATATCTTGGATAAGACAAAGAATTTATTCGGCTTGCACAGGACAAAACAAAATGATACAATAACTATAAAAAATGAAAAAGTAAGCATTACATTTTTAAATGATTTTTGGTTTTTTGTTAAAAGAATAATTGTAAAGTTGAATAAACAAAAAAATAAAGCTAAAATTTACATGGGGCCCTATACGAGCCGGAAGTCATCTTGGCATGGTGCTGTAAGTGCTGTAACGACAGCATATCATAATAATAAGTTGATAATAAGTAGTAGTAGTACTTAGTTCATAATAAGTTGTTGTTGTTGTTGTTGTTGATGATGTTGTTGTTGGTTGAGTTGGTTGACCGCCTCAATATCATCTCTCTAATAATATCTATCTCATCGCGAATTTAATACCCGCGCGAAGTACTTATGATGCATACTTAAACACAAATGAGTCATCTAAATAATGCTAATGATTATCTTTATCATCTTCTATTTTGATTACAGTACAGCTAGTTTAGTATTGAACGTTTTATGAGAAATTATAACATTCTTGAGTCAGATACATCCTACGCTTTAACTCATAATATAAAATGATTCATTTCTCAGAAAATCATTTAAACATTGGTTTAGCTTTCGGGTTGTATGAGGATCGTCATTTATTTTATGACGGTATATCGAGACAGTATTCACAAATTATTTTTTGTATTATACCATATTCCTGGATAAATGTACCCTTTTCGATATTACTGATACTATCTCCGAACATGAGGTAAATTGGGGATGTTTGGTACACCCAGCGACACATCAAGCTATATTTTTTATGAATTTCTCGACTAATGAGAGATCAGCGTATACTAGTTTTGCATAGCTTGATTAGTCGTGAATCAAAATTCAATAAGGACATAAATCAAACAAAACATTGCACTCGGATTTGAACTCGAGACCTATGACTTGGCAGTCCAACGGTCACACCACTAGGCTATCACTTCTATAATATGAAAAATACCAGAAAAAGATACACATGAACAACTGTTAAAACAAACACGTAATTTTGCCAAGCTCTACAATAATAAGTGTGGAAAACAACCAACAAAATTACCAGCTTTTACACCCAGCCCTTTTTCATACGAAATTATAAGCACGTTCCTCGTAAAACGTGTACCGTTAAGTATAAAGAAAAACATGGCCGCCGCAGATACGAGAAAACGTGAGTTTATTCGCGTCCCGCGTCCCCAAACGTTTCCTTCTCGTTTTATGTAACTGATACGAACCCGGCAGTCGGCCTTTGTTACTAAGCTTACGTAATGCTAATGTATTTCTACCGGGTTTACGAGATTTCGATCTTTAGAGTTGGGACTGAAAAACAACCTACGTGAGAAGTTACCTACCAGTTAATCTAGAATTACGAATCTATATTACCGCAAATCGAATCTACTTTGGCAAATGGCTGTCAGTTTTAAAACGTTACGTATTTCTTAAGAATGACATGAGTTTCAGCATCTTCATCATCATCATCAGCCTATAATGCTCCCACTGCAGGGACTCAGGCCTCCTAATCCGCCACGGGGCGGGCCTAGCGCTAGGTTGGTAAAGATGTCACATGTGTTCGATTTTTTTGGTTCCAAGACATGCCGGTTTCCTCTCACGTGAACATAGCAAAGAATTTGCAGGTTTTGCGAATACTGGACTATGCCAGCCTACTACTGCCAGAATTTTTCGAAATACCAGCTAAAAACAGATTCAATTTAAATTATGTTCACTCCAACCAGTTAACATGAACTTTCATTAGGGATGTAATTTCCGGAAAACTCGTTATTATAACAACACAGCTCGTGATTTCAGTTAACATGAATCTCGAATAATTAACTATAGCGGAAATTTTTACCTTGGTGAAAATAACGCTAGCAACTCCAATGAGAAACTAACATCAATATCCTGAACTTATGAATTAGATGACAGCCCGCTAAGGGCACTCTTTGCGAGGCAATGCGAGGTTGGAGCAACGGCTTAGAGCGTCACTGGGGAAACCAACAAAGGGACGGGCTGATTCTGAGTGACACTTTAAACTTATCTGCAAGTTAAGACCATATAGGAAAACCCGACCAACTAACACCTCTATCTCACCCTTTTCTATGGGAGATGAGGAACACAACCTCTTTCTCATACCCCTATTAACCTAACAAAGATGATGTCCCTTATAAAAATACACTTTTTATCCTTAAAGTATGCCTGTCAGTATGTGTGTCCTTTTTAGTCTTCAAGTTCCCGTTTGGATAATAACTTCCAACGTTCACATGAACAAAGCTGCGGGCAGAAGCTAACATAGACATTACGTCCCCAGTAAAGCTTCGTCATTGTGGCGTAGGAACTTTCTGAACAATACTGTCGAGATACTCTAAAGTGCTTCTCGTGTCCGGAGACATTCAAGCCGCACTTGACGATAAACCCGCCTTTACCGCTGGTTCTTCACAAACCGTTGAATATCTTCGACATCTTCAACATTTCCGAAGCACAGTTAAAATCGTGGAAAAGTAAAATCTTAAAGGGATAAACTTTTTGTGAATGTTAAAAAAGGATGAAGACTGTAAAAGTACAGGCGTAAATAAAACTTATCCAGCAGCTTTGAAAAGAGACTTTGAAGCTCGAAGCTCTACAAAGCTAAAGTTTTTGTAAAGCTCTAAAGGCTAGCCAGGTAAAGTTCCGGGTTAGTATATTCCTAGAGCAACGTTATCCAAATAAAATAGGATAGCTAAACTACGTTTATTTATTTAGGATTACAGTCTATGCAACGTTGCGCCCATACGGAATAACAAAATGGCGGGGCTTGAATGCGGGCTGGCGCATAATATTAATAATTCATTTAATTTAGAGGATGGTTGCGTTGCGGCTGTGTTTGCGGGGAAGCAATAGAGAATATTAGGGGAAGTTTAATATGCACGGTATCCATGTTAAGACCAGGTACTCTAAAATAATTTCCACGCAAGCTCCGCCCCATGCACCCCGCCACTCCGCGCGATGTGCTAGACGCTAGCAAATCAGTAATAAAGTCGAATACCGCGTGCGCTCTTTGATCGCGTTCGAGCACGAAACTAAATGTCGTAAGTCTCAATTCTTATTTCGTTTATAACTAAAGTAGTAATTGATCTGGAGAAAAAATATCTTGTGGCTGGATATTAAACTATATTCTCTTACAGTGAACATTTATTTTAAACATAAAGGCGGAGCAATCTTGAGGAAAAATGTAATAATCGTTAAAAAAGACATGATTTACGAATAAAAAATGAATCGAGCGAATATGCTACAATTACGTAACTGTCTTGTACATGGAAAGAAAAAGATCCAATAAATCATATACTAAAGTTCCATTTTGATTGTATGTACTGTTTCAGAATATTAATGCAAATTAACATAAAATTTAGGAGCCTTAAATTACCAAAGGAGGACTGGAAGGCAAGAGGACAAGGGACTCATAAATATGGCGCTCTTTAAGAATACCTTTAAGCTGCCTTCGGGCGAATTTCATCTTAGTGGAGAGGGAGTTTGTATTTAATGGAGTTAAGAATTTATGAATAAATCGAACTTCCTTTAACCTGCGGGTTCACTCACTTGTAGGTCAGAAATTTATCCCAGGGGGAACGTGCTATCGGGATAAAAGGGTCGTGGCCTGTCCATGTGCCTAATTTTATTCTAACCCAATGGTTCAGATCCGTTAAGGCGTAAATATGTTAAAAGAGACTGTTTATTATTTACTTTTTTTTATAATATTTAAACAGACTTTTAAAGCCATGATTTGTAGCGACTCCCTCGTTGGTCGTGTGGTCCTGGGTACGATTCCAGGGTAAAGTGCTATTGGGTTTTACTATCAGGAATTTTAAGTAGCACCTACGGAGTCAGGATTCTTGCCCAGTTGCAATAGTCTCTACCCTACCTATTACAATGGGACCTAAACATTATTGGTGAAATGTGGGTGTACTATTTTATAGACGTATCCAATAGTACACCCACATATATATGCAACACGCGTGTAATCCACTTAGGGTTAGTCAGAGGTGTACCTATCCCAGACTTTAAGTGGATTACACCGTGATGTCCTGTATGTGATTTGTAGAGCAAATTCCAAAGCTGAATACAATTTCTGTCAGCTACATCTGATGGCAATGATTAACTCCACTTCAAAGTCACAGTAAATAATAACGTTGAACTCGTTGCGACACTCAGTAAGTCCACCCGACGTTTAATATTAGTCACTGTGAAGTCTATTTCTGTACTAAATCCACTTGTAGCTAATAAACTCCAGTCAATGACACTTCCAATCAATTTATAAGTTCATCTTTCTTTTGACGATAATTCAAATAGCTTATTTGATCCGCCTGAAGGATTTTCTGTACAGCTTAAATTATTTAATAAAGTCGTTGCCCCGGGTAGTAATAAATAATCGGTTTAACATTAGGAATATACTTTGCTATCTTCTTGCTATATTGCTTTCGGCCTGGGGATATTGCTTTTTGGGACTAAAGTTTGCCAATTACGGGTTACCATCGTTACAGGGAAATAGCCACCTATTTCACCAAAAAAATCTTATAAGTCCGTCTGTTAGATTATCGAAAAAAATTGGATACGTTTTTTTGTTTTATCAAATTTATAAAAATTGACGAAAATAAAACGTGTCAAAGATCATGAGTGGGGGTTTTTGAGGTCACTTTGTGGGTAAAAACGTACTAACCTTGTGACGTCACACGACTTGACACGACTTTTCGAAGCACTGTATCGTCTTAATCTTTTGTTTACGTGGAAAAAGAAAAAATAGAAGAAAGAAAGAAGAAAGAAAATTTATTTATTTGTCGCAGAAACATACCGAGCATACAGGAAAAAAACATTACACAAACAACGCATAACAGATATAAAAAAAAATACAACAAGCAGGGATTACAAAAAAGAAAATGTTGCACGTTGTGACTGCGACAAGTAGGTTACCTCTCAGCATGGTGCTGTGTTATGGTCGCCCACAGCACAGCGCTGGTTTTCAAATACGTGTCCATTATTGTTTGAAAATCTATCTGACGGACTAATTACATTTTTTTTGGTGAAATACCCTATACAAGGTAACTCACCCATACCTGCATAGAACACAGTATTCTTTTATTAATGGTCATTTTTGTCAACTAACACATTACATTACGTGTTATTGGATTTTTTCCGTCAGGTTTTTGTCAGTAGCAGCCATGCAGTCTGGATTTTTGCCCAGTTGATGGCAATTGGCTCGCCCACTATTGGACTTTAACATAACTACGGAAATGTGAATGGAAATATGGGTGTACTTTGGGTACATCTCTACCTAAGCATTCCGGGATTACAGGCGTGACGTTTTGTTATCTTATGGAATACCTACTAACGATTGCACGTCCTGAACTTGAAATTCGTCAAAGTAAGTTAATAAAGTCACTAATAAAATTCAAATACCCATAAAGCAATCATCAAAGGAAATATCTTCAGGCTGTAAATGTTCAAATTCGGAAACGATATAGCACATTCCAAGTGAATGCGATCACATCAAAATCCTCTTTCGAATGTCGCACACCGAATGGAAACTCAATACTTCGCCGTCGGCATCATGTCCACTGCCGACGGCGCACACTAAACAATCCTCGAATGGATTTCTACAAATTTTCCTATATTTCCGAAGCCTTTCGTGGAAATTCGTACCTACATGATGTTCTCGTGCTGCCCCGAGGCGCCGATGATCCGGGAAATTGTTCGAAGCTCTAAAAACCCTCATATTTTTTTATTATATTCGGAAAAGCGACAATTCAATATCGTTAACTTCATTCCGCCATTTTGTGGACCGTGATGTTCGTGACATCGTGACAGCGCTATTTCCGTTAGGAACAATATGAATCGGTTTTAAAAAAATACATCTTGGTTGTTTCGTTTTGAACTACTTCTTTTTACCCGACTGCGGTGACCGGATCAGGCAAAGTGTCATTGGGTTTTTCTATCAGGAATGTCTCAGTAACAGCCATGGAGTCTGGATTTGTACCCGGCGGATGATGACAATAATGTGCTCGCCCTCGATGTATTCGTGATATTCGGATTCTTTACATCCTGTCTTTCCGTCTGCAGTTGATGTTATGATGATATTTCACACTCACTGTTACAATAAGTGTGAATAGTCCTGGTTTTATTTTCAAAATCTAGGTAACACCGTTTCAATTTAACCACAAGTGTAAAGTTACCTGTTCTCATTAATCAATTAACACTTCATCAACCGGGTTTGGAGCTCCAACGCACTAATGGTGGTTACTAATGAAAACGGGGCAAGTTTTCCGATAATTTCCAATATATTAACGAACACAAAGAACAGAAACAAAAATAAGTAGGTACTAACTTTACCGTCGAATTTTGTTGAGTTTATTTAACATTGTGTGTTCAGAAATCCCTTGAGGCAAGAATTTTCTTTTTCTCATTTTATTTTCCCCGTCTATTCATAATATGAACACAATATTGCATAAAAGAACACAATATATTAACGACTTCTTCCTACAACAAGTTTTTGATTTGCCAAATTAATTAAAGATTATATTATAAATCAACTGGATTTAAAAGAGTATGTTTGTGCATGTGGTATAACTTTCGGTTCAAATATTCGTTCGGTTCAAATAGATTAATGTGTTTAATTCTTATTTTGATTTCGCGTGTATGCATATGGACATTGATTCTGAAATAAATGGATTTATTATAAATCTACGTCTACGTGGAAAATTATTATTTATGGAAAACGTTTTGATTCTTTGTTATTGACTGCGCTGTCTGCACTATTGGATCCAGACCATCACTGTAATTCTTTCTTCTCGTGTTTTATACAAAAGAGCTTCTACATGTATGAAATAGGAAAATAATTGACTCTTTAAATTCATGGCAGCAATTTAAGCGTTTATTTCGATTACTTAAAAACGGAGCCTTTTGTTCTTACATACACGAATTTCTGATGTCTTTCAAAGATTAGAGAAATTCTAAGATCACGAAGTTCGACACCAAATTGAAATGGGCACGTTATTGGATGATGTTGACTGGCAGGTAACTGTATCATCAATAATGTTTAAACTCAAAACTGAAATTGAACGTGCTGTTGTATTGAGTTACATTGTTTGCAAACTGAATGTGATACGCTTGATAAAAAAAAAACTTGAAACATTTGATACCATCAACGAGGTGGTCTCCTTTTTTTTTGTTAATCAATGAATGATCGGCATTCGTCTCTTTTTGGTACCTATTCTACTGTATCACGTTTCTTTAGGTTACAATGCCACCATCTACCGATATAATCATGTGTTCAAGGCAGTATTTCATACATTTTATATTCAAATGTAAATAGAATTGCAGACAAAGTAAGAGAGATCAGTTTCATGGAAATGAAACCCTTAAACAGGTTTTTTCAGTCATTCATCAGACTTTAAATCATATTTCAAGATAAGGCATTCCTCAAACTTTTACTGTTAAGATAAGACAAAGTTACAGAACAGATGACCTTTGAAATTAAGGGAATAGCCCTCATTTTCAAGGACAGCTAAATTAGCATCTATGTACTAAAAATAGACCTCAGAGTAGAACGACTAAGCACTGGAGCTGTGGAGGCAAATATAATGAGCGATAAAAACACAATTTATCATTCTATATCTTTGCGCAGTATCTTTCAAGTCTACCACGGAAAATGAGGTTGTATGCTTTATTATGGAATCACAGCTGAAAATATCGTGTTAAAATATATTTAAAATAAGCAGACTAATTTTCTAGATCGCTAGAATATAAAAAAAAAACAAAGTAAAAAGCCACAACACGAGTTATTTTATGGCAGTAATGAATGATGCCTTCGTCTCATAAAGAAATAACAACAAACCACAGACTAATAGATCACCGAGCATGACGTCTAAACACACTGCTTTTTATAACCGTTGTTTTCGGAAAGAAAAGTAAATGACACACAAAAGACGGTTTATTTATGAGTTATACAGACTACATCTCGTTGCGTTGCGAAATAATATGGACATACATGTGGTATCCCTCACGCAGTGCAAGAAACACTTATTTGTAAAGACAAAAGAACACATGGCAAGAGCCCGTCATTCGTGTCTCGTGTCACAAGTTACGACCTCTCTTTCTTCTGTGTTTGTAAACCATCGCGTGAGGCAAGACAGATAAAATAAACTACTGCATTCATTTTTTACGCTTCCTAAACATTGTTGACGAAGAAGAATGTTTGATTTACGTCACGGCCTCCTTTTCGCCGATTGGCTAGGTTATTGGCATAGTAATTTTGTTTCTGTGCCTGTAAAAAGAAGTTCCTAACAGGGTTACTGATTTGCGTGCACAGACGTGCACACAAATCAGGTTCATCGAGGGAATACGATTGCAATGTCAATAATAGGTTCTATATAGGTCTTGGAAACAGATTTATATTGGGAGGCGACTTTAATGCTAAAAATACATTTTGGGGATCTAGGCTGACAACAACCAAAGGAAGAGAGCTACTGTGCGCAATTGAAGAAACACAATGCAAAACATTATCAACAGGTAAGCCCACTTATTGGCCTACTGACACAAAAAAGATTCCTGATCTCATAGACTTTTTTATATATAAAAATGTATCACCTAATCTTCTCCGCATTAAAGAAGGTTATGATATGAGCTCAGACCACTTACCTATATTACTTGTTCTAAGTGAGACTTTCTTGCTGAAAGAAACCTACCCCACATTGGTAAATAAGAACACTGATTGGGCAAGCTTTAAAATAGACTTGGACTCTGTAATAGATTTAAAAGTTCCACTAAAGAAACCAGAAGATCTGGATCGGGATATCAGTCAGTTTATTACACAAATACAACAATGCGCCTGGAATAACACTCCTATATTTAAAATAAAAAACAGACTTACATACTATCCAGCAGAAATCACAAAACTCATAGCTGAAAAGAGGCGACAGAGACGAATATGGCAACAAACAAGATTTCCACAAGATAAAAGGATTCTGAACAACCTTACAAAACAACTAAGTAGTGCAAAATTTAGATTTTTCTATCAGAAATCTCCCAGTAGCAGTCTAGGTGTCTGAATTTGTGTCCGGTTGTTGACTACTTGTGTTAAAAATATTACACTACACACAATTGACACTGCCTCTTCACCAGCATGCATAGCATATGCATGATATAATTCAGAAATTCAAAAATGAATCAATGAGCAGTTATCTAAAACAACTAACTAGCTATCGCACGACAGATTACTCTCTGTGGAAATCTGTAAAAAGTTTAAAAAAGCCAATTATGCATATTCCCCCTATCAAGGATAATAACGGGCGGTGGGCAATAAGCAACGAGCAAAAAGCTATTAGGTTTGCACAACATCTGGAACTAATCTTTATGCCAAATAAAGAACACCAAGACAGCGCCTTGCTAGATGAAACATCAAATAATGATGAGCAAGAAATAAAACTCGTAACACCTAGAGAAGTATACAACGAAATTAAGCGTCTTAGACTAAAGAAATCACCTGGCTACGATCTTATTACTGGAGAAGTTCTTAAAAACCTCCCACGTAAAGCCATCGTAAAACTTACGACTCTTATCAATGCAACGTTCAGGCTTAAGTATGTACCTGACCTGTGGAAAATTGCCGAAGTTATAATGATACCAAAGCCTGGTAAACCACCTCACGAAACGACATCATATAGGCCGATTTCGCTGCTACCGATCATGTCAAAATTATTTGAAAAGCTTCTTTTGAAACGGCTAAAACCCATCATAGAAGAAAGAAACTTGATCCCTGACTACCAATTTGGATTTAGGGAAAAACATTCGACAATAGATCAAGTACACAGGATTACCAACATTATAGAAAAGGCTTTAGAGGAAAACAAAGTTTGCTCAACGGTCTTCCTAGATGTAGCGCAAGCATTCGATAAGGTATGGCACAAAGGGCTTATTAAAAAACTAAGAAATATGCTCCCTAAACAGTTTGCTGACATCTTAGAGTCTTACCTATCACAGCGTATGTTTAGAGTAAGACAAGATGATGCACATTCGGAACTGAAGCCGATAAAAGCTGGAGTACCGCAGGGAAGTGTCTTAGGTCCCGTCTTGTACTTATTGTACACTTGCGATATTCCTGAGTTAGAATATAATACCATTGCCACATTTGCAGACGACACAGCTATAATGGCCACAGGTGTCACTCAAGAAGAAGCAGTGAAAAAAGTTCAAACAGCCGTCAATATCATCTTTGACTGGACAAAAAAATGGCGTGTGAAACTTAATGAAACAAAATCTGTTCACATAGACTTCACAAACAAAAAGCAAAATTTTCATCGGATAAACATAAACGGTCATATCATACCATACGAAAATACAGCCAAATACTTAGGCATGACATTAGACACAAAGCTTCGCTGGAAGGCTCATGTTAAAAAGAAACGCGACGAGCTAGAGCTTCACTACAAGTCGATGTACTGGCTGATAGGAAAACATTCTTCGCTGTCAGTACACAACAAAGTACTTTTGTACAAACAAGTCCTCATGCCTGTATGGACTTATGGTATTCAGCTTTGGGGCTGTACCAAACAAAGTAACATCAAAATTATACAGCGTTTTCAAAACAAAGTACTCAGAGGAATCGTCAATGCGCCCTGGTACATTCGAAATGACGACCTTCATCGGGACCTCAAAGTAGACCTCGTCATAGACATAATCAAAAAGAACGCCGAAGCTCATGAACGAAGGCTTCACCATCATGTGAACATCGAGGCTATCCAGCTCCTCGATAACACGGACATAGTGAGAAGGCTAAAAAGGACAAAACCTTTCGAGCCAATTTAGTGAAGTGTTAGTGTAATGTAGTGAAGTGAGTGCTACCCATAAGAAACACAAGAACAAAGTGTCTTCCCCTTAATAGAGACAATAAGAAAAGTGTTAATGGACACATTCTTAGACGTAGTCTCCCTAGCAAATTAAGTCAAATTAGAATTACTCATTAGCTTTAGTATTAAGCTAGATTGTATTTCTTATGATGCAACCGTATCAGGACACATCATACAAAAAAAAACAAAAAAAAAATAATAGGTTCAACTTCCCAACCTAAATGATCGGAGATAACCCCGATTATATGGGTACCAAGCAAGACTCTAACCTTCACTATAAAAAATATAAACAAAAAACACTATACAGACAAAATTAGGTCTAAAAACAATGTCAGTTGATGCGTCGAAACAAGTGTCATAAAAACAGTCAGTAAATACCAAAACTTGTAAACCCGCAGATCTTTATTTATTTAGGTTGGCAACAACCACCAACCAACAAAAAAAAGCACTCCATATGTATACTTACCCATAATATCCATGATTATTAAAACATTGACGTACGTACATAATTAAACACCAAACTCGTGATTTATTCATACAAAGTAATTTATCCACAATATTCGATGTACGAGTTTGAATCACTTCGGAATTTAACATAATGAGGATGAATCAAAGGATTTAAACGCTAATTAGACAGAATATTCAATGTTTATTTATTAAACTAGGATGAAATATGAAGTCGGTTTTAATAAGTTTATATACTCATATAAATATTTTGTCTTCTCATGCTAGCTCTACCCTGAATGAAAAATATACCAATGATTCATTTCTAGGCTAACAACCTCACCGTGACCTGTTATGCTATGTTAAATACTGCTAATGAACTGCACCGATAGTTCATAAAAAGGTACAAAGTAGGACAATTAATAGGTTTGTTAAAAGTTGCAACTAGATGATAGAAGAAACAGAACATAGAAACCAAAATTGAGTTGATAAAAGAGCGCTTCAATCTGAGGAGCTCTACCCAACACCATTGTTACTTTTGTACTTGACGGTAAAGTCTTATTTGTCAAATAAAAATAAGTGGATTATTGAACTCCTTGGAGACGAATTGCAGATACTGTAACGTAGCTCTGGAGCCAGGGTCTCTCATTTTTCTCTAACCTGTTTTTATGACAATAAATAAATGTTATTATACTGGAAGCAGTCGGTCACTTCCTATAATATGGCTCGACGATAACCTCTACTTTATCTTTCGTAGGTACAGTTCAAATAAATACTCGGTCATTATTACTACTTTAAACTCCAATACACTTACCGAAAGATTCTTTAATAATAAGATTCTTTAATAAATAATAAGAAAACATCAAATCAATGAAGCCATAGCTTATGTAGTCAATAAAAAAAAACAAAATAATCTGAATAGCTCATAGTCGACTCATGTTTGGACTACAACTCACCTTCCATACTTGACAGAATTGTTGAAAGATGATGGTTACACAAATGTTTAGGATGTGTTCAATCACTCTGTCAACGCGTCAGGATTGACTGGACGCATCTTGCGATGTATGCGCAAAGTATCGCCATGTTTTGTGCTTCGCCTCGTAAGAAAAGACAAACAGTATACAATATTGTGGTACATTCTTTGTTTAGGATTACGTTTAATTTGGTTTTACTTTCCAAAGACAGTTTGGTTTCACGGTTATTAGGGACGGACGATACGTTAATGGTGTCCATTAGTATCGTCCGTCCCTAAACAAAGGATTTCGTTTCTTATTAGAATTTTATATTATTTCCTTTCCTACCGCAGGGATTTCCTCATCAACTGTTTTACATAGTCTCGATGTATTTAAGCTAGTTGTGACTAGTATACCTTATAACATGTTATATAAATGGCCCAAGATCTAACATTCTAAAATAGAAAACAAATAGTTCATGATTTTGAAAATAAACTCTATAGTCGATACGTATGTAACCCAAATTAGTTAACATTATTGTGTAAAATCGAAAGCTAGCAATGAGACCATCTAGATTCTAGTTGAATCCAAAGTAACGATAAAATCCCTATTGTAGACAAAGCAAAATTGTACCGTGTTTATAACATGCGTAGTACCCCTTTTAGCCGTGGTATGAGTGTTATCATCGCCTTCATAAATCCACGTAGCTATTTGAGTCAGAATATCCTAAAAGAGATCGTTCCATATGCATGAAAATTGTGTAATGTCAATATTTAATGTTAGTCCGATGGTCCGTCGAATGCTAGATGTTAATGTTGAAACAGCTGTACAGCTGCAATGACTCCTACCGCTAAATATGCAGTACCACCACCAACGGACAAGTCGCTTAGAACCGGTTTAATGGTTCCAATAGATCAACTTTCCTTTTTATTTGAACTCACTTCCACGTTAACAGTCTGAGCATTCATTATGATAATCAACTTATCTTTATTCTGTTTCGTTTACAGGTAACTATTCCACGTGTCTGCATCAGCGTGTGATTTGGTATTCCGGTAACTAGAACACCTATCAAAACAAAAATATTATGGAGCACGGTTTGTGGTTATGAGCTTCACTTCTAAATCTGGAGTCGTTACACGGAAAATGAGACGTCGGTAGTTTTTATGAAACAAGATGTTGACCTTACGTTTGCTAACGGCTCCGCCAAAATCAATGAGGGCGGCGGCTTAGTCTGTGTCACACAGTGTCACATTATTAAATCATGAAACAGCAGTGACACTGGCCGCATTTCGGTTCGCAGCCTGCAGCATCCAACACGGGGAAATGCACCTACTTTCTTTCCACTGCAACTAGCGGGCTTTGGCTACAATCATCAACTCTGAGGCCGGTCAAAACAACACATGTTTTTTTTAGTCAAATCCTCTTCATCATCTCTGTCTCTATCGGTTTAGAGTTCATATTTCCTTGCTTGGTTTCTATTTAAGCCATTTACACATTGCGCACAACTCCGTAGCGAGATGGGTGTACTCGCGGAGCCCGGTTAGTCGTCCGTAAGCCACGGCGCGATCGGGGCGCGTTCGCGGGTGCTCTGTTTATTAAACTGACGATATTAGTGAGATCTGATTTTTTGGAACATGTGCTGTGTTTGGTAACGAAGATGACCGGTGAAATTTGCTGCAGCCAAAAATGGTATGCGTTCATTTGTGCGCGTAGCTGAAAGGAGAGATGCACTTGCGTGCGCTACTCTCACTCGAACGGACTACTGCCGGCATGAAGGGCCAACCGGTTTGGTGAGATCTCGTCCCGATCCACACTCATGTAGAATAGAAAGCCCTTAGCTTAGACCATTATGTTGTACTTGTCCATAGTCCGCAGTTTTAGTGTTTTACTTTTATTTATGCCTTCCTTTTTAAATTTAAGTTAGCTGTATCATAATCATACATAACATGTGTATGTGGATCACGTCGTTAAAGATTTTGTTTGTGTGTATATTTCGGCGCATCTCTCTTATTGGTCACGCAACGTTTATGTGAAGCTTTTTATTTCTTAGCAACATTACATAATTGGAGACACGTTGATGTCAAACGTTGGGAGTTTCATTGGTAGCTCAACATAACGTGCGGTTAACAATGAGGCACATACCTAATGAATACGATTATGATTACAAAGGCGAGCGCTAGAATGAATAGAAAATGTTTTGATAAAATTGGTTTTATGACATTATTAGTATTCTTGTCTTATTTCGCTTCGAGTATTTGTATACCATCGTTTGTTTTAACGTTCGACACTATCGGTGTTGGATATAACCGAAATATACGGTCACTCTCTTTGATTGGTTTGTAATTATTCGTCTTTGATGTGGCATTACAAATTATTATGCGATGTCCAATAAGTGTAATTAATGGGCTCCCGCACCCCCGTTTACAGCTCAAATGGCTTCTGAATGCAAAACCGGGTGCAGCTAGCTTGTTATTAATTAATTTACAGTTATTATCTTTTCACGCATCTAAATCTACCTCGTTTTCAATTACCGTAATGATAATGTTATTATTTTAAATTACTTCGTTTACAATAATTTTAAGAATGTTATCAAACTTGGTGTGTGTTACTTCGTAACTAGAAGTAAATTACGGTAAATTGTTTACCTATTACATAGAGATAACTCTGTGGATTATGTTTCTTTACTTTAAAGAACATGACTTCCATATCTTAACTTGTGTTTGTTTTTAATTAACCGGGTAATTTGGTAGGAAATTCACGCGACAAAGCTTTTCGCGATATGAGAAATAGATAAGGAGTTAAACAAATCCTTACTCCGCTCCCTTTCTAAACCGGATAAAATCTTTTAGTCGAAATCCATTCGATTCCAACTCTCGATTTGAATTGGTTTTGATTTAATTTATTTGAAGCGGACAAATCCAACTGATCTGGATTTTCTCAAAGTAGGTAATTCAATTATAATTTGTCTTCAAAGTTCAAGAGCGATATCTAACTAAATAAGAACTGACGGCTCTTTAGTTGTTCCTACCCCATTCTGCCAGAAGTCAAAATGTCTGCACTTTGATAAAGATATCTTGCAGAAGAAAGACTATGATTTGAAAGTAAATAATGATTGCTGAGTTATGTATAGGCAGGTCATTGTCCAGCTTCACGTGCTACAGGCCAATGTCTCAGCAGACTTTCTCGATTGTCACATTACCAAAACACTAACTTACTCATTACGTACCTATCTGATTAAACCAGAATACCTATAAGATTGAATTCTTGCACTGTTTACTTGTCCACAAAGTTAGTACCTAATTGAAAAGTTCCCTTCTAAGGGCAACTTTATTTAGAACAAGTGAATTCGTCAGAAGCCTTTGGTTGCTTTTCACTGCCAATATTATCACCCCAGCAGTTCTAAGCTCTCGCTTTTATTACGTCTAACTGAGGGAAACATTCTATAGTAAGTCCAAGAGTAACGTATTGAAATGCTTATCTTACATTTATTGAGTTATAAAATTCTGTTCTATAAAGTAAAGTGAATTGTAATGTTTTGTATAAGGCTATAAAAATATTAATTGTTACATTGGCTAAGATTCCCTCAAATATTGCATATAAACAGAGTGTACGACAGTCAAAACAAATCAACCCGGGCAGACAATAGATCCTTGGGGAACCCTTCACATCACCATTCAAATATAACAACTAGTGTCACAATAGCTACACATGTAGGAACAAGCTTCTCAATCTCAATTCTAAGAAATCAGCATCTGAAAAGTAAATAGAGACCTGAGTAAGCACGTGTCTTCAACGCGTGCCATCTGCCATCTGCAGATCTATCTAGAGACCTTGTGGTACTGCGGTCACGACTCACGGGTAGTTCTATTCAATCTGGTCACGTAACATTCACAGTTATCACGTTGCCTTAGAAATCAAATTGTATTGAAACAATAAAAGCAACATAATCCACAGTTGCTACATTTTAATAAATCGACGCAAATCTTGAGAAAGTAAAGTGTCCTGTAAACTATATTTAGTTTATCACTGTTTTTCCTTATACATTGGTTTGGTATGTCATGGTCATGCTTGTTTGAAATCCGTAACATGCGCTTTTTGTATCTGATCGTTGTCCGCAAAGATGGCGGCTTTACGGGATGTCCCTATAAATTCATACGTCATGCAGAAACTTTCAAAAACTCTTCACGGAAGAGCGGAATATTAATAGTTCTTAAAAAAGGAGGATACAAAACAGCCCAACGACCACTTAAAAGCCAGTTAACTTAAACAGCAGTTTCATATGAAAACATTGTTTGAAAGCTGACGTAACATCGCTCGCAAACCACAACAGTTATCAAAAATAAGGTGTTTGTCCATCAGCTGTTCTGCTGTTGTTGCAAACAAATCCGTCGCTCATTTGTGAGTTCGTTTGTACTCAACTTGCACTGTTGCCAACATCTCTTACTTTCGTAGCAACTACGTCAAAGTTGTAGTCCGAAATTCTTAGCTGTTTTACATAGTGTAGTAAAATGTTCCGACTATAAAATATGGAATCAATTTTTGCTGCCGTAGCACGGTCTAGAATGGGATTGCATTTTATTTTAAAACAACTATGATAGAGGTTTAGGTACCACGGAACCTGGTTCAATCTAGTCATGTTTTTTTTATCTTAAATATATCCTAAAGAAAAACATTGTCGGAAAAGGGTTTTCATGGTATCGCTATCCGAATTCTGTTACATACCATTTTCTGTTCTTTATTCGCCAAAAAGATTATTAAAGAAAGAAAGAATAAAATTTATTTAGCCACAGTACTTACATGAAACACGCACACTACAAATAAATTACACAATAAAAATAAGGTGCCTTACTTAACATGAAGCAAAGTGTGTGCCTCACGGCTGCGCTAAAAAGGTCCATTTCAGCGATAATGTCAGACTGGCTGGTGCAGTCTGACGCTGGATTTCAAATGAACCTTTTCAGGGACTAATGACGGATCATTTGGAGGTGACATTTTTTTTTTTAACCGAAATTATAGGTTACGTAACAATTAATAGAAAAAATAAAAATAAATTGTAAAATTGCTTTGCATTATTCGCTCCACAACCTTAAACTTTGTAACATAAAGATATAAGATATGGAAGGGGATCGGTTTTAATACTTTTAATTTAACCTTTTTAATCCCTATTGTGCTCGTAACAAAGTCTGTGTTACCCGATCCCTTATCGACATTCCTTACAACTTGAATGGCATCCACAAGATATATGTATGTCCCTGAACCGTGTGTTAACCTATGCGTCATAAAAGGACACTATAAAAGAAGAATAAAACAGGAAAATGGTAGGATCCCAAATTGGATTGCCGCGCTTACAGACAAAAAGATTTTTTGGTGATAAGAATGTACCCTATTAATTTGTCTGGCAATATATGTAGACTAACCACAGAGAATACAAAACAATGGAATAAATAAGACGCCGCTAATAAAATTGTTTAAAAAAATGTTCCTAATTTAAAAATTGTATCTTTTAATGGAGGGGAAAGCTTCATTCATTACAATCAAATGGAATGTAATTTAAATCCCCTTCGGAGTGAACGTAATTGTCATTTGTCATCATCAGTGGTACAGGAAGGGGCATTGTAGCGAACCCTTTCTCAGCAAGTCTCATTAAAATTGTCAACGAGCACTGCCCATTGTTCACCAGCTTCTGCTTACGACATCCTACTGTTACGCAAGGGACAATTTAAAGTGTTGCAAGGTGAAGACGATATGTTGAACTGTGTAAAAGAAGGTTTTAGGATTAAAAGCAGGGCCACACACATTCTTGGAATTTTTAGCGTCTTTTTTAACCGTAGAGTAGGACCGATATAATTTATTATAGTCCCTTTTGTATTCCATTCTTCTATAAGACTATTCCATAGCGTTTTTAACTGTTATATTGACTCTTTCTCTCGTTGACAAACAAATAACAAAGGCTAACAACAACTTCATAAAACCAAACAGCGACACAAGCCCCAGGCCAGTTAAACCATCAATTCATCACAAAGGCCAAAGTTGAGGCCGAACGGAACTGTCAACAAAGCTCTGTTGCCAAAACGGAATATTTAATGGAAATAACTATTGCTATAAATATATAAACGAGCTTTAGGGAGGCTTGGGAATTCTGTTAGAAATTGAAGAGAGGGTAACGCTCACTGCAGTGGGAGAGCCTAATTGACTTAAAGTGCTAACGGGTTTAGAACTTCGAAAATAGAATGCTGTGAATGGTGATGACGTAGGCTGTTTTCGTAGGCTTTGCTATATAGTCATAGTGACATCTTACATGTGCTAAACAGAAATAAAGAAAAGCAATAAGAAAAAGCGAGTGGTATAGAGGGAAATGATGTTGACTATGAACACAAAAAGCAACAAAAGATGATTTAAGATTGAAATGACTTTGTTTATTTTTCCCGCACACATCATAAAGAAAAAAAATAATGAAAGAAATAAAACAAGAAAGTATCAACAACATAACTCAACTCGTTAAGGACTCCACGCTCAAAAAGCTCTGCGGATAAATCCGTATTTTTCCCCTATCTCTCCCTGCCAACAAGGAAATAACCACGAACATCTTAAAAATAATATTTCCCGTCATAACGACCTTTTATAACAGAGAGTACCCTAATGCCCTCAGGTCGTGACCTCTATAGGATGGTCGCTACGGAGCAGAAAACGACATAAAAAATATTTGGGGAGATTGAAGTTTTGTCATATCGCATTGTTAACCGACCTTAATCTGAATCGAGATGGTAGTTTGATAAGACCGTCTCTTACAAAACGACCAATAAAACCTTCTATAGAAACGACAGCTGAATTTACTTGTTTTTCATGTTTTTTTGCGAAACAATGAAAGGTGCAATGGCCGAGTTATGATACTAACACAAACGCAAATTTTCATGTTGATATGAAAATTTGCGTTTAAATAAATCTACTCGAGAGCAGCGGTGGCCCAGTGGTGGCGGCCCCGACTTACGAACAGTAGGTCGTGGGTTCGAATCCAGGCAGGCACATTACTTTGTGTAATTTATTTCATCACCGCTGCTCTCAAAACGGTGAAGGAAAACATCGTGAGGAAACCGGCATGTCTTAGAACCAAAAAAAAATCGAAGACATGTGACATCTACCAATCCGCACTGGGCCCGCGTGGTAGATTATAGCCCATTCCCTCTCAAAGAGAGGAGGCCTGTATCCCAGCAGTGGGAACATTTATAGGCTGTTGATGAAATCTACTCGTGACTCGATTTTTCGCAAAAAAGGACCATGGAATGTAAAGATCGTTTGGGGGTCTTTACGTTAAAAGTTCAATAACATTTTTTGTCATTACAGGACATTGAGTAGCAAATGTGTGCATAAGGATATTGCCATGTTTTGGAATAAATTACCCTTCTTTTTGGGGGGGAAATCGTCAAATAACCCCTCCCTCGCTGGGCAGAGCGAAAGGGAGTGCAGACTTCTACTGACTAAAAACCACCCATGTTCCTTCTTAGCCTTTTATGTCGAGACCGCGGTATCTCTTACAACTACCCCAGCCGAATAAATTACTATCGAATAAAAGATTTACATGGTTACACTTCCGATTAAGCATTTGCCTAGCTTTACTCTAGTCTTACCTAACGCATGTTATTGTCAGAAAAGACTTTACTATATTTAGGCGGTATATCTATATACTGAGTTATATTACTGTTAGTTGCATTTCCACCGATTTTACTTACTCGCTTCTATCCGACGGCGACGTCTTGTTTCATCTGTCAGTAAAAGTCGGTCGTCCTCTTTTGGCCTCAATATAAAAGTAGACACATCTAATTGCATCGTTGCATTGTCTGCACACTGTTCGACTTCACTAGCTTTAATAACAACTTCATCTAACATAGTTACTCATTTTTAAATCAACCTCATCAGAAATGATGACACGCACAAGCGTATCATTATCATAGAAAACCCACTCTGTGATTACGCTGATTTCTCTCAATTCTCTCGTATCAAACTAATTTACTGAAGTATGTCAACTTAAGTGTAGACTTAGGTACGACTAGTAGAAACTCTAACCTTGAACTAACTAGTACTAGATCGATTCATCATCGTCCTGCTTCTATCCCCACTTGCTTGAGACCGGCTCATCATGCCTTATTCTTCTTTAAACCTCTAGCTGTCATCCATGTGTTTACTTGTCTTCTGGTGATACTATCTTTATAACAATCCGTCTCTCTTGTCTTCGTTTATTTATTGATTTTAAAGCTATTCCCGTTCGAATTAAAACCTTTCCTTACGACATTTTCGTCATTCCACAAATACAAGTAGCATTCCAACATAAGTAACCTTACTTCTATTACTAATTCATACTGAACTATTCGTTATAATTAGAACAAACAATTGACTATTGATTCACGACGTAAATAGTCCCAGGTAACAATTTATAGCTCCTCAAGTTTGTAATCCAAACTAGGGGTCATCGCCACGTGACTAGGTCGTGACCGCATTCCTTGACATATATTTTCATATACTATTTTACTATGCACATGTAGGCCCATTTTCCCGGGAATTTTATTAACTCCTCAGCCACTATTCCTGGCAACAAAAGATATTTTGATAAAAGGGTATTTCACCGAAAAAATCTAATTAGTCCGTCTGTTAGATTATCGAAAAATATTGGATACGACTTTTTTGTTTTATCAAATTAATAAAAATTTACGAAAATAAAACGTGTCAAAGATCATGAGTGGGGGCTTTTGACGTCACTTTGTGGGTAAAAAATAGTGTCCGACCGAAAGTTCGGTTTCGGTTTCGGTTTCGGCCGAGTTTCGGCCAAAAATCAAGTTTCGGTGGCAGTTTCGGTTTCGGCCTAAATTGGCCGAAACTTTTGCTGAAACCGAATGAGGTTTCAAATTGCTAATACTTAGTATTTAATGAAACAGTAACAATTTGTGATTTGATTATTGATAACTGATAAACACCTGAGAACTTAATTTGAAAAATATTATTAATATTTTTTATAAATAAATGAACACATCAAACTTATTATGCTGTGTTTTAATTTCATGTCGTAATTAATGCAGGATTATGTGTAAAATGTATCAAATTTCAGTATTTTAAGGAATTTTATACTTGACCACACGAGTTTTGGTTTCGGTTTCGGTTTCGGCCGAAACTGAAGCCATGGCCGAATATTCGGTTTCGGTTTCGGTTTCGGCTGGAAAACCAGTTTCGGTCGGACTCTAGTAAAAAAGTATTAACCTTGTGACGTCACACGACTTGACACGACTTTTCGAAGCACTGTGCGTCTTCATCTTTTGTTTCCGTGAAAAGAGAAAAAATACGTGTCCATTATTTTTTAGAAATCTATCTGACGGACTAATTAAATTTTTTTTGGTGAAATACCCCCAATGCAGGTGACATTTTTGGTTTTTATATGTTTCGGTAATGGGGAACATTACTGTGAATTAAGGTAGTCACACTATTACTCAGTTAATATGTTGAATGATATGAGAGTGAGATATTGACTATACGGAAAAACAGCATAAAATGTCGATATTTTAAAATAGTTTATTTTAACAGGTTAGATAATGTTTTGTACACCAAACATTAGAGTGTAGGTGATGGATGACAAGGAATGACGTTCTTAACATTTCTCATGTAATGCGTAAAAACACTAACTGATGATAAATGTAAAATACCACTTGGACTGGAATTCTTAGCAAATAAACTTCGGTATGTATAGCACACGATGTACAGCACTTTATCTTAAAAGCTGTACAGCATTTTTGAAGACAAGAGAAATAGGAACGCCTTGATTAATGCATACCAAACATATTTTCATTGTTTTTTTTTCCACTGTAAAAAAAACCGTGTTCTAATATGTTTTGTACGTAAACTGTACCGAGTCGAGGTGTACTTTGCTAAAATACAGGCTACATGCTTATATGAATATCCCTACCCAATTTTAATAAATAAATATATAGACATAGATACAATATCCTTGTAAATAATTCTACCCCAAATAATAAATAAATAATACATAAAATATTCATTCAATTATTCGGTTGAACGAACAGAGACCGAATGAAATGAACGGGATAATCAGAATAAACGACGTTTTTTCGACGAACAACCATCACTAAGGCTTTGTCGCTGGTAGGGTCACAACTGTAACTTCACAAGGACATGATTGTATATATCGTCATAATAGTTTAGTGTCACTGACCTCTTCATTGGAGTTCCAAAGCTTGAATATAAAATAATATCCAAACCCATAAAACGTCCACCCAACCCAAGACACGTGAAAGATTTGAGTCGATGAAAGCATTTTTCAGATTCGATGTCTGAGAATTCGAATAATCGCAAAATCGTAAATTAAAATGCGATTATTATTCTAAGAAAGTCTCAGTTTGGTACCTATTCAAAGTGAAATAAATCAATGCTTTCATGGAGGCATGCAACTTCATGCAAGTACTTATATTTGTAAAGGCTGCATCGAAAATAAAAGAAATTAAAACGAATTTCACGCTGCGCGATCGAAATTCTAATATTTTTGTTTCGGGCATTATCCTTTTTAATATTTTTGACAAAAGCTAATACTACATTCTGAACTAAACAAATTATTTCCGATGCGATTAACACCACTTGTTTACTTAACTATTTATTCACGTTTCAATGGTTTGAGGTTAGAGGATTTCACCTTTAGCCTTCCTTTGCGTCCAAAGTAAACAATACTAGCTACTCTACCTAGTAGATGTGTACGTACCTTTAAGGTTCTTGGTAGTCAGAGTTTACTGAACAAATGTTTTGACATACCATTGGAATTGGTAATCAGCACTCGCACAATTATCATAGGTCAGTTCAGAAATAACGTCACAGTTCATTGCCAAGTAGTTTGAATTTAGATGCCATTGAAATATAGCAGGTTTTACAAAGAGCGTTTGATGCGCATAAGTGGAACTAGCATACGCCATCTTGTTTTTTTCAAAATAGTTGCAATCTCAAATTTTATTTCAGTTGCGCCCCCCGGACAAAATCATTCGAGCGCCTTAAGCCAGCTTTTGACTATGGTATTTAATATAGTTACATATCTTGAGCTATATATTACATCCCGCGTTTGAGATGTAATATATATTATACGAGTAGCACAGTGTGAACGGTCACGTACATAATGTATGACGAGCGATAAATAATATTACATCTCTAGATGTAATATATCCCATAGTCAAAAGGCGGCTTTAATATCTTGTAGCACGGTTTAATAATAAATAAACTGATTACAGAAAAACATGATAACTTTAATCGATGTGCCTACGTATGTACATACATAATGTGACTGTAATCTGTTTATAAACCTTATGTGCGTAATCATAGACAATTACGCGTGTAGTGTATCTACCTCATTGTATTTAATTACTAAAGCGATCGATGTAGGTTTAGTTTAACTGGGCTTTAATCCGCACTTAGCCTCTTGATTGGGCCATTGTGCGTGCAAGAAAATTCTTCTAACATCGATGTAGGTACCAAGTTAACATAGTACGAATTATAAGATCATTTTTAAATCCAAGAAAATGTCCAAATGTCGTTTATGTTACTTAATTAACATCATAGTCCTTCTTTAAATTACTATTATTATAAAATATACCCAACGCAACATTTATTTCTGTTCCTATAAGGTACGAAATTAATCATTCGTGTATGTTAAAACTAAATACATACTTTTTAGCATAAGAAAGAGCAGTCAACCACCTCCTGACATTATTCAAATAAAGGCTCACACATGCAATATGACGGGGAATTGCTCTTGCCATGTGCTCTCTAAAACATTCTCATTAAAATACCTTGGACTGATCATCGACCAACATTTAAACTGGCAGGAACAGGTCTCTTCTCTTACCTCCCGAGTGAGAAAACTTATATTTATTTTTAAAACTATCCGTTGTTTTTGCCCGCTAACCTTAATATTGTTAGTGTATCGTTCGTTGTGCCAGTCCATTATTACTTATTCTATTACAGCTTGGGGGGGTGCTGCCAAGGCCGTTCTTATTGCTTTAGAAAGAGCGCAACGTTCTGTTCTTAAGGTGATGAGTTATAGGAAGTTTAGATATCCTACTTGTTTGTTATACTCGGAACTATCAGTTCTAACAGTTAGGCAATTATTTGTCAAGGACATAATATTAACGCAGCACAAAAAATCACCAGACTACACAACAAGAAGAAGGCAAGATATTGTTTACTCTGTGCCTTACTGTAAAACTTCTTTTGCAAACCGATTTTTTAATTTCTTGGGACCATTCATTTATAACAAAATTTTAAAGCGAATCCAAATTCATAATCTTAACAGTCATACCTGTAAAATTGAAATTTTTAAGTTTCTTAACTCATTGAACTATGATGATACTGAAAATATACTTAAAATTACTAGTTAACAAAATCATCACCAAACTTGCATCATACACTTACATTCATTCACACATTTCAAGTCACTTCTCATACAACGTACACTTTCTACATATTAAGATGAACACTAAAAAAAAAAACCTGACCGTTAATATTTTTAAATTAAATAATTTTAAGTTTAGTCTAATTATGTGTTACCTCTAGTTTTAATAATAGACAAACATTATTATGTATGAGTAACTACAATGTAAACAAACTAGGCATCTAAAGATTTTGCGTGTACTGTGTCAACTTGTATGTCTACCTACAACTTAAAAAAAAGAAGTCACTATTTTATGTTTGCCTACCCCTAGTTTAAGTTATATTACACTTTGCTTTGCTTTGTGCTATTATTTGTTTAAACCGCTTATTTGTTGTAGTGAAATGCTAAGTAGTTTTTGTTACACGTTTGCTACAGATGTACAATTACAGAACGAGGAAAACTGCTCCACCGTAATACAGTCTATACTAGTACGGGGAACAGAGTGAATCAGTTTCTGTGCTAACATCCTTAACTACTATGTAATAACACGTAAGTACTTAACGAACAAAACTGTAACATCTAGGTAGGTACTGCTTATTTGTAACTTACACCTCGAAATCTGCAGAAGAAGGTTGTTATTTTTGATTTTGATTTTACGAATAAATGAATAAAATGAATAAAAAATAAAAGCCCCATGGAAATTGGTGGTTTATTGTTGCCTATTTGCAAAAACAACCGTTATTTCACATCAGTACCGCTACCCAAGACTTACATACTTACGCACAATGAACATCGTGAATGACCCAAAGAATTATTAGAGTAATTAGGTACGATCCATTCAACTAGGCTATCAGTTCTAACAGTAAGTCATGGAATCTGGGCCCTGGGACTAATTTCATCTATTAGA
The DNA here is from genome assembly GCA_932274075.1 of Diarsia rubi. Taxonomy (NCBI): domain Eukaryota; kingdom Metazoa; phylum Arthropoda; class Insecta; order Lepidoptera; family Noctuidae; genus Diarsia; species Diarsia rubi. The sequence continues at coordinate 17,105,353 of OW026417.1, read as the reverse complement.
GTTGGACGATGAACTAACTATAGTAATAGGCAACATTTTAGAACTTACACTAATAATATCAACGGACTAAGAAATAATAATTAATACCATATGAAAAGTTGTTCCTATGACCTATCTACAGTGACACATCTATTTGTTTCTAATTGAAATAAACTTCTTACAATCGTGGGAAAGGCATGAACGAATGAATCAACTGTCAACTTCCTTCCCGCGCAAACATCGCACGAAATCTTTGAATTCGTAAATCGAAGCGAAAGTGTATATGGTAGGTAAATGTGGGCCGTGGGCGTTGGTCATGGCCGCAAATAATGTCAAACATTTTGAAGAAAAAAAAATGGATATTTTCTTCACGTCCATTGACACTGAGTAGACTTTGAATTTATTGGTTGGGCATCCGAAATTTATCGGATGTCGTGTCTGGATTTGAGGCCGATTTGTCGATAATTGGCGGTGAATAATGTCTTTACGTCCACACCATAGAGAAGACAAAGGCTTAGAAAACGAAAGTCATAACAAAGAGTTTCTCCTGTTTATGCTAATAAACGTAACAAAAAAAAACCATACAACGTTTAACAAAGAAATTAATAAATAAAAGTCAGTCAGCTAATTACGTGTTGGCTTGGTACAACCACGTCAACCACATACAACGGTATACGTCTCCATGATTCATATGACTGTAATTGTCTATACTACACAAGCACACATTAACGATAAAATCGCTTGGACTTCAATTTACAGTCCATTACTGTTTACAAATCTATCATCGAATTTCATAATTCGATCTGGTGCATAAAACTTATTCATTATGTTCTGTTGACAGTGGTCGAATGGTTACCCTAGTTTTCTTGCCAGCCAGTGTACCATAGTTAAGTGGTCTATAAACGCTACTGCCTCAGCCGAATTACCGTTAGAGGTGTAAAAATCGCTCTGAGCCGAAAACCGAGTCACTGATTGAGATTTCTAGGTCATTTTACTTCTTAGTTTGACGTGTTGGTTAGAAATATGAAGTATTCGAGTCGACAGGCCAATTAGCTGACGAAAGATTGAAAAATATAAAGAAATGTGTTAATCAGTATTGAGTTCAGCTCTATTAGATTTGCGAAAATATATTTCATTTCTGTTTCACCAAGTTTTCTGCCATTGGTACACAGAGAAGCTGTAAATATTTCACACAAAAATAATTGGAACGTGTTTGCAGATGTTCCCTGTTATATTTAAAGTATCCTCACGGGCGGTACGTGGTTCCTTCCAATGAATACAAAACAATACAAATGGAGGATACCCGAAGTAAATAAATTATGTTTGTTTGTACAACACCTGCTGACATTGCTACATTACTTACAAACCCAATGGCAATTCAATTTATTTTGCCACCTGCTCTCCTGTCTCCGCAGCCACAAGTATTTCGTAACAGGTCAAATAAAATAACAGTTGTTTGGATCAGTTATCTATAAAACCTCATGGAACAGATATTTTAAGTCTATTTATATCTAGGTTGGTTCGACTGTCCATTTAAAAAAAAGATGTTTCTATGACGCGACCGCGACGTGTAAATAATACATAAATAAATGGTTATAATACCTATATCAGGTAGGTTAGGTTTAGCTTAAAAACTGATGGATTAATAAGTATCAAATTAATTAGAACATTGAACTTCGCAACAACGAAAACTCAAGAACAATAAAAACTTGAATTTACTATTCGTACAAGAAGTACCTACTTACCTATAAATAAATTGTTTATTAAACTCAACCAATAAAAATTTACGATAAAAAATCTACAAGAAGAGTCTGTCATCGTTTGACGAAAAAACTGGTAAATTACTAATGAAATAGGCACTCAGACTTGCATCGACTATCAGACTATCCATCCATAGCCTGAGGTCATTGAACTATTTTTTGCCGCGTCAAATCACGTTTTTTTTTTTCTCTTAGTGGCAGTTGGCAAAAGCTCCACAGCCCGAAAAGATACGTAGACCGTACCGTTGTAGGTACTTCACTTAAAATAATTGAAAGATAAATTAGTCAAAATGCTATAATGATGAGTTATTAGTTGTTTCAAAAGTAATTTATAGTATAAGTTCAATGCCCTCGATTCCACGGAAGTTAATTATCAGACAGGTCAGTGAATGTGGTCAAATTTTTGTTACAAATATGAAACTTTGGTAAAACAATGGGTATAGTTTTACCTAGTAGGTGCTAACTGGGTTGTGAAGGTCAAATAGCCAATCGGTCAATGTAAAATACTGGTATTCAGCTGCATCCGGTTAGACTGGAAGCCGACCCCAAAATAGTTGGGAAAAGGCTAAGCAAAATATTTTGGTACCTACTTATGTAGGTACCTACCTACTTATAATACTGTTTTCTATTTTTTTTTAATGTGTTTAAGCCCTGAGCATCGTCAATCATACCTACCTACTCGTACTTTTCCAACAGCACATAAAACAGTGATTTATGTAAGACTACTCAAACTATTATTTTGTAGTCTTAATACCTAGGTACCTCTTAATGTACAGTTCAAAAGTAATAAAGCATATTATATAAAGCCTGAAGCAACTTTGCACTCCCACAATAAGCTTGAGCAATATCTTATGTATTGGGAGGAACTGTTGGCAGACACGCCACCGTCGCCATTACTCTGACAAACATGTTTCTTCCATCTCATTATCTTCACAATCCATAGACAACATCTAAATATTTGTTTATTTGAAATGATTATCTCAACTTATGAGATGACATTTATTAATAAATTTCATTGAAGATAATCAAAGTGCTAATCAGTTGGCAGGTGGTACCTATAAAAAAATAAAGCAAAACCTAACTAACTATTGTCATACTTATTTGTTAAAAAAAAAGATATTAGGACGTTTTCTTTTCTTTTCAAGATTTTAATAGTAACTCAAACAGCTGCTTCAAATCTGTAATTAACATGTCAAGAGAAGGAAATACAATGATTTAAAAACAATAAAATATTGCCTTTCGTTCATTCTTGACTTTCGTTCATTATAACTGAATTTCAATTGAATTCATATGTGACTGACTGAACTACGAGTATCTAGTCCATATTCCATGTCCATAAAAATATATAATAAATTAACAGAAAACATAAAGCAACAAAAGATAACCTATATATTTGTAAATAAGTTAAAACAATACTTAATTTAAAAAGTTATTATACAATACACGAATATTTAACGGACAAATCCAATAATAATACATAACTAATATAAAAAAAAACGTTCTTTAACAAGGACGTAAACAAATAAGCAATTTAATAATATAACTAAATAAATAATAAAAGTATACATAGAGTGCATAAAAATATGAATAAAATAAGTATATGAATAGAGATATAGATTAATAGAATAGAATTATAAGATAGATATAGGTATAAAAGAAACAACCCACTCTTCCGCTCTGTACTTGTACAAACATTTGCTGTGCCCGACAGGGTCCATAATTGTGTCTAGAATTAATTTCCTTAACACCTGTTAATGCACATTATGGATTGCAATAAATAATTTGAAACCAAAGTAGAACATGACTTAGTCTAGGGTGGACTCTCCCACGGCCTAAACGCTATATTTAGACCGAACTTTTAATAGCAGGTTAGTTTATGTCAAATTTAAATAGACATTTGATAAAACGTACTTAATCAAATTTAAGATGTAGGTATAACTTCGAAAACGCCGTAATATAAACTATCACAAATTTCTATATGGACCTACTAATAGAAGTTTACATACGGAAGTGTGCCGTTAGTCTTAACCAGCCACATTGGCCATGAAACAACATCGGCGAGAATGTTTTAACGATAAGAAAGGGCTAGACCGCGTATCTAGTACCTACCTACTTGATTTATTTATTATGCCAACCGCAAATGGAAATACAGGCACGCTGAAACTTGCTTCTCCTTAGCGAATGCTGATCCGGAACATCAATGAATCACCTCACCAACAATATATGGCCGAGAAACGAATGTGTTTACACATGTTATAAAATATTGAAATACATTGGAATAAAACATCAGTACATGTTTAAGGTAAAAATTGTAAACACCGAAATGCAAACAATGTTATTTTCAGGACGCTTAACCTTAAACTCAATTCTAGACACTTCTACGAAGATCTTGGAACACGTTTTCACTTCTATCGATCATTTTAAACCTGACGTGTTGTTGCTTGCGTAATTTGGTGATTAAGAGTTAGTTTTGCGTGTGAGAAAATCACCGGGAAAACGTTAAACAAGAATCGCGTGTTAGCATTTAAACCGAGCGCGGTGAAATCTGCCCTTTGCAGTGTTAAGCATCACAATGCGGAATTTTGTAGGTAACACAGATCCAATTTGTATAAAACAGAAAAACGTTAATTAAATGCAAATGATTTTCTTTCAGGTTTCATCGCCATTTTCTTTGGGGTCGTTTTCTGGTAAGGTGATTGCGGCTTTCATTTTGTCTGGTATTTTTTTATGTGGACCGTTATTTCCTACAAATAATTTTAACGATAAAATAAGTTTTCATTATGAATTATGTCCCTATATCACTGGAATTGGAAGAATGAATTGTAGATAAAAGTTCACTTGCATTATAAGCTTTGATTTAGATAAAGATATCTGTTCGAACGCGTACAATCACGATGAGAAGTACCTATTAGTACAAGAAACACATGTAGTACAGTAAACAGTACCTACACCCACCAATTTCGTATGCATATCTAGAATTCTCAGCGAGTACAAATCAATTGAAGTTTTAACTCCCAAATATTTATACACCTCGATTCGTTTCCGCTAAAGATATAGGAACCGCAGCAGTAATCAAATCATCAAAGTAATAAAGGTTTATTAACTGATAAACATCCGTTTCCTCTAATGGATCTAGGCCAAATATTCATCATATAGGGTCACATTAGTCAACTTCTGCAACCGAACGCTAATTTTATCACGTTCAAGAACTGTCACGGGCGATATTCCATAGAAATGAGGTCACTAAGAAAGCTTGACGAAGTACGTCGTCGTCGTCGTCTACGTATTTAGTTTTACGGTGAAATGCGCCCTGAAAAGCTCCCTAAACTAGGTTTCCAGGTTGTTCCAGGAAAATTTAAATGCTCTTATTTCTCCTTGATTCAATTCAAATACCACCTGCAATCTTAGTAATGTCAGTAATAAAAGAAATAAAACAAGAAAACATTGAGTGTTACAAGTATGTTTGGTCTATTTTATTTTACTGTTACATTAACACCATTTGGTTTTAACCTAGATATTGTGTGTATCTGGATGCATTTTATTCATCTTCATTTAATCTAAGTAGGTACAGGAAAGTTTTTGTAAAGTATTTATATTTATTGTATCTTACAGGGACAATGTGACACGAGCGAGCTAGAAGTAGGTCCAACGTTTCCTTCAGTACGTAAATATTTGCTTAAAGTTTCTACCACGTGGAGCTTGAACTATGCGGCGGAAATTAACATTTAGAGCGCATGTAAAAGAGTTTGACACAAGTCTCCATGTTCAGTTATGACTTGAGGCAAAGGCAACGTCGCCGACTGCCACGGTACCGACCTTCACAACGAGGGTCATGGCTTTCACGCAACATGACTAATTTCAGAAGAACCACCTTTTAACGCTGTTCCTTTAGCACGCTACGACTTCACAATTCATCGTATTATGTCTGCAAAACACGAAATAAATCGCGTACTTCTACTACGGGAACTCGATGCTAGTTTAGTGTCTTTGAAGATAAAATAAATGTTTATTTCACGCTCAGCAGATGTGGCCTTTTGCGCACCAGAATAAAATACACAATCGCAGTAACCAGGTTATGGCTCCGGTCAACCTATTTTTACGCAAGAATCATTAGTTCTTTTATTGGTTTACGTTTTCAGGCAATGTGTTAATCAAATGTGTACTTTACGTAAGTGCATCGAATAAATAGGTAGCTCCACATGTCGCTATCGAATCTATATTCTGAACTCTTGAAAAGTATTACAAAATGTTTAACTAAAATAGTACAATTTACTTATTTCATTTGCAATTAAAACTTTTATTACACTTGTTTCATAACTTTGATTGCAAATACAATGACAACTAAAACAAAGTCTACAGTATAACTCAATTAACCTTACTGACACTTGTCACGCAAAACACCTGAATGAATAAAAGTCCTATAATTTCGAGTTAGTACAGCAACGTTAAAGAAAAAACTATTCTATAACGTAGCAACTAGAACTAAAATTCTTCGGCCTCTAATGCTCTCACGGCTGGGACACAGTGTCTCCTCTCTATTAGAGGGAGTGGGCCGACAATCACCTACATGCAGTGGGCCCGCATGGTGGACCCACGTAGGTCCAGCGTGTTCTGATGGTTTGTTTCTTAGTCATTCTGGTTTCCAACAATTTTTTCCTGCATCTTTTTGAGAGAACTAGTAGAAGCTGACGGAGGCCTTTGTTCAGGAGTAAGACAGAGCTCCACTGGCCTCTCTAAAAATTATTGTACTCAATTATCGTATATAAACTCGTAGTAACCGATAGCCTAGTAAGTCTTACAGCAAGTTCTTATAAGATGTTAACACGAAAGCCATGACCCTGAACGATATTGCTGAACGCGTAAGCTTGGAGCTTTCTTACTTAATAGGTAATTTATTAATCGGCCGCGGTAGCGTGATAAAGCAGGTTCGAGACAGGAAGATAAATGATCATCTTGTGTTCGTCACAATTATCTGATTGACTTAATCACGGCTTTTTGTGTTTTCCTATGTAATATAGCGATTTACTTCTGATTTGATTTCATATTTTTACGAATTGGCTAAAAATCAAGACTTCTTCTATGTCAAAGTTAATATTGTACGGCTGCGGGTTGTTGTAAGAGATACCGCGGCCTCGACATAAACATAAATAAATAAATGATTTCCCACCACCCAAAACAAAAAAAAAGATGATTATACACATTATTTTTCTGGCTGGCCTATCCCACAATTAGACAAAGGCCTCCCCCAATGCCGTCCAGGTGCTCGTTTCCCGTTCCATCTCCCATCTCGTACCATTATGGAATAAATTTTGTAAATTATGTCGAATTATCAAAATCTGTGGTGTGGCTTAAAAAGAACAGCGAGACCAAACATTCGTACAAGAAAACCAGCTTTAATTTACAGATATATAGATAGATTATCTAGTGTTCTTTCTATAAAGTTTGTAAGTTGTGTTATTAATGTTTCTGTTACATGTAAATGACTTTGGCTTGGCGATTTTTTCCGTCCGCAAAGCTTTAATATATCTTTTTTTTAATACTATTCTTTGATCAGATATCGTAAGATTTATGTGGAGGTGGTTATGAATGTATGAATTAGTAGTCTAGATATTATAAATCTTGAAATGATAAGTATATGTTTTAACGAATTTATCATCATTTTGGCATAAGTAGTTTTTGTACTAGTATTTTTCACTTCAGACAAATTAATGTGTAAAAAAAATGCTCACTCACCAACCAAACCATTTGAAAAATTGTTAAGGGAGGATATGAAGCTTAATCAGGTTATCAAGACTACCATCTGCCAAATAAAATTCTTAATTTAAGTACTAAGGAGTCATTGAATTGTAGACAATTAATTGCTCTACTTCATTTGATAGCCTTCATTTACTGAATACATAGCCACAGACATAGCTTTCTAGCTTACCTAATCTATTGAATTTGTAGCTATATACTTATGTAAAGTATTACTTTGGGTGAAGTTCACCATCGGTAGTGAACACGAGCAGCACATTTAAGAGATTCTGATTTCACAGCAATTGTGACATTATAACAGCTCTTGGACGTAGTTCAAATGTGCCGATCAGGTTCAGTGCCTTCAGTGAAACTCGCTATTGCTGCTTCTAGAATCTAGCGAAGTAAAAGCTTACCAAGTTCAACAGCGAAGCCTATCGATTTTCTGAAGATTTGCATATACCTGCATCCAAACATTGGCAAAATCTATTTATAAAACCACTGACGTCACTTGAGTCTAAATAAAGTGAACAGTTTTAACCTGACCAACAGCGACTGCAGTTTCGTGGTTTGCCCTACATTTTAATTTTAAATAGACTCTGCCCTACATTTCGACCCTGAGAGACGCCAGATTTATTTATAATTTTATTAGGACACACGGTTATATTAATAATATTTTGGTATTGGTGTAGGGTAGGCATCGTTTATCATTTTATGATGATAGCTTGGCTGCTTATCTTTGAAGACGACAAAGATATTGCTACGACTCATTTCTATTCCTTACCCTATGCTTATCAAATGCTTGGCAAAAAAAGTCCTGTTCAAGTGGTCATGTAAGTAGTATTAAGCAAATTGACGCTGTGATTATTTCAGGCTACGTTCAAGGGATCTCCTAACAAGTATTTTAATTACCGAACCCTATCTAAAAAAGTAGTCGGCTGGACTTATGTTTAGGTTTTTGTTTGATAACAATATTTTGACGTATAACGCGCTAGACCGAAGTTAAGATTTTTTCCGTTTTTATTAAATACAAAAAAAAGGTGCCTGACATAATATTCTCAGATAATAAAAACAAAACTGTGGCTCTTTAAAAATGTAGTTATAGACACTCTTGCAATCAATCATCGTTTTTTTCTTGTCTGTTGTTATCATAAACTAATATTGTGATGCATACCTCAGCTAACGAGAGATCTGACCGATTACAAAAGCATCACGCTGGGAAAAAGGGTCCCGGATGGTCAGTACGTTGCCATTTTAACATGTTCAAATTCAGATTTTAAAATACGATAACGAATGACATGACATAAGATATTTTCCTGAAACACAATACTGACACAACTAAAATATAATATCATGTGATTTGAACAGGTTTATTCTCAACCAAAATTCAACTGGCAAACTCCTTCAATTAATTCAAAAAAAGCTTATTATTTGGCTTGGCCTTAGTTAGGCTTAACACGGCCACGTGTTAATTACCTGATAAAAAACACCAACCAACATTGTACTCTTTACTAACTACCTCCTCAGAAACAATATTTTCTTACTGGCAACATTAATCATGTGCGTGGAAGGCGCTCTTGCGACCTCGGCCGTAACCCTGCAGGGCTTCAGTGCCTTCAGTAAGTCCCATAATGAACCACAACATGAACAGTATTAAATACGATTAACGAGTCAAGAGGATTTACTGTTTACGTATTTGCTGGCTCATTTGAATGCGGTGACATGTTCGAAATACAATTCGAATGTGTACACTTTTATGTGTGTAAATATCTGAGTGGTGTTCCGAATTTTAAAAGGTATTGTAAGTAATGTAATTAGTTACGCTGTTATTCAACGAAGAATTGTGAAGGATTTTTCAAAGTTGGCAGCATGATTATATTTTTTCTGCTGAATTTCAAGAACTATTTTTTCTTTATGTATCTCTCTGAGACAATCAAACGAATTCGCATTTCGTTTTCCAAATCGTAAATAAATAGTTTTCGTTTCGCTTTTTACGGCGCAGTATGTAATAATGTTGCCATTAAAAAATAATTGTCAACGGTCGTCAGCGCCAATCATCTGACTCGACCACCGTTTAATGAACCGGAAGGTGTGATTAGCGCGGGATGAGCGCTTTATATCACTGGATATGTGCTATAGGTAGGTAGGTAATGTGCATATTATCTATGAGGTCGCCAGCACATTGGAATATTCCATGGAATGGTCAATTAATCCTTTAGGTTGACAATGACAATGGTCCGATCAAATATCATGGAAAAATGTAACTTGTGCCATACTAAAATTTAGTATGCCGTATAACTTTGCTATATACCCATTTTAATTTAATACGCAGTAAGAACCCTGAAATATAAAGTTGTTTATTTTTTCAGCAAACTTTTCGCCAATTGGCCTGATATCGATAAACAAACTTCTGAATACGTACTTATTACTTCCAGTTTATGTTGCCAAGGCTTGTCTACGTAGGAATATTTTTATTTATATTCTGTCACCTCCACAAAAGCGGCATATTGGAGAAACTTCACAACCGGTAACAAAAGAAGTACGAGTAGGTGACTATGTATAGTCGGGACGTGAACGTGGAGTAGGACTATAAATAGAGCACCACACAGGTGACATTGAAGTACCCTCTTCATATTAACAATAGTACTTAGCTAGTAGATTGTTAACGTTAAGTATTAATTGACAGTATATTGACCATTCACGTTAATTGATGGTACTTAATCGTCTATTTACTTATGAAATATGGAGTGATAAAGGTGACTCTAGCGAACATTCTGAAAATAAATAATAAAACAAGTGATTATATAGTTGTGTAAATAATAATTAAGTACCCATGCACACATTTATGAAACAATTTTTAACTTACAGATCATATTACTACAGGTAAACCTTTCAACTTAGCGAGGTAAAAAATATACCTAAAAAATCAATGCTATATTTACCTAAAAAATCACTACCTTATCAAATTATACACGCACATTCACGGATAACCATAACAAATCAATAAAATTCATTACAAAAAAAACCAGAAGGTTTTCATCCAAAAATCATCAGTACAATTGAACCAGCTAAGGTCGGCGCCGCGGTATATTGACCTGATATTCTATCCAGGCAGGCCTGTCTATAAAGCTTAGCAAATATTAGTCCCGGATTGATTTACCGTTTACTTTAGAATGTTTGAGCCACACAATACTTGAATACTATCTATATTAATAAGCTAACGGTGACCTCCTTTGCTATGAAGTCCCAGGAGAGGCCTTCGTAGGCTTTCAATACGTCCGGAGTTTTGAACTCGTGAATACGGGAGGGATCTGAAAACTGAGAAAAGTTAAACAGAGTACATACGAGTATTAAAATAATAAAGCAATAAAGTGTAAGCAATATATGATTCTTATTTTAAACAAATATGTTGTTCTGCTTCCTCTGATATTACATCTTTATAAAAAGTAAATATTACCATTAAAATACCTATACTAAATAATTTCAAGGAAAAAAAAGTCTGAAATTTTCTGTAATGGTCTGTAATTTTCTCCGAAAAACGTTTATAAATCTGAGAACCTACTTGCCTAGAAGGGGCATTAATTCGTACAAACGACCACGATGATGGAGAAAAAAAAGTGTATCGGATTGACATAATCTATCGAAAAGCTGTATTTCCTGTCGTTGTAGAAATACGTAGTCTTTGAAAGTGCATAATTACTTTTTGTCTAGGCCAACTGTTTAGGATAACAAAAAAAAAATGTTCTATAAATGTTTCCATTCGATGTCAAAAATATTTGACGAGATACAATTTGTCGTCAAAGACAAGCTACAAAATAAAAATAAAACAGAAGCGTCAGAGCGTCCCTTTCGACGTAATCGTGTGTGACAGCACTGACAACCACTCGATAATCGAATCGCATCATAAATATTTCCTTTCAATGTGGAACACTAAAAGCGAGAAAATAAACAAACCCAATATATTCCACTATGGCACTTTACCTATATAAGAAATTCACGACACATACACTGTCAGATTTTTCCAATAAAATCTCTCCGCATCGACTCGATTCCATACGACATACCTATCGATATTCGAGTGATTGATATTAATCGAATCATTCGATTTTGGCGTATTTCATGATAATAATACTTTACGTCCCCCTGCCAGTAATTGGATCATGAATTACCTATTTAGAGGACTTAATTCGGTGCTATTAGGTAAAACGTGTCCCAGCACGTAAGTTCTATTTTAATCCAATAAAGTATTGATATAATTTTAGGATTACTGTTAACTAATGTTATTACGAGTCATATAGCGTAACTCATACCTTACTGGCTGTGACTAAAACCCAATTACGCACATTCAGTCTAAGTGGATTTTTCGCTACTCGGCAAATATATATCAAGCGAGGCCATGTTATATTGGAAATGTATAGCTTGATATTATGTCCCCGTGTGAACATACTCAACACGTGAAATAAAACCTCACGTTTGACATCACAGCATCAGCGAGTTAGTTTGTTTGCCAATTTATGACTGGAGGATGCTAAACAATTCTAAACTGTAAATCACTACCTGTTCACGTGTTTGACGTTGCAATCCAAACGTTTACGTCAAAATAAACATTACATCGAAAATCGAATACATGTAAAGTACACTATCGATAACTTCTACTTCAAGTTAATTGTAAGGTCCACAATCAATAATTATTTTACACTAGCTAATGCCTGCGGCTTTGCTAGCGTGTTTGTCGGTTATCTTGACAAATTACATACTTAAACCGTCCTCGAGAATCACTCTATCCGCTGGTGAAAACAGATAGGTATGTAGTGATTAAAATCAATTTCGGACCTATAATGGTGAAAATCAACTGCAAATATGCATATTTTTTGTAAGCTTCTATGTAACTCTCTTATGTCATGGCAATTTGTGTGGTCACAACTCTTACCCGAAGGTTTGGTCAGCCTTCAAAGACCTTTGCCTGAAACGGTTTAATTTACGAGCAATCGAAATCTAGAGCCCGTTTATTAAATACTTAGATAGTCATCTAAAACCCTTGTAACTAGGCACATGGAATTCGGGACTCGAGGGCTTTATGTTACCTACGAACCGATGACCTAGCCTACTAAAGCTTTTTTATTTTCCTTCCAAAGCTCTCTAAGGACGTAACGTTTTAACAAAGAAAATCTTCCATTCTACAGAGAAAAGTATAAAGGAATGTTACAGCGTTCTTTTAGAACGTTTACTTTTATGTAAAAAGAGAAATAAAGGTGGAAAGGTCCTGTCGTTTGGCTGCTCACTACTTATCGTAACGAGTTTTGCAGCTCCTCGAATGTATTCCATGTCCCACATCGTGAGAAAAACTTATAACAGTTGTATAACGTGTCTGCGTTGGATACCTGTTCTGAGGGAACGAACGATGGCGCCATTTTGTTTTTATTTTTGTTCTATTTCAAAATAAATAAGTATCTGTGTTACCAGTATGTTTTATGAGATTTAGTAACCTAACCGAATGTAAATAAAAGTAAGCAGAGGTCACCAAGTTTCGGTGTTTTTCAAACGTTTTGATAACACTTTAAAACTATAAAAAAACATTATGCAAGTATTTTATCTGATTATAACCAGTTACCTAAACCTTCTTCAACAAAACTCTTTTAAATCTTTTCGTATAATACCTATTTCATAAAGATAACGACAGTTTTTAAACGTTACTGTAAATAGGCATCAGTTTGTTCATGCATTTTTCCATGTTCTAACCTTACCTTTTCTTCTCTTTTATTCTATTACTGACGTTTCTTTGTTCGGTTTGTTCTTTCACAATAGGTATCGAAATCAAGGTCCAGGAAAGGCTTTTTCAATATAACACTTCCTCGAAAACTGGTTCTTATTGCACTACAATTAGGTTCGACATGCAACGTATTTCGTACGCGTGCGGTAATCTTGTTTCCGCAACCAAGGGTGGGAAAGAAAATTAACCCAGATAATTAAACCTTAAACTAAGTCCAAATCGATTAAAACAGTGGAAATTTAAAAAGAAAGAAATCACCACCGACTTAGTCGGCGGTGTTTTTTTTATTTCGTCATTTTGTTTTGCGTCTCTAAAGCAAAATAATTTTTGAATATAATATATAAATTGTGTTTGTAAAAAGAATACCTATTATAAATAAACATAATTATTTACTTTTATGACTAAGTAAACATAATATATTTGTTTATAATTAAAAAATGTTTGAATTTTATATTTTTCCAGTGAGGTTGTTTAACGGCTTCATACCCTTGCTTCTTCCTTCTTCTTCGACCTGGAAAAATCAAACCGCGGAAAAAAAGCAAATTAAATCATACTCTCCTAGAAATTGATGACAAAAATACTTAGTCTTCTCGTTTTATTCGGTAGTTAATTTAAGTGTATTGAAAAACGTCGTTTGATACTCGTGGGAATTCGTGATACTGCATTTCTCGGCCCAATGACAAGCTTACCGCACTTGTATCAAAATGTACCATTATGTAAAGATACCTACGTCATTCAGGCGCTGACGGCTGTTTCTTTTGTGAGACCTCTTTACCCTTTATTTGATTAAATCAAACATTATTTAGTTAGAATTTCACGTGTGTGTGGATAAAACTGGGTAGTAGTTAAGTTTATAATTTATTGTCATTTTATCGACCTTGTAAGGTGTAGGTAGGTACTTAGAAGCTTGTGAAACTCGAACAGGCTCAATATCTATATTTCAAAGTTATTTCCGCTCTAAAAGATGTTTTAATTTAGGGGTAGGTATATTCTCATCATCTTAAGTATTATTACATCCCTGTATGTATCAGCATAAAGCAGGTAAGTACCTACTCATTTTCTTTACCTTTAATCTCAACAAAATACACAAGATTTCGCTATGACAAACAAAATATTCTCGCGGGATCCCTCAAAAAGACGCTACCTACTCGTTACTCAAAAAGTTCTCCAGTGTATTCGGATATTTCGAAACGTGACTGAAAATTAGGAAATGTAGGTGGTACTCTACTACCCAAAGTAAAGCCTCATTACTCGCATCCTTGAAGCCCTAGGCAAAAGGGTAGGCCTTAATATCAAACATGCTTTAATTAAACTAAACAAACCAACCAGTACATGAATCTTTTGGCGCGTGGTTAAAATCGGAAGTAATTCCGCCCTATTGTTTTTAAGAGAACTTCACAAATATTAAGGTACAAACAGCGCTTTTCCCTCGGTGTCAAACGCCAAAAGAATCTCTCGAACTATGTTCTTTAAGTCACAACAATAGGTACGTAAATTGAGATGACTGATTGGCCAACAGCCAATCACTAGGTCGGAAAAATGGTTTAATCACTCGAATCGGAACATCAGCGTCAATCAAGAACGCGGTTATCGGTAAATAATGTGAAAGGCATGTGCTATGACGTCATAAGCTGAAACTATGTTCCGCAGACACATTTAATGTAACATTTCATTGCTGTACTGTTTATTGTTGTGTACATTTGAAAATAACAAATTCTTTTATCTTCTTCTGTAGTTACCTAGGTAGCTATTGATTTTATTCAGCTGTAGAAATGACTACAAGACGGTTTCTTACAAAAAACATGGGTAAAAAAAATATATAAACATCCGAATTGAGAACCTCTTTTTTTTTAGAAGTCGGTTTAAAACAAACGTAATTCGTCATTTTGTGGTGGCGGCTATCTTGGATTTGAAATTTGTAATAGTGTATACTTAGTATTCCACTAATCAAGCCCTGTCAGTTGAAAATTTTGTGGCGGTGGCCATCTTCAAACATAACTAAGAACACTCTCGACTAATTACCTTTCAAACAAAAAAAAACTAGGTAAATCAAAATCGGTTCATGCGTTCGGGAGCTACGATGCCACAAACAGACTCACACTCACAGACACGTCAAACTTATAACACCCCGTCGTTTTTGCGTCGGGGGTTAAAAAGGTTTATTTTAACGATTTCTTACTAATAAGCTCTAGTGTACGGTCACAAATATTATATCCATTTGTCCATCTCCTGTCTTATAAACTTACGTTGTAACACTCCTTTTTATTTAAAACAATATGAAAAACACAACATCTCACTATGAAGATGTAAGTAGGTACTCTACGTTGTAACTACCCTTTACATTTGAAACATTACATAAAAACATCTTTCATTTTCCCTGTGTACCCTTGACACTTCTTGTGAACTTATAAATAAACCCCGTTTACATTGAAAAGAATTTTCCGTTATTATAAATACGCGCCATTTTGATTGCCGCCGATAAATTAACTTCAGCGGCCGATGGTAATTAGAATTTGTGTTTATGTACGATTTTTAGTTTTACTGTTATTTTTGTGGTTTCTTCTATTCTTACAGCCATCGAAATGTTTTGTAAAAAACTTAAATATTATAAAATTTAGTTTTATTTGAGCGATAAAGATCCAGGCTTTACCGCAGGTTGCAGCACCGCCCTCCCGCCAACTAAAGTATACACATACAGGAAATGAAATATTAGTATGCCATGCACACAGACCTATACTCAAATAATTAAATATAGGTAATAAAGCAACTCTTTGTCAATAAAAACTAAATACAAAAAGCTCGTTGCATATTGTAGAATGTCATCAAAAATACTTCAGCTTATTTTGTAAACGAAATAACTGCAGTCTTTGAACTATGAATAGCTAATTTCTATTTAGTTTTGAATATTCTAAGCAGCTTCCTGAGGCACCGTCTGGTCGGCACCGTCTAGCCTTTGTTTACTCTATATCCTGTTTAAGTGCATACTATTTATATTATCAGGTGCTATGGTCTTGCATCAATAGGGTTACCAGCTAACCACCCGTCCAGATTTATCCGGCTTTTTGGCCCTGCACCTGGACATGCCATTGTCAATGAAGGAATTTCATATCAGGGGACTTTCTTACTTAACTTTTACTTTCAAAAAGTACTCATTTTCAGACTCATTGAATAAACGATTTTCGATTTGTATTTTTTTTTTGCAAATATAGTCACATTTTTTTTAAAATATCTATATTTGCTTTATAACAGGACTTTTATAACTTGTACCAAATGGTAACCCTAGGTGTTGTGTTGCACAGTAGTTCCACGTGCGGGCGCCGCCGCTGGGACCCGGACAGGGACGTTGAACCCAGTCTGGTTTCCACTCCGTCGCTTCCGCACGTCGACAGTGTTGCCACTATTCATTCACCTGCCGCACTCGATTATCATCTCGGTGTTACACGTTACGGCGAGTTATCGGAACGTAATTCACACCTGATGAAACTTTAATGAGGCGAGATTGGAAAAAAATAAATCATCTGAGCTCAGATGAACACGTAAAAAGTTTAATAGAAATTCTGCACCTGAGCGTCTATAAAAGATATACAAGCTTACCAATATTCTACGTTACGTAACTTATAGTATGTTAGTATCAGTATGCACGCCACGCCACAGCAACGCCCTTTTATGCCTAAGAATTCGTCTTACATTTCAATGCTAATAACTTGTCAGATGTTAAGTGCGCTATGAACAGCTAATTAGTTACACACTTAGGTACTTACATGTAATTGCAATTCAAGTTCAACAGAACATAATTACAGCTACTGATTAACTGTAACTAAACCTTTATTGTGACTTTGCAGCTCGATATAATTTATCCATTAGCCGACATACCATGGCACTGCCAGGTACCAAGAACGACTGTCTGGCTTCTAGTTGCTAGTGTTGCCATTATAAATAAATAAATGTCAAGATGGCCGCCTCCTAACCTTAAATAATAAACCAAACAGTACAGCAGTGGCATCATCCGAACAAAAGATAAGATAATTAAGATTTAACAAGTTAAAAGGTAGCTAATCTACCAAAATACTACGACTACTGTTAATAGACTGATAATTCCTTAGGTAAGATAAAATCTTGTTATTAGAAGATACGCAAGCATAACACTACGACTTTCATGGGACGCATTAACGTAGTTACCCATTAGGATAGTTTTCCTACGAAAACGTGTTATATCGACGTTGTGTAAGCGTATTAAAACTTTCACGGTACATTTCCAGAGAACAGTAAAAGTTTTAGTTACTGAAGTTCAGATATTGCAAAATAATAATCCGAAGTAACAGACTAACATTTGCAATTTCGTTGAACGTCCTCCAAATGACTCATCAAAACTTAGTGCTTTGAAACTTCATGAAAAAGCAACAGTTTAAGTGCTTTCGAAATTATTTTGACAGATGTTGTATGGGAAAACTCAATTAAGTAGGTACGATTCGAACCTTAAGGCGACAGCAGACGTAGCAACGTAGCAAGAACATGAAACTGGATTACAGATAATATAGGTACTTAGCACGTCCCCTCTTAGACCAAAATATCATTAACGACGAGAAACCTTTGAAGAAACTGTATAGCGACCGCATTCGGAGAATAATCACGAATAACGCACTCAGACTAAACACTCGCTTACGTTCTTAGCAACATTTATATCTATTCACACCAGACCATTCCACTACGAAATAATTTTTAAGCGTGCAGTTACGCTAAAAGTACGCTGACTTTAAATTCTTTGGCAATTTTTCAGGAGTAAAAATAATGCGAAAACTCAACAAACTGAACTGTTTCATACACGTGTTGCATCTTTGCAAAAACAAACACTATTTAGTTTCATATTTCAGAGTTCCTCCCAAATAGGACAATTGTAACCCCATATTTATGGAACCCCTGAAATGCCAAGACATTTTGTTGTTCTTGTGTTTTGAGTTTTTAAGTCCATCTGACTGCGCCTTTACTCGACCCATCGATCGGTAGGCGGCACCTCCTCTCATTAGCATTCAGATAACGCAGAAAGTTCCGCTCGGAAAGGAAATCTGTACTCTGTAGTACAATAGTATTGTGTGTTCCGTTTCAACTGAATTGTGTTTAATTGCCTCTTCATTTCCTCATCGTTTGTTGCTAGTTGACGTTGAAGACCGTTAATTTAACTTTGAAGTTTAAATGCCTTTTTTATTTGTTTCATTCTGTTCTATTATTTTCTAGTCTGTAGTTGCGTTATGGTTAGTATTGGGCATATTTTTGGGAAAACTAACAGCTAAAAAAAAAGTGCCGAAATAAAAATCTGTAACATTTTCCGACGAGAGACAAAGAAGTCCTAGGGCAAGCCACGATAGTGGCGAAAAGTCCCCTCTTGGAAGAGTGGCTTTAGAGGCGCCACAGCGCCCTCTCCTTCCGTCTGACGCAGGTCGTCACCGGACACGGTTGAGGTACCTGCACCGAATCAGGCGGGAGGAAACGCCCGGATGTTAGTCAGTCTGACATTCCCTACCGCTCTGCCCAGAGCGGGAGGAGTCATTTGATGATATCCCACCCAAAAAAAAAACAAAAAAAATTACATAGAAGTCCCTCAACCTGTACTTCAACCGATGACAACCACTTGACCAAAGAAGCTGATAATAAAACGTTTATAAATAGCCATTTTCTAAACGTGAAACCAATAACAGATTGCTTCATTGAAAACTTTTACAACATAAATAACATCTCGTTCATCCATGTTAAGCTTTAGAAATGTAAAAGTCGATACGTCGAAAATCAACGACAACCTAACTAAACAAACCCACAGTGTGCTAACACAGATTGCAGCTTTAAGTTATCTCAAGCCCTCCAGTCCGATCCCCTATTTTCTCTTTTTAGGCAAATGCTCCCCGACTTAATCCTTCTTTTCTGTCTGGGGCAAATATGAGCAAGCATAGCTTACCGTTGCCGCCACATACACTTCTTTTACTCCTTTCAGTCTGGCACGAAGAGGGAACCAATCCGCTCGTAAGTTTAGCTAGTCAGTTCTTCCCGCGAGATACAAAAACATAGTACATAACATACCTGTTTACATCAATATTCATTTACGTAATCCAAGCGAAATACGTAAGAAACATCACAATATAAGGCTATGCTATCATCTGTTGATATAATAACTTCCGACTATGAAATGGCGTAGGAACATGATGTACAGAAATAATGTTTTGGTATTCCCAAAACTTGACATTGGTCGAAACTACTTAACTATTTGTACATAGCAGCGATATGATTAGCGAGGGAAGGGGCTCTAAATTAATAAAGGGTTACATCTGCCTATTTATTTGTCTAGTCACACGCGCAATACATTTAGACCTAGTCAGTGACCTTTCTTCCAACGCTTATCTACTGGCATTAAAGAGATTCATTTCTCGACGTGGCAAACCTGATGAAATAATGTCAGATAATGGTAGGAATTTTGTAGGTCTCGCAAACGAATTTTCTAATTTTTTATCCACATGCTCTGACGATTTAATTGAATACGCGACTAGTCAGAACATTAAATTTTCTTTTATACCGCCTTACGCGCCTCATTTTGGTGGATTGTGGGAGGCAGGAGTAAAGTCGTGCAAGCACCACTTGTTACGAGTCGTTGGTAACGCACATCTAACATTCGAGGAATATAGCACTGTATTAACACAAATTGAAGCTGTCCTCAACTCCCGTCCCATTAGTCCTTTATCCGCAGATCCTAACGACTTTCTTCCTTTGTGTCCATCTCACTTCCTGGTTGGTCGTCTCCTAACAGCGCCTTCAAAGCCACAGCTAACTGATGTTCCTGCTCACCGGTTGACACGCTACCAGAGACTGGAGCAGCTCAGATAACATTTTTGGACACGATGGTCCAAGGAATACATCTCGGAAATGCAAACCAGGACGAAATGAAGACAACATGGGCGCGATTTGCAGCCAAACACTTTGGTCCTCATCAAGGAGGAAAACACTCCGCCACTGAAATGGAGCTTGGGGCGAATCATCTCTACAGTGCCAGGAAAGGATGGGATTTCTCGAGTGGCTGACATCCAGAAAAAGTCAGGAGTCATCAGACGCGCATTCCCTCGAATCTGTCCCCTGCTTAATGAGGGAGATGATGAGTAGGCGTTGGACGTCGGTACCTACTTCCAAGGCCGGGGGCATGTTTAGACACTGCCTTTACCACTGGTGCTGCCATCTGTCCTACAGCGATTGGTCGCCCACGGATGCCGTCGACCAATCGCCACCAAGCCGCGCATCAACGTCATCTTCAATTTTGTATCGTCACTAAAAGTTCACTTACCCTTTGCACGCACATACTCGCATACTTCATATTATATCGAATCTAACTAATTCGCAAATACATCATTTAAAAGTAATTCACGGTGTCGCCTACTTCATTGAACAAGCCTTCAGTCTCCCTACACGCAGCAGAGCTGAAACCCCTACATTTGGTCCTTCGAGCTCGGAGTTTCAAAGACAAAGTTCAACTTCCAAGGCATCCCAATAAAGGATCCAAGGAGCCAAACCCATGAATAGTCCCTGGCGTGGTATCAAATTCAAATTGTTCCTATAACATTCCAGAACTTTCCTTAACTTCCCGTAATTGTTATTTGTTCCATATTTTCCCATACCTTGAGACGCATTCCTGCGTTGTTATTCTATTGTGGCATTCCCGCACCAATTGGAATGCCTTTTCTAATCTAATTTTAGGCTTCCGACGGACGCGTATGAGGCCGTTGTGTATTTAAGGCGGCACTTCTTTCTGTCCTAAGCTAAAGGATTGGAGCGTAAAACGAGGTTAACCACAAACCGTTATCTTTTAACTTAAGCTCCAGTCGACCTCTTTGTTGTTCCTCATTTTGTTTCAGAAAATTGTTTTATTTCACTGTTATCCTGAGAAACAACCTTGAGGTGTCGCTTTAATATAAAACGGTTTTAAGACTTCGTGGAACAGGAGCTTTCTTATGTCCTTGGGAGAATTCTTTTGTTTTAAGTTTGATGTGACAGCCCTTTGCTCTCGCCTGGGTACAGAATTGCGTCTTGAACGTGATTTGATGCCCGCGTGTCGAGTAAGTCGGAAGCGTCGAATAAACATTACATACAATATACATATTATCATCCGCGTCGGTAGACACCTTTGTACTATTCGTCTGATAGAATTTTGTATTTGATGAAACCTTCTTGCTAGGAAACAGATGTTCGGTCCTGTGGTTCGGTCATAATATTGCTACGAAACTTTTTGGAAGTAGAATTCGGAAGTTCACTCGCTAAAAAAAAACATTTACTGGCCATTACATAATAACATGTCATTAGTTTATGTAACGAAGCACGTGTTTGGTAGAGAAACAAGACACTCCAATAGAATGACCTTTATCATAATGTTGATGCTAATAACCGACCTAGTAACTAATCGCTATGAAATCCATCGATAATTTTCATTGGTTTTTGAAAATAATTAAGTACCTATTTAAACTTCCGTAAAGGCTATAATTTATTACCGTCGTGGTTTTGTGCAATCCCAAAACACTCGTTTGAGTTTTACTACGAGATTTGTTTCAATAAAAGAGTCGGATGTAAAACACGTAAAGTTTTATTTCAGGAAAATTGTTTCACAGAAGACACTTTTAAACCCATCGATACGTGTCTGAGTAAAAATAAACTAACTATAGTCAAATATTCATTAGAACTCTCCCGGTTCAAGTATGAGCCAAGTGCGTCACACCACGCGCGACGAGATTCATCTATTTTTTTGTAATCTCTTTGTATATAATATATTATTACGACGGTCATCTAGAAACTTCGAGAAACCTCGCTAATAACTGTGAAGAACCTTTAAGTACGCGTAAATTCTAGTAGGTACCTACTTACATTCTGTAGGTAGTTAGTACGCGCGCGGCGTCAGCGGCATTTGACATTTTAATTTTGACAGTATGCCGACGGCGTAAAGTAATTTCTTCTTTTTTGGTTCTTTTATCTTTTAGTTTATATTTTGTTAATATTTTTTGTGAATGCTTTATGGAAAAATAGGGAATTTTCTCGAACTTCTTTTGTGTATTTGAGTATAAAAGGACCGACGGAGCTCGGAGCAAGTCAGTCTACTTTTAAGCGAGACAACGAAAGGTTCGAAGAGATATCTAGTGCGATAAAGTGTTCAGTAGTGATTTGCGAGTAATAAAGTTATTTCGTGTGTTCAATTGGTAGTAGGTACTTTTATTTATTCCATTCCCAGCTCGTAACAATAAAGGGTGTAAAAGTACCCTTACCGCAAACGAAGGGCACTTGTTATCCCCATCACTACGATCATTATTTGTTCTAGACCATACCTGGGAACCCCTAGTTATGGAGATATTGGGGGTCAAAGTTCCAAATTTTGCACAGCTGTTTTTGTAAATACTAGTTTTGCAGGTTATAACTTTACTTAAATTACCTCCATGTTCGTACTATTCAGAGCATCCACTAGCACAATTTAAGAGTGCTACATTGAGTTTTACCGTAAAATGAGATTTATGACCCCAAAAAAAAAGACGTTTCCCAGCAAAAATCTTTGCGTATGGGTACTTAGTTTGATGTACAGAATGCTTGGTTCACGTATGTGTGAAGGGTTAATTTACACCCTCAATGTATATATTTCTCATTAAAAGGACAGCGGTGAACATTGTGGAATACCAAATACCATTTTATTTTCCGAATATCTTACGTAAAGTTTCATGAAATCTGCACGCAGTCAACGACCCATAATGACGTCCTCTGTATGAAAAAATTAATCAATATGCATAAGTAGGTAATGTTGCATTGTGATTGTTTTTCGTACCTAGTCATTAACTACTAGATATACTACAATAGTCTAGTTATTATTATTTAAATTCATAAACTCCATTTAATCTTTTAATTTACTTTGATTTCCCATGCAATTTGCGTTATTGGTCGTCGAAATTCCAAATTCAAATCCGACCGTCTGCAGCGGAAATGTAAATAAGTTTATTTATGAAGCAAAACTCCTTTCTCATTGGTGTTTATGGGTCGTATACCTACAGCAGGATACGTTCGTTCGTCACGTCCTCCATTGCTTGATTGTGTGGGGGGACGGCGACTATTTTTATCAGACTACAGCTAATGACGGCAAATTGCCCCTTGCGTCTACCAGAATAAACCAACTGAAATAAACATTGCGTGTAACCACACGAGGTAGTAGACAGTTCATTTTTAAATTCTCTTTATTTAATCTAAATCGATTAATCTAGGAATAGCTACTGAAACTGTTGATTGCAATGGTTATTTTTTAGTTGGAACTCGTCAATAGGCTGTCGCATCCCACATGTGGCGTATGAGGTTATTTGAAGGATACCGAGATCACGTTTTTATTTTAAAAAATGTAACCCTATTTTAACGAGTTTTAAAATTAACTTGCTGTTCATCAAAAATAACATCAAAGAATATAAAAATAACCTTGCAACAAATAAAAACCCCTTTGCTTTTTGCTAAACGTCGATAATACATAATATATACGGTCGAATTGAGAAACCTCCTCCTTTTTTGGAGAAGTCGGTTAAAAATTAAAATATTCAAACTCGGCCGTTGCAACACGTAATATCGCCCAACATGTACACAATCCATCATAATAGAAAACCGTAACTTTGTCCACGGCCAGTGGATCGGAAACCACGGTTAATTGACGCAGCCGAACCGGAACTACCGTTAAGTTCCCGCCATTATTCTCTTGTCATGTTACCATCATGGCCGCCGATTGATTATTTTTAAAAGGAACGCTGGAATCTAAACATTGCAGTGGAAACTTTTATTTTCTCTTTACAACTTTATTAGTTAAAAGACTTACTGACTAAGCTATGTTTCACTTGTAAAACTTAGAGTAAAGACATCATTCAATTTTTTTTGTAGGTTTTCAATAGCGGTAGGTTATATTTTAGCATCATAAAATCAGCCATTAATTCGCTAATGAAGTAACAAAATAATTCTGAAGATTATTATCTACCTTGACAAAACAAGCCTATCGAACACCTGTATTAAACATGTAAATAAATACGTAATAGAAGATTCAGTTACGGTTAAACCGGTAATGGAAAGTTTTAATACAAAATTATTTGGGTTTGGGACGTGCTACCAGATATTAGGACAGCTTTACGTCTTAGGGTTCCAATGTCCCCGTCGGGGCTGCGGGTTGTTCGCAAGAGATACCGCGGCCCCGACATAAAGGGCTATGAAGGAACATGGGTGGTTTTTAGTCGGTAGAAGTATAACACTCCCTTTCGCTCGGCCCGAGAGCGGGAGTGATTTGATGATTTTCCACCCGCAAAAAAAAGGTTCCAATGACAAAAGGTCGCTGTAAAAAACTTGGCCGTTTTTCACAAAATAACTGCGTCAAGAACTGAAAATAGCGAGTCCCAGTCAATGGCAGAAGACCAGACACAACATTCAAAACGATATAAATATTTATTAATTCGTTTATTTTAGCATATGAGTCGCATTTTAATCTGACTGGGGACGGAAGTGACGAGCAGTGGGTATAACATAATTAAGCGACCTACACGAGTATTGTTCTCCAAATTGGTAGGGAGCGAAGGTACCTATAGTATATGTACCAAGGCTACAGCCTAATATTGCTACAGACGACAAAGAATGTACAAAGGGAACAATTAATTATGTCTGTGCGTCCCGTTGCTGACGTACACTGTGTCTGTGGTTTTTTGTACTATTTCTTCTGGCAACACGACCACACCTTAAATCCAAGTTTCAGTAGCGTTCCCTGATTGGTTAATTTAGTTGTCAGTAGATCAAAGAATTGGTTGGTTAAGGACAGCTGCTATTAAATTTCCAACGAACAAAATTAACGTTATCGTCCGTACAATCATTCAGTACCAAATTCGTGTATTTTTTCATGAACTCATCAAAACTATACAAATCTAGACACGAATATCTTCAACAGTGGTGGCGTGCTTCAACATAAAAATGATCAATAATGTAACTTGAATACTTCCATATTGAACTATTGTATGCAAAACAGCCATTCAATTATATCCAACTAGTGACGTCTGCATCCATTTAGAAAGTAAGGATTAATCTTTATGGTGATCAGGAACCTAAAGTCAGCCTAGACAATGCATACTGCCATGATTTGTATAATAATAATATGAAACTGGTTGTAATACGTATTCATTTATAAGTTAGACACTTATTTTGTTCCAAACCTTGAATGAAACTATTCCTACTTTTAATAACACCGGATAAACGGAATGGCTGATATAAAAATAACTACCATTATGGTAGGAAAATAATCAAAAATAGAAATTTCAACTCCAATTAAATGTAATCAACGCACGTTACACGTTCTATCAAAGGTAATTGAGCGATGCTTTGTTTTGAAATATACAAAAATAGACCGTATTTTGTATGGATAATTGAGGACCACGATGAGTTACGATTTGGAGATTATTATGATGATGCCTCTATGACATCAACAGTCAAAATTATACGTAATCAAATATCGTGATAAAAATTTGAGAGTTAAAATGTGAAGTATCAATTTAGAACTCTACCTATTTAACACAACGTCAATCGACACATTTCCACGCAACAACAATCTAGGTAGTAAATCAATAAAACACGCCTGATGACGTCTTCTTCAAAAGCAAACATAAGCTAACCGAAATTATCGTTTGCACTTTACAGAATTACTTCGATAAATATCAATTCCTTGGAAAATGATACTTAACTTTAAACAGTGACACACACAGACCGTTATATTGGCCAATAGTCGTATAACACGAGTTATAGGTTTTACACGAGTTCAGTGCCAAACTCGCATCACGATAATAGAACTCTCCACGTTGAGGGCCACGTGTCTTCAGACGTATTAATGGGGCAGTTTTTATGCTAAAAGTGTATGATTTATAACCTGTGGATGGCGTTCAGATATAGCAGCGGCTAGTGATAGACATAATAACCGAGAGAAATGGCAAAATGTACAGCTAAATGTTTTTTTTTCTAGAGGAAATATTGAAAATGGAGTGAAAGATAAAACAATGGAGGAAAACCTAAAACTTAGGTCAAATGTCCACGTAAGCTGCATGTCATACACAGGCTTTACTCATTGCTTAAAACTTACCAAAACCGTAACGTAGTACTATTATGTATTCTGTGCCAAAACAAAACAAGCGCAAGCTAACATCCACTGACACATTCGATGGTCCACCTCGCTAACAATGTCCAAACAACATATTTACCAAGTCTGCAAGAGCAATTTCTCTACCGTTTATTTTCATATACATATAATTTAAATACGGAAAGGGTACTTTTAAAACACCATTACGGGCAACAATGATAGTAGTGTTTATGATACTAGTTGTCTACGCAGCAAGTGTAATATTCTTGGAAGACAACTTTACTCCTTTTAAGGTGGAAGCTCACATCTGGCCCGCGAAATTCTAATTTTCTTACGTTTTTGGCAATTTGCAGGCCAGTGCTTGGTTGTATGTTTATGAAAATTTGATTTGCGACTGTAAGACGTTTGAAGTTACCGAATTATAACCATCAAAATTATCAATACAACCCTCCAAGTTCATTTTCATGTCAAGATTGATTTTTGCATGTAAAAGTCATTCTTTAGTAATTTAGTCGTCGTTCTTTAGTAGTTAGTAATTTTGATGGTTATAATTCGGTAACTTCATACGTCTTACAGTCGCAAATCAAATTTTCATAAACATACAACCAAGCACTGGCCTGCAAATTGCCAAAAACGTAAGAAAATTAGAATTTCGCGGGCCAGATGTGAGCTTCCACCTTAAGCCTAGGAATGAGTAGGAGCGGTTGTTTATTAGTGAACAAAATCGTACAGTATTAGTTAAAGGCCTACGTAGATTGGATTTATAAGATTTAATTCAGTCTTTAAATATTACATAACCATCAATCAAACATAATACAAACTAAAAGGTTGATAACATGACACCCAAGATTCTATCTATAGACGTAATTAGTCAAATGAGTTTGAATATTCATACATTATCTTAGCAATACTCTTGTATGTAGATTTAATTTTTACCACCTTGAGACTCATCTCAGACTCATTTCAAAATATTTGCTCAAATCTGGCAGAGTATTTTCTGCAAAGCCAAATGATTAATGTTTTCATGTTGGTAACCTCAAAACTTAATGTTTCGGGCGCCGAGGTTAGGCCCGGGCTAAACTGCGCTCATTTCTCAACATAAATTATCTGACACCATCCATGGATTAGGCGGTTTTGGGCGAGGAGAAACTAATATTGAAAATGATTACGTAGACTGTATCAATCAGAATGAAACCAGTTTGCCAACGATATTTTGTTTACATAATTTGAATAGTTGTCCAATAAATCAGAAACTAATTTAAATAGGAAAGATTTACTGAGGTACAATGCAAAATACAGTAATACTATACGAATATTTAGAAGGAAGTTAGAAACAACAACATTATTAAGTAACAACTGTTCTGCTATATCATTCCAAAACCTGGCTTAATTCTGACACAAGAAAGTCTAAATAAATACACAGTTAGTCAGTAGACCATTTGCGAAGGTGATGATATGACTTGCGTTGTAAAGTGCTCCAGCTCTTGCTCATTAGACGTCAAATCCCTGGCTGCTTTCTGTTGTTTCGACTTTAATGAGTTTTTACTTTTTACAAGATTTTCTTTTTTACTAACGTCTTCATTGCATCTGGCCCTGGTTTACGATTTGGTCAGCCTCGTAAAAACGGAACGTTGATAGATGAGCGGTTTAACTGTTTTTTTCCGTTTTTAAAATACCGTTAGTTCTTTTTGTTTTAACGTTTTATGTCATTTAAATAGCATTGAACTGAGTAATCTCCGGATATTTTATCTATGAAGTAACTACATCATGCAGGAAAATTATTTTGTAGCTACCGTTTAGATTAGTGAAAGAATCCAATGAAAGAAAAAGCTTTCACAAAATTCGCACTTAAGTTCAATTAATCTTTTACTTTAATGAAGTTAAGTAAAAGAGTATAGTCATCCAGACGCCCTTTGGTACGAATAGTTACAGCACTGATATCAACATTTGTGCCTTACCTACATTACAAAAATTTGTTAATTGATATGTTATGTACTTTTTTATTTTTACATTGTTTATAATTATATAATTTTTTATTATTGATTTGTGTCTGTAGTAACTCTAAAATTAACTTACACCTTACTATTGTATCGAGTCTGGTTCTTCTAACCAACATAACAGACAGAATGTGTTGCTGGGGAGTTTGTTCTGTCACTTCTTCTTTCCAGCTAAACACTAGGAAGTGCCGAAGGGTGGGCGTTTTGGGGGACTGTCTGTTGTAAATAAGTAGAGTAAAGTAAATTTTGACGTTCGAAAAGTGCTGATTATCAGCCTAATTAGAAAAAAAAAAAATAAGTTTTAAATTAAGTTCGTAGTCAGTATTATCTCAGCTAGTGATTCTGTTTCCGCAGAAAATTATTAATAGCCGAAAGTTCAACCTTTCCTGTTATAATATGTACAGCCTCTCGTATTGAAGTTCCACCAATTCCGTAAATTCACACTAGCTGGCATTTATTCAGTACGTACGTAATTTTTTTTCGCAGTTTAAATGAAAAGCTGTTTCAGGAAAAGCTTACATGCGTAAAGCAATATGGCGAACACTAAAACAAAACAGAACCGAAACTATTATGAGAAATGAAAGTGGCAATTATCACGAGACGGTAACACAAATAGCTTGGTCCCTGGTCTACGTTGAACCTTCAAGGTTGAGACAAGATTACATTAGATACTTCTAACAGCGCCAACTAAATGTTTGTTTTTGCTAAATAATAATTAGAGGCGGCGAAATGTTTCGTCTCTATTGTTTTCGCTAGATAAATAGAACAAGCAAATAAAGGGGAACTCGTTTGTGTTGACTATTAATTATGCTGGCTTAAATTGTTCAGAATTAAATGTAAGTGTTTCAATTGAAATAATAAGGTTTTCTGCTGCTGTTTGGTTGGTACCTAAAAACAATTTCATTAATCAGCAAAATCACTTGATCAAACAGCCATGTATAAACTTTCCCTCGCATTGTTTTGTTTTTTTTTTATCGTTTGTGTGTTTTGTCATGCATCAGTAGACAGACGGGCACAGAGCGCTCATTTTTAAAAACCGAACGTCATTTTAAAGTTTTCTTTTTCTTTGATAACAGGACTACGTCACCTCCCGGGGAGCCATTGGTGCGGGCCCCGGTGGGCAAGCCAAGATGTCCGCCAGCCATATCACGTCTCCGCGTGGAGAAGGTGGAAGGTGGCCTGGCAGTCGCTGGCGTCGTGGTCGCTGCCAACTGCCAGATAGTACTGCCTATATTTGGATTCCTGTTTATGCTCGTCGGATGTGTGTTAACTGGTAAGTGGTGTATCGTTTTACAACAATCAGGTGGTAGTAACTAGTATCCATATATCTGCAATACAGCACAGTCGTGCCTGAGACCATGCTGAAATTTCTACTTACCCCAATTCAATAGGCAGCTAAAGAAACGCTCGCGACGCTTTAGTGATGTAGTTAAAGATACAGCAGCGCATAGACTGTATAGGTACAAACATCACTCTACGTCAAGTAACTTTTTTTGCTCCTTAGCCAGACAAAATAGGCAAACTTGGCAAAAACTGAGCTTTAGTTCCAGCGAAAAGTTAAAACTGATTCGCTTCGAAACGAAATTTTAGTAGTAAGTTGCTTTATATTTTTACCTAGACGTTTAACAGTACCTACGAAAACAAAAATCTTTCAAAGCCAATATTATTATAAATTTTCCGTGTCTTCAGGGCCACTAACCAGATTAAATCAAAATAGAAGCTTTTATTTGATTTCATAACGATATTGGAAATTGCTGCATCTTCGCCTACGCTTATTTGATCCATCAGATCAGACTGTAGGTGTATCTAACGAACTAGAAAACGTATCCAAACTGAAAATAGATGTCCATAATGTAGGTACTTACTCCCACGTCCATCCCAACTCGGTTTACAGAAGCACCTACCTAGTTATACCTACAATGAATCAATAAAGGCCCTGACAGGAACTGCTGGAATCATCCATTCCAGAAGCCATAGAACGTTATTTACATAACCTAGGCTATGTATTTCAGCACTTTTCCGAATTTTTGCGCTACATAATTGCGATAAACATGATGTGTTTTGCATCAATACGGTGCGGTGTCAAAATTTTATCATAGGAACATAAACACTATCGCTTCCCATATAATTTTCACGTTAGCTTGCATCCTCACGGATATAACCGAGTACAGCTGATATTTATTTCTTAGGAACTATGTTTTTAATGCTAGCTTTGGGCATCTTTGTGAGACTTTGAACTTTCAAGATTATTAATATCAAGGCGTATAACGATACGTAACCGACATCGTCACGAAAACGGTCTACGTGCGACTTCCAGAATAAATCTAATTTCGCATCGTAGTGACGAGATGCGAAAGTGTCAACACGTGACGTGTTACCAACACGTCATAGTTGACGAGTATGTTGAGTAGATTAGTGGGTTGCTCTCTTGATTATTGCGTTCAGATCCCACAGATTTAATCGGCCTTAGTGGGACACCTAAGTCTCTTTCTACTGAATGTTATGGCGTTTAGTTGATCCTATTCCCATCGGAAACTGTATTATAGTATAGCACTTTAGGTAATTGGCACATAATGTAACGTGGCTATTCCATTACAGCTGCATCGTACCGGGGTTGCGGTGAGAATGAGGAACCTGACCACTACGCGGCCCGCATCGCTTTCACAGGGAACTCGCGGGTCCTCGGCCCAGTGTGCATCGTCGCTGGAGCTATTATGACTATTGCTGGTATGTGTTAGCTTCTTCTTCATTATCATTGTTTACACTAACCACAGCATAAAAAGAGCGGCATAAAAGCTCTGAGACCAGTTTGGGCCGCTGACTTGGCTTTACATGTCGTCGGTTTCCTCATGTTGTTTTCTACGAGTACCAGAAGTGCGTGTCTTGGGTTCGAACTCGAGACCAATGACTTGTTAGTTCGACGATCACACCACCAGACTATCACTGCCTTAGGCATTAGGTTTATTTTAAGTTTTTTTTTCAGTCAAATGTTTTCAAATTCAATATTTCAGACGCTATTGGTGGCCAGTAAATTATATGTAATGTTGGGCAGCTCTATTCTAATTGCTGTAACCAATTTCGATGTAACATGTTGGTGGCTTACCTACATTAATCTGTTGGTCATTGGTCACCCTTATTTCGGGGTGCTAAGTGCTAACCTAATCAAGACATTACAAGAGTATGATCCTAAGCAAGACATATATTATGACTATTTATTTTGTAAACACGAATACTTTGTACCTACCTGTTTTTTACTGTTGACAAAAAACACCGTATGATGACTTAATGACTCAAAATTACTAAAAGCAGGTTTTTCATACAAAACATTATTTATGTTTATGGTGAATCATTTAATTCTCCCAGCTTCTCGCCGATGCTGCCGTTTTGCACTAGCAATGTCGGTTCTTAGCGGCAGACAGGGTAGGAGCATGTAAAAGCACGATTCATTGCTGCCAGATAAGGTTCAACCTTAATACCCCATCAAGGGTTCATATTATGACTTTGATTAGAGTGGCTCGCAAGAACGAAGGATCGTTAGGCTCTAATCAATCATGTGTCTCGGCACTCAGCTCTATGTATTTATGGCCAGACTATGAAGGTAGCCTGTTTTACAAGGGCGTTTTGTTCAGTGCATTCATCTTATTCAAGGTTTTGATATACAGGGTGGAAGGAATACCGACGCGAAAATGGTTACCACGTATTCAGTAAGTCATTCTGAGGCGCACAGATAAATTATATATTATACTAAATGAATATTAAAAATACAAATTAGCTGTTCCATAAAATATACATAAAATTGATGAAGAAATTCTTTTTCAGAATGATAAAATGAATGGTAACCGTTTTACCTAGTCAAACTTCGTACGTGGTGGGAAGAGTCATAGAGATACGAATATCTATCTAAAAAAAAAATATAATTTGATGTTTATTTTTTGGTGTCAATGACCGCAAATAAATTAAAAAACATTTAAAACATGTTTATGTTAAAATCACCAGGCGACACTTTGCAGAAATTCATGAAACATTAACGATCAATAAAATCTGAAGAGTTTCGCTAGCTAACTTGAACTTATACAGCTCCAGCATCTTCACAAATCTGTACATTAAAAAAGGACTAACAAGAGTGAAATCAAATTAGAGATCCGTGCAGGAAACACTTACAGCTTGACTTGTAAGAGTTATAAATTAACGGAAGTCAGTGATTATGGCAATCATGGGCGACAGAGTTGTCTTGATTATACGCTACCGCCATAGTTAGACGTGACGTCATACGTGACGTCAGACCAGTTCAGATGGGCAGAGTAATTGACTGAAAATGTTAGTGATTTTGCTTGTCGTCACAGATAATTCGTTTTACTACTCAAAGGTAATAGCCGGAACTAAATAGACACGCATAATATGCTAGAGTCATCACAATCAAATAATCTGAAATATAACACCAGACCTGTATTTTTTAAAGGAGTAGGCAGGATAGATTCTTAGAGAGCGAGTCTATGCCAATAACCAATCCAGACTTATCGAAAACTCTTTTTGAGTATGAGATCTATAAATGTTTGGTTAGGTTAGGTTAGGTAGAGCGTAGAGCACGTAATTTGCTTTAAGCGGTTTCAGAGTAGCGTAGGTTGAAGTGCGTATAAGCTCGTATTGCTTACGCGCTTACACGCGCGCTACATTTAGCGCTACAAAAAACCGAAATACCATGTGGATGCGTGGGGGAGCTGGCGTGGTGAACCGCGCGACACGCCTCCACGCACGAGTCACGCGTGAAACAAAAGCTACCGTCTTTTCTTTACAAATACGCGCTTATTCCTGTCACTGTCGTTCAAGTATCAAACTATAGTGCAAAAAAGTGCTGTAACGATCTCTGCCCAGTGTTTAACACAGTAACCTTTATTTTTTAGCCAAGGACCGCGGCTATAAAAGCCAAAGTGCTCTCAAAGACGAGGTCACAATGAACGTAAAGGGTCACACATCAGATATTGATCGCATTTAGCCCCGTTTGAACTTAGACGATAATAGCATTCGTTAGCGATTCACAAACACATTATTATAATTAAAGCAATGATTATCATGTGTAAATGTTCTAAAGCCATGTGCTAACATTCTGTCAATGTTCACTGTACATTTGTGATTGTAATTAGGTTGTTCAGGCATGATTTGAATGCTTAAGCAGGATTGAGGCCCGGATTTGCCTCATAAGATGAGATTAGATCAATCAATGGTAAAAACATTAATGTGTCTCCCTTCCTTTGTCGACTATCGTATCGCGGCGGTGCGAGATCATTTTTAAGATGAGTAGAAACACTGAGTAGTGTTAATTGGGTAGGCTCACTCCGAATTGACATTAGACAAAAACTCTTCTATCCAACAGCAGAACATAAAACAAACCTCATTTGACCTCCCTACGTATTGGCGCCATAATACTCGCTAACATAACTAAATAAAAAGGAATGTATTGTCTATTCCAGGTATCGTGTTATGCATGCTAATGCGGGCAGCCCAACGTCGGCAGCGAAGGCTGGCGTTCCACTGTCCCATTCACGGAGACTTCTACCCACTTAGCCCCCAGAATAGCAGAAAATATTCTCGTAAGTACTTAAGCTAGCTTTGAATATGATATACCTCATTAAAATATTGTTTGTTTTAGATTTCGGTAACTACGTATTTTGAGAAAAGACTTTAATGCTTCTGAATTTTACTTAATTGTTTGTCATGGAGATATTTATGAAATTGTTTGTTAGTGAGCAGTTGAATCAACATTTTATGTAAAATGTTTATTTATCTGAAAACTTAAATCTGGCCAACCAAGAAAACGAATAATGACACCAGAGAACTTGTCATTTGAATGTTTCCATAATTTTTGACAGTCGATGTTAATTGCACCACTTTTTTTCTCGAAGTGGTGAAAAATAGACAGATTCTTAGTCTCCTTTTATCTACTAGTGTATGCTAAGGAGTAGTGATGGGTGTTGCAGGCACTCCATCGGGCTTGTGGCGCTGGATGCGGAGCTGGTTAGGGATGGTGGAAGACGGCGAGCTGGCGCGCTGTCCTCGATCAGCAGAACCCGCCTCGCCGGCACGCGCTGATGCTCCATGTCCTCCACCTTTACCTTTCTTGGTGCCATCGGATTCTGTCGTGTAAGTATCCCAATATACATTTACCACCTTCTACGAGTATCATCATCATCCAATGGTGCTCGAATCACTGATCATGTTACTTTACTTGATTACGATCTCATCGTCATCATTATGCATTGTTTGTTTATACGTCACCCACATGTATGTATATCCAGCAATCATGAGCTTCCATTGTCGAATTCGTCAACTTTTTTTGGCCCAAGTTGGCCAAGATTAACCTTCTGCCCATGTCGCTGAAGGGAACAGACTATGGCGAATGTTGTACCGCCACAGATGCTGCGAAGCCACCGCCAATAGAGATGTTTCCTGACTAAACAAAATATGATTCTGTTTAGTCCGTCATTTAGATTATCGAAAAATATTGAATACGGGTTTTTTGTTTTATCAAATTAATAAAAATTGAAAAGATAAAACGCGTCAAAGATCATGAGTGGGGCCTTTTGACGTCACTACGTGGTAAAAAATGCAGTGCGATGTGACGTCTGTCACACGAGTTTTCAAAGCACTGTATCGTCTTAATTTTTTGTTTATGTCAAAAAAGAAAAAATATGTGTCCAATATTTTTTGGAAATCTTTTTGACGGACTAGGTAATTAGATTTTTTTTGACAACTACCCTATTGCCGGCTTGAAGTTTTTATCATAATGTAGAGTTCAGATTATACGCCATAATCTCTAGTGTTCGTGTGATAAGTACCTAACCTGGTGTCAGTGTTTTAATGCTGCCCAGCATGGCATACCTGACTTACTGCGGTACTCAGAGATATTTAATGATTACTTAAGCCGACACTAGTAAAGGTTTGACATATTTTTGTATGACAAAACTGTCAAAACCTTTACTAAGTGATGGCCTAAGTAATCATTAAAGGTCTCGCGGCAGTTAGCTTAATATTATCGAGGAATATCTCTCAGGTATGCTGGTTTGGTTTCCTTACGATAAAAAGCGGTGGATGAAACTTGTCTACCGAGCAAGTGAAAATAATGCAAGAAGCACATGAATCCGAAAAACCAGAGGTACTTGCCTTGGGTTCGAAGTCGAGACCTTGGCAGTTCACCGATCACACTACTAGGCTATCACTTAGGCTGTGGGTTGTTCGAAAAAGATACCGCGGGCTCGGCACAAGGGCTAAGAAGGAACATGGATTGTTTTTAGTCAGTAGAAGTCTGACACTCCCTTTCGCTCTGCTCAAGAGCGGGAGGGGTTATTTGATGAATTCCCATCCCCAAAAAAAAAGGCTATCACTTAGCCTTATTACGCAGTTGATACAAGTGCTTTTTAAGTATTACTTCCTTGAACCGTACCGTTATACTATTCACATCATCATCATCAGCCTATAATGTTCCCAGAGAGGGATAGGCTATAATCCACCACGCGGGCCCAGTCCGGGTTGGTAGATGTCAACATGTCTTCGATTTTTTTTGGTACTGAGACAGCCGGTATCCTCTACTTTTACACTATTGATTTCTTACAAATGCTCTCCTTCATTACAGAGGCATGGCATCAGTGCTTGGAGCTCCTCTCAGTCCTGAACAGACTTTCGGCTCCATCAAGTCCCTCGCAATTTCGCGGGAGGTCGCCAGCTTCCCTCTATCGCGCTCGCCGACACCGCCACCATTAAGGTAAATATTCAAAATATTCTGTATTAAGACCAGGAATGTTTAGGGTAGGAAGCGATCCCTTGCGACAGACGATCAAGATCTATTGACACCTATATCTCAAAATCTTATAGCAGAATATATAGGGCTTTCTGGGCTAGGTTATGAGGAGCAGGAGGCTATCTGCGTCACTTTTATTAGTAGTTTTAAGATAGATACCTAGAAGAGCGACCTTCACCAAATGGTTAATGGATGAAAGTTATTTTAGATTCAATTAAATATGTCAATAAATATATTGCAAATGGGTATAAACATTTCAGTCCTGAATAAATTTTGAAAATTAAAATTAATAAAATTAATTTAAAAGATCAGTTTGTAATGAAATAATATTTATTTTAATTTAACTTTAATTCATGAACCAGACCGGTGAAAGTTACTAGTATCGACCTGTTTAAACCTGCCAACCCAAGAGTTGTGACGGGAAAAAATAACAACCTTAACGTTTGCATATTCTATGGGCTTCATACTTTCGATTGGTATGGAATTTGTAATCAAACCAGTGCAATGTTTAAAAAAAATTGAAATGTTTAAAATTGTTAACTAATCATATTCTGGACAGATTTTTTTTAGACAACCCATTTGCAAAATATACCTACATTAACCAGCTTGGTGAAGGTTCTTCTAGGTATCTTAGGCTATATGTTTTTGGATTGGGCATTACAACAGATACTTGCAGAATACTGAGTTTAATTATTTGGTAGGATGGTGTTCAAAAAAATCTGTAACGTATTTCTCTCCCATTCACAGTTGTCCTCCATTCAAAGAGGAGCCGAAATGTCTCGAGGACATACCGAACGCTGTGGTCATACGTCCAGACTTCGACTGCGGCTCACCGACGTGTAACTACCGCGTCGTGGAGTGCAAGCTCACCACGACGGAGCAGGTCCACCCTGCCGCGCACCACACTAGTGTACATAGCGCCGACAAACAGATGAGACCCAACACAGTCTCTATAACGATACCCAACGAGGGGAAAGGTTAACAACACGTTTCAAATTAGACAATTTTTTAATTAATGTTGTTCAAAGTGAGCTAGAATGCGCTATTCGGAATATTTGGCGTAAGGTTGGCAACGACCAAATTGGGCGTACGTGTGTGTAATACTAGTTTTGTGCTCACTGTTGTTAGTCGTGAGCCCTCGGACAGGCACGATACGCCTAGTGTGGCTACACCTTGATAAAAAACGATGTACATTTAAATTGTTGTATTTTAAGGACCACAATATTATTGTTTCTTAACTTTCGTCTGCTCAAACGATCACGATTTGTCTTCCGCTACTGCTTACTTGATTGGACACCTCGAAATTGATCACAGTAATTTTTGATTGACACAAAAACTTGCTGCATTTACGTTTGTGCAGATATTTCATTTTTTACCTGTTACAACACAAATAGGGTTTGATGGTCAACTCTGGGTCGTATATATGTAACGTCTACAAAGGACCATGTTTTCCTAAATATTCAATCAAATATAAGACTACGAGTTGGATGTTTTACCCTAGTTTATTAATATCACAATCTATCTTTATTAGCAATATATTGCGCCAAATATCATAAGTGTAAAGAGAGATTGGATTAAGAATGTCTATGTCAAATGTTAATGAATGATAAATTGATTAAATGTTATTTTATTTTTTGCTTCCATTAATTTTGAACTGAGCAGAGCATTTCGTTCATTTAACATTATGCATGTTAAGTTTAATTAGCCTTATTTATGTGATACTGAGACTTGAAACGAAACACAAAGGGAATCGATGACAACGACTTAAAATCAACGATCGATGGGTCAACTATTTATTTAATCAATTTGTAGTAATGTCTTTGTGACCATCAGGACTATAATTACATTGGTACTCCATAGTCAATCTCTAACGTGCTTTATCAGTTCCAATGTACTTCAAAAGGCATTGGGGTAGGTACGAGGAAAAAATACAACTAATTTATCTTCTCACGCTCGAAGTTCTAAAGTATCACGTAAATAAGACCGTCTGATTATCCCAATGCTCATTGTGTCGGCATTCTAGTCGTATCGTTCTATCTTTTATTTTGTTGGTGTAATTATTATACCTTACTCATATATATGTACGCGGTAGAAGAAATGTATTGGCTCAGTAGGATTACGGTTCCTTATATATTAATGAATGTTGGTAGGAGATTGTCCATTACATTCATTTACACGTAATAGTAGTGTAAGTATATTGTGTAAGAGTGCATACAAAACACGTGCCCTAGATATAGTTTCGATTGTGATATTTTTTTTTATTTTTTCATTTGACTTGAATGCAATCGCAACTGTGTTGCCACCGCAGAAAACCAAAGAAACGGATGCAAAGAGTTTTTTAAAGTTTCCTGCGGTTATCATGATCAATATTATTTGAAATCATTTTGTACATAACGTATCTACTTACCTCCCTATTTTGTAGAATCATAAATCATTGTTTTGGTGTATGAGCCAAAAGGAAGATGCCAAAATAAAGTTCGTCGCGTCCATGTGTCTCGTATGATCGTTTGTTTTCACACTAAATTAATTAATTGTGCTCAGAAAAGACAATTGTATAGGAAACAAGGATTTAGGTAAAATGTAGTCCACGTATAATTTAGTAACTATTGGTACGTAGGTACTTTATCAAGTTATAAGTTTGTGATGAGGCATTTATTGGCCAAAAAGTTATTCGAAATTATATGGAATGTAATTTTTTATAATCCGTAGGTAAGTGCCACGCCTAAATAATCTATTATAATATTGTATTGTATACTTAAAATAAGCTTATTTAATATTGTTATAAATGTAAGGATGGAAATGTGAAAATACAAACTTGAGTTAAAAACAAAGCATTTTCTTTGAATTTTAACGTTCCCGCAAACCCCTAATAAATATTATCCTATTAATAAAAGTTCTTTTTTATTGAAGTGCCTCTTGAATCCTAGAATAACTCTAGTAGTGTCTACCAAGTGCAAAATACCTACCCATGAAATAAGTTTACCTACAAAGCCCTTAAGACGACCCACTGATCAAAGTCTTTAGTAATTGAGAATATAATAACAGTTAAAAGAAACTGAGAACCTCATGCGTTGAACCATACCCCACAATACAATGCTGTACTATTTTAAAGACACGTAAAAAACAACACTTCAGATTCATATTATTTCTGGGATAAAGCACAATATAATGCGCCCCTTTACTGGATATTAATACGCGACTCGTAAGAGGGTTATTTATGAACAATGATAACAATAGAAGCACTTGTATCGACTAGGGTATGTACCTACGTCTCGAAACCCCAAACAATCACCTTTGATACCTGTCACCTGTCCCTACCTCCTTAATCCACGTGTAATTCGAAAACAGGTGGAGTTTTCAACAATAATATGGATGTAATTAAGTCAACCATAGGAAATCGCTTCCCCAAGGTTTTAACTTTTTATTTGGGGTGGGGAGGTGGCAAATCATCAAATAACCCCTCCCGCTCACCGGCAGAGCGGAAGGGAGTGTCAGACTTCTACTGACTAAAAACAACCCATGTTCCTTCTTAGCCCTTGTGCCGAGGCCGCGGTATCTCCTTCGAACAACCCGCAGCACCGACGCGAGGTTTTAACCTTCACAGTACCTTTCGCAGTATGCGTGGAAGTTATTTAGAAATAATTGTACAGTTAGAGCAGTTATCTTAAAACGGTCAGTCCGACACAGTCTATTACCGCGACCTATGAGTTTAATGAGACTCTGCTTTCCTTGTTGCAGAGGCGTGAAGAAATTGTTTGACATAAAAACCGGACGGAAACGCCCAAACGTGATGGTTTAGGTGTTACCATATTAAAGGTTTTATTGATTTATTATATTTCCGTTATCAACGAAATCAAAATCAGCATTTAGTAAATCATTGATTGGTTTATACATAATAGATTAGAGTTACGGGTTATCTAAAGCTCATAAAGTTCATTGGTTTGTAACAGACAAGATAAGATCGGAAAATATATAAAACTAGAAATTAGCAGCTTACTTGTTACATTCAATTATGTGACGTAGCCTGTCAGTAACCCTAAAATCTAAACAAATCAAAATATAAAAAGAAGCGTAAATCATTTTTCGTACTGGCCATGTTTGTTTTTCTTTGTACGCAAGTCGAATCGCCAGCGAGTTAAATTGTCGGCCATCTTGAATCTCATTTCATAATGGCATGCGTCTTTCCAAATATCAAGTGGTAGCAAATATAGCAATCGGGGAAATAGTTAAAACTTACCATAAAAAATTGCATATTTATAAACTAAAAATTGATTATACCAACTGGTTTTAAACACTTCAAAAAATTAAAAAGATCTCCAATAAACAAATCAGCTGTTATCCGTCAATCGATGTCAACAAAATTACATAATTTTGTTTAGAAAAACAGTGCAGCCTCCGTTTTTAGTGTCATTTTGAAATAATCAAACATGAAGATTGGATCTATGTCTCAATGGGAAAATTGATAAAGTAATGATTATCCAGCGGCTAATAAGTTTTGCGACTGTGATTTTTTGTATGATGTAGTCCACTGGAATATTTTAGTTATGGATCACAACAATATTATTGAGTGTGGTGGATTTTATTTTATACACAATTTTGACTCTGGAAATCTCGGACATGTAGAACGAGTACCAACGGAGCTAATAGGTAAGCTCATTCGTTTAATAATTAACGCGAAGTCGCGTAGTCCAAAGACCTGCAATAATTTCGGGAGTAGTTGCCAATTTTATGCCCTTTTCATGGACTTTTTGTTATTGTTGAATACTCGAAATAGATTTGAGGTCATTTCAATGCATTTCAAGTCCCCTGGTGCAGCAACTCATTCAATTTTGACTTGACACAGATAAGATGTAATGACAGCACAGCAAAGAAAGTTAATTTAATCAAACGGAATTTTCCAGTAAACTTGTTTTAGTGTACCATAACAAAATAACAAACCATCTGGTCTTTAGTGTTTTGTCAATTGCATCCATTCATCTATGTACAATATCTGTTTTCTTTTTAATATAATAACAGGAATTCAGAAAAAATACAAAATTAAGATAATTCTACCTTTCACATATTCCTATTCCAACTGTTGTAATAGTGACTATGCTAAGCTAATATAATATACTAAGCTAATAGGCTTTTTCTTTGTGTGAACCAAAAGGACAGCATTCTGAATCATATGACACCTTCCGTATAATTCCTTTCTACATAGATTTTATCTTTTTTATTATTATTAACAAGATTTCTTTCTGCTAGCTCCATCTGTAAACCCAAAGTTGAGTACTCCAGAAACTCCAGATTATGAATTCAACTTGTGGACTCGGCCCGACTGTGCGGGCACAGAGTTTGAGAATGGGAACCGCACATGGTTCTATTTTGGAGTGCAGGCCAGTGAAGCTGGCATACTGGTAATATATTTAATTAATATATTATTTTCAATGTCTTCCTTTAGAATTGGAAAGAAGTTGCATGAAATCATGACTGTTGGAAGGAATGGAGGGAGGCCTTTGCCCAGCAGTAGGACAATATGGGCTAGCTATAATAATTTATTAATTTTTAATTATGCTGTTTCATATTATTTTACAAAATGAACAAATTAAATTCTTCTCAAACCTTGTTTTGTAGACTATGGTTCGTAAGTAACTTAGAAAGTTTTTTTTTTACATTTTTAATTAATAAAAGCTATAGAAATGTTTGCTCATTGTTATTCAGGAAATAAAGATCCTTATAAAAAGGCAATTGAATTTAATCAAAGGGCAATGAAATCATTATTGTAAGAACTTTACACATCCCTGTTTCATGTAATTTAAACAGCATGTACCTTGATTTTACTCGATTTAAACTGGCTTTAATCATTACCTATTAAAATGATTGATTCAAGAATGGTTGAGACTTGGCTGTATCCTCATCTTTTTGATCTTCAACTAATACTACTCTTTAACTAAGCTAAAGTCAAAATTAATGCCAAAATTTATATTATGTATTGTGAATTCATAGCTATTTCTGAAGCCCAGCTGTTTACTGAGTATAAATGAAGAGAACTTAGTCATATTATCTGATTCAAAAATAGTGTTCCTGATTGCCATCATTATTTTAGATTCAATTTGTAAAATGCAGTCTATGAATAAAACTGTCACCATTCAATGAAAACCCTCACACATTGGAATCATGGATAAAAAAATAGCTTTATGAAAACTAGTAACAAAAACAACCAACAAATTAATTATGTTTGTTCCTAAAGCAGTTCCAAGGCATGTCTGCGCAAGCAAGCAAGCAAGCAGGCAAGGTGGCGCTTCACAAGTCGGAGGCCATGGGCTTCCATGGACGTGGGAATGCGCTGCCGTCGGGATCCCAGTTAATGGTGGGAGGGGTTCCCATCGGCGTCGAGTGTACCTTGAAGTACCTAGGACTCGTCCTCGACAGCCGGTGGAACTTCGTGGAGCACTTCCGACGTTTGGCTCCCAGACTGGAGCGGGCTGGGGCTGCCTTTAGGTGGCTCTTGCCCAATCTGGGGGGGCCAAACGCCTCCTGCCGGAGGCTCTACGCGGGGATCGTGCGGTCCATGGCCCTTTACGGGGCACCGGTGTGGGCGCCTGCTTTGAGGAAGCGGGCCGCCCACTACCTGAACGTGCCCCAAAAGGTCATGGCCGTGAGGACGGTACGGGGGTACCGCACGATCTCCCGCGAAGCGGCGAACCTCCTTGCCGGATTGCCGCCGTGGGATCTGGAGGCGATAGTCCTCGCGCGCCTGCATCAATGGCGCGCGGAGGCGCTGCGCCGGGGGGTCACTCCGCTGCCGCGGCAAATTGCTGCGCGGCGGACAGACCTCCGGTGCGATCTCATGGCGGCATGGAGACAGCGACTGTCGCAACCCCGTGCAGGGCACGCCACGATAGTGGCGGTAAGTCCCCTCTTTGAGGAGTGGCTTGAGAGGCGCCACGGCGCCCTCACCTTCCGTCTGACGCAGGTCCTCACCGGACACGGTTGTTTCGGGAGGTACCTGCACCGAATCAGGCGGGAGGAAACGCCCGGATGCCATAATTGCGAGGATCGGCCGGAGGACACGGTGGAGCACACAGTGGAGGTGTGCCCCGCTTGGGCGGAGCCCCGCCGTGTTCTCGTAGCGGCGATCGGCGGCGGCGACCTCTCGCGCCCGGCCCTGGTGCAAGCCATGGTCCGGGGCGAGGAGGAATGGGACGCCGTCGCCTCCTTCTGCGAAGCAGTGATGCTGG
Organism: Diarsia rubi; assembly: GCA_932274075.1. NCBI lineage: Eukaryota > Metazoa > Arthropoda > Insecta > Lepidoptera > Noctuidae > Diarsia > Diarsia rubi. The sequence goes on along the minus strand of OW026417.1, from coordinate 17,061,967 downwards.
CGAAGGAGGTGGCGGAACGCGAGAGGGAGAGAACCTCTCGTCCCAGCCGCCGCGGGAGGCGCTCCGGGCGTCGGGGGTCCCGCGATGACCTCCGGCCACCGTAGACGCGGGCCTGTGGACGGTGAGTGATGGGCTAACTCGCCGTCCGTCCGTCTCACGACGAAAACAGGCCGTGTCGACGGCGCGTTCGTGTTCCACGCGCGCCTCAAAGAGATGTCAGCAACATGGGAGGGGCCCGAAAGGGCCGACGCCTGTCGGGGCCGCGGGTAGTCCAACGGTTATCGCGGCCTCGACATAGAGGGCGAAGAAGGAACATGGGTAGTTTTTAGTCAGTAGAAGTCTGACACTCCCTTTCGCTCTGCCCAAGAGCGGGAGGGGTTATTCGATGATTTTACACCCACCAAAAAAAAAAAAAAAGGCATGTCTGCCATTTTGACTCTCTATGTATTTACATTCCAAATTATTGTAAAAGGTGCGGTTGAATCTCATAAATCTGAACAAGCAAGGCAAGATGTACAACCAAGGCATGGCGCCGGTGACGCGGACGCTGCCTGGCAAGCCTCAGTGGGAGAGGATCAGGGATCGTCCTGTACACTCGGTATGTATGCAACAAAAACAATATTTTAATAGCCCCTGACACCATCATCATTCTTCTGAAAACACTTCTATAGATTCCGCCTATTACCGAAGTCAGTTTTATCAATTAGACGTCTTTGCTGGTCGCGTGACTTTCGGAATTATACCTTCAGAGAAAGACAAACACACTCATCAGAACTCTCTTTTAGACGGACGACAACACCTTCACACTGAGCTTCAAGTACCGAACGCCAGAGAACCTGAAGGCGACGACGTTCTTCGCGTTCACCTACCCGTTTTCGTTTGCTGAGCTGCAGATCGCTCTCAACTCTATCGATTTGAAAATGCTGCCGCTACCTCCGCCGCAGTCTATGGACGATATCTACTATACGAGAGAATGTCTTATTTATTCTCTGGAAAGTAAGATTTACTTTTGTTCAACTTTCGACATCATAGTATTGTCAGCCGGCAAAGGTTCGACACTGTAAATAATGCGAGTCCTGAGACTGAGACAATACGTATAGATATAGTCAACGCAGTTCACCCAATTGTGTTAATGTTTTTGTCGACCTAAAGTCTATCTTCAAAGGGATAAAATCCTACCTTAAAAAAATTGCATCTTTATTGTAGATATGGAAACAAAAGGAAGGTACTAACCTAAGTTTGAATGAACTATAGTTAGCGACGCGCAATTCCCACAACTGTCAATTTAAGTTACAGTTTTTTAACCTTTTTTGTTAGCCTGTATTGTCCCACTCCTGGGCAAAGGCCTCCCCCATTCCTTCCATTTTTCACGATGGTGCGCTTTTTATCCTTAATGTGAATGGTTAAATACTTTGTTTGGTAAACGCAGGAAGGCGTGTGGATCTATTGACCATCACGTCGCACCATGGGCTGACGACAGAGAGAGAGGCAAGGCTTAAGAACTTGTTCCCTGACAACCAGGAGAGACCACACAAGTTCGTAAATAAAAAAGTAAGTTATTTATTTAAACTTTATGCGCAATAGTGATACATAGGCGGACTTAATGCCACAAGGCATTCTCTACCAGTCAACCTCTATTATTATTGTGTCACTGCAATACGAAAAAGGTGTCACCGCAGAATGAGAAGCCATGAGCATTATTGATGACTTCACTCGCTGATACCTGTGTTTAAGTTTCCTAAACTTACTTGGCAGATAATTTTATAGAAATTCTGTTCCATTTTTAAATTTTTCGTTAAGTAGTGGCTAGTTTTACATCGATAAGTAAGCCTTTATTAAAAAAAAAAATTGTTTAGCCTGACACATGCGTCTTCACTATTTCCATCCAGTTTTCTAAAACAAAAAGCCTATTTTCCTCATCATACCTTGAATTTCTTGGAAATGCTGCAAAGTAGCTTTCGCAGGAACTAAAAATCATAATGCACAATTACGACACACAAACAATTTTGAATACCAAAAGTTATTGTTGCCGCATTATTATGAGAACAAAGAAATAAAAGAACAAAATGAGAATAAAGTAACCAGATTTATTGATTGACTTCTTCTTTATAGCCAAATAATTGCACGCCATATTATTGACTTATGAAGGAAAAAGAGGGTTTCAAAATTCTCTTTTTTCTTAGTTTAGGTTCATTTGTGAAAAAGCATGCTTTTGCAAAGGAACGCATGCAATTATTTTGATGAATACCAATTTATTGTGTTTGGATGGCAAACGCTTTGCGAACTCGGAGTATTATTTGGCAGATTATCACTTGCCAACCAACGTTTCACCGATGTTTCACTTTGATATCTAACGATTAGTAAATTTCTATATGACAACCTTTCATTTGGTAGAATGGTTGTTAAGCTGATTATTATAATGACACAAAACGTTTGGGACATTTATCATTTGTCAAACATTTCACTAGGCCACACAACTATTAGACGAATGACTTTTTGTCAGTATTACAGTTGAATTAAAAATGAACTAATTTTTACATACATTTTTTTTATTTAAGAATCTCAAATGTAACATTAAACCTTTAAATTGGCAGCAATGCCGAGCAGCAATCTTTCCTCTGAGTATGAACTGAGACCCCGACAAACCCTGCGAACCCGCTACTACCGTCAACTCAACGTGGTTTAAGACGGCCCTGGTTTCTTAGGCCCAACCTTGGCCAAACAAGTTACATTTATAAAGAAAATATTCTACATAGGGTGACACAATGGGCGGTCGTATCGCTCCAAACGACCTTTAACCACCTAGTTAGCCATCATTTCGTCAACCTAAGTTTAAAATCAGTGTAACAAGCAATTTGTAAACTCAAGGTAATAGGCATACATAACACCTGATACCGATTTTAGTGTTACGGCTACAACTGGTACACGGTATGCCGCAGTTTGAACCTTATATTGAACTAAATAACGTTGGAAATCGGCTTCCATACCACACCACCATGTAGATAAAGACACACCTTTTTTGTTTTTTGTGGGTGGGAAATCATCAAATGACCCCTCCCACTCTAGGCGGAGCGGAAGGGAGTGTCAGACTTCTCTAAACCCCACCCATGTTCCTTCTTAGCTCTTTGTGTTCCGGGGCCACGGTATCTCTTTCGAACAGTGCCGCAGCCCAGGATACAGACATACCTAACACAACATTTCCCAACAGGTTATCTTCATATCAGCCAGAGTTCATCCAGGAGAGACACCATCAAGCTTTGTCTTCAACGGGTTTCTCAACCTTCTGCTGACACGGAATGATCCCATAGCGATACAATTAAGGAGGCTGTATGTGTTCAAGATGGTACCTTTCCTCAACCCCGACGGAGTTGCTCGGGGCCACTATAGGACGGACACGAGGGGGGTTAATTTGAACAGGGTATATTTGAACCCCTCGTTGCATCTGCATCCTACTGTGTATGCTTCTAGGGCGTTGATTAGGTAAGTTTTTCGTGTCGTGTCGTTTTATAATCCGACGGAATTCTCGTTTGTGAATAGCTCGCCCATTAACTTATCATAATATTATCAAAATTATATTTTTTAAATAATAGTGGAACAATGAAAATCTTCTACAGGTACTACCACTATGGTTGTGAGAAGGAGGACGTGTGTGAAGACACCAAGAGTTTTACACACAGTATACAGAACATTAGCGAGAGTGCTGAGGTACACACTTTCTTGTTTTACTATCATTGGTACATTTTTAGTAACGTAATTATGATCATGTTGAAAGTATTCAAGATGATTTTAGAATAGTACAGTAAAACAAGGTACTAACTAAACAGCTAAGAGCTAGCTTTTAAGATTATACATTGGTGTCTACTGATACAACGTTTATGCCAAACGCTTTATTTAAAAAAATGCAGTCTATATTTTCAGTGTACTAGAATTGGACTATACAAGAATATAATATTACAATCTTCTGAAATATAAAGCTATAGGCATAGATTTCAATCACTTGTTAATAAACAGTGTGTCTTAATTTACGTCGCGTGCGTTAGTGCCGACTCAAGGCTATACCGTTAAACGCGTATTTTGCGTGAAAAGTTGAGGAAACTTCGACCTACCAAAGTTAAATTTGACCCACTTCCCGGTTTCCGATTAAACTGAAATCTTGCATTCATGCTTAGTTTGAGTGATAATGCATGGTTTTTCAAGTACCTAACGCTATTCTAAATCCAATATGGCTGACTCAAAAATATGGCGGACTAGTTATTTTTATGCGTTCCCATAATATGGGTATCAAATGAAATAAAATGACGTCAAAACCTGATTTTTAGTTTGTTTTCACCCAACTGCGGCGAAGCTCAAAAGGAGAGTTATGTTTTTTCATCCTTTTTTTTTAAACGTTGCCCTACACTAGAATTTTCTTCTGTATCGTGGGTGCCTTTACAAACATTTAAACTCACATACACAAACACACACGTATGTGCATGACCTGTACATATGGATGTCCGTTTCTTTGTTCCCTCATAATTTTAACTATAATATCACCAAAACTAACATCTCCGTCCCTTTCCGACAGGTTCTCGAAATAAAAGCAAAGGGACTGAAGAAAAGTCCAAACTCGCCATACAAGGGCGGCGACTATTACAGTACTAAAAGAGACAAGCCCGCGAAACCGATGACCAGTAACAAATCCTCGACCACCATTAAGGCACCGTCCACGTCAACGGAGAACTGCAAGAAGGAGATCAAGTCTCTCAGTGGGGAGGCTGCCCATTTGGCTGAGCAAGTTAGTATGAAAATATGTATTTCTTGTCATTGTAATTTAAATCTTTTTGCTATGGTTATAAAAGTTACATGATGCGCCATTAAGACGCCGTCCACGTCAACGGGTAACTGCAAGGAGGAGATCAAGTCTCTCAGTGGCGAGGCTGCCCATTTAGCTGAGCAAGTTAGTATTGAAATATGTATTTCATCTTTATCATCCTATAACGTTCCTACTGGACTCCACCACGTGGGCCCAGTGCAGGTTAGTAGATGTCACATGTCTTCGATTTTTTTGTTTCTAAGACATTTCACGATGTTTTCCTTCACCGTTTTTCGTATCATTTTAAATTGAATACTATGTCTGAGGTTATAAAAGTTACAAGAAGCGCATTTGGCCTTGTTGATGGGAATAGGCTGGCGATATGTGGGTGTACTGTTAGATACACTTATGCCTTACCCTGCGGGTAATACAGGCGTGATGTTATAATATAATCAAACGTTCGCCCAAATGTTGTTGCAATAAATCCAACCAAGATCTACCTCGCGTGAGCAATGCTAACAAATCGCAATTATTTTGACAACATTATTGCCTGCTCCGTTTTGTACTTAAAACCACTGCATTCTTATAGTACCCGAATTACGATGGCACTCGCCCATAATAATCATTTAAAAAACAGAAAATGTTTTAAATTCTGCCTGAAATGCTTTTGGCAATAATAATTAGCGGTACATTGACTGCTTAACTTTTTGCCAAAGAAATGTGATTTCGTGAGCAGAGCAACTAAATTTTCAATATTTGAGGGGGAATCAAAGAATGTCTCAAACACGTCTGGAGCTTGGGTTATAATAAGTACGGCGCATACTCTTGTGTAGTTTGCTAATGTATTTGCGACAAAAAGATCCCGACCTACAAACTGCTTTCAAGCAACTATGAAATTTGAAATGACAATTTAAAATTATCATGTGCCCATTTCCCAAAGGTTGGCTTCCAGTCTAACCGGATGCAGATAGACTGATTAGAGTTAGCCTAGAAGCCAACCTTTCCCAGTATCTAGATTGTAGAGGTCAGATAGAAATCTAACGTCTATAATCCAGGTAGTAGGAAACACGATACCGATAGGGATGTTACTGACTCAAAAAAATGTGATTCTAATTAGTCCGCCTGTTAGATTATCGAAAAATATTGGATACTTATTTTTTTTTTATCAAATCAATAAAAATTGACAAAGATAAAACGCTTCAAAGATTTGAATGGGGGTTGGTGACGTAACTGACCGCTAAAAAATGTCATACTAATGTCTTAGAGTAAGTCGTCACACGAGTTTTCAAAGCAATATGTCATCTTCATTGTTTATTTATATGAAAAAAGAAAAAATACGTGGCCAATATTTTTTGATCATCTATATGACGGATTAATTAGATTTTTTTTTTGTTAACTACCCCATTGTTAAGACTGGTTGTCAGACTTCCGGGCCACAGGCTACCTGTGAGGACGGTCTACAAAAGACAGCCGGGTAACGGCAAAGGTACGGTATGTAAACAAAAAATATTTCGGTGAAAGACTTCGTGCTTGAAGCGGTTCAGTACCTTGCCAGACAAATGTTCTTTTCATCAACCTTTCGTTCGCGGTTGTTCATACTAAATTTAAACCTCAGGATTACTGATACTTAATTTCAGCACGTTCTGACATTTAACTTAATCCTACTCTATAATTAATTTTGCGTCAAGCGATCCGTGAAAAATGCATGAATCAATAAGTCCTAAAGCTTATCGACTCAGTTTGTAATCAAGCCAACGAAGCGGCGCTGAAGCGGATTATATCGGGAGCTTTCATATCGTCTCATTATTAATTAAAACACGATCTGATTAACCTTTTGACGTAAGAATTGACCTTTGTGTAGTCTTATAGTGAAACAATAAATTCATTGATCAGATTAACTTGATTAAAGTCGTGGCTTAGCTGCTGCAACGTAGCGCGGAGTAATGTTATATAGTTGTCGCTTTTCAAAGTCATCTAGAATGAAAAGCAACCAATCTTCGGCAGGACTAAACAATGAACCCCATCGCGACTTCTCAACAATTTACTCCATAGAATCAACAATTAAAGTAAAAATGCATTCACACCAGCGTTACTTCTCGTGAAGCAACGTTATTATAACGCAATTAAATCTGACATTTACATCTATAAACCACTCGAGCTTCACTCCCTGCTGGAGTTCACTTTTATGCTATCTATATAATTATGTAAGACATACGCATAGCCTTATTTTGTAAGATATCCTTATGTATCCAGCAGTAATTGACCGCGATATAAATACAAATTTAACAAAAAAGATTAAGTACAGTATGTGAGACTGACAGCCAATGAAAAATCCTTCCATTATACAACTACTTCACTTTACTTATCTTTGTCTTCTATTGTTTACCAAACCTCTTTTCCGTCAGGTATACGACATGAAACTTCAAGAACAGCCCTCACAGACGAGCAACTTGTCCAAGCGTTCAAACGACGACACAGTCTCCGTACTGAACGACAACATGTTGCGCACCTGTTTGGGCTCCCCGGTTCACTTGAGCACCAGTGATGAGCTCAACTTAAAGACCCCCAATCCGCTGAGACCGCTACGGGATACGCTGAAGAACAGCATCAGTCTACTTATGGAGTCTTCTGCGAGTGTTACTGGGTAAATATGAATGATAAACCCTAGAAAACCCGTGGTCTAGCCAAGATGAATGCCATTTCCCTATACAGGGTGTAAACCAACCCCTCACGAAGCCGTCAACGAAGCATTGCGTAGGTACATCCAACTAAGTACCCCTACGGTGAAAAATATTTTTTTTGGGTAAAACTCGAATGTAGCTCTCCTAAAACATTGTTAGTGGATGCTTTGAATAGTAAACGGGTCATGGTACCTCCATTTAAGTAAAGTTATAACCTGAAAAACGAATTTAAAAAAAAAACTGCTGTGAAAAAAATTAAAGTTTGACCCCCAATTACTTAACTAGGGATGTTTCCAGGTATGGTCTAGCGCAAAAAAAATATCGCTGTAAAGGGGATAACAAGTGCCTTTCAGCTTCGTTAAGGGTACTTTTTCATATATACATATATCTTTTTTATATTTAGGGTAATATATGTATATTAGTTGTTTGATTGATGCCTATAGGGTGTTGTCAGTGCGTTGCCGTTCTTGACAAAAATGCGGTGTGGCAAAGCATCGCCGTTTACTTTGACGTTTAGGTTGGTGTTACGTGTTTCCAACATTATTCTGCGTTGCAAAGCCGCTCCGGTGTCTTACATTACACACATTCCTTCTCGTATTTTGTGCAATGCAACGCACTGTGTGGTATGTCAATATCCGGGTCGAGTCAGACTTAGCGCCTTTAGAAGAGTAACCATAATTTATCGACGCGACATAAATCATTAACTCGATAGTCTATGATTAATGTTTGGGTAGTATTTAAATGAGTGACTGTAAATTAAAGTTTACGAGTGACAAAAATAATTAATTTGGGTCATAGAATTACTAAGTGAGCGACTGACTGCGAGCGACGAGAAATCAACAGAACAGCAACTAACAAACAAAAATTTACTTAAAATAAAAAAATAATAGCGTCATAATTTTTGAGCGACCTAATATTTGTTTGAGTATCAACGATACGTCCTGCATTTTTTTTTTCAATATTTAACAAATGATTTAATTGTACTGACGGGTTTTTATCTTAAATGAAGTGTTTCGAATAGAAAAACCACTTAACTACCCTAGGCCTAGTCAGTTATTTTGTCAAATTATTATCAATTATTTTGTAAAAAAATAATAACCACGAAGGGGGTGGCGGAGTCTTCGCTCACTCACTTGAGCCCGCCATCCCCTTCTTACTTAACCTGTCCGAGTTGGGGTGTCCTAAGTCCCGAGCTCGCTTCGCTCGCTCTTGCATCCAGGTTTTCCTAATAGCGGGTTCGCAGGGTATGTCGGGATCTCAGTTCACTCACTTCCCTAACCGCCCTTTTTGTGTGAGTGGTTGAGATTGTGTGTGTAAAAATAAAACAAGTAATTTTTAATTGAAATTATGTAAAATTTTAGTTAGTTGCCCTTTCTGTATTTCTAGTCGCTCACTTAGTCATTTTAATATCTGAAATGGATTAATGACAAGTCAGTTTTTGTAAGCTAGTTCTGGATTATATTAATAATCAATATTCGTCTTTAGTTTAGACATAAAATATCTTTAAAGGATAATTCCGCGTCGAAAGACGTGGTCAGTTCATTCCGCTTTGTTTTCCACCCCATTAACAATGCAACGACAGGTTGAATTGCCGGTAAATAAATGCATTATTTATCATTCATTGATATTTAACAAACCCTAACCGTTTACAGTGACAGCCTAACAGCCCGGGACTCTCGAATGTCCAACTTGAAGATAGGCTGGTGCCAGGATTGTCGAGAGGCCGTCTCCAAGTTAGAGGTCACCATGCCCGGCATCACTAGCATGGTGCCCGGGTATAATGCGTCTGAGGTACGTATTTTGTTTTTTTTTACTTTTCTCACTTTAGGAGTTTCTCCTGTAGTCAAGTACACAAATACCCAGACCCGAAACAATTATCTGTAGACCATACAAATAGTTGTTCCGTTCAGGGATCCGAGAGCAGCGGTGGCGCAGTGGTGTTGGCCCCGACTAACGAATAGTAGGTCGTGGGTTCGAAGGCAGGCGCATTACTTTGTGTAATTTATTTCATCACCGCTGCTCTTAAAAACGGTGAAGGAAAACATCGTGAGGAAACCCGAAACCGGCATGTCTTAGAACCAAAAAAAAATCGAAGAAATGTGACGTCTACCAACCCGCACTGGGCCCGCGTGGTGGATTATAGCCTATCCCTCTCCTAGAGAGGAGGCCTGAGTCCCTGCAGTGGGAACATTATAGGCTGATGATATCCTTATAATCCCGGGATCATATCCAACCTCCTTCCTTGTCCCTCCCAGAATCGCCCAGAACAAGTCAGTTACCACACCTCCATAGACGAGTACAGAGTACACCAGAAACAACAGTTAACCAAGCAATCGAAGAAGGTAATTTGGACCCTGTTATCGTAATTGTAAGAACTTAAATAAGACTGCACTTTGGATAGGTCTTTACCCAGCAATGGCAGTGGGATGAGATAAGCTGACAGTAAGTTTGGACCAGGGTTGTAACGTAGCTTCGCCTCGCTGTTACTGCGGAAGTTCCGCAAGAAATAGTACCGTCACCTCCTCATAATTTTTGCGGAGTTGTAACGGAGTTTTATTTACGTAATCATAGAACAATAACGCGCGTGAGTGACGCTCGACGACGACTGATCCATCCGGCCGCGTGTTGTGCGCAAAATGTTCAAGAACCAACAAATGCGCGGCGGGAACGCGGGTGGGGTGGATGCGTATGTCATTTGTCAAAATCACGACAGAAATCAACCTGTTGAATTGCTTGGACGATTTGAACGAAACGTAGTCCGAAGTTTTACCGATATAATGTCATTCTAATTGAACGGCGATAGTTATAAGACTTTTAATGAACCATAAAATATATATCTTTTTCTACATCCACTTTCACCTCCGCCTCCGTTTAACTCCGCATCCGCGGAGGTGAAACTCGTCGCATCCGCCTCTGCTAAGAAGGAGCCTCCGTTCAGCCCTAGTTTGGAAACAAAAATCCGTTGACGAAATGTCAAATTTGCCTCGTAGGTATCCGTAAACCCTGTGCCTGGGCCACACCTCCCTCTAGTTAATTCTAAAAATCTAGGTTTGTAGTAAGTAAAAAGAACTTTCAGTAAGATTATTTGTTGAAATAAAATTTGGCCGGTTTTTAATCATGATAACTGGGCCAAAACAATGTTTTGTTTATTTTGTACCGCGAAAGAGATTTATCATAATTACGCAAGACATCACAACCAAATTAGAAATTTTCTGCGTTTTTACGTTTATGTATTACAGCCTCCGAAAGAATATACATACCAAGAGCTATTATCATGCTTTGGGAGGATGTCATAGCTAGACCATTATTATTATTATTTATCAACAGAACCAGTATACGGAACCTCCGACGAATGCTGAGGACATCCACTTCTGCAGCAACTGCTTCAAGAGATACATGATTGGCGAGGGCAACCAAGAAATCGTACGTTTTTTCTTATATTTACTTCATGGTGAAACTCCATGGTTACTTTTTTGGAATGTTTTGATTTTACAGTATTTTCATGTTACAGCATTATTACTTAGATATGAGGGGCCAACGTATGACAATAACTCGTAAGATACTACACAAAAAAAAAAGGATTTTAAGTTAGTTTCAAAATAAAATATCGGTTTTCGGCAGGCCACGCTTCATGTCATAAACTTTCTAAAATAAGTATGTCTGTGTGTACACAGAAGTTATGCTCCGTGGTGTCGACGCAAAGCGTGGTGGCGTCGGCGGAAAGTGCAGAGGTGCACGAGTCGGAGTCCAGCTCCACGCCGGCCGCTAGCCAGGTGGAGGTAGTGCCGGTCCAAGTGAGTATCTCCCTCATAGCATCACAGAAACTATACATATACCCAGATGACTCAAATATAACGATCTGTATGAAAAACCAAGCATGCTATTTACCGGATGAAAAGTAATACTTCCATTTGACGCGTCTCAAAATAAATGAGATAATGACAGTTTAAAGTGTCATTGGACCCCTTAACAGGTAGGTTGATCGAAATCGGTCAACCACGATCCATCTTATCTTTTATTTTTAGGTTATGCTACATTATTCACACATTATTCAAAATATCTAAAAAAACATTAAAGAATATAAAAAATAGTAGCCTGTTCCCTATGTCGGTGACATAGGGAACAGGGTATAATAATATACTACCCGCCGTCTCGAGAACTACTGCATTTTGAATCAAGCCCTTGATCCAGCTACCAAGCGAGAGCCACCGTAGATGTTGGTCGAGGCTTTTGGATATTAAATAAGGCATTGGCAGCCACGACTATCGGTACAATGATTGCTGTACTCGCGTCCCACATGTCGACATATTCATTAAGTAAATTATTCTCTTGTCCGTAGTCCTTCCGCCCACCGATAAAAGAAGACAAGCCTAAATCAGCGCCCCCTAAAGCGGCCAAGAAGAAGGCCGCACCGGTGCCTAGCAACCCAACCACCAACAACAACTTGCCTGCGAAGGTCTCGACTGCACTGGCTCCTCCCAAGGAGGTCGAATCAGGCCTCTACTTGTATATAGACCTGCATGGACATGCTTCGAAGAAAGGTATGTACTGCGGTTTTTATGTAAAACAATATTCTTCAAAAGCACCAAACCAAATACCTTTGTCTATTTCAGACTCCATTTTAGAAAACTGTTATTAGTGTTTCTCTCGGGTCTTGATAAATGTGTCACTTTTTGATGAGCTTGATAAAAAACGTATAAAATTCAAATTACATTTCAAAGGACAGCTTGTGACAGAAAGTCGTCCAAACAAACAAGGCGACTAAGTTATTTTTCATATGGCACCGCAATCTTCAGGTTAAGCCGCGCTTGCCTAGGTTGGCCTGTGGTTAGGTGACCACCAATTACATACCAAACCTCCGTGTCTCAGAAAGCACGTTAAGCTGTTTGTCCCGGCTGTTATTTATAGTCCTTTCGACATATAATAAATACAGTTACAATGTAAATAGTTATAATGTAATAAATACTTTATTACATTATATTACATATGTATATATATGTAATAGTTGCCTGAAAGTCTGACAACCAGTCTTAACAAAGGGTATCGTATTACCCAGTACTAATTGGGTTCTGAATCTGATTAGACTGGTACCCGACCTCAACATAGCAAGGAAAAGGCTAGGCAGATTAACTGTCAAATGTTTCCATTTTGTACTAAAACATAACCAATTTGACAGTTAATTAATATGATAGCTACTGACAACTAAAAGGTACGCAATAACCCTGCTGATCTCTTGCCGGTTCTTCTCCTTAGGAATCGACCAATGCACCGAACCGTGCACCTTTTTGACGACGTTTTAAAAGCGCCCATGTAGGACTTTAAGAAATAATATATATATAAATACCCTTGTTAATACCCTTGTTGCAGGTATATTCATGTACGGCAACCACTTCGATGAGCTGGAGAGCTGCGTGGAGTGCATGCTGCTGCCTCGCATCATGTCCATGAACAACCTGCACTTCCACTTCTCCTCCTGCAACTTTACTGAACGGAATATGTATCTCAAGTGAGTACATTGTTATTGTTGTATAGTATATGAAAGTTCGCTCAGGAGTTTTTAGTTAAATAATCAAAATCGCAGGGGTTGATATTTATGTCCTCAAAGAGATGTCAGCAACATTGCAGGGACCCGCAAGGGCCGAGGCTTGTCGGGGATGCGGGTTGCTCAAAGAGATACCGCGGCCTCGACACAAACGTCTAAGAAGAAACATGGGTGGTTTTTAGTCAGTAAAAGTCTGACACTCCTTACCGCTCTGCTCAGAGCGGGAGGATTCATTTGATGGTTTCCCACACTTCAAAAAAGGGGTCGATATGTAAAACTGAACATTTATTTATTGTCAGGCAAGTTCAGCAATATAATAGACTAACATACATATGGCAAACAATACAAATTGCTTTAGTAAATAGTTACTTACAACTATATTAGTATCACTTCACTTGTGCACCATGTCACTGTGCAAGTAAACCTTGCTAAGGTCGACGCGTGAATTCATTACGTATCGATTGCTTTCTGTGCTCCTAAAAGTACGTAAAGCCATGGGTACATTGCTAAACATTGACGTCAAAAGCTCGGAATGTCAAGTCTTGCCAAGGAATATCGTGCTAATCAGTAACTGGGTCGTTGGGGTCAATAAGCAGCCTACTCCAACATAGTTGCGAATAGGGCACTTGTATAAGAGTGTGAGCGTGTGCAGGGACCGCCGCGACGGCATGTCGCGCGAGGGCTCGGGTCGCGTGGCGGTGTACAAGGCCACGGGGCTGGTGCGCTGCTACACGCTGGAGTGCAACTACAACACGGGCCGCCTGGTCAACGTGCTGCCGCCCGCCCTGCGCGACGGGCCCGCGGCACCGCCCAGCGCGCCGCCCACGCAGCTGCCGCCCAAGTACACGCCTCACATCTTCGAAGAGGTAAACCCCTTCCAGGTTTGTGCGCCGCACGTCATCTAGGTAGATGTTGCGAAGCGTTGGAACCTCGGCACTGGGAGACGATGAGAAGTATGTTAAAAAATTGCGTTTTAGAACTACAGCCAAAATCTTCAGTTGGTACGGTAACTATTGTAAACTAATGGCGCTAGCATAGCTAGATCGTCATTGGTTGAAAACCTATCAATGTCATTTATATGTCAAATTAGCTTGACATCATTCAGCTATGGTCACGCCATTTTCAATAAGCTTTGAGAAACCTGCTACATTGAATGATCTTGATTGATGTCCGTTACTGATCAGCCTTTCAGGATACGGACCTTACTGCCGCACTCACAGAGGTTTAATGATTACTTGAGCCATCAGCCATCCCTTGATAAAGGTTTTGACAGTTTATCGAAATATTTTGTATGTCAAATATTTACTAAGTGACGAGTTAAATAATCATTAAATATCTCTGAGTACGGCATACAAAGACATACAGCTTTACAAATATGTTTTAGTAAAATTGTTAATGTTTCCACTGAAGTTTTGATTGTGCTTTTTCTCGCAACAACAAAGGCTAGCACATTAAGTAGGAAACAGCGCGTTTTTTACTGCCAAGAAAAAATACATTGGGTTTATTTTTATTTAATAAACATAGATTACTTTCTGCAACAATTAATTTTTTACTTCATTTTAATGCTCTTAGTATCGATATTTTTGGCATGAGAACCGTAAGAAAAAGTGTGCGACGGCCCTTAAATTACCTCTCCCTTACTAACATACCTCGCTCGCTCGCAGTGTCGATGATTGTATCCTTAATAGTGTCACGTCACTGTAACTTATCTCGTAGAAACACACAGATGGAAATAACTTCAGTCCGTATTAATAAACCAATCAACCCTAAGAATTAATAACTTAGAAATATGTAATTAGTTTGTGACGTAGTGAAAACAATTTATAATAATCCGTAGCTAGATAAAATTAATAGTTAAGTCAACGAAAACGTAAGCGCAACCGAGACAAATATATTATCATCATTTCCTTCGGGTATTACATTTTTTGTATGACCCTTGTTGTGACCCTTGTTGTTCACAAACAATTTGAGTTCAAGTAAATTTGATATTAGGTTATATACGCTCTCTCTCTCTATCTACATAACAAAGACACTTGAACCCCCTGAAAATATACCAAAAATTTCAAAACGCCTTGTATAAACTGCAGCGAAGCCGACATCAAGATAATGCATTTGAAACGGTTTATTAATACGGTCCTTAGAGTATGAACACGTTTCAGGTAAGACACTGTCGCGCAAAGAATCTGAAGGTTTTCGAAGAGATACCCCCTGGCGAGGTTTGTCCCTTTTTACATAGGAACAGCAAACAATAATAATATTATAAGAACTTACACCTAGTTTAAAAAAAAGAGATACCTATCAATTTCAAAATATACAGGACCTACCAGCTGTCGTTTTGCAATTGCGTCAAATTCATGGAGGTACTCGTAACTCTAATGATTCTCGACCCGAATCGATAATAAAATAGGTAGGTAATATTTTTTAGGGTTCTGTACCCCAAAAGGAAAAAACGGAACCCTAATATAGGATCACTCGTGTGCCTGTCTGTCTGTCCGTCTGCCACAGACATTTTGCTCCGAATCTAATCGCCCGATTAAGTTAAAATTTGGTACAGAGATGTATTTCTATAACCCAAACACGGACGTATAAAGTAAAAAATTGAATTTTGATTATGGGGGTAATTTTGGGGAGCTTAACGGTTTTTTTTTAAGTTATGCAAACTGTACCGTGAGATATATCAAATGAAAAGGCTTACTGTGAGGATCTCAAATATTTTTTTAAAATAATTTTACGAGAAACACATTTAAGAAAGTTGTTCATTCACCCCTCCCCCCCCCCCTTATCTCCGAAACTACTAAGCCTAAACTTTGGGAAAAAATACAGAAACTAGTTCAATAGTTATAGATTACAGAAAACCTATAAGAGTCTTGAGTGAGTTTGCTGAAATGCAAAATCTCAATATTATGCGTACAAATTTACGTTTGCAGTTGGAATGTATGGGTAAACATGTTTTTCAATTACAATAAGTTTGGTCGATGGTACCCTTCATGTGTAAGTCCGACTTACACTTGGCCAGTTTTTTGTTTTTCTTAGAAACGGAAACCTGTAAGTGTGAACCGCAACGTGATAAAACGCATCCTGACTGATACTCGCCCATAGAATCACAACCTTATATAAAAACAAACGAACGCAAGCATTAAAATTTATTCTATAATTTCATATTCCCTAAACTACGGTATGGGGGTTATTCTGAAACATAGTTTAATTTACAAACAACAACAAAAATTGCATAAATTAATCATTGACCTGGGTGCGCTTACTCTGGAATATAATTCCGATAGATCGACATTGAACGTCACTTGGTTGAGTTAAACGTCAGGGATTGGCTGGACTCACTGAGTCGAGTCAATCCCTGACGTTTGACAATTCCAATGTCGATCTATCGGAATTATATTCGAGAGTAAGCACCCCGGTACTGTAATTTAAATTGATAATTTATGTATTTTGTGTCTACCTCCTTATATTTGACGCAGATGCAAAACTGCATCTTGTATATTAAGCCCGTATGTTGTGTATGCCGTAGTTTGAACATTGCTTCAGTACATAAATGCTTTGTAACATACCTCTTCAAAAATCTCCAGATATTACATTAACACTTGCTGCTTATATAGCACTGATTTAATATTGAATTCTTCAAAATACACCAAAGAATAGTCAAGGTGACTAATATTACTACAAACTATGTAAGTACACACACTTCAAATCCTCAGAGGATTAGGTAGGTAGAGGTGTACCCTATTTATGGTAATAGATATCTAGTGTAAATACTTTTTGTAAAAACTATTATGCCACCCCGTTCAAAGAAGTTTGATCAAATGTCTCATTACTCAATTCGTAATCAATGTACCCGAATGCGTCGAAGCCCAAAATAAGGGTTTTATTTTAATTTCTGGTATACATAAAACCCACGATAACAGATTATCCAGGGTCATGGTTAAAAAAATATAGATAAATTGATATTCTTCATTACGATTGCTTTTTTGATTGTTGTTTTCTTAATTTTTCCTTTGTGGATGCTTCAGAGCTGAAAAATCTTTGACTTTTAAAAACGAAAACGCCGTCCCATACATTTTAACCATGTACTTGTTCCACTATTTAATTAATATAAAAGCATCCTAAATCTTTTTTAAATAATAATAATCAAATCCTGATTTTTGATCAAACTTTAGAGACCTAAGCAAAAACTTGAACTGAGTAGGCAAGTATACAGCAACATTCCAACGTACAGGTGGGCCGCTCCCTGGGCGCGTCTATCCTGGACCTGACGGGGCAGCACCCCAACTCGCGCATCCCCTGCTCGGAGCACCGCAACCTGTCGGCCGTGCGCGAGTGGCTCCGGGCTCACACGCGCACCTTGCGCCCACAGGTATGTAGCCAACTGCTTTCGGGAAAACAACTTTGATACTCACATATAAACATGAATTTTCACTGCCATTAGAAACGTTTTTTTATGACTTTTAAACAAGTGCAGGATTAATATTGGGCATGACATAATTTACATAAAATACACACAAACATTGGAAATGATAATGACATTATTTTCTTTCTTTTTTTTTTTAAAAACGTACACTAGGAATTTCTCCTGTATTGTGGGTGCGTTCACAAACATTTAAACTCACATACACAAATACCCAGACCCGGAACAACTATATGTAGGTCATACAAATATTTGTTCCGTGCGGGGATCGAACCCGCGACACGCATCGCCGCAGTCCGTTGCCTGAGCCACTGAGCCAACCGTGTCGTCATTTGTTTGTGATTTTGAAATTGGAGCGTTTTGGAACTAATTTACTTTTGCCACGCAAATGCGTTTGATTCTAATGTTTGCTGACGCAAATTATTTATTCTGAAGATTTGTACTATAGTCGGCGCCAAATAACCCTGGACTAAAGGTAGATCAGACTTGTACCAAAAATATTGACAAAAATTCGTTTTGCGATGGTTTGTCAATCAAAACTGTCGCTAAAATACTGCTCCGGTTGAGTTTCATAATACCAAACACATATCCACAAGGAAATAAGTATGAAATACGTAAATTTAAAAATGATTATGGTACTTTTTTGTATTTAAAAAATGCATATTAAAACAATGAGATATGTAATTGCTATTGTTTATGTATTTCGAAAATAATTTTCGTGTTGTGTTTTTTGTTTTTCGAGATTACTTATGTTTTCAACTTATATTCCAGCAAAGAAAAATGCTATAATTGAGTTTATTTATTTCGCTTTAACTTATATTCATATTCAAGTATGCAATTAATTAATGTAAACGAATTTTAAAATTATTACCAAAAAATTAAATCTTTTGGGTTATGCCCCCATACTCTGCGCTGAGTGTGACAGGTGTCAGGGGTACGCTACCTTTGAACACTTATGTACCTATCGCGTCCTTCGTCTCGATTGTCATTCGAAATTAGTTATTTTTTTTGTATTTGACGGCACGATTGGCGCAGTGGCTAAGCGGTTAGACTGCTGCGCTGCGTATCGCGGGTTCGATCCCCGCATGCAAAAAATATTTGTATGGCCTACAGATAGTTGTTCCGTGCGGGGTGTTTGTGTATGTGAGTTTAAAAGTTTGTAAATGCAGCCACGATACAGGAGAAATTCCTAGAGAGTGGTCCAAAAAAAATGTTGAACGACTGAAATACGACTGAATATGGTTTTGGCCAAAAGGTTTGCAACTCATGCGGTGTACGTGTCAAAGACGCCCCTTACCGCGACACATCTGTTTTCTTCGTGTTAGCGATACTTCCTTTACATGTTTTCGTAACGTTTTGAAATATTGGAGTACATTGGTAGACGGGTGTCAACGACCTTTAGTCCATGGTTATTCTGACTATAGTCATTCTGAAATCAATTTACATAACACTAGCTTTTGAAAAAAATATTTTTCATTTTCCGTTTGAATTTTATTAGTGGTTCTGTCAACGGACTTGCAGTTGTTTTATTTGTTCGACTTGCAACGATCCATCAGAAACCTAACTTACACAATATTCACACACTATCTATCTACTCTGCACGCTTCTGTATTTTACACACTTTTTTCTGTTGGTAACACACGTCTTTAATTTTCAGTGTTAAACTACTAAATACAACACGCGTTTTATACTAGTTGTGGTAAGAATATAAATGTGGGAGTGGAAGTGTGCCGTTCGATCTGATCATTTAACATTCACTGAAATGTATATTTAATACTAAATTTACGGAGTGGAATTTTGTAGAATTATTTGTTATCATCAAACAATAATTGTAAATCATAATTGCCACGTAATCTATAAAGGCTTGTGTTTGTTTCTAGCTGGCGATGTATCGTCTGCGGCCCAAGACGTCGTCCCCGACCCGCACTCAGCCGTACAACCGCAGCGCCAAGACGATCCGCGTCACCGAGGAGCGCAAGGAGAACACGTACGTGGGCGCCAAGGCCGCGACCGAACGCAAGCGCAGCCCGCCCGTACTCGCGCCGCGCTCCGGACACGACATCATCAACCTCAACATGAAGTTCAACAAGAAGAACGAGCCCGTCAAGACCGCGTCCCGCACCAGGTACCTCAGCGAGAACGAACCCAAACCCAAAACGTTAGCGGCCAAGCGGAGGAACATTCTAGCGATACGCAAACCGAACTCGAGCAAGACGCAGGTGGCGGGCGGCGTCGTGAAGGCGAAGGTGAGCCGTCGCTCCGCAGACGACGCCGAGTCGTCGCGCGCCTCCGTCGTGTCCGCCAAGCTCAGCAAGCGGAGCTTCGCGCGCACCGTCCGCCCGCGCGGCCGCGCGCTGGCGGCCTCCTCGTCCGACGAGTTGCTGGGCAAGGCGTGGGAGGACGTGGCGGGCGGCACGGTGCTGGGCGCGGCGCACGAGCTGGCCACGGGCAAGCGCCGCGCGTTCGTGCCGCACAAGCCGCCGCACCTCAAGAAGATCCGCCTCAAGACTGCCCTGTAGCGCGCCGCCCGCCCCGCACCAGCCGCCCGCCCGCCCAGCGCCTCCACCAGCCGAGACTGACGCGTGTCCACCCTGAGTACACTCTGACTTTGGATGAAAATGTGCGAGCGTTTGCCATGAAGAGTGAAACACTTCTGTATTCAAACTCTTATCGAAAACACTACATTAAGTTTTCAGTATCGTGGCGGGCGGCCGACGCAACCGGTAAATACACTGCCATTCGCTAGTTGTTACCCGATCATCTCGAACGTTGGCAACACTGTGTGGGGCATCAGACGCCAGTAGCTAGTAGGTAACTTATGCCATTAAAATTGTGTGTGATGTTACTCTATACTCTCGACCTAGTTAGGATATTGTCTCGTTTTAATGTTAGAATAATATCGGTCTGAACTGCGACTTGCCACCTGGATGAGTTTAGACAGTTGTTATAACACTTATGTTTTATTTTATAATTTATTATTGTTAGAGATATTTTAATGGCATGAAATATAAACTTATGTGTGCTATAGCTGTAATTTAAATTTTCGTTGCTAATAATGATAACTTCTTGTAACTCGTGATTATGTTGACTGAAGGAACTAAATTTTTGTGTTCTATAGCATAATGTTTTATATGTCAATTTTTATTGTTTAAATTAGTTAAAATTTGGGAGATTGTATATTGTTTTAAGATCCTGACTTGTGGATTGGAATACCTATTTATCAAACATAGATTTTACAAAGAATATTGTTTGCGGTGATTTATAGAGAACATCCCCACTATAGATGAGTTAAATGCTCATTGAACAGCTTTCAAGATATGCTACCATACTATAATGTACTATTGATCTCATTTATGAAATTTAGCAAGAAGCTTATTTCAAAGAGTGCTCATATCTATTCAATCAAAAGATATTTCTGTGCCCGTGGCATGTTTCAGAAAAGCGTAAATAAAAATTGAAATAACAACAGAACTAAAGTGTTGGTGTGATATAAAACAGCTACTTGAATTTATAAAGTTTTTTTTTAGAATAATATTTATGTAGGTACTAATAACACGTTAAACATTATGAGGGTCGGAATAGCCCCCCGCGGGCCGGTCCGTAACGACTTGTGCAATAATTTTATATGAAATATCTATCTGGAGTTTTTAAACAAACGTGACACTACAAAATTTATAAGTTCTTATGTGTATAAAGTGTTTACGGTAGAAATGCGTAGTGTGTACATTTTAAAACAGTAACTATTTATTTATCTGAAATATTAATATATGGTTAAATAACATAAAATGTTCTCACAATCGTTTTTTTTTTTTGTTACCTTTACCTTACCCTGTAAGTGTTTAGTTTTAGACATGTTTCTGTTTAAGAGGAGGCTCCCTAAATTTATGTTAATTTGAATTAATATTCTGAAACAGTCGTACATACAATCAAAAACTTTAGTATATGATTTATTGGATCTTTTTCTTTCCATGTACAAGACAGTTACGTAATTGTAGCATATTCACTCGATTCATTTTTTATTCGAAAATCATGTCTTTTTTAACGATTATTACATTTTTCCTCAAGATTGCTCCGCCTTTATGTCTGAAATAAATGTTCACTGTAAGAAAATATAGTTTACTATCCAGCCACAAGATATTTTTTCTCCAGATCAATTACTTCTTTAGTTATAAACGAAATAAGAATTGAGACTTACGACATTTAGTTTCGTGCTCGAACGCGATCAAAGAGCGCACGCAGTATTCGACTTTATTACTGATGTGCTAGCGTCTAGCACATCGCGCGGAGTGGCGGGGTGCATGGGGCGGAGCTTGCGTGGAAATTATTTTAGAGTGCCTGGTCTTAACCCAAGGGCAGGAAAAAATATAGATAAGTGTCAAACCATAATTTTCTTTATTTTCGTAACTATAAAGACCAGCGCAGACCGGGTGCGGCACGGGCAAATTTGAAGATTTTTATCAATTGTTACAACAGCCTGCTCACAGCGTGCCACCCTAGCCAGCCAATCACAGCTAACCATAGGCAAGCCACTCTAGCAAACCATAGCTAAGCCACTCTAGCAAACCATAGCCAAGCCACTCTAGCCAGCCAATGACAGGCAACCATAGCCAAGCCACTCTAGCAACTACTAGCGAGCCAATCAAAGTCAAGCAGCGGAGGCACCGCCATAACTACCTGATGCTTCCGGTGGGGAAAAGTCTATATAATGCCCTGTAAGCTCAGTTTCGCGGTGTGGCCGCGCTCGATTGTGAATTTTGTAAGTGGAAACTCTGCCCGAATAAAATAATAAATCAGTTCCTGTTTGTATTTTACCGTTGGTACACAATGTAACGTTTTTCTGTACCTACCTCCCCTCCCCTTAGTAAAACGTTACGTAACCTCCGGCAACCATTTTTACCTAAAATGTTACGCAACGCGTAGTGCGTAGTTCAATCTTCAATACAAGACCCCCTCCCCCCAAATTCGTGATGTAGTAGGTACTTCAACGCCCCCTTATAATCGTACGATTCCAATGTTCAATATGCCGCGAATGGCAATCCCATTTGATGATGCCATGGGCCGGGCTCGATATCTAAACATTGTAATTTGTATTTTGGTACTTACCATCTACGTATGAATTGCCTTGTTGCGACATTCCTTTTATTGTTGCTTCATATAGTAACTGAATTGTAATTTTATTTGACACGCCTGTCTGTCAGTCTCATTTCCAAATTTCCAAGCTATTTGCTATTTTTGGCAACGCATCGGTATTACAGAAGTTTGAAACTGGCGACTGTTGCAGAAAAATGGAAAGGAAACCGTCTGTCGGTATGGACATGTAATGAGGAGGATGAAACGCACGTGACTAAAAAAGTGATGGCACGATGGAGGAAGGCCAAAGGAAAGATGGATGGATTGTGTGAGGAATTATAGAGTAAGCGATGCCATGACGAACTAACAGGGGAGAATGGAAGAAAAAAACGTTTTGCGCCGACCCCAAATAGCATTGGACAAGTGCAGGAAGATGATGCATCGGTATTACAGAAAAGAACATGTGGCGACTATCGCAAAACATGCGATCTAATTGGCAAATCCTGCATCGCGCTACCAAAGTTATCCACGACATTACTATATTAAAATCCCGACTTACATATTATTATGTCGAGCAGTTAGCCCACCAGACAACACCCGTCTGGTCGGAAGATCCTCCCTATTCTATGGGGTATGAGGGACTTAAGCCTGTTCCTCATACCCCCCCCAAAAACACATCATGACAGGTACAATGCGCGGAAGGTTATTCAAATATGTTTATTTGTGACACAAGTACAAGAACGCTCCAATTTACAGTAATAACATGGCCTTGCTTTTTATAGATTTCCCGTACAATGAGATCCGCATAAACTAGTTTGGATAGGTAGTTTGATTGTTCGTCGTGCGTACGCCTAGCCTAGCACAAAAGCTTTTTAGGCTTGTTTAGAAGCACCGCCACTCGTACGTACCTAGTAGGTTGTACTTCTAGGATTACGAAATTCCCGACACAACTAGAATCAACTATTCTGTAAGCTTATTAGTATTAGGCAATATTTATAGATATATACCTAACTATTGTATATCAAAAGTATGTGGGCCTAGTTTTGGGTCTTAAAATGTTATTAGGTTTTACCATCAGGAATGTCTCAATAGCAACCGCGGACTGGGATGGTGCCTGGTTGTGTTGGCAATAGGCTCGCCCCCCCATTACTGCTAAAATGTGTGGGTGTAATTGTAAGTACCTACATGTCTGCCTAACCCTTCAGGTATACTATAGGCGTGATGTTAAGTAATTAGAAAAGGAAGCACTTGCTGGTAAACTAACTTTTTGGGTACTAACAGAAACCCTGGCTAGTACATTTCCAATTGTTTTAAATTGGAAATCTCCACTTGAAGACCAAGCAAGAACATATTCAATGAATGAGATGTAATGTTTACTGACTTTATTTGTTCCTGTTGGAAGTGCTGCTTCTTGTTATTTATGGATAAGGTTGTGGGTTTCAGCAATCAGTGATGTTTTGTTTAGCAATTGCAGTATTGGTAATAGTGAGCATGTAATGTGCATTTTTACATAGTTTCTTTACAAAAGAAATCTACAGCGGTGCTTCACAATCTTACACAAAAACAAAACCAGAATAAAACACAAAAATACCGCAAACTTATTTATTTAAAGTCCACAGTATGCTTAAACTAACAGATTACAACCTGCGACCTCTTCGGCCACCCTTCCTGCGAGTAGAGTCTGAGGGCACGGGGGTAACATCCTCAATGCGGCCAATCTTCATGCTGGAACGAGCAAGGGCACGGAGTGCAGACTGAGCACCGGGTCCAGGAGTCTTGCTCTTGTTGCCCCCAGTAGCACGCAGCTTAATGTGCAGGGCAGTGATGCCGAGAGTCTTGCACTTCTCAGCAACATCCTGGAAAATGCATTAGAAAAGAAATTAGTGACATCTAAACCTTTTCGTTCCAGAAAGTCAATGAATCAAGAAACTAATAGAATAAAGTGGGACTTTATCATCAAGTTGAATAAAAGAAAAAACACAAAGGTGTTGGTATTGTTTTGAAAAAAAATATATTATCTGAAGTGTTTTTTTATACCACTGTCAATTGGAGATATTGAGGAAAATTCCTGTAGAATTGTCCTCAATTTCATAATAGTGTTGTTCTATAATTTCTTTATTATAATAAAATTGTGATACATAACAAAATAATTTAAGAAACTGATAAAGCAAATCTAAAGTTTGTTGAACTGACTAAAGCTTGTAGTATTGCCTTTAGAAAAAGCTAGATAGTTTGACTGATTTTCATCAGCCAAAATACTCACCTAACCTCAAAATGTATGATCTTAACTAAAATGCTGTTAACATCAAGTAAGGATAGTAAACAAACCTGAGCGGCCAACATAGCGGCGTAGGGCGAGGCCTCGTCACGATCAGCCTTCACCTTCATGCCGCCGGTGACACGGGCGATGGTTTCCCGGCCAGACAAGTCAGTAACGTGTACGAATGTGTCGTTGAAAGAGGCAAAAATGTGAGCTACGCCGAACACTGTCTCGCCCACCAAGTGCTGCGGTCCCAGGGTAACCTGGACCTCCTCTTTCGCTACTTTGTTTTTCCTTGGTGCCATGGCTCAGCCTGAAAATAACAACACTGTCTTCAGAACCACTTTTGTAACCTTACAAAATCTGAGTAATCCTCACACTGTTTACCGCGTACGGAGAACTAGATTTAATATGAGTGATTTAACTATTCATAACGAGGATTATTTCTCTATAAATCGTTAAAAATAAAGATTTTTTAAATAAAACTTGAAGATACCTTAGCTTTGAAAGCTGTCAAAAACTAGAAAGAAATCCGGATGTGAATGTTGCCAGGTTTTCGGGATGAAAACTGCACTATTCACATCACATGGTTAGACTCTGCGAAAATTATAATAAAATCACTATTACACCAAAAAACGTTATGAATAAAAATGTAAAAAAGATTGCACATTTTCTTTAGTTTTAGAAGAAAATGGTATAATAGTTTATAATTCTTTTACAAAATTACCACATTCACTTTATAGTTTGAATTCGGCAACACACATATGGATGTGTTCAAAATAATTTAATAAAAAAAATAACCAAAATAATGTTAAGTAATTAAAACCTAGTCTACTTACACTTAAAAACAGTTACTAAAAAAAGTCTTCTTTTCAATAGTTTAGAACTCGTGAGGAAAATTTTTTTTTCAGTAAGCAGTTCAGGTTTCAATAATTATTGTTTAGTCAGCGAAATATTTCGATAGTGCTCATTAAAAGTTACGAAACAAAATTTAAAATCATGATATTTATAAAAACACGTATTTTTATTGAATAGAAATCTAACAAAAGAGTTTGTAAATTGATCACACCCCTAAGCAATGTGACAACATCCGGAAATAGCGTACGTCATTGCCAACAGATTCATATTTCATCGCATATTCGTTGCCGAGAAAAATCGTCGGTTTTAGCGACGTAACATATTGCAAATAAGTGTGAAATATTGTGATAAACTTCCCTTTAGCATTAGTTAAACTAGTTCAATTTTAAAAAGTGAGTATTCGTTTTGCGTTTTTGTGTAATTCAAGTCCGAAGTTTCAAGTACGGGAATGACGTTCTGTCATTTATGTTACTCAATTCAATATTGTATTCCTACTACGTTTTCGATGTAATAACGAGTTTGACGGCATGTGTGATGTGCGGTGGCATTTCTCAGTGATATTCCACTGCTGGCTACTACGACGTAATTGATAACATAAAGTTTTGCAAGTCATTACTCATCCCAGACGCTGATACGTTCTTCTTTGTGATGAAGGCGGAGATGTCCTGAAATAATATCATTTCCTACGTTCCAGATTCAAAATGTTTATCTTGGATTGGTTCACTGGCGTTCTTGGGTTCCTTGGTGAGTACCATTCCTATTAGACTTTTGTAGTGTCTTGAAAAAGTCAAAATCCAGGATTCCAACAAGCTGATCGAAATATTAAGACTTTCTGAAACTGCAGACTGGTAAACAAACTAATAAAACAATAAAAAAAACATTAGAAAACAGTGCTAGCAATAAAACTTTCCTATTGTTTGTGCTACAGTTTATTGTTATTGAAAAACGTAAATAGAATTTCTTCAGTCAAAGGTCTATAAAAAGAGATAATTACCAGCTTGATAACCTAGGAATCAACATTTTAAATACCAGAGGTGCATCACTTTGCTCAAAAATAAACAAACAAGGTTTTAATTACTATCTACATTGTATATTATGTCAACATTTTTTTCTATTTATACTTTTCATTACTATAATTCAATTACAGCTAACCTCAGAGAAACTGTAACAATTGTAAATAATTCATTGACGATTGAAGAAACAACAAAGCCACCAATACTAAGTGATGAAAGCTTGAAGGTCACCAGCAATGAGCTTGACACGCTGACCTACAAACAATCCTTAGCCTTATTAAGCCAACATATTGTTTCCTGAACCAAAATACATGGCATCTTTTTTTATGAAGCAACAATAAATTGTTCTATTATGTAATAATAAATTACAGTACCTTCCTTTAAAACAATGATGCTAAATAATTCAATATTGCATTTACATAACGGAGAAAGAATGTAATTAAATAATAAGTATGAAGTAACTAATGAGGTTGGTTGTCCAACAGGTTTATGGAAGAAATCAGGCAAGCTACTGTTCCTAGGATTGGACAATGCTGGCAAGACCACACTACTGCATATGCTGAAGGATGACAGATTGGCACAGCATGTACCCACATTGCATCCCAGTAAGTATGATAAAGCCCGCTACTGTACTTACCACAGATAAATCATCTCTGTTGTGTACAGATAAGCTTCTACATATTATTATAATAAATATGCTGACAAGCCATGACTAAAACAAACTAAACTTCTTGAACCATAACTATAAATAAAACTTCACAAAACATTTTGTTTCTGTTTGTTTATTAATGAAATAACAGTGAAACCTATAATAGTTCTTAATAGCTTTCTATATATCTGTCAGCAGCTTTTAATATGCTCATTTCATTCCGTCAATAGCTAACCAACAGCAGCAACTTTCCACTGTCCCAAAAATGTACCTTCTTCTTCTTCAAATGATTTGTTTTGTTTTTTTGTATGCAATCCAGTAATCTGAGTATTCCAATCTCTTGGTCTTTAATAGTGCTGGATCAGTGAAACTCAACTGTAACATTATTATGCAATAGGGAGCAGCGGTGGCCCAGTGGCCCGACTTACGAACAGTAAGTTGTGGGTTCGAACCAAGGCAGGCACATTACTTTGTGTCATTTATTTTATCATCGCTGCTCTTAAAATGGTGAAGGAAAACATTGTGAGGAAACCGGCATGTCTCAGAACCTAAAAATTCGAAGACATGTGACATCTGCCAATCCACACCGGGCCCGTGGTAGATTATAGCCCATTCCGTCTCAAAAAAGAGAGAAGGCCTATGTCCCAGCTGTGGGAACATTAATAGGCTTTTCAGACAAATGTTAACTTACTTACGGTTAGCTTGCTTCATCCCACTGCTGGGCCAAGGCTACTCTCCAGGACTTCCG
This sequence comes from Diarsia rubi, assembly GCA_932274075.1. Classification (NCBI taxonomy): domain Eukaryota; kingdom Metazoa; phylum Arthropoda; class Insecta; order Lepidoptera; family Noctuidae; genus Diarsia; species Diarsia rubi. The sequence continues at coordinate 17,033,937 of OW026417.1, read as the reverse complement.
GTTCTTACGATCTAGCTAGAGCTATTGAATGTTGGTAGCGCATACTATTCATCATTTCACCCTTGTCTCTTGTATGGTTATTGCATACTGTTAGGATAGTATTATAAGCCTAATGTAGTTTAAAATTTTATCATTTACGTCTGTGACAATTCAAGTTTTACTGCTGTAGTCAGATATTTAACGATTACTCAAGCCCTCACTTTGTAAAGATTTGACATACTTTTGTATGACAAAACTGTCAAAACCTTTATTAAGTGATGGCCTAAGTAATCATTAAAGCTCTCTGAGTGCAGTAGTTACTCTACTATAATAGTCAATACATAAGTAGCATTTTAAAATGCGGAAGGTAAATTGCAAAATAAAACTGGCTATCAGACCTTGTGCATTAATTCATTCTAATTTTGTCATTGAAGATCATTCCATCTTCATCTTATTTGAATTAGTATTATTATAAAAAAATTTACTTCCAAATAGTATTTCATTAGTGACTCATATAAAAAAATAGTTTGTTTTCAACTTTTCAAATCTTTTATTTGCCACAATGAGTAAAACACTACACTTATATGAGTAAAACATATTGTATATGCAATGCTCATAAAAGTTGCATTTACAGTATTATGTCCATGAATGTACAAGATGTCTCACAAAAATACTATTTACATAGCTTAAATAACAGTGTATTTACTTAATGCCAAACTCGTTATAATCTGCCAGAAAAAAGGTCTTCACTTTAATAATGACGGTGCTCTCAAGGTCACTAAGCTGTCTAATTTCCTGTTTGAATCAATTATTTTTATAAATATTAAAGGTAGCAATGTCATGCTGAATGGCATAATTATTACGACAGTAAAAGATATTACGTAAACAGAAACTGTATATTACATACACTGACCTTATTGGCTAGGTTCTTCGAAAGGACAAGTGCGTAGTACTCGCTACCGGCGTGCGTGTATGACCAGATGTATGAATGTGGACGAGGCAAAGTATTTAAGGATGGTAACAGGTCACGGTTTGTGGTTTCTACCTTCCCCCATGAGAAAAGGGCGTGAGTGTATGTATGTACGTATGTATATTTTATCCATTTCCTGGTTATGTCATAATATGCATCCTACTTGATAAACTAAAATACATATTTATCGTTTAAGTGTTTGCTATCATATCATGGAAACAAATTAGTACTTCAATTACTTATTTGTGTTAAATATTAATTTATTCAAAGAGTATAAGATCCAAGCAAATGGTTTCTGTAGAGTAAGTATAGGCCACATAAAATATTTCTGTTGCATGCCAATAAAAAATGTAGATCAAAATTATATCAGGCATCGAAGTTCACAATTTCATTCACTTCTTTGACGAAAAGACGAAGTAAACTACTTCATCTGACGTAATGTAATTTAAGGGTTTTTACTTCTGACGCAGTTTGATAATAATTGATCTCATTATGAAAACAGCGTAGTAACTTTTTCTTATAATTCATAAATAAACTGTTGGCATTGTTATTAACTTTTTCAGTAGTTATTCTGTCGATCTGTATTGGACTAATGTCAAAGCAAGCATTAAGAATTCTTAACGAGTCCTATATTACTGCCGTTCAGACCTCATTTGGAGGCCTACTTTAGTTGCTGTACTTTACAGCCTGAAAATTACAAGACACTAGATATTTAAGTACAGAAACCTCATGACGCCTGCAGCTGCGTAGACGCGGTGTCCACAGCACTGTTTTGTCTGTTCTATAATAAAAGTCCTATAGACATAATTCCGGCCATGGCGACAAATCTCAAGAGGGAGTAGCCATCGACGCGGGAGATACTGTGGTTCAAAAGTGTGCGTATAATAGGCACAGGACCTTTGCCCAATTTTTTAGGATTCTGAAATATATAAATGTGTTTCAAATATAAGCTCCTTACTGACGTCCTTTTAATTCCACAGCGTCGGAAGAGCTGTCAATAGGCAGTATGCGCTTCACGACGTTCGATCTCGGCGGGCATCAACAGGCACGGCGGGTATGGCGTGACTACTTCCCAGCAGTAGATGCCATCGTGTTCTTGGTCGACGCCTGCGACCGCGCGCGCCTGCCCGAATCCAAGGCCGAGTTGGACTCCCTCCTCACAGATGAGACCCTGAGTAACTGCCCCGTGCTCATCCTCGGCAACAAGATCGACAAACCCGGCGCCGCCAGTGAAGATGAGCTCCGTCAGTTCTTCAACTTGTACCAACAGACTACTGGAAAGGTTTGTTACACATGTATTCTTCTTTGTTACAGTTATGCCCGGTTTCTGAGGTCCTTAATTAAAATCAAACGTAAGGTAGGGCATCGATCAGGCTAGGTAGATCCTGGATGGCAGGGTGGCTGTACAGTTTCGAGAATCTTGTTGTATGGCGATGATGCAATTGAAAAGGCCTGTCTGCAATAGAGGACTGCTGTAGGCTCTAATGATGATGTTGATAAAAATGCTTCATAAAAATGGCATTAGATATCCAAGGTGTACCTGGATTTACAAATACCTTTCATATTTTCAAAAGTTTTACAATAAAAGGGAATGCAGCAGTGGCCTGGGCGCAAGATCGTAAACCATGTGAAAGAACTACATAATTAAATGCTAAGTTATTCATTACTTCGCACTATCATCCTGTTTTCAATTAACATACAACCAACTGACCCAATTTACAATATTCTTATCACTGGAGTATTTTTATGCGACACACGCCAAATTGGCACTAGTACAGTTAAGTTTGTTTTAAACAGCAATATATTGTAGAACGGCGAAGGAAACCATCTTGCGGAAACCTACATGTCCTAGAACAGAAAATTCGAAGACTTGTGACATCTACCAAACCCCACGTGGTCCGCCCACTGACTCTCATCAAGAGGACCTATGCCCCAGAAAATTGTCTGATTATCCTATACTTATAAACATAATATATTGCAATGTTACGGTCGGTGTTTATCTAAATCTTGTCATAAGGAAATCAATCTTAATGCTGCAAAATTATTATTTTAACATGAAAAGATAATACATGTCCGTATCAGTCAGTTTTCTCATGTAATGCAATGATACAAAATCTCCTACCATTACACAGAACTACCGTAGACCTTGTCCCCACATTATCTACTAAATATTTAGTTATTAGTAACTTTATCGCATCGTAAACGTATAAACGTGCTCGTTTTTTATTTATCAGACTTTAAAGAAGTTATGTTTACTTGCGATTATTTGAATTTTTTTTTTTTAAATGAAATGGTTCCTTTTGTTTTAAATTGTGTGCCTAATGTTATTGAGAACTGAAATGTATAATGCAATATAATTATGAGTATAGAATAAATAGTTCATCAGAATCGTGGATAATTGTAAAATAAATAATTGTGTTGAAAAGGCTTAAATTCAGGATAATAAAAAATCAATGCATTTTAACCGTTCACTAAAATGATAACAATCACACAGTAACAGACTTGTTCGTAAAACAAGTCATTGTGATCTCGCATTTATAACTAGAGCTTACTTTTAATGATATTAGCATGTTTGCAATATCTACCAGATGCACATTTAGTTGGTATGCAGTCTTGTCAACATTTATTTATTTATATGATTTTTTATAAACTCGACATAATGCAGCATATGTATAGACGCGATAGACACTGATAAAGGTATATCGCGTTTAACTCGTACTTCCACCTAAACAAGCTCCTTAGGTAATATTATGGCTTCAAGTATGATCTTCAAAGTAAACAACCCATTATCTTGCATGCCTCATAAGATAACTATTAATAGTAACTTAGAAAAGTCTTTAGTCTTTAGATAGGGAAGTAGGAAATAGACACGACAGAGGTATTATTATTCAGATACTATTTTGGCTAATTCAAAATACACACGAGGATCAGTAATGTTGTTGGTTAGTAACATGATAATAATGTATTACAGGGTAAGGTATCCAGATCAGAGCTGCCCGGCCGGCCCCTGGAGCTGTTCATGTGCTCGGTGCTGAAGCGCCAGGGCTACGGCGAGGGCTTCCGTTGGCTGGCGCAGTACATCGACTGAGCGCGCCCGCTCGCTCGCCGCGAGGCTTGCTTCCACTCGCGTATGCTTCTCATATAAATGTCAAAACGTAGCCGCCCAAAACAATAATATACACTGTGCCTATCATTTAAAACTTAAATTAACACGTATTTTTAAACAAATTAATGATGAACTGGACTTCTTCTGTACATATTTGGACGTCTGATGCTTTTCTTTACATTGCACTATCGACCAAACTTTGGTCTCTGAACTGCCAGTAACGAATAAGTTGCGGCAATTTCGTTTCATATTCATGAGGCGATTGTATAGCTAGAGAGCAATAAGCGGCTACGTTTCTCAGATGTATATATGCTCGAAACGCGCCCGTTTGTAAGCAGCCTAACTATCGCTCACTAGTAATGCTTTATATGTTTGTAACATCTCGATATCGAGACTAAAGATATACGAAACAAATCCATTTGTTGTTTTAGGGATCAACTTTCAATAAAATAATACTTATTACGCTGCCTCTTTTTCCTAGGTTAATTAAGTAACTAATTCGGCAGTGCCCTCAGTTGAGATCAATCCTCTGTATGTCATACGATGAGGTTTTAAATGCCGCTTCCATAAAGGAAGCAAATATTGAAGTACTTAGTTACGGGCAATACTAGTGTTAAAGTACAAAATGTAAGTGCGGGCGAGTCGGTGGCGCGATGGCGCCGGCATTACTAGTCAGCGATGTGTGTGTGACGCGGTCCTACGATATCTCAGCTACGAATAGCTGCTAGCTGTATTGTTCAGTGATTTTTGTTTTTGGCTGTAAACTACTGAAACAACAATTATAATTTAACGTAAGTCTAACGATTGCGTCAGGGGTTTCTTCAAAGTTCTTTAGGTTTGTGAAACCATATAAATTTGTGTCTATATAAATAAGGTAATGGTGCAAAGCATGGTAATTTTGGTATTCTGTATGATTTCATCGCCAAATATCTTAATTTCTTTAGACAGAGCCGCACTAATCTGTACAAGCGACTTTGTCGTCCCTTATGTCCTCTGATCTAGTTATATATTATAGCGATACAGTCTCCGTCTCATGTTCGAGTCGAGTGTAAAATACAATTTTAATTCAAATTATAATATTTATTTTCTTATTCTCATTCCAACTTGAGTGATATCTTTGACTCGATTATGTATTTATCAAGTAAAGCTCAGTGTGTTGTATGTGTTAAAAGTGACGAATGCTATATTTTTGTAAATTATTTCAATCATTTGAATTTTCGGAATGTTTAACTTTAAATAGACAATTATAAAGAAACGGCTAGTCTACGTTAGTGGTAGCTGAGACATGAAATGAATTTTAATACTTACTCAGTTAAGGTTTATATTATACAAATATCTTCCATTAAGGCTAATTGACGGCGCAGTAAAATGGAATCCATAGCAGTATTTGATAATTTCAGTTTGTTTTCAAGCACAATCAATTTGATCATAATTTAACAAGACATTTTGTGTTGATGTGTTTAGTGAATTGACGTGAAGCTCGAGACACGCTTGCCGCCTGTCGTCCCGCTAGACGAGCCGTTTCCACTCATAACCTGGTTGCGATCAACGTGTGCTGGATCTCCAGCTTTACTTAGACAATGTTCTTTGGTATATCATTTGCAGTTTAAGTAAAAAAAAAGTTTGTAATAAAATTTATATGAAATAATGGATGTTTTTTTTTTGTGCACAAAAAGTCCCTTTCGGTCATTCAGTCAAAAAAACTATATATTATTATGGCAATAAGACCATAAGCCACTTTTGAAAGTCGAACACGAAAATAATAAATTGATACTAGGTATATAGTCTAGTTGCCTATTCGTAAAGATAGTTTCGTATGGAGAAGAATAGACAAAACTCCATCGTTAGGTACTATTTTAAGCCGCTAGTCTAGACTGCTGTCGTCGCTCAAAGTGCTGGTGGAACTAGGCAGGACATGTCTATAGCATGCCAAACCTTTGAGTTTTTAAATGTTTTGGATAGCAGTGTATTGTTTCGAACGCGATCATAATTTTACACTTAATTTATACTGAACTCCATAGCACATTGGCAAACCTTGAGTTTTGACTTTTAGATGTTAGTCAAAGACAAACTTTTTCCACAGTTGGTCAAGATGGGGAGGGGAGATTACACATACAAAGTCATTTGAGTCACAAAAATGTATGTTTCTTAATGCGGCCGTAGATGAAATACATTTTTATTTGAAAAATCATAGAAAAATACACACATCAAAAGTGTCTAGGGATCAACATATATTTTTGCAATAACTTTTCTCCTGATTGATATTAATTAAAATTTTCTTTAAGGATTCATCAAATAAAGTGTTTTCGTTTGTCACAGTAACGATAAACCAAGTCACCTTTGCATTAATAAAGAAATTTGCCATTTTCCTAATAAAGAGATTTTTGACATTTGAACCACTAACATTAAAGTTCGAAAAAAAACTGAAATAACAGTTTTCTTTAAAATTTTATTGGGTAACTTAAACAATTAATAATCCGTGTTTCTACCGCGAACACTAACAACACAAGAACATCGGTTTGGCATACTCAAAATGAGTTCATCCAAATCACGCTGTGGAATGGCCGCCCATGTTCGTTGCAACAACAAAAAAAGGTCTTCTTGCGACTGGATACCCTCCATATTCGGCAGAGCTCTTCTCTGTAGCATATCCCATGCATGCTCAATCGGGTTCAAGTCTGGCGACTGAGCAGGCCAGGGCAGGACATTGATGTTAGCTGCGGCGAGAGTCTGTCTTACAACTCTTGCGGTGTGCGGTCGTGCATTACCATGCATTAACTGAAATAAGGGACCGATTTGCACTTGTAGAGGAACGATGACGTCTGATACAATCGTCTCAGCATAAATTTGAGCGTTGAGGTTGCCTCTGATCCAAATCAACTCAGTTCTTCCGCCGATCCAAATACCCGCCCATACCATGATGGTTCCACCACTATAAGGATGGACTTCCTGGCAGGATTTTAATCGCTGTTGGCGTCCAGGGGTTCTCCAGTGTCGTATACGTCTTGTATCCGGTCTCATACCAAAACGAGACTCATCAGAAAAGCACACGAAACGCCATTGTTCTTCTGCCCAATTTCTGTGTTCAAGAGCCCATTGATATCGAATCCTACGATTGTGCATTGCTATAGGTGGTACCCGTAGCGGTCTTCGGGAATGAAGGTTCACTTCATGCAAGCGGTTTCTGACTGTTTGGTCGCTAATTAAGTTCCCTGAAGAGTGATGAAGCCTCACGGCTAACATCATGGCGGTTATTGTTGGAGCTCTTCGAGTTAAGATTTGAATGTATCGGTCTTGTCTCCGTGTGGTGCAGCGATACCGTCCTCCATGGCGCTCAGCCACGGTACCAGTGCTTCGGTAACGTGTCCAAAGTCGACTGATAACACTCTGACTTGTATTCAGAGCTAAAGCCACAGTACGTTGCCGGGAACCAGCTTCTATCATTCCCACGGCTCTGAGCATTTCTTCCCTGCTTAAATGACGTCGCCGCTCCATAATAACGTTGGTTTTAATCAGTAGTAGGGAAACAGTAGCACTAATAATGTCTTCAATGCGTTGTATGTTTTTATAGGGAAAATATTGACAGCTGATTTTCATCTTTTACTCGAATTTGATTCACAGTTCCTGATTCAAATTATGAAATGCACCAAAAAGGATCCATATAAATTTATAAAATCATAAATTTATTACAAAGCCACATCTCAATCTCAAGAAATCCGCATAAAAATGCTTGATCCCTAGACACTTTTGATGTGTGTAATTAAACTCGTTTTATATTGAAGTTATTTCTAGACAGTATATTTTTTGTCAACTATTTTTCTGCCATTCACCTTTGGTACTGTACATGTGTATTTCTGTGACCAAACACGGACGTATAACGTAAATTTATGAATTTTGTATATGGGGGTCACTTCTGAGGAGCTTAACCATATTTTAAGTTTTGCAAACTACCGTGTGACATATCAAATGAAAAAAAAAGGTCCATTGTGAGGATTGCAAATATATATTTTTTAATATAAACACAAAGATATTGAAGAAAATAGATGAAAATTAAACCCCCCCCCCTCTCTCTTAACCGAAAATACTGAGCCAAATATTTTGAAAAAAGTTCAGAATTTAGTTCAACACTTACATAAAGATTACAGGAAAACCTTTAGGAAGTCTATGGTGCTAAAATTTCATGGAAAATCTCTCAATATTATGCGTACCAACTTACATTTATAAGTTGACAGAGTTGCTTTAATTCTCATATCTGTATAAATGGGGCCTAAGCGGGCTCCTTAAATTTTAAAGCAAGCTCCAATCTCTCACTTCTATTCTATTAGTATTATTAAGAGCAGATTCGGGGAAGGAGGTGGATCATGAGCGTCATAACCACCCTAGGCTAAGTCGAAGGTCAACAGTAATAATTTATCTGTCATCATTAATTTCAAAAAAATATATATACATTGCTTCTTAGTTTGTAAGTGTAATTCTGTTTCTATTTGAATGGGCCGAGAGAACCTATCCAAGTCTCAACTCTCTTAGGTCGCTCGAAATTTCTAACTCGCCTCCCGAAATCGGACAACTATAAAGAGATCAATCTATCCGAGGCGAAAGCTAAAATTTTCTTGCTTATAATACCTCCTAAATAAAAATGAACGAAAAGAAACCAATTTATCAGAAGACGTACGCAAACATTTTCGAGCTCGCTATTGCATTTTCTAATTTCTTGAGAGTTTTCCGCATTACTAGCTGCCTAAGTAATTATATAATTCCTGTTTGAAAAAAGAAAATATATAACAAACCTGATGTAGTCATAATATTTTCGAACACGCTCTGACATCCTGCATATTTTTCAATTTTTATTTGTGTGTTTCTATGTAAGTCGACAAAATAACTCCTTGCATGAATCACCACAAACAAAATTAAATCCAGAGCTCTTTTCGGGAACCTGAAGGTGTACCAAAAAAAAACGCCGACAGGTTTTGTCAGCGCTTCAAAAGTTGTCCCAAGTAGTGTTGAGCTCCTTGGTTGCCCTTTCCCTGCCCCCTGAACTGCTTTGTTTTAAATCAGGGTAACCCCTCCTAATATTTTTTTTAGCTATGGCGCCGTCTGCCCCCCCCCCCAAATCTTTCGTGGGTTTGCCCCTGCGGAGTGAGGGGGGGGGTGCAGCAAGGACACAAGGCTGGATGAGAGATTATTTAGGCGCAGGTTTAGTTTACTGGCACTAGCAAATTTCGAGGACGGCAATCTGTATTTGTGTTTCTTAAGTGGAGGATAGTAGCCAATTTGAAGTCTAAATGTAGACTGTCATAACGGACGGTAGTTTATTTAATGTGAACCCAGCGGGTACAATGGCACCCGACTCCCGGCGCCCATAGATAGATAGATAGATGCAACGGGCTAGTGTCCGCAACTCCACGCCTAAAGCGCGTATTTTGCGTACGGGTGGGAGACCCCGGCGCCCATGGAAGATTTGAATAAGGATGCCAATGCGGATTGCATTAGCATCCTTTTGACTAAATAAAAAAAAAACTGTTTTATACTAATTAAAATTTTAATTATAGGAAAATAATGCAATAAAAATACTAATGTATAGAATATTACTAAAGTACATAATTTTACAACTTTCAATATGTTCTCTCATGAAAATAATAATTTGAGTCAAAATATGGTGCAAAATGTATGGGAATGCTTTACATAAAATCGATAGAAATATTGAATGAGAAGTATATAACTGATTACAAAACATACTTATTCCATGATTACATTAAAACTGTTGATCACTGATTCGCTTCGCTTCTGTCATATTTACATTCTGTACTCAAGACTGTATTGCACATTTAACACTTAAAATTAGTTTGCATGAATTAACATGGGTAGACGGCAACCTGCGTTACAATAATTCCTTGCGCTAGCTACAAAATCCTATTTAATATTTTCTCTTTATGGTTAATGCGACAAGGTGGCCCACTTAATTTAAATTTTCTTACGTTTTTTGCAATTTCCCGGTCAGTGTCAAGTCGTATGTTAAATAAAATGGGATTCGCGGCAAACGTTTATTTACTGAGTAATAATGATTAAAATCACCAATACAACCGCCTCAGTTCATAAAGGTCTCAAGAATGCCGTTTTCATCAAATCGTCACTCAACTCAACGCGTTATTGCCGCGAATCCCATTTTATTTAACATACGACTTGACACTGACCGGGAAATTGTAAAAAACGTAAGAAAAAACGAATTTCGCGGGCTACCTTGTCGCATCAACCATAACCAGGTCTTACAAGCGTCTTGAACGCACTCCATTGATTACGCAACGCGTAGCGGTAACGCAACAAGCTAACCTAACAGGTTATAATGGCCACTACACAGTGAGAAGTTCACGCGAAATTATGTGAGGTAATATCACATTTGGGACTATGTATTAAATTTATTACATAAATAATTACACTAACTACTATGTGCACGTTGTTTTATTCACACCATTTAAATGAGACGGTGGAACTATGTATAAACCATTACTTTGAGTAAATATTCGTAAAATAATTTCATCACCAACTGTCATGTCTTCTCTCCAAAATATATATCAACCTATTCTTTCTAAATACTTTTCCAGCTGAATATGACTGTGTATGTTATAAACCATGTGAATAAAAGTACGCACGCGGACATCCACACATCCATCCATTCAGCCAACAGGTATACATGTATACATCACGTCCACCGTCGGAAGGCGCGCTGCGGTATCCGTAGATGTAACAACAACGGGTCAGGCACATCGTGGCGTCTCGTGCCGCTCCATTAGAAATTATTTTAAACTACCCTGTTCCAAGTAACGCGTGTCGCCTACACTGGGGCCCTACATAATTTCTAATAAAGAGGATATTTACATTGCTAAATAAATTGTGCTCTATGCATACTAAATGCAGACTCGTCTATTTGGTAACTTAACCTAACTATAAGTCACTGCTGAGATTTTTAGTATACATTCAGTATACGCTAATATTGATAACTGTGACGACTTAGGTGCAATAATTCTGAAATAATTTTTAATTTATAAAACTCATTTGAAACGGCGACACAAAACATCCATAAATTACACATAATAAAATTATACTTAGCCTACACTCTAGTCTCGTAAAACGTTCACGTCTAAAACATTTAAATTCAATAACAACTTCTATATCGATTTAATATTATTTACAAAAAAAAGTTTCCGATTGATTACCGCGGCAGTTAAATATAGTTATAAAATTCAAGATTACTGGTAAAACTCTGTTGATATTGTCTTATTTGATGATCACACGTCAGCTTTATCGGAGTGAAATCTTAAATAAGTCTAATATGATTCATTTACTTACATGTAGTACAATCACTTTGGTACATAAAATAGTTATCATAGCCTTTCCTACGCTAAAAGTCTAAACCGAGTGCGGTTGTATGTTAAATATTATGTTAGTATATCTACGTCTACACGTGAATATACAACTGTAGTGATGGTCCTGTGTCGGACACTGGTTTGTCCTGCTCTTCGTTCAGTCGTCAAGGGTCCAGTTCTCAGTGTGTCGTGTTCAGTTCATCCACTTGCGACAGTTGAGCGCGCCGCACATACACATTATTTTATGAGCGTCGTCCTCTATGTCGAATTTATAATCGTATGCCAGCTGTAAATAAAAACCACAAGATTAGTTTCCTATGTCCTAAAAGAAAAATAATGTCTAGTTAATATGTCTTTAATTTTCAGTTAGGAAAGACGTGTTGGTATTAATTTTTGATCGGAAAATACGGTAATAAATCGTACTAAATATTGGGTACTTCTAGTTCTGTATGTTATCTAATAATTTTCAAAAAAATCAAAGGAAGCCGCAATTAAAAAAATATATCCTTCTTCGTTCCGAATTTTGCCCCAACATTCCAACTACCTCTTATTATTTTAGTAAAGACGAAGTTGAAGACTAAGGAAGGATTTTGAAAATTCTTTCAAGTGGTATAAAAGGTGGTAGGATAGTTTACCTCTTCACCGCGCGCGATCCTTCGTTTGGCGAAGATGATAATCCGGATATGTCGGTCGACCTCCACGGTCTCGGCGACACAGTTGGGCTGACACGAGTGGTTGATGTACCGCGCCAGTCCGCCCGACAACGTCGCGTCCACCACGCGCCGCTCGTCCAGACGGAACATGTAGATGCCGCGGTTCTAGAATTTTTTTATTCTTTCATTTATGTACACATAGAGAGAACATAATGAAACATCGAATAAATAATAAAATGTACAGTACAAAATGCACAGCTTATTTCAAAAGAAATTCATTTCATAATTTTCATTCATTCATTTTTGTCATGTAGGTAATTTTTATATTGACGAGGCAGGATAGGTGTCCTATCTTGTCTTAAAATATACAATAAAAGTGACCTCTTCACTGCCACATAGATGGTAGATAAATTTTTTTATTAGCCCGTATAATTCCACTTCTGGGCAAAGGGCTCCCCCATTCCTTCGGGCAAGTCATTAAAGGCGACATTTTCTCGTTAAATGTTACATACTTTGAAATTAGAAGATTTGTAACTGAAATATCCAGCAATACAGTTATTGCTAGACTACAACAAATATGCCTTACCTTAGCCTCATACTGTTTCTCCCGTATTTCTGACAGTTCGGAGCGAATGATCTCTCCAATGTATTCTATAACCATGGTGTGCTTTTCCAAATCCTTGGCTGCGTATAGACCCAACCCCTGGATTTTAGACCTAGAAATAATTAAGATTGGTTAATATGGTATTTAAGTTAGTGATGCCTTAATCTTCACAGTTTTAAAAGATGCAATTTCAATCCTTTTAGCAAGAACTAAAGTTGATCATCAGGATGTGGGCATTGACATGCTTTGTTCACGCAGCTCTAAGTATTATAATACATAAAATAATATTGTACTACTGTTTTTTTATCATATAAAGTACATAAAAGTATATAGGCTTCCTCCGTTCAAGACACAAACATAACATAAGTTTCGAGTGTCCGAAAAACATAAGCGTAATCTACTGTCCAACACGATATTGTTGATCCACCAATCACCATCAAACTACGACCTAGTTTTCACATATCTATCTAAACTTCACAAGATCACACACACCCTGAAATATTTCGATAAAAGCAGTCTTGTTTTTATAGCAGGCTTCATCAAGGCGCGCATTTAAACCTAGTTGCACACAATAAGTTTCTTTCTACTTCTCATTCTTACCGTATATTTTTGAAATGGATTGGTTTAAATACTGTAATATTTGGTACTGCATTCGCTATGCCTCCTAGATACTAGCAAGCGATGACGTCATAGGTTGGGGTTCTGTCGTCTCTTTTCTTTTAATATGGCGGAGATGCCGGGTAGACTTTGAGTCCTGTTCTACGGGTTCCGCTTGTGGTGACTGCTCAACTTGCTGGCTGAGATTGATTATAATTGATTTACATTTTCTTACGGGCTAGTTATTCATGCAATTAATGTCTGCTTTGAAAATTATACTGCATGTTTGCCCTACTTTTTTTCTAGTTTGTTTGGTTATTGGGGAATACTTATCAAGGAAAGGTATTACATACAAGTTTAGTTTTTGTTTACCTTAAACATCTTAAAGGTTCATAGACAACTTTTACTAAACAGAAATAAATCAGCTGTCCCATTGCTCGTCAAAAAGAAGAGCAATTTTTTTCGCGATATTGGAAATTCATCCCAAAGTTAAAGTTATTTAGTATGACGAGTACCTTAAGTAGTTTATATGTGCACGAAAATTAAGATTGTACAAATCAGCAGGGCTATTGCGTATCTTTTAAATGACAGTGGCTAACCTATAGTGCCTTTCAATTACTGTCAAATGGTTCCATTTTGTACTAAACCATAACCAATTTGACAGTTAATAAATAGACAATATGATAGCCACTGTGATTTAAAAGATACGCAATAGCCCTGCAGGACGGTTTCGGATAGAAGGTAACTTTGCAGTATGGGATTAACAAAGAGTTACAAACCTGGCGAGGTAGACGTTGTTCCGCCACTCGCTCTTCATCTTCTTGTATTGCGAGCTCTTGGTGTGCACGAACTGCTTGGAGTAGGGGCACGCGGGGTGGTCGGCGGCGGGGGGCGGGGCGGGCGCGGCGGGGAGCAGGGACCTGGTGCCGCTACGTCGCCACGTGGCGCGAGCGCGGGCCTCGCTGCGCGCGCAGCCCGACGGGTTCACGGCCAGCCCGCCTTCCAGCAGAGCCGAGCGACCGAACTTGAAGCGGTAGTCTGTCAGCGTCTCTACGCCTGGGTGGGATAAATAAACATGTACTTATTGACAACTAAAGTGCAGACAGAATCGTTTAGCAACAACTCTGAAATGTATTCATTTTATAATTAGCCTCTAGTATTCACAAGTTTTCTCTCTGTGAGAGAACTTGGTTTAAACCAATGCAGGTTGATGGATGGTATATATCTTCGATTTTTTTATTCTAGAACAGCAATTTATTCACAATATTTACGTTCACTGTTTTATAAGCAGCGATGATGAAATAAAGTTCCTATCTAGGTTCAAAGCCGCTGTTCCAACTGAATTACACCTGCTCTCAATCGAGCATGTATTTCAAGAAAAACATAGAAACAATGCTCAAATAAAGTAAAATAAATCACCATTAATTGAATACACTTACCAGGTAAACTCTCAAGTACTCTGACGACGGCGGGCTCAGTCAAACCGAACAGATCCTCTCCCGTCACGTAGTTGGGCCATAGCTTGAGAACTCCGTCTTCACTACGTCCTTCACGCAAAGCTGCCACTGCGTCTAATACCTATAGAAAGAGGTATTATTTGTATAGAAATACTTTTAAATGGTATGGTAATGGTGGCTGATTGCCATTACAATATTGTCTTCTGATACAATGGAAACATACATAAATTGTCCCTAGTTTATTAAATAGCTTATATCTGGAATATTTAATTAAACTTTAGGGTGTCAATTTCTCCCTGTACGCCAAAAAGTAAGAACTGAACCAATCAATCAATCTGTTATAAGAAATTAGGGAACATGTTACTTATTTTAGTACAATAAATGGATAGACATTATTTATCTTGCTGCTTTTTATCGTAACATCTGATGCGAGATGTTTCAAGCTCTCAGATGAAAAATAAAACAGGAAATTCTTTTTATTTTACCACGACGGAACAGAGAAGGTATATGCGTTTAGTTAGAGTGAGAGGATGTTTATTTGTTTGTGCGCACGAATGTTCCCATTTATCTCCAGAGAGATCGGTTTGATTGATTTAAATGTGGTTTTCTGTAATGAATTTTGAGATGTCTCCTTTTGGATAAAATAGAGAGCGAGGTAAACACTTGATTCAGAAGTCTGTTTAGCTAGTTGATGTATACATACGTTGGCCCAGGCGGCGCGCGGTGTGGGCGCGGCGCACTCGTCGCGCGGCTCGTCCTGCGCGCGCACGTGGAAGCGCGGCCGGCCTTGCTCCTCCGTGATCCAGCACAGGTAGCGGCAGCGGCAGTTGGCGCGCGACATCGACCAGTAGAACCGCACCTGATCAGACATCATATCGGTAAGTCACTAGGCAACGCCCGTGAACCAAGGAAACGTTCAGATAAAAGAAGGTGTTGTAGGGTAAACTACAAACTTGTAAGTTTTTGAGATTTTTTTAAATCTCATTTCAAGGATCTTCAGTTCAGACTCCAGTCATGTGTCGTTCGCTCCCAAAGTGCAGTTGTACCTGAGAGTTGTACAGACAATTTCGAGAGGATAGTAAGTGGGTCATATTCTGGGCCAGAACTTGTGGACAATATCAACATTCACAACATTGTGTGTTGGGCTTATCCCCCATTTAGACATGATAAGCGTTGTTTTGATAGATTAAAGACAGAAGCAATTTAAGTAACGAGATTGCCGATTCATAATAAGGTCACAGAAACCTCGAGTTAGCTGTTAGTGTCAAAAAAAAATAAAGGTTAGTTTCCACTACATACACATTCAAACAAACAAAAAGAATACTTACAATTTTATAACCAATAGGATAGATATAGTTGGGCGTGTGGAAGGCCGCTAGCTGATGCGGCAGCAGGTGTCCAGGGCTGAGGAATATGAGTCCGCCCACTCTGATCAGATGATTGGTGTCGGAGTGAAGCATCACTGACGCGACCTGACGCTGTTCGTCGCGGGATATGTACACGCGTCGCTGTACGCTGAGAGTTGTTAGCTCGTTGTCTTTTTCATTCTGTATTGAAATTGAGAGATGTTTTAGTGTGTTGATTTAGTTTTTTTTTTTAGAAAGAAACTACGAATATCCCTATGTCAATAATTTTTTGCTCAATTGATAGTAGAAAGTCTCGATCATATTGATTTTCTATGTGAGAGCTCCAGAAAAGTAGGTTTTAGCTAACTTTTGTGAATGAATTACTTAGTTATTATAAGTGCATAAGCACAAGTAAAAACTGCGCAAAATCGGACTTAATAATGCCTTAGGCATTTTCTACCAAAGGATTCAAATAGGTATATCGCTAATTAGCTTATTTAGACTTAGCTTGTAATCGAAGGGTTTAATAAAATTATGAAAGCATTATATTTAAAAATCACTCACCTTCGGAGCATGAGAAGCGCAGAACGCCGTCTTATTCTTATAGAAGACACAATTATCCTTAACAGCGCATCCCAGATGGTACACACTCCCACAGCGCACCTTGAAGCACCGGACGGTAGCCCCAAGCCGTCGGCACACGGCACACGTCGCGTTAGAACCGGCTCCTAGCGCCGTCTCCACGTTCATGAGCGCTCCGCTCACTGTTTCATACACACCTTCCGACCATAACGCACAATTCAAGTGCACCCATCGATTTACATCACAATTTAACAGTCTTGATACTCCATCAGCTACACCATCGCCTTGTATACCGCAGAGTTCACACCTCCTTGAGTCTTCGTTTGTTACTGGCATGATAGCAACGCCAGTTCGGAATACTAGCTCAGTTAGTTCCCTGTCTGTCGCTCGTTTGTATTTGACCGGTGGTCCGATGCAGCCGGGTGACCACGCCTTATACCGGATGCCTCTGTACTTCTCCCTCTCAGCTGTACTCTGGTTGCTTTTATCGTCTTGCTCACTTTTCAGGTCTTCATCTAGAGCGCTGACGTCATCGCCAACTTCCTTCATCAACTCGTCGTTGTCTAGAGAATCCATGAATGATAAGTCCATTTTCTCGTCTTTTAT
Organism: Diarsia rubi; assembly: GCA_932274075.1. Taxonomy (NCBI): domain Eukaryota; kingdom Metazoa; phylum Arthropoda; class Insecta; order Lepidoptera; family Noctuidae; genus Diarsia; species Diarsia rubi. Next base: position 17,016,676 of record OW026417.1, on the reverse strand, counting down.
GTCTGGTTTTATATCCAAATCATCAGTCTCCATGCTTTCGGTGGATGCTGTATCGAAATCATCTCGTTCTTTGGACAGATTGGTATCAACATCAGACTTGCTATCTTCTTTGACTGCAGTCTTCGTCTTTCCATCGAGGATGATGTTGGTAGGACGCCACGCGAAGCTTTCGTAACACTGTGTACTACAGAAGTATAGTTCTGAGTCACTGTCGCAAAGAATTTCTTCAGCGTTACCTTTGTTCGCGGATAGTAATGGGAACTCGGACGCTTTAGCCCTTACTACTGAATCTAAAATAACAACGTCACAATGTCGGCAGAACTTAGCCGCTCCGTTAAGTATACTTTGGATATCAATAGGCGTCCCTTCTTTCCCGTCTTTACCTTTGGACCTGTAAAGGCCAAGTTTATGAGAAGGCGGTGTTGCCGTTCTTTCTATGATTTGATACGACGTCGGTGGCGGTATGTGTAGGATTCCAGCGAGCTCTTTAAGTACGCCGAGAATATCTTCTGCAGCTCCAGATGTAAGTGTAAGCGTGACGGTTACATTTTCATTAGTGTCTGTACTTCCTGGTGAATCTCCTCCTTTAACTTTACCGGAGTCTGTGTCAAGAGTCTTCAAGGCCTTCTGATTGTCCTCATCATCTTTCGACTGGTACAAGGATACCGGTTTTATTCTTATCGGCACAGGCGCTATGATGGGGATCACTGGTGATATCCTACCGGAAGCTGAGTCGCTATCCTCGTCTTCCTCTTCATCATCAATGAGTTTAAGACCAGGGAATCTGTTAGGAGGCTCTGTTTCGAGACACTCAGGACTTGAGCAGCTAACAATGCTGTCAGGCGTATCTGTGTCTCTCTCTTTACAAATGAAGTCCAGTTTCTTATCTTCTGGATCATCGTCGAAGAGAATGGGCTGGAATTCTTGGTCATAAAACCCTCTTTGAGTTGACGCTGGTGGTTTCTCAGGCAAAGGTTCCTCTTCTCCAAACGGTTTAGTGTTGTAGTAATCTCCAACGTTTGGAATTTTCGCATTACCAAAGCCGCCAGCCAAATCACCTTTTAGCACGTCGTAGTCTTTACTTTTTAACTTTGTCAAGTCGCCTGAGCCGAATAAGGGACAAACGGCGAAGTTTGTAGTCAAAGCAGGTTCTTGTATTTGCATGGCTGGCAGCAGACGTAGCTGAGCCATGAGATTGTCAATAAACGTATCGTAGTCTTCTTCGTAACGGGAACCTTTACGTGGTCTTTTCTTAGCGTTGGCCGCATTGAGATTGTTTTCAGCGGCTGCTTTCATGTTCATTTGCAACTGTTTTCGCTTCTTCTGTTGATATTCACGTCGCTTTCGTTTCTTAGCTTCCGATGGAGTTTCCGGAGCATTTGCTTCGGATGACGTGTCCATGCTGACGTTCTCAGGGAATTCTTCTTTCATTGGCTGGTCAAGTTTGCCCTGATCAGATGCTGTTGACACTCCAGATGTTGCAGACTGTTGAGAACTTTCATCAAGGAGCTCTTTCTTTACATCCATAGGAGTAAACGGTCTATGTACAGGACTTTGTTGCGGAGGGGCAACCTCTTTTTTAATAGCCTGCTGCAGCTGTTGATTTTCAATACTCATTGGATACATTTGCATCGATTTCATAGTTGGTGAACTTTCCGGGATCGGGGTGGTGTCTTCTTTGTGTGTCGGCATCTTGATGGGTGGCTTGCGGACATCCATCAAGGACTGTGTCGACGTTTGTGTTAGAGAAGATATCGTGGAGGAGGGGATACTTTGTATGGGACGTGTATTAAACGGCGAGTTCACAACATTACTGGTCATAATGTTATGTCGCGGCGAGTTCTTTGGTATTTCTACTTCTTGCGCTAATGATAGTGTTGGTGGTGGTATTGAAGGTCTGGCTAGCTGAGCTTCTAGAGATGGTATAGTACCCAGTGCTGGCGCGGTTCTTTGTAAGTTCATCGGCCGCTGAGGCACGACTGTAGCTGCCGTGGTTGTGGTTTGTAGCAGTTGCTTCAACAACACATTCTGTGACTCATCATTTTTGTTCGTATTAGCTGTTGTTTGCTGTGTACTACTAGTATGTTTGTTACCCGAATCAGTGGTGGCTGTCGATGTATTCGGGTCATCTGTCTCCATAGGCTCTGACTTCACTACGACGGCTTCCACGCTATGTCTTTTCGTGGGTTGAATGTGACCAACGATAACTTCACTCTTTGGCTCGTCAGTAGACTTCGACCTTTTTAGAGGCGACGTCAGTTGCGTATGAAGGAGCTTCGATGATGTGATAAAGTTGATAGAGCCAGGTGGGGCAGGTTTAGCTTGGATTTGGTTAATTCCTGAACTAACAATGCTATGTGTGCGGACAGTTACGTTCGGCGCTGGCTCCTTATTCCCCATCATTGGTCTGGAAGTCATGACTAGCGCCGGCGGCTGACTAGTACTAATGCTTTGCTGGTTGAATGGTAAATTACTTGCATTTATTTGCCTCGAAGGCTGTAACAACGTATGACCTAGAATACTAGTAGGAAGCGACTGATTCTTCTGGAATCCACTGATGCTGGTCGTCATGGTGTTACTAGAGTGCATCATAGTGGAAGGAATGGTAGAACTGTGTATTTTAGACAGAGCCGGCATTTGAATGATTTGAGAAGCGACTGAGGTTGGCGCTGAATCAAGTTGGTCCATAACAGAGAATGATTGGTTTGACATTAAAGGTGCGGGCGATTTCATTAAAGAGTTTTGTAAACTAACAGGGGAGTTTATGGGTGAAACTGTAGGAGACTTTCTCATTTGTCCCATTGATGAGAGTGTATTGACTCTTGAGCCGATCACTTGAGCTGCACTAATAGGCATGCTATCAGAACTCGGGATACTCGCGACTGGCTTCTCAATCCTCTGTATGGGCGACGGTCTCGACACTGCAACCTCAACTTTCGAAGAAGGTAGCAAATTCTCAAAGTTCACTTGCGTAGGCGTTGTGGCATCACTGTTCTTCCTCATCATTGGTTGTGTGTCTACTTTAGACGTGTTTGGGTTAAGTGACGACATAATGCTTCTTAGTTGTTGGGAGACATTCGCCATGTTTGACGTCAGTTCCGCTGGTTGTGACAGCGGTGACAGCTGAGGTACAGTTGCTGACTGTAATGCTAGTCTTTCCGGTTCCCTCTTGGAAAAAGAAGGCTGTTCTTGTGGCTCTTTTGGTTCCGGTTTTGGAGGATTAACATTTGTGTTCTGAATATTCTGGTTCCCTGGTTTAGGGTTAGGCTGTTTCATGCCGTATGTTTTGGCATCGTCACCGATATTCTCTAGTATACAGAGCATGTCTTCGAAAGTCTCTACGTGTTTAGTGTTTTCTGTAGTTTCATGATGTTCTTGCATCGTTATGTCATTCAAGTATCGTTCCTGTGACGGTGTTGGTGATGGTATAGATATTTGCACGGAATCCTGTGTCATGTCTGAAGTTATCTGCATGTTAGAATCTATGACCATTTCTTTAGTTTGATTGGCTATTGCTTTTATCGTTTTCACAACATTTTCTTCTGGCTTACTTTCGGTTACAGGAGGCGGAGGGAGCGGCTCAGATATACTTTTATTGTACGCCAGTAGTATGTTACTTGGTATATTATCTTCTGGCTTGTCCTCGTCATCTCCTTCCATTATATTATCTGGAATTTTCTCTGGAATGGGATCCGGACTCTTTATGTCAGCCTTTCCTAAGAGCAAAGGCGTTCGATCGCTCAGACACAATGTGTGAGGCAGTTCTGTTTGCTGACTGATTTCAGACTCTATGTCAATGTCTTTAGTGGGTTCTTTGAATATTCCTGGTCTTTGGTCCATCTGTGAAGCTCCTTGAGAACTCATTGAAGATAATTGCTGAGAACTCATCGACGATAATTGTTGAGAACTTATCGACGATAACTGTTGCGAACTCATCGAAGATAGATGTTGAGCACTCATCGATGCTAATTGAGCAGATAATTGAGCGCTCATTGACAATTGAGAACTCGAAGACATAGGATTTGTGTTGATTTCCTTTTCCTGATTTTCGGATGAAACAGTACTATCAGGTGACGCAGCATCGTCTTGGAATATCTTAGCAGGGAGTGTTGCGTCATGCGTTACAGACAAACTGGACAGTTTTGAGTTAGACAAAGCGAGCATCATCGGCTTCTCTATGGTTTTGACTATCTTCTGTTTAACCTGGTGTTGTGTCAAAATGGATACAGGTACCCGTGGCGGGTTTATGTTAGCGACCTTCGGAACATTCGACGATATCACGCTTATGACCGAGCTGATCGGTTTACACAGCGGCGGCGTGGACATATTGATCGTCAAAGGTGGATTTGTCAAGTTTAATGGCACTTTCTTAATATGCGATTTCCCTACTCCGCCCACATGGCTTGCGACACTCGAGATGGGTACGGAGAGATTCTTTAGAACGGGAACTGAGATAGTTTGGTTAGCTATTGAGACGGAGGCTACAGTTGCCTGTGATACTTCGTCGAGGATTTTAGTGTTTGTATGTGGGGAGAGCATGGTTGCGCTGAGGAGAGGTAGACGCGCCCGTGCGTTGGCGCCTGGATTGAGGATTTTATACTGTTGCACACTGGCCGGCTGCTTCCCAGTAGACAAGCTTATAACGGCTACAGTCTTCGTAGTAGTCTCAGTACGTGTAGGAGCACGCTCAGTTACCTCTTCTTCTACCTCATCGTCTGGCTTACCGCTGTCTATCAACTCTTCAAAATCTTCCTCAGTAGCGATGCGTTCCTCGGGAGATATCGCGTCAGGCTCAACTAGTACTATATCATCATCGTCTAGATGTTCAACCAACTCTTCTACTTCATCATCGTCATCGGAACGCGTGAGTGAAGAACGCGGTTCGTCGCTTCTAGAGCTGCGTTGTCCGTAGTCAAGTGCATCAGGAGTGTATACAACGTAACTGCGCGCGTCGGATGCGCTGGGCGAGTTGTTCGGGTCGATGATTTCTTCGACATGATGGGTGGGGGTATTGAGGAGACGTGGGCGTGGTGGTGTACGTCTTTTCAAGATGGATACTTTTGTAAGATGTGCGGGTCGACGTCTGTCGTCGTCTCGGGGTGGCCAGCCGGGCGCGCCGCCGAATAGACCGGGTTTGAAGTATCGGTAGCCGGGGGGCAGCGGGGCTGGTGCGTGTGGCCCGTGCATCCCGCCCCCGTGCTCGTGCAGCCCGGGGGCGGGGGACGCGGCGGGGGAGGGGGTGGGTGTACGCGCCACGTGCGGTGAACGCGCCACTGACGGCGAAGAGGGCGCGCCTCCCATTGGACTGTACTGTTGTCGTTGAAGCATCTGTTGTCGCTGTACAAAAAAAAAAGTAGAAATAATATCGGATGGCGGACCAAACTAAGCAGTAACACATATTTCCCTATTAAGTTGAATGAATCTAATTTGATTTAATATCTCATTTCCATTACTGTCAAAGCTTAAAATTACTTACAGCCATCTCATTGGCAGGGTTTCCAGGTGACGGTAGAGGCTGTGGGCTTCCTAACGGTGAAGTCTGCTGGCGACCTCCAAATGGACCTCCCACTCTTATTCCTTGTTGATGGTGAGGTGGCCTAGCGAAGCGCGTTGGCAATGGAGAGCAACCAGGTGCAGGTCGCGAAAACCTTCCTGTTCCATAGTCAACCTAAAACAAAACCATATTAATTTAGATAAAAAAATAAATAAATAGTATATTATATGATATCTATAGTTGTTCTTACATTTTGCATTTGCGGAGAATGCGACGCCACTGGACTTTGAATTTGAGATTGTTGATATATCTGAAAAGAAACACGCTGTCAATTTCTATTCTAACAGTACATAAACCACATTCACGTCACAAAAATAAAGTCACTTTACCTGAGGACTCCGACTCGGCGTCGGTAATTGCGGACTGGTCCTCTGAGCCTGAAGTTGTTGCAAGAAGTGTTGCGGCGACATCGATGTCTGCATCGGCGATTGCTGCGTATGCATCGGAGACTGTTGCATATGCATCGGTGACTGCTGAGAATGCATCGGCGATTGCTGCGGCATCGGCGAGTGCTGCGACATCTGCGTTTGTTGCTGGTGGAGAGGCGACTGCTGATGCATCGGTGACTGTTGCGGATGCATCGGGGATTGGTGCATCGGAGACTGCTGCGGGTGCATCGGGGATTGATGCATCGGTGACTGCTGATGCATCGGCGATTGTTGCGGCATGTTCGTCTGCTGCACATGCATCGGTGACTGCTGAGAGTGCAACGGTGACTGTTGCGTATGATGAGGCGACTGTGTCGACGGGTGCAAGGGAGATTGAGACGTATGATGTAGGGGAGACTGTTGGGAGTGGAGTGGCGACTGCATCGGTGATGTCAAGTGGTGCAGCGGCGATTGAGGCGCCAAGGAATGTAGCGGGGATTGGGAATGTGGCGACTGCACGTGTAACGGTGACATCGCCGGTCGGGCTCCCGGTGTGCGCGGCGTTGGCGGCCCTTGCTGCATAGAGGTTCTAACTCCACCCATCTGTTGCTGCCCAAATTGCACCATTCCGCCCACAGACTGCGGTCTTTCCTGAACTCCTGACAGTTGTCTAACTAGCTGCTGCTGTTGACCGCCAGACTGCTCTATGACGAGGGTACGACCTCCTTGAAGCAATCTTCCTTGGGTATTTAGTGGTGACGTCACCAGGCCTATCCTCTGTTGAGATATTGGCTGACCATCTGCACCGATGACTGTCTGTTGTGTACGGATGAGCGTTTGTTGCTGCTGGATCGTAGCGCCTTGCAACCCCAGCTGCATTGGCCTGTTTATTGTTGACTGCTGTTGCACTTGTTGTCCTTGATTTATATTCTGATTTTGAGTAAATACGGGTTGATTTGAAGTGATCTGTTGCTGGTTGATAACTGTTTGTTGCGCTAGTTGCGGATTCTGTTGACGCTGTTTTGTTTCGTACTCCTGGATAGATAATACAAATAATTGATTTATCATTATAGTGTGTATAGTGTTATAGTTGCGATGTGGTGATGTAGCATACCTGTATCAGCATGCTGTGTTGCCTCGCTTGTTTGCGCGCCGCCTCCAGATGTTTCTGCAGCGCCTGCTGCTCGGTGGACACACGTTGCAGTTCGGCGGCGTCGTTAGGTAGCAGCTCGTTGCCCGACTTGCGCAACTGACGCTGCTTGCTGTTCAGCGACTGCAAATCGAAAAGCCTCAAGTGTAACATCGGGCCGAAACCGATCGTTAAAACCCCCGAGTTAGTGACAAGTCGGTTCGGTTACCACGGGGCCGGAGTCGCCACCTGTAAAGTTCTATGCGGCCGGGAGGACGGCTCGCCACTACAAAGCTCACGAACACGAAAGCGCACTACTGCGGCTCACCTTGCGGATCTTCCTCAGCTTCTGAACCTCGACCTCGTAGTAGCGCTGCTGGTCGGCGGCGAAGGCGTTGTACTGCTTGAGCCACTGCTCGTACAGCGCACGCGCGTGCGGGTCGGGCTCGCGCTCGGCGGGCGCGGGCGGGGCGGCGGGCGCGCTGCCGCCGTACAGCGGGATGGCGGGCGGGGCGGCCGGGGCGGGCAGCGCGGGGGGCGGGGCGGCCCCGGGCGCCCACTCGCCGCCCTCGCGCTCCTGCTCGCGCTTCTCCTGCTCCAGGAGCTCCTCGAGAAGCAACGGTTGCTCCTGGTTTACGTTCTGACGGTTAAAGTAAGCCTGTTGACGACGCCCGGCCTGCGCCGTCGCCGACACCGTTAGCCTCGATACCGGTCGCGATGCTAGTTTCCTAGGGTTCCTAGTTTTGTCACCTAGCGTCACGTTTTGTGAATCGAGCTCGGTGCCTACGATGCGGCATTCAGTACATATATCGATGCATACATTCATGGTCTGTGGCCGGTTTAAATGTTTAACTTTACCCGTCTCATCTTGAGTGTTGAGCCGAATGAAATAGTTATTTAATAGCTAATGAGTTTTTTTCTATTAACTAAGATAAAAATGAAAAATAAAGTATTCTTGGAGATCTTTGATTACAAAAAAAAAATTAGGTACAATCTACATCATTTTCAGTCGGCTCGACGAGTGAAAAACTAGTAAATTTTGAAAAATACTACTTTTACTTGTAAAGTGAAATAACTTCATAACAGTTTGAACTAGTAAATGTGACTTATGAGATAGATCAACTAATAGTTCAGTGCGCATACTCTATCGATAGACTGTTTAAAATAACAAGTGTGAGATTACAACGCAGTGCTATAATTATCTAAGTACATTTATAAATCGTACTTTTATAATAGCAATAATCTAATTAACATAAGTTTTCTATTCAAAACTAAAAGTCATCTAAAATGTTTGTGTCTGTGTATTTTACATGAATGTTTTTAAATGTGAAATATTACTACAAATGAGTCTTATTTTTTATTATTAAGACCTAATGTTATACATACAGGGTGCACACATAGGGTGGACAGCACTCCGCAAACTGAAGAGCTGCATTCTGCTCCATAATCTGTCATATTTTTCATCGGATTTTTTCTCCGGAAAATATTCGTTTCCTTTTTCAGTTAGCATCCCTTTAATTTACCATAAAATAACTTTATATGTACGCAGCACTCAATTTATGTAAATAATACGGCTATAATCAAAAAACCAACAATGGATGTTGAAATACTGTAACGAACGACGCATGAAAGCGCTGTTCATTTCCTGCCTAGCTACAGAGTTCATCGAACTCGTCGCGCTTGACGTTTGCTATGTGCCTTTTGCCGCTTGTATCGGTCATACTAAATAGGGTAGTTGACAAAAAAATCATGACCATTAAAAAATAAATGAAGACGAGAAGCACTGCTTCTAAAATTTGCGCGACGTCACAGTTCGGTACATCTTGTACCAGAAAGTGACGTCACCAGCCCCCACTCACGATCTTTGACACGTTTTATATTCGTAAATATTTATTAATTTGATAAAACAAAAAACATGTACCCAATATTTTTCGATAATCTAACAGACGGAACTAAACAGAATCAATTTTTTTTTAGTCAGTCAACTACCACTTTGCGGACGTCTGTTCTTACACCCTTTATGTATGGCCTGACTAATTAATCATAACATCACGCTTGTAATCCCCGAAGGTTTCGGCAGAGGCGTACTTAGGTACATCTAGTACACCCACATTTCGGCAGTTTTGTTTAAGTCACATGTCATCATCATCATCAGCCTATAATGTTCCCACTGCAGGGACTCAGGCCTCCTCTCTAGGAGAGGGATAAGCCATAATCTACCACGCGGGCCCAGTGCGGATTGGTAGATGTCACATGTCTTCGATTTTTTTGGTTCTAAGACATGCCGGTTTCGTCACGATGTTTTCCTTAACCGTTTTGAGTGCAGTGGTGATGAAATTTTTTTTTTTTTTTTTCTGCTCGTAAGTCGGGGCCGCTACCACTGGGCCACCACTGCTCTCGTAGAAGTCACATGTAATGGGGTTAAACCAGGCACTTATCTAGACACCGTAACTGTTTCTAATATTTTCCTGATGGGCAAAGCAAATAACAATTTGGTCGACCTGGAAATCGAACCGAGGACCTCATTCTCAGCGGACTAGACCAACGAGGGTTAATATAATTTTTTTAAATTAAATTTTACGGACACTTTCAACACGAGGAACTGATTACAAGAAAATTACAATATCATACTGTGCACTTACAAAAACATACTGCGTATTAAAACTATCTATTTTGTAGTTTCACGGCATAGTCGGAGATCCATTTTTAATGAATAATGATAATAACAGTCTTGTATGGATATAGCATACATTTGTCTTTATCATGCATATATTATGAGCTTTCATGCTCGCATCATTCTTTATCGCGTCTTGAGACCTCTCCTTTCTACATACTTTCATGCTTATTTGCCAATTATTGTCTTCTACCTACCGTACATAATAGCATCATGGTTCACTATTTAAAGCTTACGGCCCACAACCAAATTGATATCGAATTTCCACCACCTCTATATCCTTAAAACAAGATGAGACAGGTAATCCAATCCTAACTCTGACACTGTCTTTTACAAAAATAATAAAATGGTATATTTATTCAAATAATTATTTAGTTTTTAGTGCTAGTTTGTTTAGAACATTAGTGTTTTTGTGTTAGGAAGGATGCTGAAAAGGTACAAAGGTTAGTAGTCAGTACGCATGCGTGCCGCGAGCAAGCAAAGTAAAAAGCGTTAAAACAGACACAAAAAGGTGGTTAGCGGTGACAAGGCCCTCTAATCCGACTCGGACCCTATAGACACTATGGAAAGGAAATCTAAGGAGGTCAAGGAAGAGGAGGTCATAAACTTGAATACACAACAGATATATTTATTGAATTTTATCAAGAGGTAGCTACATTTTCTTCACTTATTTTAGAGAACGAATTTTCCAAGATTGAAATATTTCGTTAACGTAGGAAAGAAACAAGTGTGTTAGATAACAATCAAGAACAAGACCAATCGAAATCGGCATTCTGTTTATTATTTAATATGTAGTTTGGGTACTAACAAGAGTATAGCATTTGTGCTAAGTCACGTGTGAAAACATCAGTAAGATATTGGTCATATATTCTTACTGACTAACAACTCTGTTGAAATTGCACCAAGGGCTATTTTAGTTTGAAAAAATTTGCGTCAAAAGGTCAGAACAGGTACTTAGATGTTTTTTTTTAATTCAATTGTGAGTTTGGTACGCTTTACTTAGGGTATCAGTAAATGGTACAAAATTATGTTTGTTTGGACATTTCATAGACACACGTGACTGAACAAAAACCCCTAACTTGTTATATAAATATAGGAGTGGCGGAGGTATATCTGGGAATGCCTACGTGCGGTGAGGGTGAGGGAGTTGGGCCTGACCTGCAGCAGCAGCGGACGGCGGTGCAGCCAGTCGCCCCAGTCGGGCGCCTCATAGGGCGCGCGCCAACAACCATCAACCACCGACATGCAATAAACATCGCCTGTACTCAACGTACATACAGCCCTAGCGACACGGCCGAGCGCAACTCATACGACACATTGTTTTTAGAGAGGGTAAACTTTAAAACTTATTCTGAACTTTTTAAGGACGATATTGTTATAAAGGGAAAACTTTGTCATGTTTTTCTGAATACTAAGGTTAGAAGGAAGTATTAACGCCAATGTTTACATGGTCGTATGAATTGTAAGCGATTGCATACCCATGCAATATTAGTCTTCTAAGATTGTAACGATTGAAAACAAGCGACTTTGATTTCAGCGTATATTTACAATCTAAAAGAATCCGCCACCAATGCATAGACAAATTAATATTGCGTTGGATATGATTGCGCTCGTTCAACTTCACATTGTCTGTGATGCGATCAAATATCGAAGCGACTGATGAATATTGTTACTAGTTCACATTCATTGCAACTCTTGTGAGACAGTTCAGTGACAATCGACAGTGACTCGTAAATGTGAACCCAAAGCTTACTGCATACATTTAAAGCCGATGAATTTACTTCGACACCGTCGCCGTGTCGAAACAAATTCATACAAAAAAAAACACGTAGATAAAAAAATATTACTGCATGCACGACAATGTATCCAAAAATCCTCCAAGACTATCAAAATACTTAATATTAGTAAGATTACTTATTCGTAAGTTTTCATTCAGTTTTGTAAGTTCTCATTAATCGTATCTTAGATCTGGTAAGTAAATCATTATTAGGCGATTGTTGACGTGACAAGTAACTATGGTATGATTGCTGACAGGAGTCGGTTATCATTAAATTGGTTTCTCGGGCAAGTATTGAATAAGGTAACGTTAAGTGGTTGAATTTTTAGTGTTAGGTTTGCTTGAAATTCAAGTTTATTTCATTAATAGCAAAGTCCAAATCAGTAACAAATGCACTGCCAGTTGGCATAGGGAGATTAAATTGGTTTAAAATTAATCATTATGCAATATTAATGAGGCATATTATGTGTCACGTGTCACGTCAAGAGCCGGTGTTTGTGTGTGAACACGAGTGTAGTGGGGCCTACCTGTGGGTAGGGCGGCGGCGGCGGCTGCGGAGCGCGCAGCGTGCCCGGGTATGGCGGCGGGGGCGGAGGCCTGGCGCCCTGCCCCGCCACCTGCTGCGGCACCTGCCCCACCTGCCCGCCCGCTACTGTCGCTGTGGGGGGAGTTAACCGTCACTACTGGATTTGTCATACTTATGAAGTACTCGCAGCTGTATGGATGAGTCTATTCGCATATACCTACTTGTTACATTATGGCACAACGATGAACGTTGAAACGTTAGGAGACAAGGTAAAACGCACGATGCAAAAATTCTCTGAAGTCTCGGCGAAGCTAAAAGCTTCAATTGAGCATACGAGACATTTATTCAGCAGTTTTAAACAAACTAAGTGAGAACATTCATCTGTATACTTGTCGAACTGGAAAGAACAGTGTTTATCGAGAAAATATCACGTTTTTATTCCGTCGGCCGCCATGAGGCGCGTGTGTGAGTATAGTACTGACCAGCATAAGGCAGATGCGCGAGCGCCACAGTGCGGTCGGCGCGCACGACGCCCACGGAGCCGTCGGGCGCCACGAGGCGCGTGTGTGAGTATAGTACTGACCAGCATAAGGCAGATGCGCGAGCGCCACAGTGCGGTCGGCGCGCACGACGCCCACGGAGCCGTCGGGCGCCACGAGGCGCGTGTGTGAGTATAGTACTGACCAGCATAAGGCAGATGCGCGAGCGCCACAGTGCGGTCGGCGCGCACGACGCCCACGGAGCCGTCGGGCGCCACGAGGCGCGTGTGTGAGTATAGTACTGACCAGCATAAGGCAGATGCGCGAGCGCCACAGTGCGGTCGGCGCGCACGACGCCCACGGAGCCGTCGGCCGCCACGAGGCGCGTGTGTGAGTATAGTACTGACCAGCATAAGGCAGATGCGCGAGCGCCACAGTGCGGTCGGCGCGCACGACGCCCACGGAGCCGTCGGCCGCCACGAGGCGCGTGTGTGAGTATAGTACTGACCAGCATAAGGCAGATGCGCGAGCGCCACAGTGCGGTCGGCGCGCACGACGCCCACGGAGCCGTCGGGCGCCACGAGGCGCGTGTGTGAGTATAGTACTGACCAGCATAAGGCAGATGCGCGAGCGCCACAGTGCGGTCGGCGCGCACGACGCCCACGGAGCCGTCGGGCGCCACGAGGCGCGTGTGTGAGTATAGTACTGACCAGCATAAGGCAGATGCGCGAGCGCCACAGTGCGGTCGGCGCGCACGACGCCCACGGAGCCGTCGGGCGCCACGAGGCGCGTGTGTGAGTATAGTACTGACCAGCATAAGGCAGATGCGCGAGCGCCACAGTGCGGTCGGCGCGCACGACGCCCACGGAGCCGTCGGCCGCCACGAGGCGGGTACCGGCTGCAATGCTGCGTCCTGCCGCGAAGGCTGCGTTGACCTGTGCCGTCATGGCGCTCACGATGCTGGCGGCGCTGGCCGGGATGCCCGGGCCCACGGGGTTCACGCCGCCTGCATTACCCTGAAAACAAACGAGAACATGAATCTCAATATCAAACATAGGCCTGCAACATCTACACTTGTCACCTCGTTTTGTTAACAGTACATACCTGAGCGTAGTGCACATGTTGTCCTGGTGTGAACTGCACTTGTGGTCTCTGCACGACTTGCTGACTCATCACCTGCTGTCCAGGTTGGAACTGTTGTGGACGCTGTTGCTATAAAACAAAACGATTTTTGTCTGAGAATTAATGTGATGATAAAGGTCATATTAAAATCTCAAAGAACTCTCCCGGTGTTTTTGAAGAGTTGCCGTCAATTAAACCGGAACAAGTAAAAAATCGTCACGCCAATGTTTCAGGTCCAAACCTGCCTCGGTGACGACTACTGTCTTCAGGCACCCACTGTGCTGTCGGGGCTGCGGGTAGTCCTCTGGTTATCGCGGCCTCGACATAGAGGGTGAAGAAGGAACATGGGTGGTTTTTAGTCAGTAGAAGTCTGACACTCCCTTTCGCTCTGCCCAATAGCGGGAGGGGTTATTCGATGATTTTACACCCACCAAAAAAAAAAAAAAAAGGCACCCACTGTGTGACAATAATGACAATAGGGGATCGGACTGGGTCAAAAAAATATGATTCTAATTAGTCCGTCAGTTAGATTATCGAAAAATATTGGATACGTGTTTTTTGTTTTATCAAATTAATACTGTCTGAACGACATGCTAAGAGAGAACCAGAGTAAGTCCCTTGACCTCACATCCTTTACGTTATTAACTTTGTCAAGAATTAGTGGAAAAAATGCGCTTGAGTTGGTATTTTCCCCCTAAAAGTTTGGTATGAAATGATGTTGTAGGGGCCAATGGTTGAAGGCACCGTACACTATCACTTTGGTTGATGTTGGTTTAGTTGCGGAGTACACAGAAATAACCACAAGTAGAGTTTTAAAACTGTTTTATTGTTTTCCGAATAATCACCTTTTTGTGAGACGCACATAATGTAGTCCTTAACTTTGTATTAACTTTCATACCTTTTTGGATAGCTGATACGACAAGGATATTTTTCTCATAATTTGTACATCAGGCGTAGTATTTTTTTTTTCACTAGACAACATTTTGTATGAAGTAATAGCAAAAATCACAAAAAATATATGTTTCTTCAGTGATATTTGCTAAAGTTTTTGGCATTTTTGAACTTTTAATTATTAACAAAGATCTGCTACGGCATCAACTATGATATGAACTTAAATTTTAGTACAGTCACGCTGTAAATCATTTCATCAGTCACAAAAATAGTTTTTGTGCAAATATCTCGTTTTCTATGGGTTTCTCGATATTTGTATGTATGATAAATATTATAGAAAATATAATTTCCTGCATGATATAAAATTTTTCGCGACATCATTACAACACCGTAATAAAGGTGTATACAAAAATTCAGCTTAATAGTAATTTTTCTACAGATTGGGGTTTAAAATGTCTAAAATGACTGGACTAGTTTTCGCTTCAAAAATAAAAGTTTTTAGACCACAATCATGTTTTGTCGTGCTTCTAAACTAAAATCACCAGTGCCTATAAATTGTGTCAAGTTTCACCAGCTAATTTAATTTATTATCCAAGAAAATTCATGCAAATCGAGGTCAAGAGCAAGCCCATGTATTCTTTTTTGTTTTAAATAAAATATGTGTTTTGTTGAATAATTCCACTTCTGTCATATTGGTCAGTTTTGGGTAAAAACATAGAATTTTATCGTATTTAGGGGAAATCAAAATGCTACTGAATATATAAATACCTGATGATGTAACTGTAGACGTTGCGGTGCGTTTGTAAACATTTGTGAGAACACAGGTCTTTGCGGTTTGTCCTCGTTTTCTAGTTTGACTTCTGATTTGATGGCCTGCATTGCATTCTGTATAAAAAAGAAGACATTGAACATAAAATAGCAGAATTTTATAATACAATTACCAAATACAGGCCAGTTCGCGGTCGAACGAAATCCTATTTAAAAACAATACTTTTCTTTTGGGTCCGTAGCAGACGAATAAGGTAAATAACTATCCCAACCAGTCCTATTATTCAATAACTAAATGGAACAACAACAACGACGTGGTCGTTGAGATATAAGTCCAAGTCAGAGGCCCATGGGCAGCTTAAAAACTCTGACACCAGGTTACGCACTAACCACACGATGAAGAACAGTGATACATATTTGGCTATTGACAAAACAAGACAACACTGACACAACAAGACTATAGTGTATTTCACCAAAAATATCTAATTAGTCCGTATGTTTTATTACCGAAAAATATTGGATACGTGTATTTTGTTATATCAAATTCTCAGACCAAATAAAAAGTAAAGACGGAACTCTGCGAACAGCAAAATGAGGCCGGTCAAACTACGCCTCGCATACACGCACACACGTCTCAGACCAAATAAAATCCAAACCAAATAAAGTTTAAGACCAAAGCGTAGTTTATGTTGTACATGTGTGCGTGTATTGTGTATGTACACGGCGAGGCGTAGTTTGACCGACCTCACTTTGCTGTTCGCAGAGTTCCGTCTTTACTTTTTATTTGGTCTGAGATCAAATGAATAAAAATTGACGTCAATAAAACGTGTCTATGATCATGAGCCCCACTCATGATCGTTTGTGACGTCACTTTCTGGGTAAAAAAGTACTAACCTTGTGACGTCACACGACTTTTCGAAGCACTGTATCGTCTTCATCTTTTGTTTATGTGAAAAAATAAAAATGTGTCTATTATTTTTTGGAAACCTATAAGGTGAACTAATTAGATTTTTTTGGTGTAATACCATATACTGTGTGTGATATGGCGAACTTATTTCTAAAAGAGAAGTATAAAGACCAGAGCAGAGCAAATACGTCTACGTGGCGTGTGCGATATTATATACATGAAATTCTAAAGAAGATGCATTTGGCCTGCTCCAGCCTTAAGAGGAACCGGGGCTGCGGCACTGTTCGTTAGAGTTACCGCGGCCCGGGAACACAAAGGACTAAGAAGGAAAAAAGGTGGGGTTTAGTCAGTAGAAGTCTGACACTTCTCTCCGCTCCAGAGCGAGAGGGGTCATTGGATAAAAAGAGGGTAAAAGGAAGAGGTAAAAAAAATAATAAAAAAAAAAAACAAAAAAACGACCATTACATAAATACTAGCCTGAAGCGCCATCTGCTGGTTCTGTGTAATAACCCTCTGCACCTGTTCGTTGTACATCGGCTGCGGCGCCGGTGTCGCCGGCGGTTCCAGCTTCACTTCCGGCTTTATATCCTCGATCTCTGACTTCACTTCTGGTTTAGACTCTATGTTTTTAACGGCCTTTTGTAAGTCATTGTACATTTTGTTGTCTTGTGCCTGTTCGTGCTCATCTCTGAAAAGACAAGAAGATAGTAAATTGACTGATCTTGTAATACAAGAAGTACTTCCCTGCTTGCTCGTCTTCGTGGCAGTAACAACTCTTGAGTTTATTCGCAGATAGATGGGAGTCTCCAATGCTACGACATTGGATGAAACTTCATACTGAATAAATTACTCGACTTGGCGGGGGCACTGCTGTGTCCCCAGATGTATGCCTACTAACACTAGTAATTGAAATCAATGCTAATATCACACTCGTCTATAAACACAGAGTAAGAATAAAACTACCAATCATTCACCACTTTACGATACTACATCTGTACGGTCTCATCAGCCATACATTTACTTTACTCAAAAATGCATGTAATGTTGTCATTATTTTGACAACCTTGTTTGAGCAAAGTCGACCTTGCCGTTCTGTTTCAAGGAGCGGCCGGCAAAGTTTTGCTGGCCGCTCTAACAGGCCGGCAATGTTTTGCCGACCGCTATTTTGACGTTTCAACGTTTTAAAAAATCAATTCCAAAAAGATTTTATTTAAAACACAGCTGTTTGTACGTCTAAAGGTAAAAAAAAAGATTTAAATGAAGTAATAAATGAAGAAATAATCCAGCAGTCAAACACCGCATTAGAATTATCGCAAACTATCAGTAATATCAAACCGGGAAAGTCGGTGTTGAATTTTAGTAACTGTACTTTTCATAATTGTCATTTTAATTAAAAGTCTAGTTAATTAATATATTTTTTATTTAAATTACTTGCTGGTTTTATTTAGATTAGGTACTTGCATTTTTGAGTAAAGCACTATACAAACCTTGGCCCACAATGACTGCTTCGCTGGTCACGCTATGATTGCCTCGAGCTAGCCTAGCTACGCTCTAGGCCTTTCAGCTTGGCCATCATTGCAGCCCTTGCTGTCCTCGCTGTAAAGGCCTCGGCCTACGGTCTCGGCCTTTATCTCAGCTCGTCCATCAAGTGCTGCACGCTGACCGCGCTGTGTCGGCCTAGAGCTGCGCTACGCTGCGCTGTCGGCCATCATCAGCGCGACCAGCAAAGTAGTCATTATAGACCGCGGCAGTAATGTACTATTGCAAACGCAGCAACCTACTTTAATGGCGTGGGTCACAAATATTACACTGTAATTATAACTTTTCCCACGAGTCAGACAACAACTGTGCAACTAACCACTTGTCAAGAGAAAGAATCACTACCACTCTAACTTGTAAACTAAAACTTTTAATATAACTTTAAAACTCTACTTGTGGTTATTTCTGTGTACTCCGCAACTAAACCAACATCAACCAAAGTGATAGTGTACGGTGCCTTCAACCATTAGCCCCTACAACATCATTTCATACCAAACTTTTAGGGGGAAAATACCAACTCAAGCGCATTTTTTCCACTAATTCTTGACAAAGTTAATAACGTAGAGGATGTGAGGTCAAGGGACTTACTCTGGCTCTCTCTTAGCATGTCGTTCAGACAGGCCATCGTCGGCCAAGTCCAATCCGTCCAGGATATGCTCCGCGTCATTGAGCGCAGAAAGCTCTGGATCAGCATACTCCAGGATATTGAACTGTTCGCCTATCTCCGCTGTTAACGTTTCGAATAACACTTCGTCGTCCTCACCGCCTAGTCCAGTTAGGATGTCTCCCACCTTTAGAAAGATAATTAAAATTTAGAATAGGGGATCGGACAAAAAAATAATAATTAGTCCGTCAGATAGATTTTCAAAAAATATTGGACACGATTTTTTTTTTCACACAAACAAAAAATGAAGACGATACAATGCTTCGAAAACTCGTGAATTCCTCGAAAACGTAACATGGTAGTACATTTTTCACCAACAAATGACGTCACAAACCCCACTCATGATCTTTGACGCGTTTTATCTTCGTCAATTTTTATTAATTTGATAAAACAAAAAACACGTATCCAATATTTTTCGATAATCTAACTGACGGACTAATTAGAATCATATTTTTTTGACCCAGTCCGATCCCCTATTGTCATTATTGTCACACAGTGGGTGCCTGAAGACAGTAGTCGTCACCGAGACAGGTTTGGACCTGAAACATTGGCGTGACGATTTTTACTTGTTCCGGTTTAATTGACGGCAACTCATCAAAAACACCGGGAGAGTTGGAAAGTAATGGGGGAAGCCCTTGTCTAGCAGTGGAGCAGAATAGGCAAATAAATAAAATAATTAAGGTAGCTGAGTTTTGGAAAACATGATATGAGTGCCAAAATAATGCCATGTCAACCATACAACATGAATAAGCTTCTAAATAAAAGATTAGAATGGAAAGTTGTCTTACCTCTCCAATATTGGATCCATCTTGTTCAAGTTTGTCCATGTCTCCCATATCCATCTCGTCAGTGCCTTCTTGATTCGACTCTTGTTTATTTTCATTACTTTGAGCTGAAAAGGATATTCATATTAAAAATCTTTAGATTTACAAGTCTATTATTATTTTTATTCCATCTATAGGTTAAGTAAGTAGTACTCTCAACTGTCGTACTGTTTGACTAGAAGTATGAATGTGGACAAGACAATAGTAGTATTATTTGGTGTCCTGTGGTGTCCGACAATCGCCATGGAAAGCAATCGTGAGTTTATGTATGTATGACTATCTTTCTACTGGTCAAAATAAATGAGTTAATGAAATTCTGCAGACGTCTTGGGTACCGAACTCTAAAATAATTGAGGTAGTTTGATCTTGCATAAAAGTTAAAATGTCGGTAATCATATATTCAAATCAATGCCAATTCATTTTAACTTGGGCGTTACGGGCAAAGATTTAAAATAATACAAAATACCGAATAATGTACTCCAACATAAAAAACAAGTTTGATAATGTCTTCAGTCAACTTGTAGAACGTGTGGAGATCAAAATTATTTTTAAACATAATACTCTACTACCACCTTTTGTAGCAGTTGTAGTTCGAGATAGATTATAATCTCTTGCATGGCGTTCAACCAATGAGCGCGCGAAGTGCGTTTGTTCGCATGCCATTTCACAATTCAACGGTTGCACTTCGATACGACTATAATCTACCGAAAGCTTACAATCTCGCGGGATAGATTATAATCAAACATAAAATATTTATATATACTTCTATCTCTTTTCCAACTTGATACAAAAAGGTGTTAGTTTGCCCCTAGATACAAAAGATTTGTTTGTTAGGAATGGTTACCATTATTTTGGGCATTTTGTTTCTGCTCCACCATTTGTTGCGCGGCTGAATTCTGAACATTTTGCTGATGAAGTTGGTTGCTGTCTGCAGATACTAAACGCTGCTGCATAATCACTGAGAAAAAACCATCACATTTAAAAGCTGTTTGTTCAATTAGTAAAAAAATATGGAAAAATGATGAAATAAACACCTGAAATGTACACACGGCACACACATCGAGCTGTATATCCAATTAAATCTGATCTCGCTTTATATGAGCTCCCCGTACAATAAGGGATCAGTTTAATTTTGTTTTGCATAGCTAACCAAACTGTCGTCGCGCGTACGCACGAGTATGATGACAAATTTTCAAAAAATTGAGCTCGCACTCTCGTAGTATAGTATTCTGTTTTGTTACCACTGCACACGATAATTTATTTTTACTATTTGATACAGATCCAGAGCGTTGCCGTCACAGTACTTATAAACGTGTGTTCCAGAATTAAGCTACTTTATAAAGAATAGCTTAAGATTTGAGATGAAGCGATGCCAATCTCTTGAAGTGCTTATAAATATGCATGAACGTTGAGGGCTCAGGCTATATGACTATAAGTTACAATAGGGGATCGGACAAAAAAAAACTAATTAGTCCGTCAGATAGATTTCCAAAAAATATTGGAGACGTATTTTTCTTTTTTCATATAAACAAAAAATGAAGTCAATACAGTGCTTTGAAAACTCGTGAACTCTTCGAAAACGTCATAGTACATATTTCACCTACAAATGACGTCACAACCACATCTTATCTTCGTCAATTTTGATTAATTTGATAAAACAAAAAACACGTATCCAATATTTTTCGATAATCTAACTGACGGACTAATTAGAATCATTGTTTTTTGACTCAGTCCGATCCCCTATTGACGTTCTTAATCCCAGAAAAAAAAGTAGGTTGTAGATAGTTACAGTGGTGATCAGGCCGGCTGGGGTGCAGGAGCGGCGCGCGCGCACGTAGCGTGACGGGCAGCGGCTGGCGGAACGGCTGGCCCTCGCCCACGGGGGACGGGGACGGTGCCTCGCTATGTTCTACAGTAAACATATTCAAACTTTAGCGTGCTGTGTTATACACTCAATTAAGGGGAAATTCTACTAATAAAGCTGAACGCGATCAGTACATCCAAACCGCGTTCATGAGTTATAACATAAAATCCCCAAAGGGTTAGGCAGAGCAGTACCCATTAGTAAACACACATCTCGCCAGTTATAAATATAACACATGAGCTATCAGTGTCAATATTCCACTACAATGGCATTAATTCTAAAACACAGATCTTTAATCACGTTTAGATGTGTTGATCTCGTTCACTTTCAATGGTAAAATTTGGCCTAAGCTGCTAAGAATAATATAAGTCAAGATCTTGTGCCAGACCGCATCGAATAAACAAAATTGCGAAGAAAGCACGGGTATTTGAGCATATGTATGAACTTTGGAATTTATCATACTACCATATAAGCTGTGTCAAGGTTAAGCTATGTTTGATATCGGCTTTAAACAGATCATAAGAAACAAACACTAAAAATAATAAACTTACGTCCTGGCCACATTTTCTCTGGATGTCTCTGCAGCAAGTCTCTAAGCTGTCTATTGATGTCATCATTGTTCCCGTAGTGCAGCGGGAAGCGTTGCGCGGGGAAGGCACTGCGCGGGGCCTCGGCGGGGGGAGCAGGCGACGGAGGTGGGGCCCCGGGCAATGGGGGCCCGGCCAGGGGCCCGCCCGACATGGGCCCACCCGACATGGGCCCACCCGACATGGGCCCACCGGCCCCAGCGCCTGGCGGGGAGCTGCCGTCCGGCGCGCGTAACCGCTGCATGGCTGCTTTCGGGTCGGATTTACGTGCGGGTTAAGTGCTTGTTTAGAAGACACTATCAGCGATTTATCGCAATTTCTTATAATATAAGAAATTAAATCTAAGATCATATTATGATCTTTTTTTAGGAAAAGACAACATAACGGTTTAACGCTTATTTCTTAGACACACGCTTATCAATAATTCACAAAATAAATTATGATAAATGGTGACAGTTCTAGGAAACAATCTGGAAATATAACTACGAGGATGGTAATATACGCTTATAAAAAGTACCATAGGTCACGTCTTATTCAAAATAACTATCATTAATTCATTTCATTCATTCATTTTCATTTCGTTGCTATGCCGGAGGTCGTGGGTTCGATTCCCACTCAGGACAAATGTTTGTGTGATGAGCACGATCATTTGTTCTGTGTCTGGGTGTAATTTATCTATAATATGTATGTATTTAGAAATATATAAGTATGTTTATCAGTTGTCTAGTACCCATAACACAAGCTCTGCTTAGCTTGGGACTAGATGGCGTTGTGTGATAGTTGTGGAATATTATTATTATTATTATTATTAATCTAGTTACAGATCTACTAGCAAAAGTATGCACTTCGTTCTAATAGGGTAGTTAACAAAAGAAAATCTAATTAGTCCGTCAGATAGATGTCCAAAAAATATTGGACACGTATTTTTTCTTTTTTCACGTAAACAAACAATGAAGACGATACAGTGCTTTGAAAACTCGTGTGACGTCATTTTCTGAGACATTAGTATGATATTCTTCAGGCGTCAGTGACGTCACAACCCCCCACTCAAATCTTTGACGCGTTTTATCGTCGTCAATTTTTATTGATTTGATAAAACAAAAATACGTATCCAATATTTTTCGATAATCTAACAGACGGACTAATTAGAATCACATTTTTTTAAGTTAGTAAACATCCATTTGTAAAAGATTGAATATACAGGGTGTTTGGAAGGGAGCTGTACATACGCCTAGGGTAGAAACTAGGGATAGTCTGCTACCTACCCCCGCCCATTATATTGACCTTGGCCTCAAGGTTTTTTTTAAATTTATTATTATTTTTTATTTGACTTTTTGACTAAAACTACCTGTAGCTCAAAATCTATCCATGGGACCGGTCGGCTAATGGTCTTGTTTTAATCGTTAGAGTCTTAGGGTCCTGCAAAAAATTATTTTACACCAGAAAATTGTGGAGAAGAAAAGTTATGGGGCCTGAAGTACCGTAGTAAGGTAAAGAAATAATTTTAAATTAAAAAAAAACCTTGAGGCCAAGGTCAATATAATGGGCGGGGGTAGGTAGCAGACTATCCCTAGTTTCTACCCTAGGCGTATGTACAGCTCCCTTCCAAACACCCTGTATATTGAGAAAATATAATAAGAGACGCATACTCTACCTAGTTCAACTGTACATAAATAATTACTAATGCAATTTCACTTAAAAAAAACTTAGTAAGAGTAAGAAAAAATCAGGACTAACGTAGTATGCAGGTACCTTGCATCCTCTGGTCATGTATAATCTGTTGCTGCTGCTGCGTCTGCTGCTGCCGCTGCTGCTGCAGGTGCTTCCACTGGCGCTCCTGCTCCGCCTCGCGAGCACTCCGCTGTTGATTGCACGCCCGCTCTTGCTCCTACGTCACAGCGCACAGGTTAACACGACACCACACGTAAGCACACGGCTAACAATTGTCATTGTATTATGGAGAAATTAACGGACGATTCAATTAAACGCCCAATTTAAAATAAAGCTTTTTGTGCATTAAAATATCTGATCTAAGTATCGTCTTTTCAGCTGTGGTTTACGTCAATAAGAATTTACGCTTGAACGACGGTTTTCGTCGTGAATAGACGCATAACAGCGAAATTATTGTTTATCGATATAAATCCAGCTAAAGAATAACTTGGAGCAGATACGTTTATGCCTGCACATACAGCGTCTTTGAGTGCGATAAGTTTATTATAAATTTGAATGAAACAACGCACGCAGTCCAAATCCACATGAAACGCATCATCCAATTCCTTCTGCATGGCACCATCGCGCCAGACTGCGTTCGGTGCGTGAAGCTCCTAAGACATAATACTAAATATTAATTTTAATACTTCAATACCAAGTCGCCTCACCACTAAGATAATATTAATTGCAACCTATACAATGACAATCAGTTCCGTGTACTTGTTGTCTATTAATTGTAACATGCTGTAACTACGCAGGCAATTTTATTGAAATCTATCTTGTGACAATTTACATTGTTTCAGAGATTAAGTTATTGTTTTATATGAATATTTAGATTTTATTTACATTGTTGTGGGCCTTTTAAACTACTGCTATTTCTCTTATACAAATCTGATTTCTATTAAGGTCTCTTCATCTATGTATCATTAAGGCTCTTCATATTAGCACATAAACTCGTATTGCTGAACATGTGCCTAAATTGATTGCTACAATAAATAGTTCACTCGAACAATTAAAAT
The DNA here is from genome assembly GCA_932274075.1 of Diarsia rubi. Lineage (NCBI taxonomy): Eukaryota > Metazoa > Arthropoda > Insecta > Lepidoptera > Noctuidae > Diarsia > Diarsia rubi. The sequence continues at coordinate 16,992,274 of OW026417.1, read as the reverse complement.
CAACTACTTCTAATAAAATTGCAATTTATTAATTTATGTAACATGTCTATTAGTATGTAATGATTCAAATTGAGGAAGATCCATGCTTATGTGTTAATAAAAATAATGCCAAACTATGAGATGCATAGTTAGTATACATTAAGTTTAAATAATAGTAATACAACTCTAATAAGTACTCGTAATAATTTAAGCTTTCTGAACTTAATAGATACTAATGTACAGTGATAGGAAAAGGTAGTGCCTATTAGCCTAAACTTCGAAGAACAGAGACAAGAAACGGAGACTTCCTTAGGACTAAATTATTTCCGGCACATCTGTCTCGAAATTTCGAGACAACACTTAAATACATTTAAAAAAATGTGTTATTTGGAATAAGTAATTCGTCTTTATTTATCTAAAGTTTGTCTATAAAATTCAGAAAATTTTATGGTTGTAACGACTGTGTGTTATTATTTTATTATGATATATCTAGTCGCAAACTTTAGGTAAATATAGACGAATTACTTATTCCAAATATATTTTTTTTAAATGTATTTATGTGTTGTCTCGAAATTTCGGGACAGATGTCTCGGAAAAAATTTAGTCCTAAGGAAGTCTCCGTTTCTTGTCTCTGTTCTTCGAAGTTTAGGCAAATAGGCACTACCTATTCCTATCACTGCAATGTATGATCTCACCATGATATGTTACTTCATGTTAATATTTTTACTATACTCAATACCAAAAATAAAATACTGATACATAATAATAACTAAGATTTTTACAGAATGTATTATCAGCTTTATCTGTAAAATAAAACCTAATCCTAATAGATTATTTACATAGTATAGAGTTGAATAAAAACAACTTAACATCTATACCTGTGAACTTACAAAGTACATCACAAAGCTTTATACAGAGCGTAACGACGCAAATAAACTGTGAACTACATCGAACTGTGTTAGAATTGTTAGCACACCACAACCAGCCACCAACAGCGTCCAATGTTAAAGCCAACACTACCAAGGCAAAGCGAAAATAATAAAATCAACATTACGGAAACAGGGGACACGAGTCCGGGAGGCTTTTGGGAATCGATGGTAGGGTAATGGTCTCGAATAAAAAAAGCTTAAATGAAATTAACAAAATAATCACACAGCGTCCAACGCCATTAAACAGCCAAGATTATTGTTGGGTGATGACTGAATTTAAGTAAAATCGGAGGAAGTGCTAAGGATCGCGTGGTGCGACGTCGCGCGATCACCCAACAAATCGAAACGTGTCTCGCATATACACGCCACACGGTATGCGTTCGTGTATCGTGTCATGTTGTGTGTGTGTGTTTACGTAATAGACGCGGGTGTATATTGATCAGTCCACTCTTGCAAGAGTATAAAAATATAAGGTTTTTACAGTTTCAAATAGATCGTAAAGACGAGTTGCAATGTAGGGTATGTTGCGGAATTTAGAAGTGAGACATGTTGAGCAGTGTGTAGGTATGTAGTCGGTGTGGTGTGTAGTGTATATGCGAGCGTCGCGTGTCGCGGTACCGTGTGTCGCGGCTTGTGCGCGAGGCGCGGCAGCGTGCGCATGATCTCGGAGGGAGTGAGCACACGGATGTGCGCGTCGGCCTCCAGGAGCCCGGCCGCCGTGACCGTGACGTTGGGCGCGCGCACCGCGGCTGGCGGCGCGGCGGGCGGCGCGGCGGGCGGCGCGGGGCTGGCCGCGCGGGCCGCTGCTGCGCCGCTCTCCGGTTCGCTGGTGCCGCTACTCGAGCTCTGTTGCGCCCCATTTCACTTCTTAGTAACAATTCGAGTGTCCCGGGCGAGATCTCGTGGTCGCACGCTTCCGTCGAGTCGATCCCGGGGCTTACGGCATCGGGCCGCGTCGGTCTAAGCTCGCTCGGGCGCGCAATAGTTCGGTAGGGTGGTCGGAAGGAGTTCGACGGTGTATCTGGCTACGCGGTGGGTTCGGGAATCTTTGATCTACCCTCATGTGTGAAATGATGATATTGAGGTGTACTAGCAACGGTAAACAATGATCATCGTGACAAAACATGGCGGCCCTGAACCGACGTGGCAAATATTATAATGTGTTTTTATTAATGCGTGCACGATAACATCCTGGCTCGTACGAAGATAAAATATATGGATGAATAAAACAGTGCTAATCGAACCCGTATGCAAAACCCATGAAGTACATAATATAATGCAAGTATCAATAAACTACTAGAACTAAAATAATACGTATTCCGAATACAGAGAAGTAACTACCCCAAATTCGTTAACACAAAAAGTTTTCCCAGGAGTAGTGGCCAAACTAAATGGCAAGTACTGTAGATTCTCTCACCTCGAATTTCAATAGTTTAGGGTTTTTATAAAACATAGAACTACTATGTGCTAGGTGTATCCTACAGTCGCGATATGTACACTTGTGCTAGCGTTGAGTCCGGCGACAGAATCTACAGCAACTGTGGTATTAACAACAGATAACACATCCTAGGTCGACCGTGAGCGAGACAAACCATAGACGAATACTTAACTAGACAATTATATACTAGAACAATGATACGTTTTTGAACGCACAGTGAAATACTTGAGATTCTAGTAGGGCGATACTGAAAGTTGGTTCAGTGTGGCCGTTCTAGTACTCGTGTGGATGACACAGTATAAACACGGTGGTAAGTGAGTTGGGTTAGCACACACCACATGTAGTGACACACAAGCGGACATACCTGCTGAGCTTTCTTCATGCGGATGGCGCTACGGTTGTCTCTGGCGCGCTGTAAGTATGGCGCTTTCTGGTCGGACGGTAATGCGCGCCATTTCTTGAGTATTTGCTTGCAGCGGTCCACCCAGTTGGGGAACTCTGTTTTCCATTCTGGATGGTTCGTGTTGGCGTATAGCACGGCCGATATTGTCGCCGCTGAACCTAGACCTATAGGGTTTGTAATTGAATATAACAGATCTTAAAACACTATTTACAATATTTAAAATCTTTTTCTTATCAACAGTAACTAAACACACACACACACACGTACAGTAAGAGATATCTAGCTACTTTAAAATAAATTGTGTTTATTTGTAAGGAACAGTTGACAATTTTTTAAACTAAGCTTATCATTTATTTATTTTAAATAGATCGGCCTAAGCCAATCACACTATTTAAAAATATAATTTATTTAACAGTCATGCATTCTTTTCACAAAAAACTCAAACATTGTGACAGCATCCTCTTCCATTCATTCGCAAACGTCAAAATATGTGAGTCATTTTTATGTCATCATTTCCAATCCACCAAAAAAGAGTTTTTACCTGTAACTCATTATTCGCCATACAAAACATGTTGAACAACATTGTTACTCATGTCAATAAACTCATATCCCTAGTTAAAAATAGTGAAGTGTACGTACTCTCGTCAGCGCGCATCTTGTCAGCGCTGCGCTGATTGTATGAAGGCGGCGGCGCCTGCGCACTGTCGGGCCACGTCGCGCCGCTCTCCGAGAACAACGGGCTCATCGCGCTGTTGCTGCTGTACACACATAAATAACATGCTTGATATTAGTTTCTAAACTAACATGGTCGGTCATTAACAATATCATTAACATTGAAAACGGGAAAATTAATATGAAAATAAAGTACAGCTAGATGACACGATGGACTTTCAAAGACGACCGATACATACTGGACTGCAAGAAAACGTGTCTTATAAGTAACTATCACACAGTATAATCTAGTAAAGGCTTTCAAGTTTAGTAGTATGTCTTTGGCTTATGATCATTGGCTTAACTATTGCTGAAACCGTAAACACCGAACTAACCTGCTGCCACCAAACTCAGGATAAGGCGAAGTATATTCCATAGGGCTCTGAAGTTGCTGCCGTTGTTGCGAATAAGGCGTACCCGCCATTGAGTTCACATACGATACAGATGACTCTTGCGATTCCTAGACATAGAAAATTAGTTTTGTAACAAGGTTGTTCTCAATTACAAGATGCGTGTACTCAGCGATGGATAGGATTGGCCAGCTAAGACCAGACGCACGTAGGATTAGTTTTCACATTCGATAATAGAAGAACTATCCTAACAACAAAATCCTAAGGAGCTCGAACGAAAGTCATATACAAAATACGGACATACTGAAGCAGAACGTACGACTCGCAACGTCATGTCGACTAAAAACAAACATGTGTGAGTAATTTAAATAATCTTTATGTTCTACAGAGTGAATTTTTCAAAAGGGTGTCAAAAATCCAGTGACGCAGTTTTAGTTTTCATCAAAATCTGGCACCGAGGCTTTTTTGAGTATGTCACGCTATTCCACATAGTTTCGAATTTGGCCATCCACGCTCACTTGAAAAATTGATCCTGTGTATTGTACCGTTGGGATATTTTATATTGACGTATTGTATTGTATAGTTGGGATATTTCATGTTGAGATTCAAAGTCTGGCAATAGACTCGCTCCCTATTACATGGGACTTTAACATAACTGGCGAAATTCCGGTGTACTATTTAGGTACACCTCTGCTATTCAAAGTGACAATGAAATTTTCACAAACCTGCGAATCATCAGTGAGCACACCCTTGAATATCTCGTCGACATCGTTGCTGTCCATGTCAGGCAGACCGTCGCGCACCATCGCGTCTAGGTTCACGCCCAGCAGTGACAGGTCGTCTTTAGGAGATATTGTTGATGCTTGCGATGAACCACCAGTTTCTGGAAGGTAATAAGCATTGTAGGTGCGTTTTATCATTATCAAAGGAAGATGCAAATTTTGGCCTCACTCAATACTCAATACTCAATATCTTTATTGCTTTACCATAATGTGTACTTAGGTGGTATAGTATATAATTGAGATCATTATGGACCCTGTAGGGCACAGCAAAAGGGTAGGAGAGAGGAAGCCCTGTTTTAGGAGATCATGAATAACTATTATTGCTATATTATTTAATTTAATTTATTATTACTCGTATTTCTAAGTATTTTAATTGCATTATTATTTTTGTTATATTATTATATTACATTATTTATTACTATCATTTATTGTTATATTAATAATTACCATATCATACCATTTTTATTTTAAACATATCTAGAAATTGCGTGACTATCACTAATTTTTGTTATCAATTATTATTCTTATGTAATTTTTTATTATATTTGTAATTTCCTTAACATATACTTTAAACATTTCTCCTATTATTTATGTTTATCATTTAAATATTCATCTAAGGAATAATAGCATTTTTTTATTAATAAGTTTTTAATTTTTGTTACAAATATATTGAACTTTTCTTCTTTCTTTATTATGTCTGGTAATTTATTGTATATCTTTATAGACATTACGTAGGGACTTGTGGAATGCATTTTTAGCCTGGATGTTGGTATGTTTAGCCTAGATCGGTGCCTAAGTGTGTACTGTGATTTGATGTCTTCGCGTTTTGTGTAGAACTCTTGATGCTTACGGACAAATTTACATATTTCTAGGATATAAATGCTGGGGAGGGTTAGAATATTTGCAGCTGTTAGTTTGATCAATATTTACCATGATTCTAACTAGTTTCTTTTGTAGGGTAAAGAGTGTCAGTGCATCTGTACTATTTCCCCAGAGGGTTACGCCGTAGCTAAGCCATGCATTGGCATACGCATAATATGTGGTGAGGGCAGTTTGTAGATCGGTGGTCTTTTTAATTTCTCGAAGAGCGTATGAGAATTTTGAAATTTTTGAACGGGTTTTTTGTATTTGTGTTTTCCAGTTGATATGTTTATCTATTGTAAGTCCAAGTAGTGTAAAGTCATCAACAGTTTCCAATTTTGAGCCGTTAAAGGTGAAATTTAAGTGTAGAGGAGCTTTTTGATAAGGGTGGAAAACCATTAATTTAGTTTTAGCATGATTAATTTCTAAATTATGTGAAGTCATCCAGTTACAAGTTTTTGTGAGTGTGGAACTGAGTTTTTCTTCTATGTTTGTGTTGTTTTGACAGGAGACTAATAAAGATATGTCATCTGCGAACAAAACACGTGGCACCTCTATGGTTTCTGGTAAGTCGTTGATGTAAACAAGAAATAATAGGCCACCTATAACACTTCCCTGGGGAATGGAAGCGTTAGTTATCTTGCTTTGAGATCGGATTTTTTCTATTTCTCTACTATTGTGATTAAAGTATTCAATTTCAACTACTTGTTCTCTATTTTTTAAATATGACGTAAGCCATTCATGGGCTTTTAGCCTCACCCTCCAATAGCTATAAACGTTGGAAAGGTATTTTTGAGCTGAACAAAAGTACCAACACGACGACGACCACGATTTAATTATTAGTCAGTTCCGAATTTTCCTTTACGGGATGTGTGATATGGATCAACAGAAAATTGATGACCCTCGAAAAAAACATACAGACGCACGAAATTTTGCCAATTTGCTACTGACGTGATTTGACAGTAAAAATTCTGCATTTCAATACATATAATGACAGAACATTTCAATTACGATCTAATGAAGGAGCTACTTTATTATTTTTGCAAAAAAAGATTATGGATATATGGGGGTGAGGAGGAATCAAATCTCACCGTAGGGTAGAAAAATAGGCAAAATCGACTAGCGTAGTTAACACAGCGCGCGGTTTGGCGCACAGTGATATAGTGCACAAGTGAAGTATTACTAATATAGCTTTAAGTTTCTGTTTACTCACATAAATTATATTATAAATATCATATTTGTGTAAGTCTGCTAGGTCTATTGGCCAAAGTTGCTTAAAAAATAATATTATGTTATGTTAAAGATTCCTCTTAGGAGAAGAATTTATGTAGATATACTCACCACTACTAATCGGCTCAGTCTTCGTACTATGAACGGTCGGTATGCTTTCAGTAGCGACCGTGGGTGGTTGTTCAGCCTCCGCTGGCTGCGGGCCTAGTATCGCGTTCTTCAACGCCGTGGAGTCCTCAGTATGCTTCAACTGTCCATCGTCAATCTCTGTCTTGATCTTCACGGAACCGTCGGCGGTGGTGGAAGAGTCGTCCTTCTCGTCTTTCGGTCTGAGGGAGTTTAGTATGTCTACTTCGTCCTGTATGGGGAGATAAGGCTAGGTAAGAAAAGGTTTTCTAAAGCTAATTTTTGGCCGTATTGAAGAGTTTACCATATAAGCTAGCTTGATGAATGTTCCTATTTTAAAAGATATTACTTTTTATTTATCCTTTAAATACAATTGAAATGATTCATTGCGCTTCACATATTGCCATGTTTCAGAAAATTAGAAAATGTTAATTAATACTTATACTAAGTTACATTCAGGAAATAATAGAGGCCAGGTCACAATAAAATATGGTTCAAAGTTAAAAGATAAACAAATACCTTACGAGGAGAAGGAAGTTGATGTTTTGTGTTGCTTCCATGGCCCTTTTCATTAACATCTGGTATGTTCCAGTTAACTTAGAATAAGTCATCATAACCAATCACATAATATTGCCTGGGACTCACGCTTCCTCTCTATGAGAGGGATGGGCTTCGAGTATAATCCACCACGCGTGCGCAGTGCGAAATGGTAGATGTCGTTCGAATTTTTTGGTTCTAAGACATGCCGGTTTCCTCGCGATGTTTTCCTTCACCGTTTTGAGAGCAGTGGTAATGAAATAAATTACACAAAGTAATGCGCCTGACTGAGTTCGAACCCTCGATTCACTGTTCGTAAGTCGGGGCCACCACTGCACTAACAGGCAATAATTCACTATTAACAGTAAACATCATTTTCCAGTTAACTTACTGGCAAACAACTTCATACAAACTCAGTCCCATTTTATTATCCATCTAGTAGATCAAAATAAAGACAAATCCTTAGACATTCCCAAACAAACTTTACCCAAATCAACTTACCGTATTCAGCGATATAATGACAGAGGCATCATGATCATTGAAGCTAGTTAACGCAGTGATGACATCCTCTCCATCGCTGTCGGAGTTATCGAGCTCCCACTTGAAGTCTCGCAGTTCTCGGTACCCTTCCGGTGTGATAGGCCGTAATGTACCGCCTGGACTTTCTGCAGGATTTGCTGGAGACAAAAAAGTAATTGAATATTGAACATGCCGTGAACCGAGTCTTACCGGCGCGGGAGCAGATTGCGCACCGCGTCGACACACCGCTACGATCTCCGAAGCGAGACACGTTACTTTAACATTCGCTTACTTATTTTATTAACTGCGGTACTCAGAGATATTTAATGATTACTTTAGCCGTCACTTAATAAACGTTTGAAATACTTTTGTATGACAAAACTGTCAAAACCTTGACTAAGTGATGGCCTAAGTAATCATTAAAGCTCTCTGAGTGCGGAAGTGAGTCTATCTATGCAGAAAGAAGATTATAGTCACGAAACCTATGTTTTTAATTGAAGAAGATACGACCACCTCATCACGAGCTGTTCGTAAATATCAGCTCTGGCAACTATTTTGTATGAGTAAGTTTTCATTTCATAAACGGGGTGTAAATCAACCCTTCACACATACGTCAACAAAACATTCTGTACATCAAACTAAGTACTCCTAAGCAAACATTTTTGCTGAGAAACGACTTTTTTTTTTGGGGTCAAAACTTTTCTTTTACGGTAAAACTCAATGTAGCACTCTTAAAACATTGTGCTAGTGGATGCTTTGAATAGTAAAAGGGTCATGGAGGTAATTTAAGTAAAGTTACAACCTGAAAAACTAGTATTTACAAAAACAGCTGTGCAAAATTTAGAACTTTGACCCCCAATATCTCCGTAACTAGGGGGTTCCCAGGTATGGTCTAGAACAAAAAAATGATCGCTGTGGTGGGGAGAACAAGTGCCCTTCGTTTGCGTTAAGAGTACTTTTACACCCTTTATAACATAACATCCCTGAAGGGTTAGGCAGAGGTGTAGCTAATAGTACGCCCACATTACGCTAGTCATATTAAGTCCTACGTGATAGGGTAGGTGCCTTTTCTCCATTTACGTTTAAGTCTAATGGTTTACGGGCGAGCCTATTGCCATCAACCGGACGCCAATCCAGACTCCATGGCTGCTACTGAGAAATTCCTAATGAAAAAAAAAAACAAATAAAAACACATTTTAGCCGACCCGGGAATCGAACTCAGAACCTCATGCCTAGCAGTCGCGTTTGTGACCACTTGACCAACAAGTCAGTTTCAATTTCTCGTCAATAAACATCTGGAAGTGTCTGCCTGAACTAGATTTCCGAATTAAATAAAACTAAAACAATTTTATGTTCTTACCAGTAGAAGTGACAGCAGCTTTGGTCGGCTCCAGAAGATCTTTGCCGAAGAAGGCTTCTTGCATGTATGACGGGAACTGCTCCATCAGCTTCGACCGCGGTTTTCTACGGGGCTTGCGTTTGTTGCTTGGCGATTCTGTGTAAATATGTACAACTTTGAAGACAAAAGATGTCGTGTGTTTACGGTTGGGAATACTGTGGCAGTTTAGTCCCAAAAAAAGTCAATAGTAACTTCCTTTTCTTTTTACGTAAGAAAGAATGAGAAAAGAATGAGATCTAATGAGAATAAGCGTTTTGCTGCAGTATAATAGAATAAAATTTTAAATTAAACAATATCTTATATCTCCAACTTCATAACAAACCATTTTAGTCTAAACTGCTGTAATTATTGAGTATAAAGTATTGAGTATTAATTTAAAACCAGACATGTTTTGTATATTTCAACCGAGAGAAAAAAAAAACTTTGATTTCTCATATTTGAGTGATTTAATGATTAAGAAATCATTACCTTTTTTTAAATTACCCTATCATGTTCCTCAGCTGGGCAAAGGCCTCCTTACCAAACTTATATTAAAACAAAATAATTTAATTAAACCATATCTCACCTCCAGATGCCTGTGTTCCATCTCCCTCCTTCTCTTCATCAGCTTGCGCCTTAGCCGTCGTCTGTCTCTGTCTAACAACGAACCCGCCAATACCGAGCTTGTTTAAGTTCCTCTGTCTCTTTCTGCGCAGGACCGTGAGGCCCGAGTCTGTGGTGTATATGGTGAAGCCTTCGGGAGGTGGACCATCGTTTGCCACGTTCCATAGAATGCCTTCCTTGAAATTCGTGTTGGGTACACCTGTTTGATGAAAGGTTAACAGTCAAGATACGTTTTCACCAGTTTAATTGAGTATTTTCTTTGTTTTGAGCCAATTTTTTACAGTTCTTTATACATTTTGAAGTCTATGTCATAAAAGTGTTAAAATTTATCAAACTTCGCGAGTTTTCATTGTATTTTAAACAATTGCGATTATTACCGCGCGAATGATATTTTGGTTGCTCGAGTACTTGGTGAAAATGCAGCTTCATTTATCTTTCGAGGATATAGTATGACTTACTTCACAAATAATATCCGGATTTTTCATAAACGTATTAAAACCGGAATGCGGAAGCTTAATAAAATGAATCGACTCTTACGAACTTACTCTAAGTTGGATTCTCTTCAAATAACTTCATAATAGTAGAAGTGGCGAAGGAACTCACCAGGTTCTTCCTTAACTTCGGCCGTGCTGTCAGGCTTGGAGTCGTCGCCCATCTCGACGTCAGCATTCTGAACCACTGTTTCAATAGATGCCATTATTTCTAATCCACAATGCCAGCGTCGAACATACAAAAACTCATGTTAGATACACATCTTACATGTACTAAGTAAATATTTAAATAATAATTTACATAATATATCTACATACAGCAATCATAAGATATATAAGGCATAGATGTGATATAGAAAGAAAAATAGATGTCTTTCCTTAGTTTTTTTAATATGAAGCAAAAAGAACTGGCTGGCATTGCGGAATAGAGCATAAAGGTTGTATAATAAGCATATAATAATATATGAAACCAAAATAACTACTTTAAATAAGGCATGCAAAGCTGACACACACACACAAACAACACTGGTGCATAATCACCTGCGTCTTTCTCAGTGTTTTCATTCTTGAAGCGTCTCTTGCGTCGTGTGTGTGTGATGCCCATCTCCGCTTCGAGTTGTTTCATGTGATGTGCGCCGCGCTGGGAGAGACACACGTCGTCCACGTAGTACTCGCCCGCCAGCCCCAGCGACTGCGGCGTGGGGCGCGGCATGGCACGTGCGACCACTGCGGCAGTCACCGCCACACTGGCAGGAGCTGTGCCGGCCTCGATGGCGCGAGCTAGGTGTGGAGGTGGCAGTTCTCGCCCTCGACAGAGTACGCATTTGTATCTGGGGGTGGAAGCGAACCATTTAATGTGTTTAAGGAAAGAGTTCGAATCACTTTCCCATATATTTTTTTTTTGTTGTAGAATTGTTGTTAATGTTGTTGTCGTTGTGTTGCACTAGCAATTTCTTCGATATGGTATTTAAACTCAAATATACACCAACGCCCAGACCCAGTACAACTATCTGTAGGCCATACAAATATTTGTTCCGTGCGGGGATCGAACCCCCAACACGCAGCTCAGTAGTTAATCACTCAGTCACTGCGCCAACCGTGCCTTCAAATTATGAGTGTATAAATCCACAAACAACAACACAACAACATACAACTGTGATACACCTCGTCTATTTGTCTATCGTAGGATCCTCTTGAAGGACTTCATAAATTTACTGAAATACTAAAAATCTGAATGGCAGGAACAGGATTAAGAAATAAAACGGTCAGCCGCATGTAAAATGCATATATTTAAACCGGAAGCTAATCACAACGAAGTGAGACGTAGTCTTCACCCTGTGTCTAGCGGGCTTCGACCATGGACAAATTCTGGAGGGAACTAGATCTAAGTTTATATGACACTTACCCAGCTCTACAGCATACTTCGGCGTCGTTCTCGCTACGTATAGAGTCACAGGTCGCGTGCAGCCATCGTCGGCAACCTTCGCACTGAATGATGAGCTCGCCGTCCGAGTAGGGCTCCGAACAAACGCAGCACATCACTAGTGATGCACATGGAGCACATTCTAGAGGACAAAAACAACCTTGTTAAGTTTGTCTTAGGGTTCGTAGCTAATCCCGTAGGGGCTGCGGGTTGTTGTAAGGGATACCGCGGCCTCGACATAAAGGGCTAAGAAGGAACATGGGTGGTTTTTAGTCAGTAGAAGTCTGACACTCCCTTTAGCTCTGCTCAAGATCGGGAGGGGTTATTTGATGATTTCTCCCCCCCCCCCCCCAAAAGGTTCGTAGCTAATTGAAAACAGTCACATGGGTCGACCTTCAATGTAAAGCTACTAGACTAGGTAGGTGACTATCCAGCCACCTGTTCAGGTGGAGATTCATAGATTCCCTGACCTGTAAATGATGTGATGGTGTCCAACCACAGGATACTTGATGTCTTGTCCGGCCAGTCGATATCGAATTAAGAAAAATACTATCCATTCCAGCGCCGAGTCCTAGAAAGCACGTCAAGCCGTTGGTCTTGGTTATCATTATTAGAGGTTAAGATCTTTGCCATGTGGTGTCACAGTCGTCACAGAGCAGTAGGAGCGTCTCAACTTTACCTGTATAGTTGTCGCACCAGGCGAGAGTCTGTCTCGTCCCGCACACAAGACACCGTCGACACCTCTCGCAGCGCCACGGCCCTCTCGGCACGTCAGCCAATGGCGGGCGCGCGCAGTAGGTATGCCACGTGGTGTCGCAGTCGTCACAGAGCAGTAGGAGCGTCTCAACTTTACCTGTATAGTTGTCGCACCAGGCGAGAGTCTGTCTCGTCCCGCACACAAGACACCGTCGACACCTCTCGCAGCGCCACGGCCCTCTCGGCACGTCAGCCAATGGCGGGCGCGCGCAGTAGGTATGCCACGTGGTGTCGCAGTCGTCACAGAGCAGTAGGAGCGTCTCAACTTTACCTGTATAGTTGTCGCACCAGGCGAGAGTCTGTCTCGTCCCGCACACAAGACACCGTCGACACCTCTCGCAGCGCCACGGCCCTCTCGGCACGTCAGCCAATGGCGGGCGCGCGCAGTAGGTATGCCACGTGGTGTCGCAGTCGTCACAGAGCAGTAGGAGCGTCTCAACTTTACCTGTATAGTTGTCGCACCAGGCGAGAGTCTGTCTCGTCCCGCACACAAGACACCGTCGACACCTCTCGCAGCGCCACGGCCCTCTCGGCACGTCAGCCAATGGCGGGCGCGCGCAGTAGGTATGGCACGTGGTGTCGCAGTCGTCACAGAGCAGTAGGAGCGTCTCAACTTTACCTGTATAGTTGTCGCACCAGGCGAGAGTCTGTCTCGTCCCGCACACAAGACACCGTCGACACCTCTCGCAGCGCCACGGCCCTCTCGGCACGTCAGCCAATGGCGGGCGCGCGCAGTAGGTATGCCACGTGGTGTCGCAGTCGTCACAGAGCAGTAGGAGCGTCTCAACTTTACCTGTATAGTTGTCGCACCAGGCGAGAGTCTGTCTCGTCCCGCACACAAGACACCGTCGACACCTCTCGCAGCGCCACGGCCCTCTCGGCACGTCAGCCAATGGCGGGCGCGCGCAGTAGGTATGCCACGTGGTGTCGCAGTCGTCACAGAGCAGTAGGAGCGTCTCAACTTTACCTGTATAGTTGTCGCACCAGGCGAGAGTCTGTCTCGTCCCGCACACAAGACACCGTCGACACCTCTCGCAGCGCCACGGCCCTCTCGGCACGTCAGCCAATGGCGGGCGCGCGCAGTAGGTATGCCACGTGGTGTCGCAGTCGTCACAGAGCAGTAGGAGCGTCTCAACTTTACCTGTATAGTTGTCGCACCAGGCGAGAGTCTGTCTCGTCCCGCACACAAGACACCGTCGACACCTCTCGCAGCGCCACGGCCCTCTCGGCACGTCAGCCAATGGCGGGCGCGCGCAGTAGGTATGCCACGTGGTGTCGCAGTCGTCACAGAGCAGTAGGAGCGTCTCAACTTTACCTGTATAGTTGTCGCACCAGGCGAGAGTCTGTCTCGTCCCGCACACAAGACACCGTCGACACCTCTCGCAGCGCCACGGCCCTCTCGGCACGTCAGCCAATGGCGGGCGCGCGCAGTAGGTATGCCACGTGGTGTCGCAGTCGTCACAGAGCAGTAGGAGCGTCTCAACTTTACCTGTATAGTTGTCGCACCAGGCGAGAGTCTGTCTCGTCCCGCACACAAGACACCGTCGACACCTCTCGCAGCGCCACGGCCCTCTCGGCACGTCAGCCAATGGCGGGCGCGCGCAGTAGGTATGCCACGTGGTGTCGCAGTCGTCACAGAGCAGTAGGAGCGTCTCAACTTTACCTGTATAGTTGTCGCACCAGGCGAGAGTCTGTCTCGTCCCGCACACAAGACACCGTCGACACCTCTCGCAGCGCCACGGCCCTCTCGGCACGTCAGCCAATGGCGGGCGCGCGCAGTAGGTATGGCACGTGGTGTCGCAGTCGTCACAGAGCAGTAGGAGCGTCTCAACTTTACCTGTATAGTTGTCGCACCAGGCGAGAGTCTGTCTCGTCCCGCACACAAGACACCGTCGACACCTCTCGCAGCGCCACGGCCCTCTCGGCACGTCAGCCAATGGCGGGCGCGCGCAGTAGGTATGCCACGTGGTGTCGCAGTCGTCACAGAGCAGTAGGAGCGTCTCAACTTTACCTGTATAGTTGTCGCACCAGGCGAGAGTCTGTCTCGTCCCGCACACAAGACACCGTCGACACCTCTCGCAGCGCCACGGCCCTCTCGGCACGTCAGCCAATGGCGGGCGCGCGCAGTAGGTATGCCACGTGGTGTCGCAGTCGTCACAGAGCAGTAGGAGCGTCTCAACTTTACCTGTATAGTTGTCGCACCAGGCGAGAGTCTGTCTCGTCCCGCACACAAGACACCGTCGACACCTCTCGCAGCGCCACGGCCCTCTCGGCACGTCAGCCAATGGCGGGCGCGCGCAGTAGGTATGCCACGTGGTGTCGCAGTCGTCACAGAGCAGTAGGAGCGTCTCAACTTTACCTGTATAGTTGTCGCACCAGGCGAGAGTCTGTCTCGTCCCGCACACAAGACACCGTCGACACCTCTCGCAGCGCCACGGCCCTCTCGGCACGTCAGCCAATGGCGGGCGCGCGCAGTAGGTATGCCACGTGGTGTCGCAGTCGTCACAGAGCAGTAGGAGCGTCTCAACTTTACCTGTATAGTTGTCGCACCAGGCGAGAGTCTGTCTCGTCCCGCACACAAGACACCGTCGACACCTCTCGCAGCGCCACGGCCCTCTCGGCACGTCAGCCAATGGCGGGCGCGCGCAGTAGGTATGCCACGTGGTGTCGCAGTCGTCACAGAGCAGTAGGAGCGTCTCAACTTTACCTGTATAGTTGTCGCACCAGGCGAGAGTCTGTCTCGTCCCGCACACAAGACACCGTCGACACCTCTCGCAGCGCCACGGCCCTCTCGGCACGTCAGCCAATGGCGGGCGCGCGCAGTAGGTATGGCACGTGGTGTCGCAGTCGTCACAGAGCAGTAGGAGCGTCTCAACTTTACCTGTATAGTTGTCGCACCAGGCGAGAGTCTGTCTCGTCCCGCACACAAGACACCGTCGACACCTCTCGCAGCGCCTCGGCCCTCTCGGCACGTCAGCCAATGGCGGGCGCGCGCAGTAGGTATGCCACGTGGTGTCGCAGTCGTCACAGAGCAGTAGGAGCGTCTCAACTTTACCTGTATAGTTGTCGCACCAGGCGAGAGTCTGTCTCGTCCCGCACACAAGACACCGTCGACACCTCTCGCAGCGCCACGGCCCTCTCGGCACGTCAGCCAATGGCGGGCGCGCGCAGTAGGTATGCCACGTGGTGTCGCAGTCGTCACAGAGCAGTAGGAGCGTCTCAACTTTACCTGTATAGTTGTCGCACCAGGCGAGAGTCTGTCTCGTCCCGCACACAAGACACCGTCGACACCTCTCGCAGCGCCACGGCCCTCTCGGCACGTCAGCCAATGGCGGGCGCGCGCAGTAGGTATGCCACGTGGTGTCGCAGTCGTCACAGAGCAGTAGGAGCGTCTCAACTTTACCTGTATAGTTGTCGCACCAGGCGAGAGTCTGTCTCGTCCCGCACACAAGACACCGTCGACACCTCTCGCAGCGCCACGGCCCTCTCGGCACGTCAGCCAATGGCGGGCGCGCGCAGTAGGTATGCCACGTGGTGTCGCAGTCGTCACAGAGCAGTAGGAGCGTCTCAACTTTACCTGTATAGTTGTCGCACCAGGCGAGAGTCTGTCTCGTCCCGCACACAAGACACCGTCGACACCTCTCGCAGCGCCACGGCCCTCTCGGCACGTCAGCCAATGGCGGGCGCGCGCAGTAGGTATGCCACGTGGTGTCGCAGTCGTCACAGAGCAGTAGGAGCGTCTCAACTTTACCTGTATAGTTGTCGCACCAGGCGAGAGTCTGTCTCGTCCCGCACACAAGACACCGTCGACACCTCTCGCAGCGCCACGGCCCTCTCGGCACGTCAGCCAATGGCGGGCGCGCGCAGTAGGTATGCCACGTGGTGTCGCAGTCGTCACAGAGCAGTAGGAGCGTCTCGTCGCCGCGCGCGCCGCAACCCTCGCACACCGTGCAGTCTAGGCAACGCCAGCCTTGCGTTACTATCACTTGGGATACCTGTTTATAAAGGTAATATAATAAGTTATTATGATAGTTTTTGTCTCAGTCAAGACAATATTGCATCGTAAGGTCGGAGTATTTTCAAATACGGGGATTTATGGGACAAAGAGCAAAACATGGACTGAGTTCCACGCGCTCATGTAAAATGTTTAGTTTACTCACAAAAAGTACGCAACTGAGACAGCGCCAAAAATTTTAGTTAAGATAGCCCAGCTAGACAAAATGTAAAAAAAAACTCACCTTAATATTCACACAATAAGGGTGATACGTCTGCCCGCACTGCGCACACGCAATAAGACACCCTTCAGAATCGGTCCCGATAGCGCCGCACATCACACACAGATCTTGTGTTAGTACGAACTTGTCTTTACTCGAACAGAGCACTAATTTATTCTCCACACCTAAACAAACAGGAAATGATAACAAATTATAATAGGGTAGTGAACAAAAAAATCTAATTAGTCCGTTAGATCGTGTTCAAAACACAGTGCTGCGTTCCAAAACAAAAATAGCTGACGTGGCCCAAAAGGCTGCTCAACTCAAATGGGACTGGGCAGGACATGTCTGCCGCATGCCGGAAAATCTGTGGGCCAAAATAGCAGGAAACTGGTGCCCTGACACAGTGAGACGGGGTCGTGGCAGGCCACGAAGGAGATGGCGGGATGAACTGGATCGGTTCCGTCAAAACTGGAAGGAGGACGCGCGGGTTCGAGAGAAGTGGAAAGAGTGGAGGGAGGCCTTTGCCCTGGAGTGGGACAGAGCAGGCTAATAAAAAAAAAAAAAAAAAAGTCCGTTAGATAGATTTCCAAAAAATATTGGACACTTTTTTTCCTTTTTGCACGTAAACAAAAACTTAAGACGATACAGTGCTTCGAAAAGTCGTGTGACGTCACAGTTTGGTACATTCTTACTCGAGTGACGTCACAAGACCCCACTCATGATCTTTAGCAAGTTCGTAAAGTTCTATTAATTAGATAAAATAAAAAACACGTATCCAATATTTTTCGTTAATCTAACAGACTCTAACAGACTAAACAGAATCATATTTTTTTACTCAGGAAACATGCGTATTGCTGACAGGAAAAGGCATATTAATTATACTGAACGGTTTTTAGTTTTACGATTTACGTAATACGCTTCGGCAACCAACGTCTTTCGAAAGCCAAAGTTGCGATGAATTTAATATTTTTGATAGTCGGTTTTTATTACGATTCGGATATAATCTATATTAACAGGTGCATCATCGCCTTCAAAATTATATCAGTAAATGAGCAGCCCGGACAAAGAGATCGTCAAAATAATGTGTTACCTGGATCATCTTCAGGAGCCTTATTATCAGGTGCCTGAGGTCTTTGCAATCCCAATCCTGGTACTCCAAAAACTCCTCTCATCTTTGGTTTAGATCCTCTCTTCCGCCCAAAGTCTAGAACATTCCTCTGTCGCTTCTGGAAGCCCAGTTTGCCAGCCGGAGGAAACCCGCCCTTTAGCTTGTAACCACCTATCTTCTTTTTCGCCACTTTCGCTGAGACTGTGAAGGGTTTACCCTTGCCAAGACCGACATCCGGCTAAAGGAAAGAAGAAGGTATTAACGTTGTTGATGCAGTGAGACTAAAATGAATATTATCTTAAGAAGAAAGATTTGTATTTTTGTGTTTTGGTGTGTGTGTATGTTTGTCTACACTAATATTATAAAGATGAAATATTTGTTTGTTTGTAACGAATAAGCTCCGAAACTACTGGACCGATTTGAAAAATTCTTTCACCCTTGGGAAGCTACTTTTTATCCCTGTATTACCACGGGAACGGGAATTACGCGGGTGAAACCGCGTCACGTCCGCTAGTCGACTAAAAACGGTAAATTAAATCCGGTAACGGAACTATACAGACATGGTGTGTATTGATAGTTGGAATCATAAGAAAATATTGGATCCAAGGACTCTAGGTATGCTATTCCAAAACATATGGCGTCCTTGCAAGCTCAAGTAAAAAGTTAGTAAGAAAATAAAGCTGGCAAGTTACCTTAGGTTCTATAGCAAGTGGATCCTGCTCTTGCTGTGAATTTTCATCACCGAACGACGAGTCTTGGGATGTTGAGGCAACTGTATCTTCGTCGAAAGCTGTTAAAAGACGCAGAAATGAGTCTTCTAAATTCTAGTTGTAGGAAACTGTAAGTGCTCGTCATGACTTCCAAGTCAGTGAGATAAGATTTAAATTGCAATGACTGGCGACGTGAAATGCAATAACTATATGGGTTGGTTTATTGTATACTTACATGAAGATTTCGAGCCAGTCAACTGCATCTGTGCCTTACATATTGGACAGCTGTACTCATATGATGGATTCAGTTCTTTCTTCTGTCTGTATTGCTGAGGTTCTGCGTCGGGATCGCACATTCCATGCACGTATCTAAACCAAACATCATTATTATTATTAGGCTTGTGTTTAAATATAGCAGAATGTCTAAAAGTTAATTATAACACCGGAGAAATTAATAATCTCATTTTTCAATTTACGTCAAAATAAAGTGAATAGATAGTGAAAAGATAGTGATAGTGATAGTGTGAATTCATCCATCCAATACAGAGATTACCATATAGATATTTGACTGACCTCTTGCAGAGTATACATCGTATCATATCCCTGTATGCGGCGGCGCGGTAGGCTCTCCGGCACAGCGGGCAGCAGGAGCCCTTGTTGCGTTGCTGGTAGCACGAGTCGCACACCGTGTAGTGCGCGTGCCAGCGAGACGAGGGACCCGCGCCTGGTGATCGGGACCCGCAGTCGGAGCATACGCGGCAGCACTGGTAGGGGTAAATACAGTTATATTGGAAGACTTCTTGTATTGGGTCATACACACATACCATAACATGACATCCCGCCAGTAATATCCGAAGGATTGGGCAGAGGTGTACTTAATAGTACACCAACATTTCTCCAGCTGTTTAAATTCCATGTAATAGGAGGCTAGTCTATTGCCATGAACGGGGCATAAATTTAGACTGTGGCTGCTACTGAGAAATTCCTGATCGAAATACCCAATTACACTTAGCCCGACCCAGGAAAGCAACCCAGGGCCTCTTGCTGACGAGTCGGACAGTTAGAACATGTTTACATTAGACATGAAAACATTTTTTTACAAGAACCTTTCTAAGACTTGATTTTACTGTAGAAGTATTAGGAGCATGGTGGCAAGTTCCTCATTCTCGATTGCGAAGGGAGGTTCCAACGACTAAACGGGGTTTGTCGGGCTACTGGCGTAGAAAACTCTGATAGCGCGATATAGGATTTTGATGCGAGACATCAGGAATAGGGCATGCGGATCCAGGTCTTGGTTCCATCGTAAAACCGGTTTTTCGCATGTCCTAGTCAGGAATTAAGGGTAGTTCGTATGTGGCATTGCAGATATCGTCACTCTACATAGTTCTTTAAAGATAAGCACTTACCTTACACTTCCAGCCATATTTAGGCACGGTGGCCATGACAGGACGCAGACAGGTGGCGTGGTAAACCTTGTCGCAGTGTTCACACGTGACGGCGCGAGCATCGTGTCCCATGGGCGGCAGGCCTAGGGCGCCTGTCTCGCCGCGACACACCTGGCATGTGCGGCATGAGCGACACGACCAACCTGAGCGGACACCTGGACAAATGGCTAGATGGTTAGATGTATAAAAATACTAGGAAAAAAATTTTTTGACCATATAAGAAACACTTAACCATGATCCATGACCTAAATCGGCGAAGTCTGCAACACAGCCGCCAAATTAAAATGGAACTGGGCATACCACATCCGACGCATGTCGCTTCATAATTGGGACCAAGTGGCTTCTGATGTGAATCTGGGTCTGGGTTACCTACAAGTCCTACAACAGAGAACAGACCCAGGCGGCGCGGTAGGCCCAGAAGATGGCTTGACGAGCTGAACTCTTACCAAAATGATTGACTTTAGACAGATTTAATTAAAGAGGCAAGGAAACCCTTTAGCCTGCAGTGGGACACATCATCAAGCTTTTAATAATAAATAGTGTTTCCGATACTGGTGGACTATAATTTTATATATTTTTTAATATTTTTATTAAGGTATATTTAAAAAGAAAGATTGCAAACAATAAAACAGATACTACATCAGGACTTTTTGGGCCCAAAGGGTAAATTTACCGCTACATCACCAAAGTCACAGCTATAACCTGGTTCTGAGCCAAAAAGTAGATGGTAGAATGGTACGTACCTGGTAACTGAGCGAGACCGACACATGTCCCGTGGTAATGCGCGCCGCAATTGACGCACGTCATCAAGTTAGCGATGTCGCCGATAGTTCTACATGTCCTACAGTCTATGTCTGCGGTACCTGCGAATTTAAACACTCGAAATAACTTTTTTTAAAACATTTACAATTCCAGGAAGATAATTTTGAAAGGAGTTCATTCATTTGTATTAATTTCCTTGGAAATACATTATCAGCATGGAATATTGGTTGACTGATGATATACTTACATATAAGAGGCACTTGATAAAGATGGTCCTTGCAAAAGGAGGATTTAGTCTGAAAGTCCACAAATCCCCCGCATGCAAGTACACACGGTAGATGAAAATATTTGCCACAGCTTATCTGTAATTTAAAACGATATTTTAATAAGTAATACAACTACTAGTTTGTACTATCAAATCCGTGTTTTATGAACTTGCACTGTATAGTTAAAACTCACTTTACAAGGTATGCTGGCACCATGTCTGCTACAAAAGGCACATTTCTTCGTCAGAGCAGTTGACACAATCCCTTTGACCCTCGCTTCTTCCAACTGGGTTTTATCCTCGTCGGAATTCGACGCTGCAAACACGTGATCTTGAAAAGGTGGGCTGAACTCAAGGCAACACCGATGTACATACAGTGCTCCGGATGATACCACCCCTGATAATTCTAATACATCTGCATAGCCAATGATTGATAACTCATCTGTGTGTTCCATGTTGTATAGAGGAGTCCTGTAGAAAGAAAAAGCAAATGAAAATTTTTGATTGGTGCCTGATGACCACGCAGATGGTGGGACGAACTGGATGTCTTCCTTGAGAATTGGAAAGAAGTTGCACAGAATCAGGACTGCTGAATGGAGAGGAGGGAAGCTTTTGCCCAACAGTGGGACAATATGGGCTACCCTTAATAATATAAATAGAAAGTGTTGTGAATGATATCATGTAAGTCTATTATAAAAATAGGGACAGTTGTTTAGTGATTCAATACCTTATCATTCCTGGTTTGGTTTGTACAATCAATTAAAGTAGAAACTGTTGAGAAAGACTTATCTTGATGATGACTAAGACAACTGTGTAAGGAAAGGAAATCACAAACAGCAACAGAAAAGCTTTCACTTACTTGCACTTGTTGAAAGCCTTCTGACGCCTGCTCAGAGGTAATGCTAGAGGGTGTTGGTTTGGGTCCACAAGTTCAGGCGGCGGGGACACGAGGCCTGGGGTCACCGGTGTGCTGGGGGTGCTCGACGGCGTGGTGGGGTTGGTGGGGGTGGCCCCACCAGAGTTGCATATTGCTGGGGTGCCGTCCCCTTCGCCCAGCTTGCACGCTATCTGCCGCATCTCTCCTTGGCCTAGCTGACTGCGCTCGCTTAGATTGCAGAGGGCGCATAGTTTTCCAGGCCTAGATATGGAAATAAATGATATCATATGTTGTCATAGAATAGATTAAGGTTTATTTCAATGTCAATAGTTAAATTTTTACCATTTCTCCGGCATATAAGGTGGTTCTTCTGGTATGGGTGGAATAGAGAAATCGTCATCATCCATCATATCTTCGAGGGAATCATCTCGACTCCCGCGGTGTCTCTTAGCGCCCCTAAGAGTACCTGCATTACCTCCCCTGTACCTGTTAAAAGAAATTGCAAATTATATACTCGAGAAGGTCTCTAGCAAGCATCAAAAGAGGCGTTAGGTTGGTCACAAGTTTTGTATTTTAGCAACTTGCAAGATAATAGTATTAAGTTCAGTTAAGTTAATAATATACATTATGCAGTCAACATAATCTTTTAATTTCCAAATTATAAATGAAATAAGTAATACAAAATTAACCCTTCAGGGTGGTGTTGGTGATTAAACAGTTATCGCCTGATAACCGTTTAATCGACTTCTGTCAGAAATCAACCTTCTGCTGGTCACTACAAATAAACTGTAATTGGAACCAAAAACTAGCTGATACATGACATTACATCATTTCATGAAGTAACATGTGACATTTTAAATTGGTCTTTTGAGCTAAAAAGCAAGAAACTTAGTATACTTTGAATATACATAAAAGTAAAATTTTCGGCAATATTTATATGTGAGATTTGGATTTTTGTCTACAATCTATTCAAAATTTGCCCATTTATCTAAAACTTACAAGTACCTTAATACACCAATGATTTTATTTTACCTTCTAACTATCTTGCCTTCTCTCACCAACTTAGGACCTTCCTTCCTCGGTCGACCAGGTCCCCTACGGCCAGAGGTAAAGAATGGCCGTGTATAGGTTTGGTGATGGAAGAATGCAGGTTGTGATACACCACCATGGGGAGAAGCTGGTTCTTCGCCCCTGGGTGATGATGCACATGATGTTGGAGTTGATCCAGGTCCTGTGTAGAAATCTAAAAAAAAAAATCTACATTATTTCTAGGTCATTAGATGAAACATTTTAATTTATTTTATTATAGAATGTTGGTAACATTTATTATGATTCCATTTTCTATGTTTTCAGTAAGTAACAATAAATTATACACTATATACAACAAAAAACACATTTACCAGACAACATACATTTATAACATTTTTGCTTTAGCCAATGTATTTAGAATACCTACAAGTATAATTAATAGAATGTAATTATTCTAAAGAGCTTCTAGAAACAAAAAAAGGGAAAGACTAAGGTTCACAGGGCGAAATCTAATAAACAAACAATCAGAAAGTTCCACTTTCAACAAAGCATGCATATTTAGATGTTTATGTTCTGGATACCAATTTATAGCAGTTTTTACAAATGAGTTAGTTAATTTAAAGCTATTCTTACCTGACGACGGCGGGGCTTCGCCTTCCTCTTCAGATCCATCGTCAGCTAACAAATCAACGTCCAAAACGTTATCGTCCTGCACGTCCATCTAAAATGTGGAAATATAGAATAACAGACGCTATACACTTCACTATACGTAAATGTTTTGTGGTTATGACGAAATTATTTACAACTAGCATCGAAACGAATTACTTACTGAGACCGCCATAATGAACGAGAACGACAAGTTTATTCCAAAATCCAAAGTAAACTTCCAAACTTACCGCAACACGCTGCGATGGACACAAAATTTGTCAAATTTAGGAAATAAAACTTAAATACGGTAATAAAATCATTTTTCTATTTAAAATTACATTGAAAACACAAAAACAGAAAAATTATACGACTCGCGAAACGCGAACGAAACGAAGCGCATATTAGTGATGTTACCTAAACCGTCTATTTTCAAGCAAAACGATTCATTGTTTCGATTTGACATTTTATAAATCGATTTACAACAAGATTCAAATGTCGGTCCACGTTATTTATCTAAAGCCTTTGCAGTCCACACAGGTCCACACACGTTTATTATCATCAACATTTCCAGAATACATACTACCATTTTAGTCACTCCACACATCCATCACTACTTCATGCGATCTTTTTTCATCCGTCTTCTTCTCTGTCTACAGTTCATACAGTACGATAGGTTGAATCTTGGACTTATGAGGCCGCCACACACTTGGCGAGTGGCATGGGAAGTAGCGAGGAAAGGAGGCAGACATAGTGTGGCCGCTTTACTCGTCATACCGCACGTCATGCTCCTCGTCCTGCCCATCGCTCCCTATGCTGTCGGTTTTTGTAGGATCGTCGCGAGTAGAACAGTGTGGGCAGAGCGGGCAACATCGCGGCAAATAGCGGCAGCGCGAGGAGCATTGTGTGCCGGCCGCATTATATATTTTTCCTTTAAATTTGAGGGGCATTTGCAATTTCATTCAACCTGAATCGACCCCAAAGAGTTTAATAATAGGTACTATGGCAGATCAATTCTGTGCGTTACATCCCGATATACTTTGCCATCCCTTTGAACAAAGACTATATTAATCAATTAATATTAAGGCAGTCTTCGACTCGGCCAGTCCAAGTTCCTATAATCGGAGCGATATGGGCACATTACTGATTTTTATAAGTTTACTAGTGACCCGCCTCGGCTTCGCACTGGTGCAAAAAAGATACTAAAACCTATCTATTAAAAAAACCGCATCAAAATCCGTTGCGTAGTTTTAAAGATTTAAGCATACATAGGGATATAGGGAAAGAGAAAGCGACTTTGTTTTATACTATGTAGTGATGATAACCGATAGCTAACACCAAACTCACACAAATATACCTTCCTTTGGTTCCGGCTATCATTTGTACTTTGTACTCTTTGACTGTTGTTATTGTTAGAGGTAGTCAGCGGCCTGAAATTATGACAACCAATCCAATGGGTATCGTATTGAGTGTCGATATCAACGAGTTGTTCATGTAATACCTGCTAGAAAGAAAGAAAGAAAGAAAAAATATTTATTTGTCGCAGGAACATATAGAGCATATGTGGCGACAGCGCCATCTATCGCAACAGATGCGAACTAACATTGGCAATTCTGCATCGCGCTATCAAAGTTATCCGCCACATTAGCCTATATAGAAAATCCCGACTTTCATATGTCGGGCAGTTAGCCCACCAGACACAACACCCGTCTGGTCGGAGGATCCTCCCTTTTCTATGGGGGATGAGGAACTTTACACCCTGTTCCTCATACCCCCAAACTGGTGACCCCGACGTGATTTGTTGAAGAATACTCAAATCCTCCAAATATGTCCCAAACATTGCATGAAAAATTGCCTCTGAAGTTAGCAGTGGAGAAGCTCCAGAACGAATCTTGAACTTTAAATTTTTTGCTAAGGAATTATAAAGCTCTCCCTTTTCTATGGGGGATGAGGAACTTTACACCCTGTTCCTCATGCCCCCCAAAACTGGTGACCCCGACGTGATATCGGCGCAGCCTTCGTGCAACTACTTCATCATCACTTCCTCGAGCCTTCGAGCAGCGAGTCATACCGTCAGCCAGCAACTACGGCTTCACCGGGTATCCTGACCACCAGCATGCAGCGGAAGCGCATTCCTGGTCATCACCCTCAGCCTCATCAGCGACCTTGGCACAGCACACTGCACTTCGGCCGGTCAACAAGCAGAGACGCTCTTCTCTCCTGGTCGACGCAGCAGCCAGCCACTACGCAGCACTGCACACTCCGACTCACTGGAGCACACGCAGCATCACCCCGACTCACTGGGGTATCACCGCAGACAGTTCCGACTCACCGTGAACTATGCGGCATCCGGTTCCGACGCACTGGAACCTTCCACTGGCCTGGCAAGCATCAAAACTCAACCTGCAATCGACCTCCGGTCTCGGAGGGGAGTGATGTGGCGACAGCGCCATCTATCGCAACAGATGCGAACTAACATTGGCAATTCTGCATCGCGCTATCAAAGTTATCCGCCACATTAGCCTATATAGAAAATCCCGACTTTCATATGTCGGGCAGTTAGCCCACCAGACACAACACCCGTCTGGTCGGAGGATCCTCCCTTTTCTATGGGGGATGAGGAACTTTACACCCTGTTCCTCATACCCCCAAACATACAAGAAAAAAAAAACATTACACAAACAAGAACAACGCACAGATATAAAAAAATGCAACAAACAGGGATTACAAAAAAAAGAAGAGAAAATGTTACAACAAAAAAAATGTATCAGGATATTGGTCCATTATTGAAAACGACGAAAGTTGTAGACCTCATTTCAAGAAACTGGACATTTTAACTCTGACATCAATTTATATTCTAGAAATCTGTTTTGTTAGACAGTATCCGAAATCTAAAATCTCTGACCAGCCTCGCCGATATGCACCGCGTTCACGATTTTAAAATATCCTCGTATTACCCCAATCAAAGCTAAAATTACACAGCACTAGCCATCACGTTATTTACAACAGAATTCCAAATGCGCTAAGAATGGAACAAAATGACAAAATATTTATAAAACGACACATTGAATGATTTTGTGTTTGTTTAAAGGTTTTGGACTTTGAATTTCTTTTAAACATTGTCATATATTTTTGTAATTTGCGGATTTTTTTTTCAAATCTTTAATTTTATGTTTGTTCTTTCGTTGGTCGCGTAAAATTCTTCGCAGATCATTTAACTTTTGTGTTTGTTTATAGATTTTTTGACTTTGAATTTCTTTTACACATTTAAGTGTCATATATTTTTGTAATTTCCTTTTAGAACCCATCATTTTGATACCCGATACTCGATGGTAATGGATTTTTTTTTCAAGTCAAAAATCCGCAATTTTTCTTTGTTTTTTTCATTTTAATGTAGTCAGTGACACTCGTGCCATCAAAACGAATCTAATGGCGTATATTATACTCAAATCCCTTCATCCGTTTAGGAGATAAGAGGGAACAAAGAAACAGACATAATATAGGTACATACATACACGCCAAACACATAACCCTCCTTTTGGGCTTCGCCGCAGTCGGGTAAAACTTAAATCACGGGGTATTTTTTGCTTTGGGTGAGAACCTGAGAACAATACCTAATGCTATGCTACTGATAATCAAAATTTAAATAGAAATAAAAAATCTTGAATATTTCTTTATTTTTGTGAAATGGAACGTAGGGCTTTGCTTTGCTTACGTGTTTGTATTTTCATTGGTATGATATTGTTTTCAAGAGATAAGATTATGAAATGTGAATGTAGGTGTGAAAGAAATCACTGCTGTACACACATACACATACACATTACACAATTTACACACTGACACTTCAGAGTAGTTCAACTGTTCAAAGTTGGTTGACTTGTTTGTTAGTGGGTGGCCACTACGTGTCAGATAAGTCATTAAAACATAAAACTGCACCTAATACAGGATTAATAAAATTACAAATCTAAAACCATGAAGTATAACTTGGTTTCAATAATACTCGTATTAACATTTAGCATTACGTGCGAATCTTCGCTATTCGAAAGTGATTCTTGTTATTCTTTCGGAAGTGGCAATGTTTTTCCCGGCGGCGCTAGAAAGATTGATCACAAATTACAATTTACTAAGGCAATGAGTGAGTATTTATTAAAGTTAAGAGTAAACAAAGATATGCTTAATGTAATAATGGCACAAAAATGCTAAACTTTTTCTTGTTTTCTTACCATTTCTAGTCTCAAAACCGGCACCGGAATGGGAAGCCACTGCAGTTGTTAATGGAGAAATTACTCAACTTTCATTATCAAGCTTCAAAGGGAAATACTTGGTGTTCTTTTTTTACCCATTGGATTTGTAAGTAAAAATAAAACATATTTTGGCCATTGATATCTAATCCTAATCCTTGTAACCTTAGATGAGATAAACTAAACAAAGTTACTTATTGTTTAACTTAACAAAATTTTCAAATCTTATCTACTTGATGACACACCAATTGCCATAAATTTAAGACAATAAATAAAAAACAAACATACCATGCTTGTTTAAATAGTAATTTGCATAATTAATGATAGTTTATTATTCTTTTGTTTCAGCACTTTTGTTTGCCCTACAGAAATCTTGGCATTCTCTGAAAGAGTAGATGAATTTAGGAAGATTAACACAGAGGTGGTAGCATGCTCGGTTGACTCTCATTTCACACATCTTGCCTGGATAAATACTCCACGCAAGGAAGGAGGCCTTGGAAAAATTAATATTCCACTAATAAGTGATTTAACTCACTCCATTGCTAAAGATTATGGCGTATATCTAGAAGATGTTGGTCATACTTTAAGAGGACTGTTCATTATTGATGACAAAGGCATTTTGAGACAAATCACAATGAATGATTTGCCTGTGGGACGATCAGTTGATGAAACTTTAAGGCTAGTGCAGGCGTTCCAATACACTGACAAGCATGGTGAAGTGTGCCCTGCTGGCTGGAAACCGGGCCAAGATACGGTATGTATCAATCGAATAAATTGATAATAAAAGATAAAATATCCATTTTATTTTTGTTATCTGTACTTACTAAGTGTTTCCAGATAAGCTTTCAATGTTTAATATTTTATTATCACTTGCAGATAATACCGAACCCAGATGAAAAGAAGAAATATTTTGAAAAAGTGGCAAAAAATTAAAGGTCCCTGTTGAGTATTTTGCGAGGTTAGATCAGAGCATGTTTGCAAACTTTTATTTCAAACTAAAATCACTGTCCCTAATACTAATATCACAAATTCAGTTATAACTTGGAAAAGGTAAGTTAATTGTAATGTATTGTTTGTAATAATATAAACTGCTCAAATTATTTACTTAATCAAATGAATTTACTGACTTAAAAAAATAAGATTAAAATTAGTCCATCTGTTAGATTATCGAAAAATACTGGATACGTATTTTTTGTTTTATTAAATCAATAAAAATTGACGAAGCCAAAACGCGTCAAAGATTTGAGTGGGAGGTTGTGACGTCACTCACCGCTAAAGAATGTCATAATAAAATCTCAGAAAATGACGTCACACGAGTTTTCAAAGCACTGTATCGTCTTCATACTTTGTTTATAACCCTACACAGTACACACCATAGTTTCGAGAGTTTCTAAACCGCCTCTGACGTCGTCGGGGCTGCGGGTTGTACACTAGTTACCGCGGCCTCGACATAAAGGGCTAAGAACGAACATGGGTGGTTTTTAGTCAGTAGAAGTCTGACACTCCCATTCGCTCTGCCCAAGAGCGGAAGGGGTTATTTGAAGATTTTCCACCCGCCAAAAAAAAGGGCCTCTGACGTGGTTTGACGACCGCCATTTTGGCGGCCGGGACCACCAGCTTCTAAGTGATTTCCGAAGGACGGAACCATCTTTTTATCAGACAAACAAGCCTGCACTGTAATAAAATTTATTTATTTACAATTTACTGAAAACAATATTTATAATATGTGCATTTAACACACAAAAAGGCAAAATTTCATTCAAAATTGATGTTTACTATAATTTGGCCTACAACTCTGTACATTGTTATAGCTCGATTAGTATGAAGGATATAAATATAATTTATAATCTACAGCTCTTATAGAACAATGTATCTTTCGTTTCCGGAGATTACCCAATATAAACTTAAATTTTTACCTCTCTAAATGATAAGTATAGATAGAGAGAGAAAATAAAACAAAATACTCTTGAACAATAATTGTATTCATATTGTTATCGAAATTAAAAACCTGTGTTAAAATGTCTATACTTAGATAGATTTTTATTATAAATATAATTATGAGCAGAAATTATCTGGTTTCTGGAGAGAAAAAATAATCAAAATTAACGTCTAGTGATCCGATTGTCTATTGATATTTTTTTCAAGCAAGCACAGCAATAAAATTTTTTCTTGATTTTTTTTCTGGAAACTGGGCCAACGGCCTTAAAGTTTTACAGTAAAATAATAAAATTTAAGTCATTTTTTTATACCAATCATCACATCAACATGATTTGAAAATCACAGTAAGAAGACTGAATAATGTGAAATTTAAGATGACCTTGTTTGATAACTTAAATTATAGGCGTTTACAGCAGGTAGGTAGGTACAAGCTTACAATATCAGAATTATGTAGGATAGATTATTTTTGTAAGATTTAAATTTAAAAACAGACTTTCGTAATAAATTTATGAGAAATAATAAATTGAATTTTAATACTTTCCTTTTATTCCTACCTCCCAACCATACCTAAGCTTATTACACATAACATAACATCACGCGGCACGCCTGTAATCCCCAGAGGTGTAGCTAATAGTATACCCACATTTCGCCGGTTATGTTTAAGTCCCATGTAATAGGGGGCGAGCCTATTACCATCAACCGGGGACAAATACAGACTCCGTAGCTGTTAATGATAAATTCCTGATGCAAAAATCCCATAACGCTTTGCCAAACCCGGGAATCGAACCCAGGAAAACCTAAGCTTATTGGGCTGTAAAATAAGATTTTATATGTATACAATGACATAGGCACTGTACTCAAATATGTCAGACCAAATAAAAAGTAAAGACGGAACTCTGCGAACAGCAAAGTGAAAACGGTCACACTACGCCTCGCATACACGCACACACGTCTCACTCAGCCCAAATAAAAAGTTTATGACCAAGGCGTAGTTTATGTTGTACGTGTGTGCGTGTATTGTGTATGTACACGGCGAGGCGTAGTTTGACCGGCCTCACTTTGCTGTTCGCAGAGTTCCGTCTTTACTTTTTATTTGGTCTGAGTCAAATATGAAATTATATTTTCCTGTGTGTATGAATATCCTTTGAATTTATCGGGCCGTTTAAAAATAAACTTTATTTCAAACCAATAGAGTTAGTATTACTTTACATTCCAGACGTCATAACGAAGGGGGACAAATACTTCAGAGCGAGACAAAAATCAAGGGGTATTCTGTCCTTGTCTTGCAATTGCCAGTGCGAAAAAAAAACGAAAAAAATTAGTAATCGAAAATCACTTAAGGTGGAAGCTCACATCTGGCCTGCGAAATTCTAATTTTCTTACGTTTGTAGTGTGTGGAGAAAATGGCGAATAGAAACGGCGGTCCGGAATATTAATTCTTATATTATATTTTTCTCAACACTCGTATTATCCTTAAGGTTACAACTAGTATCAAACGATCAAGTATAAGTCATGCTACCTGGGCGAGAAGCTAAGAACACGCTAACGAGCCAGTTAACGGGATCTAGGTCTAAGAACAAGTCTAGATTTTAGTTGCGAATTCGAGCGTGTACCGATCGGGAGGCCAAAAAACGTACTGACCATAGAGTATAGTAATATAGATTGGGAATAGAGAACCCACTTCGGTTTTTTTCTGCAACCTTCAAACGATATTTGAAGCGCCATCTGGTATCGTCCGCCTAAACCTATCGGTTGCATGTATAGGTATATACCTACCTCGCACACACATACACACCAGTATTGTAGGTATTCTATTTAAATCTAGGGGTAGTCGTTCATGTCTAATAAGTACTTTACAAAATGTACACTTGTTATTCATCTCAAATAATGATTTATGGAAATACAACACGGATTTCTACAACGGAACAGAACAAAATTAAGTGTGTACATTTGGAAAGTACTTAATAAGCAACCTGGAATAAAATAAAAATCATATTTATTTACTTATGTTTATGTTTATTGAAATACATTTGTGCTGAAAGTTTAATTTCATCATCCTCACCACGGTATTGGATTTTACCAGATAAAATATGATTAATTGAGCGGCACCAACTATAAACCAAGACATTTATTGTTGTATTTTCAAAAACATTTTTCAACTCTATCTTGTGTATCTCGCAGGTGAAAGGATAATTCACAAATATGTCCAAAAACATTTTAATTTTTTCTTTAAGTTTAGTTTTTGGCACATTATTCTTCAAAATTTCTAGCGAAATATTTTGTATTTCTTTAAAAGCCTTTTCCGCTTCTTGAGTGGGATACAACAGACAATGACTACCTTTTTTATATTCTTTTGCCCTTATATAATCATTTGATTGTAATTGACTGTCGCCATTTATTTCATTTCTGCAGTGCCTACATGATTTCGAAACTTTTTTCAAACATTTAGCCAGCACCCACCCACATACATAATTAGCCTGGCCAGCATCCGCAGTCTCAGTGTTTAAATTTATAAAAGGCACCACAATTTCATCATTTTCTTCATGCTGAAATGGTAGTGCCTCTTTATTGGGCACATTAGAAGTGTTTTCTTGGGTGTCTTCCAAAAAGAAACTCAATGTCTGAAGACAGTCATTGTCATCATTTTCACAGTTAGCTTTTAGAGAATGGGGTGAGTTATAATTATTTAAAAGAAGTGATTTAAAGGCACCTTCAAAGCTAATAGTGTTAGGTGCCGTATTCCTCACCCCGAAACTTCTAATGTTCCCAAAAAAAATTTCCAGTGGGTCCTGGTTAAAGTTTCTAGTCAACATTGAATCAAATAAATATTTTTGGGATAATACTTTCCACAACTGTTGCATGCCCTCAATAGTGCGTATAAAATTTTTTATTGATGGTATGGAACTGGTTTCAATTAATCTTATTTTATTATCCTTTTCTTTTTTAACTTTGATAAATTTCACTGATCTTAAAACCTTTTTGGCATTTACCCATAATTCGTGATGAGGAGAATTGTTTCTTACACCACATTTATACATTTTTCCATTAATCATATTAAAAGTGCTTGCATTTAAGGAATCAAATAGATTATCCATCATTTTGGTAAATTTAATTACTTGACGGCACTCATTTGGGATATCACCTCTTGCTGATAAATGTTCTGCAGCTACAGCAACACTGTGGCTAAAAATTTGGGCTGCGTCTTTTACCTTCATTTTTTTCATTTTTTCAACATAAATATGTTCGTCAGTCAAATTGTGACATATTTTTAACTCGCCATACGATTTGTCCGCTTCATAAATTTTCTGATAATATTCCCATTTAACTGTCTTTTCAACCTTTTCTTCAAAGTCGAAATATTTCATATCTTTGGTAAGTAAATTGTTTCTTACCCCTTTCAATAAATGAGGGACATCAAATAGCGGAATAATTTTAGATTTCCCTACTTCCATTGTTTCGTGTCTCCATTCCCTTTTTTCTTTTATGAATTTTTTTCGAGTGTCTTCAACAATTTCATTAATCACACTCACATTTACAGTACTTTGATCACAAACTGTGCACAAAATATTAAGCCCTGTACCCTGCACATATTTGATGACCTTTATAGTCAAGGCTTTTAATTCACCTTTGTTCAAAGAATTTGTAAAATAGTATGCAACAGGCTGCTTAAATTTTCTTTTCAATCCTTTGACCATGTAAACTAAAACATGGTCAGCAATTTTTTTACTACGCCAAGCGAATCCTTTTAATTTGTCTTTTGATCCATCATAATGGATCTGTGGTGATACTGTCATTTCGTCAAAAATTAAGCAGCAGAGGCGATCTTCTGGACTTAATTCCTTCACAGTCTCTCTCATTTTTATGAATAAAGACTTATTTAACCCTGACTCTATTTCGACTTTTGCAAGAAGCCTTTTCAGTGATTTTATAGAGGGCAAAGTAAAATATTTATATAAAAGAGTGTAACTTTTGGGACTCTTTTTGTACATGGAGAGAGACAAAACTTTTTCGTTCAAAGTGAATCTTCGCCCACGAGCTCTCTTGTGGGTTTGGGTGTACTGCATATTGGTAAATATTTTTGCAGCTGTCGTCATATTTCTTGTCATTTTTTTGAACCAATTTTTTTTGCTAATTTTATCAGCGCTGGCTAATCTTGCTTTCAAATTTCTACTTCGCTTATGTAATCGATTAATTTCGGTTTTCATATTCTTCATTTGGAATCTTGAAATCTTTAATTGATTCTCCAGCGATGAAGTATATTTCAGCTTTTCTGAAAAAAAAAAAAAAATATCGTTAACTTTATGCTACTTTACATACATCTTTTATTTTGCACGGGTGTAATTTAAAAGTGAAGACGGTATCCTGTTCACGACACATTGTGCAAAAGTTTTTAGCAGCAACCTAACAAAGTTAATGTCAGTTTAGTTACCCAACTAGAGTGGCTCTCGGCTTTGTTGTGTCTTTTTACACTTGTTAAATTGAGTTTTGTGATTCAGAAATAATAATTTTTTTTGGAATAAACAACATTGGTACTCACTTTTGTCTCTTTTAAGTTTCTGTCTTTGTTTTCTACCTTTTTTACAGCAATAATTATGTTCTGCTGCTATAACACCAGCATTGGGAGGCACAGCTGAAAATGAAATAAAAATAATTAACCTTGTGTCAGTGTTACAACTCCAGCTAAATAAACTTTATTAGTGTGAGTTAATAAAAAAATATCATTACAATAAATCAAGATGAATTGTCTGTTTGTAATGACAAACTAACAGCTACTTATTACTATATGCAAATGAAAGTATAATTTTAGTCATCTAAGGTACTTAGCTAAGGTAGCCAGTTAAATATAATTTGAAAATGTAGGTAGCCAAGCATTAACGCACCAGTGACTATTTGCTTTGATGTAGAAGGTAGATTCCATATATGTTCAGGCATAGGGAGTTCAGTTGGTATTATAGCAGGTATATGAGCAGCTTGTGTTGGAAAGCCTGGAAATAGTAAAAACAAATGATTAAAATTTATAATAAGTTTATTTCGGAAAGAAGGCATAAATCCATAGATTTAATTACATCTTAGTAGTTGGCGTCACACCGATGGGTGGGGCTCAACAGACAGAGGGATAACGGGACTTTCACATACACTGACAGATAGCTGATATTGTAGTAACTTACTTAATTTTAGAAATAGAGAGAACTAGATGATAGCAGCAGCTAATTAAACATAATTTGAAAAAGTAGGTAGCCAAGCATTTACGCACCAGTGGTTATTTGCTTTGATGTAGAAGGCAGATTCCATATATGTTCAGGCGTAGGGAGTTCAGTTGATATTACAGCAGGCATATGAGCAGCTTGTGTTGGAAAGCCTGGAAATAATAAAGACAAATTATTTAATTTTATTATAAGCTTATTTCGGACAGTCAGGCACGATGATGTTATGTAGAATTATGGGTTTTATGTGTCATAACATATTTACAGTATTAATTGGAACATAATTAACCATTACTCAATAGATGAACTATGATATAATTTCCTTCTAAACTGCAATTTGGACTCAGTAGGTGGCACTGTGATCTAATGTTATAGGACAACGTCTGTCTGGTCAGCTAGTAGTAAAATAAATATCAAATCTTACCATGAAGATGTAGAGTAGGAACAGCTAGTGTATTTAAACGGTTGTTGCGATTCTTAAACTGGTTGGCAAAATGTATGTCACAGATGACTCTCTTTCTGTAAAATTTGATGTCATCTGCAGTCTCCAGTTTCCCACCAACAATATTAACCCAGGCTTTGAATACTTCAGGATTCTTTTCTGGGTGTGGAAATTGATGGTGTGTAACACCTGAAAAAAAAAAACAAAAACATGAAGTTTGTATGTTGATATTAGCTAAGATATCATAGTACCTAGTTAAAAAAGAGAGACAAGTATTGACCCAGTCAAGCACACACAATACTAGCACAAACAGTATATATATCTGTACCTCAGAGGTATACAATAGTAACTCCACTTTTTTTGAAAATATGTTTCTTGCACCATTGAAATCGCAAGAACCAGTTCTACATAATGGTATACGACATTAAGTCCTATGACATCTATGAAAAGAAATATCTAATCGTATAAGACATTAAATCCACTAACGTCTAATGGGTATAGGACCTCAAATGACTATAAGATTATTTACCTCTAAGCTTTGCACGAACTTAATGTTGTTCATTGGAGTTAATGTCCTTTACCTCTGTACGAAAACTCGCGCGCAGCGCGCTAGTTACCCGTACGAACCGCGTGTCGCTTGTGTCAGTGCGTTCGCCGTTGTACCTACTGTGCGTGCAAAACTATCCGCGTAATAGTTAAAAATTGGTTTAAATTGTTATAACCTCATGTTTTCACGCGGAAAATTACTGTGTGGCCTAGTGAATATCGGAGATCAACATGATACAACTTCAGAATATGGTAAGTACTTTTTTTATTAGTTTTAATAACATATTTTAGCGAAAACGTAACGAGAGGTAAACAATAGTATCTCCTGTAAACGTCTTATGCAATTGATCTTTATTTCTTGGTGTTAAGATACTTTTTTCAATGACAAAAACTGTTAGTAGGTAAGTTCACATTTTTGTGAATAAATACTTTCTTAAGATTCTTGAGGTAATTATCAGTATTTACTCATATTAGGGTGTCGTGATACGTAAGTAGTACTTTTCCATTCTTCTTCTTTATGGGGTTCAGGTTTCCGCACTTAGTCCTTGAAGTGGACCATTGTGCGTGAGCCATGGTGGCCGATTACTCCAACCAGCCCACCTCCCTCCAGAAGCAGATCAGACTTCCCGGTCTCCTCAGGGATGCCCTGGCAAGGGATCTTGGTGTACCAAGGGTCTCCTCACGAATCTTGGTAACGCCTGTACACTCAAGGAGCACATGCGCCACCGTTTCCTCTGCCTCCATGCATGCTCTGCACAGGGGGCTGTCAGTGATACCTAGGTTGTGGAAGTGTTTATTTAGTGAACAGTGTCCGGTGATGGTCCCCGCCACCAGAAGCAGGCTGTCTCTGTCCAGGCGCAGAAGGCGCCTGGTCAGCTTTGTATCCAGGGGTGGCATAGCATCCTTGGATTGCCTACATCCTGGTGTCAAGGTCCACCGTTCCTCCGCTTGTATGCGAGTGTGGTCTTTTAACCAGCTTCTTAGCTGCTTGAAAGGGATGGGCACAATGGGTTCGGGTCCGTACGGTTTTGTGCTGGATCCTCTTCTGGCAAGTTCGTCAGCCGCATCGTTTCCAGGTGATCCACTGTGACCTCTTATCCATTGTAGTGTTACCGTGTTGTGATTTAGTACCGTGATACGTTCTAGGGCCTTGTGGCATTCTAGTATCAGTCTCGACGTGATCTGATTGCTCTTTAGGGATTGAAGGACTGAGGCACTGTCGGAAAGTATTCGAATATTAGTATCCGTAACCTCCCTGGCCTCTATAGCGTGTGCCGCTTGGATAATACCTACACACTCTGCTTGATAAACTGAGTTGAGCTTTCCAAGTGGTTTGGATATCTTAATGTTTAGGTCGTCGGAGAA
Source organism: Diarsia rubi (assembly GCA_932274075.1). NCBI lineage: Eukaryota > Metazoa > Arthropoda > Insecta > Lepidoptera > Noctuidae > Diarsia > Diarsia rubi. Next base: position 16,954,943 of record OW026417.1, on the reverse strand, counting down.
CACCCCGACGCCTGTCCCATCTTCGGTTTTTGATCCATCAGTGTAAATCCTTAGCTCTCTTGTACCTGAGTAGTCACACCACTCCTCTATGAGCTCTATGTTGTAGTGTTTTTGGAAGCAGTAGGTCTTCAGGGTTCTGTCGATGGGTGATGCCATCATCGGTTGTTCTTTGATTGCACCTTCTTTGATGCGTGTGTGTTTGATTCTAGAATCATTTCTTAGGGTGCCGGATACTTCAAGTCTGAAGGTCGCTATGGCCGCTTTCTCTCTTACGACGAGGTGTAGGGGAGGTAGGCCCAGCATCACCTGTAAGGCGGCAGTGGGGGAAGTTCTCATGCTGCCGGTGATTGCTACGCAGGCAAATCTTTGTAGTTTCTCGAGGTCCTTTTGGGTTGTACTTAGGTTGGTCCTGGGCCACCAAACCAAAGACCCATATGTAATGATTGGCCGGATAACTGTGGTGTATAGCCAGTAGGTGATTTTGGGACTTATGCCCCAATAAACTTTTCCATTAGTTTATAACAAAATATTGGAGTAAACCGCTCCGCGGATAAACTACAAGTAGGTAGATTCTCCTTTAACTGTCATATGTCATTGATCTATAATACTGTGTGTTAAGTTCCATTTTTCAGTGACATAAACACAGTGGGTAGTTAGATACACAATGTTCAAACTAGGTTTTATGATGATGCTTGCGATCCATCAATTTACTAATTAGATTCTGCTCCGATAACGCAAAAAATAACGTTTCATTAATATAAAATATTAATTCATGACAATATTATTTTGTTATTTTTAGGATCTCAGAGAGAAGATCACCATTTTCAAGACTGGCACCGTTCCCACCAAGTTTTATCTTCAAAATCTTGTCAAGAGCTGGACATGCTTGTAGCTCCCTTCGAGTACGTAACATCGGCGGTGCTATTAATTATGAAGCACAACTATCAACCTCCTCTTTGTTCACTGGCATTTCTAATGGAAAATATCGAGAATACTTCAACAAAGGTACGTACACCAGCTGACAGTTGACAATGACTGCTGGCCAATACTTAGTATGTTTTAACGATTAAGTTTTCGCCGTATCCTGTTATCTACGACCTAATAGGTAAATTCTCGCATAGTTTGGATTTGTTTTTCTGTGTTTTAATTAATAGCATAAGTAAGTAGCTAAGGCAGAAACTTTTTTTTTAGGATCAGAGAGAGAACAGCTTTTCCTGGAAAGGTCCGAAGGTTCATATTCAAGACCATCCCAAGATATTGTCGTGGCTCCGGCTCCAACCGAAGTAATGCATGCCTGAAGCATGCGACTAGCTGTGTTGGTTTTTAAAAATAAATAATAATTTGATTTTCAGATTTGTGAAGTAACTTTTGTTTCATTTTATTAGTAAACCCCTCCCCAATTCTTAAATAATTCCGTAACGCAACATACTGACAAGAGACATAATGTTTCTAGGTACCGAATTCCAATAACATCCCTATGTTTTATTTAGAGGTAAACAAAAGCATGATATCATAATGCTTTCTTAAAACACCTAAGTTAATTTATGTTACAAGGTAAATAGTCTCAAGTCCACAAAATCAGATAAGAATTAACTTTATTGTAACTATGTGTAATACATAATAATTCCATCTAATAATAATAAAAAATACTGTTGGATTTGTTTCAATATCTTCGAAACAACTATGTCAAAATTGCATTCAAACTTTCACTCCGCGCATTTTTGCCTCTCCTGTAAAATTTTCGTTTTATCACATAATGTTGTATACCTCTGAGGTACAGATATTTTTGTGTAACTGACTCGTCGTTTTTTCGAAAGCATTTTACTTCATTTCATTGATTGATAATCGTCAGTTTCAAAAGTTTCCTTCTCCCATCAGAGATATTGAAAAAATTTAAACTTGCTGCCTAGCCTAGCTTTTCTTATGCGATGATGTTAACCTAAGCGATGAAGTTACACTTGAAGCAATAATTTTATTAAGTAAAAGAAACTTGTAGAAAGCACTTACCCGGGTTGTGTGAACATCCCAATTCGCACCGCCTTGGCATGATTTTGCACACACACAAGGGTCTATAACCGCAAATAACACAATAACAGCGTCTATTTCGCAAATATCACAAAAATAAAGCGTCTATACCGCAAATAATACTAAGTAATAGCGTCTTTTCGCAAGTTAGGTGAACACATGAAACAGAGGAGCAAAGCTCAACTCACTCAATAATTCACCGACAACACTCCACAGCGGATGAGTAAAAACTCAAATTAACGCAAGTCAACAGCAGAAAACACATAAACTGGACAAAAACTAGTAGCTACAAACACGCAAATTGTAGGTACTCGCCATTGTGAAAATTCAAATTCAAAAATCTTTGAGTGTTGGCACCGTTATTGCCAGACAAAAAAATAATTATAGAGCAATTGAAAAACCTTTGATCATTAAATTGTATTTTTTTATTATTATTAAAATGTTGATAGTTGATACTCATCAATATACATAAAAATTATTTAAAGACTTCCATTATTGATAGAGATATTTGTTCGAAATTGACTTTTTGATCAAAGAACCATCTATTGTCAATTAAACGTACTAAATATTTTGCGCAGACGATAGCAGATGGCGCTTTTCTAAACGTTTTTAGCGAAATCTGGTCAAGTATGGCAGTGACCAGCCCCTGGTACTGACTCAATGACGATGCTTTATTCCTTTATAACAAGTCATATGTTCCGAAGTAGGCCGAGCTTAGCCGAACACGCCCGAAGTTGCGTTCGGAAAGCGATACTGATCGGTACATTACAATGAATGCTTTTTATTTTGTTCAGTGTAAATATTTATTATTATTGCTAATTTTGTGAATAGATATTATGTGTGATATAAATATAGCAATTAATTAAATGTGTAGATAAATAAACTCTTGTTAACCCTTGCTAAGTTGACAAGACAACTTGTATTAAAGGTGCTAGGCCCAACCCTTACATGGGTGCCTTGTAAATAAAGTTTGTCTTGTTAACGAGAACTATATTCAATTTTAAATGGACAGACAAATAAATCATTTAGCAAAACAAGGAAACAAAATGTTAAAAAGAGATGGTTGTTCGAAATAGATACCGCGGCTTCGGCACAAGGGTTAATAAATGTTGGTTTTCATCCAAAGACAATGATCGTTTTTGATGTCTATGATTTGTCGCTTGTTCATTCATATTTGACAGCTCTGTGTAACGGGAAAATAAAGTGTTTTGTGGAGTGTTTACAATTTCGATTTAAGTTATTAATACTAGTTATTATCTAAATGCCGGTGTAGCTATGACCGCTACACTACTCCCCCCCTGAGACCGTGGCTACTTAGCTACGGGCGATAGTAGTCCGGGAAGCGAACGGTGCGACCCGACCGTGTTTTTCTCTCGGCGGGCTCGGCGGCGTCGTTGAGTACCTAGCGGAGGTGCCGACTGCCGGGGCCGTGTTTGCGCCCGTTGCTGCGCCGGAGGGACTGTAGTCTGTGTTATTGAGGTAAGCGGGTTTCAACCGATCTATGGTTACTGTAGTTTCCTTCCCGTTTACCTCTATACGGTATGTTTTGTCGCCTCTTTGCAGGACTCTGTAGGGCCCGGTGTACGGCGGGTCTAGTGGCCGGCGAACGGCGTCATTTCGCAAGAATACATGAGACGAAGTTGACAAGCTGTCGGGCACGTAGAACGGCTTGTTGCCGTGTCGACTCGTCGGCTCCGGAGACAGCTTCGCCATGTGATGCCGAAGTCTTGACGCGAAGTCGGTGTAGTCGACTGTGCTGGTGAGTGTGGGGGCGATGAACTCGCCTGGGAGCCTTAGGGGCTCGCCGTAGACGAGCTCTGCTGACGATGCTTTGATGTCTTCCTTCCAGGCGCTACGGATGCTGAGCAGCACCAGGGGTAGTGCCTCGGACCAGTTGGAGTCGGTGTGGCACCGGATGGCCGCCTTTAGCTGGCGGTGTAGGCGCTCCACCATGCCATTGCAGGCTGGGTGGTACGCCGTGGTTGGCCGGTGCTGGCTACCAAGGGTGGCTGCGATGGTGTGGAACAGTTTGCTCTCAAACTGTTTACCCCTGTCGGTGGTGATGCGATGGGGGCAGCCGAAGCGGGACACCCAGCCGGTGATGAAGGTGCGGGCGCATGTCTCCGCTGTGATGTCCACGATGGGGTATGCCTCAGGCCAACGGGTGAAGCGGTCGACCACTGTAAGTATGTATCTGTAATTAGACGAGACAGTCAGTGGCCCTACTATGTCCATGTGGACATGGGAGAAGCGTTGTGAAGGGACAGGGAAAGCAGAGGTGGGACTGGTTGTGTGCCACAAGATCTTGTTTTTCTGGCACTCTACGCACTCTCTGGTCCAGGCCCTGCAGTCCTTCTTCAGACCAGGCCAAACGAAACGTGCGGATATTAGTTTGACTGTGGCCTGTCTGCCGGGGTGGCTCAGCTGGTGTAGCTTTTGGAACACCTGCCTCCTGAAGGGTTCTGTAACATAAGGGCGGGTGTTACGGGTGGAGACGTCACAATACAGTTCTGTGCCTGTGTCTGCGAAGTGTACTTTGCACAACTTGAGCGACGTAGTGTTGTTGTTTATGAGTCCCTGCAGCTCATGGTCTTCATGTTGGGATTGTGCAAGGGCTGCGTAATTACACGCCGCCGGTACTGCCACTGCCTCCACACGTGACAGCGCGTCTGCCACTACGTTGTCCCTGCCTGCGACAAACTGGATATCTGTGGTGAACTGCGCAATGTAGTCCAGGTACCGGTATTGCCTTGGTGAACAGTTGTCACGGCTGTGTGCGTATACGTATGACAGGGGTTTGTGATCTGTGTAGATGGTGAAATGCCTTCCTTCCACCATGTACCGGAAGTACCTTACGGCGTCGTATATGGCTAAGAGCTCCCTGTCATACGGGCTATACTTCTTCTGTGACGTTGACAGGCGTCTGGAGAAAAACGCTAGCGGGTTCCATGTGTCCCCTGCCTTCTGCTGTAGTACTGCGCCCATAGAGGTGTCTGAAGCGTCTGTAAATATCGCCAGTTGGGCGTTGGGCTTTGGGTGAGCAAGCAGAGCGGCCCTAGACAAGCTGCCCTTGCAAGCGTTAAAAGCGTCTAGCATTTCTTGCGACAGAGTAATAGCTTGTGTTCCCTTTGTTTTAGGCCCTGCAAGAACAACGTTGAGTGGCGATTGTAAGCGAGCGGCATCCGGGACAAAGCGGCGGTAAAAATTGAACATACCCAGGAAGCGACGCATCTCCTTGACCGTCTTGGGAGCTGGGAAGTTCTGGATTGCCTGCACCTTCTCTGGCAGTGGGCGAACACCTTCCTCTGACACTTCATGTCCCAGGAAAGTGATGGTGGTACGGCCAAACTCACACTTGGCGGAGTTAATGACTATTCCGTACTGGGATAGCCGCTTTAGAAGCTGATGCAGGTGTTCGGTGTGCTGGGCTGCTGTCTCTGAGAACAGAAGAATGTCATCCAAGTAGCAGTAGCATAACGGCAGCCCGCGTAGCACCTCGTCCATGAATCGCTGGAAAGTTTGTGCGGCATTCCTGAGTCCAAAGGTCATAAATGGGAATTCGAAAAGACCGAATGGTGTGGTGATGGCTGTCTTTTGAATGTCAGCTGACTGGACAGGAATTTGATTGTATGCCTTTATGAGGTCAATTTTGCTGTATATTTTACTGCCAGCCAGCTGATGTGAGAAGTCCTGAATGTGCGGGATGGGATATCTATCCGGGACAGTGCGGGCATTGAGTGCCCTGTAGTCGCCGCATGGCCGCCAGCTGTTGTCTTTCTTAGGGGCGAGGTGGAGAGGCGATGACCACGAACTCTCCGACGGCCGTGCCGTGCCGTTGGCCAGCATGGCCTCAAACTCCTTCTGTGCCACTTTAAGTTTGTCCGGGGCAAGACGGCGAGGTCGTCCGGTGATGGGCGGACCTGGCGTGGTGCGGATGTGATGCACGGTACTGTGACTGACCTGTTTCTGTGTTCCCGCAGGCCGCGTGACTTCCGGGTACTGGCGAAGTATCTTGTGGTACTCCGTGTTGCCTCCTACGGACTTCACTGAGGCGATGACTGCTGCGGTACCGGCCGCAGACGACGCTGGCGTAGACAGCTGGGTCAGCCCATCGATGAGCCGGTAACTCTTGAGGTCTACCAGGATATTGTAGTGCGCCAAGAAGTCGGCGCCTATGATTGCTTTGGTGACGTCAGCGACCACGAACTTCCACGTGTACACGCGGCGAAGCCCTAAATTCAAGTGGAGCTCCACCCAGCCGTACGTGTCGATGGCAGTCCCGTTTGCCGCGTATAACTGGTACGTCGTCCTGCTGCACCGCTGTCGTAAATCTGCACGTGGGTACACGCACAGATCGGACCCTGTGTCCACTAAAAACGTGGTTTTAGAGTCCCGATCTGTCACGAATAGGCGGCGTGGTTTATTTGGGCAGCCATTTGCCGCTAATTCCGGCTGCCGGCGGCGTTTTCCGCGTACGCACATGGCGACCTACACCGCGTGGCCCTACCACCGAAATTGTTGTGGTACCAGCAATGAGCATCGTTCCACGTGCTGCTGGAGCGCGAGCGACTACGGCGTCGGCCTGGGGTCGGCTCTCTGCCACCATGCCGGTACCTTTCTGTAGAGCGCGAGCGATGGTGTACCTGACCTTGCTTCTGTAGAGCCGCTACCTGAAGTCTCAACTCTGCCATGCACTGTTTCAGCTCCGCGATGTCACTGCTGGTGCACGTGCTCGCCACGGCGGAAGGTGTTGTGAGCGCTGGGGCGGTCGTTGGTGCGATCTCGTGCACGCGGTCGGCCAAATCTGCGACAGACTGAAGCGGGAGATTAGGTTGTGAAGCTATTACCGTTTGAATGTTCGTCGGTAACCTACTCGCCCACAACGTGGCCAGGAATGTGTCTGGGACATGTGGCCCTGCCAGTGTCTGCAGGTGTCGCAAAAACTGCGATGGCTTTCGGCCGCCGAGCTCCTCCTGAGTGAGGATTTGCTGTACCCTTTTCTCACGCGAGTCGGATAGCCGTCGTATGAGCTCAGCCTTCAGCTTTGCGTATTTGTCCTGTGCAGGTGGGTTCTCGATGATGTCCCGAGCCTCTACCATGTAGCGATGGTCTAGCTGACCCACAACTGTGTAAAATTTTGTGTTGTCGGCGGTAATGCCGGCTATCGCGAACTGACCTTCTATTTGGGCAAACCAAAGTGTCGGCTCCTCTGGCCAGAATGGCGGCAACTTCACGCTGACTCTGCACACATCCTGCTTGTCCTCTGCTGCGCCCGCCTGTGCTCCCTGCTCTGCTCCGGTAGGCATCTTAGCTCCACGTGGTGTCTGTGCTCTTTGTCGGGGTCACCAATGTAGTGTGTGGAGAAAATGGCGAATAGAAACGGCGGTCCGGAATATTAATTCTTATATTATATTTTTCTCAACACTCGTATTATCCTTAAGGTTACAACTAGTATCAAACGATCAAGTATAAGTCATGCTACCTGGGCGAGAAGCTAAGAACACGCTAACGAGCCAGTTAACGGGATCTAGGTCTAAGAACAAGTCTAGATTTTAGTTGCGAATTCGAGCGTGTACCGATCGGGAGGCCAAAAAACGTACTGACTCAATGACGATGCTTTATTCCTTTAACAAGTCATATGTTCCGAAGTAGGCCGAGCTTAGCCGAACACGCCCGAAGTTGCGTTCGGAAAGCGATACTGATCGGTACATTACAATGAATGCTTTTTATTTTGTTCAGTGTAAATATTTATTATTATTGCTAATTTTGTGAATAGATATTATGTGTGATATAAATATAGCAATTAATTAAATGTGTAGATAAATAAACTCTTGTTAATAAATGTTGGTTTTCATCCAAAGACAATGATCGTTTTTGATGTCTATGATTTGTCGCTTGTTCATTCATATTTGACAGCTCTGTGTAACGGGAAAATAAAGTGTTTTGTGGAGTGTTTACAATTTCGATTTAAGTTATTAATACTAGTTATTAGTAGTTATTATCTAAATGCCGGTGTAGCTATGACCGCTACACGTTTTTGGCAATTTGTATGTTTATAAAAATTTGATTTGCGACTGTAAGACGTATGAAGTTACCGAATTATAACCATCAAAATTACTAACTAATAAAGAACGACGACTAAATTACTAAAGAATGACTTTTACATGCAAAAATCAATCTTGACATGAAAATGAACTTGGAGGGTTGTATTGATAATTTTGATGCGATCTCAAAATAAGGCGAAGGTGGTCCGGTCGATGGAGCCTACTCTTGAGTGAGGGCTTCTTCTATTGAGTGGTTTATAAAAAAAAAAGTTTAAAAACTAAAACCCGACTACGAATAAAAACGCAGACTAACAAAACCGCGGTCTCACAAGAAAAATGGTCTAGTAAGTAGATAATTTGATAAATTATAGAGGACAGTCGTAGTAATTAAATTTTTTTCGACCTTAGAATTTGACATGTAAATTCCGTCATAAAAAAGAATTATTAAAATTTATATAGCCTATGTCACCAGCGTTATTCTTACAAATCTATTGACACCTCATTTATTAAAATACGTTCAGTAGTGTAGGCGCTACCGTGGAACATACAAACATACATACATAGACTGCCAAAATCATTACCCTTCCTTTTGGCTTCGCCGTAGTCGGGTAAAAAGTAAGTCCCGCAAGTTATTAACAACCGTTCGATTGTTAGTCGAATCCAATGGATCGATCGAACTATCGAAAATCGCATACACAAAACCGAAGCCGAGTAATGGATTCGATTGTGATTCGAGATGAAGATATCCTGCCGAAACCTATTTGTAATAGATAGAGCGCTATCTAATCAGAATTAATCACGACGCCATTTTCTACCATACCATAAGCAAGAGTCGTTACAAATTCATTTTAAATAAAAATCATTTTTAAATCGTTTTTATTTAGGTGTATTTTTTTTATTTTCGACGGATATTCAGTACAAATTATAGTAATAATATATATTTAATTTATACAATACTCATTATAAAGCTGAAGAGTTTGTTTGTTTATTTGAACGCTAAGATCTCAGGATCTACTGGTTGGAATTGAAAAATTATTTTTGTGTATATACATTTATTTAATTTATACAATACTCATTATAAAGCTGAAGAGTTTGTTTGTTTATTTGAACGCTAAGATCTCAGGATCTACTGGTTGGAATTAAAAAAATATTTTTGTGTTGGATAGTCCATTTATCGAGGAAGGCTTTAGATTATATAACATCACGCTAGGACCAAAAGTAGTAGAGCATAAGTAAAAAATGTTGCACAAACGGGAAACAATATTCTTTTATGAGAGCTTCCGTTGCGTGCGCTGCGAAAATGGTTTAAGTTATGCAAATATGATAATATAATAATAATAATAATAATATTCCACAACTATCACACAACGCCATCTAGTCCCAAGCTAAGCAGAGCTTGTGTTATGGGTACTAGACAACTGATAAACATACTTATATATTTCTAAATACATACATATTATAGATAAATTACACCCAGATACAGAACAAATCGAACCCACGACCTCCGGCATAGCAGTTAGGGTCACTAACCACTAGACCAACAAGCCAATCAAATCATTTTTTACCATTGAAATGTTAGGTTCAATAGAGTTATTTTTTGCGAAGCTTATTTAACCCATATGGTATTAATTTATATCTAAATAAATGGGTTTGTTAGAACGGAAATTTATTATAGAATATTTGTGCTTTTTACTCTATATAGTTTAAACAAATATCTTAGAAGTTATCGCAATGTGAAAATGTCCGCGCGACAAAATAATAACGCGGTCCGCTGCGCCGGCCCTCGCGTCCCAATGTAGATACGTGGAGATTCTGGCCTCCGGGAAATTCAAATTCAAAATATTTATTGCACCATAATTTTTACAAGGTGTTATTGAATATTGTTTTGTGAGCAGTGTTGGCCCAGTGGTGGCAGCTCCGATTTACGAACAGTTGGTTGTGGGTTCGAACCCAGGCAGGCCCATTACTTTGTGTTATTTATTTCATCACATTTCATTTTATTTCGTGTTGTAGGTGCCACTGCTCTTAAAACGGTGAAGGAAAACATCGTGAGGAAACCGGCATATCTTAGAACCAAAAATTCGAAAATATGTGACATCTACCAATCCGCACTGGGCCGCGTGGTGGATTATAGCCCATCTCTCTCCTAGAGAGGAGGCCTGAGTCCCTACAGTGGGACCAATATAAGGCTGATGATGATGATGATAAATTCTTTCCACATTAGAAAACTAATTGAAAAATATTACTATGTTGGATAGTCGATCTATCGAGGAAGGTTGTAAGCTATATATTATTGTGACGCAGACGAAGTTGCGTGGCTCAGCTAGATAATTATAGGCTACAAAAGAAATTTCACCACGTATGTTTATGTACTACCATGTCGATCGAATCTGTGAATAGCATTTGACAATCGTTCGATCCAAAAATCTGATACTCGAAAAAGTGTCACCATCGATTCGACTTGGATTCGATTGTTTGTGAATAGCTATGCTGAGCTCGATTTGCTTGCTGTTGCATCTTAGTTTTCCTAGACCCGTGAAAATTTAAAAAAGCTTTTTAGAATAGACACTTTATTATTAAGTTTAATTGTAATGTTATATTATATTGTTTAATTGTAGTTTAGTATCAAGTTATTTGTACCATGTGCCTACCGTATCCTACCAATTCTATTTGTCTTTTTCATCCGATAGGTTTATGATGAAAAAGACTGATGGGATACCATTGCAGTTTATTTTTTAGTGTTACCAATGCAAACCGAGGAGGTTGAGGTGCTAGAAAGTTAAAACATAATAATAACTGTCCCAAAGCCAAGTTCAAACTTTTTGGACACCCTAGTAGAAAGAGATGAGATCCACTTTCGAGGTAATCTCGCTCGGAACGCTTTTGAGTGGCACGTGCGCAGTCTAGCTATTTATACAATGTCTTTGGATTTTACATGGTAAAATAAAAAAACCGCCCCCACTGACCAAATAAAGAACGTAATGATATGGAAATACAGGTATAATATTCATCTAAGTGCATTTGACACTAGACAAGTAGATGCGTGTCATCATCTGCATACCTTCTCGACAATGATTATCGATTATTCGTTCGTCGTAGTTTTCAGCTGCATCCAGTTAGACTGGAAGTTGAATACAACATAGTTGGGATAACATTCGTGGATTTTTCACTCGAAATAACGCAAACATTCTCACAGTAGTATCAAAATCGATTTAGGCGTTTAGAAGTTATGGTGGAATAAATAAACTGACAAATAGACATTTAGACATCCACACCATACATGAACTGATGCTGGAGGAGACAATTCGTTTCCTTATAAAGAGCTCCAACCGCTTCTCTATAAGGAAACGAATTGTCTCCTCCAGCATCTTCTCTCGATTCGGAATCTTTAAGTATAGGTGTAGCGGCAGCCTTACTATTCTCCATACAAAACTTTTCAAGTACCTTCTTGGTGTAGGCACCTTGATGTATTTTGATACAATCTTCCTCTTTTTTTATTTCAAGACCTAGGAAGTAGTAGGATGTTTTGTTACTTTGGACCTTTACATTAAATCGCTTATTTAAATTCTCAAGAAAAAGATCAATTAGTGCCTGTGACGTACCAGCAATCATGCCATCGTCAACATATAAAGCTAGAAGCAGCCTGCCTTCTCCCTTTTTCATAGAGAATATACAAGGATCTTCTCCAGGTTGGAAGCCTTGTTCTAGAAGAAAGCTTTTGATGCAATTGTTCCAACACAACGGTGCTTGTTTAAGTCCGTACAAACTGCGTTTCAATTTGCATACTTTGCTAGTTCCATCGTTATATCCTTCTGGCTGTTTGACGTAAATTTCTTCATTTAAACTTCCATAAAGAAATGCGGTAGAAACATCAAACTGCGCTAGGAACATAGTATCTCGAGCAGCAATACTTAGTAGCGTCCTGATTGAGCTCATTTTTGCGACTGGACTAAATGTTTTTTCATAGTCAACGCCTTTCTTTTGAGAATAACCAACAGCTACTAGTCTGGCTTTATACTTCTCGATATTTCCATTCGCGTTTCGTTTAATCTTGTAAATCCATTTAGTGGAAATGGCTTTGCGTCCTTTGGGCAATGGCATTAAGTCCCATGTTTCGTTTTGTTCCAGGGAACTTACTTCATCATCCATGGCATTGCGCCATTTGTTTTTATCAACAGACTTCATCGCATCTTTGAACGACTTTGGTTCTTCTTTTTCATTATCATAGACCTTTTCAACACAATGAAGAACAAATTCATCAAATCTATCAGGCGGTTTGATTGTTGAACGATCTCTTAAAGTCATTCTATGTGGAACTTGTTCTCGACGTTGATCACAATGAACGTCTTCTTGAGATGCTTCTTGAGTTTGAATATCTTCTCTTAATAAGTCATCTCTTGACTCATTTTGTAGATCTGTATCACGATGCGGTAAAATAATTCCAGTTGATGAAGTGTCAGCGACATCAGAGTCAGACTCAGCAGTATCAAAATTAACAGAGTCATTAATTGGATCAATCGGTACATTTGATTCATCAGTTTCTTGATCGTGTGCCAGCTGTGAATCTTCTTCTGGTATGATAGGCTGTGTTTCTGGTTTAATAGAGGGTATTGGTATAACAAAACTGTTTTTGTCTACCTTAGGTTTCTCTACTGCTGTCTGATCTATAGATTTTTCTATGAGAGGGCGTTCATCAAAAATCACGTCTCTCGATCTGATAAGCTTATGATTTTCTTTAGACCATATTCGATAGCCAGTCTCTAAACGTACACATGCACTCCAATCTGACGACAAAGCATAGTCAGTCTTGGCTTATACACAATTCGTTTCCTTATAGAGAAGCGGTTGGAGCTCTTTCATATCTGATGGTGGGCACAAGGCTTGACATAGCTTACGCTCTTAGTGTTGCATCCAGACACTTGGAAGCTCCTACAAAAAGAGATGTCACAAGAGTGAAAAGAATATTTCGGTATTTGAATGGTACTCGAGATTACTGCATTACGTACAGAAAAGGCATGCAGAAGGAACTGATCTGCTACAGCGATGCGGATCATGGGGGTGATCCTGATACTGGAAGGTCGACTTAAGGACTTGTATGTGTTTACGGAGGTCCAATATCATGGAGAAGTCAATTACAGACATCAGTCGCGATCTCTAGCACTGAAGCCGAAATTGTAGCTGTTAGCGAAGCTGCAAGAGAAATAATATGGCTTAAACGATTGATTGAAGACATAGAACAATCAACGATGACTCCAGTTCTCCATGTGGATAACGAGTCTGCCATCAAGCTTGCACTGAATCCGCCATATGAGTTCCATACCAGAACCAAGCATATCAAGCTACGACATTTCTTTATACGAGAAGCCATAGCTGATGGGACAATGATGATTGCAAAGATTGGTACAGATAACCAAATTGCTGACATGTTTACTAAGGCACTGTATAAGCCAAGACTGACTATGCTTTGTCGTCAGATTGGAGTGCATGTGTACGTTTAGAGACTCTGTTGTTCCCTAGCTTCAAGAGAAGATGTTAGAGTTTCTATAGCAAAACTCATTGAAGGTGAAGCTATGGAACCTCTAATGGAATATAGTGACATTCCTAAAAAAGAAAATGATGGTGTCACTTCTGATATAAAATTTAATTTGTCTGTTCTACTATTATATTATTAAAGTTATATTATGATATTTATGCCTCTAATTATTAAACTTTAACATGAACCATAAAAACATTCTTTTTTTCGGGGAGTTGTGTAAAAATTAAAAACATTGTGTTTCACAATTTTAATAAGTGGTCCACCTAGGTCCTGCAGGGCTATTGAGTATCTTTTAAATGCCAGTGGCTATCATAATGTCCATGGATTAATTGTCAAATTGGTTATGGTTTAGTAGAAAATGGAACCATTTGACAGCTTATTGATGGACACTATATGATTGCCACTGTCATTTAAAAGATACGCAATAGCCCTGCTGGACCCAACCCGGGGGTAGGGTCCAGACCCTGGATCCGCACTTACAATATATATTTACCACTGACAGTTTTTCGTTTTGGCAAGGGTGTGGAGTGGAGTACCGGCATTACAATGAATGCTGTCACTGTCAGTGTCATGAGATAGACCCATCAAAATAGATAAACAATAAACAGCTGAAACTCGGAAAATTTTCAAGTCTTTCAAGTTGTATGAGTTTTGCTTTTGTTTGACACTGTTTTGTTGTGATTGTCGTCAACTGTTGTAAATTATTGTACTAAAGGGAGCTAAGTAACAGAGTTAACACAGCAAGACATTCACAGTTAGAAGAAATTTTATTTGACACACATTAAATTATATCAAATTGTTACCTAGCAACAAAACACAAAGACTACTTAGAATATAGACTCTATGGGACGCATGCCGATTCCAACCTATTTTCAACACCCCCACTGAATCCCCATGCGCTCCATGCAATATTTTAGCTTAATGCTAGCCAGGCTTTTAGTGAGACAGTCAGCAGGCATCTGGTTCGTATCACAATATTCTATACGAATCACATCGGTTTCAGCCAACTCTCTTATGAAATGGTAGCGTATGTTGATGTGCTTCGACCTTCTACCAATCGCAGAAGAGTACACTAATTTACTTGCACTCTGACTGTCGCTGAACACTGTAACGCAGTCGTTGAATCCAGCTAGCTCTTCTAATAAGCCTTTAACGCAGACTAGTTCTTTTGAGGTTTCGCAGATGGCTATATATTCAGCCTCAGCTGTGCTTAAGGCTACGCATCGCTGTTTGCGAGCTTGCCAGGACACAGCACCTCCACCAAAAATAAGGGCATAACCAGTAAATGAGTGCCCATCGGCGTTGGCTCCCCAATCGGCGTCCGAGTATGCAACCAGCGGTTTGCCTGTTCTTTCATAGACCAGTTTATAGTCTACGGTACCCTTTAAGTACCTGAGCACCCGCTTGAGCGCAGTCATGTGCTGTTCATCCCAGCATGTATTAAACTGGCTCAAATAGCTGACCGCAAATGTCAAATCAGGCCTTGTGCCGCAGGATAAATACATGAGCGATCCTATTACTTCTTGGAAAGAAAAATCCTCACACCTTTCCCCCTTTGCAAGTCGTAGATTTAATTCCATTGGAGTAGCTACAGGCTTGCAGTCTTGCATTCCATATTTTTCTAGAATCTTTTTGGCGAAACTTGCCTGTGATAGGAATATCTGCCCATTGGATCGCGTGATATGCATTCCTAGACAATCCTTGGCCTCACCTAAATCTTTAATTTTGAACGCTTTAGCGATTGTCTTTTTGACTCTTTCTATGTCCCCCACTGAACTTCCAAAAATATAGAAGTCGTCGACATAAAGTGCTATTGCAATCAGGGTATTATCTTTCCCCCTTTTAATGTACATGCACGGATCATACTTCGATCTTGTAAAACCATTTTTAATGATGTGATCATGTACTTTGACATTCCAGCAACGTGCAGCTTGTTTGAGGCCATAGATGGCTCTCTTCAGCTTGCACACTTTCTTTTCATTTCCCTTCTTTATGAAAGATTCAGGTTGCTCCTATACAGATCCTCATCTAAATCACCATTTAAAAATGCTGTGGTGACGTCAATATGGTGTACATTTAAATCCAATTCTGCTGATAATCCCAGCAGAAGCCTAATGGAAGAAAGTTTGACTACAGGAGCAAAGGTCTCCGTATAATCTTCTCCAAACTTTTGAGAGTAACCTTTGGCAACAAGGCGAGCTTTGTGCCGTTGAACCTTTCCATCTGCCCCGATTTTCAACTTAAAAATCCATTTATTTTTGACGACATTAGCGTCTCTGGGACGATCGACGAGCTCCCAAGTCTGATTCTCCATCAGTGAGTCGTATTCCTCCTTCATAGCTTTCTTCCACAGGTCTTTATCAGAACGCTCCATAGCATCCATAACTGAAATCGGGTCAGGAGCATTCATGACATGGAAATTGTATATCATGTCCTCATCTATTCTTTCGACTCTATTTCTTAGAGGATAACGCCGTTCCTCAGGCACCTCTACAGCTTGAACCGGCTCTGTTGACGGTTCTTCGAAAGAGTCGTGAAAATCTTCTTCAGCAATTGTGGTCGATGAACTTGGTGACATAACCATATTACTCTGGCTTGGGCCATCCTCAGGCGCCACAGTCCTAGAAGTGCCTTGAGCAGTATCTGGCTCACAAAAAATTGGTACCTCTACATATTCTCGCCTCGGTTTCTCCCTCGAAACCTGTGCACTGCGCTCAGGGGATTTAATCTCCTTGATTACTTTTGACCGCTCGTTAAACACGGCGTCGCGAGCAACTATTACGCGGCGCGGATTGACCCGGTTGACAAATCTGTATCCCTTTTGTACTTCACTGTACCCAACAAAGACAAGCTCTTGGGTCTTGGAGTCGAATTTCCTTCGGCTATTATGTTTCACCAAAACCTGAGCTGTAGACCCAAAAACTTTTAAATTGGTAAGATCCACCTCATGATTTGTCCAAACTTCTTCGGGAACTTTCCCGGCGATTGCTAATGTGGGTGAGCGATTTTTCAAATAGATCGCAGTCCCCACCGCTTCTCCCCAGTACCGTTTACTTAGGTTACTGTCATGGAGCATACATCTCGCCTTTTCAGTAATGGTGCGGATAGTCCTTTCCGCAACTCCATTCTGTTGAGGAGTATGAGTAACACTCGTCTGGTGTGTAATTCCACATTTGACCAAATAAGCCTGGAACTCCTTATTGGTATACTCAGTACCATTATCGCTTCTAAACCGTTTAATTTTCCTTTCGGTTTGGTTCTCTACCAGACACTTGAACTCCTTGAACTTCTCTAACACCTCAGTCTTTTGCTTCATGACGTAACCGAAAACCTTTCGGCTGAAGTCGTCAATGAACAAGAGGAGATATCTGTTTCCTCCCCAAGTCTCCACATCTATTGGACCAGCTACGTCGCTATGTATTAGGTCCAGCATGCCGGAGGCTCTAAAAGACTTCTTTCGTTTAGGAAACTTTTTTACGCACTGCTTTCCTTGACTACAAGGAACACAAGGGGCTCCATCACCCTTTTTGCCGTAATCTAGGCCCTTGACAATTCTTTTCAAAATTTGCATTTGCGCGGGAGACAAATGGCCCAATCTCCGGTGCCATAATTCAAACTTGTCCTGATTGTCTTCCCCTAAAAGAGCTATCGCCTGAATACAACCGGAACCTAAAACATAAAGTCCGTTTTGGCGCGGTGCGGTAAACAATGCCTTACCATCTATTTTTACATTGTTGTTATAAACACTACATTTGGTTTTATCAAAAACAATAATATTGCCTGCATCTGCAAACTTTCCTACAGACATTAAATTTGTAATTAGTTCAGGAATGTGAAGAACATCATTCATCTTCACTACAGTGTCACGTTCCCCATGACGCAGGTTTAACTCCACAGAACCTTGCGAAGTCGAAACAATTTTCTCGCTATTCGCGCAAGTTATCGTTTTGGAGCAAGATTTCGTGGGGCTCAAGAGGGATTTCATCGGTGTCATGTGGGACGTGGCTCCTGAATCCAACACCCAGTTATCACTGCTGCCTACAGATGACAACAAGGTCAAAAAGTCTGAGTTCGCGTTCACACTGGTCATCATGGCCGAATTCGCATTTGGTTTCTTCTTATCCGGCTTCTTGGCCTTGAACTGCTTGCATTGCCACTTGAAATGGCCCTTCCGTTTGCAGAAGTGACAAACAATCTCTTTAGTGTGGTCTCTTCCTCCACTACCACAAGCGCTAGATGCTAGCGCCGAATCATCTTTTGGGGCCTCATTCGACTCTTGACGTTGACCCTCCTTTAGAAGTGCTGATATGACCAGTTCTGAGGTAATTGTCGAGCGGGAATGCTCTATGGCCATTACTAACGGATTGTAGTTGTCCGTCAATCCCGCCAGCATTATTATTCCGACAAACTCATCGTCAAGTCCGGCACCAATGCTTCGCAGCTGCTGCTGAATGGCTCGGACTTCCGTGACGTAGGCTTCCATACTTGGGTACGATTCCAGCTTGATGCGAAACATTTTTCGCAGCAACGAAAGCCTCCGCATTAGTCCAGCATCCGCATAGGCATTTTTTAGTGCCAGCCAAGTCTCTCGTGCCGTCTTTGCTTCCGTCACAAGGGGGTAGATGCCTTCCGTAAGCATCAGACAGATCTTGGCTCTTGCTCTAGCATCACGCTTCACCAACTCATTTGAGGTCGCACTGAACGTATCTTGCACACAATCCCACAGATCATTGTCGATAAGGAGCATTTGCATAGAAAAAGACCATGTAGAGTAGTTTTCTTGCCCCGACAACTTGGAAATTTGCGTCGTATTTTGCGATGTCATTTTTATTCTCAATACATAAAACTGTCCCTAAAAATTTAGTTTCAACGAGGCTACGGTCTGGGCCCATAACCTGTTGTAAATTATTGTACTAAAGGGAGCTAAGTAACAGAGTTAACACAGCAAGACATTCACAGTTAGAAGAAATTTTATTTGACACACATTAAATTATATCAAATTGTTACCTAGCAACAAAACACAAAGACTACTTAGAATATAGACTCTATGGGACGCATGCCGATTCCAACCTATTTTCAACATCAACGCTGAACATAGCAAAGGCAATTTAAATTATTTTTACTATACATTCATTTGGCAGATTGATTTATTCTGGTAATTCGTGTTTTTAGACGATATGTGAACGAACTTAGCGATTGCATGATGTTTTCATTTCATAGATCTCTAGTTTCTTGTAAAAACGCTGTTACTACGCCGAACATACGTACGTATCTGGGCTGTACCTACCTGTGCTCATAACAAGAAGTCAATACATTTTAATTGACTAAAACTATTGATCTACTAAAACAATGAAGTCACTGTTTAATAATGCATGAATGGCCTTTGTTATTGATTTCCCACCAGGTGTTATTATTACCTTGTAGTCCTAGTACCTACCTACTACCTATAAACAAAACCTCATTATTAACGTAGCACGCTCGGGAGTAACACGAATTTAAAGTTTTAAGATTAACATTCATATATTTTATGACCATCATTTGTGAAACTCTCGAGTATTTTATGTTATTACATAAAAAATACTTTACTGTTGTTTTTGTCATCATTATCTCGGCGCACAGTATATACACTAGTTTACAGGCAGTTTTTCTAGTCAGGATGGGTAAGTTCTTGGAACTATAGGTCATAGAGAAACACACCAAAAGAAAGGAACTATTCCAAACAATTTATTGATGCAATCGTATTTTATTTAACTTTTAGCCATAAGATTTTATAGGAATAAGTTTGGAAAAACGATATTTCGAAAGTAAATTTATCTTTAAATTTATTTTTATTTTCTTTGGCTCTTTTTAATATTTTCCTCTAGGACTTATTTCCAGAATTTACCCAAACAAATTTGAAAAAAGAAATTACCCTGTATGTACACAAGTGTATTTAGATACCATTTAATTTCAAATGATGTATTCTTGTAGCTAGCTTTGCATGTTGTACTGTTTATTATTTTTGTGTTGGGATCATACTCAGTGGTTAGTAAGCATATAATTTTGTTTGCATAGCTTGAACATTTTTTATCATTATCCAACCATTGTGCCAATATACATGTGTTAAAAAGGTATGTCTCAATTATCAGTTCACCACACATTCAATAATTTCCTTAAAGAATATTATATTTATAAACAGTGCTACTTACCAGCTAAAGCTAAATGGTAAGTTCTGTAGCACAGTAATAAGGGCACTTTAGCTGGTGGTTCATCATATTCATAAATAATTAGCATTATTTTTTTGTCAGCATCAATTAATTTTTTATCATCAAACCAGCAACTTATTGTGTTAAACATTTTATCAGTTTACAATTTATTGCAGACTCACTGTATGTCTATGTAGCAGGCAGAAAATTAAGTAATTCAAGTTCTCACAACCAAAACGATTCAAATAAAATGGTAGACCCTAAGAGAGTATTAAGTTATGAAGACATGTTGGAAGTGGTCAAGGAACCACAGAAGGTAATCATTGATGTCCGCAACCCTGATGAGGTAGCCAGCACCGGCCAGATACCATCCAGCATAAATATACCATGTAATTTTTTTTTCTCTTTTTATTCTTTATTTAACACACGCCTATTCAAAAACTGTTAGAAAAAAACGATAAAAACTTCAGCTTCTTGCAAAATTCACAATTTTGTATCAAATATTGAAAGTCACCAAATATTTGATACAGACATTGCCTGTAACCTTGGTTTTCCACATTACATACTTAGGTAGGTACTACCTCAGATTACATACTATATTCAAAAAAGAGATAATCGTCAAATAATAATTTCCTTGTTTTTCATGAAGTTTTTTGGAAGAAGACTTTTTTCTACCAACAACAGACCAATGTTCAAGAATTACCTGATAATAATAACCCATCATTAAATACATTGCCATTTTTTTGTTAAAAAATATCTTTATTTTCCAGAACATGCATTAAATACAAAAAAAAAATGATTCTTTTGATTCTGTGAGGCAGTTACTCAATCCCCTGTTTTTATTTTATTTGTTGGTCTAGTTATGTTCCTAAGTACATTGTACTAATGATGTAAGTACCACAATTAAAACTTCTTTACAGTGCAAACTGTCGATGACACTTTGGCGCGAATGTCAAACGAAGACTTCAGGCGCCAGTTTCATCGCGATAAGCCATCGAATAATGATGAGCTCGTCTTCTACTGCCGCTCCGGCAGACGGTCTGCTGAAGCCCTAGACAAGGCACTAAAATTGGGCTATTCAAAGTAGGTACCTATATTCATCATATCAACCAGGAATCACTCACTGCTGCTATAGGCCTCCCAATTTAAGACTGCCTGGCTTCTATGGTATCCACTCAGTTAATTAACACATTATAAAAAAAAAACTATTAAGTATGCAAAGTAAATTTTCAAGGTAATGGTTTGATTACCCCTAAATCCCTAACATGTCAAGACCCCTCTGTGCATGCAACCTAGAGGCCACAAATCTGACAGTAAAAATCTATTGGAATCATATCACCCAGTAGTGGTGGTGGGTCCTACTTAACCTACCACCACTACTGCATACTGATATTGTTATACGGCACGCTTTGCGCAGTGGCTGAGTGATTTGCTGCTGCGTTGCGTGTGAGTTTGATTCCCAAACGGAACAAACAAAAAATGGGCCTACAGGTAGTTGGTCCAGGTCTAGCTGTACCCACATACAGGAGAAATTCCTAAAGAGGAGCAAAAATTTGTATGTGATAAGACTAGACACTGGCCGGGCTGGGCAGATGTTTTAGGTAGGTGCCTGAAGCTGCATACACTGGCCAATCGAAAACTCATCTTTATACATTTTTATTTGTCATTTACAAGCTTCTTCTTCTTTATCTTCTTTATGGGGTTCAGGTTTCCGCACTTAGTCCTTGAAGTGGACCATTGTGCGTGTACTCTATTTACAAGCTTGTAATTTTATTGATTTTTATCACCAATAATTGTTAGTATGAATATAATATGTATGTATAACATAACTATTTGAAGTAGTAATTTATGGTTCCATTTTATATGATGGGCTAAGGTTTAGTGTCAAGGGCACAGGATAGACAGGGAGTGGACTATAATAAATTAATATATTTCTTTATTTTCAGTTCTAAAACTTATTTGGGAAGCTGGGATGAGTGGTCAAGCAAGAACAAATGATGTTTTTCAGCAGAAATTTTATAATTAAGATTTTAACAAGCAATAAATAAGTGGTGTTGTTTATTTGTAGGTATTTTTTTGTCTTTTATTTCATATCATTTGATTTCAGATTGAGTTACTTTAGAAGTAGTGTTAGTTATCACAGAGTTAAAAGGATTTGACTCTTTAAAGGCATGTCACACAAGGAGGGATGAATGTATGGGGATAAGAGCCAATTTAAATGAAAAATGAATAATGAGTAATTATAAATGTTGATGGATGAATAGTGAGAAGAAAAAAAAAGTTTTCAGTTGTCATTGTATCGTATAAAGTGATATCTGAACTCTTGAGCTGGGGGGAAAGGAGAAAAAAATATTGAGAAATAATGGCAATTGTGGGACACAATAATAATTATCATTGCATTTATATGCTCTAATAAAAAAAAAAAAACTTCAAACAGTGATAATGTAGACTAAAAATCCATAATAGGAATAGAAAACATTTTATTGTTTACCATAAATAAATAAAATAACATCATTTCAAATTTTACAGCACCAAAACAAATGTCAGCAAAATATCAAGGACAGTAAATAATATCAACAAACAGAGTACTAGTTATCAGTTGACTCACTGAGATTTGATAGCCCAGTCAGTAAAACTGCCAAGATAGTTCTTTGAACTGCAATAAAAAAAAATTAAATAGTTTAGTTATTATTACTATAGGTTATTAAGTACTGTGCTATACAAAAGACAAATAGTGTACTAAACATAGGTATCTCTCTAGATGCCTAATTCTAGCATCTTTAGAGTTTCTAGGTTTACTCTCTAGACTCTTGACTGAAACTCTTCACAGAATTTTGAACGCCAGAGCGTAAACGCATTGCCCCCCTCTTCACAGTTATTCAAACTTTACTCAAAGTGTTATACCAGCTAACTATCACTGAAGTACATGACAAGTGGGGACAATATAGATTATCACTCGACTTTGCCCTGCTATTGTGTGAAGTAACAATGGATGGTTGTAGTAATTGAATAACAACTTACTTCTTGAATCCTAAGTTGATAGCATTTTGTTGTGCCATGCCAGACCTCTTACCGATCATACAATAGAATATGATCTCAGTATCTTCTATTGGCTTGGGTCTTTTGTAGGCCTTCTCAAACTCCTTATCAGGCATTGTACCTAGTATTTGTGACAAACTGCCCACTGTAAAAATATTTTATTTTTCTTATCTAGTAGTTAAATTCTTTTATTATTGAAATAACAACTATTGGGCCAATTTAATTACGGTTGCTATCAACATGCTAAGAACAATAATATAACAACTTACATGGGATGTTTACGCTGTTCGGAATTTTGCCATGTTCCACGATTTCATGGGGTTCTCTAACATCAATAATTAAAGTACTGTTCTTTTTTGTAGCCTGCTTCACATACTCATAATCTACAGTTAACTCATCAAGGTTCACTTGTACGGAATAGGAACGCATTGTAGTGATACTTGGAAAGTGTGAAGATGGAGCATATTTGAAAATACCTGCAATTATTACATTTATATGTAAGATTATTTGTGTGGTTCTGTGCGCAGGTCCACCTGCAACTTAAATATCTCAAATTTATATATCTTTAAACTTACAAGGCATATTCAATCTTCGTAAGCATTTTCTTACATTTATAGTTCCCGCCGTCCGTAATGTCTGACAAGAAGACGGTAGGCACCGCCGGATTGCCCGTACTAACGCTAACATTTTCGGTAATGTTATAATTTAACTACCGATTTAAAATATGCTAAGTTCAAAAGCACTTCTTCTGTTTACTTATTAACTTTTTGAGTCTCAAAATATAACTTTTAGGATTTTCGCCGATTTTTTATTCAATTTTATGCTTTTTGTCTGATTTTGGCATTTTGATAATAAAATTGACAGTGACACTGTGACACTGTGACAGTCGTTTTACTTTTGTTTATTCAGTTTATCTTCGCGGTTTCATTCGGTTGAAGACGGTTTTTGTTTTATATTTTTTTATATTAATTTAGAGGAAAATTATAATCAATATAGTTGAAATTGCTTACTAGAAATTCTAGAAATAAAAGTATGGACATTACATTTTAATAACAAAAATATTTTTACCCAGTGGCAACAAAATGTACACTTTCGATTTTGAGGGATTCTCTGGCGGGAAATCAAATTGCGCGGGTGTTTAAAAATTTTTCCTACGTATTAATTTGTATTTTTGTGTATATTTGCTTAGATAGTTTATTATATTCCCAGTGTATATAGTAAAATGGGAACGGAAAGCGATGGGGGCGATGCCCCCATCGATATAGAGCCAAAAAAGCGAAAATTGGCTCTCACGGATTCGGCGCAGTCTGCAGCTTACAAAATATTTGTGAAACCGAATTACAAGAGACAATTTCCCGAATGCCACAGTGGCGATTGTGTAGTCTTTGTGGAATCAATAGAAAATGAAAAATTAGGCAACAAAAACCCAATTGGACTTACGAAATTATTCACCGAAAATGTTAAAGGCATCATAGGTGTACATCGAGTCAATGCCTACAAAGTTGGGATAACTTTCAAAAAACCTGCACCTGCAAACAGTTTTCTCAAGATGGACCATTTCTTGGGAAAAAATAAATTAAAAGCCTTTGTCCCTGCATACATGACGGAAACAACAGGCATCATCCGCTATGTACCGAAAACTATGTCAAATGAGGAAGTTTATAAAAACATTCAAAGTGACGTAGAAGTCACATCTATTAAACGATTTATGAGGAAAGTCGAAGGAAAACTTACACCATTAGGTACAATAGCAGTTACATTTGCCGCAACAGCATTGCCACAGTATGCATACATTCACATGTTTAGATACCCAGTACATATATATATACCACCATTGCTACAGTGCTACAAATGCCTTAAATATAACCACTCTGCAAGAGCTTGCCGTGGTGAGCAAATGTGCTCTTCTTGCGCCGGTCGACATTCATACAAAGAGTGTGATGTGGAAGAAATTATTTGCATAAACTGCAGCGGCAACCACCTAGCAATTTCAAGGGATTGCCCCATTAAGAAGCAAAAAATGGAAGAAAAGAAGAAGAAGTTCCTCAATCGGAATCAGTCATATGCCAGTGTGGTGAGTACACCTCCTCCAACTATGTTAGATACAAATGTTTTCCCAGCTCTCAAAAAACCAAATGAAAGGACTTTGGGTGAGAACTCAAAGTCATTTGCTGAAGAAATTGTAAATAATGAAATAATAATAAACGCCATTGTAAAATCACTAATTGGTCTTTTTTTTTTTTACTCTTTCTTTCTTTCAGCGAGTGCTGCTCTTGACAAGGTATCTGCAATGTACATGTGACTACCTTTCTTGTAAACTACATTTAGGCTATAGAGTTGTATTTTTAACATCATTCTTTGGAGACGTGTTGGAACCTCGACTAAGGACTTTTTAAACAATGTTATTAAAGGAGCATGGTCTGTCTCTACAGTTACAGTTTGTCCATATATAAATTGATGGAACTTGATGCAGGCAAAAACTATTGAATAGAGTTCTTTCTCTATCTGAGCCATTTTTTGTTGTGTTTCTGTTAAAGTTTTTGAAGCATAATATATTGGATGTTGATTTTGTAACAACACTGCCCCAACAGCACTTTTACTAGCATCACTTTGTATTACAATAGGATCACGTACATTAAAATGTGATAACACTGGAACTTGACATATTAATTGTTTCAAACGACAAAATGTTGTTTCATGATTGGCAGTCCACTGCCAATCAATAGTTTTTTTTAATAATTGGCGTAGAATTTCTGTCTCGCCAGCCATATTTTTAATAAATGGACTTAAATAATTAAGTAGGCCTAGAAATCTTTGTAAATCTTTTAGACAGGTAGGAGAGGGCATCTCTTTTATTGCTCTGACTTTGTCCGGGTCGACTGTGATTCCATCTGCTGAAAAAAAATGACCCAGATATTTAATACTCTCCTTGGTGAATAAACATTTTTCTTTATTAAACTTGACATTATATTCCTTTGCTCTTTTAAATACTAAATTAAGACACTCATTGTGCTCTTGTAGCGTTCGACCACTTACTAAAATATCATCGCTGTATACTGCTACCCCTGGTATGTCACCAAACATTTCTGTCATAACTCTGTGAAAATACTCGGGAGCACAGCTGACTCCAAACGGCAGACGTTTAAAGCGGTATCGGCCAAAAGGTGTATTAAAAGTTGTAAGGTAAGAACTCTTCTCACTCAATTTACACATCCAAAATCCACTACATGCATCCAAGGTGGAGTAAAATTTTGCACCAGCCACCTTGGCGCGGACCATATCTACTGATGGAATAGGATAATGAGTCCTTTTAATTGCCTGATTTAAATTGCGGGGGTCTAGGCATACCCTTAATTGTCCATTTTTCTTTTCTATTAAAATTAAAGAACTCACCCACTCAGTAGGCTCTGTGACCTTGGTAATGACATCCATTTTTTCCATCTTCTCTAGTTCTTGTTGAAGTCTATGATGTAATGCAAATGGTACCTTCCTCGGAGCATCAACTTTTGGCTGGACGTCAGGATTAGTACTTATGTGACACTCACCAGGAAGACAACCAAGACCGATAAAAAGAGAATTATTACATTCAATCAGTTCATTTAAATTTATATTTTGTGACTGACTTGACTTTAATTGAAATGACTGTGCTTGACTTGAATGAGACTCATTTAGACTCATTTCAGAGATTAATTTACTGATATCATTTTCTGACGATTGCATGTTAGTAGTGTCTACACAGAAAACTCTTTTAACTAGTCCAATTTCTGAGCAAGTAAGTTTACCTAATACAGTTGGAGAATTCACATTTGCAATTATAAAATTAATTTGTTTTGTCATGTAGTGGTCATTAAATTGAAATACACACTGTAAGCTTTGTTGACCTAGTACTTCTAGACTATTACCAGTGTATGACTTTATTTTTACATCAGTTTTAGACAGTAAATTTTTATTATTCAATGAATCATAAACACTTTTTGACATAATATTGACATCACTGCCTGTATCAATAATACAGTTTATTTGTGAATTGTTTATACATAAAATAATTGTCCATTCACTTGACAATGACTTGGATGACTGAATATGACCTATAAACAATTCATCTTTTTCTGAATGTACCTGTTGCTCATTACTATCTGATTGCACATATCTTATTGACTTTGACTGAGATGACCGACAACAGATTGCAAAATGACCGACTTTTTCACATTTGTTGCACTTTACACCTAATGCTGGACATTTAAAACGATGCACCTGACCACATCTTGTACAAACTTCCTGTCTTGACTGCTGACTATTATGACTGACATTCCTTGAGTTAGACTTTGATCTTGAGTGTGACTGACTCGTATTATACAAGACTGTACTTTGTTCTGCTGTCAATTCATCCGTTTGATGTCTGGAAGCATGCATGGCCTTTGCCATCTCTAAGGCCTTATCAAGATCCAACTTATCTTCAAGTAATAACTTTTCTCTAATATAGTTGTATTTTTGATGCATGTTACATATAAACATTATTTTTACTAGGCGTTCTTGCAGTTGTCCTAGCTCACAGTTTTGTGACCTTAATTTCAATGTGCAGGCAAAATCTTCTAAGGTTTCATTTTCACATTGTTTATATGTGAAAAAATTATGACATTCATACGTAAGGTTGGTTTTTGGAGCAAAATGATTTTGAAACAACCTTATCAGCTCGTTGTATGCAATTTCATCCTCATCTTTTCCAAATGTGTTGAATACATCTACGCCCTTTTCACCAATGGCATGTAAAAATAACGCCACTTTTCTGCCATCACTCTCTTCGTCCAAGCCAGACGCGCGTAAATAAAATTTGAATAACTGTACCCATTTTTTCCACTGTTGAGCCAAGTTTCCACTCATCACCATGGGCTGCGGACTGGACATTCCCGAAATTTTCTTTGGCTTTTGTTTTTCTTCAGACATGACGCCGACCTTTACACGTGACTTTGATAATGGCTCGAGTCAAGGTGTAGGTTACGAGACCAATTCTGACACCATGTTTTGGTCTATTTATTATATAAACAATAAATACTGTATTTTAATTAAACTTGGTTTATTAACAGAGAAAGACGTTTTTACATCTTAAAGTTCTGGTCGTTCGGACGCCATGTTGGCTCTCTCGTTGGTTGGCTAGTGATGCGCCATTACACTAGTGACGTAACATCATAACAGGTAATAATAAAGATAATGCTCCAATAACAAATAAAAGAATAAAAGAAACATTGTTAGCAAATTTAATTATTAATTGATGGATACATTTTTAAATATAGCACAATTCAATATACAAAGCTTACAGAGTAAGAAGGCCTTATTAAACAAATTTCTCTTTGAACAAAAAATAGATATATGCCTGTTAAATGAGACTTGGCTAAAAAATAGTAGTGTAATTCCTCGTTTTACATCATACAACTTTATATATAAAAATTCAGTAAATAAACACAATGGAGTAGGTATTTTGATAAAACAAAATTTAGCTTATAATGTTATAGAAACAACTTTTTATGAGTCAGTTCAAAATATCTGTATTTCCATAGAAACATCCATGGGTAGATTGCATATCCTATGTGTTTATTGTCCTCCCAATAGCAACAGATTTGATACTAACAAAATGAGAAAGGTGCTTCTTGAAATTCCCAAGCCATGTCTTATCATGGGTGATTTTAATGCACACCATATACTTATTGTTTGGATGTCATACAAACAATAATAGGGGTAACAGTTTATATAACCTTATTGATGAATTTGACATATGTGTTTTAAATGATGGTAGAGCAACCACTGTTCAGTACCCAAACAGGAATGCATCAGCTATTGATCTAGCTCTGGTGAGTTCCGCATTAGCTCCTCTTTGTGACTGGCAGGTTCATGACGATCCTATGGGCAGTTATCACTACCCAACCCAGGTAGTTTTAAATGTAAAGCCATCAACATATGAAGTCCGGCCTGTGGAAGAAAAATATATTTATAGTAAAGCAGATTGGTCTAAATATTATGAATTATCAGAAACCGGTTTTTCTCATTTAGACATTGATAATATGGAACCTCTTCATCTGTATGATAATTTTGTGAATATTTTATATGATATAAGAACAAATACAGTCCCAAAAAGAAAACCTAACCAAACTATGCAAATTCTAAGAAAACCAGCTCCTTGGTGGAACCAAACATGTAATGAGGCAGTTCAAAAATCTAAGGAAGCTCTGTTAGAATATAGAACATCACCAAGCATCCCCAACTTCATACATTACAAAAAGCTTGATGCTCAAAAGAAAAGAATATTAAAAGAGGAGAGTATCAATTCATGGCATGAGTTATGTAGTAGTTTTAATAGAATGACACCTGTTGCAAAAATATGGGGTTATATTAAAAAGTTTAAAAGGATAGGTTCTTCTTCTAACAAATATTTAAATGATGATTGGGTACCTGAATTTTTAGAAAATTTATCAGACTCATCAATAATGAATGGAAATAATATAAATGATATTTTAAAAGAATCTGTTGAATCTGAAACCAACTGCTTTCTTAATAGTCCATTAACAATAAACGAATTGCACATAGCTTTAAAGAGTAGGAAGGATACAACCCCAGGTCTGGATAACATACCATACATCTTAATAAAAAAGTTACACCCTAATGCCTTACAAATTTTATTAAATGTTTATAATAAACTTTGGGGTACACTACTTATACCAGAATCATGGAAAACTCAATGTGTCATTCCAATCTTAAAGCCCAATAAATCTGTAAGTAGTCCATCATCATATAGACCTATATCATTATCATCTTGTTTGGGTAAACTTTTCGAAAACATGCTTAAGTTACGTTTAGATTACTTTGCTGAAACTCAAGACAAGTTACCAGATATACAGTATGGATTCAGAAAAGGCAGATGTTGCTCTGAAAGCTTTGTTTCATTTATATCAGACCTAAAAAAGGCTAAACTTAGTCATTCTAATGTCATATGTGTTTTTTTGGATGTCAAAGGTGCTTTTGATAATATTAATATTGAATGTCTAATTCGTGTTTTACATGAATTGGGCTTACCAAGTAAAACATTAAATTGGATTTTTAATTTTTTGTACCAGCGAACTTTGTATGTTAGATTCAATAATAAGCTCCATGGCCCTAGGTTAGTTAGTAAAGGCACAATGCAAGGAGCAACACTTTCACCCCTGTTGTATAACTTGTATACATCCCAGATTCTTAAATATGTAAATACTTCTCAAGTCAAAATATTACAATTTGCCGATGACTTGCTTTTATATACAGTAAATCAAAACTTGAATATGGCTGTTAGCAATATTAATACTGCATTGGCTCAATTACAATATTATTACAGTAATACTTTAAAACTAGATATAAGTTCTGAGAAAAGCTCAGTATTATTATTTAGTAAAGATTCATTAGCACAGTCCACTGTAAATATTGTATTTAACCACAATGTTATTCCTATTGTTAATCATCACAAATTTTTAGGTGTTATAATAGATGATAAACTAAAATTTGATAAGCACATTGACCATATCTGTCAAAATGCCATGAAGAGCATCAATGTCCTTAGGAGCTTAGCAGGAACATTTTGGGGTTCTGACCCAAAAACACTTAGCATGTTATACAAAAGCATAGTCAGAAGTCATTTTGACTATAGTTGCTTAGCCTATATGAATGCAAGTACCACATTGTTAAGAAAACTGGATGTGATACAAAATATGGGCTTAAGAATAATCAGTGGAGCAATGCGCACCACCCCTATAAATTCTATGGAAATTGAAAATGTTATACCTCCCTTATCTTTGCGACGTTTACAGCTGGCTGAGAGATTCTGTCTCAAAGAGTTATCTTACAATAATAGTACAGTTCTTGATAGAATTGAATTTCCTCGAGAGGTCACACAGTCAGCTGTCACATCCTCCATCTCAGCAAATACTTTTATTTCTGGTTCACTGCCTGAAATTTCAACCATTCTAGTTAAAGTAAAGAACCTGACAAAAGACATGTACATCAAAAAGAAGTGGCCAGTATATGAATTCCCATACAATACTTTATTAACTTACTTTGATATCAAGTGTTTTTTAGATACTGTCAAAAATAAATATGATTTCTTAGAATTTTTGAATGACAAATCACAATTCTATATCATTTACACTGATGGATCTAAAACTGCTGATTACGTTAAAGCAGCATATTATGACCCACAAAAGAGAATAACCAAATGTTTTAAAATGCCAAATAGTTGTAGTATATTCACTGCAGAAGGTTGGGCTATACTAGCTGCTCTAACATATGTAAATACTATTGTAAATAATAATGAATATGGTGTAAGAAAAAATGTAAATAGTGTAAATAATATATTAGTTGTAAGTGATTCCAAAAGTGTTCTAGCTAGTCTAAGTAACTGTAACTTTAGTTATAAACAAAATTATATTGTCCATAGAATTAAGTACACTCTACAAAAGTTGGGAAAACATGTAGAATTTTTGTGGGTTCCATCTCACAGTGGCATAGTTGGTAATGAGGTTGTAGATCTGGCAACTCGTCAGGATCACGACGAGGATATTACAGAATCTTTCAAGGTCCCTTTCACGGATTATTATGAACAATTTAAAACATTATTTAAGAAGATATGGAAGGATTATTGGGACGCAACAACAGAAACAAAAGGAAAATGGTACTCAGAATTACAGCAAGACTTACCAACAATGCCGTGGTACAATAAATTCAAATACTCCAGCAGAAAGTTCATAACCGTCATTAATCGCTTGCGATTTGGCCATTGTTTAGTCCCAGCTCATCTCTGCAGGATGAGAATCATCAGTGAAAGCAAATGTACCTATTGTTCTGAAGAAAATGCGGATATAAAACACGTTATTAAGCTTGACTGTACCTTTCTCTAAGCCATAAATTGAGACAGGCGTATCCGATTCCGGTTCGGTGGCGCGAAGTATGCCCCGCAGCGTCATATCCGACCCAATCCGGCAGGTAGTGGGGGCGAGCCCGCGCAGCCACCACGATATTCAAGAACCTCATTGGCGTTCGGATTTCCGAACGGTGTAGTCGCGTTTAAAAGTAAACTCGTTACTTTTAAAAAGGGTGTCCTACTTTTCAAATATATTTTTCAAACGGTCATCAGTGTTAAAGAAAAATACCTTTCTGGTACAAAAATGGACAATTTTGTAATTTCTAATAGTAGTATGGACAATGCCCCACGTGCTCGGTCGCAAAAATATAGTGGTTCGAGCTGTAGCAGTTATTCTTCGACGCCGCGTAAAAGGAGACAACGTAGGAGAAAGGAGCACCGCCGCCGTACGAAGCTAAGTAAACTAGAGGACGCTTTTCATAAACTTAATGAAAAAGTATCCTCGCTACATGATCTTATTGCTAAGAATAATACTCAGTCGTGCATGTCCGACAATGATTCGATTCTATATATTCCGAGCCCTACTGAACTGGAGAAGGAATTAAACGTTGAAAAGGGGATTGATTTTAAAATGCAAACTACCCTCAAGTCACAAACATTACGGACGGAAAATACGCATCTCGAATTGCTTAATAGATTGCAACATTTCAACTCTCCTGATTGGACCCAAGTACGTTATTCAGAGGCACAAAAGCTTTATAATTCCACCCCAGGTTTTGTAG
Organism: Diarsia rubi; assembly: GCA_932274075.1. Lineage (NCBI taxonomy): Eukaryota > Metazoa > Arthropoda > Insecta > Lepidoptera > Noctuidae > Diarsia > Diarsia rubi. Next base: position 16,922,454 of record OW026417.1, on the reverse strand, counting down.
AGCTCGAAAGTAACGATGTTCTAAAAAATTTTGAGCGTAATCGTTCTTTGGCGGTAGTTGAAAATTCCCTTGCGGCTATGTCACATGCCGTGATTTTACAAAACGAAGCATTTCAAAAAGGGTTATGCCAATTCATTTCATGGGTGTCGGAATTAAAAAATCCAACGACTACTGAGGAGATTACATCGAAAATTAATGAAATTTTTGCTGACGGGGAATACCAAAAAATACAATCGGATTTATTGCAAATTATATGCGGGAAACGAGCAGATATTATACAACAACGTCGTGACTGTATTCTATATTCGGTAAAGGATCGTTGTTTTAAGGAATCTTTAAGGAAAATACCCCCGTCGTCCCAACATTTATTTGATGATTCCAAATTCTCAGATTTTATTAGTAAGCAAGGGGGCGTATTGAAAGTTTTTCAAGCTGCACCCACTAAACTACCCGCGCAGGGTGTTTCTTACAACCCCCCTGCTGAAAGAAGAGTTATTCAAGGAAATAGGAAGTATATAGTGCCTGTGCGCAACAGTGCAAACTATCGGCCCTCTAATAATAGTATCTCTAATCCTGCGCAAGGACGAAAGAGAAGAGCAGAGGAGTTTTTTCGTCCCACCGGCGATACGTCCCGTTATCGTAAAAAACGTGGTACCCTGGGACAACATAATAAAAGGAACGATTGACTATCGTCAACGTTTTCGTGCCGGCAGAATCAAACACCGGGTAAGTGTCTGGAGGAAGTTGGGGGCACCGACGTACATACTAAAGATAATATCAGGCTATCGGATACCGTTTTTAAGGAAACCACCGTTAATTTATCCATCAAGGATTCCCAAAAGATTTCACACGAAAAATTCAAAAGAAATCTCAGTCCAATTAAAAAAGCTAGTAGATCAAGAAGTATTAGAAACAGCTCCGTTAACTCCGAGCTTTGTATCAAGAATTTTTCTTGTATCAAAAAAGGAGACTGTTCCATCGTTTCGCCCGGTTTTCAATTTGAAATTATTAAACAATTATGTCAGAATAGACAAATTTCGATTAGTAAACATGTACAAAGTCCCCGACTTCCTCCAACCACAGGATTGGCTAGTGAAAATAGACCTAAAAAACGCATACTTTCACCTGCCAATAGCACCGAGACACAGACGTTTCCTCCGACTGATAGTACGGGACCAGCTTTGGCAAATGACTTGCCTCCCGTTCGGATTGGCAACTGCTCCGAAGGTTTTTGCCAGTCTTACAAATTGGATCGCGCAGATCCTAAGAGACCAAGGTGTGCGATTGCTGGTATATCTCGACGATTTTCTCTTGGTAAATCAAAATCGAGAAACTCTCAAACGTCAAACGAGCTTAACAATAAGACTATTGCAGACCCTTGGCTTTGTAATAAATTTTCAAAAGTCAGTATTGATTCCTCAGCAGTCAATAGAGTACTTAGGGATAATATGGGACCCTTGGCAAAATGCCAAATTGCTACCACCTGCAAAGGTTCGCTTAGTACATTCAAAAACAATGAAGATGGCAAAAGCTACCAAGGTAAGTCTAAAAGAGGTCCAGAGTATACTGGGCCTTTGGAACTTCGCCAGCTTTGTAATCCCGAGAGGGCGCTTGAATTCCCGTGCAATGTTAACCTTCAGCAATTCTCTATTAAAAAATGTAAAGGGTCGAACAGAAATTCCTGTCACGGTAATTCCGAACCTTCATTGGTGGATACAAAACCACAACATAGCTTCTCAATTGCACGGTGCACCGCCGACTTATTTCCTTACGACGGACTCGGCCAAAACAGGTTGGGGCGCGCAGCTCAACAACGAGACCCTATGCGGCAGTTGGTCAACAAAGGAAACAGAGTTACATTGCAATATCCTAGAGATGTTGGTAATTTTGCGAGTAATTCAGGTAAGAGGTCCTCTGATGAACGATACAAGTCTATTAATTCAGAGCGACAACCGAACGGTAGTTTCTTACTTGCGCAACGAAGGCGGCACACAATCTCAGCCACTCCTAAAGCTGACGTACAAGGTTTTACACGAGTTAGATCGTTATCGTATACAGATGTCGGTGTATCACCTTCCCGGCCGGTACAACTACTTAGCGGATCGGCTTTCAAGGAAATCTTCTCCAACAGAATGGCATTTACTTCCTCGGGCGACCTGGAAAATTTTCCAGCACTTCGGTGTTCCCGAAATAGATCTTTTGGCATCACGAGCAGCACATGTAGTACCCAGGTATGTGAGTCTGGGCTTGGATCAGGCGGCTGTTTTCCACAATGCCTTCAGTCGCCCTTGGCACTACAGGTTGGCATGGATATTCCCACCACCGTGCTTAATACCCAGAGTATTAGCGCACCTAAACCAAGCAACCGGTATGTATCTATTGGTAGTTCCCGATTGGGAGAAGGTGTTTTGGCGAGCAGATCTTGTGACTCGCTCCTTACGCCCTCCCTACCAGGTGATAGATTTGGATCAAGTTCTAATAGACACAACAACCAACCGGCCCCCACCACAAGTTCATCTATTGAATTTAAAAGTGTGGCTAATACAGGGTGGTCATCACTATTAGGTTCTTGGCGAAAAGATCAGATAGAAATTTTGGAAGGTAGCTGGAGGCAATCTACATTAAAAACATATAAGCCAGCATGGTTGCGGTGGTGTAAATGGTCACGTGATAATAATGTCAACACTATAGATCCATCTCCTGAAAATGTGGCTCGATTTCTGACTGATTTACATCTTAAATTTAAGTTTGCTTATAATACTATTGCAGTACACAAGTCTGTTGTTTGTACTTTTTGTCGCCCATCTATCGGCTTTGCATTGAGCTCTCATATTGTAATAAAACAAACATTAAAGGGTATTGCATTAAAACAACCTTTTAAGACAAAAGGTCCTATTTGGGACATAAATAGTTTAATTACATATTTAGTCGACAACACTCCATCTAAAATGTCATTGTTTGAAATTTCTAAAAGGACTGCAATTCTTCTTTTACTATGTTCGGGAAGAAGAGTCCATGACCTTACTTTGTTAAATATAAATAAAGAAAACTTTGTAAGGAATACTGATTCTATATTGTTTTGGCCGGTTTTTGGATCCAAAACTGATAATTTAAATTATAAGCAATCTGGTTGGCGGTTACTTAGATGCGAGTCAAACTCAAACATTGACCCAATTTATTGGATAAACAAATTATTAGAATACTCAAGTAGTCGCAGAGGTAACATAGAGAGTTTATTTATTACCACACGTGGTGAACCTAAGCCGGCTTCCCGCAACATAATAGGAGGCTGGATTAAGGCTTTATTAAAACAAGCTGGAATAAATACTAGTCCAGGTAGTGTGCGATCTGCAGTAGCATCAGCTAGTTGGTTAGAAAATATACCCATCGACCATATATTGGAGCGAGGAAACTGGCGCTCTGCTTTGACTTTTCACAAATATTACAAGAGAGAAATCTATGATTGCAGGTCCATAAACCAATCAAGTCAAGCCAGTCGGTTCAATAATATGTTTCAAACGATAAGTTGATTAACATAAGTACCCATTGTGTTGTGGTGTTATAATTATAGTCTTGGCAAATAAAAAATGCAAAATGTTTTATCAAATAATGTAATTGTTTAAACAGTATAATCTGAATTATTTTCCAATGTTTATCATTAATAAATTATTTAGTTATGGTCACATTGGCGTTCTAATTTTTTTTTATCCCAATCCAGCAGTCGATAACAAACACTTCTCAATTTATGGCTTAGAGAAAGGTACAGTCAAGCTTAATAGAACAATTTTACCTAAAAAATAAAATTGATATTAAGCATACTTACCTTTCTCTAAGCCAGTTTATATTTCTGTCTGCTGATAAATGTACACTACATTAATACGATTTATCAATCGTTTTAAATTGAGCCGCAATGAGGTTCTTGAATATCGTGGTGGCTGCGCGGGCTCGCCCCCACTACCTGCCGGATTGGGTCGGATATGACGCTGCGGGGCATACTTCGCGCCACCGAACCGGAATCGGATACGCCTGTCTCAATTTATGGCTTAGAGAAAGGTAAGTATGCTTAATATCAATTTTATTTTTTAGGTAAAATTGTTCTATTTTTGATTGTGAATCGTTTGCCATGCAAAGACTGTTACTTGTCAGTGAAATTAGTGACATATCAGAACAAAACTCTTTAAGTGTTCCCCGCCACATTCAGGAATTACTTTCCAAAACGGTTTATTTTAATCCATTATTTAGATATATACTGAATACTATAGAAAAAATTTAATTGTTTGTTTTTTAATTGTTTTTTTATTATTTATTTTTATGTTTAATATTTTGTTAGATAATTTCATCGCCTCTCAGATGTACTTAGCTCGTATGAGCGGTAAACACTAATGATATGAACTTGTTATTGTTATACGTACTTATAAGATAAGAGTAGTATGTTTAATGATTACGACTGAAGGACATGTATCCATGGTCATGAATAAATTAAAAAAAAAAAAAAAAAATTCGATTTTGACACACTCAAATTTGACAGCTGACCCCATCCATCAAAAGCTTTCAAGCTTGTGCAAAAATATTTTTAATTTTTCCTAATTTACATCTCCTCATAAGTTGTAAGTGTTTATGTGCTAGTAATTTAATTAATCTCATTTAATCTAAGCTATAACTATTATAATTATCATAATATGAACGACGCGTAATGTTGTAACTCGAGGCATCCTCAATACCTTGTGATTTTTATTGTGTTCTATTTCTATGCGGAACAGCAGTATGACAGTATCAATAAACATGAGTAACTTATCTTACTTCCAGATGCTATACGCATAACATACAGGAGTGTGCGAGTGGTGTGTTGGTCAGTGGTGTGAAATGGTTTCATGTTGAAATCTATCAGGTCATTACGTTGCAAAAATGGGGTCCATGCGACCGACGGGAAGGTTCCTATCGTTCGCTAACAACATCCAGAGGACACAGAAACAACCTGGTAAATAAGTAACAATAACTTGTCAATAAACTTGACCACATAACTATGTTATGAATCATAGATTCATATGTCCTTGTTTGTTTTTGCAAATGCCATTACAGATTGTGTATGTCGAAATCGTGTTGTTCACTTTAGTTTAAAACTGAATATTGAGTACTTTCCATTTTTTTGTAGTGTAAGTAAACCACAACATCAAAATAAGTCTTTTGGTAATTAGTATGTTGTAATATTCTTAATGTGTAGTTCAAACCTACCTAACCTACAGGTTACATTTAAAAAGTTCCAAAACAACTCCAGTATTAATTGGTATGTTGATTGGACAAAGTGTAAACAACTAATATTTAATGATAATATCAGTCTTCAATAATATTATTGATAATATTTTGTTTTTGTTCCATTTCCAAAAAAACCCGCAATATTGATGTGGAGTTGTGGACACTACATCTGCCTGCTATACAAGACAGTACAATGCTTCAATTTTTTTTTAATTTAATATTTTTTTAGTGCCAAGTGGTTTCCCTCAAAGCCTATCTGGTAGTGAGACGGATGTGTCAACATCAAATGAGAACCTGTCCCGGGAGGAGCGCTATGTTGTTCGTCACACGGCCAGGGTAGAACCACAGGGACAGGAAAACCAAGCTCAGCCAAATAATCGGAATTCTCTTAAGGTGCAATTTCACTTTACTATTACAAGCTCTTTCAGGATATGATAACCAGAACTAAAAAGTGAAAGACTAATTAGTCTAAATGACAGGTTGTGTGGAAGTTCATAATTTTGGATAGTACAAATGTACATGTTCATTATAAATAAAAGTTATTTGTATCTTCATTATTTGAAAACTCATCTCCTAAAGCTTTTGAGAAGATGGAAATGGTATATGACGTACATAGAACGGAAAGAACAGTAGAAATGCAAAGTAGGCGTGGCACGGCTGTGATAACTGCACGGTGTACCACAAACTCTCTCAGATTTTTTAACCCAGTTGTGTTTTGACATTGCTTCGAGTTGCTAGTCTCCCGCCAATTTAATTTTTCCATTACAATTCCGTTTTGTTCGATTTTGGAGTGACCAATCAAACGAATTGTTTATTTGTAGTGCATTGTAGGATTAATGGTTTGATTGTGTTAGTTTGGCGACACTGGTTCCGATACAGATTTTGTCTCGTAGCATTTCTACCGGTTTTTTCTGTTTTGTGATGACGTATCAGAGCTGGAATCCTCGTTTGGTTAGGCAAGGTGTACCTAATAGTACACCAACATGTCACCAGTTATTTTTAAGTCCCATGTAATTGGGGGCGACCTTATTGCTAAAAACCGGGAACGAACCCAGAGATTGTGCCTGCAAAGCAAAAAAGAAATTCTTAATGGAAAATCCCATATCCACAGTAATATTTAATTTTCTTAAAATACTGTAATACTTATTACATTTGTAGGAGAGTGTAACAGGAAGCAATAGAAACTCTCTCAAAGACTCAGTGGGTGGCGGCAATAGCAACCGAAGCTCCTTAGATGTCTCCTCATCTTCATACAATACTCTCATCATACACAACCAGGACGACTCCTGGCCCCCGAGGCCTACGCCTATCAGGTAAGATCTTGTAGATCTACAACAAAGCAAAACCCCCATAATCTCTCTTTTACATCTGCTTCGTGATAAAGAATTTCATGCAGCAGCAGTTGCAGGAAGCTAAAAGCCAAATTAATAAACAAATATGAACCTAACATTTCACAATTTCTGCAGGCAATTTCCACACGGGTTATGTTTTGGGAGCACTTATTATGTAAACTATATTCTAAGCTGAAGTGGTCTTTGCCCAGCAGTGTGATGACACTGACTAACAGTAGCTTATAAGGTGTTCAAAATTTATCAGATTGGCTGTGTGTGGCTATGACAATCCTCGTACTGACCATCAACAACCAATTTTTCTCTCCAACAGAGAACACGAACGAACCAGTAGTGAAGTAAAACACCCAACTACACAGTCGTCCCCATATCATACACTGAAAAAGAATGAAGGACTAAAGAAACCTAGTGGGATACCTGTACCCAAATCTCATAAGGAACAAAATGTGACCATGACAGCCAACTACATTGATATTGGAGGCCAGAGGATTTACACTAGCCCACCTGATCATGGTGTTCAGGTAAGACATGCACCCTGCCCTGCCTGTTGCCGTTTTTATACACTACTAGCGGACGTCACGCGGCTTCACCCGCGTAGTTCCCGTTCTCGTGGAAATACAGGGATAAAAAGTAGTCTATGTCACCAGTGGATAGTGTAGCTTGCCAACGGTGAAAGAATATTTCAAATCGGTCCAGTAGTTTCGGAGCCTATTTGTTACAAACAAACAAACAAATCTTTCCTCTTTATATTATAAGTATATTAGTGTAGACAAGTCGCCTGTTGGCGTTTTTAAAGAGGTCATGTCGCCTGTTGTCTTTCTTATAGAGTTCATAGAAACCAGTTGTATCACTGCAGTATGTTATTGCAATAGGGTAGATAACAAAAAAAAATCTTAATTAGTCCGTCATATAGATTACCAAAAAATATTGGACACGTATTATTTCTTTTTTCACGTAAGCAAACAATGATGACGATACAGTGCTTTGAAAAGTCGTGTGACGTTATACTTTATTAGTACGACATTTTTTAATGGTCAGTGACGTCATCTACCGCCTCTCATATTTTTGACGCGTTGTATCTTCGTCAATTTTTATTGATTTGATATAACAAAAAATACGTATCATATACGTATCGTATTATATATTTTTACCCGATTACGGCGTAGCCAAAAGGAAGGGTAATAATTTTGGCAGTCTATGTATGTATGTATGTTTGTATGTTCCACCGTAGCGCATAGACTACTCAACGAATTTTAATAAATGAGGTGTCAATAGATTCGTAAGAATAGCCCGGGCGGCATAGGTTATATAAATTTTAACATTTCTTTTTATGATGGAATTGAAATGTAAAATTTTAAGCTCGAAAAAAAATTAAGATAATCATAACATGTTTGATATCAAATGAAAGGTCTTGGCGAGTACATTACAAATATGTATATTATATTATAGTTCAAGTCAACATTATACGTTTAGATTGCGGTCAAAAAGTTCTCGCGGTCTAGTCTGTGTTATTTACTCGTATTATGTAAATAACAAACCAACATTAAGTAGATTATTACATTATGATATTACGTATTTATTGAATAACACACAAAAATTAAATTCAAATAAAAAAATAAGTTTAAAAACTAAAACCCGACTACGAATAAAACCGCGGTCTTAAAAGTATTAAACAAGAAAAATCGTCTAGTAAGTCGATGATTTGATAAATTATTATAGAGGACAGCCGTAGTCGCATGCCACTGATACCAGATGCGCCTTCATGGCGTTCTCATTGATACAGATGTCAGCTGCTAGTTGCCATTGGCAAGGTGGCTTGCGACTATGACTGTCCTCTATAATTTATCAAATTATATACTTACTAGACGATTTTTCTTGTTTAATACTTATAAGACCGCGGTTTTATTCGTAGTCGGGTTTTAGTTTTTAAACTGATTTTTTTATTTAAGTCAGTAAACATCCCTATAGAACAGCTTTACTTTATTATTTTAGCTGAAGAATGCCTCCAATTAAAAGAATAAACTAAAGCCACTCATCATCATCATCAACAGCCTATTAATGTTCCCACTGCTGGGACACAGGCCTCCTCTCTCTTTGAGAGGGAATGGGCTCTAATCTACCACGCGAGCCCAGTGCAGATTGGTAGATGTCACATGTCTTCAAAAGATTGGTTCTAAGCCATGCCGGTTTCCTCACGATGTTTTCCTTCACCGTTTTGAGAGCAGCGGTGATGAAATAAATTACACAAAGTAATGTGTCTGCCTGGGCTCGAACCCACGACCTACTGTTCGTAAGTCGCGGCCACCTGGGCCACCGCAACTAAAGCCACTCGACACTTTTTACTATGAATTAAAAAATAAACAATTAATATTTTGTACATGGTAAGACATAATAATTGGTTTGTAAGTGGATGAAGTATGTGTAGTAAGGATGCATACATATTTTTATTTCCCACAGTTTAGCGCCGGGCCCACTAGGTTCCCAGTATTGCTTTGAAAAAAGATATCTATTTTTATCCTTTTGTTCAGATACAATACACTCATCATTACACATTGCAATATCTACTGTACAATCATGCCATATTTATTTTTGTTATCTAAAGTTTTACTTCACAATCTTCTTTTAACCAGGAAATAACAGAGATCCCCGACGACTTCCTCAACCAATCATCAGTGTTGAAGCACCTAGCTAAGGAAGTGGCGCAGTCACCGACCCCGCGTGGTCCCACCCCGCCCGCGTCACCCCGCGCCCCCGCACCTCCCCGCGACGACTCCAGGAAAGCTAAGGGGAAATGCTCCAAAGCTAAGCTGAGCAAGGAGAAACTGAATCTGTCGAGGTCACAGCCTGATCTTACAAGGTGAGTCGGAAATACAGAATATTAAATTATTATTATGCTAATGAACTAAAATACGTTAGTATACAGCTTTGCCTAGTATGCGCACAGCCAAGGAGTGAAATTATCTGTCTGCGTCGCTGCTTTTTTTTTTTTTTTTTTTTTTTTTTTTTTGGTGGGTGTAAAATCATCGAATAACCCCTCCCGCTCTTGGGCAGAGCGAAAGGGAGTGTCAGACTTCTACTGACTAAAAACCACCCATGTTCCTTCTTCGCCCTCTATGTCGAGGCCGCGATAACCAGAGGACTACCCGCGGCCCCGACAGTGCAGTAAATACCTGTATTAGACTTCTGAAACCTGGTTTTTGGGTAACACAACACTCCTTGGCAAGACTGACTATAAGTTCAAATAATCTTTTTCACTAAATACTACAGATCGTTACTCCTTAAGTTTGGCGTCAGGTATTTTCGACTAATACATATCTATCGCAATAATTTACAGAGAAACGGGATCATTCGTTCTTTATGTTGAGATAACCTTGATAGGGGTCGTCGCACACGAACAGGGGTTATGACTAAGTAATACATTAGCCGCCTGTCGTTGCTTCGTATGCTATATTTATATGAATGCATCATACACTAAAATCTTCCGCAAGAAATAATTTCAATAATGGCGAAATCCCTTGAAAATGCAACTAAATAAATGACATGGCTTGAGTCGGAGAAAGTAAAAACGTCATTTGCCATGGAGTTTGTAACTCGTTCTTCTCCATAGAAATCTTTGCTTTGGAATGGGCCACAACTTTCACAGTCTGTTATTATGCTTTGTGACTGGGACTGTAGCTTATTTTTACCCGACTACGGCGAAGCCAAAAGGAAGGGTAATGATCTTGGCAGTCTATGTATGTATGTATGTTTGTATGTTCCACCGTAGCGCCTAGACTACTGAACGTATTTTAATAAACGAGGTGTCAATAGATTCGTAAGAATTGCCCGGGTGACATAGGCTATATAAATTTTAACAATTCTTTTTATGACGGAATTTAAATGTCAAATTCTAAGCTCGAAAAAAATTAATCATAACATGTTTGGTATAAAATGAGAGGTCTTGGTGAACACATTACAAATATGTATATTTTATTATAGTTTTAGTCAACATACACGTTTAGAATGCGGTCAAAAAGTTCTCGCGGTCTAATCTAATCTGCTATTTACTCATACTATTTAAATAGCAAGACCAACATTCTGTAGAATTTTATATCATGAAAGTAATATATTATAACGGATTTATTAAATAACACTAAAATAAAATTCAAATAAAAATATAATACCTGATGCTCCTTCATGGCGTTTTCATTGATACAGAAGTCAGCTGCTGTTGTCGTTAGCAAGGTGGCATGCGACTACGACTGACCTCTATAATAATTTTACTTATATTTAAATAGAAATATACAAATTCATTATATGAATATCAGGCTAGAATTATTTTCTTGTTTTCTACTTTTAAGACCGCGGTTTGTATTCGGGTTTTAGTTTTTAAGCTTATATTTTTTTATTGTTGTATTTGTTTCGATAATTCAAAAGTGCCTGTTACTTCTTTCTCTCTTGTGTGGTTAGTGCCTAACCTGGTGTCAGAGTTCTTCTTTGTTCTAAATTGCGCATAGGCCTCTGATTTGGCCTTACATGCCTGATACTGGCCTACTTGAAATAAATACTTTGATTTTCGTTTGATTCCTGGGGTCAGACTGGTAGCTTTTATTGCTAGGACAAAGCTCTTTCTGTCAGTTCAAGCCCAACTCACGTCGATAATAGTGTGATCACTCCCCAAATTATTAAGAAATGAGAAATTATTTAACCAACATACGACATTTTATACTATGTAGAGATGTCCAATGCAATTTGCTTGGGGTCAGTGTGGGCGTACGAGCGGTGCCGGGCGGGTCAGAATCCAGTGGCTGGTGCAGTGGCGGAGAGGGCGAGTTGGAGGAACCAGATGACGCATTCACAGCAGACCTCGAAGCACTGGCTGCAGAGAACCATCAGCTCAAGAGACAGCTTGCTGGTGCTTGCGAACGAGTCGCCAAGACTAATAAAGTAAGTTATACCAATATCAGACAAATAAGCAGGAAACTGGTGCCCCGCCACAGTGAGGGTCGCGGCAGGCCACGAAGATGTCGGGACGAACTGTAGAGGTTCCACCAGAACTGGAAGGAGGACGCGCGTGTTCGCGAGAAATAGAAGCAGTGGAGGGAGGCCTTTGTTCAGTAGTGGAACAGAGCAAGGAACGAAAAAGAAATTAATTCTTCTTAACGTGGCAAAACCAGCTTATAATGTTCCGTTCCACTGTGGGCTTTAATCCTCCATGCGGGCCCAGTGTGTGTTCATCAGGAATTTCGCAGTAGCAGCCACGAAGTCTGCATTTGTGCCTGGTTGATGGCAATCAGGTACGTAGCGTGCCCATAACTCGATTCCCACCGGCTTCCCTTGGGGAAATAACACTCTACATAGTGTCTACTTTAGTAAAAATATTTAATACACTAGCGGACGTCACGCGGTTTCACCCGCGTAGTTCCCGTTCCCGTGGGAATACGGGGATAAAAGTAGCCTATGTCACCTGGGGATAGTGTAGCTTCCCAACGGTGAAAGAATTTTTCAAATCGGTCCTGAACTTTCGGAGCCTATTCGTTACAAACAAACAAATCTTTCCTCTTTATAATATTAGTGTAGATAAAATATTTAAATACATGATTGAATTAAAAATATTACAAAAATGTCAACATTTGTCATGCCAACAAAGAAAGCAACAGACAGCGCCAATGCCGCCGTGGTGACGGCCAGATGCCGTTAGCACCTCATGTTGATGAGCTGATGATGAAAGGTATGACTGCTTAACGGTTAGGTGAAAATAATTCTTAAACAAAATATTATGCGGACGTATATATACGACGTTTTATTCTTTCGGGTTCAAATTTAATATGGCACCGGCGAGTTTTATTGGATTATTCGACATGAGTGTCAATTTAGTGGTTTTAGGAGTCGCTGATGTCGAAAATGAGGATTAAACAAACAGAAAAAAAATCTAAAATGTATGTATATTAAAAAATAAAAAAAATTTTTTCGCCGGCTTGCGTTTTTGTATTATTGACGCTTCATCACTGATGGCAATAGACGTGCGCAGGAGACGAGCGCCCCCTATTACATGGTGAAATGTGTGTGTACTATAAGCTAGACCTTTGCTATATCCCTCCGGAGATTACAGGTGTGATGTGATGTTATAGTACCTAGATGAAAATTCACAACATTATGGAACATAAGGAAATTACACACATAACCGCATTATACTAGCTTCCGATTTCACGCAAGTTTATACCGGATTTCTAATATCATAAAGATCAAAATAACATGACGTGGGCCGCAGTCGCCCACAGACCTCACTGTGCCAATTTATGATTCGATTAACTGTTACTACTTTTAAATGTGACACTCCAGTGACAATGACCTTCAAAGACATAGTGAACACGTATCTTTTGTTGAATGGAGACATTTTCTATCGCGTTCACTATGTTTTACTGTTGTTTTTTTATACACCTTTGCCACTTGTGATCTCGTAGGTTTATACATAGACGTTCCTTAAGTCTATGTACATTTGGCTGGTTATGTTTATGGGGAAGCGCCAGGGTAGCTCGCGAAATTCAAACTTTCTTAGGTTTTTTGCAATTTGAAGTTTGTTTTACTAATTACAATTCGCGACCGTAAACGTACGTAATACGTATGTAGTTATAAAATTCTTATCATTAAAATCATCTATAGAACCCTTTTTTTGGGAGTGGGAAATCAAAATAACCCCTCCCGCTCTTGGGCAGGGCGAAAGGGAGTGTCAGACCTCTACTGACTGACAACCACCCATGTTCCTTCTTAGCCCTTTATGTCGAGGCCGCGGTATCTCTTGCGAACAACCCGCAGCCCCGACGGATTTATAGAACCCTCATAAGTATTGATGATTTTAATGTTTATAACTCTCTAAAGCTATATTTGTTACGATCGCGAATGATATTTTAATCAACATACAACCCGACATTGACCCAAAAAAAAAAGATTATTTCAATTTTTGCGAAGAAGGAACATGGGTGGTTTTTAGTCAGTAGAAGTCTGACACTCCCTTTCGCTCTGCCCAAGAGCGAGAGGGGTCATTCGATGATTTTCCACCCGCCAAAAAAAAAGGCGATAACAACACCGAAACTAGCGCCACCCAAATCTTATTTTTTTTCTCTAAAATCACATAAAATTTGAAAAATCCAAAACACTGTCATGCTAGTAAATAACCTGTAGTATTTTTAAAATCACTTTTCATAATATTCTAGACTTGTTAAATTAAGAGAATTGCTGATTAAAGATAAAAGTGGCCACTTTAAGCGGTAATAAGTAATTCTTTTAATTTATCTAAAGAAATATGATGTGGGTGGCGCTAGTTTCGGTGCTGTTAGCGCCTTAAGTCCCATAACAAAGAGGAGCGCGCCCATTGCAATCAACAGGGCACTCATCCAGATTAACGACTACTGAGAAAAATCAGTCAGTTACCTTATTTTAATTTAATAACATTCATTTCGTAGCTCGAAGAAGAAGTTGAGAAGGTCCGAACCGCTCATGAAGAGTTAGTTGGCTCATGCGAGCGCCGGGAGCGGTTAGAGCGAGCGGCGCGCGTTCGTCTGCAAGCTGACTGCCGCAGGCTGCATGACCTTAACAGGGCGCTGAAACAACAGGTAACTTGTTATATGATTTGAAGATATATGAATTTTCATGTATGATTGCTTACCCAAAAAAACAGCTAAGGGTGAATGTAAACCGGCCCTGGTGCAAGCCATGGTCCGGGGCGAGGAGGAATGGGACGCCGTCGCCTCCTTCTGCGAAGCAGTGATGCTAGCTAAGGAGGTGGCGGAACGCGAGAGGGAGAGAACCTCTCGTCCCAGCCGCCGCGGGAGGCGCTCCGGGCGTCGGGGGTCCCGCGATGACCTCCGGCCACCGTAGCCGCGGGCCTGTGGACGGTGAGTGATGGGCTAACTCGCCGTCCGTCCGTCTCACGACGAAAACAGGCCGTGTCGACGGCGCGTTCGTGTTCCACGCGCGCCTCAAAGAGATGTCAGCAACATGGGAGGGGCTCGAAAGGGCCGACGCCTGTCGGGGCTGCGGGTAGTCCTCTGGTTATCGCGGCCTCGACATAGAGGGCGAAGAAGGAACATGGGTGGTTTTTAGTCAGTAGAAGTCTGACACTCCCTTTCGCTCTGCCCAAGAGCGGGAGGGGTTATTCGATGATTTTACACCCACCAAAAAAAAAAAAAAGGGTGAATGTAAAAACACGAGCATAAATATTTACCTAAACATTAAGCAAACTTCAAAAGCTCATCAAGTACATGCTGATCTTAGAACTCATACATATCAGTAAAGATAGGTCTTGCCTCAAAATTTTAATTGTAATTGTACCAGAAAATATTCTTTATAAATGTGCATATTTATACTCGTGACTGTATAGTCTTACCGTTATATTCCATTTAGAATTTGGGAGTGTATAGAAATATGTCATCAGCATATTTCAACAGCAAGATAGAGCCATACAAGAGTTTAAGCCCGATTTATTTTTCTGTTAATCGCATTTCTAAGTACAATGTCGTATTCTAGGTGGAGTTGGTATCACAAGGCGTGCGCACTGAAAACGAGAGCAATGCGGAGGCGTTGCGCAAGGAGTTGCAGAACAGAGAGATGCTCATCGCACAACTTATCACACAGAGTAAGAATATACCCATTCTAACATCATCAACATTCTCTTGGCTTTATCCCAAAACATTTACGGCCTTATTATAATTAAACCTGCGTTTAACTTAGACTTGGTTTATCTCGTATGCCGTCTCACTTCGATAATATTCAAAAGAGAGTGACGGCATGCGAGGTAAACCAAGTCTCAGTTAAACCCAGGTTTAACCACCTTCCATACTTACTTCTCTGTTACTCGTCATCATATAAAATATCAATGATATCTGTTTGCAATAATAAAGTCTAGATAGTCGAATCGATCACATTTGTTTGATAACTGTTAACTAAGTGTGTTATTAGGTCACAAATATCTCGGAAAAATGATGACACGGTCGCTGGATTGATTGTGCAGAGCCGTAATAATAATCATAAACACAGATTATCAGAGACATCGGCAAATACAGGCGCTGGTTGACTAAGGCACAATTTTATATAGAGAGTAGGTGTCCTGAGGTATCCTGCGATATGCCAGATCTCTAAATATGGCATTTCGGTTGGCTGCTTCACCGCGCTAACCCGTACATTTGTTAATTTTAAGTCTCAAGTCAGAGCAAAAATCTTTTAGCCTGATCGATTCGACTATCTAGACTAGCGACTACACGCTTAGGTCACCCGCTGTGGGGTCAGGCGTGCCGGTGGCACCGGCGCGGGTGTCGCTAGGACAGCAAGGGACAAGCTGGATTGGATCTATATTAAATAGTGATTTAAACTGCAGAAACTCGGCTCCTCTATTCACCGCACCATTCGACTAAACCAGTTACTTATCTTTGCTGGTATGACTAATGCCAACTAGCCCAACGACTAGCCCAACATGTCTACTCAAAATCAAAATCAAAATATTTTTATTTCACATAGGCCTACATGGGCACTTATAAAACGCCGGTAAAAAAGGGCACGGTTCAGTGCATTGGTCGATTCCTAAGGAGAAGAACCGGCAAGAAACTCCAAAGGTTACTCTTTTAATCTTTTAAAATCGTTTGGGTTAACAATAAGGTATAATACACACATGAAGACCATGCAGATTAATGTCTGAGATGGTCTTTTGAAGAAAGCACCACACAGATTTGAGTGGACCCGTCCAGTCAGTGCAAGCATTTGTCAGTTATCGTGGAGCTCGACTTATAACTCAAGGAGCTCAACGTCACGACGAACAATACCAAAGAAAGGACATTTGGGTGGGTCACTTAAAGTACTCAAACTGCCAGACAATCACAACAATTAAAATTTAAGAAAGACCCACATGGTCCTCACATTCACAATATCAATTTTTTTTTTACTTCTTCCGTACTACTATATTTCTCGTCATTTCAACAGTCACCTCCTTTCTAGCCATATCATCCTTTACACAGTTCCTCAATCGTTTCTTTGGTCTTCCTCTGCTCTTATAGCCATCAACATTTCCTACAAAAAGAGTAAAAAGTTAAAACAAGCATTTTTTTTCTGTGCAGACAAAGAGTTGGCATGTGCTAAGGAACGTCAAGAGATCGAGATGGCGGCCCAACGCGCCACGCTGCAGGAACAACGCACGCACATCGACATACTGGACACCGCGCTCACCAACGCACAGGCCAACGTGGTGCGGCTGGAGGAAGACGTGAGTTTGTTATGTTAACACTTGCGGTGCCCAGCATATGGGTCGAACAAAAATTCGTATGTATGCCCCCAACTGTAGATGATTTGGCATTTTCGGGCATACAAAGAAAACATTATACTTAGAACTTGGCAGTGAACGTGTTAAACTAATGTTACTTTTTGTAGGTAGATGTTTACGACGGGATGTAAAGCCTAGTCAGAGGTCCACGAGCGGCATAAAAACTCTGACATCAGGTTAGACCACACAATTTGGAAGAATCTTTAACCGTGCAAAAAACTTGCAACCTTTGTATAAAAAAAACTTCATTGAATTCTATGTAGCTCAGGATTACGCATTTTAAGTAAATTGTTACAAGTTGTTTCTTAAACATCCCTCCTTTTATCCAGTGCCGTCACGCCAGTGGTTACGTGGAGCGTGTGATGGGACTTCAGCGCGCTCTCGCGTCGCTACAACAGGCGTCCGACAGACGAGAGCATACGGAGAGGAAACTACGCGCTCAGCTAGAGAAGGAGTTGCAGACTCTCAGGTACTGGGACTTATATTTTATTTATTTACAATAGCTGGCTGCGCTGCAATGCTGTTCGAAAGAGATTCTGCGGGAGGATACAAAGACACAAAGGGCTAAGAAGGATCATGGGTGGTTTTTAGTCAGTAGAAGTCTGACACTCCCTACCGCTCTGCCCAGAGCGGGAGGAGTCATTTAATGAATTCCCACCACCAAAAAAAAGGTATGCTGTGGATGAGTTTTGTGTAATTTATTTTATCACCGCTTCTCTCAAAACGGTCAAAACGGTGAAGGACAACATCGTGAGGAAACCAGTATGTTCTATAACCAAAAATTCGATGACATATGACATCTACCAACCCGCATTGGACTCGCCTGATGGATCATGAAATCTTTCGGCCGCGTTTACGGCACGGTTGGCGCAGTGGCTCATGCAATGGACTGCTGCGCTGCGTGTCGCGGGTTCGATCCCCGCACGGATCAAATATTTGTATGACCTGCAGATAGTTGTTCCGGGTCTGGGTATTTGTGAGTTTAAATGTTAGTGAACGCACCCACGATACAGGAGAAATTCCTAGTGTGGGGCAACGTTTTTTTTAAAAAGAGAAAAGAAAAAGAGAAAGTCTGATTACGTGTTTAATGTTTTTATAAAGTTCAAGTATTCGCATCTGGCAGTCATCACCTTACGTTGATGAGCTTTTGATGAAAGGTATAACTCTTTAACGGTTAGGGGAGGAACATAATTCTTAAACAAAATATTAAGCGGACTTAACTATAGTTTTATTCTTTCGGGTTATCTAGGTGAGCTGATTACGTACTTCTCAACGGTCAAAAATTCAAATTCAATATGGCATTGCACCGACGAATTTTTTTGGATTATTCGACATGAGTGACAATTTAGTGGTTTCAGGAGTCGCTGATATCGAAAATAAGGTTAACATAAACAGAAAAAAAACCAAACTAAAATATAATACTAAATAAATAATAGAATTTTTTTTTCTTCGGCTTGCCTTTTTGTATTATTGACGCTTCGTCACTGGTATCCAGTGAAGTACACACGTCCGGCGCACCCTGGACAGTCAGCACGTCCCCGCGCCGACTGGCTAGTCCTTTCTTTACCCTAACAATTTGATGCTCAGCATTACAAACAGGTCGTGTTTGTAGTATTAGCTACCGCGACTGTGACCGCCACTCACTACACACTCCACGTCACGAGAAACTATATTTTTTGTTTTAAACAAAGAACTTCTACCAAGTTATGTAGCAAGAAATCAATCAGCAACAATTATTCCGATCCGGTTCGTTTGCGAAATATAATCTAACTGACCTGTTTGTTGGTTTCGTATTCCACATAATTATGGTACTTTGAGTTGATTGAATTTGGAACGATTTGTTGTTGATTGAGTTCTCGCTACGTAATTTAATAAAAGTGCTTTGTTTACAAAAAATATAGCATCTCGTACGGCGGAGTATACACTCGCTTGCCGGCTGACGTTTGGTTCTGACATAAGTTTTGTCTGCATAGGAAACGTGAGTGCAACTGTGGCGGCGCCAAGTTCGGCGGCGGCGAGGCGTCGCTGCGGCGCCAGGTGCGCGAGCGGGACGAGCGGCTGCTGGCGCTGGAGGGCGACTGCGCCAAGTGGGAGCAGCGCTATCTGGAGGAGGCGGCGCTGCGCCAGGCCGCAGTCTCCGCTGCGTCTATTCCCAAGTCAGTCGCTAGTACAGCTGTAGACATACACCACTCATTTTCTTAATCCTCCACTATTCTTTCTGATTAATTTCTTTGCGGGACCCAAGACAGTTAAATCGTTTCTCTGGGACTCCGTCGAGCTTCATTGTCTTGGCGTTTTTTTGTGGTCGCCACTTTTGATTCTGACTTTCAGGAGATACAGTGGTTTCGGAATAGTGTGGCGGGCTCGACACAATAAAAAAAAACATACACCGCAGTTTCATCGAAGCTTGATATGTGTTCTCACCAAAGAATTGGTTTGGTTTATGTTCCTCAAAAACTATTACACAATTTAACGGGAATCAGTATCTGTTAAATTGAGTGCTATGTCGAGAAGTAGTATAAAGTAAGTTTTGATGATTGCGTTATCGTTCATAAATAAAGGAACAACCTCAAAAAGGAATTTTCTTCTTATCTTTATAAAGAGCAAAGAAGCAATTATTTTAACAATTTCAATGTTGCTACCAATTAATATTAATATTACCGACCAAATTATTATTACCCACTCAAACACAAGATATAAATCCGACATCATCGCTTCAAACCACAACAGAAGTACCATTGTAACTCAAAACAGTTCCGTTTTCAGGGACGCCAAGATCGCCGCGTTGGAGAAGACGTCGGCCGAGTCCGAGCGACTCATGGCGGAGGCGAGGAACGAGAAGATACGACACATGGATGAACTCCACTCGGCGCAGAAGAAACTAGCTGATCTGGAGGGCAGGTGGGTTACATCATGTTTAAATAAAATGGTTGTCGCCCGACCTCGGGATAAATCCAAACATAAAAAAATATTTTAATGATGTTATGGATATAAGCTTCAAAGGTGTATTTCCCATACACCTTTGAAGCTCATATCCATAACATCATTGAAATATTTTTTTCTGGAGCTCCTGTAATATGGCTTTGTGGTTTAGTTAATTATTTTCACCATCAATTAATTCAATTATGAGAATAAATAAAACCTTTAAACTATGTTAATAATACTTCTGCCCAGTAGACACTGTGCCTTCATATGGCACTTGGAAGCAACGCAACACCACTCAAATCTTTAGGGGTAGAAACGGCGACCTTAACTCACCACCAAAACTTGATAGTTTTCAATGGTGCCAGAAATCCATATGCAGACTCATTTGTGTTTACTTTTTCATTCTTTGAGATTACTGCCTATAAAACTTATTTTTATTTGTTTCCTTCAGAGTAAAGGAGTTGGAATCTAAAGTGGCGGAACGCGACGCGATGATCAAAGTTCTACAGAAGCACACCAGCGCCGCGTACGACAGCGGCGCCTCGCTCAGGAATAACTCTAGTCGCGAGGAACTTGGTATGTCATATCGTTTATGAATAGACGACTAGTACATATTGAATAAAGATTAGGTTAAAAAGTGCTGATAACAGTGGCAATCAGCACTTTTGAATACATGTAAAGTGTAGACGTAACCAGCCGTTACCATTACGACAAACTTAGTCGTAACTTGGTCTCTGGTTTTTCAGCAACTCGCCGATTTTCTTGTTGAATTTTTGGTACGTACGCGACTGACAGCACCAGTTTAAACTATGGAAAAGGAAATAAATCACGACTGGCAATGCAACCAGCGCCAGTCGCGGACGTGAGCGCACGATCAGTGGCGTGCAGTGGTCCCCCACGATGGGTAGGCTACGAATAAATGACCAAAAAAAAAAAAAAAGGAAGCCTGTAAAAACAAAACTTTTAAATACAATTCAAAAACTCACCACATTATTCAAGGTTTAACTCACGATTTTCTAATGACGATGCAAACAGAAGATAGATTCGGCCACCTCAAATATCTCATACAAGTGAGTGGGTGATAGTTACAGAACACGTAACTTGCAAGATTTTGGATAAATTTTCGTAATTCGGGTACATGTCTACCTTTAGATACAACTTGAATCTTATCATTATACGATCCGCCCCTAAGACGACCCACTGACCGATGATTGAGAACACTTATTACCTTTAACATGTAATAAACACACATTATCAGCACAAACTTCACAAGTAAATACCATTGTTATTTGTTACGTGAATAAACAAGTAATACACAACAAAATGAATATTTACACTACTGTTAATAACGTTAACTGTACGTTTTCGGTTTCAAAACAAAATCGCATTATATATTGCTTGTCACAACAATGAAACAGTAATGTCTTCCTCTTACGTAAAAAATAATTTCTAGGTTATTATTGTCGATAGAAAAATACTAGCAAATAAAATTGCATCATTTTCATATCGAGTTTGTTCACAACAGCGGTCAACATTTTTTGCAGGATTATACGAAATCCAATGAATGAGGTGACAAGTTGACAATATTGCGAACATCGAACTAAACAGGTGCTGCGCTCTATGCACGGAAGCCCGAAGTTCGCGAAGCGCGAAATTAAAATTTCCTTACGTTTTTGCAATTTACAGGCCAGTGCTAGGTTGTATGTTCATTAAAATATGATTCCCGGTTTTAAGACGTATGTAGTCATATTTTATTCAACATACAACCTAGCACTGGCCTACAAATTGCAAAAAAATGCAAATTTTGAACTTCGCGGGTTATAGATTGGTTGTGTTGTTGCAGCCAATCACAGCCCACTCAGCTACAGTCGTAGGAGCTGCTGCGTTAAAATTGCGAAAATCTATGTATGTGTGCGGTTCATAGACACGGCCATACGTACCGATGTGACGCTGTGTGCATACAATTATGAATGGGTTTTAGACAAGTCGAGTGTTTGTCTATAAGATTCGTACTAATCGTAATCCTTGTCAATGAGTTTTAGTGGGACGCGAAAAATTGCTATAAGTATTTTAACAGGAGTTTGAACTTTTTTATGATTAATTTGTACATACATAGTGTTATTTTATTGCATCGTTAATTAGTTATAAGAAATGCTCAGTTGGTAAGGTAGGCTAAGCCTAAGAGCCTATATAGGGCGCACGCCCCTGCGCACGATTGCATTGAAGTGTTTCATCATTAGCCATAAGACGTCCACTGCTGGACAAAGCCCCCGTAGAACGCCATAACGAACGGCAATCTGCTGTTTGCATCCACCGGATGCCCGCGACTCTCACGAAGTCGTCGGTCTACCTGGTGGGGGCTTACCTACGCAGCGTGTACGCAACTCGAGAACCTATGTTCCTTGTCGGTTGTCGATTCTTCGAGCGATGTGGCCTGCCCATTGCCACTTCAACTTGCCTATTCTGAGAGCTATGTCGGTGACCCTGGTTATTCGGCGAATTTGCTCATACCGGATTTTATCGCGCAAAGAAACTCCGAGCATAGCTCTCTCCATGGCTCGTTTCGTGACTCTAAGCTTATCGAAGAGGCCAGCAGTTTATATTTCGTAACTAATTGCCGTTGTGTATGTTCCAGTGGGTCTATCGTCCGGTGCATCGTTCTCGAGTGCGGAGGGTGTGGGCAGCGGTAGTGTTTCAGGTCGCTACCGACATCTTGCGCGCAGGAACTACTCCCCACATAACGACAACTCTAGCGGTAAGTGACCATGTCTTTCTAGCGTCTCAGGATGACGTAATGCGACCAATTTTATTTAGATAATTTTGAGATGTCTACGGGAACTGAAATTGGAGGTAAAAAGCAAGGTCCGGAACGCAACGTGGCACGCGTACTTTAAGAAGCCATCTAAAACAAAACTTACAGATTACACGAAATAGTGATATGAGATCTCGAAACCAAATCAGTTTACCGGTAGAAGTACACGTATTTTTGAGAAGTAGCAATTATGCACGTCGGGTGTTGTAGCCGCACATGTGGCTTCAATAATCGCCACTTGCCTCACCACATTCCGTGCCTAGACCGGACTACGTACATACTGACAGGTGCATTATTTAACACCTAGAGCCTAGCGTGTAGCGATGTGAAACCTACGTTCTCGAATCTTGGCATCTGACCGCACTGCACGCTTGGAGCCTTCGCTAGCTTCGTGCTATACTATTTATGTTAAGTCAGTAAGCGTTAAGCAAGGCACCTGTAAACTGTGCGTACGTAACCAAAGTCATTTTATCGTCATCAATCATCATCCACAGTCCGACTATTTATGTTAAGTCACTAAGCGTTAAGCAAGGCACCTGTGAACTGTACGTACGTAACCAAAGTCATTTTATCGTCATCATCCACAGTCCGACTTCACCCACTGCTTGGCATAGGACTCTCTTTGATTATGCCAAGCTCCACGTTCTTGTGCCAGTCTGATACAGAATATTCCAGTAATGGCAACAATATCGTCTGTCGATCTCGCCGCCGGACGACCAACACTCGTCTTTCCATTCCTTGGCCGCCACTCGGTCACATCTTTGCTCCACCTGCCATCACCGCGCCTTACTAGGTGTCCTGTCCAACTCCATTTGAGTTCCATATAACTCGGTTTCCAATTTCGAAGACCTTTTTTTTTTGGGGGGTCGGGAAATCATCAAATGACTCCCCCGCTTTGCACAGAGCGGTAGGGAGCGTCACTAAGACTTTTACTGACTCAAAACCACCCATGTTCTTTTTAGCCCTTTGTGTCGAGTACGCTGTGTCTCTTTTGAACAACCCGCAGCCCGACGGGAATTTCGAAGACCTTTGTACGTCTTTGGATTTACCTAAGTCATTACTATGCATAAGTGTCCCAATGTTGTATCCCCAGGTTGCGGTTTCGACAGCACCTCCCTCCGGCTAGACGAGCAGCTGGCGGCGCTGGAGTCGCGCCTGGAGCGGCCGCCCGTGCCCGCCGTGAGTTACCTGACGCCCGAACAACGCGCGCATGCCACACGCGACTACTACTGACACACTACATTACATAACAAGCTATAACTTAACACACATGCCACACCAAACAATATCATACTCTTACGGAGACTTTCTAGACATATTTCAGTAATGGTTGCAACATAACTTATAGTCGCATCGATCTATAACTCATTAGATATTCAAAAAATTAACTACCTGAAGTTACCGATGGTTTATACAAACTGTGTAATGCGCTAACACGCAGTTTAAGTAAATGTGTGCCTTTTATTCTGCTGCCAAATCAAGTGTTAATTGAGTCACTGGACAAAATGTAATCACGAAAATATTGTTTTAATAAAGTTATGCGATTTGGACTCTCAAACTCGAAGCTACTCCGTACAAATTATTTGAGAGTTAGCCAATGAAAAATGGCAATTCACTGACCGTTTTTAGGAGAATTGTCAAATTAATACTATATCTACTCGTGAAAATGAAAATACAATTTGTAAAAAAAAGCCTCGAAGTTATAATCGAATCGACCGTTCAAAATAATTATTAATTCTCGCACGTAATTGCGAGTTTCCGACTATAATAAACATTCCTAAACTCGTAGGATTCCGCTTACTCACACAAACATTCCGGCGATGTACAAATGTTCACGAACTACGCTTCGTTTTTGTGTTCCGTGTGATTTTATTCCAAGTGTTTACCTAACCCTAACCCGTGGCATTATGAAATTGTGTAACTCACTTCTAATGACAACTTCTTTCTATTCGACAATGACCGTTGCGACGTATGTTTCAATGTTCATGTGTGTGCTATGAATTTGGTTGAACAGGAATCAGAATGCCTCTTTGGTCTTATTACTGAGTCTTGTTACTGAGCAAGAGGTCTTGGGTTCATTTCCCAGATCAAGCTAAAAGTGTTATCCATCATGACTTTCTCAGCAGCAAGCCACAGTCAGTATTTGTACCGACAGGAGGATTATATTTGGTCACTTGGCTAAACAGAAGTGATGATTTGTTATTAAGACAACTCGCCTGTATTCGCTTAAAGGATTGGCAGAGGTGTACGTAATAGTACACTCAAATTTCGCTTGTTATCTGAGAAATTCTTAATGGATAAGCCCAATAACGACTTTGCTTGAGTCAGCGAAAAGACATTGCCATTAAGAATAAGTTACATAATTTCAGATGCTGATCAAAGACAGTAGTAAGTCTGAACATTAGTAAGATGATGTGCCTTTAACTGTGTCTTAATCATGAGTATGTTGGTGCCACATATTGTATAAGAATCTCCGTAAATATATATTTACATCTGTTTTCTTACACTCCACTAGTAGCAACCTAGTCTTATAAGGATAAATGTATAGTTATTTTTTAAAAAGAAGAGTTCGTATTAATAAAAATAAGCAGTTCTTAATTTGGGACAAAAACTCATAGCACACGTTTAGCATTGCACTGGATGTTCCGGGAATACCATACGATGACGCACGTTTGCAAACACCGGTACGGTATTGCCTCGGATCGGGATCAGCTATAAAATGTGGTATGTTGGGCATTCAAAGGAGCTCCTGACTAAATCATTCACACGGGACGATCTTCAAGGTTAAACCGCGTCTGCTTAGCTCGGTCTTTGAATAGGTGACCATTATTACTTACCGAGTTACCTCTATGCCTCGAAAAGCACGTTGAGCCAACCAAAAAGGGACCAACCCCGGCTGTAATTTGCAGAGTCAGTGACCCAAAAGTCTGTCAACCAGTCTTACCAAAGGGACTGTATTGCTCAGTACTGAGTTGTGGAGGTACGATAGGCATCAGCTGAAAACCAGTGTTTTACATGGAGCGACTAAGCTAAGCTAGCTAAGGGCTCGTTTACTTCGCGTGCTATTTTATTAATTTACTGAGAGGCGGGTCCACCGCAACGAACGCTGCATTTTAAACTAACGAGTGAAAAATCGCTTCTCGTAAAATCGTCGTTCGAAATCGTTAACGTTTTCATACCATGCCATGTGATTGAATAAAAAAAATTCAACGCTCTGCGCGACGCCCCGCGTCTCCGTAAATGAGCCCTTAGGAGTGGAAGCTGACACCAATAAAGTTGGGATAAAGTTAGGCAAATAAATGGTGTTGGTCATCCAGTGCCGTGCTTATACGTAACCTTGACCTATGAAACCAATTTGTCTGAAACGTTATTAATATGAACTTCTAACTACTACTACTCTATGCTTAGTTTTTCTCCTAAATTGCTAAGATATACTGTTGTAAAATGTTTCCTAAAGATTGCAGAATTTTCAAAAAGAAGCAGTCTTGCCAACATAATGCTTTTATACATTGCCATATACAAATATTATTGGACAACTAAGCACAGTGGACATGTTCTTATTCTAATATAAGGTTTACTTTTTGTAACAAATATTGTACAAGGTGAAAAGGTAACAACTTAATGATAATTACTTCTTATGATATTCGTGTGATTCTGATTTTATATAGAAGTAAAACAGGCATTGGTCACAATTATATGCCAAAGTTAGTACCTATAATATTATTTTTTTCGGCCCATTTATGAAATGTTCTGCTTAAAATTAACATAGATATAAGAATAACGTTATTTTTTGTATTTATTTTGTATTAAAAACGTACTAAGGGATTTGAAATTATTATTGTTTTGATTATAGGTCTGCAAGTTTGATTTTGTTCATTTGAATGGGACAAGTCTTATTGTATCTTCAGAATACAGTAAATAGTAGTATCATCCGCAGATATAGATATACCTAGATAACACAACTATTACGATCCGTATGAAAACCAAGCGTGCCATTATTGACTACCTACAAGCACTATTTGGTTACTATACGATACAATATAGACTCCGTTTTTGTTCTCAAGAATTTAGTTCTTGAGTCTTAAACATATTTAGCTTTCTGCGACAGTAACCTCGGTAAAGTACATCATTTATTTAAGTCGGACACGCGGAGTATATCTATATCTGTGGACTCATCACTTCTAGGTACAAAGCCAAGCCGCGTGATTACTGAGAGATTAACCTAACATATTTTTATATTTGTAAAGCATTGATTAGGATTATCTTTATTCTACATACACTACAACACATTCAAACGTGTTATGTGAATTAGGCTAAACAACCGTGCAGCTATATTATATTATAAATTTCCTATTAAAAAAAAAATCTCATTTATTTAGATATTGAATGCCTATTGTTTTATTGTCACCAATGTAAACATTAATACAGAACAGCAGGTGCTTGTGAACCATTCGACGCAAAGTTTGATCAGATTGTAAAGTCGAACGACAAACGAAATTAGTCACAATTATTACTGGTTAAATGAAACATTTTGTATTGTTTTTCATCAGAAAGTATAAACATATACAGGGTATAAAAGACATCGACAAAACATACTGTTGACAAATGTACAGGACAAAAGATTCTATATGCTACAGCGAGAAGCTAAAAAACAGCTGTTTCATACAAAATATGAAAGTAATCAAACAAAGCGGCTTGTATTTTTTTGTCTTTGTAAATATAGTATGCGCGTCAATGTCCTTTCTCCCTGTATAGCAGGCCTTATAATAAAAACTGTTTACCCATATCGATATATTCGCCGATATTCCCGAGGCTTTATAATTTAAGTACTAAGGAATTGTATACAGATATATTTTTGTAAGATGTATTCGATGTAATATTAATCATATTTTTAGAAGCATGTTTTAGAATAAACATCATGTTTTGTTTGTTGTGGTTTTAATGGCTGTTCCTAACACGTAGAGGCTTTCGCAGTGTTTCACCCATTTCTGACAGGCCATCCGAATATTAACCACCTGTCAAATGTTATGTCAAGTGATTTGACAGCTGATGTTCCCGCCAACCGATCTCTTAATTGGACATGGGATTTGATTAATTATTCTAGAGGAGCTTCATGAACATGAGGCCCGAACTCTCACTAAAACGGACATAAGTAGAGCGGTGCCGAGTCTTGCAAGGCTAACTCATATCACACGATGTGATTGGTTGATTTCCGCATGTATCTCTTTTGCTCAGCTTGTCTCCGCTTCGGTGGATTCCCGACCTAAGCCTTACAGAAACCGGGTGTAAGATTTTGCCCTAATTTAAAGGCGAAAATAAACATTCAACAATTTGCCTCCTCATTATATTAACATTAATGTATTCGCTTTTGTTTGGAGTGTTGCAGTGATAGCCTACTGACACTGTTGTTATAACAAGACTGCTCTAAATAGGCCACTTTCAATCTCACACAAGTACCTACTTATTACTGATACAGATGCTCCTTTCGCTTAACATTTTATTAAGTGTTATTTGACTGATTCTGCGGGTCCTACAATACTGAGTTTTAACTACACAGTTGTAAAGTATTGTCAATCAATTCAAAATTTACATAGACATTATAATAATTTATCTGACCCTGAACTTTGCATTGAGCGGTTTGCTTGGCCAATAGTTGTCTTATAATAGTTCCTCGCACTGATTCCATAGTGATATGTTAGGGTGATTGAAACCTTCTTGTATATTTGTAATTGGAGTGGTCTTACTAGAGTGGTCACGTTATAACTTTCTTCGGGCAGCGCCGCTTCCGCAATGAGGTAAGAATCACTAATTATTGGCGTTTGTCCGTATTGTTCTATTGTGCCAGTTCATTAACTCGATAACAGTGTTACCACACCTGAACCTAATTATTTTTAGTTCATCTATACTATACTCATTATAAAAAGAGTTAAAGTAATCTGTAGTGTAATGTAATCTACACAACGACGACAAACGATGACGGCACGGTTGGCGCAGTGGCTGCGCTGCGTGTCGCGGGTTCGATCCCCGCACGGAACAAATATTTGTATGGCCTACAGATAGTTGTTTCGGGTCTGGGTATTTTGTATGTAAGTTTATATGTTTGTGAACGCACCCACGATACACGAGAAATTCCGACTGAAGCAAAAATTCAAAGGAAAATATAATCACAAAACCTTTGACTAATGAAAAGTTGGTAACTACTCTAAAACCAAAAGGCAACCAAATCATAGGATATTGTTCTTCGAATCGTACGAATTTACAGGCAGAAGCTACTCTTGAAATAAAGAAATACCTAACAAGGTTTTCTATTCAAAAAACGAGTGTGAGATATTTAATGAAGTTGTTAGAGCGGTAATTATTGTCATATCGTCGGGTATTAGCACACAAGTAGGTAAACAGAGCCACGTATGTGCTAGGTACGTCACCAGAGGGCGTGGTTCTTTCCTATGAAAAATAAACTATACTTCTGAGCGAGAGCGAGAGCAAACAACATCGTGAGGAAAGGCATGTCCTAGAACAAAAAAAAAATCGAAGACAGCTGATGAAGAACCCGTGTGGTGAATTGTGACCCAATCTTTCCCATACAGTGGGGGCTTCTGTGTCCTCAATTCTATGATTAAGGTTTTTTTCAGAAAAGTGAGCTGTGCAACCACGTTATATAGATACAACATTACAAGATAGATATGTGTTGTTGTCGCAAAAAATCTCGCTCGTGCAAAGTCAATAAAATGTCAAGGTCATATTAGGAACATAATAGTGTGTAATTTACAGTTGGGTCTACTATGCAGTATTTTATAGTGGAAGTTCTTTGTTTACAAAATCAATATAGCTTCTCTTGGCGCGGAGTATAGGTTTATTGGGTTAAAAGTTTAGTTAGAACTAGGACTGCCATCCGTTCGGGTTTCCCCGGATTTATACTAGTTTAGAGGGCGTCCGGGGAGCGTCCGGGCGGGGTTTCATTTGTAGTCCGGGTTTAAAAATTTATGTCTTTGGACATCCGCGACACATGAACTGTATCCGCACGTCGCGATCAACCGACGAACCGACTCGCTAAAAAATTTTGACTGATGAAGTAAATGGCATGTCCGGGTTAAGGGCTCTAAAATCTGGGGTTGTCACGCGTCTTGTCCTAGTTGCCAAAGTTTTGAGATGGCAACCCTAGTTAAAACAGAACTCTCATGGTATACTGACTGAGACTTAAATTATTTTAATTTCAGCTGAGCATAAGGTCCTGGGTTAGATCCCCTGGTCGGTCAAAGTGTTATTAGGTTTTTCCATCAGAAATTTCTCAGTGTCAGCTACGGAGCCTGAATTTGTGCCCAGTTGATGGCAATAGGCTCGCCTCCTATTACATGGACTATGCTTAAATAACTGGCGAAATGTGGGTGTACCTACTACTGAGTATTAAACCTCTGCCTGCCCCCTCGGTGGTAACAGACGTGATGTTAGGTTTTATTATATCAATACAATGTGTCGCACGGTTGGCACAGTGGCTGAGCGATTGGACTGCTGCGCTGCGTGTCGCGGGTTCGATTCCCGCATGGAATAAATATTTGTATGATCTATATATCTACAAATAGTTGTTTCGGGTCTGGGTATTTGTGTAGGTATGTGAGTTTGAATGTTTGTAAACGCACCCACGGTACAGGTAAAAATCCTAGTGTGGGGCAACGTTTCTGATAAAAAACAAACCTACACTTGTCGCAATATTTTATTATTCAATCAGTGACTCACCGATGCCAGTGTCAATGTATGTATTAATTGAAATTAAATCACTAACTAGGTAAAGTATAGGTTCACAAACAAACACTATGCGTAGTAGGTACCTACTAGAACGAAACAGCAAATAAATAATCTGTTTCTCTACTGTCATTCTCATTGTAGGTATAGCTAACTCCACAAAGAGGTTACTTTTTGTATTGTAGCCTCATAACCATAAGACTCATGCATAGGTAACATTAAGCGACTTTCTACCACTTTTTGTTATCAGTCGCAGTATAAAGTAACTTTGGGAGCGTTCAAGTATTACGTAACGAATTGGAGGGAGGGGGGAGAGGTCTTATAAAACGTTACGATGCGTTATAGGGGCGGCTTTGATGAACTACGTAACATTTTTTTAACTCTTCAGAAGGGTTGCGTAGAGAGATTGTATCACGCATTTTTTTCACAATTTTCAAATTTTGGTAAAGATGGTCACTTAATACGTTACGTAACGTTTTTCTAGGGGGAAGGGGCGGTACAGAAAAACGTTACGGCGCATTACATAGGGACCCCCTCCCCCCGTGTAACCCGCCGTAACGTTTGTCTATCCGACTTCGGGGTTCAAATTTTGCCAAAAATTGCGTTACGTAATACTTCAACGCTTCCTTTGGTGTAGGTGCACTTGCATACAACCATACAACGTAAAACGTGATCATCTTAAGGTGGAAGCTCACATCTGGCCCGCGAAATTCAAATTTTCTTACGTTTTTGGCAATTTGCAGGCCAGTGCTTGGTTGTATGTTTATGAAAATTTGATTTGCGACTGTAAGACGTATGAAGTTACCGAATTATAACCATCAAAATTATCAATACAACCCTCCAAGTTCATTTTCATGTCAAGATTGATTTTTGCATGTAAAAGTCATTCTTTAGTAATTTAGTCGTCGTTCTTTAGTAGTTAGTAATTTTGATGGTTATAATTCGGTAACTTCATACGTCTTACAGTCGCAAATCAAATTTTCATAAACATACAACCAAGCACTGGCCTGCAAATTGCCAAAAACGTAAAATTTGAATTTCGCGGGCCAGATGTGAGCTTCCACCTTAAATACAAATTATAAGAAGCTTATAACCTCCACAGCGTGGGCTATGCTGCTTCCCTGGGCTAGGCACAGTGGGTGCTCGCGGCGGCGGGGGGCGCGGTGAGGAAGCCCTGCTACTTGAGCGTCAGGGCCGCGCCTCCCAGCAGACGCGCTCCTCCAGCCTTCCACCACCACCCTCCGCCCTGCCACGCCCGCCCAGGAAACCTTCTGCCAGGAATACAAGATACGATCGCTTGGAACATAGAGATGCTCGTAAGGTAAGGCTTGGAAGAGAAAATATTACTTTACTAGTCCTAGTAGTTTGAGTTAAAAACCGAGCCTTATTGATTTGTGTGTGAAGAGTGCTGTTTTTGTCTTTCGGAGGTGAACCGAAATATTTCGGGCTCGTGTAAGCCTTATAGCCTTTTTTTTTTGGCGATTGAAACATCATCAAATAACCGGGGTCCCGCTCTTGGGCAGAGCGAAAGGGAGTGTCAGACTTCTACTGACTAAAAACCACCCATGTTCCTTCTTAGCCCTATATAGATATGTCCAGGCCGCGGTAACTAGTGTACAACCCGCAGCCCCAACGGGCGTCGGCCCTTTCGGGCCCCTCCCATGTTGCTGACATCTCTTTGAGGCGCGCGTGGAACCCAATCGCGCCTGACACGGCCTGTCGTCGTCGTAAGACGGAGGGACGGCGAGCTAGCCCATCACTCACCGTCTACAGGCCCGCGTCTTCGGTGGCCGGAAGCCGTCACGTGGCCCCCGACGCCCGGAGCGCCTCCCGCGGCGGCTGGGACGAGAGGTTCTCTCCCTTTCGCGTTCCGCCACCTCCTTCGCTAGCATCACTGCTTCGCAGAAGGAGGCGATGGCGTCCAATTCCTCCTCGCCCCGGACCATGACTTGCACCAGGGCCGGACGCGAGAGGTCGCCGCCGCCGATCGCCACTACGAGAACACGGCGGGGCTCCGCCCAAGCGGGCCACACCTCCACTCTGTGCTCCACCGTGTCCTCCGGCCGATCCTCACCAAGCCTTATAGCCTTAGATAGGGTCTAGCAAAAACTTCACATATCACGTGATGGGTAGGTAGGTATCGATATCTAAACAAAATATAAGTACCTACTTATATTTTTTTTTTCTAAACTCTAAATTACATTGCTATCATTGATCCCATATCGTAGTATTATTTTATCATGATAACGGAGTGTACACTAATTTTAATTTGACCACAAGGTCAAATTAACGTTTTGTCAACTAGCCCCCCCCCCCCCCCTACGTGCTATACGTCGAAAAACCCGTCTCCGCGCGGGCCAGTCGATTTATGAATAAAACTTTGTAACGTAGGAAGAAAAATTTTGACTTTTCCCCAAAAAAAACAATTATAAGAGGTCAAAATTTAAAAAAGCAACCCCCAATCTGGGCGTCTGGTTACGGATCGCGGCCTTAAATGCGGGGATGGTAGGTGAGTATAACTGAGACTTAATAAATAGAAAATATTGTGATTTGGTAGGTGAATAAATAATTGCAAGAGTGAATAACTATATTAAAATAATAAATAACGTAATAATAGTTTTACGTACTTTACACAGATGACAGCTTTTTTTTTAATATTTTAAGAAGAAATACAACTATCCGTAACATCAAAAAAACTTGATGGTGATGCAAATAAAATCCGCTTTTAAAAGTCGGCGGATATCCGGTTCATACGTATATCCGGATATCCCTGATGCCCTAGCTGCAATGAGCCAATTAAGTATTCAAATATGTCTAATTTACCTACAATAATTATTTAAGCAAAACCCAGAGACACAAAAAGGCTAAAGTTGTCAAATACTTGCTTGTAGGTAGGGGAAGTTGTTGTCATTATCCTCATTGTTGCCAGCCGGAAAAATACCACGTCTGATTATACCTATACACGCTAGTTTTCCCCATATCCGCCATAACAAGTTAATTTTGTCTGGCTGATAAACTATTTTGTGATGGTGGGTCTTTTGGCTGACTGCGAAACAGGAAATTAGTAAAAAAACTACTGTCCTGTTTAATGATAGGTTGTACTTACTGACTGGAGTTCAAAATATTTAACTCCTCCGAGTCCGAGTCCAAAATTACCTGATTTAGTTAGGGAGCCAGCAATGCTCAACATCAACAATGCACGGCACGAGAATGCGCGACATAGGAATGTACGTCATTGGAATTCAAAACACGTACATTCCGATGTCGCGCATTCTCGGCTTGAACCAAGATTGTCCGGCTTGATATTGTACAGCACGACAATGCACATACCAGCAATGCGCGACACTGGATTGCACAACACGGGTGTGTACGCCCTTGGAAAAGGAACCATCACAATGTCTCCAAATACTCGGCTGTACCTTGCTTGCCCGATCCAAGAATGTACGGCACGATAAATGGCGACATCGCGTGATTGGCCGATTGGTTGGCCAATCAGGTGACTCGGAATTTTGGGACTTGGATACTAGGTAGTGCTGTTCCGAAAGACGATTGTAAAAACGATGTCGAAGGGATCCATAGGTCAGGTTAGGTTAGAACTGTGACCAACTACGCGCGAGCCGAGCGAGCGAAGCGAGCGGTGCCGCGGCAGCGGCCGGCGAGCGGTACCTCGAAATTGGTCGCGAAATTCTTCTAAGTATGTTTGTTTTGGTTTCATTTGTCATGCTGTACATTAACAAGCCGGACAATCTTGGTCCAGGCCGAGAATGCGCGACATTGGAATGTACGTCATTGCAATTCAAAACATATCAAAGTCCCAAAATTCCGAGTCACCTGATTGGCCAACCAATCGGCCAATCACGCGATGTCGCCATTTAAAGTGCCGTACATTCTTGGGTCGGCCAAGCAAGGTACAGCCGAGTATTTGGAGACATTGTGATGGTTCCTTTCACAAGGGCGTACACACCTGTGTTGTGCAATCCAGTGTCGCGTATTGCTGGTATGTGCATTACAGTGACGTGCATTATAGGGACTCTTTAGTTACATGAAATACAAATACAAAAATACAAAATCTTTATTTTTGAACAAAAGGTTTTACATTAGTTGGTGATTGGAGCCTCCCTTTAAGCAAGAGATGCCTATGTTAGGAGACTCCGCTCTTCCACAGCAATATAATAAATCAGAACCTTAGATATTAACAGTATGTTTGTGTGTATATGTATGGGTTTGTGTGTGTGGATGTGTGTTTGCGTGTTTGTATGCATGTATGTGCGTGTGTGTTGGTGTGTGTGTGGATGTTTGTGTGCATGTATGTGTTTCATTTAGTGTGTTGCAATAGCGCCTCAGTGTCTATGTAATTTAGTGACTTTATCCAATTAGTAGTAGATGTGTTCTTTGCTTCTCTACCGAAGTTCAAAAGCCTGTTATGCTCTCACTTGAACCGAAATTTAAGTTTCATATATTGCTTTTATACTATCTATACTCCTATTGTTAGTGTAAGTTAATTTTATGATTATTTGATCTCATTTTTCTATATATTCTCAAATTTTATTTGTTTAATTTACGATGATATTAATCTAGGTTTATTGAATGTGAGAATGTTGTGTATCCTACCTGTAATTGGTACATCCATCAGAACCCTAACCAGTATAATTTTATTCTTCAGTGTAGAATGAATGTATGTACCTACTGTTGGTTTACTTGTTTTTAATAAATAAATAAACTACAAAATATAGATACTCCATGGAAACGCATCGGATCATATAGATTTATTTTTGGTGATTTATTATGACATTTCATCATCACCATCATCCACTGTCCGACTTCACCCACTACTGGGTACATAAAGGCCTCTCTTTGCTTGTGTCAATTCAATTCTCAATTCTTTATTGCGTACCATAATGTATACAGTTGGTAGGGAATACATCAGTCTCAATTATGGACCCTGTCGGGCACAGCATAGATAAAAGTAGGAGCTCAGACCAAGAAAAAGTAGGAGAAAGGAGGAAGAACGCTCGGCGTTTAATAAGTCAAATTACGAGTTTATACCTACATGTATTTATTTAGTAACATTGTAAACCAATTCCTAGTTTTAAAAATATTAATTATTGGTCTTGTTATAAAGGGTGTAAAAGTACCCTTAACACAAACGAAGGGCACTTCTTCTCCCAATACTGCAATATTTTTTTTGTTCTAGAACATACCTGGGAACCATAGGGGGTCAAAGTTCCAAATTTTGCACAGTTGTTTTTGTAAATACTAGTTTTTCAGGTTATAAATTTACCTAAATTACCTCCATGACCCTTTTACTATTCAAAGCATCCACTAGCACAATGTTGTACGAGTGCTACATTGAGTTTTAAATGAGATTTTTGACCCCAAAAAAAAAGTCGATTCCGAGCAAAAAAAATTGTTTTATATTTATAATTTATTATTTAAGTATTCGCTTATACTATAGTAGCATTTGCTTTCAAGGAAGATTTTTAATTTATTAATAAATATATTATATTTATCTAAATTCTTAATTATTGCAGGTTGCAGGTAACTTATAATTTAATTTTTAAGGACATGACAAAGGTACTATCGGAGTGCAGTTTTAATCGCGATATTGACAAGTTTAGTCAATTTTATGTCGTAGAATAATTTTTGATTGTATGTCCTCTCTTTTTGTAAAGTAATCTGGGTACAAGTACCCAGATTACTTTGAAGTTTGTAAGTAATTGTAAGTTCGTACGTAAGTTTACGATAACTTACAAACTTCAAATATATACAAACATGGTAGGGGCAAGATTTTTAGTTCCTGAAAGTGGGGTTTACAGCTATCGGTGACTTCAATATTTTCTAAAATCGTATAAATTTTTTTGTAGGGTAAATAGCGTGGGCGCGTCAGTACTGTTGCCCCATAAGATGATACTATATTAGCCATGCGTAGGCGTAGTACGTTATTAGTGCAGTTTTAAGGTCTGTGGTTTTTTTGATCTCGCGGAGGGCGTATGAAAACTTTGTAATTTTTGCTCTTACTTTCTGAATGTGAGGCCGCTTTCACATTAGGACGTTAGCAGCGCGACAGTCGCGCGACTATAAACAAATACTTACGAGTTGTTACGGTTGTTCTTATAAAATGTGAAGGAATGTGTGTCTGCCGCGCGACTGTCGGGCTGCTTACGCCCTAATGTGAAAGCGGCCTGAGACTTCCAATTTATGTGTGTATCAATATCTATGCCTAGTAGGGTGAATTTGTCAACTCCGTCTAATTTATTGTTATTGAAGTTATAGTTAATATTTATTGGGTTTTTTTTGACAAGGGTGAAATGCAATTATTTTAGTTTTATTGAAATTTATTTCTAGATTTTGTTCAGTCATCCAATTTATTGTAAAATCTATTAAGGAGTTTAATTTATCATTTAATTTGATGTTATTTTCGCATGAGGTAAGTATGGATATGTCATCCGCAAACAGGACACATGACTCATTTATATTATTTGGAAGGTCGTTTATATAAACTAGAAATAAGAAACACCCTATAACGCTGCCTTGCGGAATTGAGGCGGTTATTTGTTGGCTGTGGGATCTGATTAATTCTATTTCATTTGTACTGTTGTTGCAATGTTTGATTTCAACTACTTATTCCCTATTTTTCAAATAAGATACAAACCAGTCGTAACATTTGCGTGTCAAGGTCCACGCTCTTGTCCCAGCCTCATCCAGGATATTCCCCCAATGGTAAATATATGGTCTGCTCATCTCGCCGCCCGCCCGCTGGACGGCCAACAGTTGTTTTTCTATTCCTGGCTATGAGATTTTAATACTCGGTTATTAATTAAACAAGGACAATAGGGTACAGGGATATTATGAAAACGTAATAAGTTTATGGCTGCAAATTGTAGACTTATTAGGTTTGAGCCTCATCTACCAGCAAGGAATCCCATTTTTGCATTTTCCTATCCTATTCTGTCGCTCAGAACCGTCCTCTGCTAGAGTGAGAAACAGAGTGCTGCCGATAGCCTCGTAAATGATGCACAATAGCACTGCCTCTTAGATAAGCTTTATCGGGGGTCGTCGTAGTTACAGCAGTGAATGGCCAAGTGAACATTTTCTTTGCTCTACTTACTTTAAATTCTGTGAGACTGTAGTTAGTTTATATCTAAATTGAGTCGACCCAGAATTCACCTGCAAGTTTCTCATCATCAGTGGCGTCTGCAGCGTGCAGACAACAGGGCACGCAGGACAAGAAGTCCAGTACCTACGGTACCTACCCAATCGTTACACTCCAAGGCTAGAATTATTAAATAACCACAATAGGCGTGACGACATAGTCAAAGAATCAATGATTTAATTATATTAGGGGAAATTACATACGAGAAGGATTTAAAACACTGATTTAGTTTTATTTAAAAAATTAAGATTAGTAAGATTTTTAATAAAATAAAAGATTAAAATACTGATATCGGCCATTTTGATTGAAACACCAATCAAGCGCACTACGTCACGCCAATGTAAACATCACTAGCTGTCACTAGCTCACTGTGTTGTTTTGTTGCCGATTACGCATTTGGATATTTTTTTTGTTACTACAATACTTTGTGAACATCTTTAGCAATGGAATCAGGCTTTGTAAAAGCAAACAGTTCAAATTTGCCCAGGATAGATTTACTGATGTTGGGCGATTTCCTTGGGTCAAATAAAGAATTTTGCTCGTCCGAGTTCCGAAATGTGAAAACCTCCCTGTAAGTAAATTTTGTAAGTATCTAACACTATAAAAATACAACAAACTCGTTTTGAGCTTGTAGGAGTTCAGTTTATTTTCACTTTCATATGTTATTTTTACAATAAACTTGTCAGTTTCTTTTTGAGGTTAGCTCCTTCGC
The DNA here is from genome assembly GCA_932274075.1 of Diarsia rubi. Lineage (NCBI taxonomy): Eukaryota > Metazoa > Arthropoda > Insecta > Lepidoptera > Noctuidae > Diarsia > Diarsia rubi. Next base: position 16,884,222 of record OW026417.1, on the reverse strand, counting down.
AACTTGTAATAAAAGTTTGCTCTGAGTTAATAACCAACAAAAGGAGTAAATTTCTGTAACTACAAAGCATGTACTAGTATCTTTTCTCATAGTAACAACCTACTATCATAATCACCGGGTCAGCTATGCAGGTCCAGAGGACAACATTTTTGGCATTCAATGTAATGCTAAAACTATTGCTATTGATGTGTTTTTACACTGAGGCACCGCACACCACTTATAAACTTTGTTATTCATTTTTAACACACGAATTATGGTAATGTTTGTTTTAGTTTCCTCTAGCTGCGCTTTGACATTTCCATGTTTACATAGGCGTGACGTCAGACCCGACGCCATGACACTGCGAGCTGTTTTCGCGCTCTATTTAATTTTTTTTCAAAAATGGCTTATATCTTCGTTAAACTTTACTTTATTACTGAAATAAAGGTTTTTTCGTAAATAAAAAAGATGTACCCACATTACGGAAGAGGATTTCAAAATCTTTCGTCATGCCTATTCAAACACATTATTACGAGCCACTTTGTTGACGACTCTTCTAATTCCAAGAAAATACCCGCTTCGCTTGGCTAGCTATCTAGGTAGCTCCTAACCAGCCACTAAGTAAGTCATTAAAAGTGGAAACGATGTTGACGTAGTTTTCAGGTGGGTGATTAGAGACTGTCACCAGCACGTACCTAGCATAATGCTCTCGACCCTTAAGTCCCGGCAGTTCGAACGATAGTTTAATTTCTTCACTCAATTAGTATGATGAACGATTTCAAGTGAATTAGACTAGAATTTCAATATATTTTTATTTATAGGTCTGACGTCAAACGTCTCGTCTGATCTATTTTTAGTTCAACCACAAATAATGACAACGTGACCAAAAGTAAACAAAGATTATTTATATTTAAAGCTACAAAGATTTAAACAAATCCTTCCTAGTTTTGTAGAAGGCAAAACTAATTTTAGTTCGCCAAAGCTCTGTGTGTATTGATGTCATTGCCCTGTAGTAAGCCAAGGCCGCTTTATGGTAACAACTCGATTATAATTTATCGCTTTATTTATAATGTTAGCAGTAGGTACTGTTAGTAAATTGCTCTAGTATCATCGAGTGCATTATTCAGTAATTGAATTGGAAAAGTGCTAGTTTCCTACGTTTTGGAGCAGACGATATAGTGTGCTTGTTGTTAGTAGTATTTTCGGCTGAGGAAATTCGGGTCTTACCAAAGACTAAAATGTTGTAGTGGTCTTACTTCTTCTTCTTTTCGAGTCGATGACTAAACTCAGTCAGGGCAGTGGTACGCAGAACTTGCGGTGATGCTACCGAGCTGGTGGAAGTAAGGCGGCGAAGTAAATTATTACGGGAAACAAGTATTTTCTTTGTCTTCATGCAATGGTGTTTATATGTTAAAGACCTATCCAAGGTAATACCCAGGTAGCGTGGTTGTAGGCAGTGCTCTATGTTAACGCCTTGCCATGAGATGTTGGAAATCCTGTTTACTTGACGATTACGGTGATGGAAATGACATGATTCAATCTTTGATGGATTTGGCCATAAGGCATTTTGGTCAAAATGTTTACCAAGTGCTTACATAGCTTTCGTTAATATTTCTTCAGCCCTTTCAAAGCTAGGTGTCTGAGCTGCTAGAACGAGATCGTCGGCGTGTAAGAAGCTTTTTGTTTTTAGGACGCGAGGCTGGTCATTTGTGTAGATGTTGAAAAGCGTTGGAGCTCGTACACTGCCTTGAGGGGGCCCACTTTTTGGAATTCGCCACCTGCTCTTGCTGTTTTTAAGGTGCACTTGGAAACGGCGATTGTTAAAAATTATACTAAGAAGCTGCACTAAGCCACTATCTTTCGTGAGATCGCTGACCTTTAATAGAAGTCCTCGGATGTTAACAGACAGACAGACTGACAGGTCAACAAATACAACACCCGTCACATTCTTCGCCTCAAAACCATCTTCAATGTGTTGCGTCAGTTTAAGAGTCTTATATATTCCTAACACAATAAGGTGTCCGGAACCTTGTTAGTTTTTCTGTTAGATCATTGCTCGGGAAAATCGCTCAAAGGTATATTTTGATATTATAAAATAGAGTATTTGTATATCGACGATGGCTCTGACTCACTCCATATTTGGAATGCTCTCCAAAACGAGCCAAGGGGCTCACATTCCGTCGGGGCTGCGGGTTGTTGGAAAGAGATACCGCGGTCTCGGCACAAGGGGTAAGAAGGAACATGGGTGGTTTTTAGTCAGTAGAAATTTGACACTCCCTTTCACTCGCTTTCACCCAAGAGCGGGGGGGATTATTTAATGATTTCCCACCCCCAAAAAAAAAGGGCTCTTACTTTAACAGCGGAACTTATTTCTTAGGTTATTTCACATCCATGTAACTTTTGCCCAATTTGTTCCAGGACTCAGACGGCTCTGGCTCCATCGCATCAACAGCATCACGAAGTTCGCCACTGCCATACGACACGGTCCGCAAGCTTCCATCCGTCCCGACATCCGCGTCCCTTCCCGCGGCGGAGTCCCGGGAATCCCTCGTACGTCCTCGAGATTCCAGCTTGCCGTCGCCATCCAAGCTAGCGGTGTATGCCGCAGCCAGGAGACGGTCTGCAGAGTCAGCCAAAGATAATAAACGCACACATCATTATAGGATTCAGTTTTAATCAACCGAGAAGGATTGAAGATGCAAGACGTTATCTAGGTTAGCAAGTATTCAGACATAATTTATTTTGCCTGAAACCTTTCTGAGTTATTGACATAAGATAAACGATGAAAACAAATTATATCCGAGTAATATGAAAATAAAATAAAGGCATACCCAGTTGGTACATTAATATAGTACGTAGGAACAATTTTACATGCTCTAAACATACGGCCGCTCACGCGTGAGTCCTGAATAGCCCTCATGAAACCTGATATTGACGTGTTTATTTTAAGCGAGAATACTGAAAATAAAAATGCCAATATCACGTTCATGTGCTTGTGAACATCCAAGGTACATTCATGAAAAGGAAAAACATTTTATGGATTGCTCTAGTGTTTACCTTTAGGGAAGAGAGATTTCCATGAACACGTAAACAAATGAAAAGTGTACATTACAACTGGTTTGGTTAATAACATAGAATTATATGTCGAGTCTCTTTTATTTTGTAGTAGGGATCGAAGTTCAAAAAATTATTCGACATGGCATACCATTTGATTTACAACTTATAATTGGTCTGTAGAGGTTTGCTAACGATGAAAAGTTAAAAAGTTATTTTTTTTAAAACGAATCTCATAAAGGTTTCTGTAATTAGGTATCTGAATTATTTTTTTTGCGTAGTGGTGAATGTGGATAAATATATTTTTTTCGATACCTGGGAAAGTCCTGATACCGAGTATTAGTACATAGTAAGTCTTTTTGCAAAAAAAAACGTGTTCACTTTTCATGCATAATGCGAAAAGATAACGAAATGACAGCTATACAGATACTTATTTTGAGGATGCTTAAATAATTAATTAAGCTACTCTATGTAGGTGTTAGCCCACGCAACGCCCAACTTATTTTGAAGTAGCCCACGGCACTTAACTTTGAAGCTGGGCTTGAAAGTAGGCTTAACACGCTTACTTATATCTATGTTTCATTGATATGTGGGAAATAACACTTATTACGATACGAAAATATATAAGTACCAATTTATATAAAATACGATGCATTAGGCCTGTTTAACAATCCCCGGATATACACTGCCATTGAGATATAGAAAAACCTAGCAAGTGCGGATCGGACTCACACAAGAAGGGGCGCGCACTATACGGCCACAATCACGGCTTTTTGCTGCAAGGGCGACTTTTTTTCAAAATCCGGAAGAAAGTTTGATCGCACGACCGGGCGTACATCCAGTTTTTTTTAATTGCGATCCGTCATCATGAGACAAGTCTGGTCATCTCGTGTAATACGCGGTCCCGAAGGGTTCCGTAACACCGTGCAATATTAATTTAACATCAAGAAAAGGTATTTAATAATCACGCAAAGGATAAACATAATAAATTATTTCGGCATATTTGTACGTATACAATACAAAAACTCGTTTCATTTAAAGATCGGAGCTATGTTGTTATGACGGCACGATGTGAAAATATCAAGTATCTACTTTATATGTTTCAAAAGATGCAGCTCCGTGACAAACTGACAGATTGCTGAGATTAGTAATAGGCTCGCGTTGGTACTTTTTGGATACGGAATCCTAAAAATGAACTGAATGTAAATGAATATATCTGCCAGAACTTATCAATCTTGAAACAGGCCAATAGAGTTTGAACGAAGAAATTATGAATGGATGAATGTATGTTTTTCGTTAGTGTTTTAAAGGTTACGACCTTTAATACACTACTTTGAATAACGAGTAATAGTATTTACTAAAATTAATCATAATGACCGCTTTTGACATTTTTATTGAGTAGGTACGGTTTAGTACTTTGTGTTTGCGTGTGCAATTGGTATGTAGAGAGTATGTATAGCTAGTCGTACTTAGATATTACAGACGATAAAAAAATATAACCTATTTTTTAATCGGACGCGACTTAGGTTTTTGTCTTTCACAAGATTTAATCATCAAGAGCGATGTATAAGCGTCTGTAAAATATTTAAGTATACCTAATTATGTTTTTCAAACCAAAAAAGTATAGTAATTTAGTAGACCAAAACCTGAAAAAATCTAGGACTGCGAATACAGAAAGGGTGGCAATTTGATCACATTCAACCACGTGGTCCAAAAAAGCCTATATGCTAGAAACTCACAACTCTTGAGTCACACAGACTATTTCGAGGCGCGTATGCAAGTTTTTTACAAATAGGATGGAGCTTTTGACGATTGCAAGTGACTAGAACACCACCTTACAATTAAAACTTTAAAGTACAAATTACAGTAACACCCTGAAATACAATTTTCAGCATTCAAAACGTGTGTAATACAGAATTGGTTTTTTATGATTGGTTACGAATGATAAACAATGTAGGTACATTTAATATAATTATCTAGTTTAGAACTTTCATTGAACTTTTCTGCAATGTTTAAAATTATTTATCTAATAACGTTTGCGTTGTGTTAATAAATTTAGAGTCAATCAATTCTGACAAGCAAGTCAAAAAAGGCAACATAACCTAGTTTATTTGTGTTAAAAATTTAAAATCCAAGCAGTAGATCCAAATAGCTGTAGTAGCTTGTATTATGCTCGTTTTGCATAAACTAGGCAAAACCAAAAAAGTGCATTGTTCAATTTTGAACGCAAGGCTCAGCGCTGAAAGTTAGAATTCCAAAAGTGCATTTGGTTTTTGTTTAGCGTTAGTGCGAACAGGCAATAAGTTATTATTTAAAGTATTACCTATGGACGCTATACAATAAATAACGTCGGTTGAGACGCCCGCGGTAATTAGGACTAATTAAAGGTTAGTTTTTCTTTATTGCCCGCTGGAGCGCTTTGACGGCAGTCCATGAGTCCATCCGTACAACTTTATTATACGAGTATTTCACATTTGTATTGCATTTAAAGTCTGAATGTTAAAATACTATACAAGGTTAAGTTAAATAAGCTAGGGGAACTCTGCAGACGCTAGACGTGAACAGTAGGTATTGATATCTCAACATCTCACAGCTTTTATATTTCAAGTAGACAAGATAGAGTCGATGGCACGAAGCATGTGGTCGATCATCAACCCGATTGATAGACTCCATCATCTGTCTGTCACCAAGATTCCTGTGGCAGAATGTGCTCATCATGCAGTCAAGGAGGCCAGTGGAAAAGGATCCCTTGAAGGGTGACTCCCCTGCATAACCACGACCACTCTGCCACAAGAGTGAACGACCAGCAGAGCTATTGCGAATCTTTTAAATGACAGTGGATATCATAATATAGTGTCCATCAATTAACTGTCAAATGGTTCCATTTTGTACTAAACCATAACCAATTTGACAGTTAATCCATGGACAATATGATAGCCACTGTCATTAAAAGATACGCAATAGCCCTGCAGGAAGGAGAAGAATATTTCAAGTTAAGTACCTACATAAGTAATGGCACTAGTTTATTAAAAGAAAATTCGAAATTATATTTAACATCATCTGTCTAGCCATTTCCGACATTGTCAACAATTTTAGGGTTGGGTTCTGTTTATGCAACTGAATAGACTTATTTTATATAGAGCGACTGGCCGTAGCCAGTATTACTGAAGGGTATCGTATTAACAAGTAGTAACTGGGTTGTAGAGCCCAGATAGGCAGTCGCTCCATCTAAAATATTAGTATTTAGGTGCATCCGAAGCTGCAGCCGACCCGAACATACTTGGGAAAAAAGTAAGCAAATGATTATGTTTAGATATTGATACTCATGACGTGTGCCGGAGGTTCTCTAGGTAATCAAATGTAACCCTGTATGGATAGCTCAAGTAGATGTTAAATAAACGCTTGTTTTTTCTTAATAGTTAAAGCTCGATGATCGTTGCAGCTATTTCGGCAAGAAATTGTTTGTATTACGGCCGCGTCGGGTCAGACGACAGTTTGCTCGTAAAGCTGTTTGCCTTATTCACACGTCACTTTTTACCGAGGGAAACTTTTTAATTACTTTTAAAGACAGCGGAAAATAGACGTGAAATAAGCCCAAGATTCTATTTATACGGATTTTGTTAAGCTGGAAAATTGGTAAATGCTACCGCGCATTGATAACTTTCTTTTTAAAAGTAGGTACCTATTATACGGTGTTATAGGCGTACCTATGTGTTAAATGGCTTTACGATTTTGTGAACGATACGCACCGGTAGTTCTGACTGGAAAACTTATCGGTGTCCAAACAATTGTTTTCAGCTCTAAGGATATTGTACCGAATTTAAGAAATGATCGAATAAATGAGAGCCTTTGCTACATACTTTGTTCTAGTTTTATTTCCAAAAATAAACTCTAGTTAGTTCCGTATTCTTAGAATTTCCTCCAAATCATGTGTTTTATTGTTATTTAAATATAGATTACCTTTTGGATTTATTATACCTGGTCTCTGATGCTCATTGAATTGAATCTGTTGTAATGTTTCAAATCAAATGATTTGAATGACTTGTTATTATTATTTCAAACAACTATTTAAACAGTTGAGTACGATAGCGTGTTAAATAAAGTTGTTTTGATAAGAGTTCCTAGACTCGTTAAAATTGGGCCTCCCTTTCTCGCTCTAGTAAATCGAAAAAAGTTAGTATCCAGTATTTCATTTAGACCACTTTGTATAAACTATAAAGATTTGAACAAAGCGGTAACAGGCAATAAGATGGCACACTTTACGACCTATAAAAGCTTTTGTTTGTCTCTGTACAAATTGGAAAGAATACAGATGTTGCCAGTTGCTATATGGACGCATGGCGCGATACCAATTTAAATCGTAGCAATACGATAATGCAATATTGATTGATCAACAAAGGACATCATAAATCATTAGGCGCTTCGTGCACCCACTACTACCAAAAATACGTATCTTACAATACATTTGAAAGTATTTACCTTTATATTTTTAAGCTTTACTAGCAGACTTAAAAAATAGTTTTTAAGTGTGAGAAGATTATGTTATATTGAGCTTTACATCGCCTTAACTAATATATCCACATATGACTTTTTGATATTTTATATTAAAAAGAAGTTGGATATTAAAATCAAAGCAACAGCTGGACATAGGACATCTGTGAATATAACGTTCTTTGGACACGTTAACTCGCAACAATGAGTCCATGGACCGTTTGCTGATTCAGGGTAGAGTCACCGATGGACAGACTCCATTATATAGTATGTCACTAAGATCCCTCTGGCCGAATGTGCTCGCCAGGCGGAAAAAAGAGACCATTGGAAAAGGATCGCGAAGGTAGCGATCTCAGTTGTGGGCGACCTCCCATGACCACGACCACTCTTTTTCTCTCTGTCAAGAATGAAGGACTCAGAAGAAGTAGTGGATGTAACACTTACAGAAAATAACCAATATCCAGCCTGCTGTTATTAGGAGACAAACTACACACATCAAAAGTGTCTAGGGATCAACATATATTTTTGCAATAACTTTTCTCCTGATTGATATTAATTAAAATTTTCTTTAAGGATTCATCAAATAAAGTGTTTTCGTTTGTCACAGTAACGATAAACCAAGTCACCTTTGCATTAATAAAGAAATTTGCCATTTTCCTAATAAAGGGATTTTTGACATTTGAACCACTAACATTAAAGTTCGAAAAAAAGACTGAAATAACAGTTTTCTTTAAAATTTTATTGGGTAACTTAAACAATTAATAATCCGTGTTTCTACCGCGAACACTAACAACACAAGAACATCGGTTTGGCATACTCAAAATGAGTTCATCCAAATCACGCTGTGGAATGGCCGCCCATGTTCGTTGCAACAACAAAAAAAGGTCTTCTTGCGACTGGATACCCTCCATATTCGGCAGAGCTCTTCTCTGTAGCATATCCCATGCATGCTCAATCGGGTTCAAGTCTGGCGACTGAGCAGGCCAGGGCAGGACATTGATGTTAGCTGCGGCGAGAGTCTGTCTTACAACTCTTGCGGTGTGCGGTCGTGCATTATCATGCATTAACTGAAATAAGGGACCGATTTGCACTTGTAGAGGAACGATGACGTCTGATACAATCGTCTCAGCATAAATTTGAGCGTTGAGGTTGCCTCTGATCCAAATCAACTCAGTTCTTCCGCCGATCCAAATACCCGCCCATACCATGATGGTTCCACCACTATAAGGATGGACTTCCTGGCAGGATTTTAATCGCTGTTGGCGTCCAGGGGTTCTCCAGTGTCGTATACGTCTTGTATCCGGTCTCATACCAAAACGAGACTCATCAGAAAAGCACACGAAACGCCATTGTTCTTCTGCCCAATTTCTGTGTTCAAGAGCCCATTGATATCGAATCCTACGATTGTGCATTGCTATAGGTGGTACCCGTAGCGGTCTTCGGGAATGAAGGTTCACTTCATGCAAGCGGTTTCTGACTGTTTGGTCGCTAATTAAGTTCCCTGAAGAGTGATGAAGCCTCACGGCTAACATCATGGCGGTTATTGTTGGAGCTCTTCGAGTTAAGATTTGAATGTATCGGTCTTGTCTCCGTGTGGTGCAGCGATACCGTCCTCCATGGCGCTCAGCCACGGTACCAGTGCTTCGGTAACGTGTCCAAAGTCGACTGATAACACTCTGACTTGTATTCAGAGCTAAAGCCACAGTACGTTGCCGGGAACCAGCTTCTATCATTCCCACGGCTCTGAGCATTTCTTCCCTGCTTAAATGACGTCGCCGCTCCATAATAACGTTGGTTTTAATCAGTAGTAGGGAAACAGTAGCACTAATAATGTCTTCAATGCGTCGTATGTTTTTATAGGGAAAATATTGACAGCTGATTTTCATCTTTTACTCGAATTTGATTCACAGTTCCTGATTCAAATTATGAAATGCACCAAAAAGGATCCATATAAATTTATAAAATCATAAATTTATTACAAAGCCACATCTCAATCTCAAGAAATCCGCATAAAAATGCTTGATCCCTAGACACTTTTGATGTGTGTAAATAGGTTTTATTGGATTTAACGGTTCACAGTTCCACACGATCAAAATGTGAGCGATTTTCTGTAAAAGAAGCTGAAAATACACTTAATGACTTGGTAAGTAATATTGAGAAGGATAAATATAAGCAAAGTTTTATATTATTACGTGCATCCTCTTTACATTCTTGTTATTTTCAGGCTTATTAAACAAATGTACATGAATAAGATTGAATAAATTCTTGAATGTTCATACAGCGGCCTTGATCCTGACATTTGCGTACCTAACGAGAATGAGGCCGAGTGGCGGCCTCGCGCGCCTGACCGGCTGCGTTTGCGCAACTACCAACGAGGACTGCCGAAGTGCCGACCGGCGGGCGGCGACCGATAGCCGCGACCACGACAATACGACAGAGATAAACGACCACCCTCTATATCGATATCTCGTTTCCACGCTCAGCCCAACCTTCATTTTAGTGACGTGACGCGCTGTCGATACCTACAGAATGAGGACAATCGAACAATTTACTGTTCACTTATCGAACTGATTCGATTAAAGATTTATATCAATCAACTGCATCAACTGCCACTCAATTCAGAGGCTGCTGTAAGTCGGTACAACAGATTAATAGTGATAATGATTCCTAGGGTTTTCAATCAAGATAGAGATCGGGCAACATCGTTCGTAACTTGTATAATACCTAACCACTTACGAATATCTTATCTCTCTATAACCATATGTATAGCTTATTTAGCTACAGGTTGTCGATAGCAGAAAGCTGAGCTTGAAATATACTTAGTTTATCCTTTTGTCAAGACAGTAACACTTCTGAATCAATTAGTTCACGAACTTTTTCACTCCAATACAACGTACATAAATTTTAATGAACATTATGAACATAATCTAGGTCGGACATATTGGTGTTTACTCAAGAATACGATGTCGTAGGTATATTTGTTCGTGTGTTGTTGTTTCAGATAAACAAAGTGAAAATCGTTCTAAGGTCATAAAACCGCGGTGGTCTCACAAACAACGTTATCGTTCAACTACAAAATTTTATGGACAAACTGTTATTGAAATAGAAAATGTGTGTATTCAGATAAAAATTTTATCTGTTATTTTTTGTAAGAATACTATTTTTATTTGAGATTTATACAGTGCATTTCTCTGAATCGGATAAATAAAGTTGCTTCTAAGAAAATTGTTTGTTTCGCAGAATTACTTTCTCCCTTTGATCGGTGATTCAGATTATTTCACTTAATAGGCGCTATATATATACATATATAAGTAGATACGTGGAGCAATGAACATTTTATTCGATTTTATAAATAAGTTGATTAGGATGAAGTAACTTGGTAGGTATTTATTTTGAATCCATATCCCATTTTATTAATTTATCTGCTCCTGAAATAGCCGCTAATTTCCGGAGAACACGATAATGAATGCTGAAGTTCGTGTAATTATAGTATTTGTTAATCGATTTAATGAACGGAGCTGAGCCGTGGGCGGGCCGCAGTAAATCACTCTTTCTGAGGGTACAATCGACTGTATCTCGACATGCGAATAGTTTAGTGTAGCCATGGTGTTGTGGGATCTTTTAACATTATTTTACTAAGTGGGTTAGACGCATCTATAAATACGCCTTTAAAAGAGAAGTAACATTGATATTATTTGTGTTTATATTATCAATTTTAAATCGACTTAGTTCATTCATCATTCAATTTAAAAACAGAGTTGGTCTTAATGTTCTACCCTGCGAAAGTTCATACGATAGCATATCACAGCAAACTTTTGAGGGAATTGAGGGAGTATTTTGTAACGTCTGGTCCTTGAAACTGACCATTGTTGGTTTGGGAAGACCTCTCTGTCCATTGATTATATAAGTTCTGGGAACCGTAACCGTCAAATGGCTTAGCTAGTTCACTTTTTTTAAGTTTTATGCTAAAAACATTAAAAATGGAGAGTGATATTGTCATACACAGTACGGTGGTTCTGACAGTCGCGTGTGTTCATTGGTGGTACCTGATTGGCGAGGCTTGGTATCGAAACCGGTTGTAAGAACTTTTTGCGATACCGACAGCGACACGACAACGTGCAACGGTGCGCGCACGCATTCGGTGTATTGCAGTTTTCAATCAAATTAGTATTAAATTTGTGTTCTTGCTTTAAGTTATTAAGTAGTTTTATTGTGCTTCACGGTATACCTCGTTAATATTATTGTTTCAAACACAATACATTTAGGTACATATTAATAATAATCACATTAGAAACGAGGTTGAGGAAAAACGGGAATTGGGAAGGTAAATATTGGAACTTGTAAAACACTGTTAGTCTCCTCTACTTTAATCACCCTCCTTTTGGGCTTCGCCGCAGTCGGGTAAAAATATACGAAGTTTTTAATATAAGATATTGCACGTATTAAAGAGCAGATAGTTCTTCAACAAGCAGACGTAAATATTTACTACCTACTTGATATTAATACCTACTAAAGTATATACGTGTATAATTACAGAGTAAACAGATAAAATATGTAATTATCGCATTGTCATAGTATTACTCAACTGATACGATTGACCGGGGAGCGTGGCATGTGAAAATAAAACGATTTATGTACTATACATGTACATCTTCGTCGCATTGTCAACGGCTCAATTAATTACGAATCTAACAGTGTTTTTATGATCTGAGAGAATATGTAAGAAACGTAACGATTGTTCTCTGATTTAGTAACGCTTATTTATTATCTATCAGTCAGTGTTTATCTGTCTAATCGCTTTTATCTGTGATGTTACTGACCTGCATTATAAGGCTTTTCATCATTCTATTCATAGTATTAGAGGTACGTTCCAATAGATCGAATTTAAGAACTTTTTGCAAAGAATGTTTAATAATCACCCTATTTCGTAGTCTTTATAAACAAACGAATGCATTTTGAGTTTTCTCTTTCTGTAGCTAATTATGATCGGCAATTTTACACCTATTTCACTGAACACAGTGTCGTTAAGTAAGGTCGATAGCTTTCGACTGAGTCATTAAACTCAAATGACGCATACAAATTTCCATCGCCACATGTGTAGAGGTAAAGTCAAGAGCGTCCTTTTAATTTCTGAGAGTAGGGGCTTACCCTGTAAAATACACTCTAGTATAACCTTATTGATATTCTGATATTAAAGCTCGTCAATAATAAGATTCAAGTGAACCCACTTAAATGCTTCTAAAGAGTGCTTAAAATTTAAAATAATTATTTGTCAACCGTGTGTAGGTTTGATGTTTGGTTAGGCTGGGCACTTGAGCAGTCGGTAAATCTGATAATCGACACATATATTTTCAATTTTTTTACCTGGGTGAAAAATTCTCATAGATATCCTCCGCCCTAGGATGAGCGGAGAGGTATGACAAAAAACCGCCCCGGTGCTACCGTCCCATACCTGCACCAGGGATCCTTCCCTTCCTTTCTTTTCTTCTTTCCTAGGGATATAATCGACCCAACTTCAACGTCTAATGTAAGGAACTATACTAAATCCCCAACAGCAGTAGATCCCTACGCCCAAAGTGAATTGTCTCACCATCTGTTCTCCAAGGATTTAATTGCAAAGAGAAAATACTTAAAGAGGGATCTCTCCAATCTCCACTATGTACTCTATTTAACTCAAAACATGCAAGTTCCAAGAAAGGGAACGCTATTAGCTAGGTAGGTTCAGAGACAAGATAATCTTAGTTCTTAAATAGTTAATAGAAATCGCAAAGTCATGAACCTTCCTAATAATTACGAAGCTAAGTGTATACTTAGTGGAAGTAAAGAAGGAAAAAAATATGGAAAATCTCGTTTTCTCAGCACGATGACCTTTAGATTAGAGTATTTACGCAAATTATTTCCTTTTGTGTGTATCATCAAGGTTAATACAGGTTTTAAATGGCTTTGTCTGCCTCTATAGGCTTATCATTTGGTCTTTTGAATTCTAATTCTAAATCTCATCAAATTAAATGACACACCTTGACCTCTCTTAAGCGTGTTTACCAGCTATTTTTAGAAGGCGACAACACTACAATAACAATATCCTCTGGTTAACAACAACACACCATGATCCAAGCACTTTATTCATCCACCTCCAACCACCACCTCCTCAAGATCATCATCATCATTTTATTTCTTGACCTCCACCAGCCATGCGTAGTGATTATAACGTGACGACAGTTCCCCTTCACCGTTTAAAAAAGTTTCAACAAAAACACTCGGTAAAACTGTTTAAAATCTACAACATAATAGAATTCCTAGACCTCGCCAAAGCCTTCGACACTATTTCTTGCACTTCTCTGTTGCATAAGCTTGAAACACTTGGGATAAGAGGAGCACAGCTTCTACTACTTTCTGATTATCTCAGTGATCGTCAACAATGTGTAAAAATTGGTCCAAATACAAGTTCTGATCTTGCTAATACTTGTTTTGGAATTCCACAAGGCAGTATCTTGGGTCCTACATTGTTTTTGATCTATATTAATGACCTGTGCAGCTTGCCACTCCAAAATGGTTTTATAATATCTTATGCGGATGATACTGCTTTGTTGTTTGCAGCTAAATCAAGATCAGAGGTCTATGAACTTGCACAGAATGGCTTCAACACTGTGTCAAAATGGCTCCAGAATAATCTTCTAACACTGAATGCTGATAAAACGAAATACATTTTATTTACAATGAGGAATACTAACACACCGCTTACTAACCTTAACATTTACGCGCATAGCTGTAACACGTACGCTGATTCTTCATGTTCTTGCCCTTCTTTAGATAAAGCTGACCATTTAAAATATCTAGGTATCACCATTGACTCCAATCTAAAATTCCGTAAACATATCGAGTTACTATGTACTAGAGTGCGCAAACTAATATGTGTTTTTAAGAATTTACGGAATATAGCCGACTATAAATTAATAAAACAGATTTACTTGGCTTTGTGTCAGTCGATCCTAACCTATTGTATAACATCCTGGGGTGGCGCGGGAATTTCAATTCTACTCCCTCTAGAACGAGCTCAAAGAGCAATTCTAAAGGTTGCTACCTTCCGTCCTTTCAGATTCCCTACACACCAGCTTTACAAAGCATGTAATGTACTAACAGTACGGCAATTATTTATTCTTCATTTAATACTACACCAGCACGCTACACTTCCCTATGACCCAGTTCTTTCCGATAGGAGAAGGAAGGACCTGGTTTGTACTAAGCCTCAAACTAAGCATGCGTTTGCTGAGCGGTTTTATGTGTTTTTAGGACCTTTTCTGTATAATAGACTCAACAAGATACTAAACTTCTATAGCTTAAGCTATAAAAAATGTAGTGTCATGATATCGGAATATTTGGCGATACTTAATTACACAGACACAGAAAAACTTCTAGAAGTTGTCGTTTGATTATGTTTTACATCGTATCTAATTGTATTTATATATTAATAGTTAAGCTAGTTTTAGTGTTTTTTTGTATCATTATGCTTGTTCCTATAGTTGTTATTAGATGTATTTTATTTTATAATTATGTTGTCCTAATTAAATTATACTATGTAAAGTGATGGCCTGAAACACAGGTTTAAATAAACCTAGATCGGGCAGGTCGCTATACAAACATTTGGAGTTAAAATTACCACTACTTGTAACTCTTAAATATATTATAGTTATAGTAAACTTATATGTACTAATTATAACTTTGTATGTGAAACAACACTACTGTGCCTAAATGTACACCTTTTTTGTGTTATTTTTTCTTTAATAAAATTATTATTATTATTATTATTATTATTATTTTCTTCTATGTATAATGCCAAATTGTTATCTAACATTTAAACCTTGCAGCCCCTTGTTCAACTTGGCAATGGTAATGTCAATCCCTTCCGAATAATTTAATGTTGTACCCAAATCAGCAGCCCCTAACACCGCTCCACTTCGATGCCACTTACTAATTCATCGGATCAGACGAATGGATGCTAACGTGGTTGTTATAAATCGATTCCTCTTGACCTAAATCCGTGCGGGTCAAAGCCATGTCACAGCCTAGCCGGCCGGAATAACAATGTGTGCTTCGACTTGGATTTTTAATAAGCTTACTTCTGAGGCTTTTTTGTTAGCTCTGTGTTTGACCTTCATTAAGACTTTCATTTCCTTTGTTCCCTACGTAAATAGCAGCATTAATCTTTAATAATCTTCTGCTCATACTACATAGTTGTAAATAGTTCCTAGATTCTTTTGTTTTTGAATATAATATTCGTCCTTTACTATATAGATGTTTGGCAATTACGTCGGAGGGGTGCTGACTTGCAGTGAATGTGGAAGCACTTTCACGGCAAAAATTGGCTATGTCAGTCACCAGAGGGCACACCAGCGATGCTCTTAATAGGCAGACCCAAGTCGCTGTGGCCGAAATTGGTCGGGATCATATAAATATTATATATATTTATATGATCCCGACCAATTTCGATGTTGTTTCTGGATAGATCTTTGGCTTATTATTTTCTTGTTTTTATCGAATCAAACTCGGATTTTGTCAAATTGTGTACGACGGGCAAAAGAGGACGCGTTGCATAAAAGGTGCCTTCCGGTTGAACTACGATTCCAAACGCCCGGCGCTGGACAGCTAGCACTCGGTAACACAGAGTCTAGCTGGCTAATCCTTTCACAAGGACTCAAATTCATTGGCTTATTATGGCTCCTGGAAAAAAAAATCCTGAAATCCTGGAAAAGTTAAGGATGATGATTTAAAAGTGTACTGTATACTTCTCTTACACGAACGCAATGTGGTTGTACTATAGATAGGTATACCTCTGCCTTACCGGGGATTATAGGCGTTATGTTACGTTATCCAAAAGTGTCAAATATAAATCAGCAACCTAATGTATTTCTGCACAAACAAGCCTAGTATAACGTACTTGACGTTATTTATACAGTTGTGTCAGTTTGAGTAGGTGCTATACCTACATTTTTGGCAAGCAGTGTTTCCACGTGGCGGCAGTTGTTTACCGGCCAACAAACGATGCATAATTAATAGTTCACTGCACTTAGGTACTATGATACATTTGTGAGAATCATCAAAACTGAATAGCTATGTTGAACTAAAATTTTTGTTCATTAATGATCAATTACGCAAACTACAAGGGTTGTTCCGTATATAAGGAACTGCAAAAAGTAAAGTATCCCCCGCCGAGACCAAAAACTCAACATAATAAGGTCACACTAGAAAAAAATGGCGGTACAGTCAAATATAGCCGAAATAGCAAGTGGTGTACCAACTAAAGAACACCTACCAAAACCAAACCCATCACCTGACATTAAGGAATTTATGCAGTCACTCATGAACCAGATGATGCTAATAACTAAAATGCTGGGAGATCTCATGTCCATGCTTCCAAATTTAATGCATTAACATTATGCATCTGGAATGCAAATGGCCTGTCACACCACTCAGAGGAGTTAAAACTTTTTTTATACCAACACAATGTCGACATAATGTTAATATCTGAAACACATTTCACTTTAAGAAGCTACATGGAATTCCCTGGATATAAGCTTTATCATACTACACACCCTGATGGGAAAGCACATGGTGGATCAGCTATAATAATCAGAAGCAATTTAAAACATTATGAATCAGTACCTTACTGCAAAGCACCAATACAAGCAACAACTGTCATAGTTGAAGATTGGGTAAGCCCCGTCACTGTGTCAGCTCTCTACTGTCCACCGAAGCATATAATAAAGCAGGAAGAGTTTAGTGAGTTTTTCAACACCCTCGGCGATCGTTTCATAGCTGGCGGGGACTTCAATGCAAAGCATTGCTATTGGGGCTCAAGATTGACTCTCCCCAGGGGGCGTGAGCTACTCAAGACTGTTGAGAAACTAAAAATGGAAATTATATCAACAGGTGAGCCCACTTATTGGCCCACTGATAGGAAAAAAGTACCTGATCTGATCGATTTTTATGCTGTCAAAGGTATCTCGAAAAAATATTTTCAGTGTCAGAGCAGCTATGAGCTATCTTCGGACCATTCACCAGTCTTAGTGACATTGCTAAGTCGTTTCAAAGAAACTGTTGAAAAGTGCGTCCTCCACACCAAAAAAACAAATTGGGAAATCTTTAGATCAATGGTCGATCAGGCTTTGGCGCCCACAGTCAGCTTAAAAACAGAAGATGATATAGTAGCAGCAATAGAATATTTTAATAATTCAGTCCAAGCTGCTGCTTGGCAATCTACTCCATCCAACAAATTTAATAATAACAAGAAATCTATGTCCAATATTATACTGGATAAAGTATCTGAAAAGAGAAGGCTAAGAAAACAATGGCAACAATATAGATGCCCTAATGATAAAAGTAAATTAAACCACGCTTTTAGGAAACTCAAAAAACTTCTAGACAAGGACAGAAATAATAGTGTCCAGGAGTACCTGAGAAACCTTGATGCTTCTGCTGCTACCGACTACTCACTGTGAAAAGCTACCAAAAAACTAAAACGGTGTCTCCACCGCTTCGGCAAGTCAATGGAAACTGGGCTCGAAATGATGAAGAAAAATGTACAACATTCGCTGAACACTTAAAAAGCGTATTCCAGCCTCATCCCTATGAAGGGCCCCTAGAACATAAAGAAGAAGTTATACGAGAGGTTCTGCTGGATTGTGATCCATCTGTCTGCCCCGTTGCAACGTTTACGAAGCAAGAGCTAATTAGAGCTATCAATAACGTAAAACCCAAAAAAGGCCCTGGCTACGATTTAATAACTGGCATGATTCTCCGCCACCTTCCAGATTCAGGCCTGATCTTCCTGTTATCCATCTACAATGCCATGTCACGACTTTGCTTTTTCCCCCCTCAATGAAAAACAGCTAAAATCATAATGGTCCCTAAACCCGGAAAACTTCTTGAAGATCCGAAGTCATACCGACCTATAAGTCTACTTCCAATAGCATCAAAGATCTATGAATCTCTCCTACTATTACGCTTACTGCCTATAATTAAAGAAAAACAACTAATACCCGACCATCAATTTGGGTTCCGACAGAGACATGCTACAATAGATCAAGTCCACAGGCTCGTTAGTAAAATTCACAATTCATTTGAGGATAAGGAATACTGTGCTGCTGCATTTATTGACGTCTCCCAAGCGTTCGACAGGGTTTGGCACGAGGGCCTCCTCTATAAAATTAAAAAGAGCTTCCCAAGCAACATTTACCTCATCTTGATGTCATACTTGAGGGATAGGCATTTTTTTGTGCAGAGTGGTTCACCACTCTGCACAAAATATCTAGCTCTATCAAAACTATACCCTATTTCGGCTGGAGTTCCTCAGGGCAGTGTGCTTGGTCCGATTTTATATCTGATTAATACTGCTGACCTCCCAATATCAGACCTAGCGACGACAGGTACCTTTGCGGATGAGCTGTGCTGGTGACCCATACAGAACATAAAGTAGCGTCAGCCATGCTTCAGACCTGTTTGGACGACATAGCCCTCTGGCTCAAAAAGTGGAGGATAAAAGCCAACGAGACCAAGTCAGTAAATGTCACATTCACTAAGAGAAAGGATACCTGCCCACCAGTAAAGTTAAATGGAATACAAATGCCTCAAGCTGAACATGTCAAATACCTCGGTTTATACCTCGACAGACGTCTTACTTGGACAAAACGCATTTTCACAAAACGGAAGCAACTTGGACTAACACTTCGAAAGTTCTACTGGATTATTGGTCGAAAGTCACAACTACACCTGGAAAATAAATGCA
Source organism: Diarsia rubi (assembly GCA_932274075.1). NCBI lineage: Eukaryota > Metazoa > Arthropoda > Insecta > Lepidoptera > Noctuidae > Diarsia > Diarsia rubi. The sequence goes on along the minus strand of OW026417.1, from coordinate 16,864,916 downwards.
TCTTATATAAAGCTATAATTAAGCCTATATGGACCTACGGCATCCAGCTATGGGGAATAGCATCACACTCTAACATAGAGATCATACAGCGTTTTCAGAACAAGCTTCTAAGAACAATCACAAACGCCCCATGGTTTGTACCAAATGAAGCTCTACACCATGATTTGAAAATACAGACAGTTAAGGAAGAAATAAAAAACTACATCAAGTCATACAAGGAAAGAAAGAATTTCTCGCCACCCAAACATCCTGGCAAACCACCTCATGAATGAAAAAGGAGCCCGCAGACTAAAACACAAAATTCCACAAGATCTGATCAAATAAACTTAGCTTTAAGCTTTAAAAATAATAGGATGTGTCATAGGACGCATACCAAACAAGACATCTAATAAGTCATGAAAATTACTAAATGTCCTAGTGCATAGTGACAGATTGTAAGGAAAAAGACAAAAAAAAAGATCAATTATTGATCATTTACACATGCGACAGGCTCCCCCGATCGTCTCACCCGTCGCCATAACGACCGGTCCTTTACTTCTCATAATCAGCGCTTTCCTGCAAACTTCCGGTTCACCTTTCCTTGTCTTTATTTGTTAGAATTTATATATCGCAGAAATACGATGCCGTCCTGTATATCAATTCTACGATAATATTACCCAGTACTAACTGAGTTGTGAAGGTCAGACAGGCAGTTGATCCATGTAAATTTGTGGTATTCAGCAGCATCTGTTTAGACTGCTTACTGACCCCAACATAGTTAGGAAAAGGCTAGGCAAGAGATAATAAAGACACGGCCCAAAAGCACAACCAATGAAAAAAAAATTAAGCCTCTTGCCATGGATGTATGGACTTCCTCAAACATGTCCAAGTTTGTTCAGTGACTTGATCCATAGTTCTTTATTCGTTTTACCTGAATTACGTGTTACCTGTATGTCATCCGAGCCATATTCATTGATACAAGATAAGAATCACAAGGATATCCTCACACGAGGTTGTTACAATCCAGTGCGCGATGAGTTCATTCAATCAGCTGTTATATTATGTATGTGCACGATTGTCGTGATGCACCGGCACTGCGCCGGCGCACAGACTGTTTCATTGCAATTTACTCTTAGGCTCCGCGCAAACGGGCCACATTTTCACAGCTACCGGTAGCTGGCGACAAGCTGTTTACATGATATTTAAAACGTTTTGTATGGAATCACAGCACGCGTGTAGCGAGTGGCGTCCACTCACGACTCACCGGTGGTGCGGGCGTGGCGGTCAGTCGCTGCTTAAAAAATCGGACATTCATGCGGCTACCGCTGCGCCCCCTTCACCGCCCGCTTGTGGCCGCCACGGGACGGTTCCCGTGGCGGCCACCGACTACTCAAGGCGGCCACTGATCATCTTTCTTTCTTTCTTTACCTTTTTCTGTTCTTAATAATTATGCCCGGGATACACGGCGCCAGTTTTTCAAGCAAGGACAGCAAGCTAGTTCTCTACTAAACTGTTCTGTCGTGATAGGATCGTCAAAAATGACCTTATTTCTCCCGCGGATGCGGATATCCGCAGATACGTATACGGATACGGATATCCGAAACACCACTACTTGGAACATGCTTGAAACGAAGCTAGTTTCGTCTACACGAAGCCAGAAGTACTAGCTTACTGACACTAGCTTGCTTCCCTTTTTTTTTTCGGGAACCCCTCTCGCTCTTGGGCAGAGCGAAAGGGAGTGTCAGCAGACTTCTACTGACTAAAAACCACACATGTTCCTTCTTAGCCCTATATGTCGAGGCCGCGGTGACTAGTGTACAACGCAGCCCCGACGGGCGTCGGCCCTTTCGGGCCCCTCCCATGTTGCTGACATCTCATTGAGGCGTGCGTGGAGCACGTACGCGCTGTCGACACGGTCTGTTGTCGTCGTAAGACGGACGGACGGCGAGCTAGCCCATCAATCACCGTCCACAGGCCCGCGTCTACGGTGGCCGGAAGCCGTCACTGGCCGCCGAAGCCCGGAGCGTCTCCCGTAGCGGCTGGGACGAGAGGTTCTCTCCCTCTCACGTTCCGCCACCTCCTTCGCTAGCATAATCACTGCTTCGCAGAAGGAGGCGACGGCAACCCATTCCTCCTCGTAGCTTGCTGCTTTGGCTTGAAAAACTGGCTTCGTGTATCCAGTATCCCAAGCATTACATGTCGCGTGGCTGTGGTCGGTGGCCCGTTTGCGCGGAGCCTTAACTCTATGTAATCATTGGTTCCCCGTTGCTTCCTTTATTTGACTGCTAACACGAGTTTATGATTAGCTAGCTTTTGTCGGCAAATGCGCTCCCGCGTAAATATATAGCATAGCCACTCGGGGATTATGTACTACGTATTAGTGAGCGTATTTTCGAAATCGGTATCTCGGGTCCGTAGTTTTGAAGATAACCCGCTCCATCCAAACTTACAAACCCTTCATTTTAGCATTCTGCTGTAGTAGTGTCCTTCACAAACAAAAAAGAATGCGATCAGCACATGTTTATACTGTGTCATTGTTATGGAATATACTTATTGAATTTATCAGATCTGGGAAGCAGTTTACATGTGGTGATCGTATTTTAGTTTCGTTGGTGAAATTCGCCCTTAGAAATATAACTTCCGAACAAGGGTGTCGATCCTTCTCTCGTCCTCCGCCCTTCATGAGCTCAGCTGTTAAGGTAATAATACCTATTACCTTATACAATATTAGTCGTTGTGTATTAAAATTAGCCCCTCTTCATTGAAGCTGTTCATCAGTTTTGCAGGCGCAGACGTTTTATGTAATCGCTAAATCAATAATAATAGATATACTTAACTATGTTTATGTACGTAGGTAGTTGTAATCAATTATGGCCTTATTTTAATGTTAGCATAGCGCTCAATAATTATGTGTAGTAGGTACCTACTTAAAATACGTTAGGATTTAGTCACTTTTTCTTATGAATCGGATTCCAAGTGAATGTGGTTTAATAAAGAGTACGTACGTACTAACAATCGACTTGTCCGCTGTAGTATTGGCTATTTATTTATTGACACACCGACTTGTGCGGAGAATTCGTCACTTATAGGTGAACAGCACTTGTATAATAATAAATAGGTACTGAACCGGAAATATAATGTTAACTACAAAATTAAAATTTACAAAATTTTGCATTGTATTTAAAATGTCAAGTAGTTAAATCAAAATACAGTAAATTCAAAAATGTAAATAAACATCAATTAAATTGGAATAGAAAATAAATATAAATGAAAACTATAAAAATAAGAAACACAGACACATCACATTAATTACAATAAAATTTAAAGAATAGAATGAATTAAAATTAGAGTTCAAAAATTAAATTAAATTAAATTATACAATCATCATCTGCATCATCATCTGCCTAGCCTTTTCCCAACTATATTGGGGTCGGCTTCCAGTCTAACCGGATGCAGCTGAATACCAGTATTTTACATGGAGCGACTGCCTATCTGACCTCCACAACCCAGTTAATACTAGGTAATACGATACCCTTTGGTAAGACTGGATGTCAGACTTTCAGGTCACTGACTACCCGTAACGACTGCCAAAGATCTATATATGGCACCCGGGACCAACAGCTTAACGTGCTTTCCGAGGCACGGAGGAAACTCGGTATGTAATGGGCGGTCACCCATCCACCGATCGACCTAGGCAAGCGCAGCTTAACCTAAAGATCGACCCGAGTGGCAGTTCTTATTAAGTCACGAGCTCCTAATCGATCGAAATCGATCAAGAACTGAGGTCGTATCGTCTGAATTCATTTAGACTGTTCGAAAATATGTCCAAGTTGTTAGTACGTTTGCTTAGCGTAGTGTAGCTAGACATAAACCGGTATAAAGGAGCTGGACGACCAAGATTAGTTCTATTTTTAGGCATTTTTCCGTTTTAAAATTGGATCTGTATGAGGTAGGGCGTGGCACACTTAGACTGATCTCCGAAACCAACTCAAATTCAAATCGCCAAATTATGAATGGTCTTATAAGAAAAATTAAATCTGTGCAACTTCTTTGTTGCTCCAAGGAGCTCAACTTTAAATGACAGAGCCTTTGAGGATAATCAGCTTCGCGATCACAAGTCTGTGATCTGTAGCGCAGGTATATCGTGAACTTTTTCTGGATGCACTCTATTCTGTCGATGTGGACCGATACGCTGGATTCCATATATATTTCAAAGAACTAACAGAAATAACACGATGTGTAAAAAAAATTAATAAAATTTATCAAGTCATGGCTTAGTTTTAACTGATTTTAAATGACGTGCTAGACAAAGACAGCGCTATAAAAATGTGACGTCATATTTCAAACCGTCATAGTTGTAGTACAAATGGCAGTTTCGCGCGACAAGGATAGAAATGTGCCCCCATCACTAAAAGTGTCATGAATATAAAAGTTGGTTGGAGAGAGAGAGGCAGGCCAAGGAAACGATGGATGAATTGTGTGAGGAATGATATGAAAGATAAAGAAGTAAATGATAGCGTGACGGTTAACAGTAGAGAATGGAAGAAAAATACTTTGGCGCCGACCCCAAGTAACATAATTATGGGACAAGGGCAGAAATTTGATGACAAAAAGAAAAAAAAAAAATTGAATTTTAATATTTGAATTATATTTGAAATTAATCTACACTAATATTATAAAGATTTGTTTGTTTGTTTGTAACGGCTCCGAAACTACTGGACCGATTTGAAAAATTCTTTAACTGTTGGGAAGCTACACTATCCCCGGGTGACATAGGCTACTTTTAATCCCTGTATTTCTACGGGAACGGGAACTACGCGGGTGAAACCGCGTGACGTCCGCTAGTACTCAAATAAATTTTAAACTTGGCTACAAACGATACGTTTTTATTTACTTTTAGTCTATCAACGTATACTTTTATCAGTCCAAGAGTCGAAGAAATCCTGATTACGTGAAAGTGACATTCCCATGCGTACCTAATCAAAACGAAAAACTGCTGGTTTATAAGATGAGTTGTATAGCGATAAGAAATAGTCACTGTCATACTTATTAGGTAAAACTACACACATCAAAAGTGTCTAGGGATCAACATATATTTTTGCAATAACTTTTCTCCTGATTGATATTAATTAAAATTTTCTTTAAGGATTCATCAAATAAAGTGTTTTCGTTTGTCACAGTAACGATAAACCAAGTCACCTTTGCATTAATAAAGAAATTTGCCATTTTCCTAATAAAGGGATTTTTGACATTTGAACCACTAACATTAAAGTTCGAAAAAAAGACTGAAATAACAGTTTTCTTTAAAATTTTATTGGGTAACTTAAACAATTAATAATCCGTGTTTCTACCGCGAACACTAACAACACAAGAACATCGGTTTGGCATACTCAAAATGAGTTCATCCAAATCACGCTGTGGAATGGCCGCCCATGTTCGTTGCAACAACAAAAAAAGGTCTTCTTGCGACTGGATACCCTCCATATTCGGCAGAGCTCTTCTCTGTAGCATATCCCATGCATGCTTAATCGGGTTCAAGTCTGGCGACTGAGCAGGCCAGGGCAGGACATTGATGTTAGCTGCGGCGAGAGTCTGTCTTACAACTCTTGCGGTGTGCGGTCGTGCATTATCATGCATTAACTGAAATAAGGGACCGATTTGCACTTGTAGAGGAACGATGACGTCTGATACAATCGTCTCAGCATAAATTTGAGCGTTGAGGTTGCCTCTGATCCAAATCAACTCAGTTCTTCCGCCGATCCAAATACCCGCCCATACCATGATGGTTCCACCACTATAAGGATGGACTTCCTGGCAGGATTTTAATCGCTGTTGGCGTCCAGGGGTTCTCCAGTGTCGTATACGTCTTGTATCCGGTCTCATACCAAAACGAGACTCATCAGAAAAGCACACGAAACTCCATTGTTCTTCTGCCCAATTTCTGTGTTCAAGAGCCCATTGATATCGAATCCTACGATTGTGCATTGCTATAGGTGGTACCCGTAGCGGTCTTCGGGAATGAAGGTTCACTTCATGCAAGCCGTTTCTGACTGTTTGGTCGCTAATTAAGTTCCCTGAAGAGTGATGAAGCCTCACGGCTAACATCATGGCGGTTATTGTTGGAGCTCTTCGAGTTAAGATTTGAATGTATCGGTCTTGTCTCCGTGTGGTGCAGCGATACCGTCCTCCATGGCGCTCAGCCACGGTACCAGTGCTTCGGTAACGTGTCCAAAGTCGACTGATAACACTCTGACTTGTATTCAGAGCTAAAGCCACAGTACGTTGCCGGGAACCAGCTTCTATCATTCCCACGGCTCTGAGCATTTCTTCCCTGCTTAAATGACGTCGCCGCTCCATAATAACGTTGGTTTTAATCAGTAGTAGGGAAACAGTAGCACTAATAATGTCTTCAATGCGTTGTATGTTTTTATAGGGAAAATATTGACAGCTGATTTTCATCTTTTACTCGAATTTGATTCACAGTTCCTGATTCAAATTATGAAATGCACCAAAAAGGATCCATATAAATTTATAAAATCATAAATTTATTACAAAGCCACATCTCAATCTCAAGAAATCCGCATAAAAATGCTTGATCCCTAGACACTTTAGATGTGTGTATATCCATTACTAGCAGACCTGGCAGACGTCGTCCTGCCCGGACAGAAGCGCTACCTACCGGGTCCAAGTGTAAATCTAAACCAAAAAATGCGATAAATGAAGATCTGCTCGACCGATTTTGTGCAAACTTCACATAAAACCATCTACTAAATAGTCCGTACAAAACCTAAACATTTGTTTGGATAGGTGGAACTCACTAACTCAAGAACGGGCTTCTTGAGTTATAAAATAACAACTAAGAAAATATTCTCTTCCATGAATATCCAAGGTAAGGGTTTTGTTTCTTCTCCTCAGGATGCGGTATGGACCAGTGTACGGAGGTTGCAAAGGCCGTCGAACGGTGTCATCACGGAGCAGGGCATGAGTCGATGTCGCCAACTCTTTGAACACAAAAGTTGATGGTCGAGCGTGTCGTGAGGACGTAATATTACTAAATTAATATTGGACGTAAAACTTCCATTCGGCGTCTTAGCTCCGTGACGAAATCCGTGATACTGTGTGGGTCCTGGGTTCTGCCGCTGGCACGATTAGTTCTCCAGGAAGTCGGAGAGTTTCTCCATAGACCAGCTCAGCGGACGAAGAGTTTAAGTCCTCTTTGAGCGCAGTCCTCATGCCAAGGAGTACTAATGGAAGTGATTAAGTTTTTTTTTTTTTTTTTGGTGGGTGTAAAATCATCGAATAACCCCTCCCGCTCTTGGGCAGAGCGAAAGGGAGTGTCAGACTTCTACTGACTAAAAACCTTCTTCGCCCTCTATGTCGACGTCGCGATAACCGTTGGACTACCCGCGGCCCCGTCGGCCCTTTCGGGCCCCTCCCATGTTGCTGACATCTCTTTGAGGCGCGCGTGGAACACGAACGCGCCGTCGACACGGCCTGTTTTCGTCGTGAGACGGACGGACGGCGAGTTAGCCCATCACTCACCGTCCACAGGCCCGCGTCTACGGTGGCCGGAGGTCATCGCGGGACCCCCGACGCCCGGAGCGTCTCCCGCGGCGGCTGGGCCGAGAGGTTCTCTCCCTCTCGCGTTCCGCCACCTCCTTCGCCAGCATCACTGCTTCGCAGAAGGAGGCGACGGCGTCCCATTCCTCCTCGCCCCGGACCATGGCTTGCACCAGGGCCGGGCGCGAGCGGTCGCCGCCGCCGATCGCCGCTACGAGTAATGGAAGTGCCTTACTCCATGTTTCGGAGTGGCACATTAATGAAGCTTTAAGCTGGCGGTGCATACGTTCTACCATGCCATTTGCACACGGGTGGTAGCTAGTTGTGCGAATCCGCTTTGTTGCGCACACGTTCATGAGGCGCCGAAACAAATCAGATTCATACTGACGACCCTGGTCGGTAGTCCTTGGTACCCCAAAACGGGATATCCACCCCGTCACCAGCGTGTCTGCTACTTCCTCCGCCGTAATAGATGTCATAGGCCACGCTTCGGGCCAACGCGTGAATCTGTCAACCGCGGTCAGGCAATATTTGAAATTGCAAGAGGTCGGTAGTGGTCCTATGATATCAATGTGGATATGACAGAATCGATTTGCAAGATGCAATTAAAATATTTTGAAAATATTTCTTATTGATTTTTATTTAATTATATTGAATATTGATTACGACGAGTCGATTAGATTTAATTACCCAATAGTCTGTATAAAAAAAATTTCATTCCACTTTTAACTTCACATTGTTACGAAAGAATTCAGTGCTTTTGCAAAAAGAAAAAAAAAATGGAATAAAGCAAATGGAATGAATAAAAGCATAAGGATAAGCTTATGGATGGAATGCAATAAAGTATTGAGTATTGAAAATTTTTGTGAAAATCATAAACCTACTCGAGTGGAAGAGACAGCGACACCCGAACGAGCTAGGTATTTAGTAGGTACCTACATCATTCCCAACTCCTATAACATTTTTCACCGGGATTTTATTTTCAATCTGCTGTGCCATACATTTTCAACGTGTATGTATTGAAGTTTTGTTTTGTGGGTAAAAACGGCACCCTATTAGATACTAAGATTTCGCCGTCCGTCTGTCCGTCCGTCTGTCTGTCACCAGGCTGTATCTCAAGAACCGCGATAACTAGACAGTTAAAATTTTCACAAATTATGAAATTTTGTTGCCGATATAAAATTAAGGTGGGGTATACAATAGACGCGATTTTATGTCGTTTTGTTTTTTGCAGTTTTAGCGTGCCCTTTCAAACCGGTATAGCTTATAGTGGTGACTGTTTCTTTAGGACCAAGGGACCATATTACGATAATCCAAGTAGCCTCAAGCACCTCATTTTGTTTTTTAAATCCATAGCTTTTCTACCCACACGACGTCTCTGTACCGAGACAAGATTGCACACTTTCTTTCCAAAATTCACCTCCCAACAGATTGCAACATGTCATGGTGAGACTGACCTTGTCCCAAAGACTTTCATACCTAACCGGAACATACCTCAAGTTGTTGTATAACCGAAAGTTATGCAAGAAACCGTCGTTTAAATACAGTGATTCCATCTTAAAAGGTGATTAGCTAACAGTGATTATTTCTGAATTAGGTAGGTATGTCAGCATTTTAAGTTATTGAATGATTTTCCGGGTGACTCGTAGTAGGCCTACGTAATACCTAGGTGCTACTAAGTTCCACGTAAACCTACATTACCTTACATTTTCGTTTCCTGTTTAATCGAATTTCATCAATGAATTTGAAGACGCCCAGCACATGAAACGTCTCGAGAGCATTCATGAACTATTAGGCCTCATTTACGGAGACGCGGGGCGTCGCGCGGCGTGTTGTGCGTTTTTAATTCAAGCACAATATGGCGATGTATGAAAACGGTAAAGATTTCAAACGACGATTTTACGAGAAGCGATTTTTCGCTCGTTAGTTTAAAATGCAGCGTTCGTTGCGGTGAACCCGCCTCTCAGTAAACGAATCAAATAGTACGCGACGCGCCTTCAGCACGCGCCGCGCGACGCCCCGCCCCGCGTCCCGCGTCTCCGTAAACGAGACCTTAGGCCGCAAATTCGGAGAGACGTTTCATGCAGCGTGCAGCGGGGCGTTATTGAAACTGTTGATGTAATATGTAACGCCCCGCTGCACGCTGCTATAAGAAACGCTTCTCCGAATTTGAGGCCTTACTGTCAATAATATTTCTGGCAAAGAAGACACTAGTAGTTCTTGAACGCAGTTTAAATATTGTGCTGATTGCGTTCAGTTCTCGTGGTGACAAACATCATTAGATGTAAGGAATTCGTATGTAAATAATGTTGTGTGTTTATTGTTTTGTTAACATTCGTAACAAAACTTTCTTTGTAATCCTATCGGCAGATAAGTTCTAATAAATGTGTGTAATGTGTGATTTATTACTTGTAAATTTTACAAAAAAATCTTATATCTGGCAGGAATATGTCCAAAACAAAAGAAAATAGTTGATAAACATTAAACATCCAAAATATAACATTTATAATACAGCCATATTATTATAATAGTAAAATTATTAACAAAAATAAGAACGGCGTGCTCCGACGCATGCGCGGTGCGAGCGACGCGCGCGCAACGCTAACCCAATTCCAGCGGTATCGGCTTTCACAACGAGTTGCATCACAGCCGCACAATGCAGAGATGTGCGAACTTGCCGTAGTTATACAGGGTTATTTGTAAAACACCGTTAACCTCTCAGGACTAAGTTGCTAACATCATAATCAACAACTTTTGTTCTATGACTTTAAAAATTCATCATATTTTAGTTCATCAGATTTACTTACAAAAATAAAAATATTTAAATCGTACTGTTATACGGGATCTCGCAATAGGGTTTTTAAAAAAACACTAAGTTAAACTGCACAAAATAAACTTTTAATTAGGGCTTTGGCCTTGATATAGGAACTGGCAGACACAAGAGGTGGTAATGGTTCGGCGATTGAGACGAGACTGGCGCTCCTCTGGCGCACCGGGCAGTGGTGCCCTTTAAATGCTGACACCACAATTCAGATAAAACACGCAATCACTTTAAAGTGATTATTAAGCGTTTTCCCTAACATTGGGAATCTATAACAGTACGCTCTAAATGTTACCAAGTCTGCGAAGCAAAAGAAAAGGATAGTACAATAGCAAGGGGAGCGGGGTAAGGGCGGCGGGGTAATCGTAGCGTAGCGAGTTACGACAGTGCGCGACAGGCGTAGGTAGGTACAGCAAAATACAGAGTTGAAATGTGTTAGATAGGACAACGAAATCTTGAACTTTTGTTTTTGGTAAATGTATTATGTTTTGTAAAAAGTCATAGAACAAAAGTTGTTGTTTATGATGGTAGTAATACAGTCTTGCAAGGTTAACGGTGTTTTAGAAATAACCCTGTATAAAAATAATTACTCTATTCATGTATTAGATTTTAGCTTCAGATACCTATTTACTGACTTGACTGGTATGGTGGTCGCAAGCGACTGTTGAGCTTGAGGTCCTAGTTTCAATTGCAAGGTCAGGCAAAGTGTTATTGTGATTGTCCACTAAGAATAATTTCTCACTGAACTGGCGAAATGTGGATGTTACACCTCTGCCTTACCATTTTGGGGATTACAGGCGTAACGTTATGTTAATGTTATCTTAAAATGTTGTTGTCTTTGCCATAAACTGGTTACGATTTCTCTTTTTGCAAATATTTCTAGAAGTCGAATAACTCGTGTAACTAGCCCCAAAACAAGTTTTTGGGGCTAGTTGAAATATTCGCCAACACGAAACACAACATCCATCAAATTGAATCACAAAATAACTTACGTAAAATAATCTCACCAAATCATTTGCGGAAAAATCGAATATAGTCGCAAAAAATATGTCGTAGCCCGTAGGCACCCCGTAGGCTTCGTAGGCCTTTATACTCATACGCTACAATATTGCTACGAATACGGAAATGTAAGATTGTAAATATTAAAAAGTTATTATCGTTTCTGTTAGATAGGTGTACTCTTTGGCTGAGAATATTCATAGATAATAAAACTAGTTTAAAATATACGTTTAAATTAAACGTTTGTCTATAGGTATTTACGATCGTTGTTTGCTCCATAATTGTTGTTTAGTTTCTCCATCATAGTTATTACAAAAAACCCAATCAATTGACTTAGTAATTAACTTATTACTGTACCTATTTAAAAGATCCACAATCACTTTTATTTATCTAAGTCTATACTCAATTACCTACATCTATCTCCGTATAATTTGCGTTAAGCGGCAGTTACTGGAAAAGTGATTACATTAAATACCGTTTCATAAACCCGCACTCATTTCTCGTTCAAAATAATAACGTCAGTAATTATTCGCTGAGATATTCCGAAGGTATGCTTTTATGGTACAATTTACATACAACCTGTTTTCTAGGTCAGGTAAGCCACGAAAACGTTTCATTACGTTCCTATTCACGTACAATTTGTATTGTTTACCCACAGGCCGCAGTACGATAACCTAAATATCCTTAAGTTACGACTTACGATTATGCTAGTAGGTACTGTAATAGGTCTAGATTGTTTGTTAGGTCACCTAGTGCACGGAACAAGGATAACTCAAACTTGTATGTTGACTTAATAAATCAATGTACTTACAGCCTTTTTAGTTTTTGGGAAGGAAAAAAATACCTTGGGCTTTAAATTAAAATTTTGGTTAATCACGGCCACATACAGATGGTTACTAAATTAATTATGTTAGTAGAATAGATATAAAAATGAAAGGTCGGCCATTTTTCTTCCCACGCAAAATGTTTGACTTTGAGAAATGGGTTACTGTGATTGTGGTGGGCGAGTAATCTTTTAGAGGTGTCTCTGGTGACTCTGTTTACTTTGACAGTGATAAAAACATTTGATAACACAGATATACAACATAACGAGGGCAGTAAATGGAAGCTCCTATAACGCCTACATGTTTAATTATTTACAGTCGTTCAACCACTCAGCTATAATTCAGGCCGGTAAGCGCAATAACCCTCATATAAAATAAAGGAGGTTAAAGTTAAGCCATCAATTCAAGATTTTATCACGCAAACTTGAAGGAATTTTTGAGAGTAATTGCCACGAAAATTACGAAACAGGTGATTGGGAAAAGACGGCAAACATTGATTCATTAGAAAACTTATTAAATAACAATAATTTACAAAAAATACATTGTTGTAGGTATATAACCAATTGCTGGGTGAATCACTGCTCTGCTAGCTAGATTACTGAGCTGAGCAGATCTGTATTTAAGAGAGACAGTTTCGGCTCTCTGTTCGAGTATTATTAATGCCACTAACCTACTGATGCATATAATATAAAAATAGTATGTACATATAGAAGAATGCAGTAAACTAACTTATATTATTGCGTACGACAAAGAAGTTCATAAGATTAATCTTCAAAAACAATCGTGAAAATAAAACAAAGATCGCAGAAAGGAGGTCAAACATTTATCGCGGTCTCTATGGCAACTAAACAGAAGTTTGTACACTGATACACTCACATTCTCGTAAATATTTATTTATACAGTTCACCAGCTGTGGCTTATTTAACTATAACACTTACATAATTGTGCGGCAGGTCTTTTAAACAGGAAGTAGCATAATATAAAGCAATCGTGTTGTATTTCAATTGACCGCGCGGCCTTGTGGATTCAAGCCGCACTTGACAAGATAATCAGATAGGCAGGAAATGTTCCTTGTTAAAATAATATATCACAGCATCTCGAGGTTGTTCTTTTATGACCTTATTTTTGTGTCAATAGACTGATACTAGACTACCTCGCCGGTCTCGTGATATATCATGGGGTCCTTTTTTTTTTTTGCGGGTGGGAAATCATCAAATAACCCCTCCCACTCTTGGGCAGAGCGAAAGGGAGTGTCAGACTTCTACTGACTAAAAACCACCCATGTTCCTTCTTAGCCCAATATGTCAAGGCCGCGGTAACTAGTGTACAACCCGCAGCCCCGACAATATCATGGGGTCCTGGGTTCGATTTCCAGGTCGGGTAAATAGTTACAAGGTTTTTTCATCAGGAATTTCTCAGTACAGTAGCAGTCACGGAGTTTGGGTTTGTGTCCGGTTGATGGAAATAGGCTCACCGGCTCACCACATAATTGGCACAATGTGGGTGATCTATTTCTCCGCCTAAGCCTTCGAGATTGTTTCTGCATCGCTTAGATCTTGAAGCAATAGCTGAAGTTCTGTGGCTGACGACGTAAAGAGAATAATGTCGTCGGCGAAACGTAGATTTGACAGTCTCGTCTCGCCGAGAACAATGCCTTTTTCCCTCTAATCGGCTGCCAGTTTCCTGAAGATTTCTTCAAGGGTATGGTGAACCATTTTGGGGACAGCGGGTCGCCCTGTTTAACGCCTTACTCTATTCAAAATTTTGGACCTGTGGTTTGTTATTTGATTGCGGCTGTACTATTTTTGTATTTGTGTTGCGTAGTAAATGTATGTAGGTGGGATGAATGTTTTGATTTCTTAAAGCGTTAAAAATGGCTGTATGTGAAATGTTGTCGAAGGTTTTGGAGGAGTCAACAAAGGCTAAATGAAGTGGGAGTTTGTATTCTTGGTGTTTTTCTATTTATTGGTTAACTGTATGATAGTAGAAAGGTCAGGACGGAAGCCTGCTTTTTCAGGAGATTGGTGTTTATCTAATTCATCGGATATACGATTTTCTATTATTTTTATGAAAGTTTTATAAATGTGCGATATGAGACTAATGGGCCTGTAACTATATGTCTCTCTGAGTGACAAAAATCTGTAGGAAAAGTACCGGACTGTATTCAAATGTTGTGAAAGAGCTTGGTGATGTATAGAAGTAGGATAGGTACGCCTATTTTTAAAGACTGTGCGCTGATGCCATCTTCGCCACATAACCTATTGTTTTTTATTCTGGTGAGTGCGACATGGACTTCGTATCTTATCTTCGTATAATTGTAATAAATTCATTAAATTCAATTCCTAATTAATTCCATCATTTTCGCAATTTTCATTCTTTCTTTCTTTATTAATGTTTAGTGTTTTAACGTAATAAAGAGTAATAAGTAATGATATTCAATAATGTTATTGTATAAATATAACTATATATACAATATAATTTTATTATGTAATTTGACATGTAGGTATTTAACAATTTGCCCTTACAGGGTGCCTGTTAATGTTAATACTGTGTCATGAAATTTTAATTCATGTCTACGAACCAGTATTGTATATGTTAGCAAATAAATAAATAAATTGATTTCAATCGTGTTGTTAATATACACGAGTCATTCTTTTTCGACCGGTTTGTTCTCAGGAACGCCTCGTGCCAAACTAATTCGGGTCACTGAAACTGCCATATATCTATTACTTTTATTTAAGGTAAATAACACATTTATGCTCGTGTTTGTTTATTTACTTCCATGTCGTTGCTAAGGAAAATCATTGTGAGGGTCTTACGCGAAAGAGTGTTAGGTACTTATTGATATAAATGTGTATTTTCACATGTTTTTTTATACAATAAACGAGGATATTTTCCTATTGTCTTCAGATATTTATGGTCTGTTTATTGCGCTATACAATAACACCATTCTTATAATCCATATTCCAGTGTTCTTCACAACTGAGCTAGTGCCAAATGTGAATATAAACTGTTTTGTGGGACATGTTCTCACTCTACATTTCTTACGAATTTACGCTTCCATTATCATATCACTTTACGATATCATCTCGTTGTGATGCCATATTAAACATAAATAATGGAAATGGTACCTCGAACGTGAGTATAAAAACGCCAATTCTTAAGAAACCTTTTCAATATAATGTGTTTCATGTGCTAATGTAAGTAGTACGAGGAAATGTGAAGAAAAACGCATTGAGTGAAGTGACGCGGTCGGTGATAAATACATTCCGAACGTGTGTGAAGCGTGTAACGGTGATAGGTGGCGCTACCTGTACCTGTAACTTGACGTCAAATACTGTCACTTCGTTTGTTACTTTGTTGTTACTACACTCGTCTCTCTCGTGAGGTCTATAATGCGCCAAACTTCAGAGCATTAAAGACATGACAGTGTAGCGTATCGATGACTATTTGAGTCTGCCCATTTGGCGACCAGTTTGGCATTTTCCTTCGCGTTTATTGACTAAGGAAATATTTGCAAATGTGTATCATCATTGGCATCGTTTAAATTCCTACGTGTTTTATTTTCTAAAAAGATAGCCGTTTACAGTAAGTTTTTATCGTTACTGGCATACGTTAGTACTAGGTCAATTCTTATCAGTAGAAAAAATAAGTTATTTCGTTCTTCAGAAATAATACTCTTCTAATACTTAAGACTCTAAAGTATTAAAAAGTTAAAAACTAAAACCCTGAAAAAGTATGAAAAAAGATTTTCAAGATGCTGAATAAGAAAAGCCGCAGTCACACATTATTGAAGTGTTTATGTTGGTACCTATAAATGTGTGACTGCGGCTTTTCTATTCGTTTTGTCTGCTAGAGGGCACTATTTGAGATTGGCATCTCAGTGAGTTTGGCGTTCTTCTGAACGCGAAGGACACATTTCAGGAACCAAACCTGCAGATAAATTCTTGAAGAAACATCAAAAATATTTATTTATAATCTTTCCTTGCGAAATATGTTATTTTAGAATAACGTAAACAGAGCTATGCCTACTAATTAAATAGGCCAGTCTACAAGGTCGTGATCTATATTTTCCCGAGAGCAGTTCTCAGAAAATAACTTCATAAACAGTACTAAAACGTTGGGTTTTGATTCGGATTATTTACTATTTGTTTGTTGTGTAAGCAAGCCCTTATCTCAGATGTGACTAATGGGTTGGTGACCTGTCAATAGATATTGCGGTCTTTAAACTCCTATGCGTAGGTAAGTATGTCTATTTGGTATCGTATTAAACAAGACCATGTACGAAAACACGAGATGTTGAACTGCTTCTATTCTCTAGTACATTTTTGGTAAACATTGTTTTGCAGTTGTGGCGGAATTCACAACCGAGCCGCAGGCGAGGGTATTATGGAGCCGAGAACTGCAGTAACAAATGCATAAACGATTTTTTCTCAATACACTCTCGAAAAAAGTATTTTTGTCATAAATTATTAGGTGAAATAGGTGATCACAAAACTAGTAGACAGGCCGTAGCACAGGTATGAAATCGATAAACAGCCTATGTGATAAATAGAAGATTCATATAAGAAAATAAATAAATACTAATTTGGAATACGTGGTAACTGTATTCGCATCGGTGTCCCTTCCACCCCGTTCAAGGTAGTACACCTTCGCCATACCCGTCGGGGATTACAGGCGTGATGTTATGTCAATACCTGTGCCCGAGAAAAACACTAACACAATTCTTTACAAAATTTTCCATGTGAGTAACGCGAGGCGTCAGTTGTTACTACACTAGTAGTAGGTAGCTCGAGTATTTTGAATACAAGCGCGTCACGTGGCTCCGCACGTTGAAATGGCGTTGTTGTCGACTCGTGATTGACGATGACGAACGTTAGGATAGATAATTATGTCATACTTTACTTATCTACATGTTTTCTTGTTGTGTGTTTAAGAATTGAACTAAAAACTCAGCGTAACCCTCGATAGGCTGAGCTTTTAGTTGAATCTGCTCTCATAATGGGCTTGGAAATCATTAATAATTTCCTTTTTGGTATTACTTTGCCGTTTCCTGGGTTCTATTCCCACCTCGGGTAAACTGTTACTGGGTATTTTCATCAGGAATTTTTCAGAAGACAGTCGCGGAGACTGGATTTGTGTCCAGTTGACGGCAAAAGGTTCGCTCCTAATAGACTGTAAGTCCCATACTCCCATAATAGGAGAGGTGGGGAGAGGTGTGCCTACACCTCTGCCTACGCCTTCGGGGATAACATCCTTGTTTGTCTACAGACTAAGCTGTTTAAAAAACAAAGAGGTAGGTACATCTAATCATTAAATGATCAAATGAAAAGAAGCTAAAAGTGCAAGGTTATGATCATTTAGAATTGTAAACATTCAACAGTGCTACACGTACAAAAAGTAATATTTTCGAAGCTTGGTGACTTTGATTGTTTCATTGAATTTTTGCCAACGACTTCCGAAAGTAAAGTTATTTTGAACTTTTAGTGTTTGTTTCGAAAGACCGTGTTATTTTTGCTAAAACGTTTTTCCCTCTTGAGCCTGTAGACAGTATGATCTCACAAAAGTTTTTTTGTCATGAATGAATTTTTCACTGTAACTACAAATAATGACCACATGCCATCAACATAGGCCAAGAAGAAAAGAAAATACACATAACTCATCATTATTCAAGCGAAGTTAATAAAATATTTATGAGAGCACCACGCGGGTTTTCCTGTTTAGGGGGTTCACAGGTATGGCCTAGAACAATAAAATGATCGTAGTGGTGGGGAGAACAAGTGCCCTTCGTTTGCGTTAAGCGTACTTTTACACCCTTTATGTATGGGACCAAGACAACCAATCACCACACAACTTTTCAGTCACGCCACTCTCGGACTTCATTAAATTCTTTAGGTAACACCACGCATCCCCCGTTACCCTTTTGCTACTCAACATTAAAATGCATATTAATACAGAAGGTATAATTCTTAACAGTTAGTAATAATCTGCGACTCCCGCATTCCCCGTGCGGGAGTCGAAGATTGTTCTCGTGGCCTGCGGCCATTTCATCCATTCCGTGTTTTTCGCCATTACTTTGCACGAATGAACCGAGATGTCAAAAGTCGGAGTAGAGAGAAAGAAAGTCCCTATCTAGACCACCTAGTCCGATTGGAATAATCGATGGAAATACATGAAAAGATGATGTCACCCTAAATATGTACCTCCTTCTTTTTTAGAAGTGTGTTATAAGTATTTTGATAAAAACAGTGGATAAATTCATTCGTGAATAAGTTTACTGTCAGTCTGTTTCATACTACTCCTGGAAAAAGGCCTCCACCCGTTACCTTCCAATCTTACGATTTACGAGAGCCTTTGTGGCCCATTTAGAAATAATCCAATCCAACACCATGGCCTATGACTTAAGTGCACCAAACGTGGTGAAGTTAATCCTTTTCGCGTAACTACGTCCATTTATAGTACGTTTTGTCCAGCTCTGTTGATGATAGCCAGGCTCATCCGTTCATCTTGATTTCCTAAATTTAACATCAAAGGAAACTCATGATCTCTGATAAGTACCATACACATCCCAATCGCCCCAATCGCAAACAAGCAGGACAAATGCCATAAATTGTTTTGATCAAATACTTTACGACAACACAAGTAACTTGTAAAGACCAGAAAACTAAATGGAAGTGGAACAAAAACAAAACCTTCCCACGTGTTCACAGAACAATGACATCGGAAAGTTGTGCGAACGAACGCGCGATAGCGAAGAAAGTCGACAGAACACATCAACCAACAATTTATTAAGTGTTAAAAAGAGTTGACGCTATACAACAGTACTAGTCACTCTGTCACCCTCTCACTCGTCTCGGGGATAAGTAACGAGTTTCCTGGCAATACCGCGGAACGCGATTCAACCGTGAACTGTGCAAAAACGCAGCGCGCAGAGAAATTTGCTTCATGTTCAAGTTTTTGTTGCGTGTTTGATTGCTACATAACGGATTTGTTTTTATACTGTACGATATACTGTTCGAGGTATTTTGCTTCAGTATCAAAAACAGACAAGTACATAACTATAGTACTTATTACAAAATGAATTACTGTTTCAATAGTTTTAAGTCTGTCAATTGATCCGGAAACCAACGATTAAACAATACGAATTCTTACAAACAAGTTAAGAAAACAAAGTTTTGTATGTAGAACAATAATTTACAATATAACAAAACAACAATACTTATGCAGCTCAACATACAGCAAAAACGGCCGTAAGAGTACGGTATTATTAACTCACCCTTACAAAATACATAATAGCAATAACTTTACTTTGTTGTGGAGAAAAACTTTCTGCCGGAAAAGAAAATTGTTACAATACGTTGTTTCTCGATACATTCGTTGTTAGTTTACCAGCGTTTGCATTGCGGGATTGCCTGAGTACTTGTATCAATATTGATGATAGTTATTTTTCGATACAATCACACGAAATATGTGCCAATGTCCTTTTACGCCACATGTCCTGCTGCACTGGTCGCAGGCCGTCTCTGTCGGCTGCACGCACGTGCACGCCCCTGCCCTGCAATCTCCCGTCATGCCATAGCGGTGATAGCGGGATTAGCGGGTGCTCTTCGGCTTGTTTCGGTACCTTTCGGCATGCCTCGCGACTCGCTCGCGTCCCCAGCTTGGACGTGATTGCGAGAGCGAATGAGACCTCGCCCCACCTCTACCCGCCCGGGGACAGTACCTACTT
Organism: Diarsia rubi; assembly: GCA_932274075.1. Lineage (NCBI taxonomy): Eukaryota > Metazoa > Arthropoda > Insecta > Lepidoptera > Noctuidae > Diarsia > Diarsia rubi. The sequence continues at coordinate 16,845,004 of OW026417.1, read as the reverse complement.
GACTCAGTCTACCTCGAGCCTCGCCCGTGTGTGGACGTCTTGTCGCTCGCAAGAGCGATTTTGGCCGTCTCTTAATTCGTGTGTTCTCTTTGAATAACCTTAAAAACTCTTGGAAGTTGATATAAAAACTCGATGATACGCTTCGCAGGAGCGCTATCAAAGTGACTAAAGTTTGTTTTGTGGTGAATCGGTGAAAGTGAATTGGAGCTGGTCGCGCTACGTCCGTCGTCGTGCCTGAGTTGGCGTCGTCCCTCCGACTCTCGCGAGGTAATGCCGAGACTCCTCTGAGGAGAGCGCATACGTGGACAGAAACCGGATTGCGGTGTCGTGCTTTTAATGAAATCTATTTCTTAAAAAAAGTTAGTGCAAAGTAATTGGATTCGCTTCTCGCCACGATTGGCACGGAGCTGAACGTAGTTCGAAAGACGTGTACCGTTAGCCGACGTCTCGGTCGATGCCTGCCCGCGGAGGCTTTGGTTGCTAATGCTCCTGGTTTATGCGAACTTTATCAAAAGTTACGGCAGAAGTGGAGCTGTGATAAGCTACGATCATTGATGTTCGTAAATCGGCAATCGCTGCCGTTGCCTTACTTATAATAAGGAAATGTTTACCGTGTTAGCATGTTCCAATGCCATTATCTTGATAAAGACGGTTACGTATGCGGAAACACCGATGAGCAACTTTATTGTTCCTTAATCAGCGAGTGTTGAACATCTGGCCTTTGTTAGATAGAAAATTATGAAATATGGAATGTGAAGTAGTGAAGATATGGCTGCAGGAAACGATAAAAATGACGATAGCATTTTCTAATTAGGAAGTTAATTTGATGAAACTGGTCGGGTTATAATGGTAGCCAGCTCCACAAATGGGCGTGGCAACTGGCCAAGTGCTTCAAGGCTCTCGGGGACGGATTTTTAAATCGTGCACTACGAGTGTGCCCACTTGAGAAGTTTCGACACCGCAGACGAGTGTTGGGTCACCAGACACTCGAGCTCTCACGATTCTGTTCAATCTGTTAACCATTTGCCTGACGACAAATTCGAAAAATATACGTCTTCTCAAATGTGTTTCAGCAATAAATAAACACAGATTATATTTTTTGTTGGCGCAACCAACGCTACATCTCAACAAAAACTCTGAAGCCGACGCAACAATTGCTCAAAGTTCTGCATTCACTCAAGTAAAACTTTCTAATAATTTGAATGGATGCGATGACTAACGTAAAATTAATTTAGGTGTATTAACTTCTGAGGCCCAAAACACACTTAATATTGAGCATGACAGCGCTACTTTTTGCTAAACTAAATACGTTTTATGTTTATCCAACGAGGACAATTTTTGCCAATATTTTATGACAATGACAAACGTACTATGTGTTCTCGCAAACTTGATATGATTTTCGATGTTAAATAACAGGAAAAATAAGCTGTTAATACTCATGACAACTTCGATTAATCGTTGAAAACTCTAATAATGATTGATTCAAATTAAGATTGGTTCGGTAATTAAAAATGTAACACAAGGTTCGGAAGTTATGACCAATATCAAAGTTAGACAGAGAGGCGACGAAAGAACGACATGAAAATATGATGTTGGTCGTGCTTTCTCAACATTACATCTATTTTTAGAAGGATGCCATGCGCGATGAGCTGGGGCGGTCGGTCTGCGCCAACTAACTAGGTCGCGATATTTGCGCGCGTACCTGAACATGCGCAAGCGGCGCGTAGTCAATGACACTGCACGAAGGACGTGAAAAATATACCACTAAATAGGCCACCTCGATATCAAAGCAGTAAAAACAAACCCCACATCGGTCATGATAAATTAGCTTCATTCGGACAAGATTTATTAGTAGTAAATGTTGAAATATTAGAAGACGTCTTCCAAATGCGTAGGAAATTAGGAATGTTGGACTAATCTTCGTTATCGGAGATGAATTTCGAAGAATGCTCTCGGATAAACAGTTTAAACACCCAAAATAACGTGAGCAACCGGAAGTTTTTGTGAATCACGCTTGCAGTTCGATGTCTGCATTTTAATTACTGTTCTTGATGTTATGAAATGTACTGGATGCTTGTTTAAAACAAAGAGTTTACGTGTTGATTAAGAAGAAGTGAGTGAATCCAAAGATCGTAGTTGGAGTCTAAAGATCAAATTCATGAGAATGTCGATAGATAACAATATAGTTGGGTGATTGGGTGGCCCTTTGTCGTAGTTGGCAGAATGTCACTAATACTGGTTTCCGTGACGAAGGGCAGAGGCAGTGAACGACCGAAATATGGCGTGAAAGATAATTTCTCGCGGTTGGACCGATGTCGTCAGCTGATAGCCGGAGGTTAATGGCCTCGACTTTGTCTCGGTGCTCACGCTCGTATCGTCCTATTCGACGCAGTCAGGTCGATGGGTTATCGGATTATTTTTGTTGATACAGTAGATCTGAATTGATTGAAGGATTCCGAGAATTCATTTATGAACGCGAATTGAATGAAGTAATGAAATGAGTACAAACGATATTGCTAAAATGAGAATGCAGATTTCATGCTTCAAATGTTGGCCGCAGTGGAGGTTAAAACAAGGAAAAATAAGTTCCGTGATACAACAATATAGTATCGTAGCTTGAGTTATTTGCCATTGACCTTGAATTTTAAGTTTCGGCATTGGCTGAAATTGCAGACAGACATCATAAAGTCTTAACCTCGATACAAGTTGCTACAGTCAAATATCCAAATATTGTAAAATTGGCGCTAGTACGGTAATCAATAGTCACAGTGTAAAAGGAAACAGACATTGTGATATCGGGGTCCATGCTGTCACATCCTCACGAACTGGCAAGGTTAGGCGTTTGGCAGTAATTGAGCAAGATTGCCTTACTCGCCTCCATGATTCATAATAATTCTTCGCAAGAACCGACGGAAGGTTTGTCTGATTTATGTCCATTAATTCGCAGTCTATAGGATTCTGTGGCTTGTCTCGTAAAATGCGTGAAAACTTACTATAACACCTGAAACAATCGTCGTACCCTTTCCGAATATAATTAAGAATCAAACGAACTTACCTAGTGCTGTTTGATTCCAATTATGCGAGGGTCTCGTCCGAAGACCATTTATTACTTGCAGCATTACGAAGTTGTGGTGCTGTCTCTGTCACACTTCAGATCCAAGTTATAAAAATACTAAACCCATCTCTCTCACTCTGATGCACCCGCGCATGCGGCGGGCGGCGGCTGACCGGGAACGAGCCTGCAACTTGTCATTACTTTCAGAGAAACCCTGTAACACCCTGTCTCAGTAATTTGTATTTTACTTTTTCACGACAACGGGTTAGCTATTGGGATGGGCGGGATCCTAATGGTCTTCGGACGAGACCCTCGCATAATTGGAATCAAACAGCACTAGGTAAGTTCGTTTGATTCTTAATTATACTTTAGGTCTCGTCCGAAGACCATTTATTACTTGCAGATGTTTAGAGAAAGTAACGTCATATTCCTGACAGAAAAGGAAAATACATAGACATTGTACGTAATTGATATAATTATAATACTTATATCATTTCACAAAATTAATTAAATGGGTACCTGTTACCTTAATACATAAATATGTAACAAATAATTATTTTAAATAATAACAATATTTAACAAGAGTATCCATGCCTCGTCATGATACATTTATCTCTATCTTAACAGAATTGTTAATACAATAAGTGTACCTGATTAAGGACTGTACCTAACTAATCAATATTAAATATGACTTCAGCAAAATCATTGTTAACTGAATTATGAATTTCCCTGTTATAATATTTTGAGAATACATTTGAGGTATTAGACCAACCTGCGGCCTTTCGAACCACTTCCAGGTTAACGCCCAACCGATGAGCGGCTGATGTCGAAGCATGGCGGGTGCTGTGCGCTCCAAACACCGATATGTCGATACCACTATCTGCTAAAACTTTCTTCACCCAGTGGCTAAGAGTTTGTGAGCCAACCTTTTTATGAGGTTTTCTCAGGCTTATGAACAGGTTATCGTCAGCATTGTCACGGCGCAGTGTTAAAGTTTTTTGAATATACGCTTGCAATACTGTCGCAGGACATATCGATGGATTTTCGCGAATGAAAGGTAGCCTGATTAGTGGCTGAAGGGCCCCAGGTCTCGCTGTTTTAATAAGATCAGGTATTTTAATTAGAATCGTATCATTTGTCATACAAATATTTGTATGCTTTATCAAACTTAACGTCTGCATTCTCTGTGCAGAGGCTAATGCGAGTAAAGATATTGTTTTATATGATAAATTTTCTAGCGTAATATCAGTGTAAGGATAAAAATTTGAAACATAACTTAACACAACATTAGGGTCCCAAGTGACAGCGTATTTGGGTTGTGGTGGTTTTAACCTATACACACCTCTTAAAAATCTATGAATGCTAACATCTAATGTTACTTTTGACCCTAAAATAGTAGATAAAGCAGAACGATATGTATTTAAAGTACTATAACCAGCTCTTTCTTCGAATTTTATGGTTAAAAAAGAAATCACTTGAGAACTTGAAGCATTGAAAACATCAAAGCTGTTATTTTCACAATAAGCCCACCATGATTTAAGGGATGAACTATACTGATTGAGAGTTTTTTCCGCAAAAGACGCCATGAAAATACTTAACGATGCCTCTGGAATACCTCGAGTTAACATCGCTTGCCTGATAATCTCGCCGCCACCAGGACAAGGTCTGCATGAAGCGGGTGACAAGTTCTGAAAGGTGAGTGTAACAAATATTTATCAGGTCCAAAGTATATTTTATTAGAGACTATAAGCTTAGTCCATAGCGGGTACCAAGGCTGTGATCGCCAGAGAGGTACTACTAAAATACCCTCCGCTTTTTCTGCAATGATTTTTTGTAAAATTTTGGTAATCATACTAAAAGGGGGAAAAGCATAAAAATATAGATGTCCCCAGTTAAATGTAAATGCGTCTACTATTTCAGAACAAGGATCAAGTTTCCATGATGCATATCTTGAACATTTATTGTTTTGGGAGCTTGCAAAAAGATCAAAGTCTGGTTTGCCAAGGCTATTGGTTATTTCTGTAAAAGCATATTCTGCAAGTTCCCATTCTGTATCTATTATTATTTTTCGAGATTCTCGATCAGCAATGACATTGTCAGAAGATTTAATATTATGATGCAAATATGTTAATATTTCTTAACTCACACCATTGCCAAATAGTACGGGCTAAATCGTTTAAATGTGTGTGTTGTATTCCGCCCATGCGATTTATGTAACAGATCGCGGTGGTGTTATCTACCCTTAATAGCACGTTGCTATCACGAAGTTCAGAAGCAAAAAATTTTTAGTCCGTAAAATGCGGCTTTTAATTCTAAAGTATTGATATGCAAGGTAAGTTCTGATTGCGTCCAGTTACCGTGTGAGCTTTGTTTGTCACAGGCTACGCCCCAACCTGTAGTTGATGCATCGCTGTATATTTCAATACAGTAATTACTAGAAAAAATGGGACTCTTTGAACGTAGAATATTATATTTCCACCATTCTAAATCTTGTTTCAACGAGCTCTCTACAATCATTTTCTTATTATAGTTATCAGAGTTTACCAAGGCTAAAAATTTTTGTCTTTCGAATAGCTTTGTGTACATCCACCCATATCTAACGGCAGGACATGCCGATGTCAATAGACCGATAAATTCGGCAAAGTATCTTATGGTACATCTTTTAAGCATTAAAAACTCTGTACATTTTTGAAGAATGCGCTGTTTTTTCTCTTCAGGAAGGTAGATAGTCATATCGTTAGTATTAAAAATAAAGCCTAAAATTTACATTCTTTTGCGGTGTTAATTGGCTTTTACTGAAATTTATAACAAAACCTAGAGATTGTAAGACATCCATTGTCTTACTGACGTTGCTAACGCATTCGTTGTATGTTTGACCTATTAAAAGAAAGTCGTCTAGGTAATTGACTGAAATAAGACCTTGTGAACGTAAATACTGTAAAACAGGTTTCATCAGTTTAGTAAACACAAAAGGCGCCGTACATAGGCCAAAGCATAAAACATTAAATTCATAAATTTGCGACTTCCACTCGAAACGTAGCTTTTTTCTATGCTGTTTATCAATAGAGATCAAAAAATAGGCGTCCTTTAAATCCAACGTAGACATAAAATTATTTTGATTTAGTAATTTTAACGCTGTTCTAAAATCTTCCATTTTAAAATGTTCTAGTTGAATAAATTTATTTAAATGTTTCAGGTTCAAAATAAATCGGTGCTGGCCATTAGGCTTGGGTACCGTGAAGATGGGAGATAAAAATTGACCCTCACAGGGTTCACAAATTGATATAAAATCCGACTGCAGTAAACTTTCTATACATTGATCGATTATTTTTATTTCAGGTATTGATTTAGCTGAATTTCGAAAAGAAGATATTTGTAAAGGCTCGCTTTTGAAAGGTATACTGTACCCTTGAACCCAGGACAATACTACAGGATCATCAGTTATGGTGCACCATTGGTCATAAAAGTATTGCAGCCTGCCTGCGATAGGTACCTGCAGTGATGAAGTCAGCGTCTCGATGGCCTCTGGCGCGTCGCGTGGCTCCGGCGATACGTGTCTCGACGATGATCCCGCGGTGCTGCTGTCGGTTTCCGGGCACTGGGGTACTGACGCGGCTCGCCGACTGCTGGTCGCGACATCCCCCTCGAGTTTAAAGCACCTCTATGAGGTTTCCTTGTAGATGGCGGAGGCTTGTATGTGGCGCGCTGTACCGCGCTATATTTCATCTCCGCTCCCGACTGGGATATAGCTTTCGATGATTTGAGATGCTCCGCAAGGTTAGCGCCAAATAAAGTTTCATCGAAGTTTGTATTCTGCACAACATCTTGAGTCTTTTTGTTGAGACTGTTTATTATGGCATATCGCCTTGACTGTGACTCACGATAGTGGCTGTCACAGAGTAGTCGTCCAGCGTCGCTCAAGGGCTTTATGATTTTTTGTGCGTGCGGTAGCGCGTCCTTGGATGACAAGGCCCAGTTCAGTGCTGTTCCAATAGCGGCTAAACAGCTAGATAGCTGATTTTGCTTGCTTTGATTGAAGATATCTTTTTTAACATTTAACGGTGATAATGCCGCCTCGATTTCTAAATTGAGTTTTGGCGCCTTTATATTGGCACAATTCTCGGCTGGTAAATAGTTTTTCAAGAGGTCTGACCTTATTTCTTTGGGCATGGCAAACCGTTCGTTAAAGTATGTGACCAACGGGCAGCAATATCTGTGTGTAAATCCTCACCATGTTCTTTCTGAACTGAAGGATCTTCGCCTAATATCATTAGGATTTCCGGGTCCAGAACTTCTTCAGGTTTATCCTGAACAGCTGGTATAGGCGTTGGTTCCAATACTGGTCCCTCAGTTTCGATGACCTCACCCTCTTCCTGAAGTACATTTTCTTCTGTATGGACATAAAAATGTAGTAGAAAAAAAAAATATATAGGTACCTATTAATACTTCAAAATTTCTCAACATTATTTACACGGAGATAGGTTCAGACCATCAGATTATGTTGAAGTTTTTTAAACCATTGTTTAGGTCTAATTATTGCTTAGTACCCACGGGTATACTCAACACACTTCACGTGGAAACATAGTATCGTATGTGCCTAGCTGCCTAGGTAGATACGTTCTCTCGACACGATATATAAAACATGCGAGAATATTATTCTGTATTAGTTTATATTCCGGTTATGGCAGGTACTCAACGCGATATACGCGGAGTTTACATGAAGAAGCATGTTATGTTTGTGTAGGTAGGTAGGCACGCTCGTCACGATATACGTGCGATGGTATTGATCGATAGAAATATTGATCATTTATACCTAAAATAAACCCTCAACGCGATATACGCGGAGGACTTCAAGGAAGGTACGATTATTTGTATCCTAAATCACTTTATCAACACGATTTACGTGAAGAAAATAATACGTACTCTCAACAAGATATACAAGTGAGACCTTGGTAGCATCCGTTTTTCAACATTGACAAAATATCAAACTCCGTCGAACATTTTTACCATGTGGGTAGGTATGAGAATTTTTTGCTTGAAATTACATGCATCTCTCAATCTTCATTTAAACAATACTGGGCTTACATACCTTGTACTTCCCGAGATTCTTCGTTACATTCATCATCATAGTTAATCTCGCGATACGAGGGACCTTCGCGGCCCTCAAAATCTGATGATGACGAGCTACTCGAGCACGGTCTTTTGCACTTTTGAAGCTTACGTTCGAGTCTTTTCATTTTCTTTTTGATACTTCTGTATTCGTCATCATCTAGATGTGAACGCTTACGCTTTCCCATTGCAATTTCACTAAAAACACCTTTTTTGGCGAAAATTAAAAACTTTTTGTGTGACCTAGATAACACAAAAACACGTAATGACAAGTTGCAGGCTCGTTCCCGGTCAGCCGCCGCCCGCCGCATGCGCGGGTGCATCAGAGTGAGAGAGATGGGTTTAGTATTTTTATAACTTGGATCTGAAGTGTGACAGAGACAGCACCACAACTTCGTAATGCTGCAAGTAATAAATGGTCTTCGGACGAGACCTAAAGTATAATATGGAATTTAAGCTCCGCTGTTCCAAAGCCAACACAATGTTCAATATTTATAAATAACGTCATACATTCATATGGTAGGTAATTGCTTTGATTGTATGGTTTAAGACATTTATTGTCAAGATGTTTTCTGCTTCTAACAGGGTCAATCGACTTGAATCATATTTCAATACATTGTTATTTCTCTCGGGTTTTTCCTTCAAAATTTTATCAAGAGCCATCTCCGATTTGTCTAAGACTAACCACTATTAGTATTTTGTGTCTTTATCAGGCTTAAACTAACTGCATGTATATTGGATAAAATAGAAACGACCCAAATATTGACCCTTGGGAAACACCTATGGATAATTATAATTAACAACGGGAATAATTTAACCATATGATTTGAATGGGAAAATACTGGGTTTTATTGAGTCAGACCCTAAGATATATTTTATATCTAGAGACCAAGTTTCTAATGAATAAGTTGACATCTGGTATCCTATCATGTCTTCTTTGACGATCCTTTGAAAATGCTAACAGTAGTACTTTTAAGTAAATACTTTTAAAAACTTGTTTCATAACAGTAAGGCAATTTTGACGTCGATCGGGGCGTACAGACAAAAGGCAATAAGGGAAGATATCTTTAAAATTCTATTAGGAGTACTTTAGTGTTTGCCATCGCCGGGAGCAACTAAGTTATCGATGTTTCAGACTAGACTTAACTCAATAATGTGCTTTGTAAACACCTTTGTTGCTACCTGTCTGCTGTCCGTGACTTCAGCCCTTTCTTCTACTTTGTAAAGGTAAAATTGATTTGCCATCAAAGTGAGCACAAAAGGATGTAAACACGTTAAGTCTGCTGTATATTAAAGAGACGTAGTTTATGAGTTTAACCAGTGTTTGTTTTTATAACACAATTATCCACATCGCACTGTTTGCAATTGTCATTCATACGAAACGAAAATAAATACTGACGTTCATCTACATTCACAGTTATAACTCCAAACAAATGAAAGTGTTGCTAGCAGGTTCCACCGAGTTTTATTGGCTAAATACCTACTTGTTGCGTATTTATTACTCCGCTTTATATGCGTATCTAACAGAGTAGATACGTAACGTTGCGTTAATGATCTTCCTTGAATTCTGGCTATAACTTTATTTGGCTCATGAGTAATACGATTCGCAGTAATTAACATTTCAATATTGGCAATTAGGTTAGTAATCTAGTACAATTTACGTAATGTTTTATAATAATTCTAGACAGGAAACTAATTCTCCATGCCATGTAACAATAGTTCGCGTGATCATGTATGTAGGTGATACAGTACAGTTCGGAGCGATGCAAGTTCCGGATGCGCTGCGCGGGCGCGCGTTGCGAAACCGTCAGCGGCCTCAATCTACGATCAGGGTCAGCGTTAAGGATTGCTATATCAAACAATATTCGTTGACATTGGCTTGCTTTTTTATCATCGTCGGATGGTTTTTGCTTGCCAAAATTTACGTAGCTTCATTACTTATTTTAGCACTGTCTTATTTCAGTAAGGCGGGTCCAAATTAGGTCAGGTTAAAATTAATAATAGAAAAATAGAGTTAGCGAGAGAGTGATTGGTTTTATTTAATAAATTATAGGAGGAATTTGAAGAAAATTTAAATCTGGCAAGCCTAATTTTGCAAATTATGTTAAATTGAACAACTTTACAACTAGCTTCAAACTCGCCAACTTCACAGACATAAGTAATGGAGCTTCAAAAGCGAGCAATTAGCCTAGTATTAGTTAGAACAGGTTGTGCAAAGATTTAACGAGGCGACGCCGACGGCTCCGACCATCGGCCACCGGCCACTTTCACCGCCGCCATCTTGCGCCGCCATGTCGTGCGCTTGCGCCGTTCATTGACGAATTGGCACGCCTATTGTTACACGTGACGTCACAAGCGTCACTGTTTCAGGAAAATCGTTTAGATTGTCTTCGTCTTGGCTAGGTATTGGTATTAGGAAAGGTCATAACGAGGACTGGTCTGGACTACAATATGTATATTACTCTACCTGTGTTTTTCAAGAGTAGTCAATTTCATATTTGCTTATCGTAGTAGGTACCTTATCGTCTGGACTGGTACTTGTAAAACATTTTACTCGTGCTTCCCCCACATTAGTTATCAATAATCAAGACAGACTCAAGAATCATTACTGAGCCCGTCCTCATCTCTCATTTAATATCGTTAATATGATAAGTGTAGACAATAAGAAAACAAAGTTTGATTTTAAAACTGCTTGGTACGGGATTCCATATATCCGTGAACATTGTTGACTTGACGTGCAAAGAATAAGGTTCTTTTCACCTTGCCTACATCTAGACATTCTCAATCATCTTGATTGCCTTTTCAAGAAGTCCATACAGAGTGATACTATCAACCTCTTCTATAGTTGTGAAGCAAGAGCGTAGATGGCACGTTCTCCTGACCTCTAAAGCCTCATCGTTAAGCGACGTATGAGACATCGCCCGTAAAGGACATACAAGCTTATATACGGCTAGTCTCGGTGATAAAGAAAATACAACAGCATCAGTTATGGAGTCGGGCTGCATTCCGCAGTGTTCCCAGTGCCAGTGGGTTAACATGTGGGTAGGTACTGGTTAGGTTGACCAATGCAGTCCACATAAGGAACAAAGCTCAACAAAGTGAGTTCACATCAGAAATTAAGATTAAACGAACGATGTAGAGCAGCGAGCAGCGGTGGCACAGTGACAGTAGACCAGGTGTCGCCCAGTGGTGGCGGTTTACGAGCATTAGGTCGTGAGTTCGAAGCCACTTTGTGTAATTTATTTCATCAACATTGCTCTCAAAACAGTGAAGGAAAACATCGTGAAGAAACGATCCTTGAACCAAAAATTCGAAGACTTGTAACATTCTACCAACCCGCACTGGACCCGCATGTTGGATTTGGCACATTCCCGATCATAGAGAGGAGGTACAGCTATGGAGCATTATTGGCTGATTTTCGAACGATAAAGTATCGTTGAGTGGAGTAGACGTAACCCCTTTCTTCTACTCCTGCATCACGGGCTGAGATTGTAAGTTAACTCTATAGTCCGAGTTGTGAGCCGAAATATGAAAAGATGCCTTAGCTACACGAGCGAAACCAAAACAACCTTAGCTTTGTTCCCTGTCCTTCAAACATTTACGATATGGTTAACTCGCTATTATACCAAATTTTGATCCTGTTTAATTTCATATTGACAGTGGGTTGCGAAAGATGATACGTTTAATACACTGAGCATTCACCTGATCTGTTGAGTATCGGGATTTAATACTCGGTCCATATATCAAGAGTCAGTAATATGACGTTGGGAGTTCTGCTGTGGATCAACTGTTCTTGTTGTGTATTAAATTCTATTGGAACTAGATCATTATGACGTCTTAGCTAATAGAAGTTGGAATTCTAGGTCGTGGTTGATAGGTTCCGCATTTTGTTTTGAACTATTTCATTCACGTGCATAGAACCTAATAGATAGGTTTCGAGATTCAACACTTCATCCAAAGTACATAAAATAACATCGCACCTGTAATTCCTGAGGGGTAAGGCAGAGGTGTACCTGCACCCACATTTCGTATTATACAAATTTTATAAAATGTGGTAACTCTTGTCTGTCTTTCTCCTTAACGGTTTAGATGAAATTTGGCAAACATCCTAGATCATGACCTGAGTATCTAAGGACGGTTTATCCTAGTAATAAGTTCACGTACTCTTGGAATAATTACTGGTCGCCGAGCGGGTGGAGCAGCCAGGCGAAACTGAGACTTTTAAGATCCATAAAAGTTTAAAGTACGAGTATTTATACTCGTAGATAAAAAGCAATTAAGTTTACTTATTATTCCAAAAAAATTAAATATCAATATTGGGAAGAATTTCTTGAAAATGAGGTGATTTTCCTGTAAAATGGCATTACCGACAATCGACATGACAAATGTTATCATCTTGAATTTTGTAAGTTCCTTAAACTATAGTTGAACTGATGGGATCCGGAAAAGCCACTAAATAGGATTTTGCCTAATTTTTCCTTGAGCGTTCGGGATATCCCTGTGTTAATTGGTAAATAACCAGTACCATTACTGATTAAACAAGGTCACATTCAATTACCTTGCGAACTCCCTCTGGTTATTAAGCACAAAATATATCATGGAATTAATTCTATTTTCACGTGTTTGGATAAGATTTCCCTATGTGAGTTCGAAGTACTATTCTGCGAAAATTTTACATCGATGCCTTGATACGAGGTTAAGTTAAATTAAACTACGCCTTATAGCCCTCTACGAGGCGAATCTTCTCTTTGAGGAGCCCGTGGCTATAAGTAAATAATGAACAGTCGCCATGGTTGAGCCGTGTTTGCCGAGAATGGTCCGTGGATGGGTGACCATCATTCGCATGGAAAGCACGAAAAGCCGTTGGTTCCGGCTGTCATTTTGTTGAAAGTTTCGTATAACCCATTCATTTACTGGCTTGTGACGTCAGATAAGCAGATGATTTATGTAAAATACTGGTAGGTACTCAGTTGCGTTTGGTAAGTCTGGAAGCCGATCCCGGAATAAGGCTAGGCAGATTATGATGAGCTAATGATCTCGTCTGTAGAGTTCTGCTAATTAGTTTAATAGGACCCAGTATTACGTAGAGTGAGCGAAAACTTCATCAAGGTCGTGGAAATCATATTATTTAATAACACGTGTAAAGGTTTTCAACCCTAGAAAGGAGGCGGTCTATTTCCAGCATAAAGCTTAATATAATATACTCTGTAGTGTGCAACTTCCGAAGCCACGTGTATGTAGGGTTGCCAGTTCGGAAATTGAAAAGTCCTGACAAAAACGATACTCACATAAAGTCCGGTCATTTAACTTTTTAATCTTTCTTTATTGAGTTGTTGGTTATTAACTTTTTCTACTTTCTAAAACGAAAACTTCGGGTTAATGTTAAGACCGGACTAAGTCCACGCGGAGGGCATACAATGCGGTACAAGTCTAACACAGACTAACACTCCCTACCGCTCTGCCCAGAGCGGGAGGAATCGTTTCATGATAACCCACCCTCAAAAAAAAAAGGGGGATGTAATTGCTCAGCAGCAGCCACGGAGTCTGTATTTGTGCCCGGTTGATGGCAATAGGCTCGCTTCCTATTAGGTACATGGTACTTTAACATAACTGTCGGCATATGGGTGAACTGTTTTATATACCACTACCTAAAAGTCAGTTATATCCGGATAAATCTGACATAACTGACAAAACAGGTTTTTACCAAAAACCTACATCCATCGGTACAGCCGTACAGCTATGGCATTTGTAGTACACATTAATTCTTGAGTCACATATAAATGATTGGTAACCCTACGCGTAGGTGTACTTACGGATCATATTAACATCGCGGCCCTTTCCTTCCGGGCTCGGTAGTAATGCAATTTGTTTTACGTTGCCAAAGTCCATATATGTTTAAAATTTTGAACTCGGAGTTAACGAACTTAATTTGGCGCCTACTCGGTTGTAAAAAACCATAAATACATACAAGACAGGATTATCATCATCAGCCTATAACACTCCACAGTTGGACATAGACCTCCTCAATCGGAGGATGATACTTCTTACTTCGTTATCCATCATACAACGACAACATCGATAACAATTTAGTATTATCTTAAAACGCCAATCAATGAGTAATTCATAAATTACCTACCAACATTATTATTGTTTTTCCTTAAATAGGCAATATACCTAACCATGATAATTCTTTTGCTGGCAATTTAGGCCGTCATATTCGTCGCTACAGCAAACAATAAGCTACACAAAGTTATTATTATAAGCTACATAAGGAATATGTACCTATTCACTACCCCAAAAGGGTATTTCACCAAGAAAATCTAATTAGACCGTCTGTTAGATTGTCGAAAAATATTGGATATATGTTTTTTGTTTTATCAAATTAATGAAAATTGACGAAAATAAAACATGTCAAAGATCATGAGTGGGGGGGGGGCCTTTTGACGTTACTGTGTGGGTAAAAAAGTACTAACCTTGTCACGTCACACGACTTGACACGACTTTCGAAGGACTGTATCGTCTTCATATTTTGTTTACGTGAAAAAGAAAAAATACGTGTTTTTATTCCATTTTTTAGAAATCTATCTGACGGACTAATTAGTTATTTTCGGTGAAATACCCTATAACGTAACACACTTTGTTTTAAACATGATAATCCAAAGGGTTTATAAACAAAAAGATTAGCAAAGTATCAGGAATTTTGTTTAAAATTCCTGATTCTTTGCAAATCTTTTTTTTCTTGGTAAAAAATATTGGTTCTCGACAACGTGAATAGTGCGATGTTTATTTTTGAATTGTCCATACGAAAGGCATAGTCATTGTGTGTTACGCTATTTCCCCGCTGTTCTGAGCCTGAAAACTTGTGTAGTTATAAAAGAATATTTAAACAGTCCACTTTTTAAAAGTTCGTGTGCATTTATACCACTCCCTCATACAATGTGTCCAAGACATATCTACATGTACAAGATACTACATAATTATAATTATTATAAAAACACTAAACGTCAAAAAATTGCCAAAGCTTAGCAGTTGGCACTTCTCCCATCCACCTTAAATAAAAACTGTAGCATCTCATTATTTTTGTGCCACATGTCAACCAGACGAATGAGTTGTAAATTGGAAAGGGAAAGCCGATTTTCATCAACAAATTATAATAGAAATAACTGACTTCAAAGTGTTCTGTATTATTTCTGAAGAAACGGTCTAGAGAGTTGTTAAAGTTAAGTTGTTGTTGTAGTTGTGAAAGCTATAGCTGCCAAAAGCAGACTGACTCCAAAAGGTTCTTTGATCTGGCTAGTCTTTTCCTGACGACGACGTTTAGGTCGGTTTCCACTTTCCAGTCTAACCAGATGCGTTCATACCAGTATTTTACTGAAACGACTACCCAGGTACCTCTTGGTACAGCTGGCTTTACTTAATGTGCCTATGGTTACAAAAATGTTGCCAAGAAAAACCTAAAGCCTACTTAATTCTTAGACAGTAAAGAAAAGGGCAAAAGGACGGTCGTTGCCATCGGTCTTCGCGTCGTTAATAGAAAGCCTAATCCTCTTTGATATTACGATGTAGGATAATTTGGTTTGTGATAGCAATTCTCTTTTATTTTACGAGAGCCATAACATCATTTTGCCAATTCAACAAGTCGACTTTACTTGTACTTTGTGTATACGATGTATCACGCGGATTTGCGAGAAAATGAGGCTTTGCCAGAGCGTAGGCGTGTCGTAGACCGTGCACGGCGTAGAATCTGCGTAGGCAAAGCGTAGGCCTTGCGTAGATCTGCTACAAGACGGTAAGGCGTAGGCGCTTCGTAGACGCTGTACCCTTATTATGTATTTTTTTTTAGGGGTGGGTAATCATCAAATTACCCCTCCCGCTCTTGGGCAGAGCGAAAGGGAGTTTCAGACTTCTACTGATTAAAAACCACCCATGTTCCTTCTTAGCTCTTTATGTCGAGGCCGCGGTATCTCTTACAACATCCCGCAGCCCCGACGGGCACCCATAATATGAACTCAAATTATCATTTTTGTTTCAGATTAACAACTAATTAGCCGCATCGATATTGCCAGAAAAAGGTACCTACGCTTAATAATTTAAAATTATCTTAGGACTATAAATTTTTATTATCTTAATTTATCAGAAAATCAACCGTTCAAATTGACTATGACGGATGCTTATAAATAACTTCCACGGTCGACCTTCAAGACCTGAATGTTCATTATCATTAATACATAATTAAAGTGTACTTCATTAAGTATTTTATTAAACAGATAGTAAACACACTGGCCTTCAAAAGGGTTTAAATAAACTTGTATTCGTATAGTAAAACAATTTAACTTTTTGGTTTAGTGAACAGTTTCACAGTTTATGACTTCTGTAATTTACATAACTTTTCAAGTTTTCGGTTAGAATCGTGAGTGGTGGCAATTGCTCAAATACGTTTCGAAAAAAAAAGAATGTTTTGACCTCGAATGCCAGATGCTCCGACGTTTTGCCGTGATAGATGTTAAACATTCGTACATACTTATTAGAAATTCATCCGTCCAAAAATTCCTCGAAGAGCCTCGAACCCAATAGTATAAATTAAATCAGTTTTATAGAACCGCATTTTTGGTACTAGATAGCATAGACAAGATTAGATAGGATTAAAAAGGCTTACAAATTAAAGAGAGGTAACACTAATAAAACACTAAATATTAACCTTTTAAGATTCTGTCGCATGTATCAGCTGTTTACGATTGTCCGACGTCCGTGGCTGGCAACATTTCGATAAGCAAGGCTATTCTAACAATGGCCGCTGTATATTCACAGGACATAAGTCCGTAGAAAGCTTTTACTACGTGCAAACAATAGCTTTACGATTATGACGGTCGGTCCGTGCCTCTGATATGCGGAAACGAAAAAAGTTTTTTCTTCTCCTTTTTTATATCAAGGTACGTACTTACATTGTCTGTGCCTGTTTAAAAATACACCAGCAGATATTTTTGAACGGGTACTGCCGTTTGATTTTGCTTCCTAATATTTCTATTGGGATTCTTTGATAGGTGCTTCGCGTTCCTTAGTGTCTTCCTTGACATTTGTAAATTGCTGTCATGTTTTAATAATTAAAGATAGAAAATCGTTTAAGTATTTATTTTCGTCTACGTATTTAATTAAAAACGTTCTTTAGCTGGCCTATTTTGTATGTGTCAGGATTCGGTAAACCATAGATACTTTTATCTGTTGATATAGATACTTATTTATCTTCATTCTTCTCCATTACGATCTATGCTTTTTCTCAAGTTATCATACCTTGTCTGGCTGTAGATTCGCTTTCTTTGTTTTTCTGACGGTCAAAAGTGCCTGTAATAATCCAATAGAAATAAATGCTTTGGTTTGAGTTGAGCACATATTTATAATACAAGATTCGACTTATTATATTCTCTCTATGTATGTATCGTATAAAACAGTCTAGTACTGTCGTAAAACGACCGTAGCCTGTCTAGAAAAATTCATGGCCATTTAGAACGCAGAAAAACTGCTGTGGTTATAGTTAACTAGCTTTATTTTTATAGGTGACTGACGATTTTTAACATAAACGCGATCTTACGCCTACAATAAAGAGCCAGTGACATCTGGCGTCACCTTGGTTTATTTATATTTTGTAAACATCATTGTGCCGCGGTTCTGCTTATGAGTTTAATGATGACGTTGGATTCAAAAGAAAGTGAGTTAAGTTTTATTGGTTTAATTTTATTACCGTCGTCAATCATGTATGGGGAAATAAGATTGATCGAAATTAACATTTTAATGTTAGCCTCTCAGGGCGATAAGTTTCTTTCTTTATATTGGTCGAGATTGTGGGCGTTATATCAGTAAACTGTATTCGGAGGGGTAATTATTTAACATACTTACAATGAAAATACCATTCATTTTGACAGTTCAACACCATTCATTGCGCTACTAACATATTTGAGCAGATGTATTCTTCTAACTTAAGAAGCAACAGATAGCAATTTCCTTCTGAGTGTAATTGTATGGGGGGGGGGGGGGGTAGTGACTATGTACACAATCATAATTAATAAAATATATTACGTAGGTAAACGGTTCAGTTCTATCGACCCAATTTTTAACCAAGTACACAAAATAGAAGGTTGAATTGAATTTGCCCAACTCGCAAAATATTATAAACCATCGCTTTGCTTATAGCCAACATATTTGGTTCTCGTATTAATATTTAGTAAGACTGTTACACATCTGAAATTCATATTGGATTCTGTTTACCTACATTCTAAAATGAGCACAATGTGTTGCGTTTACCCCGTTTCACATTAGCATATTTAGACCACTCATATTCTAATATGTTAGACATAAATATGTATTTTGCCTTTTGAGTTATGGACGAATTCATACGAGCCTGTATTTTATGCTATTATACTTAATGTTCTTTAAAATTTTAGGTACTATAAAAGAAATTGTTTCCTAAACTTTGATCTATTTATACTTTTCTTTCACAACTCAATTGATACAATTGTCGTCTGTAAATTGAATAAAAATAACTTTCAAGAACACGCTCTTTTATTTTAGAAATACTTCCGAAGTATTTCTAATAATAAATCTTTGATTCGAAGCTGGAATTGATACGCTCTCAAACACCTTCAATTTCTTTAATTAGTGTATCCGGTCAAATGCGCTATTGTTTTATTTATAAATAGCCGTCTATTGTTTTCATGAGCAATTCTGTTATTTACGAACACGTTTGTGTCGAAGGGATTGTACTGTAAAAAAAACTTTGCAGAAAATCTGATAGAAACTTGTACCGATAGCAAAGTTAGTTTTTATACTTGCTCTTTATGGTAGAGCTATTTGTGAAAGTAAGATATGTAACCATGAACTGTACAAATCTATCAGATATGCGGTTTATCTTGAAGATATAAGTATGATGTGAATCGGCAGATTGTGTGACAACTTTATTATAGTCGATGGGTTATAAAAACGTTTGAAAACCAAAAAAAAACTTTCAATAATAACCAACAGAGAGCATCTAAAGCCGGCTTTTGACTGTGGGATATGTACCTATTACTTGAGATATAATATTTTATTGCTCGTCGTACATTTTGTACGCGACACTGTGCTATAATATTAATATATTACATATTAAACGCGGGATGTAATATATAGCTCAAGATGTAATTATATTACATCGCATAGACAAAAGCCGGTTTAGTGAAACTCACTATAATATCATCGTTTATTGTTATCATCATATTCTTGCCCTTGTACCATATATTTGGGGTCGGCGCAACACGTTTTCTTCTTCCATTCTGGGGTGTCGTCAAAGTATCATTTACTCCTTCTCTTTCATATAATTTCTCCCTTATCCATTTTTTATTTGGCCTTCCTCAGTTGAGATTATTGTACGATTGTACGTAGTCCAAAAGTTTACCAGTCAAACTGTTTGGATTTTAATAACTTTGTATAAAAAAGTAATAACGCTTAAAAGCTTTTAAAACTTGAATTATTTATGTGATCACCTTGACATTTTTCTAAAGGCGTGGTGGTAAAGGGTGCCTACCTATTAACGCTTCAAACTCTCCCTCCGTGTATCTATTCATCCTCAAATAATGAACTTGACCCACTAGGTCGGGTGGCGGGCCCGATGCTCACTTGTCTCGCCCGAACGACCTTCAAAAAAGTTTTTGTTACATTCGTACGATTTGTTCCCAACTGTACGATTCTCGTTGAACTTATTGTTGCCCAACTGAATTTATACGAGTTCTGATACTGTTTGGTGGCCGACGATGACGTCGCGTGCGATCTATGGAAACGTGTTTGTGAATTGAACGCCTTTAGACTGGGGTCAATTGTTCGTGGGGTTGCTAATCGTTCAGACAGAGGGGACTGAGGGTATATTAAAAAACGTTTTTATTTTGTTAATAAAGACTTGTGCTAAAAAGCCTGTTTTAGCCCTTTGAACTTATCCTTTTAAAATATTTAGACCATCAGCGCTTTGTACAAGGAGGAGGAGCTCGTGGCTAAATAACAACGGCCGCACGTATCGATTTTTAAGGTTCAGCCGCGCTTGCCAAGGTCTGTGGATGGGTGACCAACTGACCATCCACTTGTATACAGAGTTACCTCCTTGCCTCGGTAATTACGTCAACCCGTTGCTCTTGGCTGTGCTGCTCAGTGGCTCGAAAGTCTAACAACCAGTCGTATCAAGAGTCCTTTATTACCCGGGACTGGGTTGTGGAGGTTAGATAGGGTCGCTCCATGTAAAATACTGCTGCCTATTCAGTTGCGTCCGATTTGACTGGAATCCGACCCTAACATCACAGGTGAAATTGGGAAAAGGCTAGGCAAATGAAGATGAAAACCTACTTTGCAAAGGATTTTGCAATGGGTTTTTGGATGGCATCATGACTCTTATAGAGACCAGAGGGTCTAAAATGGTCACTTTAGCAGATCATAATATGAATGACTAATGGACCTCTCATAATAGTAACTGCGTATGTGACCATTTTACGAATTTTAACGCAATTGATATTATTTTCTTATTTTTTTTTCTTATTATGATCTATTTACCTAAATGGTCACCGAGATCTGCTAAAGTAGCCATTTTATATGCCCAGTTCTGTTCCCATCACACGTCTACAGCTTTGTGAATTTCAGATAAGTCATCTCCAGAATCAAATTCATTGCAGGGCGCAATGAATTTAATTCTGTATGATTTAAGTAAAACGGCACTACATCGAGCTACGTCGACACTTTGTCACTTAAAATAAAAATAAGCAGTAAGTAATAAAGGTGACTGACCGGAATTAAATATTCAGGGGCTTATCGCAAAATAAATATCCATTAATTAACAATGAACTGTTTCCGCGAACTTTGGCGACAGGCGATACGTGGTTTGTTTTATAAAAAAAATCTTTTTTCGCAGAAAGTTCCTGCTATAATACGAAACTTATTAATTCTTCAAATTGGAGATGACTTATCTGAAATTCATAAAGCTGTAGACGTGTGATGGGAACAGAACTGGGCATACAAAATGGCTACTTTAGCAGATATCAGTGACCATTTAGGTAAATAGATCATAATAAGAAAAAAAAAGTAGGAAAATAATATCAATTGCGTTAAAATTCGAAAATGGTCACATACGCAGTTACTATTATGAGAGGTCCATTAGTCATTCATATTATGATCTGCTAAAGTGACCATTTTAGACCCTTTGGTCTCTTCAGCCGCTTGTCTCCACAAGCAAGTGTCCGGAAGTCTCTGGTCTAGCAAAAATGTCTCCCCTACATCGAATTTGATTCGCAGTGTACGAGACAATGAAGTTACGGTGTCGTGGTGTCGTGGCTCGCGCCCGGGCTCCGGGCCGGGGGCCGGGGGCTGCGGCCGCAGGTCAATGACGCCCCGCGTCTGGGGCCCGCAGCCCCCCGCCGCTGCCCTGCGCCGCCCCCGGCCCCCAGCCCGTCTGAACCAGTTCTACATGTAGCTTACCGTCATCTCTATCTAGTTTACACCGAGTACCTACTTGCTTACCTGCCGAACATTCTCCGTAGGTTGCATTCTGCCCATACCTACTCATATAAACTATCGTTGGGTACTACTAGTACCCCACGTTCAGGTTAAATGGGTCAAGTCAGAACAATCGCAGCTCTTTCACGGTTTAAAAGTGAAACCAGATAAAGTATCATCGCTACACTTTTGAACTAACTGGCTTCACTTTTGAACTAAGCCAGTATTATTTTCATTTTTTTTTATGAAATGTGAGAATATAAAACTGTTACGTATTCAACAAACTTCATCATCGCGAACCCTTTATCGCGTTATGATAATAAATAGAGCTGACTATTTATTACCTTCGGCAGTCTCCAAATTAATATAAGACAAGAATTTCATACAACCTTATCCAATTATCCAAGCCACATGGGACATGAACACGCTGGAACACATGACACGTGATACTAATAGTCATCTCGACTCGACAATGACAGTGACATTCACAAAACAACCGACTCAAATTGAACAGAGACATCAGTCACGACTTGGTCACGACTTTATTATTTTGCAAGTTCATAACAAAAAATAAGATTAATTACCTGTTCTCAATTCAAAATGCGATCGTGTGTACTTACAAAAACCGAAAATGATCAACAGATTGTTTACCCTAGGTTAACACCTTACCAAACCTGACCTAGCATAGGTCTTTTGAGTAGCATTGCGTTCTGTTGGCCACTAACTACCGTTCACATTAAGTCAGTAGAAATATTCAGCTTTTGTTGACATTAGTAACAGTTGGCAAAGAGAAAAATATGAAATAAATAGATGAGAAAAAAAGATAGCAGCCATAAGTCCGATTAAGGCCACGAATCAAAAGAGCTACACAGCACGATATCGAGGTGACGAAGTAGTCAACTCACCAACTGTCAAAAGCAAGCGCGGTCCGGTCCGGCGATGTCGCAACAAACGCTTTCGCAAATGGTTTCGTAACAGTGAATGCCGAAAATAGTCGAAAGTTACTTCATGTTTTTTGTCTCCTCGCGCACGTCTCGCTTTCCGGCCGCCCTGTAATATGATTAAAATGATTTTCACGGTGTTTTTAAACTGAAAAGTTGTACTTTGTGATAAATTTTAGATGTAGAGTCAATAGCCTATTGAATGAATCCATCATCAAACTAATATTGCACTCGTTGATTGCATTTTGCAAAACATAAAGCAAAACTTATATTTTCACTGAAATTACTCGCTGCAACTTAATCTACACAATCATAAAATCTCTAATGATACTTTTTCAAGGATATTAAATGTGATAAATCAGTAATGTTCGTGAATTTTTTCACTAGCGTTTTTCGCTCATCAATCACGCGCGTTGTCTTCGCCGATATAAGTAGTGATGGACTTCAAGTTAGCTACAATTATAGAGAAAATTCACCCACAGCGTGCCTCATAGACTTAAGAGAACGCCTCAGTTTAAAACTCTTCTTATTGTAAAAACAAAGTGCCAATATTATTTAAACTTCTTTTTCTAGACAACCTTGAACATTCGAAACAAAAATATGAAAGAACCATTGTAGCCAATGAATTATTGAACTTGCAAGTTAATTAATACGTTTACAAATAAGGTTCAAGGCCTGTCGCCGGCTGTTTGCGTTTGCGATGAAAACAACAACTTTTTTTTTTTGTTGGGGGTTGGGCAATCATCAAATAACCCCTCCCGCTCTTGGGCAGAGCGAAACTGAGTGTCAGACTTCTACTGACTAAAAACCACTCATGTTCCATCTTAGCCCTTTAGGTCCAGGCCGCGGTATCTCTAGCGAACAACCCACAGCCCAACAACCCGCAGCTCAAACAACAACACTTGATTTCGTAAGTAAAGTGCTCGTTTCAATCTACCTGGAAGGGAAAAGTGATATGTATGCGTCAATTTTCCATAGCGGGAGTTTACAACGGTATCCTGCATTTCCAATCACTGCCACTGGTAATGGTGTGCATGCTCAGTGGCTTGCATAACTACCGCTTCGTGCTGTGAACGTCTTTTTAAAACAATGAGCATTTAGATGGGAGAGATCATTTATTACATGAGCTATCTAATGATATATTATACGCATTTCTGATTCCTGATTTTATATCTGAAGACTCCTGTTCCAAACGTATCTCTGAATATTTCGGAAATTGCGTAAAACATCGTCAATGAACAATGAAATGAAAATGGAAAGGAAATATTGGAATTCGATAAACGGTGGAAGTGTCGTCCCTCTCGTCATTGATATTGGCGCTCTATTTATTTACTACGTATGTCGAATTTTTCCATCGAACATTGATATATTTTATATCCTAATAGGAGAGACCAATCACCTGATTGGTCTCTGATATTATCTAACACAAAATATGTCTATCTATAGACGGACAAACCTAATCCAATATTTAGAAAACATGTTTATTTCATCATATGATTCACGTTTAGGGTCTAAATATGAATCATATGTTTTTATTTACATTTAGAATGTTACTATTAACACTCCTCCTTCTATAGTCATTTGACACGATGATGTTCCGATTCCAATTATTTGCACAGTTATTTGCAAAGCCAATCTTTTACCTGCATCGGTTGTCGGCCTCGTAAAGTGGGAGTTTGTAGGAAAAAAATGTGGCCAAGCACGTGATTCTGTACTGTGGTCAATTCTATTGATCACATTGATTACTATCAATGAAACAAAGTTGGTAAACACTCGTTCATTGTATGCGTGTAAAAATAAACAAATTATGCAACGATTTAATCATCATCAATCTCTCTTCACTTGTTTAATTGCTTACACTGTACGTGTTTTGCGTTATTGTTTGAAAAACGTCTCAAAGAAGTTATGAAGAAATAGTTTCTGTGGTTATTAAGATTCTTCTATTACAAATTCTCAAACGGTATGCTAGAAGTTAAGCTCAGTACTATTATTCCAATGCGTTGCATAAGGGGGGCTCATCGCGATGTGTCTGCAGCAATACAATTTACAAATAAACATGGGGTTCCTTCCAATAGTAACTGGAATGTGTTGTGAATGCGATCCCTCTCTGCAACAACATGACATCGTCCAACCTGTCCTTTACACCTGTAAACAGACGACCTGTTAAAGGCAAACAAGACACCATAGCTACTGTAGCCGACCTCAGAGCAAATACAATGTGGTCACGAACGAAGAAGAGTATTGAACAAAGATCGATCAGATTCATTACAATCACTTACTCCTCGTTAAAGTCATCAAATTCTAATACAAACACTGCCATGTTCTCGCCATGACTTATAAAACCTCCGTTCCATTGAATCATTCGCCAGTAAATAACCATTTTAAAGATTATTTCCAAGTATTAGTATACAGCAGGGAAATGCAGTCACCGTTGTCAGCAATGTTGGCAAGATGCCAAGGTCAGCAGTATAAAACGTTTTTTTAAAGGCCTGTATCGGATATTGAATTGATATTCTTAACCAGAACCCCACTGGACGAAAGTAGAAATAAATGGTATGTCAATAAACTGTTAGTAGTGTTTTACAAATTCCCATGTAATGATAAAAACTATATTTAAGAGCACGATGGCCGACCGGCTCGGCTGTGTACACACGGATGTGGCCGAGGGGGTCAACGGTTTTCCTTGGAGGGGTGTTCACCTTCCACGACCTCATTCGCTGCGTATTGTAGTACTCGATTAGGTAAATTTACGTATTCTGCACAGTAATCACAACTCGATTACTTTTATAATGCATGTGCTGAAAGTTCCTGTTGCAGATTAAATGGTCGCGCCAGATGTTTTAGTTTTATGCATTGTGTTTAGTTGTTGTAGTTTTTAAAAAAAAAAAAAAAAGAGATGCGTATCTTGGTTTTCTTTGCATGCCTCGAAATTCTGAAAGCCGATAACTTCGTGTTTGGATCTACAATCGGGCACAGCTAAATGAGAATGTTGTAGAGTACTGTACTAGTTTCTTATAATAACAGTGCCAACGTATTACTTTACGACACCAACATGAATCTCAAGCCTGTGATTACATCTTGTTGCGGCCGGAGAGGTCCCGTTCAAGTATTTACACGAGAAGATTGGCTTTTTCGTCACGGTGACCTGCACCGACGACTGGAGTTAAACAAACTGAACCACGTGTGCCCGCGGTGCCCACTCGTACACCTGTTTTTGTGTACTTGCCTTACCGAGTTTGTTTACCCCCTTACCGTCGTCGACTTAAAACTCGTTGAAAATCGCTTGATCAATTTTATCATTAACCATGGTGAGGTTCTTGACGGTTTGATCTAGAAAGCTACCGCAATAAATACTTATTACTTTTTGCATAGTTTGGAAAGTCCCCTGTGGATATGCGACGGGTGCCATAGCAACAGGACCCGTATCGTTGCGTTGCTGTTGCTAAGGCGCCCAGCGTGTCTAGGTGACCAAATTCCAAACTTCAGGCTTTACTTGAAGTATCCTTTCTTATTAGAGACCAATAGGACCTAAGTAGGCAACTAGGCAGTTTAAATAGATAACAATGCA
Source organism: Diarsia rubi (assembly GCA_932274075.1). Taxonomy (NCBI): domain Eukaryota; kingdom Metazoa; phylum Arthropoda; class Insecta; order Lepidoptera; family Noctuidae; genus Diarsia; species Diarsia rubi. The sequence goes on along the minus strand of OW026417.1, from coordinate 16,818,834 downwards.
TGAGCTCTACATCTACAGTTTACACTTTTATTCAGTGTTTAATTAAACTGTGTACACAATCGTTTACATAAACCCACCTCCATCACCTTCACAGTTTGTTGACATTTTGTGACCCCGACAAATTAATATATTTTCAAGAAAGACGAGTTTTTGCACTTTTTGCAAATCGAATCGAGCACCTTGGATTTACCAATTCCGCCAATAAAGGTCACCCACCGAGTGACAGCGAAATATGGTTTGTTGTCCTCTAGCTAGTGTCGTGTTAACTCGTGTTCGTAATCGAAATCAGACAGGTAATTGGCAAGAGAATGTACGATAAGCTCTTGATGTTATACTAAGTTCAGTACTCCGTGAACGTATTTAATCGCTGATGGAAATTGATAAATGTTTTAGATGTGAACGCAAACTGGGTAAGGAAGCATGTTTTAAAATATTCAAGTGAATCGAGTGCTCGCAGGCGAGCGAGCAGCGCGGCGTGCTCGCAACCTTGCGGCGCGCGGCGCAGGTCAGATTTTTCGAAGGTCGATGACTCGACGCCTGTAATCGCTGCGAGTTATTATTATTTGTTAACCCACCCCGGGACTACGAACAGTGTTTCGTATCGCAGCACGTATCCATGCGTGCAATGGGATGGGACTGTCCCCTTTCGATAATCTTGTATAGGTTCATTTATTATCTCTCTCCCCTAACCTGTTCGTACAAATAGTTCAGCCGATTACATTTACAATTATTAGTTTAATGGCAATTTTGGCGAAGCTATTATTCAAATAAATGGTTAAGTAATTCCGGTGACAAGTGACTGTAATGTATTGAAATATTGCTCGGATGAAAAATTACCATAAATCAGCACTCTTCAAAGTATAATGAACACGAAGAATCACATGCTACTAATAAATTAACAAAAGCAGAATAATTTGGGTGAACACTAAACGTTGCTGGCAACACAAAACGTACGCGACATAGTCCTTCGAGTTGCGCAACATCTGCCGCCATACGTTACACGAGATACCTACAACAAAAAAAATTAAATAATAGCTTTGAGAACGGAGAATTGGGGATGATGATGTGGACCAAATTGTGAAGTTGGGAGTACCTAACCTAGGAAGGGGAAGGTACATGTAATGTAACATATTGATCTGTTACTGTAATGTAGCATGTTTCTTTTGCCACATGAATTATATGATATCACATTAGAACTTTCGATTGTAAAAGTATTTATAAAAACTAAAACTGTAGGTATTGCTGCCTAAACTGTACGTCTAGTGGTCGCAAGTGCAACTGCTGAGGATGAGGCCCTGGGTTCAATTCCCGGGTTGAGCAGTGTTATTGGGTTTTTCCATAGAAAAGACCTCTTTTTATCTTTTCTGTGGGTTTTTCCATCAGGAATTACACAGTAACGGCCAGAAAGTTTGAATTTGCGCGGCTGATATACACCTCTGCCTAACTATTCGGGGATTACAAGGCGTTGTTTGTTTTCTGTTGAAAAACACCGCCATCTTTAGTTCCGACTAAGGCCGAGCGTCAAAAGAACCTTTCAGCACTATGCAGCGTGTAGCGTGTCATGTTCGTGCAACGCTACACAAGCTCACTACATGAGCGTGGGGCACCCGCGTGACGCACTCAACAATTTATTACTCGCGTATCGGGAAAGCCGCAATTTTGCTTCGTTTTTCTAACACTTATATTTAGAGGAATAGCTCATAGCTCACTGGGATCAGTAAACTGACCAGGGCCTGCAGTCTCTACAAAGATAGCGATCGCTTTACGACAAAATGCGGTCGCAAAGCTATAACGATGCGGATTTAAGGTGGACGTGAGCCGGACGCGACCCGCCGGTATTAGCTACCAACTTAAATCCGCATCGTTATAGCTTTGCGACCGAATTTTGTCGTAAAGCGATCGCTATCTTTGTACAGACTGCAGGCCCTGTATGAACCTGGCTTTATACCGACGCCCTCGCTACATTGTGTTGAACTTGACGTGGGCGCTATTGTAACTCAGAATTATTGATTGTTTGTTGATGTTCATGTTCAATTGAGAAATACGGATTTGCAATTTGCATTACCTAATCTGACTAAGTAGTACCTATACAGAACGATCGTATTTTTGATGACGTTTTTAACGACAAACAAAATGTTAGATAATAAATAATAATAATCTTTAAAATGTGATGTGTGACGTAACCCGAGTCTTTATTTTATCAATAGTAAATCATCAGCGATAATACAAAAGGGCAATAGATTGTAAAGATTTTTTGTAACAAAAAAAAACTGACATCCCTTCCCTGGACCTGTGTAAACGAGAAGTCAAACTACCTGCTCCGGCTCCGGTCACGAATAACGTAGTAAATGGGGGACCCTTTCCAACTCATGTCGTAGATATTAAAAAAAAATAAAAAAAAGTTGTCGTTGGCGTTCTATTATTAAACGCAGCGGCTACACTCTACAGGTTCGTTTGATTATAGATCGCATATAAGAATTCCCTGAATACTTTAAATTTCGCAAGACTTTCAATTAAATTTCTCTTTTATTATTTACGTAATTATCACGAAGAAATTTCCTAGATATTCTTTTTCGAGCAATTATATTAGTTATCGGAATACTTATTTTAGAACTTGTGACGGATGTTATCGAAATAATGAAGTAGGTGGGTGGGGTGTTTCCCACGTTATCTGGCTGATTCTTTCCGTACCTTTGAGAATTATAACCGTATAAACACCAACGCGTATAGCCATGAGTGCAATTTATACGAATTCGCAATGTAAACGATTATCGAGTCTAGCCGAAGGTTGGATTTGAAGGTCGGGCAGTTGAATAGCGCGGAAGCGAGATCCGAGCGAAACGCACGTTTGTCTACATTTGCCTTTATCTATAAACTTCATCATTTTATTAATAAAACAAAAAAGTGCGGTTTGTGTGGTCTATGGTCACGCGCTCGTTTGATTTTCGAAGTGCTTTTTGCTACCACAGCATAAAATATTGTCTGAAACAATCATTTTCAGTTCAATTCTCTTGGTGAGTCCTTAACTTCCTAATTTATCTTTACTTATTATTTTACCATGTCATGTTAGTTTCTTGCTAAAATAGACAACCTTGTATGGATTAACTTTTTCATGGCTCTATGGAGGTATTTCCTTTTGTTTAATTCCACTTATAATACCTACCTAGGTATGTCCTTTTTTAGAAAGGTGATTTCTAACAGCCTTTGTAGACACGACAATAATTTTATACAATCACAATTACTTGGCTATTTCTCCATGGGCACTTACTGATAACCATGATTGTAATTTTGCACACGAAAACCACAAGGTCTAGTTTAAAAATAAAAGTATTGAATAAACTTGTCTTACCTACAGAATGATTGCGACTCACTCCAATTAAAAAAAAACGAATTAAGTTTTGTTGAGGTACCTACCTAAATTGTTACTAAAATCGTCTAAACACGTCTTTAATTACCTACATTCATTTGAAACAAGACGTTCGCAATAATCGATTCGTCATTTCGTCGCATTCATTTATTAATTTTTTTTTTCGCTGGTCATTGACGCTAGGTTTTATTATGATTGTTAGCAACACCAGGTATATAATTAAGTAGATATACAACTACTAGCGATTGTGCATTACGTAAGTCATACATAACATAAGCAAACGTTTGCTAAGTATTGTGTTATATTCACACAAATATCTACATAGGTACTACCACCGTAACCATTCGAACGCTTCGAATTTATCATGACTTCGGATTTGTCTGAAGTTGAATTTGTCGAAGACTTAGCTCATGAGCAACAGCTGGCCTAACAACGTGCACCTAAACGGGAAGAAAATACACTGTGTCCACGAAAGAATACATGATCTACCTTACCAGGGGCCAGTAGTCTCCTTCTAGGCGAGGCGAGATAAAGAACTGTCAAGATGCAAGTAAAACGCCTGGATGAGCTACTCGTCCATAAAGAGTAATCTAAGGGCGATTAAAATGCAAGCTAATGGACATTTGTATTCATACCCATCATGACAATTAATAATAATAATAATAATATTCCACAACTATCACACAACGCCATCTAGTGCCAAGCTAAGCAGAGCTTGTGTTATGGGTACTAGACAACTGATAAACATACTTATATATTTTTAAATACATACATATTATAGATAAATTACACCCAGACACAGAACAAATGATCGTGCTCATCACACAAACATTTGTCCTGGGTGGGAATCGAACCCACGACCTCCGGCATAGCAGTTAGGGTCACTAACCACTAGACCAACAGGTCAGTCAAAATTACGCACAGACTATTGGTCTTTGCCCACCATCCAGAAGTCTAAATTCAAATAACAATGAAGAAAAAAAAAACGTAACAATTCGCTTTAAAAACCTACAATGGACCCAATTTATCCCTAACAAGCAATACAAACTGCATCTTACTTTGTTTTCCCGGCAAACAGTTTATTATTTCAGTGGAAAATGTAGAACTGTAACCTTCGTGGAAAATTAATTTGAGATTGCAAGATTATAGGTTAAATTATACCTGACGGGGTTGAATGCAGAATTCCTCGTACCGAGAATTTAAAAATAAAAATAAATGTTGTTGCTAGTTGTTGGGTAGTGTTCCAGGAAAAACGTAAGTCTTCGTGATTGAATTCGTTTTCAAACTAGGGATCGAATTAATTCACTTTAAACGGTCCTCCTACAAATAAATAGGTCACAAGGTAATAAAAATATCGGGTTTCAGCTCTCAATATATATCTAGGTATTAAATGAAATGAAGCATTTCAACGCTATGTTATTTATTACCCATTCCACGTAAATAATAAATGTAGAGTTGTGTCATAGGTGATTTTGCAATAGGAATGTTTCAAGCTGACTAAAAAAAATATGATTTTGTTAAGTCCGTCTCGCGTCTGTTAGATTATCGCAAAAAATTGGGTAGTTAGGTGTTTTTTGTTGACGAAAATAAAACGTGTCGAAGATCATGAGTGGGGGTTTGTGACATCACTCTCTGTTAAAAAATAAACCAAACTGTGACGTCACACGACTTTTAGGCTAAAAAGGACAAAACCTTTCGAGCTAATTTAGTGAAGGTTAGTGTAATGTAGTGAAGTGAGTGCCCATAAGAAACACAAGAACAAAGTGTCTTCCCCTTAATAGAGACAATAAGAAAAGTGTTAATGGACACATTCTTAGACGTAGTCTCCCTAGCAAATTAAGTTAAATTAGAATTACTCATTAGCTTTAGTATTAAGCTAGATTGTATTTCTTATGATGCAACCGTATCAGGACACATCATACAAAAAAAAAAAAAAACACGACTTTTCAAAGCATGTATGTCTTCATTTTTTGTTTACGTGGAAACAAATGGTTTACGTTTTGGAAATCTATCTGACGGACTAATTACATTTTTTTATCAACTACCCTAAGACCCAAGTAACAAGAGGGGTATGGAAGGATGAGACTATGGACTGCTTCAGTCTGCTGAATAATTTCTGATAAACAAAGCTAATAATTAGTATCTTTATCATATAATTAATTAAGAACAATAAATTGGTGAACTTACGTCGATTATTTCACCCTCCATTGTTTAATAAACAATTGAATAGGTAATATCTTAATAGGTTCTAGTAACGGAAACGCAACAAGGATTTACGTTAAAATGTGAATGTAATATTTATGAAACAAAGTACCTACCTATTATGTGCATGTTTTGCAGGCACTTACTGTGTAACTACGGTATAGGTACGTCTTTTGACCTTCTTCAAGGTTTTCAGTCGAGAAACTTGCGTGTTTAATTAGTATGAAGAAATGCAATAATAGTTCTTATACCTACTTACTTTTAACTATAGCTTTTGAGAATATCATCTAAGCTAGGTAGGTATATTATTATTCATTTTAGATCGAATGCAAAAGTTTAAAATAGATCATTCTTTTAAAAAACCTGAAGACATTGTAGCTGTCAAGCCAAGCAATGTTAGTTTTTGTGCTAAACTAAATTATTTCATTTACGATGCGATATTTAATATAAAAGTTTCTGTCACTTGTCGTAGGGGAATGCAGCGAGCAAAAACGCACAAAATCGCTGACCCAGTGACCCAATTGTGATGTCCATGAGCGAAGCAAGGCCCGTGCTCTTGTTCGCTTGTAATCACTTTTATACCGACCACTAAACTCGATCGCCTACTTACCTACATTATTTAAAACGCCTCAATAGATGTGGAATTGTGGATTTCTGGGACAGTTTGTTATAGGACAGTTTGATAGTAGGACTTAGCGAGACCAACAAGTCAGTACCAATTACTTTTTAAATCCGGCTGTTCCTGTTACGGTTAAGGTAATAATAGGGAAAATAGATCATTATAAATAAATATTGAAATACGATAAAATAAACAAGATGTAAAAACAAAAATACATTACCATTGCTACTAACTGAAAGTTAGACATATTGACAAAGACTTCGCAGCGGATTTGTATCTCTCCATCAACTCTCCATCTCCACTCACGTATAAATGAAACTGAAACAAAGTTACAAATCCATTGCGAAGTCCATTAAGTTTTCGGATCGCTGACTGTCAGTGTCAATGTCAGATTATTGTCAATAGCTAGTTATAACGAGTCCCTATAATGCACGTCACTGTAATGCACATACCAGCAATGCGCGACACTGGATTGCACAACACGGGTGTGTACGCCCTTGTGAAAGGAACCATCACAATGTCTCCAAATACTCGGCTGTACCTTGCTTGTCCGACCCAAGAATGTACGGCACTTTAAATGGCGACATCGCGTGATTGGCCGATTGGTTGGCCAATCAGGTGACTCGGAATTTTGGGACTTTGATATGTTTTGAATTGCAATGACGTACATTCCAATGTCGCGCATTCTCGGCCTGGACCAAGATTGTCCGGCTTGTTAATGTACAGCATGACAAATGAAACCAAAACAAACATACTTAGAAGAATTTCGCGACCAATTTCGAGGTACCGCTCGCCGGCCGCTGCCGCGGCACCGCTCGCTTCGCTCGCTCGGCTCGCGCGTAGTTGGTCACAGTTCTAACCTAACCTAACCTATGGATCCCTTCGACATCGTTTTTACAATCGTCTTTCGGAACAGCACTACCTAGTATCCAAGTCCCAAAATTCCGAGTCACCTGATTGGCCAACCAATCGGCCAATCACGCGATGTCGCCATTTATCGTGCCGTACATTCTTGGATCGGGCAAGCAAGGTACAGCCGAGTATTTGGAGACATTGTGATGGTTCCTTTTCCAAGGGCGTACACACCCGTGTTGTGCAATCCAGTGTCGCGCATTGCTGGTATGTGCATTGTCGTGCTGTACAATATCAAGCCGGACAATCTTGGTTCAGGCCGAGAATGCGCGACATCGGAATGTACGTGTTTTGAATTCCAATGACGTACATTCCTATGTCGCGCATTCTCGTGCCGTGCATTGTTGATGTTGAGCATTGCTGGCTCCCGTTATAACTACTTAGGAACAATCTCTACATAATATACAGAGTGTAAAACCCTTCACACATACGTCAACCAAGCATTATGTACATCAAACTAAGTACCCCTACGCAAAAATTTTCGCAGGGAAACGACTTTTTTTTTGGGGTCATAAATCACATTTTACGGTAAAACTCAATGTAGCACTCTTGAAACATTGTGCTATTGGATGCTTTGAATAGTAAACGGGTCATGGAGGTAATTTAAGTAAAGTTATAACCTGAAAATTTAGTATTTACAAAAACTGCTGTGCAAAATTTGGAACTTTGACCCCCAATAACTCCGTAACTAGGGGGTTCCCAGGTATGGTCCAGGACCAAAAAACGATTGCAGTGGCGGGGAGAATAAATGCTCTTCGTTTGCGTTAAGTACTTTTACACCCTTTATAAAGTCATAGACTGTTTGATGAAACGGAGACAAATCTTCAGCATACCATGAAGACGATAGCCGTACAAATCAATGTCAATTTATTCTAAAACGTGATATTATTCAACTTGAAGTAATTAAGGCGTCAACACACCCAAAGTCAGGGACAACTCCTACTCATTATAATCAAGGTAATCAGTAATATTTAGGCCGTCATTTTAAACACATTTATATTTGTCACCATTTAGATAACGTAAATAGCAAATGAATACAGTAATGATAAGGAAGTGTCATTGAACGTTATTTACTTAAAGATAATGCTCATTTATTATCTCTGGTAATGTTGATTAAGTGTAACCAACTGTGCATGCTCTAGTGGTTTGTATGTCATACGAGTATTCTGCCTGACTGCTTAGGATTTCAGCCATGCAATCACGTCTAAGGTTTTAATAGGTCTAGTTATAGGACTTCAGGTTGAGATACAAAAGGCAAAGTCTGTCTGGAATCCGAACATTGTCACGTGCAACTGATGACGACAGACTGCTAGACAGTTCTGTCGTCATCTGTTGCCATGTACTGGTTGGACAAAATTTGAGTCATCGATTCGATAAAAAGAAGTAGATGTCAAGATCAAAGACTTAGTCATCTAACTGTTGCCGAAAAAAGATATCACCTTCAAGCTTAAGATCGTGTCTAATGATGACAGCTCATAATTACTTACTATCCAAGTAATCGCAGATATAATGTGTGTAGCTAACCTACGTAGTCTGACCGTGTTTGTGAACTACTGAGTGACCTTTAAACCTAAACATTTATCCCACGCATGTCTGCAACGTGTCATAGCATATCGGTACGATTAAGTAATTAATTACTTAACCCACATCGATATCACTGCATCATCTGTCAAAGGGAAAACAACGACATTCCTAATGACGCAGCGAAGTGACATGACATCATAATAAAGGTTGACCGCACGTGTGCAGTCGTGTAACTCAATAGTGAGTGCGACACATCACCGTATGACCGTAATAAGTTTGTGTGCTGCTTGCCTGACCCGTGCAACGTAACATCGCGTACCGTAGCGGCTCCGAGAGACCGTTCCGAATAACGGAAAACGAATACCAACGCACACCAGTCACGTCGAAACACTTTTCTTTTGTACTCTTTTAAATACACTGCTAGTTTCTACAAAATTTTGCTTCCCAGAAATCCGTTCGCAGTGTGAGAAAATCGTTTTAAAGGAGTTTCCGGGCTATTGAGCCAAGCTGAAATAAAGTATGCATTTATAAAATATGTAGCTACTTAGATACTTACCCAATTACTGTCCTATAATCTCATGGAAAACTTCCGCATATTACAAATCATCGAAACCGCCTGAACGCAAACTGGCACTTGCATGTGACGTGACATCGTGACAATTATATTTTTGTTATTTTCTTTCCATACGTGTCAGTTCATCCGTTGCACAATCGGTCGAAATAAGTGAAATTTTGTTGCTAACCGTAACGGAGATAATTATGGCGAACTTTAAACGCGACCTCGTTACGCAAAAACGGGGTAACGATATAGGTACGCTAGAGCCTCGGTGTGACTTGGTGCGTACGACTCGCCGAAACTCAACGATCACTTGGAAAGTATTCGCTTGGAAACGGTCACTTTCCCTAGAACAGGTCCCAGTCTTGATCCGACCGCAGAGGTACGTGCTCACACGCATCGCAGCCAATCTACTAACAGTGCAAATAAGCTTGAAAATTGTGAAATACGTGATATGCGCCTGACCGGTTACTCACAATGTTAAAGTGCCGAGCCTGAGGTAAACTGTGTGCGTGTGTGGCTTAACCATATAGGTAAGAATTATTGACCTTGCCGGTTTTGCAATCAGATGACGATTTTGCAATATAATCGAATAATATATCTCTGAGCGAATCGAATTTAACATTTTACATTGCCAAACTCGTGAATACGGTACATTACAAATTCTCTGTTCGCATGAATGTCGATGGATTTGCAAAATTTTGTTTCGGTCAGGAACATTTTGTGTGCTGTTATTTCTAATTGAAATAAGAATTCAGTGCTAAAAATGATTAATACTCGAACTACATTCTACAATATGGAAAGAATTTTATTCGTAATCTCTACATCTATCTTCTACAACATTCTTGCAACAGAATCCAATGACAGCACCTTAACAATTTTCCTATTGCTGAGAAAGCTTGGCTCTAAATTCTTATGATCTATATCCTATATTCGAAGTTACGGCAAAATATTACTGGCAAGAAGCAATACGGAATTCCACCATGATGTCGTCGATATTTTGCGATCAGAATATGCACCCAACAGTAGTACCAGTGAAAGGTTCGTAAATTTTGCCACGAGTAAAGTTGCTGCCATTAAAAATAAATAAACTGGTAAGGCAATGACTTGGCATAGGAATGAAAAAAAAAACGATCAAAGCGCGAGACAGAGAGGGGTATAGAACCAAACAAGTGCGTTACCCCCACGAAGATTATCTGCGTATTTATTTTTATTTATTTCTGTAGCGATCCGAGCACTACTGCATGAGGATACGCATAATAGTCATCAAGTTTATTAAATGTAACTCGAACATTTCTCATTATTACAATTTCAAATGAATTCATGGCTGTTACCGGTTTTGTTTCCTCAAGCGTAACAGAATTCAAATTTATTAGTCACCAGTTCCCTTTAGTTATTAGATAATGCTGTAATACAATAAGTCCTAATATATATAATAATAGTCCTCCCTTTGTCTATCTAATCTATGGTAGTTATATAATCACCATGGACATTGTGTTCAGGAGATAATTCTGTAATAGTTAACTTATCAATAATGAAACGAGTTATTAGTGTCCCAACAGGCCGTCGCTGCTTATCGTGGTTGAAAGAGTTTTGTAATTAGTTTGTATGTAAAATTACCTGGACCGGTTTGCGTTTATTTCGTTTTGTCACCTTCATAATGACTCGTTCTGCTAGCTCTATTCTAGCGTGTATATTCAACATGGAACTTAATTTCAAGCTGTTAACCTTGTTACAGCTGTTAATTTATTCGGCGACATTGTCTGACATTCTAGGCGTATAATGAACTGAATGCATCTAGCTGTTAGCAGTACTCATATTTTCATTACAAAACACGCTGAAGATAATTCAGGAGAAAACAAAGTCTTCTCCAAAACATAAAATTTTGGTAGCGAATGAATAAACAGACGAAGAGGAAAAATGTAACGCAACGCCATAAAGATTGTTTCCATGGCCCTTATAACCTCAGCTTACATTTTATCGGCTTTTATCAGCAGTTATCTCATTGAAGCAAGTTCTTCATTTGTCGCTGATAACTTGTGGATAGCTATAATATTGATATCTCCCCGGGACAATATCCAAAAAAATATTGTATTCGTTTACTGTTAAGCAATTCGACAAGCATTGTTATTTGCTGTAGCAACTACGCGATGACCTTTACGCTCGGGCGCCTGACCATGAGAAACTCTGAAGGTTTCGTCTTCTCGGATGGCCGCCCAGTTAGAGTCTTGAAAAGATTTATCTCTTGGTCTAACGTCATTAGTATCTCAAGTAGAAACCTGTGTGGCTCGTGCAGCTGCTAAAGTGAGTGCTATCGGTTCGAAACCATAAGTATAGTGCCGCACTGCACAAAACAGCCTACAATCTTCTGTCTGACATTGCTGCTGTGTGTGTGTCAAGCCAATAGGTCGACCAACCAGTCGACCAGACGCCCTCCCTCCCTCGCTTTGTCCTCCGTCTGCCTGTTCCCCCCTCCCCCAGCGCCCCTCCATTGCGCCAGCCAGTCAGCGTTTGGTCGGCAGACAGACTGCACGTTCCGCGGCTCCGCTACTACTCACTTCTTTACGTCATAGTTAATTTTGTGCTCATTTTAAAACTCTCGGAAATCTAGTAAGTGACACGTGTCTTATTAAATCGCTCTGTATTTAAGAATGTAGTTTCATCATCCGTGATTTTCAACTAAAGTCATAAAACTTACTACCGCTTTGTCTTGTTACAGGTACCTACTTGGAACTGGGTGTGAACCCAGATACGGTGTGTGTGGTTTTATGTAATCTTATTTATACTGTTACTGAAGAAACTCACAGTGGAGCTCGTGAATTATTCACTCAGTGTGTGTGCAACGACAGAATTGTATCGGAGCTAATTGATTTATAAAAAGTGCAGTGTACAACACTTCATACACAGTTCTCTGATTGTTATGCTCTGTAAACAAGTGATTTGTGTCATTATTGGATTGTTATCTATTTGGATTCTCAGCAGCTAAATGGCCATTGTAAGTATTTGTATTTTCTTTATCCACTTTTATGTCAAATTATTTTTTATTGCGATGCCTTTGTACGCGTCTGAACTTATCATCATGGAATAATATTTTATTATTATTCTCAGTGATCTCGACAAGGTCAGATTAAGGAAATTTTATCTTGTGCAGCATTATATTATGTGCGGCAATATTTTGAGCAAAGTGAGTGCATCTTCATCTGTGCTCCTACATTTCATTCCAATAATGAAAAGCATAAAAAAATATAATATAATCAATAGCGTACAATACATATGCATCTACGTAGTACATTGGACGAAAAATAACTGCCTGATATCAACAAAACAATAGGAAGTGAATTAGATAAAAAAGTCACCCAGTCAGTTCGTGGAGCCCAAGATTTTATCTGTCAGCAATAAATTGTGATTCGGAGAGTTCAGGCAGGTGCAGTGAACATTCTACAAATTCTCACGCTCGCCCGCTACGCTGGCCTTCTGAATCTATTTGCTACATGTATAAATTACTCATTGTGAATTGTTGAGCAAGGCTGCAAAGCTAATGAGACATCGAGATTGCGAATATACGGGCGCCATCTTTACGATTTGACTGACGCGCATCGCGACCTCGTGAGCAAGTTCACTAAATTTAGAACACGGTTGACATTCTGTACTCCCGATGCTAGTTTAAATTGTTAAACCACTGTTTACTACCCATATAAAGTGTTAATTCTTAACTTCGTAATGTTCGTTTTTTTTTGGTCGATACCAAAATCGGAACCGGAGCTAAATGATTTTAGTTCCAATTTTATGAAAAATTCATTCGCTGAACAGTCAGCTCTCGTAAATTTTGATTGCGGTGTTCAAGTGATTTTCTTTGTTGTTTTCTATAATTCTGAACTAGACGAGTGAGTGAAACTCGAAGTTTTAAATGATTACTTTGCGAACGAATGTGGTAGCGAGAGCTTGGTTCGCGCTCATGAGGAGGTATCTAAAGTGGGTCAAGGCACGCTTGCGGGCGGTCCGCGTTTCCTACTCGCGCAGACACTGACGACACTACAAGGAAGGCACTCGTTATTCGTTTTTTAAAACAACCTCCACCACTGATATCAACTGCTTACGACGAATTATTACCAGTAAACCGATCAGGTAATGGAGAGTCCATTGTAGATACAAAATTGAAAGAAATCGGTCGGGTTTAAATATCGGGAGTTTTGGTACAGCTATTCTAGGAGAAAACGCTTTTATGGTCGTCATAAGAAAATCCTTACCGATAATGCTGATATTTAACTTGAAGAAAAAATGCATGTGGAATGTGAAATAGGCTCATTATCATTACTTAACCAGTTATGAAATTGGCAATTTCTAAATTGGTATTACAATTTAGATACATAGCTTTGTTGCGAGCCACTTGATCATTTGGGTCAAGGATTTTATAGATAAACTCAATTACTGCCACCTACTTTGATAACAATCGATTGGACCGCTTTCCTTTCAGCCACATTGTGGGGTTCAGATTTGCAAATGAGCATTTGACTGTTTGTTGTGTACACAAACAGAGCTAAGTACGTGTTTAGTAGATAACAGCAGTTTGCACTAGTTAGCGTTTGCGCCGAGCACCGACCCACTTAGATACCGACTATCACTTACCGTTACGATAACGTCCGACCACTTTCTCTGCACGCTCCATTTCGTGAAATACCTCGTCCTCGTGTTTGTTTACTTAGTATACTGGTGCTAATTTTGTATCCACATTGACTTTGTTCATAATATCAACGCTTATTCTACTCGTAACAACTGGTTTATCTTCATTATTTCTTAGAACTGTTTTAACTTCTCCGTCTGCTGCATCGTTGGCAATGGCTGTAGCAGTATTTAACACGCTTTTTACAATATTCATGGTGCGTTAATGGTGTAAAAATATTTTCGCGTAACGCGAAAAATGTTGAGTTCGGCCAAAACTAGTAAGCCGCTTGTTTTAACAAATTTAACGGTACAAAGTAACGGGAACTCTCGCGAATTCTGTCGGCCAGTCATCATGTGTGTCTCGACCAGCACGATTATCGAATGTAACATTGACTTTCACATTAGTGTCGTGTGGCGCTGATGTAACGCACACAGCGCCCGCGCCGTGCCGCGCCGCCGCGGTTAGGTAAACGTTGCGCGCAGCTTTCACCCCACTTTCACCTCTATTTCCGCGTTACTTGGAGCCGCTCATTGGCGCTCATTTAAACACAGATTATTATTGCATTTTGCAACATTTTTATTGTCGTTTTATATTATAGCACGTTCAGCAGGTTTGGTTCACGCGGGCGTTGGAATGTTCACATCCTACTTTTTGTATTCACATGGCAACCGTTTTAGGAATTCGGCTACAGTTTTATTCAATTTGCTAATCAGTTTACAGTTTTAGAGAATAATTAAATACGACGAATAATAGGTATTTACGTGAGTGAGGTAGAATAACGTTTTCAAAGAATTCAGACGTTATTCATTTTATGTTTTTGCTAACTGGGAATCTTTCTGGAAGTATTGATAATGTTATATATTATATGATACTGACGTCTTTATTTATTTAATATTTATTTGTGAATTGGTTTATCGACAAACGCGTAACTAAGCACTGAAATATTATATTTACATTTATACATAATTCCAGAGCACTATGCTACAAAGGTTATCTATTTATTAGATAAGTAACGTATGCGCTTCCTACCTATATACTTACGAGTAACGTAGCAAGTACAAATAAATAAGAAGGTACCCATCTATACTAATATTATAAAACTGAAGAGTTTGTTTGTTTGTTTGAACGCTAAGATCTCAGGATCTACTGGTTGGAATCGAAAAAATATTTGTGTGTTGGATAGTCCATTTATCAAGAAAGGCTTTAGGTTATATAACATCACACTACAACCAACAGGAGTGGAGCATAACTGAAAAATGTTGCAAAAACGGGAAACGATATTCCTTATTGAGAGCTTCCGTTGCGTGCGCTGCAAAAATGGTTTAAGTAATGCAAATTTCATGTATGAAAGAAATGTTCCTCTTTAAAAGTTCTACACTGTTCTGTTCTGTGATATATGCTGTCCGCGACAGCATATATCTATCTATTAAGATTGACTCACTGTAACCGTTTTTTACTATTGAAATGTTAGGTTAAAAAGAATTATTTATTGCAAAGCTTATTTAACACATTTGGTATTAATCTATATCTAAAAAAATGTGTTTGTTAGAACGGAAATTTAATATAGAATATATGTTTCTTTTACTCTCATCATCTGCCTAGCCTTTTCTCAACTATTTGGGGTCGGCTTCCAGTCTAACCGGATGCAGCTGAATACCAGTATTTTACATGGAGCGACTGCCTATCTGACCTCCACAACCCAGTTAATACTAGGTAATACGATACCCTTTGGTAAGACTGGATGTCAGACTTTCAGGTCACTGACTACCCGTAACGACTGCCAAAGATCTATATATGGCACCCGGGACCAACAGCTTAACGTGCTTTCCGAGGCACGGAGGAAACTCGGTATGTAATGGGCGGTCACCCATCCACAGATCGACCTAGGCAAGCGCAGCTTAACCTAAAGATCGACCCGAGTGGCAGTTCTTATTAAGCCACGAGCTACGTTTCTTTTACTCTATATAGTTTAAACAAATACCTTATAAGATATCGCAATGTTAAAATGTCCGCGCGACAAAATAATTACGCGGTCCGCTGGCCCTCGCGTCCCGATGTCGATACGTGGAGATTCTGGCCTCAGGGAAATTCAAATTCAAGTTATTTACTGGACCATAATATTTACAAGGTGTTTTTGTATATTGTTTTGTGAGTAGCGGTGGCCAAGTGGTGGCGGTCCCTACTTACGAACAGTTGGTCGTGGGTTCGAACCCAGGCAGGCGCATTACTCGGTGTAATTTATTTCATCACCACTAAACGGCGAAGGAAAATATCGTAAGGAAACCGGCATATCTTAGAACAAAAAATTCGAAGATATGTGACATGATCTACCAATCCACACTGGGCCCGCGTGGTGGATTACAGCCCATCCCACTCCTAGAGAGGAGGCCAGAGTCCCTGCAGTGGGAACAATATAGGCTGATGATGATGATTGTATATTTAACAGTAAGATATAGGTAGGTACTTATAGTCATTCTCACTTTAATAATGCAATCTAAGGTCTATCTCACAGAACAAGTAAAAGAGGTATTCTCCTTTCGGTATTTCCTCTTTTATCTGTTCTGTGTTCTATCTAATATTATAGAGAGGAATAATTAGATTTTTGTTTGTGACGATTTAAATCAAAAATTACTCAGACGACTTTGAAAATTCTTTCAGCATTAGAAAACGAATTGAAAAAGTATAACTATGGATAGTCGATCTATCGAGGAAGGTTGTAAGTTATATGTATATGTATTATTATGACGCAGACGAAGTTGCGTGGGTCAGCTAGTATTATTATATGCATAGAAGAATGTTAAAGGTTGTTCTTAGAATTTCAAATTGATTCGTCGAGTTCACGCCAATATCACCTGCTTTACCAATGAATAATATTATTCATTTTACTTTAAATGTAGGTAACTCGATGTTCCAAATGTTAGATTAGATAATCTCTACACTTGAAAAATCGTGGGAAAACATCGATTACTCAAAGTCTACCATTTCAAATATTTTCATTTCTGAACTAAAAACTGTAGAGCCTGAATATCATAGTAGTTTTAATTAATTCAAGAAACAAAATAATTTGAAATTGGAATGACAGAACCAGTGAAGTGATGCAGGAATAGTGCCGTGACATTGGCCTGGTGACCGATAGAGAAGTTCCTTCGACCGCCATTC
Source organism: Diarsia rubi (assembly GCA_932274075.1). Classification (NCBI taxonomy): domain Eukaryota; kingdom Metazoa; phylum Arthropoda; class Insecta; order Lepidoptera; family Noctuidae; genus Diarsia; species Diarsia rubi. The sequence continues at coordinate 16,801,832 of OW026417.1, read as the reverse complement.
GTTTGCACAACTGCACTAGTGTTCAAACTAGGTACACACATCACTATGATCTGCCATAGAGCGGCGCTCTATAGAATCGTGCGAAAGATTATCACTGGCACGAGTTATGTAACCGTAACAATATGTATACTGAAATTATGTACAATTCTATTGCATGCAGGAAATATTGTTAGGTAATAGCCGTTCTGGTCATAGATTTTGTTGGCACAATTTTTTTATTCACATTTAATAAATAGGTATTTGGGTTAAAAATTTGTTTAGTAAAAGGTCAAAATTGTTATTATTTGTCTTTTAAAGAGGACAGTAAGCTACGCTTTAATAATAGTGAGCAGGTTCGTGAGTTGTTTGCGAATTGTACGGTTGCAGCCAACTATTGACCCACTGACACACTAACTGAAGGAAAACAACTTAGTTGAGTGTCACAATCGACCCGACGATGTAACTATCGAGATGACTTTCGTTTACGATTTAAACCACACCAATTTTTATTAAATCAATTATCACGAATTTCACTTTTTTCGTAAATTGATACAGCGTTCGAAATAGTGTACCATTTTTATTTTTTTTTGTATTAGTATTTAGGGTGTAATTTTTTTTAATTGGTTGTTTATTCCGCTACGAATTCATAATATGCTTGAGATTTCAATATAGGTGCATCTTTCTATCTCCGTCCGTCCATCCGTCCGTTTCGCGGCGTGTATGTGCCAATTTCCATGGCTTGAGGTGTGACAATTAGATTCGTCTTACCAATTAACACATCCTTTGACATGCCGTTAATATTCTACCGCAATGTAAAAGGATGAGTTACGGCTAACGTTGTGACGAAAATTACGAGAAATACTAGTTCGTGAGAGAAAACGTTCAATCAAGCGTTTTCCGCAACGCAACGCTCTAGACAGGATAGCTGTTATAAATAACTAAGCCATTTTGTGGTCGGCTTCCAGTCTAACCGGATACCAGCTGAATACCAGCATTTTATGTAGAGTGACTGCCTATCTGACCTCCATAACCCAGTTAGTACTGGGTAAGACTGGTTATTAGGCTTTCGGGTCATTGACTACCTGTAACTACTGACAAAACTATACAAATGACAGCCGGGATCAACGACTTGACGTATTTTTTGAGGTACGGAGGAAACTCTATGCAATGGTTGACCAGCCATCCACGAACCAACCTAGACTAACGCGGCTTCGCCTGAAGATCGCTGCTCTACGGTAGATCGTAGTGGTGTGTGTGCCGAGCGTCTGTTCTTAGTTAGCCACGAGCTCCACCTTGTCTCTTTGATATCCTCCTGAAGGCTCTGCTAGTAAAAATTTATGAATGTGCACTAATGTTTACCAACAGGGTCCTCAGGAGGCCTATGTCACTCATGCGTGACCATGGACCATTGTAGGTAGGTACGAAATATATTGTTTACAATGACGACGTACAATGACGGTACGTAGATAATCTTATTATTAAAAACTGAGAAGATGTACACGCGTTCTACGTTTGTGTTATGTGTTCGACTCCGAAGCAACATAAAATTATAAATATTATTCATACCGACGATTTGCATGCTGAATCATTGCATGTCAAATATACGTGGAAACTGACACTATACAAGTAGGTAAGTATACAACCATGCTCTTGGAAGCTGTTCATAGAAATAATAAGTAAAGTAAATTTATTGTTATTGGAAAGTTAGTCTGATAGCTAGACGTGTTAGATGAGAAATCGCAATCGATCAAAAAAAGCAATGGAGGAAAAATAGAAAACGCAACGTAGATAGAAAAGGTGTTAAACTTCTTAACGTTCACTGCGTGTTATTGTAAAACATTCTTACAGTTTCGCACAAAAAAGAAATCTCGGAAAAAGTATAAACTCATAACTTTTTTCCTTATTAGCGTTTCCATTCAACAACTCTCCCTACCGTCGCACGTCGCGTCGTCAATGCGTATTAAGTAAACCGAAAAATAAACACAAACAAACATTTTTCCGAAACTTGGTGAGAACTTGAGAAGTTTCCGAAACTGTAAGATTTCCTCCTCGTAGTTCGTAGGCAAAGGAACACAACAAAAGGACGATCGCGCGATCTTTATATTGTTTGTGAATGTTGGAGACACTCCAAATCGTCGAGCTCTAGTTGTTACAACTCTTAAAATAGACCCTGTAGGTATTTTATCTCAACCTATTTATGAGAACACACAGCTGTTCGCTCCTGTAAATCGAATCTTAATGAGAAATAGCGATGCAACTGTACTTAAATGTTGGGGATCATCTTGATATGGAAAGCGTAGGTTGGCGTTTGTGAATCCCTATTATTTTAGCAACTTTGCAATGTGAAGGATGTATTCTCAGACCAAGAAAAACTTGGTCTGAGGATGTATTGTTTTATTTTTGTGAAATCTTCGATGTTGTCCCCGAAACCTACGCACGTTATTTCTAAAGTTAAGTAGGTACGTTAAGGTCAGCTTAAAAGCTTCCAAGAATACGAAGGCTTCGTATTACGTGTTAAAGTTCACTGCTTAGACTAGACGTTACTTATTCATACTTGTTTTGACTCATTTTATAATGAAATCGGAATTCCTGCAGACGAATAGGTACAAAAATAGGTACATTAGTTTATACGAATAGTATTACGCATTCATAGTAGTGAGCTATGATTTTCCGTATTTACAACATAAACAAAATTGTTGGGCACCCCCGTGACTTAACAACGTTTATTGTGCTATGCCATGTTATTCCACTGTATGTATGTTATGGTTTTTATAGACGCTAATTCTGTTTACTTTCTCATGAGTAGGGTTTCCCAGTAAACGAACTCATTCACCTACGCTTAGTTTTAGAGTTTTCATTGTTCTTTTATAAACAAGAGTTTCTACGTAGATGTACCTATAACAAGCCGGTACCTACTGCTCCCATTGTAGAAATCTATGTAATTAACATGTGAACTAGAAAAGAACCTAGAGGTGCAATTAAAGGTGAATTCTGAAATAATTAAAGCTTACATAATAATCGAATTGATGCCTAAGCGTAGAGTAGTGTTGTGAATGCACAGAAGATGAAAACACCAGATTTCATAACAGAAATAGAAACAAATACAGGAAGTAATAGCAATTGAAACTGGTCGATGTTAGTCGGTCGACGGCCATAAACAATGCGGATCTAATAATAGAGGGCGCTAGCAACACTGATGAAAAATAGAACACGCAATGTGGGCCACAGCCGCTCCCGCGCCACACCGATGCGATTCTGTGTACCGACTGCCGGGCTCATTGGCTGCCGAGATCCTTTGTGATTTGTGATCTATTCTAATCTCTGAATTGGTAATTAGAAAAATGTTAGCAGAATAAAACAGCAGGGATTAGCCGCCAAACCAAAAAATAATTATAAAATGGGCTGTCGTATTTTGGCTGTCTAGATAGATTAACAGCAAAAATATGTCATTGGAACACCTGGACGGCTAAAACACGTTCAATTTTACAATTGAACGGATCGAAATTTTTGTTAGGATAAGTGACGTCAGAAAGTAACTTTTTTTTTGTTCTATTTTTTTGTGTTTTGTTAACTTTTTTTGGAAGTTACTTTGACTGTCTTATGTATGAGTTACGACAAAGAAATACATATAGGACCAGGTGTTTGTTTATGGAATCAATTAAGTGTGACCCTAGGAGGAGCTTATGGTGTAAAATGGCTGGAGATGGAAGGGCGAGTCGATACAATTTTAATTCCCCTACGCATCCCCTTTGGCCATTATTTGCCAAGGTTTCATAGGGAGTGCACGTTTGCCTCGATATGATTTCTATACGAACGTGACGTAGGTACTAGGGTGTGGGGAAGATTAATTGACTCTGAAAGTACCTACCTAATTGCGTGCCTTGTTTTTATGACATTTTTATAGCTGATGAAATTTAAGAATGCAGTACCTAAGTACCTACCTACTGCTGAGTGTTTATTGCGAATACCTATGTAGGCGTTATTTAATTTTGTAACGAAATTAAATGAATACACCCTTCTATTGTCATGCACGAATGAACAAATATTTAAGTAAACGGCAAACCAACGACTCTAACAATGTAACGAATTCAGCTAAATAAATAATATATAATAATATGTCTGTCTTTAGCCATTACATCAAGTACACATACATAATTATCCATATACAGTTGCAATATTAAATTAAGTTCCCATCATTTTCTTCATGAATCGTCGCGCAGCACTTGAGTAGGATGAGGAAACTGGCAACCCCGCCTACAATTTTACTGCTCTTATAATTGGAATTGGAAATTGAAAATCTTTAAAAACCATAGAGGCACTAGAGGGTAATTTTCTCAGAACACCTCATTAAAATCGGCTTAGAGTTCGTAAGTATCCACGCGATGACTCGTATCGTAACAGTCGTTACCTGACACCTACATTGTAACACCACTCGTGTAGTGATCTCATACGTTATTATTATTAATAGAAATTTCGAAACTGTAGGTATAAAAACGTTTTGGAGTCTCATTTCAATAATAAAGGAGACAAAAAGTACAGACATTACGATTCACCTTGTTTCGCGCGCCCCGCGAGAGCAATGACCCGCCACAGCTGTATCGCGTCTGTGTACGACTGTACGTAAATAGTGTTACACACACGCGCGCTGTTGTTGAAGAAAATTTTAAGTTTTTCGACGTTTACATACGTCAATGATGGTTTCAGATAGCTTTAACTCAGTTTTATGACCGTGTGTAAATCTTGGATCATTGATGAATTATACGAAGCTTATCGCTCGATCGTATGAATTTAAATAAATTTGAAAATTTACGTTAATCCAGATTTAATTGTTCAAACTACATGAGAATACCTACCAATATTCACACGACTTATACTGATCTGTACATTACATACCTACATATTGGATTCCTATTATAAATCGTTTGTAATGTGATCGTTTTCTTTTTATTCGGAGTAAAAAGTATCACTACACTACGTTCAAAGAGATTATTTATATTTCAATTTACATAGACGTCTTATTCTGTAAAGGGAAATTAACTTACTGAACATCAGAGAGGCAACATCTATGACTTCCACAATTTAGCTATTGAAATTGAACGAGGATCGCAAGTCGCAATTAATAAAATAAATCCGAAAATAGTTTCCAGTCCTATCACTCTTTACCTTTAGCTATTAAGTTGCGGTCATTGGGTCGTCTTAGTGCCTTAACTGGGTTTTGTGTAAAAAAATTAGATTCAATTAGCCAACAAAACTGAAAGGTCTGTAAAACATTGACTCTATCAATCTTTGAATAGTCTATGATTATTACGCGGTGTTGTTACATAATTGTATAGACACGCTGCACAAAACAAAACGCGTCATTCGAAATCAGAACATGCCTATTGAGTATTGTGTATTTTTTTATTCAACTAAATCGATTTAAAAGTCAATTCGAGTGATGTGCTGAATCGCTTGTCAACGGATGTCGAATGTGGGTCAATGTCCATTTGGTGCAACACTTGCCTACCTATCGGCGTGTGACGTCACTTATATGTGCACACAATTATTGATAAAGTAACAAATGTGTGTTTATAGAACATCTTATCAATAGTTCGCGGTGATAATGTTACTTGATTTATCGTGTTCAAGTTACTGCGTATATTTTCTCGTGTTACTTCTTAAGAAAACTACTTTATTCTCTCTGGATTCTAAACAAGAGAAAAGGAGTATTTCCCACTGCTCTTATAGTAGCGAATTAAAGCTACTCTCAATACACGTGTCACCTACTTATTTAATCAAAATAACATGACTGTTATAGGTAGGTAATAAATGACGTAATAATTCCTAGACCAGTTATGTATAATGTTTGCTCTTAAACCTTGAATTTGATGTATGTCAATAGCTAAACGATTAAAAGTATATATTATAGAGTCCGGGTATTTACTTCAAATTCTTTCAGCGGGAATATTAAAAGAAGCGGAATGGGTATTGCTATTTCGTACCATGTTTTGTACTTACCTACTACCGGTCCACCAACATGCCTTGATAAAAAACAAAAGACTGGTCCTACCAAAGCATCAACCAGCCCAGCCTTTTCCCAACTATGTTGGGGTTGGCTTCTAGTCTAACCCAAAGCAGCTGATGAGTATTTTGGAACATGGAAGGACTGACCGGACCCCCACCACTATGGTCCTACCAATCTACGACAGTTCAAGTTCTCCAGCAGATAGAATCTATGTAAGTCAAAAAGTGTCAAAGTAACTCAAGAGTGGTTTCCTTTCATTTCAGGTCTTCTTGAAAGCTAAGCCGGAGACATGAACGCGCCTAGAAGTCGCCACTCTCATCAAGCAGGGTAGCCATTATACCACGTAAGTTTTATTACTCTTCTGGGATCATATTTATTTTGTTTACTTACATATTTATCATCTACCAATCCGCACTGGCCCCGCATAGTGGATCATAGCCCATTCCTCTCCTAGGGAAGAGGCCTGAGTCCCTGCCGTGGGAACATTATAGGCTAATGATGATGATATTTATTGCCTTTCATAAAATGCCATCATAATCTTTCTGCCCTTGTACCATTTTATTTGTGGTCGGTGCAACCTGCAACACGTTTCCATCTTCCATTATCTCTTGACAGATGTCATGGCGTCGTTTACTCCTTTCTCTTTCATTTCATTCCCCATAAAACCCATCCATCTTATGACCTTCCTCTACCTCTTTCCTCTTCCTCTCTTTTTAGTGACATCCCTCCTCACTACATATCCATACCATTAATACCAATATAGACGAAAAATGCCATATTAGTTTTTTTTAAACTGTCTGGAGTTCTGTGTTCCGTAGGCGGGCGTTATATTTTGTTCCGGTCATTGCATGTAAATACACTGAAAACATCGATATAACTATACATATTGTATTTTTATTACGGACTATTTGTTATTATTAAACTCTGACTTAATAGGGTAGTTAACTAAAAAAAAAAATTAATCCGTCAGATAGATTTCCAAAAAATATTACATATTTTTTCTTTTTTCACGTAAACAAACAATGAAGACGATATTCTTAGTGCGTTGAAAATTCGTGTGACGTCATACTCTAAGACATTAGTATGACATGTTTTAGTGGTCAGTGACGTCACCAACCCCCACTCAAATCTTTGACGCGTTTTATATTCGTAATTTTTAATGATTTGATAAAACAAAAAATATGTATCCTATATTTTTCGATTATCTAACAGACGGACTAAATAGAATTACATTTATTTAAGTCAGTAAACATGTTAATCCGGAATTCAGTTTACGTTGTTTTGATTGAACTTTATAACGACGACCTCGCCCGAAATTCTAAATTGATCATTTTGTAATTAAACGACTTTTAAAATGGAGGAGGTTTAAAATTGTATCGATATGTGATTCTTTTGGCACGGATAGAGTTATACCTTCTAGTAGATTTCTTGATTTTACTTAATAAATATAAAGTTGTAAAAGAATGCCGAGAAGTCCATGCTTAGGTACATAATAATATCAAATTACAATAAATAGTAGTGCAAACAAAATTTCGCGATACCATCTGCCAATGCACCAGCAAAAGTTGCTGAATGATTAATTGATTACCAAAAGTGCATAATTTCCGCCAAATAATAACTATTAATAAAGCGAGGGCTAAAAACCCGTTATGTAAAACAAATTCCGGTATCTTTCTATTACATAGATAAGTAGATTTTCCAGTGGAGCGTTCTCATAACGGAATCCACATAAGTGCGGCACGAGTAATTGCATCTTGCAACGCACCGATGCACACATGCAATTATTTCGCTTTAAAACAATGATTTTACCTCTGTGATACATTTAACTTTGTAATTACGGAATCATAGAACACAGTCTTACCAAAGGGTGTGTTATTAACCAGTACTAACTGAATTGTGGAACTTGTGGAGGTCAGACAGGCCGGTCCATGTAAAATACGCGTATTTAGCTGCTTTATACAACATAATTGAGAAAAGTCTACGCAGATGATGAATTACGTAATCTAAGCTAAATATAGAAATGCTGAAATTTAAGCATGACTGGTTAAAGTTTAAAGTTCCAATCGTCTACGAAGTTGATTCGAGGTCGAAAGCAGTAAGACGTTTACTCTCTGTTTACTTTTTGTGTTTTCAATGTAATTTTATACCTGAAACCACAAAGATAAAGTTTTTAACGAAGTTGTTTCATATCTAGAACTCTTTAAGAAACTAAACTATTTTATTTTTAAAACATTACCTTTATGTAGAAAAAATGTGAATTTTCTTTAAGTCGACATAGATCGAGGTACCTAATCTTTTTACGTAGTATTTATTATGGACAGTAATCAGTTAAAAACACGCAGATAAGATAGAAAGCATAATATTTCAGGTTGCTTTTCTCCAATTGCCGGTAGAAAGGACTAATTTAAATTTTCGATCGACAATATATTATTACCTATTTGTGTAAAAAACTTTAACACACTTATGTGTTGCTAGTAAGCGTGTATCTAATTTAATAGTCAAACGAACTTACCTGTAAGTGAAGTTCGACGGTAATTATACTTATTGTTGTATTGTCCGAAGAAGATTAGTCCTCCCACCCGACCCAGAATCTCCATGCTTTACTTTATTATAGTCATATGAGCATAGACCCTATGTTGTAAAACCAATAAATTGCTATGAACCTAATGAAGCTAGTTTCAGAGCCAGATGACAGGAGACGGTGGCGTTCGGAAATATTTTTCTTTAAAGTTGTATGTGACGTCGGACTGTAAACCCGAGCGAGACTACACTTAGTTATCCTAATCATCGAGGACAAACAACAACAAGTATAATTTCGTTATCTGTGATTATTATTATTTCCACTCGTATGTACAATCATCTGACGTGTTATATATGCGTAGATAGCTACATGCGATAGGTAAATAATATGAGTCGCGGGGTCATTAACCCCGTATCTCACAGACGGTCGGGTAGGTGACATTGACCTTTAGAGAAGAAGGGATCGACCGGCCTTTCAGTAAATACTCTAGGGATTTGCTAACATAATTGAACCTTAGATTAATCATTTAGGAATATTGGTTTTTTGAGGACTGGATTTAGTCATCTGGTAGGTACTGTTACAACAGCCTGCTCACAGCGTGCCACCCTAGCCAGCCAATGACAGCTAACCATAGCCATGCCACTCTAGCAAACCATAGCCATGCCACTCTAGCATACCATAGCCATGCCACTCTAGCCAGCCAATGACAGGCAACGACTCGCGAGCCAATCACAGTCAAGCGAAGACACCGCCATAACTACCGGATGCCTCCGGTGGGGATATCAGTCTATATAATGCCCTGTAAGCTCAGTTTCGAGGTCTTGTCGCGCTCGATTGTGAAACCTGTAAGTCGAGACTCTGCCCGAATAAAATAATTAATCAGTTCCTGTCTATTTTTTTACCACTGTCGTTACAGTACGAAAATAATTATTATAGGTACTGTAGCTACCTCTCTTTTTATAAGGGTTCAACAACTTTTTTTGTTCTAACTCTGGTTTATTTTTGTAACCGTAATAGGAAAGTCAAGAGTTCAAGGCTCAATTAATACTTTTGAACTGGAAAAGCAATTCAATTGTTACAATCACACTTTACATTTGGTCCGTTCAACTAAAACAATAGGCTATTCGTCAGGTACCTACATATGCATTAGTGATATTACATAGTTGTATGTTGATATGTTTACCTCCACATACGGTCTACCTAATCAATGTACCTATTTATGCAATTATGGCATGTTTGTAAACTTAACCTGTATTTATAATTTATGTAGGTACAGTGATATAATAGGGTAGTTGACAAAAAAAATCTAAGTAATTAGTCCGTCAGATAGATTTCATTTTGTACACAAATTCTTTTTTCATTTAAACATAAAATGAAGACGATACAGTGCTTTGAAAAGTCGTGTGACGTTACAGTTTGGTACGTTTTTTTACCAGAAAGTGGCGTCAAAGCCCCCACTAAATTATTAATTTTATAAAAACAAAAAACACGTACTCATCCAATAATAAAAATGCTTCACGACGGACTAAACAGTGTCCTACTTTTTTAAGTATTCAGTCAACTACCCTACATAAATAGAATTTAATTAATTTAGGTAAATAGTGTTGGTTGTAACTTGCATCAAAATATGTAGGTACCTAAGTATTCGAAATCTAAAACAAAAGCTGTTTATATTAAATATTATTATTAATAGGTAGGTATTGGATGGCCAATTACTTATGTCAAAGAAAAACTGTTCTATTTGATTTGACGTCGCTGCAACCGTTCGGATAGTTTATCCGGGGCTCGTAAGCCTCACATCCGTCACCGTTGCCAGGGCTCACTGCAATCGATAGCTGCGTCGCTTGGAGACCAGCTTCCGTCCGGGAGGGAAGCTTCACAAATAGGTATGTGTTCGGAAACACCTACCTACAACATCGACAACAAACATGGTATATGATACCTGTTAGTTATTTAAGCGAGTACGATAAAAGTCCAATGTGTGGGCGCCTCTTACCCAATCGTTCAGTACATACTTAGTAAATTAACGACGAAACTTGAGCAATAAGACTGAAACTTAGACAAAAACATTTCTTAGTTATCCTAGTGAATCGAGAGAAAATTATTTTGCGGATGTTTTATTATATTATAAAGATACTCGGAAGTTAGTAAGAAGTTGAACGTCAAGTAAACAAGCGGAAAAACTTATTTTTATTATAATATGTATTGTATAACATTTCTCTATAAATGACATTTATAATTTATAATGTAAGTATGTACATTACATGAGGATTTTCAGTAAATCATGGGTGTGACCAGCATTTGTCATTGTCTGCATTTAAAATGTAAACTCCAGCCAGGGTCGTCGGTATTTCAACTCAACACAAACTACTGTCAACCCTGACTGTCCCCATTTAGTCGTATAATAATATGATAAATGTAAATGAAGATTCTGCTGAGAGATAATTAACATTCGTTACTACTTGGTTATAATTACAGATAATTAAAGAAAAACGTTAAATGTAGGTACTATACAATAATTGTTTGAACAACAATTGTATAGGTAGGTACTTATCATTATATATTATATCTCTCCCTTAAAGGCTCATAGGATAGTTGACAAAAAAAATCTAAGTAGGTAGTCCGTCAGATAGATTTCCATAAAATATTGGATTGGTACCTACGTATTTTTTCTTTTTTCATGTAAACTATAAATGAAGACGAAACAGTGCTTCGAAAAGTCGCGCGACGTCACAGTGTGATACATTTTTTCCCAGAAAGTGACGTCACCACCCCCCACTCAAACACTCACACTTTGACACGTTTTATTTTCGTTTTTATTAATTTGATAAAACTAAAAACACGTAGGTATCCAATATTTTTCGATAATCTAACAGACGGGCTAAACAGAATTATATTTTTTTATAGTCAGTCAACTACCCTATTATTTACTTGAGCTGTTAAATAGTATTTGAAACAAAAGATTTTCTGTGGTGTAATAGTATTCCTCCTTGCTAGAAATACCGACATGATTATATGTATTTTTGTGTATATTTTTTTTTTGCATTTAATAAACAGAAGGTTCACACTATATAACTAATCTTATTTAAATAAATTCGATAAAGTTTCGTTTATTTCTTGTTAACCAAATATGAAAACATAATGATGATATACAAAACGTAAATTGTAACTTGTTCAGTAGGAATTGTGGCCTCAAAAGAGAATCGATATTTATTGACACGGGGTTTTTGACATTCAATCGAATGAAGGTCAGTTAACTTTAAGCAAAATACTCATTGCGGAAATTGCCACAGTGTGTATAATATCGCGAATGTCTACAATCGTGCGTATGTGTGTGTGCGGGGGCGAAGTACGCTCAAGGGCAGCCGCCGGGTAACGACCCAACCACGCACCTTCGACAAGTCGTGCGTTCGATATCGATATTGGCATTTACTCACTCACTGCGATGATTGATGAATATCGCTTTTATTAGCATTGCGTGATTACATTAACAAGCACTTGTCTCTCTTGATACAGGTTCTTTTAAATAAATTATGAATAATATTATGCTTTGTTTCAGGTAGTATCTAGAGGAGACGGAGTATGGACGTGTCTTTTAACAATGTACTGGAAGGGACGCGCCAGTACTTTATGGGGGTGCCGAAGCAAGCACAGGCAGACGGCTCCGGTCAACCCTGGCCACCAACCGCTCCACTACCAGAAGAAGGTGCTCCAGCGCAGTCCGGGGCACCAGCTCCCTCATCGCGTCCTCCTTCGGCCGCCGCAGCCCCACCGTCCGTACCGAGCTCGACGCCCATCGCAGCTCCACCACGCCCGCCCTCAGAGCCTATTGAACCTGAACCGCACATTATTCACAAGGCTACCGTAATGCGTGAGGCGGCAGAGAAACGACGGGAGCAGCCCGAGATCGAAGATGATGAAGAGGCAGTGGGTACACTATCTCCTCCTTCGCACATCATTCGCAAGCCACCGCGGACGCTGCCCTCGCCTGCGCCTGCTCCCGCCGCCCCGTGCCCGTCCCCCGCCCGGCCGCCATCAGCTGCGCCGCTGCAGCCATCTGTGGCTCCAGAGTCTCAGCTGGAACCTCCGGCACAGTACCGTCAACCTGTACATCGAGCGCAAACGCCAACTGCTAGGCAACCTGATCACTATGCTCCAGGTCGACCACCAGATCCGTATCCCACGTCACGACCACCAGAACCGTATGGGCGGTATCATTATGACGCAAACATGACTGAAGGAAGAAATTCTCATGGGCCGGTAGCTTCACCTCAGCCTTCGACACATTCGCGTCATAGTCCACAAACGTATGCAAGGTTGTCAGGGTCGATGCCGCAACATACAACATCAAGGTTGCGCGATGTAGCAGCGCAAAGTCCACCTACACAACGATACCAAATGCCACCTGCGCAACCGCCGCCTCCACCCAACGATCGCGTACCTCCTATTCATCATCCGCAGCCAGCGCCTCCGGCCCAGAGGCACTCTGCTGATAGCAGATCAGCACAATTGCAATATGCATCCCTACAGCAACGTCGCGACCCGTCGCCGTACGGACGAACCTCATCACATTATGACAGACATCCTGTGGTTCCACCGCGGAAATATGATCCTCAACAAGGATATCCGAGTTATCGACCTGCTCCGGTCGCGCAACCTGTCCAGAGTCACCGTGTAGATACGCACCACCAAGTTCAATATAAACACGCACCAATGGATGTCATGACTGCACATTACTCACCTCGACAACAAGAACGGTCGCCAGTGCCAATCCCACCGCACCCACATGCACATGACGCTGCTCGCTTGCCACCACGGGCTGAATATCCTAACATGAGCAGACCTGTAGATGCTCGAAGCGGTTACCACTATCCGACGCCTTCAACATCAACGTCTAGATATGGACCTAGTGCACCTGTTCCGATTGGTCAAAACTCAACTCAATCGAGATCTGTTTATGCTCGTCCAGCAGCTGCACCTAAAACCAGCTATGAGTATGCTCCGGCCGCCCCCGTCCAAACGTCGCCCGCGCGGTCGACGGTTAAACCTGGTTATCCTAATCAGGCACGCATGACAGTCTCTGTAACGACACTCGTAAATCAAATGAATCAAACTAAACAAAAACAGGAACCGCCTGTTGCAGTTTCGCAGGTCAGTCAAAGTAAGCAGAAACGAGAATCACCTTTGGATCTATCAGTGAAAACAGTGAAAAATTCAGCCGACTCGTCAACTACTCAGGACGATGCAGTTGATTCTGCAGCAGAAAACAAAATGATTTCATTGCCTCATCGGCCATCTTCTTCCAGCAGCCGTCACGCACATCTACCAACCACCAGCTATGCATCTCATAAAGTAGACTTTGCTCCAAATTTTACCCAATACGGAGAGAGGGGTGCTGCGCATGCATATCCGGCACCGTCCCAACTGGTACCAGCACCGGCACATCCTTCAATGCGTTACAACGGCGCATATGATACGCGTCCGGTCAGAACACTCGCTGAGGCATACCCTGTAGAATCTCCGCATCCTTACCAAGAACGAAATATTCCATTGAGAGCTGAATACGTTCCTAAAATTGATCTTACAAGATCGCTAGGCGAGCAACGTCATCCTGATAATAGAGTTCGCGATGACCGACACTTTATTATAGAAGAAAGAAAACGTCCTACAGGGCCAATAGCTAGTAACATTCCGGAGAAGATAGTTCGTTATGAAACCTGGACAGCAGATAGTCGGATAGACCATTTAAACCAATCAGCTCGAGAACAACGTGAACTCATGAAACAGCCAGTTTATGGCTATAATAGATATAAACAACAGTTGGAAACTTACCAAACCGAACAAAAACGTCCACCCATTCCCGGCCTCTATCGGGAACATCATAGTCTTCGCAGATACTCAAATAATCCATATCAGGCAGATCCAGCTCGTGAAACGAGCGATTATCACGCCCACTATCATGATAGGAATCCGTCTGCTAATAGCCGTCATCATGTTATACAAAAAATTCCGAGCCATAAAGATATTCATCCGCATCATTTTGAGCCTTCCAGTGGTATACCTGCAGATAAAAGGGTGCTAAGTATACTAAGAAACAGTTTAGAAACAAAACAAACAGGCTTTGTAGAGCCACTTAGACAAGCCAAGCAGGTTCCAGACCTCATCGTAATAGACGATGCAGAAGATTCTGTTATAGATATCACAGATCTCACAAAAGAAAATGAAGCAGAAGTAGCTTCTAAACATTTTGCGAAACAAACTTCTAACCACATTACTCCCAACTTACATCAACACATCCAAATGCCTAAAGCAGTTGATTCGTTACCACGCGACTCTGATTATCACAACAGCCCGGATCCAAAACCAATATCGCCAGAAAACGATGTTGCATCCAGAATAAGAACAAAAGCAGAATTAAAAGTAATGCCGCCATCACACGCCATGACGAAGGCTGAGACGAAACAGATAACACCACCTGAAAATGAGAAACTAAAATTACTTCCTAGGAAGACTCATTTATTCAATCAAATAAGGGAAGACAATTTAAGACTTGAATCTGTAATCAAAAATGAAGAGCCACCTGTATCAATAATTGCAGAAGTTAAAACAGAGCCAATGAACATTGAAGAAATTGAGAAAGATGCTGAAATATCAATCAAAACGGAGGATATTTTAGAAAGCTTAGAACCAATAGGTATAAATGAAGTCAATGAAATTCCTGCTGAAGACCTAGATTGGGCAAATGCATGTGATAGTTTTATGGAACAGCTAAAGGCTGGTTGCCATAAAAAAAAAGTTATCAAAAGACGCATTGACACCTCTGAAAATGAAAATGAGAGTAAAGTGGAAAAGTCTGTAAGTTTAGTATTTGAATCTAGCTCGCATAATCCTGCGGATGAAATGACACCTTCCGCGTCAGAAATCCCGCCTACAACCAGTATCACTACACATTCGGAACAGTTTAGTCAACCAATGGCAGAGATAACACATCCTGCGGAAGAGACCACAAAATCAGCGGCAGATGCGACCCAACCGAAGGTAGAAACCACAACACCTGCCAAGGAAAGCACAAGACCTGAAGTAGAGACCACACAATCTACGGTAGAGGATACTAAATCGTCAGAAGTTATAATACCACCTATCGTAATAAAACAAGAGCCGATGGATGAAGACGACATTATGGATGAAACTGAAATGTCAGTTGTGTTAGAATCACCTCCTGTAGGAAAGCAATCCAATAAAAGTGAGAAACACCGAATTGATAAAAAGAATGGTAAACAAAAAGAAAGTGATAGACCAAGTAAGATTCGGACAAAAGCAAAAGTTAAAATTGAAAAACCTGATAATTCATCTGCATCTCTGTCATCTGGAAAGGAGCTAAAAGAAAAGACACCAATTAAAACTGTGATAAAAGAAGAACTGGAATCTACAGATGATGATGAGCCACTTATTAAGAGTAAGATTCTGAAAGATAAGGAAAAAAGTGATCGTCTCAAATATCAATTATTAAAGGACTTGTCAGAGAAATCTGCGTATGTAAAACTTGAGTGTTGTGATGTAGATGTAAATAAAAATACTAGAAAGTCACTAGATTCTACAATATCGAAGGAAGAAATTGGGAGGAATAATATGGAAGAAAAGCAATTCAAGGGTAAACTGCCTAGGCAAATGTCAAGATCCAAGGGAAAATTGTCTATTGATAATAACAAAAATGAGAAACAAGATGTTAATTCAAGTTCAGATAGCGATGAAGATGATCTTAGTGTGGCGAGAAGACTCCGACAGCGTAAAAATACAAAAACTGAAGATAGCAAAACTACACCTAACTCAAAATCTTCAGTGAAATCATCTCCTTTGAAGAAACCAGATAGTAGTAGTGCAAGTAACAGTTCTACACCAGTTCTACGAAAACCAACATTTGGCGATGGGTCATACTTTCATCCAGGTTGGGAAGAAGAATTGTATAAATATAAACGTTCTCTTCGTATGCCAACTAGACTCATTGCAATACCACGAGGTCGTTCTGGTGGGCCATTTGTTAGAGGGTCAGGTGCGATATTTACAAGAGGTTCGACATCTCTACCTGATTTGGATCCTGCACCTCTTTCTCCTGCCCCTTCCTCTGCACCATCAGCTGCTACCGATGATTTGTATGCACGACGCCCTGATAAACTCACACTTGATAGTGATTTAGATTCGAATTCTAGCTATTCTACACCACATAAGTTGCATTATGATTCAGAAGCATCGACGTCCACCGTATTATCGTCATCGATTAATAAAAAGAAAACCAGTTCAATTGTTGATGTGTTGATACAAAAATGTGGCAAAAAGGAAGAAAATAAAAAAGAGAAAAAAAGCAAAGATAAAGATGACAAAACACCTAAAATCATATCTAAAAAATCGACTAGTGAATTGCTGCCGACACCTAGCTTAGGGTTGGTAAAAAACGGAAATAAAGGCAGTTACAGTGTGAAAAAAGAAAAATTCATGGAAGATGTATATTATTTAGGAGCATTTAGAAAAGAGACTGTAACTGCGTTTAGAAATTCCTTTATTAAAGACACCGATGGTCTTATTGGTGCTACGGAAGAATTCGCGCCACTCGTTCTAAAATCTAGGACAAGAACAGAAAGTCGAGTTCTTAAACAAAGAGCAACAATCAAAGAAGTATTTGGTGACGAACGGCCAGCTTCCGCACCTCCATCCACTTGTCGAGAAGAAGATCTTTCTCTTGAAGAAGAAAAAGAAGTAAAAGTTGTGGAAATAAAGAAAGAACCAGAATCAAAGCCAAAATTCAAACCTAGAAAGATCGTAAAAGACAAACTGAAAAGAAGATCTAGTTCAATTAGAGATGGACTACGAAGCACCAAGTCACTAAAAAGGAATGATGCTAAGGGCCGACTCATGCGTTTAAAAAAGAGGAACAGCATTATGAAATCTTTAAATCACAAAAGGACGAAAGAAATGTCTGCAAATAAACACAAAAATGAAAATTCTCCTGCAGAAGATAAAGACAAACCGAAAGTAGAAGGACCTCCTTCTTTGGTTCCGGCTGAAGGTGTGACTACGAAAAGACGTCTCAAGCGTCTATTTGGTAGAAGGAAATTTAGTTCTGGATTTGATTATATCAGGAAGAAAAAGAAAATAATACGAAGAGAAGAAAATGCTACAAAAATTCGTAGACCAGCAGTGAAGCCTAGTCCTGAATCAGTCCATGATATTAAAAAAGAGATCAAGGGCTGGTTCATCAACAAAAGTATTGGAGAAACGCATCTCCACAGAGCTGCTAGGTTGGGATACACGGTAAGTAACTTGTTCAAAGATCGAGTCAATATAAACAAAAAATATCATTGCTTATTCAGGTTTTTATCATTCACAGGATTGCGTCGCGTATTGTTTGGAGAAGTTGGAATTAGACCCGTCGGCGAAAGACAACGCAGGGTTCACGCCTTTACATGTGGCATCTGCTAGGGGTCATGTCAGAATAGCTCGACTACTGCTGCAGTACGGCGCAAACGTGTCTGCGGCAGCCCAAGGAGGAATCAGGTTCGTCGCGTTTGTATTACTGAACATTTTGAAATGCTCAACTTTCATTGAGAAGCTAGCTAACGTGAAACATTTAATTTTCAGACCTTTACATGAAGCTTGTGAGAATAGTCACATAGAATTGATTCGGCTACTTCTTGCGTACGGCGCGGATCCATTGCTCGGTACCTATGCGGGTCAGACCCCTGAGGAACTGACGGAGGGCCCTGCCACCATTCTGCTAAGATTACACATTGCGGATGTCCAGGGGAAGGCTGTTGAACCCTGGCGATTTCCTCCACCTACTGAACTGATAGGTAAGAAAGAGTTGATGTAGACACCGTTATTAATCTGCTAAACTAAAGTGTGCTTGTGTGTGAGAGATTTTTGAGCGCTTTTCGTTTGAAAGCGCATGATGTACCTACCTATTCGTGACAAAGGGATCGCGTGTTATAAACGTGTAACGGAAGAAGAGATACTAATAACGGGGGTTTAATAGCTTAGGTACTATCCCATGTCGTTACGGCATGGTAAGTAAATAATAATTACAAAAGCCTTACTTACGAGTAAGGCTCAAGCAGCTTTGGCTTTAAGGCAAAATACATTTTCGTGATTTTTTAATAGCAGTCAAATAGCCAATAGGGGCTCGGACTGAGTCAAAAAAATATGATTCTAATTAGTCCGTCAGTTAGATTATCGAAAAATATTAGATACGTGTTTTTTTGTTATAACAAGTTAATACAAATTGCCGAAGATCTATAACGACGCGTCAAAGACCATGAGTTGGGGGGTTGTGACGTCATTAGTAGGTAAAAAAATAACATGTAACGTTTTCGAGGAGTTCACAAGTTTTCGAAGCACTGTATCGTCTTAAATTTTTGTTCATGTGTAAAGCAAAAATACGTGTCCAATATTTTTTGGGAATCTATCTGACGGACTGCGCTTGCGAGATTGTAAAATCACTTCAGTCCGGTTGCATGCAAACAATCACTTTGTTGACGCAGCAGATTGCACGAGGCATATCTTTCAAGTGACAAAGAATGTAGGAGCTTGCATCTTAACGTTTTTTGTTGAAATCTGAACATAAACGGTTTCTCCTTCCAGATCGTGAGGAGATGGGTTGCGACGCGCTCTCTTCGCCGCCCCCAGCGTCCCCACCGCCGCCCCCGGACTCCATGATCGAGATCCAGTGCACCGAGGCTCCACTGCCGCCCTTCTACAGCCTCAGGACCCCCACAGGCCAGCCGGCTGACGGGCTGTGGTGCTTGCTGCAGGATATTACTAATTTATTACAGGTAAGATTTCACTTGCTTTTTGTTATTTGCTTATAGCGCATCGATCTTTCCAGCAGCACTTTTTGGTTATCCTACTCTACGCTTGCCAAATTTAACCGTATACACTTGAACACGTTTTCCTCAAGCGTCATTGGTTCTGCGGCTTATATCGATCTGTCACTGTATTACAGGATATTGAATAAAACAAAAATATGTATAGTTCTGTATTATTTATTTCTTATGACCTTAATTAACCTTGAAATTACATAGTAATAGACAACGAAAACCCCTTATCCTGTGGTATTCATGCAAACTTTTCTTAATTTCCAGATCAAATCAAAGGACAGTCTTCTAAAGCAGATCCACTGCGGCTCTGGATCCCCCAAGGAGTTGCTGCGCGAAATTCGCACGCAAGAGTTCTTGGAGCGAGCACAATGCCACCAGCTACTCGGTGCCGGAGAGAAGGTCAATGTGCGCGCTTCTAAAGTGGCCCTCGTCAGGGTCACCGATAAACTACGCCAGCTCCTAAAGATCGAAACCGTACTGGTTAGCTGACACTAGGAGATACTCTCGGGCCGCAACGATCAAATAACCATTTCACCCTCCACGGACGAAAGGCCTAATTTAAGTTAAAGACATCACATTAACCCTAATTTTTGTGATTTATCACTATCAAATTGTTTTTACCCGACTGCCAAGGAAGGTTATTTAATGTGATTCTTCAAACGTCATTATGTTTTGCAGTGATTATAGTGTCTCTAAGACCCTATAGCCCAAGAGACAAAGTGACTTAATTTAAAATTCTTGCTACTGGATAGCAACTTGATTCATATAAGACCTGAGACATGATAATACTTCATGGCATAGATACATATAACATTGTTTTTAAATAAACACATGTTTGACTGGAGACGGCTCAATAACGAGATCTTAATACCAAGCTTGACTGATAATTGTAACGTAACATGTATCTCATTTAAGAACAATATTACAAACATATTCGTTTTATGAGACTGTGTATTTTAAGGCAGCCATTTCATAATCAATTAATTTTTGTCTCACTCTAAAGTCTGGCTTGTGAGATGTTGTGTATAATAATGAACAAACTGTGTAAATATTGTAAATAGTTTAGGTTTAGTTAATGCGTATAGATGTTGCTTTAAATGTTCGATATTCTCATGGGTGCTATTTAACGTTGGTGTACGGTGTATTGGGTAGATAGGCGAATAAGTAAAGAGCAAGGCGAGATGATTAGTGTAATTATATTAATATTATGAAATTAACGACATGTAGTTACCACACTGTTAATTGTAAGGCGTTAGCATAATCTTATACTGTGTGTGCAATAGTATACGTGGTTATCTTTGAGCATGTAGATGATTTTATTATGTATTCGGAGTGAAGGTATCAGTCACAGGGTTGGATGGCCTTATGCACGCGACTGTTGTACTTAAGTGATCGACCATCGAGCATCGACAAGTGCAGTTTCGTATGCGAGTAGATTCTATGAACATTATCGTGCGCTCCTCGACTAGTTCTTCTATCTGGTTTTCCAGAAAATGTTTCGTTATCAATACAATACATCACCTATGAACTGTTATAATCATGTAATGTTTTGAGATTATGCTAGTAATTTCTTTATCAATTTTAATTTTAAAAATGGCATTTTTTGTTCTTTGTTATGTTTGCTAATATTGTCACCCCCAAAATATTTTTATTAATATTGTACAATATTTTACTTTGATTTTAAAATGAGTTACGTTTTTATATTTATACAGTCCTGTAAAAAAATAGGAAACTTATTATAAAAAAAACATATTACGCATATCGCAAAAATAAATTAACAATGTAAATAAGATAAAACTGTAAACAAATTATTTTTTAACTTATTTTGGAGCGGCAAATATCTGTGTTAATTAATGTCAATGAACTGTTTTACACAATGTAGATATTGTACTCATGTGGCATTATTTAGTGCAGCACACAAACTTCTGTATAATATTTTGGGACTCTGTACGCAATTAGGTAGCAGTAGTCAAGGCCATGTTCCGCCCTATCTATTGATTTCTTTGTGAAAACACGAAACGAAGAAGTACATTAATAATCTGTGATGAAATATTATTAGGAGAATTATCTTGCGCGCGGAAAAATGATATGAAAAATAATGATAATTTTTGGAGTAAATGTAACTAACGATTTCAGAATTGTATACTTTTCTGAATGGTAACGAAATCGTGTAATGTTTTATCTGTTTTAGCTATACCTACAGTATAAGTATTACTATAATTATTGACTCTTATTTCTTGTTGATAACATGGAAAATAAAACCGTGAACAATGAAAAAAAATATTTTATTTCATCATCATCATCAGTTTAACCGGAACTTTTCGGCCCCATCGGCCATCTATTCTGCGAGCAATGTGCCCTGACCATTGCCACTAAAGTCTGGCAATTCTTCGGGGTAGTACGTCGGTAACCTTGGTTCTCATGCGGATGTATTCATTTCTGATTCGATCGCGCAAGGAAACTCCGAGCAATGCCGAGCATAGCCCTCTCCATTGCCCTTTTTTTCTACAACTTCGAGTGTAGACTCTACGATCTTGATAGGAGTGGGTGTTACATGGGCATTCAACATGACCATGGTTTTGCTCATGTTCATTTTAAGACCCACTCTTTCAGAAGCTCTACTGAGATCCTACATGTTCTTAGCCATGACCACTATATCATCGGTGAGGTGAGTGATGTACTCGCCATTGACGTTGAAGCCTAGTCCTCTCCAGCCCAGAACCTTGAAGCCATCCTCCAGTACAGCAGTGAACAGCTTCGGAGAAAGGACGTCTCCCTGTCTTACACCTCGCTGCAGAAGGATAGGTTCCGAGGTCTGGCCCTGAAGTCGGACTGACATGGTGGCGTTTTTGTACAAATATCTACTTCAACACCTCGATGTATCTGTAGTCGATTTGGCACTTTTGGAGAGACTGCAGTACAGCCCAAGTCTCGATCGAATCGAAGGCTTTCTCGTAGTCCACAAACGCTAAACAGGAGGCAGGTTATACTCTTCGGTCTTTTGTATAACCTGCCGCAGCGTATGTATACAGTCTACTGTGCGGGCCTTTTCGGAATCCAGCTTGTTCGGGAGACTGAATATCGTCAAAACTGCGTGCGAGACGATTCGTAATGAATTTTGAAAACAACTTGTTGACATGGCTTAGGAGTGAGATGGGCCTATATAATTCTTCAGCCGGGCATTTTCACCCTTCTTGAAGAAGAGTCTAACCATACCTCTGCACGAAGATTTTTGTCAACATTAAATACACACATCAAAAGTGTCTAGGGATCAACATATATTTTTGCAATAACTTTTCTCCTGATTGATATTAATTAAAATTTTCTTTAAGGATTCATCAAATAAAGTGTTTTCGTTTGTCACAGTAACGATAAACCAAGTCACCTTTGCATTAATAAAGACATTTGCCATTTTCCTAATAAAGGGATTTTTGACATTTGAACCACTAACATTAAAGTTCGAAAAAAAGACTGAAATAACAGTTTTCTTTAAAATTTTATTGGGTAACTTAAACAATTAATAATCCGTGTTTCTACCGCGAACACTAACAACACAAGAACATCGGTTTGGCATACTCAAAATGAGTTCAACCAAATCACGCTGTGGAATGGCCGCCCATGTTCGTTGCAACAACAAAAAAAGGTCTTCTTGCGACTGGATACCCTCCATATTCGGCAGAGCTCTTCTCTGTAGCATATCCCATGTATGCTCAATCGGGTTCAAGTCTGGCGACTGAGCAGGCCAGGGCAGGACATTGATGTTAGCTGCGGCGAGAGTCTGTCTTACAACTCTTGCGGTGTGCGGTCGTGCATTATCATGCATTAACTGAAATAAGGGACCGATTTGCACTTTTAGAGGAACGATGACGTCTGATACAATCGTCTCAGCATAAATTTGAGCGTTGAGGTTGCCTCTGATCCAAATCAACTCAGTTCTTCCGCCGATCCAAATACCCGCCCATACCATGATGGTTCCACCACTATAAGGATGGACTTCCTGGCAGGATTTTAATCGCTGTTGGCGTCCAGGGGTTCTCCAGTGTCGTATACGTCTTGTATCCGGTCTCATACCAAAACGAGACTCATCAGAAAAGCACACGAAACGCCATTGTTCTTCTGCCCAATTTCTGTGTTCAAGAGCCCATTGATATCGAATCCTACGATTGTGCATTGCTATAGGTGGTACCCGTAGCGGTCTTCGGGAATGAAGGTTCACTTCATGCAAGCGGTTTCTGACTGTTTGGTCGCTAATTAAGTTCCCTGAAGAGTGATGAAGCCTCACGGCTAACATCATGGCGGTTATTGTTGGAGCTCTTCGAGTTAAGATTTGAATGTATCGGTCTTGTCTCCGTGTGGTGCAGCGATACCGTCCTCCATGGCGCTCAGCCACGGTACCAGTGCTTCGGTAACGTGTCCAAAGTCGACTGATAACACTCTGACTTGTATTCAGAGCTAAAGCCACAGTACGTTGCCGGGAACCAGCTTCTATCATTCCCACGGCTCTGAGCATTTCTTCCCTACTTAAATGACGTCGCCGCTCCATAATAACGTTGGTTTTAATCAGTAGTAGGGAAACAGTAGCACTAATAATGTCTTCAATGCGTTGTATGTTTTTATAGGGAAAATATTGACAGCTGATTATCATCTTTTACTCGAATTTGATTCACAGTTCCTGATTCAAATTATGAAATGCACCAAAAAGGATCCATATAAATTTATAAAATCATAAATTTATTACAAAGCCACATCTCAATCTCAAGAAATCCGCATAAAAATGCTTGATCCCTAGACACTTTTGATGTGTGTATTTAAAAATTACGTGTGGGTTACTCTGTTGTAAGTATGTTTCAGCCTGATGTTAGCGGGGTTGCAATATACAAATAATAAAACGTCAACGCAAAATTCTAAAAACCGGTAACGTCAAATGCAAGTCAAATGTGACATGACAACACTAAAGTTGAATGAATGCTTCTCCCTTGAATGAATTTATTCGAGTTGGGCGAGGCTTCATTTCAAGGTGTTTGTCATCATCAAGCTATTTTCAAATAAGAAACGAATTTTAACATGAAACTGTGAATAAAAGCCTGTAAAACGCACGTGTCCATCACAAAAAAGCCTTTCCTGTCTGTGAAGTGAAAATAATGTTATTTATTTCTTTGTTTTGCAACAGAAAATGAAGCATGTTTTGATATTACTCGCGTTAGCGAGTTGTGCCAGGAGTCAAGTTCCCGAGTCCAGTGGTACGTTCAATCCTAACTATAATCAACAAACATACCAGGATAACAACCAAAATGGAACTCAGTATCGTCCAAACTCACAAGTACCTTACGGCAGCTTCCCAGTAAACAGCAACTATCCCGTGAACAGCAACGACTACAATTCGGGTCAGAGTTCGTTTTATCAGGATAATTTTAACTCTGATAACTTCGGAACCAATGACAATGAGGTCGATCCACAAAACACGGCGACATATTACGCCGGATTGGACTACGAGGAGAGATACAGGTGTCCACCAAATTGGATCAGATTCCGGGAATCTTGTTACCGCTTTACAAAGTCGCCGGATCGCCCCAGAAATGAAGCCCGGAAAATTTGTTTGGCTTACGAAGCCGATCTAGTGGCGGTCAATAGCCCAGAAGAACATGGATTTATCATTACAAACCTAATGAGATTAGACCCTCAGAAAGGATCATGGTATATTGGTGCTCACCAACAATCACCAGGCTATTGGTCCAATGATGCAGATGGGTCACAGTTGACTGGATTGGAAAATGCTTTTTTCAATGATCATTCCCAAATTTACACAAGTTATAACTTATTGCCTCGTGATTACTTAGTGTACAAGTTCTCACATCCTGATGGGCGCTGGGGCCTTTCACCTGTTGAAGGTACCCAATATCATCATTTCATTTGTGAAGGACAAACACAAAGACTGCACTATCTTATTGAAGAAGAAAGGTCATTTACATATGGGCTGGATACTTTTGACCCTGAGAGGATTCCTAGAGGACCCTTCTTCATAAAGGAGCCAGTAGACACTATCTATGATCCAATGAGAAATTATCATGTTCAGTTGACCTGCCTCGCAGGAGGATACCCCGCACCCGTGTACAAGTGGTACAGAGAAGATTACCAGGTTGACAGCCCTATTTACAGTGAAATTGATCCTTTAGTTGATACCAGGTTTGTTCTCAGTGGAGGAACACTCTTGATTTATGGCCCAGATACTGATAAAGACAATGCGAGGTACCACTGCACCGCTTCTAATAAATTTGGTACAATTCGATCTGAGTCTGTGCGCTTGTCCTTTGGTTATATTAGAGAGTTCAATCAAAAGAGATCTGTTGAAAGTGGTAATCAATATTGGGGCAAAGTAATGTACTGTGATCCACCATCTTACTATCCTGCAGTAAACTTTTTGTGGGCTCGCAATTACTTTCCTAATCTTGTGGAAGAAGACAAGCGAGTGTTTGTGTCTTATGATGGAGGTCTCTATTTCTCTGCCTTAGAGACTATTGACAGAGGCAACTACAGTTGCAACGTCATGAGCAAGGTATCCGATGCAGGCCGCAACGGTCCATTCTTTCCACTCTACGTGTATCCACACTCTGATTATCAGCATCTGAAGTTCCCAAATAATTTCCCGAAAGTTTTCCCTGAAGCACCAGTAGTAGGACAGGAGGTTCGTCTTGAATGTGTTTCGTTTGGTTATCCAGTGCCTCACTACAATTGGACAAGAAGGAATGCTAATATGCCAAAAAAAGCACGTTTGAGTAATTATGATCGAGTTTTAACAATACCTAATGCTGGAGT
Organism: Diarsia rubi; assembly: GCA_932274075.1. Taxonomy (NCBI): domain Eukaryota; kingdom Metazoa; phylum Arthropoda; class Insecta; order Lepidoptera; family Noctuidae; genus Diarsia; species Diarsia rubi. The sequence goes on along the minus strand of OW026417.1, from coordinate 16,775,647 downwards.
AGAGGATGAAGGAGAATACATCTGTGATGTGAAGAACGATCGCGCGCACATATCTAACAGCGTGTTCCTAAAGGTACAAGCCATGCCCAACTTTACTATTCCACTAGCAAATAAACACATGGACAATAAGGGTGAGTTACATTGGAATTGTGAAGCTTTCGGTATCCCAGATGTTAACTATACTTGGTGGAAAAATGGTCAGAAACTTTCAATGGATACTTTGGAGCCTGATGATAGAGATCGTTATGTTATCCAAGACAATGTACTAATAATAAAGTTCTTAGATCCAACCAGAGACCCAGGAATGTACCAGTGCCAAGCTAAAAATCAACTGAAGGCAAGCTATTCAACAGGACAGTTGAGAGTGTTGTCCTTGAAGCCATCATTTAAAAAGCGTCCTCTTGAATCTGAGACATATGGTTCGGAAGGTGGCAATGTTACATTAAAATGCAACCCTGAAGCTGCTCCTAAACCTACATTCACTTGGAAGAAAGATAATATAATTATTGGCGCTGGTGGCAAAAGATTTATTGCCGAAACTGGAAACCTAATAATCCGACAGCTTTCTAGAGATGATGAAGGCCTCTATACCTGTGTAGCTAAAAACCAATATGGAACTGATGAAAGCAGAGGACGATTGATTGTATTACGCGCTCCTCGCTTCCTCGAGCGACTACCACCACGAATCACGACTCAAGTTAATCAAGTGGTATTTTTACATTGTAATGCTGAAATAGACCCCATGTTGGACACTGCTTACCTCTGGCATCACAACGGTATACGCATGAAGGAAGCAGCTGATCTGTACGCTGACAAGAGAATCAAAATCGACGGAGGTGAACTTACTATTTTAAATGTTAGTTTATCAGACGTCGGAGACTACGAGTGTATTGTTAAATCTGCTATCGGACGTATCTCATCCCACACTCAGTTGCGTATCGAAGGACCACCCGGTCCACCTGGTGGCTTACAGACACTCAACATTCAGCGCAGCTCTGTAACGCTTGAATGGACTGACAGCAACTCGAATGGTCGCGCTATCACCAGCTACATGGTCACTGGTCGCACACACTGGAACGCTACGTGGTACATGATAAGCGAGAATGTGGCCAACGTGATAGAGATCGATCGGTACAATGGTCGTAAACGTGCGACTATAACTACGACTCTAATGCCATGGTCCATTTATGAATTCAGAGTCCAAGCCGTAAACCTTTTGGGAGCTGGAAAACCCTCAGCACCGAGTCCTCAATTCTCAACTCCAGCCGATAAGCCTAACGAAGCGCCAGCCAACGTGGGAGGTGGCGGAGGAAAAACAGGTGATCTTACCATCACTTGGAACCCGTTGCCATCGTCTTTACAGAATGGTCCTGGAATTTACTACAAGATATTCTGGCGTCGCAACGGAACTGAGGTCGAATTCCAGTCGTTGAGTCTAAAGAAGTACGGCAATATTGGAACGTTCGTTGTTCACATATCGACAACTTATTTCTACACGCCATATTATGTGAAGGTCCAGGCTTTCAACGAGATTGGTGCGGGTCCGGAGAGCGAGGTTATGACGATATATTCTGCGGAGGACATGCCTCAGGTGGCTCCTCAGATGGTGCACGCGAGGTCGTTCAACTCGACGTCTCTGAATGTGACGTGGAACCCCATCGACCAGTCGCGAGAGAGACTGCGTGGCAAGCTCATCGGACATCGTCTCAAGTACTGGAAGCAGGCGAACAAAGAAGAGGAATGCATCTACTACCTGTCCAGAACGACGCGCAATTGGGCTCTCATTGTTGGATTGCAACCCGATACATACTATTTTGTTAAGGTAATATGTAGTTAACTTTGATAACAATCGCAAAGCATAAACATAACGAAGAAAAAATTATCAGCGCACTAACTTGTTGACTTTTAAAATAGTTATAACAAATAACACAACCAACTTTGTCTCTCCATTTTTGCAGTAACCAGCTTACCTTTACCTATATTTTCTTCTTTATTTCGTTATGTACCTGTTTTTATTTTTGTAGGTAATGGCTTTCAACTCCGCGGGCGAGGGTCCAGAGAGCGAGCGATACCTGGAGCGTACGTTCCGTAAGGCACCACAGAAGCCCCCGGCCTCCGTCAATGTATGGGCCTACAACCCGACCACTGTCCGCGTCGTGTGGCGTTACGTGCAACCCACTGATGAGGAGGAACCTCTGCTTGGATATAAGGTATACTTACACTGTCATTCGACAGGAACATAGAAATAACTTGGTTGCAAGCTCACAGGCGCTATTGTGGAACGTGAAGTCCTGTGTTGAATTACCAGGTCGGAAAAGTGACTGAGTATTTCCATCAGGAATTTATCAGACGCAGCCTGGAGTCAGTCAGGACTATTGGTGCCTGGTGGATGGCACTAGGGGACACAATATTACATGGGGCCTAACCATTACCCTGATACAAAGCCAGACCATGAATGAATACTGAATAGAATGGAATTGCTAAACTGAGCCTTGTAGTAGGCTAGGTTTCCATTGTAACATGTTAAGTATAAGTATAACGGGCTGGTGTCCGCAACTCCACGCTCAATGCGCGTATTTTGCGTGCGGGTGGGAATATCACTCGATCCACCCCAGCTCCCCGAGATTTTTTTTTTGTCATATTCAATATTCAATTTCAATTCAATTATTCAACATTCAATATTTGTCATATTCAATATAATTTTCAGGTTCGAGTATGGGAGATTGACCAGGACATGAGCACTGCGAACGACACAATAATTCTAGTAGAGCAGAAATTGGAGGCATACGTTATGAACCTCACTCCGGGCAAGTCCTACAACCTGCGAGTCCTCGCTTATTCCAACGGTGGCGACGGCAGAATGTCCTCGCCAGCCATCACCTTCCAAATGGGAGACTACCACACAGACTCGTACGGGTACTCCGCTAGAAGTGCAGCCCATAATCAATATTTACAAACTCTTTTATTGTTTACCTCTTTTCTTTTATCTTTTCCTCGTAAATGGGTAATCTCGTGATGTTCATTTTATACATGTTGCTGGCAGCTTATTTTATATAATTTTAATTATGTATTTTTATTAATGTTAAGCATTCCGTTTTTTTTTGTTAACTGATTTTAGGTTGTGATACGCATCCGGCCATTTCGCTCAGAACTGTTTAAAAATGATATTTTTTTGATATTTATTTTACTGAAAATGAGCTTGATAACTACTTTTTTAGGGCTTTAAGTTAGTTTAATTTGTGTCTTTATTTGTATGAAGATGTAACTATTAGACTGTTTTGTTTATTTTTTTATTGAAAGACTTCTCACTGCTAACTCAGTAGCACAAAATACCGCAACCTTTTCATTGATTTCCCGTTATACGCCTTTTCTGTTAAACAGGTCAAAATATGTCGATAGTTGTAGATAGCTCATAAAGGTTACTGATACCGATTAGAAATTGTTTTACATCTTTTATCATATTAATATGCATATTCTACTATTTTTATAATTATTATGTAATGTTCTGTCAATTTTTATTGACAATAAGTAATTTAATGACGATTGATATTACTTATTTAGTAAGCGGAATTTTATATGAAATTCTTCAATAATTAGGTCCATATCACATAGGGTAGATTAAGAATAATATTTTGTAAAATTTAACAGCTATTTGTAATGTAGCTACCACCAATCCGAGCCATTATAATCATTGATCTGATTTATTTTTGAATATAAGCTTTATTTTTATATTTATACAAGTGTTCAAATACAAGTTTAGGCAAAACATGACAATTTATCCTCAGCGTGTCAAGTGCATTTTGAAGGCTATGGAAATTAATTACAATCAACACTACTTCATCTTTAACTTTTAAATAACTCATAACAAAAAAATTATAGCAGCTACAATCATTTCATTCATTAGAACTATTATTGCTTGACTATGTTATATTTAATTCAAGTCATTTAAAGTTTTTTTCATTAATCAAAAAAGAATAATGAAAACTTGTTGTTTGAATCTGGTTACGGAATATGGATAACATATTGGTACACTAATCCCGCCTATTGTAAGCCTGCTAAATGAATCTCAATACTTCTGACTGTTGTTGTGGTGTACTAGATGTAATAAGATATAAAATGCCTTATAAATGTTAAAATTATCATTATAATATGTATTTGTTTCCAGTAAAAATCTAATGAAAACTAATGTGTTTTATTTTTGTATCTGTTTTTTTTATTATATTTTCAAAAAGTTATTACTATCAAAAACAGCTGCTGACCGAACTTTTTTTTTTTTTTGGCTGGTGTAAAATCATCGAATAACCCCTTCCGCTCTTGGCCAGAGCGAAAGGGAGTGTCAGACTTCTACTGACTAAAAACCACTCATGTTCCTTCTTCGCCCTCTATATCTAGGCCGCGATAACCTGTGGACAACCCGCGGCCCCGACGGGCGTCGGCCCTTTCGGGCCCCTCCCATGTTGCTGACATCTCTTTGAGGCGCGGGTGGAACACGCACGTGCCGTCGACACGGCCTGTTTTCGTCGTAAGACGGACGGACGGCGAGTGAGTTAGCCCATCACTCACCGCCCACAGGCCCGCGTCTACGGTGGCCGGAGGTCATCGCGGGACCCCCGACGCCCGGAGCGCCTCCCGCGGCGGCTGGGACGAGAGGTTCTCTCCCTAAGCAGTGATGCTAGCGAAGGAGGTGGCGGAACGCGTCCGCCACCTCCTTCGCTAGCATCACTGCTTCGCAGAAGGAGGCGACGGCGTCCCATTCCTCCTCGCCCCGGACCATGGCTTGCACCAGGGCCGGGCGCGAGAGGACGCCGCCGCCGATCGCCGCTGCGAGAACACGGCGCTGCTGACCGGACTGACTTTGACTTTTGATGTGGAACTCATGGGCGAACCAATCGAGCGAGTTTATGAGGCGCGTAACCTGGGTCTTGCGATAGATCAAGACTCTCGGTTAGCACGTAGCAGACTCTAAGAAACTGTTTTTATCGCCTGGGGGTGCTATATAAGATGAGGTCATGTTTTTGTCAGAGTTTTTACGGGAACAGCTGGTGGAAACCTTGGTACTACCTAGGCTAAATTATGGGGAGCTTTCGCTATGCAATTACCGATTAGGATGATCAGCACAATAGATACTTTCAGAATTCGTTTACGGCAGTATCTAATAGAATCGCATGGCAACGGAAGTTGGATATGGTTGCACTGAATCATTAATGTATCGATTATATTGCACAAACTTCTCCTTCCATTGTCAGCTCATCAACATGACTTGATGACTGTCGGCTGATGTGAATAATTGAATAGCTTAAAAAACACGTAATACGTGCCTATAAAATTAAAGGGTTGCCCTAACTTTTCTTGAATTCCATCGTCAGAGCCTGACATGGTGACAATGGGACCACCTCGAGAGTACTTAAAATATTATTTCGAAAAAAAAAATATAAGTATTTGGAAATTGGTTCATAAATGACGGAGTTATGAACATAAGACGTAACAAACATATTTCTATTCTTGCCCCTGTCGTAACTCCATATTATTCGGTTTACTAATTTCCCTACAAAATTCTGACACCCGAGTTCTTTGTTGACATGCAAAATGATGGTATTTTTGTAATATTTTTAATACCACAGATCTGATAATCTAATAGTTAGCGCTACGTAGAGTGTAATTTTCTCGAAAGGAAGCCGGTGAGAATGGGCTAATGTAAGTTTCTATTTCTTTGAAATAACATAACATTTTCGAGTATTTTTAACAGTAGCCGGATAGCCAATTGTTTACAATGAAATTTGTACATAAATAGCCTATTTATTGCAGAAATTAAATGTACCTATATTACCAATATTATTTTTATGAATTTAGAGCATGCTTTAAGCCCGCGCTACCGATATTACTCTTTTTTTTAAAGTACAGTAAAGTAGTTAATATTATGTATCTACAATGTCATGTAAAGGAGCATGGGCTGACTTGTATGAAGGTTTGCCCAAACCTTGTAGCATATAGGCTATTTAATTATATTTTGTATTAGCCCTCATGACATACATGGATTTTTTTTCTCTCAGCGATGTCAAAGTAATAAAAATCACAGAAATATAAAATAACAGAAAAATCAAATTGTAAAAAATGCATCTTTGGCAAATAATTAACTAACTTTAGACGGTTCATCATCATCATCCTAAGTATAATAATACTGCAGAGACTGCCTCCTCCCTAGGAGAGGGATAGGCTATAATAATAGGTTGGGGAAAAAATTCTTCGCATTTTTTAAGAAAATTCAAAACCTTTTGTTAATATAGTTTATTTACATATAACTAAAGTATGTAGGTACCATTTTGTTCATTAACTTTTTGCCATCTTGTAGGGACTATCCATTGCTTGCAGAACGCAAGCAATGTGCCTTGCCCACTGCCACTTAAGTTTGGCAATTCTTCGGCCTACGTCGGCGTCGGTTACCTTGGTTCTCTTGCGAATGTCTTCATTTCTGATGCAATCCTGCAAGGAAACTTCGAGCATAGTCCTATCCATTGCCCTTTGGATGGCTTTGAGCTTTCTGATGAGTCCCTTTGTAAGCGACCACGTTTTGGTCCCGTATGTAATCGCCCAGCAACACACACTGCTCATAGACTTTCGTCTTGATACAATTGAGAACTATTACCGCAGTCAGTTGAACGAGAAGATATCGCGCAGCGCCCTGAACGATGCCCAGCTGAGTCGGATTCGACTCTTTATCGATGTTACACTTACTTAGCTAGAGCGTTTGTCTCAGTTAGACATAATCGTACACAACTTCGAGTGTAGTCTCCCATCTTGATAGGAGTAGGTGTTACCCAGTTTATGTTGAATGCCCATACATTCAACATGAACTGGGTTTTTGATGTTGTAGGTACTCTCTTTCGGAAGAGAGCTTTCGAAACAGCTTCCGCTTTCGCTTATATTTTGCGTTATTTTAAACATTCTCATCATTCATCTAGAAAAATAGCTGGACTTTGAAAATTATTTTGATGTCTTGCAAATCCAAATCTTGGGTTTTAGTCATTAATAATAATAATAATATTTCACAACTATCACACAACGCCATCTAGTCCCAAGCTAAGCAGAGCTTGTGTTATGGGTCATGGTGGGCTTGTCAAGTCTGGTGAGTCATTAAGGTGGAAGCTCACATCTGGCCCGCGAAATTCTAATTTTCTTACGTTTTTGGCAATTTGCAGGCCAGTGCTTGGTTGTATGTTTATGAAAATTTGATTTGCGACTGTAAGACGTATGAAGTTACCGAATTATAACCATCAAAATTATCAATACAACCCTCCAAGTTCATTTTCATGTCAAGATTGATTTTTGCATGTAAAAGTCATTCTTTAGTAATTTAGTCGTCGTTCTTTAGTAGTTAGTAATTTTGATGGTTATAATTCGGTAACTTCATACGTCTTACAGTCAGCAAATCAAATTTTCATAAACATACAACCAAGCACTGGCCTGCAAATTGCCAAAAACGTAAGAAAATTAGAATTTCGCGGGCCAGATGTGAGCTTCCACCTTAAGAGTCTGACACTCCCTTCTGCTCCGCCCAGAGCGGGAGCGAGTCACTTGATGATTTCCCATCGTTAGATAAAGGTGAAATCTGCCGCGACCGGTTTTGTCGGACACTCGGACCACAATTAACACATTGTTTTCTATGTGGTTCCTACCTTCACCAAAATCCGTTCCCTTGCAACAATCATAGCACGTTTTTAACTATCATATCTAAACATCATTTGCTCGTTCATTCCCACTAGTTCGATTCATTAGTTCGATCGTCGAACTAGTGAGAATTTTTTTTCTCATCTGTTCGACCGTCGAACTAGTGAGAACTTTTTTTCTCATTTGTTCGACCGTCGAATTAATTAGATTTAAAAATAGTTCTACTACATTTAAATGTTTTACTAATTTCGTAATAAAATAAAAAACGCTTGGTTCGTTAACAAATATAAATTCGTGTACTTATATTTGTACATCTATAGCATATCTTTGATCAAATAAATAGTTGAAAAACTTATAAATTATAAGCTGGCTTCCTAACAAGTAAATAATAGTAATAGTAAATAAACAATACATACAGATTACACACCCCGTCAGAAGGAGAATGGTTATAGTTTTTATTTAAAAAAAAAAAAAATTGATAAAATCATGGTAATCATATAATATTCAATATATATCTTTGATGGATTACATATTCGTAGTTCTTTTTGTCTCTGCTTATTGAGATAAGTAAGACAGACAAAATTATATTTGATCATGTATATTTCACCAAAGATGTACAAGTATTTTTCTATACGACACTAACAACAATTTTGTCATGTCCCATTTGATTTTTGATTATTTATTATACATATAAACTAATTTTTGTTCTTTCTGGTTAAACTTGTTGAGATAAGCAAGACAGAAAAATATTAGATTACGTTTAATATTTCATTATTACATTATTTTTTGATAGGTGAGGAAGCCAGCTTATAATTTATAAGTTTTTCAACTGTTTATTTGATCAAAGATATGCTATAGATGTACAAATATATGTACTCGAATATATATTTTTTAACGAACCAAGCGTTTTTTATTTTATTACGAAATTAGTAAAACATTTAAATGTAGTAGAACTATTTTTAAATCTAATTAATTCGACGGTCGAACAAATGAGAAAAAAAGTTCTCACTAGTTCGACGGTCGAACAGATGAGAAAAAAAATTCTCACTAGTTCGACGATCGAACTAATGAATCGAACTAATGGGAATGAACGCATTTGCTAAGTTCTTTTAGAATTGCTGACAAATACGTTACATCGACCTTAATTAAAACTTTGCTGCTGCTGAAAAATTCTTGATGGAATAACCCAATAACGCTCGACTCGGGAATCAAACCCAGAACCTCATGCTTAGTAGTCGCCTTGCGACTACTCAACCAGCGAGGCATTATCACGTGAACGAAGTCGCGGGTACAAAATAAAACATAACAAATGATATTTAATTCTTTAATATAATTCTAAAACATAATGATAACATTAATTATCACAATTTCTTATATTTTACCTTACGTTTTAAACATTTTGCGTCTGCATTAGCTAGTAAATCCACACCCATCGAGTTCTTCCTTTTCAATAAACTACCCTCATCCGTCTGTGGCACCTTGTTCAGAGGAAGCAACCCGACTGCAAATGGAATGTTGTTCTCTACAGAAGAACTAATATTGTCAACATTTGTACTAGGTGCTTCATTTTCCTTATTCATCACATTCAGAACATCGCTATCATTCAAAATGTCTCCCCATTGCTCTGTCTTGTGATTGACTGACTCGGTCAAATCTATCACAGAATGGTCATATTGTGATTCTGATGTCATTGCATCATCAATCTGATTTCCATTACTGGTTCGGTATTCGTTACCCTCGTTAGCTTCGTTCTCACCGGGCTCCTTACTATTCATGTCTAGATTACCCCACTGCAGCTCACTCGAGGTTAATGTTGCCGACAAATCTCCATTGCTGTTCTTCGAAGAGTTCAACTCTTTCATATCCATATTTTCGGGGTCATTATCGAACACGCATGAATCATTAAGAGCATTCACGTTAAAATTTTGCATGTTACAGTCAGGATTAGAGTTTAAAGGATCATCTTTAACAGTCGTGTGTTGTTGTTGTGCCATATTCATTTTATTCTCAATGTTCATCAAATCTTTTATGATTTCATCTCGCTCTTGTGCTCGTTGGTCGAGTTGAGTGCTGTCTTCGTAATTATTTTGTTCGTCATCAACAACACGTTTCGGCGTTGCCATAAGACAATCTAGCGCGTCTTCTTTATAAACGGTACGTGAAAGTTGTAGTCCAAAGTCATAACAGTCTTCGTTTCGTCGTAGATCTTCAGGGTTAAGAGGATTATATTGTTGACTTAAATTAGAACCCAAATGAGAACTTTTAGTATCGAGTAAAGAAATACTGAAATTGGTATCCAAGGAAGTACTCGCTGGACATAATTGGTCAATAACTCGAGTGTCATGCAACTGTTGATCTTCGTAATATTTTTTAACGTCATCCTCATCACTCATAGATTTCGTAAAGAATTGCATATCACCGTCGATACAGGAGAAGTCATGAGCGTTTACATGATCCATTGAATTATTGTTTTCGCGTGGATCTAGTACCACATAGTTTTGCTGCTCTTCAAAAGATTCCAAGTTGTCAGGTAGTATTGCGTTGAGGCTGTTGATAGTATCCTCGTTACGACTGTACGAAGAATCTTTATCGTAATCAGAGTTTGAGCCGTAAGCTTTATTACCCAGTAGCATTTCTCCTCTTTCTATCGATTTAGATAGATCGTCGATGCTCTTGATTTCACTTGGATCTGCTACTTTTTCGATAATATTGGGTTGTTCTATGACCTCATATTGTATTTCGCTGCTTTGTACCATGTCCAGTAGTACTTGTTCGTTTACGTTAATGTAGGAGCCATCACCGGATTCGAAGAGTATGGGTAGGTCGGTAGGGAGTCCAGCGCTTTTCAGCGCATTAACATATTGGGACATGGCACTACTGATACCACCGGTCGAGGTGTCAGCAGAACTGATGGTGTTGGTGTTCGAATAGCTGGTGATGGTTTCGTTTCCTAAGGAGTGTTCTTTATTGTACGAGATGGTGGGATCGAGCACATTAGGCGAGACAGTCTGGTCCATATACATGAGGTCGTTGTCAATGTTCATGTAATTGCTGGAGGATTCTGGGCCACAGATGCTGTTAACGGCTTGCGAGAGAGTTACTCTGTCCATGTAGTCCTGTAACAAAAAAAGACATTTAAACGTGCAATTTACAGAAGCAGGTTCTTGGAATGTTATGTCACCATCTTAAATCTTTCTGATGGCAGGTCTAGATCGACCCGTCGACGGTTCTAAATCCAACCTGCATATGCCTCGTCTGCAGATGTTTCAGCTGGTGTATAGCCTTGCGCGAGTCTTGTTCACGTCGCATGAGAGCCCGTTCAGCCGCGCGACCCAATGCGCCAGTGTTGCTGTCCCACGTGCCTGATCGCTGTAACCAGGAAAAGTGTTTATAAATTACTTATGATTTTATTCGAAATAGTCGGGTCAGTTCCATATTAATATTTTAGTTATCATATTAGATACCGTCGTCTTCTTACCCTAACGCTGGGTCTGCCACGGCGAGGCTTGATAGCTCGTGGCACGTCCGAATAGTCTACCGCAGGGGCGCTGCCCGCGTTCTCGATGTCGAATGGAATACGCACCACCATGTCCTGCTGTATAATTGTAGGAAATAGCTGAGGTGGAATATGGAAAATGATTTATTTGATTTTGAACATTAAGTAGTTAACAGGCGCTGTACAATCCTGGATTAAAACATAGGCATCAGACAGACAGCCATTTTAGGTTGAAGCACACACGTTCGGTTCTTCAAAACTGGGCTGCGAATGTTTGTTCGGAAAAATACCGTTCGGCTTAGCTCGAATGAAGAAGTTCCTCATTTGAACTTCATTTAGTTAAATATAGTGCTATCAACGTCGTGAAACTTCTTCATTGTGATGAGCCATCACGAACTTGATTAGACAAAGATGTTGAACTAAATTGAACAGTCGACAAGAGTCGAATGCAAGTAGTAAGTATACTCGTACATATACAGCTTGCATTCGACTCTTGTCCTTGTACTACCTACACATTATGTAGGTAGAAATTACTTCGGGTCGGTTTAGCCGACCGAAACATTGGGTGTAGCAACGCTTCAGCTGATTCGCTTGAATTCCTTAATGAGTAAGTATGTACCTAGTTTTATAGACGTCTTCATATCTGTTACCAACCTTGTTATTATTAATTCTATTATCCACGGTTTGACTAGTGCTGGTCGCTGGTGCCAGCTGCGACGACTGCGGCGGCTTATTGTCGCTTTCCTTGAAAAATATTTTAGTATTTTAAACACGAAACAAATGGCTTTTTTCTGATCTAATTATAATAACTATAGACATTTATTCTCGTATGGTATTTACTTGAATAACCAAATTACATGTAAATCTTTTAGTACCTTCTCTACGACTCAAATCAAGACGGCTACGATTGTGGGAATATCCAGTTTTAACATTGCTTGAAATTTATTTAAGTAAATGTTTACCTGAGAATGCAAATCAATAAGCGATTGCGGAGGTCTGTTTATAACCACCGGTGGAGTGAAGATAGGCATTTCACCTAGAATTTGTACAAATAATAATTAAGTACCTATAGCATAATATCTAAGTTCGAATAGGTATGGTTTAAAAAAATTTACACTTACTGTTATTAGTAATGCCCAGACCTTCCTTCGTGACTTTCGATAGTCCTTTTATCTTTAAAAACTGTGCCGCAGACACCAGCTCATCCAAATTCTCTTCCAAACACTGAGTTTTTCCACAGTACATAAATTCCACTAAACATTTTAATACACTAAAGCGCATCTTTAATATTATAAGTGGTTCTCCTGCTTGCTTTTGTAGAACCTCCTAGAAAATAAGACATCATTATTTATTTGAAGTAATACAAAAATTCCGAGGCGGTTTGGCGGCAAAAAAATCATAGAATACAGGAAATTAATAACTAGGTACATACGACTAAAAGTATACGTTAGTTACCTGAAAGTAAGCACTACTCGCAGCAAGTACCGCCTTATGAACGCGCAAAGTGTGCGAGCTACACATCAATGTCATGTCGACTAAAACCTGCATTTGTAAGAGTTTACCAAATCTCGACATCAAATGCTCTGAGTAATCTTCATAATGGAGACTGTAACGTATCGGGGCCATTCTATGTTATTTATGCAAAATTATCATCGCAACAACAAATTCCTTGAAGAAATTAATTATGTCACTATTGATAGGTCAAAGAAAAAAAGACAATCAAATAAATAATTGAATGTCATTTAAAAATAATTTATAGAACGTGTTTATGCCTAGTAAAAAGAGGTCTATTGATTAATATGCCAAACTTTAAAAAATGAGAATTGTTTATTAAAAGAGGTTGTCTAATTGACAACCTCTTTTACCTTTTCAAAATGATTTTAGAAAATCTAATTTTATTGTTATTCCTCGAAAGGGTTTGGCAGAGGTACTTGCACCTGTATCTACATACCAGCCGGGTAGTTGGTATCAGCTCGAGCGGGCGGAGAATAAAATAATAATTTATATTGTTGGAGTCTTTTTAATCCATTAAAAATGCAGAAAAAAATAGTAAAATGTTAGAAAATGAATTTATTACAAATTTGTATTCATCGTGGATACCAATAAAGTTAACGGTAAATATACAAAATTAAGAAAGTATGAAGAACAACTCATAGTATGATGAAATTGTACAAACGTAGGTATTCTATCACAGACTAATTAAGTACTCAAAGGTTGAAAGTTACATAACGCGTAATTACATTTTTGTTGCGATAAAATCAAAATTTTAGAGTAATTTTAATAAATATTTTCGGCGTATATTTTTAATCCATAGAAACGAGGGAGTAAAACTTATAATAGACATACAATTTGGAATGTAAGTAGGAATGTAATGATTTGTTCATAAGGCACTTGGAACAAATACAATGAGATTATAGTCAGATGCGTAAATATCAGATAAAATCACAAAGATCTGTATTGTAAGTAAATTAAAGATAGTTTTAATTATAATAAAATTTTGTTATAATTCAGGAAAGTGTTACCAACTACAAAACCATTAAATAGATGTATAGAATCTAGTCACATTTAATTATATAATATCAAATTCACAATTAACATGTACTTAAATCGAACTTTTTATTAAGGAAGAGTTAATAGACTTATACAAGATAAAACAAACTCACTCAAGACGAATAGATTTCTAGAATAAATATGTTTTAAGGTATGGATAAATGCAAATATCTATGGATAAGCTGTTGTCAATAAATCAGCGTTAGTGGCCACCTTACAGATATCCTCACAATTATCCACAGTATTTTTATAAAATACAAATTTGTAACATTTCCAATACTTTAGGATCTTCTTAGAAATCAGTTCCTATACAATACAATAGCTTTTACGTTTTACCCTTACCTCCCTACGTCAAAGCTCATAAACGCTGTGCCACAGCCGCAAAGCTTTCGCACGACTCACGAAAATACTGGAACACATTCTGATTAATATCTGAGATAGAAATAAAACCATTACTTATAAAATATATATATACACCTTTGCTGCACATAATATCCCTAATAATTTATTCTGTTTGCTGGAATAATATTTCGCTGTGTCAGTGGGTGTGAAGAGTCGTTGTATGTGTACCTATCCGTAGGTTAGTTAATATTACTGAATATCAATCACAATAAAATAACGGATACAAAATACGTGTAATTGAAAATAAGTCTATTATCTCTCATACTTCTCAAAAATAATTAACGATTATTTGGTAGCAGTTATTTTATTGCAACATAATATTTCATTATGTTATGGCATGTGGCGGTCATATTCAGACCTCATTTATTTCATAAAAGTAATAACTATCCAAGCTTCTTTGGATAAAAAAATCATAGACAAATTAATTTATCACAAGACCTAATTTAGGCGGGAACTTAATAAAAACAAAACTTGTTTGTACCTAACAATTAGACAGCGTTTTATATAACAATTACAATATTTCAAAGAGTTATTATTTACTTACATTATGTACTACCTACGATATTGTCATACTAATACGTGAATTAACAAAATTACATTCCATCCCAGATATTGCAGAACAAAAAGTGTAAAGAACAAAGTTACTTACAGCCATGAGTTCGTTTACGTACGAGTCTGTTAGTTCGATTAAATCCAATACGTATAGAAAAATATTTTTATCAATAAAACCGTTTTACGTTCGTTTTTATTTATTGTTTTATACAACATGATTTCATAGGATTCTATCATGTTTCAGGTTGGTAAGGATATAAGGAAGGAGTAACCAAGAGTTTTCGATAAGACATCTCAGACCAACAAAATAAATTGTGTAAGAGCATAAATTGAAGTAGAATCTTTGTATCTACTCAAAAGGACGCAGGTAAACTTGGAATATAATT
The DNA here is from genome assembly GCA_932274075.1 of Diarsia rubi. Classification (NCBI taxonomy): domain Eukaryota; kingdom Metazoa; phylum Arthropoda; class Insecta; order Lepidoptera; family Noctuidae; genus Diarsia; species Diarsia rubi. The sequence continues at coordinate 16,760,596 of OW026417.1, read as the reverse complement.
TATTTTAGTGTTACGAGTATGACGTGTTAATAGCTGATAGCATAATTATAAGACCGGCAAGGAGCTGGTGTGAATGTGTTGATCAAATGAATGCATTTAAGTTTCATAAGGTATCGCAATTTATTTGAAAATCTTATAATAGAACCCTATGTCAGCCTTGTTTATTAAATAATAGTTACTTTGTATTTTGAATATTATGGTTAGGTACAGGCAAAATTCTTAGACAACTATATTGTTAACAGATTGACATGCTAATTGACAGCTACCTAAATAAACAAAATGTTAGAATAGAAAACTTTAAAAGAAATATAAAATAAAATTCGAATTACGTAAAGTATTTTTAAAGTAATTAAATAATCTTACATGAACACTTTACATAGGTTTGAGTAAATTTGTACAATACATAGCATGTAGAAAAAATAGAGATTCATTTTATAGAGATCGTTCAGTGAAACTAGATCATTGCCAGTTGCGAGTACTACTACGCCAATTAAATAATTTATTTGTTAAAGGAAAATAATAGGAAATAACCACAGTAACAGTCGTACCAATAAGATTAATGACATGATATTATTATTAATGTTTTAATTAATGAAAATGCATTTTTAAGGCGTAATAATATACTGCTCTTAACATAAGCATAACTAAAATGAATGTACTTCTTGAGTATTATTGTTTACGTATGTACTTCATAATTATAATACTTTGCAAGTGTGTACGTTAAGAGAGACATACTGAGCAATGGTCTGTTTCAGTGGCAGGTTACATTAGTACTAATATTAAAAGCAAATTACAATATTTACACCAGCCGACAATAGTACATCTTGCAAATAGGTATCTAATATACACGGTAATTATTTGTTCATATTTTAAATAACCACTCGGGGTTATATACGCTTACGAGTCCCCAGTTATACTTAATTATCAATTATTTTTAAGAACTCCTCAGGGGAGATGTGGACGTCTTCGGGGGGCGATGTGTCGGTCGCGTTAGGGACGGTGTTTTTGAGTTCACCGAAAGTGTAAGTGGTTCGTTTGTTACTCCTAGAGTTGGGTCCGCGCTGCGGGCCGGGCGGTCCGGCCAGCGCCGCGCCGCCGTCCACACTGGCGCGCTTGCTCCAGCAGAAGGCCTGGCGCAGCTCGGCGCCCGCAGACATCGGCATCGCCAGCTGCACGCGAGACTTGCACAACTCGTTATCACTTAGCTGTCGTTTTAACTTATCCTTCCCCACGACTAGCTGGAAGCCCCTCAGCCCGCTGTCGCCGTGGGTCTTGGCCAACTCCACTTCACTGAGCTGCCTCTTTAGTTTTGAAGACTCGGTCGGACTGGACCGCGACTGCTTATCGACTAGACTGTTTTGACGCGAAGTTCTGCCTCCTTGCCTTGAACTCGAACTGTGTTTGAGTAGCGCACTGTCGTGTCGACTGCTGCCAGATGAACTGCTCGTATTTGTGTTACAAGTATTGGCATCACTGGCGTTGTTTCTTCGGAGCGATTCGATAACATTGTAGAAGTGTTCCAGCTCAGAGGTGCTGCTATTTCTGGATCTGCTTATATTGTTTGTACTATGTCTATGTGGGCGGATTTGAGCTCTAGGTAAATGACCATAGCTGCTCTGTCGAGCTATACCGGCGCCGACACTGGTCTGTCGCCGAGGCATGCTGCAACTCTTAGGAACGAAAGTGTCTTGTGACATCAATACATTTTCATAAACATGAGCGTTTTCACAATCTTCTTGTGAGATAAGGTTTTGGCGGCTTTCAGTAGTCTCTTTCTTTTGGCCAACGGAGTTACTCTTTTTATGTCCACTACGAACTTTAACTTCCGGTATTTTTTTCGTTAACTTACAATCACTGGCACTTCGAGGTAGTAAATTAGCATAACCATGAGTTTTATTTTCTTGGGTCTGTAATTTTTCTATTTTAGGTGCACTAGGAGTTGCAGTGCTATCTGCAGTCCTCGTAGAGTTAGAGAGCTTAGGGGCTTTACTGGATAAATTGGCTTTCGCAACATCCGCAGGAGTTGGTTGGGGTATAGTTTCGTGTCGTTTTCTGTCCACGTCGGGTTTAGAAGATTTGTCTAGAACGACTTTCGTCTTATCACTTTTGCATATTTTGACACTGAACCTAAATGGAGGTTTGAACACGACTTGCAGCCTGGCCTTCTCGCCGGACAACAAGTTGGTGGCGCTCTTGGACGGTCTAGTTTTTCTGGAGCCTTTCTGTACTTGTCTTTGTGTTCGTTCTGTGAGACCGAGCGGGATGGATTTAGATTTAGGTATGGCAGCAGGTTGCGGTGAACTGAGCAGCCACCGTTGAACCTTACTCAAAGCTTCGGTGTCTTTGATGGGAGAGGCGGGGTGTTTCTGCATAGAACTATAGTCTATTATTTCTTTCTTCATTTTCGTCTTTCGCTTTTTTACTTTTCCTTTATGTTTAGAAAGTATCACATGTTTTGGCGATTTGCCTTCGGCGTTTGTGACGATGACTGTGTTTTCTTTTGCTATTTTAGGAACTTCTTCTAATTTTGCTTGACTATTCGGCTTCTGTAAAAAAAAAAGTTAAACGTATAATATTTGAATATATGTTTCGTTAAAATGAGCGTCATTTATAAGTTGATTTGCGACTTACCCTCTTTTTATTGGCACTGTGTAGCGGAGAGGATTTGTCTCCTAATTTCTTGTGGTCTTTCTTATTGCGATAAGCTCGGGTTCGCAGAGCCACTTTCTTCTTAAGAGGTAGTTTAGACCTGCAATGTAATACGGTAAGTATTTAGTTGTATCAACTAGTTAAGGAGTAATTTATAGGTTACATGACTTTTAGGTTGGTAGCAGCGTGTGGTGACAGTGGCACAGAGAGTTGCCCTTAAAACTAAGAGTCAAAATCAAAATCAAAACTCATTTATTCAAACTAGGCTGATAATCAGCACTTTTCGAACGTCAAAATTTACTTTACTTATTTACAAGAGACAGTACCCCAAAACGCCCCCCTTCCTCTTCCCCTTCGACACTTCCTAGTGTTTTTGCTGGAAAGAATAAGTGGCGGAACAAACTCCTCAGCAACACATCTGTCTGTTAGGTTGGTTAAAAGAACCGGACTCGATACAATAGTAAGGCAATTAATGACTACATACACAAATTTTAAGCAATAATTAAAAAGTATACAGGGTGTTTGGAAGGGAGCTGTACATACGCCTAGGGTAGAAACTAGGGATAGTCTGCTACCTACCCCCGCCCATTATATTGACCTTGGCCTCAAGGTTTTTTTTTAATTTAAAATTATTTCTTTACCTTACTACGGTACTTCAGGCCCCATAACTTTTCTTCTCCACAATTTTCTGGTGTAAAATAATTTTTTGCAGGACCCTAAGACTCTAACGATTAAAACAAGACCATTAGCCGACCGGTCCCATGGATAGATTTTGAGCTACAGGTAGTTTTAGTCAAAAAAATAATAATAAATTAAAAAAAAACCTTGAGGCCAAGGTCAATATAATGGGCGGGGGTAGGTAGCAGACTATCCCTAGTTTCTACCCTAGGCGTATGTACAGCTCCCTTCCAAACACCCTGTATAATAATAAAAGACATAACATATCAGTAAACTAATCTTGGAGAAAGAACATCAACTCAGCGATCAACTATTCTAATCATTTATGTAGTCGTTAATGGAATAGTAAGCTTTTAAACAAAGATTAGATTTTACTTTGGCTTTAAACGCATTAAATGGCAAATCTCGAAAAGAAGGTGGCAGTTTGTTATAAAATGTTATACCGAGCCCGACGAATGAATTATGAACTTTGTGAAGCCGGTGAAAAGGAGCGCGTAGTTTATGCTTATTTCTAGTATTAAAGTTGTGAATATCACTGTTTTTAGTGTACAGGTGAATATTGTGTTTGATATTTTTTTTTTTTTTTTTTTTTTTAATGGGACAAGCCCGCCTCACTATTCCCAAACCACTGTAACTTCTGTAAGCCAGAATCAACAGTGGCGACCACAAGAAAAGCGCCGAGACAATGAAGCTCGACGAAGTCCCAGAGAAATGATTTGACTGTCTTGGATCCCGCAACGAAATTAATCAGAAAAGAATAGCGGAGGAGTAGGAAAAAACAGAAATTTCCACTTCCCTCCATATCAGCAGGAGACAGAAAAGAACAAGGCCAATGGGCACACAGGGACGCATACAACTGGGATAAGCCCAGTTGCCTAGCACCACGGATATTGTTGTCATTAATATTACTGGGTCCTAAGTTGTGAGCACTTGAACGCACGGAAATTTGTTCTAGTTTCTACAAGGTCCGTATAGTAAATAACTCCGGATGTAACCTGTACACTTTCCAACATTATATTACGTTCATTCTGCCAAAGACTACACTCCCATAAAATGTGATGTGCAGATTGTTCATATTCGCAGTCAGATGTAGAACATTGACAAAAAGGCGACGCAACAAGCTTGAAGGAAAAAAATTTACTCTTAAAGTTACCATGACCTGTGAGAAATTGGGCAACACAGTGATCCACTTCCAGCCATGTCCTGGCCAGCCGCTCACGAACGGATGGAAAGAACTGGTGGAGGTGTCGGCCTTTGATGGAATTATCCCACCTACATTGCCATTCTGACAAAAGATCCTCCCAGACGTCAGTCTGTGGTTTAAGTAATCTAGCTATTTTAGTACGGTCACGTTGTGTTAAAAAGTCTGCGTCCGCGGTCTCTCGTGCGCAGTAGTACATTGAAGCACGGCGGCACGGCGCTGCACTTCAAGATCGACTGGAAGTACTCCTGCCAGTACCGGTAAGGCTTCAGTACTAACCGTCCTATACGCTTTACACAAGAAAATCAAGGCCAACCGCTGGCTTTGAAGTAATGTGTGTTTGATATATAAAATGTTGGCAAAGATGACCTGAGAAGCAACCGTGAGAATACCAATCTCTTTAAAAAAATCTCTAAGAGAAACTCGGGCACCCAGCTGATAACAAATATATTTTAAATATCAGCAGCTTTGCCCTACAGCAGAATAGCGTAGGACATAACGCTGTGAAAATAACTAAAGTAGACTAACCGTGCTGTATCAACGTCAGTGTCTTACTTTTCTGACGGCGTATGCGGCTGAACTTACCCTTCCCGCTAGGCTATATAGTATATGCAAACCCTATTGTAATTTTGAATCTACTGTTATGCCCAGAAATACAGCAGAGTCGGCAATTTCCAGCTCCTGTTTGGCGAGGGTAATATTGGGACCTAGATTTCTAACATTGGGTAAAGCGAACTTAACTATTTTAGTTTTCTTGGCATTAAGAACAAGGTTGTTTGTTGTGAACCAATCGATAGCGTGCTGTTAACGTCGTCAAAATCGTGTCTATTCCTATCTAATTATAAGATAAGAGAATTATCATCTGCAAATAGTACGTCACAAAAACCCTTTAAATAGTATGGTAGATCATTAATATAAACCAATAATAAAAACGGACCTAGTTTTGAACCTTGAGGTACACCTAGCCAAACCGTTAGCCCGGAAGGTTACGCGCCATTTACGTCTACACATTGGAATCTATTTTGCAAATACGAATCTATCAGAGTTGGCTTAAGATAGTTATAAAAGGGTTAGTGGCATGCTACCACGACCTGACCGTGGCGGGAAGAAATAAAAGGACTTTCAGACGACTGGGAAGAAGTACCAACAAGATTGGCACAAGTGTAGGACAATGAAATGATGGGTGATGGATGCCCCTATTGGTCATCCGACCCCCTATCATTTCACAATGTTCTCTCAATTTTAATAGATCCACGACTATATCGCTTATAACAAAAACATAATTTTCTAATCAATATTTGTAGTGTCTTGTTAACTTTGTTCAAATTACAAAAATAGCAAATAGCCCATCAAGGTGCGTACACTGTTACACATATTACCCTAAGTATTTCATAATAGCAATAATCTTAATCACACACATGCACAAAAGCGTAAAAACGCTTAATATCTCTGTCTAAGTCGTCTGCGAGTACATGCATTTATGTTTACCAAATCCGGATTTATATATTTTTTTACTCTACCACAATGCTGTCCCATTTGACCCAAAGGCTGACAAGTAGGGAATGCCTTGTGGCATTAAGTCCGCCTATGTATCACTCTTGTGCATGAAGTTTTAATAAATAAATACATATATTTAGTTGCATACCTGACAGCCGTGTGAACGATCAGTCCCTGGTCTGCAGCATCAGGCAGGCGGACAGTCTCGGTGGTGGACGAGTGGATGATGGTCACGGACTTCAGCTTCTTGCCGTGGCGGCCCAGGACACGTGTGCTCGCCACCTACAAACACACAGATACAAAATAAGAGAATTTTTAAAGGACGTGTAGTCCGTGTAGATGTGTTTGAGTAGCTGTATTAGTGGTTTTGTGTCGAAGAATAAGGCTGCATTTCCACCAGAGATGTGCTAGGATGTGCATAAAACTAACCAATCACAGAGCTAGGCGATCTCAAAATGTCAATAATCAAAATGCGGAAAAGGTAGTTTTACAATTGGTTAGTTTCACACACATCCCTTCCTATGAATCTTCGCTCGTCTCATGTTGAAACGCAGCTTTAAGGTGATGATGATTATAACAACTGTAGTAGTATGAATTCTATTTCAAACGCTAGCATAATACCTGTGAAGATAATAATGAACAAAACTCATAAATGTTTTCTTGCTTATAAATTTGAATATATTCTTAGTGAAACGAATACGAGCTCAGTCTTTTATTTTGATCAGTTCCATTCTAGCTTATAAGTCATTTTGTTCATATCGGCGATAAAATATTCTAGCGTACTAATATAAAGTTTCAGTAATATACCTTCCCAGAGGAGTTATACCTAAGCTAGGCACTAACACTTAGGGTCTATTTCTATCGCAACATCAAGTGCCTTGCAGCAGCGCTAAACAAAAAAAGATTAGTTTTTATTTGTTTGCCCATAGGTACAGAATTATAAGCACTATTTCATTAGTCTGAAACTTTTGTGATGGAAAACCTTGAGACAGCAGAGAATGCAATAAGTCGGTCATGAAGGAAGTTATCATCATCGTTCTGCCCCCATCTCGATTAAATGGGCAGGCGTAGTAAGCTTCCTCGAATAAATGGGCAGGCGTAGTACGCTTCCTCGATTAAATGGGCAGGCGTAGTATGCTTCCTCGATTAAATGGGCATGGCATGCGTAGGTATGGTTCTTCAATTTTATTTTCTTCGCGTTGGGTAATCACTCATACACTCGACTTTAACCTACATAATAATATGATAGCAGCAAAATTAGTCTAAAATATTCAGTGTTAATGTAGTGCATTTTGATATAAGTGGGGAAAATTTGTTATTGCAGTCAAGGTGGAATTAACACCAAAGCCGCAGGCAAGGTTGTTACAGAGCCGACAACTGCAGTAACAAACGCCCATGTGTATCAAACGACGCTTTTCAATACACTTTCAAAGAACTAAAATATACTTAAACGATAACTAATACTGCACGGTACTTCCTATGTTTCTTCCTTTCAGAATATAAGCTATTTTTGTCAAAACGACTGTTATAAACAAACAACTCACCAGTAGGGCGATAACCGCCAACAATATCAGCAGCACCGCATACCAGTGCTTGAGCACCCATCGCTTGAAGCCGGCAATGCTCTCGTCTGACAGCAGTAACTTGCGCAGCGTGGCCAGCGGACCTGACGGGTCTACCTCGCGGCAGCGTTGGAACACGTCGCAGTACCTGCAGATATAATTATGAGTTTAGTTTGTATTCTTTTGTATGAGAAAGAAATGTGTTGTTATTGTGGTTGATTTTGTAATTATTGGCTTATTTCAAGTGTAAAAGAATTCATCGAAATAGACAATTTTTAGCATGGAATCAAAAAAGTAATTATTGAGTTGTTTCATAGAATAAAATGCTTACATTTTGCCAAACTCGTATAGACTAATCAGAAAAGTACCAAACATCACTCTGTTTCTGTCAATCATTTGACAATGATAGTGAATGTTTTAAATTAAACTGGGTGATAATATGCTGTGGTACATCCATATTTCGCCAATTATGTTTGAGTTCCAAGTAATAGGGCACAAATTCAAACTCCGTGGCTGCTACTCCAACATTCTGGATGAAAAAACACAATAACATTTTGCCCAACCTGGGAATCGAACCAAGGACCTCGTGCACAGCAGCCGTGCTTGTGACCACTAGACCTACGACAACGGCAGTCAGTCAGTTTTTATTGCCGTTTTAATTTTGTAATTAGAACATCGCGGTTATATCAGCAAACTCACCCATTATAATCATTGCAAGGCGTGCCCGGCTTGGCATACATATCGGGCACGTCATAGGGCGAGGTGTTCCAGTTGAAGGAGGACTGGCAGTCTCCGCCAGGCTTGCGACAGCACAGCTCGCACGCCGAGCGCGGGTCGTCCTTGCGCGGCGGGCACTGGCATGACTCCAGCCCGTACGCCAGGCAGATGGAGCCTGTGCACTCCTGGAATGGGGCAGGACCAGGTAAATATGGTCATCATCATCATCAGCCTTTATGTTTTGCCTCAGGCCTCTTCTCTATGAGAAGGATTAATACAATCCACCACGCTGGCCTAGTGTGGATTGTTAAAACACAACATATGGAATATGGTATATCGATAAATTTATTTCATCCACAACCAGCGAGAAGCTAGTGGCTTAATAATAACAACACCTTCAAGGTTAAGCCGTGCTTTCTGAGGTTGGTCGGTGGATGGGTGACCATTATTGCCGAGTTTCCTCCGTGCCTCGGAAAAAGCACTTTAAGCTGTGTCCCGGCTGTCATTTGTAGACCTTTGATAGTTGTTATGAGTCAGAAGCTGAAAATCTGACATTCAGTCTTACTAAAGGTTATTTTATTACCCAGGTACTGGATTGTGGAGCTCAAATAGGCAGTTGCAAAATAACAGTAAGTAAAAACGGAATAAGATTTGTTCGTGAAGGTGGCTCAGCTAGTTCTATGTAACATTAAATTGGTGCCATGTGTGCTCGTTATGATTTACGAAATTCAAATTCTTCTACCAAACTGTAGAACGTATAACGAAGTTACAAAACTACCGCTCAAATAAGCTTACAGTTAATCAACCCTATCGAAGTAATACTCACTCCCATATAACACACGAGTTCCTTATCGCATCTCGTCCTGTTGGGCTTGTGTCGGCTCTGGGGGCAGTTGGCTCGCTTGCCGTCGCAGAAGGCCGCGTCACGACACCCGTTATCCGATCGACATTTGTCACCGAACTTGAGGGTACACGACGCAGTACAGCATGGACCCTGAAACATATTAAATTAGATTTATCCGTTACAATTTCATCATCATCATTTCAGCCGAAAGACGACCAATGCTGGGGCTAGATCTCAAACAGATGTCAGCACATTGACCGGTTCCGCGTTTCTTGCATGGCCAGGCCTTCCCACCTTCACCAGGTCATCGGTCAACTTAGTGGGAGGCCTTCCAACGCAACGTCTTCCAGTACAAATTACAATTTGTTTTGTACTAATTAGGTTATTATTGTTTGGATTACTAGGATTAAAAAGTTGGTAGGGTCTTCTTGTTTCCATTACCATAATAATTGGTTGATTATAATAAATAATAGTTACCTGACTAGGACTGCAAACGCTGTGTTCAGTAAGCGTGCAGGGCTTGTAATGCGGCCTGGCAGCCTGCGGGCGACAGCACACGTCCGTGCACTCGGAGGCCCAGCCACAGTCGCATTCCTCGCCCTCTTCCACCACGCCGTTACCGCAGATCGCTGGTTGAGGTTCTGAAAAGATTATTTTTTACCATTATTATTTGGTTTACTGCAGAATTTTAAGCGGCCAGGTAGTTTATAACCTTTCTTAGTACTGTTAGCCTGCATGATCCGGCTGTTAGGCAACGGCTAGGCTAGGGCCCTTGAGAGCCTAACTTCCTGTTCTTTGGATCCAGAGTTAACGTGGACCACTTGTAGTTATTTTTGAGATATTATACTATTGTCTTGGGCATTGAAGTCTCGCTAAACGTAGCTCAACTAACTAAGTAATAGATGTCAGGGGGGTCGTTTGTTCAATCATTCCATGCCGAACCCACATCAGAATCACTAAGTCTTAAATTATTGGATAAAAATATTTTCATACGAAGGCGCACAGACTTGGTCTTTGACATAAAAAAGTCCAAACTCAAGGTTTGCCAACGTGCTATGGAGCGCAGTATCTTAGGTGTAAAATTAACTGATCGTGTTCGAAACACTACATATACTGCGCTCCAAAACGCAAATTTTTGACCTGGCTCAAAAGGCTGCAATTCTTAACTAGACTGGGCAGGATATGTCGAGCTGTAGGCCCGTAAAGCTCAGGATTGGTGCCCTGAAACAGCGACACGGGGTCGCGGCAGACCACGAAGGTGATGGCGGGACGAACTGGATGTCTTCCTTGAGAATTGGATAGAAGTTGCGATGACGGAATCGTGATCGTTCGAAGAAATGGAGGGAAGCCTATGCCCTGCAGTGGGCCAGTATGGGCCAGATATATAAATCTACACTAATATTATAAAGAGGAAAGATTTGTTTGTTTGTTTGTAACGAATAGGCTCCGAAACCACTGAACCGATTTGAAAAATTCTTTCACCGATTGGGAAGCTACACTATCCCCGGGTGACGTAGGCTTTTTATCCCATGGGAAGGGGAACTAAGCGGGTAAAACCGCGTGACGACCGCTAATATATGTATATATACAGGCGCACAGTGCTTAGGTATGAATAAATACCTTCTTTTTGCATTGATTTAAAGAAAGCAGTGGATCGGGCAATGTTTTTGTTAACATGACTTTTTGCGTATCTGACGTTTTGCATCAAGACTGAAAAGAGTTCTGCTACATTGGAGCTTCAGTTGTTGCTGTAAGTTCTTACCAGTAAAGCATCCCTTCGGCGATCTCGCTTTGTTGTTGAGCACCGGGTCGATAGCTCTAAGCGAGCAAGGAGAGAACTTGTTGTTATTCTTTCTGTCGCCGCTGGTTGCTCTGGCGAACATGATGTAGTTGCCGTCTTCGCCGAATGGGGTGCATACCTCTGGGTCGTGCTAGAAGGTCAAAATTCCATAATTTAGTAATAATTATAGTAGTAGTATTTAGTAGAAGATACCCTGCCCGCGGGGGGAACGTATGGTATTTCATACATTTGCTATTTTCCATTTGCTTAGTGCATTTTTTTTTAACACGTTGTCCCACACTAGGAATGTCTCCTGTATCGTGGGTGACAAACATTTAAACTCACATACACAAACACCCAGACCCGAAACAACTATCTGTAGGCCATACAAATATTTGTTCCGTGCGGGGATCGAACCCGCGGCACGAAGCGCAGCAGACCAATCGCTCAATCACTGCGCCAACCGTGCTGTCTGCAGCATTATCCCACTGCAAGTGCAAGGTCGTCGTACTTTCCTTCTTGTTATTTTATTACTCTATTATTCTTACGTATGCGTAGAAATGGATGTCTATTTTTCTTTCTATGGATACTTAGGTAACGTTACAAATAACAACAGCTTGATTGTGTGTGTCGATTACTCAAGAAGAAGAATAGAGAAAGATACCTATTTCTTTTTTTTTTAAATTTGTAAATATTTCCTTTTTATTTGATATCTGAAACGTTACGGCGGCGCGTGGGAACAATGAGGCGCTTGCTATTTGCAAAACTACATGTAAATTCGGAATGATTTAGTTTCTCTGTTTCTGTACTTCCAAGAATGGTACCGAAGTAATTTCATACGAAGTGCAATTTATATTAAACTATGTGTCTTGAATCAACTTAGTAGTAAGTTACGCGAGGTTGGCAATAAAGTTTCCTTACGAGATGGGTACTACGAGTATTTCAACAATAGAATGACAAATACGACGTCATTATTTCCAGATAGTGTGAAATGTACCAACGAACACTTTCATAACTGTAAACCTTGAAGGAGAAACACAAGGTTTTCAATGATGTTGAAAGGTGAGAGGCGATAGTTACAGGTGATCCGAAGTTGTGTCCGATCTCGTGAGCGAGCGTCACGTGGCTGACCGCCGGCGGCACGTGCTTGCCGTAGTTTAGCAGTGTCACGATACCCGTGTTCAGGGACTTCATGCTGCCGCGGTAATGCTACAAAACAAATTAAAACGTGTTAAACGAAGGAACACGGTGAAGGAAAACATCGTGAGGAAACCGGTGTCTTAGAACCAAAAAATTCGAAGACATGTGACATCTACCAATCCGCACTGGGCACGCGTGGTGGATTATAGCCCATCCCTCTCCTAGAGAGGAGGCCTGAGTCCCTGCAGTGGGAACATTATAGGCTGATGATGATGAAACGAAGGAACGGTTCAATTCTCGGGTCGGGCAAAGTAGTATTGGGATCCTCCACCAAGAACTTCTCAGAAGAAGCCCGGATTGATTTGTGCCCGTTTGGTGGTGGCTTGTTCCCTTGAATATAACTGGCGAAATGTGGAATTATTATTGGTTAAACTTTTGCGAACGTTCCGGGGATGTCAGGTGTATTATGGAAAAAAACAAAATAAAACTTAAAATATAACTGTCAAAAGTCACACTCACCCCATTCTTCTCACAAACGCCACCAGCATTTTTCAAATCTCCCGTCCAAGCCAGGCCAAGCGTGCCCATTTCGAAATCTCGATAAGTAAACATGTACGCCAAACAGAAAGCATCATAATCTTCCTCTGAAAGAAAATAATCCAAAATTAACTCATTTCTACAAAAAAAAAAAAAATGAATCAAGCCTTCCGCTTTTAAGCATTTCTAATTTATCGGTATAATAGCTTAACTTTGTTAAATTGCCCTCCGGATAGCCGGCCGCTCTTTTGAATGCGTAATTGAACATTGATGAAAAAAGGCAAACCTGAAAAAAGCTCCAAATATTTTTCTACCCCGTAGTTGTTAGGAAACCTATAAGCAGGATCTTTAAGTGCGTCTAGTGTGTGGACTTTAATTCTTTTGATCATAAACGTTATGTTGTCTGGTTTTCCATCTTGGTTGAAATCTGAAACAAGTTTTCCAATAGTAAGGGATAAAGTTCTAAAGTAAAATTAACTCAGCGTATCTTGAGCATTGTCAAAGATTACCTGTCACTTTGTATATTGCGTTAACTTTCTGTACATGGCGAGTCATGACTTCGATACACGCCTCCTCTGAGCCATATCTTTGATAGAACATATGATCGGCCTGCAAGTATACTAGGCACGTAGTTTTCCTCGGATCTACTGTCGCTCTCTTGTTCACATGTCGACCGTCGTCAGTCGCGTTCGCCGACAACACTGTGTACCCTACTGGCTCCTTCTTGACTATGTCCTTACTAACAGTTACAACTCCCGCTTTCGTTTTTATTACTTCGACGTGCGTCTTTGGATCAGGTCTTGATTCTACCGAATCAAGTCGCACCTTAGTTATGAGGTTACTTTTATCGATTTTGGTTTTAGGTTTTCTAGTGCTTAACTTATCACCCGGCTCGTTGTTGCTGGTGTATGGAAAGTCTAAGTCTAAAGGTAATTCGGGATTCTTCTTTGGCTCGTCGTCTTGCATTTCATCTTCAGGGAGCCATCGTTTCTTGCGTCTATGTATTTCGCTACGGAGATCTTCAGTAAAATTGTTAAGAGATGAGTCTTTAATGTTTCGTTGATCGGTAAAATTAAATAATTCAACTTCTTGACCTAAAGTTCTCTTCATATGAAGTTGATGTGATGCGCATGGTGCCCCTTCACTTGTATCATGTGGGTGCTCGACGTCTGACCTTCGATACACGACGCTATGCATGGAGGGAGGGTGGTCGATGTTGTACCGAGATATAGGCTCCACGTAATATTCTTCCGTAGTAGTCCAAATTGTTCCATCGAAGAGACCCTCAGCTGTGATAACACCGTAGACGTGAGACGATTCGTCATCTAAACAAAAGTTATATTATTTTATTCCCTTCATTAATAAATATTTTAATTACTAAATAGTATAAAATAAATTGAGACTTTAAATACAAAGACTTCAGGATCTCAAAATAAGCCTTTGAAATACAAACAACTTGGGGACGCTCAAATAAATGGCAGACAATATTTTATGCAAACTAATTCGAGGTGCAAAGAGCCTCGGGACTCTGAATGAATTAAAATCACAACTTGCAGTCGCAGTGGGGGAGGGATTGAAACCGCTCATAAATAACGGTAATTACTGCTCTCACCTACACTCCGTTTCTCCTTCATTCATTTTCTGGCGACGAGTAATAGGCAAAAAATGGTTGGTAAAACAACCGCGTAACCTTGTAATTTACCAGATACGGTCTTCTGATAAATGTTTTTAATGAGGTCTGATGTCTTCAGGGATAAAATCAGAGGCTGCGTTATTACGGGCGCCTGAATCGCTGGATCAAGATTTTGAGTAATGGTGATGCGTAATTTAACGGAAGCCACCTGCCCCAATTCTTATGGGATTTTGATCTTTGTTCGAGTATAACGAACAAAGGCCGAATTTAAAAGCGAAGAATTTTAATAATTGGATAAAAATTTTGAAGGGCTCGTGATTTATGAAAATTATGAGCCTAAACTTTTTGCGTTTGGAATTTGTTGTTGTTATTTTCCCTTGACCAATAAAAATATGAAAGATTCTAGGTATTTGTTATATTGCGTATAACTAAGCAAAAATACGAATTTGTGCGAAACATACTTCATTAAACTTACGAAGTAATTTGTTCAAAATTCACTTTGTCTCCAGCGTTCCAGATGGGTCGCAGCACATAATTTCCTTTTATTAAGTTAGTCACAGAATGTAGAAGTTTGTTGGGCTCATGTTTAATTGGTTGTTTCAAAGACTTGGGAAATAAGTGAAGGGTTGGAGTATGTCTCAAGTACTCAACTAAATTATATTGTATTTAAAGCAAAACGAAATTTTGTATTGAAGTTACAGACGACTGTATTATAACGCCACGTTTCTGGTTTAGTTGAAAAATCTTTGTACACGGCTTTTAAAAGTAATTAACGCAATATGTTATTGTCTCTTTTAACCCGACTGCGGCGAAACCATAAAGGAAGGTTATGTGTTTGGCGTGTATGTATGTATGTCCGTCTCTTTGTTCCCTCATAACTACTAAACGGATGAAGGGATTGGAATAAAATATACGTCGTTAGATTCGTCTTGATGGCGCGAGTGTCACTGGCTATATTAAAATTTAAAAACAAAGAAATATTGCGGATTTTGGGGGCCCAATCGCGGTTTTGTAAAATAAAAATATTCCGTTACCATCGAGTAGGGTATCAAAATGAAGAGTTTGAAAAGGAGATCACAAAAATATACAATAAGACACATAAATGTTTAAAAGAAGTAAAAATTTAATTTAATTTTAAATTCAAAGTCACAAATCATAAAAACAAACACAAAAGAACTAAAAACTTGGAAATAAAAATAGTAGTTAAAAACCTAAATAACAAGCACATTTTAAATTAAACCAAACTTGGAAGCAGGCGGGGTTCATTTTATTTTCATTTCATAATTTAATATTCAAATGATCCCCTCCTGCTTCCAAGTTTTGTTTAATTTAAAATGTGCTTGTTTATTACTTTTCAGTTTATTCAGTCGGGTTTTTTAGTTTTTAACTACTTTTGTTATATTCGTGACTTTTTAGTTTTTTAACAGCGAATTATCGTGTTGAAGTAACTATTTTATTTGTTAAACGAATGATTTACGGCCTGGTCGTAAGGTAAGTAAATACCAGGGAACTGTAGGTAATATTAATTTGTGAACTTATTAACGAGAAAGTCACTTTAACAGGACTTTCCCTCGTAATTAAAAGAAATCTCGTACAAAGGAGTAATCCGTTTAAGGAAAACAATTTAATTCCGCAACCCGCCGAACAATTAATGTTGGGTAGGAATAAAAACGAATGTTCGATCTGAACTGCAATGATGGAAATTTACAAATCGCCTCGTTTCGTCTGTCGAGTTTTTACAAATTGTGGATTTGGCTAAAGTAATTTATGAAGAGATGCTTCTCGAAACGTTGTTAATTACCAATTTCTTTGGTAATATACTTATTAGATTTGGAGTTTCAGAAAATCTAAGTTAATTGAAAACTACAATTTAGTAATTTACTTGATTATATCTTTCTTCATTTGATAGAGGAAGCCCGTACGGTGGTACGGTGGTACGGTGGTACGGTGGCTTATAAATTTAATTAACTTTGCTAGGGTAGTTAATAAAATTATGAGTTACATTCTACAATACGTATTTTTCCCTGTAGTCTTTTGATTATTTCCTAATAATTATCTTCATCGAGTAACAGTGTTAAATGAACACCCATATAAAAGACTTGTAAAAAAGTGATTTCATTACCTTATTTATTTTATTTCAATGTAATTATAAGGCTTGTTGTTGCCAATTGCTATCCTGAATGCGATATTTGCCCAGGCGGTTTGTGGCAATACCCTAATAAACGTACATAATGTGTAATTATTATTCTATGCCAAAATCAGTGAACCTATTACTAATACAAAGTTAAATGTAAATTAGGTGTATAGGTTGACAACATCTAATCTGGCTGCACATTCCTATAAATTATGAAGGCACTTAACGTAGGTTAAGCCACCTAAATACCTCTGAAGTAGTATGCTAACGATCCAATATACCTACACCACGAATTGCCCCGACTCGCTCGGGTATGTCCGTGGAATTCGGTAAAGTATTAAGAACATACAGGCCTGCCTGACATCATGTATTAGGAGGCTGCATGAATTGGCACAAACGAGTCGGCTCGCACGTGACTAACTTTGCTACAGTTCCTCATTGTATAGGGTTGACGAATTGCCGCTTATGGTAAAAAGGTCCATAGAGTAAATTATTTATTTTATAAATGTTTTTCTGCTGGTTTAGGTGGTATAGGAAAATAGCTCTTGGAAAGAATTGTGGGAGGTCTTTATTAGGCAGTGCGACAGTAGACTGTCGCACTGCCTAATAAAGACCTCCCACAATTCAAGCCTCTAGGCTATCATCATCAGTCGTATATTTTTATGAAATCCCTATTAAATAATAATTGAATTTGAAAGGTCTTTATTTTTGCAGACATCTACATTTGAAGAACATTATTAACCAAAGCCTGCCTTCATTAGGTCCTAAAAAATATCAAGAATCATCTTAAACTTCTAAAAAGTGAGGTAATGAAAACTGTAATAAAGATATCGTCGTCTCCGTGATTTTAATTAAATCTTTTAATTATATTACTTAAGGCTGACCTCTGAGGCTGGAAAATAAAGGAGCGGAAACGCAATTTTCCCAGTAGTAAAAATATTCCATTGACACGATCCCATCGTGTGTTGAACAGTCAGCCCTACGCTGTCATCTCTCTTGGCTAAGACACCGGATTACATCACTAATGCTTATCTGATGCCGCGGCTAGATTATGTGATGTTTTATTGTGTTCATCGCTACAACTCCGTGTATTTAACGCGGCAATTGCTATGGTTCTTCGACCGTTATTATAATATCGAATTCGTATTTTAATTACTAAGTCAGCTGGTAAGATTTAACGACAGTTATGGTTTAATATTTTGTAAGCTCATTTGTAAGAGTCCATTATATTTAATAATGCCTTTGACGTAACGTAGTAGTGATTGATTCGACCTGAAAACACACCGGGCTTAAAAGGTTACCAAGTTAGTAGGTAACAAAGTATAAAGCCTAAGCATCTCTGATGAAATTAAATTACAATAAGGCCCTTATAGTTTGTGTTATCAAGCTGACCTTAACGTAAATTAGAATGAAATGGCCCGTAAAACCTCTAATATAAAATACCGCTCACTTTCACGTTTAACAGGTTACATCATATCAGGAGAAACTTTTAGGCTAGACTGAACTTTGCGCTATAAATTTAAGCACATATCTCACATCTAACGTTCATTTTTACGAAAAAGTAAGGGAGCATTTCTTTTTGGGAGGAAAAATTTTGTAAAGAGAAATAGCTTGGAAATAATAGCTGGTTTTAGTGAAAACTTTTGACATAATAAGGTTGTTTCAGTTACCTAAGGGCTGATAAGACTGTTGAAGGTTTGCTTGTGATCGAGGTCCAGGATTCGACAGTTCGACTTCATGTTTTAGCAAGTTAAATGAATATTTAGAGGAATCGAGGAACTAGATCAAAAAAGGCCCCGGTAAATAAAGACTTGTTGAAATTGTATAAACCAGAAGTGCACTAATAACCGGGGTTGTGATCAAACGTGACTTGCGTTAACCTTAGGTTTAAATGCAACAATCTCGCCAATTAATATGGCAAGTTAACTACTGCACCACAATAGCTAATTTACTCACAGTGATTATTATAATTTCCGCGAGATGCGAAGCAACTTTGCGTTCTCACACTTTACTTTTTTATTTTAAAATAAACCGTCGACATCTTTGGTGGTCGTTTTTATGTAGACTGTGGTTTAATGAGATTCCTAAACACGTTATTATCCTGATCTTCCAGAGAAGTCCAGAGACGGTTATACAGTGAATTTGTATGTACAGACCCAAACTATCAAGCTACCCAAAACTATCTATCTATATTTTTTTATCGACTTTGAGATTGTAGTAGTTTGATTTCTCTTTACCTCCATCGCCAATTTGTTCTTGTAAGTTATTTCAAAATCTGAAACTAACCTTCGAGCTTTCCCGAGTAGACCTTGGCAGGATTGAAGTCCACCTCACCACTCGTCGAATGGAACTGGACGCCGTCTGCGAATACTGAGCTGGGGTCCGGTCTTAGAATCAGCTTGAACTCTCTGTAATATTAGAAAATACCTGTTTAATGGAAGTCTTTTTACCAGTTTCCTAAATAGATTATTTTTAGTTTTCGCTATAGTTCCAAATATTGGGTAACAGTGTCCAGAAATAATACGCAAACACACTACTGCAGGTAACAATATACACCATAATATTTCAGGTCTCCTGGAGTAAGACCCAGTGGGACGCCATAGAAGCGTTTACTAGCTAAGGAGGATGAATGTTGTATTTAGTATAACTGTATAAGCCGACACCGTAGCCAACGCGAGCCTCTATGGATGCGATGAAATCCGAGCGAAATAGAAAAGCCCAGTCTGTAAACGGACTCAAGCAACAGGATCATTATAAGAGGATTTGTTTATGACTTTGGCACATAAACCATTAATCAATATTGCGGCGCGAGCAACAACTTGCAGTGTTAATGCAAAACTGCACTTTATCGTCGAAGCATTAAGCTCGCGGAGGTAAAGTGCGCAAAGTTTCACTATTTCACGTATTACGTCCAACCTCATATTATGTTCATACAGCACGTACAACTAATTATGATTTAATGCTATTCACACTGAGTTCAAACTGTTCGTATTAAAATGTAGAGCACCAGTGTAATGGTTAATAAATCAGACGCATAATTCTGATATATTGGGCTTCGTGCCCTTTTAATGTTTTTAGTTAGGTAACTTTTATTTAAGGTACGTTTTTATAATGTAGAGGTATCTAGTAGCGTTCTCTCGGATGTGTTACCCGTTACACCGGATAATGATGTCTGTATGCTTGAATTTTAAAGACACATGGCGCGAACCTGGGGATCGCGTTGGAATCTAATTTCCGGACTGAAATAATGTAAGTTGTTGGACGAGGATGCGACAGTTCAGAGACAGCATAGTTATGTTAGAAAACAATATTCTAAGGATGACCTTACAGAGCCGTAATTAATGTTAAGAGCTGCCGAACCTCTTCACTATCGTCCCTGATTAGGTACTGTCGATGCTTTTAGGTTTTTTGGTTACAAATGTCTAGCTTAATTTTCATAGATTAAAATAACAAAGGCGAGTAATCTTATAAAACCTACAAGATTAACATTGAAGGATTTGTTAAACAATCCCCGGAGGAGTCACGAGTCGCTTTGACAAGTTACCGCGAAAGCAATTCTCTTATACTGTAACATGAGTCTGAATACAATAACGTCTCATGATAGTATTGTTATCCTACAAAGGATTCTCTCCAAATACATTTATTCTTAGTGAGGCGACATGAAACATTTATTTGTATGACTCAACATTTTATCGTTATTTGTAGACAAACTCAACGAAAAAAGCTAAATCTAAACCTGATGTTGAATTTGGATTTGGTTTCATCTGTGACTCTGTGAGTGAGAAAATAAGACTCGACTAATAAGTAAGGGGAAAATATACAGAAAGTAGTAATGGTTCTTTTATCCAAAATCAAATACAACATGGCATTAACTCTTTACAAACTAGATCAGCAAGTGAATCAACACAATAATAATATATTCTCTGTTGAACAGTCGACAGTCGAGGTATCGTAATGAACTAAATTGCATCACTATTTACGAGGCAGATTCGAAGATGTAGGGCGTCTGTAACTCAATAAAATTTTCACAATTCCCCCAGATTGGACGTCAGAAGCGGCACTAACGAGCGGTATCTAATGATGTTAGACGAATAGACGGTCGGATGTCGCTCCTGTTTGTCTGATCTAACTTCGTTATAGGAAAACTTGCTCTGATTCCAATCCGACAAAACCGATGAAGTGCTCCTCTCGATGCCGGAATGAAGGTGTATTCACGGTGGTGTGGGTGATCATTATTTTCAGCACGAATTTTACCTTCGCCCAGCGACGAAAGAATTTCTAGTGACATGCGACATTAATATTATGTGGTGTGTTGATACGCGTCACAGAAATCATCATCCTTCTCTCTAGCTAGTTCATCAATCACGATACTTATTTATCTCGATTAAAAGTGGAAACTTTTGTAACTCTTCCAGCCAGATAGTGCTATATGGCACCTAGTCGTTGTGTAGCGGAAGTGTAAAGTTAGTTCCACTACCTACATAAGTTTCTTTCATTATTATTTTCATAGAAGCTTATTTTTCAGCACTTGAATTTTTTATGAGTAAAGCTAGTTAAGTGTTACTACTTTCTTTCCAAGAAAAGCAAACTTAAGTAAGATACAAAACTCACTTTTTTACCGATAAATACAAGGAAAGACTTATTTTTTCCCTCTGAGTTTTCTTCCTCACACTTTAAATACCTACTCAATGTTTTAGTTTTTGTCGGTTTAAATAATTTTATATAACAAGAATGGAAAAATGCTTTCTCAACTTTATTAAAAGAATGTTTAGTTACTGTAAGAAAGATCCAACTTTGCTGACGCAAAAAATATCGGCTTTTTTCTAAGTACCTAGCAGCAATTACCCTCTTAGTAATTAGGCAGATATTTATGTAAAGGCAAGTATACAAAATGGCTAACGAGGCATAAAAATAACTTTTTCATTACGAAACTGAGTGAGCGCGTCGGAATTTCGCCAGGTCTATTGTTTACCAACCGGATTTCTAACTTGATTAACGAATTAATTACCTGAGTAATTCCATTGGTCCTGCGAAATTAACTTCGAATAGTCTCAGGAGTAATATTTAACTGAGACTCGGGTAAATATTAATAAGTCAACAACTTATATTTGTTGGGGTTTAGGAGAGCCGTAACGAGATTAGTGCGGCGGGCTATTGAGTTGGCTCGGCATTCGCACAGTCAATGAAGAATGGACTAATACATTATTTACTTGTATACGGTAGTGATATATGTCCTGTGTATGATATTCTCCAAATTGATCGGCAATCAAAACAGTCTGTCTGTCTCGTTGCTCTAGTGGTCGTAAGTGCGACAGCAGTCCTGGGGTCGATTCCCGGGTCGGGAAAAGTGTTTGGGAGTTTCCATCAGGAATTTGTCAGGCGACCAGGAGTCTGTATTTGTGCCCGGTTGACGGCAATAGGCAAGCGCCTATTACATGGGACTTGCACATAACTGACAAAATGTGGGTGTACTATTAAATACACCTCTGCCTAACCCTTCGGGGATTACAGGCGTGATGTTATCTTTATGTCAATACTATGTGTAAAGAATACGCTGAAAGAAACGTAGCGTTTTATTTCAAAATACTTAGATGGGACTGAATAAAATTTGGAACAAGGTATTTTGAATATCTTAGTGGTCTTAGAAGCGTCATCCTAAATAAATAGCGCCAGTAATCATAATTATTTTTCAGAACTCAAAGCTGGTAAGCGAACGACGGAGACGAAAAGAAAATGAAGTAAAATTTCTTCACGAATTCACATCTTCAGAAGGCAAACAGAGTCGACAATGATTAATAAACAAGGCGTTTAAGTCAAAACAAAGTGAAAGCGAATTCCGCCTTAACTTTTATTAAGAAGTTGGTGTACATCAGCGCTCGTCCATCCCTATTTGTTGAGGGTAGATCAGACCTGAAAACTCTGTAAGAAGTTATTAGCGTAGGCAATTTCCAGAAGCCATTACTCATTTCTGGTAACAAACAGGCTTGGAGGCGGCCTGAAGCTTCCTAGCAGTGTAATTGTGGAAACCCGAGCTCGGGAATATTAAGTGACGACGTCACGGGGAAGTGGTTTCACGTACGTTCACCGCTGTAATTGAACTGAAGCTGAAGCCTAATCTTGTCTTCTCAAAATAGGTTCCATGTTACTTGGCCGTATTATTGCAGGCCCCTAAATTCACAGAAACTGTGTGGATATTATGGGTAAATTGTGTTTACTTGTGAGAACTCTGTTTTACTTTCATTGCTCTTGAGCTTTTGATAATGATATATGAATTTGGATGAAAACCGATAAACCCGTTAATGTCGCATAAAACAAAGGTAAACATAAGTAAAACTGTACTTACATATTAAGGCCCGTACCTATCAACTTGTAAGAAAGAAAAGTTTTATTGTCTTTCGTCTAATGAAAAGTTCTTGGGATTGGTGAAAGTTTGGGATGGTCAATACCTAGTTTGAAAAACACAATTAAACATGTGGTCAGTTCGACAGTTATTGGAGGGTATTCGAAATACATTAATGCGTATTGGCAAATTCAAATCTTTGTTTTAGCCTCTTAGTTACGTACTTCTTCTAAAACGGGACCAGAAGTGTTAATAAAGGGTGTAAAAGTACCCTTAACGCAAACGAAAGGCACTTGTTGTCCTTACCACTGCGATGTTTTGGTTCTAGACCATACTAGGGAACCCCCTAGTTACGGAGATATTAGGGGTCAAAGTTCCAAATTTTGCACAGTTGTTTTTGTAAATACTAGATTTTCAGGTTAAAACTTTACTTAGATTATGGAGGTAATTTAAGTAAAGTTTTAACCCGTTTACTATACAAAGCATCCACTAGCACAATCAAGCACTCTGTACCTACATCAAACTAAAGTAACCTTAAGCAACATTTTTTCCTGAAAAACTGTTTTTATATGAGGATAAAAAAATCCACAAAAACATAATATATCACATTAACTGACGGGGAAAACAAGTGCCTTTTAACTTCGTAAAGCGTATATTTAAACCATTTAGATTATTATCTATTCTGCGTTGGGTACGTTGGGTATGAAATAGGTAACATTTTATTACCTATATAGTTGGATGGGTACACACGTTCGTAATTATAGTTATTCAAGTAAGTAGGTCCTATGTGTTTAGCTTTTACGCTAAATACAATACATGACTGTAAGTACCCGGAGTCGCTGTTCTCATTCTGCCGATGTCATCAACTAATTGAGTTGTAACTCTGTAACAAAAACTAGATACCAAGTCATGAAACTTAACCCAAATCAATATTATAATCTAAAAGCTAAAGTAACATGTTGATAGCCAGACAACATTAAGGCGTACTGTTTACCTACACCTACCTAGTTATACAATGTTTTCACTCCAGACATTATTAATTACTAAATTAATAAATTTATATACCTACTTACCGGCCGGTAATAGAGCCTCAGAATTTCGGTCGAATTTCAACCTTGATAATCGTCACGATATTTACGTTAGCGTTTAATTAATTAATTTTGGAAACTAACTAAAGAATAATTTGAATAATCTACAAATAAACTGGTCTCGTTATAAAAGTTAGGTGGGATAAAGCGTCCGCGGGGGCTGTTCATTTCTATATTAAAATTTTAATAGGACTCAGAATCCAGAGCTTTTGAGATTAGATGGCGGTGTACGTTGCGCAGGTTTACTCACCGTGATGAAGGTACTTTCGGTGACATAACGCTTACCCGAACGAAAAATATATTTATAGATAATTTTCCGAGATTTGCTTTTAATTAAGTACGGGTTATTTTATAAAATGTTGGTCTACCTTGCCATTTTTGTATCGTTTTAGGATAATATGAAAGTAAGTAAACTTTATTTTAAAAAAAGCAGTCATCCTTTATTTGCTGGATTAATGGATAAAACGAACCTATTCTATTAAAAAATAGTCACAATTTGCCTCTAAATTGAGCACATATTTCACCGTTGAGTGCTGTGCTCGTACCAGCTAGTACAGTCAACCAGGCAGCGTTCGTGTAGGCGATTTGACTTTGACAGTGCATTTATTTCGTAGCACTAAGGGCGATTATCGTAGACCGTATGCTGGTACGGTTGACCGTACCAGCTCGTACACTTGGGCAGGCCGCAAATCACATGGTCTTCAGCTTTATGTTCCATTTAGTGCCGCCCTGCGCAGCCGGCCACGCTACGTTTATTTCCGCTCTATAACACTCTGTTACACTATTAATTCCTAACTAACTGCAGTTGTTTGTAAACATTTAGCTTAAGTAATATTGCATGATCGTTAATTTCCTTTCGTAACATTTCAATTATTATGTCTACACAATACACTATCTTTACATATAGCTGAGATACGTTCAATAACCGTTAACAAAACGACTTGCTGTTACATAAACGTTTTATTACTTAAGATCTTATCCTAAACTAAGTAGGTGAATAAATTCGCGAACAGCACTAAAAAGCAGAGCATTTCATAAACAGTGCAGTACGGTATCATGTGTAAATCCAGTTGTAAAACAAGTCACGTAGTAGTGTGAACAACTAAACACTAAATTTTGGTGTGGTGTGTCCGCGCTTGTCGCATTTCATGCTGTGCACACAATACGCACTGCGCGGCGTTGCGTTACTACTCGTATTACCATATTAAATTATGCAAACCGTATTACGAGCGAAAAGTTTGTAATTCTAGGGTTAGCAGAGTGTGGTTAAAACGTTTCTATGAGCCAATAGTTTATGATCCGTGTGTTACAGACACGATATGTTTCATTGTAACATTATTACTAGTTGCTCTGCGAAAAAACATACCACCAAAATCAGTACTCGATGTGCGAGAAAAAGCGAAGCGTGGCTCTAGCGTTTAATTTGATTAAAAAACACAGGAAAAACATAAAATATTCCTCCCTGCCCTACCTTATATATATTCAGGTGTGTGTTTGACAAACATCACAACATGATTTAGGATTTCAGTAGACACGCGTGCCCAGTCTACCAGTTTATTTAACGAAAAATCAATAATCACATGTCTGACGGTTTTCACGGTTATTTATATAAAATGTACAACGTATTTCGTGGTTGGATGTGCCGCATTACATTAATCTCTTTGATGTTACCTGTGAAGCGTAATTTAAATTTAAACACCTTTCTGTACTTTTGTCTCCGTTTGTGGCGACTCTCGTTGCGACTCGATGGTTTGCTCCAATTTCAAGCTTCAACGCGGCTGAATGCGTGGGTACCTTGTCATCACGACGACGTCTTGTGTAACTAAATCTGCACCCACAACATTTTGTTTACACATTTCGTGTATTGAAGTTCCATCAATTTTGTCTATAAAGTAGAACAAAAGGTTTTCACAGAAACATTGCTTTGCTAGATATTATAATTTTGTGCTAATTAAACTGGCTTCATTTTAATAGCATTATTCGACTCTAAACATCTAAATTGCCTACTTAATTACTTAGTCAGCCACAATTAACGAGCGTCTAATTATTACTATCTTAGCCACTAATTATCTTCTATCTGAGCCACTATAAATATAACTCAGCATCGTTGTTATTTTTTAGCATCTAAATTTGTACCTAACATGCATTCAAGCAGTAAACTTTATTAAAATTTTGTCATCAGAAAAGATAATCTATAGCTTCTATTTTTCAACTCAGTATATTTAAAATGTAACTCATCCCCAATAGGGGATCGAACTGAGTCAAAAAAAAATGATTCTAATTAGTCCGTCAGTTAGATTATCGAAAAATATTGGATACTTACGTGTTTTTTGTTTTATCTAATTAATCAAAATTGACGAAGATAAGATGTGGTTGTGACGTCATTTGTAGGTAAAAATGTATTATCAGAGTTCACGAGTTTTCGAAGCACTGTATTGACTTCATTTTTTGTTTATGTGAAAAAAGAAAAAATACGTGTCCAATATTTTTTGGAAATCTATCTGACGGACTAATTAGTTTTATTTTTGTCCGATCCCCTATTAACTTATCGTCATTTTTTTTTCTAAAATTGTCATCAAATAGTAAATAATGGCCATTAGTAGTACGTAGAAACTACTGTCGTGACATCTACAGGCTAATAAGATATCGAAGTTCAGAGCACAAACATCCATACATCTTCACAAACTTTCGTATTTATAATATTAGTAGGACTATTTACAAGCTAAGTTATAAATTTTATGATATTGTCTATAGTAGCTTGAATTGTATTTTTTGAGGACCTAATGTTGAAGCTATAAGACGTAAAATGGTGATGAGATACTCGTATAAATTCCGTGGCTGAGTTAGTAAATTAGGTGGCTATGTATAAATAAGAGGGACAAGTTACAATAATTGATGATCTTTACTTGATGCTATCTGTAAGATATTTAGATGGCATTGTAAAAAAGACGAATTGTGCTTACTCTCAAATATAATTCCGATAGATCGACATTGGAATTGTCAGTCAAACGTCAGGGATTGGCTAGATTCAGCGAGTCAACCAAGTGACGTTTGACCAATGTCGATCTATCGGAATTATATTCCAGAGTAAGCACCAAAATCTTAGTAAATAGAAGAAGAATCTATGAAACAAAATTTATACAAAATAAATGAAACGCGTTGTAAGGTTATCACGCCACATTTTCTTACCGTGAGCAAAGGAAGAAAATACGAGGTAAGGCAAAAAGCTAATTTAAATACACCAGGCAGAGGTAAATTCCTTTTACGCTACGTATTTCTTGAGGGTTAAAACCTCATCTTGGGTGGATCGTCTCCGTCAAACTATGACGTCCGCCTTTAATACGGAGTCAATCGACCGCGCATACAGGATTTTCCCTCTATACCAATGGAATTATCTGACATAGGTGTACAATATACGTAGATTATAATGTGAATAAGTATATCTACGTCTATCTTAGTAGTAAAGCGTAAGGTTCGCTTTTTATATGATTGATTTATCTTTTACTTTATCAGAGACGACAGGAAACTACATTAGAAAAACCCTCGAACTTATTTCATTTAACCGCAAACTGAAACAATACATTTGTATCATATAGACCGGAGAAACATAAAATATACTACTTTTTGTATTTTATTTGCTCCCCTTATAAAATACAAAAAAGTTTGCAAAAAAGTCTGTGGTCATTTTGTGGTGAATAATTTAAAACGTCAGACTAGATTAGTATGTGCAAAGCGGTGGAAGAGTTTGTTAGCATCTGGATGCAGTCCCCAGTCCCGGTGTACTGCCATCACGTCCTGAGTGCAACAACATCAGATAAAATCTAGCGGATTTTACACTTCGCAACGAAAATTAAAACGAACTTTGTTATCTGAAGTTTAATCTCGCGTCGTGTTTTTCTCGCCCATTATGATAAATTGCCGTGTAAACAAATAAGTTGACTTTTACTCGTTGCGCAAATTAGAAAGCAAAGTTTAATTAAGGATAATGGAGTCTTTATAGAAATGCTTTTAACGACTTGATGGATTTTATGTCCTTAATATAACAATATCCTTTTTTTTGTAAAGTAATATTCAATAAGGCACGTGTCGAAATAATCACAGAATTCGGTTATTTATAAATCAATTAGCAATAACTACTTACTTAAAACTACTCAGGTAAGTAGGTTATTTTCCTTTCTAGGTCGAGAACTAGCTATTTATCGCAAAAGTTAAAGTCTAATAGTAGTAACATTACTTGTTGTCATAGACGCAGGTGTTGCGGAACATTATTCTAATTACTAAAGTCGAGCACAACTTTGTGATAGAGTATTTCGAGCCACGCTACGAGTAATTGATCGGGAAAGTAATCTCTTTATTTATTTTTAACGAAAAAAGCTATTTTATTTCGTAATGTAAAGGTGCTGAATGAGGAAAATTGGTAGTTATTACATAATCCATGCATATCTAATGTTATTAAACTAGTACTCTTTAGTTCTATCCTTGAAAATATTCGAACACCTATTTATGTTGTAGACCGAATATCCATTTTATAAGACTTGACCGAGCGTAACGTTTAGGCCAGTCGATCCTGCCATTGAGTTAAGTGGTGGTTATTCTTAGCCCGACGTCGCTGGACCGGTCCAGTCCGTGATTCCAGCACAGCCGTGACGCGGCCATAACATTATGTGATCATTGCAATACGTGAGATTGACCACAGCCGTACAATTGGACCGTAATACGATTAAAATGGAGTTTCGGTGTAACGGCAAGCTATTCGTGTCGTTACTCCAAATGATTCTATTAACTGGCTTTGGTTAAAGCGGTTTCAATGTCTTGTTGAATGTATTTGGTGGCTCGGTATGATTGTGGTTTAGAAATAAACGGTAAAAAACTTAACAGAATATACTATTAAATACACTAAATAAAATACTTATAACTAAAAGCTTAGAAAAGGTTTCCGAACGTTATTTATGAAGTTTAAATTCCAGTCACAAAAAACTTTAAGCATCATGAATATGAAAGAGCTTAAACTAGCATGCAGCAATCAACAATCATGCCTAACCTACAATAGTAACAATTTAAATTGACATCACTCACGACTGCGCCGAACAACCAAAGAATAAAGTTGTTAACATCAATTGCAATCGGTTGTATCCTACTTGTCCCTCTTCCTATTTGAATAGATTGACAACCAATCATTTCGTTAACAATTGAAAACATAAAAGCCAGTTGCTGTTATGAAATACATGGTGTGCAATGAGGATTTCCTTTGGAGTAGGATGATGGAGGATTTCATTTGGTCTCACGACCAGCCTTTTCTTTAACTAACTATATTTGAACTATACCAAATAACATAAGAGGGTGGTGATCACAGAACAGATAAAAGAGGTTTTCTTGACCTCTTTTATTTGTTCTGTGGTGGTGATTATGGGGGGCTTAAAATGACCACTTCAGAGCGACCCCCCAAATTTCAGCATCCGAATTTAAATTCCTGCCGTGACTGGCACAGATATTTATTTTTATAGAATCTGGTATTCTTCAGCTTGACTTTAGTTTTAACTTAATAGCAAAAAATGTTCCAGGAAAGGCTTTCAAAAGCATCTCTTCGCAATTAGCGGTGACTTGCAGCTCTATCCGCGTAGTTGGTCTTAATTTTCCGGATTGTAAGTTCCCTAGATCCTCCTTCAGGTAACTATCGAGCTATCTCTCTCAGTATCGGCTACTATGTAGATCGTGAAGTGTATATGGAGATCTCTAGGGACGCTTTGTACACTCTGATTAATCCTACGTATACGTAGCAGCAGAGCAACGCAACGTTATGGCGACAAATTGACAATCATCGCCTACAAAGCAAGGACTAACTATAGGAATACCTTACAAAGCATCGATATTACCTTAGATAAACAAGAAACTAATATTCAGCTGCATGCTGCTACCGATTTACTAGTATTCAGCTGCATTCGGTAAGACTGGAAGCCGATCCCAAAATGGTTTTGAAAGGCTCGTCAGATGATGATGATGAAGCACGAAACTAATACACAGGATCAAAATAAAATTATTCAAGTTCATAAACGTGATAGCTGTGTCAATATGAAGAAATAAAATACTTAAGTTATATTTTTTCGTGCTTTAGTTTCACAAGTTATTTTAATTTAACCGTTAGTGACAAAGGCAAAATGTCAGAAAACCTGAAATTAGCAATAAAATGAAATTATAACTCTAGCGCTAAAGGATATTCAATAAAAGCCTTGTCAAGAACCATCCCTCCATATTATCCATCTTTAATACGCCTGAGAGGTCCATCAATAATGCCTAGATCCTAGACGTAACTCAAATAATATTGGAGCGGAATGAAGAGGCCTGATGCCTCTCACACGAACAGTATTGATAGACACGCAACTCTTCTGCGACTATTTATTTAATGCGCGACACTCTTCAGGGAATACTTAGAGTAAGAGGGAACTGAGAGCAGTGCGTCGCTTTGTTGTTTATTGGCATGATCAACAAGTTTAAAAAACTAAAACCCGACTACGCAAACTAGCGCCCGCACTAGTTATGGGCACCAAATCCCTTCTCGGGACTAAATAAGTAACTTTCACCCCTTGGATAACAATATAATATTGAAGCTTTCTTTTGTCATTTAAAGCCACATTGCAGACATTTGAAAACTAGCTAAGTATAGTAACCTCGATTCAATAATGGTTTGCAGTAAGCTATAGCCATTTACATAATATGGCTGTAATTAAAATAGATAATTAGTGCTCTCTCCCTCAATAATTGCCCAAACATGAAAGTTTTAGTTTCACCGTCCAATTCTGAATAGTTTCAGTTATCAAGTATTTAGTTGAATCAACAAATTGAGTGCAGTGAATCGACTTTGTGAGTTTTGTGACAGGCGCTTATCATAGAGTTGTATCATTGAACATACGCGATCGTCACTAGAGATAATCTGGAATCGTCGGCATAAAGGGCACGTTTCACTATATTGGCGTAGGAACGGTTTAATTAAGGAATGGAGCGGCCAACGGTTGATGTGCACGCTCGCCGTACACAACTTACAAATGGATTAGTCTGAAACACGTTCAATTAACTTATCTGAGGCGATGAACTGCTACCGAGTGCGAGTTTCCTTTGCAACTTCTAGATTGAGTGAACACTATATTTTGTGGGGTGGCTGTGATTTTCAAACGAACGATAAATATGTTGGACTGCGTTTTCATTAAAGGTGTACGTATTACGCCGTCTCTTTTGTAATTTGAGTGCATGGGTGTCCATAAAGCTTCTTTATTATGCACATAGACATAGCATTGTAAAACCAAATTAAAATTTTCTGTCCTCAGACCAATATTTAACTAGTACATTAAAGCTTTCAAAAATAAGGTATGTGTCCGTAGCGTTTCCCAATCAACTCGTATGTCGGTATTACGAACGTCCTAATACACACAGATAAAATGGCATGCCTTAATGCTCATTTAATTGGATATGATCTGCCATTACTCATATACAATCGCCGCCGGCTTTGAGCACGACATACACAAGGAGATGTATTAATTATTAATTTCAGACATGTGGTAGGTAAGTTGTAGTGTATTAAACCTTCGTAATTTTGATACAGAATTTAGAAGCTAATAGAGGAACTGTAAGATTTAGGGATGATTCGAAGAACTTGTTTATTTATAGCATGACGGAATGTTTTCGTCCAATGTGTACGTGAATAATATTAAAATAAACACAAATTGTTGCCTCTGTATTCAGATTTACAAAGAGATTCTTGATTTGTTTGCTTACAGTAAACACAATATTCGATAAATGAAAAAGATTTATTTTTCGTCTGTTTGAACATTCATGTCATTGTGCTCTGTACAGAGCGTACACAAACTTTTTCTCAAGTGAAATAAGTAACTACTTACTTAAAGCTTAAAGTTTTACTTAAGCTATAAAACCTGGGTCTTCGCTAATTTTTAACGTACGGAATTAGGCGCAGTTTGCCAAGTGCCAAACTCTTAACGTCGTAAACTCAAGCTTATATTTTTTATCTCACTACAAAAGCTAAAAGAATTTCCAAGAATTTTACTTTAGCAAGCCATTTAAAGTTTTTCTTGAGGAAGAAAAGTATTTTTAGTCTAAATTGCGGTTTGTAATCGAGTCTTGTGAGTGTTGGCAAAAGGATATATTGTTATAGATAGAGTCACGAAAATCCTTGTACTTGAAAATTCATCTTTTCATCAATCATTCTTCATTTTTTTTAATATTTTATCTGTGTCTACAACAATTAAGTATCTACTAAAACACGCTTTTATAACAGGTTCCACGGTTACGCACAATTTGTCTATAAAAACAGCAAACAACCATTAAAATCGTAATTTACCATAATACCCATAATGTCCACATAACTATGATGGTGTCACATAACTCTTAAGACATTGGCCTCTAAGAATAAAAATATTGAGTGGATTTTTACGATGCAATCTAACATTGAGTAATCGATCAGCTCTGGAAATCACTTAGCCGTCATGAGTCATTAGTCAACCTGCCTAGTCACACATTCTACTTCACCGGTTTAATGAATTTCGTGACATACAATTTGCTCCGCTTTGGTTTTGGAGTTCCGAGCTTTCCTGCTAACGAAAAACGTTTATTTTTTGAGTATTATTGGTATTAAGAATATTGCAATGAAATGAGAAAACGAATAATACGATATTTAGGAAACGAATACTGACTGAAACCTATTTGTTAGTAGCTGTGAATAGATCTTTTACAAGGTCAAACCACTAGGGTTGCACGCGAAATCATAAACAACGAATGGTTGTACAATTTTCTTCGAATACATTGGTTGCGTTAATCAAAATTCCTTATGCTAAGCAGCAACAGGCTCCATGCAGAACACCATAGGATTTTAAGTTGGTAGGCCTCTAACATAACCGTCGGTTCTTCTCAGAGGGAGGGGCTCCTTTTAAACAACATAATAAAATAATTCTTTAACTTACTTGTTGTGGGCATGGAAGGACAGTCGCAAAGGCGGTGGCGGGGGCTCGGGCGGCGGGAGCGCGGCGCGTTTCAGCCGATGTGTGCCCACGTGCGCGTACGCCGCTGGCTGCCAGTGCCGTACGAATGGGGACAGCGACAACCCTGGAACAAGGAGAGCACGGGTCGGTAAGGCGATTAAACCATCAAACATCAATCAAGTCACTAAATAAAGAACAAAGAGTTTCAAACATCAGACGAGAAAGTGGTCTAAAAGCAGCTTGTCAATGACTCCCTCTAAGCCTATCAAGACGGGCACGAGCGACAGCCGACAATTAAAAAAAAAGTGGTTAAGAACAGAAGTCCATAGAGTTTTTCTTTATTATATGAAATATCATACTTCAGGTTTTTTAACACTTCCAGATCGTGACAAGAACTTGTTTAAATTCTGAAGGATCAGATCAAAGCTTTTAGATTTTGTGTTAGAGATAATAGATACACGGCTAAGCTAGTTATTTCCATACGGTGGCAACAAGAAGATCTGTAATCTTCCAAAAAATTGCTACAGAATTCAAAAGCTTACGCAGTTCTCACATGCCTAGGTAAGTACTTGAACAAACATTTCAGTTACAAGTGTTTGTTGTTGATGTATAGTTGGTTTAGTCCCAAATTAAATATTTAGATGTTTCAGATAGACAATGACCCGTTATTGTGGGTTAAACACATGGGTTACAGACGGTCGAATGTATGTCTAACACAATAAACAAAATAATATGTAGATTGTATTGTCGACCCTCTGAATGGCCTAGACTGCCCTAGACGTATCTTTAATATAATTCAGTGCTTTAGTTAGGTATTTGCTATTTAGATAACGGCTTTTCAGAAATATTTTTATATTTAAAGTTATAATATGTAGCGGCCATGTTTGAAGAATTCATCAGGACCGGTAGGGCAAAATTGTCACGCAATGGGTGCCAGAAGACGGGCGTCTCGTCGCCGAGGGCCTAGAAAACGCTGTTGAGACATCTAAGAGGCTTTTGTGCGAGATTGACCGGAGAAAATCGAACAGAGGGAAGAGTGGAAAGCTTTGGGGAGGCTTTTGCCCAACAGTGAAACAATATAGGTTAAAAAAAAAAGATCCAAAACGAGTTAAAACTGTTTCAGTAATAAAGATTTTCCACGGACACACGCACTCGATAATAAATTCATTGCGAACATGACAGGTGTAATGAACATATACATAAAAGTATCGTTAAAACGCAGCCCTTTATAGGATTTTTAATTAAAATTTTCCAACCGATAGACTTCTGATAAATCATAATGATTGACGGCATTTTAATTGAAAGTATTGATGTACATCTATAGCAAAATCGTTTAATGAATTAATGAAAATGTTTGAAGGTATTGTGGAACTTCATGCTGTGATTTCATCAATGAATGTTTAATTCATTTTCAAATATCTTTATTTACCATAAAATCAATAACAACTCTATCTGCCGCACTCAGAGAGCTTTATTGATTACTTAGGTCATCACTTGGTAATGGTTAAGACAGTTTTGTCATACAAAAATATGTCAAACCTTTACTAAGTGACGGCTTAAGTGATCATTAAATATCTCTGAGTACGGCAGTAAGCTACATTACCATACAAAAAATTAAGACACTTAATCAGGGTAACAATTTGCCTTTCAGACATTATAAAAGTTCGTTCTTTTTAAACTGATAATAACATAAACCTAAATGATGACAAAACGTAAAACTGCTTGCATGTACTCGTAGGTAAGTCGAAAATCTACACTAATATTATAAAGAGGAAAGATTTGTTTGTTTGTAACGAATAGACTCCAAACCTACTGGACCGATTTGAAAAAAATTTTCACCGTTGGGAAGCCACACTATCCCCGGATGACATAGGCTACTTTTTATCACTGTATTCCCACGGGAACGGGAACTACGCGGGTTAAAACTGCGTGACGTCCGCTAGTATTTAAGGTGGAAGCTCACATCTGGCCCGCGAAATTCTAATTTTCTTACGTTTTTGGCAATTTGCAGGCCAGTGCTTGGTTGTATGTTTATGAAAATTTGATTTGCGACTGTAAGACGTATGAAGTTACCGAATTATAACCATCAAAATTATCAATAAAAAATAAAAAATATACAGGGTGATTGGAAGATGGGTGCAAAGCTTTAAGGCGAAGATAGTACAGACAATTTAGAACCATTTAAGCCATGGTTGTCTTAGACGAAGTCTTACCAAATATTTTTAACCAAATTTTTAAGTTTTTTTTCGGAAATTCTCAAAATTTAATGTAAACTGCATAATTATGGCCAAATTGAATGATAAATGAATTCATTTTTTATTTATTTAATTAAAGTAATGTGTAACCTATCAAGCAAAACATGTTTTAGGCTTCTGTGTCATTAGACATTTTTTTTACAGACATTTAAAGATCAGAAAAAATAAAAAAATTGTACAATACGTCTTTTAAACCTTATTCAAAAAAAAAACGGAGGGTGCTTTTTTTGTTCAAACCTTTTTGAAGACATGCTTGATAATCGCTCTTTCTTTTGAGGTATCATTTATGCGGATATCTTACAAATTATTGAAATTAGGGCCTACAAACCAATTTGAGGGAGAATTTTTTTTATTTTAGGCAGACTAATTAAAACAACATTTGAATTAAAATTATTTATTTTTCATGTTCAAAATGACGGCCGTGATTCCTAATACAAGCACGGCCCCGTCTTCTAACTTCTGTAGTCGTTATTTTCAACATCATCTCCTGCTTCATTGTCTCAAACGCTGAATTTATTCTTTGTATCAATTCTTCTCTAGTGTTAATTTCTTTGTTGTTATACACCAGTTCCTTGGCCCGGCCCCACACGAAAAAGTCCAACGGGGTCAGATCTGGGGAGCGAGCGGGCCAAGGGATGGGTCCATCCCTGCCGATCCAGCTATCAGGAAAGCAATTGTTGAGGTGTTCCCTTACATTTAAAGTCCAATGCGCTGGACAGCCGTCTTGCTGAAAGATGACTGTTCGGTCTCTTTCGATGATCGGGACACCTGATTCCTCTACCAGCAGTGGTAAATCAATTTGCAGAAATTGCAAATAATTTTCGCCATTCAATGGATCAGGCAAAAAGTGGGGCCCAATCAATGTTCTGCCAATTATTCCAGCCCATACATTCACAGAGAATTTCATCTGAAATGACACCTGCTTCTTAAAATGTGGATTGTTGTCTACGTCGGCCCATTCATGGATGTTGTGAAAGTTTGTAATACCTTCCCTTGAAAATTTACTTTCATCCGTCCACAAGATTGATTTCAGAAACCACGCATCTTCGATGTCTCTGTTGAGGAGGAAACGGCAGAACTGAATTCTTCTTTGAGGATCTTGCTCTACTAGACCTTGCACACTCCTGCCATGGAACGGATACTTATCATTTTGGTGCATTGTATGCCACACCTTCCATTGAGAAATGTTTAAATTTCGAGCTACTGCTCTAGTACTGGTAGTAGGTTCCGCTTGAAATGCTGCTAAAATGTCTTCGTCGACGGCAGTTTCGTGTCTGCCCGGGTTGACTCCAGGTTCCACGCGGTGAAACCCATCTTGGGCAAGACGACGAAACGTGTTGTAAAACACTCGGACATTCGGTATCCTGCGATTCGGATAGCGCTCTTGATACATCCGTCGCGCCAAAGATCCATTGCCGTCTGCTCTACCGTACATAAATACGATATCCGCATATTCTTGATTGGAAAAAGTAGCCATAGTCACTTAACAATTAAGAAAAACGGCGTAGGAGCGCACTAAACGTCAACTCAACACAATTAAGTCAAAAATCAACACGTGCAGGAGCGCGAGGCTACGACTGGACACGGTGAAACAAAAAAGTTCAAAACTAACGCAAACAACACGTGCAGGAACGCAAAGGGCTACAACTGAACACGGTAAATTGTGAATCAACACGACAACGTCCACTCACAAGGGCAGTAGTTTGACTAATAAGTAAAAGATGTAACGGCTTCATCACAGACCGACTGACCCTGACTAAAGAAAAACGACTTTGTTGCCTCAGTAACTAAGACCATTTTGCTGTAAAAACCAACTCTTTATCGCTTTTTGCTATTCATTGGGCGTTCTACCTGGAAATGCCGTCGCACCGCGCTCGGTGGCCATTGTTTAGAGAATCCCCTCAATGGGTTCCCCTCAATTGGTTCCTGCATGTGCCAAAAATTCTTAGAATTGAACAATGTTATCATTTCGAGCACATAAAGTATTCTTTTAAGCAAAAATTTTGTGTTTTGTTAGACTGCCTAAAATTTAAAATTTCTCCCTCGATTTGGTTTATAGGTCCTAATTTCAATAATTTGTAAGATATCCGCATAAATGATACCTCAAAAGAAAGAGCGATTATCAAGCATGTCTTCAAAAAGGTTTGAACAAAAAAAGCACCCTCCGTTTTTTTTTTAAATAAGGTTTAAAAGACGTATTGTACAAATTTTTTATTTTTTCTGAGCTTTAAATATCTGTAAAAAAAATGTCTAATGACACAGAAGCCTAAAACATGTTTTGCTTGGTTGCTTACACATTACTTTAATTAAATAAATAAAAAATGAATTCATTTATCATTCAATTTGGCCATAATTATGCAGTTTACATTAAATTTTGAGAATTTCCGAAAAAAAACTTAAAAATTTGTTTAAAAAAATTTGGTAAGACTTCGTCTAAGACAACCATGGCTTAAATGGTCCTAAATTGTCTATACTATCTTCACCTTAAAGCTTTGCACCCATCTTCCAATCACCCTGTATAAATTATCAAGTTCATTTTCATGTCAAGATTGATTTTTGCATGTAAAAGTCATTCTTTAGTAATTTAGTAGTCGTTCTTTAGTAGTTAGTAATTTTGATGGTTATAATTCGGTAACTTCATACGTCTTACAGTCGCAAATCAAATTTTCATAAACATACAACCAAGCACTGGCCTGCAAATTGCCAAAAACGTAAGAAAATTAGAATTTCGCGGGCCAGATGTGAGCTTCCACCTTAATAGAGTAGTACTGTCTCACTCATTTAAAACTAAATTAAAAGCCTTCTTGTTGGAAAAATGTTTTACTCGGTATCGGAATTTATTAATAATAAAAGTAGTCACTTAAAATAATTGCAGGCTTAATGATTCTAAATTATAATCGACTTGTACCACGCATATTACTAAAACCTTAGCAAAATTATTTCTTAAATTTTTGACATTGAATTTGAATACCTGCTAATAATTTGACATTGTATTTGACATTAGATTTGCTATAAATATGACATTGTATTTGACATTTTATTTTTTGTTGTCAAATTATTTTGCTGACATTGTACATTAGTTTGGTGAAATGCATTATTAATGTATTTGTTTCTGCTTGTGTTATTTCTCTTCATTTTTTAATATGTGATGTTCAACACAATGTAAATTGTAAAAAAATAAACAAAATGAATAAATGAATGGCATTTTATAATCTCTTTGACAACATGTATGATTTCTGATGGAAAACCAGTGAAAACACAATAAACTATTACTACCTATTTCGTAAAACACATAATTATGAAGAAATGCCCTTTGTTCTTTAGGTAATTACGACAAAGAACCAGAAAATATCACACGAACACACAAAACAAATCTAATACAGATTAATCGACGGACACAAATTAATACGAAGACGTGCACACTTTAACAAGATCGCTATCGGATATCTAACGC
Organism: Diarsia rubi; assembly: GCA_932274075.1. NCBI lineage: Eukaryota > Metazoa > Arthropoda > Insecta > Lepidoptera > Noctuidae > Diarsia > Diarsia rubi. Next base: position 16,722,103 of record OW026417.1, on the reverse strand, counting down.
AGCAATTTATCACTCCAAACGGAAATATGAGTCTCACCACCGTCGTAATTGGAAAATCAAGTGCAATATATTTCCTAACCCGACTTCCCCCGGGACTTTGCTAGGATTTACACGCGCCTAGGATTCAGAAGTTAGCCTAGATTAGCACCGGCAGGATCGGAACGGGATTTATTGGGACTGTGTGTGCGCTAAACTACGTATGTCCGACAGATGGTCTAAATCTGAACTATTGTAGGTATTTGAATTGTAGCTTTTTGAGTTCTGTTGTGGGTCGGTTAGGTTCCATATTCACAAAGTGAGCTCTTTAGTGTCCTGTCGGGGCTGCGGGTAGTCCTCTGGTTATCGCGGCCTCGACATAGAGGGTGAAGAAGGAACATGGGTGGTTTTTAGTTAGTAGAAGTCTGACACTCCCTTTCGCTCTGCCCAAGAGCGGGAGAGGTTATTCGATGATTTTACACCCGCCAAAAAAAAAAAGCTCTTTAGTGTCTAACTGCTACTGAAAAATATTTAAAAATTACTTAAGCCGTAACTTAGTAAAGATTTGACATACTTTTGTATGACAAAACTGTCAAAAAGTTTACTAGGTGATGGCCTATCATTAAAGCTCTCTGAGTACGGCAGTTAGTCGGTTTAAATAAAGGGTGTTTTTCATGATTTTAAAATCCTCTGCACGCAGAATCTATACATTTTGACAGTTTGTATAAAAAGATTGTTCACAGACACTCAGGCGTAATTTTAAGAATAATCAAACGTAAGGACAACGGCGATTTGCAACGCGAAAGTAGCACGAATAGAAAACTAGAAAGGTACCTATATTTAAATAAGATGAAGGCAGTCTGAAAATATTGGCAAGTGTAACAATGCACTCGCATGCCAGCCTCGTGGTGAATGCAAAGTGTATAATTTTTCGCGCCATTTGCCGATGAGCGTGGGACGTGCGACGTGCACTAGATGGCGCCGGCGCGAGGTTACGTGACTCCACCTTAGCTGACTACCCAACATTGTAACACAGTATGCCAAACTTCGTCCAAGTATGTACAACTTACCTAATTTCCAAGTCCTTTATTTGTTTCCGAATGAAGTCGGCTGAACTGTTCACAGACTCAAATTAACAGGAATTCTTTACTGCGTTTCGGATGAAAATTTTCAAGTTTCTGCAAAATTAGCAGTCTGTACAGGCTGCCAGTTCTCAATAGAGCCAATAAGATGGATCTTGGATGTAAATAGAGTTTGAGTTTGTTTAATTCCCGGTCGTCTAGTTCCTTTAAAGGAGCTTTTCTTCACACTTTCCGATTTCGGGGACGCAAACATTCTTCGGAAAGAGGGCGGGGTCGATTCATACTCACAAACGTCTCTTTTCTTCCATTGACGTTTTTGTGTAACGAAGTTGTTTACATACAGAGCCTTTTCATTTCGTTGACAAAGATGAACAAATGTTTTATATTCAAGACGTATTTTATCTGCTAATCAACTTAGTAGAAGTTTGAATCGTGATTTATGCTATGACATTCAAGCTTCACTCGTAGCTTTGTATTCAAAGTTGTTCGATTCATAAGTGCGGCGTGTAGCAATCAAACGTTACATATTAAAACTTTCTCTTATCTTTTGTAGCTTTGAGCTATTGTCAAGTCAAAATACCATAGTTAAGATACGAACACGTAGGTCTGAAAGGTATGATAAAGCGATAAGGGATTAGAACTTCTCACATTCACGTCGCCTATGGCTATTTTTACGGCATGGCAACAATAATTATCGTCATTTACTCGAATAATAAAACAGCCGCAGTAATAATAGGTATAAAAGAAGTCAAGACATTTCAAAACTGGTACATAATTTCAAAACTAATAAAATAAGTATAAAGGTTTAATTAAATTAAGCTTTGCAGAAACATTTCTTGTTGTATAATTTCAAACTCTTCCTCACAAACAATGCCAATCACAAGTTTAGTTGACGAAAATTCATTAAGCATATCAATCTTCTGTTCCATAAATTCAAGATAGTACAAGTGTACTAAAGTTTTGACAACAGGGGGAAACTGGGAAATTCCAGTTGCCATGGCAACCGTGCCTGCACTCAAAACTTATTTTATCGCAAAATAAATAGTGCAAAGCATTGCAGGTGAACACGGTGTGGATGAAACAAGCCCTTTACGTTATGTGAACATGTTGGTTTACTTTATACAGATTCAGTTTACATATTCGCAGGGTAATAAATGTTTCAATTGAAATACTGCACTTAACGTTCGAAAAATAAACCATACCGTACTATTAAAAATATCTGCTTAACTTTTTTTTAGCGTGCGGTTGGTCAAGCCTTTATGGGCAGGCTCTATTTTCAATTAACTTTCAAGCATTAACAGGGACATGTTCACATTCATAATTATATAAAATTACGATGCTGTTCAAAAGACTGATAAATATATTTAACACAAGACAATGTATTTTTTTTTTCAACATCAATAAAAACCAGTTAGGTGCGTGTGAAAATTATAAATTTCATCAAAGATCTTAACACATTTGTATAATGTACTGTTAGGCCTCATATATTCTCCGGGCGTCGGGGGTCCCGCGATGACCTCCGGCCACCATAGACGCGGGCCTGTGGACGGTGAGTGATGGGCTAACTCGCCGTCCGTCCGTCTCACGACGAAAACAGGCCGTGTCGACGGCGCGTTCGTGTTCCACGCGCGCCTCAAAGAGATGTCAGCAACATGGGAGGGGCCCGAAAGGGCCGACGCCTGTCGGGGCCGCGGGTAGTCCAACGGTTATCGCGGCCTCGACATAGAGGGCGAAGAAGGAACATGGGTGGTTTTTAGTCAGTAGAAGTCTGACACTCCCTTTCGCTCTGCCCAAGAGCGGGAGGGGTTATTCGATGATTTTACACCCACCAAAAAAAAAAAAAAAAAAGGCCTCATATATTTAGAGAGCTTTAGGTATTATAAGGAACCACCGTTGCCGACGACAAAGAGCACCACTGTCAGGCTTCTTTTGAAACCTGACTGAACCTTCGTTCTGTGGAGAATTACCTTTATTAGAGCTGAATAAAATCAATAGCGTCTCTCTCTGGCGTAGCTTAATGAAGGTTGCTTGAATGCTTATTGGCTTCCCTCATTCCAAGAAAGGTTTAATGGAAAATCGGATTCTGCGCCGGCAGTCTGCCCTGGAGTATTCCAGATTAGTGTCAGTGATTAATACAAACGGTGGGGCTCATATCTCCGGACTGTCAGGGGCAGATGAAAAATGCGTCCGCATCAAGTATCAAAGGGTTGATCTGACGGCAGATGACTTTGTAGCCGGCTTTTGTTAACAGCCGTTTGTTTTTGAACATTATATTGCTGTCGTTTTTCACTTTGATTGTTTTGAACTCAAAATATTATGTTGAATATTACTTTGACCGCTCTTGTTCTTCATTTTGGAAGGTTTGTTTCGTTCTGTGAGTAATGTTTTTTGAAACAGCCTTATATTGTTATCACGATTTAGTTCTGTGTTATTTATGAGGCAAGGGGCATGCACTTTATTTTAACCAACGCCTTTCTTGTCTTAAATAAAGTTTGATGGTATGACAGACTGAAGACCTAAATAGTATTTGCTGCTCTAAAATATTTGAAATCCATTGCCAACTGTAATACTTCAACGTTCAGCGACAGCGACAAAGGATCACTCCAACAAAACTCTTAAAGAAAAAAATATATTTTTAATGTCATTTATTCATTTGCGAATTTTTCGGTCTGGCGATTCTGTCTTGCATTGATTTGAATAATCTTTATCGAAAAAGAAGCGGACTGTTTTCAAACGTTAGCAATCATGAATTTTAAGTACTGAAGCTTTTCAAAAGAAGATTTCTCATAAGTTTAGAATTGATTGAATCGTAAACGAGCTGTCAGTTTATTGGTTCCCCTTTCTCAGTATAATATAAGTGTTTTATTACCGCGGTGAGCTGTATAGGAAATCTTATTAGGGAAGCGGTAGTTCATCTGGGTTGCTACGGTTCCAAATAATGGATTTTGCATTAGATGTAGTGCTTGCCAAACTCGGCGCAGGACGGAAATGTAGCGCTGGTTTTGAATACACCCTGGAACCTTATTCAAGAGCCATGTATCTTATCATTTGTAGGCGGCTGAATTTAATTGAAAAAAAATGAAACACGAATTCCGCCAACTAAAAACACGATATGTTTTTGCTGTTAACTCAATTGGTGTTCTAAAAGCAATATGGTTTAAAACAATTAATTTTCTTTCCTTCCTGCTGTAACAATTTTTAAATAAAGGTTTTAAAATAAAGGTGTTAAAAAAGCTTAAAAAATACGCATTATATTTAATTTAAAAACACGATCTTTTTAAGTAAATCGACGGAGTAGGCCTCAGTAAATTAAGTAATAAAATATTAACGATGGCGAGAGACCGAATTTATTACAAATTGAATTACGGTTACGAATATCGCACTTTATATTAATTTTATTCAATCCTCGAATAAGTATGAAAATTACGTTGTAACTTGTAATAATGGTGAGCCCCTAATTTATTGATGTCTACGCTGATTAAGTTCATTAACAGTTTAACAAAGTTCTCTATCTTGGATTTACGAGTATTTAGGTAAGTAATCTTAACCACTCTTAGTCACGTACGTACGATAATCCTAATATTATAGTCCTGGAATTGTTTTTATTTCGAAGTACAAGCAGGTCACTGTAAGCTCACCGTTCACCGTTGTTATTATTCTTTTGGCGTGATCTCATTGAGAAAACTTTAGGCCCACATTCAGCAGAAATAAGTCAATGCCTTTTTAAAATATCGTTTAAAACTTCTGCCATTTTCAAACAATTGACAGAGAACATCATCAACTACACATCACCTTCATGGTGATCATGATGGTTGCAACAGGGCTGAAATATCTCGAACTCGAAACAAACATGGTAAATATCCTGTTTTCAGTGATAATGATAATTGACAGATAACGACGTTTAACCCACGAATAGCAGTAAACGCATTTAAATCAAGCGCAACTGGTTCTAAGAATAGAAAATAGTTCCAATAAACGTTTTATTGCAAGAAAAACAGTTGTATACAATAGTAGAGAAAAGCAGCAATAAAACAATAATATTCCGAAGCTCCGTGATATATTGCGTCAAGAGCTACGGGCTACGGCTCGCAGGCCCGATGAACCCTCGTATGTGAACTATTGCTAGCTCTTATCTTATCAGTGCTATTTCCTTTCCCCGTATTTCCTTTCGCGTTTAGCTTTTCAACTTATTGTTTATCGCGTTGGTAGATTTCTCAGGGAAAGAAAAGCTATTTACATACAAGGTGTAAACGGACCCTTTACGAAATTTTCAACATATTAGACAGCATTTAAAGACTTTTCTTATTAGTAAAAAATCACGGAATGAGTTCCATTCAAACCATTTTTCTGATGGATACATTGAATGGTACAGGGTACATTACTAAAGTTATAACATTTAAAACTAATTTTTGCAACAAAAAAAATTAGGACACCCAATATCTCCGTAACTTGAAGATTCCAGGTAAGGTCTAGAACAAAACAAAATATCGCATTTATGGCGAAAACTAGTGCCTTACGGTTACGTGAAGGGTACTTTGAAACCCATTATACTATTCTTGGTACTTATTATTTGACTGGCCTGTTGGTCTAGTGGTTAGTGACCCTGACTGCTAGGCCGGAGGTCGTGGGTTCGATTCCCACCCAGGACAAATGTTTGTGTGATGAGCACGATCATTTGTTCTGTGTCTGGGTGTAATTTATCTATACATATATATTTCTAATAAACATACTTATATATTTCTAAATACATACATATATGTATTTAGAAATATATAAGTATGTTTATCAGTTGTCTAGTACCCATAACACAAGCTCTGCTTAGCTTGGGACTAGATGGCGTTGTGTGATAGTTGTGGAATATTATTTATATTTATATATTTATATTTACATGAAAATTATTGTGATCTACTTACTTAGACTTAAGTACCTATACCTGCTTAAGTCCCAACGATTACGTTACTCATTTAAAAAAAAAAAAACAATTTCACGCGTTCCTAGATCTCATTATCCTGTCTAAAAAAGAAAACTTTATAAAGAGCTTACTCATCTAATTCTTGTGTAGGCTTCTAAAGCCAATTATTCTTGTCGTCATCGTCTCCTTTAAGGGAAGGGGTGACTAACCTGGCTGTCAACGGCCGGGTGACCAACCCGTGGCCCACGCACTGTTGTGATCGTTAACCCATCAACCAGACGTGCCTATGATGCTGTTGAGACGTGATTAGTGTTGGCAATCATTGTTTGGATGTAGATTTGATATGTAAAGAATAAAGCCTGCTTTTGACTATAGGATGTAATATATATTACATCTTGAGCTATATGTTACATCCCGCGTTTGAGATGTAATATATAGCAAAGAGTGAACGGTCGCGTACAAAAGGTATGACGAACAATGACGAGCGATAAAATTTTATATCTATCGCTCTATATGATATATCCCATAGTCAAAAGCCGGCTTAAGAATTTAAAAAAATACAAAAGGTGTACAATTATAGACGCAGTAGTATTGCTTCACAAACAAAGTTATAATTCGTACTTATAAGTAAACTAAAACGAAAATATATTTAAGAGTTACAAGTAGTGGTAATTTTAACTTTAAATGTTTGTATAGTGACCTGCCCGATCTAGGTTTATTTAAACCTGTGTTTCAGGACTTCACTTTACGTAGGGTAATTTAATTAAAACAATACAATTATGAAATAAAATAAATCTAAAAACAGTTTAGGAACAAGCAAAATTATACAAACAACACTAAAAGTACCTTAACTAACGTACAATTAGATAAGAAGTAAAACATAATCAAACGACAACTTCTAGAAGTTATTCTGTGTCTGTGTAATTGAGTGTCGCCAAATATTCCGACATCGTAACACTACATTTTTTATAACTTATGCTATAGAAGTTTAGTATCATCATATCTTGTTGAGTCTATTATACAGAAAAGGTCCTAAAAACACATAAAATCGCTCAGCAAACGCATGCTTAGTTTGAGGCTTTGTACAAACCAGGTCCTTCCTTCTCCTATCTGAAGGAACTGGGTCATAGGGAAGTGTAGCGTGCTGCTCTAATATTAAATGAAGAACATCATCATTTCTTTCTATTTAATGAGAATAATTATCAAATTAATATGTAAACGAATATATAGTTTACTTTTTCAGTGGTTATTTAATTAATACTGTTTTCGTTATTTTTAGACACAAGTCATGATGCTTTTGTTCGCAGCATTGCTCCTGTTACGTTCTCAAATTAATCTACGGGAACGTTTTAAGGGAGCTAATAATACTCGGGTATAATATAGCTTCCCGTTAGTGAAATAATTTTCGGAATCGGATTAGTTTGGAAGATTATCCCCTACATCCAATGATACAAACTTACAAACGAATACCTCCTTATAATACTAAAGTAACATTCAACAAAACTTTCAGCATCAAATGCAGAACTTATTATCAGGGATGTAGAAACTGCAGAATTTCAGGAAGAAATGCGTTAAGAATCTGTAAGAATAATTGAGTATCACCTCCCTCCATACCTACCTATGCCGTGCTCGTAGCATCGCGCAGCGAGTTTCAAATTTCCCGGATGGCTTTCCGAATTCAGTAGTTAACTGGCGAATTCCTACAGAGGATCCTGTGCGGCGTTACAGATAAGCGAAGTAATAGCGTTCGACGTGTTTCTAATACTTTGAGAGAGGTAAAATGTTTGGTAGAAGGTAGAATGTATTAGGGAAATCCGAAATTCAGTTTTGTAATAAGTAATGATGAACATTGAACAGAGCGTAAGTATCTTAAGTAATGGCCGCGGGTAGTCCACCGGTTATCGCGGCCTCGACATAGAGGGCGAAGAAGGAACATGGGTGGTTTTTAGTCAGTAGAAGTCTGACACTCCCTTTCGCTCTGCCCAAGAGCGGGAGGGGTTATTCGATGATTTTACACCCACCAAAAAAAAAAAAAAAGTGTCTTAAGTAATCTCAATTGAATGCGAAAAAGAAAGGAGTTTAATGTTTCGATAAAGAGAACACAAATTATTATATAACACTAGCGGACCTGGCAGAAGTCGTCCTGCCCAGACAGCACCGCCTCCTACTTACCGGGTCCAATTGTAAATCTAAACCATTCTCAAATCCACTTGAACACACACAAACATTTTCATCAATATTGGTCCAGCCGTTTAGGAGGAGTTCAGTACAGTAGAATTTTATATACAGGGTGTTAATTAACTCTTCACACATAGGTCAACCAAGCATTCTGTACATCAAACTAAGTAAACCTAAAAAATAAATCACATTTTACTCAAAACTCAATGTAGCACTCTTAAAACATTGTGCTAGTGGATGCTTTGAATAGTAAAAGGGTCATGGAGGTAATTTAAGTAAAGTTATAACCTGAAAAACTAGTTTTTACAAAAACAGCTGTGCAAAATTTGTAACTTTGACCCCCAATATCTCCGTAACTAGGAGGTTCCTAGGTATGGTCTAGAACAAAAAAAGTATAGCAGTGGTGGGGAGAACAAGTGCCTTTCGTTTGCGTTAAGGGTACTTTTACAACCTTTATATTGCCATCTCTTGAAATAAAATATCACATAACGTAACTGACATTGTCCTTTAACCGAACTGGAATCCACATAGTGTTCAACAATGACTACATTTTAAACGTTGCAACACAGAAGTCAGATAAGTACTCGTTCACCTGTACGCAGCAGTTTGTCAGTTGTTGGACCGCCTCTAAATCCGATTGCTCACAAAGCCCCAACATTCCCCATTCAATGGGTGTCTGCGAAATGTTCTAGACCCCTGGCAGAGTTTCGAATGTCTCCGAACGGTCGGTGCATCGCTTTTTATTAACCACTCGTAGTGCGCTTAATCCAATTAAAGTTCCGAGTTCGACCGTCAGAACGACGACGATCTGCTGTTTCATTAAAACTGTATTTCATAGGAGTGGATCTCGTTAATAATTCGTACTGTACACATACCGTGGTTTTAACATTAAAATACATGAAAGCTAAAATTTCGTTACTCTAGTGACTGTAAGCGCGGCTGCTAAGCATGAGGTCGTTTTTTTTGGCGGGTGTAAAATCATCAAATAGATCCCGCTCTTGGGCAGAGCAAAAGGAAGTGTCCGACTTCTACTGACTAAAATCCACCCATGTTCCTTCTTAGCCCTATATATCGAGGCCGCGGTAACTTCTGAACAACCCGCAGCCCCGACGGACGTCGGCCAAGCATGAGGTCCTTAGTTTGATTCCCGGGTCAGGCAAAGTGTTATTAGATTTTTCTATCAGTAGTAGCCATGGAGTCGCGATTTGTGTCCGGTTGATGTCAATAGACTCGGCCCCTTTTACGTGAGAATTAAACATAACGGGGTAAAAGAGTTACACCTATGCCTAACCCTTCAGGGATTACAAGCGTGAAGTTTTAGTTATGTTAAAAAAATAAAATTTACATTTTAATAGACTATCTAAATATTTATCTCGTTGTAGTCTTTGCTTTAATAACCAGCCTTCGCATAATCAAGATTCTTGGAGTTCGAAATGCGAAGTGTCTCAAACAATTAGGCATAAATATGGTTAGAACTTTCGAAATACGATATCATACTACTGGTAATTCTAAACATGTTTGAAGGGTAAACTGTCTAAGTAGTTAGATATTTAGAGAAACTTATTTACCCTTAGAAGCGATACATGAGTACTTGGAAATAGTTGGTAGAGCAAGTTGGAAATTATCTAGTACCCATAGTATAACAATTAAAATACAATGAATCCTACAAATATTATAAACGCGAAAGTTTGTAAGTACGTATGTATGGATGGATGGATATTTGGTACTCTTCCACGCAAAAACTACTTAATAAAATTTGGTACACAGATAGTTTATAACCTGGATTAACACAGGATTTTTATCCCGATTTAATCTTCCCGTGGGATAACACCTAGTATGCGAATAATTTTTATTGGCTACGGGTTTGCTAACGTTGCAGAACTACCTAGAATTGTAATTGAAACAATATTTCGTTTAATAAGCCAACCCCAAATGAATGGGGTAAAGATTAGGAGAATGCTAAACTAACTAATATTTCTACAATAGGGTATTTCTCCAAAAAAATAATTAAATAGTCCGTCAGATAGTATTTTCATTCGTCGTATTTTTAAAAACTAATGGACACGTATTTATTCTTTTTTCACTTAAACAAAATTATGAAGACGATACAGTGCTTCGAAAAGTCGCGTCAAGTCGTGTGACGTCACAAGGTTAGTACTATTTTACCTACAAATGACGTCACAACCCGACTCACGATCTTTGACGCTTTTTATCTTCGTCAATTTTGATTAATTTGATAAAACAAAAAACACGTACCCAATATTTTTCGATAGTCTAACTGACGTAAGTACTAATTAGAATCATATTTTTTTACTCAGTCCGATCCGACCTATTGCCTATTAAAATTATGCAACGGGCATTGACTGCATAAATAGATAACTGAAACAATGTTTGCCCCCAATTACAACACACCTTTTTTTTGGGAGAGGGAAATCATCAAAAACCCCCCTCCCGCTCTTGGGCAGAGCGAAAGGGAGTGTCAGACTTCTACTGACTAAAAACCACCCATGTTCCTTCCTAGCCCTTTATGTCGAGGCCGCGGTATCTCTTACAACAACCCGCAGCCACTTAAACACATTTCTGCCTACCCTATAGGAATTACAGGCATTTACAGGCGTGATGTTATGTTATATAATAATAATCTATAATTGGAACAAAAACACATATAACAAATTCGTTTCGTACGTAAATAGCTGCATTAGTTGTAAACTGTGTCGCAGTTATTAACGCCCACCTCCAAGAGGATGTCGACAGTGTTCCAGATTTTGTATACAATACAGAAGGGGTTAAAAAAGAATACCATAACAACTATCAGATAATAAAGTTAAAACGTAGATGGTAAAAAAAAAGTAAAATAGCCAAAAAATAAAATTAAAAGTGGGTATTTTATGTTGTGCATGTGGGAGTGTTGTATGTGAGTGTAATGCGTGTCTGTACGGTGTAAGTGTAGAGTGCGTTTGTGGAACCTTTCCACGAGTACACTCCACGCTACGTGTGTTTGGTTATGTGAAACATCTTTCGGGAAGTAGGTACCGATGTAAAAGATGTCGTCCCCTTTGAAATAAACCCCTGTATCCATTTACAGGAAAACTTGTAGCTATGTGAGTAAAGCATAGTGGCATTGATTATTTATAAATTCGACCCATGCAATGTCTGTCCCCGCGGAGTGACATAAACAGCTGTTGTTTATTCATCGTGTCCCCCGAATATCACTACACTTCTCCTTTCCTTTACGTGTCTATTTTTGTTTGTAAAACGTGTCTTTCTAGAGCCTCTCGTACTCGGATATAAAACAGGAGGAAAGCAATCATTTGAGTGTAATACGAAAGCCCTTGTATGCATACATGTTTTAAGAGTAAAGCCTACAAAATCCCGAATTCGGAGTGGAGCTTAGTGCAAATCTTGAATTTTAATTAATTAATAAAACAAACAGATTGCCTCGATAGTCGAGTGGTCGCAACCGCGACTGCTAAGCATGAGATGCTGGGTTCGGGTAAAGTGTAATTGGGGTTTTCCATGGATTTCTCATTAGCAGTCTCGAAGCCTGGTTGATTGCAATAGGCTATAATAGGATTGGTGGCAATAGGCTTTCCCCCATGAGACAAACTGACGAAATGTGAGCGTAATAATATTAGGTACGTACACATCTGCCTTACCCTCAAGGGATTTATTACAGTCGTGATGTAATATTATGTAAATAATAAATAGGATCTCATTCTTTTAATGCGGTTTATACAGATTAAACTGACCTTAAAAGTCTCTAAAGATATCTCAACCGACTTAGTATGTATGGACGCAACTATTTCCACCTCATACAACGTTTTGAGAACTTGAGATATGGCAGCTATTCTAATTGCCAATCATCGAAACGGAGGACTCAACTGGCATTACATTGCAGGTGGAGTGGCAACAGGTAATCAAGTGTCATTGAGTGAGATGAATGCTTGGCACTCGCTGTATCCTCGCCGAACTGAACCCTGTACGTACTTGGGGTAGAGTATGTAACATGTAGGACACTACCTATCCCATGTATGTAGTTCAGTACATATCCTTACATGACTATGAGACATGTGACGTTTGGTAATCTAAACCAGTTATATAGGTGGTATGTATGGAGTGTTGTATGAATGTCATGGTCTCTTTACGATGTTAGAGCTCCTTTAGTGTGCGAAGCTCGCCATAAATATTATGGTATACTATCTAAACCAGGATAAGGCCGGTTTATTACTTTGCATTGACTCCTTTCAATTTAGTGGTGAGGAAGCAGAAAATCAAATATAAATCTCCTTTCACAGTCCCGAAACAAAATGAATCTGTAGCCTACTCTATACATAAACCAGGTCAAGTAGAGAACAAAATGTCTGGAAAATTTAAGACTGAAAGATTCCTTCATCATTATGGCTTAGGTAAGTAACCACTTTAGTATAACAATAATTGTTGGGAAAATAAAAGTGCGTTAAGCAACTTGGTTAAAGCTAAAATAAACCAGTTTGTTATTATTAATTAACTGTTCCTTCCTGATTAAAGTTTCCGGTACAAGGGTAAATATACACGTCAACTCACTTTGTAAACACAACTCGAGTTTGGCAGAATTCAAAACTCATACCGACGAGAAATTCTATATTGTTTACTTTGAGGATTATTTTTCCTTTCCACTTGGGTGATCGACTATTTCCATTTCACTGCGGAATAAAATTGCTGGTGGTACAGTCAGCATCAGAAGTAGATTAACACTGAAAGTTTCAAAGCAGGTTTTTTAATAAACAAATTGTTAGATATTCCTCGTTACTAACAAGTTATTGAAGAGTAAGGATTTTTTTAAAGAATAATCTTCAGAAATATTAAAATTAATAGCTGTCCCGTACATCAAATAATTAAAATTTCGAAATGTAAAGCTACTTCTGTTGCTGTCCCGTGTCCGTACCGTGTTTCAGTTTTCAGCTATGCTTCGAGCCTCAAGTGAGGTAAGGCGTATATATAGTGCAGTTATGTGTTCGCTGGCAGAGGTAAGCATCGCCTCTAGGCTCCGACTGATGCATTCATTTGCTCCACTATAAACAGAATACTCAAACACACTTGCAACTAAAATATTCCACAACAGTAGGTAGTCGATACTACAAATGCAATAAAAGCGAAAGGAAACTAGTTCAAATATCCCCAAATTCATCAAATTCAACCTGCAACCCAGCTGAAAAAGGTGCTAAAATGAAAATGGATCATAAAATTATTCACGAAAATAAAAACACGAGATGAAACAGCTATAAAACAAAGCGGCGCGTTGACATATTGCAGAGCACGCTTACATTGTTAAGTCAAAATAAAAAGATATAAACATGAATAAAAGCGCAAAGATAAGGAACGTTATTTATTTTGCGAAACAATTTGGAATACCGTCAGACTCGCTGTAAACACCGAGACACCATTTGAACAGGAAAATTCCGAACTCGTATTTATTATGTTCAAGTATTTTAATTTGAAATTTAAATATTTCTGGAGGAACTCATATAGCGGGATGCCTGGAACTTTAATTAAGTATCTGTCGCTCTATGAAGCTCATTTAAAATACGCAGAAATTCTGGGGTCTTTGCTTTTCGATATTTTGTTTTCTTCTGCAGCAGCATCGTAGTTTCATTCATACTTAAGAGTGTTACACTTGAACTTTGCGTTGACAAAGCTGGTTTCATGTTCATTCCCTTGATTGGCCAATCAGATAGTTGATTCAAAGAAATGCTTCCGCAAAGCTGTGAGCAAGCGAGACGGCCTTCACGGTATCATACACATCGGCTAATACAAACACATCAATGACTCATTTATGCTATCTCAGGTGCGTTCCGAATACCAAATACCGAATACATTACTCCTGCGTGTCCGAATTGTAGAGACAATCGGAAACTAGGTCATCGTGCAATTGGTACGTTAATAGAATTCGCTAGATTACGTATGACAGGTAAGCCACAAGCGCTTGGCGGTGTGTCGGTAAATTGAGTACAGTGAGGGAGCCTGCATCGTGGTTACTTCATTATGTAACTGTCTGCTCTTGCATGGAAACACTTTTATGGATCATATAAGCTGTTACGTTAGCATCCTTTGTGAAAGCTTGAGGTATTAGTACACGACTTAAAACGTAAATAATTATGAGGCTTGGTCTAGAACCCGCCATGACTGTATAGCTCTCACGTAAAGTCAAATAATTCCACCACTAAGTTAAATTTTCAGTCCACCAAGTTACTAGAAAAATGTTTATTGGTGGAGACTACTCGAGACTCCTAAAAAATCCAGTTGATTGTTTCCCGGCAGCCGGCGATCCTCTTCAATAAGCGGGGAGGGGTAAGAGCCGAGACCTTCCTCCAGTACAGACTTCACAGATTAGTATTCTCCCCTCGTACGCTACACGCAACTGGCGTCAACTACTGAATGAAATGCGACTCTGCTACGTTTCTCATTTATAAAATTTAAAAGTTCTCCAGCCAAGCGATTATATCTCTTTGTCCGTTGAAATAAAGTGGTTCTGAAGTGAAAACGAGTTGCCAGCTGATGAGATCAGCGTCGTCATTCACAACATTCACGCACTAGATGTTATGTGTGCAGCTCACTGGGTTATAAGGTCGAGTTATATAAATGTACCGAATTTTGTAAATACACGTGGAAATTAGTCACAAGTACGTTCGTTACGGCACGGTTGGTGAAACGAAGCGTAAATTCTTTCAATTTGTACACGAGGATGCTAATTGTTTCACCGGAGGCAATTGTAGCGCGTTCCTCTTTTGTAAGGCCTCCTTCCAAAATCTTTTGCAGAAAGTTTTTTTCAATGTTTCGTTCATTATTTTCCTTAGCATTATTCAAATGACATTGGTATTGGTACCTCTAAGTACCTATATGTAGTATTAATTCAAGCCTACAAATGTGTTTTAAAGGCATTACTTTGTATCATTCGAGGCGTAGGCACTTCACAAATTAGTGATGTAATATGTATGACCCCAACCATGGGGCATGGATGATAGCAAGGTAACGCGGTGTCATCCGCACATAAACCAAGTCTTTAATCAGTGGAACCTTCACCAAGGTTGTGTAAAAAGCGGAAGAAGTCCAACCTTCGCCTGTGCACCGCTGTGTAACGAGGTAGCAGTTTTGTGCCGCGTACGAAAATGTTATGTTAGGCATCTACTCCACATTACGGTAATATGGGCTTGTGAACTAATGATACCTGTTACTTGAAAACAACAGAAAATTCAACGTAATATCAATTTGAATAAGACGTAGGTGCCTAATGTTGAAGTTGAAGGTGGACATGATTGAAAAATTGTATTTTTAATTTTCTACCTACAATATCAAGGTAAGTGAGGTGACTTGACATATTATACGTAAGTATATATTTTTGGTTAATCGCTTTCAATTCAAATAAATTCCTTATTTTCTCGGATAAAGGAAATTAATTAGGTGTTTATGCAAAAGCGTGGGTGCTAAAGACCTTCTAATAAGTTGCGCATTAATATGGCTAGTACTTTGTACTGTGAAGCTGTGTAACCTTTATCTCCGTTGAGAATTATCCTGTATCTTTCTTGATTTTATTTAAATCAACACTCCGATAATAAGAAGCCTCCCTTTTGGATGTTCTCCAAATAGCTCGGCCTTGTAACACAACCGATCGAGCTTGCTTTGTGTCCAGCCAGATCTCCAAAACATTGTGCTCGACTATCTTATGGGTCTCCGCTTTCGTTCCAACTTATGAGAAACATAACAAGTGTGAAGAAGACAGCGATGAGCCAAGAAATCCTCTTTAAAGTAGACAGACTCAATAGAATCGGTGGCCTTTATGTGAGCCAACACATATTGTGCCAGATATTTCAGAAATACGTGTAAAAGCGAGATTAATTCCTTCGCACGGCTTTGTCACACACAGCAATAAATATTGGAGTTTTGGATGATACTATCTGATTTTTGTCTATACAAGATTCAATTAACACTCGAATTCGTGTTCCATATTCAAGACTACATTCAATTGAATGTTAATTTGTTCGTATATTTTGATTGTGTACATATTGTACGCAGACGATTCCCGATATACCCGATAATGATCGCTGTAATTATTTTCTGTTAAACAACGGCATGATAAATGACAATCGAAAAGCTAACAACAATACCCTTCAATAATTACATAAGCTCCAGAACATAGGTAATGTTACCAGCAAATGCTGAATCACTATCTCGTTTGGGGTTGCATTCGTTATCATATTAATAAGAGGAGCATAAATAATGATTGGTTCTACGATACGAGGGAGCTCCGATAATTGGGAACAGTTGTATTCGATGGGCCTTTGATTCTTTCTATATGTATTGTGTAGGGGAGCATGGGGAAAACAAGGCGCGACCTTGTGGCGCCGACTTGCCTGCTTATTTATGTTACGGTAGGAATTAAGGATTACGTAGGGAAGGCTGAATTACTTTTACGTGTTCGGTGTTCTACCCCAACATGTCCCACATGTATGTGGGACATGTTGGGCATAATTGTTTTCGATATTTTTTAGACAGATAATTTTTAAGGTAACGATATTTTTTATAAATATTGCTGCCTTGTAATTAGGTTATAGCGCTGCTTTGGTCATATCGAAATCACTAATTACAAATGCATTCTTATGCAGTCTGTATTATACCCTATATAAGTAAATATCAGAAAACAGATTGTCACCAGCAGATTATCTATGAATTTATGTAACACTAAAAGCTACAACCATTATCGATGATCTATTTTAGTGAGCTTTGTTTTAAGAGCGCTTACGCTATTTTTTATCCCTATTGCTATCGAGTTCAGTGGGAATTGGAATTGGCAATTTGTATGACGATATATGACACTGAATACGTTTTAGTTTACATCGACGCTACAGTTTTTAGCAAAAACAAATTGGGGCTATGCGTTTCATAACTAGCTTTTACCCGCATGGATGTCGGAAATTGTGTTAAGAGCACATACTACCTACTATGTTCCAAATCCTGATCTATCTCTACGTACGATTTTATACAAATCCGTCAGCAAAAAGTGACACATTTACTTTCGTATAGTACCTATAGATGTGCAGTTGTGCAAAAAGTTCGTGCAAACTAATAACATGATGAATTCCACAAACTGACGCAAAATGGAAACATACTTCAAAGAAAACGCCAGTAAGAATATAATCTAAATCAGAACCTTCTGCTTGCTTTAGAAAAGAGCGCTGCAGCAAAGCTTTCACAGTATATCCAGATAAATTCTGAGTTACGCTACATGAAGCCATTGACTGCACTGTCACTTTCATGCAGCATTCGACGAGTAACTCTTGAGCACTATAGTGCAGTAGTTTCAAAGTTATTTTACCTCTGGATCGTGCAACGCATCATCAGCCTTATGGTAACTAGTATAAAGATCGCTGGCATTTTAACAGACTTCTCCATGGCAGTAAACTAACAGCAACCTTCCCTACAGTTTAAAGACTAGCTAAAGGCCGCAGGATCGCCCGCGTGTCCATACGTGTTATAAAATATCTGTGTACCAAATTACATATAAATTCGTTCAGTAGTTTTTGTGTATTCGTATCCATTCAGTAGTGTAAAAAAACATCTTAGCAAACTTTCGGGTTTATAAATAGTAGTATTAGAACCATTGGTGTGCGAAAAAAAAAATTTCAAGAGTTAAAATTATGGAAGGACTGGACTGTACACTTCAGCCTACTTATCTGTGCAGCCGGGAAAAGAAAGAACTAAAATAAATGTACGAATTATGAAATAACGATGCAAATTTTCTTGACAAGCAGCGCCACCATGAACCGCAAACATAAAGTGGTCATACTAGATGTATACGATACTAAGCTCTGGTGCAGTACATCTCGTTCCTAGACTGCGGTGCAGTACACGGTCTGCGTTTTAGTCTGTGGTGCATCGTACCGGAGCGCCAGCGCCCCCTACCTAAGTATATCACGTCTAGTTAGATTACACTGATCAGGGAAGCTAACGTTGGGTTATTTATTGGTTAGCACCACACCGCATCGACCTGCGAACCGCGGGGGAAATTCTGATAGAAAATGTTTTACTTCCCTGCCTGGGCTCCGTGATAAAGTTGTATTTTAGTGAGCTGGGTTTGTGGCTTGCTTTGGGTAGTAAATTGATAAAATGATATTGCTAGGAGCATGGGCAACCGGAAATATGTTTTATACTACACCTGCTTGGAAAGTACCTTGATACTTTATCAAATTTACGGTAGAAAGTACGTCATTGCATATCGAACAAATATGCGGGGAGAAAACGCATCTGAGCGGGAGAGAAAAGTGTATGAAAATCCATTTCTTACGTGGTTTTTCTTTTTTAATTTTGGGTAAGACTATGCGCCGGTAACCTAAATATCAAAAGCCAAAAAGTTTTTACAGTGAGTTTTTATCTCCAAGTTCGCAAAATGGCACTGGCCACTAGCTGTGTGTTGGATGGGGTCGGGCTGGCAGTGCGACCCTGCGGCGTAAACAATTTGAAAAAAGAACATGTAAAAATTGCAGACGCCATTGGCGCCATTTTCAATTTGTGTGTTGTTTGAGGATTCAGTTTTCGTAGAAAGTAAAATAAAACTATCAAAATGATAAGTAGTGATAGTGATGATGAAGATTTTTCAACTCCGCCGCAGTTGAAGGAAACAGCAAAAATACTGATTGATAACCTTTTACCACAGAAATCAATTAAAAAATATAATAAAACTTATAACGATTTTTTGCAATGGAAAAGTGAAAAAAATGCGGCATCTTTTTCTGAAACTGTTTTGCTAGCTTATTTCAGTGAAAAAGCGCAAAAATACAAACCAAGTACGTTATGGTCTATGTACTCAATGTTGAAAAGTACTATATTGACAAGAAACGACATAAATATTCAAGAATACAAAAAACTTACAGCATTTCTGAAAAGAAAGTCGGAGGGATTCCGTAGTAAGAAATCAAAAGTGCTTACTACAAAGGATGTTTATTCCTTTTTGCAGAATGCTCCAGATGACAAATATTTGTTGATGAAGGTAAGTTTATGAACAAAATGCACTGGTTTATGATTTATTACGTACCTATTTATGAGTAGATATCTAATAGGTTTTCATGTTTGATATTTTTGTTTACAGGTTATTTTGATTTTAGGAGTAAATGGGGCCTGTCGTTCGCAAGAACTTGTGGATATGACAACAGACGATATCGAAATCCTCGAAAATGGAATAATTGTCAATATTCCTAACACAAAAACCAAAATTCAGCGATCATTTGTTATATCAGGCTTATTTTATGAGATAATGAAGAAATATAACGAAATTCGCCCCAGTGACCCCAAAACCAATCGGGTTTTACTACAATATAAAAACAAAAAATGTACGAACAAAGTAATTGGGAAAAACAAAATAAGTACTGTGCCAAGAGAAATAGCTTCCTACCTTAATTTACTCAACCCACTAGAATACACTGGCCACTGCTTTCGCAGAACTTCAGCGACTATTCTTGCCGATACTGGTGCTGATTTAACCACAATAAAACGCCACGGTGGTTGGAAATCGTCCGCTGTTGCAGAAGGTTACATAGAGAATTCCGTAGGAAACAAAACACTAATAAATAACCAAATATCGGGATCGATTAATGTGCATCAAGACTCATCTCCTCAACCATCAACGAGCGCGGCGATGCCAAATGCTCCTCAGCAGCCAGTTGCCCCTTTGGCACCACAGCCTTCTACGAGCGCAGTGCCAACAGCACAGCCAGTTATTCCTCCTACATTGTCGCAAACATCTCAAACAATCATTAATGGAAAAAGTGTTACATTAAGCTTCACTAACTGCAACAATTTCAATATAAATTTCAATTAGTAAAGATTTAGTTTTTTATTTTCCTCGTAGGTGTAGTATAAAGCACTATGTATCACTCGAGAGAAAGCGCGATTCCCGATCTCGGGTGTTTTAAAGCCCTCGCCTACGGCTCGGGCTTCAAACGACACCCTCGACGGTAATCGGTCACTTTCTCCTCTCGGTGAACAATGTACTATTCCACGATGGATACCAATTTCCTTTATCATAGTTCTTATTAATAACTGCCGAAATATGGATGTACTTAAGGTAAACCCCAGCCTTACCCTTCGGAGATAATAGGAGCGTTATCATGCTTCGCTCTATTTTACTTTGGAACTGCGCCAGACGGTTTTTTCTATTTTTTCCATTAATTTCCATGTTAATACTAAATAAATAATGTACCTACTTGAAATATCAATCCAAAGAAAAACCTCAGGAAAACAAATTGCCAATACGCTTAATGCAGTAACCTGTATAAACTTATTGACAAATAACAAGTTTTACGATGTGAAAATATTGCACAATGCAGATAATAATGCTTTTCTCAATCACTTTTCCATACCACCGAGTTCCCGTAATTCAATACCTTGGAGTATTAGTTCCGCGTCCATGATATTACATCAACACCTTGCTACGAGTATCATAAAATAAAACTTAGTACCGTACTTATTGGTAAATATCTTCTTTTATTTAGAAAGTGGTTGGTATTCAGCTGTGAACTGCGGTAAACGATAGTAATAATTTAATTTACGATAGCGGTAAACTTAAGAGCTGAAAGCCTATTTTTATAAAAGATGAAACCTATAAAACTCTTGGCTACGTGCTCCGAGAGTCCAATTGTGAATGAAGGCCGCAGAAAGATTTGTTTCAAACTATTCAAAAACTTTCCGGGTTTTCTCTGAAATTCTGCATGTAAGTCGAGATTCCACTGACGGAATTCCCACAAAGTATTCAGAATTTTTTGTTGGTTAAAACTAGTTCCTTCATCCTTGTTCTGAAATACAAGACTTGTTTGAAAGATAACATTGTTGAATAATGTAGAACGCCACGACACCATCTTTGTAAAGGATAAGAGATAAGTTCAAAATATTGCCGCCAAATGACTTTAACGAAGGACATGCTCGTTAGACAACGTTAAATAGTGCCTACAGACGCCATCTGAATCTAAATTAGGTACTGTTCAACAAAAGTTAGACTACAGTAAATAGTTAAAAAAAGCAAAACTTAGGTACTTAAGAAGCCCGAAAACTTCAAAGGAAAGAAAAAGATTTAAGATCAATTACTTAGACGTAGGCAAGAAGCTTAAAAGATAATCTTTATAAGTTCAGCTCTTCATTTCAATTTTCTCTTCGGATAAAATAAATTCACACACAAGTAAACAAATTGGATTCTATCAGGCGAATCGTAATAATAAATATAATAAAACAATAAAACCAATGCCGGAGGAACTGTGTACTGAATATCTACTAGCAATTTTTTTACAAAAGCAATACCTAGAGCTAGGACATTGAATATTCTTTGGTAACAAAGATGTTTTAAACGACTTGGTTTTATCTCTTTGTAGACTAGACTCTGAAAATGAGGACTAAAGCAGTTTTTGTATCATATTTTCTGCGAGCCATTGTTTTCAGGCTTTGGTAAACTCTCAAAGTGTCCGCAGTTAGTAAAATTATGTTACTTCGTTTGTGTTTTATCTCCATTACTGATACTAAAGACGGAACTTACTAAGTAGATCACATAACATAGCATAATATTATGGTACAAGTGTGTACTGTTGGTAATTACCGCTGAGGCGCCATTGAGACCCGAGTCGTTAGGTGAGGGTCTTAAGAGAGCCGAGGGCGGTAATCATCAATATACACGTGTATCATACGACTTTTTTCAACGCACTTGTGAAGAAAATCATTTTCAACATTGAAAACGAGTTGTGTAAATTTTTACGTAATGGTGGGAAAAAATAATCAGTTTTCCTATGCACGCGCATCTAACAATCGCGAACGGTCATAGACTGAGAATGAGGTTTCATTTTTTTTGAAAAAATATTATAATTAACCTTACAGAACTACAAAAAAAATATAAAATACAGCATTTGTTAGTAAATAGAACCATCAAACTTTACACAAAAACACTACACACAAGCGATGCTATAAAATACACATTATTATTGCAGATAGATCACAATTCTAAGAACTAAACTGTCAATTTCAAGCCCAACAACAATACATACTCAATAATTGACAGCTCTAAGCTTTCATAGAAGATAGATTAATTAATTAATGCAGATTACACATCAACACAGTTTACCTACACTATCTGTATCTAGATTAGTTACTATAGTAAATCCAGCATCGTCTATAATAGCCGTTAATGAATCAAATCATAGCTCCATTGTGGGGTAATCAATCTCCGCGGCTGAAGGCTTCAGGACAATAAGAGAGCGACCTAATTAGCGATGAATAATGATGCAAGTAATGTATGCCACTAATCTAGCGGAAGTACTTAATTAAGGTAAAGGATTATAGCATCCCTCTATTATGTCAGACTAATGACCCACATGCCGCAATGCTAAATATATAGTTGCCAGCCGAAAAAAATCACGCTTGTTAGGTGCTGGTCCAAGGAAGTCCTATGTATGACAATTCTCAATATCTTTAACTACCAATTAAGGGAAGGAGTGAGATAAACCCAACACGAATATTATAAATTACTTACTGGGACTGTTCACATTTGTAAATATAACCGTTTGAGACACAAAAAACCTATTTTTTGAGTGATTAGAGGTTTCTGTGGCTCGTTTCATGTCAAATTCAGTTTTCGATTGTCCTCTATTGTCCTTTCAACTGTGACAGGCCTGTAAGGTAGGCAGTAAAATGTATATCCCCATCGTTTGTAAATTACAACCAAAACAAGAGTTTAGATGCTTGCATGCAAATTTTCCTATTGATAGAGTTGCAATGGATTTTAAACTCGATAAGTGGATTACACTAATGTTCGTACTGTATACATTTACAGATAAAGCGAGGCTTGTTATTGACAGATCCACAAAACTCCCATCGTTGTCAACCAATAAACTGTCCTAATACTTGTCATAGTAAAGCCGATAGTCCTTTAAGCAAGTGAAAATGCGGAAAACTCGCGTGTTCAATTCCGGACGTCTCTTATTTCGTTCCGAATCTTGTTTTCTAATGAAAGTAAACACATAACAAAACAGTTTGTTTAATTAAAGGAACATCCTTTGTCCTGCTTCTGTTTTGGCAGAAACCTTAGTAGCGATAACTGTTTTATTTTTTTACTTTTCGGCAGGAAAATGGGTTTTTAAAATACATAATGGAAGTCAAGTTTAAGTCAATTTCGCAATTCTTTATGGCGCAACATAATGTAGGTGGTAAGGAAATATTTATCATGATTCACAAAAGCCTCAAAAGGGGATCGGACAAAAAAAATATAATTAGTCATGATCTTTGACGCGTCTTATCTTCGTAAATTTTTATTAATTAGATAAAACAAAAAACACGTATCCAATATTTTTTGATAATCTAACTGACGGACTATTTAGAATCATATTTTTTTGACTCGGTCCGATCCTCTATTATGGACCCTGTCAGGCACAGAGCATAGATCAAGTAGGAGAAAGAAGGAGGAACACTGAGTCTTTAATATGATAAATTCTATTACATTTTCTCTATCCTGGCCTTTTCCCAATCGTAGTTGGTTGTGGTCTTAGGATCAACCCGGTTAGGAAAAGGTTAGGCAGATAAATAGTCTCCCAGTCTAACCAAACGCAACGGAATACCTGTATTTTACATGGAGCGACTATTACTTATCTGACCCCCACAACCCGGTTACTGCGTTAGACTTGACCCTAATAAATTGTTAAATATTTTCATGCAAGTGCATACTACTTATATGCAACGTATGTCGTAACAATGATAAGTCTAAGCCAGTAGTAGAACACAACAATGCATTGGATTACTTATACATAAATAATGCATATTTATTAGTGCATTGAAATTAGAATAATTCCGTTCATTAGCCACATTGCTGCATTAAATCAAGAAGCAACATTCCAGAACAACATATAACTGTCATATTTCCCGCCAACATGCTTAAATTGGGCATGCAACATTCAATTTCCACTTTTCCCCCTCCATGAGGCAAAGGAAATCACATCAACAGTCCAACAAACAAGGAGGTATTTAATGAGTGAGATGACAAAAATTACCATAGACACAAAAGCCGTTATCTCTGTCTGTTTATACGAGTGAGCAATCTGACGATCCTCGGTCATTAAGATTTACGAGGCACTTGCTATCACTGACGTCGATACAAAAGGGATAAAGATAGGGACGAAATAACGCTTTTATGGAAATCCTTTCCGGCAATCGAGACGATATAAACACTGGCAGTTCATTAAATATTTAGACATTATTACGTACTGGAGTCGGACTATTTCGGTAAGAAGATGTTTCTCCTTATATCCGTATCGTACAAGATTTTTTTAAGAATGTAAGTTTATGGAATCTTATTGTCAAATGGGATTTTGTTGTTGTATTGCGCGTACAAAGAAATACACAAAAAAGAGAAATAAATATACGCTAGTGCTTGTATAAAATATAATACGGCAGATAGGCATCAAATGAATGGCCACTGGTGGATTATACTTACGTTTTGTCTTCTTTGCGTAAATATAATAATAGGCTCCTAAAATACATGTAGAGTATAAATATATGTAAGTCTAGAACAGCTAAAATATTGTCTTTTAATGAACAAAAACGTATACGTGTGTTTATGGAATATTTTTGGCTCAGTAAATAAATCTGTATAACATGCAATAAAATATGTATATTTAAAACCTGTTTATCATGCAATAAAATGTTTTCAAATATCAAAGTCCAGTGTAATTTAACTAAATAAATGAAATGCAACATTTACGCAACAGTTGCATTTAATTGAATTAATTAATGCAATCTTATACAGTTTCATTACATCCATTAATTAAGGTGACACTATCACTAAATTAACCTGCTAACCTTTACAACTTGCAAAAACTTTAATAAAATCACTCTGCGCTTATTTAACTCGCTCGCTATAACTAATTAATTATAACACAATATTTACAAAGAGTTTCTATAAAATTTACTGAGAACTAATATCGTAGAGGAATAATTGCATGAAGTAAATGTCTGATCGTTATTAACAACGGAATCCAATAATCCGTATTTAGTACAAATAGAATTGGAAGAATGATCGCAGGTCGTTAAATCCCGCATTACCGTCTAAACCACAAAGGAATATCATGAAAGTTGGGCTGATACAGATATCCTTTTGTAACACAAGAATTGTAGCGAAGAAATACTAAGAGATCATATTATAGAGAAGGAATCAAAAAGCGTCGTAACGTTCAGAAGTGCGTGTTGGGAAGTAATTCGAGTACACTCGCATCCGCGTCGGTACGCAATGAGGGATATTGCAAAAAAAAATCCAATAACAGTCGTAGGGGGAACAGGGGTGTTCAGGAAATTGGAACGGTGACACCTCGCAGCGGCACACTACGGCACCTGTGCCAATTACACTTGGCGGAACGGAAAATTGTCCACATGTGTATTGATTAAATTGTAATTTTCTAATACAAATAGGTTAACTTCAGTTCTGATTACGCGTAATTTATGTAAATAGGTTATTTTATTGAAAAGTGGCAAAATTACAGAGAGTATGTTTGAATTAAATCAGCGAAAGGCATCATCATTGTCCTGATCTTGTCCAATTATAAATGGGTTGCGCATAACATGTATCTTCATTCATTCTGTCTTGTCCGACGTCACGGCATCATTTACTCCTTTCTCTTAACAAATAAGTAAGGTACCATATCACATCAATTTCTAAACATGGATTGGAATTGAATCAACTCATATCCGATTGGTGAGCATAAAAATGTAAATCTCATCAATAAAAAATACGAAGTAAAATATTATTAATTCATGAGATTCTCTTTTTGGCCCACTTTACAGTTTATTGTAACAATAAAAGTAGTTAAACATTGTCCCAGTGACCCGCTGCTTTCTCGCGACCTTGAGTTAACACTAAACAGTTATACTGTCAACATTTCTTTTTCGTTTGGTAACTGGCCAACTTGAACATGGGAAACAGAACATTTAAAGGTTACGCAAAATCCTAAAGTGACCTTCATGGATGCTGGATGCTCGCCAGTCCATGGTGCGACTTTGACCCAATAAATGAGGACAAACATCAACTTGCCAAAATTATTCAGGCCAAGTTTGAATGAAACTACATTACTGTTGATTATCTAATACATGTAGGAATTAGCCTACATCCGTTATAGTCTTTTATGGATATTTTTATTTCTGTTTCCAGTTATTTTCATGCCAAAGACTTGTCCAAAACGAAAATAGTCCAGAAAACACGTATAAGATGGTAATAGTGTTAGTAAAGAAAACAAAAAGCAAGTTCGTACAAAGGCGGGTTTATTTAGTCGTTTTGTTATATTTTACAGGGGTCACTACATTACACGAGAACTTATCGGAACTGCACGAACAAAATGAGTTTCTCGATTGACTTAGTTTTACCCCAAAAAGATTCAATAGGAAACAGGCGATTTCTGGTGCCACAAAAAGTTTTCTAGTCAGGGACAAATATGAAAGCTCTTATTCAATATAAAGGACAAAAGATATATAGGTTCTTCGTAGAGTTGGGACTTTTGACGAAGATTGTAGCGGGCGTACAGTGTGGGTCTTATCGAAAAATTTTATGTCATCACTTGAGAGAGGCATAAAAATAGTTGTGTCGAGTGCGCCATTCCTGCCGGATTAATTAGCCGTGCAGGCCACTTGAATTTAGTCTTTACGACTCTTTTGAGTCGCATTCTACGCGCACATTTGCGGAGACAGTTGTAGAGGTTATAAAGCTAGCGTTTACGGTTACCGCAGTAAACACATGCTGTGGTCCGTCGCTTGAATACCGACCCTCGTAAACGGCACGCCTCTAACAAAACGCAGACTCCCTTTGTTTTGAGGAAAAAACACGCTTTTATCTAAATTTGCCTTAAAATTACTGAAAACACAAGGTTTTAATTAATGCTTCGCTGTTTACAGACATCCGAAAATTAGTAGGTAGGTACTGTTCACAAAAGCTTGCGATGTAAATCATTCGATATCGAACAGCGAAAATCTAAGCGATCTACAACAACTCAACTATTGCCACGTACACGTACACCCCCGTTGGTAAGACAAAAGCAAACTCAGGTTAACACGAGTTCCCACTCGGCGGGTTTAATAGGCGTCACCGGCTGATCGGATCGCGCCCCGGGCCGCTCGGCCGCGGGCGCAGCGACGACGAACACCACTCACGAACACCAGCGTTTTGTGGAAAAACAATTCATATTCTACATTGTTATTATTGCATGAAATAAAACCAACAGTATCAGTAGCGCGATAGTAGACATATAACATACTCATAACTGATGCTGCAGTATTTTTTAAACAACAATAGATAACAATGGCAGACCTCATGTGAAAGTAAATTCATTTATTTCTACGAAGTCATGTAGCATCTCTGAAGATGTTGCAGCTCTCATAATAAGTATGAATAAAAACATTGCATTATAAGAAACATAAAGTCTTCCTTTTCGTCGTGGCTCACAAAAAAGCAAAAACAAGATTTGTACGAGTCATTTGAGAAATGGAAGAGGAGCTTTAACTGGGACAAAGTTTCTGGAACAATCGTTATTTTTATTGTCACTCGAAGTGTGCTGGTAACATCATATTTATGTGTCATGCGGAGCGGGGAACAGTAAAAAGGCGGTAGCAAAAATATAAATAAAACTATAATTACCTATTCCAGTAGATTCAGTAGAAACTTCGTCCAGGCAGACACAACAACTAAACTAGGTTATCTATACGCTTGACAACGTTGAAATCTTGAATCATAAAGTTTTCCTGAGAATCCCTTCAGCTGTCTGCTTTGAAGAGGAAATAAAGAGATCGACTCGACTGAACTCGATCTCATGTTTATACTGTTTTTGTTCACCCTTTCTTGTATAAAGTTAAGGAACTCTTTACAGGACCGCATTTCGTTGTTGATTTATACATACTCTGAGACATTACGAAGTTAGTGGACCGTAAAATTATGCTAGTGGTTTACCGGCTTGTTTCAAGAACATGTACTTAAGTAATCTAACTACGTGTAAGAGAGAACATAGAAAGGGTCTTCTTATGACAATCTTCCGTTTCTCAGTAATATAAAATATTTCGGTGCTCGTTCTAAATAATGTGTTCAATTTTCTTGCTTTTATTTTAAATGCGAATAGCAGAGTTTTAAAACTGCCGTTTTAAGGCTTTTGAATGTCTTAACTTCGGTGAAATAGACTCGCTTACTGAAAACAGCAGACAAAAGGAACTAACGAACGAAGTTTTAGTTCAGCGATATTATAATGATTTCGATTATTTTATCTTCCGTATTATTGAAAACTTCTTTATAAAGTTTTGGTTTTTCATGGTGTATTAACAAAAGTAAAAAAGAAGGAAGAACACTAAGTATATGAAAAGTATTTTATAATTAGGATTCATAGATCAAATTAACAGTAACGAGGTAGGTACTAACTACTAAGTGAATGTACCACGGACAAAGGTGAAAAATATTCCGAACGGACATAAAAGAGGAAGTCTAAAGAAAATACCCACAGCAAAAAAGAAGAATAAGCGAGTTCATTAGCCTTTCCGCAAAACAAAAAATAAATAAAAGAAACAATAAAATTTGTGATGAGCTTGCACAACCGCGAATGTTGAATGTTGGTGAACTACCACAAACATACAACAAAAGAAAACTCGAAACTCGCTTGCTGTGAAGTTGCGGTATAAATAAGAAAGTATCTGACCAAAACCCGAAATGTTCCCTTTGTTCAGGGGCACATTGTTGACTGAAACTATTCAATAACAAGTGTAGTTAGTTCACAAAGCGCTTGCTATTCCACCTGGCCATTATGGAACTTGGCAGTCAGAATGTAATTCCTTATTAATTTATACCGCGTATAAACCGAACGATGCGAAGGAACTTACGACAACAATTTTGGGTATTTCGAATTTTCGACATAATTTACTAAGTTCATAACAGGGACCGACGGCTACCATGTACCTATTTGATGGAAATTTCAATAAAATAACAAAACATGAGGTTTTATGAAGTGGGGACTGGGTCATTGTTGTGCCTACCATTTATTGGCTGGAACGAGGGAAGTTATTTTATTATTATTCTCACGCAAGTGGTGGGAATAGGCAATAACGTGGAGGCTTGGACCTTTATTACAGCAGCAGCAATAGAAACAAATAATATTCTGAATAGATGGCACTGGAACATGCCCTGTAAGATATAAGAAATAAGTAACGCCACTTTAATTGAACTTACAAAGAAATTCAACTTCTTCTCGTCGTTTGATGACGGAAAAAGAGGAAAATTTTGAAATAGATGATGCTTTATTTTTTATCCATGATCATTTATAAATCTTATTTAGGACGCTAAACCGGAAACTTGGTTTATGCTGCTAATTATAGCAATTTCATGATTCCGTGAAACATGTATTTCGCGAAGCAGTCCAACACGCCGTTATTTCAACAAATACTACTATTTGCTACATCTTGCGCAGTGTGCTAATGCAGAGATTACGCTTCAGCACAAACTACATCACATAAATCCTGGACTTAACGGATAAAAATAGAGAGGTTGAACAAATACGAGTTTACTTTCCACTGAACATGTCTCGGAGAAATATAACGTCTTCATCTCCCGTATTTACCTTTTTCTTAAAGATTTATGTACACAATAAATATAGGCCCACTCGCGCGCCCAATCACGCTCCCAATATTCGGAGAGGCAACGTCCAGTCCTAAACAAACTCGACCCGGACCCCTAAAATGTCGATTACACTAACTTCTCTTTGTTAAATAAAATACGAGCTAATTATAAAGCATTATAATGTATGTGCGGTCATGCGTGTCACTTAGGGCGCACATAATCACCGACTATTCTGAATTTAGATGAACTCATCTGCACACAACAAGAAGTGGTAAACCTCAATGAATTGTTGAGCGATCTTCAATAAGGAATTTCAGAGTAAAGTGGAACTTTTATTTAAATTGCGAGGTAACTACTTTCAAACGTATTTACACCGCAATGTCACGGCAAATTAGAGTGAGATTGTGGCGAAGGAAAGGACCAGAAGAAAGTGCGCAACTTATTATAGATGAATTTATAATGAGGGTGCTTATTTTCACTATCGCTGATATTCATGTTGTGATATGAAAGTCGATGGATTGAGAACTGAGAAAAAACGAACGAATTTCAGATGTATTTAGGTAATAGATAAAAGAACCGCAACAAAAATACCAACAAATCCAAACGGAATTCTGTACAAATGGCAGGTTTACGATTAGCGCAATATTAAAGGCCCAGGATTCCATTATCCCGGAGAGAGCCTGCCGTCCCGGACGTCCTAAGGGATGTCAAAGAAATTCACGTACGTTGTGCTCCCCCAACTAAATTCGATAACACATTACAGATACTGGCTTCGAACTTATTAAATTCTCATATTTACCACTAGGTAGGTAGGTACTCTCTTGTCTAATATAACTCGTGTGAGAAATTGATACAGGCTATTTTTATCACAATATGTCTCAAAGTAACACTTTACTACCGTATATTGAAATTGAATAATATTCATAAAAGTAGAAGTAACTCGATAGTCTTCGGGAAACCTTTTAGTGGCTCAGATAGAAAATACAGATCATGAGCGCGCGTTGAGTGAGCAAATACCTTATATCCCGGCGTGGTTATCTAAGCAACAACTTCGATTCCATATTCCGATAATAAGAAAATTGACAAGAGATTGGCTGGGGAGCGAACCGACAAGGTCACCTACAAGGGGCGGGAATTTTCATTGATTCTCAAGAATTCCCTTTAGGCTTAAGAGGGATTACCGATCATTTGTTTCAGTTTGATTCTAGCAGACAGGGGCAACCAAGAAAATTACTCTTGCGTTTTATCACGAGTAAGTAAATGAAAATGTAAAAGAAATAGACTTTTCTATTTATATTATAAATCCATTTATAGTCCGATTTCCTTATCACAAAAAGAACCATGTTCAACTACTTAACATTTGTATATAAATTATAAATGCAACATGGTATCTAAGTAATGTAGTTCTACCAGTGAATGAAGAATCTAATACTCCCGCAACACATGAACAAAATGTAGTCTAGATGCGCTATTCACTTAGTCCCCACATGAAACGTACTGTAGTAATACGGGGCACATTACTCCGACATTTCCTAAATTCAGTCTCAGTAAATCCAGCGGCCCTGGTAGAATCGTGACGCCATTAAAGCCATTCAAGATTGGATGACTGTTTCAATATTTACAAAGGGTAATTCTCTGTACTTCAATAAATTACCTAAGCTAAGCTCTTCGTTTTATACGTGGGGCCAAATAAAACTGCGTGGTGTCCTACGGAATCCGGGCTAATGTGAAAGCTTTTGCGGTGCTGAATTATGCAAATTTAATTTAAATAACTGACTTTGCCAGTTTTGCTGGCACGCCACTATACGAGGCTATGAACGAGGCTACATGTTGCTTGTTGCCTGTTGGGGGTGGCGTGGCTGCCCGCCTTCGGAAATAGCCTCACATATTTGTTACGTTAACGTTTCTACGTATTCCGCTAATTCTAGTTGGGCTGTGAACAAGCCATGAATATATTGACTTTGAAACAAATGTTCTTGCCGCATTTAAATTATTTCTGTTAAAACAAGTGGTGTTTATTTTTGAAAATATTATGTGTAGCTACTTCTATTTTCTTTTTTATTTTATCACAAAAGACAAGGGTTTCTTAAGGTAAGGCCCCTATTTTAAGAACATTTTGTAGAAAGCAAAAATACCAAGAGGTGCTTTTCGTAAACATTTTGTCATAGTGCCTCCTTACTACACACTACGTGCACAATCCCGACAAGGGTAACAAAGTGTATTGGGGAATGTATTATACACAACACAAGACGTATACTATGACCCCTTACCCTTTTAGCGTATTACGAACGTACAGTAAAGCACCTATCTCATAACAAAGAATTTGGGAATAATATCAAGTAGTGTGACAAAATTCGACAGACTCTATTAGGCACCTTCTAATTTAGCTCGAAGAAACATAAAGTCTAATTAATTCAGAAGCTTTTGTCGCGAGCGCCGCCGACTCAAACATTCTGAGACTTTGACGACTTTTGTATTAAAATTACACAAATGTTGTCTTTCCATTACGTCACTGTGGGATATTGTGATAGCTTGCGCGTTACATACCTGTCCGCACGGGGTTTAATTGAGTGCGATTTCTTATGTCTTTTTGTTTTCGTTCAATAGGGAAATTAGAACGGAGAATTGTTTTAATACTACTACTTATTAGACTATTGTTTTAAACGCAACCTGCACCCGAGCAGAAATTATATTATACGCGTATACGCAGCTTAATTCACACCCGATTTTCTCATGAAACAGTTTCCACTTTAAGTTAAGACCTATATCGTAATAGAATGAGTTCGAAAATCCTATGTCCGTAACGACATAAGATAACAATTAATACATAAGGAGAAAAACACTTTTAAAAATTCCTGAATAGGTACATATTTTTGCTTCTGACTGTACAGGAGTTCAGTACAATTTTTTTATAAATTAACTAACCTTTTAAAACCACATAACTACACTATCCTTGACCAACTTCTGACCCACATGCTTTAACCTTTAAACACTAATAAAATAAAACTAAAAGTTCTCCTTCACTAAAAGCTGGATCCAATTCCCTAGCGTGTGATATACACAATTTCCTATTTTATAACGGTTCGCGAGGGTCCTATAAACTTCTGTAAGAAGATATTATGGTGGCCTCCATCCCTCACGTTAATTGCTACTGTTTTAATCTCTGAGTATAAAACCGGTCCTAAACAAATATGCGGGAGCATCTCGTTAGATTTTACAATCATTTATGTGAAAGCTTCATTTTCCAACCGCGGTGAAATGGACTAAATATGACAGCAAATATATTGGTATAAAATCGTTGTCATTTTTCATTTAACATTACGCCTGTAATCTCTGACAGGTTAGGCAGAGGTGTACCTATTTAGTACACCCACATTTCGCCAGTTATGTTTAGGCCCTATGTAATAGGGGGCGACCCTATTGCCATTATCACCATCAGCCTATAATGTTCCCACTGCTCTGACTCAGGCCTCCTCTCTAAGAGAGGGGTGGGCTATAATCTCCATAAACTGGCTGCTAATAAGAAATTCTTGATAGAAAAAACTCAATAAAACTAACCAACGAAGCAGTCATTTTCTCACAATTGAAATTAATTAATCTGTTTTATAGTTCGTTTACTCTACTAAATAGGTAAATTATTTAATATTATAATACATTTAATGAAAGGCCTAATGGTAATCCTATAAACTTATTTCAGTAAGTCAATATAGTCTACATGAAACCTCAACTAAACATAATTTAATGAAATTTAAATATGAACTAAATCTATGTTAGTCAGTCAGGATTTAAAAAGCTTTCAGGCGGTCGCTTCAATTAATTTAACATCAAAGATTTATGAACGTTTGCTAATGGCGTTCAGCCGTATTCTTTATACGTTACTAGCTGATGCCCACGGCTTCGCCCGCGTGGAAGTCTGTCAAATTATTTACTTAAACCTTCCTCGAAAACCACTTTATGCATTGGTGAGACAGCACGAAAATCGGTGCAGTAGTTTTTGAGTTTATCGCGAACAGACAGACAGACAAAGAGACGCGGCGTAGGACTTTGTGTTATGATATGTAGTGATTTTGTGGAGTCAACAAATGTTGTAAGTAAGTAGTGATAACAAAGTTTTTTACTATGATAATATAAAATGTTAAAAAGTTATGAATCCCCAGGCACATATAAAGGACGTCGCCGGGACTATGGTGCACTTGATAAATACGATGCAGGGAAACGAATCGAAATACACGAGCTAGGAAACTAATTATTATTGGGAAATACGTTATCTCACTAAGAGATTTTAATTTTTTCACTTGACTGAACAAATGTATTGATTTACTATACATTACAACAGACCTGTAATGTCGAAGAGTTAGAGCAGATATGACTATACTATAATATAACACACACATATCGCTGGTATGTAAAAGCTCCATGTACAGTGAGCAGCACCAATATGTACCTATACACTTAACAACGTTTAGAAGCAATTTTCAGCTACTGTATTGGTTTGATTTTCATGTTCCGTAGCGAAACTGGAACTGGAACCCATATTATCACAAACCTGCGGGGCTATTGCGTATCTTTTTAAATGTCAGTGGCTATCATAGTGTCCATCAATTAACTGTCAAATGGTTCCATTCTTTCATCATCATCATCATCAACAGCCTATTAATGTTCCACTGCTGGGACACAGACCTCCTCTCTCTTTGAGAGGGAATGGGCTATAATCTACCACGCGGGCCCAGTGCGGATTGGTAGATGTCACAAGTTTTCGAATGTTTGGTTCTAAGCCAAGCCGGTTCCCTCGTGATGTTCCTTCACCGTTTTGTGAGCAGCGGTGATGAAATAAATTACACAAAGTAATGTGCCTGCCTGGGTTCAAACCCACGATCTACTGTTCGTAAGTCGGGGCCGCCACCACTGTGCCACCGCTGCTCTCGCCCCATTTTGTACTAAACCATAACCAATTTGACAGTTAATCGATGGACACTATGATAGCCACTGACATTTAAAGAGATACAAACTTTGCCAAGTGTTTACATATTGTTATTGCTCGTGACCTAAGAGGCGAGCATATTGCCATCAACTGGGCGCAAGTCTAGATTTGATTTGCCTGGTAGGACTAGTGGTTGCAAGCGCTACTATTGCTTTCCGGACGTTAGAAACAACCAATTAAAAAAAAATTGAAAAAAAATATTTAAATAAAAACAGCAGAAATATCGCATGTTCGTGGTGTCGCAGCGAGTGGAGGGGGCGATGTATTTAAGCCAGTGCACGCACAGGGGGCGTCAGCGCGCTCACTTTGGCTTGGGAGTTCGGGTAGGACAGATGTATATTGTCATCGAAGCCTTTTTATAGATACCTGTGCCAGGAGGCGCAGCTAGCCTATGTCCAGCAGTGGATGTCTTTCGATTTTGACCGGTCCTGTGGGTCTCGCATTCAGCGGATCCCCGCAACCTTCACCGGCTCATCGTTAGTCAGTGGAAGGCCTTCCAACGCAATGTCTTCCGGTTCACGGTCGACATGAATATTCTTAGATATTGAATAGGTATGTGAATAAGATATTAGACTTATTTAGACTACAAGGTTGTTTTTAAATGATCAACTTAATTTTCTTAATTGCTCATGTAAATCCGACAACGCGTAGGAAGCCTAACAACGTACTTAACGTATTAAAGAAAGAAATATGATATTTTTGGAAGTCAATATACCATGTTTTGTATCCTAATACAGAACGTGATAAACGGGTAAATTGGATGACGTCAAACTCAATTAGTAAGTCATTGAGTATTGAGTGGTTCAGTCACCTCAAGTACTTTGAAAGGTGTCGGTAGTGAAGCGTGACGGGGGGACGACCTAAAGGTTAGTCTAGTCTAGAGTTCCTGTAAATACCGCCGAATGTAAATAAGACTGTTTACACACTTTTTTTTGTTGCTAATTACATATACGGTCGTCATCAGTGTTGTATGGAAGCTATGGAAGTTTGTAGACGGATCCAATGGTACTCAACAGATTTCCACAGTGATACGAATAAAACTGACGACCTGTCTGCCATGCCCATGGCGAAATAAGTAGTTATTCACGGCAAAAAATCCGTGTACAAGCGGTGGCTAGTCTTCAGACTATAAACTATCTCAGCCAGACACCCAATACTACTACAGTCTTATTTGTGATAGCAGCGTCGCTAAATGTTCACAATTGGTAGCACCAATAAATATAATGGTAAGTGTCTCGCTGGGCGCTATCGTGGGCCCTATACCGTCCAGTCCGGCTGTGATTAAACGACTACAATATAAATGATGAAGGCTCGCAATTAAGCGGACTCGCCCGCCGCATCAATCACTCTGGAGATATCTCGGGAACTGATTTTGTTAAGCCATTTTTCTGGTAGCTGGTAGCACACCCTTTCACTTTGACGGCCGTATTGACGGTTTCTATTTTCGGTTTTGGATTATTAGTCCCTCGACGGTCTGTAGTGAAAGGTTGGAACTAATAAGCCTGATGTGAATGACTTTCGGCTGTCTTACCTACCATTAATAAAATATGTTTCGGTTGTCAGATATTCAATGAAGAATATTGCATCTGCTGGATTGGATGCAACCTCACACGCATTCAGTTGAATTTCCCTTGTTTTAGTTTACCTGGAACAATTGGAAAATATTTATTAACAGTGATGAAGCCATCATTTCTATTAGCTTAATTACACAATTCGAACGAAACACCACTTAATCTTCTAAGCTGTTTTACATTTTAATAGATACATCGCTGAGGAAGTTTCCAATGTCGTCCCAGGTGTAAAACCTTCATAAATGGCTACAAGTCACGAGTGTGTGTCGTACATAGGTTATTAACATTGTTTATGACTTATGTATGACTACACTTAAGGCTGATTTCTACAAGTTGCATAGGATATCCTACTTTACGTATACTATACATACATGGCCAATGGCCATGGCTTCGTAGTTATTTTGGCGGTTGAATTGCATTTTCAGGAGCGAGCTGTTAATTGTCTATGGAGAGTGACTATAAAAAACAAGATGACGGGAATAGTTGCCAGTATAGCCACGTTCCTAAACGACCACTGTAAACACGACTGTTTTCTAAAAATTGTGCAAGAACACATCCTCCTCAACGTTTTTTCACTCCCAACACCCAAGTTCATCACGGAAATTATAGCAGGCGATTGCCCAACGAGTTTCGATCTATTACAGTAACGTTGTATTAAAACCTCATTATTGTTACGTAAGTACTAGAGTCACGACGTCTCTGCACGACAAAGGTTAAATGACAATTCACGTCTCTTTGTCATCTTTACTTTGTCAGGGAGCCTGGCTTCATCGCAATACGGTGCAATAAAATGCAGTATTCGCCTTTGTGCCTTGCAGGAATCCCATAAAGTATTTATTGCCTTGTTTAGTCGACATTCAAGACTCTAAACGGTTTGAAATGAACTTGCACAAGGTGATGTTTCGTGTTACTGGTAAAGTAGAGCGATATCGAGGTGTACTAATATTTTAAGGAGGTAAAATGTGTTTGTAAGTTGGGCGGAATCATCGGAACTATTGATCCGATTTCGAAAAAATTCAAACTCAACTCATCTTATAACACGTAGATTAAGAACTTCAATAATGAGAAGTTGAATTATTGCCGAGTTTCAAGGGCTATATTTAAAACGTTTCCATGTGCATGGGAAATTTACGACCAAACGGCAAGGGAAGCCGTGGGCAAAAGCTAATATAGTATAAAAAGTCAAAATAGTAATGTAGTTATCTTGTGGATTTTCATATATAATATTATTCAGAAGAGCTCCAGGAGATAAGGGTAATCTCTCAAGCATCTTGACTTTTACTCTCTAGAAACACATTAATAAAATGCAGATTTTGATATTCTTGACATAAAATGCACACTTATTCATAAGAGGACGGTAAGGTTGTGGATTATTTCAGCAGAGTTGACCTACTTTGAAAATATTCAAACAGATGGCTTATTGAATAAGTAAATAAACGTACTCATCTACTGTAAATACTAATATTTTCGAAATACTTACAAAAGTAAAGATTGCATAACTTTTATGCACCTCACATTTCAAAATGATATTTCATATTGATAAATTGTTTTCGTGCAAATGCGCAAGACGTCATGTCGTCACTTCTTTCACATATTTTCAGCCTATTTCGAAATTGGCGCCCAACATTTACACATTGATCAGAAAAATGTTCTAACAATACAAATTGGGTGGGGAATAATCTCTAACAAGCTGTCCAAGTTGAGTTATGATTTTTTTTAATATACACATAAGACTCTCAAAAATATCGCGTATTCAACATAAACTGAAAATTGCCGAATGACCTTTGAATATTCAGTTATTTTTAAAATCATATTA
Organism: Diarsia rubi; assembly: GCA_932274075.1. NCBI lineage: Eukaryota > Metazoa > Arthropoda > Insecta > Lepidoptera > Noctuidae > Diarsia > Diarsia rubi. Next base: position 16,683,956 of record OW026417.1, on the reverse strand, counting down.
TCATTTCGTGTTTTGTGTTCTTTTCGTAATTTAATATTGGTAATGCGTCTCACCGGAAAAGTGCTTTCAAAGATTTTTATTATGCATTAAGAGACGATACAACACATAAGTTCAAACAGCAGAGTTAAGAAGATTAAGCATACAGGTGTTCAATCTTCCTTTACTGAAAATGGGTTTCAATCGATCTCATTATCTACCAGCGTATAGGACGAGCACTCGTTAAGATAACGTTTCGATTGTCTTAACAGGGGCGGGGTTTAATTCCGGTATCCACACCCTTCGCTCCAGCCTAATGTTTACGAGTGCTTACGTGGAGTGATTTGTGTTAGCACGTGGGTATTTCGATAGAAAATAGGTCGCGTAGGTACGACTGGCTGGAGCGATGACGATCAACCCTCAGTACAACGACATTCATCAGGGGCCCGGCGTCGAGTGTAGACGTGCCAACGTCACCGCCGCTCCGGAATCGATGACGTCACTTGTCAATAGGCCAATTCCGACGGCCATCAATTCTGGTGGCTTTATCGCGGTCACCGCTATGATTATGGGACAAACAACCCACTTTTTCACGTCATATCTGAAAAACATAGAAATGTTTTTTTTTTTTCTTTAAATTGGGTTGGGGTATTTTGACGTGTATTCCGTCTAGTCTATAGGTTCTTTCCCCAATACGTCTGCGTCGCATTTTCAGTAGAATGGACGTTACTTTGCCGTCGATGTGTCACTTACTGGAGGGCATTCTGTTGCGATTTTAGAATCGAATATTTTGTAGCCGTTAGCATATAGAACGGTAACAAAATAGGTAATACAAAATGTGAACAGAATAAACGGAAGTGCTGCAGTTCTCTTTTGTCAAGGCAATAATGTTAAAATCTTCAATACAACGCTCTTTTATCGGCGCTCAATTTCCTGGTTCCGATACTTAAGTACGTAATACGGGCAAGTAATGTCATACAGCATGACATAACGGCATTTACGATAATACAGCATTGTTTGTTGCCGTCAGTCAGTGCCGAATGATTGATGGTGACTTTCGAGAGTGATGCATCATGTCGAGCGAGACGAGACGAACGATATTCAATAACAACTGTGGCTTCGTAACGTGTTACCGTTTAATCATTCCGACTTAACGTTACACGAGTCACGGTTAAGGCCGTATTGTATTCAATTAGTTACTTTGATAGTAGGAAATAGAATAATTGTTAGGTATCGTAAAAAAAAAACTAGTATTAAAGTAACAGTTGACTGTCAATGCCAGGTTATTTATTCACGGCAGCGGTTAGCACGATATCTATAATTATGAAGTACGTAGCGTGTCCAATACAATAGGTTCATAATTGTGTTCGCTGAACGTCGTTTCCCGGATAGCTGCGGGCATGCGTGGGAGTGCGAGTGAACGAACTCGGCGCTGGTGACGCCGACCGACGTGTGCGCATGTTCATTTGCCACCCACGACACATTAAGCCTTTGGCCTCTCGTGCTTAGCTAGATAAATGCGCTTTCATGATTGGAGATGTTCGGATAAACAATTTTTTGTTATTGTTTTTTGCAATTAATCGACGATCAATGAGTTTGGAAGGAATCGACCAACAGCATAATTTGAGCCTGGCTGGTAGGATCATACACAAACACAACCTCATGCCTAATTTCCCAGGAGGGACAGACAGAGGTGCATTATGCTATGTTTATTTCATCATTTGCTTAGCCTTTGCTTATCTATGTTCGGGTCTGCTTCCAGTGTAACCGAGCGTCTAGTCCCTAACAAGAGACTGTTAAGCTCGAAAATGGACATAAAATAGAGTGCGACCCTATTGCCAACAACACCACAACAGGAGACGACTTATGAAAGAGACCTTAATTGATAATAAGCCAACTAATTCCCATACAAGACTAATTAAAAACAGTTATGACGAAGAAAATGATCCAAGGAAAACGAACACGGTTCAGATGGGTACGCTCCAAGTTTAGTTAAGCAGAGTACTTGCCGCAGACTGGCAAGTGCCCGAAGGCTCGCGGGACCTTCCCCCCCCCTCCCCGATCCCTCGCCATGTTCACGCCTTTCCTACCAACCGTTTTTTTACAAAGTATTCATAAGACAGAATATATTCTAGAGCACTCCAGACTCCAGATATGGAGAATATCCCTCCGAAACTTACAAGGCCTCATAAATATGTAGTTAACTTGTGCTGAGAAACGATTCCCACAAATTGGAAAGTCATGCATAACAATTTAAGTTTGGAATAGAATTGTACGTCGCTTAGGATTCTGGGTGTCACCCGCGCGGCCGCGGTGTGCTGACTCAGATGAAACTCGTTCAGGGATCAATACACGTCATGAAGTCACAAATCACACTGCTTTTTCAACCCGCGACAGCGACAGAATGCTGAATTCTATGAGCTTCCACTCCAACTTATTTCCTCTAAAGGTATTCATTTTAACGGCGTAATAAAGAAACACAAATAACGGCACAGACTGGCTTCACAACTTCTAAATTAATTTATTTTTTAACTCTTACGCCTAGATGTAAAAAATTAAAGCGTTCAGCTTTAATTTTTTCCATCTAGGCGTAAAAAATTAGCTTTTAATTACACAAACGTTAAGTTCTTATTTAAATAGTTGTACAAAGGAGAACTTTCATAAATAATGTAATCCTCAGAAATGTTCTTAGAGAAAACTTGTTACCTTAACTGGTATACCTTTTAAAATTAAACAAAAGATTAGCTTAGCTTGAAGAAAAGGCTTTTCAAACATTTATTTAAAACAGCTGCGCATTCAACTTAGAATTAAACAGTGTAAAAATTACTGAAATTGAATACAAACATCATTAATTGCAAAGTCGATGTAAATATAAGACAATCTGTCACCCCAGCGCACAGATAAAGCACTGGATTTTGATCAAACATTCCACGTATAAAAAGAAGTCCCGTAAAATACTTTCGCACTCAAAATATTGGCGACGGGAACACACATAAACATAAAAACACACAAAATATTGTAAGGTACACAGGGACCCGAGATATATTGATACTAGAAACATTTACGGCGCTTGCTCCACTGGATAAACCTCTGCACATAATATATAGCTCTAATATATTCAGACTATGACGAACGGTAAGAGGCTTTTATGGTCCGCCCTGGAATCTTTCTTTACTTTGAACTCCGACTATATTTATTGTGCAGATATTCCAATATCTCTACATACATAGTTTTTTAAATGTCAGTGATTTATTTTTCAGTGGCGTGTTGGATTGATAACTACAAATCTTACCATGTCTAGTTATTTATTTATTTTCCATCAGTGGATTTCCGCAGCGCAGGCGGTGTCTGGATTTTTGACACAGTGTCCGAATTCACAGATTTCTATATTTTTTAACACCTTCAGTGCCGGGAGCCCTCCTCGAGGGCTTATTTTAAATGTAGGCTTTTCTTTGCGAAAACAGCATCAAATAATGTAATAAAATTTAAAATATTTAACAAGATTAATAAGAATACGCCGTGGTTTTACATTACAAGCACTTTAATTTTTTATATATTTTGGGCCTCATCCTAGTTGCCGAGAGCCCACGTGGTAGGTCCTATTTCAGGGATGAAAAACCATTGGAACTCAGATTATCTAAAAATTGCTATTTTTAAATTTCCAATGTTTCATTGGAAAGTTTCAAGAAAATTGGCGAGTATATCGATAAAACCGAAAAATGACAATGAATAAATTCATGACATTCATGAATGTAATGCTGTCAAATTATTGAAGCTGTTTATTACAGTCAGTTAAAAAAGTTATAATTTTTCTTTTTAAAAATCGTTGGCTTTGTAAACGCAACTTAAATACGTCGGTTTTTAAAACGAAAATACAATCATCCTATAGCATTTCGGTTAAATTGTTTGCAACAAGTACAATCAATATCGCCCAATGGAAACACTACATGTTGAAACGAGTATTCTCAATATTAATATAATATTTACGTAATGGTTACATCACGTGCTTGTGTTAGGGCCTCATATTTTGATAATATTAGGACCGTGGATATTGACACGAGAAAAGAGAGGCCTTTACCCAGCAGTGAGTGAATTCAAGCTGTGAATGATGATGATGATCAAACAAAACAATGGAAGACCACGCCAACTACATTTAACTCTTTATTGAACATAATGAAATAAACCTCTCGTTATTATCCCGCTATAAAAAGCACGCAAAAGAGATCCCCGAGAAAACACAAAGCTTAACACTTGATATAAAATGTAATTTATCAAGAAAATTAAAAAGTTGCCACCAGTTGGAGCGCACTCAGGCTCGTGTCAAAAGGCACGGGTAACGTATGAAGGCTCTACAGCTCATAATGAGAAATAACATGCCTCAAGTAACTAGTTTGTGACAAACACGTGGCAGCGAAATTGTAAAAAGTTTATTTTAAAAAAGGTTATTTAACCTAACTGCGGCAAAGCTCAAAAGGAAGGTTTACTCGTTCTTAACACAACCACCACCAGTGGACGATGCGACAGATATTTACAACTGCCACCAGTGGGGACAGACCGGCGGCGGAGGCCGATCGGAATAACCCTTATTTCTCCCGTAAGGTAGGCAGAGGTGAGGTGACCCTATAATTCACCACAACTAGCAACGTATCGTATTACCCAGTATTAACTGGGATGTGGAAGTCAGATAGGCAGTCGCTCCATGCAAAATACTGGTATTCAGCTGCATCTGGTTAACTAACATAGGGTTGGGAAATGGTTTGGCAGACGATGATGAGTTCGTGGCAGGTAACAGGAGGCAAGCCTATTAAAAAAAAAAAAACTCATACTGGTAATCAGCTGCATCTGGTTACACTGGAAGCCGACGACCCCAACATAGTTGGGAAATGGTTAGGCAGACGATGATGAGTTCGTGGCAGGTAACAGGAGGCAAGCCTATTAAGAAAATAAAATCTTTTTTTATACCCATCAACCAGTCACAAACCCAGATTCCAGACTACTTCCAAGAAATGCATGATTTAAAAACCCAATAACACTTTGTCCGACCTCGAAATCGTACTAAGGACATTATTCCTTCCGTCAGGGCTGCGGGTCCCGTCGAAGCTGCGGGTTGTTTGAAAGAGACAGGTACCGCGGCCTCGACATACAGGGCTAAGAAGGAACATGGGTGGTTTTTAGTCAGTAGAAGTCTGACACTCCCTTTCGCTCTGCCTAAGAGCGGGAGGGGTTATTTACTGCCCCCCCCCCCCTCCCCCAAAAAGGACTTCATTTCCAGCAGTAGCGTTTACTAGATCAGCGAGGCAGTTGAAATAAATATACCAATCGCACAAATTACACTTGCGGAAATCGGTTTCCCTCACAAACACATCCCTACAATATTTCACCTGTATACGAATGTTATTAACACCTGCATCCGTAACAGGGTAAACAGAGCACCTAGTTAGGAATTGGGTCACACAAGAAACATCGCCGGCAATAAGTCAGACTCGCAATCAAGCGTGGAAAGTGCAAGTGTTTGATCGGTTAGCAGTCTTATTTTATACAAGATCGCTTGAGAAAGTTTCAAGTTACTTTAATAGCACAACATAACGCCTGTGATCCCCGAAGGGTGAGACAGAGGTGTACCTAACAGAAGCTACACCAACATTTCGCTAATAGGGTAGTTAACAAAAAAAAACTAATGAATCCGTCAGATAGATTTCCAAAAAATATTTAACACGTATTTTTTCTTTTTTCACGTAAACAAACAATGAAGACGATACAGTGCTTTGAAAACTCGTGTGACGTCGTATTCTAAGACATTAGTATGTCATTTTTTACGGTCAGTGACGTCACAAACCCCCACTCAAATCTTTGACGCGTTTTATCTTCGTAATTTTTTATTGATTTGATAAAACAAAAAAATACGTATCCAATATTTTTCGATAATCTAACAGACGGACTTATTAGAATCACAGTTTTTTAGTCAGTAAACATCCCTATTATGTTTATAAATCCCATGTAAGATGGATGAGCGTATTGTCGGGCATTCGGGCACAATTCCAGAGATTGGTTGTTACTGATTCCTGACGGAAAATCCTAATAACCCGGCCTGGGAATCGAATACAGGACCTCATGCACAGCACTCGCGCTTGCGGCCACTAACTAGACCAACGAGCCACGACGCAGGAGTTTAAGTAACTTTAATTTAAATGTGGATTTGTTACCAATGTATGTCTGTAATTTCCGACAGGTTGAAGAAGTAGTAAAGTCCATGAATATTGCAGAATGTTCCATGAAAAACCAAACACTTTCTGAGTGTTTATTGAAGGCAGGATCTCCAAAATTTCAAATCAAAACCGTCGCGACAGTACACCAGTATGTTTGCGCCACAACAACACTAATTAGGTATGCGATCGTTTGTGCAATTAATAAGGAATCACAAAGCTAACAGTGAGCGAGTATTACCCAGGCACGCTAACGTTTCTGTACAAACATTTGTCTACGCCCTGCGTGTGCGATAAGCAAACTTAAGCGTGAATATATTAATAACATAAAGTGTTATTCTGAGTTGCTCGTCAACCTTCACGCTAATCCCTTACTTCAGACCACAAACATATGAATTTATTCCAGTCCAGTAAACTCCGATTAGGAACGTTTTCCAAATATTATTTTTTAATCGAAAAATTTAATCAGTCTGTACAATGAAAGTGGATACCCGATATCAGATAAATAAGCAAAAAATAAGTGAATCAAATCGTGATAAGTGATGCGGCCACGTAGAAGGTGAAGCATTGTGTCCGAAATAATCGTGACGTGATCGTCGCGGAACCATCGCCGACACGCTGCGGTCCCGCCACGTTCCACGCCACCACATTAAGCGATATTTCCAATCTCACGCTCGCACTCCTGTTTTATTAGATTTTTCAGAAGCTCACGCTATCGTGAATCTTCGCCGGTGCCAAATAATAATAACGAAATTCCGCGAAATTTGCGTTTTGCGCACCGCTCCCTGGCGCCCTCCATCCGAAATAAAAATGATAGGCATTTTCCAATGCCTTAACAGAATAAATCGTTTCACAGCTGAATTGCATTAATAAAAAATCGTCAGCGGCACTTTTACCCGCATACTCTTAGGAAAGTCATTAAACATTTAAATGTGGTACACTGGTGAGTATGTTAATTAGCAAGTTTTATGCAGGCGAGCGCGCACAGATAGTTTGCGACGGTCGCCGCTCGGAGAGAGCTCCTGGACGTTTTATTGCCGCCGTTGCTCAGTTTTGTGAAAAATTTAATTCAGCTGCACAGTCCCCCACGTTCACGAATATTTATTCGGACAGTAAACTACGCAACTGGGAGTGAGCACAACTCGTACGTACACGTAGTACGTACATATCTGTTCAGTTAGCACTCTGAATCAATGCACCGGTGCTCCGGGGAGGACGTTTATACAAACAAGTTGGTTTTCGTCTCTTGTGAAACTGGACGTCGGCGTCGTTATTAAATGTATGTGCACGGCGTCTGATTTCAGCGCGGCAGTGCGGTGCGGTGCGGGCGCGAGCTGTGTGCGGCGCCCGCCGGAGGTCGTCGGCGGTGACCGCATGTTGCCGCACTTGCACCCGACAGATTTAATCAGGCGCCAACAACCGCGAACACGATCTCAGGGCGTTCCACTCCACCGACCACTTCACTCGTATCACTCCACCATTATGCACCAACTTAGTTTTTTAACAGTTCTCGGAACGAAACCTTGCGGACACGAACGCTCGTTTTCTATTAAATGTTCCATGTTGTTGAATTCATTATCACCAGGAGACGCATGGCAACCTGCACTCACGGTTCTGAGACAAAAGGTGCACTTTCATAAAAATATTAACGATATCGGAATCATCGTCAGCGTCATGCAACGAATTCGGTTTGTCACGATTCTGAGAAAGAAATAAATGAACAAAGAAACAAGGAGAGCATGAAATCGGTAAGAAACATGCAAATCAGCGTGATGTTGCGGAGCGGCCAACGAACCGCGCGACCTCACCATCGCGGGGTTCAATACACGCGCACCACAATACACTAAATTAATCTTCTCCCACGCGAGATAACGTATTCGGGTACTTAGCCACAGCCGCGCTCCCGGGCTATCGTCCTGCACGTGCTAGGGGCAATAACAGCCCTTAATGGAATGCGAGGAGTCCTCCGCACCGCTGTCAACAGCCCGCTGAAATATGGAAATAACAGCCAAGCACATCAAACTACAACACTATGGATTTAGAAATTAGATGAACAAATTAATCAATTACTGCGGCGCGATTCCACGTAAAGTGTGATTGAAGATTGGGGAGTACATCAACGTCAGCGGTGTCTGCAGCCGGAGGGCTCGACTCGTACTTTATCCGAAGTAATAAATTGCACTCGGATCAATTTGTAGACTGTCGCCCCTCGTTATCGACACTTCGACATTGAAGTACACTTTTCAATTTAAAGCCGGAGGTCTATCACGAACCACACTTAGATGTGGCATTTGCACAACGCCTAACATCTCGATAAATAGCAAAAGAGCTAGCTTTAGAGCTGTACAAACGGCGTACTATCATTTCTTTGAAAGCAATTATAAATTCAAAGCAGTCGGAGAGTTCCCTTGCATCAAATGAAGTTTAATACTGGTGCAGGGTGCATCATTACAGAAATATTGGCGTGCCGACACATCCGTTTCTCAGAGGCAGTACAAGTGTAACAAGAGGGAATGCCGCGAGTTATACAAATTGCGTTCCATTCGCTCGCCACTGAAAAATACGAGCTTCACACAAAAAAAGGGTTGGGTTGGGATGGAGCGAGCTGTGAGTAATATTACGGGTTTGAAAGAGCCGGCAAAGAAAATCCACGTCCTCCGCCGAATTATTGTTGCCTTGACAAATGACTAGCTCTGGACTTTTGATATGATAATGAGATTAGATTTAGATTATAATAGGATAGACGTGTTTTAATTTCCATAATTAATCTTTCATCTTCGGCATTGTCTGTTTGATTCCACATATTTATGTTTCTACAACTAATTTTAACGCTTCACATCATTTCCAGGACACGAAATCTCAGAATCATCGCAAAAGAAAACTTCTTCTTATTTTTTTATAAATTGGGAACGTACACAAGACAACACACACAAGAACTGAAGACACACAAAAAGAACTGGAAAAAATCATAACGCGTCAGCAGTTTTAGTTTGCTCTCGGAACGGCGGAACTTTGCTCTTCGTCGGTAAACAACTCCAAAGACACAACTGTTTTCTGCAAAGAAATGTATTTAGGAATCAGCTACACGCCTCGGCTCGGAGAAAGAAGTCGAAAAACATACGTACGTGACGTAAAAACATGTATTGATTTAAAGTACACTGCCGTTACTTTTTCCCGCGGTTTAAGACAAGTAGCTTTGCGTGCACAAAGCTAGTTGTCTTATTCAAATTTTACTTAAGCGTTTTCATTGCGTTTTAAGTCTCATGGCACTTTGATTATCTTTTAACAAAAACTCTTGTCCCAAAGTCCTTGACCTGAACGAGAGTGTTCATTACATATCGACTACAAAATATAAGTGTACTTACGAATATAAGAAACTTATACGAACAGAATACCCCGCCAATAATATCAATAGCACGAAGTAGGTACACAAATTCTATTAAAAGGAACGAACTAAGCGAAATATTTCACAAAGAAAACAATTTATAGTGAGAGAAAATTCAAAGCTTTCGGGAGACGTTCGGATCACAAACTTGAATCGATCCGTCGTCCCGTGAATAAATAACATTTTCGCGTAATTTAACGGTAACATTCCGCGATTGTATTCAAGCAGCTATGGCGACGTCTGACGTCGGGTAGCACAAATTGCACCCGGTCGCGCACCCACCGTTCTGAAAAATGCTTTCCTTTTAACAACTGGAAGGGGAACGGCGCAGGTTAAATGGTCATATTCAGTCAACTCTTACGTACAAATGGGTTCTTGTGAGCTTCCTTCGAAGCTTTGTTTTGGTTCTCTGCTGAACGTCTTGCTTTAAGTTATAGCGTTATTGCCTTTACGGAGCTGCGGAGAAATGTCGGGAACTGTGAGAAATAAAAAGGTTACAGCGATGCTACAATAACTTGTGAGCTTTTATGATGAGATAATCTGTTTTATTTCCGCTGTTACATGTTGAAGCCTGGCTAAGATACAATTTTTTTGCAAACATAGCCGGTCGTAAAAGAAAGCTAAGTTTTCCTTCTCCCCCGCTCATAACCAAATTAAGACAACAGCACCGTAAAATTAATAAAGTCCCAATTTATTTTATAAAATAACCGCAGTAAACTAGGAACAGGAAGACGATAATAATTTTAGACACAAAGAGGCGTCCTTTTTTGCAAGAATTTTCCAATTTACATACACAACGTCATAAAGCAAAAATACAGCATGGAATAATAAGTTTTTTAATGCAATTAAACGAACCTCTGCGCTGAAGGGGAGCATAAAGAATAAAAGAGTAAAGGTGGCCTGCTCGCTCGGGTGTAGAGCCACTCTAGATGGAAAGCGAGGAAGATACACACATCTATAGCTGAGCAAAAGTGCGGGTAATCGTAGTCCAGACTCAAGAATACAATCGTAATTGCGCCACTAGAAAAAAAAGTTAAATATTTTCTTTGTAATATTTATGCGAACACTATTCATTGGAATTTATACTCCTTTATAATGCTTTTGGTCACGGGTGGGTGGGCAGGGGTGTACAGTCGTGACCAAGCAGCAAAAGGCTCGAAAAGTGAACAAAATGTAAAATTGAACAATAAAAGCGAAGTGAGTCTTGGAATCTTATGATTTTTTTAATGCCTTACGTTTAGCGAGCCGCACTTCTATTGTAGTTTAAAGAACATTTAACTTATAAAACGAAACCGTTTGAGAAGACCTTTATTACATTTATTGCATGTTTAGGTCCATTTTATACCGAGCTTTTGTGGAGACAGACAGTGACAAGTGTGACAACAGATGGTACATTCAGCTTGCGTTTTGTTAGCATAATGTAACATTTTCTCTCTGGAAACGTTCCAAATTACCAACGTGTGTAACATTCTAAAAGAATACTAACAATCCCCGAAGTGCCTAATATCCTTGTAATATAACGCGATTCGAAATTAATAACATAAAGCTGCAAAGAATACGTAAGTACCATGATTCCCGAACTTTGAAATTTTGCCCGTTGTTGTAGATTAAACTGCTATGAGCAGACTCCGTTGAGATTTAAGCAAGAGTGCCGACGATTTTCGCTCAAATCAATTCTGACTCAATAAGTTTTTAGCTTTTTCTGATTTCGTAAGTAGACGCCGTGCTTGCTTAAATTCAATTCTAATTCCTGGCGAAAAAAGTGCGCGATTATCGAAAAAGGTTTTAAAGATTTAATACTTATTGATTCTTATTTAAGGCATAGAACTGACCCGCGATGACCTCCGGCCACCGTAGACGCGGGCCTGTGGACGGTGAGTGATGGGCTAACTCGCCGTCCGTCCGTCTCACGACGAAAACAGGCCGTGTCGACGGCGCGTTCGTGTTCCACGCGCGCCTCAAAGAGATGTCAGCAACATGGGAGGGGCCCGAAAGGGCCGACGCCTGTCGGGGCCGCGGGTAGTCCAACGGTTATCGCGGCCTCGACATAGAGGGCGAAGAAGGAACATGGGTGGTTTTTAGTCAGTAGAAGTCTGACACTCCCTTTCGCTCTGCCCAAGAGCGGGAGGGGTTATTCGATGATTTTACACCCACCAAAAAAAAAAAAAAAGGCATAGAACTGAGCTTCTAGTTTTGCCTTCGGCAGCGTTCATGAGTTCCTGCACTGTACAAACAACAGGACACGTAGTGCGACATCAAGTGCCTCATCGATTGAGGAACAGCACCACACTTACACTCCAGGGCAGAGTCACTTATGAATCTTCACCTTAACACCTGAGTCCGGAGCCTATTTAAAGACTTCCAAGGTCGACCATGGATTTGATAAACATTTGGTGTCTCCTAAATAAACATACTAGAGAATTCTATTGCGTCTTAGCGTAATAGAATTTATGTAAAACTGAAGCTAACGGTTATGCATGAGAACTAAAAACATACTTTCCTCTATTCAACAGATATATTTGCAGTTAAGCGATGATCAATAGTCTAACCTCACCCATTCAAAGCCATCCGCTGTGTATATTCATAAACAGAAAGATAAAAGTCCATTGAAAGGTTCAATAACTGGTATCCATCCGCAATCCGCAGTGACCCCTGTTTTATGGGACTCTTGCCCTCTGTATCTCTTTCGTTTGAATGCACTTCACAATCCTTCAGCTATCACATTTACAATCATTAAACCCTACAGAGCACTGAAGTACGGAGGACATTGGGGGGGGGGGATGGCATTGTCCCTACAAGGGAGGCTATCTTCCTTTTGAAAAAAAGGAAAGGAATTTCGTAATTAAAATACTTAACCGTTTTACGTGACACGTAAAAAACTCAAGTACGTACGTACAACAGTAAACAATGAGAAAATTGAATCAATTGAATACTAAAATGAAGTACACGTAAATTAGTTATAAAAAGACCATATTCTTTGAAGGCCAGAGGGCCAGTCCTCTCGTGACTGCTTGCGGTTACGATGATAATAACATACACGACTTTTACATCCCTCGATAATACTATCGATTCCTAATATTCGAACGAGGGTATCGCATTGGCTTTCCATATCTGCGGATATTAAATCTGATTCGGTGAGCCTTTCGGGTTATAGAGTATTGTTTTTTTGCGTGCGTATACTTAGGTCAGTTGCTGGCGAAATTAATTTAGAACTGAAAGCTGCGTTCATCAGAGCGGAAGATTATTTTTTGCAAAAATTGTTCTTGATGATGGTCTAGACTAACTTTGATCGCATTTGTATGATATGATCGCAGATGTGCTTTTTTTACACTCATGATAATGTCACAAACTGGTACTACTGTATTGTAAATTTTTAATCAGAATCTAAGATAACCTACTAGGCAGGATTACTTATACTTAAAGAAAAAAATGAATTTGGACTCGACTGAAGAAAAAATCAATTTACACAGTAAGCTAAGATGAGCATGCGCACTGATAGTTGAAAATCGTATCAGAGCCGTTTGAAGTGCGCGCGAAGTTCCAGGTACGAGTTTTAACGCACTTTGGGAATTCGGGAACTCGGGGTATGGTTATATAAGTTGGTGTGGTTCATTAAAATTCAATATCGGAGCGAGTGAGGCCTGATATCGATCGCCGGGGTGACGCGTAAACAATGCACCGGGGACGCCGCGTCGCTGCATCCTGGCGCCCAACATGGGACTAATATACATACACTAAATATTCTGCTCCCTCCATCACCATATAAACTATGTACACCCTACAAAGTCAGTTTTCACTCGTGTGTGGATGAAACATCTCTTTGCCGGGCTGTTTGTCTAAAATGTCCTGCAGTGGATTTAGTCACAAAATCGGTCTAACGGTTCTTTATTTAAGTTTGCACTTCATAACCAATCTACTAAATAGTCCACGTACAATCCACTTTCATTGGTCACTATCACACATTCGAGTGTTGGAATGTTTGAATTCAAGTGGGGAAATAATACTTTTGGTAACAGTTAACAAAATGAACAATAGCTACATACAATTATTTAATTGCTATCGATTTTCAACTCTAGTTGCAGTTCAACAAAACCATTGTATATGTATTATCATTGCGATGAATTAATATCAAACAGTAGTTTGCACACAGTTTAATTAATAGGTTGTGCCATGATTACTCAAAGAGAATACAGTACCACCAAACTGCTGTTGTGAAACTTTGAATGAATTCAATGAAAACAACCCGAACTATTTATGTTCCGACCATAAACAGACCAGAAAAACAAAACATGAGCTTTAAATAGAAAGGGAAGTCGATGAAAATATTTGTTTAACAAGTTTCAATACACTGAAATAGAAATACACACCACAATTCGTTATGTCGACAACTTTATCACCATCACTGATAAAGAAACTGGCAAGTTTTACTCACACATTTTCCTTAACCAAAACTAGGCATCCCGATCGAAAAAGTGTTCTAAGATTCGCCACTAGTTGCAAACAAAGCGCAGTTGCGAAAGCGGCTGGAGGGAACTTATTCATTATTATGTACCAAGTCCATATTGCAGACATATACTATAAATTGCTGCCTGAGTATTCATTCTTCGATCCACTTCCCAACAGCACCTTTGTCATTAAAATGCCATCACAACTGTCGTCATATACTCATGCTGTGCATTGGCCGAATAAAACGGTCGACCGGTAACAGATGCGCACACGGTCACATGAGCCACAATGGCTTGTCAGCGGCCAATGCACAATACGACAAGGGCCCTCGGCGACCGGCACCTCCATTACCGGCCACGGTTCGTCACCGGCTTTTCACATCGAATGCTTATACACTGAAAATAACGTTGAAAGCCCGCTATATAATTATTTTCTACCGGCTCAGCTGCGCTTGAGACTATAAAGCAGTTTATTGCCGTTTCGCCTGAGAAGTAATTTTCGGTTGAACTCGGAGACTTGACTTATATTTCAACGTTATTTTTAAGGGACTGATAAAGTTTGTTAATAGTGTGAGGCGGTCTTTTTATCTGCGATCATTATTTAAGGTGTAGGCGACAAGGTAACCCGCGAAATTCGAATTTCCTTACGTTTTTTGCAATTTCCCGGTCAGTGTCAAGTCGTATGTTAAATAAAATGGGATTCGCGGCGGTAACAAATGTCTATTTACTGAATACTAATGAAAAATTCATACAAGTCTAAAGAATGCCCTTTTCATCAAATAATCACTCTTGAGCCTTATATAAACTGAAACGCGTTGTATTGGTGATAACATACGACTTGACACCGACCGGAAAATTGCAAAAAACGTGAGAAAATTCGAATTTTGCGATCTACCTTGTCGCATCAACCTTAACAAAGTTATATTAATAGAAACAACACATAACATCACGGCTGTAATCCTCGAAAGTTTAGGCAGAGGTGTACCAAGTTATTACACCCACATTTCGCCAGTTAAGTCCCATGTAATAAGGGGCGAGCCTATTGCCATCAACCGAGCACAATTATAAACTCCGTGACTGCTACTGAAAAATTCCTGTTTAAAAACGCAATCACAGTTTGCCCGACCCGGGATTCACACCCAGTACCTCATGCACAGTAGTCGCGTTTGTATCTACTAGACCAACGAGACAGTCCAATAGACACAAAAGCTACATTAACATAAATAATATTAATTTGTTGGTTCAAATCTAACTAACAATGCAATATCCGTGCATGAACATGAAATAAAAGCACCAGTTTGATTCTGCGGCCGCCATCATTTATTGATGATGTTCGGTTTATAACAACGTAATTATGCTTTAATGCGTGTTCACCACTAATTAGTGCAAATAATTATCGCAATACATTGCTAGCTTTTAGGAACGTGTGTTGCTGAAACAGAGGTCGTTGACTAATGAAAACGTATTCATGTTTCAACGGTAAGTGACAAACGCTAAGATGTCATTTAAATTAAAGATATTTTTATAATTGTATCTGAAACAACACAGTTTTTAAAATCTACTATTGGCCATACTGACGGCGAAAAATGCGTATTAAAAATAATTTATTAGGCTGAGCACACTGATTGCGATTGTTGTATCGTCGTGATAATTTTTTTTTTTTTTTTATTGCAGATAGGCTCGCGTTTGACCACTATCTCACCTGATGTTAAGTGACGATGTGGTCGAAGTAAAATTTTGATAAATAATTTATTAGAATTATTATAATAAATTTAAAAAAAAAAAGTATTGAAGGTTCACTGTGATTATTTCTGATATCCTATAAAAGGTAGTAAGTTAGAACATACTCAGCAGTGTATAGCGAGTCGCTATACACTGCTGAGTATGTTCTAACTTACTTAGCGACTGATCATAACTCAACATGTTATTCACTTTACACACAGTTTCTGGACTAAATCAACACAGTTCAAAATATAATGATATAATGGACCATCCAAAATAGCTACGAAGTAAAAACAAATTTAGTATATTTTTGATAGAGCTTTTTCATAGAAGTCCTAACTAAATATCAATTTACTATATTAACAGACGACACGAACGAAATTGAGTCTTTGAAATAAACCTGCCTTTTAAAAATATACGAAGAAAACTGAGGATTTTACCAATTTGTGTCCTTTAAAAGAATATAAAATCGAAATGTATGCAGAACAGTGCCTTTTTTTCTTTGAAGGTGGAAAATCATCACATCACTCCTCCCGCTTTGGACGGAGCGGAAGGGAAGTGTCACACTTATACTGACTTAAAACCACCCATGTTCCTTCTTAGCCCTTAGTGTGCGGGGCCACGGTATGTGGCGTCTTTCGAACAACCCGCAGCCCCGACACGTCCAGAACAGTACCTCATAACGATTTTAGAACGCCAACCGAGATAATTTTAAAACTGAAAAATGTAGTTTGAATGAATTTTGTATCATTATCACCATTCTCTTGCCCGTCATCTCATGCATGAGACACCCAGTAATAGGCGTGACGACATAGTCAAAGAATCAATGATTTAATGATATTAGGGGAAATTACATACGAGAAGGATTTAAAACACTGATTTAGTTTTATTTAAAAAATTAAGATTAGTAAGATTTTTAATAAAATAAAAGATTAAAATACTGATATCGGCCATTTTGATTGAAACACCAATCATAGCGCACTACGTCACGCCAATGTAAACATCACTAGCTGTCACTAGCTCACTGTGTTGTTTTGTTGCCGATTACGCATTTGGATATTTTTTTTGTTACTACAATACTTTGTGAACATCTCATCATCAGGCTTTGTAAAAGCAAACAGTTCAAATTTGCCCAGGATAGATTTACTGATGTTGGGCGATTTCCTTGGGTCAAATAAAGATTTTGCTCGTCCGAGTTCCGAAATGTGAAAACCTCCCTGTAAGTAAATTTTGTAAGTATCTAACACTATAAAAATACAACAAACTCGTTTTGAGCTTGTAGGAGTTTAGTTTATTTTCACTTTCATATGTTATTTTTACAAAAAACTTGTCAGTTTATTTTTGAGGTTAGCTCCTTCGCAACTTGTAATAAAAGTTTGCTACTGAGTTAATAACCAACAAAAGGAGTAAATTTCTGTAACTACAAAGCATGTAGGTACTAGTATCTTTTCTCATAGTAACAACCTACTATCATAATCACCGGGTCAGCTATGCAGGTCCAGAGGACAACATTTTTGACATTCAAATATGTAATGCTAAAACTATTGCTATTGATGTGTTTTTACACTGAGGCACCGCATACCACTTATAAACTCTGTTATTCATTTTTAACACACGAATTATGGTAATGTTTGTTTTAGTTTCCTCTAGCTGCGCTTTGACATTTCCATGTTTACTTATGCGTGACGTCAGACCCGACGCCATGACACTGCGAGCTGTTTTCGCGCTCTATTTAATTTTTTTTTCAAAAATGGCTTATATCTTCGTTAAACTTTACTTTATTACTGAAATAAAGGTTTTTTCGTAAATAAAAAAGATGTACCCACATTACGGAAGGGGATTTCAAAATCTTTCGTCATGCCTATTTGTGTATGAGTTTAAAATACGAACCAGTCATAACAAATAATAAAATTTAAAAAAATTGCCTACGTCTTAACTGAATAAAACTTGCTCATATTTCAAGCTGCAATAAACACGTATTTAACTAAATAATGCAGTTTTAACTTTATTCTTAATACACATAAGTTCATTTATAAAACAACGATAGTAAATTATTAATGCACGCTACTCTTACTGAACAAGTCATTTACGAAAGCTTTACTATACCTAGGACCTAGGTATATGAAATTAATAAAATAATATTGAAAGAGCTTACTGGCGGAAGTAAATACATGATTTAACAGAATCAATAGAATTAAATTAAGTCGGCTTCAGTTTTTCCAGCAATATTTTTTTATACCTGAACCGTTCAAATGGGTACGACAGTAAATGCAGTAGAAAACATTCATGCGAGTATTTTTACGTTAACGAAAAGAGTTCGTGGAAATATGTGAAAAACATGTAGGTAATGCGATGTGAATGTGATTCTAAGTTTTTATTATTTTACGAAATATTACCCGCAATAACGTTCATGTTATTTGTGTCAATTCGGACATGTAATTTTGTAGAAATAAAATCGGGAATGTTGTTCAATGCGTCGTGTCTTTTAAAAGGTTTGACTATTATTTTGCCGATTATTTCTAACTTATTTTACAAAACTACCCAGAACTGGGGGTATGTCTATCGAATAAAATAATAATTTGAATTATGTTACAATTCATAAAATGATCACAAAACGACAATTATTCATAATATAACTACTTTCTAACTACTTTAGGAGCAGCGGTGGCCCAGTGGTGGCGGCAACGACTTACGAACAGTAGATCGTGGGTTCGAACCCAGGCAGGCACATTACCTACTTTATGTAATTTATTTTATCACCGCTCTCAAAACGGTGAAGGAAAACATCGTGAGGAAACCGGCATGTCTTAGAACCAAAACTTCGAAGACATGTGACCTTTACCAATCCGCACTGGGCCCGCGTGGTAGATTATAGCCCATTCCCTCTCAAAGAGAGGAGGCCTGTGTCCCAGCAGTGGGAACATTAATAGGCTGTTGATGATGATAACTACTTTCAGAATTTTAACAAAATTTATAATACTATCTTATTATGATTCTGCTAAAGTGGCAATTTTAGTCCCCCTGTTCTGGCTATATACGTTTAAATCTAATATTATTAAGATACAAACAACAGCGTCTCGTCTACAAATTCCGCAATCCCTTCCAACCGTCTTGAAAACTATCAAAAACATTCCTGTAAACTTGCAACACAGTAGAGAAGCCACATCAAAACCCACTGTTTACAACTCCTGTATGATTAAATTCCTCTTGCTCCAGTCATTTGATATTGCAGATTCTGAGAAGGGCTCAATTGCTAAGTCCTTTTTAAATTCAATCGAATCGAGTTCTCCCTCGGATTAAAAAAGGAATACTTGGTCACAAGTAGTGGTGTTCAAAGTTGCTTTAAGGCAATCACTTGCTTAATGCTTAATGATTTATATATTAAGCACGTGTTTTGTAAACGCGTAGGCATATCATGATGCCACTCACCGCGCTTGCTTTAAGTCAAGTGACTTAAAGCAAGCGCGGTGAGTGGCAGCATGCTATAAAAGAATATTACATCGCGTTTATGAATAACGATAAAACAGAACCGTTAAAAATACAATGAACTTTCCTTCATACTTTTCAGGCTTAGGACTGTCTATAATTGAACAAATGTTATTATGAAATAAAATAAGTTAGTATTTAAAGCAATTATAGGCGTATTTACACTAAAAATGCACGAAGCAAAACTGTAACTATATTACGTATTTATTTATGTGAGCCGCCCGAGATCGCAAAATCGTCCGCGGTGCTTATAACGATTACGCACACAACCGACCGGAATCGCTAGCATACGACGACCTCCCCGCCCCTGCTTAATGCTTATTCATTGCATGTTGCTTTTCGCGCGACCGACAGAGACAGAGAGTGCGATGTAAAAGCAATAAGCAAATAGCAACTTGTTGGAGCCACGATAGCATTTGCTTTATGATGTGTATTAAGCACGGTGCTTTATTTTGCTATATGATATATTAACCACCACTAGTCACAAGCAAGGGCCGTGTTATTCATTTAATTGGAATGCCTGCTATGGACAATCGTGTACTGCAGTGTTTTTTTTTATGTACCTGCTACATTGTAGGAAACAGTGTGTTTTTCTTTAAATGCCTTTATCGGTTAACAAACAATCACAATCTGGGAGAAACGTATTAGCGTTTTGTGCTTTGTAAGACACACTTACGATACTGGTATCAATTCCATCAAAGTCTGCTTGAAATAATTCAAGAGTTTTCTCAAAATTTTAATCTCATCTATCTATTTGTTTACCAGATACGACGTGCAAAGAAATATCCACAGCATATTAAGTTACATCAAAAATGTTATTGTTTAACTTCATGTTTCCCGAAGCGCTGGGAACTCCACGACTAGGTGTGCTGGTGGGAACATTGTAAACCATTACTCCATAATGAGCTACTAATAGAATAGTCAAGTTACTTAAATGCATAATAAGGTTAAACGGTTTTATGTGTTTCTGTCATTGTGTCAAGCGACACTTCATTACCTACGATACGACGTGTCACGGAAATACAAAATACAATACAGGTTTGTAATAATGTTACATATTTCGAACTCAATGTGTCGACATCGTTAGGTAAACTACCTAGTGAGAATCATACATTATTTAAATTCGTTTTCCAGCTACCAATTCTAAATTCATTAAATAAAAGAACATCACTGCAACTTGACAATTCGAAGTAGGTCGGTTTACTGTAGTATGATTACTTTTGGATCATGTTTATGATAGCCATTGTCAAGAGGGCGCTAATAAGCAAACACTTGCTCCGCTTAAAACAGACGGATTCGTGCAGAGACCACTTCATTTCACTTAATATTTTGACGGTGCCATGCCTTTATACAGGGTGTTTGGAAGGGAGCTGTACATACGCCTAGGGTAGAAACTAGGGATAGTCTGCTACCTACCCCCGCCCATTATATTGACCTTGGCCTCAAGGTTTTTTTTTAATTTAAAATTATTTCTTTACCTTACTACGGTACTTCAGGCCCCATAACTTTTCTTCCCCACAATTTTCTGGTGTAAAATAATTTTTTGCAGGACCCTAAGACTCTAACGATTAAAACAAGACCATTAGCCGACCGGTCCCATGGATAGATTTTGAGCTACAGGTAGTTTTAGTCAAAAAGTCAAATAAAAAATAATAATAAATTAAAAAAAAACCTTGAGGCCAAGGTCAATATAATGGGCGGGGGTAGGTAGCAGACTATCCCTAGTTTCTACCCTAGGCGTATGTACAGCTCCCTTCCAAACACCCTGTATATTGGTACTGCTTACCAGTTTTGTTAAGAACTTGCACAAATTTGAAACTAATGACCAACGACAAGTTAGAGTGAATACGCGTAGGAAGGACTTGCCTAACACAATCCAACCGAAAATGAACGTGGTTCATCACAGTCCTAGGTATCAATCAGTATTTCTTTATAATAAGCTTCCCCTAGAATTTAAAAGCATAAACAGCACAAACTTATTCAAAAACAAGTTAAAGACATATTTATTGAGGAAGGGCTACTACAGTGTCGATGAGTACCTGGATGATATGCCATATCCGTAATATTATTATTGGAATCAATTTAAAATTATATGTTGATAATTATTTCGTTCTTTTTTATTTTACATTGAGATGACATAATTATATTATTATGACTGACCTTTTTATAGCAATTTGTACCTTATTTTTTATTTTTATTTGACTTTCTATTTTAATTGATAATTGACAAAATATTTAGATGATATTTAGCAATTTAGTTTTTGTGTTTCCTTTTTTGTCATTTTTATTTTATTTTATGTTATTCATTGTTTTTAAATTGAATGTGAACTATTATCGTCTTGAGTTACTTATTGTTTTTTACACATTTCTTTGGATTTTAATGTTTTGTACTTTTTTTTTATACTGTTTTTTTTTACAAAATTTCTACACAATGTATTATTGTTTCGAAATAAATTACTTACTTACTTGGGAAATTGTTTGTGGAAAATGCATTAAAAATACACAGACTTGACTTGAGGGTTTGACCGAAAAGAAAGGTATTTTTAAACTTTTTTTTTTGAAGGGTATGAAATCATTAGAGTGGGAGGAGTGCCTCCCACTCTGGGCGGTGCGGTAGGAAGTGTCAGATTTCTACTGACTAAAAACCAACCATGTGTCCGGGGCCCAGATATCTGTTTCAAACAACACGCAGCCCCGGCAGGAGCACTCTAACTACCTAAAATCATTAAAATAAAAGAGCATCACAAGCGACTCAGTAGCTAAGTACCCAATCACCGTTCGTTTACATGACAGCTATAATGGCCAGAGCCTTTTATATTTTTATATTATTAGTGCTTAACTATTATAATAAAGGCCATTATAAACTGACGTTAAATTAACATCAACTCTTTAGGCATAGAGCAGCGGTGGCCCAGTGGCCGTGGCTCCGGCTTATGAGCAGTAAGTCGGTGTTTTTGAACCCGGGCAGGCGCATTACTTTGTCTAATTTATTTCATTACCAATGATCTATTAAAATGGTGAAGGAAAACATCGTGAGGAAACTGTCACTGGCACATCTACCAGCTACTGAGTCCGCGTGGTGGTTTATAATCCATTTCCTTGTATAGAGGGCAGGCCTGTGTCCCAGCAGTGGGAACATTACATTATGATTATGCTATGCTTTAAGTAGGTGGGTACGTACATTGTACTGGTTTTAGTTTAGAACTCTGAATTAGTTTACAACTACATTTTTGAGTTTTGTACTCATTTGTTTGCAAGTTAATTACAGATTCTTTGTGATACAGTGTTTTGATTTGTGTTCTTGGTTCTCTATTTAAATCCAAGGCAATTTAACACAGTTTTCATTTTTTATAATTCTTCAAGAAAGGGCATTAAAATTTAATCAACAAAGATAAAGCGATTATTCAGATATTAATAAAGATTATGAAAAAAAAAATTATCATCTGCAAGCTTTTTTTTTTTCTTATAAAACCCGTTGATTGACCCTGATTTTATCGAGCAATATTTCGAGCACGAATTACTTTAAACTTCTACAAAAACATCAAGCAATTAAGTTCTGACGCAAACGACACAATGATCCCCAACATTTTTGCATCATCCAGTCATTCACATCATCACATCAAAGGCAGTTTAGTAAAAAGGCACCAACCATACCTCATAGCGATATCGAATAAAATAAATGTAACACGCTTGTGAATTAACGTCCTTACTACCACGAAGTATTGTGTTACGACTCACGAGTTCCTCAGTTCCTGTACCTCTAAAAAAGTACTAAAATAAAAAGAAAGTTCGCACATAAAAGTGCCGCATCCATGTTAAAGCTGTGAGTATAATGAGATGTTACACTCCACGGTAACTTTTATTAAGTAACTAACAAGTAACACGCCTTTCTAGAATGTTCCGCGGCATATGGCGCAAGAGTTTTGTTATAGTTCGCTACGTCTTCAACTTTAGATCGTAAATACAAGTTTCGAACACATTGCAGGACCAACTGATACATGATATGAACAATACTGAAAAGCTGTTCGTTATAGAAATTATATTGGGTTGAACACTGGCTGCTTTTGTAAAGATCTTGTTCGTTACCTAAGCTTTTCGATCAATAATTAGTAATGAATGAGATTCATGAGAAGACGTATTTTCGTACTTCATTAATTAATTTTTTAACCTCTTGCTTAAACAGGGTGTAAATTAACCCTTCATAGAGTCCACAACCAAGCGTTCTGTACATCTAACTAAGTACCCCTACGCAATTTTTTTTTATTTTATTTATTTATTTAACTATTTATGTACACACAGTAGACAACACAGGAAAATTATAAAATATAACATTAGAGTACAAAGGTACTCTAATACTGAGAAACGACTTTTTTTTGGGGTAAAAAAATCACATTTTAGGGTAAAACTCAATATATCACTCTTAAAACATTGTGCTAGTGGATGCTTTGCATAATAAATGGGTCATGGAGCTAATTTAAGCAAATTTATAACCTGAAAAACTAGTATTTACAAAAACAGCTGTGAAATATTTAGAAATTTGACCCCCAATATCTCCGTAACTAAGAGGTATGGTCTAGAACAAAAAAATATCGCAGTGGTGGGGTGAATAAGTGCCCTTCGTTTGCGTTAATGGTACTTTTACACCCTTTACGTATTGTCATTCTCCTGCCCTTAAGCAAATTTATTTGGAGCCGGTGCAGCATGTCTTCTTCTTCCACACTTCGCAATTACTCGTCATCTCAGCAGTAACCTCTTTTCTAGCCATATCATCCGTCACACAGTTCTTCCATCGTGTCTTTACATCACATTTATATTCTTTATTCCACCGCATCACAAGTCCTTACTACATTAACATTATGACATCAACCATCATAAATACACAAAACTACCGAAAAAGTGAGCAAACTCCATTTGTTTCAATATAAAGCCATCCAAATGTAAGTTTTAATTTTTTAGCGATGTTCATTTGATTTTGTTAGATTTTCAATCGGCAACGCTCTTTGTTCCGACCGAAAACGATTGGATTCTTTTTTTACAGTTATTTATGTAGTTGCACACAAAAATCAATCAAATAGAGAGAGAGAGACAGAGGTACTTTGTTACATAATATAACATCACGCCTGTTATCTCACTGGACCTACGAGGCAGTCCTACTAACGTAATGAATAAACTCAAAAACTACTGCGACGATTTCAAAAAAATCTTTCACCATTAGCAAGCTACATTTACCCTGAGTAACATAGGCTACTTTTTATCCCGGTATTCCCACGGGAACGGGACCTACGCGGGTGAAACCACGTGACATCCGCTAGTAATAAATTGTATAAGTAACCAAATTGATTTTTACGCAACAAGACCTACATTGTTCATCCGAAACTAAATCAAATACGACCTCGCTAAAAAGATTGATACTGAAGTTTTCAATGCCACAGTGTCACTTGAACTCAAAAGCAAACATTGAATATACTTACTCCATAATGCTTCTCGTTTTTCAACTCTTCCATTACAAAGTTACTCTCCCCCTTTCCTCCGGATACATTAACCAAGAATATCTCACGTGCTTAAAAGAAATTCTTAAACTTTGACTATGTAAAATCCTGAACAACTTTTTAAGATCCCCCGAGGTAAATGGACTAACCCAACGCTATATATTTAAGGACTGTTCGGCTCCCGGCAACTCTGAGTGCCTATTTAGACGAGCATGAGATCAACCGGGCTTAATTCGACTCGTATCTCTTATTTAAATAAACTTATATTCTTTGGAAACAATAAGACAATTTACGAACGTGACGGGTTTTTTGACTAGATAGATGAGAAATAAATCTAGTAAAAAAAACCTCCTAATCTCAGTCTTAAGCCCGAGTCTAAAGGTAAGGTACTTTATTCAATCTGTCTACACAGTTACCTTGTCGGCTAAAGCCTTTTTCTAGCTATTCTTAGTTCCAACTGAATATACTTAAATAAGTATCTTAGAGATAATATTGATGTTCAAAATTTATGTACAAAAGCAATTTGGCATGTTTCTTCAAAACTAAAACGATTTGAAAGCTATGCATAAATTACGAAAAGACTTGAAAATAAACAAATCTAAAAGTCTGTTTGCATAAACATCGATTAAGTATCTGCAGGTTTACGAGTCTCATCAATAGTGCGTCGTCTTATCGTATTGGTTAGTTGCAAGATTTATGAAGGCAATCCAATAAACATTGGACTAGTCTTCAATATATCTATGGTGTCGTGTGCAACATTTCTTCGACCATAGTCGACCATTGCGGATTTTTTAACATCCGGTAATTTAAGTCCCCTATAGGATAATTTTATCGTAACGACAGTCACTTCGAAGCGATATGGGCATCGATACATCTCAATAATGTGGACAGGACCAAAGGCAAGTATTTCTAGTACTTCTGATAGCTAATCAATAAACTCTTAAAAGGGCAGCCACAATTTCTTTCTCTCGTCGAGGGCATACGTAACAAGGGCTTCCCAGATGAAAGTTATCGGCAGCGAGTTTCACAATACAAACGCCCACTGTGTCTTGTCTACACCTACCTACAGCTGTTTTTGCAAACAAAACGTGATTCCATACAATGTTCGCTTTGTAGTCGTAAACAATCAATATTTGCAACTGCTGTTTCGTTTTTTCGTTTGGTTAGTTGGCAGTTTGTCGATGTTAACAAATTGAAAAACCGCCCACTATCATTTGAACCACGACCTTTCATTGGAACCTTTATTATTTCACCGCTATCATTTGGGTCTTTGGTAATGATGTCCATAAAAATATAGGTAGCCACCGTGTGTCCAACTATGTGGTGAAGGCAGACGTTTATGGTCGCGTCGTCCAGTAACCGCATAATTTTCGCATCTCGCCGGGACGCAGTCGTGGTCGTGTCGCAACGACGCCGCGACGACGCTCAACGACCGGCCTGCGGACAACTGCGCCACCAAATGTTCACACTTCGCTATCTCGCTACCAAATAAATGCAAATGAATTGATACAAACGAGCTTCTACATCGACTTTTTCGTTTTCACTAAGATTTTTTCGTTCCGAGACATTTTCTTTGTTTATGCCGCGATACTTTGAGTCAATAAGAGACTTAAATATACCAAATGTTGTACGACTTCCAACAAGGCCACGATATCTTAGTCTCGGTTCAACTTCTGTACGGTTTCGCTGATCCAGTTTGGGTGTTAAAAGGTCATGTTTTGGACATACGTCGCACGCTTTTCTGCTAAGTTCTAAGCAGGTCACTTACAAAAGAGGTCACAAGAGGAATCATTATGTGCTAGGGACAATAAGCTCTCAAGGGTGTTGTTCCTGTCGACTTAGCGTCGTATTGTGACCTTTGGCGCACCTCATTTGAATAATTTGAGAGCGGACGACCAACGCACCAGCATGTAGAGTAGTAACACAATTTGCAACAAGATTTAATTTGCATACTTTGCTTTACAAGATTCATTAAAACATACATAACACAAAACAGCGAAGCTGAGGGTAATTTGAATAACGAATACAACCGAGATTGTAGCTCACATAACACTGTAACTTTGCTTTTTGCAAAAATAAGTCGGCCCTATGGTGCAATTACGAATCCGCAACGATAAAATGCGAGTTCCACTCACGCGCCTGGGGATCCTCAACGCGAACATGAAGCATAAAACCTACTCATAATAATAGCTAAACTTACAGTGCTACTATGAAATGTTCTCGTCACATAGGCAACATACAAGTAGACAATAATACACAGTAATTAGTGAATACCTATGTAAACAGGAACACTATGGGCAAATTAAGCAAATTAATTGTTGATTAATCCTTTGCCGCATTAGTGGGAACGGCTCTGCGGTCGGATTGGCCAGAACCCTTGATCACGTCGATGCGTGCCCATCAGTCATGCGGTACCTGACTGACGAGGGATGGCTCCGGCTCCTAGGACGAGAGCACGGCGAACTATCCGCTAACCTATCATTAACGCTCGAAAAGGTGCATGTCCGGCCGCTTTAGTTAAGCTTACACTACAATTACATGACGGATAATTATAACTCTAACTAAAAATAAAGTTTTAGTATAGGGATAATTTAACACTTTGAAAACAAACTTGGGATTTTGGTGATGCCCAACAAAAACTGATTTATCATCAGCCTTAAGCGCTGATTAAGCCATATTACTTAATTAAATGTTGGTTAAAGTTTTTATGAAGTGCCCAACATGGCAGACAGCAGCCAAACTTTTTATAAAGGTCGTAAACGTGGCAGATAGGTCAACTTTTTAGCGGTTCTAATAAAAAAGAGAGTAAAATATGATAAAAAATATATTACAAGGCTAACAAATTGTCGGTGGAGTTAATCGCCATTCGCTCGTTACTTATGCCCAGGCGTTGTTGATTAATTGTGGCAAGTTTGCCGTAGTCCACCAGGACGTCGACCCTACACAGATAACTGCGGCGCGGCTCGCTCCTAACTAGGCATGCGGGGACACTCTCTAAGACGTGTGACTGACGGGGGAACATCCACTAAATTGCTTTATATCGAACGTAATGTGTTTGAACAGAACCGGTCTTATTACCCTCGGGACTGAAGGAATTCTTGCGAACCAACATAATGGCTAATAACCATAATTCAAAGTGTCTTCGCTGACAACCTCATCTACAGTTGACGTGAAGAAATGTAATCTGAGGTAGTATTGCAAAAGAAATCTTGCTTATTTAAAGTCTTTCTATGCGCACACACAATATACGACCATCGACAGTTCCACACATTCGTAAATATACATAAAAGAATATTACTGCTATTACTGCGAAGCAATCGATATACCGCGGCCATCAAGTTCTTAATCAAGCCGGCGGAGTTGATTGTAGTATAAATTAAATATAAAATTTAAATAGGATCTATAAAAGGCAGTTTATGTCAACCTCGCCGGTGGATATTGGCGGCGCATAAGTTTCAATATTGAAGCTCATTCCGAAACGAACGAATGAGTTTATTACAGTAAACATGACTCATAAAGCCAGATCACTGGGCTAATAAAATGGCTACCCCTCGCTGTCTGCGAAAATACAGCGCCAGCCCAAACAGAACCCCATAACGGTGACCCTTTCCATTTGTGCCCATGTCGGGGCTGGGGGAGACAGGGATGAAGTATTGCCACGTTTGGATCCTAAACAACAATAAAATCCGCAACAAAAATAGCGCAGAGCGCCAACAAATTACTAACGGAGCAGAAACATGTTTCCTATACAAGATATATTGCGCTGTGCAAAGGGAGCTCTGAGGAAGTCAATAAATATTTCCCAATAACTTGATTACTGCAGAGCCTTTGATGGGAATAAATTTACTGCTTGGAAACAGGTGCTGGCGTACATTAGGAGGCTTCGCACGCATATTCAGACACACCTAATGGCTTTCTTGATTTATTTAACTTTTCAATTTTGTGTTTGACACGCAACCTAATTAACGTTAAGAACGAAGGGCGCTAAAAGTGGTCAATGACGATTAAACATTCCGGGACAATTTTTCAGGAGTGACGATAGGAATTTTCCATTGTGCGTTGGCAGTTTAAAGATAATTCGTGACTATAAAAGTCAGTTTTAAGGTTTGTTATCTTTAGAACCCCAACAAAGAAAAATCGCTGTGAAAGACTTTTCACTTTCAAAGTAAAGCAATTTATGTTTTGTTTACTTATAAAATAAAACCATACTGATGTTTACAGCGCTCGCTCGAAAATTTCCTCGTTAAAACCATTAAGTTTTATAGTTTCTACAGAAACAGAATTTAAAAAATCTATTACTTTGGTACAACTTTCACTTTGCAAAAATAACGTGACGTGTTCCTAAGCGTTTGTGACACAAGTCCTGGTGGATAAACAAAATGCCTGAACCGCGTCACCAATAAAGCTTACCCTGGATAAAATTGAACGTTTTTAGCGTCACCGGAACGTGTGAAATGCGGCTGCCCTTTATAATATTCACGAGGATACGTGGCAAAAATGTTCGGTGACCTCGAAATGGGGCTTTTTCCCGGAGGGCTCTCGCCAAGTCAATTTCGTAACACTTTGACCCTAAAGGTGCCGAGGAACGCTGCCTAAATTATCTTTGGGACGACTTGGAAAAGAGGTCACCTGTGTGATAAATAGTTAAGCCCAGGTTAATGGGTTGGACGTTAGTGCAAAGTTGTTTTGTGGCTGGATGTTTAGAAAACACTTTGCATTCGGAGAAACTAACAATGGCTTCAAGCTTAATTGCTTTAAAATTGTCCCTCACAATGACACTTCTGCAAAAACGTTGAAGTGTGAATGGTTGAGTTCTGCCTATATGTTAAACTCTGTGGTGACATTTGCATGCGAGCAAAATAATTTATGTAGCACCCGACATACGCTACAAACTACAAACAGAATAGTATGAATTAGTAAGTGTCACAGGAGTCGGTAAATCAGGAACGTTTCTTTGAACCATCTGTTATGCAGTTGCAAATTTCCGTTGCTTTGGGGGATAATATATTCGTGTGCCCAAATTATCTCGGTCAGAATAATTTACAGTGTCAAAGCCAACTAGTGAATGAGGTAATTTACGATTTGTGCTAGTTGCGAACGTAATTACAAAAACAAATGTCCAAGTCATTGACTCGTGGTCAGTGGACATGGACATAGCAGGCCCAGTGTAGCATGACGAGAGAAAGTAGGCGCGGGCGCATAGCATCGGGAATGTACGCAAATTGGGTTTCGATTTCTATACAGCCATGAATAACTAGGTTTGTATAGGAAAGTAAAAAAGGTACAAATAGAAGCTGCGTGATTATGAAAGAGCAAGCTGCTGTATAGTAATTTGCTTACGAACGTTTTTGTCTCGTTTTATTGGTACACGGAGGGTGGTACGGTGCTGTTATTAACAATGTTGCTGTAACAATAAACTTAGAACGTATTCTCCAATGCTCCTGTTCTTCACTAATATACTCTGAACATACTATCTACTGTAAAACGTGTGATCACAGTTTTACATAGGTAGGTAGAAGTACCTAAGGTATTTCGTTATAAGTATAATAATGGTCTGCCATTTTCACTTTGCGGTTGTGTCTATCTCATAATAACTTTTAATTTTCATTATGACAACATTTCGATTAAAACACTAGTTTAACCGCAAAAGAACAATGGAGGTTGTAAAACATGAATTATAATTTCTCACCTTTTTTGTTCGTTCGGTAATTACGGTCAGAAGGGCAGTAGTTAATCGATATGAAAATGATTACTTACTGAACAAGTTTTCATGACATAATTTATAACAAAACGTTTAATTGGAAATTCAATTAACAGGCATTCTGTGGGTTAATTAAACTGCTTCTGAAAACCGCGAATTGATTTCCCAGAACAGTAATATTGCCAAAACAACGTGAAAAACCCGAACGAAACAAATCCCGGCCGCAATTAATAATAAAAACGTTGGAAGTTTGGAATGTACCAGTAGCACCAAGTATCACATCGATAGTATAAAGCATGTACTGTTTAAAACAATCTCAAAAGCCAGTAATAACACGGCACATAATTCAGTGTGGTTGGGAGCGCGGTCCCCGGTGGAAGGTAGCTACAGAATACATAAACAGTTCAATTTAAAGCCCCAGTAATGCATGAGGGAGTAGAGAACTTCGGCAATGAAAGTAATGAACCCACTGTTTTAGTTCGCCTTTACGAGGTGCCTGCGGTTGCCGCCTATCACACCGAACCGTAACGATTCACACCTCGACAATTCGGTCTTTCCATTACCGCAAGTTGGAAACACTCGTTATATCTCAGAACGTTTCTGTCGCTCTCGAGCATCGGTGTAAGTTCATGATTATACTCGAATCCATTAAACGAAACTTAATCCCTAATGTCAGCGCACTTAAACTAAATCTAAATAGTAAATAGCTAATTATAAAGGCGCAACAAAGCCGCGTCCTATTAAAGCTTAAACAATACAGGCAATATTATAAACTTCAGATTTTAGAATAATAATTGGAAATTACAGTCAAAGTTACAAACTTAAATTGCACTTCGACCTTTGGTAATCTTTTGAATTTAAATTGGTAGCCCTTTACAATGGAATTACGGAAATAAATAGGGGTTTAAAAGTTATAATGTAGACGGCTATTCATTTAATCGGAGATGCCATTACAGAACATGAATTATACGGGGTACTTAGACTAAACTTGGCACAAGGCCTAATAGATTTTGGCTGTTGAAGGGAATCAAACCATCATCCCTATCTTGTGTCTAAACAAAGTGACGCGCCGCCCTGGCATCAGCGTTAGTCATGCTAAGTCTAACCAAACATTAACTTGCGTACTTGAGTCAGACGTTTATGTTATAAACCCTCCTTCTATGGTAGAACATTAGTATTCATATAAATGCCACACGATCGGTGTAAATGGCCATTAAGATTAAAGTGTATGTATAAGAGCACAGCTGGGCCGTCGGAGCAATCCCATTCAGTAGTAAAGTGGCAACACTAGGCGAACGATCCCTCCCGGTGGTGTTTGTGCCAAGACAAGCAAAAAAAGAACTAAAACTGTGCAGAGAGAGTACTGCGGCTTTTGGACACTAGGCATTTGAGTGGAAAACGCTCGAAAATTAAACGGAAATTTCATCGTTTTCGTGAATTAAAAGACCGTTTAAACTTCACCTTCATAATTAAAATGCTGATCACTACTACCGATTCTAATTACAATATGTGTTTTCAAGTCGACACAAATTATGCTGACTAACAAAAAAACCAGAACCGAAACCAAACTGTTACTTAAAACATAAAATTAAGCAGATAGTTGATTGATAAATAATTTATTTGGTGCACACCTCAAACCCATTCCAAATGTGCGCAATGCGGCCCTAATCAAAAGAGCATTACCAGCAGCATGTTACACATGTATAAAACATTTCGCACAAACCATATTTATTTACCAACGTTCGATAGCCATTTAACTGCTGTCCTATATGCGAATCATACGGTTTCAACTGTTTGATTACATGTTTATGTACATGTACGTATAACTCACGGGAAAACATGCACGAATTTGCACAATGCCACTGAATCTACAAACGATTTTGGGCCTAAAGGACCCTCACATAAATTAATGTTGTATCAAAGAGACCGCCTACATATCGTCGCGGCAGTTAGAGTCGAGAGCTAGGCGGAGGGTCTAGAGTGGCGTGTAGTGGCGTCGTCTTGTTCTCTAACCCAATTTGCAGTAAAGAGGGCTTCTTCATAGTGCTTTGATTTCGTTTCGAATTCGACCACTGAAGTGTGGATTACCAGTGACTGTCGCGTGGACTTTAAACTTTAAGTTGATTCTACGAAATACGAAAGTGATTTCGAGAAACGATTTTAAAGTTTTAAAGCACTTGCTCATTTCATATTTGTCACGAAAACAGGTTATTTCATAACATAATTGGTCAAATGGGGAAAACCACGGAATATATTTTTTGTTAAAACCGTTCCGAAACCGATCCGTTCTTCCGAAAGGCGTAAAAACCCCTGTGGTTTATGATGAATTATCAATGAACGTTAAAAGAATTGTCTTTTTCTTTACAGACTTTAAAAAATAATATGAATTCATTTAAATGCATTTGGGTAGAACTATCGTTTGTTTGAATGAGCTAATTATTCAGTAAAAAGGATAGGACTGTCGTAATTAAAACTACTGTCGTAAACTGCGATAGAAAAACCAGTTAATAGAAATCGGATCACTATTGTATTATATAGACAAAAGCATTTAAAGAAGAGTGCCTACCACCTAGCTTTTGAAAATAGTTCGTGCTTTGGGAGAACTTACTGAAAGGGATCAAAACACTCTCACTCGCACATAATCTTTCAGAATTAAGATTAAGCGATGTGTGTTTATCCAAAATCAATAAAATGTTTTTTGAAATAAAAAGTTTTAATTTTTTTTTTAAACGTCACAAAAATTGGTATTGGTTGGTTTGGTGATTCTTCTTTCTTCATCGTATGGTTTATGCTTTTCTGACGCCCCTGGGCCTCAGACTTGGCTTTACATCATCATCTGCCTAGCCTATTCCCAACTATGTTGGGGTCGGCATCCAGTCTAACCAGATGCAGCTGAATACCAGTAATTTCGGAGCGACTGCCTCTCTGACCTCCACAACCCAGTTAATTCTGGGTAATACGATACCCTTTGGTGAGACTGGTTGTCAGACTTTCAGGTCACCGACTACCTGTAACGACTGCCAAAGATCTATATATTCCAGCGGGGACCAACAGCTTAGCTTTCCGAGGCACGGAGGAAACTCGGTATGTAATAGGCGGTCACCCATCCACAGACTAACCTAGGCAAGCGCGGCTTAAACTAAAGATCGACCCTAGTGGCAGTTATTATTAAACCACGAGCTCCTCGAGAGACTTGGCTTTACATGCCGTCGAGAAATATCTTTTAGGCAGGCTGAATATGCTGACGTCCTCATATAGCTTGGCTTAAGTAAAATACAAATGAAAGCGGTTGATGAACGACGAACCTGTATTAAATAAATAGTTTATGTGTACCACTAGACTTTAATAAAATAAACAAGACTTGCACTCATCTCAAAAGAACACACAAACATTTAAGGACTGAATATAATAAGTGAATAGCAAGTACGACATGACCTTTATATATTTATGCTGTCTCATTACTGTGGCACTTCGCCGGGACAGGCAGGGTCGCATGACGCCTTTGCCGACGGGTCACCTTAATTTAGCAGCTACCCTTTTAGATGTCCATGTTTACTCATCTATTTTTGAGTTTACCAACCTCTTATTTGCACATCGTTTCTTTACTCAGAAAAATGAGATTTTTGCTTTATTTTACTATATTTTACTTTACTAGTTAAGTGTCTGAAATGCACAACACCTGCCTTTTAGAACTTGGATCACTATTCCTCTTTTTTCTTCCAGAATGACTCTAGAGCAACCTTTTTTTTTCATATAAGACACGTTCACAAAAAATATGATCTACAGTTGATTGCATTCTACTGGGGCAAGTTTGTCACAACTATTTGTTTGCCCAGCTCCTTTTCATAAAACGCCAGAGACGCCCCGATTAAGGAACCACCTACAAGTCCCTAGCTAATGAGCACGACGTACCATAGACGGCTTGTATAAGAACATCGTTCTATCAAAAGCTGAGCTTTCCGTTCACTAAATTAACAACAAGAGCGATCATCAATCTATTCTATAGCAATCTGCTGTGACCGTTGAGTTTGTTTAAATTAAATAAACGCTGATTAGAAGGGCGATTGGAATAGCTGTTTTCAGAGCGAATACCTACACAGAATGATAGGTAAATCATTAAACGCGTTTGAACTGCTGGTAGAAAGAATTTTCTGACGACGATGAATAAAAATCTTTTAGAAAGGTATTTGTATGTAGTTTGCCATTGTAGACCTAGCTTTTATTAGATACTATATAAAACTACGTTTTCTTTGTTATTTAGCTGATCATTCGTTTAACCATGTAATATATTAGGGACTGTCTCGTTGGTGTAGTGGTCGCCAGCGCGACTGCTCTCCATGACGACCTAGGCTCTATTCCCCAAAATGGATTAGGCTTATTCGGGCAAAATGCTATTAGGTTTTTCCATCAAGAATTTCTTAGAAGCAGCCACGGAGTCTGGATTTGTGCCCGGTTGACGGCAATAGGCTCGCCCTCTATTACATGGGACTTGAACATAACTGGCGCAATGTGTACACCTCTTCATGTCTAACCCTTCGGGGATTACAGGCGAGATGTTATGTTATAAAACTGACCAATAAATGTAATAAACCATCGTTCACATTCCACTAACAAATCCATTAAGTTTGCGTAAAACCTGTATTGTTCAATTTGCTGAAATGTAAATATTGCACTCCATTATAACAATGTCAACATATACCAGCGACTAGCGCACTTGTAATAACTAGGTATATTGTTTTGACTAAAATGTTCGTTATTTATTGCGTAAACATTTGTTACCACAAATATTATTACTGTTAGAATTTGTTAACCAAATATACGTATTCGTTATGTGCCCGTTCGATGTATATTAATACGAATTTATTATTCAACAAAAACGAGTCTCTTTATTACAGTAATTGGAATGTTGGTTCAAATAAGAAAAAAGACTGTAATTTATTATAATTTCCTTTTACAATAATAATACCGTGTCTAATTATAGCTTAAGTTTACTAAGAAGAAACACGTTAAATCGATAAGGTACACCTACGTTCTGGTAATTAAAATTGCTACATTAGAATAGCGTCGAGGAAAACGGCATTATTTAGTAAGTTTTTGTTGAAGTCGCCGACGTTGGCGTTAAGTCTGTCAGATTAAGACTGGGCGGGTCACGTGTCTAGGATGAAGACGGACGGATGGGCGAAGCTAGTCACACACTGAGTGCCTGAAGACGGCCGTCGTAATCGAGGCAGGCCCAAGAATCGCTTGTGTGACGATCTGGACTGATTCTAAAAGGGATTGGTCGGTGAAGGTAAATTGTAAACAAAATTGGAAAGCCTCGGGGGAGGCCTTTGTCCAGTAATGGGACAGTGTGGCTGAAAAACATTGTTGAAGCCAGTTTTCTGTCATAAGGGAACGCAGCTGAATATTAGTATTTTAAATGGAACGACTGCCTATCTGACCTCTAACGTATAGTCAATGGATAATACAATAATTCTTTGATAAAACTGATTGTCAGTTCTATCGAGTAACGAAGTCAGTCTTATTATGATTGTTGTAAGGTTTTCAATCATCAAATAAACAAAGTTAGACACAATATTTACAACAAAAGCCCTAGCTGGAGTGACATTAAGTGTAAAAACAGTTTTATATGCACAGAGGTGGACGCATCCATGCGGAAGTAGTTCGTACGAGTCGCGCAAAAGACGCCATTGTGTGTCAGACGAAACAGCATGGCTGACTGTTTTGTCATCATCCTGTGATGTCATCACACACGGACCTAATCCAGGAGGGTATCACAATTAGAGCTAGTCGTTATATATATTTGATTACGGAGAAAGGTTTTTTAACCTTTTGAACGCCACGGTCGTGTATAGCCGACAAATGAAAACGTGCCCAACACGCCACCGACGGCGACGTCTATAGCCGACAAAAACCGCATTTTTAAGCTATTGCATAGCTTCTATCGCGGGCCTTGAGCGTGAAGACCGAATCCAGAAATTCCGTAACAAAAATAACCTAACACCCCCCACTCCGACCGGCACAGCGGTGATACTTTTTAGTTTTTAGTTTTGCCATCTATCGATGAATAGCAGAACTTTTAATGATTTTTTTGCTATATTTATTATGCAAAATAATAATAATAATGAGGTGGAGGAGGAGGAGGCTCTCGTTAGGCAGCTGGATCAAGGGCTTGATGCAGAGAGCGGTACTCCTGGACACGGCTCGTATTGTTAGGAGGTTCCTTTCTCTGGAGCCCTGACCTTGGACCCTGTTCCCGATACCGGTGGGCTAAAATTTTTTATATTTTATAAATGTTTTTTTTATTGTTTTTATAGGAAATATTTTAAAATGTATGAAATTAGTTTACAAATGAATAAAGGATAATAATAATAATATATATATATATAATAATAATTATACAGTGTGATTCTTTATAATGTGCACATATCGAAATGGGGGAATCTATGCTTAATTTTATCGACGGAAAAATTATTAAAAAAAATCTAAATATTTTTTAATATTTTATATGGAATTTTTAAAAATTTTGTCTGCTACTGTGACCCCAGTGTAAACAAAACGGTGTAACTTTTAAACTAAATTATCTATCGCGATGAAACAAACTCCATAATGATTGGAAGCAATTAGGCGTCCTCGTAAAATGAAAATTGTGGAAAAAAACTACCCTCAATTGAAAATAAACACGTTTTTTGATCAAAAAAACTTTTTTTTTTTCATAACTTTTTACATAAAATTGTTTCATCGCGATAGATAATTTAGTTTAAAAGTTACACCGTTTTGTTTACATTGGGGTCACAACAGCGGACAACATTTTTGAAAATTCCATAAAAAATATTAAAAAATATTTAGATTTTTTTAAATATTTTTTCCATCGATAAAATTAAGCATAGATTCCCTCATTTCGATATGTGCACATTATAAAGAATCACACTGTATTTAAAACAATAATAATAATATAAATAAATATATAAGTTGATAAAAAATGCTATGCAATAGCTTTACCGCGGCAGTCTCCGAGTGCCACACGTCTTTTTTTTAAACTTTGTACTGTTCAATACAAAACAGTGGCAAATATTATAAAATAATGACGACACGGTTGGCGCAGTGGCTCAGGCAATGGACTGCTGCGCTGCGTGTCGCGGGTTCGATCCCCGCACGGAACAAATATTTGTATGGCCTACAGATAGTTGTTTCGGGTCTGGGTATTTGTGTATGTGAGTTTAAATGTTTGTGAACGCACCCACGATACAGGAGAAAATTCCTAGTGTGGGGCAACGTTTTAAAAAAAAAAAAAGATTTTGTAGATTTTTGTGTCTTGGCGTGGGAGGGGCGCAATGCGTTTACGCTCTGGCGTTCAAAAGGTTAATTGAGGTGAACAGGAATGAGGCATATCCACTTAATTGAAAGAGCAACCTCGTTGTCCTACTGGTATCAACCTCTACTGTAACAATACCCACATTTCATCAGTTACGTTTAATTCCAACCAGCTGTTGCCAGCGGCTTCACTAGCTACAACTCGAAAATTATACCACGGGAAGACAAAATCGGGACAAAAACTATCCTATGTGTTAATCCAGTTATAAACTATCTGTGTGCCAAATTTTATCCAAATCCGTTCAGTAGTTTTTATTTTAGTGAGAATGTGATGTAAAAGTAGACGTGCC
The DNA here is from genome assembly GCA_932274075.1 of Diarsia rubi. Lineage (NCBI taxonomy): Eukaryota > Metazoa > Arthropoda > Insecta > Lepidoptera > Noctuidae > Diarsia > Diarsia rubi. The sequence continues at coordinate 16,645,886 of OW026417.1, read as the reverse complement.
TAAAATCCCGGTAACAAATCCAAACTGACTGACTGTTAATGAGAATTTCCTGATGGAAAAAAATAATAATTTTTCGAAAATCGAACTTAGGACCTCATGCTCAGCCGTCAATACACCAACGAGACAGTTGGCTGTTAGGCCACATTTTGTTATGAAAGGTCAGCCTTAAGCCCCGGATACACTAGGAGGCATTTTGTCCAAACATGACGCGGAACACTTAAACACTACCCGTAGTGTCTCTGTGTTGCGTAGTGTCTCGCAACATGCCGCGCAACACTGAACGTGACGCGGGGTATGTTGCTTGCTCCCGCCTCGAGAGCGCGCGCACGTGTCCCGCGTCAGTGTTCCGTCAGACTTTCAGAGATCACCTAGAGAATAACTCTTCTTTCTCGTTGTAGTAAGAAATTCCGCATCTACCACCGTCTCTTTCTCTTACGTTTTAACACACTCGATATCATTACTATGTACACAGCACCAATAGCCACAACCTCTTCGGGGGCTTTTTTTTGAGCACTGACTATTGTGGCCGGCCAAATGTTCCGCGAAAATAGGGTAGTTAACAAAAAAAATCTAATCAGTCCGTCTGATAGATTTCCAAAAAATATTGGATACGTATTTTTTCTTTTTTCACGTAAACCAGCAATGAAGACGTTATACAGTGCTTTAAAAACTCGTGTGACGTCATTTGGCATTTTTTACCGGTTAGTGACGTCACAAACCCCCACTCAAATCTTTGATGCGTTTTATCTTCGTCAATTTTTATTGATTTGATAAAACAAAAAATACGTATCCAATATTTTTCGATAATCTAACAGACGGGACTATTTAGAATCACATTTTTTTTTAGTCAGTGAACATCCCTATTGTCTCGGGACACTTCATGTCAGGGCTGCCAGGTGCAGAAAACGTGTGATCGTACGCATACTACAAAAAAAAATCGTATGCCAAGGAAATTTTGAAATGAAAAGATCGTATTAACCTAGAAGTACAAAGTTTTTATTAAAAATAAATAAAATTCGTTTAGTTTTAGAAAAGAAAGGCAATAAAACTATTTTTTAGACGTCTTATCCAATCTGTGATCATAATATTTTTGTTTAACATTTCCTTTGTTGGCTTAAACTTTGTGCGATTTTCTTCTTATTGCTTGGCTAATAATGTTCCCTTTAGTGTTGTCATTGGATAAACTGTTTATAAGTTTTGTTTTGATTAAGTTTAATTCGTTGAATGCTCTTTCACAATCTGCACTAAAAAATCAAACATAACAAATTCAAAGCAAATTGAGCCAGTTTTTATTATGAAATGTTGCCAGACTTGCCATGTATATAAAAATCGTACATTTTCCGTACGATTAAAATCGTACATCTGGCAGCCATGTATTTGTTAAGGGATATGTTCCGCAAAATGTTTCTTGATTTGCCTCTGGTGTATCCCCGGCTTTAAGCTCTAGTCATCAAAATTCGAGACATACCGCAGATGATCCAAAACGTCGAAAAACACCTTCTAATGGAGTAGGTTTTATAGACATAAGTATCTGCATACATAAACAGAATGACGTACTCTAGATTTTACAGTGTGGGTGTAAAACATTAAATACTCTAAGCTACACACGACGCCATTTGCCTGATGAAAAATTAAGTTAATCAAACTTAAGCGTCAGCAGTTTGTGTAATGAACAGATTTATTATGTCGTGTTTTATACGAACTTAGCAGATTATATACCAAGTTATATTTATATACCTGTAAATGTCGTGAGGAAAGTTTTGAGTATATGCGGGTACAAGAGTAGACGAAATCCAAAGAAACGATGGATAGACTGTGTAAAGGATGATATAGCAAGAAAGGAGTTATCTGATGAGATGACGGGAACAATATGCGACTCCCGCGTTCCCCTTAAACTCAAGGGGAAGATTTATAAGACCATGGTTAGACCTGCTGTCGTGTACGGATCAGAATGTTGGGCCATAAAAGGGATAAATGAAAGGCATGGCATGGCATGGGTGGCTGAGATGAGAATGCTAAGGGGGATGTGTGGTGTGACGCGAATGGATAAAATAAGGAGTGAGTACATAAGAGGAAATCTGAAAGCGGCACCGGTGAATGAAAAGTTGTGTGGTAATCGATTGCCGTGGTATGGACATGTGATGCGAAGGAATCAAGGAAATATTGGGAGGAAAATGTTGAGTATGAATGTTGATGGGTATAACAGTAGAGGAAGACCAAAGAAACGATGGATGGACTGTGTGAAGGATGATATGGCTAGGAAGGAGGTGAATACTGACATGAGAGAAGTATGGAAGAAGGAGATATGTTGTGCTGACCACAAATAAAATATGGCAGGAGAATGGCGAAGAACGTTGCCCCCACACTAGGAATTTCTCCTGTATCGTAAGTGCGTTTACGAACATTTAAACTCACATACACAAATACCCAGACCCGAAACAACTATATGTAGGCCCTTCAAATATTTGTTCCGTGCGGGGATCAAACCCGCGACACGCAGCGCAGTAGTCCAATCGCTCAGCCACTGCAACAACCGTGCGACTGCACTGCAACTGAGTGCGGATGAAAAAGTTAAGTAACTAGAAATAGGAACTGGCCCTTTGAAAACTCAGAACAAAAGCCCTAATTAGACGATTGTTTTTTCTTTCTAAATAACGAGCTTATTCAACTATCTCGGCAAAAGATGAGAAATCTAAAAAAAGCCTAAATCCCGAAGAAAATAAATTACAGAATCATTTCCCAAATTAAGTTTGGTACCTTATTTCCAAGGGTGAAATTGTTTCATAATTTTGGAGCAACAGAAAAAATCTCTAACTTTTTGGTAAGCAAGGCCCAAGTCCGGGCCCTTGAAAGCTGTGATCGAATTTGTTACTCGTGCTCATTATATTTTTTGGCCCGTAAAATGGTGAGCTAAGTTTACTTGGGCTCGCCTACACATCAAAGTTGCCCTTTCTCAACGTTATTTAGTAAACGGCAAATACGAACAACTGTTTATTTTAATTTGGTTTGCGTAACACCACGGAGCGGAAAAGGAAGTCTCTTGAAATAGGGTAGTTAACAAAAAAAAACTAATAAGTCCGTCATATAGATTACCAAAAAATATTGGACACGTTTCTTTTCTTTTTTCACGTAAACAAACAATGAAGACGATACAGTGCTTTGAAAACTCGTGTGCGTCATACTCTAAGACATTAGTATGACATTTTTTAGCGGTCAGTGACGTCACCAATCCCCCCTCTCATCTTTGACGCGTTTTATCTTCGCCAAATTTTATTGATTTGATAAAACAAAATATACGTATCCAATATTTTTCGATAATCTAACAGACGGACTTATTAGAATCACATTTTTTCAAGTCAGTAAACATCCCTATTTTTTTTTTTTTTATTGTTTACTAAATCCGATCCTTGAAAATTTATCTTAAGAATATAAACTAATCCTACAGTCAATTACGGATTTACATATTTTTTTAATAACTATACAATACATTGCTAAGAGTACAGCGTGTGTGTGTGTGTGAAGGAGTGCGCCTGAGGAGTTACAAATAGGTGTGTGAGTGTGTTATGGTGATTGTCTGTATACCTTCCTTTTTCCTATTGTTCAATTCTATTTATTTAGTCAGTTCATCATTCTAAAATATATTTCAACCCAATGACGGTGAAATCATTGAAGATCACACTTTGCCTAATATGGTGACATCAGAAAATGAAGTTACTATAAAACTAGTAACACCGAGAGAAGTCGCACGAGAAATAAAATATAATATAAGTACACGAAAATCACCAGGTTATGATTTAATTACAGGAGAAGTACTTCATAACCTCCCAAGAAAGGGTCTGGTTAAGTTAACGACCCTTATCAATGCTGCACTAAGGCTAAAATATGTACCAGACTTATGGAAGGTGGCTGAAGTAATTATGATAGCTAAGCCAGGGAAACCGGCTCACGAAACATCATCATACAGGCCCATTTCCTTACTACCAATCATGTCGAAGCTATTTGAAAAGCTGTTACTCAAACAACTTAAACCAATAATAGATAGTAAAAACATAATACCAGAGCACCAATTTGGATTTCGAGAAAAACACTCTACCATCGATCAAGTGCATAGAATCACAGACGTAATAGAAAACGCCCTCGAAGACAAGAAAGTATGTGCTACTGTATTCCTAGACGTGGCGCAAGCGTTTGACAAAGTATGGCATGAAGGCCTTATACATAAATTGAAGAGCCTATTACCGAAGCAGTTTGCAGATATATTAGAATCTTACATTTTGAACAGAGTCTTTAGAATAAGACAAGAAGACGCCTACTCAGAACTGAAACAAATTAACGCTGGCGTACCGCAAGGAAGTGTGTTAGGTCCGGTCCTGTACCTACTATACACTTGCGATATTCCTGAATTAGAGCAAAACACGGTTGGGACCTTTGCTGATGATACAGCCATAATGGCTGTAGGAAACAGCCACGAAGAAGCAGTAGAAAAGGTTCAAATGGCTGTAAATCAAGTTTATGACTGGACCAAAAAATGGAGGATTAAACTGAATGAATCCAAATCTGTTCACATAGACTTTTCCAACAAAAAACACCAGTATTCTCCAGTTTACATTGACACTAAACAAGTCCCATACGAGAATACAGCCAAGTATCTCGGTATGACCCTTGACGCAAAATTACGCTGGAAAGCCCACGTCAAGAAGAAAAAAGATGAACTCGACCACCGATTTAAAAGAATGTATTGGCTGCTTGGAAGAAACTCCACGCTGTCCGTGCAAAATAAATTGTTGCTATACAGGCAAGTCCTGATGCCAGTTTGGACTTATGGTATCCAGCTGTGGGGCTGCACCAAACAGACCAATATATTAACTATACAACGATTCCAGAACAAAGTGCTAAGGGAAATTGTAAATGCACCCTGGTACATACGAAATGATGACCTACATCGGGACCTAAAAGTTGAGTTCATCGAAAAAGTGATCCAGAAATTTGCAGAAGCTCACGAAAAGAGACTTCATCAGCATGTGAACGTCGAGGCAATCCAGCTTCTCGACCACACAAACATAGTGAGAAGGCTAAAAAGAACAAAACCGTTCGAGTTAGTGTTTAGTGATAGTGAATAGTGTAAAGTACAAATGTACCAAACGAACACAAGAACGAAGTGTATTCGCCTTAATAGAGACAATAAGAAAAGTGCTATTGGACACATTCTTAGTAAAGACAATTTATTAGTTTAGGTTATAATTTAATTACTTATTAGCCTATTTATAAGGCTAGATTGTAATAAGATTAGGGTCCATCCTATTGATGAGCCCTAAGATAAGGAAAAAAAAAAAAAAAAAAAAAAAAAAAAAAAAGTTCATCATTCATTTGATGTATTTGTCATTACAAACTGACGTTATTCATTCTTTCCTGAATATACCTTACCTTTTCAGTGTTAAATATTTCAAGAGGTGAGAATTATTATTTTTTGTTACAATTACATAGCATTCTACCAATGACTGAGTTTTTAGCGTAGTTAGTACCACTCTGTGGTACTTCAAATAACTGCGTGTGCCTAGTGCGTCGAGACAGAGCACTTAATCTTACAATTGAGTTATATTCGAGAGTCGATATTAAGGTTAAAGAATTTATTTTCTCAAAAAGAAATTACAATTATTTCACTTACCTACTTAAGAACATTTTTGGAACTTAAAAATAGGTATATGGTATAACATAAAACGTTGACATACCAAACTAAGCAGGAAATATTTTTCTTCAAAAACAAATCATTGATACATATTGACATAAACATAGGTAGGTACTTACACAAAATTACACTTTGCTAAAACATTCAAGAAACACAAATCTTGTAATATTTTTTATTTATATTGATATTTTCTTGATATTCCCAATACAGATATTATGAAGAAATACCATGGCCAGAATCATACGTCTGTTCTCGAGTGGTACCATATTACATATGATATTTACATGATAGTAAATAATCTGTAGATCTGAAACCACTGCGATAGTTGATGTATTTAAAGAATTTAGATTATATTTATTCTATCAGCTGGGTAAACCATGTAGTGCGGATTCCAGATATTTCTGCAGTATTCTAAAAATACTTTGATGCTACTAATATCAGTAAATAGTTTGTAAATGAATTTGATACTCTAAAAATTTAGATCTAAAAGAAAACATTATTTTTTTCATAAATTTTAATGTATTACAACAGTACAACTTCCGTCTAAACAAAACAAAATGATTTACAGTTTACGTTTTAAACCGTAAACTAAACTGCATAGCGCTAAGCAAACTTTTAAATAAACATAACTAATTATTGCCAGCTTATAGTGAAAATATTTTCATAGCAAGACTACGTGGAACATAGCGTTGAAATCTTCTCCATCGTCTACAGCGCTCGTAGCGCTACGAGAGCTCGTAACTCCGTAGCGCTACGGCTACGCTCCGCTGTTCCCACCAACTTGTCGGATAACATTTAAATAACGGATTAAATGCATAACTCCCTACAATCAAATCTAATTTATTTACCACGAAACTTGTTTTGCACAACGATTTCAGTTTATTATTTAATATATTACTGCACTTTCCCGATTCAATATTTCAATTTCAACAATAATGTAATTAAGCAAACAGATAATCCTGCGCGGCTTATAAATTATCCATAATTTGTTATATGAGTTCAATTAAATTAGGGCTTAAATCAGTTTTCGATTCACAAAATAAATATGTGCTCGGGTGATGCGGGAGAGTCGGACTATTGACACGACATGCGGATTACGCGAATGAAGCACTATAGTTTTTTAATTCAATGTTTTATTATTCATCACCTGCTTTAAACTCACACAAATACGTCGCAATACACAAAAGAAATAAAAGTATTCGTAAACAGTATTTACATTCTAAGAACTGCCATTTACAGAAAGCATTGATAGGGAACAAAATAACAAAGTTCTGGTGCCGTTGCCAAAAGATTCAATTATAGCAACAGTCACGGGCGTTTTCAAATTCTCTCGTGTAAAAACTTCAAGCAATAAAGCCTCCGAAGAGAAATACGGAACAGTGAGCAGTTGATTCCCAAAAGAAATCTCATTAAAGTGTCTTGCATTGAGGACTGATTAACGTTCGGGCGGCGCACCGGACGAATACTGATGGTATCCGCTATTTACAAGCGTTTCTACGGATAAATGACTTCTTAACTTATCTGTATCGTGGACGGACGTGGCCGGTTAAATAGAAGAGTACAATGTGTGATTTACATGTGAACAGGGGGTCTAAAATTGCCACTTTAGCAGATTCATAATAGGATAATAATATGAATTGCGTTAAAATTCATAAAATGGTCAAGTGACGATAGGGTAGTTGACAATAAAAATCTGAATAGTTCGTCAGATACATTTCCAAAAATTATTACACATTTTTTATTTTCTTTTTTCGCGCAAACAAATAGTAAAGACGATGCAGTGCTTCTAATACTCGTGTGACGTCATATTGTAAGACAATAGTATGTAATTTTTCACCGGCGAGTGACGTCACAAGCTCCCACTCAAATCTTTGACGCGTTATATTCTCGTCAATTTTTACTGAATTGATAAAACAAAAAAACATTTTCAATATTTTCGATAATCTAACTGATGGACTAAACAGAATCATATTTTTTTAAGTCGGGAAACATCCATAATTATAAAAGTAACTTCGTCTGTTACCAAGTGGCCATCCTGGACCCCCTGCTCTAATAATACAGGCTGTAAATTAACCCTTCACACATAATACGTCATCCAAGCATCCTGTACATCAAACTAAGTACACCTACGCAAAAATTTTTGCTGGGTAACGACTTTTTTTTGGGGTCAAATCTCATTTTACGGTAAAACTCAATGTAGCACTCTTAAAATATTGTGCTTGTGGATGCTTTGAATAGTAAAAGGGTCATGGAGGTAATTTAAGTATAGTTATAACCTGATGCACTAGTATTTACAAAAACAGCTGTGCAAAATTTGGAACTTTGACCCCCAATATCTCCGTAACTAGGGAGTTCCCAGGTATGGTCTAGAACAAAAAAATGATCGCAGTGATGGGGAGAACAAGTGCATTTCGTTTGCGTTAAGGGTACTTTTACACCCTTTATAGTTGGTCAATTACCTTCGTAAGATCAGATCTTGTTGGTGAGACCCCAACCAGATTAATCGCGAGATCGCAAAGATGTTCAGCACTACATCACGCTTGTAACCATGAGGTTGAGCCATGAATGTGGGTGTACAACTCTGCCTAAAGGGTTAGGCAGAGTTGTACACCCACATTTCGCCAGGTATCTTTAATAGAGGGTGATCCTAAAGTGTACAGGATGCAAATAAAATGAATATCAGACCTGATATTAAAACCGGCCAAGTGCATGTCGGACTATGCACATTGTAGAGTTCCGTAGTTGCCCTTTAAAATATGTGTACTTTGTAAACTGACTACCTGCCCCCGAACGATGATTCTTATTGTAAAAAAAAACAAACTTTCATTTTGAGTTTTAAGAGAAACTCCCTGAATAAGAAAATATTTTATACAAGTACATTTTATAAGTTGGTCGACTATTACTCGGAAACTTGTGAAGCCTAAGGATCTGTGATTGCATTTAGGGACCTATGCAACGATATCTCACACAATGGACTTCGCGAGAAAAAAAAAGTCATCCGCACTTTAATGTGTATTGAAGATAAACTAAAAAACACTCATTTCTATATTCATGCCAACTTACACCTTTCTAGTACTAGAGTCTTTGAGATATAGTGCGGATGCGGACGGACAGACCGTCTACGTGTTGATAAATGCAATTAGTTTCTTTGATAAAAATAACATGGGTACGTTTTTATTCATAATCTTGCCAGCCAGTTCAATGATGAGACACTATTCCGCATTAAAAGAAAAGATGGGTGCTCAGACACATTTTTTTTAATGCAGACAAACCTTAAGCTTAATTAAGAGCCATTTTCTTCTTAAAACATCATCCCGGTCTGGTAGCGCCCGCCATTCAGCTATTTGTGTTAAAAGCAGCGATTTAAAGGTTTTTAGCGTTAAGAAAGATTGCATTTCCTCCGTCTTACGAGTTTCACTGATGGGATTGGGCAATAAGGAGCTATTTTGTTCCCGCAGTTGTATTTGACCTGATTCTTTAACCTTCTTGTACTTAGTTGTATGTTGTACTTAGGTGAAACAGAAAAGATCAAAAAATCTAAGAAAAGATTATTCAAAATGTATAGCATATACCTCAAATATCAACTTAATTAATAATTAAGAGAGCTGAGAACGAGAACTGACGACACAAGTTTAATTTAAATTTGCGGTGTGTGGTTAATAAGCCACAAATTTCCCAGAATATTTGCTCACGGAATATTATAATACCAAAACAAGAAAGAAGCTTCAATTGAATGACATAAGTGCGCAAACATAAGCCATAAATATGGAGGTCCTGGCTAGCATGGCGCGGGTATTTGCTGTAAATATCCACTTGAAGCTAGTTCTGCAACTTGTTTGTCAAGAGTATGTTGGCAACATTCAAAGTTTGTGCAAACAGCGATATGCGTTAGCATCCAATTTCACGCGACGACGTCACATTAAAGGTTTAGGAGCTCGTTAATCAGAGTCGCTAGGCGCTGCTCAGTCTGGCCCCGAGCAGACTTCGTCTAGCACCGATGCTCAGTTTAGTGCTCACAATATTGAGCGCGTACCGGCCCGGTACCGGTCTCATTTGAGGCCTATGTATGGACATAACGTTCATTGCTATGGTTTGTTACAATGATGATAACAGAAGAGCTCGTAGTAATTCGAAACGTCCCTAAAAGTTATCATTTACTTGCAGTAACACAACAGTTTCCACCCATTATTGCCCGGTTTTGTTTGCGCAACTAACCAAAATCCGCATGATACATGAATCTTTATTACAAATTAGAGGACTACCGATGTAACTTTATAGTACAACCGACGTTCCCAACCACAAATACCTAAATGAAACCACAAATATCGAACCCTCGGTCTGTACCCGACGTACAAACAAATAATAACGGACGTGAGCAAAATAAATTAAACGATATGAAACCGATTTCTGTAATAAACCACCCTAAGTTTCAACAAACGCAATTCGTTTGAACAGATCACTTTTATAAGCGAATATAATTTTTCAATACAGGAAGACGTATGAAAGTGTTACGAAGTCGACGAAAGAAAATCCTTATAAATCTGTGCCCTCGCGGCCTCGCAGGCCTCAGCTAAAGGGGATTTGGTACGCTACGCCTCCTTACCAGACTTTCATTAAGTCCTCGCTTAAACGCGACAAAGCTTTGTGGGAGACTTTAAAAAGGGACGTAGGTAAACCAAGCCGTAATGAATTGAAATAGAGACGAGATATATACAACCCGAGGTACATAACACGTGTAACATTAATTTAAGCAAGCTATCAAGATACGGATCACATCACCGAAAATGTATTTCAGGAAATAAGATTCGATTTATTTTTGCGAAATCTGCTTTCATTTGACGAGATTACAATTTCTCGTGTGCCTACATATAATGTAGGGCGAGAAAAGGTCTTTTCTCCTCAAGATGGTCAGATACAAGACGAATGAAAGAGTTCTCGACTAGAAGCATTGTGCGTTACAAACATAGCTAAACAGAGTAATTACACGCTCATTTAATGCACGCGTTACTGCGTGAGAATATGTCATATATGTATATTGTTGCACTACATATCATACATAATGACGTATTTACATCATGCTTTCGTTCCTAGCGCATTCAACGCGGCTTATGTACTACATACGTCTTGTGGACGTATTACCGCGCTGAGCTATTGCTATCGCTCCACCGATTGTTATTCGATAGTTCAATACCGTACGGAATTGGTGAAGATTCTTATTTACGACTATCACGAACGTCTAACGTGACGGCTGTGTTGTATGAATACACTTTGGGGAATAAATCGGCTCTCAACGCCACCACGTCTGATCAACCTCGCTACACTGCCAGTGGTTTCGATTTCAGTAAAATGTATGGAGTTTACAAATAAACCCATTTTCAACGAAGTACTTGTAACAGATTGCTTCACTACTGCAGTAGGCGCTTACAGGAAGTATTCTTTACCAACTGTGTTATAAACTTCTACTCCAGTCCCTCGACTTTGACGGTCTTGATTACTGTTCGAATCTAAATGTACAACTAATATTTATTTTCCCACGAACGTGATTTTGACTAATTAATCGAAAATTATTACTACCATGAACAAACACTGCATGAAAGCATTATTTGCACAACATTACTCTCTAAACCAAAACCACATTCCACATATTGGTAAACAAACAATGTAAACAATAATGGCTGTTACATTGTATATTGAAAATCACAATACACGTTAATGTAACACACAGTTAGTGCGACAGTTATAGGGCGCTACGCATATCATGATATACCTATAACGATACTGGTATATGGAGCGTGCGACACCATTCACTTAATCATTCGTTCGTTGCGGATGTTCACTCTATACAATATGAATGAACTACTGAGCATCGAACATTCATATCCGTTAGCGATGCGACGGTGCTATTAATAACGTGGTTTTTACTGCACTTGCAGTTACGTGTTCAAACTTAACTTACGGGATATTTAATGGACGATTGAATATCATAAATCAATAGATGATACATCATTTCCTGCAGTTTTCTCAACATGCATCCGCTTTAAGTCGTTCGTTAGGAGGAAATCAATCAATGTTTACCATAAAACATTATGGATCAGGCTGGTTGACGGCTGCGCCAATTTCCTCGACAAGCTAGGGGGTCTTAGATGTTCCTACCCGGGACTTTACGATGGCACATTGTGTTTAGTATTTAAAGACCAGCCATGTTCGCCAATCAATAAACGATGATATCTTGTCTTAAATTATAGGTCAAGCCGTCTACGTCCCCTGAACGTCCTTACGTAACATAAACAAATTGCTTGACATCTCAATATAGTATTGGTACATAAACCATGCAAAATTACGAGCGAAGCGGACTGCAACACATTTCATAATCACGCATTACGATATAAATTCAAAGATGAAAGCAATATACGTGCACACATTATTTAAATGGCCAACAGTCGAGTCCGAAATAATTAAGTCGTATATTTGCAATAATATCGTTAAAGCATATCGAATGGAAAATAGAGACGATTATTTCTTCCTTATGTTTATTTACGGTCTAAGTCACACTGCGCAAGCCGAGTATAAGAACACGCGATGGAAAAAATTACGTGTTTTTAATCATCATACATTGTAATAATAATAATAGCCGGAAGTCGGTTCATATTGCTGGTCGGCTGGCAATATTGTGTAATTAAACACTGTTTTTCTCAAAAATCAAGGTTATTTTACTAATACTATTTTGAATTTAAAAGTAATTGTTTGCAGGCAATTTTTTTTCTCATTTGAAACTCATACGTTACGGGTATCTCCTTTGTGAAGGAAATAGTAGAGAATCTAGCGATATTGTCCTTTTGTATTCTAGCACAAAACCATTGATATTTACCAATATGTGTTTGGCTAGGGCGCCTATGGATAAGAAACCATTATGATCATCGCTATAACTTTTTCCCTACTATATTAGAGTCGGATTCCAGTCCACCCAAAGAACAAATTTAGCTGTATTTCAGGGTGAGCGCTTTACTAAGTATCGAAGCAATCCCTTTATAAAGCGCACCGCTTGTCAAAGTGATCGCTTGAATAGCTTAAAAGCATCACATACAACAAACCGACGGGCTAAGTCCATCTTAGATCTGAAAGAATCTTACAAACCGATCCGAAAAGACCCAGCAACTAAATGGAAGTCCAGAGGTTACCATAATTTGTATTACGAGAGACAGTTGGTGTAGTGAATGCAAGGGAGTCAGCTGTGCATGAGGACCGGGGTTCGATTTCTTAGATCCCTTTTTTGGGCCGTGGGATATCACCATAAAACCCCTCCCGCTCTGGGCAGAGCGGAAGGGAGTGTCAGACTTCTACTGACTAAAGGCCGTGGTATCTCTTTCGAACAACCCGCAGCCCAACCTAGCTAACATCACATGATACTTTTAAACATTACTGACGAAATGTGGGTCTGTGTGACAAAAAGACATCGAGACCCAAACCACCAGAGGTTTGGGTCTCGGTGTCTTTTGTAAGTATGAAGGTAATTAAGTTCCCGATATCGGTTGGCTACAATTTTTTATATTTTTAAATGTTGTTTTTATTGTTTTTTGTAAAGAATATTTAAAAATGTAATAAGTTTGTTACAAAATAAATAAAGGGAATAATAATTAATAATCCCTGGCTGGAGGCCTTACACTCAATACATCCTTACATTTAAAGGACTTGCCCGGTTAAGCAAAAGCCAAGCTTATAGGTTGCCCTGAGAGATGGCATTTCGAAAAAAAAATCACCTCTGCTTAACCTTTCTGGAATATACAGACGTGAAGTTGTATCAGTATTCCTAGTTCAGAGTATTTATTAACAAAAAAAAACTATTAGAAGCGTGAGTCAAGTTTATTATTGCGAACCGCGAATAGAGATGTCTCGCCAATACTGATAATGTCAAGGCTGTATGTGCTAACGTGTCAAGTACCAACTAGTGAGGTGACATTGAGAACATATTATATTATTATGAAGTGACCCTCTCACCGCAGACATAGCGAAAGACCGATGTTAGATATCCTTTGATCGACCTCTTTGGTATGTAATATGAATGTCTGAATACTTGCCAACTATGTTTGCGAAGATATTTGAAGTACAATGGGAGAGTGAAATAGCTTTGTGAAACTATTGAGATGTCGCGAATCGTGATGTTTTTCTTACTAGTAGATTGAGATATACCTAGACAACGCAATAGCTACACTACGCGTGCTCGTATAATCACCTGTCGCAGCAAAGTAATTTATTTAAAACAACAACATTACAACTCAAGAACCTAATTCTAGGCATTTAAAGAACAAAAATGTAGTCCATTTTGCATAGTAACTAATTTGATTAGTAACTAAATAGAGCTCACTGCTCATGACGTCATAGTAGGTTGTCAAATAATTTAATGCTGGGTTTTCATACTAGCGTAGGGATATAGGTATTTCTGTGAGTGGTATCCTATTTTGGGCTTCGATCGTGCAGCAAGACGTGACATTAGTAATATAAATGTCATACATATTAAGGATTCACGAAAAAGGTGGTGTTAGTCATCAAACTCATCCAATAAGTTAGTGGTATTAGTTATTGATTTTAGTTTACCATACTTAGCATGTAATATACTTACAAGCTACCGCTTGTTATTAAATTTCGTCTAGACAAAGCTCTTAATTTATTCTAGAATTTCAATATTGAAGGAGACAAGACACTGCCTTGTTTGAATACTTCAATGACAGACACCGTCGATTCAATGTCTCACAAAATGAGTTTTTAAATTACAGAATAAAATTAATCGTAAATAAATTTATTTAAATTTTACGAGTGTAAAATTTTAGGTTATTAAACATGCAATAGTACATTGTTATAAAAAGGGCGAAAATTACTTATTTAGTCCCGAGACGGGGTTTGGCTTAAATAAGTAATTTTCGCCCCTTGGATAACAATGTACTATTATTCTTAAGTTAACTTTATTTTATTTTAATTTTAAATCGCGCTGTAATTGAGTGGCTGTATAAAAAGTTGGAACATGGTTCAATAAAAATGTGAAAACAAACCAAGTTTTTTTTTTAATAATTTGACAGCTGTCAGTTTAAAGTGATTCTCCCTAGGGCTGAAAAGTAGTACTGTCAACCCGCTCCGCAGACATGTTATGACCTACTTTCAGAATATGAGTAATGAAAAATACAATGAACAATACCTATTGAATATTTTGTCACCCTTCATAATAATTTCTATTATAATTTCGGATCAATAACTTTGGCAAACGGATATTGCTTAAAATGCCCTATACATATAGTAAAAGTTAACTTCATAAATATTCACGCGAACTCCGTAGAGGAAATCCGATAGAAGGAATAAATTGAGTAGAGAGGGTAATATTGGCCCAGCTTTAGACGAGGATTGAACGTACTTATACAGCTATGAACTTACAGGTCATTATTGAAACGAAGATATTAAAATATGGAAAGTACCTATTGTCCGAAAAAAAAATCTAGCCATTTTTTATGGCGATGGAAATCATCAAATAACGTCCCGCTTTTGGGCAGAGCGAAAGGGAGTGAGACTTCTACTGACTAAAAACCACTTATGATCCTTTTTAGCCTTTTATGTCAAGGCCGCGTTATCTCTTACAAGAACCCGCAGCCCCGACGGGACCACCCGCAGCCCCGACGGGAAACCAAGCCGTCAAATGGATTTCACTGGCATACCAAAATCAACATTTACCTTCCAGTTTACAATACCTCATCATTCCCTCCCTATAACTCGATGTATTTGGGGTCGGCGCAGCATGTCTTCATCTTCCATACATCTATATTTCTGGTCATCTCAGCAGTCACCTCCTTTCTAGCCATACCATCTTCCACACAGTTCATTCATCGTTTCTTTGATCTGCCTCTACTCCTTAAGCCATTTACATTTGCACTCAACATTTTCCTCATTCTTCCGCATTACATGTCATACCCGATTACCGATTACCAATCAACTTTTCAGTCACCGGTACTACTTTTAGACTTTCTCTCATATTCCAGTTTACAATACACATGTTTAAATATAAATCTTTTAAGTAAATCTTAGTTTCTCGAACGCAAATAGGTGTATTTTCTGCACAGTCTTCCATAGCAAACAGTTTTCCCCAGACTAAAACTTTTGAAGTTTCTTTATCGTAGCACTAATACAAGTATCCAGATATGTGTACATTGCTACTATTTTTCTTCAAGTGGTTTTCCATTATTCGCTAGGTACTGTTTGCACTTACTAACATATACTTGCAAATTATTAGCTTTTTTTTTGGCGGGTTGAAAATCATTAAATAACCACTCCCGCTCTTGGGCAGAGCGAAAGGCAGTGTCAGACTTCTACTGACTAAAAACCACCCATGTTCCTTCTTAGCCCTCTATGTCGAGGCCGCGATAACTAGTGTACAACCCGTGGCCAAATTGATAGCTCAAAGGGAATCGATGAGATAGAGGAGTCCCATGAATGCTCCATGAACTATGTTGACGAATGAATTATATATCATAACATCACGAATGTATTCCCCGCATGGTTAAGCAGAGGTGTGCCTTATACTACGCGTACAACAACATTTCGTTGTGTAATTGGGGACCCAATAATGATATCAACCGGGTAGAAAAACTAGATTCCAAAATTCATCCGCGATTGCGACTATGTAATCCTGACTGAAAATCCCAATAACACCGACCTGGGAATCGACCCCTGGACGTCATTCTCACTCATGCTTGCAACCACTAGACCATCGAGACAGCGAATTAAATGGAGAGGCTTACACTGAATAATTCATGAGTGAACACAACACACAAAACTGCGCAAAACGGACAAAAAATACGACTAACTTTATCGAATACCGTACGAAATTTTTACCTTAAATACTCAATGTACAGATTGAATATTTGAGTAAAAAATATTTCCCCCTCAACTGCATGAGTCACATATGCACGGCGAATTAATAATTAGTTTATTTGGATATTGTTTTTGTGCCGTTGAATAAATTAATAGCAAAATCAATCTGGCATTTAAATAAAGTCCATAGAATAGATTGAAATTGTTATCAACAATTTATAACGCATAATATTTCCACGAAAATTCGCAAACACAGACCAGATAATCAACATTTAATTTAAACATCTTGTGGATTCAGATAAAATTATACTTATGTTTTACTGTTTTTATTAACTGTCTGAGGCGCGAGATGTAAGCTATTTTTTAAAATGAACAATTTAATAAAGTCGTTTTTTAATCTGTGACAAAATATCATATTACAGCACTTGAAGTATTACTAGACAGGTCTAAAGTTAGACATCATACATAATATATCACCTTCATACCGCGCTCAACCTAAATCAACAACAACTTTATACATTTCAAAGTTACATTGTGTTTTGACTAAAATCTAATAGTTACTAAACATTAATTCCCTGACCTCTGGCTGTTTCTATATTGTTACGTGAAGCTCGTAAAAGTAAGATTTTTTTACCTGCACGACATCACAGACTATGATTAATGACCGTTTGGTGATGAAGCGATTAAGGGATTCAATAGGCACTTTTTCGCGACTTAATATTTTTCTTTTATACACTAATGTGGGCCTAATACCCGCTAGAGAGTGGGCTGAAATGGACGTAAACGATTACCCATAACATGAGTCTAGACAAATTGAAACAGAGCCTTTCCAAACTGCAGAACGATTCATTAGGTCCAACGAAATGACTCGACCACATGCGTAAATTTACTTAGATAACGCAAGTATAGCATCACGAATAAAAATAAAAGTCTTTTGGGCACAGCTGACAGCGTTGAGGAGCAGTGTTTTTATGTCTTTTTATAGTTTTTTGTTACTAATACCTATACATTGTTAGTTTACTCTTATATACAATTGGGTATCATTTAAGCTATCACCAATTTAATTAGTTTTGTGTTTCTTAAATAATAGGGTTTGTCCTCAAAATAGTAGATCTGTCACCAAAATGTAGTCACCAAACAATGCAAAATCAGTTCCACAATAAATCACCTAAAATCCTGAGATATAAGGTCTAGTACCAAATAAATGTTTTTGTATGTATTATAATAGTTTTGTCCTAATAAGTATATAAGCAAACTAATTTAAAGGTATCATAATAATATATTATGTCACCAGAAATTTTCATTAAGTTTCAAAAAAACTTAACTTTCCGTCAGCAGGTCGAAGGAGCCCCGCTGCACGGGGCTCCTATTTCTGTCTGCAGGGATTAAAGGAACCTAACTAACCGAACCTCGGGGTGACCTTGACGTCGACCCTCTAGGGTTAGGGTTTCTGTCAGCATTATTTGGTGACAGATCTACCATTCTGGGCACAGAGCTATTATTTAAGTAACAAAACTATAGTATAAGAACGAAGTTTATATTCATGTAATGCAATATAATTTTATTGGACGATCTCTTATTTTACACATATATTAACATTAATTTGATAATTCATACCTGGGAACAATTTTTGTTTATCTGAGAACGAAAATATTTCGTGGCGATAGATCTATTTATTAGGTGATACAACTTGATGACAAATATAAATTTTGGTGATAGAAAATATAGTTCCTATACAATTATAATTCTACATCCTCATAATAATAATAAAGCCTTGTTTATTCCTTAATAAGAAAATAAATATAAAACAATTTGCCATTATAATATGCAATTTGAGATTCTTAAAAATGAATTTAACTTTGATTTGCAGTAATAAAAAAATAAAAAAACAAAACAAAACAACACGCATTAAAATTAAAATCAAAAATAACAATCAAAATTTAAATAATAATGAAATCAAAAGTTTACTCATATATACAATTATAATTCTACATCCTCATAGAACATTAATTATTAATAGTATCACGCTAGGTATGAAAATTAAGCATGCCATTTTTTTTATAGCTCTAAATAATTACAATACAAACAAGTTACGTAATTTACAAAATAGATTGCGTTTTTGTTCTATCTAGAAATGTGGCAGTTTATAACCTCATCACTATAGATTATAAAATAAAGTCCTCTGCCAGGTCTGTCGGTCTGTTCGCGACAAGCACAACAACTCCTGCGCCGATTTTCATGCTGTTGTCACGAATGAACAGAGTAGTTATTGAGGAAGGTTTTGATTTATATTTTTTTCGAAATTAAACCCTTAAGGGAGTTAAATAGCGAATGAAATTTTGTTGGGATATATTTCGAAATACACGCGGGCGCAGCTGGATGAGAGTTGCCGAGGATAGGGAAAAGTGGCGTACAATTGGAGAGGCTTATGTCCAGCAGTGGACTGCTATAGGCTGATGATGATGATGACACGCGGGCGAAGCCGCAGGGAAAAACTAGTTAAGTATAAAATACTTAAAGCCTGATGTAGATGCTCTTGCGTCATCTAGGTATTTCTATAGGTATCTGTGGACTAGACCGATGGAGGACAGATTTGGTTTGTCAATGTATTTTCCAGAGACAACAGGCCCGTCATTTTGTGGTGCGGTGTGTTCAGATGACCGCGATCGCAACTAGGGCTTGTGGTTTTACATCAGAACCGAAGGATTCTGTTCAATATACCGCAGATTGGGAAATACTCTGAGAAACATCCGTACTCGAGTCTTTCTGGTAATTATGTACTTAATTGTTTGATGATTTAATTATGCAAAGGGTTTATTTGTAAACGCTAAAGTTAAGTGATGATGAAAGCCTGCAAAATCATACAGTTCTTGATATTAAACGTCTTTTAACTTTTAGCAGCGTATATGATTTTCGCTTTCCCTTTATGTCCCTGTTTAATAATATTGCCCCATAAACTTGACCTATGACATAATAAAATTCAAAAATTCAAACATTTACCTTTCCTAATTTTCATTTGTAACACGTTTTTACTGCGTAAGGGTTTCCCAACAAAATACCTTATCCAAAATTGATCAAGGGACGACCGAAGTTCAATTGTTCGCTAAATAATCCATTTCGTCCGAAGAAAACTCGTCTTTATAGGAACCAGCTTTTATAAGTCGTCGTCCAATGGCTGGTAGCCTACAAATTGGAGGACAGCCTGACGAAGTTCCGAGATCGATGTTGTATCAAGGATTGGGAATCCTTTATCTACGACTGAGGACGTGATGTGTTTTACATTTTGTATTCGTCTCAAACGTGCTTGAGTTAGGTCTTTAAAAGTATTGTGGCAGATGGCCGACATCGATACGGTTGTCACACATCATTCTATTCTAAATTCCTTTGAGAGAATACCTATTCAAATATTCCGGCAAAAAGAGTTTAAACAGTCGTCACAGTACACTGAGCAACATGTGTATTCTAATTGTTAAATGCTAATTGGCGGACTAACAAGCGAAAAAGTTAAATATTCACGCGTCATACGACACACAAAGGTACCTGACACGCCCACACTTTTTGTTATTTAAACGACACCACTACGAACAGGTATTGAAAAAATTACACAGATTAAGCAAGCTAACATTTTTTATGTGGTTTTAAATCACATACGTGGGCGGAAGTGGGTTAACGATCCGTGATTCAGACGGAAGGACGATGCACTCGCGAATGCTCCTCGCATCAATCATGCCAAGTATCATGGAGGTAATAAAGCACTACATATAGACACGACCGACCGACGACAGACCATGAATAACAATTCCCTAGAACATTTCAATAAGGGTGAATTCATTTAAGAAATGGAAGTTGATGGGGAAGTAAACGCTGTTACGTCGGCTAACAATTTTACTGTGGAGCACTAGTGGGAGTAAATAAGAGAGAGCTTTCGGAAAATGTACGGAACTGTAGCTCTGGTTGAAAGTGTGTCGCAACAGCGAGCCCACTCCACGAATCCCTGATGTAATAAAGTTTAACCAAATCTGTGACGTTTATTTAATTCTTTATGTAAATTATAATTCAGGGGAATTACACAGGTAACTGTATTTTAGAAATTTTAAAGTCGTTTTACGGCTACGGCCTAACTTAATACAACGTGAGACAGCAATATCCTTCTGGAAATCTCTATAATTTCAGGTCCTAAGTACCTACTTAAGCAGACTTAAGTGTCGTTATTACGCGCAATAAATAAGACTGTTTACTTACTTTGTGTAAGACAAAGTCCAAGAATAAGGTAACGACAATAAGAGGCTTTTTACTTAATAAGCGACCAAACATTTCTACGTAATCCCTTTTCTATAGACGTAGAAGTAATGACATCACAAAAAGTATCAGTAAATGATTGGTAAATTCAAGGCATCAATATAATAGGTAAAGCATTGAACATAATTGTTACAAAACATTTGGGGAAGGCAATTCTAGTTGGGTATAGTTCAGTAGTTCTTGTTTAAGAACTCTTAGAACAATGTCAAACTTCCTTAATGGATTATGTATTTACCTGCCAAACCTTTTATTTTCTAACTATGTCGGGGTCGGCTTCCAGTCTTACCGGATGCAGCTGAATACTAGTATTTAACATGGAGCCTATGTCAAATCTCATAACGAGGTTTAGTTTTAATAATAAATGCTAAATTGTAATAATAGTTCGAAATTGCACTGCGATTCGAACTTGTGGCCAATATGGCAAGATTACATAGATATCAGGTAAAATCTATGACAAGCTTTGCGATAATACCGCTCAAAAACATGACGTGACCGTTCCACGTGTCCCATAGGTATGCGCATTTGAAACTTTCCACACCTCTTCCGATCTACTTGTACAATGTCACACTGTCGCGCATATGGGTGCGTACCGACCTTGCGATCTACGAGATAACCGCCGAGGTTCCGGCTGACGGGCACACGATAAAAGAACTGCTCTACTTGGTCAAGTATAGAGAAAGTACCAAGTAGATCCACTTCTTGTAGGTTGCATTGATACTGGATGGTGTAAAACACGTTAAGAACTAATACGAGACCAGCAAAGAAAAAGAAAGCTAGGCAATCACTACCGAAAAAGAAAAACAAACAAAATAATGCCCACATTTGTCCACCGCAAATAGAAAAAACAAATGCCACGATTATCTCTGACCTTATTACATACTGACTTAAATTAATATGAGGCCTACCGTTTCACGTTAGGCTGACAGACAAAAACAACAGAAGCACATATTAGCGTCCGCGGTATAAAATGTTGCATATTTGTCTATGTCAGTACACATTCACTACGCTACACATCAGGGTCGGCGAATTTTCAAACAAATACACAGAAACACACAGGACTCATCACAGGTAACACACACATAGGCTGCATCAAAAGCTGAACGAAAAACTGGAATTGCCAGATAGGAAAAGTAACTGGCTAGCTAAGTAAAACCTGTCCACATTTAGGTTTTAGTCATTAAAAAAAACATTCGTAGAATTCTAATGTTTCTGATTTAGTGGTTTGATCAACAAAGAGAACAAGGCAGATAAACAATGTTTGGGTTCAAGTTATTTTAGGAAATCTCAACAGCACAGAACGGATTATTTACCCAATTAAATTAATCTAAACCAATTAAGAGCACTTGCCGGTCAAAACTGTACAGTTCACTTTGAGCTGGTAATGAAACTTGAATGCTAAGAGGTTGCTTATTAATCACGTTCTATTTGAGCCTTAATTGTAACGACATTTTGAACTTTCGCCCATTTATTATTTAGGTTACTTACTTCGGCATTGTTTCAAAAGATTATTTTTGAACTATTACTTACATAGTTACGCACAATTTACTGCCTCGTTTGTCTAGTGGTCCCAAGTGCACCTTCACAGCATGACGTCCTGGGTTTGATTCCCGAGAAAGTGTTATTGGGTTTTCCATCAGGAATTTTTCCGTAGCGGCCGCTGTGTCAGGATTTATGCCTAGTTGATGGCAATAAGCTCGCCCCCTATTGCATGAGACTCAAATATATCTTACGAAACGTAGGCGTACTATTAGGTACACCTGTACCTAACCCTTCGGAGAT
The DNA here is from genome assembly GCA_932274075.1 of Diarsia rubi. NCBI lineage: Eukaryota > Metazoa > Arthropoda > Insecta > Lepidoptera > Noctuidae > Diarsia > Diarsia rubi. The sequence continues at coordinate 16,623,271 of OW026417.1, read as the reverse complement.
TACAAGCGATATGCACAATTTAATAATACTGACTAACCTAACATGACGAAAAATGTTATGTAATTTAGTTCGTATGCACACTACGAAAAATAACGCACCACACCCTCAACTGACGGGTAAATTCAAAGGTTAGGCGGTACTGCTGTAAAAACAGTTACTGTAGTTTGACTGAGCATGCTTACTTTTGACAACGCCAGTAACTGTTGTCTTACTATTGTTACGCTTTAATGAGTCTGCACTATTATTGATCAGAATAGCATTTATCATTGATACGTCGCGTAAGACTCCTCAAACTCACGTAAACGCACTGTTCCGGTAGTCTTTAACTTTTTAAGCTAAGTCGACGTGACACGACGCACTGTCCACGGGACTCATCACGCTGACAGCATAACACACGAGCAGAATTCATAATTAATGGAAGTAATCGCAAATTGAAATTACATTTATATTAAAAACAAATTATTGCCTAAGTTGCACTTAAGATAAGTAATCGAGCTTTCATATAAGTATTTGTAACGTCGAGTGGCTCAAGTGAGTCCCGGAAGTCATCAGTGCCTCTACATAATTAAACCACCATAACTTCGTAAACACATGAGACGGCAACCGACGGCGAAACTTCCTCTATGTATAAATGAAGACACGGTACATGGGCAATACAATTACAGGAGTCAAATTAATAAGACTTTAATGAGACAATTAAAATGCCAAAATTTCCCGCGGAGCAAAGGACAAAACCGCAAGCAAGCGGTATTCTATCCCTTTTGGGTTGTTATTTAGGCACGATGTAGGTTCTTCGAGTGTTCGACTTAAACTCCAGCAATTCGAGGTATAATTGAAAGCTGTTTCCTTAAACAATTAGGTTGTCAGCAGTGGGAAAATGTTCAGGACGCTAGGGGCGTGCGCGCCACCGCAATTTTCGAACAAATAATTACTTTTGTTGAAAATTTTCGCCTTAACTTAGGAATCCCAACGCACGCGTCACTCAGGTATACTTGTTTACTGTTTAATCGAAATTACATCCGTTTCAAATTTCCCTATAATGAGAAAATGAACCGTGCACAAACAAGCCCTCTTCGTGACCGATTATGTTCTAAACGAAATGTTTTCTATGCTCGCACTCCACAAAACTTTCATCGACATTCTCTATCATTTACCTTTATTATTATCCATTCATATTTGTCCATTTATATGAATTACTTGATTGCTACGGCTACGACGACGAACGCTATTTGAAATAAAAAGCGGTCATCATGATGTGTGAATGTAAACGAGGCAAAAAACAGACATGACACAAATATAGTGGTAAAGTTAAGTATATTCCTAGATGCTCATCGGCTACATATTTGTTTTCAAGTGTACATAGCAGTATACGGTTTAAACGAGCCGCGTTGAATATTACATCGCCGTAATACTCATTCCGCTAAATTATTCAGTGCTACCGTTCGCCAATTACGTCGGCACTAGAGCCATATGTTTAAGCACACTGTATATAAAATTTCCCACAGTTGTTTTTATTTGGCGCGTATAAGTGTGTTGTAAATCTGTGAGAACAGTGCGCCTGCAAACAAGAGCGGGCTAATAACAGGTTATGCAATGAAATGAACACGAACTAAACCGCAGAGCGCGACTCCGATGAAATTAATTGAGTAATTACGGTTGACTTCGAAATTTCACTGGCCTACGTTTACGTAGGGCAGTTGGGTGAAATTAGACAGCTCGGAAATGAGGTCGATGTTCAGCTGTGTCTAGACCGACACGTACTCGTATTAAATTGAAACATTATTTCAATAAACGAATAAACTTAACGCTTCAGTATTTTTCGCAAACAATGTTAGGACTTGTTCAACGATTGCCGAAAGTAGGTCGTGTTCAACCCACGCCTACAATCAAACAACTACAATTAGCCTAGTTAGCTAATTCGAGGAGACGAAAAAAAATTGTAACGGGTAATTACGAACTTTGCTTTTCTTCGTATTAGAAATGATTTCTCTTGTTTCAGCTACTTTGGCCTGAGTTATAATTATTAATTTATTGTTGTATGTATATTGTTGTTAAGTCGCAAAACTTACTGTTGTGCCAAACTAGACTATCCACTGATTAAGTGATCATCACGTACCTGGAACCAAAAAAAAACATTAAATAAGGTTCGCTCAATGAAGAGATAAAATAATATAAAATGTTTCTTCCCAACACTGAGAACATTGAGCAAGCGTGGGAACAAGGAAAATACGCCAGGTAACACGGTAATATTTATCGGAAACGACTCCATTTAATTATTTGTTAGTTTTAGAATAGCTGAAGCACGAATACTTTTTCTAATAATAAAAATATTCGTAATTGGCTCCAACTTGAGACTTTTCAATCGGAATTGGAACTTAATAAATCATTCTAAGTATTTAGTTGCTGTAGCCAGAACTAGATAAAAAAACCGTAACTTTTTAATCAAGAGCCTATTTAAAATGCTCGTCATATTTTTAATGTTAAGTAACTATATGACGAACTTCATCAACAAGGATCTACGGAATAAAATCTTCTATTCGTGTAGATGGCAATAATAAATGTTGCCACACGGATAGCTCTTCCGTCAACGTTCATTAGTTCCTCCTGAATGCAGGTGTCGGGGACCGCAGGACCATGTTATTACTTATACGAGTAGGTATGTTTGCCATTGACATCCCGGGGTTTTTGATTTGATGATTTTACACCCGACAAAAAAAAAAAGGTTTTACCACATTTGTATAAGGCCGTAATTGTCAAGTAGCGACCGTTAGACTGACAATTCATAGGTCTCGAGTTCGAACCCAAGACACTCCGATTTTTCGGAATCATTTCTGTATTGTTTAATTTATCACTCTCTTCGGTGAAGGAAAACATTGGGGGGAAACCAGCACGCCAAGGAGATATCTCCACTGCATGTAAATCCGGCTGCGGGTTGTTCTTCACAAAATATACCGCGTCCTCGACATAAAGGGCTAAGAAGGAACATGGGTGGTTTTTAGTCAGTAGACACTCAGACACACAGTCTAACACTCACTTTCGCACTGCCCAAAAGCGGGAGGGGTTATTTGATGACCCCCCCCCCCCCCCCCACTCCAAAAGATTTGTCACTAAGTAACCAACCGATCAAAAAAGAGAGCCCTGCAGCAACAAATGTACGACAACAAGCAAGATTACAGTAATACTACAATCTGTTAGCAGTAGTTATTACATTTCCCGTCTTGCAGAATCCTTAGTAATGTTAGATCCAATAACTAAGCCGCGTTCTTGGGCTTAAGTATACGCCTTGCTGCCATAGACTAGACCCGTGTGATCGAAACGGTGGTATTGCCCGCCTAATAAATTATGTGGTAGTAAGAAACCCAATTAAATCAAATGAGAACGACCGGAAAATAATTTCCCATGGGATCAATCTGCGGGAAACAAGTGGTTATAAAAATATTATAAGTACCCCAGTTATAATCAATGATAAATGTTAGGGCAAACAAAATCCTTGTTATTAAGATTTTGTATAATAATTATTACGACGATGAAAAATAACTGTTGTTCACTAATTGAATGTTTATATTTTATGATACGGACTCATTATCTTGCTTTATATTAATACCTATGGTTAAACGTCAATGCTTTTATCGACATAAAAAATTCATAATAATATTTTAGGATTCTCCCATAGAATATAATAGGTTTTTATTTCAAATTAGATATTTAAGTTTTTTAATTGATGAATCCCCGCACCAATATTTGTTGCCGCAGTCAGCGCCCACCATGTTTCGAAACGAAAATTTATTGAGTATTCTCTCAATTTGTGGACAGATGGCATTAGCGGTATCAAAAAGGACTTCTTCTCCCGCCGCCGTTCGCGACACTGTGTTTGCGAGGCGCTCCGCTTTGTAAAAAATCCATTTTGGTGAAACCTTGAAGATATTCGTAAAATAAATGGACCTGCATCTGTGCTTGTGCGTGAGAACTTATAGTGCAGTGTTGATTTTTGGAGTTTGAACCATTCTACCGGTTTTTTTTTAATCAGAGAAAGCTTTTATTACTTACTAGCTGAACCCGCATGCCTTGCAATGCCCTTTTTCCTACCTACTACCTGCCTACTACCTACCTACCTACCTACTACCTACCTACTACCTACCTACTACCTACCTACTACCTACCTACTACCTACCTACTACCTACCTACTACCTACCTACTACCTACCTACTACCTACCTACTACCTACCTACTACCTACCTACTACCTACCTACTACCTACCTACTACCTACCTACTACCTACCTACTACCTACCTACTACCTACCTACTACCTACCTACTACCTACCTACTACCTACCTACTACCTACCTACTACCTACCTACTACCTACCTACTACCTACCTACTACCTACCTACTACCTACCTACTACCTACCTACTACCTACCTACTACCTACCTACTACCTACCTACTACCTACCTACTACCTACCTACTACCTACCTACTACCTACCTACTACCTACCTACTACCTACCTACTACCTACCTACTACCTACCTACTACCTACCTACTACCTACCTACTACCTACCTACTACCTACCTACTACCTACCTACTACCTACCTACTACCTACCTAAATACTACCTACCTACCTATCTACCTACCTACAACCTAACTATCTACTTACCCAAAAAAAAAAGAACAAAAACTATCCTATGTCCTTCTCCTGGCTCTAAACTACCTCCCTGCCAATTTTCAGCTAAATCGGTTCAGCCGTTCTTGAGTTATAAGTGAAGTAACTAACACGACTTTCTTTTATATATATAGATAAGAGTAAAGTAACTATGTACATTAATTAAAAACTATAAAATAAACTAACAAGAAACTATAAAAGAACATCGAAATACTGCTCCTCAACGCTGTCAGCCGGTAATGTGCCCAAAAGACTGGCCAAGATAAAAACCAGCCCCTGGGTCACGACAAGCGTAAACTAAACGTTTAGAAATTTCCTTACACAGGCTATGAACACTCGGACCCCACCCCACCCGGTGTGGTTCTACCGGTGGATTTAACAAGATTTAGTTCGCCGGCCGGCGAGTTCATACCTAGAAGACATCACGCGCATGAACGAGTCATCTTCTGGATTCCCTGGATTGCCGAGGTGCGTGGCCAGTTTTGCTGCTATTAATCATTTGATATTGGTTCATCAATATGGAAATTGGTTTTATTTCGAAGTGCGCCATTACATAGGTTCTGAATTCAAATTTTGGTATGTTCCTTTTACACGCCTCATCGACCTCATCAAAGCTGAACTCTCAATCGAACAATGATTAATAATTATAAGCCTGTTGAGAGATGCTGAGACTCGAGTCGAGTGGCGCGTGTTTGAGGGGGGCTATGTGGCCTATGGCAGCAGTGGACTGCTGTAGGCTGATGACGATAATAAGCTTGGTGTGGCCCACTTTTGGGCAAAGGTCCCCCTTCCTTTTTTCCATTATTCTCTCTCAAGCTACGTCAGGGCAAATAGACAATCGAACAATACCTCATATACTACATACCTATCCCTAACCTAACATAACCAAAAACTAAACCTTATTAAAGTTTTGAAGAACTGCCTCATTTTTATACATCACTCGAATACAATATTATTCTTCTTCACAAAAACAATTTGATGGCTAGGAGAGGCCGAGGTGCCCCGAGCAACCGGCCTGACCTTCCTAACGGCTAGAATATAAAAAAGTGTGTTACGCCCAACTCGTCTCGCCAAATAAGGAACATATGAACAGTTACATCCCGATTACTGTAAATAACATTAATCTTAGCTGTTAGTGCCAGTACACGGATCTTATGCTCTCATATTATCTGCTTATTACCTGATGCAAAACTCATTTTATGTCTTATAATGCGGAAATATGAAGATATTAAATTACTGTGCAGTTTAAAATGGCTGTCTCAAGGAAACCTTTTTAATTCTGATTCATTATTTCAATAGGTATTTGAGTAGGATGTTCCACTGAGAAATTTTATATCTAGTTCCTCATTTTCTATGTTTCTAGAGGCTTAAGGCTATAGAAACATAGAACAAGATAATGATAATGAGCTTGCCTATATTATTTAGGAAAAACCAACAACTGATGAGGACAAAAAATACAAAGTTGAATATTGTTTATCGATCCCATTTGAGCACCATGGTAAAATATTGATTGGTGTACTAATGGGAATACCTTTGGTGCTCAAAGCAACAAACCTAACGCTTGATAAAGGGGAAAACCAAAATTTTAATCCGTAAATTATCTGAAGGAAAAAATACAAGTGGGGTGATTCATTTCATTCTACTACCTAATAAATAATTGGTGTAAAAGTACCCTTAACGCAAACGAAAGGCACTTGTTCTCCCCACCACTGCGATATTTTTTTTGTTCTAGACTATACCTGGGAACCCCCTAGTTACGGTAATAATTTTGCACAGCTGTTTTTGTAAATACTAGTTTTTCAGGTTTTAACTCTACTTAAATTACCTCCATGACCCTTTTACTATTCAAAGCATCCACTAGCACAATGTTTTAAGAGTGCTACATTGAATTTTACCGTAAAATGAGATTTTTGACCTCAAAAAAAAAAGGTTTGATGTACAGAATGCTTGGTTGACGTATGTGTGAAGGGTTAATTTACACCCTGTATATCTGCATACTTATTGTCAAAGGACATCGACCTACATTCACAATTTCACAGATAGTTAACTACACACATCAAAAGTGTCTAGGGATCAAGCATTTTTATGCGGATTTCTTGAGATTGAGATGTGGCTTTGTAATAAATTTATGATTTTATAAATTTATATGGATCCTTTTTGGTGCATTTCATAATTTGAATCAGGAACTGTGAATCAAATTCGAGTAAAAGATGAAAATCAGCTGTCAATATTTTCCCTATAAAAACATACAACGCATTGAAGACATTATTAGTGCTACTGTTTCCCTACTACTGATTAAAACCAACGTTATTATGGAGCGGCGACGTCATTTAAGCAGGGAAGAAATGCTCAGAGCCGTGGGAATGATAGAAGCTGGTTCCCGGCAACGTACTGTGGCTTTAGCTCTGAATACAAGTCAGAGTGTTATCAGTCGACTTTGGACACGTTACCGAAGCACTGGTACCGTGGCTGAGCGCCATGGAGGACGGTATCGCTGCACCACACGGAGACAAGACCGATACATTCAAATCTTAACTCGAAGAGCTCCAACAATAACCGCCATGATGTTAGCCGTGAGGCTTCATCACTCTTCAGGGAACTTAATTAGCGACCAAACAGTCAGAAACCGCTTGCATGAAGTGAACCTTCATTCCCGAAGACCGCTACGGGTACCACCTATAGCAATGCACAATCGTAGGATTCGATATCAATGGGCTTTTGACACAGAAATTGGGCAGAAGAACAATGGCGTTTCGTGTGCTTTTCTGATGAGTCATGTTTTGGTATGAGACCGGATACAAGACGTATACGACACTGGAGAACCCCTGGACGCCAACAGCGATTAAAATCCTGCCAGGAAGTCCATCCTTATAGTGGTGGAACCATCATGGTATGGGCGGGTATTTGGATCGGCGGAAGAACTGAGTTGATTTGGATCAGAGGCAACCTCAACGCTCAAATTTATGCTGAGACGATTGTATCAGACGTCATCGTTCCTCTACAAGTGCAAATCGGTCCCTTATTTCAGTTAATGCATGATAATGCACGACCGCACACCGCAAGAGTTGTAAGACAGACTCTCGCCGCAGCTAACATCAATGTCCTGCCCTGGCCTGCTCAGTCGCCAGACTTGAACCCGATTGAGCATGCATGGGATATGCTACAGAGAAGTGCTCTGCCGAATATGGAGGGTATCCAGTCGCAAGAAGACCTTTTTTTGTTGTTGAAACGAACATGGGCGGCCATTCCACAGCGTGATTTGGATGAACTCATTTTGAGTATGCCAAACCGATGTTCTTGTGTTGTTAGTGTTCGCGGTAGAAACACGGATTATTAATTGTTTAAGTTACCCAATAAAATTTTAAAGAAAACTGTTATTTCAGTCTTTTTTTCGAACTTTAATGTTAGTGGTTCAAATGTCAAAAATCCCTTTATTAGGAAAATGGCAAATTTCTTTATTAATGCAAAGGTGACTTGGTTTATCGTTACTGTGACAAACGAAAACACTTTATTTGATGAATCCTTAAAGAAAATTTTAATTAATATCAATCAGGAGAAAAGTTATTGCAAAAATATATGTTGATCCCTAGACACTTTTGATGTGTGTATGTTTTTGTCTATGTTAAATCTATACTAATATTACAAAGGTAAAGAGTTTGTTTGTTTGAACGCGATAAAGTCTGGAACTACTGGTTGCAATTAAAAAAATATTTTTATGTTGGGTAGTCTATTTATCGAGGAAGGCTTTAGGCTATACTACATCACGCTACAACCAATTGGAGCGGAGCATAAATGAAAAGGTATTCCTTTTTGAGAGCTTCCGTTGCGTGCGCTCCATAAACAGTTTAAGTTACACAAATGTCATGTATGATGGAATTGTTCCTCTATAAAAGTTCCACAAAAAAGTTCGCGACCGCGACAGCATAATATTATATCCATCTATTAAGATTGACTCCCTGTAACCATTTTTTACAATTGAAATGTTAGGTTAAATAGAATTATTTTTTGCGAAGCTTATTTAACCCACACGGTATTCATCTATATCTAAATAAATGTGTTTATTAGAACGGAAATTTACGTCGGCGTCCCAATGTAGATACATGGTGAAAATCCAGCCTGCGGGAAAATCAAATTCAAAATATTTATTTATTTTATTTTTATTTATTTATTTTATATCCAACGGTAAGTATGGAATATATGTTTTTTAGGTCCTAACCCAGATCACAGTCTTCTCGAGTGCGGAACCTTTAAATCTATTCAGCCGTTAAGATCGGAAATGTACAGACAGTTACTTTCGCATTTAAAACTATCGTATGGAAGTATGGCTTCTTGCCTAAGCTGATAAAATATCGATGAAGTGCAACAGTACAAGTGATTGTATTAACCTTTGCACGACTTACACAATAGAATTACATAAATATGTGTACCGGCTTCTGTAATAAATGCATTAGATTGATTTCTAGTCTGGGTAGTATCCGGTATATTTGCAAGCGAGAATTTCGATAATTATCTTCGAGTCTTCGATCGAGAAGAAGTAATGTAATACCTTTAAAATATAAGATATATTTTAAAGATAATCCCGCTCTGTAATTCGCAACCTGCAACTCCTGAAAGTCAGCAACCACCAGAAAATTGTGTAGTAGGCCTTTTAACTTCACAAAAAATGAACTGAATTCTTACAAACGTCGTCTACAGTTGCAGAAACCTCTGTCTGACCCTGATTGACCCAGATCCTCCATTTTTGGCGTCAATGGCATAACAACTTTGAAGAAATGTTGTGTTTCCGACATTGCATGATTGTACCTTTATTACCAAAAATAGGCATTGCTTGAACTCTCAGATCACGATCTCTAACATTATGAGATAATGTGATGTTTACCCGTTTATACAGCTGTTACAAACAGTCTTCAATAGAATTTCAACGTTGTACATTCCCCAGGAAATCATTTTTTTTACCAGCAGTTTAGTATTTTTTTTTTATCTCGGAAGTTTTATACAAATTAATTTATAAAAATTCAAGATAGTCTTGATCTTTCAAACGAAGATCGACGAGTCACGACTACAACCTTTTTTTTTAAACCTAATTCTTTTTCCTATCATATGTATCCGGAATCAATCGTCAGTATACAGTCCTTTTACATAGCAACACAACAGCATCCTTATTCTCACTAGTATAGAGCTCGCTGTTGTCTTGACAAACTTGTCAGTGGGAAAATCAACGAACAAAATATCAGCCTTATAGTAAGGAGAGTAGAGATCAAAGTGAGTGTAACAGAGAAGCCAAGTCAGAGGTAAAAAAACTATAGGTATTAGGTATTCAACAAGGATGACGTGATGACGTCACTCCATGTTCCACCGATGACTTCACCTTAGCATGTAAACACATTCGGAACTAACCGCAACAGCCTCTTATTATTCAACGGTTCAACTTTAGCATTTTACAGAACCTTGGTAGATTAGCAAAGTGTTGAGGTTGCTGCACTGTCGTATAGTGATGCATTATGTGCAATATTGGATGTTACGATGAGCCATATGTTTAAAAGCGGAGGATTCTATACAAACGTCTTCGACGAAATCGTGTTTCGTATATTATATTATTTTATCTAGACAGGTTTAATTAAGGCTTCGATCCAAGTCGGCCTGGGCAAAAATTATCTCCAAAAATGAGAAGTACGTCGTATGCGAGGTTTCCCCTTAGACAATGACACTTTATCATGCGCTGCATGTTCTGTGATCGTAGATGCACGTGATGGCTAAGTTAGTGGCGGAATTATGGGTTAATGACATTGATATTAATTGAACGTCTTGCCATAGATACTCTGACTAAGGTCTTATTTCATGCCTCAGAATGTCTGGAAACTTAACTTACTAGTAAACTTTATCCCTGGGCCCTGAAGTTTTTTTTTTCATGGAGTTGCTATGGATGTCCTACATTACGTTGTAACAAACCACTTTTACTATGGGACCAAGCCAGAAATCGCGAAAACTAAATCTGCTGTTCAGTACATTTTGACATTTTAAATTTTTGGGCGTCTATATTATAGAATATAGTACAGTCGAACAAGCTAATAAGTATACAGGTAGAGCTTTTCATAATTCTATTATACTGAAAGTATTGATTGCAATTTTGTTTTATAAAGCGTTTCGCTTTAAGCGACTGATGTCAAACAATGAATCGTTTGACATCAGTCTCTAAATGTATCTGTATAATCTTAAAAGTTAATGCAAGTTAGCTGTCTGTATACTTATTAGCTTGTGTCGAACAAGCTAATAAGTATACAGACAGCTAACTTGCATTAACTTTAGCTTGTTCGACTGTACATAAGAACTAACTTAAAGAACATAACGCCTACAACCGTTTTGGTTAAGTGAATAACGGGTATCTCATTCCCAAAGTAACCTACAGTCCTACACGTACGAATTTATAGGCCTCTAAAAGTAATTCCAAATGTTAAGTAAACATTAACGCTAAAAGCATCACAGACAACATACATTTAAGATTTCTAACAATAGATTAACAAAATAAAAGCTATAAATTGAACCAATAAACAGGTTCTATTGCTACATCAATAAACATTAACTTGAAAAGGTCACAGATTTCATTTCATTCTTGTGTTTTCATATTGCATGAGTATTGTCCTTTGACCTTGTCAAAGACATGTTAAGTTTATAGCCTCACTAAATTTTACTCGCACAGAATTAATAATTTTCTAACTAACATATACGAGTTTTATATCTGAATATAGATTTGTTTCTACCGCCCACAGATAATTGTCTAGACTAGATTGTAGCCTAGAAAACGTACGCTGTAGTTTATCCATCATTAATGTTCTTTCGGTCACCTTACCTCAATATGTGAGCAGAATTCTTACTGACTTATTTTTAGACATGTTTTCAATGAAAACATGGCGAGTTACCTAGAGTTAAAGCATGTTTTACTCTAGATTTCTCTAATCAAGTACGTGACGGGTTCATGCGAAAACCGGTCCCACCATACCTCATTATTTCATTACAGACAGGCCACATCGCGTCCGCACCAGAGTATTAACCATTATATAACTCATCATAAACAGCTAATGTAACCACGCAATCTTCATAAACGCGACGCAGCCGAAAACCACGCCATTAGGCATACTCTGACAGAATATACGTGTAGATAATAATCAAAATTTAATTATGGCTTATATCCACAAGGCACGCGGCTATTAATTGGCTTGTGTCGAAATAATTGCTGGCGGGTTGAGGGGGGCAAGGCGACAGCTCGTAACCTTGTGGGACTACCTTCCGTCTTCCGTTAGCATACAACGGTAACGTGTTATGCTTTCTGGTCGAAATTGGCTCAGAAACTTAACGTTTCACTAATTGAAGATAAGTATACACTACTAAGCTTTGTCTGACATGGGTTGAAGTTTCTTTCTTTGTAGAAAACGTATCGTCAAACGAGTAGTCTGGGGACATGGCAGTGCCCCCGCCAAGTCGAGCAATAAAGCGGCACGGCCGTACCATCCTTTTCTTGAACCAGTTCAGGCCATTTTCGACCTCCTATAACTTCGTTATGGATAAATCTAAAAGCCTGTTTTTTTAGTAACCGTTTAGGCATCGTATAAATACGGTTTATTTAAAAATTCATTTAATTTGAACCAGTAGTTTAAGAATTATAACTAATCAAAGTTCCTTAGTTTTGTCACTCACTGACTGACTGACTGATTGACGGATCATCAAAAGTCTAAGGCACTTCTAGCAGACATAGAAGCTTCAAATTTAGAATACAAACTTAGAACTAAAAAAATATGCAATTTTTCAATTTCAGTCTAGTTTTCTAATTCAGAATGCGATGCGATGGCAAAGTCAATATTTTATTTAAAACATCAAAGGTTTTAAACTAGGGATTAAATATATTAACTGACTTGGTATTACATGGATCTCACTACTTTTTACGGTAAAAGAACTTACAAGTTTTGTTTTTGGTGGGATTATCATTTACCCTTACCAAGAATCATCGCGATATGGAATCCTTTGAAAGTGAGCATTAAACCACTTATACTCTATCGCAGATTATTATTAAAAACATAATGCATGTTTGAATATAATGACAGTAAACATTACCTTTGAAAATTGATTCTACTTTTCAGAATAAAAGCTAACAAAACCACCGAATTTCAATTTAAAACGTAATTTTGATGACCACAAAAAGTTATCCAAAAAGACAAACATGACGCATACAAAAAAGAAATTGCTTCTTTAATAGCTAGTCAGTTTTTAGCACGAGCAGCGCCGTTACAAAAGAAACAACGGTTCGCTTTTTATTTTAATTAATTTTGCTTTTGGCGACGTGAATGTTACATGTGCATGAAAAAAAACAGCCTGTACGCAAAATATGCACGCTATTTTAAAATCAGACCTCTTATTTTTATTATAACAAATTAATCGGGTGTTTGATTAAACCGGTTCGGGAGAATAAGTTTTGGGAAGAAGAGGACCAAAGACGATTGAAGAGGTAGTGTTAAGACCAGGCACTCTAAAATAATTTCCACGCAAGCTCCGCCCCATTCACCCCGCCACTCCGCGCGATGTGCTAGACGCTAGCACATCAGTAATAAAGTCGAATACCGCGTGCGCTCTTTGATCGCGTTCGAGCACGAAACTAAATGTCGTAAGTCTCAATTCTTATTTCGTTTATAACTAAAGTAGTAATTGATCTAGAGAAAAAATATCTTGTGGCTGGATAGTAAACTATATTTTCTTACAGTGAACATTTATTTTAGACATAAAGGCGGAGCAATCTTGAGGAAAAATGTAATAATCGTTAAAAAAGACATGATTTTCGAATAAAAAATGAATCGAGCGAATATGCTACAATTACGTAACTGTCTTGTACATGGAAAGAAAAAGATCCAATAAATCATATACTAAAGTTCCATTTTGATTGTATGTACGACTGTTTCAGAATATTAATGCAAATTAACATAAATTTAGGGAGTCTCCTCTTAATAACATGACAGCTAACAATAATTAAAGGAGCAAAAAACATTGTACGACGACCCTGAGTAACATGGCAGTATTGGCAGACGAAGAGGAAATATTTTGCGTAACTAATCTATATTTATAGTTTCTTATGAAAATTAAGAGCACGGGAACTATGTATTTCAACCTTAGTTTATACCACCGAGCCATATTCACATTTATTAGTTAAACACCGCGTAATAAATTAGTGTAGTGTTAAAACTTCGAATAGACGTTATCCGAAATTTGCTGAACATCATGTTATGCATATTTGGGAAAGTCGGTGTGACAATCAAAGCTCACAGTGTATTAAAAATAAATAAGCGTCAAATAAGTTTCGAATGTAGTTGGCATTTTTGCAGATGACACTAAAAAGAACAAGTTTTCAGCGACCAAGGTTGTCGGTTTGAACATTAAAAGTAGTGACGAAGACGTTATTTAGTAAAGGTCAGTGCATAGATACACAGAACAGGTTAGATCATTTTAGCTCCTGCGCACATACACATAAAATGATTGCTCAACAACCGGTCGGCCCTGCTAGATTCCCAGTTTATATAGTCGCGGTGAGCCAAGAGATATATTAAGAAATTAATGCTCCTCACAGGTATACCAGCGTCTCTCAGTACCTGCGTCGTGACGAGCTCCTTGCGTTTACTTATTCACAGCGTCATCTTCCAGTTTAAGTACTTCTTGTGCTTATGTTTCCTCTTTATTAGGATAGGTTAGTTTTACGTTTTTTGCCGAGAACGAGTATGAAGTTAGAAATTATGGTCGAGGATACTGTATAGCTATACGGTCTTTAGTTAGATGCACCAATGACCAAAAGTCAAGTTCTTACTCCTCGAGTGTGTTCGAGACTATTGGTAACGAAAATTCGTAATTTAACATCGAAGTGTTTTACTCAAATTGTTGCAAGGTTTAACCAGAACCAGAATCCTGATGGATCTTCAACACAATTAAGGTCTAAGCCTCAAAGGAACTTGCAACATGTTCACTAGGGAGTGCAATCTTGCAGCAAAATCTTCAATCTCGGTATTTGCAAGATTGAAGACGTCTAATCTTGCAAGATCTCGGTATTTTGCAAGATCTTGCAAATTTACAAGTTTTTTATTTAATTTTAGAAATATTCTATTGAAACTTGTTAAATTTATTATTCTAAGAGCGAATCAATGAAACCTAGCGTGTTGTCAGCCAACTGGCTTCGGATGTTTCGGGCGATATACCCGGCAGCAGAAAAAGCCCGTTCAGCTTCTACACTTGTTGGCACCACTGATGATAAGCATTGATAAACTGACTGCAAATGGTGCCCTTTTGCCCCGCCTGATTCGTAGAGATTAATTTCTTGTCTTATTTGTTTATCAAATAAGGAACCAGTTGCACATGAAGGGCGTTCTTGTGGGCGGGCTTTCAAAATCATTTCCAATTCTTCATCAAGAGAAAGAGTTGTGTTTGCGGCTGCTGATAAAGGCGTGATATCATCAATATCATCATCAACTACTGTAACAAATGCATCTAAAGATGTGGAGCTAGAGCTTTGGTTCTGTACGTATAATCGTTCGATCAGCTTTTTAATTTCTTTCTTGACTAAAGTTTTTGGTGGCAAACTGAAAGTGTTATCATTAACGAGCGATTTAAAATCTTCGTCATATTGGGCAGAATCTCTCAAATAAAATAACGCTGCAGTCATAATTGTCCGGCGCTCACGTATGCGAGTCCTCATAGCATCAGCCAGCTTTTGAGCGATTGGTGTTGTTAGGTTTTCTAACTTTCGTACCATGAACCGCAAAGTAGTTTCAGCGGTGATGAGATCTGAATCTCTTCGACATAATACTTCAACTGCCAATTTGATAGGCTGGAACACATGTTCTAATTCAACCAAAGCTACATATTCTTCTTCTGAGAAAGCATAATTGGGGTTCGTTCCGAGATTAACATCGATGAATGCTTTGCTTACACACGTCTTCAATTTGTTGAATCTGGAAATCATATCTGCGAGACTGGACCACCGAGTTTTGCAGTCGAGCACTAACTGCATGTTTTTGCCAAACTCGTTACTTATGTACTTTTGTAGAACATCATTCTTTGTTGGTGATTTTCGGAAAAGCTTCACAGTTTTTCTTACTTTTCGTATTAGGTCATCATATTCTGGTACTAAGTGAACTTTAACTGTAGGTAATATGCAATCAAACCCTTCAGATTCGTTGATATCTTCAGTTTCTTCATCAATATCGAGTAACTCATTTTCCTCATCGTTTGCTTGACGCGTGCCTACATTGTCATTTTGTATGATCGCGGCAATTCAGTTTGAGCGCGGCCGCCCTCTTGAATGGTCATGGAACGCGTTGCTATCCAATCTTGCAAATCTTGCGAGATCGCGCGCGATTTTGGGTGCAAGATTAATCTTGCAAAATTAGTGCGAGATCTCGGTATTTCGAGATCTCGCAATACCGAGATTGCACTCCCTAATGTTCACTTGTGAAATAAGTCTTCGAACTACGAAAGTCTTCCTTTCTAACCCAAAGTATAAACACAAGCTTTACTACGGTTTGTGAAGTCTCCGCCAAGTAAATAACTCTCAACTTATTTAAACAAACCAAATATATTATCGTAAATACATTACGTTGCAAATTGAGTCGACATAAAAAGAGGCTGTTTATGGCAAGCCAATTTGTACAAGGACAGTTCAACAGATTCCTCGCTATTGGTTTACGAGCTCGTGGCACAGACAAATGCAGGTTAAATTTTTTACTCTCGAAACGTTCCGTGTGTTCAATATTTTGTTCGCTAAAGAAATAACAGAGTTGTTTGGCTCTGAACGGTACTACTGCGAATTGTTCAAATAATGAGAGGCAGAGCGTATATAAGTAGCATATAATGTTGAAGAATACAATACCTAGGCGAAGAATAACAGTTCATTTCTAAAAGTTAACGAAGCGGGGATAGAAATTGAGCTCATGTTACAATCTTTTTGCCAAAATAACGACTTCCAGATGGGTTAAAATTCAAGTGCTTCTTTTTGGCACGCCAAATAACTTGGGATTATACCGCAGCAAGTCAATTAATAAGAAATTGAGTGGAATATGGCATGAAAGACTTAAAAAGAGGTTGCTAAAAAGTGTTCACACTTTTTAGCAACCTCTTTTTAAGTCTTTCGACGGTAAAGAGCAAGGCTGTCAAATGTTTACTGTTCAATTTATAGGTACCATTAGCACTCATGGCGATTTTAACAGCGCAGCGGCCTCGCCAACACAATCGCGCCGGAGAGCCGAGAGCCGACGACAAATCCTGTCGCAATGTTCGCATCATTGATAATTGTGTTGTAATCTTATTATGTTGCTTACCCACAGGTTAAAAGCTATCAAGATTGAAGAATTTCTTGTATTTCTTGAGAATGAGTATTGTTCATTTTAAAGGTTGTGAAGGAATACTATAGACCCCATTGTTATGTGCCTTCAATGGGTTTCTTAAAAAACGGAGTTTAATTATATTTATCACTCAGACCATTCAAATTCAGATGAGGCAAGTGGATGGTGGGTACAGTTTTGCCAATCATTGCTTTATTGGACTTTTGAGGGAAAAAAATGCCAAAAGGTTTTCAGTAACTACTTCGGGGAGGATAATAAGAAGCCGTCTAAGACTAAACTGCTTGCTGTTCTAATTCCCTGAAATCCTTTGTAGCTGTAAAAGATTTCTCCAGTACTCGTACCTTTTAGCAAAACATTCCAAGTAGCGGCCTTAACACTCGTTTCATTCGGGCTGACTCGGGGCGCAGTTTCTTTGATAGCTCGTTATAAGGAACAAAGGCAACGCAACATCAAACGAGGTATTTCTTTACGCTGTGACATTTTAATAACGGTTCCCCAATTGGTTTCCCATTTTATTGTTAACGTCAATTTAACAGTGGTTGGTCGTCGAGCGATAAATTGTTTCAATTGCGCACTTAACGTACTTACACCATTTCCATTACCTGGAAGACATAGCTGCTGTGACATTTTACTGGATCGCTCGTTAGTTCACATTGTGTGGCACCCATTTTGAGTAGGAATCTTTGTTTTCTCAAGAGGTTGAAATCATGTTTGGCCTCTTATTTATTTTTGACCTTCAATAATTCAGATATTTTGTAAGCAAGGACTCTTGTAGAAACCTTCTAGTCAGCATGGTTTTTTATCTTGAAACCAGTTATAAGAGACCATTAACGATGTTTCTTACTGAACCTGACCAGCCTTTAATCTCTGTATAATGTAAACGGGCTAATACGTAAATGTAACGAGCAACTGGGAGCTAGCGAAGTCATTTGCCATGTAATGAGACTCATTGCCCTCTGCAAACCAGTTCGATGGACGCGCAAACACAAACAGGATTCTCAGTCTGCGCCTTCCGTACTCAACGATTACGAACCAATTACAAGAACACGTTAAAATAGTCTATTTAGATAAATAAACAATAACACTATAGGTAGTGTGTGTGCTGTTAATGTGGAGTACAGCTCAAGTGACCTTCTTTCTAATTTAAAAAGCTACTTGGCATCATTGTGTCCGCCAGAAGCATTGTGTCCGATCAGTCGCGGTCTCGTTCATGATCGCACGAATAAGTTCGCTCTATCGGATGTTCAAGATCATGCTTCACAGTCGTATTTCGTGATGAGAAATGACGAAACGAGGAAGTTTCGTGAGAGTCTATAGCGTGTTACTTTCGCACCCTCCTCATCTAGGATGTAGTGGAAAAAATGCCAAAACACTTATCGATGCAAGTGGCTGGAAATATTATCTGTGGTGTCGAATCTGACACGATCGCGATAGCACGTCTAGACTCGGAGGTGGAGCTCCCTCGCGCCACAGTCCCGTTAGCCGGATGCCGCAGCGCCCGCTTGTTATGCAACTGATGTGCCCCTCGTTTGCCGCACCGACGCGGATCGTGCGTCGGCGGCGCACCGTCCGCGTATGCGCTCACAACAATACTACTTTAATAATCCAATTACTTTAAAACTCACCGTTAAATGCCTTAATTTATTCTTCAATTGCATATACCAAAAGTAACTGTTTTTATTTTCTAGTTGGAACACATTTTCG
Source organism: Diarsia rubi (assembly GCA_932274075.1). Lineage (NCBI taxonomy): Eukaryota > Metazoa > Arthropoda > Insecta > Lepidoptera > Noctuidae > Diarsia > Diarsia rubi. The sequence goes on along the minus strand of OW026417.1, from coordinate 16,604,528 downwards.
TCCTACGTGTTGTACGTACTTGCAGCATGTAAGTAATCAATATTAGTAACTTACACACATATAAGTAATAGTGAAACATTATTATAGAGCAAAGTTATAGCAAGTAGAATGTCAACATAGCTTGCATTTTATCAATTGTTAAAATCTCCTGGCGCTTCCACTACGCAGAAGTAACAACTTATACATTCTGTTCATTAAAGTTTTCTGAAAAAAAGTCAATTCTGGTATGGACTTTTTCGTTTGACTTGAAAACGTGAAACTATACTAACTTTACCAAATACTTTTAATAGGTAAATATTAGGTAAGGGTGACCGTCGGGGCTGCGGGTTGTTCGCAAGAGATACGGCGGCCTCGGCACAATTAAAGGTTTTTAGTCAGTAGAAGTCTGACACTCCCTACCACTCTGCCCAGAGCGGGAGGAGTCATTTGATTATTTCCCACACCCAAAAACAAAAGGCTGACAGTTTTTGATAATGACTTCTTTTTTACATTTTCTGAACAAACATAATTAAAGAAAACGACGAACGCAAAAGCTTAGCCTCAGAACGTTTACTTTTTAGTAAAATAACCAAGTTTGACTGCTTGACTAACATGGAATAAACAGATGGGAGGTGAACCTCCGGTGTTACCATAAAAGTAGCATCAGCTGTCGATGGAAATGAAATCGCTAAAAGTTTTACGGTTAAGCCTTATTATTAAAGGATTCGAAAATAACGATAATTTTAATGACTTGGACTTTCGGAGCCTAAACGTAACGTAATAAATACGTCCATTTGAAAATGAATAATCAAAATTTTATGAATTTATTTATAACCAGCAGGGCTATTGCGTATCTTTTAAATGACAGTGGCTAACCTATAGTGCCTTTCAATTACTGTCAAATGGTTCCATTTTGTACTAAACCTGCTAGTTTGCATCTTTTTAGTCTTCTAAGTGATTTTTTGAGCTCTTTTGACATGACGAATGTCGATATACGGTGCGGAGGGCAGTAAAAGTACAGACTGTATCTGAGAGAGAGAGAGAGAGTTACAGATCCGAAACTCACCTGTACCGATGGTATTTGTCACAGTTTTTGGGGTAATGGTAGGTACTTTTGATTAAAAACGCAGGTATTTACGTTACTTAACAACAAACGCTCGTGCAAGGCCCCCTGAATTGCAGCCTTTAGTACCAAAGGGTTGTAATATTACCCTTAACGAAGCATTGACTAATTAACTGCGATAATTTGTTTGTTGTAGACCATTCCTAGAAAAATTGAACTTTGATCGTCAATATCTGCATAACTAGGGGAGTTACGCAGATATTGACGATCAAAGTTCAAAATTTTTCAAAGCTGATTTTTTAATTAAGTACATACTAGTTTTTCAGGTTATAATTTTACTTAAATTACCTCCATGACCAGTTTACAAAGCATCCACTAACACAATGTTTTAAGGTGAATCCTTCAGGGCAGCTCGCGAAATTCAAATGTGCTTACGTTTTTAGCAGGTCAGTGTCAGGTTGTACGTTCAATAAAATAGGCTTTTTTTAATGCCTTTTTATCAAATAGTCACTCAAGGAAGTTAAATGAACTGAGAGGGTTGTATTGGTGATTTTAATCATTATTACCTACTCAGTAAAGCCACATTGGTTACGGTCGCGAATCCTATTCCAATTCTAATGGGTTACCTTGAAGGGTTTACCTTAAGAGTGCTACATTGAGTTTTAAGGTAGAATGTGATTTTCCCCTCCCAAAAAAAAATTGTTTCCCAACAATATTTTTTGCATGTTTGATGTAGGTACCTAATGCTTTGTTGGCGGCTTCGTAAAGGGTCCGTTTACACCCTGTAATAGGTAGCGAAGATTTGTATGATATTAAGATTTTCAACAATATTTAAAATACTTAGGTACATGTTGCAGATTTGGACTTTGATTCGATTTTTTACAGATCCACCACAAATTACTCTTCTGGAGGAAGAATGTATAGAGCTAGAAAGATAATACGGAACGATCTCCACATTATTTAAAAACATTAAATTTCTGCTTTGTAGACACACATATCGATATCACCTATGATATCATGAAACTTGGAAGTTGGTACTTTCACCTTCAATACTTCCGAGCTCCGTAACTAGAAGTTTACCAATTAATCGGGTAAGGTCCAAGACAAAAATTCGCGACAAAACACACAATTTGTGGGGATTTGATGCGATGACAGCAAGAACAAGTTAGGACTTACATTTTACAATGAGCTTTTAGCTGCAGATAACGTAACAGTGCAGAGGTGCCCCGCCCGCGGTAGCCCGCGAAATTAGTTTTTTTTTTAATATTTTTTGCAATTTGTCGATCAGTGTCAGGTCGTATGTTTAATAAAATAATAAATTCATATTATTTCCTTGAGTGACTATTTGATGAAAAAGGCATTCAAAGAAGTAATATGAACCGAGAGGGTTGTATTGATGATTTTAATTGATTTTAATTCATTTAAAAACAAATTTTATAAATTTTTAAATATTTCCTATAAAACAATAAAAAAAAACATTTAAAAATATAAAAAAATTTAGCCCACCGGTATCGGGAACAGGGTCCAAGCTACCGGCGCCGGCGGTCAGGGCTCCAGAGAAAGGAACCTCCTAACAATACGAGCGGTGTCCAGGAGTACCGCTTTCTGCATCAAGGCCTTGATCCAGCTGCCTAACGAGAGCCTCCTCAGATGTTGGTCGAGGCTCTTAATTATCATTAATATTTTTATTAAGTCACATTTCTTACTGTCGCGTATCCTATTTTATTTATTTAACATACAACCTGATACTGATCGGTAAATTGCAAAATACCTATAAAAATACGTATTTCGCGGGCTAACTTGAAGGATTCATCTTAAGCAATTAAATTCATATCCTGAAAATACTTGGTGGAAAATAGTTGGCTTTTCTCTTTTGTATGTTATTTTTACTGTTTTATTTTGTATCATGGTGAAATGGCAGCCTATTAGTATCATACCAAACCATTTATGCGGATCTCTCATTGTATTGGAAATCTAAACTAAGCGAGGCCATGTTATAATGGAAATGTACAGCTTGATGTGTCGCCGAGTGTACATTCACAGGATTCCTAATAAGCCAATTTGGCTATTTCAGGCCTATATTAATTAATTACATGTCCAGGTTTCTTGACAATTAACCTTCCCTAAGTTAATGATATTGAACAACAATTAAAGAATGAATTGAAAATATTTTCCTTCCTTTCATACATTTTGCAGGTTTAAAACATGTTTTTTTTCCATAAAACTTTTGGATTCGATTTTAATTATACCTAAATATGTAATCTATAATGGTTATGAACATTTGACAATTAATATATAAACCATATTCCTGCTACAGATAATTCACAGCATCAGGCCAAGCTACATAATCCATGATCAATTTTACTAATTGAACCCAAAACCCAAAACCAACGAGACTGTATAAAATTGCATTTTATAGTCTCGTTGGTTTTGGGTTTTTCCAACTGGAATTTCTTTGTTGACCGTAAAAGGCTCGCACCCTTTTTTTTCTTTTCGGGATTTTAAAATAAGTGGCAAAATATGGGTACTATTAGGTACACCTCACCTCTTCAAAAACTTTGGGGACAACAAGAGTGATGTTGTTTTATTCATTCTATACATGTATATATTCATAGTATAGTATGATATAAAACGAACTACAGTAACTAATTAATGATGTAAGTGCTAAAAAGTTATTATTTGTTGCTTGCATTTTATTTTTTTTCTTATTACCTTTAAATACAAATTTTAAAGCATTTACATCAGTCTCTATAACTATAAAAACTGGCCTATTTAGTGTGCAGGAAACCAGTTTTGAACTCATTTGCACCACAAGTTACTAAATGCATATTTTTTAGCGCTAAACAAATTTTAAGCTTTCCAGTAGAATCTTGACTATCCGAAACCTCGATTATCTGGACTCATTCTTTACGCCTCTAATTACCACATTTTGTTAGCCTATTGTCTAATGACTGGATTTTGAATCATACAGAATATCCTGGTTTTAATTCCATAGCCTTCAATCGGACATGACGATATTTCATTATTGTTCATAAATTGTTTTTTTTTGTCCTACTCCAATCTTCTCCATTCTGGCATTTCTTTGGCGAGTGGCCATGTACCCCATGTTGTTCCCGCTACTTGTCTAATGTTGTATGCTACTGCATCGCATATTATGTGTTATATTAGGGTTAATCATACAGAGTTCTGACTCAAAAACAACAAAACATTGCCTCCTAATAAATTCAAGTTGCCATGGAATATGGCATAATAAATACATACTTCCTTAACAGTTGAGTTTTTTTAGTCTTGGTCACAAAACTTTCCAGAAACAGAACACGTAGTTTTATAAATTTTGTACAGCATTAAAAATTGTGTGGGTCAGTATTTTGTGGTGCAGGCTTTATAATCATTTTGTTTGGTCATGTCGGAGACAAATAAATACTTTTTCTTTCTATCAAACATGGAAGGTGAATGTGAATGATTGCCATGATCATGTTGACATTGGTGTAAGTATTTTTGTAATCTTACTGAGAATTATTTTAGATCATAATAATATCACAAAGTTATGAACTGTTACTTTTACTAATAAAAGAGACTAAGAAGCAAGATCTACTTCAACAGACTTCAACATTCTAAACAGGTAAAGATTCAGAAGTCAAAAGGGTTTCTGATCAATTTTCAGAAATAACATTTCACTTGTCTCTTGTAACAAATTGTCAGGTCAAAATTGTCGGGTCAAAGTGTTGTTGGGCTGATAAGAATACTAATTATTTAATATAGAATTTATTTCACTAGTTTAAAAGTACTTTTTCATATCAAACTTTTGGAAAGTTCAATCCGGTTACACTAAAAAGTCTACCAAATAAAAAGCATGCAGAATATTGAGCAAATAAGTTTTAATGAAGAAGACAAATGAAAAAAACACGATTGTAAACAAATTAGTACAACTAGCTTTTGTGATATAAACATGCAGAAAGCCATGCAAAGCCCAACAGACGGAGCTAGGTAGCGTCGAGAGGAGCGTAGGCGGCAAGGTTCCTCTCGTCTCACCTTGCGGGATCGGCGGCACGGGGTCCAGCGGCGTCGCCAGCACGGCTGCCAGCTGCGCCACCGCTTCCACGGCCCACAGCACCCCCCACATGTCCCACAACCACATCACAACACTCCACTATCTCATTATTGGCACAATATTCACACAACTTAACAAGTACGAAAGCCTAACTATACTAATAACTTCTACGAGAACGATCATACTTTGGAAAAAATCATGTCGCAATGTAACCGTTTACTAGCGCATTATCGAGCTCTATCTATCACATTATTCTACAATTCTAGACTAAAGTTTAAAACGAGAGTTATTCAAACAAAGACAGTTACTGCACGTCATAACATTCCTTAGCCTGCGAATTACGAAACAATCTACAACAACGACTCTGTTACCGCTCGTATGAAACTCGACTACCTTCACCTTGTTGTGTTGACTACTGCGGTCGCTCGAATTTGACGTTCAGAAACGAGTGACAGTTCACAATCGATAAAAAGTAATCGATTTTAGAAAACTCAATTTAGCTAGCCAAATTAGGTAGCTGACTTAAATCGAAAAATTTTGGTTTGCATGCACATGGATGATATGGGATAATTGGTGGTAGATCTTTAAGTTCTAGATGCATTGTGAACTCTGCCATTTTTTCTAAGTACGGTAACTTCATTTCTCGATCCAACGGCATTAAATAATTAGAAGCTGGTTCCCAATATCCATTAACAAATCTTGCAGGTTGTGAGAATACTCCATCAAAATGTAGTCCAAAACATCCTATTTAAGCAAAAAATAAGGTTAGTATAATAGTACAAAAATAAGGTTCGTTTAATAATAACTCAAGATGTCTCTGATGATCATGTGCTTTTTATTTACCGTTGCAACCAATTCCTAAGCATAGTATGTGATCGGGATTAGGATGCAAGAGCCATACATCCAACAAACTCATTACTGCACGTGCTTTGTTTAATCGTGTCTCAATTGCTGTTGACTGACTGCATATTTTCTAAAAAATAAATGTTTATTTTCCTATTATGTGCATTCGCCAGCACCACACATTTCAAATTTCTCTGATGGAATTTCAACTATATCCCAAAGTTGCAAACGCAACGTTCACCGTTTAGCGTTGATTGGAAAAATTTGAGACTTTCGGATAGCTTGATGTGTTGGCGTCTAAACCTAAGTAAATAAAATTAGCATAATACTTCATAATTATAATAATAGGTAATCACAATACTTCTTAATATGAAGAGAAAGGAGGTTACTGCTGAGATGACGAGACACAGAAGTATGGAAGAAGAAGACATGTTGCGCTGACCCCAATTAAATTGGGATGAGGGTATGAAAATTACGACTTCTTTAAATCCATTATAGTTTCAAATATTTAATAAAAAATATATTTTAAAATACTTGCTCTCGATTTGGCTGTTTTTATCCATAAGGTTTTATCAAAGTGCATCAAATAATATAAAGTTCGCATTTCTGGAGTCAACGATCCTATGTTCAGAGTAGAATTTCTCACTTTTGTGTATCTTTCATAAGGTTGGAAATAGTTATACAGATGCACTGTTGTCCTAACATCCACCAATTGATTTATTCCAACAAATCCCCAAACAGGTGGACAAAATATATTCCTTAAAGGAATTTCAGCAATTTCTGCTATTACTGGTAAAATATCCATTCCTAGGTCCGAAGTAGCAACAACAATGTTTTTTTGTTTAATATTAACGTGTTTTCTGAGAATTGTGGCGTTATAACAAGCAGGTCCTAAATTGGGAAAAAGGACTTTCAAGTTATGTGGGCCAGAAGCATTGATCATGAGGGCTAGTGCTTCCATTTTTTTTCTGTTCTCATGTAGCCATTCGCCAATAGATAAATTCTCACTGAAAAAAGTCACGCGTTTATTTAGTGTTGGCTGCCCTTAACTGACAGGACTAATCTACTACACATTTTTACTTACTTATATGGTTCATGGTCCAGGATTATCAGCATATCTGTACTTGTAAGCGCCATTCCAATTTTATCAACATGCATTACTACTTTACCTGGAGTATCAGTCTGAATATAGGCACATTCTTTTTCTACATAATTCATGAATTTTTTGGAACCGCAATCATCGTACAAATATATTTTACTGATAAAATTATCCCCCCGTGTGTACTCAGGATCTAATAAACCGGAAATTAAATGCATCGCTAACAAGTGACGAGCGCCAGAAATCGTAACCACAAATTGATTCTTGGGGAGGGGTGGAATGTTTTGCAGAGCTTTGTCTGTATCGAGCATAATATTTTGTAAATTAACCTTCTTTTTGAATTGTAGAATGTTTTCTAACAAGCCTTCATATTTCTCAGATGCAAATAGAGAATCAAAGTTGTAGTATGAATAACAATAATCCAGAAACTCTGACGCTCCTCCGATGTAATGTGGCGTGCTGCCCTTCATTAGCAATTCTTTCCAAACGATGGGTGACCCCTTGTGATGCCATTTGTTTTTTATGTTGATCTTGCACAACCAAGTCTAAAACAACGATAATTTACATTATTATTACTTGCATACAATATTTCTACAGATTCTTCACACATACAGGATGGTAAGGATGATGAGTGGTCATTTGCAGCATCTACTTTGAAATGTATGTAGGTACTTACCTCCCAATCTCTCACCGATTTTTGAATGCAAGTATAGCAAAAGTTAGAAAGTTGTTGTGAAAGATGATCTGCTAGAATTACGGTTTCCGCGTATGCAGAGCATTGAGCTTCACCAGCAATTACGATATGAAACCCCATGATCTGAAGAACTATGCTGAAATATAATTCAAGACCTCTGTAATGTATTTGAAGCTTGTTTAAGTCTTTGGAGAAATTTGAATCAATTTATTTGCCGCTTACAGCTCAGGCTTACAGTATAAATAATGTCAACTAACTACTTGACAACAAACATGTCTGTCTAGGTCTGTCTATCAACATGATGACAAAAGGTATTTTATTTTTTCTTATCATAGCAATAATCTGCCAGTAACATTATACGTAACTTAATTTAAAAAAAAACACGTATGTAGTTAAGTTATTGGGAACTATTTGGCGTTGACAGTACCTCAATTTCGTAACAATAGTTGATCTCTTTTATTCAATTATGTACGCGTAGTTGACCATATTTACAATCGATTTAAACATCGAGCACTTCAGATCGATTTCTAAAATTATTTCTTAACGAATCAAAAGCTGTCAGTACGAGGGTGCGTTCAAATTGTTTATTATGTACTGTCGCACCGACCCTAGTTGGTTTTGGTTTCGAGTGTGTGGAGAGATTTTGATATCGCCTGCGAGTCAACTGCGCGGCTGCATGTACGACTAACATTATTACACTACACCAAACAACAACGCACACACTCTATCTATGTCTACTGTACAAACTGAGCGTCTCTTTCCCAATGACCGGAGTCTTGCGAAGTCTTTGCATGTAGTAATTGAACGAACTTCAAAAACAGAAGCATGTCATTTTGACCGTATACGTCATCCATTGTTGTTTTATTTGTAAAAGTTAGGTTAAAATGTAATTTTCTTCGTAAAAATATACGAATTTCTTGGAAATATGGCTAATAGAAACTGGGGTTTTTGTGACTTATTTATCAGCAAGAATTATGAATTTGATAAATTACATCTGTTAGAGAAACTTGGTTATAATTCAATAGCAATTAATACACACGTTGAAGAACCTTCAGATGAACCCAAGAAAAAGAAAAAGAAAGGAGAAGCTAGGGATAAGAAGGAGTATGTGCCTCCACCTATAGATATTCCAAAAGATGTCTCGGACAATACGAAGCTAAATATTTTACAAAGGGTGACTATAGAGTTCTCAGACTCAAGTGTAGCTCATAAGGTGAACCAATCAGAGAATATAAAAAAGTATGACATTATTGCTGTCATACCTAAAACTTTGCAAGCATTCCAGTATGCGTGCGGTACTATGGATATAGATATAATATCATTTGAACCAGAAAGTAAGATCCCCTTTAAAATTAGTCGGAAACTGTACTCACAAGCTGTGGAGAGGGGTGTATTCTTTGAGTTAATGTACTCGCCCGCTATAAGAGATTCAACATCTAGGAAGAACATAATCAGTACTGCTCACAATTACCACGCCGTCGGGAAGTCAAGGAACATTATTGTGACTAGTGGTGCTGAGAATTACATGCAAGTGAGGGATGTGCATGACGTCATCAACTTAGGGTTCTTATTCGGACTTAATAGCAATGAGAGTCTTGAAGTGGTGCGGAACAACACAAGAAGAGTTATCCTGAAAGCAGAAGGCAGGAAGTGTGGGAAACACTACATGCTAGTTGAATCAATAAGTGAACCAGTCAATAAAATATCTGAAGATTATATTGCATAATTTTATTATAAACTGAACCTATTTACAATATTTTAATTTGTACAATAATAATATTTACTAATTACTGATCACAGACAAATTACAGTGGCTTTCATCTCTTGCGAAACCTTATTATGATAAACTAATTTGATTATATTGTGGTTTACAATAGCTTATTATTTATTATTTTTATATAATTAAGCAAAAAAATATAGCATTTATACTTTAATATCAGTCAATTGAAATCTTTGCAAGATAAAGTAATTAAAATTATTAGATGCTTTAGAGGAGATCTATCTTTTTATCAGTACACACACCAACCTGGTATTTAATGTTTATTGATTTATTTGTTTGATAATAAACATCATAAAGATGTAAGTTTATCACTAACTTTAGTCATAGTTGTGCGGATAGACTACTACCACATCCAGTTGAATGTATTTAATTCATAACTTTTTAAGTTTTGTTACTATTAGATTATAATGCTAAAATCTTTTTCTAAAATGTTCTCACAAATGTCATGACTACACACATAAATCTACAGTTTTGACACTAATTTGGTGTGCACAGAACAGGTATACCCCTAACTACAGGCATTAGAGTTGGGGATGAGCTACAATAGAACTAACAAGTTTTTATTAAATAACTTTGTTTTAGTGAATGAGTAGTCCCTAGATAGATTCCACCTATATTCCTAAAGCATACAATTTAGCTTTTCACTATTCTCACATAATATTATTCAGATTTCAAATTTTCCATATCTTTTTCTAATTTTTCAACAACAGATGCAGTTGTACTCTCCGTCACCCGTGTCACATTTAAACTCTCTTTCCTCTTCATTTCCTCCGGAAATGTGAACCCATCTGCTACCCACCTGAACCTAAATCAAAAAAACATTCAGTTATAGGACTACATTTGTAAGCAAACCTAATGAGACTGAATAAAACCTCTGAGTGCAAGAGTATTACAAGCTAAAGCAACATGTAGAAGCTGCATTTAGTGGCAACCAGGCAAAAGCTAACAGATGAAATGATAAGCATGTTATGATAATATTCAAATGCCAGTAGGTATGACTGGGGGCTTTCTATATTCTTTACTGTGTGGTACCCTAGTGGCAGTTTTTATGCCCCACCCATGGGCCTCTGACTTGGCTTATGTATATTGTGTGGGTAGAAATAAAAAGGACCATATCAATTTTTATAATGTATTATTTCAAATGCAATCTCAACGTTTGGTACAAGATAATACAAAATGTATAAAATCCGCACACTAAATATAATTACTCTACTCATAAACAATCGAGATTCACACACAAGACTTACATAAGCGCCCTAACATGCTTGTTCTAAGTACAGTACAGAATAATATTACATATTTTATTCTTGTGGTGTGTTATAGTTTACTATAATGATAAAATTGTAGCACCACAGCATTATTTCGTCGACTCTATTCATTTAACATTTTAAACACACTACATTAATATTATGTTCTACATTATTATTATGTGTGATCTAACTCTTCTAAAGTAACTGCAAGTTTGCGCGTTAGAAGCACATTATAGAAGTACGAAAATAATGATAGCTGATGAAGTCTCAGAAATGGGTTAGATATTTGAGGACATTAACATTTCGTGTGCTGAAGCTCATATGAAAGATTCCCTGCAATAGAGATCTAAGAAGACTAGAATCTTATATTATTTAGCCTCAACAAGTAAACCACAAGAAATAAAAACAATACTTCATCACCATTGCAGGGTTTATTTGTGTGATGTAAAATTGAGCAACAAAAGCTTACATAAACCTATAATAGTTATTCTAGAATAAAAACAGTCTTCAATGTCTTTTATAAATTTAAAATCACTGTGTGATATATTTATGCACAGCGCAAACAAAAAGAAATTGAGACAAGATTACAAAGTGTGGCTTCATTTCATATAACAGGTCACCACAACAGTACATTTATAATTTCATGGCAATAATAATCTTACACAATTGTTTAATTTAAATAATAATAAAACTAATTATTGTAATTCATTCACCAGTCACATTTAGTAATTACATAGATGTAACGAAATAAAATAAATAATCTCCTGTTCGTAATCATAACTTTAACAAATTCAGTCTCATTGGTAATAAAAAAAAATCAAATTTATACTAGCGAGTCTTTCCTCAAAAACTTTACAATATTATAATTTACAGATAGTAATTATGACACAATGTGTATACAATAAAATACTAAAATAGGAACCGAACAAATAGAAATAAATTGGTAGAAAATAAATGCATCAATCTTACTATGTCAAGCATGTAAGACAAGTCATAATATTGTTGTTTTTACTATTTTTATTACTTTATCATTTCTGTAGTGAACACTTATTAATACATGTTTGTAATTCATTAATTATTTAAACAAATACCTAGTAATTTAATTAATAATAATACCTATTAAATTGTCATTTATTATTACATTGAATAAACTTACTGTTCCAAAGTTTCAACTATTTCAGAAGAGGAGACATTATTCTACAACACATTATCTCCATGCGTTCATATTTGATTTTTCATTTGTATTTAGAAATGAATGAACTTAATATAAATCAAAATTTGTTCTCATCGATAATGATAGATATAAATATAGAATGATAAACCAGATCTGTGAAAGATATTTCTCAAAAATACTTAAGTAAGTATACAAAAGACCATCAAATTTTAAAATTCTTTGTTTCAGCAGCCATACATAGCTAGTAGCTGCTAGAGGAGCGCGAGCGATGGTTGTTTGAGAACTTGGGAACAAAGGATGTATGGAAGTAGCAAGCGCGCGGCGGGAGTTCAGTTGTTGAGGAAAGACACGCAGTGCGCGACCGTGTTGACGTTTTCCACCAACCTGTTGTAGAGCTCGCGCCGCACGCTGGCTGTGAACTTGCTGACGAGACACAGTGTCACCGTGCCCGCGAATATGGCATTGTATAATAGAACGAGCTTGAAGTTTCCCAGCCACTCGATGCGGCCGAACTCACCCAACAAATCGAAGTTCGTTATACCTGGTGGAAATTAAATGTGCGTTTTACTTTATTGTTATTATGCATCACAAGACTACTCTTGGAACCAGAAAATCGTATTAGAAATTTATCTATCGAGAAGAATTCCTTGACTGGAGAGAGAAAATAATGATTAATCCGTCTATGAAAGACTCGTAAAACACGCCATAGACGATATGTTATGCATGTGCAGTTTTGCCTCTACTACAGTCCGCATGTAGGAGAGAATTGGACAGTTATCCTTGAAAAGGAAATTCTTCAAAAGAAAAAAGAAACCTCGTAATCACCCACTGCTGGATACAGGCCTGCCATTTCTTCTGCCACACTTTTCGGTTTCTTGCGTCTTTCATCCAAATGTTTTTCGCCACTGACGATATAAACATCCCAACGGACTAACCTTCTTTTTGAAAAATCAATTACAGGCAAATAAAATAACGAAAACTATGTAGGAGACTTACCCAGCATCTTAACAAGCAGCGGATGTGCAGTAGAATACGCCAGTAGCAGCGTGCAGTGCGCGATGATGCGCGCGAGTGGCGTGCGTCGCGCGCGCGGCAGTACGCGCAGCGCCCGCAGCGGCGTGCCCAGACCCGTCAGCGACGCGGCGTACAGGTACACGATCAGGAACGCCTCTAGTACGGCGCCTGCGCATCCCAGCTTCGAGAGCGACGCTATGCCCAGGGTGAATTGCTGGAACGGTAAAAAGGACAGGTAAAAATTAAATGGGTAGACCGTTAACCCTGGCTGTCATTGGTAGATCTTTGGTAGTCGTTATAGGTCTGAGATCCACATTTTTAGAATATTTAACTCTACTCTACTTGTTATTTAGCACCAGCTAGCAAACAGATACATATAACGGGTAGAGTTTGGTATACCAACCCGTGTGCTAAGCGGCAGGGCTTTGATTCCGATGAGCAGTTCGAGGGTATTCTGCAGCACCATGAGCACGGTGATGGTGGTCAGTGCTAGCAGTAGCAGCATTGCCAGTGGGTACACCACGTTACGCTGCAGGGACGACGTCTTGCGCTGGCTCTCTACTTCCTGGGGAGAAAACAACAGATCATTCGAAAATATGTCTAAAATCCTGGTTTATTTGGGTTTATTATGATAGTTGAAAACTAATATGGGGGAAATATGCTGCCAATATCATAAACATCGTCACCTGAAATATGTCCACAGCTTGACATTGATTGATCCCTATTTTAGTGGAGAAAATACGCGCATACCACAACCTGGGAAATATATGGTTATGTAGGACTCACACCCACTAAAAACTCCGCCGTTTTATGGAGGGACTAAATATGACATTAACAGTCCCTCCTGGAGGTGAACAAAGGCCTTTCCTATCCCAAGTACGTCCCGAATTCCCGATAATCTCCCAGATCTAGGAACCTTCATCAGGATGTCCATCCATGTAGCACACACTGCGCCTGTCGGAATACTGCTCGACGGTTGCCACAGTAGATGATTTCGGCCTCTGAGAGTGCATAGATATATGTTTGTACAAACACACCTTTGCACTGGCACTATAAGAATAACATCATTGCGGGACCAAATTCTGCGAAGATGGTTATTCTCTGATATAATTGGAAATAGTCGGGACTCTGCATTACAGTTCCTCTTACCTTCCTCATAGCCACGACCCTGTGCAACCTCTCGCTGAGGCCTGCCTGCAGCGCGCCGTTCCTTAGTCGCAGCAGGGGCGTCTCCTTGCCGAGGCGCACTGAGGCATGCTTGCTGTCCTTCGTTATCAACACATCCGCGTCCACTGGGGCCGATATGTCACCGCGGTCAGGGTACATGGGCTCAGGGGATATGTAGCCCACTCCTGCAAAGGAAATAGAAAGATTATATTACTGTCATATAATATTTTTGCTAGTTTTGAATCTTCAAAATGGCGCGCGTGTCAATCTTTAAAAGTGTTTAAGTTAGTTGTCAAATAGATATTTGACAACTCCCGAACTACCAAACCGCACTGGACGCACTTGGCGGGTTCTGGTTCACTGCTTCCAACACTAACAGACAGGTCTGTCTCCCAGTAGTATGATCAGTGTAGGCTTATGTTTAAATGTAAGTACTAAAATAGAAAATCATTGAGTATAGTATTCAATTATTCGTACTTGTTTACAGTCTGTTGGCATTGTCCTTACACTCAAAGGCGCTTCACTTAAATATACACTTGTAAGAACTATTTAATAAATACACCAAGAGTATAACCTGCCTCTCTGTTTAGGCACTTGGGCTGTACTGCAGTCTCTCCAACGGTGCCAAATCGACTACCGGTATATCGAACTGTTGAAGTGTTTGTACAAAAACGCCACCATGTCAGTTCGACTTCAGAACCAGACCTCGGAACCTATTCTTCTGCAGCGCGGTGTGAGACAGGGAGACGTCATATCTCCGAAACCGTTCACCGCTGCACTGGAGGATGTCTTCAGGGTTCTGGATTGGAGAGGACTTGACATGAACGTCAACAGCGAGTACATTACTCACCTTCGTTTTGCCGACGATATAGTGGTCATGGCTGAGACCATGGAGAACCTCAGTACAATGCTCGATGACCTTAGTAGAGCTTCCGAAAGAGTGAGTCTTAAAATGAACATGGACAAAATCATGGTTATGTTTAATTTTCATGTAACACCCATTCCTATCAAGATCGGGGACTCTACACTCTAAGTTGTGGACGATTATGTCTACCTGGGACAAACGGGCCAGTTGGGTAGGTCTAACTTCGAGAAAGAGGTCAATCGTCGAATTCGACTCGGCTGGGCAGCGTTCGGGAAACTACGCGGTATCTTCTCCAACTTACCACAGTGTCTCAAGACGAAAGTCTATGACCAAGTTATTACATACGGGACCGAAACGTAGTCGCTCACAATGGGCCTCATCAGAAAGCTCAAAGTCGCCCAAAGGGCAATGGAGAGGGCTATGCTCAGTTTCCTTGCGTGATCGAATCAGAAATGAGGACATCCACACACATGAGCACCAAGGTTACCGACGTAGCCCGAAGAATCGCCAGAGTTAAGTGGCAATGAGCAAGGCACATTGCTCGCAGAACGGATGGCCGATGGAGCCGAAAAGTTCTGAAGTGGCGACCGCGAACCGGAAGCCGTTGCGGTGGAAGGCCTCCCACTAGGTAGACCGATGACCTGGTGAAGGTTGCGGGGACCCGCTAGATGCGAGACGCACGGGACCGGTCAATGTGGCGACACCTGGGGGAGGCCTATGTCCAGCAATGGGCGTCTTTTGGCTGAAATGATGATGAATGACCCGTATTGTTCTACAAAACACATTCTTTTATCGGTAAATTCCCGTTTTATGTTCGTAAGTAATGTCTTGTTTACAAGATAAGATGATCAGATCAAACAGCTAGATACACAAATCCTTTAAAAATAAACAGAGAGGCTAATCAACTTTTTACGTTTGTTTTTGTATTGCACTTGCACAACTCGTCAACGCCACGTTTGTTAAACTATCCTTGACTGAGACATTGTTCTATAGAGATTGTGATAAACTCTTAAGATGTTTACAAGACTGCAGTGAATACAAAGCTATTTCCTTGTAAACAAAGATGTTTAGCTTCAGCCTGTAGTGGTATCTAGATATCATTTCTGCAAATAAATAATACTGCCTAAGCCACAGTATAGCCTTCTGTCCATATTTAAAGTTGATGTTTAAATTCTTGGTCTCAGTAGGTTGTTAATATTATATAATTATCAGTTAGGTACACTATCTGAGTGATCAAGTAGAGCCTGTGCCTATCCCTTTCCAAGAACAAACTACCACGATAATGTAAACGTAACTACATAATATGGCTAAATGTGCTTGTGCACCATTGCAATATCATAATGTGAAATAAAAACTATATCGGTAACGTTAATAATGTCTGATATCAAAAACATAATGATACAATCGGTTATCGGATATCCAAATATAAAACAACACGTATGTTCATTACTTATTAATATAAACGTTTGAAAATATACGAGTAGGTAAACCGTGGATGTAAAATTAATTTTACTGAGATTGTACCTACTCAATTTGGAAACATAGGCGATTTAAATTATCTGTATGTCTACGCCACTTATACACGTACATAAGAATAATAAACCTCTCATAGGTCAATTTTGTAGTATCAATACATTTTCTAAGAAATATTCACAGCCGATAAGCTGATTTATATAAGATTGTTTCCGTAACCTTTTCAGAAATCTACTGTGTAAAACGTTCAAGGAGTATTCTTATGTTTCTATACAGTGATATAATTAAACTAATTACAGAAACATCGAAAATCGAAGGTGCGACAAGTAGAAACCATGAAGTTTACATACCACATTGTTCCCATTTTTATGTTTTTATCACGTCTTTCAGGGCAGCCGTAAAAAGTTTAGGTGAAATTGTATCTCCTTGCCGCACTCCCCTTTAGAAAGATATTGGTGAGATTGCTTGACCGACTGTATGAGTAGGTACCACATAAGTACATTTTACGACCCAGAATATTTGATGGATTAATCGGGGCTGAGTTTATAGCGCTCACATTTCTAGATCTTTGACAATCGTTACAACTAAGTAAGTAACTAAGTCGTGGCCCAAAAGATCGACAACCAGTCTTGCCAAGGGATATCTGTCGTATTACCCAGTACTAGATACTGGTAATCAGCTGCCATGTACCGACATGCTGCGCCGACCTCAAATAAATTGGGTTATGAGCAAGAATATGATGATGGATGAGCAATTGAGCTGCCACCGATTACTGGCAGCCGACACCAACATAATTTGGGAAAAGACTAGGTCGATGATGATGATACATCTCGACGTGGGAAGGTTGATAAGGTAGACTGATATGATAATCGTAATTCGATTATAATTATGAATGCGGTATTTCATGCATGTTTGTAAACACGGGTATTGTTCGATGGGTCACTCGCTGGCACGTTCGCAGTCATCTTATTATGACACAGTGATATTGCGGAGTTTGTTGATTTGCCTAGGCCATTGATTTAATCACAATAGCATTCCTGATAATAGAAATAATTGAAGGCAGAAGGGCAGTTGGTCATTGGCACGTTTCGGTAATTAGAATATATCATGCCCGCCAGATATCATTTTGAACATACCATAACATCACGCCTGTAATCCTCCAATGGTTAAGTAGGGGTATATCCATTAGTACACCCACATTTCGCCCATTTTTTCTTGGCTATTATGTAAGCCAGATATTCAAAAAACTTTTTAACAAAAAATTAAACACAAAAAGTGAAAAATAAACTTAAGAAGAAGAATCCGTTTCTGAAGTCGGTGACTTTTGTTGGTTTGATTTCATTTTTTTTTGCCACC
The DNA here is from genome assembly GCA_932274075.1 of Diarsia rubi. Lineage (NCBI taxonomy): Eukaryota > Metazoa > Arthropoda > Insecta > Lepidoptera > Noctuidae > Diarsia > Diarsia rubi. Next base: position 16,586,720 of record OW026417.1, on the reverse strand, counting down.
GACTTTAGAAACTAATTTTTGTTCTAAAGTTAATTTTTCACTTTTTTGTTTTATTTTTTGTTAAATAGTTTTTATTTTTCACTTTTTAATGGTTCACATGTGCTTACCCCTTCACAGCGTACCGGCGTGATGTTATGTTATGAACTGGTTAAAACAATAGTCAGACATGGGATTTCAGCAATCCCAGTTCATTTGCTATCATTTGTTGAGGAGTTCCGTTGCCTATCTCCGAAGTTCTTCATCAGATCTTCACCAAATTGAGGTGGGACCACTCCGAGAAAGTACTCTATATCCTGACTTGGTGGTCATGGGACCACCTAGGAAGTATACCCTTTCAATCAAAACAAAAAAAAAATTGAAATCGGTCCATCTTCGAGTAATCGGGGAACATACATGAAACAAAACGCCGACCTCCTCCTTTTTGAAGTCGGTTAAATTAGTATTACCCATATCAAATCTGTAGTATTAATATTAGTTATTATTATTAATTAATTACGCTCAAAGTTGTGAAATTGGTAGGAACTCAGCTTGGCTTACACTTGCATTATTTCTCCTTACATAATCCTTAATTAAAACGGATACCCACGACACGGGAGTTTATTCTCTGTCCGGCACCACACAATTTAAAATCTTATTATCCAAAAATACTCGCAAAACCAGAATAGTCGAACAAAAATATCCCAACTGCAGCAATTTATGCTATCATTAACGTCAGGAGTCCCGGCTCATTTAGTTTTGAAGTCATAAAAATGTTCAGACGTTGGAATGTGTAGATGATGAAACATTACCCGTCGATTAGGCGCTCCCGAATGGCATTGAGGATACGCAGTCACGTGGTAAATATCAAATAGAGTGACTGATGAGACCCATTGCATAACACAGCGTATTGAACAAATTGTTTATAATTCGTGCCCGCAAACGTTTTAATTTCATACATTGATTCCTTTATGGCCGGGAAATATGTTATTTTGACGGATTCCAAGAGTGCTGTTCTCCATTTGGCTCGATGCACCTCGAATTTTCGAGGCGCTCCGATAGCATACTTATAATATTTTAGAGTCACTCCGTAAACTTAGAATTAGTAATAAAATCATTAAAATTCAATGGATACCTTCACATGTGGGCATAACAGGAAATGAAGAAGCTGATCGTCTGGCCAGAGAAGCTAGTTTTAATGGAATACCATATAACTGCTTACCCTTGTTTACGGACTGTTTATACATGGTTAGGGAAAAGTGTTTAGAGATTTGGAGCGAGCATTTTGATGAAAGATCATTGACTAAAAGCATCTGGTATAAGACCATACAGCCTTGCCTTTCACGTTCACCCTGGTTTGCAGACTCTGGTTTGTCAAGAACAGATGTGGTGACTGCCCTAAGACTTCGGTCCGGGCACATACCACTAAATAAATTTGCCTTTATGATGGGCAAATCCAACTCACCAAAATGTGCTGAGTGCGACATAGTTGAGGATGTTTACCATGTGTTGGCTGAGTGTGCCCGGAGTGAGGTTGAGAGGGTCAGTTTTAGGCTGGAATTTGATATGGATTTGCGGGAAATGGGCATGTGTAATTTGATTCTGGCCCGTCCTCTATCAGAGGAACGAAATGTATTTATAAATTAGTTAAGTTATGCATTAAACGTAGATAAGTAGTTATCTCTTTGTGAGGCCTATGAGGGTGGCATGATCATGTCTGATCAAACCCTCTATAAAATAAATAGAGATTAAAAAAAAAAAAAGTTTTACATATTATTACAGCCTTACGTACCTAGCATGGTATTTACAATGAGCAAACCAAGGGGATAATAGTATAATCACCATTTATTCAGGAAGGCTTACTTAAGAATTATGCAGTAGCTAGTGCAAACTAGGAAACATCTTCATATTCCCTGATAAAAGTAACAAGTTATGTAAATAACAGAGAAAAGATCGATGGATTATGTAAGGAAATGAAAGAAAACGTTGGTAAATGATAGAGTGAAAGGCTTAAAAAAAATGGAAGAAAAACACGTGTTACGCCGATCCCGATTAACATGAGACAAGGACAGGAAAATGATTTAATCATAACTCGACTATCGCCTGACATAGATCAGCAAACACGATTTAACATCAAACAGACTAGCGGACGTCGTGCGGTTTCACCCGCGTAGTTCCCGTTTCAGTGGGAATACAGGGATAAAAACTAGCCTATGTCACCCGGGGATAGTGTAGCTTCCCAACGGTGAAATATTTTTTCAAATCGGTCCAGTAGTTTCGGAGCCTATTCGTTACAAATAAACAAACAAATCTTTCCTCTTTATAATATTAGTGTAGATGAAATATCGCAAATTCCTACTACACAGAAAAAATAAACAACTCATTGTGTACTGCCATAATCCGTGCTAATAGAATTTTAATTACTTGAGAATGCTATAGGTGCAAATACAATACTAATTTTTGCCCGTACGTACCTACTGTATTGGGTAACACACGTTATAATTTTTATATCACGCTAAAATCGTTCAAGTACGGACTGCGTTTGAATCATCGAAAACATACGGTTATGATAAGAACCGAATAAAATTGTCGCCAAATTAATAAGGAGCGAGCCTAACACTACTATTAATACGTGGAAACATATTTATGATTAAAATGCCGCAATACCTTATAGAAGAAGGCCGTAAACGAACATACATAATGGACATCGGGACAAAACGTGTGCCATATTGTAATCAACGACCTTTTATGATGTTGCATGATGGGGTCAAGCTTATCCGTTAACTTGAAAGCATTATCATAACTATTATATCCCAGAAATAGATAGTACAATGAAAGTATTATTATAAAATAATTTGAAAGAAACTCTGTTACAACTGTAAGTAGTAGACCAGTATGTAGTCACCTGCACATATGTTTTATTCGATGCTTGGCACACAGGTAGACCTAGGTTAGTAGGACATAGAATACTTCTTATTCCGGTAGTCCGTTCCCGTGGGATAATTTTCACCCTCAATGTGGACAGAAACGCTTAAAAATGTTCTCATTGATGGGCCCTGTAAATGACTCACCAAAAATAGATCGAATCATCTTCAAATAAAATGTCACAAACCTGTTATTCTACTGATGCTAGTACATAAATAACACCATACAATGTACAATTACTTTTTTCCGCCTACATAGTGGCACGTGCGATGCGATTTTAAAACGTAATGCGCTGGGAAGGTCAACTCTCAGTTCGTGAGGTTAGCGTTACGCTCCGTTCACAACCTCGGGCGATGCAACATGCGACGGCAATAAGCGTGAAGCGATCCGCGCCTTCGTCATTTGTTTCCTTGTCGTGAGTCAAAAGTCAAACCATTAATTTCAATTATGGCACTAAAAGACATTTGATGTCTTAATGTCGTTGTGTACTATACGCAATATGATTGGTTTTAATTACACATTCGCAAGACTAAAGACATTTATTCGTAGGATACGTTAGGCACAAAGTTAATGGTTTTTGGAATGGCATGGTTCACGACATTTCCACCGCTAGACGCGGCATACGCATATATACATCAGTTACACTTGATACTAAAATTTGGCAGTAGTTACGAGTCGTCGCTTTCATTTGATTTTCGTACCTGATGACGCGTGACGCTTGAACGTGCAACTCGTGGCCATGCCGTAAGACGTCACAGATAGGAAGCGAACGTAGCATCACTACTACATTACGTCTGTCTTTGCGCATGTGTGAGAGGTTTTGGCTACTACATTGTTTAGTTAATCTTCTACCTAGCTGATAGCATAAATTATTGCGATGTAACTGTTAACTTGATTTATAATCGGTTTTAACGGTACATTCAAGATCGAAACACTCCCAATACGTCAGTCGTGGTCTACCTACGTACACACTGCTCAGCAGCTGCTCTAAAGTGTTTTTGCTCAATAATTGCTAAAAGGATTGATTTACCTATACGTTTTAATTCTATTCAACAATTAAAAAGCAAAACTCGTATAAATAAAAACATGTTTAAACTTTTTCATCGGACTAGGGTAATGTCTGCCGTATGCCAATGATATATATGGGCTCGTATAATATATCGCAAAATGAGAACCCTCAGACAGCTAGACGGGATCGCGGTTTATCAAGAAGAAGATAGCCTTGGATGGCTTCCTCATGATTGTATTGACTAAAAAATTCAGCATAGAATGGCCTTTACACAGTAGTACTGAGACGGCTAAGGGCAAATTATATCTCATCCATATCATGTCTTCCTCATCCATTCTCTATTAGGCCTCATTAACTGAAACGCGGGGCGTCGCGCGGCGCGTGCAGAAGCCTGGCCGCGTGCTATTTTATTAATTTACTGAGAGGCGGGTCTACCGCAACGAACGCTGCATTTTAAACTAACGAGCGAAAAATCGCTTCTCGTAAAATCGTCGTTTGAAATCGTTACCGTTTTCATACATCGCCATGTGCCTGAATTATAAACGAAAAACGCGTCGCGCGACGCCCCGCGTCTCCGTAAATGAGGCCTAATGAGAATGGACGAGGAAGACATGATATGGATGAGATATAATTTGCAGATGAAGATGAGATTAAAAAATGATACGGGCATGGAGGGAAGGCGTGATGAAAGACCACTTTACCTGTAGAGACAGCATTGTTGATTCTTCGCCTGATGGTGTCCTCTTCAAAGGAGTACACGTAGTACTCCTCATTGAGGTCCCTCAGGAACTGCGGTTTAACTAGCACGGCGCTCACCACGCCGAACAGACGCACGAACCCGAGCGGAGTGAATACTGCGAACAAACATAATACGTTGTTTTTAGAGTCAATTCAAGTTCTTTGTTTCCCAATCGTTTTATTTCCACTTAAACGAATATCAACTTTACGTTGATGTAATTTAAGTAGATTTCAAACTGACTAGCACTTAATAAAATAGTTTTTACTATCTCAGTATCAGTCACGAAGTCTGGATTTGTGCCCGTAAACACAGGTAACAAGCGAACCCTTCTCTTCTCTCTTTCTTCTCTCTCGTTATATTTTTTAATAACACCGAACATGTCGTTCTTAATCGAATCTGAATGTTATGTCTTGGTTATAAAGTTGTTTGTTACAAAAACACATGTTTGGAAATCACGAACGCAGTCATAGAGGAACGTCGATCGAAATTTCTCAATTGATTAATGAATGAACGATGTTTTGTATCATCTCTAATTATATCTTCGACATGACTTATTTGAACGATTGGAGTTTGAATAAGATCAATAGGGGATCGGACAAAAAAATTAGACCGTCAGATAGATTTTCAAAAAATATTGGACACGTATTTTTTCTTTTTTCACATAAACAAAAAATGAAGACGATACAATGCTTCGAAACCGCGTGAATTCTTCGAAAACGTCACTTGGTAGTACATTTTTCACCAACAAATGACGTCACAACCCCCCACTCATGATCTTTGACGCGTCTTATCTTCGTCAATTTGTATTAATTTGATAAAACAAAAAACACGTATCCAATATTTTTCGATAATCTAACTGACGGACTAATTAGAATCATATTTTTTGATCCAGTTCGTCCCCTATTGCCACGTAGGAAGGAACTAGTAGTATCTCGCTTATTTTTATTTTGAGTATAGTCTCCTACACGTAATTCTGGGTCCAATGCTAAACAAAAAGCTGTAGTATCGCATCTACAATCAGCATATTAATTAAATATGTTTTTGTTTCGAGTCAAAAGTCAATTCTTTTTGTTTTCCTACACAAAGAGTTTTTTTGCATGACAATAAGGATACAGAAAAGTTTTGCATGGATCTCACAATACTGAAAATGGAACCACATCAAAATCGGTTGAGGCGTTTAAAGTTATGGTAGAATAAAGAAACTCATAAACATACATACATAATATATGAACCCTAAAAACATAACACCGTTTTTTGAGCAGTCGTTTAAAAGTTACAAGGAAGCGTATTCTTCTAAGTGTACTTTGTACACGTGGTTTATATTTACCTCTCGGAAGCATTTCTACCTCACCTTGACTTAAATATAGAATCGACTAGAACATAAAAAAAAACAAAAAACATCTCGAGAGCAGCTGTAACTTACAAACATAGATTAATTACTATTGAATGATGTAGGAAGGTACTTTTTGAACAAAGTCATACACTGGCCGTTACTGGATAAAAATAGAAATAGACAACAAAAAGATTTTTTCTTTTACACCTGTCTCTTGACATTGGAAATTGTTTGACTTGACAACGGTTGCCATGTAAACTGTTACGTCAATGCAGACAGTTTGTAAACAAGTTTGTTGAAATATAATTTTCTAAATATCTAATTAAGTCCTAAAAAGGCGACAATGGCCCTTGCAAACAACCCAGCTATGAAGGATACTAAAGACATAGAATTAAATGAAGAATTCAACAACTTCATGCAACGAGTCACTGAAGTATCAAATCTAGTAAAGGACATGGGAAGCGGTGATAAAATGAAGGCAGAAGCAGCTAAAATTCTCGCTGACCAATACTTGGATGGAAAAATAATTCTAGACAAGGATATTAAGCTGAAAGTGAAACAAAATCGCACTCTGATCAACGAAAATGCGTTCCAAAATCTCGGAAAAAAAGATGAGGTGAGCGTATTGGCTTCCTGAGATAATGTTGCTATTTTTAAGAACGCGGGTTAAAAGAAGAAGCTGTATCCTGTTTTATATCACCCTTCATGAGTGTAATAAAAATAAAGCACCTTCCTTTAAAGCTGTGCTGTGCTGTCTTTAGCATAAGGATAGAGCAGGGGAAACGAGAATAAACAGGTTTGAACTCTTTAGAAGGTATGCTAACGATCCTGTTTAAACGACAAAGAACAATTTCTACATTCCACAATATTAAACATTCCACGACACAGTTTGCGTTCCTAATCTGATTCTGGACATGGAATTAACAGAAGTATTCGATATGGTTAATTGTATTACTCAATGTTTAAAGAAACTAGGTTATCAGAAGCAGCTAAGTACTGAACGTGTAAACAATTTGAAGTAAGTACACATAGGTGTGTACCTACAAATGACAATGTATGGATACCCAGACATGCACATTGAGTTCCGAAAAAAATTACAATCACTTACGTAGGTGGCATGCATAAATATTTATGTATTTGCGAATGTCGACAGCACAATAACATGCCAAAGCCATTTATATTTAACTACATAGGTACCAGTTAACACGTGGGCTTGTAATTGGGTCGTCAAAACTCGTAATAGATTAATCTGGGGCTGATCTGATCATGTCATTATTGCGGCCAACCAAGATCCCTCGATGGGCATAGATTCGAAATCATTCAGCTGACATTCTCGACTTTTCGCACATGGTTTATTCATGTTTGAGCACACCTGCAGCAGGTATTTCTAGACTGTCATGCAATGCACTTTCGTGGTAGACCTCCAAGATGCGAGTAGGTGCACGTATCGTATTATATTATCAGTGAAAGCAATTTGGCTTGCGTTTCTCTATAAATAAACATCCACCTCGTGTAGATACTGTTGTTCTTTTCTATTTGCAGTGCGGACAGAAATATTCATGATCAGTGTTTACATACATTACGTTGAGGCGTCTTCACTGCCTAACTGTTGAACTCAAAAATAAAATTTCACGTTAGGTTTGTTTCGAAAGATAACAACAGTAATTTACTAAGATTGGTATAGCAAAAAGATTGTGTAAAAACATCTATTCTTTTTTTAACCCAGCAATGCCAAGGACGTTTGACTACTTCGCACAAAATCTAGAGAATCAGTATATTTTTTACTTCGATACTTTTTAATGCACAGGTACCTAGTGGTAGTAGTTTCCACCGGAAATATCTCAAGCTGAAGTTCCAAATAGTTTCGAGGTTCCTATTATCTCATTTATCACATAAACGTGTTAAAATAACAATTTGGACAAGTCGGTCAATAGGACATAACGCGACTGACCGAAACCATTAGTAGTCCAAAATATTTACATTATCAATCACTTCAAAGTAGGTACCAATCGTTTGACAAATATTTAGAATAGCTTGGCATTTGCAAAAAGAATTTCTTGCGTACCGACCTGACAGTCTCTAATTGTATGACTAGCACTTCACAAAGACTAGGTAATTTGGGAAATATTGACAAAATCTCTAGAATTTGTGAGTTCAATAATAAATGTAAGGATCACTCCCCAGTCGCCACTGTCACTAGGAGGGGCAGTAGGTTAAAGATACCCAAAGAAGTGACAAGGCTGCCCAATTGAGCAGGTCATCAAGTATGATGAACCTTCATCAATTCTGTGATACTGAATTACTGATGGAGATGTCAATGAGGTAGTAACACAATTTATAGTAGGCATTAGCACTATCTCCAGGCGTGATAAACGAATTAAATAAGCACCTATGTACCTATTTCGTAACACATCATAACGCATGATGATTAATCGATCGAAGGTCACGTCCTTCACAACTGTTACTTTAATCATTCTAAAACTGGTCATACCAAATCATTATATCTGTAAGTAATTACTTATTGATTTCTTGTCAAATGACCAGGGTGAGATGGATAAAGACGCATGGATGGCTGAAGTAAGCAAAGATGCTGAAAAACGCTTTCAAGACAAGAAGATTCGTCGCGAAAAAGCTGATACTTTGAAGACCCAAGCTACCAAGGCGTTTCGTCGCCAAGAATATGACAGAGCTCTCTCTTGCTACAACCGAGCTATTGAGCAAATCCGAGACGACCCTATGCTGTACTGCGACCGAGCACTTACTAAAATCAAGCTAGGAAAATTCGACAAGGTCAGTATCGTCAGTTCTAGAAACACGCACCTCCTCTTCCCCGTTATTACTATTTAGGAAAGGTTAGAGTTCATAATCGTGACTAGTTTGTTCCCAGACATCCGAAGTGAGCGTGGCCATAATATTATAGTAATTATAGATTCAATATCGAAACAAGATATTGTTATTTCGATGTTTTTGGCGTATTATACGTTGGATTGGAATAAATGTGGGTTCTTGCACCGTCTTGGCTATAAACTTCGACGGATGTGGCTAATGCCCCGGATCCGCGAAGTAACAGACAGCAACTGATTATTATTCAAATAAATGCTTATAAAGATATCCTAATGATAAGTTACCTAAACAAATGTACTTAATCTACAAATCAACAGTTTTATCTACATGGTTAACACATAAAAACCGCTTCAAAAGATAATAGCTATTAGATTCGTTATTGCGATTATTGCAGAGATAAAGAACTTAGTCATAATTAATTTGGAAATTAAGAAGAGATGCCATCGCACTTTTTAATCCATGCGAGAAAAGTTCTAGAGACTTATTTTTCATATCTTTGTTAGTAAAACGTGTTGTATTCTGTGTACTAAGATTCCTTTGCAATCAACCTTTGAAAACACTATAATTAACTCGAACAGATCAAAATTCAAGACTCGTATTGTTTGTAGGTGTAGCATCGTGTACGTTTGTTACATATAAACTTATCGACCACTATCTGTGTGGTGTTAATACATTATTTATGCTTTTGTCGTGAATTAAGTTTGTTAAGGACATCCGACATACGTTTGGTGAGGACACATCAATAATATTATCCTGTACAAGCATACAAATAGTTCATTTTAGATGTGAGCTCTAGAAGAATGCGTCGCTGGATTTGCGTACGTTTTCTTTTCTATTTTATTTCTCTTGACAAGCCTGTTGAAGCATATACAAGAACTTTCTTTATTTGGAATACGCAATAACCAGTAACCTAACATCATGCAAACTGAACAAATATTGTATAGGCCACATTTGTTCATGAACGTTCATTACTCGAATACGATTTCTGAATTGCTATGGACAATGTTTGACGTAACAATCTAATGGGTACATTGATGATAACTCCTAGGGATAGGCAGTATGATATAAGTGCCAAAGTATTAAATTGAGCATTGGCATAAATAGATAAAATTCCACTCTTGACAGCTTGCCAGCTCATCGCCTTTCTACTTATGCAATTGTAGAAATAAAAACGCATTATTTTGTTACAGGTTCATAAAGACTGTGACCTGGCACTTCAACTCAATGAAAACAGCTTCAAAGCCCGTCTTTACATGGCTAAGGCGCACAAAGAACTTGAAGAGTTCGACAAGCTGCAAGAAGCCAGGAAAGAATTGGCCGAAATGTTCCCACAGCACGAGGATCTCATCAAACACTTTCTTGACAGGAAAGAAGACGACGCGGAAGAAAACGAATAATTATCGAGTCGATGCAGCGCACTTTTGATGTGCAATTTACTGAAGTTTACTGTTTGGTTATTTTTAATATTATTGCAAAACGGACATGTTGCTGGACGACAGACGATAAGTTTCGGCCAAAATCGCCACGCGTTATTTATGTATTCACGTGTATACTTACTAATACTTAGTCAATAAAGTTTTATTCGTTTCGAAAGATTTACAGCTGGTTTAAATACGCCTTATCGGTGCAGTCATGTTGATAAACAATACTATTGCTCTACTTCACAGTAATTGATTATTATTTCACTGAAAAAACTATCTACGTCACAAGTTTCCAGCCAACTTACTTTTAAATCGGCATTGTTTAATTATTGAAAATTCGCCGAGAGTTCGATGCACTCTACCTTCACTAACGACCCGCGGCGAAATAAACAGTATGTAATAATTAGGGGTCAATGTCTCCCGCCACGTGACGTCACGTAACTTAAAGCTTTGATAGACCTTTGTGCAAACAAAAAATATTTGTAGAATTGTTAGTAATATAGCATGCAGCGCATACCTACACACATGCGAGCAAGGAATGTAAGAGAATATTGTACGGTGCAAAATACCCGCTGTGATCATGTGCAATTTGATAGAAAAGTTGCATAGAACCTGTCTATGCGTAGCCAGTTTTTACAATAAAGAAAGCAGGCAAGCTAACGACCGATCAACTGTTATATAAGCAGTTGACGTCGATATGAAGATTTTAAATGACCATCGATAATAAAGAAATGTTAATGACTCACCTAGTAACATTAGCACTCCCACGAACGACACACAGGAATACAGGAAAGGGAGGTATGTCCACAAATCTGAGGGCAAATAATGACAACATGTTTATACAATTTTACATACAATACATTCGATACGCGTCGTAGGTTTGATTGTCAGGGTGTACTGATGTGTTACGGTCGCCGACGGGCATCAATCAGGACTTTTTAATACATCCTAGACTTTGCGATTAGATTCATAGTTTAGCATTTTAGATGCGAGAAGCTTAGTTAAGCAGGATGTGGAACCGGTGTAAAATCTGTAAAGGGACTAGCACATGAGAGAACAAACACACATTGGGCAAAGTCAATTACGATCAGACGGAAAACCAAATTTTGGATTAAACAAATGAATTCTTCGAAACAGTAGGTACCGTTTGAAACAGATAAATTAAATTCCGTAATTTTATTGTTTGTTAAATCTAGCACACTATCCAGAGCAATCAGCGCATCCATTAACATTGACTGTGGCCGAACAATTACTGTGCGCTCGCTTTCTTCACACTCAATTGAACACAGCGGACATGAATATTATTTATGCTGACTACACTATTTGTAAACCACAATGTACGAGTCAGTTTAAGTGAAATAATATGGGAAGTCACACAAATCCGCAAAATATTGACTTGAGTCGTTAGCATGGGAATATTTATAGTAAGTGGATCGCAGGACCACCCTAACTTGAGTGCAATAGCGATGAAATTCTGAGAAAACGGCTTCAAAGTTGCAAATGTGTATGTTCCGTAATCTGAACATTTTAGTATCTGGACTTCTCTGTTGACTCATTCCTGTTGTTTTTAGTAGAAACTTATTATTTCTTTCATTATACATACAAGGTCACATTACATACTTTTTTGACCCAACCCAGGTGCACAACTGCACACCAGGTACGAATACCACAAGGTGCTATCATTAGTCCCAATTTTTCTCTTAAATATATGCGCATTTATTAAGTACTATTTAAAAGATATGTAAATAAAATACTCACTTAGCAGAGCATCAATACTGGAACGGTCACCTTCCAACCACGCTGAAATGACGTAGGCCAGACCCAGCATGGCTACACCAAGTAACGCGAGGACTATGAAGGTTTCATACACCCTGCCCCTCAACCCCCGGCATCCAGGGAAACCGGACGATTCCGAGAACAGATACGCAAACGGCAATAACACGAACATCGACAGGTTTGAGAATAGGAACACATGGTTCCATAACCCTGAAAGAAAATAGACAGATAAATTCGACTTGCTCCCACATGGCTCTATGCTTTTGTTGCCTCCATAGGGTCTTATGGCAAAACTGACATCGTTCCCTTAACAACCGGTTTCGGCATTCATAGGAGAACGATAGCACACATTTCTTGAAAAGACTACTTTATTTAAAAGAAGGTTCGTTCTAGTCATAAATATTCGGTATTTCATAACGTAAAATACAAAATCGTTTCTGTCACACTTTGTTCGCCTGAGTGTGTCCAAAACGGCTTTGTGTACAGAACAAACGAAACGAAGCGTTGCAAAAAGGTTTCTCTTTACCTCAGGTATATTGATTAAAAAAAAACGTATATATTGACGATCTTTTCGGCTTTCGGATTTATCGGTGACTAAAACAGCGGATCATTACACTAGTCCTACGATAGAACTAGTGGGATTATAAAAAAAACCCACTCGTTCTACGATTCAAGGTGGTACGAAATCGTAGAACTAATGGGAACGAAGTCAATGGATTTTTTCGTTCCCACTAGTTCTACGATAAAGGGTGTTACAAAATACGTCCTGCCTACTTTACTATCCCGGTTACCTATATCCAACAAAAAAAGGGCATGATATTAGAAAGGAATAATTTAGATTTGATTAAAAGATTCCAATACCTCCTGCCTTTTTCGACGAGTATTCTCCTGGTGGTTTGTGCCGTAGTTGTACCCTAAACTGTGTGATAGAACGAATGAGAAACTTGAGGCCCGCTGGTTTTACGATTTTGTAACAACCTTTATCGTAGAACTAGTGGGAACGAAAAAATCCATTGCCTTTCGTTCCCATTAGTTCTACGATTTCGTACCACCTTGAATCGTAGAACTAGTAAACTAGAAATCGTAGAACTATTAACTAAAAAATCCCACTAGTTCTATCGTAGGACTGTGCAGTAGAACTAGTGGGAAGGATACAAAACAGCCCTCTTTTCGTGACAAACTCGTAAAAGGTGACAGCAATTATATCAATGATGTTCCCCCACGTCAATCTATTAGGTAGAGCACGCTTGGGTTTCCCCTAGGGATAGGCAGTAAATGTATGTTTTAAAATTTTATTAAGTGGGTGGGTTGCATTATGTTCTATTCAATGGAGGCCGAGCCCATAATATAGGGGGTTCCTAAGAATTAAACCCAGGATTCTCGGCAGTAAAGCTCTCAGTCACTAAGCCATTGTGGTGTGTTGCTAAGAAAATACAAAATATTTTTTTTTGTGATATTAAGCATAAATTCATGATGATAATAAGTCACGTTATAATGCAATACCTACAATACTATTACGTCAGGTTACATAATTTCTATTGTTCTCAAGATTCAGCAAATATTTACTTCACTAAACATTTTTCTATAGCTTCTAGTATATAGTTCCAGAATTATCTGTTGTTTTATTAAACAACAGATACTATTACCTACTATTGTTTGAATAACAGATACTAGGTCAACAAGCATTGAATATGAATTGTCTTAAAATTGTATAGTTTCCTTAATACGGAATACGGTTTTTCCATGATAAAAGTTATTTTTATTCGAACACATATTTTAATAGGCGGCATTACTGTTAAGACATACTTACAGTCCTACTAAAAATTAGAATTTAGAATATTTTAAAAAGGATTAGGTACAGACACAATCATGCCTTCATGCTATGAAGTTAGGCAGAAACTAGAGAATGCCACCACCTCTATTTCTTCAATACTCTTTTCACATCGTCCATGTATTATTTTATAAATAAAACTAAAAACTCACCCTGTATAAGAGAGCTGTTGAGCCATTTGACATAATAACTGTTTGGGTATAGTATGAGCACTTCATTGCTGACTATAGATACTGGCAGTAAGAGAGCGGATCCAAGGGACACAGCTAGTGCAAAGGTACACAGCCATAGACTAATGCGGTAAACTTTCACTTCATCTTCATCACCAGTGAAATAATCCTCGCTATCTCGACGTCTGAACTTCTCAATCAACATAAATGACACAAGGTACAGTAAGATGAACAGTAGTAAGAAGATCTGGAACAAACACAAAAACGGATTTATAGTTTTTTATCTTTTTTAGGCCTCATCATTGTATTATTTTTTATAAGTAAAAATATTAATCATTATATTGTTTATTCTTAACATTTTTAGCTGCATTTAAAAGTATGAATTTGTGCTTGGTCAACATGGCTTCAATTTAATATATTAATTTAAAAGTAATTCACTACCATAGAAAGTTTTCATAATTAAAAAAAAAATTATTAATGACTATTCATTACTTGAGTAGTTTATTACTTCCTATTTATTAATAACTAGCGGACGTCACGCGGTTACCGCTCCCGTGGGAATACAGGGATAAAAAATTAGCCTGTCACCCGGGGATAGTGTAGCTTCCCAACGGTGAAAGAATTATTCAAAACCGTCCAGTAATTTAGGAGCCTATTCGTTACAAACAAACAAAAAAATCTTTCCTCTTTATAATATTAGTGTAGATTTAGTTTTGCTTCTTTAATTAAATAATGTATTTTATGATGAAAGTTAATTTGATTGTTCACCTTTTACTGTTCATAATAATTAACTAATGATATCATCTTGTTCTGCCAGCATAATGCAACAATAGGCATACTATTGCTGCTCCTGACAAATAACACATTTTTGTTGTTTCCCAAAATTATACAAAAATCACCCCTTGAAACAATGCAAAATTCTTAATGCATTGGGAATATTTCTAGTTTGAATATTACAAAAAGATAGTTTAGTGTAGTTTACAAAAAATTAAAAATGCACATTATGTTTGGCAGGTGCACTGGCAATATTATAATTATAATCGGGTTAAAATGTTTTCTATACTTGCAACAAAAACATAATGTTTTTTTCGTGATAGAACTCTAACTGCCGCACTCAGAGAGCTTTAATGGTTACTTAGGATATTTACAGTTCTGTCATACAAAAGTATGTCAAACCCTTACTAAGTGACAGCTTAAGTAATCATTAAATATCTCTGAGAACCGCAGTAAAAATAACATCTAGTAGTTGTTGATCATACTTTAAACAAGACTATCATTAAAGACACCTTGCCTAGGAGTTTTTACAGTGCTAAAAGTACAGTGACCGGTAACCAAGCACTTGGACAGGCAAAAAAGCCATGTTCCTGTCAGCATGTTCAAAGTTGCTATAATTGATAATACATAGAGCCCTCCTATTATAGTTTACTTATCTCAACTTCTGAACTGCTACAGTCAATATATTTATCACTAGAACTCAACAACAGAATATTTATCATATTTATTTTTTTAAAGTGTTTGTGATATTTCATCAATGTTGCTCAGTACAAACAATAAACATAGTAGATCCCATTATAATTGCTAGTGTTAGTGAACATGTCCCTTTTAACACAAGTGATAATATTTGTCTACTTACAAATACTACACACACATACACTGATATTATTGACCAGATGTATGAATGTGGATGAGGCAAAATGAGTATATAAGGATCGTAGCAAGTGGCGTTCTGTGGTTCCAATCTACCCCCGTGGGAAAAGGGCGTGAGTTTATGGTATACAGTATATGTGTTACAATTACTCATCTTTTTGCTCTTGCGTTACTTTACATAAGTTTTGATATGTTGTTGTCATATTGAAATCCCATCCTCTGATTTTGTTCATGGAAGGAATCTTGGTGTAATACAATTTGTTATTTAATCAATTAATCATTAATATTCAGAGGCTATTAGGATCAACCTTGAAAAAGTTAGATTTTATAAAATTATTGTCATGGTCACTCAAGCCGTTTGGCACAAAACTGATGACACAGAAAACAGTCTACTTGTTCTTTTAGCGAAAACGTTAGGTTTTGCCTAAATGGCGCCGAGAACTAGGACGAATGTAAAATACCTAGGTATGCAGTACAATACAATACATTCGAATCCAGGTTGTTGAACAAGAATAAATAAACTTGATTATATCCGAATTGGGACAAAGTCGTATGGAGAATATCTTGTTGTTTGGACTTGGACTTAGTAATCGCCTTTGTTTCGATACTTACGATTTGCTCCCTCACGTTGTTATGGAATATCTGTTCGCGCAAGTCTGCCTCATCATCATCCATCATCCCGTTTTTGTATAATTCTTATCTTTTCACAAATATTGGTGTTTCTTTGCAAACTCTTTCAAGGAAATAGCACTTCATTTTCAAAAAACATTACATTTTACTGTTATTTTCTAAAAACAATACACCACACAATTGACATCACCAAAAATTTTAAGTTCACTAAACGGCAATGAAAATATAGATTTAGCAATGATGATTATTTTTATTTTAAAATTTGTTTTAAAAGTAGCACGCAACGTAATGAAATGAGATTGTGAATGATAAACATTAAAATAAAACACGTCCAATTTACGATGAGTGAATGAAACGAACTGAGTGTAAGGAGTAACTGAACGATGATGCTGTCAGTCAAGTGTCAACTGTCATTTGAAGTCATGTTTTTTTTTTAATTTATTCATGACCATGGATACATGTCCTTCAGTCGTTCATGGTTTTAATGGAATTGCCATGCTCAATAATTATTAATTTCCCTATTCCAAGGCAAGGCCAACAAGGTAACAAAAACGTTTAACTGCGTCCGCGTCCCCACGTACACACGCATTGGGTGACGTTAGTGGAGACACAGCGAATCAGTTTTCTTTGACAAATATATTTGCGATTTTAAAGATGTGCAATATTGTTAGAGGCCGTAAAATTATGTAAGCTATTACATAAAATACCATGTTACATATGTGAAATTATTTACACGTTTATTAACATAGGTACTCGGTTCCGTTGTCCGTCCTAATTGTCTTGAGTTTTTTACCAGTCTGTTTTTCAACAAGTATTTTAAACTCTACCAATTTCGAGAAGACCTCACTTTTGTTCCGCAAAAAATAAACAAATGTCTTTCTCGATTTGTCGTCAATAAACGTAAGAAAATATTTATACCCCGCAAATGAAGCAGTTTCTATTGGTCCACAAACATCGCTTTGTACTAATTCAAGAAGTTCAGTAGCACGCGTACTCTTCTGTTTCGGAAAAGGTAATGTGGTTTGCTTACCTTTCAAGCACGACACACATTGTACTGAGTCTGGATCCTTGAAACTAATACCTCTAGCCAGTTTGTTACGTAGTATCTTCATGTTGGAAAGTCCCAAATGTCCAAGTCTGCGATGCCATAGCTGGACTTCATCATCAACTTTTGTTTTTAAAGCTGAAAACATGTGAGGGGTAGAATTGGACTTTAGTATACATATAAATCCCTTTCTCTTCCTTACATACCAACTCAACTTTGCCATTCACTTGACATTCTTCGGACTTGTACAACTCACAACCTCTTTTCGAAAATACTACCACAAAATTTCGATTCACTAATGTACTTACACTTAATAGATTCGTAGCTAACTTGGGCACAAAAACAGCTCCCTTTACACTCACGTTCAACTCATCTGAACAGACATCACCTCGGCCTTCACCAATGGGAACAGGGTGGAACCCTGTTCCCATTGGCGCATGATATTTGGACTGGCTCATTCAACTTCTCATAGTTTTCTAGCCAATCTTTTCTGTTGGTCATTTAAAATGACGCTCCAGAATCCAAAATCCACTCTTGCGAAAAGTTTCTATAGGTATGGAGTGCCGTATGTGTGGTGTTTGCATGATTGTAATGCTTCTTGGGGCAAAAACGAGCTTTATGTCCTTCCCCACACACATAGCATTCAATCTTCTTATTTGCTGTCTTTCCTTTACCCTTATCGTTTGCTTTCCAATTGCTTTTCTTTTTAGTAGCACTCAAAGCATTCTGCGACGAATCCTCATGTGTTGAAGTAACATCAATCTGTAGCAATTTAGTTTTAACGTAGTCTGTTGTTAACGTTATATTGCTATTTTCGATAGCCATCCTCATCGGCTCATACTGTTCTCCAAGCCCTTGTAGCATAAGTGCAGCCAGTAACTCATCATCTACTTCTTTGCCCATATCTGCTAGCTGATTGGCTAGCGACAGTATCTCAGTGACGTAGACTCGTGGGCCACTATACATGCTCGGCTTCTAACTAACTAGTCGTCCTAGCAATCGACATCTATTATTAATTCCCTGGTCTTCGAAGGCAGCTTTTAAAGCACCCCAGCTCTCCTTGGCTGTAGTGATGAAAGAGGATAAATGACATTTTAAAAAGAAAGAATATATTTAAATGAAGTTATTCTAAACAGTGTGTTCTATATGTCACTCATAATGTCTGTCTGTTGATGTCATCCTGTAAAAATCTATATTATAATAATTTCACGTAATAATGTAACATGGTATTTTATGTAATAGCTTACATAATTTTACGGCCTCTAACAAATATCTCAAAAACTAATCCTATTACTTCCAAAGTTGTAAAATGTGTCCCACCTTCTAACTTTTAAAATAAGAGAGTGAAAAATATACCTACGCTGTAGATCGTAATAAAAACTTTCAACCAAAATAGTTTTTGAGATATAACAAAAACATCAGCAGTGCAGCATCAGCACATATAAAAAAAACGCAAATATAATTTTCTCATTCATACAAACACTATGAACAAACAAAACAAACTTGTCACAAAATATGTTTTTCTGCTTCGGACTACTGCCGCTATAACAAGAAATAATACAGAATAAAGATGGCATCCCTTGATGATGATGCCATTCAGGATTTTTTTTGGGGCGGCTTGTACGTGTGCCCAGAAAGAACAAGAGCTTTTTGGTTATTTTTTTTATTATTCACATTTTTTGGAGGTGATTTTTTTTTACCAATAAAGACTTGTTGACAATATTACATGTGCCCCCAGAAAAAAATCCTATTCCAATTATAAGTAAGTAATGTACTGTGATGGAAACTCAATCTGGACCCCGGCACTTGCCCCCATGCCCTCCGTGAACTCACCCTAGGCCATCCATTGTTAAGAGGCCGAAAAACTACAAGCACAAAGCGGAAGTACCTAACACCATTGGTGATATTACAGGGCGAGGCATTACAGCTGTAGGTGGTCTAGCTTTGAGGTCATCGCGCTTTTAATCTAACTGTGACCTTCTGCTTTCTTCAAAGTTGTTAGCCTGATGCATACGACGCGCGACGTCTCCACTACCAAGGACTTACTATCCTGTGTAGTACATTAACCCTTCACACAGCCGTTAACCAAGCATTCTGAACATCAAACAGGACTCCTACGCAAACATTTTTTTTTTGGGGTCAAAAATCACATTTTACGGTAAAACGCAATGTAGCACTTTTAAAACATTGCGCTAGTAGATGCTTTTAATAGTAAACGGGTCATGGAGGTAATTTAAGTAAAGTTAAAACCTGAAAAACTAACATTTACAAAAACAGCTGTGAAAAATTTGGAACTTTGACCCCCAATATCTCTGTAACTAGGGGGTTTCCAGGTATAGTCTAGAACAAAAAAAAAAAAAAAATAATGCCAGTGGTGGGGAGAACAAGTGCCCTTTGTTTGCGGTATGGGTACTTTTACACCCTTTCTTGTCTGTTTTTTATTCTCGGAGGCTAAAATGATATAACGTGGGTTGTCAGTTTTTTGCAATTCTTAAATAGTGATGTACCGCTACCGTAAATTGCCGTTGGTAAAATCAAGTAATGTCGTTTTTTTTTTTTTATTTATTATAGGTTATCCTGAGTAAAAGGTGAAGGTGGTTATAAAAAACGAAATAATACACATTGTAGTAAGGTAAAAAAAGTAATAAGGTGCATAATTATATTTATTTAAGCATAAGGTTATTATATAATATCATATTTAACGTAAAACATTTTGGATTCCGATAATGACTCCGTCTGAATTTTCAGAGTCGCTTCCTACTAAGTCTTTATTTAATCCATCAGTAATGTCGTCGACACATTAAGTTAAAACACATTCGTTGTTTTTCAGTGTCTCGGTTGGAAATTCGGTTTTATTTTCAGTATGAACATATTTGTAAGGGTTCATGATCATATCTTTTTCTGTTTAGCTAAATGATATGAGCTTACGTTTTTTTCTTGGCGATAAATTTTCTTCATCACGGAACCTTTCATGTGTAAGTCTGATTTGCACTTGGCCATTTTTTACCCGACTATTTTGTTATTGTCGCTGTGATTCTGGCGGGAACTTTAAAAAAGAGCGCGTCAATTTTTTTTTTCAATTTTCGTTTTTATTAAATATTCACAGTTTTTTGTTTAAAAGTTAGGTAAAAACAATAGTGCTAGGTGTACAAACCCATAAAAATGGTGGGAAATGAGGGGGGCGGCGATAACCCGCCCACCTCACATAAACGTCCCCGGCCTGAGCCCGGAGGCGAAGAGACTTTGATAGACTGTGGTGATGGCGGCGGCGGTGAGCATTCTGACTATTCACCATATGTAAAACCTGACTATAAAAGACTATATCCAGAAAATGCCACTTATGTAGACTTTAAAGTGTTTATTGAAGCTTCCAACAATAAGGATAGAATAGGCAATAAAAGTCCTATCTATCTCAATCACATATTTTCCAGCGAAATAAAAGGAGTGACGGCTATACAAAGAATAAACGCAAATAAAATAGCAGTAATATTTAAACAGTATAATACGGCCAATAACTTTATCAACAACAGCGCTTTTCTTAACAAGTATTGCTTGAAAGCATTTATTCCGGCTGCGCAAATAGAAAAAACAGGTATAATTAGATATGTACCAGCAAACATTTCGAATAAAGAACTATACACCAAATTATCATCAATTTATGAAATAATAGCTATAAGAAGATTCACAAAGAAGGTAGGACAGGAGCGAGTACCACTACAAACAGTTAGCATTACTTTTCTATCAAATATTCTTCCGGACAATGTACAATATGATTTGTTTTCATACAGAGTTTTTGAATATGTACCCCCATTACAGCAATGTTTCCGTTGCTTTAAATTTAACCACTCTGCTAGGATATGCAATGGCAAACAAAGATGTTCCATTTGTGGAGGTGAACATTTATATAAAGAATGTGATAGACCAACAGAGATCTGCTGTTGCAATTGCAGCGGGCCTCATCTTGCAATTTCTAGATTATGTCCAATTAAGTTAAATAAAATTTTAGAAAAGAAAAATAAGATTACTTATGCAAGTGCTACATTGACGAAACAACACACAAGTGATAATATTGAATTTCCACCTTTGCCACCTCCAAAAATGAAACCAACTGACAATGTAAATAAGTCTGTAAATAGGTTTGTAAATAAGTCTGTACATACATCTGTAAATAAGTCTACATCTGTAAATAATACTGTACATAATGTTAATAAATCTAAAGATCTCCCTCCTAAAATAGACATCAAAGCCCAAATAGTTGCCAACAACGATGTACTTATGGCCCTGGTACAGACGTTGGTGGAACTGGGTAATAAGGGAGATAATACGCCTACCACCGTAAATAGTATTAAAGAAACGCTACTTAAAAATCTCAAGTAATGGATCCAAGTCACACATTGTCTAAGCTACGTATTGCTCAGTATAACATTCAAAGTGCTAATAGTAAAAAACCCTTATTGATCCAATTCTTACAAAAACAAAATATTGACATTTGCTTACTTAACGAAACATGGTTTAAAGATAATAGTTTTAGAATACCTGGATATAATATTTACAATAAAAATTCCAAAAATACTCATAATGGTGTAGCAATACTGATTAAGCCATATTTAAAGTACAAAGTTTTAAACACTTGATTTTATGAAGAAATTCAAACTGTTGCTCTGTCCTTATCTACTGTTCATGGTAGCTTGACTATTCTTTGTGTATACTGTCCTCCTTCTAGTGGACATATACGGATCAATAGATTACGTAATATTGTTAATGATCTTCCAAAGCCCATATTTGTCAGTGGTGACTTTAATGCACACCACATTGCATTTGGTTGTCTATCCACTAAGAGCAGAGGTCATGATTTATTTAGTATCATTGATGACTTGGATTTATGTATATTAAATGATGGTAGTTTTACAACTGTTAACAACCCAAGACGAAATCCGTCTGCAATTGATGTTAGCTTTACTAGTGCTAACCTCGCATCAATATGCGAGTGGTCTGTACATGATGATGCCATGGGCAGCTATCACTACCCAACAATAACAGAGATTTCACTTCATATAGATAAGTATCATATTAATCCCCCTGTTGATAGGTTTATATATAAAAAAGCAGATTGGGAAAAGTATAAAACTATTTCTAAAACAATATTCAATGATTTAGTCCTAAAATTGTATGATCCTATTTCAAGCTATAATGATTTTTGTTCTCGATTGGGTACTTTAAAAGATATGACAATTCCTAAATTTAATAAACCAAATAATTTTAAAAGCAGACCTCCAGCTCCTTGGTGGAATGACATTTGTGAAAAAAGTGTAATTGCCTCTTACAATGCATTGAAACTATATAGAGGTGAACCTACTATGGAGAACTATTTAGATTATAAAAGAAAAGATGCACTTAAAAAAAGAACCATATCGGAACAAAAAAGAATAGGTTGGGATAACTTATGTAACACATTTAATAGAACTACTCCTATAAGTAAGATTTGGAATCTTCTAAAAATGTTTAAAGGTATAAGAGCTGGCAATAAATCTTATAAAGATGAGTTTATTTCTCAATTTCTAGATAAATTATCAGACAACAGCAATCTAAATAATGTTAATAGTTTAGGCAATATTTTCGAATTAAATAATGATAATCGAAATTCAAAATTTTTGCTAGATCCTTTTACATGGTCTGAATTTAAAATGAGTTTGTTATCTCGGAAAGACACTACACCTGGTTTAGATGATCTCCCCTATTGTACTATTAAAAATTTAGATGAATCAGCACAAAAAATGTTTCTTAATATTCTGAATTTACTTTGGCATTGTAAATGTATTCCACAATCATGGAAAACACAATGTGTCATTCCGATACTCAAACCAGATAAACCTTCAGAGCTTGCCAGCTCTTATAGACCAATATCACTGTCTTCATGTCTAGGTAAAATATTTGAAAACATGATTAAAAATCGTTTGGATTGGTATATGGAATCTAACGGCTTCATTCCACATGTACAATATGGATTTCGTCGAGGGCGAAGTTGTGCAGACAGCTTCACTTCCTTAATTTCAGACCTGAAACATGCAAAGGATAGAAAGTTACACACTGTTTGTGTGTTTCTAGATGTTCAAGGTGCTTTTGACAGTCTGGATCCAGCTATACTTGTACAAGTTATGTCTAGGTTAGGTGTGCCTGGCCAACTATGTAAATGGATTTATAATTTTTTGAATAATAGAACACTCTATGTAAGACATAATAATACATTGCATGGTCCAAAATGTGCATCTAGGGGTACAATGCAGGGTGCTACACTATCTCCTTTGTTTTATAATATATACACAAGTGAAATATGTAAATTTGTTAATAGTAATGTAGATATTCTGCAGTTTGCTGATGATATTGTTTTGTACAGTAGTAATTATAATGTAGAAATTGCAATTGACAATATTAACAGAGCCTTGTCCCAAATATTTCACTATTACAATAATGTGCTACATTTAAAAATTAATCCCTCCAAAAGCAGTGTTATGATATTTGGAAATGAGAACACCAATTCAAAAGTAGTTTATAACGGAGAACCTATAAATCCAGTAAATTCAAAGAAATTTTTAGGCATAGTAATAGATAGAAAATTAACTTTTGAGGAACATATTAAATACATATCAAGGAATGCTCTAAAAGGCTTAAACGTAATTAAATGTCTTGCAGGTGTCTCATGGGGAGCAGACCCGAAAATATTATCAATTTTGTATAAAAGTATAGTTAGAAGTCATTTTGATTATAGTTCACTAGTGTATATAAATAGTACTCATGTAAATAAACTAGATCTATTGCAGAACAGGGCTTTGAGAACAATTTCTGGTGCAATGTGCTCTACTCCCATAAGGGCCATGGAAGTGGAGACTAAAACTATGCCCTTAATTTTGAGACGCATTCTACTTGCTGAGAGATTCTGTCTTAAATTAATTGCTGCAAATAACAGAAAAATAATAAACAAAATTGTACCTTCTGTAAGTAGAACTCTTGGGCCTCTAACAACAGGAGAGGATCTCTTGAATGGTAGATCCCCAACATTGACCAAAATAGTTCTGGAAACAGAAAACAGTTTTACTAGTATTAGAAAACAGTACCCATGGCCATGTTACTCTTTCTCTTATCAGTGTATTTCACATCCCGTTGAAGAATTACAAAATACCATTAATAATAACTCAGATATGTTACAGTTTCTGGCAGATAATAAGAATTATCATGTTATTTACACTGATGGCAGTAAGGGGAGTGATTATGTACGTGCTGCTATACAATGTGGATCTGGAACTACGACATTAAATTAAAACTAGCACTGTACTAGTCCATCGAAACATTTTAAAACACGAAGATTAGTAGTTAGTGGAAAATTTAAAAATTGCAATTTTCAAACAAAATAAATAGCAGAATCAACTGCATAAAAAGTAAACACGCTTTAACTACGAAAAGTCACTGACCTAGTGCGCGGGGTGCAGCGTGCGGCGGCGATGTTGGGCGTAGGTACTTTTTATCGGAGAACAACAAATCAGCGGCATAAACTCACTAAGTTGCGAGTTGTTAATTAATAAAAGATCACTGATTGAATAATTAATCACTTAAAACCTTATTTGAGGCATAATTAAACTAAAAAACTTACTAACTTAACCTAAATCACAAAACTAGCTACCTAATAAATGCCTAAATAACTAATATTACACTAACACCAATAAGTCACAGTAACCTATGCACTAATCCAAATATCATAAATCGTCTTTAATCACAATAACAACAAACTTTTCATAAAATCACGACAATGCGCGCGCGGCTCGTCTTGTGATAAAAAAAGTAGGCGTGTGCTCTCCTCAAAGGGCGCCGCTATGCACTGACTGACATAGTTACCGAGTCAAGGACTTTTTGCCGAAAAAATTCCGCTCACACACACACTCGCAATTTTCTATGCACCACTAATGCATTATTTGCGTAAGTAATATTACTTTTTCTTTATAATTGTAGTATTTTGTGGGAGTGTGCGGGGCGCGTCAGAGTGGGATCGTATGACACCTTTCTCTGTCTTTCAAGCGTATTGAGACGTTGAGAATAGAATCGTAGGTTTTTGCACAGGTTCCTGACCTTACAATGTTTACCTATTATTACGGACTCCGATCTACATCATGTTGAAAAATAAGAAAATGAAAAATAATTTCCTGTGGCTAAAGTAGTCATTGGATTTGATTGATTTTTTGTATACGGGTCAAGAGCATGCCTTTCTTTACGTGGTTTAGAGGAATGTCAATCGTCCTGCTCCACATTGTATATGATCCACATGCTAAATTCTCTCAAAGCTTTGTTCTGTACAATACATGTACTATATTCACTGCAGAGGCATATGCGGTTTATCAGGCATTAATACATATTCGCCAAATTAGCAATTGTAAATACTTTTTGATTGTTTCTGATTCACTAAGTTTGATAAAAGCCTTATCTAACCTTACAGTTTCATTTAAGTTAAATTATATTCTGTATTTCATCAAAGAAATAATTTATCAATATTATCTTATGCACATAAAGATTGTATTCTTGTGGGTACCTTCTCATCGAGGTATCTCTGGCAATGAAGTTGTTGATAAAACCGCCTACGAAGGTAATAATGCTATTGATGTTAGAAATGCAATGGACATTCCTATGACTGACTTCCTGCAATGCATTAATGAAAATATATGTAAGTTATGGTTAGAAATGTGGAAGAAAGACCAAGACATCAAAGGAAAATGGTATGGAAGTATACAAGAAAGACTACCTGTTAGACCCTGGTACAATAGATTGAATGAAGCCAGCCGAGACTTTATCACTACGATAAATAGATTGCGCTTTGGCCATAATACTGCTCCGTCACACCTTGCTAGACTTGGCATTATTACAAGCAATACATGCCCGCATTGTGATTACTGTAGCATAATAAGCGTAATACCAAATAGAACGTGGCTTTATTTAACTAAAGAATTACAGCTAGACAGATTTTGACTAGGTATCCATGACAGAGTTATCGTTGACAGAACAAGCCACCATACAGCCAAGGAGGCCGTGTCAATAGGCATATCACCTCATTCTTCCCCGGTCGAGTTTCTACTTTCTTCTCCATCTACCACAAAGTCCCTTAGGTAGAAGGGCGGCTTTCTGGTCCTGTTTGATCTCCGCGGGAGAGCTTCGATCTGGACTATCGGAGAAGGCGGCGAGCTACGTAGATCCTCTGAACGTTGCGGCGATGATAGCGACGTGGTGTCGGTATCGGGTGGGGCTGTAGCGTTGTCTTCCATCTCTTCAGAAGCTGATTGAAAACTATCATCTCCACTGTAATCAACGGTATTCGGGAACGGTGCCAATTGACGGTTCGATACTGTTGATGTTTGCCCATTGTCCCGTCGAATAAGAGAATAGTGAGGATTAGTTTCAAGGAGTTCAGCTTCTTCGACTAGAGGGTCTGTTTTAGATTGTCGAACATTCTTCTTTACCAATATCGGGCCTGGTGTAAGCCAGGACGGCAGTGAGTCTCCGTTCTGGGATCTTCTAGGGTATGTAAAAAGTTTTTCATGTGGGGTGGCATTAGTAGCTGTACATAAAAGAGAACGTACACAGTGCAATGCATCCTTCAGTACCACTTCCCAGTTTTCCGGTGGTAGTCTCTTTGACCGGAGGCTGAGTAGGATAGTTCGCCAGAGAGTCCCGTTTAGCCGTTCCACTTGTCCGTTACCCTGGGGGTTGTAAGGTGTCGTTCTAGATGAGGCTATGTTTGCTTTTCTTAGGAATGATTTGAATTCTTCTGACATAAACGATGAGCCTCTATCGCTATGAACATAGAGAGGCTGGCCAAACGTAAGGAAGAGATCTTTCAAGCAGTTGATGACAGTAGCAGATGTCATATCTTTACATGGATAAGCAAATGGAAATCTGCTGTACTCGTCGACTATCGTTAATATGTACTTGTTGGAGGTGTTAGACGGCAATGGCCCCTTAAAGTCTATGTTGATACGTTCGAGAGGGGCTATAGCTTTGATCAAGTGTCCTTGGGTTTTGAGAAACCTTGGTTTTATCTCGGCGCAGGTCGGGCACGAGGCAGTCATCTTCTTTATGTCGTTCGCTGAATAGGGCAAGTTTTTGGATCTCACCCAATGATACATCCTTGTCACCCCTGGGTGACAGAGTGCGTCATGGAGCTCTTTTAGCTTACTGATATTCATATATGCGCATACACGAGATAGAGCATCCGCAGCTGCATTTTCACAGCCTGGTCTATAAATAATGTCATATTTGAAACAAGACAATTCTAATCGCCAACGTAAGATTTTCTCGTTCTTGATTTTACTATTATGATTCTGATTGAACACGAAGGCTACCGATTGTTGGTCTGTTATTAAAAGGAAATGTTTGCCAATAAGGTAGTGTCTCCACTTCTTTAAACTTTCCACTATAGCGCAAGCTTCTTTTTCGATTGAGGATTGCTTGCATTCGGAGTATGACAAAGTTCGCGAAAAGAATGCTACAGGTCGTCCTTGTTGGGTGAGTGTAGCCGCTAGGGCGAATTCCGAAGCATCAGTTTCAACGGTGAAGATTTCGTCATTAATTGCTGCTAGGGCCGCCGCCTTGATGTCTTGCTTTATTTCCTCGAAACATTTGAGAGTGTCGCTCGATAACGGGAAGCTTGTGACGCAGGTGAGGGGTTTTATCTTTTCCGAGAAACGCCCAATCCATTTTGCATAGTGCGCGAACATTCCTAAGACTCGTTTCAGTTCACTTGATTTAGTCGGTGCGGGGAGGTCTAGTAGAGGCTTAAGTCTATCAGGATCAGGTCGGATAGTATGATTTTCCACGGTATAGCCAAGAAGACTGATCTTAGTTTTATTTAAAACGCTTTTTTCTTCATTCAGAGTTAGATTATACTTTTTAGTGGCGTCCATAAAACGTTTTAGATTGCGCTCGTGATCCTTAACATCCTTGCCGCAAACGGTTATGTCATCTAAGTAAGCGTACGTCCCATCTAATTTTTCTTCAGATATTATGAAGTCAAGAGTCCGTTGGAAGGCAGCTACACCGTTAGTAACTCCGAACGGAATGCGTGTGAATTGATAGAGTTTTCCATTTGCTTCGAACGCTGTATATATTTTCTCATTTTCTAGGATTGGGACCTGATGATAGGCTGATTTTAAGTCTATCTGACTAAAGACTTTAAATTTGGATACGTTGTTCACAACCGTTTCGATATTTGGCAAGGGGAAGGCATCTAGGTCAGTAAATTTATTGATTGTCATTGAATAATCGATCACGAGCCGCTTGCGATGGGCCCCTCCTCCCGCTACGAGAACTTGGGCTCTCCAAGGGGAAATACTTTTTTCAATTACCCCATCTTGGAGCAACTTAGACACTTCTTCTTTTATGAAGTCAGCGTCTTCTTTAGTGTAGCGCCTGCTTCTGACAGCAATCGGTTGGATGTTTGGCGAAAGATTGGTGAATACGGAGGCCGGCGGAATTGAGGCTTGCAGAACATTACAGATTTGTAAGGGCTCAGCGGGACCTCCCAGATTGAATTGGATGCTTGAATGTTGCTTAAGTAAGTCGTGACCCATGATAACGTCTGCGCAGAGGTTGTCAACTACTAAAAGAGGTGTTTGCTTGTACGTATGTTGATTCATTTTAATAGTTACGAAACATATCCCTTCAACGAACGAGACTTGGTTAAGAGAGGCGAGATTGACAGTTTGTTTGCACGGTCTCTTGGGCAACTTCATGATGCGGGCGACTTTGCTGTTTATGAAACTGACTGAACTTCCAGTGTCGACGAGAGCATCAGCTTTGTAGTCGTTTATTGTGATACGGATTGTCGCACTCCTAAGACTTGAAGGTGAAGCAGCGGAAAAAATAGCCCCGCTATAAAACTGGTAATTGTTTGAGTTGGGACTAGGATGTTCCTCATTCCACACAGAGTTTATGTTATGCCCGGACCTGCAAACGCTAGCAAAATGACCTTTCTTCGAACACTTATTACAAGTAGCTTTGCTAGCTGGGCACCTTATTCTAGGATGAATATTACCGCCGCAGAAGAAACAGCGCTTAACTGATTGTGACGAGGAGGACGGTGCGGCCGAAGCATTCTGCTGCATTCGTGACGATGAAGCTACCGCCAGATTGTCCGATTCTTTTTCTCGAGAGATTTCAGGTACAGCATTTAGTTGCGGAGAGTTAGTACCGATCGTCTGAGCATCTTTCTCAGCAGTTTCTAAAGTGATAGCTTGATTAAGAGCTTCAGTAAGAGCAAGCGTAGAGTTTTCTAAGAGTCGTTCACGGATTTTTCTTGAGAGCAGACCAGAGATAAGAGCACTACGAATTGCCTGTTCTTCATGTTCTGTCGCGGTGACTGCTTCAAATTTACAATCATTAGCCGTCAGTCGAAGGGCTCTAGCATATTCGGAAATAGTCTCGTCCATTCTTTGTTTTCGATTGAATAGGACATGTCGAGCTAGTATCGTGTTTTTTTGTTTGACATAGATGTCTTCTAGAACTTTCATAGATGCTTTATAAGTCGTGCAAGACTTGATATGTTTGTAGATCGATGCGGATAAATGGTTGATTAACAGCTTACACTTGAGAGAATCCGGTACGTCTTCAGTATTTTCTTCGACGAGAAAGCTTTCGAAAGTCGATTTCCAATGTAGCCATTTTTCATCGGCGTCCGCGACATCAGGTTCGACGTCAAACTTATCGGGTCGGAGATACCTTGATAGCGATGATTTGCCTAATTTTTCGTCAGGCATCTTTAGTTAAATAAATTGTAGCATAATAAGCGTAATACCAAATAGAACGTGGCTTTATTTAACTAAAGAATTACAGCTAGACAGATTTTGACTAGGTATCCATGACAGAGTTATCGTTGACAGAACAAGCCACCATACAGCCAAGGAGGCCGTGTCAATAGGCATATCACCTCAATTACCAAGAAGGAACCATGGACCATCTTATTTTTGACTGTCAAAACTTCTTGCTTGACAGATTAGTGTTGGCTAGTGAACTTAGTGATGTGAATATTAAGTGCAATACTTTATCCCGCCCGCCGCCACTTGAAGAGTTATTAAAAGACAAAAATACTTACAAACCGATATATAAATACATTAAAAATACTATTAAAACAATTTAAAAACGAAGTGATAGTGCAGTGTTCGTTAATAAAATAAGATTTGACCTAAAGGTCCAGTTACCAGGTCATAAAATTCCAAAAAAAAAAAAAAAATATTGTCGCTGTTACTGTCATGCTGTCCGTTGTCACTAGTGTCAAAAATTGTAAACATCCCGCATATACGTAATATAAATACGTACATATCAACAAGAAACAAGTTGTAACATGATACTGGCTGAAAAAAAACATGAGTGTCTTAGATAGTAAGTAAAAAGCAATAAATGATTAAATACGGTACTACAGCTAGCAGCCGGTTATATTATAGTAATTGTAAGACAAACATGATTTTTTGGTTTCAGATAGCCGCTCAAATCCTGAATTTTCGGTAAGAATTGTAGTCTGTGATCATTATCTTAGTAAGCCAACGCCTGGAATAGATGTGATTTATTCAGATTTCCGAGGATCAGATATCAAACAGGTAAGCAAATCAGACATCATATTCTGCTCACTCAATTATATTATCACAATGATCAAAACCTATCTGGTATTGCAAT
Organism: Diarsia rubi; assembly: GCA_932274075.1. Taxonomy (NCBI): domain Eukaryota; kingdom Metazoa; phylum Arthropoda; class Insecta; order Lepidoptera; family Noctuidae; genus Diarsia; species Diarsia rubi. Next base: position 16,555,670 of record OW026417.1, on the reverse strand, counting down.
TTAATGGAGAGAGAAAGATTTCTACTAATGATAGTTCTATCAGAATTCTCATACATCTTTTTTAATACGAAATGCAATCTACAAACAATGTTTCAGGTGCCAGTGTTAAGGATATTTGGACCTACGCCGGATGGTCACAAAGCATGTCTTCACATACATGGGGTATTTCCATACTTCTATATACCCTGCCCAACATCAAACCCACAACCACAATTTTTATATCAGGTAAGATACATAAAATACAGTAGTAGTATTGTATTTAGAATAAGGGGATAGAACCGATGTGGCATATCAACCTGCCTGGCATTTTGTTTTTTTTTCGAAATCGTTGCCCATGATGAAAGTGGTATGTCTGGATAGAGGACATAAATGTAGACGAACAAAAAATGTCAAGTAACACGGTACCCCAAGTGTCACATTACTAAAATATTTGATGGTAAAAATTGACAAATGAGTACAATGATCACACAAAAATAGACTTTTTACGTGTCTATAGGCGTTGATTATTATTATTATTGAACTCATGTGTCGCTCTTTACCTTCAAATATCTCGATAACATGACAATTTGGGGTACCATATTACATTACATTTTTTATGTGTCTATATGTCCTTTATCCATACATATCATTTTCATTGTGGACCACGATTTCGAAAAAAAAAAAACAAAATGGTGGTGAGTCAATATGCCAGTGTCCATACAAAAAAGTTCAAACCCCTTTTCAGAAGAAATATGTGTTTTGGAATAATAACTTAAAAACCTATATATAAGTTTTAAAGTTCAGTTTACACTACTACTTCTAACTTTTGTAGACTTTTTCATTATCATTTTATCTAATGATAATGAAAAAATCATTCTGAAATCAACTTTATTTACTCTTTCATACAGATGGTATTTGGCTGGGTAGAGATTATAATTATTTAAAATTAGAAAAATGATTTTAGTATGGAATGTACCATTTAAACCATCCATTTGTAGATTGCGGCTAGTTTGGATAAAGCATTAAATATTGCACTAAAACAAGCAACATCTTCAAACCAACATGTTTACAAAATATCTCTTGTTAAGGGATTGTAAGTATTAAAACTATTTTCATTAGACATTTAAATACCTACTTTACTATCTTTAGAAATACACATCAAGTACAGTACTGTTTGTTGTTATAACTGATTGCGCTTCATAATTTATAGTTTTTATTACATCACCTTACGACAATTGAGAGGCATTGGTTTAATAGTTTCAGTCATTTTTAATGACTTTTTTAGTAGTTCATTATTTGCAATCAATTGATATTTATTTATTTTAGTTTAAATTACATAAATTTGAAACAAGGATTTAAATAGACTCAAATTATTATACATTTGAAACTTACAGACCTTTCTATGGATATCACAACAAAGAACATCTTTATCTAAAAGTATTTCTATACAGTCCTGGTTTAATAAAACAGGCTGTGGAGCTCTGCAGTAATGGCGCTATTTTGGGCCAAGCATTCCAACCTCATGAGTCTCATTTGAATTTCACTCTACAATTTTTCATAGACTTCAACTTATTTGGAATGAGCAACATAGATCTACAATGTGTCAAGTTTCGTAAAGCAGGAATATCGCAGAACAGCAGTGAAGCTCAATCCCCAAATGAATTTGGACTAAAACCAGAAAGTTCTTGCTACTATGAAGCAGATTGTGCTGCATCACACATCATCAACCGCCAGAGAATAGGCAAAGGCGATGGAATTGAAAACCCAGGCTTAGAAGAAGTATGGAATCAGGAATCAGAAAGGCGAAAGCAGCTTAATATTTCTCTAGCTTCTAAATCATTATCCCAAGGCAGAATAAAAGCTGAGGAGACTGAATCACATTATAAGTTTGAACAAATATTTTTGATTAAAATGTCCAATTTAGTTGATAAGCCTGTTATAACAGAAAGTGATAAATCTCTAGAAATACCACAATATCCAGCTGAAAGTATGGAAGGAACACAGTTATTTAATGCTGTGGATGTCAGTGTCCATTTGCCTGATAGCTCATTGGGTGCAAGTTTTAATCAAACATTGAGAGGTAATTTCTCTACCTCTGAAGACTTCGACAACACACTTGTGGATGAGAGTTTGGCCCTCAACAGTAGTCTATCTCTACACTATAGTCAAGTTCTATGTAGGTATTTACAAAAACGTTTTAAAGCATTTCTTAGATAAGCACAGTTGCTTACTAAAGTTCAATTTCTTTCAGTAAATAATGAAGATTTAGAACTAGTAGACATGTTGCAAGATATGGAAGAGAAACCAGTAGAAGAAGACAGTGTTATGGGAACACCGGCTAATGTAGACCAGAACGGCGATGTAGATGCAGATGACGCTGAATACTCGAGAATATTTGATGAGGAAACCATTATTCTTGATCAAGATAAGAGGTAGGTACCTCACTCTTCCCATAGAAACTACGCTGTATATATATATTTGTAACTACAGAGATGTGTATTTTAGTAAAGATGATGAAAGTGAAAGTTCACCTTCATGGAATGATTCATTTTGGGATGGCGCTAGCATTCCTCAACTGGACGGAACATGTGACGAAGAACGTAAGTGGACCATTTATTCCTTCATCATCTCTGCCAAATATCGTATTAAACATTTTCTAATTTCTACACAAAGTATTGATGATTGGTTAACTTTGTAGATACAAAGAAGGTTAGAAAAAGAAAGATGAGACCATTTAAACTTGGGTTATCAAGGCCTAAATCCAAAACGAAAACAGAAAATGAATCTGACGATAAATCTGAATCTACAACAGATATGAGTCAAATGGATGAAATAAATGTCTCGAGAGAAACCATAGAAGATATTTCAGATGCACATCTGAGAAGAGTTATAAAAGCTGAACCTGAAAGTATTTTAGATAAGTCTATACACACTGATACAGGTGATGTAGTACAATGCAAAGTAGAAAATGAGTCTATTGTAGATCTAGTAAATAAAGCATCAAAATCCCATGAACATTTTCAGCCAGAAGCTGAAGCTTATGATTTAGAGAACCAATTTGAACCTAAACCAGGACCATCAAATATAAAAGTTAATGATTCATTGAATGAAACCTCTAATGACAGTGATAATGAAATTGAATCTTCGCTGGAAAGCAATAGATTAGGCTTAGGTATAATGAGCTTCTATGATAAGTCCAAAGTATTTGATATTTCTGTAGAGGATACTAATGAGGCTGTTAGTGAATCACAAGAATCTGTTAAAATTGAAAGGTTTGAACCAGTGTCTATAGAAAAACATGAAATTGTAGAACTTAATCATTATGAAGTACAAATGGAAACTGTGAAAGCAGTCAAGAAAGTGAATGTCAAAACAGAACAAAGAATCACAGCAATGGGAAAAAAAGATTTTAGAATATTAACTCCTAAAATAAAACCGCCGACAAAAAGCTATGTGTGCTCAAGTTTACCACACTATAATATACCTAAAGTAAGAAACCCTGTGCCGTACTATTCAGATCACAAAGATGTAGGAGACAAAGTAGAGATAGGTCAAATGGTGTTAAAAGTTAATAGTAAACTATCAAGGGATCAGAAACCCTTTGATAAAGCATTAGATGTGACCAATATAGAAGAATGGCGGCATTTACTGTTTCTGCAAACGCATGAAATGTCGCAAGAATCCACAAAACCTGACGCATTGAAGAAACTTCTGGCTGGCAACAGAAATTGTATTTTACAACCTGTACGAAAACCGCCGACGCGTAAAGAAATTAGAAAGTGGATATTGAGTAAAAAAAGTGAGATGAAACAAGAAAACAGAACTGCAAATGATGAATATATTAGTAACAATATCGATGAACTAGAGAATTCACAAGCCTTAGGATTAAAATATGAGATTGATAACAGTATTAGTTTAAAAGTTGATAAGAAGGTAAGTAATAAAAATTAAACCAATAACTACCTACATAATTGATAGATACATTGAACTTTTGACTGAACTCTTGACTGATATTTCGTTTTACAGGAAAATACCAATTTGAATAATAGTCTCCAAGTAACCATGCAACCTGATGGGTCATTTCTATGCCATGGTAGTTCCGAAAATCGACCACAAAGCGGTTCTATCGAGGCCACCTTAGTTGATGTAAGTATCAAAATCAAATAGTAAGATTGTAACTATGTATTATATGTATAGCTTGACCCTGTGTTGTTTAACAAAAATCTAGTTGCAAGTTTTTTTTTTTGCTTGTTGTAGGTAAATTTTCTAACAGTCATGGTGGCTGAAGTCCACACATCAGTAAGAGGAGACTTGAACCCCGATCCCGCGATTGATCCAATAGAAGTATTATTCCTAACCGTAACAAACGACTGCCCACCGGGTCATCGCTTGGAGAAGACCCTTACAAAAATCATAGTCATTGAAACATTGACACCAGTCAGATATCTAGACAGGTGCATTTTCAACATCGATGTCACTTACGTAGATAACGAAAGCGAACTACTAGAAAAAGTTATCGAATTAGTGATGAAACACGACCCAGACATATTGTGCGGGTACGAAATAGAAATGAATTCCTGGGGATACATCTTGGAAAGAGCACAAATGCTAGGATTAGAGATTGTGAAAGAAGTTTCTCGAATAACAGAGAAGTATCGCCAAAAACGTAGTAGAGGGGAAGAGAATGACTTTGAAGGGAGGATTATTGGAAGAATAATGTTAAACGTTTGGCGTTTGTTTCGCCATGAGATGGCGCTGTCGAGCTACAGTTTTGAGAACTGCATGTATGAAGTATTGAAGGAAAGAGTTCCTAAATTCAATTATGCGCAGTTGTCGACGTGGTGGCGCAATGAAACCAGGATATTAAGATGGATTCCTGTGGAGCATTACTTAACCAGACTATCTGGGACTGTCAGGATGTTGGAGAAACTGGATATCATAAGTATGTAAAGAATTTGTAGTGCTGCTGTTGAGCGTGGATTCTTGGAGTCGATCAGTAAAAATGTAATAATATCGTCGGCAAGGTTTGAAATAATAGAATATATTTCAGACCTTGCCTGTTTAAGAATACAGCCAGTGACGTGGTTTAATAACATGTTGTCTTGTCGCTTGTATGCACAGATCGAACATCAGAACTAGCTCGTCTATTCGGCCTACAGTGGTGGGAGGTGTTATCTCGAGGCTCGCAGTTCCGCGTCGAGTCCCTGATGCTACGAGCGGCGAGGCCTCTCAATCTCGTGGCCCTATCGCCGACTGTGAAGCAAAGAGCCGCCATGAGGGCGCCTGAATGCCTGCCACTTATTTTTGAACCTGGTATGACCCTTCATTATCCTTGTCCTATATAAGTCGGGTTCGGTACATTATTATATTTTTCGTTATATCGTTCTCATACAATGTATCCATATTTTATTAGCTGTTCAACTCCCTCTCTATCTATCAACGTATATAAATCCATCTTTTTTTTTATTCGAATGTGTTTCATCTCCCAAATTGTATTTCACCAGAATCTCGTTTCTACACGGATCCCGTTATAGTCCTCGACTTCCAAAGCCTGTATCCATCGATGATGATCGCTTACAACTACTGCTTTTCAACGTCTATTGGACGGGTGCAAAATATAAACGGGTAAGTTTACGAATAACTGTACCACTGAAAAAGAAAATTGTACATCTAGACAAAAAATTCACAGGTTTACAAAACGTCCAGATTGTCCTACTTTGACACGAAGTATATTTCTTTTCTATGGCTACACTTATACTGTTCGATAATTATTATTTCTGTTTTAATGGCTGTCTAAATGACCATTTATTGTGCGATAGTGAAGCAGCATACGAGTTCGGAGCATGGCGACTCAGAATACCAAAGGCAAAATTAGAAGCGTTGGTTAAAAAAGGCCTAGTTCACTGGTCGCCTGTCGGAGTCGGGTTTGTCAAGGCATCTGTACGTCGAGGTGTCCTGCCTGCGTTATTGAGAAGAATCTTAGCTGCCAGGCAAGCAGTCAAGAAGAATATGAAAGTTCAGACTGATGAGGCCGTGAAAAAGGCTATGCATTCTAGGCAGTTAGGTAAACCACCATATAATTTAAGTATTCGCCATCTTTCTAGCTTCACTTTCTTTAATTTACCCCACAAAAGGTGGACCGACGACTTAGTGAAGGTAAGTGGTGGATGCAGTATTAACCGCAGGCGTTTGTGATGCTGATTTGGGGAGGCGTACGTTCAGTTACTGGCCGGTAATAGAACAAGACAGAAATACGAGTAAGTAGAAAAGACAAAGGGAAGCCTTTGCCCTCATTAAGACATATTTATACAAGCTAGTTTATAGTACAGCAGAAAACGTCCTTCGGTTATGAAGATGACGATAAACCATAAAACTTTCTAATGCGCCTCCTTTTAGACCATATTTTACCATTAACTGTTGTCATCCTATAAATGTAATAATCTCTTGCTGCCATTGCAGGTCTAAAGTTGATAGCTAATGTGACATACGGGTATACAGCTGCTAACTTCAGTGGGCGCATGCCTTGCGTCGAAGTCGGCGACAGTGTGGTGTCTAAAGGACGCGAGACGTTGGAGCGAGCCATTAAGCTGGTACGGGAGAGCACGCAATGGAACGCTAAGGTAACGTGGACTAGCTAGAAACGCAATTCTTCTGGAATAAGTATTCGAAGTTTTTAGGAACTTATTAAAAGGCTCTCATGTTCCTCACAAATTACAGCTTTGAGTGCTCTGGTTGAGGATTACTAAACGTATATTTTTAACACACACAGTTCCTAAAGCGTACCAGCTTATTTATGTATTTTCTTGGTGTCCCAATTACAGAACCTATTACATCTAAAACTTGCATACAAATTGCTAAAGCATAATTAAGACAGAAGGTTTTAGGATAGGTTATTAATGCGTTTATGTGTGTGTGAGTGTGTCTAGTGCGTCTTGAAGGCAAACCATGAGCTCTCTGTCACCAGGTTTTCTAGGCCCTAACCACATGATAAAGAAGAACAATAAATTTTCATTGGCAGGTAATCTACGGCGACACGGACTCAATGTTCGTACTAGTGCCGGGGGGAACGCGCGCCGAAGCGTTCGAGATCGGACAACAGATCGCGGACGCAGTCACCGCAGACAATCCTTCACCCGTAGCACTTAAACTTGAAAAGGTAATTTATTCAATAAATAAATCAAAATTCTACACAAAAAAATAAGAATCATACATCGAATCATACAGCATTTGTCTGCTGCCTCCCAATGTGAGTTTTACTAACTATACAAATTGGCAATTGACTGCCTCGTTGGTTTGAGGTGCAAAGTTTGATTCCTATTTCAGGCAAAGTGTTCTTGGGTTTTTCCATCAGGAATTCCTCAGTAGCACCACTGAGTCTGGATTTGTGCCCGGTTGATTGCAATAAGCTCGCCCCCTATTACACGGTGCTTAAATATAACTGGCGAAATGTAGGTGTAGGAAAAGGAATTAATTGGTACAGCCAGTGTTGCGGAATTTGTTCGGAACAGTTGCCGCGGCCCTGGAACGCAAAGGGCATAAGAATGAACATGGATGGGTTTTAGTTAGTAAGAGTCTGACGGCCGAATTCTGAAACGTCACTCAAATATAAGTAACCCTCAAATCTAGTGCTGTCTCGGTCGCTCTATGTTGAAGAAACAGAGACAGAACGAGATTTAAGCGCAACTTAAAATGAGTAGCGTTTCATCACATTGTATGGGAGTGTAGTCTTTGGCAGAATGAACGTAATATTATGTTGGATAGTGTACAGGTTATTTACCATACGGACCTTGTAAAAACTATAGAAATTTCCGTGCGTTCAAGCATTTTTGTCATACCTTTTATGGGATTAAAACATAACAGCTCACAACTTAGGACCCAGTAATAATAATGACAATAATATCCGTGATGCTAGGCAACTGGGCTTATCTCAGTTGTATACGTCCCTGTGTGCCTGTTGGCCTTGTTCTGTTCTGTCTCCTGCGGATATGGAGGGAAGTGGAAATTATGTTTTTCCTACTCCTCTGCTATTCTTTTCTGATTAATTTCGTTGCGGGATCCAAGACAGTCAAATCATTTCTCTGGGACTTCGTCGAGCTTCATTGTCTCGGCGCTTTTCTTGTGGTCGCCACTGTTGATTCTGGATTACAGGAGTTACAGTGGTTTGGGAATAGTGTGGCGGGATTGTCCTGTTAAAAAAAAATAACTCGCATATAATTTGATCAGGTATATCAGCCCTGCATCCTCCAAACTAAGAAGCGTTACGTCGGCTACATGTACGAGAGTGCGGCTCAGGAGAAGCCGGTGTATGAAGCTAAAGGAATCGAGACTGTCCGGAGGGATGGGTGCCCGGCCGGAGTCAAAGTGAGTATCTATTAAGTTTGCTGTTTTCGTAAATATTCTCCCGAACGAAATTAGTAAAAACAGGATTATAAGCTTAAAGCTACTACACAATAAAGTGATGTTCATTTGTTTGAAAAAGAACCCAATTTAAACTCTCTACCCTTCTAATATCTAGATACAAATAAGTTAAAGTATAGTGTCTGTTTATAATTTCAAAATAACAGCTTTTTACTGAATGAATATGAAAGTAAATACAGCACGGTAGCTAACAAAAAATATGTAATTAGACCGTCAGATAGATTTCCAAAAAATATTGGACACGTATTTTTTTTTCACGTCAACAAACAATGAAGACGATACAGTGCTTTGAAAACTCGTGAGACGTCATATTCCAAGACATTAGTATGACATTTTTTACCAGTCAGTGACGTCACAAACCCCTGCTCAAATCTTTGACGCGTTTTATCTTCGTAATTTTTATTGATTTGAAAAAAATACCATCCAATATTTTTCGATAATCTGACAAACGGACTAATTAGAATCATATTTTTTTTAGTCAGTTAACATCCCTATTATACCAAATATGTACAATCATTAAATAAAACCAAATATGTATTAATCATTCTCGGCGCCATAACAAGCTCACCTACGGCTCAGGTGTGAATTCCGCCTCGAATGCAATAACAAAGTTTTCCCACTTATATCAAAATGTACTATTTTATAGCTCCTTCAACGCGCCTTATGTGAGTTATTTGATACGGGCGACATGTCTCGGGTGAAGCGCTCAGTGATGGCCACGCTGTGTCGCCTAGCGGACGGCACCCTGCCGCCTCAGGAGCTGTTCTTCACGAGAGAGTACCACGGCGCAACTGGGTATAGACCTGGAGCTTCTGCACCGCCTAATGAAATAGCTAAGTATGTAAAATAATGAGACGGTTTAATAAAATTTTAAACAATACAATCCATTTGTGGTATAACATGTATTTTTTATATGGAAATCGCACAGGAGGATTCTTTAATATAAACTTCTTTAAACATACTGTGTTTCTGGGATATGAGAAACGTAATACCCTTTTTTTTGTAAAGGTTGGGAAATCATCTCATGACTCCTCCCGCTCTGGGCAGAGCGGTAGGGAGTGTCAGACTTCTACTGACCAAAACCACCCATATTCCTTCTTAGCTCTCGTGCCGAGGCCACGGTATCTCTTTCGCGCAACCTGCAGCCCCGACGGGAGACGTAATCCCCTTAATCATTAATAGCTTCTACACGAGTTCTTTGCCAGTTATTCGATAGTGGCTACATGTCCAGCTGACAGGGGCGAATAGAAGATAATAAACGTGTTCAGCCGAGTATAGCGGACTGATCTTGATCACCACTGCTGGATTTGAAGACTTTTCCTAATTTTCTAGGTGCGATTATTCTACAAAGCAAAACGCGAAGAACGTTGGTAGACTCCATGTATTTAAGCGAAAACAAAACAGTATGAGAATGAAATAACATTCGAAATATAAAAAAATACACTGTACAAAATACACCAAAAAGTATAAAAGTGTAAAAAAGGTGCGTCGCGCACACCAAGTGATATGGAACAAGATGATGTAAAGATCTTTCGGTCGATCACAATAGGACGTTTCTAATGGAGATTGTTTTATTGTCTTATTTTACACTTTACATACTACAATAATGGATGTAAAAAGATGAAGACACAAACAGAATAGCTATTCACAAACAATCGAATCAAAACCGAATCGATCGAATATAACGTATGTCTATCTTTTTTTGGCATTAGGAGAGCGAGCGAGATAGCCGTACGACATATTCGATTCGGTTTCGATTTCTATTGTTTGTGATTGTGAATAGCTATGCTGGTCGGGCAAGACACGATATTAAGGTGCCTCATTCTTTAAGGAACAACAATCAGAGAGCAGGTAGAGCTATCAAAAAAAAGAAAAAAAAAAAAGATACAAAAAGAAAAAAAGAAGAAAGAATAGAAAGAAGAAGAAGAAGAAGATATAAAAAAAGATATATATATATCTTTTTTACCCGACTGCGGCGAAGCCCAAAAGAAGGGTTATGTGTTTGGAGTTAAACAAAACTTGGAAGCAGGCGGGGTTCATTTGAATATTAAATTATGAAATGAAAATAGAATGGACCCCGCCTGCTTCCAAGTTTTGTTTAATTTAAAATGTGCTTGTTATTTGCTTTTCAGCTTTTTTAGTCGAGTTTTTTTTAGTGTTACAAAATCGAACCAGATAGACATACGACTTTCGGAATCGAAATCAAATCGAAGTGTTTCGATAAGGAGCCTGAACATGTTATACAATTGTTTGCAGACGTCTCATATCTCACGACCGTCGCGCCGCCCCGCGCTCGGGCTGGCGCGTGTCCTGGCAGGTGACGGCGGGAGCGCCCGGGGCTCCGCTAGTGCGCCTGGCGCGCACGCCCGCTGAGCTGACGAAGGACCCGACGCTACAAGCGCACAAGACTTACTACGCGGCCAGAGTGTTGTTGCCGCCGCTGCATCGGTGTCTGTCGTTGCTTGGTGTTGATGTCTTTAAATGGTAAGAGCTCAGACTCTGCGCGGACGGGCTACTCTCCAGAGAAAATAAATTTAATAAATTATTCCAATATGATTAATTCAGGTGGAACGAAGTTGGATACACTCGAGAGATTCAACAGCGTGAATCCCGTCGCACTGGCGGGCTCGGCATCGCGCGCTACATGTGGCGCGAGCGATGTGCCGTGTGTGGAGCCAAGAGTTCGCGCGCCGCCCTGTGCGACCTCTGCGCCGCAGCGCCGCGCAGCCAGGGCTCCACTGCCGCCCTGGCGCTGAGACTGGCCACTGCGAGTGAACATGTGCAGTATTGTGCCGCGGTGAGTATACTATACTTGTGGAGCCAAGAGTGTGCGACCTCTGCGCCGCAGCGCCGCGCAGCCAGGGCTCCACTGCCGCCCTGGCGCTGAGACTGGCCACTGCGAGTGAACATGTGCAGTATTGTGCCGCGGTGAGTATACTATACTTGTGGAGCCAAGAGTGTGCGACCTCTGCGCCGCAGCGCCGCGCAGCCAGGGCTCCACTGCCGCCCTGGCGCTGAGACTGGCCACTGCGAGTGAACATGTGCAGTATTGTGCCGCGGTGAGTATACTATACTTGTGGAGCCAAGAGTTTGCGACCTCGGCGCGGCAGCGTCGCGCAGGCAGGGCTCTGCCAGCCATAGTCATATAAGGATCATTCAAATTAATGCCCGAGATGATATTTTTAGGAAAGCACCACATTAACCACACACACCACACCTCACCACACCACATTAACTCTTCGCGCGCCTCATGAACACCATATGTACATAAAACAATGGCTTTTCAATTGTGTCTATAATAAGGCGCTCAATCAGTTAAGTAGACCTGTCGAGTTGGTGTAAGCGTTTGTTAGTAATTGTGTAGCTCAATTCAGAAGCTTAGCAGCTCAACAACTTGACGAAATATACCAAAGAAACAACATTTGGCTAGGCTGCTGCATTAAGTACCTAAACCAATCACTATTGCCCACAGATCTGCGCCTCATGCTGCGGCCACACTCAGTCGTCAGAGTGCGACAACACCGAGTGTCCAGTTTTGTGGCGACGCATCACCGCTCAACACAAGCTAGCTCAAATACGAGAAGTAGTCGCACATCTACCACACAATTTCACAAGAGAAAGTCTTGACTTTTAGTCATGTTTGCAACTCTGTCAGATCTAGTACGTTAGATAAATGTAAAGACCTACGATCTGGTCGATCTGCACCTAAAACCTCGGTTAGTGGGTAATTTGCACATATATGCACAAAATAATTTATAAATAAAATTCAAATTATGTGGAAATAAATATTTATTTAAAGTTTGTATTTTGATTTGGTTTTTTAAACACAATTATAAAATAAACTGCTGCTTTCCACAAAAGTGTAAAACTTACCTACTTACGCCAAAGTGTAGAATATTATCCCAAACGACCTACACAGTCAAAATGTATGGAACAGCAGTAATTTTAATGATACGTGGTTTGGAGGCCGATGTCCCTCTTTTGTTTACTGTAAGCGCTGATGACGCAATCTATCAATCTTTGTTTCGCATTACTATCGCTTTCCCTTTAGTTATATCTTTTTAGTAGTAATTAAAACATTCAAAACATCACTAGTTAAACACTACTTGATACCATTGGCTGACGCAGTGTTGCAGATAGTGATTGTTTTGTAGCTACGCACAAAGGTCAATTGATATCGTCTATCTCAATTCCTTGGTATTTCCAATAACGTCAAAACTTTTTGTTGTATGTTAGTGGTGTATGTTGGAAAATAATAAATAAGTACGTACAGAACAACACCAAAAAAATTGTAGAACATAAAATGCAGCGAAATGTAGAGTTACGGAAATTGCCGTCAGCCACTCTGTATACCTTGGCGATAATTTTGGAGATCAACAACGATTGGCAAAAAATCTTGCCTCATACCAAAGGACATAGAAAGTGAAAAGTTTGAGCGTAAATACGACTATGAACACGTGATTATTATTTGTATATGCTTTGAGAAAGAAAAGAAAATGCTGTATCTTCCTGTTTTATCCCTTCGACTCTCGACAGGTTAATCGAAGATCATGCCAGAAGAACAGGCAGGACATGTGCCGAAGTGTTGCTCGACGAATGGGCAAATTCAGGCCGAGTTAGACCAACTTTGGACACTTTCTTGAAAATCTTATCTCAGGCCCAAATATTAAGAGGCGTTGATGAAATGTTACGCATTCTAGGTGGTAAGCATTCGAGTTCTAGTTACCTTTGACTTACGCTCATGTGAATAGCTACTGTTCAGTATTTTTTGTTACACTTACAGAGACATCACCAGCCCCAACACTACCCATGCCACCCAACATAACAGAACTTCTAAATGATGAAAGTGTGCAACAAAGATTAAATTCAATGGCCTGAATAGAAAGTGATTATCTTCATCCCATACCAAGGCTGGGGGAGGGGTTTGAAGGCTTAAACCCGTTCCGAAATCTCGGATGGTTAAAGAGAAACCACCATATCAGAATCGAAATAGGTACCTACAAAATTTTTGCTTCCTCGGTTTTGTATAACTTGACAAACTTACCGACTCAGCGACTCCTATTTCCATTTTTGGCCCCGTATTCACAAATGATTCGATTTCGATTCGAGAAGTTGTACGTATGCCTATCTTTTTTGGTGGCAGTAAGAATAAAGTATTCAATTATATTTTTTTTTCATTTTCTGTGAGTACCTAATACTACCTACCTAGTAATTTTTTGGTTCTTATCCTGTTTCACAAAATAAATACCTAGCGACAGCGACATAAAAAGCGCCACAGTAACCATGTCTGAGGCATACCCAGCAAGACCCTATGTTGAATCTGATTGAACTAAAGTGTAACGTGCGTAGTATTCAGTACCTTCCGAATCGAATAATTAAATAAAGTAGTAGACCCAATGGTTACGGCGAAATGTTAAATTATTTCCCAGCAGTATCCTCCGCTGTTCGAAGGTCTTCAGACCAAACTTATATTAGAGTCCCATTTATCGGTGTTTTAGTACCTTAAAATACCTTAGTTTACGTAAAGCTCAGGATTGGTGCCCTGAAACAGTGACACGAGGTCGTGGCAGACCACGAAGGAGATGGCTGGACGAACTGGATGTCTTCCTAGAAATTGTAGAGATGCACAGAATTGTGGCCGTTGAAAGGAATAGAGGGAGGCCTTTGCTCAGCAGTGGGACAACATAGGCTAGCTATAATAATTATTATTTTATAAGAGTGAATGAGGAGCGTAAACGTAACACAAGTAGACCGGTGCTCTTAAAAGGAAATTCCAGATTAAATTATGTAGTTCTTATTATGTATTGAAATAAATGATTTTGATATGATTTTGTTTATTATTTCTATTTTTTACTGATCATAGCAGTACCTACGAACAGTTTGCTACGAACGAAACGTTCGTGCGCTTAAAAATAGGTACTAAAAGTTTTAAAACAAATTTTAAGGTTAAGCTAAAATACACTTAATGAATTAAATGTAAGGTTATTTTTTGAAAGGTACTAAATATAACACTATTTTTTATTTTTTTTAATAGCCTGTACTGTGCCACTGCTGGGCAAAGGTATTATTATTTATTATTATTATATTATTATTTCGTATTTATAGGTAACACTTATAAATACGAAATAATTATAATTGTCTGTGCTGAAAACGGCTGGCTTGACAAAAGAGGGAGGGGGGTGGGGGTTATTTGATGATTTCACATAAAAGTTTGGTCTGGAGACCTTCAAACAGCGGGGGGTTCTGTTAGGAGATGAATGAGATTTTCGTCGTAACCATTGACGTACTATTTTTTTAATTATGCGATTTGGAAGGTACTGAATACAACGCACGTTGCACTTTAGCTTTCAATCCGATTCAAGCTATGTTGAATTGGATCCGATGGTCCTGCTGGGTGGGTGGTGCTGCCCACGCAATTCAAATTTTCTATCGTTTTTGCAGGTCAGTGTCAGGTTGTTTCTCAGACCAAATAAAAATGATGATGATTTTGTATGTTAATGAAAAGATGTAGTATAAGTATATGACCTTAGCGTTGTTTACTGGTCACAAATTAAGGTTAAGTATAGTTTTTTTTACATATTTGGGAGAATCGAATACTGAATACCCTCCTTCAATATATACCTCGTTTAACCTAACACCCTGTATATTATACTAGCTGATGCCCGCGACTTCGATCCCGGTCACTTTGATGGGTGACAAATAAATTTTAGGGGTGGACAATCCTTATCACAAAAGGGTATGTAAAATAGATAGTAGCTGATTCTCAGACCTATTGAATATGCATACTTATAAAATTTCATAAATATCGGTCAAGCCGTTTCGGAGGAGTATGGTAACTTTACTGGTTTACTAACCAGCTGTTTTTTTTTGTTTTTACTTCGTTAATATTTATATAATTTAACAGTCATATTGTCCTACAAATTGTGTGGTATACGTTATCCCGATCCACTGTCATTTAAAAGATACGCAATAGCCCTGCTGGCATACGTCGTCCTGCAGGGCTATTGCGTATCTTTTAAATGACAGTGGCTATCATATTGTCTATGGATTAACTGTCAAATTGGTTATGGTTTAGTACAAAATGGAACCATTTGACAGCAATTGATAGGCACTATAGGTTAGCCACTGTCATTTGAAAGATACACAATAGCCCTGCTGCCCGGAGAGCAGCGCCACCTACTGGATCCAATTGTGTTTTTAAATAATCCTAGATCATCATCATCTGCCTAGCCTTTTCCCAACTATATTGGGGTCGGCTTCCAGTCTAACCGGATGCAGCTGAATACCAGTATTTTACATGGAGCGACTGCCTATCTGACCTCCACAACCCAGTTAATACTAGGTAATACGATACCCTTTGGTAAGACTGGATGTCAGACTTTCAGGTCACTGACTACCCGTAACGACTGCCAAAGATTTATTTATTTATTCAAATCTCCCTTACAACTATCATTACAGGAATGTTAGATCTATTTATATACCAACAGCTTAACGTGCTTTCCGAGGCATGGAGGAAACTCGGTATGCAATGGACGGTCACCCATCCACCGATCGACCTAGGCAAGCGCAGCTTAACCTAAAGAACCCGAGTGGCAGTTCTTATTAAGCCACAAGCTCCTCTTAAATAATCCTATAGTCCTAGGTCCCATTGAAATATCCCCAGAAAGTTTCATCCAAATCGGTCCAGCCGTCTAGGCGGTGTTCAAAAAAAGATAGATTCTCATTGGATTAATCGATTACAAAGATTACAAATTATAGTTCGACTATCTACGGAAGTCATAGATTGGTTAATCACTAGTGACAGCTGACACCATAGAGTAAAGTAATATACTGACACTGACAATGGTTTATTTGTTTTGCTGGCGCACAAATGTCAATCGATCGATTTTCAATTTCATTGTGTTCATTTTATTCTTCCTTTTGATAGAGGGATTTAACTCTTTGAAGTTATAGATATCCTCCCACATCCGCGGCTGCCCCCTAATATTTGTTCTCTGTCAATAATAATAATGTTGGTGTGTTCAATGTTTAAAATATAAATTGAGTAAAACAACAGGACAAAGTTTGTATTTCATGTAACTTTCACAGAATTAAGCTATCGGAAGCGTAAAACAGCAAAAACATGATTTATTCTCCGACAATGCAGCGAAATGTTGAGTTACGGAAATTGCCGTCAGCATCTTTGTATAATTTAGCGACTATTTTGGAGATCAACAACGACTGGCAAAAAATAGTGCTCCTCATACCGAAAGATTTACGAAGTGAACAGTTTGAGCGTAAATACAACTATGAACATATGAGGTGACGATTTAGTTATTATTTGAATATACTTGGAGACCATTAAAGAAAATTATGTAACTTCGTATTTTATCCCTTCAACAGGTTAATGGAAGAACATGCCAAAAACACAAAGAGGACATGTGCTGAAGTATTGTTTGATGAATGGGGAACATCTGGCAAAGTTAGACCAACTGTGGACACTCTCATGAGGATTTTAATTCAGGCTCAAATATTCAGAGCTGTTGATGAAATTGCGCGCATGCTTGGAGGTAGGCATTCGAATTGTAACATATTATCACCTAAGCTTTGTGATTCAGTGATCAATGGCTGTACAATATTTGTTTTGTTACAGAGACACCACCAGACAAGCCAGAGGAAGGCCCAGCAGCTCCCATACCAATCAACTTAACAGCTCTTTTAAATGATGAAAGTGTGGAACAAAGATTAGATTCAATGGCCTCAATAGAAAGTGACAATCTGCACCAGTCAAACCATGACCAAGCAGCTTGTAATCAAACTACAAGACAACTCAAGGAACCAAGTGATTTCCTCAAGTGGTCTAAAGAGTTACAAAGCGAAAATATACCTGATCTCAGTGTTTTGCAAACTTTTGGTAACAGAAGTACAGCCTTGATGGAACATGAGAAAAAACTGGTTAACTTGTCTAGCTCAAAAGTCATTATGACGTCAGAAGTATTACCTGACTTTAGTGCTCTGATACCAAAATCAAATGAATCTAATCAAAAGACAATCAATTCTGCAATTACTGCAACAACTTCTGCTGCAACTGAATCATCCCAGGTAGACATGACACCACAGAGTGAACTTTCTCAGTATGGCATTGGTAACTTGACTTCAGTACCAAACATATTCAGCATTATAGACAATGCTATATTAGAAGATAAGAAGCTAGTTCATTTTGAATTTAGAGAGCTGGAAAGGATAACAAATAAATTTTCTGAATCCTTTGTGGATAAGCCTTTTGGGCCCATTGGGAAAATAGGAACTGGTGGCTTTGGAGATGTGTATGTTGGTACACACCCTGATCATGGGTCTCTGGCTATAAAAAGAGTGAAAGTTCAATTTCAGGTTAGCTCTGAAGTAGCAATGAAAGTGTTTAACACTGAAGTAAAATCACTATCTCATCTCAGACATGAAAACATTGTCCCTATTTATGGGTACTCCATAGATGGGCCAACACCATGTATTGTGTGTGAATACATTGATGGTGGGTCCTTGCTACAAAAAATAGCTGCAAAAGTACTAACACAGAAACAAAGAATGGATATATTGAAAGGTACTGCTGAAGGTCTGAAGTACATCCACCACAGTGAAAGACTACCACAGTATGATGAGAGTGGGAATCTGTCCGAGTCTGTGTCTACTAGGAAAAGTTATTTTCTCCATGGAGATGTCAAAAGTGCTAACATATTGCTAACAAAAGACTGTGTGCCAAAGGTAAACCATACAACTTCCCTGTGTCACATTAAAGAATATAAAATAATATAATCAGATTATTTTGTGCATTTCAATGGCCATGTGCATTGTAAATAATTATGTCATTAACATAATTACTTTTATCTTTGCAGCTGTGTGACTTTGGTTTGGCTAAACAACTGGAAACAACATGCATCGACACCAGGCCGATGGGAACCACAGCGTACATGGCACCAGAAGGCTTCAACGGTACAGTCACACAGAAAAACGATATCTTTAGTTTTGGTATAGTCATGCTCGAATTATTAACTGGTTTGAAACCAATTATAATAGCTAATGGTGAGAATAACAACATTAAAAATTATGTTGAAGATAACTGTGAAGATGGTGATATCACAAGATTGTTAGACAGTGAGGTTGGACGTTGGACACAAGCTCCAAATGTGTTTGCACTAGCTCAGCGCTGTTTACAGCATCATAAGAATGATAGGCCATCTATTGATCAAGTTTGTGATATTTTAAATAATATCTAATGACATCCTAAAAAAAGATCGAAAAGTGTCTGACAGGAGTATAGAAATAGTTACCCAGATATTGTTTGTCTCATAAGATTAGAAAAAATTGCATACAAGTCATGCTAGCCATGTATGTTTTTAATAACATTATTATGTTACTTTATTGTAACATGGCATTGGCTAATGCCAATAAATAAGTTTTATGCCTAAAAGGTAGTTTATAATTTGTTAATGTTATTTGTAAGCATTTATTTCGTTTTTGTTTTTTTAAAAAACGTTATCCCACATTTGTTGCTACATTATTTACATAAAATATCACATCTAGACTTTATGAGCTGGGAAGCTTTCTAAATAAATATTCTCAAATAATGCACGGTATGCCCGCGACTTTAAAAGTAATTAGGTACTCTCTATAACATCCAGTAAAAGTCCCGTCAAAATCGGTCCAGCCTTTTCGGACATTATCTGCTTGAATCGGAATTTGTTAACAATTTTAATGGTTTTTGTTTTTACAGAACTCTAATATTAATTTTCTTAAAAAAATGTAAATATCCTAAGTAAGACACAACAGTTATCCCCCATCAGTTATGTATCTCCCAAGCTATGTAAAAAAAACATCATTTATACAAAAAAAAAAAAAAACAAGTATTTGCTTTTGATAATAAATCGGGTTTTCCGAAGTGCAACAAGCTATCAGCTTTCGAATAACATTTTTCCCTCTATACGATATTAAGTCTATAGGTAAACAGTTTTTAACATTATTTTTAACAAATCAAAACTGCGACATAGTGAAACTATACCGTACAAAATAACAACTATATTATTACTATCGTGAAAGTGAGTCGGTTTCAACCCATAACAACTAAAACCTAGTTTTTATAAAATGTTAATAAAAAATAAATGATATATTTGATACTAAAGTAGAACTTTGTTACCAACAATTTATTGACAATATTACTTGGTCGTCTGAAATATATGTTTATATTTTAATTTTAATTTTTCTGTGCCATGCCTCATTTGACCGCAACTCGCCCGATAAGAAGCAATTCAGATACTTATGGTAGAATGTATCAATCTTTTCCCTCCATACCACGACATTTTGTATGACCTTTGTACGGTACGAAATGTCAAGATTGCTCCATACTAGGGCATGAATATCGGAATCTCGGAACGAAAGTTCCGATATTACAATTTCGATATTGAATCACTCAGCATCGGAATTCTAATATCGGACAATTTTTTCTACATTTTGAGTTTTAAACTACCCACAATTAAAAACCTTGTGTAGCACCAAGCGCGATAGCGCGCTACTGGTCCTGTTGCTAATTTGCTAATCATGCGATACAAGAGCAATAAAAGTCACCCGTGACATTGAAATATTAAAAAATAGGGTGTAAACACCACAAATTTTATCTTAACATTTAGGAGCGCTCTGGCGCCGCACCGCACCGTTAACGCATCGTGTGGCCTCACGGTTATTGTTCTACACGTAATTTTTTATCAGAAATGGTTTAGTATGTTAGTTTAAACGAAGGACACATTGAAACCCGCAATCATCCTTACATGATACTTAAAAAATAAATAATGATATATAGGTAATTAACAGACAACCATTCCAAATATTTCAGAAGAATCTCGCAACCCTTGCGTTAATCACAGAAAGTGTGAGCGGGACAAAGACTTTTAAGTATAATACATTTTCCCTTCATATTTTAAAACTTGCGTAGGACTATGGCGAAAAACACACGTCTAATAAACTGAGATGTGGAGAGCGTGCGGGGTCATGGCACAATTACGTCACAAATGAAGGTTATAGTTTTTTACTATTTAGATGCTGAATATCCTCCTTTAAGGTGGAAGCTCACATCTGGCCCGCGAAATTCTAATTTTCTTACGTTTTTGGCAATTTGCAGGCCAGTGCTTGGTTGTATGTTTATGAAAATTTGATTTGCGACTGTAAGACGTATGAAGTTACCGAATTATAACCATCAAAATTACTAACTACTAAAGAACGACGACTAAATTACTAAAGAATGACTTTTACATGCAAAAATCAATCTTGACATGAAAATGAACTTGGAGGGTTGTATTGATAATTTTGATGGTTATAATTCGGTAACTTCATACGTCTTACAGTCGCAAATCAAATTTTCATAAACATACAACCAAGCACTGGCCTGCAAATTGCCAAAAACGTAAGAAAATTAGAATTTCGCGGGCCGGATGTGAGCTTCCACCTTAATATGTCCCTCGTTTAACCCAACACACTGGATATAAAAATACGCGGTTGGTCGCGTTGGGCGCGAGGTCCTTTAGACTTATGGTAAACCACATGCTAAATGGGGCATGTGGTCAGAAAATAAATTAGTTTCTTTAGATTATATTATTTTTCTAAATAAAACAACTACTTTAAATACAAATAGCTTTTTTTATTGAATTAATCCTCACTAAGAAATCATTGTTTAATCCTTTTGGTACAGATTCCAGATCATTACATATTAGCATCTGTTCTTCTTTGGCGCATAAATTAATTAATGTCAGGATAAGATTCTGAATTTGTAATATTGTATTATCGTCTTTGGCCACATAAAGAGTTTTGATGAGTACAGACAGCAGCTTTTGATCTGTAGGTAACTTCCAAACGCACCAGCTGTATTTAATCCACATTACAAAGCACTGAAAACATAAGCATATTAAGCATTACTTATAAAGATTTATTTTTGAGACAATATCTAAATTACACTTAAATTGTACTGCTTTATTAGTCTCGGGGTTGCAATCGCGACTGCTAAGTGTAGGGCCCTGGGTTCATTTCCTGGGTTGAGCATAAAGTAATATTGGGTTTTTCCATAAGGGTTTTGTCTAGCAGTATGGGTTTTGAAGTGCACAGTATGATACCCATGTGCCTCAGAAAACATGTTAAGCCATATGTTGATTTCTCTCCAGGTATGTTGGATTGTTGTTCCATCGGACTATAGAGAGTGCATTTGTGCTAGTGCAACAAATAATATTATATTATTGCCAATAACACTGGCACATACTGCCCATGTGCCAGTAGAAAATTTACAATGAAAGCATCAGTTACCTCCAAAACATGTTGTATAAGTATTTCATAAACTCCTTCAGTACAACACATGTCTAAATTGTCATTGAGGATGTCTTTAAATATTTTCTTCTTTACACAGTTGGTGCCGTGCATCTCTAATATTTTTGTAGTGAAGTCAAAACAAACTGCCTTGCGGTACAAGTTAGTTTCAGTGTTTAATTGGTCTATGACACTTGAAAACACATCATCCAACTTGATTTTCTGAAAGAAAAAGAGTAAGTTGTGTAATTTGGTTGTATTTTTTAAGTATTATATGCTTGTTATCTCATAACTTATTTATGAACTATTATAAGAAAATACCTTTTTTCCCAATAAATTCATCAATTATTATTTTGACTCACCTTCACTTCTATGGGTAGATTTTTTAGGAAAATTGGAAAACATTCAAATAGTGCTTTTGTTACTTCAATGTCTTTTTCATGAATGTTTTTCTTGAAGCTCATGTACACAACTTCATAGTAGTTGCCAACTTTAAAACTATCAGAGTCCTAAAACAAAATAGCATGAATGTTTGAGATATTTTAGACTGCCCTGTTGCTCTAGTAATCACAAGCACAACTGTTGCGCGAGATGTTCCATTATTGATGCCCAGGTTGGGCAGTGTTACTGGATTCTCCATCAAGAATTTCAAGTTTCATTTCAATTATCTATTTAACATGTTTTATTGAAAAAATTAACACATACCAAACATTGCAATATCTGAACACAGCTCTGCAACCCTTTAATTTTATTAGAAGTAACATAGTCATCAACCAGGAGTAAAGCCACAGGTAACACGGCTACTGGATTTACGGCAACTTTATATTCCTGCAAAAGAAAGTTTATTATACATTATTCAAATCAAATCAAAATCAAAAGTCATTTCAAATTACGCTGATAATCAGCACTTTTCGACCGTCAGAATTTACTTTATTTATTTACAAGTGACAGACCCCCAAAACGCCTACCCTGCGGTCCTCTGCTTCCACTTCCTTACTTATTATTTTATACTTTTTTATGAATAATAAAAAAAGCATATAATAATAAACATTGTAAAAATATTAATTGAAGATAAAAAAAACCTAATTATAAAATTGAGAATAGCTAAAGACATCCACAAATTTGTGCCGTCTAAGAGTTACCAGGGAAGCCGCATGCGCAGAAGGAGCTAAAGCCAATTTTTTTTATCTTCGACATAGTCCTTGTGATTTTATAATTATGCTTTTTGAATAAGGACATGTTTAATGTAGTTTTTAAACTTTCCATCGGTCAGTTCTATAACTGACTTAGGCAACTTGTTTTAGAAGTAAGCGTATACTGTTTATAAGAAAAGACTTGCTAGTTTTCGTTAATCTGAATTTGGGTTTTACTATTTCGTGTTTACTGCGAGTATTTAAAATATAAAAGTCGCTTCTAGTTTTGCCCTCGATTTTTGCAGACATACAAAATACATTCTAAATTATAAAGTGAAGGCAGAGTCAGTATATCAATCTCTTTCAATTTTTCTCTGAGAGACTCGCGAGGGTCCATCTTATAGAACGCGCGGACTGCCCACTTCTGTAAAATGAAAATTGAATCAACGTCTGCTGCCGATCCCCAGAGCAGAACAGAATGCCATAGGACATAATACTGTAGAAATAAGCGTAGTATACTAACCTAGATGTGGCTACATCAATTAACTGCCTTATTTTCCTGTATGCAGCTGAGATTAACCTACCCGAAAGAGTTCTAATGTGTGCGCCCCACTGCATATTTGAATCGATAGTAATCCCTAAGAATTCAGTAAAAGATTGTTAGCTGTGAACCATTTCGAGAGAACAGTTAGACTTTCGTTGACAAGTAAGACATCCGTATCTTTCCTATCTATTTAAAAAATTTGCGAAGTATCATCAGAAAATAGAATTATATCCGATAATTTGGCCATCATATAAGGGAGATCATTAATGTAAACAAGAAAGGGGAAAGGGCCGAGAATCAAACCTTGGGGCACGCCCATCTTGACTAGTGACCCGGAGGACACCGCTCCATAAACATTAACTTTTTGCTGCCTGTTCAATAAATAGGGCAGCACAAGATCAGGAGCTTGATCACGAATTCCGTAGTGGTGTAATTTACGTACCAGTGTGTTGAGATCGACGCAGTCGAACGCTTTTGAGAGATCAAAGAAAATGCCAATGGCATCCTGGGACTTCTCCCAAGATTCCAAAATGAGACTGATAAGTTTTACTCCCGTGTCCGTTGTTGACCTACCCTTTGAGAAACCGAACCGTCGACTACGCAGAATCCCATTTGAATTGAAGTGAGGCAACATCTGGCCCAGCATGATTTTTTCATAGATATTACTCATTGCTGGAAGCACAGATATACGTCTATAATTAGAGGGGACACTCAAACAGCCTGATTTGAAAATTGGTACTGCTTTACTATGTTTAATTAAGTCAGGAAACTTGTCACTGTCCAAACATTGATTGAATATGCCTGTTAAGACAGGAGCAATTGAGTCAATAGTATCTTCAAGAACCCTAACAGATATCCCCCATAGGTGTTCAGTATTTTTTAAGTTGAGACTTTTGAACGTGTTTATAATTGTAGCAATGCATATTGGTTTAAATTTAAAGTTTGGTATGTCCTTGATAAAGTTTTCTTAAGAGCTTCAGCTAATTTAGGTGAAGAGGGGAGAAACTTTTTAACCTGTAGCGGATGGTTGGTAAAGAAATTTTCTAGTGTCTCAGCGACTTCATGCTTAACAGATATGTTTTGATTAACTATTTTCAAAGACAAGTCATTATGATCGCGCGATTATGGCTACATAAGATGTCATGAGTGTAAATCAAATTACCTTGCCCTTATCCCAAATGCCCCAAGTTAAGAAAGATAAGCCAAAGGAGGAAATTAACACATTTATGGTGAATTATAAATTATTTTAATACTTCACCTGAATATTCTTTATAATCAAGCAATAGACTTCAACAAGACCAGGATATTTCTTAAAATTTTCCGAAATAGTCATTTTCTGATGCAATTCTTTAATGCATTTGTCAAAAACCATTTGTGCTTTGACAAAATTATTGTCCTTTAATAAAATGTCTTCAAATGTAATTTTATATTTAGTTTGAAAGGCCTGGTTTAATTTTTCTGGATAACTCTTGATCCTGATGTTTTCTGCATTCCATGGACCCTCCGTTTTTAATTCCAAGTATAAAATAAGTAGTGAATAGAGTGTGCTTGAACATATTTCTGGCATCTCCCTGAAGTCTACATTTTCTACTAAATCTAATAATTCAGGAAAACACTGTTCCAACTTGTTATTTCTTATTTCATACTCTGCACGGTTATCATTTTCATAGCTTGGTTTGGAAAGTCTTCTTATTAAACAATTGTTGATACAATCTTCAAATTTTATGAAAGTTTCTATCATTTTCGATTGTTTCTATTTACAAATGTTTGGATTTAAGATCGAATGAAAGGAAGATCATATCATCATATTGACAAAAGCATGCAACAAGACAAATGTCAGTAGGGTAGGGTAGGGATGCGCGACCTGTGGATATCATAGAGGTATAAAGACTAATATACATGCTTGCATCGATGCTAACTTTTTAAGTCGTCGATCGAAACAACGATGAATTGATGGAATCGGGTGTAAGAGTTTTGGCTGACGAGTGACGACTGTTGCAAGCATTATACAGGCAGCGCACATTAGTTAAAACAAAATACCAACAAAGTTACAGATTAGTAGATTAAAAGGAAAACCTAAAAAAAGTTAAACCTTTGAGTACCGAAACAATACTGGGGTTTATTTTTCAGGACGGTGTTATTATAACATTATAAATGGCAAAATGTGGGTATACTATCATTAGCACACCATACACCTCTGCTAAACCTAGGGCTAACAAGCGTGATGTTATGTTATAAATGAAATAATTTATGGTATATTTTTGAACACCTAGAACAGCGCTGTTTTCAGAAATCAATGTTTTCGTTTCGATAACATTCAGACATGCATAAATTTTTGAATTGATGTTGTTATTTACGTTTTTTTTTGTATCGAACATCCCTAAACCACAGAATGCATTATAGTATTATCATGGGACTAATAGTTACAATGTTTACGATTGGTACGAAAAAAGAAGTCGGTTTAAGAATGTAAATTCTACGTCTGTGGAATGTAAAGATTAGTCGTTAAGCCGCTTCTACACTAGGACCACGCGGCTCCGCGTCTCCCTCGGCTTTCGAATCTTCCAACATCATGAGAATCATTCGGTACTTGGTTGACACAAATGATGAATCTGCACTTGGACAAATTCTATCCGTAAGAAGATCATAATTTGAGATTAATTGTCATGAACTCTAATCCCCACCTACTTTACACCGGTCGGAACTCGGAACCCAGCAACACTGGAAAGTGGAAAGCAAATCGTCAATTTGTCAAATGGACTCCAAATGTCAATGTCAACAATATCTGAAAATCACAAGGTTTGTTGTTTCGAAAATTACATAATTTTCGAAGTAAATATCCAATAACCTATTATTTTGATGACCAAATAAACAAAAATAGAATAGAACCGTAGAAATGTTAAAGTAAGTTGATTGTATACATTAAGTGCTTTATTGTCTTTATATTTGTGTGCTCATTTTGTTGTCTAAATTCCGTCATTGTTTTTAGGTTCGGAATAAAATCAGCCGTTCTAGGCTCAGCGGTATATTACACCATTGAGAAGGGGGTTTGGAAAGACAGTGCTACTACCACTGCTTTGTATGAAGAGCTTGAAGAAGGAGTTTCACCTTATGTAGGCGAACTAAAAAAACAAATACCATATGAGGTAACCTTTCATGTTCAGCCACTGGGTATAATAACCTTTTACTTAGTATGTTCAGTATAATAATAGTTTCTATTTTACTTTTAGTTACCTCCTCTGCCAACACAAGATAGAATTTCATACCTGTTCAAGTACTATTGGAATAGTGGAGTTAAGAATACATTCAGCTTCTTGGTTGACCTTCCTACACACACAAGCAACGCTGCAATCAAGGCCTATGAATATGTTAACTCTGCTCTGGATGCAGGTGAACAAGTTGCTACGGCTGCTACAGCAATAAAACAAGAAAATAAATAATTTTATTTAGGAAAAAAAATATTTATTGAATGTGATTATGTGAATTAAAACCTAGACAAGGTTGATTATTTGTTTATTTTTAGTAATGATCTAATAAATGAACTTTTCTAAACTATGTTGTCTTTTGCTTCAAGTTTAACCCAATGCAGCTGAATACCAGTATTTTACATGGAGCAATATCATGCACAGCCTGAATTCACCTATTGCTGGGTATAGTTCTCTTTTCTTGTGCTCTCTCTCATTCTCCACTGGTATGTTTCAGCCACATCCGCAACTCAGATTTACAATAATGACAGCTAGGACCAAAGGTTTCACATGCTTTCAGGAGGCATGGGAAACCCAGTATGTAATGGGTTATAGTAACCCATCAAAACCAACCAGAACCTAGGCAAACACCGCTTGACCTGAACTTTGGTTAAATTATCATCTAACCACAAGCACCTGTCATCAGTGCAGTTTAGTGAAGGCTGCTACTCCAAACTGATAAACATCAGCACCTGTCCGTGTTGTTTACTCATTTTTCTTTCATAACATCATCTTATACTTGAGTCTTCTGCCTCTCTCCCTCTCCACCCATCAACATTCTATATTCCACTCTCACTGAATGTAAAATTTGGGTCCTTTTTTAATAAAACAATAGTAATAGTAGTATTTAGGGGCCTGAAAGGATAGCATATGACCCCTCCAGTCGACCATTACAATTTGGCACACGATGTACCAAACACCCTGTATTATGCTATAACTGCCTTTATGCAGCATGAGCATGAGGTCCTGGCCTCGATCCCCGGGTCGGACAAAATGTAATTGGGTTCTGAATACCCCCGAGAAAAGTGCCTGGGTTCGAACACTTCGAACCCACCCGACATGTCCTAGAACTAAAAAAAAAATCGAAGACGTGAGACGACATCTATCAACCCGCATTGGGCCTGCGTGGTGGATTATAGCCCTTCCCTCTCCTAGAGAGTGAAAGGAGGCTTGAATTTCTGCAGGGGAACAGGGATAGGCAATGATGATGATATACCGAAGCAAACTTGTCTACCGGCGCAACCCGAACACGTGTAGTGATAGCTTCGAGTCCGATGTTGTTCAAATAATTTTTGCTACAACTATTCAATGCGGACACGTAGCGTACGGTCCTGTCCTAAGGCCCAGGTTCTCCACCAAAGCGGGGAAGACAGAGGATGTGTAAAAGCTAGGTTGTATAAACCAAAGCTGAGAGGAGAGATGTGCAAAGCAGTAAGTACGACGCTCATGCATTTTTCCATGCTCCCTTTCTTTTTCGTCACTCAGAACTGTAATTTGCTAGAGACCCAGAGCAGGAGTTCTATCGCACATGGCTCAGCGATGCGATTGACAAAAAGGGCTATAATAAATCGAATATGGATTTATGTAAAACAGTCAAAATGGAAAGGATTGTGCTACCAGTGTAAATAAAAACCAAATTATACAAAAACAGCCCACAACTGTGGCATAGTTTGATTTATTCCATTCTTGCAGTGTCACATATTTTTTTACAACTTTACCTAATAATAGGGTCTGCTCCAACATGTAAACATTTCCAAGCTTCAACAAATATTGCAGTTGACACAACACAGACGTGTCTTTCACAAAACATGAATGCCCATCACAATTTTAATATATAAAACCATTTAACTAATTATTTTTTTCATAACATTAACTATTTAAAATGAAAGGATAGAAAGCTTGGTTTTGTTAATACACTATGTAACTGATGTCAACATGAACATAACGAAATATGTATGGGGAGTAAGTTTATATGGGGAACAGCTTTGCAATATAATATCTGTAAAATTGAAACAACTTACGTCTCTGAATAGTCTCGCCGTAACTAATTGATACAATAAGGTATCAATGATGTTTTAAAGGAATTAAAATTTTGTGCTCATTACAAAGAATAAAAATATATTTAATAGGAATGGTCTAGACAAATCATTGTCTTATCAAATTATGCTTTTTTATCATCACCTTTGTCAATGGGAGAAGTCATGTACAAGTATTGAATAGTTTCCAATGATGTAGTTAGTGAGCAATTATGTATTGAAAGCAAAAGAAAATTATATTGTTTGTTTACCTAATAAAGTACAAGTTGAGTTTTCTATCACTATTGCAAATACCTATATTTTAAAAGTTCAAAGTGGTCTCCTCTAAGGTAATTGGTGATTTAACAAAAGCCCAAAATGTTACACAGATTTAAGTAAAAATTTGATATTGCTTAACATTTTCTGGATATCGGATTGTTGGCTTAAATGCCGAGTTAGATTGATATCCTTTTAGGGGTATGGTTGAGGGAAGCTGTACATTTCGTTTATGTCCTGGCCAATTTATCCCGTTGCTAGGCAACAGTTTCGACTTCCATGGGTTCTTCAGTACCAGTTTTCTTTTTCTTCTTCTTGTTAGATTTGGCGGACGAGTTGAGAAGAGCCTGTAAGAAGTAATACAATATTAGAAATGATAAGTTATGGATGTCAAAGGTAATTTTTTGAAATTGCGGTAATGTCGTAATGAATCAAACTGAAATGCGATGGATACGCAAGTCGGCTCAAAAGCGTTACATTTAATGTTCCCTGTGCTTGTTCAAATCACACCTTGTATGAGTATGCTATGAAAGATTACAGGGAATTGTTTACAACTTATTGTAAACTAATAAATGTGATCATAAAAGTATAAAGCAAAGTAATTATAATGTTAAAAGACAAGACAATGCCACTTACATTGAGTTCAAGGTTCTTGATACTGCGTTCGCTCTTGCACGTACTTTTCTCGAAGGGCAGGCCAGTAATGCGATGCGTGCCACTCGGTAAAAGCAGGGCGGTGAACTTGAACTGTGCCACAAGTTCCCCAGGACGCTCATACAGAACCTATCAAAATGAATAATTATATTACTCTTATGACATGATAAATATACCATATTCTATAAATATTTCAATGAATTCAGTAACAAGTTACAATATCACGTGTTTTATTTTGCGGAAATCTAAGACAATGTTTGTAATTACTAAGCAAAAGTTATTTTTTAGTAAAATATTCTAAAAAGTTGAACTATTTGATTGAGAGTTGTCATACTTTTAGTTTTTAAAACTAAGTGACTTTGGATTTAGTATGATATAAGTTGCAGCTCAATAGTTTTCATTTTGTTGGTTTCTTTAGGATAGAGTGACTTATGTTTAAAAAAACATTAATTATACCTGGAAAGGCTCAATAAGTTTGTGGTTGACACATTCGACGACGCCTAATCTCGCACTGGTCTCCTTATCGAAGCTTCGTAGGTTGAAGGGCATTGAACCATGTTTATTGCGGACCTGAGACAGATATTAAGATCAGTGTATGATAAATGTAGATAAAATAGTTCACTGAACATTTATAATAGCTGGAATATTAAAATTTTACTGCTACTATTGTATGTATATACAAAAGTCTGAGAGGGTGGATGGATGTTTGCTACTTTTTCATGCAAAAACTACTGAACGGATTTGGATATATTCGAACAGATAGTTAGTTAGTTATTTAAGTAAGAGATAGGATACTTTTTAACTCAGTAGTATGATCTCGTGCGACAATTATCAAACTCCACTCACACAGGCTAGTATTATAAATTCTCAAGTTTGAATGGATGTTTGCTACTCCACCATGCTATAACGGCTGCACAGATCTGGATGAAATTTGGCATAGAGATAGATTATAGTTTGGAATAGCACATAGGCTCCTTTTTTATTAATAAAATGTCTACACTACCCAAGGAGCAGGCAACTGTTAAGGCGTGGATATACGTGAATTGGCCTTATATAGAATCCATTAGAACCTTTTTTTTGCAACCATCAACGGATTTTTTTCAAAAAAATATATTAATCTACACAATTTAGACATGTCCTCTTCACTTCAAAAAAGTTAAAAATTAAATTTAAACAAGGAAAAGGAAGGCAAGCAAGGCTTAACCAAAACATCGACCCAAGGGGCACTTATTATTAGTCCACTTGCTCCTCATATTATCGGGTAACATATAAAAACAAACAAACACTACACACACACACACAAAATCACTAACATATCAAAATCTTATTTTAAGCAAATCGCAAACCTGGCGCGCACAAAGTCGCAGGTAACAGCAAGTCATAAATAAATTTGCAAAGTAGCCTCTGTTCTTGTAACTTACTTCCATTTTTCTCCTAAACTATCAATGATAGGATCGTTTTATTGCCATCAATATATTAAATGTCATGCTGAGGACATACAGTTTAAATTTGCCAATAACTTTCTTCATTCTTTATTTATATGGATCATTTTTAATGTAATCGCTACTCACAAATCGCGTAGCTACTACCCCTCTTACGCCCAATATATCGGTTACGGGAGGGTGAAATGTCAGTGGCGTATATCCAGCTCTTAAATAGAAGTTGAGATAGGTCTTACCTCACTGTAGAACATTCTTGAAGCCTTCATTTTCAACTGATATACCTCATCAGTTTTCTTGTAAATTGTACACCTGGTATCCATTTCTCTACCCTGGATAACAAAAAACATAACTTTGTTATGTAACCAGTAAAGTTTTTAAAGTAAAAAAAAGTTTTTTAAAATATGTAAATGTCAGTAAGATAAAACCAAAATGCTATGAGAAGCATTTCAGTTAGAATTTTACTAGTTTCTATTCCCTGAGTACTGCCAAAAAATGTATTTAACAAAGTCTGGAAAGAATTCAGGGCCATGTCATGGATTGTTGTTATTGTGAATATCAAATCCAATTTGCTTTGATAGTCACAGTTAGTAGAAAAGATTTTCTGTAAATTCTTTACCTTTACTTGTAATGTGCTTTACAAGCTAGTAAGTTAAGGAATATATTCAACTAATATATTTATCTTCTTACAAATATTGAGCATTTTCAGATACTTACAACTCCCTCTCCGGTTGATACTAGTACATCCATTGCATATACTTCATAAGTCTCCAAAGTTGCCTTCTCATGTTCCTTTCGCTGTGCCTCAGATGGGTTCTGGATGATACTCTTTTCCCCATCAATACGGAACTGCTTTAATTGGTGTGAGAGCATGCCTTCAACAGGCTTGCAGCCATACTCAGCAGTGATCTTCTGAACTGCATCAGTTATTGCATAGTTCTAAACAGAAGAAAATTAAAATTATTTACTGTAGGTATTGGTAAAAGAAGATAGCAACAAGTGTTACGAAAGAGCTGGCAGGTAGTCAAATAAGTATTATTTTTCCTTGTTGTCATGAAATATTTCTATTTAAAAACGTCATGAAGCGCATACTCCAAATACAAATAATAAAAACAATAGGGTATTTCACCAATCTGATTAGTCCGTCAAATAGATGTCCAAAAAATAATGGATGCATCTTTTTTTTTTTTTTTCAGATGATCCAGTGCTTCGAAAAGTTGTGTGATGTCACGAGGTTAGTACTTTTATACCCACAAAGTGACGTCAAAAGCCCCCACTCATGATCTTTGACACGTTTTATTTTCATCAATTTTTCTTAATTTGATAAAAAAAAAACATGTATCCAATATTTTTCGATAATCCAACAGGCTGACTAATTCGACTTTTTTGGTGAAAAAAAATTGACTAGTTTAGATAATGCTATGGCACACACAGAAAAAAAAACATCTTTATCTTCATCTGAAGACAAAGAGAAAACATCTAAAAGTTAAAGTATACCTCATTACCAGGCCGCAACAACCTCAAGGCAGCTTCACTAGCATAATGGGCAGCAAGGACAACATCGGCAGCCTTTCCTGTTGCCTCCACACCCCCAACAACCACTGTGTGGGCAACAACTGCAATGAATCCATCTATGTGTGCCCCTAGATCTCTGGAAAAAGAGCATAAAATTATAACAGGTGCACAAAGTATAAACTAACCTCTAAATCTATTTCTGTAGATTACAAATACAATATTATTCAGAACTAAGTCTCTCATAATAATCTTAACTGGTTTAAAACAGATAAGTAGCATTTGTGTTTGACCTGTAACAACTATTGAGGTTATAAAAGTAAAATTGAAATGCTAACAGGCAATAATTGCTCAACTATTCACATACCCTGCTTGCCTCTTAGTTTATTAAGCTATGCTGATTCAAGAGAGTTCCTACAAGATACACTGACAGTGAGACAAAGAAAAAGAGGGCAATGAACGAGTGTTGAACAAACTTCACAAGCTTACTTAGTTGATATTACTTACATCTTGGCCAGGTCACCCTCCTTGAGGATATAATCATTTTCGCTAGGTATCGGCGAGAAGTGACATATGCAATTGTTCACAGAAACGCATGTTGAGAATGCAATACCCTTCTTTGAATCTTTCTCTTTTTTGAACACCTTTGAAGTCTCGTCTAGAACCTGCTTGTCGCCAAACTCGCATAGCTCTCTGGCGGATGCGTCAGGCACACATTTAGCGATTAACTGTTCCAGCACACCTGTAAAAACGATATTTGGACTAGGTTAAAAATGTATTCGTACGTGAGAATAACTTGGCACAGAAAGCAGCACCTTGCCCGCATGGCGATGACACGCGTCCATCGGTCCAACCTACGTAGCGTACCTAGGTCCAATCGCAATTTCTAACACTGGTGTATTTGGAAAATCAAAATAAATAGTCTCACATGAACTTACGATTAACAATTTGTCCAGCTAGTTTGTACTTGGTTACTACCAAGTCTTCCGCGATAGTTTTCTCTACTTCTTTATCGTCAGCCATTTCTCAAAATTGTGGTTGTGGGCTTGTCTTCTCCCTGTGAGTATATGTTCTGTGGGGCTTGTGGGCTGGTGGCATTGGATTTTGATTGGCGGTTTAGGTTATGGTCACGTGACAGCACTAACGAATCGTAAAGATGGCGGGTAAATCAGAATTTCACGACACCTCAGAAAAGTTATTTTTATTTATCATTTTATTTATTGGTAGGCATTTGTACAATGCAATTATTCATTTATTTGTATTTATGTTCAGCCTAACTTTTAGGTCTTAAAATGTTTTGGTATTTAGTTTCAAATGTGATTGTACAAATTTTTTGTATCTCAAGTTGGTTTCATTTCCAGAGCTGAATTTTGACTATATCTTTAGCATCAAAAGGCTGCCTTTTATTTTCATACGGTAGGTAGTCCGACCAGGGTTCGCCGTAGTATATACATACGCCGTAGTTACTCTGTGCGTCAAGGGCCATCTGAAATTTACTTTGCCTGAGCCACCCCGTTACAGGATAATACAACTCTTTTTTTGTCCATTTTCATCTAAGGCTTTCAGAGCGAGACAGAGGTTGCACACCGGTCGGGCGTTTCGATATCCATAGACCTCTTGCATTCACTATAACATCTCACGTAGCCAAACGTCGGAACACCGCGCAAAACCCCAATCCCGCTCTGAAATCCTACACTTGTCGAGCATTCCAGTGCTATGCAAAGTAATGTTTCCTAGTGATTACACAACATAAAACCGGTACTCTTTTGTGAGTTAAACATAATAAATTGAACAGCACTATTTCTGTAAATTCTATATGAGATGTCAATATTGTCAATGTCAATGTCACATGGTGACACATTGCTTGACGTGACATGACATGGTAATGTAAATCGTAACAACATTTTGTAAATAAATGAAATTTTATTTTTAATTTTATTCCAATTAAAATGGAAACTTCCGAAGACCTGATGTCCTTGCTCAATGAAAAAGTGACTTTTGGAGAAACTCTCATTGTCAAATTGGAACCATTAAATGAAATAGATGGAGTTATGAAATTACAAAGGAAAATTAGGCAAGAAGTTGAATTTTTGAAGAAGGTAATAAAACAATCAACAATTTGATAATCTCCTTGTTTTTCTTGAATTCAAACCGTAAAAAGGTGTTTGTTCTAGCTACAAAAATCCAAGAAAGTAAAAATCGAACAACTATCATGTTCAAATCTGCGGCATCTCGGCGCGATGGTCGACTCCGCTCTTAAGCCTGGAGTTATTGCTGTCTGTAAAATCTTTCACATCAACGACACTGCTAAATTAATTATTGATATAATAAGCGAGGAAGGTAGTGTGTGGACTAAAGGTGAGAAAAGAAACTACATACCAATTAATTAATAAAATAGTATAATGTAATAGGATTGTTTCTTATTCATTACGTAAGACTATTAATTCTTAAATATTTACATTCCAGTTATTGCTAGAAATCCTAAGTCTCTATCAGCACTAAGTGCGGGCAAGGCTTCATATGGAGCTCGATCAATACTGGACCAAGCAGAAGACTATCTCGAGTGTGCCAAGTTATACCCATGCATGTATCAACCTCCCAAAGTATGTTCCATTTCATATTTTGCAACCTAATCCTCCATAAAAAACATCCATTCAGTAAAATTACATGACATTTGTATAACTAGTTAACACAAGTATTTGTCATAAATTAATATTCTATGGCAATCCTTTACTGGGAGCAATAGGGGATCGGACTGAGTCAAAAAAATATGATTCTAATTAGTCCGCCAGTTAGATTATCGAAAAATATTGGATAAGTATGTGTTTTTTGTTTTACCGAATTATTAAAAATTGTCGAAATTTATTGAAATCGCTCCAGCCGTTTTGACGTGAAGAAGTAACAAACATACACACTCACACACTCACAAATTTTCGCCTTAATAATATTAGTGTGATTCAGTTTTAGGTTTAGGGATATTAAAAAATAAGTTATTAAGAAATCAGTCTAGTAGTAAATAAAACAAGAATATCTATTGTAATGACTAATAAGATATTGTATTATTCTGGATTTCAGGTTATTTTTGAATTTATGAGCGGCATAGAGGAGAATTTAGCTAATAAATTAAAAGCTGTAGGTGTGATTGTGAAAGGTGAAGTATTACCAAATTCTAACATTTGTGAGGACAGTAATAATTCTTTGGATGAGGACTCCAGTGATGAAGAGTGCCTTCAAGCCAGGTAATGATTATAATGAGTTTATTTTAATATGTATAGTTAGACAAAAATATAAAAGGAAAACATGCTTTGTGCGATAATTCTAAAACTCAATCAAAACGACTATAGCCGACAAATGAAAATGTACCCACCATCTGGCTATAGCTAACTAAAACATATATTTTTTAAATTTTAACTGCTGTTTAATACAAAGAATGCTAAGAATAAGAATGTTGGGCAGAATGCGTTTGCGGGCGTTCAAAAGGTTAAAAATAAGGGGGAGGAGGAAATACAATTATAAATATTATTTGGCTTTGGCTATGGAACCCTAAAAAATTAAAGTGTGATCACTGCTTGTGCTTTTTCTTTATGAGAAACTGTCATTTTGGCATCCCATCTCATAGTAAAAAGCTGTTATTATTTTGATTGAAAACTTCTTCAAAATATCTGTTTGATAACTCTGTTGCGTTACTTTCAGCCAAGAACCATCACTGAAAGAAATGTCAGAGTGTATGGAGAAGCATCCAGAAATTACAACTCTGAATCTAGATGTGACAGCAATGATGGCATATGTGAGCAACATGACAAATGGACACTGTAATTATGTCTTTAAGCAAGAAGTACTTAGTCAACAGTCAGCTTGGGAGGCCAAGAGACCAGTAAAACCAGTTTTGGAAAGATTATTTAAAGGTAATGTTTATATCTGTCTGCCTAGTTTTCCTACAACTTTGTTGGGTTTGGCTTATTTTGCAAACACCTTTAAAATACATGCTGGCTGGAGGAAGAAACGGCAGTGGTTAGTGCAGTGGCTGAGCGATTCTTCTTCTTTCTTCTTTATGGGGTTCAGGTTTCCGCACTTAGTCCTTGAAGTGGACCATTGTGCGTGAGCCATGGTGGCCGATTACTCCAACCAGCCCACCTCCCTCCAGAAGCAGATCAGACTTCCCGGTCTCCTCAGGGCATCCGCAAGGGATCTTGGTGTACCAAGGGTCTCCTCACGAATCTTGGTAACGCCTGTACACTCAAGGAGCACATGCGCCACCGTTTCCTCTGCCTCCATGCATGCTCTGCACAGGGGGCTGTCAGTGATACCTAGGTTGTGGAAGTGTTTATTTAGTGAACAGTGTCCAGTGATGGTCCCTGCCACCAGACGCAGGCTGTCTCTGTCCAGGCGCAGAAGGCGCTTGGTCAGCTTTGTATCCAGGGATGGCATAGCATCCTTGGATTGCCTACATCCTGGTGTCAAGGTCCACCGTTCCTCCGCTTGTATGCGAGTGTGGTCTTTTAACCAGCTTCTTAGCTGCTTGAAAGGGATGGGCACAATGGGTTCGGGTCCGTACGGTTTTGTGCTGGATCCTCTTCTGGCAAGTTCGTCAGCCGCATCGTTTCCCAGTGATCCACTGTGACCTCTTATCCATTGTAGTGTTACCGTGTTGTGATTTAGTACCGTGATACGTTCTAGTGCCTTGTGGCATTCTAGTATCAGTCTCGACGTGATCTGATTGCTCTTTAGGGATTGAAGGACTGAGGCACTGTCGGAGAGTATTCGAATATTAGTATCCGTAACCTCCCTGGCCTCTATAGCGTGTGCCGCTTGGATAATACCTACACACTCTGCTTGATAAACTGAGTTGAGCGTTCCAAGTGGTTTGGATATCTTAATGTTTAGGTCGTCGGAGAACACCCCGACGCCTGTCCCATTTTCGGTTTTTGATCCATCAGTGTAAATCCTTAGCTCTCTTGTACCTGAGTAGTCACACCACTCCTCTATGAGCTCTATGTTGTAGTGTTTTTGAAAGCAGTAGGTCTTCAGGGTTCTGTCGATGGGTGATGCCATCAACGGTTGTTCTTTGATTGCACCTTCTTTGATGCGTGTGTGTTTGATTCTAGAATCATTTCTTAGGGTGCCGGATACTTCAAGTCTGAAGGTCGCTATGGCCGCTTCCTCTCTTACGACGAGGTGTAGGGGAGGTAGGCCCAGCATCACCTGTAAGGCGGCAGTGGGGGAAGTTCTCATGCTGCCGGTGATTGCTACGCAGGCAAATCTTTGTAGTTTCTCGAGGTCTTTTTGGGCTGTACTTAGGTTGGTCCTGGGCCACCAAACCAAAGACCCGTATGTAATAATTGGTCGGATAACTGTGGTGTATAGCCAGTAGGTGATTTTGGGACTTATGCCCCAATTTCTCCCGAGGAGTCTGTTGCATTGCCATAGGGCTATACTGGCTTTCGTGATGATGTAATCAGTGTGTTTTGCCCAGTTCAGCTGTTTGTCCAAAAATATACCCAGGTATTTGGTTTCAGTCGATAGGCTTAGGGTAGTCCCAAAGAAGCTTGGCAAATGTAACGTTGCTAGCTTCCTTTTCTTTGTGAAGAGAACGAGTTCCGTTTTGGTAGGGTTCACTGCTAGTTTGTACTCCTTGCACCAGTCTTCTACTATTCTTAGGGCTTGGTGCATAAGGTTGCATAGCGTGTTTTCGTGTGTGCCGTTTATTATTATGGTCAGATCATCAGCATAGCCTACCGTGTAGTAGCCTCTGCTATTGAGGCGTTTGATGAGGCTGTCTACTACGAGGTTCCATAATAGCGGCGAGAGGACACCGCCTTGGGGGCAGCCCTTCGCCACTATTGCTCTGGTGGTGCCGTTTACCGTAACTTGGACGGCTCTCAGTCTGAGCATGTTTGTGATCCATCCTCGCAGGGTCGAGTCCACACCGTGTTTCTCGAGGGCTGTGTTGATGCTGTGGAAGATGGTTTTGTCAAAAGCGCCTTCTATGTCAATGAAGACAGCTAGTGAAGAGCATTTGTGGTCCACTGCACATTCGATCTTGGAGATCACACTATGCAGCGCAGATGCTGAGCGATTGGACTGCTGCGGCATGTTGCAGGTTCGACACCCGCACGGAACAAATTTTGTTCCGTGCGGATGTCGAACCTTAACAATAATTAATAACAACAATATTTAATATTTGAATGGCCTACAAATAGTTGTTTTGGGTCTGGGTATTTGTGTATGTGAGTTTAAATGTTTGTGAACGCACCCACGCCACAGGAGAAATTCATAGTGTGGGGCAACGTTTATTAAAAAAAAAATACAGCCATCATAATATAAACCAGTTTAAATTGAGCGTTCTGGAAATGTAGTCATATAAATGCTGCAGTTGCTATTGTCCCAATTCTAAATAGAACTCTTTAATTTTTTATGCTATTTTACTCTACTTTATTCCAGATAAGACATTAGTATGCTGCAGAACTGCTTGGGATGACTTTGAGAAAATTATAAATAACTTAGGTGGGGAAATGGAGATTAAAAGAACTGAGGAACTGAAGAAAATGGTCAGAGTGTATCCTGATGATTATGGTGGTAAGTGGACCTTAGGAATAAGGGTTAATGCACACACTTGTTTTGCATTACTCATAGTTGCGCAATATTGTTGCAGCAACAGGATTTCGTGTTGCTAAAAATATACTAAATGATATTGCCATAAAAATGTGTTTCTGTTTACTTTATGTACAGGCCATTTGGCGAATCACATAGACATTAGCTGTGCACTGACTTTATCCATTTGCCATTGAATAAATAGTTAAAAACATGCTTTTAATTGTTTTTAGGCGAAGATGATTATCCAAGAAAGAATTTAAAAGTTAGAGGCCATGTTAGATTAAGATCCAAAATTATTTTTAATTTTGGACATAGGATCAAGGCTTTGACTGTCTCAGCTAATGAAGGATTTGTCAGGGCGGCCATGCAACAGGTAATGTATCAATACATTCATTGTATGATTAAATAAGTATAGTACTTTCTCAAAACTTGAATAATACTATCTTTTCTTTTCAGGGCATAACATATGCGTCATTTGTACATGAATCAAGAGCCTTGACAGAAGGCAAAGAGCCAACAGCTACAAAGATATCATTATGATATTTCTTAATATTTAGCGTTACTATTCCAATTTTCAATCGCTTTCAGTCAAGAGTGAACAACTTCATGAATAATTATTTTTACTTGAGTTTAACAGAATAATCTTTCAGCATAACTTTCATAGTATGTTTAAAGAATTTGCCGTAAAATTTAAGCGCATAATCTGTTAAGTGTAGGAAAACAAACAATTTAATGCTTTGATCTCATTCTATGCAATTCAATTAAATTCTAATAATACTGCCTTACATATTATAAAGTGTCAAATATTATGAATATTGTACAGTTATTCAATTACCTACCGAACATCTTAAGACATTAATTTTAAATTGATGTTATTATTTGTTTAAAACTAGTTATTTTATGTAATATGCTAGTTTTAATCCATAGAGTAGAGTTTGTAGATTGTGATAATATACTTACCAACATAATTATGATGCCTTGTGGCATATTCTGTGATCACGAATAAATGTTTAATTAACAATACATTTCAAAGTTTTTTTGAGACGTAATTCCTTGTGGAACCACATACAATATTAGTTATTTTCTTTCTTATGTACTGACTAATAAGAATGCTAGCTATCTCTCGCTCTTCAAATCACTAAGAGAATTCTGTATGTGCCCCTTTGAACTTTCTGGCTAGATTGAGTGATAGTAATAACTATATCATTAATTAAATTAAATGTCATAAAGCAAAGGATGTGAAACTAAACTCAATTTCTGCTCCCTGACCCACAATTTATTTTACTACCCACCCTCTCAAACTCCTTCGTATTATGCGTGAATTTCAACTTAATTGCAGATAACCGGCGGCATAATAATGACGGCACGGTTGGCGCAGTGGCTGAGCGATTGGACTGCTGCGCTGCGTGTCGCGGGTTCGATCCCCGCACGGAACAAATATTTGTACGATCTACAGGTAGTTGTTTCGGGTCTGGGTATTTGTGTATGTGAATTTAAATGTTTGTAAACGGAACGCACCCACGATAGGTACAGGAGAAATTCCTAGTGTGGGGCAACCGGCAATGTTTTTTTAAACAAAAAAAAAACTATCTCTTAACATGTCACTTTTTTAGTTTAATTTTTTCTATTTTAGAATACTCGTATTACCCGACAACGCGCTAACGGTTTCAAAACAATCGGTATAATGAAGAAGTTGTGTTGTGATAATAATCTAAGAAAAAGAACTTGGTTGTTGGAGTCGTTCCTGCTGAGCAGCAGGTCAGAGAAGAGTTTTTGGAGTTGAGTTGAGATTCCATAAATAATTCCTCAGTAGTAGCCCCGAGTTTGAATTTGCGTCCGGTTGAAGGGTTGATGGCAATAGGCCAAAATAGGCTCATTTTGTATAGTATGGGAATTCAATAAAACTGGCGAAATGTGGCCGATGTTTTATAGTGCACCTCTGCCTGACCCTAAGGGGAAATACAGGCGTGATGTCATATTTAATTTTGTATAAATAGAGCTGGAATAATATCATAAGATAATTTTATACGTTTTAGTTTTTATTTAGGATAAAAAAAAAGCGCACCGACTCGACTGAGTCGGTGCGCTTTTTTTTCTAAGGCAATACTGGTATCAGCTGTAATAGGGGATCGGACCGAGTCAAAAAAATATGATTCTAATTAGTCCGTCAGTTAGATTATCGAAAAATATTGGATACGTGTTTTTTGTTTTATCAAATTAATCAAATAGATAAGATGTGGTTGTGACGTCATTTGTAGGAAAAAAATGTACTATCCTAAGACGTTTTCACTGTATTGTCTTAATTTTTTGTATATGTTAAAAAAGACAAAATACGTGTCCAATATTTTTTGGAAATCTATCTGACGGACTAATTAGTTTTTTTTGTCCAATCCCCTATTGTATTTTCTAACGTCAGGTAGTCAAACTGATGACTAGGCAGCATGGTCTCAGACCTTAGCCTGTTCCGTGAGGAACTAATCCACAGACATTACCTCTATGAACGCTCTGTAGGGCTATTGCGTATCTTTTAGATGACAGTGGCTAACCTATAGTGCCTATCAACTACTGTCAAATGGTTCAATTTTGTACTAAACCATAACCAATTTGATAGTTTATCCATGGACAATATGATAGCCACTGACATTTAAAAGATACGCAATAGCCCTACTGGCCTAACATAAATTTAAAACAAGGTGTAAACTATTATGGACGAGGCTGCGGCCTTATTGACTTTTGTACAAGAAGGATAAAACTGAAGACGAGGTTTCGGCCTTACTTACTTTTGAACAAGAAGGATTAAACTGAAGACGAGGCTTTGGCCTTACTTATAAACAAGAAAGATAATAAGCACTGAAGACGAGGCGGTATGGTCCAAGACCTTAGCCTGCCCATGAAGGGCGAAGGAAATAAAAAAAAAAAAAAAACCCTCTATGAACTATGAACTAATCTAATATTAAAAAAAAAAAAAGTCAGGTCGTCAGTGGTACACAGAGTACACTATTTAAATCGACTTAGATTTGGACATGGAAGATTCAATGCACATTTAGCCAGAATGAAAATTATAACATCGCCTGTTTGTATCAATTGTGACTTAGGAAGTGATCAGACCCTAGATCATATAATTGTTGAATGCCCTGCATATGACTTACAAAGAATTCCTTTATTTAATAAATTATTGGAAATATATAACACGCCAGCAAGCATCCCGCGCGACACTCAAGGTTTGCTGGAAAACTACAGTACATAGAGTATAGTAATATAGATTGGGAAAATTGCTACAGTACATACATATCACTGTATAAATTTATTGACAGCACTGGTTGGGCAATTTGACCGATCGAGGCGATGAATGAATATAATATAGAATATTAGAAGAATATGACCCGGATATGACTACTTCACAACATAAGGTTAACCGATGAACACACTGATATGACACCCTATTATTATGATTTTGACTATAATTATAATAAAAACTGAAGACGTGGCTCAGGCCTAAAATAAATTCTAAACAAGATTTAAGCTACTGAAGACGAGGCTTTGGCCTTACATAAAAACATGCAAGATTTAATTACTGAAGACGAGGCGGTATGGTCCAAGACTTTAGCCTGCCCGAGCAGGACGAAGGGAAAAAAAAATAGTGTACAAAAACATAATACTGGTCGTCTAGCGATGGGCGATTCCGAGATGTTTTAACAATCGAAAGAATCGGAGTCGTTAAAATAAACCATCGAGTCAAACATCGACTCGCCGTTCTACAAAACAATCGAGATGTTTTTCGATTGTTTCGAGTCAATGGAATCGACCGTTATTTTTCGACTGTTCGAATCAGTCACCACTCTTACTCACCGACACCGAGTCTCGCTCGGTCACCGAGGTCAGTCGATTGCATGCATCAAGCCTAGGCTCGAGTCGAGCGAGCCGCATGTACCTACTTTGTGAATGTTTACTAGTTTACCTATACTTGCGATTACTTTGCACTGTTTTATTTGTAACTAAATAGTTTTTTAAATTAATTAAAATGCCACGTTTTAAAAGATTAATGTGTTTCGGTTTTGTGATTGTTATTTCATTAAGATTGTTAATTATCCCGTGCCAGACTGATTTTACCTTTCAATTTAAATAAAAAAGAATCAAATAAAAATAATAATAATAAAATTTTAGATAACTAAAATCATTAACAAACTATGCTACTTAAATATCTAATTAATAAAAAAAACCCCCGATATGTTTTATTTATTTTTACGATTCCTTCTAATTTGTTATTCGTACGTAAGTTAACTACTTACATGTTATTCCCGTCGCGGTATTGATTATTATCGATTGCTCTTGTTGAAAGAATTAGTTTAGATTCGCAATCACAACGCAAGTCAAGAACTCGTGAAACTAAACCATCGAGGAATAACTCTCAAATGAACGCGCCACGCGCCAGTCACAATAACGGCTTAAACAGACCGAGTCGGACTCGAGTCCAAGTCGAAACAATCGAGAACCATCGAGATGTTTAAACAATCGAAACAATTGAAAAAAACCTCTCGCCGTCGTGCATCGCTATGGTCGTCAGTATAAAAACATGTCAATGTCAACTTGATGGTGCCAATTTTGTATT
Organism: Diarsia rubi; assembly: GCA_932274075.1. Classification (NCBI taxonomy): domain Eukaryota; kingdom Metazoa; phylum Arthropoda; class Insecta; order Lepidoptera; family Noctuidae; genus Diarsia; species Diarsia rubi. The sequence continues at coordinate 16,511,935 of OW026417.1, read as the reverse complement.
TTTGGCTGTTGCGTTTGATTTGACTGTGAAAATGATTAATTAATATAATTAAAAACAATGATTTAGTATTTAAAATGGATATTGTGGATGCAGAAGTAATTGATACTCAATTTATAGCCGAGAACATCGGGTTCTTAGATAACTGTTTCGATAACTCATTCATTTTACAAACTTCTTTGCAAGTTGTAAAACATCACACTTCAGAACAAAGTGAAGAAGAAATAAAAAGAAGTGGAAAAATATGTAAGAAACTCAAAAAATATTCTCAAAGCACTACAATAACATTAGAGGAGTCGACCCAAAACAATCCGGTGATATCTCAAATAGAAAGGAGTAACAACAAAAAGTTAAGTGCTTGGGGATTACCTGCTGAAATTGTTAAAAAATATGAAGAACGAGGTATTAAAGAAATGTTTGATTGGCAGGTTACTTGTTTGGGTAACTCAAAGGTCCTTTTTGATTGCTGTAACTTAGTCTACTCAGCCCCTACATCAGCTGGAAAAACTCTGATTGCTGAAATACTTACAATAAAAACAATTTTGGAACGTCAGAAAAAGGTGATTATTATTCTACCATTTGTTTCAATAGTTAGAGAGAAAATGTTTTATCTTCAGGACATACTGTCTAGCTCGGGAATTAGAGTGGAGGGGTTCATGGGATCACAGTCGCCTCCTGGAGGTTTACAGTCTGTTCATGTTGCCATTTGTACCATTGAAAAAGCTAACAGTCTAGTAAATAAACTGTTAGATGAAGGTAACATAACAGAGCTAGGAGCTATAATAGTTGATGAATTACATCTGCTGGGTGATCCCAGTCGGGGATATATATTAGAACTGCTTTTGACCAAAATTAAATATGTGTCTTCAAATTCAGATGAAGTACAAATACAAATAGTGGGTATGTCAGCTACATTACCAAATTTAGATAGTCTAGCTAGCTGGTTGAATGCTGAGTTATTCATCACACAGTTTAGACCAATCCCTCTTGATGAGTACTGTTTGGTGGGGAATAAATATTATGACAAACAAGGAGCATGCGTTAATACTATAGACTTGAGCCTAACTGCTGAAGGAGATAATGTACTGAAAATATGTTTGGAAACTATAAAGGATGGATGCTCAATCCTCATATTTTGTGTGACCAAAAATTGGTGTGAAAGTTTAGCACAGTCTGTATCATCATCATTTTATAAACTAGGATGTGAGGGTGGAGAGGCTGGCTCTATTTTAAGAAGTCAGTTAAAATCTGATAATATTCTAGAGGTTCTTGAACAATTGAGAAATTGTCCTGTTGGATTAGACCAAGTTTTAAAGAAGACAATATCATTTGGTGTTGCTTATCATCATGCTGGACTGACATTTGATGAGAGGGACATTGTTGAAGGTGGATTTAAATCTGGGGCGATCAGGGTCTTGGTAGCCACATCTACACTCAGTTCTGGGGTGAACTTGCCCGCTAGAAAAGTAATCATTCGGTCCCCTGTGTTTCAAAGACAACCAATCAATATCTTGACATACAAACAAATGATAGGGAGAGCTGGAAGAATGGGCCGAGATACCAAGGGTGAGAGTGTCTTGATATGCACAGAAGCTGAGAAAAAAATTGGGTTTGATTTAATGATGGGGGCCTTAGATCCAGTCAAGAGTTGCATTGAAAGCGAAGATAAGTATATGAGGGCAGTGCTGGAAATGATAGCTAGCCAAGTGCTATCCACAAAAGAACAGTTAGACTTGTATTCTAAATGCACTTTGCTTTACAATCAGCGGGACAAATCAGCTACACAAAATTGTCTGTTAGAAAATACTTTAGAGGAGTTAAAAAACTTTGAGCTAGTAAGAATTCAAACAGAAGGGGATGAAGAACATTTTATTGCTACTCCTTTAGGAAAAGCTTGTCTCTCATCATCAATGGCTCCTAATGATGGATTGTCTTTATTTTGTGAGCTGCAAAAAGCTCGCCAGTGCTTAGTTTTGGAGACAGATTTGCATCTCATATATTTGGTGACACCTTATAGTGTGAGTGGTCAGTGGGCTAACATAGATTGGATACACATGCTGACTCTTTGGGAGTCTCTGACAAAGGCCATGAAGAGGGTTGGAGAACTAGTGAGTGTACAAGAGAGTTTCATCATAAGATGCCTGAGAGGCGGTAACAAGTCAAGTAACATACAAAACAAAGTGAATATTCACAAAAGGTATGTCTTCCTATTTAGATTAATTCATTTTGTAGCAAAAATTGTATGTTAATTAAATTTTATTTTCCATTTAAGGTTTTATACTGCCTTGGCTTTACAGGACCTAGTAAATGAGGTTCCATTAGCAGAAGTAGCAACGAAGTTTCAGTGCGCGCGTGGCTTCCTGCAGAGTCTTCAACAAGGAGCTGCGACTTTCGCAGGTGTGTGAACTTTTTTCGTATTATTTTATTGGGTCCCACAGGGTGCTAAAGGGACACCGCCGTCTATCTATTTGTTTGTCTTAAGGCAAAGTTTTTATAACCATAACCAATAAAAACAATAAGTAAGGACCATCAAAAATCAATCGCTCTTGGCTCTCTTGATTGCTTGTTTGAATAACTGTGACAGTAAGGAACCCTTAGTTTGCAAGCCCAACAACTTGCTATGTCTTTTAAAATTGAGATAATAATGACTTTAATCCATTTTTAGGTATGGTTACAGCCTTTTGCCGACAATTGGGTTGGAAAAATATGGAAATGTTAATATCACAATTCCAAGACCGTTTACATTTTGGAATTCACTCTGAACTGCTTGAGTTAATGAAACTGCCTTCACTTAATGGCATGAGAGCCCGTACACTATTTGATGCAGGCTTTGAATCAATCTCTAATATTGCATCATCTGATGCTAATACTATAGAGAATATTCTTCACAAGTCAGTACCTTTTCAAAGTGATAAGGAAAGAGATGATGATGACAGTGATGATATAAGAAAACGTAATAAGATTAAAAGCATTTGGATAACAGGTTATTGTGGTATCACTACTAAAGAAGCTGCCAACAATCTTATTGCGGAAGCTAGAAAATATCTATCTCTTGAAATTGGTGTTGCAGATATTAAGTGGGATTCTAAATCTGCAACTTCACATTCTCACTCTTTAGAAAGTACAAATATTCAAGATAAAAATAATAGTCATAATGTAATATTAAGTCTAAAGAATCAGGGAACTGATGAGAATGAGACAAGTCAGCCTCACGCGCAACCAACCACACCAAAAATCAATAACACTAACAGAATTGTAGAAACCAATGAAGAAATCCAGGAAATCGCTGAAACTAATAATGGCATAGATTTTAATAATGATTCACAAACAAAGACTTTAATTATTGATACCAAAGCTTTAAGTTATTATGTAGATAAAAATGAACTACCTAAATCAACAACTGCTTTTATTTCAAAAGAAATCGACAATAAAAGCGAAAATAACAGTCCAAGTTTATCAAATGATATTATATGGGATTCTTTAAATTTCACTGAAGCTGGCTTAGATAATATAACAAAGTTACGCACTTCTGATAAAATGTTTTCACCGAATATAAGTTTTGGTGAAATTGAAGAAAAACCTGCTGTATCAGAAAACATTAACAGGTCAGATATTCTGAGTTCGTCTACAAACATGTCCACAAAAGATATCAGTTTATTTTCTTCTGAAGGAGATAATTCTAGTTTATTTGAAGAGAGTTTACCTATAGACTGTATACCCAGTAAATTGATTGATGTAGAGCCAACTATATTGTTAAGACAAGAAACGGCTTCTGATTACGCTAGTATTAATTCTAATACAATGTTAAACGCGTTTAAATCCACATTAGTTGAGACTGGAGGTGATGACGATGATGAAAACGAAGACATAAAACTGATTTACGAAGACGATAACATAATAGAAAGAGAAGTTGCAAAGTTTGAAAACAAACATGTTGCAGCTAGTGGTAAACTAGTTAATAAGCACCTTGTGGCTTCTAAACGCAGACTAAACTCATACAGAGAAATACCTGCGATGAAAAAGAAAAAACGAGAATTTCCAATACAAGGTGACATGAAAATAATAACTAACGAAAATAAATGTATTTTAACAAAAATTGAATGTTCTTTATCAAAACATTTTTGTATCGAATTTAATCAGAACAAAGTCGATTGCTATGTTTTAAGAGGAAATGATATTATTGAGAATTTACATGTAGTTCAAAATGTACAAACTGCATCGGTACATATGCTTTTGAAAAAAATTTACTTAGCTGGTAATGAAATTATAGGAAGTAATATAGCTGGTTTTCATAAGCTTGTTCGGAAAGTCGAAGACAGAAATGAAGATTGCCCAATTAAAGGCATAGCCATATACTTAAATCAAGGAACAAGTATCTTTTTCGACTTTACGTCTTTGGACAGTGTGCACATGATCAAAAATCTATTTAGTAGCTGGTTTAAGAAGAACACGTTAAATTTAAAAATGTTATGTTCGAAAACTGTGAACGTTTATCTAAAGAATTGGCTTGACGTAAATGTGTTGAACTGTATCGATATATCTTTAATTGAATGGTTAATAGACAGCAGCGAGAAAATACCGGATATTGATTATCTAGTAAGTACCTATATGAAGTTTGTGGAACGCACTTGATTTTATATCATTCATGAATAAAACCAGAATTTATATTTTAGACCAAAAAGTATTGCGGAATAGATTTCACAAAAGTGCTTTTAAAAGTCGGCAATCAGCAAAAACGGTTGAAGAATTTAGATACAACGGAAAGTATGTGCTTGAGGGCCTGGTCGCTTTGGATGATTGCTGAGAATCAAGAAAAATCTTTGCTGGCATCTTTACAACCTGCTCGAAGTGTCATTGGTAGGTAAATATAATTTTCTCTTTAAATATACAGGGTGTAAACTAACCCTTCACACAGCCGTGAACCATTTTGTACATCAAACTAAGTACCACTACGCAAAAAAAATTGTTGGTAACGACTTTTTTTTTGGGGTCAAAAATCACATTTTACGGTAAAACTCAATGTTCTTTCTTAAAATATTGTGCTAGTGGATGCTTTGAATAGTAAACGGGTCATGGAGATAATTCAAGTAAAGTTATAATCTGAAAAACTAGTATTTACAAAAACAGCTGTGAAAAATTTGGAACTTTAACACTCAATATCTCCGTAACCTTCCCAGGTATGGTCTCGAACAAAAAAGTGGTCGCAGTGCTGGGGAGAATAAGTGCCCTTCGTTTGCGTCAAGGATACTTTTACACCCTTTATGTAGCCTCAAGGACCATAACTTCAATGAACTCTTAATGATTAGTTTATTAAGGTCCGTCAATCATCTTAACGATCTATTGACAGATTGCGAAAACCAAGTCGCGAAAATTCTGGCCAACTGCGAATATTACGGAATTACCGTAGACAAGGATCTTGCGTCCCGACTTTTGATTGATGTAAGAAATTCCCAAGAAAGTCTGCAAAAGAAGGCGTACAAACTTTGCGGATATCATTTCAACTTTAACTCTTCGAAAGATGTTGCCAAGGTAACTGATAACTTTCGCAATACATACAATATGTCGCAGCGTTTGTTTTATGGCAGATGATGAACATTTCGGAAGATTTTAGGTCAAATTGGACAGTACTCGTACGCTGAAATATGGCTCAACGAATTTTAAAATAGTATAATGTACCTACGCCTATTTCACTCATTTACAATGTGACACCTATTTGTCAAAAAAATCAGAAATCACATAAAACAACATCAAGCCTAAAATCCTAAATCAGAGGTACCTCCTACCAAATAATACAACCATATTTCGCCAGTTATGTTTGAGAGTAACATGTAATAGGTAGAAGGCGGGTCTATTGCTATCAACCGGCTTAAATCCGGACTCCGTGGCTGCTACTCGGAGATTCCTGATGGAAAAATCCAAGAGACCTGTAAGGACAGCAGTCGCGACCTTGCGACTACTAGACTAAAGAAGCATTTTAAATCAAAGTGTAATTTTTTATCAGGTCCTCGGTATATACAACGGCCGAAAAGTGAGTACTAAGAAGAGTGTGTTAACTTCGCACAACAGCCCCCTGTCAAGTACTGTTATTTATTGGAGGAAGCTGAATTCTATATTGACGAAAACGTTGTACCCGCTCACCGAGAAGGCGTGTATCTACAGCGCGGGAGATAGGTAAATTTGTTTATTTTTTTTAAAGATTTTTCATGGCTGAATGGTCGTCCGGCGTATTCGTAGTAGTGACTACGCAGGTTACGCTTGCTATGCTGTTATCAATTGCTACGCAGGTCGCAGGTTTTACTTGCTACGTGAATTCCACTTGCTACGAATTTTTACTTGCTACACAGTTTAATCACGTGACTCACTTGTTCAACAACTCGTGCAGAAGTTTCGTCACTTGAGGAAGTACATAACATTACGCCTGTATTCACCGAAGTGTTAGACATAGTTGTACCCATGATTACAACCACATTTCGGCAGTTCTGTTTAAGTCCCATGTAAAAGGGGGCGAGTCTATTGAAGTATTGACATCAACCGGGCACAATTCCAGACTGTCTCAGTAACAGCACTGAGAAATTTCTGATGGAAAAAATCAGTAACACTTTGGCCGACCTGGTAAGCGAACCCAAGACCGCACAGCTCACAGCAGTCGCGCTTAGTACCACTGTACCACTAGACCAACGAGCTAGCGACTTGAGGAAAATCGGTCTAAGCACAGAGCAAAAGTCGATGAGTTTCTGCACTTCAAGACGTATAAAATACGTCTTGAAGTGCAGAAACTCATCGACTTTTCCACTCGAACCATGAAGCAATTTAGGTTTCTTCTCCCAATCCATACCTACGCAGTAAATTAATTCTTAAGTGAAAGGGGTACAGATCTATGTTGTGTCAGAAATGTTTCATACTTTATTAATATTAATTAAACATGTAGCGGCAGGCGCCGCACGGTACGGACGAGCAATTTGAATCGATTGCGCCTTCACATTGGATGTGTCAGATTTTATGTTATCAATCTTGTTCACCTCAGGCCGAGTAGAGGTTGTATTTCGGTTTTGCTTGGCCTTAATTCGGACTGAAGGACCATAAATGGTGTAGGCAACTATTACCATATTTTCTGAACGGTACGTGATTAGATTATTTGGCAGCTATTAAAGTGTCTTCGGAGTATCTACCAAAATGAATACTAACTGAATTTGAATATCGATATCAATGTCCATGTTGGAGGTGGATATTAGATCGAGGTTCGTGAAGCAATCACGAGTTTATGATTTAACCATAACCCATGCAGATCCTACATACTTAAACAATCTGTTGCATTTAAATGAATATAGGACCATTTAAACAAAAATATGAATGTCACATAAATTGAACTCACTCGCATAAAGGGAATACGTACCTACGCTGTGCAAATTACAAAAAAAATGTTTTTATTATAAGCAGTTTGCACGTGCCTCTGCCGGAGGTAGGGGCGGGGGAGGTGGGGGGATGGGGTTATACGAAGAGCAGGGAGGATTAATTAAAGTGAGAGCTTGCCACAAACCTTATATTTTTTATTCGCAGGATAAATCCGTCGTACACAATGTTCACTTGCACAGGCCGGATCAGTATGCATGAGCCGAACCTGCAGAATGTGCCGCGAACGTTTTCGATCCCTGCTGAATACCTGCTCAGTGTAACAAGTGATGAGGTTGTGGAGTTCAACTGCAGGAACATATTCAAAGCCGCCCCTGGCTACGTCATTGTGTCGGCGGACTATTGTCAGCTGGAAATGAGGATCCTGACGCACTTCAGCAAAGATCAGATCTTGATGAACATTATGAACTCTGATATGGATGTTTTTAAAGCTATTGCGGCGTCGTGGAGCAATGTGCCTGAGGATGAAGTAAGATTTTAATCTCTTTGTTTTTTTTCTTCTTACTAACTTTAATGTCTTATTTTTGTATCTACCCATGAAATTGATTTATTCGAGAAATAAAACACGGCTTCAAAATTCGCGACGCTACTCCGCTATATCTATATATAGTCCATTGTTTGTGCGCTTTGAAGCTCTACATAAAAGGGCACTTCACTGAACCTGGCTTCTCATTATTTTCAACTTATAACTTTTTTACGTGCAATATTGGAAAAACATTTGAATTATTAACAGGTAGACGATGATCTCAGGCAGAAAGCGAAGCAGCTTTGTTACGGAATTATTTATGGGATGGGGAACAAAACACTGGGGCAGCTTCTCGATGTATCGGAGATGGAGGCGGCAGTGTTCATGGACTCGTTCTATAAAAGCTATCCGGCCGTGAAAGTGTTCACTCGGTTGGTTATAGAAGACTGCAAGGCGAAAGGATACGTCGAGACGCTCACTAAGCGGAGGAGATATTTGCCCGAGATTAAAAGTGTTTATGGAGCTAAGAAGAGTAAGTATAAAATAATGTAGGTGGTACCTACTACAGTTAGGTTTATAACTTGTAATGATCCTAATTTTATAGTACAAATTAACTTTAGGAACGCCCATAATGGTAAATGAGAGCGCCTTTTTTTTGTCTGTCTGTCTGTTCTACTCCTGGCTCATTTTTTTCCACTTCTCATATTATTAGTTCATGAGGAAACCATCCAAGGTGTATTAAAGCAAACAAAATTATTAAAAAAATGTAAAGTGGGTAACTTTATAAGATTCGTTTCAACTACCAGGTGCTGCCGAGCGTCAAGCAGTAAACACCACCATCCAAGGCTCGGCGGCAGACATCGCCAAAGCAGCCATGTGTTCCATAGACACGAGAACCGATACCCTCGACCCTAAACCTCGGCTCATATTGCAAATGCACGACGAACTCATTTACGAAGTACCAGAAAAGTACCAAGATTTCTTTGTGTCTATTTTGAAACAAGTCATGGAAGAAACCGTCAAACTAAGAGTGCCTCTCCCCGTCAAAGTCAAGTCCGGACTCACGTGGGGAACCTTAAAAGAAATCAAGTTTTAATCATGAACTCTCTATTTAATTGCTTAGTCTGGATTCTGTGATATTTTATTCCTTTCACGTGATATTTTATCGTCGTAATGTAATGTAATTTGATTTTATAGGCAATAAACTATAGAATTTAGTATATTGCTTTTTTACTACGCTTAAATGGTTGCTAATAGAATGTTATGTAGTTGGGTAAGCTATTACATACAATCGGACTAAAAAAAAATGGCGGCATTTAAAAATATATTTGCCAACCCTCATTCGAAGCCACTCGACATCAACATGTAAAAAGCCTTTCATAAACAACGCGGGATTCGAGGAAATGAAAAGACACGAGTACCGTGTATGGCGTACCTACCTATCGCTTTTGTTCATGTCCACACTATGTATAATTAAGTGAGTAAGAATAAACGTGGGTGCATGTTAATAGAGTCGCAGTGAGGAACTTGCTAAATTTGTACAGTAGGACCGTCACTATGTTTTTTAGTTACTCTTTAAAACATCTTAATAATTTGCTTATCTCAATTGGATTTAACAAATCCACAATTATTTTTATTTAGGTACCTTCGAGCGTAACCGCATACGTAAAAAAAATATGTAACGCACGATGCTGTCTATATTTGTGATTTATATCCTTACTTGATTAATTTGGTAGTTATGTAAACTCTAAGTTACTTATCAATATTTACTTTTGTCTAATGGTGTAGTGGGTATAATTCATTAAATATTTTTATTTAATAGTAATAGCTGTTGAAAATGACCCTTGTGTTCGGTATCGCAGCGCCATCTCAGGGGGCTTTCCACTGGTTTTCCCAGTTTTCCTTGGCAGCGGTAGAGGTCGCGGGGTGTGCGCCCCCTTGCGCAATCAATACCTGCGCCGCCCGCTCCGTCCCGAAGGCTCGCTTGTCACCCTCCGTCACGTCAGCGAGCGACCGACGCGCTTTCACCCAACCACTTCACAATCCGACATAAATGATCTTTCATAATCCTTTCCCAAATGTTTTATCACTAGATCCCGTAAAATGTGCGCGTTAAGTCGCCAGCTCGGGCGTTCGCGGTTCGGCTCGCGAGTTCCGCGCGTGTCTGCATAATATACCGACGATGTTTTACGTTTGAGTTTACGTCTGAATTAAAACAGCGAAAATGCATCTTCACTTCGAGAGAAACGTTAATGCAAAATGCGACTGTTCCATCCTGTCGCTGTCCTGGATGGGGAAGGTGCCTGATGAGCTACCCGAGGTGAGTTTAAAGCATTGTTCATTTTGATATTCGCGAGCCAGGTCTCGCTGAAAAGAGAGTTCTACGATCGCCGCAACTTCGCTACGTATAATACTAATTTTAGAATCTACCTACGTGTGGGTGATCTTAGCTATTTTGTGCGGAACCTAGGCTCAATGCCATTTTATAAATCAATATTTGAGTTACAATATATTTTATGTCATGGGTTCTCACCTATTCATTAGCTCAGTATGGAAAGTGCTGATCATCTAAAAATACATCTAATATAATGGAATACCTGTGTTTGGGATTACTTACCACTTAAACAGACTATTTAAGCTTGTTAATTGTGTTCGTAACTCCTAAAATAACATAATTATGGATGATAAACAAAATCCGTATATACACATACATAACGTGGGAATACGCAAAGGTTTATTATAATCCTACTTTACATAGATACATTGCTCCATTATTTATTGTTTGTGAGACAAATGTTCCATAGACCGCCCTGCTCTCATGAATTTGTTTACGGCAACTGAAACTTGCGAGACGTTTAGGAGCCACGCGCAACTGTAATCTATGTAACGACGCCGAACAAATTGTCGAAGCTAGTGGTAGGGCGTTAAGGGGTCCTATTCAATTAACCTTCTTCGGTTCTACTAGCTTTTGACCTATTTAATTCCATTTCTATGCATTGCTCGTCACCTAAGGGTAATTTGGACGCGCTACCGCGAAATATCCCATAAGAATGCAACAATGTACCTGTCTACCTCGATAGGCCCCATGGAAATGGGAAGAAAATAGCTTTTTTTACGAGTGTCATCGAAAGGAATGAATGTTATCTAAAATGATAATTTTGGTAGAGAAACCCGGATGCTGCTTCCATATAAATGAATATATCTTATTTATCTTTAGCCTAGGTACTTTTACTGTCGGACAAAAATTTATATGATTCTGATGTCCGGTACAACAATTTGGTGTTTCTATTCTCTCAATCAGTCAATGATCAATGAATTTTCATTGATCGTTTTGCAATTTATCTACAGCATTTTCCTGCCCCTCTTCCCATTTATTTTGGATCGGCGGAAATAGCTTCTTCTCCCATAAAACTTACTTATTAACGTCATGTACCCTTATTCTTAAAACTCTGTTAATATATCTTAGCGTTAGGTATCTTTTAGATACTTAATTCATCATTTAAATGTTAATAAAAAGACAATAAGTAAGTAAGTGTCTAAGCTTAATTTAAATTCTCCCACATTAGAAATTGCCAAAGTTAGCTACTTAAAATTACATTACATTATCTGCCTGTTAAAAACACTTACCTATCTCGTTAATTTATTCAGCAATTTCTTTCTGAAAGAAGACAGGTCTGCCTTCGAAGAAATTAATTAAATATAAATTAAATGAGATTTATCATCAAAAGATAACAAAGTCATATGATTATTATGGAACTCCGTAAAATATTGTTCCAAGGTAGCTAATCGACGACGTAGGTAGTCCGAGGTCTTGCGCTCTGCACCATCCTTCTTGAAATTGGTGAAGAGCCCATTTATGGCTTCGATCAGTTGATGTTGGGTTGATAAAATGTCTTCCATGTTCGACATTATGAGGGTAAAAAAGAGACCTTACTTGTACCTACTGAAGGCTTCTTTGGAGATCAAAATGTCCTTGCGATGGCTGCAAGAACAAACCTGGAGTAGCAGCGAGATGAGGTGAAGCGATGCTTTCGTAAAACCAGGTTCAATCAGGATCAGTAGGATGATGTTGGAAAGTAAATCCACTCAGTTCTGTTTCCACAGCAAGACACTCACACAGTACAGTTTGTAGGTACACGCGTAATAGTCCCGCTCCGGCTAGGCTCGAAGGACCAATGTTCGGGGTTGGGGTGAGATTAAGATAAACTAAGATTGAAGATTATAAAGATGTTATATTTCAGTAATATCTAATCAAACTAATAGAACTAATGAGGTGAATAGGATGAGATTGAGTCGCGCCCGATATGCTATCCGAAAGCGTACTGACTATTTTTACTTTGGTAAAATATAAAATATTTATTTATTTATTTATTTATTTAAACTTTATGCACAATAGTGATACATAGGCGGACTTAATGCCACAAGGCATTCTCTACCAGTCAACCTTAGGGTCAAACAAGACAATATTGTGGTAGGCTACAAACTAACTAGAAAAAAAAAAACAATATCAATTAAAATATATATATACTTATATTAATACAAATACACATATAAAAATAACATAAACTAATAAATATTGCAACAAATACCAAAATAAAACATAACTGGTAATTACCATGACTAACTTGTAAAATAGCTATTTGGTCTGATTTAAATAGTGGGAACGTACTTTCCTTTTAAAAGTGAATTTGCTTTCAGCTTTTTTAATTCCCAGGGGTAGCGTGTTCCAGAGTTTAATAGATGAGATAGTGTAAGAATTTGACAAAAAACAGGTGTGGTGTGAAGGAATTTGGAAAATAAGATTTTTGGAAGCTCGAAGATTACGACTATGACAACTGCCCAACACTTTGAAATAACTTTTTAAATAATCGGGAGCTCGTGGATCGTTCATAATCGAGAAAAGCATGCAGAGAGATCTGAGGGACCTCCTGAGTCGGATAGGCAGCCATTTAAGCTGAGAACGGAAGAAAGAAATATGATCGTATTTACGAAGGCCAAAAACAAAACGAATACAATTATAGAGAAGTCGATCCAGTTCAAATTCAATGCATATAGCGCGGTGTCGCGATTACGCTGACATGTTCATTTGTTCGGTGATTGACCCGAACAATAGGGCTCAATATAAAATGTTCTAGAGTCTGAGTGCTTAATTCTATCTAAAATCTTGCGCAAAGTCGTGAAAGGATAACGTATAACATTTGTGTTGCTAATGGATATTTCTTTCATTGCCGCAATTATACATTTGAAATATAGTCTCTCAGTCCTCATTAGTCACAGGCAGTTGGAGATGCTGAACTATGAGCATGCTCCACGCTTGTGAAGTGGCCGCATATCCATTTTAAAATTTCCGACCGATTTCATTGCACTCTTTAATAATGTTATACCTACATTAGAGAGTAGCAACTCCTAAGGTTCCCCCTCTGGAGTTCCCTTAAAAGCCCTGTATATTTTTTCCAACATTTCTCGCAATTATCCCGTGGATCCTACTTTGTTGAATCGCCCATTCCAAGTGCTTTTAATTAAGGTAGCTAGATTATGTAAAAAATGACTATTGTTTTCGTCTTCGTTTCAGCCTTGACTACGGCTTAATTTCGTCATTGTTAGGACAACACTATTAACGAACTTTGTCTCGTGTAACTTTTCTTTTTGTGTGTTTGTTAATTTGCTTGTGAAATAGAGCTTATGTTCTGTTAATCCCATTAATTTGCAAAGCCATATAAGTTTAAACAAACAACAGAGATTATCAAAGTAGTAAAATAATGTAACTTAACAAAATCATTCATCCCTTTTGGCTTCGCCGCGCGCCGTAGTCGGGTATAAAAAAGGCATCCAAATACAGTAAGAACCTATCTATTAGTCAACCTGTAGAGTGATTTCCCAACAGGATACGGTAGATATTGGAAAGAAATATGTCCTAATTGGGCGGCGACGTATGGATCAATGGAAGGAAGGGTGTCGGGTCGTAATATCTAGCTAATTGCCAATTTCGCCTTCGATCTCCGGTCTGCCGCCGTCGCCGGGCGGGCATGCACCATTACGTGCTTGTTAATTGCCTGACTTCCTATTAATGCGGCCCGTACAACGTGAACATGCTATTTGTAGCCATATTGAAAATTAATTATTCGATATGTGCAGCCAATTCACAGCCTTTTAGCTTTACATATAAAGTAAAAATTCTTCTCTACATACTTACTAGGGCAAACGTTTCGGCTGATTGCATTAACATTTTCTTTAAAGGCTCCATTTCTCATGTGCTCAGTCTACCTAGCTTAGGGGAATGTTTGATGTGCTCTAACGAAGTTAGCTAACGGAAAAGCGAGAGTGTGCAAAGATTTAATTTGCTACCTACCCTTCTAAAAGCGAGAATATTCAGGACCTCGTAAATAGGGTTAGGTACTACTGCCGGCCCGTAGAACTGTTAAATTACTTCCGTTCTTGAATGTTAATGTCGTTATGATTTTTTTAAACTAAAGTTCAAGGAGAATTGTTCAAGTTATTCATTACCACGGGTGCTTTACTACCCTTTCGGCTTAGCTCCCCCTTTCTAATAACGTTCCGTGTATAAGTACTTATGTTTGTTTATTATTTAAACTTTAGGGCAGTTAAATCATTGAAGTAGTTAGAATTTGCTCTAACTTAGAAACAGTGGAGTTGTGTACACTCCTTCAAGTCAACAACAAAACTGTCTTCTCTACACTAATATTATAAAGAGGATAGATTTGTTTGTTTGTTTGTAACGACTAGGCTCCGAAACTACTGGACCGATTAGAAAAATTCTTTTACCTCTGGGAAGCTACACTATCCCCGGGTGACATAGGCTACTTTTTATCCCTGTATATTCCCACGGAAACGGGAACTACGCGGGTGAAACCGCGTGACGTCCGCTAGTGTGTAATAAAATGAATCCCCTAACATCTCCCTAACCTTAAGGATACACATAAGTAATTAGTTATGTAATTAGGTAAGTACCAACCAAGTACTTTACCCCTACTTACTCGTAATTATTCGTATAATACAATGCATTGTGATCAATTCACAAATGTCTGTTAGACCGCAATTTAAAGGCAACAATTGCACGCTGCACTGCACATTTCTGCAAGGCCAAGGCCTTCTGCACTCGAGGCTAGCTTGTTAAAAAATGGCGCGGTTTAAAATATGCTTTGTTTGAACAGGAGGAAGGTTGGAAGTTGAACCGCAACAACTACTACCAAGAGGGCTGGCTGGCTACTGGCAACGTGCGCGGGGTGGTCGGCGTAACGTTCACATCGTCGCACGCGCGCCGTCCGCACGAACTGCCCTTACGAACAAATTACAATTTGAGGGGACATCGATCAGATGTAAGTATCCATTTCGCTTTTTCTTGTACTTTTATCTAAATATGTTATTTTCTAGAAGAAAGAATAACGCTGCTGGGTCTCCAAATATGACAAGAGTTCAATTTAAAGCATAATACATAGATTGTGTAGTGGATTCAATTTCGTATTTTTTTCCTGTAATCAGAACGTAGCATATTGATCCTGTCCCTTCAGCGATTTTGCACAAAACCCGTGTAGGAAAACTTCATTGATTTTCTATTTAGGTCTGGGTTCGATATAACTCAACCCTAGTCTACTACGCTGACCTAAAAAATACTTAACCCCTTTGAAATCTCTGCCAAAACAATGTATACTTTATGGTTTAGACGACAAAACACACGGTAAATTGAAGTTTAATTTCAAGTCACGATCTCGGCAATGGTTTCCGAATGGATGTTTGTTGTAAAATGTCGTCATAATACTTGAATGGTCTCCAATACGCTGAAATGTGCATTTGGCATATATCCCTACTAAAGTATGAAATGACAGGAAATGCTTGAATAATTCAAACGTTGGCGAGGTTAAATTGTTTTGACCTTTCATTTGTCAGGGTAGCAACATTCTAAGTGACATCGCGTCCATCGCGTGATGCTATCTCATGAAAAGGGCAAAAATCGAAGTATAGATTTGATTGGACTTACATAAGATAGCTTACATAATAAGTAGCCGTACCCATCTACCTCTGCCTACGCTCTTGAAAGGTTTTCCTCGCATTTGGTTTTTGGGGATGATGGAAAGCTTGTTCGCTCAAGAGGTCGGGACTACTCGGGACTCGGCCACGCTAATGACATTCTATGAATACTACGGGTTCCAGTGAAAATCCGCGCATAAATAATTTTGGCTGAAACCATTTTGGGAAGTGGGCAGTGGTCACTAGGAAAAAGTATTCCGCAACAAAAAACAGTTGAAATACGACGTAGGTGTACTCTTTTTATTGACAAAGGAAACCTGGTTTTACTGAGCTGAAAAGCTGAAAACGTAGCGAACTTGCGACCTTTCACATTGGTAAGTTCGGATTCGCTGAAATGTGGGAACTACATGACCGTGGTTTGCGCTTTGGCGTATACATTTTACAAAATAAATAAAAGGATAAACATAGAGCATTGGAATGCAAAGCCATATAAGTATTTTAAATCAGAAAAGGCATTTGAAACAATTTTATAATAAGAATGTTTATTTTTATAAAAATAGAACACGATATCCTCTTATTATCTTGATTGTTGTTTATCTCGGAACACGACTTTTCCTCATTAAAATCTTATTTATAGACTTGTGTTTGAACTGCGATTTAATATCGTTGTGCAATAGGATTCCTTTGTCCTCGTAATTTACTGTTTTGTACCTACATCTGTATTATACTGGTAGTCTTACGTGGCATAATTTAACAATCACGGGATCGTCTGTCAGAGGACATTCAAGTTGTTTCTCACAAACAAAGTACAAGATATTAGACAGTACTTTCATTGTTATTTTCTTCCCATTCCAGTCCCAAATACGAGCTCGTCTCAGTTTGGGAATCAGTGTGCTTAAAATGTAATTGCCCCCTGTCCATGCCCAATCATTTACCATTGTCATTTATAATAGGGGAAATATTGTTCTTATTAGTCCGTCAGTTGAATTATCGAAAAATATTGGATACCTACTTACGTGTTTTTTGTTTTATCAAATTAATAAAAATTGACGAAGATAAGACGCGTCAAAGATCATGAGTCCCCACTCATGATGGTTGTGACGTCATTTGTAGGTAAAAAATGTACTACCATGTGACGTTTTCGAAGAGTTCAAGAGTTTTCGAAGCACTGTATCGTCTTAATTTTTTGTTTATGTGAAAAAAGAAAAAAAAGCGTGTCTAATTCTCTTTTTGGAGAATTGTTTTTTTTTTGTCCGATCCCCTATTATGTAATATGTTGTATTAATAAAATTTACTTATTGTACTTTATTTTGGAAAATAAAAAAAAAATATTATAACGATGCTATGCCCGCCCTTTTATTTCCAAGTAGGTAGGTACTCGTTGAAATGAAAAGGTCATAACATCGTTTGTATATTATGTTACCCTACCGTGCAATAGGGGATCGGACTGGGTCAAAAAATATGATTCTAATTAGTTTAGTCCGTCAGTTAGATCATCGAAAAATATTGGATACGCGTTTTTTGTTTTATCAAATAATAAAAATTTAACGGAGATAAAACGCCTCAAAGATCATGTTGGTTGTGACGTCATTTGTAGGAAAAAAAATTAACTATAATATATAACCATGTGACGTTTTCGGGGAGGTCACGAGTTTTTGTCTTAATTTATTGTTTATGTGAAAAAAGAAAAAATATGTGTTCAATATTTATTGGAAATCTATCGATCTGGCGATGGCGGACTAATTAGTTTTTTTTTTAAATCTAGCTGAAGTAGTAGGTACGTCTACTTATACAGGCTGTAAATTAACCCTTTACACATACGTCAACCAAGCATTCTGTACATCAAACTAAGTACCCCAACGCAAAAATTTTTGCTGGGAAACACCTTTTTTATGGGATCAAAAACCACATTTTACGGTAAAACTCAATGTAGCACTCTTAAAAAAGTATGCTAGTGGATGCTTTGAATAGTAAAAGGGTCACGGAGGTAATTTAAGTAAAGTTATAATCTGAAAAACTATTATTTACAAAATCAGCTGTGCAAAATTTGGAACTTTGACCCCCAATATATCCGTAACTAGGAAACCTCCTAGTTACGGAGCTATTATGGTAGGTATGGTCTAGAACCAAAAAATTATCGCAGTGGTGGAGAGAACAAGTGCCCTTCGTTTGCGTTAAGTGTACTTTTACACCCTTAAAAAATAAGTGCCTTCGAGTTTGGCCAGTTCTTCGATAGTTCAGTTCCAAAACACCCAAAATTGCAAAAACTTTTTCGTTTCTGCTAGATTTTACAGCATTTAGTCTGATAGTCTGAAACACGCACTCTTACACTCTAAGCACCATATTATATTATATGTATGTATTCGGAAACTGAGAATAAATCAACTTAAATAGCTTGAGTGTAAGGTATTGAGTATCGTAGATTGTGAACTTAAAGAATTGCAAGGTAGGGTATATAACGATGTTATGACTTGCAAAAGAGCCTGTCACAGTAGTGTCACACAATAAGCTGCCTACAGTCCAGCCTAAGGCACAATAACTGTGAATAGACCATAGTTGCCAATCTCAAATCGAAGACCTCATGGAGAGGCATTTTTTCAGTCGACTTGGCTAATAGTACTTCTATGGGAAACTTTTCAAGCATGTTTCACCTTTCATAAAAATATCGCTAGAAATCAGCAATTTTCTGAAAAAAACCTGATTGAAACTCAATGGCAACATTTTAACTTCTTTTCAAAAGCATCGTACACATCTCTGAAGTCCTATGATCTGAATTTCAAACTAGTCACACAGTATGCAAGGCAAGTTGGGGAAGTGAAGTTTGCACAGTCTTGTTTGCACATCTCGCAGACGAAAAAGCGTAGCAATGAGTGGACTTCGTTAGATACAAAAGGCAAAGTCCTCGAGCGTCTTACATGACTTTGTTTTAAGCCCTACCCTATCGTGTTTAAGTGCCACTCGCCCTGGCCTACAGTAGCCCTTTTATATTTATCCAAGCATAATATTTGCAAAAATAACACTTAGGTACTCGTGTTGTACCTATTTATTCGTCCCAAGTGTAGCGTCAACGTGTTGTTAATAACAGGCTGGCAACACCTGTAGCCAACAGGCAAAAATGTAGTTACCAAACTTGGAACTTTTCGTTTAAATCGATTCCGAATAAACAGTTCAAGTATTGCAGTACTTCGGTAAATTAATATATTCCGAGGTTAAGAATATTTTACGAGTTTCCAAGTAATTTAGGATGCAGAACCCTATGAGACCGTTACCTATTGCTCAGTGGTTCCTTTTTTGAAGTCAGTTTCTTGTTGATCGTTCTTACGTGGTTTACGGTAGCTAGCAGTAGTTATGCTTAATGCTATCCTCATCATAAACAGCTAGGAATAAGATATACAATTATTGAGGACTGTCGCGAGTGTCTGGACCTTTGCAAGGTTGTATTGCAAATTACCAATGGATCTGAAACTTCTTATTTTATAATTCCGAATACTCCTCCAACTCGCGGCTAATATGAACTAACTCAGGTTTGTGGTCCACATGGCTTAATTCGGTCTCGTCAAAAATCCGGCTTTTAATAAGTATTATGTTTTTTTTTTAAAACGTTGCCCCACTCTAGGAATTTCTCCTGTATCGTGGGTGCGTTCACAAACATTTAAACTCACATACACAAATACCCAGACCCGGAACAACTATCTGTAGGTTATACAAATATTTGTACCGTGCGGGAATCGAACCCGCGACACGCAGCGCAGCAGTCCATTGCTTGAGCCACTACGCCAACCGTGCCGTCCAATGTTAATTCCTTGTCTGACTCACACGCAAAGCATACAATAAAGAGGTATTCTGTATAGGTATCGAGTGACATCTAGGTATCTACAGTAAGAGCACTAACGTGCACACACACTACAGTTATCTATACAGCTGCGACCTCATAAATTTAATGCGCAGCCGAGAGCCTTTGTGTCAAGTGCTAGCAGTGTGTGTAACGTCGGATTCCTTCGCATCCCGACTGTTTTCTAGTGGGTGTAACTTATATGGAGCGGGGGGCACGTGGAATGTGTTATAACATTGCGTCTGGAGCGCGACGGCTATAATCCTCAAAAATACTTTTTTGTACCTACGAGTACATCTCTTGAGCAGCTCAAGAACGTTTATACTGCCAATTGGGTAAAGAGGAATTTCCGTTTTGTTAATATTGTTATGTTGTTCCACTTGAGTAGTCAAAGCTGATATCTATTAGCAGCCATAAAGTTGAACGAGTAGCTTTTGTGTTACGCCGAACTGGCAATATAGTCTTCAATTTATTGTGCCGACCTTCGTCCTTGAAGTCGCATTGTATTCTGTTTACGATTTTCTTTTACGAGTTGAGGAAAGCTTCATGCTGTTGAATCATAAAGTATCGCCGGTGTTATATGAAAGCGTCAACAGCACAAACATAAGTAATTGGGTTTGAAGAGTTCTAAAGTAGCTGTAGTGATGTATTGCAGCCTGCAGCGCATCACATCGCTCAACTTGCGTCCTTACTCAGCGCGCCGAGGCCGCCACCAATCAATTATGTGGACCGCTAACTACCGCGAGGGCTCTGGCGTAACCTCCTCGATTAGATATTTTACCAATTCATAAAATGTCTGGAAAGCAAAAAGAACTATTTGATCAGTCTCTCTAGGATTGTAATCTTGCGCAAACAGCTTTTATGACCTTATTAAAGTCGGGTTTACTTCAGTAAACAACAGAATAATATCGTGAAAACTCTTGGAATGCTTTTCATTTTCAGCATTCCAGTCTGTGAAACATCTGTATTCCTGAGTAGATACGAGTATACATTACTCCAGTACGAGTGTTTTACTTAGTACTGCACCTTACTTAATTAAAACTACGTAAGGTAATTAATCTAGAGCTGTCACTAGAGTGGATTCTTGGCGCTGGATGTACGAGAGAATGTAGTCGTATTCGCAATGTACTTCCAGATAATGTTGAAGTTGATAAATTAAAAGTTGGGGTCGTGTTTGAATATAGTACTTCGTTGCCTGACGTCGTTGTAGTGTTTTTAAATCATGAAGTTTCGGTTGCTATGGAGCTTCTGAAAATGTACAACTCCGCAGGAGAACGCGAAGTCCGAAACAGAGCTTTCTACATTCGGTAATTATAGACAGGTGTACCTACATTCGGAACGTTTCCAAGCGTAACTGCGTTTTGCAGTAATTAACTTGGATTAGTGCGAATCTAAGTAGATTTATTAGTGCGTTAATTAATCTCATCTTAACTTAGCGCGCTGCTGAAACAGGATACAAAAATAAGTTTTGCTAAATCCTATTATTTTTATACCTTGTCCCAATGTAGAGCAACATTTTTGGTACTAACGCTATTGTAGGCCAGCCCTCGTAGCAGGGCGACTCTATCTCTATTCTAGGTACCAAGAATAGACAAAGTTCTTTCAATACAACTCGACCTGAAATCTTTTACAATGTATCATTTTGTCGATTCTTCCATCGATAACTCGTTTATACGGTGGTCATGCTACTCGTGCAGTCCTTTGAAAATAACTGTAGGAAGGTAATCCAACTTAAATACGCCAAAATTCGAAGTAGTTGCGGTCATAAAACGAGTGTCCATGTTGACATAAGACTCGAAAGTTTTTAAATGTCCCTAACTATTAAAATATTCATTGTCGGAATTACTGACACGTTTTATGACCGTTACGAGTACCTACAATATTATAGGAAGTAATTTTAATGTTCTCTAAACATTCACGGTCATTATGATTAGTTGAAAATATTTTATGGAAAGTTATTTTATTTTTTAGCCGTTGGCAAATTAGTGACAGTAAAACATGATAAGTAATAAAAAATACTATTGGCCGGTTATTTCATCCCACAATATCGCTCTATAAATATAAATAAATGACTAGTAGAAATATTGGAATGGACATTTAGGTAAATAGTTCGGCGATAATAAAGCGAGCTCGGGACTTGGGCACCCCGAGTCGGTCAGGTTAGGTTTGCAGGGGATGGTGGGGTCTAGAAAGCCAGCGACTAAGACCCCCTTCGTGTAAGGTTACTTGAAACCATTAATACAGAAATAGAAGTTCCACGTAGCGGGACCACAAGCACATCAACTATTATACTGACTAGTGGCGATTTTTTAACTGCCCTTGCACAATGTTTATTCAATAGGGGATCGGACGGGGTCAAAAAAATATATTCTAATTAGTCCGTCCGTCCGCCGTTTTTGTTTTATCAAATTCATAAAAATTTACGGTGATAAAACGCCACAAAGATCATGAGTGGGGGATTGTGACGTCATTTGTAGGTAAAAAATGTACTGACATGTGACGTTTTCTAGGATTTCACGAGTTTTCGAAGCATTGTATTGTCTTTATTTTTTGTTTACGTGTAAAAAGAAAAAATATGTGTTCGAAATTTTTTAGAAATCTATCTGACGGACTAATTAGTTTTTTTTTGTCCGATCCCCTCTTACCCATTTACTTATTTTTGATGACTCGGTTTTGTTTACTTGAGCGCGAAGTTTTAATTGGGATTTTTTTAATTTTGAATATATTCATACAACTGCAGGCGCTAATATCAGTGCGTAATATTATAATTGTTGCTTCTAATTCTAATATTACAAGGAGTTGGTTATTGGGGTAGATCTTTCTTATGGCTTGTCTCAATTTCGATAAATTACCATTAGGAAAGGCCATTACATATGACTGGCAAAGCATCCGGTACCTCTCATTGTTTAGAATCACTGGACTCGACACACTTTGTCAGACTCGCGATTGTAACATTGCATTGGAAGTAATTGAGCATATTATGCCATGAAGCTTTTACTAGCTAGCTTCTGTATAGTCGTTTCGATGATTTTTTTTTTGCCTCATTCGTGTATTCTTCGCACGAGCTACTGTTGTCCTGCCGGTCCTGCGTTCGATTTACTGGTCGGCCACAGAGTTAGTGGGCTATCCGAACGAATTTCTGTTTGTACCTCGTTGGCAAAAGCTCTCCTACTTTGGATTGAAATGAGTGTTGTGCTATGAGTTGCTCAATCCTTTGGAGAACACAGGCGTATATATACACACAGTTTTGCTCTCTCTCTTCTTCACCGTTGACTACCCAATGCCCAATGCTCCGCCTAATCCCTTCGCTTTTGGCGGTTTTATGTCTAGACTATCCAATTTTTATTTTGCCATGTTATATTAAACTGTTTTTTCTGTGACTAGGTGATTCTCGTTAAATGGAACGAGCCGTACCAGAAGCTGGCATCGTGCGACAGTAGCGGGGTGATATTCGTGTGGATCAAGTACGAGGGGCGATGGAGCATCGAGCTGATAAACGACCGCAGCACCCCCGTCACACACTTCTCATGGTCACACGATGGACGGATGGCACTTATATGTTATCAGGTTTGTAATTTATATAATTTATACCGTCTTCTTCTTTTATCGTGTAGGCAGTAGGTCTTACGACCCCACAAGCCCCACATACCCTAGTGTCAGAGTTTCTAAACCACCTCAAGGGCCTTTGACATGGTTGACGACAACCGCCATTTGGCGACCGGGACCACCGGCTTATACGTGCCTTCCGAAGCACGGAATCATCTTTTTATCAGACGATCAGGTGATTCAAGCCTGCTTCCCGTGGGATTCGAACCCACGACCAAACGCCTAAACCACTCGACCACGGAAGCAGTTTATACTAGCTGAATGAAATCGAAAATTAAATAAGTGTTTGAAAGCCTATAAGTATAATGCCTCCTCTATACCTAGATTAGGTACTTATAGGTATCTACTACCGAACATATATAAATAGGTATTACGTAAGTACCAATAACAACCCCGACCCCCGCTCTTAAAAACCAATATGTAGGTACTTTCACAAAACGATTCTCCCATACAAACTACGGAAAAATACTAACGTAGTACATAGTAATGAATATTATATCTTTAGGATTTATTATCTCCTATCTTTTGTTATTCGTAAACGCAAAAGTTGATAACATTAAAATGGGAGTCATGTCATTTAATAGTTGCGTCTTTCGAAGACCACTAGGTTATTTATTATTTGCTGAGACCGCGCGGGTCTTCAGATTTGGAAGAAACGCTTATTTGAAATTGCGGAAAAGGTCCACATATGAAGGCGAAAAATATTAATTTTGATAAATTGTAGGGTAGTAAAATAAAGGATGGTATCATCACCATCTATACCCAGTTATAATAGTGTAAGGTTGTGGTACGTTATGTAAATATTCAGGACGCAATTCAAAGCTTATCATACATTATTCTTAATTTAATACATAATTCCTCCTCCTATTAAAATGTCCTCCCTAAACTTCAGAATTATATTATAAACATGCAAATCAGACTTAATTTCTATGTTAAATAGGAATGTGTGAGCTACAGCTAAACGAGGTCATATAGGTATCTGTTACCTAAATTGGCCTACTCTGAAACCTTTCAGTGTGGGCTCGTTATAAAACAATGTTTGGTAGTGTCTTATGTAAGCAAATTGGATGAATTCTGTCCGGTAGCCGTTACCATATTTAGAACAAGCTTAAAAAAAATAAGACTTTGGCAATTGAAGAAAAGACATTTAATTTGCTAGAAAGTAGTTTTCCTGTTCAGAATTTGAATAAGTATAATAATCCCTCAAGCTTTGAAATGTTCGTGAAACTTCAGAATAAATACGAAGGAAGGCAGGTAAATGCTTTTTTCCAAATACTACTTAACGTGATAACAAAAATAACTTGTCTCATTTGTCTGTCCGTTTCGCCCCTCGTTCGCAGTTGACCGGTTCGGTATCAAAGTACTGAGACCGACACATCGACAACGTGTCAGTTCAATTCGCCACGTGATGTGCATCCACGTGAATTGAGAGCAAAGCCTCCGTCGGATCAGTCAAAATGTCGCAAGCAATTTGCTAAAAGGCTTCCCCGTGACACCGAGATCCGAACGTTACGTGACACCTCTGAACACAAACAAACGTGAAACATGCTAAGAAAGGTGTGCCGATTTCGCGGGGGCATGCTTCGATCTTGATATTACTCGTCATATTGTCTCTGTAGACGCAGACAAATACGTCAACGATTTATATATGTACGAATACCTAGCGACCGTCTAGAGACTTGGTTCTCGGAAGTTACGTAATGCACCTGCTGACAGGCTGCTTGTATAAGCATTAGGTAGGTAGTCTCCTGCAGATAGCAGATTCTGTAGGTGTATTTGTGTCCCAAACATTTCTGACGAATAAGCTTGTACAGGCATCTGTTATGACTTAATAAACTCACACTGCTTGTCATTATATCAGGAATTGGTACGTAATGTTACAGCCATAGTTTGCGAAGGGTGACGTCTTCCATTGTCTTCAGTAGGTCTTTCTATGATAACTAGGACACACAGACCTTGACGGTATGAGTTTTGGCACAGCTCCTCGTCGGGTTCTTTTTATGCTAATATTGGCAGGCGAGCGGGCCGACTGAGGCGACCCAACACGACGGTAACACCCCTTGTATTGATGGAAAAGTTTAGCGGGGTGACAATAAAATTGAGAAATCGGCTAGGGAGTTAGGGACGATAAACTTTGTAGCGGTTGTGGGTCCAATCCAATTTATTATCATACAACATCACGGTGATCGGGAACGTTATAAGAGATGAAATCTTTCGGGTTGATTGATAGCCTATTCTCCTCGGTTTACGGGCTTCCTTTATTGTTACATCCTTTCTTACTTATTTTTACGCGATCGAGGAAATATGTTGTGCTTAGATCTCGTAGATTGAAAATGGTAGTGTGATATAACGGAATGCTGAAAAAAAATAGTATTGTATAAGCATGGCGTAGGTATGTTTTGATTCACGTTATTACGTTATTTGGAAGTACATTCGGTAAAATTGTCGCTTAATTAAGCTATAATGATTTACTTGAGTTCTTGCCTTCGTTACGTATTATTACGAGTACAAATGAAACGTTAACAGTAATTACTTAAGTACATACGAGTAAATTTCAGTGTAACAAAGAGCGTTTAGAACAATATGTTGTGTGCTGTTGAGCGTTATTTACACATCGGTTTTATGGTTTAATTTGCTCTTAATTTAGAAGTTTTAATTATATGTAAGTTTTTCTTTACTAATTGGAAAGTGTAGATAGTGAATACTAGGGGTTATTTTTAGTATACAGACATTACCCATCTAATAGAAACCATTACCGACACCCACGATGTTTGTGGGTGTCCGGCCGCTGGGGGCCGAATGTGGTTTATTCTTAGGGAAACGAACTGTTGCCCAGATTCAAATTGCGATTTGTATGAAATAGATACCCTGTGATTTTAAACATAGCATCACACCCGTAATCCCCGTAGGGTTAGGTAGATGCAATGAGGCCGAGAATCAAAGTTGAAAATATATTTGCTAAGTGATTTCCCCTTTATCAATAACACCACGCCTATAAACCTCGAAAGGTTAGACAGAGGTGTGTAACTGTACTAATATAGTACGTTATGGTACAAGTGTGTAATGTTAGTGATTATCGCTCAGGCGCCATTGAGACCCGAGGACGATAATCATCAATACACACGTGTATCATACGACGTTTTTCAACAGACTTGTGAAGAAAATAATACTAAAAAACCATTTTCAATAGAGTAAAGGAGTTGTGGAAATTTTTACTTAATGGCGGGAAAAAGTAATCAGTTTTCCTAAGCGCGCGCATCTAACAATCGCGAACGGTCATAAACTACAAGAATGAGGTTTCTTTTTTTTGGCTTCTCGCGGATAGCGTTTTAGCCACGAACAAAATGGCGACTTTAAAGTTTTATTTATTATTTTTTAAATTACAAAGAAATAAAAAATATATTTGAGTGTAAGTTTTATTTATTAAAAACGTACAAGTTAAAATTATATAAGTACGAAGTTGCATGAAATGAGCAAGCAATAGGTACATTAATTTATTTGGACTATAGAACGCTATTTTTTGTATCGAATTTTTTTTAAGAACAAAGCAACTCAACAAAAAAAAACTCACTTGTGAATAATAGCAATGAAAAAATCACAGTTTGATTACAGGTGTCATTATGTGCCTAATTGCAGTGAAATTAGACCCATTTAATGAGCAAGTGTGTTGACAAAAAAAATTAAAAATTATCATCATTTTGCTGGTCAAGTTAAGCAGAACGTAACTTGACCAGCAAAATGTTGATAATTTTAGTTTAGTTTCGTAGTGTGAGCCTACTACCATCAACCGAGTGGTCACCCTTATTTTGGCTTAAGTATCTCATGCAAAAATCTGACTCTCGCAAACTGTGAGTGAGGTGTATGTAAAAAAAAGGTGTATGCCAAGATAGAGTATGTGCAGCATGTGTTGGTGGGATGTGACCGATATAATAAAAAGGGAAATGCAGTTTTAAACGCCATGAAATTGTCCGCGTAATAGATATCAGAGTGTTCCATGATATTTTAGCTAAACCAGATAAGACTAGAAATTAGATTAAGGTTTGGGGTATTTTATAAGTTAAATAAATCTAAGAAGTAACTAAATATTTGTAAAAGCAGGATGGAATTGACATCGACGCAATTGTGTATAAGAATCCCTTAACAAGATTAAAAAAAAAACTCTTATTTTATTTTGCAAAAATATTTCCTCTGCCTAGTTGGTCTAGTTGGTCTGGTGGTTGAGTTGCTTATTAAAATGTTTCCCTTCATCTTACTATTATTGATTTTTTCTGACTAAAAACGATATCATTCTGGTAAAAGATGTACGAAACTGTGACGAAGCCCTGCATGTATCGTCTTAATTTTTTGTTGACGTGAAAAAAGAAAAAAAATGTGTCCGATATTTTTTGGAAATCTATCTGACGGACTAATTAGATTTTTTTTGTCAACTACTCTATTGCTTTTTCCCTCAGGACGGGTTCGTATTAGTCGGCTCGGTGGCCGGCCAGCGATACTGGTCGTCCATGTTGTCGCTGGACGCGCGCATCACGTGCGGCTGCTGGACGCCTGACGACAACCAGGTGTACCTGGGCACCGCCTCCGCGCAGCTCGTGGTCATGGACGTACACGGGGCTATGGTGTCGCAGGTGAGTGGAGACAGTGATGAGGATGCTTTTAGGTTTTTTGGGCCTTTGAACGTTTGCCTTTTAGAAAGTTAGACATCTTTACTGAGTACCATAGGCTATTTTCAAAATATATCCTTGATATGTTTATGTTACTACCAATTTTGATTTTAAAGTTATAGAGCTTTTGCCCTTTAAAAATGGTTTTGAAATTGGAAGACTTATCATCATTCGCCTAGAGTTTTCCCTAATATTTTGGTAGCCTGAATGTTGAACCAAATGCAGCTAAACATCATTAACGAAACGACTACATCGGAGTTATGAATATGAATGAATTGTGCTAACAAAGCAGTTTCTTGTAGTCACCTGCAATAATGCATGATACAGGAGAAATTCCTAGTGTGGGGCAACGATTTTTTTAAAAAAAAAAAAGAACAGGAGGTAGGTACTTACTGTTAATGTCGAGACCAACAATATAAATAAAACACGTTATGATATTAAAATCAGTTAACAATTGCCTTTTAAAAATTTTATGTTCTACTCATGGACACACCCCGCGGGCCGACCTTATTTTGTTTAGTTTTTTTTTTGTTCAAATTACGAATTTAGTGTTTTTTTCCTTTTAATTATATTGTACCAGTTAGTTCACCATAGAGGTTACATCTCTTCAATACCTATTTACATTGCACTCTAATACAGAACTGGTTTTGGGGTACTGTTGTATGTACAATGTGGTTATGTATAAATCTTCTAAAATTAACTCTATAACGGATAAACACAGGTTCAACTAGTCGCGGAGGGAGGGATCACTTCCATGGCGTGGTCCTGTGAGAAGTTCAAGATGGAAGAAGGCGAGGAGGGTGGGGAGAACAACGGGGGTCACGTACTGGCCGTAGCGCTCGGTAGCGGGGAGATCGTGCTGCTGCGGGGACATGATGACGTCAGTCCCGTGCGACTGGTCACGGGGCTGCGCGGCAACACGCTGGCTATGGAGTGGGCCAACTCGAGGGAGCTGCTAGCTGTTGCTGGTACACTGATCGCTGGTGAGTAAAACTGTTTTGTATATCTACGGGATAAATACGTAATACACTCGCATTCCCATTGCTATTTCATTTTGACAATCATTGGGTTTTATTCGCCAGCAGGCAAATTTTTGAATGCGATAGAAAAGTATGACATTGATGGAAAGTTTTTTCATACTGAAAGTACTTACCACCTAGCCAGAATTGCCTCTTATTTTTTTTATCAGAGGGACGTTCTACGCTAACATTGGTAGCAAAAAATAAACGATTTAAAAGTGAGAAAACTTATAACTGAGGTTCTTCTTCTTATCTGCAAAATTATGCTTTGTGAGCTCGAGTGTCAATTAGTATGTGTAAAATTATATACAGGGTGTCCAAGAACCTGGCGTCCAACTGGATTCCCACGATGCCCCAAGTTCTAACAGTACTCAGAAAAATATTTTAAAAAATCCACCCCATGTACTTACAGAATTATACTGATTTCAAAAAAAAAGGGGAAATGAGCACCCTGTGACATACTTTTGAATGCTGTGACTGCTAATGCTGATAATTTCGATATTTCTTGGAGGTTTTGTAATCTAGGGTATTGCTGTGTCTAAATAGAATGTAAAAATAATGTACTTATTGTACCATTTTAAAATAAAATATTATTTTAACTAAAGGTGATATGGAAAACTATTGAATTTCGCAACTTTGACCGACTGTAGTGTAAAAAAAATGTACCAAAATAGTATGGCAAGTGACGTCAAATTTTGACGCGTTTATTCCTCTTTTTAAAAAGGTATAATACTTACACATTAATTTGAAAAAAAAATTTTTTGATAATATTTTTACTCAACAACCCAATTTTTACGATGTCTTACAGAATTCTTAGAAAGAAAAATTTACGACGAATTGAATCTAACCTCTAAAGAATTACTATTGTATGCTCATAAAAATAACAACAGGCCTCTCAAAAAACAGGTTAGACCGTAAGGGACGGTATGTGCATGCATCTCACCATAGTGATTCGTTATTACAACAGGAGGGAGCAAGACAGAAACTATCTTTGCGATTTGCTGGTTCTTCTTTATGGTACCCCATTATTCAGGTAAGAGTGAGGGAGAAAAAGGTTAGAGGTGCGAGTGAGATAGATAGTGACGCTATCTGGGATCGTGCTATTTAGGATAACAGTACGGTCAGTACGCGTCACTGCCTCCTGCCGTTACTACGCACCTCTCTCTTATTGTTACCATTGATCACGTACTACGATTTAAAGCTTTGTTTATTGGACTCGATTACTCTTTGTGCTCTGGACTTTGAAACGAACTCTTTACGACGACCTTTGCCTGTGTTTGGACAGTTTGTGTTTTGTGTGTGCTACCAGATATGTGGTTCCAACACGACGGCTGTCCAGCACATTTTCGCGTATCCGTTAAAGAGTTTTTGGACGAGCAATACCCGAACAGGTGGATTGGGCGATCAGGAACAATCCCGTGGCCAGCCCGCTCACCTGACTTAAATCCGCTGGATTTTTTTTTCTGGGGAACTATGAAGGAGCTCGTTTATGCGAAGCCCATTAATGACATCGCTGACCTTCGTGAGAAGATAACACAAGCAGTGCAGGTGATACGTCAAAAAAGTTACTCGCGAAACATAAAGCGGTCCTTTTTAAGGAGAGTGAGAGCTTGTATTGCCGCGGGTGGTCAACATTTTGAACATTTATTGTAATAAAATATCTTTAATCTAACATTCTTTGCTTTTATTCTACTGGGAACCCATCTACCTGTGTGTATTTCCTTCTTGCTCACTCTTGGAACCGAAGTAAATAATAGTAGTAACATAACAGTTTCTAAGATAAGAAAGGGTCCGACAGTTACCGTTAGTAGGTAGGCACTTCGTAAAAATTGGGTTGTTGAGTAAAAATATTATCAAAATTTTTTTTTTCAAATTAATGTGTAAGTATTATACCTTTTTAAAAAGAGGAATAAACGCGTCAAAATTTGACGTCACTTGCCATACTATTTTGGTACATTTTTTTTACACTACAGTCGGTCAAAGTTGCGAAATTCAATAGTTTTCCATATCACCTTTAGTTAAAATAATATTTTATTTTAAAATGGTACAATAAGTACATTATTTTTACATTCTATTTAGACACAGCAATACCCTAGATTACAAAACCTCCAAGAAATATCGAAATTATCAGCATTAGCAGTCACAGCATTCAAAAGTATGTCACAGGGTGCTCATTTCCCCTTTTTTTTTTAAATCAGTATAATTCTGTAAGTACATGGGGTGGATTTTTTAAAATATTTTTCTGAGTACTGTTAGAACTTGGGGCATCGTGGGAATCCAGTTGGACGCCAGGTTCTTGGACACCCTGTATATTCTTAATATTTAACATATATTCTTTCTTCCTCATTGAGTTTAAAAGTGTTTCAAAATCAGCTTCACATATACGAATAGAAAACCACCGACTAACGACGAAAACACGTAGGTAACATAGTCGTCACTGCTCACTTTTTTACACGTAGGTAGGTAAATAAGTAATAACCCACATATCGCCTCCCTGAATACTTTCTATGAGAACGTGATATTGATAAATTGATGTGTTGAGTGAGCCTTTCTATCGTTTTGATAAACGACGCATTCCCTTTGGAGCTGCGGTCCGCTTTTCAATATGTTACTGAATTCCCGATATTGTGAGTTATTCAGCTTTATGTATAGGCATTAGGCAGCCGTTTATATATATTTAGGTTTATGTTAAAAGTAATGACAGTAGGTAATGTGTATAATAATGCGATTATAAAGATCTCGAGGGACAAGCGTCATGGTATTTTAATTTAAAGGGACTTTCTGACTCAATAACTCGGCTGTTTGTGTCTACATTTACAATACAATTACTTCGTTTTCTTACCTGACAATTTTCTCACGCATGTCATGATATGTTAGGTCAGCTCGTGATAGTTTGTTGGAGTAGCTACCTGTAAAACTTACCAAAAATAAAATTGGAAGATATTCTCGACATGAACTCAGGAACTCATGACTCGCTTTTACCATATACTTGTCGTTTACGAATGAATGTACCTAAGCAAAATATGTGAATCCTTATTATTTTTAAAACCATATTTTATGCAAATAAAGAATCTTGAATCATTACAGAAGCGGACGAGCCGGTGGACTCGCCTCCTTACAAGAACGTCGTCAAGTTCTACTCAGACGTCGGAACTCTCATCTATACCGTCCCAATACCTTACACGCAGGTCAGTTCAATACAATTTTATGGTTCGATAATGATTGACATTCAAAAATAATTAAAATATTCCGTCGATTTTTGTATCAAATCTACTTCATTTACGTTCAGATATTGATCAAATTTGCCTAGTTTCTCTAGCTAACTTAATTTGACCTGTAGATCTTTTCTTAGTTTTAGAAGAGAACAAACATGAAATGCGTCGTACTTAAGTAAGAAATAGTATAAAGTTGGGAATATGGTGTTGCCACACAAACGATGGAGTCGATGGAACACTTGAATCATGCCCTGCCTGTCCTGTTGCTTGCTCATCACAGCAGCTGATGTACGCTACTAAAAGAGCCGAAATCGTCGCAATATCGTCGACTTAATTTAAATTGTCATCGACACGTTAAGAAGACGAAGATTAAACCCAAAAAATAACAACGCACGTGCCACAGCAGACATAATGTAACTACTTGTGGGGTTAACATGAAGTCGTGAAGCATAATTGTTTTAATCTTATTTCAGTGTGGAAAAGCGACAAAGCTATACATAGTGTCTAGCGCCATCTCTTTTCTACACTGGAAGAAGATTTAAGCTTCGTATCCACTAGACAGCAATTGACGCGCAACACGTGACGCTCGACATGTTCGGCAAGGTTGCACAACAGCGTGCGACGTTTCCAGCTGGCGTACACCGGTACACTATGATGCAGTTAAGTCTGTTTTGCACAAAAAAAATCGTAAAAGATCATAGTCATAGTCATTTATTTCATAACAAAATACATTGTGTAGAAAATAACTTAAAATTTGATTTATATTATATAAGTAGTCATAAAAAATATTAAATTAAAAATAAACTCATTTCAAACAACAAATTAGATTATAGTGGAAACTTATATGAAGAAAAATAATAATAATTTAAAAAGATGAAAATAAGTAAATAAAGGTACATTTGTCAACATTTGTACATAATGTACTCTTCTATACTGTAGTAAGTAGCTCTTTCTCAATAAATATGTCCTTATTTTGTTTTTAAATAAATTTGCGCTGGTCATGCTTTTAAATTCTATTGGCAACTTGTTGTATAACCACACAGATTGGTATCTGGGATTATGTTGAACCACTTTCAATTTTGGAAGAAAAAGAAAGAAAGAAAGAAAACATTTATTTATTTCGCGCATTACCACAAAGTGCACACAACAAACAATAAAAAATAAAATAAAAAACTAAATGGTTGAATTGTGTGGTAGGGTAAATCTTTCCTACGAGTATTCTCCCTCGCAAGTCCTCGGATCCATCAACCACACGGAGATCGTTGAAACCATTTTCTTTATTTTGTAAATAATTTCTAACCCACCAACGTTGTCTTTAATACACGTACTCCACTGCTGAAATCAACACCATAGTGTCTGACGTTTGATGATCATGCTTAGACAGACGACGTTGCTGAACAAAAGTTCCGCGCTAACTTTAAACATGTCCCTTACCAAATGTTGCCTAGTCGATACGAGGCATTTTTGTCTGAAATGTCCTACTCTTGACTTCAATCTCGTTCTAAGGGCAGAGATGAGGTCAACGATGGAACAAGCTAACCCAGAAGTAGCCTATTTATTCGCGATTTAAATAGATTAGGGTCATATGATATGAACTCGGGAAAACCGACGCAGACAGGGAGTTCCACTCTTTGACTGTGCGCGTAAAAAAAAAGATGTAGCAAAACGCTTCGTGCGGATGTGTGGAACATCAACAAGGTATTGGTGATAGCCTGCAGTACGTCTTAGTCTCCCGATGGAAGACGGTGGTAGAATGAGCTCGTGGAGTTCTTGCGCACGCTCTCCGAAGTACAGTCTGTAGAAGACCAACATACATGCAACTTAGCGGCGGCAATCCAGCTTTAAGACGTCATGATAGGCCATCTGGTCTCTCACAATAATACTGATGTGTGGTGGCTAGGGTGTAGTGCGCGCGTTGACGTGGGGCCACTGCGCGCGGCGCCTGTTCGTGTCGGCGGGCGGCGCGGTGTGCACGGCGCGCGTGTGGCGCGTGGTGGCGCCCTTGCAGCTCCTGGCGCGAGTGAGAGCGGCGCAGGCGCTCCGGGACCCGAGACTGGCGCCGAGACTGCCGCTGCCGCCGAGACTGCAGCCTGCGCTGGCTAACCTCTTCGCACATACCATAAGGGTAAACTTATCATTATTATCTGCTTTACCCTAAGCTGTTTCCAACTATATTGGATCGACCTCTAGTCTAACCGAATGCAGCTGGATACCAGTACATTACCTGGAGCGACTGCCTATCTGAACTCTTAAACTCATTTTTTTTATTTGGTTCGACTGGTTGTGAGACTTTCGCCTTTTTATCATAGGTACCTACAGGGAAAGTCAATATGTTTTATACGTAATTCAGCCCTCAGGCTTGGAATGCCAAAGCTTACTGAGGATAAAATGTTTCTGAAGATCAACATTTTGACTGAAGTTGTTCTACCACTATCATAGTCATAAAATAGAAACATACTGTCTTGCGATGTGGAACAGAACAGCTCTACCCCTGACCACTATCTAATGTGGTTCATACATTGCTTGACAAGCACACACAATCACTTACTTGTCAAGCGTTTAAATACCTTATAAATCTGTATATATAAAAGGCAAAGCTGGCTGACTGACTAAGAATCAGCGCACAGGCCAAACCCTTACACGTAATTCTCTTATGACGAAGGCATCCACTAAGAAAGAATTTTTCATAATTCAACCCCCAAGTAAGCTATAAGAGACCCCATAACTGTAGTAGTCTGTAGACACAGAGACTTTATAAGGCATACTCATAATTCCAGTGCAACGTTCCCGAAACGAACGAGCTCCGTCTGTTCGTGTCGCGTCCGCCCGCAGCCGGCGGTCGCCTGCACTGCACCATGCTGCGGCACGATGACGAGGAGGCCGGCGCGTACACCCTGTACCTGGAGCACCTCGGTGGGCTGGTGCCACTGCTCAAGGGACGAAGGACCAGCAAGATCAGGCCCGAGTTCGTCATCTTTGACCCTCAGGCTGAAGGTACGTGCGAGCAGAAGTTTGTTCTACTATTTCTTCTTAAATTTAAGTTTTTAATTTTTGTTTTTGTTAGCGTTACACTCTTGTCGGTGTTGCTCTTAACGTTGGAGCTGTAAGCGGTCCGTTTATCTCCGGATAAACATAATTATGTATGTTTTGACGTCTATGTGTTCTAGCGGAGCAAGTGTCGAGCAACATAGTAGTACGTGCGAGCAGCAGTAGCAGCAGCAGCGGCGCGGGCAGCTCGTCCAGTGGCGGCGCCGCCTCGCCCCGCGCGCCCCGCACGCCGCGCACGCCGCGCCACACGTCGCACGCCGCGCACACCTCGTCCTCTGACACCGAGCGGGAGGAAGGTACGTGCCAGCAGTAGCAGCAGCAGCGGCGCAGGCAGTTCGTGCAGTGACAGGTGGAAGCAATCCACCTTTTTGTTTATAAATAGGCATAATTAGCCGTGTTCTGTAGGACAAAAGGACACCAATGCAATTCGAGGTGGGTGTCGAAATTTTAAAGCTCGCTACTCTCGCTCTTGCATCCAATTTTTTTTATTTCTGGATTTTTCAATTTAGATCCACAAAGTTGCTCCTTCAATCTAACATATCTGAGGTGGACTGCAAACAATTTAAAGATGTTTTGATTTAACTGAACCTTCTTGGAACTTACTTACAAAATAAATAGTATCCTGTGTCCACCCAGGATAAGCTCTATTCATATGCTAAATTTTGCCCAAATCCATCATCAATATTCTCTTGCCCTTATCCCAATACGTTTGGGGTCGGCGCAAGGCTTTTTAGAAAAGAAAATGGAAAAATGAATTGTTAACTCTAGGTTGTTCCGGTTCCCCGCGACTGCAGCGCCGCCGTCGCGCGCGGGACAGACGAAAGGTACGAAGCTCCAGTGAGAAGGACGAACCGCCCGACGAACTGGCTTATATTGACTCCTTGCCAGAGGTATGCTAACAACTCACTTCTAGATGGGACAACTACATTTTTTCATATGTTGGTTCGATCAAATTAGACCAAAAAATAGGGGTGAGGTTACATTAATTCCCACCCAGCTGAAAATTAGTAGGATTGCTCAAAACACCATTATAAATTAAATGTAAAAAGTCTTCATCGATCCGACACCTGGAAAAAAATTACTCAAGGTTTCTTATGGGTCGTCTTCTTTTCGGACGTCTCGTTTCTTATGGGTTATTCGCTATTTGTATGTATCATCAATATTGTAGAGAATTAAATTTCCTACAAGTTTTGATAAAAAAAAAACGACTTTCAACCCGGGAGTTAAATAGGGGATGAAAGTTTGTATTTGAAGTTGTCATTTTTGTGGTTTAAACCATGAAATTTGGTGTTTATCATTTTGGTGTACGTCTTGTGGGCTATTTTCCACAAATACGCGGGCGAAGCCGCGGAAAAAAGCTAGTAAGTTTAATTATGGTCTTTTTCTTCATCGTCCTCGTCCGACCGCTAAAGTATTTTAGAGGCCTTTTTTTATGGCTGATTAGATTTTTTTTGAAACAAAAGTTGTAGAGAATTTAATCATCTATAATATTGATTATACAAATAGTGAGAAACCCCTAAGAAACGAAATATTTTCTAAAAAAAAAACGATTTTGGTGGCCTTAGACCACGAGTAAATTTTTTTCCAGGTGTCGGATCGATGAGGACTTTTTAAATTTAATTTATAATGGTGTTTTGAATAATCGTACCAATTTTCAGTTAGGTGGGAATTAATGTAACATCAGCGGCCTTATTACAAAAGTGAAACCTGGGTTTAATTTAGACTAGGTTTATCTCGCATTCCGCACTTTGATAATATTACAAAGAAAGTGGCGGCATGCGAGATAAACCAAGTCTAAGTTAAACCCAGGTTTAACCACTTTTGTAATAAGGCCGCAGATGTCTAAATTTACCGGACTAATGTTCTCAATTTCGTTTCTGTACTATAAACAGTCATAAGCACTATTATGCAACTTTATCATGTTCATTGCCACATGACGCGACGTCGCGTGTAGTTGCCTGTTCACGCGGCGTCTTGTTATGGTGCCTTTTGAAAATCATCGAATAACCCCTCCCGCTCTTGGGTAGAGCGAAAGGGAGTGTCTTCTACTGACTAACAACCACCCATGTTCCTTCTTAGCCCTCTATGTCGAGGCCGCGATAACTAGTGTACAACCCGCGGCCCCGACGGGCTTGTTATGGTGCCTTACAATTATATACGGGTTCTGGTATTTATTTTAACCACTAGGGAAGGGAAATACCTATTTTTTACCCTACTGGGAAATTCTGCCTTTTGTCTTGGCAATGAACGTGTTAAATGTGAATTTCGCCAACAGTATTGATCGATGTTTCAGACATAATACTCTATTACGACGGCTTTATCTCAAAGATGAAATTGATATTTCGCGAAAAGCTAAATTGTTTTTAGATTTTGCTATTATAATACATATTAGTGCTCGCGACTGTATGAAATTTTTCAATGAAATTGTAAACTAATAATGGAAAAGTATCTTTGAACAAAATTTGTTTACACACTCATCAAAAACATAAACGTTTTTATCAAAATTATCTTTTTTTCACACAAAACCTTGTTGCAGGACGTACGTTTAGTAGAAGTAACTTCTAACATATGGGGCACTAAATTTAAAATGCATGGTTTAGCTAAAAATGTTCCCGCCAATCTCGGCCAGGTTACGTATAAGACCTCCTTGCTCCATCTTCAACCAAGACAGATGACGCTCATGATCACTGAGCTCAGGGATGACTATCCCGTCGGTCCAGACCCTACTTTCAATCCTAACATCTTCTCCGAGGATGAAGAAGAAGTCTTTCAGTCCAACGACTCCAACGATTCTCCGTCGCACACTAACAATAATAATAACAGAAGGAAGCTAACTCTCAACGAAAGAATGAACAACACTAATAACACCAATCAGAATGAGAGTTACACCGGTAATAATAATAATCAGAACAGTCCTTCACTTGCGAGGGCGGAGTCTTACGAGGAGTTCCCTTTTATTGATACTAATGAGACGGTAAATAATGTGCCTGAGAGTGTGTACTCGACGCCGGTGAGGCACGCCACGCAGCCTCCTGAGCGGAGAGTGAACAACCCGGCCGGGGTGCCCAACCGACACGCTATATCACCGCTGAGGTGCGAGAGCTCAGTACCCACTCTACAATCGCCAAAGAACGCCGTCGCACCCACAGATATCATATTCGAGAGACCCTCCCCGCAGACCGTAACTTGCGGGGGGAGGGGAGACTTCTGCGGAGGAAGAACTGACTACAGCGTTCGCGGAGACAACGTCTCACTTAAAGGAAACTTGTCCAACTTAGAACAGCAATCTTTCAACTTAAATCTAAGCCTTGAGCCAAGCCGACAAGTCACCATCAAAAAGTGTGACAATCACGTGACAGACAACTGTCTGTCAAAGCTACGTAAAAATATCTGTAGTCGTGGCGAATCAGCTTCGTTCGAAATGAACACGAGGATTCTAAAGTCGCTTTGTAACAAAAACTATGAGCATGAAGTGCATCCCGACGCTCTGACCAAGCGCGGTGAAACGATCAAACATTTGCAGAAGAGTGAGGACTTGAAGTTTATTGATGAGGAGACTCCGGTTGATACTACCATAAGTAATCTGACCGATAAAGCTCGAGAGGTAACCAGTAAGGTACAGAGGACTACCACCGTAGTACCCATCAGCCCCGTGTGTGCCACCGTCCCTGTTTACGACACAATGACACGTAGCTGCAGTGTTGGGTACCTCGATCTAGTAGACCCCCAGGTCCTACACGCTCAGGTGAGTTTAACCGCCCTCCGCGGGGAACCGCCCAGGAGGCTCGTGCTTGTGAATAACAAGCGTCACAGGAGGAACAGGCGCCACGTCCGCGCCAGCGACGCTAAACAGACCGAGTGCACCAAAACGCCAAGCTTACGACGATGCGGCAAGTCCAGAAGCCTGGACTCGAGTGAGATGTCACTGACGGTAGACAAGAGCAAACGGATGTCGCGGGTGGATTCCGTGTCACCGAAAACGGACGTGACTTCAGCGAATTCCAGCAGTAGGTGTAATAGTACTGGTGGGGAGGATAACAGCGGCACGTCGGCGTCAGAGAGCTCGCGGCGGCGACGCGACTACCCCGTGTGCACCGCGTGCCGCCTCGTGTCGCCCTACGACCGGCGCCACGTGGACGCGCGCTCCTACGTGTGCGTGGCCTGCAGCCCGCGCCCCGCGCCGCCCGCCCCGCCCCGCCCGCCCGCCGCGCGCCTGCCGCCCCCGCACACCGACAGCGACTCCGACTACAGCAAGTATTACAGTTAGTACGATAAGTAGATGCTTACCTTCACCCGCCGTCGACCACTCCACCGCCGGCGGCGCACCGCTCTCCGGGATCTCGGGTACGTTCCGACGGCTTCTATCCCCGGCTGCACCCCTATTTCGACTAAAGGTAGACGTTAATTCTAGTTCGGAGTTCACCAGCCGGTACACGGTCACTAACTCCCGCTCGGCTCGCACGGCCCGTTGACGCGCCACCCTCAGGGCTTGCCACGCAACACTTACCGCTTCTCCTCCGGTAGCCGCCCGCTTCTCTATAGAACGCATGAAGCTTGACTAGGACGGCACGACTCGGCATGGACACAGGTAGAGAGAGGCGAACCTTCGGGCTCGGCTGCAGGAGATATAATATGCGTTCCGTGTACAGGTTCGTTGGAGCAGTTGGCGTTACGTTTATTGGCGTCCCGTTCGTCGCGGCGGGATAAGGCTAAGGAGAGTGCGGCGAGTGCGGCGGCGCGGGAGTGCAGCTCGGCGCCGGCGTCGCCGCGCGCCCGGCCCGCGCGGGAGCACGCGGCCGGCGCGGCAAGCGACTCGCCCGCGCCGCGCACTCCGCCAAGTAGGCACCGGTATTCATCCGCTTCGCCAATAAGGTCAGTTAAACCCGCTAATACTGATTTACAAGTCGACAATATTAATTAT
This sequence comes from Diarsia rubi, assembly GCA_932274075.1. NCBI lineage: Eukaryota > Metazoa > Arthropoda > Insecta > Lepidoptera > Noctuidae > Diarsia > Diarsia rubi. Next base: position 16,471,774 of record OW026417.1, on the reverse strand, counting down.
TTCTAAATTTATTTATTCAAACTTACACCATTACTTTAACACTTTGTCTTAAACTTGCCCTCTCATAATTTTTGCGTTGAGTTACTTAGTTTGATGTACAGAATGTTTGGTTGACGGGTACGTGAAGGGTCCGTTTACACCTTGTATACGTCATGTTCCAGGCAACTTTTGAACTCCCCGCTCCTAAATCGAAGAAGAAACAAGAAGCCGTCTGAAAGCTCGGACGACGAGTATTCCACCGGTGGGGGGTACAGTGAAGTGAACGGCAGGAACTATAGAGATCTCGAGAGCTTCCAGAAGGCACAACTCAGGAATAAGGTAATCCTTAAATTACACTAATTTTTTAAACATAACACTCGGAAATCATTATAAAGGAAAACTTGCTAATCAAAAGTTGTCTTCTATTGTAATAAATTATTATTATCAGAAATTATAGTACAGTGGTGTGACCGTCGGACTGGACTGCTTTTCAGATGTGCGTTTTGTACTTAAATTATCACTTGTTTCGGTGAAGGAAAACATCTTGAACAAATCAAAATCAGCAAACCAGAGAGATATTTCTCGACAGCATTTAAAGCTAAGCCAGAGGGTACATGGGCGGCATAAAATTACTCTGGACAGAAGGATAGGCACTAACCACACGATAAAGAAAGAAATAATTATTGAACGGTCGAAAATAAATAGGTACTTAGGAGACATAGTCCAGTCATTTGGTAGTTTTACCTGGAAAGTTATCCGAGAGTTTTGAAAATTGGTGAGTTGTGCTTGAGTAGTGCTTTTTTGTGTCGTGTCGTTCGCGCCGCCATTTTGGTGCGTTTTTTAGGGTTCCGTACATCAACAGGGTAAATCGCACTCGTATAAAATCACTCTCTTGTCCGTCTGTCCGTCCTTCCGACCGTCTGTTCGTCTGTCCATCTGTCCGTGTGTCACCACCTTTTCTCAGGAACGGGTGGACCTAGCAAGTTAAGCTTAAAAACGTTTACTCTACCTTAAGGTGGGGTGTTAAATTACACTTTGCGGTGTTCGTACGCCATGACTATTGATTTTACGAAAAACGTTGCTAGGACACAATTGTAGGAAATTTTCGCTAGTTTAATTTATTACTGAACTATTTTCAACGAAAAAGGAGTCGGAACGGAGTTATTCTCAAAAAAATGTTGTTTTAAGCCATTTTTCCGAAATGGCGGCGCGAGCGTCACTGATACGAGGTGGCAAAGTAAAAATTCGAAACGAGCACGTCGAAATGTATAAACTCACCAATTTCAAAACTCCCGGAAAACCTTCCAGGTAACCCCCACTTTTCGCCCCAAATGACTGTACTAACAATTGTCATTTCAAAATGTGATAAGATCGTATACTTCCTGTATACTTCCCGTATACTCGAGTATACAGGAAGTATACTCAAGTGTGTATGCGGCGTATCTCCACAGATGATGTCACACCTTCCATCTTGCGCTGCATGCCCTGACACCTGTGCACGTGACGATCTTATGACTGCTTGCTGCTGCTATGAGTTCGCATAGCTGAATTTTGGGCCAAAACGATTTAATAAAAATTTGCCATCGACACGCTGAGAAGATGAAGGATGTTTGGAGTATCGTTTGCCAAATTGAAAGGGCCGAAAGAAGAAGTAACTTCCTGTCCCAATAACTCATTCATGCATGGCCCCACGGATTATTTTATTTTCCATATTATTATTTATTTTCAAACATAGAAAACAAAGAAAGAAAGAAAAAATATTTATTTGTCGCAGAAACATGACGACGAACTTGGCGGGCGAACTTTATTCCTTGAAACAGTAGTGTAGCCGCCAAACTTAATTTAAATGTGTGATGTCTACACGGCCACGTTTGAATTGTTTTTTTTGGTCACAAAGTGTTTGAAAAAAATAAACGTAATAAGTACTGAATTTCAAGTTTATATGTCGAATTTTGAGATTTTTCAAAAGAACTGCCAAGGACTACTTATATTTTTTTTCTCCGTGTATCTCCGGTTTCTAACATGCAGTACCTAGATGTCGTGTGTTAGTTAGTTAGTTTCCACAAGCGAGACGTCGCGGCGTCGTCACGTGAAGCGGCCCGTTGTGCCATGCCTGTTCACGCGACGTCGCGTGATGGTGCCTTACAATTATGTACGAGCCATTAAATAGTGGGAATTGTGTATATTGGGTTCTGGTATTTATTTTGGCATCTAGGAAAGGGAAATACTAAATTTTGAATTGTGCCCATCTAAGTAAGTTCAGTATTTTGGCTTGGAAATGAACATGTTAAATTCTTAGTCGTTACTAAATAAGTGTATTATTTATTTCTATTCCAGCTAAAGCGTGCTGGCGGCGTAGTAACAGCAACAGGCTCCACCAGCGACAGCCGCAGCAGCAGTTCCCGCCGGCAGCTCATCATGCACAACAAGGCGCCCATGTGGAACGAGAACAGCCAGGTGTACCAGCTCGACTTCGGCGGCAGGGTCACGCAAGAGTCTGCCAAGAACTTCCAGATTGAATATCATGGAAAACAGGTGCGCCTTAAATTTCTTGTTTAGTTGAATAATACTTCTTCTGTTTATTACTTCTGGGTTAACGTACCGCCAACTTTCAAACTCCGGGCTGGTACTGAGAAATTTTTAATGGATAAACCCAATAGCACTTTTGTGCCTCAGAAAGCACATTAAGCGGGTGGTCCTGCGCCTGATGCCCTCTGGTCGTGTCAGATTGCTGTTGAACTATTGAGAGATTGCACCTGTAGGCTGTACCTGAGCACATAGTAGTCCTGCGCCGATGGCAAACAATTGTCATAAAAAGTAACGATTGGCATGTGCTTGTAAAATGAAACAGCGACGCTACTTCAAAAAGCATCCAGAGTCAAAAAAGTACTAATATTCTGCACCTCATAATTCTATTGTCGCTTATGTTATGACTTATACAGTATTTTAGGTTAAACGAGGGGACGTATTGAGGGAACGTATCCAGTATTCGATTAACCTTCATTTTTGACGTAATTGTGCCATGGCTTGCATGCTCTCCAGATCTCATTTCATTAGACTTTTCTTTAAAACCATTATTGCGAGACTTTTTCGTAATATTTGGTATGTTTCTGTCTGTTATTAAATTTATCAGTGTTTTTAACCGACATCCAAAAAGAGGAGGGTCTCAATTCGTCGGGAAGTGTTTTTTATTTTATTTTTTTAAGTATGTTCCCCGATTACTCGAAGATGGCTGGACCAATTTGGATTTTTTTTCTCTTGTTTGAAAGGGTATACTTCCCAGGTGGTCCCATGATCATCAAGTCAGGATCTGATAATGGGATCCTGGAGAAATAGAGAGAACTCTTCAAATTTTATATGCACACTTGATTGGTTCGAGTATTTTTTGGAAGAGTACCTTCTCGGAGTGATCCCATTTCACTTTGGTGAAGATCTCATGAAGAACTTCGCGAGATAGGCAACGGAACTCTTCAATAAATGACAGCAAATGGACTGGGATTGCTGAAATCTCATGTGTCTATTGTTTACACCAGTTCATAACAAAACATCACGCCGGTACGCTTTGAAAGGGTAAGCACATATGAACCACTGAAAGTGATAAATAAAAACTTTTTAGGGTTTTATTTTTTGTTAAAAAGTGTTTTTGTTCATATTTTTATCATTTAGTATCATGTAATCATGCACTATTGCGGGTTTCAATGTGTCCCTCGTTTAAAGTCTCATACTGTATAACTTGTATAAGTTCTGCTGATTCCGCGCCTACGTTTTTAAAAGTTTAACAAAAATATTGTCAATTCCGCAGGTAATGCAATTTGGACGCATCGACGGCAACGCCTACACTCTGGACTTCCAGTACCCATTCTCAGCACTGCAGGCCTTCGCAGTCGCCCTCGCCAATGTCACTCAACGTCTGAAGTAAACTCCATCCTAACTGCCGCGCGGTTCTTATGGCCGCAATTTTTATCGCCGCGCGGTTCTTGTTGTAACGCGGTTTTTATAACCGCACGGTCCTTATAGCCATGCGGTTTTTTATACCCGGGCTGACTAGAGGGTACCTACCTTGACGCGATACACGGATGAATATTGAAAAAATAATGTTTATGTAATGAATGCAATTTTTTATAAAATTGCTAGTATTCTGCTCTAAGCCCTAGACGACAGTATTTTTGTGGTTTAGCCGTCTATAGCGCATGCAAAGTTTTGCTTTTAATGTTTGTTGGTTCTATGGTGAATATAGTGATGGCCATTTTCACGGACAGGACCATTTTTACGGACACGAATATTTTTCGTAGATTGTCTGCGCTAGGCTTTAAACCGGTGTTTATATATCTCATGAATGTTCATCAGATTGTGGTCGCGAGTAATATCCTCCGTCGGCGTCCTCATTAGTGCAGTCGAAACATTGCTCGACATAAGCTTTTTACACACTCTGTCTTAGTTTACGTGTAATGATCAGCGAACTCGCCCCTCCACTGATATTTTTTACACAAGCGTAGATAGGATAGCTTTGTAAAGTTTAAAATTCACCGTCTCAATGCCGAAACTCGAACAATAAATCGGATTCATTGGGACCACTGACACGGACAGCTATAAATAATTATGTCTTATGTATATTAATCCTAATCTCCCTAGGTACGGAAACAAATATTTTTAGCTACAAATATATTTTCACAGACACAATTTCACTTATGAAATCTTTCTGACTTGATGTATTGGCCTATAGTTTATAGTTACCTCAACCTCTTGATGTTGTTGATAGGTTCTAAACATTGTGGTTGATTCTTAATAAGCCACAGGGTTAAATTTAATACACAATACCAGAACTTTCACTAGTACCTTGGTTATGATTGGATACTGATGCATATTGCGTTTTTGATTACCAGTCCTACGGCCTAGGTATGTCACGCATTCTCTCAGGTAAAATAGGTAATACCATTGTCCATCAGATGATATTGAAAAAAAAACTAGTAAATAATGTGCGTGTTAGCACGTTCTGAATAGGTCAATGAACATTGTTGTAATGTGTGTTATCTATAAAATAAAATGTTGTTGTCATTGTATAATTAATTACTAATGCATTTATAAATATGTTCTAGGTGTATTTTCGTTTTGGTTTTGAGAAATTTCCTTTCTTCATTTTCTTTATGGCAAATGAACTGATTTATTGACCTGTGTAAAAAGTTATAAATACCTAAGTGCATACTTAGAAATTAGTATGAGTAAGATAATTATTTTAACTGCACTTATGTTTTTTACTTTAATCAAAACTTACATATCTATGATTAATTAATTATTACTAGATTGTTAGAAGTGTTATTGTCCTTGTTTCTCACAGATTCGTTTGAAAGACTGCACATCGTAAATATATTTTGATACCTATTTTATTAATTACTGTGTCGTCTAATTGAGTAAATCTTAATGTTAAGTAATGTTAATTAAGCCAAGTTAGATTTGTTTCTGTTGCTCAAGAACTTTTCGGTTATTGAATGTTGTGGTGTTTACATGATTAGATATGAAATGACAAGATTTATTATAACAGATGTCGCCTGCTCAACTCCTACTTTATAGTTACATTATATTTCTAATATTGTCTGACAAAATGTGAATCAATGTTTCTGGCATCGTTTTTACGCAGTAAGGTTGCACACCTTAGGATGTTGAGTGGACGGCATCATTTACTGTTAGTTTTTTCTGTATTGTTAGGGAGGTCGAATGTAATTATTATATCAATTGATATATATGGTGTTTTGTTATTTTTACTATCGTTTGTTTTGTATTGCGTATTATGTCAAGTCCGTTTTATTGGCGAAGCAGCACGGAACACTAGGGTTGTCCCGCGCTTTGTTTTTATTGAGCTGCCATTTATGATAGTTGTCCCATCGCTTTTTCTTTGATATTTCACTTGTCCGATGTACATACCTACTTTAGTGACGAAGTGTAAATAAAATATTCTCCAAGTAAATATAAGTAGTTTTATTGAACAATAACTGAGTAACTGGGTAAACCACATCTGATCGAAGGCCGCGCGTCAGCCGAGTAGGCATAATAGTTCTAACACTCGTTCACTGTCCCCACAAGGGGGCACTGCATTTGCTAATCACTTTCACTGCCACTCTGTCCTGGAACATAGTCTGCATCTTCTTCATCTGATATTTCAAGGTCATCCAAGTCTTGAAACAGAGATTCGTCCACTTTGACTGCATCTCCTGTAAAAGAAGCATTTATGAGTTTATTTATATGGTAATCATGATTTTTAGACAGAACTAGCGGACCTGACAGACGTCGTTCTGCGCGGACAACAGCGGGTCTGATCCGCCATTTATTGAATTCATTTGTTACAAAAAATGTGATAAATGAAGAACCGCTTGACTGATTTTGTGCAATCTTTACATAAACCATCTACTAAATAGTCCGAACAAAGCCTAAACATTTGGTTTGGATAGGTAACCCCCTCTTTAGGAGTTATATATATCCTCTGTTGGAGTCGATAAGTGGCATTGATTTTTATATAATTATATTGATTTCTATGTCAAGCCGCTAACATAAATAAGACATTTTTTAATCATGATTTTGGATTTCGTGCTTAAGTCACTACTTCTATATTATATTGAGTAACTAAATAGTCAGCTAATCACCAGAATGAACAACATTTGTATATGTAGAAGTAAAAAAATCAGAGCCAATTGGGCATGCCTAATTTTTTTTTTCAAGCGCTGTCTTAAAACCATTTCGAGGGTTAGCTTAGGTGAATTCATGCCTGTTACCAGATTTGAAAAATACATACTATTTCAAAAGTTATAGGTGTTTTAACGAATGACTTTCATTTGACCTTTCAGACCCTCCAACAATATAACATTAGGCATAATAGAACATTCCTTTGTCATTCTATCATTCTTGAAAAAAAAAACATTCGGTTGCGAGGCTGTCAATGTCAACATTTTGTAAGTTATGTTTAGCCAGCTTTGTTGAAGTTTGTTTTTGTGAAATATTGTGAATTGTTGTAATGGCTTCTTTAAATTATACTAAGGCGGATTCCCGTAACATACCTACGGTCAATAATGCTATGATTGTTGAGTATATGATGTTGTCCACTCAACACAATATAGCGGAAATACGAGGAGCAAAGGCTCTAATGTAAGTATTCTATATCATTGTTTTGATTTATATAAGATTGGTTTATCTCTTGTCATCAATGAACTTATTATATACTAGCGACCCGCCCCGGCTTCGCACAGGTGTTTTTCTCTACTATATTATGCATGTATTATACTTAAAAACCTTCCTCTTGAATCACTGTATCAATCTCAACTGTCAAGGATATGTCACTGGATTTAGATTGACATTGTATTCTTTTTTAATTTGTCTGTGGCACAACACCGCACTACATACAGCCTCATAGTGATATTGAGAGCACCTCGAATTTAAAAAATCCTAAAAAAATGTACAACCCCTAAAAAAATAAAATAAGCAAATTAGTTCCTTGAAATGGTCTATATTTTGTAAAAAAAATATAAAAAAAAATATAAAAAAAATCAAGTCATGGCCAATTGAGATGACAGATGAGCATAACTCCTACCAAACCCAAACCTTCCAGGCTGGCAATGTGAACAGAAAGAATTAAAGGCACTCTAGGCAGGCCTCCAAAGGCACTGGGACTATACTTGATAGAAAAAAACTTATACAAAATTTGAAGAGCAAACAATACTAACCATCATCAAGGAATTTAAGGTCAGACTCGTTGAGTGTGGTGTCTCTCAAGAACAGCTCTCTGCCAGTCAGTTTGTTCTTGTCTTTAGCTTCCTTTTCCCTCTTGGCTGGAATACCCATGTCAATCTCAAACTGTTTCCTCCATGCCAGGAATGACTCCACTGTGACCCTGGTGCCTTCAAACCTTTTCTGTAATGATGAGAAAATGTTTTAAGTTTGAATAAGGATAATAGAATAATGTGAATACAAATATAAATAAACCAGGTCCAGGTTCCAGGTTCGGTTCAGATGCAGGGCAAAGGCCTCTCTTCCATCCTTCCACTTGTCCCCATATAGATAGGCTGCTATTGAGAAGAGTTGAGTTCGTCCCAACAAAGCAAAATATAAAAAGTACAATGCCCATAATCTTCTTGCAAGTACAAGCAATAAGTTGACAAAGATTTATTGCAATCAGATGAACAGTATGGCAATGAAAAATCATCATCATCATCAACATCATCAACAGCCTATTAATGTTCCCACTGCTGGGACACAGGCCTCCTCTCAGAGAGAACGGGTTATAATCTACCATGTGGGCCCAGTACGGATTGTTAGATGTCACATGTCTTCGAATTCTTTGGTTCTAAGACATGCCGGTTTCCACCCAATGTTTTACTTCACTGTTTTGAGAGTAGCGGTGATGAAATAAATTTCACAAAGTAATGCGCCAACCTACTGTTCGTAAGTTGGGGCTGCGACCACTGGGCCACTGCTGCTCTTAATTAAAAATACTAACAAATAATCTAACATTTGTGATACTGGCATCATGTTGTTTTTAACACAAACTTTATCTGGGTACATAACAGATGAATACAACATTCAAGAAATGAAGAAGGGAAGGGAACAAGCAGCTATTGTTAAACTATTATGAAGGAATCCTGCCCTCTGGTCCCTTTAAAAGTATCACAAAGCAGACTGGAGATTGCCACATGTTAGAGAGTGAACAAGATCACAAATTTAAATATATACTTTAAGATTTAGGATAAAAATATATACTTTAGGATTAATATTTAGCTTAACATTTTTGGTGCCAAAAACACAGCATCTGATTTTTGTTTGAACAATGATTTGTTAGTAGCTGACTTGCAATTTCGGGCATACAAAAAAAACATATCTTGAACTTGGCAGAAAAAGTGTTTATAAAAAAAATATGCAAGTGTTTAGATATAAGAAAATTGAATAGATACCTGTTCAGCTTCCTCTTCTGCTCTCTTCTTGGCCAGTAATAGTTCTTCTCTTTCTTTCGTAATGGCGTCCCACCTTACATTGAGCCACTCTTGTCCAGCTGATACTAATGTGAATACCATCACCATACCTAAGTTTTCATTTCCCTGAAAAGACATATATTTTAGAGATTTCTTTCTACATCCCCAGCTGCTTGATGCTAATAGACCTATCAAACCACAAAATACGGTAATAGTGCCAGTCAGGAGTTTGTACTATCTGAGATAGGCAGTATAACTGTTTCAGCATATTTTTACTAACCTAAAATTGACAACAGTTTATTACTACTTTCAGCGTAGAGGTGGGAAAACACTGGCTAAAAAAGTTAAATGATAAAAGCTATGAAAATAGTAGTAATCTGTATTACCTGTTCAGTTAAATGTGAGAGTAATTCATCCTTATCAACTAAGTCATCAAAGTTCTCTTCATCTTCTATTTCTATAACCGGCAGCACATCTGGGTACTTAGCTGTGTATGTAAAGACTAGCTGACATGCAAGTCCTTCTCCTTCGTCGAAACCTTCAGATTTTATTGGTATACTAAACTTGTGGAAAGGCTTTGTTTCAATGACTGTAATCAAAAGTTTTATGTAAGGTAAGTATTAAACATATCTTGAAATTAAAGGTAGCAAGAAAGATACACTTAATTTCTTACAAAAAGATTGCGGTGTTATCGGATTCATGAATGTACACCAACCGGCGTACATTTGTAAAACTCCTCGAAAAGTGGGTTTTGTTGTTGAAGATAGAAAAGATATGTAGATGGGAATGTAAGCGACAATTTACCTTGCATATCTCCATAATAAATAGAGTCTAATGCTTCCACTTCACTTGTCTGCTCATAATTGTAATCCATGATTGATTCTTATTTAGATTTTCTTACTGAATTCACACGTTTTACTTATGTTCCCACATACACATTTTTGGGAATCTGTCATGTCCATTCCATGTCAAAAATGACAATTGCAATTTGAGATGAGTCTAGTCTGTGGTCTTTCTTCTGTTTGTTTGATAAACAATTCGGGGCTACTAGCGTTAATAAAAATTAAAGGCATTTGTGATGACTTATTTGCAATTTTGGTTTTTTGGCTCATTGGCCTCGTCATTGCAAGCCTACGAACCACGAGGTTCTAGGTTCGATCCCCATGTTGAATAATGCTATTGGGTTTTTTCCAAGGGAACTAACTTGTGATCTGTCGTTTCGCCATAAACAAGCTGTGTGTTAACTACAACTGTCAAGTCGAGCTTTAATGGCACTGTCAATCTGAAGACGAGGCGGTATGGTCCAAGACCTTAGCCTGCCCATGAAGGGCGAAGGAAAAAAAAAAAAAAAATGGCACTGTCAATGTCAATCTGGAGTCAACGTCAAAACATCGAACGGGGCTGTGAATTGTTGTTTTTTATTCAGTAAATATAGAAAAATACTTAATTGTTTTTACGAACGTACCTCGTAATCTACGAATTCTTTGAAATGGATACTCCGGATTTATTGACTACTTACGTCCCTCAGTCGGATTCGGAACAATCGAATACCTCATTGTTAGTATTTGAGCTCTATCTCAGTTGAAACAGACTTGGTTTCCGGCATTCTTCGATATTATTGGAAGCCTATTCGTTAAATAAACTAAGCTGATAACTCTATTCTGTTACAGAACTGCTCCCATAACCATGCCCTCGTCGGAAAACGATGACTTTTCGGAACTACAGGAGCAAGTGATGGCGAATTTTCAAAAACCTAATGTACCCAATATAAATGTGCCAGAGAAGATAATTCTTTGTTTGGATGTTTGCTACGACAACCACAAATCACTATATCGCCTGGGCGACGGCACAACATTCACTCCTATTAACATGATGAAGCGTGTTCTCGATTTTTTCTTATATTCAAAATACGCTATCAACAAGAAGACCCAGTTCGCCGTGGTAGTATTGAAAGATAAAGAACCTTGCTGGCTTCAAAACTTTACCAGTAGTGTAAAAGAGATTGTGAATACAATTGACTACATAAATCCCGAGGACTGTGATTCTGAATCTTTTGATTTTAGGAAGCTTTTCCAATTGATAAAACAGAAAGTTGAAATACCTGAATATAAGGAAGGAGAATGCATACAGCCCCCTTCTTGTGTTGTGCGCATGATAGTAATGTATGGAAGATCTAGTTGTATTCCAATAATTCCACAAGATGATGCATATTTTAACTTTTTGAAGAAACAGTTATATTTCTACATTGACATATTGCTGGCACATGAAGAGGATTGTTCTCTGTACAAATGTGAAGATATCTATGATGCACTTCAAGACCTGGACAATGGCTACTCTTACGTATATGAAGTATCACGAAATGCAACTAAGATTCATGATTGCATTGCTAAATTACTTGCCCATCCTTTACAGAGGCCATTACAAAAGAACACAGATTATACATTTGGAGCAAAGTATTAAAATATAAGTATTTAAGTAATTGATATTTCTTATTTTTATTTATTGGTTATTCCTCAGGTGTATCACAGGGCATGACCTTCTGGCACAACATAAACACATTATATTTATTATACATACTGGTTGGCAAAACTGAGAAGCACTTGTATTCCCCATGATTGCAATCATTTTAACTGTACTGTTTTATAGATCCTATCTGTCTATCCATCTGGATGTTCCGGCCCTTTTACTTGCAGGCACCACAGTTGGAATTCAGTTTCTCTTCAAACTGCTACAGTAACTTTGTTTTTTATTAACATAATATGTGAACCAAGTTTAACATTGCATTGACTCATAGCGTAATTCATAAACCATATTTTACCCATTATTTTTGGGTAGAATTACTTAGGCCCGTCGCCCACGGCGACTTTTTGTAGCGATGCTGTCGCGCGTTCACGTTAGCCGCTACCTGTTTGCCCTCACCCACACACAAAACTAACGTGCTTTGGTAGTGATGCTATTCAGCATCGCTACAAAAAGTCGTCGTGGCTTCATGACGGGTCTGTTTACACCTTGTATAGGCCCAGCTGCTTAATCTTAAATTGTTTGAGCAAATCTTGTTGGTAAGGATGCAGGGGCGGATCTTGAATTTGTGGGGCCCTGGGCTAATACTGCTAAGGGGCCCTACCTAATTACGCAACTAATTGCCATTTTGACAAGAAACTGTTTTCTGTAGTGATGTAGGTAGGCATATGTAATGTAATATATGTTAAGTACAGGAAGAAAATAGGAAAACAAAATATTTTATTTATTTATTAAAACATTATTTATTGCAAAATAAATTGACAGGTTATAAATGGTTTTATATAAATATTATAAAGCAACCTTTCTGCATTTTTGTGCTGCAAATTCTTTTATTTGGTCATCGCACTGTAGGTCCTTTGTTAAATAGCAATTTATCGAAAGAACTGAGAAATGATTTAGTCGATAGTTCGACATTGTTGTCCTGTATTTGTTTTCTATATACGACATCCTGGAGAAAGAACGCTCCGCTTCACAGCTAGTGATCGGCATCGTTAAAAAAATCTTTAAGATGGTATAGCAGTTTGGGAAAACATCAACAAGTTTCTTTTCATAAATTAGCCAAAAATTTCACTGCAAGAGGTGTAAGACTCTGTCTTAGACTGCAGTAAATAAGATTTCAACTGAATGCACTCATTCACTAAATTTTCGTCTACGTCATTTGGTTAGTAATCAATAATATTACGTACACTTTCCAGATCTATGTGTTCTTGATTTTTGTCTTGCAAATACATTTTTTATTTTGCCATAGGTCTCATAGGCTTGGCTTCTATTATTTAAATCCATAATCATCTTATCCAACGCAACGTTAAGCGTTTCTCTTTCAATTTTTTTTGCGCCGTTTACTGAGACTTTATCTGTAGATTTATCCGAAAATTTTGAAGTAATGCGTCTCTTATTTATGTCACTGTAGTCTGTTCCCACACTTTATAGTACTTAATTTTTTAGCTTTCTCTTCGTATTCCTTTAGCTTCTGATCTGATTGTTGCCTTATGTTTTTCACGAACTCTTTTAATGACACAATTGACTTATTGCCTTCACCAATGTCTCAACCAGGGCTCTGTACTTTTTTATTAACTACATTAAATCTCTCCAAAATTTCTTCTTCCAAGGTTCATTGCTCGTTCCCCGTAGGTGATAGCGTGATAATATGTAGCCTTTATGTTGACTTCTTAGTAGGTAATATTCGTGCCAAATTTGAAGTAAATCCATGCAGTACTTTTTGAGTTTATCCCGGACATACAAAAATTCTAAAAACTATATTTTTGGCTTCGGTATCGATTGTAGATCACATCCCAAGTATTCTTAAAAAAAAATACTCAATGTAAAGTTTTGACTTTTCTACGATTTTATTATACGTATAGATATCGTCTATTGGTTTCAGTTCGGTTGGGGGCCCTGGGCTGCAGCCCAAAAAGCCTTTAAGTAGATCCGCCCCTGTAAGGATGTGTGTCCACAGAAGCAGACATATGGAGTGGTGTAGAGAATGTTAACAACCAATCATGGAGAAGGTTTAAGAAGCAATGGAGATTTCAAAGGCTTTGATCGACTTCTGCATGTACCTCTATCCATGCCACTTTGCTCTGATTTAGTGGAAACACGGGCTTAGGCCGCTCAGTCATTAAGCGGCGTGGCGCAGCCCTGATAACGCTTTATCGTACGGGAAACTATAGGCCCCTTGTACGAGGGTGCGTTTTTAAGTTCGCGGAATGGGAGGGTAGATGATAAAAATAGGTCATTATCGAGGTGGCCACGACTTCAGCCACTCAATATTAGTATAAATACCAGGTTTTGTCTTAATTGGGTCATTAGTCTTTGAACTATCGTCAAGCAAACAACTCAATCGGGAAGAAAGTGTGCATTATGGAAAAAATCGAGTACCGTGCCGTAATAAAGTTCCTTACCAAGCAAGGAAAGTCAGTTCAAAACATACTGGAAGAGATGGAATCCGTTTACGGGGACTCTTGCCCGGGTAAAACCATGGTTTACAAGTGGCATTGTCTTTTTAAACAAGGCAGGACCTCACTTGAAGACGACCCGCGGCCCGGACGGGCGATCGAGGTGACTACTCGGAAATCATTAAAAATGTCGAAAAAATAATATTGGAAGATGCCAGACTAAAGAAGAAACAGCTTGCAGAAATGGTTGGAGCATCGGATACAACAATTTTCAAAATTCTACACGATCATCTTGGCATGACAAAGGTCAGTCTGGCAAGATGGGTGCCAAGAATGCTCACGCCGCCTCAGAAACAACGCCGCGTGGAGTGTTCTCGCACGTTTTTGGACCTCTGTAACGAAGATAAGGATGGACTATTGAGTCGAATTGTTACTGGAGATGAAACTTGGGTTCATTATTATGAGCCTGAGTCAAAACAGGACTCTATGCAGTGGCACAAAAAAGGTACACCACCACCCAAGAAGTTTAAAGTGTCACAATCGGCTGGGAAAATCATGGCAACAGTGTTTTGGGATTCGGAAGGGATTCTGTTGACCGATTATAAAGATAAAGGCGTTTCTATAACCGGAGAATACTATGCTTCTATCCTCGAGAGGTTGAAAGAAAGTATTAAAGAAAAAAGGAGGGGAAAATTGACCAAAGGTGTCCTTCTTCTTCACGACAACGCGCCTGTTCACAAGAGCCGTGTTGCGTTGGCTGCCCTGCATAAGGTGGGCTTCGATATTTTAGACCATCCACCCTACAGCCCAGACCTGGCTTCCAGTGATTATTACCTCTTTCCAAATCTGAAAAAAGAACTTCGTGGAAAGAAATTTTCAACTGATGAAGAAGTGAAGGACGCGGTTTCAGCTTATTTTTCGGACAAAGACAAAACATTTTTTTATGAAGGTATACATAAGCTAATTGAAAGATCTGAAAAATGTATTAGGGTAGCAGGTGAATATATTGAAAAAGAAAAATAATTTAGTATTTTTATTTTCACTCCTTGCCCTCCATTCCGCGAACTTAAAAACGCCCCCTCGTAGCTCTTGTGATCAATTAAATTTTGTGTGTACATGCAACCATGGGCTGAACAACACAGGTTTATTTAGTTAGGTCAGGTTGAAAGAGTGAAAAGAAACAAGGAGACTCCTTTTGTGATATTTATTTCAGCTCTTAAAAGGGGTTATGATTGGTATAAAAGAAAAAAAAACTAATGCTATTTTATTACACAATAGTTTCAAATACTTAGACATTTATTATGTACTTTTAGAGTTGATCAATATTTATCAGGCTCTCAAGAGTTTATTTCACAACATATTTACATATTACATTTTGAATAAGCATAAAATGCTGTATAGACTGGTCATTTTCATCTTTCTATAACTCTGTGAAGATATAGACTGGCTTACAACATACAATGTTAATACCAGCTAGAATAATCCCAATAACTACTTATAGAATCAAGTTGTTAATCTAAATTTTCCGGCACAGCCAATATTTTAATTCCATACTTACCAATAGATATTAATTTATAATACTTGCAAGTTGACTAATTTTGGATATGATTAAATCTGAAAAAATATTGAAATCATATGAATCAATAAGCAAGTAATTATTTTTTCCAGATTGAGCAAAACTAGCAAATAATTTATGCATATCAGACATACACATCCCATTTAGTGGATATTTTTTGCTTCTTAAAGATAGATTAGCGAGACAATATTATAAGAGACAAATAAAAATATCACGTACAGGCAGTTAAATGTCACAAACATGTAGCAAACATTTAATTATTATGAAAATAAAACAAACTCGCCAAGCTATACATTTTAGTAAAACATATAAAAATAAAAGTAACATGTAAACAATTCATACAAAATATTGATTTATTTACAATGATTGGTATTACATCTAAAGCGAATTTAATAAACTGCTATTTTTTTTAAAGAAAGAATGCTGTGTGGGAATTAATATAATACAGAACATACAAATACAAACATAATTCGGACAACATTAACGAACGCATAAGTAATGATCAATAGATTCATAAGTTATCTTTGTGTACTTGTCTCAGCTAAGTATAAAGTATAGCATAATTTAATAAATAATTCGAAAGATGACGTGTGTCTGTTAGATGGGTTCAGAAAATTTTGGATGGCATAAAGCACTAAATAAATGTTTTGATTACCACATAAGCTGCAACACTTATCATCAATAGATTACATATTTCAGATTTTTACTATCCTACTATCACTATATGCCTAAAGGTCATTAGACTGTTAAAAAATTAAATAAAGCTTGTATTACATTAATACGTGATTTTCCCCAAGTACAAATGATTGATCAACACGAGATTTCATACACATCAGTCACAAACATTTCATTCTATAGCTATAATATAATTACATCTGAGATCCTAGGGGTGTAATGATACACTATCGATGCCTAAGATTTGACACTGGATAATTTACGAACGAAATAAATAACTTCATGTATCAGTCTCAATATTTTAAAAACTATTTACAATATTGTAATAAATTCAGCCGTTGTCAAATAAAATACCGAGTGAATATCATGCGGAATAAGAATGAGTCAACAGCTACTCCTAGCCACTTTATCACTTTCTTAAATCTGTACTCAAACAAACAGTGATACAGATTACATGGAATGATAAATGATTTTACTTACAGTACCTTAATTAAGCCAATATTTGTGATAGTAAAAGAGAATAATTAAAGCGTATAACCGCTCAGCCTCATCGCTGACGCGAAATGTTACAACGGAACTTCCTAATCGTACGATGAAATTTATAAAAATGATCCGAGGTTCGTCCGGGTGCACGCGACCAGTCGCTCGATCGTCGCCCAGGGTCGCAGCGCGTCCGGGCCGGCCGGGGTAGCCCACTCACTAAATATAATTCACTGCACAGTCACGAGGAAGTCGAGCCGCATTCGCGCGTAACACTCACACACTCGAAGACAGTCGGCCGGGCGTGTGGTACTACGCTACGATCACTCGCGCGGCGTGGGAAGACGGGACTAGAGGGGGCGCGCGTCGCAGTCGCAGGCGCAGCACCGGCCCAGGGGTCACAGCACGCAGGCGGCGAACACCGCCATGGCGCGTCAGGGGGGCGGCGCGGCGGGGGCCAGGGGCCCAGGGGCCGCGGGGGCCACTGCAGCCGGGGGCCCGGGGGCCACACGCTCGGGCACGGCAGGGGCCGCGTCCTCCGCGCCCGCACCGCCACCACGCGACCGCATCACATACGCGTATGTGCGGTACCTCTTTATCTGTTAAATACAAACTAATGTCAGTGGTCTTATGGAGGCAGAATCACAAATATAATGTTTTTAATGGTGCAGTAAGTTGTGTACTTGATCCGATTCATCCTATCCCGTGTAGTGACGTACTCCACAGCATGTGCCATTAGCACATAGTCGCTCAGTTCTTAAGTTTAATACCCACCCAGGCTGAAAGCTATATTCTCAAAGTAACTTTTAGTATTTTTTTCAGATATGCTGGTGGTGGCATTCACAAGTAAGTGCTTGTATACTGACCTCGTACACGAGGTAGTGTTCCTTGTCCCGCGCGTGCGGCGCGTTGTCGCGTGCATGTCGCAGCGCCGCCAGCTCCTCCTCCAGCCGCGCCGCGCGCTCCTCGTGCTCGGCCAACTGCTCGCGCTGTCATAAATACGACAATTGAAACAAGTCATGTCAAGAATTTAAAATTTTTGTCAAAATAATTTTTTCATCATTCAGATTGGTGTAGTATTCAGTGGTTGTATTGGATGTGTGTAGCACAACAAATACGGTCAGTGGATACCAAACGGGGCACTATGAAAAATATACAAAAACTTCACTATAATAGTTTGTAGTAGCTCCACTGCGGCTCCTTTTTCTTTTTGCAGTCTTAAGTAAGAGTCAGGGTGCCCAAAGTCCCAAGCTCGCTTCACTTGCTCTTGCACCCTAAGTTCTCCTAGTGCAGTAATATTATTATTTGTACCGATCCCTTTAATATGATGAGTCGCATATTTAGGTGTTATAACAGAGTCGAGAAAATTAACGATGTGCGCAAAAAATAATATTTTGGGTAACTTTTTTAACCCGTTTACCGGTTATAAAAAAGAATGGCGTACCATATTAAGCTTGGTGTGCGTGCAGGGTAGCAGCGGTCGTTGGAACTTGCGCTGCGAGCCGACCGCGCCCGCCAGCGGTGCCGCCGAGTACGCCGCGCACACGAAGTTGATCGTCTCCACCCACGAACATAACTCTTTTGAGTCGCTGCCAAGCATAAATAGAATATTATAGAAAACAATATTGCAGAAATTGACAGGACTATATTTTTTTGTGTCAGGAAACATTCCTATTATTTGGCTTGGAATAGGCACGTTAAGAAGTGGGCTGAAATTTTGACTAAAACAGTTTTGAATATAAATATTAATGGATGGAGTAAACGCCCAGACAAAAGATGGATGAATAGGGTAGTTGACAAAAAACATCTGATTAGTCCGTCAGATAGGTATCCAAAAAATATTGGACACAATTTTTTTCTTTTTTCTCATAAACAAAAAATTAAGAAGATACAATGCATCGAAAACTCGTGTGACGTCACATCATATTGCATTTTTTACCACGTAGTGACGTCAAAAGACCCTACCCGTAACTGAATTTGATTTAACAAAAAACACGTATCCAATATTTTTTGATAATCTACCTGATGGACTAAACAGAATCATATTTTGTTTAGTTATGAAACATCCCTATTCTGGGAGAAATTAAAAGATTGGGAACGATAGTTAGTGTGACGGTGGTGACGGGTGAAAGACTGAAATATGGTACCCTAAGTAATATGGGATACGAGAAGGAGGATGACAACTAAAATATACACTTGCTAAATTTTACAACTTATTCAGTATCTTACCTAGTTTGAAATAAGTATTCGGCCTGGTCTGCAGTCTGTAATCTAAACACGTGTTGCTTTTTCGTGTAGTCGGTCGCTTTTGTCGCCAACGCGTGGTGTATTCTGAAATGCAAACATACAAAGTCGAATGAGAAGTTCTGGATGACATACAGGCTTTGTCAGTTTAATTAATATTAAGCTTGTGAATTCGAGAATTAACAGTGTATTTATTTTTGTCTATCATATTAAATAACGTATGAGGCAAATGTCTTACCTGATAGCATTATGTAAATTATCAGACATCTGACTGCGTCTGAATCCGTGTTCGTCCTTATGAAGATACAGCACCAAATCTCGAAGTGTACAGTAGAACATTTTCCAACCTCGACGGCCGAAGGGAGCTGAAATATTACAATTAATTATTTTTAATACTGCTCCGCGTATCAAAGTTGAGAGATGTGTCATGTCTACAATACAATACTACATACAACAATAGGTAAACATGTATGGATTATTTTTCATCTTTTAACAATAGTAAGAAAATATTCATATATTTTGTTTAATAACAAGGTTACTATTATTTTGGCCGTTTTTATGGATAATAATTATTATACATCAAATCGCCGCAATGCACGCAATCATCAGCCACGTGGTGAAGCTCAAAGGAATCTGCTTTTTTCGAGGACTATGAGACTGATATTTGGGAGATTGGACTATCAATCAATCTATCAACTCTGCCTCTATTACAATTTATTGCGGGACAAAGGCCTCTCCTAAGCTGTGTCACAATATCCCGTCTTTTACCTTCCATATCTACTGACTCGGCTACCTTTTAGGGTCATCGGTCGAGCGGGTTCCCGCGCTACGAGTGAAATGTCTCGACGTCAGAAGCATAAGGTCGGATGTACAAATACGGATGCTTTGAACATCCGACGTTATGATTGTGATGTTGTCGGTGCGGTACTGACTCTTCTTCCCGTTGGCGTCGACGCAGCACTTGCGCATGACGTAGCCCTTCTTGTACTCCACGGCGCGCGCCAGGTCGGGCACGTCCAGGAACGGGTTGCCGCCCACTGGCCGCGCGCCTGCTGCACTGGCTGCAGCTGCCGCCGCCTCTGCGTCGCTGTGGGGAGGCTATCTTATTACTCCTCTGCCTAGGCCTTTACTAACATAATGGGGTCGACAGTATGACCGGGTGCAGCTGTAAAGCAATATTTTACTTGGAACCACACGAAAACGAAAAAAAGTACACAATACATACAGCGCCCACTGCAGCGGCTGCGTGCGTATAGCGTGGTAGAGTTGCTTGAGCGTGTCGCGCGGGAAGTTGTCTCCGTCGTTGAGGTCAGCCAGGTTGTCGATGAACTCCGTACACGACATCCGGCGGAACGTGCCGCCGCCGCCGCAGCCGTGCAAGTCCGTGTTCAGCAGCATTATGGCGCATGTTAGTGTGTGGACCGCATCTGGAATAAAATATCTGGATTTTAATTTTGAAACAGCTAGAGAAAAGCGAAGAAATGGTGAATAAATGAATAAATGTGGCTTAATATTGTAGTAGTTTCAACAAGCGACATGCACTGACCCGAGGTAAACGAGAACTTCGTGCAAGTGTCGCCGCTCCGCGATTCCGGTCACGTTGTAGACAACTTCTTTCAATGCTTTTCTCTGTGGTCGTAGTATTATCGATACGTATCTCTAACACTAGCACTCGCTCCCGCTCCTGCGTCTCTCCACTGAGCGTAACTTGTAGTGCACATACCTTGCGAGTTGAAGGAGCCGGGGTTGCACTCGAGGTACCGGCGCGAGAAGTGCACCAGCACTCGCTCCCGCTCCTGTGTCTCTCCACTGAGCGCGAACCTCGCCAGGAAGGTCCGCAGCGCCGAGTCGAGTGTGGCGCCACTGAACTCGAAGTGCCGCACGTACTCCTCAGCCACCGCGCGAGAGAACTCGTTGCTGGGGAGCGAGCAGTACAACATGAGTGTAGGCAATCGAACACATCGGCGGCGGCGACCTCTCGCGTCCGGCCCTGGTGCAAGCCATGGTCCGGGGCGAGGAGAAGTGGGACGCCGTCGCCTTCTTCTGCGAAGCAGTGATGCAAGCAAAGGAGGTGGCGGAACGTGAGAGGGAAAAAACCTCTCGTCCCAGCCGCCGCCGCGGGAGACTCTCCGGGCGTCGGAGGCCACATGACGGCTTCCGGCCACCGTAGATGCGTGGCTATGGACGGTGAGTTATAGGCTAGCTCAACGTCCGTCCGTCTTATGACGACGACGGCCGTGTCGACGGCGCGTTCGTGTTCCACGCGCGCCTCAAAGAGATGTCAGTAACATGGAAGGGGCCCGCAAACGCCCGTCGGGGCTGCGGGATTTTGTAAGAGATACCACGGCCTCGACATAAAGGGCTAAGAAGGAACATGGGTGTTTTTTTACTAAGTAGAAGTCTGACACTCCCTTTAGCTCTCCCCAAGAACGGGAGGGGTTATTTGATGATTTCACACCCCCCCAAAAAAATAAAATAAAAGGCATTCGAACATAAGTGACATCTACGAACTTGCGCAAGGCCAGTGTATCGAATTACATCCCAGTCCCTCACATCGAGAGAGTGCAGTGGAAAGTAATATGGCCCATTATACATAATATGAAAAGAAATACAAAAGATTTGATTGTTGAATGAGGCTATCGATCACGTGGTTTTTTTTTGGGATGTCGATGTCGTAAAATGAGATAAAACCGTAATTTAAAATGGCTGCCATAAATGTGGGAGATCTGGAATCATGTGCAGAATTTGTGGTTATAGTTTACACTTACATCCTGTAAGTACAACCTCTAGAAAAGTACTTCAACTAACTTTTTACTCAAATGCCTGGAGACATCAGACTTCTTGAAGCCGTCGAGGAGGTACAGTCTCTTGGCCAGTCGCTCGGCGGAGGGGATATCTACAGCCTTGGGGCTGTAGTGGAACGAGTGCAGAGAGTCGCCGTCAGAGCCCTCGTCTGAGCCGATGTCAGACCCGCTGCCCAGTTCCTGTAATATTTCACTTGTAAGTCATTTGAACTTAATTTTCACCTTCAATTTGTAAAATATGAGACAAAAGCCTGGGGCTGCGGGTTTTTCGAAAGAGATACTTAACGCCCCTGAATACAAAGGGCTAAGAAGGAAATTAGGTGGTTTTTAGTCAGTAGAAGTTTGACACTCCCTTCCGCTGTACCCAGAGCGGGAGGGGTGTTTGATGATTTCCTACACCAAAAAAAAAGTCTCTACTATTATGCTATTATAACAAACACGATACTTTTATATAGCTTAACAACACGAGAAAAAAACAACAACAAAGCGGTGGCTTTTAAATAAAATGGGAAGAATATAAATTAATATTTAGTGCAGCAATAATGTCAGACCTTTACCTGATATCCTTGATTCTCCGGTGAGTTATGTCCGTTTTCTTTCCCATTCTGCGTATAATTACTATTGTTATTATTATTTACATTCTCGTTCGTGGCGTTCGCGTTCGTTTTATCAGGACCTTTGACTTGTATTACTATTCTGTAGTCGTTGTTGTGGTCTCCGTTCAACGTGACGTCACTTCCGTGTTCGTTTGAGTATGAGGAGTTGGATTTGGCTCGTTTGTGGCAAGGTTCGGAGACTAGGATCGTAGAATCTGAGTCGGAGGGATCGGAGAGTTCCATTCGGGGGCACTCGCGGCCAGTCTCGAACATATCGTCCTGGTCTTGGTAGTCAGGACTTGAAATATTCGACACTGCTTCTGATAGACTCATGTCACCTTGAAACCGGAAATAAAATATGAATTACTAGTTTTGCTGGAGTTTAAGGCGTATTTATAGGGCACGTACATTTTTGAAATGTCAAAACACTCAGTTCTATGAATATTCGCAACATCGCAACATTCATGGTTGACGTAGGACTATCAGCAAGACGAACCCTAGGTTTTTGAAGCCTGTTTCTTTTGAAGTTGTTACAGGTAGTCAGTGACCACAAAGTCTAGCAACCATTCTTACCAAAAGGTATCGTGTTACCCAGTACTAACAGGGTGCTGCAAGATACCACTCAGAAAAAAAAAACCTAGTTACCATTGAGAGGTCGATGATGATGGTGTGCGGGTAGCTGACGATGCGGTGGTGTGGCGCGGGACGACATTACCGACGACGACGCAGACGTCGGCGACGCGGGCGACGACGAACTGAACACATAGCTTTATGTTATAGCCGTAGAGGGCAGTACTGTGTTGCAAACATTTAATGAACAGAGATAGCAGCACTCTTACACATTGACTTTAGCTAGCGCACATGTAATACAGTTTTACCATTTCCATACTTAAGTTTTTAAATAAATATCTCATGATTTGTTGAGATTTATTTCAAGATTAAAATATTCACACACTTTCGTCATGAAATGGCGAGCAAAACTCTTTGACAAGGCCGAGCTAATAATCATGTTGCGATTTCGATAAACCTAATGTATTCGACTTAAAAACATAAATATGCAAATGTTAAAACCGTACACTATAACAACAAAAGAACACATTTATTATAATAATGTATTTATTAGAAGTATTAGTAAATAAAAGAGAGTTATATTATGTATTTACTTTAGTTATAATTGGTCAGTATTAACGCCTTATCGCTGTTATGTTAACAAGCACTGCTTCCGGCTGAATTTCTGATATCTATCTAGCTTTCAGACAAAATTAGGGAACTCTAACGAATCTTGTATAGCTTGTCTATGTTAAAAATACCTGTATCTAGCTAGAACGGAAGAAACGAAGGGAGAGGGGATAAAATTGAAAGTATTTTGCTATTGAAAGTATTTGATACCGTCACCAGCGAGAAAAGAGATTTTATTTTTACGTTTCCGATAGTTGGATACAGGCGGTAGTAGAGTAGTTGACTAATGTATCGTTAACATAGGAAATAAGAGTGATATTATAAGATTTTAAATGCATTGCGGAGGTAACTAGGCTAGGACGCTCGTTTGTATATATTTTTTTAATTCAAATGTTTTATCGAGCTGTTTATTCTTTACTGACTTCTGTCCATGTTCTCACATTTTGAAAAGTCTTCAGAAAAGCGATTGTTTTGTCAGAGGTCCTTTGTGACATAACAACTCTGACACGAGGCCCCGTATTCACAAATGCTTCGATTCGATTTGAATTCGACAAGTCGTATAACTATCTTTTCTTGGCAATACGAAAGTGAGCGAGATAGAAAAACGACTATCCGAATCGAAATCGAATCAAAGTAAATAAACAGGCAGGTTAGGCACTAACCGTACAATAAAGAAATAACATAGTCAAGTACCCTACTATAAAGAAAGTCTATATAAAAGGCACGTTACCGTTGAGACATGCCGTCCGATATGGAAGTGGAGTTGGAAGTGGCGCCCGATCCGTTGCAGTGCGTGCGTTCCGAGGCGCACGACACGGGCGCGTTGTACGTCCACACGATCCTAACACACACAACCGTCAGACTAGACTATCACTACTACCAGGTACTACTCACCGGTTCACCACTCGATGGCAACACTGACCTTAGACATGTACAAATAAGGCTGGTTTTCCAATGTTAGACTCAGGGTGGCTTTCACTAATAATACTGAACGTGATCAGTATCAAAACGCGTTCAGGAGCTGTCAGTGTCATCATTGTTGATAGCAGTGATAACTTTTGATCGCAATTTAGATGCGCTGATTGTACTCTGTCTCATTCGTGAAGTCTCCCTTGACTTTTCCGATCGTTTGACGCGACGTTAACGCAACTTTAGCATCCCGTGAATTCAGCGACGAATACCTTCGCTAGACGCGAAGAGCAAATAGCGTTTATTATACAAATCTTTTCCTTGTTAACCAATTAATACAAAAAAACGACAGAATTATTATAGTTAATTCCAAACTACCAACAAATGGTGAAACCGGCTAAAATTAATTTAAT
The DNA here is from genome assembly GCA_932274075.1 of Diarsia rubi. Taxonomy (NCBI): domain Eukaryota; kingdom Metazoa; phylum Arthropoda; class Insecta; order Lepidoptera; family Noctuidae; genus Diarsia; species Diarsia rubi. The sequence continues at coordinate 16,447,052 of OW026417.1, read as the reverse complement.
AAATAAGGTTGCTTTTGCCGTGACAGAAATAAACCGAGCAGTGATGCTAACGCGAAGCAGCGTGGTTAAAACATAACAACATTGGTTGATGATGATTCTGAACGGTGTTAGGACTAGTACGTGATGGCTGGTAGTGGTTAGGGAACTACTTTGTTCAGTCAATTTGAATACAAAGTGTAAATAATATGAGGAAAACGACAATCAGTAATTGGACAACAGTTTATTGATGACCTATTTTATGTTAGCATTAAAGGCTTGCCTTACAATTTTAGTCATACATGCACTGTGTAAGTACATAAAAGCTGCCCAAAATATGACACTAAATCAGCGTACCAACATTTTCTTCAGCAGAAAACATGGTCCATAAAAAAGTCTACTAACAAAATCCGTCAGCGGTTTTAGCCATTTATGTCCTGGCCACACCACTAGCCATCACATCCTATATCAAAGTAAGTGTGCATGCAAGTCACCTGTCCCGCTCCGGGTCGGAGTCGGACCTCGGCCCAGGGGTCGCGGAGTCCGGTCTCGCATCCAGCAGCGTGTTCAACGATGACGTCACATCCTCCTCCATGTCCACAGCGACAGCACTCAGTGACGACTCCTTCTGGAACTTACGCCGCGATACTCGACACTGTTGTATTTACATAAGGCTGAAGTATCCTGGCATTACGAGCTACACATAAAACTGACACATGTATTACTCGACCAACGTAACTTGAGACTATATCGTGGCGCTGCTTGCGAAGACAAACGTCATCCAACTATTAAGTTCATTACATTTGTAGTAGTTCTAAATTGCGTCGCGTCTCAAGTTATGTTTGTCGAGTAATACGAGTGAGACGACGCTCTACAAAGCTGGGTTTATTTCTATTGTTGATAGGAATGGTAACAGCCGGGTTGCCTTAATAAACCCACTGAGGTTAGGTGTTTGAAATTATTTACAAAGTTATATTACAGACCTAAAAATACTGTTGGCGTGATGACTTAAAAGGGATACGTGGAAGGCGATGTGGGAAAATAAAGGCCAGCAGTGGGACAATACATACAGGTTGACCGGTTTTATATGAATATTTCGAGCTTCGTGGTTCTATTGGCGCATTGTCATTTACCAACAGCGATCTGTTCACAATGACCTTCAAGTGCCAATAGAACCATACAGCAGAGTAGCAAGCGGTCTGGCCACGTGTCAGACTAGTGAGACATCGCTGCTTACCTGCAGATGGTCCTCCGAGCGCGAAGTGCGCACGGCGTGGTGCGCGCGCGCACACACGTCGCTGTTGCCCGCGCCGTTGCCGCCCGCTGGCGACGCCGGCTGGGATATGAACCTGTACCGTACGATAAACAATTCATTAGCACATTACTGTGGTAAAACCGTGGCAGGAAAGAGTGTATGTTATGGTAGCTATGTAGGGATGCTAGGTATGGGACTACGAAAAGATAAATTTTGAAAAGCTTTGTCTCACTCCTGGCCAAAAGCTTCCCTCCACTCGTTCAATATCTCTGGAACTCCCGCGTCCTCTTTCCAGTTTTGACGGAAACTGTCCAGTTCGTCCCGCCATCTCTTTCGTGGCCTACCGCGACCCCGCCTCACACTCTTCACAGTGAAGTGAGGATTAACTTATTTATTATATGACATACAAGGTGTTGCCAGCAGCTTCGCCCGCTACAACTCAAAATTATCCCACGGGAAAATAAAATCGGTAAAAAAAACTATCCTATGTGTTAATCCAGGTTATAACCTATCTGTGTACCAAATTTATTAAATCCGTTCAGTAGTTTTTGCGTGAAAGAGTAACAAACATCCATCCATACTTAGAAACTTTCGCGTTTATAATATTAGTATATAGGATTAGTAGGAAGTAGAATAGGATTAATGATTCTACTAATCTCTCTAACAATGGCTACACTTGAAAACTCTTCAAAAGGTTGAGATCGACCCAAACTTATATGAAGAGTAGTCAAGTTTATGTTGGTAGTACTTGGTAGCTTCGCCGTTGCATATCAAAGTCGTAGCATATCCCTGCGACAAGAAATCAATGTCTCGTGTAATTACTGAATAGTAGGTACATACATTTTACTAGCATGGTCTCCGACGAGGCCGGTGTCGGGCGAGGAGTTGTGCCTCTGCGCAAGCTCCACGCGGCCACACATGCGGTTGTCACTGGGCGACGCTGGTGTTGAATTGTACCTGTTCGAAACAATCAACATTGGTCAGACTTTTGTTTTTGTTTATAGTTAATTCCTTGAAAAAATTGTGTTGATAGGCCGACGACATTGTGGCTATCGCGGGTAAATTGTGGATAATGTTGACTTTGCCTCAGGAACGTGGGAGACTGTCATAACGCAAAGAGAGGCTTATGAGTAACTTACCCGATTACCCAGCAGTGGGCGAAGTCGGGCTGTGTATTATGATGATCAAGGTAATGAACGCGACTTTAACGAAATTCAGGCGATGTCAACATCGTTAAGCATTATGATTAACGCACATTGGAATGGACGACGTTTCAGTTGAGCAAATAAAACAACTTGGTCCTGTCGCGGTGTCGTGGTTACTGCAACTTTTCAACAATTGTCTGAAATCAGCTTCTATACCTCGTCTCTGGAGAAAATCCAAGGTCATAGCAATACCCAAGCCAGGTAAAACAGCAGACGACCCCAGGAACTTCCGTCCAATCTCTCTACTGTGCCATTCATACAAGCTTTTCGAGAAACTGCTGTTGAACCGCCTGACGGTCGTTATTGACCCAAAATTAATCCCAGAGCAAGCTGGTTTCAGACCCGTCAAGTCTTGCAGTAATCAGACCCTTAAGCTTGTACAACACCTTGAAGATGGATTTGAGGCGGGGAAGGTCACAGGTGCTGTGTTTGTGGACCTTTCAGCGGCTTACGATACAGTCAACCTCAAACGGCTGCTGTGGAAGGTGGAGACCTTAACAAGCGATCAGAGTTTTGTTCGAATACTCCGGGAACTTCTCCACAATCGCCGTTTTCAGGTCCACCTTCTTTCAGATAAAAGTCGCTGGAGGGCACAGAAGAACGGCCTGCCCCAAGGTAGTGTCTTGGCACCACTTCTATTTAACATTTATACCAACGACCAACCATCCAGCCCGAACACGTCCCGCTTCCTCTATGCAGATGACCTTGCCCTCACATCCCAAGCCACCACCTTCGAGGAGCTAGAGGTCCACTTATCAGGTGCTCTTGATGAATTAGGTGCGTACTACCTCGCTAATTCACTTAAACCGAATCCGAGCAAAACACAGTCTTGCGTTTTTCACCTTCGAAACAGAGAGGCTGGGCGCAGACTTAACATCGTCTGGGGTGGAGTGTCTATTGAGCACAGTGACTTTCCGAAATATCTTGGGGTTTCTCTGGACAGATCACTGACTTTCAGCAAAAACTGCAGCAACATCAAGCAGAAGGTGCACACCCGCAACAGTCTCTTACGGCGACTGGTTTCTTCAAAGTGGGGTGCTTCGCCTCATGTTTTGCGGACTACAGCGCTGGCGCTATCGTTTTCAGCTGGCGAGTTTGCGTGCCCCGTGTGGAGCCGCTCAGCCCATGCAAAGTCAGTGGATACAGCTCTAAACGAAACGTGCCGGATCATCACTGGTTGCCTTAAACCGACCCCGGTACAGATGCTGTACCCACTGGCAGGGATAGCGCCACCTGAAGTTCGCAGAACAGTGGCAAGTTCCAGCGAAAGAGCCAAAATGGCTTCAGACACACGACACCCATTACACCTAAACAGCCTTGTATCGCAAAGGCTGAAAAGCCGAAACAGTTTTATGAAATGTGTCACCCCACTCACTGGCGAACGGTCTACGGAAAGATTAAAGCTATGGCAGGATAGTGCATCCTTACCTTACCCGTTTGTTCCACCTGCTGAACATCTCCCACCTGGACAAGAGTTGCCGTGGCTGACCTGGAAATCTTTAAACAGACTCCGGACCCAGGTCGGTCGCAGCAAAGAAATCCTGCTGAGGTGGAGACACATAAATGACTCTGCACTGGAGTGTAAATGTGGTGCTGTCCCTCAAACGATGGGGCACCTAATATCGTGTCCTGCCTGTCCTGCTAAATGTTCACTGCAGGAACTGATGGACGCTACCGAAAGCGCCAAACTAGTAGCCCAATTTTGGGCCGACACAATTTAGATTGTCATCGACACGCTAAGAAGAAGAACGCACATTATAAGCAGGCCTAAATGCGATCCGATCGAGATTCTCTCTTAGAACCACCGTAACGGCAGGCATAGCCTCGGAGCTGAGTTCGCTGGAAAAAAATTGGTGAGCTGATGCTGATTCAGTGCAGTGCTTATTAGTGTGCCATGAGCTTAAGGTGAAGATGGCCAGTCCTGCACTTACGTCTCCAGAGAACTGTCACGGCCTTCGACAGTTCATTGATCGATAAGTTATGTAGGCATCTAAGTAGTTCTTAATTCACAATTAAAAACAATGTTAGTATTTCCTGATGCGTCATAATTTGGCCTTTAAAGGGGCGTTTACGTTAGTGATAAGTAAGAATAACTGGAACGATTTGAAGTGTGTTGTGGTCTAAAACAACTGATAATAATGATTACAAAGAAATGAAATAAGTAATAGTTACAATGACCAGTCTACTTTGTCTCTTACACCCCGTATTGTATGTATTTCGTCAGCCCCCTTTTTGAGGAGGAATCACTAGGGTAGGTCGTGAAGCTGTTCGAAAGATACCGTAACCCCGGAACACGTAGGGCTATGAGGGAACATGGGTGGGTTTTAGTCAGTACAAGTCTGACCCTTCCCTTTTGCAAGAGCGGAAGGGGTAATTTAATGATTAAGTACCAATCAGCAAAAAAAAACCAGGAGCTCGTGATGTTAAAACTTTCTTTTGCTGTTTTCAATTTGCAGGTCAATGTCAGGTTGTAACGTAGCGATTATAAAGGACCTTGTAAAAACAGCCCTGTTGCTTAGCCTTACAGGAAGATGACTTAATTGAATATCAGCAGCGCTAGAGGGAACCTTGGCATTTAGACTAAAATAGCCTATAGTAGAAGACCTATACAGTGCAGGAAGGAAATTGAATTAGGAGTGTGGAATTCTCCTTCCTATAAATTTCATTGACTATTTAAATATGGCGTTGTACCCTTGAGTTGACAGAAAATGCTTGCAATGGTAATTTTCACATGTGGTCTCTTTGAAATGCTTTCTGCAGCTTCATCGCTACATCAACGATTAACTGGTCAATCGCCAGAGAGCCATAAACAAGTTTTAAAAATTAATAGATAATCCTAGCCTTACTCACCTTTGGCAAAAACTTCGTGAGGAATCTTCCAACCCTACTAAGCCCGCGTTGTAGATTATAGCCTCCCTACAGAGGCCTCTCACATGCTGCGGCGATCCCAAATGAATTGGGAAAAGAGCAAGAGGACGATGATGACAGAGGCCTCTCAAAGAGGGGGCCTGGGTCCTAGCTCTGGAAACATTATAATCTTATTATGTCTACCTGTGGTAGTGTGTCCGATGCGTGGGCGCGTGGTGGTTGTGGTGCGGATGCTCGACGCGCGACAGATTGAGCATGAGGTCGCCGGTCATCATGTACGCCTCGAACTTGGGGGTCGCGCGCCCCCGCCGCTTGTCCTCGCCCCCCACCAGCGCCTCGCAGCTGTCCCCCGACTGCACGCCCGAGCCGTTCGACGACGAGTTGCTAGATGAGTTGCTGTTGGAGTTGCTGTTCGAGTTGCTCGATGGTGGTGAGGCCGATCTGGCGGGAATTGCTTATTAAAGATCGTCTCAAGTTGGAATTGTACGCTTTTCCACGTGCCTACACAACATTTAAAGCGCAGTCTAACCGAGCGGAACAGATTACTGACCTGGGCGGGACTTCTACTGATACTTCAGTACATTATTTGTCAGTCCAGTGTCCGGAGTCCAGCCCACCATAACACATTGGAGAACCTTGCAATTGTGTGTTAAGTTAACGCAAAACACAACCATAGTGTACCAATTGATGGTTTCCGATCTTCCGGATCGAGTTTTTAGTGTACATTCTTACTTTCTTATACTAGACTAGTTGGAGGCTCTAGAACGGCAGGGTGGGTCCGATACACAGGGATGCTATATTGCCTATAAATATAGATCCTCTATGTCTATTATCTATGCACGTGTACAAACTAAGTAAACAAGTTCAACTGGAGCTAACTGCACTACACTCGATCCGATTATAAATAGGTTACAGACCATAAACTAAAGTTTTCAGTACATTAACTGCGCTGACCGCAGTAACTTTAGTCTGCGATTGTCATGGCGAGATAAAAACAATATTCCTACGTTACATGCTTGCCTTACTTTATTATGTAGATAATAACTTTGTTTCCACACCAGATTGTCGTTTCATGAGTAGTTGCAATGATACTAAATTAGTCAGTACATATCGGTGACCTGTGACGCATCTCGATAACTTAGATAAAAATAAACTGAAGGTTTGCGAGATGCCGCAGAGTTCGCCCAAGAAAATGTATCCACTTGGTAACAATGGGTGTTTTACTCCTGTAAACTGTGTTGTGCAATTGTTGGAAACAGTATCGCTGCTAGCTTTCTCGTGTATTGCGATAAAATATTAATTAATTGTAATAACGGCTATTAATTTCCTCATTGTTCAGTATCATACGAGAGAAGGTGGGTTAGAAAGATCCGTGCTTTTTAAAGGATTCAGTTTTTCTCTCAAACGTTTCGCTACGAGAATAATAAATAAAAATACGTCGTTTTGCTCCATGCGTGTGTAACACTTTTGGTTTAGTAGCGCTATAAGCGGCACCTACAGTTATCCCGCTTAACTTAAAGATCATACTTATGCAAAAATTAAAGCAGCAGGTTTCATAACGGCATTACTAGTTACGATACAGTACATCATTGTCTATGAATAAAAAGAAGCCGAGAACGCAATGTTTGAAAAATATTTTGATGTTAAATCCGTTTTAGAAAGTCGTTAAATCGATCTCACCAATTGGCAACAGCTGGTGGTGTGTAATGCTTTTGGAATATCTAAACCGCGCTATAACATATTCGAAGCTAAAATAAGCCAAGCATACACGTATGCACTTTCAACGTTTCCCAGCATAAGATTTTTTCCTGTAAATTACGTCTTTTGATGACAGTCGAGGCATAGAACTGATTGTTACTTTGATGACAGTCGAGGTAAGGTACGTTCCCAAAATACATGTAACGTACAGGGTGACGTGTTCGAGGCGAGGGTGGCGACTATACCCTCCGGCTACGTCGCGACACATGCTACCAATGTTACTTATCGCCGTCGGAAATCAGCTGTCGTACTACAGAGGGGTTAGCTTCCGATTACTTACCACATGCACCAGACTTCGTGAAGCCAACATAATCACAACAAATAAGTTCGACAAACTGTCTGCGATTTTACAAATAGACATAGGTATCTACATATTTACAACCACGTATTTGTTTTATGTAATAATCAATTAGAGAATGTATGAAAGTAACAAGCGCGCGCAAAATCGCTGTTGAAGCAGCAAAACAAGCTTTCACAAGCATCAATGGGCTTATCTGTATAAAAATCACGGCAGAAAACAGAAACTCACTTGTCGTGGTTGGTGCGTGCGCCCGCGCCGCTAGAGCGACGCTCGGCCGCCGTGGCCAGGTATCGCCTCACGCTCGCTTTGATCTGTGGGTCTGCACACATCCAACTATCAGCTGTTATCTCACGCACACCCAACCGCCCTGTAACTACCAACGTGTGTAGCATTCACAAGGATAATAATTCCGACACAATATCTATATCGGTGTGTCGAGATATTACATTATTAAGGGGAACAAAGCCACTGTGAACGAGAATTATCCTTGTCCAGATCCCGAGAGCCACCTATAAAATTATTTCGCGTATCGCTACTCTTATTTGTAGCGGCTTACTTCGCAAACTCGACCAAAACCACTCGGGGATAAACGAATTTTATTACTTGCATCTGGCACGATATATTCCCGTCTCGAATGTCATAGTTCAAAAAGCATTAAGTATACCTATATCCCACACCAATATTGATAATAAATATATTTTGGGTAAAATATTAAACTCACCCTTTCTTAGTCTTATAGTGACGGGATCCGATGATAGTCGCAAACATTTTAGAACTGTAACAAACAAGTCAATCTCTGAAGATATAACCAAAGTCTAACTAACATCTCATTAAATGTAAAGCTATCAAATAGCCCGGTTCATACCAAAAAGAACTAGTTATAGATTTACTTTGTGATAACATCTTGATTACATGTCGGAGGAAATCAATTTTGCGGGCTAAAAAGGTTATTTTCTTATATTTAGTCTGTGCGTAGACGTGTGAAATGTGAATTGCGAGGTTGCGTGTCGGGCACGAGCCAGCCATAACGCGATCATTGAATTAGTGTAAATAAGTTCAAAGATAGCGGTCAGACTTGACGTTTTAATAACGCAACTATTCTTTCAAGTAAACTTCTTGATTGAGTAATACCGTGCAAGAAGTCAGCTGCCGCCATTCAGAATATTTTAACTTTGAATCACAGTGGCTCTTGTAAAGTATTTACATACGAGATGAAATAACATTTTCAATTACACTCTGTTAGTTATCTGTATGTTGAAAATTTTTCGTAGATAAGTGGCATGTGCGTGATAAATGGCAAATTCCTTACCTTCTCGGGTAGTGAACCGGTTTACATCAGTCCCATTAACCTTGAGCAAAACGTCTCCCGCCTCGACCTGTAATAAAAACCCGCGTTTTAACTTACTTATATCAAATCTTAAAACATTGGGCCTACTGTTTGTGAAAAAATAAAATATGATACGATTTATGGGGACCTAGGCAGTTGGAGTGTAGTCACAGCCGACTGGAAACATAACTGTAAAGTAACTTGCTACATCCAAGCTGCGGATGCAAGGAGTGTCGATACGAACAATCGATCGAGTATTGTAAAATAATGTACTTTAAACATGCATATGCATGAATGAATACCGCAGCCTTCAATAGCAATCAACACGTGACTTCAAAAGTTAAGGAGAAAGACCAGAACCAAACAAGGTCTCCGTACAGAACCGGATAATGCGAGTATGAGTTCGGCTTAATTAGATCACCTTGCCTTGACATCTCAAAATTTTTACTTTTGTTCTTGTATCAAGGATGATGAATAAATAGATGCAGTAGACATACATACAATACGGAACCATTGTAAGTACTGTTCATTAAATTGAGCTTGTAGCATTACATTATCATTCAAATTTGGCAATGCTGCCGAATACCGACCTTCAATTTCAAATCACAAACAGATATTATGTGAGTAGAGTTCAGTTCACTACTTATGTAGATTGTAGAACCACACACCCACACAATTTACATTAACATTAACACAGAAACTATCGTTTACAATACTTTATTGACGATTAACAGTCGGTATCTCCGCATCCTTGCGGCGATGTCAATGATTCACTGAGGCGCAGTCCATTAATCATGACCGGTTTGTTAAAAACATATCGTAACTTGAATCTCAAACAATCACACTACACGGTTGTTATATATTGTGGTCGTATTTATATTCCGATGCCGTATCTGTTCACAGGATTGGACAGGATTTCCCGGGAGCAAGCACATTACGAAGGATAAGTTTATCTAATGGGGAGTAGCTAGCTGCGGCTGTGCGAGCGTCCGCCGCGCCCGCCGTCCCACTGTCAACTTGTCGTTATCACACGAGGGTCCGCTAATGGATTGAGCTTACAAATAAATTTGATCAAACTCCTACAGAAGTGCGTAGCGGAAATATGAATTATGTGGCAGCTGGCCTCCGATGATGGACGTTACAGCTAACTTTGAAGCTCCGTCACCTAATTCGATAAGACCTAACAGTGCTCTCTTCACATAGAACATTGGCATCTTGTTTACATACGAAATCAGTCTGTTTTTAGACCATAGTGGTATGATAGACTCTACACTAACCAGACTATACTTTTGTAATTTGTTAGTAAACACGCCTGTGTCACCCAAACACACCAAGTGTGGTGTGGTGAAACAAGTTTAGCTATTTTGGAGAATTCAGCATCCTTCAACAAGGTCAGAGGTACACCTGGAGCATTAACTTATTTATTTGAAATATCAATGTAAAGGTGTAAGAACGGCTACGTTGTGACGCGTTTTTCTTTGTCTGATAGCCTCTCTGTTGATATCTGATACCAAGGAGTAATGAACGCGGTAAGACAAGTGTTGAACGAAAGACATAACCAAGTTTGTTTGTTAGATATCACAAGACATGGTGACGTAGCATATCTATTGCGGTGTCTTCCAACTTCCAATCAACTTTAGTGCTTGTTTAATGTAAGTATGTATTTGTGTAATGGTCCACTTACGTAAAATGTGGCATGTGTTAGCCGTTGCAGACAGGAATTTATTGCAGTCGTCTGATGGCGAGCATGGAGCGGCCAGTAACTCCGACCGCATCCACTACGCCCACTCAGACTTCTTTTATGTACCACCTACATGCTTATAGTACTTCTTCACCTAGTTTTTGTTGTTCGTGGCTATGTTCCTTTCAAGCAATTCAACGAGACGCGTTATTTGTATGTCTACACTGATGAGTGCTATCTCTAGCTTGTGAGAGTGAAATGAGCTCAAACGGACCGCGACCAGCAAGCGTGCTAAGTGTATCGAATTGCCAATGCTACCCTACACAGTGTTCACAAAGCGGGTCACTTGCACCGGCTATCAATATCAAGTTACGATTAAACTTTACAACAGGTAGTTTGCGTTATTTGTCACGTTCTCAAGTCATTTAAATTTATTAGTGTTATCTCAATAACTCCAACTATGTCAATTATTCGGAAATCCACGATTCCTTAACAAATAAATTCAAATGGAACTTGTTTTCCTGTCCCGGAATATGCTCGTCCCACGTCATCATGGACCAATTATAACAAGGTGTAAACTATATTTATAACGCGGAATCATTGAATGAGCTGTTACAGACGTCCGTCATTAACATTTTACGGGAAAACAACACCGTTTGTATAATGTTATGGGCCAAGCGCGATTTCAGGATAAACTAGTTTTTTCTCCAACTGTATAATTTTATGCAAAGTAGGCAAACAGGGTGTTGCTTCTTTAAACAACAGCAAGCTTAATTGACCGATCGATTAATTAATACTTAGGTAATGGCTGTTGTCGTAACTTGCATGACATACAGTCATGCAAGTTACGACAATCAGTCGTAGAACAGTGTTTGTCTAGTTTATGTGGAGATATGAATATGGATCGTTTGTGTCTAACGGTCTCTAGCTCGACTGCGAAATTGATTGTCCTCTAATAAATAATGTACTTTAGTCGGTCTGGAGTCCGGAATGGACGACACTGTCCTCTGTCGGACATTTCAATCCTCTAAATGAAGTTATCTCTTCATTGAACGTACATAAAACACGTACCGTACGTGATGAATGACATATAGAGAAATCTTTATGGTAGTAATCCTATTAGACAGTTTTCTTTTTAACCGACTTCCATAAGGGTTATCAATTCGATTGGTTTTTTTTTAATGAATATCTATCAAAGTATACCAGGCAATACCAGCTAAAGATTAAAGGTTTCACGGAATGAAGAAATCAACCGACTTCTCTCCGTATTGTGTGTCTATTACGTATAATAGATGACCACGTACATGAGCTAAGAACAAAAAGATGAATGATCAATTGGTCAAGCTTAATACCGCCGAGTACAAGTTTCAAGTGTGGAGAATGAGATAATGCTCCCCTCCCTATTATAACCGTTTATGGTAGCGCGATGTTTACGGGCTGATGAAAAAAACATTCGGATGCATACGTCATCTAAATGATAGTAACGCTGTTACGCACAAGCCTCATCAAATGTGAAAGGTCTATCAATGCGAAAGGCGAAAGTATGCGGAAGAGAATTAATGTTCACCAAAACAGCTGTTTTACATACGACCGAATGTCTTTTGATGGTCACTCCTAATCGTAGGTCTTGAATTTTAGAGGGTGTATAACTCGGTACTTATCGACATACACCAGGGTCAATACCAAAAGCCCTTTTCAAACGATAATAACTGAAAACAGTTCCCCAAAACGCTCGCTCTTCACCACAACTTTTATATTAACTGGGACTAGAGGCAGGACAAGCTCACTAGAAAAAAGGGTATCTGTGAAAGAGAAGGACTGAAGCCGGGCACCAAGGAGTTGTGTTGAAATCGGTTTCCATGATATGGACGACCAGTATGGGTGGCTATGAGAAGTACGAGAAAACAGCAAATAACAAGAGATGTGTGTAAATGATTGTTTATGGCGAATGATATGACGGCTGGTCGAGTAGTGTGAATGAAGAAGTGCTGTACCAAGAGCATATTGATGATGAAGACTTTGTCCATATTATCGTGTAAGTTTAAGTATGCGCAGAAAATAATGTTGAACAGAACCAATGAATGCTACGCAAGCTTTAAAATGGGAGTATTGTATTGAGTTTATGACGTCAACTTGTGACAAATACTTCATTAGTTGTTTGTAGGCTTAATGCAAAAAACCGGCCAAGTGCGAGTTGGACTCGCGCATGAAGAGTTCTGTACTACCGGATTAGGAGAGCCCCCTTATTTTTTGTTTATTAATATTATAAAAATATCATGTGAAAATTTCGTCTATCTACCTATTACGCATCATGGGATATGTCCCGTTGACACAGACGGACGGACGGACGGGCGGACGCACGGATGCGTCGGATAGACAGACGGACGGACGGGCAAAGCACACATATTGGGATTGTACGCTACGGCATCGGCAGGGGGTTTTGTGAAAGAGTCCAGAACTACGCCGACGTGAGTTGCGGTAATGCTGATCCCGAGGTCCCGAATTCCCGAGCATTGCTAATGGCTTTTTCCAGAACAAATACGCATTAAAATTAAACATATTGATTGGTACATAAATTCTTCAACCCAGGCTCGTTTGTTTCAGTAACTAGGTATAATAACTAGTTATGAAATTCAGTTGTTCAAAACGAAGGAAGCCAATTAAGCTGTGACTTAAGTTTCCTACAGCCTGTTTATAGCGGGAAAAGGTTTCTAATGATTTAAGCGATGCTAGGGATCCGACTGTAATTGTTCATGTTTGTGAACTTTACACTACATAGAGTTGATTACAATAATATTCCCGATAACACACCGTCATTGATTGAAACAAGACGTGTAGGTTTATTGAAAAATTACAATAACAATGGAAGATTTAATCGCATATGATTTGTTAAAAATCATTTGAAATATTTGAAAACTACGAACGAGTTAAGAAACGACGAATTAAATAATTACGAAACGTACACAATACGAAAAACTTAGGTGAAGTGGAAATGAAAACCAGAGACTGAACAGCCATGATCAAAATACAATGACCGTTTTTAATGGCGTCTGGTCTTAAGTTAATAAAAACGGTGTTCTGGCGCGAAAGGTAATTATCAGAGTATCCTTACTTTCTTAATTAATTATTAAAGCTGTGGAGACGTTCAGCGAGAAATCGGCAAATCCAAATGCTTGAGATAAAAATGTTGAGTGTATTTTGAAAAAAAGCTCGGGTGTAATGTAAGAAAACCAGTTCCATATCATATCCCGTAGTAACAAAAACGATCGGTGCGAAGATACCAAGTATTATGGTTTGTTTAGCCAACGCTTGTCTAATCTGCTGCACCTTATCACGTGGAAACTGATCGATTACATACTGGACAATAATTACAAGTGAAAAAACGTTTATCGATTTGCTTTTGCATTATCGCGGCCAATCAATGGTATTAAATTAACAAATGACATTTGATCCTAATCGCAAAACAAACACGTTTATGTGGTCGATGCATATTGCGCTGTCGACGTAGGTACCTACCTATGACGGGATTATTACGAAGCTTCGGATTATAATACTTTACTGTGACACGCATGAGCGACGCAATGTATCTGATAATTGGAAAATTTACATGTAGTCACTGAAAAGTGCATTACATACTTATTATCTCAGTTGATTTTTACGCCAATCTGATAGCAGATTTTCGCAAAATCTTGCGTAAATCTCCGCAATATTATGAGAATATGAGGAAACTGGTCAAATTATTCCTGAAAGATTGAATAAATCATTTCGGTTGGGGAACAAAAATGTTAGCCGTTTGGACGCACCCGCGTTATTCATCTGGTAGTACAACTTGATTTGTTCGTCATGTGTGGCTAGAGAATTTTATGACTTAATAAAAACTAGTAACGGTTCTGCAATTGCCGGATATAGAACAATCATACCTACTATTATAATGAAAATATTGTTCTGGGAATAATTTCTAGGGAAATAATAAAAAATACTATCAAACGAGTATAATCGCACGAGTGCTGACTCTGCCCTGCCTGCGTGGGATTACGGGTCGTGTGATCGTGTCCCTGCATCTACATAGGTACCTACATGCCGTTTAAGTAGTGAAATCTAGTAGACTTGTATGGAATGATACTACTACATTCTAGTACCTACGTGAACGTCAGTGACTCGACTTCTGAGAATGTTACTAGACATCTACTTAATGTCTGCTAATCTAATTTATGAATTTAGGAGCCGAAACCCAAAAATAGACATTTATTTTATTTATTTAATATTAATTATAGCAACAGTACAGAATATCTAAACCGATGCTATAAACACATTGAATTGGAAGGTCTCATCATTTGTAGTGACAAGGAATAAAAATGAATGACTAGGTCACCAGTTGGGGAAAACAAATAACGATTAATTTGCCTACATTTACATTGTAAAAAGTTGTAATTCAACACACGTGTGTGTGGCGAGTTGGTCGCTGCGGTACACGGCGACACCTATCATGTTGATAAATTACCAACCTTCGACACAGCATGATGTTTGAAAGCATCTGCTGGCTTTACAAAACCCTGGAAATATCCTGATTGTTTTCCTTTCTGTTAAAAGATAGTCTGTTATCGTGACTAACAGGTTTTATGACTTTTGGCGGTAGCTTCACTCTCGCATGGCCTTCAGCTTGATAAAAAATCTCTTTCCAGTCACGATTAACGGCAACTAAAGTTCAGTAAAAAAAAATAGGAAATAATGTTCTTCCTATTTATTTATTCAAGCGCCTTAAATTGCTTTGTTTGTTATGTGTGGGTTCGTAATATTTATAGAGACATGGTCATGAAGATATGTTTAAAATGGCCTTGGTATAATTTGTGAATGAAATTCTATCGTTGGTTTGACCCCGCGTGTTCATCGCGGTCTCGCGAATGCAGTGACGCTCATCGCGTTTAATAAAGACTTATTAGTTATTTGGTACACTGAAATTCAATGACTTCAATCAATGATGTCATTTGGTATAACATTATATTTACATATTCAGGTACTATTGTACAAAAGCCAGTCCAACTTGGCATCAATAAGAGGTAGGGCAATATACAAAAGGGAAGTTGTATAATTGTACCTGTTACCTCAAAGTTAGGTATTACAATGGGCACAGAATTATTCATTGTTATGCAGGTAGGTTGCAGCCAGTCTGCATGCTAGGTGCAACCCAAGGAGATTTACAGCATGAGGTATATTTAAAGAAGAGTTGATTGGGACTGGATGAGATGTTTTTGAGAGATTGGCACAAGAAAAAAGAGGCCCATACCCATCAGTGAGTGAATTCAGGCCGTGGATGATTGGGCCTTCATTCTGCATTATGGCCTGTTCCTTCTCACAGGGAAAAGGTCGGTGTCCCAGCTATGGGAAGATTGTAGGCAGATCATGCTGGTTATTATATACTCTTTAAAACTATCTTTTTCTTAACTATTCAAGTTAAAGCATACATAACATCAAGCCTGTAATACCCAAAGGGCTATGCAGAGGTGTACCTGTTAGTACACCCACATTTCACCAGCTATAATAAAGCATGATAATTATGGAATTAATTAGTATTGAAGAATACTATCACTGTGAAGTTGACTCTGTAAGGTTATCAGCTCCTTAATCAATAACATGTATAAAGTCAGGTAGGTATTAGAAGGACTTATAAGAGCTTGATAATCTTATTAAGTTAGTGGCACACAGCATTTAAAGGTTTTCTTCAAACAGCTGCAGGTTGCCAAAAAAGGCTTTTAACAAATATGGTCATTATGAGAAAGAAAACCAGTTAAAATGTGTACATTACCTGTAAATGGATGAAATATTTAGCACTGTTTAAGTAATTAAAGTAATGCAGGTAGACATTAATGTATAGGCAAATGACCTGCATCATTAGGTACCTAAACATGGCCACCTTGACATGATAAGGACTAAGTAGATGATAATATGTTACGCCTCAGAGATGCAGGTGGTAATAACATTTCAGTGCATTCAAGTAATATTTATGCATTACGTTAATAGCTCATGTGTTCTGTTAAATAAAATTAATTTTAAAAAGGCAAACAAATCAAAGTCACTAAGACTTTTTATATGCCTAAGCCTCTGGGCAATGATAATAATTTATTTTTAAAAGCGAGTATTAGAATGTTACTAAACTGCTGCATTTTTTAAATGTTTTCTGTTTTCAATAATTAGAGCACCTACTCATCATAAAATTGGTTAAATATTCATAAAGCAATCTGACTAAACTAAAAGTATTAATAACTCTACATAGTTTAACTAGTTTCAACAGAAAGTTAATATATTTAGTAGTAACAAAACTATGAAATCAAAAAGAAGATCTACAGGAAAAACAAGATGTTTTGCTGTCATCAAATTATGTCATCAATGTTTATATCAGAAAAAAAAAAAAAAACAAAACACTGTTTATCATTTATTAGATAAGTGTATGTAAATTTTATAGACACTCAATGCAGGATTACAATAGATTGTTATTTTGATGGCTGTTTAATTATTTTTAGCATCATTCAGATTTGTATGTGATTCATACTGGAAAAACAGATTGCAGCTACAATGGTTTTGGGTGTTTACTATAATATTACCTACTGCATTACTCACCACAGAAACCTATTAAAATGGGATTGTTACCAGGCATATAATGGGTTACTTTAAACAGCTTATTAAACATGTATTTCATTAGGATGGGTTACTCATTAAATAAGATATTAAAGGTTTGAAGTAGTCACATTGCTCAGGAAAAGAACAATTTGGCAAAACTCTTGGACTGTTATGTTATAATGCAATTTTGATCGAGTTATTTTGTTTTTTATTTGTTTGTTGCCAATGAATTTATAGCTAAAAGTAGGTAGGTATTTTATGCTAATATTATATTGTATGCGTGAAAATAATAATTTCAATCTTACTTCACCACTTCGAGCGGCAGGGGAATTTTCTTCGATCTCGTATATAATATGTGGCAAACCGGCTTCGCCAAGCAAAGAGAATCCGAATCCCAAATTGTCACTACGATTCAGAACCACTAGTCTTTCGTCAGCCATATTCAGTGTACAGCAGCATTGATTAGCATCCACCAAAGGATTTCACTATTATCACTTTGAAAAAACTACATGAGGGACTATTTAAAATGGATATTATTCTATTAAAAAACGAGAAATATTCATAATTACAACACACGATTTATAGCAAGCGCACCCAACCAAAGCGAAGGCAGGTACAGATATAAAATTATTTTGAAGTTTCATTTGTTGGGGTGAAATTCTCGTCGTCGTTGTCGTGCCTTGTGTGACTCTTGGGTTGATATTCTATTTCGGGTAACTTTTTTCGCACGGTTTTTAAAAGACGATTTGGCAAAGATACATGTCATGTAAAATATGCCTAACTTGCATCTTAATTATTGTTGTGTCCAATGCCACTCTACTGACGGCTGTACCACATCTTAAGGTCCCTCTACACATCGGCAGATGCTTCTGCCAGACATCCGCCGACGTCAAAAGATGCGGCCGCAGATGTGTGGTCAGACGCCGGGAGCTCGCGCTCCAACCCTTTGATGTGGGACAAAACCGACAACAAACGGATTGGCGGCAGATGTATCTGCCGACGGTTAATACCTACCACAGACGAGCAAATCACCCCTTCTACACATCCGATCCGCCGCCGCCGATGCGTCCACCTATGTGTAGAGGGGCCTTTAGAATACTATGGCACTTGATAGTCGACAATGCGTCTGGCAACATGTTCTGTTTCTCGCTTTGGCAAATAATAGGGTAGTTATCAAAAAAACCTAATTAGTCCAAAATAGTTTTTTTTTTTCACGTTACCAAACAATGAAGACGATACAGTGCTTTGAAAACTCGTGTGACGTCATATTCTAACCATTACCAGCATAACCATTTTTTACCGGTCAGTGACGTCACAAACCCCCACTCAAATATTTGACGCGTTTTATCTTCATCAATTTTTATTGATTTGATAAAACAAAAAATACGTATCCAATATTTTTTGATAATTTATCAGATGGACTAATAAGAATCATATTTATACAAGTACCAAACCATCTCAGTTCATGTGTGTCGTATGAACTGAGACGGTTGTTTTTGGTAGCTTTATTTTAATCATTATTACTCAGTAAATACATAAATTGTTACTGCCGCGAATTCCATTTTATTTAACATACGACTTGACACTGACTGGGAAATTCTAAAAAACGTAAGGAAATTCGAATTTCGCGGGCTACCTCCTTAATACACCTTAGTTTTGTTAAAAAGTTTTTTCCTTTTTTTTATTTTTTGTTAAGTTTATAATTCTCACTTTTTAGTGATTCACATGTGCTTACCCCTTCACAACGTAACCGAAGCGGTTGCTTTCTCATGATTACATGCTGTTGTGGACTTCGACTTCGGTCGTAGCTTTATTGCAACCAAAATTAAATGCATACCAACAAAACCAACACACTTGGAAGATAGCTTGGGATATCAGTAGCAAATTGAAGGGCTGTTATTTTTCTTTAATTCAACCTGACGTTCTGGAAAAACCGTGGTTTGGTAGGGCCAAGTTTGGTAAGATGGAGACTTCCATTCTTATACGGATGAGACTGGGTCATGTTTGCACTCCAGCCCATCTTGCCAAACTACATATCATTGACGACCCCACTTGTTCGTGTGGCACAGATGTAGGCTACTTAGATCACATCCTTTTCTCCTGTCCCTTATATGACCGTTCTTCCTTTCTTAGTAATCTTCTGTCTCACCGTATACCTTTCCCTACCTCTATACTTTGTTTACTTTGTACAAATAGTTTTCCTGTATATAAATGTATAGTCTCATTCATTATTCAGAATAATATTAAAATATAATTTTTCGTCATTGTAATTTGTTCCTTCTCATTCACTTCTCCATTTATTGATCCTATATTTCCGTCCTACTCTAAATCCCGATGAATTGTTACTTTTGTTTCCGTAAAGTTTCCCTACCTTTGTTTTCCTCGCACCTAGTAAATAAAAACAAAAACGTGACATTGGCTAATGCACAAATCGTGCGAAGCCACAAAAAAAAAAAAAAAAAAAAAAAAAAAAAAAAAAAAAAAAAAAAAAAAAAAAAAAAACCAACGAAAGCTGGCACCCCTAATTACAACTGTCAGTGTCAACTGTCAAAAAGTCAGTTTTGTAAATGACAAGCAAGATTTAAATAGTGAAGACGGTACCTATGGTCCAAGACTTTAGCCTGCCCGAGTAGGGCGAAGGGAAAAAAAAAAAAAGTAAAATAATGAAAAGGTGGTCTTGCTTTGAAAAGTTTATTTTACAATTTTCTGTAAAATATCTCCATGTTACACTATTATAAATAAATGTAAGCGCCTTTTCTATTCATCTGACATAATCTTATGAATTAGTTTTAGGCAGTGAGTAATGACAGTGTTATTTTCAAAATTGCCGCGTATATTTATGCTAAAGATTGAATTTTCGATGAAAAAGTATGCTGAATATAGTAAATAATTCACAACGGTTGTGTAACTGCGAAATCACAGCACAGTGCGTGCGAATGCGAAGTTTAGTGACTTGCTTGACTAGTAGGTACAATACAGTGCTGCTTCAGTCAGGCTGCTAGTGATATCAAAATTATACTCGCAAGTTATTGTAAAATCTTCAAAATGTACATCGTCTCGAACTTAGTGAAAGTAACCATACCCAACTATTTGTCTGGACTGCCCATTCCAGACTCTATCGGGGGTTGGTTTCGCCTTGGAGGTAAGAAAAAAGTTAAAACCATGTGTACACAATGTTAAGAAAAAGTAAAATTTAATAAATTCGCGGTGGCGAAACCACGATTGCTGCCCCAGATCTAGCTATTATTAAAATGTTCTGTTTATTATCTAGCTCCAAATAGCTTAGTGTTATAAAAGTGGTAACTGTACATGTTTCTTACAAAGAGTAAACAGTTATAAAATCTAGTTCATGAGATAATGGACTTTATGTACTGAAAATAAAATCCATAATAGTTTATTATACATAGTGTAAAAATGGTTTTTCTGGTATTCCCGTACAATTTTCAATGACACACTTTCAAATTGCATTTAGCAGCAAGGCAAATGATAGATTGTAGATAACATGCAACTCTTATTAATTTATTAGTCATTGCTTTTAATTGATGCATTTAATGAGTTTTAAGCAGCTGTAGTATTTTATCATCCACCCCTAGGACGACCCACTGACCATCATAGTACACCTATTATATTGTTTTTCAGTAAGGGATTGGCTTGCTTTAATCCCACCTGCAGCGGTAGTGGGAGGCATTTCATATTACTCATACAACACAGTTAAGAAGGCCCGTGCTGTTTCCAACGGGCAAGCAAACCCAGCTATCAGGAAAGATATCAACAAAGTCGTTGATTTCATTGATATTGAGGACATCACTGAGAAGGCTGTCCTGTGTCGCTGTTGGAGGAGCAAGAATGTAAGTTTTATAGTAAAATATAAAAAAAAAAAATGGGATTTTGAAGTGTTCTGAAATGAAGAGAGACTGTTTATATAGAAGACATTCCAAAACAGGTTTCTGAGTCATTTTAATGGTAAAACTTTATTTAAAGTTTCCTTGTTTGTTCATTCAATTTCCGTTGTTATCATCACAGCATAGGAATAACATTTGTTACTTAATTATAAAGATATATAGAACTGCTGAGCATATTATAAGTCAGATGCGGTGCTGGGACTTACAGAGACGATCGTTGGCCATTGGGAGAATAAATATAAAACTCTTGCCATCTTTTTAGACCTATCCAAAGCCTTCGACACTGTCAATACCCATACTCCTTTCGAAGCTGGAGCATATCGGTATTCAAGGGATGGCCCATGATCTCTTCAAGAGTTACCTAACAGGTCGTAAGCAAATAATAAAGCACGAAAACTATCACAGCCACCAAGAGACGATCACTTTTGGTGTCCCCCAGGGTAGCGTTCTGGGACCCCCACTTTTTCTCATATACGTGAATGAACTCTGTCAGTTATCCATACCCAACTGCATAATTATAGCTTATGCCGATGACACAGCTCTAATTGTTCATGGCCGGGACTGGACTGAAACTCACCTATATTCAGAGTCCGCTTTGGGTACAGTCATGAGGTGGCTAACCATAAATCTCCTTACTCTAAATGTTAATAAGACCAAATTTATTACATTCTCTCCTATAATGTCAAGTCAGCCCCCTACACCTATTGAAATTCATGCACACACCTGCCCAAACTTACACGCAAACTGTGGATGTGAAAGATTAGAAAATACGCCTAGCATTAAATATCTTGGAGTCATTCTTGACAGCAACTTTAAATGGAAACAACATATTACTTCAATTGTGGCTCGTGTGCTAAAAAGCTAAGAGGCGCGGCAGACTTTGGATGTTTGCTGACCGTCTACATGGCGCTCGCTCAGTCTGTTCTAGGGTTTTGTCTGACGGTCTGGGGCGGTGCCGGTAAAACGGTTATGCTAAGGGTGGAACGAGCGCAGAGAGCTGTCCTGAAGGTACTGGCAAGGAAACCAATTCGATATCCGACATCCTCCCTTTATACCCTCTGTCAGGTCCTCACCGTCAGGCAGCTATTTGTTCTTCAGACTATTCTTCGCAGACACAGTCTACTTACCTTTGAACCTAAATACTGTTCTACACGTCGTTCAAATAGGGTTTGTAACACTGTGTGTCGTAGAACCGCAGCCGCAAGTCGTAGTTTCAAACACATTAGCTCTAAAATGTACAACAAGCTAAACAAAAACTTACACATCTTCCCATTAACCAAGAAAAATTGCAAAATAAAACTTGACTCTTGGTTAAAATTACAAAACTATGAGGACACAGAGAAACTCGTGAACGTATGATATACTCATCTTTCTCTCACACACCTCAACAAAACCACACAACACACTTTCTACGAACATCACAAACACCTCACACACACCTCATAACTCTCACCCACACACCCTTTCACCCAACACTCATCACATCCCAAATCATAAATGTTACTTTTATCTGGTTGAATTTAATTTTAATTTAATTTGAATTTAAATTTAAATTTAATTTTACTTTAATTTTGGTTTTGATTTTAATTTTTGTTCTCATTTTGATTTAATTTTAGATTTTAATTTTAATATTGATTTTAACGTATGTTTTAAATTTTAATTCTGATCTTATTTGTCTGTATCTGGAAAAGGGTGTTGGAAGCTGCGCTACAGTTTATATTTTTGCAGCTTCCATCGTTTTATGTGTTATATAATGTCTCGTGTTACTGTTCCTAAATAAACTTTTATTATTTATTATTATTTAGTCATGGCCTATATAATTATTATCAGTTTTTCAGTTGACTGATGACAATATCAGATTAGGTGTGTGTAAATAAGTAATAATACATTGAATATATCTACATTATTATCCGATCTTGTAAATAACACTATGTAAGGAGCGCCAAGGACTAATAAGTTACTTTTTTTTATGTAATTTTTTTTTTTTTACAGTGGCCGTACTGTGATGGTGCGCATGGAACCCACAACAAGGCAACTGGTGATAATGTCGGCCCCGTTGTAGTCAAGCACAAAGATAACAAGTGAGCCACAACAACAAGCAACATAGCAAGGTGATAAACAAATTGTGATCATATTAATACAGAAATTGTTACCCTATTCAAAATATGTATTTAAATGTAATGTATTATTATCAGATGCTCATAAGCCCGTAAGAACAATTTTAATGTTAAGTATACTTTTGTTGCTTTTTTTTTTTAAAAATCGATGGTTTTTTGCTTGGCCATGTTTATTGAAGCCGTCATCATCACGGCTATCGCGTCGTCACATTTACTTAGTATTTTTAGATTTTGAATAAAATTATATCAATAAAATTTTGGACTGTTAAGGAAATAGGTTTTTTATTTTATTGAGTAAGTTTTAAATTTACTGAGATTCTCTAAAAACCATTTACATAAAAGAATAAACTTAGTCAAATAAAAAAAAGTTGTCTTATAAAATTTAATTACCAAATTGCCTTATTTAAAACATCACAGACATGTTCTGACTTTAAAATTATAAATAAATATTTAAACATGCCAATACTTTACATACCAAATCACGGTTACTGAAAATTACTACAAACACTGTTAGCTCTAATGAAGAAGTATTATGGCACTATTTATTAGATTTCTATGCAACCAATAGAAGTTGGATAATTTTGTTTACAAAAAAAGGTAAAAAAAAAATTGTACAGTTATCGAACTTAAAATATTTATGAATAGCTACTTAAATTAAGTAAAGTAACTTTGCGTAGAGAAGACGAATATAATAAATATTGAACATATTTTTGAAATGTGACTAAATATTGTGATTCTGGCTGAAATCTTTTGCCTTGACTAGAATCAGCGAAACCTGATTACAAGATTATAAAATCAATAAAGATACGCAATACAATTTCACATGTTTACCTTAGTGACAAGAACCAATTTATCTAACGATTGAAATGAAATTGATAAAACACGTTTTCATTTAGGCAAATTATATGTATAGATGCAAATTATTAATATTCGATAAAAGCTACTTAGTTCATAATGATGTTTAATTCTACGGAATTTTAGTGTAATTCAGTCTTGAAGCTTCTCGGATTTCCATCGACACTTGATAATCTGGAGAAGTCGAGTAACGCGTTTAGGAGGATCGTCCAATTAGCCTTTTCACAACTGAAACAAAAAATAGGCGCTAATTTAATGCATTCGAGATCTGATTACCGAAAACGTAAGTAGTATTGTCATAAACGGAACCTTATGATAATGCGAATCACAAAACCATCAAAGTTGGAACAAGTGCAGCGTCGTGTGCATTGAATACAATGGAATCCATTTAAATATATCGCTTTGAAGTACCAAAAACACGACGACACGGTTGGCGCAGCGGTTAAAGCAATGGACGCGTGTTCGATCCCCGCACGGAACAAATATTTGTATGGCCTACAGATAGTTGTTCCGGGTCTGGGTATTTGTGTATGTGATTTTAAATGGCTGTGAACGCACCCACGATACAGGAGAAATTCCTAGTGTGGGACAACGTTTTATAAAAAAAAACCGTTTTAAAAGGAATTGCAACGATAAAAAAAATTAGAAATTGAAAGTAAAGCGGCCTTCCTCAAGATAGCGCATTTGGTCCGCTTTTACTTGTCCTCTCTTAAAGTTTTTAGTAGTTAATGAAACATTGTAAAAGAGTCTGTTTGACACTGACAAAATACTTATTTTTACTTTTTTTTAAGAGCCTTAAGGAATATTCACAATCTCTTGACGGTATAATGTACTCCATATAAGGCCAACCATAAACGTAAAATCTATGTTATCCACTTACTTCTATCCTAGTCTCGGCAATATTTTCTTCATTTCGTAGAAGCTCATGTTTGAGTCCATTCCGTTTCCTGGAAAGAGCATAAATTTTATTTTTGTTTAAATTGCTACCAACGCAAGAGGTTTAGAAGTTTGTATCGAAATGCCATAAAACGAGCATTAAATCACTTTGAAGTCTTTGTTCGGCATTTATGTCGTGAGAATGAGGGGGTTATATTCACTTGGCATAACGCAGTTTCCGTCCCAGTTGACCGCTTCCTACGCACCGGGGCTCGGGAAGGCGCATATCGTATTACACCACACAATAGGCGCTTTATGTAAACTCAGAAAAGTACAAAAAATAAATGTTATATTAAGCGCGTTGTTCGTTTACTTCAGTTAAGTCGGATTTATTGAAGGGATTTTGACTTACAAGTATATTTTCCGCCACACGATGAGCGCTGTGTAGGCGAGGCATACTATGCTGCAGGTCACTACCACCATGATGCCGGCTGCAGCTCCTATCGGTTCTCCTCGTACAGCTGAGTAACGTATTTTTTCGGAATCTTTGCGGACAGCTTCACCAGGAACTTCGAAATGAAATGATTTATAATATGGTGAATTTTCTTAATCGTTTCGATGATACTTACCACAAAGTTGGCCCATATTTATTTCTTTTGTGTCGCAGTGAAAGTGTAGAGACAATAAATCGCTCAGAATTAAGAATTAAATGATAAACTGATTCACAGTATTGACGAGTATTGTTATTAAACCAATGAGAGCGTGACTCAAGCAATTATTTCTTTGACAAAGACAGGTTATGACACACAACTAGATAAATCACATCACAAACGTGTTTCTAGGTGGTTACTAGGACAAAGTGATGAATGAATCATGTTTACCTTGCAAGAACTCTGCCTGTGCATCGGGCACTAATGAAACTTCCGCGCGGGCATCTTCTGCGTCTTCAGGGAAGGTGGGCAGGTCCACGTGCTTGTCATTGTCGTCTCTAGAGTGGAGCATGTCGAACACCTCCGATCTGTAGAATGATGTTATAAATTACGTTAATTCCTTATCATCAGTTCGTATCGTGTATTATTTTATCACGTTTGTTGGTTGGATATGAGTCTCCTAAATCTAGTAGTGGCTCTTAGGTTGTAGAATCCGCTCCACAAAAAATATATTTAATCGTCACCGCCTCTCAGTAGTAGATGAACAGGAATTTCAATTTCGATTAGAGTTGTCCCTATGAGCCCATAGTTTACCAGACTGCTTATTGTTTCGACACTACCGTCTGTCTCAACTTGCCGTTTGGTATCTACACTTTCGAAATATATCTTAAATACTGTGTCATGTATGTTTCCATTATTTCAATTACTTAGAGTGTTTTTTACTAAACCCAAGTATTAACGGTTCTTACCTGCTAACACCATTTTTGTCATCCACTAAAAGCTTCAGAACAGTTGCGTTAGCTTCTAGTGTTTTGTAACGGCTGTTGTCCTCCACCTCCTTAGCTAGTTCGGGCAGAGTACTTTCTTGTTCCTTCAATGTGGCCGAGTTCTCGCCGTAACACGTTCTAATATCTGGAATACGATAATCAGTTCTTTACACAAAGATTTGACTAGTAGATTAATACAAAGTGCTAAGTAACACAAATCTATTAACACGGCCGACGAGAAAGTTATTTGAAGATGTCGAAAAACCGTTATCGCCATGTTCAAAGTGTGCATTTATAACCAGTGTTAAATTGTAAGCTAACAAAGAGTGAACTGCAGTGGACTCTAAACTTATCTAAATGCAAACATTCTTGTCGCCGGGCGGCCAACACTTCAATTAGTGGGTCAGGCGCAGCTTTAACTTAATGTGTACTTAACGGTGCTCAAATCCGGTTCCCTGGGCTGCCAGCGTCTGATCTCATATTTAGTATGTTATTTCCGAATGATACACCAATTGATGAGGTGACTCATAGCCAGTCATAGCTGTCTCATTGTTCAGAGTAACCTCGTATCTCCAAGTGAAAGTATTTATCGGACTATCGGAGCAAATCGACTAGATCTTGTTAGTACGTAGAATATTAGCCGGAGGCGTTGCTGCTGGTACTTTGCGTTGTAAGTAAGACTCTTCTCGTGCCACACACAGTAGGTTGCGAAAATGTTTATATTTATATTATTGCTGCTTACAAGCACTCGTTATGCTTATTCGTTAGAGAATGCATATGGCTGAAAGTTTCTTTAGTTAAAGTTCTATGTAGTTTCTGTAGATAATTACATAGCTCAGTTTCTGCATCGATCTTACTAGCACTATAATCTAATAGCAAATTTCCTTATAATCAAATTATCCTGTTTCTCATACCAATTAATATCCTTGCATTCGTTAGAGAATGCATATGGCTGAAAGTTTCTTTAGTTAAAGTTCTATGTAGTTTCTGTAGATAATTACATAGCTCAGTTTCTGCATCGATCTTACTAGCACTATAATCTAATAGCAAATTTCCTTATAATCAAATTATCCTGTTTCTCATACCAATTAATATCCTTCATGTTAGTTTTGGTTTTTTAGTACAAGGAATCATTAATTTAATTTTGAACAGGTATTTCCATACGAAATCCTGTCAGAGACAGTAATCAATCATGGTTATAATAATGCAGTTTGCAATTAGGTATTTCCTCAATTCCGCGTATTTTAGCCGCACTGATGTTCCATCGATGAAGATTTTATACTTGGTAAGAAACTCGTTGTTAGTGCAGTAAGAGTACGTCAGTGTAACTAATTGGGCGATCAAGCAATTAAGTAATCTTGATCAGTAATGGTCATGTCCATTGTGGCTGTTTCCGTCAGCAATAGATTACCCAGCTCAGCCGTTTATTTAAACATTGATTCCATAGTGTTTCTAAAGGACTTAAATGGTATAATACCGCTATTCTCACGGCCCTTGCCGGAAGAATTGTAAACGCTTCCGCGTATAATCACTGTGCATTCACGAAGTCTTCACATGAAAACTACTAATTGATTCAAAACCATGCTTGGTGTAATTATTAATTTATACGGCTACACTGAATAAGACTTCATAAGTTTTTGGAACTGACATGGTCACTAACATTATTATTAAAACTTGTAACAGGATATAATTTACCATGTTGTGTAAGTTATAATGTACCTACTTACAAAAAATAATAAATTTGGAAACTCGAAACAAATAAAAAACATGGTTATTATGTGTAGCACTACAATAATAAAAGAAAAATATTTTTCGTCTGTTTAGAAATCAACACACGAATTAGTCTGAGCAAATTAACAAACAGACTTCAACTCTAAAACAAACTCACGTGTATTCGCGTAATAGTAGAGCCGATATCCAAACATGCATTAATTAGCCGATTATGTAAGCAAACAGAGTCGATCATATTATTAATAATACCCGAACTAGAAACATATCTACTTCGTTCTAGAACAGTAAAAACAGTTCTGAATGCTACGCCTGTTTCTCAATTGAGTCATCTACATAAAATTCGAGTCTTCCTTTTGTCCGTCAGTAAATTGGTTAAGCGTTCTGTTATCTTCGTGGCATACCGCTGTCACTGCCCACAGATCTACAGCCTAAACAAACAAGAATATTTGGAACCTTGTAAGATATATGTAGGTTTATGTGTCTTTAGGTTCACCTACTTTTTGTTTTAGTATCTTGGTAGGTCGTATTAAAAAAAAAACATCTTTATCATATTTTTACGCTTTGTTGTTAGTGATAACTTCGAGCTTCGTTTGTACAATTTAATTTGATACAAATCTTCTTTGCCATCATTGGGCGTAGAAAGCGTAGCTGCTGATTTTTGGTTGCACTCAAGTTCCTTATTTGGAATTTTATTTGTTCTATTTCTTCAGCTGTCTCTGGTAGTGGAGTAGAGAAATTAATGGGCCCCACTTAAGAAGGTACTTATGAGTGTGTAAACATTTACTGACTTAAGTACATATACTAATGAACTCCCGAATGCTGACCAACGGACAAAACAAACTAATTCTACTGAGACCGAATTGCGTTGGTGAACTGTGGGAGACGAAAAGTTTTTTTGAAATTGAGTGTGGGTGCAGCTACATCAAAAGGTGCTTAACCTTACGACAATAGACAATCAATGTTTACTGTTATAGCTGTATCATTATCTTATTCTCCTTTTGATTAAATTCTTACTGCAGAAGGCGTGATAAGCTCTATTTATTCCATAAATCTCTCTCGTTCAGGCGTTTATATTTACATTTATAGAAGTAAAGGTCAGAACTATAATCAAAGCAGAAACTTCCATTCGACTATAAAGTCTGTATGCATGTACATTGAACCGCTGACCTGTGACGGGAAAGGGAATAATCGACTTCGGTTTGAGTCCGGGTCCCTTCTCCACACAGAGCCTGGTCACGTTTCGTTTATGTACCCCGCGTAGGTAGTATCTAGCTTACCTACTAGTATTTTATTATTATTAGGTTCTGCGTTCCTTTATTCATTCGTGTATAAATTGCACATTATTAGTCGAAAACTAGGCCTCGTATGTCGGTTCGCATCTGTTCACACTATTTTATGTTGGCCTATTTCTTTTTTGCTATCAAACTTTGCGACATGTGTGCTTGTGTCGCTTTATGTGAGAGAACAAGGACTCGATGCAGAAAGGCCACGAAGAGGTAAATGTTTAAACAGCAACTTACATTCATTCACGGCCACCTGAGATGCCAATAGCCCGCTATGAATCACTATGTAAATCATTTTACGCTACTTACTACTACTACAGACGACACTCATGATTTTTTTATCTCTGATCTCACATATGTATAATGCATATTTACATAACAATAAGCATGGGTTTCCGTAAGACTTATGAGTCGCTTCCATTGCTCTTCAACTAATCATCGAAATCATGAATCACTCCCACGTAAATGATATTCTTCTCAGTATTTGGGTGTAACAAATTGTATACTATTAAAGCGCCATTAGTTCCGTGGTAATGACGCTGTAGTCGGAAGTTGAATGCTTCTTGAGATATTGAGTTATCGAGCCTGCACTTGACTATTTAATTTTTTAGCAGTATATCAAAGTGCTTCGAGTGCTAGAGGCTTGTTTAATGATAGTCAGATAAGGAGAGTATACAAAGAACAGCTTGGTAGAGCTCGTTAGTAAATTGCTAGAGAGAAGAGCTCGCCTATGGGTAAACAATTGTACGTCGGATTACAAGGTATGTCTTTCGACATTTTCTCCAGATACATGATAAAGGTAAGGAGCGTATCATGCCTATCATGGTATCATAGGGTAGTAGGGAAGTAGTGCTTTCGTCATACCTTATTGCGAAACAAACTGGCATATAGGTAAGCCTATAGGAGTCTTGGAGCCTGCTTATCAATTGCCTCAACTTGTTCTGCAACTTGTAACCAGTACATAGAAAGTTTTTGTAAGAAGTGAAAAGTTGCTTCACTTCCTCTGCATGTTGTAGTTCGATCATTCAATGAGTACTCAGTACGCACACATGGGTTGGTCTCAATCACATGCATCGGATAAGTGGAGATATCCTGAATATCGTTAAGCTGTTATTATGTATTCATGCCAATGTGCCTCAAGACGAGGCTAAATGTTTCTGTGCCAAGTTCCTGATTTTGAAATTTTAAATCTTTTTGTCTTATATAGTTGGAATGGTGTCTTGTTTATATTCTAGCAAGATTATTGCCAATGAATACATACCCATAGAGGCGACGAAGATCAAACACAGAAGCTGGTAGCGCGCCATTTCATTACTCGCCCTGCAAATAGATAACCGATTGTATAATTTATGTTAATAGCGCTGCTGTATGCGCTTATCTGCACCGGTCACACTTTACACATACCTAATTACGTAGGTGATAAGCGGACAATGACAATAAAACGTATTAGTAATTTTCAGTTATTGTACAGTTCACCGGTCAATGTGGCGACACTTAGGGGAGGCCTATGTCCAGCAGTGGACGTCTTTCGGCTGAAATGATGATGATGATGATGATGAATAGTTCACTATTCGGAAATCAAGCTTTGTACGCAGATGGCTATTTATATATTTAATGTTTTGGGTAAGAATGTTTGTAGCTAGTTGGAAGCGTAAATAAAGCCGACACGTTCTGCTAATTATAGATTGTTGTATATAAGTAAATACTGCTCGTAGAAGGTACCCATGCCCTCCACTGTTACAAGTAAACACTTTTCAAAATATTTGTAATAAAATATAATGATGAAACAGAAACTGAAACATTATTATTTTGTATGTTAGTTAATTGTACCGATCTGTATTAACATTTAACAAGATATTCGAGTCACTTTCGCGATGTTAAACTAGAAAACCAGTTCTGGATGAGAGCACAACTGTTCTAAAAATACCTGGGAGTCGTAGTGAGGGATCCGGCCTTTGCAGGGAAGTACCACTTTGCACGATCAACTTAATTTTATGTTCACTGTTTTTTATTGTCACTTTCGATGTGATATGTGCGCGGGCGCCGATGGCCGTGCGGACGTTCGCCTGTGCGCGACCCGAGCGGTATTCTGCGCAAGACTGCCGGCTGGGCCGAGTTCCCGCTCGACGGGAGCCTGAGACGCTGACCTCACTGATGCAGAAAATTAAATACACTAAACTCGCAAATCGCGTGGATATGGCAAAGGAGAAAAGATGGTTTTTGAGTACTTGGGGCAACGTTGGTCTTCGTACTTATGTCTCACGGTTACGGGCATTCAAATTAGTAAGTAACGCATTTATTTTCAGTTTATCGAGTCTGAGGCTGTCGTTTGAATATTAATAATGTTTATTTCCTATGGTAAATAGGTCTCAGAGACTCAGACTGTGTCAGTAGTTCGATATTAGTAACATAACATGACGCCTGTAATAGGGATTTTAACTGACTTAAAAAAATATGATTCAATTAGTCCGTCTGTTAGATTATCGAAAAATATTAGATACGTATTTTTTGTTTTATCAAATCAATAAAATTGACGAAGATAAAACGAGTCAAAGATTTGAGTGGGGGTTCCTAACCGCTAAAAAAATGTAATTTCTCCAGTTATGTTTAACCAAGTAGGTATGTGCTCAAAAATTATATTTTCTTCAAAATTACACATCCTCGTTTCCGTCTTCAGCTACAATTCAAATTTTGAACTCCCCTGTTACATTATTCTTGTGGTATTTTGAATTTCAGGATGGTTTTAGTCTATGTAACGTCTAAACGTCAATATTTCCTTCTTGCTTTAGTGAGTTAGGTATTACGCTGGGGCGATCGTCTAATAATTAACTGATAAATCAGTCGATCAGGTGTCCACATAAGACTAGCTTTTGCCCTTGACTCACACCCTTGTAGAGAAGGATATTATTCGAAAAGAACTGTATTACTGTATATATCAGGATAAAAAGTTTTTGTTTTCTATGTAGGTATACTCCTTATCCAAGTCGTGGTCTCCAAGTGTCAAATTTCATCTGCAGATCATAATAGAATTATAATATGAATGGCGTTAAAATTCATTAAATGGTCACAGACGCAGTTACTTTACTGTTACGCAAATTTTAACGCAATTCAAATTATGATCTGCTAAAGTGGCAATTTTGGCCCCACTGCTAAAAAGACGTGGAAAAAGGTAACAAACATGCTATAATAGACAGACAGTTGCATCTATTGTATCTACAAATCTTCTCCTCACGGCTTTTTTAAACCACGTGAAGTTGCTTTTTCATCATCATCATTTCAGCCGAAAGACGGTCAATGCTATGCATAGCCATCGGCATCCCCAAGTGTCGTTACATGACGTTGCTGGTTTTGACATAAAACATTAACCTACGATAGTACGACCCTCGGAAATAGTAGATATAGTTCTATCCAATGATACATGTATATTAAAACTATAGATACGTTGTCCGCCCTCAAAAATGACAACATGAAATGAAGCTAATTGGCCACATCGCACTTAGTTACGCACCAACCTCTCGCGCGATGCTACGTTTGTTCTTAATTTAAATCGTGTGTGTAAACCTGCGCGAAACATAAAGACAACAGGCATCAACAGGCATCCCGCTGTACGGTGTCATATTTTCTTTCCCTTTCTTTACGCGTTAAAGTAGTTATATAATATTTTCGCCGTTTTGAAGCGCCGCCATGTTAGTTCATGACGTGTCTATATACATATAATACATCATTGGTTCTATCAGTGAAAGTATTTTTGGAAACTGATTACCCTGAACCTACACACAAACTTACTTTTATTTTATAATTATTTTATATTTTAACTTTATAATTATATTAAGTGTAGATTACCCTTACCCCTTACCTAGGAAGTTTCATCTCTCAGCATAGCATCATAGAACTCCAACACGTGCACACACATCGATATAGTCACATCACTGTTCTAGTATTACATGCTTCGAGACAGTACGGAAGCCTGTTTTGTGCAGATTGAGATAAAAACCTCTTTGTTCGTCAAACGTGCAGCGGTGCGCGCCGTGCGCGTGACACTCGCGGGGAATTCGCGCCCGCCGCGCATATGCCCCGGTCGCCCGGGACGTTGGCCGCTGACCCCGTGCATGTATTGCAGTCTTGCATTTAATTCAAATTAGACCTTGAGAAATCCACTGATAGATCTGCTTAAGTATTAATAAACACATGTCTTATTTTCTCGTCTTTCTCTTGCCCTTATCCCAATTCATTTGTGGTCGGCACACCATGTCTTCTTGTTCCATACTTCTCTAATACTCGTCATCCCATCAGACACCTCCTTTCTAGCCATTCCATCTTACATACAGTCCAGTCCATATATCGTTTCTTTGGTTTTTCTCTACTCTTATGACATTTTCCTCATGCCTCTGCATCGCATGATCGCATGCCCATGCACGATAACCGATGATAACCCAGAACTTTTCACTGGCACCACTTTCAAACTTCCTCTAATATACATATTATTATTCACTAGCTGTTGCCAGCGGCTTCACCCGCTACAACTCGAAAATTATCCCACGGGACGATAAAATCGGGATAAAAACTATCCTATATGTTAATCCAGGGTATAACCTATCTACATACCAAATTTCAACCAAATCGGTCCAGCCGTTTATGCGTGAAAGAGTAACAAACATCCACACATCCATTCTCACAAACTTTCACATTTATAATATTAGTAGGATTCCTTATTTTATCCAGTTGCTTACGACTTGAGTTGAGTTTAGGAAAATTCGGGAGTCGCATATTGTTTCCGTATCCTGCAGATATTTCATCCACCCAGCGTTAATCCCGTGCACACCGTGCGTGTTACACTCCGATCTATTTCGATTTGCACAAGCGAACCGACATACGGAAAGTCGTAGCAGTCTGTGAGGAGCGCCGCCGGAGACCTTTTTTTTGGAGGGTGGGATATTACCAAAAAAGAAAGGTAAAACAAGATAGTAGCGCGGGCGTTAGTTTTGCATAAGACCGTGCTTTTTAAATACTATCGTGTTATATTATATTGAAAAAGTTATCTTTGCGTAAAAAGAAAAAGAAGAAACTTCAAAACTAGCGTTGTCATGGAAACAGCTTTTAGAAGAATGGATAGCAAAATAAAGTGAGCTGACGTAAGACGCGAAATATTTTTAAATAAAACAAAATAATAATAAAAATGTAAAACCAGAAACGTAGGTAATTTATTCAGTAAATATATAAAAAAAAAACTATTAATCTTATTTCCAAAGTTCTACCAACAACTTATACAATGTTAACAGTTGTTTTTTTTAAGCCGCTAATTTAACAGTTGGTAACCATCCAGGGAAGACAAAGAGATGAGTAGAGAAATTATCGTTTGTCCGTGCCTAAATGATCTCAATAAAAAAGAACAATGGTACGCTGTTGGTCAGTGTCCGTCATGGCCAAAGGATCCCAATATTGCTGTACGAAGATCTTTTGGAGAGTGCCTAAAATCGTTTTATAACAAAGAAGAATGTAATGCTGTTGTTCAGTGTCCTTCTTGGCCAAAATATGCAAATAAGAAAGAAAAACGTAACGTTATTGTTCAGTGCCCGTCCTGCCCAAACGATGCCAATAAGAAACGACAACGGTACGTTGGTCCGCCGTATCTGAAGGATCCCATTCCGAAAGAACAGCGTAACTTTGCTGGTCAGTATCCGTGTGTAAAAGATTCTAGTAAGAAAAGGCTTCGTATCGCGGTTGGTCAGCATCCGGGCAATAAGAATAAACATCACGCTGTTGTTCAATATCCGCCTTCTGTAGAAGAACTCAGAATTAAAGAACTAAGTTTAAATAAAAAAGAAAAAGAATTATCGAACTTGCAGAAAGAGTTACAAAAGCAACGAGACCAATTAAAAAAAAAGAAAGAAACTAAAGCAAAAGCTGATTTAATAGCTGCGAAAAAGTTAAATCGAGCTCGAAAAAAACTACAGTTAGCTTCCAGTGCCACTAAAAAGATAGGAGGACAGCAGAAGATCAAGAAGACAAATATTTTATCAAGTACTAAAGGTATGGATCCTACAAAAAGCAATTGGCTCGACAAAATGCGTTCAATTTTGGGCAAATTTCAAGACAGCTTTCGTTCATATTTCGGTGAACAGCGGAGCGGATTTAGTGAACTATGTGCTTGTTCATCATATGCTAAGAAAATGGAACAAGCGGGTCATGAACTTTGTTTAAACTGTACCGGGACGTCCGGGACTCGAAATTTAGTTTATTGCTCCGGGAACACATGCCGACGCGGTCATAGTCGTCTAGAAGCGGCCGCTGGAGATTGTTATGGGATGGCGATGACTCCTGCTCTCTGGTCTTGGCCACATCCTAGACAAACCTGTAGGATGCATCCTAAACAACAAACAATGCATTGTTGTGCGTTAATAGCTAGCTTCTTAATTTGGATGCCGTGCTTGTTGTGTCTTGCGTTGTTGTGCTCTTGTTACACCTGCTGTTGTAACGATGGCTTTTAAATAAATTATAATTGAAATATAAAACAGTTATGCACCTTATAAATGTATGTTGTATTGTCATTCATTCCATTGGTAGGTAATACACCAGGATCACTCTGTTCGCGAAGTTTTGGATATGCCCGCCTTGTTCTTGCATAAAAATGAAAATTACTCTTTATTATAGGTATCTATAATGACAATAATGTCCATTCTATTTTCATTTCATACAAATCAACCTACATATATTTTATATTCAAATGAACCCCGCCTGCTTCCATGTTTTGTTTAATTTAAAATGTGCTTGTTTTTTACCTTTCAGTTCTTTCAGTCGGGTTTTTTAGTTTTTTAATTACTTTTTTCTATCTACCACTTACTTTACTATCTATCACTTGAATTAATCGCTTTAACGACCCATCAACATGTCAAGAATTAAGGTTAGTGCGAGTAAAGCACTCACAAAAGTTACCTTATTATTAGTTAACTATGAACCATAATATTCTAACTGCCGCACTCAGAGAGCTTTAATGATTACTCAGGCCAACACTAAGTAAAGGTTTTGACAGTTTTGTCATACAAAAGTATGTCAAATCTTTACTTAGGGGCGTCTTAAGTAATCATTAAGTCTCTGAGTAGAGTTCCACGCGCGCCTTAAGGTGGAAGCTCACATCTGGCCCGCGAAATTCTAATTTTCTTACGTTTTTGGCAATTTGCAGGCCAGTGCTTGGTTGTATGTTTATGAAAATTTGATTTGCGACTGTAAGACGTATGAAGTTACCGAATTATAACCATCAAAATTACTAACTACTAAAGAACGACGACTAAATTACTAAAGAATGACTTTTACATGCAAAAATCAATCTTGACATGAAAATGAACTTGGAGGGTTGTATTGATAATTTTGATGGTTATAATTCGGTAACTTCATACGTCTTACAGTCGCAAATCAAATTTTCATAAACATACAACCAAGCACTGGCCTGCAAATTGCCAAAAACGTAAGAAAATTAGAATTTCGCGGGCCAGATGTGAGCTTCCACCTTAAAGAGATGTCAGCAACATTGAAGGGCCGACGCCCGTCGGGGCTGCTGGTTTTTCGAAAGAGATACCGCGACCTCTACACAAAGTGCTAATATCACGCCACATCTATATGACGGCATAACGCAAACGCAACGGTATGACGGCAAAGAAACGATGGATGGACTGTGTGAAGGATTATATGGCTAGGAAGGAGGTGACTACTGACATGACGAGAAATAGAGAAGTATGGAAGAAAAAGACATGTTGCGCCGACCCTAAATAAATTAAGATAAGGGCAGGAGAATGATGATCTATATGACGGCATGGGTGGCGCAGTGGCTGGACAATTGACAGTAGCACTGCGTGTCGCAGGTTCGATTCCCACACGGAACAAAAAAAATGTGGGTTTTATCAAATTTTAATTTAGTTTTAAAAATCGGCCAAGTGCATGTCGGACCACGCATAATGTAAGGTTCCGTAGTTGCCCATCACAAACATGTGAATTTACTAAACTGTTCCTGCGGATTTCCTGCAGGGTTCTGTCTACGGCCTCAACTGCCTTCCTATTGACCATCGTACACTCATCCCATACGATCAGAGAGCAATCCTTGAGTACGTACCCCATATCACACCACAAACAGGCGTTTCTGCGCTCTCTAAATCGATGTGAATTTTAAACATGGCACGTGCTGTCTTGTCACCCGGAAGCAGTGTGGTAATAGCGATTCCTGACGACGTGGCGACGCTACAGCAATGGCAATTTTGCCTTGCCACCTGACCTCTGCAAGTATGCCAGTGGTAACAAATGTTTTTCCTGTTCTAATGGGAGCATCCAAAAAAACATTTTACCCTGATTTTTCCCAACGTTTTCAAGGTTCATATTCACGGTATCATAAATTTGGTTTTGCTCTGAAGAGAACTAAGCGACATGGTCATTTCGCCCGGATCCTAAATTGTCTCAGCGTTAAACTCCCGATTTCCACGGCCTTGATGCGGTGATGATTGGGGAGCTGGTAACCCATATTCGACCAGTGGATTGTCGCCGATAGAAATGATCACGTCGTGAAGTGAACTGAGACCGGTGTTCAGCACGCGTTTATCAGTTACTTCGACTTTGTCTCCAGTAGCACGCTTCAAGGCTCGTAGAAAATCTTTAGACAGATGATGGCGACACTTCTCCCACAAAGCTACCGATGGCGATGGTCAAAGTCCAGCTCCAGATGGCCAGCTATTAGGTACAATGGCCTGTTTAACATTGGCGAATGCGATGCGATGGCCAAGTCAATCCATTTATTTAAAACATCAAAGTTTTTTTAAGTAGGGACTGAATATATTAACTAACTTGGTATTACGTAGATCTCACTACCTTTTACGGTAACAGACTTGAGTTGCGCGGCTTGGCTTTTTTTACAAGTTTTATTTTTAGTGGGATAAACTCTATCCAATTCTGTGTCCTTGAAAATTCCCGAAAAACCTTTCACAGCACCTTCAATTTTGTTATAAATCTATGCAGTTCTATTTGAGTTCTGTTTGTAATTACATACAGAGAAACTCAATGAATTTTATAAGACATAGTTGAAGCAGCTTAAAACTTATATAAACACATTTTTTTAAATTGTCTTGCTCATCTCTGAAACGAATTAACGATACAAATTCAAGAAGAAAATGCACAACTCCATCTATGACTTCTAAAAACAACTATTAACCTCGCAAACATGATCATATTTAAATTAGCTATCCAAAAAGGGCATGTAATTCATGTAATTCGACTTGATTCGACTGAAATCTCATAGATGGCGCTGACAATTCATTTAATTTTAATAATGTTTTTCGGTCCAAGTTACTTATGTTGCGTGATTTTTATAGTTTGAAGCTAGCTTATAGCATGGTTAACATAATAACAACATTCAAATATGCGTCGTTAGATTACACGTTGTTACAGAATGCGTTGAAGAAGTAAAGGTTCACTGCTCGTTCTCCGTAGGTGATAGCGTAATAATATGTAGCCTTTATGTTGACCCGACTTCTTAGTAATATTCGTGCCAAATTTGTAGTAAATCCATGCAGTACTTTTTGAGTTTATTCCGGACATACATACAGACAAACAGACAAAAATTCTAAAAACTTTATTTTTGGCTTCGGTATCGATTGTATAGGTCACATCCCAAGTATTCTTTTAAAAAATATTCAATGTACTGTTTTGACTTTCCTACGATTTTATTATATGTATAGATAATTATCATCTATAGTTTTCTACTCTTTGTTGTAATGGCTTTGACAGACAAACTATCAAAATAGACAGATATTTTGATAGTTTGTTTTTAAGATTTATATACAATTTTATATTATTTTATTAAGTTTATGGCGAATTATTTACTTTATTTGACTAATGATTATTCTACTATTCTCGGATAAAACAAAAAGTAAACTGAATCCTTAACATCTCTATCTCACAAATATTTGACATATAAAATAAGGCATGGATTTGCACCGATTGCGAGTCGTGGGATTTGATACGGCATTAAGTGAAAAAGAAGCCCAGAAGAATTTTAATGTAGAACTGGAACAATATGAAAAAGAGGACTGGAAGACCAGCACTGGAAGAAATAATGATGGAATTGGAGACGTAGGTCAATGTCAAGATGACAACAAGAGTCCGCATAGAAGATTGTCTAAACAAAACTTTGGTGACAATAGAAGTCTTCCGCAAAAATCGAAGATATTTATAGGAGACACCTTCAGACCACCTGGAACATCGGCAAAAATATATCTTTATGACAAAATTACGACACCAGGAACTTCGAAAATGTGGCGTCCTAGGACATCGAAAAAAAACCGAGATGATATCTCATTCATGAAATCTCCAGAATCTTCAATGAAACATTTTTTCACCCGAAGAAAATCAAGGAGTGAAATATTTAAAATTTCATCTAAAAGTAAGTTATGTTATACTCGTATCATCTGATTTTTATTGGTTAAGTATTTGTGTGTGCATATAGTAATTTATATGTGAGAGTTATTTGTTCAAGCTTAACGTGGTAGTGTGATAGTTATTAACATCATTTAACTTTAAACACCATACAACGCTTAGCCTAAATACAAAATAGCGAATTTAATAGGTAGTCTCCATTGCGGTTTTACGCGATACCTATTAATATTTTATTATTAAAAAATACTTTTTTTTTTCAGAAAAACCTACGAAACGCGACTTTAAATTGAATTCTAGTGATACTACTTTAACAAACCAGTTTAAGGGCAGTACAAATTCTTTTCAAAGAAAACGAACGCTTGGAAGAAATCTGCGCAAAAGAAAGTCGAGGTTTCGTCATAAAGAAAAAAATGTGAAAAAAATTAATGATGTACAACTTTTGTTTACGCGCGAAACTCCGAGTTTTATGAATTTTCGTAGAAAACGCGTAGATAATGAAAAAACGAAACCAAAAAAGAAACGCGTTGCCGGATTATCTAGCGACATCTACGGTTTTCAAAAAAGTAATCGATCTATGGATCAAGATCTATATCGTATGTCTTGGTTCAAGTTCATTAACACAGATGAAATACACTTTAAAAAGTTAAGAATGAGATGTCTCCGTAAACCTAAACCGCCACAACCAGTCGCAAGATGTTGTTGTAAACATCATGCATTGAGAGTCCTAAAGTCTGATCGCGTAAATGTACGTTCATCAGCTTGTTATAATTTAAATACCTGTCCTCACCCACAAAGATTTCAACAAAATTATGACTATGTTCAAGAAAAAGGAATAATAAAAAAACTTTTGGCTAAAGATGAAACAGTCTCACCCTCATCATTCGGTCTCGAGTCAATACGTTTTTGTGATGCTTTTACAAGCACTGGTAACGTCGAGGTTTCTGGGAGCAGCCATCCCCAACCACCAAATTTATGCGAATGCGA
Source organism: Diarsia rubi (assembly GCA_932274075.1). NCBI lineage: Eukaryota > Metazoa > Arthropoda > Insecta > Lepidoptera > Noctuidae > Diarsia > Diarsia rubi. Next base: position 16,406,488 of record OW026417.1, on the reverse strand, counting down.
AGCGGACCTGCTGCCACAGATTGTTACGGTTACAAGCGAGGAAAAACAGCAAAAGCCATGCATATCTTGTATAAAACGTAAGCCTCACCAAAACAGAGCAAGTGTAAAAAATAAGCGTACAAGCGACCGAAAACAAAACAAAAAAAGAATTTACATTCTCACCAACATCTATAAAAGATTTTGTTCAAGATCTGTAAAGCGCATTCTTTATTTCCATTCAAGAAAGAACCTATCAGGAAAAAGCTATACAAAATCTATTTGTATTGGACTACTTATTGTGCTATGGTCTCCATGTCTGTTAGCTGGACTTCTAGTATGGGTAGTCATGTTTCCTGGGAAATTCATAAATATGTCAAAAGGTAAACCAAAAAGGTCATTTCCGATGAACAGATTTCGCGCGAATGACCTCCGTTCTGAATACCAACGAATGAGTTTTGAAAATTATTTACCTCGAAAAAGGAAGAGCTTTTTGTCAACAATGGTCACCTGGTGCAGCCGCACCGTTGGTAGTGTCGTTAAAACTTTCAGTGCTATGGTGTCTATGTTTAAACTTAAAAGTAAGGCGCCAACGGATGTCGATTGGTCGTGTTTGCCACCGCCTTACCCAAACTCTATAAAATGTTACAAGTTGTTCTATGTGGGCAATAGAGGATGGGTGATGAAACCTTTACGGCGTAGAAAGAAACGACGCTCCGTTGCGAGTACCCGAGTAATGCAAAGTATGCGATGTGAATTAGGTCCACAAATGAGATGCCTCAAAAAGAGGCAAAAAAAATCATCAAAAAAGGTGTGTATAGATTTTCCAATGCATAAGAGTAAAAGTTGCCCAAGTCGTCGATCGTTGTTAGCAAGGCTTGGCTCTAAATTTCTAAGGACAGTTCAAACGCCTAGTAGTGCTTGTTTGAATGCAAAGTCACATTCTCGTCATGGTGGACGTCAACAGGTAAATATTCCACCGACATTTTCCAATTCAGCGATTGAAAGAATTAATATTAATACGAAAAAAAATAACTCAAAAGTAATCGCCGAAAATGTCGCACAAGAAGATTTAGCGAAGAACCATGTAGGTCGACTTAAAAATGGGACTCCACCATTTCGGTCTGATTTAAAAAAGCCATGTAGGACAAAACACCTGATAGCAAATTCGGAAATATTTAAAGACCATACATTTAGTTTAGCAGGTAAAACCCAAAATATGTCGACAAAAAATACTCCTGGTTCAGTCATAAAAGGCTTAAAGGGAGAGTTATCTAAATGCTGGGCTACACACGAAAGCAGTAATGGTGTTAAAAAAGTTAATGACAAAATTGCAAATTTTAAAGACATAACAACAAACGGCGGCGTGCCGACAAAACAAATTTTCTATTCTAAATTACACGGCTTACGAACACAAACCATTAATCGTATATTAATTTCAAACTACCCTTTTGGTAAAAGTCATAAATCGTCATTAACAAATAAGAAGTTATGTTCTCTCCAGAACAATCTTTCAAATAAACCATATAAAACTCAAAATACCTCAAAACACATTCTGGCCGTCCATCAAAAAGTTACAAATAAGCGTTTTAAATCGCAGAAGGCTTATCTAGATAGGGCATGGAAATACATCTTTGGAGCCATACATTATCAATCTAAACAAGCTTTCAAATGTAAAAACTGTATTCCGATTCAAAAACATTTAAGTCCAGTTAAAAACAAATCTAGAATCAAATCCCAAATTGCCTTGAATCCCTCACTTGGAAAGATATACAGTCACTCTAAACAAAGTTACAAATATAAATCACATCATATTCCTGAAACTCTTAAGCCATTGAACACTGCAAACATCACATATACCAATCGCACCAAAGGTTTGCATCGTCCTTGTGGGCACCATAAATACAAACAAGTTGAAAATTTTAAATATAAACCACATCAAATCCCTTTAACTCCTAAGCTATTCAACACAGCAGACATTTCAACAAAAACTAATCACAATAAAGCTTTGTATCCCCTCTGTAGACACAAACAATCTAAACAAGGTGACAAATATAAAACACATAATTTCCCTTCAACTCTTAAGCAATCTAACACGTCCAACATTATGATAAAATGCAATCGCAATAAAGCATCGCATCACCCATGCAGACACAGACAACATAAACTTTTTAACAGAAATGAACCACTTCAAATGTCTTTCGAAACTCAAATGAAACCGAACATAGCCGACAACGTGACAATGACCAGCCGAGATATAGTTTTGAATTGCCTTAGAGGTCAGAAACATGAACAATATAATCATGTCTTTAAGCATAAAGCACGTCAAATTCCTGCTGCAACTCAAATACAACTGAGCATAGCTGACAACGTGACAATGACTAGCCGTGATATAGCTTTGAATTGCCCTAGTGGTGCGACACATGACTTATCTAAACATGATCATAAAAATCAAGCTAATGAAATTCCTACTTCAATTCAAATGCAACGGAACATAGTCGACATAGTGTCAATGGTTAGCCGAGTTATAGCTTTGAAATGCTTTATCTGTGTCAAGCCAAGCACTGCTAACATAGATATACATTGTATTCCAAGTAGAGCTCACCAGATTGCTCTATGTACTAGTATAACAGAACCAACTTATAAAAGTGTGACCGGTCACAGATCTGTTACAACTCAAAAGCAATCAAACGCAATCGACGTCACGACAATGACCAATCGTAATTTAGCGCTAAATAACATTTTCCGAGATAATGCATGCATTCTACGCCACCATACAAATATAAAAGAAGAACTAATCATGATTTGGCTTTGAATTATTATGCTAGTGTCAAGGCGAGTACTGCTAACAAAGAAATACTATGTATTCCAAAAATAGCTGACAAGGATACGATATGCACTCAAAATGCCGAAATTGAAGCCCAAGCTGATTACCAGCAAACACATAACAACAACTCGCAAACAATGCCTTTGGCCGACATGCAAGGGCTTAAATATGATCCTATAGCAGCTCAACCTCGTCAAACGGGTATTATGTCCAAGACATCATCAACTTTTCTAACTAACATTCAAGAGCTTCCATGTGACTGTAAGTGCACATGTAACACTGTACCTCCTCTCAATTCAAAATTTTCACAGCATCTTCCTATTGCGGAATCAAGTAATCCGAAAATAAATTCGCTGCATTGTAGTCCACACCCAATACAGTCATCGCAACGCACCACAGAAGGAACGTATGTGCCTACCGTGCAGCCAGAAAAAATATCATCAAAATTAACACAAGTACCTTATCACATTTTACAAGAACAGTATAAATCATTCGGAGTAGTGGCTGACTGTGCTTGTGGTGAAACAAACACAAACCCTTTGGCAGACATGCAAGGGCTTAAATCTGATCCTGCAGCGGCTCAACCTCGTCAAACTAATGTGCCTATCTTGCAACAGCCAGAAAAAATATCATTTAAATTAACACGAATCCCTGCTCACATTTTACAAGAACAGTCTAAATTATTCGGAGTAGTGGCTCACTGTGCTTGTGGTGGAACAAACACAACGCCTTTGGCCGACATGCAAGGGCGTAAATCTGGTCATATAGCGGCTCAACCTCGTCAAACTCCTATTATATCCAAGACAAAAAAGTCATCGCAACGTACCACAGAAGAAACTAATGTGCCTACCGTGCAACCAGGAAACTTATTATCAAAATTAACACAAGTACCTTCTGACTTTTCACAAGAACATTTTAAATCATTCGGAGCAGTTGCCGACTGTGTTTGTTGTGGTCGTTGTGGAACAAACAAAGTCGAAATTAAAGCCCTGGCTGATTACCAGCAAACATATAACAATAGCTCTCAAACAGTGCCTTTGGCCGACATGCAAGGGCTTAAATCTGATCCTCTAGCGGCTCAACCTCGTCAAATTCGTATTATGTCTAAGACATCATCAACTTTTCTAACTAACATTCAAGAGCTTCCATGTGACTGTAAGTGCACATGTAACACTATACCTCCTCTCAATTCAAAATTTCTGCAGCATCTTCCTATTGCGGAATCAAATTTTTCAAAAATAAATTCGCTGCATCGTATTCTTTACCAAACAAAGTCATCGCAACGCACCACAGAAGGAATTGATGTGCCTACCGTGCAACCAGGAGAATTATCACCAAAATTAACACAAGTACCTTCTCACATTTTACAAGAACAGTCGAAATCTTTCGGAGTGGTGGCTGACTGTGCTTGTGGTGGAACAAACAAAGTCGATATTGAATCCAAGGCTGATTAACAGCAAACACATAACAATAGCTCTCAAACGTCGCCTTTGACCGACATGCAAGGGCTTAAATCCGATTCTGTAGCGGCTCAACCTCGTCAAACTCGTATTTTGTCCAAGACAAAACAGTCATCGCAACGCACCACAGAAGGAACTAAATCATTCGGAGTAGTGGTTGACTGTGATTGTGGTGGAACAACCATAATCGAAATTGATGCCCATGTTGATTACCAGCAAACATTTAACAATAGCTCGCAAACGATGCCTTTGGCCGACATGCAAGGGCTTAAAATCAGATCTTGTAACGTCTCACCGTGGTCAAACTCGTATTGTGTCCAAGACATCGTCAACTTTTCCAGCTAACATTCAGGAGGTTTCATGTGAATGTAATAACGTGGCCAAACTTTGTCCATGTCAAGTTCATCTTCAACATCACACTTCACACCGTCGCTCTTTTCTTTCAAATTCAAGTAAATTAGTATATCGTTGCAAACCCGACAACCACAAGTCAAATTCCTCTTTACGACTAAGTCAAATCTATTATTATTTGTTCCCTAGACTTTCTCACCGTACTGTAAATCAGCAGTCTAAAACATCTGTGCATTCATCTATTCAGTTTAAATGTTCGATTGATGAAACTTCTATAACTCCGATGGACGGAATGCCCCACCAGATACCGAAAACGCTTTTGTTAAGGATGCCATACTCAAAATTTCAACAACGTCAGAGTCAACCAAATAGATCTCTATTTTTAGCTCACTTCAATCGATCGGAAGAAACGCTCTCACCCCAAAATGTTTTGAACAACAATCAAGGATCATCTAAAAAACATGATGCGCACCAACTGTCTAAGAAACAATCAAAACTGAAAGAACATTTAGGTAAAACCACATGTCATCGGTCGCGAGGGCCGGGCGCGAGAGGTCGCCGCCGCCGATCGCCGCTACGAGAACACGGCGGGGCTCCGCCCAACCGGGGCACACCTCCACTGTGTGCTCCACCGTGTCCTCCGGCCGATCCTCACAATGGTGGCATCCGGGCGTTTCCTCCCGCCTGATTCGGTGCAGGTACCTCCCGAAACAACCGTGTCCGGTGAGGACCTGCGTCAGACGGAAGGTGAGGGCGCCGTGGCGCCTCTCTAGCCACTCCTCAAAGAGGGGACTTACCGCCACTATCGTGGCGTGCCCTGCACGGGGTTGCGACAGTCGCTGTCTCCATATCGCCATGAGATCGCACCGGAGGTCTGTCCGCCGCGCAGCAATTTGCCGCGGCAGCGGAGTGACCCCCCGGCGCAGCGCCTCCGCGCGCCATTGATGCAGGCGCGCGAGGACCATCGCCTCCAGATCCCACGGCGGCAATCCGGCAAAGAGGTTCGCCGCTTCGCGGGAGATCGTGCGGTACCCCCGTACCATCCTTACGGCCATGACCTTCTGGGGCACGTTTAGGTAGTGGGCGGCCCGTTTCCTCAAAGCAGGCGCCCACACCGGGGCCCCGTAAAGGGCCATGGACCACACGATCCCCGCATAGAGCCTCCGGCAGGAGGCGTTTGGTCCCTCCAGATTGGGCAAGAGCCACCTAAAGGCAGCCCCGGCCCGCTCCAGTCTGGGAGCCAAACGTCGGAAATGCTCCACGAAGTTCCACCGGCGGCCAACAGCGGAACAAAAGATACCATTGCAGTACCTTTTGCATCCGCAACCTCTTATGTCTAAACATTCATTTAAGCTTCTTCGATCATCACAATTGGTCGAAAAAATAAGATCTATCACTGATATTATATCGACAAACTCACGTAAAAATAATCTAGACAAGAGATCAACCCTAGTAGGTGCTCAAATGGCACCCTTAATTCCAGGTAAGTGTGCATATTTGCCCGAAAAATTGCAGCAACTGTCAACAAAAATATCACAGCGTTCCCGTAAAGTGAAGCAAATAGCAACGTCTCAAGAACTACCCAACTTACTTGGCTCACATTCAACACTTCCACACAAGAACCCTCAGCATCTTTCAATTCCGCAAACTAGTCAAGCTTTTCAGTCAAACCTGCTAAAGGAAAAACTAGAGAAACCGTTGGTTACAATATTTCAGCTGTCTAAAGCTGATCAAGCACAACCAATAATTCCAGGTAGGTACAAATGGGTAGGAGCGCAAAAAATTAAAACAGAACATTCATCAAAAAACAAATTACAACCTAGTACAGATTTACTGAAACTTTCAAGTTTTCCGTCACACAGCTTACTAACTAATCATCAACGGTTCCAATCACTTACAGTATCGCATCCCACACCCAAAACGACATTTGAAACTGATAAGCAAACTGAATTCGGTCAGCACCAGAAAAAACCAGTGGTGTTCAAATTGTCGCAGCCTCATCCTAGCCAACATACTACTCATCTTAATGCACCTTTACATATTTCTCAACCGACACGTAAAAAACCCGACAAATGCCGTAGCTATAAACATGGGCACGAACAAGAAGTATTAATAAATAGCTTACACAAAATAGTAAAAGCTCTGTCTCCGGGATTATTGCAACATTCCTCGGAGACATTTCAAAAATCGCCTTTGGTTTCGTGCGTGTGTACTGATTCCGCTCAGAAAAATCTGTTTAGGAGTGAACATAACATAATAATACAACGGTCCGAAATGCCAGAAAGCCTGAAAAAATCTAAAATTCAAGCAAATCACCAAACTCAAATTAACTTGCAAGATCAAAAATTATTGTCACCAATTCCCACAATTTCACAAAAGAACAAACAACCCCCTCAATTGTTACAGCAATACTCGGCAGGAGACAGACGAGGACGTATGGCAGAGGGTGGAGTACAACAACAATATCCGGACTTGAACCGCGTATCAATGCGCTATCCTGGTCATAGTGGTCAACGTAAACAATCAATATTTATTCCTAGACCAAACCGTAATCCTACCATTACCAATCTTCCGTACGGCAATCCTTGTTTAACTAATTCAGGTAATAAATGTGCACCGCAGATATTTTATGATGAGTCCGCTCTTAGGCGTGCTTATAGAAGACGATTACCATTACGATACACTCCTCCTAAAGAGTTACGAAAGCTTTCCGAGAAAAAGAAATGTAAAGAAAAAAAGAAAAACAGAAAGAAAGCGGCTGGGAAAAAAGGCTTTCTTCAGTGTCTACTAAAAGTGGTTAAGCAGGCTGACAAGTCAGCATGGCCAAATGATGTTACATGTGATCCTATGTGGTTAAACACTTTAAAACAAAGGCCTTGTTTCTTTATTTACAAGCTTTGCCCACGTGCGTATCCGGCAGTCTTAAGTATGGGTAAATGGTACAACGCCATACGCCGATTATTTGCTTATGTTATTACTCTTTGCTGTTGGAGTCCACTTATTTTATGTATTTATTTGTGTTGCAACGTACTATGCCGAAGTTCTTCGTAATTTATTAAATGTTCATTGAACTAAATTATGTTTAACGAAATTTTATTAAAGGGGGTTGGAAAATTTTATAGGAAGCTTGGCATGCTGCATGCGGTAATGGCTAACTTCCGTCATTTAATTTAATTTAAGGAATACCGACCACGCAATGACTATTATCGCTTCTCCGCAAGCGCCACGCACCACGCGTATCTTGAGTCTTGTCGATGAAAGAAACGATATTCGATGATACGTTTGTCGCATTGAAGTAGATATCCCCGCCTACCCACATGCCCAGAGTGGCGATTAAGGGCAACCCTCCATAATTATGTTAAGCCACAATTAACCAGACCTTGTTAATTGAAAAAAAAAACGAAAAATGTATTACAATATATTACAATATCACTGCTAAGCACCGCCCATGAACTCGATTATTTCTCCGAAACTTAACACTCTATCTTTTTAGGGTTCCGTAGTCAACAAGGAATGAAGGAACAAGTTGGTTATAGTTTTGCCATGTCCATGTCTGTCTGTCCGTCTGTCCGCACTTCGCGCTATGCCCGAAATACTCATTAGAAAGCTGTAATTTGACGAAAATACAAATGAGTTACCTACGCCGACAAATAGAGGCGAAATAAAATTTTGAAAATATTAAAATATTTGTTTAGGGTATCTCTAGTACACATAAAAGTGGGGATGATTTTTTTTCTCGCGAAGCCCATTGTGTGGGATGTCGTTCAATAGGTCTTTAAAAATATTGCGAGTTTGCTCAAAAATTTTTTGATGATTCATTTGTGAAATTCTTGTTAGACTCAAGTGCGGATACCGAAACCACGGAAACGGGTTGTGTTTGGGCGTGTGAAAAAATTCATAGTAGTAGCATAATATAATTATAATGAAATAAAAGGAAAATTATCACAGCTAATTAGGCTTTACTAGTTTACGAGTAATGGTAAAGAGGAAAGACTGGACCGATTTGAAAAATTCTTTCACCGTTGGGAAGCTACACTATTGCCGGGTGACATAGGCTAGGTACTTTTTATCCCTGTATTCCCACGAGAACGGGAACTACGCGGGTGAAGCCGCGTGTCGTCCGCTAGTATAAAATATTTCCTCAAACATAATGTATGAGAGCGCAGGTCTTAAAACTGAATGTAAGTTTGTTTTATTTTTACAATAAAAATCATCGTTCGGAGGCAGGTAGGCAGAGTGGCTAATCAGTTTAGTAAGTTCACATATTTTGATGGACAACTACAGAACCCTATATTGTGCGTGGTCCGACATGCACTTGGACGGTTTCATTATACACCGTCTACTACCTCAACACGCAAAAAGGTGGTAGCTGCAAGGGTAGACTGGGGGTACCGCACGACATGCCACGCAGGGGACTCGCCACGGCGCCTTCACCTTCTGTCTGACGCAGGTCCTCACCGGCCACGGTTGTTTCGGGAATTGGGAGGTACCTGCACCGAATCAAGCGGGAGGAAACGCCCGGATGTTTCTACTGCGAGGATCGGCCGAAGAACACGGTGGAGCACACCGTGGAGGTCTGCTCCGCTTGGGCAGAGCCCCGACGATTGGCGGCGGCGACCTCTCGCATCCGGCCCTGGTTCAAACCATAATCAGTTCACCTGAATGTGAAGTGATGACTACTGGATGCGAATACTTGAAAAGTTTTAGAAAAAGCACGAAACTTGTAATATTATATGTGCCTATAATATTTGAGAGTTGCCTTCGACTTCTCTAGGATGCCATCATCAGATCCTGATTTCCTTATCGTGTGTACCATACCTTGGGTCCTTGGGATATGTATGTCCTTTTTTTTTTAAAAAAATTAGATTGTTGCTCTCGATTTCCCTGGGATCCCATCATCATCCTGACTTTGTGACCATGGGATTACCTGGGTTTCGAATACAAAAAGAATTATGAAAATCGGTCTACAACTGACGGAGATATCTGTAGACATACTTATAAAACATGTTTCCCTGAAAAAGCTTGCTTTAGGCAACAGATTTTAATGCAGTTTTCAGCTATGAACAGTGATTCAATAGGAAGGTTTTTGGGCGGGTCGCTAGTAAAATTAAAAAAATAATTTATTTTTCGATGAAAAACTTTTAACTGCTTAAAAACGCATTTCTTGCAAGATTGCGACGCAAGTGGCAAAGATACAAGGTGGCAAAGTTGACTTTCGAAAAGAATCAAACAGTTAAAAAAAAAAAACAGGTAACCCCGACACTGTGCATTCTGCCCGTCCTAACCTACGGGTAACCTACGGTGCTCAGACATGGTCTCTCACCGAGACTCAGAAGTTCCGCCTTGGAGTATGCCAAAGGGCAATGGAGCGTAGCATTTTGGGTGTCAAAAGACAATATAGAATTCGAAACACCACGCTGCGCTCCAAAACGGGCATAGTGGACGTTGGTAAGTAGGCTGCTAGGTTAAAATGGGATTGGGCGGGTCACGTCTGCCGCATGCACGATGACCGCTGGGCAAAAGTCAACACGATGGCTGCCGGAAGATGGACGGCGCCGCCGAGGCCGGCCCAGAAAGAGGTGGCGAGATGATCTGGACGCGCACCACGAGGGTTGGTTTGAGATGGCTCAAGAAAAGAGCACTTGGAAGGATTTGGGGAAGGCCTTGGCCAGCAGTGGGACTGTACAGGCTATTAAACAAAAAAAACTCCGACACGTTTCGCCCCAAATGAATGACTGTACAGACTGTACAGTTAAGTTTCATGTTTAGCATGCCAGCAGCCAGGTCATAGGAATCCCATAAAAAAATATCATGAATTGTTAAATAACTGTCATACTCAAGAAAAATACCAACTGATGACTAGGCAGCATGGTCTCAGACCTTAGCCTGTTCCGTCAGGAACTAATCTAAAAAAAAAAACTAGCTGTCACCTCATCCATCACCTGTCAAACAAATGTCTATCTGTGACAATTTTGCTTTGGCAATTCGGTTCTACTTTTTGATTCTCCCTCAAACCAATTGGTTTGTATTTTGTAGTTCATTGCAAGACTGCAAGTTGATCGTTGCACTGTTTCCTCTGTGTATAATTTTTGGTTTTAGCTTGTCTATAAGCAGTATTTTAATTAGACGTGTTTGCATGAAGCGACTTACTTCTCGTAAACAAGTAAAACCTGGGAAATCAACACAATGCAAGCAGAAGAAAAACGCTCAAAACCATCAGTTGATTTGGCTTCTTTGGAACCTACGGCGAGGGTTAAACAGTTAGCCAACTATGGTGCCGTGGTAGATGTAGATCCAAACGTACCACCGAGAAGGTAACTATTAAAATATCTTCAGCTTCCATGAGTTCGTGCATTCAATGATCAAGGTAATGATGACGCATTTTGGGTAGGGAAAACCTAAAGATTGAGGCAACTAAGGCAATAGGCAAAATAGAGACTCTTCTGCGTTTGGAAACCATAATTATCAAGGTGTTGGTCCGAGCTGTCATTTAATTTTATAGGTTGGAAGGCTTACTTCTAGTAGTTTTTGTTGAACCATACAACCTTGTAAAAGGATCGTTCTGTTACAAACAGTGGTATTGGGATAAAGCTTTTGGCTATAACAAAAACAGTTGCACACTCCACCTCTCAAGCAAGCTCTATGTATCAAGTGTGGACCCAAATGTACTGGGGCAGAAAAGAAAGAAAAAAAAAATTCATTGCAGAAACATATCGAGCATTCAGGAAAAAAAACAATACACCAAACAAGCCATAGACCCTCTGCATGGGTTAACTCGTAGTTAAAAATAATGCAGAATTCTGTACCCTGCTGTCATTGTCAAATTCCATCTGCCAGTAGAAATCTCGTCATTTACTGCCGGACACATTTCTAAAGTTGTCTTCGGGACAACTTTAGAAATGTGTCCGGCAATAATAATAAAAAAAAAATTACCTTTATACTTTAACGGAAGTAAGGTACTATTTTAAAACACCTTTATTACTGGTTAACTGCCAAAGTAACCACAGCCCAAACTCAATATTCCCTGGACGTTCTTCCCTGTAGTGTATAGGGGACATGCACAGACCAACTAGTTTCTATAAAATAACAAAGGTCTGACTGTCGTAGGCTCTTGGGCTATTACTCCACTTAACACAAAGATGAATTCTTACCATATGACAGTGAAAATAAACCTGAATCAGAACTCAAGCAATCATGTGATAGAGTCTATCACATGATTGCTTGGTCTATAAGATAGACCAATCCATGGAGGACACACAATAATATTGTTGCAGTTATTAGTACAGACAAAAAAATACTATTACAATAAAACTGTCATGAGTAAATAAAAAATGTAAATTCTCTTTGCAAGTACTGATTCGATATTGTAATGGTTGATTTGTTCTGTTCTGAAGTTATATTTAATTTTTTTATTTCTTGCTTTTGTTTTGTCCTGGAATTGGGTGCATTTACAAAAATTTTAAGTCATATTCGCAAACAGCGAGACCAGAATACACTACATGTAGGTAATATGTTTTTTTTTTAATTGTTCCGTGTGTGTGTTTTTTTTTTTTTTGTGTCCTGTGTGAATTGAATCCATGACACAGCGCAGCAGCCTACCACTAAGCCACTGCACCAAGCTTGCAGTCATAAAGATTTAAAGTCGGTATGACTTAAAATCTTATTATTTCATGGAACAATATTTAAAAAATTTAATTATCATAACTGCCAGAAAATTGTGTTTGGTTTTGTTACAGCAGCCTAACATAAAAACTTAATAAAATAAATGTAAACAATTTCAGGTATTACAGGTCAGGTTTGGAGATGGTCAGAATGGCAAATGTATATCTTGCAGAGGGTAGTCTTGAGAATGCTTACATCCTGTACATTAAGTTTATGACACTGTTCTTGGAAAAGATCCGCAAGCACCCGGAGTATGTATCGATTCCACCGTCAGTGAAGGCTGTGAACCAGGCTAAGCTGAAGGAGGTGATGCCCAAAGCTGAGAAACTGAAACAAAAGCTTCTAGACCAGTATGCCAAAGAACATGTTGTCTATCAGGAAGAGGTAAATGTACAATATAACGTTTGTCATTATTTTTTAAATCAAGCCAAAAAATATAATTTTTTGGTTTTGACAGCCCAAGTTTTATATCCTACTAATCTTACTTATATTATTTATAAATGCGAAAGTTTGTGAGGATGGATACTCTTTCACGCCAAAATTTACCCATCGGATTTAGATGAAACACAGATAGTTTATAACCTGGATTAACACATGATACTTTTATCCCATAAGTACGATGGGACAGTTACCAAATACTACGCGGGCGAAGCCGCGGGCATAAACTAGTATTGTAATATATGCGAACGTTTGTGAGGATGGATGGATGTTTGGTACTCTTTCAGTCAGAAACTACTGAATGAATTGGAATAAAATATAGCATGCAGATAATTTATAACCTGAATTAACACATGAGATACTTTTTATCTCTGTGATATGATCCTGTGGGACAATAGGGATGTTTTCTGACTAAACAAAATATGATTCTGTTTAGTCCGTTACTTAGATTATCGAAAAATATTGGATACGTGTTTTTTGTTTTATCAAATTAATAAAATTAGAATAAGATATAAAATCTACCGTTATACCTCGCGTTCGTAGATTACTCAAAAGCTTTCGATAGTCTAACACATAGCACCATATTTTCTGCACAAGTTGTCAAAAATAACATAGAACCTACCTAAATACATTTGTTGCAAAAAAGCAGCCATCCGACTAACTACCACCGGGTCAGTTTTTCCTATTCAGAAAGGAGTCAAGCAAAGTGACCAGCTATCTCCTAAACTCTTCACTGGAAGAGGTTTTTCAACAAATAAACCCACACTGGCAGGATAGAGGTACTATCGGCGGTGGAAAAAGATTAACTAATCTTCATCTCGCCGACGATATTGTTCTTTTTTCTTCCTCCGCAGCTGAACTAGGCCTAATGCTCGAAAAACTGAGCCACGCCAGTCTCCAAGTCGGGCTTTCAATGAATATAGCCAAGACAAACTACTACTAGATAAATTAAACACAATCTTCCAAGCCGAATGTATCGGTATCACCAGAGCGGCACAAGCAGTTGCAGCCAGAGACGTCAGAGACTTTAAAATAAAGATCATCTCAGACAGTGCATTGGTGCTTCAAGCCCTGAAAAACAACACAATTACCTCTGTCCTAATACTGGAACGCCATAATGCACTTCAATTCATTGCAACCACGAATAGTGTAACCCTGCAATGGATAAAAGGACACAGCAACTCGCTGGGTAACGACGCAGCAGACGAGCTGGCCAAGAGAGGCTCGAGCGATACAGTATTTGGACCGGAACCACTACTGCCTATACCTCAGGCCCAAATAAAAACATGGCTGCGTTCACAAACCACCGAAAAACACCTCGCCGAATGGAGAAACATTGAAGGATGCAGGCAAACAAAAGATGCAGTTCCGGACGCGTCAATGAAGTTTACTCGCAATCTCATCAAACTCAAAAGAGACAAACTCCGTAAAATCATAGGAATTTTAACGGGTCACTGTTCCTTAAACAAACATCTACATAACATAGGTGTAACTGATAGCCCATTGTGCAGAGGATGCATGGAGGCGGAAGAAACGCCACGGCACGTACTCCTAGAGTGCAGGAGCGTGGCAGATCACCGGGCACAAACTTTACGATCCCCATTAACTGTCCCGGAAGCCTGCAGTAGTCTGGGAAGGCTGCTACAATTCTGGGACGACCTATGTTGGTTGGAGTATTTTCTAAACATCACGCACAATGGCCCAATCAAGAGGCTAAGTGCGGATAAAAGCCCAGTTAAACTAAACTAAACTAAAAGCCAAGACAAAACTGATGACGAACAGAAAAAAAACGTAGAAATTGGGGTTGTGGTGATTGAATATGTCCAAGAGTACACATACCTCGGCCAGAAAGTCTCTTTCCAGGCAAGAAATTGCTCGACGCACCGAGAATGCCTGGAAGAGCAATGCCTGTCAACGAGTTATGGAGCGAAGAATACTGGGTGTCAAACTTACGGACATCAGAACAACATAATTCGTCCCAAAACCCAAAAAGCTGATGTTGGTCTTACTACTGCGAGTTTAAAATGGAACTGGGTTGGTCACATCTGCCGCATGTCGGAGGAGGAATGGGCAAAAATAATCAAGCAGTGGATACCAAAAGGCAGGAAACGATAACGCACCAGGCCCAAAAGGAGATGGCGGGATGAGCTGGACTCCTTTACCATCGCACTGGATTACGAAAAGTGGAAAGAGGGAAGGGAGGCCTTTGCCCTGCTGCAGTGGGACAACATAGGCTTATAATAATAATAAAAATAAAACGCGTCGAAGATCATAAGTGGGGGCTTATGACGTCACCACGTGGTTAAAAATGCAGTGCGATGTGACATCACACGAGTTTTCAAAGCACTATATAGTCTTCATTTTTTGTTAATGTGAAAAAAGATAAAATATGTATCCAATATTTTTTGGAAATCTATCTGACGGACTAATTACTTTTATTTTGTCAACTACCCTAATTGTTGAAGTCCACGCGGGCGAGGCCGCAGGCATAAGCCAAAAATGGTAATAACACTGTACTAATCCTTTGATTTTCCTAGGAAAGGAAAAGGCGTGCAGCAGATGAAGAAAGGAGAAAGCAAGAGAGAGAAGATGCAAAACTAGCTGAAAAACTCCAAGCTGATGAGAATAAAAAAGATGCACACACAACTACACCACATCTTCTTCATGCTGTGAGTCTAGACTTCCGTTTTTATTATCACACAAGTTCTTTTCAAAGTACAACATTTTTTTATATTTCATAACTTTACGCTATAAAGGATATTTTTTCATTTTTCATACAATAAATACTTGTTTATTAACTGTCTCAATTACAAGAGTAGAAATGAAGCTTAACTTCTGACTGCCAGGTAGAAGAACAGGCGTATTAACAAAGCTGGGACAGAGTAGGCGCAGAGGACAGAGAGATGTCGCCATGGCGTTACTTTTAATAGGCTTATGTTCGGCTGTGGACTTCGAAAGGCAGATTTATGAGGCAAAATGATGCATGTCATGTTGTGAGACAGACTATGCGATTGCTATGCGTCATATTCATAACAGTCATTATTTGGAAAATACAGTGTTATGAGTACATTCGAAATCAGCAATACTTGAGATTAGATATGCGGATAGATTGGGCAACGAAGTCTGGTCGTTAGTAAATGGCGCTCTGCAAAGTTAGTGTTGAGACAGCATTCGGTGTTACCGTTACAATCAATTTATCAACTCAAGTCTACTCTTGGACTTAGGTTTCTACTAAAATTCGCCAGAACACCCCGTCTTTCGCGTCCAGCCAGTTTTTTTTCATCTTGCAGTTCCATTTTTTTTGTAATTCATAATGCGTGTCCGTTCACGTAATAAGGACGTATCCGTGTTGCACCTCGAGGAGTGCAGTCTTGTATGTGTGTGTGTGACCATGGTGCTTCAGGAGCAGTGGGCCGTGTCCCCGTCGGCGCCGGCTATGGACGGCGTGCTGTACCCTGATGACTTCGCCAACGAGCCGTCGCGAGCGCCCGCCCATCACTACCAGCCAGTGCCACCGATATTACCGCCCTCGAGGCCGCAAGTGTGAGTATCACTGTTAAGGCGAATGCCACATGTAATCAGCCCGTTTAAACTGCGTTCCGAAAACCTTCAAGTAATTCTCATTCAACGGTTGTGTTCGAATTAATTTGCACTACTGGCACTAAAGTCTATCAACTGTATCCGTCATATGGGTCACATTAAATTAGAGGTGATGGCTATCAATCAAGAAATACTGGGTTATAATTAAACAAGATACAGCCGATTACAGAGTCGACGACCTTTTAACGATGATATTGTAACGTTGAATACAAATAATTCGTTACTAAAAATGTTATCAGAATTAGTTTGATATGAATAAATATAGAATACTTTTCTGCTACCAATAATAATTTATTTGGAATATATGTTTAATTTACATGGAAATACCGTTTACCTGCGTGTCTCGGAAAGCACGTTATAAGCTGTTTGTCCAGGCTGCCAGTTGAAGCTGTTAGCCATTTATTTATCGTATCTCCCAGTACTAACTGGGTTGTGGAGGTCATATAGGCAGTCTCTCCATGTAGCCCTAGCAGCAACTAATTGGTCTGGAAACACATCCAGTAGTTGAAAGAAGCATTAGCAAAAGATGAAGGCTTCACAAAGTTTCGTCCCGATTCACTCACCCCCTAAGTGGTTCTACAGTCCATTTGACCGACATGTAACATTGTGCAGTGGCACCGCGAGTGTGGAGTCGTTGTACGGGGCGTCGCGCCTGCGGAACGTGGTGGTGCCAGCCGCTCTGCTGGCGCGCTTCCTGCGTCTCGCCGCCTCCAATACCGAGCGCAACGTCGAGACCTGCGGCATTCTCGCCGGGATACTGGTGAGTTATACATAATATCAACGTCCCTATGTGCCTATTGGCCTTGTTCTGTTCTGTCACCTGCTGATATGGAGGGAAGTAGCTGGAAATTATGTTTTTTCTACTACTCCGCTATTCTTTTCTGATTAATTTTGTTGCGGGATCCAAGACAGTTAAATCGTTTCTCTGGGACTTCGTCGAACTTCATTGTCTCGGCGCTTTCTTGTGGTCGCCACTGTTGGATTCTGGCTTCCAGGAGTTACAGTGGTTTGGGAATAGTGTGGCGGGCTTGTCCCAATTAGAAATACATCAACATTATTCTCCTGCACTTGTCCTAATTAATTAGGAGTCGGTACAACATGTTTTTTTTGAGGATGGGAAAGATGAAATGCGCCACCTCCCACTTTGGGCGGAGCGAAAGTGAGTGTCCGACTTGTACTGACTATAACCCACCCACGTTTCTTCTTAGCCCTATGTGTTCCGGGGTCGCGATAACGCTTTCGTACAGTACTGCAACCCCGGAGTACTCTATTACTTGTCATCTCATCAGACACCTTCTGTCTTGTGAGTTACACTCTCAGTTCGAATATGGACAACAAAAATAAGTTAATGTTTGAACTCGTATGCAACGCTTGATTACATTTGCAGTAACATTATACAGCGTGTTTCAAAAAAGTGTGTGGGTATATTTAGGGGTGTGTAACTGACCATCAAACTGAAGATCTTTCTCCAAAGTGAATATATCAGCTGTACTGAAATTTTTAATAATACGATTATCACGTTAGTCCCATGGCGAAATTGGTTCAGTATGACCCTAAAATAAAAATACAACTTATGCGCTATATATTTATTTCAAATCCCAAATACTTAAAATTATTTTTTCACAATATAATTCACTTTTAATGAGTCTAAAATATTACTATGGCGTAACATTACAGGAGCGCCACCAGTTGAAGATCACGCATGTCATAGTGCCCAAGCAGACAGGAACCCCAGACTCCTGCAGCACTAACAATGAGGAGGAGATTTTCCACTACCAGGACCAACATAACCTCATCACTTTGGGATGGATTCATGTGAGATAATTTTCTTGTACTAAAAATAATACGTCTGTAATACCTTAAGGGTTAGCATTCACACTTCACCAGTCATTTTGAAGTGCCATTTAATAAGGGGTGAACCTTTTGCATGATTCTTAAACCCCCCCAAAAAATTGTTTCCTAGCAATAACTTTTTCGTCGAGTTTGATATCATGCTTGATTGACAGATTCGTAAAGGGGCCTTGAATATTTGTTTGCATAATTTCATCGACATACAGTTAGACTGAAGTCGACCGTACCTTACATAGAATAAAATAAAATTCCTATAAATTAAATAAAAATATTCCAATGTCTCTCATGTTATTATCTGTAGCTATCAAAATGGTTACAGTTCCAAGCAGACAAGGCGTTTGTTTTTTTTACTTGCGTGAGTCACTGATACCACAAATTAAATAATATCTGCTAACAATTTTGTGAACAAAGTACACTATTACTTTGTGAATCATGCTTTATCATTATCTTACAATCATAATACTGATTGTAGGTATGTATATTGGCAGATTACATTAGATAAAATTTAATCAGCTCACGCGGGTTAGGACGTCATGCGGTAATGCTTATAGGGTACCAAAGAACGTGTTAACCCCGGGTGAAATGTCTTGAAAATAATCAGTTTGCTTTGCTTTGAGGGTATAATTATATGAATCATTAGTTTTATATAAACTGATTGAAGCAGGCTTGCTCCTCAAATTACTTCCAAAGAATGACAGAAGCGTTATAATAAATCTAGATGCATTTTGTTTTTGCGGCCTGTCTAAGCCTGACCTAAAATTTTACCTTTGCCCAACAATATTTTTGTTTTGGTTTGATCTACAGAATGTAGAAGACGGCTAGGTGTTTTTTTAACACTTAGTTTAAATGTAAATTTAAATGTTTTCAGACTCATCCGACCCAGACGGCTTTCCTGTCGTCTGTGGACCTCCACACGCAGTGCTCGTACCAACTGATGATGCCTGAAGCGATTGCCATTGTGTGCGCGCCTAAATACAACGAGTAAGTACTTATACTCGTATACTAACCTAACATGTTAATAATTTGACGGCACGGTTGGGGCAGTGGCAGGCAGTTGACTGCTGTGCTACGTGTCGCGGGTTCGGTCCCCGCTCATAACAAATATTTGTATGGCCTACAGATAGCTGTTTCGGGTCTGGGTATTTGTGTGTGTGAGTTTTAATGTTTGTGAACGCACCCACGATATAGGAGAAATTCCTAGTCCCACAATAGGCATTTCTCCTATATCGTGGGTGCGTTCACAAATATTTATGCAACGTTTTTTTTAAAAAGAAATAAAATGTAATTAAATACAGAAAAAATGAACACATGATGATGATTCAGAATATTGTACTGTTCTTGATCTGTTTGCTTTAGCTGTAAGTCTCCCATGTTATCTAAATAAATATATAAATAAATACTTTATCAATTCTAACATTTGAACTTGTAAATGTTTTGTCAATGACAGAAGACGATTCTAGAGAAAAAGAACTTTTTATTTCTTAAACGGCTTGTTCTTGTTTTGTTAGCCTCAACTGGGCAAAGGTCGAATGTGGTTATTGCTAAAATAAATAAGTTAACTGCCGAAATCAGAGAGCTTTAATGATTCCTTAGGCCATCACTAAGTAAAGGTTTTGACAGTTTTGTCATACAAAAATATGTCAAACTTTTACTAAGTTACGGCTTAAGTAATCATTAAATGTCTCTGAGTACCGCAGTAAGACTAGTAAGTTGTATCGAGATACAACGTTGATGAACCTATCTGCAACTTCCTTTCTAATTGAACTACTCCTAGGCTATTATCCTGTCATATCCTAAGTTGGCTTATCTGACACAAACAGTAATAACAAACAGTATTCTTAAATGATATGAATTTGAAGGCCATTTACCAATTATTATTTTTATTTTTTAATTATTATCTTGGCAATACAATAAAATAAAATAATAAAAATTATCAACAAGCAGCTATCCATCCAATGATTTGTCTTACATTTTATTTTTTATATTTGATTTAACAAACTATTTGATACAGGTTGTGTAATCTTGTAATGATTCCGTAGCAAACTGTACTCCAGCATTCGTGTCTTATTTCAGAACTGGCTACTTCGCACTGACTCCTGACTACGGAATGCAGTTCATCACAAATTGTAGACAAACCGGGTTTCATCCTCATCCGGACGACCCTCCCCTGTTTCACGTAAGTTTTACAAATAAAATATCTGTAATATAAAAACGCCAGTAATCAGATCCAATAGGAAAATTACTCAATTTGTAAACAGGCATGCTCATTAACACTGAACACGGTTTATATATTGTTACGAGCTGGGTATGGGATAAATAAAAACACTACCAATTAAACACACAAATAACTTTATTACTCACAAAACACTTATACTCAGTCGCAAATCACTTTATCTCACTAGATATCTCTTAGAACTCGCTTCGTCCACTATCGGTCCTTTTATACCCCAAACACACAAAAGATATTCGAGAAAAATCCCAATTATTCCATACAGCATCCAGAAAAACATTAACAAAAAAATAAACTTAAATATAAAATAACCAACAAAGATGTTACTTTACGCCTTAGGCATACGGTCGAAATTAAAATGGTAAGTACCGCCGACGCCGGGCGCGCACTAACTACCTACAGAATGGAAGTAGGTAACTACTAGAATTCACGCGTACTTCTCAGTTATTAGCGACTTTTCCCGAAGATTCTAGATAACTGACGCGACGTAACAATATTATGTTTTGTAGTTGTTCTGAGTTCCTGGTATTTCGGTGCTGTTGCAAGCATCACAGATAAAGTGAAATTATTGCGGTTGAGATTTTTTCATTCGGTACCGTAACACGATATCCCGTTTTCAGTGTTAATGATCATTTCTTTATTACCCTAAATATTAACTTTTAAAATTAATATTTCCACTCAAACATATAAAATACCGAATATATACGTGCTTCATATAAATAATTCCTTTACAGACTGTAACGCATATAAAGATGGACGACTCAGCGGCAGTAAACGTAGTAGATCTTAGAAGATGAAGATGAATATTCAGCGAATTCGTTCACTTTTCCACCAAACGCTTGCGTTCACTCGTAGTGCATTTATTATACTAAGCTCCTCGACTCGTGGGAGTCACGGTCATAAGACGTGCGAATAGGACGTCGTACCTATGTCTCGTCGTCTCGCTCTAGCGTTGTGTGACCGTGGCTGCCACGAACGTCGGTGTATACTAGCTCGCTTTATCTCGTACGGATCATATCCAAATACTGTTCAATACTAGTATTATTCTTAATAGTCGATTTTTTGTATTGTAATTTTATTATAGTGGGATAATGTTGCTTGTTTTAAGCACGGAGTAGTAATCAAATGGAGTCTTACATGCTTGTTGAATGAATGTGTAAGTCACAGTTTAGACTGGGACTTATATTTTTAAACACTACTTGTTGATGATTGTGTAATCAATTTTTAGTCTCTTTGGAAACTCTGTAAAGTTTTTAGATTATTTACAAATAAGACTAGATTTAAATCTAAAAACTTTACTGTCTATTGTTTCATGTCATTCAAGCGAACACAAAAACTTGTGAGTGTAGGATATGTGAGAAGCCTATTCTTATTCGACTTTGCACTCCATCCGTTTACTACTCCGTGGCTAGTAGCGGACTCGTAGTAAGCATGTGTTCAGTATGCATAATCAAGCTTTTATGAACTTTTGTATGACAAGAGTGACTTTGTTTATGCGTTAGGAAAAACGGCAAGTAATTATGTTATTTGTTCCATTATCATCCATCACACATCACTTTATTTTTGTATTGGTAAACACTGTGTGAAAATAGTTTTTTTTAAATTTAATTAGAGGGCAATGTGATAATTAAAAATAACTTCGTAGACGCTTTAAAGTATAATGTTACGTAAAATATTATTGTTCTCGTTAAGATTTTATTGAATAGTAATAATTTCGAATGATTACTTTTGTTGAAGCATTTAATGGAAGATGATAAAAGTTTTGTTTTATTATTTTTTAATAACTTATATTTTGACCAAATAAAACTGGTGTTTAATTAATAGATGCTTGTATCGGCTTGAATTATAAATGTTCTGTAGAAATGTAATAGGTACATAGCACTTATAAAATCGCTTTACGATAGAAAACTACTAAAACAACAAATATTGTAGGCATGAGTCATAACTTCGTAAGTCTTTGTTAATTAAAAACTGAATAATATTAAAACTATATTTTCAATGGTTAGAATGAGGCTGGTTCTTTTCTTTTTGTCGCGTAGAATACGAGCTGTCTGTAATTTTCATGAAAGTATAGTATAATATACTCCGCTCACATTGTTACAAACACATTACGTATTTAAACAGTGCTTTTACACCAGTAATTGACATTTCGTGTTCATAGCGTTCTTAACGAGACTGGAGAAAAATTAATATATTATATTTTATGATAGGGGAAAAAGGGTTTAGGGGGGGGGGGGGGGGGAGTTATCTGAAGATATTTATACCATCATGCCAATAAATACGAGAAGAATCGAAGTATAATATTGAAATATATGCGAATTGTTTCTCATTCTTTCTTATCGCCGATGACTATACTGAATGACTGGAGCTATTATCATTGATATTATATAACATTATAATATTTATATTGTATGATATACGCAGCCTGAAGACTGAAGCTTAAAGTTTGTATAAAATATGTAGATTTAATATATTTATATATTTCTCGACTCTTGTAATTTTCAGCTCCGACATGAATTTTATTTTATTTTTTTGTAACTGGTGGTCCCAGCTGTTATTTTTTCTAAATCACTCTAAGATTATAAACATAAGTCCTATATAAATATTGTTGTTAGTTCGAGGTCTGTAAATATTTTGTGTTACCCTAAGGCTTAGCGGAGGTAACGCATTGTGTTTTTATATTATCTGAATGTTAATATATTATTAAATATGTATTATCACGTGCAATTGTTTGACTGCACCACTTATAATTTCATGCACATTCGTGTCAATGTATCGGGTGATGTTATTCGTGCCATTTTGCATAATGAAATATAATATAAGGAAGTATGATACGGATAGAACAACTTGTCAACGTAAATTGATAATGACAGTTCTAGAGCGAACTAGCGTTAGCAAATAAATTCTGTACAATAGTAGGTAGTCCTTTTCCCATGTGGGTAGGCAGAAACCACAGAACGACTCCTGCTACGATCCTTACCTTTGGCTTAGTTCACATTCATACTTCTGGTCATACACGCACGCCGGTTACAAGTACTACGCACTGTCCTTTCTGAAGAATCTCACCAATAAGGTTAATAGTTTTGAATTTACCAGGGTCGCATAATGATTGTTCAGAAGTTCTTTGTCAGAAATATACTAAAGTAGTAACACTGGAAAACTGAAAATTTCAATAAACTTTGACAAGGTTCTATCCCATTCTGATAGCACGCCGACTATAAAACATTGCTAATGAACAAATGTATACAAGTGTAGTGAAAATGTAATCTCATTCGTGATGTTGGGGAGTGAAAAGATGCGGAAAATGATATTATTTGTACCAATAAATATAAGCTTTGTGTATATTTAAACTCAGACTGACTTTAATTATATTATTGACTGAATGAGTATTGGTATAAATGATCATGGATTTTCGTAAACGTGTGTACTTATGGGCAGATTGCATTCCGACTATGAAATGCGATAAAATGTACTGATGCCAGCACATTAAGCCTCTATAATCTGTCAAAATTCTTTTAATAGATTTTCAATCATCGCTGAAGCAATCCCACCCTTCTAAAAAAAAAAACGCTGATTGGGAAAAGTTTTGGGTAGCTTTATTCACTGGCGTCTGTACTTTCATAAAGACAGCATCGTCTGCAATTTTGCAGTTTTAGTCTATTATATTACGCGTTTACTGCATTCCTCATGTATTTTTCAGTTGGAATGGACTCTGTCTATACACGGTTTTTAAATGTGGGAGTGAAACTGAATATTTAATATTTTTAGCCAAATCCCAGCTAATGCAGTGTAAGATATAAATGTGCAATTAACGTCATCTAGTATATAAGCGCAGTCTTATGTATGTGTGATTCAACTAACACGGACCAATGTGAATAAAAAGTTTATTAAATTCATTATAAGTTTTATTTATTGCTCAATAAAGTAGTTTATGATATGATATGACGTTGGCAGTGAAGCGGGACTATACGTACGTTGTACTTCACACACACCTACATAACATTAATGCCGTGGTATTTATTAGGTGACAATGGCAACACTGGGTAGAACAGACTGAAATAAGTAAAGGGACGTTCAAACGGAAATGACGATTACGGATCAGACTGCGGACACTGAACTTATAAGTTTTAAACTAACATGGTCACTAACATAATTATTAACACGGAATATTTACCATGTTTAGGTACTATTCGTTTCCGATATTTCGGCGCTGTTGTAAGCACTATGATCATGGTAAATATCCCGATGGACTTACAGCTGCTGATAATGTCACGAATTATCAGAATCTGTCAGTGTCCATCGCCAATCTGATTCGCACGATACGACTGCGCCTTGAGTAATGTATCAACAAAATACTTGAAACGCGCAAAAACGCGAATATTTGAAAAACAAAAGACAGTGTTGTTTCCCTCTGGTGGCCTACCATGACGTCCATAAAGCAGGATTGTCTAAACCTTGTTCTAGATTCAAAAATCAAAATCAAAACTCATTTATTCAAACTAGGCTGATAATCGGCACTTTTCGAACGTCGATTGGGAAAGAGATAGCGCTACACGTCCTTTATAGCCTCCTTCTCTTTTCCACACTGGAGTAATAAAAAAAATTCTGCTTTCAGACATCATAGTAACCCCCCAAATACATTATCCAACGCGAAAATTTTGCAACTCTTGCGGCAGTCGGTGTTTACGTTAGCGCCTAATATAATACACGGCTTACACAGACATAAATATTTAAAAACTACTATTACGAAGAACAAATAGTGTTACTTTATAAGTATACAAAGTGCAGGATAAATAAAGAGTATTGCTCCTCTTAATATCTACATCTTAAATATAATATTTTTATAACGAACGATAGACAACAACATAATTAATGATTATTATACTTTTAAGATATCTTAAACTTATTTACATTTATATGAACCTACTTAAAATAATGTTCTACTTCATATAACTAAGCATTTTTACAGACTACGGTTTAATAAGGCACTCGGTGCTTGATTTACCTATTATTTTCATAAAATTCATTTGAGAATTTAGAAATAATTACCACATAAAATACTTAGGCAACACTTATATTTTTACATACAATTTTGTAAGTACAAATACGATTAATCATTTTCTCGATTACAATGAAAGCAAATCTTAACTTAGTTCTGCTAAAAACTACCTATAAGACAAAGGTAAGTTGAGTTTTTTATACATAAGGAAGCATACAAGAATCTATGGAAGTCTGATCTCGTTTGAGTTGGAAACGTTTCGGGTAATCTCGAAACAAACACATATACTTATGAAACATTTAAATTGAATTTCATTCAGTTACTGACTTTCCCACCAAGTATTTGAAAAACGAAGCACAAGAAACACGACTGTCTTCTAAACAAAAGTAAAGCTATAACAAGAAGTAAAAACATCTACATTAATACAGGGTGTGAAAGTACCCTTGACGAAGCCTAATGTACCCTTGACGAAGCCTAAAGTACCCTTGACGAAGCCTAAAGGCACTTTTGTTTTCACCCTCCCTACGATATTTTTTTTGTTAGAGACCATACCTGGAAAACCCCTTACGGACAGATATTGGGGGTCAGTTCCAAAATTTTCTGATGTTTTATTTAATACTAGCTTTTCAGGTTATAACATTACTTAAATTACCTCCATGACCCGTTAACTATTCAAAACATCCATTAGCACAATATTTTAAGAGTAAGACGACTTAAAAAAGTCGTTTCCCAGCAATATTTTTTGCGTAGGGGTACATAGTTTGATGTACATATGCTTGGTTGACGGCTGCGTGAAAAGTTAGTTTACACCCTGTATAGCAAATCAATAACTTTCACGTACATTCAGAAACAGCTAATATCGCGTAAGTTTAAGGCACCATCTCGGATATGACATTCGTACTCACAAAAGCACTATGTAACAATTAACAAATTCTACAATAATAATATACAACTACAAATTGCTATAAATAAAAAAATATTTTATATTTTAATAAACATTAATATGCGACGAAAAAATGCGTACCTACATAAAATTGTAATTTTACTAAAGACCTGTTTTACCGTCTCCGGATAGGTGTCATTTATTAATCTGAACGTTTACCTAATAAAAATTAATTAAAACAATGTTTGATAGTATCGGGATTCAGTAAAAGAGGCCTTTAGCCCGACTAATAGATATTAGAACACAATGTCTATTTCGTACATTTATTTCATTTTGTTTACAAAATAATATTTATCAGTGCCATGGCAAGTAGACCAGCCGCCGAGCTAACACAGGGGTCCGCAGCGTTACTGACAATCTTCTTGGCTTTGGAAGGCAGTTCCAGTGGCGCAGTCTTGTTCATCATCCAGTAGTACACGTCCATTTGCCCTCGCTGCTTCAGCTCGGGTCCAACTTCCTTCCTAATTCTGTTGTTATAGCTGTTCAACCAATTGATCTGGAAAAAAACGTAGGTGGTGTATATTTGATCAAATCCTACAGTGCCCGTCAGATAGATTTCCAAAATAAACGGACAAATATTTTGTCTTTTTTCACATGAACAAAAAATTAAATGCTTCGAAAACTCGTGTGACGTCACAGCTTGCTAAATTTTTTACCACGAAAAAAGCTACCACATGATCTTTGACACGTTTTATTTTCGTCAATTTTTATTAATTTGATAAAACAAAAAACACGTATCCAATATTTTTCGATAGTCTAACTGACGTACTAAACAGAATCATATTTTTTAGTCAGGAAATTTCTCTATTGTGAAGTGATTCCGGTCTGTGAACTTTGCACTAAGTGCCTGTATTTTTCTTTAGCACAAAGATGACGTAAATTATCTTACCTCATACTCAGTAAGCATACTCCTGTCGATAAGCTTCGGCTCGTAAGGGATTAAAGTAGCCTCATGGAATCCAAGGTAACCGTTTGGTCTGGGCACAACTTCTAGAATATTCCCAAGGCGGACGCCATATTTGCCGGTCTCGTACCAGCCAGGTTCTATGGAGGAAATAACAGAAGATTTTAGGTAATATTTTCTTAGGATAAATAAATAAAAAGTATACAAGTAAATAATAAACTAAGTACGAACCAGCTGTGATAAAGTATCCTTCTTTCAGTGTATGCAGATTGGTGTCTTGTCTGTAGTCAATAACAACTGGATCTGGAAAACAAAATACTGTCTTAATCTTGTTCTTATCGTGTGGGCAGTAAGTTAATTAGACCTTATTGCCCACTCCTAGGCTAGACCCCACACACTAGAGTTCAGAGTTTCCAAACCTCCTCAAGGGCCTCTGACTAGAAATCATCTTTTTGACAGACAACCAGGTGATTCAAGCCTGCAATGTCCTACCCAAACTGGAAACAACTTTACAAGGTATGCTTCCCGTGGGAATCGAACCCACGACCACTGGGGAACAAGGCAAACGCCTAAACCACTCGACCACGGAGGCAATTGTCTTAATAACTACCTATCTACTAATAGTCAGAACTTTTTAGTGGTTGCCATGTACAATTGGTCAGTATTGTTAGAAGTAAGGCAGGGTAGTCTGCCATGTTGTAGTGATCACACTAACCTCGAGAATGTCAACATATAGACGAAACCAACTAAATATGACACCAACGAGTACGTACCTTCCTTACGAGCAAGTGCGGCTCCAACACCATGTCCCGTAGGATGAGGGTAGTCTTGTTTGGCGGCCCACAGCGGAGCCCTAACCACAGGGTCGACGTGAGCCGCGGGCAACGTTGGTGGGGCTCGTAACGCGGGCAATGCTGCCAACGCTCGCATCACTGTCGTGTAGGCACGACGTTCGTCTTTTGATGGAGAACCGTAGTGAACTGTCCGGGTTACTACTGTTGTACCCTCTGTGAATGTGATACCGTAGTTATAGGTATTTACATACCATTACCACACATTCTGTGGCATTTTCTTTAGATTGTCTCATGTGTTTGAAAATTGCGTCTGCTATGCTATCAAAGCAGAAAAACTGCGTCAGTACATAGTGCATTGAATAGTTAGTCAAAATAAAAATTGAGAATGCGAGTGACGCAAATGCAATTACCCCGTGGGTCGATGGTATGGCACGGTGGCCGATAAACGGGTTAAATAACGTACAATAAAGCAAATTTTCACCTCGGGGAAAATATTTGCTATTGGTTTTGTTCAGAAGTAAAAAAAAATTAGAAACACTTGATCTGAATGAAAAGAATGTTCAGAATGCATCACCATCATACTGTCCTCCAGACTGTATAACCAGCGTCGCGTTCTTGAAGATGACTTTGTTGGAAGCGTTGGTGGCTCGGTAGTCGGGGTCCGCGGCGTTAGCGGCGTACGCCACACGTGTCCTCATGGAGGGCCCGATGTACCCCGCCTGCGTCTCGCGGGTCGCGTCCGTTGTGCGCTCCACCAACAACTCGCTTTGTGCTTGTTTTGTCTGAATGCGATTATAAGAAATCTGAATTGGCATACAAAAATTCAGTGGGTAGACGTTTTTGCGTTTCGGCTAACAGAGGAGAATAAAAGAAACAAACTCGTTCACTGACCCAAGTATCGCAGGACAAGGGCAGACCATGATGATGAATCACCAGGTAGACAAACTGTTCACTCAAACAATGATTGAACAGCACCGCCCTACCTACGGTATGGTTGTTGAAGATGAACGAATTATATAAAACATTGATGACATGATAGGCTCGATCTTTCCATCAGGCGAGATCGAGATGATGAGCAAGCCCATTAGATTACACAATTTTAACGGTGAAAAACTAAATTATTAATCGTTAAGGTTAAGGCTTCATTTATTGCAATTTAAAAAACATACGATTGAAATTGAAAGTTTCAAATCGTATGGTTAATAAAATGGGATTTTCGGAAATAACAAATGTTTATTGACTGAGTTTCTTGAGTGACTTTTTCATGAAAACGGCATTCTTGAGACCTTTATGAACTGAGACGGTTGTATTGGGAATAATTATCATTTTTACTCAGTAAATAGACATTTGTTACTGCCGCGAATTAAGAGAAAAGTTTATCACCTCAAGATAGCTCAACAAGGTGCACATAGCAACAGCGTCCCTAAGGTGCGCCTTCTTCATGCCTTTAACCTCAGCCTCATTCTTCTGCGCCTTAAGGTACATGATGGGAGACATCAGGAACACTCGCTTAGCTGGTGCGATGCTTTGTGCGATGGCTGCTGATGCTCCTCTCTGGAAGGTCCCGCCTGTAGGAATCAGGATCTTTGACTCAGCTCCCCGACGCAGGTCGGAGTAGATGTTGGTGTACTCGTTTACCCTGAGAATTTATGTGGTTTGTTATTTTTGCCCTCGTAAACTTTTGTTGCTTCTTCATGTGTAACTGCAATATTGTCCGACTATTACGCCAGTAATCTCAATGTGGTTGATAAAAGGAAGTTATTTAGAAAACTCTATACTTCACCGAGAGCGTACTGAGTTGAAGGCTTTATAGCACTATATCAGAGAATGCAAACGTTTATTCACACAAGAGTATATAATATTTTTTCTCCACTTACTTATTCAATTGAGATACGTACATAAAAATAATATGAATTTTTGAAGACATACCAGTTACTTACATTTAGATTATTATATTTACCTTGTACAGTTATAACTGATACAATTATAAACCGCGAGTGCATCCCGCACATGTACAGACAGTTTCCCCGGCGGGACGTATATCTTCACCTCTCGCAGACTAACCAATACGAAGGCCTTCAGTAGCCTGGCGTAGGGCAGGTCTCTTCCTCGTACGTTCAGTAGCCAAGCCACTTCGTCCAAGGCTGTCACTATCATAGCATCTGCTCCTACTTGGCGTAGTTCGTTGCGGATCCAGGTGACCTTATCTCGCCAGCCTACGCCTGAAATGGTAACGTTTGTCTGTATTTGTTGTTTGTCATCTCTTCTATTTTAAATAGTGAAGTTTAAATAGGTTTAATGGGCAAACCTCCTCCCCGTATCATCACATGCAGGCGGAAATCGTCGAGGAGTCAGTGTTTGAAAAGGAAAAGTTTTTTTTTTTTTTTTAAACGTTGCCCAACACTAGGAACTACTCCTGTAGGCCATACAAATATTTGTTCCGTGCGGGGATCGAACCCGCGACACGCAGCGCAGCAGTCCATTGCCTGAACCACTGCGCCAACCGTGTCGTCAAAATCGTCGAGTTGGACCTTAGACAATGAAAGGCATACTAACTTATTTAACAAAAATGCATTACACAGTAAGTATAATATGTAGAGGAAGAGGCGACCCTGTCCCTACCTGAACCTACCTTCAAAAGAACTATTGAAAGTAAACCTCAATTACCAGCAAATTCAAGTTCATAATTTTTAGCGACAGTTTTGGGGAAGTCTGGTCGGCTGCGCTCTGGGTCGGGTTCCTCGTTCCAGAGCTGGTCCACTAACGTGGGGATGTGGACAAGCTGCAGACCCTCGCGCTGCAGGGAACTCGACAGGACTTGCCACTCAGCCACTGACGTGAGACGAGCATCGCCGCCGATTCGACCGCTGCGGGCTAGCCGCTCCTAAGATAAAAAGGGTATTTGTTTGACTCATCATTAGAAGCAATTTGTGTAACAAGCGGGGTAATTACTACAGAAGGTGAGGTACCTTCGTTTAAGAATAAAAGGCTCTATCATAATCATTAATTGCAGTGACACATTCTAGTTGATTGTAGAAAAACGTCGTATTTCGTTTAACTTTACCTGATAAGATAAGAATTTAAAGCTTGGTCGTTAAATAGGGTAGTTAACAAAAAAAAAATTGTCCGTCAGATAGATTTCCAAAAAATATTGGATACGTATTTTTCTTTTTTCACGAGAACGAAAAATGAAAACGATACAGTGCCTCGAAAACTCGTGTGACGTCACAGCGCAGTACATTTTTTTCCCACGTAGTGACGTCAAAAGCCCTGACTCATGAACTTTGACGCGTTTTATATTAGTTGTTTTTTTATTAATTTGATAAAACAAAAAACACGTATCCAATATTTTTCGATAATATAACTGACGGACTATACAGAATCATATTTTTTTACTCAGGAAACATCACCTACATTTTTGACTACAAATGCGATACGACTTCCATTATGCATAGCGTAATGTCGTACGGCATTCTATTGTGGGGGAATGCCGCTGATATTCAGACCATTTTTGTTTTGCAAAAACGGGCGGTTAGATCTATTTATAAATTGAGTCCGAGACACTCTCTGAGAGAAAAATTTAAGGAAATTAATGTAATGACTGTTCCCTCTCAGTATATTTATGAAAATCTTTTGTATGCTCACAAAAATCTAAAGCTGTTTAAGAAATATAGTGATATTCACAATATAAATACAAGAAATAGACATAAATATATTGTACCCACAACAAGGCTCAAGAAAATAGGTGGATCATTTCTAGATGCCAATGTATTCGCTTTTATAATAAACTACCAAGCCACATTCAAAATTTAAGCCTTAATAAATTCAAATCCTTTATAAAACGTAAACTTTGCCAGAAAGGATTTTATACTGTTAAAGATTATACAGAGGACAAAAAAGCTTGGGATTGAACTGCTCCAATTTGAATTGACTTTATACATTTTCATTTTATTTTTTTTACAATTGGCATTTTATTTTTTTATACACTGACATAGTTAATTTTTCAAGTATGACATTTTTTTTTACCTATATTTACTTGTTAATTTTTTTTTGTGTGTACATAAATAAATAATAAATAAATAAGATGTAAAAGAAAAATTAATTTTGTTATTTAAATATAGGTATTGTTTAGTACCTACAGGCTTACAGGTACAGGTATAGTAGGTATTTTATTAATGTACTTAACATTAATAAAATACCTACTATACCTGTATCTATGACTAGCGGACGTCATGCGGTTCCAACCGCGTAGTTCCCGTTCCCGTGGGAATACGGGGATAAAAAGTAGCCTATGTTACTCAGGGTGAATGTTGCTTTCTAATGATGAAAGAATTTTTGAAATTTTTTGTGTTGTTCATACACACATACAAAAATACAAATCTTTCCTCTTTATAATATTAGTGTAGATGTAGATAAAAAATTCAAATTATTACTTCTTTTGACTTGACCACGACTATGTGACCCCCCCCTGGCACCAAAGCTGGATCCGCCCTGGCAAGTCACATTATCGCGGCGCTTTTCGTGCCAATTTCTCTAAATTATTATATTACGTTAATATATCAGCGGTACTAACCGCTATCCACTCAGTAATTGTAGGCTGGCTAGGATCATCAGCGTCGATGACGAGCCAGGCGCAGGTGAGTACGGACCGCGCGCGGCTGACGTCGCCAGCCGGGACCCACACGGCAGCACCACCGTCAGCAAGCACGGCCCCAGTGCCAGCGCCGTCCCAGCCACTGATGTACTGCAGCCGACGCTCTTGCATTAGAGGCTCCTCGCTCTAGATGAGGAATAAGAGAACGTTAGCAAAGATTTTTTTTTCTAGGAACAAAATCTGATTTAGGGATGGGTTTGTATCTAGAGCTAACCCGTAGTCGTTAATTTAACGTAAGCAGGCCTCATAATATTTTAAACACGGCGACACATTTAGTATTCCAGTATACCGTGGCCTCACTTTTTATAGATTTCACGTTCAATGGGAAATCCGAATAAACTGGTTTTGTACACCATTTTTGCATGCCGACAAACTGTACTTTATTTTTGTAACACAGATCCTGAACAAAAAAAAAACGTTAGTGGTATTAGTGTTCTAAAAAAAATTTGTACAGTCACCAAATGACATTATTATGACAAAACTTGGTACAGTTGCAATAAAAATGTTTTAAAAACCACTGTTGATTTTGTTACTTATGAATGAATTTTAAAAGTTGGTTATCATTGTTGTCACGAATTCGTATTCTGTGGTTTCTGCCTACCCCCATGGCAAAAGGGCGTGAGTTTATGTATGTAAATAATACTGAAAACTGTAAATTGACGAGATAACTTACACGAAATGTTCTAATTTCCATTTTTAAGAACAATGGCTCTTACCAAATGCTCATCACTATAGAAAATCAGGAAGGCATCAAAAAACGCATTCATTTGTGTGTAAGCGGAGTTTCTCAAGGCACTGCGGAGTCTCCCGAGTGGGTTATTGACATCAGTAGCATCGGCACACACTGGTGGTGACGGCAGAGTCGGCTGCTCCTGGAGAATGGTCAGAGGCACCGGTGACATCGATGGGACTGGCGGGAGAGCCGTTGTCGTCGTCTGCAGGGTCTGCTGTTGCTGCACACGCACGCCACCACATACTGGAATTGAAACGACACGTTTATGAAACGCCACAGACAAAGATTTTTGAACTAATTAAATACAATTTCCATTATGTTAGAAAAAACCAGTAGCGCGTGGAATCTCTCTGTAGAATTTCATTATACGCATTCCGCTTGATTTACATTGGAGGGATAGAACGAGATAATATGGCTACATCAATTATTTTGTTATCCCTTTCTCGAGTTCTCGACTCGCGATAACTAAAAAGTTCATCAGAAGGAGAAAGCGGCTAGCGACAGTGGCGTTAGTAGCGCGGGATTGTACCAAGATATCATGTGGACCGAGGAGATCGCGTAGACAGAAAGCTCTCAAAAGTTCACGGGTGCGACAAGGATAGCAAGGGGACAAACACCCTCCCGTTTTAGCTTTGTCCCCGACGCAGCGTGGTCCCTATTTTGTTGGGGGCTTGGGGGCGTGTCTTACCCAACCTTCCTTTCATAGCTATACAGCCCGTAGTACTTATATGACGATATAATGCTCCTTTGAATGAATCGTCAGCACAAAGCCAGATTTATTTCGGTTCATAGAATTCATTCGAAAAAATTTTTGCTAACATTTTTATGAGTGATGTTACTTTGACAAATAAAAATCAATGCTTGACATACAAATGAGTTCTTGATTCTTATGAGGGATATTTTACCTGTTATTAAATATGCCTTTATTATATTACTGGTTAAGTGTTTAGGAAACTAACTACACATAATTTTATTTTGCTTATTTATTTGTTTAGGAAGTTGGTGTAAGAATCTGCTGCACAGGTACCACTACCAAGTAAAGGTCAATGTTCGAGAGGTACCCAAGGGATGTGGATTCTATTGGAATGACGTCAACAACTAGCAGGACTTCAGAAGGCGCAAGGATCTACTTTGTCCTTTTCCTTTCATTCAACGCTTGGGGGTGGAGATCTGTCTGAGTGATAAACGAAGTACGTAATTTGTTACGCCGAAATGGCTGAAATGACGTCTGTAAAAGCCAGGGAGGCATGTGTTTGAAGAGGTCGAAAAGGATACGAACGTGATGTTTTTGACTATGACGTACTTGGCGCAGGATTTGTAGACACAAAGAAAATAAACGGTAATAATATACTGGCGACGTAAGCGTGACTTGTTATGTATTTCATTATTAAAATAATAAACAACTCTATATCCTCCAAAAAAATGTTACAGTTAGCAGGTTATTTCCAATCAATCTTCTCCATCTTTTAATAATCCAATTTGAATAATAAAAAATGCTATATTTAAAAGAACCAAAACTTAATTTAAAAAGAAAAACAAAACCATGTTGTTAATGTCATGCACACATTTTTTAAGTTGCCTTTGTGTGCGTTTACTTACAATGAAAATTCTGCTTACGTGCATGTCCCTTAAGGATGCCTGTCGTATTTCCCAAAGGGACGAAATATCCTGCAGAGTACTAGGCTGGCATAAGATATAAGAGGTGCGTGTAAAGCGTCGTCCTGTTCAAGGATACTCAAGGATAAAAGGCAACGACCGTCGGCGGCCGCGCGCCGTGCAAGCGACTGCAGCGGCCATTCACTCGTCTACGTAGTCACTACACTGATAATAATGCACGTCAATGAGTGATATGAATTGCACTACTACAGACGTAACTCTACGGTTGCATGAAGTTTAATAAAATACATAGTTTTAAAGGAAATATTTATACGAAATCGGCTCTACTGTCCCAAAATTTCTTATAGTCTTTGTTTATAAAACGATTTACTATATAAATTTGTATACGTACTTAGGAAGAAAAATAATATGTAGAATAACAAGTACCTACCTAAGTATTAGCTTGATTTTGAAATAAATCAATTCTGTAAAACATAATTATTTAACACTAACATATTAAAGTCCTGTAGTCCTGTAAACGCTCTGTTATGTAGAGCGAAAGAGATTTAAGTAATAATATTTGAATGTCGTTGGGTAGAGCCGAAAATTCATTTCAATTCGTGATGTTAATTGATAATGATAAAAGAAAATCTCCTTCTCATTAACTTAACCATGTAATTTACAATTTATATTAATTTTATAGAACTAATTGTGATGATGTTGCACACAGGGGCGAGATTTTTTTCATGAGAGTATTTTTCAGTCCGCCCGCCCGCTTTGGTCCGGTAGTCAGTATGTATGTGTGTTTATTTGCGTCCCCCTCTCTCTTGCCCCGGCCCCATCTCCGAGTAAAAACATGCCAGACAAACACGAAAACAAACCTGTTAATACGAACGAATTTCCCATCTTTTCTACCAAGGTGGCATGATCACGAAGACGTAACTTTAAATGACGTTTCTACCTTTGTAAACGCCATGTAAAATTTAAAGTACTTGGAGAAACTTTTTTCTCGATGTCCTTTACATTAAATTGTGAAGTACATAATATCACAGTTATTATACTTACATGAATTATAATGAATATCTTAATAAAACTTAAAATATCTTTAAAATTAATAAATAGTTTACATTAGCCTATCATTATCATCACAGAATCATCTATTTCCATCAAAACAGATTAACGGAATTCCAAAAAAATGCGTGTGCGTAAGAACAATGGTTTGCCCCCTTTTTATACCAGGATACTATGGGTGGTACAGAGATGTCAGTTTCCGAAAGGACCGCATCGCCATGACATCGTGTGGGGTGTTGTGTAGGCGGGATCGGACGGACTTTTACAATGGAGGTATCGGGGTGTGCGTGAGCTTCACTCATGAAAAAAAGGACCAAAACATTATTGTCCGCCTCCGACTTGATTTCATTCAAAAGATCCAGCTCATAATATTATTTGTATAAAGTCCACAGTCTTTTTTAGTTTTTGTAACAGTTTTTTTTTAAGTTCATCTATAATTTTAAAAATAAAAAATATCGGATATTTATAATATAATAATCCTGGCAAAAACATATCTATTTAAATTCATTTATATTATAAGGTCCAGTAAACAGATCACCATTCACATTTATAACATCAATCACAATGAATCCAGTGTAAATAGATTCGCGTACAAATGTACAAACACAAAAATCGCATTCAAAATCGTTGACGTGAAAAAACTCAAGACGATTAAAATTGCGGGCTCAGTAAAAGTATTTTTATTAACACGTCTTATGACGTCAACTCTCACTAGGTTGCCATAATTCGGTAGGAGTTAGCTCCTAACTTTCCAAGGGAATGAAACTATGAATGACGGGACGAGAATATAGTACACCTCTTCGTCACGCGTATAACGTCATACTTTCGTAGTATGACGTCGTAGCACCCTTAGTCTTTTTTTACAATAGTTTTAAAAACTATTTGCAGGATTGGCATGATGCCTATCTGGGACTGGGATAGACACAAGTTATGAAAGTTGAAATCTGGAAGTTATGAAATGGTGTCTATCGCAGGATTTGGTACGTTATGGTTATGTAGGTATGACGAAAATAAAAGACTTTTTTATTTTTTTGGCGTGTGGATAATCATCAAATAACCCCTCTCGCTCCTGGGCAGAGCAAAAGGGAGTGTCAGACTTCTACTGACTAAAAACCACCCATGTTCCTTCTTAGCCCTATATGTCGAGGCCGCGGTGACTTGTGAACAACCCGCAGCCCAAATAAAAGACTTCAAATATTCATATACTTCGTGAAAACGAAAATTATTGTAGCAGTTTCTTTGTAAATCGTTCAACTATGCAAATATCACGGAAACTCTCGACGGGTCGAGTACTACGTAACCCGTTCGCGTTTAAGGTTGATCGTCTACTAGGAGCACCTAATCGTCAGAAGGTGGCTGCTATTCCGCCTGAGTAATAGGTGCTTATTGCACACGAGAAGGTATATAATGAAACGTCAGATATTGTGTATCTAATACTTGACATTTGCTATGTTTTCCGCGTAACTGTAAGTCAAAGTTACTGCATCCGGGAAGGAAAAGTCTGATTTAAAGGAAAAACGTTTACAGAGGGCATTGAACTTCTATAGTGCGTTGACATTGAAAACCAACACTAAATTACAACTTAACATTACCAAAATCAAGATAATGAATTGGTAATTTAATAAACAGATGACCACTGAGAACTGCAAATATTATTGCCCAAAAGAAGTGAGTTTCTTTGATAAGAAATAAGAAATACCATCTGCGCGTACTTAAACAATGGCAACAATGGTTCATGTTTCCATTATCTTACAAGTTCCACACTTGTTGTTGCACAAATTGCGAGGGTCTTTTTTGTAAACAACAAACTGTGACGTAAACATGCGTAGATACCAGATACTTTGGAACAGGGTCTCATGAAAACCAGAAGTTAAAACGATTTTTATTTTTACATGCATATTTTTATTAACTCAAGTACCGGTCTACATCCTGTACTCATTTGATTAATAAAATAACCATGTAGCATTTTCATTGTTTCCTTTTAATATACATCACCTTTAGTATCGTAGTAAAAGTTCTAGGATACCCAATAAACAAATTCTCGTAGCACTTGTTAAAATTTGGCTTAAACTGCTACACCTACAAGTCTACGACCTACATACCTCTACGAAATCTACGAGCTACATTTTTCTATTCTAGATTCATACTTCCGTAGCTCTAGTCGCGAGTATTAAAGAGTTTGTAGAAAAAATATGGGAACCATGTACGTAGTCTTTCATTTGTAAATTAAAATGTTCCCCATTTCTTTTGTGAATCAGACAAACAGCAAGCTCATATCGACATACATGAGTAAACATTTCTTTATTAGTACAACTTGTGTGAGATTACGAGAGTAAAAATACTATCTGTGTGTTTGTTACTCACAGTCGAGCCGCCAATGCATACAGCAGCAACGTGAAAGACAGAGATGGTATTTGTGAAGCCATACTGAGCCAGACTGTGAGCCCTCTACAGTTGGTTGGTCTCTTTCTCCCGACGCGTGTCCCAGTAAGTGTAATGAGCGTTGGTTAGAGAGAAACGGAGGTAGGTGCGTATGCAGTTAGCTGCGGGTCTTGTGAAGCTGGTTGGTGGTGTAACGAAGGGCATTGCACCTCTGCGGCCGGCTGCTCGCTTGGTGCACTAGTCGCTGTTGACGCATGTCACTGCGTCACGGGGCGTGTGCGACGGCGCGGCCTACCCGCCTTGCCTCTGTGTTGTGGTAGCGAAGACAGCACATTTGCATCATGCTTGCTGTTCGTATGTGCTTCACCGACGTCACGTGTCAAACAATAATCATCTCTGTAGTAGATTACATCATATACGTGCGTGTTTGTGTGTGTTGCGTACTTAGAAAATTATTTAAATTAGAACTTTATTCTCTACTGTACACATATTTTAATGTGGAGTCATGCTTAATAAGCTCAAGCGACTTCATTAGCCGTATTACTGTAATAATATATTTCACCGTCCCGCTCACATACATGCTCTACTAATTACATACTAACACGACACGCCAAATAAAGAAGCTAGACAGTCGGTAGTGTGTGGGTCACGTACGGTACGAGCACGTGTCGGAAAGGGTTGCACATGTGGGCTATAAGTACCAGGGTAGCAGACGAGGGGTGGAGATCGAAGTCACATGTGCTTCGTCAGTGTGTGATCACGATCAGCAGTTGACGAGGGGTGTGGAAATGTGCGTGGGTAGGGGCGAGTGTGCGGTACGCGTGTGGTGAAATATTCGCACATGTAAGTGTTCGCTCTACGCTGTAGCGGTTAGATCTAGGATGACGTCATAAGGACAATTTTTTTCGTAGCAGGTGCTACGAACTTCCTTGTCTCTATCGATGTGTTCTGTTACTTTTGGATGTTGTTTTTTCGTTTTCATTATTTGTATTTATTCACACATGGCTGTTTAGGCTGTTTTTGTAATTAAAATATCTGATTATTAAATTAATATTAAAATGTCTTTAAAAAAATAATAATAGAGGGCTGTGGGAAGCGTAAGGAAGGTAGAGCAGTAAATTTCGTATTTAAGAAAGACCAACTACAAACAATAGTTTTGCTTATTGAACGGATAGATCTTGGACTTTTGATTAAAAATAAAATTCATATTAGATTGACATTTATGTGTCTAATTTTATAAAAGAAATTAAAGAAGAAAGTAGGTATGTAGAGCGGCCATAACGTAGCGCAGTGATTTAACTTGACGCATTCATAAAACAACAGTAAAGTCAAGATCGAAGTAACAAATAAGTCACTGATTCTAATTTCTAACGCATGTAAAATAATGTTTTTTTTGACTCAAGTTTTCAAGTTACGCAAACTTGACGGCGAAAACGCGCGTGCTTGGAAAAATGTTAGGAGAACCTAACATTTTTCCAAGCACGCGCGTTTTCGCCGGCATTCCAACAGCTACTATAGATTCATGTGCGCCTGGTATTTCGGATTCAAGTGAGGCCATCTTTGCCGGAATTTCTACCACAGAAAAATACATTGCCTTCCAAGAATTTGTGGTATTTCAGATATTTTGATACCGATGTTACAATTTGGTGTAAATGCAGGTCAATGTAATAATTGGTTCATTTTGTTTTGCTACCAAATAACATAATAGCAAAGTTTTGTTTGTTTTTCTACTGCGCCAGATTTGAGTAAACGCTTCACTCTAAATGACAAGATACATACATTAAATATTGAAATACGTTAATCTTTACATAAGGACAAGTCGGATCAAAGGTCCAGAATGATACAACTTCCCAACATCATTGCAATTTAAAATAATAAAATAAACTATTATGACGTCATACTTTTCATATCGACTACTTATCAAATAAAAAAAGCAGGTATTCACTGTTGATAGACATTACAAACTGTTAAAATACATTATCCTGTTAAAATTATGTCGTATCCTATTATACACACCGATGACTCATTCATTCGCCATGCAGAGTTGCGCACCCTTCATAAACTTTAATGTTCTTACTCAACAGACCAAAGTCATTCAGAGCAGCCGGCCCTCGCAGGTTAGCGAAAGCCCTTTCTGAGTTAAACTCCTACAAAGTTCTGTGAGCCTGGTACACAAAGTCATTGGGAGTGACATGCCCATTATTTCTTACTACAAAGAAATCCCTTCCGTCATTTACACCTTCCTCAAGGGCTCTAGGCGTCCCTTTTTAATGATTTGCATATTTAATTACTGTTAATTATGTTTTTGTCTCTCAATTTCTATGAGTGGGAAGGAGGTGACTGTTTGTAAGACAATGAATGTTATTGGTGACTTTGGTGAGGATGTTTGTGTAGACAAAAAACAAAAATTGAAACTTGCAATATTATTAAAATTGTGCATCTTTCCTTTACAAGTAATTCAGTTGTTTGTTGTCAGATTATAATAATATCGGGAGCCCTTTAAATTATTTATAATATAACACAGATTACTAGGAGCGCAAAGAGTATAAGAAGTTCGAAAGGGCCGTCTAAGGGCCTGTCGAATTTCACGGTTCGGTCTACGCATTGGGCGTGGCCTGGCCGACCAATCCGAACGGAGTGAATTACGCAAGAAGTTACGCACGTTGGCTAAGACCCTTCTGTTTCTGTACCTACGGGTTTTCATGTCTCTTTTTATTTTTTTGAACAGAAAGAGAGGCAAGATTTTATTAAAACGTGTACTTGAAAGGATGCAACAGAACATATTGATATACCTGCACAGCTCTTCTGTATAATGTAGAGATACTTAGTACGACATACCTACTCGTAAAGATTAAAGATACATACGGATAAAGTTTGCAAAAATAATAAAAAAATCCACTACACAATGTCTCCGAAATATTAGGTAATTAGGCCAATCCTACAGGCTAATCATTTAATCAGAGACGGAATGCGAATTCACTTTTGTGACCAAGTGCAACGAAAGTATCGAAATATAACTATCTATGTCTATTCTGATAATAAGTCCCTACACCTGTGAAGTCGGAGTCTATTACCCCATTTCATAATACGATACTGTATCATTGTAATGAAGGCTAAAGGATTTCTGGATGTTAGTACGTTTGATACTCTTTCACGCAAAAATTACACACTGGTTTTGGATAAAATTTGGCCCAAATATAGTTTAAAGCCACGTAAGATACTTTTTATCCCGACAATAATTAACGAAATCCACCCGGGCAAGCCGTGGGCACAAGCTAGCTAGTCTTACCATACATGCGAAAGTTTCGATGGATAAATGGATGGATGTTTGTTACTCAATCTAGGCAGAATAGCTAAACAGATCTGGCTGAAATTTAGCAGAGTGATAGATTATTTATAGTCTGCAACAGCAGATAGGTAGTTTTTGTGTCGTGGGTAACGGCTAGTGTAAAAATAAACAACTAGCGGTTATAGAACACAAAAGATTATTGTGAAAAATTATTTCTCAAATAATTTAAAAAAACAAAATATAAATTATATAAATTCAAAATCATAACTTAAAATCATGATGAATTTTATGTTAAGATTTTGACACTGACACCACCAAGATAAACTGAAACAATTATAATCCAATTATTAAAAAACAAAATGTGAAAACATTTAATTCATCCCTCCTACGCTGCTTCACACATCCCTTGCTACGAAATTCGTAGCAAGGGATGTGTTCTCCGTAAATTAAATGACTTTTTTTATGAACTACGTAATATTTAAAAGTTTTGGTTGGAAAGGAAAAACTTGCCGTTGCCGTTGTGTGGAGTACAAAATAATTTAAAAGCATAACTTTCAAAATCGTCGAAAATTATTATTGTTACGAGCTGGGTATGGGATAAATAAAAGTACTACCAATTGAACACACGAAATAACTTTATTACTCGTAAAAACACTTATAGGCAATCGCAAACATTATTGTACTCCGTACCAAGGGATTTTGACGTCCAGCGTTTTTTTTTTTGGCGTTCCACTATTCGTGCTTATTGCCACTGACATGACAATATTTTATTGGTAATAACAAATGTCCAACGTTGTAACGTTTGCTGTTTGCATGAGTGTTGCAAGAACGTCACAATCTGCCAACCATAGAAAAGAGAGGGGTTTAGTAAGTATACATCATTTTATTATAAATCAATAATGCTACGCTGCTACGAAG
The DNA here is from genome assembly GCA_932274075.1 of Diarsia rubi. NCBI lineage: Eukaryota > Metazoa > Arthropoda > Insecta > Lepidoptera > Noctuidae > Diarsia > Diarsia rubi. Next base: position 16,363,810 of record OW026417.1, on the reverse strand, counting down.
TTTCGTAGCAAGGAATGTTTCCTTTGAGGTACAAGGGATGATATTCAGTTTGAAGGCAATATTAACATTTATTTCTAACTGCTTTAATGGCGAGACTTACGGACCAGAAAACAGTGTTTAATAAACAATATTAATAATTTATTATTATTTAAACATCAAGTAATGAATTATCTGCTACCAAGTTCGTAGCAAGGGATGATTTCTCTTTGACGTCCATAGGGTGCGTTTGCTTGTTAAACTCGTTTATATTTGTATCTATATGTTAGAATGCAGGGCATTACTCGCATAAGAGTATATTTAATAATCTTTATAATTTCCCAAAAAAATATAATAATATTTATATTAGTGCTACGCCGCTACGGCATTTTGCTACGCAAGGGATGGTTTCCCTTTAATGTTCAAGGGGTGTAATTCTGTTTGTGAGACAGGGTATTCAATAATCAGCAACACTACTGGCCCAAGATGAGCACACAAAAATCAAAAAAATTGGACAAAGTTGATATCAATATTGAATTTTATTATAATTTCTTACGTTGCTACGAATTTCGTAGCAAGGGATGTGTTCCCTTTTAAGTCAAAGGGTTGGCGTTCTTTTTTATAGTAATTTTAAGAAGAATGACGTTATCTACTCTTATCCGACCTTTTAAACGGATAATGTGGAACTTACATAAGGGTCAAATTATACATGAACCAACTAAGGAGATGTATGACTACGGTGAAAAGAGTTATTGCACATTCATTCTATTCAAGTATGTAATTTGCTACAACTACAAAGGCAAGGCTGATACGACATTCTTAGTAAACGTTTCATACTTTGCTAGTAAAAACTTATAATATAAATGAGGGCCGGCCGACCTGTTTTAGTTTTTTATCATTTCTTTGGGGCCGACCGACCTCACTTAAAACCTCTATAACATTTCAAGTTGGGTTAACTTGCGAGGTGTCATTTAAAATAAACGGTTGAGACGTGTAGGTATAAAATACCGTCAAAGTTATACAATATGGCATCTGACTTACCGTTGTAATATGGGTAAAAACCGAAAATCTTACCCGGAAAAATTAAAATATTTCAGGATCGTCTCTTTGGAGAAGCGAAGAGATATGTGTGATTTGATTTTCCTTCAGAAACTAGTAACAGGCTCTTTGAACTGTCCCGAGTTGCTCAGTAAAGTATCCTTCCATGTGCCACGAAATTTACCAAGAAAATCTAATAGGAAACTGTTTTGCATGCCCAAAAGCAATACAAATTTGAGACAGCATTGTGCTCTGTACAGAATGTATGCTGTGTACAAAGAACACGATGAACACATCGATTTATGTCATACATCTGTGCCCTCTATTAAGAAAATGTTAAACGGTAATTTATCTAATACTAAGTCTGATTCTGTGTGACCTAACTTAACTTAAGATTATTGATCATTTTATTGATTAGATTATTTTATTTTATTGATTAGATTATTTGATTGATTCTTTTTATTTATTATTTCTGTGATTATTTGGTTGATTATTATTTTGTCATTTTCACTATGTTGTATTTATATTTCCATTTTTTATCTCGTGTGGTGGCTGTTAAGGCGCATATTATGTTGCATGTAGTGCTCTTCTTTAAGTGATGGGGCACTTACATCTAATTTTGAAATGTTTTTTTTTTATGTAAATGTAACAGTGTACTCATTGTTGAGGAGCCAAATTAAATAAATATAAATACCTTATGTATAGGAGCTAGCAAAATGATTAATTTAAGAATGAAGCCGACATCCAGTGAGTAGGTATACAGCTAGCAGATGAGACTGATAATTACGATGAACTTTAACACATACACAGGTGTTTATGCGTGTGTGTATAGAACTTTCATCCGTCTATGGTTTATGTAGTAATAATAACCTACACAACGAAGCGTTATTAGTGTGTGTGTGTGTGCGAATGCGCGTTAGTTTAGCGACAGCGGCCATGACAGGGTTGCAAGGGGTGCAGTGTACGCGGAAGCCAGCAGTTTAAGGAGGTGATTCAACCCCCTGATGCTAGCTCTCTATTACTAGGCAATGCTGTTTAGATATTTTAGTTTGCACGAAATTTTTGCTCTATGTTTTGTAAGATTTACGTTTTGTTAATACTTGGATGGCTAGTATTACGAGGTATACCTACATATAAACTATATTTGAATTAATAGGGGTTGTATTTATAGACGCTTCTTCGATTTCGCGGTTAACACAACTTGTATGACTAATATTTATATTACAAACCACTTAGTTATTATTGTTTAGATATAACGTAGCTACAGTTTAACATTTAAAACATTACGGTCTACCTATATAATTTCTGGAAACGATTATAGGGTAGCTACCTAATAATATAGGATTGTAAACCGGAGCAAAACTCTCTGTGATTACATTTATTTAGGAAGTCGGTTAATTTTATATGGTGCAGTGAGAATAGAAATAGTAGTTGTGTTATTATAGCTACTGTTTGTACGATTCAGTTAAGGTACTTAGTTAGTTTTAAAGATAATTTTAAACATAATATTTGTAATTTGTTACTTTCTGTGTAAATAAAGCACTATTATATTCTAATAATCAAAATATGTAAATATACATTATATTGTAATATAACTTCCCCTAAATAACTAATACCTAAACCCTGAAGGGACTGTAGGTATGTTCGCTTCTCCAAACTTTACCTACAAAATCCGACCGAACTCTCGCGTTGTCCTGCGCGCCTAGTACACCCGTGCGCGGTTTTCGGATCCGACGGCTCTCGCGGCAACCAAGATGGATGCTACATGGCCTACCGGGTTTATTTGTCGATGGAGAGTTATAATAATTACCAATAATAATTGTAATAACGAATGTATTATTTTACAAAAATAATCTTGTGACCAAAGTTAGTTGATAAGTTGACTACATAATCATAAATAATTTACATGACCTAGTTTTACGTAAAATTGAAATTCTATGTCATTACGAAAATGAAATGTTTTCACATCCTAAACGTATTCGGGGTTGTATCCGGGGTGAAATCCGGATGTGGATGGATTTGAAACCGGAAATTCCTTCAGGAGAGGCTAGGATAGCAGGGACTGCAGGTAGTGAAAACGCTTTTGTTGTCTAGAGCTAAAAATCAATATCCTGGAGGGAGGAGCGAAATCAAGATACATATAATCAAGATAGCTTTGTACAGGTTAGCATAAAAGTTTGAGAGCCAAAACAAAAACTTTTTCTTGGTAAATTAACTCAAATCATTTTTTTTTATTGTTTATTGAACGAATTAAAAACAATAGCAAAAAAATTATTTACTATTATTCTACATAATAGTCAGGGGGTGTTTCCTCAGCGCTTCGATTGTCGATATCTCCTATGGTGGTCTGTTATTGGAAATGTATCGGCGATTGCCGATAATGTCGATCCGTTCGGAAAGCACTAAGGCTACATAGGCGTCGAGAAGTGAAGCTGACCAGAAATCGATACCCCATTAATACGTGTTCGAAGCTATAGGGCATGGTATTGGTTCGGGAGCAGGTGAAAGAGAATGTGAGGGATGGATGCATTCAGTTAGGGGGAGGCGGGACTTAGGACCACGGCAACGCGCGTGCGCGAATCTGTAAGTACGTGGTCGCTAGGAGAGTATTTAACTTCAGCAAACTGACTCCAAACTTTTAACTTTTAAAAGTTTTCACTTCATTTATAATTTAGTTAAACGTAGTTAAAAATAATATTTATTTACTTTAAAATAATGCACGTAGATTTATCAAAATTAATAAAACAATAATCTAACAACATTATCCATGCGTAACCAAAGCATACCCACTTGATACCTAAATAAAAATAAAACATGACATACTCGTACCACACACCTTCAAACAAAAATAAATGTGCGAGTAGTTTACAGCAAAAAATAAAAGGTGGTGACATAATGATATGCGTAATTAGATCAAAGAAGTATCAGGACAACATATTCTGTAGGTAGAAGCGTTGCCGTCGAAAGGACCAAAAGGCACGAAGGACTTGTATGTACGTCACACTCGGATCGGAGTGCGAAGGGCCGGCCACGTTCGTCGGTATGGCAAGTATGCGCGGCAGCGCCACCGTCCGCCATGTTATTTCCCTTCCTGAAAGTTCGCAATCTACTCGTACCAGGGCGCCAGAAACGAGAGCGAGTGTTCGGAATTGTGAATGGTTTCATCCCCCAATGTAGGCGGAGAAATGCGCGCGCGTGGGTGTTGTTATGGAAACGGTGTTGCCCATCTACTGGTGACTTATAAACTGTAAGAGGTGTAGTCTACGAAGAAAGTTGAAACTTTCAACTTGGCGGGTTTGTAAAAGTTCAGTGAACTTTTGTTGAACTTTCTGGACTGTGTCAAGTACGAGATAAGTTTTGTTTACAAAAATGTTAGTTTCAGAAGAATTATCTTATATATAGAGTTGCATATTTTACTGTGCTATGTCCTATATTACTACATGTATTAAAACCAATTAATTAATTTTGGTTGTATGTCTCTCTTCAAGATTAATATAAACAATGAAGATGACATCTCTGTAGAGCAACGGAATGTAAAAAGACGATACCTATCTAATGAGTTAGCCAATAGATTTCACCATCAGCTGCCAAGAAAATCAGAAACGTCAATATGTTTTTCTCATTATTAATTAAACTACGCCCTCATTAATCTCTTGGTCCTTCAAATTCCACGTGAATTCGCTAGCTGTCAATACTGTCCTGCAACAGCTTCTTAAATCTTCAAGATAAGGTAAATCATTAACGAGTTCATTATCCACGTAATGAGTAATTATTGTCGGAGGGACGTAGGCAGAGGCAGGCGGAGTGGTCAGCGCGGTATGTGTGCCATGGTCGTGTCTGTTTGTCTGTCTGGTTGCCAAGTGGCCGGCGAGGTGGGCTGAGTCGCGCGGCCACAACACCAGGCGCGCAGTCCACCGAGGCGGTGATATGCACTGCAACTGCACAAGTGCATTCACCGCGGGGGCGGAGCGCGGTACTTCGTAAAGTTCACTCACATCAGACAGCGCAGAGCAGCTGTTGAACGCGCGCCTACTTGGAGTTATAAAATGTGGCAAAAAAACTTTTATGGAATGGAAGATAAAAATCAGCATGGTAGCCTGGTTAAAAATAATAGCTAACCCATAAAAGGTAAAATTATCTGCTAACATAACTCGCATTCATGATGATTATTTATAACCATAACCCAAAACATAACACTATGAGTCAGTCCATAACAGTGTAGTCCGGTCAATTTACCGCATCGGGCGCGGCTGGCATTTTGATGAGGGGATGAACCCGTCGAGGTTTACCACGTATTACGTGTTTTGTGCATGTTCATGTTTTTATTTTCATTTATTTAAAGCATTCTTGTTTACTGCTAAAATATGAAAAAAAGAACGCAAATGTATATGGAAAATCTTTAAACAAATCAAGGATTTATTCAGATCTATATTATACTAGCTGAACATATATAAATATATATGTTATAAATATTATATGTATATATTTAACATTCATGCCTTTTTTTTTTTTGGCGGGTGTAAAATCATCGAATAACCCCTTCCGCTCTTGGGCAGAGCGAAAGGGAGTGTCAGACTTCTACTGACTAAAAACCACCCATGTTCCTTCTTCGCCCTCTATGTCGAGGCCGCGATAACCTGTGGACAACCCGCCTTGCAATGCTCTTTTTCCTACCTACTACCTACCTACCTACCCAAAAAAAGAACAAAAAAAAGTATCCTTAATCCTATGTCCGTCTCCTAGTTCTAAGCTACCTCCCCACCAATTTTCAGCCAAATCGGTTCAGCCGTTCTTGAGTTACTTATAAATAGTGTAACTAACACGACTTTCTTTTATATAATTATATATATATAGATAGATTATAACTTACCTAACCTAACCTAGTGCTAGTACTGCCTTTATCTCATGATATTTATAGATTTTTTATTTCTGGTAATGTAGTATTTATTTAGGGTACGAATTGGTAACGGAGCATACTTCTGCCTACCCCCATGCGAATAAGGCTAGAGTGTACGTATAAGTACCAAAAGACCAAATCAGAAAAAACTCATTATACAAAATAGCTGTAACAAAAACAACAAAATTTAATTACGAGCAATCTTGCCGGCGATTTTATGGGTCATCAGAATTGAGGCAGCGCAACCCTTCGGCAATAAAGAAAGACAATGGGCATCATTTGTCACCGCCCCGCGCCCCGCACCCCGCCTGGTACCCTCGGACCCAAGGACCGCGACCCCAATATGTGTCACCACTACACCGCGGTTTAGCCTGATTCCCTAATACCCTGCCGACTTAATTACCTTTGTAAGATCGTTAATTTTCACCTTTATGTTCCCTAAAACTATTATTTGGATAAATGGCACAATTTGAGGTTAACTGGTTCGGATAATTAACTGACTGTGATTCAGATTTACTCGAGCACAAAGTAGGTCACATAGACCTATGTCACTGTCTCCTTGGGTGAACCTTTTTTTTAATTGTCTATGAATGAAAAGTACATCGTTAGCAGAAGAGCACTAATATTAATACTACTTTTTGTAGTGTTTTGAAGGCGAAACAAAACAACATGAAATGAAAACTTTTGCTTTTGAGCTAATAAAGGCACAAATCAAAAGTTTCTGATCTAAGAGTAATGATGACTACAACATGCAACGGTTGAAAAACGCGATTAGGTTTTCATTCAAAATTATTTGACATTTCCTAATGAAGGCTGTATTTACAAGAAGACCCTCCATTAAAATAATTTAGTGTAATCACTCAATTAGATTATTTGAAAATAAAACGAGAAAAGTTTTCACTCTTTCGGACGCCTTGAGAAAAGGATTTCGAGAAGTTAGTTAATAATAATAATAATAATAATGATTTATTTCTCTCAGAAAGGTACAGACAATGGTTCGTATTATATCAAATCAAATTAAATTTGTAACCTTTGTGAGAGCTGGAGTCTATAGTGGGTTCGGGACCTGTATGACAGATCTCCAGGCTCTCACCCTCTTAAGCAATAGTGTTAAGTAGGTACTAATTTGAACACATCAAGGCAAAATCTGCGAGTTTGTAGTGAATGGTGTACCTGAGAGTGTATGGTGTGTGTTGTGTGTGTGTGTGTGTATGTTGTGTGTGTGTGTGTGTGTGTAGTGCGTGTGTGTGTGTGTGAAGGTATATTTGTGAGAGTGAGTGTAGGTATGTGTCTTGAAAAGTTGTCTACAAATTTACTATCTAATTTATCTTAAAACAGCTAGAATATTTTCCGTCTCAGAATAATCCAAATCAAGAAGCCAATTTATTATTTTTAAATTTTTTATAGTCATACTTTTTCAGTAGAAAAGATTTTCACCTTGTATTTTTACTGAAATAGGTAGGTATGGGAAACGGTTAAGAGGCCTATTTTTCTCATAATATTTTATGGAGAATAATATCTTGATATAATTTATTGCGATGCGGACGAATTTTATAACGCCACATGTATCAAAAGCAGACAAAAATAGAGCCTATGACATTTTTAGTCATATATTATTTTAAGTCTGTTTAAATATATTGTGTATTTTTATAAATCTTCTACAATAATTGGAATAAACAATTAATTCACATTTATTATAAATTTTAATTAAATCCAGTCAAAGAGGTAGAAAACAAAACAGGTTAGTGGGGCGTCGTTAGAGCGGAACGAGTTTATAGGGCGCGGCGCGGAGGCCTTTGCGAAGTGAGCCTCCGCATGCCATGTTACCCTGGTAGATATTTCTTTTTATGGTCTACGGATAAATGTCAGGGGAGTGCCCGGCGCGCCTAGAACCCCGTGCGTTATGACTTTCAGCTTTACGCACCTGCTATAAAAAGAATTCGGCACAATTTCCAATCGTTACCGACTGTCTATGACCGTGGAAATGTACAAGTAATATGACAAGTTTATAACGCAGCTGACCTTTCGTCGTCTTTAATTATGTCTTAGAAAAGATAAGTCCCTGACTTTCCTGTAATTAAAACCAGTTTCTGTCCAATACGAGGATAACTTTATTTCCCCAATCTGCAGGATTTAAATATCACCAAAAAAAGTAAGCAAAGAACATCATCTTAAAATTTCGTCCAACACTTGAAAGGACTCGGGTATTCCCGCGAGATTCCTCGCGAATGCTTCAACATCCTACGATGCCATGTTCTCCTAATAAAAAGGACACGTCAGCATCCCGTATTTCTCACGCTCGCACCCGAACAGCCTCCAGCCTCCCTGTTTTGTCTCTTTTTATTCCCTGGGACGCTCCACTCACACGCGTGGCCGTATCGTGGGAAAAACGGATGAGAACAAAACTGTTCCTTTTGTGATTCGTATACGAAGGTAGTTTTTTACGTAATAGTTCAGTTACTGGCAAAGTAAACTAGCCATGTAACGTAAAATAATAAGATATCTTTTCACGTGCGAAAAGGGCCGGTGGATAACTTTTTGTTTTGCCTTTATATACGAGTATGCTCAGTAGATAGAGACGAAGCGATAGGGACATCCCTTTCGAATGATATACCCGATATATTTTTAAACCCACAAGATACAGTACTACTCAATCTAGCAGTATTGCGTACGACACATTCCGCACAATATTTTAGTTTACGTTTATTTCTGTCTTGAGTAACACCATGTAAACAATTTAATTTAGGTGTGGCTAGAGCTCTAGTCTGACCTAATAATGTAGCATAAAAATATTTTTATAAAGATTCGTGTTTGACGTTTTAAAATAAGAATAACTAATTAAACTCGCTGTTTCGTAACTTTCTCGCTCTACAATGAATTTATAATGTTAGCAAAAAGACAAATTACCCTGCCCTGGCACCGTACCTACTACCTTCCCATTTCGTCACGCTAGGCAGCCCGCAGCCTTGCTTAGCGGGCGTTTATCAGGGCGATACGGACGATGTTATTTATGTGACATTTACACAGGAGCGACTAGCCGACCTTCACAAAGCTGGAAATAACTTTCAGGTCATACCTATACTTGTATTCAAAGGGAAGGGATTGTTTATAAGTATCTAATAAGTCTAATTAGAAGTGCTTTACTGGAAAATGTAACACTACGCCTGTATTCCTGAGGGGTTACACAGAGATGTTTAAATCCTATTTGATACTAGTCTATGACGCCAACAAATGACGTCACAACCCCCCACTCATGATCTTTGACGCGTCTTATCTTCGTCAAATTTTATTAATTTGATAAAACAAAAACACGTATCCAATATTTTTCGATAATCTAACTGACGGACTAATTAGAATCATATTTTTTTTACCCAGTCCGATCCCCTATTGTCTGACGACTACTCCTGAAGGACTAGTCTAAAATGATAACATAATATTGTCATTTACTAGTGTCTTTTAAGTGTAAGTATGTGTCTACCTCTTTGGTCGAATGGATGAAAGCGGGACTGCTGAGCATCCATTGTTTGCATTACTGAGCTCCTGGGTTCGATTTCCGAGTCGGGTGACGTGTAATTGGGTTTTCCCACGGACTCTGTACACGTAAAGAAAATATTTAAAGTCTAAACATCATTTTAGTCTTTAGAAGTCCTTAATTTAGCTTGCGAGTAAACCCTGACGTGAACCGGAACTTGTCACCGGAAGTGACCCAAAAGGTTGCGCGTCTGACGGCACCGCACGCGTCACTTTTGATATTGGATACCTTTCTGAAATCTTTGACTACAGGTTCGTATCCATCATTTTTGTACAAACATCAGAACAAGTAGGAGAAAAATATGGGTATATATTTTTCTCCTGCTTCTTTAGTGGTTAAACTATGCCGAAAAACTAGGAGAATGAATCTGCTCCTCATCATCATATGCCTCTAACGCGACTGCCTATCTGACATCCACAACCTAGTTAGTACTGGGTAATACGATTACCCAGTCTTAAGTCTGGCGATTAAGAATCTTAAGCCAAACTTAAGTGGCAATGGTCAGGGCACATTGCTCACAGAACGGATGGCCGATGGGGCCGAAAAGTTCTGGAGCGGCGACCGCGAACCGGAAGACGTTGCGTTGGAAGGCCTCCCATTAGATGGACCGATGACCTGGTGAAGGTTGCGGGGACCCGCTGGATGCAAGACGCACGGTCCGGACCGGTCAATGTGGCGACACCTGGGGGAGACCTTTGTCCAGCAGTGGACGTCTTTTGGCTGAAATGGTGATGATGAATACGATTAAATGAATCTGCTTAGAAGCAAAGACGCAATGGCAAAGACTCGAGAGAAATATTTGGGTTATCTACTTATTAACTTACAGACTCCTACACTGTAACAATTAGACGTGCTTACATGTACTTTATTTCGAAGCAAAATGAGTATGTAAGGATCGTGTTGGTCTCGTTCCGGGATTTCTGCCTACCCTCATGGGAAAACGGCGTGAGTTGTGTGTTATGTCATTTTAATTTTGTCAAGTTCTTTGTCTACAGAGAGATTTTCTAGCCCCTTCCCAACTCGGATAGATTTGGGTTTTATTTTAGGAGTAAAACCGGTAGTACTTAGTCTAGCTATGTGAAACTGTAAGACTAGTCGTGCAGATCATATCATCTAATTGATGTGACCATGATGGAAGTCATCTCTGATCTCATAGGTACCTACATCATTCGATTTATGAAACTGTCGTGTTGCCCCTCAACCATATAAGTACCAATTTATCAAACTGAGCAGCTTAATCTTGGTATCTAGTTATGTCTACAGTCTATCTAGACTTCAGCATATGTTCAATTAGTTCCAATAAAAAGTTTTCTCAGATGTCAGATGTTTATTTAAATTTATTTATAACAATGGGATATTATAGCAATTCTACCATAGTCCATGAACTACGTCCATTTCTCTTGAAACTGGGAACTCTGCCAATTTAAGGTAATAGTTTTATTATTGAGTTTAATTCTAATAATAAAACTTAGATACGAAAATATTTGTCACGCGTGTTATTATTAAACACACACATTTTCTTGGATAAAACAGAAACGCAATTGACACCAATAACAATCATTGCAAGAGTACCAGATTTTTGAAGTTACCAGATTGGCCATAGACGGCGAGCAAACACGAAATATGGAGAGGTAACAGGGAGATTTGTCAAGCATTGAGAGCGCATAGGTCAATTTAAAAAATGTTTACATAGACTGCTAAAGAATCACCAAAGCTCAATAATTTGCTTGCATTTCACAATGCATACTTAGGTGGTAACGTAAAACGTAAGATAGTACATAGTAAATCCTATCGGGCACAGAAAAGTAGTAATTTACCTGTTAGTAGAGCAGCCACGGCCGCCAACCGCAGCATATTCAGCCTCCACATTTTTACAGATTCTGCCAATTGTTACTAAACCACCAACTCGAATAAAAGTCATTCGCAAATCATATTTAAAAGTAAGCTAAGTAGCTAACCAAATTATCGCGTAAAAAATATAAGAGAAGAAAAGAAATTTAACTCAAAGACTTTTATAGCTGCATTATCATTAAACTAAATTAAAAAAATAAGATGGTTGCGAAAAAAAAATACGAATATCAGTTGGCGAGTAAATGGGAAGTCGGTGTATTCCGCGAGCACGTTCGTCACTTTGTCAGTCGTCCAACTATTTCAGCAGTCCTGAAAGCTCGGCTGCTCCCCTCGCAACCCCACCACCCTTCACGTGGTGGTGCAGAATGGGGACAGGGAGCGTCCCACGGGCTATAAAGAAAATTGTCTTTACTGCGCTGATTGAAACAATATTTGTTGGCTTGAAAGGTGTCGTGCTGGTTTCATAGCTCGGCTCCCTCATTAACTGGCCCTGGCCTGTTCGGGTATGTGACGCATGGCTGTGATTAGCTAATCTCATTTACGGGACTGCAACATGAAGTATTGTATGTTAGGTTGGAGTTCTATAATCGAGACTAAGTAGTTGTATATCTATCAAACCTTTCCTGGTCCCGTGTCAGTATTTTGCATCCAAGATGCGAGTCAGTTCACTAGTTCTTCAAAAAATCCCGGACATATATGCCCGGGATTTCACTTTATTATGTGGTTGTGTCTAACCTGGTGGCGTCAGAGTTTTTATGCCGCTTATGTGTTGTATGTAATCTTGTTTACAAACTCAGCAGTATCGCCTGCAATCCTGCTATTATAAACGCAAAAGTTTGTAAGTATGTATGTATGGATGTTTGTTACTCTTTGCCTCGTCAACAGTCATCCTCATCACATCTGGGCACCGAGTCGTGCCCAGATGTGATGAGGATGACTGTTGACGAGGCAAAAGGAGTATGTAAGGATCGTAGAAGGTGGCGTACTGTGATTTCTGCCTACTCCCGTGGGAAGGGCGTGAGTTTATGAACCTATGTCATAGTATGTAGTCCTTTTGCCTTATGACCTGTGCATGAATTTGGACACAGCTTGTCTGACCGTTCGCACACTCATAGTTCACAGTGTGGACAGTGAGTCCTGATTTTTGAAGACTTACTTATATACATTTAAACTCACGCCTTTTTCTCCAGGGGGTCGGGAGAAACCATAAAACGCCACCTGCTACGATCCTTACGTATTTATTTTGAAGACTTAGGTACTTATTAATTAGTTTATAAAACCTTAAGAATGATTATTCTCTAAAGAAATAATACGATAATAATGTTTTTAACTTTAATTAATAATATTTTCTTATCTTTAGGTCTGAGTTTTTTTCCACGGTTTATAAACTTAAACTCGATTATGTTAAAATAAAAAAACAAAGGTCATTCACATAGGCCGATTTGGTTTAAAAACAAGATAGATTTCCAGAAGCTGAGGAAATTATCAGCAAACCGGACAAGATAATTATAATGTCATCAAAATATGAGTCTCTCGTTTGCTGATGTTGGACGTTTGTGTTGTAGACAGTTTTTAAAATTAGCCAAATCGTAGCTAAATTATTATAATATAACGTCACGCCTGTAAACCCCGAAGAATTAGGCAGAGGTATCTAATAACTAACTCACATTTTGTCACTTATGTTTTACGTCTCATGTTACGTCCGGGTACAAATTCACACCAACTCCTGATGAAAAAACCCAAACTAACTCTACCCAGCCTGAGAATTGAACTACTACTAGAAAGCCTCATGCTCAGCAGACGCGCTTGCAACCACTCTACCAAAGAGGACGTCCGAACTTGTCAAGTACAGTCACGAGCAATAATATGTAAACACTTGGCAAAGTTCAAACGCGAATATCTCGTGAAATAATGATTGCAACTTTGAGGTATGACAGTTTGTGATAACATGGGTTCCAGAATATTAGTTTCGCTACGTAACATGAAAATCAAACCAATACAGTAGCCGAAAATTGCTTCTAAACGTTAACCGAAACTAGCGCCACTCACATCTTATTTCTTTTACTCTAAAATCACATCAAATTTGAAAAATCCAAAACACAATCATGCTAGTTAATTACCTTTAGTATTTTAAAAATCACTTTTCAAGATTATAGATTTGATAAATTAAGAGGATTATTTGTTACCGGTGCTGTTAGCGCCTTAGGTGTATACGTATTGCTGCTGCTGACTGTACATATGCCTCTGCCAATCCCCTAAAATAAAACAATCACCATGTTATGTTTATGTTACCTACACGGCTAAAAAAAACTAAGGTAAGTACTCTGACTACGACTGTGTGTCGGAGCGAGATGCAGTTTTTTAATGTCTGTTGAGAAATATTTTAGCAATAAAAAAAAGTAGTTAAAAAACTAACAAAACCCGACTGAAAAGCAAAATGAACATAATACCTATTTATATTTATATTAAATTATGAAATGAAAATAGAATGGACCCTGCCTGCTTCCAAGTTTTGTTTAATTTAAAAGGTGCTTGTTTCGGTGTTGTTTTTTGTTTTGTTTTGTTGTGGGTGGCATCGCTTGTGAGGGGGATTCGGGGGAGTGACAAAGCATCCTGAAAGTCGTGGCTGAGGACCCGAGAGCTCCTGTGCTGAGGCATTTCATGCGGAATCATTGTCCTCAGGAAATGCTTCGTAAGTAGGTACATGACTCAATAATTATAATTTCGGTATATTCCAATTTGTTACTAACCCTAGTGTGTATGTTGTATACTAACAAAAATGGTTCCTATGTTGTCCCAAATAAAGAAAATATTATTATAATTATTATTATTTATGCTTTTCAGATTTTTCATTCGAATTTTTTAGTTTTTCAACTACTTTTTTTTATTCTACCTTTTTCGCGTAAAATTCTTCGCAGGTGATTTAACTTTTGTGTTTTTTAGGATTTGTGACTTTGAATTACTTTTAAACATAAAAGTGTCTTATATTTTTGTTATCTCCTTTTAAAACCCTTCATTTTGATACCCTACTCGATGGTAACGGATTTTATATTTTTTTCAAATCCACGACATGGCACCCAAAATCCGCAATTTTTCTTTGTTTTTTATTTTAATGTAGCCAGTGCCAGTTTGTGTTTTGTTTTAATCTAACGACGCGATGTATATTTTATTCAAATCCCTTCATCCGTTTGATTCCCTCAAACGGATGAAGGGATTTGAATAAAATGTGCCAAAGAAACAGACATACATACACGCCAAACACATAACCCTCCTTTTAGGCTTCGCCGCAGTAGGGTAAAAACACGTATCTGATATTTTTCGATAATGTAACAGACGTACTAAGCAGAATCATATTTTTTTGTCAGGAAACATCCTTATTCATCAGGGGTAGGCGCCAGTACGTGTCTTGTTTTTCCATACTCCTCTTTTAATTAGTACAAATTAATAGAAACAAATTTTCTTTCTTAAGTTTTCAAAACAAATGCTTAAATAAGTCAAAAAAATATAACACTAGCAAGAATGATAATTTGCAAATAGTCCCATTATTGTTTCTCGTCTGTGCGAACTACCCCGCCGGCCTATAAAGGGGGATGCCAAAAGGTAACGAAGCCATAAGCCCCGTAAATGCCGCGGCATGATTGTCTATGGGCTAACATTTATGCAGCCATCCAATTAGGGGACGTGTTTGTATAGTTGGCGCGGCATAACCTTGCAGCGGCGACTACTTCCAAAGGTCATGTTTTATGATCTAGTGTGATTTCTGTAATGATTTTTAAGGCGTGGTAACCTATGACTTTTGAGGAGTCCATGGCTTATACTTGTAAGTGTCGCTCCGGTTGATCTTTAGGTTGTCGTGCTTGCTTAAGTTGGTCCGTGGGTATGACCACATTACATACCGAGTGCCTCGGAAAGTACGTTAAGCCATTGGTCTCGGCTGCCATGTATACTTAGCAGTCGTTACATGAAGTACCTAGAAGGTACGAAGGCTGTGGAGGTCAGTTAGGCAGTCGCTCCATGTAGTAGTACAGAATACTGGTATTCAGCTTCATCCGGTTAGAATGAAAGCCGACTATATTTAAGTTGGGAAATCAATTCTAATAGATACATACCCATAGTTAAAATTTTATCAGGGACTGGGTCTAATCTTCAATCCCGACTTAGTTATAGTTAACACCGATTCAAGAGAAGTTATTTTCTATGGCCAAGCGATAGGTAACTAAGCCAAGCAAGGGGAAAGGTTGTTCTTAATCATGTCGTGTCGATGGCAGTCTAAATTGAGTCGAGTCAGTATTTCCGTACGAGTTTGGCATCTTCATGCGCGTCCATCCGGTTCTGGAATGTGCACAGGCTACCGGGCACGTGGCGGTTTTTTATATACATAAATGTATAATCTACTAAGTACTCTTCATGATGTTAGGGTTTCTGAAAAGTCTACTTGCCTTATAGGCTTTTTTTTAATGGGACAAGCCCGCCTCAATATTCCCAAACCACTGTAACTTTTGTAAGACAGAATCAACAGTGGCGACCACAAGAAAAGCGCCGAGACAATGAAGCTCGACGAAGTCCCAGAGAAATGATTTGACTGTCTTGGATCCCGCAACGAAATTAATCAGAAAAGAATAGCGGAGGAGTAGGAAAAACAGAAATTTCCACTTCCCTCCATATCAGCAGGAGACAGAAAAGAACAAGGCCATTAGGCACACAGGGACGTATACAACTGGGATAAGCCCAGTTGCCTAGCACCACGGATATTGTTGTCATTAATATTACTGGGTCCTAAGTTGTGAGCTGTTATATTTGATTCCAATAATAGGTATGACAAAAATGCATGCAAAATATGCCTTATGGGCTTGCCGTATTGTATTTGTTGGCCCCTAGGCACACCAGGTGTTGCAGGGCACACGGGTCACAAAAATAATAAATGTCCCTTTTTTTGTCCTCCCGCTCTGGGCAGAGCGGTAGGAAGTGTCAGACTTTTACTTACTAAAAACCACCCATGTTCCTTTTTAGCCCTTTGTGCCGAGGTCGCGGTATCTCTTTCGAACAACCCGCTGCCCTGACGGGATATAAATGTTCCTTAGTTTGGAATCATCATCAGCCTTTAAAGTTCCCACTGCAGGGACTCAGGCCTCCTCTCAGAGGCATGGGCTATAATCCACCACACGGCCTAGTGCGGGTTGGTAGATATATGTCATATCTCTTCGATTTTTTTGGTTCTAAGACATGCCGGTTTCCTGACGATGTTTTCAATAGCTAGTTTGGAATAGCACCACATTATTTTAAGATCGTACAATCCAGGGCAGCCATCAGTCTATGAATCTACCTTCACCAGAGTAGATGTTCCTTGCTTCGGCTTACCCTTGTCCGGAGTATGATTGATGAAGACCATGATGGGCAATCACTTCATCCACAACGACTTCCTCTGGAGAACCTATCCTGAATTCCCATTTAATATAAAAAAATAAGTTCATAAAACTGCAGCAGATAAGAATCTGTCAATACTCTCCGCCGTCGTCTTTACCTGCAGCATCTACTAAGTGGCGAGACTATAATCGCTCATGTGGAAGCACCATGTATTATGGTGGTAAAAGTACCCTTAATTAAGCCGAAAAGCACATTTCTCCTTGCATTGTGATATCTTGTCTTATCATGCCTAGGAACCTTCTTGTTACGTAGATATTAGAGGTCAATGTTCCAACTACATGACATTTTTTTTTCGTTTCTTTGTATTCCTACGTAAGTTTTTAGTTGTTATTAATTTACTTTAAAGACTTGATTACCCCAGATTCTTTGAATAATTCTTCAGATTATTCCAAACCCCACCACTAATCTGATTTTATAGTGTTTTTTGTTAGATGTGCAATAAAGAGTATTTTATAGTTCGATTTTAGTATCTTTTCAAAACTGCCAACTCCATTTACGCAGCCGGCGTAATATATATATATATAGTTTTGGACGTGGCGGGAAATCATCAAGGACTCCTCCCGCTCTGTGCGGAGCAAAAAGGAGTGTCAGACTTCTACTGACAAAAAACCAACCAGTCCTTCTTAGTCATTTGTGTCCGGGGCCGCGGTATCTCTTCCGAACAACCTGCAGCCCCTGAAATGTTACTGACATCTCTTTGAGGCGCGCATGGAACACGAACGCCGCGTCGATACGGCTTGTCGTCGTCAAAGGACGGACGGACGGACTGTGAGCTAGCCCATTACTCACCGTCCACTGGCCATGTATATTCCCTTCACATCCAGCTGACTATTCTTTTAAGGCTTATGGTGATCCTATAAGGTTTTGAAGCGACATAAAATTCCTTTTTATAAATAAAATTTGTTCACAACTTTGACCTGCTGACTTTCATTTGTATGATCAATGCTCGCATACATTACGAGCTGCCTCTTCTTAGAATAGACCGGTTTCTGTTCCTGTGCGTGTCGTAATAGTGAAGTCAAATTTTCACTGATACACGTAGACGGAATTTGAGTTACACTATCGGAATTCCTATTGATTTCGTCTACTCATGTTCCTAAACATGGCTTCTGGCATTCTTAATATCTCATACAACAGTATTCAGAGTTCATCGAATGTGCTGGTTTTAAACTCTCAAAAAAATGGTGTTATGTAAATGATTTTGCTTCTTGGAGTTTTGTTTCGTCCGATTTTCAGCCAAACATTCAATGTGAAAAAAGGATCAGACAAGATTTGTACGATCCTTTTTCCCGCTTCAAGGAAAACTTGTTTTTGCTGAGCATAAAACAATCCGACGATTTAATGAAGGTGATCGTATTTAACCTTCATATTGTGTTTATCACAAAATCAATGTCAAGAATAAGGAAAAAGAAAACAAACTGATAATGTTTATTAACATGTTTTATTAATAACCGAAAATGTACATTATTATTTTAAATACTACAACTTCATACATACATTACCATAACAGGCAGTACATACAGAACAATTACTATCTTAGAGGTGAGGTTAGAATGTGTCACCTTATACCGAAATTAGACGTTCCACTATCCGTTTCTTGTTGCGTCCCATTCGACACCCTTCACTTGAAGTGAAACGTCAGAACACAAAATGAACTAAGACTGAAGAATAAATATATTCTTCTGTCAACAAAAATGAGAATTTACAAGAATAAATGGATAAAGTTTTGTAAGAAACGTCTGATTTCGGCATTAGGACAACATACAAAAGAGGCAGTACATTTTGATACAATTCTTTCACATATAAAGTTTTGTATAGCAGTAATAGGTATTTGATATCTACCTCCATATAAAATGAAAGGTAGGTTTAAGAAACCAAATCTAAATTATAATTAGTCACATCAAACAGTCAAGTCGAATAAATTATTATGCCATTTTGATATTAGTGCATTAGAATAATTAAAACAAACACAAAAAGTCAACTGAGAAACAAAATAATCATTAATCATTCTTTCAAATCATTCATTTACCACTTAGAAGAAAACCGCTCCAATTGGTAAAACTGGAGCGGTGCTTTTGCCTTGGTTTTGTAATTAAGGCCCAATTTTCACTGAAGTGGAGTTGAATGAACTACTAAGATGATATACCTTCAATGAAACTTAACTACTCGCTTTCCCGGCCAAAAACACTTGAACATCTCTGTCCACGTGTATTTATTAATTTCCTACTATGAACGGAGAATCATTCACAACGCCGTGATGCAATACTTTCTCCGCCATATACGTAATTACACTGGACACTCAAAGCAATTAGCTAAACACTAGCGCGCCAGTTATGAATGCTGCAATACCATTTCAGATAAAATGATTGTTGTAGAAAACGTTCAGCATACTTTTGAGTTGATATCCATGCAGTTCACAGAGATGGAATGTCAACAGTTTATATAAAGTTGTCGTGGGCAGCGGCCGCATAACATGGCAGTACAAAATATAAATATAACATAAATATCATAAACATAAATATGTACATCAACAGACGCACACCGACATCTCTTAATTTAAAAAACAACAATGTTAATCTACACACAGAAACCTAAAACTAAAATATTTTATCGTCTATGACTATTATATACACAATTTACAGTTATTTCGACTACTTCGTCTAAATATCAGTGAGTGATCCAATGTCTAGTGGAGACTTTGCTTTTGAATTTATGTAGAACAAACAAAATTTACTCAACAAATAATTACAAAGAACGTTTATTTATTTTAATGCTTTATTAACAGGTGCAGAAAATTATAATAAATTATATTATGTAACTTTGTATATTAAATCACAAATGACAAAGCCAGATAAACATAGCCATGATTCCATTCAACACGTCATGATGGTGTTTAACATTAAGACTGGTGTTCACGTCAATAATTATTGTTTATCTACACAGCTGTACATACATTGCTTTTAAAATGATTTATAATAATATCAACTAAATCACTTCAAACTTTGAACTGATCAAATAAATCCCTAAGCCGGTCATGTGAATTTTATATGTGCCTTTCATGTCTTTACTTCATAATGTATTACATACTAAAATTTAATTCGCAGATATGTTAGTTTGTTATAAACAGAATTATTATGATCAAGTTAAAAAAGGATAAGTATAGAAAATATATTTCAAATTATATGTTTATAAATACGAGATCCGACACAAATCCAACTTTCATTATAAAATATAGAAAAGTAATAATAAGTTTCAATAAATAAAATATATTTTTCTATTGAAGACATCAGTTAAATTACATATCAATAGATATATCTAATTAAAAGTCACCCGGGACGTGTGTTTATAAATAGCGTGTTCCAGAAGGGTATACTCATTTATCAGGATGTGATTCAGACTATCAAACTGAACAACTGGCTCCATGGGTCCACCATCGAAATTAATTCCAGTAGGTACAAAAATTCAATAACTGCTCAAACCAAATATTTGCGTATAGCGCTGACTGGTTCCTCTAGCTCGTGGTCTTCATCGGAACTAACACTATAATCTTGCTTTTTCAACATAATTTCCTAAATGTTTACTACCAGCGCCCTCCCGACAATGTACTCCAAGTGTCGAAAGGAACACGGCCCATACTTGCACGTCCCGGGTGCCGACAGAACCTTGACAACGATAACATTAATTAAGCATAGTATATAAAATGTGCGCTCGTGGCTTCGAGCATTTCCCGAACTAAATCAATTCAATCTAGATCTTACAGCTGCATCCTACAAATAAGGACTGGTTCAACTCTCAAAAACCAAGTGAACCAGTTGTTCATTAAAAGGAAAATTCGAAAATAGTTAATATGTTGCTTTTTGTAACTCTGTTGCTCAATAAAGAGCTCCTTATTATGGACAAATGAACCATAGCAGAATGTATAAACATAAGTCATAACGCCTTAATCCCCAAAGGGTTAAGCAGAGCTGTAAATATTAGTACACCCACATTTCGCCAGTTATGTTTAAGTCCCATGTAATAGGGGGCGAGCCTATTGCCATCAATCGGGCCTAAATCCATTATGTATGATATTGAAATATACTCGAAGCCACGACCGCTTAAGCTTAACCAACAGTAATGTTTGTGCATATTACTTAGTAATGCCCGCAATAAGTTAACATTGGTCGTTATTTCTGAGCTCGCCTACAATCAGATCTTTTTCATAACACATTTCACAATAAGTATCTAATCTCGAACCAAGAAAACATTTCAATCATTAAAATTTATTTTGGTTAATAGTGTAACATTTGACCTAAACATGAATTCACTATAAACTGAGTATTCATAGCTAATAAATAAATAAACAACATTTATCATAATATACATATACTTTAGAATTAAGAAAAACATGGTCATTTGAATAGTGGAGGTTTTGGACCAAATGCGACACAGTACAGTTGTAAGAAATTACTGAAGAATTTGAGATTTATCCATATTTCTCGAAAACCTATCGAAGCTTTTCACTTTCGTCTTGTTTGTGTAAGTTTCTCCTGAAGATTGAGATCACGGACATTTGAACTGCGGGTTATATCACACGGTTATATTTACACTACGAATGTGTCGACACCTCACTAATTGACTTGAGCAACATCACCTTTATATCTGTATATAGCGTAGCACTGGACGCGACGATCCTTGCAAACATGGGATTAATAAGTTATTTAAACGCTAATTTATCGATATGGATAACTTTAGTGGGTTAATTTCACCCAATAAAACCTAAGGTTGGCTCCCAAATTTTACATCTTTAACAGCCGCGAATGTTACAATGCGTACTTGAAGAATTTGAATGAATCAACTACGCCTTAATATTATATTATTACTACGTACCAAAATTCTGAGACGTATATACTTAGGTTATCATATGATCGTGTAGTCGTTTAACAAATAATTTTGATACCAAGGTTATATTACGAGTTATGTGAGGATAAGAGTGAAAAGGGATAGTTTAGAAATAATTGCATACAGGAGAAACAAGTACCCCTGTATATATTTTCCCCAAAATAACCATATGAGTTACTGTTTTCTGCAGATTATAATAGGGATTTTAAATTAAATTTTAAAGAACTGGTTTGATAGGAAGTTCTTGGAAAATAGTTGCTAAAATCAAATAATAGAAGATGGATTTAACCATGTGGTCATAAGAAATTATTTGATTGTAATTCCAACAGTATAAACCCGCATATTATGCTATCTTTCAATCTTACTTCACAAGTTTGCTGGCTGAGAAGCCATTCGATAAAATCGCGATACTAATAACAAATAGTTATCACAACGCGATTATCGCGAGCCATGGTACATCTGAAGTGGAGCCATAAACTTTATGTTGCGATAAAGTTTGTTTTTCAATGTTACCTAAAGTGTTTAATCAGATTGCAATAGCACTTGATTTACAAAAACCATCCTTATTGCTACGATACTACAGCTCAGACAAAGCTGCCATGGAAAGTATGTTTAGGCAATCGCACTTCTGTACCAAGTTGTTGTACAGTCCATGGACTGTAGGTCTAAAGAAACGAAACATTATGAAATCATAGTACTTGTGAGTCCTCCGTCTATATTCTGTTGGTGTCTTCGATAGCTTCTACTGGAACTGCTACTGGCTTCCGTAGTTCGCGGTACAGAGGGTTCTTGTTCTTGATTGGTAGAGGATGTGCTTCAGTGTTGAACACCCACTCGTCTAGTGGCAGGAACGAGTCGTCGGCGAATAGCAAGTAAAGGTACTGGAATCAAAAAGAGAACGTGAGAAGGAGTCGTAGCGACATCTATATCGCAGTATACGAACTATAATGACTAATCCTACATCGCCATAACAGGCCCACTGTAGTCTACGTCGCTTTAGCAAAATGATATAGGTTAATAATAAAATTCTTACAAATGCTCACAGATGCAGTCATTAATATGTTTTGGCTATTTGACTACTGTTAAGAATTCACGAAAATGTTAATTATGTTATTCCAAAGAACTAATAGAAATAACACGATATTTGATAAAAGTAATAAAATCGGTCACGTCTTCTGATTTTAAATGACGTGTTAGACGAAGACAGTGCTATGGAAACATCATCAGCCTATAATGTTCCCACTGCAGGGACTCAGGCCTCCTCTCTTGGAGAGGGATGGGCTATAATCCACCACGCGTGCCCAGTGCGGGTTGGTAGATGTCACATGTCTTCGATTTTTTTTATTCTAAGACATGCCGGTTTCCTCACGATGTTTTCCTTCACCGTTTTGAGAGCAGCGGTAATGAAATAAATTACACAAAGTAATGCGCCTGCCTGGATTCGAACCCACGACCTACTGTTCGTAAGTCGGGGCCGACACCACTGGGCCACCGCTGCTCTCTGCTATGGAAACGGGATGTCATATTTCGTACTGCCTTAATTATTTTACGTCACGGTTACGTAGTACAACTTGCCGATTCGCGCGACAAGGATTGAAAGTGTAACAACAACTTCTAAAGCATGTAACTACTCTATTTTTTTATCGGTATTATTACTTTTATCACATATCGTGTTATTTTTGTTAGATCTTTGAAATAACATAACACTTTTGGTGATATTTAACAGTAGTCAAGTAGCCAATCGCAACTTTGTGATAATTTTACTAATTGTTTATCTAGCGTTTCTGCTAAAGTGGCCATTTTAGACCCCCAGGGTTGTCCGGGCGTTTCACATACTGACAAGGGCTGTAATTGAAAATCGGTTTTTATAAAACTTCGCCTAACGACAAAATTAATATTTTTTTTTTTGTATATTTTAATGCACTAATAAATCACACGTACATAACTATTATACTATTACATATTTATTACTAAACGCAAAATTATCAGGATCATTATTACATAACTACAGTTCAAAAATATCAGGACGATATATTATACATATAGATTCTATGTATGACGTATTACTTGTGACATACAGGACGGTGGACTGACCCAGAAACTTTATTAGGGTCAGAACAATTGATGGACTGGAACTAAATTACTGACCCAGGATATAGAGCAAGGTAATAGAGGGATTCTATTTATAGAATAGCAGAATAGTGTTTTTAAACTATTCATGAAATTATTTTAATAGGTCTGCCTAGTGCTAAAAAACAAAAAAATTCTTTTTGCGAAAGTATTAAAAAATATTTTGAGTGCGAGTCACTCACGGTCATCTTAGTTTTTTGTTGTTTTGTAGATTTTGTAACTGACGTATTGTTTGATATAATACTTTTATGTTAATGTTGTACCTTTCATAAAATAAATAAATTCAACTACGGTTTAATTGACTTTTCTTTTGGCAAACCCCGTCGATGATATAAAACAATAAACATTGAAATTGTCGTTAATTTTCTTTTCGGTTTAAGTCTCAATTTGCCTACCAGGTGTAGTTAGCAAATTGGTGTAGTTAGAAAATCCCTAACAATAGGGTAATAAACAAAAAAATCTAATTAGTCCATCAAGTAAATTTCAAAAAATATTCGGCCATTTTTTTTTTTACGTAAACAAACAATGAAGACGATGCAGTGGTTTGAAAACTCGTGTTACGTTACATATTAATTCATTAGAAAGGATTTTTTTTTAATCGGGTAACATTCCTATTGTAGAGGTCGGAATGCAGTCTCTCCACGTAAACAACTGTTATTCAGCTGTATCCGGTAAGACTGGAGGCCGACCCCAACATAGTTGGGAAAAGGCTACGTCTGTCCCTGTAGTATTACCATTAAATAAAAGCTGTTGAAGGTATACCTTAAGAGTCTCAGCAAGGAAGAAGCTCTGCTGTACGTCGTCTCCTTGAGGGTTCTGATGGTACACGTTACCCAGGCCGGTGTACCCGCCTTCTACGCGACAGTGTTTCTCCAGTGCCTAGAAGAGAACTTGGATGTAAGGCATTTTGTGTTTTGATGGCTTGTATTAAATGACGGGAAAGACAGAAAATTATAAGAGACCACTTCAAGCAATGGGGTTTGATTCCTAGGATTTTGTCAGTAGCACTATTTTTTTTTTTATTTGGGTTGGGAATCATCAAATAACCCCTCCCGCTCTTGGGCAGAGCGAAAGGGAGTGTCAGACTTCTACTGACTATAAACCACCCATGTTCCTTCTTAACCCTTGTGCCAAGGCCGCGGTATCTCTTGCAACAACCCGCAGCCTCGACGGGAACCTGACGGGAGTCTGGATTTATGCGGTTGATCCCGAATCCGGCTTTATTGGACTCTAAACTAACTGGCTAAATGTGGGTGCACTACACTGGGTACACCTTAGCCTAACCTTACTGGGAATACTGGTGTGATGTTATGTAGCAACGTGGCGATTCGCATGTGCTTCTTGAAGATGTAATTTTATAAAACATCAGGCGACAAGTAAATGTCACGCAATTTCATAGATTTCATATTTTGACATTGCGCTTTTGTTTACGCATTTATTGAGGTGTCAGTAAAAACAAACAGCAGTATCATGCGGCGGAAGGTGGATCAAAGATACAAAGAACACAACATCACGCATGTAATCCCCACCACAGAGGTGTCCAGTGTCCACTAAATCAACAAGGCAGTATATACGAGTGTGTGTAAGTGTATAAGTGTCCGCAGCGAGTGGCTATGTCAAGGGGGAAGCCTATGTTCTCAAGTGTATTATAGTGATGTTTTCAGTTGTTACCTGAACGCCCTCCCATCCCCAGTCGCGGTACCGTTGCTGCTTAGTGAGTCTCCACATGATGAAGTAGCTCTCGAACGTCTCCGGCCGCAGTAGGTACACCTTCTCGTTGCTCTTCTGCGCTCGCGCTTCAGCGGCGCCGGTGAATCTGAATAGGACATCATTTATTAATTTAGGTACAAACAAACAATTAAAGAAAAAGCTGTCAAACACCATTTATTTTATAACGAAACTGCCTTTTACTGTTTGCTTACAAACTCTAAAACATGAAATAAATAATTAAGTAAACGATAATTAATAACGTTTTACCATGGAAAGCTAAAAATAATAAATATGTATTTATTATATTATTATAGTTGGCCCACACTGTCCCACTGCTCAGCAAAGGCCTCTCTCCATTCCTTACAACGGTCACGATTCTGAGCAACTTCTATCCAATTCTATGTGTTTATAAATTTAAAATGTTGTATTCATTATTTTCAAAAAAAGTCGATCGAATTAATACAAAAAAAAAAAATAATGAAAGAAGAAGAATTAAATATAACAGAATTTATATATATTTTTGAATTTATATATTTTGTGTGTACATAAATAAATAATAATAAATAACAAACTTTGTACGCAACTATATTTATCCAAATATAGACTCGGATAAGTACAAAATACTGTGGTGTTGTATGATCTTATTAGCCAACGTAACTGCTTATTTGCAACGATTCGGAGGAAACTGAGAAATGTTGATGTGTGTGATTCAAACAACCAAAGATACCAACTGACTTTCTTGAAGGAGTTGATAATGAAAAAATATGCTCCTATCCTATTACTTTTCTCCTTTGTTTTTTATTAAAATATACAGTTTACTTTAATTATTGATGTATTTAATATTCAGTGTTGACTTTTCCAACGAAGGTAACCTTACTGTGTCTGGTATCAAAACAAACAGTTACTACGTTTTATTATGTCCGCGGTTACCTATACGATCAGTATGTGGACAATTCTAGAAGAAAAAATTGTTTTTAATAAGTCATACTTTCGTTTTAAATATAATAAATAAGTACGATTGTCAAAATTTGCGGCAATTATTAAAATTGCAATGCATTACGCTTAAATACAGCACAAATGCATTCAAAGACGGCGGTATACGAAAATACACACAGTGCTTTTATTTTTAGTAATGACCTGTTCCCCGCGGCTTTGCCCGCGTGGATGACATAAACTTGACAAATTATAATATACTAAAACCAACCATTATAACCAATCTATCTATTGGTGAAAACAGCATGAAAAAAGGTGCAGGAGTTTTTATGTTTATTGCGAACAGACAGACAAACGTGGCGGAGGATTTTGTTTTATAATTTTTGATTTCGTCGACTAAGCAAAAACATTGCACTCTCATTAAAATCGAAGCATCGAGCGCGTCGGACTCAACTAAAAAATAAACACAACTACTAACAAGACGGCGAGCTTCTATGGAAGCACAAATAAGATTTCGAAATGAGTGGTATACCTGAAGGCCTCAGGTCCGAGCTTGGTGTCAGATCGCGCGTAGCTCTCGTGGCAGGTATTGGTCAGTTTGTGCGCCACGTCCATATAACGCTCCGACATCGAGTTGTCCAGGGTCGTCGATGCTAACGCGAACATACCACCTGGAAACAAGGACGATGGGTTTTAGACTTGTAGGACAGGAAGAAGTAGCTTAATGCAGTTTATCCATCTATGTGAGCACAAATGTATGGAGCAACTACCTTTTATTTTGCAATTTCAGAGTTGGTTCCTCCAATTAAAGTCGGTTCATAATGCTGATGAAAGATGAGTCACAAAAAGTAGTGTTGTAATCCGTGGAGCTTCGATAGCAAAATTAATTCTTTATAAACGAGAAACCTTGTCCAGCTATAGAACAGTGACGGTTGTCAAAAAACAAATGCTACCTACTAAGTAAATAGTAAACGCACCCACGATACAGGAGAAATTCGTAGTGTGGGGCAACGTTTTTACAAAAAAAAAAAGAAAAAAATTATATATTTAAACGGTCTCATTGGGTAGTAACCTTACTGGTTAGGCATCAGTATGTTAGTATATATAAAAATAAGTAGTATGCCCTATAATACTATGTTGCTGATCTAAATTCATCACGGCTTGCGCTTGGCGTTGATCAAATACTAAAGCCCATTTATGGAGAATTATTTGTAATAATATATTACATTTTTTGCACATTTGATTCGAAATACCAGTGCTTCAAGGGACAAAATGCTTAATTACTAAAGATTTCTTTATACAGGAATTCTTGAGAACATGAGTTGTTGTTGTTTTTCGTTGCGCCCTTGTCCCACAAAGAAGAATATTGTTATATTTTCCTAATAAGCAATATTGTACTCATCCTGGTAGAATCTACCACGGTGGGCCATAAATAGCATATTTCAGAGCTTGGATCAGTTTAAAAAAAAAAATCTACTCACCAGCAAAACAAGACAAATGGTCCATCTTCTCCTCAATGATCCTTCCATACTTCAACTCAGCCAAGTAAGAGAGACCGGAAGGTGAGACGCGCAACATCTTGTCGAGCGCGGCTTGCATGGCCGTATCGAACATGATGCGAGCCTGTTCGTCGGAGCCTCCGGACGCTATCCAGGCCTTGAGAAGGTACTCGTAGAAAGAGTCGCCCAAAGCGCCCAGAGACATGTGCCCTGAGGAATGATGGAAATAAATATTTATCATATAACAAGTAAAATATTTCAGTACTAAATCTCACGTAAAACAAATAAACACTATGAATATTTCGTTACTAAATCTCACGTAAAACAAATAAACACTATGAATATTTCATTACTAAATCTCACGTAAAACAAATAAATACTATGAATATTTCATTACTAAATCTCACGTAAAACAATTAAACACAATGAATATTTCATTACTAAATCTCACGTAAAACAAATAAACATTATGAATATTTCATTACTAAATCTTATGTCCCCAACTCCTGAAAGGGAAGGTGTGACACCTGATCACTGATCATTTTGATCATCCTCATTTCAACCGTTTTACGTCCTATGTTATTGTTGACAGACAGAGAGGAGCCCTGTATTCAACAACATGCGCTTTAATCTAAAGTAGAGCCCCGGTTACTCAGAAATTCTTTATAGAGGAATTCAATAACACTGTATGAAACTTACGTCTGTATCGCAATAGGGTCGCCCTCTATTAAATGACACTTATACAAAACTGACGCAAAGTGTGTGAACTATTAGGTGCACATCTTTCAACATTTCAGAGATTACAAGCGTGATGTTATGAATGAACCAGGGATCACACCTAGAACGCCATGCGTAACCGTAGACCAACCAGTCATTTAAGATTACAGCTCAAATGGCGCTCAAAAGTAATTCTATATTGAACGAATCTGTTTTTAAATAGCCCTGTCTGCCTACTTCATCTATTAATGGATTTAATTGATTACAGTCGAGCGTAGCACTACGCCAAACCAGTATCCAACTAAAAGTTTTAAATACTTATATCTTGTTAGTTTGTTTGTTTCAACTCAATTTTCAATTAATCTATTACGTTTACCTCCGACTAGCGGTCAACATAGAACCATATAGCCATATAAAGGTCAAAGGGTCTAATTTATCGAGACAAGTTCACGAATCAATGGATCTTGTAAAATATATTGGCCCTTGATACCATTCCGATACTGTACACATTAACAGTTGATCGATTACAGCAATTGGCCTAATCTAATCAATTGGTTTCGGCAACGGGACAAGACGAGAAACTAGATTATGGGCGGGAAAATTCTATCAAGCCCGTTCGTATCTTACATTTTAGGGGTCTCCAAATGGGTCTAAGCTGTGAAAGTGTGAAATATGCGAAATTCCGTGTCAATTGCCGCATTTCTGTGACGTCAGTAGCGTTACAGCTGTATAATACAGTTAGATTACTGCATTGGAACTATTAAAACGTTTCCTGAGCGTATGCATTTTCATTCCTGATTGTTTAATGGTTAATGGCAGTTTTCATTAAGCTCCCTCTGTTAAATGTGACTTCTTTATATGTATATGGAACGCTCCTAGCGCTCTGCCTAACCTTTTACAAACACAGTTTCAGAAATAGGTAATATAATATAATAATATAATATAATGCACGTTTTTCTACATCGTTCTCACAAAATAATATAATATGAATGATGTACCCAAGATGTGTAATAATATTTTGTTTAAAATGGGATCAAATAGGATGGACTCTCCGTCCATGGAGATTCTTGCCCGTTCTTCTCCATAGTCACAAGTTATAATAATGCCTTGCGACTGTGACTGGCTTTGTTATTTTTAAAATTTAAAAGTGGCTTCCTTTCCGATTAATTTAATTAAAAAGTAGGCGAAAAAATGAAGACTTAATAAAAGCTCACTTTTTAATTTTCAACACGGGGTCAGTGCTGAGAGTCCAATACCCCAGAGTCTAATAATACAGATGTCCTGTTTAATTCCAGTGGGACAACACCTTTTTTATTTGGCGGGTGGAAATCATCAAATAACCCCTCCCGTTCTTGGGCAGAGCGAAAGAGAGTGTCAGACTTCTACTGACTAAAAATCACCCATGTTCCTTCTTATTAACCCTTTCTGTCGAGGCCGCGGCATCTCTTACAACATCCCGCAGCCCCGACGGGAGTGAGACAATACCTTTAAGTATACGGGAGTGAGACAATACCTATAAGTATTTTCCGGTTTGCACAAACTTGTTTACAGTTTGAAGGAACGATGACGTCGATACGACTGTTACAAATAAACTGATAATAAACACGTGGTTTACGTCAAACTATGTCAATTCGAGCCGTTAGATGATTATTAACCAGTTGATAGTAGGTACCTATACAATTAATTGCGGCATATAGATAACATAATTATGCTTTTATTCATCGATTCGGAATTTAAACGTCAATTTTATACAGTTCACTCCGCCTCGCGAGTTTAGGGGGCAGGCAGTTTAAACGACGGCTTACTAAAAACTTATTTTACAGTTAAGTTTAACTTCAAACAATCAAAAATAAGAACCCAATTAACATACAGACCAGCTATTCAAACACACATGACGTATAAAACGCGAATAAAGGTTTTGAACTGATTCGGCAAAGTACCGAACATGTGTAACATGCCATACGCGATTACGTATGGCGTTTTAATAAGTGTACCAGTTGTTACCAAGGATGATTATCTTTGGTAACATCTCTTAATCATTGTTTTGCAATTATCCCAATCTTTTTGCGTTCAGCGCAGCATGTCCTCTTTTTACACGACTGCCCCAAAAAAGGAGTGTTATGTTTTTCCATAATTCTCTATAACTCGTCATCTCATCAGACAACTCCTTTTCATCCTTTACACAGTTCCTCCAACGTTAAAACCAACGTGGCCGAAAAAAGGAATAGATATAGAAGATTCAACATGAAAACTAAAATATTTTAGTTACTGGCCACACAATGCTAAATAGGTATTTAAAAATAAACAATACGCGGTAAAGAACTCACTTTGTCCCCACTGTCCGGTGCGCGGGTTGATAAAGTTCGGGTACAGGTCGCCCGGCTTGTCAATGTTGTTCAACACCTCGCGGATGCGACTCACCTTCTGTCTGTAAACTGGAAATGAAACAATCGGTGAATTATAGAAGAGTTTATTCAGAAGATACTTTGAAAGGGAAGAAAACTAGCGAATGGAAGAATGCATCAAAGGTTCTGTCGATGCTGATTTCAGCATACAGGGTGTAAAATGAACCATTCACGGAGCCGTCAACCAAACATTATGTATAACATCAAACAAACCTTTACTAAGTGAAGGCTTAAGTAATCATTAAAGCTCTCTGAATGCGGCAGTAAGTACTCTTAAAACATTGCGCTAATGGAGGCTTTGAATAGTAAACGAGTCATGAAGGTAATTCAAGTAAAGTTATAACCTGAAAAACTAGTATTAAAATAAAACAGCTGTGAAAATTTTGCAACTTTGACCCCCAAATCACCAATATCTCCGTACCAATAATATCGCAGTGATGGGGAGAACAAGTGCCTTTCGGCTTCGTTAAGTTTACTTTTACACCCTATAAATCGACAGAACCTTTGTGACCAATGGCTGGAAACACTGTCAGATATTTATATGATAGTCTTTTCAGCTCTATGTCTCGCGTCGCGTTGATCTACGTCGTGATAGCGTAAACGCTGCTCTAGCGTGTATAGCGTCGTTTTGTCAAACGCGTACACTTAGGCCTCATTTACAGAGACGCGGGGCGTCGCGCGACGCGTTGTGCGTTTATAATTCAAGCAAATGGCGATGTATGAAAACGGTAACGATTTCAAACGACGTTTTTACGATGCAGCGTTTGTTGCGGTGGACCCGCCTCTCAGTACATGAATAAAATAGCACGCGAATAGCCTTCTGCACGCGCCGCGCGACGCTCCGCGTCTCCGTAAACGAGCCCTTAGACCGAAAATTACAAAAGTTTCTATGCAAGTGCGTTTATTCCTGATCGTGTCTTAGACAAACATATCATAGAGACAAGAACATGGTATGCATGATCGTTACAACATGTCAGCGTTCAGTTTACTTAGCAAAGTTAAAGTTCAGTCTGGGAATGTAATTTAAGCCAAGGCACAGACTTTAGTAACGATTATAGATCCCAGCCTTAGTGAAGCCTTACTACAGACTCTAACACAAACCACTATAACACTCACTAAGTACCTCAAGTACATAATCAGTTTCGAAAATCACGACCCACGCTTCGAAATATCTTTTAAAAATATCTTGAACAAAAGGAAATACTAAAGTGCGAAGAACGTCGCGTCGGCCGGCTGAAGAGGGAATGATGAATGGCTGTTAATAATATTGGAGTATGACAAATGTGCTTACTATCACGGCCCGTGACGTCACTGAGGTAGGTGAACTCTAGATGGAGAGTCCCCAGCTCGGAGAGGATGCTGTTCGGTCCCGCCCAATGGTACTGACGACTTGCCTGTGAAATATAGCGCTCATTATCATGGTGTGAGAATAGAATTTGGTGTGGAAAAGGGGTACATAATAATTAATGTCACTGTGCAAATCTGGATAAGATTGATTTAGATATTAATGTTCTGTTAAAAAACACCCTGTGTAATTTCATGAGAATTATAGAAGGTGGTTTTTATATTATTATGTTTTAAAGTAATATGACGCGTGCAATAGGAAAAAAGCTCTATATTTTAATGTGCCACTAGTTTACATTTTTTAATATCAAACGAACATGAAAGATAAGGTTGCGTGTTCAAATCCTATTGGCTTTAGCTTTGTGAAACACTAGGAAGTGTCGAAGGGGGGGCGTTTTGGGGGACTGTCTCTTGTAAATAAGTAAAGTAAAGTAAATTTTGACGTTCGAAAAGTGCTGATTATCAGCCTAGTTTGAATAAATGAGTTTTGATTTTGATTTTGATTTTTGTCGAATCCACTTCAAATATCTTTTTATATTTTTCAACCCGTAAAGTACATAAGTATAATCATATTATTATGTTCATGCACGACTTCTAAATAAAGTTTTTCATGTCTCTCTTGTTTTTTTTTGAGCGCCGAAAATTCTCGACAGAAATTTTTCGGGAATTCTAGGGATGTTAAGATTTTTTTTTAGTAACTCATGAAATTGACAGTGACAAGTGATAAGAGACCATTACTGTATTAAATACTATGAGATATAAAAAAAAACCTTCTGTTTAATCTGTCAAACGCTTCACCAAACATTCTGTACACAACTTATGAGTAGTTGGATAATTCAGATATTTCTTGAAAGCATAAGTAATTTATCACAGCAACAGTTAAAGAGCGGAACCTTCCAACGATTTTCAGGATATTGCACTGAATATAAATAACCATCCTGTTTAAATGTCACCGTGCCACGGAAATTGGATCTTTGATTCATTTAATAAATAGCTCGATAACCTAGCAATTTTATTAGGCCATATTAACCTAATTGATTTGTTTCTTTTTGATTTTTTATTTTTATATAGCAATCTTGTTGGATACTTATTTTTCTATCCAGAAATAACATCGGTAAAATTCAAGCCGCTAAGTAAGTAAAATCAAATTATTATAGTCAATCTCCATTTAATGTGACAATGGATAGACAAAATATGAATAAAATCCATAAATTAGCAGGTGTCACGAAGGACGGACCGTCCCTACGATAATTATGTTATAGACATATTTATTCCACGCTTTAAGTGTGGTTTGAAGCGCCTTATTCATAGTCAATTTTGCTGTACATGCTTCAGCCCGGCAAGGTCACACACTATGTTCGATGCAAAACGACAGTGCATCGTCTCGACAAACGGCAATTATGATGATTATTTGCTTGCTGGATTTGCACGACTATTTTTTGCAGTGTAAGCATCGTGTCGAACATAAGAACAGTCACGTCTCATGCGTCTTTGATCGTGTATTTACTTGTTGCAGATGTATCACAAATAGTATCGCAAAGTAACTGCACGTTAAAATGGAGAAGCTCCTCTTTGTAGAGAGATAGTAGAAACAGGTCCACTAAAATATGTGTAGTTCTTTCTTCAAAATACAATCTCAGATACTAATCTGCAAATCCTCAATTGAGTATACCAAAATTTTGTCCGTACCTTAAAAGCGACTATGACCTCTGAGTTTGTTACGTCTGTTTCTTAGAAGAGAAATACACGTTTTTATCGAGATTTTAATTACACGAGTATCTGCTACGTCCAGCACCGCCAACGCCAAGTTAAGCAGGGTGTACAGCACGATGGCCTATGAATACGGCGCCTATGATTATACGACACTATTCATCATAAATATGTCTAATTAGCGATAAAGGTCTCTTTAATTGCTAGTCATTTAAGTACGTGTTCGGTTTTAATAAGGCGTTTGAATAATGCACAATGATAAATTAATATGAAATGACAAATGAGCGACACTGCAATTTGCACTTATTCCGAATTAGCTTGTGCATTTATTTTGCGTCTGTACAGCAGATGTTCGCGCAACTAACTTGCAAAAAACACAAGACAGCAACTTCCTTTCCGATTAACAGATTATTCAAATCGAGTTTTTGCAGGCATCGGCCATTTTAACATATTCCGTTGCCAAATTTAATTATAGTTCGTCTTTTCATAACGACTAAACCCAGGTTTATTCTTCTTCTTCTTCCTTACCTTAGTGGACGGGTTGATGAGAGCATACGGTAGGCCAGTAGGTGTGTCGAAGGCTGGCAGCAAGGCGTCGGCTACCTCTACGGCCTTGTCTCTGAACATGCTGTCTCCAGTCAGCGCATAACAAGACAGTAGTCCTCCCACGAACCGGATTGTCGTCTCAAATACTGACAGGTCGGAATCCTGACAAAAAAACACAATACAGTTAAAAATTTATATAATTAATAAAGTCGCCTTTCGAGTATGTCTTTGTGACGGTTCTCTGCATTTTCGCCGAATTTTTTTTTGTCGGATTTTCACTTGCCATCTAACGTTTCGCAGAATTTTATTTCGCCGAATAATCATTTGGCAACTCATCATATAATTTTGTTTTGTTTTCCAATCTCACAGTTACCAACTGTACGTTTAGTCTGCTTTTCATAATGACACTTTTTAAAATGCCAACTTTCATGTAGCAGAATGTTTTAGTTTGCGTAATATTCATGTAGTTGTTTAAGGTTTACCAAAACAAATTATTGGAGCCTAACCCCCTAGGCGCAGTAGACGGAGCTCCGCTCTGCGGGGCTCCTACTTCTGGTTGGTTTATAAAAAAATGTAACGTTTTCATACAAAAATTTGCGAATCGTTAGTTGTCAAAGTGTAACATCGGGGAAACGTTGGTTGGCAAGTGATAATCTCCCAAAAAAATATTCGGCGAAAAGGCAGGACACTTTGTGACAGCGTTGTTCTGCAACAGATTGCGGTGTGATTTAGACTATAATTAAAAGAAGTAGTTATGGACAGTATTGTTGTATACACATAGATACGTACTGCATATGATAAAAAGCCTAAATAATAATAAATTTAATCTATGTAAAGCAGAAGAGGGTCGCTAGTTACGTTTAAATGCATTATTTTAACTTTCCTGATTGGATTTTGACCACAAATAAGACCTTTGATGGCATTCATTCCCATGGGTGTCGTTATCTTCGATTTAAGGACAAAGTTTGGCTGCCAAGCGGAAGTTATTTTTCGCCACCTTAAGTCAAGTTTTAATAGGGTTTCTAGGGAGTCTTCGGACTCAACTTACGGACAAACTGCAGATAAAGTTTTTATTTTGGTACTATCAACATAATACACTTATTGTACATTATTTTAATTTATCATAAATCTATTGTCCGTGCGAACATACCGTTCTCAGAATCAGGCATGAACAATAGCTAATTGTCAAAGCTTGACACTAACTTATTGTCAAATATTTTTTAATCTTAAAAATACGAGAGTGACCCGATTGTTTATTGCTGTATTATCGAAAACTGTTTACTGACGATCAACAAAAACAATGCAATTTGATCAACAATACATTTCGAACAATAAGTTTCTGCAAGGCAAGCCTGCGACAATGGAAAACGCTTGCTTGTCTTGATTCACTCTCGAGTCTCGACGTAGCATTACCAAGTTAAGTTCACAATTTAGTTTCCAAAACTGTAAACAAACATATTATTACGTATATAACGTACTAAAACGTCATAATATTATGACGTTTTAGTAACTATCTCAATTTAAAAACCTTCTTAAAGTTCGATTTAAAACTTAACATCAACATTTTATTTAAACTACACAGTCAAAATTTTTTTAACGTCTTATATCAGTTCTCAGTTATTCCTAAATCATCTTAATAAAGTATCAATCAGAAACAAATATTTGAACAAACCATACAGTACAAAATATTTGAACAGAGCATACAGTTGCAAAAATACATTCCGCTTACCAATCAATTATAAATAATTTCCTCATTGACACGAATACCTAAATATTAGATGTGCCCTACATTGATGAAATGTGGCAATCTAGCTCCCTTGGCCTTTGTTATCTCGATATACGCAACCCAGTTGAGACTAGCCACATGTAGAGTCCATTAATAGATTGGTACTGGATCCAACGCTACGGCTAATTTAGCATTTCGATCTACTTGACTGCAACTAGCGAGTTAATTAATAATCAAGATAAAAGCCTTTCAAGTTATTCCGCTATATTTGAGTAGTATGTTGAATTTCATTCTTATGATCTATCTAAGAGAATAATAGTATCTACTTGCGAATAATTATTATTGCAAGCTTATTTGGTTACGGTTTATGATAACCAGTTTATGAGATACCAAGTCATATAGGTAATCTGCTTAATTTTACCTATTTTATAATAATATTTTATGAAAACAGTGGTAATCTTGGATCTGAGACATCAGATTACCTATCGGGTATTACTTACCTGCCCCCAAATCCCTAATAAATATTCAAACAAGAACAATGCAACGCACAGATGAACTGACGTAAATTAAAATATTTGCTAATTCCATGAATACTTCAGTACGGCTGGCTTCCTAAGTATTTGCAAGTGACAGGCTTTGTTTGACTTACGATTTCATTAATATGCAAGTGATCAGCGACCCAGTCGCGTCCCTCCCGGAACTCATCGTTGAGCCCCATGAGATATAGGGTGTCGAGACCGTCGACGATAGTGGCGCCGAGCTCGCCAGCCCCGAACACGCTGGATAAGTGAGCCCGTTTTGACATCGGCTTCAGCTCGTTCTTGCCCCAAGCGTATAGTTTGTAGTTGTTCCATGCGTGCAGCATCATCTGTGGAACAAGAGATAGTTAATTTCGCATCCTAGAGTTTGTTTAATTTTGGGAACGTCAGAAGTGTCAAATTATCGATAGATAAACCATAAACCATGGCTGTCATATCGGCGAAGACGACAGCGCATCATCGCTTGGCGAGATACCATCTCTTAATAAAAATATAACCATAAAAATAAAACCCGACTACAAACTGCGGTCTTAAAAGTAGAAAACAAGAAAATGATTCTTGTCTGATATTCATATATTGAATTTGTATATTTTTATTTAAATACAGGTAAAATTATTATAATTTTTTTCGAGCTTAGAATTTGACATTTAAATTCCGTCATGAAAAGAATTGTTAAAATTTATATAGCCTATGTCCCGGGTGACATAGGCTATATACATTTTAACAATTCTTTATTATTTTCTATTCTTACGAATCTATTGACACCTCATTCATTAAAATAGTTCAGTAGTCTAGGCGCTAAGGTGGAACATACAAACATACATAGGTACATACATACATACATAGACTGCCAAAATCATTACCCTTCCTTTTGGCTTTGCCGTAGTCGGGTAATAAAAAAGTTTACATGAGACGGTAGCCGCAGAAAACTTAGAATATTTTCCGGGTCATGTGAGCAAATATTTTTTCATGAAGTACGACACATTTCAAAGGCGTTCCGTGAACGAGGTCTTTTCAAAAAGTGTGCTCGCAAAGCTTTTATTCTGAACAAGTTTTAATCTCGACCGCGCCGTGCGGAGACGGGACACTAATGAAAGGATATCGGACTTTCGTCGGGGCCATTAATTATTATTAGGTACTGGGAAACTTCCAGTCCCCAGTGACTTGGAAAACCTGAGAGACTTAACCAATTACACTTTAAATTGAGCATAGTGACGCTGAAATTTGAAAAAAAAACAAATGATTAAACGTCGTGTTTTCTACCTTCGAGCTTAACTGCAGCACGGGATCAATCAAGACGACGATGCAAAGGTCTTTCAGAATAACCTTTGTATCAAAAATAGACTAACTGACGCCGTATACAACATTAACTCCTTAAACACTTAACTTGAGGAACAGCCAATCACAAAAATGATGACGTGTACTTTACGTACTGTCAAAACAAAGGTCGATTGCCTTTGACTGTTATTCACTTAAAATACCACAAGAGCTTCAAAATTATCGGGTATTTCCCGATAGGTTCGTTGCAAACAAATGAAGGAGTCAAGTTTTTCAGGTTAAAAAATCACTCGCGCTTCGCGCTCGTGATTTTTTAACCTGAAAAACTTGACGATTTTATTTGTTTGCAGGGAACCTTGAGGGAAATGCCAGATAATTTTGAAGCTCGTGTGGTATTCGGGGGATTATTTTTCCGTCCCAAATGTCGGCCAGTTTGACGTGTGGTTAATTTGACTGGATCATGTTTTGTTTTTTATATATAGCAACTACCAGAGAAAATTTTCAAAAAATTATCAGTATAATACCATGTAGGTTGTACCACGTGACGTCGAATGGTGCAATTCTATTGGTCGATATTTGGGTCGGAAAAATAATCATAAAAAAATCACACCTGTATGACATATCGTCGTTTTTGAGTTAACGTGTCGTCGTCATCGTCTTTTCCTGTAATATCCTCCAGCTTAAGGTCTTCAGGTACGTTTCTTGACATTCGACCTCGCCTGTCTCTTGGTTGCTTGAACGAGGTCTTTGAATCTAGTTCCGTTAGGTGGACCAAGAATATCATGGCTACAGTAAAAACTATACCGAGGAGCACCAAACGCAAGACTATACGCATTGTTACTGGTGTATGCGACTGAATTTCTACAATAATAAATGTTTCAAATCCACTGAATTCCACAAATATTATCGCTGTAAATATTAAAAAAACTACATTTAAAGTATTTTTTTATCACTTATTTTTTAAATATCAGAACGGCTAACTGTGATCAGGTCGTGAACGCGTGACACGCGTGAAGTATGATCCACTGAATGATGAATGTTAACAAATATGCGACGAGTGGAGTGCGTACACTACACATGCGCTTGCGCCGGCGCCGCGCGACATATTGACGGATTGCTCTCCCTTCAATCACGATGTTGATGTTAGAGATATCTCAGAGATCAGTAACACAACGCCAATACAAATTGTTTTCGTAAACACATACCGCCGTTTTACAAATACATAATTTTTGAAATTCCGCGTTTGTTTTAAGTAAATGTAATTATAACTGGGATTCAAAAATCTTAATATTTTATAGGCACCCTGTGTTTTCGATGTCATAGTTATTTGGTAAACAACCCTGAACCCTATTTTTTTCTTTGATTCCGTTTCCGTTCTTGATGTCCTCCGTCCGACTCAACCATGTATACTTTTGAAGCGCTAGGCCGATTTTCAGTATCTCTCATTGACGCTGTTGTGGAGTGAGAGAGACGTTGAAGGTTCAAACGCTTCTTCGCAGGAAACTCTAGCTACTGAAACATGTAAGAAGCGAGAGTTTTCTGGAAATAAGAGTGAGTCCATACTGAACCACATGACGGGTTACCCGCAGCACTAACTACTATGACGACGTGGCTGTGCTGCACAGCCCAGAAAGAGCTTTCCAGCAACGTGCGCTGCAGTGTCATCACGACCGTTGTTCGTCAATCGTCTGCTTATATGGCACAACTAGTTTTCAATGCGCAAAGGACCTAAGGCCCCAGAGCACCTATGCCAGTCAGAAGCTAAGGACACCACATAATACCGTCTCGAGAGCCACTCTTCCATGATAGGCATTACCACCACTACTTTGGTATTAAACGAACGCTTAATATTTCGTTTCGAACCAGAAATAGTTGTATGTAGAATTTTTATCAAAACAATTCGAGTTCAACCCACAGAGGGAAATAACAAAATTGATAAGCGTAGTAAGTTATGTATGTCTTATCTATATTTACAATTGGATTTTCCCAGCAATTGTTAAATTACCCAATTATAAATGGTATTTACGTACTTATTTTCGTTTTCTAGTTAACGATGCGATAACCGATGGTTATTAGACGTTTTGGGTTAAAAGATGATAAATTTTAGCAAAACAATGTCTATCTTTCTTTAAAACAAGAACCAATACTTAGCACAATTAGTGTTGATTTCAGAAACAGTTTCACACATAACGCAAACGGTTATTAAATTCAAGGCAACCGTTTGTAAATAAGTATAGCAGGAATAAATAATTTAACATCTTCAGATTAGAGAAAGACGTACTGCTGTAAGAGGCGGTCGAGATAAAGAGAGATATTAATGATACCGAATACATTTTGTGTCAGCGCAATAACAAATGATGTTGACTAAAGACTTGCGCGACGATTACGTTATATTAGAAGAAAGAAAGGTTTCTTTCAACGGTGCCTATTTGCTTAATTACAGCCTCCGCGCCAACTTCGCCCAAATTTAGTTTCCATCGAAATCGAGACCTCTGAATTCGGAGCTTAATTTCAGCGTAATTGTGACCGTACACATCAAAGGTGAAATTGTATAGCGAGGTGGAAAATGGAACCGCTTAGCTGCGCACAAAAACAAAAGCGTTCGTTAATCGGTAGTACTCAGGAGCGGAGTAAACAGTTGGATGATAGTGAAAAGTAGTCGGGAGGCAGGAGGCGGGGCTCGCGGGGTATACCGGGGCATTTATGCCGACGGCACCGCAAGGGAACTAATCTCGGCGGGCGGTAATTAAGTGTGGCCTCCAGAGCACTGCGGTCCGTAAATCCGAGCCTCCTCCAGATTTACTGTTATAGCCCGCGCAGACACCATAAGACCTCTTCCTCCGCACACGTCTTCACACTGACTTATTGCCCGTGCGGCTCTCCGAACTATCACTTTAACTACCGCCGGCGACGCCACTAAACCTTTATCCCCGGAAATCCACTACGCAGTTAGTTATTTGTCAATACTTTGTGCCTTTACTGTTTTATTGCTGAGAAATGTTATTGGCACGACATTCTATCGCACTCATGAAGAGATTCGTTCACTGAAACAGGCAGTAGAAGCCGACAGCTTACAAGCAGTTTTCAGTTGAACGTGACCTAGTTGAATCTGCTTAGCTTTTATATCTATCATAAAAATGTTCTGCTTCCAAAATGTATATTGTTAAGAACTTATTTACATGCTGTCGACGGACAAGAGGCTCTTTCGGACAAGTTATCAAAGAGATTGTATTATATAGTTGTCGAGCTTTACACTGAATGGCTGATTTGATACTTGACCTTTATTTTGGGACCCATGTTCGCGTCTTGACTCAATGTATAAATGATATTTAGATGTAGCACTGTTCTATGGACCGGTTTTGTTTGAGCAAATTTATTCAACGATAAACCGAGGAAGTTGTTCAAAAGTATACTGCAAGAATTCCTCTGATTATATCAACAAAACGAGTGAAGCTAAATAAACGCTTGAATGATTAATTAAATTAGGCCATCTCTGTTGATGTCGTCACTCGATGCTAAGAAAACAGGTAAACAAAAACAGCGAATACAAACAAAAAACAGAAAAGAATTAAAAAGGAAAGTTATCTCGGCGACTGCCAGTGAAATGAAACAGCATTATAAGAAATTGCTGCGAAAACATGACAAAAACAAGCGATTTAATGATAAAAACATCAAAAACAATGCCGTTTATTGACAACAGTGCATTGTCCCTTCAGATGCTTGGAGAGGAAAGTTTTGATTAACAGCACTCTACGTGTCGTAAGAGGTAGTAGTAACTAATGAATAAAATGAGTAATTGAGTATAACTTGTATAGAGTGACTCAGACAAATCGTATAATTCGTATTCTCAGCCGTCCAGGAATGTACTGCAATTGGCTGATGAAGACATAGTTCTGAACTGCAAATAAGCATAGAAATCCAAATTCTAAACACCATACTCTATTTTAATAGATAAACCAATTAATTAAAACAAGCTCTAAAATAATCACATAAAGATGACGCATCATATTCGGTTCGTTTTATCGTGTTAAATTCGGTTAAAATGAGCGGACAACGGTTTAACGAGAAACCTCGCGCCCCTTGCCACTGTTTGAGGTGTCAAATTGACGCCCTGTCATTGATCGATTGTCTCGTCCCAAAACACGTTTGTCTATTTCGCTTTCAGTCACCAACAAACACATACATACAGTCTGTTTAACTTGACGTTGACATGCACAAAACGTGAGCCAACAGCCCGTAAAATTAAAATCGTAAATGGTTTAATTTGTTGACGGCGTTGAAATACTTCTGAACCACAGTAGGTTCAAAAGTATTTTAGGCTCGTCGGCAACCCAGTTGTTAGTCTCTTAAATGTTTTAGTTGAGCCAGACGGTAGGAAATTGGGCATTTAGACACCTTGAAACTAAACAGGAGGTAATTGAAATATATTATTAATTGCTATTAACAGCAGGTTCGATAGCGTACCACAGGCCGCCCAAAAAGATGGATTGAATGCTCTTCGTCACGATAACGCGCAGGATGACGTAACCGAAGGACGGAGCCACTGTTTGAGTTTTTCTCTAATGGAAAATCTGCATAATGGCTCGCTCCCCCGTGATTCGATTTGCAGGGAACACGTTACTCGGGAGGCGCGCGCGCCGTCACCCTCGCCTCCTCTAATGGACCACTGCTATTTACTCGTCGACGGAAGACGACAGTTTTTGTAGATCTCCTTTTGCAAAGTGAACTTGTAAGTGGGCCGCCTTTGTGACTTAACTGCCTTTCAGGAGGATAAAACGAACGATCGACAGCGCCTGTCTCACCGACAAACATGGGAACCCTTGTAAGCGATATCCAATAATGCCAGGCCCTTGAGCTCACTCGTGTTTTATGTCCATTATAGGGCACGCCTAACCAAAAGATTTGCAAGCCTCACTCTGACCCGCGACTGACAGCGGCCAAATAAATCATCAGCCAGGCAGAAATATTAAAAAATATGACGAAGCACAAGCAATTAATTATTGTAAGCGAGCGCTGACGCCGCTTTAAGAATTCCTGAAAATATTCGGGATCATATAGCGAATTTGTATTATTACTAAAACAATAAAATCCTTTTTTATTTAGATTCACGAGCGGGGAAGGGTCGGATTCGGAAAATATTTTTGATAGGGGTTAGCTGAGGCCCACATTTATCATTATCACGTCGTCGACGTGGCAGGTCACCGCACCTTTGCTGTGCCTACTAAATCATAAAAGTTGCAAGTCGGACTCATATTTTACCTAAATGTACCCAAGTGTGTATAGGTAGTTCTCACGAAGACTTCAGAACTACATCCATCAAGTAATGATAAATTATTAAGCGAGGTCCTTGACGCAACATAACACTGTGTTGAGCAATCATGGTGTATTAACTACTACTTAATAACCTTTAACCAGCTATAAGAACGGTGTTCATTGTACAGGACACATTATAATAGTGTATGTATAGTATACTAGTGTTGACTACGTAGTATACTTGTGTTACTAAAGTTAAATATCAAGCGTAAAAACAGCTATATTTCTAAGTAAATGAAGAGCAAGTAAAAGTAAAATAAAAGAACAATACAAAGAAAATGTTTCAGGAATGTAGAAAAAGAAAATGTAACTGGAGGGCATTTATATACGTGCGTAGTTAACGTGTGAGCCGACAGGTGCGAGCAGAAATATTTTCACACAGCTCTTAGTTCATCCGACACGCTTCAGCAGAAAAAGGATACAGATAAATATAAAACAACTAAACGAGATGAATCCTTTAAAAGGATAAATAGTTAGAACGACTTGACGTCGTTTATCAACTACTGTCAATGTTGAATCAACAGCAGATAAAGAAAATGAATTCAATTCAGGCGGCGAATCTTCTTTAAAATATAAATGTTTTGATAAAAATCGTTTAAGTACGTAATTTTACTACATAGTTAAAAAAAACTACGAGTGTTTATACGTTTTATTACACACATAATAATGTAATAGCGTACTGCGTAAGTAACTGTTCATTTTATTAGCATCGTAAAGGTATCGTGT
Organism: Diarsia rubi; assembly: GCA_932274075.1. Lineage (NCBI taxonomy): Eukaryota > Metazoa > Arthropoda > Insecta > Lepidoptera > Noctuidae > Diarsia > Diarsia rubi. The sequence continues at coordinate 16,319,635 of OW026417.1, read as the reverse complement.
AAGGTGTCGTTTCTAAATTGGGAACAACAAAACGGAAATCCAACACGTGCTTTTATTGGGTTAGTAGTAATCAAATATCGACCGGCGAGACCTGATACGCACTCCACACTTGTGTTCGGCGTTTTCATTTGAATTTATAAATGGTTGCATGTAAGCGCGGCCAATGAAACGCCCATTCGCAGGGCTGCAATAGTACCGCTCTATTTGTTCAGGACAGTGTAGACGGAAGTTCGTGTAGGCGCGGATCGCAAACACCGGCGCGTTTCCGCTTTTGCGCTGCACTGGTTCAATAAAGCAATACTGGCTTTACTTCAATGCAGAATACAATACCCGTTTCAGATAGCACGTAGCTCGATGCCTCGATAAAGCATGAACCACCACGAATGATCGTGGTGGTTCATGACCATAACACTTTCGTCACAAAACAAGTTTCGAAGGTAAATAAAACCTATAATACGTTGATAGAGACGATCAGTTCCACGATATCCAATAAAAAGGCAGCTAGTCAGAAACCTACGACATTTCTATGGTGTGCGACAAGTTAGGAGTGTCCTATTACGAACGAATGGGTCGAAGGCGCACATTTCCAGCAAGATGTTATTTTTACTGCACCACCTGCGCACTCCGTAAATTACGGTAGAAATCTTTAACCTAGACTTTATTGCTAAACTATAGGGCTAAAGAAACATCAACAAAAAGCTTATAAAAGTTCACACAAAAAATTAGGACTTGGAATGACCATGTTGTTACTTTCAAAGATCAGAAAAATAATTATAAACCAAACTGCAACTGCAAAATTTTTCCGAAATGATAAGACATCTAGTTTTTGTTTATGCAATTATAGTATGAATACCGCTCACTAACTACTCTCCCTCCTCTCTGTTGAAGATCAAGTTCAGTGGTCGAAGTCAATATCTAGGTCTTAATTAACATTACGAATATAATAGACGAGACTAGAGTCGGTTTTATATTGGTAGCGTTCAACTTCTAGCGCATTCTGTAGATAATTGCTTCTTTAGATAATTTCGTCATCATAATCTTCCATTAGTAAATTGGATTTCATTTCTATTGGGTAAGCGACGCAACTAGACAGCTGCGTAGATATTTCCAACTTGCAAGTTTATGATTTAGTAGGCAAGGCAGAGGTGCGGTGACCCATCACGTCAGTTTTATCTACTCGGCTGTCATAATAATTAATAATGTCTCGAACCTTGACGCCTTATGTAATATTGTAGACGAAACATTTATATCTTTTATAGGTCAGTGTGTGCACATAGCTACAGATAAGAAAATCGAAAATCATACAACTCATCCATCGCTTTTCATCAGGTGTGATATAGGACAAGAACTGGCCAACATAGCAATAATAAAAAAAAACAGTTTATGTAAAATGATCAGGCTGGCTGCAGTAAAAAAAAGACTGGATAATTACCAAATTTGAAGTTGGTCTAGCCTTTTTTTTCGCGCTCTTGGGCAGAGCGAAAGGGAGTGTCATACTTCTAGTGACTAAATACCACCCATGTTCCTTTTTAGGCCTTTATGTCGTGGCCGCGGTATTACTTGCGAACAACCCGCAGAAAGTTGGTCTAGCCTTGGTTTATAAAAAGCGATTCAGATTACTTAAGAAAGAAAGTGGAAATGCTGAAAAAGAAGGGAGGCATTTCGGCTTATAAACGTTGGCGCGATCCAAATCCCTTTATTTAATTTCTTAGATCTCAATTTATCCATACACAAATAAGATTATACAGCCGTGTCTGTCTATTGATTTTTGCAATATTTTCCTCAACATCACTTATTTTGGATGACGAACCAGCTTATTAGACCCAGAATAACATTTTGCGTTATATTTGGCATGGTAGATATTTATTATTTCATTGAGACGCTTGAGGCGATCAAGTTATTTAATAAACAAGTAAGAAAGACGCTATTGATGTGCGAAATTTACTTGAGGAAACATGTTTTATTATCAACGTATTTAAATATTTCACATCGAACTTCATTGTTACTAAGCCGTTATCTCGTCACTCAAAACAATTTGGCATATGTTTTAAAAAGCGAACTCCAAAACGTAATCTAAACTAAATAAAGTGCCTGCTTTAAGATTATTTTTGATCGGAAGAGATTCCTCTGGGCGTGCTTTAAACGTAGCTTACATGGCTCCAAAATTCCACGTGAAGAAATATCAGGCCGTTACACAGCGTGAAATAGCAAAGCTAATCTGAGGAGTAGTTGGCGTCGAAGTGGAAGCGAGTTTATCTTTTGTGTAAACTTTCATTCGGTGCCACTAAGCCGTCCAGTTTAAGCCTTAAACTGTAAGGCAGCTTCGTTCAGTGTTCCCGAAGAATGCGCTCCAAGAAATCTTTATACTGCACATTTTCTTTTCAGAAATTTAAGTGGGGAATAACTGGCTTTAATACTTTAGCGATGAAAGAATCTGTTCAGTTAGGTTCCGTTTGAAATTGCCTTTTTCAGAACGGAACTTTTATTTCAAAGATTCCACGGTTAAATTCGTCTTGTGCGTTATGGAAGTGACCGTAAGCCCTTTTATACAAACAAATCTTACTTTCTTACAACTCCGGACTATAAGAAACAGAATTATTGATCAGCATTAGCATAGCATTATCCCATTCAAAGCTCTTTCATCCCACCATCGAGAAAGCCAAACACAATGCAAAGTGGGGCAGGTACGTAATCATAATTTACGTTTTCAATTAAACTGTTTACGACAACTTTTTATTGTGCGATGCATTAATATGAAGCAGGAACACTCTCTGCGGGTAATCTCCGAATTTACGAGTGCTGACAGCGATGGCCGTCGGCTTGCGGTATACCGAGGTGCTGCACTGAATATTTGCATACTCCGCATACACGCTCTCACAACTTTAATCACGACCGAGTCAAAAATGTAATGAGTTATTTGTACTGTTTTTGTAGACCGCGTAGCGTACTAATTAAGCCAGCCTACGGCAAGGCGTACACTATTGTGTAACACTGTGCACCAAATGAATCAAGCTGAAGAAAATTACAATTGCGAATCTGAAGTTTGTTTTGATTTGATTAAAGCTCGGAAAAAGGAAAGAGAAGCTATGAAAAAGAAGTACATACTTCGATCTTTGATCGATTTATTTTGAATATGAAAGGGGAATGCTAATGGAACACAGAAGAACCAACTTGTTAGAAGAATGAAATAAAGTAGTTACAATACAACAATAGAAATAGTAATTATATCATAAGAATTCCTAACATAGACCAGCAGGGCTATTGTGTATCTTTTAAATGTCAGTGGCTATCATATTGTCCATGGACACTATTATGATAGCCACTGTCATTTAAAATATACGCAATAGCTCTGCAGAAATACTTCGATCGGTTTATTTTGTATGTGAAAGGGGAATGTTAATGGAAGGCAGCAGACATGCACAGACAGCACAACAAACATGTCAGAAGAATGAAATAAAATAGGCAACATACAACAATAGAAATAGTGGAGATAATATCATAAGAATTTCAAACATCGACTTAAAAAACTTATATTTCACTGCGGAAATGTTACGGTAAGTGTAATACAGACGAAATACGAAAACTCAGCGAATCACAAATCCTAGTCATAACGCGACAACACCCAGTCATAGCCATCGAAGGGAAGATAAAGTACGAATGTCCTGATACATATCCGTCGGGTACGAGCGAAAATCACGGATAGACTGAACACTAACACACACTAGATATTGGCAAAGTTTCGAGGAGTCGAGCATGGTTCGGCTTTCACGATCGCCACACTATATCAACAGTTTTATCTTACTGTTTTATAGGTACTGCCATTTTACTGCAATTGCTAAGTGAAGCGAGTAAGTTGGCAACTTCGCAGTAAGGAGCTGGTGCTCCTTATAGTCCGTAGTCACGCGTCGCTTACCGTTCGATACGACGGCCGTAAATAATCTTATAAATTACTATTTTTTACAGAATGAAATGAAATGTCACACCCATGTTAAATTTTCAATCATTCAATCTAATAAGTAATATTAGCACGTGTTTGACGTGTATAATGAAAACGATTACTTACGCATGGTTATTAAATGCGGTTCGCGTATACCGTATCACATACTGCTAAGAGCGTGAAGATATTGCCACAGAATATCACAACGGATTTCGCAAAAGAATGCACTTGCATTGTGTTTCCAAAAGGAAGTTGAGGAAATCGGATAGTCTCTCAATGTCTCTATCCAATTAGAAAAACCAATTGAAATAATGAAAAGTTACGAACTCAAAAAATAATCATCATCTGCCTTAAATAATCATGACGCCCCGCTTAAATTAACCTTTTTTCCAAATTGATTCGGGTTGGCTTCCAGTAAAATACTGGAATTCAGCTGCATCCGGTAAAGCAGCTGAAAAATACTGGTGTATTTTACATGGAGCAACTGCCTATCTGACCCCCATAACCCAGTTAGTATCACTACCGTACAGTAATACCCAGGTAGTGAGATTGAGTCATCGAAAAAAAAAGCAGTGAACAATAAGAAAGAAGACTGGTATTATTAGGGTTAGGTACCCCTTAGTAAGATTGAGTAGACTTAAAAAATAATACGAGCTTCAATCATTTAGAACTCTTACTGAACCCAGATGACGCTATATTTCTACGGAAACATTGGAAAACCTTTTAAGCAGTGACGAAGTAAACGTATAAAAGGGTATTATTACGTGGTACGTGGCCGAGTTAAACCGAACGGCAGTTACAGTAGGCGATAGAGAAAACTCGATTTATCGTAGTGGACAGTCTGTAACGAGCGGTCCCCTGTGCAACGACTGCCGCAATACCAGGGTGACATGAAAAAGGCGGGATGGGACCGAGTGTGGACGCTAAAATCTTCCCTTTTTGCTCATGTACCATGCTTGATAGCATTAAATGTTTTTTAAACGTATAGTTTTGTATAAAAATATATTTTACCTATATTGATAAAGAAAACCGTGGAATTTTATTTGTTCTTATCGCACGATACGGTGCACCTACGAGTATTTCTGTATATTCCTCCAAAGTATTTTTCTTTATGCCTTTATTAATATACATATTGTTCCACAACAGGTAAAGCTACTTATGCATTAGTTTTAGTAAACAAGTACAGTTCGATTACAATAATTATAATGATGATTACAGTAAAAAGAAGAAAGAAAATTGTGTTTATTCGCAATATATTCCGTGATAAAAGTAACCGTTAGCATTTGAGCCGCAGATTGATTGTTAGTGACTCTGATATACAAGGTGTTAATGAAATAACTAATAACCTCGTGGGATCTCGAATCTTTTACTTTGGGACCAACTCTGGTATCGAAAAAAAATCGGTTCCTCAGTACATTTTTACCTAGGCCTCTATAAAATGAAGGGAAACCAGTGAATGTTCATCACAATTTTATTTTAGTCAAAGTTGTTTATAATGTTAATAGAACAGAATAAATTAATAATAAATGAATATATATGATACAAACATATTTATTAAATACAATAATAATAAATTGATATTATTATGTGTATGTGAGCAAAAGGTTTTCTGTTATTTCAATTACATTTATTTATTAATTCAAAGTTTTGTTTATTGCCTGCCTGCCATAAAGATCTTTGGCAGTCGTTACAGGTAGTCAGTGACCTGAAAGTCTGACAACCAAAGGGTATCGTATTACCCAGTATTAACTGGGTAGCGGAGGTCAGATAGGCAGTCGATCCATGTAAAATACTGGTACTCAGCTGCATCCGATTAGACTGGAAGTTGACTCCAACATAGTTGAATACGCTATGCAGATGATGATTTTCAGCAGAATTGGCTCTAACTTGGCTTATCTTTCTCAGTAGAATTGGCTTTAACTTGGCTTATCTTTCACAGCAGAATTGGCTCTAAATTGGCTTATCTTTCTCAGCAGAATTGGCTCTAACTTGGCTTATCTTTCTCAGTAGAATTGGCTCTAACTTGGCTTATCTTTCTCAGCAGAGTTGGCTCTAACTTGGCTTATCTTTCTCAGCAGAATTGGCTCTAACTTGACTTATCTTTCTCAGCAGAATTGGTCTAACTTGGCTTCTCTTTCTCAGTAGTAGTGAGATCTTGGGTTCGATTTCCAGACCGGGCAAAGTTTTATTGAATTTTACTATCAGGGATTTCTCAATAGCAGTTACTGAGTCTGTTATATTTGTGCCTGATTGATGGCAATAGGCGCGACTCCTATTACATGAAACTTAACATAACTGACCGTGTTTTACCATAAGGGTACTCCTCTGCCTAATCCGTCAGGGATTACAGGCGTGATGTTATGTATGTATGTGGCTCTAACTTATTATTATTTAACCGTACAAAAAAAAAATCTTCTCTTATTTGATACTACCCGTGTGTCTGTACTCTTTTGTCACACCTGCGATATTTCAGAGGAAACAATTGCTAAGGTCCCCAAACTGAGGTAAATACACTTCCTGAATGTGAAATTTAGTTCTGCCATACAACCAGCATTATTTTACGGTAATGATCGAAAATCATACTTATCTCAAGTATGATTTTTACATTTACATTTGGACCATAATTATTTGAAATTACAATATTTTGTCTTGCTTCCTTCCCCATTGTAAGCATTTGCAATAATTTGCACGGTGTTAGCATTATTTTTTTATAAAAATCAGGTCATCCGTAAATTTCGACGATGAAGCGTATTTCCGCTTAAATCTGGTTATACATCGCATTTATTTTCACAAGCCACAATCGATCAATACAACTTGAATGTTTATACAAATCATTTATTTGCAAAACACAGGGCCAGAGGTATGGGCCGCGGGTAGTCCAACGGTTATCGCGGCCTCGACATAGAGGGCGAAGAAGGAACATGGGTGGTTTTTAGTCAGTAGAAGTCTGACACTCCCTTTCGCTCTGCCCAAGAGCGGGAGGGGTTATTCGATGATTTTACAACCACCAAAAAAAAAAAAAAAAAAAAAAGGGCCAGAGGTATAGTGCAAAGAATTTAGGAAATTCAATTGCCAATAGATTCAAGCTCACTGTACACCGCGTGTAGATCGAAAAGACAATCAGCGAAAGATATAGTTTCGATCTTTGCTGGACCGTCGCGCAGGTCTTGTTGAGGTCTCTTCGCAGATGGGTGACCATCCACCATCTACCATCCACATACCGAGACCTATTCGCACCTCTTGGTTATTTGTAGATCTTTCTCTTATTTTTATGGACAATCAGGCAAGCCCGAAGTCCGATAGCCAGTATTTTCAATAGTATTGTCACAGTACTGTGGTATTGCGTTTACCCAATTATTAAGTTGTGGCGGTCACATTAGCAGTCTTCATGTCATTACATACGGGTATTTTGTTGCATCTGGTTAGATAGGACACTGACCCCAACATGAGGTATTCCTCGAAGCGCTCCCGTTTTGAAACGCTCCCATCTAAGCGCTCCCGTTTTGTTCCTCCAAGCGCTCCCAAAATGAGCGTTTCGAGGAACGATTAAAAATATATAAATTTATTTCCTCGAAGCGCTCCCATGATTAACTTTCGGATAGAGATGGGACTATACTAACTGAAATTATCGATAATAACTAGGTAATAAGTAGAACACATTGTTATAATATACAACTAGCGGCCCGTCCCGGCTTCGCACGGGTTTGGTAATTTTTTTTTTTTTTTGTTTTATTGTAAATCCTTCAGTCCACCAAATAGATGAATATCATCTGCCGACATATGTACCTATTCATATTAAACCACAATACAAACGATCAGATCAAAGAAATAAGTTGTTTAATTATTTCTAAGTAACAACTAAAGTTGTACCGGAAGGTAAAGCTAGTCTTCTTAAGGTAAGCATCACCGTTGAGCGCAACACGTTATTGGGTCCCGGCTCAGAGCGGGTGATTTTAGTCAGTAGGTGGTTTTAGTCAGTAAGAGTCTGACACTCTCTCGCCCCGCCTAGGACAAGGAAAGTCATTTCTACCATTGACGTAAACGATAGACACCTCATTGCCTTATTTCTACGAAAAACTTCCGACAAAACATTGGGGTGTGCGGGGACGGGGGTAGGTAGTAATGGGAAACATAATGGAGAGAAATCATAAGCTTTCTAAACAATAAAAAATATGAATAGGTACATATGTCGGCAGATTATATTCATCTATTTGGTGGACTAAAGGATTTACAATAAAACAAAAAAAAAAAAAACCAAACCCGTGCGAAATCGGGACGGGCCGCTAGTTGTATATTATAACAATGTGTTCTACTTATTACCTAGTTATTATCGATAATTTCAGTTAGTATAGTCCCATCTCTATTCGAAAGTTACATGGGAGCGCTTCGAGGAAATAAATTTTATAATTTTTAATCGTTCCTCGAAACGCTCATTTTGGGAGCGCTTGGTGGAACAAAATGGGAGCGCTTAGATGGGAGCGTTTCAAAACGGGAGCGCTTCGAGGAATACCTCCCAACATAGTTGGCAAAAGTCTAGACAGAAGATCAGGGGAATCATTTACTCGTGATAGAGTTTCTGCAACAGGTGCATTCATGAACAATTCATGTCATTGTCAACCTCGAAGCATACATAGGCACTTGATGTCAAAGCAGCCGGGTAAATGCGAATGTGAACACCTGTTCTTGTCTCCAGACATTTCATAATAGACCTTGACTTCGTCATTATCAAGGTGCAAAATCTGTTGAGACGCCTTATCTAGTTAGATATTTTTTTTTTATCTTACTACAGCGAGTAGAAAACGGTTTACAGGCGAAACGTTTTCAAATCACGTATGTAGCAATCGAGATTGTATCGAAATGCGACGAGATACGTCGGCGATGCATGAAAGGAAACTGAACAGTCGGACTAACACGTCTCTCCTTAATATTCCCTGTGATGCAGGTTGCGGTGCCCACCGCCACACTACCACCCACCACCACCCGTGCTCTGAATCGACTAACTTTAAAGAAATCTCTTTATTCGAATACTAAGCGGCGTATCCACCAAGTTTCTAAACGCTCGCCAACTTTACAGTCCAAGCTACTCGTATCTGTAAATGTTTAAAATCAGTATTACTCATACTAGTTTGGTTTATAATATTATATTATTTGTTTGTTAAACCACATTATAACTCACCTAGAAATTTGCATGGTTTAGCATATTTAATAAGATACACAATAACAATGGTTAGGTTTATACAAGTGGACTCGTGGATCATTACAAAACATTAAACAATATCACCATTAATAGCGTTTAATCTGAAACAATACATTAAAAAACTAAATAGAACATGTATGTATAGGCATACATACATGTTCTCATGGCATGTATATGTATAAAGGCTTACTTACATGTTCGCTTTAGTTTTGTAACGTAGTAGGTAGGCACCTAAAACAGAAAGTCGAGAGGATTACGTTATGCGGGCCAAGTTAAAACTTCACTGTTTGTACAGTTTCAGTCGTTGACACAATTACTACCCTCGTAATCTGTCAACTGAGAGAAACCAAATGAAAAACATAAAATGTACCGTCACCAAAATCTGTAAAATAATGATATCTTTATAAAAACCGCACAGAAAAACCTATCAAATCTGGTTAAAAGCAGAGCTTTTAAAAGTTGTATTAATGTTTCTCGGAGACAAAGCCTTAAGAGAAAAGGACCACAAAGTTACAAGCTTTTCTCCAGACGAAATGTAATTTCAAAGTCGGCGGGGCTAAGTTAACGCCGGCTGTGCGATACTCAACGAAATTGCTGATTTAAGTCATGTAGAGGCTCCCTCCTTTGACGCGATCATGCTACTGTACGTACACGCTCATTTATTTAGACAACAATTTTAAAAATTCAACGAATGACAGAGACGGAGCTCGTCTTACTTGCTGAGAAGTGATACAGAATCCAGAAAGACATAATTCCACAATTGTTTTAGAGGCGCTTGCTTAAGAAACTAATTGTACGTACAGAATGCAGCAAAGGTACCGGCACGTCAAATGCGCGTTGTTAGCAGACATAATGCCCAGATGATGTTTTTACTTCGACGAGTGGTTTTTATCCTAAAATATCTCGAATATTTAATGATCCCATAACAACTACCTACAAGAAGATCGATACAGATTAAATTTACGGCACTGCAGCCAGTTTCATGGATATCAAGTTTTTATGTCTCAATATGTACTGAGGGAATTTGGCCCTGATGTCATATTTTTTGATAATTATTATTCCATTCGGATGTCGCAGACAGCTAGCTAATGATGAGCCACAAATGACTCGACAGCGATTGGCTAAGTTAGCGTTTGGCACGTACATTATCCATAGAGCGGCGATGAGAAGGACGGCGCGCTCGAGTAGGCGCCATTCAGAGACAAGTAGTCTCTGGAATTCCTCTGTGAATGCAATTAAAATAAAGTCTGCTTTGTTTACTTACTAAGTCACTAATTCCTTAATTTGTAAACAGAAGCTATTTAAGTAACCATGGTAACTGTAACAAAGAGAGATCAATGATTGCGGAAGATGCCGTAACACAACTGTTTAATTTCCAACGTTGGAGATAATCAAACATTGTATTTCTTGGTTGAACTTACATAAATTACGGTTCAGCGGCTAGATTCCACTTTCGTATCGATATAATAAATACAAGAGAATTTATGTCAGCGTTTAATCTGAAGACAAAATCGCATTGGCAGTCACGAGGCGCATTGTTGTTGGGCAATAAGGTTTTCACACGACCCTCGCGCGTGCTCGCCTCGCTACCAATATCACAAATAATGTTCGTATATTTCAATAATTTCATCTTGATGGAGGATATGAAAGTCATGATCTCTAAGTTATGGCGGCTATCTGGCCAATATCTCTGCCCTTAAATTTAATTAAATACAAGACGATAATATAATATAAAGAGAGAAGAAATAGTCGCACAGGGAATTATAGTTTTATGATGTTTATAATTTTGGGACCGTAATAAGAATAACGTTACTTGTACTTCGGTGTGAATATTGACGGTGCTTACGTTTGTTCAGTTAATAATCTTTTAACAATAAAGTCTAAAAGACCACACTAGCAGGAAATTTGACAATTCTAACAAAGATTGCTTTATGCAAAGTACTACGTAAAGCAATCGGTGTTCAAAGGATTCGATTCATTGGTACGTCACAGTCTGTTAAAACTGAACAAGCATTGCAGCCGATTCGGAAAAGACATCTCATTCGAGATCCAATTTACGCCGGAGCGAGAGCAAACCGCATATAATCCAGTTGCGGAGTTGACTCCGCAAACAATTCATTTCAATTTCAATCCAAGTGTGTGCCAGAGCCACTGTCCGCGGTCAATGCTCACTGTTTCATCTGTGTAGAACTGTAGACTAAACTGTTCCTACAATATGTTACCTTCAAAACTGTCGACGACGGCGACGGCATAATTGAAATGCTACCCAATAAAATCAAACGTTTAACCCTTGTTTCGAACGATATCGGTTATCGAGATTCCATTTGCATTGATTACAGCAGCAAAATAATGTAACTATCTTCAAATTCATAGATGTTATCGGATCTTTTGGAAAATACTGAACTGCTGAATTTGAAATTTACTTAATGAAGGTTGGGGGAAATGAAATTGAATATGTATTTTTTGCAGAACTTCATTTGAGGACATCCTTTGAACAGAAATCAAAGTTTAAATTGAGCAATCAAAGTTAACTTTGCTCCGAGGTCGCAAAATATTCGGGCAAATATATGGATATATAATCTGACTTCGGCTGGATTGTAGTCTAAACTCGGAAAATAAATTTATTCAAAAATGTAATCAGAAGTCTACATCAAGCAAATCACAAATCACTATAGATGGATTTATGTGTTGCGCATCACCGGTACGGAATTTTTGACGTTAAATTCGGGCAATGATTTTTTTAGATTACTCCCGTATTTTTGGAGTGTCATTCAGTTGTGTCTTCTATTGTTCTCATAAATCTGACGAAATAAAAACTGAACGCAACCCGTGACAACATCGACTGATTGGACAAGGCCCAGGGGCGTGCGCCCTTTATAGGCTCGGCTTAGCCTACCTTACCAACTGAGCATTTCTTATAAGTAATTAACGATGGAATAAAATAACACTATGTACAAATTAATCATAACAAAAGTTCAAACTCCTGTTAAAATACTTATAGCAATTTTTCGCGTCCCACTAAAACTCATTGACAAGGACTACGATTAGTACGAATCTTACAGGCAAACACTCGACTTGTCTAAAACCCATTCATAATTGTATGCACTCAGCGTCACATCGGTGCGTATGGCCGTGTCTATGAACCGCACACATACATAGATTTTCGCAATTTTAACGCAGCAGCTCCTACGAGCCTACGACTGTAGCTGAGTGGGCTGTGATTGGCTGCAACAACACAACCAAACTACAACCCGCGAAGTTCAAAACTTGCATTTTTTTGCAATTTGTAGGCCAGTGCTAGGTTGTATGTTGAATAAAATATGACTACATACGTCTTAAAACCGGTAATCATATTTTAATGAACATACAACCTAGCACTGGCCTGCAAATTGCAAAAACGTATGGAAATTTTAATTTCGCGCTTCGCGAACTTCGGGCTTCCGTGCATAGAGCGCAGCACCTGTTTAGTTCGATGTTCGTAATGTTGTCAACTTGTCACCATTGATGTTCGTCGTATAATCCTGCAAAAAATTTTGACCGCTGTTGTGAACAAACTCTATATGAAAATGATGAAATTTTATTTGCTAGTATTTTTCTATCGACAATAATAACCTAGAAATTATTTTTTACGTAAGAGGAAGCCATTACTGTTTCATTGTTATGACAAGCAATATATAGCGCGATTTTGTTTTGAAACCGAAAACGTACAGTTAACATCATTAACAGTAGTGTAATGTAAATATAAATTTTGTCGTGTATAACCTTTTTTTGTTGTGTGTGTTTTGGTGTGTAACCTAACAAATAACAATGGTATTTACTTGTGAAGTTTGTGCTGATAATGTGTGTTTGTTGGATATTAAAGGTAATAAGTTTTCTCAAGTAGCGTAAGTTTCAAGTAGTATCTAAAGGTAGATGTGTACCCGAATTACGAGAATTAATCCAAAAATATGGTAATTCATCGCGTACATTTCAATCCTCATAATTATACAACATTTACCTGGCTGTGTGGCTGCATACACACAAATAAATTATTTTGTTTTCCGTGCATTTTGTTTAATACATCATTTTCATTCCTCGGCCAAAAGCATGACCTATCAGAAAAACATAGAGGGTGTAAAAGGACCCTTAACGCAAACGAAGGGCACTTGTTCTCCCCACCATTGCGATCATTTTTTTGTTCTAGGCCATACCTACCCTCTAGTTACAGAGATATTGGGGGTCAAAGTTTCAAATTTTGCACAGCTGTTTTTGTAAATACTAGTTTTTCAGGTTATAACTTTACTTAAATTACCTCCATGCCCCTTTTACTATTCAAAGCATCCACTAGCACAATGTTTTAAGTGTGCTACTTTTGAATTGTAGGTACGTATTACTTTTGTTTTTACAGAATTATTTTTAAATATTAAGTACAGGTAAATGTGACTTTTTTTTTCTGTCAATTATTCGTAGCCTACCCATCGCGAGGGACCACTGCACGCCACTGACAAGGCCTGACTATTTGAAGAATTTTCCAAGCAGTTTGCAGAAACTATGACAACTACTTCCACTTGAACAAATCATGTGTAAATTGGAGCTTACATAATACAAACTCTCGGCGAGTTGTTAAATGTAAACTAAAATCTTCCTGACTTCTTACAAGGAGAGAGAATGGAAAACAGGGTGCTCGACCCTGCGCCGCGGGTCGGGGGAGGCGAAGTTGCTCGTTTTATATGCAAATTTTCTACGTCCTTATGAATATGAAAATTTTCTATTAGAACGTGTCGTTGTCAGCGTTCCCTTGATGTACTGAGAATGATGCCTTCTTTTTATAGATTGTCGCCTTTCAGCAGTTTGCAACGAAAATGCAAATTGAAATAAGAAGTCACTCTGCTGTCAGTTTAAAGTGCAGCGCTTGCATACTTGCGGAAAAAGAGCAATCTCTCAGAGATTCTAAGAACTTTGACAACATGTAACGTTTTATAAGTGCCCATGTAGGCCTATGTGAAATAAAAATATTTTGATTTGATTTGATTTGATTTGAACTACTTGTTAGATATCATTGAACATGTGATTCCAAGCGACGTTTTCTGCGGCCAATTAGCGACGTGATTTTAAGCTCCAAGGTTATGTAGGTACTTGACTGGTTTTTTTTCATAGTATTTTTTTGCATCAATTTTAATCGGAGTATAATGTTCCACATAACAAGTTGGTAGTGGTGGCCTCACGAGTTTATGCCTTAAACGGGCGCAGCGGTGTCTGTGAAACACATGAGACCTCGGGCGTTGCATACAGGCACGTAACTACTCCCCCAGGACCCAGCACTGCGACATTCACTGAATATCTTTAAAGTTAGCGGCACACGACGCGCCTGTTTCCAACTTCGAGGTACAGAAAACGTATTAAGCCTATCGCCTTTAAAATGTGGACCGTATATATCCTTTCTGGAAACTTACAGCGTAAGTTCTCCCTGTTGGGATAAATTGTTCTGCGTGTTGAAATAAATTACTACTAAGTATTTGAAATTATATTTTAATGTACATGAAATCATTAAATGAAAAACGACAATCAATTATTATTGCACTGTTTCAAATTACATTAAATTTAAAACGATTGTGAAAAAAAAACTTATTTTTATATCGATACTGCTATAATGGCATTTAGGTTATGACTACTATGACAACTAAAGATTACAGTCGTTAGAAAAGTTATACTTTTGCAAGATATGTTACGTTATTATTCATTACCAATTAGTAAACATTACTTATGAAGAATGTGCGTTTAACCCATACTTTAAGGAGGAAGAACCCGAACAGTCATTAAAATTTTCTTACTTTTCAGGATGTACTCGTATGTTGATTAAAATATAGTTCGCAACCTTAGAGTTTATTTAAATCATAAGTTTATTAAATCCCGTATACTGCCTTTTTCATGAAATAATCAACACTACAGTAGTGTAGGTTTAATTGCTCAATTGGATGGATAGCGTCACTATCCAGAATAAAAATGATTGTCGGATCAAGCCGCAATGAGTGGTCAGGAAACAAATAACAATGACTGACATTGCAAACCAAATTGGATTTGACAAATGCAAGAAGTAATCAAAATAACTTTACACAGAAGTATCTATAAATGCTCATCACAAGACGACAGTGTCGTCCGGTATGCGGTAAACAAACACACAATCTGATACCGTAAGTCAAGAATCTAGATTGTCATATAATAACGGAGGCCCGTAGTTGAATCACAATTTAAATAACTGCGAAAGACATTTTTATGACACGGAATCCTGTCTTTGAACTGGACTTATAAGTACGGAGAAAGAATTCATTAACCGCGAGGAATGTTTTAAGCGGTAAAGAAAAGTCAGGCGTTGAAAAGAAGTTAAGAAAGATACCAATGTTAAAGTTTGTGAATGCAAGAAAGTCGTGATCGAGGATAGAGGAGCGCCACAAGTGCATAATGCCAGTCGCCGCCGTCTCGTGGTCCTCTCTCATTTAAATTTAATACGCAATAGAAAGCATGTAGACGAAATCGATATCGGCGAGGCTGTGTTCAGAGTTGGTACGGCGCATGCTGATGTATTTTCGGACAAGTTAAGGACGATACTTATAGCTATCGTTATTTTTGGTGGAATATATATTTAACGATTAGGTGTTATTGATGAAGCTGTACTTAAATTTATGGTTTTTAAATATTGATATAGTCAGCGGTAGTAATATCAAATGCAAGAAGTAGGTACACCATAAGATGAAACAATTTAATTTTTTATTGAACCTACAGTGCCCTTTTTAGAGTTTTTTCGTTGTAAATCGGAACATATTCAGAAGCGGTCATTTAGATAGTGGTATAATTCGGATCCCTAAAATTAAGATTATGGATGGAGACTATTAAAACAAGATGACAAGCAGGATGTTTGTGGCATAAATTGCAGAGGAAAGAAGCAGGTGTGCAAATTAAATAAATAAATTGTTGTTGTGGTTTTAGGAATGAAATGAAAGCAGATGAGCGATCAAAGTAGGTTACAAGAATTAAAACAATAGAAAAAGTAGTGCAAAAGGTAGAGCTTGTGAATAAGAAGCGCTTGCTCGTGACGTTAACTGTTCTAAATTTAGATAAATAATCCCGAGTTGGTGCGCAGGACAGGCGCAGCGAAATGCCGAGGTGGGTACAGATGCTGTCGCAGGCCCGAGGTCGCTCTAAGTGCAACAATTCGTGAAAACAGGCACTCTGCCAACGAATGCAGACCCAACTGGGAACATTTAAGTGCTTTAAAGCACATACACTTAAAATGCGAATCCAGACGCTATAGAATTGGAGAACTGTACTGACCCCACACACAGAGGCGCTAAGCAAACATTAAAAAGAGAATTTTCAAGTTCTCAAGACACGTATGGAAGAACTTTAGCAATAAAAGGAGAAAAAGGGGCTTTCCGGGCCATAGCTTTTACCGAGTTAAAGTTACTCAAAGTGGCGTACTTTGGTGGAGGCTAAGTTGGCGATTGTCAATAAACTTAGCTGCCGCCGCGTCTGACCGACTAGCACAACAATGAAGCGGAACTTGCGCAACAGTTTATCTCGTGAAAATCTTACAAAAAACTTTTAATATTAATCTTCAAAAGTTGAAAGGTGCTTAGAAGACGTAGGGGATAAAGGAGCGATTAATGTTACCGTTTGAAGTAAAAAATGTTCGTCGTTGGTTCAGGGAAGGCTACGGGTCTGTTTGCCAAGAATTCAATCGGGACAGTGGAGTGGAGCGGAGTAGGCAATATGCAATCGTCCCGGGGGCTGACTGCGCGAGGCGCTACCCGCTCATTAATTGAGATACCAACATTTATATACTACTGTAAGTGCTTTTTGATTGAAACAATGCGATGCATGTGGGGTTGTACAGTAGTAGTCAGATTCTGTATTACAAAACTTATTTCAAAAAACTGCTCATTTGGTTAGGTAATTCACAAGTGAAACACGGAATAAAATATTACTTTTAAAAATACAAGCGGTCTTATTACATAAATAACGGCAGCATAAAGAGAGGAATCATATAAAACTGACTTATTTCTACCTCCAGTGTTTCGGAACATCAGTTTTACGACGGTTCGTAAATGTCTGCGGGTGGTGGAATAAAATTTTTGTGACTAGCTCTCGCGCAAAAATCTCCGGCGACACAGAAACAATGTAAAATTCAATTTTCTAGGATCTGGTACCTGGGATGTAAGGATCACTCCTTTACGACCATCAGCTCTGAATGCTTGTAGGTGTTTCGAGTAATCAATCAGTATTGTGAACTAACTGAGAACAACGCGCTTCGAAAACGTTATGTCATGCTCGGTTCTACTGATATACGTAGTCGTAGTCAATGGCGCTATTTCGTTACAGTTTGGTGAAGCAATCTGTTTTGAATGCCCTCACCTGTAGTGAAATTTATACACACTACGCTCATCGGTATAGTCACGTCTTTTGTGCGCGTTTTGAATGGGCTTTCAATGACATAATACTTCGTTGAATATTCATCAAACCAAGATAGCGTCCATTGAAGTTTTAGAAAAAAAAATATCAGTATGTTATAAGCCTACAACATGGTCGAACACACTGCATTTATAAATTGAGTTCTGTCTTTTTCGAGGTCACATAATTTTACAAGTCTTGTTACAAGTCTTCCTTAAGGTTTAATTATTGTATTACTTCGTGTGTCGAATGACAAGATCCAATATGCCGCCTGGTGAGACAATGAGACGAGACGTCAGACGGAGAGCAAAAACGCAGCCGCGGACCCACTCACGCACGCCCTTCATCTCAGACGGGCACCGACAGAATTATCAAACACGACGAACTCAACATGCAACATGATTAATGCTCCACGGAACCACAAATTTGATTTATTTAACGACGCGACGAAACCCGTACCGTTTAAAAACCACGACAAAAACGGTGAGGACTTTAATCCGTGCAAACCATAACGAGAGCGAAGGAACCCTTTTAAACACAATTAATACCCCAAAGATAAAGGTAAATTAGAAATGCAGAGCTGAAGGTTTGCTCGTAAAAGAAGATAATATGATAAACGAACCACGACAGATCACCGCGGGGGGTTAATGTTTAATGTACGGTCGCAACAAGTAGCGCATTACAATGTGAGATTTCCTTAACGATACAGTGTGGCGGATGACAGTCGGGACTTGATGAATTTATCCATTTCATACATAAGCGGTAGTTATCAAAAACGAACAACATATTTATCATGAATGATTCTGCAACTCGTCAGTCACTCATCACGCTGATTGTATTGTTGTTGTAACAATGACAACCAAAAGGTGTGCTCAAGGCTGGCACATTTGCAGAAACAATTCTTGTTCCGTCTTTTTTTGTGTTCATCTAAATATGTTGTCGAGTGCGCGTGGATTTATATCCTCCGCCCGTCTAATGTACAGCTTGGCGTCCGCAAAAAGCTCGGGGAGCATCCGTCGGAGGCAGCATCCGCTTCGATGACGGATCGCAGCCAGCGACGCGCATCCATCACGGAGACTGGACCCACCGGGGTAATGTAACAACACTCATTCTCAACTTACAAGCCACACAAACAATCTAACATAATAACAGTCGTAAAATTAAAAGCAAACTATATTACTGAATAGTAAACCACACTACATGATGTAACAGTTACCGCAACACCGCTAAACAATTCAAGTATATTGCTGTTACACACTACACAGGGATTAGTAACAATAACGTACGGGTAGATCATTACCGCAAACTTTCACTTCACATTTCCCGCTTAACTTTCCTATTTACATAAATTTTCCACTTTTGGGAGAACTTTCCTTAGATGTTTCAACAACAATTTTCGCATTTGCATGTCTTTTCAGTTTCACCGCTAGCTAGCATTTGTGTTTTATCTTTTTAGTGAGTTTAAAAGGAGGTTACAAACATTAAAGAGACGTTGGATTCAATTCAACCGTACAGGAATAATAGCTTAGCTGATACCGCTGTCTATCGAATCCCAGCCGAGTTTCTCTTTGTTGTTATGTCGTCATAAATTTAGGGAATAGCACCACATTTCATGGAAATCAGAGACAGAAAGCATTAATCATAGCTATCATTACTGGCCATATTGAAACGGTTACATAAGCTGCCTTTCACGTTAACGCCGCTTTATTGAATAATAATAAATGTACAGTAAATTAGCGTACATTTTGGGGAACAAGATAATAACGTGACGTTACAGTGAGAAGCAAAACCCAAAGGTATCTTTATTGCAATCTAGGTAGTTTATATAAAAGCGGATGGCAAATTAATTCATCGCACGGCGGCGGCAGCATGGTCCCGGTATCTCCCACGATAACTTTCGGACCGGCCCCGGGGTGCTGAACACCAACTATCGTAACGAGATCGGGATTTCTCAGAACGTTACGTTGAATGCGAGCAATCGTTACCACCGACGTATGCGCTCGTACTATCAAGATTTTTGCTACATCATTTACGAACCCAAATGAAAGTGTTGAGGATGTATGAAGATTGAGATAGAGCAAATATGATAAAAGCGGTCCCAGGAACATGTTAACGTTTTAAAAAGTTGCAAAGTACGAACAATCGATCTTCCGACAAAACTTCGTAAGAACTTAGCTTAGGTGACGGGTACGGAGCATGAATATGAAACATAATGCGAATGTGTCCTGACCTTCACGAACTGAATAAATGTGAACACGAGGCGGCTCGACAACTGTATATGAGAAGAATAATACAATACAATCTGCACATGCTACTAAAAACGAAACACAATTAATTACTTCCAAGATTACGTTTCAATACGTATTATTACAGAAGGTTATTAAATTATTTTCTTTGCTCAAATAGAGTACACAATACGTATATTTCAACTAGTTAGATTAAAATGTATATCCAATGTAATAACTTAGTCGAGTTGTACAATAAAAGTCTGTTAGGAAGGATGTTGTGTGCCTGCCATACGGCCGGCACTGTTTGCTCCCGCATATTCTTATTTACTATTCCTGTAAGCAAATAAAATTCCGAAGAATATAGTATAGACTATATACCTACTGTTGTAGTGTGCCTATGTGACAATACACGTGCCTACATACAATGTAATTATTGTACTATGACTTGTGACTCTAGCACAATATTTTATAATTATGACATAGGTAAATTAGCGGCGGTCTCTTCAACTTTCCAAAATGTATAATATAAATAACCTGGTGTTCACTTATGGTATAAATAGACCCATTCAGAATCAAGTGACTAAACCTCTATACTCCAGGCAATAGCTAGCATAATTTATAAATAGGCAATAAATCCTCTTGAAATTCAAAAGAATTTATAAGTAACTTCATCAGCATTTAAATGCTTAATTCATATGGTGATCGTGAAAGAGAGATTGCACCGACTGATATGTAGTGGACATTGTGTGTGAGGCGAGGTGCCGGCGGGCAGCGGTGGCGGCGCGGCGCCCACACGTTGACAGGACAATTGTCGATTTATGCTTCAGGGATCCGCACTGCCCAATTTACGAGGCCCAGTCAGCGCCCGGTTAGTTCTCCAAATCAATTGCGAACTTGCACGTAGCGTTTACATCCACCTCGCACTGAATTATAATAACAGTCTCCATTTGAACAATCGTGAATACTTCGAGACGGCCCTTTACGATAATGTAACGACCAAATTAATTTAAAACTTTCTTTAAATACTACAGGATCCCCTCGAAATTGGTGGGCCGCATTAAAACTGTCCATTATAATCGCTCTACACGCCATTAGAGAGTTACGTTTGGCGATCAATTTGGTTTAAAGTTTCTATGATATTGTGGAGTGAAGCTGGGGCGGGTGAATTCGTTCGTAAGCTCTCGATTATTTATGGGGACAGGCTCGAAGCCGTCGCCGCCACTGCCGCAGCCGCCGCCCTCCGCGTATCACTACGTAAAGAGGAGTAATCACTTGTGGCTGCTGGCTGAGTGAATTTTTCCATTCGGAAAATGGTCGAAGGAATTAGGCATTTTCATATTTTAAGGAGAGGCCTGTGCGCCCTTTTCGCCCTTTCGGGGGGACGGCGAGAACACAAGTACAGGCGAACCCTGAGTCGTTTTTTATGTTCCTCGTAAAAAGGAACATACGAAAATATTGCCGGAACAACGGAAATCGGGAATTGCCACAATAACGCAGTTGTGAGAGGGGAAATATAAAAAGAAATTAACTGCGCAGTTAGCTCTTTGGAATATTCTTCTTGAGAGTTGAAGCCGTTTTGTGTTTCATGCATGAATTACCTGTAACAAGAAATATTTTATTAGTGATAGTGACTAAAGATAATCTCACACTTAAATATTATTATGTTTATGTTGCCTGCACCCGTCACTGTTTCAAAGTATACGCTATTAGTCAGATACGAGGCATAAAAGGCAGCATCCTATTTGTACTTATAATTATCACTGAAAATGGTTCGACTGGCTGTATAACGAACCAATTAGGCACACAACCGTCCAGTACCATTGGCATCAGGCTCTAGGAACAGTTAACGTGTGAAATTCTGCACGTAAATAACACTGGAGTACTATTGTACGATAGTCATCTAAACTGTTTCCTTTCGTGTGTATAAAACTATATGGCACCAATTTACATTAACGAGCTACATTTTAATGTTATTTTTATTGCAATAGCTAGACGAAATAGTTATAAAAAAATAAAGAAGAATTCTTTGATTAAATATTGCTTATTATTACTAGGCACTTGAAATACTCGGGCACAGAAAGTTTTCATAAAAATTATATCAGGAAAATGAGGATTACTTCCCTCCGCTTTTGGTTCTAGCACGCAGTAGGCCTTTCAAAGTAACTCAATTAAACACTTGATATCACTGAGTCGACTCTCGCTTCCAGATTGATCACAATCACAACACGAGAAGTAGAGGAACTACGCTCACAAAGAGACCGTGAAGAGCTGGAACAAATTGCAGCCTAATTTCCTACGCTTTATACTTGTGATAATAACAGAAACTGAGTTTTAACAGAAACAATGTATTATATCGCAAAACATTGTTGTAGTACAACGAACTCGAGCACGTTGATCCGTATGTGTATACAGACAGAGATGTGTGAAATATGAGTGTTTGGCCTTAAAATTTCTTCGCTGTACTTTATGATATGCGAAGCATGATTTTCGCATAAAGTTGGCGTTTCGTGGCTGAACCGTTGAGGGCTAGGAGCCTCCGTATCGGGCTAAAGAGCTTCCCGGAGGACAAACGAGCCTGATAAGGCATCCTACTCGCTAAGCATCGTTCGCGTTTTACATTCACGAAGATATTGGATTTGAATTTTAGAATAGCTTTATTCTATTTTAGAGGCAGTGGCATGATGAGAAACTTTAAGAGCGGTGTAATGACTGATTTATTAATGCTGGTAAGTAGAACAGGGTTATTTCTGGCAGCAGTGTTTACTCGAAGCCTGATGTGATTAAATAATATGGATGGCGAACAGATTTTTAAAGGAATACATCTAGTGCAGTCATCAGCATTAATCTCCTGCCCTTATCCCAATTTAGTTGGGGTCGGGAAGCATTTTTTCTTCTTCCTATATACCTTCGTATATACATTCTTCCTTCCATATTTCTTATCATTTCAGCAGTCATCTCCTTTCTCGCCATATAATTCTTTAAAAGTCGATCCATCTTCTTTTTAACCTTCCTCTACTCATAAAGACGCAAACGTCTCCCACAAAATTCCCACTAGGATCATTTAAAAAGAACTATGCTACGTTGCATTTATTGTCCGAGTTCACAACCTTTCTAGTTCTTTGACCCGAGATCCGAACAATTTTTTGGCTCGCATAGTAAGACTACCGTACGTGCCTTGTGTAAATAAATAATTATCTGTTCATTGAAGTCAAAAACATAGTAGTCCCATAGCAACGGTTAGCCGACAGAAATAGCAAGCCGAGATAGCAAAAAAGCAAGGGAATTCTTTGTTTATCGCGCTATCTAACAATACATAAGTACATTATGATAAGGATAACTGCAACACGGCGTTTATGTGTTCAAGAAGTTACGACTGTGGGTCACCATTGTTGAATGGTATCACTAACAAGATTACATAATCACTCTGCTTTATCACTAACTTGTCGATTGTTTGATTACCTTCAAGTAATCGTGTGGACACAGCAAATAACCCCTTTATCAGAACGCAATATAATGTAATACCAAATATTAAATCAATGTCAACAGTCAATACTTCAAAGCTATTGCCGATATTTGGAAAATACGGACTTCATTTAGGATCTTGATATTTGTTTAGACATACTTGGGCTCAATATTGACGATAGAATCGGCCAAATATTTGTAAACGGTAAGGGTTTTTTTATTGTAAATAAAATCAGTTCAGTATCTAAGCACTTCAAAATTATCGATTTCTCACGTGGATGTTAAATAACACATAATGATGACGCATAATGCAATGTCCATAGATAACCGACGCTTATATTACCACTTGTTTGCGACACTGCTAAACATTCTGCTAAAATAGAAGTCCATACTTAGCTCGGGTTCTTCACCAACTCGACACAAGAAACTGAACACACGTGTGTCCCAGTTGGTGAAAATCAGAATTAGTATCACTTATTATTTCGTCATCTGGACTCTAAGATTTCTACGCATGTCCACATAGTGAATTAAATAAAATCATTTTTATTATTTCGCCAACTGGACACACGTTCGCATTTTATCTGAATTCATGAGAAAGTACAGTAACACACATTACGGTTCTGCATCACAATAATAATCGGCCACGTTCCACTGTTTGGAACGGGTGATTTTGCAATCCCATTTGGGATATATATCAATGTAAATGAAAACACAAAGTAGCACCCAAAAGACAAAACACGGCGGCTAAGTTCTAGCACTATTGAAAAACAAACAATAAACGAGTAAAATATACACAGCTGGCACAGAGGGCAGTTGACAGAGCTGCATTGAACAAAAAAAAACAGATACAGTGAACAGAAATTCCATGATCAAAAATGAAAATTGCAAATACTGGAAGCCGTTTTGTATGCGCCAGAACCGCCCAAACTGTTCCAGTTTACATAAAAACCTGGCCTTGGGGCGATTTTAGGCCGATACAAAATCACAATAATGTAAAGTACGACCTGATTATAAAGTTAAATATTTAATACGCCTACGCCTACTACGATAATAAAGTTAAATATTTAATATTTAGTACGCCATTAAGAAAATGAGGTGCCATGTTTGGTAGAAAGCCATGTACAATAGTAATGAAGTCTAATGATTTCTTAAGCAGTATTCAGGCGGGTGGTCGTGTCAGGCGAGTGATTGAGCCTCGTTACTCCCCACCCTTACCCCCTATTATCGCACATTAGCCGAACATCGGCGGGAACAACAAGCGTATTAAGGAGGAAACATATTTAGCTTATGTTAGTAGAGACATTATCTGCGGTTTTAAGGTGGTGTTAACGGTGATGCTAAATATCCCATTTTCTGTGGTACATACAGGGCTTTATGGTGATAGACAGAGATATTGGACTCAACGTCCATCATCAACTCTAGAATTTAGTATTTTGTTTTAGTTGTTTTTAACTGAGTCAATGGAATTTTAGTCCAAAATACTGTTTTCTACATAGCTGTACGTACAGAGGAGGCCGTCCAGCGATGGACGTCTTTTGGCTGAAATGATGATGATGTTGTACGTACAGTACTGTCTATTGTTCCATTCTTAATATTGTTTTTTACGCAAAGCAAACAATAAACACAAGATAAGTTAACTCAACACTTCATAAGAAAAGAAAGCAGCTTTCAACGCCTAATGTTTGTTACAAGCACAGCATTACATCATCTGCATCATCTTCCAACTATTTTGGGGTCGGCTTCCAGCCTAGTCGAATGCAGTTGTACCGCTGTTTACATGTGTCAGACAGGCAGTCACACCATTTACGACTGCCTGTCTGACGTCCACAACCCAGATACTATTGGCAACACTGGTTCTCCGACTTTCGGGCCGCTGATAACCTGTAACGTTTGTCAAAGATTTTACAACTCACATCCGGGATAAACGGCTTCACGTCCTTTACAAGGCACGATGGAATCTCGATATGTAATGGGTGGTAACCCATCCACATACCAACCTAGGCAAGCGCGGCTTAATCTGAAGATCGGCCTGAGCGGGTGCTGCCACGAGCTCCTCTACAGTATAATGTAAGGTAAATATACTCGTTTGGATTTATTATGTAAGAATACTATTCCCAGAGGGCCAACTAAGAAAGTAAGAAAAACGAAGTGTCCGGTTTCTTTTCACAGTCCATTAGTCCTCGCTCTTTCTTCACGAACATCAATGGACGCTGTCGTAACCGTTGCAGAAAAACTGAAATGGGACATAAAAGCTTATACTCGGATATTTTTGGGTCTCTCGCAATCACAATGTACTCGGTCGATAACTTCTGAGATCAACTACAGTAAGCGGGGCGAGGAATGTGTATTGAATGACTCAAATCATATGTACCTACCTAACATATATGCCCAACATTATGGAAAACGTGTTTAGCAAGTTCGCTCAAATTATATTTGCATAACAGACTATAGGACACATCATTGATATTTAAATGCAGCTTCGTGTAACTAATACAATTCATCAATTCAGTATTTTTATCTAAAATAATCATGAATGTTTATTTAGATAAGAGATTATCCAGCTAACCGGGGTATTGCAGTTCATTGACACGAAGGAAGAACGAACAAGCCAATGGACAAAGGAGGGTCCAAGTTGTTGTGGTTTGGAACGGAAGATATTCATTACGATGTATCCTACCGGCCACTGCTAAGTAACCACTTTAGATATTGGATCTGTGACCGTCGAGTTAAATAAACAAAAGAATCCAGGGTTTGCACTGCGCAGAGGACAGTTGCTTCTAAAGAAATTAAAGTTGATACAATTAATTATAAAAATGTCAGTCAGCCAGAGATAAAACATTTTTATCCACAAAGTAGTCTGCCGATTTGGGTAAGCATTTCGGTAGCGTTCATTTAGTAATGTGGGCGCCTACATGTGCGAGTTTTTCATCCGTTGATTTCCAACCCACGTTCATAATCGGCAACACACAAAAAGTACAATCGGGCTACAGTGGATGCGATGCGCCTCCGTTATGTAAACGTACATCATACTCAACAGACAGTTCACAAAAACGGCAGTACGCGGAGGCTCTTACAATAACAATGCTGCGGCTGTGAGTAATAATGTGTGTCGAAAAGAGAGCTGTGTCACTTGGCATCTAATTAACATTTTTATGAGGCAATATCGGGTTCGTAGTACCGCGTAGTGTGATGAGGTCTCGTCGGCGACTGTTTGGGCAGACATTAAACGTAATAAAAGTTCTCCGGGAAGTCCTGTGTGCTAATTGCGGCGCGCATTAGGCCCGACCGGCGCCTTTTATGCGATTAGTTGCAACTAATTTAAACGGTCACACGATTTAAGCCTCCGGAAACACTATGACATCATTAGTATGAGTAATTTATTAACAACAAAGATGATAAGCCTAATGTCTGCGAAAGTATTTAGACGAGGCATTGTTTGAATGAAGTGTTACGTTATGGTACGTAAACACGTTTTGCCCAAATACTGCATTAATTTTTTACACGCTTGTAAAACATTGCTTGTAGTTTTCAAGTTTTTTATCGAGTCTGTACCGGTTAAGAGCACAATATACATAAAGATCGCATAGCGGTTCAATCAAATTGATGGCTTAGTCCACAGATTGCTGATACAGGTTACCTAACGGAAGCTAAAAATTAAATAACGCTAACTTGGTGGAATACTTTATGTAAAAAAAACTAAGATTCCTATGTCAATGCCAGTTATGAAAATACAAATAATTATTCATTTAAAGTATTGATTTGTTTGTCAAGGTTGGATAATGGGAAATGGAATGCTCAAGCATGTCATTTCCAGCAGGTTAATTATAGTATTTAAGTCAAACAAGTGAATGCAGTACGTAACAGTTAGCGGTAAACAATTGTTTTGTTAGACGAAAAAAATTAGTAACGCTTGCAGTTTCCTGCAAGGAAACCCTCGATAAAATCCGAAAACCACCTAAGAACCAACCAAGTTGCATTGCACGAGGAAATTACGATATCGCTGTAACAATGGAATATCTGCAACATTCGGCATTTTTCATTTCGATAATATACCGTTACAATTATAAAATTTCATGTTATGATAAACTTGTAACCTGCCCGATAAGCCCATATTACCATGTTTCCTTTACAAAAAATTAAAACGGGACTCTTTTATGATATTGCCACGATTGGTCCGGTCCGTAACATTTCATTTTTATTGCACGAGGTGAATTTGGCTGCAGATGACCTTACCCGCGTCATCGATCGTGGGAGATTGTTATTATTTTATTTTGTTACAATTACAGATCAGATTGTTGCAATGGCATTTATTGGCGTTAAATTACAATTACTATTTTATTTTTATTTGTAAACTACATTCTGATCGAGAGGACAATCCATTTCTTTGAAAATAAAAAAAAAATATAATAATCAATTCTGCTTGTTAACAATTAAGTATAAATATTATTGTATCTTGACTATAGGCAATTATTTGAATATTATGAAGCAGGCATCAGCTAAAATAGGATTTTGGAAAATTCAACGCAGAGGGAGGAGTTGAAAGTTTGAATGAAAACCGTTACCTGGGGAGGCTGGTGGTTAAGTTAGTAATAAAATATAAGGCAATGGCTGTTATTGAAATGACAATAATACAAGGGATTGCAAACGCTGGTAACGCAATGAAAAGCTGGGGTTTTCTTCACCCAAATCCCGATTCACCCACTGTTTGGCACAATCAAAGAGAGGCCTTGGCTCTTTGTTTGGTTCTTGTGCCAACCTCATCCAAGATATTCCCGTGATGGCAACAATATCGTCTACCTATCTCGCCACCGGGCGACTAACACTTCTTTCCAGTCCTTGGACGCAACTCCGTCACGGTTTTCTTACGTGAAATAAAAAGTAGCATCCCATCATATTAAAATGAAACTTGAGGAAGTGGCAAACATCAAAGCATTGAAGAAAGTCAAATTGGTGACGACGTTACTATTTTCCGGTGCCCGCAACTTATTCGCAAAAGGAGAAATGAGGCTGGCCTATAATCATCATTCTTCTATGTGTTCGAATCTTTTTGGAGTTTTTGTGCGCCGATTTTGTCTCTTTCGAAAGTACATCTACTCCAGCAGTTTTGTCATTATTTGCTCCGTCTTGTCTAGAATATCTACACATAACTCGTCAATAGTTTCTTTGGTCCCTTACTCTTAAAGCCACAAAACCCTCAAAACTTTCTGCACAGATCAATGTCCTTCAGACGAAAGGAATTGCGACACCATATGTCGCAATTCCTCTAATTTCGTCACCGCAGGTCAGTCCACAGTTTGGGAGTTTCAGAACCACCCTAAACACACAGGATAGGACCCTAAATCAGCAAGGAGAGTTTCGCTCTTGACCGAGTTTTTTATCACATCTCTCGACGCAATACTGAGGGCCGGCTAATTGCCCCGGTTTGCTCTCAACAAGCCTAACTCCGCCGTCAACAAGGTTTTGTTTGTTTTGTCGCTAACTTATCGACGCTTTGCCGACGCCGACGCCGCGCGGATTATCATCAGAATTAAAACAATGTTTACAGCCAATTGCTGGATTATTTCTTTGTAACGAATGATAGCTGTTATATGGTTTTGTATGTGGTTTTTGGAATGTCGAACAGTCTCCTCTCCGACATTCTTCTGGTCCTCTTGATAATCTTCCCTGTTGATTATTATCAGGTTCCTAATTTGTCAAATTCATGGTGGTCTTTCGTACGTAGCGTGGATACAAAATTTCAACTAGAAACATGAGAGAAAACCAGTTTAAAAACTGGTAGAGTGGAACTTGGTGCGACATGCGCTGAGTCAGTTTTCAATAATATACTATTTAGACCCCGGAAGTACGGTAGGTAGGTCGGTCGGGTCAAAATGATGCTATAATGACGCAATTTATAGTAATTTATGTGGAATTTGCATCTCCGGGGCAATTCTGTCCCAGCAATTTCTATGGACATTACGTGTATACAATGGTCCAACCCAAATATTTGAGTCAGCATGGCAGCTAAAATTTTAAAACACATTCGGAACGATACGGTAGAAGTGTTTGCGAGAAAGTGTCGTTAGTTTAGTGTGCAGTGAACGGTGATGTCTTACTGTTTTCGTGGGAAATGTGTGTCGTGGGGTCACCGGCGATGTCTCGTCGCGACCGATTCGATGTGCCGTTACGTTTCGTACTTAACACGGCACTCCGGCGCCGCACAGTGGGCTGAAAATCGGCTTTCATAGACATTCGATTTTTTTTTCGAATTGGTCAAATTTTTTGATTGGAATTGTTTAAAACAATCATGACCTTGAGGTATAATTGGTATGACGTCATAGAACATAGTGGAAGATAGACTTTTGATTTTTTTTCAAAATACTTGTATGGGAATTATCATAAAATCTTCAATATCTCAGCTATCGCATATTTGCGCAAAAGAATTCTTTCACACAAAAAATCTCCTATTTTTTTGCTAATTTTTGATATATTTCACTTTTATGGCAGAGGTGCGATGGAAAAGAAAAAAATTAAAAATAATTTTATTATTTTTATTTCTTCATTTATAACGATTATAAATGAATTGTATTACGTATTAGAATAATATAACAAAGAATATATAGCAAAATAGTCTAGGCCATCGTGAGCCGCTTTTTTAATAATTGATTTTTAAACTACCTAGCAGAAAAACAGCATCTTATACGTAAAAAAACAATTCTTAAATTGTTGACAACAAATACTCGACTTTATCGGAAGCCTAACCCTTTTAGCCTATAACAATTACCGAGAATTATTGCTAATAGGTACCTACCTATTAACTAATAGGTAGGTGATCACTGATCACCTAATTTAAGTTTTATTATGACAATGAAGGGTTTTTAGGCTGATTACTAATCGTTCTCCAGAGGTAGAACTTACAGAATCACTGTGCCTAATGGGTTATTATCATTAGGGTATAATAACAGTTAAACATATAATCAATATACAACTACAAATATGACTTACATTTAAATTTTAAATAGTTTTATATAAAAAAAAAATAGAACAAAACTAGTACTCTAAATACATTCTAAAAATAAAATTTAATTGATTATTTACAGACATGCTCTAAATTAATACTAACAAAAGTAAAACTAATAAAAAGTTAGTAAATAAACAAAAACATCTTAACCTACTGTTAGTCACAATCACTACATTCTGATTCTGATTCAGATTCGGAATCTAATTGATTTATATCGCAAAATTCGACATCGGGTTCTTGCAGGTTATCCAAAAGATCCCGAGTTTCAGCGAAGAGAGCTTTCCTGTTCTTTACATCCATAATTGGTCTAACTGAAGAAATGAGAGGGTCTGAAGTGAGAAGAAGCATGTTTAGAATGTCTTCATTAGAACATTGTCTGCTCTTTTTTCTTGAATGATGACATCTAAATCTTCGAAAGTCCTTATTACGAGCCTCTGATGCTTCTTCTGAAAGACACCCAATTGGTACTACTGCATTACAAGCTATAATATCTGCCCCATGTACAAGTAACTTGTGCACAGTTGACGACATGTAATACCAGTTATAAAGTGCCAAATACCTCTCTGCTGTCTTTAGGCAGTACTCTTTAAATTTTTCAATATATATATTTTCTTCTGATGTAATAGCCTGTAAAATAACAGCAAATCTCCGAATCAAATTCTCATCCAGACCCGTAATGGCTGCGGTTTTTTCCGGAAATTCAAAAAATCTCCGTGCTGTATTTCCATCGTTGGTTGTTCCTGAGCCTTGTTTAACCACACCTATGATCAGGTTCAGTTCCCGCTTGAAACCGTCTTGGATTGTTTTTTTCCTTGCCTGCAGAATAGCTTTATCTTCTTCCCCTTTTGCCATCCATTTTTTAAGATCTTGTCTGTAAGAAATATTTAAAAGGCATTCCATGCAATTGATGCGTGCATGTAACGAAGACAGCCCAAATTCGTATAAATTCTCAGAAACAGGCCTTTTTAACACTTCCGTTAAATTGTTCATCTCTGAAGGTTTTGCCAAACATAAATAGCAAACTGAGCTGGCTTTGGCTTCAGAGATGTAAGTGCAGACCTTGCCATCGATCATGGTCATCTTAAGGTCATGGGTGACCTTGTTGCTGCCACTATCTGTCGGTCTCAACGCTTTTATTTCTTCTTTCATACTGTCTAAATGCTCATTGACAACCAGTTTGCTTTCTTTCATGAAGCTAAATCGCACGGGACGTCAAAATGATGAAGAACAGGGTTTCGGGTTTTTCCATATGGTGTCACTGCCATTGATTAGTTTCAACGGAACTAATGATGTCATGAAGACACTAGAATCATCATTTTCACTGTCCATTGTCTGTTTATATCTGCTCTGGCTAGACGCACCGTCAAATCCCCACTTCGATATTAATATTAACTGTTTCTGTTCTACGCCCTCAGGTAAACTGTCGAAGATTCTTTTGACTGTTAAATCTAATAATCCTTGAAGAGAAATTTTTGCTGATGAATCCGTCACTGTTATTGTTTGTTTGGAAGGATAACATTGTAATTTCGCCTGTTGAACTTTGTAATAAGATGGATACAAATCTTTTACGCCTTCACGTATGGCTGTTTCTCTCAATGTTATATATTGCCACTTAGATAATTTTAAAGAGAGAAATATGCCAAGTGCCTTCTCGGGTGTGAAAACTTGCTTGGCCGACGATTGATGAATTAAATTATTGAACTTATCAGCAGCTCCTGGATTTGTCAACATGAATTCTAGTGCTGAAGCAATATTCTCCTTTCCTTCTTGTCTCATCTTTATGATAGCAGCATATGCTATCTCACTGGACTCACAATTTTCTTGATCTGTAATTCTCCTTCTTTTTTGTTTCTTTCCTAGATCTTGAAATGGTTTACGAGTTGGTGCCTTTCTTTTTGTCATTGTTCCAACTGATATTGCTGCTGATGTAGATGTGGAAGGTTGAGGAGATATGGCATTTACTTCAGAATCCACAATGCCTGAAGCAGCAGGTACTTTTATGCAACTAGGCCAATCAATATCAGTCTCAAGCCAGTTTTTGTGTTCCTTTAAGAAACACTCCAGTTTTCTGTTGGCTTGCTTCCATTTCCTTGTAATAGCTAGTGTAATCCTTCTGCAATATTCTTTTAATGTTAAATTATCTTCATCGGAGAGATTTAAGTTCAAACGAGAAACTACAGCATTATATAGTGCAAGGCTGTCACTGTACTTCCCCGAATTCTTCAAAATCATGAAGAAATCTAGGTAAGTAGATAAACTCTCCATTTTTTGCAAGCACAATTTCACTGTTAACACAAGGGGAAATCAATGTGAACTGAATAATTGTTCCCAATACTGCCCTTTAAATACCTGTGAGATATCTGTACAGAACTAAATTAACCCTAATGATTATAACTCATTAGGCACCTGCACAGTGATTCTGTAAGTTCCTCTGGAGAACGATTAGTAATTAGCCTAAAAACCCTTCATTGTCATAATAAAACTTAAATTAGGTGATCAGTGATCACCTACCTATTAGTTAATAGGTAGGTACCTATTAGCAATAATTTTCAGTAATTGTTATAGGCTAAAAGGGTCAGGCTTCCGATAAAGTCGAGTATTTGTTGTCAACAATTTAAGAATTGTTTTTTTTACGTATAAGATGCTGTTTTTCTGCTAGGTAGTATAAAAATCAATGATTAAAAAAGCGGCTCACGATGGCCTAGACTATTTTGCTATATATTCTTTGTTATATTATTTTAATGCGTAATTCAATTCATTTATAATCGTTATAAATGAAGAAATAAAAATAATAAAATTATTTTTATTTTTTTTCTTTTTCATCGCACCTCTGCCATAAAAGTGAAATATATCAAAAATTAGCAAAAAAATAGGAGATTTTTTGTGTGAAAGAATTCTTTTGCGCAAATATGCGATAGCTGAGATATTGAAGATTTTATGATAATTCCCATACAAGTATTTTGAAAAAAAATCAAAAGTCTATCTTCCACTATGTTCTATGACGTCATACCAATTATACCTCAAGGTCATGATTGTTTTAAACAATTCCAATCAAAAAATTTAACCAATTCGAAAAAAAAATCGAATGTCTATGAAAGCCGATTTTCAGCCCACTGTGCGCCGATGCAAGTAAACTGGGTCTGCACGGCATTCGCGGAATGTGCTTTTTAGATCAGTACCGTCCGTGTCATTCTGGTGCTCCACTCGTGCACGTTCTACATAGCTATAAATAAATACAATTTTGTGGGCCATTGCAACTATGTATGTTTATTTGCAGAATATATTTGTTCAACAAAATATTTTTTTCGGCCTTCGCATTTTAAAAACACTTCTCGATGATTTTCTATGGCAAGAATGTATGATGTAAAGAACTTGGCATATCGTTATGACAGCATCACGTACACCTACTTCTAGTAGCAAGTCGTTTGCAGCATTCTAATGCTGTAATTATGAGGGGCTTGACTTTCCCTTCGGTAGTGTCGTGAGCGGATGATAAGGGTTAGTACTACAAGTACTTGCTTCTATGGACTGTACACACTATTACAAAACGTATTTATCGTATCATCTAAATTACTTCCTGTATTAAACCGAGATTACGCAAATTCATTTTTTTCTGTAAATACACTTTGAACCATGAAATTGGCATCGATAAAATAAATAAATCGATAAAATAGCAAATAATAATCATAAAAATAGCTTAATTTTACTGGAAATATGACGTGTCGTTAGCACAATACGCTATCAAAGAACAAAGCACTAAAATGACTCGGATTAAGGTTGTATAGTTCACTCTGCGGCTGTTCAAATATTATCACAATCACAACAGCACAACTGTCTGAAATAATTCTGATTATACACACATCAAAAGTGTCTGTCTAAGATCAACATATATTTTTGCAATAACTTTTCTCCTGATTGATATTAATTAAAATTTTCTTTAAGGATTCATCAAATAAAGTGTTTTCGTTTGTCACAGTAACGATAAACCAAGTCACCTTTGCATTAATAAAGAAACTTGCCATTTTCCTAATAAAGGGATTTTTGACATTTGAACCACTAACATTAAAGTTCGAAAAAAAGACTGAAATAACAGTTTTCTTTAAAATTTTATTGGGTAACTTAAACAATTAATAATCCGTGTTTCTACCGCGAACACTAACAACACAAGAACATCGGTTTGGCATACTCAAAATGAGTTCATCCAAATCACGCTGTGGAATGGCCGCCCATGTTCGTTGCAACAACAAAAAAAGGTCTTCTTGCGACTGGATACCCTCCATATTCGGCAGAGCTCTTCTCTGTAGCATATCCCATGCATGCTCAATCGGGTTCAAGTCTGGCGACTGAGCAGGCCAGGGCAGGACATTGATGTTAGCTGCGGCGAGAGTCTGTCTTACAACTCTTGCGGTGTGCGGTCGTGCATTATCATGCATTAACTGAAATAAGGGACCGATTTGCACTTGTAGAGGAACGATGACGTCTGATACAATCGTCTCAGCATAAATTTGAGCGTTGAGGTTGCCTCTGATCCAAATCAACTCAGTTCTTCCGCCGATCCAAATACCCGCCCATACCATGATGGTTCCACCACTATAAGGATGGACTTCCTGGCAGGATTTTAATCGCTGTTGGCGTCCAGGGGTTCTCCAGTGTCGTATACGTCTTGTATCCGGTCTCATACCAAAACGAGACTCATCAGAAAAGCACACGAAACGCCATTGTTCTTCTGCCCAATTTCTGTGTTCAAGAGCCCATTGATATCGAATCCTACGATTGTGCATTGCTATAGGTGGTACCCGTAGCGGTCTTCGGGAATGAAGGTTCACTTCATGCAAGCGGTTTCTGACTGTTTGGTCGCTAATTAAGTTCCCTGAAGAGTGATGAAGCCTCACGGCTAACATCATGGCGGTTATTGTTGGAGCTCTTCGAGTTAAGATTTGAATGTATCGGTCTTGTCTCCGTGTGGTGCAGCGATACCGTCCTCCATGGCGCTCAGCCACGGTACCAGTGCTTCGGTAACGTGTCCAAAGTCGACTGATAACACTCTGACTTGTATTCAGAGCTAAAGCCACAGTACGTTGCCGGGAACCAGCTTCTATCATTCCCACGGCTCTGAGCATTTCTTCCCTGCTTAAATGACGTCGCCGCTCCATAATAACGTTGGTTTTAATCAGTAGTAGGGAAACAGTAGCACTAATAATGTCTTCAATGCGTTGTATGTTTTTATAGGGAAAATATTGACAGCTGATTTTCATCTTTTACTCGAATTTTATTCACAGTTCCTGATTCAAATTATGAAATGCACCAAAAAGGATCCATATAAATTTATAAAATCATAAATTTATTACAAAGCCACATCTCAATCTCAAGAAATCCGCATAAAAATGCTTGATCCCTAGACACTTTTGATGTGTGTAGTTCGGTTCAAAGTTAATGGCGGCTCGGAAGTTAGCTGCAAGTGATGGCTTGCTCAGGTATGAAGGTTCAAACTTTAATCCGGCTCGATAATTCTAAAGTAAAGCTGCGTAAAACACAATTTTAGATATCGGAGGGGCACAGACGACGCATCATCTCGACTGTTTAATGCCCAAACATTAACTCGCCGCTAACTTCCGAGCAGCCATAAAGTTTGACAAGAACCGAACTATAGTCAAAAACTATAGTACAAAGTCAGCAAATATAATCATGAATATAACCGATAGCCATACAAATTCTGGTGATTTTTGTGGCGTTTGCTGATCGTTGATATAATATTAGTAGTACAAGAAACCTGGCGCGACTCAAAACGGCTGATTTCTCTACTTAGCTATTGATCGTGTGAAAAGAATACAACAAGGCACTATAATATTTAATCGTTAAACAAGTAATGCCAATCTTCTTTTATTGATTTACATAATTTAGAATTCCATTGAATTATTCAAATAGGTGGTATTCATTTTATCAACAATCCAAGTGAAGCAAGACCGCTTTTCAATGAACGTAGTTTCGCATTCTCTAGTAGTAATTCAAGACAGATGAGTAGAACGAGTAACTCATGCGAGTATAAACAAATGATTTCACTTGCAATGCATGCGTGCGTGCATGGTGCCTTGAGGCACGTTGCGCAGCCGCAGCCGGCGCCAGCGGTCATCGACCAATACGAAATAGTGCCAAACGGCCCACCATGGAAGTTCACGAGAAAGCTTAGACCCCTTTTACGGTTCTTACGGATACTTGGCGATTCGATTGGCTTCTTTGATGAGCATTTAATTTGAGGAAACACTAGCCATTTTCTGCAGCATGTGTGCAATTCTGCCTGTTATTTCTAGGTACATAAGTGGACGTTATCAACTCGTTATGTACATTGGTGTCGCGTGATACTGGATGCCTGCAATCGTAACGCGTTGGATTTGCAGATTGTAATAACTAGCGCACAAGTATTAAGAAATTACTGGGTTACACCATTGCGTAACTGTGTTAGCTCTTCATGGGACTATGCAATTATTGGAGCTGACTTAAGGAATTTTCACACGGCTCCATTTTGGACGAAGAAGTAGCAAAAAAGCTGTGCTGCCATTTTGTGTTTTAAGCAAGGGTTTGATGAAGAAGAAACTTTTAGTATTTAGTAATAGCTGCAGGATTTTGAAAATGATGGAGAAAATTGGAAAGCGCTGTTTTGGTATAAAAAATGATTCATCATCATCCTGCCCTTATCCTATGTCATTTGGGGTCAGCGCAACACGTCTTTTTCTTCCATTCTGCCCTGTCAGTCGTCACGCTATCATTTTATTCCATTTTTGTTCATATCACTCCTCACCCTCTCCATCCATCTACATTTATATTCATCACTCTTTTACTCAAATGCGATTCATCCCTCCTCATCACACCACATGCCGATAACACGACAGTCAATTCCCTTTTAACTTTTCTGTAAC
This sequence comes from Diarsia rubi, assembly GCA_932274075.1. Lineage (NCBI taxonomy): Eukaryota > Metazoa > Arthropoda > Insecta > Lepidoptera > Noctuidae > Diarsia > Diarsia rubi. The sequence goes on along the minus strand of OW026417.1, from coordinate 16,282,473 downwards.
TGGCGCAACTTTTAAAGTTCCTCTTATGTACTCGTTCCTTACTTTATCCATGCTTGTCACACCACACATCCCCCTCAACATTTTCATTTCAGCTACATGCAATCTTTTTCATCCATCTTCTTCACAGCTCAACATTCCGATCCATACAGTACGACAAGGCCCTAATCACGGACTTGTATATTTTCCCCTCACGTCGAACAAGTTGGGTCGCAATTTGTTCCAGTGTCCTGTCGCCAAAATCGGAGCATATCGGTATGGGCAAACGTTCCTGAGAGCCTGTAAGTAAGGTTATAGACCCAGGACTGGAGAGACCGCCGAATCACAAAACAAGTATTATATACATTCTCCAGTCGTTGCCACCACACCTCCAATTTGCTCTGGACCTCTAGGTCACTCGCGGCAACTAGCACAATGTCGTCGGCGAATAACCAGGGAGTCCTGATAAGACAAATAATTGTAAAGAAAATGTATGAAAATAGATCAAATGAATTTTCTTTCCCAGATATGAGACCTAGCTGGACCCATTTTGCGCCCCCATGTACCGGTACATTGTAACATTTTTCGAAAAATATTGCTCATTTAATAGTTACTATTATTCTCTTTCATCCCAGACCAGAAATTGATTTTCATTTTATAGTTTCCACCATAATCCTAGCCGGGGTCGTAAATGCCTGCATTAAACACATCTTAAATTCTAAGCGCGGTTTATCTTTCAGTACTTCAAAGCGATATCTTATTATCATTAACTTATGATCATTTATCGTCTTTGATTTAAATTAATGTCACAGTCTTAAGGATTTATTATTTATATCGCAAGTTAAATCCTTTTGCTTTCCTTATCAAATAATTAAACAGCTCTATAGCGTCGGAGTGATAAAATTGAATTAAAAAATTTAGTAAAATAAATATTTATTTGTCGCGGGATTTATTTATTATTATTATTTAGCCGTTATTGTCCCACTCCAGAGCAAAGGCCTCCCCCCATGCCTTCCACTTCTTCCGATGGTGTGCTTGTTCTCGCCAGTTGGTGAGAAAGCCATCCTCGGTCTACCGCGGCCCCGTCTAGCTGTGTCAGTGCTCCAGTCTTGCGATGTTCGGGCCCACAGCTAGGGCGGCATCCGGCAGTCATGGCCTGCCCAGTCCCATTTCAGTCTCGCAGCTTTGTAACCAACGTTGGCAATTTGCTCTCTGGAGCGCAGTGCGAAGTTTTTTATCCGGTCAGTTAATTTTACATTCAGAATGCTGAGCTCCATTTAATCTAATGTATTGTCGAAATATCATTGATGATTACTTATGAACAATGTTACCAGTTTACTACAGTTTAGTGATTAGATAAGCCAATTGGTTTAATAGTTCGATAACCTAACTATACATCTAAAAGTGTTTTACCATTCGTGCAGCTTATAAATCTGCTGTAACAATATTTAGTTTACCTTACGTACCTTTCTAAAAAGCCATAAAACTACGATTTTTATTTAGCAGACTTATTACAGATCGATAAGAAAAAATTACCATGACAATTTATGGAATCAAAATGTGTAAAGATATTATGTTGCCAACACTTGGGAGTAGTAATTGCAATTCCACATATTATAAAATAAAGATAAATAAATATATACTCTTCTTCCCAGTCCTTGGAAGTTTTAAACTAAACAGTGACCGCAATAACAGGTGGCTATTGTGGAAAATTACTGTCCTCATCATGCATAAAGACAGAATGTTAAATCAACGAACAGTGTATGGATAAAAATCACCAGACTTATTCGCAATTCCCCAAGTTTCTCCCAAAAGAACGCAGTTTGTGCAAAGACGCTCAGACTAGCTCCTAACGCGAGCCACTCTTTTAGATAGCTGTAGTAAAACATGGGCTAACAACTTCACTTCCTTTCTTCTTCTTGTCTTGTCTGCCGCGGTTTTCGAATCGCTTCTTTTAGTACACTGCTCATCTGTCATGCGGCAAACACGAACATTGTCTGGTCTAATCTCATTTAAGCTAAATTCTTGGCTGTGGTTAGAAAAGATATTCCCTGTACCTTCTGGACTAGAATATGACAAACTGCGACATCTAAGACAGGTTGCCAAAACTAAAACCGTATGACCTCACCCGTACAAAATACGTTGACGCTGAGGAGTCCAAGATAAGAAACTCAGATTATAGAAACTATCTTGATTGAGAAAAGCCAAAAAGGCAGAAGGGATTAGGATAAACCAAGCCACGTGGAATCTATTTAATGCCTGCCATGGTGACTGCAACACACGAATCAACTTTCAAATCATTTGCTTTGATATAGTCATGGTCCGCGGCGTTTGATTAACATGTCCAAGCGACGACTGTGTGATTAGGCACGCCATATTATCATACGACCCTGAGCTCTGTGTTACGGTATTAAATACTATTTTATAACATGGCTGATTATTATTTTTCTCCAATAATCGCACTGCTGGCCTTTATTAAAAATATCTCGGAGAATAATCTTTCTAACTAATATTACACACGAAAGGCTAAGGGTACAATGAGAAAAGCAAGGACAAAAGACTGTGGCACTCAAAGACCAATAATTATGATGTAGTAATCATATTAGTCTTTGACTGCCACAGGCTTTTATCCATATACTATACCACAATTAATTAGGCCTCTGATTTTAAGCTGAGATTACCAACCAGTAATCCTCTAAAGCCGACGTAGACGAATAAAAGGTACCAGGAAGTAGAGAATATAATGATCGTAGAGGCTTAAGAGGAAACAGTGCTGAACTCTTGCCGTCGCGCTGCGTGAAGCCTGCCCCCGTAGAGTGCAATAGGGGCAGCTCCACCTCAGACCGATTATATCAAATTATGACGAGATTAGCGGTTCGTATTCCGCTTTTTACTCCTCGAAATCGAGTCGATTCAATTATTTTAGACATTAAAATAGTAAAAGTTTTTCATTTTTAGGGGTTAATTTTTAGGAAAAAAAAACTGCCACCTGCAAGAAAAAGGGGATAACATTATTTTGTATGGATAATTCGCAGCCCCTGTTCCCTCTTAAGGTAGGTAGGTATATATGTTCCGACAGATTTATCCGCCAGCCGCGTTATTAATCACGGGCAATTGTCGTGGATAGTTGGCGTTCTGATAGCTAAAATAATTAAGAAGGAGATGACGTCACTAAATCGCTGTCTGGTATGGATGTGCGTATTATGCATACTACGCAATAATCCATGTAACGGACCATGATTATTATTTTATAGTCTGCGGCGCCGAAATGGAGCGAAAGTTGTTTATTACCTACCTACCATTAGATTTGTTTATTTAGTGACTAGTGCCGAATGTGAAGTATTGAAGAAACACGACGAAATAGTTGAAAAAATCAGGCCAGGGCCGCCTAAAATAACGTTCTCTAAAAGAAAAGATACATATTTTCCCCATGACGGTATTAATAACTTTTTTGCTAAAGCTGCCAAAAATTAAAGAAAAAATTCGATATTCATGGATCTTTTTAACTTTTATAAGATAATAATATGTATGTTCTAGCAACACATTCAAATGTAAATATAGAGCACAGTTATATAATAATGGCATCAGATTGTATCTAACAAGTAGATAGGCAGTATTGATTACACTTTCTTACTTGTAGAGCTTCTTTTGAGTCAAGGCTACTACAAACTAGGGTGAATTATATTATTATACTGTCTGATTCAAGGTATAAAGTGATGAGGACTGGTAGAAACAGCACCCTAAATAAAATATATAATTCATGTTTAATTTTCAAAAAACCTTTATTTGAAACATAAATTAGCACTTGCTGGATTATGGCTCGCGGTAATGTAAGGTGACTATTTTTTTAGTTTTGGTAGGTACCTACTACACATTGTTAAAAATAAAATTATATTTTCCTCATGAATTTATTTTAACAGGTTAACAGGTAAGATTAATAGCCTGTACAATTTTAAGTTTCCTGTAGCTCAAAAAAATATCTAAAATACGAACAGAATGTTATTTAGCAGAACAGTTAAATAAAAAAAAAATTGTTACTTTCAATTTGTAGGTATTGCATTTTTAAATCATACATCTGTCTAGCCATCTCCCAACTACGTTCTAGTCTCAAATCATTTTTTTTATTAGCCTTCTGGTAGGCATAGACCTAAATGAAATCCTTTCACGAGCTCTTTTCCTGTGGCGCCTCGAACCAGAATTGAATTTTTAATTTAACTCAAATACTATTAAACATCTGATGATAAAAATGAGTTCAAGATATGAAGCACAACCAATAAATCATGCTAACAATAAAAGTAAACTTTCATTGAGAAATATTGTAAAAGATTAAATAAGATTACTTTAGTACTTTAACCGTTGTTATCAATCAGTAGTCAACAATAGATTAGAGTATCCATGTATGCCCAATATTTAAACTGATAAAAGTATTAAGTGGCCAATACAACTGATAAGAAAAGTTTACATTGTATCTATTTACTTTATGGTTCACCGTGTTTCTTTAAATTGACAGAAATTATACTAGTTTTACAAAATCTGAATATCAATATATCAGGCAATGGGCCTGATTATACTGAACATAACTAAAATCAAAGAAAACTGTTTTATTTTTCCTCCAAAAAGTCAGATTAAAGAAAACAGTAGTAAAATTTAAATAATTGTAAAGAATAATTAAGCATTTTGCTAAAAAGTAATGTTTGCATAATAAAGAACTATTACACGTTCTTCATTATGCAAACATTACTTTTTGTTATGCTGTGCTAATTCATAATTCAGATTTACTTCCTCATTCATGGTGAATGGTTTTATCACTTTTACCTTAAAATTACTATATCAACTTTGAATAAATGCATTAGAAAGTGAAACTAGCTGGCTCCTTTGTTGAAAATCAAATATTGTACTTTCTATGTCTTATAATACAATGTGACTCACCTTTTTGACAGTTTCCAGTTTGTGTTTGAGCTCAGGGTCAGCTCCTGGTGCCAGGGCCACAGCCACGAACTTGTCAGAGCTCTCTGCCTTGGGTCCCGCCGGCGACACGTTCTTGCTAGCTGCATTATTCCCTGCCGCAGGCTCCTCAATCGCGTCAACTGGCGGTTTACTCGGCCCCCGCGAAGATGACACAGAAGGTGCTACATCGTACTGCGGTCTCTCTAATACCTTCATGCCCATGTCCTCCTCTATCTTAGCTCGCAGGCGGTTCCTGTCCTCCACTACGTGAGGATCATCACCTTCTCCGCCGTGGTGAGCGCTCAACACGGGAAAGTCACCCACGTCGTTCTGTGCGAGTGGAGGCGGCATGAGCAACTCTGGGCCAGCCTTCTGAATTCGTTTGTAAACATTGTAAACACTATCGTTCACACTATTGGAACTTTTAAACTCTGGCAAGTAGAACAGTGCTCCTAACCACACAATCCCGAATGTCAAAAGTACAGAAACAATCAAATATTTTTCACGTAGGCGGAAAGAACGCCGAGAAATGGACGGTACAGGAACTCCATTTACAAAACGCTGGTATGTAGGCAAAATCCCCGTCATGTTTATGTAAACACGGAACCTACACTTAAAAATCTAAAATAAACAGTGACAGTTTCCAGACAAACGACCCGTCACCCGTGGTCGCCATTAAAGAACTGCCAACTTGAAGAAGTTGAAGTTACAACTGCAAATGTTACCAGCGTTAACACTCAAAACTCCAAGTTGTCTATATCTATATTTATATTAACAACTTTATAGTAAAAAAAAATTCTCATAGATGATCGTAGATCTACACAATATGGCTTCAAAAAATCAGCAACATCAGAACAGCTTTCAATATCATAACAAACTCAACACTATAATTAATTATATTAAATCGGTTACATAATATTGTCAAAAGTTCACCATAATATGGTACAATAATAACTTGATAGGAATATTTACACTTTTAATTTTTCCGCAACAATGTGTAACATTTAATGAGCAAATCCCTACTCAACGGGAGTTAATAGAATATGGTAACATTATGTTGGTCGAGGTTTTACCATTACACAAAATAAAATAAACTTGAAACCGAAGTAAAAGAATAAAGCAATCACTTTTTTATGTTGCATTGATTACTTAAATTGGATCCGTTGTTTCTGAAAAAATATACGCGTGTTACATACCTAAATGTTTTTTTTGATAAGGCAACTTTGTTATTTTCAAAAACCCTACAAGAACAATGTCAGTGTGTGACACTAGACACTACTGCTGAGCTTGCAAACCGCAAAATTGTATCCTTCTGATAAAAGTTATTATTGAAAAATTGGCCTTACATAAAACAAAATAAATGAACAAGCCAAATTATAGTTTTTCTATTGGCTATTTACTTCAGAGTTTTTCGTCTACTTTATTTGAAAACTAAAGCAAAAATATTACTCACTAGTGACACCTATATTTAGAGCAACGTGTTATGTAGCACTAACATATTGAGTAAGTTTTCAGACTGTATCAGTAGATGGCAGTATAATTCCATGATGATTCTGAACAAAAAGATATAAAAGACATTCACAAATATTACGAAAAAATCTTTGAAGACGAAATATATTATTTTTACTCGATTACAGCTAAGCCAAAAATGAGGATTATGACTTTATACCAACCTCTTGCTGAAAAACCATGAAATATCTGTAATAGAGCAATCTTCACTATTCGTTTGCTGTAACTAGGCCCGAGTCTGACTAGGCTATCAGTGGGATGTATTATAAATTATCTTGTGCCATCCAAATTCTTTCCAGGCCTGCCTCGGTATTGTTTTTGATGAAACAATTTCGATCAGCTTCATTATACCTATTAACTAGCTGACTTACGCAACGTCGTCTGCGTCACAATACAAATATAATAGGTTGGGGAAAAAGTTTCTTCGCATTTTTTAAGAAAATTCAAAACATTTTTTAATATAGATTATTTACATTTAACTAAAGTATGTAGGTACCATTTTGTTCGAAAACTTTTTGCCATCTTGTAGGTAGGGACATGATCCCATTGCTATAGAAATTTTGGGACTTCTGATCAAAATACCGCGACAAGTGGTTTTGGCAGTCCTCTCATGATGTTAACCTGACACTGCCTAAAGAATTCTGAAGAGACCGAAACAGGTGGAAATCTGACACCTCCCAGCCCAACTCTCTTAATTTTTGCTGAGTGGCTAAAGATGTGTGAGGTCTAGCGTTATCATGATGAAAAACCACACCCCTTCTGTTGATTAATTCCGGCCGCTTTCTCTCAACTTCTTGCTTTAATCGAATCGATGGTCCTGCCTGGTGGTAACAGGTCATAATGAATAATGCCCTTCCAATCCCACTACACACACAGCATCACCTTGTTGCGAGTTAACCCGGGTTTCGCCACAGTCTGTGAAACCTGACCGGCCTTTGACCACGACCTTTTTCGCACGTTCTTGTCGTACGTGATGCACTTTTCATCACCAGTTATCAGCTTCTTCAAAAATGGTTCAGTTTCATTACGTCGTAATAAAGAATCACAAATGAGTACACGGTTCATTAGGTTTCTTTCAGTGAGCTCGTGAGGTACCCAAATATGGAGCTTCTTTGTGTACACGGTTTTTTTTAAATGCGCAAAACTGTTTTGTGGTCAATTCCTAGTTCTTCAGCTACGTCGTAACTACTGATATGCCGGATCTTGCTCCACTTTTTCTAAAAAAAACTAATAAACCCGACTGAAATAACTGAAAAGCAAAAAACAAGCACATTTTAAATTAAACAAAACTTGGAAGCAGGCGGGGTCCATTAGGGTGGGTCGTACGAGGCGGCGGCGGACGACAATTTGACACGCGGGGTTGCGATAGTCGAGGAGAGGATCCGGCAGCTGGGTCTCGAGGTGGCGCTTCACAAGTCGGAGGCCATGGGCTTCCATGGACGTGGGAATGCGCTGCCAGCGGGATCCCAGTTAATGGTGGGAGGGGTTCCCATCGGCGGCGTCGAGTGTACTTTGAAGTACCTTTTTAAAATTTTGTGTTTGTTTATATAGGGTTTGTGACTTTGAATTTATTTTAAACATAAAAGTGTCATATAATTTTATATCTCTTTTAAAACCCTTCATTTTGAAACCCTACTCGATGGTAATGGAAAACATTTTTTTTTTCAAATCTGCGTTATGGACTCCAAAATCCGCAATTTTTCTTTGTATTTTTAATTTTAATGTAGCCAGTGACACTCGCGCCATTAAGACTAATCTAACGACGTATATTTTATTCAAATCCCTTCGTCCGTTTAGGGTAAATAAAAAAAATAAGTAGAGGCTTCTTTTCGATTAGCTCAAGACAAGATTGAGGTAAAGAGTAGGCCCCTACTTTTTACACGACTGCCCCAAAAAGAGTGTGAGTGGTGTGAGTTTCTTTATTCCACCATAACTTCTCAACGCCTGAACCAATTTTGATGTATGGTATCGTTAGATTCTTTGCGTTATCCCGGGTGACATAGGCTAGAGAAAAAAAAAACATAATAGTGTGGCCATGGTTTGGAAATAAAAAGAACTTTTGATTTGTTTTTATTGTAATTTCATAGAAAAATGTAATCATCGTCGAGAATGTGTTAAGTACCTTTTTTAATATTTGTTATGCGTTGTATGCGTGCGTGTGTATTTGTTGTGCGTGCGTGTTGTTGTTGTACTGTTTTTTGTATCTATACAAAGAGATCCGGCATGTTTCTGCGACAAATAAATATTTTGTCTTCCTTTATTTATTTATTTATTTATTTACTATTTATGTACACACAGTAGACAGCACAGGAAAATAACATAAAATAATATATGAGTACAAAGGTACTTTCTTTCTTTTAAATGTGCCAAATAAGGTAGGAGTATTTGCAAACAACTAGACTGCTTCGTCGGTAGAGCTACCACTATACCAGACTCACTGCCGCACTCAGAGAACTATAATGATTACTTAGGCCATCACTTAGTAAAGGTTTTGACAATTTTGTCATACAAGAGTATGTCAAACCTTAAGTAAGTGACGGCTTAAGTAATCATTAAATATCTCCGAGTACCGCTGTCAGTCCCTGAGTCTGGTCTAGTGGTAGCAAGCGTGACTGCTTAGCAATTATTAAGTCTGGGTGCGATTCTCAGGGCGAGCAGTCTTATTGGATTTTTCCATTAGAATTCTCAGAAGCATCCACGGTGTCTGGATTTGTGCCCGGTTTATGGCAATAGGTTGACCCCCATTACATGGAACTTAAACATAGCTGGAGAAATATGGGTGTACTAATAGGTATAGTATAGCTCTACCTAACCTTTCGGGGACTAAAGGTGTGATGTTATGTTATGTTTCTGTTATATTCAGCCTGGATGTGATATGATAATAAAACTCAGGTACATTTAATTGGAAATAATTTATTTATCTTCACTTTAAGGCACTTTAAAGAAATAGATTAAAATTCATAAAAAAAACTTACAATTATAATTCTGCAATGTTTATAAAAATATTTTCCCACATGAGATCAGTCAAGCCTTAATACAATAATCTATTTAATAATCTGTTTCATTACTTAACAATATTAATACATAGGTACATACATGTAATAACTAACATCCCATATGGGTGAATCAAAAATACAAAGTTGATTGAGATAGTTACACTATTGAGTATACGCTGTCACAATGTTCAATATCAAATTATTGCTATGAGCGGGGTTTAAATCTAGACATGTAAAAATCACAATCGGTACAATACATCGCCGGTGGGTTGATAGACTTCTTGCGACATAAGTTGCAGACGGTCTTTTGTAGTGTCTGTGCGTCGCCGGGCGGGTACCCGAGGTTGCCGTTCATCTGCGGCGGCACGGGCGAGTCCGTGCCGCCCTTCGTACCCGGCTCGAACGATACCGACTTCTTCTGCAGTTGTTTGGGCGGTGGCATGTGCTGGTACGGATTGTAACCGTTCTGAGCGTACTGGTATTGCCCCACTTGCTCGCTGTTCACGTTACTGTCAACGTTCTGGCTGTATATGGCGCGTTGATGCTGGGTGTTCGCGTAATGCCTCGTGTCCTGCACTCGTGGCTGGCCGGACGGGTTGTCTACATAGTAGTTGTTAGACAGTTTCTGTGGGAAAGTATTGTAGTTCTCGACGGGCAAGTCACCGTGTGGGGGCGGGACCCTCTGGTACGGCGACTGGGTGTAATGATTTGTACTATTCGCCTGGGGATATCGACTAGAATATTCTGAGCTCGCATAGCTTGTCGGTGGGTTGTGGTAGCTCTGGTAAGCCGGCGAGTTGGTGGGCACGGTTTGATAAGGCGAATGATTGGCGGCCGGCATGTTGTGTGCATACTGGCGGCTCGTGGTGTAGTTGTTGTTGGGCAGGGTGGTCGTGCTGGACGTCGGCGGCACTCGGTGGTAGAAGGCGTTGTTGATGGGCTGGGACAGGTGCAGGGGCGCGGGCGGGTGGGTGGCTGCGGGCGCGGGGCGCTGCAGGCCGGCGGGGTGCTTGGACATGTAGGCGGGGTTGTGTGTGGGCGTCAGTCTGTTGGCCGGCGTTTGGCTAAAGTTCGGTGGGCTAGCGTTGTTGTGGCTGGAGTAAACCGCCGGTGGCTGGGTGTACGGTATCGGGCTGGTGGCATTCTGCGGCGCGTTACTCGGAAGCGTTTGGTATATTTGGTTACTGTTTACTGTACTCTGATTTTGCGTAGTTTGTACGGGCGAGTTCGTTCCGTAAACACTATTATTCTTTTGTGCGTTGTATTGTTGTTGTAAACGATTCGGCGGCACCTGATACGCTGGATAATTGTTTTGTAATCTGACGTACTCAGCGTGTGTACTGTCGTTAGGCACGAACGAGTTCTGCGATAATGATGATATCGTCGACCGAGACGACTGACTGTCGAACGAGTCCTGTCGCTGAAGTGACGGCTTATCTGATTGGAGAGGCATCGTCGTCAACTCAGGCTTGTTCATGGCAGATTTCAATACTCTTTCTAAGATAGGGTTCGGAATGTAACTGTCATCTTCTTGGTCCTCTGCTGTGGACACGAGGATCACCTGGTCACAGAAGGACACCGATTTCTTCTTGGGCTTGGATCGGTCACCGTATGCGATGTTTACAGATTTCTGGTCACATTGTTCCTCCTCAATTTGATTGGGATCAATGGAGGAGGCAGAAGCACGGCGGTTTAACCCAGCGTTAGATTGGTCGGAGCAGTTAATCACGTCTCTATTGCCACTCATGCCCACGAACCCTATGTGCGTTCTGTCACCATCTTGTGATGTATTTTGGGCATTGTTTTCGAATCGGGACGCAATATTTCTGACGTTATTGTTGGTCTCATATATATTGTGAGCCTCCACAGGACTGGACAGCTGACCCTCCAAAGAACCAGTCCTTTTTAATTTGAATGTCGCCTGTTTGGCTTGCAGTTCTTTCAACAGTGATGGATGTACACTTAACTTCTCAATTTGAGCTATTTGTGGCGAGCATTGCTCGTTTCTTAAGATCTGGTTTCTTTTCTCCTGTAGGCTTGCCAATAAGGTTCCTTTTGCTACTTCCAATTCATTTGCCATGGATAGTTCACTAATACTCTGGATCTTCTCGAGTTCATCATGAAGAGGTGTTAAATCAATGGGCGGAGGAGGTGGAGGGAACTCTTCACTGGGTTGCCGAGAGTGGTTGACCGAGTTCATGGGGCTGGGATAGGGTGGTAGCTCGAACATGGTGGGCGACCTGCGCGGAGGCATTGCGCAGTCCACCACGTCGACACCAGCGTCGAACGTGTGCGAGAGGTTCTGTATCGCGTTGTGAGACGGCACTATAGGTTGCATCGTTTCTCTCTTCACTGGACTTTGTTCCTGGTGGATCATCGCTTTAGTCACTACTGTGTGGAAGTTCTGTGCCGGCGAGGTGTCGAGCCGGTCGTAGTGACTGTTAGACTTGTCGTCGTATGGATGTAGGAAGGGCAGTGAATGAGGCTCGTCGCCGTACTGTTCCGAGAAACCACCGTCTTCTTCGATTTCATGTGGGTATGCACCTTTCCCATGTTCTGAGTAAGTGTACTTGGACCCGGTGAGTTGTGAAGTAGTACGGAGAGGTGGTGGAGGTGGAACTTTCGCAGCTGTCAGCATCTTGCCGGCGCTGCCGTGGAAGCTCTTCCTCATCAATTTGCTTCTCTCGAGGTTCGGATTGGTGCCGCTAGCAACAGAGTATTCCAAATGCCCCTCCGATAAGTAGCCGCTAAGATTAGTTTTATCGTCAATCGTCCGGCCGACGTCAGTGTCGTCGACAGAAGAGACACGCTTCTCCTTGTTAGCGGTGTCGTTGTTGCCATCCGCACCTTCCGTCAAGTCCGGCATCGATCTATTCTTCCGTCGTATCAGTCCCCCCATCAACAACTTTCTACGAATTTTATGTTGTTTCTTATTAGCTTTCTTTTCTTCAGCTGTTTCCTCTTTTTTCTCTGCAGCTTTCACGACAGGAGTTTCTTTTCGAGCTCGACTTCGGTCTTCACTTCTCGACCGCTTTTCTCTCACTTTGTCATCATCCCTTGATTTATGTCTCGGAGGGCGTTCTCGTGTCACAGTATCGATATCATCATCAATACACTTCGGAGTTTTCTTTGAAGAACCCTTCTTTTTAGGTAATGTGGCATAGATTTCGATAGTCATGGGCGATGCTTCAAGGCCACCTTTTGTATTTCTGATTGGTGCAGCCTGGGGGATTTCTGTCACTCTGGTCATACCAGCCATCCGTCGCTGGAGGCTGCGTGCGCGCATTACGCAGGTGTTGTGTTTCATACGAGCGAATGTTACCATGTGACGATTGTTATAGGGAGCATCCATCGCCACTCGGGCTTTAGACGCGGCGGCGTCGCAAAGTACTAGCGCTGTTTCGTAATCGGCCGAGTCCTCTGCGTTACGAGACTTCTCTAGCAGCCGGTCGGCCTCCAAACAGAGCGCCTCACATTCACCGCGAGTGGTGATTTCTGGTATCTGTGCCAGTTGTAAGTTGTGGCGCAGACCTTGTTGTAGAGGTAGGCTATCCGTAGAGGACAGCGAGTAGGAGTCGTACCCGGCGTCGCACGAGCCACCGCTGGACAGCTCCCCCTTGCGCGTGGGACTGCCGGGCACGCTGCCCGCGCCGCGCCCGCGCGCGTACATGTAGGGGCTCTCGGCCGTGGACGACGACGCAGACGACGCACTGTTCCGGTCTCCGCTCCAGTTGCCGGAGTCCCGTCGTGCTCGCGGTCTCTCCTGCGTGTCTGAGCCACCCGAGCCGGTGCTAAGACTGCGATTGAGTTGAGCACGTCGGTTCGCCTGAACTTCCAGCATGTTCTCTACGGCTTTTCTGCTAACGTAGTCACTTTCATTATCCGGGCCGGGAGTGACAGCTCGTCGAGCGAAGCCGTTGGCGGGACGTTCGGGCGCAGGCGTCACCGCTCGCCGGGGTTCAGGTGCTGGGAACGGAACTACATCTTTCGGAGCATGACGAGTGTCACACGGCGTTCCATCGACCGCAGCGTACAAGAGAAGGAGCGGTTGGAATCGTCCTCTTTGACATTTCTCCACGACGTGTGACCACTCCGGTCCTATTTCTTTGACGTCCGCATCGTCGAAGTATATCCAGAGGCGGAGTTTGCTATGGAAGAAGAAGGTGGAGTAGTGCTTGCCGTAGTAGGTGACGAGGCCGACGAGGCGATGGGTGGCGCGCGCGGCCCAGGCGCGGTCCACGCAGGCGTGGAAGGCGTCCGTGGGCCGCAGCTCCGTGCCCAGCGCCGCGTACACGGCCGCCACGTGCTCCGCGGCCGGCCGCTCGGAGTCCCACACCATGCCGATAGATACCACCTCCGGACGGTTCATCAATGTTCTGCATATTTGGATTTTCGCCCCACATGCATTCTGCAAAAATTAGAATAAATATTGATTAATCGAATCAATACACCGGGATCTTTAATGTTTAAAGCATTATTGTAAATATGAACTCAGTTAAAAATAGACTGACATTTTTCGCAAATAATATAGAATACTCACCGGACAGTCTCTGATATCGCCCATTCCTCCAGCTTTCCTGAGTAGCAAACCGAAGCTGTCTCCGTGTTCACCTAGAGCTGCTTGAGCTGTTAGAGCTGTCGCTGATACGTAATGAACCATCTGGAAAACAACGAAACATATTGCTTTATTACCATTCCTCATATGAATATTAAGTAAAAGCCTTGTTTAACTTCTGGATAATGGAAAAGTTGTCTCAGTACAAAAGTAAGTCGGGGATATACCCATACAAAAGACTGTCAAAATTCTCTACATTTACATTCAAATTATATAACCATGAAATAACCGAATGAATCTACCAGTTGCAAAAAATATTAGATAGTTGCAAACTCACCTGAGTAAACGGCAGAGGTTCCGACGTAGCTTGGCAGGCGCTGCATACAGATTGTTCGACGAGCATCATCGCGAACTTTCGGTGGGGTACGCAGTGCGGCGCGCGGCAGGCGTCATCATCTCTTCTGTCGGAGCCAGCGGCCACGTGGGCATGGACTCTGAGGAGTAGGTGCTCGAAGCACTCGCTGGCGTCGGCCATGCAGCCGAGTTGGAAGCGGGCGCCGCCCCCTCCTAGCGCGCGGCGGAGCCCGTCCGCGGCGGGCGCGCGCTCGGCTGACCATTGTAGCTGCGTGAACAGTTCCTGTCAACAAGAAAGGGTCCAAGTTAGATAGTTGTTGGCTGGCTAGCTTTGCTTGTTATCAAAAGTAAAAAAAAAACAATAAGGGTGACTACTATAACAGGCTAGGTAATTAGTTTAACTTGATTCAAATGGTAGGCCTTATAATATACAATATCTGACACAAATCTTTATATTTTGAACCGGCGAGTGATTTCTCGTAAAAAAATACACGCACCACTACAGGCTCTGCATAAAGAAAGTTGTGACCGACTGCCCGCTATGTAAATTTAGGTTTTAATATCCATACAATAAGATTGAATATAGCGGTAGCGGTTATAAGACTGGACCAAAACCAGTATGGCACGAATACGAGTTAAGGTATAGGTCACAAACATGGCGTGACCCGGCCGAGGTGATTTGACGTACAAACGTAGATATATCTCTCGCTATTTTACGATTTCGTAACCGGTAGAATACTAAAAGTTATAACATTTTAGATCCATCGTTTGATGGCTGCATCGAAGTCTACTCGTTTTAAGATTGATGTTCTTGTAAAATGTTACTAATGACAATTTTATCAGCAAAGCAGAAGAAATAACAAATATTATCGTCTGAAAGCAAGTTGATCATGTTTATTTAGCTTGATAAAGATGAGTGCACAATTAAATGGCGTATTATCCGGTGCGCAGCGGACGCAGCTTGCGCTTGCGTCTTCCGTTACACGCTTATAAAAACATGGCTAAAACCAGCTATGATGCTACGGCGCTGTTTGATTTTAACAACCAAAATACTGCTATCTTGTTTATCTTTCTAATTCACAATAACGCTTGTTTGCTTGGGCACAGATGTCAGGGGGAACATGTTACGATGCTTTAAGACCTTTTATTGAAAACATTGACCTTTATTTAAACATAACAAATACACACATAAGTGTCGAAATGTAGGTCTACTATTTATTATTATAACCCTTCTTACTGACCTTTAGTTGTAAAGATTCAGGAAAATACTTTGCAGAAGTACGCACGATGACCAATCAATCTAGATGCGGATTTTATATCACAAAACTTCACCCAAAGATTCAAGTCTAGAACCTGGTTAGACAGTAAGACCTGTTTGCAGGTCAACGCCTTAGAAACTAAACAAAAAAGAACTACAAAAACTAACATTTCCTTGCACAGGAAACTTTTACATGGCGCGATAGCATAAACAGACATGCTAATTGATAACTGATTACGATAACGAAAAACGCATACAACTTTTGTTAGTCCTACTTCAGTTGCAATTTGTATTATTAACGAAAAGTTCGCGTCTTGGACTGTAGCCACAGTTTCTTTGTATCTTTTCTGGTAGTTCTTTGCGCTAAATAGCGGTTAATTGATGTTTCAATGTTGGTATATAAATGAGACGTGAAACGAATTTGTTGGAAAAAAATCAGAATAGTTTTTTGCTTGGCTAATTCCGGACTATTAAGCTCGTTATAGGTACTTAGTCGTGGTATAATTTCTGGCAATCGTTCCATGTATTGTACAAACCTTGTCTTATCTTAGAAACTTAAAATGCAAATAGAAGTAGATTTCCAAGATTGGAATTACAAACATAAAACATTAAATTTAATAAAAATGAATTCTCGAGAAGACTGCACTGGCAAATCGCCATACAAGGCTCTCGAGGACATCGCATAGGAATACAAACGCACTGATTACGTTAAGCTGAAGGCCCTATCTTCTAGACTCGACAGCTTTAATGAAGAAACCCGGAACTAATGCATCATACACATGACATTAGTGGCACAGCAGCGTTGTGGGTGAGAACGCGGCTACAGTGAGCACCGAGCCTTTGTTACGTGAGAATGATGCAGTGAACCCAGCCCCTGACCCTGCTTCTTGTGTCTGATGCTTGCCTGGTACTTGTGTACGTTTCAATACGAAGCGAGAAAACTAGGAAAATTGTGCCATATATGTATTAATGAGCGTGGGACGTTTTCTTTTTATTTATGAGTGTTTCTTGACACGGAAACTATACGAAAAAGGGAGGAAATATTTGCAAGGTTATGTTGCATTTCCTATTAAGTATTGAATACGTCATTGTTCTGGAACTAATATAAAAGTAGTATCTTATCTGAGCTTTTTGAGTAGACTATTTAAATAGGATAAGATTATATGAGAAAGTAGTATACATATAAGATAAAGCACAAGCATTCAGTTTCTTAATCTAGTTAGTGAGTGCCGTACTGCTCTCCTAGATAGGTTCCAAAATAACATAATTATGTTCAGGAGAAACAGTTCCGATCCCCGTCATTAATGGTTGACCTACGACAGCACGTTATTTGAAACATCACACTCAGCCCATTAAAAGCTTCCATCCATTTCTATTCCATTAAAAACCACTCAAAACTTAAGCAAATCCCTTTTAACAGTAGTTTTAAGTAACAATTATTTCAATTCCATCCATCATTTAAGTTTTAACTTGGATATTATATTCAAAGCAAAGTTCGATGGTTCCAAATAAGTTAATTTTTTGAACACAAGGACACAATAAAGCCAAGCTTGATCTATCCGATGAATATTAATATGTACCGCAGTGTGAAGTATGCGCGTGTTTGAAATATGAATAATGAAGACTTATATTCCAATATTATATTGTGAGTACAGTCAGCCACAATAATATGATTGCTGCACATGTATACGATTATATCCTTGTTGGATTAGGTGGTTTGTATTTAATGTGCAAATGCATTGCTTTTGTCACATACATGTAAATTGTCGTTTATCAAAACTTGAAGCGATTCTTTCCGCGATGCTTGTTCTAAATATTGTCAAGCCATCATTGCAATCCTTTTGCATTCAGCCCTCAGCCTGACCCCATTTCTTTGACTGTTCGTAAGAAGTGTAACATTACATCAAAACTATTATGTAGTCCGAGAAGGGTTGTACCTACTGAGGAAAACCGGATAAAAAAACACTTTGTCCGTGGAGCTGAAGCACTTGCTACCACAAGACCAACGAAGCAATATGTTTTTGCTTATGACTGTACCTATGCCACGAAGAGACAATACTCAATTCAAAGCGCGAGTTACGGCGGAGGACGGTGTCGACGTTGACGGTTGCGCATACATACATAAGTGGGCATTTTATGTATTCCCGAGACAAATTGCCTTTGGAGGCATGAACACAATAGCCTTAGGGGGGGGTCAGCGACGAGTAACGCATCCACAAGTTATTCTTTGACAGTTTATTAAGTAACTGTATTGTACTAGAAGGTAGTATGCATATTTTCCTACCCGCCAACAAAGGGCCGTATGCTGAAAGGTTCGTGAAACTGAACTCTACTTTGTATGGACCAATTTATGCGATGGGTTGTACTGTGTGCTGGATTGTAGTACTCATGTACTTAAATAAAAATACTAAATTCCTACCACAGGTAGCGAGTACTAAAGGCCTTTCTTCAGTCTTTTGCCAGATTATGCAGTATTTTGTAATGAATGTTACTCTAACTTACTAAGGGCACGTTTTCCGCCCAAACTCGTTAATCTATCGATATAGACGAAGCAGGTTATCAACATATTAATGGTCATGGGCTCGACATTTTATCTCGATTTATGATCACGAATATCCCTAGCAAATCGTATTGAAATCGTTAAATCGAACTTGTAAATAATCCAGTGACCATTCAATCTGCAATTCCAATATTTTAAATACATATTTAAATGGGATTAATATTCATGATCCGTATCCGATTCCACAAACACCAGGGTTGTGTATAAATAAATAATTAATTACATGTGCAATTAGCAGCCAATGAGGTAACGACAAGATTACATTTGTAACTAAATCGTTGATGTCTTTTGTTCGCTTTAGACCGGAGTGGTTTCATTTGGATTTGTAATTGAAATAAGCCACCAACTGTAAATTAGTGGTTGAATGGACAAACATTTACAGGTTAATTGTTTATAAATGTAAGTTGATGATTGTAAAAAAATATTTTCCTGTTTTTCTGAGTTTTCAACACAAAACATTTCGGTACCTATGTGGAATCCTCTGAAAATAGGTTGATGTCAAAGCAAGTCAAACTTACTCTAAACAGCAAAATAGTAGTTTGGCTGAGCGGAGACTCAGGAGGCGCCTCTCGCCTCGCTGCAGAGGAGGGTCGCGAGCGCGGAAGTGTGTTGTTCCTCACTCCGGCTAACGAGCCAGTTAACAGCATGTCCTTAGGAGGCAGCAGCTCCCGGTCCCGAAGACCCTCGATCTTCGTCTTCTGTATCGCCGCCGCCGTCCCGCTTTTGCCGCCATCGCTCGACTCCTTACGCTTGTACCGAAACTTGATCATCGTCTCACTGTAGTCCGCATCGCTCACTCCAATCACACAATCCACCAAACGAATTCAGTTCCTCATTTGGATTCAATCTCCATTCTCCGTACCTATCACAAACACAATGGCCGCAAACTAAATATACATTTGTTCTTCGAGTCCGCAAACAACTCTATACGGCAATAAGTAACCGACACACGTAGGGTTGAGAAACTTTTCATTTGAATTCCACTGCGCACGTGAACTTCGCTAAGATATGCCTATCCGCGATATTCTACTTCACTATAATATTGAAACTCTTGGTTAAAAACTGAGGGAGGAAAGGAAACCTTAAGTTTTGGGCGCGAAAACGTCAGTTGTCTTAGTGTAGCAGGTGGTCACAAAAGTTATTAAGAACAACTGTCGCGTTGCAACACTCAGCTAATGAAGGCACTCGCGGAGTCACAGATACTACTCGTTATTAATTAAGTTTCACGATTCTGTAATGAATGGTTTCAAAATCGTAAATGAGTTAAAGTAGGAGCGAACGCTCGACTCTACGAAGGCTTTCGTGCAGACTGAGTTGAGACAAGCGGAGAGGTGTGCGGGGGCGGGCCACGGGCGCCTGTACCTTCCAGGTACCACGTTTTTTTCTAATCTATTGTTAACGTAACTCACGTGGGCCCCGCGTTGTCTCTGTCTCTCTAATAGAACTTTCTATAAGCCCGTCTGTTAGTTTTGAAGACGCGAAGCTTTGTTTATATTTCTATGGCGATAAGCTCGGAAAGCTCATAAAGTTAAGAAATTTTAAGAAAATGCCTTATTTAGAGTACACGTGCTGAGCACATGTATATAAGTAATAGATATCTCTGTTGTTCCTGGAATACTTCAATCTCTTTAAAGTAATTTTTAGAAAATCACACGTGCTTTTATCAGGGATGTTTCAATAGCAGTGACATGCCTAATAGTCAATTTTATTAGAATACACAACGTGTACCACTTATGGCTTTACTCACATACTTAAAACTCTGATCATTAAGCAGTATTTCAATAAGAATATTCTCACTCCCAAAAACCCCATGATTCATACCTCAAAAATTCCAAGGGTCTACTGATCACATTGATAAACGACCCTTGACGCCCAAATGAATAGTAAAAAATTTACATATTTTTTGTTATTATAAATGTTATTATTATGTAAGTAGTTCATCATATTGAAAAGTTCTATGCGTAATATGAATGAACTTTCTCGCCACGTGAGTCAGTGTGTAAGTATGTCGAAGTTGTAAAAATGTGGTTAGTTTCCTCCACGGCCGATACGTCAGCAAGTCACTTCTTAAAACAAACCATAAAAATACTTCGGTTGTGTAAATGCTATCTCCAATAAAGGTAATTTAGACGACACATTACCAACTTTACTTATTAGAGCATCGTTTCATAACAGGTTCCGAGGCTCGTAAAGAAAAATAATGTCATCCGTTTCCCTTATTTAGTAACTTGTGATTCGATTTCTAAAACAGAACATTATGTGATAATTTGATCACTTCTAAATTACATGCACTTCCGAGGGCAAAGTGATTCATTCATGTTACGATATGTTAAAACAACGAAGACTTTATAAGTTCAAAGCTTCGAGTTCTCAGAACTGAGTTAAGGTCGCCTCATAAGGAAAACCGAAAGAGTGTGCCCACGCACGCGAATTTTGGTCGTATTCTAGATTTACCATTAGTGGCGTGTGAATGAGCTGAACTTTGTTGATTTAGAGACATTTATTTATAAACGTTGCCATTATTAAGGCAACATTTTATTTTTATATTCTATGATCGCATTAATTTAGATTGAGCAGTATATTTAAATGGACTGTAAATGGTGTTTTTACGTAACACCGGCTGACATGATTTAATTTGTTATTTGTTGCAAAGGCTTGATTATAATTGAAATAACTTCGGCAGCTGTGCTTATTTTATTATTAGACTATGATGTTTCTAAAGGCTTTCTACAGGCTTCGTGGCTTTATTGTCACCGACTTAGCTCCTAGTTTTATGATCTTGTCATTATAAAACAAGGGAGATTTTAATTGAGAAACACGGAACCAATTGTGATGAACATAACTTGATGTAAACTTTCTTGTAGAAACTCAGTGTCTTACAAAAAAGCTGTGAATAGGAAAAGTCTATATTTAATAATAAATGTGGCTTCAATAAGTCGGTGTTCATGAACCGTGAGAGGTTCTCACATGAGGTAGCGATCCAGTTACAACTACCCACAGAGCTCGTGTAGACGACTGTGAGAAACGATCATCTTTTTATCAATTAACAACTTCCCGTTTAATTAAGATCCGAGATTTGCGATCAAACCATAATCTTGTCGACATTGACATTTTATGAAAAGTTAAATTATTATGCTATGAATACCAAGTATGTGCATTAATACAGCTCATGAGATTTATGCTTCTTACAAACTCTACTTCATAAAAATCATTTTGTTTTATATTCCTCACATAATCGCATAGTGTAAACTGGTGGATCTAGGATTCTGAAAATTTTCACAAGGTTTCCATAAAGCACTAGGTAAGCACTAAGAAACTATTTTTGAACTTTCGTCTCCTAACCAGAGTTCAGTCGGGGATGGAAGTTCGTAATTTTTTCATCATACACGACTTTTACTCAACAAATCTTGATAGATTTACAAAGAATATATACAATAGTTGCTCTTAACACCTACCTACACATCGAACGTGATGTAAAAGAGTCATTACATGGTAATGTTATAAGCTGGAGTAAGTTCGTCATAGCAGTCATGTCAGCAGTGTGTTTCGCCACGGTTTCTCCGAATAAGGCTATTCAAGAGGCGGATCTTTTCGGCGTATCACACCATTGGTTACTTACAGTCTTGCGACAGGGACCTTGACAATTTGTACTAGTTTTTCCCTTGAAATACTTTTAGAGATCGGTGTATTTTGATATGACAGTGTCAAATGTCATCGAAAACTTCATTGGAATGTGCTATTTGTGCAGTATTTATGCAGAGGATTTCGTAATACGTGACTTATGCGTTCACACCTATGTTTATGAAATGGAATCAGAGGTTTTCATAATATTTCCTTTGTCAGAACATCAATATTTTGAATAACTTGTGTAAATGGGTCTAGGCTTCCTTAGTCATGACTTCATGACTAAGAAGTTATGAGTTACCTAGATTCCCCTCATTTTTTTAATTGAGCTCGTTAAATGAGGTAGACCCACTCTGCTGAATTAGAAAGAAGCTTAATTTATATTTAAGAACAAACACAAATGGTGTTTTTATCTATGATACTAAACCCAACATTATTTTTTTGAGTGTTCGTTAATTGTACTCTCCTGCCATTACCCATATGGCGTGCACTCCAACTAATTCACTTGTAATTACGGTTGCCAAGGTGTAAACCACAAACAATCAACATTGCAACACTAAGCGGAACCCTTAATTCTGTTGAATCCAACGTTGTATCAATTACCTATTGTAATGCAATCCTGATTCTTCTTCGAAATTGTTACAAGGAGATACATCTATTATCATAAGGTGTATAAGATTATCTCGTAAAATATATGTGTGTATGTGGTTGTTATCATTGTTTTACTTCAAAATACGATTTAGTTGGATTGGGCAATTCAATTGCGAATTAAATTAACGAGTTCATTCTAAATTATAGTGCGGGTACCTCAAGGATTCGCAAAGAAATCAAATCATTTTAGAAACAACTGAGTTTTATGGCGAGAAGAATGCGTTGGATAAAAGAATTACACAATGAGATAACAAATGTCACCGAGTAAAGTAATAAAAGTCAAAGAAATGAGATCAATTGTTATCATAACGCAAGTGTGATGAACTGTAACGTTTTATTCGATTAGTCGATGCAGTTATCGGCGCCACAATCGATTCGTTCAGCCCATAACATCTAATTCAATTACTACTGCAAGAAACCATTGCGCCAAGTGAGCTCTGCGATAAACTTGGATATGTGATTTATCGATACACAACCAGAGCCCTTATATTATAGGATCATGTTTGCAGAGATGATTATGAATGCACTGGAGTAACAGGGTAAATAAATGTATGTTTGAAGGGAACCATTATTTATAAACAGCGAGGTATTTAAGATCTTAGCAAATTTGTTGCGCATTGACCACTCACTTACTGTCACTAATCGATTTCTCTCTATTTTTAGAGGTGACTAACGAAGTTGCATCAGAGGTTTTTGAGGTCAGTTCGAAATTCAGTTGGTTTATTAAGGACATTGAAAATATCCCTGGAAAAGATGGCTCTTATACATGCAGATGTCGTAGACACTAAAACATAAAGCTACTAGCTAGAAATTGTCAAATTTTCTCAATCAACCCTGAACCTAATGCTTTAGATACAAAGATAAAAACCTATAAAAGAAATTTTACAGACTGTAGAAGGTTGATGTGCTGGCGTCTGCACAACTACCTCTGGCTGTAGAAGTATAATAGGAATGCGTAAGAAGATTCGTATACCAAAAGCTTGTAAGGGGATATCCTGCAAGGGATAGTCATAAAACCCATAACATTCCTTAGAAACTTCTCATGGGTCTACCTGCTCATTAATAAAACTGCCAACATCCGTAGCGTGAGCACCTCTATGCAAATTTTGATGATTTCACCTTTACCAAGACTACTACTACATATGCGGGTAAGTGTTCGCATTTAAAGAGATGCCAAAGGTAAATTGCCTAAAGGACAAAAGGAGTATGTCTGTGGGAGTAATGTGCAATTAATAACAAGGACATCGAGATCATATGACAATGTTTGCGGCGCAGGCGTGTTGTTTGGCAAATGTCTATACCGATGCAAGTGTACGAATTTGTCACACGGTGTGGGTGAGGAGACAATGGGCGAGAGTATAATTGTTGTTTTACTGGTTGATTGTAACAAGTGTTTAGTATACTACCTACATGATGTTATTAAGTAGGAACATTTTTGAGAAAATTCATATTTACGTGGAAATTCGTATTTACGTGGAAACTCTATCTTGGTCTTGATGTTTGATACAGTGTGCAGTGCCTGGCTCAAACAAGATTTGATTACATTAATTAACATGGACGGAAGGTCTACGCCTTCCGTCCGTGTTAAACCTACGTTTAGGCATGTCTATTAATAAATTGTTTTTTCTTTTTAAATTCTCAGAAAATATATTTGTAGAGCTAGTAATAGATAGATTAGACACGAACAGACGCATATTACAGTAGAACCATGATGGCGCAAGTTTACCCACTGTGTGGGGCAATACGTCCAATTTGTATATAGGTACCTAGCGAATGCTTCATTAATTACTCGTTTCGATAACCGAAACGCGACCCTGAAAATCGCATTTACTTATCGCAGCACAGGACTGACTCGGCACATTTAAATAAATTAACACTTGTATATTTAGTTTGCAGACGTCGTAGAGCTGTCGTCTACAAGGCTAACAAGTAACCAATTCACTGTATAAAATCACATCGAATATAGATACAATACCGTTCACTTGATTAGGACACGATTTTATATGATAATGACCTTTAACACTAACACATTTCACTTGGGCACCGCACTTTCACTTTGTTGTTATTTGTGCCATTAAATGGTGAATCCACGCAATAATCCAGGTTTGTGGTGTTGTTCCACGTGTATTATAAACGTTTTAGTTCGATTTAATACAAAATAAACACGCGACGTGCGCTCCGGTAGAGAGGCGTCATGTACGACTGTACGTGGAGTAACCGCGCAGTGACAGGCTGCGCGGGCGCACGCGAGCGACAAAGACAACACATGAAGGCTTTGGCGCCTTGCCTGCGCCTGCCCGAGTGCGAGCGGGACAGACAAGAGGCTTGCGCGGGAGTCCGGTTATGTATCTTAGTTGTTGTAGCAAGGAGATTAAAAGTATGTGGAAACTACAATTTACATTGCAATTATAATTAAAATTCCACATAAACAGTAAAATGTCACAAGTAATTGTATAAATCATACATTTTATACAAAAAGGAATGACTACGAACAGTTAGGTTAGAAGACTCAACTAGTTAAAGAAAAATAATAAAAGATACATCTAGGTAAGGTGGTTTGTATCTGCTTTTTGCCGTATGAATGTTTATTTTTGGGGATAACCCAAACAATCATATTCTTTGGATTTTTAATATTACCATTACACCATCAATATGTTATGGATTTAGCAGCGTATTTGAAAGCTCACAGGGAAGCTTTTCCTTGTAACGCTATGAAATTACTCCGAACAATAAAGCCAGCTTATAAACTGCGACGAAAAAAAAAATGTGATTGCAATTGCCTAAATCCTAGTTAGCTCGTAAAGTAACTGAATGCTTATTTAGGCAGGCAGGTATTACTAAACTTTTAAGCCAGTCTCGTCGTGTCCCACTTTTGCAAGCAAATTATATTCAAGGAAACATCAAACAAAAAGTTTGCGTGCATTACTTTGTCTTTGTAATAGAGAAATGGTACACAGTGACGTCACCGTCTCCACCACGAAACGGTTCTCGACTTTGTAATTAATCCAGTGCAGAGATAAGTACTGGTCTAGTCTGTATCATTATCTTGGTTGGATCATCGACCGCGCTTACATACGTCTCACCCTTCTGTTTCTAAAGAATGGCATAGACCACATTCTAATTTTGATAGGTTTTGGCTTCAAAACATAGCAATTATCAGATAGAATAGATGAAACATCTACGGTTTCCATAGATACCGAATATGGTACCGCATTAACAAAGGATTCTGCCGATACATAAGTTTCGCAAGCTCATTATTAGTGTCAGTTCACATCCAGTAACAGGACAATATCTGCAAGATCTCGCAGATATAGTATATCATGCTTATGCAAAACAAATCTGGTGAGTGCGGGGTCAAGCCGCGGTTGCTGGTACCGGTTTCAGTAACGCGATACGACGAAGTAACGACACCTTGTTGTATGTATAGTGTATACGTATACCTACTAATGATAACGTTGATACTTGACGAGGCAGCGTAATGTGATGCCTTTCTTATCGCAGCTCCTGATGAGACTACTGGCGATGGCGCAACGAACTCGCACGGTAAACAAAATGAAGACGTTGATGGTATTTAAGTTTTTGTTCCTGTCTGGCTTCGTCAATGATAATACGAGCTTCGATAAAAGTCTCTCCTCAAATTAAGCTTACGACTTGCATAACCATACACACAATGCCAATCACATGTTGAACCCTAGGTCTTTTAAATCAGAAGTTTTTGCGACACACAATAATTCCATTGAACTCTTAAATTGGTCTTTATCAGACACACAAGAGGTTCGTTATATCGTCAGTACACCGCAATCGGCTGTACTGTAAATGTCAAAAGTTTAGTTGCTTGCATGTAACATTATAGTCTATTGAAATGTAATCTCGCAACAACGGGTTCCATGACCGTGAATATGAACACTAGTGTTAACTCGAGTGGAATTAATTAACATAACATTAATTTACCTTAAAGACTTAGTTTAATAGGGTTATTAAACTAAGGTTAGGGGTTTATTATTCTTTTATAAGTTCTAGGAAGTATAACAGGACACAAAGTAAACTTTCGAAGAAAAACTTTCGGAAACAAATTGTTTTTTTTTCCTAGTTCATTTAAAAAGTACAACAACTCGAACAACGATCTAAAATTGATGACTTACCACCAACGAGTATCGAAAACAATAATAGGAATGTCTCTTTAGACACAGATCGTGAAGTCTATAGTTACTGTTTTACGAAATCGAATATTGCATCCAAATACATAGAATGTAGGTACTCATCCAAAGAATTCAGCAATTGTTAGCAATAGGTGAATAAAATTTAACAAGGCAATTTTTAACTACCGTGTATGGCTGACTCACGTCATTCTCTTGGAATTCTAAAATGTACGTTTTACGCGTCTTTATTTTCAAGCGTGTGAATGAACAAAAGCAATATTTTTGTCTATAAAAGTTAAATTGTTCAGTACTGGCTTGTTTCAACTCCTACAAATAAAGTAACAATGACTCAACTGTCACAATTGAGTAGACCAAGTTCTGGGTTGAAACTGAGTCGTGGTAATTAACAAAGTACAAACAAGAGGTAACAACGAAAACAAAGGAAACAAGAAAGAAATACAAAGCAGCGCAGCATGCATCTGAAATGAAATGAATCGGGGACCTACAGACGAATCACCACTAATCAAAATACGTGCGTAGAAAATGGAAGTCGGTGCTTAGTCCGCTGAATCTTTTATTCGTCCCAAACATAATGTTTTCAATAAAAGAGCATTAACCCGGACAATAGAGGCACCTGCATTAGAGAAGTTCACACGGCAATAAAATATGAGTTGAAGACCGATGGTGGTCGACGCAGGTGGAAGAATACCGTTTTAACCAATAGTGTCCTACCTACTGTTTAAAATAAAAACACTCCAGATGTAATTGACATAACTGTTGCAGAAAAGTTTGCAATAATTTTGGGTTTGAGTGAAGACAAGTTTTCGTTGGTTGAAACGAGAATTTGAAAGAGATTCCGCTCCAAAAGGAAGATATCTTTAACCTGATTTATAATTGTTTTAATGATATGAATGTTAAAGAATATTTTTCGAAGACTGTGTGTGTAATTTTGTCAGAAAAGTTTTGTGTATGCTCGAGTGATGCCCACTCTCACTATGTTCATAATGTGTGTCAATGTCCTAGATTCTGAACACTTGTTCATTTCACTTGCAACCTGTTTGACGCCCAAACATGTCTTCTCAGCTTAACTTTAATCGTTTCATATTTTAATTACTGCTCGTGTCAATTTTGGCTGGTAATTGTAATTTGTATCATTTCCGTTATGAATTCCAAGTGATTTCGATACTTTACTCAAATATTTGCAAGGCAAATTAGGCGTTCAAGTTGATACTTAGCGCCCGGTTTATTAAATATTTGCCATAAGCTGCAATTTTGTGTCAGTAATAGGTGGTAGTAAGTAATGGCAAGTAATTTAGTGTGCCGCCAAGTAATCGCGGAGTGATTGAAGTCATTTGAAGTTCCCAGTATATTTCAATAATGATAAGCGTAATCGGGCGTCCGTTATCTTATATAACTTATACGAGTAACATGTATTGCCCATATTAAGCCACTGGAGAAAATGCAAATTAAGCTGTATAAAATCTTGCCATGGAATTTTACAATATTGTCCCGAAATATATATATATCTCATTTAGAGTAGCGCTTAGTGAAGGCTACTTATGTTTACAATATGATGGTGATGACATTAAACGAAAGACTACTAATTTGGAAAAGTAATCTATCGAAAACCATAAAAAATTTACTTTTTTATGGTTTTCGACAAGCATTAACTAAATTACAATAGATTCCAATCCAATTTTAAATGAATTTTGCAACAGCTGAGTCTATTAATAATTACAGTAGATAACACCTAGCTAAGATAATAGTCAACGATTGCACATTCCTTAGTTAGTTGTGCCTAGCCTCTCTAAGCCGGTTGAAGGTTGAAGTTAGAGCCACTGGTACTTAATCACAATCATAGATTTGCATGCCCATTCATAAGTAGATTTTTCTTTGTTTTATAATCTGATTGTTGCAGATACTTTGTTAGCATCCCCAGAAATATCAGCACACATGCATGGATGATTAGAATTTAATTGGTGCAATTATTTCGTTAACCCTTACTTGTAACTGTTCTTTTAATGAGTATTTCTTGAAGTCCCCTAGGAAATACAAATCAATCCAAGACTTTTTTGAAATAAAAGATCCCCGCTTAACTGAACCTGAGTGGTCATCAAGGATTCATGGGTCTTCCCAACCATATGAAACCTTGATGACCACTTAGACCCTTGTCAACAATGACATTGAAATGAAAAATGCAACGTAATATTCGTGACTTTAAACAATACTTCATATTGACAACAGTCGGTTATCGTATCCACACACGCATAACAGTTGGCTATGGACATGTGCGTACGATGATTGACGTGCGCTTGGCCATTGCGCGTACATCCCTACGTGCATCACGAATTCAGAAAGTGTAGTATAATTTTGGTTCTTAGCAGAGTCGGAATAGGGGATACAATTGAATGAAGACGAGGTGCTGGACTCATCATTATGAATACCACACAATAGATGCTATTGGCATTTTGCGGTTGACGACTACTTTTGAAAGTGCCATGAGTTTTTTCAACCTTACTCATACCGTCATAATTTCATAAATTACAAAGGAACATTCAGTTTACTTTAATTGGGCGTTTTGCAGTTAGCAACGTTATTAGAATGTTGTTACTCATTCCAGTGTTCACCTTAACCCTAATACAAATACAGACAAATTTTACTTTTCCATTAAAATGATAAATCGACCTCCCACGACCGTTCAGAGACCGTGAACTCTGACAGGACAGCGGACAGTCCGACAAGCTTAATTATATCATATATCAAATAAAATGTAGTTTACGATGTAATCCGTAGTGATTCGTAGAGTTAGGGCGGTGAAGGGAGGGCGATTGCGCGGGCGCCGACCGCCAGGTCGGTGTCTTTCGTGACCGGTCGTTGGCGCACGTGGCGACTCCGCCAGTCCCTAAAAGGTCTGTTTTCACCACTTTCCAGTTAGCCATAAGACAGTGGCGGCCAGGTTTCCAAAACACTTTTTGTGTGAGTTTTCATGGTCTATTTTAGACGTGTATCTGGACTGGTTTAGAGAAAACTACATATAATTATTGACGAAGAAGCAGGAGAATAATTAATTGAATTGATGACCTAAGTTCTAAATGCGAATTAAAAGGCTTATTGAAGCATTACGAACATGGTTCAACCCATATTTAGGTTCTTAGGCAACTAGCTTTTTCAGATAAGATAGTAATCAAGTCGTCACCAACTAGTGGGCGAAAGCCTTGGCCACTAACTCAAACGTGGGAGTGGCAGTGAAGCTTAACTTTTAAATGAAGCTTGTGCTTTTACACCACTTATAAATTTCTCGGCTTGGCGGGGCTTACATGGACACTATACTGTATTTCATGAAATAACACGCTTAGAATGAGAAAACAGCGTTTCTACATGTCCTACCTGGACATGGAGAAACGCTGTTTTAGGCAGGGAAAGTATTATAAAGATAATACTGAGAAATTGGTTTTATTATTCTAGGAATTACCTAATCCTGGTCTAGTACTGGCAATCACAAAACGAAGACTTATTAAAGTGTTAAGAAAACTAGCGAGAACTTGCAATAATACAAGGTGCAGTAAAGAAGTATAATTATGATTCCGTTTCGAGGAACCGTCGAGCTGGTGTAGTACAAATGGTACGTCTATTGTTGTAACTGATACCGGCGCAGGCGCACAATGCACAGGATGCAGACCTCGTGGTGCACCGTGCAGGTAGACGTACTGTTTTTTCGCAATGATACACAATAGAAGCTTTTGCTAGTAAATAAAGTTATTAGACGTTGTTGTATGAGACGTTTTACGGTTGTTTAGACAGCTTTGAGTAAGAAGCATACAACAAAATATGATTTGTTTGATGTAAAAAAGATTTGACTTTTGATTTGAGGGCAAAGTGAAATTTTTACAGCGATAACGATAACAGAAGACTCAAAATGTATTAAATGAGACTGACATAGGCTACCTTTAGTGCAGCATGACCGTTAAAGTTTGCGGTTACGAGTGGAGATGTTTGTAAGAAAAAGTTCACCGATTTGACAAAATTAGTCAATTTATTTCAGTTCTGTCTTTTCCCGTCTGTATATTGTCAACCCTGTTGACAGTCGTTCTATAATTACGAAACCTTTGATTGCGGTTTTTAGTTGTTTCGGCCCTTGGACCTCACTTTGCAGCTAGGTCTGAATTCTCAAATATGGACTTAGAAACCAGTTACCTAAAATTAAAATAACCCAGACACACTAACAAGGTCAAAATGGTGATGAGGAATATTCAAAGCTATTAGTAGTATTTATTTATTAATGCTACTTATTGCCAAGAAGTTGATTTTTTGCAATAAAAAGTCCTCGTTTAAATTATAGTTGCCTTTAACATTTTTCGTAAGTAGGCACTTACTTTATTCGTGAGATTGTATGTATAAATTGCTGTAAAAAAATGTTTTAGCGTTTTTATTTTTTAAACTCCAATGACAAGCTGAGTTAGTTCCACTTCAGATTGCTTGGATCCCCCACGGGGATTTTTTTATTCATATATTTGGATATTTTTATATCCGCATAAAATGGAACTTCTTGAAATTTTATTTATATTCATAATAAAAAAGCTTTATGCACGGGTAAAAAATTATACAGGCAAAAGTTTTCCTTCATCAATGTCAATTAAATATAACACTAAACGTTTCCTCGACATTGACGTTTAAAACATAAATTATAATGTTCTATACCATCCAATCAAACCAATCCTTACACACCGCAGCATCCGCATCGAACAACTAAGATGGCTTTTACGTCCATCCCAACACTTAACTGTATAGCTATAAAGTTTATAGTAAAGTATGACATGGCAGATCTTGGAGTAAACGAGAAGCCAAAACCGGTCCTGCAGCTGCGCGTGCGACGCTCCTATAGATATATGGTGTAATGTAGATCTATTATATTACGGGTACCATGGACTGTGGACCAGGGTCACAACGTATGTAAATAGTGAGAAAGTCTGCTCCGTGTAGAGAGTAAAAACGAAGGCACACATAGATACGCGTCTGCGTACAGCGAGTGTGAGCCGTCTCGCGATTGGCTTTTGTTTATTATTGCCGTACTTTCACGATTACGAGAACATATCTGCTTTTGCTTGTCGACCTTCTGCATGTATTCTACGTTGTGGCATGGTCCCAGCATCCGTGGTCGACACGGCACGCTCTCGCGTGATCTACCCCCATGAACCAAATTATCAATCTTAAGGTTTTCACGACCTTTTATGCCGAGAACGAATTTAAATGCACGATTTTGACACGTGGTGATGGTATTCATATTAATTGAGCTGTTGTTTCTGGCAAATATTACTTCTGTTATTGTGTTTTTTATTGCTTTTCGGTAATTTTAGTGGCAGTAACGAATCTGCGTAGCAGTGTTCGTATCCTTCAATTACTAAGGGAATCTTTACTCTTTGAAAACGTGATGATATCATTAATCACAGGTATTGCAAAGGTATACAGTACATTTTTGTATGTAGCGCCATTTTATTTATTGCAACAATACTTAGGTAGTGGAAATATAAGGAGAATTCTTCATGCGGTTTTTTCCTTACAAGGAACATAATAAAAAAAAAACATAAGAAATACCTCCACAAACGGTAAAGTTCGCCACAGTAATAAGTAATAAATGTTAGCTTTAACGCAACAAAGTCATTGAATTGCAGATCAGCCGAACGAGACAAAGTCATAATATTTCTAAAGCCAGGCGACTATTATTATTGTTTTTATAACCTAACAATACTGTCGAAGAATTGTGTGGGTTGGCTATAATATAATACTGCACGACAAATGAGCGGGGAAGAGCCTCTGACCCAAAGTGGGCGGAAAAAGCTCATAATAATGGCTACTGATGCAACGACTTATTAAATCCCACTAATGCTGACATATTGACCCCTCCTACGATAACTCTATCTAATTCCATATTTTATGTTTTATGAGCTCAATGAAAAGTCGATATGTGAAGCTTATTTTGGATTAACGACAATTTATCAAGTTCCAATTTTAGGCGAATTTTAATTTAAATATTAGTTAGGATCTTTCGTAATAAAGCATTGGCTTTCCTGTTACGTAGATTCGGCTGCGACTTATTTTCGACTTTGTTGAATGTTTACTTCTAGTACCATTTCGGAAAAAAAAACTAGTGCATGAGAATTTCTGAAAATAGATACGTGAGGAAGTAGATTAGTTTTCTATTTTAAGCTTGTAAAATGGAATAAAACACATATCTTCACAATTTTACCATAGTGGTGTAATATTATCTGAGTAATTGACTGGCCCAGTTTGTGTCCAGCTCGGGGCACGTACTACCACGGCCCGATTCCTCGGAACGTGCCTAGATCATGGTCTAGCGTTGTTGCTACATACCACACTAATATTTAGCCTAATATTTCACTTATGTAGTTAGATCAGGGGAAATTGATATTTAAATTATGGTCTACTTAAGTTACATTAAGTTGAGTTTGCTTTGAAACAGAATTCTCTTTTGGGTTTGATTCTAAAGCGGAACGAACCTTTGGTCTGATGCTGTTCTCGCTCTGTTTGTTTGTCCAGTTCTGTCGCTATTCATGAACATTTATTTTTAAATATTTTTTAGGGTTTACGGACTTACTCAGGTAGGCTTTACTCGTTTGGATAGACAGTAGATCACCTCAATAACAATCAATAAGGAACTCGCTGCTGAGCCCTGTCACAACTACAGATATCTTGTATAATTTCTAAGACATTCTTTAAGCAAGTTGAATCATCATTGTGCCTATATAAATTGCAAATAAAATAGCTATAATAGCTACCTACATGAGCCTATTAAGAGAAACCGTAGCTAAATGTAACTGATTAGATACAGCAGTGTTTGAGAGCCCCATTAAAGTTTTTGTTGTACTTTTATATGCTGTGTCTAAATTGGCTACCAAAAATGGCTTCTTGTAATTTAAATATGGTCAGATCATGAATAGTCAAAGAGCAGTGGTGATCAAGTGATAAAAGCCGCGGGTTATGGCTGTAGGGCGTAGGTTCAATTCCAGACAGGAACATTACTTTTTCACCAACACGGATTAGGAAAAATCGTGAGGATATACAGGGTGTAAATTTATATTTCACACATACGTCAACCAAGTATTCTGTACATCGAACTAAGTACCCCTACGCAAAAATGTTTGCTGGGAAACGCCATTTTTTTTGGGTCATACATAAATAAAATTTTACGGTAAAACTCAATGTAGCACTCTTAAAACATTGTGCTAGTGGATGCTTTGTAAACGGGTCATGGAGGTTATTTAAATAAAGTTATAACCTGAAAAACTAGTATTTACAAAAACAGCTGTGTAAAATTTGGAACTTTGACCCCCAATAACTCCGTAACTAGGGGGTTCCCAGGTTTGGTCTAGAACCAATAAATGCTCGCAGTGGTGGGGAGAACAAATACCGTTCGTTTGCGTTAAGGGTACTTTTACACCCTTTATATATCCTTAAACCAAAATTCGGGGCCTGCATGGTCCACTGCAAAAGAGAACTCCTAGCCTGTGTCCCAGCCGTAGATCACAGGCTACTTAGCAAGTTATCAACTTTGTGATCTAGTGTAACAGCTACTAGGTACATATTGGTGTGTATTACCGTCGTCACGCTGTTAGAAGAAAGGCGAAGTAAAAGTTTTAATTGCCGGTTGATATAACAGATAAGACTTAAGTAAGGCTATGCTTGATCATTGTCTGTTTTATCCATTACCAAGTGTTCTGATTCACGGCTCTCACGACACTATGTCATTTGTAATACGATAATAAGTAACAATGTATGCTGCTTAAACGAAACAATATCTACCTTTGATACCACAAGAATAATCCAGATTTATCTGAATAGCGACATGTACAGACGCCAGCACATCAAGCTACTATGGTCTAGAATTTCAACTTTATCGCTGAAAAAATTAGGTTCAAGATTGATTGTGCATGAAAATTTGACATTTCGGGTAGCTTAATTTGTTTGACTTTTGTACTTGTAGCTATTCAGATAAATTAAGATTTTTGGTGTGGTACCCCGTCTCGCCTAGAAAGGTGGTGTCATAAAGTTTCGAATTATAACAGGGTATTCTATCTAACTATCATAAATAATCGATACTGTTGATTGATTTCCTCAAACTATATCCATAAAACAGCAGTCAATTTGTGCTTCAATCTTCCGGAACTTCATCTGTTAGGACTGAAATTGCTAGAACTTTTAACGGCGCCTTTCACTCCAATATTTTCTTAGAAATGCCTCGAGTTATTGTTAACTAAAGGGTCTAAATAACCTGGTTGTTTATGAATAGAGTACGTTAAGGTTGGATTCGCGTTCGTGGTTCCGTAAAACCAATTCAATTTTGTACGGGTAAGGTTGCACCCAATAGCTACTAGTTACTGTTAGGTAAGTGATAAAGGTACTGTGTTATTATTTTCTGTTCGAATATTATTAAGAGGTAAAGTTTGTAGGTTTGTACCTATGTAGGGGTAATCTCCGAAAATAAAATTAATTGTTTTTTTTTTTTTAATTACTGAAAGATAAATTATTCGTGGGTACTCATCATCTGCCTATTCCCAACTATGTCGGGATCCGTATACTATAGGCTATAAAATAATTATATTTTATTTATGCGGACGAATTTGCGGTCGATGTTTTTTATTCTTACAGGTCGATAACAAACTCACTATGCAAGTTTCAAATTAAATTATTAATTAACCAGAACATTAATTCATTTTCACCCACGACTCCAGTTTAAAACTGCCGTGGGCGATAAAGGTAGCTTGTAGACATGAAACTTATTAATTAATAACAGTTGTTAGAAGACGTATAGATTATAGTTGTGGGTTATTTAAACAATTGCAGGTATTTTAATTACTACATCAAAATCGTTCAATTATTTTAACTGTTTTTGAAGAAGTCGGTTAAAAATGCGTTTTCATTTAAAGAAATTAAGTTTATCTAGCTAGACCATTAAATTTGATCTCTATTAATAAGATTGTATTTCTATTTTCGCAGCATTTTCCTGTCTGTGAAACAGAATCTTTATACTTTATTGTATCTAGTCTAAGAAAACGTAATAATCCAATCGTAAACGTTGTATCCTCATTAGCATTTGTCGTATCGATAAAAAGAAAGGAGTGAGTGTGTAGTTGGCGCCACAACACAACACTCGTCCACCAATCACGGCTGAGGCTAAAAGTTCTACGAACTTACGCGCGCACCTCATTGGTCGAAAAGGGCGCCAACTTCAAACAAGTTTGTAAATGGAAATATAACGGCTTGTGCGCACGCGCTGCCTTGCCGGTACCAAATATATACGTAGGTACATGAAATAGAAAGTTTGATTGTGATGATAACAAACAACGAAGATATTGTCGTTTGTATTTTATATTTTAGGCAACTACAAAATCATACATGATTGCAACTACATCTACAAAATGCACCGTTAATAAAATGCATCACTATTAGGTAAGTTTTATATCAGCAAGCAAATGCTTGTACTGAATATGGTCATTTAATAGACGGCTTGCCGAATAGACTTGCATAATCACCCCATTTATTTCTTGTTGGAACCTAAAAGTATTATAAAGAAGAAATGCATAATTCAGTATTGCCATGTCGCAAGTCATTTGTACTTACAGCATAATATGACGCTGACGAAACAGTAAAAATAGGCTGGAAGGAAAGACAAAGGGCTAAAACTATCCCAGAGCTGAGGGCCAATCTGTAGTTAACAAATATAAAGCGAGTAGCTAAATCACAGTCAGGCTGGAGGCTGTGCGGCCCATTCTGCGAAACCAGTCGGGCCAGTCTAGCTCTACTAGATTAACCCTCCATGCCCTTGAATCTCGTCTCACCTCGTGTATTGAAGCAGCAGCTATTTTAAGACTGAAACATGCTGCCAGTAATTGCAGCTTACATGGAAAAGCTCGTGCTCATACTTGTACTAATTTGTTGTCATACAAATTATTTGCACTTCTTATGCGTATGTAATAAACTTATAAGTAACGCAGAGAGAGAGGCGTTCGTTGATAAAAACGTTATATTTACGAACGCGTTGAAAGCTCAGAGATTTCGTTTTAAATAAGGCTATGAACAGATTCTATTGTTCACAAAAGGTCACGTTTGTCTGCCGGGCAGCGGGCGAGGTCACACCAGTTCTTTCGCTTTGTTAGAAGTACTTTGTGTCGTTTCGACTGCGACTGGTCAAAGACTCATGTTTCCAGTTGTTTTAGTAGGTCTGGTGATTGCGCAACTGAAACAAGCCGTTTAAAATCTAAGAACGAGAAAGGCTTTTGCGCTTTCAGCTCCGAGATGTTATTGCGTGTGTAACAAATTGTACAACTATAGAGAATTTTTAAGTACATTGTAGTAGCGGACTGCGGAACAAAAGGTCTACATTGCAAGGAAATTTCTTATCGCGAGTTTTCGCCATTACCACTTCATTCGGTGATTATCTTAATTGATGAACATTTTGCAAGTTTAATCTCGTCTGCAGTGCTGGCAGGTGCTTACGTTCAAATAGTGAAGTAATTGTCTTACCTTTAGGGCGCAAAAAATACAGGACGGTCCAAGGCAAGCGTGGCCTGTGAGCTCGCGGAAGCTGCGCCGGAATATATCCAGATGCCACAGCACCTGTGACACAAAAGGACAAATATTTTTAAAATATATTACACTACTATATGATATATGTCATACAACTTATGTGTACCTAAGTGACAACCTGCCTGATAGTCCTGAATTCCTGGTACCTTTAATAATAATAAGCTTTGTCTTTTTTGTGATTTTTTGCGTAATTGTAATAACTTTTTCAATCTACATCGTGGAACAATAATTATTTATTACGTTATTTTTCATAATTACAGAAGCAAATGAACAGTGAACATTAAGTTTTCAATTGCTTCATCACGCATCTGTACTAACAGTAGCTTTACGAGTATAGTTGCATCAATTCTATTAACATTTTCAACATTAATTCATAGTTAACTTGGGTAGTTGGGCACATGTGCTTAGCAGGTGCGCTAAGTAAACTACGTAAGGTCTAACAGTCTAAATAAGTCCATACCTATAGGTTTTTTTTTTTAAATTTTCATTTATAGTCTTGGTTAGTAAGATCCCTTCCAAGTATTTTAATGTTAATTCTAATTATTCCAAAGGTGTAGGGCAAGGAGTCAACGACCTATAAACACACGGCATTGGAATCGTACATATTTTTATTCAATTCATTTGAGATTTTCTCAAAAAAAAAAAGAAAATCTGTGCACTTCCTTTTGGGACAAAAGACCTAACAAGTTATTTGTACCCTAACTTCAGACCACCAAAGCAACACTGTCAAAGTAATTAATTTACTTTTAAATTAAAAGGCCCAATAGCACAGTAGGTTAAACTTTAAAGGAAGCATATGCTAATAAAGAAACGTATAACGTTGGGTAGGTGCACGTGGCAATGTCAGGTGGAAGCGACATGTGTCGCGAGACGATGCGATTATAAGCAGCTTTGGATAATCAACGGTTAGTATACGGAGCATTGGGTTAATCCATCAATTAGTTCATATCATCACCTTAACGGGAATTTTTCAATATAATGCAGCTGGCCTTGTTTTCTAAAGTGTGCATTGCTATAGCCCAGTAACATTATTGAGTGTCTATCTAATCTATAGTCCAACATACTTTAAATCACAATCTAAAGAGTCTTGGAAAAATCATACTGAATTCAGAAGAATAATCAGATTTGAATTCGTATGACTAAATTCGGGCAGATATGATCATTGGAACAGGAACTGTGTGGTCGATGCTTGAAACAGTAGGAAATATATCTGCCATTTCATCAACCTAACAATGTCAGATATTTAAGATAAAAGCCGAGCACGTATCAGTTACATTATAATGGTCAACGCCAACACACTTCCTGCCGCCCACAATACATAATATTAAAACACAAATACATACATATGTCATCGATTGACTACCTTATTTTTTGTAAAGATTCCGAATATCAAGTGGAACAGGTACTAATTAACATTTCACTCTAGTTTCGATAATATAAATATAAATTTGAATGTTAGCGCTGCGTTATAAAATAAATTTGAAATGCCCATTTTTATTTCAAGAGCTTTTACAGCAAGTACTCATACATGTTTGCATTTTTCACTTTAGCTTTATGGTTTACTCAACACCCGTACATGGATCAAAAACGTAAATATACAAATTGGAAGACAACGAGTGTCTGCGACCACCTTGTGCACTTAAAGATACCTATTCAGCCACGCAAAAAGTGTCATTATTCCAATTACATGCACGCTCGATAAGAAAATTGTTTACTACAGAATTTATAGTAATACGCTGTAGGCAATTATCG
This sequence comes from Diarsia rubi, assembly GCA_932274075.1. NCBI lineage: Eukaryota > Metazoa > Arthropoda > Insecta > Lepidoptera > Noctuidae > Diarsia > Diarsia rubi. The sequence continues at coordinate 16,243,550 of OW026417.1, read as the reverse complement.
TGTTTATAAGTTAGCAGACTCCCTAGGTCCGCCATAACATCATTCCTCACCTGTTATTGTAATGAGAGCGATACGCGGCTCGCTTGCCAGTTTTTCGCGAATGTTTTCGGGCCGGGGGCAGGTCGGGCAGGTGGATACTAACTTGTCCCGAGCAGATGTCGATTCTCTCATAATACACTCCTGTTTTATTTTATATCTTGGAATCGTCCGTGAGCCGATTTCGTGTGTTATTTATATTCGTATCTACTGCACTTGCCTCATAAAGTGATAAGTGGCATACAAACACTTTGCCTTCTTATCTTATCTAACACACGTGCTTTGATTTCGTAACATTTCAAAGTTTCATTTTAATGTTATTAACCCAAGCCTTGAAACGTGAGGTGTTTATTGCAGGACAATGTACAGGAAGGCGAAAAAATTGAGGAGGAAGGATGACAGATGGTCCGGACAAGTGGCGCATGCGCAGAGCCGTTGATGCGCTTGCACACCGGTAGCGTAATGTTCCGCGAAGTGAGCTTAGTGCGCGGTTAGCGGCAGATTAATGCTGATTTTTCTCAGTCACGTAACTAAGGTACTGTTACTGGCGACATATTCAGCGTTTATAGCCTACATATGTGGACCTACTACTACATTAGAACTCGTTTCTAGTAGTCGCGGAGTCAGAACATAAAATGAATGATAAATACTTTCCACATCTTAATTTCAAATGAGCAGAAATATTTGCTGCGAATATATAAAATGTGCTCTAGTTCTATTTTATGGTTTCTATGCGAAGTTTTATCTTATTTATGTAACTTAGGTATACAAAGTTTCACCATACAACGTCACGAAAAAATGCTTGTTTGCACAAGGAATTATGATGAACGTGAAGATTTCGTTGTATTTCTATAAAAGCATCTCAAACATACGCAATAAAGGCACTGTCCTCGAACAAATAAGCCACTAAGGCTGGTTTCACACTAGCCGTACAGGGCCTACAATGCCGATACATTCTGAGGGCTACGTTAAGTGATTGACTGAGGGTCCGTGTGTCTACAACCTACATTAGAAGAGCTCGTGACAAACAGATAAAATTTCCTGCTAATGGAAGCGGGGACTTATTGTCGCCAGATAACGATTTCGAAACGAGACGGTTTCGGGAACAACGGTTTTTGTCAATGTTTACACTGATAAGAGTAAAGTTGTTTTGACTATAAAAATAAATAGTAAAATATTATTTGAAAAGTAAGAAGGAACAGACGAGAAGTAGAACAAGAGGATGAAGACCTACTTTTCCTTTAGCAGTTTAAAAAATAACAGATTCGATCAAATTAATTAAGATACAAAATTTGTACAAGCCGCAAGATCGGTGTTTGATAAGTAATCACGAAGTTTGAACTTGAAAAAAGATCTAGCTAATCATTTCTTGTGATTATCATAACACTATCTATATTAGCAAGCAAATATTCTCTTTCAAAACGTTATGTCGTCCTCATAAGGTTCAATATTTTATAAGCTTTTACCAGTTAAAGACAGAGACTTGCACAGAGTAGAGTATCTCATAAGAGGCCTTAACGAGTTACATACGAGGCGCGCGACGGCAAATAACGGGAAGTAGCGTTTGTACGAACACTCGGGTTCAAAGGACTAAAGCACTGATGAGTAGCTGCTAAAACTGGGCGGGAGTTTTTTATTATTGCCCAGACGATTAGCAAAATCATAGTTTAAACTTCTTCTAAACAAAGTTAGCTGCCGACAAACTGTCCTGCAGTTTGGCAGAAGATTTGTATTAAACCCACTCATGTACCTTTGTTGTTGAAATATAAAAAAAAAAAAAAAAAAAAATAGTTAAAACTAATGTTTTCTACTGACGTGGTCTTTAACACTATCGTCCGTATCATATTATTCATGTAAAAGTATTTTTTATTACAAAAACCATTTAAAATCTCTATTCAAAATACTAATCGTTTATATTATTCATGTAAAAGCAATTTTTATTACAAAAACCGTTTAAAATCTCTATTATAAATACTAATAATTTAAGTTTGTGAGGAGGTACCTGTCTCTGGAGCCTTAACCACCGGTAGCTTGGACCCTGCTCCCGTCACCGGTGGACGACATTTTTTTTTTAATGTAAACTGTATACCTATATGAAAATGAATAAACGACATAATGATTCATGTATAGGAAAAACTGTAATACTGTTGTAATTAACCTTTGACATTTATATCAGAAAATGCAGGAATACTACGAAAAATTCTAAAGGAAAACTTATCCCCTTTATCTAACTCGGTTTCAATAGTCTGCGACTACCTTTACTACGATTTCCGATAACATTTATCAAAGTCCAGTGAACCGTGAAATGATACCTGAAGCGTAAACCAAAGCAAAACAAAATAATAATAATACAATTAATATTTGTTTGGTACTTTGATACTGTTATTATCAACCGTATTATACGTAATTTGACACAGATATTTGTTCCAAACGGAACAAAAATGATTATATATTTTTAACCAGCAGTATTATTAATAGATACTGCTGAATTTTACACACGTATGGTAAATGTAACGAGGCGTTGACCCGAGGATATATAATATGTTACGATCACAATAAAATCTGTTTATGTACACATATTTTATCATTGCGATATTTATAACTTGTTTATGTACAGTTTGGCATGCATATGTGTACGAGTATCACGGCAGCAGATTGACCTAAATATTGTTGTGTCTATACTGAGTAAATTTTTATTTGTTTATACTTTGTCAGTTCACCAGTTTCCTCCTATTTTGGCTCTCAGTGACCACAAAGGAGATGACGGGATGAACTACAGACAGTGAGACAGGTTGTATCAGAACTGTAAGAAGGATGTGCGGGTACGCGAGAAATGGAAGGAGTGGAAGGAAGCCTTTCTAACGCGCAGAACAGGCAAGCAAAAATTTAATAATAATAATATTCCACAACTATCACACAACGCCATCTAGTCCCAAGCTAAGCAGAGCTTGTGTTATGCGTACTAGACAACTGATAAACATACTTATATATTTCTAAATACATACATATTATAGATAAATTACACCCAGACACAGAACAAATGATCGTGCTCATCACACAAACATTTGTCCTGGGTGGGAATCGAACCCACGACCTCCGGCATAGCAGTTAGGGTCACTAAACACTAGACCAACAGGTCAGTCAATTAATCTTCGTACACAAGTAAATTATATAACCGTATAAAGATGGGCTTAATGGCCTGGGTATTTTTACAAGTCTATATTTAGGTGATGCAAAAACATATATAGTTTAAATTTTTCATTGCTGCAAATTCGACCACACACCACTACACCTGGAGCAAAAACATTCTGCAGATTTCACAATAAAAGCTAATTGTGATGATTATGAAATAATCAAGCTGCTCCACATTTATGTTTTAATCACGGCTTTAATTGAAATAACATCATAATTACTTCACCGCTATGATTTAAGTGCACTGTTTTTCCTTCTACAACGTGCTAAGTATCATTTTTTTAAGAAGTGTGAAAGGGAGAGGGTAAATTAGTACACGTTTTTATATGAAGAGGGGGAGCAGTGATGCGTTGGACATGTATTGAATAATATATACGAGGAAAAACCTCGATTTGACGCCTCATGGGTCGCGTGGGAAGCCGACAGCTTGTACTAATGCACCATTTAACTCCTACTCTTAACCGACTTATAATTTGATAGATAACTGTGTGCTTATCTAGATTTATTCAGCTCTGAAGCTTGTTTGACAGTAGGTACTAGTTCAATTTGCGTATGATAGAATTAACCATCGCTAAAATTGGGTGTCCCCAATCTTGTTGTTTGTTCGTAAACCAATGCAAGCTATTTATTTATACTCATAATATCACGGCTGTAATCCTCGAATGGTTAGGCAGAGGTAGGTGTACCTATTATTAGTACACCTACATTTCGCCAATTATTTTAAGTCCCATGTTATAAGGGGCGAGCCTATTGCCATCAACCGGGCAGGAATCCAGACTCCATGACTGCTACTGAGAAATTCTTGATGGAAAAACTCAAGAACACATTACCCGAGCTGGGAATCTAACCCAGGACCTTATGACCATGACACTAGCTAGACCAGCGAGGCAGTGAAGTTATTAATATACTAATTATACTTTTTATCAACCACATGCACATTGAGCATCAAGTGGTTCTTATCAGTGAATCGGTAACGGTAAGCGGAAGTAGTGTTTGAATCAAAATATGGCCGATGCACTTCCCCTACGGAAGTGCTTGCGCCTCACCTACACTTGAACGTATTAATAATTTCTACCAATGATTTTGATGGGTTTTTTTTGTTTTGTGAAAAGTGTGTAGTAGTGTATGAAAACAGCTGCCAAAAAATCAATATGTACTTAATTAGGATAGGTCATAATATTATAATGTTCACGCCACATCGAAAATATAACAGAATTAAACCCCGGCAAAAAAAAATCGACTAGAAGAGAGCAGCGGTGGCCCAGTGGTGGCGGCCCCGACTTACGAACAGTAAGTCGTGGGTTCCAACCCCGGCAGGCGCATTACTTTGTGTAATTTAGTTATTTCATCACCACTGCTCTCAAAAACGGTGAAGGAAAACATCGTGAGGAAACCGGCATGTCCTAGAATCAACAATTCGAAGATTTGTGACATCTACCCAACCGCACTGGGCCCTCGATATAAATCATAGCCTTCCCTCTCGAAGAGAGAAGGCCTTTGTCCGAGCAATGGGAACATTAATAGGCTAATGATAAAGAAAAGTCCAATAATAGTTAAATAGCATCTAAATATTTCAGTGCATTGTCAGATGGGCAGACGACATTGTTGCCATTGTGGGAATATCCTGGATGAGGCTGGCACAAGAGCGTAGAGCTTGGCAATACAAGAGGCCTGTACCCAGCAGTAAGTGAAGTCGGGTTGTGGATGATGATGATGAAGAAAAGTACAAAATTTTCTTCGGAAATCTTTTTGACGGATTTTAGGAACCCGACGTGTGCCTTATGTATGTGTGGTCTTCATAAAAGTACTAAACATATTTTAGTTGAACATTGGCATGTTTTTATTACACATTGCCCTCTATCTAAGCAGGTCACGTTCATTAGTTCCCTTAGGCTTCAACGTGATCTAGGCATTGCTTAGGTATCATTATACAAGATAAAATATTAAACAATTACGTCATGTTGCTGAGACGCAGGTAATTACTAGCTGTATTCGTTATATAGTAAATATTGTTTGGAATTACTGATCAAGGTCTAGATTTTAATAACATGATTGATGACTTCAAGAATATTCATTCCTTGGTAGGTAAAGTACCAACATTGTACAGAATATTGCTTTGTATCTAAAATTGTACGCACAGCAATCAATCATGCCTAGTCATGTTAATGTGGATATCTCATTGTACGGGAAATCTATACAAAGCGAGCGCATGTTATACTGGAAATGTATAGCTTGATGTTTCGCCGTGTGTACCCGTAGCGCTCTGTTTGAGGTTTGAGCGAAAGTCATGTGCATTGGGTAACGTTTGTATTTTCCGATGCAAGCAAGATTAGATACTAATAATTATAGTCATCATGAGTCATGCATGTAACTATAATTAATTTATTGGAACTAGTACGAATTAGTTAATCACTACCATAAAAAGGACTTAGTCTCTATAATATGCAATTTATGCAAGTTCCATTCGTTATCATTACAAATCTATAAGTAAGCCAAGATAATTATTTAGCAGAATTTAGTTAATGCCTACACTTGTTCATACAATTATGTAAAGCATTACTGATAGCCAGTTTAAACCGGCTTCCAACTGCCCAGTATACCTTATTCAGTCAAGTAAACTACTAATTACCATGTTACTTTACGGTCTAATTAAGAAACAATTAGGTGAAACAACAGTCACGTACCTATGTGACAAACATGACTAAGCAGTGATTTAGGTGAATTTACGGTCACTAGCACTAATAAGTATACACGTTGGAACGTTCATAACTACACAAGTGATTTTTTTGTACTGTTTCGTTTGTTATTTTAAGTCGTTACGACTTACGAGCAAAGTATTTTGTAACATACTGATATGAAATTATTGGTCTAAACTCTTGATATTCCATTAAATAATCGTTCTTCAATTAAATTACGTGTTTACATACTGCCTATATAGTGGTCGGAGAATTCGAAGCCGGCCAAAGCTCAGAAGATTGAATAGCATAGAATATGATTTAAGAACTGTTGGAATGAGAGTTGAGGAGAGTGGCATGGGAGAAATATACTCGATCAGGCTGATGATGGATGACTGTACAGTGACATTAAGAAGATTAAGAGCTGAGTCACGAATTCTCACTATGTGATATTATGATAACATAGCGCCATTGATCAGGTATGTTATAACATAACATAACAATTTATGTAAGAACGTGATCTTGTTCAAATTGATGACTAGGAATTCTGTAACAAGAATCGAGTCATACGATCGGTATGGATCGATGCTCGGAACGAATGTGATGCTCTCGCAATCGATGTTGATTAAATATGTGTGACTAATATATAGTGTTTTATAAACTGCTTTTGCTCTTTGCCCTCAACGGTAAATGGGCCATATCAGCTCTTGTTATGGTTTTGACCAATATTTTCACCTCTTTTATAGTCAATCATATATTATATTTCCCTCAATAGTCAAGCAGAGGCCTTCCAGCATAGCCAGTTTAAAGTATCACATTTTTAAGTCCCGTGAAATAGGAGGTGATTCTATTGGCATCAACAAGCCACAGATACTCGTACTACTGAGAAATTCCTGACAATAATAATAATTTAATAATGATTTCTTTATTGACATAATTACATGGTTATGAATCACTGATGCCTGTGGTAAGTAGTGAAACACCTGTATTACAGGTCACCAAAATGATGGAGGATCTAACTACCCTATTCCCACGTCATGGTAAGTTTCACACTTAGCCTGAGGTGGGAATAGGGTAGTTAAAAACAAAAAGCTAATATAGTCCTATAGATTACAACAACAAAAAAGCTAATATAGTCATACCTATAGATTACCAAAAAATATTGGACACGTATTTTTTTTTGCACGTAAATAAACAATGAAGACGATACTATGCTTTGAAAAATCGGGTGACGTCATACTCGAAGACATTAGTATGACATTTTTTGCGGTCAGTGACGTCACCAACCCCCTCCAATCTTTGAGGCGTTTTATCTTCGTCAATTTGTATTGATTTGATAAAACAAAAAATACGTAGGTATCCAATATTTTTCGATAATCTAACAGACGGACTAATTAGAATCACATTTTTTAAGTCAGTAAACATCTCTATTGCACACAGGATCTTGACCTTCAGCAGATGCGTTTGCAATCACTAGATAACGGAATAGTTTTACCAACTTAATACACGTTTTGCTGCATTTTTAAGTTTTATCTGATATCTTTAGCTACGCGCATTATAAATAGCTTTTGATATTATTTCCAACTTGGATATCAAATTGCGGTCTCAAGCTTACATGCCTCAAGTGAATTTGACACCATCTCTAGGCCTTTGGCCTAAGAAAATATTCGGACATCAATAATACAATATTTTGTAGACTTTCTATTAATGTTTTAGCTCACCAATTTAAATATAAATGTTGAATTAGCGCTCATAACACTAAAAAGTACAAAGAGAGATTTACTTTCTAGGACCGTTAGCAAACATTACAGAACATAATTGTTTTGTCTTAATTTTTTTTTCTTGGTTTAGTCCCACCACCTCACAATACTACTCTAACTAGTGTTAACAAAACAGAAACCCGACAGGATGCTATCAAAGTAATAGATAACCAATCCATCTTGTTTTAGTGTGGTGTGATTTGCAGTACTTCTATAATTTACTGGCGATGATAGACTGATATTTAACAATAGTTTATTGCTAACTGTGGAGGCTTGTAAATGGCTTGTCGTTGATTACCTCACTATAAATGTTTGTATTGTTAGCTGTAAGCCACCCAAACACAATAAAATAAAATAAAAAATAAAAATATTAACTACAGCTATTATTATATTGATGATTGAGCAGTCGGATTCCGAATCGGAGCACGGAGTCTGGAATTGTGCCTGGTTGATGGCATTAGGCACGACCCTTATTACATACGACTTAAACATAACTGTTGATTTGTGGGTGTACTGCACCTCTGCTTAACCCTTTGGGGAGTACAGGTGTGATGCTATGTAATTTTATCACGTAATACTCTCGGCAGGATGCTATCAAAGTAATAGATACTTAACCCCTCTCGTTTTTAGTATGGTTGATTTGCGGTAATTCTATAATTTACTGGCGATGATAGAATGCTATTAATATACCCAGATGATTGAGCAGTAAAAAAATCAAAGTGATATGGTGTAAATCCAAGCCAGGCGGAACCGGTCGGCGAATTGAGAGGAGTGGTGTGCGGTGTGCTCAATTTCCGAGAACCGACCACTTCTCGACCAATTTACTTTTTAGATCGCCAGAATTCGTGGGTTAAGTGCTCATTAAATATAAATTAGGTAGGATAGGTAAGTATGGTGTTAGCTTAGCGATTATTTTGAGGTAAAGATAATAAGAAATCAGTGAAGATATTTACCGAATAATATTAAAGGCCACGTGGTAGCTGTACTAAACAAAATTTATAAAATAAAATCTTCGCCACTTAAAAAACATGCAAATGAAACAAAATTTAACGAAGAATAAGTAAAACGATTGTTCCATTCACGCATCATTAGCGCTCACTGTCCGAAACGAAAGACCCCAACATTTAAATGCCAGCACATTACATACGGTCAAAATCTGCCCCATGGCCCCGAGCCCATTATAGAGCATCCCTTTTTTAAAATAGGGAGATCGGCCATTGGAACGGCCACTACCTGTATAAATGTACCTGTATACGAAATCCCTGTCCTTAATTATATACAAATAAATAAGTATAAGTCCAGCTATATGAGACAACCGTCTCGCTTGCACAAACACAAAAACACCTTTGAAGTATTGCTGTCTCTTTCGTTCGTGTGCGTTGATGTCTTTTACTCCAAGCATAGGCCCCGTAGGGCCATAGTATACACGAAAAAATCAGATGCCTTTTTTTGTTTATGGCTAGATGAGAAAATGCATTATGTTTTTTTAAGAAAAAATTCGATGAGTGAAATAGTGCGCGTAAAACGAGTCTCTTTCAATTTTCAAACACTTTTTTTAAAGTTTTGTGGATGAGTTTTAAGACTTAACTAGGATATAAACAATATTTGTTGTTTGAAAACAGTATAGTACACCATAAATCAACTATTTTAAACACGACACGAGTTTTAAACATAAGTGGCGAAATGTAGGTGTACTGTTGGGTACACCTCTGCCTAATATTTCGGGGATTAGGTAAAAGCGTAATGTCATGTTAAATTAAATAAACCCTTTCCTTAAGTAGACATACCTACTTTCTAAACCAACTTCTTTTATCAATACACGTATTTTTGCACTGTTTATTTACGTACTACTATCAGGTACGAGGTAAAAACTTTCTATTTGATAACTCAGACAAATATCTTATATAAGGAAAAACCAACTACTGAAAAGGTTCCTGTATTTTCGTGTATACTGTGTGATGCGATCGCTTATTTTAAATTGGAAGCACGGAGGCTTCGAAGGGCATGCGCGGGAGAGGAGGGATCAAGATTCACGACGAACGTCCAGAGAACCGGACCCGAATGAATAAGCCTCCATAATATAACTATTATAGTACAACATTTCAAAATATAACGTATTTACAATGAAATAGTAACATAAATAAGGAATTGTCTCAATCAAAAGACTGAATTACTGTTTATTCATTTACATAAATAACACGCTGACTGATTAGTATAAAAAACCCCTTTCAAACACTTTCTGATGGACATTTTTATGTCCCCAATAAGTAGAAAGTCAAAGAACACCACTTTATTTGATGAAAACACAAAATAATAACAGATTAAAGCAGAAGGGCTCACCTTCGCGCTGTGGTAGAGAGCACTGGTTCGCGTTATCTTGGCTTTAGTCATCGTAAATCCTTGCAATCCGTCCAGAAGTCACATAGAGCACAGTTCATAACAACACTTCCAAACAAACTTTCATGTTTACAATCGTTTTTAGTCCACAGGGATACGAAAACTTATCACGCGGCGCGCGACTGTGTTTACAACGAGACCGTACGTGGGAGTGTAGAGTTGCGGGTACGCCGCCCGTGACGCCAGCGCCGCCACCACTCGCAGCGGCGTAGTACCGAACTAAACGTACAGCGCCTCGCTCGGCTACGGTGGGAAACTAACCTACGAGCCAGGATTTTGAGGCTTCGATGCGGCCATTTTGTTTTGTAGAAAAGAGCCGCGCAATGCCCGCGGGATCACGAGAGTAACGATGACATGAGCAATAATTGTTGTTATTATAAACACGTCAAGGAAATATTTTCTATCTTGGAAAATGTGACATTCCTTAGAAATTATCTGTTATTATAATGTTCATTAGAAATACTGTTAATCATTTGGAATTTAAACCTTACTACAATGTTTTGGTTAGGAAAAGTGAAAAAATAACCCTTAAAAAGCTCAATCTATCTCCTACTTTTCTTGGAAACGAAATACTCCAAAAGCAGATCATAAATAACAAAACGTGCCAAGCAGTGTTGAGTTCAAAAATAATAATAAAAAATTACCTGTTCTGTCTTATGTTTTTTTATTCGCTTTAGAGCAGGTGGTCGAAAGAAAAAAGGTTTGAACGTGCGAGGGAGCTCTTTTCGACTGCACAGCGGGATGAGGGATTAAACAGGCCCAAAAAAACTAACATCGCTAAACTGAACACCTTGCCTTACAATACGTAATCGTTCGTAATACCTTATCAATTCCCGAGAACATTTCTAATTGGTTTTGATAGTTATAGTCTGTTGATAGCGTGCGTGACTATTGTGATAGTGTACGCATAAAAATTCTGTAAGAACTTGTCTAATATAGCAGAAATATTGTAATGACACAACTGATTGTGTTTGTAGAGGTGTGAAAGTAAAACTAATCTTGATTTAGCTAGGCCTACGGTTATTAGTATTGTGGTCTAAATCATGCTATTCCTCTGGCCTAGTCATGTTTTCAGAAACCCAAACACATAGTTATATGAACAAATCTCTGTTTATGTCCCCTCTTCATAAATCATGGTTTGCTGGTTATTAAACAGAAATGTTTGTGGCACCTAAGGGAATGCACACACGTTCATATTTGTCCGTGAGCTCAATCTATTCTCGCAGTTGACAATCGACTACTGTCAATACAATTTGTAAGTATATTGTGGATACTATACCATAGAGCTGTAAGCTCAATGATAATGGCGTAACAACACCTCGGTAGTACTCACGCAGTAGTTACATAGATACCACGGCGCTATGTCTCTTGTTCCACTAAGCACACAAAGGTTTCAAGTTCCCTTTGTCTTTGCGCACGTGCGGACACAGTTACTTATGCACGGGTCCATATTATAATACTAAACAGCCTCCATCTCAATAACAAAGCATCCTACCAGACTCAAATTGAAAAAAACGAACCTAAACTCCAGTAAGAATCCTTAGAGGACATAAATTGATGGTATTTTCGAATTGAAGTACCACCTCCTTTTAAATCAGTAATCTTATTATCTTACCATAAGAAGATAATCTATAGAAATAAAATAAAAAGGCAGTAGAAGCATTTAAAGAGATTGCTCCACTACCCAAACGGTAAGCGGGCCGACTGGTCTACGCTACGGGTATTACTTATTCCATTCCGTAGTAATTGCGTAGTGGGCAGTTTGGCCCAATTATACACTCCCGTCTAGTTAGGTGAGAAATAGAATATTGCTGGCATGACGACGGATCAAACTATTATTTTTACTCACAAAATTGTGGGTGTAATAGTAGGTTCAGTTACGAAAGTATGGCGATGAGAAGTGTTTATTGGTTGCCCCTTAGAGTTGCCATTAGAATGATGATACGTTTTCGAAGGATTGGGAAATAAACTTTTTAGTTTCAGTCCCAATAATTGTAATATGTTCCCTCGGCCCTTGCGACAAACTGTGTATTGTCAGTGGACACAGTTTACAATCGAGAGGTGTTGAAAAAAAGACTAACAAAATATTTGAGCATACCTTAAAACAGCGTAGCCAGTCAAGACATCCTGTAGCGATTCGCAAGTGTAGCTATTATCCCCGCACAGCCCTTAGAAGCCCTACGTTTTATTAAACCATAAGAATGCCCATGACGCACAAATTCCTCGCACCAAGGAACGCAGAAGAGATTGCGTTAATAAGAAATCCTTGCTGCCCAGATATAAACATGGAGGCATATAACTAGCCTACTCTGACGCGATGTCGTAATTAGCTTTGTTAATTACTGCAACAAATGGCTGCTATTTGTCTCTTGAGGATGTGAAATCTGTACAATTTTCATTTAAAATGTTGAACCTAACGGTAGATGTTTCATGGGTAATTTTCTTTAGGTTTGAGAACTTGTGGCGTTGAAAGTGGCGTTTAACAAAAATATTTAAAATTTCTTAATATTTATGAAATTGACGCTCTACTTGATTTCAGGTGAATTGAAAAAGGTTTTCCTTTTATTTGAATTAGTCGATTTACTTCAAATCAAATCAAATCAAATAATTTATTCGCATAATATGGGTAAAAAGATGGTACATAGAGCATTACATAATACTACAGTAAAGATCCTCATATTAACCATTTCTGGTATGCAAAACTTAAAACTACAGAGGTAGGTAAGTACACATTACATTTTGGACTACATACTAACTTAACTATTTATTATTGCACAGATAAGAACATAGTACGGCGCTACACTAATTTTCTATTCTTATAACTAAGGTATTCCTGGGTCGTGTAGAAACATTTATTGACTAACCAGGCGTACATTTTTTTCCGGAATAATGGAATAGATCTAAGTTCTTTCAGTTCATTAGGCAATTTGTTAAATAATTATTAATTGACATCGGGTAACAATTTCTTCTATAGAGATCAGAATTTATGTTCGGCAAGGGAAAACTATTAGGATATCGGGTATTAAAATTACAGTAATCACCAAAGGATTTGTATAGATACTGATGTGTTTTGACGAAATTACATGATTCAAATATATACATGGATGGTGCTGTTCAGTTATACTGAATACCTAATCCCTGATGGAACATAAGTATGCTAACAGCATTCATTTCCCCATAGATTGGATTTGCAGACAAGAATAATTAAAATATTTATTGGAAACACAAACCATTTAAATAGCTTTATAAAAGAAAAATCTTAATAACGCGAGTCCCGTTCTTTACTTAATTAACAACAAAAGCTAAAACACTAATCATAAAAGAGTTTTACTTACTCTATTCAAACCTTTTTACAAAAGGCAATCTAAATCTGAATCGAGAACAACCCCACCGACATAACGAAAATTGGAAGCTCGAGAGGTTGTTTAAAAATGGAGATTAGGATCTAATCCTTTGAAAGCTTCTTTGTTATTAGTTAGACGCTTTTTTAATCTGAGAAAGGCAGAACGTAAACTATTTATTGAGATATATTTATAGGGAGGTAACACTTTCGGTTTTTTTTAATTTCAACAATAGGATTTATACCATTTTAAGTTTAAGAAGTGGACCGACTGAAGTGGTTGCAGCCTGTAGAAGTAGATTTACAGTTAAAAATTGTAGGACCAAACTAGAATTTTGTAGTTTCTAAAAATCTCAAAAATAATGACAATGCAATCGTTATCATTTACTTTATTATTATCCCCTATGTAGAATATACGGTAAATGATGTACTATGACCATTTCTTCACGAGTCATCAAATTGCTGCACCCTAAATTATTTTTTTAAATAAGTTTTCGATTAAAGTAAGAAACTACTATGTGTAGTTGTGTGTGCTTATTAATAACCATATAGTAAAATTACAACACCCCTAACCGGTTCCTGTTTCGTAGAAGCTATACAAACATATGTCCGTCTCTTTTACTCACATGGAGCCTCATTTTCCACAAACCAAACTAGCTAATAACACAGTAGAGATAAGTTTTAAAGTCCTTTGCTACGCACTTCGTAGCCCGTAGACTGTTGATCTTGTAGTAGGTCGTAGTAAGACGAAACGAGTTTTGTGCTAAGAGGAAATGACTACTCCGCTCAAAAAGATGTTTACCGTTAAAGAAACGTCCAAATATAGTAGGACATACATACGATTTAGATAGTGTGTCCTCTATTCCACTATAATAGAAACGACGTAAAAAGGTAGCAACATATTTGTAGGAATACTCCCGTACAAATGAAAAAGAAATAGGTAGTCCTCGTCGTAGTGCCCACCCCGATTTTATCAATCGAAAAAGTGGTTGTGTTATTTATTTCTCCTAAACTAAATAACATTATATAAAATAAGAAACAACTAACCAATACATGACGTTCGTCAAAAGTCAAAGCATCTATTCAAGTTACCCAAGAGCATACTGTTCACTGACCAAACGCCTAGTAAAATCAAAAGCGCAATCATTTGTTTCCCAGCGCGGTGCGTTTCTACTTTCTGCAGGCGCTTTCTATCTTTATTTATTTTATGTAAATACAATTTTCAGTAAACATTAGTATGGCAAGTTGTTAAGGGAGAAAGATACATTTATGGCGCTTACACAATGGAAGATAATTACGATGTTGACAATTAGTTTCTAATAAACAGTGTTCGCTCTAGCCATTGTTCTGACGGCAAATATTTCCCAGATTAGTACACTTTCGAGAAGCGTTTGAAGCACTAGCACTAGATTGATACATGCGGGTGCTACTACGTTTGAAACTGTACGCGATTCCCACGAGACCGCCATTCACGAAACCCGCAACACTTGAGGACTTGTTAAGTACTTAGACGAGTGTAACGAACTGTTAACTTGCTTATATTTAGTCTTTGAAAGGGTGTGATATTCTTATTATTTCATTCATAAGGGAGACTAAAATGGTACACAACATAGTCCAATGTGCAGATTTTGCAATCAATCTTTCGCGGTTTAGAATTTTCTTCTCATACAAATCTATTGGGAATAGATTCTGCGCGCCTAGCAATATCATAAGTTTCGTAATATGATAAATGTTGCTAAAATACCAAAAAACTAGTCCATTTCTGTCGTCGTTATATAAAGAATGCCACTTTCACGACATTGACTCAAATTCTTTGCTTTCTTTTATGCATACATAAGTATGTGCCATTCATTTAGATAATTATATGGACATGTCAAAAGCTTTTGATCGCGTGGATCATGGATTACTGATAAATAAACTTAACGCATACGGAATAAGAGGAAATATATCAAGTTTAATAGCTTCTTATCTTTGTGATAGACAACAAATAACGGTAATCAGCAGAATTTCTAAAAAAAACGAATTAACATATAAATCCAGTCTGAGAATGGTAAATTATGGAGTACCACAGGGTAGTGTACTCGGACCGCCCTTATTTATCATTTATATTAACGACTTTCCGACCGCATCACCATATCCTATGACAATGTTTGCAGATGACAGCACTTTACTTTTTAATAGTGACGAGGTAAGTACATTGGAGGCTGAGATTAATTCTACCTTGCTATCAGTTGTGAATTGGCTGCAGAATAATAATTTGATTATAAATCTTGACAAAACAGTATTAATGAAATTTCAACAAAGAATAAATTACAATCCGGACTTAAATATTAAATATAAGGACAAAATTATTAAACAAGAAAAAGTGACTAAATTCCTTGGATTAAGCATACAAAACAATTTAAAATGGAATTCACAGATTGACAAAGTATGTAGTAAACTAAACCAACATTCCTATGCTTTGCACATGTTAAGTAAAACAGCCAATCGAACAACAGTCTTAACGGCATATCATGGCCTAGTAGCTCCAACATTGAGATATGGAATCATATTTTGGGGCAACGCCACGGGTAAGGATATGGTATTCAAGTCCCAAAAAAGGTGCATAAGAGCTATACATAATTTGCAAACAACAGAAAGCTGCAAACCATTTTTTAAAGATACGGAAATTTTAACAATGCCTTCAATGTATATCTATGAAACGTCTATGTTCGTCAAAAATAATTTACATAAATTTGCTCAAGTAACTAGTCGGCGCCGTTGTGATCGGTTACGGACAGTTGGATCTGGTACTGCACTATATGGAAACAGTATTTTTGTAATGGCTCCAAAGGTCTATAATAAATTACCAAAATGTATAAGAAATGAAGACAATGTCCGCAAATTCAAAAGTAAATTGCACTCATTTCTAATAGATAAGACGTATTACTCTATCGAAGAATTTTTAAATGATAAAATGTGACATTTCAATCTTTATTTTAATTTATTTTTCTAATTTATTTGTTTGATACAACCATTTATTTGACATTTCTTTTTTTTTACAATCTAACCAAATTTGACATTTCTATCCTTTTATATTTAATTTACAGCTGACATGCATGAAAAATAAATTATAATTGATTCAATAATGATTTATAATACCTAATAATAATACATTGAATTCTAATTCAATCCATTTAAAAAACGAATATTTGTACACCAAATTCATTGGTAGGACATGGAGTTCAATTAAAATGTATGCTAAGACCTTTATACCTGTGTTCACAAATAAAGATGATTTGATTTGATTTGATTGATTTGATAATATTATTATTATTTAACATTCTTGATGTCATTTAGTGTTCCACTAAAAACAAAACTTGTAAAAAATCCAAGTCGCACAACTCAGTTCTTCTACCGAAAAAATAGTGAGTTCCATGTAATACCAAGTCACTTAATTTATTCAGTCCCTACTTAAAGTACCTTTATCTAAAGTTTTTATGTAATTAGTTAACCTAACAACATCGTATAGTGATCGTATCAATATCAAAAATCTTTGATGTTTTAAATAAATAGATTGACTTGTCCACCGTTTCACATTGGCTTTCGTATTTGGCAACAATGCGAATCGTACGGTAAATAACAGTGACCCTTTCGTTCAAGGAATTCAGCAATTAACTCAATTGAGTTTTACGACGAAGACAAAAAGGATTTTATTGCCATTTAATTCTTTAGTCACTGTAAAAAAGTTATTTAAATACAAATTGGAACTCATTCTATTAATCCATGTAGGAGGTCTGATATTGAAAATGTGTACCCGACAAAAACGCTCCAGTCACGACAATATGGCCAGAGTAAAATATACACATAATTTTAGATATGCTCTACAAAAGCTTGTATTAAGATCTCGTGGTTCGTCGCAGACACATAAATTGCCGCCTATCTTCGTCGTATCAATTTACATGAGAGATGATCACGAAACAGCGTCCACAATATCGCACGAGGTTTCTCTAATACGACAACAACCGGTATCTTCAAGGTGTCTATGGATGTTTCCCTAAATTTCAAAATGTAACCGACCCACATACATGGCCCACTCTAGCTCGAAAAACGGCAATTTTATATGACCACTCAAGCAGAGGCTTACAAATGGCTGTCCAAACTTCAGCGACTTTTATAGTTACCAATCTTAAGTTTTATAGTCAAGTGAGAACAGGTTAACGTCCAAATGATAGGCTTTGGAATAGCTCATTTGCATTTTAATACCAGCCTATGCTTAAATGATTATTTTATTTAAAGTTACGGTACTATTGTCTCGACGATTGTACTAAATTGAAACCAAGAGATTTGGTTACTGTACGTTTTATAGCTGCTGAATGTGTTTTTTTTGTTGTTAGATTGAACTGGCCCACTCCTGAACGAAGACCTCCCCCCACTCCTTCCACTATTCTCGGTGTTGGGCCTCTTCTTCCCAAATAACAAGATCCAATGTATCCCGCCATCTGGCTTTGATACTTAAAAGAAATAAAGAATCCCTGTTAGACATTCAAGGTGAACTGACCTAACTGTATTCAAGCCCTAACAGTCCGTCTGTAAAGCTATCTATCAATCCTCGCCAGAATAAATTACTTATGTGAATGGTCACTTATAGAATTAGCATAACAACGGCACATCTCCACACGGGCTCTCTCCTTATAATAGGCAAACAGTCACTGTCAACAAACAGAATGGTTTTATAAACAGATAGTTTTATATAACGAGTAGGCCCTTAAAGTCATAATCATCACGTTTTGTGGGAGGATCGATGGTCAAAATGTGGGAGGCTGTTGATGACCATGTACGTGATTTCTTGCCAATTTGAATATCGTGCTGAAAATAAAAGAATTTACGTAAAACTAACAATTTTCAGGTTTTTACAGTAAAAAGGAATACCCATACCATTTATTACAATTATTTGCCAATGGATTGACCGTTTGGACTTTATCATATTGGTCTAAACCACAATTTAACGCTGTTACAAATATATCTGCCCATTAAGACAACCCTTTATTTACACACCATCACGCTTATTCTTCAAATATAAATGAATGATGGCGCAATAGTCGTATATTATCGCCGTCAAAACCGTTTACCATTATACTCTTTTTATATTTATGAAGCATATAAAAATATAAATAAGAAATCCACGAACCGAGACTAGCTTATAATTCTCACGGCGATCACGCATCGTATTCAGCTCGTGGCTGCGCACTCTGCGCAGGCGCCTACCCGTGGGAGTCCGAATGATCCAACCGATACTACGTAAAGCTACATATTAGGAAACTGTTACCGATATGGTGGCGAATGGTGGCGACGAAGTTCTATCACAAGAAACCTCAGGAAATTGTCTCGTCAAGTTTTCGTAGGAGGTTTTATTCGCTTGATACCTTGACGAAATATCAAGGTGGTTGACTTGCTTTTGACTTAACAATTTCGAAAGTATTAAACCAATTCCTAAATTGTCTGTAAGTATTGTTGACTTGATCAAAATCATTTACTCACTCGATACAAGTAAAATAAAACAAATGTTTGTAAACATAGTAACCGCAACATTGGAAATGATTTTCAGAACAAGCGGGAATCTTGAATCAACCGCGGTCCCACAGTTATCCTACTACCATAAATTGATACAATTGTTTCACGAGACTTTCAATTTCGATCTGAGTATATTGGAAATAAATTGCTACTTTACCATTTAAGTCTGGATAGAACAAAGGACGGAACATCTTATTTATTGAATTAAGTTTGCATGAATTGCTTTTTCCAAGACCAAGTTCTCATGGAAGGCAGTAGCTACGTAAATCGAAATCTGATTATGTTCAGATAGTATGCTTAGATAAGACACGACATTTAATTTTGACAATGATGTCATTACCAGTCTATTAATTAATTTTTACAGAAAATTTAAACTTTCCGGATACATCGTGAGAACAAAGCAATCCCTTTGGATCCTCTTCCATTTATACCCAACTTTCACACAACAGGCTATTTCTAGACTGTAGAACAATAAAATTGCATAGTCCATGTCCTTTCCAGTCACATCCTATTATAGACTTCCTATCAACACTGGTTCCATCGCTTCCTTATTGCAGTGCAGTGCAAGAAATTGCCTTTAATTCAAGGTCCTGTATAGGTATTCATGTTCAACCTTTGACCGGGCACCTGTCAGGTGTGGTAAATGTTGTAATTAGATCGTTACCCGAAGCATGGCCCGACGGTCAAGCTCGGCTGGGTTTCCCACACGTCTTGGCGTCTAAGGCGGACCCTCACTGTTCTGATGATGAGATTAACCCGCGCTTCCAGATATACCGATACGCGACTACTTAGAACTGCTTTACGTTAATAGCACTATTTTCTACGGTTGATAATGGATGAATGAAAGAAGAGTTATCCTACACATGTTATCTGATAAATGTACAGATATGAATTGATTTATGAGTGACTAACGGCATCGGATTTAACACATTTAGGTTGTGGTAAGAACCAAAGCCAGTTTGACGATGGCACACCTGCTGTTTATTACACACGTTAAAGCTTAGTAGACATTTACTAATAACGTTTTAAAATTTACTTCTGCTTTCCACAAAGCTGCTTTAAATCGAAGGGTTCCATAATTCGGTTGTCGTAAACGTCATGGCAGAGCTGGAACGCTGAACGAGTTACGGCTTTGCGTTACAATGGTCTATATTCGAACAATGGATGTTTTTTACCAAGAATTAGTCACAGGAGTCATATCCTTGAAGACGGTCAGGAAGGGTGAGTCATCAAAAGCCGCGGGTCGCGGGGTCACGGTTCAGTGCTCACAACCGAACTGTGCCAATGTTATGTACTGTGCGCACATTAAGTCATTTAAAGCTGTTACGAGTGTATAGCGTACCGGTTTTGTCAAAGGATAACAAAGGACCTAAAATGCTTTAAAGGCTTTTAAGGGTTCGTAATTAAAAACTGTTACGCAAAGAGATTTAAGATACTACAGAGAGTCTATCAAAAGAAATTTCATAGAAAAACTGTGATCCCTTGTCTCAGTGACCAAGTTATATAATTGCCAAGTTTAAAACTAATTAAATTATTGACACTTATTGTTAGTGTTAGTGCTGTTCGCTTTACCCGTCTATTGTGAGTATTTTTTTGCTGTAATGTAATCGGTAAAACAAAATAAAATTTTTCTAAACCGATAAGTTCACTAGAAGTAGTACCTTTGTAACATGATCCAAGATTTCTTTAAGATCGTCTATCAGTTCGTCTATATTATACACATAATTATAATCAACAAATGCTTCCTCTCTCCTAACTCACTTGTTTTTGCTGTGCTCGACAACCCTGTCGATTAGATCACATGACCCCCATGTGATTTAATTATAATTTTACCACCTAAGTTTATACATGTGGAATGCAATAAAGCATTGAGTATTGAGTTCACAATCCATATGATTAGTATATTTTCCTACCGTATCTACTTAAACATAATATTTATCATGCCTCTAATTCCCGAAGGGTGAGCAAGAGACCTACTTATAGTGCCCCAACAGTTCGCCAGTTTAAGTCAATGTAACTTCTATTTCTACATAACGACGGTAACTAAACAGACAATAGCAAAAAGTGTAGTCAACGAAGCATAGTGTCGTACGACAAACTCTATTGAGATGCAAGTGTGTCTAACTGATCAACAGACCGACTAATGCGCTTTAACTAGGGGCCAAGCATAAGGTCGATGCGGTGTTAACCAATCACCGATACCTTTAACATAATTTTTTAATGAAAGACGCTACCTAGTACCATTGATAACGTTTTAAATTCCGTCGCCGTCGCTAAAGGATTGTCGACACAGTAGAAGTCTAGAAGTACAGAAGTCACACACACATATCCAAATTATCTGGCTCCTTCTGACAATTTTCTGACTGTCGAAGATGGACAAATGACCAACGGTTTAACGTGCTGTCCGAGGCATGTAGGAAATTCGGTATGTAATGGGTGGTCACCCATCCACGAACCAACCTAGGCAAGTATGGTTTAACCTACAAATCGACCTGAGTGGCTTAGTCGGCTACGAGCTCCTTTATCAATCAGAAATAATGTTTAAGGAAAATACTCACAAAATGATGAATGAAAAATTTCAGTTACATCATACTTCGTTATCAAACAGCTGAAAAGGATTCCTATCTACAAACAAACGCAGTTAACGATACCTGTATTGTTTTTGTCACAAATCTATCTCACATTTTATTATAAGAGTAATTTGAAAAAAAGTAGTGATGTTGCATCATTTTCTAATTATTTCCAGATTAGGTATGTTTCCGCTTTATTTCTTGAAGATGAAGCGCTCAAAATGATCGGAAGTCGAACATTACAGACTTTAGTTCTGATTCCATTTCCGGACACACACGACGTTGGTTTTTGAACAAAATTGAAGAAAATTGGACGTAAAGACGTTGTTTTCATTTGATTCGAAGGTAATTGAGTATCTAAGAATTGCTCGATATGTTTTTAATTAATCACGAATAAGGTAACATACATCGTAAGATGTTTTTTTAAGACAAACTTTTTGACTTAAAGCAAATATACAACGCATTTCGAACTGTCCTGGCTACAGTAACCACCTATGCAACTGAATTAAAGGAAACCGGGAAGATATTTTGTGTGATTAATCTTTTTTAACTGAAAACAAACACATTTCCAAGTTTTCCGTCCGCAGTAACCACCTGTGCTTGAATTAAAGAAAACATCAACCACAGTTGAAGACAATGTTACAAAAACAATTAAATCGTGAACCGTGACGGTTGCACTCGCAACAGCTTATTAGAAATGCAATAAAAATGACCCACAATATGGGAGCCATTCAAATACCCAACCGTGGGATCTTAGGGAAACCGTACATTGATTTCAATAAAAAGTAAGTTTAGTATTCAACTCGATTAGTGATAAAATATTCATAGATTAGAAAAAATAACAGCATAAACTAGATAAACGATACGAATGAAATATATACGAGAAATGATTGAAGAAACGTTTGACTGTAGTGGATTTCAGTTTTCCACAATCCAAATCTGCATCCCAAATGCCCAAGCACAACACACTTTAATTCCAGTACGAAAAAAAAAATAAGGAAGAAATATTATACTGCTGGAAAAGTAAATAACATAAGTAAGGTTGTTCTGGCAAAAGTGAGTGGTATTGCCATGACAATAAGCCCATTGGTTAAAACATTTTCAGTAAAAAAAACATTAAAACCGTCAAATTAACGTCATTAAGAAAATAAACCTGTAACGATGGGAACGCAGTCAACAGAGTACATTTTTTATGAGGGGCTGCGGGATGTTGTAAGAGATACCGCGGCCTCGACATAAAGGGCTAAGAAGGAACATGGGTGGGTTTAAGTCAGTAGAAGTCTGACACTCCCTCTCGCTCTGCCCAAGAACGGAAGGGGTTATTTGATGATTTACCACAACCCCCAAAAAAAAAAAGGCCTTTTATAAAGATTATAGAATAGTTACTTACTACTATTCAAACGAGAGTTATTTTGACCGCTAGCGGACAACAAAGCAAATTCGACTTTATCTGAAATATCGTATCATGTTGTTGCATTTTCACCTATCTGAGCTTAGTCTACCGATTTGAATACAAGAGCACTTTCAATGTCCTTTACAGCATCCCAAACTTCCACCTCCGCATTTTCTGACTTATAAAATATTATTATTGTCTACCGTTCTTAAACTTCCTAGTTTATCACGTTGGTATCATATAATGTAAAGATGACTAACATTATAACTAATGTGTCAAAGATAAATTTAGATATATGTTATCATGATGACTTGTACCTACTACAGCTGATATCGAAAACGTGTGTAATCAATACTGAATCGGGTTTCGTCTATGAATGAAGTGTTGCGAATTCTGAGTTAATTGTAATGTATTTTAGTTTAATATAGTTTATCAGTTGGTCAAGTTGGATCTCAGTGAAAATAGAGTTTTAATACATAAGAACAATGGTTTCGACTTATGTGAAATTTGTACTCGTCGGATTTTTGGTAAGGTTTAGAACGTTTATTTTGCTATTCAAGTTTATTTATATTAATTATTGAAACGTTAAATCTAATTAATAAAATAAATTTGGTCGACGCTTCAGTGTGAAAATTTCAGGACATATTAAAGTACGCTACGTCCGCACTTACTCAAAACTGCAGTTAAACTGATATATTTTATCGATCACCTCTATTATGTATGATAGACTGTTAGAGAAATATATTTTTAAATATACTTACCTGCGTCTTATTTCAGATAATATAATATATATGCATTATTACAATTTATTTTTTCTTGTGTGTTAGGGGGGTTTGATAGATCGGTACTGAATTTCATAGTAACAATGGTTGTACTTGTGGCATTAAGTTGAAAATGATATTTGTCTTGTTTCAGGATTTGTTATCAGTATATTTTGTGTTGCCATATCTCGATATCCACGCGAGAAAGTTGGGCTTCAGCTATATCCAGATTGGACTCCTTGGAGCCGTCTTTCCAGGATGCCAATTGATTTCATCACCTTTTATGGTAAGTTTATAATAAGAATAACACAGCCTCCGTTGTATAGGGTGCTTATTGGTACTGATAGTTAACATAAACTTCATCAGACTATGCCAAATGGCATAACCATAGCGTTAAAAGACCAGCCCAGGCTCTATTGATAGTTATTGTTTCAGAAATAATAGACCCAGAAGAATAATAGCCATTTGTTTTATTTCCAGGGTAGTTTGAGTGACATAAGAGGCAGAAAACCAATATTTATATTATGTCTGTTTATCTGTTCCTTGGCTTACTTCTCACTGGGAATTACATCATCTCTTCTTGTTTTCATAGGAATAAGGGCTCTATTAGGTAAGTGAACATATTATAACTATTATGACAATACCCGTAGGACGTAGCGGTTTACGATACGTACGGGTACGTATCGTAAATCGCTGTCACATACAAAATTTAAATACGGTCTGTATTTAAATTTTAAATATAGATACTCGATTCAAATGTATGAGACATGTATTTTTTCCGCCACTTCGAGTTTGATGGTTTCCTTCTCATTCCTCATCTTTTCTATTGTTTTTATTTTGTTTACAAATATTTGCTCCTATACTTAAAATAGTAACCCAAATTGTTGCAGGAACATTTAAGCACACTCAAACATTAACAAGAGCGTTAGCACCGGACTATTTAGATGATCCGAAAGATGTTACTGCTTTATACGGCAAGTTAACATCATTAGGAGGGCTTGGCTTGGCACTAGGCCCTACTCTAAGCGGGTATGTCATGGAAGCCTTTCCTGAAAGCGGCTTTACCATCATGTGTACTACTCTAGCGGCGTTTTTTATACTTAATGCAGGTAAAGAACATTCTATTAATATTAAAATGTTAGCGTATTATTCAGACTCATTGGTTTAAAGCTACTCACTAGCCAAGGACCATCTCACAAGAGCCTTTAAGAGTGCCTGTTACCCGGGGCTGCGGTTGTTCAAAAAACATACCGCGGAGGAGTCATTTAATGATTTCCCACTCTCCAAGAAAGAAAGAAGTACCTTTGATAAATAGAAATAGGTTATGTTTATATATCATATCTTCTTATGTTTCGATACTTTATGATCTCTTTCTCATTGTTACAGGATTCATCAATTCACTGCCAGACATCCCAAAAATCGAACCAGAAGAAGAGCTTAAAGCAACAACATTTTTCGATTCCGTTGCTAATACTTTCAACCAAACTGTTGAAAACTTCAACAGTATAGACTGGACCAAATACTGGGACATATTCTTATTTAAACTTCTCATGTCAATGTCTATGGGGTTATACTTTAATAACTTCCGTTTATTCTTGAATACTGAGCACGAAGTGTCGCCCAAAGTTCTAGGCTACATTACCACGTTGACAGGGATCGTGTCCTCAATAACAAATGAGAAAGTGACCTCTTTAGATAAGTTTTATGTCAACGATAAGGACTATACTCAACGCCACTTTCATATATTTCTGTTGATGATGTTGTCTATGATAGGGTTGGGTACAGTGCCTGCTATACCGCTTTACATTGCAATATTGATTCCTACGGCAGTATGTTTTGCCTTCGCAAGGGTAGTTACTATGGTCGTAGTGTCGAATAGAAGTGGGAGTAATCGTGCAACTCTCATTGGGGCAATAAATAGTGTTAGCTCTGTAGCTGGTATTATAAGTCCGATCCTCGGCGGTTTTATTAATCATTATTTCGGTGTTACTTATGTTTTTTACACTGGTGCCACGATCTGTTCAATAGGTGTTGTTTTAAGTTACCAAGCAAGATTGAGATCTGTACAAGAGAAAATAAAGTAAAGTTTTATTTATGTAAACACATTAATATTTCATGAATCCTTCCTCATTATTATTTCATCAAAACAATAAACTGTTTCTACCTGCATCGTTGGTCTAGTGGCCGAAAGTGCGATTGCTAAGCATAAAGTCCTGAGTTCGATTGATGGCAATAGACTCGCCCTCCGTGGACTCTCTCGGGACTTCAACATACCTGGTGAAATGTTGGTGTACTATAGGTACACTTATGTTACACCACTTTATAACCCTTCAGGGATTATAGGCATCAAAACAAGATATCCTTTAAGAGTAATAACTTGACTTTGATAAATATAATTTCTTTGTAATTCTCTCACCCAATCACTACACCAAAGGTAATAAGATCTAATTGTTTTAATACGTCAGAGTAACACCCGCAATGGGTGTGCTCTAATTATCAAAACATTATGCAGGTGAATAATAATAAGGGAGTGTATAGTAGACCGTAGTTGTGGTCGGTTCCCACGACTCGGTTCCTTCCGGAGGCGGCGACCCGTGACGCTACCGTCTTGGCGCCCACATCGCGCCTCTCATTGTTTTACCGACGTTTTACAGAACCTCTTAAACACGACAAGGGTCAATTTTCTAATGTACAAATTATGTTTATGAAGCTCGATATAGTCGAATGATAAATAATTGAAGCGATTACTGATACTATGGGTCAACATGGATAGAAATCGCAGAACACAGAGAGATTTGGAATGAGAAAGGGCAAATATGAAGACTTTACTAAGTGACGGCTTAAGTAATCATTAAATTTCTCTGAGTACGGCAGTTAGTGATTATGTTTAATTCTAACGTTTGGTAGCGACCTACCCGATCTAGATTTATTTAAACCTGAGTTTCAGGTCATATAGATATACCATATTGTCTAGCAGTACGCAACGGAGTAGGTTGTAAATAAAAACTGTAGCTGTAACTTTTAGGCTTTTTTGAACAAACCTCGTCCCGTCATTCCAGTTTGTTATTCAGAAGAGGAAAAATGAGACAGCAAATTAAAAATAACAGTAAAGCTAATAACGGGTTAAGTATTGTATGATCTGCCATCAATATTAATTGTTAGTGGAACGATGAAAAACTGGGCGGTGCCGCTGTGACGGAAATGTCTGAAGCGCCGGGAGTCTTGGCACACGACGGAATGTCGGCGCAAGCGCAGGTGCGTCGGTGAAAAAACCTTTAAGGTGACCCTTCAGTATGTCCAAGGTCCACTGTGCGAGCTGGAAAGCTTTTGATCGCTTTTTAGAGGTCGATCACAATTTTAATTGCTAGGCCTGGAGAAGAGCCAGTCGGGTCTGCGGGTTGTTCAAAAGAGATACCGCGGCGTCGACACAAAGGGCTAAGAAGGAACATGGGTGGTTTTTAGTCAGTAGGAGTATGACGCTCCCTTTCGCTCTGCCCAGAGCGGGAGGGGTCATTTGAAGATTTCCCACCACCCCAAAAAAAAAAGGCCTTGGGAAGAGGCATCAGTTTTCAACTCGTACCTAAATCAGACACTTTAGTTTTCTTTTTTTAAACGCCTGCAACCCCAGATGTTACACAAGAAGTTTACCAAATTTACTGTCTTTTATGTTGTATTTAATGCAGACCCACATTTCCTCAGTTATGTTTAAGTCCCAAGTAATAGGGGGGAGACTTTTGCTATCAGCCGCGCACAAATTCAAACTCCATGGTCGCTACTAAAAACATTCTGATGGAAAAATACCTTGCCCGCAGTCGCGTTTGCTACTAAGCTAGACAAACGAAAAAACCAAATAATAATGATGATTATTTCAGGTTCATAATTCCCATAACACTTCCATCTTTACATATAATATATGATGATATATGAAAACACCTCTGCTCCTCCACCGTATTACAAATGTTAATTACAACGCTGACATTTAATTACAATATAATTCCTGTGGCTGCGCACGCGCTTCGTAAACAACTTTTGTGAATTATTGTATGGAGATCGACAGGTGGGTGATATACACAGGTGTTTCAGTGTGTAATAATGATTGAGGATTATTTTTTTAGTTTCTTATTTAGGAATAGCATTGAAATAATCTATCATCCAGAATATTGTGTTAAGCTAAGGTGTTTTATACTTAAGTTGACATGATGAATGATGATGTATATGATTTATCTAAGTAATTTATTGTATCTTAATATTAAAACGGTTTCTTTAAATGTTTTGTTTCACTTATTTACACAGAATTTACCTTAACCGAATTTCGATTGGCCAGAGATATTCGTCAATTTATATTGATTTTCGTTTGTATAACTACCGATTAATTTTTGAGGGGGCGTGTTGAGTTTCTTAGAAATTACTTGGCACCAAATATTAATCTGTTTATATTTCTGAGTTTTTTTATTTCGTGTTCCTGTGCTAGGAACTAGTCACATTACTTCTAAATACAATATAAAGGTTAAATTAAAAGTTCAAGTTGAAAGTTAACCTAGAAAGTGAAGTTTGATTATTAAATTAATATGCAGTATGTCAGGAACTCGAAATAATTTTATACCATTCATCTAAAGGGTGTAAAAGTACCATTAACGCAAACGAAAGGCACTTGTTTTCCTCACCACTGCGATAAATGGGGATTTTGTTATTTGCAATTGGACCCGGTAGGTGGCGCTGCTGTCCGGGCAGAACGACGTCTGCCAGGTCCGCTAGTATATTATAAACTTATCCTATATCCCCACCAATGGAATAAGCATAAATAAATCACGTTTATATTTATTATATTCCACATGTGCACACATCCTCATTTCATATTCAATGTAGGCAACCTCTCCTCGCTGCGTTTATTGCCACGACATGTTTGACGTGGTCAAAATTAGAATTTAACTAAAATAGCCCTACTATTTTTGCACTAGGTATGGAATAACTTATTTTAAGAATCGTAAACAGTGACAGCCACATATATGCTAAAATAACATTGCAAAAAAACGCATGTGACTAAAAAAGTGATGGTTATTAAAGTTAAAAGACGATTAGGAAGGCCAAAGAATAGATGGATAGATTGTGTGAGGAATATTATGGAAGAGAAAGGGTCAATGATGCTGTGGCGTCTCACAGGGGAGAATGGAAAAAAAAACATGTTGCTTCGACCGCAAGTTGATTAGGACTCGGGCAGAAAGATGATGGAAAAATACTACTTGGATGTTTGATTCGGTGGGTGTTCCAATCTTTATCTACATATAAACGTTTTCTTCCCATTAAGCTATGAGGCGTTAAATAAGTATATCCAGTCCATAAACCAGATTTATCGCCAATAATAAAAGAGTTAAACAAAACCTTTTGCTCGGGAGGTCAATCTGAACAATTAATAACGCGAGGTGGAATGCCCGAACGAACACGTTCTACCAATCACACTAACGAGCTTATGTTTTATCACCTTCGTATTGTTTTATATAATTACTTTTGAACCATTTTTTGAGTAATGGATGGGCTTATGTAACCTTTTCTTTTAATAGATAACTTTAAGCCTTAACCCGGTTTTTGGAATCAAATTCAAATGTTGGATTAATACATTGCCAATAAATATCATGAATATGGTAAATAACAACATCACGCTTGAAATCTAGTTTAAGTGTCATTTAATAGGGGGGTGAGCCATTTGCCGTCAACCGGGTACAAGTACAGTCTCCGTTGCTGCTACTTGAAAATTCCAGATGAAAAAAATGAATAACATTTTTTTATGAATGAATCGAATCTATTAGGACCTGGTGTTCAGCGGTTGCACTTACGACCACTAAACCACGGTAATTTTATCATATGTTAATGTATAATAGTATTAATGTGACTAAACCAAAAATTCAGTAAAAAAAATGTTGATAAATAATGAATGAATCGCAATAGCTACAAGCATCGATATTTTTCAAAACCTTTAATAGCTACCTTTTAAACTTTTTTTTATTTAATTGATTAACTGGCTTCTGAAACCAATAAAACACATACAAGATTTCTGAAGATTACAATCTTCTCAAAAAGCTGCAAACAACATACTTACCACAAATAGCTCATGACATTTCAATTAAAATCTTTTAAGACAACTAAGTAATTGTAACAGATACTAATTAAACTAGAAAGAAAGCAATATAAGGCCATTAGGTAGGTACGTACGTAAGTTTATAACAAAAAACATATTATTGGAAGAGGTGCCGTAAGTAAACAACAGAGTCTTGACGTGAGTGGAATAGTCGATAGTTAGTAAAATAACTTGTGTAAGCACACACGTGCACCTGTTCAAAGAGAATTGTTTAGAATACTGGCAGCACGAACGTTCCCGCTTTATTCCATAACACCTACAATCTACGTCTGTCTTTCCCACTCGCACTTACACCAAAAACTGATGAAAGAAAGAGAGAATAGATTCAGTTTGATTAACATTTTTTTTTTAGGCTCGTGCTTTAGAACAGGTGACGGGCATTTAAATCTTGTTTCGAACTTTCGACACTTACCAACTGTGTAGTAATAATAAAGCTAAAAGAAATTAATGTTGGGTTAAAAAGCGTGATCAAATTGATAATGGCGACAAATAGTCGCGGTGCTTTCAGTAAGCGATTTCAGTCATTAAGGACTATTAAGCTTTCGATACCATCTTTGGTTTTAATTCAAAGAAGAGACAATACAGTAAAAGAGCCATAAAACTTCTTAATGCCCCATTTTTGCAACCAGAACACTTGTGTTAAGAAAATAAACAAGCAAACAAATCCAAGGCTTCAAATTCAAAAGCCAATATTGAAAATTTAAGAGATCTAAACTTTAAGAGCCAAATTCCTGTAAAACTCGTAAGTTGTCCATCAAAAAGCTAAGGTTTGTCCATATTAAGGTGTATGCATGCGAGAGCCAAGCATGTACTAATTGATGAAGAACACAAAACTCAATATTGAAATTAACAAAACATGACAAGGCACGGAAGACGAAGTATGTCAACAATCAACATGAAAGGAGGACACCGTTGATTGAAAGATAGATCTGTTCAAAGATTTTATGAATCAGGTTCATGGCCGCACACATGATTCGAAACTATATTATTGTGCATCAGACGTGATGTTTCAAAAATTTCTAAACACAGACGTAAAAATTTAAAATCTAGATGACTCAATCGCACACAAACGTTACAGAATATTGATAGAAACAATAAAATTGTGACGTCACGCGTAGCTAATCTCCAATTTCAGACTATAGTGCTTTTCCGCCAATAGTAAAACCATTGTTAAAAAGCGTAGGAAATGGGACGTCGATAACGACTCCTTACATAAACGATACTTATTCCTTTACAATGAAATCAATAGTTTGTTTACTTTGCAACGTAGTGAGCGAGTAAATTAAGTAGTTGATAAAAAGACCTAGCTATAAACTTGTACCTTCTGTTGCACAAGCATGTTATTTTTAACTTATGCTTCAACTTTATTCCACTCATCATCATCTTCCTGCACTTGTCCAATGCTATTTGGGGTCGCCGCAACACGGTTTTTCTTCCATTCTCTTTCACATAATTAATCATTCACTCCATTTTCTTTCGTATCATTCCTCAAACACTCCATCAATCGTTTCCTTGGTCTTCCTTCCCTCTCCATCCATCAACATTTATATTCATCACTCTTATAGTTACATGCAATTCGTCCCTCCTCATCACTTACACACCAAGACCGACGATTCCCTTTCGACTTTTCTGTAACTAGCGCAAATTTTAAAATTCCTCTAATATACACATTCCTTAGCTTATCCTTTCTTGTTACACTACATATTCATTCTAACTTTAGACCACACTAAGTACCATACATTTTGGGTCGATCCATTACGGAAGAGATAAGGCGAGTAAAGAATGGAGTAAAGGCTAACATGAGCTTATCTGCTTAACGCTTCCAAGAACAGGTGCACTAAAGTATAACGAACTCGTTTCATGGTTTATACTACTTATACTCTGTGGCTTATCACTAAAACATTGGAAATTGACTCTGTAGCAAATAGCCATGAAAATTAGATACGGATCGCTAATTCTTTGCTAGTATTTGTATAATGTCAAAAAGGTCACCGTCACACAGTCTGTGTGGTCTACACATCAAAAATATCGTTACTTTTACCGCAACAGCGTTGTCAGAATCTAACAACTATCATTTCAATGTTGTTATATCTTCTATTCAAAACATTTCCCACGTAACTAATTCGACTCTACTCAGTTCGCCGTCGTTTTATTAGAAAAACGATGTAGAAGACAGTGGTTTTGTGACTTGTGGACACTTGGCTAATTAAGTTTTACCAAACATGTTGACAACTTGAGCCCTTTTCAAGATAACAGAATATTCGTTTCCGTCTTAATCTGGGTGCTACGTTAATCATTGCTGTTAATTACAAAGCGGAAGTTCGTTGACCGTATTATGATACTTTTGAATAATCTAGAAATATCTCTAATTTTGTAGTACTGTATTAGTTTCAAGACAATGAAGTAATTTTTGATTCTATTACTGAGAGAGATTGATAGGGCTATCGCGTGCTCCAATTAAATCTACCTTTATGGGAACGTGACGGCTATTAGAAACCCCGTAAGAATATCCCCTCTTCAGGCTAAGTTCACACGATCTTTGTTTCGTTTTATTAATACTCTTCGCATTATTATCAGTCTACTCAGCGTCAGAAGTTAGCGGTATATTTAATGCGTTAGCCAACATCACTCAAATACGGTACTGATTGTTTCTGTTGGTGGTATAAGGAGATTCAACATTTTTAAATTTTGAAGTGAAAACTTCTTGTGCGTTGAGTACTTTGTGGGTGAAAAAAAATCATGGATCTCGCGTCATCGTCTGTAAACGCTTTCTATGAGCTAATATGTACGTATACTGTGTATTTATGTGTACTTTTTAGTTGAACATAAAGCGTGAAACTTAAAACACCGCACCATTCCCATGAGCTGTAATAATTAAAAAATAATAATCTAATAGCTCGACTACACAATTCACAAGTTTCTCAGTTTTCACTTATATCGGCAGTTCCAAAATACTAACCGTATGTTTTTTTTTTAATTTCCAGGTCATGAAGGTGGTTTCTGGAGTCTAATATGAATTGAACAACGAAGAGATAACAAAATTAAACCACAGTCATCTTTCGACTGTAAATAATGATAGGTCATCATAAAAATACATTGAGGAAAGGAATTAAAAATAATTTTCACATAATAACAAATTACCCAGCTTCATCTCAGTATTTTCTTAGAACTAACAAGTTGCGAGGCGTCATCCATCATAAGTCAGACGACGCAATCTTTGTCGCGTCAGCTTACTTTGACGTGCAAATCTCATGTCGCCTTCAACACTCAACTTTTTCTTACATTCCTGGCTCGTGCCAACTATTCATGGTATATTTCTTTAGTTACGCTTCTAAAGCCGCTGGAATGCCAGATAATAAAATGTTTCTACGACTGTTTGATTGGAACTAAAGACTGAGGTTCGTAAATCTGCGTAAAGGAATTGCTGATGTCTCCTATTAAATTGTTTTCAATGCTACTTACAAGTAAGGTCTGTTAACATTCCATTTCCTTTTGGAACGTTGTTTTTCTTTCTGCATAATTACAATCGGCTTAAGAGCCGACAATGTTGACTTCAGAAGCGGTACCGACTTGATGCAAAAAGAGTAGAAGGCCAGGGCACTAACTACTTAGCTCTACAAATGTCTTGCTCACCTCCATGACCACATACATTGACTGACACAAATACCTTGACAGGACATTCTAATATATAATTGCTTATTAAAATCCTGACCCTAAATAAGATCACACACGTATACCTTGGAGCTATGACATCATTTGTCTCATTTCGTGGAATCTTCACGCGATGTATATGCTGGTATTTTAATGGGAGTTTGATGCGGCACCCATGGTACCTACCTACACGTCATTACGCCCAGAGCTGATGGTTGTAAGTTTTTTGTATGCTCTCGCGTCTTTTCCGTGTGGTAATTACGTCTATGTAAATTGGATCAGATTTATCAAGTGCGTACGAGCGATGGAGCGCCAGTTATGCGTGTGTTTAGAACCGGAATACATGGTTTGGTTGCTGACGAATAGTTTTGAGTGTAAGTGTAACTAATAGAAAACACGAAGTGCAACATATCACTTTGGACAGATGTAATAAAAAACAAACTTATTTCAGAATAACTTTTTTCGGTAAAAATAACCTTACTTTATTCTGTATTTGCATGTGAAGAAGAGACTAGGAGTGAAAGATTTTTTGACACGTCCATGCGTCAGAGGCTTTAAGCACCTCGCAGTTTAATGATGAATTTCGCAGCTCAACGAAAATAGCCTCTTACCTCATCAATGAAATCAATTGCAAGCAAACAGTAATTTGATGTTATACTAATTAAAACAAGCATGTTGTTCCCACGATTGCGCTAAACCTATTACCGGTACGACGTAACATTTTCGTTAGCAATCTCGAGCTAGACTGGCAGTGAGACGACGACGTCGATGTGGGAAATATAACACTACATAAGACCAAAGTGGTTATTGTATGAAAAGTTATAGCTTCATCGACGTCTTTCTCTTCACATGGATATGACACGCGCGAAAAGATAAGACTGGTAATTAACATATTGTTACGCTGTAAAAGTGTAAATACAATAGCTTAACTTGCTGCTCCTCGAGAAAATACAACGCGGTCTTTCCCATGGAAATTTTAGCTTTTTTTCAGAAAGTCATGTATGTGCCATAGATATGGTATGTGCAGATATAAGTTTGTCATTCAGTATTCAATGCTCAAAAAAACTTAGTTGTCGGTATCTATCAAATATTTATTTTTTCATGGTGACCCCAAATTAGTATCAGGTAGAGAAATTATTACAAAGATCCCATGCTCAAATTATGTCAGGCGTAATTTGATATTTTTGGACCCACCAGCTACTTCAAAATATTGACGTTGCTATACAAGAAGCCTTTAAACAGGTTCTAACATTATTAGTAAAGCAGTCACGTCAACAAACGACCCCTAATGGAAATAGCCAACAGTGTCATCATCATAATCACATAATACCACACGAAATTCAACTCTGATTCTACTCAGTTAAGTTTTCATTTTGTTGTAGCATAAATCAAGAGAACCGGTGTAAATGAGTACGCGCCGTTACCTTATAACGTGTGTCACCAAACCATATTGTCTGCCTATAATTTGAGTATGTTTACCTTTGACCATAAAATCTTGGAGTAGCAGTATTTTATGTTAAACGACAGGCTATTTTGAAGGTTTTGAAAATATAAATGACGATCAGAACAAACTTAGTTCAATGTAGGAAGTAAATAATTAAACAAGAGGAGAAGCCGAAGGAAACGTCGCTGGATAAATTACGTAAAGGGCAAATTAGCTAAAAAGGGAAACCACTAAGACAATGCGTGTTTAAGAAGGTATGACGCGGTCGACCCCTTATAAGTAATTGAACTAAAAGAGCAAAAGGATTACACTATTAGAATATAAGTAATAGCATTTACTATAAGACCAAATAATCTAGAAAATAACAAAAAATGGGTTATTGGGTTATAATTAATAACGGATCTAATGAGCCAAGAAAGGAAAGCTTTCAAGAAGCATGTTGTAAGAACACCGATCAACATAAATCATCTTAAGATTTCCAACGTTCGCTCCTAATATCTGGGTGTGATAAGGAATAATGCTTTGTTAAATATTCCAGATAGAGGATTAAGCCCCCAGCTTACTCGATGAAATTTGAATAATGCTCGGAGGCGTGCCAATGACAGCCTTCTAATGCCTCTCGTTTATCTCCGAATTTATCACTCAATATTATTTACGTCAACTTAAAATATGAAATCTCTTAAGTCCACAAACGAAGGCTGTTAAGTTTTACGTTTCAAATGTAAGTGTTAATGATTGTTATCATTGTTGCCAACACAAAACATGAATATGTATAGAGCTATAATTAAGTACGTTTTGCATTTTAAATGAGTGATATTTAAGCTGTATCCAAATAATTTGAGAACAAACTTGCAACAAAGTCTTAAACGTTTCAAAAACATCCAATTAAGATATTTAAACAAGCCATTAAATGCCAACTAAACTACGGAAAACAAAGAATATATTTCATAAAACATTTTTTTGTGCCCATTGAGGTGCCCATAAAATAAATATGACGTTGTATATTTGAAATCTCACGAATATCTACAAATAGATGTACGTATTAACCACATAGGTATGTATTTCAGTACACACCAATAATCAACACACCACCCACGCTAGGCAAACAATCAAACACGTTGAACTTCGCATCCAGCCATTTAAGTACTTGTTTGCCTTCGACCTTCGAAGAATTTTGCCAGAGTCAAACAATCATATGAGCGAAGGTCAGGCAGGTCACAGATATGTTACTGAGGAAATGTATTTCGAAGAAGCACGTCATGAGTGAAGGCGATGGAACACGGGATGCTGACAAAGAGCAAGACGAAAGTCAAGTCTCTGAAACAAATTATTTGCACCGCTTCGCATCTTGTCACGTATCTACTCATACTCGCGAAAAAGTCGCATTTTGATTTTTACCAAGGCCTATAAAGAAAGTAACAATAAGTAATGACTCACCTGTACAGCACTGTTTAAAAAACAGTTGTTTTGCCCCGGAGCGTTCCACAATCCTTTAGTGGTGTGAAAAATCCCAGAATCTCGAGATCCATCTCTCGAATGCTGAGGTCGGAGTTCAGCGTCACGCGCGTAACGATCGTGCGCGGGTGTCGCCATTGTTGGCGCCATTTTTATCACCAATCCGCCATTTTGATGAAGAGAGTACTAAAGTAATTTATTCACTGTCCACATTTCGGTATCTGGAAAGATAAAATAAAGCGGAGAATGTAATATCTGCTATTTGGTTAACAAGTGTGATTTATGGACGACTGTCGGATTTTCTTTAGATTAAAATAATTAATTGGGATGATATTCTTAAGACACGAGGAACTGGAACCAGGAACATGTGAATTAAAAGTCAGTCTTCGCGAAATATTATTACTCCTTGGTGCTCGGAAATTCTAAACACATTTCCTCAGTTCCTGATTTCTGGTGTCGATCAAAGGGTTACTTTGGGTCAGAATGTTTTGGTGCTCATTTGATCTTTACAATATTTTGTTAACCTATCAACAACATTAAAACTAACACGAAAAGCGTCAAAAAAATGAGAATATACGTCAAAAGCAGACAACATGGTATAATAGGTACGATAATTTGACGAAACGTTCACACAGCCTAGACAAGACAATCGCTGGGCGGAGTCAACTATCGTGTTCTGATTTCTCATTCATATAATTGTTACATTGGGGTTAATAAGGCGAGTTTTCATATTTAATTACACAATGATTCATTAGTTGATTCCTTTCACTACTCAAGTCACGAGCATTGTTACTGCGACTGCTACCGCCGCGCGCCGACAACAATGAGCTTTGTCGTTCGTACCCTGTCAAACCTTTGTTGAGTACAGGCAAACGGTTGCAAAGCTTGCTAATTATCGAGTGATTGTTCGTGAACAACCGTAAAATAATGTTTTAGCTAAATAGAACTCAAGTTTGCCACAGGAAATCGAATTGCTCGAACCTTAACGAGAATGGCGTCATGTAACAGCTTTTCAAAATTCGTTCCGCTGATAAATATATAAAAAAAATAGGTAAAAAAACTTTTTAAGTTAAACGGTTTTAAGTTAAACATACATTGCAATGTTTAAGATAAATGTACTAAAAACCAAAAAATAATAAAATAGATACAGTCGTGGGAATTATAAACATATGCATAGACTAGACTAAAATAAAACCGTGGGGCACGTCTCTTTTATTTACATGGAGTGTATAACTATTGGAATTTCCATGAGCAAGAAAATAGTAAGTAATTTCCTCACCGTCTGCGGGCCAACTGCCTATTTTAACGACGAATTAAACGATTCTTCTATCGCACATTAAGTCGATAATTTGTAGACAATTGACGTGCCCCACGGTTTTATTTTAGTCTAGTCTATGCATATGTTTATAATTCCCACGACTGTATCTATTTTATTATTTTTTGGTTTTTAGTACATTTATCTTAAACATTGCAATGTATGTTTAACATAAAACCGTTTAACTTAAAAAGTTTTTTTACCTATTTTTATTTTCTAGTTTTTAGTTTTTATTTCGCATTCTGTTTAATTCATTTAGTGCTTCATTATTGCAAGGTTTCTTGCCCGTTAGTTTATTGCAGTCCAACTCCTCTATACGTAGTTAAAAAAAAATAATTATAATTTTCTATTTCCGCCATTTTGTAGCGGCCGCCATCTTGTATTTAAATTTTTTATAGTATATTGTATTCTGATTGTTGAGCCCTTTCATTTGATACCCATATTGATGGGATTGATAAAACCTACGTTATCCGCCATTTTGTAGCGGCTGCCATCTTGGATTTCAATTTTTTATAGTATATTGTATTCTGCTTGTTGAGCCCTTTCATTTGATACCCATATTGATGGGATTAATAAAACATAAATTATCCGCCATTTTGTAGCGGCGGCCATCTTGAATTTATAATGATAATGAATAAACATAATTGTATTGTCACCAAAATCCAAAGTGTATACAAAATTTCAGATTAATCGGTTGACAGGAAGAGGGTGAAATTTGAATTACTAAATTTGACCCAAGAATAATAAATAAAACAAACGGGGTGAGCTAAATAAAACCGTTTAAAAACGGCTTTGTAGGTAAATCTCTAAAAGATATAACAAAGGATCTTCACGCGATGTGGCTTTTAAAGAAGTTTGAAGAACACACAGTGACTGTTTACAAAAAACACACCCGGAAGACATTACAAGATCCTAAGTAAGGAGCAACAATTGCAATTAACGGAGTTACAGATATATGTATATTGCTAATGATTCAGAGCTATAAAAAGGCTACCGCATTTCTGTGTTCATATATTATCATCTTTATTAAATCGCAGCTGCAACAAAAAACAACTTGCAAATGTGATTTGTATAACATGTGAAGTTAATTTTAATTTAAATGCTTAATTTAAATGCTCCAATTACTTTGTACGTTTTTATTAGCCGCTCATTTGTTTCTTAATTTCGATTTATTCAATGGGTTTAAAGAATCGTGTCTTTACTGACGAGTTGTCCAAATTAGTGTTGCAAGTCGTGCGCCGGCGCCGGCGCCCCACGGTGCATCGGTCATCGGTCGCATGCGTATAAGCACATGTGCGAGCTTCCGCGAAACGACACGCCGTAAAACGGTTTACTTATTTCAAACTGCATGATTTATGTAGAATGGGAACGCTCGCCGATCGGCCGAATCATGAATCCAGCAATTTTCTAATTTTACCTTCGAAGAGAAAGAACTCTGCAATTGCCTACGCCTTTTTCGCGATTTGTGAACGAAAGCTATTTTATTTAACTAACTTGCATACAACCGATATATATCCATAAACAAGCCGTTAAAATACTCCCAAGCGCCCTTTGCACAAGTTTCAATATGCACCATGCGATATGCACAAATCTGCATCCTGGATCTAACAACACAAATCTTCATCACCATGAATGCAGTCTATCTTTGTTTGGATTCCAATAAGCATAATCGTATTGGTTCCGTTAAAGGCGCCAAGCCAATATATTTTGTAATGCAAATGCAGGCGTACGTGTGGAGTTTACATGTTGTTTCTAAATACTAAACAAGCAAGCTGAGCTATTTCAGTCAGAATCTTGCGGCCACACTTCCGATCTATCGATAATTTAACAAAAAACGGGGTTAATTCCTGGATATCATTTGCTTGTTGCGCAACAAGACACGTTCCCGTCTCGGTTTTTATTTACAGATTCTGTTACAAGTAACCGAGATCGTGATTACGGATTCCAGAGCATAAATATTTGTAGTAAGTTGAAACAACTCGCTGCAAGTCGGTAGCAATAAACATTGTGTATAATTGAATTACGAAATTTTCTATTCTTTCACATTATACTTTCTCTACAATAAAGAGCGGATCTCCCACTTGATTTCCTGAGGTTGCTTTTAACTATGTTATTAAATAAGTAACATTATTCTAAACTCCATGATATGATAACCCATTCTAATTAAAACGTCAAACTGATAGCATCTTATACTTTAATCTTCGAAAAGTTTAATTAAACGTAACGAACAATTAAATTACAAAAGTAAAAGGGTTAAAAACCCCATAACAGCGCCCGTACCGATACACCGTGCATAATCCGTGCACCCAAAATAATTAATCTCAAGTGTTATGCTCCAGCCAGCTTCGTTTCGTTGGCACACTCTTGGATCAGAAAGGTTCTAAGTCTTTTCTTAGGTTCATACAGTGTTCGTGCTAAATAAAGAGTATTTTCTGAAAATTCTGCCTACGAGTCTGCTAAGGTGTACGTGATCGTGCATTCTACTCGCGAAGAACGTAGTGAAATCATTTAAAAAATAATTAAGTATGTTTGAGCTTGCTTTGTCGATATTATGTTGTTGACTGTTCGTTTCGTTGGTAATTGTCATTCTTTATTATCTTAATTTTCAGATTTTCCACTCATTAATCTATTTAATTGTCCTATACTATTGATTAAATGTTATTATAGCCCTTGTTTTCAGAATTTTTCTTAAAAGATATGGGCTTAAGGAAACGAACCAAGGCAGAGCAGTGTCCCTGTTGTAGCGAGAGTGACTCGCCGGCCGTGTTCGTTGAACGCCACGGGTTGGAATTCAAGTTGGTACAATCGGATCCAGCTCCAAGTTATATTCTGTATCCTTTCGAGTACAATGTAGAAGGTAACAAAATAGAAGTGCTTGTGAATCGTACTTTTGACGGCGGCATGTATTTTAATGACTTATGACGATAAAAACCCACACACCACAATCTGTAATTGAATTATTACAAAGAAATAAATCATAGTTTATTATATTTTTTACTTCGAGGAGCTAGAAATGGATTGTAGCACCACGTGGGTAATAAGTAATAACGATTGTAATCACCGAAATGATCCGACTGACGACCGCAGTCGCATTCCTGCGTTAGTTACGCTCAAGATTCACTTTTATCTCTTTTTGTAGGACATTTCACTTCTTTATCTCAATGCCTATTACTTTCTAGCACTGTATTTCATACACGAGAATATGGCAGTTGCTTTTTATACGTTTTTTATTCAGGCCAACAATCATAATTAAAACTTTCAATTGTAATGGTTCTCTGAGCACAGAAATAAGACTTCAAACTTCAATCATGTTTCATGTACGATGATGCGTTTTGTCACTAAACGTTCTTTAAAAGCATAATAAGTTAATAACATGTTAGTTTGGGCTGTAATCAAGCAATTGTTGCTTATTGCCCAGTCACGCTCCTTTTACCAGATGACTGGCTCCATCCAAAGAAATTGATAAATAATTGACGGTTACTATAAGTGTTTGTTTACTGTAATCTTGGAAATTGTACGTATATTTCATCAGAAGGCCGAAGGGTACCATAGGGTGTTGAACTAGTAAAAATAAGTCATTTGTTCCCGGAAATTGCACTTCGAATCTGTTGTATAAAAGTGCGAGGTCACAAGTCAAATAGCTATTCTGAGAAAATATTCTCAACTAATCTCAATAACAAATCTAAAGCGGTTAACTTAGCGTGTGATTCGGCATCAAAGCCGCTCACATTGCTGAAAAAAGTATAAGAAAACGCTCAAGTGGTTGCACATTACCATGGGAACAAAAAATTTAAACTTAATACAAAAACTTAAGAAAGCGACGGATTGTTTCAAGTGTTCCATTAGTAATAAATCTGAGTGATAACTTTAAAAGCATTCCCTTTGACTCGAGCACCTATAAAGAGTTTGTCGATGTAACTAGGCGCACGTAACTTTGTGTCGTCATAAAAATATTATAGCCCATGTTTGATCAATGCTTTACTGAATACTAATAGGTATGTTACCTATGTATGCTTCACTTACTTTAAAAAAAACCGGTGTCTTAGACTATCATCAGTAGGTACTTTAACCCCGACTGGACAGTTTCAGTAAATTGTTCAAGAAAATTCGATTTGGGTTTATCGAGAAATTTGGCGTTTAATTGCTTGCCGGTGATTACACCTATGCTTTAATGACTAAATCAATTTTAAATAAAGGTGTAATGAACAAGAGTTTAATCAGAAAGAGAGTTGTCTACATTCTACAAGATAATTATATTGACATTGCGGTCAGAATGAAGCCTCCAGCCAAAAGAAAATAACACTAAAAGAAAACGTACCACATATTTTTGTCTTCACTTTAACTCAGCCACTACATACATACCTATAGTACATAATTATGTACTATACTTCTTTCTAGTCGGGGTAGCCATGACATAGCTAGATACTAGTTTTAAGTGGGGCGCCTACCTTTGACCTAAACCCCGAGGGTATTGGAGGTTATGGCAGTTAGAATCCAGTTCTTTGCTGTGGAGAATGTATTATTTATGTTTATTATATATTTTAGAGACGAGTTATGCTGACTTATAATATAATTTCTTTGATCCTCTGCGAAACACGAAAGTAGTGTCCATTAGTGGTTAAAGCCATTACTTTAGAGGAACACATTCGAACTCAATTCACCTAGCTACGAGCCAAAAAGTGTAGGTAAATACTCCAATTTAAAAAAAAAACCGGCCAAGTGCGAGTCCTACTCGCACATGAAGGGTTCCGTACCATCGTAGTAGGGGAGTCGAGTCGTGTTTTTTGTTATAGCAGCAACAGAGAGACACATTCAGTGAAAATTTCAACTGCCTATTTAAAATTATTAAAAATATTTTTATTATATGATGTAGCTAAAAATTTATGCTTTTCGCAATTTTTCCTTTATCTGTGTTATAAGACGTTGCTTCGTACCAAATTTCAAGATTCTGAGTTCACGGGAAGTACCCTGTAGGTTTTGATTCCCTTGCGAGTGTCGAAAATTTGCGGCATAAACGGGAGTATCTTTTGATCGCGTTGACTTAGAAGTTTGATTTTTTCACAGCTCCAAGAGACCATAGACTTGAGTATTTCATATGAATTTCAGCTTGATACCTCCACGCGTTCCTGAGAAAAAAGGTCTTGACAGACAGACAGACAGACAGACAGACAGACAGACGGACAACAAAGTGATCCTATAAGGGTTCCGTTTTTACCTTTTGAGGTACGGAACCCTAAAAACAATAGACGGCTACTCATTAATTCATCTACACACATCAAAAGTGTCTAGGGATCAACATATATTTTTGCAATAACTTTTCTCCTGATTGATATTAATTAAAATTTTCTTTAAGGATTCATCAAATAAAGTGTTTTCGTTTGTCACAGTAACGATAAACCAAGTCACCTTTGCATTAATAAAGAAATTTGCCATTTTCCTAATAAAGGGATTTTTGACATTTGAACCACTAACATTAAAGTTCAAAAAAAAGACTGAAATAACAGTTTTCTTTAAAATTTTATTGGGTAACTTAAACAATTAATAATCCGTGTTTCTACCGCGAACACTAACAACACAAGAACATCGGTTGGGCATACTCAAAATGAGTTCATCCAAATCACGCTGTGGAATGACCGCCCATGTT
The DNA here is from genome assembly GCA_932274075.1 of Diarsia rubi. NCBI lineage: Eukaryota > Metazoa > Arthropoda > Insecta > Lepidoptera > Noctuidae > Diarsia > Diarsia rubi. The sequence continues at coordinate 16,200,231 of OW026417.1, read as the reverse complement.
CGTTGCAACAACAAAAAAAGGTCTTCTTGCGACTGGATACCCTCCATATTCGGCAGAGCTCTTCTCTGTAGCATATCCCATGCATGCTCAATCGGGTTCAAGTCTGGCGACTGAGCAGGCCAGGGCAGGACATTGATGTTAGCTGCGGCGAGAGTCTGTCTTACAACTCTTGCGGTGTGCGGTCGTGCATTATCATGCATTAACTGAAATAAGGGACCGATTTGCACTTGTAGAGGAACGATGACGTCTGATACAATCGTCTCAGCATAAATTTGAGCGTTGAGGTTGCCTCTGATTCAAATCAACTCAGTTCTTCCGCCGATCCAAATACCCGCCCATACCATGATGGTTCCACCACTATAAGGATGGACTTCCTGGCAGGATTTTAATCGCTGTTGGCGTCCAGGGGTTCTCCAGTGTCGTATACGTCTTGTATCCGGTCTCATACCAAAACGAGACTCATCAGAAAAGCACACGAAACGCCATTGTTCTTCTGCCCAATTTCTGTGTTCAAGAGCCCATTGATATCGAATCCTACGATTGTGCATTGCTATAGGTGGTACCCGTAGCGGTCTTCGGGAATGAAGGTTCACTTCATGCAAGCGGTTTCTGACTGTTTGGTCGCTAATTAAGTTCCCTGAAGAGTGATGAAGCCTCACGGCTAACATCATGGCGGTTATTGTTGGAGCTCTTCGAGTTAAGATTTGAATGTATCGGTCTTGTCTCCGTGTGGTGCAGCGATACCGTCCTCCATGGCGCTCAGCCACGGTACCAGTGCTTCGGTAACGTGTCCAAAGTCGACTGATAACACTCTGACTTGTATTCAGAGCTAAAGCCACAGTACGTTGCCGGGAACCAGCTTCTATCATTCCCACGGCTCTGAGCATTTCTTCCCTGCTTAAATGACGTCGCCGCTCCATAATAACGTTGGTTTTAATCAGTAGTAGGGAAACAGTAGCACTAATAATGTCTTCAATGCGTTGTATGTTTTTATAGGGAAAATATTGACAGCTGATTTTCATCTTTTACTCGAATTTGATTCACAGTTCCTGATTCAAATTATGAAATGCACCAAAAAGGATCCATATAAATTTATAAAATCATAAATTTATTACAAAGCCACATCTCAATCTCAAGAAATCCGCATAAAAATGCTTGATCCCTAGACACTTTTGATGTGTGTATTTTTAGAATGTCTAGGAATGCATTTAAATCAGGCAGGTAGGTTATTATTCGGTGCACAACGCAAGAAATATGAACGAAATCTGTTCAAAGTTTACACTTCCAGTTGAAGCACAGACTGTCAAAGATTTCTTACAGGCAAGCACACGTGCGCCACAGCACACCATTAAAAGGAACGCACACATGCTAACATCACGAACTTGATTATACGTTACACAAAAAGAGGAAGAGCGGAGGCTGCGCGTGCGTCGAGTCGCCGACCCGCGAGATGGCACGAGTCAAAACGCCGCGTCCCGCATAATATTACTATTATTATTTTACGACACTATTCCTCCTATATACGATCAACACATTTGGCTCCGTAACTAATAAAAAACAGCAGGCCGGTAAACAACACGGGAATGAGCTGATCATCGGTTCAGAAATAACTGCAGGTCGTTATTTTTTAGATAATCAAAAACAGAGCTCCATATGCAATATGGATTAATAAAAGGATAGATATGAAGAAGTATATTATGGAAAGAAGACATGCCGCGCTGACCCTCAATGAATTGACACAAGGGCAAGAGAATGATGGTGGGTTAATTAAAAGACCATTTCATTATAGAATACTAGCGGACCTGGCAGACGTCGTACTGCCCGGACAGCAGCGCCACCTACCGGGTCCAAGACAGCAAAATCCTCTTTAACAAAATGATCCACCATTTATTGAATTCATTTGTTACAAAAAACGTGATAAATGAAGTACCGCTCAACTGATTTTGTGCAAACTTCACATAAACCATCTACTGAAAAGTCCAAACAAAGCCTAAACATTTGGTTTGGATAATTGAGCTCGTTCTTGAGTTATAAAATTACAACGAAAAGTGGCATTGATTTTTTTATATATATATAGATTATCAATTTTCCATAAGGATCAAGCAAACTGACAACGACGACGACGACGAGTAACATCTGTACACAATGGCACAATTTTGATCATACGAGTCTTTAATATTCATAACATGCAACTTATTTACTTACTTTTCTACACCTGTGTCAAAAGTACGAGTAGGTAGATATCTATCGAAGTAGGTACAACTACCACCTCGACTAATGGAAAGCAATGAGAACAAGATTACTTCAAATGTTTTGTACACTTATTAAAACTTTCATTAGACCACCAACGATCACGAGCACAGACTCCTTAAAATTGAATTGAATAATGTAATGTCGAAGAAGCGTATCTGAGTGGCGTGACGGTGAAGGTTGATACGAGCATAAAATACCTAAAGCACGTACAAAAGAAAAGTGTCAACGTGCGGCATTGCCTATTAATGACTGTCATTCCTCAATGTGCAGGCCAACAAAGAGGATTCAATTGGTGACCAAACCTCACATAATGCACTATGATTTCTAATTATATATGGACATTCAAAAGCAAAACCGTCTTCTATGGTTACTGGAGGGCAGAGGAAGGTCCCAGTTAAAATTTTCGCACCCCAATATTCACCGCATTGATGTTTACAGAGGACATTCTAGCTGCGACGAAAGATGGTACCTAGAGTCCTAGAGAGTGTGAGACAGGATCATGAGAAGCCAACGAAATTCCGTGCCCCGTGGGTATCATCTACTAGTACTGATTGACCATGAAACTATTTAATATCAATTTCTTATACTAATTATAACACTGACAAAATGAGAACGCGGTTTAGTTGTTCTGATGGCGTTAAATCTGTTTTTACAGGTAAAAAAAAATACAATCATAAAGAGGATTCCACTCACCTAGTTAACACAAAATGGACCTAATGTTCCAACCAGCAACCATTTGGAAATAATTAAGGATTCATTATAATAAAAAAATAAAATATATATTTCCTATGGAATAGAATACTTTTCCTAAGCCGATCTGGATTCTAACAATCATCATAATTATAAACCAGAATCTATAGCCACGGATTTGTACCGGAGTATCCAAACAGGCTACAAATTCATTAGCAAATTAGTAGGCGCTTTAATTACTTGAAATTCTCATATCTCATTAACACAATACATGTGAATAACATTGTAACTAAAACTTCAGTGTAATGATATCACCACACTATTATTGGCGATTATGGCTCAATTCTATCAGCCAAACAAAATTTTTATCACAAAATGGTAATGTGTTCTCGGTTTACAAATGTATTTATTTAGTCATAGTTATATGAAAATCTCTATTCACATAGATAGAAGGCTAATTGTTGCTGATGGCTGTTTTACTGGAGCAAAACTGTGGAGACCGACACAAGTAGTACAAAGATATAACTGAAATACGGGTCGGTAAACAAGAGCTAAGCTCGTTACGTCGATTCGGTACAGACATTCATATTCGCATGTGTTTGTCACAGTTTCACAAACGCAAGTTCCCGCGGTCTATTGTTTACAAGTATCTAACTTCAATGGTAGATTGGCTGAGATTAGCCAGTCGTGATGTGGCCCATATCTCGATGAAAGCAATCACGATCACCGCCGGAGACTTACTTGTCACACGAACAGTTCTCGAGATGATCACGATATAGCCTCGAGCTTGGATCATATACCCATAGTTACTTAATCACTGCACAAAAGAAATGCAATACAAATATTCAGGACGAGGATAAACTAAACAGACGGTCGCTGTCTTCTAAGAATGAAAGTTCTATGAACTCTGAACTTTTATGAATATAGGTAACAAAGAAGCCGTGAAAGAAAGATCAACTTATGACAGTACTAGCAATCTGAGAATAAATGTGGAACGACTAGAGATTATGAATAGGAGCAAACTGCTATCCAAATCCAAAAAGTTCTAGTAGATACGATAGAAAAACGATAAATCGTTAGCAAGGTGACATGAAAGTATCGTGACAGACGCACTGGTTACAAGTAGGTTAAATCGAGCATGCAACATTTCATGCTCAGAAGCATTAAATAATTGCACACCGTGGTAAAATAACTGTTAATAAATTGTAGGATCGGTGCAATGACAGAATCGACTATGAACATATTTAGATAACGGCGACCTGTCCGCGAGCTTGTTAACTTGGAACACACGGCAGTTACTCAATTCCACCAGAACTCGGAGACGGTAGCATGCTTTAAATATAAATCGAACAAACTCGTTCTTCGAATTAGAATAAGCTTTTAACACGAAATCAACGAAGTTCCAATCAAGTTTAAAAGCGTTCATTGGGTCCTAAATACAAAGCATTACTACAGTTCTCGCAGAAGGCAAAATGTTGGGCTTATTTATCTTTATAGACATAGTTAATTATACAGACATTAAAAAAATTGCTTCTCCACCTGGCTCGAGGCACGTGCCACGTTCACCTGTTCTTTAGTTGCACTTTTAAATAAGTAGGCTCTCTAAACCGGCAGTCATAGCTGTTTGAACCATGCCATTATTTTTTGTATACGTTACAAAATTGCTGCATCGCATACGTAATTATAAGTCAGCAATAGTAGTTGTGATAGTAGTCTGCTATTATTTTTAAATGATGATTAGGCCGTAGATGTGGTTTTAAATCATTCGAATGCTATTGAGAAACCATCGTTCATTTTGTCTGTGTATTCTGTTGGCGAGTGTTAGAACTGGTATACAAATAATATAACGGAATCCATTAAGGTATTAAACTTGTATTAGGTGAAATAAGGTCAAGCTTTTGTTAAATTCGCGAAACAGACATGTTTTTGAGCCTTTGGTTTTATAACAGCAATGGTAGCTCACATTTCCGTGAAGATGAATGTGCTCTATGTCTACAGATTTTCGGAACTTAAGGTTAATTAATCATGAAAACTGTGGTGAAACATGGGAAATCAGATTTCAGGTTGGGCCTGTTGACATTTATTGCATAAACTATTGATTTCAACAGCTAACTCTTTTTTGACGTGCTGAAAAACCATTAATTTTATATGCGCTGTGTCAAGGTGGGCCAAAATGGAGTCAAGCTAAATTACAATAATGTCTGTCTAAGCTCATGATTACATAGTAGACCGCGATTCGTATCAATTTGTGTTGCAAATCCTTTCTCCGTTGAGAAAGACGCGAGTCTGAATAAAACTGTAAGTTGGTCAATTAATGTCGTTGTTACATATTTCAAAGAGACGTTTGGTAATAACTCTATTATTTTATTAAGGATGTTTACTGACTTAAAAAAGATGATTCTAATTAGTCCGTCTGTTAGATTATCGAAAAATATTGAATATATATTTTTTGTTATAACGAATCAATAAAATTGACGAAGATAAAACGCGTCAAAGATTTGAGTGGGGAGTTGTGACGTCACTAACCGCTAAGAAATGTCATACTAATGTCTTAGAATATGACGTCTCACCAGTTTTCAAAGCACTGTATCGTCTTCATTGTTTGTTTACGTGAAAAAAGAAAAAATATGTGTCCAATATTTTTTGGAAATCTATCTGACGGACTAATTAGATTTTCTTTGTTAAATACCCTATTGCGATACGACTAGACGATGAAAGTTTAGGTAAGATATAGAGTAATGAGGCCGCTTACCCCTCGCCTTGATAATACATATCGGGTAGTGATGAGTCATAGCAGAAAAAGTGCACTCGACCGGCACTGTACTGGGCACATTTGAAGACAATTGTACTTTAAAAACAGTGAGTGTGGGAGGAAATCAGGCATGATTGTAGTTTAAACACAAAATACTATCGAGCGCTGTTTTAACCCTCAAGTAGTGAAGTTGGAAGGAGTTTTATTACTAGACTGAATAGAATGAACTGTTTGTCTAGTTGGCAGAAAACTTTCAAGTCATATTCAGAAATGAGCCACAAAAATCCATTTTCACTCACACTAGTCCTTATTACAGAACGTTACTCAAAACTTAAGTCTGAAAACTAGATTCAAACCGCTATTATTAATATTGAAAACGGGATATAGTTAGCCATTAAGCCATTTGATTGGTTCGAAGTTTGAAATCAATTTTTAATTAATGCTTGAATCTTGAGTGTCGTGCTGTAATAGGGGTCATAAGAGACACCTTAACTTTGTAGGCTACTGAAAGTGACAACCTCGCCGCCAAATTCTGACCAGCAGGGCTATTGCGTATCTTTTAAATGACAGTGGCTATCACAAAGTGTACATCAAATAAGTAATGTCAAATGGTTCCATTTTGTACTACAATTTGACAGTTAATCCATGGACACTATGATAGCCACTGTCATTTAAAAGATACGCAATAGCCCTGCAGACTAAATTTGAATTGTCATCGACACGCAGAAGAAGACTTTGTCAAATTTCAACTTGAAACCCTGTAATTGATAATTTTCAAGTATGAAAACCCTTCCAAAACTTTAATTTTCCTTGAGCATAGCGGGGAAATGGGTCTTCAAGACGACAAATAAAGTTCGCTGTAAGCTCACGGTCAGCGGTCACAGTGCTTTGACCACAAGTCCGCGGCGGTTACCTTTTAAAACGAAACAGGACGCGTAGACCCAGAAAGCTCGGCTCTAACAATAACAACAAAAAAGGCACAACAACTGAGATTTCATTAGCATGCAAGCAGAATAATAATATTATTATAATAATTTTAGGTAACAATGGGTTCAGTATTTGCAAGGAAGGTGAAACCATAACTCACTTCCTATAGACTCCTATAGACTATAGACTCCTATAGACTCCTTGAATAAGACGGAAGTATTAATTCGGCACTTGTAGCCAAAATAATCATTTAGGACGTGGTTTATTAGTTTTTACACTAAGTACTTATTCTTTGATTTAATTTTGAATTATGTTTTCGTGATGAATTTAATCGGAAATACCTACTGTATTTAGCAATTTCCAAATAGAAAATTATTTGACTGTGTGTGTATTTAAAAAATATTTTTTTATAGTACCTAAAAGATTTGGCAACTAATAAAATTTCAATTGATGTAAATATTTTTGAATATTTTACATAAAGTTTAAGTTTACACTTACCATAAAATCCACAAAATAACAGAAAGGTAGTCCTTTTATTTAGTCCGCATTAACACTTCAATATAGGTACTTGTTTTATTTCACCTTTATTCCCACTTAATCCATCACTTGGGGTCCAAATCACGAACTGTACAAACCTTACTTGCTTACAAAAGTTTTAACACAAATGTCCGATAAAAAATAAATCGTTTTCAAACTCTAAAAACAATTAAAAATAAATTCACAGTCAAAATTCGAATCAACACTTTCCCGCCAAATGTTTATTTATTTCGTCGGTACCGGCAGGCACTGGCACAGCGGCGCGCGTCCAACCACGAGCGGAGCCGGTTCGCTGTTGATTGTTTTATTTTGAACGCGATCGCGCCGCTCGGTTCAAGCGCGCAACAGCCAAGCGTCCCTCGATATACGATACCAAAAAAAGGTACTCATAAAAACAATCCCTTTCTAGTGTAATGGGATAAGAACTTTATTTAATGAGATGAGGCGAAAAAATAACTAGCCATACTTTAATATAAACCTATTTATTGATTATAAAGCCCGCTGTAGGGTTTTGATCAAACAGAATAACAATCATTTAGGTAAATACATAACAAATAAATAAGTGGGTATAACAAAATAATTGGTATCACTTTCAGCTTTTCTTTATTTTATCAAAGATTATCCTAAGAGGAGAGGGATGGGCTATAAATCCACCACGCGAGCCCAGTGCGGATTGGTACTCGTAGATGTCATCTCGCACATATCTTCGATTTTTTGGTTCCAAGATATACCGTTTCCTCACGATGTTTTCCTTCACCGTTTTGAGAGCAGCGGTGATGAAATAAATTACACAAAGTAATGCGCCCGCTTGGGTTCGGACCCGCGACCAACTGTTCGTAAGTCGGGGCCGCCACCACTGGGCCACAAAAGACAGACAGTCTTTTGTTCGGGAGATTAGAACAAAAGACATTCAAATTTATGTCTTAAATCTCTTTGGATTAGAAACAAATAATTATTGCTATCCGTTTATAAACTCCAAAACAAAGCGTTCTTCTAGTTATTACTATGATCCTCATACTTAAATCTTAATGTTGTATCCATAATTTTAGTTTGAACTTTAACTAAGCGGGATAACTTCACTTTAAATTACGCTGTTCAACTAACGCCATCTATAGTCATCTATTGGCGTTATTCTAATCAGCTTTCAGCGGACATCCCTTCTACATTTTCTTGTTTCTCTCCTTCATTTTCTAGTTTCTCTATATCTTCTACACTTAAATCTCCTTCAAAATCATTCTTATCGTGATTTCTATTAACGTTAGCTCGTTTCAAGAACGGTTCATGCAAGGCTTTGTGGAGCTTTTTTGCTTTCGTAGCACCAAACCCCGGACATTCTGCTAGTCTTGATTCTGACGCTTTTATGATATTCTCCAACGTGCCAAATTGTGATATGAGCGTCATTGCATCCGTTTTATTCACTGGTTTTATTGTAGTTAATGCATTTACCACCTACAAACAAGCATACGAAATTAAGTGGACATTGAAATTATGGCCTGTATATCCATAACCTGCTCTTTGACTGAACTGAACTTAGAAATCTCTCAATAAGATTCTTTAAGGACTTTGCTCACTGTAAAGTACCGAAATCAGGATTCGCAAAAGGGTTCTTACTTACTCTTGCGTCATCACTAAAGAAAAAATTAAATAAAGCTATGATTCTATAAGTCTTCTATAAAGATTCATCATTCTATCAATGATTTCGTTTGATGTCACACACAATGCGACGCGCCTGTAGAAAATGTCGCGGCAACCATGAGTTACCGAACCGTGTTAGTTTTTTTTCAAAGAGCAGTGGAAAGAGACACGTCGGTAATTTTCAAAGGTGTTTTGCGAATAATACTACCACTACTATAGATAAGTATGGAAGAATAAGATAAGAAACATGGGACAAAGGCAAGCGATTGATGATGATACTACAAATAATTGTTTCTCTATTTGTTATTACATCATTCATATTTGTTTTGTAAATTACCTTCTGATGAGGATCATTCTCAATCTTCTCCATGATCCTGTCAGGTGGTTTGTTTTCATAAATCTTGTAGTTTTCTATGATCTTAGCTGATTCTTCTGGATTCCAAGCTAACATAAGAGTTAAATCAGTCAGCAAACATATTCTTGTCAAATTCTTCAGTGTGTTCTGAGGGTCTTTGAGATCCACCTGGAGGTGAAAATATAATATTAATGCTTTGATCCTTATGGTAAGATATTTCTCGATAATGTCTGGGTGACGCAGAGCTAACAATTAAATACACAACTTAAAACAAACTAAATAATATATAACACCAGCCATTTCTAAAAGCCTCTATGACTTCAAAAGTATTTTTAACAAGTTCTAGGAATAAGCCAGAGGAAGAAGCACAAAGTGCATAGTAATCATTTTCCAGCTAACCAGCACATGATGCAAAGTAATCATTTTTAAGACAACCAGCAGGAAAAGCATTGTAAATGATAGAAATCATGCTAATCATAAGTTATCTTTGCAAGGAAGATGGCAATATGCAACAGCTATATTTTGCTATAATTTTTTCATCATCATTTCAGTCAAAAGACATCCACTGCTGGATAAAGGCCTCCCCCGAATGCTGGGACAATGACCGGTCCTGTGCATCTCCCAGCAACCTTCACCAGGTCATTGGTCACCATTCTTCTTTATTAACAGGTTTATTTTATTTTTTTACTAATAATACCTGTAGTAAAAGCACCCTAAGTTCATACTTCTTCCCGAGCTCCTTGATCCTGTTGTGTATGTAATCTGGGTTCATGTTGTGGTATCTGAGTGATAGGAACAGTAAGCATATGGTTTTCCCCACCTCATAGTCGGGAATGATGTCATCATACTCCCAAGGTACACTTGTGATGAACTTTAGTAGAGGATTGCCTCTCTGAAAAATACAATATTGATTTTTAGATATAGTTTGATCAGATATACTTATTGAATACCATACGTTAACATGATATTTTAATTCCTGGTCTTGTACTACAAAAATTTTTTGATATACCTATCAAAGTATTCAAAATGGGGTGCCAATGTATCTGATGATGCTTAATAGTCTGGTCAGAGGGTCATCTTAGGGGTGAGATAATTGTAGGTACATTAATTTGGACAGCTGTAGGCAGTCTGCGCTGCACAACTGTCCAAATTAATTACCTATTCAAATTTTATTTATGATGAAAATAATATAGTACCTGTTTCTGATTGACTAAAACACAGTGTTTCTTAGAGGAGGCAGGCTTGGAAACAGGCTCTTTTGATGTCCCTGAAAAAGTAAAGGAGAATTTATTAATAATAATCAGTGGCAACCAAGCTATTGCAGTATAACTTTTCACAGACAACAGTCAGTCAATGTTCCATGTCGTCCATTGCCGTCTATAGCAATCAGTTGCTCATTATGAGCCACATACAAGTTACAACATGTTTTATCTTGAAGAATGATTGTGCGCATTTTTTTTGGTATTTCATCAGATATTCTGCAAATGATCATTCAGGTTTTCTTACCAGGTTGTACTTGCTGTACGCTTTCGGATTCAATTTTGGGTATCTTCGGAGAAGTCGGCTCGCTAATTTCAGCAAGTAAATCGTCGAAACCATCTTCTAAATCCATTTTCTGAGATGAAAAAGAAGAGAGTGATGTAAATGCTGAATATTTGTATTTTGTAAATCAAAATTCAAATAAGCGCTGCCGGCTGCTGTTTGTTATGACAGACGACAGTTGCTTGTTTTTTTTTTTAATAAATTAGTTCCTGACGGAACAGGCTAAGGTCTGAGACCATGCTGCCTAGACATCAGTTAGTATTTTTCTTGAGCAGGGTAGATCCAGTTCAATTCTTTAGTCTTGTTTGTCATTTCAAAAATGCTTTAAAATTCATTAGTTTTATATTTATCCATAGATAAGTAATTCCAGTATAATTCATCAGTATATTTTATCTTTGTGTAATCAAATCCAGGTAAATTCATCAGTTTCTTATTTTCTATGTAAAGTTATCCGTCTCAATAGTCTTCAGTTTATTTTGACAGTTGCTTGATTTTTTTTTTTTTTTTCCCTTTTGTTCCATAAGGAACAGGCTAGGGTCAGAGACCATGCTGCCTAGTCATCAGTGACAGTTGCTTGATTGGCATTTGTCAGAAATACGTTTTTTTTCCTTCGCACTAGTCGGGCAGGCTATGGTCTTGCACTATACTGCCTCATCTTTAGTGCTTATCATTCTTAATGTCTTAAAGTAAGATCGAAGCCTCGTCTTCAGTTTCCTTCTTGTCAGAAATCCGTAATAATAACAGATGATGCATGCGTACTGCGTAGGCAGTAGTACCGAGTAATCCGCGACCTTCGTTAGTTTTCTTAGCCGTTTTTTTAAACCCGCGCTTGCAGTCTTGAAAACAAGCAATGTGATTACGACCAGTAAAAGTATTATACGAACAAGAATCTTAAATGTCATCTACTAAAACTAAAAATACTATGGAGCAGCCTTGCATTATGATGAGCCCTTTTCACTAAACTAAGCCTGGATTTTTTATCTGTTGTGACCTGCTGTCATTTTGAAACTGACGAAGTGTCACTGTAAACTGAAGACGAGGCTTTGGCCTTACTTATAAACAAGAAAGAAAATAAGCACTGAAGACGAGGCGGTATGGTCCAAGACCTTAGCCTGCCCATGAAGGGCGAAGGAAATAAAAAAAAAATAAAAAAAGAAGTGTCACTGTCAGTCAGTCAGGCTGCAGGAGGTTCGTCACAATCAAAAACCGCGCAAAGACTTTCTAATAAACTTATCTTCATGTTATTTTGTAACTCTACGTACTTATTTTGATGAATGGTGATTAATAAAGGGTTTTTACCTACATAACCTTGATCTTGTCTTAATTAAAAATGTGTATAATACGCCTTACATTAGTGAAATTCAACAAGGAACAATAATGAAGATTTACTATGAACAACTTGCCTAGCACTAGTAAATCAAAACAAAACGATGGATTCGAAGACGATGAAATATTCGACGACTCTACGCTGCTGGCCCATTTTGATAATTCCTCGTTTATACAAAGATCAAGATTTTCTGAGAGTGATTTAAATGATTCGGCTAATAGGAGCGCTCTAAACGTTAGGTAAGTTTAAAGGCATTATTTACTTACTACTTCTCTATCATATTTACACGTTTTTTTATAGATTTAAATGTCAAATATAAATAACTACAGTATAATTTTACTTGCATCACTTCACAAAAACTTATAAACATGCATTTTTCAGTGCTCTCTGCTGTGATGAAGAGATCAGTGGGTATGACAAGTTAACAGGCAAGACATGGATCTACCCAACGAACTACCCAGTGAGGGACTATCAGTTCAATGTTATTAAGGCTGCCATACTGAAGAACACTTTGGTAAGATTTAGTTATGTAAACCTTGCTGTTTTAAATAAGGCAAAAGTTTATTTTAATCAATTATTGCATTAAGTTAATTTTGGTCTTCTGTATATCATTATGCTGTGTATTTCAATAGTGCTTTAGAGACTAATGTACAAAACAAATTAAGAAGTATAATAAACAGAATAATTGCTATCATGACTATTATATTCAATTATTAATCATATTTACTAAACCATTAATAGCATCTCAATAATTCTAGGTAATAAACTTATTTAAATACTTAATTTTAGTTTTACCAACCAACTTAATGTTTGCTACCGTTGGTAGCTTAATACTTTCTGTGCCAAGAACCCAGCACATGGGTCAAACAATAAATTAGATTGTATGCCCTCTGAGTCATAGCTATATGTAGCTTTAGATGACTTGTGCTCACACAGCATACAATTAAAAATGGATGATTTGAACTTGGCTCCACAACTGTTAACTAACCCTTCATTGTCACTATTGCTTATTGCCTTTATCAAAGCCAAACATTTATACTTCTACAGGTTAGTCTACCAACTGGTTTGGGTAAAACATTCATAGCTGCAGTGATTATGTACAACTTCTACCGCTGGTATCCACTCGGCAAGATCATCTTCACGGCACCAACACGACCGCTAGTTGCACAGCAGATTGACGCATGTTACAATATTATTGCTATACCATCCAATGATACCATTGAAATGACAGGTAGTATTCCATAATAATAAAAAAAAAGATTAAAGAAGAAGACCTCTTAGTTTAAGTTTAGTTTAACTGGGCTTTTATCTACACTTACTGCGGTACTCAGAGATATTTAATGATTACTTAAGCCGTCACTTAGTAAAGGTTTGACATTCTTTTGTATGACAAAACTGTCAAAATCTTTACATAGTGATGGCCTAAGTAATCATTAAAGCTCTCTGAGTGCGGCAGTTAGCCTCTTGATTGGGCCATTGAGCGTGATGTTTAGAGAATACCTACACCAACCAACATAGGTTGTCCCAAAATTGTAGCAGCCTTCCCAGACTACTGCAGGCTTCTAATATAAACAATCAGTCAGTGTAGTTTCTGCCCCCATGGGAAAAAGGCATGGCTTTATGTATGTAGAGTGTATGGGATTCTGTTAATGTTTTATGATTAACAACCTGCCATTTCATCAAAATATTCTATTCTTTATTATGCTCTCCAAACAAATAAAATATAGGGTCACACAATAAGCGTCATATAGCTAATAGCAATACTTTCAAGCTATCTTTAGATATCTACTAACTAACCAGTTAAATTATAATGTCTGCATTGTTTTAGCTTCATTTGCATATAAACAGCATACACTAAATAACCATTACGTTTTCAGGTCACATGCAAGCTACCACGAGAAAGCAGCATTGGCAGAACAAAAGAGTGTTCTTTGCCACACCCCAAGTAATATACAATGACATGAAGTCAGGGATTTGTCCCTGTGACAAAGTCCGATGCTTGGTCATTGACGAGGCTCATAGAGCAAGAGGGAATTATGCTTACTGTCAAATAATACAGACTTTGGATGATATTGGACATAAGATATACAGGGTGCTGGCATTATCAGCTACTCCAGGCAGTAAAGTTGAAGATGTTATAAATGTATGTATAACTTACGAGTAATTCATAAAAAAGTCGTCTGGGAAAATGGGTCTACTCACCAAACTAAATAGGTTCTATTGTATCCTCTTTAATTTTATTTCAATTGGTTTCAGATATTAAATATTTTTGTCTCTGAAGATTTATTTATCCCAATATTTTCCGGTTTGACAAACAACACAAGAAGTGTTGGGATATTGCCTATTGTAATTTATAAATCACAAAACTACACACACATTGTTTATAAAAATAAGAAAAATTCCTGCAAATTGATGTGTTGCTAAATGATAAACAAAGCCATGGCTTCAAATAATATTTATGCACTCGAAAAGTAAATAAAGTACTGCTAGATGTTAGTTCCTTTTAACTACTTAATTGCAATAACATGTAACCAATCCCACTTACTAAAATTAATATGACAGATTCTGAATTCGAAAACACATTCCACCAGAATGCAAATAAACAAGTTTTTTTATTACTTTCAAAATTAACATGGAACCAAGCCCTAATAATGTATCTATCTCAACTTACTAGGTAGTAAAAAGCCTGCACATCGCCCACTTAGAGCTAAGAACAGAGAACTGCATTGACGTCGCGCCATACAGTCACGCGCGGAAGATCAACACCGTGGTCATACAACTGGGTCTGCAACTGACCCAACTCAGACAGCAGTATATTGAGGTAACTTAAGACTACACTCTCCTTCTTCTTTGCGTGTCGATGGACTTAAATAATATCCCAACTACAATACTGGAAAAGTTAAGGGATCAAAAAAAAAATCCAAATTTTTAGTAATTTTTCAACAGGCCGTAACTTCGAGAGAAATGGTCGAACAAAAAATAGCAAAAGAAATCGTAGCTCCAAGTAAAAAACTATACCCTTGGAGCTACGATTTCCTGCCATTTCTCTCGAAGTTACGGCTTGTTGAAAATTACCCAAAAATTTGGATTTCTTTTTTGATCCCTTAACTTTTTCCAGTAGTAGTATATAGCCACTTGCTCTTTGGTTAGCTTCATTTAAATTATTCCTGATCTACAGGCTTACAAGAAGGACTCCTCTTTTAAGCCTGTAGATCAGGAAGTATTGTCATGGTTATGAATTTGCGCATTTTGTTTAATTAAAATACAAATAAAAATCTCCATATGTATTATGTAGGTACGTAATACGGTAGTTGACAAAACAATCTAATTAGTCCGTCAGATAGATTTCCAAAAAATAATGAACACATATTTTTTCTTTTTTCACATAAACAAAAAATTAAGACGGTACAGTGCATCGAAAACTCGTGTGACATCAAAATCCCCCACTCGTTAACTTTGACGCGTTTTATTGATAAAACAAAAAACACGTATCCAATATTTTTCGATAATCTAACTGACGGACTAAACAGAATCTTATTTTTATCTCATTGCAAACTTTGATATCAGAATAGCCTTGTGCTCAATGTAAAACAGTGCACAGTGCTCTTCAATGTCTATTATCTCAAGTAGGATAATGCGTCACTAGAACTAGAAACACTGACTCATATTTATAACACTGGATTGATCAATGGTCCATACTTCCTGTATTTTTTCTTTAATGGGACAAGCTCGCCACACTATTCCCAAACCATGGTAACTCCTGTAAGCCAGAATCAACAGTGGCGACCAGAAAAAAAGCGCTGAGACAATGAAGCCCGACGAAGTCCCAGAGAAACGATTTAACTGTCTTGGATCCCGCAACGAAATTAATCAGAAGAGAATAGCGGAGGAGTAGGAACTTCCTGTATGGAACATTTGAGTGTAATCCAAACGTTTTTAATAATTAATTAATTATGTAGGCAAAATACACAATGTTAAACCTCATTGAATATTACCACGCTCACTGGCCGTCATCCGGGCGTAAACACGACACCAGATTTTTTGCAACACTTTTTCTTGTCCCAATCTCCTCTGTCAATCGTCACGGCTTCGTCCTTCCTCCTAAATATATAATTTGTTCACATTTTAGAGTAGTGACAGAAAACAATATTTGTTGTTTCAGATTTTGGACGGGTACGCCAGAAGGTTGAAACAAATGAACATACTCCCTCTTAATTTAGGGAATCTGTCCAAAGGACGCATTGTGATGCTTTACAAAGAGTATCAAACCAAAGAACGAGGAGCCAGGTGAGAAATATTTATAACTAACTAACCACCGCTAGTAATTTATTATTATCGACAACTACACTCAGCGTCAAAAAAATCGCACCTTTTGAAAAATCTACTTCAAACAACTTTAAATCTAATTTGGAATATGGGATATGGGTAATGTTTGGTATCATTTGAAAGGTAAGTAAAAGGAGTATACAAAAACAATTCTTCATTATTATTCTTTTTTATTGGAACCGAGAAAAGTAAAAATGTTTACAAAACAATAAAAATCCTTAATTAAGCCCTACTTAAAACAGATTAATTATTCAAAAAAAAGTTACAAAAAGTTGCTTAAAACTAACCTAAAATCTAGTGTTACCCCCCCTTGCCCTGATGACGGCTTCCATGCGCTCTCTCATGGATCTCACCAATTTTATGAGCTCTTCTTGAGGGATACTGGCCCATTCCTCTATAACGGCCTCTTCGAGCTCCTGGAGAGTCGTGGGAGCAGGATCACGGGACCTAACCTTACGTTTCAAATGGTCCCATAGGTGCTCTATCGGGTTCAGATCTGGACTTCTCGCTGGCCACTGCATGACAGGGATCCCAACCTCTTGAAGGTAGTCGCGCACAATTCCGGCAGTGTGAGCGCGTGCGTTATCGTGCATTAATGTGAACCCCTCGCCAACAAAACCAGCATAGGGGACCACATGCTCTTCCAGGATCTCTGTGATGTACCGGTGAGCAGTCATCGACCCTTGCCCGCGTGCACCTCCAGTCCGGGAGACGCAAATAAGTTCGGTTTTGCCGTCGGTCGACATGCCGCCCCAGAACATACAGGAACCACCCCCGTATTCTACCGTCTCTTGGATGCAGGCTTGGGCGAAACGTTCCCCCCGTTTTCTGTACACTCTTCTGCGTCTATCGTTGCAGAAAAGGCACAATCTCGTTTCGTCTGAGAAGAGAACAGCTCTCCATTGGTCCAGGGTCCAATTAACGTGGTCGCGAGCAAACTGCAAGCGAGCTCGCCGATGTGCTGCGGTCAATTTTGGACCCGTAGCAGCTCTTCTAGCCACTATCTCTCTCTCCTTCAGTCTTCGTCTAACTGTAGAGACGCTCACGGTTGTTCTGCGAGCTGCCTGGAGCTGTTGTTGCAACTCAACAGCATTAGAGAACCGATTTCTCCGAGACTTCAACTCGATGAATCGGTCGTCTCTCTCAGAAGTGCAGCGACGTCTACCAGACCCATGCCTCCGGACCAAGCCACCGGTCTGCAAGAACCGCTGGTACACTCGTCGAACCGAAAAACGGCTCAAGTTCAGTTGCCGAGCGACATCACACTGTCGCATCCCTGTTTGCAGTAGTGCAATCACTTGGGCGGCTTCTTCAGCAGTAGTATCCATCTTCAAGGACGTTTTTCATGTGAAAGATCTTCTCGTGTGTCTTCTTTGACGGTTGGATAGCGAATGACCTCCATTGAACCTGTATCGACCCTTTTATACCCACAACAGGTAGCGCAAGTAGTGGGTACTTTTGAGGAGCAAAATTTCATAATTTTTTTTTAGTGACCTGTGTTATCAACCTTGTTTTTTAATTAAATTAAATGGATATTTTTTTAAAGCTTTTTTTTAGGGCTTTTAAAAGATACCAATATTGGTGGGGGTAATTGCGTGTCTCAAGGGTTAATAATGCTTGAAAGCTAATTTTGCGGAGGTGCGATTTTTTTGACGCCGAGTGTAGTAGAGTGATTTTTTTTTATTCAAAGTAATGGAACGGACGAAATCTTGATATTGCCAATTATTTTTAATTACTGGTAAATAAGATTCTTGATAATTTTTATGTTCACTTATCCATGAAAAAGTATCAGTTATTACATAAGAAGTCAGTCTGCGTCGTAGTAGGCGTTTGTTTTATTAAACAGTGTGCCAAACAACACATGTAAAATGTTATTATGTACCTATTGTTTCCCGTGTTGGTACATGCAGCACGTAATGTTTACATTCCAATGTACTTAGGTATATTTAGAACTGTGCAATAATCTCATTCCATAAATGCACATTCTCAGTTCAAGTAACAAGCACCTTTTAAGTCATTGCAATTTGCAATACACTATAAGTATCAATGGCAGGGACGACGCTCAACAAAACTGAAGTTTTTCTAATTATCGCCTCGCTTGTGTTTGGTTGTCCAGACACAAGGAGGAGTTATTAAATCTGTTTTTCACCTACTATATGTAGTGATTAACGTTTTACGATTTCATGAGCATGGTATATTGTTATAAACCGCTTTTGAATTTTGCTAAACTCTTAAAGCGATTTTGGCGTGATTCATTTGGGGAAACCGATTGTAATACTAATATTACTATAATTGAGGAAATACTAAAATTTTTTTGGCCCATTTAGGAACACTCACATGTGGTGCCATTAGTGCTCGTGACTGTACAACCTCGTCAAATTTCTTTAAATTCCATGCAATGTACAAGACGAGCCGAGTAATTCGTAATGGAAAAGCTAATTGGGTTTTTCTGGCACTTTACAATTTGCTCTCCGGTCGCACAGGTTCATACTTTATACTCAAACTGAGGTGCATTTACTCTGAAACGGAGAAGAGCGCATTTTCGAGCGTTTTTTGCACTTATAGATTATTTTCAACCTAGTGTTGAATTGAGGTTGATGACGCTAAGCCGTGCGTTCCAAAATCCTAAACTGCTCTTGTGTTTAGATATTAATTTAGATCCTACTTAGTATTCGTGAAAACAGGTATTTCAATCGTAACAATAAGTACTTTATACTTCCACAGACACCCACAACACAACTACATAATGAAAGACTTCACGCTTCTCATCGCTTTATACCACGGCCTAGAGTTGCTATGCCAGCACGGCTCCAGGGTCTTCCTAAACTTCTTCGATGAGCATCCTGAGAAGTCCTGGATACAGACGGATGACAAACTGACTGCGTTGTTGGAGCGGCTGCGAGATGATCTGGGAATCAATCCTTTGTCGCTGGACAGGAGTATATTACCTGACGGGACCGTACCAGAGGTGAATATGTGTTTCTTGCTGATTGAGAGAGGGGCCACTCTAGTCGACGCAGCTTTTCAGCTTGGCTTGCCTTAAGCTGATCACGTATTGACATTTGTTGTATTTAGAAAGGCGTGGAGTCAAGTATCGTTGTGCCGTAGTGGAGAGTAGGAGATAACTAGACAAGAACAGCCTCAGTTCAGACTTCAGGTTTAACCTGACATCATCCCAACCCATGTTGGGATGATGTTATGCCGTTAGTCCCTGCAGTTATTTGTAAATCTTGATAGCCGTAACAGAACACCTTTTACGACTATGGGCCCGTATAGTGGCCCTAAAGTGTAGCAATTAGACTTACCAAGTGGTATTATCATATTACCTAGTAATAACTGGGTTGTGGAGGTCAGATTCTTGAAAATTCCTGGTATTCAGCTGCATCCAGTTAGACTGGAAGCCAACCCCAACATATTTAGGAAAAGGCTAGGCAGATGATGATGATATGCCGAGCATTACCTCATGCAGTTAACATATATTTGCTGCTTTTGAATTTGTATTAATAACACACTCAGGGTCTTGGAGAAATACCCGATACGGGTTAAAATGATCAAATACGGATGTTTTTTTTTTTGTTGTAGATGCCAAAAGACTTATGTTTCGGTCATCCGAAGTTTGAAAAATTAAAGGAAATAATGACAGATCATTTTACCAAAGCCAAACACAAAAAGCAGGACACAAAAGCTATAGGTATGGAATTTTATAGCATCGATGTTAAAAGAAAAACCCTTTTTAGTACTTTTTTATTAAGTTACTTTTTTTACTTATGACAATTCCAACTGACTTCTATTCTAGCCTATAAGGTCGTTATATATAGACCAAATATCATACATAACATCACGCCTGTAAACTCTGAAGGGTTAGCAGAGGTGTACCGAAAAGTACACCCACATTTATGTAATAAGGACTGAGCCAATTGTCATCAACCGGGGACAAACCCATGTAGTCTGGATGGTTGACTGCTACTGAAAAATTCTTGATGGAAAAATCCAATAACTCTTTGCTCGAGCCGTGAATCGAACCCAGGTCCTCAGGCTTAACAGTCGCGCTTGCGATCACAAGGCCAATGATGCTGCCGTTTTATTCAGTTCATACAAATATGACCACTGTTGTCATAATAATAAGTGATATGGTATGTCCCCAGTATTCTGCGAGTACCGCGAGAGTGTGAACCTGGTGCATTGCTTGTTGCTGCAGTGTCGGCCGCTCATCAAGCCGCAGATGTTCGTGGGGCAAGGCGCTTCGGGTGAGATTACTTGTGTTTGAACCTTTTAAAACCCTGAGTCCTGTGCTCGGTGAGACCTGTGGTAGAGGAGTCAGTGTCTGAATCCGTTTTTGTATGTTTTTCACAAAAATAACTAGTTTAATCGTAAAAGACTCTTTATTGAATTTGCCCACTGCTTGCCGCTAAAAAATGTCATAATGTTGTCTTAGAGTATGACGTCACACGAGTTTTCAAAGCACTGTATCGTCTTCATTGTTTGTTTACGTGAAAAAAGAAAAAATACGGATCCAATATTCTTTGGTAATCTATGTGACGGACAAATTAGATGTTTTTGTTAACATCCCAATTGCAACATAACCTATTTTAAGATAATAATTATGGGTTCTAAAGTTTTAGTTTCGTAACGTAAAATGAAAATAAAATCAATGCAGTAGGCTAAAATTCCTTTTAAATGTTGCTAAGTGTACATATTGGCGCTGCTGACTACAGGTACCCGTTTTTAACCGACTTCCAAAAGGAGGAGGTTCTAAATTCGTCGGACCTTTTTTTACTCGAAGATGGCAGGACCGATTTCGTTTTTTTTATTTAGTTTGAAAGGCTATACTTCCCAGGTAATCCCATGATCATCAAGTCAGGATTTGATGATGGGATCCTGGAGAAATAGAGAGAACTCATCAAATTTAATAGGTACACTTGAAATTATTTGAGTAATAGTTATCCCATTTCAATTTGGTGAAGATCTCATGAAGAACTTTGGAGATACGCAATGGAACTCCTCAATAATTGATAGCAAATGAACTGGGATTGCTGAAATCTCATGTCTCTCTCGGTACGCTTTGAAGGGGTAAGCAGATGTAAACCGCTGAAAAGTGAAAAATAAAACAGACTTCAACAAAAAATAAAACACAAAAAAGTGAAAAACGAAGATTTGAGTGGGGGTCGTGAGTTGTAAAGTCACTCACCGGTAAAAAATATCATATTATTGGCTTTATGACGTCACACTAGTTTTTAAAACACTGTATCGTCTTAAACTTACGAACAAAAATCAGTTCTGAAGACGGTGGCAAAAAAAATAACAAACAAACAAAAGAAACCGACTTCAGAAACTGAA
The DNA here is from genome assembly GCA_932274075.1 of Diarsia rubi. Taxonomy (NCBI): domain Eukaryota; kingdom Metazoa; phylum Arthropoda; class Insecta; order Lepidoptera; family Noctuidae; genus Diarsia; species Diarsia rubi. The sequence continues at coordinate 16,178,550 of OW026417.1, read as the reverse complement.
TTTTGTTCTAAAGTTTACTGTTTATTATTTTTTGTTGAAGTCGGCTTTGTGACTGTCATTTGTCTAATTCTCGTCGAATTCAACACTCCCTACAATCGCTATAACTATGCCATATTCCTAGGGAAGGACGGCAAAACAGTAGTATCCCAGAAGCAGCAGATGCGAGTGATGCGCAGTTTCCGCGAGGGACAGTGCAACGTGCTGGTCGCGACCTGCGTGGCCGAGGAGGGGCTGGATGTGGGCTCCGTAGACCTCATCGTGTGCTTCGATATATCCACCAAGTCGCCCGTACGACTTGTGCAGAGGTGAGCCTTGTCAATAAACTCTTTAAATACGAGCTAAATTGATGCTGTTTCAACTTCTTACTATAGGGATAAACATAATCAGCCTAATCACCTACGACCCCAATTTTGTCGTAAAAAAAAAATTTAACCAATAAGCACTTGTTGACGCGACTACATACGCGGATTTTATCTGGAGGGGGACACCCTCCAGATAAAATCCTTGCTCCACCCTTGTTCCCACTGCTGACATATGGCTTCCTTTCACTTCACCTTTAAATCGGCTCTTTATTTTTCCTTTTTTTTTAAACTAGTGTTATTTTATACCTAGGTGTGGTCGTACTGGTCGAGAGCGAGGGGGACAAGTCTTTATTCTTGTCACAGAGGGCAGAGAACATCAGGTAACACTAAAGAAAGATTTGGGGTCGGTTTCCAGCAGGACGTAGCTAAATACCAGAATTTTACAACTTAAAAAAATCGTTACACAATTATGTACAAGGTAAAACAAAAATAGAGAAAACTGGTTAAAAGAGACTGCAAACTTAAAATGAATTTCAAGTCATTTAAGGCGCCTTCAAATATGCCGCGTGGTGGCATCCATATTAATAAAAACGCGCGACTGTAGCGCTGCAGCCGCGCTGCCACCACGCGGCATATTTGAAGGCTCCCTAAATCTCTATCTCTAAAACAAAAATTGTTTTGTAAAAAATATTTCAAACTTAAAACTGAAAAAAAAATTACATCCACCATCTTAACAATATTTTTTTCTTCTAGACCTTACTAGAATGTATGCGACAAAGAGACGGCCTAAACAAAAAGGTTCTACAGTCAAAAGAGGTGGAGAACAACCTATACAAACTGAACCCAAGGATGATCCCACATGACTTCACCCCGCAGTGCCAGAAGATGTTCGTCACCGTGGCCAAGAAACCGGATCCCAAGGAAAATAACAAAGAAGGGATTGAAAAGGCTAAGGGGAGCAAGGTAGGAGACATTTAATATCTAAACTTCTGAGTTATTTTTTGCCTGTTTAAATTATTGTTTTAAAAACTTCGCTACTCTTTATATTACTCATTGTAATTGAATCCTAGATAAGTAATGCCTGATATGCCGCAATAGTACTGTTACCTCTTAAAACAAAAATAATTATTAACATACAGATATCTTCATTCCTTATAGCCGATTGAGACATTCTACGTCTACATCAATTGAGTTTTCAACTAAAATGCATCATAAATAAAATAGGCATAATATTCAATTAACATTACAAGCATACGAGTTTTTTTGTGCATTCATTTTGGTGTCGCTGTGATAATATTATACCGGATTGCTTTTTTTATGTTCAGAACCAAAAAGATTTACGAACAATGCTGTTATCAAGAGCCTCTACAAGCAGCTCCGGTGGTTCTTCAAATAAAGACGTGGACAGCGGGTGCCTTATCACTGAAAGCGAATTTAACGAGTTGTTCCCCGAAGGATATTGTAGCACCACATTGTTTGCAAGACCAAAGGAATATTGGGCGATGAGCAGAGGTAAGTAACTATCGAAAATGGTAATGAGTGATAGATCAGCTATGTCTTCTTTCACCAGAAATTTTAAAGTACCCAAAAGAATATTTAAGTAATTTTGTCGTTAAATTGATTTCGCCTAAAAATTCTTAGCTTCTGGTCAGTCTGGTCAGTGAGCACCACCGCGCCCCACCCTTGCGCCACCGTGGGTACGCCCATGATAGTAGGAATAGGTTCAACCAAAATGCTTTGGGGCGACCCATGCCTAGCAATAAACATCTTTAATCTGAAATTATAAAAAACGATAAAGTATATAGAAATTATAACGTTTATAGCAAACAAGTCAACAAATATTAAGTTTGTCACTTATGACTAAGCAGCTTATTACAAACAGCTAAATCAGCACAAATTCTTCCAGAAACAATAAAAAATACAGCTACGCCATCGTCAGAGGGAACAGAACTGAAACTTACAAAATGGTTAGAATGGCAGCGGACGTTACAGAAAACTGTAAACATACATCACTCCAGAGATACAGAAATATTATCAGAACTGTTGCAATACAGTGATGCTAAAAGATTCGAAATGCCTCCGTCCACGCAAAATCCATGTGAGTATAGAGTAAAAAGGTAACCAAAAGTTCAAGAATTTACTACCTTAAGTCTGTACCCTAAACTTAATTATTTAATTGCAGGTTTCGGCAGTCAGGAACTTCATTCACAACCAGCCAGTATTTTTTCGTCCCCTGCCAAATCAAAACAACCAACCAGTTTCATGTCTCCAGCCAAATTAAAACAACCATTCGTTTTAACGTCTCCTGCCAAATCAAAGCAACCAAATAAAAAGAAACAAAAAGTACCTGTAACGAAACCTTTTGATAAGAAAGATGGTGATATAAGAGCTCTCTTTAGTACTGCTACTAAATCTACCAAAAGTTATACCAAACTTATTAATGATCTAGGTCTTCAAAACGATGGAACTGTACCTACTCGTTTGATTAGTTTACTCGTAGACTTGACCTTAGAGAACACTAACACTCCTAAAAACTGTTACGTTTGTCAAAATATTTGCGATTGTAATCTTTTACAAAGCACAAGAAAAGAGAAGAAATGTTTAAATGTTGTGTTAGAATCTATAAAAGAGCCTAAATTACCTGATATCAATCTTATTGACGATTTTGATGCGGACACTATAATTAAATGTGTCAAAAAGTCTGATGAGGATATTCATAACATCAGCGTTAATCACTTCGATTTAGAAATGGATTTGGGAACAGAGTTTCTCTCTGAAGATCCTAAAATTGGTATTATCGATGAGATGAATGATGATGATAATTTCGATATCGGTGATATTGCGGACATATTTGCTGATGATAGCAGCCTAGAGGAAGCTATAGCAAAAGAAACTAAAGCCAAAGATGAGCTAGCAGATTTGAAACAATCATCAGGCTTCATATTTGATGAAAGTAGTCCTGAGGAAGGTGTACTCAGAGGAAACGCAGATGAAGTTATAAAAAGGGAGACAATTGTCAAAGATAAAATTATAGCAAGAGACAACGAAGTTGAAGACAAGACAGATGTTAAACATTCACTGGATTTAAACAGTGTATTTGCTGATAGTAGCCCACAGGAAGCTATTGAAAGTCCAATGAAAGGCGTAATTATAGAAAGAGAAGTAACAGTCAGAGACGAAGAGCCAAAGGCAGCTAAAGAAACATTAGGCTTCTTTGGTTTGGATAGTATTGACGACATATTTGCTGACGATGAAATTGATAATACACCGCCAGAACCTATGCAAAAGGAAACCAAAGAAAACAATAACACTCAAAACGTAAAAATCAACAAATCTCCTTCTATAGAATATCCGATGAGTCCCTCTATTCTATCAGGTAGAATCAAACCAGTACCCACTTCACCAATACTTTGCAGTCAACCTCGTAAATTCCAATTGAGCACCAAAAAAGATCGGCATCATAGTTCCACACCCATTAATAGCTGCAGAAAACAATTGATTAAAGAACCGATGAACAATAATAACTTAACATCTACGCCGTCTATAAAACCAGAAAATTCGATAAGAAATAGTCTAATAGATACAAGCAGAAATAAAAGTATGATGACGATAACGCAACTAGTCGAAATGATTAACAAAACTGATGGTAATGCGTCCGTATCGAAATCAGTTTCTGATAGAGTACAACCAGAGAAAGAAAGAAGCGTCTCGCCAATTCTTTTAACACAAGCTGACAAAAAGAAAAATATTATATCGTTGGAAAAATCTATAGCATCTACCTCGCAAAGCATTATAAAAGACAGTCTTATCATACTGGATAGCGATAGTGATTCTGACGATAGCACACAGATATATGACCCAAGTAGCTTTAACAATAGTAGTGATAAGAAGAACATAGCTTTGAACAAAACCAATGTCAGTCCATTAGGCGGCAAAAGAAAGCGAGAAATGGATGAAAGCATCATAACAGCTTCACCGTATTTCAATAAGAAACTGAAATTAGGTAATGAGACTGACAAACCAATGTCTTTACAAGAAAAAGTGTTAGCCGTTATGAAGAAGAATAAAACCGTGACAGCCAAAAACGACAACACAGTTTTAAGTTGCGTAGTATCACAACCGAATTTTTCATCGCAAAAAGAAAATAAAAACCCTCAATTCTTAGAAGATAATCATAAACATGACGGAACTGAGAAAAAGGATATTATGGACATGCTCCAAATGTTTAGACGAGATAACAAAATTCAAGTAGAAAAGAGTAAAATAAAAGCAATATTTAAGAGTCCTACGAAGTCTCCGTTAGGTGAGAATAAACGAAAACTGGCGTTCGATGATAGCGACGATGACTTTATTAATGACGAAAAGAATGATTACTCGAGTCGCACAGAACACAAACACAATGACAATACGTATATATCTACTACAAATCACAAGACTCGGAAAGTAAGTTACTTTTGGATATATTCATTTGTTTGCCTGATCTCAAGCTTTTGCTTGTAATTTCTGCTGAGTGTTCCATCAAATGAACGACAATGTTTTGTCTTTCCGGGTGCCTCACAAGTAGTTTCAAGATCTCGTCTCGTCTCGACTCCACTAATTTACAAATAGTACCGGATCTGGCGATTGTGTTTCTGAAATACTTTGTGTGGCAAACTTGTCAAACCACAATCGAAACTTAATCGTTTGTGAATCAGTGAACTGGGCCTCAGGATGCCGGCTGCCGCCACTACAGTACTTATACTATTTATTTTCAAGTTGGTACGTAATACACTGAACAATGATTTTCTTTCCTCCATTCAGAAAAAAAAGAAAGGCAACGAATTCCTGGACTTGGAAGCTGAACTATCCGACGATGATAGACACAGCGGTGATGAGCTATCAGACGAAAGCGTCGGCAGTATTATCGACTTCATATGCGACGATGACAATGTCACTCATCATGAAGACATACAGGCGGTCTATCTTAAATCTATCAAGTAAGTCGATTCACGTTTCAGCAGCCCCAGTCTCATATATAGGTGGCGCAACACGTTTTTTTTGTTCTATTCTACCCTTTCAGTTATAACTATATTATTATTTTATATTTATTATTGTAACGAGAATAAAGACGTTGTAATATATCAGCGATGTATAATCAAAAATAAGTTTTTAAAGAAAGTATCATGTCATTTCATGCAACTCGTTAGGCACGATTTTTACCCCTTATAAAGGCGGGGGAGTTCTTCTATAAAAAAAAAAAAAACTAAATAAGTACGAGTATGTTGGTATGCTGGGGAGACCCTGTTGCTTGAGTAGTTTTCATCGGTTTGCACTGATGTACAGGATTGTAAAATTTACTGTACAGGCTAAAAAATAATATGCTGTAAACCTACAATAAAAATTATACAAGGGAATCTGCTCATGGTGTGTCTCATATTATTGTTTGTGTGAAGTTTGCTTAAAATAATCTTCTTTTTTTTTTTAAAGACTTTACCCCACACTTGTAATTTCTCCTGTATTGTGGGTGTGTTTACAAACATTTAAACTCACAAACACCCAGACCCGAAACAACTATCTGTAGGCCATACAAATATTTGTTCCGTGCGGGTAACGAACCCGTGACACGCAGCGCAGCCCTCTAATCGCTCAGCCTCTGCGCCAAACGTGTCGTCAAAGTTTAATTGTTTAAATTTTTCAGGAGCCCTGTTAGAGGAGGCGGTTTCAAGATACCTGAGTTGCCAACGAGGTTTATTAAGGAAGACATTTTATCACAGTATGTTGAGGAAGACTCATATGAAATGGTATGTTTATAATACCATCACCAGAAGTGGTATTTTTGAGATGAAGAAAAATAAGTATGTAACTTGTCAATTAATTTATGATTGCTTTTTTCACAGGATAGCTTTTGTGTCGACACTAACATTGGCTTAACACAAGTACACGAAGTTTCCGAGCTCGAGTTAGCGGAAATGAGATTAGAACAGGAAAGGAAGGCCAAGAAAAAGTTCAGGAGAATATGTACACAGGATGACAGCCCAGATGTTACAGCGGTAAAGAGAAATAAGCCTAAAAGAAGACTGATTGATAGTGATTCAGATGAAGATAGTACATGAATATTGAGGGTAAAGAAATAGTGAGATAATTGATCTGGTGCTAAATACAGTTGGTGCTGGTGAAAATACAGCAAACTCAGGCAAACTGGAATTGTGTGTACGATGAAACATAGCTTAAAGCGCGAGGCACTTACCGATTTTCTTGATATGTGCAGCACACAAACCTTTTGAAGGAAGGAATTGCAGATGGTCAGTGATACAAAGAAAACCCTTCTCATGTGCCATTATGTTCCAAGAAGTTCTCAAAATAAATTAGTTTATACCATGAGTTGTAGAAATTTTTTGTCAGTAAAAGATCTGTAAGCACAAGTATCCAGCCGGCCTGGACGTCACTCGTACTGTGATATTATTAAATTATAGTAATGATACTTTGTATTAATGATTTTGATACGTAAATTGTAAGTGCTACCTGTAAATTATTATGGTTTAATTCTATGTAATTAATAATTTGCTATAATTAATGTAAATCATGTTGTATATAAATGTGAAATAAAACATATTGTCACTTATCAATTAGTTTTTATTTACGATCTCTGTCTTAATCAACTATTTAAGAAATAATCAAAGTATTTTGCGACGAAATATGGGATTTGATTTTGACTGAATCCACACTCACATCACACGATTCATTTACAAATATGTAATTGCTAAATGTATCGATCACGATGTACGTCACCCTATATACGAAAGACGTAACATCAGTGCTTTGTCGTTTGCATCATTTGCAGAAACATTGGAAATATATAAAACAAATCAACAAAAGCACTTACGACAAATCAATCAGTTATGATTGGCGTCGGAATGATAAAAAAATGACCATCGGTTAACATTGACCGTCTCAAGAGGGCTCAGAATATCTCAATAACTCTGGGATATTTCAAAGTCGAAAATAAATATCCGCTTTGATGCGCTCTCGGGCTGATGGAAGATAATTATCCTCAGCTTCATTTCACCTACCGGAAGGTCCTAACACAAATCTCATACCTCGTTACGAAAACTATCTGGGATTTACTCACACACGCTGCTAAAAGACGTATGGGTTGGTTATATAATAAAAATTAAACGATGCCTTCAAATAAAGTAAAAGTCGTCCTGGCGCTGTCGCGCATTCGCAATTCTGGAAGTTCAATGATAACTTATTTTTAAACAACGTTTATGAATAATCCCATCTATACATATATAATTATTCCATACAAACAACATTAATTTGATATTAATTATTTGACAATAATATTTCACTCGTCAGCAGTCTTCGATTCCACTTCTTTAGGCTGCCTTCCTTTGTGAAGATCTTCTATTTCAGCTTGAAGGTCTGAATATCTCTTCTGCAATTGTTTTTCTCTGTCCGTTTGGCGATTGACGTCTTCAGTCAGTGACTGGAATAGACAATGAAGCATATTAGAATTCCTGTTTTTCTATGGAAACAACCGCGTAATGGAACAGACTTCTCAGAGGGCTTCTTTGAAGATTCTTTGACGGAGCAAACTAAACTAGTACACTCATATAAAGGACTGGCCTCAGATGGCAGCAGTCAAGGAGGATATAGAGGTGTTTGTCTAGAGTGGGACACAACATAATAGGGACGTTTCCTGACTTTATGTTTAGTCTATTATATTGTCGAAAAATAATGGTTGTTTTTTGTTCAAATTAAGTAATAAAAATTGACGAAAATAAAACGTGTCAAAGATCATAAGTGGGGGCTTGTGACGTCACTTCGTGGTAAAAATGGACCACGCTGTGATGTCACACGAGTTTTCAAAGCACTGTATCGTATTAATTATTTGTTTGCGTGAAAAAAAGAAAAATTACCAACTGCCCTATTATAGGTAAAATAAATAATAGTGTCGTAACTTACTTCTATTCTACGTGGAATGGCTGCCTTTTCTTGATCGGCAAGGAACTTGAACGTGGATAGCTCCAAGTTGGCTTGTTCTACCTGATCCTGTAACTCTTGGAACTGTTTGATCAGGGATGCTGCTCGACTTTGATATCCACCTGATAAAAGAAAATAATGGTTCAGTTATGCAAATTCCACCGTATTACCTAGTACTAAATTGTGGAGTTGAGTTAGACAATCTCTCTATGTCAAATACTGGTATTGAGCTGCACCCGGTTCGAGTGCTCGCCGACCCCAACATAGTTGGCAAAAGGCTACGGGCAAGAATATTTAAAACAAGATGGACGCGTGACTTGAAATTTTTGCCATACGCAACAAAATTTTTGTTAAACTATTTTGAATAACACATACCTGTCAAAACCCTAAGTTTCTTCTCCATTTTGGAACATTTCTTGGCTTCCTTGGCCATATGACTTCTGTTTTGTTCGAGCCGTTTCTCAGCTGATTCTAGTCTGTCTTTCTTACTGGCTAAATTGGCACGAGTGTATCTGTTTTGGCCGGGTAAGAAGAGCACCTGAAAAATAAACAGAACAGTTGGCGCAGTGGCTGAGCGATCGGACTGCAGCGCTGCGTGTCCCGGGTTCGATCCTCGCAGGGAACAAATATATGTATGGCCTACAGATAGTTGTTTCGGGTCTGGGTGTGTTTGTGTATGTGAGTTTAAATGTTTGTAAACGTACCCATGATACAGGAGAAATTCCTAGAGTGGGGCAAAGTAAAAAAAAACTAAACTCGTTATCACTAATACTATTCATAGATGCAATCATACAAAACGTCAACGACTTACTTGCGCAAGACACTCCTCCCACACTTGCGTGTAGGCATCCATGCTCAGTTCTCCATGCCCCATACCTGCCTTCACCACTTCCATTTCCTTCTTCATCTCCAGTTTGGCATCTTCCAAGTCTTCAGAGGAAAATTCCTCGTAAGGATGTTGTTCTAGGTACGCTAAGTGTGATGCCTGTAGTTGTACTGCTCGCTTCTTGTCTATGCCTGTTTATATGAAATTTATTTTTATAAAAGAGGAAGAGCAAGGAAAACAGGTAAATTGATTATGAGAGAGTTGATGTGGCATAGGCGTAATTGAGTACTGAGAGAACGGTTGATGGGCTGTATTGACTAAAAAGAAGTTCCGTTAGTTTGAAAAAATTTTGAACTAGGTATTATTAAATCATCGTATAGTCTTCTCCTGAACAGAAAACATGGACATGGCAAAGCTGTTCAATCAAAGCTCAGTGGAGAAAGTCATCCTTTAGACCATTTTTCGTCAATGCGGCTGCGACAAATTTCAGCTGAGACTAGACATCAATGGGCAAGACACAATTTATTCACAAACACTAAGAGGAGATACTCTCTTTTCCCTCTTTTATTTCTTAGTAATGATTTGACATAATAAGGAAAAGGGCAGTAATGGGTGGTGAGGCCTTGGCCCAGCAGTGGAATGTTGCAGGCTAACAGTATCAGTAAACCCACCAGGCGGCGGGTCTCGCAGCGAGTCGTAATGCAGCATGGTGACCATCTCCTGCTTCAGCAACTCCTCGGCGTGTTGTAACGCGGACAGTGCGGGCCCCGCGCCGCGCACTACGGACACGTTGACCTCGCCCGGCCGTACCATGCCGCGCTGTACTGCTGATGAACGGAGCTTCATGGCCGCCGCACCTGCGGAGAATGTCATCAGTTAAAACATATACAGAAAATGTTACAAAGGTATTTAGGAGATCGTTTTAGGCTTTTCGTGCTAGGTTCGACACTCTACTGCGGTGACGCAAAGATTCAGAGACCCAGTCGCTCTGATTTATATAGTTTGAGCATAAGACTCAGAGATATTTAATGATTACTTAAGCCGTCACTTAGTAAAGGCTTGACATATTTTTGTATGAGAAAACTGTCAAAACCATTACTAAGTGATGGCCTAAGTAATCATTAAAGCTCTGTGAGTGCGGCAGTTAAATAGAAAAATCAAGGGTGTAAAAGTACCCTTAAACGCAAACGAAAGGCACTTGTTCTCCCCACCACTGCGAGATTTTTATGGTTTTAGACTATACCTGGGAACCCCCTAGATACGGAGTTATTGGGGGTCGAAGTTCCAAATTTTGCACAGCTGTTTTTGTAAATACTAGTTTTTCAGGTTATAACTTCACTTAAATTACCTCCATGACCCGTTTACTATTCAAAGCACAATGCACTAGCACAATGTTTTAAGAGTGCTACATTGAGTTTTACCGTAAAATGTGATTTTTGACCCCAAAAAAAAAGTCGTTTCCCAGCAAAAAAATTTGCGTAGGGGTACTTAGTTTGATGTACAGAATGCTTGGTTGACGTATGCGTGAAGGGTTAATTTACACCCTGTATACAAAATAATGAAATACGCCTATCAAGAAAAAAATCGTGATCAACATAGTCAAACACTTTATCAAAATGTTCAATTCCAATATTTCACTTACGTATTTCCTCTTGCTCCTGTTGTAACCTGGCATCAGCATCAGCCTGGTCTTCCACATGGGAGACAGAGCTTGAACTTTCCATAGGTTCGTCATCTTGATCAGGTACCACGATCTCGTAGTCATTCCTAGGTGTTGGCAGTGACGATAGGGCGTTACGAACTAACGCTTTTTGCTAAGAAAATTTAATAAATATGTCCAGATTATGCTTATTATGTACGTTTTTGTGAAGAGATGAAAGAGACTTGATACTTATGATATTGCCATCAACTTTTTGCCACAGAGGTGGGTAAAGGGTGACCACTCAATGACCAAACGATAATAACAGTATAGAGAGGGAATATAAAATGATGAACATATTATGTTTCATACCTGTTTTTGTATTTGAATGGCAACTACAGGCGTATCTCCAGTGCTTATTCTGTCTTCTGGGTTGATACTCAACTTATCACGAAGTCCTGGAGTCTGTAATAAAATGAGTAGATTTAGAAAATCATCTTTAGAAAATAAATGTTGAAAAAATTCTAGACATGATTTTATACATACAGCTAGACCTGGAGCTATGGCTACTGCTTGACTAGGCGTGTTGAAACTACCGGGCGTTGATACTTCACTTCGCTGCGATGCCCTAAATCAAAAGTATACAGAAGATTTTAAGTTCTTATTTATTGTCATAGATGCCCGAATTAGCTATTTATCACAACCGTTAGTACAGTAAAAAAAAATGAACAGTAAATAGGCGATAATAGGGCATTATACAAAATTAGGGTATGTAGAGCTTAGTTTCTGTCACTCAAACTTATGCGAGAGTACTGACTGTTCCGTTCTATAGGCCAATGGGTTCTTTTCACACGTGGGTACTTCAAGTATAATTTGACTTACCTGAATGGTGTGATGAGTACAGTATTCGGTGTAGCAACGGCCTGTGACTGCGGCAATGAGCCTGAAAAGTCTGTTTGGTGCAGCGGAGTATTAAGACCTCCCTTCAAAGGAGTGTCTACGTGAGTCAGGGCCATCACGTTCTGAGCTTCCATTAGGATCCTAAACGGAAAATGTTTTGTTAGTTCAGAAAGTATTACAATTTTAGGAAACCTTACATTGATATAACTAAGCTTAAATAACAAAATATAGATGGAAATGTCAAAAAAACATGTGTAAAAAAACATGGAGAAGGTTTAAGAAAGCTACCACGGAAATACTTTTTCCGTAAGAAATTGTGCACTAATGTAGTAATTTTTTAAATTTTCGAGATAATTCTAATTATTTTGGATAGTCTACTATATTTGAAATAAAGTATTCATTCGACGTAAAGATTAAGAGATAATGCAGAACAGTTAAATTTAGTTGTAGTAGTAGAACAGTTTAATTTTTTGCAAATGATCACTAGATCTGACCTGTCCTGATGCTGCGCAGGCGTGCGCAGTGCAGCTGGCGTGGCGGGCGTGATGGCGTACTCTGCTAGCAACGCATCCGTAGGTGCGCCCGCGCCGCCCGCTGATTCACGTGCGGCTTCTGATGCGCGACCCAGCTTCACTACTTGTTGTAGCTCCTGTTAATACCACAGTAAAATCATCGTGAATAATTAAATGAACACCAGCAGGTCAAAATATTTACTCAATCGTATATGATAGTGCAAGGCTAGAAAGGTTATTTTAAAGGAATCAACCGAGGCTTCAAAGCTTAAAGAAGTAGAATGACAGCTGTTTTGCCTATTTTTCGTTTATCCACATACAGGCCGGGAGCCATCCTGGCCACTCAGACCATTGTATATTTGGAAATAATGGTAGAACGAAAGCATTATACCACACTAGCTGTTGCCAGCAGTTTCACCCGCTACAACTCGAAAATTATCCCACGGGAAGATACAATCGGGATAAAAGCTATCCTATGTGTTAAACCAGGGTGTCAGCTAACTCCATACCAAATTCTATTAAAATCGCTTTAGCCGTTTAGACGTGAAGAAGTAACACACTCACAAACTTTCGCCTTTATAATATTAGTGTGATGAGTATGCATGAATTATTTTGGCTTTAAATCTAGAGTTAAATAAAAGTAACAATTCAATACAGTGATGGGTGTTTGTAACAACTTTAAAAGTAATTTTGACACCCTTATATGTGTAGAACACATTACCTGATCAGTAACTTGTGGCTCAGGCAGCACAAGCTTGCTGCGCTTGCGTGCCGGCTGGTCTCCTTGCAGCATAGCCTGAGGCACATCATTTTCTTTGCGTTGCTTCAACTTCTGCTTGTCCTTGCGACGGTCTCTCTGTAACAAATCATTGTTATTTAAACATCAGTTGTCAAAAATCTGTTCTCATCCAAATATAAAGTACTACACTAAGTGATTGAATAAATTTACCTCTTCCTTCTCGGAATGTAGTTCACCATCAAGATGTTGCTGCCGGAGTCGTGAAAAGTCCGGTGCCATGGGGTCCACCACCTCAGTGGATGTGTCATAAAACCCAGAAGAGGGTTTCTTCTCAAACGGAATCTCGGAGTTGTAATCTACACCGCGCTTTTTCTTACGCCTGTTAATAATAGAAAAGGTTATTATTTCCAGGCCTTTAATGAGGAAACTGATACATTGATTTATCTCTAAATTTTTTCAAGTAGGTATATTACTTAATAGTGGTTTTCTCTTGTGACATTTTGGTATTTTGGAATACTGAACTTCATGGGTCACCCTAGCTTGATAATATTTTTATCTGATTCTATTTAAAGATATTGTATATTATGCAGGTCCAAGAACCAGAAGGGACCTAGCCCTGTACATGGCCACTTGTAATTACTGGCTGCAGAAGCTCCAACCGCAACAAAAGTTTAGTCACACAACTTGTCATCTGACAAAACGTGGTTGTGACTGCGTAAAGTGCTGGGTCACTTAGAACTATTGTGTTTTACCTAATGGGCACAGCAATGCCAGCAGCACTGAGTTCCCGCCTCTTCTGCAAGGCAGCAAGTCTCCGTGCCTCCTCCAGCTGCTTCTCACGGGCCTTCCTCTTTGCCTTCTTACCCTGTGTGTTGGCTAGACGAGCACGCGCTTCAGACAACATCTCCAGTTCTGTGGGAAAATAATAGTTTGTTTTTTGCGCGTTTTTAATCGATGAACGCCATCTGCTCGCAAAACGAAACAGCATTGAGTCAATTGTCACGTTCCGCCTTTGTCGGGCGTGCAAGCGAGAGCGCGGAACAAGCGATAGAGAGGCACGATCGGCCTAATCATATGTTTTCTTAAGACGTTATGATGTAAAATTATCATCTGTAATCTGACTTCAATCCAAACAAAATGCGGAAAGATATAGTGGCCAATAATTAATTACAGTATTAAAGGTAGTTTGACTAAAGCACAAAAAATAACAGATGAACAACTGCGCTTGAGATGTGCTGAACATTTGTGTTTTAGGTTACAATTCTCTTCTAAGACATATGAGTGATCTTAAAATATTGTATACTTTCTTCTCAAAACATCACATGTTACTAAAATATTGTATACTTTCTTCTCAAAACATCACATGTTACTAAAATATTGTATACTTTCTTCTCAAAACATCACCATGTTACTAAAATATGAGTCGAACTCACCATCTTCATCCATATCCTTAGGATCAGGACGAGCAGGTTTTGTCTCAGGGTTGGGGTCAATTTCACCAGGCTTCAGCTTGCGGGGATCATCACCCATATCCTCCCCTTCTTCCTTTTTCTGGGCTTGATCTCTGCATCATTTACAACAATTTATTACTTGCACATTATAACAATGTTAAGGTAATTGCAATCTTCGACGGCACGGTTGGCGCAATTGCTCAAGCAATGGACTGCTGCGCCGCGTGTTGCGGGTTCGATTCCCGCACGGAACAAATATTTGTATGACCTACAGATAGTTGTTCCGGGTCTGGGTATTTGTGTATGTGAGTTTAAATGTTTGTGAACGCACCCACGATACAGGAGAAATTCCTAGTGTGGGGCAATGTTGAAAAAAAAAAAAACTATATTTAACTAACGTAGGACTTACCTTGAAAGGCAGAATACTTTTTAAGCTTTCACAGTCAATAACTACACTTACACTGTCACTCAAGCACCATGATCGCAAGATGACACCATCCCACGTTCATGGCACTTGCAAAAGCATCAAAATATTGGGAGCTTGCGATAGTTGAAAATCATAGAAGATATCCTGTAACTGACAGTGTGTTTTTGTGTGTAAAAACAGACAATAGCTCACCCTGCTACCTAGCAGTGATGTTTTAAAGTTCATAGTCATCTACATTATCTATTATATAAAAGATGACGAATGAGAGGCATAATCAGAATAGAGGAACTACCTATCTCCAATAAAAATTCAAGCCATACATATTATATAAAAAGTAGTGGATTCAGTCGCATCTATCCATTAAATGTGAGTGTCTAGGAGACCAACTTACAGCAAATATTCGTAACGCTCCAAACATTGTGCAGCTGTGCGACCAATGATGGGTGCAATGGTTCTCCACTGTGTAGGCATCAGCTTGGCCAGATGTAGCAGCTTCTCGTCCTCCTCGCGGGACCATTCTGTCTTCTTGATGCTCGGGTCGAGCCACTCGTACCAACGAGCCTTGCATTGTTTGGCAGATTTTCTGTGCAGCAGCGACGCAATACGGGACCATTGGTTTTTGCCATATTTCATCACCGCCGCTTTGAGGATTTCATCCTTAGAAGTGGAAAATGATAAGTAAATATAAGACAAATATTTTAAATGAGGTAAAACCAGTAGCTCAAAGATACAATATTACAAACCTCGGTGTTGCGCCAAACACCACCTTTTATCATAATTCGCGGCATGGTTAAGGATTAATTTATTCCGTCGATCACAAAAAAACTATTAATTTGTTTATTTATAACACTAGTAGACAAAAAACTTCACTATATGATAAGAATCACATTATATTAATTTGCTTGAAAATACAAATAACCAACATGAACTAATCTAATGACGTCCATTCCATCAGAAATTTTTTTTTTTTTTTTTTTTTTGGAATTTTATGACCTGGTAACTGGACCTTTAGGTCAAATCTTATTTTATTAACGAACACTGCACTATCACTTCGTTTTTAAATTGTTTTAATAGTATTTTTAATGTATTTATATATCGGTTTGTAAGTATTTTTGTCTTTTAATAACTCTTCAAGTGGCGGCGGGCGGGATAAAGTATTGCACTTAATATTCACATCACTAAGTTCACTAGCCAACACTAATCTGTCAAGCAAGAAGTTTTGACAGTCAAAAATAAGATGGTCCATGGTTCCTTCTTGGTAATCACAATGCGGGCATGTATTGCTTGTAATAATGCCAAGTCTAGCAAGGTGTGACGGAGCAGTGTTATGGCCAAAGCGCAATCTATTTATCGTAGTGATAAAGTCTCGGCTGGCTTCATTCAATCTATTGTACCAGGGTCTAACAGGTAATCTTTCTTGTATACTTCCATACCATTTTCCTTTGATGTCTTGGTCTTTCTTCCACATTTCTAACCATAACTTACATATATTTTCATTAATGCATTGCAGGAAGTCAGTCATAGGAATGTCCATTGCATTTCTAACATCAATAGCATTACTACCTTCGTAGGCGGTTTTATCAACAACTTCATTGCCAGAGATACCTCGATGAGAAGGTACCCACAAGAATACAATCTTTATGTGCATAAGATAATATTGATAAATTATTTCTTTGATGAAATACAGAATATAATTTAACTTAAATGAAACTGTAAGGTTAGATAAGGCTTTTATCAAACTTAGTGAATCAGAAACAATCAAAAAGTATTTACAATTGCTAATTTGGCGAATATGTATTAATGCCTGATAAACTGCATATGCCTCTGCAGTGAATATAGTACATGTATTGTACAGAACAAAGCTTTGAGAGAATTTAGCATGTGGATCATATATAGCAGCACGTACATAATCACTCCCCTTACTGCCATCAGTGTAAATAACATGATAATTCTTATTATCTGCCAGAAACTGTAACATATCTGAGTTATTATTAATGGTATTTTGTAATTCTTCAACGGGATGTGAAATACACTGATAAGAGAAAGAGTAACATGGCCATGGGTACTGTTTTCTAATACTAGTAAAACTGTTTTCTGTTTCCAGAAATATTTTGGTCAATGTTGGGGATCTACCATTCAAGAGATCCTCTCCTGTTGTTAGAGGCCCAAGAGTTCTACTTACAGAAGGTACAATTTTGTTTATTATTTTTCTGTTATTTGCAGCAATTAATTTAAGACAGAATCTCTCAGCAAGTAGAATGCGTCTCAAAATTAAGGGCATAGTTTTAGTCTCCACTTCCATGGCCCTTATGGGAGTAGAGCACATTGCACCAGAAATTGTTCTCAAAGCCCTGTTCTGCAATAGATCTAGTTTATTTACATGAGTACTATTTATATACACTAGTGAACTATAATCAAAATGACTTCTAACTATACTTTTATACAAAATTGATAATATTTTCGGGTCTGCTCCCCATGAGACACCTGCAAGACATTTAATTACGTTTAAGCCTTTTAGAGCATTCCTTGATATGTATTTAATATGTTCCTCAAAAGTTAATTTTCTATCTATTACTATGCCTAAAAATTTCTTTGAATTTACTGGATTTATAGGTTCTCCGTTATAAACTACTTTTGAATTGGTGTTCTCATTTCCAAATATCATAACACTGCTTTTGGAGGGATTAATTTTTAAATGTAGCACATTATTGTAATAGTGAAATATTTGGGACAAGGCTCTGTTAATATTGTCAATTGCAATTTCTACATTATAATTACTACTGTACAAAACAATATCATCAGCAAACTGCAGAATATCTACATTACTATTAACAAATTTACATATTTCACTTGTGTATATATTATAAAACAAAGGAGATAGTGTAGCACCCTGCATTGTACCCCTAGATGCACATTTTGGACCATGCAATGTATTATTATGTCTTACATAGAGTGTTCTATTATTCAAAAAATTATAAATCCATTTACATAGTTGGCCAGGCACACCTAACCTAGACATAACTTGTACAAGTATAGCTGGATCCAGACTGTCAAAAGCACCTTGAACATCTAGAAACACACAAACAGTGTGTAACTTTCTATCCTTTGCATGTTTCAGGTCTGAAATTAAGGAAGTGAAGCTGTCTGCACAACTTCGCCCTCGACGAAATCCATATTGTACATGTGGAATGAAGCCGTTAGATTCCATATACCAATCCAAACGATTTTTAATCATGTTTTCAAATATTTTACCTAGACATGAAGACAGTGATATTGGTCTATAAGAGCTGGCAAGCTCTGAAGGTTTATCTGGTTTGAGTATCGGAATGACACATTGTGTTTTCCATGATTGTGGAATACATTTACAACGCCAAAGTAAATTCAGAATATTAAGAAACATTTTTTGTGCTGATTCATCTAAATTTTTAATAGTACAATAGGGGAGATCATCTAAACCAGGTGTAGTGTCTTTCCGAGATAACAAACTCATTTTAAATTCAGACCATGTAAAAGGCTCTAGCAAAAATTTTGAATTTCGATTATCATTATTTAATTCGAAAATATTGCCTAAACTATTAACACTATTTAGATTGCTGTTGTCTGATAATTTATCTAGAAATTGAGAAATAAACTCATCTTTATATGATTTATTGCCAGCTCTTATACCTTTAAACATTTTTAGAAGATTCCAAATCTTACTTATAGGAGTAGTTCTATTAAATGTGTTACATAAGTTATCCCAACCTATTCTTTTTTGTTCCGATATGGTTCTTTTTTTAAGTGCATCTTTTCTTTTATAATCTAAATAGTTCTCCATAGTAGGTTCACCTCTATATAGTTTCAATGCATTGTAAGAGGCAATTACACTTTTTTCACAAATGTCATTCCACCAAGGAGCTGGAGGTCTGCTTTTAAAATTATTTGGTTTATTAAATTTAGGAATTGTCATATCTTTTAAAGTACCCAATCGAGAACAAAAATCATTATAGCTTGAAATAGGATCATACAATTTTAGGACTAAATCATTGAATATTGTTTTAGAAATAGTTTTATACTTTTCCCAATCTGCTTTTTTATATATAAACCTATCAACAGGGGGATTAATATGATACTTATCTATATGAAGTGAAATCTCTGTTATTGTTGGGTAGTGATAGCTGCCCATGGCATCATCATGTACAGACCACTCGCATATTGATGCGAGGTTAGCACTAGTAAAGCTAACATCAATTGCAGACGGATTTCGTCTTGGGTTGTTAACAGTTGTAAAACTACCATCATTTAATATACATAAATCCAAGTCATCAATGATACTAAATAAATCATGACCTCTGCTCTTAGTGGATAGACAACCAAATGCAATGTGGTGTGCATTAAAGTCACCACTGACAAATATGGGCTTTGGAAGATCATTAACAATATTACGTAATCTATTGATTCGTATATGTCCACTAGAAGGAGGACAGTATACACAAAGAATAGTCAAGCTACCATGAACAGTAGATAAGGACAGAGCAACAGTTTGAATTTCTTCATAAAATCTAGTGTTTAAAACTTTGTACTTTAAATATGGCTTAATCAGTATTGCTACACCATTATGAGTATTTTTGGAATTTTTATTGTAAATATTATATCCAGGTATTCTAAAACTATTATCTTTAAACCATGTTTCGTTAAGTAAGCAAATGTCAATATTTTGTTTTTGTAAGAATTGGATCAATAAGGGTTTTTTACTATTAGCACTTTGAATGTTATACTGAGCAATACGTAGCTTAGACAATGTGTGACTTGGATCCATTACTTGAGATTTTTAAGTAGCGTTTCTTTAATACTATTTACGGTGGTAGGCGTATTATCTCCCTTATTACCCAGTTCCACCAACGTCTGTACCAGGGCCATAAGTACATCGTTGTTGGCAACTATTTGGGCTTTGATGTCTATTTTAGGAGGGAGATCTTTAGATTTATTAACATTATGTACAGTATTATTTACAGATGTAGACTTATTTACAGATGTATGTACAGACTTATTTACAAACCTATTTACAGACTTATTTACATTGTCAGTTGGTTTCATTTTTGGAGGTGGCAAAGGTGGAAATTCAATATTATCACTTGTGTGTTGTTTCGTCAATGTAGCACTTGCATAAGTAATCTTATTTTTCTTTTCTAAAATTTTATTTAACTTAATTGGACATAATCTAGAAATTGCAAGATGAGGCCCGCTGCAATTGCAACAGCAGATCTCTGTTGGTCTATCACATTCTTTATATAAATGTTCACCTCCACAAATGGAACATCTTTGTTTGCCATTGCATATCCTAGCAGAGTGGTTAAATTTAAAGCAACGGAAACATTGCTGTAATGGGGGTACATATTCAAAAACTCTGTATGAAAACAAATCATATTGTACATTGTCCGGAAGAATATTTGATAGAAAAGTAATGCTAACTGTTTGTAGTGGTACTCGCTCCTGTCCTACCTTCTTTGTGAATCTTCTTATAGCTATTATTTCATAAATTGATGATAATTTGGTGTATAGTTCTTTATTCGAAATGTTTGCTGGTACATATCTAATTATACCTGTTTTTTCTATTTGCGCAGCCGGAATAAATGCTTTCAAGCAATACTTGTTAAGAAAAGCGCTGTTGTTGATAAAGTTATTGGCCGTATTATACTGTTTAAATATTACTGCTATTTTATTTGCGTTTATTCTTTGTATAGCCGTCACTCCTTTTATTTCGCTGGAAAATATGTGATTGAGATAGATAGGACTTTTATTGCCTATTCTATCCTTATTGTTGGAAGCTTCAATAAACACTTTAAAGTCTACATAAGTGGCATTTTCTGGATATAGTCTTTTATAGTCAGGTTTTACATATGGTGAATAGTCAGAATGCTCACCGCCGCCGCCATCACCACAGTCTATCAAAGTCTCTTCGCCTCCGGGCTCAGGCCGGGGACGTTTATGTGAGGTGGGCGGGTTATCCCCGCCCCCCTCATTTCCCACCATTTTTATGGGTTTGTACACCTAGCACTATTGTTTTTACCTAACTTTTAAACAAAAAACTGTGAATATTTAATAACGCGAAAATTGAAAAAAAATTTGACGCGCTCTTTTTTAAAGTTCCCGCCAGAATCTTCCATCAGAAAGAAAAGAAGAGTGAAGTTAGCGTCATTAGCGTGTAACAGTTGTCAAAATATTTTTTTGGTTTGGCAATTTTGTCAAAAGCTCAACTAATGCTGCGTACACACCATCCCAACAATCACTAAAAAGGATATTCGGCTAATTCAGCGAATCGGCGACCGTTCTCTCTTCCTATCTCAATGGTTCTCTCTCACTGAGTTCTATCAAATGGTTCGATTTCTTTGATTACTGACACGCCAGGTACACACGCCAACAACCGATCGTTAGCGTTCGCTCCTTTGTCCAGAAACGCATTGCTAGTACTGGTTGATCGAAAATCACATGCTCTTTGGTTGATCGGCTTAAAGTTGTGAGACTCCATTGAGTCTGGGAACCGCTTCACTTGGTTTCTTACCGTAAAGCGATATTTTTAAAATGTATTGTGTGTTGAAAGACTCTCTTCTGTATTAAAAATCCAACATTTTTTTTTTTATGATTAGGTTTTATGGTTTCCAGATATACCAACCTTTCAAAATAAACTGTAAATGTCAAACTGTTGTAAATCTAAATGGGTGATAGCGTTTCTGGCACTCCCTTTTCCTTGATATTGATGAAAACGTACATAAGTGCAGAGTATTTTACTATAATATGAATTTCCATTAACAGATTTAGTTCCCTAATTAACATGAAACATTGTATCGCTGCGTGAAGTGAGTGTGTGAACTAGCGCAGTGTAACAAGGTAACTATGATTCAAGCATATTTATCATCGCGGTGGTACTCTCGTGCTACTTTGCATTCGAATAATGTATTTACAATCATTGCTAACAGTCATACATAGGATACCGTATAAAAGAAACGCTAAATGATACGTTGGAAGTGTTATTTCAGTAAAGGATTCTATTTGTGCAATCAGGAAGGATATGATAACATAAATTGGATATGCGGCATTAAAAGCAATTGATTCGGAGTCGTACCTCGTAGTTCGTAATTGTCCCGGCTGTAGTTTCAACTATCGCAATTACTGTACCCCTTGATATCTTCTACTAACTGATTTCAAGCTTCACATACTATAACTATTATGCTTGAAATCAGTTAGTAGATAGTTGTTTAGAATATGAGATCAATTCATTCCTCTTAGTTTGCTTAGAATTACAAATGAACAACTACATAATTAAAACAATCAGTTCAATGAATACATGTAGTTCATCCAATGGCTAATTGAATGGAATTATAGCTTATTTTGAAAGTTATTTAAATTGGTAGTGACCCCCTGGGAATCATTGTGATTTGTGGGCTGTAGGTATGGACTTATTGCATGCCTGCTAAAGTGCTAACCACATCCTGTCACTCATTGATTCAGTTTGAAAAGGTTATTTGTGTATGAATTTTATTAAGTTAAGTAATTCAGCTTAGTATGAACTGTAGATTTTACTGTTAGAGTCTAGCTAATGTCTTGTATTTTCGTTTTCAGCATCATGTCAACCATGTCAAGATCTGTTGTCCACATCAGCCAGCAGAAGCTGGCTGAGAAGCTCATCATACTGAATGATAGAGGTATTGGGATGCTGACGAGGATCTACAACATCAAGAAAGCATGTGGAGATGCTAAATCTAAACCAGGCTTCCTGTCTGACAAAGCCTTAGAATCCTCTATTAAGAATATTGTTAGAAGATTCCCTAATATTGATGTGAAAGGCCTTCAGGCCATCACAAACATCAGAAATGAGATCATCAAATCTCTCTCACTATACTACTATACATTTGTAGATCTTTTAGATTTTAAAGATAATGTTTGTGAACTTCTCAATATTTTGGACGCATGTCAGGTCACATTAGACCTGACTTTAAATTTTGAATTGACAAAAAACTATCTGGATCTGATCACTACTTACATCTCTTTGATGATTTTGCTGTCAAGAGTAGAAGACCGCAAAGCAGTATTGGGTTTATTCAATGCTGCTCATGAAATGGTACACAATCAAATTGATCAAAGTTTCCCTCGGTTAGGTCAAATGATTTTAGATTATGACACTCCTTTGAAGAAACTTTCTGAAGAATTTCAACCACATTTGAAGGTACTAACTAGTGCCCTGAACTCACTCTGGCAAGTATACCCTGCAAGAAACCTAACAGCTGAGCACTGGAGGTCTGAGCAAAAATTGAGTTTGGTGAGCAACCCAGCCCAGCTGCTAAAACCCTCAGAAACAAACACCATGTCTTGTGAATATGTGTCCTTGGAATGCCTGGAGAGATGGGTGATATTTGGCTTTGCTATTTGTCACCAAATGCTACAACAAGATCATGCTAGCAAAATGTGGGTCAGTGCCTTAGAATCAGGGTGGGTTGTTGCACTATTTCGTGATGAAGTCATCTATATTCACAGCTACATCCAGAGTTTCTTTGATGGCATAAAAGGATATGGTAAACGAATATCTGAAGTGAAGGATTGCTATCATCATGCAGTTCAAAAGGCTGGCTACAAACACAGGGAGAGGAGGAAGTTTTTGAGAACAGCTTTGAAAGAACTTGGTCTCATATTAACTGATCAGCCAGGATTGTTGGGACCTAAGGCATTGCTCATTTTCATTGGTCTCTGCTATGCAAGAGATGAAGTCTTTTGGTTATTACGGCACAATGATAATCCTCCACAGAAAGTAAAGGGCAAAGCAGCTGAAGACTTGGTTGACCGTCAGTTGCCAGAACTACTGTTTCACATGGAGGAGTTGAGGGCTTTAGTAAGGAAGTACAGCCAGGTCATGCAGAGATACTATGTTCAATATCTGTCAGGTTTTGATGCTGTTGCTCTGAACTTGATGATACAGAATTTGCAAGTCAATCCTGATGATGAGAATATAATACTTTCATCACTCTGCAGCACTGCTGCTAATTTAAGCGTCAAACAAGTTGAAGACAATGAGCTGTTTGATTTCCGAGCATTCCGCCTAGATTGGTTCAGGTTGCAGACATATACATCTGTTGCCAAGTCAGCATTCAGCCTTGTAGATCAGAGAGAATTGGCACAGTTTATTGATAAAATGGTTTTCCATACAAAAATGGTTGATAACCTTGA
Source organism: Diarsia rubi (assembly GCA_932274075.1). Classification (NCBI taxonomy): domain Eukaryota; kingdom Metazoa; phylum Arthropoda; class Insecta; order Lepidoptera; family Noctuidae; genus Diarsia; species Diarsia rubi. Next base: position 16,154,591 of record OW026417.1, on the reverse strand, counting down.
TGAAATAATGGTGGAAACATCTGACTTGTCTCTCTTTTGCTTTTACAGCAAAATCTTCGAAAGTCAATTTCACATGTGCTTAGAGTTCCCAGCACAAAATCGTTACATCATTGCATTCCCATTGATTTGCAGCCACTTCCAAAACTGTACTCATGAGTTATGTCCAGAAGAACGACACCACATTAGAGAGAGGAGCCTTTCCGTTGTCAACATATTCTTGGACGAGATGGCGAAAGAAGCTAAAAATATTATCACAACAATTTGTGATGAACAGTGCACAATGAGCGATAAGTTACTGCCAAAGCATTGTGCGCAGACAATCGCGCATCTGGCGAACCGAAAGAAGAAAGACAAGAATAAGAAGAATGCTATCCCTATTGTTGTACCAGGAGCTGAGAGTTACAGGAAGACCAGAGAAGATCTGACCACAATGGACAAACTACATATGGCATTAACTGAGCTCTGCTATGCCATCAACTATTGCGCTACTGTCAATGTGTGGGAGTATACATTCGCGCCGCGAGAATATTTACACCAACATTTGGAGACCAGATTTTCTAAAGCATTGGTTGGCATGGTCATGTTCAATCAGGATACAAGTGAAATTGCCAAACCTTCAGAGCTGTTAGTCAGTGTTCGGGCGTATATGAATGTCTTGCAAACAGTCGAAAATTATGTTCATATTGACATTACAAGAGTATTTAATAATTGCCTCTTACAACAAACACAAAACACCGATAGCCACGGAGAAAAGACAATAGCGTCGCTTTACACACAATGGTATTCAGAAATCTTACTCAGGAGAGTTAGTGCCGGAAGTATTTGCTTCTCCATGAATCAAAAAGCATTCGTAAGTTTAACCGCGGAAGGTGCAATCCCTTTCAATGCTGAAGAGTATTCTGACATAAATGAGCTTCGTGCTTTAGCCGAACTCATTGGGCCTTACGGCATGAAATTACTGAGCGAAACATTGATGTGGCATATTGCAAGTCAAGTCCAAGAACTTAAAAAGTTAGTAGTACAAAACAAGGAAGTTCTTCAGATGCTCAGGACAAACTTTGATAAGCCTGAAATAATGAGAGAGCAGTTCAAAAGACTGCAACATGTGGACAACGTATTGCAAAGGATGACAATAATCGGAGTCATTTTAAGCTTCAGACAAATCGCCCAAGAGTCTCTTTTAGATGTTTTGGAGCGTCGCATTCCTTTCTTGATTAGTTCAATTAAGGATTTCCAACAGCAATTGCCCAGCGGAGACCCAATGCGTGTCATATCGGAAATGTGCTCAGCGGCTGGCTTGGCCTGCAAGGTTGACCCGACCTTAGCATCGGCCTTACGCCAAAACAAAACTGAGGTTGAAGAAGAAGAACATCTTATTGTGTGTCTGTTGATGGTATTTGTTGCTGTGTCCATGCCCAGACTTGCGCGAAGTGAAGGGTCTTTCTACAGGCCTTCTTTAGAAGGTCACGCTAATAATATTCATTGCATGGCGCCAGCAATTAATCACATCTTTGGGGCACTGTTTACAATCTGTGGACAGGGTGACATAGAAGATCGTATGAAGGAGTTCCTAGCTTTGGCGTCTTCGTCTCTACTTCGGCTTGGCCAGGAGACTGACAAGGAAGCAATCAAGAACCGCGAGTCAGTGTACCTTCTCCTCGACCTGATTGTTCAAGAGTCTCCATTCCTGACAATGGACTTGTTAGAATCTTGTTTCCCGTATGTTCTAATACGTAATGCTTATCACGAAGTATACAAACAAGAACAGATGTCGCTGCATTTATAATGATTTTGTAAAGAGGACGAAAGACAGAACGCTTTGAGAAAATAGATAAAGGTTTTATTTAATGATTATAATGTCGCTCTAAAGAGACAAATTCCAATATTACGAGTATTGTTAAGAAACAAACATTGTAATTTAAATGTTCATCAATAGCATGATCAGACAATATGTATAAATATTTTAATTTTCTAATTAGATTCACAAAAACACGATTAAGTTATAATTACCCGAAATATTTGGCTTTAATGAGACTGGCATACTATTCCCTTCTTATCTCAATGGAATATGATTGTTTAAGCCTGTTTTAGTCGTAATTATTTATTATTATTAGAGAACATATACGTTAGTTAAGAAAAACATAATAGTTCATTTAAAACGTTCGGATAAAGAGTTAATTATCAATTATATAATACCTACTTTTTATGAAACCCAATCCATAAAGGCAAAGAATAAAATATGAATTCCGTAGATACAACTCACAAAGATACTTTAGAGACTATGTTTAGGTAATTAGTTATATAATTGCCTCAATGCTTTTATGTGTTTTATTCATAGATTTTAGATATTCAAAAATTTATTTTAGTTGATGAATTCTTACTTTTAAGATCAGACACCGCCTGTCTAGAGTAATAAAAAAATAAAACTTTCGAAGCGACACTCACGCATTTACTTCTATCAATGATATATTTCCCATTCCTGTATTTAATATGTAACAGATATCTATATTTTTAGCTTTATAATATGATTATTTGGCTATAAGCGTATTTTGTTTTAAAAAAGACACGATAATTCTATTTCTAAGATTCTTCAAACTGGGATATTTTAAAGTTATGGTTACAATATCTTTCGATTTCCCAGTAGCAAAAAAAGTACGGAAATAATGACTTATCTGCTTTACATACATGTGTGGGTAAAAATCGCATTGGAGTCGGTGTTAACAAGAGTCAATAGGAAATCCGCTGGAGAGATAACTTTAAAATATCCTTGCTTTGTATGAGGCTATAATGCAAGTGGAATGAATCACATTATTTTTTTGTTTTCTGATGTGACCTCCCCCTTCCCTTGCTTTAGAACTCAAATGAAGATACGATTATGCGTTTATAATTATAAAATGTATTGACATATTCTCCTAATAACTATTTGTACACTTCTGTTTATGATCTAGCTTGTAATTATGATACTTTTGTACCTTGTATATACAGATATCCTTTATTAAACTATTAAATAATATATTACATTGGTTTCACTCATCCCCCAAGATTCAATATAAATAATAATTAAGTTCGAAATCATGCCAAGGCACTCTCTGCCCATGTCTCTGAAGAAAAAGCTAATGGATATATTGTATTCTCCCCATCTTGACCTACGATGCACTAACTTGGTCTTTGACTAACATCCAAAAGTCCAGAGAGACTCAACGGCAATGGAGCGCGGTATCGTAAACGAGCTCTTTTTTTTCTCGGATCATGGTAAATCATCAACTGCCTCCGGGAGCTCTGGGCAGAGCTGTAGGTAGTATCAGAATTCTACTGACTTAAAACCACCTATGTTCCTTTTTAGCCCTTTTGTGTCGAGGCCGTGGTATCTCTTTCGGACAACCCGCAGTCCGACGGGCGTCGGCCCTTGATGTTGCTGACATTGAGGCGCGCGTGGATTACGTCATGTCATCGTAATAAGACGGATGGACGGTGAGCTAATCGTATTGGTCTAAAACCATCAATACAATTTCATTATTTATACTTCTCGTCTTCGCTTAGCTTTACCTTTAGTGGAAACGGTTGAGCAGAGAGTTCTCGGTTAAGTCCAGCCTCTGTACTTCGGCGGCTAAGCGCACACTAAAGACGAGAAGAGGCGTGTGTGAGCAGTGTTCTCTTTTCCGTTTAGCACATCTCCGCTTTGGTAGAGACCGGGCCCAAACCTGTGATCGTGTGAAATCACTTTTTGGGAACGTCCTGCTGCAGTACTTATTTAAATAAAAACTCGCCAAGTTCATGTAAAATTTATTGTTTTTTTATTATTTTGAAATCACATGTTGTAACATTCATCTTGTTAATTAAAAATATTCACATTGTCATTTAAATAATCTATTACGGTAATCTAGCTTACACTTAAGAGAAATAATGCCATTGAGTACTACTAGTGACGGACAAATGCTCTATCCGTCGGTTACACGATTGGTCAAGTCTCTACAACAGAACATTACCCTCAGTTTACATACATACAAATATACAGTATTATAGTACAATTACAAGAACTTGCGTATTGTTTCGACATTCACTATTAAAATGGCATTAATATGGTATACTTAGAAGACCGATTCTTAACATTACAATGTATAGAAATAATAAAAATACATCATGCTCTTTGGCTTGCACGACGGAAAGTAATAATAACACTACGCATATGATTGTAACATAATCTCATAATCTATGAAAGAGATCAATGGAACTGTACGACAAAATATACTGGTACACAGGTGTTGGAAGGGGAGCGGTGTGTGATATGCAAGTTTGTAATACACCGGCCGACGCGCTTGCGCCAACTCCTCTGCCTCGAGCCACTCACGGACTTCGCACGACTCATACAGTCACAAACAATAAAAGGAATGAGTTTATAAAACGTCATCGCGAGACGAAATTTTCAGTCTAGTAACATTTTGATCATTTGGCAATATTATTAAATTTCACATTACATTCTACTTAAAATAGGATAAATAAAATAAACGAATACAAAAGTACTTTAATCGCCATAGGAAGACTAAATGCATTTTTTTTTGAAAATATGTAGGTAATTGAGCCCATTACTAATAAATTATCAAATATACTTATGATAAATGTATTATCACGATGCAGTGAGAAATGAAGAACTAACGATTAAAGGAACAGGAATACAAATCGGTATAATGGCACCTCGACATTCCACTTACGTTACATTAAATACGTTAAAAATAACTTTATATAAAAATTACAATTACGGAGATTCGAGTAAAACAATGCAATTACTTTACAATTACCTCTAGAGTCGGTATGAACGTTCCGGTTTATAGTCGTATGATATTTTTACATCGTAGCCTTTGTATACCTCTCCATTTATATACAAAAAATATACATAAATGTCCGGTTACAGGAGCAACACTCTGAACAGTTAAAAGTATCACTGGTTCACACGAACATCGCGCCGTCCTCGAGAGTTCCCCTGCTATTTCTGTATAAAAATAATAATTTGATAGATCACCGCGTCGCTCGCGAATACTTTCTACTTTTGAGCTCAGAGAGAGCGGATCGATCGCACTAATCCGCATTGAGCAAATAACGTGGCACCTCGGGGAGGTACAAAATAATTGCGTTTTGTCCTTATCGCGCGAGAGTCGAGACGTCCGCCGTCACGTGCTACGAGAGTCCGCACCGTGTCGGAGTGCGCGAGTGAGACTTGTCTATATGTCGGCTTGAGGTCGTTGCGGGCTGGTGACGGCGAGCGCCTCGGGCGAGTGCAGCGTGATGGCGGTCTGCGAGGCGACCGTGGCGCTGGGCGCGCGGCACACGTAGCCCAGCAGCAGCGGCACGCCGGGCGCCAGCGCCACCAGCTGCAGCGCCTCGCCGCCGCAGTACCCGTACTGTCACACCTTCTGCGGGGGACGCATCTCGTACGACTGCGGGTACGCGTTCGCGTACGGCTCGCCGCGACGTCCGCTGGGCCCGGCTGGCGCTGAGGCCGGTGCTGTACGCGAACAGAAAGAATAATTATATTTATGAAAGATGAGAAAAGCAGATAACCAGCTGCATTCGGTTTTATTCACACATTAAAAATACTAAGAAACAAGTAAGACAAATTACATTAGTGGAAGAAACTCTGCAGACGTGGATGATTCGAAATCTGATCATGAAAATAATTTTGGATCAACGACTGCATCTAATTTGTTACTTGAAGTACGAGTTTAGAAAATCAATGTCGTTTTATCGCGTTTTGCTATTGATACTGAACACGTCTGTGTGCGTATTTCAAAAAGTATTGGTTCATAATGTATTCTATGTTTTTGTTGTGTTATCTCTTTTATAAACATGTAGTATAAAATATTATACAGACATACTGTTCGACGTTAATTGGTTACAATTTTCTTATTAGCGTGTCGATGGCAATCTAAATTGTGTCGTAGCGCCCATCAGTTCCTGTGGTGAACAATCAATGTACCCCATTGTTTGTGGAACGGCACCATATTTACACTCCATTATTTATTTATTTAAACTTCATGCACAAACGTGGTACATAGGCGGGCTTAATGCCACAAGGCATTCTCTACCTGTAAACCTTGGTCAAATAGGACAGCGTTGTGGTAGAGTACAAAAATAAATAAATTAGGAGAATACTATTTTGTGAACATAAATTAATATACCTACATAAATGACGATTATTCAGTCATTTATCCCGTCGGGGCTTCGAAAGAGATACCGCGGCCTCGACTAAAAGGGCTAAGAAGGAACATAGGTGGTTTTTAGTCAGTAGAAATCTTACACTCCCTTCCGCTCTGCCCAGAGCGAGCGGGAGGGATGATTTGATGATTTCCCACACCTCCAAAAAAAAGATGTCATTTATGAAACTTCACCTGAGCAAGTTTTCCTTGGTGCGGCCAACCTGGATAACAATCTATAAGCACGATGAGTAATATTAATATGCTACATACCCAGGTCCCTGTGCGCATAAGTGAGCGGCGGCGCGTAGCCCTTGTGCGTGCGCGCACGTCGGTGTCCCGCGCGCGGCGCCTGGCCGTGCCGCATGCGCCGCAGTGTGTTCATGGGCCGACGGAGCGTCTCGGACAGCCGTCTGTAGTGCAATACGCATTATTACCACATAGCACTATGCATTATCAAAATAGTTGGTTTCAAAAAGGCCAACTAATCATCCGGCTAGTCGGCCTTTACTTTCGGTGGAGTTCAATAAGCATCGGCCATGAATGAATGAATGGGATAATAGCTAAAAAATCTCCATTTCCTGTAGACAAAAGTTGAGTCCATGATGATTTTTCAACACCAAAAGAAAAAGGTACATTTTTCTTTTGGTGTTTAACTCATGCATCTTAAATTCTTACCATTGTCACAATCGTAATCTTTAACACTCATATTAGTTAACGAGAGGGAGAAGCAAAGAAAGAAACATACTCAATCTGATCGAGTGTGCCAGTTGCAATAAACGTGGCCACGTAATGGGCCCAAACCCAAATTAACATAGGTACCAGAGGAAGTAGAAGACCACAAACCAAGAGGCACATCCAGAACAACAAAAGCCACCTACACATACCTAGCCGGCGGTCTCTTGGGGTTGGAGGAGGGAGTGTGCACGGCGCAGCACTTGACGAAGGCGCCCATGCACACGATGAGGCCCACGCCGGCCAGCAACACCGCCCACCACTGCTCGATGACCCACGCCTGCACCGTCTGCAGCGTGGCGCGGTTCAGCAGCAGGTTCTTGAGCCGGGCCAGAGGACCTTCCGCGTCCACTGCGCGGCATTTCAGGAACACGTCGCAGTAACCCTGTAAGGTAACGATGAATGTTAAAGTTTACGAGAGGCAGTTTTCCAGAAGGCCCACTCTTCGTCACTTCCTGGTGTTTGATCTGGGAACATGAAGTGACAGAATAAACTCCACAGGTTAGGAGAATATGCAAAATATGCATTTTTAATCATAATTATATTTTTATTTTGTGTCGTTGGTAATTTTACATTTCTAGGTTATTTGTGGTTGAAATGTATGAGACATTTCAACCACAAATAACCTAGAAATGTCTAAATGCATTAATTGAGCTCGAGAGTTCGAACTCGTAAAAGTAATTAGTTAATTGATTCTGAGATGATTCTGAACACTGGTCGACACGCCTGATTGCTAACATGAATATCATAAATAAATCATATATATTCCGTTTTCAATGTTAATAATAGTATCATTTTAGCCGAAAAACGTCCACTGCTGGATATAGGCTTGACCAAGTGTCACCACATTGACCGGTCCCGTGCGTCTCGCACCCAGCGGGTCCCCGCAACCTTCACCAGTTCAAAGGTTCACCTAGTGGGAGGCCTTCCAACGCAACGTCTTCCGGTTCGCGGTCGCCAATCCAGAACTTTGCGGAACCATCGTCCATCCGAGATCAACAAAAATATACATACATAGTGTTACAATACAAACCATACAATCGATATATGAACGCTTATAACTCATTTCAATATCAACTATTATTATTATATCAAGTAAACAAGCCACATAACAGTTTTAACAAACCACACATACCTGGAAATTATCACAAGGTGATCCTGGTCGCAAACTAATCCCTCCTTTCGGCAAGCCGACTTGATCCGCGAAGTCTGCGGTACTCTGACACGAGTCCTGCTTAGGTCCAGTCTGACACGCTAACTGGCATAGAGCGCGTCGGTTCACTACTGCCGACACCCCGTCACCGAGCGAGCGCGGGGCAGAGGAGAGGAAGCATTCTGTCATGTTCCATGCTAGGCAGATGGAGCCACTGCATTCGCCGCTGAGACAGAGTTGAGTTCCTGTAGAAAAATTGGATTGTTGAATTATTGTGATTTTATTTGAGGAATAGATCCAGTTAAGTCTGAGTGAATCTGAGAAAATCTTACTTATCTTAATCGACTGGAGACCTAGGTCTAGTAATGGTCAGTTGCCGGAGCAGAAGGAGGCGTGGCTGCACTCGGACGTAGGCTCATGACGATATGTAACGTACCGTTATTACACTTGGTGTGGTTGGGCATGGCGCGCGGCGGCGGGCAGTCGGCGGAGTTGCCGGAGCAGAAGGAGGCGTGGCTGCACTCGGACGTAGGCTCATGACGATATGTAACGTACCGTTATTACACTTGGTGTGGTTGGGCATGGCGCGCGGCGGCGGGCAGTCGGCGGAGTTGCCGGAGCAGAAGGAGGCGTGGCTGCACTCGGACGTAGGCTCATGACGATATGTAACGTACCGTTATTACACTTGGTGTGGTTGGGCATGGCGCGCGGCGGCGGGCAGTCGGCGGAGTTGCCGGAGCAGAAGGAGGCGTGGCTGCACTCGGACGTAGGCTCATGACGATATGTAACGTACCGTTATTACACTTGGTGTGGTTGGGCATGGCGCGCGGCGGCGGGCAGTCGGCGGAGTTGCCGGAGCAGAAGGAGGCGTGGCTGCACTCGGACGTAGGCTCATGACGATATGTAACGTACCGTTATTACACTTGGTGTGGTTGGGCATGGCGCGCGGCGGCGGGCAGTCGGCGGAGTTGCCGGAGCAGAAGGAGGCGTGGCTGCACTCGGACGTAGGCTCATGACGATATGTAACGTACCGTTATTACACTTGGTGTGGTTGGGCATGGCGCGCGGCGGCGGGCAGTCGGCGGAGTTGCCGGAGCAGAAGGAGGCGTGGCTGCACTCGGACGTAGGCTCATGACGATATGTAACGTACCGTTATTACACTTGGTGTGGTTGGGCATGGCGCGCGGCGGCGGGCAGTCGGCGGAGTTGCCGGAGCAGAAGGAGGCGTGGCTGCACTCGGACGCTTCGCGGCATGTCTGGTTGCGGGCAGGTGGCACGAACTGGCACGTCACTGAGTGGCAGCACGGGCCTTGCGATGGACTGGAAATGAATCACATTATTAGCAAAAAATACCCCCAAACAAAAAATCGAAACCTTCAAGTCCAGTCTAGATGTTTTATCGCCACTCATACGATTTTTTCAATCCAGTTACTTGAGCGTGCGGGCGACTTCACCCGATAGAAATGCCATTTTCGTTTGGAAATTCGAACAGTCCACAAAATGGAATAAACAGAGCAATAAATCAAAATGCTGTGTATCAAACCTGCATTGCGTGTTAGCCTTCCTGGTGCATCCTTTAGCGGTGAGGTTCCTCTCTCGCTCGAAGGCGCTAAGCTGTCGCGGGTAACAACAGTGGTCCTTGCACTCGTTCTCATCGTAACCTAATTAATGGAGTATTTTTTTAGCAAACCACTTGCAGAGTACATGAGATGAAAACAAAAGAGCTAGTCAGGAGATTTGCATAAATGTTATCTTTATACAATGTGGAGCAGGACGATTGACATTCCTCTAAACCACGTAAAGAAAGGCATGCTCTTGACCCGTATACAAAAAATCAATCAAATCCAATGACTACTTTAGCCACAGGAAATTATTTTTAATTTTCTTATTTTTCAACATGATGTAGATCGGAGTCCGTAATAATAGGTAAACATTGTAAGGTCAGGAACCTGTGCAAAAACCTACGATTCTATTCTCAACGTCTCAATACGCTTGAAAGACAGAGAAAGGTGTCATACGATCCCACTCTGACGCGCCCCGCACACTCCCACAAAATACTACAATTATAAAGAAAAAGTAATATTACTTACGCAAATAATGCATTAGTGGTGCATAGAAAATTGCGAGTGTGTGTGTGAGCGGAATTTTTTTCGGCAAAAAGTCCTTGACTCGGTAACTATGTCAGTCAGTGCATAGCGGCGCCCTTTGAGGAGAGCACACGCCTACTTTTTTTTATCACAAGACGAGCCGCGCGCGCATTGTCGTGATTTTATGAAAAGTTTGTTGTTATTGTGATTAAAGACGATTTATGATATTTGGATTAGTGCATAGGTTACTGTGACTTATTGGTGTTAGTGTAATATTAGTTATTTAGGCATTTATTAGGTAGCTAGTTTTGTGATTTTGTGAATGAAAAACGGGGGACACTTTGAAAATTTAAAAATTTGACTGTTGATGATTTAAAATTCTGATTGTAATGTGATTTTAAGTGATTAATTATTCAATCAGTGATCTTTTATTAATTAACAACTCGCAACTTAGTGAGTTTATGCCGCTGATTTGTTGTTCTCCGATAAAAAGTACCTACGCCCAACATCGCCGCCGCTCGCTGCACCCCGCGCACTAGGTCAGTGACTTTTCGTAGTTAAAGCGTGTTTACTTTTTATGCAGTTGATTCTGCTATTTATTTTGTTTGAAAATTGCAATTTTTAAATTTTCCACTAACTACTAATCTTCGTGTTTTAAAATGTTTCGATGGACTAGTACAGTGCTAGTTTTAATTTAATGTCGTAGTTCCAGATCCACATTGTATACATAATTCTACTGTACGTGTATATGTCACTGAACTCCTCTAAACGGCTGGACCGATTTGTATGAAACTTTCTGGGGATATTTCAATGGATTTTTGGATGATTTGAAAACACAATTGGACCCGGTAGATGGCACTGCTGTCCGGGCAGGACGACGTCTGCCAGGTCCGATAGTGTAATGTATTTTTTTTAAGACATCACATACTAATTATTGCAATCAAGTGGTTTCGTTATAAAGTCGAATCTTTTGGGTTGTTACAGTATAGGCCAATGCTCTCTCACCGCAACGTATATTTATAACATAATGTTTTGATAAGGATGGCTGGTGTAAGAGGCAACCTACATATACGGAGGAAGAACTTTTTTCAAAAATCCGCTGCTGTCATAACAACGACAGTCGAGCCAAGTTAATAAATGGACTTTATTCGGCATTTAAATGTGGGTATATAACTTACCACAATCACATTCCTCCCCGACCTCCACAATCTTATTCCCGCAGAAGGCGCCGGCGCTGGCAGTGAGACAGTTGCGCTTGCGTCCGTCTCTTACAGCGTCGAGCACTGCACTGATGTTGCCGACGCTGCAGGTCGAGAACCGACTGTTGTTCGGCCGGTCGCCAGAGGTCGCTGATGCGAACATTATGAAGTTGCCTTGTTGACCGCCGGGACGGCATTCCGAGGGGTAGTCGTGCTGTGGGTTACAGAAATGTTAAGGTGAATCCTTCAAGGTAACCCGCGAAATTCGAATTTTTACCTTGAGTGACCTTGATAAAAAAAGGCATTCAAGGAAGTAATAATTATGAACAGAGAGGTGTATTGGTGATTTTAATCATTATTAATTAGTAAAGACACATTCGTTACGGTCGCGTCCCATTTTATTTAACGTACAGCCTGACATTGATCGGCAAATCGCCCAAAACGTAAAAAAATAACGAATTTCGAATTTCCTTGAAGGATACACCTTTATAGAGTCATCTTTACAGAGTGACGAGTAAAATCAGTCATAATGAGATACTGTGGACTAAATTACATAACATCGTGCCTGTAATCCCCGCAGGATTAAGCAGAGATGTAGTCATGTAATAACGGCCGAGCCTATTGCCCTATTATCTCATTATGATAGGACTAAATTATCTAAATTCTAACATGAAACTGCACAGATCTAAGGTCGATTCCTAGTTTGAATCATTTTGATAAAATCTTGTTTGAGGCTAACTGCCGCACTCAGATAGCTTTAATGATTAGGTACATAGGCCATCACTTAGTAAGTTTTGACAGTTTTGTCATACAAAAGTTTGTCAAATCTTTACTAAGTAAATGCTTAAGTAGACATTAAATATCTCTGAGTACTGCATTAAGTCGAATAGTAAGACAGAGACATACATTGGATGGAACATCGGTTCGTGAAACAAAGAGCGGCTGGTAGCAACAGTATGAGAGTAGCCTAGAATAGAATTGATTGGAGAGACCTACCAAAGACAAAAAAAAAACTTTTTTTATTAAGATTTACTGCGAAGTAAATTTTTACTGTCATAAGTTAGAAGCGAAAGCTTATTTTTTAGTATTTCATTAAAGTTACACGTGAAAAACGTGTTACAAATTTTTTATATCTATAATCAGTACAATGTACTATAATTCCAAACAAATTAGTCTTATGTATTTAAGAAACTATCATGCCATTTATTACTTACCCGGATTTTTTGCGATCAAGTGTATGTTAAGCAGTGAGCTGATGAGTTACTAGCACAGAAAGTCCAAGCCAAAACGTTTACAGCGAGCTGGTACAAAGTTGTCGCTATGCTACACTTCATGATCATTTCAGCCCGGGGCCCGCTGTTGGGTTGGTCGAAACGGATGAATGAGGGAAGCACAGAACAAAAAAGAGTGGCAGAAAAGAGGAGGGCTTCTCTTTTCTGCCACTCTTTTTTGTTCTGTGCTTCCCTCATTCATCCGTTTCGAATGGTGCTAAACTTACCGGTGATCCAAAGTTATGTCCGATCTCGTGAGCCAGGGTCAGCTGACTGACTTTGGGCGGCACCCGACTGTTGTAGTTGACGAACGTGATGATGCCAGTGTTGAGCGATCGCTTGGTGCTCTGGTACATGCCGCCGATGGTCTCTGTGTACGTCTTGTACTTCTCGCAGATGCCGCCCGAAGCGCCGCTTGCACTCGCTACCCAGGCTAGACCTAAAGGACAAAAGAAATTAATAACAAGAAAAGTTCTGACTGACTGACTAGAAAGATTAAATTTTACACAGAGGGTTCCCTTTATAATGTAGACAAGGAATAAGGAACGATTTTTCGGAATTCAACACCTTATTAGGGGATGGAAGTTTGTACGGAAAATCGTCATTTTTGTAGTTTAAACCATGAAAATTGGTGTTTATATTTAACCCCGGTAGCACGTTCCTGTGGGGGATTTCCGGGATTTCAGTTATCAATAAAGTGCATGTTTTTTCTTGTCCATTGCATGTATCTTTCTATGATTTCACTGCTTTGTTTGTTTTGCCACTAAGGAGGTCGTATTTTGAGAGTCATAATCGGCCAGCTTAACAAAGCAAAATAAAGTTAATAGCTCAGCAGTTTGCTGAACTGGTCCTATTTGGCGCAGCCGTGAGATGCACACACTCTTTTTTTTCAGTTTAGTTTTTTAGTTTTATATTTTATTGCTTGTTGTGTGCACTTGTGGCAAGTGTTTTCTTTCTTTCTTTCACACAGAATATGCACGCATAAGCACTGCTTAAGTGTGCATATTCTGTGTTATCCAACTGCAATGTTCTAGCAGAGGATATGATCAAAGGGAGAGACCTTCAAGAAGGCCACCTCCTTGTTAAACACGCATGATCATATGTTTTTCATCCCAATCTGCTTCTAAATGTTTACTTACCAAGCGTGCCTCCAGTGAAGTCCCTGTAGGTGAACACGTACGCCAGACAAAAGTCTTCGTGGTTGCCGAGCGAGTGTAAGTTCAGGAAGTTGGACACGTCGATGTTCTCCAAACAGAACTGGTTCGTCTCGCTACCGAACTCGTGCCCTTTGCACATCGAGTCGTCGTCGATCTGAGAACAATGAGGTGACGTTAGAAAGGGAAAAAAGGTAATCATTATCATACTACTTTATTTTTTGGTGTCAGACTTCTACTGACTAAACACCACCCATGATCCTTCTTAGGCTGCGGTTACACTGAGGTGAAGCGGAGTAGAGAGGAGACGAGCTGTGCCGCGATTCCAATCACATCAATCACATGGCTTTAAATTCACATCTCTTTTTTTTCAAGTCATGCCAAGCCAAGGTTTAGGTCAACATAAGTCTGACACTCTCTACCCCTCCGCCCAGAGCGGGAGGGGTCATTTGATGATTTCCCACCCACAACAAAAAAAGACAGAAAACAGTAATGAGGACTATATTAATAGAGTAAGAAAAAAATCGGAAATCATGAACAATATCAATTTCATCTACTACTAAAAAATTTATTATTGTCATCAAGCGTTACAATTAAGCGAAAAATAAATGTATTTTAGTCAAAAAGATAAGGAAGCTTTGAGGTTTGCTAACGAGTCATTAAATAACAGCTAATCAGTATTGTATTATTTCACCAGTAGTGTTATTCCTACCTACAATGCGATGTTTTGAAAATACCCAAATCTATTTATTTTTTAACATAACAGGACTGCTGACCATGAGGTTTTGGGTTCAATTCCTGAGTCGGGAAAATTGTTATTGGATTTTTCCATCAAAAATTCCTCAGTAGCATCATGTTTACGTTGGTGGACGGCGATTGATGGCAATAGGCTCGCCCCCTTTTACATAGAGGACCAAGTATAACTGCCAAACTGTAGGTGTACTATGAGGAAGACTTCTGCTTAACGCTTCGGAGATTAGAAGCGTGATGTTATGTAGACCGGGAAAATCCGAAGCAATCTTTAAGTATAACCTTGTTGGCCGCGGGTAGTCCACCGGTTATCGCGGCCTCGACATAGAGGGCGAAGAAGGAACATGGGTGGTTTTTAGTCAGTAGAAGTCTGACACTCCCTTTCGAGTATAACCTTGTTAACCTCTGATATCACAGGATAGTATTATTTTTTAATAAGTTATACAGGCATATTCATTATAACAACTAGGCATTATTAATATACACTTAACTGATTAGGGTCAAATGCCTATTTTCATAATTTATTGTGACTAGCAAATGTTTGAAAATTCACATTTCGGAAATATCGCATTTTTAATTGGCATAAAAATGAACTTTGAGCTTTATCATAATAAAGTAGGGATAGTGTAATAAATCTCAGTTTGATATGATATTATGCCTACGATGCAGTTATTGCACGCGGGAATTTCCTTTTTCTGATATCTTTAATAGCTATCTGGGAATTTCACATGCGCAATTCAAATAAAACATTATGCATTTGTCTCAAAACATCCAACACATGTAGGTATATGTACGTCATACATATGCGACTGATTAAAGTCAACTCAAATCTCAACGTCATTTATTTACGCCTTCCTCAACGGGAATTCCATCTGCCATCTTTGGTTTATTAATCAACCAACCAGCTTTCACCGCAATTTTTTTCACTATAGCACAAGCAGCAAGGGTCAGTTTCTAGCAAACCTATGCTAGGACTGTGGTATATTGTGTATTCAAGGAACAATAAGCCCCAACACAGGATGTGCCACACCTTATCCGTCGTACAAAACTAAGTGCACCCTTCAGGATTTTAAATATGAACGAATAATGAAGGAAACGACAGAGCTGTCCAGAACGCTTTTTACTGGTCGGTCAAAATCTGAGTCATAGAATCGAGCAGAAGACACTGACAATTTAAAAATTGTATTTTTTACCAATATCTGAAACATGGCAATTAGCTCGAATTTAATTAATTCGATTCAGAGATTTGGCCACTAATAGTTATAATTAAAGTTTCCTGCTAATTTAATTGAAAACATCGATAAAAACGTACCGATTATAAATTAAAAGTATAGCACTTTTAATTTATAATCTCTTTTAATTTATATTTTGCTGCAGGTTGTCGGTAAACTAATTGATTACTTTTAATATTACTCAGACACTTTGTTTTTAGGATTCCTTAATGATTTTATCAGTCGTTGAGGTTGAGATGGTGAGTGTAACATAGAAAAATAAAAACATGAGTGTCTCATGATTTTCAATATGAAAACAATCATCCACCATAGCATCACTCTTGTATTCCCCAATGGGTTAGCCAGAGGCATACCCAGTACTAGGCACACCAACCTTATGGTCAGATATATGTAAGCCATCGAACATATTTCTATCTTACGCACAACAATAGAAGGGTCGGTGTTCTGTCTCACTGAATACCAGTAATTTGCATGGAACAACTGTCTATCTGACTCCGGAGTCATAAAGAATCTCATACATACACTTATATTCTGTATTAGTGTAGGCAATCAGAGTGGAATCTAACATATTGTTAAAAAAACATAATATAATGAACACATCGTATGAACCATTACTAAAATATCAGCTGATAACATTAGCAATGGTTAACTAACCCTGTTTCAAATTTAATTTTTCGCTTGATTAAACATATGAGTCATACGGTCATATCGTATCAAATATGCCTCACGTTTTCTCTTAAAAGCCACGAAAAAAGGAAAGGGATTTTATTACAGAAAAATACTCTTCAGTTACACATCATTGACCACTGGGCTTACTGGGTCGGATATAGGGTATATACATAAGTTTCTAGATAAAATTTAACGATAATAGCATATCGCATTATATTCTGTTTTGCTGGCAATCTCTATCTCATCACTCTTCTGCCGATATCCCAATTTATTTGGGGTCGGTGCTATATGTCTTTGGCTTCCATACATACTTCTCTGTTACTCGACATGGTGTCTGATGAGATGTTCTTTCCAAATCATCTCAAACTAGCTGTTGGGAGTTACGCGTGAGTTTGGTGAGTGATAGCCTAGTGGGGTATCACCGTCGGACTGCCAAGTCGTAGGTCTCGAATTCGAACCAAAGACGTGAACCTCAAATTTTTCATGATTCATGTGTTTATTGAACACTTGCTTCGGTGAAGGAAAACATCGCGAGGAAAACAGCGTGCCTGAGAGATATTCCTTGACGGCATGTAAAACCAAGTCAAAGGCCCATGGTGGCATAAAAACTCTGATACCAGAGTGTTTACTCTAGATTGACATTGGAATTGTCAGTCAAACGTTTTAAACGGTTTAACTCAACCAACTGACGTTTGACCAAAGTCGATCTATCGGAATTATATTCCAGAGTAAGCACCCAGGTCAGGTACAAACCACACGATAAACAAAGAACTAAAGCTTAAAACTCATGATGCAAATATCACCTGGCGCTTGAATTACACATTGTGAAAAGGGCGCTGTCCTACTTTTACTGAAACTGTCTGTGGAAACTGTATCGAAACAAAAAACAACTTCAAAACCAAGGTTTGATTAAGATTAAAAGAAGTAAATTAGGCTTTTCTATCAACATTGAAAGGGTCGACAGTTTCGTGTCCGTAATATTAACCCTTGAGGAGTTCACTCGTGAGGAGCCGATCTTGGCCGCAGGATCAAGTCATGTCTGTCATAAAAATCTATTGTCACAAGAACTAAAGCTGTGTGCGAAATTTCAGCTTAATAGTTTGGGGGAACTGGTTTGCATGGTTTGACCAATACTAACCAAGTTAAATAAACTATACAGGGTGTAAATCAAACCTTCACACATACGTCAACCAAGCATTTTGTACATCAAACTAAGTACCCCTACGCAAAAATTTTTGCTGGGAAACAACTTTTTTTTGGGGTCAAAAATCACATTTTACGGTAAAACTCAATAAAAGTTTAACCTGAAAAATTTGTATATACAAAAACAGCTGTGCAAAATTTGGAAATTTGACCCCCAATATCTCCGTAACTAGGGGGTTCGTAGGTATGGTCTAGAACAAAAAAATGATCGCAGTGGTGGGGATAACAAGTGCCCTTCGTTTGCGTTAAGGGTACTTTTACACCCTATATAAAATTTTAAAACTCTCGACTCAAAAAAATCCTACTATCCTTCCTACTAATATTATAAATGTGAAAGTTTGTGAGAATGGATGTGTGGATGTTTGTTACTCTTTCACGCATAAACGGCTGGACCGATTTGGTTGAAATTTGGTATGTAGATAGGTTATACCCTGGATTAACATATAGGATAGTTTTTATCCCAATTTTATGATCCGTGGGATAATTTTCGAGTTGTAGCGGGTGAAGCCGCTGGCAACAGCTAGTATAAAATAAAATTCTGAATGGGTACAAACTACAAAGTGAAAAAAAAAAAAACTTTAAAAAGTAATAAATAATACAATGCCATACGAGATTTAAGCATTCGAGATATTATAAAATACAGGAAATTCCTATCTGAATTTGAGCTGTCCGGCATGAACTCCTGACCACATCCGAAATCGGACCACATGTGGTCACGTAAGTCTATACTTTTACGTTTTTCCTCAAGCGATAGTGTTAATTAAATCAGCTTGTTATTTTAAGACAAATTTTCTCCTAAATTAGTAAATCGGGGCGGAAAACTGAAGATCGGAAATCGGATCGGATTTCTATATGTAATATGTTTATATGTTAATCGAGCGGATAATTCGTATCCGGCTTCTTCAATCCGGGGATTTTGAATGGCGTCACTTATGTGTAGTTCGTGTGTTTAGATGTAAATGCCGCCACAATGTCAATTAATCAGCGTAAAATCTAGTGGGAGAGTCAGTTTACGCCACTCCGGAGTGACAGTGAGCGTACACCTTTCAAAATGCATCATTAAAGCAAATGTAAATCTTTTATTTTTTTATGCATAAACGTCAGAACGTCTATTGAAAGAGTCATAGATTAACTATATTCTGGCAAAACACCTACACACATAACATAACATCACGCCTGTAATCTCCGAAGGGTTAGGCAAGTGTACCTCTTATTGACCCATGTTCACAACCATGTCCATGTCCCACGGGCACAAATTCAAACTCCGTGGTCGCTACTGAGACTGACGGAAAAATCAAATAACACTTTGCACGACCTGGAACTCTAACCCAGGACCTCATGCTCAGCAATCGCGCTTGTGACCATTAGACCAACGAGGCCGTCAACAACTTAAAATCAATAATCCGAAATCACAGGAATTATCAAATTAGTAATGACTAGCGGACGTCACGCGGTTCCACCAGCGTAGTTCCCGTTCCCGTGGGAATACAGGGATAAAAAGTAGCCTATGTCACCCGGGGATAGTGTAGCTTCCCAACGGTGAAAGAATTTTGTAAATCGGTCTAGTAGTTTCGGAGCCTATTCGTTACAAACAAAGAAACAAACAAACAAATCTTTCCTGTTTATAATATAGTGTAGATATAGAAGTCACACAAACCTTGATTCGCTGCACTTCAAACTTGATGTTCCTATGTTCGAGTCGTCCATCGAACTTGGTGTAGCTATAGATGTAGTTGACGGCTGTGACGTGGTGTGATATGAGAGACAGGATCTCCTCGCGGGTCTTCATATCCACCTCGGTCTTCTTGCTGGCGTCCCGGTGCTGGAAACAAATGTTTATACTTAGCTAATGCTCTGTGAAAATATCGTGAGGAAACTGGAATGTCCTAAAATCAAAAATTTCGAAGGCATGTGACATCTACCAACCCGCACAGGGTCCGCGTTGTGGATTACAGCCCACTCCCTTTCGTAGAGAGAAAGCTTGTGTTCCAGCAGTGGAAACATTAAGCTTATTATGCTAATGATCTGTGAGTTTAACTTGTTGCGACGACCCCAAGTACTGGAAGATGATGATGATGATCTGAGAGATTGTGAGGGCTAGCCAAGGTCGGTCCTTGGATGGGTGACCCCAACATAGTAGGGAAAAGACTCGGCAGATACAGATCCTTTTTTTTGGAAGGGTGTGTCAGACTTCTACTGGCTAAAAATCACCCATGTTCCTTCTTTACCCTTGTGTCGAGGCCGCGGTATCTCTTTCGAACAACCCGCAGCCCCGACGGGGCAGATGATGATCCTTACGATTATAAACGAAATCTTGTTTTATATCAGTCATTATGATTCATATACGATGGGTTTCACACTTGTTTATACACGCAGTGACGCTGTCGCTTGGATTTAAGTGCTTATTAATCATAATTATATTAATTTCTTATCATAGGTACCTATACAGAAAATACAGATTTTTCCCGGCCCAAATTATCGAGGATGGCCGTAAAAGTCATTGATTGCCCTGTTTCAGTTAGTTTTTCCTGTATTATAAATAGAAGGAAAACACTTCACAGGAACACAGGTAAACCGACAGGAAAATTTGCAATAATTCAATGAATGAACTGGAATATGTACCTAAGAATTAAATGAATACGTTGTTTAGTATCAAGTGGGCGATGCGTGTTTTAAGTCAAGGCATTTCCGTTCGTAAGTGGCGCGAATGCGAAACATCTTCTGATCAGTGTATATTGGGGGTAATTAGGTCATCCGGTAATATTAAGGACTAGTCTAAATTCAAAGTTAGTTCATATTTTGTAATGTTCTTAAGGCCAGGGGCAATCGGTTTTTTACAACGACTTTGAACTGGCATAGGTTTTTCTGTAGTTTGTGTCCGCCCGATAGATTTTTGACTTTTCTATCATAGATTTGACACTGGCTAGGCCTCTGGTTAAATTTATGGCGATTTTTCGTATCTACTAGTAACACATATATTATATTTTTCAACATACCACCGTTATGAGAAAACCTTGCGTCACTAAGAAATACTTTATTTGATGCAAGTGGGGAAACTTAGTAATAGCATCCGAGGCGTAATTTACTACGTGCTGTACAATACAACCGAAAAATGCAGTGACAATTGCCCATGTGCCTAAAACGACATTTTACCATACGCGTACGAGGACACTATTTTTCGGGGACATTAACATAATATGTTAATGTCCCCGAAGTATGTTTATATTATAAACATACTGCGAATTGATGAGCGAAGTGCGGACGGAAAACTAATGATGACTTGCGTCCGGGAATCCCTCCCCAACGTGTCGTCATATAATCGGGTCTGTTATATCTGTATGTATGTAGAACATGTATCGCGAGGATAATTGCCTATCGACTCTAAATGCAATGTTTCTCAGAGGTAAAACTAGGTGTATTCCTCGTAGGTCATTAGGTCGTCGAGGTTATTGAATAATCTAGGTTCATTTTCTAGCAAATGTCCGAGGCGATACCGTTACAGTGATATTTAGTTCCGTAGACAAAGAATATCTAATGGTTAAAAATGCTGATCCCGTGCAGTGCACCTCCATCATTTCAGCCGAAAAACGTCCAAAGCTGGACATAAGCCTCCCCCAAGTGTCGCCGGTCCCGTACGTCTAGCATCCAGCAGATCCCCGCAACTTTTACCAGGTCATCGGTTCATCTAGTGGGAGGTCTTCCAACGCAACGTCTTCGTTTCGCGGTCGCTACGCTGAATATTTCGGTCCTATCGGCCATCCGTTCTGCGCGCAATGTACCCTGACCAATGTACCTTACCAACTTAGAATTTAAATAACTTACGTCCGGGAATCCTTCCCTCACATGTCTCCATATTAGCGGGTCCGTCTGTATGTAGAGCGAGCAAGTGTTGCGCTTGTCGAACGTTGCTCGTCGCGAGCGCGTGTGCTCGCCGGTGTTCGCTGATCGCGAGTATTTGTTGTAATGGTGCACGTCCCAGAATCTGGAACAATATGACGATAGTTAAGACATACAATTGGTTATAGGTGTGCTATAAAGATACTTGGATTTTTTGTATAAAGATTCAGCAACAAATGAATTCTTATTCCACGATTTTTTTATGAATTTCAGCAACTGAAGGAAGTATCTTCTTTGTATTATCAAGTTACTTTGGCTCAAAAATGTAGGTGTAATATTAGATAGGTACACCTCTGCCTAAGCCTTCAGGGATTCCAGTTATGTCAAGTGTTGAGCCCAGTATATAGCACCATTAATTGTACCTACCTAGCATTTTTAATTCTTCAAAAGTGAAAGTAGTGTGTGAAACCCTTTTTTTTTCGGCGTATAGAAAAACTTCAAAAAACCCCTCCCGCTCTTAGACAGAGCGAAAGGGAGTGTCAGACTTCTACTGACTAAAAACCACCCATGTTCCTTCTTAGCCCTGTATGTCGAGGCCGCGGTAACTTGTGAAGAACCCGCAGGTGTGTGAAACCCTTAACACAGAAAATGAGTCATGTTCTCATCGAAAGCAGCGCATTCAAGATCAAAATAATCATGCTGATTGTGTTTGCAGCGCCTACTTATGGCCACATCCACCTTAACAATAATCAACTTTACACAATAGTTGTAGGTAACACATGCAACAGGGTAGTTTTGACTGGCCTGTTGGTCTAGTGGTTAGTGACCCTGACTGCTAGGCCGGAGGTCGTGGGTTCGATTCCCACCCAGGACAAATGTTTGTGTGATGAGCACGATCATTTGTTCTGTGTCTGGGTGTAATTTATCTATAATATGTATGTATTTAGAAATATATAAGTATGTTTATCAGTTGTCTACTACCCATAACACAAGCTCTGCTTAGCTTGGGACTAGATGGCGTTGTGTGATAGTTGTGGAATATTATTTATTTATTATTTTATAGTTAACAAAAAAAAAAAATATTAGTCCGTCAGATAGATTTCCAAAAAATATTGTACACGTATTTTTTCACGTAAACAAACAATGAAGACGATACAGTGCTTTGAAAACTCGTGTGACGTCGCATTCTAGGACATTAGTATGGCATTTTTTACCGGTCAGTGACGTCACAAACCCCCACTTAAATCTTTGACGCGTTTTATTTTCGTCATGTTTATTGATTTGATAAAACAAAAAAAACTCATCCAAAATTTTTCTTTTATCTACCTATATTCCACCATAACCTGTCAACCTATTGACCTACCGATAAACCGGTAATAGAACTAATAGCCTTCACAATAAAGAATAAACCACTACACTTACGAACCAAGTTCGGTCGTGTAGCAGCACTTAATTGGGCGTGGTTAAACTAGATTTTTTTGCCCCGGCTCCGTTCCACGTGTGGCATGTGTCAGCCCATGTGGGCAATAAAAAAAGGTTTTAAACTTTTTTGTTGCAGGCTACACAAATAATAATGTAATGTCAGCGGCGGGCCCGCGTCAGAATTTATGTTCTTTATGGTTTTCTAAACAATTTCATTTTTGGGGTTGGCTTGTTTCTTTGAACGTAAGTTTTCGTTAGTAAATCTGATATTTTTCGATAATTAGTTCTACCAACAATGAAGTTTGTTAATTACAGTTTTTATCTTATTTGCAATAAAACGAAAGTAAACTGAGGTTTCGCGAAGAATAACTTTTTAACGTACTCACTTTGCTGCAATAGAAAAAGTGATTGTTAAAATAATTTCAAATGATTTATAATGAGAAAGGAGGTCTCATCTGTGTATGATTAATCACAGTGAAATTAGAAAGAAGGTTGATGTTTGATTTATTGCTGAAGTTGGCATAGACTATTAATTAAGTAGCTTTAATATAACATGCAGTAAAATATTCGAAAACAAAGACTCGTAAACTTGGATGAAATAACTTTGATAAAAGTGCTTGATCTTTATTATTTTGAATTCATCGTAAAATTTGTAAAATTTACGTCTTGATAAAGCCAACTGGATAATGTAGTCAATGACTAGAGCTTTTATGTTTTTATTGCCACAAATAGCATGATTTGAGTCATGGCAACACGACCAAGTATTTATCAGTTACATCCTCTCTTGATAATAAAAAGTTTAAAGTAATCGGCCCCAAAAATGGAGTCATGGTCACAACACAGAGAATATAATACCATTGTTTTGTGCTGTCTGTCAACATAGCACAAATGGCAAGTTCACCGAAGTAGTCTAGCTAACAAGAGTTATGTTAGATGCCATGTTGAGATGTGCAAGGGTCTGTTTGATAGGTCTAGTCTGCAGTGGCGTAGCGTGGCTTGGCGGGGCCCCGTATAAAAAAATTGTTTGGGGGCCCTTATGAAGGGTAAAAACTTCTCACAAAAGAAGAAAAAGTGTAAGAAATATTTATTCATCATAATTATCTATCTGTCACTTTTTCCAAAATGTTTACAAATAAAGTAAAGGAAGTTTTTATTAATTTTTGCTCAGGCACGTCGGGGGCCCCTGTGCACCTGGGGCCCCGTATAATTGATACGGCAGATAACTAAGTTGGGACGATTCATACTACAGTACCTGCTAAATAAATTTTGGGCCGACTCAATTTAAATTGTCATTGACACGCTAAGAAGAAGTTGTAGTTGCGTAGTTACTACTAGTTACCTCGGTTCATCATCTCGCAAACTGTTAGGATGCGGAGGCTGGGACGGCGCATGGTGCGTGTTAGATGGTGGAGGGGCAGAAGGTGTCGGCGCGGGCGCCGGTGACGTCTGTGGTTCGTCGTCCACCCCAGAGTTCTGGATGCGCTCCATCCATTGCACCACCTCGTCTGTGATACCACAGCCTGCTACGTGACCTGTTATATCAAAAAACGGTAAGGTTGTAACATAAAACATTACGATAAGAATCTGTGGCATCACTCATTCCTCCAATCTTTGACGGTATGTTTTCTGGAAGCATAAGACCAGTTGCAAGGAACGACAAAATCTGATGCCAAACCAGAATTGCGTTTGGGGGAAGAATTGCATTTGTTACAAAAAATGTGCTAAATGAAGAACCGCCCGACGAATATTGTGCAAACATCACATAAACCATCTACTAAATAGTCCGAACAAAGCCTAAAGATTTGGTTTGGATAGGTGAGCCCGTTCTTGAGTTATAAAAAACAACGAATAGTGGCATTGATTTTCATATACAGGGTGTAAATTAACCCTTTACACATACGTCAACCAAGCATTCTGTACATCAAAATAAGTACCCCTACACAAAAATTTTTGCTGTGAAACGACTTTTTTTTTGGGATCAAAAATCACATTTTACGGTATAACTCTATGTAGCACTCGTAAAACATTGTGCTAGTGGATGCTTTGAATAGTAAACCGGTCATGGAGGTAAGTTATGACCTGAAAAATTAGTATTTACAAAAACAGCTGTGCAAAATTTTGAACTTTGACCCCCAATATCTCCGTAACTAGGGGGTTCCCAGGTATGGTCTAGAACCAAAAAATGATCGTAGTGGTGGGGAGAGCAAGTGCCCTTCGTTTGCGTTAAGGGTACTTTTACACCCTTTATACTTATAGATGAAATTAATTTCTAGTAATTGTTTCATATGTAGTGATCATCTAAAGAAAAGTGAGCTGCCGCATCCATGGGGGAATCGAAAATTTCAGCATGTCAAAGTTGTAAAAAAAAATATAACAAGCAATTCATACCGCTCCAAAACCTTATAGGAGGATTGGGGGTCATCGTAAAGTCAGGTGCATGTATGCGGGGGGAACATACGTCAGCTGCGAGAATGATTTTGAGATTTTGGAAGATAGAAGGATATTATTATTTTTGTGTTCCCCCTAGTTCTGGAGTGACTGACATGTAGTCATACATAGTATAAAAAGGACTTCCTCAGATTATATACCTCCCGTACAGTACAGTAAAACTAGAAATCAACAAAATCGATCACGTTCAAACCCCAACACCATGAGGCAACGAGTGTATAGGACAAATTAATATGGTAATTAAGAACATATTGTAGTCACTGCAATTATTTCTAAACAAACGACACGTTGTAAGTCGACAGTAAAGAAATAATAATACCTACGTCTGAAGGTCAACTTAACGGTACTTGGTAAAAAGTGATATAATAACTCTCAGTCAGACTATCAGACAATAATAAATCATTATCATTTTCATTACATTTCAAGGTAAATATGTAAGTAACCAGTTCCATTAATTCGGGGCGCAAACCCAAATCAAGGCTATTTTTACACGCGGAAATATCATAAAAGAAAACATCTAAAACACGAAATTCACAACCACACGTTATGCTAGTTGACTGAAGCTACTAAAATGATAAATCTGGCCGGTAAAGGCGGTCCTACACAGGGAGCATTCGCCTATAATGTAATATTCCAAGATTCGTTTTTGTACAGAAACACAAGAATCTGAACTGTTACATTACATTATAGGTTAATGAATGCTCCCGATGAGATGCGATTTATTTGAGATAAATAAATTGTAATATCCGAAAGTCTGACAACAAGTCTTCCCAAGGGATATTATATTACCCAATACTAATTGGGTTGTGAAGG
This sequence comes from Diarsia rubi, assembly GCA_932274075.1. Classification (NCBI taxonomy): domain Eukaryota; kingdom Metazoa; phylum Arthropoda; class Insecta; order Lepidoptera; family Noctuidae; genus Diarsia; species Diarsia rubi. The sequence continues at coordinate 16,128,430 of OW026417.1, read as the reverse complement.
GCAGATAGGCCACTCGCTCCATGTAAAATACTGGTATTCAGCTGCGTCCGGTTAGACTTCAAACCGACCTCAATATAGTTGGGAAAAGGCTAGGCAGATGATATTGAAATTGCAATAATTATTATATAACTCGTTGGTACTCCTAAATAAATAAATGAGGAAACGCCGTCATCATCAGCCATAAGACGTCCACTGCTGGACAAAGGCCTACCCAATCGAACGCCGTAACAAACGGCAACCTGCATCCACCGGTTGCCCGCGGTTGTCGCGTGTAGGAAACGCCGTAAGACTATCAAAATGCAGAAGTAGCTGCTGGGCACAATGGCTTCCTAAATAAGCTTCAAACAACTTTAAAATCGTACGCCATAACGGGGACGTCCCACGCTCCGTATTTCGGTTCGTGGTCCCGATACTAGATCTTTGATTAATGCATTCAGTATTCAAGTATTCAGCCTACATTCACCCACTGCTCTGGTTTATGCTATCTTCCTTAGCCAGTCTCGTGAATTTCCGCTCACACTGGCAATATTTACAGCGTCACCATCTTGCCATTGTGCATTTATATGACAGCTGTCGTCACTCTTCACCGACATTGCACCACGTAAATTACCGCCTATTATGACATCTTCGAAGTGCGTGAGTCATTCTTGTGCTCTTTCAAATTATGACTATCCCAGAGATGATACTTCAGATCTCTTTTGTTTTCAAAACAGTGCTGGGGTATAAAACAATCTTAGAATTTCCAAGACCTGATACTATTTCACGTCTGTAGACAAAATATTACCACGCTCCACCATGGGCATTACATCAAGCACATAGTCGCAATGCCGTACGTGTCTCGAATGCGATAGCTCGATTTATCGAGATTTATAATCCAGATCAGTAGCAACGATTGAGTAAAAAAATTAATTCCGTGTGTCGCTCTACGGGTAAAAAGAATATAATCAATACACTGGCGATCTGCTTCCCAGTGACACAATGTTGGAATATTCTACAAGATGTACATGATATTTTAAATTATTCATGATAAATCCCAAGTTTCGCCGTTGAAGTTGGAAAGAAAAATACGGAGCGGACCCGACTCGACCCGTTCGTGGCGGAATAAATACCAAACGCTGACACGAAACTCTTTTCTATAGCGCTATTCTGAGATTTATTTATCAACCGAGTTCCCTGTTAGATTTATAACCCTAATATATATTAATCTCTTTGTTTTTTCCTCTTCGTACCAGATGCAGGAAATACCCAAGTTTGGGGTTCGGTGATGTTATGCCATCTGCACATGACATGGGCCTGCAGGTTGGTACTTATACTTATTTACTGCATGCAGCTTTTATGTTTCATTTACCTATTTGTATTGTGTGCCCTTGTTATTATGTACATGCAATGACTGCGTTAATTGGAGAGGAAAATGATAAACAGCTAGCGGTCATAGGTACGTTATATTTCCTTCAACTAAATCTAAACTCCAGCATTGAATAGGGAAGCCATAATGACGCATGAAAACTACAATAGCGAGCGAAAAAGCGCAGTTTTAAAATTAAAAAGTGCTGAATAGTCGAGTTTTTTTTTCAGCTCGTGTGTGTCGTGTTAGAGCACATTGGCGTTTCGCATCCGGGCGGGCTGCATTTTAACGAACCTCCTGTGCGCAAGTGCGGCGGCAGCCAGATAACGGAAATTACCGCCTGCTGGCGTACATCGCGACTTTAATGCCTACCCAACTATTCAAATATCATATTTACTCGCAGATTTCAGACTTTCGTCGTCATTCTGTGTAACGGATTACATTTTTTGAAAGATTTTGCTTTAATTGGTTTTAATGAGCAAAGAAAAAGGAAGGAAGGAATGGAAAGAGGTCTTTGACCAGCAGCAGAAAATATCGGGGAAAGAGCAAATATTGGATTACGATATAATTCTACGTTAGCGTGGCTATTAAGAATCATTCAGCGATATCGTAGCAGCACGTCTACAACAAGTTTTAATAAGGGCTGTGTACATGTATAATATCTGTTTAAAAACCGGTTTTTCTTAATTCTATAACAAGTTTGACAACGGTAGATAAGTTAATGAACTTATCAGACTTATTATCCTGTATAAAATGGAAATTACAACATTTTTTTCCCTTGTTTCTGTCAGATCTCGCTATAAATAAATAAAAATATTTTATTATCAGGCATCAAGGCCCATAGGGTGTTAGTATTACAACTCACTTAAAAGCTATGTTAGTAAGATACAGGAACATTACTTAAAAATACAAATAACAAACACAAACACGGGAAGGTTTAACAAGCTTTGTTGCCAACATGTAGCTTGATAAACCTCCCCATTGTAGGCCCATCCAGCCTCTCTGCAAACACCCTCAGGATGCTGTTGCTGCTTCCCCTCACTCGGGCTATTACTGAAGCAACCTTCTTCCACATTATGGCAAAATAATCGTCAGTGTGCGCATCAGCGAACATGCCTGACGCACTACAGTGGGGTGGAAGCCTCAACAGCGCCCTGAAGGCATTATTATATTGAATGCGTAGGGCATTGTCTGCTTTTAGGGTATTGTTATTCCAAAGGCTGCTAGTGTAAAATGTTTGGCAGAAGGCCCTAAAAAGAGTTATTTTCACAGGAACTGAACAACCATGGAACCTTCTGCATATCATATTTCCCCTCACAGCCAGTGCCCTGCGCTCCCTTTCCATATCCAAATCGTCTTTCAGTTCTTCGTTCACAATGTGGCCTAAGTATTTAAAGTGGGTAACTCTCTGCAAAAGCGAACCATTTAGCTTTACAGGAGGGACAAAAGTTGGATTTTTATTCCTACCCCGAAACACTAACAGCTCACTTTTGGTAGGATTATATTTTAGCCCGTGCCGTTCGGCATATTGTTCACAAATTGAGAGCAACTTTCTAATTCCACTGATAGTCGGGCTCAGCAGCACCATGTCGTCTGCATAAGTTAAGTTATTAAGACATACTCCATCTATATGGCATCCGACATGAGTGCTGCTAAGCTCAACCAGCAGTTTATTCACATAAATATTAAAAAGCCTTGGGGAGGTTAGCCCACCCTGCCTAACGCCGCACTCGAGTTTATACGGGTCAGACAATGCATTAGACCATTTGACGAAGTTCCTCTGCTTGTCATACCAAAAAGATAATATACCCAAGTAATTAATAAAATTAATTGACAGTATATAAACTGCTTAGAACAAAATACAGCTAAGTTCAACGTACAAAAGCAAAACTTTAAACTATTAATTAAAATGTTGCGCGCTGTAAGATTTCCAACAAAACTTTAGCATGCCGTTTCCTATTTCACAAATAAATTGTAGTCTTGATATTAAGTATCTTGTTCAAATACCAGAAACCTAGTTTATTGTTAGATTAATAACCAGTAATGGTAATAACTTCAATTCGAAATATTACGTACATTTATCATGCAAATGTTCTCGACGGCGCAGTTGGAATCGTTGTGCCAACTCGAGCCCAGACGGAGTCAAGTGAACTTCATGTAGAAATATTTAGCTGTCGATTGTTTGTTCTGCGCGGAACATAATGTAAGTACACTCGAACAAGCTAATAAGTATACATACAGCCTTGCATTTACTTTTAATATACAGACACTTTAGGAGACTGATGTCAAACGATACAGCGTTTGATATCTTCGAAATGCTCTATCAAGGGTGTAAAAGTACCCTTAACGCAAACGAAGGGCACTTGTTCTCCCTACCACTGTGATATTTTTTAGTTCTAGACCATACCTGGGGACCCCCTAGTTACGGAGATATTGGGGGTCAAAGTTACAAAATTTGCACACTGTTTTTGTAGATACTAGTTTTTCAGGTTATAACTTTACTTAAATTACCTCGGTGACCCGTTTAATATTCAAAGCATCTACTAGCACAATGTTTTAAGAGTGCTACATTGAGTTTTACCGTAAAATACGATTTTTGACAACAACAAAAAATTACGTTTCCCAGCAAAAATTTTTGCGTAGGGGTACTTAGTTTGATGTACAGAATGCTTGGTTGACGTCTGTGTGAAGGGTTAATATACACCCTGTTTAACAAAATTGCAATGAATATTTGCAGTGAACTAGAAATAAGTATAAAAAGATTTCTGACTGTATACTTATTAGCTTGTTCGGCTGTACGTATACGATCTGCTATTAAAGAAGCATTCACTTAGATTTGACTGAACAAACATTCTCCATCTGCATAATCTTATATTTCTAAACACCATTAAACTTTTTCTAAAATATATCTGCAGCTCTGAGGGTTTCTTTTATACCGTTGAGCGCGGAAAACCTGCTACAATATAATATGATTGGGAGAAAAGCGATGCGATGTAAGGATACGATATTAAATGAAGCGCTTAAATAAGATTGTGTACAACAGTTTGTGTAACGAAACGAGAACTCCGTTCGTGACTAGACGCGAGTTTGGACAATATTAATTTAGTGATGCTCCAGGCTTCGTAAGACGGTTCACGACAAGTATTTTCTACCCGGTTAATGCGTTTTATATGTACACGAATGGGAAGGTAAACATCAATATACAGTGTTATGTGTGGTTTGTTTGTCTTATCTAAATTACGGTTTGAGTAAACGACAATTTGAGACAAAGACTGTTTGTAACTTATATTTTATGAGATCCTTTAAAATTTCGTTTGCAAGAGTGCAAACAAACATGTGCTATGAAGTCGTTCCTTCAAATTTTTTTCGGTGTGTCCTCGATTGTTTTACAAAGAAAAATTTGTACTCATTCCCTAGACTAGCGCTGACTTGTAATGAAATTCAGGTAAAGCTGTACGTACAAGGTAGTTCATTACCTTACAACTGCTTAATTAAGGTTTATTTAAAACGAAATGAAAATCAAAGTCTTCAGCGTCTTGAGAATACTAATTTAGGAAATGTCTTTATGTTGCGATATTTTATAAGGAAAAAGGTGTCGTAGAACGAAATGAGGCTATCACCGTTCTTGTATATTTTGTAAAAAAAAAGATCCTTTATTTGGTTGGTCGTCAAAGTCTTTCATATTCAAATAAAAGCCCCATAGAGAATGCGTAGAGCGCGGTCCCCCTACCGCTGTTATATAACTCGTAATGAAAACAAATGTAGCTACAAACGCGACCCTTCCTGCTCACTCAATACCTCCAGAATTTATTTTCCGATCAAACGTAATTTTCAGAAGCAAACAAATGAAAAACCTTGTTAACAATACAAAGAAAAAGATCACCGGAAAAACGACTCGGTACTTCCCCAATACCCCGACCGACGGAATATACAATGTACAGCGAAAAGGCGATCGCAGGTAGCAACAAAATAAAAATAATGTGTCTCATACTCGTCCCATTTTATTATGGGTATATTGTAGGTATTCAAAAGCAATGCTGAAAGGGGACTTGTGTTTATGCAACTCATATGAAAGTCAGTAAGTCGCATATTCAGGTAGGTCGCTACCGGTACATAGTGCACAATGAAATTGCATCTACAACACAGTTGAAACGGCAAAAATGCAAACTCGGCAGGCGGGGCGGTGTTGTTGACGCGAAATTACCATTCCAGCGCAGCCTACGGACGAATGAATATGTAACGTGGAATTTAGTCTGGTTTGATGACATTGTGAACTGTGCCAAATTTCATCTACACAACGATAAAACATGATTTAAAGCATGTTAAGCTCGTCACGGCGAATTAAAGTCGACGGACTCTGAATGAATTTATGACAACGGCGCTGGCCAATAAATGAGTCGAACGTTCCGTTATAAATTATGCGAATTTTCCGATGCAAGCGGTGTTGCAATCAGCCGGTGACAGCGAGTCGAGCAAATGGGATTAAACTTTGTTAAACGACCTTGCGTTGCAATCCATTTGCCGTGCGACATACTGTGGCGAAACTTTCACGCGACTCGCCTCTCCCTCCACTCCCGAACTCCAGACTCCACTAACTGCACGTGTACTTACAAATTTCTACACGGTTAATTTTGTTATTGCACCAACACGATGCGAAGGAAACTTAATTGCACATAGCGTAATGGGATTAAAACCGTAAAACGCGATTACTTCATTTGATACGACTCATAAAATAGCATATAGCACAGGGGTAGACGAATCAGATTTTCCTCAATAACACTGATTCACCTTTGTGTAGTTATACTAACTTTATAGCACAACTTTCTTACCCTTGTGTTATCCGATCATGGTTTGTCTAACCACGTAATCTGATCTAAGTGAAAGTATTTCAATTACTGTGAACTCTACTAGCTTCAATAAATGAACTTGTACATCCCTAAACCTTCATTAATGTAGCTGGAACCGCATCCACCCAGTGGTTTGCAAAATTGGCTCGAGCTTACAAATAGCTGCCTGCCGTGGCTTTGTTCGTTTTACGTACAACGGGTATATCTAAATGTCAATGTATCTTCAAATTGGAGCGGTTATTGGCGGTTTTGAGGTGTACTTACCATGTCTGTGATGGGCGTATGGGTCTCCCACGTCGCCCTCTTTGTAGATCACGGAGTGCACGCGGGTGCGCGTGCCATTCGGAGGGAAGTATCGTCGTGCATGCTCCACGTAGTAGGAGCCATCGTGTGCTATAATCTTCCCCTCGAAGACTCCATCCGTCACCGAGCCGAACACCGTCGATTGCGGATCATCTGCGCATAAACAAACAGTATTATTTTATACCCCAGCTTCGCCTACACTTTGCATACATAGGACCTCATCTGTCTCTGCAATAGCATTATTCTGGGCTCTGGCATAAGACTAGAAGCCAGTGTAGCCACCCTTCTATTCTATGCACGCTTTGAACAGCGGCGGGGATTATAATCGTAAGCTGGGATTAATGCTTTTAAGCTCTCGTAAATCTTGTCAGTTATAGCAAGAACAAACATCACGTTGTTATGCACTTTCTTAGCAGTTTAAACGTTTCCAACGTTTGCAGTTTGACGACTTACGTGTGTAAAATCTTTACCAGTTTTTTTTTTATAAGGAGCGTATCTATTTGATAAACGTGAATTTTAATGTGATCTGTCTAAAGTAAATTGCGCAGTGTAGTGTAGATTAGGTAGCCCATAACATGAATTAACATTAAACACACTAATAAAATATAAAAGGAACAAGTCAGAGCACTACGTACCGCTCAAAATTTCATTACTTTCTACGTATATTACAAGGCTTTCTAAAGTATTGACGCTGTTTGCCTTCATATGAGTTTGTTATAACGAAATTGCCTCTATTAAGGCGGTAAGTACGTGTTGTCTAATGTTAGGGTTATAGGTACTCGGAATTTTATTAGGACCAGACTGCAAGAGAGTTTATTGTAGGTACACTTGTTCTCCTTTTTTCCCATTTAGAGTGTACTATAGTGCTGGATTTTGGCTCTTGCTTTACCGTAGTCATATTGTAGTTTCCTAATTCTAGTACGTACTATACCTTCATGTACGAGTAGGAACGACTTACATAATATCACAGCTACGTCTGCAGGGATAAACGGAGCCTTCACGAAGCTGTCAACCAAGCATTCTGTACATCAAATTAAGTAACTCGACGCAAAAAAAAATGTTGGAATACCTACCATGCTCTTTGGGAGAACTCAGTGCAACGCACTAAAAACATTGTGCTGATGCATATTTTGAATATTACAGGGGTCGTGCAGGTTAAAAGTAAAGTTATACTTATTTAGAAATAGCTATAATAATAAGCATTTTTTTTCTTTCTGTTGTATTCTACGACTTATTGTCAGGCCTACGTTGTCCCCCCATATCTAAATACTGATGCTGTAAAATGAAAATATTGTTAAAGCAAACCATAAAAACCATTTTAAAAGAGTAACCATGGCACAAGACCATGGAGTTTGGTTTTAGAAACGACCAACCCGACCAGTGCACCGGGTTGTCGACGATTTAAAAGTTTTAAAAGTGCCTAAGTAGGCCTATGTGAAATGAAATATTTTTATTTTGAAATTATGTCATTAAATAAACTTGTGAAAAGTTATATCTTTGACCTCCATTATCTCCGTAACTTGATGGTTCCCAGGTATGGTCCATAACAAAAAATTATCGCAATGACATGGAGAACAAGTGCCTTGCGGCTTTGTTAAGAGTCATTTTACACTTAACAAAGCCGAAAGGCACCTAAGTCGGGCTGCGGGTTGTTTAGAATTTACCGCGGCCTCGACATGGGTGTAGGGTGTAAAAGTACCCTTAACGCCAACGAAGGGCACAAGTGTTCTCCCCACCACTGCGATATTTTTTTTTTCTAGACCATACCTGGGAAACCCCTAGTTACGAAGATATTGGGGGTCAAAGCTCCTAATTTTTCACAGCTGTTTTCGTAAATACTAGTTTTTCAGGTTATAACTTTACTTAAATTACCTCCTAGACCCTTTTACTATTCAAAGCATCCACTAGCACAAGATAAGATAGCACTCTTAAAACATTGTGCTAGTGGATGCTTTTGCATTGAGTTTAACCGTAAAATGAGATTTTTGACCCCAAAAAAAAAAGTCGTTTCACAGCAAAAAAATTTGCGTAGGGACATAGTTTGATGTAAGTACAGAATGCTTGGTTTACGTATGCGTGAAGGGTTAATTTACACCCTGTATAGGGCTAAGAAGGAACATGGGTGGTTTTTAGTCAGTAGAAGTCTGACACTCCCTTTCGCTCTGCCCAAGAGCGGGCTCTTGAATGCGGCAGTTCGTAAGATTATCAGATTAACGGCGGTACTCAGAGATATCTAATTATTACTTAAACCGTCACTTAGTAAAGATAAGACATACTTTTGTATGACAAAACTGTCAAAGTGATGACCTAAGTAATCATTAAAGCTCTCTGAGTGCAGCATTAAGTAAAACTACAGAACAGCAATGTGCGCTGCCTCTAACCTACCAGCGGTCGTTGAGCCCCTAATAAAAATAATCAAATTCTTTCAGTCAGTCAGCACAGTTTTTGCTAGCTAATTTTAGCTGTCCTTAAATAATTATCGAAATTTGATCATATGGCGAGTAGCAATGACCTATTAATTAATCTATATTAATTATTATCACACAATTAGAAAGTAATATTATATCACTCAATAGAAGCAGCGTGTGAAACTATTTTATCAGTGGCTTATCTCTTACTAATACACATAATATGGCGAGATAAGAATAATTGATAACATGTTCAGTTCAATGTAACAGATAAATAAAGATTATCTTACTTTATCGCCCATTTATTTGCATAATTTCAATAGACAAACGCAATTAAAGACGATCCTTCATTCAAAATCTAAGCATCACCATTATCACCAAAATGGTAGCACGACTTGCAACCTTACTCCCTTACTCGTAGCAAGGTATCATTACTCAAAGGTATAAGTTGAATGCTCCAGACCCGAGTCACGTTCAGCCAGTATCCACTAATGCTCCATATTTCGAATACTTGTCTTAACGATACCCCTTATTATCGGTCTCGGTCACTCGAAGCTCACAATTTGTTCGTACGGTAACGACGGAGTTTCCACTTAACAATTGGGTGTCTTGTCGCATGTCGCAAGTTTTAAAAGGTAACATATTAATAACTAGAGACCGGATTATATGCAACATAAAACCGTCGACATATGCATTATTTAGGCTCGAAATATGCAATAAAAGCGGCAGAATATGCAATATCAAATAGAAATAAGCCCTTAGATCAAGGGCACTATTTTAATTTAGGTTTTTTTACGGGAATACCTCTGGCACATTTTGCCAGTTATACACAGTTACAGTTAAAGGAAACATGAACAAACATGACCGATATGCCGAATATACCTAAAATATACATTATATCTTTAAAAACACAGTTATAATATATGCATTTGCATATAATCCGGTCGCTATAAATGTATTTATAATGATAGCTAGTGAGTCATACCGTCAGCTAATAGGGGCCCGAGGTGTATTGTACGTAAATTAAACGTTGCAATTACATTTGCTAAGGCGTACCATTTGTTTAGTATCCCCTACCCATAGAACCCACAGACGAGACATGCAGGTGTGAGTTGCGATCAAATTGATTACGCGCATAACTGCCGCTGGTGACTAGGGTTTATTATAAAATTATACTCGCTAGCATTGTTGTAAGGTTATAACAATTATGTAGCTTGCTAATAGTCTCGTAGAAACCTTTGTACGAATGCCAACATTGTTGTGAGGAACAAACAATATGAATGAACAATCTTGGAATTTCTGACCTATTAATGGACTAGTTGGATGGTTGGACATTCAATACCCAATAACAGAACTACTTGTTACATAGTCTAGTAAACTATGTAAAGTTACTGTTGTATCTCTGTATTTAAAAATGTAATCCTTTTGCTAACCTTTAAAAAAAATTAGAGAAACTGAGGAAGAAGAACATATAGACTAACTGGAATCATAAATCATAGTTTAACCCCATAAGTTCTGTAATATATCTTAAGTTTAAGTTTTCAAGTTTTTACTGCAAGTATTCTACTTGAAACAAAGATGAAAACTACCCGCTGACTATAACAATATATCGTTGGTGAGAACCAATTCTGGCGAGCCAATGAAGTATTGAATTGACGACAGCGACAGTTCAAAGAACGGTAAACCAACGTTTATTGATAACACAACAACATCCTTGTTCTTGGAAAAACAAAATTAACGACATTGCAAATTCTTATAAGGATAATCATAAATAAGGATAATGTTCTAATAGTTGCTAATAGAGTCCCTATTAGAAGACTTTAACGTACATAATCACGTGCACACAAAATGAAGTATATATTCGAAATGTACGGCGGAAACGGGAAATGTTTTCCGCACCAACCGCAGGGCTCCGAAAATGTTTTTCAGTAAAATTCAAGTGCGATGGTAGAAAAACTCGCGCACATTTTTCTAAAATCAAGAGCACTGCTACCAGTTCTGTTTTATCATTCAGTAAATTTTATACAAACCAAGTGACTATTGACATTTCACAACATAGATACGGATCTATTGTTGTTCTCAACGAAAGTGAACATTTCCTAGATGTATTTCTCGTATGAAATTTCTTGTTTGCGCAATGTTGCTCGTTCCTTGACGAGTTTCAACGGATGACCTAAATAGACGCAGAATTTATAAAATCACGTTCCATGGACTAAAAGACGAATATAGATTTGTATTTATTGTTCGTAACTTTGTGAGAAAAGCTAATATTTCAGGCTTTTCTTAAACTACCAGATACAACTTTATCAAAGTTGGTCCATTCATTAAAAGTTAGACTTTACTTTAGTTGGGCCTACGCTATCGCATCATCAAAATGCTAAGCCACTACTAAATTCACAGCTTTGATTATAACAATAAAAACGCAAATCGTTTTTACAGTTGTTGTTAAATATGTGGGGACGGTGGGTTGTGCATGCAAAACGTAGGTTGCAACTCGACGACTAAGTGCATCGGAGACCGCTGTAAGTAGGGCGACGAACTGCGATCGATGCCGCGCCGCCCTCCGCACAACTTTATCCATTTACACTGTTCCAAACTTTCACCATCATAACACCCGCACCCGAACTCCAAGTGGCACCCGCATCCACGTCTATACGCATCACCATCGGACTCTTTCATTCATCGATACGTTAACTATTATAGCTATACTAGCAATTTCAATCATCTCAAGTACCTGATGATCTATTTATCTTAGATTGAACAACAGTTTACTTGAATCGTTATTGAAATAAAAAAAGAAGGATCAGTCCCCATTTAAGAATTATATAGAGATTCGAGCAAAACATTTGTTTTTGAACAGAAATTTAAAGAATTTCTTTTGAACATTTCTTTGGTATATTTTGCGAAACAAGAATGCGGGGGAAAATTTTCAACAGTGTAATTATTTACACAACATAGTTAAGCCTGCGGAGAGTCCAACCATCGGCGTGGCATCCTCCCTCCAACATTAAAAGTCGAGTGGCCGCCGAAAGCTCCCAATTAGCCAGGACTTTGACGCCATCCCGCCAGTAATTGCAAAAAGAAATATGTTTTAGTGCTCTCCAAGAATTATTAATGTCGGCAACGGGAGAAGTATCTAGCTCGCCAGAGCTGGTGCAGGCGTGGGCAGATGCGCACCGAGAGTTAGCGTTCGGCTTTTGTTTGATTAAAGAGAAACACAATCGCGGTTGACATACTCCGAGCGGGGACTTATTAAATTTTCCCTCGGGGTGAGGGCAAACAATAGCGTCTATCTTGGGTGTAGATAACGTCGGTGTTCTCGGCTCCCGGTGTACAATGGGAGTGGGTCCCGAGTTGCGGCTGTCAGTCCGCCGCACGCCACCTACAAAGTTTGTGTCTGTCTTTTCAGTACGTGAGTGCTCCGCTTGGCGCTAAACTGCTAAACTCTCCACTTCACCTGACTTCACATTTAAGTGAATTACTCATTCGTTTGCAAGCAAGCACTGTTTATTATTTTGTGTTTAGAGCTTCAATCTAAAGTGCATGTAGACCGATTAGTTTTGCAACTAGATCCTTTAGAAGAGATTTACGAATTATTTCAGTTGGGAGGGCTACTCCAATCTAAACGCGCTTTGCAGGAAATGCATTAATGGACTGTTCGATCCTTATGTTTTAGATGTGTACTTATTTTTGATTCACACTTCTTATTAAAAGAGAAACACTTACCGGCCAACTCCCCGTGATAAATTTGTGATGTGTCGACTTCATGTAACTGCCCTTTGGCGCCCTCAACCTGTACATAAAACATATACGTTTCGAACAAGTTGCATAACCTGAGCGACATAAAAGTTCCAAACACGCAGTCATTACTTACTTTAAAGTCTTCGCTGAAAGCAGACAAGTCTCGCCGCAACCGTAGGTGGAACCTCCTTCCATGTGCGCGAAAGTGAAGTCTTAAGTCGTCTGGTGCGTCTAGCGAACGGCGTGCACGCAAGTGTTGCTGGTGCAAAGTGTCTGGGTCGTAGTCCAGGGTCTCGTAGTGCTCGATGTACTCGCTGAGACGTCGGCGAGAAGCTGCAGGAAAAAAAGCCAGTAAGACAGACTGCCCAGTAAGTAGAAAAGCTTTTATCCGTAAGCAAAAATAAAGAGCAGACAAAGATAAAGTAGATACGGACTACACTAAAAAATGGGACAAAAGGGATGGCCACAGAGACTACGCAGATTTTATAAAAACTTTAATCCCAACAGTTGATAAAAATGCAATTCAATTTACTAGTATAATAAATAAGCTTGAAAATAAACACCGACCGTGGTTTTTTATTCAAGCCTTATTTTCGCAAGCCACTAAATCTTAATTCGACTCCTCCCACGCAAATGCTTCGAACTCCCAGTAATTCGCCTAATAAAGTCTTTTTGATTTTATTTTACCTGTAGCTTTGCTTACAGCAGTTACAGCGTATGTTTAAAGATAATAAGGTAATGTTTCAATAATGTTGGTTATAATAACAAGCATGTTCTTTTTTTACTGCCCCTAGAAACACTGTTAACTTAATTAACAGAGATTATGTAGCGTGCATTGCTTAATGAAGTGTCGTCGTCGAGTCCGCTATGCGACTTGAGTCACGCGCAATAGCTAGTTTTATGTAAGCTCATTTAGTTTACAGCTCAATCTGACGTGATAGTTAAGAAGTAGTTGGTTGGAGTCCGGTCCATCGACACTCCCCGACTACAAAGACGGAGCAGAGCACTGCACAGTGCACACGCTTGCTCAACTCCTACATTTTGATTAAACGCCACTTGCGAAGCTACCGATTTTCTCCTAACTAATTTTTGCCTAACATTAATTATAAACTTTTTGGGGCGCTTACTCGGTGAGATTCAAGTTTAAGACACAATGGACTTATAAGTATATAGTTAAGTTACTTTTAGCGGCGTGAATTCTCTGGCGAAATTGGATGCCTCGGAGTCTTGCCATTTGATAAAGAACATATTTTTCAAGGGTTTTATTAACTACAGTTACAGATAAGTCAGCGGGACTAAGAAGGCTGGTCTCTGGATAATTGATAACCAAGTGTACAGTTGATGCAATTGATGCAATTAGTGTTATTGACTTAGAACAGTTCAGCTATTTCATTACACACCCTCTACATAATTCCATACTATATACGCACGTGTATCGTAGAACAATACGCGGCTAGTCCCCGACTACGGTCAGGTATTTATATTCAACCATTGTGTGGTGGTGTATTGTACACTACATTTATTATGTACAAGGTGTCCAGCACTGGATATGGAAGTTGTTACGTGGCCAGCGCATTGAGCACGTAGGAAGCTCGGCGCAAATAAATAGCCTATACGTTCTCGTTAGGCCTCCATTTCGAGAAAATGCAGCACGAAGCGACAAGAACCACTTCATGTAAGGATTAAAACGATGTGAGAGAAAAGTGGAAACTAGTTTTCGACATAGAGAAATTTAACGAAACTGGTATTTTGTTTGCGATGCGATGTTCAGCGGGACATAAGTTACGAGGGAGCTGCAGCTGAATGCAATCTGAATGCGAGACAGCGTGAGACACGCGGATTTATTCAACGTCCCATCTGAAATTGATTCCCTTGTATGCACGCAAATAAAATGCGCAACATGTCAGCACTGTCGATACATTACTAACATGTCGAAGCGACATAGAGGAAGTATGGCAATTTCTGTAGCTTCTGCCTTTGTAAACCGAAAGCTTTGAGGCATCGAATGATTGCGTGGAAAAAGAATAAACATGTCGAGCAACCAAGTATTTGCTCATTTGAATTCGACCGACCCAATATGGAAAAGGGATGAAAATGCGACAACCATTTTTTTTAAGGTCGTTATAAATTCGACATATTATATGACGCTAAAAACACATTTATCATTTATCAGTGTTTGCGCAGCGTGACGTTTGTGGCTGGTCGTTCGTGTGTAACATTTACATACGCGTGTATTTGTTCAGGCGTATAAAGTGAAGCTTTTTGCTTTGGGCCCGTGTCACTGGGTCAGTAGGACAGGAGCGCTGTGTTCTGGACTCGGGTATAAAGCCAACCTTGCACGCGTCCTGTTTTTATTCCCTCATCGTCTATTTTGTTAGACTTGCAAAAACCTATCTTCTTATTTTTACCTAAAAAACTTTTGGAGTTTTTGCCACTGCACTGCTGAAACAGTAAGTTTAAGCAAGCTTTCAAATATACCTTTTTTGTGCAAACGCCTGCGATCGTGAAAGTAGCTGCTTTACAAATATGATTAAATACTTGTGTTCTTAGTGGGCTTCCACACCTCGCGTGTCAGAATATGCAGTGTTAAACAAGTATGTATTTATGTATATATTATTTGAATGAAGAAAAACAATCGTTATAATAGCTGTATAATCTTCCCACGCAATTACAACTGGTTTATATCAACAAAAGGCGATATAAACTAATTGTATTCAAGGGTGGACTAGTTGTTAGTAATTTCTATTGAAATACTTAAAACAAGTCTGCGTGATTTATAACAAGCCTGCTAAATTGTGTTTCTGTTATCTCCGTATGATACAAGACTATTTGCTTTGCACGCCATTCCAACGTTGCTAGATAAAATATCTTGTTTACACAGCATAAGCCCAAAATTAATTGGTTCTTATTCAGAAGATATTTTGTTTGACAGAAGCTGTGACTGGGACAGCTGGTCAATCGTTACAGGAACTATGACTTCACCAGTGACTTCGTCCTCAAAAATGGCAAAATATTATGTGTAGACTAAGTATAGCTCTCACGAATCAAGTAGCTTTTTGCTAGTGAAAGACTTTTTTTAATTGGATTATAAGTTACGAACCCTACATAAAAAACTGTTAACTTACAAAAAAATTGACCTCTTTATTATGGTCTAGATAGAATCTCTAGATAAATAAATCTCTGATGTGCATCCCATGAATATGGAGTGGAACTAGAATATGCAGAACAGTTTAACTTTTCTAGAACCAAAATAATAGGAAGACAAAAACTGAACCAGATAGGACAATAACAAGCTTACCATGTTTCATAAAGGCTCGGATTAGACTTAGTCAGAAGAGAAACTAAATCTAATTTAGGAAACTGAACAAGCACATGATCAGTGAGTGGCGGGAAAGCAAGCCTATTAGTAAGGCGAAATGCTTATTTCAGGATGGTACATTAACATTAACATGATTCAGGTTCTAATTACGAGTAAATGTGTGTAATAATATTAAGCAGAATTGCAGACCAACCTAACCGAGTTGTAAAACAACTTGATAGATACTTGTATAGAGGAATTAAAGCCTGAAGCGAAGATTAACTTTTGGGTTATAGTGGTCTCCATGATTGATGCGTCGAGTATTCAGAGGTTAGATCGCAATCGCTATAATTGGGTCGTGTATTAAACCGTCCGTCTACTTTCACTATAAACAAGATGGGTACGAGTTATAGAAATGGCGATAGTCCTGCGGTCTCAAGTACCGGTTAGTTAGCGGCTGACATCATTAGTTAGAACATGGGCGAGTTTCAATTTGCAGATACATGTACGCGAATTAGTTAATGTCAGGTTCAGGCAGATTATTATTATTGTGATACTAACCTACTAGGGATTTGTACCAACATAATATTATGTGGGTTCATAGGAAGGAAAGTTTTAATTATAATTATAGGTTTGTATATTAACGGTGAAATGAAACATCGAATATTCCTTGTACACTATACTAGGTACATATTATAAAAGGTAGCAGTAACAGTTAGCCAGTGGCCCAAAAGTCAGACAACCAATCTTACCAAGGCGTGTCGTCTTACCCAGGAATACCTGGGTTGTGCAGGTTAGATAGGCAGTCGACCCAAATATAATTGAGAAAAAGCTAGACAGAGATGATGAATAGCTCTACATCTTGCAGAGTAATGCCGACCAAATATGTATGAAAAGTCGCTCAATATTTTTACAGATTTCATTGATGATATTTTTCGTGAGCAGGATACATGTAAATCCAACTACTTAAGTCTCGTTTAATCAGTCATCATCATGTGTTTTCTTAGTCTATACCTACCATAAAATAGAAAAAAATATTAAATACTTTTTAGAAAGAATCTTTAGCACATCTAACTCCTGTGCTCTAAACAGTTTTATGTCGTGATAGTAATACTCTTGTGGTCTATTATAATAATATGGCAAGTTCACACTAAGAGCTCAAAGTTTAACTAACGTCTTAACACCTAGGCTAACTTGGAATGACTAAGTTGGTCCATGGACTCATATGATAACATTATAAGTTGCTCAGTTGTCAAAGAAACGACATAAGTTTGTCATTTCACTATACAGTGTAAGTTTTTAGAGGTGTAATTCAAGTATTATAATGAATCTACAGGGTCTAAACAGCCATTAAACATATAATTAAGAAGTTACACTATACACTGTTGTCACACACTAAACATTAAAAAGAAAACTATTTCAGAGTGCGTGTTTTTATCGTTAATTTACCACATATTTGAATGTCACCGGATTTCAAATCTCAACTTCGCCAAATCTACTACCTGACTACCTGATAATATGCTCTTCATTTTTATAACACTTTGAATATTGGTTAGGAAAACGAAGATTAGCACAACATTGCTGTAATTCTATGCTATAGCCTTCACGTTGCTTCTCGCTCTAGCAAATACAAGGTTATGAGCGACAGAAAGGGACAGGAGCATGCAACAGTTCAATGTCGTGGTGCCAGAAGAGGGTCAACCCTAAAGGTCCCTCTACACATCGGCAGACGTCATCTGCGGATGCATATGCATATGTGTATAGAAGGGGTGATTTGCTCGTCTGTAGACTGGTAGGTATTGACCATCGACAGATGCGTCTGCCGCTAATCCGTTTGTTGTCGGTTGTGTCCCACATCTAAGGGTTGGAGCGCGAGCGTCTGTCCACACATCTGCGCATCTGGATGCGCAGCACGATAGTTGCATGCTGCAGATGGCAGACGCATCTGCCGATGTGTAGGGGGGCCTTTATGCATGTTTTAACCAATATATTTATGTATTAACATATAGGGAGAAGGGTTAGGCATACCTAATTAGTAGTACACCCACATTTCACCAATTATGTTCACGGCACAAATCCAGACAAATAAGATCCAAATATAATAATTATCTGGTGCACAACAAGCTAGTTGACAACATTTCATTTAAAGGTGTTTGTGAAGGCCTCCAAAATAACTTTGTTTACTATTGATATCGGATGTTCAATCTGCGTGGTTCAGCGTCGCAATTCAAAGTTCTCGAATATCACTTATATAACACTTTATCGCAACCCAGCCCTGAATTTACTATCCAATGAAAATAAATATTGCCGCATTCACGTCGTATCGTGGGCATTCGTGGGATATTAACATTTAAGTTACCTATTTGAGGCTTTATTATGAGTAACGAGGAACTTGTCATGAAACTGTCGAACGTAAGCTTATAGCATACTGATAAAGTAATCTAAAATCACGTTTATTTCCTTCCGTAAGAACGGGTTACTTTCACCTCCTGTGTAGTGTTAGATACGTTTAAGAGGTTCTATCAAATGGGAGCGGTACACCTTATCCAAGATAACAACCAATCTTTTAGGATGGATTCACACAGCAATTATTTTTTGTGGAACAATGTTTCCAAGTGTTACTGAGCCACATATCCGACAGCAAAAAGTTATTTATTGTTAGTATATTATGTTGCCGTGTTGCACAGTGTTGCTTGCTCCACAATAGTTTTCTTCGTAGATGCACCATAACAAAAAAAAAAAATAGTGAGCTGAATGGATTTGCAGCCTTTTACAGATCATTTAAAATCTGGATGTTTTTAACGTCTCCACTTTTATGTATTAACAACGTTCTAATTTTTACTCTAATCAATATAAAATTTAACAATATATTATAACTTTGCTTCGTTATATTTTCAAAGCATAACTTAGTGAGTGGAGGGTCGCATCCTCATGCCAGTACCTGGGGCACGACGTGACGACCCAATATTATCAGAAGTGAAAGTACCCATGGAGGTCGGAGGACTCTCCGAGGGATTTATGGATTACTCGACTGTCCCTCGGGATTCGTAACTTTGTTCTGCGTGAGGCCTTAACTTTGTTGTTGTTGGAATTGGCCGTATACAGTTATATCACGCTTATTGAGGAATTAACGTAAAGTAAACGTAATCATGTTAATGGAGACATTTGACGATTATTTTTATTATAAGTTGGACTGATATAAATATAATGCAACATACTGAATAGACAGTACTTATTTCTTAATCTGCTGAACACTGATCCATATTCACTTAACATACCCCAAACTAATGAGCTGTGGACTAAAATAACCAGTTTCTGGAGCCCTCAAACATAGAAGTTGTCGCGGCAGACCTCGAAGTTGGCGGGACGAGCAGGACAAGACCAGTGGTCCACATTACGACACGGTTGACACGGTTGGCGCAGTGGCTCAGGCAATGGACTGCTGCGCTACGTGTCGCGGGTTCGATCCCCGCACGGAACAAATATTTGTATGGCCTACAGATAGTTGTTTCGGGTCTGGGTATTTGTGTATGTGATTTTAAATGTTTGTGAACGCACCCACGATACAGTAGAAATTCCTAGTGTGGGGCAACGTTTTAAAAAAAAATAAAAAAATGCCCTGAGTCGAAGCAACTGGAATTGATGGGGAGACCTTTGCTCAGCAGTGTAATTAATCTGCGGAATGTTGTAAGAGATACCACGGCCTCGACATAAAGGGTTAAGAAGGAACATGGGTGGTTTTTAGTCAGTAGAAGTTTGACACTCGCTTTCGCTCTGCCCAAGAGCGGGAGGGGTTATTGTATCTGTCGGGGCCGCGGGTAGTCCAACGGTTATCGCGGCCTCGACATAGAGGGCGAAGAAGGAACATGGGTGGTTTTTAGTCAGTAGAAGTCTGACACTCCCTTTCGCTCTGCCCAAGAGCGGGAGGGGTTATTCGATGATTTTACACCCACCAAAAAAAAAAAAAAAAAAAAAAGGGGTTATTGTATGATTACCCACAATAAAAAAAAAATTAACAGGCTAACCGTATCAGTATTGTCCAAATCCATACTTCAATAATTATTTCGATCCGAGTTGAAGAGCTATCTACATTAATTTGGTTCCTACATTAAACGTCCTAGCAATGATAGCAGCACGTAGTAGGTACTATAAGCACATTTTATTTCCATTATCGTTTATCGTCTATGCGCAAGTTATTGTAGTCAACTGAAGGAAATGGCTCGCTAAACATTATGGTGCTCGTAAACGACGGGTAGCACCACACAACTACTTGTACTCTATGGCAATTTTCAAGCTTTCATATTTTTATATCACTTTTGCCGCCACCTTTTAAAGCTTTCTAAGAAGCACCTTATGTTTATTAAATATTATGTTATTAAAAAGCTCTAGATGATCATCTCATTTGGAATGTATGAAGCCAATTACCTGCCTTTGACAATGTGGTATACTATATAGTAGGCAATGATAATGGAAATAATTACGTATATCAAAGAGGTATGCTGCGAAGCCCAGGTAAATAATAATTAAACCAAGCTACATGAATAGAATATCAAGAGTAATTAAACATCAAGTCAAGCAAACACGCCGTTGTAAACCAGAACGTACTAAAGTAAATTGCCAGTCGGGCTATTAGGTACTTCAACATCAAATTGTACGAAGAAGGCGACGTACAGACGTCTTGCGTCTGTAAAATATGCTGCATCAAGAAATTCATCAAAACAAATCGATTTAGATGAGACACTAACTGGATAGAGAAATCTAATTAGTCGGTGAACAGAAAGTGCTTTCGTTAACAGCACAAAACAAGCTAGAGGAATACCCAAGGGAAGGGACCAATTACTTAGCGACCAGTTACGCCGATACAAGCTTTCCCCACACGAACTAACTAGAACACACTGAAGCAGTTTCGAACACTATTGACCAATTGAAGCGCCACGCACCAATATGAAATGAATGAAAATACTAAGTGATCATAAATGTTTCATATTTAATAAGAATAGACAGTATAAACGAACTGAAAAACCCAGATTCAGCACGAATGCTTTCCGACAAAACGCTTTATACTCTCACAAATTGAATTCAATACAATAAAGCATCTTTCTAAATTTCAAAATGAGGAGTGGTGATTCGATTTGACACACAATAGCTACATGAACTGGATACGAGAATTGCTCAATCAATGAACAATATAAATACTGATGGGACCAAACTACCGTGCGATACGACCTAATTGATAAACTGGGTGCCTGCTCGAATGAATTTGTGCAGCTCCCTCCATCCAATTAAACTGAAACAAACCAAACCAACCCCCACCGCGTCCCATTTCTTTGTTAAAAGTTTGGTTAAACAACTAAAAGTAATACGTAGTTACAGACAACGTTCGTGGACACAGTCTGTCGTTAAGATTCAATTTGTTATAGGCTCCTACCGAAATAATTTAGACGGGACGAGAATGTTAGTTTCAGAAAGTAATTGGTGGCGCACATAAGGAATTGGTGTGTAGGGAAAATGGAGAGCGTTGAAAAATATATGAGTAGTTTAGTTTTAGTGTGAGAGTGGTGCAATAGTTGGAGTGCTCTTTCATAAGAAGACTGTGTCGACGGCATGTGTCGCTAATTGCCTTCGCTGGGCAGCGAGTGCGGGCTCGCGGCCACTCGCACTAGACACATTATATCTGGACCAAATTGCTTTTGCGCAATAAACGCTCCCCAATGTATTGTATAGCAAATATTGTGGGCATATTTGGTGGACGTCTTTGCGTTCATAATAAAGGGTGTTTGTAACATATAATATAAGCCAGAATATAAAATTGCCTATCAAATACAACCTATGTTATTGATACAATTTTGAATAAAGCAGTCACAAAATAAGTTATGTACAAGAACAGAGTATGAATTATATTTTAATAGTGATCGGAACTAAGTAAATATGTATAACAAAAACCTTCTCAAATGTTATTATTATTAATAACAATGTTGATATAATAATAAAGAGATAATACGTACAGTGCAGCAGGAAATCAGAGGAGTGTTATCTAGTGTGAACTCCCGAGTGCCACCCCCCGTGTGCCGGTGACCCAATTATTATGAGCCTCATATTTTATCTCGGATAGAAATACCTCCAGACCTATCTAAACCAATACGAATTTATTTCAGTAAGAAATCTATCATAATAAAACTCTCTCGTTCATTTGTAGCGGGAGTTTCGTCTTTATTATCGTTACTAATAAAGATTTCTTAAATAGAATAATTGTTTCGTCGATTAGGTAATTCTTTTGTAAGCGCAGCCAATTAAAGCGAAGTGTCCGCACGGACGGGTAATTGTCTATTAATTTATGTAATACGCAAGATTGACGGTCCGACGAACGTATTAATGTTCGTAATAATGCTATTTTTTGGTGTTATACACGGCGCGCGTTGTCTTCGCCATACCTTTTTATCTGTAAATACCCGTAAAGAGGGCAGACGATTAATTTGAGCAACAACTCATTCGAAATGCTAGTGTGGCCAATAAAAGTGTAGTAAATCTGATTGTCCATTCATCGGTAGCTATCAGGCATGTTCAGACATTTGTTTATGTTTGCAGGCGCCTAACTACGGACGACGCTACGAGCCGCCCGCCCGCCCTGTAACTTCGATGTTCGCTTCAGCGGGGTCAACGACCGTGCGCTCCCACTGCTCTCAGATTTTACAACATAATAAACCGAAATCTTGTCCAGTAGAATATTTGATACGTGTTCCAATTAAAAATCACAATGTAATAAGGTAAAAAACCTTATTATATGGATCATTAAGTTACAAAAACGTAAAAAACAAGAATAAGGAAAAAAAACATTATAGGTACATGAACTTCATTAAATACACGTGTCGAATGTACAAAGGAACAAATTTCGAAAATTTTACAAAAAATAAACAAGACAGTGTTTCACAAAAGAAGAAAACAAATTCGTAAGTAATTTCTGTTATTCACCTAACAAAAGGTAGCATCCACACAAGTTTTAAATCACAAAAGAAGTCTAGATTACGTATTCCGATAACATAAGCAGACGATGAGACGTCTATGTGACAGTGATTCCCACATTTTTTGCTCATGTCTCAGAGCGCTTAATCCTTGGGACATTATCTGTGGTACACACTACTTCTACTACCATAATGACCAAAGACTAACAACAAGGCAACAGACTTTGTAATTAGTAGCCATTTCTACACGGACTAATGGTTCGAAATTGCAGCTTATTTTTACGTTTTAAACGGCGAGGCAGATAAATGCTTGGATAAATCATGTATGAAGATGTTCGAAGGCTATTTTTGCTCAAGTTAAGCCACTTTGATATTACATCGTGCGAAATCTAGCTAATGGAGCGTTGTAATTAAATTATACGCTATTCAAATTTATTACATAACTTTAGAATACAGAATTACCTGCTAGATGTAGCCAGATTTTGGTATTTCACTGAAAACTGCCTAGTCAATACAGTTTGGTATTTTTATCCAAGAACACACACTACTTACTTATTTTTCTTGAGAAGAATTTTTAAAAAAATACTCAATAGCGATTTGTTCCAACATAGCCTATACAAACCATTATCTGCTAGCCTTTTCCAAACTATGTTGAGACCGTCTTCGGTATTTAATTAGTAGTGCTGCTAAAATTTAATTAGTAGTGCTGCTAAAATTAATCAACATTTCTTTCAAAAGACGGAAAAGCCAAGGCCCATTTCGTTTTTAATAGCATCATGTAATACCATAGATTAAACAAACAAGTACATAATGAGTGATATGTTTTAAAATAAGGAAAATACCTGTTTGTACAGTTATTGAAGGCGATAAAGTGTTAATGTAATGACGACACGGTTGGCGCAGTGGCTCAGGCAATGGACTGCTGCGCTATCGTGTCGCGGGTTCGATCCCCGCACGGAACAAATATTTGTATGGCCTACAGATAGTTGTTTCGGGTCTGGGTATTTGTGTATGTGAGGTTAAATGTTTGTGAACGCACCCACGATACAGGAGAAATTCCTAGGGTGGGGCAACGTTTTAAAAAGAAAAAAAAAATGTATAATATTAACTGCCGTGCTCAGAGATATTTAATGATTACTTAAACCGTCACTTATTAAAGGTTCGACATATTATTGTATGAGAAAACTATCAAAACCATTACCATTAAATCTCTGAGTGCGGCAGTTAGAGTATTCAGAAACCTATAAGAGCCGGTTTTTCAATCGCCAGTTAACTTTTATCTGACGAATAAGTTTGTCATATTGACAGTTTTTGTATAGACAATCTGTCAAAACATCACATTTATTCCTCAGGTAAAACTTAACTGGCGATTGAAAAACCGGCCCTAAGTTCCTTATAAAAGCTAAAATATGTTTAAAAATACGAACAAGCATTAAGTCTGGTATCGTTCACAACATGAATAAGCTTCTTAGAAACGACGCGACGTACTTATCAATTTATTTCTTATTGGCTGAATCAACATTTAGTTTTGAGCAAACTCCATTGCACGTAAGTAATATCAATATTTGGAGCACTGAGAACGAACAGAACCATTCCAATACGTTTGGCTTATCTGAAGCTAACATGCTCTTACTGGTACTGATTTTTAGTACAATATTTATTTTTACTACACTGTATTTCTTTTATCGGGGTTATCTAATAGTCTCTTACAAATAAATCAGACAAATAGTCTACGATACGAATTACTGTGTATTACATTTTGCTCAATGAATACCTCTTTGGCTTTGCTGAAAAAGTAAACAAGTACAATGTAATTGAATTGTATCGAATGAAATGTATTGATATTATCAGATTAAATTGATGTCAGTTAATAATAGCTTGGCATGATGAAGAGAACGTTATTTACTTAGCGAAAGTAGATGTACTCTATTATATCCAGATTATACACGGTATAATAATGATTGACGAAGCTGAACGTATAACTGTTATGGTTCTTTGTTGAAGCACTAATATCCTGTATGATTCATTAAATAACGTTAAGCTTACTGCCGCACTCAGAGAGCTTTAATGATTACTTAGGCTATCACTTAGAAAAGGTTTTGACAGTTTTGTCATACAAATAATGTCAAAACCTTTACTAAGTGAAGGCCTAAGTAATCATTAAAGATTCTGAGTGCGGCAGTTTGACTCAAACGCCACTTAAGAACACAAAATTTTGTTGCTGTGGCCAAAAGCCGTCATATTTTTATTTTTTTCTATGCATGATAGGTACATGTGTAATTAAGATAACTTTTATGTCTGATGAGATGATGAGTTATAGAGAAGTATGGGAGAAGAAGGCATGCTGCGCCGACCCCTAATGAATTCGGATAAGGGCAAGAGAATGACGAGAGGGAGAGAACCTCTCGTCCCAGCCGCCGCGGGAGACGCTCTGGGAACCGATGCTACGTGACGGCTTCCGGCCACCGTAGACGCGGGCCTGTGGACGGTGAGTAATGGGCTAGCTCGCCGTCCGTCGGTCTTATGACGACGTCAGGCCGTGTCGACGGCGCGTTCGTGTTCCACGTGCGCCTTAAAGAGATGTCAGCAACATGGAAGGTAGGCAAGGGCCGACGCCCGTCGGGGCTGCAGGATGTTGTACGAGATACCGCGGCCTCGACATAAAGGGCTAAGAAGGAACATGGGTGGTTTTTAGTCAGTAGAAGTCTGACACTCCCTTTCTCTTTGCCCAAGAGCAGGAGGGGTGGTTATTTGATGATTTCCCAAGGCACAAAAAAAAGGGCAAGAGAATGATGATATAAGGCAACTTTTCTTTACGGACATTTGCACAACAAAGTTTTCCTAGGATAAATGGAAGGTTCCAGTTCCAATTGGTGTTGATGAATCACGCGTTAACAAGATTTGCAAGGAAAAATAAGGTTGGTGCGCAGTAGTGTGGCCGAGATCGTATCGAAGGTACAATAGATTAAAGATATTGGCGCTGGGCCGCGTTGCCGCGTCATGCTCGGCGGAGCGTGGCCGGCTTCCAAGGCTGTAACACGATTTAGAGCCTCGCCTCAAGTTAAAGTGCTCCGCTTAACAGATTTTTTTTAAACAATACACTTCAAGACAAAAACTGAAATATAAACGAATTCATTTTGCGTGTTCCAAACATACCATTTTTGTTTCATCTACTGGCCAAATGCTACTGTGCGTTCGGGGCCGGATAAACATTAAACACTAATAGCTTACTACACTTTGGCTTGGTCTAGCGTTAGTAAGGCGGTTTTCTTATAAAATAATGGCTCATTAACTTTA
Source organism: Diarsia rubi (assembly GCA_932274075.1). NCBI lineage: Eukaryota > Metazoa > Arthropoda > Insecta > Lepidoptera > Noctuidae > Diarsia > Diarsia rubi. The sequence goes on along the minus strand of OW026417.1, from coordinate 16,102,232 downwards.
GTACGTCGACCTTCTACGTACGGCACGCGTGATCTTGACTTCAAATTACTATTAAGTAGCACGAATGAGCGTCGTTGTGCCAGACTTCCAAAAATTCATATAATTGTCGTGACAATATTTTTAGTAGCTCCAAGCTTTGATACTTTTTATCATCATCATCGTCAGCAGTCTTATTCTACCCGCTACAAAGAACGGGCTCCTCCGTTTTTAGGGTTCCGTAGTCTATATTGAACCCTTTCCGCACTATATATATATCAAAGACTCTTAGTACTAGAAAGCTGTTATTTGCCATGAATATAGAAATGAATTACGCCGACAAAGTGCTGAAGTAAAATACTGAAAATATTTTTTTAGGGTATCTCCAGTACACATTAAACTGGGGATCATTTTTTTTCTCGCAAAGTCCATTATGTAGGATGTCGTTGGATAGGTCTTTAAAAAAACATTGCGAGTTTGCTCAAACACTTTTTCGATTAAAGGATAAGTTTGTGACATATTAAACTTTAAAGTGCAATTTTTTTGTTAGATTCAAGTGTGCCAACCTAAACCACCTATACGGGTTGTGTTTGGGCGTGTGAGAAAATTCATGGTAGCCGCAACGAAAATAAAAGGAAAACTATCACAGCTGCAGCTTTACAAGTTTACGAGTAATAGTCGACCAACTTATAAAATGTACTTGTATGTAATATTTTCCTATACATAATGAATGGGAGCGCAGGTCTCAAAACTGCAAATTTAAGTGTTTTATTTTTACAATAAAAGTTATCGTTCGGCGGCAGGTAGGGAGGGTGAGTTTAGTAAGTTCGCATATTTTGATGGGCAACTACGGAACCCTAAATTGTGCTGTGCGTGGTCCGACATGCACTTGGCCGGTTTTTTTTCATGTTTCCCTGGTCTATGCGAGTTTCATACAAGTGTTTCTCATGGTCTTTTGTAAGTCGTCTTATCACTGGCTGTTGAGAAAACGTCATTCCGTTTTTGTTTGTTATGGTTTTTATGTTGGTTTCTTAATAGAGTAAGTAGGTAATCTTACAATGTTACAATGCTCACTGTTTCATTGATGCTATCATTGCTATCATGCCATGTTGCTCGTTATTTATAGTATAAATCTTGCTTATATGTCAAAAAACCTCAAGTTCTAGGAAAAGCCTCGTTAGTCAGACCTATTTCTTTCTTCCTCCATGATAGTCAAAGTCAAAGTCAAAGTTATAAGAGTCAAAGTTATAAGATAGGAAAAGCCTCGTTAGTCAGACCTATTTATTTCTTCCTCCATGATTTCACGATGAAGGATGATTGGAGAGCAACATTCTCCAAAGACACCTATACTAATACAGTCGGGACTTCAATAGCAATACGTTGCGATCCGAGAAAACTTTATTTACTGAGCTAAGCAAATGCTTTTGAAAGTACATTTTATTTACATTAGAGGTCCATTCCAGTCCTAACTCCAAAATTAAGCTCTGTATTCGGCGAACATTCTAAACGTTAGTCAGCGAATGGGATATCAATGCACCTCTTACAGCCGCGCATTACCCATTCAGGGATTACCGTCGGCAGTGCCAGGCGCTAGTCTAGCCGCCCGTTGGCCATTTTGGAGATTTGGCTCCGTTGTGCGGTACATGCTCGCATCATAATGCTAAAATAGGACTGTTACCATAACATTATCAAGCCAAATGGACAGAATCAGAACTTTATTTGCTAACTGCCGCACTCAGAGAGCTTTAATGATTAGTTATGCCATCACTTAGTAAAGGTTTTGACAGTTTTGTCATAAAACGGTATGTTAAACCTTCACTTAGTAACGGTTTAAGTAATCATTAAATATCTCTGAGTGCCGCAGTAAGAGTGTAAACCACAGTATGACGTTTTACATAAATTAATTAGATCGGCTAGTCTCACCATCAGCCTATAATGTTCCACTGCAGGGGCTCAGGCGCCTTTTTAGGAGAGGGATGGGCTATAATTCACCACACGGGCCCAGTGCGGATTGGTAGATGCCACAAATGTCTTCGAATTTTTTGGTTATAAGACATGCAGGTTTCCTCACAATGTTTTGAGACCAGCGGTGATGAAATAAATTACACAAAGTAATGCGTCTGCCTGAGTTCTATCCCACGTCTTACTGTTCGTAAGTCGGGACCGCCATCGCCACCACTGGGCCACCGCTGCTATAATCTACCTGTCATTAAAAGAGATGTCGTTATGTCTGATACGATTTGATTACCGATGATTACGTTGTACGTGATTGCTCTTCTAATCCCATCTCATACATGAAAATTTAAGGTAATAGTTGATTGAATAGATTCTGATTAAGTTACTTCCTGTGATTCAATATAAAATTATTAACCATGGCCATTCATATCGATGAGGTAATAATTACAATGATACGGTCATGATACATGAAAAAAGGTTAATGTCATACGTTGAAATAATGGTGATCAAGTTGACGGTCAAAACGGCACTTCCTGTGACATTATTCTGTTATCGCTAAAACAATGATGGGTATTGAACCGTGGTGCCTAACTTAAACCGTACCGGATGTGACTTTAGGCTGCAAAATGTCCCCGTCGGGGCTACGGGTTGTTCACAAGTTAAAAAAAAATATAAAAAAAAGTTACCGCGGCCTCGAAATATAGGGCTAAGAAGGAACATGGGAGGTTTTTAGTAAGTAGAAGTCTGACACTCCCTTTCGCTCTGCCCAAGAGCGGGGGAGGGGTTATTTGATGGTTTTCCAACCGCCAAAAAAAAAAGGTTGCAAAGTGTATATTATTTAATTTTAGTAATGAAATAATCGTATTTTCATTAAATGCTAATACTACCACAGTCACAATAGTGTTCTATTAAACCCAAAGGTTAACTGGTTGAAATTGCCTTGAAGGCCTTGAAGCATTTAGTCCGCCTATGTATCACTCTCGTGTATGAAGTTTAAATGAATAAACACTCGTTTCTGAAAGACCAATCAATAGAAATTATCTGATTGTCAAACTCTCTCTTGAATCTGCTGAGAATAGATGGCTGAAATCAAATCACTTTCTAGATAAACTAGAAACTAGAACTGATATTTCATTAGCCTTTCCGGAAAGTGTTCTGGTACACTATACGGTTATGAAATAATATTAAAGAAACATAATCGTGCAGAAAACTCATAATGTTGTGAGAACGTTCCACTACGTTTACATTACGTGGTACAACAGACAATGACACTGTACACAGTAACACAGGTAAACGAGAAAAACTCGTGTCATACATTACAAGTATTATAACATTGTTATGGCACTTTTATAATTAAAGCTATAATATTTCATGCAAAAGTACGCAATGCTCCGCGCAATATTTTCTATGTCGCGTGTACTTTCATTTCTTTTGTAGCTTTTAGTGCTTGAACAATGTTAAAATGGTTATTAAATCAAATAAGGATCTGTGATTCTTTTGTAATCTGAATATCCAATATTATACCTCAAATCTTAAAATGATTTCTGGCAAGGGAATATCCGTTGGCGTGTTGTTCATGATTTCACGAGGAAATAGACTTATTTTTCTGCGGAATTTAGCGTAGTATGTACAAAGATAACAATAAAATTGATAAAAGCTTTGGTGGAATTGGTAGTTGGAATTGTTTAATTGAGTTTCCGCAGTTCGATTGAAATGAAAAGGAACGAAATACATAAAAATCAATCTTGTTATTTTTATGCTAGTTAGTAGTTCAGGTTTTGATTATACCTCACCCTCACAAAAACTCAGCACTACCGTTATAAAAACACGGATTAAGTGCTGAACAAACAACCCTGAGTGGGAATACTGTCTACTTGCAGATTACCGTGAAAGGCAATTTTAGAGATAGTTTGCTGTTTAAAAAGATAGCCACAGCCACCACTAACTCGCAGGTCCCTACACTAAAACACAAATTCTAGGTACTGATCGCCAAACACATGTGAGAAGAGATCGATTGATGGACAACTTGTCCTGTCACTCGTTCTCCCTATACAGGGTACTTCGAAGTGGAGAAAAGTAGGACTATCATATTATACCAGAAAAAGTAGTATTCTACCCAAACTTAGCGTTTGGCAGAGCCAAACTTTGATGAGGAAGATCTAGAAAGTGAATAAAGACAAATTCAAGTATATACTGAACTGTATTTACTTGAATTTATCTCTCTAATACTGTCAATTTATCTTTTTTGGCTATTACAATTTACAATTTATTTATTAAAACAATCAAAAAAACATGTTTTTTTTCCTTGAATAACTTATTAAGTACTTTTTAATTAATAATTCCTTAATAAAACGATATTTCTATAAAATTGGTTTACAGTAATAAATTGTAGATTATAAATAGGTATATAAACCGTAACCGTATAAATCAAAACATTTGATTCCGAAAACTAACATCTTGACGTCAAAAAAGCTATTAAAATGCTAATTACTCCATTGTATAAGTTTGTTACTTAGTGATTTTTTCCTGTCAACCGACGATATCCAAAATTCTTTTGTTCAAAAAATCTGATACTCAGCCCAATCTTTATTTTAAACTAGCTGACCCACGCCACTTCGTCTGCGTCACAATAATACAGAACTTACAACCTTCCTCGATAGATCGACTATCCAACATAGTAATTTTTTTCAATTAGCTTTCTAATGTTGGAAGAATTTTCAAAGTCGTCTGAGTAAATTTTGAGTTAAATCGTAACAAACGAAAAATCTAATCTTTCCTCTCTATCATAATAGATAGAACCATAAATTACATTTAAAGTGAGAATTACTATAGGTACCTACCTATCTCTTACTGTTAAATATTATATACAATCATCATCATCAGCCTATATTGTTCCCACTGGAAGAAACTAAGGAGTGGGATGGGCTATAATCAACCACGCGGCCCAGTGCGGATTGGTAGATGTCACATATCTTCGAATTTTTGGTTCTAAGATGTGCCGGTTTCCCTAAGATGTTTTCGTTTACCGTTTTGAGAGCGGTGGTGATGAAATAAATTACACTAAATAATGCGCCTGCCAGGGTTCGAACCCACGACCAACTGTTCGTAAGTCGGGGCTGCCACCACTGGGCCACCACTACTCGCAAAACAATATACAATAACACCTTGTAAATATTATGGTGCAATAAATATTTGAATTTCCCGGAGGCCAGAATCTCCACGTATATACATCGGGACGTGAGGGCCGCAGACCGCGTAATTATTTTGTCGCGAGGACATTTTAACATTGCGATATCTTCTAAGATATTTATTTGGATATAGATTAATACCAAATGGGTTAAATAAGCTTCGCAAGAAGTAATTCTATTTAACCCAACATTTCAATAGTAAAAAATGGTTACAGTGAGTCAATATTAATAGATAGATATATATGCTGTTCCGGACTTTTTTGTAGAACTTTTAAAGAGGAACATTTCTTTCATACATGATATTTGCATAACTTAAACCCGTTTTGCAGCGCACGCAACGGAAGCTCTCAATAAGGAATATCGTTTCCCGTTTTTGCAACATTTTTCATTTATGCTCCACTCCTATTTGTTTTAGCGTGATGTGATATAGCCTAAAGCCTTTCTCGATAAATGGACTATCGAACACAAAAAGATTTTTTCAATTCCAACCAGTATATCCTGAGATCTTAGCGTTCAAACAAACAAACTTCAGCTTTATAATATTAGTATAGATGATTTTTGATTTGACTACTTGATATTACAGCAGTTGCATGATGGTGGATTCCTAAATCTGTTAGCAAGTTTTTTACAAGGTATGTATTTTCAGACGACTTATCCTTCCTTATTCAATACAAGATTGACGTGTTTTTTTGCTGCATTGTGTACAGTAGGGATATATTTATAAATTTTATTTTTTACGAGACTACTTTCGACGTAACTGCCTTTCGGCTTGTAACGATTGGCTTTGTCTATTAACTATGTCAAACGCAGTAAAAACTTCTCAACTCGCTTTAGCATCGAGCGAAAACGTCGCGAGCGTCGCGACAAGTCTTTTTTTTTCGTAAACTTTTTCGATCAAAGTACGTGTTCCAAAGTAAATAGAAAACGTAAGCTAATTGAGTGTAAATTGCAAAGTGTACTTTATTAAAGTACGCTCGTTTAAGATGTAAATGGGAGATTGCGTTGACAGTTATTTGATAGGGTGCCAAGAAAAACATTACTTTGAGTCTGTAGTTACACCTAGACTTATTTGGTTTTCTCCGTATGCGAAATGTACAATGTCAATACTTGTTATTTGTTACTATATCATGTAATGTATTGCAATAAGGAAACTACATTTTCAACTATTATAATTTTCCTCAAAGCTTAATTACCGACTGTTGTATTACAAAATACTGCTTCACTACTAACAATAAGCAGGGAGACAGAAACACATGTTAGAACTTGAGAGAGTGTAGCTAAAAATATCTTGTTGATATGTCGCGAAAGGGCGCACGATATCCGGCGAGCGGTTCGCGGACTCGCGGGGGACACACGACACAAAGCGAGATCATAGAGCAGCTATGAATGATGAGGGAAGTGATGTGTGCGATAGTGTCGGGCCGAGTATCGCTCGGTGTCTGTCAGTCACTCGGACTTGGCATCGAGTGCGGAAAGAGTGTTTGTAAGCCGCACACGTCATGGGTGGACGTGACCTCGCCGGTTCAACGAACGCACCCGTCGCCGTCACAGCCCGCGCGCAACGCCGCGATGCGTCAACCCGACTGTCTCATGAGAGCTACACTCAATGATACAATTATTATTATTAACTAGCCTAACAGGTGATGATATTATCAACTTTATACTGATGAAGACGCTCCTTTATATTGGTACTGCATTGTGTGGTACATATAAAGATTCGAGTAAGTTCTTCGTAACAAAGAGTGACACGGCAAACTTTGGACAAACAATTTGCTCAACAACATGAATTGAAGGAACGGAACAAAAAGAAAAAGGATGTTCGTTTTCCTTGGAGACAAATTGCTTAATTTTTATTAATTTGTCTTTCAATGCGCTTGTTTCGTACTCGACGTTAATGGTGAGTCATTGATGTCGTGCTGCATTGCTGTAGCTCAGAGTTTGCATGTTATTTTTACAATATTATCTATTGACACGTTTCGGTTGTTTATCTAGAATTCCAGTAGATAATCTCTTCATAATATCATCATGAATGATAATACGAAGATCTGACTGCAAAAATTCCAGTCCCTTTTATTAATATTGCTAAAGAAATAGTAAGTGTGGCCAAAACTTAACGAAAGTAAACAACGTGACGGTATTTACAGCAATAATTAAAGTTATTAGACTCGAGTCAGTTTTTCGCGTCACGGTCGTAAAATACCTACTAATTGTTTTAATTTAAAAGATTGCTGGTTTTCTGTTCCAAGCGTGTAGTTACTGGGGTGGTTGACAATGTCATTACATGCTGGTGAAAAGAGACATTAAAAACTCCTGGTATTAAGTATTAGTAAAGATAAATAAAATACACGAGGTAATTTGTGGCAAGGCTCACCAGATACCGTTATGCAGAGCAAATTAAGAATGAACGACCGAGCGCAAAACATGCTCTGGTGCGAAATGAATAAAATTCCTCGAAATAACACCAGGCAGGGTTAATCTTCTGCACTGATTGGCGAACATTCGGGTTTTTGAACTGAGGTAGCTTATTCAGACTTATCGGAGTGCATTTTCCGTTCATTTTAGGGTTACTACTGATTACTCTTATAATTTGTTCATTTATGGAATTAAACATGCCATTTTCCTTTTTTAGTTAATTAAATAAAAAGGGAAAATGAAATTCTGATTGTTTTAGTGTTTTGTTCCAACCCAAGTTGGAAGCCTATGTAGGCTTCAGGCAATATGTTACAATGTTTGATAGGTTTTATATTCTTATTAGGAACTAGTTATTCGAGTGTAACGGTAAGTAGAGCGAGCGAAGCGGACGGATGGACTGTGCGCACTTGGCTGACAAGACGAAACAAATGACGGATTTACGCAATCACCAAAACAATGGGCTTCTCGATCGTAATTAGGTACAGATTTGTTACAAGGACTATCATGAAATCAGAAAGTTCATTAAAACGACTAATTAGCGGACTATAATTAACTTCTATGTATGTTATGTGGATGTAACTCACATTCTCTCGATGTAATGAGTTTTTTAGTTTACAATTTGGTTAAATATAAAAACAAGAACCAATTCCGCGCTAATAAACGCGTAGTGGCAAATTACATATTAATTGTTTACTTAGGAGGCGGAAGCAAAACACTACAATATGTCAACTGTCGTTTAGAACACCTGACTAAACAAGACTATGTATTAAACACAACGCACAATAATTGTTAAAACGTTTCCTATTAAAAGTAATATTGGCAATAGGGCATCGGACAAAAAAAAACTCTTATTATTTTTTTTTTTTCCGATCCCCTATTATCCGTCAGATAGATTTCCAAAAAATATTGAACACACACTTTTTTTTTCACATAGGTTATGCAAAAAATGATGACGATACAGTGCTTCGAAAACTCGTGAACTCCTCGAAAACGTCACATGTGTCAGTACATTTTTTACCTACAAATTACGTCACAACCCCCCACTTATCATCTTTGAGGCGTTTTATCTCTCTCTAACTGACAGACTAATTAAAATCATATTTTTTGACCCAGTCCGATCCCCTAATTCCCCTATTACATAATATTTTAGCAAAAGGACCGGAAAGGCCATCTTGGTAGTAAAATAGCCGTGGCTCTATCTCTGGACAGCGATCATTGTTCTTCGAGGTACGGATAGATAGCGCATGAATGGATGTTATTTCCTCCCGCCGTAACAGGGGGCCATTTGCTTTTTCACACGATCGGAGCACCCCTCACCACTAGTCAACTAGGACAGGAATAAATCAACTTCACCTGCCTCTAAAGCCTAGGTGTAAGCGAATATTTTTGGAATATAGAAAAACAAAACAGGGCATTTCGACGTTGGTTACTTTTTAAGTGAAAAGCCATTAAGCCCAGCTAAAATTTACCCGATCTACGCCTATAATCCTAACAAGCATTTTAAATGCGAAAGTAAGTTCGCTTGTTTGGTATCTTTCCACGCCTAAACCACAGAACCGATCATTCTGAAAAGACAATGACAGAAACTCGGACCAAGAATTCTCGAGTTTCAAGATCAAAATGTTATAGTAATTATTTTTATATTTTTTTACGACATTATGCGGCTAGGATTTAATTTATGGAGAAGGAATTTAATTTAAAGTATAAAAGTATGAATATTGGTTTACTCCCTATACCTACCTACATGGCGTTCACACAACCAGTTCAAAAGTCGATTTGTTAGATCTGTCAGTTGATTTTGACAGTTCGACTGACTTCGAATCGTGGAGGTTTCCCTACAATACCTACTTGCCTGGTTTTGAGGTTATTTTCGATTTTATAAAATGACTCCGAAACTCAGATTTAGTTTAAAAAAAAACTTTTGTAGGAGTTAATATGATAAATGTAGACAATAAAAAACGATGTTGACACAGTTTGGTACGGGATTCCATATATTAATGAGCAAGACAAAGCCTTTTACAGAAACGGACATTTATCTCTCGAATCATGATTAAATAAATTAATGAACTTTAGTAGGTAGTACCTACCTATCTTTTTTTAAATAATTTCCTGCGAACGCAGGTCGCGGGGCTCAGCTAGTCACAATAACCACACTACACACGTTTGTGTGTATGTTAGTTACTGCTTCACGCAAAAACTACTGAACGGATTTGGATATTTGGTACACAGATAGTTTATAACCTGGATTATAAGGATAGTTTTGATTCAGATTTTATCTTCCCGTGGGATAATTTTCGAGTTGTAGCAGGTGAAGCCGCTGGCAACAGCTAGTAGGTACCTTTTTTATTCGCCTGAACTGCCCCACTCCTGGGCAAAGGTCCTTTCCACCATTCCTTACCTACACTCTCTCGGTGTTGTGCTTTTCGCCAATTCTTATAGAAGCCATCTCGATATGCCTCTCGTGTAGCTGTCTCAGGACTCCAGACTTTTTCTCAACTTTTTTTTTTTCTTTTTGTCTTTTGTTGGAACATGGAGTAATGGAACTTTACTAGAAGATAGTCGGCTGCCGCGCACTCTACGTTCACGCCATGCAGCAATTCTGACGTCTTCCAGTTTCATACATTACAAGTTTAAAGCCATTTTGTGCACGCACACATCACGCGCACGCATCTGGTCTGCTCCAGCCTTTATGTGAACGTGCTGCCCTGATTCTGATGGATCGAATGGAACTGCAACCGAAATGATGCACGCAGATATTCAAAGTGCACATTTCCTCTATTTATAACGTGTTCCATTGTATACGGATAATGTTGAGCTAAATCCTAGCAGGTATGTAGGATTGTACTACATACCTGCTTGACTAATTAGTCATAAGGAAAAGTGGTGCCTATTTTCATCCTTTACAAACAGTGTAATGCAGAAAATGGGCAGGTTACTGGTTGGCCATTGAGACTACAACACCAGTTGCAAACAATGTCAATCTGTCACTGAGCTAGCAGTTAATCTTAATGATATCCTGTTTCCTAACTTGATTTTAATGACTTGAGTGAGTCAGGATAATCAACTCCTGGTTGCTCAGCTCCTGGATTTTTCGTAGTTTGAGAAAACCTTTTAACACAGTCTGTAGCGTACTATGCTTGTTTTGTTAGCAACAGCAACATAACACTTCATTTACTTTTTGTGAGTCAATAGAACGGTGATGCAATTCTATTTTGAGAAATACCTACAATCATTTGTTTAAGTGGGTATCTTGAAAAAATACATTACATGTTTTATGATAACTTTATATGAGAGGTTATCTGTGATTTGTAAAATAAGTCATTGTAAATTAATTTAAAGTATAAACAGTGTAATAAAAATGCTATAATAGATAAGACAAGTAGGTACCTACCTACTAAGTTTTTTTTACGAATAACGAATAAACAAAACACAATGAACTAGCCCACAGTTAACTTTCGAAAATGGGACTCACGAAGTAGGTAGATGAATGACGCGCCTGATTTATGATGAGTCATTATTTTAAGAACCTGTTTTTCGACTTTTTCGCGCGACTAAATCACACATCGACAATTCGACAGCATAGGCGAACACCAAATGTGGAACATAAAGCACTAGCTATGTATTGTATGTTTTAAACTAGTATTGTGTAGCCAGTTAACTGTAATCATTGATGAAAGTGATTTATAGAGAGTCCTATTTGATAAAAAAATATCTAAGTTACTTTGGGTTTTCCCAAAAGAACGAGTTAAAAGTTTTTTTTTTAGAAATGTTGCCCCACACTAGGAATTTCTCCTGTATTGTGGGTGCAATCACAAACATTTAAACTCAGAAACAACTATCTGTAGGCCATACAAATATTTGTTCCGTGCGAGGATCGAACTCGCGACACATAGCGCAGCAGTCAACTGCTTTGCAGCAGTCACGCACAATGGCCCAATCAAGAGGCTAAGTGCAGATAAAAGCCCAATTAAACTAAAACGAGCCACCACTGAACCTACACCTACCTATACCATTGAAAACTGAGTCAGACATAGACGTTGCTGCTAGAAACTTAACTTCGATTATCCAAGAAAGTTGTTGGAAATCAACACCGGAAATCACCGAACGTCCCTTTCAAAATAAAGTATACTCAGGAAACATACGGTCTCAAATTATGGAGAAAAGAAGATTACGGCGTGTATGGCACACCAGTAGACATCCAACTGACAAAAAGGCACTTAACAAAGCTACCAAAGAACTTAAAACGCTCATAAATGAAGCAAATGGTGTCGCTCTGGATACATACTTAGAAGGTCTTACAGCTGCAAAAACGTCTGACTATTCATTATGGAGGGCCTGTAAAAACCTAGATCGACCTCTGCACCATAAACCACCGCTTCGCAACCAAAACGGAACTTGGATTAGAACCGAACAAGAAAAAGCTAATGCATTTGCAAACCACCTCAGCAAAGTATTTCAGCCGAATAGCCCGTCACCAAACGCAGATGAATCAGATATTGACCTCGTCCTTAACCAAGATCTCCAATTGGACCTGCCATTGAAACTGGTAACGCCTAAAGAAATATGTAGGAATATCGCTTCAATGGACAACGGCAAGGCCCCAGGCTGTGATCTGATTGATAAAAAAGTCCTTCAAGAATTACCTCGTAAAGGAATTGTGTATATCACTATACTTTTTAATGCAATTCAAAGAGTAGGCTACTTCCCAGACGTATGGAAAGTATCACAAATAGTAATGACTCATAAACCTGGAAAACTAATACACGACATCAGCTCATACAGGCCAATCAGCCTCTTACCGATTATTTCTAAACTCTTTGAAAAGTCCTTACTGCAAAGAATGCTACTTGTTCTCAATGAAAAGTCGATTGTACCAGACCACCAATTCGGGTTTAGGAAAGAACATGCTACCATTGAACAAGTACATAGAGTACACAGGAAAATTAGAAAATCGTTCGAGAAGAAAGAGTATTGCTCAGCTGCCTTTCTTGACATACAGCAAGCCTTCGACAGAGTCTGGCATAAAGGTCTCCTTTTTAAAATAAAAACATTACTACCACATACCTTCTATGGTGTACTAAAATCCTACATTACACACAGAATATTCCAAGTCAGAGAAGGCCAATGCACGTCAGGATTTTGCGAAACATCTGCGGGAGTACCACAGGGCTCGGTTCTCGGACCTGTACTGTACACCTTGTTTACTTTCGACTTGCCGCAAAGTCCTGAGGTCACAGTCGCCACGTTTGCAGACGACACAGCCCTACTTGCCTCACACACATGTCCAATACAAGCATCTCACATTCTGCAAAGCAATCTATATGAAACCGAAGAATGGCTGGCAAAATGGAGAATTGCCGCCAGTGTATCCAAATCTGTTCACATCACATTTACCCTCCGCAAAAATAATTGTAACCCGGTCACTTTAAATGGCACCCAACTCCCACATCACGAGTCAGTAAAGTATCTGGGCATGCATCTTGATCGCAGGCTCACATGGAAGAAACATGTCGAAACAAAAAGAAATGAGATTAACTTCAAATACAGAGGCCTATTCTGGCTGCTAGGAAGGAACTCAAAACTGGCCGTAGATAATAAAATGCTTATATACAAAACTATATTAAAGCCAATTTGGACTTATGGCATCCAACTTTGGGGATCAGCCAGTGCCTCCAACATTATGATAGTGCAAAGAGCACAAAACCATATTTTAAGACAAATTTCTAATGCACCGTGGTTCATCAAAACATCAGAAATACATCAATTTCTTAACATTCCTACGGTCAAGGAGGAAATTATAACACACGCCGATAGCTACAAATCTCGGCTACTGAAGCACCCGAATCAGCTTGCGGGCCAGCTCACTATCCCAGAAAGCATCCGCCGATTGAAAAAACGACGGGACATCTTCGACCAGCAGCATAGTCAGCTTGACTGACTGTATACGATAAGGTAGCCTCCACTGGGAGTAGCGCCCTACATGCCAACAGAGTCACCTCATCTGCTCATAGTCTCGAAGACTGATCGCAAGATAATAAGAACAAGAAAAAAAAAAAAAAAAAAAAAAAAAAACTAAAACGAGCCACTGCACCAACCGTGCCGTCAAAGTTCTTGCTAAAGATAATTATGTTTTTTGATGGCAATAACAGAAACAGCTAAAAAATGGATGGCGGTCCTGTATCAGCAGTACTCACTGCAGGATAAAATCTTCCAATCTATTTCTAGGCTTTTTCCCTGTACGTCTATAAGTATAAATACTAGCTCTTATTTATTTGTTTTGACTAGAGACCGGATTATATGCAAATAGATATTTATTTGCATATTATGGCTGTGTTTTTTTAAGATAATGCATATTTTAACAAAGTCAATAAACTTTACCTGTTCCTAAGTGAAACAATGTGCCGCCAAAGGTGATTCCCGCAATAAAACACGAAAATTCAAATAGTGCCCTTTAAAATTTTTCTTCTGCACAATTCCTTTCAAGGTAGGTATTTGGCTTTGTGTTGGATTTCAAGGAACTTTAATTTGTAACATGCATTATGAATGAGCAAATCAATGAAAGAATTTGCGTGTTCTAATTAGGCATCAAAGAGCTGCAAATTGCATGAAAATGAACTAACAACATAGGTTGTTAGTTCATTTTAGTATATAGGTTGTTAGTTTGTTAGACATAAACAAGAGTGACACCCACATTGGTCTGTTAGCTTAATACTATCATAGAGGTTGAGGTTGCTTCATTTAACAGAAAACCCCAAATAATTAACCGAGTCATTGTACACAAAAGTCTATAATGATAACCACAGGCTCACAGTAGACTTTTAGACCAACAAGGCTGTTACCAGGTCCAGATAAGGCTCTCTTAAAACGAACCCGAGTAGCTGATGATTTTTTCTCTGTCAAAAAATATTCAACCAATGCTACAAGTATTAAGCATACTCCTAAATTCATTTTCTTTGCTTGACTGGCTTGTGAAAGTTTCGTTAATAATTTCTTATTGTCATTTCCTACTGTCTTGTCAATAACTTACTTGCAATTACTGGTTGAAAATTGTGAAATGTTAACATGTCATGTAACTGTTGTCAATATTTGCTTTCAGTTTTGAATAGGAATAGAATTAACTAAATAAATAAACTTAATAACAAATTCCTGAGACAAATTGAGCTGACAAAGTAATTGTAAGTTTGCATCAAAATATAATTTAAAAATTCATAATAATTGTACTAACAGACATGGTGATGTCAGGATATGCAAATTATTTCAATGTGCCTTTGAAAGATGTCTAACTAAGTAATATTAACCAATAAATAAAATCTAGGAAACAATAACTCAACTTCAGTCGGTCATTTATGAATGAAACATATATTATTATTTATGGATGTGAAAAATATAGAGTATGTTTTTATTGACAAACATTACTTTACTACTTTTTTAACTATAGTGAAATAAATACTGGGTACTTCACTTACAAATATTAAAATAAAATATTCTAAGACTTAAGTGGCCAAGGTGAACATAAGTTTCATTATTTTTATTACAGCCTCTAATGGTTTATGAGAAACTGTGTCAAAGAAAACATTAAAAATAGAATTATGTTGTAAGATGCTTGGTAGTTTTTTTCATAATAGTTTAGGGATGTCCTGCCTTTGCAAGAATTGATTACCCTGTATTATTTAAATTCTGTAATTGCCTTTAAGATATTTAGGAAATATTGGAAAATCCAAAAAAGTTTGAGTGATAAGAGATAAAGGGTTTTTCCAGCAGTAAGACAATGTTAAGTCCAGGAATAACACTGAAAGGGTTCACTATTCTTTTCTATGATTAATGTACAATGCTTTAGCCCTTCACAAACACATCACAAAACATTGTTTGTTACCCATAAAAACAATAAACACATGTAAATAATAAACAATACTTGTGGTTGTACAGATAAAGTTATATTTTTAATATTGGTCTATTGTAATATAACTGGATTAGTACAGTTACAGTACAGTAATACCTGGTCATAGACACCTGCTGTATTTTTTAGACTCTTCACCTTTGTTATTCACCAACTAAATTCTAAGGCTGAATGCTTGGTCTTTGTACCTATGAATTATTTACAAACTCTCGTAATCATGAATAATGTTTTAATGTGTGAATGGTGATGAGGTAGGTAGTTTACATATTCACTGTAAATTGATGAAAATCATTGCAGTTATGGGTATTTCAAGGCAATCATTAAAATATAGGTGATGGGCATCACATACACAATAATGTAGATATAACTGCGCGTAGGCCTAGTCTGATCATTCAAACCGTTGTCGACACATTTCGGTTGGCAGGATAATTGCTCTATTATTGTAAGTGGGTTGCAGAAAAATAACTTGTTTCGGACTTACCACTTTCGATGTACGGTAGAGCAAGAAGTAGAAAAACTATGTATCCGATTTCACTGAACATTGTCGCTTGCAAACACACACTTTTTGTATCACTAAGTCATCGCACATAAAATACAGCTGATTTCCAAACCATACAAAAACCTTTGTCTGTTTTTGACACAAACGCATGCGCGAGCAAACAATATTTTTTTATTTACATTACAACAAATTATTCTAGCACTTAAAACCAATTCACACTTTTGTCACCACGATCATTAACTTACAAGACTACCGAATTAGTGTTGAATCGAAACAATAAATAACAACATGAAACGTTTCCGTGTGTAACAGAAAAAGAAACGAAAACCTGAACTACTTTAATGCATCAGAAATGAATCATCAACAACGCACCGAGTTGCGTTGTGGTTTCATATTTACTTTTTAATTCACAATGTCCTAATCTTAGCTTAAATTATTACAACTAAACTAAATTTTCGACTTGCCCAACTACAACCTGACATATTGGAATTGTATTTTTTTTACAGCTTTTCTGAAATTTTCCGTGTTTGGAATCTTAGTATTTGAGCTTCATGGGTAGTTGCCATTGCCAAAGAAACGGTTTGGGACAAAAATATTAAAATAGGGTAACATTGGAATAACCGAGTCGACATTGACACTTTACCGAGTATCGGAGTATCTTTCCGAATCGAACGATTGGCAAATGCTATTTACCATAATCACAGATTCGATCGACTTTGTAGTACATAAGACAATCGAATGGTTGTGAATAGCTATGCAGCCATCATGGCATATGAAAGCGCATAGAGGAAATGCTTTATAGTTAGCATCGTTGAATAATATCCCTATGCCGAAGTACAGACGCTAAGCACAGAACATCAAGCTACCCGAACATATCATTCTATCCAAGCAACCTTCAGTTTAGGGATGGCGATCTGAGATCGATTAATCGAAGAATCGATTTTTCGAGCAGAAAATATCGATTTTTTAAATCGATATGAAGTACTGTGTCGATTCACTGAATCGATATATCACCCTTGAAAATCGACATTCGATTTTTTCTGTTTTGGTATAAACCATACAATTATTTGCATTTAGTTGAATGTGCGTGAATTATAAGAGTGCTGCCGGTTAAAGAGTTAACTACTCATAAACTCGCGAGATGGCTGTATGTTTAGTATCCTTTACTCGCCTCTCTTTAATAAAAAAGTTACGGTTGTAGTCTTTGACTTTATGTATCTATAATCTGTGTGACGATTGATATTGCATTATTCATTTGTTGTTGTCGTTTAATGAATATTGTTATTAGCGTAATATAAGTATTTTCATGATTGATTTTCATCAGAGTTTCATGTAGTGTTTGTTGCGAAATAATAACAAATAAAAACTGTAATCAATAAAAACATTCAGTATAAAAATACTTATTTTTTTTTTATAGTTGATCTTATAGTTTGATACGGTAATAAAAATAATTGTTATTTTTGAATTCCCTGATTTTATTGATAAGATATCGTTAATTGCAATATTTATCTTGTTTTTAGTAAAATTGATACAAATTTACATTGTAAACGCAAACTTGAAAAAAAGATCGATTTTTTAAGAATCGATTTTGTAGGCCTCGATTTTTTCGTGAATCGATTCATTAGACTACGATTCGAATCGATTTAAAAATCGATCTTTTTCGTAAAGAATCGCCATCCCTACTTCAGTTAAATGCTTTGGAGATAAAGTGGATTTTTTTATTAAACGGGGCAGAGTATTTGTCTGTAGATGCAAAACGTATTTGAAACGTCTTAAGCCATTTGGATATGCCAACTCTAGAGCTTTTTCCTCAATGGGATGTATTATTTTGAATATTCATGCGTATTCACAGAACAAATGCGTATTGCTCCGTTGGCGAGTGTCCAAAGAGTACTCATAATAACACTATCGAGTGTCTCTTCCATATCTTTACACTGTCCCAATGATTAGATTTTTGTCTCGCGCCAATCTCCCACTATGGCTAGAATGGACATGTGATGCTACGTGGTAGCACAAAAGCCGGCCTAAGTGGTAACGCCACAAAATGTTCCTGTTAGGCGCCGTGACGCATGGCCCTAGTGGGGACGCGGCTTAAGGTAATTTCACTCAGGCGTGCTAAAAAGAAGTTGGCTTTTGAGGTTTGTGCAATAAAAGTATAAAGCAAAAAAAAATATGTTTAAAAACTAAAACCCGACTACGAATAAAAACGCTGTCATAGAAGTATTAAACAAGAAATATCGTCTAGTAAGCAGATAATTTGATAAATTATAGAGGACAGTCGTAGTCGCATGCCACTAATGCTCCTTCATAGCGTTCTCATCAATGATAGTTTGATACAGAAGTCAGCTGCTAGTTGCCATTAGCAAGGTGGCATGCGACTACGACTGTCCTACCCACATTTTGAGTAGAGACTGCAGGGCCTGCAGTCTCGACAAAGATAGCGATCGCTTTACGACAAAATTCGGTCGCAAAGCTATAACGATGCGGATTTAAGGTGGTAGCTAATACCGGCGGGTCGCGTCCGGCTCACGTCTACCTTAAATCCGCATCGTTATAGCTTTGCGACCGAATTTTGTCGAATTTTAGCGATCGCTATCTTTGTCGAGACTGCAGGCCCAGGCCCTGTTCCCGAAACCGGTGGAATACAATTTTTTTTATTGTTTTTATAGGAAATATTTAAAAATGTATGAAATTAGTTTACAAATGAATAAAGGATAATAATAATGAAATTAATAATAATTATATTATGTAATAATGAACTCAGCGGTCATTGTGCCGATAATCGTTTCAGCCAATGGCTTAATTGCCAAGAGCCTCGACCAACATCTGAGGAGGCTCTCGTTAGGCAGCTGGATCAGGGGCTTGAATGCTTGATACAGAGAGCGGTACTCCTGGACACGGCTCGCATTGTAAGGAGGTTCCTTTCTCTGGAGCCCTGACTGCCGGTAGCTTGGACCCTGTTCCCGATACCGGTGGGCTACTATTTTTTATATTTCTAAATGTTTTTTATATTATTTTGTATAGGAATATTTAAAAATATAATTTATATGTATAAAGTTAAATAAAGGAATTATAATAATAACAATTTATATTTTTAAATGTTTTTTTATGAGTTTTATATGAAATATTTAAAAATGTAAATTTTATGTGAATAAATAAATAAAGGAAATAATAATTGAAATAAAATTGGGTTCGATTCCCACCCAGGACAAATGTTTGTGTGATGACTTGATGAGCACGATCATTTGTTCTGTGTCTGGGTGTAATTTATCTATAATATGTATGTATTTAGAAATATATAAGTATGTTTACCAGTTGTCTAGTACCCATAACACAAGCTCTGCTTAGCTTGGGACTAGATGGCGTTGTGTGATGTTGTGGAATATTATTATTATTATTATTATAATATAAATAATTATAATTACATAAGTTTGTCTCCGAGTGCCAGACGTCTTTTTTTATATAATTAATTTCTCCATTCTCGGATCGAAAATTACTTCTTCAGTGATGACTAACAGCCACGCTCAAACGGGTACCACGTGTTCAGTATATCATTTGGAAGACCGTTCTTTAGAACAATATAATATAACTTCACACCTGCAATCCTATAAAGATTAGGCAGATGTGTAAATACCTAATAGTAGAAGCACATTTCGCCAGTTATGTTTAAGTCCCATGTAATAGGGGGCGAGCCTATTGCCATCAACCGGGCACAAATCCAGACTCCTTGACTGCTACTGAGATATTCCTGATGGAAATACCCAACAACACTACCTAACCCAGGACCTCATACTCTGCAGTCGCGCTTGCGACCACTAGACCAACAAGTAATAAGAATCTGTTTATTATAGCAATTTGTTTTATTTTTATTTTACAATAATTTTATTCTTACATGCGATTATAACAGCAAACAGTATAACAATCTTATAAAAACATAGGTATGTATTGTTTATGAGCTACTTATAGTATTTCGAATATTTTTTAAATTAATGGATGCAGTAAGTTTAGAAAAAATAAATACATCTTGGCGTTATTTAGAATCAATTTCACTTAGTTTTTCTGGTGCAAATACTCCTTTTTCTGTAATTATTCCAGTTATTAGAGCCGCAGGCGTAACATCAAACGAAGGATTCCAGCAACTTATGCCTGGAAAAAAAAAAGATGTTTATTAGTAACATTTTATTTGCCTACCTCAAAAAAGCTTAAAAAAAGCAATATTTAAAAAAGAAATTACATCTAATAATAAGATTGGCCATCTTGCAAAAAAAAGAAAATTTAAATCAAACAACAAATACAACATCAATAAATATGTTTTGAAAGTTGCACCTAAATTAGGGCGGGCGCGTGATGCGTCGATATAATAGTTTCCATGATGTATCTTCGCTGATGGAAGTTTAAACATACCAGGGGCTGCAATCCTATGCTCTCCAACATGAGTCATTTCTCGCTCTGGCCTCTCCTCTATTTTAATTCTATCACCAGACGTTAGGGCCATATCTATGGAAGTAAGGGGGGCAGCAATGTAAAAAGGCACTCCGTGATGTTTCGCCGCAATGGCAATTTGATAAGTTCCTATTTTATTAGCTGTATCTCCATTGGCAGCAACCTGAAACGGTCAAGTAACATTAATTTGCATTTTCCATAACTGTAACTGGTTTTGGCTTATATATTTATTAGTACAGTGATATCATGACCAAACCACAGTGGTCCAAACCACTTTATAATAATTTATGCAAGTTGAATTAAATTATTTTCTTTTATGTGATATAGTCCTAATTATTATGCTTTTTTTATGAATATTTATTTAATAATTTTAGTAACAATACCTGCTCTTCTTAGCAGTTTTAGCATATCATCATCAGAAGCATATTTACATATTATTGTTCCCGCCTTCCACTTTTCGCGATCTAGTGCGATTGTAGACATTGACATTGGATGAAAGAATGCCTTTGAGAAAGAGTCCAGCTCATATCACGATCTCCTTCTCACGTTATCCACAGAGTTGTTATTTGACCAATGCTCTTCTGACTCGCGGCAAATACATATTATAATCATCTTTAGTTTTAAGGGTAATGGCATGCACGAAAATATAAAACCTATCTACATGCAAATACTCACTCTATCAGCACCAACAACAACAGCACTTATCCTTCTTGAATTCATAAGAGCTGACACCACACTATCTACTATCAATGTGGAAGGAATCTTTTCATGAACCAACTCATAGGCTGTAAGTCTTGCTCCCTGGTTATAAGGCCTCGTCTCCGTGCAGTATACATGGTCTGAAACATAGTTTGAAAGAATGATTTTCTGAAGTCGTAAACTATCCTGGGTCGACATTCACTCTCACCATTATCATTCTCTTGCTCTTATACAAATTCATTTGGAGTCCACGCGGCATGTCTTTCCATTTCATATTTCTCTATTTTTCGTCATCTCAACAGACACCTCTTTTCTTTGGTCTTCCTCTAGTCTTGTACCCCTTCCACATTCATACTCAAAACTTTCCTCAAGATTTTTTTTCCATATCTCGGCGTCACACAACGTTTCAGTCACCGGCGCCACTTTCAGAATTCCTTATGTGCTCATGTATTTGTGTAACACCACACATCCCCCATTCCATTCTCATCTCTAGTATTAGCACAAGTTTTATTGCTATTGCAATATTCCTAATTATTAATTTATTATTTATAAATTATTATAACGTTTTTTTGAACTCACCTAGCCTTTTAGTTTCTCGTAAAGACCTAATAACTCCTAAGGCAGTGCCATACCCAGCAGTGGCCAGGGAGCCAGTGTTGCAGTGTGTCAGAATTCTGACTGGCCCATCGCCTTCCAAGGTTTTCAATATAGCCTCACATCCATACCTTCCTATAGCTTTGTTATCCTCTATGTCCTTGCTTAGCATTCCTTCTATTCTGCTTACGAACCTGCAAAGATATGAAGTTAGATGAGTATTTTTTTTATCTAAGTTTTATCTGCAATCACTGATGAGTTCCGTGCTGTTTGTAGTGTCGAGTGTGGTTTCCAGAGATGCCATCTACTCGCAGGTATTAGGCCCTACTGCCGGTCTTCTAGTGCTATGATACTGTGCCACATCAAGCGTAGCACGTAGCCTCATTGTGTCAACTGTCGAGCTAGCTCATTTGGGTGGATGGCTTTATATTTCCCTGCTACATTCCGAATCTCCTCATTTACAGTAGGAATGGTAAGTTGTTGGTGGATTTCAGCGTTTGTAGAGAACCATGAGACATTGGCTATTGTGCGTGTAAGTATTTTGTTTTTTTGACACTGAGATAATAAAAGCGTATAAAACAAAACCATTCCTTGGGTGAATTTACTGGCTGTTTGATTCGGCTGGCTTGAATTTTTTCCCATATCCTGCGGTTATTCAGAACAGATCTGATAGTGGACTGTCTGTGGCCACCAGACTTTGACCGTTATGTTAGTACAGTTGACTACACATTCGACTCTCTTTGTCTTTTCTCTTTTTTTTTTTTTTAATATAAGTATTTATATATTTTAATTAATATTGTTTTTTTTTTTTCTAGTTAGTTTGTAGCTTACCACAATGTTGTCTTGTTTGACCCTAAGGTTGACTGGTAGAGAATGCCTTGTAGCATTAAGTCCGCCTATGTATCACTATTGTGCATAAAGTTTAAATAAATAAATAAATAAATTATGCATTATTATAACAAATGAAGACAAAGCATATGTGGCTCTTATTGTCTTGGTTGAGGTGTGTATGCATACAATAATTTAAATGTATTTCAATAATACGGACCTTTCTTTAAATTCCTCAGGTGTAACACTTTCGTCAGCACTCAGAGAATTTGCTAAATTTATCAGTTCATCAGCTGCCAGTTTTATGTTTACAGCTGTTGGCCTCGCCGACACTAGGTAATTAAGTTTACCTTCAATCTGTAACCATAGGAAATGTTGCCAATTACCAAATACATGTTCTCATTAAAATATTTAGGTTACTATTTATACACTGTTATACATATTGCCAAACATTTTGTAGCTATGAATGTAGATGACTTCAACAAATGTTTCTCAACTTCCAGTATGCCAATCTATTTGTCTGACGTACAAATTAGGAATCATTTTCTCATTCACTACCATAACAGTCAAATTTAGATATCTCAACAATTGCATGTAAGTATGGCTTGCCTTCTTAAAAAGTAGATGGTATTTTCTATGTGTCTAAGTAGTTGTATAGGGAATGCATTTTTACTATAAATTTTACCAACAGTTCTAATGCTTATGATAATTTATCATTGCATACAACATACTAAAAAAATAATTTTGTAAACAAGTGACAGCATAAACGTGTTGTTATGCACCTAAAATGTCATAAGACCTCTCAATCCTATCATTCCTTCTATTACAAAGAAGAGATGATAAGAAACGCTGATAACTCATCTTACGTATTGTAACAATGATAAGGGGCTTATCTATTTTAATATTAGCTCATATCACTATCACGTTACAGTTACATTTTCTTTCATACAATAAACTGTGTATCTCTATTGATAAGTAGAATATAGTAGTTATCAATTAAAAGGTGAACAGAAACTGACCTCTTGCCTCATGATTTTTTTGTCTGAGTTGTTGTCTTTTTCTAGTTCAACGGCCAGTGATAAACAGCCAACTATAGCTATGGCAGGGGCTCCTCGTACCTAGAATATAGAAAAGAATTTCATTTAAAATAAGAAATGTTACATTTACGATGACATTAATTATGCCCCTAGCTTCTCAAAAGCACTCTAAGGTTTTCATGGTTTTCTTTGATTATAATTATTATTAACGTATACACAATTATAGTTGTGGTCCTGTGTCATTCTTCTTATGTACCATCAAGGGTTCAATTATTAAAATCAAGATATGGTAGACTGCGGTTGTGAGATTAAACACCTTTAATTTAAAAAATATACCCAGGTGCTCTCCATATAAATCATAAATTTAGTTTTCACCTATGAATATTTAAGGTGTAATAGAAATCACCCTTTAATGGAACAAAATGTTTCACAGCTCTCAGTGCTAAGGGTGACTTTATAGTGTTAACTTGATCAAAAGTGCTTTCTAAAGTAAGTATTGTATTTAAGGATGCGTCTACTGATCATGGCCCATCAGATTTGATCAGATATACATAATTTTTCAATTATATTGAAAACAATATAATATTATCATTTGTTATTGGCTTCGTTTGTATATAAGACCCCAATTTACAACTAGTATTATAATAGCTTATGTAGCCAATCACTCGTGGGATATAGATAAAGAAGCATATGCTGTAAAATTAAAGTTATGTACCTGCATTTTATTAATAACTTTCCAGCCATCTTCAACACCTTGCACCTTAACGTATCTTGTCTGAAGCGGAAGAAGAAGTTGGTCTAGAATCTCTAAACTGCCTCTAGTATATTTTATGGATTCTAAACTCATTTTGTACTGAAAATTTTCAAAAGAAGGAAATATGCAACAGCCGTTGACAACAACATAATCGTATGCTTAGTATTTAACGCGTATACATACCGTTCTAGCTGGTTGGAGTTTTAAGTGGTAAGAAATTTCACACAAAATTAAGCTTTTATTTCAATTCATATGGATATTACGTGTATACCTTTTAGCTACATGAATGAAATACGTACGTACTGAATCCTGATTACTGAAATTTAAAATGTCAGTCAGTTTGACAATTTTGACATTACTACGTACGACGTACGTCATTCAATTTACAAACCACTGTAGTACACTTTAGTGGGCCATGCACGCGATATCTTTGATTTTTCTCAACTGCCCTTTGTCAGTCTGCTCTCAAAAGAAATGGGAAACTTGGTAATTATAATAGGCACACGGGGACAGGACTTTAAAAAAATATATTCGTTCGGGTGCAGTGAACTGATGATTTCAACCTTGCTGTTTGAAGGGCAGGCATAAGTCGAGTCGTCATATTTACGGGATTTTATGGGTCTGTTTTCAAATTCCTCAACTAAGCCAGGTGGAGGTGGTCTTCGTATCCATAATAGTACCTACTTCGTGATTTAAGTCTTCAAAATTATTTTAATAATAAAATGGCCAGTGCCCTAGGACCGGGACGTCACTTTAGATCGCCCATACTTTTTGTTGTATTTGAGCCGTAACAACTATTTATGTAATTCACTACCTAGTATAAATTTTACTATTGAAATTATTTGATGGATGTTTCTTACTATTTTCTATTAAGTAAATCATCAATTAGTTACATCAATTTACAAAATTACAAGATTCTTTTACAGGTTCTGAACGTTGTAGGATATGACGTAAGAAATTTGTCTATGTTACATTCTGTTTCCGCCCGGCATCGACAGGAGACGCATCGTCATTGTGGTGAATAAATTCCAATTCGTCTGAGACTCAAATAATAAAGCAATATGGCTTTAACTCGAGTATATTTCGACGTTAGCGCTGATGGATCAGCTTTGGGAAGAATCGTTGTTGAGGTATGTACATCTTAAAAAAATTCGGTTACATCTCATCACACCGGTCCTCCGGCCGGCGTGATTTTGCAGAAACCACGCTTATCCTACTGTATATCCCTATAGGGTTATATTGCATATTTTGAGTTTGTTTTAGAGATTGCAATATTTTTACCTAAATTATATTGTTTTCCTGAGTATTACATGTGGAGATTCGGTATAAGTATATCTATATATAGAAGTATGTAGTGATATTAATTCCCGAGTAAGATTACCTACGCTAAGTGAAGGTCATATCGTCAAGCTGTAGATAATTAAGATCGGAGCGGAATTTGCCATTTTCATAATGTTTGTTTTTGTACCTTGATGTGGCCTTCTTGGGTGTTTTTCGTTTACTTTCACACGTAGGCGATGCGCCGGCGACGGCTGCAATTGATTGGTGATTTGTATTAGTCATTCGCTATAAAAAAATTCTAATCGCGATACTGACACACCCATCGCTACGGAAAGTCACAAGTCAAACTTGTATTTGAACAATAGGAAGTCAAGTGGAATATTTACGCCGCAGAATGATCTAGACTGCCAGACCGCAATCTTATTCGAACTTTTTTTTTGTTACAGCTAAGAAATGATGTAACCCCAAAGACTTGTGAAAACTTCCGGGCCCTGTGCACCGGCGAGAAGGGCTTCGGATACAAGGGCTCCACCTTCCACCGAGTGATCCCCAACTTCATGTTGCAAGGAGGTGATTTCACAAACCACAATGGCACTGGTGGCAAGTCCATTTACGGAGAGAAGTTCGGTGATGAGAACTTCGTCCTGAAGCACACCGGCCCTGGTGTCCTGTCGATGGCCAATGCTGGTCCCAACACCAATGGATCCCAGTTCTTCATCACAACTGTGAAGACCTCTTGGTTGGACGGTAGACACGTCGTCTTCGGCACTGTTGTTGAAGGCATGGATGTTGTCAAGCAAGTTGAAGCCTTCGGTTCCCAGTCTGGCAAGCCCTCAAAGAAAATCATAATCTCCGACTGTGGTCAACTTTCCTAACTTAATTCTGTAATAATTATAAAAGTATAACAATATTTTTTAAGTTTAAAACCATGTCCTCCCAGGTAATAACCTTCCCAGTCTTCAAGAGAATTGAATATGGTTCATTCCAATTATGATAAAACTTATTGCTATGTTTTAGGTTGCCAACTAGAGGTTGCATTTATTTCTGTGCATTGTTTATTCATAATAAATTAACTTATATAACTTGATTGTATTTTTTGTTAACTCAATAATACCTTTACAACATACTTACTGTTATTAACTGATAATTCAAGCAATTACCAACAGATTAAACTTGACTCACACTAATAAATTACATGACCAGCATGAACACCAAACAAATGAAGTAACAAACTATTTCATGATAGCAATAAAATAATCATATAAATCATCATACTATCTAATAATTTCATAACTTACCAAGTTGTGAAAGCATTTTCAAACGGCCTTTAGAAACCACCATCTATGTGAATAATAACTAATAGGTAGGTACTAATAGTCTAATAAAGCTAAATACATACGGCGATATGGGATAAGTACAATGTCAGGGTGACTCGACTATTATGTCACTGAAAACTTCGTTCACTGGTGAATTTGTTAAGTAAATTGAACCTTGATCAAATAATAACGCGAAAATAAAGTCGGTGGTAACATATGGCGTAGTTTTCCTCTTGATACAATATACGGTATACCTAAAACAATAATATTTTAAAGTACCTACCCACTATGGCACTAGGTGTTCCATATATCTGAGTTCATTGACCTCTGCGGTCGTGTAGGGCATTCTAGTACCTACCTACCTACTGATCGAAAAGGGTGCGCTAGCTACATGGTAGGTAATTCAATTTCACTCTTGTATTCAGTTGCAAAATAAATGATTATTAGGTAGGTACCTAATTTATTCTACAAACAGAACTTTGCGAAAAACATCGTAAAGAATACAACATTTAATTTTATTTCATCAATATAATTTTAATGTTTGAAAAAGTTCAGCAGGTTCTTTGTACCTATAACAATGTATCAGTTTGGCGTTTTCTGCTCTATATAACTCGGAGAGTACTTACCTACTCAGGCGGAAAAAAGAAAATGGAGATTTTCAAACACTTGCTTGTCTACCTGCAGCAGCTCCTAGTTACCTCTCCTACACAAATATACAGCTTGATCTGTCGTTGCTCACAATATTACGCCAGGCATTATTAATTTTTCAAGTATTTCCGTACGCGGATCGAGTGAAGTAATATTATGTAAGTACCTATGTATGTTTTAACTGGTCATCATCATCAGCCTACAATGTTCCCACTGCAGGGACTCAGGCCTCCTCTCTAGGAGAGGGATGGGCTATGATCTAAAAAAATAAAAATAAAATAAATGTTTAGAGCAGTGGTGATGAAATAAATAATACAAAGTTAAGCGCCTGACTGGGTTCGAACCCGCGACTCACTGTTCGTGAGTCGGGGCCGCTAGCACTGAGCCACCTCTGTTGTTTAAACTGTTACATGAATTTTATTAGCTAAAGAGTGATCACTGTTTGTCAACCTGTGTATATTATGTCAATAAAGTGTGAGGGACAAGTGGAGGAAGGTTTTCTTTGGGGGGTAGGTAGAAATTAAAGCTACTACAAGACGCCACCTCAGCCTATCCAATTTGAATATTCGGTATCCAAAAACAAGGTCCTTTTTTTAGTTTTCTTTATTGCATTTATTTCATCAACATAATTTAAAAATACAACCTCAAAGGCTAGATATTTATTCATCACTACATTTTTATGATGCAAATTTTATGTGATATATTTGAACAAACGATTGGACATGATTCGTAGTAGGTACTTAGATATTATTTTATAATAATTAAATGTAGCGCTTACTGGATCTGGATATTCGTAGCTGAAATCGAACGTTTTTGTGGTCAGAAATGGCCACCATATAGATAGGTTATCAGAATATGAGCGTAGTTTGCAAGGGACGTCAACGCACAAACAGAGAATCCAAGAAGTTTTTATTAAAACTATCTAATCTCAAGGTTCTCTTTGGTTTAGCTTAAAATACTAATCCTAATAATAGCGCATTATTATCTACATAAATAAATATAATAGGGTAGATATCAAAGAAAATCTAATTAGTCCGTTAGATAGATTTCCAAAAAATATTGAACTAATATTTTTTATTTTTTCACGTAAACAAACAATGAAGACAGTGCTTTGAACACTCGTGTGACGTCATGTTCTAAAACAATAATATGACATTCTTACAGGCGAGTTACGTCACAAACCCCCACTTTTATATTCGTTAATTTTTATTGATTTGATAAAATATTTTTTTTTATCCATTTTTCGTTAATATACCAGACAGATTTCGAATCATATTTTTTTAAGTCAATAAACATCCTTATAATGTTAAATTCTCTTTCTTAATAATTTCGAATTTAATCCTGATACAATAAAGGAATGTATGGTACCTAGTACCTACCTATTCTGTTAATTTTCCGAATACTAATAAAGTTTTCATTAATGTTATAGGTAATTTCCTGGACAATTATTGTAAGCTGAGAAGTCGGTAATATTATTCAAGTACCTATTAAAACATTGACAAAATTTATATCTACTTTTATCGTAAAATGATGATCTAAATAATATACATAGCAAGGAACATTATTTATTTGTCTGGACATCCTGGAAAGCTTTATCTACCTATCTACGTAGCAATAGTAATTAAATATGATTTTATCTTTTTTTAATTTTTTGTTGAATTTGCCTAGAATTTATGAATTTCAAGATAGATTTTGTTTTGCATACAGAGTCTTTTATTCAAATCGGAAGCGGATATAAGTATACCTACATAATAGGATTCTTTTAATCATAAAGAATCTAAATTGGTTCCATTTTCAAATTCGTAAATCGATCGTAGTATTATGTTGGATTATTGAAATCGTTCACAGTCTGTCCAAAGAATTTAACAAGTAGGTACATACCTATTTTTCGTAAGACAGTCGACTTTGTACCTTGTAAATAGGTACTTTAGTTTTTTGGGTACTTGTGGGTTTACGTAGCTAGGTCTGTACCTAGCTGCGGGAGCAAAAACTGGTGATATTGTATGCTCGCAATAATTATGACTCACTCAATTAACACATCACGCCACCATTACTATCTGATCTATTAGGCTCGTCCTTATACGTTTATGTAGGTATAAGTTAGAATTTTGCAAGCCGATCGATATGTTGATATTAAAATTTCAAAACACTCCCGTAAAATTCTTTGGCACAGATGTTCTAATCTAGGACAGTTAGTCATAATGCGAGTAAGATGGTAGCAATAGGTAGGATAAGGAGGTCCAATGCCTTCTCGTCTGACCCGGAGCCGTAGTTGCAGAGGGAAGTGGTACAGCATGATGTACAGGCGTAGAGTTTGGTCCGCTCCCCGATGACGATGCATCCCGGGTCGCAGTGCTTCGTACAGTTGCGTTCCAACGCCCACATTTTTGGCAGCGTCGTGGAATTCTCTGTCGATGTTGTGAAGGAGAACCGTTTCACCTGAAATATGAAAATTGGTTGAAAGACAAAATAAACTGGATGCATAATGGGAATTCGTCCCAGAGATAAATTAAGTTCTGGGTCGTATTTGTTTCAGTCAAATTTGGGGCTACTATTCATTTTGGACTGCAGACATTCAAGTGTTTACATTCGTGACATCAAAACTTTCGTGATGATCCCATTAATTTAGTCACTACCTACTCACTTGCTGGCTGTTGTCCAACTAATTCAAAAATCGTCCAGAAGAAATTGATGGGAAAAGAAACTCTTTTCGTAACTACCTACTCTTTAAAAATTGGCCCTGTACAACTAGGTATAATTCAATGTTTGTGAAACCTCAATAACCTATTGACTATTACATTTTTTATCCCATCAAACTAACGAGGAATAAGTATATACCTGAATCATGATCATTCATCACCAAGCTAAAACAATCAAACAACATTCGTAAATTACATTTCGTGACTGTCCATCCATTTATCCAATCAATTGAACTAGTCAACTGCATGAATGCATCATCCACAACGGATTCTAAGAGCATAAATCACGTAATAGCATCTCAGAATATATTGTAGTATTTACATGTACCATGCACATCCGTCGGTCATTGTGGCACTTATGTATGAGTGCGGAGTTATTGTGCCGGAGGTCAGCGCAGCGGTCATCCGGTACATCGGCCAGGCACTTGTAGCACCACAGCTCATTGTTGGGCCTGGCTGCAGCAGATGTCACGTGGACGCTATCACGGAGCAGGTCACACTCGCCCTCTGGAAGGCAGTTAGCGTTTAGGTATTAATTGATGGTATTCAGCAATGCGCTCGCCCCCTATTACATGAGACTTAAAAGTAACTGGTGAAATGTAAGTGTAATGTACACTTAATTTTTTTTCTTATTTTTTTTAACTTCGGGAATTATAGGCATGCAGTCCTCACAGACTGAGACTAAAGGCCCTAAATAAAGGATTATGTTTCGGAAATGCTTGTGGATTGACACTCTACCAACGTTTACTTTTATATCCACCCTGGTAAAATTTTATTATTAATTAGGAACATCTACCACACAGTTAGTTATTTAACTACAGAGATAAAGTAATTGTTGCCATGAAGAAAATATGCACTTATCAATTAACAAGAAAAATGGAAAACTAAACAAAAAAAAAGGAAATAAAATAAGCTCCTGTAAAAATATTCAATGACGAGGCCAAAAGAACCTTAGCATCTTGTGGATTCAACATCAATTGATATAAACAATTCTTCTTCTATTTTTTTTATCTACAGCAGAGATATTCTAAATAAAACACTCATAGAACACTAGATAAGTTATGGGAATGAAAAATTTAGATTATTATCTCTGATCTAGGATTCTAAGAATGTATGTAAACATAGATGATGCGTGTGTAAATATTTAATGACAAGTTCTGCGAAACTAGATTCAGGGAGCTACATAATAAAGAACTGCACTTCTATCACGTTTAATAAGTATAAGATTAATTCCAAAGAAATTACAGGCTGTTTACATAGAAGAAATAGGAAAAATCTAGAATCAAAACAAAGATCGTGTGCCATAGACAATCAACTTTGACATTTACGTTCTAAGATTAGTGGTTCGAGGCTATGATTTTGATGAGAATTCTGAAAACTACAAACACACTAATTAATCAGAGTACTAGGAGGTTTGGGATACACACAATGAGTACTAATAGCTTATTTTTACATACCTGAAGCGAGGAATGACAAGACGAGCAGTATCAGGGAGCGCATTTTGTTTGCAATGCCCAGTGCGCATGTCCCAGCTTCCGAGTATCGATCCAGTCTGGACCAGGACCTGTTGCTGGTCCCAGCTAAGCCCTCCCCGCTCGCCCCGCCCCTGGCTCCGAAACACTTTGATGGAGCAAAACAATCTCAACTTTCAGAATTCTTCGTGAAATTATAACTTTCTCGGTGGTGGTTATAGGAGAAGCACTTCTAAGATAAAGTAGAAATTAATTATAGTTACAAGGAGATTTTGCGTACTTTGCATGCAATATTGGATTCTATTTTTAATTTAGAAAGTTCCTTTTCACAAAAGTAGAAAAAACCACGATCTGATATAATAATTTATAAATAATTGATTGGCCCCAAATTGACTCTGTTCGACTACAACTGTGTTAATTAAGTTAAATTCCAGTTGGGTTTAAATGGATCGTTAGACCTTTTATGATTGTTATTCGATTACATTTAATCGGGTGTAAAATTAATTATCTGAACCCTACCAAGCAATTATTACACTGTTAATTTTTACTATTGTAGTGTCTCCGTTCTACTACTACTAGAATTATATCAGTCCATACTGTCCCACTGCTGGGCATTTGGCTTCATACAGTCCACACATTCCTTCCATTTCTCACAGTTGGTAGTTGACTGGCTGTTGTGGACCAATCCCTCAAGATGGCGTTTAGTGCGTCTCGTCATCTACACCTGGGTTTTCCTAGTCGTAGCATTTTTATTTACATCTGCGAAATAATACCTATTTCATTAGAAAAATCTCTATCTCTACCTATCTCTTTCTCTTTTCCGCAAGTTACCGGTTCGCTTGAACGTTGGATGCTATTTTATGCCAATTTCCTCTCGATTGGAAATTGTCGCAAATTACCAATGAGATGAGAACGTACGATAATTTTACTGTCACTCTTTATTATCCGTTCGCCGTTGAGAACAATTGCAAGCTTGCAGTATCTTTGCACTGTTTACCCGACTGCAGCGAAGCCCAAAAGGTGTGTTTGGCGTGTATGTATGGATGTAAGTATGTATGTATGTATGTATGTCCGTTTCTTTGTTCCCTCATAACTCCTAAACGGATGAAGGGATTTGAATGAAATATACGTCGTTAGATTCGTCTTGATGGCGCGAGTGTCACTGGCTACATTAAAATAAAAATTAAAAATAAAGATAATTGCTGGTTTTGGGGGCCAAATCGTGGATTTGAAAAAATAAAAATAGTCCATTACCATCAAGTAGGGTATCAAAATGAAGGGTTTTAAAAGGAGATTACAAAAATATAAGACACCTATATGTTTAAAATACATTCAAAGTCACAAATTCTATAAACAAACACAAAGTTAAATCATCTGCGAAGTATTTTACGCGACCAACGAGAGAACTAAAAATTTAGAAATAAAAAAAGTAGTTAAAAAACTAAAAAACCCGACTGAAAAGACTGAAAAGCAAAAAACAAGCACATTTTAGCGGGGTTCATTTGAATTTTAAATTATGAAATGAAAATAGAATGGACCCCGCCTGCTTCCAAGTTTTGTTTAATTTAAAATGTGCTTGTTTTTTGCTTTTCAGTCTTTTCAGTCGGGTTTTTTAGTTTTTTAACTACTTTTTTGTCTGTCAATGTTCTTTTACTGTGTCCTACGACTGTGATCTCATGAACTCGTTGAATGAACGCAAAAGATAGAATGAACTGATACTAACAATTTTGTTTTAAAAGATTATCCTCCTAATAATCCTTGTTATTTTAATTTTCAAAATTTTATATTTTCGAATATCAGCTTTCGTAGCTTATACTTGTTGAAACTATATCAAACACGATTAATTAATCTTTGCTTCTATCAGTATTTTAATTAAAACG
The DNA here is from genome assembly GCA_932274075.1 of Diarsia rubi. NCBI lineage: Eukaryota > Metazoa > Arthropoda > Insecta > Lepidoptera > Noctuidae > Diarsia > Diarsia rubi. Next base: position 16,068,653 of record OW026417.1, on the reverse strand, counting down.
TTATGTAAACATAGGAGAGTTCATAAGTAATTGCAGAGCATAAATAATTCAGATTCAGTTGCAGTTTTCTTGCTTGAAACTAAAACATATAATTCTGAAACCTGCATCTCGTTAAGTTTTTGCGCCTCGTTCACGACCTTAGGTGAGACGATAGTGGCGGTAAGTCTCCACTTTGAGGGCACCCTCACCTTCCGACAGACGCGGGTCTTTAACGGACACGGTTATTTCGGGAGGTACCTGCTGCGGGAGCTACCATTGCGAGGATCGGCCGGAGGACAACGTGGAGGTCTGCCCCGCTTGGGCGGAGCCTTGCCGTGTTTTCGTAGCGGCGATCGTCGGCGGCGACCTTTTGCGTCCGGCCCTGGTGCAAGCCATGGTCCGGGGCGAGAGGCACTAGTAATAATAATAATAATAACGCCCATCGAGACTGCGGGTTGTTCAAAAGAGATACCGCGGCCTCGGCACAAGGGCTAAGAAGGAACATGGGTGGTTTTTACCCGACTGGAAGGAAAGGGTAATGTTTTTAGTCCGGAGAAGTCTGACACTCCCTTCGGCTCTGCCCAGAGCGGGAGCGGTTATTTGATGATTTCCCAACCCCTAAAACAAAAAAAGGTGACGCAGAATACGTTCTTCACGCTTCTTTTACTGCGTCGTGGTAACTCGTGTTCTCTGCTGTCAAGCTAGCATTATCTTGAGTCCGAGTGGTTAGAATTATTATTTGAAACCAATGACGTATTATATATAGACACGTCATGAACTAACATGGCGGCGCTTCAAAACGACGAAAATATTATATAACTACTTTTACGCGTAAAGAAAGTGAAAGAAAATATGACACCGTACAGCGGGATACCTCTTGATGCCTGTTTTCTTGATGTTTTGCGCAGGTTTACACACACGATTTAAATTAAGAACAAACGTAGCGTCGCACGAGAGATTGGTGCGTAACTAAGCGCGATGTGGCCAATTGGCTTCATTTCATGTTGTCATTTTTGAGGTCGGACAACGTATCTATAGTATTAATTTAACATTGTTTGAAACAGTCACGGACGTCACGTCCCAACGGCCAACATTTCGCATTATGTAACAAGATTCTGAACTGAGAGAAACTACCCTGGGGTATTATGAAGAGGAATATTTTAGTTTTCCTCATTAATGTGGTTTAATAAAACTTTTTTTAATATACCGGGAAATCCTATCACCCGAAAGAGTGCGCTGTTAAGACGCTGAATGATGAGGAAAATGAATAATTTACTGTTTTTTTCTACTCTTTGTAAACTCAATTTACAGATTTTGGTACCTCGCATGTCTAGTTTCACAAAACATCACGCCTAAAATCCCCGGAGGGTCAGGCAAAGGTGAATCTAATAGTACACCCTGAACAATACACCAATCACGTTTAAGTTACATTTAATAGGAGGCGAGCCTAATGCCAACGACACAAATCAGAACTCCGTGGTCTACTGAATAATTTCTCATGTATAACCCCAATATCACTTTTGTCCACCTTATCATCTTATGCTCAACACTAGACGGTCATGAAGTCCTCACGTATAGCTTTATCATTGTCAAAAATAAACAGGCAGCTGATTGACTACAACGGGACAATGAGTAGGTCAATATTGCTAAAAATTTGTCCACCTAACTCGTAGGACCAATCTTGATGGTGATCGTTCGTCGGAGTTGACCAATGTTTCGCGACGACTATTCTCTTGTGGATTCTGCTGGCAGATCAGTATACTGTGGTATATTCTTCTATTAATAACATTTTTTAACACTAGGTTTATTGGTGAATTTCATGGCTCATCCCGGTACCTAAATTTAACGTAGCAATAATATTGAAGCACTGATCAAGGGGTCCCCTTTTTTTTTAAGGATGGGAAACCATCAAATCACTCCTCCCGCTATGGGAGTGTCAGAATCTTATTGACTAAAACCCATGAGTTCCCCTAATGCCCTTTGCGTTCTAGGGCCGCGGTCACTCTTTTGAAAAAATTCCGCAACCGTGACTGGAGGGTGTGTCTGAGTGAAGTGGTGGTACTGGAAACAAGCATTAATCTGTTTTTATTCTACCTTTATCGAACCTACGTGCCTCAATATCAAAAGGTTGGTAATGGATAAATGTGGCGTTCCGACTTTTCTGATCTTACTACGTATTTCCAATAGTAGCATGGTGGGAGGCAGTAAGTACTTAGACCCGGGTAAAGGAGGTAGTTGTTTCCGATACGAAGCGGCAGTGTTGGGTCAATCAACTAAAATTTTCAATCAATTGATTAGTCATGACTAATTTATTCATGATTGATTTAGTCATGATTGATTTAATCATAACTAAAACATTCAATCGTAATCATAACTAAATAAATCAATAATTAGTCGTAATCATTAGTTATGATTGATGACCAAATTGAAAAAATTAAGAATGTCTTTACTTTAGAGCCTGTAACTGGCCAACTTGAAATAAATGATTTTATTTTCTGATCGAACCCAAGGCCACCGGTAGTAAGTTTATAAAATCTTTAGAATTAAGTCTGTCTTTGTGCGAGAGTATATTTTATAGACTGTAATTATTTTTTCTATATATTTATTATTTTTACATGTAAACTTATTTATAATAAGTTTTGAGGTAAATGGATGGCAAAGGGTGGAGTGTACCTTACCTATGTGCCGTTGTGCATCACGACGAACCCGTAGGTAGCATGATCCTCCCCACCCAACCTCTCATTAGCCGCACGCGCTGGTATTGATTACTAAAGATTTGATTGTTTGTTTGTAAAGAATAGGCTCCGAAACTACTGGACGGATTTGAAAATTCTTTCACCGTTGGGAAGCTCCACTATCCCCGGGTGACATAGGCTAATTTTTATTCCTGTATTCCTACGGGAACGGAAACTACGCGGGTGAAACAGCGTGATGTCCGCTAGTCTACACTAATATTATAAAGAGGAAAGATTTGTATGTTTGTAACGAATAGACTCCGAAACTACTGGAACGATTTGAAAAATTCTTTCACCGTTGGGAAGCTACACTATTCCCGGGTGTTATAGGCTACTTTTTATCCCTGTATTCCCACGGGAACGGTACCAAGCGGGTGAAACCGCGTGACGTCCGTTAGTCTGTTATCAAATGGCATACGACCACGGTATTCTCTTTGCCGTTGTTTCGTAAAAGTGTAAATTTCAACATTTATAATAACGTCCGCGTCGCCTTAAACTGAGCAAACATAAAATTAGTCCTGACAAATTTAGTCATGACTAACGATTAATGATTGAAACTAAATCAATCATGACTAATGATTGAATTTTTTAGTTATTAGTCATTAGTCATGATTGAACAATTTAATCGTTAGTCTTGCTCAACACTACCGCCGGTGGGCACCGGTTTAAATACACGAAGAAATTTAAAAAAAGTGATGGCGGCTCAAATATAATATATATTTTCTTAAACAAGAAACTGTTGTCTCATAACTGTTGGCTTTGAATTTTCCTGCGTATTTAATAAGTGCTCGTGGCTGTACCTATGTGTAACTGAAAACGGTAATTAAATCCGCTTTTCACACTTTAATTTCATTCCACTCGAAACGGGGGTGACCTAACCCTTATCGAAATCACCTACCTCAATAACAAAAGGTAGGCATCGGATAAATCTGGCATTCCGACTTTTTCCGAACATCCCATTGCAGCATTGTCCGGAGTATTTATTTTTATTATTGTCCATTGCACAATAGTAGAAATATCTCTTGTGGTAACAGGTTGGGGGGCTGTTTGTACACAGACCCGTAAAGGAGGTCGTTTCACTAAGTACACATACCTTCGAGTGATTCTTGTTTGCATATACTTATTGATGTTTCAGATTACTATTTAAATTACGAACCGTTTTCAAGCTGCAGCAGGCCGGCTTTTGCTAGAAGGATTTATGGGAGAATAATATATGCTTTTATTAGAATCTCTGTGTTTATAAAGCGGAGAGTGTTGTTTAATTAAATTGTGCTTAGAGATTCGTAGACAACTTGACGGAATACTTCACATTCTTGTAAAGGATTTATCAGTTTCTAGTTGCTAGACGTCTAGATGTAGCTGTATGAAATCGCGAGAACGAATCACAGTGAGTAGGTCATCATCATCATCAGCCTAAAATGTTCCCACTGCAGGAACTCAGGCCTCTTCTCTAGGAGTGACCTTTCCATTATAGGTGCAGTAAAAATGCTGAAAATGAAAATAAAATACTGTGACCAAACTATTGGATCTATTTGATTGAATTTACAAGCTATATATAACATATCCAAGAAATAGCCATTTCTTGATGCACCCTGTTTTAATTTTCTAAATATTTAATTTTCCTGACTGTACATCCCTTCGGCTTCAGTCAGGTCTATAAGCAAAACATTTTCCAATATTAAAATTTTTTTGGCGGCGCTTTTTTAACCAACCCGACTTACAGAGAAAATGTAATTTAATGCTTGGAGCTGGTAGCCCGGGGCGGTGGAGGCGACGAGCTGATTCTTCGTCCTAAGAAACAAAATGCTACACTATGATAAGACAAAATAGCATAAAATGCAAAATGATTTTCAAAAAAATCTAATTAGTCCGTCTGTTGGATTATCGAAAAATATTCGATACGTGTTTTTGTTTTACCAAATTAATAAAAATTTACGAAAATAAAACGTGTCAAAGATCACGAGTGGGGGTTTTTGACGTCACTTTGTGGTTAAAAACGTACTAATCTTGTGACGTCACACGACTTGACAAGACTTTTCGAAGCACTGTATCGTCTTCATCATTTGTTTACGTGCATAAATAAAAAATATGTGTCCATAACTTTCTGAAAATCTATCTGACGGACTAATTACTTAGATTTTTTTGGTAAAATACCATAATGAGCCGATGTCGACTATTCTGCAAGCGTTGTGAGCAACTTGGTTGTTGTGGCTCTAGAATGACAATTTTGTTGTTAGTAGTAATTTGTAAAATTATATTGTACAAGATGGCGGTCTTGGTTTCAACCTTTTTTTCACTGCAACTCCTGAAAGTCAGGATATTTATTATTCAAATCCTGACATGTAATTTTGTTAATTATTAATGAATAAACTAAAGTAAACTGAAGTCCAGTTGGTTCTGACTATGGCTTCATTCATGCTATAAGTAATTAAGTATCATGCAGCACTATAAGCAGGCGTGATTAACGTGAGGTTTTTAAGAGGGGGGGGGGGGGGAGGCCAAGCCGAAACACGAAGCGGATAGGGTTGGGAGTCTCGGTAAATATTACGATTTTTAGGGTTCCGTATAGTTTCGCCATGTCCGTCTGTTTGTCTGTCTGTCCGTCCGTCCGTCCGCACTATGTCTCAAAGACTTAGTACTAGATAGCTGTAATTTGGCATGAATATATAAATTAGGTACCGGACAAAGTGCTAAAGGAAAATATTATAATTTTTTTTTAGGGAAAGAAAATATTGTTTTTTTTTTACGAACACATTAAAGTGGGGATGATTTTTTTTCTCGCAAAGTCCATTGTGTGGGATGTCGTTGGATAGGTCTTAGGAAAAACATTGCGAGTTTGCTCAAACAGTTTATCGATTAGGGGATTCGTTTGTAAAATATTGCAAATTTTTGTTAGACTCAAGTGTGCCTAAACCACTTAAACTGGTTGTGTACGGGCATAGTGAAAAAAATCATAGTAGTAGCATATAACGAAAATAAAAGCAAAACTATCACAGCTAAGTAAGCTTTACAAGTTAACGAGTAATAGTCGACCAACTTATAAAATGTACTTGTATGTAACATTTTCCTGTACATAATGTATGGTAGTGCAGGTCTCAAAACTGCAAATGTAAGTTTGTTTTCTTTTTACAATAAAAATCATCGTTCGGAGGCAGGTAGGCACCTAGTTAATCAGTTTAGTAAGTTTACATATTTATACATGGGCAACTACGAAACTCTACATGCACTTGGTCGGTTTTTGTTTTTCCTTAAGAAACCATATAAAGTTACGAAAATCTCGAAGTTATAAAGTAAAAAAAAATAAAGTGGTTGGTTGACTTTCCACGTGACTAGAAACCACGTGGCTATGCGGCCTGCCTGCTGGGCACTTTTCTTATTAACAAAGATGTGGAGGAATTGGCAAAATGCTTACGTAATTGAAAAAGGCCCTATAACAATAAACCACAAATAAAGAGTAATTTAGACCAAGAAATGAATGAAGATTTCATCAAACGAAAACACTGATGAAATTATGAGTTGAGTTGAGAGTCCAAATAAATAAAACAATTGGGACCAACTTTCCGTGATTCTTTTAAAACAACCAGGATTTTATTTTGTAATAGAACAGAAAGGAATCCCTCTTAAAAAACTCAATAGGCCTTCTTCAACAGAAACCCGAGATGCCCTTGTGGAAATAAGATCCGTTTGAAAGCTTTTGTGTAAAAAAGTAAAGAGTTGCTCTTTGTAGATGTTTGATAATCATCATTCTCTTGTACCAATTCATTTGGGGTCGGACGGCTATGACGCGATGCGCTATGGGCCAATCACTGCACTTTCCCCGCCCCCGCGCCTCACTTCATACCACCAAAGGGACCCAATAACTCACTTTTGCGTAGGTGATGGTCAGCGCTTATGAATCGTGCCGATGATTGTACTAGTCATCTCATTAGACACCTCATTTCTTGCCTAATCATCTTTTACACAGTCCATCCATCGTCTTCTTCTACTCCTATACAGTTATACCAATTCAAATTAATACTTAACACTTATACATTAATTTTATAAGTTTTGTTGTGGTCTGCAGGGTCCGTTTTGTACAGTCACGTGCAAAATGCATGGACAATTCAGAAATAAAATCGTGTGATGTGAAGCGAGAAACGACGCGACCTAACGTAAATGAGTTATCGACTATAAACGTTCACAGGAAAATATACACTAAAGTATCCATGCAATTTTGCACGTGATTGTACCTTAGCTTTATGCCCATTGTAAGATCTTCACATTTTATGCAGTTAAAGATAATAATATGAATATGAACACGTACCACAACAATCGATTGTGAACGGAAAATGATCACTGACCAACAAAGAAAAACAATGCAACTATTGACTGTAAAAGCAAGCAATATTCCCATCAATCCATATCGTCGCGTAACACAACTTTTATTGGTCGCCTAGGACAATGGCCCGTAGTCAGCCACACCAACTATTGACTAACGAGATTGAGAGCTCACAATCGCGCCATTACCACGCTTCATAGCATCCAATTCGCTATTTTTTGTCCTTTCTTACACTCGTTTTAGAACAAGTTGGTTAAGGGCCGTGTGATTTATTGCTTTTAGATCAAAGTCAGTAGGGATTCAATCAGTAACTCGTATAAATAAATATTGTTGCTTCGTTGCTCTTGTGGTCGGAAATGTTTGTTTTGTTGAGCATAAGATCTTAGGTTTTAATACCAAGTTGGGCAAAATGTTGTTGGGGTTTTCCGTAAAAGAATGTATTTGCTGCAAGATTGAGCGAAGCTGATTCGGATGATTTTAATTTCCTTGTGACTCGATTATTTTTGTCGAGTAATCAGAAAAGACACAGAAATGAGAAAATCTAGGCTGCAACACAGCCTAGGTCTCGGTGCTGTCCTCAGTCTTCGACGCCTATGCTTCTGCCTAACCTTTATAAGTTATATGTCATAGGCCTGGTGTTGTTATGGACTTGTCGTGAGTTCAAGATCTCTTTATTTGCCTGAATTAGGGTACATTATGGTTTTAAAAATAAAGAGTTAAGGTATATTTTGCTGACTTTATTCAGCGTGCAAAACTAAATGAAATTAAAATGCTTAACACAATGTATGTGCTTGGTCCGGGCAAGCAAACAGTCCTCTCCGAAATTTACTCGTCTAAAGAGGGTAATAAAATTAAGAGAATGGGCCCTCCCTGACTAATAGACTTTACTCTGATCTCTTTTCGAACCGACATTGCTAAACGTGCCAATGCCAATTATGTCAATACCTTCCCGAGATTGTTATCATAATGACTAACAATCGTATAGAGGAAGGGTGTCAATAATAAAATCAATCATCTTTATTAAACAAGAAAGTGTATACCTAATTCTGTGAAGTCCTTGACACTTGTGCTAGGTGTTTGACCTAACTAAATATATCATTTTTCATTATTAGTAACAACTATATTTTCACAGCTAGAGGTGTACCTACTTAATTCAAAGTTTGATAAAGTAGAGCAATCAAACTACATATTTAAAAAGCAATTAGTAGTGATAATATCGTGTTAAAAAACGCTTAAATCCATACAATCTACCGTTTATTAAATTTTTAGCGCTTTTTTCAAACAACTGGTGATTGTGGGGATTGCACATGAGTATTATTGAATAAATAAGTGGATAGGTAATGTCCTTAGCAACAGCTGAATAGAAGCCTGCTTGTATTAGATTAGTGGACAAGAGTCATCGATCTCCTTTCAATTACATTACATCAATAATCTCAGGCTTTTATATGGTTTTTAAATATTTTAATGAATTTTTATGGACCAAGTAGAATGAGTTTGAATTCAAATTGTGGTTATGATTTTCTATTTTAAATTAATTATTACTGAACATTGTGGTTATTTATTATTTTACATGTTTTGTTAATGGATTTTATTTAATAATTATGATTTTAATTTTTGACACTTGCGAAGCTTTTGGTATGACATTTTTAAATATTTTCACGGTTTTTATTTTATTTTTTATGTTGACATTGTATAATTTTGTGATTTTTATTATTTTAATTTAATTTACTTAGTGGTTTTTTTTTTTTCTATTTATTATTAGTCAAATTATGTTTTTTATTTTTTATAACTTATTATAATTATGTGATTTAGACTTTTTTTTTTATGTAACATTCAGACACAATTTTTATTGTTATTGAATAAATGAAATGAAAATGAAATGAAATGAATTATAGACGGGTGAGCACCACGCGAAGTGAGAAAACGACTCTTTGAGTAAGACATATCTTTGATGTCGACTTAATGGGCTATAAACGAATCTCTTAGAGCAAATTTCATTAAGGTTTATTGTTGGTGAAAAGCTGCGACCGCACCAAATTGCCTCACAAACACCTCGGGAAGTATACGGAGGTAACCGGCGAGCTCGACTCTCACCGCATCCAGTTATAAATTCTCACACTTTCATAAATCGCCGTTTTGGGCACATTTTGCTATTTTGGACGTAAATGGCTAACTAGATTTTGGGTAACTGTATTACTGAAAAGGTCTGTGGAACAGAAAATATATATTTACATATTTATACCTATTATAATTGAACTAATTTCAATTAAAAATTTCATTAATTGGATTAATAATTATTCATATATTAAGTATATCTAATTCTTGGTTTTCTATGTGTTTATCTTTACGTGGACGATAGTAACTTGATATCCTAGATACCCTATCCTGTGTACCTTAAATGTGGTGTGAACAGTGAATTAGACTTATTAACGTTTTTTTATATTTGGAGTTTGGGATATCATCAAATGACTCCTACCGCTCTAGTAGGGAGTGGTAGACTTCTACTGACCAAAAACCACCCATGTTCCTTCTTAGCCCTTTGTGTTGAGGCCGCGGTATCTCTTTCAAACAACTTGCAGCCTTGATGGAACACTTAGAAACCTAAAAAAAACTATTCTAATCTATGACATTGAGTGGGGACAACGTATTTATGATCACGATCAATATGAACAATACAAAACACACAACATAGTAACTACGAGTATGTACTTGAAAGTCAGAACCGATCATATAAAATTGAATATTGGATCGATAGGTACATCGGTACCTACCTACCTACACTGCGTACTGTCTACAAATGCTTCTCGAGTAATTATTTTATTATTTAACCAAATTGTTAATGATTCCTTACTGTGAAATGAAATGCTTCACGTACTTTAATGTCAGTCATGAACGATGTTAATTTATAAATTGAAGCGTAGGCCGAGTTCAGTTATGTAGTTAAACGACTTTACAGCTACTGGGATCAGCAGGTGCCTAGAAACGAGTAGTGCACAGTTATAAATGGGACACATTTATTTGGGGAATTGTGGAAGTTCGGGGCAACCGGTAAAATTCGTCTGTTTCCACACGAAATGGCACGCGTGATAAGGCTATTGTTTTTCCGGCAGAAGTTTGTTTATTTGTTTTTTTGTTACCCAACTACGGCGAAGCCAAAAGGAAGGGTAATGATTTTGGAAGTCTATGTATGTATGTTCCACCGTAGCGCCTAGACTACTGAAGGTATTTTAATAAATGAGGTGTCAATAGATTCGTGAGAATTGCCCGGGTGATATAGGCTACATAAATTTTAACAATTCTTTTTATGATGGAATTTAAATGTCAAATTCTAAACTCGTAAAAAAAAAATTGAGGTAATCATAACATGTTTGGTATCAAATGAAAGGTCTTGGCAGGTATCAGTGGCTACGACTACGACTGTCATCTATAATAATTATCAAATTATCAACTTACTAGACGATTTTACTAGTTTAATACTTATAAGACCGCGGTTTTATTAGTCTGCGTTTTTATTCGTAGTCGGGTTTTAGTTGTTTAACAATTTTTTTTTACTAGCTTCACCCGCTACAACTCGATAATTATCCCACGGGAAGATAAAATCGGGATAAAACCTTGTGTTCATCCAGGTTATAAAGTATCTGTGTACCGAATTTTATCCAAATCCGTTCAGTAGTTTTTAGTAGTACTTCTATTAGTGATGAATATCAGAATTGTTTATGGATGGAGAGGAAGCGGAAGACCAAAGACAAGTAGACAAAAAAAAACTAATTAGTCCGTCAGATAGATTTCCGAAAAATATTGGACACGTATTTTATTTTTTTTACGTAAACAAACAATGAAGACGATACAGTGCTTTGAAAACTCGTGTGAGGTCATTTTCTGAGACATTAGTATGACATTCTTAAGCGGTCAGTGACGTGACAACTCCACACTCAAATCTTTGACGCGTTTTATCTTCGTTAATTTTATTGATTTGATAAAACAAAAAATACGTATCCGATATTTTTCGATCATCTAACAGACGGACTTAGAACAATTTTTTTTAAGTCCCTATTGTGTGAGGAATGATATGAAGGAAACATTACTAAATGATAAAGAGTCTATTGACCTAGGGCGGGGGGGGGGGGGGGGGGGGGAGAATTGAAGAAAATTACGTTTTTCGTCGACCCCAAATAACATGGAACAAGAGCAGAAATAAGATCATGAAGGTTGATGCGACAAGGTAGCCCGCGAAATTCGAATTTTCTTACGTTTTTTGCTATTTGTCAGTCAGTGATAACTTGATAAGTCGTATTGTCAAATAAAAAAAGATTCGCGGCTGTAACAAAATGTCTATTTACTGAGTAATAATGATTAAAATAGTCACTTAAGACATTCATTTTGATACCGCGGCCTTGACATAAAGGGCCAAGAAGGAATATGGGTGGTTTTAGTCAGTAGAAGTCTGATACTCTCTTTCGCTCTGCCCAAGAGCGGGAGGGGGGGTTGATGATTTCCCACCACCCAAAAAAATAAAAAAGACTCATCCATATTCAACGCAGACCAATAATTCATCGATAAATAGCTGCTTAGTTTTCAATTGTTTGAAACAACAGTGTGAGTAGAATATCATCGATGCGAGCTCCGGGTGAGTGGCTCGATGATGTCAGTGAGTCTCCTCGGGTTTCAATCGACTGCACGGTTTATTCACGACATTTCTAGTACTCTCCAACTTGATGGAGCTCCGTTGGGAGTCGCCGAGCTACGTTCAAAAGGAAGCTATTTTTTTTTGCTGTATTCTACTACTTGTCTTTTTTTGTTTTGGCTTGGCACAAGTTTTAATTAATTGCTTTAACTTCGACTTTGAAGGTGATTTGGACCGTATCGAATTTTTAATGATTTCTTATTTACTGATTGGTGCTTGTCAACCAGCAACCCACTAATAACATTTTTTTTTTTTGGCGAGTGTAAAAATCATCGAATAACCCGCGAAAGCGAAAGGGAGTGTCAGACTTCTACTGACTAAAAACCACCCACTAACAACCTTATTTCGACGATAATAATGGTGCATTCATAACTATGTTTTTTTTCTTTAAACTTTTTAACAAATTGTATCGTCTTCTCAATAATTGATTAGTATGGACCATTTATGTAAGTATATTCATTTATGTTAACAAAATAGTATTCGCCTAATTTATTTATATTTGTACTCTACCACAATGCTGTCCTATTTGACCCTAAGGTTGACTGGTAGAGAATGCCTTATGGCATTAAGTCCGCCTATGTACCACGTTTGTGCATGAAGTTTAAATAAATAATTATCAGGCAACTAAAGCCCATAGACAAAATACACAAAACAACTATAATAAACAAAAGGTATATGTTAAACCCCCAAATAACCCGTTTTGGGCTTAGCCGCAGTCGGACAAAAAACAAAAACGATAATCAAAACAGTGGCATTCTGAAAGGTATGAAACAAACAGCTTTGAAAATATTGTAATGTTGATATCGACATTTCGGGTTAAAAGTTATTTAAAATATTATGCTGTGACCTATTTGTTTAGGTCTGTGGATCTTTTAACTACCTCCACAAACTCAGGGGGCGAGTTTGTTGAGGTAGTTCTTTTATTTTACAAAACGATTGAAGATTTCCTTCGTGGCTCGATGTATGTCGGCCCGTCGTGAGTTAGCACTGAGTGGTCCAATAGCTGGGTTTTTTACAATTTTCAAAGTGTGTTTTGCGCATACATGTCGGGGAATTGTTCGCCACTTGTGTTTATATGACGATAAATATTTATTGAACAATTTTGGTATTGAATCTCTATCATTGGGGCTTATGTTTTATTTTATACTAACCTTTTTGATTATTTAAACTTCATGTACAATATGGAGTGCACCTGTGTCCTTCGCACACACTTGTGCACTATGATATCTCCCGCGACAATGCTTAATCTCCGTTAAGATTTATCGCTATGGCAGACAAACGGTCCGTAGCACTATATACAAAGGGTGTAAAAGTACCCTTAACGCAAACGAAGGGCATTTGTTCTCTCTCCCCACCACTGCAATCATTTTTTGGTAGACCATACCTAGAAACCCCCTAGTAGCGGAGATATTGGAGGTCAAAGTTCCAAAAGTTATAACGTTACTTAAATTACCTCCATGACCCATTTACTATTCAAAGCATCCACTAGCACAATGTTTTAGTGGTTTTGGCCGTCTACGAAACCGTAGTTTCGTAACTGGTTTCGATGAAGGAATGATTTGTCCTTGTACGTAACTAGTTTCGATGGAGGATATATTTTGGGGATTGAGGTAGTTCAGTAGAGCGTTGACTGTCTACTGAACTGACCTTCATCTTGTAATTATTGAAACTAGGTTAGTCTGTATTAAAATAAATAAAAACAAATTTCATAGTTTTTTTTTAAGTACATTGTTATGGTGTGATCATGATGTTCATAATGCTCGGTTGACACATATCCTCCATCGAAACTAGTTACGTACAAGGACAAATCATTCCTTCATTGAAACCAGTTACGAAACTACGGTTTCGTAGACGGCTGAAACCTGAATGCAACAATGAGTTTTACCGTAAAATGTGATTTAAAACCCCAAAAAAAACGTCGTGTCCCAGTAAAAAATTTAGCGTAGGGGTACTTATTTTGATGTACAGAATGCTTGGTTGACGTATGTGTAAAGGTTTAATTTACCTACACCCTGTGTACGTGTAAATGTATTGGTCGCATACTTACATCGTTTTAAATTATGTTCAGTAAACTAGTCCAAAACATCGCCACTTCGTGTTTGGATGTCTACATCCAAGTTTCAACCACGCTTTCCTTATCTGGCTGTGCCCCAAAACACATTCAATGTGACCCTTTGCGCTGCCTTTTATTCTTTGTTGTTTGTAAAGGGCAAGTCTTTGTGGTATAGCTAGTTCTTCTAAACGATAACTACCTTTCGCATACTTATCAATTTACTGACTTAGTAAAATACATAATAACCGACACCGGTACTTACTAACTAAAACTAACTGTTGAACGAAACCTCATTCCAAAAATAAGTATCCAAAATCAGGAGCCAAAGTGTTCTACTAAAAGCCCGATGTGGTTTTCTCTAAATTGATCTGTCGATAAAACAAATTGGGTAAAACCTCCGTGATCACCGAAATCACTGAACACTGTGCGAGCAGCGTTATTTAAACGAGAGCGAGCAAACCCTTTAACGTAAGACCCTGTTCACTGCTTCGGGTATTGCGACGCGTGTATTTTGTTTATAGTTGATGATTCGAGGCAACATTATTTTCCTGCTCTTGGAGAAGTAGAGGGGAGTGTCAGACTTCTACTGACTAAAAACCACCCACGTTATTTCGTAGCCCTTTGTATCTGGGGCCGCGGTATCTCTTTCGAACAACCTGCAGCCCCGGCGGCAACCTCAAAACATTATTTCATTTGTTTTCAATGCAATTATTATTTTACTTAATTGTGTTACTACTGTGGAGCGGCGGTGGTCCATGGCGGCACTGATATACGAACAGTAACTCGTGTGTTTGAACCCAGGCAGGCGCATTACTTTTTGTAATTTATTTCATCACCACTGCTCTCAAAAACCGTGAAGGAATATGTGAGGAAACCGGCATGCCTTAGAACCAAAAATTCGAAGACATATGACGTCTACCAACCCGCACTGGGCCCTAGTAGTGGATTATAGCCCATCCCTCTCCCAGAGAGGAGGCCTGAGTCCCTGCAGTGGGAACATTATAGGCTGATGATGATGATTCAGTAAGCTGCTGTGATTTTGACAGACAGCTGTACCAAAACTCTTTGACGACGTCGTTGTAATCTATTCGAATAAATTGGATCAGCCGGCTCCTTGAATTGTGTAATGGCCTTATTATTAAGGATTTCTATTAGGCTCGTATTACGCAGTAGGTACGACACAAACTCGAGGTTTCATCGAACGATCTTATGGAGAGAAAAAACGATTTCTTGCAATGGTAAGTGGTATGACAAATTATAGGTATAGCAATCGTTTTCTTTCCTATCTGTCAATTTTTATTACCATCACAATTCTCACCTGATTTTGTTAGAGCTCAAGTTATGTTGATCGAAAGGTCGCAAAGTGATCGTGTAGAACGGACTTGCTATCATAGCAAGTCCGTTCTACACGATCACTTTGCGACCTTTCGATGATAAGTATATATATATGTAGGTATAGCAATCGATTTTCCTTACTTCTATTACGTTTTTGGCTCCAAAAACGTAATTCCCGCCTAAATTAGACTCTTTCAGTTGGCAATATTATATCAAACATTAGCTTTGCTTTTTTTGATTCTTATCTATTGCATAAAAATGGCTGCACAAGTGTTTATTTAAACTCCAGCAATTACTTTAACTTGACTATAGTTACTAGGGGACTTTAGACAGACATACAGAGTTTAGACAGAATATAAAAAAAAAAAAAAAAAAAAAAATATCCTTGGACATTTCACACAACGCCATCTAGTCCCAAGCTAAGCAACCTAATGCTTGTGTTATGGTAACGAGATGGCTGATAAACTACTTATATACATTTTTTTTTTGTAAATACATACATATTATAGATAGAAAAACACCCAGACTCGGAACAAATACTTGTAGGTCGTACAAATATTTGTTCCGTGCGGGAATCGAACCCGCGACATGCTGCGCAGCAGTCAATCGCTCAACCACTGCGCCAACCGTGTCGTCAAATATAAAGTCATATTCTTAGACTTTCCCTTATGAAACCTATGAGTTGCGTCGTACTTTACGGCTGAGGAGTCGACGCCAATTTATATTTATAGATGTTTTGTTGTTATCGATCTGTAAACATCAGAGGATTTGATATGGGTTGCTCTGTAAGATAAATAGGTAATAAGCTTAGTTATGTGCCGAACACGTGTTTACTGCGCCGGCTACTGTTTGCTGAAGGTGAAGGTTAATAATAGATTAAGGAGATGTTAAGGTTATAATTATCTTATAACTTTGGTCGGTATTCAAAGAAGTTTGTAGACACATTAATTGGGAACATCGTGACTGAATTTATTGAAATAGCTAGAGAAGGCTTTTGCCAAAATGAACATTGTATTGACGGATACATTTTACCTTTACCCCTAAAAAAGGTGGCGAGATGATGTGGACGCCTATTGCGAGGACTCGTTTGAGGAAGCCCCAGAAAAGAGCATATGGAAAGGATGGGTGGTCTTTACTCAACAGTGAGATAGTTCAAGCTATATACAAAAACGCCAAAACATAAACGGAACAGAACGTTACGGCTTTACGAGTATTTTTACCCAGTTTACCATTGTTTTTATTGGAGTTGAGTGAAGAGAAACCAATTCAAAATAATGGGCATAATTGAGAAAATATTATGTGGTTTATAGTCATATTAGATAGTATTCAATTTACTTCATAGAGTACTATCTAATATGTTCTATTTCTAGATATAGAAATACCGGCTTTTATTCTCAGTAACTACCATTATTTGTACATTTTCTGTAGACTTTGTCAAGTTTTTAGAACGTGTCGTGTCCTCATCCCGAAGTTGAATACTGTGTCGAAGCAAAAAACGGTTGAAACGTTTGGAAATAAAATTAAATTACCTATGAAACATTTCTCCGGCTAACATTGAAACTCACATGACACAAACAGCCAGATTTCACATACCTACATTTTTTTCTTATGTTATTAACTAAAAAAAAAATGTAGGTATGTGAAATCTGGCTGTTTGTGTCATGTGAGTTTATTTTTTTTGTTTATTATCTAAATAAATACACACTTGAATACCCAGGTCCGATCTATAAAATGTACATTTTCTAGTGACTGCACTTTGACCTAACTTTAGACCGACCTAACGCGAGGTGATATAATGTATCTCCGTGCTGTCGTCCGAAGTCGTATGTTCCTTTGACGGCAGAGTGCATTTGAGTTATAAATGAGAGTTACGGGTGTTGCTTGCAATAACATGCAGTTTGAGAAGTATATTAGTTTATATTGGAACGAGTTTTGGACGCTGAATGCATGATGCTAGTTTGAAGTACGAAAATGTTCTATTCTATTTTTGTTGAATGGCAATTGAAGCCGATGTCGACTATTCTGCCAATGTCAAAAGTGAGATGGAACGGCAAGTGAGTGTTCTATGAAATAAAAAATAGATAAAAACAGTTAACATAAATAAAAAAACTTCGGTTGATACAGTTGGACTTGTTGTGTTAGTAGCGGACTGAAACAAACAAAAAATAAATAATAAATAAATATTATAATTGTTAAAACAGACATATACCACAACAACATAGACAGAGGATTTGATGTAACGGCTTATAATTTTATACTGTTGTGGCGGATGAAAATCATCAACGCCACAAGCAGTTCGGAGGAAGGATATGTTAAAAGGGACGGAAAATTGATCGGGAGGGGGATTTTGAGTTTAGGGAGGCGGCTATATAAATCAAGAGGTGGGATGTTATCTGAACATTCAAAGAAAATGTGGTCTAGAGTACCCTCTCCTAACCCACATTCGCAGAGAGAGGAGTCGCGTGCATGGATTTTATGCAAAAAAACGGGGGTGCAACAGAAACCTAATCTGATTCTGCATAGGACGGATGTAACTGTTTTAGAGACCTTTTTGTACCCGTAGAACCAAGGTTTTGGTCTAATTGTTGGTTGCACTGCGTAATAAAACCTACCCTTTTTCCTACCAGTAATGTTCCATTGTTCCTGCCATGAAGATTGGAGTTTAATTTTTGGCAAGTTCAGCAAGTCATATCCCTGATGAGTGTTGTAGGGGAGATCAGCTGTGGTTGAAGAACAAGCGTCTTTAGCCAAAGTATCAGCACATTCATTGCCCTTAATACCACAATGGCTGGGAATCCAAACTAACTGAACGTCTTTTTGATTACCAGCGCAAGTAAATAACGACTTTTTAATTTTTAAAATAAGTGAGCTGTGCAATTTACTTTTGAAAGGGTTTTGTACTAAGGCTTGTAAGCTACTAAGAGAGTCAGTGAAAATTACGGCTTTTTCAATATTGTGGTGTGACTCTATGAAAAGACATGCTTCTAATAAAGCCACACACTCACCCGTAAACACAGAAGACTCTTTAGGGCATTTAAACTGTAAAATAATTCTGGAGTTTTGGTAGTAAACCGCAGCTCCAGTGTAACTGAGGTCAGTAAATTTAGAGGCATCTGTAAAAAATCGTTGAAATTCAGACCATCGCTCTCCCACCACCGCATTGAAGGCCGAGTTTGCCGAGGGAGACTTTTTAGAGATGCCAATTTCAAAATGTATTTTAGGGGTGAAACAAATGACTTCATAAGCAAAGTTAAAAAGGGGTAAACTAGGGTACTTAACGATTGGACATTCTAAATTTTGTAGTTGGCGAAACGTTTTTAAAATTAAGGGGAATTCTTTATGCTTCCAGAATTTTGAGCTTCTGCATAGGGCGTCTAGCTCGTTCAATTTGGCTATAAGAGGATGGGAAGATCTAGTTAAGACTCTAGACAAAAAACGGGAGGCCAGATATTGCCGTCTTAGGGCCAAGGGAGGTTCAGCACACTCAACCTGCAATGCATTAACGGGTGTCGACTTCATGCAACCAGAGATGATCCGAAGGCACTTGGACTGAAGTCTGTCAAGTCCAGACAGAGCCCCTTTGTTGCATGGAACTAAGTGAAATGTACCGTAGTCCAAAATGCTACGAATCAGAGCGTTATAAACTAATTTCATGGTGTAAGGGTGGGCTCCCCACCATACACCCGTAAGAACTTTTAAAATAGAGATAACCTTCTCACATTTGCGAATTAATGAATTTATATGGTCCTTACCGGTTAATTTAGCATCTAGAGTAACGCCTAAAAATTTAACTTTATTTACTACTGGAATATCATTACCTGAAATGTCCAGTGAGATGGATGGGACCAATCTTTTACGAGAGAATACCATCGCCGAACTCTTCGGTGCGGATAGGGCCAGACCATGGCTCAAAAGCCACCGGTTCAAAGAGTCCAGAGAGAGGCATAGGGATGACGCTGCGTCTATGACGGAAGCATCTGTCACATACAAAACTAAGTCGTCTGCGTATTGCAGGATGTGACAGTTACTATTTATGCAGGTTCCCATGTCGGCTGTATAAAGATTGTAGAGGAGAGGACTGAGGACGAAACCTTGTGGGAGACCTTTCCAAGTCTGCCTCTTATCGAGATCCTCACCCTGAACTCTCAGAACCAATGAGCGAGACATGATAAGTCCACATATACATTCGATCATCTTGGCCGGAAGACTCAGCTGGTGCAGTTTCTGCCTGAGAAAGGGAAGAAGAACGTTGTCGTATGCGGAGGAGATATCTAGAAAGGCGGCAACAACGGATTCGTTTTTAGAAAACGCTAAACGGATATCCGTAACTAAAACGCCGATACTGTCCATTGTACTGAGACCTTTCCTGAAACCAAATTGGTAGTTCGGCAGTAAATCTCTCGATTCTACTATCCATTCCAGTCTATTTTTAATCAAATGTTCTAGTATTTTAGCTAAGACTGAGGCCAGTGCAATTGGTCTGTATCCGTTCGGATCATCTACATGCTTGCCTGGTTTCAACAGAGGGATGACAATTTGTACCTTCCATTGGTCCGGGACCCAACCATGATTGTAACAAAAGTTTAAAATGTTTAAAAAATAAAGTTTAGCCTTATTTCCAGAATGACTGATAAAAGAATATGGCACACCATCAATGCCCGGAGCTGAGTCCCGGACATGACTGAGTACCACATTCAGCTCTTCTAAAGTAAATGGCGCATCAAAAGGGTCCACAGATATATTATCTGAGGGTACAACAAGACATTCAGAAGGAAGAGGAACATAGGGTGGCGCTATTTTGTCGAAAAAACTTTCAGCTGTTTCCCTAGTGATTGGTGAGGAGATTGATGGGGAGCAACCACGTCTAAACCTGTTAACATTCTTCCACACTATTGAAATTGGGGTGGAGGGAGTTAAAGACGTGCAAAATTTAACCCAACCTGAGCGTTTCTTCCTACGGAGAAGGCGTTTGGATCTAGCATTTACTTGTAGATATTCCAACATGTTTTCCGTGGTCATCTCACCGTTATAGTGTTCTTCGGCATCGTTTCTTGACCTAACTGCCAAAGTGCACTCTTGATCCCACCACGGAGGCGAGGGGATTTTGTTTCGGGCACTGTTTTTCAGTGGGAAACAAGAATCCGCACTAGAGGTAATGGCCGCTACAAAGCCTTCATAACAACTCTCAGCATGGTAGTGATCAGAAGAATCTGACAAACTTGAATTTAAATTTGGAAGAATACCGATTTTCTCATCCATTACTGAGACAAACTTAGACCAATCTGGTTTGGACAAATTATATTTCAGAAGTGGAGGAGAAGTCTTTTCTAAATAGGTCTTATTAAGCAATGAAATAACAATAGGATAATGGTCACTACCATGCGATAGGGTTGTACACTCCCAATGGGTTGAAGCAGCCAACTCAACTGAACAAAATGTCAAATCCACACAGCTCTTTTGTTGTCCAGGAGGAGATCTGCGTGTTGGGGAGCCATTATTTAGAATGCAGAGATCTAGGTCATCCAAAATGTCCACCAAAGCTACACCAAAGGCATCACAGCGTTCGGATCCCCATCTGAAATGGTGACAGTTGAAGTCGCCCATGACCAATATTGGTCCCTGGACATTGGTGAAAATGTTTTGTAAAATAACCAAAAAGTCACGATGAGGATGAGCTATATAAATTGAGAAGACTGTGATGCCTTCCACCCTTCCTGCTGCAATACTCATGTCACCCGTAAGTGAAGGTAGGGGAAGGGGCAAAAGTGGAACCTTATTGTTCACAAGAAGAGCAGATCCTCCGTAGCCATCAGGTCTGTCACATCGGAGTATGTTGTAGTGTGGCATACGGAAGCTAAGACTTGGAATAAGCCAGGTCTCAGCTACAGAACAAGCCAAAGGCTTGTACTTATTTAGGAGGAATATGAGGTCGTGCTTCTTATGCCACACGCTCCTCACATTCCACTGCAGAAATACTTGGCGAGCCGCCATTTCTAATGGATAAAAGAAGAGAAATAAGTTGATCGGCAACGTTGGACGGTGATTGAGAATTAGAAGGAGAAGAGATAAGGGTGGGTAAGAGTTTTACAAGAAGTTCAATTACAGAAATAGTGTTATCAGAGGGGACATTATTATTATTAAGAGCACAGCCATTAGGCTGTGAAAGTTGAGGATTGTAAACTATCTGCTGATGAGCAGCTTTGTCATAGGACGGGGAAAGAGGGGCATGGGATTTAGGTTTTAACGTAACAGTCTTACGGTATGACTGAGTTATCGGAGCCTTGGCAGCATTAGCATAATTGCGAGACACTGTTGGGATAGTTTTGCTAGCTTCAGCATAAGGCATCGATTTCTCAGCCATCATTGTCTTGATAGCCTTCTGTCTACCATACTCGGGGCATGACTTGCTATTGGCGAAGTGATTCCCCGAGCATAATATACAAAAAGCCTCTTGTTCAGTAATGTTACAGCCATCACCGGGGTGATCATGGCCGCACTTACTGCAGCGTGGATTGGATCTGCATAAATTAGCCACATGTCCGAATCTGCAGCATTTTCGGCATTGAATTGTGGGGAAGATGTATTGCTCAACAGTGAGGGATGTGTAGCAGCAGTATATCCGTGGTGGTAAGACTTGGCCATCAAAAGTGATGACGCAAGTTTCTGTGGGTTTCCACTCAGTCACACCGTCTTTAAATACTTTCCTATTAATGCGGCGGATCTTAAGGATAGGTCCGCATCCTGAGGGAACAGATAAATAAGTTATAGCCTCTTCTTCACTGATATCAGAAGGGACACCAGTAACTACACCCATCCTGGTAATATTAAATGTTGGGATTGTAGCTGAGTACCCAAACTTTGCCAACAAACTATTAACCAAAAAAGAGTTTGCATCCTGAGGGGATACAAATTCAACAGACACGCGGTTTCGGCCTACTCTCTTAACACCACCACGAACAATGTTTGCAATGTTGTTATTGATTAAGAACTTTCCAAAGTTAACAGGGTGCAAAGTGGTCCCTGAGTTTGGTTGGGATTCCAAGCGAGTAACATGGACAAGATAGGGGGATTTATCCATGACTGAATATTTGGAACGACCAATTTGGCTTTTGGATTGTTTGCTAGGAGGGGATGGTGACAATATTTCCTCATTACCGGGGCGTTTGCGTGAGTTTTGAGGTTGAGATTGAGATACATCCATCTCAGCAACACTACAGGCAACATCCGCGAATTGGGACAAAGGGTTCGGGGTAAATAATGATGGGGAAATTGGGATATCAGGAGGGTCAGGGTCTGGCGGTTTATTCCTCTCCATCTTGGATGTTAATGGGTGAAAAACAATACAAACACAGTACTCACCTGTTTACAAACACAATAACAACACAAATAAACAGAAACAAGTCACAAATATAACAACAATCACACAAAAACAGCTAAAAATCTATAGACACACGTGCTATCCAAGACACCCGTGGCAAGAATCCTACGAAAATGTTGTTTAGCTATCCGTTTAGTAGATTTAAAACTTTAAAACAGTAACTGTCATTGTTTTATAAAATATTAAGGTTGTCTATGGTTGATTGTACAGGTTATCTATGAAGGATGGTCTGCCATTGTAAGTGGATTTTCCAAAGTAATAAAGTGAAATGTTAATCTATTTTAATCTTTTATTATAAAACAGTCATGCATGAACAGTTTATTTCCTAGCAATTTAAAGGACTGCCTCGTCGGTGTAGTAGTCATGTGTGGAAGTCTGCAATTGTTTCACGTTGATGGCAGTGGGTACTTACTACATGGGGCTTAAAACGTAACTTGGGAATTACAGTGCCAGTTTCTGAATAATGATAATGTAAAGGAAAACCTAATAATAATACTTTATCCGAACCGAAAATCGACCAAAGTTTTATGATCAGGAGTCGCGCTTGTACACACGTCAAGTGTTAAGTGTTATTATTTATTACAAGTGTTCTGAAAGCTTGAACCCACGGTGTCGAAGTTTCTTGGGCACAAGGAACTGACAATAACGTTACAACTTGTATTAGTGTACCCAGTGCTAAAGTAACAGCTAAACTTTATCTGAACATACATTTTTTTGAATTCAGAAAGCAGAACTTCTGGACATCGTAACGTATTGTTAGGAGGTTCCTCTCTCAAGAGCCCTGACGACCGGTGCCTCGGAACCTGTTTCCAATGTCGGTTGGGTACTATTTTTACCCGACTACGGCGAAGCCAAAAAGAAGGGTTATGATTTTGGCAGTTTATGTGTGTATGTATGTTTGTATGTTCCACCGTAGCGCCTAGACTACTGAACGTATTTTTAATAAATGAGGTGTCAATATTTTCTTAAGAATAGTTCGGGTACTACGGCTTTCCTCTATAATAATTATCAAATTATCTACTTACTAGACGATTTTTCTTGTTTAATATTTTTAAGACAGCGGCTTTATTAGTCTGCGTTTTTAGTCGTTTTCGGGTTTTAGTTATTAAACTTTTTTTTATATTATTTTATACAGAAATATTTTAAAATGTACTTTACGTGTAAAAAAAATTAGTGGTTTTTATTATATGTATCTCGGGAAAGCTGAGAATGATAAAAAAATCAGTGCACCTTTTAATGGACGTTTTATAAGTGCCAATGTAGGCCTATGTGAAATAAAATATTTTGTTTTTTTTTAATCAAGTATTACGATTTAGCACACGTGGTTGTCGATATGTCCCGTCGGGGATGCGGGGTTGTTCGAATGAAATACCGCGGCCTTGTCACAAGGGCTAAGAAGGAACAGTGTTTATTTTAAAATATAGAAAAATACACCTATATTTATAAAACATAAATTTTCTCAAAACTGGTATTAAATGGACAAATAGCAAAAAGCCAACAACTAAGGAGACTCTCATTGCGCGGCTGGGCCAATGGGCTTGATTCAGCAGTACTGGGCATGGCACATAAAGTGAGCAGGTTCCTCTCTCTGGAGTCCTGACCAAACCAGCAGCTTGAACCTCGTTCCTGATGCCGATGGGCCATCTGCTTTTAAATGTTATGTAATGATTTGATTTTCAATTTTAATTACACGCATACCTACATAAACTCACCCCCTTTTCTATATTCCTTATGTATGTGAATTTGAATTAATAAATGAAAATTCAAAGAAAAGATCACTATAGTTTATTTCATTTATTCATCACATTCATTTCATCACTATAGTTCTTTGTTGCACATTTTATTTAGGAACCTGACTCACCGAGTCATATGTCTACAGATATACTACTTGCCTATAAATAAAACTAAAAATAATTGTATCGTCATTGCTTGCTTCTCAGTCTTAACAGAATGAAGTCTTGTTTCAAATATTTTGTGTTACTATTCCTCTTTAATTGTATTGGTAAGCTCTTTAATAATATTTTATTAGCTCACATCTGTGAATACTTTTGTTAAATCATTTTGAAACGTAGCTTTTGAAATTTAGTTGGATTACCGAAAAACATTTGATACGTGTTTTTTGTTTTATCAAATTAATAAATATTAACGAAGATAAAACGCGTCAAAGATCAGGAGTGGGGGCTTGTGACGTCACTACGTGGTAAAAATGTACACCTAAAAATTACACACGAGTTTTCAAAAGAAAAAAATTGTGTCCAAAATATTCTGGATTTCTATATGACCGACTAATTAGTTTCTTTTCGTCAACTACCCTATTACATTAATTAGTTGATTGTTGTGTTTGATTTAATGTACAAAGCAAATCACAGCTCAATGATATTGACGCAGTAAATTCACATGTCACTACAGGGATGTAAGTGATGTCAGGGATGTAAATGAGCGTATATTTTAGCAGTTTCCCTGAACATGCTCGATGACCGAAGTAATAAGGAGGGGCTAATTAATTGCCGTTCGCTGCTAACATGATACTATGAATAACTTCAACGGGTTTAAATTGTTATTCAATATATTTGACATAGTTATCTATGTTATCATACAGTTTTGCTCTGGTTTATTATTTTTGTGGTTTTTATTGAAAACTGATACAGTACCTATACGCTTCAGTTTTCAACTTTGAGATGTGACTTTCATCAGCAGCCTATTAATGTTCCCACTGCTGGGACACAGGCCTCCTCTCTTTGAGAGGGAATGGGATTTGGTAGATGTCACATGTCTTCGAATGTTTTGGTTCTAAGACAGTTTCCTCACGATGTTTTCCTTCACCGTTTTAAGAGCAGTGACGATGGTGAAATAAATTACACAAAGTAATGCACCTGACTGTGTTCGAACCCGCGACTCACGAACAGTTATAAGATAGTGAGTGATCACTGTTTGTCAACCTGTGTATATTATGTCAATAAAGTGTGAGGGATAAGTGGAGGAAAACATCGTGATGTTTTCCTTCATCGTTTTGAGAGTTAAATTACACAAAGTAATGTGCCTGCCTGGGTTCGAACCGTAAGTCGGGTCCGCTACCACTGGGCCACCGCTGCTCTTATGATATGACTGACTTTAAGATAATATGGGTTATGAAATATTAGTTTTGTCACATGAAAATGAAATGAATACAGTAAAATACAAAAATTACTTTCTCATATTTGTGCTCGTCACTGGACTAGTTCGCTCACTAATACTTACTATTTTGGCGGAAAAACTTTATGTTTTTTCGTGTGACACTTTGCGAACTCCACGTGAGCGAGGTGCAAGCAAAAACTAGTCGAAATTAAGCAATAAGCCTTTTGAACTGTACTTATTTGCCATAAACGTAGCACGTACGTATTTAACTTGATTTCTGGCACCAACGATCGATGTACCGTTTATCATTATAGTATTACTAGCGGTAGGTAGGGAGGAATGATGTGATATTAATTGACTCTGTTACGGTTGAACGTTCCTGAAATCCAGTTACATGCCCCCCGGCTACGAAGCTTGTAGCCGCCTACGAGACGCTACGGTGCTACGGCGTAGCTGGGGGCTACAAACCAAAACCTCATTTGGGAAATGTTATAATGTTAGTTTAACAGTGTATGTTTTGTTGAACTGTTAGGAAAATATAGTATACTACGTCAAACTGACATTCTTGGGAATGTCAGGATATAAAAAATATCGATAGAAATTATCGATGTGTCTTACTATTATCGATGCTAATGTAACATATAATTGGGTTTAATTAAATTACAAACGTTACTAAATTAAACAAATATTTTAATATAAAATTCAATTATTCTCTTAAAGGAGTACACCCCAAATCCATATCTAAATCAGTTTTAGAATCGCTAGAAAGGTCTTGTAATTTTTTATAAACTCTTGTTCGCAAATATTATCAAATCGGACGTTAAGTTTAAATATTAACATTAAGTTTTATTTCAAATATCGATAGTTTGTAGTCTGCGGTCACGATGATTCTTCGCCCATCACTAATTAGGTCGGCATGCCCATAAAGTATGACATTGACAGGTACTGTCTGTATTATTATCAAATTCAGGACTTCATAGGCGTGATTTTACTGACAGCTCTCGCAGAGATCAAGCTATCTTTTATGAAGTATAGTTAGATAGATCTAAAAGAGGGAGAGAGACAGAGAGATGGGGGAGAGAGGAAGGAGATTAGTGTAGTAGTTGTTAGAAATGCCGAATGGAGGAAAGAATACCTATTCTCAGTTTATTAGTTCTGCTCTAATAAAGGTAGCCAATAGACATACACGCCAGGATGTACCCGCCAGGTAAGCTTGAACTGCCTCTTAAGGGAAACCTGTACGGCCTTATTACAAAAGTGGTAAACCTGGGTTTAATTTAGACTTGGTTTATCTCGCATGCCATCACTTTCTTTTAAATATTATTGAAGTGAGACGGCATGCAAGATAAACCAAGTCTAAGTTAAACCTAGGTTTAACCACTCTTGTAATAAGGCCTTCAAACTTAATGCCATGCCTTATTTATGTATGAGTTTATAAAGTTTAGTGTTAGTTGACTCGCAGAGGCACTGAATTAGATCGACATTAGTTAAGTAACTTTCGTAATCGTCCTCTTGTCTCAAAGGAAAATTTGTTAAATCAGTAGGTATTCAAGGTTATAAAAGTCGATTTATGTAGTTCCCCACAGAAGATTCGGTTTCGGCATCGTTCCGCCTAGATACACACCTCCGACCAAATCTTTGAAAAGTTTGCATAGCATAATCAGCCTATAACTCACTGCTGGGATACAGGCTTCTTCTCAATGAGACGGAATGCGCTATAAACCACCACACGGGCCAGTTGACCGCTTTGAGAGCAGTGGTGATGAAATAAATTACAAAAAGTGCGAGACTCACGGGACCGGTCAATATGGCGACACTTGGGGGAGACCTGTGTGCAGCAGTGGACGTCTTTCGGCTGAAATGATGATGATGATGAATGCGCATACATGTGTTCAAAGCTAAAAGTCACTAGTACTAGGTTGGTCCACCCCATGGCCACCTCTACTCAACTAGGCCACGACTGGTCAACAAAGTTTTGGCCGAAACAGAAGGTTTCTAGCAAGCGCCGAGATAAATCGAACGCCGTTCGGGGGCCAAGGATCACGAATTTCCGCCCGGCTGTGGGTTGTACATATGCGGCCTCGACATATAGGGCTAAGAAGGAACATGGGTGGTTTTTAGTCAGTAGAAGTCTGACACTCCCTTTTGCTCTGCCCAAGAGCGGGAGGGGTTAATTGATGATTCCCCCCCCCCCAAAAGGATCACGAATTTCGAAGTGTTATTGTTTTGACACGTTAAAAGGTAATTTTATTCATATCACTAAGTTGTATAGACGAGAGACAATTTATAAACTTTTATTTTAAAAGTCACAAAAAACTAGAATTATTGTATTCACTTTAAACAATATCTTGAACTGAAATCCTGAGGGTCATTTAACCTTTCGCTTTGACTTAGGTCGTGGCGGTGGCCGCCGACCAAAAATTGATCGTTGGTCGGACATTTTTTTTTTATAATAAGAGGTTTTTACGCAGGCCGTGATGACTGACAGAGGAGAATGGAAAAGAAAACGTGTTGTGCCAACCCCAAATAGAATGGGTTAAGGGCAGTAGATGATGATGATTTTTATTTATTGACATTTTTAGGGTTCCGTACCTCAAAAGGTAAAAACGGAACCCTTATAGGATCACTTTGTTGTCCGTCTGTCTGTCTGTCTGTCTGTCTGTCTGTCAAGACCTTTTTCCTCAGGAACGCGTGGAGGTATCAAGCTGAAATTCATATCAAATACTCAAGTCTATGGTCTCTTGGAGCTGTGAAAAAATCAAACTTCTAAGTCAACGCGATCAAAAGATACTCCCGTTTATGCCGCAAATTTTCGACACACGCAAGGGAATCAAAACCTACAGGGTACTTCCCGTGAACTCAGAATCTTGAAATTTGGTACGAAGCAACGTCTTATAACACAGATAAAGGAAAAATTGCGAAAAGCATAAATTTTTAGTTACATCATATAATAAAAATATTTTTAATAATTAAAAAAAAAAAAAAAAAAAGCGACTCCCCTACTACGATGGTACGGAACCCTTCATGTGCGAGTAGGACTCGCACTTGGCCGGTTTTTATTACATCTTTGACATTTTATTGGGATTGTATTTTGATTATTATTTTATTTTATTGGTGCATTTGACTATAATTACCTTACCTACAAATAATTACCTTTTTTTTTTCTTTTTTTTTTACCTTTTTTTTATATTATAATTACCTTTTTACCGACTTTTAATATTTAACTTTTTTTATTATTTTATTTAAATGTTTCCTATGATTGCTTATGCTTGCTTATTTAAATGAACTTTTCAAAATTTCTAATTACTGTTTATTAATTTTTAATTAATGTACCTTAAATGCTACTATCATTATTGAAAAAAAAATGTTGTGCCCGACAGGGTCCATGTGAACTATTTTATTATTATTAAGATCTTGTAAAACACATGTCATATGCAATAAATGATTGAATTGAATTGAATGATGAAGAGGTTTTAACTTTAGTAACGGTAAAGCTAATGGGCAAAGGTCTCTTTTCAAACCCAGGAACGAGCTCTCCACATTGTTAATTATTACATATTTGCATAAGCATAAGTCCAGATTAATTCTACGTGTTTTCCTCTTAATTATGAGGCAGTTTTATCCATAGACTATTTATAAATATTTTATTAGCATTGGAAGTCTCCATCAAAGCACCAAACACCAGTAAAACCAGTTGTACTAACCCACTGTTGACTTATACAAAGAAATGATCACCACGTTCAAGACGAGTTAGGAATTTCAGAGTTACTTTAATTATATGTAAGTGGAGTGGAGGACACGATGATTGATGATTTCCACACGATGTTTTCATACAGCCATGTCATTAATTTAATACTGTCTTATGAAATGACTAAAGAAGACTCAAATAATATATAATATTTAATGCCCCTTTTTAAATATTCATATAACATTGAATAATCCTTCAATAACCCCAATCTACTTATTTCAAAACTCCGTTCGATTCCGTCGTAATCCGTTTCTATTAACGACCAAAGTTTCGGAAAATCAAGAGCTTTAACGTTGTCGATGTTATCGAATCGAACGAGGTTAATAATTATTCTAAAATTATTACAGTCACTATGATTTTAGTAGGTAGTATTTTTTGAATCTTTTTTTGGATAAAAACATTTTTGTTTGCCCGGATGGGTTATGTGAACGTATTTATTTAGCTTCATGTAATAATCACGCGAATAAATTGCCATTGTTATTTTTATCTGCCACATATTATAAACTAGCTTATGTCATATCATTTCTCTGGGACTTCGTCGAGCTTCATTGTCTCGGCGCTTTTCTTGTGGTCGCCACTGTTGATTCTGGCTTACAAAAGTTACAGTGGTTTGGGAATAGTGAGGCGAGCTTGTCCCAAATAAAAATAAAAAGCTTATGTCATTCATAAGCTTGAATTAATTATGAAATGTAAATCCCTCCAAACTCTTTTTAGAAAGTATTTAATTAAAGGCCAGTAGGTACTTAAGTGAAGAAGTAATTTCAAGATCAGCCCGTTGAAGGTTTGTTTGTTCAGAAACCAAATTAGATTGAGATTTTTAATTTTCAGTGTTCTGTAAACAAGATTGTATTTTTAAGGTTTTGTTTATTAAACAATAAAAGATGTTGTGTAAAAGGTTTTTCAGTTGTTGAATAAATCGGCGAACAAAACTGTACTGATATCCACACAACAGTTCTAGTAGCTTGTCTGAAAAGTTATGAGCACTAAGCAGAGGTGTACAGTCACGAGCATCAATATGTATTCACGAAGTAACTTTTAAAAGTGTTTTACTCCTACGGTGTTCAGTAACTTTTTTATGATTTTACGACTACTAATGACTAACTATTGAATTTTGCTATGTGTATACATATTGGTGCAAATGACTGTACCTTGTCTCCTTCTTGAGTGTCGATGACAATTTAAAATGAGTCAGCCCAACCTAATTAGTACACCCATATTTTAACTAACTTGATTATGTTTTTTTTTTTTTAATATTTATGAATGTGGACGAGGCCAATGGAGTATGTAAGTATCGTAGCAGGTTACGTTCTGTGGTTTCTACCTACCCCCATTGGAAAAGGACGTGAGTTTATGTATGAATGTGTTTAAGCCGCATTTAATATGGGACAAGCTTATTACCATCAAGCGGGCACAATATAAAAGAAAGAATGGAATGAAAAGAAACGAAAAAAAAAAAAAAAATTCGCAGCCTAATAACAATATCAGCCTCCGTAGGTTACAGAGAAGTGACCTCAAATTGTAATATCTACTAGCTTTTTTTTTTGGTGGGTGTAAAATCAACCCATCCCGCTCTTGGGCAGAGCGAAAGGGAGTGTCAGACTTCTACTGACTAAAAACCACCCATGTTCCTTCTTCGCCCTCTATGTCGAGGCCGCGATAACCGGTGGACTACCCGCGGCCCCGACAGGAATTTCGCAGCCTAATAACAATATCAGCCTCCGTAGGTTACAGAGAAGTGACCTCATATTGTAATATCTACTAGCTTTTTTTATTTTAGGTGGGTGTAAAATCATCGAATAACCTCTCCCGCTCTTGGGCAGAGCGAAAGGGAGTGTCAGACTTCTACTGACTAAAAACCACCCATGTTCCTTCTTCGCCCTCTATGTCGAGGCCGCGATAACTGGTGGACTACCCGCGGCCAATATCTACTAGCTTATGCCTGTTGCTTCGCCGTATGGGGATATAGTATATATCCAGGTATGCATGGTATGGATTTCAGCTATGTTTATATCCAGGTTATAAACTATATATGTGTGTTAAATTTCATCAAAATCAGTTCATTAGTTTTTGCGTGAACATCCATCCATCCTCACAAATTTTCGCATTTATAATTTAAGTAGGAAAGTCGGATAAGACACGTATTTCTCAATATATATTTATTTGTTTCCACATGACTAATAATAGGGTATTTCACCAAAAAATCTAATTAGATTATAGATTTTCAAAAATTTATGGACACATATTTTTACATCTTTCACGTAACCAAAAGAGCAAAAGATGAAGACAATACAGTGCTTCAAAAAGTTGAGTCAAGTGGTGTGACGTCACAAGGTTAGTACTTTTTTACCCAAAGCGACGTCAAAAGCCACTCATGATCTTTGACACGTTTTATTTTCTTCAATTCTTATTAATTTGATAAAACAAATCTGTCCGGAATAATGTACGTACAGTGACCAATCAAGCTATTCATAACTAGTAGATCATTCCTGATTGTACGGGAAATCGATACAAAGCGAGACCATGTTGAACTGGAAATGTATAGTTTGATGTCGTTGGGTGTAGGCACCTTTCCAATTGGTGAAAGAATTTTTCATATTGAAATAGCTGTGATTCCGGAAAAAATCCGCATACATGTAAACTCATAAAATTCACACTCTACAGAATAAATTTATCTTTTTCCCTTAATAAAACATTTTGTACTCAACTTAACACCTATAATGTTGATGCCATTTGGACCACAGCGACGACAACCTGAAGACCACAACCTACACTACTTAATTTGTTGCTTGCAACGCATGGCATAGGTAGTGAGACGTAACTTTATTGATGTACCTACCATGTACTTACTTTTACCTATGTGTCCCGAATAAACACATTTAAATTCTATGAATTTATATATACATATTTGATCGTATGTTAAAACAGCTAGGAATATTACCGGTAATCTAATATCTAACGTGGCATGGCGTGTCAAACCGTCGGATTTGCTAAAGCATCCGGCATGCGGTCTTCAGGTTGGTAACCCCGCTTGGCAGCTGTTCTGAGTGCCTATTACTAAGTTCTCAATTAAACGGAAACTACCTGTGTTAGTTGTGAGTTTCTGATGATTGATTATTATTTATTGATCATGTGAGAAAATAAATGTGTAGCTCTTTGAATGTTAACTTATACGTTTTCAGGCACTTACAATATGATTTAGTTTATCATCTTCACTCGCATCGCACGCGATGAACGTAAGTTTCAGAAAATAAATTGTAGTCTCGATAGCCATCTCTTTAACCGATTACGTAATAATATTATCAGATATCAAACCTTATTATTAAAGTAAAACCACCAACAAATTCTACATAATCATTATTTACTCTACAAACAAATTACTTATTTAATTTCAAAAGATTTTTCGGTATAATATACCTAGTTAGCGTCTTCAGAATATGAAAGAAAAGTCCTTTGTAAAGAATTTACATTTAATTCGTTGAAGCGATGAATTCTCCTTTGCGTCACTATGTATATTTTATGCCCTCATTATTTTCTCGTAACATTCCGCCCGAACAAGGGCGAAACCAATTTAAACGTCGTCGGTTAAAATAAAAAAAATACAAAATTTTCACGAAACATTTCTCTGTAATAGATATAAAAGTGTCGTAAAAGTTTTATTTCTATTACAACAGCTCCTTTTCCATTACGTTAATACTACCTGACTAAACAGTCAGAGCGTTTTATGTTTTTTCGGCGTTTAAAATGTTTTTTTTTTCAGGTAAAGTCGTAAAAACGAGACAGAACAAATCGTAAATTATTTCGTAGCGGAGCCAGAGGGTGGAAGTATTTTCATCTCACTTTATTATACAGAATCCAGTTCGCAGTAAGAGATACTCGGCATGATATTACTCTGATTTATATCGAGTGTCGTAGTTTTCAATAAATCTCAAAGCTTTAGTTGTAGAACGAAACACTTTTAGTCGTCTGTTCGTCCTGTACTTAGTTTGTATGATATTTTCTATTTATGAGATCTAGAGCTTACACGCTATAAATATGATTATATATTCCAGCATTAGTCAACACAGTAATACTTCATACTTTCACGTTTACACAACTGAACATTAACTTTTATACAAAAAAAGTAAGATGGAAATATAACACTACCTTAATGAGGAAATACCAAACATTTAATTTCTTGACAAATTAATAAATTCTCAAATGTAGCCTCAATAGAAACTTTACCATTTTATATAGGTATGCAGTTTTCTAAAACAACTATAGGAATCCTTTTATTGATAAAAATATATTTTTTACTAGCTGTTGCTAGCGGCTTCACCCGCTACAACTCGAAAAAAATCCAACGGGAAGATAAAATCGGGATAAAAACTATCCTATGTATTAATCCAGGTTAAAAACTATCTGTTTACCAAAATTTGTCCAAATTCATTTAGTAGTTTTTGCGTGAAGAATTAACAAACATACACACTCACACACATTCGCCTTTATAATATTAGTGTGAAGTGTGATGATGTTTTTTACAAAGCCGTGCCAGTATTTTTTTATTACGTGATCTTAAAATGTCGTGAGAAAGGTTTGTTAGCATGTATGTGGATAGATTTATGAGTTGAAGAAGACCAAAAAAACGATGGATGGACTGTGTTAAGAATGATAAGGCAAGAAAGTGGAAAGAAGGTGTCTCATGAGATGACGAGAAACAGACAAGTATGGGAGAAGAAGACCTTATCATCACCATCAACAGCCTACTAATATTCCCATTGCTGGGACACAGGCCTCCTCTCTTTTTGAAAGGGAATGGGCTATAATCTACCACGCTGGCCCAGTGCGGATTGGTAGATGTCACATGTCTTCGAATTTTTTGGTTCTAAGACATGCCAGTTTCCTCACGATGTTTTTCTTTACCGTTTTGAGAGCAGCGCTGATGAAATAAATTACACAAAGTAATGTGCCTGCCTGGGTTCGAACCCACAACCTACTGTTCGTAAGTCGGGGCCACCACCACTGGGCCACCGCTGTTCTCTGAGAAGAAGACATGCTGGCATGCAAATGAATTGGGATAAAGGCAAGAGAATGATGAATGTTGATGATGATGATGATGGTCTTCCATGACGGATCCCTCGAACCCAAACATACGTATTGGTAGATATGAGGCAGATTAGGTATCATTGCTGATTGTTCAGAATGTTGTACTGAGTATGTGCTAACCGTTTGTGTGTCGGTGTCCGTTCCAACCTGTACAGTGAAAGGTTACGAATGGTACAATAACAATCCGTCCTGGCTTTAGAAACCGGGTATTATACACCTATATCATACACACGTCGGTTTCAGGTAACGGCTAGCTTGTAGTTCGATACAGCGACCAATCAACGCTGTCACAGGTCAATGATTTACTATGTTTTCACTTCATATTTATCTGATACGAGATCGCATGATTATATAGTGAATGTGAAATATTTGCTTAATAGTTAAACAAAGCCTGACAGTTACTGATTTTGACGATAACATGTGGGTTTAGATAGTGTAGCTACTGATAAAGTTGATTACTGTACGACCACTTCTAGTTTGCAGTTTAAAGTGGCACTGTTCTTTACGAAAAAATGCATCGATTATCAAACTTGGTACAATTATTTAAATTCTGTATTTGGCACAGGTGAGTCGGCTGAAGTGTATGTAAGTCGTAAACATACATGACGCTGCGGGAATTGGAATAGCTGACTTATAACTGGCATAATTATCAATGCCTTAGTCAACAGCTTATTGTTTTATTTCAAATAAAAAATATACGTTTAAAAACTAAAACCCGACTACGAATAAAATCACAGACTAACAAAACCGCGGTCTTAAAAGTAGGAAACAAGAAAAATCGTCAAGGAAGTAGATAATTTTTATATTTCAATTAAACGTATTTTAAGTTAAATTATTATAGAGGTCAGTCGTAGTCGCATGCCACCTTGCTAATTGCAACTAGCAGCTGACTTCTGTATCAATGAGAACGCCATGAAGGAACATCAGGTATCAGTGGCATGCGACTACGGCTTTGGGCGGGATTTGATTTGATTTGATTTGATAGAAAACGAACACATTTTCAGCAGTACCTAAAGGGCTTTCAATTAATTGAAATGACTAATTTTCGATATTTTTTATTTCTAAAATAGTAGCCATGCATGAAACCAATATTTACAAAAAAGCTAGCATCAATACAAGCAAGTATCAAAGTATCGTTTAGGAGAAAAACTTCGTACAATACATTTTCGAGATTTGAGATATCAAAATTATAATATTTTGTAAATGACATGCTTTTTTAAAAGCTGAAGATTTTTTTTAAAACAGTCCTTGCTTGCATTGACGTGGGTGTACTAATTAATGGGTAGGCACCTCTATCTTACAAGCGTGATGTTATGATATATTATTGATGACAACTATAGATGGATACAGGTTTTAGCAGTGGCTGATAGATTCAAAATTATACTTATTGTGTCATCAATAAATAGATTCTAATGTATCTCGGAAACGTGACGCTTAAGATTTGTTTGTACCTATAGGTTTTATGCGTGGCAGTATTATGAAAATAAAATAGCGAAAGCTAGGCAGGCATAAATCAACCTTAAATACTAACTTAAAACAGTCTTACAAGTAAAAAACTAAAAACAGTTTATAAGAAATTAAAAAAAAATATTTAAAAAAAATCTGATGCATGACATTAACAAGTAAGGTAGCTAAACTGACAAATTTTAATATTCCCTCAAGGTAACGGGGTAAAAGTGAGAGGTCGTTTAGCGGGTGTAAAGTGTGTGGCTATAAATTGCGGCGCCGCGCGCACCGAGCACCTGCCTCCCCCCCCCCCCAGCCGGGCTCAAGATTGTGCGACAGTCTTCAATGTTAATAGCTGTTTTAGTGTAGACTTTACACTTTTTTAAGGTCTTTTCAATGCTTAATAATGTTATTTTTCAATTAGTTAGTTTTATATCTGTTTATTTTTGTGATTCTTTCTTCATCATCTTTGTTGCGAAAACATATTTGAAAATTTCGCCAATTTTTTTATTTTCAAAATGCACGCATTAATCTGGTATTAATCAATAGTTGGCATCAATACAAATCAATTTTGTTACCCGATTACGGCGAAGCCAAAAGGAAGGGTGATGATTTTGGCAGTCTATGTATGTATGTATATATTTTTGTATGTTTCACCGTAGCGCCTAAACTACTCGACGGATTTTAATGAATGAGATGTCAATAGTTTCGTAAGAATAGTGCGGGTGACATAGGTTATATAAATTTTAACAATTCTTTTTATGAAGGAATTTAAATTTCAAATTCTTCGAACAAAAAAAATTGAGATAATCATAACATGTTTGGTATCAAATGAGAGGTCATGGCAAGCACATTACAAATATGATATTATATTATATATATATTATAGTTATATTATATTATAGTTTTAGTCAACATACACTTTTAGAATGCGGTCAAAAAGTTCTCGCGGTCTAGTCTGCTAAGTATTTACTTCTACTATTTAAATAGCGAACTAACATTCAGTAGAATTTTACACCATGAAAGTAAAATACTCGTATTAAAACGGATTTATTAAATAACACTAAAATAAAATTCAAATAAAAATATAAGTTTAAAAACTAAAACCCGACTACAAACCGCGGTCTTAAAAGTAGAAAACTAGAAAATAATTCTTGTCTGATATTCATATATTGAATTTGTATTAAAAAAAATCCGTTTATGAATATAAAAAATTAAATCGACTGCTTCCTACAAAAGTGCAACATAATTAAAAATATGGTTTTTTTTTTACTGCTGATAAGAAAATCTATGTGTGGGGAGCGAGACTCACAATGATGTTCTGAATACGGGGTAAATGGTAACCGTTTGTATGTCAATGTCCCTACTACCCTGAAGATATAGTATTGAAAAAGTGACAAATATTTCCTGAAAGTAACAATAACTATAAAATATAAAGGCAGCTTTGACCTCTTTAGAAACAATTTTCCATTGTGCTTTATCATGGAAAACATTTTTCTGACCAGACTGTGTTATTATATGTATTTACACCTGGCGGGTAGAGTCACGCATAGCAATAAGTTATCGACTTTGAAAGACCTTCACAACTGGTAATAAGGCATGTGTCATTATTCTATGTTTACATACAAATGCTATACTTTCAATAACAGTCCTTCATTTCTTTTATTGCCTACTATGATATTAGTACTCAGGTTTCATAGGAATATGAAATTAAATTAGGTATAGTCTGATTATACTGGCTGTTTGATAGTCTTAGTTTTTGTTTCCTAAGTCCATCCATACGGTGTCTCTCTGCTGAGCAAAGCCAGAAAAGAAAGAAAAGAAAGAAAAGGAAGAAAAGAAAGAAAAGAAAGAAAAAAAGAAAAAGAAAGAAAAGAAAGAAAAGGAAGAAAAGAAAGAAAAGAAAGAAAAGAAAGAAAAGAAAGAAAAGAAAGAAAAGAAAGAAAAGAAAGAAAAGAAAGAAAAGAAAGAAAAGAAAGAAAATAAAGAAAATAAAGAAAAGAAAGAAAAGAAAGAAAAAAAAGAAAAGAAAGAAAGAAAAAATATTTATTTGGCGCAGAAACATGACGTGAGTGAACTATTAGGTAAAGCTCTGTCTAACCCTTTGGGGAATACATGCGTAATGTTGTGGATATTTATGTTTGCCCAGCGAACATCATCAGGTCGTCAGTTCATCTTCGCTGCGGGCGACCTCGACGAGGATGTCCACCCTTCTTCTGGTGCACCCTTACAACGTGGCCAGTGACTCAAAGATCAGGTACTTGAGTAATGGAACGCAGGTTATATGCAATAGATTTGGTTAATTACTATCAAATTAGGTCATCTATGATAATTTTTTTGTCCAAACAGTTGAATGCTTCAGTGGTTTGTGAAGCAGTTTAAGTAAGTACGAGTATACTTAATCCTCTATGGCCCAAATGTGCCAACAAAGGGTTTTTTTTAAAACAGAGTTATTCTGACAGTTATGATATTTTTACAAACAGTTTAAAAAAAAGGTTCCTATTTGAAAAATATTTAAATTGTTAAATAATAAACTCGAAGAATTGCTGTCATCTTTAAATTGATCGCAATAACAAAGAGTACGCTCAATTTAAAAACAAAACAAATATTCAACCGAAATTAAAAAAAAAAAATAATGCCTGAGCAGTAGAGGAAATTGACAAACAGTCCATTATTATAAACTTGTTTAGGAGGAAAAATGAACAAGGTTATTGCATATTTCAGAGTTAATTTGCGAGTCTCAGTATAATAATTTTCCTTTGCTTCCCTTGGAGCTCATGACTAAATAACAACAGCCGCTGTGCTTTCCTAGGCCGGTCTATCGATAGGTAACCATCCATTAAATACCGAGTTTTGTCCATGCCTCAGAAAGTACGTTAAGCCGTTGGTCCCGGCAGTCATTTAAAGATCTGTTGCTGTAACGGGTAGTCAGTGGCCCGAAATGTGGACAACAAGTCTTACCAAGCGGTATTGCATTACCAAGAAGGTACTAACTGGGTTATTTACTGGTTAGGTTGTATATTGATTAAAATATGATTTTGATTTTAGATGAAACAGTTTTTTTTTTTAAGTTACGTTGCCCCACACTAGAAATTTATCTTGTATCGTGGGTGCGTTCACAAACATTTAAACTCACATACACAAATACCCAGACCCGGAACAACTACATATCTGTAGGTCATACAAATATTTGTTCCGTGCGGAAATCGAGTCCGCGACACGCAGCGCAGCAGTCCATTGCTTGAGCACTGCGCCAACCGTGCCGTCAGATAGGCAGTCGTTCCATGTACTAATGTTCAGTTGCACCCGGTTAGACCGGAAGCCGACCCTGAGATAGTTGGAAATGGGCTAGGTAGATAAGGAGCACCTTATTAAATTACACACATAACATAACATCTAGTTTGTAATCCCCAAAGAATAGGGGATCGGACTGGGTCAAAAAAATGTGATTCTAATTAGTCCGTCAGTTAGATTATCGAAAAATATTGGATACGTGTTTTTTGTTTTATCAAATTAATAAAAATTGACAAAGATAAGACGCGTCAAAGATCATGAGTGGGGGGTTGTGACGTCATTTGATTGTGAAAAATGTACTACCATGTGACGTTTTCGAGGAATTTACGAGTTTTCGAAGCATTGTAGCGCCTTCATTTTTTTTTATGTGAAAAAAGAAAAAATACGTGTACAATATTTTTTGATAATCTATCTGACGGACTAATTATTATTTTTTTGCCGGATCCCCTACTAAGCACATTAGTTTCGTACTAATATAGTATTTTTTTCAATATTAATAATTTACCCTGTAAGAGAAAAGAAGTACGAGGGCTTAAAATCTAGGGTAGCTGCGCTAAAAATCTAAAAAAATAAGTGTTTAAAGAACTTGTTGTCGAATCGAAGCAGTTTGTTGCAGTTTTATGTTTGCCATGTTCGAGAGCAGTCGCAGATTAAACACAGGAATCCGTAGCAAGCGAACGATAGGATGTATTCCATCCACAGAATGAAAACAAAACAGATTCCATCCGATTTGGATAACATGTACATTTAAATGTATGTTTTAGTTTGGTCAAACCCCTCTTTTTACCCGACTACGGCGAAGCCAAAAGGAAGGGTAATGATTTTGGCAGTATATGTATGTATTATGTATGTTTTTAGATAGAAGCTAGAATTTAGTTATTTTCCCGACACAATTATCATCTGTCTGGCCTTTTCTCAATGATTTTGGGTTCGACTTCCAGTCCAATGGGATGCAACTGAACATTAGTTATATGGAAGAACTGCCTTTCTGTCATCATCTCAAATTGAAATCATATTTTAATCAACATACAACCTAACACTGACCAGTAAATTGCAAAAACGATCAGTAGAAGTATGACACTCCCTTTTGCTCTGCCCAAGAGCGGGAGGGGTTATTTGATGATTTCCCACACCCCAAAAATAAAAAAAGGACCACTCCTTTGCCAATGTTACTGATTAACCTGGAAACCTTCTCAACATTCAATATGAATGTATGTACTATAAGTTGGCAAAAACCGCAGAACGCCACCTTTTTTCGTCCACGTCCATATATCTGTTCATACACGCACACCGATTGCGAGTACGACGCACCTGTCTTTTCTGTCTGAGAAGACATACACTGACCCGTCTATAAAGCAGGTATCTTCTGAAACTGCACCAAGTACAAAGCGCAAGCAGCTAAGACCTTCTTAAGTCTTGTACAGGACGACGTCGAATAGACAGATAAACTTTATTTTAACGAGCTTCAATTATATAAGTACTGAAGTAGCGACTGTGTTTGTTCAAAGTCGATGGAATACAGCTGAAGTCTGTTGTGCTGTCACAGCTTTTAACTTATTTTTAATCTGCGTTAATTGTAATACTTGTTAGGTATTTGTTCTACTTGTATACCTACAATTTTCATTATCAAAATTGTACTTCTTCTTATATTTAGTATCACGCGTGAGGTCATTTTTGAAAGATGCCTCATTAAAACTGTAAAAAAAAAAAAATTATTAACTACATTTTTCTACGAGTTTTTCGGTCTATGCATAACTAATTTCATTGCCATAGTAAATTTTTTGCCGAGGTTAAACCACCTGTAAATTAGTTGCGTGACACTAAATAAATCTTGTAAGCCTTCCGTATGTTTAACACTACGCTAATCCCCTTAATCCCAGGAAGGGTAAGCAGAGAATGAACTGCGAGGTGCTAACAGATTTAACGCGGACATGTCATTCATCATCTGATGTAATTAAAGGTACTTACATAACTAAGTTTATTTTACATGCATGTAGATCATATTTATAGATTTCCAATTTTGGTTGTGTAATAAGCGAATATAATTTGTAGGGAACAGCTGTTTTTGTTACATTTCGGGTTGGTCTCAAAGTAAAAGTTGTTCATAATGTTATCATTACCTCTTAAAGGGTTATTGTACTCATGTACAATGATCCCTTTTTTCATGTTAACAAAAAATGAAGGCAATACTGTGCTTTGAAAAGTCGTGTGACATCACAGGTTAGTACATTTTCTACCACGAAGTAACGTCACAAACCCCCACTCATGATTTTTGACACGTGTTATTGTCGGCTGTTTTTATTAATTTGATAAAACAAAATACACGTATCCGATATTTTTCGATAATCTAACAGACGGACTACACAGAATCACATTTTTGTTTTGTCAGGATACATCCCTATACATTTGGGGTCGGCGCAGTTCGTCCTCTGCTTACATACTTCTTTATTAGTCGTCATATCTCATCAGACACCTTCCTTGTCATATGTCATCTTTTACACAGTCGTCTTTTTATTACAGTAATCAGCACGAAATGTTTAAACAAGAAATACATTCTTAGCTAGCAGTACCTCTTAGCTATGAGTAGTAGTAGTTATTATATTAACTATGTCTGGTGTAACAGCTACTAGGTTGAAATGGAACTAGGCTGGTCACATCTGCCGTAAGTCGGAGGAGCAATGGGCAAAAATTACCACTGGCTGGACTCCTTCTCAAAGGATTGGTCTATAATCGCACTAGATAGCGAAAAGTGGAAGGAGGGGCTTTGCCCTGCAGTGGGACAGCACAGACTTAAAATATTGTGTCATCAAAGTATTCGCTCTTTGAAATTGTAATTTAATTTGTTTAATTCAACAAATTTACTACAGCTAAACTTTACTTCCTCCTGAAATACGAAATAGTCAGTCAAAAGAGTCCATTGCCCATGCTTCTCATTTTGTGGTTCACGTGAGCTTCCCCAATCACTTCGCCCGCGCCATACCGTTTCGTTAATCCGTCAACTAGCATTTGCGTAATAGTTTATATGTACAATAGCTATAGGGATCAATTTAGTAAAACGTTGTTTTATTGAAGGTGAAATTAAAGTCATCCGATAAATTCGATGTATTAAGTAAGTTTGAGGTTTTAAAGGTTGCGGGGATCGGCTGGATGCAAGACGCACGGGCCCGGTCAATGTGGCGACACTTAAGGAAGGCCTA
The DNA here is from genome assembly GCA_932274075.1 of Diarsia rubi. Lineage (NCBI taxonomy): Eukaryota > Metazoa > Arthropoda > Insecta > Lepidoptera > Noctuidae > Diarsia > Diarsia rubi. Next base: position 16,026,290 of record OW026417.1, on the reverse strand, counting down.
TTATGTCCAGCAGTGGAAGTCTTTCGGCTGAAATGATGATTATGATTAAGTAAGTATATATTTCTATATTGTCATAGTACTAGTAGTGATTTAGCATATAGAGGTAGTAATACAATATTACCGATTAGTACAAATTCGGTTGTCTACTTTCCAAATTCTATTCTATAAGAGTAATTCCTAATTCAGTAAAATCTGATTGTGGTAAAGCCAATTAAACTATAGCGCCATACTGATACTGACCTCATATTGATTATAAAGTGTTCGCTTGTTAACAGAGTTAATTATATGGTTTGTTGTCTAAATGGAATCCGTTTTACCTATCACACGCTACACATGAAAGTACCACAAACATGCGAATTTAATAGGGATGTTTACAGTCAGTAAACATCCCTATAAAACAAATGTGATTCTAATTAGTCCGTCTGTTAGATTATCGAAAAATATTGGATACGTATTTTTTGTTTTATCAAAACAAAAAAAATGACGAAGATAAAACGCGTCAAAGATTTGAGTGGGGGTTTGTGACGTCACTGATCTGTAATAAATGCCATACTTTTGTCTTAGAATATGACGTCACACGAGTTTTCAAAGCACTGTAGGTATCGTCTTCATTGTTTGTTAACGTGAAAAAAGAAAAAATACGAGTCCAATATTTTTTGGAAATCCATCTGACGGACTTTTTTTTTTGTTAACTACCCTATTCTGTCCATGAAAACTATACTATGACTATAGTGTTGATGTTATGTAAGGTTAGGTGGTGGACGAAGGGAATCATCGTTGTTCGCTACATTTGCATGAGTGAGACAATTTTCGACAACCAGGGGGGACAACAACATGAAAAAGCCAGTTTAAAATAAATAACAGTTCTCTATAACATAATGGAATAAACACATTACTGTGGACATAATGTTCATTGTTCACATATGACAGAAATGTTATGTTTTCAATAATTATATAAAACCATCATAATTATTATCTACATCGTAAAAGTGAATAATATTGATGAGTAGAAATGGCGTTCTATTGTTTATAGACTTCTGTTTTGATTATTTAAAAATGTCCCTAGAGTATAATAGTTTGACAGTAATAATGATTATGCCTGCTTCGTTACTCTACTGGTCACTAGCGCGACTACTGACCATGAGGGCCTGGGTTGTATTCCGGAGTCGGACAAAGTCTTATTGGATTTTTCGTTCCTGGTTGCTGGTAATAGGCTCATCCCCTTTTACATTGGTATACTTCTGCTTAGTCCTTCGGGTAATACAGGCGTCATGCTACATTACGTTTTTTTTTTTTTTTATTTAGTCTATTTTGTCCCACTGCTGGGCAAAGGCCTCCCCCATTTCTTTCCAGCTCTCTCGGTGTTGTGCCTTCTCTGGCCAATCAGTCACGAATGAGTCCAAATCGTCACGCCATCGTTTTTTGGGTCTGCCTCGGTGACGACGACCGCCTTCAGGCACCCAGTGTGTGACGGTTTTGGCCCATCTGTCTGTTATAATAATGAAATTCAAAAATGTTTGTGATTGACGTAAGCTATCAAATACCTTATTAATATCTCAATCCTGAAATCTAAAACTATTTGAAAAAGATTACCACTAGTCTGGAAACCTTTTTTTTTTGCCGGGTGGAAAATCATCGAATAACCCCTTTCGCTCTGCCCAAGAGCGGAAGGGTATCGAGAGACAGTGTCAGACTTCTACTGACTAAAAACCACCCATGTTCCTTCTTAGCCCTTTATGCCGAGGCCGCGGTATCTCTTACAACATCCCGCAGACCCTTGGGTTTTAAGTCGTTTTACCCTAAAATCCACAAATTCTGACAAAAGCTACAACAAAAACCTTAATGTACACATCAGCGTATAGCGACCCAAAAAACCCTCTATTATAACCCTCGTTGTCCTCGATTGAAGGCCAAAGGCTCTACAGAGAGCCCGAGTATTTTTAATAACATTATAAATAAAAAGAATCTGCGTAGAACCCTTCAATATACTTACCTACTATTAAATTGAAATTCTTCGAACGTTTTTGGTGCGGTTAATATCGATAAGCCGACCCGAACATTTTTTTTTTTAAATAGTAATAAAGCTTGTTTGTTGTAAGTAATTTCAGTTGATGGAACTCCTGTCACCTATTATTGTTTTTATCTTTTTTCAAAATTACATCTATCATTAAAGGATAATCCCAATGCGATAAATGCGCCTTAATAACTTAATAACTACATAAATGCTAAAATCAATAACTAATGACAAATAAGCATTCCTTGTGAATTCACTCAGAGAACAACAGAACAAGTCCGTCTCACTGGCTATGAGGTTGAGCGTTCGCTGTTGTTGTTCGATGACTTTTTCAGTCATATCGAATTCAGCTGAACATACATGACAACGGAGACTAACGGCTTATCATGTTTTCCGATGCACGGAGGTAACGCGTTATGTGTGAGGTGAGCACCCATCCACGGACCAACCTAGCCAAGCACGGCTTGACCTGAAGATCAATTCGAGTGGCTGTAGTTATTTATCCACGAATTCTGTTGACATTATGAGTAGTGAAATAGCCTGGTTAATATTAATTAGTCATCATCATCATCATTTCAGCCGAAAGACGTCCACTGCTGGACATAGGCCCACCCTAAGTGTCGCCACATTGACCGGTACCGTGCGACTCGCATCCAGCGGATGCAACCTTCACCGGGTCATCGGTCCACCTAGTAGGGGCCTTTCAACGCAACGTCGACATATTAATTAGTGAAAAGGGATTATGATGTCTCGAAATGAGATTATATCCAACGTAGATTCATAAGCTGTAGAATGGAAAGAAAAGAAGCTGGCGATAGAATATGGTATATTTGAATAGAATATGGTATATTTGAATAGCGGAATGCAGTGTCTGGATTAACGAGAACATTGTTTCGTGTAGGTCAGTAGCTGTGTTTATGTCTTTTGACAATGGTTGCCAACATAATGCTTACTAGTGGACGTCACGTGGTTTCACCCGCGTAGTTCCCGTGTCCATGGGAATACAGAGATAAAAAGTAACCTATGTTACTCAGGGTGAATGTAGCTTTCCAATGGTGAAAGAATTTTTTATATCGGCGCTGTAGTTTTTGAGTTTATTCATTATAAACATACACACATACACACACACACAAATACAAATCTTTCCTCTTTTTAGTTTAGATTGGATGTCTAAGAAACGGTAAAAAATTCGGTGACATAGGGCATAGGCATTCACGATCTATGATTAAGTTCCCGTTAACTTACTTAGCTGAAAATTATTTCATACAAATTCTGTTCCATTTTTTAATTTATTCAGTAATTACTTATAGTGGCTATTCGGACATCGTGAAATAGGCCCATAATAACATAATTATTGAAACTATGCTTAATTTTTTATACGTATTTAGTAAAAAATTGGCCATTCGAAGCAAAAGAAACTTAAGATACTTGACATCGGATTCTCTGACTGTCATAGAGGTCTCATGCCATGGGCCGCGGGTTGTACACTAGTTATCGCGGCCTCGACATAGAGGGCTAAGAAGGAACTTGGTTAGGTTTTAGTCAGTAGAAGTCTGACACTCCCTTTCGCTCTGCCCAAGAGGGGTTATTTGATGATTTCCCACCCCTCCCCAAAAAAAAAAGGTCTCATGCCATAAATAGAGCACGACTGACATTAATGCAAAGACAGTAAGTCAAAGAGGAAACTTATTTCAAACAAGAATCCACAACAAAAGGCCATAAATCGCGATCCCGGCGAAAGAGTCATCCCATTGAGTTTTAAGATAAAGTGAGACATTTTGAACAGAATACGCTGTTAATTGCATAAAGTGAGGCCATTTGGAAGCTAATTTGAATGTCAACTCAGTTTCCAGAATTAATTGTGTTCTGTCGGAACGTTGTTAGTTAATTAGCACTACCACTACTTAAGTAAGTACTGCGCGGGCTTGAGTGCAACCTGTAATAGACCTTATGCTTTTGTACAAACATGGAATATGCATTAAGTATTTTGTATGTATTGCCGCAATATTTACGGAAATGCCTTATTTAGAATTCTGTGTGGTTTCTTCTTTTAACATAGGATTAAGCAAAGGGCACCAGTTAAGTTTAAGTCCCATGTAAATAAATAATATAGATGATGCGACTAAGGGTATATTACCACGCTATCCCATCACGATAAATTATAAAGGCGAAAGTTTGTGAGTGTGGGAGTGTGTATGTTTGTTACTTCTTCACGTCTAAACGGCTGGAGCGATTTTAATAAATTTGGTATAGAGTTAGCTGACACCTTGGATTAACACATAGGGTAGTTTTTATCCCGATTTTATCTTTCCGTGGGATAATTTTCGAGGTGTAGCGGATGAAGCCGCTGGCAACAGCTAGTTTTCTATAAATACTAAATATATCTTGATTTGTTAAGGATTATCGTTATCATCTACCATCATTTAACCAACGGGCTTCCAGTCCGCCCGGATCCAGCTGAATAACAATATTTTACATAGAGCGACTGCCTATCTGACCTCTGAATAAATGTATCTATAAAATGTCCACAATACCTGACGTAATATCTTTTATTTATCTATCTACTTACTTACCCACATGATATCCATAAGAAATCTCCTCATGTCAGCGCTTTATTGCTAATAAGCGAGAAACTATCAGAATATTTTTCTAGAAACAGTTATCACTCGAGTGCTTTACATTACATCGCTGTGTTTCATCGTATCCAGATCTCTGGAGCAAACTAGCTTGTTATCTAGATCCGATAGTTAACAGGTATTAAACGACTGCGTCGTGTATCATATCGATTTCAAACTTTCAAGGAGAGAGTGTGACAAGAAATTATTGTTTCGCCGTCGGCAAAGTTATAGGAACATTAACTATATCTCGACGTTTATTTATCTTAAACGGTGGAAGCTCACTTATCTAAGTAATTGAAAAAGTTATCGCGTAAAACTTGAGTTGAAATTGGTGCCGATGTCACTTATGAGTTTGTAGAGCTTCGCTGTTTAGGAATATGCGTCGGCGACTTTAGAGCTTCAAGATACTTCAGAATTAAAGTTATAAGAACTTTCTCGATTGAAGATGAGGAGCTGGGGTAGCTGAAAAACACTAATAGGAACCTTTGAGGTGTGAAATGAAAATGCAGTATAACATCGATAAAAACTTTTATTGATTAAAGACGACAGACTGTCGCCTCCTTCTATTAAGCGTACCATTTCTTCAATTATCTTGTCTCCAATTTAATGTCTGCTATATGATAAAGTTTAATTGTTTTAATGGTAACATTGGATTACAATACACAGATTGTGGAACGAGACGGGTAGGGGCGGACGCGCGGGAGGAGGCCGCCACTCGGCGTGGAAAGCGCGCGCCCGGTCATTACGAATATAATTCTCTATCTAACAATAAGTCAATATTCTGATCACTAATATCAAAAAATTTACAATGAAAATAGAATTTACTCTAAAAATAATTTACGCGAATCAGGCGTCGGTCGTGAGTCGACTCAGGACGACCGGCGTCGGCGCGTGGGCTATCACATAGAAAGATTCATAAAGTATACATACATTCACACACGCCGCGGTCGCGACCACCGCGAACCGCTGCATCACACATAACACTCCATTCACTCTCCATTTTAGAAATGAATCTTTACTCGACAACTAAAGATCTGTTATAATTTACAAGAGTTAAATACACACGTGGTGTCTACACGAAAAGGTCTTTTAATGACGAGCAGAGAGAAGCATCGCAGCCCTCCGCCGCTTCCTCGTCTTCTGGCCTGTTGGGGTACCAGCGCTCTCCCTCCGGGCGTCCTGTCGGCCTGGCCGTAGCTGGAATGTCACGCGTCTTTACTCGGGCCTCGGTTTTTGGCGCCGTTTCTTTCACAATTGCTACTGTACCAGATGTCGATGCACCCGCATCTACAGCAGAACTCTTCCTAAGGAACACTTCAATGGCACTGCCTAGTGCACTTGCATCTACGACTGATCCTGATGGCTTATCCCATACCACAGCGGCAACGTCTCCGTGAGCTGGTTTTGAATCAGGAGCAAAAGTCACTTTGGTCTTCTTGGGTTGATTTTCTTGTTTCTTTGTGGCTAAGGTCTGATGTCTCCGTGTGAACCAAGTGGTCCCCGAGTCCAAGGGCCTGTCACGCAGCGAGGATGCATCGAAACTGCTGGACCTCATGTCGGCCAGGCGTCGGGTCCGCTCTGGCTTGCCGCAAGTATCGATCTCTGTGGCTGACGAAGTCAGTGCATTGAGCATTAAGTGAAGGTCTGTATCAGTGCAGACCACGCCGACGCCGGCGACGCCGCTCCGTGGTGGGATGGGCGGCGGTGGCTGCATTGGCGGCATCTCTGAAGCCCGGCGACGTGCTGGTATTGGCGGCAAGGGTGAGCCAACAAAGTCTGAGTGCCTGCGGCCACGGTTCGTATACCGCACGGAGCTGCCCACAGGCGAGCGTTCATCCATCGCCTGGACTTCACATACTCGTTCATTCGAAGTGTTCCAGAGACGCATGCGTACTTTGCGAGCTTGTACGATGTCGTCCATGATATCTAGCTGTAAATTGTGAGTGCTTCCGAGTCCGTCTGTGGCAGGTGGCCCTGCAATAGAAACGAGAGCTGAACGCAAAACATGTTGGCTGTTCAGGAGAGAAACACAAGTAATTACTAGTTTTTGATTGGTCAGGTTAGCTCACATTTCTTGGATCCAGAGTCCCTGCGTTGACGTGCGAGTGCTGGGAACGCGGCGATGGACTCGCGGCGCCCACGTCCAAACAGTGCCTGAGGCACTCGGGATATGGTTACTACGGAATGTCTGAAAAAAAACGTTTAGTTAGCTATTGGAATTGGACTGTATGAAGCAGCACCTTACTAGTTTGAGTAAGCACGCTGCATACCGGCTGCGGAGGCCGGACTACCAGATACATCACTACATAATCTGTTCACTGTCCACAGCCGCGTCCGTATTTTGTCCGTACCGTACCGAATCTTTTTTGGAATCGAATGCTGATACGCTTGTTGGAAGTCACTTATGATATACTTATAAGAAAAAAATCTTGAATGGTCTCAATCATCGTCTTGGTGGTAATCATTGGGAGTATTGGGCCCATTTGAAAAACTCGAGTTCTTGTTTTATGCATTTGATCGAAGTTTCGTCTTCTGACAACCAGTTTTCAGATATACAAATTACAAGATGTTCTGACCTTCTGCCTCCTGGCTGCGGCTGTGCAGATGACAGTGTTGCCAGGAATGCTGCCTCACGTGCCTCGCGAGCCGCGCTCTCACCTCGCTCCGACAGCCGACGAACCTGCATCAACAGCATCGAATGACATTAAATATGTACCACCTAGATAAGTCGAAGAGAAATAGAACGGAGCTGTTTATGTTTCTCTGAAATCTTCAAATTCCGTGTGAACTAAATATTGAGATTTAATTGTGTTTTTTTCACGTTTTGCATAAATCTGTTAGATAATTTAATCAGAATTCGTTTAAAAGTAGTAAACCATGTGGGTTCTTTAGAGGCTCTTAGATAGAATATATTAGTTTAGTTGGTCTGGCTTGATCAGCACCTGTGCGAATTTATGCAAACGTGGTTTGAATTAGTGATTGGCCTCTGATTGAAACTCTGTGTTGCCCGTCGAGGTTAATATTATGCATAGGTGGATAGTAACCGCATCAGTTCATATTTGCATGTTGGTATGCCCCAAATGTACATAATATTATTTCGTAAAAGACTGAAGTTGGATTTTTTTCTGAAAATAAACAGCCTGTCTTCGTTAAGGACAAAAACCGGTTGTGACTAAAACGTTGATGGATATTCAACATCATCATCATCATCATTTCAGCCGAAAGACGTCCACTGTTGGACATAGGCCCACCCTAAGTGTCACCACATTGACCGGTCCCGTGCGTCTCGCATCCAGCGTATCTCCACAACCTTCACCAGTTCATCGGTCCATCTAGTGGGAGGCCTTCCAACGCAACGTCTTCCGGTTCGCGGTCGCCACTCGAGAACTTTCCGGCCCCATCGGCCATCCGTTCTGCGAGCAATGTGCCCTGCCCTTTGTCACTTAAGTTTGGGAATTCTTCGGGCTATGTCGGTAACCTAGGTTCTCATGCGGATTTCCTCATTTCTGATTCGATCCGACTCCATTCTACTTCGACTCCATTGCCCTTTGGGTGACTTTGAGTTTTCTGATGTGGCGCATTGTGAGCAACCACGTTTCGGTCCCGTATGTAATCACTGGTAACACACACTGGTCATAGACTTTCGTCTTCAGACACTGTGGTAAGTTGGACGAGAAGATACTACTCAGCTTCCCAACCGTTGCAGAACCGAGTCAGATTCGACGATTGAACTCTGTCTCAAAGTTGGACCTAACTGGACCGTTTGTCCCAGGTAGACAATCGTCTACAACTTCGAGTGTAGAGTCTCCCATCGTGATAGGAGTGGGTGTTACATGGGCATTGAATGTGACCTTGGTTTTGTCCATGTTCATTTTAAAGACCCACTTTTTCAGAAGCTCATGGATATTAATATTGATGAATGGAGAGGGAGGCCAAAGAAGGAATGTATGGATTGTGTGAGGAATGATACGAAGAGAAAGGAGTAAATGATGTCTTATTATAGGGGAGAAAGGAAGAAGAAAACGTGTTTCGCCGACACAAACTGAAATGGGACCAGCAGGGCTAATGCGTTATTTTTAAATGTCAGTGGCTATCATAGTGTCCATCGATTAACAGTCAAATTGCTTATGGTTTAGTAAAAAATGAAACCATTTGACAGTAAAACCACTGACATTTAAAAAGATACACAAAGCCCTGCAGGGCAGGAAGAAGAATAAAGACTTGAAAAAAGAGCTTTCTTTGCCATTCACATTGTCTATATCTATCACTAATAATCACTGTGTTTTATACGGTGAACAAATAGAAATTTACTGTCTGATAAAGTCACGAATTTTCACATTACTCACGCTTAATCAGAAAATACGTCATGTTAGTTTAACAAACGGTACAAGTTTAGAAAAATACGCCACACTGTTTTCCTTCGATTTAACGCTGAATAAACATCTCAAATGTCCTCTAAACGTTCTTGGCTCAGTGACAAAAACTTCAGCTTGAAAGCGTTCCACGATTTATTTGATTTTGAACAAAACTGCTTACTGCCCACTTAGTGAGAAGTTTATTTCTATAAATAGATATTGAAAGGCAGCCAGTAAAATGTAATATCACGCAGTAACTGTGATATTCCTCGAAGGGCTATAACCAGATAAGTTCTGATAAGCTGCAGATGATTAGGATACGAATACATTGCTAATTTTCTCCGTATCACTGGTGGTGCTATCATCGATAGCTTTAGTTTTCAGAATCTATTTTATGCATCTGTTTTTGATATCAAAATCGATGTAGCTCGACTGATAAGATTTTATAACATAAGTAGTACTTGGTAACTGGTAATTAAAAATGTGTATTCGATGTATACATGCAATGAAAAAATTCCACATTAGTAATTCAAGGTCATCTGGAATGTATGAGATTTTTTATTTGAAAGCAGACATAGATCTGAAAAGGACTTTAAAACCTATACAATTATTGACTCAAAATACAGCTCGCCTTTAAGCCGAATTCTGCAGCTTTCTCCAAAGTTTCTCAAGGATTTTCAGGAGTTTTCCAAGGGTTTTCAACAGCTTCCAAGGGTTTACAAAGGTTTCAAGAGTTTCCAATACACTAACCTGACTAGCAGTAGGTCCAGTAGTGCAAGACGGCGTCGGCAGCGAGTGCTTGCGCGTGTCACGCCAGGGCGACAGATGGTAGGGATCCGGGGGTGACTCCTGGTCGATGGAGAAGCCGCGAGTAGGGGCCGATGAGTGTGGGGACGAGTCTGTGTCCTCGGCGCCACTTTCTTCCACCACGATCAGCGGCTCACCCCCGCCGATCGCCGGGGCCATCGAACCGCGCCGCATGTTTGCTGTATAACCAAAGAAAAATAGAGGGTTCAGTTTTTACCGGACTGCGGCGAAGCCCAAAAGGAGGGTTAAGTGTTTGGCGTGTATGTATGTTTAACCTAAACTAACTACTAAACGGATAAAGGATTTGAATAAAATATACGTCGTTAGATTCGTCTTGATGGCACGAGTGTCACTGGCTACATTAAAATTAAAAAAAAAAAACAAAGAGAAATTGCGGATTTTGGGGGCCATATCGCGAATTGAAAAAAAAAATTGTTACCATCGAGTAGGGTATCAAAATGAAGGGTTTTAAAGTGTTTAAAAGAAATTCAAAGTCACGAATCCTATAAACAAACACAAAAAATAAATCATCTGCGAAGAATGTTACGCGACTAACGAAAATAAAAAAACTAAAAAGTTGGAAATAAAATAAAGTTAAAAAACTAAAAAACCCGACTGAAAAAAGGAGGCGGGGTTCATTTGAATATTAAATTCTGAAATGAAAAAAAATAAAATGGACCCAGCATGCTTCCAAGTTTTGTTTATTTAAAATGTGCTTGTTTTTGCTTTTCAGTTTTTTCAGACGGGTTTTTTAGTTTTTTAACTACTTTTTTTTTGGTTAATTTATTGTTAGTGGTTGTAAGACTTTTGTCGTTTAAATACACATTATGATGTCGTGCAATAGATTACATTAACTTTATAATATAAGTAGAGCTTGCACAGTTGAACAAGCTATAGTTGAATTACCAAGTATACAGCCAGCTAAGTTGCATTTACTTTTATGATTATACAGATACATTTAGAGACTGATGTCAAACGATACAGTGAGCTTAATGCGAAACACTATAAAAAACAACATTGCAATCAATATTTTCAGTGTTCTAGAATTATAAAAAACTACCTGTATACTTATTAGTTTGTTCGACTGTACTTGTATTTTCACTAAAAGACTGATCCCTTTTCACAATAATAAGTACCTCCTGGGATACAGCGGTGGTTTTTCCCTGAAATCTGATTAGTAAATAAGGTGATGATGATTCGGTCAGCTCAGGTGTCGGGTAAGTTCTGCTTTTTTGTTTATAAAGCTGATTGGATAGGAATTGACTAATAAACAAAGCTCGAGGTGTTCGTTAAGCAGGAATTTACAACAAACAGGCCTATAATTTGGGTATGTGTCCTGGAGTGTCCTGTTTAGGGTAATAAAGACGCCCACTATATTAAATGGGTAATCTCGTTGCCTAAATTATATGCCTTTGCGAGATACCAGTGCGGTGTAAACCAGTTTTTTAAATAATGTTACAACTCTTATATATTTAACCATTTGCGTTGAAACTAATTACAGAGGAGAAGAAAGTAACTGCCCCCCCCCCCGCGCCCTGTATTAAATAAAAATACACCCACATTTCACTAGTTAAGTTAAGGGCCCATGCCCTTAACTTAACTAGTGAAATGTGGGTGTATTATTAGGTACCTTTTGGGGGGGAGGAATCGTGAAATAACCCCTCCCGCTCTTGGGCAGAGGAAGTGTGTGTCAGACTTCTACTGACTAAAAACCACCCATGTTCCTTCTTAGCCCTTTTTGTCGAGACCGCGGTATCTCTTACAACATTCCGCCGCCCCGAGGGGACTATTAGGTGCCTTACCTAATCTTTAATCTGTAATCCCTGAAAGATAGAAAAGACCTACTTTCTTACGCATAATACAACATCACGCTGCGTGATGTTGTATTATGCGTAAGAAAGTAGGTCTAGGGGGTAGGTAGTAGTAGGTAGTAGAGTCTAGTCTAGTCATCTAGTTTTTTTTCAAACTAGACGACTAGACTAGTCACTAATTTTGTACACTAATATAAAACACATCTAAATTAAATAAAAATTCAGTATCTAAATCTTTACTTTTTTTTAAATTTGTATTTAAATGTAATGTTTGGGTTATTGAGTTAAACAACAAAAATCCTCAGGGCATGACGTTAGGGGTCTGAAAGGATAGCAGATGACCCCTCTAGTTGACCACTTTAATTTGGCACACGATGCACCAAACATCCTGTATACCAAAACCACTAGCCTTGTAAAAGCTGAAGCTCGATGCAACAGTTTGTACATTAAGCAATTCATAAATTACTTGTACCTTACAATGTACTGCCAGTTAACAAAGAGCCACTTTACAAATAACTCAATAAAATCGCTCAATTTCTAACAAAATGCACGTAAAACAACCATTTCTTACGTAATCTCATTATTAAAACGAATGCGAAACTTCATGAAGTTCAAATTACTTTTGTTCCCCTCTATAAAAGATTACCGGTACATTACATAGGTTTAATGAAATATTAATTAAAACTAGTCTATGTATTTTCAAAATTAAACGTTCGAGAGGTTTTAAGCTAATTTCGTTAAGCGGGGCTTCATTCCTATTAGTTGATAATTGCCGTCAGGAAGTTAAATTATTTCAGTTATTTGTAATTTTATTAAATTTTCAGTCCAGCGGCGCCGCCCGCTGGTATTTCTTGATGTTTGTTACAGACTTTTAATGAGTTTACTTGACGATTTCATGTTTTGAATTAATGAACTTAACTTGACTATGACTTGAATGGTTAATATTTCAGTCTCAAAAATGGTAAAGAATGACAAAATGGTTGACTTTGATCAATTTTCAGAGTTCACACAAATTATAAATTGTTAAAGAGATATTTTTGTTATGATCATTCGGTCATTGAACCGAAGCAACGTTAAAATAAAGATAGAAGCGGGTAATCATTGTCAGATGTTTATCATTATGTACTTTAAAACATAGGACGTACAGAAGCGGCTCGGCGTAAACTCAAAAGGGAGGTGTTGATGGATGAAACACATAAAGAATAAATCGCCGACCGTACTACTCCGACGGAAAGTGTTGAATGATAGTCATTTGCCTATATTCAATGATTACGAACAGTAATTAATTTAGAGTGGATTTCACAAAAAATGGTCAAGTGCAAGTTGGACTTCCACATGAAGGTTTCCGTACCATTGTAGTAGATATTGAAAGATTGTCCACGTTTTTAGCACCATAGACTTCCTAAAGGTTTTCCTGTCATCTATAAGTGTTACACTAATTTCTGTTTTTTTTTTCAAAATTTTAGGCTCAGTAGTTTGAAGGAATAGTCGGACGGACAGACAGACAGACACGAGTGATCCTATAAGGGATCCGTTATTTCCTTTTTAGGTACGTAACCCTAAAAACTATAAATGAATCAAAACGATGTTCGAATAATATCGAAACATTGCGCAACATCACGCCTGTAATTCCCTTTGGGTAAAGCAGAAGTGTAGCCAATACTAGAGGAAAGTCACCAAATATGAAATAGTATCTTAATATGGAATACCTTCATTTCTCTAAGACTATAAGTATGAAACGCAACACTCGACCATCTTCTGTTCCATTCGGTCTATTGCACCACGTACGTGTTAGTAGACCGAATGGAACAGAAGATGGTCGAGTGTTGCGTTTCATACTTATAGTCTTAAAGAAATGAAGGTATTCCATATTAAGATACTATTTCATATTTGGTGACTTTCCTCTACACTCACAATTCGCGAGTTATGTTTGAGTCTCAAGGGCGACGTTTAAACATGAAGAAAAAAACAGGAATTATGATATTGACAGCCGTTTAGTTTTATTGGTGGCATTTTTTGTTTGATTTGCTATACCTAACATGATGATTTTAGAAATCATTTTCATTTACACCAGTACTTTATGCAAAAATTATGTACGATAGGACTTGTGACGAATTTACACATATTTTTTAGGCATGTGGCGAATACACTTTCAATGTATGTTTACAAAATGTGACGAATTTAATTTGTTTCGAATGTACAATCATCACACACATCACACACACACACAAAGCCCAGCTGAACCTTTTTTTTTTTGGGGGTTGGTAAATCATCGAATACTTAACCCCTCCCGCTCTTGGGCAGAGCGAAAGCGAGTGTCAGACTTCTACTGACTAAAAACCACCCATGTTCCTTCTTGGCCCTTTATGTCAAGGCCGCAGTATCTCTTACAACATCCCGCAGCCAGCCCGGCTTAACCTGAAGACCGATTATTTACTCACGAGGTTCCGTCTACCATTAACATTTCGATGTTGTTTGAACATACCTCATTAGTAATAGTGGGTTTCCTTCCGTAATACTAGTAAAATATATACTATGACTTCGGAAGTACGCTTTACATTAAACATTCATTTATAAATAAAGCGTTTCAAGTTCCAATTCCATTTATTCCTTACATATTTATTACGGAGTAATTAAATAATAACATAATCCATAATTGGATTGCTAAGAAACTTCAAACTTAGTTTAAAATTTAAATTTTGATAGGAACAATTTAAGCAATATTTGAGCTTAGATTTAAAGCTTGGAATGTGCTAAGACTCTATTTATTTAATGCCTAAGCCTAGGTTTAAGACAAGCAACATTTTAGAAATGATGTAGATAGCTGGTTATCTTATCCTTCCGGAATTACATGCGTGATGTTATGTCATGTTTAATCCTGTAAGCAAACTTGCTTGAAGGTAGGTTTATATTACAATTTACTTCTGTGAGAGGAACCGTTTGTTTTGAGGACAATTGGATATCATAGAAATTCTTTGGAAATAAGGAAGATCGCGTGGTCTAAAATGGTCACTTTAACAGGGGGTCTAAAATGGCCACTTCAGGCTGATCATAATAGGAAAATAATATGAATTGCGTCAAAATTCGTAAAATGGCCACAGACGTAATTACTACTCGTATTATGAATGGTTCATTTTACGATATTTAACGCAATTCATATTTTTTTTTTTTTGTAATAAAAACGTTGCCCCACACTAGGAATTTCTCCTGTATCGCGGGTGCGTTCACAAACATTTAAACTCACATGACACAAATACCCAGACTCGAAACAACTATCTGTAGGCCATACAAATATTTGTTTTTGCGGCAGTCCATTCCCTGAGCCACTGCGCCAACCGTGTCGTAAAATATAATGTTATGATCATATATTATAATCTGCTAAATCGACCATTTTATACCCCCAGATCTGATCTGGCGGATCCTTTAACGTCACGGGGGCGGAGTCTGGGTTTGTGCCTGGTGTGAGTCAATAATCTCGCTCCTTATTACATGAAACTTGAACTTAACTGGCGAAATGGGCGTACTATTAGGTACACCTGTCTAATCTTTCTTGAATTACAGGCGTGATTTTAAGATGTCTGTTATTTGAATAAAATAGAGTCTAAATACAGTCCGGTTTGATGATGTCTGTCATAACTACATTTGTAGCTTTCCGTTACGTAATAAAAATCTTTTAGTTTTCTTCCCATATCAAGAATTTCAAGATATTATTAACCATACATTGTAACATAACAAAGCATCACGCCTGTGAATCCCAAAGGGTCAGGTAGAGATGTACTTATTAGTGCTTCCTATTTACATAATAGTATTTAGACTCAGTTGGTTCTACTGAGCATTTCCAACAACCATTATTATCTTCATAACTCATGTAATGGTCATGGTAACTTTAAGAGTAAATTATTTTCCTTCAAGCTTGTTGCCTCGCCTTTTTGTCAATGTTCTAAATCTGACTGCGAATTTGAACAATCTACTCACCACATTTTATGGCAGTGAGTCTTTGGCAGAATTAACGTAATATTATGTTATATAGTGTACAGGTTACATCCGGACTTATTTACTATACGGACCTTGTTGAAACTAGAACAAATTTCCGTGCGTTCAAGCATTTTTGCTCAGCTCACAACTTCCAATAATATTAATTAATGACAATAATATCCGTGGTGCTAGGCAACTGGGCTTATCCCAGTTGTATACGTGCCTGTGTCTATTGGCGTTGTTCTGTTCTGTCTCCAGCTGATATGGAGGGAAGTGGAAATTATGTTTTTCTTACTCCTCTGCTAGTCTTTTCTGATTAATTTCGTTGCGGGATGTAAGAAAGTTAAATCGTTTCTCTGGGACTTCATCGAGCTTCATTAAATTGTCTCGGCGCTTTTATTTTGGTCACCACTGTTGATTCTGGTTAACAGGAGTTACAGTGGTTTGAGAATAGTGTGGCGGGCTTGTTCCATTAAAAAAAAAAACATATTTCAACCATCAATATTTATTGTAATACTAACCATATTTGAACCACGTTATGTCAGATTCCAAAATAACATCATCATGATCTGCCTGCCTTTTCCCAATTAAGTTGGGGTCGGCTTCCAGCCTTACCGGGTTCAGCGGAATACCAATATCACACTTCACACTAACATTATAACGGCGAAAGTTTGTGAGTGTGTGAGTGTGTTGAGTGTTTTTGTGCTGGAGCGATTGCAATAAAATTTGGTATGGAGTTAGCTGACAACCTGATAACCTGAGGATAGTTTTTATCCAGATTTTATCTTCCCGTGGGATAATTTTCGTGTTGTAGCGGGTGAAGCCGCTGGCAACAGCTAGTTTTCAATAAAGCGATTGTCTATCTGACCTCCACAACCTATTTAGAACTGGGTTATATGATAAGTCAATGATATTTTTCCCAAAATAACATGAAATATGAAAAACGTCAGATCCATGATGTATCGTCATACATCAAAGTATACAAATCCCACGAACGCACACGGACGGCCGCAGCTTTCACAAATAATAACAAAAAATATTTCGATTCCCGAATATCCGTGATTGGTTCTGGGAATCGCCTAAAAATGTACAGTCAATGTTGACGTTTTCACTGCTGGTATAAATAGTATATTTTTTATATATTTTTGAAGAGATATATTTCGATGGTCGAGTGGTCATAAGCGTGTTTGCTGAGCCTCATGCTCAGCCCTGGGTTCGACTCCCAGATCGGGCAACGTGTTATTAGTTTATTCCATTAGGATTTTTTCAGTAGCAGCCACGGAGTCTGGATTTGTGCCCATTTGGCGGTTAATAGGCTCGCCCGTATTACATTGGACTTAAACATAACTGGCGAAATGTGGGTGTACTATTAGGTACACCTCTGCCTAAGCCTTCGAGATTCGGGCGAGATGTTATAACAAACATATACAGTGATAATTCAACAAAGTGGAGAGCGCAGGAGATAATTATGATAAATTACTGATGTAACTGTTTCCCTGCTAACTGTATACATTATGGTACGCAATAAAGAATTGAGAATTGAATTGAATTGAGAATTGAATTAAATCTTAGACAACCAATTATGCTAGAGATAAGCAGAGAGGTGTAAAGATAACGGCCTACTGGTTACCTGCAGGACATTTCCGAACTGAGCTAAAATTATAATTATACTTCGGGAGTCAAAGGATAAAATTAATCTAGGCGAGAGAAAATACATCCCCAATAAGGCAAACACGCGGCAGCTTTTAAAAAATAATGTCGAACAAAATTGTGCATACAATGCATTTAAATACTGAATTCCAAAATTAAACTACCTTAAGCAGCTTAATTTCTTACCAACACCACCCCTTCAGCAATCCAATATCACACAATCACACACAAACTTTTCTCTCCTAAAACTTTCACAATCAACTACAAATCTCGATCTTCAAAGATCCCAGAGCGGGTAATCACGGGCAATATCTTATCGCGTGTGAATCGGTATCAACAGGTCTGGCAGGCGCACTCGGCAGCCTGACAGGCCAAGGCTGCTTTGGCACTGACCCGCTTTCGTGACACACCCCCGGCCTTACCTACCCCCCGAACCCCGGATCCCGCCCGGATCTCCCTCCCTCTCGCCCGGGGAGAGTTGCAGTTACTGTTGCAGTTGGGAAATGGCTGTCTAAATCTAGTCGCGAGTTACGTGACAGTTTATTGCGTGTTTTATTTTATATGAGATTTTATGTGTGAAGTGAAGGGGTTTTAAAGACTTTTAGGTAGGGATGTTGTGTTTTTTTATCCGACTCTGAAAAAGGTAGAAGTTATGATTTTAACAGTTATTATACAAGATGATTTTTTAGTCACCGTTAATTTTTTTTCTAGGCATTTGGTATCATTCACTAATACCATTCTTGAAAAAAAAACGATACGTAAAATTTTCATATATAAATCATTTTCTCGAAAGAATTAGCCGCTCTCCGTGAATCGTTACAACTTTGTGATATATTATCTCAATGTTTTTGTATTGAGCGATACTAAAAGAAAAAAACACGTATTCAATGATTTTTGCCAAAGATTCAATATATCAGAATTTTGACGGTCACTAAAAATCACCGGGACTAAAAAATCATCTTGTGACACACACAACATAACTCCTGTAAACCACGTAGTTCACGTTATTCGGAAAATATCATAATATTAACAGTACGGCTATAAACCCGGACCAGCAGGGCTATTGCGTATCTTTTGAATGACAGTGGCTATCATATTGTCTATGGATTAACTGTCAAATTGGTTATGGTTAAGTACAAAATGGAACCATTTGACAGTAATTGAAAGGCACTATAGGTTAGCCACTGTCATTTATAAGATACGCAATAGCCCTGCAGCAGGGCTATTGCGTATCTTTTACATGACAGTGGCTATCATATTGTCCATGGATTAACTGTCAAATTGGTTATGGTTTAGTACAAAATGGAACCATTTGACAGTTAATCAAAGCACACAGAGCCAAAGTGATAATCAATTAATCTGTCAACAGAGATACGCAATAGCCCTGCAGGGGCGAGCCGTTTGCCAACCGAAGATATACTTATTTAGTAATGATGTATGACTCCCGATTAAATACGACATAAAGCAAAAAATAAAACAAATAGCCGTTTTTTGTCTCAGTTGAATTTAGTTTTTAACTTGACACATATTTGGTACAAATGGTACATTTCTTCAGATATTATGGAAATGCATTTGTATCCACATACTTAAGTACAGGTAGTAAAGAGAACGTTAATCTCAATACACATTGGCATAAATGAAAACGAGCGCCGACCTAATTACATTTCAGTTTTCATCAATCAATCATCTTTTTAACTTGAACAAAGTGCAACCAAAGACTAATTAAACTAATTAAATGTTCGAGGAGACATTTTCGGGCAAGTCGAGGTTACCGCAGCGGTGTCAAATTCCCGTCGAGGCTGTGGGTTGTACACTAGTTACCGCGGCCTCGACATATAGGGCTAAGAAGGAACATGGGTGATTTTTAGTCAGTAGAAGTCTGACACTCCCTTTCGCTCAGCCCAAGAGCGGGACCTATTTGATGATTTTCCACCCGCCAAAAAAAAAAAAGAAAAGCGGTGTCAAAACTCATTGCAGCTTGTTCGAAAGAGATACCGCTGCCCCGGACTCAAAGGGCTAAGATGGAACATGGGTGGTTTTTAGTCAGTAGAAGTCTGACACTCCCTTCCGCTCCGCCCAGAGCGGGAGGAGTTATTTAATGATTTCCCAACCACGAAAAAAAAAGCGCTGTCAAATTGCAACTTTACTAATAAATACCAGAATTTTATCAATGTTTCCCACATTCAGTGGAATGGTATAAAGTTTCCATCGGTTTTCCGAATCGAGTAGGTATTATCGGATCCTTTTGCTCCCGTTATGGATCATGAAAGCCTATTAGGATTGGATTATTACCGATAACATGAAACTTTACTCTGGTAACCGAAGTGCAGTCGTAAACTTCTGACGAACGATTTCTTGAGAAAATCATGGTTATATTCCCTTTAGATTTGTTTATTAGTACGGAACATCTGAGCTTTTATATAAAATGTTTAATTTGTGAATCATAGGCAGGTGATCAGCGGATGTCGGATTGAAGTTTTATTTTGTTAAATGTAAACGTTACCACAAAGTTGGGTGCTTCTTACTTATAGCATAAAATAACATAACGCCTGGAATCTCCATAAGGTTAGACAGAGGTGTGTTTATCAGTACACCCACATTTCACCAGTTATGTTTCAGCCCCATGTAATAGGAAGAACCTATAGCCATCAACTGGTCACAAATTCCTGATGGAAATTCTCAGTAGCAGTTTTAGTGGTTCCTTTATTTATTTTTCAATTCTACAAAATAGGTCTTATCTCAAAGTAGAAACTGTTATTTCGCGAGAAAATCGCTTTTGAGTTATGCTAGGTGTATACTGTACCTACGTGGAAACATTTTTAAATATTTCTTAACAAAAAACAATGGAGAACATTTAAAATATAAACAGCTACCGCGGTTACGCATTCTTATTATTGAATTGATTTTCTGATCTTATCATTATCAGCTCCTTATTCCAATCCAAATATTTTTTGGGGGTCGGCAACATATCTTCTTTTTCCACACTTCTCTATTATTGGTCATCTCGACAGACACCTCTTTTCTGTGTTACAGAATCAATATCTAAAGGGTGTAAAAGTGCCCTTAACGCAAACGAAGGGACTTGTGCTCCTCAACACTACGATATTTTTTTTTGTCCTAATCCATACACCTGGGATACCCCCTTGTTACGGAGTTATTTGGGGTCAGAGTATCAAATTTTTCACAGCTGTTTTTGTAAATACTAGTTTTTCAAGTTATTACTTTACTTAAATGACTTCCCGTTTATTATTCAAAACATCCACTAGCACAAAATTTTAAGAGTGCTGCATTGAGTTTTACTGTAAAATGTGATTTGTGACCCAAAAACAAAAAGTCGTTTCCCAGCAAAATAAATTTGAGTGGGGGTTTTTAGTTTGATGTACAGAATGCTTGGTTGACGGCTGTGTGATGGGTTGATTTAAACCCTGTATAAGTTTTGCATTGTAATTATTATAGCTTTTCCTATATGTGCATATTTTCCCCGGCGGGAGAGCGGTGCTGCTTAAATTTAAAAACGGAATTTTAAGTGAAATTAAAACTACTTAAATCGCGCAACACTTCCACAGCACACCATCCAGCAGCGTATCCTTTACACAGTCCAATTATCGTTTCTTTGACCTTTCTTTACTCTCATCATCATGCCGAGTCCTTTCCCTACTACTTAATACTATGTTGGGATAGTACTTCTAGTCTTACCGGATGCAGCTGACCTCCACGACCAAACAAGACTGGGTAACACCACATGCCTTGGTAAGACCGGTTGGCAGATTTTCGGGCCACCGACACTTATTGTTGCAACGACCCGATTTATTGTACTCTGGCTTTGTAATGTTTCTTCGGTGAATCACTGACTCCTGAGACACAGGCACATATATACCTAGTTTATGAGTCAGAGAATTAAAATTATTGTGACCTAGTTTATAAGCCTTATTTTGCTCTTTTTTTTTGTTATTGTACTGTGATGGCTTTTGGTGAAATAAAGAATTTTTGACACAAAAATTTTCAAACATCTACAAAATGACAAAATTTAACGTGCTTTACGAAACTCGGGTAAGTTCTATGTGGTCATCCATCCACGGACTAACCTAGACAAACACGGTTTAACCTAAATATTGAGACAAGTGGCTCTTCTTATGTAGCCACGAGCTCATCCTCCTTTAGTCTTATAGCCTCCTCCTGTTATTTCTTGATATCTTTCTACTAAATTTATAATCACTCCTTTACATATTAAACTTCAACTTTCAAAAAGTGCTGTTTTTCAGTCTTATTATTATTACTTTGATATGATTTGATGTTGCTCTTGAAAGATCAGTAGAATTTTTCCTACTCGTTTATTTTGATATGGTCTTCAGCAAAGTATGTCGTTATCCTTATTATGTACACATTACCATATTCATCTTCATATTACAATGGGGTGGATAACCTCGTTGTATGTTAACGACTTCGAAATGGAGCGCTACACATTTTTACACTCCAAAGAGAGTATCTACAAACATTCTTGTGGTATTAACACTTGAAATATCTTTGTTTACTAACCTTGTTACTGAACTGGTTGTAATAACCTAAATCTTCAGTTTATCCGTGATTTATTATCCGAATTGTATTTTATTTACAAAGTGGTTACTAATTCTTACTCTGGTCTTGGAATTGGTGTATTCCTGCTGGCCCCAACGCCTAACTTCTGGAGATAGCGCAAATTGATTAAAATAATTATTAAAAGTTGTTCCCGTTTTGATCTCCAGGGCAGGTAAATATTAGGTTTTTTTATAGGCTAGAAAAAGTATTTATTTGTCTCGCAGAACAAAATTAGTAAAAAAAAACTAAAAAACACATTTTTTTTTAAATAATGTATGCAATTGACAGTTATTTGTAACATTTTTTTTTTATTGACAGTAAGGTAGGTACTGTAATATAAAAAAAAAATGTAACAGCGCTAGTATCCCTGGCTGGCTGGAATGGTAGGTATTCCAATAGAAAAATCTAACTTGCATCAAGACTTTTGTGCCCGCCTTATTATAATAATGTCAAAAAGGTTACTAATTACCACAAGGGCAAGTTAATATAAACAACTAGCTATTGCCAGCGGTTTCACCAGCTACATCCCACGGGAATAAAAAATTGGGATAAAAACTCCTATTTGTTAATTCAAGTTATAAACTATCTGTGTACCAAATTTCATCCAAATCCGTGCAGTAGTTTTTGCGTGAAGAAGTAACAAACATACACACTCATACACTCACAAACTTTCGGCATTATAATATTAGTGTGATTATGTCTCTGGCAAATTCTACCCACCCCTTCAAATATCTACAGCCTTTATGTTATTTTCTTAATTTAATTTACAAAATAAAACAAATTAAAGGTTTGACATTGGGTTAAAACGTCTCAAATGAAAAACCTTTTGAGAATGAAAAGTGTAACGTCGGCGCGGGCAGGGCAGGACCCGCATTACTTTGATGGGACAGGCCGCCCTGCTGTCTTAAGGTTTCAATTACACCATTAAATGTGCCACCCGAGTAACCGGTGCAGCCTCCCCACTTATCTGCGAATGTTTTACGATCTTCAAAGTTGGTGCGTGTAAAAGGCTTTTGTTTGTAGCAGAATGCTTTGTTTTAACTTGGGTAGTTACTTCTTCTGAGCCGTGAAGACTTCCACTTTTGAGTAACATAAGATAACATAAAATCATGCCTGTGCCCGCTGAAAGGAAAGGCAGAGGTGTACTCATCCCGCCGGGGCTGCGGGTTGTTCACAAGTTACCGCGGCCTCGACATATAGGGCTAAGAATTAACCAAAAAACATGGGTGGATTTTAGTCAGTAGAAGTCTGACACTCCCTTTCGCTTTGCCCAAGAGCGGCAGGTTTATTTAATGATTTTTCACACGCAAAATAAAGAGCTGTACTCATTAGTACACCAACATTTCGTCAGTTATAATTAACTGGGCACAAATTCAGACTCCATGGCTGAGAAATTTCTGATGGCAAACCCGATCACCCACTTATTTTTGAGGAAATTAGGTCTAAAATGCCATAAAAGTGGTTCGACATCATACTACAATTCCAAAAAAAGATAGATCAGTTCAAAAAAGTTAGTCATGAAAGTCATCATTATCGGCTTAGCCTATAATAAATAATTAATAAATTATTTATTATATTTAACTCCACAAATTACATATCAACGTGAGCATGAAACTACTTTACCATTCTGTTGGTGTCGGCTTCCAGTCTAACGGGATACGGAGCGAATGCGTACCTGATCGTCACATCCCAGTTAGTTTAGTTTAGTTTATCTGGGCTTTATCCGCACTTAGCCTCTCGATTGGGGGGCATTGTGCGTGATGTTCAAGAATACCTACTCCAACCAACATAGGTCGTCCCAGAATTGTGGCAGCCTTCCCAGACTGCTGCAGGCTTCCGGGAGAGTTAATGGGGATCGTAGAGTTAGTGCCCGGTGATCTGCCACGCTCCTGCACTCTAGGAGTACGTGCCGTGGCGTTTCCTCCGCCTCCATGCATCCTCTCCCCATTGGGCTGTCTGTTACACCTATGTTAGGTAGATGTTTGTTTAAGGAACAGTGTCCCGTTAAAATTCGTATGATTTTACGGATTTTGTCCCTTTTAAGTTTGATGCCACAACTACCAACACGTTAATTTCATTTTTTCACGTAAACAAACAATCGAGACGATACAGTGCTTTGTAAACTCGTGTGACGTCATTTTCTGAGACATTAGTATGATATTCTATAGCAGTCAGTGACGTCACAACTCAAATCTTTGACGCGTTTTATCTTCGTCAATTTTTATTGATTTGTTAAAACAAAAAATACGTATCCAATATTTTTCGATAATCTAACAGACGGACTAACTAGAATCATATTTTTTAAGACAGTGAACATCCCTATTATTTAGCCCCAAGCTCTTCCTATTTACAAAATTGTATACCCAAATATAGATTTTTTCCGTCATAAACTCATATTATCTTTAATCTAAATGACCCCATGTCATTGTGGTTTTTGTCAAAGAAACTGTCATTTATCATCGATCACCATTCTTTGTTATGAAACAACATTACCGTATTAGGAAAATATTATGACCATAGAAAAATAAAAATGTTACTGTTATGGTTACGACTAACAAAACATGAAATTAATGAATGAATTTTATTTCAGGCAAAAAAATCAATAGTGTCAGTAAAATATTTAAAAAATGAATAAATGACGCTAGACACCCTGTATAGTTCTGTCACGTTTCTACAATTAGAACTGTTTTAAGACGTCATAGTAGGGCCTCTGGACTTTTTAAGTGCCCTATTTGCTCTGGAATGTAAATGTGATGCAGTTCCTAGTTTGTGTAACAAAATCACATTTACTTTCCAGGGCGGAGTTAATTCCGTGTTAACCTGGTCGAACATTAATGAGATATCGAGTTATTTAGTAACTAGGTTGCAAAGGTCACATCTATAGGCGCTCACTTAATGTAAAGTGCTGATGTTCAGCTGCATTCAATTAAACTGGAAAGCAACTGCACGTTCCAACACCGAATCATTTGGCCTTTTTGTCAACTAATTGGGGCTGGTTCATCAACACGGTCACCAGATCATGAAAACATAACATAACAAACATAATATCACGCCTGTAATACCCGACAGGCAACCAGATCAGCTAGCCAGCCCAGCCAGAGACAAGTAAAAAGCTTTTGCAAGTGTAAAATCATTTACCTCACACACAACGAAAAGTAATTTCTCCCAAAACTGAAGGAGCAAAGAAAGTGACATAAAATTAAGTGCTTTAAGTAATAAAAGGTAGCAACGCGGTAATTTTACGGCCAAGGTGAGCCTGTCATACCTTCACGCCTACGAATATTTCTTTGTTCTATGTACTGGAGTTCAGTGCCGTGTTTACGACCCCTGAACATGTTGCGATATGTTTAGAACGTTATTTTTGGTGTGTTAAAATGTTACGCGCTCCTATTTCTGTGTGAAAAAATGTCGCCACTTCATTGATTAAGCAATCAATGAAGGGTTTTTTTTACACAGCAACATTACAGACTCATTCCTTACTGATTGGCTAGAAAAGGCAAAACATCGGGAGAGATGGAAAGGAATGAGGCCTTTGCTAGCAGTGGGACAAAACAGGCTAATGAAAAAAAAAACATTACAGACTCAGATGAAGTCACGCTTTTTCATAGAAGTACAAACTACAAAACTTCAGCTTTTACGATTCGTATATGCCTCCTACTCAATTTGCTTTTCCATTTTGTAGTTTTTTTTTTGCTATCTTTCATTCAAACACTATCCACATTCATTGCACGTGAGTTTATAAATGAAGATATTTCTGTAGACGGCCTCGTTTGTCTAGGGGTCGCATTCACAACTGCTAAGCATCCTAAGGTCCTGGTTCGTTTCCCGAAATTGTTATTGCTATTGCTATGCTACTGAGAAATTTCTTGACGGAAAAACATTATATTTCTCAGTAGCAGCCAAGGAGTCTGGAGTTGTGCTCAGTTGATGGCAAAAGGCTCGCCCCTATTACACGGGATCATCATGGGACTTAAACATAACTATGGCGAAATGTTGATCTACTGTTAGGGACATCTCGGCCTAAAACTTCGGGATTACAGGTGTGATGAAATTTTATGTTTTGTAAAATAATCCGCTATGTTTTGTCATCAAGCAAGTGCTACAAGCGATTCTGAGGATTTGAAACATTTTATAGGTTACACCTTTAATACTTTACCTGTAGACTGTAGGCAGCTGGCTACATAATATTAAGGTACATTTTCGCGTAAACGCCTGTTTATCTACCTAAGCTTACAGCTGAACATGTAAATGTGCGTAAACAGAATAATAATGTTGTGTTAAATTCATGAACACTTAATTACGTGGCTCCTACCAAGAAATAATTGTTTGTAAGCCTTTGTTTTGGCTTGTTTGGATAAACATTATCTATCAAATACATTGAAATTATCTGACGGATAAAAGATAAGTGGGAAACTTTTTGAGTGGATTTGGTTATAAATAACAGTGCTTTAGAAAGCTTAAATAACTTATTAGAAAGCTTTTTGAATTCCGGATATTATGCATAATTCGAGTGGCTTCCAACCAAGGATTGCAAAGAGAGCTGCAGGTTGTTTGAGGAGATACCGCGGTCCCGGAAACAAAGGGCTAAGAAGAAACATGGGTAGTTTTTAGTCAGTAGAAGTCTGACACTCCCTTCCGCTCCACCCAGAGGAGAGGAGTCATTTGATGATTTCAAACCTGGCAAAAAGAGTACTGCAAAGAGAAGTGTTGGTCGTCCGGTGGCGAGATTGGCAGACGTTATTGTTGCCATCGTGGCCATATCCTGGATGAGGCTGGTACAAGAGCGTGGAGGACAAGTAAAGCGAGGACAATGCCCAGTGGGTGTATTCCAGTGGTCCAGTTGATGATTATGTGCGTTATTAACAAACTACAAATAGATCTAAATTAGTAATAAAAATATGGACAAGAATCAAAATGGGAAAAAATAGGGATGTTTACTGACTTAAAAAAAATGTGATTCTAATTAGTCCGTCTGTTAGATTAACGAAAAATATCGGATACGTATTTTTTGTTTTATCAAATCAATAAAAATTGACGAAGATAAAACGCGTCAAAGATCTGAGTGGGGGGTACTAATGTCTTAGAATATGACGTCACACGAGTTTTCAAGCACTGTATCGCCTTCATTGTTTGTTTACGTGAAAAAAGAAAAAACACATTTCCAATATTTTTTGGTAATCTACATATATGACGGACTAACTAGATTTTTTTTGTTAACTACCTTATTACAAGGCATCACAAAAATCGTCTACATTGCTGTCAATAGGAAAAGTGCCTAAAAGGCTGACAGCAATGCCAGGAGGGATGGCCATGGCTGCCAGCTTTTTTGGCAAAAAAAGGAATAATAACCAAATCGTTAAATCCTCAATTTCCCGAAATTGCTCCTACCAATGTTTGTTGGACTGGACAGACAGACTAGTAGAAAATACCTATGGTGTATATTCCGCTTTTGAACATGTATATGCTTAAAGAAAAGTGTAGTGGGCAGCCTTTAGGTATAATAAAATTGACAGCAAGTAGGTATCACAAAATTGAATAAGACCATTTATTTCCGTCATGCATATAAAAAAGGTCTAATAAACTCATATCTCCGGTTTAAGCTTAAGGTAAACATAATTAATAATGCAAAGTAGGAGCGGCAAAGTAATTGATTTCCCTTCGATACTTTATTACTTTAGCTTTTATATTATTCATGTGTTAGCTTAAGCTTAGTGGGTATTTGTTTGTTTTATCCACCCCACTACATATAACCGATGGATAATGAGGAATGGGTAGTCATTTATTACTATTTTTTAGTTTAGTATTAATATATTATAGTAGGGTAGTCATTTGTTTTTATTTCAAAAGGGGAAGTCAGCCTTGGTTAGTCATAAAGTATGTAGCATCATTATGTCAAAGTCAAAGTTGTTTATTTGCAAACATAGGTGTAAATATAAAGTTCTGAGATCACTACGTTTAGTCGTCACCAGCGTACAAATATATTTAAACAAAATTAATAAAATAGAATTTAGTTTATTAGTAGGTATGATCACCATCTTCTTCCTGTCCTTGACCTACTATAATTGGGGACGGCGCAACATATTTTGTTCTTCCATTCTCTCCTGGAGCGTAGCATAATAGGTATTAGGCGAACAGATCGCGTTAGAAACACCACCCTGTGCTCTATAACTCAAATAGCTGATGTCGGAGAAAAAACAGCCAGGCTGAAGTGGGAGTGGGCAGGCCACGTAGCACGGATGCACCCGGAGAGATGGGCAAAGATCGTCACACACTGGACGCCTGAGGCAGGACAGCGCCGTCGAGGTCGACCTCGGCGAAGGTGGCGTGACGATCTGATCATGTTTGCGGGTTTTCTTGTTTTCTTTTTTCTTGGTCTGAGGTTTGCGGGGCTAACATCGCCAGAGATCGCACGTGATAGAAAGGTGTGGAGGAAGAAAGGGGAGGCCTTTGCTCAGAAAGGAGACACAAGGTAGGCTAGCAAAAATTAATAAAAATCTCTCCTGTCAGACGTCATATTTATGTAGCATCATTATGATAAAGTTTCAACAGAACCCATTGCGTAAACCCATAAACGAAAACTGTTCAGAAACATAAACTTTTAGAGAAAGAAAAGAGTTTTGCAGAATCACCTCGCCTGACGCCTAATTGGCGATTAGGTTCAATTGTAATGGGTGTACCCTTAACGAACCTGAAAGGCACTTGTTTTTTACCTGTCATTACGATATTTTTGCTTGTTTTAGACCATACATTGTATACATAAGAACCTTTGGTTCGAAGTACGAAATTTAAAACAATTTATTTTGTGATGAAAGTTTTTAACGATATAATTATACTTTCAATACTATTTGCGTAGAGTTGCTTTGTTTGTCGTTCAGAATGCTTGGTTGACGGCATCGTGAAGGGTCCTTTTACAAATTGTAAATTAGGATTGCAGACGAATTTTATTGAAATATATTTACTTAACAAACAATATTTCTATACACCACACTGGACTCCCAAGACATAAATTATACTGACGTTACTCAAAAATCCGCTATGCTGAAGTGGGACTCGACTTACCATGTCTGTCAAAGTAACCACGTTGTGAAGCCCTGACACAGCCCGAAAGCGACGCTTACAGACTTCGAAGGAGATGGCGGGACGAGCTGGACAGAACTAATAACCAGTGCTCCACATTGGCCCAAGATTAATGATTTGGAGCTCATGGGGAGCCCTTCCGCTGGGAAGGGCTCCCCTGTGTCATCCCACTGCTGAGTGGGATGACACAGGTTATGTAACAGTAACAGTACAATACGCCTCAGACTATTCAAGAAAATAAAGAAGAAGAAAGCCGCATTACCTTTGAATCAACGCAGAACGCACTTTTTGCTTTATGCATCCAAAACTATCTCGCTAAGAACTCGAAACTCCTAAACACACCTGGTAAAGATGCCCCATCGACTTCGTAACGGGCTTGCAAACTGTCAAACAACTTTAGCCGTGTACTCGGAGTACTTTGCTGCGAACTAGGTTACTGACATTACTATAGATATTGTGCAAGTTCTCCCCATAATAGGGCTGTTATATTAACTGGCCTCTCACCGCGATTCCATTAGTACGAGTACTAGAAGCTGTGGTTAATAAATATCGTCATGCTTGTAGTTCCTAGAGGGTTAAGCCGAGATGTAACGGCCGAATACTGAAACGCCACAAATATAGCATCAAAATAACGCATCAAATATAAGTAACGCTCAAATCTAGTGCTGTCTCGGTCGCTCTATGCTGAAGTAACAGAGACAGTAACTTAAAATTAAGTAGCGTTTCAGTATTCGGCCGTAAGTCCCATAAAACAGAGAGACCCCAGCCTGTTACGAACCCAGCCTGCGTGGCTAGTGAGCAATTCCTGATCGAAAAACACAATAATACTATGGATGACTTAGGAATCAAATCCAGCAAGCTTAACAGTCGACGATAACTACTATTATAGACGTTAATTTTTAAATCACTATAGACCCGCCTCGCCTTTGCACGGTGGCGCCGTCTATAGAGTCCAAAGCTATGCTATCTTTGAAGCTAACTTGTGGTTTTCGAGATTACCGTGTAAGTACGAAAGAAGTGACACATGATTTGTCTCTATTAAGCTTAGCTTTTAGGAACACTGTCACGCACCACACTATATTTTTTACGAAACAAGACATTTATTTAATGACCTTGAATTAGATTGATAGGACTATTGATATAATAAATAAGGATAGGACATTGTTTGTAAACATATTCACTATGTAAACATAATAATATACAAGAATAATGCTTGAAAGAGACAATATAATAACAGGCTATTAGATTCTGTTTACGTACATGTAAATATTTCGGATAAACCAAAGTAGATAACCGTAAACAATCGTAAATATGAACGTGTCACCAAAATCTTAATAAAAAAATGTCACAAGCAGAATTTATGTTGCGTTGCTTCGAAGATTTCAAATAATAAAAATGGGTGTTCACACTCGAAAGATACTGTGGCCTAGTTTGTTTATTAATAAACTCGATAGAAAAGGGCAAGATTAAAATAGAAAGAAATATAGGGGAAAATTGCGGTCTTCCAGTTAGTGACGTAGTTCGACGAGACACTCGATTCCTATAGGGCGATAGATCACGACTGATTTGACAAATGACTGTCGACCACTGCTCAAACTGTGATGTATTG
Source organism: Diarsia rubi (assembly GCA_932274075.1). Lineage (NCBI taxonomy): Eukaryota > Metazoa > Arthropoda > Insecta > Lepidoptera > Noctuidae > Diarsia > Diarsia rubi. The sequence continues at coordinate 15,995,799 of OW026417.1, read as the reverse complement.
CAGCACTTAAGAGTATGTTACTGTTATCTTTCTCAGTTGTATTTTGACTCCGGAGACTGAATTCGTGCCCGTTTGAAATAAAAGCTTGCTTATTAACTTTAATTTTATTCTATAGAATTTTTTATTCCATCAGGTATTTTATTGTATATTTGTGGTGCAAGACCAAAGAAGCTTTTTTTCATTTGAGAAGTTTTACATTTTACAAGGCACAGTTCATTTTGATATTGAGCACGCATCGTAGTTTTCGTTACTAAACAAAACTTTTTGAAAATGTTATCTTTCTAAATTGTTTTTTCTATAGCTAATAAGGTGGCTAACATAAGATTTAAAGGAATTCACTGCAGAACATATTTATTTACACTAACCTCAGAAAATCACTGAAGGACTGCAGAATGCCTTCCTACGTTTTAAAGAAGGAGTTTCATGATTAAAATCCAGACCACACGATAACTGTAATCTCTGCTGGACAGGTTAACTCAAATCTATGTGGTATGTTCGAAATATCATTTTAGACACTTATCTGCACAGTTCCACGTGTGTTTACCATGATTATCTTTGAACCTTCAAATGACCTCTGAGTTTGTTTCGACTGTTTCTTCTCAGAGTGGTCAGGTACTAAGCATTTTTACACGTCTTAACTCGTACCTACGCTTCAACTAGGCAATCTAGTTCAATAACACACACTTTTGTGAACATTATTATATCATCAAACATTTGATACAAAAATAGACTGCGACTAAAGCAAACTGATTCACAATAGTTTTATAAACCGGGATATTCATGGAAAATGGGCTGTTAAACCCTTGTGGGCGTCATGCAAGAGTAAATACTCACATAAAATGCATCGTGGATATCTGATGGCCTTCCACGGACATTTTGTTATTATTTAACCCCTTTTCTATTATTACGTATCCCAAATAGCTCGTTGTTTTGCTTGCTTGTCTATACATATAATAAAATCGTAAAATTCCAAAGCTATGTTATGACTTTGCGCAAAAACTACTGCACAAATTCTGTTCAAATTTTGAAGAAATGTTCCTTACAGGGATCATCCCAGGATTGGCTATTATTGGCTATTATTGCATTATGTTAGAAGTTATTATTTAATCTCTTTTCTATTATTACATATACCAAATAGTTCGTTGTTTTGCTCGATTGTCTTAAATAAGAATAAGGTTACATTTGGAGATTGAGCCGTGATTTTTATGATCCAGGCCTTCTAGTGACCACGAAATATGCTCAGATCAGCACGTGTTCAAACATCGAACTTATCAATCGTCTCACGATTGAATTGATTGTCATCATCCCAGCCTTTCCCAACTATGTTGGGTTCAGTTTGTAGTCTAACCCGATGCTGGTGAATATCAGTATTTTACATGGAACGACAGTTAGGACCGGGTAATACGTTACCCCTTGTTAAGAACGGCTGTCAGACTTTCAGGTTACTATAAGATACTTTAAGATCTACACAATGACAGCCAGGACCAATGGCTTGACATGGTTTCCGAGGAACGGAAGAAAGTCGGTATATAATGAGTATCTACCTATCCACAGAACCACCGAACCAGCGCGGCTTAACCTGAAGATTGATCTGAGTGGCTGTTATTTTACAGCCATGAGCTCCAGGAGTTATTCAATGTATCATAATGATATTCAATAGATAAATATGCCATGATGATTATATATCAAATTGCTGTTCACGCCGCAGTCCTGATTGAATTAATCTCGTCACGTAATTAATACATACCATGAATCACTGATTCTGAACATTTGACTGAGTGCCACACTAACGCAATCATATACTGGCGTAAGTGTGGCGACTGAAATCGTTGTGTCAAATAAAAAAACAAAGTCTGTCTGTCTGTTCGCGATAAACTCAAAAACTACTGCACCGATTTTCATGTTGTTTTCATCAATTGATAGAGTAGTTCTCGAGGAAGCTTGGACTATTCATAATAGTTACTTTACTGTGTCTGTGACTATTTTATGAAAAACGCAATTCATATTATGATCTGCTAAAGTGGTAATTTTAGACCAAGTCATCCAATCGTTGCCGCCTAGAAACTTTTAAAAATCAAATCAAATCATTTATTAATTTGCGAATATGGGTACAAAATAAAAGGTCGTAAACGGTCGTACGAATCTTAAAAGGATTCCAAAAGCACAACACACGCATTGACATAGTTTTCCATCACAATTCCACCATACTCGTAAATCGCCTATCCATCGCCTTTTCTGCCCCCATCACAGCAATTAACGATTGCCATAATTGTTTTTAGCAGGCGTACTAAATAAACCTAAATGCTCGCAATTATGAATTTGAAGCCTTGAAATTGTCGCCAAATGGCGTTAAAAGTGCGCCTCACTCGCGAACGGGTAGAGTTCACTAATTAACTCAAAATGTGTGTTTGCGCTCCACGACACTTTGCAATATGTTTTTACTTTACTCGTATATTATGATATTTTAAATCGACATTTTGTTGCTGTTACTAAATAGAAATCTTTTACGGTGCAAACGAACACTGACCTTAATGGTCAATTTTGTGTAAAATATTCCAGTTTAATGGACATTAGTGCTCAAAAAATATTAGAATTTATATACATTCACGACATGAATAGAAAATTCTAGTTCAGTATGTTGAAACTTTCTCCAGCTATTCATATTTGCGGGATACAAAAGCACAAAGATGCTTTTATTAAATGTAGTGCTCATGGACAGTAAGAGGAAGCAGTAGGTACACACTACACCTAATATAAAATGTGTCGTGACTAAACACGCTTTAGCGTGACAACGCACATTTACAATCGTTACTCTTCGTTTTAAAAACGAAAATAATTATTGTTAGCCAAGATAAAAAAACGCCTGCAATTACCTTCTTAGTGTAGAAAACCACAATATTGAATGGTATGTGAATAGGTAAAAAGGTTTTCAATCCTTTAAATTCCAAATGACACCAATAAGAATTCTTCCTTTCTTCCAAACATTTCGACCAACCCGAAGCAATATCGCGATACTTCTCGAACATACTAATAAAATAATAGTAAGTTTTATTACAACATTCCAACGATATAAACAAAGTAATATCGCGAGACTGAGCCGCAATCACAACCCAATAAACCGTCCAACTGTTGCGAACAAAACAAACACTTTTTCAAATATTTATTCGATAAATCCGGGATACTATTGATCCTTTCAGTGTTCTGTTGTTATTAGAAAACAACAGCTCTTCCATTTACTAATAAAACTAACATTTGATTAAGAGTGTAATGAAAGTGCAGATTGTGTGTTCATATGGATGCAAACCTGTGTTTGTTACAGATACGCTGACTGTTTTGTTTAGCTTTTTTGTTTTCATTTGAGTAGCTCTATGCAGTATTATGTCTGTGCATACTTTTACCTAATGAAATGTTTATATTGACTCATTAGCATCATTATCTGCTTAGCCTTTTCTTAACTATGTTAATAGTGTGTGCAGCTAAATACCAGTATTTTACATGGAGCGACTGCCTCTCTGACGACTTCTAAAATAGGGTAGTTAACAAAAAAAATGTTATAGGGGATCGGACAAAAAAATAATAATTAGTCCGTCAGACAGATTTCCAAAAAATATTTGACGTATTTTTTCTTTTTCACATAAACAAAAAATTAAGTCGATACAGTGCTTCGAAAACTCGTGAATTCCTCGAAAACGTCACATGTTAGTACATTTTTAACCTACAAGTGACGTCACAACACCCCCTCATGATCTTTCACGCGTCTTATCTTCGTCAATTTTTATTAATTTGATGAAACAAAAAACACGTAACCAAAATTTTTCGATAATCTATTTGACGAACTAATTAGAATCATATTTTTTGACTCAGTCCGATCCCCTATTAGTCCGTCAGATAAGTTTCCAAAAAATATTGTACCTACACATAGTTTTTCTTTTTTCACGTAAACAAACATAAATATGACATTTTTCTTACCGGTGAGCGACGTCACAACCGGACTCAAATCTTTGACGCATTTTATCTTCGTCAATTTTCATTGAATCCAAAAACCAAAAAATACGTAGGTATGTGATATTTTTCGATAATCTAACAGACGGACTATTTAGAATTATATTTTTTTAGGTCAGTAAACATCTCTATTCAGTTAGTAGGTACTGAGTGACCGGTTTTCAAAGTTTCGGACCACTGACTACTTGTTATGACTGTCAAAGATCTATAAATAGATCTATAAATGACAGCTGAGATTAAAAGCTTACTTCAGCACTCAGAGATATTTAATGATTACTTAAGCCGTCACTTAGTAAAGGTTTGACATCCTTTTGTATGACAAAACTGTCAAAACCTTTACTAAGTAAAGTATTAAGTAATCATTAAAGATATCTGAGTGCGGCAGTTAGTGTGCGAGATACGCATAGGACACCCTTCCAAAGACCAAACTAGGCAAACGTGGCTACTCAAACATTGATATTGACTACTCTACTTAAAAACTCCAGTCATTACATATGAATATTACAGTTTGACGTCAATATAAGTGGACACATAAAAACTTTACGAGTCCCCATAAAACCTCCATGGATTTATTGTAATTTGATATAGAATCAAGAAGCAAAAAACACAAAAAAACTAGTGATTTATACATCACGCTTGTAATCCTCGAGGTATAAGACAGAAACCTCCTTACCCACAAATATTAGGTACGGCAGTGACCTTAACCTTTGCGGTCATATAGGAATAAGTTAGCACGTCGTAATGAAACAAGAAATAAAGAGTAAGGTCGACATAAGATCAAGAAAAAATTAGACAGGTCAGGTTGTTACATGAGGAATGATATGAAAGAGAAATAAGCCATGACGTCTGATATGACAGGAGGGAATGAAAAATTAAACGTGTTGCGCCGACCCCAAATAGAACGTGAAACAAGGGCAGGAACATGACGATAAGGTTCCGGCAAAGTGTGTCAATGTATTATGATACCTATAGGTTTTATTTTAATAAGATTCAATATCATTCATCACATTGTTCATTTTAGGTAGAATACAGCGCTCATGTTGATATAGCGCCAAGTAATGGGGACGAGCTTATTACCATCACCCTTTTTTTTTTGGCGGGTGTGAAATCATCAAATAACCCCTCCCGCTCTGGGCAGAGCGAAAGGCAGACTTCTACTGACTCAAAACCACCCATGTTCCCTTTGCGCCGAGGCCGCGGTATCTCTTTCGAAAAACGCGCAGCACTGATACACTGATGGAAAACCCATAGATACTTCATATTTTAGCCCAAGAGCTAAAGAAAAATTTTAGTCATAGTATATTGTTCACTAACACGGCATTGCCGATCTCATTTCCTTACATATTTATAACATAACAGAATACGATACTAGGTCAACAGAACCAAAGAGAAAATTGAGCAATGCATCCCAAAATATATGAGCACAAGCATAAATGAGTAAATCACGAGCACCACAGCCCAGAGTAACACCATAGCATGGCCATAAAACAAATTATCCGACGACGTTCGTTTTAGCACCATCACGAATTATTTACTACCATCATGTTGGATTAACTCGTTTCTACAGCACTGGAGAAAATGAGTTAGTATCTGGTATTAAGTAGGTACCAGCAGGGCTATTGCGTATCTCTGTGGACAGATTTATTGATTATCACTTTGGCTCTGTGTGCTTTGATTAACTGTCAAATGGTTCCATTTTGTACTAAAACATAACCAATTTGACAGTTAATCCATGGACAATATGATAGCCACTGCCGTTTAAAAGATACGCAATAGCCCTGCTGGTATTTACTCTCTGAATGTTTTTTTGTGAATGTGTGTCTAAATAAGTAAAAAAAATCCCCTATTGTCTATTAGTGACAGATTACCACGAAATATAGTATATGTATATATCTTAATTGATATTGTTTTTTTTTTTTTTTCTAGTTAGTTTGTAGCCTACCACAATATTGTCTTGTTTGACCCTAAGGTTGACTGGTAGAGAATGCCTTGTGGCATTAAGTCCGCCTATGTATCACTATTGTGCATAAAGTTTAAATAAATAAATAAATAATAAATATGATAGGGTGCCCGGATGGCTGTCAGACAAGTGACATATTAAAAATATGTTTAAAAACTAAATGCACATTAGTTGGCTTTAGCTCCAATATTACACCTTCTATTTATTACAATATCCATTTTATAAGTAACGTTCCTGAATATTGCCAAGCCTATTACTTCTATTAAAAGCCTTGCAGAATATTTTACCTATTTAAGGTATGGAGTTGACCTTTGTGTTACTTAGACTAAACTGACACCACTTATAAGTCAACAGGAAAACAGACAGACATTTTGACAATACATGATTTAAATGCAATATACAATGTTAAATTGACCATAGTTCCACCATATAGGTAACCAATAGAGTATTTCACCAAAAAAATCTAATTAACCCGTCAGATAGATTTTCAAAAAATAATGGACACATATGTTTTGTTTTTCCACGTAAATAAAAGATAAAGACGATACAGTGCTTAAAAAGTCGTGTCAAGTCGTGTGACGTCACAAGGGTAGTATGTTTTTACCCACAAAGTGACGTCAAAAATCCCCACTCATGATCTTTGACACGTTTTATTTTCGTAAATTTTTATTAATTTAATAAAACAAAATACACGTAGCAGCGGGAGGGGTTATACGAAGATTTTCCACCCGCCAAAAAAAAAAAAAAAGGTTGTCGCGGCACATGTCAACTATTGGCCCTACTGGTAAATTAACTGAAAATCAGTTTGGACACTTAAACTTGATAGAATAGACAAAGGCATTCAATTCAAGTGTTTCAACAAACAACAATAATCTTAACTAAAATTCAAAAATTCAATCAAATAATAGAACCCTTTTTTTTTTGCAAAAGACATGTATCATAACAAATAAGTTTTCTGCGAATTAATACAATATTCTCTCGCTCGTGTAACATTAAATTAAAGTGGAGCAAATATTGCCGCGGAGTGGATAGGTACGTAAAAGCCGACATCTATGCGATATTGCAATCTTGATTCATCTGACATTCGTTCTGTAGCAATGCAAATAAACTCCCAGCGATTGCCTACTCTACGTCTCGACTAAAGGAATCGGATACGATCAATATTTGCTCGATTCAACTTTCAAGCTTATTTACTCTCTGACGGTTTGTTCTATAAATGTTTAAGAAAATGTTTGGTTAGAACTTTTAGAGCTAGCATTTTATTCTCTTACATTACATTACATCAAGCCTGTTAGCGGCTGTTGTTTAGGCATAGTTGTATTTATAGCAGACGTACTCGTACATTTCGGCAGTTTTGTTTTAGTCCCATGTAACAGAGGCTGAGCCTACTCCACATTTTTTTTTGTGTACCCACTGTGTAAATATTTCGGCACAAATGTATTTTTGTAATGAAATAAATAACTTGAACTTGAACAAATCCTGACGCCTTGGCTGCATCTGAGAAATTCCTGATGGAAAAATCCAGTAACAATTTGTTCAACTTGGGAATGGAACTCAGAACCTCATGGCCAGCTGTCACGATTGCGACTACTGGACCAAAAAGCCATTCCTTGAGCGAGACGTCTCGGGAGGGATAGAAAAAGACCTCTCGATTGAGACTGTACAGCCACCATAACAATAGGGTAGCTGACAAAACGACGTTGACAGTCTGTCAGATTCCAAAATATATTGGACACGTATTTTTTCTTTTTGCACGTAAACCAAAAATGAAGACGATACAGAGCTTCAAAAACTCGTGTGACGTCACATCGCACTACATTTTTTACCACGTAGTGACGTCAAAAGCCCCCACTCATGATCTTTGACGCGTTCTATCTTCGTCAATTTGTATTTATTTGTTGAAACAAAAATACACGTATCCAATATTTTTTGATAATCTAACTGACGGACTGTCAACGTCGGGAATTATGTTTTTTTTACTCAGGACACATCCCTTAAGCACAAACAATAAAAAACAACAAAATATAAATGAATATAACCCAGACAGCTGCACTGCCAGAGCAGCTTGTAGATATCATAACATGTGCATATTGCACCACTCATTGTACCTATACTCATTGTACAAACCGCTGCCACTGTTACTAGGTGGAAGCTGATAGAGGGCTCTTGTACGTGTGGCTGTGATCCCACAAACCGACCTATTTATATGGCCACACCACAGGATATTAACCCTTATCACAGTATATAGCTAGAGCTACATCAGCCTGAATGATGAATAATTTAGTGAATGACGGGTGTGACCGTTACAATTGACGGCACGGTTGGCGTAGTGGCTCATGCAATGGACTGCTGCGCTGCGTGTCGCGGTATCGATCCCCGCACGGATCAAATACACACATCAAAAGTGTCTAGGGATCAAGCATTTTTATGCGGATTTCTTGAGATTGAGATGTGGCTTTGTAATAAATTTATGATTTTATAAATTTATATGGATCCTTTTTGGTGCATTTCATAATTTGAATCAGGAACTGTGAATCAAATTCGAGTAAACGATGAAAATCAGCTGTCAATATTTTCCCTATAAAAACATACAACGCATTGAAGACATTATTAGTGCTACTGTTTCCCTACTACTGATTAAAACCAACGTTATTATGGAGCGGCGACGTCATTTAAGCAGGGAAGAAATGCTCAGAGCCGTGGGAATGATAGAAGCTGGTTCCCGGCAACGTACTGTGGCTTTAGCTCTGAATACAAGTCAGAGTGTTATCAGTCGACTTTGGACACGTTACCGAAGCACTGGTACCGTGGCTGAGCGCCATGGAGGACGGTATCGCTGCACCACACGGAGACAAGACCGATACATTCAAATCTTAACTCGAAGAGCTCCAACAATAACCGCCATGATGTTAGCCGTGAGGCTTCATCACTCTTCAGGGAACTTAATTAGCGACCAAACAGTCAGAAACCGCTTGCATGAAGTGAACCTTCATACCCGAAGACCGCTACGGGTACCACCTATAGCAATGCACAATCGTAGGATTCGATATCAATGGGCTCTTGAACACAGAAATTGGGCAGAAGAACAATGGCGTTTCGTGTGCTTTTCTGATGAGTCTCGTTTTGGTATGAGACCGGATACAAGACGTATACGACACTGGAGAACCCCTGGACACCAACAGCGATTAAAATCCTGCCAGGAAGTCCATCCTTATAGTGGTGGAACCATCATGGTATAGGCGGGTATTTGGATCGGCGGAAGAACTGAGTTGATTTGGATCAGAGGCAACCTCAACGCTCAAATTTATGCTGAGACGATTGTATCAGACGTCATCGTTCCTCTACAAGTGCAAATCGGTTCCTTATTTCAGTTAATGTATGATAATGCACGACCGCACACCGCAAGAGTTGTAAGACAGACTCTCGCCGCAGCTAACATCAATGTCCTGCCCTGGCCTGCTCAGTCGCCAGACTTGAACCCGATTGAGCATGCATGGGATATGCTACAGAGAAGAGCTCTGCCGAATATGGAGGGTATCCAGTCGCAAGAAGACCTTTTTTTGTTGTTGCAACGAACATGGGCGGCCATTCCACAGCGTGATTTGGATGAACTCATTTTGAGTATGCCAAACCGATGTTCTTGTGTTGTTAGTGTTCGCGGTAGAAACACGGATTATTAATTGTTTAAGTTACCCAATAAAATTTTAAAGAAAACTGTTATTTCAGTCTTTTTTTCGAACTTTAATGTTAGTGGTTCAAATGTCAAAAATCCCTTTATTAGGAAAATGGCAAATTTCTTTATTAATGCAAAGGTGACTTGGTTTATCGTTACTGTGACAAACGAAAACACTTTATTTGATGAATCCTTAAAGAAAATTTTAATTAATATCAATCAGGAGAAAAGTTATTGCAAAAATATATGTTGATCCCTAGACACTTTTGATGTGTGTATTTGTATGACCTACAGATAGTTGTTCCGGGTCTGGGTATTTGTGTATGTAAGTTTAAATATTTGTGAACGCACCCACGATACAGGAGAAATTCCTAGTGCGGGGCAACGTTTAAAAAAAAACTGGGCAGTTGTGATCGAATATGATATGCCTTTAGTTAAATATATCAAAAACTCACTCTTTTTTTCCACGGGGGTTGGCAGAAACAATAGAATGTCAGCTGCTTGCGGATCCCGGACAGGGTTTAAATCAACACATCACACAGCCGTCAACCAAGCATTCTGTACACCAAACTAAGTACCCCTATGCAATTTTTTTGGGAATCGACTTTTTTTTCGGGGTCAAAAATCACGTTCCTTTTTTTTCGGGGTGAAACTCAAAGTAGCACTCTTAAAACATTGTGACAGTGGATACTTTGAATAATAAAAGGTCATGGAGGTAATTTAAGTAAAGTTATAAGCTGAAAAACTAGTATTTTTAAAAACAGCTATGAAAAATTTGGAAATTTGACCCCAATATCTCCGTAACTAGGGGGTTCCCAGGTATTGTCAAAGAACTCAAAAACAAAAAAAATATCGTAGTGGTGGGGAGAACAAGTGCCCTTTGTTTTGTCGTTAAGGGTACTTTTACACCCTTTATACAATACTCCTTTTACCTCGTCCACATTCATGCACGCACGCCGCATATGCTATTCTTTTAATAAATTACACACTGAAGATAAAATCAATTAAAAATAACAAATTATTGCTTTCTAAAAAAAAAATTGATAGTTCCCGATCACCTCGAGCAAAGTCATAGCCCAAATCAAGTATTCGTATAACAACGCATCAATTGAAATAAACTAAACAGAATGATCGACAGATATCTTGCTCACCTGACTCACGAAGGTAAAAATCGTTCGTAAATCATCCATCTTTGTTTATAATACTTCAAGTTTATTGGCTTTAACCTATTAATAGAGTATATGTAAATGTGGAGTGAACAGCAGGTGCATTAGTGGAGCGACTCCATGTTTTGTGTTGTATATCGGTCTCATGAAATACGTGGGGCTCGTTGAAAGACGTAAGTGCTATATTCGCTATGATGATAGGACTAAAGTGCATTGCTGTCTGTTTCGAAAAGGGTGTGGTTGTACACGTCATGTAGTTATTAATTGACTCACTTTATTTTGTAACATTATTTTAGTGCTTCTTTATCTTTGTGGTAAGGGCCATGTCTTATGTCACCCGATGGGCCTTTTTTATTTTTTGGGGGGTGGGAAATCATCAAATAACCCCTCTCGCCCTTGGGCAGAGCGAAAGGGAGTGTCAGACTTTTACTGACTAAAAACCATCCATGTTCCTTCTTAGCCCTATGACCCGATGGGCCTCTAACTTGGCTTTAAACTTCGTCTTGAAATATCTCTTGACTTGCATGAATCCGAAAAACTAGAGGTGCGCGTGTCTTGGGTTCGAACTCGAGACTTGGCCGACGATCGCCCCACTAAGCTATCATTATTTTTATCGGTTTGGTGGTTTTTAATTAAAGTCACTATCGATATTGATTTGACAAAGTGAGCCAAGTTGAAAGTCAAACGTAAACTAAATTATATTAACAGAGTTTAGGTATACAGCAGCCATAGAATTTAGACTGTCCTTCAATAAAATAACACATTTTCACTTTTGATTTTCCTTCACAATTATTTTTATTTAATTGGGCTTTTTTCCTCAGGCTCGGAACGTTGATTACACAAAGAGCCAACCAAAAGTTATTATCTTTTAATTGCTTCGGCTTCTATTGGTGCTGAGAAATAGAAAACACGGGGAAAAGGTCCTAATAAGTCGACGTTGCTCAGACTTGCTTAATTGTCTTTAACAGTAAATTCATAATCTTTGTGTTTTTACGCTCAAATAACTTAAACAATCATTTAATAGCAAAAGCCTTTACTACAGGAGAACGTTTTCAAGTAATTCAAATTTCAATCAAACTTGCGACGTTCGACAGTAAACAAATTGTTAGAATTAATATTATTTCTAACGCGTCTTGCCACTTCAACATGGTACAGCCCTAAAATCTTCGTAGTGATAGAATGTCCGACGTTGTTCACATACAAATAAAGCTGAAAATAGCTTTCACATTAACTACGTTTAAAGTTTATTTTAGGTAGGTTAGGTACTTTTACGTGAAACCTTTGAATGTTTGAAAAACGGAGTCAAACAGGTAAAAAGCGGATAATTTTGTGCCATCTCACAACGTTGAAATAACATTTGCACGGGTTTATTGGAAATCGGAAAGTACGTATAAATGGAAATTCACTGTACGTTTGATTCGCGGCTGACGGAATGCAATTCATTTATGATTTAAATAAGGTCGCAGGAATGTAAAAAAATAATTTATTTGTAACCTTTTAAATACTTTTGGAGCTTGTTGCTAAATAATAACAGCGACTCTGGTCGGTGTTCACCATAAGCCGCGCTTACCTAGGTTGGTCCATGGATGGGTTACCAACCATTACGCACCAAGTTTCATCCATGCCTCGGAAAGTACGTTAAGTCATTACAGTCTTGTCAATCTTATCAAGGGGAAACATAGTGCCCAGTACAAAGTGGGTTGTGGAGGTCAAATTGTCAGTCACTCCATGCAAAGTACTGGGTGTGGCTAGGCAGACGATAAACCATTTTAAAACCTTATGTAATCTTCTCCTAACACGAGTTTTGTCCGATACCTAAGAATATGAAAACATTCTCTAACGAATTCTGATACGTAAAAATGTTACTTTTGATAAAACGTTACGAACTAATTCTTAACATATTTGCGAATTAAAAAAGTTCAAATTTCTCCAGTAGTTGGAAACCCGATCAAACAGTTATTAATTGCTAAGTAAATGATCAGACAGAGAAACATCACATGGGAATTTTGTATTGATATAAAGGGCAAAGAATTAACTACCTACGTCAGTAAAAACAGAACAATAATTTTGTACGCCATAGCTTATCTCATTGTCAAAGAATAGTGGTCCAAGAACACATCCTTGACGAACACCTTTTCACTTTCAAAGCATTATTCGTTTCTCTTCCTACTAGAAGTAAATGTAGATCTACACATGCATGAGCTTCGCTTAATATATGTTTATGTAGGCTCAGCCCTGACCTTTAGTAGGGACTTGAGCAAATTAAGCCCACAACCTTTTAAAATTAGCATTTCGTTTGCTGTTAAGCGATCTAAATTATGATGCCTCAATTGGCCTGGTATATATCCTCATAGTGGTTTTGGTTAGAATATCTTAGACAAAACAGTATCCAATTGGTAGTTTTAAAAACAAGTCCATGTTTGGTGTACATACATTAATTTTGTCAAGCAATTAGGTTGTACAACAACCTTGCTAGGGGATATAATAAATGACTTTATTCTAAGAGCCTACTTAGAATAAAGTCATTTATTATAGCCTATCAGATGTAATTTTTATATGAGGCCCAGTTTGTGACACACCCACAAAATTTCAGTAAAGTGAAATACGACGTGGCATAATCAAACTTGATCAAAACTGATGTTGCAAGATTATTCCAAAGCAAACACGTTTTTACTTCATTTTTCACTAATCGACACCTCCTTATAAAACTAACATACAAGTAGTAGAAAAGAATCTCTCCGTGTAATTGTCCGCCGTGAAAGTCCGCCGTGAAAAGCTAACTTGAATCCAGGCGGAGTTTATTTTTAGCTAGATAAATGACAATCATCTGTAGAGAAATGTCACCGTAGGTAATATAAGAAATAGGTACATAAAAGAACACTAACCTGACAGATGTCCTGCTGCTGATTAGATATCTTCGGGAGTAGTCTCCCGGACTAGGGCATAGCCCGCCCCGATCCAGAGACTTCCTACTATTTACTGCACAAACACTCGAACTTCTAAACCTAATACAGTTTTATTAATATTTCGGTCAGGCACCACACATTTAACTTTGTTTATTACAATTATAAAGAGCGCGGAATTAGAACTAGTGTTTTATGTAAATTGCGCGAACTATTTTCGAAGATTGGTACGGGGAATCTTGCGGGTATAATGGTAATTAAAATAAATAAGTCGGTAGAAAAGCAACAGTATAGAAAGGGTGATAATGATGAACGATTAACATCTATATGGTGAGAATAGGTAAACAAAAACAGATGAGTAACGTCGAACCTAATGAATATTGAAACCGAGATTAAACTACGTTTAAGAAGACGGTGTTAACCAAATCAAACCCTCTTAGTTTAAAACTCTATTATTATCAGCCTGATTGAGGCTTTTAAAATGATAGAAATCAGTTGAATCAGTTTAATATTTTCGATACCCTTTGAGCGAGGACTATTCTAGAATTCAATAAGGAATCACGGAAATCCGCTCTTTGTTTCATTCATTGTGATATTTCTACAGCGTCATTAATGGTCTGATTGAAATGATTGATGAGAATGAAATTGACTTCATTATATTGTTCTTGCAACTTCAATACATTTTATTTAGGCCCCAATTAAGAAAAAAAAATCGAGCAGTAAATTTTGAGTTTTTATTACAGGCTCTTCTAAAGAATTTCGAATGGTGCTGTTTCATTTTATATTGCAGTAATTTTGTTATTTTCAGCAATGTTTGTTATAAAAACTTATCCAATTAGCCCTCTTTGTAGTGAATTCACAATACTCATCAATATTGTGAGAGTAGGTACAATGAGCTTTGAACGAAGCTACTAGACAAAGATTCGGTTTCCGAGAAAGAAGAAAGTTGGGGAGTCGCCTTAAATATCTTTTCTTTAACGTGAAATTAATAAAAATATCTTTGGCTGAACATTGTTTTACAGAAATATTGTAATTGGAATGAATACTCTCATAAAATGTTAATTATTTTCTAAATTACTTAAGTTGACTTTGTAGTTTCGCTTTGAAAAATAGTCGACCATATTTAATTAAAATTAAGATTGATTAAAAAGAAAGTTGGTGTATATCGAAGAAAAGATGAGCCATCATTAGAATACCAAATGAAAACAATTTTAATAAATTAGTAACTGATTTGGAAGACGTTAAGGGTTCCACCTACGGCGGCTATGATAAACGAACTCCAGGGGGGCGTGTTGCCAGAGAATGCCTTGACCTAGTGCCGCTCGAGCGAGACCTCGAGGTCGCCGAGGAGATAGCTAGATGTGCAGATTGATATCAGACCCAATGAGCTGTTAAGGATGGCGAAGACCGAGTTGAAAACGAATGAACTGGAAAACAAGTTCTAGGTACCACCCACGTTGAGTTAAAGATGGAAAATACACAGATATATTTTACTTGAAGAGTCCATTGCAAAAGATAAAGCTAACGTTACTTTTCAATTGAAACAGAACGCCTAAAGTCAAAGGTTGTAAATTAGGCATTCTTAAAAATTATGAAGATTGATTAGTTAAGAAAGAGGGAAAAGACAGGATTTATATTATCCTTGTTGATTATAAAGGAGAGTTTATAAAAGGAGTTTCAACCTGCTTAATTTTGCGTCGGAAACAGTTAACAGATTTTTAGAAGCTTGATTAAACGAAAGTTAAATTAATTGGGGCAGATTATTAAAGTTGCTCTTCCAAATTAATCGCGATATTGAGAGGTGCTTTAAAGAGATATAAAATTCTTGATATCGCTGAGCACACAGCTGTATTTATATTTAATTTCAGTAGTATAAGGAGCACAAAGTGGTCATAAATATGAAAGGAAATAATTCAGTCAAACTAAAGGGTTCGCATAAAGGTTTGTGAATGTTTTTAAATCTTTTGGCACGAATTTAATGTAAGATCATTTTATTACAATGTTTCCGAAAGCTTATTTGCGTGTAATGACGCATTTCGGTGATATTCAGTCCATTATAGTGCGTTATTACGATGCAGAAGCGTTTTTTTAACTGAAGTTTCAATGGACTACGATTCAAGAATAACGAATTTACTGAGCCATTAACGGTTTACGAGGTAATGATTTACATTGTCCGACGAGAAAAATCACCGATTAATTGACTAAACATAGACAAATGTCAGAAAAAGGGATATTCTAATAGAAGAAGAACTAGTCAAATATTTAGAAAATAAACAGATAGGGTAGGCGGGTAGGGACACATCCATGCAAACAATGGTGAAACAAGCTGCACCCACAGTGGATACGTATTCAGGGACAGTTTCATTGTTATTGACAACATTGTTTTGAAGTGTGATGATAATTGATGATCAACGTGTGCGTCTAATACGTATCCACCTGGCCGCGGAGGGTGATGGGGAGCGAGGTGCGCGGGGGGGGGCAGGGGTGAGGCACAGGGGCGCGACATGGCGGGGTGGTAGGGAGGGGGGGTTGCATGCGTGTGTTGGTGTCGCGTACCGACCGACGGTGTGGTGGTGTGCGTGCACGTCCCGGCGTGCGCTCGGTGCGGCGGTCGAGCTGCCACTGGGCGGGACGCGCGCCGCAGCCTCTCCGGACCCGTCGCCCGCCCAAGCGCCCAGTCAATCTCCACGAGGAAACTTTTGATGCATCTCTTAAACGTTTCTCGCTCTAACGTCCACTTTACTTATGCTCTAAATGTAAACATTCTTAAGAAAAATTATGTTTATTTAACTGTTTGATTACTTTGATTAAATTACTCAAATAAAGGGCTTAAAATAACCTCTAATTAACACAGTGAATCAGTCTAATGGAAACATCCAACGAAATGGAATTGGGGTGTGTTGAATGTTTTAACGGCTGACGGATTTTCGAATTTTATTGAATTTAACCTGCATTTTTATATGGGTCATTGGTAATTAATTAAAAATATACTAAATGTTAATTACAGGATAGAATTAAGGTCCAGCGGAATTAGTTATACAATGTTCCAATTTCCGGCCAAAGTCCGTATTATCCTGGTGCGGTGAAGCAAGCTTAGCGTTAAAGCCTTTGTCCGATCTTGTGCACTGTGGACACAGTGGTTGCACAGTCTACATGAACACACTTACATCAAATACAGTACATTCCGAATTTAGCTCTTTGAGAGCTCCGCTTTGTTCCCGACAGTTCATTCAAACAGTAAATTTACTTAAAGGCTGTATTTAAATAAGTACTCTGAATGTGCTTATTTGCTTGTCCCTCTTTGCTCCTACTCCATGAGAATTTAAATTACACAAAAAGCTTGGACGAAGTCCGAAGGACGAAAAATTACGGAATGTAATTTGTTGAAATTTGAATGCGGCTCATTTGTCAAGTCGTAACAAGTGAGGCTGTAGTCTCATCGCTTATTTATAAGCTGTAAGTTAAAATTAAATTTGTTCAGAAGCCGCAGCACTTTGTAACTACATATATTTAAAATCGAGTTTATTAAACTCGTGACAAAAGTCTGCAAATTATGTGACAGTGAACTTCGATAGAGTGGTTTTTGAGCTAATATTTCTTCTTTATTGAATTATAGCACTTCGCCCTCGAGTTCGTCCTCAAAAATTGGGATAGTTCAGATAATATTCGTGATATAATTTTAATATTTAAGCTAGGTATAGCGCCCAAGAATATTGCAGCTTTCTATCTGTGAAATATTTTTAGAATAAGTTCATTCGTTTCGGAGATTACTCCATAAATACAAACTAATTTTACTTATACGATTATATTATATTAGTATAGATTAAGGAAAAATATCAGTTTTCTGGAGAGGTAATCGAAACAGAAATTCTTTTCCATTACGAGAGAAGGCTCTCTTGGCTCGCAAAATATATCCTCAAATTATAGTTACCTAATCTAATGGTTATTGACCGTTTCGAATCCAATGAGTATTGACTCTTCTTTATGATTCGCTAAAATGAATATTTATTTATTTCACCAAAACTCCGTAAAGACAATGGTTTAACGATGGTTTTTAATCCATTTTCATTTTAGTAAATTGGTTAATTTAACACTTTTACACTTCACATCATATTTTAAAATTAGATAAAGCCGGTATTTCATACCCGACTACTCTCTTTCAAAGTCCAGACATTGGTCATGTCCTTCATATGACTCGCAGATTAGTGTCTGAGATGGTTTTTGAAAAAAGAATTACACAGATTTGAATTACAATCTGGCTACAAAACGGTTTTACTTTGTATTTTCAAGGTGTGTTATCTAAGATGTTTTCTATGTTAACTGGGTTGTATTAACCAGTACTAAATGGGTTGTGGAAGTGAGATATGTAGTCGCTTCTTGCAAAATATTGAGCTGCATCCGCTTAGACTGAAAGTCTATCCCAACATAGTCCTGAAACACAGGCCATGTACTTAGCTATAGGCATCAGTCTTCCACAATATATACTTACATGAATTGTGTATCATCGAAAGAAAGAACGAAAGTTGTGGTTGTGTTGTGTTTTAGACCCAGACCGATTGATTGATAGTTGATAAAGGCTAGGCAGATGATACGATATAAATTAATATCGTATGAAGTTTCTTGAAAGTTTTGAAGTTTTTTTCTTTCCTCTTGACATTACGTTTATACCAATAACATAAAACGTTAAGTGGATTACCGATCCAATAGGCAGGACAATATATCTGAACCACGATTAATCCGTACCTCCATATATATCTTCTTCCAATAAAGTTACGTAAACTACGAGAGACCTCTTATTGTGTCTATAAATAAGTTCTTCACTAATCAGTTCCTGAATTAGCCCTGACAAAAGCGTTTTTATTAAATAAGATTTAAGAGGATTATCTTTCATTGGATAGCTCGTGGATGCTGGCTGTATTTTTACATGGAGACTTTTCTGTACCTGAGATTAGATTATTGTTGTTATTTAAGTCAAGACGCACTAGTAGTTTGCGGCTGGTCTAAATTATAAATGATATTCATATTGCAAATAGGTTTTTACAACCAATGTTAGTGTATTTTTTTTTAAACTAGATGGTAACTTTTTTTTTTTTGGGTGGTAAATCATCAAATAACCCCTCTCGCTCTTGGGCAGAGCGATAGGGAGTGTCAGACTTCTACTGACTAAAACCACCTATGTTCCTTCTTAGCCCTATATGTCAAGGCCGCGGTATCTCTTACAACATCCCGCAGCCCCGACGGGCGTCGGCCCTTGCGGGCCTCTTCCATGTTGCTGAGATCCCTTTGAGGCGCGAGTGGAACACGAACGCGCCGTCGACACGGCCTGGCGTCGTCATAAGATGGACGGACGGCGAGCTAGCCCATCACTCACCGTCCACAGGCCCGCGTCTACCGTGGCCGGAAGCCGTCACGTGGCCCCCAACGCCCGGAGCGTCTCCGTGAGGTTCAGGTTGAGGCCAGAAGGAGGCGACCGCGTCCCATTCCTCCTCGCCCCGGACCATGGCTTGCACCAGGGCCAGACGCGAGAGATCGCCGCCGCCGATCGCCGCTACGAGAACACGGCGGAGCTCAGCGTAAGCGGGGAAGACCTCTACGGTGTGCTCCACCTTGTCCTCCGTCCGATCCTCACAGTGATTACACCCGGGCGTTTCCTCCCGCCTGATTCGGTGCAGGTACCTCCCGAAACAACCGTGTTCCGTGAGGACCTGGGTCAAACGGAAGGTGAGGGCGCCGTGGCGCCTCTCCAGCAACTCCTCAAAGAGGGGACTTACCGCCGGTATCGTGGCGTGCCCTAAATAGATGGGAGCTGTGTTCCTTTCTTGACTACTCTGAGAAGAAACTTCTGAAATAAACTCAGAGGTCTCTATTACAGTTGGGCCGCGGGTTGTACACTAGTTATCGCGGCCTCGACATAGAGGGCGAAGAAGGAACATGGGTGGTTTTTAGTCAGAAGAAGTCAGACACTCCCTTTCGCTCTGCCCAAGAGCGGGAGGGGTTATTCGATGATTTTCCACCCGCCAAAAAAAAAGAAAAGCGGTGTCAAATTTCATTGCAGCTTGTTCGAAAGAGATAGGTACCGCTGCCCCGGACTCAAAAGGCTAAGATGGAACATTGGTGGTTTTTAGTCAGTAGAAGTCTGACACTCCCTTCCGCCAGCCAAAAAAAATAAAATAAAAGGTCTCTATTACAGTCCAGACAAAATCTTGGTTGACCTACATAAAGATTTTATGAGTATTAAGATGGTATTTTGGAGAAAGGACCACACAGATTTGAGTGACCTGTCCAGTCTAGCCTAACCTAACCTTTAGACGTGGTCGCCCGAATAGCAGTAGTTATCAGGTTTTATTTGTCAGTTGGTAGACAATTCGTGAATTAATTAGGCACAGAAAGCCGCTTTAACTACTTTGAAAATTAAGAAACTTACCTTATATAGCGATAGTAGACACTGATCAGACTTCAAACTATTTTCTATTATCAGTTTGCATCGACTTATGTAAAGAACACAAATGTCGTCTGGTGGTATAAATGATATAGATATATGTAGTTCATTAAGTTTTTAGGTCGCCAAGTAGAGGGGACGTGAATTCATATCGCCGACTTAAGGCTCAGCGTACAAGAGACGTGATCTGGAAATGTATCGTCATTATACCCAGGAGCTCAAATTTATGGACGAGAGTCGTGAGGGAATGGCCCCCGTCTGACTTTTATCGTAATATCCACACATATTCCCTATTGTCAACGCTCTAGTGCTGTTTTATTCCTTTGTCCGTACGTTCCGTTATTCTATAGAAATTCCATATCTTGTGCGTTTTACTTTGGCATGATTCAATAGAACTGCTCCATTATTTTTCCGTTTTATCAGTGTCGCGTGTTCGTCTCTATATTATCACTGAAAGGCCGATAAAATCTTTGTTAGCATAGCGATAAAGGAAATTACTCGATCGTGAAAATATTGTAAAAAAATCTGTCTGAATTTTGTTGATATAAGTAGATAGGGTGTATCCATGTCTGTTGGGTTCATAACATGAAACGGGTCATTCCCGTTTATCTTGGAGCTAAAAATAACAAAATTTTCATTTTGGATCGCGAGCCAACTAACAATAAGGCTGTTTTGAAGTGTAGGCTGTTGATAAGTATTCTCGTCACGGTGGTGGGTGTCGGGGAAACACGCGGACCTGTTGCGCGCACCGGCGGCCCAGCGCCGAGTCACGGTCGGCTGACAGGCTCCGTAATGTACTTTAGCATTTTGTGAATAAACACATTTACGTAACAAATGTTTTCCTTTATCGCTGCTAATGTTACGATCGATGGAACTTGTATTGTTGGCGACTGGAGATATGGAGGGAGGTGGAGGTTTTCGTCTGTTATTCTTTGTGATTGACGTGTGATGCGGAGGGGTGAGGAAAATGTGGTGAGGGAAGTGTTGGGTATGAATGTAGACTGCAAGAGTATAGGAAGACGACGGATGGTCTGTGTGAAGGTTGATGTGACGAGAAAGGAAGTGACTGCTCACATGATGACTAATAAAACAATTATGGGGGAAGAATATATGCTGCGACAACCTTAAATAAATTGGGATAAGGGCAGGAGAATTGGGATGTTTCCTGACAAAAAAAAATATGATTCTAATTAGTCCCTCTGTTAGATTATCGAAATATTGGGTACGTATTTTTTGTTTTATCAAATCAATAAAAAATGACGAAGATAAAACGTGTCAAATATTTGCGTGGGAGCTTGTGACGTCACTGACCGCTAAAAATGTCATACTAATGTCTAAGAATATGACGTCACACGAGTTTTCAAAGCGCTGTATCATCTTCATTGTTTGTTTACGTGAAAAAATAAAAATGATGTGTCCAATATTTTTTGGAAATTTATCTGACGGACTAATTAGTTTATTTTTGTTGTTTACTCTATTATGAAGATTCTCTATGGTTGACAAAAGGCAACCATGCTTCTTGGACCTTTTCGCTCTTGAACGAAATTGTCAGAAGGTTGCTGTTAGTAGTGAAATTGTGTGTGTGTGAAATTGTGTATGGGAAAAAATTTGCTTTCAATTCAGCCCAGCGCAAAAGTCGCACTATAGTAAATTCTGAATATTCCGAACAGTCTATGTGAAAACAATTTTGAAACGATTTTGAGTCTGTAATTGTGTCAAGGACATGAACATCACCCCTCTATTTTACAAGTAGGGTGCGACAACGTTGGTAAAATGACGCGAAATTCAATTATACTCCTTAGACGTGTCATATTATGTAATAAAGTGAGCGTTTAACGACGACACAATTATGTATAAATTATATATATAGATAGGTACCTACATAAGTCGCATGTACAATGTATGACTTTAATAAGCTCCGATAGAGATTTCTTATGATTTTATTTCTTTATTTCCATGAAGAGCAATTAAAGTGTAATTGCTGCTTATTGCGTTTTTTATTCAAACAAAGGCACAACGATCAGGTCATAAAAGAATATGCAACAGTAAAAAGATTCTTAAAGGTGAATATGAAAAAAATAGTATATAGATAGTAATATATTTAATTCTCTGTCTTTTATTCTCTACTTCATGGCGACAAAGTGATATACCTACGTCTTTTTGTGTTACATAGGTTTTTGATTATTTAAATGATGTTTATAAACAGAATACCTATGGGAAAAATAAACACGATTATTTAAAACAAATATTACTTTTATGAACAAACTAACATGTTCATATTTTAATAGATATAAATAATTCATGTCAATAACACTTTTCGTTCTGTATGTTAATTTCTGCAAAACGTCCATTGACACACGTGCACATTTGTAACTGCAGGGCTCCATAATAACTTCGCATATGTGAATTTCGAATGCAACAACAAAGTTTCTCCACTTATATCAAAATGTACTATTTTATGTTTACTACTTACTCCTGTAAATTATGCGATCAACTTAGGTACACAAGATCCAAGATCTAAGGCGTTAACTTCATTATTATTCATTATATGAATTTATTTATTTGCTTTTCGCATTATGCATGAAATATGTTTAGTTTATTTATAGCGTTTAAAACTGAGGTATCAACAATAAACAAAATAATCAATAAACAAAATCGCAACATTAAAAACACATTCTATTTGTATTACCCCAAACCCTCTGTCAGCGATAAATAAAACGGATGATACTAAAAACCCGAATCAGGGTACGAAGTATCGAATTGTAGTGTTGACGGCGATCAATCACTCAGATGGCAATCGATTGTCGCTTCACCGCGGTGCTACGCGCTACGAGCTACGCGCTACGACTCTAATAACGGGGAGCTTTGCGTAGCACACACGTAGCCGCGTAGCAAATCGACACTTTTCCAATTGAACTGTTTTTATATATTGTTTCGTGATTGTTTTTGTTTTGTTTTATTTTTACTCAACTTTCAAATGTGTGTTAGTGATGTGTGTGTGTGTTCTTTTTTTCTGTGTGTATGTTCTCTGATATCATCGCAAATAGTGAAACGATTGATGATTATTTATTGTTTTTTTTTTCAAATGCTTATTGGCGAAATATGAAGCATAAATAAAACATTATGTCCCGTTAAAAGTTACATAAAACAAAACAAAGTGAATACCTCACCAATGAATTAAAACGTACTATTTCAGGTAATATTTGTACAACATGCAAAGCAAAGCCAGCACTTTTGCGGTATACATAGAACCTAAATTCATTAAATTCAACTCGGCAGTAGTATCGGCGATACATTTTTCAACAGAAGCGTTCATCGGCTAAAAGTCTATCGTTAGCCTTTGAGAGCTGCCAGCCGGTATAAGGCAGAAAGCGGGAACTTGGCAGACTTGTTGCTCTAACGGGGTAATCAACTCGAACACAAGCGCAACTCACTATTAATTTATAACCTCCGTTCACGAACATGTTGGTTGAGCTCTTCATATTAAATGGATGAGTGGATGTATGAAATAAGTTTGGGAGTGAACTAATGTTTTCAGTTTTAAACAGCTTTGTTAGTCATTCGTTTTTTGTCCTCCGTCTGTCCTAGGACCTAAAATGATAACCCACTGTAGTCCTTATTTTGGAGTGTGGGAAATCATCAAAGTACTCCTCCCGCTCTGAGTTTAGCGGAAGGGAGTGTCAGACTTCTACTGACTAAAAACCACCCATGTTTCTTCTTAGTCCTTTGTGTCCAGGGTCATCGTATGTCTTTCGAACAACCCGCAGACTTTTTTTTTTTAAAACGTTGCCCCTCACTAGGAATTTCTCCTGTATCGAGGGAGCGTTCACAAACATTTAAACTCACATACACAAATACCCAGACCCAAAACAACTACCTGTAGGCCATACAAATATTTGTTCCATGCGGGGATCGAACCCGCTACACGCAGCGCAACAGTCTATTGCTTGAGCCATTGCGCCAACCGTGCCGTTCTTGGCAGGCGTAGGCTAGTAATGTACCCACTGTAGTGGTGCGTGGTGGATAAGTTTTCAGGAAAATGCCGGAATCAAGGTTTGGCCTCATTTCTTGCCGGTTGAGCACAATTAACGCATCCTCCAGGATCAAAGAAGCAAACGATAGAGCTGTCCAGATATTCACGTACAGGTCGAATAAAATATGAGTCTTCGATTCCGAGAAGAAGGTATATAATATCGTTCTATTACCTTCTTCTCTACTCGTAGTGTAATCCGACCAGCGCTTAGCGCTCCTGTTCAATGCCAACATTAACGATGTCGATCTGGCAGAGCTCTCATTAACAGGGCGTGATAATGACAGGAACGGCAAGATTTGTGTTTCACAAAATTATAATTTTTATGAGGACAAGTAAAATTGATGATTTTTTTATTGCATTTTTTTGTCGAAGCTGGGTAAAATTGAAATTAGTGATTCTGAAATGTTTGCTTACAAACTAATAACTAACTAACCTTACCTAACAGATGCCGATGGGTCTCATCTCACATCAGCAAGAAAATGGCCACACTCTTGAGCAGAGTAAGAGGCAGTCACAATAGCACCCTGAAGGCTGCGGCCACCGAAACTTCCTCCACCATAGTAAGGCAATTTCTGAGAAGACTCAAATACTCTAGGGTTCATTGTTCTAGTTGATGTGTGGTCCTCTTATTAATGCGTCTTTAATTAAGTTACTAAAAATTTACGAAGCTCTTTCGTTCGAAATAAAATGATTTTATATATTAGCGCCATAATAAGATTGTTGGACTATTCTCCATGTACCTACTATAGTTTCGCCATATCCGCCTGTTTGCACTATAGCTCAAAGACACTTAGTACTAGAAAGTTGTATTTTGGCACAAATAGACAAATAAGTTTTGTCGACAAAGTAGTAAATTAAAATCTTGAAAATTATTTTATTTCGGTTATCTCCAGAAAGTGCGAATGTTTTTCTTTTCTTTTTAAGCCTTTTCTGTGGGATATAGTCAATTGTTGGACAGGTTGGATACTTTTTTGACTAAGGGATTTGTTTACTTTTTCATAAAATTGAAGGGTGTATACGTTCATCAAATAAAGCCATTAAGAAAGAACACACTGTCAAGATTATTAGAAAAGTATTTGAAGGATCATCTTTCACACAATGAGAGAAAAACGTATCAGATATTCATTCTGCGCTCGCTGAAAGATTGTAATTTACTGCATATTGTTTGAAGTTTAAAGGCGACGGCAGAAATCTGTTTTGTCTTGTGTGAGTAACGCACAAAAGATTGCTTTGTATTGTCAGCGCATTTCTTTGTATTTCTGTGTGTAATTGGAGTGCTTCAGATGTTGTGGTAATTTGTTGACATGTAGTGTTGTTTGTCGACAGAAGTTGGTCTGTTTTATCGGCATATAGTATTAACTATAACAGTAATTTTAAAGTTTCAGATAATAAACTAGTACAAATACATTATGAACATATTATAATTAAATCTGATGGAATCATCATGATTGCCTCGTTGGTCTAGTGGGCGCGGCTGCTGTGCAAGAGGTCCTCGGTTTGATTCCCAGGTCGGCAACGTGTTATTGGGTTTTTCTCAGTACCTAACAGCTTCGGAGTCCGGCTTTGTGCCCGGTTGATGGCAATTTTCTTGCCCCCTAACTGGCGAAATGTGAGTGTATGAATGTACATCTCTGCCTCACACTTCAGGAATAACAGGTCTCACACCTGTTATTCCTGAAGTTTACGATTTTATGTCATAATAATGATGATTTTATTCAGAGCGACTATACAGACAGAGTTTCTATATTAAGGCAACGTGAGAGGGAGAGAACCTCACGTCTTAGCCGCCGCGGGAGACGCTCCGGGCGTCGGTGGCCACGTGACGGCTTCCGGCCACCGTAGACGCGGGCCTGTGGACGGTGAGTGATGGGCTAGCCCGCCGTCCGTCCGTCTTATGACCACGACAGGCCGTGTCGACAGCGCGTTTGTGTTCCACGCGTGCCTCAAAGGGATTCAGTAACATGGAAGGGGCCCGTAAGGGCCGACGCCCGTCGGGGCTGCGGGATGTTGTAAGAGACTTAACACATAGGGCTAAGAAGGAACTTTGGTGGTTTTTAGTCAGTAGAAGTCTGACACTCCTTTTCCCTCTGCCCAAGAGCGGGAGGGGTTGTTTGATGATTTCCCACCCCCCAAAAAAAAAGGGAAAGGATTTTGTACTCTTGTTGACTTCAAAACGACTAGTTTTATCGAATAGTCATTAAATGTATAATGTTGTATCGTAGTTGTTTACGTTTAATATGGAAATTAATTTGCAAACGCAACGTGTTTAGGCTGGTTATCTACTTGTTTTTTAGGATCGCAGAGTTAGTTCCTTATCGCACGTAATCGTTTCGATTTGTTTGCGGGGCGGGGCGGTTAGGCCTAAAAATGTGTAATAATGAAAAACTTCACCAAAAACCGTCATCCTTTTGCAGTGATTTTTAAGGCACTTCCGTATCACCACCTGAAACTTTTTCAGCTGATATGTTGCCGTCGATTTTGAGACTATGCAAAATATTTTATAATATTAAGTTTTTTTTATTTAATCTTTACTTATTATTATCACTAACACAAAGATGGACATACTTATGTACATACTTACGTACATACGCAGATCAAACACATAACCGTCCTTTTGGGCTTTGCTGCAGTCGGGTAAAAATGATAAAAAGGAACCCCGATCCAACAGGGAGTCCATAACACACCTCTCTATTTTTTAATAATAGGAACATCAAAATTAAATAGGTAGTTAGGTACAGGAGTACAGGGATACCTGCTATATTAAATCATTGCGAACCCAAAACAAAACCCGTAACAGCTACGAGTATGTTGTAAATCTTATCGCCCATTTAGAATGTAAAAACGGTTAATAAAAGTTGCCTAACTAATTAAGTATTCATACCTCGATGGTCTACTTTAGATTTTAGGTTGAACAGCCCTTATTTACTTGTAAAAAAAAAAACCAATACCTGTGCTTACCGCTGAGATAAGAGCTTTTCGTAAAATGTTGACTTGTGCCCTCAAACAGTATTAAATGGAAGAAGTCTACTTAGATGATACGAGTACGTGACACGACTTTTAGTACTTCGGGGAACCTTTACCTAACGTAGGGCGAAGTGTCAATCGATCTTTGAGAAGTTTTATCCGAAATTTCGGTGGTCGCCTAAAATGTTTTCTGTGTTTGCAATTTGTAGTCAACAAAAAACCCTATGTAAATTCCATTCAAGAATGAAGGATTATCGTGCTACTTCCATTTTATTCACTATTTTAACCCTTCGTAGGTGAATTTTAAAACATTTTATTTTGTTGGTGCTACCTACGTAATATAAGAAATGCGTCTGCGAGTGATTGTTTCTCAGCCAGAATCTGTCCAGCAGCAGCCCATACCTTTATCCTATAACACTAAATTAAATTACTAATTAATTTTATTGGCCGAGAAATCCTCTCGCCTGTTTTCTTTCTTGTTAATGACTGTAAAGCTATGATTTTTTACAGAATATTAACTACTTGTACGTCCCTATGTTTTTCTTTTTGATGATACATTATTTTTCTAAGCACTATAATCCTCAAAAAATGTTCAAAATTGCTTATTTAGATAGCTGTTAACAGAGGCCTAGTGTACAAATTTGACAAGTATTAACGAAAAAAGAAAAACATAGGGACACAGAATATATCCTTTTTATTTAGTGTCTAAAATACCTTATAAATTGGTACGATATTGGAGGAAGCATACAGCCAGCCAGCAACTATAAAATGTTAGGTTCTTTTACTCGTATATTTCTCCTACTTCTCCTGCGTACTTATCAAAATTTTAATTTTGTAAAGCTTCTTACAAAATATTCAAACAGTTGTTTAAAAAAAACACTGTATTTTAAACTGTGAAAAATTTAAAACACTCTTTACTAAGAAATTGTGGAAAACTTCCAGTTCGAGGCGCAGCTAAACTCTTTAGAGGAATGTCAGCTGCTGTCTACGAGGGACGCGAATAACATTATGCTTAAAGTACAAGCGTAAGTACGCCTCGTGCCAGTGACTATTATTGTTTCAGTTTTAATCATATTCGAAAGTTTGTCTTGCCATTGTTAGTTTTCACTGCCTCGTTAGAGTAGGTGTCAAGAGTAACTTTTAACATTTGGATTTGATTCTCAGGTGAACTAAACTGTTATTATGTGTCTCTACACATAATAACAGTTTAGTTCACCTCATCGTTACCTCTCAATCGCAATCAGGAACCTCCATTATGTGGGACTTACACATAAATATCGAAATCAGGATGTGCAATAGTAATATAGTACACTTCTGCCAAACTCCTCTAGGGACGGTCGTGATGTACGTTTTTCGTGGAAGACAGCATTTTGGTAATGGATGCTCTACACATAAAAAGTCTAGATACAATTCAGGCGATTCAATTTAAAAATCCCTTTCGCACCATTCCCAGAGATTTGCGAACTATATTTACATTTTATCGTCTATCTTTCTGTTTTACGAGAACTGTTATAGTTTTCGAATTACCAGAATACATAAAACCTACCCTATTTATAGAGATAGTAACTTTGCACAAAGAAGCAATACTATTGAATTATAGTCTTTGATGTGTACCTAATTGTAGCGTCTAATACGACTAGAAAACACTGATGATGTAGCTAGTCGATATAACAGCTATTTCAGGACGAGTCTAGATAGCTTGTTAGACTAACAACGCAAGACTTGCTCTTATACGATTTTCTGTTTATTGAAGCGAGAAAATGCATAGCAAAGTTGATGAAGTAAGTTCATCCATGCAGTTTACATAATAATTTTGAGAATCTATACTAGTAATATGTGAAAGTTATCAACTGTTTGTTACCTTTTCACGATTACGGCTAATCGAATCGTAATTAAATTTGGCAAGGAAATTGATTATTTCCTGGGAAAGGACATAGGTATTTTTACTGGGGCATTATATCAAAGTCTGCACACGAACAACGATTTCTCGGGCAGCAGCTAATATTCGTGAAGACGCGAAACTAGCTGACTCGATGGAGCAAAACTTTGACCGAGTGTTGGTCAAGATTTGACCAAATAAACGAGGCGATATAGGGAGAATGTGGAATAATAACAATACTGCTAGTACACCTCTGCTTTAACCTTCGGCGATAACCGTTGCGATGATGTTTTTGAGTAGTGGACTAAATCGATAAATCTGAAGTGAGAAACAGGTTGGTGTACGACAAAAGGGTAGTTAACAAAAAAAATCAAATGCTTTCTAAAAAATATTGGACACATTTTTTTTTGTCTTTCACGTAAACAAACAATGAAGACGATACAATGCTTTGAAAACTTGTGTGAAGTCATATTCTTAGACATTATTAGCGGTCAGTGACATCAAGCCCCCACTCAAATATTCGACGCGTTTTATCTTCGTAAATTTTTATTGTTTTGATAAAACTAAAATACTTATTCAATATTTTTCAAAAATCTAACAGACGAACTAATTAGTCAGTCTCTATTTACAGTGGGTGGTGTAATTAAAAGCTGCTTAAAAACAAGAAACAACTCCGAACTCTGACATTAAAATGGCATCCAGAGGTTTCGAAGACATATTTATTAAATAAATACTACCCACGTAACTTTTCTAGACTCCGCTCAATCCGCGTATCATTTTCTAAACGTGAGCTTACTGCAAGATGTTGCAATATTCCCAGAGAAAAGCTTTCCTTGCAACCTGCATTTTACCTACAACGAGGCTTTACTCAGACGACCTAGAAACGTTCCTAGGTCTAAATATATATCTAAGTCCTCTGCGCAGAACTTAATTCGCGCCTGGATAGAATTATATTACATTCTATGTTGCGAGGTATAGGTATTTTATGTGTAACTTTATCCCAGATTAGGGTGAAGTGTTCGGATTAGGTTATTAAATTTGGTTCAAAAACTGCCTCGCGTATGACCAGGGGCGCAATTCTGTAAAATAGTCAACTTGACAATAGTGTGTCGATAGTGTGTAAGTAGTGT
This sequence comes from Diarsia rubi, assembly GCA_932274075.1. Classification (NCBI taxonomy): domain Eukaryota; kingdom Metazoa; phylum Arthropoda; class Insecta; order Lepidoptera; family Noctuidae; genus Diarsia; species Diarsia rubi. The sequence goes on along the minus strand of OW026417.1, from coordinate 15,965,650 downwards.
CTCAATAGAATATTTAATGACATTTGGTATTCTACAACTTATCTAAGGTCATTGACTTGCCACAGTTGCAACTGTAGTGACATTGAAACGCCATAATGGGACTATTGTAATATTGGTAGTCTGGTACATTTTAATGTGTCAATGTCATCGTGATGGCCAAAGTTACGGTAGTCTGTAAATATTTTAAGTGATATCTGACAGTTGTGTCTATCGTGTTTAGCTATCGAACTGCCATTGTGAAGCCATCGAACAACGACACCTCTTTTCCCTATTGATTTGGTTAAATTTGTTCCTATTAAAATTTAAAATTAAGTATCCTAGTGTGTACGTCTTACGTAATGTACTAATTAATAAAGTGGACTTAGTTTTTCGCCACAATGAGGCCTTCTGTACCTACTTTGCGGTGGCGTATTTTAGCATTGGCTTATAGTGCCGACTGTCGACGTTTTGCTTTTGCGCCAGCGCCGCAATACTCGCGCATTAATGAGGCTGCCAGTGAATTCGACTTTGCAAGGAGCAAGCAAAGGAGCTAATTGATCCTGAAATGTTGGTGTGGAAGTTCATAACATAACTCAAAACTTACTGTGAAAATATATTTCCATTGAACTTTAGAACTCCGAACACAAATCACTTTAAATTCATCACGTTTTTTTATTATTTTCCCAACAACAATTGGGACTTTTTCACTTACCTTACCTTTGTCGTTTTATATACATATGTTACTACTCTCTAAGATATTAATTATATAAAAATGTACTCTGTGATAATAATGTGGAATGTGGAAAAATAAAAAAATCGGATTTTGGGGGCCAAATCGCAGATTTGAAAAAAAAAAACAATTTCCATTGAGTAGGGTATCAAAATGAAGGGTTTTAAAAGGAGATTACAAAAATATATGACACTTATATGTTTAATAGAAATTCAAAGTCACAAATCCTATAAACACCAAAACACCAAAGTTAAATAAATCATCTGCGAAGAATTTTACGCGACCAACGAAAGAACAAACACAAAAGAAATCTGAAGTTGGAAATAAAAAAGGTTTCAAGTTTTGTTTAATTTAAAATGTACTTGTTTTTGATTTTCAGTTTTTTCAGTCGGGATTTTTAGTTTTTTTTTTTTCAGAGAGGCAGACACAATATTTTTATCACATCAGATAAAAATATTGTTTTACAATAAACGCTTGTTTTTTGTGAAATTTTGTTTTTGATAATAAAACGTTTTATTTATGATTATAAAAACCTGTATTATAAAGATTTAATTGATAAAAATAGGATTTCATAAAGTGGTAGGTTTGGTATCTCATGGTAGCTTTTTGTTAGCAACACTGAAAACTATTGTACTGTCACACAATCAACATACTATCGACACACTACTGACACACCACTGAAACGCCATTGAAGTTTCTGCAGAATGCCAAATTTGCAACAGTGGCAAAATAATGTCTGTAGTGTGTCGATAGAGTGTCAATGGCGGGTTGCTTAACTCGAAGTTACAGAATTGGGCCCCAGATGTATGAATGTGGTTGATTTAAAGGAGTTTGTAAGGATAGTGGCAGGTGGCATTCTGTGGGTTCTGCCTGCGGGAGTAGCAGTTTATGTGTGTAATCCTAGATTAACGAGCTGTCTTTCTGTTAACTAGAAAAACCTGTCTTTGACTAGACTACTATATTAATTACTAGCTGTTGCCAGCGGCTTCACCCGCTACAGCTCGAAAATTATCACACGGGAAGATAAAATCGGCATAAAAACTATACTATGTGTTAATCCAGGTTATAAACTATCCGTGTACCAATTTTTTTCTAAATCCCTTCAGTAGTTTTTGCGTGAAAGAGTAACAAACATATACACTCACAAACTTTCGCCTTTATATTATTAGTGTCATGACCCTGAAAATTTATTGCTAGGATGAATTGGCCATGACTTGATTTTTTTTTTATTTTTTTTTTACAAAATATAGACCATTTCAAGGAACTAATTTGCTTAATTTATTTTTTTAGGGGTTGTACATTTTTTTAGGATTTTTTAAATTCGAGGTGCTCTCAATATCACTATGAGGCTGTATATAGTGCGGTGTTGTGCCACAGACAAATTAAAAAAGAATACAATGTCAATCTAAATCCAGTGACATATCCTTGACAGTTGAGATTGATACAGTGATTCAAGAGGAAGGTTTTTAAGTATAATACATGCATATTATAGTAGAGAAAAACACCTGTGCGAAGCCGGGGCGGGTCGCTAGTATATAATAAGTTAATTGATGACAAGAGATAAACCAATCTTATATAAATCAAAACAATGATATAGAATACTTACATTAGAGCCTTTGCTCCTCGTATTTCCGCTATATTGTGTTGAGTGGACAACATCATATACTCAACAATCATAGCATTATTGACCGTAGGTATGTTACGGGAATCCGCCTTAGTATAATTTAAAGAAGCCATTACAACAATTCACAATATTTCACAAAAACAAACTTCAACAAAGCTGGCTAAACATAACTTACAAAATGTTGACATTGACAGCCTCGCAACCGAATGTTTTTTTTTTCAAGAATGATAGAATGACAAAGGAATGTTCTATTATGCTTTGTTGGAGGGTCTGAAAGGTCAAATGAAAGTCATTCGTTAAAACACCTATAACTTTTGAAATAGTATGTATTTTTCAAATCTGGTAACAGGCATGAATTCACCTAAGCTAACCCTCGAAATGGTTTTAAGACACAGCTTGAAAAAAAAAATTAGGCATGCCCAATTGGTACCAAATTACTTATGTAGATTTTAACAAGCGAAAAAAAAATAGTTCAAAATGAAAGCAAGTAATAATTTCTTTTATATATGACGACAATAGCAGTAATAAACCCTTTTTTTCTTTTTGATTGAAGGGATGTTTCTACACAAATGCAACGATGTCAATTCAATCGTAGTTTTACAAATATCAACTTGTCAAAGATATAAGTAGGTATCCTCCAAAAGTCGCTTTCCTCATGACTGAGGGTCGTGACCTCCTCCTCCCATCATTTTATCCTTGATGATGGTGCGCCATCTTCTTCTATTCCCGGCGACTTGCATAGCCTCGTAGATAGGCGTTTCAAGAGTGGTGCGAATTAAAAATAAGTAGGTATACTTATATCTAAATAAGTAAGTAAGTAGATATATTAAGTAAGCTCGTTTATTTAACTTTTTTGTAAACATTTAGCTTAAGTAATGCTGAAACTTAAATTGTATTATAGTTTAAGAAGACAAGTTACATTTTATAAATAAGTCTGTTTCGAGGAAAATGCTAATTGTTAGTTGAGAAAAATGTTAATTTTGAAAACGCAAAACTAACGAAATAACAAAAATCTGAATGAACTTAATCTAATTTCTGAGCTAAATAAGAAAATATATAATATTTTTGCTACTGTAATAAGCCTTGCAAGTATATTGGCAGTATTGAGTAATAGAATAGCGGTATACCTAGCAATTCAAAACCCATTTTTCTAACCTACCGTGTGAAACTGCAGAAAAATATCATACTACATATTTACCCGGTGGCGGCGCTGTCTCAGCATAGCCCGACTTCATCGCAATGGTACATTGTTAAGAAGCGCAGATGTCAGAATGTCTTCGCAGCGCATTTAACAGGGGCACACTTCTGTGAAACTCGCATTTCTCAATTCAATTTTATGCAACGTATTTGTAGGAATTTCTTTGATCGCGAATGTACTTATTTGTTGAGAATTAGTTATAGGAACATTTTTTTGTGTGTTTCAGGAAACATGACTGTGATGGCTACATAAGTGATTTAGGTCATTTATATCGGAACAATTTACATCCATGGTATGGGCAGTGTTATATGTGTGGCAAAACGTTAATGTTCTATATTTAAGGTAAACAATACACAATTCATAATGTCCGCTCAGATCCCGCCCGTTCCTCTGCTGTCCTTCCACAGCGACGCCCTAAACCTAAGCTTGTACCCCACAGGGTCCTTAGCGTGAAGTCGCTTAATTTGTAAGTCTATGCCCTGGATTGAGGCCTTAGTCCTTACACTCAAGGCACCCACAGGATCCCGTCGGGGCTGCGGGTTGTTCACAAGTTACCGCGGCCTCGACATATAGGGCTAAGAAGGAACATGGGTGGTTTTTAGTTAGTATAATAAGATAATAATATAATAATAAGATTTATTTGGAACAACTTAAGAGTACAGGATACAAAAGAAAAACGGAGATAACTACAAAAGTAAAATACTGTAGCGCAGCTATCAACGCCCAATTCAAAATACAAAATTATACACATCGACATTGCTCCAGATTAACTAAAGTAGAAGTCTGACACTCCCTTTCGCTCTGACCATGAGCGGGAGGGGTTATTTGATGATTTTCCCCCCGCCAAAAACCACTTAAGATGAACTTTAAGATGCCAATAACTAAAAAAAATACAAAATTGTTGCCCTGATGTAAATAATGTTATGCAATATTGTTCAACTTTGTTTTCCATAGATACGAGAGTCTATGGACATCCGTAATGCAAATTTTAATATCAGCTTGTTTAAGATGGTGAAGTTCGTCGGATTCCTAAATAACTATTGAAGCGTAGCGGAATTTCTCCCCGTTCTGGTTAAACTTGTAAAGCCAGCTAGCTACTTAGAATATCCTCTTTGTTTTCGAGTTTCCTTCCGTTCTGTTTATGCTAATATGATTAATTTTATCTTTCTGGAATTTTCATTTCGCTTTTCCTGATTTTATTACAGAAGGGTTATTAGTTTAGTCGTGTATAATTGTTTGCTGTATTTTTTAGTCGTAACGTCCAAACGGCTGGATGAGTTGAATAAAATGTGATGTCTTTATTACATTTATTCATTCGCTAGCGAATAACGTATAAAAAAACCAGTGATTCGCGTGACTTTAGAAATAGCGATTTTGGAAACTATCTACTTAACATAGACAAAACAAAATCTAGACCTTGACATGAAGTTTTGGACTCACTCCGTTGTTTATATGACTTTAACAATAGGAACTTCTTGGTACTTTCATCATTATTTACCTGCCCTTATTCTATTTGTCACTATAAACTACTCATCATGACGTCTATAAGCCCTAAAGGGTTAGGCAGAGGTGAACTAGATAGTACATATTATTATACATTTTGCCAGTTCTGTTTATGTCGCTTGTAACAGGGGTCAGCCTATTACCATCAACCGGGCACAAATACACCTACTGAGAATTTCTTCATGAAAACTCCCTATAACACATTGCTTGACCCGGAAATCGAACCGGAGAAGCTCAATCTCAGCAGTCGCGCTTGCCACTAGAACCAACGAGGCACTAGTTATTAACCAAGTTCCATGAAACCGAATCATAACAAAACAAATGTACATTAATGTAATTTAACATCTTACATAAACATGAGACGTTGTGGTCGTTGATCCACACTAATCCTTGGTACGGACAACAATAGGCGGCCTTGCCATCAAAACTTACCCTAGTACCCCACAGTATATATACATACCTACGTAGATGTATACAATATGGGTACCTTTATGAGGTGACAGTGTACTGATCACTACAATTTCAGTGATAGGGACTTGAAGATCCCAAAAGATCTTCAGGTACCTTCAGGTACCCTTCGTCGTCATCGTTTATAATGATATAAGGTTGAATGATATAAGGATGGAATGTGAAAACCTGTAAAGTATCATTTCCATGTTTTTAACAGTCTTCAAAACAAGAGGGAGGTTCTCAATTCAGTTGTATTTTTTGAGGAATATTGATGCACGAACTGCTACCATGAAATCAGTACATAATCTATACGATCTCTTGGAGTTTTTTACCCGACTGCGGCGAAGCCCAAAAGCAGGAATATGTGTTTGGCGTGTATGTATGTGTGTGTCTTTTTCTTCGTTCCCTCCTAAACAGTTGCAGGGATTTGAATAAAATATACGTCGTTAGATTAGTCTTGGTGGCACAAGTGTCACTGGCTACATCAAAATTAAAAAAAAAAACAATGAAATTTGCGGATTTTGGGGCCATATCGAGGATTTTACAAAAAAAAACCATTACCATCGAGTAGTGTATCAAACTGAAGGTTTTAAAAGGAGATTACAAAAATATATGACATTTATATGTTTAAAATAAATTCAAAGTCACAAAACCTATAAACAACCACAAAAGTTAAATAATGTGCGAACGAAAGAACAAACAGAAAATACACACATCAAAAGTGTCTAGGGATCAACATATATTTTTGCAATAACTTTTCTCCTGATTGATATTAATTAAAATTTTCTTTAAGGATTCATCAAATAAAGTGTTTTCGTTTGTCACAGTAACGATAAACCAAGTCACCTTTGCATTAATAAAGAAATTTGCCATTTTCCTAATAAAGGGATTTTTGACATTTGAACCACTAACATTAAAGTTCGAAAAAAAGACTGAAATAACAGTTTTCTTTAAAATTTTATTGGGTAACTTAAACAATTAATAATCCGTGTTTCTACCGCGAACACTAACAACACAAGAACATCGGTTTGGCATACTCAAAATGAGTTCATCCAAATCACGCTGTGGAATGGCCGCCCATGTTCGTTGCAACAACAAAAAAAGGTCTTCTTGCGACTGGATACCCTCCATATTCGGCAGAGCTCTTCTCTGTAGCATATCCCATGCATGCTCAATCGGGTTCAAGTCTGGCGACTGAGCAGGCCAGGGCAGGACATTGATTTTAGCTGCGGCGAGAGTCTGTCTTACAACTCTTGCGGTGTGCGGTCGTGCATTATCATGCTTAACTGAAATAAGGGACCGATTTGCACTTGTAGAGGAACGATGACGTCTGATACAATCGTCTCAGCATAAATTTGAGCGTTGAGGTTGCCTCTGATCCAAATCAACTCAGTTCTTCCGCCGATCCAAATACCCGCCCATACCATGATGGTTCCACCACTATAAGGATGGACTTCCTGGCAGGATTTTAATCGCTGTTGGCGTCCAGGGGTTCTCCAGTGTCGTATACGTCTTGTATCCGGTCTCATACCAAAACGAGACTCATCAGAAAAGCACACGAAACGCCATTGTTCTTCTGCCCAATTTCTGTGTTCAAGAGCCCATTGATATCGAATCCTACGATTGTGCATTGCTATAGGTGGTACCCGTAGCGGTCTTCGGGAATGAAGGTTCACTTCATGCAAGCGGTTTCTGACTGTTTGGTCGCTAATTAAGTTCCCTGAAGAGTGATGAAGCCTCACGGCTAACATCATGGCGGTTATTGTTGGAGCTCTTCGAGTTAAGATTTGAATGTATCGGTCTTGTCTCCGTGTGGTGCAGCGATACCGTCCTCCATGGCGCTCAGCCACGGTACCAGTGCTTCGGTAACGTGTCCAAAGTCGACTGATAACACTCTGACTTGTATTCAGAGCTAAAGCCACAGTACGTTGCCGGGAACCAGCTTCTATCATTCCCACGGCTCTGAGCATTTCTTCCCTGCTTAAATGACGTCGCCGCTCCATAATAACGTTGGTTTTAATCAGTAGTAGGGAAACAGTAGCACTAATAATGTCTTCAATGCGTTGTATGTTTTTATAGGGAAAATATTGACAGCTGATTTTCATCTTTTACTCGAATTTGATTCACAGTTCCTGATTCAAATTATGAAATGCACCAAAAAGGATCCATATAAATTTATAAAATCATAAATTTATTACAAAGCCACATCTCATTCTCAAGAAATCCGCATAAAAATGCTTGATCCCTAGACACTTTTGATGTGTGTAATTAAAAAGTTGGAAATAAAAAAGTAGTTATAAATTTAAAAAAACCCGACTGAAAAATGGAAATTAATTTAAAATGTGCTTGATTTTGTTTTTCAGATTTTTCAGTCGGGTTTTTTAGTTTTTTAATTGTTAATTCTTGATTATGTAAGGTGTTCATAATATCTTTTGCGTTTGACGAAAATTGTGACTCTACTTACTCACGCAGACAGGGCGGGCAACTGACCTGCAAAGCTAGTTTAATAGTAGTATTTGTTAATGTACCTTATTACTTCCTTTCTTCTGAAATTTAATAAAAATCCTTTTAGATAATATATTTCACTTTTCATTTGACATTTTAGCCTAACGGTTACCCAACAAAGTACGTTATATGTGTAGTATTGGGAGTTCGGCGTAGCTACTCACTACGCATCGATTCAGACTAAAATAGCTTTTTACCGGACCTGTCCTTCCTATAATAAATATCCTTTGCCGAAGTAAGGTCAAGGGTAAAATGTATACCATACATATGCATATTACACATAACATTTTTCAGTACACTCGAGTGTAAACTGGTTATGATTTTCTGTTTGAATGTAATTTGTAATTCATTAAGGCGTAAGAGATTTTCAAATAAATTGTAACAAAACTATTATTAAAACTAAACATGGGATATTTACTTATTCACTATTTTCTTCCCAATATTTCGGCACTGTCACAAACGCCATGATCACGGATAAACACGTTATATTAAAGCTCCTATTTTTTTGGTGAGTAGAGAATATTTACCTACACGTTCTTCAAAGACAAATACGTTTATTCGTATATGCATTTACACAAAGCATAAAGCTGTGTATTTAAAATAAAATGCTTTGAATTTCTAATCGCTAATATCACAATATACGTAAGTAATACACGTATACTCTTTGAAGAAGAACGGGTAAGAAACTTCATTGCCAAGTATTCGTCAAAATACGTTTAACTGTAGATACAAACATGTAATAGTATCAAGAAAAACACACATGAAAATGATAATTTTAAAAAGTGTTTCCCTCCAAACCATGTGGAGCTAAGCTCTCAGGCGTAATGAGTAGATTAACACCCTCGACGCCTCTACAATGGTTGCTAGCACTGACCTAGTTTTGCTCGGGTTCCACATTTTTTAAATCTAGCATGTCGGCGAACGCTAAAGGTGGGGTTAAAAGCTTTTTCAGGGGCTGCACTCATGCAGGGACGCCGGGGTAAAAAGTAAACGAAATCCCTGGAAATGTGTCGATATTTTCGTAGGGGATTTAGAGTCAAGCTAAGGTTTGGTTATTTTTATTAAAGTTTTTTCGGATATAGTACTTGAAACTGTGCAAAAAAACGAACTTACGAAGTCTAACAAAGTTATAGCTTTGGCCACTGTTCGAAGAGGCTGGCGACCAAGACCAGCATTGGTATTAACAATCGCTCCTTCATCTTGATTATCTTATTTTGGTTTCTAGTGATTGTTTTTCATCATCTTTCCCTACCAAGATGGGGTTGGCTACCAGTCTAATCTGATCTCTACAACCCTGTTAGTACTGGGTATTGTGATATCACTCCGTAAAACTTTTTCTTGAGGGGGTTTAATCGTTGAGGCTGCGGGATGTTGTCAGATACCGCGGCCTTGACATTTAGGGCTAAGAAGGAACATGGGAGTTTTTTAGTCGGTAGAAGTCTGACACTCCCATTCGCTCTGCCCAAGAGCGGGAGGGGTTATTTGATGATTTCCCACAACAAAAAAAAAAAGAAAAAAAAGGGGGGTTAACTTGTGACGACAGTCAAAGATCTTTACAAATGAGAGCTTGAACCCAACAGCTTGACGTGCTTTCCAAGGCACGAAGGAAATTTGGTATGTAAGTCGTTAGGCAAGCGTGGTAAACCACGCTGAGGATGAGAATGCCAGTCTGAGGATCGACCTGTTGTTATTGCACTGAGTTAATTATTAACCAGAATTCCTCCATTCCGATAAGTGAAAATCCCTCAAATTGCCTCTACACGTGAATTTCGATCAGTTATAGAGAGCGAGTAAAACCTGTTGGAATCGGGCGCCCTGTCAAATCGAGTGCGGGGTGCCAGCAGCATGCACCGTGTTCCGTTGTGAGTTTTGTAGGGTTAAAACTCACTACTAACCCTTACACCATAACAAGTGGCAGGGTTTAATTTACGTTTTTCCTTTGAAGCAAAAGGGATCGTTGCTGGTGTCGCTTTGTAGTTTATCCTCCTCAGTTTACGTATGGATGTGTAACTTAAAACGGAAGTATAGGTACGTTTTTTTGTACTTGCCTTACTTTTGTGTTTTAAAGGATATTCATTTCGGCAACCGCAGTCAAAGGACATGCATTAGAGTGACGTTATTTCATGTTTTCGTATTCTTCTTAGCAAACCCATTTATTTGATACCATAAAAAATGACGGTCCGCTATCTTTGGGACTTCGCCATTTTTGTTTACAATGACGTCACTTTGCTAACCATGTATAAATATTTATACATTTCAGCTCAATCAGAAACTGGGTCAGATTAAAGTTTTTTTACAGTTACACGTGAACGTAACACAGCGTGTAAAAAAGGCTCTGTAAAACAAATGTAACCGGGTAAGTGTGCTTGACAGTACGAAGCCTTTGTAAGAAAGAAAACATATTTATTTAGCAAATGCCACAAGCCGTCCACACAGGAAAACAAAATTAAAACAAGATCTCAAAAATAAACAGAAAAAAACACAACATAGTGTGTCTCACCGTCTCACGGCTGCACCAAATAGGCTCAAATGATGACATTGACAGTTGTTGTGAACTGATCAGCTATCATCGTTCCAGTGTAGAAAGAAAGACGGACCTTGGCAGTACAGATAGTGTATCACTTTTTCCCACTAAAACAATAATGACTCGCCAGGTCTTGTGAGGAGAAATTAAAATATAATCGACCTCACAGCTCACTCAGTTGTTATTCTGTTAAATTATCTTGTTGCTGGCTAAAAAAGGGCTGGCTAGGTGTCTACTTAGCCATGAGTAAACTAAAGTCTTTATATAATTAAATGTCCGCTACGCTGAAAACAGAGTAAGTTTCCTAAAGTTCATATTTTACATCGTGTAAAATATGAACTTTAGGAAACTTAACTTACACTTTAATCATATTAGTAGTGGTTTTATAGTTAGTATTAACTGACTATAAAACTTGCAGGATAACAAAGAACAAGTACAAAACTGATTCAAAGAAGCTAAGTAAAAAGACCACCAATCTTTCGGCGATCTCCTCGCAATAAAAACGAACACAAAAGAAAATAAACATATAATTTACAAAACAAACAAGCTTAATTAAAGATACCGCTAAATAATCGTCGATTTCATGATCTAATTCATAAAACACAGCCTGCTCGAGTCGAGACGAGAGACAACATTATTTCACGCCATTAGCCCCCATTGATTCTCCGCTTGACGGCTGATGGCCGGCGTAGCCCTCCAATTAGCCGATTGCCTTTTCCTCTCTCGGATTTCTCGGTTCGATCACATTTCAAGCGAAATAACATCCGGCTTACGATGTTAACTTGTTGTACTGATTTTGTATTTCACATAAAAATAACTGATGGTGGTTGTGGGAATGTTGAGTGGAATAAATTCATAAGCTCGGCTTATAACTCTTTCGATTATATAATTTCATCTATATTAATTTTTCATTTGAAGAGTGGGTTTTTATTTATGAACGAATAAATGGGTTCATGGAGTTTCTGGCCCATTCTTCTCCATAGCTTTGGAATGGGCAACTACAGTACTATCACAAGTTATTGTTGATACCCGCACTTAGTATGCATCGATCAAGGTTTTATAGGTCACTAAAAAAAGGAAAACTAAAAACAGTAACGTTTGAAATTTAATCCATCAGAAAATCTATAAGAACTTATAGGATGTTTTGGTACTCAGAATACTTTTGAGCTAGATAATAATGGATAGATATATATCTCTTTCGTTCACACGGTTCCTGGTAACTTCTAAGTAAATATATTTGTTCAAATAACAAGGTAGCAAATGTGCCTAACTAGCGAAAACTAAATGCTATCCTGAGACAGAAACGTTAAAGTTTATGTCCTGAAAATAAGCGTTCTCTGAGAATAACGATATTCGAACCAGACTGCCTTTCAAAGTATTTAAAGGGGTAGCAAGAAAATATTTAAAGGAGGGTATTTTGACAGTTTATATTTTTCTATCTTTCTGTTCAACGACAGAAATATACAGCTTTAATATGTACATATATTTTATCCGCGTAGTGTAGGAATTTACCTTAAAGGAACACTCTGCTAGGATTAAAAGTATCCTTTTTTAACCTAGGTCTTTGTCCATCCGTGTGCCAAATTGGTTCAAACTTTAGATGTGAAAGGTAACTAAAAGATCAGCGGATGGACGGTTAGACAAAAAATTAGTTTTGCACATATCTACACTAATATTGTTAAGAGGAAAGATTTGTTTGTTTGTTTGTAACGAATAGGCTCCGAAACTACTGGACCGATATGAAAAATTCTTTCACCGTTGGGAAGCTACACTATCCCCGGGTGACATAGGCTACTTTCTATCCCTGTATTCCCACGGGAACGGGAACGCGGTTTCACCCGCGTGACGTCCGCTAGTATCTAATATTAGTATATGTAGGTGACAAGTACATCATATTCTTACTAATTAATGTACAGTCTGCAGCATGCACACTAAGCAACGAAAAGAAGCAAGTTCCGCCTACTGTATTTATTTCATTTTCATGTTTATAACGAAACTAATATCTTGGAACCCATATTATCATAAAGTAGGTCATATCTCAAAGCTGTAATCGTTATTTCGAGCGATATTAGCATTTGAACTTTGAAAAGTGTATACATATTATTGCTCGTGACTGTACATCCAGTGCAATATGGTAACGAGATCCTACTTGCTTTGAAATAGACTCTTTGTTAGTCCATCTTTGAATACTATTGTGTATCTTTTAAATGACAGTGGCTATCATATTGTCCATGGATTAACTGTCAAATTAGTTATGGTTTAGTACAAAATGGAACCATTTGACATTATTTGATGGACACTATATGATAGCATAGCCCTGCTGGACAGGTATTTGGTATCACGATAGATTGTGGAAGGTTAGGTTAGTTTGAATACCACCTTGCAAGAACTAGATATTGATTCTCGAGTATCTTATATCAATGAATCATTTGCTTTAAATACGAAATAGCAATATTTGCTTTGAGTATTACTAACCTTACCGCCAGATGTAGTTCTCTCTCCATTGAAACGTATTCCTTTTGTAGATCACATTCACAAAGATAGATTTTGCTGTCGGATTAATGTGTGATTATTTCCTTACCGTATAACCCTTCTGCTTCATTAAAAAACTTAAAATGGACTTTCCATAATAGTAACTGCGTCTGTGACCTTTTCACAAATTTTAACGCAATTCATGTTATTATCCTACTATGATCTATTTTCCTAAATGGTCACAGACGCAGTTACTATTAAAAAAAGGCCATTTTACGTTATTTAACGCAATTCATATTAGGATCTGCTAAAGTGGCAATTTTAGACGCCCTGGTGGTCGTAAACGCGACACTGGGCATGGGTCCTGAGTTCGATTCCCAGATGTGGCAAAGTGTAGTTTAAAATTGAAATTTTCAGTAGCAACCACGGAATGTGATTTATTCCCGGTTGGTGGATGATTAGTCTTGCCCCCTATTACACGGGACTTAATTAACGTAACTGGAAAAATGTGTAATGTGTAGGTAAACCTCTGCCTACCCCTTCAGGGATTACTAGCGTCATGATAAGTTTTTTCTTTACGCTACATTCCTAACGCTTATTTAATACGTAGTGAAGTTTGAAGGACGATGGAGTTCTATTAATTTAGCTCTCGACAATCAAATGTTATCCTCATTTTGAGCTCAAGGCGCTGTTGTAATTACTTGAAAACTTTCGAGCTATTGCGACTGTGGATTTATTGTTTTCTTAGCTAAGTTCTCGTTACACAGTCTTCCAATACTGACTAATGCGGCATATTTCATAGCTACTTCATGAAAGAGAATGGTTTATAAGTTATGTGGATTACGTTTTTTGATGTATAAGTATATTAGTTTCTCTTATTTTCTGTTGTAAATTCTTATTGCCGCCACCTGCACCTTCCAGGATTTAAACGAAAGAGCTGTATACCGGTCGGGTATTATTTGAGTCTATCGACACGCAAAGACGAAGAATGCCTATTTAAACATGCTAAAATTCAAATACCTCTTATCAGCTTCGTAATAATATGTATTTGCTAATGCTGTACTAATTGGGTGCATTAAAACCGCTGTACTAATTGCCTAAAATTCGGTAGATTCACTAGTCCACAACAAGTCTATTTAGATGTCACGTAACAGGGAATGCGGCGTCCATTAATTATTCCGGGAATATAATGCTATCTGCGAACAAAGCTGTCGCGTCACTGCTAATTCAATGAACTGGCTACTCCGAATGACCAACCGCGGACCGAATATTTGAATTACGATTATCACAGCACACAAAATAAACATCGAATTCTATATTTTCGTGATCATACGAGTATTTAGTGGAAACAGTAATAAGCGATTCTCGGTATTTTTCCTGTAGTTAGGAAGCCATTATATCAAATTCCAACAAATAAATATTTCGCATAACGATCAGCATTCTGGCCCTACTTTGCGTATTGCTTAGTTTGTATATTGTGAATGTGACAAATAAAAATAAGTCAAGGATGTGCAAAAATACTTCGGAATAAAAAAAATATGCCCCTTCTGTTTGATAGTTTTTTTTAAATATCTTATGTATGCATAAATAAACAAATAAATGATTGGACAGAAGCTCAGGCGAAATGTATGGTGTACTAATGGGTGATTATAGGTGTTATGTAATGTAGAAGGTCTGGTCTAGAGCTATACCATGAGAGTTAAAGTTACCCAGACAAAACTAAGTGAAACAACATTACCTAAAGTAACGTAGCGGGAAATGTTCCTTTATTGAGGATAGTCGCGTGACCAACTGACCAACGGCCGAGTAACGTTGTTATGTACCCTTGTCACCTTGTCTGCAACTCTCCTAAGAGCTCCTACGGAGGCGACGATGGGGTTAAAGTGCTCGTTGGCTGAAGCGGGATATGAGAAGTTTGAACTGTGATGTAAAATGCATCGTTAGCGACTGTAAACACATCCTATATGCACTTGTGGCATGTGCCAAATAAACATTTATTCATTCTTTCTTTTGTAATCCCCGAAACAGGGGAGCTCAGGCATCCGAAAACGAAATCTACGTAATAAAGAAGAGCTTTTTGTTGTTCTTCTTCATTGCAATTTTAATTGGGTTGACCCAGGATTCCGCTTGCATTTCTTCAGTGCTGACAATCAGTTCTTGCAACCTGCAGAGCAAGTATGACACCAAAAGTATCATCATTCACCAAAAGTATAGTCATATTTACACTTCAGAGAGTCTCTATAAATCTTCAGGGAAACGGATTTTACTTGATTCGAAAAATCGGTCGGGGCCTGAAGCCAGCCGTGGAAACTGAGGCAGCCTTAAGAAACGCTGGCGTGACGATCTGGGGCCTTTGCCCAGCAGTGGGACAGAGCAGGCTGACCTTTTCTAACCTTGCCTCTCCTTTAGCGTCATCAAAATTTTCTATTTTTGCCCATTATCTGCTTCATTTCGTGTCATTGCGCGTATCTTGTGGGTTTTCTTTTCAGGTTCAATCGCACGGAAATATGTAAAAAACGGAAGGCGGAAGGGTAAACGAAAACATTTCTCTCTCTCAAGAATTCATGACAAGATTTTTGGTTTTCACGATTGAATGAATATTTCATGCTTTAATTGTTTACACAAATACAAAAGCTTCATAATATTGATTGGTTTCCAGTTCACGCGGGTTAGCGACAAAGTGGATAGCGTCTGCTAGCGTAGGTGAAACTGAAACGCTTGCTGGTTACCGACGGCTTATGAGTTTAGTCCAAGCTTTGAGACCTGAAGCGGCTTGTCTTATGCTCACAGCGATTACGTTGTACACACAGGATAGCTTTATTTGGTTTATCCGATTCATCAGCACTGATAAACCGCTCCTCATATTAAATTGAGGTGGGATGATATGATGACAAAGACGTGGGTTCAATTCCCTGGTCAGGTAATGTGTTATTGGGTTATGTCTTGAGAACATTATCATTCTATAATATGGATTTATGCCCGGTTGATGGTAAGAATAGGGTCACTATAACATAAGAAAAGATAATTGGCTAAATGTGGGTCTCATTGTAGGTACTCCACTACCTGACCCTTCGGATATTAGAAGCGTGATATTATGTTTTATAAATCTCCTCGTCTACTTAAGATATCGGCCCAAATAATGTACTTAAGTTATTCCAAACCATTCAGCGAAATAGCGCTTTTATCAGCAAACAAGATGCCGCCGAATTGCTTTTAGATTTTGTTGAGCTCAAGGGGAAAGTAAACTGACTGATGTATCTTTTAGGTTGGGCTGTGATTTGGTAGGATTTTTTTATAAATTGGCAAATGTTGGAATGGTTAATAGCATTATTACTTGTGAATTAAATAGATGTAAGGTTGAGGTAAGATCCCGTCGAGGCCGCGGATTGTACACTAGTTATCGCGGCCTCGACATTATAGGGCTAAGAAGGAACATGGGTGGTTTTTAGTCTGTAGAAGTCTGACACTCCCTTTCGCTCTGTCCAAGAGCGGGAGGGGTTATTTGATGATATTCAACCCGCCAAAAAAAAAAAAGGCAGAGGTAAGTATTATGATTTAAGAATAAAAGTCTCCTAAATAGTCTGCAATAATTTCTCAGCTCTCTATAATTATTTTTTGCCGAAAGCCTCTACCAATACTAGAGGGGGCTCTCGTTCCTGTCGGGGCCGCGGGTAGTCCACTGGTTATCGCGGCCTCGACATAGAGGGCGAAGAAGGAACATGGGTGGTTTTTAGTCAGTAGAAGTCTGACACTCCCTTTCGCTCTGCCCAAGAGCGGGACGGGTTATTCGATGATTTTACACCCACCAAAAAAAAAAAAAAGAAGGGGCTCTCGTTCGGCAAGGGCTTGATTCAGAAAACGGTACTCCTGGACCCGGCGGCGCGTATTGTTAGGAGGTTCCTCTCTCTGGATCCTGATCGCCGATCCTGATCCCGATGTTGGTGGGTTTTTTTTTATATTTCTAAATGTTTTTTTTCTTAGGTTTTTTTATTTCAACATCAACAGTTGCAAAAACGGAAAAAATCACCGAACGTGGTGACTCCAACAGAAAAACGAAAACAATCTAAATTCCATATTCATTATCATGCAGCGTTCCATTTTCCATTCGATCTATCAACAGATTCTTAAAAAATAAAACTAGAATTCTAAAAGCTTTTTTCGACATTAGCGCATTCATCAAATTGCAATAGATTGAGTGTTAGTTTGAAATAGATAACAGACCTACTTCTCGTACATTTATTTACTGACTAGTTCATCAGCTTAACTCGGTCATCATCGTCTGCCTAGCCTTTTACTACTAACTAACCTACTCTTAACTCTATTGTGGTCGGCTTTCAGTTTTATCGGATGCAATAGCCTGACCTTTTTTTTTTTGGCGGAATGTCAGACTTCTACTGACTAAAAACCACCCATGTTCGTTCTTAGCCCTTTATGTCGAGGCCTCGGTATCTCTTACAACATCCCGTAGCCCCGACGGGTGCCATATTCTGACCTCCACAACCCTTTTACGGGGTAACACGATACCATGGTAACTCTAGTTGTCAGACTTTTGAGCCGCTGACTAACTTCTGTCAATGGTCTACAATTGTTAACCGGGAATTATGGCTTAACGTTATGTCCGAGGTACAGGTCTCAATTTAGTCATAGATTGCACTTTGTTCGACGAAAAAAGGGGCAGCGGAAATTAAATTTGAAACACACTGATACAGTGCGACCTTCAGATTGGTCTGACGCACAGATACAGGTATACCTAGATAAAGCTAGAGCACCTAACTCCCGAGCCTGACTTAAGTATTATATGGTTAACGTATTAAGATAAGATAATTTGTGTAAAACATAAACGCGAACGTTACAAGTTACAACTCAAGAACTTAATCTATACTAATATTATAAAGCTGAAGAGTTTGTTTGCTTGTTTGAACGCGATAAACTCAGGAACTACTAGTTAGAACTGAAAAAATATTTTTGTGTAGGATAGTCCATTTATCGAGGAAGGCTATATAAAATCACGCTACAACCAGTATGAGCGGAGCATAATTGAAAAATGTTGCAAAAACGGGAAAAGATATTCCTTTTTGAGAGCTTCCGTTGCGTGCGCTGCGAAAACGGTTTAAGTTACGCAAATATGACGTATAAAGGAATTGTTCCTATTCTAAAGTTCTAAAAAAAATCCGTGATAGCATATAAAAATTGACTGTAACCATTTTTTACTATTAAAATGTTAGTTTAAAAATAATTCTTTTTTGCGAAGCTTATTTAAGCCATATGGTATCAATCTATATCTGAATAAATGTATTTGTTAGATCGAAAATTTAATTTAGAATAATTTTGTCCTTTACTCTTTATAGTTTAAACAAATATCTTAGAAGATATCTCAATGTAAAAATATTCACGCGACAAAATTATTAGTCGGTCCGCCGCCCCTCGCGTCCCCCCCCCCTGTCCCAATGTAGATACGTAGAGAATCTGGCCTCCGGGAAATTCAAATATATTTATTGCACCTTAATATTTACAACGTGTTATTGTATATTTAATAGTACGAGATACCTATAGTAATTCTCACTTGTATAATATAATCTAAGGTAGGTAATCTAAACTATAGATTTTTTGTTTGTTGCGATTTAAATAAAAAATTACTCTGTCGACTTCGAAAATTCTTTTAACATTATAAAGCTACACCTTTACCGAGTTAATTATAATTATTTTCAAAATACACGCGGACGAACAAAAATTTAATGCTGAAGAGTTTGTTTGTTTGTTTGGTCGAAAGCGCGAATTGAAAAAATATTTTGAATAGTCGAATTATGAAGGAAGGTTAAAAGCTACATATTGTGACGCAGACGAAGTTGCGAGGGTCAGCTAGTTCTAGATATATGAAGCACAGAAACGCAGTATTTTTTGTACAGTAACCTATTTGTATAGTAATTAAGTAGTGCTAATGACATCATAGCAGTTAATCAAAAAATGGCACGTTTCGTTTTCATACGGATCGTTATATTTGCGTAATCCAAGTATATATCTATATCTGTGGTCTGACGTCTGTCGGAGTTATTAGAACAAGTATGAATGGTCTGAATAGAGGCCTCCCCTAGTCTGGTTTCTATGGCAAGGACGGGCTTCACACTTAATGGCATATTAATTCGGTTTGCGTACTTCGGGTGGTATATAAATATTCCGCTAGATAAATAATCGTAGTGTTTTTCAGACGGGAGTACTAAGTACTTATTGTTTATTTAGTTTTGTATTTAACAAAGATTTTTGAACGCAATATTCTATCCCTAACAAAGACGTTTGCAAGTTTCGTTAAAATCACTGTCTTGTCAGGGCAAAAAAAATGCTGGACCTTTCAGGCCTTTATAAAAACAGGTTACAGAAACAACCCCCTTGCGAGTCGTAAGAGCAGACTTTTCCAATTACGTTTCTAATGATTGCATTATTCACGTTGACTTCTAATCTGGCCAGCAAAAAGCGTGTACGAAATATTAATAGCCAATTAATAAAAAACAAATGGCCCGAATTACAAAAGAAGACTGAAAAGTGCTAAACGTTTTATAAAATATTGGAGAAAATTGAGGAAAATTTCCTATTCTGTTTGTTTTTAGTTTGTACTTATTTTCTTTTTTTCAACGTCGATAGGTACTTTTGCAGATTGAGATGGGGACAAAGGCTTTGGACGTCCCGTTTTCTCATTTTAGTCCGGAACAGTAAGATTACAGGCAGCCTCGCAGACAGTACCTAAATACACTCGTTTTTAACGGATCTTTTATCCAAGAGCTTTCGAAACGAATTAGAACACTTTTGACTTTCAAATGGCAGTTTTAATGGTTATTTGGTAGAGCCTTTTATTTATAAAATGGTTTTATTAAAAGAAAGACGATGTGATGAAGATCAGCTTTTTATAAAAAATGATACCGATGAATTGAGATTCTCCTCATTTTTGAAGTGTGTTAGAAAGGACTTGGTATATATGAAAGGAAGCCATATCTTGGTACGGAAATGAGATGAGAAGAGATTAGGGCAGGCAAATGATGATCATCAGTTTTCATAAATTATGTTGCAAAAGTAGGAACTTATTGCTTTTTGTAAAATGACTATCTACATGTTCATTGTTCATATAACCTATATAATATAGACCTTTTAGTTTAAATCACGAATCACATTTCGAGTCTGTGTGTGACTACTTCTTCCAAACAATGGATTTGTATGTGGTTTTCAGCATGACTTAAAACTTAGAGCATTCTTTTTAAAAGTTAATGTAAATGTTAATGTGTGTGTGTGTGTGGTTTCACGGGTAAACGACATAGTGCACCAGTGAAGTATACTAGAACAGTTTTAAGCTATGTATGTTAGTCTGTAAGGTAATTTAAGGTATATTATCATCACACTATCACACTTCACACTAATATTATAAAGGCGAAAGTTTGAGTGTGTATGTTTGTTACTTTTTCACGTCTAAACGGCTGGATCGACTTCGATAAAATTTGGTATGTAGTTAGCTGACAACCTGGATTAACACATAGGATAGTTTTTATCCCGATTTTATCTTCCCGTGGGAGGAATTTTCGTGTTGTAGCGGGTGAAGCCGCTGGCAACAGCTAGTATATCTATAAAGCAGCCCCTTCTTTCACGGTCAAATAGAATGATGCTGTGATGTAACTACAAAACAATTTCAGTTTCAATAAAACAGCAGCCATAGAAAGGTAGTAAAGGATATATGGTGTAACCAGCAGCCGACGGTATCGATCCCGGCTGCTACGTTTCCCGTTGACTTTGACAGCCGAACCGAGTCAGCGGTATTCGCTCCAAAATGGAGTAGCCATATTTTTCAGATGCGAATTAAGTACAATTTTGCTTTGGTGCCTGTTTCTGACAGATTTTTCGGCTGTTACATCACGTGTTTTAGCTTTTTGTTTGCTTCGAGTGTCTGGGTAGGATATCCTATAATCAGGAACTTTATTTAAAATAGGTATTTCCTTTATATTAAATATGTTTATATTTTATTTATTTTTTGAGGGCAGATTAATTCCTACAATAATATTTATTTTGTTTTATAAAAAAAACATAGTGGTTCGGATTTATGATTTTATTTAGATGAAACAAAATATCATAAGTTATATATATATTATAAATGCGAAAGTTTGTCAGGATGTGTGGATGGATGTTTGTTACTCTTTCACGCAAAAACTACTAAATGGATGTAGATGAAATTTAGAATACAGATAGTTTATAACCTAGAATAAGACATAGGATACTTGTTATCCCGGTAGTATAATCCCGTGGGTCAATTATCGAATTTCACGCGGGCGAAGCCGCTGGCACAAGCTTGTGAGATCACACTAACATAATTCATTGTCCATGCTTCTCCATGTAGATTAAACATTGGAATGGGAAAGTACTTCCACAAGATATTGCCTTGTGACTGTAGCTTCGCATATTATTTGGTTTTTCTGACATTCAAAAGTACCTGTAATTGTCTCATTGAAATAAATACTGATCGAGTTACTGATACTTTGAATTAGTAACATAAACTATTTATTATTTAGACACCTACCTGCACCTACCTACCTACATAATAGTGGGAATATTTAACTTAGCTAATAGACTGTATTACGTTACCTACTCCGAAGTTCGAAATATTGATGTACGGTATACAGAAAGTTTGTGAGTCCGAATTACGTGAGTCAGAATGTACGCTATGACGAAGTACGGTATTCAGAATATTCGTTACTCCAAAAGTCCGCCGACATGTCGTCGGTCGTATGCCTACTGTCCAAACGTGTATGTAAATATATGCCGTCGACATAGACCCTGGCTTTAGTGTGTAGTCTCTTTTTTAACCGCCATACTAATCCCAAACTACAGCAACTCCTGAAAGCCAGTATCAACAGCGGTGACCACCAAAAAAGTACTTAGACAATGAAGTTCGACGAAGTCCTAGAGAAATAATGAATTCCGCAACGAAAAAAATCAGTAAAGAATGGGGGAGGAGTAGGAAAAACATAATTTCCACGTGTGTAGAGTCCATAAAATAGATGAGTATGTCCGTATTTATGTGTCCACTTATATTCTTCATCTACTGACTAACAATACTAGTCACAGTTTATGTAACAACGTAGCTTCGAAGCGGACAGGACACCTGGCCACAAATCAATGTGCAAACAATGCACGTGCTGACGTCATTACCGAACAAAGCCACGAATTAATAGCCCGGAACAAACACCAATATATTATGTGAATCTAGTTCTGCATTCGCTGGAGCTTACACGTATTGTAAACACAAATACTACCTTAGTACATATACTAGTCTCGTATATGGCGCTCGTCTCTTATCGAACTTCGTATGTTTTCTTCTACTCTGTTTTCAAGCCAACAAAAAAGTTTAACCTATAGCGCTGTGCATGATGGACTATAATGATGCTCTGGCTTTTTTTATTTGTAAATGGAAAAATCTTCAAATGAAGGGAGTGTTCCGTGTTCAGACTTCTACTGACATCCCTTTGAGGTGCGTTTGGTTTCACCACCCAAGGTGGCGTAGGTACTTAATTTTCCAAAATAAAAATAACACTATCTACTACCTACTACTGTGTAAAACAATCACTAATGTTGACAGTACGACGTAGGTACACGAGAATTCTTTCTCTAATATTTCTTCATTTTAAAATTACTTTGAAAGTCCTACGATTTCTTTTAAAACACCGATTTCTCTTCCTAAACACTTATTTTAAACGACGTGAAAGTCTTCCTGCAATATTCTAAAACTGACAGTTTTAATGGCTGAAATACAGAAAGTTGAGTCCAGAATTTGCATTTTAGAAGTTCCACTCAAGCATCGTTATCCCTGATTTATTGAATTGCAAACTAATTGGAAATCAGCGTAATTAAACCCTCCAGCAGAAGAAAATTGGACTGACTATTATATTATTTTATTTCTAGAAATACTGCTTTAACAAAGCTTTCAGATTAAAATCCTTTTCTGTTTATTCTGGAGTATGCTTGACCTTGTTTTGTCGAGCTTTAGATAAAAAGGAAAGGTATAACATAAGAGAAAAACAATTCTAAGAATTATTTTATTATACCAATTTCTAATAGAAAAGTACCTATACTAATAGAAATGTGAGGCTTGTCGTAGAGAATCGTGCTACTAGTATCTTATGACTGTTTGTAACATATGGTTTACGATCGCCTGACCATTGAGTTGTACCATCAGCAACATCATTATTTCAGCCGAAAAAACGCCCACTGCTGAACATAGGCCACCACATTGACCGCTCCTATACGTCTCGCATCCAGCGGATCCTCGCAACCTTCACCAGGTCATCGGCCATCCGTTCTTCGAGCAATGTTAGTTTCGCGATTTTACGAGCAATGTCGGTAACCTTGGTTCTCTTGCTTTCTTTTTTCTTCTTCGTCTTCATTTCTTATGCGATCCTGCTAAGAAACTCCGAGTATAACCCTATACTAGACTTGAGCTGTACCTTCCCTTAAAAATATCCGCTTGTGATACGAGTATTATTGAAAAGTATAAGCACTTAATGTTCCCCCAGATATTATCATAATGTTCGTCGTATAAATTATAGCAGTGAATAGAAACGATGCGGCCCATATACGGCTATATAAAGACGACGCGAGAAACGAGACATCTTAATAACGCAGTTACCGGCGTGGATGTAGCCGTAATAAATCTCAAATTCAGGATGTGATGTCTCGATGGGCCTTTCATTTGATTTGTGTACTTACCGACGACTTTTGGTGTGGACTAGACCATATTAGACTATATTAAATGCTTTGTTTATTGGTTGGGATTTGAAATGAAATATGAAATAAAATAGGGAGAGAAAACAGAGAAGAGATCCTGGCTTCAATTTATTGGTCAGGAAAAGTATTATTGGGTTCAACTATTGAAAATGTCTCTTTAGCACTTTTTAATTTTTTTTTAATTTTTAAAAAAACTTTGCCCCACACTAGGAATTTCTCCTGTATCGTGGGTGCGTTCACAAACATTTAAACTCACATACACAAATACCCAGACCCGGAACAACTATCTGTAGGTCATACAAATATTTGTTCCGTGCGGGGATCGAACCCGCGACACGCAGCGCAGCAGTCCATTGTCTGAGCCACTGCGCCAACCGTGTCGTCAAAACCTCAAAAACTCAAAACCTTAAACGGAGTCTCTTACATAAAATATGATTTACCAGCCAAATGTAAATGTTATTCTAGACTCTTCCTCATCACTCTGTTCCTCGAACCACTTTATCTAATTCTCCCTTAGTAGACTACAGGCATAACATTTTGTTGAAATATTTAAGTGAAAAGAAAAGCAAGATTAACATCTAACAGAAAGGTGTTGCAGAAGATTTTCAAACCATTACGCAGTAAAAGCTCTTGAAATAATAAGTGCATTTCATTCGTTTTTCTTTTCTGCTAGAAACAGCACGTTTTAACTGTAAAATAAAGCCCTGTTTCTCAGTAAATACAATAAAAATAACAATATAGTTTTGAAGTGTTGTCGTACTAAAAAGGAATGATAAGTGAAAACGGCGCACTGAAATGTTCACAACTTATACTTCCACGCCTAATTCATTCTTAAACAATACAAGAACAGTGAAATGTTTTTTAAAGTTAAAATTGTACGAGTATTGTACAATCTGTTAATTCGTAGCTGCCAGAATGTAAAAAAATGTGTGTGTGTGTGTGTTATGTGTGTATAATTCTGCTAGCAAAAATTGGCTTCACAATTTTCCTGTTATATTTTTTTTCAAAAGTCTGTTTCGTGTGCTTGTTTGAATGTGAAATTTGTTCAGGAGTAACCATCAAAGCTTAAAACTCTATACACGGGTACAATTTAGACAAAATGACTCTAAAGCTCTATTTTAGAGCAATAAAAATACTTCAAATAAAGTGCTAGCTTTAAATCGTCAACTGAAGAATGAATAAAGCTTTTCTAGCTTTTAAAGTCGACTTTTATAACTAGGGTAGCTGTCATAATTTACCTTAATCTCTCTCTATAACATCTGTAGACAGCACTATTCACTGATTAAATTCGGAAATATCGTGATTTCGAATGACGGATGGATCGTTATGTAGTGTAATTACTGAGTTCGTTTGACCCCTAAAATGGTGGGGTGCTTACAAAAGGTTATCCGGAATCGATTCCGATGAATGTCGACTCGGTCTATATTACTTCTATTTAATTGCTAGCGGTACAATGACATTGAATTATTGGCTGATAGGTTAGCTGTGTGCCTACGTGATAAACTGTATTTTGATCAAAGTTAGACCTACTCGGCCTCATCTTATTCTACCGAATGAATATAATTAACGATTATAATTAACTTTTTAAATGTCAATGGCTATCATAGTGTCCATCAATTAACTGTCAAATGGTTCCATTTTGTATAAAACCTTAACCAATATGACAGTTAATTGATGGACAGCCACGGACATCTAAAAGATACGCAATAGCCCTGCTGGAAGTGTAATGCTGTCAATACCGCAATCTAGCTCTTATTGTATAAACATAGGTAAACACGTAGGTTTTTCATTATCACAACAAGGGGGAAATAAAAATATCCACATAAAATTACAAGTTTAAAAATACTTTACAAGTCCAGATTGATTTAATTATTAAATATAAAAAAAAATATATAATAATAATTATTTTTTTATTATTATTTTTTTCGGGAAAGACATATTTTTTTTATTTGTTACTGTAGTTCTCGGCTCCAAAACAACCTTGCCTGCAACTTGATGGTGAATTCCTCGAATGCAATAACAAAGTTTCCCTACTATCAAAATACTACTCTGGAAGTCTTTTTTTTGTTTTTTTAATTGGACAAGCCCGCCTCACTATTCCCAAACCACTGTAACTTCTGTAAGCCAGAATCAACAGTGGCGACCACAAGAAAAGCGCCGAGACAATGAAGCTCGACGAAGTCCCAGAGAAATGATTTGACTGTCTTGGATCCCGCAACGAAATTAATCAGAAAAGAATAGCGGAGGAGTAGGAAAAACAGAAATTTCCACTTCTCTCCATATCAGCAGGAAGTCTTGTTGACTCATCGGGGCAAATAACGGAAATGAGATAACTTAAATCTTATGCTTCATGAACATTTCCTGGTGACTAAACCGTGTTTACCTATAATTAAACAACATTTCAACTAAAGCTGACGTAACTCAGAAATCCTTTGACAAGTTCAACACACTTTGTCTACGTGTCAGAACCATTTCATGACGTTTGTAAACCTGTGTTTACTCTATCGTAGGTTGGATAACGTTTTAGGAGTTTTTTGTAGACTACTAATTAATCTATTTACTCAGACACAAACTTCATCTCAAGAAAGTAAACTGAATCCGTTAGTTTTTCCTACCTCAATGATTGTCACTGCTTTCGAGGCAGGAAAAGTTATCTAAAGACTTTACTGGCGTTTAAGTTTTTAGTCGGATTTCCCCTGATGGTGAACATGTTATTTACCAGGTAAATCAAAAGTTCAGTGAGTAGTGTGAATATTTGAATTCAACACGGTCCGACTGTAATGGTTTCTCCGTATTTTACTAGGCTTGATGTTCAAACGTATTAATTCGATTCAGAGAATGAAGGTCTTCCTGTCGATTACATTATACGCCGTATGTGAACAATTTAGTCTAACTGAAGTGAATTAGCGATTAGTATTCAACTCAGTCGGTCTGAAGCGGTGTGGTATGGTGAAAATTTAATCAGTTCCGAACTTGACGGTACCTATACTCTGATTTACTTACAAGTTTCTGGGACTTGTGGTTTGTTCAAGCATCGCCTTGATTTATAATGCATAAGGAGCTGAAATGTTGTAACCTGTAACCTTGGTCAACAAATGTATATGTTGGTACTTATTTATTTAAATATCAAAGTAACAATAAGTTAAACATCACAACGTAATTTAATCGAACCGTGTGACATAAAACGTAATGATATTACGTGTTAGCAACAATACAAATCACGTATACCTCCGGTATTTTCACCCGCCACGTTTGTTTCGACAAGATATATTGGATTTCTAATCAGAGTACCTAATCAAATAATGGACCGTTGTTTGTTTAAAACATTAACAGCTTCAGCTTTGTCTGTTAATCGAATCAAGGGTTTAACGTGTCCGGGCGTAAAATGTAGATTTATAGCCAATTTCCATTTCAAGTTTTAACTGGTCGACATAAAATTTGAGGAAACGTCCGGAGTCCCGGATTGTTGGGCCGTCTGGCTGCCGGACTCGAGTTGCCGTCCGCACTTAGAACTGTTCCAACTTTGGGTATTTGAACGAAGTGAGTTTCGTAAACTGAGCGAATACGCCGTCCACTTTATGGACAACATTTGGAGAAGTTTGCGACACTACTCGACCCTTGTTTTCCTTTTCCTGCTCTGTTATAAGAAACAAACGCTGAGAGGTTTCAAATTCTGTGAGCAGAAATAGCTCTTTGTAGGTTGAACGAAATGAGATCTCTACGACATTTTCCGATAACGATCTCCTACGACTTCCCGACAGTGAAGCTCGAAATAAGCACTTACACTTTTATCACGTTCGTTCGAAGTATTAAATAAAGTAACCGTGCAGTGCCCATAACTAGCAACTTTTAATATAAAACCACTAGAGCTATGTAATAAAAGTATGCATGCGTAAAATATTTGCAGCTATATTGGAAAATGAAGATGAGAATATTTTTCACGCAAATATTTCGTATATAATGCTAGACGCGTGAAATATGATAATGATCAAATAGCAGAACTTCGAATGTATTTTATTAACCGACTTCCATAAAGGAGGAAGTTCTCAATTGGTCTGTAAGTTTCTTTTTTTATTTTATTCGTCGGAATCTTTTTGTTTACCGATTACTTACTCGAAAACGCTTGAAACGATTTGGAAAACTCTTTTTTGTTTGATATGGTTTCCTACCAAGGTATCTAGCTAGCCATTTAAATTTTATTGAAGTCGGGCTAATGGTTTTTGAAAAATCAACATAAATCTAAAAATTTTTGGGGAAATGCGTATATTGGTAGACATCATCATCTGCCTAGCCTTTTCCCAACTATATTGGGGTCGGCTTCCAGTCTAACTAGATGCAGCTGAATGCCAGTATTTTACATGGAGCGACTGCCTATCTGACCTCCACAACCCAGTTAATACTAGGTAATACGATACCCTTTGGTAAGACTGGATGTCAGACTTTCAGGTCACTGACTACCCGTAACGACTGCCAAAGATCTATATATGGCACCCGGGACCAACAGCTTAACGTGCTTTCCGAGGCACGGAGGAAACACGGTATGTAATGGGCGGTCACCTATCCACAGATCGACCTAGGCAAGCGCAGCTTAACCTAAAGATCGACCCGAGTGGCAGTTCTTATTAAGCCACGAGCTCCTCTATATATATTGGTAGACATCATCAATGTCAAATAAATGCATAGCAAATATTTGTAAGTATAGGGTAGGAAACAACTAAAAATGGTAAAATAAAAAGCTTTTTGTCAAAAATCAAAACAAACAAAAGTCAGCGACTTTTGTTTGTTTGAATACGTTTTTTAACCGACTTCTAAAAAAAGAAGGAGGTTCTCAATTTGGATGTTTATATATTTTTTTTATTTGCTTATTTAAACTTCATGTACAAGAGTGGTACATAGGCGGACTTAATGCCACAAGGCATAACTCCGTCGCTTGCTAACCGATTTGAAGAATTCTTTTTTTTTTGGGAAAGGGTATAGTTCCCAAATGTTTTTTTTTTATCGAAATCGGACAAAAGTCGGTATTTTAATCCTTTATTTACGGTAGCGAATAAATTGTTGCTATATTTATTTTATGCAGTTTTAAATTATACAAAACTTTGGTATTGTTTTTATCTCTTTGTATTGCATCTCTATCACTCACAGTTACCTCTGTGCCACTCTTTCTAAAGCGCATCATGGTATTAATTTTACGAGTATACTACCTTCATCCCAAATTACCTACCTACATATGACTTAAACATAACTGGTAAATTGTGGCTGCATGCGTGATGTTATATTAGTGTTAAACCTAATATCTGATTAATTACCTCACCATCATCATCAGCTTAGCCTTTTCCAAATTACGTATGGATCGGCTTCCAGTCCAACCGGATGCAGCTGAATAAAAGTATTCTACATGAAGCGTCTGCCTCTGACCTCCACAACCCAGTCTAAAACTTAACTCCGACAAAAGTTCATGCCAAGTTTAGATTTAGTAGTGTTAAACCACGCCTAAATCCGTTTTGTTGACTAATCCTAATTTGGTGAAACATTCTGTCATCGATTCACTTATGAATTAATCGTTCAGTGGAAAGGCTCTGTCTTTGAGAAACTTAAAAACGAAGCATTCTGTCGGCGGCTCATTCAGCGCGCGGCGGAGAAATGTTTGTAGGAGGTAAGTTTCAGAATCGTTGTAGCCTTAGAGCCCACGACAGCCAGACCTTCGTTATTTTATATAACCTGAAAGTTGGTCTGTGCATGTCCCCTATACAGTTAAGAACGACCACCGACTATAGAGTTTGGGCTGTGGTTTCTTTGGCAGTTAACAGGTAGTAAATGTGTATAAAATAGTACCATACTTTCGTTAAAGTATATAAAGCATTTTTTTTTTATATTGTCTTCGGCATAATTTAAGAAATCTCGTCATCCATTGCCGGATACATCTGTTAGTTCCAACCCTCTGCCTGGATAACACGATACCTTTTAGTAAGACCGGTTGTCAAACTTTCAGGTTACTGATTACCTGTAACGACTGCCAAAGATCAACCGCTTAACGTGCTTTCCGAGGTTTGGAGTAAGCTCGGTATGTTATGGGTGGTCACCCATTCACAGATCACCCTAGGTAAGTGCGGTTTAACCTAAAGATCGTTACGCGTTGGTAGTTATTTTCAAACCAAGAGCTCCATTAAAGCCCCCAGTACCTTAACAGTACTTTAGCGTACCTTACCGTACCATTAACTAAATAAAAATGAAAATCTCAAAAACAAATCATACTTTTCACTTCTATAAATTATATTCTCTAGGTACTTTTTTCAGCTGAAGTAATTGCAAGACGCGCTCTTCTGTAACTAAATTGTATTAAGTCCTTTAGCTTCACAAGGTGCACGAGTAAGCAATTATTTTCCTCTGCCAGGAGTTTTACAAACTATATTAGTGTGATATTATAATTTTTGTCATCTCAGTATCTGCAGAATACCTTGAGATAAACTTGAAGTTTACGCTTTCGGAACAACAGTTTTGTCATAATGTTTCTGAAGAATAAGGTTAGGTTAAAAAAATATTACGTTTTTTACAACAGCTTACCTTACAATGTTAGAATGTGAGGTAGACACTTGAAAAAAAAAATGAAATTATTCCGAAAAAGCGTAGTACCTATAATTATTGGGACTACTACACTACTACTAGGGGCTGAAATGCTACCTACTTTACCTTACTTGACCAACAAAACTGATGTACGGAACACGTGGAAGCTTTTGTGTTTCTAGGCAGAGCTAGGTTGGCTACGTTAGACAGAATACACAACATTATAAAGGACCGAAGAATCTATGTACAGTCAATGGACATACAAACCTATAATCGTACAAGGTGCTGTCAATTCTGAAATATTTTAAAGGCACAAAATTGTTCCATACCTCAATGCACGGTTGAAATATCAATAAAACATCGCTCTGAGTTATTAATGAAATGGAACGCTCCAGCACGAACCATCGACAAAAAAACAATCAAAGATAGTACTAACGCGATGTATTTGTTTTATCAACCATCTGTTTGCACAACCTGACCTAGTTATAAGCATTTTGTTAATTAAGTAGGAATTAATGATGTTTGTGTTTGGGCTCGATGTAGAGTCTGATGTAAACTATGTTTTGGTCGTGGATTTGATATGCAGGTTTGTGTTATGTAATGAAAAGCGGTAATAACAAGTGAAACCGAACTTTATGTAACCCAACCCTTGAAGGTAATTAAAATAAACGCTAGAGAGAACGTTACCATACATTAGAGAATACTATTCATAACTTTATTCTCAAAAAAATTAAACATGTTTTTATAAGAATAACA
Source organism: Diarsia rubi (assembly GCA_932274075.1). Classification (NCBI taxonomy): domain Eukaryota; kingdom Metazoa; phylum Arthropoda; class Insecta; order Lepidoptera; family Noctuidae; genus Diarsia; species Diarsia rubi. The sequence continues at coordinate 15,934,593 of OW026417.1, read as the reverse complement.
CATTTATTACGTGAAGTAGTGTACAATACATTATGGCACTTCGTTGCGCATTATTATTAGATATTATATTCCTTATTACTAAATGCTTATAAATATGAAAAACAACGTACAAAATACTGGTTACACTGACACGAAATCTCCATTCGAACGAACAACACGTATACGCCTGTGATCCTCCGAGGGGCGTCGCGTCTTACACAAACGGTATTGAGTGCCAACTCCCACATAAAAGGAGAACCGTTCATCTAGCTATTTCAACCCCGGGTGGAATTTTCCTAGAGAAAACTTCCCGAAAACCCAGGTCTTCACATCAATGCATGTGGCAGTTGAGGATATCTTGCATGTCCTAGCCGTAGCCCCTGAAGTGGTTTCGCTCGAGCAGTCGGCATGCGTTGCAGCAGTACTTGCGGAAGGGGGGCACGAGGCAGTGCCTGGCCAGCTGGTCGGTGTCGAAGAGTTCGCAGTACTGCGTGGTGTCGGCGGGGGGGCAGGCGGGGCGGGGGCGCGCGCCGCAGTGCCGCACGCGGCAGCGACGGTGGCGCTCACGGGGGCGAGGCCCGCACAGGAGCTCTTCTGTTGCAGGGCACACTAGCGGGCGCCGGGAAAAGCCGCGCCCGCATGTTGCTGAACACTGCAAAAACAATGTAGAAAATATAAGGAGATTAGAAGATTTCACATCTCTTCTGAAGAAAGAAATACCCTATTGCATGAGAGTTGAAGACTGAACTACGGAACAGTGAACCGCACTAATGAGATAACAGCTAATTATACATAGGCTTCAAAGGCTTTCAGTCATAAGTACTACGTTTCATAAACTGGATAAACAGCTACCTACATCTTTTTGTTCCACATTGTACCCACGGAACTATGTCGCTTCTAGCCTACTGTTGTGGATTAATGGGTGTAAAAATACCCTTAGTGAAAGTAAAAGGCACTTGTTCTTACCGTCATTGCAATCATATTTTCACACGTTTTCTTTTCAATACAAGTTTTTAATGATATAACTTTAATTTAAATAAATCGATGGATCAGCGATGGATGCATTGTACAGTATTGGGGGTCATAGAAGTATGACCCCCAATACTGTACAATGCATCCATCGCGAGTTTCATTGAGCCCTATTGACGGCTTTGTGTAGGATCCGTTTCGCGTTGAACATTTTACATTGAGTTGAGATAAACATCGATGTTTACCACATTCATAATACCATTCTCTAACCAACCCGCAAACCGCCAATTAGATGCGGCTGAAACAGTTCCGCGCACTACTAAATCAAACCAATTTGTAGCTACATCTATTTGCATGAAATGCAAGGTTCTAGTTAACTGGGTCGCACCGCTGTGAACACTCGTGCCTTTTACAAGTTCCGATATCATTTCGATAGATGCACTGGATACGCGAACATTATCCTTTTCACGACATTTTTAGCCTGAAAGCCTCTTTGTGTAAAGTATTCCCAGGCTATACAAACTAGACCACTCATGGCTTCATGACTTTTTCATGAAGGTTCCATTTACATTTATATACGGGCACCTCTACATGTTTACGGTTGGTTACGCTCGGGCCTTATGTAGATAGGTAACAACATACATATTTACGTAGCAAAAAATCCGGAATTTGTTCGTCTTCTCATTTTTAGAGGATAGATACACGTAGTATATTAGTACTGCTTTAATCTTTGGATCCTTTTACCGCTACAACACAGAGAATATTTGATGGCCCCAGTGGTTAGTAGTTGCTTTGTTGTCGGCTGTCGTAAATTATGTACTGTTTACGAGTTTCTAGTTACAGAGTAGCTTGATGTCGGTTTTAATTAGACATTGTACTTTATCAAATCAATGAAATCATCTGAAGTTTGATAGATCAAAACAAATACCCAGGTACAATCTGCTTTACTGGTTACAAGGTATTCAGCCAAGCTTTGGTCTACAATCGATACAAAACTATAACATCTAAGTGTATGTTACCTGCGTCCACGGCATCTCTCTCCAATACACGGGACAGGGCAGGCGGTTGCAAGGCTGCCGTGTTTCAGGTTTAGTTGACGTGCACAGTGCTGGAGACACGCTGTTTTTAATTAGCTCTCGCCTTGATGATGTACTGTGAAAATAACATTATTTGAGCCCAACACTTGAAGTAAAATGGCCATGATCAGATGCACACGCAAGTTACGTGATTAAAGGAAATAAGATTTGTGGCAAATAGCACTTCAAGGTTTTGGCAAAGGCCTCTACCAGCATTAGCACATCCTCCGAATGTCATGCTTTTTATATCATAGGTAAAAGCCCCCGATTGACGTGGAATTCTGATTCCAGTTAACTATTCTGCTGTTCTTCTTCTGGTCCTGTCGATTTTACTTCTATATTACTTACACTCGGAACCAATAATACCCCATTCTTGCCAGGTTATATTTGCAGCGGTCCACTTGGGTGCGCGATCGATTCAGGACTCTTAAAATAAGTCGCTGTAGTTCACTGCCGGGAGCCAGGTGTTCTGGGGGCTTCAAGAACTCCTGGCTTGTTCCTCTGTTGAACACTCGGTTAGCCTGGTAGAACTACTTCATAATGTCCTGACCTGACGTTGAGGGGCACACAGAACAGTTGCCTCTCCTGCACACCACCTTCTCCGCAGGTGGCGCTGCATTCCTCCCAATCGCCACTCACCCACGCGAACTCACAACTGTGTGACAAAAAGAGAATATCGTCAACTGTATTGTTTAATTACCTTTTATCTTAGAAGTATATTGGGGACATCAGGTTAAGGCGTTAAAGGTAATGAAGCCTTTTCAACCGACTTAAAAAAGGAAGAGGTTCTCAATTCGTCGGAACCTTTTTTTATGTCCGATTACTCGAAGGTAGCTGGACCAATTTGGTTTTTTTTTTGTTCGAAAGGTAGTAATTCCCAGATGGTCACATGATCATCAAGAAAGGATCTGATGATAGGATCCTGGAGAAATAAAGGGAACTCTTCATATTTTATACGCACATTTGAAGCAATTTGGGTAGTTTTTGGATGAGTACTTTCTCGGAGTAGTCTCATTTCAATTTGGTGAAGATCTGATGAAGAACTTCGGAGATAGACGACGGAACTCCTCAATAAATGATAGCTGAAATCTCATGTCTGTCTATTGTTTGCACCAGCTACCACAATCCACCTGAAATCCATGTCAGAGGCCCTTTTTTTTTTTTTTTTTTTTTTTTTTTGGTGGGTGTAAAATCATCGAATAACCCCTCCCGCTCTTGGGCAGAGCGAAAGGGAGTGTCAGACTTCTACTGACTAAAAACCACCCATGTTCCTTCTTCGCCCTCTATGTCGAGGCCGCGATAACCGTTGGACTACCCGCGGCCCCGACAGGCGTCGGCCCTTTCGGGCCCCTCCCATGTTGCTGACATCTCTTTGAGGCGCGCGTGGAACACGAACGCGCCGTCAACACGGCCTGTTTTCGTCGTGAGACGGACGGACGGCGAGTTAGCCCATCACTCACCGTCCACAGGCCCGCGTCTGCGGTGGCCGGAGGTCATCGCGGGACCCCCGACGCCCGGAGCGCCGCCCGCGGCGGCTGGGACGAGAGGTTCTCTCCCTCTCGCGTTCCGCCACCTCCTTCGCCAGCATCACTGCTTCGCAGAAGGAGGCGACGGCGTCCCATTCCTCCTCGCCCCGGACCATGGCTTGCACCAGGGCCGGGCGCGAGAGGTCGCCGCCGCCGATCGCCGCTACGAGAACACGGCGGGGCTCCGCCCAAGCGGGGCACACCTCCACTGTGTGCTCCACCGTGTCCTCCGGCCGATCCTCGCAATGGTGGCATCCGGGCGTTTCCTCCCGCCTGATTCGGTGCAGGTACCTCCCGAAACAACCGTGTCCGGTGAGGACCTGCGTCAGACGGAAGGTGAGGGCGCCGTGGCGCCTCTCAAGCCACTCCTCAAAGAGGGGACTTACCGCCATTATCGTGGCGTGCCCTATGTCAGAGGCCCTTGAGGCGGTTTAGAAATACTGACACTAGGGTGTGTGGGGTCGTTAGACCTTAATGCCTACACAATAAGTAAAAGAAGACCAGCAGGGCTATTGCGTATCTTTTAAATGACAGTGGCTATCATATTGTCCATGAATTAACTGTCAAATTGGTTATGGTTTAGTACAAAATGGAACCATTTGACAGTAATTGATAGGCACTATAGGTTAGCCACTGTTATTTAAAAGATACGCAATAGCCCTGCAGGTCATATCATAAGAACAGTCCGGTACGCTGTGAAGGGGTAACATGACAACCACGAAAAATTGAAAAATAAGAAAATAGTTGTTGGAAAAAATACGAAATCAAACAAACAAAATGTCACCGGCTTCAGAAGCTGATTTTCTTGTTAGATTACTAACTAACGATTTTTACTTTTTTGTGTTTTTAAAGTCGGTTTTTATTTGCATAAAAGTTTTTTATTTGTAGATAAATTACGTAATCATCCGTCATGAAAGACATCCTTATCTTAATAATTATAAGGAGGAAGGGACATCATCGCTCGTCCGGAATGACCTACTGAACACGTGATAATGGTTTGTGCGTCGATGTTCGTACACGCTAATCTCCAAAACGACTCGACCGATTACAATGAAACATAGTAATATGTGTGGTTTTGAATCCGGTAAGTAGCGTTGTTGTCGGATAAACATCACCATCTACCATCACCATAATTGCCTGTGTGAATATCATTATAATTTAATGGGTCATCGTTGAAACTTTCTTCACATACATCGAATGCTATGCAGTTCAGTACAAAAGTTACGGTGTAAGTACGAATGAATTGTTTTATGAGCTTTATTTCTATTTTCAATTGCCACTAATGTTTTCATTCATTTTAAAGGTCAGTTTTAATTCGGAAAACAGGAAAATACAAAGGAGTTTGTTCGCTCGTCTACCTTAAAGATATACAAAGTTGTTAAAGAGCAAACAGATTTGTGATTTATAAATATTGAATAAAGGGCCCTTTTGGGGAATATTACTAAAGAGTTATTAATTTAGGACCAGGTTGGCAGCCAGCGTGGCCACAATTAAACATTGAGTTGGGACGGATCGATGTGTTCGATGTCAATACCTACGTACTTCAGTATATAAAAGTGTAGCAAGTGTAAGTGCAGAAGGCTTATTCTATAAACATAAACAAAACAGGATTTATACCGTTCAGCTAGAGTTTCAACAAGTTTCACAATTATGTAAGCTGTCGTCGTCCACCCATGAAGTTTGACGACGTTGAAGACCTTTAGTCTGTAAACATTTTTTTTCAAAACTTTTTGTTTGCTTTTTGTCTTTGTAGTTAGAAAAAAATATACTCTAGTCTAATCTAAGTGGGCTAATAAAAAAAAAGTTTAAAAACTAAAACCCGACTACGAATAAAAACGCAGACTAATAAAACCGCGGTCTTAAAAGAATTAAACAAAAATAATCATCTAGTAAGTAAATAATTTGATAAATTATAGAGGACAGCCGTAGTCGCATGCCACTGATACCTGATGCTCCTTCATGGCGTTCTCATTGATACAGAAGTCAGCTGCTAGTTGTTATTAGCAAGGTGGTATCAAATTATCTACTTATTAAATGATTTTTCTTGTTTAATAGTTTTAAGACCGCGGTTTTATTAGTCTGCGTTTTTATTCGTAGTCGGGTTTTAATTTTTAAACTTATTTGCATGGATATACATGACACTTTTTGATTGGTTCATGCTGATGCTGCGTCCATAACTGCTCGACCACGACTCCACGAGAAACGCTCATACGACTACTAAACGAAAGACTCACACTAAGAAAATTGATGACATGACGGGCGTGTTCTTGCGTGCTAGATGCAAACTGCATCATTTCAGGTCGTGAACAGGTGTACTAAGACGAACGGCGAATGGGATTCAAGAACTCGCCAAATAAATGTGGGTCGTTCGACGGCGAGATGGCACAACAAAACTGCCATCGGGGTAAATACAAGGATGAGACTGGTACAGGGCCGTAGAGATTGGCACACGAAAATACTGGCCTATTCCCTGCAGTGAGTGCATTGAGGCTGTGAATGAAGAAAAAATTGAAAAAAGAAGATGACGTATATATGACTCCTGCTTAGCCGGACTGGACCCGCGTGGTAGATTTTAGCCCATTCGATCTCATAGAGCGGAGGCTTGTAGTCCCAGCAGTGGAGCCAATATAGACTGATTATTTTTGTCATGCTATGAATGATGATGACTTCCATAAGAGTGGACCTTCTTCATCTATCCGATTATAATATGGTCTGCAATGCGACTCTTGCTGAATTTTTGATATAATAGTATTGGCACGTGGCACTTATGGAAATTAATCCTGCGCCACCGCACGACCTTGTAACGTTGTCGCGTGGAGCAGCACCGGCTGCATTATATTAATCGGCCGCTCGTTACATTCGTGTTATTGCTCAGTCAATACGAAAGTGGGACGATGTACACATTAGTTTGTAGTTAGTTTGAAACTTGCATGCAATTTGTCGATTATACTAATTTTTAGTTTTCTCTTGATACTACCTATGATTGTTTGTTGTGCACTCGCATTCTTTAAGCTATTGAATTGCAAAATGTGCTAGTTAATTATTTTACTTAATTAATAAACAAAGTATTGACTACAGGGCGCCACGTCTCATCTTAGTAAAAGAGAGTCTGTAATCTACCTACCATATGGACCTATGTAAGTGTTAATGGATTTGGATGTCGGCGTGATTTTCATGTTTTAGACGGCCTTATTACAAAAGTGGTTAAACCTGGGTTTGACTTAGACTTGGTTTATCTCGCATGCCGTCTATCTTCGATAATATTCAAAAGAAAGTGACGGCATGCGAGATAAACCTAGTCTAAGTTAAACCCAGGTTTAATAACCACTTTTCTAATAAGTAAGGCCGAGAATGTTTATCAAAAGGACTTAGACCACGTGCCCTTGTTGTATTTGCGTCAATCTATATACGCAACAACTTGTAAGCTTTTGTCACTTGTCTAAAGTCCTTTAGACATAACGGTTTCCTCACGATTTTTGTGATTATTTTGATAGCATTTTATATCGTACCTGTGGGTATTACAAGCTTCGAACATGACAGGTGCGCACTTGTGGTCTCGTAGGCAGCGCGGGCGAACGACACGCACACCGCCGCCACACGATGATGAGCATGGACCACGCTCTGTCGTCCATCTGATACAAAGATAACAACATTAGGCTATTTTCACAAGATGTAATTTGGCTACGATCTATAAAGATAAGAGTAGAAGATTCAAAGAAACGTTGAAAGGACTGTGTGAAGGGTGATATGGCTTGAGCTTGTGACTTCTGGGATGACGAGTTATAGAGAAGTGTGGAGGAAGAAGACATGCAATAGGGATAAGGAGAATTATGAACAGACGATGAACTTTTTGTTAGTCCCCTGGACAGAAATGACCGTTTCTGTTGCGTCTGTCTATGGCTGCGTTGTTTTTGCCTTAACATTTTTTTAAATTTTGAGTTGATGTTTTACGGTAGGAAGTTGGAAATTGAAGGCGCCCTTAATGTAACGCACTCAAAACACTGTACTGATGGATTAATTGTAGGTATAGTATTGAGGTCGTGAAGGTATTTAAAGTAACATTAAAAACTGGTTTAAAAAGAATGTTGGTACTTTGACTCTTACTATTTTCGTTACCTACTACTTATAAAGTTCTCGGGTATGGCCTGGAACAAAAATAAATATCGCGATGACGGGGATAACAAGTTCGGCTTCGTTATAGGAATTTTTACACATATTAGATCTGGGCCTTTTTTTTGAATCGTGGGAAATCATCAAATGTGTCAGACTTCTACTGACTAGAAACCACCCATGTTTCTTCTTAGCGCTTTGTGTCAAGGGCCGCGGTATCTCTTTCGAACAACCTGCAGCCCCGGCAGGCCAGGACCTGCAGCCCCGGCAGGAATAAGATTCCGGCTTTAGATTGACTTGAGGTTTTTATAACTACAATTTGTGTATCATACATAAATAAATGATCAGTAAATAAGTGTAAAGATAACTTTCGGGATTCCGAGCATTCAGAGAAAAGATTTATCACTATAGTGATATTTTAGGAGAGGTCTGAAACGTCCCCAGAGGAAAACTGTTCAAAAGGTTATCAAGACCGTTCCATTTTCGGTGTAGTAAGTAATAGCTTTAACTTAACCTAAGACGTTCAACCTTCGCAGGTGTCTGCAAATTATATTCTGTCAATTATTGGCTCTGTAAATATCTCGAAAGAAGCTTGAAAGAAGCTAAAAGGCTTGGACTTTTTATTATTAAAATAGCAAGCGCAATATAATTATAACCAACCGCTGTTATCGTAAGCGAAATAACATCCATGCTACCGGAATTAATGGAAATCATTATCGGTCATATGAATCGGAAATGATAACCTTATAATACCTGTGTCAACGCAGTTCAGTGCAAATTAACAACACGTGACAGCCGTTCAGTTTGCCTGATGTTGTGTATAAGATTTATACATAATTTATAGCTGACAAAGGGATGACCTTTAAAGGATGATCTGTTTGATCGAACTTGTGTGATGAGTATGTCTTTGTGTACTGTTACAGTAACCTGAGACATGAATATTGTGTGTACAGCCTTACACAGCTGCCGTCTAGTGGTTGTAAGCGCAACTGTTGAGCATGAAGTCTTCAGTTCCCAGGTCATGCGAAGTATTATGCTGCGGGTTGTTCGGGAAGAGATACCGCGGCCCCGGACATAAAGGCTAAGAAGGAACATGGGTGGTTTTTAGTGAGTAGAAGTCTGACACTTCCTTTCGCTCCGCCCAGAGCGGGAGGAGTCTGTTGATGATCCACCCACCAAAAAAAAGAGGCGAAGTGTTATTGGGTTTTTCCATCAGGAATTTTTCAGTGGCACCTATGGAGTCTGAATTTGTAACTGGTTGACAGCAATAGGCTCGCCCCCTATTACATGGTACTCAAATATAACTGGCGAAGCTTGAACCTATGACCAAAGCAACCATCATCTGTCTAGCCTATTCCTAACTGTATTGGGGTCCGCTTCCGGTCTAACCACAGGCCGCTGTATACAAGTAGTTTATACGTTGCAACTGCCTATCTAAAATCCACAACCCAATTACTACGGGGTAATTCGGAAGAAACTGGGTATTTAATGGGTGGTCACCCATCCATGGACCAATCTAGGCGAGCGTGGCTGAACCTGAAGATGAAACCGAGCGTCTGTTAGCATTTAGCCCTGAGCTCCTCCATAACTTGTGAAACCACGGCACCTAAATTAGTACCGTTAACGGCGACCATTTTTCTATAAAAGTAAACCGTAAGTATTATAGTTTAATGGGAAGGCAACTACATAATGGTTTGAACCACAGATGTGGTGCCTCTTCGCGTAGGCACGCGACTTACGTACAAAACTCGTAAGTGGCCACTTTCGCGCTCAGTCTGCATCGGTGTATAGCTCTAGTTAGTCAGACGTCGGTGCTGATCGGGGCGAAGGGTGCGCCGTACGCGGCGGCGTCTTTGAATCGATTTGATTTACCGATTTTCCCATCACTAAATATTGCTTGTGACGTCATAATAGGTAGTCAAAAAACGGGACGCTTCGTTTTCATAAAGATCGTGATACTTGCGTTATCTAGGTCTATCTATATCTGTGGTTTGAACAAACAAAAGTTATCTTATATTTTAAGACATTATAATTATCTCTGTATTACAAACGGAACGATACCCCAAATTAACAAATGCGACGCAAAGTAAAGGATAAGTTATTGTCTACAATAAAGGAAACTGGTAGCGAAACTTTAGTGTCTATAGAACTTGCTACAACTGAAATATTTGTAGTGGGGTTCAATTCAAAGTTTGGGAATGTCTATTAATTACAATAGGCGAGACAAGGAATTAATATTTGAACCGTTCATTTTGGTCCCACTATATTTAGGTATAGTTATATTCTGAATGCGTAATTAACAATGTTTCTATGCTGGCATATCTGTGTTACCTTTCCTTTATTTAATTCGCTGAACGGATTTCGACAGGACTTGGCACATAGGTAGGTATATAATGACCCGGGCTATCCGGGAGATAGGTAGACCATGACCCACGGCATAGCGCGACAACATTTTTGTCACGGTAGTACGTTTCTATTGCATAATTCCTCATGTGGGCGAAGTCACTGTCAAAAGCTAGTCTACATTAACTCGTGATTTATGCCTGCACAGCCATAAGTTTGAAACACTCATTACTTAACTAGTGACAGTGGTATAACGGCGAGTACGTGATATGATAGAAATGAAATATTCCCGAAAAAGATTCTGTAATGTAGTCACATTCCTCTTACGACCCCACTACCTACTGGCTTTGCATACATGAGTGTGCACAATTACAGATGAAAACTACTACGGGCCTAGATGAGTTGACTTTTTGCCAGCCAAAAACCAGGTCCACTTAAAAAACCTGTCGGGGTAGATTGCGCGATGCTGGTTTCTAACTAGACCTGGTTTTCAACGGAGCCTGCTCGGCCGTTTGCTAAATTAGGCCTATGTGGCGCAGACCTGAGACACACAATAAATGTCTCCCGCTTTACGAGCTCCGTTACGCTGCGTAGTCGCACGCAAAATACTTTCTTCTTCTTCTGCATAGCCTCTTCCCAACTATGATGGGGTCAGCTTCCATTCGAACTCAAACTCAAAGCATTTATTTCAATTAAGCCATTACAGGCACTTTTGAATGTCAGAAGAACAATTCATAAAACAAAACTACGAGTGCAATACGTCATTCCGAAAGCCACCACGTTGAACCACACGCCACCGAAAGCCCGCAACAACGAATACTGAGAGCACGAAAGCACGAAGACGCATAACGCAACAACGAATGCACGCCGCAACGCGCAACCGCCATCCCACGATCCGGAGCCCCACGCACCCGCCGCCACGGCACGCGCCACACAAACCAGTTAGTACTGCTTAATACCATACACTCTCGTAAGGCTACATAGTTGTTAGACTTTCGGGCCCCTGACTAGCTGGGTCTCTCTTTACCTTACCTATACAGATCGCCGCGAGCGGCTGTTATTATTAAATAACGAGCTCTTCTCTTTTCTACAAATGGCAGAAATATCTAATTGGATATTCTCAAGGATTTACACACTCGTGTCTCCTACACAGGTCTATGCATGACTACACAGTTTCCTGTATTAAATTAGCAAAACTGCACATGCATATCCTATCGTATATTTTAGTTATCGACCGGTTTCAGTAATAAGCTTCTATCATTCAAATAAGCCTCTAATGCTGAATACCTATAGTATGATTTACTACTGAAACAATTGTGTAGTCACTTCAGCCGACGCCCAGCACAATGAATGCGAAACGAGCGGAAGAACTCAATTGCGATAAGAGGGCGCGCCTGAAATTTCCACATGAGGGACCTTCTTAACCATCACTCATGTGAAAACGGGACGCGTCAAGCGACTAATTGTTACGAAGTTTTGTCATTAGCAAATTTTTTTTATAGCTTAAGTCTTTGTGGTTATTTCAAGAGCACACTTTAACGAGTAATTAGAAAAATCTTTGTTTTGTTTCTAAATGTTGATGAGGATACTCAAACAATGATTCATTTGTAAACCACAAGACAACTGTTAGACAACTGTTCTTCACCTTGGCCATAAATGTGAAATATTAACTGAGATTAAACTCATATTGAGAACAGCGGTGACCCAGTGGTGGCGGTCCCAATTTACGAACAGTAGGTCGTGGGTTCGAACCCAGGCAGGCACATAACATTGTGTAATTTATTTTATCACCGCTGCTCTCAAAAACGGTAAAGGAAAACATCGTGAGGAAATCGGCATGTCATAGAACCAAAAATTCGAAGACATGTGACGTCTACCAATCCGCACTGGGCCCGCGTGGTAGATTATAGCCCATCATTCCCTCTCAAAGAGAAGAGGCTTATGTCCTAGCAGTGGGAACATTAATAGGCTGTTGATGATGATGAAATCTATGTTTACGACTACATGCAAAACAGTACTAGTAGAGTCATTATCATTTTGTGTCATGGAATATTGAATAGGATAGTTGACTTAAAAAAATCCAATTAGTTAGTCAGATATATTTCAAAAAAATATTGGACACGTATTTTTTGTCTTTTATAAGTAAACAATAAATGAAGACATACAGTGCTTAGAAAAGTCGCGCGATGTCATAGTTTGGTACATTTTTTTACCAGAAAGTGACGTCACCCCACTCACGATATTTGACACGTTTTATTTTCGCCAATTTTTATTGATTTGATAATTTAAAAAACACGTATCCAATATTTTTCGACAATCTAACAGACGACTAAACAAAATCATATTTTATTTAGTCAGTCAACTCCCTATTTCGAGGCGAAACTATTTTACAAATTACTAACGAAAATAGTTCAGCAACATTCTCAAACTGTGAATTTACCCCGGGATAGATTAATGAGGACTTTTCATTTATACCAATTTGTTTCCAGATAAATAAAGCAATTGAAACAATAGTTCGGTACCTACATACACTATTACAACGTTAAAACAATACCCACTCGTAGAACTAAAACATTATCAGAATATTATCGTACCAAGTTTGCATATAAAACTATGTCTATAAACAAATCAGTAGAAGAGACGTATCGAGAAAGTGTTTTCCGGGACGCGCTCGATATGGCCAGACAGTGGTAACTTTTGTTTCACTTGGTAGCATTGAGCGTCTGTCTCAAACTTTATAAGATACATTAAGGTTGCTTGTTCTCGGCGATACGGCGCGGGATTTGCTCAACTTGTATATGTTACAATATTTATGTGTATGTAGGTACATCATACTTCTTTGTTACAAGTATTCTTCAGAGTCGTATCTTCTGTGTGAAGTTATTTTGTATTGAAGGGATTTGTTGAGACTGGTTTATTAGAATATTATCGTTGTGAAATGTTATTACTCATAGTTTACCACTATCAGTAATTGTAAATTTTGCAATTTTCTTGTTGTAATCTTACAACAAGAAAATATCAGAACTATCAGTATATATTAACATATCACAACGCTCATGAAACTCTTGCGGGGTTTCAAGAGAACTTAAAGATTAAAAACGATTTATGCAAAAAGAAAATCAAAAGTTAAAAAGCACTGTAAATAGAAATAATGTCAAAAGAAGAAATGAAAGGTTTAACGGAGCAGAAACCTGAAAAACCCAGAGTCTCATCATAAAGAATCAATGTGCTTGAATTCTTTCTGTAAAAATTGAGGAAAATTTTAAAAATATGATTTCCTTTGATTTTAACAAAGAAATGTTTCTTTGTAGGATTTTATCTTTATCAGCAGCATTATGGTTTAGAGAAATAATATAAGGTGGTGTCTGTTATTTGGCGTAAAAATGGTTGAGATTGATTCCTAGAAACGATCTAAGATACTACAAAAATCAGCTTTGGCTTTTCACAGAAGTCATCATGATTCGTGCTTAAGGTACTTTTTATGTCTATGATTTCCAACATCAAGTCGAATAACTATTAATTTGAACCCTGGCTACCTATGTAAATTTTACCAAAAGAACTCCGAAGTTTCTAAAACTAAAATCTAATCGATATACATAGAGTTCATAAAGTTAAAACTGACTGCGGGTTCGTTAACCACCATCTACTTGATCTAGACGAGTTTCACGAGCTAACTTTATCACAAGATGAAAATTATCGTGGAAACTTTTGATACCGTCACTACTTTAGTCTTAGGACTTAAATGAGTTTTTAAGCGGGTTGATAAATAAGTAAAAACTTTGAACAAACCTATGAAGGCTTCTTGAAAGTTTTAAAATAATTTAATCACACTTTGGTGCATGGTAGTCAAAAGTTCGTAGAACGAAATACCTGAAAATTGGTTATTCCATTCTAAAAGTTGGTTGGTTTGGTTCAATAGGGGATCGGACTGGGTCAAAAAAATATGATTCTAATTAGTCCGTCAGTTAGATTATCGAAAAATATTGGATACGTGTTTTTTGTTTTATCAAATTAATAAAAATTGTCGAAGATAAGACGCGTCAAAGATCATGAGTGGGGGGGATTGTGACGTCATTTGTTGGTGAAAAATGTACTACCATGTGACGTTTTCGAGGAATTCACGAGTTTTCGCATTGCGTCTTCATTTTTTGTTTATGTGAAAAAAAATACGTGTCCAATATTTTTTGAAAATCTATCTGACGGACTAATTATTTTTTTTGTCCGATCCCCTATTGGAGAGTAATGTAATGATTTCACGTCTCTCCAATCGAACCGAGTGTAGTTACAAGGGCGAAGGGAACTGGGTCTTCACATAATATTTACGATCTCCGGTACCTACTCGGCAGGAATAGAAGGTAAAAGAAAAAAAAAACAAAATAATATTTACCTGTACTCCAAAGGTCTCGTTCGACTGGCTGGTGTACTGTAGTTCACTGAGACCTCCACCGTCACGATTTCGCCGGATACCACAGGATGTTCAGGAAATGCCTGCGCAACAAAAAATAAAATCCTTAATATAATGAACTATGAATTTTAGAAGCTGGAATTTGTCCGAAAGTTATCGTTTAGCCGAAAAACTTTTGATCGAAAAACTGCTACTGCTAGTTAAAAGAGTAATACACCGAAGAACGTTTGTTTGGCAGTAATTCTGCCGAAACGTTAATATGATTTCTAATGAATAAAATATTCAATTTACACTAGGCGTAATCAGTCATAATGTCCCCACTACTGCGACACAAGCTGTTTCTGTATGGGAGTCGGTTGAAAATCTGGTTTCGACTACACTGGCCCAGTGTAGGTGTCACACGTATTCTCCTTCCTGTCCTTGTCCCATTTTGTTTAGGGTCGGCCAAACAAGTTTTCCTCTTTCATTCTTCCCTGTCAGACGTCACAAGTCTTCGCATTTTTGTTTCTAAGCCACGCCAAGTGTTCACACAAAATAAACGATACAATAGGAGATCGGCCTGGGTCAAAAAAATATGATTCTAATTAGTCCGTCAGTTAGATTATCGAAAAATATTGGATACGTGTTTTTTGTTTTATCAAATTAATAAAAATTGACGGAGATAAAACGCCTCAAAGATCATGAGTTGGGGGGATCAGTGGTTGTAACGTTATTTGTAGGTAGAAAATGTACTGACGTCTTCGTTTTTTGTTTATGTGAAAAAAGAAAAAATATGTGTTCAAAATTTTTGGAAATCTATCTGACGGACGAATTAGTTTATTTATGTCCGATCCCCTATTTATACTTTTCCAAATCGTATAAATGATACAATTTATACCTATCGAAATCAATTCCAGAAGACTGGCAACGAATATAACACGATTCAAAGTTTTCATTTCAAGCAAACACGTGGATTTTTACACGCGGCTGAGCTAAGTATCCATAACTCAGAAAGCTGGTAACAGGTTATAGCGATATAATGCGATATCAACGTTTCATAACACTTTATGTAACATTAAACACAATAAAGGTAAACAGTCACACGTGTACATAATGGACTCTTTTGTTATTTACTTTTATTTCATAATGACTTATTATGAAAACAGAAAAGCTAATTTAAAACGATGCCAGAGCCGTATTATTACACGACTGCCCCAAAAAAAGAGTGTTATGTTTTTAGCGTTCATGTATGTATGTATGTTTGTGAGTTTCCTTTTTTGATTATGTTCATAAAAAAACAAAAGAGACACGCTCTAGTTTTATGTTTAAACCCAGTTTCGTATTACTTAAATGTAAAACAATACTAAAGTGAAGTTGAAACGTTTTCACAAGTCAAAATCGGCCTCATTTTGAAGCTATTCAACCTTTGTAATAGAAAGCTTTAAAATAATCGAAGTCGTTTACGAGCTGTTCCAGAACGTTCGTCTTTAAATAAACGACGATGAAGAAAAATAAGATATAAATTGTGTTGCGTGAGTCCCAATTAACTTTCAGTGGTACAGTTGAAAGCGTTGTTGAATAATTAACCGGGTGGGGATTCCGACCCTTATCATCCGATGTTTCGCCTCGTTACACTTTTCATAGTTTGTTCCCTTTTGTAATACATTCTACACAATCACAGACTAAGCTATAGTTCCACTTCCATTCAAAATCTCTGAAAATAATTGCTGCGAATGAAGATAATGGGCGGTCGGCCGAGAAGAGGGACCTTATAAAAAATACCGACGTAACCGCTGACATTTATTATTTCCACGTGGAATGCTCGGGGTTTCATGTTGATGTTAAATTATAAAGCAGCGTTAGATAGAAGAGGAAGATAAGTAGAAAGAGTAGGAACGGCTCATACTTTCTCAATATTACTGTATGACTAACAATAAATTAGGCTTTGATCTAAAGGATTTTGTGTGTGACTGTGAAGTTAGAAGGTTTCATTTTATCTGCTTTTTCTCCTTCACAATATTTTAAAGCCTGGAAATATTACACACTATAAGTCATAAAATAAACGAGGTTAAATTTACTCCGTGCTTTAATTCAAATTAGCTTCTTTGCTTCTTTATATAAAATCTTCTTCTATATATCGAAGGCGTATTCAGTCTGGCTAACATAGTAGGATATAAATCCTCGCATAATCTCCTACAGCGCAAGCGAAGTTTATTCGTAGTGAGGCAGAAGCGACCGCTTTCAGAGTAACGTATCTCGTTTGTAAATTGCTTGCAATCCATTTGTAAGTTAAGGGAGAGAAAATAAGAGTTGAGTTTTAATTTAGTCTCTGTTTTCGGTACATTTTTCCTAACTTGAACATACATATTCTTTGGTGCTTTTTGTCATAATTCAGGTGTGATATTTTGTATTTTGTTCAACTCGACACTTCATAGTTACTTTTGATATGTTTAAGGAAATTAAACGCTTAGTTGACGCTTCTCGTGACCCAAGCGCTGGCTTTTATCTTGGCCAGAGGCTAAGCGTTGCCATACAACGTGGAAATGTTGCCAGTCTTTTGGGCACATTACCGGCTGACAGCGTTTAGGAGCAGTATTTCGATGCTTTTTTATAGTTTCTTGTTAGTTTATTTTATAGTTTTAATGTACATAGGTAGTTACTTTACTCCTAATGAATAAACTTTTGATATCAATAATATTAACATGTTTTGCAATACATTTTACAATCTTTTTTAGGGAAATAGCTTTCTAGGATTTGCGAATGAAAAACGTAGCTTACGTGCTAAACAATATCGCGGATCGCCAATCTTTACGTGTACCTACCATCACAATCAAACTTTAAACAAGTCCAAGAAAATTCAAACTCACCATTATCATTAAATCGGTCTGCAGCCTCGAGTCTGAGGATATAAAGACATCTGCGTCGGTCCTCGTCCATCGGATCAGAGTCCCTCCCGCCACCACCTCCCCCTCCCAGCGAGACCCTTCCTTTATGTCTATTACATGACTATCCACCTCTATGATCTGTAGGTTCTGAGGTACGTTAGGATCATACTTCAGGTACTTGTCCTGTTTAGAATCGATGTCGTAGCGTTTGGAGTGTTTCATCAGGTCTAGCATCTGTTTGTCTCGCTTTTTCTCTCGCATGGCTATGCTGAGAGGTATGGGCGTGGTGATGTGGACTGAGAGTTGGTGAGCATCGTGAGGGATCATTGTCATGCGAGTCCACCCTAAAAAAAATCAATTCTAAAGTCAATAGTTCATGTCGCCCAGCCTAAACCCTTGGACATAGAAAGCTAAAATTTTGCACAAAGTTTCCCTTTATAATGTAGACAAGGAGTAAGGAAGGATTTTTCGAAATTAAACCCCTAAGGGAGTTAAATAGTAGATGAAAGTTTATATAATGCGGGCAAAAACTAGTCTATAATAATATGATGAAGATTTAGAGTTTGGTAGTCGAGGGTAAATCCGCAGAGCAGAACCGATTTTCAGAATCAAGTAAATTTGCGGGCAAATACTAGTAATAAGTAAGCATATAGAAGAAAAAAAACGATTCGTAGAAGGTTTATAGCCAGCAAGGATTACAGTATGATGTTGAATAGGATGACGTCGTCTGTCCTCTAAGTATAATCTTTTTGCCTTTCACCGTAATCACGCGAGAAACCTTTCAAACTGGGCTAGAAATTACAGTGCAAAAAAGTAAATCAGAACCTGTAAGCTTGTCCATTTATGGCAATATACTTAGATGTACTTTAAGATTCTCTTTGTTGGGGTAACTATCAGTCTGGGGTAGGCATTAATTTAGTTAAGAATTAAGTAATCCACCACATTTTGATGGTTTCTTGCCTAGATAAGTTCTAGTTAATCAATCGCCTAAGCGTTTCAATTTCATTCGTAGAAACCGCAGGAATACTCAAATATTCCCACAATTGGATGCCCCAGCCGGTTGTTGACCTTCACAAAATATTAGACAACTTAGATTCAGTCAGACGTAATTTATCTGATTCGTCGGCTGAACTATCTTGAATGAAATCTAAGTGAATTAGGTACTCTTTCGCTCCAGAACGTTCACTTATTCCCTAAAACTCTCCCGGATAAAATAGAGGAATTCTACTTGCTCGTTTTTCTTCGTTTGAAGTCTTCTAATTATTTTAGTAGTCAATTGTTTTTTTAATGGCAGTGTGGTTAAACTAAAAAATTGATTATTCCAATCACCTGAGTCATTGGAATAATCAATTCATTAGCTCTCTCTCAATTTTGAGTTTGTAATGCGTTTTAAACCTTGTTTTCTACAAGAATTTAAGGTAAATTCAACGAAACAATTTGTAAGTAAATTACATACCGTTTCCAAGTTGTCGTGTATAAACGTGCGTGTTGTTGTTACAGTATCCATCTGGACACCAGTTGCAGACACTGTCTGATGAATTGCAATGACCTTGCACACAAGTACCCTGAGAAAAACAAACACATATGTCATTTAGAGGTTCATTCATCATACATTTGTAATCATAGTTTGAATAATGCTTTGAGTAGGGACTTTATACACCCTGTTTATTTCAGTACCCGGTTGACTTTTAAAAATAGTCTGTCTACAGGTACATTGAGCGAAAACTGAATAAAATCGACCTATAAGCATTCGAAAACCTCGTGGCATTGTAATATTTACAACAGACGTCTAGGTGCTGTAAAAGTATATATACCTACTGACACGAGTAAAAGGAAAACGGTGTCACAAACTCAGAATCAACGATGAAAAATTACAAAGCATTTTTCGGAGTTTTCGTTGAGAGTTTTCCACTTTGCCCTAAAAATTGGCTCGAGTTTGCGACCCTTAATTAAGTTGCTAATAAAATTACTGCACTTTGTTATATTATAAGTAAGTGGTGTTTAATTATTCTTCTTCTTTGATACTTTTTTTTTTTGATTATGTTGTACTGATATTCTTCCATCACGTAATGAAATTGTATCAATATGCTCTTTGGTGGATTTTACTTAAAAAATACATAACCGAAAATAGGTAGTAATTTTTTTAGTTGCGAAAAAAGATAAATATAGTTTGTGCAAAGGTCTATAAACTCGTAAGTAACCTTTTCTAGATTCTTTATCTGCCAAGTCTCCCGCCAAGTCGAGCAATAAAGCGGCACGGCCGTACCAACTTTTTCTCGAACCAGTTCAGGCCATTTTTGACCTCCTATAACTTCGTTGTGGATAAAACTAGAAGCCTGACTTTTTAGTAACCAATTAGGCATTGTATAAACACGGTATATTTCAAATTTCATTAAATTTAAACCAGTAGTTTAAGAATTATAACTAATCAAAGTTCCTTAGTTTTGTCACTCACTGACCTGACTGACTGATTGACCGCTCATCAAAAGTCTAAGGCACTTCTAGCAGACATAGAAGCTTTAAATTTAGAATACAATTAGTGTTTAGTGTATAAACTATAGAAAAACTAAAAAAATATGCAATTTCAGTCTAGTTTTCTAGATAAACTAACTGCATAAATAACTTTGTAATCCCATATAATTGTATAGGATTACAAAATTAAAGTTACATTTTCAGTGAATGAATTTTGTGAGTTATTAAATTGAACCCACTTCCTAGTTTCTGATTGATCTGAAATTTTGCACGTCTATGTATATCGCCTATCAATGCAATATTATAATGATATGGAACTGATCTGATGATGGAGCTGGAAGTTGGCCATAGGAACTCCATTTTAGAATATCACAACCCCATCGAGTTTGGACTCGTTTGATTCGTCTTGACGAGTAGTTTGTCTTAAGATGGTGTCCAGGGTCTGTTGATGGAGCTGGAAGGTGGCTATAGGAATTCCGTTATAAAACGACATAACCCTATCGAGTTTGGACTCGTTTGATTTCTCTTGTCGAGTAGTTTGTCTTTAGATGATGTTCAGGGTTCTGAATAGTTCTGATGATGGAGCTGGAAGGTGGCCATAGGAATTCCGTTATAAAACCACATAACCCTATCGAGTTTGAGCTCATTTTATTTGTCTTGATGAGTACTTTGTCTTTAGTTGGTAACCAGGATCTGAGGATAGAGCTGTACGGTGGCCATAGGAACTCCGTTATAGAACGACATAACCCATCGAGTTTAGACTTGTTTGATTTGTCTTGACGAGTACTTTGTCTTTAGATGGTTTCCAAGGTCTGTTGATGGAGCTTAAGGTAGCCATAGGAATTCTGTTATAAAATGACTTGACCTTGTCGAGTTTTTACTCGTTTGATTCAGCTTGTCGAGTAGGTAGTTTAGCAGTACCTACTTCCAATCGATGAATAAGACTGCTCCAAGTTCGAATAAACCTATGTGTTGTTGATTCATTAAACGAAATAGATAGAATGAGAGACGCTACAAAAAGAAATGAGATCCCACCAAAAACAAAACTTGTAAAAAAAGCCAAACCGCGCAACTCAATTCTTTTTCCGTAAAAAAGTAGTGAGATCCATGTAATACCAAGTCAGTTAATATATTCAATCTCTACTAAAAAACCTTTGATGTTTTAAATAAATGGATTAACTTGGCCACTGCATCACATTGGCCAATGCGATGGCTAATGTGATGGCCAGCTATTTCAATGGCCTGTTTAACATTGGAGAATGCGATGCGGTAAAAGAATTGAGTTGCGCGGCTTGGCTTTTTTTACAAGTTTTGTTTTTGGTGGGTGAATTTTATTGCGTACACCCCAGTTTTGAATCTTCGAATCGGCATATTTGACCCACGCAACTTCGTCTGCGTCACAATAACATACAGCTTACAACCTTCTCGATAGATCGACTATCGTTGGATAGTAATATTTTTTCAATTAGCTTTCTAATGTTGAAAGAATTTTCAAAGTCGGCAGAGTTATTTTTCAGTTTAATCGTAACAAACAAAAAATCTAATCTTTCCTCTCTATAATATTAGTTTAGATTACCTTAGATTATATTATTAAAACGAGAATTACTATACACTGGACCCGCGTGGTGGATTATAGCCCATCCCACTCCTAGAGAGGAGGCCTGAGTCCTTGCAGTGGGAACAATAAAGGCTGATGATGATGATACTAATTGTATATTTAACAGTAATAGATTATACCTATCTATTACTGTTAAATATACAATTAGTATCATCATCATCAGCCTTTAACAGTAATAGATTACCTATCTATTACTGTTAAATATACAATTAGTATCATCATCATCAGCCTTTATTGTTCCCACTGCAAGGACTCAGGCCTCCTCTCTAGGAGTGGGATGGGCTATAATCCACCACGCGGGTCCAGTGTGGATTAATAGATGTCACATATCTTCGAACTTTTGGTTCTAAGATTATGATATATTATGCCGGTTTCCTCACGATGTTTTCCTTCACCGTTTTGAGAGCAGTGTTGATGAAATAAATTACACAATGTACCGCGCCTGCCTTTTTTTTTTTTTTTTGGTGGGTGTAAAATCATCGAATAGCCCCTCCCGCTCTTGGGCAGAGCGAAAGGGAGTGTCAGACTTCTACTGACTAAAAACCACCCATGTTCCTTCTTCGCCCTCTATGTCGAGGCCGTGATAACCGTTGGACTACCCGCGGCCCCGACAGGCGTCGGCCCTTTCGGGCCCCTCCCATGTTGCTGACATCTCTTCGAGGCGCGCGTGGAACACGAACGCGCCGTCGACACGGCCTGTTTTCGTCGTGAGACGGACGGACGGCGAGTTAGCCCATCACTCACCGTCCACAGGCCCGCGTCTACGGTGGCCGGAGGTCATAGCGGGACCCCCGACGCCCGGAGCGCCTCCCGCGGCGGCTGGGACGAGAGGTTCTCTCCCTCTCGCGTTCCGCCACCTCCTTCGCCAGCATCACTGCTTCGCAGAAGGAGGCGACGGCGTCCCATTCCTCCTCGCCCCGGACCATGGCTTGCACCAGGGCCGGGCGCGAGAGGTCGCCGCCGCCGATCGCCGCTACGAGAACACGGCGGGGCTCCGCCCAAGCGGGGCACACCTCCACTGTTTGCTCCACCGTGTCCCCCGGCCGATCCTCACAATGGTGGCATCCGGGCGTTTCCTCTCGCCTGATTCGGTGCAGGTACCTCCCGAAACAACCGTGTCCGGTGAGGACCTGCGTCAGACGGAAGGTGAGGGCGCCGTGGCGCCTCTCAAGCCACTCCTCAAAGAGGGGACTTACCGCGACTATCGTGGCGTGCCCTTGCCGCGCCTGCCTGGGTTCGAACCCACGACCAACTGTTCGGAAGTCGTGGCCGCCACCACTGGGCCACCACTGCTCACGAAAAAATATACATTATCACCTTGTAAATATTATGGTGCAATAAATATTTTGAAATTTGAATTTACCGGAGGCCAGAATTTCCACGTATCTACATTGGGACGCGTAATAATTTGGCGCGCGGACATTTGCGCTGAAATATCTGTTTAAACTATATAGAATAAAAAAGCACAAATATTCTATATTAAATTTCCGTTCTAACAAACACATTTATTTAGATATAGATTTATTAAGCTTCGCAAAAAATAATTCTATTTAACCTAACATTTCATTAGTAAGAAATGGTTACAGTGAGTCAAGCTTAATAGATAGATATATTGTTATGCTGTCGCGAACTTTTTTGTAGAACTTTTAAAGATAAACATTTCTTTCATACATGATATTTGCATATTTAACTTAAACCATTTTCGCAGCGCACGCAACGGAAGCTCTCAATGAGGAATACCGTTTCCCGTTTTTGCAACATTTTTATTTATGCTCCACTCCTATTGGTCGTAGCGTGATGTAATATAGCCTAAAGCCTTCCTCGATAAATGGACTATTCAACACAAAAATAACTTTTCAATTCCAACCTGAGGTCTTTGCGTTCAAACAAACAAACTCTTCAGCTTTATAATATTAGTATAGATTAGTATAGATTTGGAATTCGGGGCCTTAGATTCTTTGTGCCAAAATTAGTCTTATTTTTCGGGTACTAAATCTTTACCAAAACTTAGTGATAAATCCGTTATGTATTATGATTTCGTATGTACCGAATAGAATAATTATGATAAATAATTTTACCTGGAAGCACACGTCGTAAGGTCTACTGTAGCTACACGGAGTACCGTCAGGCAAAGCTCCGAAGTTAGATGGACCTCCACCACCGTAGTCAACACACCATACCTCGCAGTGCTGGGTTTCTGATGATACATGAAAAAAATATTTTTAATCAATGTCCTCCTGTAAGTAGATACCAAGGCTTTTTCATCTGAAAATGCGCTCAATATTAAGGCCATTTTCGAATGGAAATGTCTGGCTAAGACGGTCTTAGCCATCGCCATCTATACTGAAACCAGTTCCAATTCCTTTGCCTGTACAGATATACAAAGACAAATAGTGCTACTGCTGCTGTCTCTTAATCGCTACCAATATTATAAATGTAAAAGTACCTATTTACGCCTTTTTTTTGGGGGTTGGGTAATCATCAAATATATAATCCCGCTCTTGGGCAGAGCGAAAGGGAGTGTCAGACTTCTACTGACTAAAAAACTAACCCATGTTCTGTACAACTCACCATTAGGATGCAGGTAAGGTATAAACCGAGCATGTTGTCTCAGACAGATGTCAGCTCGGGCATCGCGCGTGGCTGCACAAGTGGAGCCAGCCCAACATGTGCGGACCTGGAAACCAGCGCCCTCGCAAGCACTCTCCGATGTTATGCTGTGAAAAGTAAGCAAGAATTATACTTAGAAAGTTTATTCATCTTCTTTCGTCGCACCCAATGAGAGATTTAAAATTGAGTTTTAGGGAGACACAAATCTAGACGCCATGGTTGTTTTTGAGAAATTTCTGATGGAAAACTAATTAACACTGCCCGAATTGGAATTGAACCCTGGACCTAATGCTCAGCTGTCACGCTTGCGACCACTAAGCCAACGAGGCATTCACTATGTTACTTTAAACCATTTATATCTCTTCTATAATCATTCTCATCGATCGAATGTCACTTAATCTAGACCCTCTCACTGTGAACAGCTCTTAGTGGAAAGACATTTAAACTGTCGCTCGGGAAGGTAAAAACTGTAAAAATAACGTTCAAAAACTTCAAAAGTATTTATAATAATGGATAATAATCTTTATTTATATAAAACAGATTGTAGTACATTTAACACAGAGTGGGAACTTAGTAATAAATCTCTAGCAATAAAGTGGGTGACGTCCTGATCTCCTTGCTAGGCTACGAAATAGCCTGTATTAAGGAGTAACAGTGCCGATTCCCTCTAATTGTGTTACTGCAATTTAATTTTTACAACGTAAAGTTTAAATTTATTAAATGTGACTTTGATTTTAAATTTCTAACTAAAAACTTTTGCATACAGCTATTAGTGCGCAAGCGCATTTTTGCGCCTGAATGTGTGTGTCTGTCAGTGTGTATGTGAACGTGTGTGGTGAGGATGGGTCTGTATGTGTGAATGTTCGTGTGTATAGACGAGTGTATGTGTGTATGGCTGTTTAAGCGTGCGTGGGAAAGTGAATTTAATTAGTGTGGGTTTATGTTTAGAGCAGCGGTGGCTCAGTGGTGGCGGCCCCGACTTCCGAATAGTAGGTCGTTGGTTCGAACCCAGGCAGGCACATTAGTTTGTGTAATTTATTTCATCACCGCTGCTCTCAAAACGGTGAAGGAAAACATCGTAAGGAAACCGGCATGTCTTAGAACCAAAAGTTCGAAGACATTTGTGACATCTACCAATCCGTACTGGGCCCGCGTAGTAGATTATATCCCATTCCCTCTCATAGAGAGGAGGCCTGTGTCCCAGCAGTGGTAACATTAATAGGCTGTTGATGATGGGTTTATGTTTTGGTGTGGTACAAAGTACAAATATATAGTAGGTAACTTGTTTAAATTAGAAAAAAAGTGAACATAAGTATACAACTTACCCTTTATACCTGCACCGTCTAATCCTCGTACGCAGACCATAACCACAGTCCGCACTGCAGGCACTCCACTTGCCCCACTCACTCCACTCGGGTTTTTCGCTCTCCCTCTCTCTGTCTTCCATCGTGTGCTCCGTCACTTCTGAATGCGTCCTCTCTGACTCAGTCTTTATAGCATGGCCAGGCATCGGCTCGCATATGCGGTCCACGCACCACTGGAAAAGGGCAATGTTTATATGTATACATAATTAATTACGCACATAAAAAAGATCCCAGATCGTCATACATCGTAAAGTGTGTGTTTATTAAAACCGTTTAATATGTATTAAGTTTAATATGATTTTTTTTACAATATAATTCATCAGAGTTAACTTACTACTTAGGATAAGCTTTCATCTAGTGGCATTTGCCATAGAAACATATATGAAAGCCAAAAACCTCACTATCAAATATTTATAAGATTAGTCAAAGTACAGTGGCGCGCCTCCGTCGACAAGACTTTCGCCTCTAATGTGAACGATAATCATGTGAATAATATAATCTGATATAAATCGCGATATAATCTGTTGATAAATCTGGTTTCAGGGAATTTTATATTCGATTTATTAACCCGTGTAAACCATTATTTTAAGGGCCAAATGGACACAAAGTTATAAAACAGAAAGCGTGTCTGTTATTGGATAAAAAGATTTCAGTTCAAAGAAAATTGATACAGCCATACAGTATACTTATATTTTTACTTTAGCTCCCTCTTATACCGAATTAAATATAGTTAAGTATCAGACAACAATATAATTATTAGCATTCCAATGTTTCTGCAAAGACTCAAAGCGGCTTTATTTTAAGGAGATTAAAAAGTCTTGCAATCTGAGGGTCAATTATACATATGTTTGTTTCGTTTTATAATTAAGCTATTTAGGATTTACTTTAGTGTTGAGCAAACATCTAAATAACTGCCCTTCCTGGTAGTTCTTTAAATGTTTTCGTTTTAATGTTTCGTTGCTAAAAAGTAAACAAAAAACCGATTTTAATATCTACGATTAATTAAGCTCATCAGCATAATTCTTCTTTCCTCACATTAGTACAGCTCTCCATTACAAGCATCTTCAAATAATTCTAAGAACAACATTGAGCCGCGTCGCCTGCCCTCTTAAAGCTAATTACTTTATCAGAACTTCAATGAGAGATCCTTCTCGTTATTCAGAATAAAACAGCCTGGTTTTAAATGAGAATGGGCGCAGTCCTTATTGAAATGTCCTCGGATTGAAATTGGTTTTAAATTGTCTTTGAATTTTGTATTGGCATAAAAGCGCTCTAGGATTGCTGTGTTATTTCACGGCTGCGCACAATGGCACTCGTCGGAGCGGTGTTTATCTGGCGGTGCCAGCACTCGTCATTTGCATAGCTTGAAAAACATATTCACAAAGGATTTTATTGAATTTATGCGCACACACGTGCCCTCCGTGCGCGACCGATGGATGGAATCCTTAGTAAGGTATGCCACGGCGGCACGCGAACACGAATAAAACCTTCAATTTTCCTGGAAATGTTGATATTGCTTGTTAAATAGCGATTTCAATTAAGTACGACATTAATTTTAATTAATTCGGATATGAATGCTAATCAATCTCTTTCCTGTCTGCCGGGATTAATACCGGTTGTTGAAGTGTTGATGGCTTTTACTATTTTCCGTTCTTTGTAAGTACTTCAGAAGTCGTCCTCATTTAATATGATATCTATTACTCAATTAAATAAAAATATGCAAATATGAGCATTTTTCTCTTGAAATGGTAGTGATTACAACAAACATTGTGTAAAAGTGTTTCTCCGATTTACTATAACATTGTAATGTAAATACACACATCAAAAGTGTCTAGGGATCAAGCATTTTTATGCGGATTTCTTGAGATTGAGATGTGGCTTTGTAATAAATTTATGATTTTATAAATTTATATGGATCCTTTTTGGTGCATTTCATAATTTGAATCAGGAACTGTGAATCAAATTCGAGTAAAAGATGAAAATCAGCTGTCAATATTTTCCCTATAAAAACATACAACGCATTGAAGACTTTATTAGTGCTACTGTTTCCCTACTACTGATTAAAACCAACGTTATTATGGAGCGGCGACGTCATTTAAGCAGGGAAGAAATGCTCAGAGCCGTGGGAATGATAGAAGCTGGTTCCCGGCAACGTACTGTGGCTTTAGCTCTGAATACAAGTCAGAGTGTTATCAGTCGACTTTGGACACGTTACCGAAGCACTGGTACCGTGGCTGAGCGCCATGGAGGACGGTATCGCTGCACCACACGGAGACAAGACCGATACATTCAAATCTTAACTCGAAGAGCTCCAACAATAACCGCCATGATGTTAGCCGTGAGGCTTCATCACTCTTCAGGGAACTTAATTAGCGACCAAACAGTCAGAAACCGCTTGCATGAAGTGAACCTTCATTCCCGAAGACCGCTACGGGTACCACCTATAGCAATGCATAATCGTAGGATTCGATATCAATGGGCTCTTGAACACAGAAATTGGGCAGAAGAACAATGGCGTTTCGTGTGCTTTTCTGATGAGTCTCGTTTTGGTATGAGACCGGATACAAGACGTATACGACACTGGAGAACCCCTGGACGCCAACAGCGATTAAAATCCTGCCAGGAAGTCCATCCTTATAGTGGTGGAACCATCATGGTATGGGCGGGTATTTGGATCGGCGGAAGAACTGAGTTGATTTGGATCAGAGGCAACCTCAACGCTCAAATGTATGCTGAGACGATTGTATCAGACGTCATCGTTCCTCTACAAGTGCAAATCGGTCCCTTATTTCAGTTAATGCATGATAATGCACGACCGCACACCGCAAGAGTTGTAAGACAGACTCTCGCCGCAGCTAACATCAATGTCCTGCCCTGGCCTGCTCAGTCGCCAGACTTGAACCCGATTGAGCATGCATGGGATATGCTACAGAGAAGAGCTCTGCCGAATATGGAGGGTATCCAGTCGCAAGAAGACCTTTTTTTGTTGTTGCAACGAAAATGGGCGGCCATTCCACAGCGTGATTTGGATGAACTCATTTTGAGTATGCCAAACCGATGTTCTTGTGTTGTTAGTGTTCGCGGTAGAAACACGGATTATTAATTGTTTAAGTTACCCAATAAAATTTTAAAGAAAACTGTTATTTCAGTCTTTTTTTCGAACTTTAATGTTAGTGGTTCAAATGTCAAAAATCCCTTTATTAGGAAAATGGCAAATTTCTTTATTAATGCAAAGGTGACTTGGTTTATCGTTACTGTGACAAACGAAAACACTTTATTTGATGAATCCTTAAAGAAAATTTTAATTAATATCAATCAGGAGAAAAGTTATTGCAAAAATATATGTTGATCCCTAGACACTTTTGATGTGTGTAGTTCATATACAGAGACAATTGAAATTAGTTCAGAAAAATTCCGCAGGTCTAAAGGTGAATAATCAGACACATAGTTTTAATGATTATAGACACATACCTAATTGTCATTATCAATTTCGCAATTACTAAGAAATTTCCCGAATTAAATTAAATACTAGCTCAGGAAATATGAACGTGAGTGAGTTTATGTGTCCCGACTGTCCCGTCGGGGCTGCGGGTTGTTCACAAGTTACCGCGGCTTCGACATATAGGGCTCAGAAGGAACATGGGTGGTTTTTAGTCAGTAGAAGTCTGACACTCCCTTTCGTTCTGCCCAAGAGCGGGAAGGGTTATTTGATGATTTTCCAACCCCAAAAAAAAAGTGACTTTGTGTTTATGTATATGTGTGTATGTGAACATTAGGATAGGTACCTAAATAAGATGTAGATTGCTGCACATAACCTTCCCCCCAAGTGTCGTTACATTGCTTTTCCCGTGCGTCTCGCATCCAGCGGATCCCTGCTACCTTCGCTAGGTCATCGGTTCACCTAGTTGGAGGGCTTCCAACGCAACATCATCCGGTTCGTGAAAGACGTTATAATATGTGTTCTTAGTTCGTGTTGTGTACCAAGTTCAAGTACAATTTGGGCAGATAATATTATTGTGATTACGGGCTTTACCTTGTTGTGACCGCAGGGCGTGCCCTCCAGAGGGGGCGCTCGCTTGGTGTGGCACACGTGCGTTGTAGCGCGATGTGCACACCAGAGCCTCGAGCACGCGGACCGCACCTTCACCGACTTGCACACTGAGAACCTGAAGAAAGGGGAAAATTAACATACCTAATAGCATAACAATACACCAGTAATCCCCGAACAGTTAGGCAGAGGTGTACCTAATAGCACCCAAATTTCGCTAGTTATGTTTAAGTCCAATATAATAGGGGGCGACCCTATTGCCATCAACTGGGCACAAGTGAAGGCTTCACTATCTACTGCTACTGAGAAATTACAGATGGAAACTAAGAAAAATCAAATAATACTGTTTCCGACCCGGGAATTAAACCCAGGACCTCATACTTAGCAGTCGCGCTTGCGACCAGGGGGTCTAAAATGGCCACTTTAGCAGATCCTAATATGAGTTGATAACTGCGTCTTTACTCTTAATAGGAAAATAATATGAATTGCGTTAAAATTCGAAAATGGTCACAGACAAGTCCATTTGAAGTTTTTTAACTCAATTCAGTTTAGGATCTGCTAAAGTGGACATTTTAGACCCCCTGTAGACCAACTAAGCAGACTCTTTTTATTTTCATATCTCCGAGATCTCCTAGAAAACGAGTATTAAACCCAAAACAATAAAATGTTAGGATGAAATAAAAAATCCTATTTCCTAGGATATTCGGTTACATCTGGCACAGCTAGTAACATATAAGCCGAACCTTCTATTCAATCAGTATCGGTTATTGCTTTAAACGGATACAGCTTCTTTCTTTTATTCCCCGGCGTTTACCTAGACCCAATCATGATTTGATTAAGTCTGACAAAATATAAATTATTTGTAAAACAATTTTATGGAAAATTGTTTAATATAGTGATGGAACTAAAAGGAGTAACTTTCTCGCCGACCTTTACTTATGAGATGTTGGTTGTGGTCCCAGGCTGGCACTTCACTAGCCTTTTTTTAGAATGAAAGGGAGTGTCAGACTTCGATTGACTAAAAACCACCCATGTTCCTTCTTAGCCCTTTATGTCGAGACTGCGACATCTCTTACAACAACCCGCAGCCACACTTCACTGCCCTCAAAATC
Source organism: Diarsia rubi (assembly GCA_932274075.1). Taxonomy (NCBI): domain Eukaryota; kingdom Metazoa; phylum Arthropoda; class Insecta; order Lepidoptera; family Noctuidae; genus Diarsia; species Diarsia rubi. Next base: position 15,904,097 of record OW026417.1, on the reverse strand, counting down.
GAAGAAGACACAGGACATTTCCCTGGTCCCGCGTGGTGGGTTACACTCTTATAAATTGAAGGCCTGTGTCCGAGGCCGTAGGCTGGTTATGCAAAAACTCATCACTATCATAATTATCTTGCCCTTATCACAAAAGGGATGTTTACCGACTTAAAAAAATGATTTTAATCATAGTATAGTATATTATCGAAAAATATTGGATACTTACGTATTTTTTGTTTTGTCAAATCAAAAAAAAAATACGAAGAGACAACGCGTCAAAGATTTGAGTAGGTGGTTGTGAACTTGTGACCTCACCAAGACCTCACTCACCGGTAACGAATATCATACTAACGTCTTAGAAAATGACGTCACGCGAGGTATCAAAGCACTGTATGTTTGTTTGACGTAAAAAGGGAATTTACGTGTCCAATCTTTTTTGGAAATCTATCTGGCGTACTAAATTAGTATTTTTTTTTTGTTAACTACCCTTTTCATTTGGGGTCGGTCGGTCCAGCATGTCTTTTACTTCCCTACTTCTCTCTTACTCGTCAGCTCATACGACACCTTCTCTCTTGCCATATCATCCATCACAGTCCATCGTTTCTTTGGTATTTCTCTATTATTATTCCCAGCCACATACAAACTTATACAACAACTAACTATTCCAAAGCAGAGTTGGTAATAGGGTATATCACATTCTTTGGCGGTCAGTGACGTTACCAACCCCCACTCAAATCTTTGACGCGTTTTACCTTCGTCAATTTCTATTGATTTGGTAAAATAAAGAATACGTATCCAATATTTTTTGACAATCTAACAGACGGACTAATTAGAATCACATTTTTTTAAGTCAGTAAACATCCCTATTACATAAGGTTATTGTATCTATATCTACATGTATCAGTGATTAATTCGTCCACAATACCTTCCAATCCAATAATCTGACGAACCAATTTGCATACAAATAGTCCGAAATGTAGTTATCGATGCGCACATACACAACTCTGTAGATATCGATTGTGAATTGTCACAAAATTGGATTGAGTGATGAGATATTTGGATTGCAGTAGGCTTTATATGAAAAGTGAAGTCTTACATACAGTGTGTTTTCATTATTATTGTTGTCTTATTGATAACTGTATAACCATATCATCTAATACAGTTGTTTTTGACCGGAATTGCTGTTGAATTTAATGTTAGGTATCTACGTATTGAGCAGCGCTGGCCCAGTGGTGGCGGGCCCGAATAACGAGCTAGTCGTGGGTTCGACCCCAGGCAGGCCGCATTACTGTTGCTCTCAAAACGGTGAACAAAAACATCGTGAGGAAACTGCCAACTCGCACTGGGCTCGCGTGGTGGATTATAGCCCATCCCTCTCCCTGAGAGCAGGCCTGAGTCCCTGCAGTGGAAACATTATAGACTGATGATGATGATCTAAATATTGATCATCTTCTGTCTGTTTTATAATTTCTTATCACTTAATAGGTACTTATCTGATTTATACAACAGGTTATTTAGTTTAAGAGTGTAGAAAAATCAAACACACTGTATTGTACAATAGACTTACAAGATCTTAAAATTCTTATGACTTATTTATAAACAACACCATTGAACGAGATGATAGGCTGCTGATACGCTCATTATTATGCATTGAAAATGTTTGAATAATTATATTTATCGTACTTTTACTGGCTCTTACACCGAAACCCTAGAAGTTGAAGAGCCAAGCTAATTTTAGAGCTTGGAGTATTTGTCTCAAAGACAAGTCAAAGACGGCACTTGTGAAAGGTACTTAAAGGAACATACATGTGATTTAATAAAGGCCAACCAAAGAATAGTGTAAAAGGATGATAATAAAATAATAACGGATCCTAGAAACTTTTTATAGTAACCATGATGTGATGAAAGGAATATTAACGTTTAATAATAGAGTATTTCACCAAAAAAAAATAATTAGCCCGTCTGTTAGATTAACGAAATATATTGGATACATGTTTTTTGTTTTATAAAATTAATAAAAAATTACGAAAACAAAACGTGTCACAGATCATGAGTCGACGTCACTTTGTGGGTAAAAACGTACTAGCCTTGTGACGTCACACGACTTGGCACGACTTTTCGAAGCCCTGTATTGTCTTCATCTTTTATTTAGGTGAAAAAATAAAAAATATTTGTGACTAAGTTAGATTTTTCTTTTTTTTAAGACTTAGTTAGATTTTTTTGGTAAAATACCCTATTATGATATCATGCATGTCCTTCCTGTAATGAGTAAGCTGTGATAAGTTGGGTCATAATTTTTAAGTGTCTACGATACACAACATAACATCACGCCTATAATTCCCGAAGGGTTAGGCAGAGGTACCTAATAAACCCATTAGTACAACCACTTTTAGCTAGTTATGATTTTCTAGTTGCAATTTCAAGCAAAGGGGTTTTAATAATGAAGACGTACCCAATTTGCGAATCTGTCATTTTTAGATCTTGTCATTTTGTGACACCTGGCATTATGCGTTTCTGACAATTTGCTAATCTGTCATTTTGCGTGTCTGACGTTCTGCGCCCAAACCAATCAATTCAATAGTTTTTCAGTGGCTACGAGACTTATAATTTTTCGTAGTTTCTTTGATATTTTTAAATACTATGAAAAACATAAGGCATCAAATAGTAAACAAATTCAACAGGATAATTAATTGGAATGCGTAATAAGTGTCTAATCAAGATAATGATTGGTTATAAAATAGCAGCAACGTAACAAGACACTGCAAACGGATACTTGTAGCTAAGATTTCAGAGCGGGTTCAAAGGAAGCGACGGACGGTACTAATAAGCTGAAGACAGCGGGATTGTGCTCCGGGCTACAGATACAACGGTCATATACATAGGCAGGGATGAAAAACATTTTTACATTAAATGAGTTTTGAGAGAAAACAGTGATTTATCTTGGTAGTATGGCTCTTAAAACTCAATATTAAGGATTTCAATGTTACAAATAAGAAGCAGTTGGAAGTAGACATGGATTACTTATTAGTTCATTGATACCATCTTTAGTTCATCTTCACCTGCCTAGACTTTTCCTAAGTATATTGGGGTCAGTTTCCAGTCTAACCGGATGAAGCTGAATACCAGTATTTTACATCGAACCCAATTAGTATTGGCCCAACCTCCACAGCCCAATTAGTATTGGCAATATGATATTTGGCAAAACTTTTGCATCGCCGTGTCTGGCCGTTCACGTCAGTTACCTTTTCAGGTCTGAAAGTACTTGATTGAAAATGCCATGGCCTGGGCTAGAACAAAACCGAACAGCAGTATTAGATACTTTTTTTGTCGATTGGTCCCGTGGAATTAAATAAAAGGCACGTTATGAATAGAACATTTTTACAGAACAATTTCAATCAGACAAAGAGATCCAAATTGATTTAAGAAATGGAGCAACCAGAACTTTCCTTCGCGCGCGTGCCTCCCGTGAACCGCACGCGTGCCATAGGTTCACCATCCATAGTACATAATATATGAATTTACCGCAGATGTGTCTGTGTAGTGAACTAAGTTCCACTATGATTGTATTACAGTTAATATTGAATATGAGTTACTTCTCGCTTCAGTTGTTTCAGTGGAACATTTTGCTTTAATGTATTTAGGGAATGTTTAGTATGAAAACGGAGATGTGGAAGCTTGTTTATTTTACAAGTGATATAATTTTCGGAGTTCAGGAAATGTGAGAATATGAACATAAGCTTAGCTCTGTTTTCAGTTAGTATTACGTTTACGGAAACAGTCAATCATATTCAGTTTCCGATAAAAACGACTTCCCTGATTCTTCATTGCTTGTTCAATGAGGGTTTACTAGCATTGGATAAAAAAAAAAACTTTTTTTGAATCCATCGTTTTCTATTATTTTGGTAAGAGAGCATCACCATAATTCATTGATGATAGATATTTACTAGTTTGTTGACTCAACAGTGCCCAGCAAAGAGTCATGACAGTTCATGAAAATATACTAGGTACCTAAATGTGTGAAATGATCGATTGCCTTACCAAGTCAGCGGACATCATTCATCACAGTCATTCAATCCAATTTATACAAACAAAGCAATTTCACGCTTCATCAAAGTAAATAAAAGTGAGTGAGTAATGAAATTGAGTTAATTCTCGAACCGCTAACTAACGTTACGAGACAATAAACTATCATCCTTTGTGTCCGATAATTAGAGCAGGTCGGGTTTTAATGAACGACCCAAATACCGGATAACATATCGGAACGTATCGTTGTGAACCAATCAAGTTACATCAAGTATTATTACAGGAATATTTAGTACAGTTTAGTGTATGCATTAGTCACGAATGCTAATAATAAACAGTTTATAGGTTAGGATAGGAATATAGGGAATAAAGAGCTCTTTTTTTGTGGGGTTGGGAAATCATCAAATAACCCGCTCTTGGGCAGAGCGATAGGGAGTGTCAGACTTCTACTAACTAAAAACCATCCATGTTCTTTCTTAGCCCTTGTGCCGAGGCCGCGGTATTTCGAACAACCCGAAGCCCCGACGGGGATATAGAGCTTTTAAAAATGCCTTATTCGGCCTACCCTGTTGTTTTTAGTAGCTGTGAATTGCCAATATTTTGTTATTTGTTGCTTATTTTATATTTTCATAGCCATCAAATTAAGGCCAATTCAATGTTGATTGCCAATTCATCGACACGCTAAGATAAATAAGCTATCTGCATTAAAGAAAATATCTTAGAACTTAATAAAAAAATTATAAATTCATTGAAAGAAAATATATCCAACCTAAACTGCTAAGTCTAGAATCTATTAAAAGGACTTTTAGAAAAAATATCTAATCCATGCAAAATTTATCTAATAGAAAGAAGATGACAGTTTTTTGGAAGCTCGCCGTTATTGACGATAGGAAACCCCAGGCTTGCATGTTCGCGGGCTCAGGAGAACACCGGGACGACGACGCCTCGCAATTCTCGCCAGTGAATACTATCGAGAGAATTGGAAAGAATGGTAGGAAAAAAAATAAGAGTGAATCTATCACTCAGACGAAATCATTAAAGTAGTCGTCATAATGAATAACATTTACAAAGAGAGTTTTGAAATACATTACACAGTGTACATTAGTCAGTCAAGGCCAGCTCGAGTTCAAACAACAAAGGAAAACCTTTTCGTGTCTGATAATCTTGTTAAAAGGTAGCCGGAAGGTACCTACCTTATTTACATTCATATTATGTTTTGTGATTATTACTACGTTTCTAGATTATTGATGTAACGATGTTGTTTTTATTCTATTGGTATAGCGTCGTTGATAGGTTCGTAAATACCTAACTAAGTAAGTAATGTATATATAACAAGCCTAGAACCTAGTATCTACTTGAATAAGATATTCTTTAGACATTTTGTCAACCTCTTTCCACCTGGAAGACGTCCACTGCTGGAGGCCTCTCCCAAGTGTCGCAACATTAACCGATCTCGTCATTCAGGGGCCTAAAATGTTCCTACAGTTGACACAAAAGCTAGATACTTAGTTGTCACATTTCACATGTCTTTGATTTTTTATTAGAAATTAAAATTCACTCAATAACGTTTTAAGAGCTCAAAATATCTGATATTCTATAGATATCTATCTTATCTAAACATTTTGGACGACTATTATCACCATTATTATTATCACTATTATTATTAAATATTCTTTCTTTAACTGTTTTTAGATACTTTAACTTCCGTCTGGTTCGCACTGTCGTATATTTTGTGACAAAGTAGAGTGTTCCGTCACGTTCGGTGTTGGTCGCCCCTTTGCACGCGATACCGTTTTATCACTCGAGTTAAGGACACCATTCCATTTTTTATTATATCCCTTCGAACAGAGGTAAACCCGCAACATGGAAATAAACTCTTTCGTATCCCAGCGACATCAGTAAACAACAGTTTTGTGTATAGAATTTACATGTATTTCAAATGTTTAGTTGTAGGCACCTTTAAGCGCGTGGCCATAAACAGAACTAATGCCACCATCTTATTTTTTAATACGATTTCCATAGATAATTTCATTTTTTTACTAACAGCGCCCTCTAGAAGGCAATGTATATACCTATTGCACCACTGTAATAAAACAAGTTTAAATAAAAATAAAGCACAAACTGTCTGAAACATTACTGTTTGAGTTTGATAGTTAAAAGAATCATGTTGTTAGGTCCTTTGAGCTACCAATGTCGATCCTCGCCGGAGGCAGTGAAAGAGCTTGCCTTCAAAGGGAGCCCGCCCTTTGTTGCCAACCACTGTTTTCATATGATTGAAAAAGCAATGGCAGTTACTGAATTAACAAAACATTATTACGAGAGGCGTACAAATGAAAATATAGGACCTCATTTATGTTGTTCAAATGTAGGAGCGAAATAGCGTAGGAGCAGCGATATTATGACAATGTAGTTTTAACTTTATTAGGGCTTTTAATTTTAGTGACGGCTCCTAGACCGTGTAAATATTCATTTCACAAATCATAATATGTTTGGCTGGAAGGTTTCAGGTTTATTTCTGTCTATATTTTAATTACAGTAATACACTAGAGTACCTACCTATGCTAGATCACACAGAATAAAGGCATAGGTGTAGAGTTCAACGAGTACCGTCCTAATTATAACCTAACACTGACAAAGGCGAAATACCTGGAAATTGCATTTGGAAAATGAGGAGCAAGCGTGAGGTGGCGTAACTTGAGCTAAACTGCGTTGTTCAGTCCATAGTCTAGGTATGCTAATTACTATATTGTCTACCTCAAATTACCAAAGGTGTTGAAGCTAGCGGTACGCTTTAATTTTCACTCCCGTATTACAAATCATTGATTGTTCTCTGAAGCTTGTGAAATGCCAATCTTTTCAATATTCCTCTCTGTGTAATATTCAAACGCGTATTATTGTTATTCTTGGGATTACAATTCCACTAACAAATATTAACCGAGTCATATGTTATGGTTTATATAACAAAATAACGTGATGGTAAACTGGGTGGTTCTAGAGATATATTTGGAACCACGTGCCGCCCGTTCCGAGCAGATAAATAGTACTTATTGGCCGTGGGGGAAAATGTAAATGTTGATATTTTAAAAGAGACTGAAACAATCAAACAATGCGGAAACGTGGTTGGTTAATTCTATTTGTTTTGTAGTCAACACGATCAGAGATTAATCTCAATAAGCGGTACAATTGTTTAATTGCCTACAAGTGGTCGTGGTATGTCTGCCAAAGATAACCTTTTAATTTGTTTTATCGCAACAAAGCTCGTGTTTCAAGTTAAGTACATGTGTGTTCAAAAACTGTATCTAATTTGTCTAGCAGCAACCAGCGCATAAGTCAGCATTTAACACATACCTACTTAATAAAAATTGCGTTTAGTGCGCCAGGGGGCGATAGACAACACTTAATGTGGCGACGTTACGACTGTCTCAGAGGCAGCTGAAATAAAATGGCTCCACAAGTGCCTGAATAAAACTGTAAACGAAATCCGTTGAAAACGTTCTCCTGTTTTGTTGCTAGCTACAATTAACCCAGGATTTAGTCGCACTTCCATTTTGGTTCCAAAATATTCGCATGTTCATTTATAATGCAATCCACAGCCGCCACTGCGTGCACAGATTCGATTAAACGTAAACAGATTATCGGAAAAATCTCAACTGTAGTGTCCTATATAGCGCGGTTACCACCCAACACGCCCAACGTACCTCCATCACGTATTTCCGGATTTTTTTTTATAATATTCGTGGTGAAAATGGCTGTTCTATTTTTGTTCTATTTTAAAGCTATTTATCATCTAGCAATGTTAGCACCTTTACAGTCTCGTTAAGCTATTTCTGGGGCGATCGATGCGAACGTGATAAACCAAAGAGCTTAATTAATAAATTAATCAACGTTTCAGGTTTCCGCGTATGCATGAATGCATCGGTTTTAATAAAGTAACTGCGAGTACGACGATTTTAATATTATTGAATACATACAATTTTTGATGATAGACGAGTTTGTACAATCATATAAACTGAATTTATATACAAATTTAGGTACTCATACTGTACTATTCAAGAAGTTAATTAATTGTATGTTTTAAAATAAAACGTTTTCGGGGCTACAAGGGTTACATTATATTATGTGTTAACTACAAGACAAAGGAGAAAGAGCAAAATGGTCTATGAGCGGCCAACAACGAAATAGGTATTAAATGAAAGTACTATTACTAAGGACTAACTTTTACTATGAACGTAACATTGCAGCTCATTTAGAAAAAAAAATACATATAGGTAAAATACTTAGATAATAAGTGCAAGAAAATGTGCAAACCCATTTTATAAAATACTTATTAACATTAGTTTATGTCTTCAAAAGTATTTCAAAACGTTGTCAGCATACCGTTTACAAGACTCAGCTCAACAATGGGTTTACTACATGGACTACCTGAGTTCGAACGGCCCAATCAGCTTCGAGTGCAAACAAAAGAGCCGAGGTGTGGGGTGCGTGTGCGTCACTCGGCGCAGTCCTTCGCTTACCCTTGTGACGTTGTGTACTGTGCGCTCATCTACGGATTCTTTTTCAAACGTTTTGACCCTGGCTACCCTCTGGACTGTGTTTCTTCCTAACCTGATAACCTGGCTATTAACTCTGAACTTCTGTACGTTTGTGCTTGTGTACTTGGACTCTGGACTTGTGTACGCCAACGGAACATTATTGAAAAATGGCAGAAAATCGACCTATATGTGTTTTGTGCAATCGATCAGTGGTTAATAGAAGAAGGTTAGAAATAACCCATGCTCTTTTTGAGGAAAATGCTGCCAATGCTCAATATATTATTGAAGCTATAGCTCCACAGCAAGTAAGTATTTTTAGACTATTTTTTGGTTGTTTTTACCCGTATGTACGCACCCTATAGCGGTGATGGCCTCATAATATTGTGTCACGATGTGCATATGCGACACATCGTTGGGTGAAGTGTGGGCTCTTTATTGAAAGTCCACGTTACAGTTTTGATTGTATTTTTATGTACGTCCTTTTAGTGAATTATGTTATTTCCTTAAGCGTATGGTTCTTTTCTAACAATACTTAAGTTATAGTCAAAACAGATCTTCTCTCTCTTTTACACACATGGTGCATATGGAAACAGAGCCAACGTTATCTAGCTTCGAAATATAATAGAGGCCAACCACTCATTAACAATGCGTATGAGCATGACTCATTCGTCACGTTGAAAAAGAGCTCGGCATGTTCTACTATACAACACATGATTTAACTGAAACTGCTGTGAGTTTTAAATACTATGTTATAAACTATTTTCCTTTTCAGGTTGAATACAACGGCCGAGAATACGTTTGTCGACCCTGTTGGCAACGAGCTCAACGGGCTGTGCAGCCAAACAATAACCCTGCCCCGCACGAATGTGTTCTTCAAGTGGAAGAATATTCACGAGTGCCTAGCACCTCGGCAAACTGTATGTTTGACAGATGCCGTAGTGTTTCACGTCGTCGAATGCCTGAGAATGTAAGGATTACTCTTATGTTACATTCTAACTTATTCATACCAGACAGTGCCAGAATATGTGATGCACATTTAACATCAAATGATTGGGAAGAGCTCATTGATAGTCCAAATCTCAGACATGATTTTAACAGCTCTCATTTTGTGCAAATACTAGAGCTTTTTAAAAAAGCTGTTTTTAAATAAAAATATTCTGGACTTTGAAGATATTGCAAATATGGATCCTAATGAGATTCATATTCGATTGGGCGTTAGCAGAGATCAATTCAATACAATCTTGGAACAAACGCCTTCTTTGTCTGAGTCAAACGCCAAAACAAAACTAGCCATTTATTTAATGAAGTTGCGAACTGGTGATAGCAACGAGAGATTAGCCACGCTCTTTAACATAAGTAGAAGGACTCTAGAAAGGCATTTAAAAACCGCGCGTGATGCTATATCTCTGGATTTTAAGCCACGACACCTGGGACTCGACCATTTAAATAGAAGAATGGTCGCTGACCGTAATCTTATTGTACCAAACGCGTTATTTGGAAATCCCGAGTCTTCTCCAGAAGAAAGGAAGGCAGTAACAATCATGGATGGAACATATATTTATATACAGAAGAGCTCCAACTTTTCGTTCCAGCGACAGACCTACAGTCTACACAAATACGAAAATCTATTAAAACCGTTCTTAATGGTGTGTTCCGATGGGCATATAATTGATGTTTGCGGGCCCTATGCTGCTACCGACTCAGATGCCAGTATTTTGGAAAGAATTATAAATGACGAAGAAGGCACATTTCACTGGTTTTACCGGGCTGGCGACATATTCATTTTAGATCGTGGGTTTAGAGACGTCTGTGGCGATTTGGAGCGATGCAACTACAGTGCCTATATGCCAGAAACCAAAGACCGCGGTGCAGACCAGCTTACTACTGAACAGGCCAATAGAACTAGGCTGGTAACTCTATGCCGCTGGGTAGTGGAAGTTATAAATGGCAGGTTCAAGCGAGATTTCAAATTGTTTAGGCAAGAATATTTTAATCGCGCCTTAAGTCACATGTTTGAGGACTTTCAAAACGCAGCGGCACTCATCAATGCGTTCCAAACACCAATACAAGATAATATTCATGCATCATCGTTCGTAAATATAATTAATGAACGTTTTGAAATACCGAACCTCTTAGCGGACTATGTTATCCGTCATAACATAAATAGACAGAGGGCATCATTTGAAAGACTCAGCAGCGACCAACCTATTTTTGAAGACTTTCCGGTTTTTTCTGAAGAAGACCTAATTCTGTTTGCACTTGGCACATACCAAATCAAGTTGGCTCGCAGCTACTACGCTGAACACTTAATTGAAGGCTTATACAATATCGAAGTATACCGGGAGCGACAAATAAGTCAGCTCAGAGATTTTATTGAAGAAGAAGATATTTACGACGACGTTTTTTGACGGGCCTGTTGGTCTAGTGGTTAGTGACCCTAACTGCTATGCCGGAGGTCGTGGGTTCGATTCCCACCCAGGACATATGTTTGTGTGATGAGCACGATCATTTGTTCTGTGTCTGGGTGTAATTTATCTATAATATGTATGTATTTAGAAATATATAAGTATGTTTATCAGTTGTCTAGTACCCATAACACAAGCTCTGCTTAGCTTGGGACTAGATGGCGTTGTGTGATAGTTGTGGAATATTATTATATTATTATTATTATTATTATTATTTGGTTATTACGTGTGCGAATACAATCTAGACATGTAAGGTCCAGAATATATTATTCTTATATTGTAATTAACCGACAAAGACAAAATAGAGAAGCAATTGCTCATTATTATTGCAGTTGTTTGAGTGGAAGGCGCACAATCGGTTGTTGCGCACACGTTATGTGTGTAGTGTGGTATCTGGCATGGGCTAGACATCAAGACGAGGATATTTTATTACCGGCATCAGAACTCAGTGCTATTATTGTACATTAAATGTATGAATGTGGACGAGGCAAAAGGAGTATGTAAGGATCGTAGCAAGTGGCGTTCTGTGGTTTCTGCCTACCCCCATGGGAAAAGGGCGTGAGTTTATGTATGTAAATGTATGTAAAATAAATGTATTGAAGTAAACAAGTCATTTTATTTTATTTCCTTATTTTTAAGACTAAATCTTAGTAATTAATACGCTAAATCACAGGCTTACATATCTAAAATAAAAATGTATTTAGTTCCATTAATAATGACACTACAGATATAAAACTTCTTGAACCCGTTATCGTAGGGTGATATTAAACCAAAAAAAAATAAAATGTTCCTGGCCGCTGATAGACCAAGTGCCGTACGATTTTGCCCATTCTCCTTTAGTACATTATGGTACAAGTGTGTAATGTTGGTGATTACCGCTGAGGCGCCATTGAGGCCAGCGCCGTTAGGTGGGGGTCTTAAGAGAGTCGAGGACGGTAATCATCAATACACACGTGTATCATGCGACGGTTTTCAACACACTTGTGAAAATAATACTAATAGAACATTTTCAACAGTAAAAACTAGTTGTGAAAATTTTTACGTAATGGCGGGAAAATTTAATCAGTTTTCCTATGCGCGCGCATCTAACACTGGCGATCGGTCATAGACTAAAAAATGAGGTTTCATTGATTTTTCGCGGATAGCGTTTCAGTGTTCAAATGGGGAATTCAAAGTTTTCTTTATTAGAGAAAACAATAAGTTATATTTGAGTGAAAGTTATTAAAAAGTTATTAAAAACGTACAAGTTGAAATTGCCTATTTAAATTCGAAGTTGCATGAAATGAGCAAGCAATAGTTACATTAATTTATTTGTACTATTGAACACGATCTTCGACTTCGAGTTTTTTAAGAACAAAGCAACTCAACCAATAAAAAATACCTTATAACTCACTCGTGAATAATAGCAATGAAAAAGTCACGGTTTGGTTACAGGTGTCATTATGTGCCTAATAGCAGTGAAATTAGAGCCATTTTATGAGTAAGACAGTGTGTAAAAAAAAAATTATTTGTATTTACCAGTGGCTGTAGGTACATTTTGTGTACGTGAAAAGTTACGAAGCTTTAAAAATTGTTAAAATTGAGCCCGCATTGAAAACCAACCACAATTACTAAACGTCACATATCTCAATTGACAGTTTGACATGTTGTCAATGAACTGTCTCACTGTCCCTCTTCAGTGGTATTATGGTTTCATCAAAGTTATGAGGAGCCTTGATTCCCTTATTAGTTTCACAGAATCGATCAATTTATGCCATGTTGATTGCATATATGGACAAGGAAAGTGGCTTTTATTAGCTGTTAAATTTATAAATGATTTTATGAAGAGAAATCAAGACACATTTAAATTTGTACTGCATAAAATCTTTACGATTAAAAAAATATGGAACAACCATCTTCTTAAAATCAAGCAGAGCAAAATCACAATCCTTCTAATGTGCAAATTGTGAGAGATTGGATGAGTGGATGTTTGCTATTGAATCACGCAAAGAAGGGCTCGGATTCGGATAAAATTAACCACAACAAATAGTTAATAGCATGGTGTTATTACAGGACTGAAGGCCATGCAGACGAAGTCGTGGGTAAATCTAATCAATCTATAAAGTTCTTACTGCTGGACCCTTATCGACCAGAGTCTGTTTATTAATCTAAATAATTATTGTTCGAGCCCTGTTTATGTGTTGTGTCTTGAACTGTTATTTAAGGAAATTCCAAAGTCTGTTAACTATACCACGGTTTGCTGCGAGACAGTTAAAATAGCTTAGTGTACTGAAAACAGTAAATTGCAGCCAACGTTCGTGTTAAAATTCAACGAAATCTAATATTCTCGGTCTGAGTCGTGGTTAGTGGGTTCATTAAATTTCTTGTTTGACATGAGAATCTATTATATTAAAAGTTTTTAGGTTTCATTGATTAATTTCGAAATGAAAACTTACGAGTACTTTGAATAAATTGGAAAGCACGTGAAACACAACACGTAGTAATTCTAAAATACTGATTCCATATGAAAACATATATTTATATGGAAATAATCCTGGCGAGAAGGTTGAGTACGGTTTGGAGGATGTGACGTCTTCGAATTTTTGGTTCTAGGACATGCGTGTTCGCTTTCTCCGTTTTGAGAGCAGTAATGATGAAATTATTTTAAACATAAACACAATTACTGACAGAGTATGAACCCACGACCGAGTCGTAAGTTGTGACCATTTCCTTTAAGCTAATGCTCTCAACTGGATTGTTAAAGTGCCTACATCAATCTCATATTTTTATTTTTATGCGCCTTAAAACATTTTATCGGGCCTCTGGTTCAAGAACATCATGACGTACTAAATATGGGTTACCATAAAACAATTTTATCGGCTTTTCGTGTGGTTTAAATGACTCAGAAGGAGGAAAAACCTTAAGACCCATTGTTTAGTACAAAAATAGAGTGTTCCGAACTACGAGTATTAAGGCCGGGATTAAAACACTTTTATGTAAAGATAATTGATCAAAGAGTATATCGTACTTCACGTTTTGATTTATAAACTGAAACATCGAAGATCGCTAATGTTAAAAGCTTTTGCGTGCATGCATTCCAAATTGACAGTAACTATTCGTTGGCTACTAAATCTATCACATAAAACTTATCAGTGGTTAAATTGAATGGCTACATCTAGTCCCAATTCTTGGAGCACTGCATGTATGAATGAAATGTGTAAAGAATCACAAAAAAGTAAACGTGCATTAATCTAAACACACATATTATGAATACGTAAAATAGTGTCTATATAATTACAGATTTGTACTGAACGCACTTATAACAAAAACACTTTTTAAAATTCTGTCTGTCTGCTTGTTCCGACTAGTCTTCGAAACAGGTGGACCGATTTTGACGAGACATTTACTGGCAGATAGCTGATGTTGTAAATTTTTTAGCTTATAAAAAAATACTAAAACTACTTATATTTTTTTAAAGTAGATTACATTGTGCAAAAAAATTAAAAGCAAGAAATTTGTTACAAAATCTCATTAAAAAGGTAAGTATCGCTATCAACAGCTAGTTCATAACATAAAAAAATACGAACCCTTCTCCAAACTCCGTCCGGCACTGCTCGTCCATCGTGAACACGTAGTGGGATATCTCTTTGGCACCACCCAATACCACGCCTTCATCTTGGCTCCTCTCGTGCAAACACGACCAGCGCCTGTACAATTAAGTATGCTTGTGGTAATATGAGAACGTAAGGTAAAGCGTCTTAGAGCTAGGGGAAGCAATTTTTCGGGAATAGAGTTGAAAACCGCACTGAAAAGCCTACATAATATCCAACAGTCGACTGCTATAGGTTAACGCTAATGAATATAACATTTATTTATTTTCTGTCAACGTTGGCCCTTTGGTATATGTATACCTAACAGCCTAACATACATATAATATAATATAATTTGTGTTAGTAAATAGAACCCTAAAACTTTATTAATAACACTTCACTTGTGCTCTATATCACTAATATGTGCAGCATGTGTCCTTTTCCATATTTTCGAAGAAAATGCAGACCTCACCACCTACCCATCCAAAAGCATTTAAAGCTATAAGTAACAAAATACCTCATTAATCTTGCCATGATAAATAAATCACTTTTGAGAAAATAATACTGCCAATTATTTTTGCGATGGCAGTCAATTTCTCCTTCAACCACAGGAAAACGTTATAAACGAAAACGGAAAAATCCGATCACAAAAAAGGTAGGTAAAGGTAAGAATCCCAAAAATGAGTAAGGTTACGTATCCATTTCGATGTCGGTTTGACAAATTGGATTATTACAATAGGTACTCTGAAACGAATTGATTCCGTCAACTCTGGTACAGTCCGATTTATTCGGCTGGGTGTATTTACCTAATATTGGGTCGTTAGAGCAGGTGACAATGTTACAATATGGCTAATGAGCATTCAAATACGTCACATAATTACGTATTAGTTAGTGGTCAACTAAGGCTGCACACTGCACAGTACATGTGGCTTAGCAAGGCATAACGTCACACATAAAAAGCGATTTAACTAACGTTTGCTATATTTGATTCAATGTGTCCAAATGTTTGCTTATTTACTGTGAACGAAACATTAAAATCCTGTGTTTGTACACTGTACTCAAGGTATTATTTCAAAACCGTAATTATCGTTAAAAAAAATATCTAAATCAAATGTTCACGAATCACTCTGTTCGAACATTCTCCTATAACTTTCCGACAGACTTTCAATTCAAAGATTTTTTAGGGAGCTACGATACGCCCCAGCATGACCGTCGTATTTGTTTTTATTCCTTTTGTTTGACTTAGAAGACAAATATTCTTTTCATATCATTCACTTGTTGATCCCCTAAATTCCCCAGTTCATTCGCCTCAACAAGTCAACCTGATCTAAAATTCCTTCTCGTACAAGAGCAAAGTTATTTGGCAACAATGATTATATGAGTACATCTGCCAACTGAAAACTCAGCTTTTCTAGTTATAAGCTCGAATAATATAGCTTATTTATGGGGACAGAAAAACAGGGGTTTCAGAAGTGTGTGAAAGAAATAAGAAAGTGAAAATACGGCTATACGGCACAGTTGGACAGAACGTTGTAGTTGGAGAAAATGGCGAGACAATTTAGTTTCCGCCATTACTGTAAAAGTAAAATTGCTTATTTTATTTTTCTGTTTTAGGTCTTTTTCCAGATGGCATTTATGTACTACGAACTACCTACGTTAGACTTACCAAAGAGCTAATATATGTTTCAAATGTCTTGGCAACAGACATCTGTTACGTTAGGAAGGTGCACGACACACGACTCCTAGACAGACGGGCGCTTCCACCAATTTGACGACCGCAGCGAAACTAATTCGGGCAATTTTTGGCACTTTACTGTATCTTTGTAGTACGTTCATTTACGTACTAAGTACGCTCCATTTGCTGCAGTTTTAACCATCAAAAGCTTGATTTAACAGCTAACCTACTGCGATGAAGAAAATTGTTTTCCCAGGTAAATAAGGTGGTCCTAAAATAATATTTTCTCTTACGGAATTCCTGGGATTTGTTCACGCGCTTGGGTGGCGTACGTGCTGTGAATATGACAACCAATAAAGCTATTTTCCTGCAAATGGATACGCATAACTCGAGTTCCACAAAAGATAATTAGGATCAGGTTGACTAGAAGACTTTACTTACATTTTATGTACAGTATTATCTATTAACATGAGCACAATAAGCTCTCGTTATCTATATATGTATACACGGTCGTGATACTTTAGCTTGATAGATTGACACTCAGTGTGTAACATAAGTATATCGGTATTCTGCCGTAATTGGGTATCGGTGGTCAGATTACAGTCGCTCCGTGTTTCTGACATTCAGTTTTTTCTGGTTTACTACTGAAAGAGAATTGGGTGATTTGCCACACAGAGACTGATAAAATGTGTGTACAAAAAAAATAAAATTTTCTTCACTGTCCCCAAATCGTTTTGCACCAGAGCAAGAGAATGATGAATACAATAAAAATTGTAAGTTATATGTTTTTTATTATTATTCATACTCACTTGGACTTATCGTGGAACTGTTCCCTGGAACATGATGACCACGCGTATTTGTGTAGCGTGGCCAGGACTGTCGGTGCCATCACGGATCCTTTGACGGCCTCACTTTGGCATTGACTGCCTCCGTCGTGAGTTAGCCCTAACCTGCGAAATTAAATAAATATCATTATGGATACAAATTGAAAATCAATAAGGCTCACAAGTTATATTATATCGCAAATTACTAATTGCATTTAGCGTTAATTAAATGTTTTGTCATTCAAAACATCGTTATTTTTACCCGACTGCGGCGAAGCCCAAAAGGAAGGTTATGTGTTTGACCTATACGTAATTGTGTACCAATGTCCGTTTTTTTGGACCCTCATAATTCCTAAACGAATAAACGGATTTGAATTAAATAAACGTCGTTAGATTTGTCTTGGTGGCGCGAGTGTCACTGGTTGTACCAAAAATTAAAAAAAAAAATTTTTGGGGGCCATATTGAAATTCGAATTTACTTTTTCTTCCATTACCATCGAGTAAAATATCAAAATCTATAATCTTGCTTTTCTATTCAGCATTATAAATGGATCTACTGACGTCCCGGAACTGGTAGCCAAGATTGGACTTCGTGTGCCATCTGTTTTCCTTCGGAGATCTCATCTCCTTCATGTACCTATTGTGAAAACTGTCGACAGCCAAAAATCATATAAATATTTTGAGAGCATGTCAAAAGTTCAATCTGGTGTCTGGTGCTGGCCGGGAGCTTGATTTAATAGCAGATAGTGTCCAGAAACTAAAGAAAAAATTGAGTAACTTCTTTGAAGGGTAACCTTGTCGTAAATATGTATTTTTGTTTCTTTTATCATCTTCAGTTTTTTTTTAATCTATCTTTAAACTCTTCAACCAAAAGAAAGACATCTACCAATCCGCACTGGGGACGCGTGGTAGATTATAGCCCATCCCTGTCCTAGAGAGGAGGCCTGAGTCCCTGCAGTGGGAACATTAAGTATAGGCTGATGAAGAGGTTCATGCCTTAACGTGACGAAGAATACATGCATAAACCAAGGTTGAATACCTACTTTTGTTTCGTTTATATCAGTTTCCAATTAAAGGATTCCGAAAAGCCATATGCAACGAAATTAAAAAAAATACCGCTACACAATAAAATTGCTTTCTGTGGAAAATGGAAGGAGCGCAGTATTTTTGGAATAATAAAAATTAAACAAACAATAAACTTTTGGTCAATGAAAGAACATACATAAATAGGTATATATATACGTAACGACATTCCATTTGCAATATAACAAAAGATTTTTCTCTCGGAATGCAAATAAACTGAGAATCCTATATTTTTCTCTTGTTTTACGAGGACAGTGACAGTGATGTGCACATGCACACACGATAGTGATATTTTAATGGAATCGTATTTTATTTCTCTTACTGTTGATTTAAAATAACTTTATTGACATAGATACAGACAACCTTATTGACTATTTTGTTGCACAATCATTATTGTGCAAGCGAGTCATGTTAATGTGAGTCAGGTCTAGGTTTAAAAAAATGTATTTAATAAATTGTATTTTTTTTTTTTCAATGATATATTAAAACTATAGATACGTTGTCCGCCCTCAAAAATGACAACATGAAATGAAGCCAATAGGCCACATCGCGCTTAGTTACGCACCAACCTCTCGCGCGACGCTACGTTTGTTCTTAATTTAAATCGTGTTACACACACGATTTAACCTGCGCAAAAAAAAAGAAAACAGGCATCAAGACGCATCCCGCTGTACGGTGTCATATTTTCTTTCCCTTTCTTTACGCGTAAAAGTAGTTATCTAATATTTTCGACGTTTTGAAGCGCCGCCATGTTAGCTCATAACGTGTCTATATATAATACGTCATTGGTTTAAACCCTTCGGCTTAACCAAAGCTCGGCACACAAACACGTAACCGTTGCGATATTTTTTTCGATCGCCTGTGCGTGTTTATATGTTCAGAACACCACGTTCAAGAAAACAAATCAGAAGTAAGTAGCACATCTCTAAACAGATAACACATCAGGCAGCCTAATACATTACCCATCGACTTTAAAAGCTATTTAGGTGTCAATTACAAATGAATGTACAAGCCTTTTCAATTTGCCGTTCCCGACCCGCGTCTTAGTTTAAGTTTCAAATGGAGCGGTTTTCCTTTGAAGTGGCCTTTTATGAAACTTACGAGTATGTCGGCAATTAGCTCGTACGGGTTTCAATATGACTCAACAGCCACCCAAACGGTAGAACATGTTGCAAGCGGCCATATTGAGACGGGTTCACGGTTGTTACCAAATTGTAACGTTACGGGAAGCGGTTAATGATGCCAATAGAACGTTTGGGTGTTCGGGATTGTTTACTGTACTTACTACAAAGTAAAATCTGATATTTTATACTCACATTTCCAGTTACACGTCTAAAAGTTACACCGTCCTTTACTGCGTGCGATTTATTTTTCTGCGCTTTAGACGATTGTTTTTTGTTTTTTTTTTAATTGTAACGTTCTTTTGCATTCAAATTCATCACAAAATTCTACGAAATGATTTGTAATATATTTACGGCCTGTATATTTTATTTTAGATTGCCGAATAAAAACTTTTTAGTGTTGAATTTTGTTTTGATTCAGACCTTTAGATAGCTGATATGTTTGCAGATACTTCGACCTTTGTGCGTTCTATTGCTAGTAAATATAAAGTTATGTATTAGATATTTGAGCCACATAAAACCCAATATTTTAACATCTTCAACATCGAGATATTAGCAAAATTTCGGGTAAATAATGATTAATATTCTTGCATGTTTACCCAAGGCCTCCCTTCGGGCGAATTAATTAATCCCAGTGAACGAAACTAATTGCGCGTGTGAACGGGCACGTCGTGTATTCGTGTTCCACCGACTGTACCGACACGACGACGTGACGGATTAATCGAGGACACGATTTAGGAAATTGAACACAGTTAACCTATATTGTATTACTCCTTACGTATATACGATAGTAAGTCCAAAAAACGCTGTTGCGATGATTTGAACTCCTCGAAGGCAAAACAAAATGATGATTACAATGATAAGGGAGAGGCCTATGTCCAGAAGTGGGACAGAACGGGCACAATATGCATGTACCAGAAATATTTGCACGACTGATAAGTCGAATATAGTGAGACTAAAATTATTTTACCACCTGATTATGTATGTACCTATATTCTGGCAAATAAATAAATTTCATTTCATTTCAATAAATTACATACTATAATGCCTAATAATTGTAAGTTCGTGCAGATTACCGACTAACGACTAGATTACAGTACATAATGGTACAAGTGTGTAATGTTGGTGACTATCGCTGAAGCGTCATTGAGACCCGAGCCGTTAGGTAAGGGTCTTAAAAGAGCCGAGCCGCCGTAGTTACTATACTTAGTTCTTAAAAAAGTTTCGTACCAATAAAATAAACCTATAATTCACTTGTGAGTAATAGCAATGAAAAAGTCACAGTTTTATTACAGGTGTCATTATGTGCCTAATTGCGGTGAAATTAAAGCCATTTTATGAGCAAGTGTGTTGAAAAAATCATTATAATTTTAGATACATTATCTAAATATGACCAAACGGAATCTTGACCCACTCCTTGTGAATAATACAATACGTGCCAGTTATTTATAATAATATAATATCAATAATTTATTTCAAAATGGAATTGCAAAGTTTACAGATGTTGCATTTATACACTTTTAGGTTCAATTTTACAATAAATACGGGTGAAGTACTGTTCTCCTAGATAGGCTAATATTTAGCCTGTGTTAAGGAGAGACAGTGCCGGTCCCCTGAATGGAATTATTATCAAATATTGTGGGTGTAATCACAAAATAGGAAATTTCAAGTTTGAAACACCATCAGCAGGGCTATTGCGTATCTTTTACATGACAGTGGCTAACCTTTAGTGCCTATCAATTACTGTCAAATGGTTCCATTTTGTACTAAACCATAACCAATTTGACTATTAATCCATAGACAATATGATAGCCACTGTCATTTAAAAGATACGCAATAGCCCTGATGGACTTAAGTGTAGTTACTGCACAATAGTTATTCTATAAAAAATAAATAGGTTTCAATTCATCCACTTATGTAAACAAAAATTCACAGCTACAATACATAATTGTGTTAAAAGACAATAAAATTCAATATATTCAACAACAATTAAAATCACATTCAAATTCAAAAACAAAATAGAACCAAAGACGAGATTAAAATCAAACCAAAATTATAGACTAAATTAAAATAAAAACAAATGAATACGTAAATCAAATCAAAAATTATAATTATATTCATTATGGAAGGCATATCTAGAGTGTGTGCGTGTGTAGGTGCATTTATGTGTTAAGTGTGAAGAGCGTGAGCGTCATTTTTACTGCTCGTACTACAGCTTGAGTATGGCACAGATGCCTTAAAAACGTCAAATGATCCTCATCCCCAGTTTCGACGACGTGCCAAATTTCTTGGTCAGAAAAGATTTTTAAAATAGGGGGTTCTGTTATTTTTTTCTGCCAATTTATTAAATCAATGTATGTCGCAGCATTAAAATTTATACAGGGCAACTCAAACAGTCTAGTTGTTGAAGTTTGCTGCGTACTACGTGCTTTTAATATACGCTTTGCTGCCAGTTCTCGAATATGCTTCTTGTCATCAGTTAACATTGCAAGAAGCATGTTTTCCGGATGCGCAAAGTAGCTATTTCGTTGAATGAAAGGATCAATTATCTTTTTAAGATCTTCTGACAGGTATCTGGAGGCCGAAATTATATAGAAAAGATGTCGCGATCCATCCTTGCAAGAGGGCTTATTTTTAATTAGGAACCAAGATGGTGCGTAAACTTTAACAACAAATGTTGCCAGAGTTATCAGTTTTTCTGATGGTGTTTCGGTCGCTACATACAAATGCAATATTCTATTGGCACGTGTGACCCAACGAGCATGTGAAAGTTTGCCGGGAGATTTATTTGACAAATCTTCTGGGAAAACACCTGTAATTACCGCTGTGACAATGTTATGTAAGTACTGTTGATCTGTACTCAAATCTATGGCCATTTCTGTAAGCATCTCTCCATCGATAGGTTGAAATTTTTTAACAGGCAATTGTTCACAGGTCTCTAGTGCTTTTCCCAAGGGTCCAGAGAAAGACTTAGGCCCCGAAGTACACCCGTCGAGATGAAGAAACAAGTGTCGCAAAGGCAGTTCATTCATGTGCAGTCAACAAACTATCCACTGAAGTGGTTTTTGTAGTCTTTTCTCGAACAGTCTTATAATACCACCATTCTTTCCAGTATTCACGTTTGTGCCATCGCAGCCGATTGCCATAAGTTCATGAAAAAGTATTTCTTCTCGTGATAGAAACTCTGCAATGGAGATTTCTATTCCTTTAGCTGTCGCAACATTAGGTACCACATATCCTAGATAAATTGATACAGGCTCTTGAATTAGTGAGATGTGTTCTTCGACAGTCAAAGTCCTGTAGCATTTGCCGCTCTTTTTAATGATTTTTAACGTTTTATCTTTTCTCCCGTCAAAGTATAAAGCATTATTGTTCCGGAATTGTCACCTCATTTAATAACTTATTTCTTGTTTTAGTTCTCTCTGCTTAATTTATGTCTATCAATCACGTCAATATCAGAACCAATGTCGAACAAGACAGATGATGCAATCGCGGCTGCAGCCCTGTCTGATACTCCGTACCTGTCACTGAGCGTCGTGACGATGCGACAAGTGGCGCTAACCGCTCCCTCCGCACTCCCTCACTCCCCTTATTTTAAATTATAAACACAAAGTGACGCTTTTATTTTGTATTATATCGAAAATAGATTATAATAATAGTTATTTCGTGAAACAAAATTGTTCTATTAATTAGAATTTATTATATTTATACGGCGTCAAAACAGGTATTAAAATAAGATATTTTTGAAATTTCAATGACATTGCGGAGGCAACGAAATCAAATAATATTTTTTATGGTTCAATTTGGACCTAAAACGCACCATATTTTTGCTATTAGATTGCCATATAACAAAAAAAAAAAAACGCTCCACCCTAGTGTGTATGTGTGAGTATGTGTCAGTATGTGTGTGTGTGTGTGCGTGCGTGTGTATGTGTGTGTGATTTAAATGACTACTTTGTGAGGAATAATTCAGTGTCATCATAATTGAGGTCCAAGAGGAGTGTTCGAACAGTTTTTTTACAATTGTGGAATGAGAGTTTAAAGATTGGGCATTTTGCGTTGATTTTATTGTAGAGAGACGAAGCAAGATATAAAGAAAATCGCTTTACGAAAGAGGTACGTGGAGATGGAACAGTGCAGATTCTGTCTTTCTGACATTTAGAATTTTAATTGAAATGAATGCGTTCAGTTTGATAAGGAACTCGTATGTTGTATCCTTTTATGGAAGACTTTTTAATTTAATCTCATGGTCTGACTATAAAAACGTATCAAGCCTTCCAATATGTTTTATTAATTTACGATTTTCGCCACTTAAAGTTACATGATGAAGCAGAGGGGGAAAATAATTTGAGTTACTGTGCACTGATGGAAAACTTTTTAAATTCAAATACCCATACAAATAGTGGTAGAATAATTATTTAACATCACTGTCTTCCTGCCCTATCACTATTCTAATATTTGGGGTCAGTGCAACACGTTTTGTTCTTTCATTCTGTCAACCGTCAAGGCATCATTTACTTCTTTCCACCCATATCAATAATCTTTTGGCGTGTGGTCAAAAACAAAACAAATGCCGTCACATCGTTATTCCGACAATTTCCCCGACAATGTTAACAAAGTATCATCTGATCCTTGTAAGCCTGTGACTATAATCCTTCCTACTAATATTATAAAGATTTCTAACATTCAAAGGTTTCCGGAAGACAAAAGCATCTTACTTGCGTGTCGTCTACTGATGTAGGTTGTAGTCTCCTTATGTACCTACTAGCTGACCCACGCAACTTCGTCTGCGTTACAATAATATATAACTTACAACCTTCCTCGATAGATCGACTATCCAACATAGTAATATTTTTTCAATTAGCTTTCTAATGTTTAAAGAATTTTCAAAGTCGTCTGAGTCATTTTTGAGTTATATCGTAACAAACAAAAAAAAAAACAATCTTTCATCTCTATAATATTAGATAGAACCTTAGATTACATTATTAAAGTGAGAATTACTATAAGTAGGTACCTACCTATCTCTTACTGTTAACTATACAATCATCATCATCATCATTAGCCTATATTGTTCCCACTGCAGGGATTCATGCCTCCTCTCTATGAGTGGTATGAAATAACCTGGGTTCGAACCCACAACCAACTGTTCGTAAGTCGGGGTCGCCACATCTGGGCCACCACTGCTGCCAAAACAATATACAATAACACCTTGTAAATTATGGTGCAATAACTATTTTGAATTTGAATTTCCCGGAGGCCAGAATCTCCACGTATCTACATCGGGACGTGATTGCCGGCGGACCGCGTAATTATTTTGTCGCGCGGACATTTTAACATTGCAATATCTTCTAAGATATTTGTTTAAACTATATATAGTAAAAGAAACAAATATTTTATATTAGATTTTCGTTCTAACAAACACATTTATTTAGATATAGATTAATACTATATGGGTTAAATAAGCTTCGCAAAAATTAATTCTATTTAACCCAACATTTCAATAGTAAAAAATGGTTACAGTGAGTCAATCTTAATAGATAGATATATGCTGTCGCGGACTTTTTTGTAGAACTTTTAAAGAGAAACATTTCTTTTGTACATAATATTTGCATAACTTAAACCATTTTCGCAGCGCACGCAACGGAAGCTCTCAAAAAGGATTATCGTTTCCCGTTTTTGCAACATTTTTCATTTGTACTCCACTTCTATTGGTTGTAGCGTGATGTTATATAGCCTAAAGCATTCCTCGATAAATGGACTATCTAACACAAAAATATTTTTTTAATTCCAACCAGTAGATCCTGAGATCTTAGCGTTCAAACAAACAAACAAACAAACTCTTCAGCTTTATAATATTAGTATAGATTTAGTTCCATTCTACTATGCTTACTGTCAAGATAAACCATAGGACAACCCTGATATAAATGAACCCTACCGCTCTTTAGTAGCGCTGCTGTCGCGCTTGCAATCAAAGATCAACAAGACAGATTAGATAAAAGGTTATCAAACTTCTAACGTAGCATCAAGTATGCCTGGAACTATAATCTTTAGGGTTCTAAGAATCATCTGAATCGTAGCTTCTTTTTGTTTTTCTTTGAATGAAAACCGCTTCTTTCTCACAGTGCTATCACAAATTAAGGAAGATATCTATCAATGACACCACTGTTTTTGTTTTGCACAGATGTTCAACTGTTTTTCAAAATCGGCCAAGAGTGAAACGAGACATTTACCCAAGGGGCCGCAGATTGTTAGTACCAACGCCGATATTTATTGTGTCAACAAGTGTTGTCTGTTGACACATGCATGCCTTGACCGTATTTATCTTTATTTCAACATCCCAAACAATTAGGTTGGCTAGATAAGGTATCCATATAAATCATAAATCATTCTGTTCGTGCCCTATGCTATCTGTATTAGGTACAAACAATGCCGTATATGTATCGCAGAATTATCTCCGAGAATGTCTACGTGGCTGTATTTGGAGCAGATCAGCTGCAATTATGTCTTCGATATTGACCATATAAAACGTCACTGAGGTTAATTTCATTTGTGGGCCAAGGGCTCACCAAGTGCAATATGTAAACCGAATTATTTTTATTCAACGAGTTATTTAGCGGTTTACAAAATACGCGTAGAATTGTGGTTTATATCGTGGTGATAAATTACAAGACGCTCCTCTAGATAATTGGGTCGCAGTCGTTAAAAATTACTCGTGCCCAAGGTCAGGATCGAGCAATAACATTAAAATAAATAACAGAATTACATGAATTACTTTCTCCGCCAGCCTTGGTACCAAAATAAGCGGCTTGTACAAATAATCACTCCGCGTACTTTGTGCGTGCCCCGGCGGGACCCTTGTTCCAAACTGTGACAGATGACCGCAACGGAAATACATTTGTTGAACATACGGCGCACATCAAAAGGTCAGGGCATGTGTGGAAACACTCGGTATATTTAGAACTGAGCGCTAAATGAGCTCAAAATACGCGAACCGGCTGCATAAT
Organism: Diarsia rubi; assembly: GCA_932274075.1. Taxonomy (NCBI): domain Eukaryota; kingdom Metazoa; phylum Arthropoda; class Insecta; order Lepidoptera; family Noctuidae; genus Diarsia; species Diarsia rubi. Next base: position 15,877,819 of record OW026417.1, on the reverse strand, counting down.
GCATGAGACGGTGCGTAGACTACCAGCTACAGTCCTTCACAATTTCCTACCCAAGATTCAATTAAATGATAGTGAACTTTACAGACTTAACTATAAGGTTAGTGTCGGCTTGCTTTCATTGACAAATCTGTCAAGAAGACTTTGATGTTTATTGTACACTGTGCTGCTGTTAGGTTGCAGCTGCTAGATGTAAACTAACTGTGGGAGGACTGTACCGCTAACGTCTCAGTCAGAAGTAATGCTCATTCATGTCGTCATTTTATTTCGGTCTGTCATTACGTCATATGCCAATAGTGTATGTAAATCCTTTGTGACTCACCGATTGACGACCTTATGTTATCTATGCCTAATGTTAATAACAAACAGTTTAGATAGGTGGTTTATTAACTTTATGACCCCTCGTTTTTGGAAGTCTCAGCGCTTCTGTATCAAAACTCAAACGGTCACTTACGGCTGATTTAAGTAATATCTTTCGTGATTATCCATTACTTACGCTACGTGACCATGAAGCTGATGCAAGCGCCATGATCGCGGGATGATTGGAGAATGGTGGTGATAACAGCGTTTAAAAGTCAGGAGCTCATCATCACATCATTATCATCAGCCTATAATGTTCCCACTGCAGGGACTCAGGCCTCTCTAGGACAGGGATGTGGGCTATAATCCACCACGCGGGCCCAGTGCGGGTTGGTAGATGTCACATGTCTTTGAATTTTTTGGTTCTAAGACATGCCGATTTCCTCACGATGTTTTCCTTTACCGTTTTGAGAGCTGCGGTGATACTGTTTGTAAGCCGGGGCCGACACCACTGGGCCACCGCTGCTCTCAGGAGCTCATAGTATTGAATAATATAACGGAACATATCCCGTAAGTGACTGTACTTATAAGTTTAGTTATAAACAGTGCTTTAATATCGCTTGTTCCTATTATTAAAAGCAAGCAGATATTTTATATGATTCGAATACAAAACCGTAAAAGGTAAACGTCCATATAAGTGATGTCATTGATCTAAGAGTTCTCGATCAGGGTTTCCAATGGCAAAACAATGTGTTATGTCAAATATGTCAATATGGCGACAATACAAGGATGACATCAGACGACAGCAAAAAGTCAAAGGTTTACAACTTTATAAACACAACTGGAACAAAGTATTTCATTACAAAATGGATTATTGTAATAAAGTTTAAATACAATCTATATTTGGAAATGTAAGTACAACCCACTCTGTTGGTGTCCATAATTTGAATGTTGGTTTTTATTACACTCTGTATATGGTATGATAATAACAATAAACATAGTCGTAGTTGGGATAATTATTTGGTTACAGGAAGTTGTAAAAAGTTTTTGCCTACATTTTGAAGCTTATAGAAAGCTTTCAAGATATATTCTTAGTAGTGTTAGACCAGAGGAGACCATGTGGTGGCCCAGTGGTTGCGGACCCGACTTACGAACAGTCGTGGTCGTGGTCCTGGGATCGAACCCGGGCGCATTACTTTTTGTAATTTATTTCATCACTATCTGCTCTCAAAACGGTGAAGGAAAACATCGTGAGGAAACCGGCATTATCTTAGATTCAAAAATTCAAAGATATGTGACATCTACCAATCCGCACTGGGCCCGCGTGGTGGATTATAGCCCATCCCTCTCCTAGAGAGGAGGCCTGAGTCCCTGCAGTGGGAACATTATAGGCTGAACAGTGAATGACGGTGGGAACAGTATTACATTGTTGTAGTAACATGATTTCTTTCTATACAACAAAAATGTTACACATTCGTCTTATTTTTCATTACGTTTCGATAAATTCAAATTCTGATAGACCAGTATGCAGCCTGGTCAGCTCTGATATTTGCTTCTTTTACAATTTGAATGGTGCAAGTGGTTATGCCGGGATGGGCCGGACATAAGGTGGCGCATTTCCTGCAGAAGGACTCCTCCTTGCAGGTGTGTTTGTAATGGATCGAGGGTACCCCAATTGGGCAGATTATATCTACAGCGGCCAACCTGGACTCGCAATCGGTTAAGAAACTTCTATAGTTACGGGATGCAATGTTTCAAAAACATGTTACAATTACAAAGTTTTGCAACAAGTTTGTTGTGAAACGAGTCTTTAATGCAACTTGAAGCCTACTGATTCTTCCTAAGAACAACTACGACTTTCTTTCTTAGTGGAGTCTAATTAAAACAACTGCATACAAAATTAGTTCCACCTAGTTTCTATAAATACAGGAATGGGACAAACTGACGTCCGTGTCTTCCTCGAGTCGTGCTATTTACGGTTTAATTAAGTGCCGGAACACGCGGGCTTCCGAACGCGTCAGCTCTAAGATATGCTCGCGAGGTGAGTTAGTGAAAACGATTATGATGTGATGTCATGACTGCTATCGTCTTGGCGACAGATATGAGAACTCACCATTTTAATTCAGGCTGAATTAAGAAAAACATACACTCTTTTCTTCACCGTTTGAGAGTTAATAAGGCACATTATAGTAACTACGAGTATTATGATATTGGCAAAGTAAGCGTCTTTTTCCCTAAAGTCAATGTAGAGTTAATGTTGCAGAAAAAGAATTAGACCAGAATCTTGCAACTCTTGCATCAACAGTAGGTATCGTTTAAATAGATAAACATAGATGCTTTAGGTCCCTGATACTATAAAGTTTGCTAAAATTTTATTTCGTTGGCTGAGTGTATATAAGCAATGCATATTATATAAGAGAAAAAAGTACAGCCGGAGCAATTGAGTAACATTAGATCCATCTTACATACAGACAGGGTAACATAATTATAAAGATAGATAATAATAAGTATTGTAAGTCACTGACAATTTTCGTCTTAGCTATGAATAAGACTCATTCGATCTGTATACTTAGGTGAAGATAATGCAATTTTCTCCACAGAAACTTAGAAGACTTAAAAAGATGGATAAGTTGTGACGGATGATCTGAAAGAGAATAGATTAAATGATACCGTAGCCTTTGACTGAGCAGAAAATGAAGAAAACGTGTAGCTTCGAACCCAAAAAGATGATGAATTACTATTTACACCTTCCTCTTCTTTAAATAAGAAGAAGATATTCATAATAATAATAGAAAACTAAATGAAGTAATTTTTACTTAAACTGCCATTTTGTCTAGTACTAGGAAAAATAACAGTTTCAAAACATACACGGTATTGTTTTATTTATTGCAATGAACACCAATTTTTTATTTCGGTGATATCAAATTATAAATAGTCATCCCACTCGTGAGACACAAAAGATTGACAACCGGACAAGGATCATCACACTTAAAACAATTACAGCAATCTCGGAACATTTGGTACCGTTAATGTACTTATAAGTGGTACCAAACGGTACCAACACTTAATATTTTCGTCCCGTTCGATTTGGCTTGTCTGCTCAAGTCACTTTTGTAAGTTCCTACTTAGAAGTATCATCTGTCAAGATTTGTCCAGAAATATCCGGCTTTTTAACCTCGATCTTGTCATTTGTTAGAACTTTACGACATAAATATATTTACATGAAGATGGATTAGAGATGGACGATGGCCGTGTGCACTGATAGTATCATCCAAAGAGTGTAGGTTTGGGGTTCGTGTTGGTTTCTCTATTTCTCGTACTTGACTCTCCACAGTTTACTTCCATGTTTTTGTAAAAATTCTAAAATTCTTAGTTTAAAGGAGAGACACATTGAAACCCGCAACATGATACTAATAAAAATATGAACAAAAAAAATACCGATAAATAACATACAGAACCATTTCAAATATTTCGCAAAGTTTCGCAACCCTTGCGCTTAGGTATAGCAAAAAGTTTTTGCAATGGCTGGTCAATGACTTTTATGTACATATAATCCATTTTCCCTTCATATTTTAAAACTGGCGTAGGACAGTGGCGAAAAAGAAACGTCTAATAAAGAGAGATCAGCAGGGCTATTGCGTATCTTTTAAATGTAAGTGGCTATCATATTGTCCATGGATTAACTGTCAAATTGGTTATGGTTTAGTACAAAATGGAACCATTTGAAAGTTAAATAATAGACACTATATGATAGTCACTGTCGTTTAAAAGATACACAATAGCCCTGCTACGCTCTCCGCGTATGGGCCATGGCACAATTAAGTCACAAAGTAAGGATAAAGTTTTTACATATTTGGGACGGAAATAGAATACTTACTGCTTATTCAAATAAAATAAATAAATTAAAAAAAGCCTTTTATTTTATGCATTAACAAAATAATTTTACAATATTGGATTTTAAATCACATTTAAGATTAATTAATTCTTATTATTATTCAAATTATTATTCCCTTTATTTATTTTTAAACAAATTTAACACATTTTTAAATATTTCTTCGACGGTTATGTCAACAATCATTGCGCGCCGCTCGTATCGATCTACCACCACTATATCAGGCTTATTAGCTATAATAGTCCTGTCAGTGATGATAGATTGATCCCAGTACAGTGTGACATGGCCAGTTTCGAGAACTGGGTCGGGCACATACCTGTAGTAGGGCACTTCCGATTCCACATGGTTGTATTTTAGAGCAAGTTGCTGGTGGACAATCCTGGCTATAAGGTTTTGTCTATGCAAGTACTCTCCGCTAGCCAGACGAGAACATACGGAAATAATGTGACGGATTGATTCGCCCGGACGGTGGCATGCCCGACATATTATTATTATTCAAGTTATTGTTTTAATTTTTACATGCATGGACCCTCCACCCCGGTCTCAGGTGAAGGCCTCCTCCAAAGATTTCCATTTGTCTCTCTCTGGCGACATAAATCCAGTGTGGTGCGAACTGCATACTTCTCTTAATAAGTCCCTTGTTTAACCTAACATACTGTATAACTTTAGTACCGTTTGATTTGGCTTGCGCCTCAGACTTTGTAATTGATACATATGCATACACGCATTCTGCTTTACTTGGCAGTGACATCAGCCAGTATTCTAACTAGTGTGTAACAAATTGCGATCACGTTGCCATGCAATTTAAAATTCTGATAACATAACTCATTTATTTGTATGTAAACACGAGTGCCTGTAATTAAGAGAACGAAGTGGTTTGTCAGTAAAGACTTTTAAAATTATAGCTTTTTCACTTTTGAACACTGAAATATGGGTGGGATAGCATAAGTGTGCATAAGTGACACAGGCCCCTTCTCAATAACAGGGAATGGACTATAATCCATCATTCGGGTCCAGTATGGGTTGGTAGTTGTCACATGTCTTAGAATATTTTGTGGGAAATAATGAAGGAAGAATGCTGTTTAAAGAAAAGCCCCGAAGTTAAAATTATTTATCAATTACATCGAAATCAACAAATAATGTTAGATTATAAAAATATTTTAATAATATCCTAACTACAAAAATATGCGTTCAAAAAGGCGACAGCCTATGTCCAGCAGTTGACGTCTTTCGGCTGAAATGATGATGATGAAGACCTTCCATATTAAAGTAACATATTTATGTCTTTTCTTGCAATCTATAGAAGTTAGAGTACATGAGCAACAATGACCCCAACGAAGCGACGCAGGCGCAGCTTGCACATAAACTTACAATTACTTTCATTTTACGATGGCAAGTTGTGCTCGTAATGCTTTACCGAAATTAAATTAAATCTTAATGGATTTGTTTATGTGTTGAGCTTCACTAAGCATTATTTTATTAGAATTGTCAAAACCATGTACCTTTTCAGCTTGAGTAAATCGTAAGATGATACTGGGTGTAAACCAAATCTTGACAAAGCCGTCAACAATTTTTTTTTTTTTTTTAATAACGTTGATCCACACTAGGAATGCAACTATGCATTCTGAACAAAAATTGTTAGTGGGATACGATTTTTGATTTCCATGCGAGAGAGAACCGTCAATTGCTAGAACAAGAAACTGTATTCCCGCTCTGTTAAATGAGCTTATAACCTGAATTCTAATTCCACTCGTAGGTGGCAGTGAAGGTTATTAAACAATCAATTTTAATGAAGGGCCTTCCTAAGACTCAATAACATCCTACGTGTATCTAAACCTCTAGCTAGCTTAATGATTAAAGCAATAACAACTCTATTGTTAATGATTTTATGTGCATATTGTGATTAAATGATTAGATAAGTACTGCTGTGGGTGGGTTGCCGAATGTAAAGCCAATTATTATTGTACGTAATAGCCCGAAGTTTGTATTGTCTCTGTTAAGCTAGTGACCTACATTAAATGTAATTAGGTACAATCGTTTTGCCTAACCCTAAAGAGGTAATAAGCGTGAAGGTTTATAGACGTTCGTCTAGTGCTCACTAGACTGGTTGTTGACTCTCTTTTTTTTTGGCGGGTGTAAAATCATCGAATAACCCCTCCCGCTCTCGGGCAGAGCGAAAGGGAGTTTCAGATTTCTACTGAATAAAAACCACAAATGTTCCTTCTTAGCCCTATATGTCGAGGCCGCGGTAACTAGTGTACAACCCATGCACAGCCCTGGTTGTTGACTCTTAGGTTCGATTCTTGTGGGTTGTGAGATTAGAATTTCTCATAAAAAAATTATTTATGTAAGCCTTTTTTGGATTTGTGCCCGATAACATTAGGGTCGCCCCAATTACAAGGGTCCTAAACATAACTGTCGAAATCTAAGTGGTAGTCGTCTTGTCCTAGACATCTGACTACCCCTTCCGGAAATACAGTCATGATGTAACGTTATGTAAGTAGCATACAACCTTGGTCGTCAATATCAATCAGCTGGAAGCAATCGGAACCAAAATAGATGAAAGCTCCAGATTATGTGAGTGATCAGCCGGATCGACTCGATCAACGCGATTTGTTCAAATGTATATATTATTTGATGGAGTAAATATAGATCTGGCACTGACACTGATAGCTTTATTTTAAATCTGGTTTAAAGATGATGTATGTTGGCAAATTACTGTGTTACTAGTCGGATTATAAGATCGGACTTTCGTTTTCAGTAAGCGTAAACAAAACATACCAATCCGTCAAACTCTTTGTTAGAATTTATTTTAAAAGAACAATGAATTACTCGAACAAATTAGTACAATTATGACGAGGTTAACACCACAACACAATGTTAATAAAAAGCGGACTTGCGAATTTTTCCCCGAAAAACAATTATTCACTTTAAGGAAAACGATCCTTGATTCCATAACTTGGTGTTATGACCATAAAAATATCATTCATTAATTTGTGTGAGGGGTCTTAAATAAACCAATCGGGTGCTAATTAAGAGGCGAACTGTAGGGTTCTTTGTGGGGTTCAGTACACTTTGAACCCGCGCGGTCTCACACTGATTCACTACTTTATCGGCGGCCGCTACATTAGGATAAAAGATATTTTATGACGCGAAATGGCGGACGAGTGACCGACGCGGCCGTGGTCCGCACTTCATGTACTGTCAGACAAAGAGATAAATTGGCTGCAACTTTTTTTTTGGTGGTGGGATATCATCAAATCTCTCTTCTCTTCTTCTTGGGATCTTTAGGCAGACCGAAAGAGAGTGTTAGACTTCTACTGACTAAAAACCACTCATGTTCTTTCTTCGCCCTTTATGTCGAGGCCGCGGTATCTCTTACAACAACCCGCAGCCCCGATAGTTGCCAAAGTTGGTAAGACCGACATTGTACCCGTGGATAAAAGAATGTTGCGAAAGAGGTTTGATACATACACATCCTTTAATCCCCGAAGGGTAATGCAAAAGTGTACCTAATAGTACACCCACATTTCGCCAGTTATGTTTAAGTTCCATGTGAGCCTATTGTGAGCCTATTGCCATCAATCCAAACCAGACCCGGCTTTTTGTTTTGATTTATGATACTTTAGTACCTAGTTACCTACTTCAAATGTTTCAAATGGTTTTTTTTAATGTATCTTTTAGCTTAAAAAGATCATCCTCTTGCCTGGAATAATTTGGGATCGCATTGTGAATACAACCAAAATGTAAATTAAGAAGTTTGTGTAGTGAATTAAGCACTTATTTGCTAATGTGTGTACCTAACTCTTTTGCTAACTGTACTTCCATAAAATGTTTTAGTCTTCCACAAAAGGTGTACACTTACGTATTGACGTATTTTTTGAAGTTCTTAAACCGTTTTATGTTCACCGTTTATATTTAATTATGTCAATCAATTACCCACCAATGTTGTTGTACCAATAAAACAGAAAAAAACATTGAATAGAGATGTTTACTGATTTAAAAAATATGATTCTATGAGTCCGTCTTTTAGATTATCGAATAATATTGGATACTATTTTTCGTTTTATCAAATCTATAAAAATTGACGAAGATCACACGCGTCAAAGATTTGAGCGGGGGTTGTCACGTCACGCGTCACTCACCGGTAAAGAATGTCATACTAATGTCTTAGAAAATGACGTCACACGAGTTTTCAAAGCACTGTATCGTCTTCATGGTTTATTTACGTGAAAAAAAGAAAAAATACGTGTCCAATATTTTTTGGAAATCTGTCTGACGGACTAAGTAGTTTTTTTTTGTTTACTACCCTATTTAAAGTGCCCGAAAATAAAGTTAGTGACTGTGTTGGATCCTCATATACAATAATTTAAAGGAAGACAGGATGTTAGTTTGTGAACACATTTCTAAATTGAACCACTCATTAAACGACACTACGAATTTGTTGTAAATATCGTATTTAAAAAATTGTGAACATTGATACTTAACATCGCATCGTCTGAAAATAATTATGTAGTCGTTCCCATTTAAGAAATCGGATTGAAAGAATTCCCGAGAGTACGCAGAGATCTAAAATGCTGAAATATTGAGAGAAATAGTCAAAGAAGAAGAAGCTTGGAAGTTTTAAACAAAAAATATGCGACTTTCGAAGCTTACCAAAGACAAAACAACGCCAACCTTTCATACCGACAAAGACTTTTACAGGAATAAATAATATTATTATACTTAAGATTACAGTCTACATATTATAAATAACCGCTGTTAAGACATAGAAAACAGACAGTAGAACATTCATCTTCCATCAAATAGTTGACATTAAAGCAGGCGCCTCTTTAATTTATGTCTGCTATTACATTTTATTTCTAGTAAACACGAAATGCGTCATTCTATCGCACTTGAACAAACAAAGGGTTTTGTTCTGAATTTACTTCCGTGTTGTGATTCAAGATATACTTATTAAATACCTAATACACTATGACATAATTACGTAGGTACATACTTAATAGCGACATGAGCGGCTCGCCCCTGCATTGTACTCGTATCATGGATATTATGGTATGGTCAGTACATATATATTTTATAGTATAGGAACTTTCAATATTATATGATTTATTTTACGGTAAAAACCACATCAATTACCGTTGTGCACTTTATTAGAACACACAGGCATGCATGAAACATGAATTTAATTAAAATATGTAGACCAAGTAAGATAGATTCGCAAAAATAACGATAAATATATTAAACTAAATCAATCGTTACAGAAGACATTCATCGATGGAGCTTGTTACCATAATATATGGCTTTTTCGTTCTAGATGTCCTGAACAAAATGGAACTGTTTTTTCTATCTGCCAAATTAGAAGTTTTGATTTATTGGAGAGCAACGTTACGCAGGAATTGTGTCAAAGAGAAAATTGAAATCCTTTTATTGATTCTAAGGATCGACAAAGACTTTGATAAATGTGATGGAATGGGAGGAATGGGATTTCTTGATTAAACATCAAATTTTAGGTACTTCATAAAACTTGTTTTATCGTTTCATTCATTTTATGTAATTTCGGTGTGTGTTTCGAAAGCACATAGAATGTTGTCTGCCCTTTTTCAGGTTCCAGGCTTAAATGACAATTTCATTAGGATTGGATCAGCGGTATAGGCGTATTTACTTTTGAATTTATAATATTAGTATGGATTAAAGAAGATGTCTTGATTTATGGCTATTTGGTTTACTTAGCGAAGACGCTGCGCTTACGTCGAATTTACTCAGCGTAAATGTTTGACGAACGCCTTCACAGAATATATTTTTTTCTATAATTTTCATTTTTTTTCATTTCATTTCATTTCATAAAGGGTACCTAACTATCAATAATTGGAAACACCAATCCCAAGGCAAATACAAATTATTTCAATTAACCACGTCTTTGGGCAATTTTAGCTTACCAAGAACTCGGGTATAAATAAAACCACAGCAATAGTTGATTGGGTCTTTCGTATGGTCAACATACGTAAGTAACCCTCAAACTGCCGCCATTTTGCCGGGCGGGCTAAGTGCGGCCATTTCTGCATTGCTCATAAAATATTTTCGCCCTCACCGTAAATGGGTTAGAAAAATGTGCTCATATGTAACAGGACGGAAAAGCTTTTTCATCCGAAGCTTAATTCGGTGAAGTGATATTTTCGAGGTTGAAATATTGCGAACGTTGAGAAAGAACCTATACGTATCGGTATTGTATTGATAAGATAATTTCTGTAACTTATGCTACCATTTAATAATGGTATTGGTGTTGCTTATTATTTTTATATCTAACTTAAGCAAAACAAGCTGAAACAGGACTGTAACAAATTGTTTATGACATTTACTGGTGAAGGAAAATAAGAACAAGGATTATCCCAATCACACAGCACACCCTATTGTTTTACAAAGGACATTGCTTTATAGATTACGCATTGTTTGGCTTTTCATTTTATTCTGTCAGTTTGAGATAATAATGCATATTTTCTCTTCATAATAACTGTCAAATTGTCTCATGGAATTAATAAAAGTAAGCACAATTATAAAGAAACAACAAAGAGTCCTGAGACCTTCAAAGTAAAAGCAAAAAAGTACAAAAATATTCATAAAACATGAATATTTAGATGGGCGACTGACACCAATTCCTTTTAATAAATATTTTCCCGAACATTAATTTGATAAGGAATACGATATCCTGTTATTGCCATTTTATTTCTTCTTTAGAAATTTAATGAGACAAGAGAGTGACTACAAAAGTAAATTGGCAATGTGATTGAGCGCTTAATTGTATGTATTTTGTTGGAAAAATATCGTAATGTAAGGATTAAAAATATATTGTGTATAGGTTTTAATATATTGTATAACTGAGACGAAGACGCTCTGATTTTTCGGATTCATGAGCGTATTGTATAATTGTCACGTGCAAAACAACAAGATAAAAAAAATTTAGGTTTCGTAGAAATAATTATTAACTTTGAAATAGTTTAAACCCTTTTTAACAGACTTCCCAAAAACGAGGAGGTTTTTTTGACCGTATTTATTTTATATGTCGATTATTGATTTCTAGATTTTTGAAAAACGCGATCAATGCGAGCATAATATACGTTAAAGCTGTCTGATGTCACACGTAATAAATATTTATTTATTTATTTATTAAACTTTATGCACAAGCAAAAAACTGTACAAAGGCGGACCTAATGCCTTGGGCATTTTCTACCGGTCTACCTTAGGGTGATGCAAAGACAAAAAAAAAAAAAAAAAAAATATCTCCTGAAATCTTTCATGACAGTATAGCAATGACAGCTACATTGTAGTCTATAAAATGTAAAGTTAACTGTGATAAGCGAGTCATCATTCATCTTCGTGAGGAAACAGTTGATGAATGAATATGAATTTGTGGCTTCATGGAAGACAAAACATTCTGCAGACGGACGCATCCTGCAGTAAACACGCCACGATTAGTATGTTCCTTACACCTGCTGTTTACGATAAAACTCCAATGATTGAGGGATTGTCTGCATTCAAACAATTCTTAATACACGAACGGGAAATTCATATGTGTCGGTAAGTCGGTATACAGATGAGTGCACGTAGTTTGCATTGGTCAAAGTGAGACATCGCATTCGTTTCCATATAAAATTATATAATTATTACTGTTGAAAATTAAATAAATGAGTGGTTAAATCCAAAACGAAAACCGTTCCGTATTTCAACTGTTTTAGTGACAAAACCGCGTTAAATTATCGTACGATTTGGGATTCATTCATAAACGCTGGCTAAGGTTGAGCAATGACGTGAATGAGGGGTTGGCCTCTAAGCACGCCAAGACGGCAAACCTAAAAGGTAAGCAGGTTGCTCTGAATATACGCATATAATATTAAGGAATGATGAAATGTAGACAAATGTATGGTGGTTAATCCTGACTTAACTTTAATCAGCATAAACATATAAATTTACTCACAGATGTGCCAGTTCGTGTGCTATGACGAAAGCGCTGGTGAGACCTTCATCTCGGTCTATGGCAGCCGACCTGGTTTTCGTGCAGACCCCTCCTACAGGGGCGAAGCCCGAGGGTCCACCTAGCTGAGCCCGAGTCAGCCATACGGCGGCGTCCCATCCAGTGTTGCCTGCGAATAATCCAGCATTTCAAAATGTGAACTAGACAAGTGACAATCGGCACTTGACCGTTTCACATTTTGAATTGACACTGATATAACTGTAGCTTAGGTCAATCTCATACAATTACTTTTGATCATCATTGTCTGTGATAAAATTTATAAGAATAACCAAACTTTTACAACTTAATTATCCAAGAGTTTGATTCTAATAACAAAAGAGATTGATGAGTGCAAGGAGGGTTGTCCCTTGTTCTACACTAAAAACTTGTAATAATTGCTTTAAATTGCTCTTGACAAAAAACAAAATTTTAAAACTCAAACTTTCCATGACATGACTATATTATGAAAACTGGAATTATCACATCGAAAATAATTACTAAATTTTATTAAACAACGCTAAATAAATAAAACAGCTTTGTAGCAAAGCATAAATCGTCTTTAAATAAATTTTTGATGTTTTCATCACATAAACATTGCTTTAAAATTAAATTAGATGTTTTTGTTAGACCTAAATTTATGGTCGTTTAGATGGTATGAAATATACGTATGTATTCCGTAGGTACATTTTGTACCATAAGTACATACGCCCAAAGGCGAAATAAATCAGTGAAGGAAAAATGTGGGACATGTGTCATTAAAGCATGATATCAGAGCTGTGATTTAGTGCTAACACCGGAAGTTATTATAGCGCTACAAGTAAAATAAATCCTAGAATAAACCATAACATGTGACACACGTTGCCTACTGGTAATCCTCTAGCAGATTTAAGATAAGTGACTGATAATAATTTTCAGGTTCTTACGTGTTTTTTGGAATAGTCACCATAATAAATAATACATGTCGGAACACTAAAATTATTATCTTTACAAAGGCACCGACGAAAAATTTTGTGTTCCGAAGTGTATTTAGTATGATTATTTTCATGTATATATCAAAATATATAGAAAAATGAGTATACAGCACCTGTCGGTAACTTCATCAAATGTCTGTAGTTCCATTTATTCACTGCTTCCAAAGACTTACTCACGTTCCCATACTTTATGACATAATCTTTCTCCTCGTACAGATACAGTTTGTTGATAACGAGCGTCATGTTCGAGTTCAGAGAGGGATCGTTGAAGATGGCACTGACCTATAATGTATTACATAAAGATTCAATGAGTTAAACCATGTACCGACACCGTCGTACTAAAATAAACAGCCGCGCGCATCCGTCCTGTGGCGAGCTTCCATACTCACGATGTTCATTAATGCTAGAATGTAGTGCTTCACTCTCTCCTTGCCGTGGAACTTGAGCATCGTGTGGTCGGCCACGATGGCCATTTCAAGCCACAAACCATGGACACCTGGAACATTAATCATGACATTGGGGACCGAGGACACAACTAATCAACTTTGTCAAACTGTTAACACTATAACCACACCTGAAATAGGTCTACTGACAGCTATCGGTCCTCGGAAGTAGTCAATATCAGTATAAGCACTGTGTCGAGGTCGCACGTGTGGCTCCGGCACCGGGTCGTGCTCCTCTCCGAAGTCAAGTTCAAGGTCGGTGATCGTGTCGCCCGTGAGGTTGTACGGCGCTGCCCACTCGGACAGCTCCACGTCCCGTCGGCGCAGTACATGCGCAGAGCCCTCCGCTCGTGTCGGCTGCAGCACGAACTCCTCGGTGCCGACCTGCAGCAGCCCGTACAGCTGACCATCGCAATCTGTCACCGTCGCTGAAGAGTTCTCCTCATCCAGAACTTTGCCTTTGTAGAACTTGCACTCATTGTAGTAAGGCGATCGTATCTGTGTGTTCTCCTGCAGCTCCAGGCGCCAGCCGAGCAGCTGGAGGTGGCGCGTGGTGCGAGTGGTGTGTCGGCGCACGCGCGGGGAGAGCACGAGGGTGCTGGCCGGCGGGGCCCAGGCGCCGGCGCCGGCCGCTGCCGCGAGTAGCATGGCCGCCCACAGCCAGCGCGGCATCGTCCGCGCACCGCCGCGAGCTCCGCCTCTCTGACCGACGCCGCACGACGCGCTGCGCTTACGCATCTACGCACATGGCGAGCGTCTCGTCGCGCGGAAGGTAAACGACTCCGCGACTTATAGATTGCATGTGCTTCATGCCTCATGCGTCATTTGTAAACAAAGGGCGAGCGCCTGTTTTTGTTTTATTATCGCCTTGCGTGTAACGTACGGTACATATCGGTGCTTGTATGTAGGTACTCTCAAACTTCCGATTGTTACGTTTTAGGAACGTAAATTTACTTTCCAGCCTATATAGTGCATACGATGAATCGTTTCCTCTCTCCGCGACAGTTATTGCAAACTGTGTAGTAAATATTGATAAGAGTTGTGCGATAAATGTCAAGTGCATGAACTTTTGCTCCGCTAATTGAGCTGATAGTGCTTTGCGGGCAACAGTAATATTTTCAATTATTTATTATTTGTTTTACGATAAGTCACGTCACTGCCACTTTTGATATGAACTTTCGTCTGACTCCGCGCACATGCAGCTCCGCACTAACGAGTGAACTCGTTCTCTGGATCACTGCTTATTAAACTTTGTTTTTATTTACAATTTTCGCTCATCCTGTGGCAGTTATAATACCGACAACTATGTAGAATTGTAGATACACAAACTCTAGTAAAGAATAACTCTTCATTTACATTATAATGTAAACAAAAATAACTCGTCATATTTTAAAGCATGAAACTTGAAACAATTTCGCTCTTACAAGGCTTCCGAGCGAATTCCTAAAATGCATCGATGTACCGGTTAAAATATTTTAGTCACGTGTAGCGACAACGCATGTTCCATACATAGTAGGCATGAGGCGCATTCTGCCTGCATTGTGTTATGCTGCGACCACACGTTGGCATGCCTGTAATAATAGGCGCTGTCCTGATTCCCACCTAACAACATCACGCCTGGATTCACTAGGGTGGCTAGAGGTGTGGGAAAAGCTTTAGCCGGTTTTGTTTCGATAAAGCATTGTGACGGCGTTGGTCGGTGACGGAACGGTCTAGTGAGCATGGTAAAAAAAGCATAATTTTCAATACATACAAGTTTTTTTTATACGTTCATAGTACGGTCATGCTATGGCACGACGAAGGGGCAGATTCCTTAGGCTTGAAAATATCAGAAAAAAGGCGTTTGCCTCTAGGTAGCCGGTTACAATTCCAGCAAGACTAAAAAAAACTAAAACATTGCGGTATTAAGGGCGAATTTCGCCAATAAAACCGAAACTGTTCAACGCGTTTAAACTACGTTCAAAAGCTGTCAGTATCAGCATTGAACGAATTACAGTTTACGTGTCTGCGTTTAAAAGGTATCGTTCAGTTTTATTGAATAAGACCCTGATATCGATACTAGTAAAACTAAAAAGTGGCATAGGTATATACCGAGACAAGACAAACAAATAATAAATACTCACTTATAAGTATAACTCTGTTCAGTTACATTCATCGCTGACTGCCTTGAGGGACCCCTCTCTATTAATAGAGCTAGAAGATTTATTTATTTAAAATTCCTACGTCCACGAACGTATATTTTATTTTGTGTTAATTAGTCACAGATGTCATTTGTGTACATGTTCAAAGTTTTAAATAGAAGTACGTTTTGCTTACAAATCATTTCTTCGCATGCTTTCGACAGTTCCCGAAGTGTGGTGACAGCATTAGAAATGCACAATACCACAGTTTGAAGTGTTATTGACACAATATAATATGTTGTTTCGCACGTGAATTATACAATGCAGTGGTTATTTAAATAACTATGTGTTTGTGTATATATTTACTATAGGTATGTACATACATGTAGCTGCTGTCAGACTTAATTCAGGGTCATGCACTTCAATTGAAAGCGATGCTCTTTTGAGGAGATCTCGTTCTTTTGTCTTAAATTCGGAAGTGTAAAATAAATGACTGATGAATCGAAATGGGTATTCAGAAAATAGCGTGTATACATTATTTTTTTATGTGAAGTCGAAAATCAAATAAACTGAATGGTAGGTACTGGTTATTTGAGTTTAGTCACGAATTAATGCAAATTCAAATATGTGAAGGTCACATTTGCTGGCGAAATTTAACAAACAAGACAGGTCAGTATTCTATTACCCTAAAGACGACCACAGCTAGATTCAAGCAGCACTCTTGAGTCGTTGGCCGCTACTGCTCTTCTCGCATCCATGATCTGCCTTTTTCTTACTACGTTGGGGTCAGCTTCTACTGATGCTACTGAACACCAATATTTTACATGGAGCGACTGCCTATTCGATCTCTACAACCCAGTTAGAACTGGGTAAAGATACCCCTTGGCAAGGCTGATTGTTGAACATTCGAGCCACTAACGTAACGAATGATTTTCCACACGCCAAAAAAAAAGGGTGCTGTCGTAGGTACGGAGGAAACTCGGTATTTAATGGGTTGTCACCAATTTACAGACAACCAATGCAATCGTGGTTTATCCTGAAAATTGATACGAGCCCCTATTGTTATTTAATCAAGAACTCTTCTTGCCTCCAGCAGATTTTCACGGCCTTCACCAGGTCATCAGTCACGTTCGGGTACATAGTTGCACCTCAAGAATTTTTCGAAGCTCTGTTTCATTACACAGGTGCGGATTTCAATAATATTTTTAGTTTTTTACCAGACTGCGGCGAAGCCCAATAGGAGGGTTATTAGATTAAATTTCGATACTGTTAACACAGTTTACTTGATAGTTGGCTAGGGGTATAGTAACTCTCTATAATCTCTTGGAACCACGTTGCAAATATGGCTATGATGACGTCACCGGGCGTGAACAGCCAGAAGTTCGCGACGGACCATCACTAATAGATCATTGTTAACATTTACCACACCTCCGAAGTTTCGAGTATGGCTATATAATTCACTCTTTGTTATGACATGACAATACCAGGAAACATCTTAATAATATGCTAAAGCAAAACTAAAATGACTCTCGAAAGCTATTGAATGTGGAAAAATAAAAGTCTAAGAAGTTATCTTCATGATTTTATTAAAAAGGTTAACCGTTTGAATCGGGTTTTTGTTAACAATTTCTACGGTTTTCATTTGTTGTAAAAAAAATGCTTAATCCTTAAACAATAACATCAGCTTTTTTCCAATAAAGTCCTGCACAAAATCGTTCAAGCCGAGATAAGCACAATCAGATAGACAAACAAAAAAAAAGTATTTTTTTTAAACGATATAATATTTTCACATGCATTTTATTTGTATAGCTCTAAACAGATTATGGGGGCACTTTGTTCACACCGGATATTGTTACAGTTTTCATTGTGTAGACAATTGATTTATTATGATGTGTTTAATTAATTTTAACTAAAATTTTATCAAGTCGTAAAAACTGTTGAAATACTCGACGGCCGTTAATTATCAATAGAGATGTTTACTGACGTCAAAAAGTTAGATTTTCGAAAAATATTGGATACGTATTTTTTGTTTCATCTAATCAATAAAAATTGCCGAGGATAAAGCGCGTCAAATATTTGTGTGGGGGTTGGTGACGTCACTGACCGCAAAAAAATTACATACTAATGTCTTAGAGTATGACGTCACACGAGTTTTCAAAGCACTGTATCGTCTTCATTGTTTGTTCACGAGAAAAAAGAAAAAATACGTGTCCAATATTGTTTTGTAATCTAAAAGACGGACTAATTTTTTTTTTTTTTTTGTTAACTACGCTATTACTATGACTTTATCAGAGTGTAGCATTATTTGTTCGAGAATTCTTTATACCAACTAAGTTCAAATACAGTATTTAATAAATAAAATATATGAAATCTCAAATGAAACTATTTATTTATAACTTTTTTTTTTATAACTCTGGCTTCTCGAAAAGTTAAAAATCTGTTTTGACCAGAATCCTGTTTGTTTAGCTGTTGTAGTAATGGAAGAACCTTGTTCTCTGAGAGTCCATCTTTGCAAAATAGGAATGAATGGTTCTCAAAATTTGGTTCAGTTCCTGTATCCCCAGGAACCTTAAAAGTGATGATAAAAATAATTCCATCTTCAAAAGGATTTCCTTTACCATACAGACAATATTCCCTCAAATTGTTCGAAAGATACATCCCCACATCTCCAACAAAACTGATGCCGTCCTCCTTGAAGTCTTCGATACTAAAATCCGGGTAAGTCTTCAGGTAATTCGCTAAGGCGTAAAGGTTGGCCATTTTCACTGATACGTCGTCTAGACCAGCACTGTGACCTCCTAATGCCTGAAAATAATGAAAAGTAGGTACCAATATTATTGTTGAAGAGCGCAAACTATGTATACAAACAGGAGTGGCTTAGTTAAACAGATTCAGCCTAATTGCGGAGGGCTAGAGACACCAGAGACAGGATTATAACATAATATTTTATTTTAATGTCTGTCAAGTTCCGGTGTTCAGAACCACAATTTGTCCGTAAACATTTAACCGTACCTTAAAAAAAATGTAAACTCTGAAGCCATTTTATGACAACTGCCACTTGTAATACTATAAGTACCTACGTGTGAAAACTTTCATAAACCTAACTTTCGAAAAACTTCAAAAGGCACTTAGTGCTTGAGCTGTGCCAACAATCTGATTTCCGAAATTCTACTATTTGAGATAGTTTAAAAGGGAAATAATAAGTCGAACCACACAGTTTAGTAATTGGTCAAATGATCAAACTTCTAATTTTGTAACTAAGCCACGGGACAATGAGATAGTCTCTAATAGACTAATTCGTCTTTTCTACAATGCTAACTAAATATCTAACAGCGAGCGTCAAGTAAAGATAATCAATAATGTAGCCACCTAAATTACTAGCTCAGCCACGGAATTTATATCTCATCACCATTTTACGTTTTAAAGCTTAAACATTAGGTCCTCAAAAAATACAATTCAAGCGACCTTAGACAATATCATAATATTATAACTAAGCATGTAAAATAAATAAATAATACGCCATAATTATTCTTTTATCGTAAAAATAGCAACTGTAAAGTTTTGCGCGAGCGCGCGAAACAGTAGCGACCTGCCATTTGCACCAACCAGAGAGCGCCATTCGATTCATGTACTGTCGAGTTAGTCACCTGCATTTATTTTTGTCTTTCGCGCTTTCGCATTACAATTGTTTCATGTACATATTTGAATGTCAAGCATAAAAGTACCTGGGCTGCGGAATGTTTTAAGAGATCCCGCAGCCTTTACATATAGGGCTAAGAAGGAACATGTGTGGTTTTTAGTCTGACGTTCCTTTCGCTCTGCTCAAGAGCGGGAAGGGTTATTTAATGATTTCCCAACCCCAAAAAAAAAATGTACCTAAAATTGTCATAACCAAATTCAAAATGTTAACGTTTAATACACTTTACATTATTATATTTACATTAATAGTGCCTGCTAGTTACAGAAATGTTTTCACCATTATCTAATTGACTAGTCACAGGCAGATTGTAGGTAAGCAAAATAAATAATTTATATAATAATATATAATAATAATATTCCACAACTATCACACAACGCCATCTAGTCCCAAGCTAAGCAGAGCTTGTGTTATGGGTACTAGACAACTGATAAACATACTTATATATTTCTAAATACATACATATTATAGATAAATTACACCCAGACCCAGAACAAATGATCGTGCTCATCACACAAACATTTGTCCTGGGTGGGAATCGAACCCACGACCTCCGGCATAGCAGTTAGGGTCACTAACCACTAGACCAACAGGCCAGTCAAATAAAGCGGTAATCATTAATAAATAAATAGGTAAGGTTGAAACTGTGATCAAACGCTACTTTCGAGTTGCTCGCAGAAATGTTTTCAACATTGTCTAGTTATCCGATAGAAATAAAGCGATTCTGTTGATAACTTTTGTAGCACAACATGTAAATAATTATCGATCTAAGACATGCCATACTCTGAACTTCGATATTTATTTTAAACCTTTCGATGACACGACAGTAGTTTTTACTTACTATTAGTGGTCATTATTTACTATTTGATAAAAAATTAAGAAAAAAATTGACAATGCATTAATTGGGGATAAATTACATTTTAAACATAGGTACTGAGTTAAAAAATTAGAAGCTAGAGAATATCTTTTCTGATGCCAAATGTTAATATTTTAGAAGTTTACTGCTTGAATGCATGTTACAAATTTAGATAATAAAAAATAACTACCATGTTGAGTTATATTTAGAGTAGCTCAGATAGAAGTTAACTAGTGGCTAATATAGTAATATTTAGACGCTCGTTAATTGTGGCTGACTTAGTAATTTAAAAGGCAATGTAGGTTTTAGAGGAAAATAATGCTATTAAAAAGAAGCCGGTTTAATTAGCACCCGTTTTAAAATAACGAATCAGTACATTCAATATCTATAATTATAATACTAGCGGTCGCTTGTGACCTTCGATTATAAAAATATGACCTTCTTCCTTATTTGAATTGGATTTTGTGAAAGTGGTTTTTGTTTTGTTCGTTTATTTTTTTCACAGAACCCATAGTTCTTTTACTGGACCAATAACACTTTGTCCTCCGACCTGGAAATAAAACTCGAGACCTCATGCTAAGCTGTTGAGCATGAAGTCTACGATACTCATACATGTAACTAATGCGAACACCAGTCCCATGACGCACTCACACACAACTTTATCAAATATGATTTGTTTGATTGCTGTCAGATAATAGTAAGAACCAATAACTGCATATGCATAACATGTATACCCGATGACGACAGTGCCAAATGTCACATGAGTACGTCTCGGATCCGGTTCACACATCGGCTGTTAGCTATTAATCAAAGTGATGTATTGTACTCAGTAATTTCACGGAGCGGTAAGCCGAAGGGGAGACTGTTTTCTTGGTATAGACAGACGCCTGTAGTTAATGACATGCAAATTGATCTATACATAGTCTTGTTGCTATGGAATATCTAGAATTCCTGGGTTATTATTAGGTACAAACGTATCCTGTCAGGGCTGTGGGTTGTTGGAAATAGAAACCGCGGCCCCGGACACAAAGGGGTAAGAAGGAACGGGTGGTTTTTAGTCAGTAGAAGTCCGCACTCCCTTCCACTCCGCCAAAAGCGGAAGCACCCATTTGATGATTTCCCACCATCCAAAAAAAAAAGTATGGTTAGTATCTATGGATAGAACCATATTTAGTCCTTTGATAACTATTAATTATAAAAGATTTTAATCGATTATTTTAGATGTTTGACTGCCGCACTCAGAGAGCTTTAATGATTATTTAGGCCTTCACTTAGTAAAGGTTTTGACAGTTTTTTCATACAAAAGACTGTCAAATCTTTACTAAGTGACGGCTTAAGGTTTCATTAAAGCTCTCTGAGTACCGCAGTTAGTTTATAATTTTTTAAATGACCACTGAAAATCAGCGCAGAGCTAATTGGCCCCCGTAGTACAGCATTACGCTGAGTGGAAGCCTTCTTGTTTTTTTATGTATTATCTTGTTACAATTAGACGCGTAAGCGTTTGTATTATTTTACTAAATAGGTTTTATTGTAATTCTGTGACTGTATATAAAATGTGATAATTATGTTTTCTTTCTTCACGAAGTTTTAGTTCCTTTATTTAAAAATTCAAAAGACACTTTTAAAATTGAAATCTTAAAGTAATTACATATCAACTGCCGGAGGGTGTTAAAACATGTATGACATTCACATGCCTATGTCTAAAGCACTGAACTCACCTGAACATTAGCCAACGCTAAGTAAAATCCCATCACATTCATTGTGATGTATATTGATAACAAGATAAATTAAAATATCACAACAAAATATCTCACTTCGAGCCGAACACTTCGTTCACTACACTTTATATGGGGCCCTCTACTGTTTCACACTATTTATAAATTTGTATTCAGACAGCTTTGACGAATTTTTCCAGCTGCTTACATGATTGTAGAAATGTTTTGTGTGAATGTTAATAAGGCTGTAACAATGTAAGCGAATTAACATAATAATGTACGAAGTGGCTGGGTATACGAAAAACATACGCACAAGAAAACTCAAACTCAAAGCATTTATTTCATAATTGAAATAAACAAAGAAAATGAAGTTACAGTCACAAGGCGTATTAACTTGTGAAAGTACTGTAGTTGTCTATTCCAAATTGTAAATCTCTATGGAGAAGAATTGGCAAGAAACTCCTTGGACACTATTTTAATCAAGATATTGTTACAAAATCTTGGTTACATCTTTCATTACGAGATCAAAGATAAATGCAAAAACGAATATTCAATTTCAATAAACAATTCAAAAATAAAATAAACCATGGCAGCTAGGACTTGACCAGTCCCTACTGACAGCTTCTGTTCACCAACATGACGCTTGGATCAGCACCATTCAGCTTAATCATTTTGTTGAATAGTGTTACATACCGTATTCTATTCTTGCTCCTACTACGAAATTAAATCACACTTCACACTAATATTATAAAGGCGAAAGTTTGAGTGTGTAAGTTTGCTACTTCTTCACGCAAAAACTACTTCACGGATTTAGATGAAATTTGGTACACAGATAGTTTATAACCTGGATTAACAAATAGGATACTTTTGATACCGATTTTATATTCCCGTGGGTTGTAGCGGGTGAAGCGGCTGGCAACAGCTAGTAAGTGATAATGATGAATCAATCAATGAGGGTAATCGTGAATACTCAATTTTGAGATCATTATTCTCCTGCCCTTTATCAGTATCATCACCAACAGCCTATAATTTTCGTCTCTATCACAGGGATGGGCTATAATCTACCACGAGGGCCCAGTGTGAGTTGGTGGAGGTTGGCCAGTGGTTTCTTTTTCGTGTGTGAAATCAATCAATCTGGGCAGAGCGGTAGGGAGTGTCAGACTTCTTCTGTCTAATTACTACCCATATTCCTTCTTCGCTGTTTGTACCGAGGCCGCGTTATCTCTTTAAAACAACTCGCAGACCCGACGGTTGAGACTGAGAGCAGCCCTTATCCTAACTTATTTGTGGCCGGTGCAGCATGTTTTCTGTTTCTATATCTCTCTATTACTCATTATTTCAGCCGTACCATCCTTTAAACCCATCGTTTCTTTGGTCTTCTTCTTTTTATATATTGATGTATAAAAGGGAAACAAATCATATCTTACTTTATAAAAAGTGTAGAGCTAGTACAAATGAGCCCAAAAAATTCAGTAAATAGTAAAACATTGACTGGCCTGTTGGTCTAGTGGTTAGTGACCCTAACTGCTATGCCGGAGGTCGTGGGTTCGATTCCCACCCAGGACAAATGTTTGTGTGATGAGCACGATCATTTGTTCTGTGTCTGGGTGTAATTTATCTATAATATGTATGTATTTAGAAATATATAAGTATGTTTATCAGTTGTCTAGTACCCATAACACAAGCTCTGCTTAGCTTGGGACTAGATGGCGTTGTGTGATAGTTGTGGAATATTATATTATTATTATTGCAAATTTCCGATACATACGTTCCTTTACATAAATTATCATGTTCGTAGTATAACCAGTCAAACCTACTGTGTCTATATGCTTTGTTTTGGTATTGTTAACCTTATTACGTCTTCAAAAGTCTGTTTTACAAGTACTTTTAATATACGCAATAACTATAACGAGGCGTTTGAATACGTTTCCTCAACCTACTTATTGGTAATCTACGTAGTGTTTTCATGAATCATCGATTTTTCCCGAACCTAGCGGTCAACCATCCCATCATCTCATAAAGGGTGTAAAAGTACCCTTAACGCAAACGAACAACACTTGTTCTCCCCACCAATGCGATATTTTTTTGGTTCTAGACCATACCTGGGAACCCCCTAGTTACGGAGATATTGGGGGTCAAAGTTCCAAATTTTGCACAGCTGTTTTTGTAAATACTAGTTTTCAGGTTATAAACTTTACTTAAATTACCTTCATGACCCGTTTACTATTCAAATCCAATAGCACAATGTTTTAAGAGTGCTACATTGAGTTTTACCGTAAAATGTGATTTTTGACCCCAGAAATGAGTCGTTTCCCAGCAAAAATTTTTGTTTAGGGATACTTAGTTTGATTTACAGAATGCTTGGTTGACGTATGTGTGAAGGGTTTATTTACAGCCTGTATATCAATATTATATTAGGCTTTTATAATATCAGCCTGGGTAAAATATGCCGTTAAACATGATCATGTGACTACCCTTTTCCCATATAATATGTTGGGATCGGTTTGTGGCCTAACTAACAGCCAGTATTTAACATGGGGTGGCTATCTTTACGACCTCCAAAACACAACCTCGATATCGAAGAAATTCGATTATAATAGACGATTACTCCACGGATCGACTTTGATAAACGCTGCATATCCTTGAAGACCACACCGTTTTAATTTAGACACGAGCTCTTCACAGCTTTCAACAAGTGATATTAAATTAATACTTTATACTCATATGTGGTGGAGGTAGGTATAGGCTACAGGTTTAGTTACCGTCGTCGTCGGGTAGCAGGTGTAGCCCTGACAAACCTTCAAAAATAAACACAGAACACCTTTCAAAGTTTCAGGTAGGGCAGCCCCTAATGTTAGGGGCTGAATTTTTAATGGCTTTCAGCAAGGGTGCGAAAGTAATATTTCAAACGTTGGTCGATGAACGGTTTTTTCATGCGGTGTTTAAAAGTTACAGTTGAAACTGGAAACAAAGGTTATTAAAAAACCTGCTGGAGGTCAATTAGCGTCGGTTTCGTGCGTCGTTTATGTTTTAACTCTAATAGGTTAAGATATCTCTTGTTACTTTATTTTTAAATTTACCAAATATTTAACTCTATGTTTATTTCAAGTATTGAAATGGCGACAGGTCACTGAAACAACTTGCGATAAACTTGCCTCTCAAGCTAAAAAGGTGAATATACAAGTCCGTAATACGACCTGTTCATCTATATGGCTGTGAAAAAAATACAACCGACTTCAACAAAAATAGTTCAGGTTCTGAAGTCGGTGGCAAAAAAACGAAATCAAACAAAAGTCACCGAGTTCAGAAGCTGATTTTTTATCTTGGTATGGAAATGTAACGAGGAAGGATGAAACGTAAGTGACTAAAAAGTGATGAATATTAATGTTAATGGACATGGAGATGAAGGCCAAAGAAAAGATGGATGGATTTTATGAGAAACAATAGGATAGAGAAAGAAGTAAATGATGCCGTGACGTCTGAAATGGGAGGAAAAAATTGTATTGCGCCGTCACCAAATAGAATGGAGCAAGGCCAGGAAGATGATAATGATCTATATTTCAATTAGTTGCACGGCTAGATTCGAACTCCGAAGTCTAGCTTTACCTACTACAAAAACCCATTTATCAACGTTTTTCCAAATCACATTTTATAGAGCACACGCACCACGTTGAAAATACGCGACATACACCGACCCTACACCGCACCAAAAAGGAAACATCGTTAAAACGCTTTTTGCTTCGTCATAACTTCCAAGTCACGGCCTGTTGAATCTCTTTACTAACTTGCTGTACAAATGTGTAACAATAATAGCTGATCATTAAGGATGTCATAAGATAAACCTAAGCATAACAATAACACACTTGTTTTGCGGAAGAGGTAGACACTTACAGTGCTTTCAGAATCTGCCAGAAATATTATGTTTCATGTACAATCGAACAAGCTAATAAGTAAAGAGCCAGCTAACTTGCGTTTACTTTTAGGATTAAACATATACATTTTGAGAGATGCCAAACGATACAGCGTTTGATATAAGTAACTTAATGCGAAACGCTTTATAAAACAAAATTGCAATCAATATTTTCAATACTAGAATAGGACATTTCACCAAAAAAATCTTATTAATCCGTCTGTTAGATTATCAAAAAATATTGGGTACGTGTTTTTTGTTTTATCAAATTAATACAAATTGACGAAAATAAAATGTGTCAAAGATCATGAGTGGGGGCTTTTGACGTCACTTCGTGGGTAAAAAAGTACTACCCTTGTGACGTCACACTTGACTTGACACGACTTTTCGAAGCTGTACGGCACTGCACTGTGTCGTATCGTCTTCATCTTTTGTTTACGAGAAAAAAGAAAAAATACGTGTCCATTATTTTTTGGGAATCTATGTGACGGACTAATTAGATTTTTTTGGTGAAATATCCTATTCTAAAAAACTCTACCTGTACCTATACTTATTAGCTTGTTCGACTGTACTATTAGGCTGCTCTGCCTAAACCTTTACTTGTGCCTTTCTGCACGGTCCTCTGCAAGCCTCATCCGACCCAGGATTTTCCCCCGATGGCAACTATGTCTTCTGCCTAACTCGCCGCCGGACGACCCACACTTTTATTGCAAATTCTTAGACGCCATTCGGTGACAGCTTAAGTCCACCTGTCATCATCGCGCCTAGCTACGGTCCAACCCAACTCCACTTGAGTTCCGTAATTCGATTTCCAATATCGGATAATTGCCACCAACAGGCCACAAAAGACAATGAACGTTTATTTATGCCACAGCTGAGATCCAAGTCTCCCATTTTTGAGACGTATAGAGCAGTGTCTACCACAAAGACCTAGTGCGGGTTGGTCGATGTCACTTGTTTTCTTATTTTAGGTATTATGACATGATTTAAATTCTTACAAGGTAGTAGGGTTTACTCGTACAAACCAGCCACACTGTTCTCAATGTGGTTCTCAACCACTGCAACATCTGAAAGCCAGATCTAAAAAAGCGACGAGACATCATACTTGGCTGCGGGATGTTGTAAGAGATACCGCGGCTTTGACATATAGGGCTAAGAAGGAACATGGATGGTTTTTAGTCAGTAGAAGTCTGACACTCCCTTTCGCTCTGCCAAGAGCGGGAGGGGTTATTTGATGATTTCCCACCAACACAAAAAAAAGACATCATACTTAAGTGTATTTACTCATCATTATCAAAGTGTCTTTCGTTACTACGTTATTGACGGCAACTAAGATGTGTGTTGTTTTGAGGTGGAAGTACCTATGTGTGTAGCCTGGGGTCATTCAGCAATGGGTAGCACGCGGTTTAGGTCAGTTCACACCTCTAGAGCTGTGCCTAAGTGTTTATGTGTTGGTTCTTCGGTGAGTGGTGTACCTAAGTCTACTACGATACTGTTAAGTATTCAAAGATTATAATATCTGGCAAGTTACTCTTATTTAATGAAAAGCTTCTAACTGCCGCACTCAGAGAGCTTTACTGATTACTTAGGCCGACACTTAGTAAAGGTGATGACAGCTTTGTCATACAAAATTATGTCAAATCTTTACTAAGTGACGGCTTAAGTAATCATTAAATATCTCTGAGTACCGCAGTAAGAAACTTTCAACTATTTATTTTAAAGGAAACGATTGCCCTCTTTCATTTCTCACACTCTCTTTGTCTTTGACTGTCATTCTCAGAATCACACTATTGGTTTTATCATTCGTTTTGTCAGTTGAGAACATGAATCGATAATGTAAACTTAGTACTATAGAAAGATTTTCACGTGGTTTTCTTATGGAGAATGGAAAAATATCTCACTAATTTTTCACACATTTACTTTTCAAAAGTTGACAACAGGACTCAGGTTCATCACACTGCCTGCTCAACGGTGCGTGTATGAAGACAAAATTATAACTTAATATCACAAGAACATCAAGTAAACAGCCGGAAAGTTAGTATAAGTGCTCATCAAGTCAATAAAACTTAGGACCAAAGTCTCAAGACCAAGCCGTAAGTTGACCAGGCCTTGGGAACTTTGGTCCTAGCTCCCGAACATTGGGAACGAGTGACCCTCGTAATAATTTATAGACTTAGGAAAGCGCCAGTGTTGGCCATAATGGAGGTCTGGTCCTAATGGCTGGCCTGTTTGGCAAAATATGAGAGTTTTCGTGGTTTATGTTTGCTGTGTAGAAACCTTTCTTGGGCATAATTTTCTTTTTGATGAAACACTAAAGCGGACTACGCACACCGGAATTCGACAGATACTGATCTCATCATCTGTCTAGCCTTTTCCTAACTATCTTGGGATCGGCTTCCAGCTTAACCGGATTCAACTGAATCCCAGTATTTTACATGGCATATTTTATACAAATTTAAATTTAAGTAAAATTATCATAGAGAACCGCCGTAGTCGCATGCCACTGATGCGTGATGCTCCTTCATGGCGTTTTCATTGATACAGATGTCAGCTGCCGTCGCCATTAGCAAGGTGGCATGCGACTACGACTGACCTCTAAAATAATTTTATTTATAAATAGAAATATATATAAATATTAAATAGAAATATACAAATTCAATATACACTCTTTTGCAAAAAAAACGGGCACAGGAAATTTACGTTCTAAGGTCGATTTGAGTTTGACAATTGTCGATTTGACAATTATTATTGTGCAAGCGAGTCATGTTAATGTGAGTCAAGTCTAGGTTTAGGGCCCCGAGCTGGGCGGTAACTCCTGATATTGGCAGCCAAAAGCCTCCTCCTGACCGTCCACAAGCTAACTTCTACTCCTCTTACTTCTTCAAGGCTCTTCTTCAGGTCCACACTTGACGCCTTACGATTCCGCAACGCCTGACTCACCAAAAAGCGGTCATCTCTTGGTTTCTTGATACCGTTGCCAAGTCCTCTGGCTAGCCGCTGAGACACGTAAGTTTGCGAACAACCTTCTTCAAGTAGGGCTATAATTTTACTGGCCCTTATCGCTTTATTACTCATATCAAAAAGAAAGATAAAATTGTTTAATTTGCAGAAAATATCCAAAAAGTTTTAAAATATCGTAATCAGTTAAAAATCGTTTCAGCAATTCGCGCCATTAGTAAAGCAATTTTAGAATAATCCACAATAATCATTATTTTTCTTTTATTAATTTTAAATTTGGTTAATTTTAAAATTATACCAGGATGCTTCAAATAACATGCCAATACATCGTCAAATTAATAAAACCTATTTCTTGTTCTTCTTCATTGAAGTAGAGAAAAAAAATCTAAAGTGCCCGTTTTTTTTTGCAAAAGAGTTTATGAATATCAGACAAGAATTATTTTCTTATTTTCTACTTTTAAGACCGCGGTTTGTAGTCGGGTTTTAGTTTTCAAACTTTTTTTTTTTAATTTTATTTTAGTGTTTTCAATAAATCCGTTCTAATATATTACTTTCATGATGCAAAATTCTACTGAATGTTGGTTTGCTATTTAAATAGTACCTACGAGTAAATCTAGACTAGACCGCGAGAACTTTTTGACTGCATTCTAAACGTGTACGTTGACTAAAACTATAAAATAATGTAATATACATATTTGTATTGTGCTCGCTAAGACCTCTCATTTGATACCAAACATGTTATGATTATCTCAATTTATATTTTTTCTAGCTTGGAATTTGACATATAAATTCCGTCATAAAAATAATTGTTAAAATTTATATAGCCTATGTCACCCGGGCTATTCTTACGAATCTATTGACACCTCATTTATTAAAATAAGTTCAGAAGTCTAGACGCTACGGTGGAACATACAAACATACATACATACATAGACTGCCAAAATCATTACCCTTCCTTTTGGCTTCGCCGTGGTCGGGTAAAAAGAACTTTGTTAAAACATATGCCACAAGAAAAATACAAGGAATACTTTCAGGAAAAGCAAAAATTTTAAATGCATTGAAATGACACAAATAGACAGGTTTAAGATAATTAATGACTAAAGGAAAATAAAGATGAAGAATATAAATGTTATGTATAAACAAAAGCTGACTTTCCTCAACCTACCTAAAAAATAAATAACTTCGTAAGTCACTGTCTATAAGGAATTTTGTTATTCAACGAACGACCTTTTTACGTCGGTGCTTTGATTAAAAATAAATAGCATTAGTTATTTTCATTATTCTGATCAAATAACTGATTTTTTTAGAAGCTTTTGTTATTTAATAGAATCCACTAAAGTCAGTGCTTTTATTTTCTTTTTAGTTGTTCTTTAAAGATAGGAGAATAACTTCCATAATAACTTATAAATATGATATTTCATCATAATCAGCTTATCGCAGACCATTACTGGACATATAGGGTGTAAAAGTACCCTTACCTTACCCTTACGCAAACAAAAGACACTTGTTCTCCCCACCACTGCGATATTTTTTTTTGTTTTAGACCATACCTGGGAACCCCCTAGTTACGGAGATATTGGGGGTCAAAGTTCCAAATTTTTCACAGCTGTTTTTGTAAATACTGGTTTTTCAGGTTATAACATTACTTAAATTACCTCCGTGACCAGTTTATTATTCAAAGCATCGACTAGCACAATGTTTTAAGAGTGGAGTTTTGGGTTTTACGGTAAAATGTGATTTTTGACCCCAAAAAAAAAGTCACCCAGTTTCCCAGCAAACATTTTTGCGTAGGGGTACTTAGTTTGATGTACAGAATGATTGGTTGACGGCTGTGTGATGGGTTGATTTACACCCTGTATACATAGGGGCGTACCTACGCCGCATCAGACGTATCAGTCCTCTTTTTGGGCTTCGCTGCACTCGGGATCAAAGGACCAACAATAAAAAATAATACAGGGCCCGACTAGGACTATTTACGCCACTGCATAGACAACTCCCATTGCTCGACACTCAGCTCTATATTCACCAGAAATTTTGTGAAGATATCTATGACCTAATTAACCCTATAATAATTACCTGTGAAAACACACAGCATGTAAACAACGAGCAAAACAACAAAAAATCCTTTAAAAGTATTTTTATGAAAAGGTACCTACTCTTTGTAATAAATAAATACACTTAAAGCGATTTCCTCTTCGATTGTATTGTTATCGTAACTTTCAAATACCTTATCGGAAAACGGGTGGGTACCTACATTGTTAGGCCAAACTTTACCTAAACTTTTAACAATCTAAAAGTCGAACAAAAGGTTGAACGTTAGAAGAAAATCTATTTTCGTGTGAGCACGATATTTCATATCTATTGATATATATTCCTTAATGCTCCAGAAATTTTTATTAGATACTTGGTACCTCAAATGGCTGAACTATTTAATTCACTACGTTGTAATATCTAAGACGTATAAAAAGGGCTCGATATTGGCTATCCCGCATAACAGTAACGAAAGGACGAGCCACCCATTATAATCTCCTCGAGTAGAGGCTTTTGCGAACGGGACCCGTATCGTCTTCATAAAGGACAGAGGCTAAGCTATATATCCTTTGCAGACGTGAACATATTTTGTTGATTAAATTTTCAGCGCGTAAAATTTTAAGATGATAGTGTAACTAGACTAGCGGCGTAAATATATAGTAACCTTTGTGGAAATTATACTTTCAAGCCATTTGGGGTTGAAACTCTGGGGCCGTGGGGTCCGAGTGCTCATATCATGTTCAAGGAAATCTCAAAACGATTAGTTAACGCTTTTCGTGACCCAAGGGCTGCCTTTTACCTGGGCCAAAGGCTAAGTGTTGCCGTACAACGTGACTATGCCGCCAGTCTTTTGGACACATTACCGGCTGACAGTGTTGCAGAGCAGTTTTTTGATGCCCTTTTATAGTTACTTGTTAGTGTATTTACTAGACTAGAATGTGATTTTTGAGAAATTGTTTACGCTGGAAGATATTAGCTCAGTTTGTTTAAGGTGATTGGTGTAAAATATGGTAATATGTATTTAAACTTAACTTCCTTTATTTTACTTATTAGAGACAAAAAATTATAAAAATGATACGAAGTGACCTTTGCGCTACCACCGACGACGCGGTGGAAGTGACGAAGTTTACAATGAGACTTTAAACCTGGACCCATGCGACTTCTAGACTATCGAGGCAGTCAACCAAGATTAAATAAGCTTCCAGATGCATACCTCGACAAGTCGACATATTATTATCACACAAGTATCAATAATGTACAAGTCGTGAGTCGTCTGTCGCAGGGGTAAGCGAAGAGCGTGAATATTTTATCACGCCGGACTTCGTAATGGTCAATGCCATTTCCCTTACGGAATAATTAATCGCAAATAGAACGAACTCACTAGGTTTGTTTATTTTGTTAATAAACTTGGAATGATATTTATTTGTGTAAGTAATTGACTGTCAATGTCTAGATATGGGGATTAGTTATATCTTCTCCCTCTATATATAAAATTCTCGTGTCATATAGTGTTAGTTGCCGTACTCCTCCGAAACGGCTCGACTGATTTTATGAAACTTTGTGTGTATATTTAGAATGTATGAAAATAGGTAGTTATGTACTTTTCACCTTCTTAACCCCACCCGAACGCAGGGTAGCTATAGGAAAAAGGTGCAATGCAACGCATGCAGGGCACAGCTAGTATTCTTATAAAATACTAGCGGACATCACGCGGTTTCATCCGCGTAGTTCCCGTTCCAGTGTGAATACAGAAATGAAAGTAGCCTATGTTACTCAGGGTGAATGTAGCTTTCCAATGGTGAGTGAAGTTTATAAATTGGCGCAATAGTTTTTGAGTTTATTCATTACAAATATAAAAATACAAATCTTTCCTCTTTATAATATTAGTGTAGATAATATATAAGGCAAAGTGTGTAGGAAACTAGCAGGCCTTTTTCCCATAAGGGTAGGCAAAAACTAGAGAACGTCACTTACAACGATCCTTATCATAGTATTTTCGCCTCGTCACTACTACTGGTCATAAACGCCGCCGGTCGCAAGTAGTACGCAGCTTTTTCCTGACGAATAACTTCAGTTTGTATATATAACCTTCTAGGGCGTCCTCTCCCGAGGTCGCTACACACAACTGCCTTGTAAACCATTTGTTAGTCGTCTCTCACTCATCCAGAAATGTGCCTTAAAGCAACTTCTCTTGGGTTTAACTGACGTTTACGTGCGGACTACTACTCATCCTATTGTTATGCTAGCCGAGTGCCACTGGCAACAGCAAAGAATACTGCTACACCATTGGAATAGACATGGCTTATTTATTTTTAAGTTTTTTCTTTGTCAAGCCGACAGATTTGTCAAAAAAAATTGATTTGCTTATCATGAAATGGAGGGACGTTTTGATTTGTTGGGTTAGAATACGATTATGATGTGTGAATACCTTAAATGTATGTATGTAATACACAGGTCAAGTCATGTGACCGATTGGATATCGAAGAAGAACCAAGAGAAGACGATCTATTTAAACCCAATAAAAGGGCACGGCCACTGAGAAATGGTCTAAACACAACGGTTGCCTGATGATGGACGAGACGTCGCTGAGACCGGCCTAGAAAGAGGTGGCGAGATGATCTAGATGCTTATTAGGAAAGCTGGTTCGAGGTGGAACAAGAGAAGAAGTCCTGGAAGGATATGGGAAGGGATTTGCTGGTCTTGGGCCAGGAGTAAGACATATAAGACTAATTTAAAAAATGGCTGAACTCTCAAAAAAAAATTCTTTAATTACCTATAACTTTTTTGTAAAGTTGCTTCTATATATTTAGATAGGATAGAATTTATAAAAACTTTTTCCTTTTACTTGTAGTATTATATAATATTCTAATTCAGGATATAAAAAGATACTAGCGGAATATATTACCTCCTCTTACTTTAAAAGTTAGTTTAAAAAATGTCATAATAATATGTAAGCAGTGAGGTGGAAAATTCTGATAGCGCGCTGAGCGCCTGTTTGCGTTTCATTACGTTTACGAATAATAAGTATTATTCTAGAGTTAATGGGTTTGAGACTACAGTTTAGAAAGAAAGAGACACTTTATTTGTTTTTATTATTTTATTTTAATATTGATCTGTGATTTAAACATGAAAGTAAGCTTAGTGCATTATGTGCATTTAGTTAAATAATTTGATGCTTTACTTAGTATTCGTAAAAACAATCAAGTTGTGACGGCGAAACCCATTCTTCTTCATCTTCTAATCATTTGTCGTAAGCAGAAGATTGAGAGCACTGTACGAAGCCTTCACCAACTGAAAATAAAATAATAAAGTATCATAAATTGAATCCTCAAAACTTTTTTCATAAAATATAAAGTTATCACAGAAAGTAGTTTGACGTAGAGCTAGATAAATTTTAATAACGTCGAAGAAGTTTGCTAAATGAAGCATAAATCAAAGTTAGATTATTTCTTGCTAATATTAAACTTAACTACCCTGTGCCAGATAGGGCGGGTCTTTATTATTCGTCAATCGCACCTGCTGTCGTGGAGATAGGCCAACTTATAAATAACTTAGCGATGATACTCGTAAAACATTTTTCCAGTCTTGATTTGTTGTAGCAGGCACTAATGGCCAAACTTTAATTTTGCAGAACAACTTTTATACTAGGACCAATCCTTCAATATAACCTAGGTATCACTGACAGCCCCCTGTGCAGAGCATGCATGGAGGCAGAGGAAACGGTGGCGCATGTGCTCCTTGAGTGTACAGGCGTTACCAAGATTCGTGAGGAGACCCTTGGTACACCAAGATCCCTTGCGGATGCCCTGAGGAGACCGGGAAGTCTGATCTGTTTCTGGAGGGAGGTGGGCTGGTTGGAGTAATCGGCCACCATGGCTCACGCACAATGGTCCACTTCAAGGACTAAGTGCGGAAACCTGAACCCCATAAAGAAGAAGAAGAAGAAGATCCTTCAATATTTTATCCAATCCTTGGCACCTTATTTCTCGCACACATTACCTATCATTTTGACCCTTTTTAACCACACGCCACTATTGGCGGATCGGTGGCAAAAAATATCTGATACACAATTTTAGCATTTTAGCACACTATAAAAAAAGAATAAAAAAGTTTAGGAGTCATAAAGTCATCCTATTTGTTACCTAATAATGCATTTCAATAATATAACGTTTTTTAATAAGAAAAATAACAATCACTCCTCACAGTAGAATAAGTAGTCAAGGAGAGAGGGTACATGCCCCCAGCAAAGAATACGAGAGGCGTGTTGGCTCGAGCAATCACCAGCATCATGGTAGCGCGGACTCCAGGCGCCTGCGATATGCCAGTCTCCCAGCCCGAGAAGTATGCTGATTCGCCGATGTGCAGACTCTGTAAAAAAAGATGAATCATCTTTATCAGCACAAAGCAGTCTACTGCTGGCCATAGGCTGGGCCAGTTGCTCCCGTCGACGTACTTACCAGTTACCCTGCGTAGACCAGCGCTCCTCCAAGCCTGCAGGCACCCCACCTTATGCTTGTTGATTTGCTGTCTCTACTTAATACCCTAGTGTTCGGCTCCATCGGTTTGGCGGCTTATATAGTCCGGCTTATTGCCCGAAAAAGAGTAGTCCTCTCGAACTCGTCAGAAAAGTACTATCACGATACTTGTTCCTTTTTCAATGTGATAGCAATAGGTGACCGGGCAACATGTTTTTGATACAATTATGCGACGGTTGTACCCAAAGCTGAAGGTGAAAGCTATTAAATAGACCTGAGAGAACTGCAAAATGCTCATGCGAATCACGACGATGACAATATTAAACACACTTTTTTTTGTAAGCGATTTATGTTCCTTTGCTGAAAAAACGTTCTCCCCGTATTTTAACAGGTGCAACACACTTGTAAGGAAAAATAAGAGGCATTTCAACTTATTCTAGACCCCATCGCAGAATTCCTTGGGCTACTTGTAAAAGTTTCAATTTACGTTTGATACTACCGTAAAATTAGTACATACTGAGGGTATGTACTAATTTTACATAGAGGGACTTCTAAACAACTTTGTAGCCATCGAAACAGGAGACGATCTCGTAATTCTGGTCCTCTTAATTGATATGTTAAGCGATCTCCTTAATTTGACGCAAAATATTTTAATTTGAACCTAGTTTGTAGAGATATAATATCTTTTATCTCTTTTCTTGCGGATGGGAAATCATCAATGAACATCATCATGAACAGTTCCGCAGCAAGGCTTTTATTCCTACACTTGTTATATCATTGTCCGCATCACTACGATAAGGAACTACATTATACAATCATTCACATAATTGGTAATGATAGCAGAAGGTAGACGCCACACAAGGGGGACAAGCAATCTTGAGGGTCGTGCGTATCAGCTAGTTGAGGACACCGCAAGACTAGATATTCCTCAAGAATCATCATAATGATCAGTCATTGTGATGATTTTTGAGGAATTTCTACATCAAGTAGAAGATTACGATGAAGATAGTAAATGTTACCTGCGACGTGATTTCTTCACACCATCGGCAGAGGAGATACAAAGAGAACATGGTATAGCTCAAATATAGTAGAGACTGGAAGAACCTTCCCAGGTTCGCTGCCATAGTCTGCAATATGAACAGAAGGTCAATGAACAACACAAGCCCATGTTCAATGAGAACTTTGTCGTTCAAATCAAAAATCAAATCAAATCAAACCATTTATTTGCATAGAATGTAGGTAAAATACAATATTATTGTTATAAAAATATAGTGAGCCGGGTACATTCTGCCTGAGTTTTGGCATGCAAAATTTAACAAATAAATTAACAATGTCACTATCAATAATATTGTGAGTTATCAAATAATAAAGAAAATGAGTACAATTCTAAATGCATATTTTAACAAGTCCTATGAAGTATATTTTAATAATGTCAATAATATTACTGTATCAAAAGTATAATAAGATTGTGAATACATTTATGAAATAATAAAAAAAATAATTACAAATAAACCATTTTATATTAAGTCTAGAGATATTAAAAAATGTCAATACTTTTAATGTACCTGTTAAAGTGTACCTACCTACATGAATGGAGTACCTAAAACATTAGAAAAGTAACTCGTAATTATTGTAAGACCTCTAGCGATAAGGCAAGGTTTACGTTTGCCTTTTCCTAGAATATATCAAACAATACAGTGTGATTCTTTATAATGTGCACATATCGAAATGAGGGAATAAATGCTTAATTTTATCGATGGAAAAAATATTTAAAAAAATCTAAATATTTTTTAATATTTTTTATGGAATTTTCAAAAATGTTGTCCGCTGTTGTGACCCCAATGTAAACAAAACGGTGTAACTTTTAAACTAAATTATCTATCGCGATGAAACAATTTTATGTAAAAAGTTATGAAAAAAAAAAGTTTTTTTGATCAAAAAAAGTGTTTATTTTCAATTGAGGGTAGTTTTTTTCCACAATTTTCATTTTATGAGGACGCCTAATTGCTTCCAATCATTATGGAGTTAGTTTCATCGCGATAGATAATTTAGTTTAAAAGTTACACCGTTTTGTTTACACTGGGGTCACAGTAGCAGACAAAATTAAATTATCTATCAACACTAGACAATATTAAATTTTTAAAAATTCCATATAAAATATTAAAAAATATTTAGATTTTTTTTATTAATTTTTCCGGCGATAAAATTAAGCATAGATTCCCCCATTTCGATATGTGCACATTATAAAGAATCACAATGTATATCTATAATTAATCTCCTCGCCCCGGACCATGGCTTGCACCAGGGCCGGACGCGAAAGGTCGCCGCCGCCGATCGCCGCTACGATTAA
Organism: Diarsia rubi; assembly: GCA_932274075.1. Lineage (NCBI taxonomy): Eukaryota > Metazoa > Arthropoda > Insecta > Lepidoptera > Noctuidae > Diarsia > Diarsia rubi. The sequence goes on along the minus strand of OW026417.1, from coordinate 15,840,096 downwards.
CAGGACCTCTTTTTTTTTTTTTTTTTTTTTTTTGGTGGGTGTAAAATCATCGAAGGAGTGTCAGACTTCTACTGACTAAAAACCACCCATGTTCCTTCTTCGCCCTCTATGTCGGGGCCGCGATAACAGGACCCCTCAAATTTACATATTGAATTAATCAGTTCCACGAACAAAAATCGTAACCTATATCAATTTAGAAACCCTTATTATAGATCGATACACACATTCAAATCCTTTCCAATAATCGCCTTTCAGTTCAGCGCTTGTAGATTAAAACCCGTGGCTTTTAAGCCGTATGAATTTAACCATATTTCATCGGAAAAAGCTTTGCCGTCGTCTCTCGATTTTATATCGGAAACATACTCGTTGGTGTAGTAATCGTAAGGGCAACAGTTTGGCTTCGATAACCAGGTCGGGCTGAGTGGTATCAAGTTTCCCAATCAGGGATTTATCAGTAGCAGCAACTGACTCTGAATAAACTCAAAGCATTTATTTCAATTAAACCTTAACAGGCACTTTTAAATGTCAGACGAACAATTCTTAAAACAAAACCACGATACGTCATTCCAAAAGGCACCACGCCGAACCACACGCCACCGAATGCCTCCAAAAACGAACACAGTGACGCACACCGCAACAACGAATGCACGAGACTCCGAATCACAGAACAACGAATGCACGCCGCAACGCGCAACTGCTGCCCCGCGACCCGGAGCCCCACGCAACCGCCACCACGGCACGCGCTGCTGCGCGCCCCCGCACCCACAGCACTCGCCGCCGCAAACATCCGGCGCTGCGCAACACTTCGCAGCAACCCCCCGAACGACGCATTGCACTCTAAAGCTACAGTCACAGTCACAAGGCATAATAACTTGTGAGAGTACTGTAGTTGCCCTTTCCTTGTTTATTATGTTTTCGGTTATAGGCAGTTGACCCCACCATTACACACAGTTATTACGTGGGGCTCACTCATAACTAGGGAATGCAATCTCGCTCTTGTACAATCCCGATCACCCGAGATCTCACCTCATTTTTCGAGATCAATCTTGAAGCATAAAATTACGAGATCTCGGCCAAGATTGACGAGATCGAACGGCAGTAGTCAGCGATGCACGCGTATTCTCTGTGCGCGAGCGAGTCGCTGAGTAGCAAAGGAAAGTGTTGGACTGCAAACGACTGACATAAGATGTCGTTTTACATAGCGACTGACTTATGATGCCGTTTAAAATCTAACAGCACTCGAAGCACAATTAGTTTTTTTTTAAACTGTTACTAAAATCTCTCTTTATTTAGTTAGGAGTGATCACTCGTGAGAGCAGCGGTGGCCCAGTGGTGGCGGCCCCGACTTACGAACAGTAGGTCGTGGGTTCGAACCCAGGCAGGCACATTACTTTGTGTAATTTATTTCATCACCGCTGCTCTCAAAACGGTGAAGGAAAATATCGTGAGGAAACCGGCATGGCTTAGAACCAAACATTCGAAGACATGTGACATCTACCAATCCGCACTGGGCCCGCGTGGTAGATTATAACCCATTCCCTCTCAAAGAGAGAGGAGGCCTGTGTTTGCAGTGGAAACATTAATAGGCTGTTGATGACAATGATGATGATCACTCGTAATCACTCCTAGTTTAGGAGTGATTTTGGAAACAGAAATTTTAGCAACTTTTTATTTTCCCTATCATATCATTATCTTTGTTAAAAGAGATTTTACGGGTCTGAGTTTTTGTCTTCATTAACATAACCTTCCTTTTGGGCTTCGCCGCAGCCCGGTAAAAAAGACATTTTTCAATAATTCATGTTGTATCTTACTCGCATCAAATCACAACTAATAAGCAGTTTCAATCATGTTTCAGTTATCTAAATAAACAATACTTCTCTAAATACATTCGAGATCTCGAAAATGCCGAGATCTCGCCGAGATCGAATTTTTAATCCCTCGTTATCTCGACTTAGCGATCTCGTCTCGAGATTGCGTGCCCTACAAAATGTGAGTGTACTTTTAGGTACACCTCTGTCTAACCCTTCGGGCATTACAAGCCTGATGCTATCCTGTGTTATACTTACTGCTGTAGCTTGGTAGCCGACCAAGCAGATGATTAAGCCACTGCAGACTAACTGTCCTAGCATTGGAGCGCTCAGTATTGCCTTCAAATCCACTGCTTGTCTGTAAAGAGAGCAAACGAAGTTTGATGGTATTTTTAACTAGGTTTTCAAGACGGATATTTGTATATTCTATAACCTGCTCTGTCCCACTTCTGGGCAAAAGCTTCCCTCCACGCCTTCCATTTCTGGCGAACTCGCGCGTCCTCGGACGGATATTATATTTGAAATAATTTGTGAAGTGTATTAAATTGAATATATTTCGTGCATATTGAATTTAATTTAAAACATTACAAAGAAGTGGTTTTTTAGAGGCAGTGTGAAGTTTGGTAAGGTAGGTAATCCAAATTGACATTTATTTTATTACAAAGGAATCTCAATTCTGGGCGGAGTGGGCGAGTCAGACTTCTACTGACTAAATACCACCAATGTTTCTTCTTATAGCCTCATACTTCTAAACCGAATCCTCGGGCACAAGAGATAAAACGCCGTATCCTGCCACGTTTCATTTAACCAAAGTATCCAATTTTCACGTTTTGTTTTTCAAAAAAAAATACTGTGTAAAGCTTACTTTAAAACTGCTTGATGCCGTGTCACCAAGTCACTCAATCTTTTCAGGTATTTATCAACAAATAAGTTGTTGTTAACCAATTCATTTCTCTCTACGTCTGGAAAAGAAGCTGAACAAACATTTTATGTTGTTTTATAATATTAAGTATTGGCCGATGAAAGAGTTAGGTGTTTTATTTATGATAAGTCTCTCATTTTTTATCTCACATTGTCGTTCTTCGTTACAGTTGCTTTAGGCTGCGGTTCCACAGAGGCGGAGTGGAGCTGTGCGGAGCAGGGCGAACCGCGATTTACCAATCACAAGCGCAGTGGAGAAGAGATATGTGGATTTCAAGCCATGTGATTGGCACAGCTCGTCTCCGCTCTGCTCCACTCCGCCTCAGTGGAACCGCAGCCTTATAAACTAGTATCAGTATCATCCGTTATTATTAAACTCAGTTTTTCAGTTAGAAGAATTTCGTGTGGAAATGGACAACACTTTTCGGGAATTAAAATGGAGTCAATTCCCGAAGCATTTTTCCCTGACGAATATACGAGTACACGAGACCAGCTTTTCACTTTAAGTCCTTGATATAAAAGGATTGGCCATGCATCCACTTTTTTTGACGTCACTGCTTTTTTAATTGCTTTTGGTATAGACGCCCTGGTCACAAAATAGATAGCTACAGAAGGTCCCTCAATACAACCAGTTAAGGAAGCTCGCGGCCTATATGGCGTGACGTTTGGCAGGTAGAAAGTTTTGGTCGCACCACCAAGGATCCGACCAGTTTTGTTCAAAATATCGGTCACTCCTGCGACAAGTAGTCGTCGTGGCTGCAAGGTCCCTGAAACATACGAACATAGACATGCTTCTAAGCACGGTTATTATGCTTGCAATCACCCATGCCGTTCGTATGAGACAGTTTGAGATCACCGTACGAAAGTACCCATCACAGTGTGCTATTTTATACGTGTGAAAATCTTCATGGTTTTTCCCCGCTTTGAAGTAAGCAAAGGATTCAGTCTGTCTCACTGACTAAAACCATGTTATTCAACTCTCTCTGGTCGAATTACAAGATTACTTGCCGAGTTTGCTACACTTGTTTTTGCTCCTTCCGTAAACCTCGCCTTCTGTTCTTATATCAATCATTTGCACTTCAATGTTGCACCGAAATTCTGTTGCTTCATTAATAGAAACAGAACGGCAATGGTTCTCATTAAAATGATTCGCTTCAATAGGGTTTATACTAGGAATCTGTGTTGTTAAGTCGTGACGCACGAATCTCTGCACGTGTATAATCATGCAGGGAATTTGGGTCAATTCATGTCAACTGCGGTCTCTAATGCCTGGTTTACCTCACTGGGCCATTATTAAGGGAAAATGGGGTTAAATCCTTACGTCCCTTTTACATAACGTTTTACATGAGATCTCCAAAAGTTGAATCGACTCATTTTAAAAAAAAATCCTGTGCACACGAAGACCTTATCTGTTTATGGTGCGGAACAATAGAAGTAAAATAAAAAACCAAAAATACCCTCAGTAGTAGACCGAAAAATCTGCGAGTTTTTTTCTTTCGTACATTCATATTTCATTTTAAAAATCTGAAACTCTGTTAATGATCACAGTTGTCTGAACCCTCCTTTTCAAACAATTAAAATGAAAAAAATAGAAAAGTGAAAGTTTTTAAGTGTTAACAGCAGCAGGAATAGTCCCGAGTTCCTGACGCGGACGGTGCTATAATTTTTTTAATGAGAATACGTAAATCTACAGTCATTAGCTCGTTGCAAGTATGTACTGCATGTGTAGGAAAAAAAAATCAAAATAAAGGGTGTAAAAGTACCCTTAACGCAAACGAAGGGCACTTGTTCTCCCCACCACTGCGAATATTTTTTCGTTCTAGTAGTCTTTTCACGAAAGTTCTAGGAAATTATTAAACTCTAAATAATTCATGTATGATTATTCTAATATAACGAGTCAATGTGAGAATCCTATACCTTCTTGAGGCAGTCATGTAGCCATCTCGACTTTACATAATATACCTTTCAGATCATAAACATAAAAAGTGTCAATTTACGAAACAATTACCTGAGGATACATACCTACATTTAGATAACTACTCACCTTGAAATTCTGCAGCACATTCATCAAAGATGTTCTTAAAGCAGTCTGCAAGCACATCGAACTGGCAGATGAGAGGTAACAGATAAGCTTGCATCAGGACATCGCATACCATGACCATGAAAGAAACGTAGTGGAATACTGTGCCCACCCCGATGTAGGTCAAGACGTAGCGTAGAGGCGTGTCGTACTCAAAAGGAACATATAGGTCCACCATCAGGTTGAACTTCTCTTCGTCAAACATTGGGTATAATTGCCTGTAACATCATCATAGCATCACATTTGAAGGGGCTGAGGTGCAATCATAGTACACTCACATTATGAAGTGGAATCATAGTACACTCACATGCGAGGTGTACCTAATTATAGTACCCCCACATACGAGGTGTAATCATAGTACTCCCACATACGAGGTGTAATCATAGTACACCCACATACGAGGTGTAATCATAGTACACCCACATACGAGGTGTAATCATAGTACACCCACATACGAGGTGTAATCATAGTACACCCACATATGAGGTGTAATCATAGTACACCCACCCACATATCGCCTTCGCTAGTCCCTATTATGTAGTAAACCGAGTACTAATCCGTGCAGACTACTATTTTGAGTGATGGAAAATCATAATATCATTTTGCTCGACGTGGGAATGTAACCCAGGACCAGAATGTTCACTAGTAGAATTTGCGAACACTAGAACTACAAAGAATTTGCGAACACTAGAACAACAAAGCATGTAGCATTTTTTATTAGTCTGTTTTAGTTACTCTTTTACACAACAACATCATTTTGAATATAAACATATTATTAAAGTAATCAACAACGTTATGAAGTCCCAAACACATCTAAATTTCCAGTAAACTAAAGTAATAAAACCAGATGACTTCCATGTTTATGAAGGATGGTCCTGTGTTGAATTAAATGCAACTATCTCATAAAGTTGAGATAATTTAAGTTGCCGTAGTCCAACTTGCTAGTTCTGTGAGTTCGGATTTGTACAACGTTTATGTATATCAATATAGTTATGTATTTTTAAACTGTTCTATGTTAAACTGATTAAACTAATACAATAAATTAATAGTTTAATATTTAGTTAACGGGGGGTACCTGATGTGCGACTGACAGACACTGGAGCTGGAGCCATCCAGCAAAAGAAACATTTGATTAAATAACTCATGACTTATTACGTTCCTGTTATCACATTGGCACAATGTCGCAAGTTACTTACGATCATGTGGTAAAACTGTGCCAGTTAAGGCCAGGACTTTTAGAATCGACCTAGTAATAATATTTTATATTTCAGACCAGATACCTACTTTTAAACCTTATCGTGTACTTTGCAACATGACCACACACACACACACTTTGCTACATTTCTTTCTCATTTCTCCTTTTGCAGGTCTGCTGGCAAAAAAATCTTGAGAAATAAGCAGTACCTTTGCACTCAAATGTTATATTACTTATATTATGTTATTTTCCTGTGTTGTCTACTGCGTGTACATACATAGTAAAATAGATAAAAAACCAAAAGTTTATTTACCAAACAAAATAGGTAGGGTAAGCTATTACCAGTACCACGTATAAGTACTTCTTGTGAGTTGCTGCCCAATATTTTACAATATCCCTCCGGCTCTGTGTAGATATATCGAAATTAGGCGAATCCAAAGCCATTGCTAATTTATTGAAGACATCTTTTTTACTTGCCTAAAATAGGATTTAAATTATTAAAATAAACCAAATTCAAAATTGATACCTATTAAAAGTACTAGAGGATCCGCAGAATATACCCAAGTTTCCTTACATATTATCAAGAGAAGCTTTATATAGTTTTATACGCAAGTCGGAAAAAAATCCCAAAGTAGAATAAAATCAACATCAGTTACTTTTGGCATTTAAAATAAATTTAAAATAAAAAACTTTTTAAAAACAAGCTTTTATTTAAGTGCGCCAAAAATAATAAAACAACTTTTCCTTTGATAGTTTTACTGTAAACTTATAACGTCATCACACAATTTATATGACATAAAAGCTTGTCGCGAGATTTAAGTACGTGTATTTACTAAGTTTTGAGTACTTTATTTATGTATTTACTTTATTTATGCATGTAAAATTTCAGCACAATAGGGGGATCGGACAAAAAAATAATAATTAGTCAGATAGATTTTCAAAAAATATTGGACACGTATTTTTTCTTTTTTCACATAAATAAAAAATGAAGACGATACAATGCTTCGAAAACACGTGAATTCCTCGAAAACGTCACATGGTAGTACATTTTTCACCAACAGATGACGTCACAACCCCCTTTTTTTTTGGCGCGTGGAAAATCATTGAATAACCGCTTCCGCTCTTGGGCAGAGCGAAAGGGAGTGTCAGACTTCTACTAACTAAAAACCACCCATGTTCCTTCTTCGCCCTCTATGTCGAGGCCGCGATAACTAGTGTACAACCCCCCACTCATGATCTTTGACGAGTCTTATCTTCGTCAATTTTTATTAATTTGATAAAACAAAAAACACGTATCCAATATTTTTCGATAATCTAACTGACGGACTAATTAGAATCATATTTTTTTAACCCAGTCCGATCCCCTATTGGTTGAAGATATTCTGCTAAAATTGAGGCGCAAGTGTCCGCGCGAACATTACAAATTACTATGATATTACAAACAAACATACATTGCAAGTTAAATAAAAGCTTGTAAAAAGGTAAATTACATTAATGTGTCATTAACGACACGGTTGGCGCAGTGGCTCAGGCAATGGACTACTGCGCTGCGTGTCGCGGGTTCGATCCCCGCACGGAACAAATATTTGTATGACCTACAGATAATTGTTCCGGGTCTGGGTATTTGTGTATGTGAGTTTAAATGTTTGTGAACGCACCCACGATACAGGAGAAATTCCTAGTGTGGAGCAAAGTTTATTAAAAAAAAAAATAATAACGGACGGATGAAAGAAAATTCCTGTAATAATTACTTCGTAGTAATTTTGTGCAAGTAAGTTTCCCGGTGGAGGGCAGAAGGTACTAAATACCCTTTTAAATAATTAAGTACGTAATGCTCATTGTTTCAACGGTTAAGCGGATTTGTGGATGCTGTACCCGCGCTTTCATTCCACACTGATTACATTGGTGGACGAAGCTTAAGTTCTGGATTTTTGAGTTATTACATCATCAATTCATCATATTAAAACATAAGTATTTGAACACCTTTCCAGCTACTGGCAAGTTTTAAGGGTATCGTCAGTTCGGTGCAGAGTATAAACATAAAGTTTTGAACAACAATTTCGCATGTTTTTTTTATACTTAATCATCTTCAATCATCATAATCTGTATCAATTACAAAATTCAAAATTCTCCTAAATTCAAATAATTTCTGTTTTTGTATTGACGAATCTTGGACCGTGTAATTTCAAATTTAGCAAAGTGCACTTTTAATTTTTCGTGACTGTTCGCGAAATTAGATAGACAGCTATCTAATTTCGCGAGCAAGTTGCGGTAAAACGCAAACCTGTATCTTCTATCTATATAAATAAAAAGAGATGTCCTGACTGACTGACTGACTCATCAACGCCCAGCTCAAACCCTTGGACACAGAAAGCTGAAATTTTGCACAGAGGTTCCTTTTATAATGAGAGATGAGACAAGGAATAAGGAAGGATTTTTCGAAATTCAACCCCTAAGAGCGTTAAATAGGGGATAAAAGTTTGTATGAAAAATCTTATTCCTTGAGTAGCGGGCGAAGCCGCGGGCAAAAGCTATAAGATACCTACTGCTTATCACCTGCACTAGTAGATGCAATTCATATGAAGAAAGAATAAATAAGATCTACTTCTGATTAAAATAAATTAAATATTATTTACCATTATCGTTATTTTCCACACAGAGATCAAGTGTATGATGGTGACATTCGCTCCGAATATGATGTCCTCCAGTCGCAGTTCGTCGCCAAACAAGTACCATATCTCAAGGCATACCAGCAGGGAGCCTAAAATTCTTACCGAAGTCCTGAATATTCTATAAAGAAGGTAGTTGTCAGATGTTGAGAGAGCTGGAAAAAAGCAAGTACGAGTAGTACTAAGGATTGTTTGAACAAGGCAGTGAGTTATAGAAAAATTTCTCTTTATTCCAGTTATATAACTTAAAAACTGTTAGTAAAACTTATGACTATGTTAATTAGCATTGATAAAAACAAATAACGCAATAAATAACGGTGAATCACAGCTGCCGTAACCCAAAATAATTGCACAACAGCGACCCACATACACACACAGTCCGGGCGACTTGCAATCATGCTTAGCATACTTTTGTTGCTGCACACCGAAGCACAACTTTGTTGTAATACTTGGTTACCTACTTAGTCAACTCAGCACATCACAAAATAAGCCTATAATGTTCCCACTGCTGTGACATAGGCCTCCACTCTATAAAAATAATGGGCTAAATACCTACCACCATGTGCGGGTTGGAGATGTTACCTTACATATCTTCGATTTTTTGGTTCTAGGATGTGCCGGTTTGCTCAAGATGTCCACGTGCTCCTTTACCGTTTTGAGAGCAGTGATGTCGAAATAAATAAATAAAAGGGGGGCTGCTCTCAAATATTTAATGAGGATTTATTTTTCTTTTTCACGTATTATTAGAATATACTTTACCATTAAAAAAGACGAGTCGATAAACGGAGTTAAAGAAAGCTCTTTCCATCGGCCCCGCATCTCTTATAGCATGACTTTCGGGCAATATAGTCCAGATATACTCAATGATCATAGACATTTTTATCTTCTAATTATTCGATGTGGGCTAACGATCCCTTCGACCGATATCAAGTGTATCTTGCCGATTATTTTGATCTACGTTTTATTAAATATTCGCAGAGCAGTAAAAACGTGCATGTCAAGTTTGTGTTCGTTTCCATTTCCACAAGTGTGTCCGAGAATGTTTAATATTTAATGAGTTATTTTTCAAATTTCATGTAATGTTTTGCTTGTTGATCTTGAAGTCGTAAGAAAATGAAGAGAGAGTCTGGTTTGGTTGCAGACTGGCTCTCTACTAACTAGGTTAGACCTCTGTTTGACTTTTCAACAAATTACATTTACGTGTTTTATTCAAATTACTGAATATTACTATTTAAATAATAATAATTAAAAATCTGCCTTAAATATGAGTTTTATATTCTTAATAGTAGTGTTCTCGATGGTTGTTCCGGGTCTGGGTGTTTGTGTATGTGAGTTTAAATGGTTGTAAACGCACCCACAATATAGGAGAAATTCCTAGTGTGAGGCAACCTTTTTTTTTCCCCGTCGGGGCTGCAGGTTCCGGCCTCGACATAAAAGGCTAAGAAGAAACATGGGTGGTTTTTAGTCAGTAGAAGTCTGACACTCCCTTTCGCTCTGCCCAAGAGCGGGAGAGGTTATTTGATGATTTTCCACCTGCCAAAAAAATAAAAGAAGGGCAACGTTAAAAAAAAAAACAGTAGCATTACTTATGATAAATACGTTCAAGATGAATCACCTGCAAGATCAGCAGACGCGACCAAGAAAGCTGTAAAAGCAGATAAGTCGATCAGTTCATGGATCTGTACGAAACATTGTATTCATGTCATAAAGTGCAATGGACATAAACACTATGCAGTAGGCGTATCCTTTTCAGAAAGTAATTAATTACTCTTTGTCATTCGTTTGTTCTGCTGTCTTTAATTACAAGACACGAGACATCATAGAAATGTCTCTTGTTTGATATATTTCCACGATGACATGTTAATTATCTAGTAGTATGCAGAAAGGTAAAATACAATGTTTTCATGATACTAGTTCCAGGTTTATTCTAATGAGAAACATTATTAGAATGAAGTTTCAATAAGTAGAAATTGTTGAGGTTTGAGTCAGTACGTAGGTAAGTAATTAAAATCCAAAAATACTATGTGAGATATTTTATTTCCATTCACTTGACGTGTTTGTCGGCGCTAAAACACTATTTAAAGCGAAACATAAAGCATAAACATAACCAGCTTATAAAATTCCCACTGCCAGCCGGGACACAGGTCTCGTCTCTTTGAGAAGGCCATAATCTTGGTAGATTATAGCCCTCTCAATGAGGGGAGACCTGTGTGTGTGAGCCCAGTGCAGGTTGGTTGGAAGGTAAGCATAATATGCTTTGAAATAAATATAATATACTTTGTGCTAAATTTTAACTCAGAAAAGCATTTTAATTAATTCTGAAACAAGTTTGCGTAGATTTGCGTGACTGTAGATAATAATAATAAAGTATCTAGTTGTGTCGAAATCGGAGCAGCACCGTTAGTGCACTGTATGAGGTCTTCACCAACTGAAAAAAGAAGAATGCATTATGTGAGAACATTATACTGGAGAAATATAATTATACGACAGCTTCACTTAAGTCAGTAGGACCAATATGTATACTCGGAGCAACTTAAAAAAGATTTTCTGCTAATGTGTTGGATTCCACGAACATAGCATTTTGGACAATAAGCCATCGTCAATAAAACACAAACAAATGAAACAGTAACGAGTTGTTTTGGTACACATAATTAATTTAGATATTAAGGTTGGAACCCACAAAACAGTTAGCCGCGGGCAAGGCGATACGGCCACAATAAGCCGCGTGGAACCGCCACACGCCCGTGTGCCCCCGGCCGTATGTCTACATAATAACAAAGTTCTTTGTTTTTAAAAACATGCCATATTTTTGTATCTGGCAGTGTTTATATTCAGTGATTTTTGCCATTTTGCGATGTTTGTATAAGGAACATCAGAAGAGAGCGTTGACGATGAAACAAATAAAGGTTTTCTAAGAAAATCATTGAGATAACGAAATTCTCGGAAATGCCAAAGTTAAAAGTCACGTTCTGTGATAGCGGTACTCTCAAAGGAGCAGATATCCCTGCAGATATTTTACTTTAGAATAACAGCATTTATTTCAAATGAAGTTTCAGAAAGCTTCACTATGATTCCAGCTCCGAACAAAGTAAATTGTCAAACTTTTAAATTGTTTGGAGCGTTCGCTTTCAATTCAACTTACTGTCGTATAAGAAGTAAGGGAGAGGTTGTACATCCCTCCGGCTGTGAGGACCAGAGGCTTGTTGGCCCTCGCCATCACGAACAGTATGGTGGCCCGCACTCCTGGCAGTTTGGACACGCCGCACTCCCACCCTGAGCAATATATGGCTTCACCTATGTTTGCACTCTGAAAATAATGAGTTTTATTTACTAATTTGTATGTTTTTGGGAATTATTATTATTAAGCCTTTATTGCTGAATAACTAAACACAAGTACAATCTAATCATATAAACATAAAAACTTAAATCTAACACATCCGGTTTTCCGGTTTAGTGATCAGCGTGTCCTGTGACACATAGGCCTCTTCCAGCTTCTTCCACTAATTTCTGTCTCTAGCTTTCCTAGACCAGGTAGTGCCTCCAATTTTCCTTATGTCATCTGTCCATCTCTTTGCCTGTCCATGTTTTTGGGAATACTGTATATCAAATAGTAATCGATAAAATCAATGGGGAAAAAAACGCAAGTGGTCCATGTTCAAATCCTTTTATCAATTAGGGGCTACCTAACAACGTGGTGTTCAGCAGAACAGATAATCTACTGATCTAGGTAATGGGACAAAAACGCCATTACGATTAAGTCTTCCCTTTTTTTTTTTGGGGGGAAATCATCAAATAACCACTCCCGCTCTGGGCAGAGCGAAAGGGAGTGTCAGACTTCTACTGACTAAAAACCACCCATGTTCCTTCTTAGCCCTTTAAGTCGAGGCTGCGGTGACTAGTGTACAACCCGCAGCCCCGACGGGATTGAGTCTTCCCTCAGTAAAAGAATTAGCTGGAAGTTAAGTTGTGTTATAATCGGGAAAGCACTTTTAAAGGGTTTTAAGGTGACATTTTACGTTACCTGGTTTGTAATCTCCTCACACCAGCGGCAAATGATGTAGAAACCAAAGAGGTTGTACCCCAGAAACAGGAAACTCATTAAACATTTGGCGATACTCTCGTCTAAGGCCTGAAAATTAGTTTGTTCTTAGTAAGTGCCAAGTTTCGCCTAAGTTATGAGAACACCCACAATTTGGGCCCTCGGGTCCTCAAGGGCAACCACTATTGATGCCCGAAATTTAGATAATATAATACAAAACGATTTCTTGAACTTGAAATTTAGTATGAAGTTACTTGATTTATTACTAGAGATCACTGAACTATGTATTCTCTTTGTCATACAAATAATAACTGTATCCTTATAAAAAGACCTTGGTGAAATCATATGTTCAGTTTCGATAAATTATTTTTAAATAGCCGGTTCTGTGCCACTGCTGGCAAAGGCCTTCCCCCACACATATTTCAGTTCCACATTCACAAATTGTAAGCCGAAACCCGATAGAAATTCTATCTATTCTATATCTATATATGTATATAAAAATCAATGCCACTTTTCGTTGTAATTTTATAACTCAAGAACAGGCTCACCTATCCAAACTAAATGTTTAGACTTTGTTCGGACTATTTAGTGGATGGTGTATGGGAAGTATGCACAAAATCGGTCGAGCGGTTCTTCATTTATCACATTTTTTGTAACAAATAAATTCAATAATGGGGATTTTGCTGTCTTGGAGCCGGAAGGTAGCGCTGCTGTCCGGGCAGTACGATGTCTGCCAAGTCCGCTAGTTATTCATATTTTCAAACATCAGTAAGAACCAAGGCCCATTGAACTTGTATTGTAATGAAAGCACATATTAATGTCCACTTACCGTAGTGGCCTGATAGCCGATGAAACAAATGAGTGTGCCGCTCGCCGCCAGCTGACCCAACATGGGACCGCTCAGTGTTTCGCGCATGTTCATCGTATGCCTAAACTTACACAATGGATTCTTAGCATTTAACAAGTAGATACTTAAAATAACATCACGCCTGTTATCCTCGAAAGGTTAGGTAAAGGTGTACCCATTAAAAAAAAATGTTTATTTCAAATACATAGTTTTAAAGCAAGGGGATGCTTATGTTAGGTGAATCCGCACTTCCACTTAACATAAATCAATGTATGCAATTGAAAAACAAGAGAAAAAGTGGGAAAAGTGTCTTTCATACTGCCTCTTAGCAAACACTGATATTACTGGGACATTTGGAGTTGTTTGTTTCATCATCATCATCCACAGCCCGACTTCACCCACTGCTGGGCATAGGCCTCTCTTTGATTGTGCCAAGTGTTAAAATCCCATAAAATAGAGCGCGAGCCTATTGCCATAAACTGGGCACAAATCCAGACTCCGTGGCTGCTATTGAGAAATTTCTGGAAAAAAAACCCAATAACACTTTGTCATGCCTGGGAATCGAACACAAGACCTGTACGGCTGTGGCGATTGGGACAGCTAGACCAACGACACAGTTAGGTAAGTAGATACGTAGGTAGGTAATAATGACTAAAAGAGTAGACGAAGAACAAATAACGATAAATTATATATATTGTTATTCACAAGAAGTTGGCAGATTCGTCTCAAGACTAAGTTGTTGTAGTTTTTCTTGTTGATCTCTCTTAAGTTTATATATTTTGTTATATGTATGTATATATGTATTTATTCTTATATGTTTTATTTATAAATATTTCTTGTCTTTTTTCTGTTGTTGCACCTACTGAATATTGTCTCTGCATCACCCTAAGGTAGACCGGTAGAAAATGCCCAAGGCATTAGGTCCGCCTTTGTACAGTTTTTTGCTTGTGCATAAAGTTTAATAAATAAATAAAAAATAAATAAATGAACTGTAAGGAAGCTGATATGGCTCAAAAGGCCCATTTGATTCGTGACACGAGGACTATATAAGAGAGAATCATGGAGGCAGAAGGCACACTGTATCGATCGCCAATAAAACGAAATGAGAGTTGGAGAATGGTCACAAATTAAAAGATCGTTTACAAGACCCTAATAAGAAAAAAAACCAAGTAAAGTTATATTAAAAAAAAAATATAATTATAATAATTATACATACCATGGTGTAGGTATATATTTTTATAATAAAAACATAAACACTATACAATATATTATTTATATTGTGGGTACTGCGGCAAGACAGCATTCTTATAAAAACACAACACATTCTAAGCGTAGCATATGATTCTGAGGATTATATCTAGTGGAAAAAGTGTGTGCTAAAATAATAGAAACGCGAAATATTACACGCCATTCTGGAGACAGTAGAACAATGCCAGCATTAATCTAAAATAATTGTTCTAACTTTTTTGAGCCAGTGGTCACGTAAAAGAAATAAATACATATAAAAAGTGATTTTACTTTTATTTTATGTAGGACAACGATATTTTCGGATTCAGGAAGTGGATCCGTGTCGGATCCGGTTCATGAAACGTAATGACGTGATTTACGCTCACCCAAATTGAAAGAATACGTGACAACAATTTTGTGAAGGTTGATTAGCTTCGTTATGACATAATTTTGTAGATTTCATTTATTTGTTCCCCTTGATTGAGAGAAGAAAGCCATAGAATTTTTTTTTTTGTATTTCTCTCGTTCATTCTCGTTTCTTTCTGGTCTCTGAATGTCGTGATAAAGGTTTGTAATTAAATAATTTTAAAAGTAGAGTAAGACCAAAGAAACTACAGATGGACTGTGTTAAGGATGATATGACAAAAAAGGAGCTGTCTGATGGGATGACGAGGTATGTAGCGATATATATGTATGTATTTATATATATATAACACTTAATTGACGCTTGTCGTGACCCAAGGACTGGATTTTATCTTGGCCAGAGGCGGCTAAGTCTTACAACGCCGTGGCAATGCCGCCAGTATTTCGGGCACATTACCGGCTGTCAGTGTTGAGGAGCAGTATTTCGATGCCTTTTTTATAGTTTCTTGTTAGTTTATTTAATCGTTTTTAATTAATGTACGTAGTTACTTTACTTTTATAATCAATAAAGATTACATCAAGTATCTTGAATTGGTTCCCCCGTATAGCAGTATACAGGGTGTAAATTAACCCTTCACACATACGTCAACCAAGCATTCTTTACATCAAACGAAGTAAGGCAAAAAAAATTGCTGGGAAACGACTTTTTTTTTGGGGTCAAATTCTCAATGAAGCACTCTTAAAACATTGTGCTAGTGGATGCTTTGAATAGTAAAAGGGTCATGGAGGTAATTTAAGTAAAGTTATAACCTGAAAAACTAGTTTTTACTAAAACAGCTGTAAAAATTTGGAAATTTGACCCCCAATATATCCGTAACTAGGGGGTTCCCAGGGATGGTCTAGAATCAAAAAATGATCGCAGTGGTGAGGAGAACAAGTGCCTTTCGTTTGCGGTAAGGGTATTTTTACACGCTTTATAAAGAGATGACATAAGTACTGCGCCGACGTCAAATTAATTGGAATAAAAGCAAGAGAATGTTGATATATTTATTTACCGAGTGATTTCTCCTATAAGGTAATTCGAGAGTACCAGAATGGTCTCTACCGTGATATTTCTGTAGATAAATAAAATACATGGCCTATTGTCAAAACCATGTATCCTACTGCATTAATCTACACTAATATTATAAACAGGAAAGATTTGTGTTTTTACCCGACTGCGGCGAAGCCCAAAAGAAGGGTTTTGTGTTTGGCGTGTATGTATGTATGTCCTTTTATTTGTTCTCTCATAACTCCTAAACGAATGAAGGGATTTGAATAAAATATACGTCGTTAGATTCGTATTGATGGCGCGAGTGTCACTGACTACATTAAAACTAAAAAAACAAATAAATTAGCTGATTTTGAGGGCCATATCGCGAATTTCAGAAAACAAAAGAATTCCATTACCATCGAGTAGGGTATCAAAATGAAGGGTTTTAAAAAGAGATTACAAAAATATATGACAATTATATGTTTGAAAGAAATTCAAAGTCACAAAGCCTATAAACAAACTCAAAAGTTAAATCATCTGCTAAAAATTTCACGCGACGAACGAAAGAACAACACAAAATAACTAAAAACGAAATAAAAAAAAATAAAAAAAAAATTGTGTGTGTTTAATATGTTTGCAATAAATAAACTCAGAAACTTCTGCGCCGATTCCTAAAATTCTTTACCCATTAGAAAGCTACATTCACCTTGAGTAACATAGGCTACTTTATTCCCTATATTCCCACGGGAACGGGAACTGCGCGGGTGAAACTGCATGACGTCCGCTAGTATAGTAGTAACTATACGAGTATTTACCACGTGAGTGCACGAAATATTTGAATTTAATTTAAACTGGCCATTAACAAAGTCGTAGGGTGATGCCAAAATAATCGATGTCGATAATTTAACTACAGAATCGTATACACATGCCTATAGTGAATACCTACATTAACATTATCTGTGGTTACACCACTACGTCCTCTATGGAAAAGCTCACATATTTCCACGTATCGCTGTTTTTCGCACACAAAGGGTAGCGTGTTTCAATGTTCGCATACCTTGTTGTTCAGCATACTTTGTAATAGCTTTGGGCTCACGTTGATAGGGGAAAATTAATTGTAAATATTTGGAATCAAACAGAGACTGCTATATTGGCATATGTGCAGATTTAATTATAAGAGTGATAAATATTGATGTATGTAGAAGGCGAGGAAGACCAAAGAAACTACCCCAGGTAATATGGAACAAGCGCAGGAAGATAATGAGCTATGTGCAAATGATGTCGACACATCATTGTGCTATCCTTTTTCGTATTTATATAAGGTCAGCGCTACATCTCTTATTCGTCTATTCTCTAAAATGTATCATCTCAGTCGTTGGCCTCTTTTGAGACATACCTTTCATCTTTCCCACAATTGCATCCATGGATTTTGGCCTTCCACATTCATACTCAAAACTTTTTTCGTGACATTTTCCTTAACATTGTATTTACTAAACGTTTATTTTTTTTATTAAACTAAAGACTGAAAAGCTCGTGGCTAAATTATAACTGATGCTAGGATGATATCTTCAGGTGAAGCCAATGGTCCCGGTTGTCAGTATTAGATCTTTGACAGACGTTCCAAGAGTCAGTCGACCGAAAGTCTGAGAACGAGTCTTAGGAAGGTGTACTGTACTACCCATTACTGAATGTACTTTAGATAGTCAGTCGCTCCATGTAAAATACTGGTATTCAGCTGCATGCGTTTAAAGAACTAAAAGAAATAAAATATTGGTAACATCTATTTATCGATAATATAAGATATTTGGTCTGAAGTTAACTTTATAGACGTTTATAAATCTTTATGGCAAAGAATAAAAAGGAAAATAGGTTCATTACTACAATACTTTGACACATTTTGGTGAGCATTAATATCCATTCTGGCATGCATTTTGAATGTTTAGGTAGTAATAGGTTCTTTTCTGGTAGGCCTTTAAACACAAGCCAAAGTTTAGGCAGATGATCTTCTTCGTCTAAGCGTGTCAATGGCAATCTAAATTGTGTAGGCCCAGAACTGACCTACTAGTTTGGCAGATGATGCAGGATTAAACTAAATAAGGACTTCACCTTCACTTTATTAATGTATAGTCACCTTTGGGATAAAGATGAAAGAACAATAGGTACAATTCAAACAAGTTAAGGCTACTACATGATTGTAATATTTTTCTAAACAAACCTTTGTTAAACTTTTGATTATGTTAAAAACATTTACCTTAATATTTGCTTGTGTTGCTGAACTAACTCTCCCAGTCTCTTTGTGTATTTATCAGCGAAACTTTTGTTGTAAACTAAATTGTTTACAGCTACATCTGAAACAGTCGTTAAAAAGTTTCATTTGGAAGTTTATTTTGAAAGAGAAATAAATTATGTTTTATTGTTTGATTTTCATTTTATTATTAAGTTTTAGGTATGGGTAGATCTTAACGTAACTTCATCATGTTCCCACTACTGGGACACAGGCCCTCTCTCAATGAGAGGAAATGAGGAATAATCCACCACGTGGGCCTAGCCCGGGATTCGAATTCTTGATTCTAGGACATGCCGGATTCCTTTGCTTTCTCTTCTATTCAGTTTCATTAGTGGTAGATATTTGAACCACTTACACTCACATACATAACGTATTTTTAATTCAAAATCACCATTGCACACTGCACGTTGAATAAATGTTTTTTTTACGCAATTCACAATGATCGCCAGAGACTGACGTCAAACGAAAAGCGGAGCTCGACAAATATATCGATTTGGGCAGGAATTTCAATTAACAGTGGCGCGCTAAGACTGCCACTAATTAAAAGAGCCACTGTTTGCAGTAAAATACGATGGCAGGTACCGACGGTCATCAGTAACCGTTAAAACAAAGGGTTTTTTTTTTTGTCCAACCGTAGACAGAAAGAAAACATATTTATTTGGCACATGACACAAAAACACAACATGAAATAAAACAAACAAGAATTATAACCAAGAACAGCTGATTAAAAAAAAATATACTTATGATTATGGATTAATATTTATATATGGGGCTCAAAATAATGCATTGAATGTGTACCGGTTTGTGCGTCGGCCATGCCACCCAGTATATTGTAAATGTATTAAAAAAGACGACGGCTTCAGTGACTTCAGTCCCGAATTATAACTACGCGATAAAATATCTTATCCAGCTATACCTTCAAATCCAGTTTTACAGTCTCTCAGCAAGTTCTCAAAGCAGTCAGCCAGCACTGTGAACTGGCACAGCAGATGCATCAGATGGGTCTGCATCTTCAGGTCAGTCACCATCACGAAGTGCGAGATGTAGAAGAAGGATATCACCACGACCAAATAAGCCAGGGGGTATCGCACAGGTGTCATGTAGTAAAATGGGAGGCGGATCCCCACTATGAGGTTGTATTCCACTTCGTCTATTAAGGGGAAGGTGAACCTAGAAGGAAAATCGGTAAATGTGAGAAATGAGTAAACTTGTAAAACCTATGTATTTTTGTTTCAGACCGTGTCACGGTCGTTTTCAAATCAGTGATACATACAATATGAAACTTTAGATATGATATGTAGGCAAAGTGTAAGGCAGTTTCTTAGCTCAAACACGCAAACGTGACGTTTTCAAAAGGCGCTTAAAGCGCCCAACGATTTTTCAAAATGAATGACATATGACTGCAGCATTCTGATATGGGGTACACAATTCAAAAGTTATTCAGATTTGAGAACTTTCTTTCATGTGTGTACTTAACCATGCAACTGTTGTATGATTTATTCTCCTTTCGCAGGTGGTGTTGGACGAGATTTCTTTTCTATTTTACCTATTTTTTGTTCCATTTTTTTTTTCTGTTTATGTGTGTACATAAATAAATAAATAATTACCAAGCTGCAAGTGTGCAGTTCCCTAGCGCTAGCAATAACTTTAAATATCTCTCATTCATTCGCCACCAGAAATCCACCAGCTTTTTCCTTTCTTCTGTTGAAATATCGAAGAACGGAGATTCCATGGAACCCGCCAGTTTCTTGTAGAAGTCCTTGTAAATCATCTAAAATATTTGTCAAGTAACGAATTAAAGATTTTCCAAAGGTTATTTTCTGAGTTTCGAGTACCCAAACCCAAAATTTCATATCTGAGAATATTATGTTGGCTGAAGCAGATTTTAGTGTGGTTGCATTCTAAACCAGTCTGTAGGTATGGTTATACACACAGGGCTTTACATAGGGCTATTTTAGATTATGCTAATATTCCAAATGCGTGATATTTTAGCAATATGTGCCGAAAATATAAACTATTCTGCTTCGAGAGGAAGTTTATTAACGAAAACAATTGAGTTATTTCTAAAATTAAATCATTATAAATAAGTGTTTATACCTTTCAAACGTAACAATAAAACACGGCAGTAACAACGCAATAACAGTAGATAACTACCAAAAATGTAGTATGACAAATTTATGACCAAAGCAGATTTAGTCATGTCTTATTGTACAATGGCAAAGAAAATTTTTATATGTATATGAATACATGTGTGGGAATTCTTTTTCTTTGTTTAAAGGATTGAGTGGAATTTTTGTCTGTTCTCCTTTCCCGTTTTAAAAGTAGTGGTGATGAAAAAAAAATTCCGAATGAAACAACCCACTAGTTGCGGCCACTAGCCACCGTAAGGTGGATCCGATAACACGGAGCCAGCAGTGCTCTTGGGCCGATTCTGCGATTCTGATGCATCAAATTGGAATAAAATATATTTTTGACCGGTTTAAGGCCAGAACTCCACCACGGAGGAGAGGAGCGAAGCGGAGAGTAGAATCGTGCGGGAATCGAGCAATCAGCTCCTGGGCTAAGATGAAATTTTCACTTGTCTGCAATGCTCGTGTCCTAAGTCGATTCCCGTCAATAAGTTTGGTAACTTCCATAAACCTCCTAACTTTGACGACATAAATGGCGTATGAGTCAATAAAACTCCACGATCTAAGACAGCACCTTAAAAACACAAAAGCATTCTTATTACCATATTCAGGAATCTATAAATGGTTATGAACTGTATAACCGTTGCGTTGATACTGGCCGCCACTTCATCCAAACTGGAGGTTTCCGTAAAGCCATACCACACTTCGCCGCACACCAATAGTATTATCATCAACTTGACTGCGTTACTGTATATTAGGTAGAACGCGTCATGGTCCGAGGTGGACATACCTGGGGAAACGGAGGAAGTTTTGAATTAAGGTTCGTTTAGATGAGGTGAGTGACTAGCTAACACACAAGTCAACTCATCCCGAGTTGACTTGTGTGAACAGTAGTGTCACTAGTAGCTCGAAAGGCGATAATTAAGTTTTCAAAACTATATATCGAGTTTATCTTCGATATCGATCGAAGGACGAGGGGATTCGATGTTCAGGATCGAGGCGATATTCGAAGATCACTAAAACCTGTCCAGTCTTAACTCTCTCCGAACACTCACCTACTTATTCTTAATTTCTCTAACCTGTCTACTGTTTCTTGTGCTATCATGTATTGTCAGTGAAAACTTTAAATTAACCTGCTTTCACTAAGTGCCTACTAACTGTATCCTATCTGTAAGTTTCCTTAAGAAATACAAAATAAATAAGTAATATAATCAAAGGCGTGTTTCCGTTTGAACTGTTCTATGTGTGCACCTAAAGTAAGGTAAGACCCCGTTAAAAAGTATTTCCTCCCGACTGGCTAGAAATCTTCGCCGTGTAAATGATCATTTAAATTGGCTCAAGCCAAGCAAATAGTCGAGAACGTTTCAAGTCTGTGACAACTTTAAACTAAGTGCAACTTGCTCCTCAGTGCTAGACTAGTTTGCAAGATGAACATTAAGATGAATTAGATGGGCTGAAGTGTGAAATTGTTGACAAATGTGAGTAAATGGGTATGTTTGTTCAACTGGTAGATATGCGTAGTTTATTAGTTGCATGTTTATATCTCATTGTTATGATTTAGTGGTTATTATTTAACCTTTACCAGCATGCCTAAGAGATATTTCTCTACGGCATGTAAAGACAAGTCAAGGGCATAAAAACTCTGACCTGGTTAGGCGGTAACCTCACGTTATTGATAGAATTGAATATCATTTGCAGAAGTCTCTTTACACATTGTAAATATAGATCGGAACTTGAGAACAAACTGCCTTGAAATTAGTCGCTCATTTTCTGAACCATTCCTGGGCTGCCAGATGTTCGAGAGCGATATCGCGGCCACGGACACAAAGGGCTAAGAAGGAACATAATTGGTTTTTAGTCAGTAGAAGTCTGACACATATGCCTACCACTCCGCCCTGAGCGAGAGGAGTCATTTGATGATTTCCCCCACTACAATTATTAAAAAAGGGTATATTCCTCATTAGACACTTGAGTTTTGCACTACATCCTGCACTTTCTGCACTGACTTAAAAAAATATAAGCTTAAAAACTAAAACCCGACTACAAACCGCGGTCTTAAAAGTAGAAAAAGAGAAAATATTTTTTATAAAACTAATCCTTAATAACTTGACTTATTTAGTATGATAAATATTTTATTATTTTTATATTGTGAATATGAGGACTATGTGGGTCTTTTTTTAATTTCAACGATTGTCTGGTAGTTTGAGTACTATAAGCGACCTACCCAAATGTCCTTTCCTTAGTATTGTTCGTCGTGACGTCGAGCTCCTTGACTTATAAGTCGAGCTCGACAATAACTGACAAATGCTTGCACTGACTGGACAGGTCCACTCAAATCTGTGTGGTGCTTTCTTCAAAAGACCATCTCAGACACTAATCTGCATAGCCTTCATGTGTGTCCCAAGATTATGTCTGGACCTTAAACTTATTGTTAACCATTTTAAACCATTTTAAAAGATTAAAAGAGTAACCTTTAGAGTTTCTTGCCGGTTCTTCTCCTTAGGAATCGACCAATGCACCGAACCGTGCCCCCTTTTTCTATGTCGACGTTTTACAAGTGCCCATGTAGGCCTATGTGAAATAAAATATTTTGACTTTGACATTAGACACTTGAGTTTTGCACTACATCCTGCACAATAACAG
This sequence comes from Diarsia rubi, assembly GCA_932274075.1. Classification (NCBI taxonomy): domain Eukaryota; kingdom Metazoa; phylum Arthropoda; class Insecta; order Lepidoptera; family Noctuidae; genus Diarsia; species Diarsia rubi. Next base: position 15,816,855 of record OW026417.1, on the reverse strand, counting down.
AGACACTCTTCCTGTTTTCGATAAAACAGAAGAATTAAGCTTTACGTAAACAATGAGATGGTTTCGAAAAAGACAAATAGCGTAATAAAACCCTAAAAGGAATATTTAAACGCCTTCATAACTTCCGCGGTATGTGGAATACAACAAAAACTAATTTATCATCAGATTAGCATGGTAGTTACAAAAACAGAGCACTTGTTTTACATAATTGAACATGTTTACGAGTTTTTTACCCGACTGCGGCGAAGCCCAAAAGGAGGGTTATTTGATTTCCAGAGTGGAGATTGAAAACTGACATCATATTTCATACATACATAACGCAATATAACGCCTGTAATCCCCGAAAAGATAGGCAAAGGTGGATCTAATAGAACCACATGTCGTTTTAACATTTCACTTTATTTTTTTTTAATATAATTATCAAAATCTGTATAAACAAAAACACAAAAGTCTGCAAAAATATATAGCCATTTTGTTTTTAATTACAAAATAAGTTAAAACAAAAGAAAATGAATTTACAGAAATAAACACATTTTACAGATAGGGCTGAAAAGTATTCCTTTAAACCCGGTCCGCAGGCATGTTATGACCTACTTTCAGAGTATGAGTAATGAAAAATACATATCATCATCTGCCTAACCTTTTCTCAACTATGTTAGGGTCGGCTTCCAGTCTAACCGGATGCAGCTGAATACCAGTATTTTACATGGAGCGACTGCCTATCTGACCTCCACAACCCAGTTAATACTGGGTAATACGATACCCTTTGGTAAGACTGGTTGTCAGACTTTCAGGTCACTGACTACCTGTAACGACTGTCAAAGATTTATAATATGTTGTCTTTTTTACCCTAAGGTTGACTGGAAGAGAATGCCTTGTGGCATTAAGTCCGCCTATGTATCACTATTGTGCATAAAGTTTAAATAAATAAATATGGCAGCCGGGACCAACATTAACGTGCTTTCCGAAACACGGAGGAAACTAGGTATGTAATGGGTGGTCACCCATCCACAGACCAACCTAGGCAAGCGTGGCTTAACCTAAAGATCCACCCGAGTGGCAGTTATGATAAGCCACGAGCTCCTCCTAAATATTAAATATATATAAAATCCTAAATGTATTTAAAATAGGTACATATAAAATCACTTTCTACCGCCGAATCCTCAATAAATAATTTACCTGCGACGTAAGTAATCCTATAGATAGACTCAAAGAACAGAGTCTCCAATTTTCCGCTAGATTGGTCCAAAGCCTTTGTGTGAGTCAATTTTCTCCAAAGATTTTTGACGAGACCCATTGTTGGGACGTCTCCTTTGATAATGTTCGAGTGTCCGCTCGTCTAGTGGGTGTAAGCACTGCCCTGATTGAATGGTAAATTAATTGTCGGTTCGTTCCCATTGTATGTGGATTACCGTTGAGTTTAGATTCGATTTGGATTTTGCTGGATAAACTTTGATTTTGGTGTAGGGGAATAGTGGTTTGCTTCTAATACTTGGTAGATACTAGCTGATGCCCGCGGCTTCACCCACGTGGATGACGGTTAGTTTTATAATAAAACCTTTCTCGTGAACCAATTTTTATGCTGTTTTCACCATTGGTAAAACCAGCATGAAAATCGGCGCAGTCGTTTTTGAGTTTATCGCGAACAGACAGACAGACGCGGCGGCGGCGGACTTTATTTTATAAAATGTAGACTACATAAAAGAACTTCTGAACGTGTCTACTTAGTACACAATAATATGTATTAGTAATATATATTTGTAATAACTTAGAAAAGATTACATGATAGTTTATTGCGATTCTGAAAATATAAACTCATTATTTCTATTTCCTTATCCTTCATGTTTAAACGAGATTTTGAAAGAAATGTTTTCTTGTGTTTTCCTGAAACCTTACGATTTTTATTAAATACAAAACAAACATAACATAACATCACGCCTGTAATCCCCGAAGGGGTGAGCAGAGATGTACTCATTAATACACTCACATTGCTCCAGGTAAGTCTCATATGATTAAAAACGGGAAATTTGTTTTCTTATTGTAATTTCCCTTGTAACACTGTCCTATGTAAACTTAAATTATCCCCACAAATTTTCGTATTAACCCATTTATTAAGAGGGATCCTTTGTGAAGTAATAAATTAAATCCTTAATTTACATAAACCCCTACATGAATAAAATTGATATAACTCTTTTGTATTTCAATATCCACGGAAAACAAAGGTGATAAATTATGACTGAAAACTATTCAAATGACCACCGTTCATTATATTCCGATTCCATTAAAATTTATCCATCATAAACCCATTAGCAGGTATTAAGGATTGCGTTAAATAAAATAAAGGCGATCAGTTATTAGTTGAATGATTTATTTGATTTGTAACAGACAATATACCTTTGATTTATACAACACTGAATATATCACAAACATCGACAGCTGTAGTTACAGTCTTAATATTTAATTTATCTTATTAATTATATTTATTATCCACCGTTACTTATCTATGGTGCATACATACGTAATGTTTTAGATGTCCTCTTTGGCATGCTTGTCTAATCATAGTTTAATCAATAATAAACTTGCATTTACCATTATATCTATCACTCATTTATTTTTTGTTAATTTAGCCCATTGATGTTTTATTGAATAATTTCAAAATATTATTTTTTGCAATCGAAACCCTGGTACCTACATTATTGTATCTTTGATTGGTGTAAAAAAAATAACCTTAAGTAAGCCGAAAGGAATTGGAGAGACGTCGCACTGAATCGTGACCGTTGGAAGGAATGGAGGGAGGCCTTTGCTCAGCAGTGGGACAACATAGGCTAGCTATTTTTTTTTTATAAGCCGAAAGGTTGTTTTCCACGTCATTGTAATATTTTTTTTTGTTCTAGAACATTCCAGGGAACTGTCGTAGTTACGGAGATGTTGGGAGTCAATGTTCAAACTTTTTTACAAAGCTTTTCTTGTTATTACTTTAAAAACCTCCACTCCCGTGTGATTCAACGCATCCATCAGCACAATGCCTTGCTTGATTTTTACCATATAAAAAATTGTTCCCCAGCAATTTTTAATTGATATACAGAATGCTTTTCTGAGCTTCGTGCAGGGTCCGTTTATACCTTAAATCATTAGCCAAAAAGAGACAAGCAAATAACAATACACATGTATTTTAAGTTTTCTTAACCATAATGACTAGATTTATGAGAGATTTTCTATAATATTTTATCATATTTCTTAGGTACACTTCATTTAATAAAATATTTGTATTTGGCAAACTTAAAAGCTTTAATTCTAAGCTATTACGTACTAACGCGTCTTACAATAAATTCAAATCCATCCCAGAGAAGATATTTACTTTTCTTAACATAATGCTTACTTATGAGATGATATTCTTGAGAAGAGATTTTTCAAAACAAACTTGCAGCACAGAGTTAGTAATCCTAGTTTGACCAGTATTGTATAATTATATAGACTTGAAAAAATACGTGGGTACATATTCAAATGGGTATATTACATGCAATGGAGCACAGAATTATAGGCTTCAAACTAGCCGATCATGTACACAACACCACACTGCGTTCCTCCACACAAATGTGGGACTTGACAGGACACTTCTGCCGCTTGCCCAACGAGCTGTGGGCCAACAGACACTTTCTGGAGTCCTCACACAGCCCGAAGTAACCGCGGCAGACCTCGTAGAAGAAGACGGGATAAGTTGGACAAAACCACAATTGCTCTGGATCAAAACAACTGGAGGTCATTTAGAGACTTTTGCCCAGCAGTGGGATGACGCAAGCTAACAATATCAGTACACATTCTAAATAAAACTAAATATTGGGATTCTATAAAGTTAACTAACATATATACAATATTTTATAACATTATATTCAAGATTTTATCTTTATTGGCTATGTAAAACTGCTTTTACCAATCTCAAGTAGTTATAGCAGAGTGCTCTCAATTTTGACGTATTCGAACGTTCCTCCGCGTGAAATTATTATACTACTAAAGATTTATTAAGTCATGGTTTGAAAGATATGTGGCGCCATCTATTGCCATAAAAATGTTATCGGTGTTTTCCTTGGAAACAGTACTTTTTTCGGGATGAAAAATAAGGAATAACAACAAAATTATGATTTTACGTATTAACTGTTCAAGTGACGCATCTGATTCCAACTAAGCTGTTTCTACAAAAACTTAGGTAAATCAGCACGATAACGAATACTATAAAGCTTACAATGTCTATACATACTGTTATAGTAGTTAAGTGATTCAGGTACCTACGTAATACGCTGCTACAAACAATTTTAAGGTTTAAACTAACAGTTACTGTTACACAACAGATCAATTACAGCAGTCGTCATAGACCATATCAACGCTTGCCACAGTAGAGCAACCCGCTCGTCATTGTGCACTGTAGGACATTGAGCTGGCCGAGTGTAGTATGAAGATTCAATAGAATAAGAGGCCAGCTTATAATGGAGTGTTACCACTGACGTGCGGGCTGCTACACCAGAAATTGTGCCAGAAAACACACACCTACTAAGTTGACAGTAACGAACGAGCATTTTTACAATGAAAGCATTCTTTTTTACTTTTAGGTTACATTCATAAATTACAGCCAATTCAGATCATTGACGTTTACAGGTTTAAAGATCATCATCACCTAGTCGACAGTAACGATGAGTATTTTTTACAATGAAAGCAATTTTTACATTTAGGTAAATTACATTCATGATTTAGTCAATTCATTAGTTTACAGTTCCAGGTACGTAATCTTAGTAGCAGTTACTGCAGCTGCAGCGGCTAGGGCGGCAGCAACTGCGACAACTGCAGCCGTGGAGCCCATAGCTTTGACTGCGAAGCCCATGATGAAGGACACGAGAAGCTGTGCTACGAACACACAGCTGCTGACCACAGCAACGTCCGTGCCGATGCCCCGCGCCTCCCCGCACCCGCCGCCACCGCTGTCCCACTGTTAGAGGAAATATAAATGCTTATGGACTTGTGGACCTGTAATGCCAAATAGGAATAACACACCATCTTGACAGCACAGAAAATCCTGTATCCCCCAATCGAACATGTCCGTGAGATTGGGATATAAATCAATGGCCCGACTTCAACCATCTGGTCGAAGGATCACCTTACATCTATAGAAACTTATAAGATAAGACAATGCTGTATAAAAGAAAATATCAAAGAATCCCGATGGAATGATGTGGAACAAAAATATCTGCAGGAGTGACCGATAGAATAAATTATAGTAAAAATATTATTTGTTTTGTACAAAATAAGATTCCTTTTAAAACCGAAGCAGATGTTTCTGAAAATTATACAAATGCGAGCATTGAGGAAAATGTTGTGGGATGATTCCAAGAAAATACATAGCCTTCTTGGATCGAGCCCACCCATTTTACGACCATGGAACAAAAATATGGAAATAAAAGATAGCGGAACATAAAAAAACAACTTCCGATTTCTCCAAACATAATATTTGCAAGTTTTTCTGACAAATGGAAACAGTTTCAGCGCCGTTTAATATTGAATTTTTGATGCATGATCATTCTTAGCTGCAATTAGCGGTAATTTAATCAATTACAGGGCACGTTCTGTTTGAAGTTCCATGAAAATCGGACATCAAAGGATTAAAACGCTGAAATAATAATCGGCTGGCTGAAGCTAAATACATTGGGATATAATAAATTGTCATTTTGCAGCAATTTATCAAACGACCACAATATTTCCAACACTGATTTGGACATAAATTAGCTTTGTTTATTTAGATGAAACATGCTGTTTCCTGAAATGGTTGGTAATTCATGGAAATAAAACCCTAACCACTTAATAGGAATCGTGTTTGAAGTCCGTATATTGCAGCAGTGACTGTTTCATGGTCGATAAGTAGTTGTGATGCGCAAGAGGATTTTATGGGACAAACACAAATGTCGCAGATGAAACAGTATGATGCGAATGATGCAATAATACGGAACTGAAATAACAATATCCTAAATGGTGTCGTGTGCCGAGGTTGCTCCACTGCTACTACTAGTGGGTATTATGGGCAAATATAATTTAAGAATACAAACTAATATACTTTGTGAAGAAGATGGTGACTCACCAGATATTTATCTTATACTTACTTATACTTACCACGTTTTTTATGCCATCTAAAGTGCAAGAATATGGACACTGTGGATACAACAGCAAGTCGGTTATGCTCCGGTCAAGAGACCCGGACAGCTGTATTATTTGCCTTATTTCAGTTCTAGAAGCTGCAGGACCAGGTAGCACTATGGATCCTGTGTCGGAGCTCCACATTCACAAAGTTTTCGCATTGGATCGATTATACCTGATCTACCAAATTGGTTCCGCAGTAGCCAAATTTAGCCCACAGTGAGTTGAACTTGGCCACTGCAGTTTTTGAATCAAACTCACCATGCCAGTAGCGTGATAGTGCGCGACCAGGAGGTAGGGCATGGTGAATAGTGTGGAGTACATGACACCGGCTGTCCAGCTGCAGAGCAGCACGGCTGCTTTAGCGCGGATGGCACACAGGGCCACCATGCCACAGCTGTAGGTGCAGAGGCCCCCAACGTATACACGCTTTGCTCTGAAATAAACAAGAAAATGAAGATTAATATAGACGTTATTGAAACTGATCTGAGTACAAAATAATAAAACGAACATTGTCAAAATACAGTGAAGCAGCATGCAACCGTCGTCGGCTGATTGCGTACCTTCTCGCATTTTCAAACGCTTGCTACAAAAAATACTGGAGGCAAATTGTAAAACGTCTCAGCATTTCAAAGACACGATCACCGTTTACGAAATGTCGGCAAAATGTCTAGACAAGACGTTGAAGAGAAATGTTTACAAAGCAGATATTCTGCCAATGCGAAAAAAAATGCAAAAGGAAACGATATCGTTCTTGTCTAGGTACACTTTCTTTACGATAGCTGTGATCTGAAACTCTGAAAATTCGGTTTACCTGAAGCTCGATTGCCGAGGTATTCAACTCTTAACTTAAGCCTACCATCATCAAATTCCAAACTGCATTAACAACTAATTGAAACGTCAATCCATTACCAGAAAAGCCATATTCCCCAGACCTGGTATTAGCGCTAAAGACTTTAAGAGCATTAAATGGATACAAGCCACTAATTAGTGGTTTGTGGCCGAGCTTGTTGCTAATAGACGTTTGGCTGATGTTGAGTGAGATTAATGATACACATGCAGATTCGTTAACTAGCAAACATAGTTATTTTATTCATTTGAGTACTTGGAAATACTGTGTCATCGGATTAACTCAATGTGTATATTAAATTGCGTGCGATTGAGTGGCCATTGCGTATAGAACTGCTGAACAAAATCTGGCAAAATGGAGGATTAAAGAGGCTTTCAAGACTAATTGCAGTGATCTCGACCAGCAGGGCTACTGCGCATCTTTTAAATGATAATGGCTATCATATAGTGTACATCAATTAACTGTCAAATGATTCCATTTTGTACTAAACCATAACCAAATTGACAGTTAATCCATGGACAATATGATAGCCACTAATATTATAAAAGAAATGCAATAGCCCTGCAGACCATTTATCACTTGTTGATTAAGGTACACCTTGGACACCCAAGGTGTACCTTAATTTTTTTTACTGATGCCTCTATTATTTAACAAACCTACTGGACCCAAGTTATTTATTGTTAAGTACTATCGATACGAAAGAAAAAGAAGAAGTGAACTCCTATTATAGGCAAATGATAAAGATGGTCTATGTCCATTAAGTTTATTTGCAGATAAATGGGAGTCTCCAATGCTGCGTCATTGCATGAAACTCCATACTGATTCATTTGTGTATTATGTCTACTAACACTAGTATTAAGATCATTGTTACTAACACTATGGGCGCAGCATGAAATAAATGCAGTGGGAGCGGACTGTAATCCAACAAGCTGGAACAGACCAGTCCCTCCATGAAAAATGAAAAATGATTCAGTAAGAGTGGAATCCAACGCGAATATGGTCACGAAAAGGTTAGGTAGACAATGACCTAGCTGACCCAGAAAATTGCTATTTAAGTCAATTTACAAGAACGAGGATTTGTCTTGCCATAATAAATCCTCAGACAGAAGCCCTAAAAGTGATAAATAGTTATACTTTTGGGACATCAATCGTTGACGGAGGGAATAGACTCTTCATAGTAAATTTTCTCGGTAAATAAATCCGAGATATAACTCGTATGATCCAAACTAGAGTGTCCCCGATTTGCTCGCACCATTTGGCGATAAATTCAATTTTATCAAGAGTGCTAGGTCTACATGGATGCGTCTACAGACGATTTTCTTTATTCAGTAAGTGAACTGTAAACTAAAGTCTTTGAGGTCCAATTTTGATATATTTTTTATACTCGCGTTTCAGTTTTATTTGGTCATCATTTGTCCAGCAAAATATTTCACTATTCTTCGCAGCAGACATTGACTGTTATGTACCTATACAGGGTGTAAAATAACCCTTCACACATACGACAACCAAGCATTCTGTACATCAAACTAAGTACCCCTACGCAAATTTTTTTACAGGGAAACGACTTTTTTTTTGGGGTCAAAAATTACATTTTACGGTAAAACTCAATGTTGCACTCTTAAAACATAGTGCTAGTGGGTGCTTTAAATAGTAAAGGGGGGGGGCTATGGAAGTAATTTAGGTAAAGTTATAACATGAAAAACTGGTTTTTACAAAAACAGCTGTGCAAAATTTGGCACTTTGACCCCCAATATCTCCGTAACTAGAGGGTTCCCAGGTATAGTCTAGAACCAAAAAATGATTGCAGTGGTGGAGAGAACAAGTGCCTTTCGTTAGCGTTAAGGGTACTTTTACACCCTTTATATTACACTAGCTGACCCACGCAACCAGGCTTCCTCTCTAGGAGTGGGATGGGCTATCGACCACCACGCGGGCCCAGAGCGGATTGGTAGATGTCACATTTCTTCGAAGTCCTTACGATGTTTTCCTTCACCGTTTTGAGAGTAGTGGTGATGAAATAAATTACACAAAGTAATGCGCCTGCCTGGATTCGAACCCACGACCAACTGTTCTTAAGTCGGGGCCGCCACCACTGCTCACAAAACAATATACAATAACACCTTGTAAATATTATGGTGCAGTAAATATTTTGAATTTGAATTACCCGAAGGCTGGCGAGGGCCGGCGGACCGCGTAATTATTTTGTCGCGCGGACATTTTAACATTGCGATATCTTCTAAGATATTTGTTTAAACTATATAGAGTAAAAGAAACAATATTCTATATTAAATTTCCGTTCTAACAAACACATTTATTTAGATATAGATTAATACCTTATGGGTTAAATAAGCTTCGCAAAAAATAACTCTATTGAACCTAACATTTAAATGGTAAAAAATGATTACAGTGAGTTAATTTTAATAGATAGATATATGCTGTCGCGGACTTTTTTGTAGAACTTTTAAAGAGGAACATTTCTTTGATACATCATATCTGCATAACTTAAACCATTTTTGCAACGCACGCAACGGAAGCTCTCAATATGGAATACCGTTTCCCGTTTATGCAACATTTTTCATTTATGCTCCTCTCCTTTTGATCCTAGCGTAATGTTATATAGCCTAAAACCTTCCTTGATAAATGGACTATCCAACACAAAAATAATTTTTCAATTCCAACCAGAAGATCCTGAGATCTTAGCGTTCAAACAAACAAACAAACTCTTCAGCTTTATAATATTAGTATAGATACAGCACCGTGCTGAGATAGCCTTTTGGCCTCGTACAGGACCAATTTGAGTTCAATGTACCTATGTCTTATTATCCGACTGCGGCGAAGTTCAAAGGAGGGTTATTTTTGAGCGTTTCTTAACATCATTTATATGTTATTGACTGTTTTTAATAATTTTGTTTTGTCCTGTTTAGTAGAAATACCTACCTTTCCTTTATTTCTTTAAATAAAACAGAACCGTTTTCCTTACTCCTAACGCAATATACATTAGAAATCCATACCTAAATTATAAATCCTGGTATAATACTGTGTGAACCAACCTTCACGGATTCTAGACGAGCTAAGCCTGTAACGTTATTGATTTTTAAATCACCTCGAAGCCAGTGAAGTGTCAGCCAGGAAGAACGTCGCAAAGTCAAGGATTTGCTGATCTCATTACTATGAGATAGTATTTACTAGACTGGATGTACCTACGTGAGCTGTCAAGTTGAAGGTAACTCTTAGATAACGATGATAGTATGAACGATCGTCTGATACGACATATAGAGTTATGTAATCTTTTTAAAGGAATATGTACCAAACGTAAGTACGTAACACGTGTTTTCTTTCATTCATTTCACGTCCAAAATTAAGTTTTAGTTATTAATTTAGATGTTTAGAAAGACGGTCTGTCATTCATTAATCCTGATTATAAACCTAGATTAGTCTCGACATTCGCATCAAAAGTTTCTGTTAAATTTAAATCAAATTAAAACTAATTTTATAATGGGCATAAAATGGCCGTTTTACTAGACAGTGACAATTCTTAATATGTCCATGACCATTTTAAGAATTTTAACGTAATCCAAATTATTATCCCATTCATCATCATCATCATCACCATTGTCTTGCCCTTATCCCAATTTATTTAGGGTCGGTGCAGAAGCTTCTCCCATACTTGTCTGTTTCTCGTCATCTCATGACACCTCCTTTCTTGCCTTATAACTTTTAATACAGGCTATCCATTATTATCCGATTATGATTCTGATAAAGCGGACATTTTAGACACCCTGTTAAAGATGCCTTAAATTCCAAACAGTTCGTAAAGCCTAGTTCTGACTCATGTCTGCATTTCAAAAGCCAATTTAAATATATATATAAAAAGTACTTACTTTACTATATTACGCTTGAAAGTTTGACCCAGGGCTATTGCGTATCTTTTAAATGACAGTGGCTAACCTATAGTGCCTATCAATTACTGTCAAATGAATCCATTTTGTACTAAACCATAAACCAATTTGACAGTTAATTCATAGACAATATGATAGCCACTGTCATTTAAAAGATACGCAATAGCCCTGCAGAGCTCACATCCTTCATCATCATCAGCCTATAATGTTCCCACTGCAGGGACTCAGGCCTCCTCTCTAGGAGAGGGATGGGCTATAATCCACCACGCGTGCCCAGTGCGGGTTGGTAGATGTCACATGTCTTCGATTTTTTTATTCTAAGACATGCCGGTTTCCTCACGATGTTTTCCTTCACCGTTTTGAGAGCAGCGGTAATGAAATAAATTACACAAAGTAATGCGCCTGCCTGGATTCGAACCCACGACCTACTGTTCGTAAGTTGGGGCCGACACCACTGGGCCACCGCTGCTCACAGCGCGAGCTCACATCCTTGCTTTGCCATAACTCTAGAAACTTCTTGAATGAAATCTACTAGCAACTTGGTCTAATATGGAGATTACTAAAGTAGTAGGTAGTTGTTGAAGTGTGAAAGTGGCGCCAGTGACTGAAAAGTTGTGTGGGAATCGATTGTCGTAGTATGGGCATGTGATGCAGAGGAATGAGGAAAATGTCGTGAGGAAGGTTTTGATTATGAATGTGGAAGGGTATTTGAGTAGAGGAAGACCGAAGAAATTATGGATGGGACTATGTTATATGTAAAAATGTAGTGCCATGATATCGGAATATTTGGCGATACACAGAAAAAATTCTAGTTTCAATTACACAGAAAAACTTCTAAAAGTTGTCGTTTGATTATATTTTACTTCGTATCTAATTGTATATATATTTTATAGTTAAGCTGTTTTAGTGTTTTTTGTATCATTTTGCTTGTTCCTATAGTTGATAATAGATTTATTTTATTTTTATAATTATATTGTTCTAATTAAATTATACTACGTAAAGTCATGGCTTGAAACACAGGTTTATTTGAAGTTAAAATTACCACTACTTGGTTATAGTTAACCTATAAGTACTAATTATAACTTTGTATGTGAAGCAACACTACTGTGCTTAAATTTACACCTTTTTGTGTTATTTTTTTTTCTTAAATATATTATTTCTATTTTTATGTTAACAATGATATGGTCTATATGTAACAATAAATATTAGAATCATTTCACTGTGGCTTCGCTTGCGTTATGATGAAATAATATCCCATGGAACGTTTAAATATAGCCTAGAACGCTCTAAGGGGAATGTAGCTTTCTATTTGTGAATGAATTTTCTGTACTGGATTAGCAGTTCCGGAGATTACCACCTACATACCTACATACTAACAAAAAAAAACCTCGCTATTATATTATCGTTCAACTAAATTAGGTAGGTACTTAATTACACTCCTCACGTGATTAATAAGTTGGCGCCCCTTTCATAATAGCTTTATGAGAAAATCATTACTTACCCGATTCGCTTGATGAGTTTTTCAATAATGGTGGAGTAGCAAGCACAGGAGAGCGAATACATAGCCATACCCCAGCAGCCGAATCGGACGCCTTCTTCGTAGTCCATGCGACTGATACTGCCCACTGGCGCCTGGAAGTAATGTTATAGCAATGTCGTATATAAGCAAACATATTTTGTTGCCCACATACATTTTTAAGGCGAAAATATTATGTAAAAGTCCAAATATTTTATTTTCGCATCAAAGTTAAAGCAAAATATTTTTATATACCGTATTGCTGGAGTCTAAATCTGTAAAATATTTATGAAGCAGTTTCCCATGAGATATTCGATTGCAATGTCGCAGATGTTTACGAATGATACTATTTGCCGCAAATGTTTACGTAGGTGCTTCATTTTACACGTCGTAACTTCGTCGTAAATGTAGGTACGGTTAAGGCATTAGTCAACTGTAAAATCATTTATTCTTCTTGAATGGCACTGAGATACGACTTGCAGGTGGCAATAGAGATACGAGTAACGTCAAGATCTAGGTACTTACTGATCAACAGAGTAGGTTGGCAATTCCAGTACTCAAAGGTAATAATCTGCACTAAAATAAAGAGGAAAGATTTGTATTTTTGAGTGTGTGTGTGTGTGTGTATGTTTGTAATGCTGCGCCGATTTAAAATATCTTTCACCATTAGAAAGCTACATTCACGCTGAGTAACATAGGCTTTTTATCCCTGTATTTCTACGCGAACGGGAACTATGCGGGTGAAACCGCGTGACGTCCGCTAGTGAAACCATACATTTCAAATAATTTATAATCTTGAGATTTACGGGATCCCCACCGAAGTCAGCGAATTACTTCAATAGGGATGATTACTGACTTAAAAAAATAAGATTCTAATTAATCCGTCTGGTTAGCTTATCGAAAAATATTAGATACGTAATTTTTGTTTTATCAAATCAATAAAAATTTACGAAGATAAAACACGTCAAAGATTTGAGTGGGGGGTTGTGACGTCACTAACCGCTAAAGACTGTCATACTAATGTCTCAGAAAATGACGTCATACGAGTTTTAAAAGCACTGTATCGTCTGCATTGTTTGTTTACGTGAAAAAAGAATACGTAGCCAATATTTTTTAGAAAACTATCTGACGGACTAATTAGATTTTTGTTGTTAACTTCCCTATTCAACAAGAGGTGGCTATACCACGTGAATGAGCCACGTCATGAATACCTACCTCCATATTATTTGAGTAAATGTAGGTATAGTTCGTACGCTAATTACTGCGACTCCTTGTGAGATTTTGTGCTTTCCAATAACAGAAAAGACTACTCGGTCATAGCCAAAGAGGCTCGAAATTGATTGCGGACCAAGTGCTAAACTAGTTCTACTCAGTTAGTTTGTAAACTATCAAGATACATTCAGCAATGCGCGCTATATTTATGTAATTGTGCTTTGCTACTCTTTGTTGGTCTACATCCAACATCCACCATATCATCGCCGTACCATTGAGCACTAGGGAAAACCGCTAATCAAATAAAAAAACAGTATTACTGACCGCAGGATCCCCTCCAAACACGGCTTCTCCGACGAAGTCAGTGAAGTACAAGGAATAGCAGACATGCGCCATCCAGCAGAACAGGTTGGTGAGGCAGACCACGCGCAAGGAGCTCGGCATCATCACGATGGACTTCAAGTAGTGGCTCAACGAGAGGTTACCTCCGCCGTGACCGGCTTCCACCACATTTATGGGAACTGCAGCCTGGAAGCAGGAAAGCAGGAAATTGGAGGCGTACATGATGCTGGACTGAGTTGAGGTTGTGTTTCCTGTTTGGCTGAGACATCAATAAACCATCATGCAAATAAGCATCATTTTTATTGACGTTCTTGCATTCTGTAGGAATTTGAGCAGAATTTGCTCTGGTACTAATTCATACACATTCCAGATGTAATACGACGTGAAAAACAGAGCCATTGATCTTACCTCGTGAAATGAAATTTTTTAAACATATAATTTTTAAACTAATCTTCTTTAGATTGGTTATGGTTATATTCTCAAAAGCCTAATTTAATCTGATCTTTCTAGCACAAAAGATGCCCCCAATTTACCTGGTTAAATATGATCATCGTTAATTTTCTCGGCTGAGCGAGCACATAGAAAGTATTTTATCCACGATATTGAACCTTCCCTAATTAATTGGTAGGCAGGTAGAGTTACCTTTACCTTTGGTAATAAACATGCCGTATTAAACAAAAGAGGTCGTTGCGCCGAGCAATCGAGAAGGAAAGGAGAGACAAACCCCGGGCACGTGTTATGTCTGTTAATTAATTCAAAGTTTTATTAATTAGAGTCTTTGTCGGACGATTTGTTATAAAAGGGTTGGCTTCTCGACTTTTCATATAGATTTGTTGAATTGAATGACATCTTAATTGGTTTTAACTCATAAGCCACTTCAAGTGACTTTTGGTTTTGATTGCACAATTTTCCTACATACTTAGGTAGTCATAGAAGGAATAATTTTAAGGTTGTTGTAAGAGACACCGCGGCCTTGACATATAGGGCTAAGAAGGAACATGGGTGGTTTTAGTCAGTAGAAGTCTGACACTCCCTTTCGCTCTGCCCAAGAGCGGGTTTTTGATGTTTTCCCATTCCCAAAAAAAAACAAAAAAGGGAGTTGTCAAATGTTATGTAAACATCATCATCTTTCTGTCCTGGCACCACGTGACTTGAAGACTATAGGCACGACAAATTTTTTCGCTTTAATTCTTCTCTGACAACCGTTTCGCAATCTTTTACTGTTTGTTCTTTCATCTAATTTCTCCCACATCCATCCATTTTTTCCTTCCTTTCCCATGCAGGGAAGGGGAAATAAAAAAGATTAACAATAATAAGATTAAGAATTCTCAGAAGTGTCACCAATTAGGTGATAAACATAAATCCACACTACCTCAGGTTGATTCAACGCTCCGTACGTAACATTTTCCTTTTTCAAATTCTTTTCAGATCCATCAGGGCCCTCATCAAAGCTCTCCTGGATCCTCTGCGTCTCTGCCTGTCTCCGGAATTCCTCCTGCTCAGTCAGCTCCAAGAGTGGGATCTCTTTGAAGGCAGTGATGGTTGCGGAGACGCAGATTATGAAGATTATCGTGATGAGCGAGAATACTGCGCGGACGTGACCGCCGAATAAATCACCTGAAAATGATGTTGAGATTGGAGTTTTAGAACGGTTTTCATTCAATCAAATCAAACTTAAAATCAAAAGTATTTGGGAGGCAACAATTTAAAAAGACAACCGATTTTCGAATTCTGCGCCGTTGTATATGGTTTGTACTGGAAAGACAAAGTGGTGCAAAGAACTCCCCAGAAACAGATCTCGATTGAAGATTTAAACCGTAAGATAAAGTGTTTTATGATTGAGAAGAGTGAGCTCACTCAAATATTCCGCAGGGAATGATAAGAAACGATTTTGTGTGTGAGTGAATGTGACAATACTATTCAAATCTCACTGAATCCACTAAATATAAAACTACAATAGAAACCATAAAATGTTCGTAGGAATTTAATATTTCGTCTTTATCTGAATATCGCTATACAGAGTGAGTATTGTGATTTACTTATTATAAGTGAAAAAGAGAGACTGCTGTTAAAAGTGACATTAGCTCTCTAACTGCGGTACTCAGAGATATTTAATGCTGACTTAAGCCGTCACTTAGTAAAGGTTTGACATACTTTTGTATGACAAAACTGTCAAAACTTTTACTAAGTGATGGCCTAAGTAATCATTAAAGCTTACTGAGTGCGGCAGTCAGTTAGTTGAATAAAATATACCAAAGGGCTGCCTCTCACCAAACGTGAACGTTTTACCAACTGCAAGCTGACTTTCATTACGCAGGTTTTAATCTAAATTTTAATATTTAATAACCATAATCTGTCGACCGCGGCAGCCAGCGTAACTTGGTTAGTGAAACCTCGTTATTAAAATTAGATAGAGGGTCACTTTAATCATATTTAGCTAACTAAATTATTTTTTGCGCTGCTTGCACTAGATGTGACTAAAAACCCACTTTTGTACTACAGGGAGAAACGTGTGGCTAAATAATACCAGCAATTCCGCCGTGGATGGGTGACCAGGACCATCCATTACATAATGAGTTTACTCCGTACCTTAGAAAGCACGTTAAGCTGTTCGTTCCGGCTGTCAATAGTTTGACAACCCGCATTCCCAATCGTATTACTCAGAACTAAATGGGTTGTGGCTGTCAGATAGGCATTTTTGTGAGCTGCATCCGGTAAAACTGGAAGTCTACCCCCAACAGAGTTAAGATAGGCTAGACGATGATGATGATGATTGTGTGCTGAAGGGCAAGGTCTCTGGGCCGCGGGTTGTACACTAGTTATCGCGGCCTCGACATAAAGGGCTAAGAAGGAACATGGGTGGTTTTTAGTCAGTAGAAGTCTGACACTCCCTTTCGCTCTGCCCAAGAGCGGGAGGGGTTATTCGATGATTTTCCACCAGGCAAAAAAAAAGGGCAAGGTCTCTTCTCACTACTCCATCCAACCCTCTCTGTCCTGTGCGAGCCCTAGCAATTTTTGCCCCACAAACTAGATTAGATCGTCACACCATCTTCCCCGCGGTCTACTCGACGATAAAGTAATAACTGATATTTACCTAATCGAGTGTCGTCCCAGTTGATGCCGCCCAAGGCGTACCCCATGAAGCCACCCAGGCCAGCCATCACAGTGAACGTACTCAGGCCTTTAGCATGGTCCTCTGTGAACAGAAATTTTATTGATCATAAAGGAGAATTTTACCAGAAATTCTTAAAAACTGTAAGTTCAATTTGTAAATAAATAATGGTTATAAAATACAAGGTTTTTTTAAGAAACTTGTACAATTTTTATAACAATACGAGTAGAGTACTTTTAAGTAAAAAGATATAAGTATTCGTGCTAGATCCCGTTCTTCAATAACAAATAATGAAATGGTAAAAGGGCGGATTTGCCAGCCAAACTACGACGTTTGTTATATTGTAATATCAAGAAGCTCCCAAAAAATGCGACTGTAAAGAATCTTCTTTTTGATAAATTCATTAATTTAATGTACTCACTGCTACCTCAGAGAGCTTTAATGATTACTTAGGCCATCACTTAATAAAGGTTTTGACAGTTTTGTCATACAAAAGTATGTCAAATCTTTACTAAGTAACGGCTTAAGTAATCATTAAAGCTCTGTGAGTACCGCAGTTAGCATTGAACACATTATTTAATATTTTTTTATTGATAATCGTTTATCAACGCACAGCATAAAGGGGAAGCGCCAGAGCTGACGCTCCAAAAAAACCTTTTTTTTTACGTTTTTTGCAATTTACAGTTTAAAGTCAGGTTGTATGTTGATTAAAGTACGATTCACGACCGTAACAAATAGGGCTTTATTGAATTATAATCATTGAAATCACCAATACAACAAAAGTGTTTACTGTAGAGTCTAATGTAGGTTTTTTTTAATCATCTCCTATAGAACGCAAAGCTTGTCAATCAATAAATTAAATGACAAAGTATGTCGGTAATCGAAACGGAACCCATACAAATGGGAAGGTAAAATGTCGCAGTATCCCAACTATTTATTCATATAGCTATATGCCGCTAAGTATAATATGTGACACTACGATTTTCCAGTCAGTTCTCGCAGCAAATATTTAACGAATAAATATTTGCCCAGAGATGAAAATGTATATAAGTGTCAAACAGACTTCCACATAGATAATACATAGACATTTAAACCAGTAGTCGTATATAAATAATATAAAATTGTCGCAAGTAGACTGTGGAGCTAACAAAACTGAGTACAATTATTAAGAAAATAAAGTTTAAACCAATATTTGTTGATGGTAGTCTTAGAGTGATTTACACGTCATATATCATTTTATTCAGGTTGGACGTTTGCCGTTGTTTAGGTGCATAGCACGTGCTTTTGCTGCTAAATGTTTATTTACAATGTTAAGTCCTCTTAACCGGGTCATCTAATGTACTTGATCGCCTTCAGCGTATGTTTTATGTATTTTTTATGGCTTTAGACAAGACAGGGGTTCAGAACAACACGCTTTGTTTCAAAATGAAGTTTCTAAGAAGGCTGCTAGGCTGAAATTGGATTGATCACGTCAGCCGCATGCACGATGGCCGCTCGCGCTGGGGAAGATCTTTGCGTAACAGTGGGGCAGAACAGGCTGGTCAAAAAAGTGCTTATTTCATCCCAGTAGCCCTAGGAAGTACTGCATTGTTTAGTTTCAGGCTTTCCACTTATTATGTGAAAATCTTTAAGTTTGATGAAACTGTTAACACGTAACATAAACGAACATCACACTTGTAATCCCCGAAGGATAGGGCACTAAGCTTAGGTGTACTTAATAGTAAAGCCACATTTTTGTGTTACTCCCATATTAGGGGACAAACCTATTAAGCCATCAGTCGGGCACAAATACAGACTCCGTGCCGGTTACTGCAAAAATCCTAATGGAAAAACCCAATAACAGTCTGTGTGTTCCGGGAATCGAATACAGGACCTGAGCCGTGAATCGAATTGACCACCTCATGCTCACCAGTCACGCTTGCGACCAATAAACAAACGAGGCATTTACACATTTTTCCATAATCAGAACCTGGAAAGACTCAACCTAAACCTCACAAGTCAAACAGAATAGTGAAAATCACTCATAATGTCAAAACACATTCCTATCACTGTTAAGCTTACCTTTGTAGTCAAAGATCAAAGAAACTTCCGACGTTTGTAGTTGTATGTTACTATTTATAAAGGTATAATAAAATGTAGTTTTGTTCGAAATGTTATCACTATTACTAAGAACAGAGAATATAATCGTGTCGCCAAGGTAAATCCAGGTACAAAAAACCCAAATATAACCGCTTGGCACAGAGATAAATCAATCACGGCCAGACGTAAGCTGATAAACAGCCTGTTTTGTAGTTCATCACTCTACGACGACGGAAAACTTGTCAAACACACATATTATCATAGTCACATGTCATGACGTAGCAGCGACAAATATTAAAAAATACACTTTTTTCTACAAACTGGGTGAAGGATTTTGCCTAATAATCGAAACTGGATCGCACGTCACCTACTTACATTAATTGCACGAACAACTGTAACTAAGATTCAGAGAAATTGTCATGATTCACTTTGTCTGAGTAATTATAAATCTAGTAAATAGTTCAAGTGTTCTAGGATTAAAGGGTAGGAAAACACAAATGATTACTGTGTACCTATCATGACGAATGAGTGTATCTCTCATGACGAGTAAGTATCTGTAGCTGTTCTATCTGTAGCAAAACCCAATCGAGTAGTCAGCGTAATGCGCAAATCCTGAGTTGTTAAGTGCGAACGTAAAGATACATTGTTTACCTACTTGAGGGAATCGGTTCCTCAAGTGTTCGATGTGTTGTTCACCTTTAGAAGGTGGTGAAGTGACTGCAAATAGATTGGCGAAAACGGATTTTTGTTTTCAGCCGAAGCTGAATTTCGAGGCTTGAAGCGTTTTGGCCGAAAACCGAAATTATATATTTTTAACATTCATATTGGGTAGAAACACGCATTCTAACAACAGCTATCTAAATCGTATTTTTACAAGACACAGAAAGTTATTTTAACATCTACTTTGTTGGCGAAAACGATCCTTTACGCCGAAAAAAATCTAAAAGTCCAGTCCAGTCCAACAGAAAACAAAATTCGGTCAGACTCTACCTACAAATAGTTTCACCAGGCTACCTGGCTAACTTAGCTAGTACAAATAAGGTGTACGTAGAAGCTATATTTCTTTCTCTCTAAACAAATCTGACCTGGAACTGTCACGTCGAGCAGATAAGCGCGGGCCGGGCTCTGGCAGGCATCAGCGTCGAAATCCAGGAAGACTGTGCCAAGGACAGTGAAGAAAACTCCCCAGGGGTGATAGTTACTAGGTTCCTTATCCAGAATTGAGCTCCTAGGCCCCAACGCAGAAGGCACCTCTGTCCTGTTCAGTGGTAACTCATCGCCAAGAGCGTATCCTATGTCTTCTCCGTTTGGTACTAAGATTAAACCTGTAAAATACAATCGTAATTGTAAATCTATTTTAAGATCAACAGCTTCTGAAAATAGAAACCCAAAACTACACAAAACATTTTGCCCTTGTAACAAAAATTAAACAAATATTTTTCTCAAACGCAATTAAGTTCGGCCTCATTACGACTTTTAAATAAAAATAATTGTAACAGAACGTGATACTCGTACCTAAGTTCTTACCTGTATCTTACTATCGAAGTTAACAATTTATGCAGTTGCAGTATACTTCGATTTCCCAAAGTGGGAAGGCAAAAGCGGAAGCAAACATATTGGCGGCAAAATTCTGACTGAAATTAAAAGGAAATTGCAAAACTCCACAAGAGCTTCCATTTCACAAGTGATTTATTTCACGTTCAATAAATTATCATTCTTGCAATGTCAACAAACACTATGATAAACTATTGTAATCCCTTCGATTGAACGAGAACCAAATTCTGTGACATGACATCTACCATCCCGCACTGGGCCCGCGTAATGGATAATAGCCCATTACCTTTCAAAGGGAGGAATCCTGTGTCCCAGCAGTGGGAACATTATAGGCTGATTATGCGCATAGCATATGCTTTAGATTGCATAGAAAAATTTACCAGTTTATTTTAAGAAATTTTAAAACCATTGAATTTCCCAAAATAAAATCTTTAAAACAAACTTAAATCACCCGTCAGTCTCATCAACAAGTTGAACTTGTTGATGGGACTGACGGGAGATGATTTAAGTAAGCACAAACAAAATTGTATGAAAAGGAAAAGCTAATCCACAAATTTTCGTCACAAAAATCCGTGTTTACGAGCCTCTGAGCTCAGTTGAGACGCCTGTTGCTTCTTCCTC
Source organism: Diarsia rubi (assembly GCA_932274075.1). Classification (NCBI taxonomy): domain Eukaryota; kingdom Metazoa; phylum Arthropoda; class Insecta; order Lepidoptera; family Noctuidae; genus Diarsia; species Diarsia rubi. Next base: position 15,795,493 of record OW026417.1, on the reverse strand, counting down.
AAGCTTCCCCAACACGTGACGGTATAATAGACCCTTATTACCAACACTTGATTTTCCAAAGCAGTAATTAGGGACATTTCGTTATCTTCTAAAGTAATAACTGTTTGCTTAGGATTTCAGGACCCCAACGCTGAATGCCTCCATTACAAATTTAATTTAATCCTTCAGATCTTTCGGCAAATTGGTACTCAAACTCTTTAGCAAACAGGTGGGCTGTGTTTAGAAAGGTTTTCGTGCCGAGAACTCATTAAACTTAATATTTATATCAAAGATGCTGAGTTCAGTAAACGATGTTTAATATATAAATATTTATTTATTTACTTTGTTGAATATTTTTTTATGCTTGTGGACAATTGCTAATTATAAGCTTTCACATATACGAAATTAACATTAAGGAAATAATGCTCTTGTTTGTTTCGAGTTTTCAAGTTTGTTTCCTTTGAGGATTGAGCTATAGTAAAAGGACTAATTAAACCGTAGTTTCTCCAGTTATAGAAATATTATTTGGTACCATAGCTTAACATCACGCCTGTAATCCCCAATGGGTTAAGCAGAGATGTACCTAATAGAACATTTCACCAGTTATGTTTAAGTCCCATGTAATAAGGCCTATTGCCAACAACCGGGCTCAAATTCCTACCGAGAAATTCCGATGGAAAAGTCCAACAACTATTTACCCGATCTGGAAATAAAACTTTAGTTCTTATGCTCACCAGTGGAGCAGTCTTTGGACTCATCTATCAATAATAAGTAAGTAATTATGTATGACTTACCTAACAAAACTCCAACAGACATCAGTACTATGAATGGTCTTCTCCTTCCAAACCTCGATCGACAACGGTCACTCAGCGACCCCAATAAAGGGGTCATGAAGAACCCAATCAGGGGTGACAGTGCCCAGACAAGCGTCATCTGTTGATGGGGCACCCCTATCTGCAGCAAGGTGGGCGACACGAAGGCAGTCTCGCCTGCGTACGAGAACTCTATCCCCATTACTGCCGCTGATATCCGCATCAGTTCGATACGACTTTTTCTCCTAGAAAAGTGTCACCGTTATTAACTTACTTATTTTTATTTTTTTTAAACTATGCCCTACACTAGGAATTTCTCCTGTATCGTGGGTACGTTTACAAACATTTAAACTCACAGACACAGACACCCAGACCCGAAACAAGTATCTGTAGGCCTTACAAATAATTGTTCCGTGCGGGGATCGAACCCGCGACACGCATCGCAGCAGTCCAATCGCCCAGCCACTGCGCCAAACGTGTCGTCAAACTTTATAATTAATATAAGCACAGCTTAAGTGATTCTTCAGCGTTTTCTTTCATCATTTGAAGGGTTGAGAATTGATAAAATAAGGTCATCTATCATAAAGTAACATAGCCATCTCATCAATATTAATATTAGTTAGATATTTTTACTCTAAAATATTGCCCTTGATAGGCTTAGTCCATTTTAACATAACATTACACCTGATAGGTGTACAATTACGCCACCCTCATTTCGCCAGACAATATTTGTTACGATAATTATGATTGAAAGCAAACTAAGAAGCTTTGCCTCTTATCCTAATTAATACATTGACTTGTCCTACATAATAAGTTTTGTTACAAAGTGAACATCAAGAGTATTTATTCAGCTCTATTAGACTTCGGTCAATCGCTCTTAACCGTGTTATTATTTGCTTTCTATCATACACATCCATTCTGTACGACACTTAGATCGTTCAATTTACAAAGATTACTATTCCATTACGCCCGAAAACTTGTCACAGTTTTGTTTTTGTACCTATGATAGAAAATCCAGATTTCATCATCATGTTCCTGGCTTTTTCTCGACTATGTTGGGTTCGGCTTCCAGTGAAGCCATATATGGCTGGCTGAGTTTCAGTAATACGATACCTTGTTGAAAAGTTTGGTTGTTAGAAAATCGATATTTGTCACTCTATAAAACCATAGACGTAATGTTTTAATGAATGTCTTAGTCTAAGCTAAGTCGCTGTCTCTGTCCCTATATCCCTATGTATGCATAAATCTTTAAAACTACGCAACGAATTTTGATGCGGTGTTTTTTAAGAGATAGAGTGATTAAAGAGGAAGGTTTATATGTATAATGCACCCGTGCGAAGCCGGGGCGTGTCGCTAGTATTGTATAAAAAGCGGCAGTCAAGTCAACACAGTGTGTTCCTCCAAGTTTAATTTTATTTCAATTTTAATTTACTCAGTCCTGACTCAAAAACACACAGCTCATGGATCATCAATTCTTCACCATCATAATCTTTTTTTTTTTTGTAACAAGCCCGCCTCACTATTTATTTATTTATTAAAACTTTAATGCACTAGTTAACAAACTGTACAAAGGCGGACTTAATGCTCTGGGCACTATTCCCAAACCACTGTAACTCCTGTAAACCAGAATCAACAGTGGCGACCACAAGAGAAGCGCCGAGACAATGAAGCTCGACGAAGTCCCAAAGAAATGCCATCATCATTCTGTCAATGATTGTTCCAGTGTGAAAAACCTCATGGATGTTCGCCCTAGAGGGAGCGGATGGGTCAGACCTGAACTGACTATAAACCACCCTAGTGTTCCCTTCCCGCACTTGCACCGGGGACACCCTATTCCAACTTCTTGTCATCAGCAGTCTAACATCATGCAGCTGAATACAAAAATAGGGTAGTTAACAAAAAAAATCTAATTAGTCCGTCAGATAGATTTCCAAAAAATATTGGACACGTATAGTCTTTTTTCGCGTAAGCAAACAATGAAGACGATACAGTGCATTGAAAACTCGTGTGACGTCATATTCTAAGACATTAGTATGGCACTTTTTACCCGTCAGTGACGTCACAAACCCCCCCTCAAATCTTTAAAGCGTTTTATCTTCGTCAATTTTTATTGATTTGATAAAACAAAAAATACGTATCCAATATTTTTCGATAATCTAATTAGAATTACCTTTTTTTGTCAGTATCAAAAGGGAACTTACCGATAAAGATCACTGTACGCACTGTCCTGCCAGACCCTTTCTCTCGGCTCATCAGAGTTAGGTATCCCGAACAGGCCTTCAGAAACCACATTCCTAACACCTCTAGGATGTTCTTCCTTCCACCTGGACCATCTCTCGCGGTAACGATCGCGAACACCGTGGAGACGACCTGTCACTCCTTGGTACTCATGTAGCTTGTCTGCCATTGTTGATGAAGTCAGATGGTGAGGGGCATAGAGTGACTGACTCCTAAGAGGGAAGGTTTGAAGAAGTTGGTGGTAGGATTTTCAATAGTACTGGGAGAGCGACTTTTCACATTATGTGACTGTGTGTGTTTTCGACAAGGTCTTTACAATGTCTTTGGTATTCTATGTGAATGAATTTAGGGTTAATGAACACTTTAATATGTACAATATTTATGCCTAATGTTAGTTGATACAAATCAAACAAATAAAACTTAGAATCACACTGTAACACCCAATTAACACTTCTAAAACAAAACTTATCGTACATAAATAACAAGGTTCAATTCAAATCGTAGTTGAACAAAGTTATCGGTCAGCGGACACACTGGGCAGTCTGGGCACAGTTCGTGGCACAGTGGGCAGTTACCGCGGCCACGGACGGCGGAAGTTGACTGGGCGCGCGCGCCGCCCTCGCTCGCACTGCCGCCCGCCCAGCATCTACTGACCGATGTCGATACTTTTTACTGGAAGAGATACTTTAAAAACCTTTTTAAATGTATGTATAGTAGTGTTAGGTTTGTATTTCTTTTTTGGTCAGTTACATAGTTCTGATGAAGTTTTTAAATGACATATTAAGTACATAATTTTCAAATACAAAGCGACTTTTGCGACTTGTTTTTTCTATCTTCTGATTTGCAAGAAATGTTGTAATAAATAGCAAATAAGTAGCATAATTTAAACTTAAATACTTGTGTGATTTAGTATTTACTGTACCACGAAGGTACGGATCAGCTGTTCTTCTTTTTTTTTTAATGGTGCCCTGCACTAGGAATTTCTCCTGTATCGTAGGTGTGTTTATAAACATTTAAACTCACATACACAAACACACCCAGACCCGAAACAACTATCTGTAGGCCATATAAACATTTTTTCCGTGCGGGGATCGAACCCGCGACACTCAGCGCAGCAGTCCAATCACTCAGCCACTGCGCCAACCATGACCTTAAATAAAACTAATAAGTTTATCCTTTCGGTGCTAAGAAACATTTTCATAAATGAGTAAAAATATTCAGAATTGATTGAACTTAATTAATAATTTAATAATTTAAGTTTAACAGGATTCATAGGACTAGAAAGTCAGTCAGTGAAAGTTTGTAAGTATGTATGTAAGTATGTATGTATGTATGTAAGTATGTATGTAAGCATGTATGTAAGTATGTATGTAAGTATGTATGTAAGTATGTATGTATGAATGGAATGGATGTTTGTTACTTTTCCGCGCAAAAACTACAGAAAATTTGGTACATAGATAGTTTTGCTGGATTAACACATAGGATAGTTTTGATCCCGATCTTATCTTCCCGTGGGAAAGTAGTTAGAGTAGAAGCTGGCCTCAACAGCGTTGGATAAAAGCCAAACAGATGATGATGAGTCACGGTTCATAAGTAATTATATACATAGTTACAATGATGAAATAGTAACAGATAGATTCGATTTTGTGAATTACATTAACTATTTGTTTCAGGATTGTAATTATTAAAACTCTCCATAACCATAATACTATTAACTGAACAATTGCAAAATTTAAATCAAAAGCTGATTGCCTCGTTGGTATTGTGGTCGCAATCGATTCCCAGCTCAGGCAAAGTGTTGTTGGGTTTTTCCATCAGGAGTTTCATAGTACCATCGACGAAATCTTGATTTGGCACGAATGATGGTAATCGGCTCGCCTCCTATTACAAGGACAGCACTGAAACTAGCGCTACCCACATCTTATTTCTGTTACCTAACCTGTAGTATTGTTAAAATCACTTTTCATGATGCTTGATAAATTAAGAGAATTAGAGATTAAAGATAAAAGTGGCCACTTTTGGCGGTAATAATTAAGTAATTCTCTTAATTTATCAAGTATAGAACCATGAAAAGTGGTTTGGATTTTTTAAATTTGATTTGATTTTAGAGTAAAAGAAATAAGATGTGGGTGGCGCTAGTTAGCGCCTTAGGCTTAGCAGGCTAATTAAATACATACTAAATGGGTACACCTCTGCCTAATCGTTTGGGGTTCACAGGCGTGATGTTATGTTATGCTCCTTCCATTTAGTCTAGCAGCAAATAAAATCATTTTAAAAGTCACTTCTAACATTATATTTCCCTGTCGCCCGCCTCGGGGATTACGCTTATTGCGTCCCAGGGAGTCGCGGACTGATTGTATCTTCCAATACGGCCTTATATAAACAAACTGATTGTCTGTTCGCCTTATTGCTTTCTCGATTCCTTTCTATCTTTAGACTGACGATCAAATTGAAAGTATCGCCACGGATTTACCAGATGAAACCGTTTATTATGTGCAAATCCTTATCGGAATTTGATTATGTGTTCAATACTTTTCGCGTTTATGTAAATGTATTTTGTGAATCGGTTAAGGTGTTAATTTTTTTGAGATTCATTATCTTTGCTTGTGCCTATAGTAATTTACCTACTTGTAACGTAAAAAGCTAATATTTGCAATTGTTAAGACTGAAAATCAGTTGTAATTCTTCAGACATGTTTTATCTTTTCTGTCAGTCACAAAGATATCCAAGTGTGAAAAATAGTTAATAGAAGCAATTATTTTATTTGTCTTTTATCTCAGTAGACGATTTCTTATTCTAGCAAAGATGTATTCATCTGCCTATCTTCCTCTCAACTATGTTCAGTGCGGCTTCCAATCTTACCTAGTGCAGTTGAAAACTAGGATTTTACATAGAGCGACTGCCAATCTGACCTCCACAACCCAAGTAATACGATACGTCTTGGTAGACTGGTTGTCATACTGTAACGACCGTCAAAGATGTACAAGTGACAGATAGGCTCAACGGCTTTAAGTTTTTTCCAAGTCATGGAGGAAGCTCAGTATATAACGGGTGATAACCAATCCACGGACCAACCCAGGCAAGCACGGCTTAACCTGAAGGTCGACCCGAGAGGCTGCTATTATTAAGCCACGAACTCCTCCCAAGCAAAGATATGTTCAAAGCAAGCAGCGATACATTAACTGAAAAAAAAAACGTTCAGGAACGATTTAGATCTGTTCGGTACATATCCTGGACAATAATCTGTAGGTATGTCAAGTTCACAGACAGATCTTATCGATTTCATGTCAACAGTACAAAATAATCTCGTGAAACATGTCGCAATGAAATCCCGATAACAGCTGAATACCAGCAGTATCTACCATTGAGTTAAACTTGCCGTCAATTTACACCATAACAAGATAACTGCGCCCACCATAATATTTACCGACATGTGTGAGCTATCCAGCTTGCACTTGAAAATAAATAAATGCGTATCTATTTGCCTTGTAAAATAATTTACAAGGTGCAATAAATAATGAGACATTAATATGGACTAGTTGTTTACTGAAGTTATTTATACAGTATTGTTAGAAATGTTATAATGAACAAGGCTAGTCCCCGCACGATGTGCCCGCGACGGCGCGACGGCGCTACCCTCGTGACTCGAACAAAACAAGACCTATCTTCGTACTGCTCATTTAAATAAACTTTTGTCAGACTAACCGTGAAAATTAAAGGAAGAAATGACAGGAAGGACATTCACAATAATAAATGTAGCTCATAACATTGACAGTCGTGATTTGTTCAGTTTTGCTGACTGAGTTAATTGCCAGTTCCTGATTTTTTTTCTGATCTGAGTACCGATATATTCAAAACTCTCTCTTTTGTTGGAAACGCTACGTTATTTACAATTTGCTGGTCAGTGTCAGGTTTTATGCTGATTCATATATGATTCGCAACCGCAACGAATATAGCTTAGCAGTATAATCATTAAAATAGTCAAAACAACCCTCAAGTTACCTGCAAATGAAATATGTAACGAAATTTGAATTTCGCGGGCTACCCTGGCCTTTCCCTTTGAGGTGATTCCTTCAATGCAATTAAGCAGTCGAATTTTAAACTTAAATAGAGTGTGACCAGGCTTAAAACTTCATTCACTCAATTTTGAAACCGATAATTTATTTAACCCTGTCAAGTGATCCTCGCATTATATCTGATATTGAAGAGTCTTTGAGAAGAATCTAATTTTAGTGCTCTCTGGAAAATAAGATTGATGAACTTGTCTGAACTCGAGTTATGATCAAATTATGCAAAGACAATTACGTAACTGTCTAGTCGCATAATTTTATTAATTAGTTTCATAATTCTTTGTTAGGTGCATCTTTTCCGGGCTGAATTTAAAGCTATTGCCATTCCGCAGACCTTGACTAAACTTAACTTAGGTTCTTGAAAGTTCTATGTACAGCATTAATTCCTATTTAAATATGTTTATCTTACTCTCGGACTAACGTCGGTCAAAGCAAGGGCTTTGACCGACGTTAGTCCGTAGTCGTAGAGTAGGTCTGTTGAGGGACTTTGAGGTAGCCAGTTTCGGTGGAGATCTAGAGACAATTTCAGCCGAAACTGCAAATTTGGTGCTATTCCACAAACGATCGGAGTCCTGCATTTGTTGACTCCTGCATGCTACAGTAATAGAGGCATGTTAGTGAGTCCCCACTTTTTCTTTCCAGGTACACAATGCGAAGAGCCGAAAGGCTAGCATTTAGGGAGGGACTGCCTCTTGCCACTTAACATAGATTACCAGAGAAAAGCTAACAAAAAGAAGATCTTCATCATCTGCCTAGCCTTTTCCCAACTATATTGGGGACGGCTTCCAGTCTAACCGGATGCAGCTGAATACCAGTATTTTACATGGAGCGACTGCCTATCTGACCTCCACAACCCAGTTAATACTAGGTAATACGATACCCTTTGGTAAGACTGGATGTCAGACAACAAGAAGAACAAAAAGAAGATCTTATCCTTCTTTAATTATATAATCTCAGTATGTTGTACAACCCGATCAGTTATGAAACACCTTATTCAATGGGTTATCCCATACGTAAATTAGTAGCCAAGGCCACATTCCAACCTTGATACTCTTTCAAAGGCGGTTTCCATCAACCAGCCTTGCTTATCAATCATGAGATGGCAGGTGACAACAGGCTCTTAACACAAGATAAGACAATGAACTAGCAAGTGTTAGCTCACCAAAGAAAGTCTCCTTAGTAACGTTTTTTGTATTATTATAGTTTTTCCAGACTAAGTATGTATTTAATTGTCGTCATGTGATCTTCTAGGAATCTGTCGACGTAATTAGGCGTTTGTTTTTCTGACGTTACTTGAATTCGGTCACAGGTTTTTTGTTTTTATTCTCGTCATATTTGCGCCACTGTCATTTCCTTTGCACCTTGTTGACGTTCTTATATTTGCTTGAAGATCAACACTGTTCTAAGAAAGTCTGTCTTTTATTCATGTAGTCCTGATTTGTTTTGTCGTAGGTACCTACTTTAAAAGAATCTTCAAAATTGGGTGTGTGTATTTATATAAGGTTTCTTTATAGAACCAAATGGCTTAGACTTAAGGTATGAGATAGTTTTGATATTCGAAAAAAATCACAGACTTTAAACTGATGCATAACTAGTTATCATCAAACAATAAGAAGATGACAAGTCTTGCGCAATAATATGAATGACAAGCAAAAATTGTTGAGTGCAGAGTGGAGACATATAACACTCATGTACAAATTCTTCGAATACATTAACTTAATCTTGTAAATTATTTGCCATCCAACGTGGCAATGCGGTCATCATATTAATTTACAAATTTGTTTAAATGCATTTTTTTAAATATTATTATTTCTTTCTTTTTTCGAGAAACAGAGAATATGGAAGATGAAGACAATGTTGCGCCGACCCCAAATGAATTGGGATAAGGGCAGGAGAATGGTGATGATATTTTATATTATTATTTTTATTATTATAAATAAATAAAATAAATAAATAAATAAATAAATTATTTTATATTCTTATTTAATATTATAATTTAAGTAATTTTTAACTTGTAAATTAGAACAGGAAGTATATAAAATATTCTATATCATGTAAGGTTGTCTGATGTAATAAGTTTATTAGGTACATATTTTGTTTATTTCCTATGTCAACAGAGCCAATGATAAATCTGTAGGTTCTCAAAGAACAATACTCAACAGTATTTGCTCATACAACTGCCTACTTTTGATAACACTTCCTGCATCGTATAATGATCAATCACGTGTATATCTCGACATACATAAATAAATCGTAATGTATGAATGTTTCAATAAAATCAGTAGGTATCTTATCGTATTGCTGTGGAAATAAGAAAAATACATGATTCATGGATTATTGTATCTGCCTAAATAATCTTCTAAGCCTTTATGAATGTTTCAATCTTTTTGTTTGCAAGTACCAGAACACACAGAATCTTCACATCTTACTTTTATTATTCATATTTTTACGCTCAATACGTATTATTTTTGTAAAAAGAATTCTGAATTGCTATTATTATTGCTTACATGAAAATAAATTGGAATAAAGACAGTAGGATGATGATTTCGACCAGCAAACACGAGGTACTAAAGGCTGAGAGAAATCAATGATCCATCAAAAAGAAAAATATACTGCAGAACATCAGTAAAGTGTCCAATGGATCAGAGACATCATTCTAATGTTTTACGACTTCAAAAAAAACAAAATCATTTTATTTCACATAGGCCTACAAGGGCACTTGTAAAACGTCGACAAAAAGTTGCATGGTGCATTGGTCGATTCTTAAGGAGGAGAACCGGCAATAAACTCCAAAGGTTACTCTTTTAATCTTTTAAAATGGTTTGGGTTAACAATAAGTTTAAAGTCAAGACATAATCTTACACACATGAAGACTATGCAGATTAATGTCTGAGATGGTCTTTTCAAGAAAGCACCACCCAGAAGTGGACCCGTCCAGTCAGTGCAAGCATTTGTCAGTTATCGTGGAGCTCGACTTATAACTAAAAGAGCTACGTCACGACGAACAATACCGAAGAAAGGATAATTGGGTGGGTCGCTTATAGTACACAAAATGCCAGACAATCGTTAAAACTTCTAAATACAAAGGTTTTTGAATTTTCTTTCTGTTCTGTTAGGTACCTAATACTGAAACAAAAGAGGCGAACATTTCACGTACCAGTGCGTTAGCTATTGTCCATGTATTGATATTCTTGACGAAGTTAGGTAAGTGATGGTTGGTAATAGGATTGATCGCTGTTAGGGCTTCATCAGACGTGGCTAAACTGCGCTTCGTACGTCACGTACCGGTAGTACCTAATAGCTCTGACGTGGTACGTACTTGTAGGTATCTTGCGTCACACGATGTTATCGGAAACTTGGGAGTCTTACAGGGTGTGTGGGACATTAGCGTGCAATATTTTACCACGAATGTAGTACATTTTTGTAGACTCTAGGCCTTAATTTGTTTTTCGTCGGATGATTTGAGGAGGCACGGCAAAAGAGTACATGGAATAAAATCAGAGGAAGCCTTTGTCTAGCAGTAGGACAGTATAAACAATTTAAAAATAATAAGTTGCTGGTTCATTCAAAATAGCAGAATCTACCTACATGGATGGAACAGCTTAGTCCTTGTTAAAACCTAACAAGAATTTAAACCTCGGTGGGGCTATTATAATCACGTACTGAATTTATAGGCCGTAACAAATTGTGCCTCGATGTCACTTTCCATGTAGAGACTTAAAAGTGTAATTAATAATCTTGAAATATTGATTTCCAATTCCTTAACGTAATTTCGATGAGATTGCACGAAATGATGACGTACTAACGAATCATTATGCACTTTAACTTAGCGATCACGAGCATGGCAAGTCTTTAACTTTAACTGGTTATGTAGCTTTGCAAACTCGTGGTATATTAGAGCGATGATGATATTATTCACAATTATGTCGGTCCCTAACAGACTGGCCAAATTAACGCTATGGCACTGAATAATGGCCAAACGGGTATACATATAAAAGCACAATAAATTAACTTTCAAAATGTCCAAAAGTAGCCATCGGATTTTTTGCAGAATTCACGTACAAGACTAAATTGTTAATGAACGACTTAGCATTTATAAATTAGTTCAATTTGTATGTAAATTATTTAGGAGACAATGGATCGCTCTGAGTTCGCAGATGTCACTTTTAAGTTAGTCAGCAACGTCTCGTAAAATAAAGTATCGTTGTGTACTATATTAAGTACGTAGTAAGTATTTCTTTTGGGCTTTAAATCTATATCCTCAAAGAATTTGTCAGCAAGAGAAAATAATAAAAGTTGTCGCGTTGACTTAAAAAATAATAAATTGACTTGGAAGCAGCACCCAAATTACAAACACTTCATATCAAAACACTCAATCAAAGAAATTTTGAAAGAATCTTATAATCGAAGTCGTTCCTGTTAGACCGAAAACCGACCCCAACATAGTTATGAAAAGTCTAGGTAGATGATGACTCATGATAGTCAAAAAAAGAACTAGGGCGGCAGCAGCTCATCAAAACATTAAAATCTTAGTTCGTGATCCCAAGTAGCAGATGGCAAAGGAGAAATGTGTTGATTAAAAATAAAAAATGTAGTTAAAAACCCGACTGAAAAAACTGCAAAGCAAAAATCAAGCATATTTTAATTTAAACAAAACTTGGAAGCAGACGGGGTCCATTCTATTTTCATTTCATAATTTAATATTCAAATGAACGTCCCGCTTGCTTCCAAGTTTAGTTAAATTTAAAATGTGCTTGTTTTTTGCTTTTCAGTTTTTCAGTCGGGTTTTTATTTTTTTAGTTTTTAACTACTTTTTTTTATTTCCAACATTTGAGTTCTTTTGTGTTTGTTCTTTCGTTGGTCGCGTAAAATTCTTCGCAGCTGATATAACTTTTGTGTTTGTTTATAGGATTTGTGACTTTCATTTTTTTTTAAACATGTAAGTGTCATTTTCAATATAGTATTTTTGTTATCTCCTTTTAAAACCCTTCATTTTGATTTTTTTTTTCAATTCCGCGATAGCAAAGAAAAATTGTGTATCTGGGGACCATCCCAGATACACAATTTTTCTTTGCTTTTTAATTTTAATTTAGTTTTAGTTTGTGACACTCGCGCCATCACGACGATTCTAACGAAGTATATTTTATTCGAATCCCTTCATCCGTTTAGAAGTTTTGAGGGAACAAAGGAACAGACATACATACATACACGGCAAACACATAACCCTCCTTTTGGGCTTCGCCGCAGTCGGGTAAAAATTACATACACGTAGGTCAAGGTGTCAACGGGTCATCGTTTTGCAATCATTAACAGATACCAGTTATCCTCATGCCTTTGACATCATTCAGCATTAAATTAATACTTCGAAATAAGATGGCCATAACAGAGATTTAAATATACTGTGAAATAAGTTATGTTTAGTACAATAGTACATTAAATTTGTAACAAGGACAAGACAAGATGATTGAAATCAACTGCTAGATAGCATGATACCCTTTTCTGGTACCTATAGGAATTTACCTAAAATAGATAAGCAAAAACTGACTGCCTCGAAGGTCTAGTCTACTAGTCTACATTTTTAAATAGAGCTGATGAAAATGTAGAATGTGGAGGCTTGTAAATGGCTTGTCTTTAATTGCCTCACTGTACGTTTTTGTACTGATAGCTGTTAAGCCACAATAAAATTAAATAAACACATTGCAAACTGAAGTGAACCGATGACCGCTGGATAGACGTGTTTTTGAGTAGAGGTCACGAATCGGCTAAAGTACAATAGGCCGCCCTCGGTGAGGTGGAGCAAAGCTCAATCCAGGGGAACTGATAAGGGCCGCGGGTTGTACACTAGTTATCGTGGCCTCGACATAGAGGGCTAAGAAGGAACATGGGTGGTTTTTAGTGAGTAGAAGTCTGACACTCCCTTTCGCTCTGCCCAAGAGCGGAAAAAAAGGGGAACTGATAAGGCTGCGGGTTGTTCGCAAAATATACCACGGCCTCGACATAAAAGGCTTAGAAGGAACATGGGTGGTTTTTAGACAGTAGAAGCTACTTGATGATTTCCCAACCCCAAAAAAAAAGGGGAACTGATAACAGCTGAGTTAGTGTTGCCAAGAATTTAGTTCGATGACATGCTTTTGGTGAGGCCTTTTTCTAAGCGGACGCCCTAGAAAGACATACTGACAGTGACCTTAATGGTGAAGTTCTTCAGAAAGGACGGACACGCCGGCGTGCGACCAGATTAATGAATGTGGACAAGGCGAACGTAACAGGTGGCGTTCCTTGGTTTCTGCCTGCCCCCATGGGAAAAATACGTGAGTGAAGATACCTAAGTAGAACATTATCCACAGCTGGAGAGTTTAATAGCCTTATTTAATCTAAAACCGCTTCAATAGTTAGGTGCCTACCTTCATGTGTCACGTAATTTTACTTGACACATGAAGTGCTTACTTTCGACGTAAGTACTATCGACAGTGAAACCCCGAATAGTTACGAAGGGCACACGTCGCCGCGTCGTCGATTTCGACGTAACAATCGTCACAAGTCACAACCGAATGTAAGGCCACGCATACACTAAACAATTTCGCACGCAATATTTCGAGTTACGTGACGAGATTTGAAAACAACTTACCACATAGTTCTTATAGCTTATAGCTATTAGCTGCTATATATATAACGTTATATTGATTATGATGATAATCCTAATAATGATAATAACTCAACCAGACAGTGGAATGGCCGATACGTCTACCATGTATTCGACTATTTAGTATGGATATAAATAAATTAAAGAGATAATAATAAAACTATATAAACGTGAAAGATTGTATGTTTATTACTTAATCATGCAAACCGGGTGAACAGATTTGGCAAAAAAATATGGATTATAGCTTGAAACTTGAATTGAGACGTAGGACACTTTTTATCCTGGTAAATGACACGGCTTAGTGACAATAGGGTATTTAAAAAAGAAAACTAATTATTCTGTCTGTTAGATTATCGAAAAATATTGGATATGTGTTTTTTGTTTTAACAAATTAATAAAAATTGACGAAAATAAAACGTGTCAAATATCATGAGTGGGGGCTTTTGACGTCACTTTGTTAGTAAAAAAGTACTAACCTTGTGACGTCACACGACTTGACGCGATTTTTTAAAGCACTGCATCGTCTTCATCTTTTGTTTAAGTGAAAAAAGAAAAAACACGTGTTCATTTTTTTTTTAATCTGTCTGACGGACTAATTAGTGATATACTCTATTGTCACTCACGTGTACCTACAGAAGATGGATGCAAAAAAAGTGGTTTATGTTAGGTAATCAATTAGTTTTGTTTTTTGAATATGTTGAAATTATTAAAAGCTTCAGAGCCGAAATCTTAGGCAGTAGCTAGTGATGGAATAAGATGGCCCTGTTGGTTTAGTTGTTACAAACAAGGACTCAAACTGTAACCGTAATAAATTGTTTTTAAAACAGTTTTAACATGTAACCACTTTTAAATGTAACAGATACAATAATGTTACCGTATCACACTGTAACCTTTTATATGTGTTAATATGTGTAACTGAAATAATCAGTTTTAGTATAATAGCTTTAGGTATAAGTAGTAAGCACAGTACGGCAACAACGCGAGGCCGTAAGAATGTAAGACCTGTTACACTAACTTATTAACACTGATAACACTTTTATATCTGTTACATACATGTTACGGTTACACTTTTGTAAGTGTTTTTGGGTAAACACATTGAAAACTCATTTCTAAGTGTCACATATTTGATTCTGTTACCAATTCAACATGTAACACTTATAATTCTGTAACCTTTACGATGGTGTTTTCAAGAACCTGGCTACAAGAGCTACTGTTGAACGCTAGCCCCGTTGTCCTATCCATGACTGTATCATGTGACATGATCCCCTGGGTATGTGAGATTTTTCCGCTAAATTTCATTATGTCGATGCAATTTAAGACTGGATTAAATATTCTTAGGGATAGAGGAAGTAGGCTGGCTCCTTACTTAGATCTAGAGACTTATAACGTAACTGGTACATAACAGTTACGTTATAAGTCTCTAAATCTAGGATTATTGTCCCGGGTTCTAGGATACCTGGTTGAGAGAGCCTATTGAAAATGAATGGGTACAACTTCATACTACTGGCCACTACGGATAAACTATGTTTAGATACCCCAATAAAACTTACCTGACCTAGTTAATAAACTCATTCTCAGATTTAACCCTTAAGAGCCCAACTAGCAGTTAAAAATTCTAGAAAAGAGAGCTGTCAAAGCAGTAACACTATTCCTTGACAACATTACCATTTTCTTGTCCTTATCCCAATTCATTAAGGGTCGGCGAAGTATGTCTCCTTCTTCCATACTTCTCTATCACTCGTAATTTTATTAGACACCTCCTTTTTAGGGCTCCGTGGTCAATATGAAACCCTTATAGTTTCGCCATGTCCGTCCGTCCGCACTATACCTCAAAGGCTCTTAGTACTAGAAAGCTGTAATTTGGCATGAATATACAAATGAGTTACGCCGACAAAGTGCTAAAATAAAATATTTAAAATGTTTTTTTTTAGGGTACCTCCAGTACACATTAAAGTGGGGATGTTTTTTTTTCCTCTCAAAGTCGATTAGTGTGCGATGTCGTTAGATAGGTCTTTAAAAAATATTGCGAGTTTGCTCAAACAGTTTTGTTTTTCAATGAAGGGATTCGTTTGTTAAATATTAAGTGAGTCTAACATAAATTTGCACTTTAAAAAGTGCAAATTTATGTTAGACTCAAGTGTGCCAACCTAAAAACCACCTATACGGGTTGTATTTGGGCGTGTGAAAAATTTATGGTATTAGCATATATAACGAAAATAAAAGGAGGACTATCACGGCTGAGTAGGCTTTACAAGTTTACGAGTACCCAGTAATATTAATGACAACAATATCCGTGGTGCTAGGCAACTGGGCTTTTCCCAGTTGTATACGTCCCTGTGTGCCTATTGGCCTTGTTCTTTTCTGTCTCCTGCTGATATGGAGGGAAGTGGAAATTTCTGTTTTTCCTACTCCTCCGCTATTCTTTTCTGATTAATTACGTTGCGGGATCCAAGACAGTCAAATCATTTCTCTGGGACTTCGTCGAGCTTCATTGTCTCGGCGCTTTTCTTGTGGTCGCCACTGTTGATTCTGGCTTACAGAAGTTACAGTGGTTTGGGAATAGTGAGGCGGGCTTGTCCCATAAAAAAAAAAAAAGTTTACGAGTAATAGTCGACAAACTTATAAAATGTACTTTGTATGAAATATTTTCCTATACATAATGTAGCGCGGGTCTAAAAACTGCAAATGTAAGTTTGTTTTATTTTTACAATAAAAATCATCGTTCGGAGGCAGGTAGGCAGGGTGGTTAATCAGTATAGTAAGTTCACATATTTTGTTGGGCAACTACGGAACCCTACATTGTGCGTGGTCCGACATGCACTTAGCCGGTTTTTGCCATATTATCTTTTACACAGTCCAACCATTCCTTGCCCACAATGGCGGTAAAATAAAGCAGCGACAGAGCGGACGATTTTTTTCGTCTCGCTGTTATTAGGGTCAATGTCGAATTAGGGACGACCTCGTTAACATAAAATAAATAATTTACACAAAATATACGAACCATTAAGCAGTCGGCTCTCCCCATTTCTTTTGAAGTTCAAAAGTGATGTTATTTCTGATTTTAACTGATATCTGAAACACAATAAAGCACTGCAGACTTTAAAAACATAGAAAATCATATGTCACTTGAGATGATGGATTACCATATTCGTGCAAGGTAACGGCCTATATTTAGATATTTAGTCAGGCGAGATAAATTTTTGAGTGTGATATAACAGCTTTATCACGCAGCTGTATCACTCAAGCACTTTTGAGAAAGTCAAGTTATTAAAAAATTATAGTCTGTCTTTTAAAACGAATTGACAAACATTTAACAAATGGAGATGAACATACTTAGATGGGGTAAGGGTTTTTGGCAATTCAGCATATAACGGTAATGGTATGTAAAACCGCAAGTAGTTGGGATAAGTCGTACAGTCGTACTCAATAGTCAAAAATTCTGATGAATCCACCACATCCAATCATCAAGTTAGATTTCCTAGTTATGTACATTTTATAATGATATGTTGTATTACTTAATTTCTTTATGATCTTTTTTCTGAAAGCTGAAATAAAGTTGATGTATTGACTACTATCGTATCATAGCTTAGAAAATACGCGCGATAATCCTTGTGACAGATTTTCTGTCAAATCCTGTGTCAGGATCAAAACAAGATTATGGAAAGCATGGAAAGTGTTGTCTTCTTAGTTTTTTTTATATAAGACTGCTAATATCTGCAATTCGTGAGAAAATTGATTTATCTTAATGAAGAAAACACCTAATTACTACAATATTTTGTGGAAATTCGTATTTCGGTGACGATCTTCTACCTAATGGGGCAAAAAGTAACCTTAAAAAAGAAATGTGAAATATTTCATGATGTTACGAACTTACTGCTGGAAAGAACAATAGAATGTCCAATCGTAAGTGAAATTATTAATAAATTACAAAAAAATGACACCTCATGCCATTTATGTCTTCTCTATGCTTAGAAAAAATGTAGAGCTATTAAGAGATAAAACCTCCACGAAGTCTAAAAATCTAAACACAACAAACTGTGAACACATAATGAATTAAAAGTGTTGTGGCTGCTACACACGTTACGATAAATCTACATGTGTGATGAGAAAAACTGTACGGTTTTTTTTCGTACATAAGTACATGAAGTTTAAACTGTACAGTTTCGTAATGTGTGTAGCTGCCATAAGTATGTAACAAAAAGACCTAAAAACTTACATTGCAACCAACTTATGTTTGCAGGCGGGAAAACACAGAACTAAAATAAACGCACCAAGTGTGACATACCGATGCAAATATTCATGACAAGCAACGCGACCTTGAACTGCACACTTAAAGTTGTCATACTAAACAGGGTTTAGGATTTCTCTTTAAAAATCAAATTAACTCAAAAACAAGTGAATTCCGGGGGAAGTTTGGTGGCTTAATTTGTTGCATATTAGTAACGGTCGAGTTACCAGGCGCTGTACGAGTATGCACATTGATCAACTTGTTTCATGCAGAGATAATCATGCCACAATTAAGTAAATATCTATCTGCCGTCTGCCATATTTGGTAAGAAACTGCAGAGTTATTCTAAATAGGTCATTATCTTGCTCTCTTCCGGAAAAAACTGTGCATAAAAAATGGGAATAAATAGGAAGTGTCGTAATTTATCAGAAAATGCAAGAACTTTGTTGGAAATGTTTATTTTGCTTTGAGTGCCTCGGTCATTTTAGAATATAGTTTCCTTAAGAACTTCGATCTTTACATCAACCTGACACATTGAAAGTGGACTTCAATATTATGTAAACTAGTTGGAGTTCCCAAAGTGTCCGTTCACTTACACTTAAACAAAACTGGACTCAAGTAATAGCAATTTACCGGTTTTGCCAAAATCCTAGCATATCCTAAAAACCATGAAAAGAAGAATGGCATAATTTCGTCATACGAAAAATTTCGATAAAAGCTACGACTGCACGAAACCACACGTTAATATTTTCGATCGACATAAATTATTGTGTAGTGGGAAAAAAAATGTTTCGTAACATACAAAGAGGTCGAGGTCTGTGCATAAATATTATTTGTTTCCTTATCGATGTTAGTATTCAAGTAGCGATCGCACCGACCCTACAGACCGTGTTACGTGGATTGTTTATTACCAAATAATTATCTTTACACCTTTAGTGTTAACTTATAATGAATTAATAAAATAAAAATTTATTCTTAAAATGAAAATGTTCTGTTACTTGTGTTTTCGCACCTCAGTGTGTGGGGTGTGTTGATAAGGAAATATTTCAGGTACTCCTTCTACCCAGCCATATTTAGCCCATACAGTCCCACTGCAGAAAAAAAGCCCCCTCCAATTCTATTTGCGATTATTTTACGAAAAAATAAGTGTTTATTTGGAATACCGTCGATCCCGACCCAAAAAAGAGGTCTTACGATTAACTGATTACCTATGTGCCTGATTAGTTATATCCAAAAAGTGCTGAATTTAGCCTAATTTAAATAATAGAATTTTGATTTCGATTCTGTCTGAGTTTGCTTCACCGAAAAGCATATTTACTGAACTAAAACTTAAACTTAAACCTGCAATTCATCATGATTTGAGTAACGTCAAAAAAAAGATATAGCTTAAAAACCCCTTTAATACTTGTAAAAGCTGGTTGAAAAAAATCTTGTAAATCACCCAAAAGATTTATCCTTTATTGGCAACATCCATCAGTGAATTCACCTAAATGTCGAACGCGACCTCAAAGGACGCTAGTGTACGACTTGGAATGTGCTGCAACTACCAAAACATGTTTATCAACTTAATGCTAGGAAGTAACTCGTCTGTTGTAATCATAAGGGAAGTAATAAGTAGCATTTTCCTTATAAAATACTTAATTTATACCTAAATAGGAAAACACTTGAACAAACTTCAGGTAATTTATTAATTATTTAGAACTTCCAGTATCGGGTTATCGCTCACGCTTGAGATAATCAGATAGTTAGAAGGCACTTAGCTGGATAAAAACATTAAAATGGGACCAATGTGGTATTGACATCAATGGTGTCTACTTGTGGAACCTTCGATTTGCGGATGACCTCATTTTGTTCGCCGAATCCCTCGGCAGATCTTCAACGCAGGCTGAAAGAACTATATGATGCTTCCTTACGGGTGGGCCTGAGAATGAACATGTTCAAGACGAAGGTGATGTCGCGGACTCCGGATGATTCTGTTTCAGCCGTTATGGTTGGAAGAGAGCGTCTGGAATTTATTCACAAACAATTTACATTGTATTTGAAATCACAAAAATAATAAAAAGTAATAAATATGATGGTTGACAACTACGTTTATCTTGGACTTTTTCTATCTTTTGACAAGGAGCATTCAAACAAAGAACTCTCCAAGAGGATACAACTAGGGTGGGCGGAGTTTGGAAGGCTCGAACATGTTGTCCGATGAGAGGATACCCCAGGGTCTAACAATCCGCCTTTTCAACCAATGTGTCCTCCCAACGATGACCTACGGTGCCGAAACATGGACGCTCACATAGGAGACTGTGCACCGAATACGAGTTGCACAAAGGGCCATGGAGCGAGCTATGCTCGGCATAGGCCTACTAGACCGCGTGCGCAACACCGAGATCCGGAGTCGGACGAAAGTATTCGACGTCGGGGAAAGGGAACGCCTAAAGTGGAGTTGGCAAGGGGCATCTGGCTCGACGAGGAGATGGCCGATTGGGTGGATGATATCGTCAGGAGCTCGGGATACGGATGGATGAGAGACGCACAGAACAGAGAAGAGAGAAAGGGGAGGCCTATACACAAGTGATTCTGGGCTGAAATGATAACTGGATCCTTATTTTTTAAGAAGTTTAATATCGGCAGTTATTATCTAGAACATATCTGCAAAATTACGATGTTTCCCATCATCATCTTCCTGTCCTTACCCCAGTATATTTGGGGTCGACGCAACACGTTTTCTTCTTCGATTCTCCCCTGTCAGGCGTCATGGCAGCATCTACTCCTTTCTCCTTCAAATTTCATTTCTCACACAGTCCATCCATCTTTTTGTTTTGCTATATGTGTCCCATAACTAAAATTAAAAAATGCGGTTTGTGCATTGTGCGTTAGCGAGACAACCCTAGTAATACCTACGCCCAAATATGGTAGGTGATCTGGTCGCACTTGACCGAAAGACGCGCATTGCGTGACCCTGTGTCATGTCGCAGTACAGGACACTCTTAACCTACTAACCAATATTATACGTTCGCAGTATTTTAAATTAGGTGAACTTCTATACATATAAAGGGTGTAAAAGTTAACCTTAACGAAGCCGAAGAGCATTTTTTCTTCCATCATTCCATCATTCACAGCTGTTTTTAAAAATACGCCTACTATTCAAACCATCTACTAGATGACTAGAACAATGATTTGAGAGTGCCACATTGAGTTTTACCCTAAAATGTGATTTCTCATACCAAAAAAAAAATTGTTTCCCAACGATCATTTTTGTGTAGGAGTACTAAGTTTGATGTACACGTAATGCTTGGTTGACGGCTTCGTGAATGGTTGATTTACACCCTGTATGTACAGACGCTAGCACATCAGGCTACCCAAAAGTGTCCCCAGACAACCTTGAACTAATGAAACCACTGCGATACTGTTGAAAATCTATTTGACAGATTGTAGCAGACTTTTTTTTGGGGGGTGTGGGAAACATCAAATAACCCCTCCCGAAAGGAACGAAAGGGAGCGAAAGGGAGTGTCAGACTTCTACCTTAGCCCTTTGTGTCGAAGCCGTGGTATCTCTTTCAAACAACCCGCAACCAGGTGGTAGTAGCCTGATGTGCCAGTGTCTGTACTACGCATCCTATTGAAAAAATAGGTGTTGATGCCAAAAGATAATAAATTAAAATGTTGACGTTTCATCTAAAAAAAACAAATTACGTGAGATACCTACCCCAGTGGCAACTTTTCAAAAACGATGTAACTGACTTTTACTTAAAATCAGCAGTCTAATTAATTACCAACTTACTTGTTTCTTATTTCACAAAGGAACGAACTTTCATTACACCCAGCAGCTTAGAATGTGAGAGTGTACCTATTATTACAACTAATTTGTTTTTTTTTGTTGTTAACTAGCGGATTCAAATCAACCACGGGACCCTAATCAGCCACGAGACCCCAATACACCGCAGATACCCAATGATTCTGATCAATCGTTATTTGGTTGGCTGACCTCACATATCTCAAGACAAGGCGGACCCCCTGCGCCACCACCCACCCCTGAACCCCCGCCAGAGTTGGAGTCAATTAATTGGATATATCCACCTTCTAGCGAAGCTGGCACCGTTGCGGAAGATGACCACGAACGACCGACAACCACCCCACCTGCGACGCCACGAAGGGCTAGGATGATTGAGGGAGAGATCGAGCGACCCCCAACACAAGGCACTTCAACTTTTTTATCGTCACTCCATTTATATGATCACTTCCTACACCTTCCCTTTCAATGGAAAAATAAAATATTTTATAATGGTAAGTGAAATTTTGATCGACATTACCTACAGGTTTGCAGTCAGTTTTAGCTTAGCTTCTTTTATAGAGCTTTTATTGTGATAAAATTAACCAGTCCGCAAGTTTTGTAGCCAGGTTGACACCAATTAATGTAGAATGCGAAATCTATGTAGATTTATGTCAACATAGGTCTATCGGTACGCTTAAAGTGAAAATTCAGTACCTACTGCCTGTAAACGCATGCTAAGTGATATTATAAAAGGTGTTTGGTGCATTGTTTGTCTTTAACGGGCTAAAGGGTTAAATGTTGTTGCGACCAAACTTGAATTCGATAGAATCAGAAAACAGTAGCCTGATTATTTTTTTAATTTGGCGGCTATTATCATCTAAATAAATACTTTTTTGTTTAAATATTGCAGGTTTTTAAAAAACTAGCTGATGTGGCAGAAAAGTGCCCGATTTTTTGGCCTAATTAATACGGTAATAGCTGTCCCAAAAATGTGTATGAAAAATAATATATTGGGTGTCACCCCGTGTCAGAGTAAAGGGTAGTTAACAAAAAAAAAACTATTAAGTCCGTCATATAGATTACCAAAAAAATATTGGACACGTATTTTTTTCATTTTTCACGTAAACAAACAATGAAGACGATACAGTGCTTTGAAAACTCGTGTGACGTTATAGGTACTATACATTACATTAGTATGACATTTTATAGCGGTCAGTGACGTCACCAACCCCCACTCAAATCTTTGACGCGTTTTATCTTCGTCAATTTTTATTGATTTGATAAAACAAATAATACTTATCCAATATTTTCTATAATCTAACAGACGGACTAATTAGAATATTTTTTTTAATTCAGTAAACTTCCCTATTGCTATATTCACCATAGACTTAAACTAAGCATCAAAACTGACGTTATACTGGTGGCGTCTTCTTGTTGAAAGATGTTATTAATAATAAAAACAAATCAAAGTAATCGCCTTAAAGAGGAGTGCTTTGCTTGGCCCCAGAGGGACGTACCCACGCTTCTCTCTTAAAATAACAATCAGCTTGAGTAACTTACGAATTAGGTCCTAATGATGTCTATAAAAGAACCGCATAAAATTGTGTTGTTCTATATGATAATTGATTGATGCGGGATAAATTCGTAGTACGCTCGTAATCCTATAGCAGATCTGTTTTTTTTTACCTGACTGAGGGTAATGTGTTTTTCGGCCTATCCTACATAATATAATTATGCTTGTTCCTTTGTGCACTCTAGAAACCAAACGCGTACGTCGATGTTAATTATTATTGAATTTGTCTTAGGCCCCTAGCACACGATGTATTTGGTAGTAGTTGCATGGCAGTGTCAAGCGCGTAGACGCGCGTTTCACGGTTGCCCTGTGTGCTTAGGTTACAAGATTGCGTTCAAATCCCATAGGTAGAGTGTATACGCGCGTCATCTGCGCGTCTTCTGTGCGTTAAAATATTTCATGTGCTAGGGCCCAAAATTCAATATAGCACTAACCAGACGCCATATTGGCGAAAAGTCAATCAAAAACTAAAAAAAGTTAGTCATCTTCGTTCACTTGCCCTTATCGAATTTTTACCCGACTGCGGCGAAGCCCAAAAGGAGGGTTATTAGTAAAAATAGTATTTAAAAAATTAAAACTAAAAGTTAATACTTACATTTATATAACGACCAAAGAATACACTTAAGTACTCCTCCGCATCGCTGACAAACGGGAACGCGCCCAGAAGACTGGCAGCGTTGCCACGTTGAACGGCAATGCTAATCCTTTGACTAAAGAAAGAGCCAGCCCTCTGGTCGCTGGTTCCCATGACCCGAGCGTTCCGACCAAATAGGCTCAAAACTATATTACCAAAGAGGTTACAGTATTTGCGCCGCTTGAGGAGCTGAGGACACGGTGGAGCACACCGTGGAGGTCTGCACCGCTTGGGCGATCGGCGGCGGCGACCTCTCGCGTCCGGCCCTGGTGCAAGCCATGGTTCGGGGCGAGGAGGAATGGGACGCCGTCGCCTCCTGCGAAGCAGTGATGCTAGCCAAGGAGGTGGCGGAACGTGAGAGGGAGAAAACCTCACGTCCCAGTCTGTCATTTTGAAAAATGAATTAATGACAAACCTAACGGTGGCCGGAAGCCGTATTGTGGCCGTCGACGCCCGGAACGTGTCCCGCGGCGACTGGGACGAGAGGTTCTCTCCCTCTCAAGTTCCGCCACCTCCTTCGCTAGCATCACTGCTTCGGCGTCCCATCCCCTCTCGCCCCGGACCATGGCTTGCTCCAGGGCCGGGCTCGAGAGGACGCCCTTGCTCCATACTACATGTGGTGGTAACACATGATCTTCTTCCATTTTCTCGTGACAGACGTATGGGTACTCCTTTTTCTTTAATAACACAATACATCCACCTCATATTATTATTTTCAACATCTAGGTACTATATTGCAATGGAGCGCAATATACTTGGTGTTAAATTAACGGATCGTGTTCGAAACACAATACTGCGCTCCAAAACAAGAATATCTGACGTGGCTCAAATGGCTGCCCAACTCAAATGGGACTGCGCAGGACATTAATTTTGCACACGCTTTGTGGAGGTCTAAAAAACTACTACATACCCTGAAATTTTGAAGCGCTAGCGGAGGAACCAAATGGACAGGTTTCGTCAGAACTAGTAGGAGGATGAATGGGTTCGCAAAAAAAAGAAATGAGTGCAGGGAAGGCTTTCCCCAGGAGTGGGACAGAGCAGGCTAGAAGAAAAAAAGAAAGGTCAGAAATCTGAACTTAGTACCTTTCTTTGCGGCCCTGGAGCAAGCAAGCCATGGTCCGGGCGAGAGAGGATGGGACGCCGAAGCAGCGATGTTAAATATTTAGATTTCTGATAAAGAATTCAACTCAATTCAAATCGTTTATTACAATCCATTAGGTACACTCGCAGGTGATAAATAAAACCAATTATGAACCCTGTCGGACACTGCTTTTTAAATAAGTAGAGAGAGGAAGAGCGCTTTGTTACTTTTGTTATTTAGTTTAAATTATTTTGTATCCTAAGTTATTTTAACCACCAAACTGAATTAGTTTCTTAACGATTTCCTTTTCTATATTTTTGCACTTGAGTTTATTCATGTACACAAGGATTTCATCAGACAATCTACTTACATTAGTATCGATATTTGACTCAAAATGTACGGGTTGATAAATTGAGTGGTTGATAAAATATTTATTTAATTTCTTTGTAGTTATTGTGTGTGACTCCAATCGTAAATAAGCCTCTAATAATATAGGTAATTAATGCGATTTGAGAAAAACTCGAGAAACGAATTAGAGCTGAGGCTAAACTATCGTCTTGCCGGGGCTGCGGGTTGTTCGAAAGAGATACCGTGGCCCCGGACACAAAAGGCTAAGAAGGAATAGGTGGTTTTTAGTCAGTAGAAGTCTGACACTCCCACCCGCTTCGCCTAGCACGGTTGGAATCAATCATGATGATAACTATTGTCCTTTCGTGGGAAGAGATTGGACCTTTTTGTTACTAGTTTTATGTTTGATATTGTGCCGTGTTTGCAGTTTTTATACATATTTGAGAGAAGAAACAACAAAGTTACGTTCCATCTTACATAATTGTAGTTTTTTTAAAAGCACTCAGAGCATGACAACAATGTGATGTTGCGGATAGATCGATCGTGGTCACCGTCATCGCCTCATCGGCCGTCTAGATAACATAAGATGAGCGATCGAGCAGCGGCCTTATCGTTATCTCAAGTGGAAGGAATCTTAGGCGGGAGCCGGTAGCGAGTCGGCATTCGCACAGAAGCCTCAGCAGGCAACACGCGACATCCTTGAGGCTGCGAGCGACGCGTGCGCCGACAGAGCCGGCCACACAGTGCCCACGCGCATCCTCCCTCTAGTGCACTCGCAGGGTGACGATGAAACGTTGGTGATAGGTGACCGCGGATTTATCTCAAGACGTGATCTCAAATCGGACTTATATAAGTGAAAAAGTGAATTAAACAAAATGGGTGAGTATTTTAAAGTTTTTTTTTTATTAAAATAAATTCAAAAATCAGAATGCAATTTTCTACATTTTAATTAATTATATATCGCTACGAAAATATAATTATAAATCAATTGTAAAATCAATTAAAAGAATATAAGAATGTTGACATCCATGGTCACAAATGTTGTAAAGCCACAAAAAAAAAACAAGCATTACAGATAAATTCAGGAATAAATAAAACTAAAAACCAACCGAATTTTGTCCGGTTATGTCAGACGAATATAATATAAAAGTTTTCAATGTAGTCGTTCACTTAGAACATTGAAAAGACCTGTCAGACGATCTTGAGCGAGCTTCAAATCAATGTCGCTCAACTTTGTCGTCCAGTTTGTCTGGACAATACCTATTATGACGATGTCCAAAAGTCAAGTCATTTCGCAAATCTTGACCACACGCTTGTCACTCATCTTCGAGACAATAATTGTTAATTTTTTTGACATAATTCTACAAAAAGTTCAAAAACAGCAAGTGAGGACATTGTTTCCTTGCTAAAAATATCATCACCTGTGTATGACCGTTCAAAATGTGGCTGGCGTCTTCTTTATCGTGTTCGTCTTCGTTAGTGCCTTACCAGGAGTCAGGGTTTTTATGCCGCCTGACTTGAACTTACTACATGCTGTCAAAATATAATATATTTTATATTTTGACAGCATGTAAGTTCAAGTCAGTATGATATATAGTATAATATATTTTGACATCGTCAGGAAACCAGTATTAGTTACTGGTGATTTTTTCCTTTACCGAAACAAGTGTTAATTGCATAATACTCACATGAATCTGAAATATCAGAGGTGCATGTCTTGAGTTCTAACTCAAAACTTATTATAAGGCTTGGCAGTCCGACGGTCACACCACTAGATTATCACTGCCGTTCCGTTACTGCATTCAGTAATACTGTAGTGTGGATTGCTTAGATTTTTAGGAAGAAATATGCATTCTTTGGAAACTTTTAATAAAAAAGCGCGCAGCGTGGAAAACCAGCCTAAAACCTTTTTGGGAGCTAAAAAAGGTTTTAGGCTGGTTTTCCACGCTGCGCGCTGTGACCACGAATAATTGCCCATTCCGTAAAATTAAATTACTGGCAAAAGCCGTAATATCCAATGCACATGAAAATCTAACACGATTGTTATGTTTTCGTACTTGAATGAGGAATTCAACTGCATACGTACACTTAAGCGCCATCCTTATCTTTTGTAACTACAAATATCATATTAAGAGGAATCGTTGGAAAACCCACTCGAACTGATTCACATAGAACTCTTCCGTCATATGCTAAACAGTCATTAATATACCATTCAGGTGCAAGCTAAGTCAATTATTTTCTGATTTAATCATCACCGATTAACTCAATACTAAGAGTTTTACCTTTAAATTGCTGTTACGATTACTTCATCCATATTTGTTAAAAAAAAATATTTCCAAAACTCGCCGTTCGCAATTTTGAAATACTGTATACAACGTCTGGTCGTGGCTCAAAAGTAAAACAAATCGAGAAAAAATTGGAAAAAAATATTAGCGCCCTCTAAAGCCCATTTTTTGCATTTAAAATGCCCATCGACTGCTATCGTTTCTACTTCACATTCGATATCTTTGGAAGCACTGTTTCCTAGTAAACCAGTCAACTATTGTTAGCTCAAATATACATTATAATAATATATACTCATATTAAATAAAATAAATAAATAAATATCCTTGGACATTTCACACAACGCCATCTAGTCCCAAGCTAAGCAACCTAATGCTTGTGTTATGGTAACGAGATGGCTGATAAACTACTTATATACATTTTTTTTTTTTGTAAATACATACATATTATAGATAGAAAAACACCCAGACTCGGAACAAATACTTGTAGGTCGTACAAATATTTGTTCCGTGCGGGAATCGAACCCGCGACATGCTGCGCAGCAGTCAATCGCTCAACCACTGCGCCAACCGTGTCGTCAAATATATTGTACGTATTATAAGTAGGTACTTAAATGTGCCAGAAGTTTTAACAAGATATAAGTGATCCTACGTCAGAGAAGCGAAACGAATGAAGATTCTACAGCATTCATTGATCTCATACTTCTTATCTGTTCTTACGATGTTAGAACGCGACAATTAATTAATTTGTTCTCATTCAAATGTTAAAATTCTTTGTGGACAATGAGAACAATTATCCAGTGCAATTAGACCGATTGCCGACATTAGTTGCGATACGGTAGTGATAAATCATAAGTGGCGAATTTGTATGATCTAGCTTAGCATTTTCGACACAATTTTAAATAATTAGGTCTTGACTACGATGACGATCACTTTTTTTTTGCTTATAAAGAAATACCTACCTGTCTAGTTTTAAAACAAAAAGTTCATGCCCTCTATCCTATAAAATTAAATGAACAATATTTTTATATAATATTTGTGATTCCGTACGCAACAACGCGCTTTGGACGTATTTGCAGACATCACCCCGTTATACATTACAACACTTGTAATCACGTTCTCCAAAATGGTTCTTATGATTTCAATTAAAGTTGAAGTATTGGGGTACAATTGATCTCGTTAGGTCTCATATTCTGGGAAAATTCGTAATCTCTATTTTCACGTAAGCAGACCTCGGTAGTTCAGATTTTACTTTTTTTTACTAGGTAGTTTTGATTTGTAGACCTATTTTTAATTTTGTAAAAATACTTAGCTGGCCCTGAGATTTCTGATTCCCTTTTCTTTACCAATTTTCTGTCTTCAGCTAGGATGGACCAATCATGTCTTTGTAAGCGCCACATCTTTTCAACTTTGCCCATCAACTTCCGCCAGAACCATATCCGAACAGTATTTTCTTAATTAAGTACTATATAAGCCTTTTCTCATAAGCTGATCGATCGCTCATTTGCTCAAAGATTGTGAACCATTTATTCATCTCTTAACACAGATAAGGCTACTGCGTTTCTGTATCATAAATTAATCTGGGCGATTCATTTAAAAAAACGAATCATCAACAGAGAGTCCTCGGATCCCTGTTCTCGGAACTTGTCTAGAATGCGGAAAGTGAGATAGAATCCATAAATAAATAAAATATCGCACCTGTAGTATAAATTTTGCAGTGAAAATATAGGAGCTGTATAGACTGGTCAGCCTATTTGTTGAAAGAGCGTAACTTAGTGAATCTCTTTCTCTCAACTTAGCGAAAGAAAACGCACTCATTATAAAATGACGATCTTGAAAGCAGCCTGAACAGGTTTAAATAGTTATGTCAAAGTTGGACAGACTCCTGACAGCTGGGGTGTGAGTAGTCATAGTAGAACTGCTGGCTCACGTGAGAAGGAGAGTTTTAGTCAAGAAGAGTCTTTTCCCTAGGCGCCGTCTGAATCCATTTCCTTTATCCATGTTTTGTCATACTAGTTCTAAAAAAAAGGAGAATACATGCAGCATCCAGTTCACATGTCATACGCCCATATTAATAATAAATTCAACGATGAATTAAAATCCAATTAATTAATTTAAATCCAATGGCTTAATTGCCAAGAGGCTCCGGGGTCCGGCGACCAACACTTGAGGAGGCTGTCGTTAGGCAGCTGGATCAAGGGCTTGAAACAGAGAGCGGTACTCCTGGACACGGCTCGTATTGTTAGGAGGTTCCTTTCTCTAGAGCCCTGGCCGGTAGCTTGGACCCTGTTCCCGATACCGGTGGGCTACAATATTTTATATTTTTAAATATTTTTTTGTAAAGAATATTTAAAAATGTAATAAGTTTGTATGAAAATAAATAAATGAAATAATAATTCAACGATAACTTTTTTAGTTTTTTTTTCATATAGTGTGCTGGTAACATATACGGGTGCAACCTTCGTGCATGAGCAATGTCATCATTAGCATATTATTTTTACATTACTATCCTGTTACTTCTATTTAAAGTGGTACGAGTACACACTGCATTCTTAACCAGTCATTTTGCAACAATGAGTTGAGGATTTAATGTTGGTCTTTATATAACAATGTGTACATTGTGTTTCAGTTAATTTGACCTCTTAGTACACATAATCTTATCAGGTATATACCTGATGTACAAATTAGGTGCCTACATTTCCTTGATGACTGTTTTCCTGCCATCTTTGGAAAATTATCTTAAGAAGAATAGGTTCTATTTACCTACTTAATTAAGCATCATTCATTGTATGTAATTTCTGTGTTACAACCTGTATTTCAGTTAATATTAGGGTACCTAAACAGTTGTTCCTTAATTAGAGTACGTTAGTCGTCCATGTGTAGGTACAGACATGAACCTACTCGAATCTGAAATTTTTTCCCAATCAACCTTGAATGAATCAATCCTTGAACCTAAAGCTTAAATAGCGATAAAGTTGAAAATTAGACAATCTGACGTCTGTACCATTAGCTTCCATAATTACGTCCTGTAGGGTTACTATGAAGTCTTAAAGCAGGTTTGTTTTAATCTCATTCTAGGATGGGAAAACGACAGAGCTGAACAAGGTGTCTAGCGCCATCTATTTTCCACACTGGAATAACATTCAAACAACCCTGCTTTAATACGTCTTGGTGGTAGGCCATCCGATGCAATGGCAGTTTTACCCATTTCAACACCCCGTCCTTGACTAGAGCCACAATGCCATCACATTGATTCGACGATGTCATTGTCACATATTTGTCCCCACTAATCATCGTGCACACAGCATTCTGATAAAAAGTCTGCCTTGTTTAGTCATGTCAGGTTGATTTATTTACGATTCTAAAGCCCTTCATCTCGCGTTCATAACAAAATTGATTAATCACACACCGGTGGTTCGTGTAAACAATGCTACCTGTACTTTCATTATTAAAGATAAGATAAGATAAGAATGACAATAGTTAACAGTTGAATTAACTTGTTTTAAAATAATTACAAGTGCTATTTGATTAACCTCATTCAGCTGTCTAAAATAACAGTGGCTTCAAATAAAAGAATTGTAGGGATTATACGAGTAATATGTTGACTACTGCTGTTGCAGATTGGCGCTAGGATGGTCTTTCAAATGTTGACGAACCCTGACTGAATTCGCTGTAACATAAAAATGTAATGGAAATTTTGTATCTATCGTAATAGGGGATCGGACAAAAAAAACTAATTAGTCCGTCAGATAGATTTCCAAAAAATACTGAACACATATTTTTTCTTTTTCCGTAAACAAAAAATTAAGAAGATACAGTGCTTTGAAAACTCGTGAACTCCTCAAAAATGTCACATGTTAGTACATTTTTTACCTACAAATGACGTCACATCACAACCCTCCACTCATGATCTTTGAGGCGTTTTATATCCGTATTTTTTTTTTAATTTGATAAAACAAAAAACACGTATCCAATATTTTTCGATAATCTAACTGACGGACTAATTAGAATATTTTTTTGACTCAGTCCGATCCCCTATTGTAGTAGACGACTTAACCAATAAGTACCTACCTATATTGTTAGAAAAGCCTTTTTCTTGTGTGGGAAATTATTAGAAAAACCTGGTTTTGCTATTTTTCATTCTGAGTTGAGTTTTCTTTTTATATTTCATGAATCCACCTTTTTCTAATAAAACTAATTATGTATTACATTAAACATATCAACAAAATATATGAACATAAATTTTATAATAACTAAACTAACAACAAACTATAAAAGAGTATCGAAAAACTCCTCCACAACGCTGTCAACTGGTAATGTGCCCAAGGCAATACATAACCGCCTTAGCCAAGGTATAACTTGGGTCACAAGATTGCAACAAGGCGTTTTAAAGTTTATTAAAAAGGCTGCTGTCAATTTTCCTCCAAAGAAGATACCAACAACTTTAACTTTAAAAAAGTCCAATTTACGTCATTAGACTTTCCATGATACATAGGTCTGCGTTGACCTACTATTTCTTCTCCCTCAGGGCTTATGTCTGCTTAATTAAATATTATTCTACAAAAGATTCAATATTTTCCTCGTTCCTTAGTTTGTTGAAATACGCCATGTTCTTTTTATGATTTACCTAATTAAAAAGTTTAGGAGGGAGACAGGATCCCGTCGGAGCTGCCGGATGTTGTAAGAGATACCGCGGCCTCGACATATAGGGCTAAGAAGGAACATGGGTGGTTTTTAGTTAGTAGAAGTCTCACACTCACTTTCGCTTTACCCAAGAGCTGGAGGGGTTCTTTGATTATCCCCCCCCCCCCCCAAAGGGGGGAGACAAGAGAAAACATGTTGAAAATAAATTTTATTTTCTATTATCATTGATTTTTAAGTAATATTTACCAATAAATCAGCCTGTACTTAGAAATACTTTCTACCAGTTTAAATTGGCTTAACTTTAATGCATCCATCATCGTAGGAGAGGATGAAACTGATAACAGTTATTCGTGTAGCACCAAGATATTGACAAGTGGTGTTAGAAAATTATATTTACACTCTCAATGATTACTTAACAATAGTACCCTGATTTATGTTACCTATTTCGTAGCAGAATACGACAATGCTGCATCGAACTCATTTAAATTGAACAGGGGACAACAAACTGTCATTCTGATGATAGTTTATTGGTTCAAAGAAATAAAGAAGGAAATAGTACATTGTTACCCAAGGGATGGAAGTTACTTATTTAGTCTCGAGACGGGGTTTGGCGCCCGTTACGTAGTGAGGGCGCTAATAGTTCGAGGGACTAAATAAGTAATTTTCCCGAGGTAAGCACTGTGCTTTTCATTACGAATACGAGGAAAATAAGAACATAAATTATTAAATAAAATAAAAAATAGTGTTGATCGGATGTTGTCGCTTTCCCGCTTATTTTTTTTTTCTTTTGTTCTCTGGTCGTCCAGCTATACAGCCAGTATTTTTCATGTTCATCATAAAAATGGCAAAGATTTTGTCAAAATCTTTGTTATTTTAGGGAAATAGTTAAAACTTGACTTAAACTTAAACTTATTTAAAGTCTTATTATAATTTTATTCTTAAGAACTTTGTGTTATTTTTATTTTAAATCGCGCTGTAATTGAGTGGCTGTATAAAAAGTTGGAACATGGTTCAATAAAAATGTGAAATAGACCAAGTTTTTTTTTTAATAATTTGACAGCTGTCAGTTGAAAGCGATTCTCCCTAGGGCTGAAAAGTAGTACTTTCAACCCGCTCCGCAGGCATGTTATGACCTACTTTCAGAGTATGAGTAATGAAAAAGTATTTTTCGACTTGCACGGAACTAAACAACGCACAAAAAATATTGCACCAGTACTTACATTTAACTAAATTGGTCCTGCACTTGGTCAGACGGTTACTATACTACCTCAAATGTTGCTGAAATAAATAAAATATCTTACAGCGCTGATAATCTTATAGGGACAAAGATCATGACATCTCAACTCTGCTCAAAACAGACAATAATAATAAACCATTTATTTTCAGGTATCAAAAACCCATAGATAAATACCTTAACCTAGAATTATGAAAACAATTGTGTTAGCATAGGTAACTTAATACTATGTCACCATCACTTCATCTGCACGATGTTTCGTGCGTTCCTGTGGAATTCGCCATTTGCTATACGGACTAACAGTGATCAATGCGGCCCACAGTCGACATTATATTGAATTTCAGACACATTCATCGTTGAACTGCTCTGTAAGCTGCTGTTTTGTTGATGCACCACACCACCGGACAAACATAATTAGAAAACTCTAATATATGACGTTATTTGAATCGATACACGACAATTAGAAGAATAAATACGTTTAAGATGAATGCGGGTTTGTGGTCTTTTGGCTTGAAGGGTCTGTCTTGGTGGCCAAGTATAACCATGATTCATTCTTATTCATCTTCATTCAATAGATACCCAAGTATATTCTTTCGGCAAATTACCTAGTATTAGTCAACTCTAATCAACACGTCTACTCAACTACTCATAAACCCTTGAAACTGACATTATCAACAACAAAATAAAAATAAGTCACACATATTGTTTATCAATACTTCAGATGTCGGCTTTGCGAAATAAACAATCTTTATCGACGCACGTTTTCCATCGGTAATCCCAAATATGACTTGACCAAAATATTCAATCCCAATGGCATTGGAAGTTACTAGGATTAGACACACCGTAAGGACAAACAGTACATAACGCCTTATTCAGACATAGGCTTGTTATATGTAATTCCACGGTCTATGTAACTGTGACTATGTGATGTTACGCATAATAATATCGAGTGTAAAGGTATATTTGTCTTATTTGACACAATATATGTATGAGATACAAACCTATAAACGTGTCAAGGAGATATAAAAATGAGTTAAATTTAAAAAAAAGCATTTTAGAGAACAACAGACACTAAGAAATAACATTGATTTAAAAAAAAACATTGCATATGGTAACACTGTCGAAAGAATGAGGGTAAATCTTCATTTAT
This sequence comes from Diarsia rubi, assembly GCA_932274075.1. Taxonomy (NCBI): domain Eukaryota; kingdom Metazoa; phylum Arthropoda; class Insecta; order Lepidoptera; family Noctuidae; genus Diarsia; species Diarsia rubi. Next base: position 15,760,811 of record OW026417.1, on the reverse strand, counting down.
CGTGACAGTTCCATATTTGTCAATGAAGATAAACTTGAGAATATCCATGTACCCTCATACAAAAGTATCACTCAAATCATGCACTCTAAATTGGTCTTTATCATTATAAGATTCAGTTTAAAATAGCGTGAGAATATTTCTGCACACGACATCATTGATGGCCGTGTCATAGCGAAGTTAGAAGCCAATCGAAAGCGTGCCAATAATTTTGTTATTTGCGGGTGAAAGACAAAAGCTATAGCATAATATAAAAAGTGAAATTGTTTATATAGGCACGTCCTTATGTAAAAATGATACCATAATTTGTTAAATATGAAAAAAGAAACGCATATAACAATCAATAACGTAGTAATAAGGCGAGCATTATCAGTTAAGTTGAAAACTCTGATGGTTAACAATAAGTTTTTCGAGTAGTTTTCCATTACAACAGATTGTAATAATGTGTTTTTATCTTATTTACAGGTCTAGATTTTATGGAACATGGAGCCGACTTTGAAGCAGCAATATCGGCGACAGGTAAATACAAAGTTTTGTATATATTTTGTTACAATAATAGAACTAGCTATGACAATTCTAAAGTTGCCTCGAGCCACGACCAGATCGAACGTGATAGCCAACTAAAAGTATATTTCAAAGTCCTGTCAGTATAGTAGGCAGATACAATTGAGACACCTACTAAACAAAAATATAAATAGTGTAGTGACGTCTTAATTGATGGCATTAATTAAAATTCAGCCGTGTGTGCCAACAAAAGTGATTTTCTAACATAAGAGACTATTGATGCTGGGACAGTGAAAATCATAAGCATCGCCAATAACAAAAGATCGTAACTAGTAGAACTATATATATAGCTTTATTATATATTTATTATATATTTAGGTATAGCTTTGTTGTTTCTTATATTACCTAGTGCTTCTAAGCATATTGTAAAAAGTAGCGTGGGCGCTATGGTGACCAAACACTCATTTTCCGTATTGCTAGTATGTGGTTTATGGTATTGATACTGTGACCCGCCCCGGCTTCGCACTTCCTCTTGTATCACTCTATCTATTTAAAAAAACCGGTTTCGGGAGGTACCTGCACCGAATCAGGCGGGAGGAAACGCCCGGATGTCACTATTGTGAGCATCAGCCGGAGGACACGGTGGAGCACACCGTGGAAGTCTGCCCCGCTTGGGTGGAGCCTCGCCGTGTCCTCGTAGGGGCGATCGGCGGCGGTGACCTCACGCGTCCGGCCCTGGTGCAAGCCATGGTCCGGGGCGAGGACCTCAAAGAGATGTCAGAAACATAGGAGGGGCCCGCAAGAGCCAATATCCGTCGGGGCTGCGGGTTTTCAGAGGTAACGGCGGCCTCGACATATTGGGCTAAGAAGGAACATATGGGTGGTTTTTAGTCAGTAGAAGTCTGACACTCCCTCTCGCTCTGCCCAAGAGCGGGACCCCGGGGTTATTTGATGATTTTCCACCCGCCAAAAAAAAAAGTAAAATTTTGACATAGTTTTGTATGACAAAACTGTCAAAACCTTTACTAAGTGATGGCCTAAGTAATAATTAAAGCTCTCTGAGTACGGCTCTAAGTGGCCTAAGTAATCGTTGAAGCTTTCTGAGTACTGCAGTAAGTGAAGGCTTAAGTAATCATTAAATATTTATGAGTACGGCAGTTCGTTATAAGACAATGGTAACTGGTAACTGGTAAAGGTAATGGTAATGGTTATGGTAAACCGTAATAGGTGAGTACGAGGTGTCTTTATTGAGATCTTATCGCGAACTGACTCACTTTTTGGTGAACGAGCGAATCTGCATACTTGCATTCGAAGCAATTATGCATTTTCTAACAAAGTGTTCGAATAAAACTCGAACACATAATTATCCTTAATCGAGTTTTTCGACCCATCTTGATAAATAATAAACAAAGCACAGAAATCAATGTTTATTTTTACTTTTCAAGGATGTTGCAGGTAAAATTTGATGCCTAGGCGTATATCCTAACTACCAAATCATTATCTCATCTACTACGCTCAACAGATTATGAAATTGATGAAGAACAGCTAATGTGTTTCCAGTTAAAACCAGAAAAAAGTAAATTATACAAGTTATACCTACTACAATACCAAAATACAGGCTAACGCTCCAGTTCGTAGCCAGCTGACCCAGCTATAGTCAGGGGTATAGGCCTTTGCCCAGGAGTAGATAGGTCATATTCTAAGCTACTCAAAACGAATGTAACAGTCCCTATATCTTTTTCAGGATTCGGCCGCTTCCACTTCTGCCTACTGGCGGTAACGGGGCTGATCTACGCAAACACTGCGATCGGCATCACTATAGTATCGTTCGTGTTACCGACGGCGACATGTGACTTCCAGATGACATCTTCAGACAAGGGCTGGCTCACTGCAGCTCCTATGTTGGGTAAGTCTTAAATACCTAGATATTTCGAATAGCTTTTTCCCCTGGCTTCACTCACGTGGAAATCGGAAATTGACCCACGGGAGTGACGCAGTACCGGCACACATATACTTCTATGTGTGCCAAATTTAATCCAAATCAGATCAGGGTGCTTACTCTCGAATATAATTCCGATAGATCGACATTGGAATTGTCAGTCCAACGTCAGGGATTGGCTAGACTTACTGAGTCCAGCCAATCCCTGACGTGTAACTCAACCAACTGACGTTTGACCAATGTCGATCTATCGGAATTATATTCCAGAGTAAGCACCCTGGAACGCTCGCATTTGTAATATGAGTAGAATTAAGATGAGTGAGGCTTTGGCCAAAATCTAGCATCATCAGCCTGTAAGATTTTCATTACTTGACGAATTTTCGATTCTACGACAAACATGTATTCTCACGTTGTTTTCCTCACCGTTTTGAGAACAGCATGGTAAAATTAATTATTATCCTATACAGAATAATGTGCCTGCTTGGGTTGGCCCACGATTTACAATAGTCTTAAATAGGGACCGATAACTGAGTCGACTGGGTAACCAGATCTTCTTGGGTAACTAAAATAAGGTTTCCCTACCTACCACTCCACCTCTTTTTTTTGGCGGGTGGAAAATCATCGAATAACCCCTCCCGCTCTTGGGCAGAGCGAAAGGGAGTGTCAGACTTCTACTGACTAAAAACCACCCATGTTCCTTCTTCGCCCTCTATGTCGAGGCCGCGATAACTAGTGTACTACCCGCGGCCCAACCTACCACTCACTCCACCTTACATAACCTTCTTAACTAACCAAAAAAATAAACCAAAAAATGCTTGTAACAATTTGTCCATCGTTTGTCAACAATCCAAGCGATGAAATTTTTGGTAAATATATTATAAATGTGTGTTTTCCCGCTAGGTATGGTGCTCGGATCATACTTTTGGGGCTGCTTGGCAGATACAAAGGGCCGGAAAGTGGTGCTGGTCTCGGCTCTGCTGATAGATGGCTTCATCGGAATTGTGTCCTCATTCGTCCAAATCCTGCCCATCTTCATGGCTTGTCGATTCATTAATGGTTTCTCGTAAGTAGCCCAGTAACAGTAGCTTTTAAACTGAGGACTATTCATAATGAGGGTCCATATATTTCTCAAAATCCACAAAACTAGACCTCCAAAGGATGCCGTCCTTTGGTTCCCGGACCCAAAATTTTGAATATTACGTAATACTCTATTCGATTGATTTGTCAAGGACCCGTGACGATACATATGATTCTAATCGCCCACTTGTTATATTAGGAAAGTTAATTAATACAAAGAAGGATAACTATAACGACATGCGCCACAGACAGCTTGATTGAAAAATAATGGTCCAGACATGCGACGCAGCACGTGATACAAACGTCTTTAGCAAGACATAATCAGGGCTCTGAAATCAGCGATATACATCCAATGGTCGTGATGATTACTTTTATTGGGTGCTTTAACAGGCAAAAAACAACCATTTAAAAGCCTAATCAAACTGCTTCTGGCTCATTAATAATAGCCGTACGGTTCAACGTTCAGTTTAAGTCCGGCTCGCATAGGTCGTTCGTGGATCGGATCGGTGATCGGTGGCACATCGAGTTTCTCGGAAAGCACGTTAAACCGTTGCCGTTGGTCCCGGCTGTCAATAGTACAATATCCATCTTTGGCAGTTGTTACGGGTAGTCACTAGTCGTCTCATCTAATCGTTTTACCCAGTACTAAAATATTGGTGTTTAGACCCCAACATAGTTGGGAAAATGGAAAAAAGCTAGGCAATTGATGATGACCGTTAAATAAAACGATAAGAAAAAAAAATCTTAGAAGAAAATATTTTCTTATACGATTTCATAGCCTAAGGTATTTTTCTCAGTTCATAGTAAACAATGGAGGAAACAAATCATGCGGACAGACACGCTACAATTGATTCTGAACTCACGCTTCCATTTACTAATTGTTTTGTCGTACCTAAGGACAATAATGATGAATAAAATGGTGTGATCATAGCCATTAACTGAAAAACCAGTTTGATTTATACGTTTGTAATGAAAAATGTTACATCCGTACTGTTAATTATTTAGTATTGATTTAATTTCTTCATTTACTAATCTACCTGTAAATGATGGAAAGTAAATCTCATTCATAAAACTGTCAGACCAAATTAATTTAAATAAGAAGGTCCCGCGGTCTTGTGACGATCGCTTTAACTATATCATCTTCTGCAATACCCACATGGGTTAGACATCCGCGCACATATTATGTAGAGCACACATAACTAACTAAACGTCACATTATTTTCAGTGTTGCTGGCGCTATGGGTATCTGCTTCCCCTACCTGGGTGAATTCCAACAGACCAAATACAGAGAGAAGATCCTCTGCTGGATGGAAATGTTCTGGACCCTCGGAGTCATCTTACTGCCATGTAAGTTTTTGCATATAAATTTATATGGCAAGGTAGCTTATGTGCCTGCCTATTAATGGAACGACCAAAATTTAATATAGAGGTTCATCAATTGCTCAGTTCATCCAGTAGCAATTGCCTCAACAATCGAATGTTTTGAAGCAACACGATGAGCAATGACAGATCTACCTCGATCGACCGCAATCTAAATGCATCATCAGTTTGTACAAGCACTCAAAAACTTGATTTAGGTACTTACATTAAGACCTATAATTACAATATTTTCGTTACAGTGATCGCTTGGGGCATCATCCCAATCACAGGAATCCGTATCGAGAACGGCGAATTTTCTTACGACTCATGGAACTGGTTCGTGGCTGCATGTGGAATCCCCTCATTGATGCTCGGCTTCTGGCTGTTCTACTTCCCCGAAAGCCCCAAGTTCATGATGGAGTGCGGTGACTACGATGAAGCTCTCGAGGTTCTTAAAGGCATCTACAGGCAAAACACTGGTGATGATCCCGATAACTACCCGGTAAGATCTATATTTACATTGTTTGCATTAACAAAATTAACGTTATGTATCTCAATGTAAGATACTTACTTCAAAAATTTATGATAATGAGTTTGGCAACATTGGTCAGGTCAAGCAAGCCTGTAGTGACTAAAAATTGTAATGAGTAAAAACTACCCATATTCCTGAAAGTCCTTTGTGTCCGGGGCCGCGGTATCTCTTTCGAACAACCCGCACGTCATTGGGAGATCCGGGGCAAGCGCCCCCGATGCGAATCTCCCAATGACGTCCACTTCGATTAAAGCTATTGTGGAAAACTGATGGTTGATTTTGTGCAGCTCGTTCTGTTTATGTTCTCCAAGGCCTACCGCGTAGCCTTCTTGTCATGTTCGGAGTCAACATAGTTACATACGGCGGATGACCTTGATGATAAAAATGTTCAAGATGAATTATCTAATTCTTTCATTTTCAGATCAAAAGCCTCAAGGAGAAAGCCCGAACTGTATCAGTAGGCTCACAAAACTCTGTCAAGTCCGTTCGAAGCTTGAGCATGCGTAAACGCAAGGACCTCAAACGATTGTTCGGTGAAATCTGGGGCCAGACCAAGGCTCTGTGCAAACCACCCTACCTCAAATACACGGTCCTAACTTGCATCATCCAGTTCGGTTTAACCACAAGGTGAGAAAATAATTAGTATTAGTCTAAGATCCAATAAAATGTAAACCGTCATCTGTTATTTAATGATAATATAGAATATATTATGCCAGATAATGTTACATTGATACATGGCACGTGGGTTAGCTAAATGACAATCAAAACAATTTTCAATGCAAACTTCCTTCATATTTAGTTTTATTACTTTTTGGAAGAATACTTACCTACGAATTATATTTCTGCATTCTTAACAACACCGTATGGATTTCAGTTACTACACCCTCATGATCTGGTTCCCCGAGTTATTCAACCGTTACGAGGAGTTCGAGCACCGTTTCCCTAACACATCAGCTTCTGTTTGCGACGTCTCCGGTATCGTGGTCGTGGACGAGGCTGAAGGGGATCCATTCGACTGTAATAAGACCATCGACTCGAGTGTCTACATGCACACGCTGATAGTTGGTCTCGCCTGCATTCCTACATCGTTGTGGCTACCTCTCTGCGTACACAAGCTTGGTGCTAAATTCTTCTTGAGTAAGTGACTTCGCTTTTTTTTATTTAGTTCATCACAAAGATTCAAATTTTAAAATTATTTGATTTGTGTCATAAAATAATTAGGTACGTTTTGATTGTATTAATATTGTTTTGATATTTAAACAATCGTACGAATCGCTACGTACGGCGTACGCGTACGGCGAGTGCCTCATAAAACAAAAAATGAGATTGATCTACAATAAGAGCATCTTATGTTTGCCATCATCTGCCTCATTACCTGTCATATTCATTATTCAAAAACTGTACACTAATTATATTTAAACCGTTACTTCCAGTCTTCAGTTTGGGCTTCGCCGGCGTAGTGACAGTCGGCTTGTACTTCGTACAGAACTCCACCCAGAACTTGGTGCTATCCTGCATCTTTGAGGCCCTCACCTCCCTCGCCATCAGTCTTGTATTCTGCGTGCTGGTCGACTTGTTCCCTACAAATCTCAGGTAAATGATAATAGATGTAACAAACAAAACAAAAAAAATCAAAATCGGTCCAGCCATCTTCGAGTAATCGGGGAACATACTTACATAAAAAAAGGACACGAGGAATTGGAAAAAATGGGATACCAACTGGGTTGTGGATGTCAGATAGGCAGTCGCTTCATGTGAATACTGGTATTCAGGTGCAGCGGTTAGACTGGAAGCCCCCAATAGTTTTGTTTGTTTTGTTTTTTGTTTGTAAAGATGATGACTTTAAATACCTGTGTCATCGACGATCCTTGACGGCACGGTTAGCTCAGGGTCTATATGCGATTGGCTACTGCAATGTGTGGTGCGGGTTCAATCCCCGCACAAAACAAATCATTTTATGTATGACATACAGGTAGTTGTTCCGGGTGTGAGTTTTAAATGTTTGTAAACGCACCCACGATACAGGTGAAATTCTGATTGTGGGTCACATTTTTAATAAAAATAAACCGTTGTTGCGGAGGCCATATTCGAGAGTCACTACAACACGTAACAAACCCTGTTGTGGTTTGTGTGTCTGGTCCCATGGATCAATTTTTTGTTGGGTATGGCGAAGGCTAATATGGATGTAATAGAAGAAGGCCGTCCCCAAATGAATTAAAATAAGTACATGCGAATGATCATGCTGGTTGGGTTTTGGCAAACTTTTTGGCTATAGCTACCGAGGTCTTCTACGACTTCAGGTTTGGCACTTCACTAACGAAACCATATTGTCCCCCAGGGTAATGGCAGCCGCGCTCTCCCTCACGGCTGGTCGAGGTGGCGGTCTCATCGGCAACCTGACCTTCGGCTACCTCATAGACATCAACTGCGTCATCCCAATCGTCGTATTTTCGGCTTTCCTGTTTAGTAAGTATCTGCCTTGTAAGGCTTGTTACACATGCCTGTCGGGGCTGCGAGTTGTTCGAAAGAAATACCGCGGCCTCGGATACAAAGGGCTAAGAAGAAACATAGGTGGTTTTTAGTCAGTAGAAGTCTGACACTCCCTTTCGCTCTGCCTAGAGCAGGAGGGGTCATTTGATGATTCCCAAACAAAATTGGGTTACAATGTTCGGAATTTCGGATTCATGTTCGGTTGCCAGCTTTCCTGTTACAAATCGTGCTGACGCGAAAATGTGCTAGCATCCCTAAATTTGAAAACTAATATACAATAACAACACGCCTATAATATCCGAAGGGTTAGTCAGAGGTGTACGTAATTGTGTATCACATTTCACCAGTTATTTATTTATTACTAGCTGTTGCCAGCGGCTTCACCTGCTACAGCTCGAAAATTATCCCACGGGAAGATAAAATCGGGATAAAAACTATCCTATGTGTTAATCCAGGTTATAACCTATCTGTGTACCAAGTACACAGATAGGTTATAACAGAAGTAGTTTACACAAACTTACACACTCACACACTTTCGGCTTTATAATATGTATTAGTGTGATGTGATGTGATTTATCACTTTCATCACCAATTTTCGAGTTGTAGCGGGCGAAGCCGCTGGCAACAGCTAGTTTAAGCTTAAAAGCTTCGGTTAAAGGCTTCGGTCCACCGAAGACATCTTTTGGCTGAAATGATGATGATGATGAGCACACATCCAGACTGATGGAAAAACCCAATAACACTATGCCCAAAAGGGGAAACGACAAGAGGATTTTTTGCAAAAATTTAAATAAAAATTGCCCCTTTAGCAAAATTTTATCACCTTTGACATAACATAGAATATGATGTTAAGGTATTTCATCCTCCATAGAAGAGGGAGATCTTCGGACCAGATGGGTGTTGTATCTGGTGGACCCCTGTTGTTGTGGGGTTTTTCTTTAATCATAAATCACGTATAACTTTGATAGCGTGATTTAAGATTTCGATGTTAGTATGCAATCGTGTCATAGATGGCGCTGTAGTAGTTTCTTGTACAATGTTGCTGTAGCACATTTTTTGTACAAAGTTGCTGTAACCCTTTTTATAGTGTCGCTCCAAACACATGAGGCATTTCACTTTTGTCTCTAGAATTGCAAATCATCACGTACCTTTGCTGGGACACTTGTCTCTGCTCTGGGTGTTGGCTTGTTCACCTTATAAATGTTCCAATGCTATTCTGGTCAAAGTTGAAGTATCAGCTTACACCAGAATACTACAAAATGAGTTATTGTAGAGATGACAGCCTCATTAAGCTAAATGCAATGTTAATAAAACAGGCTTTGCAGCAACAAGACGCCATACAACTAGTAACTCTACGTTTAAAGGACTACTTTGAAACAAGCTAACTAATTTTTTTTTATCCACAGTTGCTGCAATACTCTGCTTCTTCTTGCCAAAGACCGGACAGGAAGCCTTAGATTAAGCTACAAATGGTTATTCATAGATAAAACAATTTAGACTGTCTACAGTACATAGTAATTATCACTGTTCCGAGTGATTGTACATAACGGAGGTTGTTTAAGAGGACGAGTCTTATTTATTGTGTCGAGAAGACGTTAGTAACGTTGCCGGTTTACTGTGTAATCAGTATGCAAATCAATGTCTTATCATAGGTGATGAACATAACAGTATTTTAGAGTTGACTGTGTAATATAATTCAATTAAATTATTATTATATATTAATTAAAGGTTGATTACCTACCTACTTAATTGTATGGGTGTTTTTATTTCCTGAGTTTTTTTTTCCTTATTTATTGCAATATGAATAAGGATTGTGCAATATTATTTTATAGTTGTTGCAATATTGCGCACGTAAAAAAAACATGATTTGCCAGTACCCACTGCGGAACAAGAAAACCAAGATCCACAGAAACCATCACGCTTGCAAACTACTTGGTTTTTTTGTAAAACATACATTCAGTGTTTACAAAAAATATATTCATGTATATTATATCGCTTTAGCGCTGCGTCAAATCTAACGCCGCCACGCGCCGCCGTAACGGGAATATCACAAACGTTTTCACGTCAAAACATTATGAGACATGTTTCGTATTCCACTTTCTTGTCATTATTTAAATAGATATTATGTAACATTTAAATCAGAATACCTAAAAAGTAAGCCTTTACCCTGTAGTGGGTGATTCTGAGCTGATATGGTACTAAAGGACACATAGTCGTAATAAAACAACCCATTATAAAGATAATCATATATTTAACTTAAGTAATTATATAAAAATTATAAGAACTAGATTACATTTACAGTGTTACGGCAACTCAAAATAGAATTTTAATCAGAAAACATTATTACAATTTTATGATATTTGATTCACTTTGCGATTACTACATTGAACCCAGTATTATAAAAACAATCTCAGAAGTTCCTAGTATACAATTTTTTGATAGAGATTTAAAATTCAAATGCTTCCATTTTATTTTAACAGCTGGGGAATTAAAAGGCCCTTTTGTGCAAAGAGCATGAGTTTGTTTTTATTTGGACTGCCAGCTTCATGTTTAAAAAATTACATTTCGTATTGGTGATTTGAAGCCATGTACCATTTATGCGGGAGTGTTGCTTGACCCTTTTTTCAGCTATGTATATCCACAGGATTACTCCAAAAAGATCTTAACGTTTTTCTCTATTAATTGAGAAATATAAAGCAAACCTTGTCTATAAATTCGATTATGTTATTATTATCTGTGCGGTGAGTTACTAAAAAATCATTTAAAAACAAGTGCTGTTTCAAGAATAAAGGAACAATGCAAGAAGGTGGTTACAAAGTGAAATCGTAATGCTTTAAGCTCTTAGTTTATTACAACATAAAATTAATATAATATGTTCGATGCAGTACTATCATTTTAATTTTTGTTGAGGGAAAATATTACATTTAAAGGTAAATTAAATACGACGTAAATCTATCAGACTAAAGAAACTTAGAAATATTTTTCATAAAGATATTGAACCCAGTATTGATAAAATGCCCGCTATTCATTGCTATACTGTTGAGCTAATTGCTCTTGATGATAATAAAAGATTTATAACAAGCTTGTACTTCACATCTCATGTGCAGACATGAAGTACAATACGAGTAGTGTGACTCTTAAATCATTAACCAGCGACTGCTGGAACCACTGTCTCACATAGCAGTATTATTCTAATCCGACTTTAATATGAGAAAGAGATATACTTCCAACATAACTCCATCGCTTTCCCATACAAAGGTGTTCACTTACACACATAGTGACATAGTGCACAAGTTAAGTGACAATATAGTTTAAAGGTTCTATTTACTAACAAAGGCTGTATTATATCATTATGTATGTTAGTATTAGTAAAATTTGCTTGAGAAAAAGTAGTCTAACAGCTTTACGCGGCAAACAATAGTTTTAAACAGAAAATAAAATGACAGACCAGCCTGTACTCTATACTTAGTATTAAAGAAGCATGCCCCGCCTACCTGTACCGCATGGATGATGACGTCACATATCAGCGCGAGGTCTGCGCGGCGCTAGGCACTTGCGGCAGTCCGAACTCGTCGACGGGAACGCCGTCCTTGTTACGCAGGCTGTCGGCGCCCGGCTCCTTGTCGGGAGCCGCCGGGAGCTTCACTACATCGTCGAGGTACGAAGCATCGTTGTCTAAAGCTATTTCGTCACCTGAAACCAGAAATAACAAAACATTACGCCATTGTCCCCGAAAGATAAGGGTGAGGAGTACCTAATCCTATACCCATATTTCGGTTATGATTAAGCACCATCCGAACCGGGCACAAATATAGACTCTGTGGCTACTTAGAAATTCTTGATGGAGAAACTCTATAGCACTATGCCCGCCCTAGGAATTCAACCCAGGACCTCGTGCACAGCAATCACGCTAGCTATGTTAAAACAATGTTCCGAAAGCCAGAGCCGAGTTTGTGTTTTGTTTTTCAAATTGTAAGTGCAAGCCGCGAGGCCGGCTCAATTAGAGGTGACGATGAAGCAAAGCTTTGACCGAGTGGAGACCAAAAATAAGCCAAAATAAAACAAAACCGTCTAAAAGCTCGTTGGGTCGAAGATTTCGTCAAAGTCAAGATAGTTCCGCACTTACCAAGAGCATCAAGTTCAGCGTTGAGCTCATCATCATCGAGCTCTGGCATGCCGTACTGGCGACCGAGAGCTTCTTGCACCTCGTCTGCCTGCTCCAACATGTCCGCTAAGTCATCATTGACATCCTGTAAAGAGTGAGGAAATTGGTTAGCATTATTACTTTATTTTAACAGAAATAGAAAATATCAGACAGTGGCATTAGAGTAGTTTTGGAGACTCTAACCCCGTTTAAAGCTTGCATTGTTGCTGAATTACAGTTATATTTATAGATCAATTATGTCACAATATAAAAGAGGATCTAGTGGTTTAATAATAACTGGTGCTCAGGTCTACCTTCAGGTCTTCTTATTAACGTGTCGATGGCAATCTAAATTGTGTCAGCCCAGAACTGACCTACTAGATTTTCAGGTTAAGCCGCATATGCCTAGTTTGTCCGTGGATTTGTGACCACCCATTACAAATTGAGTTTCCTCCCTGCCTCAGAAAGCATGTTAAGCTGATGGTACCGGCTGTGATTTGTAGAGCTTCGACAGTTGTTACAGGTAACCAATGGCTCTAATTTTGACAAACATTCCTACCAAGGGATATTGTATTACCCAGTACTAACCAGGTTGTAGATATCAGATAGGCAGTCGCTCCATATAAAATACTGGTATTCAGCTGCATTCGGTAAATCTGAAAGACGATCCTAAAATAGTTGGGAAAAGGCTAGGCAGATGATTGTCTCAATGTAAATTCAGGGTACTTGATAGATTAAACTGAAAATTAACTTAAATAGTCTTCTGTCTGGCAGTCTTATTAAATTGCTTAAGGCAACTGCAACTGTAAACCACAACAGTATCGCCCAATCTGAAGACCTAGGATTCAATGTAGAATTATTAGCTGCAACACACCTCAATAGTATCAATATTAATCTTCTTGAACTCTTTCTTCATCTGCGTGACTCCATCCTTCATAGCAGCTACCGTTGCATGAGTATCCTTCAATGTCTGAGTGGCGTAGTTAGCTTGTTCCATGTTAAAGGATTGTGCCCGAAGGTTGTCCAGCTGCTGTTCATACCTAGAATTTTAATGGGATTTGCAAATAATGAATTGGCTCTAAATATTCCTGTAGCTTTATGATAACAGGGAAATATACATTTGTAGATAACTTTTGGGGTTGTTTGCAAATTTCAATGTCACAAAAGTTTTTTACCTGCCCTTCATTTTGTTTTTTGTGGGCCGTGATTTAAATAATATTGCAATTGCGGTGGGCCGATATGCCAGCTTCCATACAAAAAAAATCAAACCCTTTTATGAGCTTTTATTTTCCAATATACACCATGACTTGTTAGTCGTCTAACAACGGCAGCCCACTTCATCTATCTAATTATGCCCACTTCATCTATCTAAATATGGGGTAGAAAATTATCATTAAAAAATAGGTATTTATGAGATTATTCATCAAAATGGATAAATTCATCTTCTGTAAAAAAGTGTATCAAGCATTTACAAACTCTTGCAGACACTGACAATATGTCGGATAACAAAAGATATGTGGTTGTCATTTACTTACTTTATTGCTAGTGTAAAACAAGTTAAACTTAGTTGTCTTTAACAAGGAAAAAATATTTGTCATCTTTGTCCAAATTGAAAATAATGCCAGGAAAAAATACCAGAATATTCCCTAATATTCTGGAATTCATTTAATTTTTAGCTTATCATTATGGTGGTATTTAATAATGAATTAGGAATATAATTGTTTATGAAATAGATAAAGAATGCAATATCATACAGTAACAACAACATAGAAATGGCTCAACTAAAAAGGTACCTACACCTGATTCAGAGAACTAAAACCTCTTTTAAACCAAATACTACCAGCGGGTAGTGTTTGGTTCAAACATTAACAATAGCTGTACAGCGGTACAGCTATTGATAATGTTTCTTGCTATAAATAAATAGCAGGAGGCCAAGCCCCCCAGCACAGCGATAAACAGGTAACAATGACGCGCTCTTACATTTTCTTCTGCTTCAAGACCCTCATTGCTTTCTGTTTTACAGAATTCTTTGCGGGTCCCTCTCTCATTTTGTTCATCTGGTCTTTATATTTTCTAAGTTCAGCCTCCAGTTTCTGGACCTTTTGTTCAATATTATCTGCCCTGCTATCCACCTGGAATTTACAATCATTTAGACAATCACGGAAACATGAATCATCGACGAAACTAACATTTGAGTATTACAACGAAATTTATTTTTGGGAAACTTACATTGGTAATGCAATCGTTGATACTTGGGCCAGGCTCCTTAGGTTTTCCTCTTCCAAATATTCTGTTCATCTTGAATGATTAATTATTTCAATTTTACTAAAAAAGAAAGGCGACTTGACAATAAAATCTCACAACAATTTTGACGTTAAAACTTCAACTTCAACTTTGACTGACAGATTATTTGGTGTTGCAACGTGATCAATTGAAAATACTCCCATATATTCTAGGACGGGTATGTAACCAGTTTATAGGGCCCAAATGAAAGAATCAACCGATTATACTGAACTTTTGCACATACGTACATTTTTATACCAGACATATCTTTATCTTGCATGCAGCCAGGTTCCTCACGAGAAAACAGAGAGTTTTCTCCGTGCCTCAGATAGTAGGTCCCGGCTGTGATATAATAGATCTTTAGCAGTCGTTACAGGTAGTCTGACAACCGGTCTTACCAAAGAAAGGGTATCGTATTACTCTGTGTTATCTGGGTGGTGGAGGTCAAAAATAGGCAATCGCTTCCTGTAAAATACTGGTGTTCAGCTGCATCTGGTTAGACAGAAAGCCGACCCCAACATAGTGAGGAAAAGGCTAGGCAGGGTATTTCACTAAAAAAAAAATTTAGTCCGTCAGATAGATTAAAAATATTGGACACGTCTTTTTTTTTCACGTAAACAAAAGATGAAGACGAAACAGTCCTTCGAAAAGTCATGTGACGTCACAAGGTTAGTACTTTTTTCCAACAAAGTGACGTCAAAAACCCCCACTCATGATCTTTGACACGTTTTATTTTCGTCAATTTTCAATAATTTGATAAAACAAAAAACACGTATCCAACATTTTTAAATAATCTAACAGACGGACTAATCAGATTTTTTTGGTGAAATACCCTACTATGAGATCAAAAGTAATTTGGCAAACATCATACGAAGTTTCTGTCGCTAACAGATGATCGGTAACAAAGTCAAAGAGTTGAAGTTGGCAACACCAAATAATTCAAAATCGATCAATGTGATCGGGATGTGATTTGAAGACACCATTATTTTCTCATTTTCCGGCGATGTTTTGTTATTAGGACATCACAAACAAAAAGTTATTGCTTCAGTGCTGCGCATGTTAGTATTAATTTTCAAGAATATCTCGTCGCCATGGCTACTAGCGGAAAGAGAGGATCTATTGATGAAATGGTTTGTACTTAGTATTTTAGAGATTTTTAAAATAATAATGTTTTTGTGTTGAAAATAATAATGGGATAGAGGCAGAAACTAATTTGAAATGTTCTAATGGCGTAGATATCGTAAAAGTAATCAATCACCGATAATTTTCACTGACATTAGCAATATATGATAAAATGATAAGACAATCAACAAGTTCAAGTATAAAGTCAATTTCCTGAAACAACATCTTAATAAAAATTAATTCAAGGTAGACAATATGAACTGAATTGATCTGCATAACGCAGAGAATTCATCTTGTCGACGACTTTTATTCATATTTGCTAGATCTAATGATGTTAGAATTCAAGGCTCTTTGATTATATATTTTTTTAAACCAGCATATTTCACGTACATCCATCATCTATTTCATCAATATTGAATTAATCAAATCCGCCCCTAAGACAACCCACTGACCTCAATCTCTAATTCATCCTAACATAGGGTGAATCCTAACCACCTCGCATTTAATGCCTCCAAGTCCAAGTACACTACAGTGCTTCACCACTTATACATACACTCAACCCACCACCCGAATGAACCAAATTAACTGCTGAGCCAACCCCCAAATTTCTGACTGCTCTTGTACAAAGATTGAAAGGTTGCTGTCATACTAACATCTTGGCATATGGGTATAGTACGGTTTCGAATACATGCTCTTATTCGCTTCCTCACTTCGGTTTTTGTGATTCTTGATGTGATTGTGGTCCTCATCTGGTCCACCGCATCTGTTATTCTCTCATAAACTAGGTCTTTCATATGACCCCAGACTTAAAAGTGTAGCGGCGTCAGATCAGGGCTTCGTGCAGGCCACGGAATCGGCCCACCGCGCCCAATCCATCGGTTTGGAAACCGAGGGCAGCACTTCGAACAAGACGTGTGAAATACATGTTATTAAAGACCACAAATTGATATTGATTAAAAATAATAATAATGTTCACGAAATTGTTTAATTTGATTTTCCGAAAACACCTTGTACTAAATCAAAAACGATTTTCATAATGCAGTCCAAGACTTTGTATTAACTTTCATACCTTTTTCAATAGCTGATAAGACAAGGATATTTTACTAATAATTTGTACACCTGGTGTAGTATTTTTTTTTTGCGCTAAGACAACATTTTGTATGAAGTAATAGCAAAAATTACAAAAAAAAATGTTTGATTAGTGATCTTCACCAAAGTTTTAGTCATTTTGAACTTTTAATTATTAAAAACGATCCACTACGGCGTCAACTATGATAATAACTCCAATTTCAGTACAGTCGCACCGTGAATAATTTTCAAATTGGCTTCAAATAATTTAATCTGGGATTTTTCACAAAAAATCTAAAACCCTTACTAACTCAAAAACTACTGAACTTCGGTAGAACATTTGGTGGCTTAATTTGTTGCATTTTAACCCTACTATGATGTCCTGCAAGGAATACGTCGAGTTACCAGTAACCCTGTATATTAATTCTAGCTGAAGATGCTATGTCACCCCACGTGTACGCAACTCAACCACAGCCCTCACTGCAAAGCACCTTGTGCTATAAAATGCTGGAAATGGGATGTGTCCCAATTTACTATGAACAAACTACAGCAAACCATCCAGTATGGTATTCTCATTTTGAATCGGCCAATCACACAGAACCAAGGATTTCTGAAAAGTTTGTGGAATAAAGGTCAGTTTTAATTTGCATTCATGATTTTGTTATTTAATGGTATTCTATTTTTGTGATGTATTCACCCTATCAACTGAATCTTTTCCAGCAGTATGTTCCAGTGAAATAATCTATGCCTCCAATGAAATACCTATCTATACCAAATTTATAATTTTGAACATAAATGTCTATTTTCATGTTGTTCCATAATATATTGGCAAGTAGACTTGCAGTTCTTTGAATAAAGATAAAGAATACACAATAAAATGTATTCATGTTTTCCAGCTACTGTCAGAATGACTGTTGATGGGGGCACCAACCAGTGGGATAAGTTCATAAGCGGCTTTCCAGATGATTCACAGGAAACCATCAAGGATCCAGACCTCATCTCGGGAGACTTTGACTCTATATCTGAGGAAATACGAGAGAAATACAAAAAGAAAGGCTGTAAGGTAAAATCACGTTTTGGTATATTTTTTGTACATAAAATGTGAAGATTAAATAAAAATCCTGAAAAATAAACTGTGATCAGTTTGGGCATGAAATCATAGTAACAGAAAGTATTACTATGGTTTTTTATTAATAAATCAATCTTAATAATTTAGTTGGTTTTTTCAGATCATCAGTACTCCAGACCAAAATCGTACAGACTTCACCAAAGCCATCATGGAACTAAAATCATATAACAAAGAAAACGGATTGGAGGTAGGTTTATTTTCTTTTTCCAGCAAAGTTATTCACAACCACTTGATTGTCCGTCGGATCCATTCGATCCATCGTAGGTACTCTCGAAAATCGAAGCTCACAAAACCGAAGCTTCGATTGTTATTCGAGATGAAGTCAATCCTACCGACAGCTATTTGCTGCCGGATTATGATACTATTCTGATTGGATTGCACTTGGACTTGCTTGCTTCGCCATTTACTTTATCGACATGGTAGTATGTATGAGTGGCATTTGCCAATCGTTCGATCGAAAAATCTGATACTCGAAAAAGTGTCAAGTTCGATTCGACTTCGATTGGATTGTTTTTTGAATAGCTATGCAGTATTTCTGTTGAAATCATAGTGATGTCGCCACCCGTAAAAAAAAACATTTATACAAAATATATATTTTTTTGGGACTAGGTATAATAATTATGAAGTCTAATATATTCTAAACATTTTCAGATATCTCATGTCATTGCAGTGGCTCAAGCTTCTGGCCGGTTAGACCAGATAATTGGGAATATTCAAACTCTGTTCCTAATAAAAGAAGAATATTTGCTAGATCAAAAGATCAATGTGTTTATATTGTCGGATGATGCTATAACGTGGTTATTGCTGCCTGGAGACCATGTCATTTATGTCCCTGAGGAAACCAGGCAGCACAAGAGGGCATGGTGCTCATTGGTGCCGATTGGTCAAACTTGCCAGAAAGTTTCTACTACTGGACTAAAATGGAACCTAGGTAAGTGTTTTCAAACAAAATATATAACTGTTTCTTGGTTTTCCACTTATACCTATCTGGTATAATTTACTATTGGTACACACCAATAGTAAATTATACCAGTTAAGTATAAGTGCCATGTAATGGTCAGCAAGCCTATTGCCGTCCAAAGGAGACTATTCCAAACTTTCGGCAGCCACTGAAGAGTTAGTGGTGAATTCTTGATAAAAATTCAATAACACTTCTTTCGACTTGAGAATCAAGCTTTATTTTTTTTGGGGGGGTGGGAAATCGTCAAATGACTCCTCCCGCTCTGAACAGAGCGGTAGGTAGTGTCAGACTTCTACTGATTAAAAACCACCCATGTTCCTTCTTAGCCCTTTGTGTTGAGGCCGCGGTATCTCTTTAGAACAACCCTCCAACCTCTCCCTCTCACGTTCCGCCACCTCCTTCGCTAGCAACAATGCTTCGCAAAAGGAGGAGACGGCGTCCCATACCCTCTCGCCCCGGACCATGGCCCACATTTTTTTCTTGTAGGTATTTAATGCGTTTTTCTTATTTTTTTACCATTGTCCTTATTTTGGAGGTCCGAATGATTTCTTAAAGTTTGTTAATTGGACCTTATATAAACCATTTTACCATTATACCACCATTCGCTTGATTTAAGTCAAAATAGATGTGAGCCCAGTTAACCGTTATCAATTTCGTTATCAATTTTTAAAAGATGCAACTGGTCCCCTGGTCCAATTTTCATACTGGGCCGAATGACCCCTAACCCCTAATAACACATGTCATGGTCTATATTATCCGAAGATGTTTTTCTGTTAATTAAAAGAGAATAAATAAAAAAACAAAAAAAAATGTTTATTTGACACTTAAAAATACATATTACAAGCACAGTCACAATAAGAGAGCACACAAGTATATAGTCACAAATGAGATCCTAACCCCCAAACTAGGCCTGGACCTGTATTTTAGGGGTCAGCGTTCAGCCATGAGTTTTATTTACGTCTTGTATAAAATTTACAGTATTTGAGAGTGTCAAGTAGACAGCGAAAAGAGAAAGAAAGATTTGCTGTTTGAAAAGGTTTAAAACATAATAGGTTGGGGAAAAAAATTCTTCGCATTTTTTAAGAAAATTCCAAACATTTTTAATAGTTTATTTACATTTAACTGAAGTGTGTAGGTACCATTTTGTTCGATAACTTTTTGCCATCTTGTAGGTAGGGACATGCTATAGAAATTTTGGGACTTCTGATCAAAATACCGCGACAAGTTGTTTTGGCAGTCCTCTCGTGATGTTAACCTGACAATGTCTAAAGAATTCTGAAGAGACCGAAACAGGTGGAAATCTGAAGGTGCAAGGTCAGGACTATACGGCGGATGCATTAACACCTCCCTGCCAAACTCTCTTAATTTTTGCTGAGTGGCTAAAGATGTGTGAGGTCTAGCGTTATAATGATGAAAAACCACACCCCTTCTGATGATTAATTCCGGCCGCTTTCTCTCAACTTCTTGCTTTAATCTCATCAGTAATTCGCAGTAGAGTTCAGAATCGATGGTCCTGCCTGGTGGTAACAGCTCATAATGAATAATGCTCTTCCAATCCCACCACACACACACAGCATCACCTTGTTGCGAGTTAACCCGGGTGTCGCCACCGATTGTGAAGCCTGACCAGCCTTTGACCACGACTTTTTTCGCACGTTCTTGTCGTACGTGATCCACTTTTCATCACCAGTTATCAGCTTCTTCAAAAATGGTTCAGTTTCATTACGTCGTAATAAAGAATCACAAATGAGTACACGGTTCATTAGGTTTCTTTCAGTGAGCTCGTGAGGTACCCAAATACCAAATACCCAAATATCGAGCTTTTTTGTGTACCCAGTTTTTTTCAAATGCGCCAAAACTGTTTTGTGGTCGATTCCTAGTTCTTCAGCTACGTCGTAACTACTGATATGCCGATCTTGCAGCACTTTTTCAAAAATGGCATCCATTTTATCCGTATTAAGGCGACCAGAGCGACGTGCATCTTTGACATCAAAATTTCCGGATTGAAAACGCTTAAACCGAATTTGTGCCACCCTCACAGACACTGCACTAGGTTCATAAACATCGAATTTTTTTTCGCGGCTTGCGTTTCATTTTTACCTTTTTTGTAGTAAAATTTTAAAATGTACTTATCGTATTTCTTCATTAGATTCACTCATCTTGACGGTACGAAAAACAAATGAAAATCACACATTTTCCTAATTTGAATTTGGAATCATGTTCTTTAAAATTTAATCTTTCAATGACACCAAAACCAGCCAGATACAAATAGTATAGCCAAAGTGATTTTATTAAAAGTTCATACATACTATAATGCGAAAAGACTTTTTCCCCAACCTAATATTCACAATTGGATTTAATTCAGATGTTATCATAAAGACTACCTCGTTGGACTAGTGGTTGGAAGGGCAAATGCTGTGCATGAGGTCCTGGGTTTGATTCCTAGGTCAGGCAAAGTGTTATTGGGTTTTTCCATCAGGAATTTCTCAGTAGCAACCACAGAGTCTGGATTTTCGCTTTATATAAGTATAAGTATAACGGGCTGGTGTCCGCAACTCCACGCTCAATGCGCGTATTTTGCGTGCGGGTGGGAATATCACTCGATCCACCCCAGCTCCCCGAGAAAAGCCAGCAACCCCTTGGTGTTACTGGCAATCTCGTGGAGAGTACCTGGGTCACCGAAGTATTTGGCCCTGTATGGGGCAACCCCCGGACAGTGCAGGAGCACGTGGGCTGCTGTTTCTTCTTCCTCCATGCAGGCTCGACACAGAGGACTATCTGTGACTCCTATAACAAAGAGGTGCTTGTTAAAAGTACCGTGTCCCGTGATGGCAGCCGTCACTGTGCGTAGCTGCAGTTTAGTTAGCCGGAGCGCTTGTTTGGTAAGGCGGGCGTCGATGGCGGGAAGCGCCTTCTTGGCCTGCTTACACTCGCCGTGGTCTAGCCGCAGCTTGGCGTGACAGAGATTTTCGCTTTATTGGTGGCAATAGGCTCTCCCCTATTTAAGGGTTTAGGCAGAGTTGTAGGTATCCATTTAGTACACCCACCTAAATGGGTACCTACACCTCTGCCTTAACCCTTCGGGGATTACAGGCGTGATGTTATGTTACAGAAATAAATATGATTTATGGTTCATTATCATAATTCTTATTTCACAGACGGCCAGGAGTTGCGTTTTGGTGGAATTGTAAGCACTTCCAACACCTTCGACGGAGCCGCGAAGGTTACAGTAAAGTGCAGCCACCCGCTGTTGTGGTCCATGAGGATACCCATGGTACTAAGTAAGTAGTTTTGTAGTGCTTTTCACTTTTTGTATTAACATCAACCTGTACATGCATATCCTTTACTTTGACTACTGAAGTAGATTATCTTTACAAAGAGGATAGAACCGATGTGGCATATCAACCTGCCCGCCATTTTGTTTTTTTTTTCGAAATTGCGACTCACGATGAAAGTGGTAGTATGGAGAAAGGACATTTAGATGGACTAAAATGTCCAGTAACACGGTACCCCTAAGTGTCGCGTTACAGAGATATTTGAAATTCAAATCGACAAATGAGTACAACGACAATCATTAATAAAAATATAAGTTTAAAAACTAAAACCCGACTACAAACCGCGGTCTTAAAAGTAGAAAACAAGAAAGTAATTCTTGTCTGATATTCATATATTGAATTTGTATATTTCTATTCAAATATAAGTAAAATTGTTATAGAGGTCAGTCGTAGTCGCATGCCACCTTGCTAACGGCAACAGCAGCTGACTTCTTTATGCTTTGACGGCACGGTTGGCGCAGTGGCTCAAGCAATGGACTGCTGCGCTGCGTGTCGCGGGTTCGATTCCCGCACGGAACAAATATATGTATGACCTACAAATAGTTGTTTCGGGTCTGGGTATTTGTGTATGTGAGTTTAAATGTTTGTGAACGCACCCACGATACAGGAGAAATTCCTAGTATGGGGCAACGTTTTTTAAAAAAAAAAAAAAAACTTTTAAAACTTTTAAAGAGAAACAATTCAGTCTTAAATTATATTTGCGTAACTTAAACTGTTTACGCAGCGCACGCAACGAAAGCTCTAAATAAGAAAAATGTTTTCCCTGCAACATTTTTCAGTTATGCTCCGCTCCTTTTGGCTGCAGCGTGATATTATATAACTTTTAACCTTCCTCGATAAATGGACTATGAAACAAAAAAAGAATTATTCAATTTCAACCAATAGTTCCTGAGATATCTCCCTCCCAAGCGGCCGTAACGCTTTTGTGTGACACTCCCGTGACGCTATTGTCACAAATTGTGACATGTCTATAAAGAAGTTTCACTTCAAAAAGTTCAAACCCCTTTGTCAGACGTTTGATAGTCTCTGCACTGGACTGGCCTTTTAGAATAGGGATGTTTAATAACTTTAAAAAAATATGATTCTAATTAGTCCGTCTGTCGTCTGCAGCCCGTCATTATCGAAAAATAAGGGATAAGTACGTAGTTTTTGTTTTATCAAATCAATAAAAATTTACGAAGATAAAACGCGTCAAAGATTTGAGTGGGGGGGTTGTGACGTCACTGACAGCTAAAGAATGTCATACTAGAATGTCTCAGAAAATGACGTCGCACGAGTTTTCAAAGCACTGTATCGTCTTCATTGTTTGTTTACGTGAAAAAAGAAAAAATACGTGTCCAATATTTTTTTGAAATCTATCTGTCGGACTAATTCGATTTTTTTTTATTTGGAATAATAACTGGTACACACATGTTACTCACTGTGTTGTGCAGGTCAGATTGGCACTCTGGTATTTTGGTAAAAAAATATTATATTATGTGTCTTATCCTAGTTTTACTTGTGACAACTCTGCCTACTCCCAAATAAAAGGGCGTGACTTAAAAACCCTAACAAAAAATATACGGCGATAGTTATTGTTATTTTTTTGTATTAAAACTTCTATTCTTTGTTTCAGCTCCTTGAATAGGACGCGTTCCGAATAATATTGTAGGAACTACCTAGGGACTACACCTTATTTATTTCTGCCTGTTTTCACCAACAATTAGTGACACTTAAATAATGTTATAACAACTTTGGAAATTCAACTCACGGTACCCTGCCGAGCGTTCAAAATTGTAAAGAGCGATTTTATTAAGGCATTTCTTAAGGTGACATTTATTGTTATTGAAGACTGGCCTCAGTGTCTATGAACAGCTGGTTGTAACACAGTCGTTTTAATCAACTTTTGTACTGTATTTATAACTTTATACTTTTCTATATCTCGAATAGGTTAATTCATATAAACTGAAGATCAGTTCCCGTGTTAGAAAATCATCCAATAACTAGTTTCAATTTCATCTTGACTACTTTAACTAGCATTCTTAAAATATGGGAATTCTCCTCCGAACAAGTGTGTGACAGTTCAAATATATATTTATGTTCTGTCATCACATTTGAGCATATATGACATTAGTACAGAAAACAGTGCCAAATAGTATTAGATTCTGTATGGTTAGCATACGCGCTTAATCAGTTTCATACAAACTTGATGTCTATTTAAAAATCGTGGTAGTTTGCCTAAAGTAAGTTAGTTCCAAAATCAATCCATTGTAATCGTTAGAATAGTTAGTAATACACCGGTCTTCTCACATATTATTATATTCCATTTTTAAAATGTACTGAACATTCATAATAATGAGTAAGTTAGTTTGTATTTACCGATGACTTGCTCTCGTATGTAATCTATAACAAGTATTCATCAAAATTAGGATTTTGGATAAAATAATCAAATATAACCCTTCAATTGGTAAGTAGCGCAAATTGTCATTAACCGGTGCTTTTTCTAATACATTTTTATCAAATACTTTTTAAACAGATCGAAGATAATAATGATGCGAAATAAATTCGCTTAACTAGTTACTACAGTCAGTGCTCAGCATTACCTGACCCCTTTTTTTTTTTTTTTTGGTGGGTGTAAAATCATCGAATAACCCCTCCCGCTCTTGGGCAGAGCGAAAGGGAGTGTCAGACTTCTACCGACTAAAAACCACCCATGTTCCTTCTTCGCCCTCTATGTCGAGGCCGCGATAACCGTTGGACTACCCGCGGCCCCGACAGGATTACCTGACCCCTCATGTTATAAAGAAGAATAGGGGAAGCGGTGTGATAACAGGGGTCAAATGATGCTGGCAGTAGGTACTGTTTAGGAATCTGTCTGTCAGTCGCGAAATAAATGTTATTCATTAGTTCAACGGTCGTAAGGTGTGATACGACCGGTTGCAGATGTTATTGGACTATTGGATTCCATCAGGGGATTTCTTATTGGCAGGCTGAAGTTTGTGTTTATGTCGAAGCTCTTTGTAGATGGCGTCATCATTGGCCTACAGAAGTCCACTGCTGGACATACGCCTTTTTTTTGGTGGGTGGGAAATCATCAAATGACTCCTCAAACTTTGAGCGGAGTGGAAAGGAGTGTCAGACTTCTACTGGCTAAAAACCTCTCATGTTTCTGTGTTCCATGTATTTCGGACAACGCGCAGCCCCCAGGACATAGGCCTCCTCAATCGCAGTCCACTTAACTCGGTTCTCAGCAACCATCCACCCAATCTATCAATCCAGTTACTACTAGCCACCCTGCTAAGGAGCTGGCGTAAGTCAAAGTCAAAGCTAAGTCCAAATCTAACCAGTAAAGTCAATCAAAAGTTTTTTAACCAATAATGATGCTTCAAACTAGCTATACTAGCGCCATTGTAAGAGACCTGCTCCGCATTACATGGTCTAAGCATTAAAATATAACTAGTGTAGTTTGAGTAACTATACTCCTCTGCTTATCTGTTTTATAACCTGACGCTAATACCCACTGTCGATGTTAACTGACTTGGTGTTTATTTCCCTTGTCTATTACACGCGCATGTTAAACACTATAATTCAAGTGCGCGCCATAATGTCTGTAGAAATATGATTCTGGGAAAGATGAATAAATTAGCAAAGCCGGACGCCAAACAGCCAACCTGTAATACGGGTGAACTAGCTGCTTATTGATATATACCGGGCGATCGTTTATCCCAAACATTAGGCAAGAATGCATGATGATTAATCGTGCCAAAAATATCCGTTAAATCAACGTGGTAAAGGCCGTAATTATTCTTTTTTCTGGTCTCTTTTCAAGCAGATTGGTAGAGTTCGACCAAGGAAGTCTTGCACCATCTGTAAACATTTTTCTAAAAAGAACAGTGTCCCTACCTACATACGGTAAAAAAATATGACATAACCTTTTTTACCCTACTGCCTGGAAGGGTTATGTTTCTTAGAAGCCTGCCAGCAAGACTGGTCGTATTATTTGTTTTTCGGTAGTACATTTGAGGTTCAAATAGATTCTTTCTTATTTTGTTCATATCCCTACTACCTACGTTGATAAAGTTGTGTTTGTTTTACAAAAACTAATTTATGACCAGGTTTAATGATAACTAGTTCAGGTCAGTATATCCTTGTGATAGCCTATTTAAGGTGAAAGCGTCAGGATAGCCGCGAAATTCAAATTTTCTTACGTTTTTTGCAATTTGCAGGCCAGTGCTAGGTTGTATGTTGATTGAAATGTTGGACGCGAGTGTAAGACGTATGTAGTTACAGAATTATAATCATCAAAATCATCAATACAACCCTCCAAGTTCATATAATTCGAGGAACGACTTTTTCGAGGTCAAAGTCATTCCTCGAATTATATGAACTTGGAGGGTTTGAATTTCGCGGCTATCCTGACGCTTTCACCTTAAGTAGAGACATTAACGAGCTAACGTAAATACACGTGCATAGTCTGATTAAGCCTATTGTATTCCTGCTTAATAGTTTAACACTTGTATTCCTTAGTACCCTGTAAAGATTTGATTTCCTATTGTGTTATTTCACGACTGACAGGCAATTATGTTGATATTATTACGTACGGAGTAACCAACATCCACTATACGGAGTACTTATAAACTGTAGAATAGGACAAAAAATCACCATATTTACG
Organism: Diarsia rubi; assembly: GCA_932274075.1. Lineage (NCBI taxonomy): Eukaryota > Metazoa > Arthropoda > Insecta > Lepidoptera > Noctuidae > Diarsia > Diarsia rubi. The sequence goes on along the minus strand of OW026417.1, from coordinate 15,734,220 downwards.
TCGTGGGAGCGATATTAAAATATCTGTGTAATTCAATTGTATACGTAAAGTATGGTAAGGATTTATATATTTTTGTGGTGATACGTAAAGTTTTCAGGAATATTTAAAATATTGCTAAGTTATTGTTCATTTATTATGATCTGAAGTAAAAAAAATAAACCTACAGCATAATAAATTCTTTTGACACTTGTATGACATTGTCAGAAGGGTGCTGTTTCAAAAATTTGTAAAATTGTCTGTGGCAATAGTATTGAAAAATCAAGATGGCAACATCTGTCCATCTGTAGCCACCGGCCAAAAGAATAGTTCTTTTGGCCGGTGGCACTACTATAATACATACTGTTCGACATGATGACATGTGTCTCAATATGCCCCATTGGGTATGTAGTTCAATAGGTTGGTTGTTATAGCCCATATTCACTAGGCAACAACGTTTGGCAATAGTTTTATGTTAATTAGAATTGGGTTATTGAAATATAAGAAAAATAGACTTACCTATAATGCGACATATCGTAAAATTATATACGATGTCAAAGGTCCAATATTTAATTCTGATTACACGAGCAGAAAAAATATACATTAAACTTGTTTTTGTAGTAGCCGAAAAATATAATAATGTAACATATTTTTGAGCATGTGTAATAAAATAACGTCGGTAATCCCTGAAGGGTTAGGCAGAAGTGTACCTAATAGTACCTACACCCACATCTATCTTTTGAAAGACTTATTTCCAATTTTCATCCGATTTATTCACATTTTCTCTAATACTAGATAACACTTAAATGTAAAGCCTAAACACGTTTAATTTTACACTTTTGAAACTGAGCTGTGCCCATAAAATCCAACAGCATGATTTTGCTTAGAATATTTTATTTCAACAGTATGCCCAGTTTTGTAGCAGTATGTGTATCACTACATACAGGGTGTAACCAGACCCTTCATGAAGCCATTAACCAAACATTCAGAACATCTAACTCAAGGAACTACGCAAAGATTATTGCTGGGAAATCACTTTTTTAGTGGGTGAAAAAGAGGATGCATTTAATAGTATAGGGATCATGAAGGTAAGAAAGTAAACTATTATAACACAAAACGGTGTGATCGAGTTGTAAGTTTGACCTCAAATATCTTCGGAACTGGAAGGGGGAGACCAAGTGTCTTATGGCTTCGTTAGGGGTCTTATTATCTTCAAACTGGGTGCTGTCTAGTAATCGTGACAACGGGCTTGAGAATTGGACAAATGTGTATACACAAGTATGCCTACTAGGGCAGAAAACATGCCAATTACATGATGCTCATATGCCTATTCAGCATGATATTGCACAAACGTCGTTGCCAGGTGAACGGGTTTATTAATTTTTATTTTTATCTAGTTTTTATTGATTTATTCTACCTCGCATGTTGTTAATTATGGTTCCTTGTTTAGTTTAGTTTAATTAGTTAAATTTTTGGTTATGGTTTAGTATGGTATGGGAAAACGATGTGTGGATAGAGACGTAAATATACCTAGGGTTTTAATTTTATAAGTGTGTCGGTCGAACCTATGTTTTATTGACTATCTCTCTAAATTCCGACAATGTATGTTTGTGATAATGCGTAGACCCTTGTTTGTCAATAAATATACGTAACTCCCAAAGTTTCGGCCTTCAGTGAGCATCAGAATTTTGCGAATTAACCGGTTATGTAGCCTGGCGATTGTTCCAAGGCAAACTTTTGTAATTCCAACGTATATATGTATTAATGGCGTATAGCCATTTTATAAAATAACATACTACGTTTATAAATGTAATGGTGTTCAGTCAGCAACGGAAGTTGGTTAAATATACCAGATTTATATTTGAATTCGTAAGCACACTTTTGAGAAAATATTTGAGTGTACTTATCAAAATGTTATTTGATAAATGTTGCTTTCCACTGCCGCCTTTGTTTTTTTTTTATTTATATTGACTAACTCTTCAGTAAAACATTTGTATTGCCGTTCATTTGGTGAGATGGTATATTGTCAGTGCCAACCGACTTTCATTGCTGACCAATAATAATAATAATCTACTTACAAGTATTAATTAGCTGTCATAATCAATGTATCATTAATCATATGGCCTAGTAAAGTTACCAAATAGAAACTGATTGTGATTTTTTTGATATTACAAAATGGCGTGTGCATAGTTTTTGTTGCTTTAATATCAACATATTTTAACTTTAAATGGCTGTTTTAGTAATTTAAGAATATTACGTTTAGTAGCAACTATACACCGCTTCAGGCAAAATCATAATATTTTCCACTGGGCCCGTGCCCAGGGCTCCACAATTCAAGGGGGTCACACACAACTAGCTTTGACATATACAGGACCGGCGGCCTCTAGAGACTGTCAAAAGAAACTTCCAGACAGGGTCGCAAAATTCTAAAATCTCAATTAGCTCTAGCTCAACCGCTCGTTTTTACATCTAGTATGTAATCGAGGCTTGGTGCAAAAAAATCGAGCTCCCTTCGCTCACTCTTGCATCCAATCCAAGGATCCCATCTCAAGTTCCCAGGTCCTTCAATTACTGAAAGACGGCCCTGGTTTTAGGCCTGTAAGAAGCCTACGTGTATAGCCAGTTAACACCTTGTTCTAAACGTGTATATCTTACTGTCCCGCCAATTTATTTGTGGTTACCAACTAGACTATTCCCTGCATGTTAATTTATTAAAAAGGTTAGCTACATAAGTATATGTTGTAAACAAATAATGTGTGAAACAAAATCAATCGAATTGAAATGTTACCTACCTACTATAACAATAATAAAATAGTGTTTTACACATTTATTTTGACAAACGATGACATGTTATTTATATTTCGATAGAAAAAATGTTATGTATTTTTTACAATTTTGTTTGTTATTTATTTGAATTTTATTTTTTTATTATGTTACATGTACTTATACTTATTTATAAATGTGTACTTATCGTCAATAAATATACAATTCTTATCAAAATTCACAGATATTTTCTTTATACTTCAATAGGTCCATAACCCATTTTATCGTTTAATGTATGTATAAACATATAATATAGCAGATGGCGTGCTGTTGTTTCTGCCTACCCCCATTAGAAGAAGACGAATTTATCTATGCCATGCATGTAATACACCATAATGAAACTAAACTACCTAAGTGCCTATCATTACCTTGGAAAAGACCTCAATCACTGCAAATCGGAAGGCAATTGGAATATGTAATCACCGTTTACTCCATGTTGGTTATGTCACATAAATATATGTTTGTATGTCGGTTCATAAAATAGTGAATGTTAGTTTTATCAGTTCGCTTAAAAGTGCATTTCAGCACAATTGGTGGAAGATATCTGCTTCAAAATTGAGGTGAGTCCGCGCGAACCTACGTATTACAAACAAACATACATGTCAAGTTAAATAAAAGCTTGTAAAATGAATAAAGGATTGATCTCATGTAAGTGATATTTCTAGTAGCTGGTTTAATTGCTATTTAATATTATGTTGTCATTTAGATATAGCATTATCAGTAGGGAGTGCAATCTTGCAGCAAAATCTTCAATCTCGGTATTTGCAAGATTGAAGACGTCTAATCTTGCAAGATCTCGGTATTTTGCAAGATCTTGCAAATTTACAAGTTTTTTATTTAATTTTAGAAATATTCTATTGAAACTTGTTAAATTTATTATTCTAAGAGCGAATCAATGAAACCTAGCGTGTTGTCAGCCAACTGGCTTCGGATGTTTCGGGCGATATACCCGGCAGCAGAAAAAGCCCGTTCAGCTTCTACACTTGTTGGCACCACTGATGATAAGCATTGATAAACTGACTGCAAATGGTGCCCTTTTGCCCCGCCTGATTCGTAGAGATTAATTTCTTGTCTTATTTGTTTATCAAATATGGAACCAGTTGCACATGAAGGGCGTTCTTGTGGGCGGGCTTTCAAAATCATTTCCAATTCTTCATCAAGAGAAAGAGTTGTGTTTGCGGCTGCTGATAAAGGCGTGATATCATCAATATCATCATCAACTACTGTAACAAATGCATCTAAAGATGTGGAGCTAGAGCTTTGGTTCTGTACGTATAATCGTTCGATCAGCTTTTTAATTTCTTTCTTGACTAAAGTTTTTGGTGGCAAACTGAAAGTGTTATCATTAACGAGCGATTTAAAATCTTCGTCATATTGGGCAGAATCTCTCAAATAAAATAACGCTGCAGTCATAATTGTCCGGCGCTCACGTATGCGAGTCCTCATAGCATCAGCCAGCTTTTGAGCGATTGGTGTTGTTAGGTTTTCTAACTTTCGTACCATGAACCGCAAAGTAGTTTCAGCGGTGATGAGATCTGAATCTCTTCGACATAATACTTCAACTGCCAATTTGATAGGCTGGAACACATGTTCTAATTCAACCAAAGCTACATATTCTTCTTCTGAGAAAGCATAATTGGGGTTCGTTCCGAGATTAACATCGATGAATGCTTTGCTTACACACGTCTTCAATTTGTTGAATCTGGAAATCATATCTGCGAGACTGGACCACCGAGTTTTGCAGTCGAGCACTAACTGCATGTTTTTGCCAAACTCGTTACTTATGTACTTTTGTAGAACATCATTCTTTGTTGGTGATTTTCGGAAAAGCTTCACAGTTTTTCTTACTTTTCGTATTAGGTCATCATATTCTGGTACTAAGTGAACTTTAACTGTAGGTAATATGCAATCAAACCCTTCAGATTCGTTGATATCTTCAGTTTCTTCATCAATATCGAGTAACTCATTTTCCTCATCGTTTGCTTGACGCGTGCCTACATTGTCATTTTGTATGATCGCGGCAATTCAGTTTGAGCGCGGCCGCCCTCTTGAATGGTCATGGAACGCGTTGCTATCCAATCTTGCAAATCTTGCGAGATCGCGCGCGATTTTGGGTGCAAGATTAATCTTGCAAAATTAGTGCGAGATCTCGGTATTTCGAGATCTCGCAATACCGAGATTGCACTCCCTAATTATCAGTATGTAATTGATATAGGTACACATAGTTTATACCCATTATAATATGTATATATTTGCTTAAAACCATATAGCTACGAGTACAACAGAATACTTATCTATTTTTTTCTAATTTACTTTCCAAGTTGAAGTTCAATTTTCCCAATCAATTATCACAAAAGAAGAGTGTACAAAAGTAATTATACGAATCACGCAATGATGAGTCGTCGCGAGGTCGCGGAGGCTGCACAGGAGTCGCCGGCAGTGGTGCCAACCGCACGGCTATATCACGAGATAACTCTCGTCTTCCTTATCATCAGCTGATGTGACAACAACATAGGCACGACTTCTTCACTTGTGTGGATTATTATTGCTGTTTAACAACGCTTTTTCCATTCGTGAGTATTTTATGACACTTTTTATTAGATTACCTACAAATTATTCCATTTAAAATTAAATACTATTATTTTTGCTTTCGCCACGCCTGTCGGTTTTAATTTATTCTTCACAGAATTAGCGCGGCTAACCGGGCGAGGATATTATGTTTTAATTTATAAACTGTCCACTGGTTTATTTACATAAAGCGTAGCGGTATATTAGCTAACATCCAATTTAATAGGTTCGGTGTAATAAAAATACGTTTTAATAATAGGTATACTTAATATAGTTTACGTAAACAGGATGCCAAGATTAACGTAATAATTTACATCTGCGCGTGCGCAGATATCGTTGTAATCCCTTATAATGTCCCTTCATCGTTTTATAAAAATAATGTAAATCGGTACTTAAACGTAAAGAAAACCAAAGTTATGGAACAATTTTAACGATCACAGTCATCACGAAGTTAGCATGGTCACATGTTCGGCGGCACCAACATGGCAATATCAAACCAACGTCAGTTGCTTGCCGCGCGTTCGCCGCGCCAAACGTGTTATCGTGAGAGGACTACGAGACGAAACTCGATCACTGGTGCGTCCAATACCTCACTATTTATTCTAACATTACTAACCAAACCTAATTCCCTAACCAATAAAGTCCATTACCGCAGTGCACTTTACCAAATAACAAAAATTCCTGAGTATATAATTGCATTGAATGTAACGTACGGAGCGATAGCAGCCGCTTTGACTTCGAGTCGAGCATTTACACGAGTTAATACTTGATGAGTTGAATTGAATCGAACGCATTTCTTCTTTACGTTTGTTGGTAATTAGTGAGAAAATTGTGTTTTGATAACTTTTATGATTAAGTAACAGTGCTAATCGGGATTAGTATCGTGTGAGAGCCAAACTCATGAGTGTGAAACTGTTTGATTATTGTTATTCAAGTAATTTATATTCAAATCAATGCTTTCTTCTGTTTATGAATCGTTAATATTCAAAGTTATAGTACAGTGAATTATTAATATTAGAATTGTTATGAAAATAATTTCATTTTGATGGTATTAGCAAAGAACTGCCTGTTAAATATTAATAATTCATTGTTAAGTTATTAATTATTATTTCTCAGTGGCTTTGAAAAACCTTTAGTGATACATTATCAAGTTCATAATTCAAACACTCGATCCTCTTGAGAGTTTTTATCTTAACATTGCCCCTCAACAGTATCTCTTATAAAAGATATATTTTATCTTTGGCCAGCTCTTAGCATATTATATCACGTTATTTTTAAGGCCGTACCCTGACCAATTAACCTTGAGCATTCGTTCCCTCTGTACTGTACAGTAGTGAATACGCCCATATTTTAGAATAAAATCTATATAAAATAAAATTTTGGTCTTTTGGAATTTTTATTTGTGTCAAAATGTTCATTATTAAATTGTCCATCCATTAGTGTCAGTAGCAAAATTAAATAATGTTTACGTTACGAGGAGATGCGTGTTATTAATCACTATTTCTCATTTCGGGGGTTGTGTTGGAAGGAGATTTATTAAAGATATACTCAATAAAAAATAAAAATAAATCTGCAATTATGGAATCAAGAATATGTAGAAATTTAATATGTTTTTTATTAGTTGATATTTCTTTTAAATAACAAGTAGATAGCTCCAAAAAACTGCACAAAAACGGTTTGCGTGGCGTTTTGGTCGGGGAGGCGCCTTAAGAGTTTTCTTATCATTTGTCCGTGGAAATGTCTGGTTTATATCTATGTCAGCGTAGATACATACGCTACCCATCTTTCAGCATTTTATTTATAAGCCCTGTCAATTCTGTATCTGTGGTATATTCATGTGAATTAGATTGAGGCGGGTTTTTTTCTTGCAAATTTTCAACCATAGAGAAATAAATCACGTGCGTTTAGCAAAAATCATGACTACACTTAGTCATCGTATGATACAATTACTTACAGAAGTATTTTTCTATGAATGACTTATTTATTACAAGCATATTCCTTAATTGACTGCCTTGTCGGTCTAGTTTTTGCAACGCGACTGTTTGGCACGAGGTCATGAGTTCGATTCCAGGTTGGGCAAAGTACTTTTGGGTTCTCCCATCAGGATTTTTTTAGTAGCATTTAATGGTTCTGGATTTGAGCCCGGTTCATGGCAACAGCCTTGCCCGCTTTTACATGGGGCTTAAATATTACTGTCGAAATGAGTGTGTAGTGTCAGGTAAACTTCTGCCTAACCCTTCGGGGAACCATGCGTAGTGTTACATTTTTTCCTTAATTGTAAGGCTGGTTACACACTGTCAAGTTTAGTTTTGACCTTGATAAAGTTTTTCCTAGTTTTTTTAATCTGGCCGGATGCGAGTTTCTGACAAACAATCACATGACTGAAGCTTTCTTCGGAGTTGAATGCGGGTTCTTTGCTACAAATAAGTTTACGACTGCCATCTGATCTACTTCCTAGGAACCTACCTATTCGAGGGCATTTCCTGTATGACTTCATAATGCTATGTTTAATCGCTCGACGAAAATTTTCCTTAGATCTTAGATATTTGGTAGATGATATATGTATATACTCTACGGTTAGAAAGATCATTATTCCATGACACATTTTTGAAGCATTTTGAGGGCAGGTAGATCTCTATTAACAGTAATCTCAGAGATCTCTATCGTCTATCCTACTTATATCTTTTCCACAATCCTAATTCCGTCATCAGCGTCATTATTCTGCCCTTGTCTGTCTCATTCTATTTGGGGTCGGCGCAACACGTTATCTTCCTGTCAGATGTCACACCTTTATGTACTGCTTTCTCTTTCATATCATTCCTCTCACAATCCATCCTTTTTTTCCAATTCCATATAAGATGTATCCTGACTTAAAAGAATATGATACTAATTAGTCCGTCTGTTAGATTATCGAAAAATATTGGATACGTATTTTTTGTTTTATCAAATCATTAAAAAATTACGAAGATAAAACGCGTCAAAGATTTGAGTGGGGGTTTGTGACGTCACTCACCGGTAAAAATGACATAAAAATGTGACGTCACGCGAGTTTTCAAAGCACTGTATCGTCTTCATTGTTTGTTTACGTAAAAAAAAAATACGTGTCCAATATTTTTTGGAAATCTATCTGACGGACTAATTAGTTTTTTTTTTAGTTAACTACCCTATTCCGTAATGAACAATATCCTTGTCACATGCTTCTCAAATCTGAGGCTCGAGTCGACTCAATTCAATAAAGACTCTCCCGTCACATGTTACATAAATCTTCCAACATTCGTGTCGCAATCATTCATTACAGTCATACATGTGTGTCTATCGTTTCAGTTAGATGCTATCAATTTAATGATATCGTTGAGCGCCGTGGGTCTAGCTGAAGTGTTTGTTTAAAATAGATAGGAAAGATACGGATGTCTTACTGGTCAACGAAAGTCTAACTGTTCTCTCGAAATGGTTTGCAGCTAACAATCTTTTACTGAATGCGAACAAAACAAAATGTCTAAAGTTCTCTTTACCAAATGTACCACAACGTGACCTAAATTTGACTCTTGACGGCAAAAAACTTGAAGTTATAGCGGAAACGGTATTCTTAGGGATTACTATCGATTCAAAATTGCAGTGGGGCGCACACATAAGAACTCTTTCGGGTAGGTTAAGCTCAGCTGCATACGCAGTAAGGAAAATAAGGCAGTTAACTGATGTAGCCACAGCTAGGTTAGTATACTATGCTTATTTCCACAGTATTATGTCCTACGGCATTCTGCTGTGGGGATCGGCAGCGGACGTTGATTCAATTTTCATTTTACAGAAGAGGGCAGTCCGCGCGATCTATAAGATGGGCCCTCGCGAGTCTCTCAGAGAAAAATTTAAAGAGATTGATATCCTGACTCTGCCTTCACTTTATATCTTAGAGTGTATTTTGTATGTCCGCAAAAACCGAGGGCTTTTCAAAACTAGAAGCGATTTTCATAATTTAAATACTCGCAGTAAACACGAAATAGTAATACCCAAATTCAGATTAACGAAAACTAGCAAGTCTTTTCTTATAAACAGTATACGCTTTTATAACAAGTTGCCTAAGTCAGTTATAGAACTGACCGATGGAAAGTTTAAAAACTACATTAAACGTGTCCTTATTCAAAAAGCATATTATAAAATCAAGGACCACGTCGAAGATAAAAAAGTTTGGCTTTAGCTTCTGCGCATGCGGCTTCCCTGGTAACTCTTAGCCGGTACAAAGTTGTGGATGTCTCTAACTATTCTCAATTTTATTATTTATTTTTTCTCTTCCATTAAATTCTCTCTTTTACAGTGGTTTTTAATCATCCAGACGCCCTTTGGTACGAATAGTTACAGCACTGATATCAACATTTGTGCCTTACCTTCATTACAAAAATTTGTTAATTGATATGTTATGTACTTTTTTATTTTTACATTGTTTGTAATTATATAATTTTTTATTATTGATTTGTGTCTGTAGTAACTCTAAAATGAACGTACACCTTACTATTGTATCGAGTCTGGTTCTTCTAACCAACAAAACAGACAGAATGTGTTGCTGGGGAGTTTGTTCCGTCACTTCTTCTTTCCAGCTAAACACTAGGAAGTGCCGAAGGGTGGGCGTTTTGGGGGACTGTCTCTTGTAAATAAGTAGAGTAAAGTAAATTTTGACGTTCGAAAAGTGCTGATTATCAGCCTAATTTGAATAAATGACTTTTGATTTTGATTTTGATTTTGATTTTGAACGAACGGTTCAATTCAATTCATGGCAGGAACATATCACGCGCCCGATAAAGAACCCGCTTCCAAATAACATAACGAACTCTGTATTCATCTCGTTGATTATCTTTCAAAAATGTGCTACTGAAACACTTCACTTTGATATCAATCTACCTTATAGGAATAGACATACCTAAGTGCGACAATGACATCGTTTTCTCGTAGTTGTTGTCAGCCCAATCGGCGACAGTTTTAAATTGATCACCTAGATAGGAAAGTTTAATGGACGACTAGCTATTTATAGTTTTATTTCCAAGACACTGATTATTATGTAATGTGTAGACAACTTTTGATAGTAAAATAAAGAATGGACTTCTAATTTTGGAGACATGTTTTTCGAAGCTTAAGAAAATCAGTCGATCGTTGATATCTAACCAGCTTAACCTGTCCGTAATACAAATTACGTAAGTAAATAGTAAGTACACGGTAATCCGATGTCTAAGCATGAGCAGTAAAGTTAGGATAAGTGAAATTTAAGAAATCGCGCGACCATTTCTACATACGTTGGCTTAAAAGTAACATTCTGTAATAACCTCGACCAGTTCAAAACCAACAACTTTTTAATAACCGTTAATTTATTTAACATTGCAAAGTTTTGGTCGTTTACATAGAAGTGCAAATAGGGTATTTCACAAAAAAAAAATAAATAGATCGTCAGATAGATTTCCGAAAAATAATGTATGCACGTAAACAAAAGATGAAGACGATACTGTGCTACCAAAAGTCCTAGCAAGTCGTGTGACGTCACAAGGTTCGTATTTTTTTACCCACAAAGTGACATCAAAAACCCCCACCCATGATCTAAAACTCGTTTTATTTTCGTCAATTTTCAATTGTTTGATAAAACAAAAAAACACGTAAGTATCTAATATTTTTCGATAATCTACCAGACGGACTAATTAGATTTTTTATGTGAAATACCCTAGGTATTGTGCATGGTACAGCCAAGAGCACTAACACTTTACCTACGTCACGTTGTAACTTTAAAACATGTTCTTCATATAATTGTAATTTTATGTGGTTTTAAACATTATCAAAGTATTTTGGAACCCATCCTAATATCCTATCATGAAATAGGTTTTATCTCAAAGTTACAATCGTTATTTCACCTTAAAATCGCCATAAAATTTTCCACACTTTAAACACGTGAGTGGTCGTGAATGTACACAAACAGTAATAAAATTAAATGAAATAATGGAGTTGTTTCGTCCAGAGCATTTACTTTGCTGTATGACATGGCAATTACAGCAAATATTGAAACATTTCCATGAGCAAATGAGTGCAAGGTTTGCCTTGCGACCCACGTTATTAAAAACAAATGTTTAACAGTGTTCTGTAGGTGACGACGTGTTCTATACAATAACTTAACTTAAATGTCTTCGCCAGAACGGAATTCTACGCACGTTCGATTTTCTCAGCCTCATCCATAGCAGAATGAAGGGCTCTTCCTTCATACTTGTCCAGACAGTGTCCTGTATTACTTGAACCAATTTTCTGTCTTCTGCTTTGAAGATAGGACAGGTTAAGAAGGGCACTGACTGACTGTCCTATAGTTTCTTACCTCGGTGTCGCTTTCTCTGTCTACGTAGGTATACAGCAAAAGCAATGCTTAGGCTTCATGTGACAGGCATACACGAGAACCCGCCTAAATAAAAACAATTTGGATTTTTAAGAAGCATTGCATCGGTGCCTGAATTCACGATGAATTGGCAAAGACACGAACTGTGTCTAAAGCGTACTTCCCATGCAGCATATTTCAGCAAAATTACTATATTTAATGCGAATGTAGAACTGTAAATAATGCAATTATGAGTTTCCTGTTGCAAAATGTTCTCAATAGCAATTTGTTATGGGCTGTCATCACGTATCTGTGGCTGTGGCGATGTTCTAGATCGCTCACTAACTAAAATAACTTCGTTTATATCTTATATTGCAATTGTTTGTTGCTGATACTGTGAAATATTCCTATAGTTACTTACTTTGAAGTACCGTGCATGATTTTTCATAATAACATGCTCGGCTACACAATTTATTGTTGCAGCCTGTCAAACTTTTAGTTTATTAAACATGCGGGGCATGTGCCTAAATATAAGTATCTTGCTGCTAAGAATATTATACACAATCTTAATAGCTGTGAAAATTACCAAACGCTTTTCTAATTTCCCTTTCTATGGTAAAACCATTGTGAAATAGGCAATTGTAGGTACCTAACAGGTAAACGACACGAATACTTACTGAAAATAATTTCGTGAACACTTTTCCTTAAGTGAATTACCTCATCGGTACTCTCATTAAAACAATAAATGTGTAATTCACCTGTTCATTATTCCACTTGAGAAAATCAATTTGGCTCCCAATAGATCGTGTAATCAAGGTGCTTACCATGATTTACGACCTAAATGCTTCACGTCCACAAGAAACAATTAAGGTCAAAAAATCAATAAAATACATTGATTCATTGCATTCAGTCGCATTCCATTCCCGTAAATAAAACGAAAAGGTCAAATAATCGGAAACGAGATAAGTGGTAGTCGACACCGGAAACAAATGACGAACAGGTGGCCTTTGGTCTCAGCAACATATATGTTGTAGAAACATTCATATGCGAGTACTTCGTACTAACCTTCACCGCACGACTTCCATTTATCCTGTTTATGACGCCATAGGTCACGAAACTCCTTAGCAAGAACGCGGGCGCCACAACGAATAAAATTTGAAAAATAGAAACGTTTAATATCGATCAATTTATATACCTTGTTATCAGCTAATTAATGATTATTCTATTGCTTATTAACAGTTATTATTGATCAATATCGTGATTTATAATAGTATAGATAATTACAGCATAACGTAACGATAACGTTGTGGCTTCATTAACTTCGACATAAACGAAGTCGCTTTAAGCGTCCCCTTCTTATTCATGTTGAAACTCTTATCGTTGTCACTCTTCAAATATTGGTTCACATTTTTTAAATCAACTGTACCACTTACCGCCATGAAGAAATTGTTTGCTTTCTCATACATAATTGTTCGATGGTGAATTACACAAAGTAGGGCAGCAAGTATATTTAAACAAATGTCGTGTTTTAAGTACGATTACAATGAACTTATTGTAACAACTTTAAAATAAAATAACTGGTCCATTCATTCCAAATAACACGTTTTTAATACGCGTGTCTATACCTTGCACCAACTCATGGATGTACGCACGTTGCTTGCATGCTTGCTTGGCAATAACCAATCAGAAGCGGTTAAATCAGCAATATATATAAAATATGCATACTTTTATGCAAATGACAGTACCAATATGCACCTTATTTTGTCGACTCAAAAATGTTTCTTTCCCAGATTACACACACACATAAATAGATTAAAGATAGCCTCAAAACCTGCGAGGTCGTTTCAATATTTACTGGCTCCTAAATAGTCCACCATTATCTTTGAAAGTCATATTAGGTCAGATTAGTGATCTTTAACAAAGGAGGTTTGCAACCAGAGCTGAATATATTTTACTGGTGCCTACAGACCGAAATATGTAAGAAGACCAACACTGAATACGAATGCTTCCTTCGCTGTTTGTATCTGGCAAACGTTACTAATTATCCTAACTACCTTGTCAATCATTTGTTATGATAACTACTTAGCAGCCGTTAAAATTATCTTCTAGAGGATACTCAACAAAAATTCTTTTGTTTCCACTTACGTCATTTCGTGTTACTGTGCAGATATCAAGTGCCTTTTGCTGCTTACAAGTTATAAATTACACTCGAGAGCAATGAATCCGGGTCACTTAAAGAATGTTAAAAATCTCGGAAACTAAAAATGATAGGTTAATGCAATAAATTGTATTTAATAGACAATGTAATACTCCTTAAATGAAAGTAAAAAAAATATGAGTCACCATACATTTTATTAACACAAAATTACATAAAGAAAAAAACTGCTGATCTCTCCTTAAAACAAAAATAGGAAACATGAAATTTTTGAACTTTATTACGATTTTCTTGAATTTTAATACTTCGTATTGCCTCCTCGTGCTTCCATTACTGCGTTTACGCGGTTTGGCATGCTGTACACCAAGTTCCTTATACGATTTTGGGGAATATTCTCCCATTCCTCTGTGAGAGTAATTTTGAGCTCACGAAGCGTGATTGGGGGAGGGTTTCGTTGTTTTACGCATCTGCCTAGCTCGTCCCAAGCATGCTCGATCGGGTTGATATCCGGGCTGCGCGCTGGCCACTCCATACGAGTAATGTTCATCTCTTGAAGGTAGTCATTCACAATCCTACCTGTATGAGGTCGGGCATTGTCATGCATAATTATAGCATCCTCACCTAAATTGACCATAAATGGACCAACGTGATCATTGAGGATTTCTTCCACATATCTTACGCTAGTTAAAGAGCCGTTTTCTATGATCACCAGCTCTGTGCGACTTTCAGAAGAAATTCCGGCCCACACAAGTACAGACCCACCACCGTAGGCTACTTTTTCTTCGATGCATGCTTGCTTGAATCTTTCCCCTGGTCTTCGATACACTCTGTGTCTTCCATCGTGCTTGTAGAGCATAAATTTTGATTCGTCGGAGAACATAACTTTTGACCAATCTTCAATACTCCAATTTACGTGGATCTGGGCATATCTTAGTCTTGAAATACGATGCCCACGCTCCAGTTTAGGGCCGTTTACAGGTCTAAGGGGTTTTAAGTTAGATTCAGCAAGCCGACGTCTTACTGTCCATGCACTTGGGTTACTTCCTCCGAGGCGTCGAAACTGATTTGTGAGTTCAGTTCCTGTGAGAATTCCCGAGTTCCCGATTTCGAAGCATGGTGTTCACCAAGTATCGGTCTTCTCGTGCTGTGGTACACCTGGTTCTGCCCGTTCCTGGTCTGCGTAGGTTAGAACCAGTTTTTTCGTAACGTCGGAGAACTCTTTGTACTGTTGACAGCGACACACCGACAGTCCTGGCTGTATCGCGCTGTTTCCGGCCGGTTTCCAGCATTGTAAGTATTCTGGTGCATTCTTCAGGCGTAAGCGACATAATTTCAGCTTGAATAATGAATATAGAGCACTATCAACATGGTTTATGTACCCACATAAATGACAGATTACAAACAAAAGCAAAACCAAATGCTGTAATTTCGTAGTTCCATCTTCGAAAGTGGCCCTTTTTCAAATTTGTTTTTTTTATGATATAACTTTACAATAACTAAGAAGTTTTAATACCTTCATTTAAGGAGTATTACATTGTCTATTAAATACAATTTATTGCATTAACCTAGCATTTTTAGTTTCCGAGATTTTTAGGATTCTTTAAGTGACCCGGATTCATTGCTCTCGAGTGTAGTTCGGTACTCAATCATATGAGGCATTACCATTTTCTTTTCGTTTTATCATTAGAAAAGGCAACTGAAAATGCTCCCCCGTATCAACACCAATTTTGCAATGTCCCTAAAAAAGTACGAGCGCCCATAAATATTATTCGTACTAAATATCTGCCTGATAAAAATATCTACAGAATAAGGAACTGAATTGCTCAAACACAACTCCACCGAAGTTTGCTTTTGCCGGCTTATTTTTCCGCAGTCATACGCACAGCAAATAAAGGTGTAAAAATATATCTCTGTTTGCGTTTAATGGCATGCACTGATTACAGTAAAGCAAAATATAAAATACTGAGACTAAACCTACATAAGAACGTAGATTATAATCGTTTTGAAATGGCAAACATTTCAAGGCGAACCGAAGAAAACTTGTTTAGGAAATTGCAATTTAGATGCGTGATACTGCCTTTTTGCTTAAACTAATGTTTAGGAAGTAATGTATTTTATAACAATACAAAATCATCTTACAGTAGGTATAATCGTTTTGTTATAAAAACTGAACTGCAAATACTCTGATAGTCGTTGGTCCACAAAAACTGTTGGCCTTGCCACTGACCGCGGACCGTTGCCGATAATTCCTGCTTCATTGAATGGGAACGATCTGATCGTTGACAGTTTTTATCTAATCACGATTTGCATCTAAACATGGTTGTTTTTAGATTAACCTAATCTCAAGCTTATAAATGTGATAAGAATTAATTAAGAGCCGCGCTGATTAACTCATCTTTGATTCCAATTCTCATTTCATTAGATACAGGACATTAGTAAGATCACCAACCCAAACCAAATTAAAATTACAGAGCTGTGACGCATAGATGAGTACTCATACGATCAAATCATTTGCTAAAATAACAACATACGCACTTCAAAAACAATCGTAAGTGCCCATTGTGGCTTAATTCTATTGTTTTTACTATCAATGTCTCTTGTCTCTTTGAGGAGGTCTCATCGTAAACTCGAGCGATCTGGTGTTACTTTTGCCTACAAGATTCCAGTGCTTTCAATGATAAAATCGTCATTGAAAGCTTTCGTTGACCAGTGTTGCGTGTAGAATTCTGACTAGGTTGATTTTTCCGCCAAACATTTAGGTACGTCGTGCGGGTCCCCGCTTATACGCCTGCAGAATCCACACTTGGTTTGTGTTTGTCTCCTAAGGACATCATTCAATTCAGATGCAGTAGTCCACTCGATGGCACGACATTACTTCTGGATAATTGTCCAGTTTAGTGGTCTTTTTCGAACATTTTCGCTTTCATACTTTTACGAACATGATGGTCCCTATTTGTTATGAAGTAAAGGATTGGTCTGCGATTCGTCAGATAGATCATGATTTTTTGATTAACTTTACGATGAGTTCATCAAATTAGTCTGATGACATCATTGTCGTCATAGACCAGGAATCCTCAAACAAAAACGATGATGACGAATTTCGAAGCAGTACAAACTAAAACCACTTTCTCAGCCTCCAACCTAGTTTCATACTAACATGATCTTCATTAGTCGATATAAAAGTCTAATGAAACTGTTTGCTTTTAAAAACTTCTTGCACGCATGAGTACGCGTATCGAATCTTGTGTTACGGTCGGTAGCCACAACTCGTTCAAGATTTAATTTAGTAAAAAGTGGCGCACTAAACCCGTAATTGGTATTCAGTTAATCTTGATTTTGCTCCAATTAAACAACACCATTTTTCTGACTGATTAAATGTTCTAAGTTCGGATTTCCATGTGCGAAAATTGGCACGGAAAGTGACTGACGGGTCTGAGTGCCTGACAGCAGCTGAACGGTCGAGACTTGAGACTAAACCGGTGCGACTTGTTAATGTCAGTGCAGATGTATGATTATCTGTTTCTAATTTTCTATCCAACTCACTTGCTACATAACGAGTTTTAAATGGCGAAAGTGTCGCGTCAGTTCAAGAATGTTGCATACATCTTGGACAAGTTTTTACTATTATTACCACTTAGCTTTACAACCTCACATAGGTACCTATACCTCAGACCAAGAAAAATGTGTATGTTTACTTGTAGTAGCGTGGTTTTTGTGGCTTCCCTGTTGGTGTTCGCGGCGCGCCGTCTATCTTTTTTTTTTGGTCTGAGACCTATAGGTACTAAGACTGGTTGTTCGCGACTTTGGGCCCATATTTAGCCGATCGCAATTCTTCTTTGGAACACAAAGCACGCGCCGGTAACCGCTAACAATGTAACTAATGTGGCCTGTTACGTATATAGACAACGCGATCATTGTTAACTAAATATTGTCCGTTCCATAAGTAGGCAATAATGAAGCAATGTCGTTTCTGTCCATTCACACGTTACCGATAAATTGCAATAAGTAATCATAAGTCAACCTTGTGAGGTTAAATGATAATAAGTTTGTAGTTGCCCCCATTTCGATCAGCGGCCGCGAAACCAAATTGCCTACGTTTGCCCTATTGTACTACTCACATCTATAGGTATAAACTGGTGTCAAATATGGTGTGACACAGCATTAAGAAACCTCCGAAGGTACGTCAATCGATAGCTAAGGCCGAATGCCTGTGCAGTCTAGAGACTTTTGCTGCTAGAAAATTTACGAAGTTTATTAGGTAGTCTATACTGCTCTAGTATTATAACATCACACCTATGTTCCTCGACGGATTAGGCAGAAATGTAACTGATAGCATACCCAGTTTTCGCCCGTTATGTTTCGGAGATTTTGGTACTGAGCGTGTGAAAGGCTTATGGTTTACTTACTGCGTAAAAACTACCTCAATAAAATAATAATGAATATAATAGAATATAATACTGGCATTCCGACTATTTTGATAAGTAAGGCGCAATCGCCGGATCAAATTAATTCATGCTAAGAAATTCTTTAGCGATATGGTTAGTTTTACATTGTATTTGTCTTATATTTTTACTGGTTGTTTTAAAACATTGAAATAAGTTTTATTATCGAGTAGGAATTATACAAAGCCGTTTGAAGTTTTTCAAGAACTCATTGTATTTACTCACCTCTCCCTTATCCTAATTTGTTGAGGTCTTAACAGTGTGTAAATATCAGAATATTTACTGTAATGGTTTGTCGCATTTCTGATATCTACATTACACTAGTCCATTAACAGTCTACCTATTATTAAAAGTGTTAAATACCCTGCTGTCTCATTAGACACTTAATTAGTAACGTTAACGAGTATTTTTCTTCTATTTACAGAAACAGGCGGGGCACAATAGACCACCATCATGGGGGCCATGTTCCGTAGCGAAGAAATGGCTTTATGCCAGCTCTTCATACAGCCCGAGGCGGCTTACACCTCCGTGTCCGAGCTGGGAGAAGCCGGCACTGTGCAATTTAGAGACGTAAGTACCATCATCATGATTACAGCAAGATTGTTTAGGGGCCTGTTTAACAGTGATCGGAATCTTGGAGAAGCACTAACAACTCAAAGTGGAACAGCATTTGTATGATCTACGATAGGTTAGGTAACCGAATTATAACCGGCGCTGGTGGTATGCCATTGATTGCTTATAACGAAGGATCACTTACGAAGTAAAGACAACATCGTCCTGTAGCATCCTACAAACCTGGATATACGGAGTGTATACAAAAACAAAAACCGACAACATAGGGAGCGATGGGCAGGACGAGGACCATGACGTACGGCATGACGAGTAAAGTGGCCACACTATGTCTCTGCCTCCTTTCCTCGCTACTTCCCATGCCCCTCGTCGAGTGTGTGGCGGCCGCATTACGTTCTTATCCAAATGTAAGTATGGATCTTGAAGCTGAAAGGACAACCAAAAAATTAAAACTACGTACAACAATGTTCATTTTCGGCTGCACATTCCAAGCATCGGTTGTCCTACTTCAGAACTGGAATACAAGACATTTACGATAACATATTGATTAAAAACACACATTAATATTCATAAGGCCAAAATGAGCAAAAATAAAATTGTATTTACAAACATCCTTTCGCATACATATGGCAGCATAAAGAGACTTGTCAAGACGAATTACTTTACGATTAAAAAGTATATCTACCAGGCTTGCATAATCATCAGAAAGTTGTAAGCGTGACGGGTTAGTTTGGGCTTGATCAGTGGGGCGAGGAGGTAAGGTTAGCGAGATGGCAATCCGGGGTCCAACCCCAAGGCTACTTGAAGGTAGTCCTGCAAGGTCCCTAGTTGCCCGCGGCAGATCGACGCATACGCATATAAATTAACCAGTCTGCAATCGTTGGCAGTTTATGTCAATGGTAGCAACTTGAATGTTTTCCTTATTCAGTTTCTAGGACTTGTTTTTTTATAACGATATACTACGGTTGAGCTAAGGTATTTGATTTAAAATAGGTAGGTACCTATATTAACTGGTTTCTGAGCGTATTTGCATAAATAAACTATAAAAAAAAAAAAACAATAGGTACATAGAAGTTTTAACATTCTTGCTAGCCTGCATTTTTCATGATACCGTTAATTGCGTCACCAACTAAGATAGGAACAAAAAACTAAATTCTTATAATCTCATGTTATCTCAACAAAGTAAATAGACGCCATTTTAATTTTAATTAAGCTTAGTAAGAACTGGCTAAATATTTTTTGTTCTCATGTTTACACTGACGACATTCTACCTACTAGCTGGTTCCGACCGCAAGAGCGATGCGATATTATTAATGAATAATTAGGTTTGCCGATGATATCGATTCGTCTAAGAATATGTTCATTACACGGTCAATATTGTCCGAAGATGTGTTGCTGTTTTCAAGAAAACGTTTAATTTAATTAACCTTCTTTGGCAGTCGGGTAAAAAGGTTTAACAACCCACGTTTGGGTTCAATTCAGATGTTAGCATTGAACAATGTGAAATAATTTGTGCCAACATAGCCGCAAGCATAACATTAAATTATGATCAAATAGAATAAATATATATATTTAATTATGGTTATAGATCTCGGTCCTGTTCGAGGTACATAAATTCAAAGCAGAGGGTAATAAAACATCCTCAGCGCACTGACTCTGTAGCCAGCCTAACGATGCAATGTTCCGACTAGTGGTGTTCAAAGTTGCTTTAAGGCAATCACTTGCTGTCGGGGCCGCGGGTAGTCCAACGGTTATCGCGGCCTCGACATAGAGGGCGAAGAAGGAACATGGGTGGTTTTTAGTCAGTAGAAGTCTGACACTCCCTTTCGCTCTGCCCAAGAGCGGGAGGGGTTATTCGATGATTTTACACCCACCAAAAAAAAAAAAAAAAAGGCTATCACTTGCGTAATGCTTAATGCTTTATATTTTAAGCTAGTGTTTTATATGCTTTATTAAAGCACGTGTTTTTAAACGCGTAGGCATATCATGATGCCACTCACCGCGCTTGCATGAGTGCGATGTAAAAGCAATAAGCAAATAGCAACTTGTGAGAGCCATGATAGCATTTACTTTATGTTATGTGTATTAAGCACGGCGCTTTATTTTGCTATATGATATATTAACCACCACTAGTTCCGACGACTAAGGTTAGGTCTCCCGCCATCGCCAGACCGGTTCCGGCCACACGCGCCTGATTTACGCCACAATACCTTTATTACCATAGCTTCCACATAACAACCTTCTGAGTTAATATTTACTTAGTAATTCATAATTGTTAGTTAAATAACATATGGCTATCTACCGGTTTTATCACATAATTATATCAATGCTTAAAATATTGTTGCGCTGTTGGAATTTAAATTTTCGGTACTAAGTAACAGATCTGAGTGTTGAATATCCAGCAGTGTTTTTTTAAGGCGTTTTTTATTTTCGACTTATAATATTATATATATTAATAATAATATTGACTACATGGACTAATAATATTATTGTCGAAAACGGGATTTGTACCACGACCAATCAAGCTCTACAAAACCAGTATATGGTAATCTCTCATTGTATGGGGAATCTATACAAAACGAGTCCAGATTATACTGAAAATTGTAACTTGATGAGTCGCTGTGAAGCTACTTATTTTTTATTTTTGTACTAAAAACAGTCATAAGAAGACAATGGTTGTTTTAATGTCGCTCAGTAATTACCTTGTTTATTGAACAGAGATAACTTATGCAAATTAGTTCGACAGTACCCACATTGTAACTAGAATATAAAGTAAGTCCTTCACAAAGTTACAATCACATCAATGTCAAATGACGTGGCAGACAGAACTTACATTTTTTGTCTGGATGTCCGACATCCACACGAAAATGACAGCGTCTGTAAATGTTGCTTGTGTAATAAAGATTAGTGAGTAAGCTGTCAAGATTATACATAACTAGCGGACGTCACGCGGTTTCACCCGCGTAGTTCCCGTTCCCGTGAGAATTCAGGGATAAAAAGTAGCCTAAGTATGTCACCTGGGGTTGTAGCTTGCCAACGGTGAAAGAATTTTTCAAATCGGTGCAGCAGTTTCGGAGCCTATTCGTTACAAACAAAGGAAAAAAACAAACAAATCTTTCCTCTTTATTCGTGTAGATAGAGGAAAAAATGCATGTTTCTAATGGGAGCATAACCAGCCCATAACGTATGCCAACTGCTGCAAGTCTATGCTCTTCCTTGTGAGAGTGAGCCTGTAGCGGTTCCTAAAAAAGTACTACTGCAATGCAATAAAATGCCATCTATGGCACAAATGAAAAACTAACATCAACAATCGACAAAAATTGCTGCAGTAGCCCACCAGACACAAAAACCAGATCTGGTCGGAGGATCCTCCCTTTTTAATGAAGTATTATAATAAAAGTTTTTTCTGCAAATTCTTAAAGGCAATTCTTAATTCACCACGCGGGCCCTGTGTGGGATTTATAGACATGACTTCGAATTTTGAGTTCTGGGACATTTCCGTCCCCTCACAATGTTTTCTTTGACCTTTGAGTCAACCTGAATAATACTTGTAATTAAAGCCTTTAAAGAAGTAGAGTGCTTAGTAAGTAGTGAGAGTGCTCTTAAAATTTACTTTGCCCCATGAAGAAAGATTAGATAGCTAATTCGAAGAATTCTGCAGCCTTAAAGTCGTCATCATCTCCTAGTGTTTACTCAACTATGTTAGGCTCTGCTTGTAGTTAAAAGTATAGACTCCAGGTCATCAAGCTCCCCGGAACTGTCTAAGTTTCCCAATAATTCTTGAACCCAATGTTTTAGCGATAAAGTGGAAAATCTATCAGCGCGGCGACGGTATTCAAAATATGTGAAAGACAATGCGTGAGCTGGCAAGGTCTTCGACTAACGCCCACGATTCCATTTTCTATAGGCGACCTCTGTATTTCTATTTATCTCCACTAGGGATTGGTTATATAACGCTTTTGCTAACAACTGCTACTTTTACATAACATAACGACTGTAATTCTATAAGGGGTAAGCAAGCAGGGTGTACTTAATAGTTCACCCACATTTCACGAGTTATGTTTAAGTTCCATTTAATAGGGGCGGGCCTATTTTTTTAATTCATAATTTAATTCATAATTATTTATTGACAAATTAGTGACAACCATACAGAGTAACTTACTAATAGAGAGAGTATATTGCTGCCAAACTGACTCCGTGATTGCAAATGAAAACTCAATAACATTTCCCAACTGGGAATCAAAGCAAGGACCTCAATCGTCATGCTTATGCAGGAAGCATGCTTGCAGCCACTAGGCAAAAAGCAGTAAATTTACATTTATTTACTGCAAAGTCGAGTTTAGTCATGTACGATTACGTATACGTACGTATACTATAAATTTAATTTCGCACTAAACCGAACTCATTCTGCATAGTGCCGAAGTAAATTTACATGAAACGGTTTCTTAAGATGTTTATTTTAGCTTTTTCTATGAATGTGATGTTTTTATCAATGTCTGTTTTGTAGCACTGATTAGATGGAAAAAAACCGTTGACTAACCGTTGGCTACTGGAAAATTTAAATCCGAATAATACCAAAATCTACCTGTAATTATGACTGTCTGATATGAAGCAGATATAAATCTGCCAACCATAGACAGATACCTTAGTTAGACGACGGTTAAAAAAAAAATGTGTTTTATTTCAGGCAAAATACCCATAATGAGAGAATAATAATGCCGAATCGTCTATATCACGGAAGAAATTCTCTTTCTTCTCACAACAATACACAACAAGTTTTGTTTATAAGTAGGTAGTTGCTGTGATAGATTTTCCATAGCCCCGGTAAATTAATATAAAGTAATAATTAATTAATAGTTTCCCTGAGATTACATCAAAGATATTCAAATATTTACCGACTATCTAGACGGGACACGACGAAGCAAATCGTAATCCAATACTTATTTCTACGGCGCGCGGCGTAACAAATCCGTTTGAATAGTTTAGTAATAATAGTGTAGCCCGCTTTTCCGAATATTTTTACCCGACTGCGGCGAAGCCCAAAAGGAGGGTATTTGTGTTTGACGTGTATGTATATGTATACAAAACTTGGAAGCAGGCGGGGGTTCATTTGAATATTAAATTATGAAATGAAAATAGAATGGACCCCGCCTGCTTCCAAGTTTTGTTTAGTTTAAAATTTGCTTGTTATTTGCTTTTTAGTCTTTTCAGTCGGGTTTTTTAACTACTTTTTTTGTAAGTATGAAAATATTCCCAATTTTCGCTCTATGAAACTCTTTGAATATATCCAAACATTCTTTATAAGATCCAAATAATTGTTATGAATAAGTATGCATTCACAAGTGCATTCCATTTGTGTCAATTTACGGTAATCGCATCGGTAAGTAGTCGACCCTGCACTCAGGATACTTCTGCCGGATACGGTCACTCCAAACTTTGAGTTAAGGCGCCGAACGTTAACGCTAATTAACTGCTAAGTGCCACTGACATTTATGCATGACAATCTATTCTAATTGACACAAATAACCTAACAAACTACCACTTAAATGTATGTGATTTACGCTGCTCAAGAAACGTTTGAGATTGTTTTATGGACTGTTTCGGAGTTTATTTATTCGCTAGTACCATTGGACCATCGTTGTTATTGCATACAGAATCTCACACTGGGCCCGCATGGTGGATTACGGCACTTCTCACTTAAAGGAGGCCTTTGTCGTGTAACTATGAAATAAATTAATAGAGGTCGGGGCTAAAATAATAACAACCAGAAGCCGCGCTTGCCTAGATAAAACCGTGGATGGGGGATTTCCTCCTTGCCTCTGAAAGCCTTTGGAGCGACTTCCTATCTGACCTTCACAATATAGTCCAGCAGTCGCTAACTGGTATTCAGCTACATCCAGTTAGACTGGTAGGCGACCCCAACATAGGTGGAAAAACCTAGGCAGATGGTGATGACGATTAAGTATGTTACATATTCTAAACTTTGAACTAAATGTTACACAGTTTATCTAAAGCCCTTAGGAACTGTACGATAATAAAACATGTTGAGCTAAATTATACCGCTTATTATATTTACATAGGTACAGGACTATTAATAGTAATTTGTAACCGGTTTTAATTTGTACAACGCATGACTCACTGTTTGAATTTAATAATATTGTTTTTATTCATATATCTTGTTATTAATAGGTACATAACACAGTTATAGTTCGTATAGGTCAACCGTCGTAACAATGCTCCTGTTTTAAAAATTCTAGATGAGTGAGTGTGAGATCTATCGCACCTACGCCAGTGTGAATGTTTGAGTAGGTTTTAGATCTGTGATCTGTCCATTGACATTTGTGTTTTTTTTTCTTTATTACACAAACATTAAGAAGAGTGCACTAGTTTCATTTCCATTTATTATCATAAAGACTTTAGTGACAATCCACTCAAGTTTCCCCAATCTCCTTTACCAAAAATATAGGTACTCAAGAAATCCTTCACTTGCTCACTAGACCTCGCCAAGTCGCCACCCTCTTTGAACCTAACCTGACCCAGTGGATTGCCCAAAGTCCCGAGCTCGCTTCGCTCCCTCGTTTGATGTTCGGTTTGACATTCAATTGTTATATTATATTATGTATGTAATGTATTACGTAATTCTATTGTAAACCCTCGATTGCAACCCCCTCCACTCCCTCTCATATGATAGTCCAGAAACTTGTCAGAACACAACTAACGTAATCTCATTTGTTGTAAAATGACAAGCGATCTACAGTATCAGCTCTCAGTCAATATCAGTATCAGCTTTTGCTCAGATTATCCCTGATCGCACGTTAGGTTTAAACTCCGGGTCAAATAATCAAAAGCTTAATTTGTGTCACAGTCTAAGATCGGGCAGAAATGTTTACATAAAATAACACGTAATATTTTCTCGTTTATAGAATAATCACACTAGTGAGTGTATGAGTGTGTATGTTTGTTACTTCTTCACGCAAAAACTACTGAACGGATTTAGATAAAAATTTTGGTACACAGATAGTTTATAACCTGGATTAACACAGGACAATTTTCATCCAGATTTTATCTCCCCGTGGGATAATTTTCGATTTGTAGCGGGTGAAGCCGCTGGCAACAGCTAGTAATTCATATTTGTTAAAACATAATTATGTATTCTATCTCTAACATACACTAGTGTTTTGTAATTTAAAAGCTAAACCGTAAACGTAGTAAACAAAATACTCGTATCATAACAAATATTTCAGAAACGAAAGTTGCAAATGACGAATGCCTTCCATATTTCTTCTAAGTACTTCAGACGACGTTGCGCAACTTCTTGTTAATTCTTATAGTAAACATAACACAACGCCTACATATCCCCAAGGCGAGCAGACATTTGATTAAGTACACTGTTAGAGGTATCTAAAGAAAGAATAAGTATTTAAAAGCTTCGCACAGGACATAACAAAAAAAATAGTGATCTACCTACTTATGGATTTATTAACAAAGTACAGTCACAGTCAGTTTTTTTTTTCTTTTTTTTATCTGTTCTGTGGTTTGTAACATTACACTTAGGTCTGAAAAACAATCTAAATAATGTGAATGACTATACTTAGACGTGACAATTAAGGGTGAACATACCGCGAGTAAAGTCACTAGCAAAAGCTAGTTGCTCCGGTACAAACAATGCCCCACTACTGGAGTGTCCCAGGTGTCTTTTTACCCTTAACGACCTGAATCAAGCTCTTCTGACGTTGCAATGATCCTACTGGGCCCATACCGTGTAATCTGGAAGTAACATGGATATGAGAAGGTGTTAATATTCGCTGTATATAATAGAACTGTTGTTTTCTAAAGCATCTTTTCCTTCCAGTTGAACGTTGACGTGAACGCGTTCCAACGTAAGTTCGTGAATGAAGTCCGTCGTTGCGACGAGATGGAGCGCAAGCTTCGGTACATTGAGACTGAAGTACAGAAGGATGGCGTGCATATACCTGCCGTCAAGGAAGCCCCCCGAGCCCCCAACCCGAGGGAGATCATCGATCTTGAGGTAAGACACTCACTGCCGCACTCGGAGAGCTTTAATTATTACTTAAGACATCATTTAGTAAAGGTTTTGACAGTTTTGTCGTACAACAGTATGTCAAATCTTTATTAAGTGAGCGCTCTGAGTACCACAGTATAAGAACTAAGTAATTATAAGACTGAATGACCAGGGTGTATGAACGTAGACGAAGCTAGAGGAGAATGTGGGTAAGGGGCAGAGCATGTGACGTTGATTTTATGACATAAAGTAGAGTGAATGATACCGTGAAAGTTAGTCTGGGTAGGAAGAAAAAATGTGTAGCGCTGACCCCAAGTCCCATGGGACAAAGGCAGGAAGATGATGGAGTAATCATGTGGTCTTAGAGTTCGGTACAGTAGAGGAGGGTTTATTTAGTATATTACATGTCAGTTTTCCCGGACCCATGTTGCACTTCCCCAAGTCTGGGGCAGAACAAAGATCGAATAGGGGTTCACCAAAAAAATCTAATCAGTCCGAAAATAGATTTCCAATAAAATAATGGCACCTATTTTTTCATTTTTCACGTAAACAAAAGATGAAGACGATACTGTGCTTCGAAAAGTCGTGTCAAGTCGTGTGACGTCACAAGGTTAGTACTTTCTTACCCTACGAAGTGACGTCACAAACCCCCAGTCATGATCTTTGACACGTTTTATTTTGATAAAACAAAAAACACGTAGGTATCCATTATTTTTCGATAATCTAACAGGCGGACTAATTAGATTCTTTAGTGAAATACCCTATTTATTATACCTTTTGTTTTTTGGATGTTGGGATATCATCAAATGACTCCTTCCGTTCTGGGCAGAGCGGTTGGGAGTTTAGGAGTGTCAGTCTTCTACTGACTTAAAACCACCCATGTTCCTTCTTAGCCCTTTGTGCTGACGCTTTGTGCGCGGTATCTCTTTCGAACAACCCGACCTAATTGTAAATATTATTTTGGTTTGTGAATTTCACTTAAATACCAAAGGTATTCAATATGAGATTCATAAGTAAGTATTTATCATTTCGATATATTTCTCACGCACTTTTTAAGTTATTTATAACAACAAGCTCTCACTCCCGGCCCCATTTATTATACAAAAGACTTCTTGCATGAAGGTTAATATATAAACATAAATAAACGGGAGAACAGATAAAGGGGACAGCGATATCTGAATAAAGAGTTTGTTAACCTGATCTGACCTCTGTTGTAAGAGCATGTAGGTCTCTTCTCGCGTAATGCTATGCGTCATGGGCAGGGATAATGGACCACTACTCTCACTTCCTGAGTTACAATTTGTTTGTTGTGACAACAAAGTGTTGTTGGAATAAAGCCGAGTTCACAATGGACCACTGTAAACAAGCAGTCCAACCGATGTTGATAAAACTTTTGTAAATGTTGGTCAGGCTAAATTCTGGCTATTATTCGGAGATAACAGTATTGAGATTGATAAAGAAGTATATATTCAGTTTACACTAATCTGGCTCGTATTTATTTTTGCTTCTGAATTTTACTACAGACGGAATGTCCTTTTCATAATGTTTGTCGTGATATGGGATGTGATGCGGAGGAATAAGGAATTGTCTTAAGAAAAGTTTTGAGTACGAATGTGGATG
Organism: Diarsia rubi; assembly: GCA_932274075.1. Classification (NCBI taxonomy): domain Eukaryota; kingdom Metazoa; phylum Arthropoda; class Insecta; order Lepidoptera; family Noctuidae; genus Diarsia; species Diarsia rubi. The sequence continues at coordinate 15,705,709 of OW026417.1, read as the reverse complement.
GGATGGTTGGTGAATAGAGGATGACCAAAGAAACGATTGATAGACTGTGTGAAGGATGGTATTGCACTAAGAGAGTAGTCTGATAAGATGACCAGTACCTAATAGAGAAGCATGGACGTAGAAAACATTCTGCGCTGATCCAGAATGACTTGGGATTAAAGCAAGAGAATGATGTGTGTGTGTGAATTATTTTTTCTTTCTTTTTTATGTTGAGGATTATAAACTCATACTCCACACACAGCAGTATCTCTACTCTCTAAAGAGTAATATAATTAACCCACTGTCCCTCTCCAGGCCCACTTAGAGAAGACAGAGAACGAAATCCTAGAGTTGTCGCACAACGCCGTCAACTTGAAACAGAACTATTTGGAACTCACCGAGCTGAAGCATGTGCTGGAGAAGACTGAGGCCTTCTTCATTGCTCAGGAGGAGATTGGCATAGACTCCATGACCAAGTAAGTGTTGTTTTTTATATCAAAAGAGTTTTTTAAATTCATTGTGTTTTGATTGGCTGCTTCTCGGGTAGTGACGTCATAAACAAACAATGGTCGACCGAACACACTTAAGATGGTGTTGTCACATTTTAAACTTTTAAAGGTAAGTATGCAAGCTTTTTGGTAAACGTTGTAATTTGGAAAACAAAAAACATGCCTTTTCAAATTATTTATATTAATTTAAGGGGAAATATTTTAAGTTTCTTATTTTATTTTTTAACGTCTTTGGTATTCCTATATGGGGTTTCCTCGGATCGGAGTTCTGTATAAGTAGAGATATACCGCAATCATTATACCAAACGGTAAATCCAATACATAACCTGGGAACTACATTATGAGGCGTTGTAATCGAATAGGAAAACAATACTAAGTATATTACTTGCATGTACTGTGTGTACATAAATAAATAAACAGTAGAAGGATAATGATTATTGCGTTCCAATAACTTACTCGGGAAAACATGTACCTACCTACATTACGTACCTAATAACTTTTAACCACAAACAATACCGATTTTTTTTTTGTGAGCAGCGGTGGCCCAGTGGTAGCGGCCCCGACTTACGAACAGCAGGTCGTGGGTTCGAATCCAGGCAGGCACATTACTTTGTGTAATTTATTTCATCACCGCTGCTCTCAAAACGGTGAAGGACAACATCGTGAGGAAACCGGCATAGCTTAGAACCAAAAATTTCGAAAACATGTGACATCTACCAATCCGTACTGGGTCCGCGTAGTAGATTATAGCCCATTCCCTCTCAAAAAGAGGACGCCTGTGTCCCAGCAGTGGTAACATTAATAGGCTGTTGATGACGAGGGGTTTTTGCAAGACATTGCTAAGCGCTACATTTATTAAATACTAGCGGACGTCACGCGTTTTCACCCGCGTAGTTCCCGATCCCGAAGGAACACAGGAATAAAAAGTAGCCTATGTTACTTAGGGTGAATGTAGCTTTCTAATGTTGAAAGAATTCGAAATCGGCGCAGTAGTTTTTGAGTTTATTCATTACAAACATACACACAAAAATACAAATCTTTCCTCTTCATAATATTAGACAATCTAATAAACTGCGTATTCTTTCTATTTAAAATGTGATACTGATACTGTTAGTCATCCCATTGCTGGCCAGTTCTTTCGATCCAGGGCCAATGTAGACCACTGGTAACTGGTCCAGCTCACCCCGCCAATTTCTACAAGGCCTTCTGCGACGCCTACTGGCTGTGTCAGGGCTCAAGTACCTATTTTGACCTACAGCTATTTGGCCATAGACTTGGCCAGTCCAGCCCCAAACTAGATTTTCATTTCTATTTTACCTGTAATTGGTTCTGTATTACTTAATAAGAACTGTTAGTTCTCCTGAACACATAAATACATACATAATGTAGTGATTGTACCAATTGTTTACAATTTACAATAGAGTAGTCAAAATAGTAGAGGAAAATTTTGCGAAGTAATTGAAGTAACGCTGTAATTTAACCTACTGATCATGTGATGAATGACGGCATAAGCAGTGATATGATGACGACATGAGAATCAGACTAGATTGATCATGTTAGTTCATGTAGTACAGCCAGCCATGAGATCCTTTTACAGTCTTGTACGCTTAAGGTGGAAGCTCACATCTGGCCCGCGAAATTCTAATTTTCTTACGTTTTTGGCAATTTGCAGGCCAGTGCTTGGTTGTATGTTTATGAAAATTTGATTTGCGACTGTAAGACGTATGAAGTTACCGAATTATAACCATCAAAATTACTAACTACTAAAGAACGACGACTAAATTACTAAAGAATGACTTTTACATGCAAAAATCAATCTTGACATGAAAATGAACTTGGAGGGTTGTATTGATAATTTTGATGGTTATAATTCGGTAACTTCATACGTCTTACAGTCGCAAATCAAATTTTCATAAACATACAACCAAGCACTGGCCTGCAAATTGCCAAAAACGTAAGAAAATTAGAATTTCGCGGGCCAGATGTGAGCTTCCACCTTAAATAGGGTATTTCACCTAAAAATCTAGTAATCTAATCAATTAGTTCGTCAGATAGATTTTCAAAAAATAATGTACCCGTATTTTTTCTTTTTTCACTTAAACAAAAGATGAAGACGATACAGTGCTTCGAAAAGTCGCGTCAAGTCGTGTGACGTCACAAGGTTAGTACTTTTTTACCCACAAAGTGACGTGAAAAACCCCCACTCATGATCTTTGACACGTTTGATTTTCTTCAATTTCTATTAATTTGATAAAACAAAAAACACATATCCAATATTTTTCGATAATATAACATACGGACTAATTAGATTTTTTTGGCGAAATACCCTATTAATAGGCAATAATGTCTACGTAAGTGTTCTCATACTCTGCTGCGGGTTGTTCGATAGAGATACCGCGGGCCCGTACACAAAGTGCTAAGAAGCAACGGGTGTTTTTTAGTCAGTAGATGTTTTGACTCCCTTCCGCTCCGCCCAGAGCGGGTGAATTCATTTGATAAATTGCGACAATCCAAAATAAAATGTTCTTAAAAGTACCTTCTTGTTAAGTTTTAGTTAACTTAGACGTATGTCTAAGTTAACTAAAACTTACAGGCTTACTTATACAGGCATACAGTTACACCTTTTTACCATGGGGCCGGAAGGCACTACAGAACGTCACCTTCAACGATTCTTACATACTTCTTATGCCTCGTCCAGAATCACTGAAACAATTGAAGAGAACTTCTCGTACGATGTGAGATCAGCTTAATTTGATTTTGCATAGCTTAATTGGTCCTTGTGCTTGCAGTCAAGCATTTAGATGACCCATTAGCCGTACAACTTGTAGGTACTATGAAAACTATCCGCCCTTGATACTACGACAAACCCGTGTTGCCAATACACTTACCACTAAAGTGCCGTCGAGACGTTTAGTCGTTTACCCGGTGGTCGTGGGTTCGATTCTCACGCGAAGCATACTTTGTAAAGTGGTTTCCAGTTTGGGTAGGATATTGCAGGCTTGAATCACCTGATTACCTGATAAAGATGATTCCGTGCTTCGGAAGGCACGTATAAGCCGATGGTCCCGGCCGCTAAATGGTAGTCTTCAAACCATGTCAGCGGCCTTTGAGGCGGTTTAGAAACTCTGACACTAGGGTAGGGTGTGTGGGGTCGTTAGACCTTACTGACTACTACTACTACGCTAAGAAGAAGACCACTAAAGTGCTTGTAATACATAAAAGTATAGTAGTATAGTATTCAAACACTACTTGTCAAACACTAATTCGTTGTAGCGGTATGCGTTGCTGCATGCTTTCATGCTCGCGGTGCTCGATGTTGATGGCATTCGGCGGCGTGTGATTCGGCGTGGTGGCTTTCGGAATGACGTATTGCACTCGCAGTTTTGTTTTTATGAATTGTTCTTCTGACATTCAAAAGTGCCTATAAAGGTTTAATTGAAATAAATGCTTTGATTTTTTTTTTAATTTTGACTCTACCTTTTCCAGATCATTGATAACGGACGAGGCAGGCCACCAAGCAGCCACCCGTGGACGTCTGGGCTTCGTGGCCGGTGTAGTGAAGCGCGAGCGAGTGCCTGCCTTCGAACGGATGCTGTGGCGTATCTCAAGGGGCAACGTGTTTCTGAGGAGGGCCGAGCTTGATAAGCCGTTGGAGGATCCTATTACTGTGAGTAATAAACTCAGTTTATTTCGGAATTTAATAGTTCATTCAGAACCAGGGATTGTATGCACCCGCCAAACTGCATAAGGGCTCGTTTACGGAGACGCGAAGCGTCGCGCGGCGCGTGCTTTTTTTTTCATTTACTGAGAGGCGGGTCCACCGCAACGAACGCTGCATTTTAAACTAACGGGCGAAAATCTCTTCTCGTAAAATCGTCGTTTGAAATCGTTAACGTTTTATACATCGCCTTAAGGTTGAATTGCCTACTTGACTACTTTTAAAAAATCACGAAAATGTTACGTTATTTTAAAGAACTAATAGAAATAACACGATGTGTGAATAAAGTAATAAAATTGATCAGAAAATGGCTTAGTTTTAACTGATTTTAAATGACGTGTTAGACAAAGACAGCGCTATATAAACGTGACGTCATATTTCATACCGCCATAGTTACGTCACGGTTACGTGGTACAAATGGCCGCTTCGTGCGACAAGGATAGAAAGTGCCCCCACCAAAAACTTCTAAAGCATGTAACTACTCCATTTTTTTTCGATATTATTACTTTTTTCACACATCGTGTTATTTCTGTTAGTTCTTTGGAATAACATAACAGTATCGTGAATTTTTAACAGTAGTCAAGTAGCCAATTAAAAACGCACAACGCGCCGCGCGACGTCCCGCGTCTCCGTAAATGAGGCCTAAGTTTGTTGGTCGGATCAGCATCGGCCCTTGAAGTATTAATACCTCGAAACCTAGCTTTTTTGCAAAAAATATAGACCCGTATTCCAAAATTTTGTTTAAAGATAGTTTCGAATAACTTTCTGAACATTGAAAATTGTGCCCAAATCTTCATGTCAGGCACAGCAGTTTACTTGTGTAACTACCCGACTACGGCGAAGCCCAATAGGAGGGTTATGTGTTTTTTGAATCTGTATTTACCCGCACTTCAAAACTTCTTTATGTTACTTTTTCGGTCTTATTGAGTTGTAATTTCATATCTTACCTTAGAAACTATTTCACCCGACTACGGCAGAGCAAAAAGGAGGGATTTACCTAGCTAGTAAAAAAAACTGCTAAAAGCCTATTAAATTCCTCCCCAGGGGAACGAGATCTACAAGACAGTATTCGTAGCATTCTTCCAAGGCGAGCAGCTGAAGTCTCGTATCAAGAAGGTCTGCTCTGGCTTCCACGCGTCGCTGTACCCGTGCCCGCCATCCAACACTGAACGACAGGACATGGTCAAAGGAGTCCGCACTAGACTCGAAGATCTTAATATGGTAAGTAGCTGATGAGGGTTCTAGGTTAGGCAGTGTTATTGGGTTACCCCAATATCGGAGTTTCTCAGTAGTGGAATTTAGAAATTGGCAATGTGATAGCCCCGTGCTTCAAAAAGCGCGATACGCCTCGTCATCCTGCACCGTATCTCTTGTTTTCTGTTTTGGTGAGTTGGAAATCATCAAATGACTCCTGCACATCAAAGGAAATTAGCAGCTATACCAAGAAATTTAGCTTCGATTGTCATGGATAAAATGCATGTTAGAAATCATGTAATCACACAATTATGCCCTTTTATACGAATAATAGCGGAAGAGATTGCTGTGTGCGATTACATATAATACTTAAATTGATCATTGTGCTTTGTAAACTAATGACTGTCCTTTGTTATATTTCATGGAGTGTTAAATTACCTATATACATTACTGTTTATTTCGCTAGGAGCACAAAATACAAAGTCGGACTTACCAGTCAACAAACCAACTAGACAGACCTATGCTGTCTCAATATAAATAAAAACCTTATTATTTATTATACATGTCGTTTTTAAATTCAGTAGAAAATTATCTTTCTCGTCACTAAGAATAAGCAACCCCTAAATAATCTCCTCAATAAAATTGCTCTGCTAGGATTTCAACTTAAAAATCTTTGGCTTTATGATCTCGCCTAACGGTACACAGAATATGATTTTCATATTGTCCAAATGTAGCAATACAGCCCATAAACCAACTTACTGATAAGTCATTCGTACACATACCACCCATCACCGACCTTTTTGCACCAACAATAAAGATCACTTTGATTTGACAGTGATGCAAATCTGATATATCAAAGAATGTCACACAATATTCTTAATTCCTCTTTCAACAGGTCCTGAACCAAACCCGCGACCACAGACAACGCGTTCTCGCCAGCGTGGCCAAGGAGTTAACAAGCTGGACCATCATGGTCCGCAAGATGAAGGCCATCTACCACACGCTGAATTTATTCAACATGGATGTAACACAGAAGTGTCTGATCGGCGAGTGCTGGGTGCCAACTGCTGATCTGCCGAATGTACAGAAGGCTTTGGCTGATGGATCTGTGAGTATACCAAATAAATTAGTACAAACTGACCAGCATTGCTTGACCCTTCTTGCAAAGAATAAGAGGGCAAGTGGTGTGAGAAGAGGGGTTAGGTAATGCTGGTTACAGACTGTACTTAAGACGCATTTTTGGATGTCTGAATAGGCGCTACTTACCGAGGAAATAAGAAACGGGACAGAATTGAAATAAAATGAACTGCCAAGCAGGAACTTAATCGTAGGTGGTGAAACAGGCCTTTTGTCATACGTCTTTCTAACACGCGTTTATTAAATTTACCTACAACTAACTATCTAAAATCTTAGAAGTTAAATTTGAGTCACTTCCCGGTTTCCGATAGAGCTGAAAGGGGATTTTGTTTTTTTTTTCTAATACGTGGCCCACAATGAAAGTGGTATGTATGGATAGAGGAATATCTACTAACAAAAAATGACCAGTAACACGGTACCACAGATTACGAGATGTTTAGTTTGGATGACAATGCATAGTTAGCTATGTGACGTCATTCGAACGCCCATATGGACGCCGAATTGTTTATTTTGTAAGCATTCTCATGGTATGGCTGAGGAGAAGACGATGTAGGATATGATGTTGTGGCGATGCTTGAGGAAGCCTATTTACTACCAGCATTATAAAAATCTTAAAATGCCTTAGTATTTTGTTTTCGTTATTAAAAGGGGATTTTATCAAAACCATCAAAATCCCGGCCGGAATTATTTTATTTTATTTTATGAAGTTTGACACTTCACTTTTCTCTTCAGAACGCATGCGGCAGTTCGATCCCTTCGTTCCTGAACGTCATCGAGTCGGACGAGGAGCCTCCCACGTTCAACCGCACCAACCGCTTCACGCGCGGATTCCAGACCCTCATCGACTCTTACGGAGTTGCCTCCTACAGGGAGTGCAATCCTGGTAACTATGCCTTTATTTCTAAAAAGTTGTGTATGCGGAGAAGCTGAAACGTATTCAGTACACCTTGCATTGGTATTAAACCTCAATAGCTGGAACCTGTGGAGCGAACTTTGGCATTTCTTAACAGATAACGTTAACATTTTTAAACGAAAGTTTAATTTTACTCGTTTACTCAGTTTGTGTGTTCATATTCTTGTGCTTCGATGTCCCAGTAGTCGCAAGCGCGGTAACTGAGTATGAGTGTGAACTGAGTATGTGTATAATATATTGAAACTAACGTATATTTTCTCATCCCCAGCACTATACACCATCATCACTTTCCCGTTCCTGTTCGCGACGATGTTCGGTGACTTGGGCCACGGCGCCATCTTGTTCATGTTCGGCCTCTGGATGGTGGTCAAAGAGGTTTCCCTCGCACAGAAAAAATCCAACAACGAAATCTGGAACATCTTCTTCGCTGGACGCTACATCATTCTCCTCATGGGTTCCTTCTCTATGTATACTGGACTCATCTATAACGATATTTTCTCCAAGTCTATGAACATCTTTGGTTCATCATGGACTATCCCGTACACAAATGAGACCATGGAAAATAATTTGGCATTGACTTTGAGCCCGAAAGAAGCTTACAGCGACTACCCGTACTTTTTCGGTGTTGATCCTGTTTGGCAGGTAAGAAAATGGTTTATTTTTATCTATAAATGCTTGCTATGTTTCTTTGAGAGCAGCAGTGTAGGCTCCGACTTAAGAGCAGTAAGTCGTGGGTTCGAACCCAGGCAAGCGCATTAATTTAAAAAAAAATTCATCACTACTGCTCTCAAAACGGTGAATGAAAACATCGTGAGGAAACGAAAAATTTTGAAGACTACTACTAACCCGCACTGGGGCCGCCCATGACTCTCCTAGAGAGGAGGCCCGAGTCCCTGTAGTGGGAACAGCAATAAGCTGACTATGATGTTTCTTTGAAACATAACCAAATAAAGAGTTTTCTTTAATTTGATTGTCCTCTTCCCTAGGCTGCTGATAACAAGATCATCTTCCTTAACTCTTACAAGATGAAGCTGTCCATCATCTTCGGTGTCTTGCACATGATCTTCGGTGTTTGCATGAGTGTGGTTAACTACAAGTAAGTTCATCCTAAATACGGTTTACGGTACGAAAATCATCTCTGAAAAGACTATAGAATGCCACGTTAGCGTTATTACTCCATTTCTTTATGGTCATCCGGCTCGAAGGACCGAAAATGAGAAAATGAATGGAATGAATGGAGGAGAGAAATGGGGTAATATCCTCAAGGTGATACGAGGACTACAATACGGTGACTTCAATAGTGGACAATATAATAAAAGATTAGTATAATATAAGATTTAAGAATGGAAAACAAACGGTTTACTAAATTTGAACGAGAATTAAATATGGTAGTAATCGTTCGGTTGTGTGGACGGTGACGCAGTGCCGTGCCGGCCGGTGTCCCTCCGCCCTCAGCTCCCGCCCGCGGTCGGCGCATGTCTGATATTCTCGACAGAGCAATAACGTGATGTCCCCGTTTGTTTCAGCTTCTTCAAGCGCCGCTACTCAATCTTCCTGGAGTTCTTGCCGCAGGTCATCTTCCTGTGTCTGCTGTTCTTGTATATGGTGTTCATGATGTTCTTCAAATGGGTCGCCTACAGCACTCGAGCTGAAGGTAAGACATTCTCTAGTTCATGTAGCAGCTGTCTCTACATGTTTCATTTCGACTGAGACTATCCAATGAACCTAGAAAATAAATGTGTGAAAGACTGGAATCATACGTCTTGTTCAGATTTATTTATTTATTTATTTATTAAACTTTATGCACAAGCAAAAAACTGTACAAAGGCGGACCTAATGCCTTGGGCATTTTCTACCGGTCTACCTTAGGGTGATGCAGAGACAATACCATACCACCATTACCACCACCACCACCACCATCCCACCATACCACCACCACCATCATCACCATACCACCACCACCACCACCATCCACCACCACCATTACCATTACCATTACCATTATTTTGTTACCATTTATCACTTCGTATTGAGACAACGATGACTGGATTGACACTTCCGCAAACGTAACTTACAGTAACAGTACGGTACAGTTTCGGCCCTGCCGGGGCTCGGGTTGTTTCAAAGAGATAACGCGGCTCTGGACACCAAAGGGCTAAGAAGGAACATGAGTGGTTTTTTAGTCGATAGAAGTCTGATTCTCCCTTCCGCTCTGCTCAGGGCGGGAGGAATCGTTTGATGATTGGCCATCCTCCAAAAAAAGGCACTGTTTCGGCCCTACCTGATATCAAAATGCAGAAAAATCGAGTTCGGGGTAAAATAAGTCTTTCAAAGTCCTCTGCCATTTCATAGTAATAAAACTGGATGGGTGAAAGAAGTAACCGAGCAAACTCCCCATCAAAACGTTTTTTAGGTTCATCATCATCATCAGCCTAAATGTTCCCACTGCTGGGACACGTGCCTCCTTTCTAAGAGAGAGAGTGGGTAATAATCCACCACGCGGTAAATGTCACACATTAACTAACATCCAAATCTTTTCCTTTCCAGAAACCGCTTACACCGAAGCCTGCGCGCCCTCAGTGCTGATCCTGTTCATCAACATGATGCTGTTCTCTTCCACGGACGCTCCAGACGGCTGCAAGGAGTACATGTTCGAGTCGCAAGGTCTCATACAGCGTGTGTTTGTGCTGTTGGCGTTGTGCTGCATCCCGGTCATGTTGTTTGGCAAGCCAGTCTACCTACTGATCAAAGGAAAGAAGAAGAACAGGGAGCCTAAGGTATTAAAAATCTCTTTGATCTGTGGACAGTTGGACATCGTCATTACCTATAACGTGTAGTGTTAATTGTAGGAAAATTCCCTGCAACTGTTCATTATTTGTAGCGTTCTTTAGAAATCCTTCAATTATATTAACTATACAACAACTTTACAAAGTCGCTAAATAAGCTTATCTACATAATTGTCATTACTATTGTCTTCATAACTTCTCCCTACACTAGTTCGTGGATTTCGGTCGCGCATCTGCCAGTAAGTTCCCGACGTAGTTTTGCTTTACAACCAGGAAGTTCTACAGAAAAGTCTTGTTTGCTTTAAAGCCAACATTTCCTTACATAAAAATCACCCGGACTTAACAATTTAGGCGCCATTTATTCTACTTCAAATTACATCTAAGTTTACCATCACCTGCTATTGGAAAGATGCTATCGACAATTCGACATTTATCATCATCATATCAGCCCAGAATCGCCCACTACTCGGTATATAGACTCGACATTGAAAAACAGGTTTTAATCTACGCTTTCCTACTTCCCCAGCCCGAAAATACAAACGGCAGCGTTAACCCTGGCATCGAGCTGCAGGAGCAGACCGACCTGGGTGACGGCGCGGCTAAGCCCGAAGCGGCGCCTTCTCACGACCACGACGACGAGGCCTTCAGCGAGGTCATGATCCACCAAGCTATCCACACCATCGAGTACGTGCTCAGTACCATCTCGCACACTGCCTCCTATCTCCGGTTGTGGGCGCTCTCGCTTGCTCACGCAGGTAAATACTACATACTATAATCATCGATACTATTGAATTCGTTTCATAATCTATTTAGCGCACGGTATGAAAAATAGATGGGTAGTAAACATTAATCACTTTTTCTCATCTACAGAGTTATCTGAGGTACTGTGGAACATGGTGCTGACGTTCGGTCTGAAGGACCTCGACTATATCGGCGCCATCAAGCTGTACGTCGCCTTCTGTTTCTGGGCGCTCTTCACTCTCGCCATCCTGGTCATGATGGAGGGACTCTCTGCCTTCTTGCATACGCTGCGTTTGCACTGGTACGTTTTATTTAATTAATGATACATTGAAGAGAACAAATTAATCTATTGTGTGTCTAAGACAGTACGGTTGGTGCAGTAGAGTAGCGATTGACTGCTGCGCTGAATGTCGCGGGTTCAATCCCGCCCGGAACAAATATTTGTATTGCCTACACATAGGTTGTTCCGGGTCGGGTGTTTGTCATCATCATCATCAACAGCCTATTAATTGTTCCCACTGCTGGGACACAGGCCTCCTCTCTGTTTGAGAGGGAATGGGCTATAATCTACCACGCGGGCCCAGTGCGGATTGGTAGATATCACATGTCTTCGAGTTATTGGTTGTAAGACATTCACGTTTCCTCACGATGTTTTCCTTCACCGTTTTGAGAGCAGCGGTGATGAAATAAATTACACAAAGTAATGTGCCTGCCTGGGTTCGAACCCACGACCTACTGTTCGTAAGTCGGGACCGCCACCACTGGGCCACCGCTGCTCTCTCGCGCTGGTGTTTGTGTATGTGAGTTTAAATGTTTGTAAACGCACTCACGATACACGAGAAATGCCGAGACCCCGGGGCAACGATTTATTAACAAAAACAAATTAAAATCTCCTTTCGTCCCTCAGGGTGGAGTTCATGAGCAAGTTTTACTCCGGTCTGGGATACGTGTTCCAGCCATTCTGCTTCAGGACCATCCTCGATGAAGCAGAGAAGGAGGACTAAACTTACTAATTAGAACATAAACCACGTAGTGTAGATACAAAACAGTATTTTTGATTAATGTTTCAATAAAATAAATAATTGCAAATGTCACAACTGTCGAGTGAATTGAAATAAAATATATTTATGCATGTTATACAGCTGTTTTATTGTGCGTTATTACTTCTATTTACAAATTCAAGATAATTGTTTAGGTACATCGGATGTCGGGATTGCTTTAAAAATATAAACAACACACTGATTTACTATAAATCCAATACAATGAACCGAAAGTCTCACGCTTAGGGTGTATTTGGCATTGACAAGGGGGCACTGTTGGTAAACATTTGCAAAATCTACACATCAGAGCGGCAGTTGAAAATCGATTAAAAAAAATTGAACGAATAGGGTATTTCACCAAAAAAATCTAATTACTCCGTCTGTTAGATTATCGAAAAATAATGGACACGTGTTTTTTGTTTTATCAAATTAATAACGACGGCACGCTTGGCGCAATGGCTCAAGCAATGGACTGCTGCGCTGCGTGTCGCGGGTTCGATCCCCGCACGGAACAAATATTTGTATGGCCTACAGATAGTTGTTTCGGGTCTGGGTATTTGTGTCTGTGAGTTTAAATGTTTGTGAACGCACCCATGATACAGGAGAAATTCCTAGTGTGGAGCAAGGTTTTTAAAAAGAAAAAAATAACAATTTACGAAAATAAAGCGTGTCGAAGATCATGAGTGGGTATTTTTGACGTCACTTTGTGGGTAAAAAGTACTAACCTTGTTACGTCACACGACTTGACGCGACTTTTCGAAGCACTGTATCATCCTAATCTTTTGTTTAAGTGAAAAACGAAAAAATACGTTTCCATAATTTTTGAATATCTATCTGACGGACTAATTAGATTTTTTTGGTGAAATGCCCTACTGCAGAAGTCAAGTTTTTTAATCAATGTTCAACTTAATAGCTAAAGCATTAGGTTGAAGGTTGAAGGTTGACGTGCTGGCGTCTGGAGTCCAGACGCCAGCAGTTCAGTCCAGACTCTGGACTGAACAAGAAATTTTAAGTAGATGGTGGCCTTCGCTCATGTTTTAGCTTCGCGCCAAAAGATATTTGTACAGTTATAGCTATCTGCTAGCAGCACCCTTAGAATTATTTCAGCAGTAATTTTAAAAAATCTTATGTTTTATACATTTTAGGCATGTTATTAGTTTTGTAGAAAACAAATAATTATTAAAAAATCTTCTATGAGTAATAAATGATGTAATCATTCAATGGTCGATGTCCTGAAATTACGTCCTCAAATTAGTCTTAGCCTTTTCCAATAACTCCTTCTTAACCTTGGGATAGTCTGGATGCACTTTCAGTATATGTCTGCAGACCACAATGCATTCCGGGTATTTCTTGAGCTTGAGGTACGAATGGGCTAACTTATATCCTACGGCAAGGTCGCTCTTGCCGCCGTGGTACCACGCGTTGTTGTAATTGTGAGCTGAGCTTTTGTAGTTCTGATCTTTTTCTGCTAGGTAGCCTGAGGAAAGATATGGTATGAATAAACAAAGATATGGTATGAATAAACAAAGCTGCGGCTTTAAGGCTTATACAACAAAAGTATAAGTAACTTAGCACTACCTCGATAGTCGAGTCGCAAGCGCTACTGGTAAACAAGAGGTCCTGGGTTCGATTAACTGTTATTGGGTTTTTTGATCAAGAACTTCTCAGTAGGAGACACGGAGGGTGGATTTGTACGCATTTGATGTGAATAGGTTCGCCTCCTATTACATGGGACTTCAAAACTAAACTGCAGCAAGCAGCTAAGCATTATTCTTGTCACTGTTCCTCAACTGTCAAACTAAACGTGCAACATAACTATTCACAAACAATCGAATCGAATATGTCGTATATCAATCGCGTTTGCTTGCATAATGCCAAAAAGAGGCAGACTTATTATGATACATTTTATTCGGTTTCGGCTCGATTGCTTATGAATAGCTATTTAGGAGAGAGACTGGAACATATCAAAGCCAAAGCACGCTATAACGTTCACAGATATCGAGCTAAGTTTGCAATGAAGTTTCTGTTTTCTATGCCAATGAAACGGCCGATTATAAAAGTATGATGGCAAGAAAATACGAGGTCAAACAGGTCAAACGCTGAAATATAAAGAAATGAATACATACCTAAGTACTGATATGCAGTCGCACAAGAGTTGTTATGATTCAACACTTTAGTGAGCAGTTCTCTTGCCGCATCCACACGACCTGAACTTATCTGGCCATCAGCTACTTCCAGCCAACACCTGGAAAACGTATAAGTATAATTTTATACGAATAGTAGACATGGTAGGAGGAACGGGAGGCTTTTGGCCTGCGGTGGGACACGAATGGATGATAATAATTATTGGTACAGACACCATCACATCAAACTAATACAATCTGTAAATTTTTTTCAATCGATTTTCAACTTTATTACTAAAGCATTCGAATTTTAAGGTTGATTGGGAAAGTTTGTCAGTTTCGGATTGGGGCTTGATGTGCAGGCGTCTGTATAATCTCATTCGACGGCATGGTTCGCACAGTGGCTCAAGCAATGGACTGCTGCGCTGCGTGTCCCGGGTTCGATCCCCGCACGGAACAAATATTTGTATGACCTACAGATAGTTGTTCCGGGTCTGGGTATTTGTGTATGTGAGTTTAAATGTTTGTGAACGCACCCACGATACAGGAGCAATTCTTAGTGTGGGGCAAAGTTTAAAAAAAAAGGAAAAAGATTCGCGAGTTCTTATTTAGAAATATGTCGTTTTCCCAAACATCGGTGTACACAAACCCTTTAACTGTATTTTTTTAATAAGATCCTCACCTTTCCAATCCATCAGCTTTCTCTGGAGTCCAAGTAATAGAGGATACCGTTCGTTTCAAAATGTTCTTCGCACGAGTTGGTTGTTTTATAATGTTGTATCTGAAATAAATTTTTTGCTGAAGCTAAAAAAGCTAAAATACTTTCTGATGTTGAACGAATGTTGGGTCATAAAAGGGATACAAATTATTTGCATATGGCTGGGATGAGAACGCTAGGCGGGATATGTGTTGTGACGCGAATGGATAATTTAACAAACTAGCTTCCTGCCCGCTACTTCGTCCGCGTGGAATATAGCCTAAAGCCTTCCTCGATAAATGGTCTATACAACAAAAAAATATTTATCAATTTCAACCAGTAGTTCCTGAGATTAGCGCGTTCAACAAAACAAACTCTTCAGCTTTATAATATTAGTTTAGATGAGTATATAAGAAGGAAGTTTGAAAGCGGTGCCGGTGACTGAACAGTTGTGTGGTACTCGGTTGTCACGGTACGGGCACATGATGCGGAGAATGATATAATGAATGATGAACGTGGATAGGTGACCAAATAATAGATGGACTGTGTAAAGCATGATATGGTGAGAAAGGAGGTGTCTGATGAGGTGACGAGTAATGGAGAATAGGGATGACGACTGACTAAAAAAAATATGATTCTGTTCAGTCCGTCAGTTACGATTATCGAAAAGCATTGGATAACTGTTTTTTTGTTGTATCAAATTAATCCAAATTGACGAAGATAAAAACGCGTCAAAGATCATGAATGGGGGCTTGTGACGTCACTTTTAGGTAAACAATGTACTGAAATGTGACGACATACGAGTTTTCGAAGCACTGTACGGTATTCATTTTTTGTTTTTGTGAAAAAAGAAAAAATATGTGTCCAATATTTTTGGCTATCTGACAGACTGATTCGTTTTTTTTGTCGTCTACCCTATTATGGAAAAAGCATTCCAAATGAATTGGTATAAGGCAAGAGAATGCCGATGACTGCTACTTACGCATTAGCAATAGCCAAGATCATATACGGATCATCTTGGAAGCTGTCTTCAGTGGCCAAAGGCAGCAAGTCTTGTAGCACCTTCTCGGCTTGTGGCTTCTGTTTCGTTGCTAGTTGTAACATAGCTTGCAACGGCTTGCGGTCCATGGGTGATACTTCGCCTAAGAGCTTTTCTGCTGTTCTTAGGGCTAGGAGTCTTGTGTCTCTGAAAGAAATTAGTTTGAAACTACCTTTTGAACGCCAGAGCATAAACGACCCGTGACCCTCCCACAAATTCAGCGCAAAAACCTACAATAACATCTGCCAGCAAAAAACTAAAAAATCGTATTTTATTGAAGAAAGTGTGGCAAAACCAAATCTCGAGCAAAATCATTGCTTTTAGGCTTCTAGCACATTTATGCATTTCTTAGGTCCAATGCCCTTCATTTTCTTGACCCTATTATCTTCTTCTTTACAAAAGGGTAATATAGGGCAGTACATGCCATGACTTATTGACTTTACATGTTCATAAAATGACGTGTACACTTTGAAATACTCACGAGTCTAATGTGGCGGTGAGAAAGCTCTCACTGAGTGAGGTTGGGGCGTGGTGCGCTAGACACAGCAGCACCATCCGCTTGGTGGCGCGGCCGCCCCACTGCGCCGAGCGACGCGCGTGGTTCAACTGACGCAGCGCTGCGTTCGCGCGCCCGGCGTATGCGCTGCACACTCCCGCGCTGTACCAGTAACCTGACGTGGGGATTAGGGGTTAGAGATCTTTATTGCAAAGTACACATCAACCTATACATGCTGCTACGGAGAAATTCCTGATAGAAAACCCAAGAACACTTTGCCTGGGAATCGAACCCAGACCCTCATGCACAGCAGACCAGTCTTAGGGTAGGTCACTGACCTAACCTGCAGGGCTATTGCGTATCTTTTAAATGTCAGTGGCTATCATATTGTCCGTGGATTAACTGTCAAATTGGTTATGGTTTAGTACAAAATGAAACCATTTGACATTATTTGATGAACACTATATGATAGCCCTGTCATTTAAAAGATACGCAAAGCCCTGCTAGTAGTGGTATAGCCGGGGATCGTGGCACACTAGTTTCTATGATCCCCAGACCATATGTGGGAAGGAAACACCGGGGTGGTTCTTAGTAAGAGTCTGACAGACCCATCTGCTCGTCAACATTCATGAAGATTTTACACCAAGGAATAAATAAAAAGTAAGAAAGAAAATATATATGAAATATTCTGAACAAAAAGTTAAGTTTTCTGGCTTCGACCTCAAAACTTAAAACTCTTATGAACTTACCAGGATCTTCATTGTCACCCAAAGCCAACTTAGCAGCATCCAAAGCCTGCTCAGCATCAGACAGTTTCCCGCGCCGCCACTGCACCTCAATGAGCTGCGCCAGAGCCTCCCAGCTCATCGGCTTCACTGACAGGATCTGAGTCAAGTGGCGCTGGGCTGTTTCTAGGTCCACCTGAGAGATGTTTTGAAGTTCAGAAGCCGCTTGTAGTTTCGATAATGAGAAAAATCGTCAAGTTTTTGGTGAAAATAAATTTATACCTATTTATTTCTTGTTTACGACCATTTTACTATAACAATATTTTGATTAAGACTGTCCGTGGAGTTTCTTGCCGATTCTACTCCATAGAGATCTACGCTTTGTAATGGGGAATTATAGTACTTCCACAAGTTATGATACCCTGTGACTGTGAATGTAGCTTCAGCGTAGCTATATTTTTCTGACATTCAAAAATATTAAACTCCTTTGAGTTTTTTTTTGCTAAAACTCCTGTTATATACTACTATCATATTTTTTCTTTCTTTTACAAAACGTTGCCCCACACTAGGAATTTCTCCTGTATCGTGGGTGCGTTCACATTTAAATTCACATACACAAATACCCAGACCCGGAACAACTATCTGTAGGTCATACAAATATTTGTTCCGTGCGGGCATCGAACCCGCGACATGCGGCGCAGCAGTCCATTGCTTTAGCCACTGCGCCAACCGTGCCGTCAATATTAAGACCAGTATCTGTATTCTCAAACATGATATTGAGTATTTTTAATTTGAAAAATATCTCAGTACCATTGACAAGGTTTCTGTTTAAAACAAAGCTCCATTGAATTTATAAAACAATAGCAACAATTCTCGATAGCTAAATGCTGATCATACTAAAAGATGGGTCACTATTGTTTAAGGAAATTGCGATTTAAACTCAATAACTTAAGGTTTAATTTACATGTAGAATAAACCACAAGGTAAGTAAAAACACATTATACAAGTATACATACCTTTCTAAACGCAAGATCAGCCATCATGACAGCGGCAGACTCGTTGTTAGGATCCGTGTTTAACAAGATGGCGCATGTTTGTTCACATTTCTCCGCGTTGTTCATCTATAAGTTATCAAAACCATCAAAGGGTACTACATACAATAATGTATAGTGTACTTGCAGCGAGCCATGACATAGGGCATTATCCTCTCCTCCTTAGGGTTTAAAGCAACATGTTTTTTTATCCATACTTCTCTTTATACGTCATCTCATCAAACAACACTTTTTAAGCCATAATATTTTATTACACACAGTCCATCACACAGGTCAGGTCTTCCTCTACTCTTATAGCTATCACTATTTATACTCAAAACTTACCTCACGACGTTTTCCGTATTTATCACATGTAGCGAAGTTACAAGAGAGAATTTAAACTTTGGTTTACTTACATGGGCATACAGTTTCGCCAACGCCAACAAAGTACTAGGATCCCTCGGTAAATGCACCAACGCTTCCGAATACAAATTGGCCGCCAGACCCGGTTCTTTCAAAGACTTTGCCTTAGCCAAAGCACAGAGAATATTAGACAGCTGCTGCTTCTCTTCTTGTATATCTCCTCTCGAGTCTATCTCTATTCTTTTAACCACTGTCGTTTGTAAATCTTTTGCGTCTGATAGAATTAAGTTTACGTTGGCAGAAGTCGGGTTCTTTAGTTCACGACCCTTTGCTTGCATGAGGAGAAAACGTACGCGACGTTTTAAGTTATAAATATCTTTATCTCTGCTAAACATCTGGTTTAGTTCTGATGATATTGAGGTTTCTACTTTATCGTATTGTTTGAGCTGCGTGAAATTGAAACAATTATTTATCTTAGAATAGATTGCCGTTTACAATACAAAAAAAAATGGGAACAGCTTGAGGGAGTAATTATCCACGTCGAGAACAAGCTTGAGCCGATCAGAAAGAGCAAATAAGATAACATTTCGATTCGAACGATGCTACTTGACATCGCGCCGAACAAAGTGTGACAAATCTAGCAATACGTGATCGGCTTAATAATACATCGCGTCGGTAAACGTGGTCAGTCCCAAAACAAATGATTAACAATGGTAGAAACTTTTCTTACCAGTTTTTCTGCACTTACCTTTATGAGAAGTTCATAATATTCAAACTGCAGATCATCGTCATTTAGCAGTTTGATAGCGTTTTCATAGTGCTGACAAGCTTTATCATACTCGTGCATTTTGACCAGAGCCACTCCGAGCTTCTTTACTAGCTGCACGTCTTTAGGACTGCCTTTCAAAGCTGCCTCGAAAGATTCTGCTGCTTGCATAGGATCTAGAATAACACAAGGTATAAAATGAGTTCTCTTTAAAACAAAACGGTTATTTATTTATCTAAGTACAGGAGAGAGAACCAACGCAGCTATAACCAACGCTTGTATAAGTAACACAAGAAATCAATAGGTTCGACTAGTTAGCGCTCGGACTCCACATTCACAAGCACTTCGATTCGATATCGATTCGGAAAATCGTTGGTCTATCCCGCTTACTTTCGTAATGTCAAAAAAGGTAAGACAAACGACTTGTCGAATGTATAATAAAAAGTTATGTAAAAGGGGGCGAACCTATTGCCATAAACCGAACCCAAATCCAGTCTCCGCGGCCTTGGCTGTTACTCAGAAATTTATTTTGGAAAAACCTAATAACAAAATAGCCTACCTAGGAATACCAGGACTGCATGCTAAGCATCCGCGCTTGCGACCACTCGACCTATGATAATATTTTTTTTTCCAGGTGTCGGATTGATGCGGACTTTCTACATTTCATTCCTAATGGTGTTTTGAACAATCCTACCAATTTTCAGCCGGTTGGGAATTAATGTAACCTTGGATGTCTAAATTGACGGGACTATAAATATAAAAGTGAGTTTATTGGCACACATACACCAATAACAAAGTTGAGATATAGGATTCTATCCCCGCAATAATAAGTTCTTGTGGAATAATTAACTTCACGCGAGCGAGGTCGCGGGTAAAAGCTAATAATATCTATTAAAGATCTGACCTACTTACCATGAATCGACATAAAAGCATCCCCCATCATAGTATGCGCGTCCGCCATGGGATGGTTGCTTACTATCTCCTTAAAACAAGCAGTGAACATCGCACGATCGTTCTTCTCCTTCAAGTAGATATGGGCCATCTTGCTATGAGCTTGGAAGTAATATGGCTGCCCAGGTTTGATCTCATTGAGGAGGTCTATGGCACTATCGATGTCACCTTTCTTTAGGGCTAGCTCCGCTCTAGCGATGAGGAGACGACTCTCTTCAGATGTGTATGAAAATTCTTGTATTGCTTCCTGTAATAAAGATTATAATTAAGTATTTCATGCCCATTTTTACTAACAGCGACATCTAGTATAGCCAAATCAAAGCACGTTGAACTCTCGGTGACTCGGTCCTAAGCCAAGCGTTGAGATTATAATTATCCAACAAGTAATTTGTTTAAATAATACATTTAGGTTGGTCAAGTTAGTTATAAAGGCCATAAAGTACAGAAATAAACCCCTCGAATTTCTTGACAGCTAGCACATCAAGCTACCCGGAACTGTCAAATCAACTTTGAACCTAACGCTTTGGCAATTAAGCTGAAAATCTATTAAAGAACGGTAATAGATTGAAGTGGACTGCTGTGCTGGCGCGTCTGTACATCAAATTAAACATTGATAATACTACCCACTTTCTTAGGTCAAATGTTATCTCAATTTCGTTTTCAATATCAATACAAAGTGACGACAACATAATATTAAATCTCAGTCACTTCATGGAAATATCGTTTTAATGACGGAAGTCGTACATATTAAGGTCAAGTGTCCAAACAACAATAGTTATTTGGCTCTCGAACAAATATCGATTCGCCAATGATACACACTTATTGTAATAAAATATTGGTTTAGCTGTAAACATAGCATTTTTACGGATTGAATGGCGGCGGATATTTACATAATGTAACTTTTATGTCAATAACAAACCAATCGGAATCAGCCATTTCTTTACTTATAATCTATAATAAAATACCAAATTTATAATTTCTTACATCTACAGAGCCTAACCCAATTATCTTAATATTAAAAAATACATACATATTGAAAAGTCATAAATACAGAAAATTTATAAACCCTTACCTGCATTGACTTCCCAGCTTCAGCAAACTGCTCTAATGCAGTTTGTATTTCAATTATTTGCAGATACAAGGTGGCTTTATCTATAATGTTCAGATCAGACTCAAATGATCTATTCACATTGCCTCCTATGGGATTCTTACTTGTTGCTATCTGAAGGCTTGTCAAAAAACTTGTCAGAGACTCCTGGAGCTTACCAGCACTCTTCAAAATCACACCATTCAGGAAATGGTACATTGCGCTGTCTCTGACTTTAAAATTATAGCTCAAACACATTTCTAGACTCTGCACAGCTTTAGTATATGCTTGCTGTTGTATATAGATCTGAGCAAGTAAGACCTGACTGCCAGCATGCGTGCTGTCCAATTCGTGGACTTGCTGAGCCAACTTCTGAGCATCACTTGCATAACCAAACAGAAACTTCAACTTAGCCAACTCATACAATGCTGTTATCACACCAGGACAAGCATCACATATTGATTTCAGTATCCTCAAACAGTGTGTGACCACTGGATTCTTTACTTCTTGAGAATACATCAAATATCCTACTATAATAAATGGCTTTTTGGGCAAGTGTTTCTTAAACTCTTTATACACTTCCAGAAGAAAATCAGGATCTAAATCTTTAACATAAGCTAAACTAAAAGGATGGCGATTTGCATAGGCAACCTTAGCTTCATAAGCATTATTTAAAAATGATATAGCACTTGAAGAATTCTTCAGATTCAATTGCGCTGAAAGATGATACAAAACTGGCAGTTTGTTTGTTCCTTGCATTTCAAATAACAATTCTATCTGTTGTGCGATTTGTTCAGTGGGACCATTCTCGTTCATCTGGCAGAGAGTTAACCCACATAGTGCTGTGATTGAGTTGCTGTCCAGTTTGCTGGCTGCCTTGAAAAAACTCAGTGCATCTTTATACTTCCCCTGAAGAATACATTGATATCCAACTTCACTCAAGTAATCCACATTGGCAGGGTTCATTTCTGAAGCATATTGTGCAAATCTGTAGACTTGTGAGAGCACTGCACTAGATCGACTACAAACCCTTGAGAATATCTGTGTAGTATTGTAGAACTGATAGGCATTGTGTGGTTCTTCATTTTCCAATATAACAAAAAACTTATGCAACTGATCAGCTGCTTCTATGTAATCTGCATTTTTACAAAGTGCAATAAAAATTCTGGCTTTCAAAGCCTCAATATTATCTGGATCAAGAGGGAAAATTCTTTCTACAGTGTCATAGACCGCTTCCCACTTTTGCAAAGCAAATTCATTTTTCATCTTTTCTACTAGTGGTACAACTTGTCCTGGATTGTTCACTATGAGCCGGTCTAATGTGAGGTTTGATGCATCATAGTCTTTGGAGAAATATTTAAATTTGGCCAAACCCAACAGTGCATCAATATTCCTATCACTTTTACTGAGAGCTAATTCCAAACAGTCCAATATTGACACTTGCATGTCTCCGAGATTCATGTACATGTCATTCCAACCTTTTAAGATAATCACTTCCAAATTGTTAGCATCTTTCCTCAGTGATTTGTTAATATATTCAGATGCCTTTTCATACTTCTCGGCAAAAGATAGGAATAGGCCAGCATAGAAGAAAGACAAAGCATTGGCTTGCTTCTTTTCCTCTTTGAGTTTTGTCTCCAGGCTGTACAGAGCTTCTCTCTCAGTGGGACTGCTTAATTTATAGCCATAGATTAGAGCAATGACAACTGCTAATTGAATATCTTTTTCTGATTGCAAAGGAGTCAGCTCACTGATCCCCATTTGTACTTGTCCTTCCAATATACTAGCCAGTCCACTATAAAATAAAAACTCTGCGGCATCACCATATTGTTTTGAGGCTTTGTTAGAAAGTTTTTTAGCATTACCATAACATTTATCCCTAAAATAATAATAAATATTGCTTCTAGTCCAAGCTAAGTCTACAGTTGATACAGCTCTGTTCATCTTAGTCCAGATCAAATTTTACCTTGAGGCCTTTATAGTTGTTACTATTCTGTTCAAAATAGCTTGCCAAAAAGTCACACAGGCAAGTCACATCCAAATTATTCTTGTAAGCATGGTCAAAGGCACACTATAAAAAAAAAAAAATTGAAAACACCTTTGAAATCATGTCTTGAATCGAATTGTTCCCAACAAATCACACTGTACTTCACCATTCTGGTGGCCTGGTACTTTCGAAGACTTTACTATACTTGTTTAAAATGAAAAAAAAAAAAAACCTGCATGGTATTAGAAAGGTATATAGATTTGATTATGAGACTTGTGTAACAATATAAATAATAAGTATCTCTCTTTCATGTTTCTGGCCTCTCCTAGAAGTTTGAGACTAATCCTTTTAAAATTATTAGTTCTTTTCGTTTGAAAAGTAGATAAAAGAAAATCAGTTTCAATTAGTATTATACTCAACTTAACTCTGTACGTGACATCCGTTTCTACTCTATTCCATGTAGCGGATCCCAGGGTCCGTGGAGACCACTCACCGGGATCTGTGGAGACCATCTCCAGTGTTCACTTGGTGTGTAATCCATTGTGAATAAACACAAAAAAGGGGTCTATCGAGTAATTAACTGAGCCACACTGTAACACGTCGGGACCACACAATAAAAAGTTGTCCTATTGAGTAACACATATTGTGATTGGTTGGGAACAATTCCTTGAATCTTATTAGGTACCTTAGCTAGTATACGACCAACTCCTTTACCCTGGAATACAGGTGGGACTTCAGTATGCTTGAAAGTTATTTTGTTTCCACTTTCCTCATAGTCTACCACCGCATTTGCTGGAACAAGCATTGAGTAATTGATCAATTTCAATATGTGTGAAGTACCTTGTATGTAGCAGTTGTTGTTATTATTTTTACTAATTTGTTAAGTTTATAACAAAAGAAGTGGACTTGAATTATTTTCATACAAAAAATTTGATCAGATTCTTAACATAATTATGTTGTTTGGTTAGACACAATATAGCAATCTAATAATACACAATAACTATATTATACCAAAATGTTGTCTATGATGCTCACAGTTCAAGGATATTATACAATTCAGACAAGCAATTTACAATTAATATAGCCGGTACCTGAAGAATTTAACACTACGACTCGAGCACAAGTTGCTTCTAAGCTTCGGATCGACTACAAATGCCGTCAAGAGGTTTTTGATCAGAAAATATGATTGTTAAAAGAATTTTAATGATTATTAATACACAAACCTGCCGACGCTCCATCAGGCAATGTTACTGTAAACTGTTGCTTAGCAACATTGTTGGCAACTTTCAACGCTTCCGTCGAAAATAGCCTCACACCAGCTCGGGTTAACATTCCAAATGAGCAAGTAATACACTAAATTTAATAGAAAAGTAGGTATATTAGTTTGTTAAAGGCGTGAAAAATACGACTTCAAAATCGTTATTTCTGAATATTTACGCATTTCAGTGAGTAAATGGCAGATGTAAACTTTTTGACAGTTAGTGAGATAACATCAGTGTTGCGAACTCCAAAAGTTATAAATGATTTTCTAATCTTGCTTGGCATCGAAAATAAATTATCCCACCAAAAACAAAACTTGTAAAAAAAGCCAAGCCGAGCAACTCACTTTTACCGTAAAAAGTAGTGAGATCCATGTAATACCAAGTCAGTTAATATATTAAATCTCTACTTAAAAACCTTTGATGTTTTAAATAAAAGATTGACTTGGCCACTGCATCACATTGGCCAATGCCTATGGCCACCTTCCAGCTCCATTTTCAGATCCTGGTTACCAACTAAAGACAGAGTACTCATCAAGACAAATCAAATGAGCTCAAACTCGACGGGGTTATGTGGTTTTATAACGGAATTCCAATGGCCACCTTCTAGCTCCATCATCAGAACTATTCAGAACCCTGAACATCATCTAAAGACAAACTACTCGACATGACAAATCAAACGAGTCCAAACTCGATAGGGCTATGTCGTTTTATAAAACGTCGGTAAAAAGGTGCACGGTTCGGTGCATTGGTCGATTCTTAGCTAGGGAGAAGGACCGGCAAGAAACTCCAAAGGTTACTCTTTTAATCTTTTAAAATCGTTTGGGTTAACAATATATAATACACACATGAAGACCATACCTACAGATTAATGTCTGAGATGGTCTTTTGAAGAAAGCACCACACAGATTTGAGTGGACCCGTCCACGTCCAGTCAGTGCAAGCATTTGTCAGTTATCGTGGAGCTCGACTTATAACTCAAGGAGCTCAACGTCACGACGAACAGTACCAAAGAAAGGGCACTTGGGTGGGTCACTTAAAGTACTCAAACTGCCAGACAATCGTTACAATTTAAGAAAGACCCACATGGTCCTCACATTAAATAATCATTTTACATTATTAAATGTCAATAAAAAAACTGCTTGTCTAAAATAATGGTGATTAAATTCGACTAAGTCGCCATCAAAGAATAAGTAGTACCTTTAGGTAGAAAGATCATAGCATAACATCACGCATGGAATCCCCAAATGGTTCATGATGGTAGGTATAGATTTCGTGGTGATGGTGATTCCGTAGCGTCCTGAGATAAGTTTCGCTGCATTCAGTGTTTAATTTTCCAACGGCTCATACCCTGCATACTATAAAAAAACATCTACATAATAAGAACGATATGTTGATAGATAGGCAACAACTAACGTAACCTCCACATCAATCATAGCCCCTAAATCATAACGAACTTACACAACCTTTAATATATTCCATTTCGATATTATGTATTCCCCAAATGGGACGGTTCACAGCAGCATGAATGAGTCAACAGAGCCGGTGGCGATGGCGGATGTCGGCTGCGACTCGCTAGCTGCGCGTGCGCCAGTCGTGAACAACGCGCAGTGCGCGCAACGCGCAATACTCGCGGCCAAAGACACTCGCGACACATAACGCAAAGTTCGACAACATGTGAACTATCAAGGACCTTGTTTTGACATCAACACGTGTGATCAGCTGGGCTGTTTATAAACAGCTTCTGTGAACAAAATGTACGGTGATTTTTTTTAACGAATAAGACTAAAATATCTGTGATATTGATTATACAAATCCATTTCTTTAATAACAACTGCACCAGTTTGATAACTAAGTTTTTTTTTATTAGTGTAGCTGTAGACGACATTATAATAAAATATGTAACTAAAGGATTCTGTTGTAAAATTCTGGTTTTATGACCACGATTCTACGAGACATGGCCTTCGGGATAGGAAAAAAAGCGTTTCTTGCTCACGCTTCTTTAGTCCTCTATAGATTGTATGCCTGTCACAAGCTATTATAAAGAATCACGAAGCTGACTAGAAATATTTAAGAAAAAAATACTATACTAAGAAACTTCAACATTGTCATCAATATTTTTAATTAGTATTTTCTGCACTGAGTCGACAATAATTAGGTGTGCCGGTAATCATAAAGATTATCTAATTATTGTTTTGATACAACGGTTCGTAATCTTGTTTAGAGATAATAAAATACAAATTAAGCCAATCAGATCAAATCGATTGTTTTCATAATCTTCCGGACATCGATAAAGATAACACATTAAAAACTACCTGCAATGTTATCAATGAAACCTTATGACCTATTTATTTACACATCATAATTAACAAATGCATTTAAATTATTTGGATAAGTTATGGTGTCAAATCCCTAATCGCTGTTCCATGAAATACTGCTTTAGGAGAATGCAGTTTTAATGATCTAGAGATATGTACAATGTACATCCCTCTTGGAAATCTTCAATGCTGCCTGAATTATTCTCGGTGCTCTAAAACAAACGAATCGATTTGATCATCTAACTCAACAACTGGATTGATTGTACAAGTTCTTTTTGTATGACCCGAGGTGAACTACGACCAAACAAATAAAAAGTTCAATTGGATTCAATTTATTGACTTTCGAGACATTTCCGGGCAAGCATGTCTGCTTTTTTTGTTTTTGTTCAGCTTGAACTCTGATTTAAGTGCAATGATAAAAAACCTGGAAAAGATTGATAGACCATAGACGTATCATCTCATGACTAGAATCACACAAACAAAATAAATTACCACAATCCCAAAGATGTTTTGTAACATTAACATCATACGCTTGAACCCAGAGTCCAAGACCCTACTTGTTCAACCAAATAAAAAAAGACATCGGTATCTTAGTATTTTTTTCGACCTACCCATATTTGTAAGACATGCTCGACTCGATAACATTTGGTACAGAGTGGGCGTCGCATTAAAATTCTAGGTAGGATCAGTTGACTCAAAAAAACTAAAGAATAAGTTTATTTCGTTTGCAGATTCATATCGTGAGAACGTGAAGTCAAGTCAAGTGAAGTGGCGTGAAGTGAAGTGAAGTAACGGTATATGACATATGTGATTTGTCTGGTGTGTGTGACGGGCATATGGGGCAATGTGTATCCCGGAGTCATCCGGGCCCGTACTCGTTCTCTCGTCATTATGACGCAGAGAGCTTAGCCAGTACCGTCAGTGGAGCAGTTAGGAGGGTAAGTCGAAATTCTGGTTATTAGCTAGGTACTGTGAGTACCATAATTTATTATGCGTGAGTATCTGATCTACCTTCTTTATAAAAGGGAAAAGTAAACTGTTTCTTTATTAAAACCAAAACATCTGTTATGTTATGTACCCACCCGGTTTTTTACAGAGGACAAAGCCTATTTCAAATTTATCTACAAAACAGCTGTGTTGTAAGTTATTAGATACTCCTAGCGCACAAAAGACACTTCCCAACATTACGTATTTTTGTCAATTAAAATTATACTCATAACTTGATAACATATTTCTTTAACAGAAACAAAACTTTTATTCATTTATATTTTTTTTTATCACACAGATGCACAATCATTAAATTCTTAACGATTTATCAAAACCGCAACACGGTATCGTATCCATCATAATTATAATATGAATAAAATATCTGTAAAAAATTTGGTGCAATCAGTATCTCGTTCACGTAAAACGCGTATAAGATCGATATTTTTTAGTGATTCGATACTCATTAAATCTTTGTTGGTGTCATAAAAACTGGTCAAACAAGTTGAATATGTGGATGATGTTAACGATTTACAACTTATGACGAGTCATTTCTTATTTATTACGAAACGAACGTTTTTCGATTAAATATGCCATAACTGATATTATCATATCTCTGACTATTTACCTGGTGGTCGCAAACGTGAGGTCCTTGATTCGATTGCAATGTCGATGATGTGGGCAGAGTATTTCTTGAGGTTTTACCATTTGGAATTTTGCAGCAAGAGCTGGAAGCCTCGATGTATTTTCGGTAAATTGCAGTAGTGTCGCCTCCTATTACCTAAAAATAACTGGCGGAATGAGAGTGTATACAACAGGTAAGGTACTCCTTTGCCTAACCCTCCACGAATAACAGGTATGATGTAATGTATGTTATGCCGAAGCTTTGTAACTGCAATAATAGACGATTGACACCTACACTACTAAGTTGGTGCATCTTTGTGCATACCAATGAGACTTGATGTCACCTCATCATGGACAGATTAATTAAAACAATAATATAAAAAAAAGTATGCAGTTTCCTCCAGGAGGAAACTGCATACTTTAAGAAGTATGCAGTTACACAGGACCTGTGTAACTGCATACTTCTAATTGTTACTACATCGACTTGAATTGTTATGAATGTATGTTGTGAATGCATATTATAAGGTTTGTATTCAACAAGATTATAAAATTATATTAACGCACCGAATTCCGCATTAATCAGTTCGTCTTACTTCTGCATGATTATTGAATAATTCATGAATATTATTACATCACTTACACCACATGTCATGATTGGATGATAATGTGTCGTGGCCTATGCATTCTAAGAAATTTCTATAATAATTATAAAGGAAATATTTTTCTAATGCTGCTCCCCGAGACGACGAAATCAGGAATAATTTGCCAAATAAAATTGCTACGAATCTCGTAGCACCGTAGCGCCCCGTAGCCGTAGAGATCATTAAATATAACTATTCGTGTATGTAGCCGTGATAATATGTGTAATTTAACACACAGTGTGCACTTGTGTACCTCTTTAAAGCTTTTATTCAAGTACTTTTTGTGCAGCCGAGCCGAACTGTGCCCTCTATCACTCGGGGCCATCAACAAAACTAAATAATTATTTACCTTTCGTATAAATATGTGGCTAGGGCTAGGGGTATGTTATTAGCACGTTAAATTGTTGGAACCATGATAAAAATCGTCCGTTAGTTGCTATAATCATGTAGGTACCTGGTACTTTAACATTTAATATAATATAATATAATATAATATTCCACAACTATCACACAACGCCATCTAGTCCCAAGCTAAGCAGAGCTTGTGTTATGGGTACTAGACAACTGATAAACATACTTATATATTTCTAAATACATACATATTATAGATAAATTACACCCAGACACAGAACAAATGATCGTGCTCATCACACAAACATTTGTCCTGGGTGGGAATCGAACCCACGACCTCCGGCCTAGCAGTCAGGGTCACTAACCACTAGACCAACAGGCCAGTCAACATTTCAACTACTGCTTAATGTAATGTAATGCACTGCTAACTAGGGCCTAAAATGGCCCCTTTAGCAGAATCATAATATTATAGAATAATGTGACAATTCGTAAAATGGTCCCAAAGTGATAATTTATAATATTAACTGCGTATGTGATCATTTTAAGAATTTTAACGTGATTCATATTATTATTATTCTCCAATGTCCTATGATGATCATCACGTATTGCACCAATAAATGAGTCATCATAGGCTATAGACATCATTGTTAGCATCTTTGCTACGTGTGTATGTACGTCTGTATATCCGCAGTTGAATGGACATCCTTTCAAGGACCTTCTTGAGAATAAAGACGTAGCAATTCAATTGTATACACAATTTTATTGTAAGCATGAATGAGGAGATGTGGTAACAGTTTATAATGTTTATCTTAGCTACCTAACTACCGAGACATTGTAATAAGTTTCCTCCAACATTTATTTATTATCTTGTAGGTACTGTCACAAGCACCATTATGGACACTGTTATCGACGTTTCAAAGCAATTTTCTCCTAGTGTATTACCTAAACCTAAAAAAAACTATCTTATTGACATTTGATTCTCGAGGAATTCGCGTTTGAAGTGTACAATGCTGTACATACATTTTTTTACATGTGACTGAAGAACAAAATTGAAGTCTAAGAAAAAAAAAACGAGTAGCCGCTGTAAACTGCAAAGGAATTCCGTCGCAAACGCAGCGCAAGCGCCGCATTCAATTCGAAACATTGAGATTGTATCGATTTGTAGCAACCGAGATACGTATCGGAAAGCTCTCGAGGCGTGACTGTGTATGAATGGAGGCTGTTAGAGCCTCCACCAGATAGCTATAGCTGATATTCCTCGACCGACGAGGCCGACAATTAACCGCTGTATCACATGGCCGGCATTTGTTGCTCAACCACACAATGGCGGGGCACTGACCTGAACTACTCTTATCTGTACTTACACCCTTTTATGTTCTCTAGTTGCGTGAACATAATAACATATTCACTAAACGGAAAATTATACATGATGGACTTGTCTTACTTTTCTTTGTACCTAAGAATTGAAACGTTTGAACGCTACAAAACGATTACACACTCCGTTGCTCAATGTAAGTGAAGTGTTATGATATGATTTGATGCGTGATTGACATTTACATCATATATTTATTAACATATAGTCACGGTCAACCAATCAAGCGACAAAGAGACTAAAAACTTGCGAAGGTGAATTCAATTTGATTAAACCGACAATCGGATTGCTTTGGCACCTTTACATCTTTCATCATGGTCAAGAATCTCTTGTGAACTGGTCAATACAAATAACTATAGAAATTGAATCAACAGCAAATAAAAGTGATTCACAGATGAATGTGCTCGAGCTTTCTTGGTAATTGAAAACGAAACACACAAAGCTACATCAAATTAAAATGACCAGATAATGTAAAAAAAAAACGAAGGCAGATGAATACATTTTAATCTATGGTATCCGATAGCCATTGGTCACATTTGTCATCGGTCATCGACTTATAGCAAGGCGAGCAAGGCTGACCAGTGAAAACGGTCTGGATTCCATCAATATACTGTAAATAATTGGCCGACTTGGAAATGTCCAAAATCGACTCCGAACCCAAGACGACTGTAGCAAAGACAATCTCTTCCGATGAGTGTTCATGGACAGCTCTGACAATGGCCCATCTTCCATCTTGCCCTGCATGGCCAGCTGACACGTGCACACTTGACGATCAGCGAGCGTAGTTTGCGTAGTTGAGTTTTGGGCCTTTTTTCACACTACGAAGAATAGGGGATCCGACTGAGTCAAAAAAATATGATTCTAATTAGTCCGTCAGATAGATAATCGAAAAATATTGGATACGTGTTTTTTGTTTTATCGAATTGATAAAAATTTACGAAGATAAAACGTGTCAAAGATCATGAGTTTTTGTAGTATTTGTAGGTAAAAAATGTACTGACATTTGACGTTTTCGAAGAGTTCATGAGTTTTCGATGCACTGTATCGTCTTCATTTTTTGTTTATGTGAAAAAATAAAAAAATAAGTGTTCAATATTTTTTGGAATCTGACGGACTAATTTGTTTTTTTTGTCCGATCCCCTAGTGGCGAAGCATGTCATCTTCTTTGTTGGATGCTGCAGATAAATTATAAAATAAACAACCTCTTTTTAGCTGGGTGTGTAATGTATGATATAATAACAAATGCTCTAATTTCACTTGAAATAACGTTCATATAATATAATTTTCATATGCTATAAAATCATATAACCTAATTTCATATGACCTAATGTTTTATATGATATAATTTTCATTTAATATAAAACATTTAGTATAACGTTCATTTTATATAATTGTCAATATGTATAATATTCTTTTTATATAACATTCATATGACCTAATCTTCATGTTTAATGGTCACAGTTCTAACCTAACTCAAATGGCACCTAACCAAATCTTAAAATATTCAATGCATGGTTGAGGGTGGGCTTGGTCGACGGAGCCCCGCTTCACGGGGCTCCTACTTCTGGATGGTTTATAAAAAAATAACCACGAAGGGGATGGCGGGGTCTATTCGCTCGCTTCGCTCGCTCACACGACCCCGTCATCCCCTTCTAACCTAACCTGTCCGAGTCGGGGTGCCCTAAAGTCCAGATTGCATCCAATTTCTACTGGTTACAATAGTTGAGGGTGGTAGGTGTATAGGGTATAAAGCGAAGAAAAAAAAAACAGTACAATATTATGAATTTATTAGAGATTATGAATATTATAGTAAATGAATAATATACTACATGAATATTATGTCAAATGTGCATTATAGGAAATGTTTATTATATCATAAGAAATTTGATAAAATGAAATTATATCAACAATTCATTATCTCAACTAATCGTTAATATTAAACAAAAGTATATTAACTGAAATTAGGTCAAGTGAACGTTAGATTTTTTGTTATTATATCAACCGTTACACACCCTTTTGAGCTACCCCGATTATAGCAAAAGTAAAATACATATAGGTAGGTAGGTCAAACATAGAAATCCAAGTACACGCTGTTACCGATAATAGTTTCTGACAGTTAGCAACAAAGGCAAGTGTTTTCACCATCGCAGTGTGGTGGATGCACTGCACTAGCCTCGCGGCGAGAGTTTCCAACCCGATGCACACCGAAGCTAGTAATTAACTAATAATGTACTTACACAGATTATATGCAGCTTTCCTATCACTACATAATCGGAATGTTTTAGCAAATTGCTATTTGAAGCGCGAATGTTATTCGAAACTGGCTTTCTAACAAGTCGGTGAAAATCGTGGTTGTGTTCGTCAATGTCCCTGAATTTGGATCTCTTTTGGTTTAGGACTGAAAAAGCCTTTTCTTGTTTCCACCCAAGTAATGGACACAATAACCGACAATATCCGTGGTGCTAGGCAACTGGGCTTATCCCAGTTGTATACGTCCCTGTGTGCCTATTGGCCTTGTTCTTTTCTGTCTCCTGCTGATATGGAGGGAAGTGGAAATTTCTGTTTTTCCTACTCCTCCGCTATTCTTTTCTGATTAATTTCGTTGCGGGATCCAAGACAGTCAAATCATTTCTCTGGGACTTCGTCGAGCTTCATTGTCTCGGCGCTTTTCTTGTGGTCGCCACTGTTGATTCTGGCTTACAGAAGTTACAGTGGTTTGGGAATAGTGAGGCGGGCTTGTCCCTTAAAAAAAAAAAAAAATGGACACAAGTGGCATGGTGAAACAAAGAATGTAGTAGTCTACTATTGACTCATTGGTGTAGTGGCTGCGAGCACGAGGTCCTGGTTTTGATTCTCAGATTATTAGGATACTCTGCCTAACCCTAATTTTATGTCATATCATGTCTAGAACTGAATTAGTGAAACCAAAGGGATTTCATTTTTTATTTAAAAAGTCTTCCAGCCTTGGTGTTGCAGAGATTGTAGTAGAGGCTTTTCGAACTGAAGGTCTTATGAAATGAATTGAAATCAATAGAATTATTCGGTTTAAATAGGTACATACTAGATATTTCTATTTAATTATTAGCAAATAAAGTAACTACTTTACTTACACATTTGTAATAGAATGTCACTTTACCTGGCTTACTATTATGTCCAACACAATGGTCGCAGATAGAATGCATTACATTATTTCAAATTTCAATTTCAAGTTACGCACGATTGCACGAACCAGTTTTACGTCAGCCACTATTTATTATTAAAATAAAAAGGGTTTTAAACCAATCTTTTTTACTCGGAATGTATTAATTTTACTTACATAAGGAACCACTGCCTTTTAAGGTTTACCTACCATTTTCGATTTCACTGTTACGACATTACAGGGCCGAAATTGGAAATAAAAGTCTGATACTGTAAGATTTATTTACTTTTCTTTTCATATAAGTACCGTCACAGGTTATTAATAAACAAAGACTTACACTTTTACCTTGTTGCCTTGAAGTTAATTTATTTTCTGTTCTGAATAAAAAGTAAATAATTAAAGTGTGGTATCACAAAGGAAGAACCTACCGTATATTGACTTACCTACAATAAGACGTCTAATTAAATATCAGACACTCGACTGACGACTGGCATACTAAAATACTAAGTAATAAGACATTTAATTAACTTAATAATGTGCTCTATAAATAGATAATATCATCGAAATTAACAGAATCTAATGTCTTAAACAAATTGTTCTTCAAGAGACAAAAAATGCAAAACTGCATGACTCGATTTTGCTAGCTGCAAATCACCAAATTACTTTCATAATCCATGCACAACAGTATTAAATTATTCCGTCAACCAGAAAAAAAGAAACAATGCATTACTTTCCCTCTTATTAGATCAGTTTACAATTGTGGGTGTGCATGTGGTCTCATGAATAAGAAATAAAACTATTTGCGAACTTAGCTGGATATAGTTGCTTTGTGTTTTACTTTCACACGTAATTCGAGATGTTTGGGAATTCACACTTTTTGTGGTTGCTATAGATATAATGTACGTATTGTTGTAGATACTTTCGTCGTAAGTATCTTCATATCATTTTACCATGTTGACCAAGGCAGAGTTCCACGGGCGGCATAAAGCCACTGACACCAGGTCAGACACTAACTATCAGCTATGTTATCTCAGGTCATCAATATGCACTCATCAACAAATCCACTCAACCTTTAAGGCATGAAAAGGTATCAGACAGACCGAGTTACTTGCTCATTTATAACTTTTGTAAATAAACATCACGCTTGTAGGATTGGTTCCCTTTACGTAGAGCCGAGAACGGATTACCTACAACCTGTAAACCCCGCAAGGGGTATATTTAGCAAAAGGGATGTTTACCGACTTAAAAAAATGTGATTCTAATTAGTCCGTCTGTTAGTTTATCGAAAAATTTTGGGTACGTAGTTTTTTCAAATCAATAAAAAATTACGAAGATAAAACGCGTCAAAGATTTGAGTAGGGTTGGTGACGTCACTGACCACTAAAAATGTCATACTAGCCTCTTAGAGTATGACGTCACAAGAGTTTTCAAATCACTGTATCGTCTTCATTGTTTTTTTATGTGAAATACGTGTCCAATATTTTTTGAAAATCTATATGACGGACTAATTAGATTTTTTTGTTAACTACCCTTTTGCACCTTCATTTCGCCTGTTATGATTTAAGTCCTATGTAATAGGGGCGAGCCTATTGCTATCAATCGGACACTAATAGAGGCTCTGCGACTGCTTCTGACTATTTCCGCATAACTCTTAGCCCGATCCGGGAATTGAACCAAGGACCAGCCAGTTGCCCAAGAGTTGCGCTTGCGACCGCTAGACCAATAAAGGCATTCGAATAATTTAATTTATTTTATAATTTTAGTATGGATACATAAACCTATATTATTATGATATACGTACATACTATGCATATAGCCGTGTGTGTATGTGTGTACCTGTGCGTTATAACGTGCGGATACTGCGGATATTTAATGGATAAATCCAATAAAAATACATAATTTAAGTACCTACAAAACTAATATAAAAAAAAGGTCCATAACAAGGACGTAAACAAATAAGCAATTTAAAAATATAACTAAATAAATAATAAAAGAATACATAGATTGCATAACAATATTAATAGAATAAGTATATAAATAGATATATTCTTAGATTAATAGAATATAATTATAAAATACATATTTTTAAGCCAACTTAATAATAAAAGAAACGCTCTTCCGCTCTTCCGCTGTACTTGTACAAACATTTGCTGTGCCCGACAGGGTCCATAATTGTGTCTAGAATTAATTTCCTTAACACCTGTTAATGTACATTATGGATTGCAATAAACAATTTGAATTTGAATTTGAATTTGACCTACTTACCTAAGAGCTAAAGTTCAAAGGTAAAAGTGCTAAGGGGAAGACGCGAACGGATATCGAGAAACCTTTCCATCTAAATTCCTTCATTTTATTTGTCTTATGTTATAAACCTTGCCCCACCTACTCAGTTTTATTATCTTTCAATCGATGACTCACAACTACCTATACTAGCAAAATACCACGTTTATCAATTCAACTGCACAAAAACAACAAGTCAATTTAATTTAATGTTGCAATTCAACAATACAAATAAAAACATGGCGGCTTTATCTCAAAATAAATAGCCGTTAGGCGTGTAACAGACAATGGGTTCATAGAGAGCAATAGAGAGTAGGCACGGTAATATTTATTGCTAGTGATTTTCACCGAGTGATGTCCGGCACGACTGTGATCACGATGTCCCCACTCTACTCTGGACACACTGCGGTTCACGACCAATCGCCCACTTCGATTGCTTCCTGCTCACTTCATATCTGTTCAAATCACGTAGAACTGGCTTTAAGTACTTTAACATACATATATGGTAAACTCAAATCCGATGTCCAGCTTTTAGTGTCACGTTGTGCATTTTTATTTTTTTCGCTTATTTTTTGTTGCAGCAAGCGGATTACGTCATTAGCTTAAATATTGGAAGTTGTGGTAAAAAAGAAAAAGTGTTTATTACTGAGGGAACTCCAGTCTGTGTTCTAAATTACACTCTACATGTACTAGCATTATTTAAAATTAAAGATTCATTAGCTCACAATTCAATACATTTCAGGACAAGTCAAAGCCAAATCTTTATAATATTTATATATCCATACATTGATGAAGCTAGTATTGATGAACTAATTAATAATATCCTTCTAAACTACCCCATGCCTAGCAGTATTAATGACGTCACTAAGCCAGTAGAATGCCATTGATGAGAATTGTGTAAACAATAAAATAACAAGAGAGTAGGAAGTTTGCAATGCTCATCTTGCATTGACAGCTATCGATTGTGTGATGTCATGCGTGTTAATCGAGGCAACAGAATTCAGATGTAGGAGCAATTCTGAACTATGGCATATATTATAGGTATATATGTAGTCAATAGGGAATCTAATCGATTCGGCCAGTTTTTCTTTTACTGACAATAGATAGACCTTGTTATGTTTTTGGCTATTGCCTTTTTTAGCTGATGTTTTAGTTACGTCTTTATTTTTTTGTTAAAATGGAGTTTACTTCATAAATAACTATGTAGCTGATGCCCGCGTCTTTACCTGCGTGGATGTCGGTCAAATTCTATTCCAAAACCTTCCTCCAGAACCACTCTATCCACTGGAGAAAATAATGCTTTAGATCTTATTATACCAGAAAAGTATTCCGGTCAGTCATGTAGTGCCCCGTATGTTTCAAACAGTACGCTTCCCTTCTCGGGCTCCACCTTAGTTGGTACTTGCAATACCATAACACAAACATGTTATTACCTACACGTACTCATGCTACATGCCTCACGTAGGCAACCAATATCGCTTTTCTTTCAGAATTCCAACCAAGGAATAAGAATGCGAGCCCACTTACTTATAAGAGCTTTGCAAGTTTATAACGTTCCCTTACAAAAGCGAGTTCATTGTTTATTTGTTGTTTAAAAGGAAAACTTTCTCTCTAATGAACATTATACGTATGTACAATGTCGCATTGTTTTCTATAAATCGCATTGTTAGGACAAAAAACGTTGAATTGCTCGCAATCTCGCGACTTCCTAGTCGCAGCGTTTTGCGACGATTGTTCCAAGTAACACTGGGATCGAATGGCTGCCATCATTACTCCTGACTGCATCTGTGTATTTGTGTAATGACTTAGAAATGGACCTGTTTTCCTCTTCTCGATGGGGAGTTTATAGTCTTATAGTGTTTAGGAGTATACAATCAGGTACAGAACGATTGACTTAGGGCCGTCACAACTCTTAATTAGATTCAAGTTTTTCAGTGATTATTTTCTGTTTGATCTTCGAGAAAATTCTCCGTTACTTCTGGTTCATCTCAGATTGCCTTTTCACTCTCTGCCACATGCCTAAGTAATATTACGTTTGCAAGACGGCTTGAGCCGTGTCTAGGTACGAAAACGAGTAGCTAGTGCCACTAAAACTCAATAACGTAAAAGCAAACGTCGGGGAGGTGAAATAAAATGAAAATTCCTGCGCGTGCTTCGTTCAGTCTGACTGAACTAACACTTGTAACATTTTCTCATTAAACCCCTAGAGAGTGAATGGCTATTGCCTCGCAATTGCTTGCCTTTTGTGATTAGTAATGTAAGTGCTCCTAGGAAAATTACGAGCCCACCATTACCTAGCTTTATCAAGATGATCTTCTTCGATAGGTAAGTACTACGGGAGAAAGCAAGGTGAAATTATGTTCAAGAGGATAATGTTGCGAATACTCATTTGAAGATCTTGGATCTTCACTGACAGTGTATTTATGGGCATTGTTAGCAGCGCTTAAATCTATTATGTTCTGTTTTATTAGCAAGTTTTGTCGATTTATTTATGAGTCAACAAAGAAAGGACGCCAGCCTTGTAGATAATTAAGATTCTCTGTCTATTGTTTGTTGAAAGTGATGTTCCTATAATTTAAGTGAGATTGAAAACGTTTTGTTTTTCTTTTTGTAAAACGAAACGATTTATGTAAATATATGTGGGTAATTGCGTGTTTATTTTATTAAACGAATTATGTTGATTGCACTTTAATAACACATAAGTATTATTATAATGGTTCGGAAGTGATCCACTTAGTTGAAGCTTTAAAACTATTAGATATGGTAATGTGCTAGAAAGTCGTGACAAACCCGATAACGTTACGTATGGGGTATAAACTTTAGTCGAGTTTGCGATAGTTGTAAAACTATACATAAAAATCTAGATGCATAATTATGTGCTATACTAGGCCTATAGTCTAAACATACTTACAATGGCTAATAAAATATCAGCTAGAAAAACTATGCAGACTTTGTCGACATAAATATCGTGTTAACGACCTTAATATCTGGAAAAAAAAAAGAAACTTAAATAAAATTTTGTTGAATTTAGAACACCGATCATATATTATGTGCGGAGTGTTGCTAGCTTATTTAAACCCTTAAATAAAAATCCTGAAGTTAGGTATGATCAGTAACCAAAATATTTCTGTATTATAATAATAATAATAATAATAATATTCCACAACTATCACACAACGCCATCTAGTCCCAAGCTAAGCAGAGCTTGTGTTATGGGTACTAGACAACTGATAAACATACTTATATATTTCTAAATACATACATATTATAGATAAATTACACCCAGACACAGAACAAATGATCGTGCTCATCACACAAACATTTGTCCTGGGTGGGAATCGAACCCACGACCTCCGGCATAGCAGTTAGGGTCACTAACCACTAGACCAACAGGCCAGTCGTATATTAATTTCAAGAAGAATTGTAGAAAATGGAGCAGGAACAGGATGAACAGTATACCCCCCACTTTCATCTAATATTGCCCATGGAGGAAGATCTGTTGATCGTATTCGTAGTTTTAAGTGCTTAAATGCTCTCATTTTGTAAAAAATATTAGCTTTTTAAGTTGTTTCAAAACCTTGCGTGCGATTAATCTGAAAAGATGAAAAGTTACAAGTTATTACAATGCCGAATGCTTTATAAATCAGGGTCGGAAACTAAGTCCCGCCCTTCAGAAAACTTAGAAAAATTCCGTGTTTGTCAAGGTTTCGGTGAAATATTACCCGGAGGCATTTAAATACAAGCCCTTTCATTTACCTTCATATATAACAGTATGTCATTAAAATTACTTCTTAACAGCGGTGTTTTGAATACTTAATTGAACAAAAATATAATTTTAATAATAATATTTAATTCCACGTTTCGTTTTCAGAATTATGTGGTAGATCTCTTGAGCTAATTTGGCTGTGGTAGTGTACAAATTGGGAAATAGAATATCACATATAAGGCTCCCCCCCCACAGGCGCGTTATTATAGGTCGATAATATCGCATGCGGTATTGCGTTAAACGCCCTACTTCCATTGCGGCGTTATTATCGCAGCAGTGTGTAACTACATGACCATCCTAATACAAAATGTACTGAAAACAGATATCGCAGTAACGCATGCGATATTATCGACGATATTATAACGCGCCTGTGTGTGCCTTAATTTCA
This sequence comes from Diarsia rubi, assembly GCA_932274075.1. Taxonomy (NCBI): domain Eukaryota; kingdom Metazoa; phylum Arthropoda; class Insecta; order Lepidoptera; family Noctuidae; genus Diarsia; species Diarsia rubi. Next base: position 15,665,305 of record OW026417.1, on the reverse strand, counting down.
TTGTATCGAGTACTATGTTGTCACTTCGAATACCTACTAAAAATCTTTTGCGACGGAAACGTGAAGTTACCATGAGTTCCTAAGTTATTTCAATCAATCAATCAAAAGTCATTTATTCAAATTAGGCTGATAATCAGCACTTTTCGAACGTCAAAATTTACTTTACTTATTTACAAGAGACAGTCCCCCAAAACGCCCACCCTTCGGCACTTCCTAGTGTTTAGCTGGAAAGAAGAAGTGACGGAACAAACTCCCCAGCAACACATTCTGTCTGTTATGTTGGTTAAAAGAACCAGACTCGATACAATAGTAAGGTGTAAGTTCAATTTAGATTTACTACAGACACAAATCAATAACAAAAAATTATATAATTATAAACAATGTAAAAATAAAAAAGTACATAACATATCAGTTAACAAATTTTTGTAATGTAGGTAAGGCACAAATGTTGATATCAGTGCTGTAACTATTCGTACCAAAGGGCGTCTGGATGATTAAAAACCACTGTAAAAGAAAGTAATTAATGGAAGAGAAAAAATAAATAATAAAATTGAGAATAGTTAGAGACATCCACAACTTTGTACCGGCTAAGAGTTACCAGGGAAGCCGCATGCTGTTGTACATTTTGTAGATGATCAAATTAAACCATTTTAAATTGTATCTAAATTTTTACGTCTAGTTTAGCAGTTCACTCAACATTGTTTAAAACTGAAAGCTCTCCTCCCAATCTCATCGAAAATGTATCTCATTTATATTTCATCTACAACGAAAAGTAATTATAGATGTTCTCGCATAACTCGACACAGGTGCCTACAGCCTCTCCGGGGCTGGCTGGCGGGCGCAGGTTTATATGTAATACGAGAACTTTCGAGTCCTTTCACCGTCTCGTATCCCTTCGTACGATTGGCGTAGTTTCTTCGTCTGCCGCCGATCTGCTTTGAGTGCAATCTCACCTGTTGCAGATCTGTGCCAAAGATTACAATGATCATGATAGGAAATAGTATGAATAAACGTACTGTTTGTTTTGATTGACGCTGATATCATCGTAATGCAGCTGGTACATACAAAAGCCTGTTTGTTTTAGTATTACCATGACGATTTCGTTGATTGCGAAAATTGTTCGCACTTTCGCTGGGTGTGTCAATTTGGCCTGTATTTTTTTCAGACATTGTCAAGGTATACATACTTGGTATAATCTACTTACTCACTGATTGTTAAAAAAAAATAACAAATAACTTATACGAGGCGAGGTGTAAGGTTTTGTTGCACGAGGTCCTTGGTGCGGTTCCATAATCTGCAGGCAAAGAGTTACTGGGTTTTTACTTTTTGACATCAGGAATTTGTCAGTAGCAGCCAAAAAGTCTGGATTTGTGTCCGGTTGATGGCGATAGGTTAGTCCCCGGGGTATTACATGGAACTTCAGGTACACCTCTGCCTAACCCTTCTGGAATTACAGGCATGGTGTTATTTGCCGCTTGCATGTGTGAATGTGTGTGATGTTGATGACTTTAGGTGTCAATCTTTGTGAGATCAATATAAATTAAGTGCAGGAAACACGAACCGCCTATAAAATAGTCTACGGCATAAATTCTTTCTTTCTATTAGTTTATTCACCAGTCATAAAATTCGCATAAAGTTTATTTTATGGTGTAGGAAGATTTACTTTTAATGTTCCGAGAAAATTATTTGCACCGTATGCGGCGATATGCGCAGGAACATTGCATATACTCGTGTTGAAGTCGGAGATAAAATAAAATTGATAAGAATTAGCACTTTAAGCACCAATTCGCCGTCGTATTTTGTCGTGGCTGCCTTCAAGCGGGTTCGTGGTTGCAGAATTTGTTGGAAAGAGTCACGCAAAACGCAAAGGGCATTTGGAGGAACACGACGTACGGACGGATAAGTTTTAGTCAGTAAGAGTCTGACACTCCCATCATCACCATTATCCCATCAGAAATCATCAAATGACTAATTCTCACGCTCGGGGCGGAGCAGAACATTTGATGATTTGCCATTTTTTTTTAATGTACACACACCGTCCCATAGCTGGGCAAAGACCCCCCATGGCTTTCCGAGATTGTTCGATGATTGCCTTCTCCGTCCAATCTGTTAAGAATGAGTCCAGATAATTTCCCATTAAGAAAAAAAAAAACAAAACGGTCGTATTTTATTTGTAGGTAGGTACCTACTTCCTCCGTGAATGCATATTATTAGCTTATTAAAATTTAGTATTTGTTGGACTATTCAAAAGAGCCTGTAACTGGCCAACTTGAAATAAATGATTTTGATTTGATTTGAATGAGGCTTATTATTTTTCCAAATTAATATTATTCTAAGCTTCTCTTTCCACTTTTGTCGGTCTAATGTTATTGTAAGTCAATTCTGCTCCTATTCCCCATTTAGGGCATACTTACCGCGTTGTCGTTCTTCGAATATGTAAACCCATATTAAATTATCTTGTAATGTAAAAGAAAGTAATTTCAAAACGACTTATTCCTTTTCGTTCCGCAAGTGTACTGCAGTTAATCACAAAACCTGTCGGCTCTAATTTATGGCATGCAAAAAATTTTCGTCCAAATTCACACATACCGCGAACATGCATTACATGACACAAACAATGTCGAAAGTAACGAATTCATAACGCGTGACTAATAAACTTGTCCTTCGCGAGATTCTGATCAGTTAACTGGCAATACTTCTTAGTATTTTTCAACACTGTCCCACCCACCACACTCTCCCTTAGGTTGTGTAACTGGGCATGTATGTATACAGGGTGTCCAAGAACCTGGCGTCCAACTGGATTCCCACGATGCCCCAAGTTCTAACAGTACTCAGAAAAATATTTTAAAAAATCCACCCCATGTACTTACAGAATTATACTGATTTCAAAAAAAAAGGGGAAATGAGCACCCTGTGACATACTTTTGAATGCTGTGACTGCTAATGCTGATAATTTCGATATTTCTTGGAGGTTTTGTAATCTAGGGTATTGCTGTGTCTAAATAGAATGTAAAAATAAAGTACTTATTGTACCATTTTAAAATAAAATATTATTTTAACTAAAGGTGATATGGAAAACTATTGAATTTCGCAACTTTGACCGACTGTAGTGTAAAAAAAATGTACCAAAATAGTATGGCAAGTGACGTCAAATTTTGACGCGTTTATTCCTCTTTTTAAAAAGGTATAATACTTACACATTAATTTGAAAAAAAAAATTTTTGATAATATTTTTACTCAACAACCCAATTTTTACGATGTCTTACAGAATTCTTAGAAAGAAAAATTTACGACGAATTGAATCTAACCTCTAAAGAATTACTATTGTATGCTCATAAAAATAACAACAGGCCTCTCAAAAAACAGGTTAGACCGTAAGGGACGGTATGTGCATGCATCTCACCATAGTGATTCGTTATTACAACAGGAGGGAGCAAGACAGAAACTATCTTTGCGATTTGCTGGTTCTTCTTTATGGTACCCCATTATTCAGGTAAGAGTGAGGGAGAAAAAGGTTAGAGGTGCGAGTGAGATAGATAGTGACGCTATCTGGGATCGTGCTATTTAGGATAACAGTACGGTCAGTACGCGTCACTGCCTCCTGCCGTTACTACGCACCTCTCTCTTATTGTTACCATTGATCACGTACTACGATTTAAAGCTTTGTTTATTGGACTCGATTACTCTTTGTGCTCTGGACTTTGAAACGAACTCTTTACGACGACCTTTGCCTGTGTTTGGACAGTTTGTGTTTTGTGTGTGCTACCATGGCGACCTACACTCCGCAAGAATACGCAAATATGCACTACATTTATGGAGAATGTAGAGGTAATGGACGAGCTGCAGCGAGACTTTACAGAGAAAGGTATCCGAGGGCTACGCGATATCCCGACCATCGAGTTTTCATTAATGTGCACAGATCACTATGTGACGGGCGGTTCCCCAATCAAGTAGCTGGTGAAGGACGACCCGTAAATGACTTCATACGCGATGAAGTTTTAGAGGCGGTGTCGGCAAATCCAAGCATCTCTGTGCGAGGAATAGAAGCTGATACGGGGATACCGAAGAGCACAGCACACAGTATTCTCCAAAAAGAAGAATATCATCCGTACCACGTACAGCGAGTGCAAAGTCTTTTACCTCGAGACTATCCGAGCCGAGTCGCGTTTTGTGAAACAATCCTGCAAAAACATCGAGAAGACGAAAACTTTATCGACAAAATTTTGTGGTCAGATGAATCAACATTTAAGAAGGATGGCTACATGAACCTACACAACTTGCACGAGTGGCATGTGGAAAATCCGCACTTGATGCGAGAAGATAGATCCCAGTACCGGTTCAAAGTGAACATGTGGACCGGTATTCTCTGTGGGAATATTATTGGTCCATTTGAGATGCCCGAGAATTTGACTGGCGAATCATATTTAAATTTTCTTCAAAATGATTTGCCAAACTTACTAGAAGAGACCCCACCAGATATGTGGTTCCAACACGACGGCTGTCCAGCACATTTTCGCGTATCCGTTAGAGAGTTTTTGGACGAGCAATACCCGAACAGGTGGATTGGGCGATCAGGAACAATCCCGTGGCCAGCCCGCTCACCTGACTTAAATCCGCTGGATTTTTTTTTCTGGGGAACTATGAAGGAGCTCGTTTATGCGAAGCCCATTAATGACATCGCTGACCTTCGTGAGAAGATAACACAAGCAGTGCAGGTGATACGTCAAAAAAGTTACTCGCGAAACATAAAGCGGTCCTTTTTAAGGAGAGTGAGAGCTTGTATTGCCGCGGGTGGTCAACATTTTGAACATTTATTGTAATAAAATATCTTTAAACTAACATTCTTTGCTTTTATTCTACTGGGAACCCATCTACCTGTGTGTATTTCCTTCTTGCTCACTCTTGGAACCGAAGTAAATAATAGTAGTAACATAACAGTTTCTAAGATAAGAAAGGGTCCGACAGTTACCGTTAGTAGGTAGGCACTTCGTAAAAATTGGGTTGTTGAGTAAAAATATTATCAAAAATTTTTTTTTTCAAATTAATGTGTAAGTATTATACCTTTTTAAAAAGAGGAATAAACGCGTCAAAATTTGACGTCACTTGCCATACTATTTTGGTACATTTTTTTTACACTACTGTCGGTCAAAGTTGCGAAATTCAATAGTTTTCCATATCACCTTTAGTTAAAATAATATTTTATTTTAAAATGGTACAATAAGTACATTATTTTTACATTCTATTTAGACACAGCAATACCCTAGATTACAAAACCTCCAAGAAATATCGAAATTATCAGCATTAGCAGTCACAGCATTCAAAAGTATGTCACAGGGTGCTCATTTCCCCTTTTTTTTTGAAATCAGTATAATTCTGTAAGTACATGGGGTGGATTTTTTAAAATATTTTTCTGAGTACTGTTAGAACTTGGGGCATCGTGGGAATCCAGTTGGACGCCAGGTTCTTGGACACCCTGTATATGTATATATATGCGTCTCGACGCTAGACGCCATGATGCGAAGTAAGAGTATAATTAATTAACTAATTATTCTAGTCGGGAACACATGCGAGGAATTACGTAACCGGTCTGTGAAGTGTTTATAACGCATGGACTACGGAGAATACGAACGTACAGTCCGCGATGAAAGTGTTGCTACACGTTAAAGTAAAATACACTATTTATTAGGAGACACGATATGATTTTTCAGCATTTAATTAATGCTATCGTGTAATAGTTAAGAAAAAGCGTTATTTTAGTTAAAAAAAAACAGATATCATATAATTATATCACTTTATTCGGTTAGACTGGAAGCCAGCCCCTATAAAGGCTAGGCAGAAGATAACATCATTTATGTCTCTATAATAAAGTATTCTTACGTCAATGTCAAGATCAATCCCACAAAAAACAAGATATATGTTCATGGACTTTTGTCACTGATTGTACATGACTTTATCAACGTTGAACCCGCTCATAATCATAATTGAAGCAACATTCCGCCTCAGAAGATATGCTACAAATCTTCACCGGCATATAATTGCTTGTACAAATGCACACGATAATGGCGATGGTGCAACGAGAGATTTAAGTTGAGACGTTTTAAGTTGAGAAGTTTCACCCTATAGACTTTAGCACGTAAACTCAACGGTATATCTGTCACTGTCGCACAAATGTCAAACTAGAAGTTTAATAATAAAGGGAACATATCTAACGCCCTGAACCGGAGCTTAGTAACGTATATATAGATGTCATGGTTCAGCAGGGCTATTGTGTATCTTTTAAATGACAGTGGCTATCGTATTGTCTATGGATTAACTGTCAAATTGGTTATGGTTTAGTACAAAATGGAACCGTTTGACAGTAATTGATAGGCACTATAGGTTAGCCACTGTCATGTAAAAGATACGCAATAGCCCTGCAGACCAGTAGAAGTAATAAATGAAGTTCTAAATAAAGTTTAAATAAATGCAAGCAAATCCATACAGATAAATTAAATTGAAGTGTCTGTTTGTAGTTTTAGAATAACAGCTTTTTCACTGAATGCATATGAAAACTTTATACGGAACTAATAACAAAAAATTTAGTTTGTTTTTTCCGGCTAATCTCCGTAGCGGCTGGACAAGGGCTGGACCGATTTTGACTTAGGCTATTTTTACATTAGAAAAAGGATTTCTTCTTCTCCTTAAGGTTGGATCAGTGCAGAAAATTAAAGCCCCTTTTTTTAGGGGGTAGGAAATCATAAAATAACCCTGAGATACCGCTGTGGGCAGAGTGGAAGGGAGTGTCGAGACCTTTACTGACTAAAAACCACCCATGTTCGTTCTTGGCCCTTTGTGTCTAGTCCGCGGTATCTCTTTCGAACAACCCGCAGCCCCGACTGAAACTAAAACCCCTGAAAATGGATTTAGACAGGGAAATTATATTTTAATAACAATAATTTCACGCGTACGAAGATGACGGGGAACAGCAAGTATTGAAATAAAATTGAACTTTAGGACGTGACCGTGCTTTTAGGTTAACGTTGTCATAACAGTAGTTCCTTTTCTTAATAAATTCTTATGTAATGCTCAGATTATCGAAGATCTGATAAATAATCTTTCTCAACACCTCCCAACATCACCAGTACCTACTGTTAACAAAGATTACAGTTATACAAAACCAGTTTATGCGGATCTCTCACTGCGCGGTAAATCTATACAAAGCGATGCCTTGTTTTATTGGAAATGTACTCGTATAGCTTCATGTCTCGCCGTCTGTACGTTAGGTTTGATAGCCAATTAAGTGTAGTCAGGTAAGTATTGTTGTTTAATTAAAAGCTCCTCAAAATACTTCTTCGTTGCTTTTAATTTACCAACACAACAATAGATAAAGACCACAATAGTGCCCCGTCAATACCGTCATATTTTTACCGATATTCGTGACTTGAAACCTTCATAAGAACTGACACATGATATTTGATTTACAATCGAAGATCTATACATCTAAGCATTGCGTCAAAAGTTGCGTAAATTCCTATTTGCAGTTAACTCACGATTCTTGGTCCGAGATTTAACGATTATAAATTAATCATAGACTGTCATTATAGATGCAATACTGTCTTGCATCTGCTATTAGAATAATACTAGGTACATAAAAGGGAGCCTGGATTTTCGCCCAGTTCATAGCAATCTCGCATTCTATCATGGGGCTTAAACATTACTGGTGAAAGGTGGATGTACCATTAGGTACACCTCTGCCTAGCCCTTCGTGAATTACAGGCGTGATTTTGTGTGTAATAGATACTAATTAAAATTCCTCGAGATTTAACATAATAGACCCGAGATATACTCCCTTGATATTTCATGAACAAACAATCAAGAAACAATTTCCTCCGTGTTATTAGCCACACACTCTAGCGGTGTGAGTGGAAGGCCGCGGGTGCCACATTGCCAGGTCCCCAAGGAATGCAGCTTTGCAGGAAACGGGCAATGACCGACCGACCGCCGCCGTGCCAACGCCTCGAACAAACACAGGGGACGGACGCTGGTCATTCATATATTTGCAATACAAAAGACCATTTACATATTAGGGAATGCTGAAATGAGATCTTTGTTTATGACCTTGCGGCAAAATTTACACCTATTTTGTAGGTTATGGAAACTTATGTGTGAGCAAAGAGATTTATGGCGATTAAGAGGCAATCAGAAAATAATCATAGGAAAATGAGACTATTGTGTGTGAGCAAAGAGATTTATGGCGATTTAGAGGCAATCAGAAAATAATCATAGGAAAATGAGACTAATGAGAAAACTATTCGAATATTTAAATGACTTTTAGCCACATACTACTAGATTAAGAAGAACCAAAAATAAGAAGTTATCATAATATATAATATGTATTATTAAATAGGACATGATGTCGAAATCTGACGGAAAATAAAACCATTCGTCAATTTTTTTTACTTTTTTTTTTGGGTGTAAAATCATCAAATCCCGCTCTTGGGCAGAGCGAAAGGGAGTGTCAGACTTCTACTGACTAAAAACCACCCATGTTCCTTCTTAGCCCTTTATGTCGAGGCCGTGGTATCACTTACAACATCCCGCAGCCCAAATTTTCTTACCCTTGTCCCATGTTAATTGGGGTCGGCGCAAAAGGTTTTTTTCCCCAATTCTCCCATATCAATCGTCACGCTATCAATTACTCCTTATTCCGTCATATCATTCCTCATATAGGCCATCTATATCGGTATTTGTGTATGTGAGTTTAATTGTTTGTGAACGCACCCACGATACAGGAGAAATTCCTAGTGTGGGGCAACGTTTTTTAAGAAACCAGAAACCAAACCAATATCTTTTCTTTGGTCTTCCAATAAATAAAATAATCAAGCGCCTTTAATTTGTAGATTAACTTCATATTATTTGAACGTGTAATTTTAAAGCCGATAGCACCAAGATGTCTAGCATAAGTGTATTCAAATACCTTTGACAGTGATTTTATTTGTAATATCTATAGATTTAAGTTCTAGAGCATTTGTTATATCAACATAGTGTTAAAAAAAGTATGCTATGTTTGCTTTAACAATTTAAAGTAAAATACTTAAAACCTTTGAAGTTTGTTTGAAATATTTCTTAGGAATTTACAGTTCGTTAGATGGATTGGTAATTACATTTTATGTTAGTGCTTGATTGCTGTTAGTTCGTCTATTAAGTGGTGACTGGTCCAGTTAAATGGTCATCAAGGACGTTGTTAATAACTCTAGTTTTAGAATCGAAAGGAATCCACATCCTAAAGTCAAAAGAGACTGCACCGATCAAATTTTGTTGGTTTTTTTTTTTGTTTTATAAACTTAACTTAAGTTAGTGCGAAAGAACCTTTCTCTGTCCTTGTGTTTGTTATTTTTTAGGGCTAAATCGCCATAGCAATTTGACGCAAAGAAAGCTTGAAACGTTAGGAAGGATATGACAATAAAGTCACTAAAAGGTTTTGAGGATGGGAAATCAACAAATGACTCCTCCCGCTCTGGGCTGACCCGAAAGGGAGTGGCTGACTTCTACTGTACGGTACGCTATGTTGTAATGAGTGTTCCACGGGCTAACCTCAGCAAGCGGGCTGGACCAGCTCATCAGCTAATGGTATATATAGTCCAACAAAATGAAAGCCAGCTTTAATAAGCTCTCCATTTAATGAGACTTAGGGACAGGCAAAATAACTCAAGTAATATCATAATAAATTAAATTCCTACAACAGAAACCTACTATAACTTGATTGTTAAGCCTAGTGTACACGGTCCAGGTAATTTAGGTTGCGTCTTATGTAACTGGCTTTATTGTCAGAGGACAATGGCACATGACAGGAAACTGTGCGATTACGCGACAATTAAGTCATGTTCTTGCGACATTACTGTCGCGTAGTATAGAGTGAGTAGTTGCTGTTGTATGTTCTATCTAGGTTTGTATTATTATTGTAAATTGAGTAGCATATACAAGGTAAGGGGTGAATTGATGGGCTGCGGGTTGTTGTAAGAGATACCGCGGCCTCGACATAAAGGGCTAAGAAGGAACTTGGGTGGATTTTAGTCAGTAGAAGTCTGACACTCCCTTTCGCTCTGCCCAAGAGCGGGAGGGGTTATTCGATAATATCCCACCCCCCCCAAATGCTTTGCCTCTGCCTTATGTGACTTAGTCTGGCCTCCTCTATAAGTAACTGTGGGCCATGGTCCACCACGCGGGCCCAGTGCCTGTTGGTGGATAATTGACACAAGCCCGCCACACTATTTCCATACCACTGTAACTCCTGAAAGCCAGAATCAACAATGGCGATTGTCTCTGCGATGTAGCCTGCCAAATTCCACTTCAGTTTCTTGGCTATAAAGGGTGTAAAAGTACCCTTAACGCAAACGAAGGGCACTTGTTCTCCCCACCACTGCGATAATTTTTTGGTTCTAGACCATACCTGGGAACCCCCTAGTTATGTAGATATTGGGGGTCAAAGTTCCAAATTTTGCACAGCTGTTTTTGTTAATACTAGTTTTTCAGATTATAACTTTACTTAAATTACCTCCATGACCCGTTTACTATTCAAAGCATCCACTAGCACAATGTTTTAAGAGTGCTACATTGAGTTTTACTCTAAAATGTGATTTTTGACCCCAAAAAAAAAAGTCGTTTCCCAGCGAAAAATTTTGCGTAGGAGTACTTAGTTTGATGTACTTACAGAAAGCTTGGTTGACGTATGTGTGAAGGGTTAATTTACACCTTGTATACAAAGCATTTATGACATTGGATTTTGCTAATGAAATAAATTACGCAAAGTAAATTGCCTGGCAGGGTTCCGAACCTCGACATACTCTTAAGATGATGCTGTTACCACTAAACCACTTAAGTACTCCTTGTAAGTCGTGTGATATCAATAATTTTATTGATTTGACATCGCCTTGACCTGAAAGGCATGTGAATTGCTCGTAGAGAACAAAATCACGTTCACTATTTAATTTTTGCCTTGTTATTCGGGATCCTATGACTAGTTTAAAATAGCTAGTTGTTTTTCCGCTTTGTTTATATGTAAATATGGTTGTCTGCAAAAACACTCCTTTGTTTGGCTAAGTATGCATTAATTAATTTATGTACAAGATTATGCTGAAATCACAATAAATAATTAGATCTTTTAAATTAAAATACAGTTCTTTGTTTCGATACCTAACTTCGTAGACTAAGGTACCTATAAATTATGTCTTTATTTATTGGAACTTTATGGATATTTATGTCTATGCCTTATTCTCTACCAGTCCCTTTGGGTTAAACCATAGATATAATAAATCAGAGCTACATTGTGATACAGTACAAAATTATATTTAAAAATAATTTCAAGTTTTCGAAAAATTATAGGTACTTACTTATACATATATATATCGTATTGTCTTTACATAAATAACTTAGTTCAGAGCTCAAATAAACACCCTACATACGTGTGTCGTATGTATTATAATTTTTTTATTAAACTTTCGAAGTATTATATAAACTTATAAACTGTAATTTAAATATAGGTACGTTCAATTAAAGTTGGTAGTCAGCCATTGTTTAATTTCTCCAACTTTATTATTTTCTCCAACTTTATAACACAAAACCTTTTATTTATTCACATGTTGTCACACTAACATTTACACATTCATTATTTAACAATTAGAATGGCGGAAGATATGTTGATTACTATCAAAGAGATGTAAAAACTCTTGCGCATCATAATTCTTGCTTACACACACTGCTAAGTAAAACGAACAAGACGCAATGGAGGCGCTTGCGCAAGAACGTGGGTTACCGTGGTTACCGGAGTTAAAAGTAAAACGATTGTTTTAATATTTACTGAGAAGTAAAATAAGATGGGTTTTGTAGCGTTTCCTGTTTGTGAACACGCGATATTTTATTAGTGTAGGTTTACATACAGTCACGAGAACTAATATTGTATACTAAGGAACAATAAACAGCTTTCTCATAAAATAAAGAGGATATTAGTGCTTACCTCCGTGCCTCGGAAAGCACGCTAAGCCGTTGGTCCCAGGTATGAGTTATAGATCTTTAACATTCGTTGAGTAGACAGAGGCCTGTAACTCTGACAACCAATTTTACCAAGAGGTTTCGCTTTACTTAGGGACGAATTGGGTTGTGGAGGTCAGATAGGCAGACACTCCAAGTAAATACAGGTATTCATCTGCATCCAGTTATACTGAAAACCAACCCCAACATAGTCGGGCAAAAGTTAGGGAGATGATGATTAGTAGAAAAGTTATCCCACCTACCTTATACAGAAACAAAAGCTTGTAAGCTTTATTCGGGCGCGTTTAGTAATGGTACATTGTTATCCAAGGGGTGAAAGTTACTTATTTAGTCCCGAGCCAACTAATAGTTCGAGGGTCTAAATAAGTAATTCACCCCAAGTAAACACTGTGCTTTTCATTACGAATACGAGGAAACTAAAAATAAGAACATGTTTATAGCTAAAGAAAAAATAATTGTTGATCACATTGTCGCTTTCCCGCTTATTTTGTTTTTTTGTCCTCTGGTCGTCCAGCTATACAGCCAGTATTTTTCATGAAAATCATGTAAACAATAACCGGCCAAGTGCATGTCGGACCACGCTCAATGTAGGGTTCCGTAGTTCTCATCAAAATATGTGAACTTACTAAACTGATTAACCACCCTGCCTACCTGCCTCCGAATTCGTATTTCATAACTCGGTGACAATTGTTTGTTTGATATCGTTTTTATTTTGCCACCGACTTCAGAAGCTGGTTTCTTTCTGAAGTTTATTTTTCCCCTTTTGTAATTTTGTTTTAACAAGTCGGTTTTTTTTTTGTAAAAAAACTTTTTATATTTTTCCATTTTTAGTCGTAATCCTATAAAAATATTAACTATGCACTAAACATTCAACCAAGAAACCTAACCCTTAACCTTCAAGATTCCCTTATTATTGCTTTAAACACCAAGTTGAGGAGTAGTACCTTCCATAATCAGGTATTCAGCTCACCTAGACAACTTGAAAGAATACAACTATAAATGCGTCCTTATGATATGTTATTAAGGAATTATCCTCCAACTCCTAACCGTTATGGAGTTACCTATACTTTCCATCATCAGCTCATCAACATGAAGTGATAGCCTAATACTCTGAAAGAATACAATTATCGCTCCATAAGTTCGTATAATTTTCAAAGAATTTTCTTTCAACTCCTAACCGTTGAGGAGTTATACCTTCCATCATCATCAGTGAATTCACATGATATTATGATGATCAGACGCAAATACTTAAACAGCTATAAAAAATGTATGGAAAACTTCATAAGTGCCTATTAATTTTGGGGGTTGACCTTGATTTTCCTGGGATCCTGACTTGGAGACAATGGGACAACCTCGTGTCAACCTAATACCCTGAAAGAATACAATTATCACTCCATAAGTACGTGTAATTATGAAAGAATTTTCTTTCAACTCCTAACCGTTGAGGAGTCATACCTTCCATCTTCATCAGCGAATCCACATGATATTATGCAGATCAGACGCAAATACTTAAACAGCTTTTGAAAATATATGAAAAACATCATATGTACCTATAAAATTTGAAGGATTTCTCAATTTCTCAGGGATTCCATCATCAGATCATCATTTGGTGACAATGGGACCACTTGGAAAGTATACCCCCTATCGAAAACAAAAATATTTTTTAAATCAGTTTGCAAGCGACGGAGTTATGTCCGAACAAACATAAAAAAATATATATGAACATTCGAATTGAGAACCTCCTTCTTTTTTTAGAAGTCGGTAAAATAGTAGATTATTAACCAAGGGGATAAAGCAGCCCGTCGGGGCCGCGGGTTGTACACAAATTATCGCGGCCTCGACATAGAGGGCTAAGAAGGAACATGGGTGGTTTTTAGTCAGTAGAAGTCTGACACTCCCTTTCGCTCTGTCCAAGAGCGGGAGGGGTTATTTGATGATTTTCCACCAAAAAAAAAGGGGATAAAGCAGTGTCTTCTATCGCAGGTGACGATTTAAATCTCGAGTGTAGCGAGAGATTTAAGTTCACCCAAGACTAAGACAGCTTTATCACCGAGGAAAATACTCTACTTTTCGTACCATTTGCGAAAAAATTAACACAATAATAATATGAGATAAGCATCTATTAAAAATAATGACAATTAAAAGTAAAATAAACTTAACGTTGTATGTATTTGAAGAAAACAAAAACGCGGCAAATTCCTAAACTTATATTTTTTTGTCGGAAAAGCAAAGGCATCAAGCTCATACGGCCTAATCGGTTTTCGTAATTTTATTTAATAATCTTAACTGTATAATAAATGCGTATTCCTTTTTCAAAAATATGCATAATGCACAAACTCAATGGTGTAAACACAGATGTAGTTCAGTATAAACGGTAAGTATTCCAAATTTAAATAACATTCTCCCCCTAGAGGATGAATGAAATTCAGTACAATTTTCATTCCCTGTTTTTAACAGATTTGTTATTTTCGCTTTTTGTGGCAAAGAATGTCACTTTTTTGAGCAAGTGGTACGAAAAAAAGATTTTCAACCCGCTCCGCAGGCATGTTAAGACCTACTTTCAGAATATGAGTAATGAAAAATATTTTTCAAAAAAAACTTGGTCTATTTTCACATTTTTATTGTACCATGTTCCAACTTTTTATACAGCCACACAATTACAGCGCAATTTAAAATTAAAATGACATAAAGTTCATAAGAATAAAATTATATTATGACTTTAATATAGTTACGTTTTAACTATTTCTCTAAAATGACATACATTTCGACAAATCTTTGCTGTTTTTTTTAATGACGAACATGAAAAATACTGGCTGTACAGCTAAACGACCAGAGGACAAAAAAAACAAAATAAGCGGGAAAGCACTAATTCACACACACATTCGATCAACACTAATTTCTTTCTTTAGTTAATAATTTATGTTCTTATTTTTCTCGTATTCGTAATGAAAAGCACAGTGTTAACCTCGGGTATGTAACGACAGTGGTAAAAAAATAGACAGGAACTGATTCATTATTTTATTTGGACAGAGTCTCGACTTACAGGTTTCACAATCGAGCGCGACAAGACCTCGAAACTGAGCTTACAGGGCATTATATAGACTGATATCCCCACCGGAGGCATCCGGTGGTTATGGCGGTGTCTTCGCTTGACTGTGATTGGCTCGCGAGTCGTTGCCCGTCATTGGCTGGCTAGAGTGGCATGGCTATGGTATGCTAGAGTGGCATGGCTTTGGTTTGCTAGAGTGGCATGGTTATGGTTAGCTGTCATTGGCTGGCTAGGGTGGCACGCTGTGAGCAGGCTGTTGTAACATTCGGCCGTCCTGGAACAATTGCTCCCGCAATGGAAACAAGAAAACAGTGATTACAAGTCAGCTCAGAAAAACCAAGTTAAAATGGGGCAATAGACCTCTCAGGAGATTTATGAAATCTTCGGTTTTCAATTATTCGTTCACACTACTGGTGCTATCAGACAAAAGCACTGCTACGATATGTGACAGCGGATACTAAACCTGTAAATCCGTTGTATCATATAATATGACCTTTCATACTTCTTAGTTTACGTCAATCATTACCTAACTCCTCAATATCACATAATATGGCCAGAAAACAAATCCTCTAACAAACAAGAGTTAACCTGGCTCGCCCCCTATAGCATGGAACTTTAAGCTGAAGGAAAAGGAATAAATGCATAAGAAAATTTGTAATAGGTACCCACTTGTACTAATTATTATGGACAAAGATGTAGGAAATGCTTAGTACCAACAATTTTTAACGACATACCTTACGATTTAGAAAATAGCTGTACCACGAAAATGTCTTTTAAAATAAATTAGGAAAGTTTGTTTTTAACACCTATGTAAAAACCTCATTACAAGAGATGTGTAGATTCCATTTATGATTATTTATTGTTGTATAAGTATATATTTATGCCATACTAGCTTATGTTTTCGGCTTCACCGCTATTAATTAAAGTGTTTTAACGCAACTTAAATGTTATAGCATTACGTTATACCTAGTCAACTTTTGTGTTCAATAAATGTGTTTAGTTGAAGTGACGTTGTTATTGATGGAAACACCGTTTTACAGTATGACAGAAGTAATATACCATGTAACTCGGATGTAACCATGAATAAACACTTTTTAATTTATTTCAATTTACTGGCGAAATGTGTGTGTCCTCATGAGTATAAGTACCTCTGCCTAACCCATTGGGTATTACATGCGTGATGTTAAAAGCATTAAACCTTGTTGCCGCCAGTAGTCATCGCCTGGCGCCAAAGTTACATAATCATCGTTTTTTTTTTGTAAATCACACTATTAACATATTTCCTTTCCTTTTTTTTTTTTCTTTTGCCTTATCACTAAGTTTACTAACCCTAGTCGTTAAGTTATTTTGTTGTTACTAACACTATGGACACTTGTCTGAATTAAAGAGTTTGAATTAGATTATCATTTTTCACCTTGTATCTTAGTTACGTCCCATTTCTGAGATAACCCTACCGCGCCTAGATTGCCCTGGTTGCCTGGAGCAACCCGATCTGGGATAAATCGTAAGGCTTATAGGTACCCGGTTGTAATATTAACAGTATTATAAGAACTCCATATTATCTGCGACATTAAAAACATGAAACATTTTTCATGTAAGAAAATATAAATAAACTGTTTTGCCAAACTATCGTTTGAAGAAACGGAAGAAACAATTTAAGTTAATTACATCATACCATTAAGACGCACGCACACATACATGTACATACTCACACACATAATTCTTAGCGTGTCGATGGCAAAACTTCATTACTTATACACACTAACACACTACACAAGAATACGTTTTTCTATTTTTCCAATATAATTTTATGTGTTTAAAGCTATTAAGTACTAATGTTAAGTTAATGCAACTCTGGCCCCCAAGATACCCACAGGCGCAGCCTCGTTTCAGGACATCAGTTTTATCACCATTTTAAAATTAAAATTTAGCTTGCTACTGTCATGTATTATCAGAGCTAAGTTAGATTTAGAATTGGATGTCGTTAACCCTCTTTCCTACATTATCCCCTTTACAGTACGCACAATGTAAACATGACGTCACATAATAATATTTACTTATAAATCGGGTTATTTTTGGAAATCAGAAATTTTGTTGATATTTATAAAATTCAGAACTTCGTTTTACTCCTTGTTATTGTCATGATGCATTTTGTAATATTTTCCATCGCGCGAAGTTTGACACAACTCACACAACTAATCTGGTACCGTAAAGGTTTGTTTACGTTATAGCCTACCATCAACGATTACACAATTACTCACTATAGGCATCTGTACACCCACTTCGCAGTAAAACAATACTACTTTTCGGCTTTTCATCTTGTCATTGCACAGTACTGAACAAATCGTTCACGTCTAAATGGTACACAATAAACGGCATCTATCGAACGATCTACTTACCTAAGATAGGCATAGACTTTGACTTTGGCTTTTCGTTTTAGCTTGCTTGGGCTTTGGCTCATCGGTCACCATAGTGAAAAGTAATATCGGGCAATACATGGCATAAGATCATGATTAGTCATTGTATCGCGTACTGCAGTACAGTCCGAATTACATTACATTTTACATAACACGTCATAATACGAAATCTTAGCAACAATTTTATCACCGCAAGGGATTCAAGCCCAAAATCATGATAAACACTCTATCTGACTTGTAACGCGACTAAACTAAAAGACAGGGCGCAAACTACCGTCAATCTACTTTATAAAAGATACGTGCAATACCTGCAATACGTGTGAATTTCTGTTGGAAAACTAGAATCGTACCTACATAATCACTAATACCGACCTATAACATTTTTTTTTCCATAACAAGATTTATGTGACTTGCCTCATACCCACATCGTACTTTTTTTTTGTAAGTTTGATAAACGGGCGAGCTATTATTGCTAAGTTATTAATGGACTTTCTTTAGTAACTAGATAGAATAAACTGACGCACTTCGTTTACATTACTCGGGATGAGAAATTAAGACGATCAACTTAAATTCACCTGGTTGAATGCCATCGCGTCATGATGTTTTATACCCTAATTATGAAATATGTAAAAATTAGCAGTTCCTCATATTTAATTTTAAGTTCCTCGTTTTCAATTTGTCAAGAACTTTATCCAATAAGTCTAAAACTGTTTGAATATCGGCTGGCGGTAGCAAGAGATCGCCAAGGAATGCTATCTATATCTCTGATAATAGTTTAATAAAATTATTGTAGCTATTTATAAGTATCTGATCTACATGATTTACTTTGGAATTGTTATTGTTGGATAATCTAATGCGCACTTGAACTAAATATGTACATTTTAAGTTCTTAACTCTTTAGTACACAACTAGTACCTACTCGTAAAACATTTTTTTGTACCGGGATAATATTATACAGATTATCTGACTATGATTAGATTTACATATCGGGCTTACCAAATTATTTTGTCTACGATTCGCATAATTATCAACTCATGGGGCACTCCATGGTAAAACACATTTGGCTTATATATTTGGCTAATGGCATTTGGCTAATTTGGCAAATATTGGCATGTTTACTGACCTTGTTATTTATGCATGGTTCCTGGCAGCTCTCAGCGTGAAGTAGGTCGGTTCCTTCCTTCCATGTCCTTGGTTGCTGTTGACAATCTTTAGGTAGTCTTAATTTACCGTAGAACCGTTGCTGGCAGAGAGATGGATACTTCTTGTAACTCAAAGTGTCTCACAGGTGGTTACTGGCCGCAGTCTTCGTTTTCAAGGTCAAATTATGGAATGACCAATGCGATACTGAGGGTAGGCGCTTCGTGTTCCATCCAGATTGTGGCCTGCTTTTTCAATTTGTGCCCTGTGATACTGGGATGGGAGACAATATTTTCCTTGCAGGCGGTGTGCATCAACGTTCTTCGTTTGAATTTTCAGACCTCGTCCTCCACAGTAGGTGACCGTTGACTTTTAAGTAGCAGAGCGTCGTTTTATCGTAGGTTTTTTTTTTATTCGATCCCACTTCTGACTGTAACGACAGTGGTAAAAAAATAGACAGGAACTGATTCATTATTTTATTTGGACAGAGTCTCGACTTACAGGTTTCACAATCGAGCGCGACAAGACCTCGAAACTGAGCTTACAGGGCATTATATAGACTGATATCCCCACCGGAGGCATCCGGTGGTTATGGCGGTGTCTTCGCTTGACTGTGATTGGCTCGCGAGTCGTTGCCCGTCATTGGCTGGCTAGAGTGGCATGGCTATGGTATGCTAGAGTGGCATGGCTTTGGTTTGCTAGAGTGGCATGGTTATGGTTAGCTGTCATTGGCTGGCTAGGGTGGCACGCTGTGAGCAGGCTGTTGTAACAGGTAATTACTTATTTAGTCCCTCGAACTAGTAGCGCCCTCACCACGTTACGGGCGCCAAACCCCGTCTCGGGACTAAATAAGTAATTTTCGCCCCTTGAATAACAATGTACTACTTTTTTATTCCTTTTTTGGAAGAAAAAATAATGTAATCTCATAGATTTTCTTTATCGTTTTACACGTAATCCTGCAAGCTTCCTAAAATGTTATTTATGTCTTCCACGTAACAATGGTGGTCGAAAGAATAAGCTTCCTATCCTACTTATTCCTTAATTTATGTACAATGCTCCCCTACAGTTGGCTGTAAGGAACGAAATGAACGATCTGAGGGGGATAATACAATCACTACGTCCGGTTTACGATTAGCCGTCGTCGTCGGTGTATGGCGGTCGTGTGGTATTGTTATCATTCTAGTTGGCTTTTATTACAGCTGAGGAGTAAAAACTGATTATGATATTTATGGAAGCGCCATGTCTTCTAACTTAAGAAATGTGTGTTTGCCTGTAATACTTAAAAGAATGTTGATAGGGAATAGTTTTTATGATAATATTGAAGGAGGCTCTCTATGATACCCGGTCCTTTATAGATTGGCTACAATGGCTACTAAAGTAAGAACCCTTTGCAGGGCTCTACAATAATATAATACTGTTTTAAAATATCCAGTTAGCATTTTAGCATTGCTTTATAATTCAAATTCAGAAAGTTCGTTATTATGCGCTCTGGTCAAAGTTGACTGCATTCGTTGCAGTTTAAAATATAAATAGGTAGGTACATTGCTGCGTGCAGCAAATAAATTAAATAACTTTTCTCATAAAACTTGGCACTTGACCTTCAGTAACAAAGAATGTTGTTTGGGTAACTACTGTCGCTTGTTACTGAGCAATACGTGGTACAAAATAATGGTGATAGCAATTACTGATAAGACAGTTATTAGACCGGTCACGAGAGGTGTTTATAGTGGCTCTTTGTAGATACGATCAATGCTGGATGTTGGTTAGTAACGACGATGGTAAGCGGCACTAGTAAAAGGATGGGTGTGTAAAAATAATCTGGGTAGTTGTAAGACTTCGCCCTAATCGATCACAATCTGAACATTTTTTTTTTCGGAACACAATCGGAACTTCATAATGCGTTACTTATTTCTTGGATTAAAAAAAAACGTATAAGTACTTACTAGTCTGCCTTTTACAATGCAAAAAAAATGTATTTTTTGTATTAATTGTGGTATTTAAAGGATGAATACTTTAGCTCAGTACATATCTCACCTAAGTACTTAGTTACTTTAAAAAAACCCTTTAAACATTTTACAAACCTTATACATTGCAATATTCGCAGAAAATCATGTCTTTCAATTTCGTGTGCTAAGGTTATAAATTAATATAAAACACACTCGTAGTGGAATATTAAATACCTGTACATCTATTGCTTGGCACGAACGGTAAGTTCTCACTCCGGCTGTCGTAACATTCAAATAGGTACTCCCTTGACATTTCACAACCGTACCACGAATTCACGATTGAACCTATTCTGCCTGTCCTATCATTAATAATATTTTCATAATCAGAAACTACATAATTTATCAACGGAATTGTGCGGAAATGTGGTTGAGTGAATTAATGATCGTAATGGATTGTCGTGACGACAAATTCAGATTGGGCTAATTTAACTTTTCGAGATTATAATTGGGGTAATAATGTCGATAAGGCCTAATGCTTTCTAGTTCATAATAGTTCTTATTATGATTAAAATGATCTTAGGCTTTTTAGTTCAATTTATAGAAAAAGGAGACCCCTGCGCTGCGCGAGACGAAGGAGATGGTCTTAGCTCCCACCATCTGCGAGTTGGGGTGCCGAAAGGTCCCGAGCTCGCTTCGCTCGCTTTTGTCCAACGTTATTAATTATGCTTTACGTTGTTTTACCTACCAATTAACATAATTATGAAAAGATGAGTTTGTCATAGGCCTATGTCCAGCAGTGGACGTCTTTCGGCTGAAATGATGATGATGATGATGATGAGTTTGTCAAATGTCTGTGTTTGATGTAATTAAATAATATATTTAAAGGAGACGGAAAATGGTGGGCCCCAATTTTTTTTTTGCGGGCTTCGGACCTTTCGGGCCCCCCCATGTTGCTGACATCTCTTTGAGGCGCGCGTGGAACACGAACGCGCCGTCGACACGGCCTGTTTTCGTCGTAAGACGGACGGACGGCGAGTGAGCCCATCACTCACCGTCCACAGGCCCGCGTCTATGGTGGCCGGAGGTCATCGCGTGACCCCCGACGCCCGGGGCGCCTCCCGACTAGGTGATCCCCTCACATTATTTAAATGCGCTTTAAAGTACTTGTATACAATATAGAGTTACATTAATAAAGAAAATGTCAATTGGTAAGTTCTGAAAAACCAAAATTATTATCAATTTCGTATCGATTAAAATAAATCATAAGTTTAATTAATTACAGTATTATTCATCTGTGATTGCATTGACAGAGGACCACAGCGGACTGTCATTGATTCTCGCCGATTATTTATGTACCTATGTATTTTTTAGTGTTTTCCGTTACGTTTTGAGTGTTTCCCGAAAATTTGATAACTTCAAAGAGCACTGCTTTGTTTAATACACTGCCTACCTTGGACGACACTTGCTTCCATACCCGACCGAAGATCGCTGACACGTTTGTCTTGGAATTATTTTTTGGATTTTGCCATCGGCTTGGATTGAATATTGAAAAAATATGGATCGCTGTGTTAATTGTGGGATTTACTCATCATCTGCCTAGCCTTTTTCCCAATTATGTTGGGGTCAGCTTACAGTCTAACTGGATGCAGCTGAATACCAGTATTTTACATGGAGCGACTGCCTATCTGACCTCCACAACCCAGTTAATACTAGGTAATACGATACCCTTTGTAAGACAGGTAGTCAGACTTTCAAGTCACTGACTACCTGTAACGACTGCCAAAGATATATATATGGTAGCCCGGACTAACAGCTTAACGTGCTTTCCGAGACACCAAGGAAACTCGGTATGTAATTGGCGGTCACCCATCCACAGACCAACCTAGGCAAGCGCAGCTTAACCTAAATATCGATCCGAGTGGCAGTTCTTATTTAGCCACGAGCTCCTTGTTCTTATTGAGCTCCCGAATTATGGGATCAACTAATCATTGCAATACCCTTTTTTTTTGGGGTGTTGGGAATCATCTATTACACACATACACTATACATCCCGCTCTTAGGCAGAGCAAAAGACTAAAAACCACCCATGTTCCTTCTTAGCCCTTTATGTCGACCTCTTGCGAACAAACCGCAGCTATGAAGGCTTACGGCCCTTGGGCGTGAAACAATTTATTCCGTCAGTGATTCGGCAGTGGCTTGCAGTTAACTTTGAAAGTTAAAATACCTAGCTGGGCCAGGTACCAAGATTAAAGTGTTCCACCTGCACAATTTCTAGATGGCATTAGAATAATAATAGAAGATGAATAAACCTACCACATTGTAACGTGTTTTTTAATAATTCTGGACGCGTTTTCGATAAATCCTTTCCATGTTATCTACACATTTATGGCTACAAGTCATTGATATTCGTTCATTATATGCCTTTTTAAACATTCTCCACCCAATAAAGTGCATTAGTGCTTATAGAACTTAGTAGACAGGTCCTTTATAGATACCCAACAACATAACCTCACTTTTACTAAACTTCTAATAATTCAGCTCTCAGATTGCGAAAACTTACAGAATTTTCACCAAGGAACTGATAAGTCCAAATCTATAAATTCATATCATTTTCATATCGTTCGTCATATAGGCCCAAGAATGAATGCAGTCGATTTCGTCTCCTTTTGTCAAATGAGTTATTGTTTACAGAAATAATACATAGTTTGAAAATAATTAAATTATCTATCTATCTTTATAAATAAAAAGAAAAGTCCTGACTGACGACATAAATGTGAGTATATAACCAAATGTTTTTTTTTGTGTGGTAAGTTTGTTGTCAAATGAAAGCAAAAGTGTAATAAACCCTCTTCAAACTCAAATACCTTTTTTTTTTTGGCGGGTTGAAAATCATCAAATGAGGTCCCGCTCTTGGGCAGAGCAAAAGGGAGTGTCACAATTCTACTGACTAAAAACCACCCATGTTCCTTCTTAGCCCTCTATGTCGAGGCCGCGATAACTAGTGTGCAACTCAAATTCCTAATTTAGAATTTATGTTACGTTCGAAGTAAAAAACAACGTAGATAAAGAAAAGTAACTGACCACCTAACGTAGATAGGTAAAACACATCTTTGTAGCACAGTTACGTTGACACGGACCTGTTTACGCACGAGGGTTCAGGTCACAAGTAGAGCATAGTGAACGCTGTCCCGAGTGCCTTGACACAGTTCCATCATCGTTCATTCATTCATCGGCAGGTGCCTTACAACAGGCCCCTCACTAACTGAACATGTTCTATGTAGGTAGCTAGGTACTTAGTAACTGCTTCACTAAAAGCAGTTTTATGTACATAATTTAAGTAAGTATCTAGTTGAATGATAGTAATAATTATGCTATGCCAGTGGTTTGAGTATAAAGTGGTTTAGTAATTGGAAATGTTTGTGGCTCATGGTCATGTGGATTTCTTAAATCTATCCAAATGATTTCTTTCTAGGCATTCAGACTTAAAAAGAATCAAAACTGAAATGTTTCGACGGATACTTTGTAGAAAATATCACTGTTTATAAAAAAGCTGCCATAGATAACAACATTTTCAGAATCGCATTCATACACGTCTTTACGTAGAAAGAAACATAGTAATATCGAGATCCAGAAATTGATTCGTAATAAGGCCGATTAAAGATTGACAGTTCAATAAGCAGGCCTTGAGCTAAGTAATAAGGTTGAAAGTAATGGAACCTCAGCGAACTTCGTTTAATACACATAGTTCCATAAATAAACGTGTTCTAATGGAAATTGGTAAATACGATAAAACGAAAGAAAATAAATTTACATAATCTACTTTAAACAGTCAAACAAGTTTAGATATCCCAGTTCAGTTACCCTAGCTAATTTATTTTGTCTTCCATACGTTCTAAGCAAGGTCATACTTAAATAAATAAAATCCGGTTTACTTAGGTATCCGGTCAGCAGCATATATTCAGAAATTCAATTATAAATAACAAGACATTGGAACACCTGGAGTCGGCTCATAAGAAAACAGCCGCATTACACATTTACGGAGGGAGGAAGATATCTCGACCACGCAGGAATTTATAACTGTGAAATATTCAACCTTATTCAACCTGTTCAACCACATTTACGCTTCGAACTGTATAATAATTTAAAACTTATTTCAGTAACAAACATATAATGTTCTCAGTAAGATTCAGTTTATTTCTAAAAATGATGTTGGTATTTCATGTTTTTCTTAATGTTCTTTTGTGTGAAAAATACTTGACTGAAAAAAGTCCTTTAATTTTAACTGGCACAAAAAATGTTATAAGACGTTTTTAAGCGTTTAATTATTCTTATATCTTACATAATTTAACAACAAAACTATTTCGGTAGGTACTTAACACATTCCATAAACTTGGACAGATACAAAAAAAAACTGACAACAACGGAATCTAAAATACTCCACTCATTTACTTTACTACATTTTAATTGTATATAGGTAACGTAAAAAAAACCTACCTACTAATTAAACTTAAAACAACAAACCGACATAACATTTATGAAATTCTGTTTCATTTGGAACAAAGAACGTGAGGTGTACTCTAGAAAAATATTGTTGTAACGCAATACGCACACACATTACACGCACGTACGCAACTATGGGCAAAACAAATGTAAATACTTTCCTTTCAAAGGCCTGTCTATATTCATCGTCTTTTTATAGGCAACTAGAGAATAATAATTGATGTAATTGAATGAAAAAGCTTCTCGAACCTGCTACCATTATTGTGGTGCCATAAATACAATGTGAAAACTAATTTCTATGATTTATTCAATGGGAATATAAAACGTTTTTGCTCAATAAATGTTACTCGCAGTATGTCTTGTCTTATAATGCCCATTTGTTTTGTAAATGCTCTATTATTTAAACTATCGTATTTCGTTCGAAACGAAAATGTGTCTAGGGCTTTTCAATCTGCAGCCGACGTGTTAAAATAAGGGTTCCCCCCGCAAATGTCAAAACAGTCGAGCAAATCTGAAGAGGGCACATGCGCAGTAGGGATCCGATCAATGCACCCCGACGAGTGCGCGCGCCACCCTCGCCCCGGCCGCCGCTATCTACGCAGTTGCCACAAAAATACCATCTGAGACCTAGCGCACTGAGCGGATCGCCCTTGAGCAAACAAAAAATATACAATCAATCGGTCTCATCCGCCAGCTAGTACCCAAAAAATGTAAAGTAAACGCGGGGCGCCTCCACCGAGTACCGTGTGATTCAGCTCGTTAAGGACACCCACACCTTCCGAGTCGTCTGCGGAGCGAGCCAGTGTTGCACCTAGTCAGGTCGCTGTCGCGTGACTCATCGGATTATCCAGAAGATTTCGATCGTTAAATTCGCTACGATAGTGGAGACTTAGAGCCGGTATCGGTGTGTAACCGTATAGGTAATTAGTGCAAGTTCGGATGCCGGTGGTCCGGCCGCGTGTGTCGAGGTTGATGACGGCGCCGGCGGGCGCTGCCGCGGAGTAGCTGCAGCTGGCCTCTCAGCCGCAGGGATGGACGACGGAGACACCTTGTTCTATGACGACGACGGCGAAGCACAGTGCGATATGGTACGTACTATATGCGTTAACCTTGACAAAAACCTTCGATAATTCTAAACAATGCAATTAGTGCGCATCATGTTGACATTATTCCGATGCTTTCAATGTAAAACTATAAACTACAATGGATTCCAGTGGTTATATAACGCGGAAACATCGCTGAGAATGTGTTCACAAAATGGACGATTTGGCAGGTTTTGCAATGATGCAACACCCTTTTAGATATCGGAGATCAATTTCTTCTGTGGTTAGAACAGCATATTAATGGTGGTTTTAATAGTATCATAACTGGCAGTATCATTGATTTACATCGAGAGCGCTGCATCGCTTGAGACCTTGAAACTTGGAAGCGCTTGGATTATTCCGTGACTGTTTTGCTACATAATCGTAATAATGAAACCGCTGAAAATTAACATTCTTACTGAACATAATATGCCATTGTTATCATTCATGCAATGTAAACAATTATTTTAATTAATTTCTTAGATGACTGTAACTGCGAGTTTTTTAAACATTCCACAAAAATATTCGTGTTCTATAAGAAATCGTTTGGTACCGTTATGGTTCGTTTGTACCGTAAAAGTAAAATCATGTATCGCCTAAAAGATAAGTTCAACTCAACGAGGCAATTCTGTGGGAACATGTACTTAATTGGCTCTTACTTTAGAATTAGTCAATTAAAAACATATTCCTACCTTGTAACAATTAATTTACTGCCTTTCCATGATAAGCACTTTGGTAACTTTGATTGCATTCTTATTACCACATTAGCCATTATAACTTAATACATACGCTATTAGGTGAAACTTTTCAATACCTCCTTCCTACTTCTTTTCTCCTGGTAGTTTGTGCGACTTACCTATCTTTTTTCTCATCTCCTACTTGTCCTTGCCTATTAAAAATAATACAAATGCACGTAGCAGTTGCCTAGATTGATTGACTATAACAAAAAACAAAAAAAAAAATACTGGGTCATTTAACCCAGGTGAACACAGGACACTAAATGTTTTATTATTGATTTAGTATCCTCAATTCACCTGGGTGAAATACCCAGGTGAACATTAAATACTAAAGTAGTGTCCTCAATTCACCTGGGAGATATTGGTTTCACCTGGGTTAAATGACCCAGTATTTTTTTTTGTTTTTTGTTATAGTCAATCAATCTAGGCAACTGCTACGTGCATTAGATACTAAACCAACATTGGTTTAGTGTCTTCAATTCACCTGGGTGAAACTAATATCTCCCAGATGAATTGGGGATACTACTTTAGTTTCTAATGTTCACCTGGGTGTTTCACAGGTGGTCATTAGACACTAAACCTGATAAATAAGGTAACATTTTTCGAAGGCATAATTATGTAAAAAAATGTTAGGCACTCATATGGATAGACTGTGTAAAGGATGAGATGGCAAGAAAGAAGGTGATTGATGAAATAACGAGTAAAACAGAAGAATGGAAGAAGATGAAATGCTTCGCCGAGTCCAAATATATTTTGACAATGGAAGAATAAGAATAATAAATATATAATCGAATTGAGAACCTCCACCTTTTTGTTAAGAAGTCGGTTAATAAAAATGTATTAAGCCATTGTTACAAACATTTTCTTAATCTAGATTAGCGCTATGAATTAACGTAACAAGGCCAAGATAATGATGATATGAGGCACCCAAATGAATAGGGTAGTTAACAAAAAAAAACTAATTAGTCCGTCAAATAGATTTCCAAAAAATATTGGACACTATTTTTTTTTCACGTAAGCAAAATATGAAGGCAGATACAGTGCTCTGAAAACTCGTATGACGTCATATTCTTTGACTTAAGAATGTAATTTTTTAGCGCTAAGTGACGTCACAAACCCCCACTCAAATCTTTGACGAGTTTTATCTTCGTCGATTTTTATTGATTTGATTAAACAAAAAATACGTATCCAATATTTTTCGATAATCTACCAGACGGACTAATTAGAATCGTATTTTTTTTAGTCAGTAAACATCCCTTTTGAAAGAAACATAAAAACATATCAAAAAATGCCCTAAACAATTCGTAGATCATTGTACTTAAATGAAATACACAGCTTAGGTTATTAATTACTAGACAGTAATCTATGATCTTTAATAACTTGCTAGTCGCTAGTCTTCAAAGAAAAAATAATTATTTTCATACTACTTAGTAGTATTTTCAATGTCATGAGCAGTTAAAAAAAAAATTGTGTGTACTTTCAAGTTCACTGTAATCTAAATTACATATTTTTTATCATTTTTTTTAGCTTTCAAGCCATTAGCTGTAAAGTCACGCTAGTAGCTGTACGTGTGTGGGTTATCATTTGTAGATCTTTGGCAGTCGTTACAGGTACAACCAGTCTTACCAAGGGCTATCATCGTTTTGCCCAGAACTTACAGAACTGGGTTACGAGGTCAGATAAGCAGTCGCGGCATCAGGTAAGACTGGAAGCCGACCGCAACATGGTTGGGAATAAGGCTCGACAGATGGTGATGATTGCGTGGTAGATTCCGACTTTACTCTATCTCGCAGAAGCCCACTCTCAAATTCCACGATACTATAAAAACCAGTTTCCCATTCCCACACTAAAAAATCAAACAAAGCCATCAATAACACTGCAACAAGTGGAAACACATTACCTGATGTTACGTAATCAAGCTGATGCAGGTTCCTCACGACTGTTGTAATCAATCATTAAACAGACTAATAGGCACGACATCATCGCAGTCCAGTGAAAGTCTTGATTTAATTGGTGTATTAATCTTCATTACGTCGAAGCGCCCACGATTCTTTGACTAATTATATCAAGAACAATACACTATTAGAAGTTAGGTGGGCTCCAACAGGGCAGGCAATTGTTAAGCATTTTGATAGCCTGTGTGAATGTGAAGTGCCACGGTAGCCCGATGAACCTTCAAGCTTATGGGCCTACCACACGCTCAAGCTTCACCACACTTTTGCCAGCGCAATTACATGGTGCACACAGTACATCGCCCGTGTGGTTGGTAAAACTGATTACCATTACCAACCACACGGGCGATGTACTGTGTGCACCAAATAATAAATCTACTAAGGAATGTCAGCTCATCACCATCATTCTCTTGTCCTTATTCAAATTTTCGGACCATCTCTCTCTCCTTCATACTTCTCTGTCGCTCGTTATATTAGCAGTCACCTCCTTCATACTTCACACAGTCCTACCATAATTTTATATCTTCCTCTAAACTGATAGCAACCACTACAAAAGTTGGTTGCCAATTTGCTAAACAATTAATTTCTCTGACTTGGCCTACATCTTTCTTTCACGGTCTTCAATTCTAGGCGAGGCCTATTGTTGCTTCAAATAATCGCCATCTTTAATTTAATTATTGTTCTGACATGAAAGTTCATGAAAGCTAATCATTACTTACAGGTGATGAGTGAGTAGATAAGTGTTAAATTGCTAGTTCACTTCGTTCGTTTTTAGCTTCGTGTTTGTGGTTAGACTCTGTAATTATTATAGACTACCTGAAGCCCGCGGCCTCGGTCGCTTGGAGTTCGGTAGTTGTACTACCGGTATAAAAAGTCTCCTTTGTATTAATCTGTGTGCCAAACATTCACAATTATATCCTTTTAGTAGTTTTAGAGACTCATAGCCATCGACACGCTAAGAAGATCTCATTGAACGGTACCGGGATTTAAAGTATCCCATGTTCTAATCCAAGTCATGGTCTACCTGCTAGCCTAATTTCACCGAAAACCGATCAGCCGTTACGCTGTGAATTGGTAACAGACAGAATTACTTTCGAATTTACTGCATTAGCATGGATGAATTAGTTCCACACACGTGGGTTGGTAATGTTGGTGTAGCTCGGAGCCTTGAATTTTAAACTTCATTGCCTTCCATGTTTTCACTTTGTTTGGTTTAAATTTAAATGTTTAGCTTTCATTAAAATTCCAGCTGTGGCAACATTGAAACGAGATTTTGTACCCTGTTATTCTATCAAACATAATATTTTCAGGTAATGTGAAAAAAAGAAAATGTGTGTAATGTGAATGTGTTGTTCGAAGACATGTGACATCTACCAATCCGCACTGGGCCCGCGTGGTAGATTATAGCCCATTCCCTCTTAAAGAGAGGAGGCCTGTGTCCCAGCAGTGGGAACATTAATAGGATGTTTATGATGAATGTGAAAATGTTATGTTTATAATATTTTGATACAAGCAAACTCACACCAGCTCCGGGTGATTACGAATTTTCATAAAAAAATTAAATTGTTCTTTCACATTTTATTAGCACATACGAATATTAGTAGACTAGCCTATCTATTCTATAAGGCTTGTAAAAAAATGCACATTACCCTAGAATCAAAAATCGAAAACATTTGAATTACACCAACTCGTCTTTTTTTATTACAGCCCAGCCCATTCCCTATCACAGGCAAGAGGCCTGTGGGCTGCCTATCTGTGCACCTCCACAGGCTGCTGGCTAAAATTATTCACTTTATATTGTAATGATTCACTTTGTAATGAGGACGGCCGAATCGCATGTTACTAAAACAGTGATAAATATAAATGTTGATGGATGGAGAGGGAGAGGAAGACCAAGGAAACGATTGATGGATTGTGATCGTAGTAGGAAAGGCAGCAACAGAAAAACATATTTTGTGATAAGTTTGTTTTTAATAGTGTTTGTATGAATGACAAAGTTATATTTGCGGTTTTTTAAATGTGCTATATCTCAAAAACTATTTACTATATCGTTCAAACCAATTTTGGTTTAAAGTTTCTATTGCGATCTACAGCGTACATTTTTTTTAGATTTTTCAGTTTCTTAGTTTAAAAGTTATAAAGGACACACACAAACACACCCATATTTTACCACTTTGGAAGTGTATATCTTTCAAACGATTGACTTTGGGAAAAAATTGTATTAGAAACCTCAGTGTCATTTTATAAGACCTGTCTATAGACGTTTGAAAGTTTTTTTCAGTTGCGGTTACATGTATAAGACCCCCCTTAATCTTTTATTTTTGTATGAAAATCGTAAAGCGGTTCACAGAATACATCTGCGTACCAAGTTTCAACTGTGTAGTCTTAATAGTTTCCGAATAAAGTGGCTGTGACATAGTACGGACGGAGGACGGACAGACGGACAGACAGACAGAAAAAAAAGAAACAAAAAAGAAAAAACATAGACAAAAATAAAGAATAAAGAATCTAAAAGAAGAAGAATAAAGAAGAAGAAGAGAAAAATCTATAAGGGTTCCGTTTTTTTACCATTCTGCTACGGAACCCTAAAAAGGAGTAGGTAAGTAAATGATAGCGTGTTTGTTTACAGAAGAGAATGGAAGAAAAAAAGTGTTGCGTAGACCCTAAGGAACATGGTACAAGGACAGGAAGATGATGATTGTATTCATTCACAGTTTCACACAAATAAAGGCCACATTGGAACGATCTAATTGACATTTGTTTTATGAATTGCTAGCTGTTGCCTGCGGCTTCACCCGCTGCAACTCGAAAATTATTCCACGGGAAAATAAAATTAGGATAAAAACTATCCTATCTGTTAATCCAGGTTTTTAACTATTTGTGTTCCAAATTTGATCCAAATCAGTTCAGTAGTTTTTGCGTGAAGAAGTTACAAACATACACACTCACAAACGTTCGCCTTTATAATATGAGTTTGATTACAACATTTATGAAGTACTTATTCCTTTGTGCTATTAATTTATTACAGCATCGTTGGCCCTGAAGACGCAATAACGATTCGTAATAATCGTACCTACTATCATATTAATAAGATGGTTTAATTCATTCAATATTAAATGAATAAAATTTTATTTGCTCATTGACCTTTTATATCACGAATAGTGTTTCATATATGGAAATGTTCTGTTCTTCAAATTTTTACTAGTCACTTTTCTGTGGTTGCAGTGAATGATCCTAGAAATCTTTTGAATGTAGATACCTTTCATCCATCCATTATCTTTCCTTTTGTCCATCTGCCTTATGTTTTCTTTTCTACTCGTATGCCTATGTTGCGGCCAGCTTCCAGTTTGAAAAAATCCAACTGAATCCCAGTATTTTACATGCTGGGTAATACGATAAACCTCTTGCTAAGCCTGTTTGACAGACAGTCTGCGTTTATCCTACTTTTAAAAAATCTTTTCTTATCCAAAATGGGTTTTACTTGTCAGGTTTCCTTTGATTTGTTAGGCGTAAAATAAGAAATATGAGTTCTATTGCTCATGCAGTTTCTTCACTACAGGCTAATTTCTAGTTGCCAATGACCGGTGTGCTAATGAAAAGCTATAAATCTTAATCACCATTCCACAAGGCATTATGTCTTCGTTGACATGAATTGTTTTAGTGTTAATTACTTCGAAGTTAAAACATGTAGTATTGTCAGGAAAATTAATGGATTATATTATCAGAGACTTAATAATAACAATTCGTAAATTAGTCTGCTCCACAAGGACAGGACGCTTAAATGAATAGCATTTAATAGGAAGAAGAAAGAAGAAGAAGAAGATTGTACAACTATCTTTGCAATGTATAAATTCAATCTCTTTAGTATTATATAGTCGCATAGCACATATTGTGTGAGTACTATGTACTAGAAAGCTGCCATTCTCTGGAAACCTACATTTATTTTTCTATTTTTTATTTGACTTGGATATGCCCTGGCGATTGAGAGTGTGTCATGCTCACTTAAATGTCTCGCTGATGGTGGCGGGTGTGTCGGGTCATTTCGTTCCCTTTAAAATGGTTGAGTGGAATGGTGGCTGATCCATGCGTCATGCTCGTGAACGGGTGCTGTCAGTTGTGACTGGTCACCTCTTAGTTGCCACGGCTTGTTTGAATTATTATATTATTTTTAAATCGTCGTTTTGGCTTTACTGTCGACACTTATCGTGCACAACTTGCTACATCGTTCTCACATGATAATATACCAATCTCGATATGAATGATGTAACCAAAGTTTTGTAACAATATTATGATTGAAAAGAGTATCCATGAAGTTTCTTGCCATTCTTCTCATGAGACCAACGCTTTGGAATCGGCCACTACAGTACACTGACAGTTATTATGCCTTGTGAGTGGGACTGTAGCTTAGTTTATTAGCTTATTAAAATTTAGTATTTGTTCGACTATTCAAAAGAGCCTGTAACTGGCCAACTTGAAATAAATGATTTTGATTTGATTTGATTTGATTTGATTTGAGTCGTGTCAAAGCCATTTCCTACGAGTAATAAGACGGATGTATTACGCCGACATGGTGCAGGGATAAGGTGGTACTCTTCTTTTTCAAAAAATGGTGACAATACTCGGCTGAAGAACTATAGGGCCATCTAACTTGTAAGCCAGGTCTACAAGTTATTTTCAAGAGTCATCACGAATCGTCTCGCACGCAGGTTTGACAATTTGCAACATGTCTGGCAAACAAGCCGGATTCCGAAAAGGCTTTACTACTCTAGACCACATATACATACGCTGCGGCAGGTTATACAAAAGACTGAAAAGTATAAACTACCTCTCTGTTTAGCTTTTGTGGACTACGAGAAAGCCTAAGGCCTCATTTACGAAGACACAGGGGGTCGCGCGGCGGGTTGTTCGTTTTTAATTCAAGCACTTGGCGATGTATGAAAATGTTAACGATTTCAAACGACGATTTTACGAGAAGCGATTTTTCGTTCGTTAGTTTAAAATGCAGCGTTCGTTACGGTAGACCCGCCTCTCAGTAAATCCTAATAAAAAAGCACGCGACGAGCCTTCCGCACGCGCCGCGCGACACCCCGCGTCTACGTAAACGAGTCCCTAAATCGATCGAAACTTGGGCTGTACTGCAGTCTCTCCAACGGTGCCAAATCGACTATCGGTACATCGAGGTGTTGTTAATATACGGATCGGAAAGTCTGACAACCAGTCTTACCAAGGGGTATCGTGTATTACCTAGTACTAACTGGGTTGTGTGTGGTACAAACTTATTTTTTAAACAGTCCATCCATCGTGTCTTACAGACAAGCTTAGGGGTTAAGAGCATACAGTATAAACCATAACCTTTCATATTTTAACAATGGTTTTGTATTTGTAAGTTATGGTGAACGGCGATGGCCTTTGCAACCGTGCGATTATGGTGCAATTGCATTCTAACAGTGTTCCTATGATCATAATTTTGTCTACATGTTGCAGCAAGATTGAATTCTTTTGGGGTCAACTGATTTTCATCATCAGGGCTAAATTATTCCCGTCGGGGCTGTGGGTTGTTCGAAAGATATACCTTAGCCTTGAAACAAAGGGTTAAGGAGGAACATGGGTAGTTTTTAGTCAGTAGAAGTCTGACACTCCCTATCAGAGCGGGAGGAACCATTTGATTATTTCCTACCCTCAAAAAATAGGGGCAAACTCTTCTAGTTATTTTGCAAGAAGAAGAAAAAGAGAGAAAGAGAGAGATTTAAGAATACATAGTTTGGTTTATTTATTAAAAAAATAATTACATAAAATCACACACAAGTACAAATTCTCCGTAGAATTAGGCAAAGGAAACTGACGCAGTGGTCTAGTGATCGAACTGCCAAGCAAGCTAGACCTGCGACCGGTTGCAGGCAATATTCCAAATACGCCTTAACGTTATGATACGAATATAGTACCCATATTTCACCAAGAGCAAACACCAAAGAAGCTGATTACCATCAGCACATCTGAAGCGCGTACACGAGCTGTCCTGTCAGTATACTGTGTCTAAGGGACATCGACACACAAACAAGTTAGAACATAATATAGATTATGTACTAAATTGTTTGTGTGTGGCGTTCTCTGGTATGGGCGTGAGTTAATGTATGTATGTATTAACTAGTCATATCCGCGTGTGGCGGCGTGTCCAAGCTACCAGGGCACCATGAATACTAAAGCACTATAATGTGCACACATTATCTTTGCAAGCTACAATCTCCAAGGCGCGCGGCGCCTGCTAAACACTATCAATTTATTACAGCTAAGAATGTAGAAAGCTGTTATCTGGGACGGAGTTATGAAGAACAGTTGGGCCGTCTAAAGGGCTCGAAGTCAGTGGTTTCAGTATTTTTAGTAGGTAGTATTAGGAGATCTGTCGATTCAATCAATAATAACCGAGGCTTGGCACGCGTCGTTGGGAAGGGACTAGATGGTTTGATCAGAATGTCATGGAAGTTGGGTAGCCCACACTGGGGCGGCTGCTGCAGGGTAAAATACTTGGTAATTTATTGTTATGTGTTTGTGCCGCTTGGGGTTGAAACACTAGGGCCATGGGGTGCGAAACCTAGTACTTATTTTTTTAAATCGCTAATAGGTTGGTCGACTTTTCTTGTGACCCGAGGGCCACCGGAGTTGCGGGTCGCTTTGATGAACTTATAAAATATGTCTGTTTTCTAGGCTGCCATTGTACCGTTCCCTAGTTCTTATCTACGTATATGAATAACTTTAATTTTCTTTTTAATTTTCCTATTCAATACAAAGGTAATAATTGCCTATCCTGCGTTTGCTATATACACACATCAAAAGTGTCTAGGGATCAACATATATTTTTGCAATAACTTTTCTCCTGATTGATATTAATTAAAATTTTCTTTAAGGATTCATCAAATAAAGTGTTTTCGTTTGTCACAGTAACGATAAACCAAGCCACCTTTGCATTAATAAAGAAATTTGCCATTTTCCTAATAACGGGATTTTTGACATTTGAACCACTAACATTAAAGTTCGAAAAAAAGACTGAAATAACAGTTTTCTTTAAAATTTTATTGGGTAACTTAAACAATTAATAATCCGTGTTTCTACCGCGAACACTAACAACACAAGAACATCGGTTTGGCATACTCAAAATGAGTTCATCCAAATCACGCTGTGGAATGGCCGCCCATGTTCGTTGCAACAACAAAAAAAGGTCTTCTTGCGACTGGATACCCTCCATATTCGGCAGAGCTCTTCTCTGTAGCATATCCCATGCATGCTCAATCGGGTTCAAGTCTGGCGACTGAGCAGGCCAGGGCAGGACATTGATGTTAGCTGCGGCGAGAGTCTGTCTTACAACTCTTGCGGTGTGCGGTCGTGCATTATCATGCATTAACTGAAATAAGGGACCGATTTGCACTTGTAGAGGAACGATGACGTCTGATACAATCGTCTCAGCATAAATTTGAGCGTTGAGGTTGCCTCTGATCCAAATCAACTCAGTTCTTCCGCCGATCCAAATACCCGCCCATACAATGATGGTTCCACCACTATAAGGATGGACTTCCTGGCAGGATTTTAATCGCTGTTGGCGTCCAGGGGTTCTCCAGTGTCGTATACGTCTTGTATCCGGTCTCATACCAAAACGAGACTCATCAGAAAAGCACACGAAACGCCATTGTTCTTCTGCCCAATTTCTGTGTTCAAGAGCCCATTGATATCGAATCCTACGATTGTGCATTGCTATAGGTGGTACCCGTAGCGGTCTTCGGGAATGAAGTTTCACTTCATGCAAGCGGTTTCTGACTGTTTGGTCGCTAATTAAGTTCCCTGAAGAGTGATGAAGCCTCACGGCTAACATCATGGCGGTTGTTGTTGGAGCTCTTCGAGATAAGATTTGAATGTATCGGTCTTGTCTCCGTGTGGTGCAGCGATACCGTCCTCCATGGCGCTCAGCCACGGTACCAGTGCTTCGGTAACGTGTCCAAAGTCGACTGATAACACTCTGACTTGTATTCAGAGCTAAAGCCACAGTACGTTGCCGGGAACCAGCTTCTATCATTCCCACGGCTCTGAGCATTTCTTCCCTGCTTAAATGACGTCGCCGCTCCATAATAACGTTGGTTTTAATCAGTAGTAGGAAAACAGTAGCACTAATAATGTCTTCAATGCGTTGTATGTTTTTATAGGGAAAATATTGACAGCTGATTTTCATCTTTTACTCGAATTTGATTCACAGTTCCTGATTCAAATTATGAAATGCACCAAAAAGGATCCATATAAATTTATAAAATCATAAATTTATTACAAAGCCACATCTCAATCTCAAGAAATCCGCATAAAAATGCTTGATCCCTAGACACTTTTGATGTGTGTATGTATATCATTATCGTATTGCAAATGTAATTTTAACTGTGTTTTTGGAGAGATAACTTTAAAACACAGTTTGTACTACACCATTTATCATTTTACATTAAGCTGACACTTTTTTCAAATGCCTCGGAAACGCCATGACCTTAATACCTCCGGGGTTACTATGGAGGGGTTAGTATGAGGAAGTTAAGTATTTTTTGGTAAATTATAAAGTGTTCGTACTGTAGCGAAGCCGAAAGGTACATGTTTTCCCCGTCATTGCGATAATTTTTGATTCGGGACCATAGAAATATTGAAGGTCAAGATTATTGACGGCTCGGTTGGCGCAGTGGCTCATGCAATGGACTGCTGCGCTGAGTGTCGCGGGTGCGATCCCCGCACGGATCAAATATTTGTATGACCTACAGATAGTTGTTCTGGGTCTGGGTATTTATGTATGGGAGTTTAAATGTTTGTGAACGCACCCACGATACAGGAGAAATTTCTAGTGTGGGGCAAACTTTTTAAAACAAAAAAAAAAATATTGTTGACTGCGCTATGTTGAGTTTTGCCGTAAAACGTGATTTAACACCCCAAAAAACAAAATTGTTGCCCAGCAATCATTTTTTCGTAGGGTTACTTGGTTTGATATACCTAATTGACGGCTTGGAACAATAATGATTTTATTAAACTAGTAAGTACAATATTACATTAACATTAATTCAACACATTTATACATTGGGTATGTAAATGTAATGTAGTCACGATGAACAACCAAGTCTATACACTTAACTTAGGTCATGTTTGTCTAGATTCTTAACAGTCATGTAAATAATATTTAAGAATAAATAAGAAAAACATATTAAAAAAATTATACAAAAAGTGTACATTTAGGCGCAGAAGTGTTATTTCTCATTAGATCCTTGGCAGTCGTTACAGGTAGTCATGCAGTGACCTAAAGTCTGACAACCAGTAAATATTACCAAAGGGTATTGTATTACCCAGTGTTAACTGGGCAGGTTAGATAGCAGTCGGTCCATGTAAAAGTCAACCCCAACATAGTTGGGAAAATGCTAAGCTAATGATGATGAGTGTTATTTCTAACATTTTTCATACACATACCAAAGTAAATTCATACTTAAACTTATCTGTTCTACTATAGCCTGGACAACTAAAATAAAATAACAGAGCGTAAATATTAACAATAGAATAATATGACCATTAACATTATATTCCTAAATGAAGTTCCTTTAAGAAACCCGCATACCGTGGTAGCCACATCTTTATCAATCCACAATCGTTTTACCGCTAGCCTCGAGTTGTTGAGCGGTGTACTTCATAATGAAGTCCTTAGAAACTTCTCTCTTATCATACACCCAGCCGAATCTCTCGCACAAATGTATGAGATCGGTAGTAAAGTCGAAGGTGTGGGACCATTCGGCTGCCTTGTAGTCGAACGGAAAGGAATGGTGGAAGTTGTGCCAACCTTCACCACCGGTAAGTGCTGATATGATGACGTTCTCCGCTGGTCTAATGCTCCTAGGGGGAGAAAGGAAGTTATTAGATAAGTGTGTATCATTGAATTACTTGAGGACAAAGTTAATTTAAGTAAAGGTTACATGGGTTCTAATCCAAAAACTAGACACTTGGAGCTACGATTTCCTTATTTTATTTTTTGTACGACCATTTCTCTCGAAGTAACGGTCTGTTTAAAATTACCCAAAAATTTAGTTTTTTTTGATCCCTTAATTTCATCCAGTAGTGTATTTTCCGCAGTAGTTTCTCTGAAACTGCATCGAACTTCATTGTCTCGGCGCTTTCTCGTACAGGCCTTAAAAACTTACTTTCGCGTTTTTTTAAATTAATTAGGAAACTTACTTATCATAAGGTTTATAACCCAAGGTGTGCCCAAGGCTGTTGACTGTCAGCTCGCTGTGGTACACCATTAGGAACCGTATGCCACACTGCCACGCCACAGCCACATGCCAGTCCTCCCCCCACAGAAGGATACCCGTCAAAGTTGGTAGGATAAAGCAAATTAGTGGATTTATTATCCCAACGTTTCTGAAATTCAACAAATAAGGTACAGTAAGATTGTGGTGGATGTTTGACGAAGCCATTTACACGAGCATTTGATTAAAATCTTTGCGCATTAACAAATTAATTTAGTCAATAGCAACTTGATATAAACACTAATGGGTTGTGGAGGTGAAATAGCCAGGTCGCATACAATACTGCTACGTCCGGTAAGACTGAAAGCCGCATACAACATAGGCACGGGGATGATGATTGAGAACGATTATGACAAATTCAAAAACCTATTTTAGCAATCAGTCATTGTTAACGGTAAGATTGTCTTCGATTCAAACTGCAATAGGGGATCGGACTGAGTCAAAAAACAATGATTCTAATTAGTCTGTCAGTTAGATTATCGAAAAATATTGGGTACGTGTTTTTTGTTTTATCAAATTAAATTAATCAAAATTGACGAAGATAAGATGTGGACGTCATTTGTAGTTAAAAATGTACTATCTTATAAAAAAAGAAAAAATACGTCTCCAATATTTTTTGGAGATCTATCAGACGGACTAATTAGTTTTTTTTTTTGTCCGATCCCTTATTGGCTACTTGACTACAGTTAAAAATTCACTTTTAGAGCATGTAACTACTCCATTTTCTGATCAACATTATTACTTTTTTCACACATCGTGTTGTTTCTGTTAGTTCTTTGAAATAACATAATATTTTCGTAAATTTTCAACAGTAGTCAGGGAGCCAATTGATTTTTTCCATCAGGAATTTCTCGGTAGCAGCCACAGAGTCTGAATTTGTGCCCGGCTGATGGTATATGGTTTGCACCCTCTTGCATGGGTCTTAAACATATCTTGCGAAATGTGGGTGTACGTGTAAGGTATATATCTGCGTAATCCTTCGGGAATTACAGGCGTGATGTTATGGTGCTATGTTCAAAGTTAACAAACTGAATTGTCATCTTGAGGAGAAAAACAAACTCACTTCGAATGCCAAGTTATGACGGGATCGTTCTCAATATCACTCATATCAATCTCCTTGAATTTTTTTTTTTTTTCTTTCTTCTTTTTCATCAAGAGCCAGCCAATGTGTGAGAAGAACAGTCCTCGTTCACGGTTGTGAGGATCAGAGTCCGTGTCACTGTACTTATGGTGGACTCTGTGATTTCGCACCCATTGATGTAGCGTGTTCTGTTAGAAGAGGGAACGAATATAAATTTTGTAGGTTTGAGGATACGGTTCAAAATATACTACTTAAACAAAATTTGAAGAGCTATAAAATGGCTTTATAGTAATCTGTATTACAGTATTTTTCATTTACAGTTCTGAATATTTGCATACAAACGTATCTACCGGCGCAGTGGCGTCGGCGTAAAGCTATGCAATCAACTTTTATGTTCTACCTCCGAGCCTTGCACCCGAAATGGCCTAAGGCAGTCTAGACTCCGCTATGTTTTACGATACCGTCGAATTACTGCGGAATTGCCGTCTGTGCTTTATAGAGAGGTTTTAGGCGTTTTAGGTGTTTCATGTGTAAGCCCAAACCTGGGGATCTAAAATGGCCACTTTGAATGATGAATTGCGTTAAAAAGCGTTAAATGGACCTTGCGTTAACTGCACCTGTGACCATTTAGGAATATAGATCCTAAGTAATAGGAAAATAATATGAATTCTGTTAAAATTCGTAAAATAGTCACAGACGCAGTTACTATTATGAAAGGTTCAGTTTACGCAATTCATATTATGATCTACTAAAGTGACCATTTTAGACCCCCAGATTATGAGCTCCTGGGTTCGATTCACACGTCGCGGAATGTGTTAAAGGGGTTTCCCATCAGGAATGTCTCAGTAGGTAGGCCCACATTCAGACCTCGTGGAAGGTATTCCACGAGGTCTGAATGTGGGCCTTGATGATGGTAAAGGACTTGCTCCTATTAAATTTTTATATTTATAAATAACTGGCGATATGGTGTACAATTTTGCACCAGCTCTGCCTACCCCTTTAGGGATTACAAACGTGAAGTTTTTGGGCGTTACCTGTCCAGCGGATGCGAAGCCAAATAACATGAAAACCCGCAATGGTGTGGAAGCTTTAAATGCTCTGTGTGCCCAGTATCTATGTGCTCCACCGGTTATGCCAAATCCACTGAACGTAAACATCAGATACGCTGAAAAGAAAATCAACTTATCTTTAAGAGACCTTTAACTATTTTGATTTGTACTTGGGTACTGAGTTCCGATAATACACAGGCACTGTTCGGTACACTAAATATTACTGTCCAAAACACTTAACAACGAAAAATAACAAAGGATTTAAGATCTATTTTCAGATTTAAATGAAATAAAATGATGTAGTGAGGTTAGCCAAGTCAACCGTTCGTCACCACGAGTTCAATTCAAATGTGTCAACTGCTTAAGTCTACCGTATTTTTATTAATATCAAAAATTACCAACGATAACTTAATTCGACTAAACACACTCAAGCATTGCCAGACTAAAAAATAAATTAAATTAAAATTATGATAAACGCTTGTCATTCCAAGCAATTTGCGACATGTACATGTTATAAATGAAATTTATTTTTTTATAAAGTAACGGTTATTCTGCCTAAAATTTATAATTCTGTAAAGTAGTAGTCTGTAGGCGCAAGGTCTGGTGAGTAGGGCGGATGACGGAGAGCTTCCAACCCCAGTTCTTGCAACTTGGAGACCGTCTGCTGTGCAGTATGAGGTCGCGCGTTGTCGTACAGGAGCAGCGGAGACGAGCGATTGACCAATGCTGGTTGGAGATGTGCCAGCTTCTCCATCATTGTGTTCAGTTCTTCACCGTACACATCTGCAGTAATGCTCACCCCGTTTGGTAAGAAGCTGTGATGAATCACACCGGCGCTAGACCACCAAACAGTGACCATCACTTTTCTATGGGGTAAGTTTTCGTTTAGGGCATTGTTTAGGTGCTGAATCAGGATCCAACCAACTTGCTGAGCGCTTGCGGTTATCAAACAGAATCCATTTTTCATCGCAGGTAACAATGCGGTTCAAAATTCCTTCTTTTGTGTGTCTGTTGAGCAGTGCAAGGCACGTCTCGACGCGTACTTCGCGCTGGCGATCATTGAGTTCGTGGGGCACCCATTTGTCAAGCTTTTTTACCTTGCCAATTTGACGCAAATGAACCAATATTGTTTTGACGCTAACGTCGAAAGCTGCTGCTAATTCAGCCGTAGATTGTGCTGTGAGCTTCCACAATCGCCTTTAATTCGTAATTGTCGACCAAAGTCTTCGGACGACCGCGAGGTTCATTTTTCAGGTCGAAATTTCCAGAACGAGCAAACCAATAACAGGTGGTGCGTTGGTTTGTAGTGTTAGCTCCGTAAACGTCGTTGATGTTGCGTGCCGCTTGTGCCGCGTTGCTGCCACGACGGTACTCATATTCCATAATTACTCGAATTTTTAACGTATCCATGATGACGAAAAAGATTGAAATGCGATGAAAATGTAACACTAATCAATAAACAAATGACTACTTTTGGAAAAAAAAACCATGTTTTTAAAATAAAATTAATTTGAAATTAGAATTCTTAGCCAAACAAAAATTATTTTGATTTGAAATGGCCAGTACTGCAGAACGGCAATTTCATAGGTAAAGACCTAATATTTATCATATTGAATAATCATTTTACATTAATAAATGTCAAAAAAAAAAACACACACACACACACACAAAAAAAAAATATTTAACAAGTAAATATTGGTCAAAAAAAAAATCATACTTGAAAAAGTAAACAATGTTATAAGTTAAAAACTAAAACCCGACCATAAACCACGGTCTTAAAAGTAGTAAATAATTCTTGTCTGATATTCATATATTGAATTTGTATATTTCTATTTAAATATATAAGAAAACTTATTATGGAGGACCGCCGTAGTCGCATGCCACTGATACCTGATGCTCCTTCATGGCGTTTTCATTGATACATAAAGTCAGCTGCTGTTGCCGTTAGCAAGGTGGCATGCGACTACGACTTTATTTCGACCCAGATTTTAGAGAAATAGTTAAAAATAAATTATATTAAAGTATACAGGGCGTCCCACGGCTATGCCACATGGAAGGAAAGTACCTTGAATATTGTCGATGGAATATTTTACTAAAAGAAGACATTATTTTAATTTAATTTAAAAAAGAATTCAAACTGCATTCATAGTTTTTTAAATAATTACATAGTTGAACCGGGCATCGAACCCAGTACACGAGAAAAAAAAATCCTTTACCTTTATTATACCGATCGAAAGGCTTCATCATAAGGATTATTTTTGGCTAAGAAACATAGTGTCAGAAATAAAAGAAAGACCATGAATTTAACATTTTTAATACAAAATGAATCAATTTATCAAATGCTCAAAATGAGGCCTATACTGTTGTTGTTGTTCTCGCACTATTTTGATTAAAATTTCACTCCCTGTCGATTTTTTGATCTTGTTGTGGTGGATATTTAGAATAATACGTCTAAGTTCGGCTTGTGACTCCTGGACATTGAAATGATGCGTAATTCTCAAGTGGGTACATTTATTAGTAATCGGTATTTATGATAATTTCAGTTGTACGT
The DNA here is from genome assembly GCA_932274075.1 of Diarsia rubi. Classification (NCBI taxonomy): domain Eukaryota; kingdom Metazoa; phylum Arthropoda; class Insecta; order Lepidoptera; family Noctuidae; genus Diarsia; species Diarsia rubi. The sequence continues at coordinate 15,621,470 of OW026417.1, read as the reverse complement.
CCTTACGGCAATGCCTTTCATTCTTTTAAACAAAACTTCATATTCTTTTTATTTTATTTCTGATACTAAGTACTTATGTTATTTAGCAAAAAGATAATCCCTAAGATGAAGCCTTTCGATTGGTATGATTAAGCTACAGGATTTTTTTTTCGCGTTCGTAGTGTGTTCGATTCCCGGTTCAACCATGTAATTATTTAAAAATCTATGAATGCAGTTTAATTTTTTTTTAACGAAAATAATATCTTCTTTCAGTAAAATGTTCCATCTACAAACAAAGTACAAGTACTTTCCCTCCATGTGGCATAGCCGTGGGAGGCCCTGTATATTCTTACGTTAACTTTAAGTTATTTTAATTTTAAATCGCGCTGTAATTTAGTGGCTGTATAAAAAGTTATTAGAACATAACACAGAACAACAAAAATGTGTAAAAAGACCAATTTTTTTTTAATAATTTGACAGCTGTCAGTTGATAGCGATTCTCCGTAGGGCTGAAAAGTAGTACTTTTAACTCGCTCCGTAGGCATGTTATGACCTACTTTCAGAGTATGAGTAATGAAAAAGTTCTTTACAAAATTAACACTTAGAGAGACAATCAGACAGACCCGGAACCTGTAAACCATCCAAATATTTGTTCTGTGGGGGAATTGAAGCCGCGTTTAAAGCAAATTTTTTACAGTAAATGTACAGGTTTTGTTTAGGCGTGTGAAAAAATTCATGGTAGACCATCTATATAAAAATCAATGCCACTTTTCGTTGTAATTTTATAACTCAAGAACGGGCTCACCTATAGATCCAAACCAAATGTTTAGGCTTTGTTCGGACTATTTAGTAGATGGTTTATGTGAAGTTTGCACAAAATCGGTCGAGCGGTTCTTAATTTATCACATTTTTTGTAACAAATGAATTCAATAAATGGCGGATCATTTTGTTATTGGGACTTATCCTATCAAATTAAAACTTGAGCAGCGCTCGCTTTAAGCAGCGGTGGCCCAGTGGTGGCGGCCCCGACTTACGAACAGTAGGTCGTGGGTTCGAACCCAGGCAGGCACATTACTTTGCGTAGGTAATTTATTTCATCACCGCTGCTCTCAAAACGGTGAAAGAAAAAATCGTGAGGAAACGGCATGTCTTAGCACCAAAAAATTCGAAGATACGTGACATCTACCAATCCGCACTGGGCCCGCGTGGTATATTATAGCCCATTCCCTCTCAAAGAGAGGAGGCCTGTGTCCCAGCAGTGGGAACATTAATAGGCTGTTGATGATTGATGTATGAAATATTTTCCTATACATCATGTAAGCGCAGGTCTCAAAACTGCAAATGTAAGCTTTTTTTTTTTTTTTGCAATAAAAAAGACGACCACTGACCAAAATCATCGTTCGGAAGTAGGTAGATAGGCAGGGTGGTTAATCAGTTTAGTAAGTTCACATATTTTGATGGGCAACCACGAAACTCTACATTGTGCGTGGTCCGACATGCACATGGCCGGTTTTTATTCTTCTCTGTCAATAATCACTTCTTGTTCTTCAAACATCCTTCATCAAACCACCCGACTTTTCATGTAGAATCGTGTTTCTACGAGCCTTGAATTTTAATAAGAATTACGAGTACCTAGGTATGAATGTACACCCACTACCCAATCGCAGATGGTTGGTCAGTGTTGGTCCAGATAAAGTGCAGAGGTGGTGTTGTCAGAATATCATTAAAATTTCATAAATAAATAACGAGCATCATAAATGTATAATTTTCTTGCCCACTCATATTATAAAGTGGCCATTAAACAAACTAAGTGCGCTCATTTGGAGAGCACCAATGGCGGCGGCGGTAAATGGTATGCTCTTATAAACCAATGCCCGATTCTTAATATTCTCCGTATATTCCTTTACCGATACTCATTAAAAAGAGCGAAACTATCGCATCTTTACTCATATTTTCCAATGATTTTTCCGAACCCTTGATTCAAAGCATCATCATCATCATTTCAGACGAAAGACGTCCATGGGTCACTGCTGAACATCTCTCCAAAGTATCGTAACATTGACCGGTCTCGTGTGTCTCGCATCCAGCGGATCCCCGTAACCTATAACAGGTCATCGGTCTAACGATTGGGAGACTACAATAGGGGATCGGACTGAGTCAAAAAACAATGATTCTAATTAGTCCGTCAGTTAGATTATCGAAAAATATTGGATACGTGTTTTTTGTTTTATCAAATTAATCAAAATTGACGAAGATAAGATGTGGTTGTGACGTCATTTGTAGGTAAAAATGTACTATCATATGACGTTTTCGAAAAGTTCACGAGTTTTCGAAGCACTGCATTGACTTAATTTTTTGTTTATATGAAAAAAGAAAAAATACGTGTCCAATATTTTTTGGAAATCTATCTGACGGACTAATTAGTTTTTTTTTTGTCCGATCCCCTATTCAGCGGCTTCCGGTTCGCGGTCGATGCTCCAGAATTTTTTGGCCCTATTCTCCATCCTTTCTGCGAGCAATGCCCAACGCCTCTTAAGTTTGGCACTTCTTCGGGCCATATTGGGTACCTTGGTTCACTTTTTATCTATTAGATTGCCCCCAGATCTTTCACTGTTGCGCATAAAAGCATTAAATCAACCACAAACACAGTACACCTATATCCTTACATTGTTCTCTATCGATACCCCAACTCAAACAGTTATTATAGGAAAATATGATAACATAACTGCGGTCAGTCGACCATAACGGTAGATAGGGATGCGTGCGCGCAGGTTGCGCCCGATCGTCCACTTGCGGCCAACTTTGCGGTCAGCACTGGATTGCAGCCGTCCGGCTAAGCTAACTACTACCTTATCATTACCGCTAACACTTTATTTATTGAAATAGTTCACTGTAGAGCGTGGGATAGGAAATGTATAATTGGTAAGTAACAGTTGAACAGCAGAGAGCAGCGGTTGCCCAGTGCTGGTGGCCCCGACTTACGAACAGTAGATAGTGGGTTCATAACTTCGTGTAATTTATTTCATCACCGCTGCTCTAAAAACGGTGAAGGAAAACATCGTGAGAAAAAAATTACAAAAATAAATAGAAAATTTTATTAAATTAATAGAACCAAAAAATTCGAAGACATGTGACATCTACCAACCCGCACTGGGCCCGCGTGGTAGATTATTAGCCCATTCCCTTTCAAAAATAGAGGAAGCCTGTGTCTCAGCAGTGGGAACATTAATAGGCTGTTGATGATGATGATGAACTAAGTAGACAACTTAGGTGTTTTTTACTAATGTGGGAACCTACTCAGCAGGTTTACTAAGTGTTTATGCATCCTGCTACTCATTTATTAAGTGGACAGTATCAGCAGGTCTTTAAGCAGTTCAGATTATGTAAATGTGTTAAGACATTGGGTAGTCCAATGTAATGCACTTAATTTTTCAGTATTGTTGTATTTATTTATTTAAACTTTATGCACAATAGTGATACATAGGCGGACTTAATGCCACAAGGCATTCTCTACCAGTCAACCTTAGGGTCAAACAAGACAACATTGTGGTAGGCTACAAACTAACTAGAAAAAAAAACAATGTCAATTAAAATATATATATATATACTTATATTATTACTAATACACATATAAAAATAACATAAACTAAAAATATTGCAACAAATACCAAAATAAAACATAACTGGTAATTACCATGACTAACTTGTAATAGCTATTTTGTCTGATTTAAATAGTGGGAACGTACTATCCTTTTAAAAGTGAATTTGCTTTCAGCTTTTTTAATTCCCAGGGGTAGCGTGTTCCAGACTTTAATAGATGAGATAGTGTAAGAATTGTATCATCATCATCCATAGCCTGAATTCACCCATTGCTGGGTATCAGGCCTCTCTTTTCTTGTGCCAATCTCCACGGTCAATTTTGTTGTATACTTCAAACCAATTTAAAAACTTGATAAAAGCTTTTGCATAACACGAGTCGCGTGTGCAATAACTCACGTGAATTTCTCGTGACAACATTAACAAGGTTACCTCTGTCTATGTACATGATTATCATAACATGTTTCTACAATAGGCAGTTTAAAATAAAACTGTCTATTGTTAACAAAAAACTAGAAGAACTTTCGTTTCTTTTGTATTTTGCGAAAGGGCTTATAAATTAAATGATTTAAATCTCAGCGCAGCCGTCATACAATCTTATTTGTGAAGCCATTGCCGGTTGCTCCATTGTACGTGGAAGCGTAATGACTGCAATCTATATCTTCTAATATAATTCAAAGTGTACTTTTACTGAGCCAGTACTGTGAGCTACGGCCGCCATTGTGTGGGAATTCTATAGGCCAATCTTATTGCGTGCACTTGTTCTCATCGAGTTTATTTGTATATAAAAGGTGGGAAAGTTTTTAAAAGATTTCGAAATAGATTGATGTTATCTAGTTTATCAGTGTATAATTGAAATCGGATAATGAGAATCGGTCTTTACCGACTTCGGTCTTTAACGCAAACAAAAAGCACTTGTTCTCCCCACCACTGCGCTATTTTTTTTGGTCTAGACCATACCTGGGAACCCCCTAGTTACATATTGGGGGTCAAAGTTCCAAATTTTTCACGGCTGTTTTCGTAAATACTAGTTTTTCAGGTTACTTACAACATTGCTTAAATGACCTCCATGACCCGTTTGTTTTAAGAGTGCTACATTGAGTTTTAACGTAAAATACGATGTTTCACCTAAAAAAAGTCGTTTCACAGCAATTTTTTTTGCGTAAGGTTACTGAATCGTAGTTTGATGTACAGAATGCTGTTGACGGCTGTTTGAAGGGGTTATTTACACCCTGTATACAGGAAGTTAACTTCTTTATCGTGTGGTAAGTGCCTAACTTGATGTCATACTTTTTATGTCGCATATTGTCTCTCAAACATGCTCGTTTCTCCTCACGATGTTTTATTTACCAAAGGAAGTGATAATAATTATACGCACATGAATCCGAAAAATCGGAGGTGCGTATACATCTTGGGTTCGAACTTCAGACCTACGACCTGGCAGTCCGACAGCCACACCACTAGGCCATCAGTGCCTGGAAGTCTATTACCTTCAAAGGTGTGATAACTCGCCCCACTGCGGTTAAAATTAATGGTGCACATCAATGTTCTCACAGCGGATCTATTATGCTCGTAAATGTTAACCGACAACCAATTACCAGAGCAGACACACGTTTTTATGTATTTCCAATATCATTCTCAAGTCTTCACCGGTTTATCTAGTTCATACTAACGAAGTGGCAATAGATGGTTAGGGTTACCAGCCATTAAAATTTCTCTCGACTTTTTTTAATTGTTTATTATTTACCATTAATGTAACACCACATTCTGTTTTCCCCAAAGATTTAGGCAAACGTGTACCTAATAATCATTAAAGTAAGATTATACTAAATATATAAAGGACACTAACCTTTGTCGAGGCCGCGGGTAGTCCAACGGTTATCGCGGCCTCGACATAGAGGGCGAAGAAGGAACATGGGTGGTTTTTAGTCAGTAGAAGTCTGACACTCCCTTTCGCTCTGCCCAAGAGCGGGATGATTATTATTATTATTATTATTATTCGATGATTTTACACCCACCAAAAAAAAAAAAAAAGGACACTAACCTTAAAACAAACTAACTATAAAAGGGCATAGTAAAACTCCTCAACGCTGTCAACAGGTAAAGTGCCCAGCTCAGAGAGGTAGCAGAGACTGGCAGCGTTGCCGCGATGTATGGCAACACTTAGCCTCTGGCCAAAGAAAAAGCCAGCCCTTGGGTCAGAGGAAGCGTCAACAAAGCATTTAGAAATTTTCTTTAAAAGACTGGGGACTAGGAGTTTCAACCACAAACGGCTCGAAAATATAGTTTCCACAAAGGTATTAGATATATATTTACGTCGCTTGAGGTTCTCCGCAGCCGCAGCAGCAGCACCAGCACAACACGAAGAGCTTGGAAGATGCGATGGCGCAAGAGTATCGACGCAAGTTGCGTCCCACTCTAAATGCCTACCCATCTTCCAAGGAAACAATGACATGCTATCTGGTCTTTTGCCATCGTCGCGTGCCAAGCCATTTGGCTCTAAGACAGCTGGGACGCTGACGGAAACAACAGCTCCTCGGATGATGTCGTTTATGTTCGCGTGTTAATAATATGGTACAAGTAATGTTGAAGTCCTTTTGTATGGGAGGCAAGCATATTGCTATGAAACGAACAAAAATCCTGATAGGAAAACTAAACAACACTTAACCCTACCTGATCTAAATCATACCCAGGTCCACAATATCAGCAGTATGACCTGACCACTAGACGAACGAGGCAGTTAAGTATTGAACGAAGTATGTATTTAACGGTTATTTGTCGCGCTGTTTAAGTGCAACCAACCGTCAATATTAGTTTGGCTTCAGAAAACCTGTACAAATGATTCTACTTAAAATTCTCACGAATAATCCGTCTGCGAACGCGAAACATGATCTCATCAAGTTCAACGTTTTGTAAAATGTATATAACCGATCAGGTGTTATTGTCTCTTTTGGTATCAGTCCTTCACCTCAGGGAATCCCTTTATGTGCATTAAGAGGCAAATTGGGAGCAGGATAAAGAATAGCATTGACTCCTGCACTGTCACTCTAGATCACCACCACCGAAGAGCCACGAGTGCATAGATGATTGTATCGAATGTTTCAATTTATAACAAAATTAGACGCCTTCTTCAGCACTGAAAACGGTCATGGAGCTCCTTTTACCTCCTATGCACATCATTAACATTATCATTATTATATAATGTTCCCACTGCAGGGACTCAGGCCACCTCTCTACGAGAGGGATGGGCTAAAATCCACCACGCGGGCCCAGTGCGGATTGGTAGATGTCACATGTCTTCGAATTTTTTGGTTCTAAGACATGCCGGTTTCCTCAAGATGTTTTCCTTCACCGTTTTGAGGGCAGTGGTGATGAAATAAACTACACAATGTAATGCGCCTGCCTGGGCCACCACTGCACGAATTGTTTTAAACTGTTTGCAAAACTATTTACAGCTTAAATTCACAGTTGAAGCTTAATTATCAACATTTACAGATTATGATAAGCTTTGTGCACACTGAACTCTTCTTTTCCCAACTACTTATGTTGGGGTCGACTTGCAGTTCAAACAGGATGCAACTGAATACTGCCAATCTGACTTCCACAACCCCGTTTGTACTGGGTAATAAGATATCTCTTGGTAATACCGGTTGTTAGACTTCCGGGCTTTTGATCGACGTGTAGCTACTGTCTAAGTTCTTTAAATGACAGCCGGGACCAACGGCTTTTTTTTGCCCGCTCTGAGCGGATGGGAGTGTCAGATTTTTACTGACTTAAAACAACCCATGTTCCTTCTTAGGCCTTTGTGTCCGTGGCCGCGGTATCTCTTTAAAATAAACCACAGCCCCGGAAAACTCCTGCGGGTATGTAAAAGCTCATCGTGAGTGCTCAAATAGTAATTTCGAAGTCCGCGAATAAAACAATGAAATACCTATCTCATAACAAAAATCTTCATTCCTTTCACTCAGCAGCCCTACGGTCCACAACACAACAATCATTAACATTGAATCGCGTTGTAATCTAGCTGTTGGCATACTACAGGCTGTCGCGGCCTATTCCCTATGCATGAGAACCTCATTATCATACCATCTTGATTTGTTCTGACATACACGCATCTTTATGACGAAACTGCTCGAGTAACACAACCTGTTTCTTTCTTTACTTGTTTTATAACGATCGAATGGATTTTGGGTGACGTCGGGCGGGAGGCATTCCGGTTGAACTTATGAGTCAGACAATAGGTATACCTGTGGGTGAGGAATTTTTAGGCATTTATATTTATTTATTTATTTAAAACACACACTATCATTACAGGCTAACCTAATACAACAGTGTAGTTATAGTTAAAGTTTACCAATGAGATTAAGAATATAAACATCAATAATAACCATAATAATTCTTCAATAATAATAATTATGTATTTAGACAGACGAGCACCTACCACCCAATTCACCAATGATCTTTAGATCCTGTGTATACAACATAGGACCTGTGAGGAAAGCATATTGGCATGATCCGGGCACAAATCCAGACTCCATGGCTGCTACTGGTATGCCTGCCGGAAAAACCGAATTGTGGTTTGCCCGACTTGGGAATCTTACGTTCAAAAGCCGCACTTACGAGCACTAAACCAACAACGCCGTCCAGCTGATCTTTTAGTCTTAAACATAGGTTCAGTTAACGTTCAATTTACGACGACAATGGAACCTAGAATTTAAAATAAAAAGTTCTAGAAAATCTGTGTACAAGTACTCTAAATGCGAAGTGAAATATTGCGAAGTAACCTTTACGGTTTTCCATAGTAAAATAAGTTATTATAATTTTAACTTTGTAACCGCGATGACAATAAATTTTCCGTAACTGCTTAATTTAAATGCAAAGGTCATAGAGTTGAGTTTTGTTATGTAAATAAATATTTATAAGCTTAAAATAGTTTTTTCAATTAGTACGAGTAGGTATTATAATCAAATGCAACATAGATTTTTATGTCGTCTAATAAAATATCTTTGAAATAATAATTAATTGAGAATTAATTATTTCAAAGAGATTTTATGGCTTATTCACTACCGGGTTCTATTGTATTATAATGAGGCATCAAAGATTATCATGGTGCATGATCAAGTTACTACTCTAATTCTAGTTAAATACTAAATAATTTCTGGTAGTCGCCACAACTGCTTCTGGCTTTCAGGAGTTGCGGTGGTTTGGGAATAGAGTGGCGGGCTCGTCCAATAGAAAATAAAATAAAAACTCTCGACAGTAAAAAATATTTAACTTGAGATTATAGTTATCGAAACCAACATCTTTATTGCAGTCAGGGGACTGTTTCGTGGATCATATCTTTGCAGGTCGTGGGTAAAAAATATATTTGAAAAGTACCCTACAAGTTTTTAAACTTACAACAAACAAAGTATACAATACAATCTAAAAAATAGCATTCGGTAGGTACATCACGGACCTCCACACCTCCCAACGGAACCATTATGAACCATAAAGCCTCCAAAAATGTCCTGATGGCGTCATCCTACAATCATTACTGTATGTGTATCCGCGTTGCACAGTGTGACAGCGTTGTATTGTTTGACACTACGCAGTATAATTAAGATCTATCAAGATTGTACTCAATAGTCTATTCGATTTGCTTTACGAAATATTAGATATCCTTATATAATACAGGCTGACTTAAAAGGAGCCAAGAGCGTGAAGTAGGTGAAGTCGATGATGTGATGATATAATTATATAGGATGTAACTTTTCTAACCAAGTTTATGGTAAAGTTTCAATTCGAAAATTGTCATTTGAATAAATAAGTATAAAACAAAAGGCAATTGCACAAAAATGTAACTCAAGTTGTCCTAATCGTTAGACAAATAGTTTTTGGCCATTTTTAAGCATATTCTCGATGAATTTTCCCATACGTACCTATAATGTACATTATTAGGTACTTAGTACAGTGGCAGCGGATACGACTATGATCGAACCATTTACATTTGCACTCATTGTTTGCAACAGCGATATCCTTTCTATCTGCAGATCTTTACAAATCGCCGATATAACTTGAACAATAGGCTTACTAAGTCACGATTTTGGGAGTAGACTCCTTAGACTCCGTACTACCGACTCCGTAGACTCACTTGTACAAAGCTTCCACTGACCACCATTTTCCGTGAAAAGTCTGTACTAATGCTAATACTAATGTACTAATAATATATTATGTTATACGAAAGTAATAAGCAGCGTGCTGTTACCGTTTTAGTTGTACCTACGGTAACGGATGAGGCTTTGGCATATTCATATCTTTATTTTTCATTTCATATTGTTTAAAGATTGTACCGTACAATGGCTTAACACTACATTTCGAAGTAGTAATAATTTAGAAAGTTATGCATAATATAATTTAAAAAAAATAAACTCGGAGAACAAAATACCTTTCGTTGTTGTTAAGGGTATTTTTCCACCCATTATAAAAGCGCCTTAATTTAAATAACCTTGTATATTTTAATCGACGCTTTGCCACCGAACCAAATTCCGTCGATGTAATCAAATAACATGGTAGTTCTATGACTTATTATTTGTATAATGCGGCATAAATATGCAGCTTCAGTGTAAACAGTACTTACTGTATCTAATAAACTTATTAACCTTTGGCAATGGTTCAAGCTTATTCATTACATTCAGTGTCTACGGTACAGTCGCGGACATCAATACGTATTACACTTACCAAATACATAGTTCGTAATAATTAACAGAAAAAGCATACCAACATTTTATGATAAATGGTACTAATGATTTTTTATATTTATTTCTGTAGCTTGGTTTAAAAAATAGTTTTAAACTTCCGACCGATGTTCTAATTTGCTTCCGTTCCTAACAATATGAAATTGTAATATCTAATCAATACTGATTCGAGACGATAAGATCACTTTTAAAATTGGCTTTTGGACACACAGTCATGATTAAAACTTTTTTGCAAAATAAACCACCGACTTCAAACACCAAAAAGTGAAAAATAAACTTTAGAAGAAAAATCAGCTTCTGAAGTAGGTGACATTTGTTTGTTTGATTAAGTTTTTTTTTATTTTTTCGTTGTTAGCTGTAATATTATACAAATATTTACTATGCATTTAAAATTCAACCAAGAAACCTAAATCTTTAAGATTCCCTTAATATTGCTTTCAACTTCTTATCGTTGAGGAGTAGTACCTTCCATCATCAGCTTATCAACATGAAGCGATGGCTTCTAGATCATATGCGATTATTGAATAGCGTCAGAAAAAGCTCGAACCACGCAATACATGGCAATAGGCACCTATGAAAGACGGTTGCCCTCGATTTCTCTGATATCCCATCACCAGGTCCAGGTTTTCATATTATGGTACCACCCTTGAAATATCTCCTTTCCAATGAAATAAGAATCATCAAAATTGGTTCATAAACGACGAAGTTATTCGCAAACACCCATAAGCGAAAAATGTTCATAAATTTAAAAAAAATGTTCATAAAATGAAAAGAACTAGGCCATTCTATGTTAAATTTTTATGGGACCAAATGACAACTATTCCGTATCAAATTAAAGAAGAAAATCGTAAATCTCAGCGTAATCGGTGTATACACAGAAAAAAAAACCAATCGAATTGAGGACCTCCCCCTTTTTGGGAAGCCGGTTAAAAACAATTATTGTAACTTTGAGAAATGACCTACTTTATGAATATATGGGTCCTAAATTAAGTTTCATTACGTAATTTAAAAATGTTATCTATAAAGTTGGCGACAATTTCTTCTAAACATTGATGAGCCTTATTTTATTGGTTGACTGTACATAATATTGGTATTCGTGACTGTACCTACCTACTTCATACCTGCTAGTAAATGCGCGTGAAACTTACCTAGGCACACACGCGACTCGTTGACCTACGAGCAAATCTAGCAAAATATTAGCTAACTTTGTTTTACATTCTGGCTGACCCCAAAAATCGAATCTAGCTTATATCCGCACATAGAATGTCTATGCCGTGAATATTCAAATAAGCGTAATTTTATAAGTTGATAAACTGACATGGTCATAGACAGTATCGAAACGGGATATTTACCATGTTTTCTTTTTGTTACGAGCTCCCGATAATAAGTAGTCATTATTAAGGGGTATAATTTTAAGATCGCAAGCGCGACTGCATTGCATGAGGTCTTGTGTTCTAATACCAGACTATTTAGAATCATATTTTTTTAAGTCTGTAAACATCCCTATTATGTTCAAGTCCCATGTAAAAGGGGGAGATCCTATTGCCATCTACTGTACTAATAGGCTGTACACTCTGCCTACAGGCGTGATGTTATTTTATGTTATGAACTAAACGAGTCCTCTGAATACCAGAGACAAACGTATAAAGCTTGAAACTCTTTCGTAAGTAGCTTTATCATTCTAATAGCTTTGTGGGTGATGAAACAAGAACGACTGAAAGTTACATTAATGACCTTTGCAGTACAGAGACGGTCTTAATTAATTAAAATGCCAGTTCCAGGAGTTTTCCGTCTAATACGGAAGCTGGTATTAAAAGCTCGGAAGACCTTTATTTACCTTTATTAATATACCTTTAGTTATGTAAGCTAAAAGCTTCAGTGTAAAGGCTAAGGGTAAACCTTTAGTTGACGTGGTATTTTCCACTCGAATGGGAACGCAAAACGATCTTCAGGAAAATTCTATGTGGGTGTCTTTCCAGATAACTCTTGTGTGCGGGTTTTAATATCTTGCGGAGACTTTTCCTTATTCTATTTTAAAAGAGTATCTAACATAACATCATGCCAGTAATCTTCGAAAGGGTAAGCAGAGGTGTAAACCCATTAGTAGTCAGTCGGCAAAGAGCTGTTAAAAGAGTATCATTATCATTAAAAATTTACTCCGGTTAAATACACAAAGATAAACCGACGCGGCGACGACGTCTTCCTTGGTCAAACCGTAGCCAACTAACCGTGAATTTAAATATGCGATAAATTGTAATTTAAAACGCAATTTGCACATAAAGTTATTTAATGGGATTTTTTATTGAGTGTCTGTTTACTGTTTAGAAAAAGTTGGTTTATAATTATCATAGTTGTAGGAAAATTCCAAATCAAAGACAGGAAGGCTCAGCTAGGCATCATAAATAACTGTTACTCTACTATATTTACTGTATTTCGTCATTTTATGTAACTCTGTAAGGTTTACCGGTTTACCCGCTACAGTATTGCAACGTCGTCAAAATTCAGCAGTTTGACAGAAAATACATATTATTATAATACAATTTTATGTCAAAAATATACCATCGAAACGCGTAAGCTTTTACTAGTTAAAAAATACTTTACCGAAAAGAATACGCAGGTAGACCTAAAATAGATTAAGTATACATAGCTTTCATATTCTTTTCTCAGGGGTTTTTTAAATAATAGAGTATACGTTCTAAAGAAAAGCTGCGAAACGGTAAGCTTTTTTCGGACACAAGCGTTTTAGTAACCTCTTGACCTTTAGAATTCTACTTGTTTAGAGGTTTACCTACCTATCACTCCACGAACAAGAATACCAGTCTTTAACTTTAACTTAAAAAAAACTCATGACGATCTAAACTATGATTTCCTCTACCTCGTCCTTTTCTCGCTAAATTCTGAGAATCGTTACCTCAAACCACGTGTCTCCAAGATATATGAACTTCTGCAGCTGCCTTCAATCTCCAACAGCCTTCGTGTTCGCTAATTCGACCTTACCAGACGAATCTATTAACTACAAACTAACAATAACCATCAATTCTCTTCTTCCCCAGGGTCATTCTGAGTCGAAGGGTGCAAAAAAGCGAGAGAAGAGCGCGGGAGGCAACGGCAACGGCAAGCCGAGCAGAGGAGTGGCTACATCCTTCGGGTTCCGTCGGCGCCCCGCCAGCACCTCACGTGCTGACGACAACTCACGCAGGAAACAGAAGGCACATGATAAGAATGGGAATGGCGGTAAGGATAAAGACATTTTAAAATTATGACATTCCCATGGGGATAGACAGAAACCGGAGAACGCCACCTGCTATGATCCTCACATAGGAACACTCTTACATTGTACCATCAGAAATATAAAAAAAAAACACTTATGTCAGAAGACTATAGATTTTAGTCTCCCTCAAGTGAAATTGATACCATAGGTAAGACTATGACTGTTTTTACCCGACTGCAAGGAAAGTGTTATCATGTTTTTGATCAAAATTGTAATATTAGTAGTACTACGCTGTTTATTATAATATACTTCTTTTGAATACTGTCTTTGGACCTGTATTTGTAAACGTAAAAAATAATTTATTTCGAAGCATAAAACGAAATCGAGAGTACTCTCCACCGTAAGCAGAAAAAGTTGCAATGAGAAACCCACAACTTTAATTACAAGTCGCCATAAAACATGTTTTGCAGCACGTAAGATGTCCATATTTAATGATCAACATTTCACGACAGGTTCCACGGAGGATTTGCGTCCGGAGGAGGTGCTGTCAGGCCGGTCGACGCCACTCGCGAGACCGCGCAAGGAGATTGCCGGGCAATCATTACGATCAACTAGGTAACGGCTAACAAACCAGATCACACCCGCACTTTTACATAACGATTATTATTGAAAGCAATCGCGATAGGGATATGAGAATGACATAAGAAAAACGAAACGACTTATTCATAAATTAGAAAGCAGTGATTCTAATTCTAAACACGAATGAGAAGGCACATAAATAACAAATTACTGGAGCGCCTGATTTGTTCGGAAATAAACTTATTGCTATTGCAAATTGCGTAGGCGTTTTCATTTAAAAGGCTGCTTTAGTATGTCTGGCGGGCAAACAGGCAATGTAAATACGAATCGAGGCAAACAAGATTGCTAATGTTTACTGACGTTTATTAGAAAACATTCATAGAAACACGATCGCATTTCATTATCTACAAAAAAGGGCGTTTTGGCCCGCCTGCCAATGCGATAATTGCAATACTGCAGGTAGAAAATATTTGCTACCCGTCTTAATTTGCGCCAGCCATAATACTGCTTCTTTTGCTGATTGAAATACTAGCACTTCCTACTGATGTCTGTCTTATTATTGTCTCATTTGTTAGGTTCGGTTTCAGGCAACAACACGCCAAAACTGCGAAGGTCGGGGACGTGAGCGTGGCAGCGGAGCAGGCCTTCGGAGCCACGCATAAGGATAAGGAGACGACCTTCAATAACAATGCATTCGGTGAGCATGCCTGATTTGATTACTAAGCTAATCGTCATGTCATTACACTAACATACATGGAGTATAATTATTGGCAGTTAATCATTACTACGACTGAGTCCTATTGGTCTGGCAAGATCAGAACAGCTAAACATGAGAACCTGGGTTCGATTCTTTGATCGTGTAGGGATATTGGTCTGTTTTCACCAGGAATTCCACAGTAGCATCGGAGTCTAGATTTAGAAAGAAAGAAAAAAGAAATAAAAAGTATTTATTGGTTTCACACAGGACAGAACAAATTAAAAAAAAAAAAAAATTAAAAGCTTACAACACTTAAAATTAGGACATACTTAGTTTATCTTAAAATTAGTCCCTTAGGAAGCCAAAAGGCCACTATCTCAGCATGGTGCTGCAACATTGACAAATGTCGATTGACGCAATAGGCTCGCGCACATATACCTATATTTTTTTCTTGGGGCGTAGGAAATCATCAAATGACATGGAGTGTCAGACTTCTACTGACTACAAACTACCCATGTTCCTTCTTAGCCCTTTGTGTCGAGGCCGCGGTATCTCTTTCGAACAACCCGCAGCGGGTGTAGTCACGCTCAGCCGTACTAAATGTGTATTGTAGAATTAAGTAGTTAGATGCAGGGAAACATTATTATAAAACGAATTATGTAATGTGTTTGTCATGCAGTTGTTATTAATAAAAACAGTTACCCCCGACCAATTGAGCAGAAACACGTTTAATTTAAATGACAATGCATGGTTAGGAGCTACTGTAAATAAACAAAAGTAATTAAAGTATATACTGTGTGTGTTTAGGTATTACCTATGAATATTATAATAGATAGATCAAAAAAAATCTAATAAGTCCGTCAGATAGATTTTCAAATAATATTGGACACAGTGTAATAAGTGACGTGTATCCAAATCCACTATGGCGCACTCCCAAACATGATGGACTTCATAGTTATTTTGGGTGCACCATCATACAATGGGTAGCCATTAAAAGGGTTTGGTTTGATGAGATTAATACAAATATAATTTCACGTAAGTATTACCTATTTAAAAGTTTGTTTTGAGTAATGTTTTTTTTTCTAAGAACTTGTGCCTTAGGCATTTTTAATCGATATATCAACGACACCGATACATTTAATAAATGCTTGTTCGACTAAAGTGAGGTTAAACGGATAACGCCTTACTACCAAATTGTTTTGATCAAACATGCTACGTGAAAGTGCATGTGTGGGTGGAATCAATTTTGGGTGTGTATGGTAATCAAATAGATGGTGTCATTCACTCAAATTAGATTACAGATATCGATAGACTGCATTGGTAATTTGACTAACAATAATAAGCAGGCCAATTGATGGCGATTCTAAGGAACTTATACATAAGGGCTATACCCCCCGACTTCCACTTTAATTATAAAAAATGTTACTTCGGTATTTAATTCGGATTTTGAGGAACCCATTTCAAGATTACCAATTTGATGTTTTCGAACTGAACCCAAATTCTTATTCTAAAATAAAAGTATCCATAATAGGGGATCGGACTGAGTCAAAAAACAATGATTCTAATTAGTCCGTTAGTTAGATTATCGAAAAATATTGAATACGTGTTTTTTGTTTTATCAAATTAATCAAAATTGACGAAGATAAGATGTGGTTGTGACGTCATTTGTAGGTAAAAAATGTACTATCATATGACGTTTTCGAAGAGTTCACGAGTTTTCGAAGCACTGTATTGACTGCATTTTTAGTTTATGCGAAAAAAGAAAAAATACGTCTCCAATATTTTTTGGAAATCTATCCGACGGACTAATTAGTTTTTTTTTGTCCGATCCCCTATTAATCCTAATAACATCAGATACAACTAGTAGAAGTATGTGTGTAAAAAAAGGTATTATGTTGATATTACAAACGGACACTTCATCCACCCTTTTTTTTTGTAGGGTTGGGAAATCACCACTTGAATCCTCCCGCTCCGGGCAGAGCGGTAGGATGTCAGACTTCTACTGACTAAAAACCACCGATGTTCCTTCTTAGCCCTTTATGTCGAGGCCGCGGTATCTCATTCTAACAACCCGCAGCCCCGACGACGGGACTTTATTCACCCTGGCATGATGTTTGTTACGTTACTTATGTATCACAATGATGAAGTTATGAATAACTAGCTGTTGCCAGCGGCTTCACCCGCTACAACCCATGGGAATATAAAATCGGGATAAAAAGCATCTTGTTTGTTTATCCAGGCTATAAACTATTTGTGTACCAAATTTCATCCAAATCTGTGCAGTAGTTTTTGCGTGAAGAAGTAACAAACATACACACTCACACACAAACTTTCGCCTTTATAATGTTAGTGTGATGCGATATATTACCATTTCTAGGCAAAAAAAAAATATCGAGTCTCTCAAATTCCCTTTAATCCAGTGATTGTTTGATCGAGCAATTTTTCCGAGTGAGTTGTTTTTCCGATTCACTGGTTCACTTTGCTGGCTCTGGCATTTCTATAGATATTATGTGAAAATATATCTGTAGGAATACCTACTTACATACTATCAAGCCTGCTATCCCCGAAGGGTTAAGCAGAGACGTGAATATACGTACACGCATATTTCGCTAGTTATGTTTGACTCCCAAGGCTACGGCGAGCCTTGCCTAATGCCATGAACCGGGCACAAATCCTAACTTCGTGACTGTTACTGAAAAAACCCGATTGAAAACACAATAACACTTTTCCTGCCCTGGAAATCGAACCGAGAACCCCACACTCGGCAGTTGCGGCTTTAACCAATAAGGCCACTTACTAAGTAGGTAGGATATCTAATAAATACCAGTTAGAAGAAACCTGATCAAAGACTTACATCGTTCTGAATAAGTGACGTGCATTTAATCCGATTATGTGAACGGACGATTTGACGGTATTCCGTATAAAGTAACCGGATGGAATTTGAGAATAAAACTAGGCTTAGAACAAATTCTTCCCCTTTGCGTATGGGATAAGTACCTACTTAACTTGCGTAGGTATTCACACCTGCGGCTTGAGACGAGAATTTGAAAAAAGGTTTCGCCCTGATTTCGCACACCCGGGTGGCAATAAATTTTAGGCCTTCCACCTAGGGTTGCCATCTCAAAAATTTGGCAACTAGGACAAGACGCGTGAAAACCCCGGATTTTAGAGCCCAAAACCCAGACATGTCAACTGGTTTTTTTGTAACATAGTCAGAGTAAAAAAACAGTTTACATGCAACTTCGTATTTAAATAGATAATTTCAACTTGTTTTCACAACTCGTTTTAACTGTTGAAAATGGTTTTTTTCAATTATTTTCTTGACACATCTGATGAAAAACGTTGTATGATACACGTGTGTATTGATGATTACCGCCCTCGGCTTTCTTAAGACCCTCACCTAACGCGGCGCCTCAGAGGTAATCAACATTACACACTTGTTACCATAATGTACTATTATTTTCTACGAAAGCGCTATAGGTACCTGCGCGGTTAAAGTGTACGGAACAGTTGTTTTTTTTTATCTAGATACATATACTAAATTTCGATGTGGAAAGATTTAGAATGATGTATTGACTTCGTAATACTGTTTCCGCGTCGGTATCATTTCCACCCTGGGCCTGCAGTCTGTACAAATATAGCGATCGCTTTACGACAAAATTCGGTCGCAAAGCTATAACGATGCGGATTTAAGTTGGTAGCTAATACCGGCGGGTCGCGTCCGGCTCACGTCCACCTTAAATCCGCATCGTTATAGCTTTGCGACCGAATTTTGTCGTAAAGCGATCGCTATCTTTGTACAGACTGCAGGGCCTGTAAACATTTAATTTTGCCGCCCGTCTCGACCCATTAAGCCGACTTATGAACGTAGCACCCGTTACACGTCACAAGCGCTATAGGAGCTGCGCATTCACGACCTGATTCGTTTGCCAACCTAGCGCCTCATTCGCAGCCAATTGGCTTTTGACATAGTTAACTTGAATACACCGTTCTTCTCTTTGGCATTTATGGTTAAGAATGAGAGATTTGCTCGTCGTTATTAAACTTTTCAGTACACATTGACATCACGCTAGTAATCATCGAAGTGTTACGCAGAGGTATATTAGTGCGCCCACATTTCGTCAGTTATGTTCAAATCCCATATAATTGGGGGTGAGCCTATTACCATCAACCGGGTCATAAATCCAGCTACTAAGAATTTCTTTAAGTAAAAATCCAATAACACTTTGCGACCCGGGAATCAAACCCAGGGACTCTTGCTCAGCAGTCGCGCTAACGACCACTAGGCCAACGCGCGAGGACTCACTAACTGCCGCACTCAGAAAGCTTTAATGATTCCTTAGGCCATCACTTAGTAATGGTTTTGACAGTTTTCTCATACAAAAATATGTCAAACCTTTACTAAGTGACGGCTTAAGTAATCATTAAATGTCTCTGAGTACGGCAGTAAGAAATTAAAGAGATTGATTTAAGGGATAGTAGAGGAATATCAAAGAAACGATGCGCGATGGTAAGCCATAACATAAATGGGCTAATAACCAAATAAGGGTCCGTTCAAAATAAATCTTAATATTACAATGATTTAAAACTCTGATTTAAATGTGATATAAATCTGCTCTCCTCTCCGAGCCGGTCGCTGTGAACGGACCCTAAGTATAATTGGTGCTCAAGATAAAGGCTTGCCTAATTTGGGGCTAATGTAAAATGTTTTTGTAATATTTTTTGCAATCAAGTTTTTTATTTATATTTTTTTTTTTGCCCTCGCTCGAGAGGTTTGCAATATTTCGGTTTATTTGAGGTAGTGAGTTATAAGAGCAAGCCGATGATGATCTGGCGTTTCCACTGAGACAAACTACTTTCGGTCGCATATCTTACCACAGTCTTCCCAATTCTATTCCAGATAAAAAGAGTATAAGTCCGGGGTATCAGCTGCCGTTGCAGGCGACGCAGGTGTCCTCTACCGGCGTCACCACCGTCGTAGGAGCAGGCGGCGTGCCCAAGACGCTGACCAAGCAAACTGTCATTCTGACGTATCAGACACAGCAGGCACCATCTCAAGTAAGTTAAAATTGTCTTATGCATGTGGACCTGTTCGATAATAACCGGTTGAGTACTTTAACGAATGTGTAAACGTTGAATATTTAAGACACAATGTAACATCTACACCTGTGTTTCTTTGCGCATCTGGGATGAATGGAAAAGCATTTCTTTGCGTATCTGGGATAAATGTAAAAGGATTTTAGGATAGCACTTACAAATTATGGGACAAGTAGTTCCCAGGAGTTAGTTTAAAGCACCCAAATAACGGGAAGTTTAGGTCCCAAGAGCTCTTAACCGGACAGTAATCAATCCATTCAGCGCATCAAGACATCCTCACTTGGGATCAGTCCAGTCCGGACTTAGACCTCGGCACAACATTTCGCAATCCCCATCTGGTCCATGCTCCCCAGCTTTTTGCGGACGGGCGTCTGTCCGTATAATATTAAGCAGTAATAATGTTTGGATAGCCGATAGTTTATTTCGGCTATAACTCTTGGAAGTACTTTCGACAACCGTAGGTACCGTATGAATATTAGTGTCATGAGTGGTTTAGCTCTTTACCTGTTACCGATCGAGGATAGATAGATAGATTCCTGTTCTAGAGATTTTGAGAAAAATGATATAGTTTTAAACTACACAAGTTCTCGTAGTTACATAATAAAGCAATTATCCAGCGTATCAGAATTGAGAAAGAATTTGAAGAAAAATCTAACCCCAAATGAAATGGTACAACAGAACCAGCACCAATTTTCAAAACTGTGCTAAAGCTTGAACAACTAATAAACATGGAGTCCCAGTCCCACATTAACATAAATTGCTTCCCGTCAATTAATAACAAGATTTCCGTCGTTTCTGGGTTAATAAGTTGGTCACTGCACAGCACCATAAAGCCTGTTCAATGTTTATTAAAATTAACGCGCTTAATACTTTCACACACTTTATTTTATCATAATTTTGCATTGTGTTACTGTGTCACTTTGACCAGTTAATAAACATGAAACAATCAGATTCACTTTCTCATACATAATGTACCTCCCACCTCCGAACAGGAAGCAACTAAGTATCCGACGGTCTTTAGGTCAAGATATTTTATGTATTATAGATGTAGGTCCCGTGGAAGGAACTTATTTCTGATTATTTCCACACCGACTTCAATATTCCTATTGTCCATCCATGTTGTCTTCTTCGATACTTCTCCGTTACTCGTCATCTCAACAGACACCTCCTTTGTTTCCATATCATCCTTCATACAGTCTCACCATGAGTTCTTTAGTCTTCCTTTACTCTTAGACCCCTCCACGTTTATACTCAAAACTTTCCTCACGAAGATTAATAATCACTACTAATTGCAGGAAGGGCGACCAACTAAGAGCGTGCGGATAACAGAACCAGCCTCTACCCGGGTTGCATCCGCGCCCCGTGTCCAGCCTGAATCACAGCGAGGTACAGGCCCTGGGAAGTACACCTTCCAGACCACGCAGCTGCCTAGGCCTCAGTTCCCTGCAGTCAAGACTATCGATGCTAAGACTACGAAACAGGTGACTGAGCTTTAAGGTTGAAATTGCTGTGTTTTCCTAACTGGC
The DNA here is from genome assembly GCA_932274075.1 of Diarsia rubi. Classification (NCBI taxonomy): domain Eukaryota; kingdom Metazoa; phylum Arthropoda; class Insecta; order Lepidoptera; family Noctuidae; genus Diarsia; species Diarsia rubi. The sequence goes on along the minus strand of OW026417.1, from coordinate 15,600,047 downwards.
AATTTATATGACGGCTAGACTGGAAGCCGACCCCAACATAGGTGGGAAAATGCTAGGTTAGGATGATGATAAGGTCAAGGAAGAGAAAGAAATGGACTTATGAGACAGAAATTGGGGAACCGAAATGTGAACGCAGTTACGATACACTGGCTTTACAACTGCGATTTGCGTCGGTGCTTACATGCAAATACAAATAGATAGATGTTTGTTTCTAAAAACAAACTCGGTACTCTTACTCTGTTATTACTACGAGACATTGAGTACTGCGGTAGCTGTTAGACCTAGTTTAGTATGTAGAGTACATAACGCTAATTACGAATGTACCACAAAAGGACATCTGAAGCATTTTTCGCAGAATTTAAAGAACTGAGTTGCATAATTTTAAGCGTAAAATTGGGAAAACATTACGGAAATTATGGACATTAAAGGGATACTGATTGTGAATGAAGATAAAAAGAAATATGAGAGATCATTAAACATAAATAACTAAGGGGAAAGCTCGAAATCAAAACACCGCCGCAGTATCTATGACGACATTTTTTCACATTTAGCATTTTTTAATAGACGTTAGGTAGTCCATAAATTACATAACAGCTTCCTGGACAAACGATAATAACCTTTATAATTAGACTACAACCGTTTGTTTTCCTCTGAAGCTGAAAGTGGGTCACAACTTGTCTATTTCAGAGTTGTCGTGTGTGAAGCCGGTCGCCGTATACTCTAAATATCGTCGGTGCACAGTGCATCTAGCGTAGACACACATGAGATAAGAGAAACAAAGATTTCTTTAGCAATTTAACCAATTTCTTATGCAAAATGTTTTACCCCACTTATTTACGAAGTATCATGAATTTATTGACGTGTTTGTAATCGCGACTTTGTTTATGAATATTGATATTCCTTTTTTAATGCTACAATCACGAAAAAATCACAAACAAAGTTATTTTCCCAAAAACAAAAGCAGATACACATTACTTGCATAATTGAAAAGTAAACACACATACCCGTACATACATACATAATGTGTTTTGCAATGTATCGCGTTAAAAAGCAAAATTAATTGGACGTTACATTTTCCCCTCGTTCTGGACCGTGACAAGACGTGTTTGTTATAAAGTTTTATTTTATTATTCTTTTATATACTAAAACTTACAATTATATATTTTAATTAGTTGTAAAATTAATAATTGACGAAGAGATTGAAGAAAGTGAGTAGTTTGAACAGTTTTGTCGTAAGATATGTTTTAGTTATTGTCTCTACGTGTGGTGTTGGGTTTATTTTTAAAGGTAGTGACTTGGTCGAATACGGGTCATTTCGACATCTGTGCTCGTAACATTAGGGATGTGCTCGGGTTCATTCACAGTAATGCACTTCGCCTAGAAACACGACATGGTCAATATATACATTTTTAAGTGTAGTGTGTGAAAGTGAAGTGAAAGGAGATCATAATGCTTAATAAGTGTTTTTATCTACAGGTGGTGAACAACACTAGGAAGTCTGGCGTTACAGACGGATGGAGGGAAGGTAATAAGTTTTAAATATTACTTAAATTGCACCAATTGGCAATATACCTATATTACAAATGACTTTAAAATAACAATGTGGGAGTAATAATGGGTACACCTCTGCCCTACCCTTCGGGGATTACGGGTGTGATGTTACGTTGTGTTAAATTGCCTTATTACATTGATGCATCTAGCAGATAAAGTTTAAATTTTAGTAGTAGGTAGGCAAACTTGTTTCATTAAGTACACAATTTTTATTTGCATGCATCAATTAACATATCGCGTTTGCATTTTCAAGCATTGCGTAAAAGTTAATCTGTAACGTTTTTCTACGAAAAAAGTATATACATAATATTATTATGCATAATTGCGTACCTACATGATCCGCAATTTTATAAGTAAGCTCCTGTCTGCCACTGCTAATAGGTAATTATACTTTTATTTTATACAGTGTAATTTCCAATAAACGAAGTACACCCCGTATTTCGTTTATTGGAAATTGCACTTTAAATATCCGAGCCGGGCCGAGCCTAGAAGTGGAAGGAGATTTCACGGTAAATAGAGTACATACTTATTTAAGTGCAAACCTTTTATCAAATAAACCGGGCCGATATCTGTCAAATCTTTGAGACGCCATTTATTTTCTTTTCTTTGTTTTTTTTTTCATAATGATAAAAGGCTTTTATTATATTATATAATGAAAAATGGCCAGTGTTTTGTAGATTTTATTAAATGCAACCTCTGTATTTTTCTGTCTAATGGCCTAAATGGTAAAAAACAAAGTACTTAGTACTCATTCTTTAGAAGGATATTTTGGCGCTAGAATGATTTTGGGGATGCTGTTTGTAAATATTTGTGAAATTATTAGAAGATTTAAGCCAGTCTTACTGCCGCACTCAGAGAGCTTTAATGATTACTTAGGCCATTACATAGTAATGGTTTTAACAGTTTTGTTATACAAAAATATGTCAAACCTTTATTAAGTGACGGCTTAAGTAATCATTAAATATCTCTGAGTACGGCAGTTATCCACTTAAAGTCGAAATTATCTTTAAATACATAGATGTAGGTAAGTATTGTTTATTCTATTCTTTATTTATTTTATTGTCTTTGTTTACCTATGTGCCACAAGATCCTTGTACAGCCAGTATTAGTTACTGGACCACCATCGATGGAACATCCAATGTATATTATTAGGCAATTTAGCTTATCTGTAGTGTAGTTATTGAAATGAATACCTGAAATGGATCGCCAAGTAATGAACACCTTTAACATACTAACTGTTGCACCGATAAACAAATAATTTTGTCAAATCATACGAACACAAACGTAGCTCAACAGCTGTTTTTTCTCTGTATTCATCAGAATGTTTTCTCCCTAGGTGCGCAATCAGCAGTATCAAGTGATTCCGGGGTCTGGACGGGTGGTGAGGGAGGAGATGTCTCGCCGCGCATGCGCCGTCGTCCGCGCAACCTTGAGATGGTCATGCGCAACTCACACTGCTTCCATCTCAGAGAGCTGCAAATTTCGGACTTTGATATCATGGGTGAGTTTAAGTTATATTTTATTTATATTATATTTTTGTTTTGTTTTGTGTCCTGCATGTCCTGTTGCTTGCACATCATCAGTACTACTAGTTACTGAAAGTGCCAAGCTCGTCGCCCCGATTCAATTGGCTACTTGACTACTGATAAAAATGTATGAAAATGTTATGTTATTTCGAAGAACTAACAGAAATAACACGATGTGTGAAAAAAGAAATAAAATCGATGAAAAAATGGAGTAGTTACATGCTTTAGCAGTTTTTAGTGGGGGTACTTTCTGTCTTTGTCGCGCGAAATGGCCAATATACTACGTAACTATGGCGGTATGAAATATAACGTCACATGTCTGTAGCGCTCTCTTTGTCTAACACGTCATTCAAAATCAGTTATAACTAAGCCATTTTCTGATTGATTTTTTTTACTTTTTTCTCACATCGTGTTATTTCTGTTAGTTCTTTGAAATAACATACCATTTTCTTGAATTTTTAACAGTAGGAATTTAGATTGTCATTGACACGCTAAGAAGAAGAATTTAACAATATTGAGGTTTTTACAATATTCCAGTCTGGGTGCTTGTCAATGTAATATGTACGTGTACCTCTCGCTCGACGTCGTCGTTTTAGACATAAGAGTCAGACAAAACACTTAGTTCTTTCCAAACAAGGAATATTACATGTGGATGGAAACTGAAGGCAGAGCAAAACAAAGCTAAAAAAAGCTAGATAAAAGCTCATAAGCAGTTAAGGCCATTCGATTAGTTGATGCATTTGCATTGTGAATTGTGATACAGTTTCATTAAAATATTCGGTCGTACTGAGTCGTACCCATAGTAATTACCCATCTTGTTTTAGTTGCCCTGTTACTAATTTAACCAATTTGTTCTCAGATGACGCTCTAATCACCGGCCAAGCAGTAATACCCCTTCCAAAACTGCCAAGTTCCTTCGACGACGAGCTGACTCCGGAGTACGAGCTCAGTCCAGCACCAACGTACAAACCACCATCCCCCATTTTACCAAAGCCATCCCCCGTCTCAGAATCATATGGGAGACAGAACTCTCCCATGTCCACCCTAGAACGATACAGGAATAGGAGCAGACCTGCATTGATTCAGACGAACTTGGATGAGGAGAAGTTCGTTCTGGATAGAGCGCAGCCTGAGAAATTGAATAAACAGGTAAATACCTATATCACTAATCAAATACAGTATGTGTACCGACGGACAAGTCGTAGTCCGATTTCACATTGCAATTTAGAAGATCTTTTATTACTGACAAATCGAAGACGTTCTAGCGAAGTTACTTGCCCATCATTCTTAAATGTGTATATAATACGGAAATAACTAAGTATAATGAAAAAAAGATTGCATGCTAAACTTCTAATGAGGGCAATGCCAAAAGAAATCGTTGAACTGGCTTTAAAAAAATTGTTCATTAAACTAGATGTGATTCATTCGCCTATAACGTTGAGGAAGATTGACGCCTTAAACAGTACTAATAGGTTTATTGGTTTACTTCTAGAACTCATTTGTGAAGTCTTCGAGCGGTGTGGTGTCTCCGACGACAGTGAACTCTTCGAAGGAGTCCAGTCCATCTTGCAAGAGTGAGGAGAGTCATTTCGGTAACAGCAGTGCTTGGCAGAGCCACGCGGCTGGCGAAGCAATGGCCAACAGGTATGTACAGTGTTCCAATGCTTTGACATGTCAACAACAATAATGCCTGGCATGGCATTATTAAGAAGAAGACTTTATGATTTGACTTGACTTTATATCTCATGATAAAAAAAAGTACGATTCTATCTAGAAGTATCACTTATTGACCACGTCTCAACCATCTAAAAAGCAACTCGTCTTTCCAGATCACAGGACGACGTATCCCTAGCACTGAGCGTGTCCAGCTGTGAGGACGAGAAGTCCAAACTTGAGAACAAAGTGTTGGAGGTTCCTCAGGTTGTGGAGCCGGAGATCCCCAAGAAGACCATAGTGATCATGGACGAGCCCCCCGTGCCACACCCGCTGCTCATGAAGTCGTTGACCATGAGCCAGCATGACGCGCTCAGGGCTACTATGATGGGTGAGTGAAAATTAATCATACATCAGAGTTTAATTCAATTCATTAGAAATGTAGAACACGCCCTGTGATTGCCTTGTTGGTTTAGTCACAGATAATATTAGACTCTAGTGGTCGCAAGCGTGACTGGGAAGGATGTGGTCCTGGGTTCCTGGGTCGGACAAAGTCTTAGGAGGTATTTCCATAAGGAATTTCTCAGTGGCACCTACGGAGCCTGGATTTGTGCCCGATTGTAGCTATAAGTTCGCCCCCTATTGGCGAAACCTTTAGGTGCACCTCTACCTAACCCTAAGGGGATTAAGGGCGTGATGTTATGTTATAAAACACTTAAAATGCTAGAAAACTAAATCTTCTCTCTTTTCTCACAGGTTCAATGACAAGTTCAAACTACAGCACTACAAGCACATGCACAAACCAGAGCGGTGACCACAACAACCTAACACTCACCCTCGAGGACTCCAAATTCGACTTGTCAGCTCTAGAAACTTCCACTCAAAGCATGTTGGATGACGAGACCTCGCCAGCAGACAGCCTGATCTCCTCAACCAGTACCAGTGACTCGAATAATGAGTTGCAGGTGGAAAGGGATCCTCCTTCGATCAGCTCGGCTTATCAGACCGCTAATACTAAGACCAGGTCACCGGAGCCTGTAGTTAAAGAAGAGGATAATCTCGATGGGGAGGTGATGCAACCAGTGAATGAAGTTGTGGTGTAAGTAGATTATGGAATAGTCTAGATTTTACGTAAACAGATTTTGCAAGGCTTTCCTGTTAAACATAGGGCCTTGAACAATACTGTTATAGTTTTAGTTATGTGCTATGATCTTCTTCTCGAATCGATGACTCAGATTTTATCCGACCAGTACATAGCAACCTGAACAGCTCTGTCGTTTGCTTCATTAGAGTCCTACGATATAAAAATGTGGCTTTTTGGATTACTAAAAGCTTTAGAAACTTGAGCATAGCTTTTACAGATTTTTAAGCCCAACAAACAAGATAAAGTACTAATTCCGATTAGTATCCCTGCAAATAATTTATGATGGAGTAAGATAACTCAATTTACTGCAAAAATAGTATCCGAAACTGCCAACCTCTCCCTCCATACAGCGTTCATACATTCCAGCAGCCATCTACGCTATTATTGAATGTCATAAGATATCTTTTTTGACCCATATGAAGTCGCGGAAACAATTTAGTATTGCAAATCTCTAATCTTTTGATCTCAACAGTGAAACATCCAGAATTACGGGTGGTAGCGGCGACGGCAGCAAGAACCCGACTCCAGAGTCCCCGGGAACACCGACACATGCATCCGGATCACTGTCTTTGTCAGATGGACGGGATTTCTTCGATGACGAGATCGCTGACCAGCCCGCTCTACTCTTCAGGAGTAAGTTTTCTTTTTAACTTGATGCTCTTTTTTTATGCTCATTTATTTATTCAGAAACTACGCCGGCTTCGCCTGCTACAACTCGAAAATTATCCAACGGGAAGATAAAATCAGGATAAAAACTATTCTATATTTTAATCTAGGTTATATATATATCTGTTTGATTTGTATATTATAAGTTCAGTTTGTCTTAAAGCCCCCATTGAAGTCTAATTTATTTTCCAATGACGTCATCATCATCATCACTTAGAAATATACCAATAGGAGATCGGACAAAAAAAAACTAATTAGTCCGTCAGATAGATTTCCAAAAAATATTGGACACGTATTTTTTCTTTTTTCACATAAACAAAAAATGAAGACAATACAGTGCTTCGAAAACTCGTGAACTCTTCGAAACCGTCATTCTGATGGTACATTTTTTACCTACAAATGACGTCACAACCACATCTTATATTTGATAAAACAAAAAACACGTATCCAATATTTTTCGATAATCTAACCTGACGAACTAATTAGAATCATATTTTTTTGACTCAGTCTGATCCCCTATTCAATACGAATTCAAGGTATTCTACTTTAGGAAATAAAAATTCACAGATAGAAAAATAAAAGAAAAGGCAAGAAGTAAAAGTTTAGTTGGCATACTGCCAAAACTAAGATAGATGTCGGTTTCCACATTATTAACGTCTTTAAATGAAATACTAAAACATTCCTCCTAAATTAATAGACATTTATAAAAGAGATCTCGTTAGTCTAGTGGTTGCTAGCGTGACTGCTGAGCATGAGGTCCTCAGTTCGACTCCTGGGTCGGGCAAAGTGTAATTGGGTTTTTCATTAGGAATTTCTCAGTAGCAGCCACGGAGTCTAGATGTGCGCCCGATAGATGGCAATAGGCTCGCCCTTTATTACATGACACCACATTTAGCTGGCTATATAACTAGCGATTAGGTACACTTCTGCCAAACTCTTTGGGGATCCTATAAATTAACCTTTTTTTGTTCTAGAAAATGGAGACGGAAGCCCTTCAAGTAAAACGCTCGAGTCAGAGACAAGCAAAAACCTTCGCAAGTCGAGGGAACGCATTACCTCCAGTCCATTGGTTCAAAGGAATCGTAAAAGTAAGAGATTTACAAAATAAAATTTGTTTAGTTGCCAGACTACAACATAAACTTGCTAGCTACTAGCAACTACAAACATTACATAACATCACGCCTGAAATCCCTGAAAGGCTAGGCAGTTGTGAAGTTAATAGTACACCCACACTTCGCCAGATAAGTTCAAGTGCTATAACAATATGAAGGTAATAGCGGGCGAACCTATTGCCATCAACCGAGCACAAATGCAGACTCCATGGCTACTACTGAGATTCATTTGCCAGCAACTAATGTTCTAGAAGATAGTTAAGGCAGCCGCAGCACTGTTTGAATCATGAGATGTGGCCGCTAACCAGCGATGTCAGACGTCCCGATTTTTAATTCAAAGTTAAGACTCACTGCCGTACTCAGAGAGCTTTAATGATAACTTAGGCCGTCACTTAGTAAAAAAATAAAAAAATAAAAACTTAGTAAAGGTTTTAACAATTATGTCATACAAAATTGTGTCAAATCTTTACTAAGTGACGGCTTATAATGTAATTAATAAATATCTCTGAGTACCGCAGTCAGTCCCGCTTTTTAAGGATAACTCGACCATGCGTGCAGCGTCGCAAAAAAAATTTGACAGGCGATATTTCGGCGAAATTTTCGAAATCATGACATGGTAAAAAAATAATCTGGCAACGCTGCCGCCAACTGACAAAAAAAATCGTAACATAGTCTTTTTTTTAAAGAGACAAAAAACGGTATGCCATTTATATTTTAATCCTCTATAGTCTGTAGTTCTGTACCTTCAGACAATAAAAACTGTTTCCCTGAATAGACAATTAAACTCTATGGCAGGGCACAAAAACTTTTTTTGCTTATTAGCAAGGCCATGAAAAAAAAAATGTGCAAATGTTTTTTGTAGTAATGGCCAGAATTTATTTATTGTCTTAGATAAATTACGTTTTTTTTTATCTATTCACGTCAATGTGGTAATAATTAACATAATCCTGTTATTATTTAAATATCAGTAATTTCGAAGTAGGAGATTCCTCAGCGCAGACCACAACGAAATAAAAAGTCTTTACCAATTTAAAAAAAAACAATTTTAATAGTGAAAACAAACGAATGTGGTGTGGAATGGAACACATTTTTGATTTAACAGGCACGTAATTTAATTGTTTTTTACACGACTGCCCCAAAAAAAGAGTGTAATGAGTTTTTATCTGTGGTTTTCATATTGGCGGGAAAAGTTAATGTAATTTTTCAATTGTCTTACAATTTTACCCAAAAACATTTCAATGTAATCTGTATTTTTATTTACCAACTGTTGTACAGCTGTAATTCTAATTATTAATCTCAAAATGTTAAACTCAGTGTGCGGTTTACGGAATGGCGGCACCGAGCGAACACCTTCATTGGACACACTTTCGAGCCTTGCGTCTGATGACCTGATGATGGACCAAGACTTGGCGCAGTCCATCACCAGCCTGCAGAGTGTCGATGATTATATTGAGAGGTAAAAACTTCTTGAACGTTTTGCTTTTAACATAACTACATCAGCTTATGACTGCCCCACTGCTGTGACAAGGCCTCTTCTTATACGCGAGCATAACGGGACGGCGCGCGGCGGCGATTTAACTTTTATAACATTTTATTACTACCATTGTTTTCATTTTTCGTACGTTTTAAAACTATAGAGATTATTTTGGTCCGGTGCACCAATCACAATAGTTTCCTATTAACCTAAAGGTGGGCGGATAGAGAATTTCTTGAGGGTGTAAGTCCTGGCATGTAACACTTATGTAGGTACCATAAGTGGGTACAAATAATTACAATAATTTTATTGTGGGTACAATAAGTTTAAATTATAAAATCGCTAAATTGTTCTAAATAAGCAGGCCATTATGACACCTACGCGCCCGGGTCCGAGTACAATTGGCCAATTGACTAAAAATAGGTTCTAGGGTGCTTCTAGGTGCCGGTTTAACAACACATTTATTCATTATTATGTCATCCTAGGCTCTAATAGCTAGGCTATGCTCTCACGCCTGTAATCCCCAAAGGGATAGGCAGAGTTGTACGCATAGTACACCCACATTTCGCCAGTTATGTTTTAATAGGGGAGTTTACAAAAAAAAATCTAACGTATTTTTTCTTTTTTCACGTAAACAAACAATGAAGACGATACAGTGCTTTGAAAACTCGTGTGACGTCATAATCTAAGACATTAGTATGACATTTTTTAGCGGTCAGTGACGTTACCAACCCCCACTCAAATCTTTATTGATTTGATAAAACAAAAAATACGTATCCAATATTTTTCGATAATTAATAAATTGACGGACTAATTAGAATCACATTTTTTTAAGTCCGTAAACATCCCTATTCCTATGTAATAGGGGACGAGCCTATTGCCATCAACCGGGCACACATTCAGACTCCTTGGTTGCTACTGAGAGATTCCTGGTGGAAAAACCCAATAACACTTTTCCCGTCCCAGGAGTCGACCCCTTCAGTAGGACCTCATGTGCAGCAGTCGTGCTTGTTACCACTCGACCAACGAGGTAGTCAGACTATGTGATGTAATCTTTAAGTAAATCAATAAACTGATCTGCTATTGATATAAAATCATAATAACCAAAAAGTACATCAACGACACAAAAATGTTTGATAAGATGATCGTCCGATCCTAGGTTGGACAGCTCCCTTCGCAGCGGCCTCAACTCTCTAGACGAGAGGCAGCTCCACCAGGAACTATCCTCATCCAAGAACGCGGTGCGGCAATGGAGCAAGCTGCTGGAACAGAACAATATGCTGGACCGGCAACTAGCTGCCATGGCGCAAGGGATCAACGCTTCCGACTCGCTTACAGCAAGCAACAACAGTCTTTCTAACATCGGGTAAGTGGCTATTATTTATGGTGAATACGTTTCTTACGTTTTTTTATTTAAAAAATAATAATTTCGCAGCCACCCTGGTGCTTCCAACTTAATGTAATTATTTATTACAAGACTTCTCTTTGTGGGGTTGCCTCACAATCTGTGAGACACTTTATAGTGTCCTGCCTATCCAACATGACAAGCAACAGCTTGCACACTATATGAGCCGATTGACACTACTGAAGTGAAAATGCCAAACTCTTCGTCAAATTTTGGGCTGACTCAATTTAAATTGTTATCGATAAGCTTAGAAGAGCATCGATGAGCTTAGAGTTAGTGCGTTCGCCTGTAGGTACAGTAACAATCCCAAATTCTGAGAGATTTTTAACTGAAACAAAACTGGCGAACTGTGAAGCGAACTCTTACGGTAAGGGAGCACCGAAATGCGTAGATGCTAGGTTTACGTGAGTGTTTCTGGTTGACAGACGACAGTTGACGAAAAGTGTTTTACGAAGACGTCTTTGCGCAGCCGCCGTTGCTAGCATTCCGTATTGTTGATACGGAATGCTCACCACGTCAACTTGTACTAAAATACTAAGCGTGATTTCAGCGGCAAAAGTGGTAGGTATGTTTTACGCATATTCGACGCCATTAACATTTTTTTTTTAAATAATACTACAGAAGAACCAAAACGGAATGCATGTTTTGTGATTTCGGCGGTCTCTACAGTCCTGGCTTTGTAACCCTTGCCGGAACACCCATACCGATCTGCTCCGATTTTCGGTACCTTGGGTCGCTTGTCCAAGGAGATGGCGATGTAGACCGGGACGTAACGCACCGGATCAATTCAGGATGGATGAAATGGCGACAGGTCACCGGAACAACTTGCGACCTGCGGATGCCCCTCGAATTAAAGGGGAAAATATACAAGTCCGTGATTAGGCCTGTCGTACTGTATGGATCGGAATGTTGGGCTGTGAAGAAGATGAATTAAAAAAGGTTGCATGTAGCGGAGATGAGAATGTTGAGTTGGATGTGTGGTGTGACAAGCATTAATAAAGTAAGGAACGAGTTTATTAGAGGAAGTTTAATAGTTGCGCCAATTACAGAAAAGTTAAAAGGGAATCGACTGTCGTGGTAAAGGCATGTGATGAGGAGGGATGATTCGCATGTGACTAAAAAAGTGATAAATAAAAATCTGTATAGATGGAGAGGAAGATGAAGCTCAAAGAAAAGATAGATGGAATGTGTGAGTGATATGAAGGAAAAAGGAATAAATGATAGCGTGACGACTAACAGAGCAGAATGGAAGAAAAAATCGTGGTGCACCGACCCCAAATAATATGGGATAAAGGCAGGAAGAAGAAGAAGCACTACATTCTCTAGACGTTCTCCGTGGAAATACGGAAAAGTTCGCTGAAAGACTGAGGAATTGCAAAGATATGCGAAACGCTAGAGATGCATGACGCATCCTAGATAACTGTATCCATGATCTATTAGGCATTGACAGAGTAAAAATATCATGCAAACTTACAAGTTAATTCATTTAATTCTGCACGAGCCGCATTGGTTCACATCTAAGAATAGAAAAATCCTACATAACCTGATTACGTCTCTTTATTACGTTACAATACTAACCTAGGTGCGTACCTAAAGCCTATGTTCTTTGTTTAACGCCAATGAAGCGTCCATTGAGTGGCACGTGTGCTGGGGTGTCACAGTTCACTGAGGGAACAACTCATTACGTTAGATTTAGTCTGTATTTAGAGTGACGAGTAAGCTATGATTAAATGATTAATGATGTTCATTTTGCAAATAAGTTTTTAATAACTCATGAAGACGTCAGTTTTTTTTTTAACTAATTAGGTCGATGTTCCGTCATATAATCTTGGTATAGGTACTCACATGAACAAAAGATCACACAAAAGATCATCTCAGACATGAATCTGCTTTGTCCTCATGGACAAAGCAGATTCATGTCTGAGATGATCTTTTGAACAAAAACCACACAAATTTTAGTGGACCTCCTCCAGTCAGTCTCGTATCAGTTTATAATGTTCCCATTGTTAGGACACAGGCTTCCTTTCTGTGGCACTAAGGTACTTTGAATTTTATCTGCTATTATAGGCAATTCGTGTATGTGTACTAATTGGCCGCTAAACCAATAACCTGATCACGGTAAAAGCGATTACCAATAATAGGTTTTAAATCGCCCTGTATTCACCAGGTAGGTAAGTCGTTAACACAAGCCGATCTAAGAGATAATCCCACTTGAAATGAAAGTGGGTGCACGTTGGTGAATCATACTCGTAGATTTGCGACGCAAGAGTATCAGCTGAAATATCGATTGTTTTAATTGCATGTCTCGTCTCTTGATCTCTGTTAGCAACCTTATCTTATTGCACATAACATCATCTCTTACTTTTGTAATCTCAACGTTATATATTATAGTTGAAATGATTATATGTGTAATACTCGTAACTTTGATAAGTAATAATGGTTCTATGATAAGATGCCAGCCTTTTACTAGAGTCTACAGAACATACAGAACATAATTTTCTCATGCAAAGTTCTAAAGTAATCGGGTAAGCGTGTGAAAAACGTGATTCCATCCTTCCCAACAATTCTTTAAAATCTAGTTAATGTAACATTATTTTTTTAAATTAGGTACTTACCATAGGTGTTATTTAACCATGACAATATACTCGTACGTATATAGGTATAACCTAATAAATGTTACCAAAGTTTCCATAATAAACGAAGCTAGAGTACCTAAACTGTGACTATATCAGCTCTCCCCGATTGTATTTGGCCCCAGTGTCCCACCCATCTTTATGTTGACAGTTATTGTTCATGCTCATAGATACTCAAACAATCAAACAAAACGTAGTGTTGACGCCACGGAGTACACAAAGGACGTCCCAAGAAACATCAGAACAAACAAACAATACTAGTAACCTGGATACTTCTGAGTATGTTTTAATTTCGCATATTATAAACAACAATATTTATATTGCGTACAAATTCCTTTTTCGTTCCTTAATACACATTTGATGTGACTATTAAATATAAGACGTGAAATAGAGACGCAAGGGCGTTTAGGGCACGCCACAATGGCGGTAAGTCCCCTCTTTAAGAAGTGGCTGGAGAGGCGCCACGGTGCCCTCACCTTCTGTCTGACGCAGGTCCTTACCGGACACGGCTGTTTCGGGAGGTACCTGCACGATGCCAGGCCGGATGTGAGGATCGGCCGGAGGACACGGTGGGTGGGGCACACCGCGGAGGTCAGCCACGCTTGGGCGGAGCCCCACCGTGTTCTCGTAGCGGCAATCGGCGGCGGCGACCTCTCACGTTGGTCCCTGGTGCAAGCCATGGTCCGGGGCGAGATGGAATGGGACGCCGTCGCCTCTTTCTGCGAAGCTGTGATGCTAGCGAAGGTGATGGCGGAATGTGAGAGGGAGAGAACCTCTCGTCCCAGCCGCCGCGGGAGACGCTCTCGGCGTCGGGGGCCACGTGATGGCTTCCGGCCACCGTGGACGCGAGCCTGTGGACGGTGAGTAATGGGCTAGCTCGCCGTCCGTCCGTCTTATGACGATGACAGGCCGTGTCGACGTTAGTCAGTAGAAGTCTGACACTCCCTTTCGCTCTGGCCAAGTGCGGGAGGGGTTATTTGATGATTTCCTACTCCCCCAAAAATAAAAAAGGGTATGATGTTCCTGTCAAGGTTCCTAAATAATTAACTATGGGTAGTTATTAAACCGACTTCACATTGATTGCTTTTCCAAAAAACTATCTTGGGTTCTAAATTACTAGGTCATCAACCATTAATGTGCATCTCAAAACTACTATCTCAGCCACCATAATGTTCGATGTACGCTACACTGAATACATCCCAGAATTGTTTTTTATTTTATAGCATTTAGATATTTTGTAAAATAAATTCAGTTATTGGTAAAGGTCAAGGCTAACATACCTATCATATTAAATCAACGTTGAATTTCTTACAAATTTTTGTCTCGATTCACCCCCCGGTATCTATTCACCCCGTTTTAGGCGATATACAACTTTTTAGTGTTACGTGTCTACGAGGTTACCCACATTGATAGGAAAAACTTATCATTGAAAATCAGTAAACCGCGCGACCTTTAGGAGTAATCAAGGAAAAAAATGTTCACACTTTTTCTACCGGCTTCTATTTAACCTTAAAAATCAGGTAGGAAGCCTTTGTAATTTTAAACCAAGTGGCTCCTTTACTTATCGCATTAGCTGCCCTACCCTAATGTACTGTAATGGAATGTAAATGCAACATTATGAACTCCGGCATTTACGTAGTACGTACTAAGTAGTCTAAAAATACGATACGGAGAAGCAAGTACTTCAAAACGCACTCGTTGGAATACTTGACTGCATTTTCATGGTAACAATTTCACATAGACCGCGCGTTTATTTCGTTGCAATACGGGTGTTTTTCGTAGTTCAAGTCTTAAACTTACAGGCAGTTGACCGTACCCACTATAATTTAGTTAATTGCTGGGCTACTGTTCTTGAATCGATTTGTTCCAAATATACGGCGTATTAACATTTAAACAATAAGGTCGGGATAATTATAAAATATTTTCAAAGTTACTTTCGGCTTATTATTATTGCAAATATCAAGGCGTGGTTTATAAATACGTGATTGTTCCGTGTTATAAGGTATGTATTATGAAGGCATTACGTTCCTGATATTTATGTCGGTATTTGTAGTTTTTTTTTTTGTATTCGATGGATCGTGCTGCGATTTTGTTCCTTACCTTTTGTGCCTCACAAAATGGCGTGCCATTTGGACCAACACTTGCTCTATAAGCAAGGTTCTATAAAACGAGTTCTTTTACTCGTAGAAAAAAAAACTGTTGTTCTTGTGTTGTACCCCTATTCTCTAATACCAGTAAACAAGTGGGCTACGCAGGTACTCTGCATACATGTTGCACATGCAAGTAAACACTCATACAAATGGTATTTGCGCAAGTGTTCGTAAAAATTGAAACAATGCCAAAGAACCGTTCCAGTTCCAATTATCAGATTAATTGTGTGGGTATATGTTTGACCTCCATGCGCTCGCGCCGTTGCATGACACCACAATAGATATTTATGACAATGGGAATGGTTTCCTTGCGACTTGCAG
The DNA here is from genome assembly GCA_932274075.1 of Diarsia rubi. NCBI lineage: Eukaryota > Metazoa > Arthropoda > Insecta > Lepidoptera > Noctuidae > Diarsia > Diarsia rubi. The sequence goes on along the minus strand of OW026417.1, from coordinate 15,584,412 downwards.
CTGGGGCCAGGTAACCTTCCTCGGGTTCTTTAATTACCATGCGTAACAAAACTTACAAGAAACATTACATCAAAAATGTTGTACTCTCTAAAATAATCCCGCGTAGCAACTTGCTACGAAAACTTATTTTCGTAGACTTAAAAACAAAGTCTGCAGTTTCGGATAATCAATTTGGAAGCTACAGGAAAATATCGTTGTATTTACTTAGGCACGATCTCAATAGTGAAAACAGAATCTCAAGCTGTCAAGTCAAAGTAACGACCAACAACATTTCGTAAGAATTTCGCGGTGTGGCCATCGATTTTCAAGGTAGATTTTACGGCGAGCTTTGTGTGTCGAAAGGTCCTTGCTCCATGAGGTAATCAGATAAAGTAGCAAGCGGCGCAGCTGGCTCGGGGCAGTCGGGGCTCCGGTTCATCTCGCCGCGTGTTTGTGCCACGCCGAGCCCCGATCGGATGTTAGTCTGTAACTCGTCGCGCACGCGGCCGTACGTAGACGCAGCACGACACGACACGTGCCCGCGACCTCGCGGAACACGACACGATCCAATCGAGATTATTATCTACCTATATCGAACGCGGGTCACTGAACGATCGTAATTCAAGTATTCATTAATGTGCAGCTGCGGTTAATCGCGCAGTTTCAATGTTTACGTTACGTTTAAATTAGGATGCATCAGTGTTTACCGTGATTGAAAATCAGAGTAACGGCTCCCAAGGATTGTTGTTATTCCTAACGTGCAGTGTGATACCTTGGCAAAGCGGGTAATTTAATTAAGAGGCTGTAACCCTTCTCGAAGTTCCTTTATTTCATACTGTTATAGTGGCAACAAATCCCGTCGGGGCTGCGGGTTGTTCACAAGTTACCGAGGCCTCGACATATAGGGCTCAGAAGGAACATGGATGGTTTTTAGTCAGTAGAAGTCTGACACTCCCTTTCGCTCTGCCCAAGAGCGGAAGGGGTTATATGATGATTCTCCAACCGCCAAAAAAAAAAAAGTGGCAACAAATGGAATACAATTTAAGCTAGTTATCTCAAACTGTGTTGTACCTTATATTGATTATCACAATGTGCAGTGTGTTGAATATGGTTATTGACCCCACAATTAATGCTATCAGTAGTGTGTAGTAGCTGTGTCAACAAAGGATGTTAATTTATGCATTTCCTTTCGTAAATCATGCTGAGAGATAAGTAAAATTTTTGACAACAACATTTAAATGAGCAATGCTATTGTGAATATTGTTATGTCGCTTACACAAAACGCTTAGGTACATATTTTTAACCTAATTTGTTCTATAAACTAGGGTAAAAGCGGCTTGTTAAATATTCAAGGACAAAACGAACTTTGAAAGCTTTTATTCAGCTGCTAACCCTTTGCATATTTTAAGAGTATTCATCGGGATATACACAAAGTAGGTACATGTTCTCATTGATTAAAATATGAAACTGGCGTCAGTGAGCAGAAAAACCGAATTTAAGCATATAACACCTACCCTCAATTCTAGAGTTGTTTGTAACATTATCTTATCACTGCTATAGATAACCGGAGTGAATTTCGATCTGTTTATATGGCTTGAGCAATACTTATTGCACATTACTCATGCATAGGTCATCTGCAGACAATTTGTAAAAGTTGTTTCATATAACTGTTATTATAAATCGTTGTCGTCTGTTAACATTTTAGTACATCTAAACATAGTCTTACTTTTTAAAAAAGTAAATAGTTTAAATAGAGTTTCTTAGTAAATAAACAATGTCTGTTCGACATGATAAGATTAAGATTCACGAAGCAACAAATCTATAGGGTCTACGAGTATGCAATTCATATTTCGTAATGCGACGAAAAGCGACTTCGTGTACAAAGCTAGTTTAGTCAAATTCATGACAAATTATTTATTTAATTGTTCTCTATAGATTTCAAATACTCAGGGATCACATCGTCATTGTCTGATTTACCTTTGAAGAATTTATTGGTACACAATTCAATTGATATTGATACGTGGTACAATGAGCTATTGTTGTCCAAAATCCGTTGCCATGGCAACATTGAATAGCTTTGCTCAAAGCTTTTAGAAGGGCTCGGCTCGATACCCTAATGTCGGAGCTTTCCAAAATGATTACTTTAAATATATCGTAGTTAATATAATATAAATGTCTGAAACTTGTGATTTATATTATGAAGAATGTGATAATAGTGGCGGCGATTCGTGAGTGAAATATTAAAACATTGTGCTGTAGCTTTAGTCGCAGGCACAAAGAAATAAACCATTCTTTAAAACTGGTTTATATTCACGTTAGTTCATACATTAGTATACTTTATGGTGCTAGTCATTGCAAATTTTACCGTTTCTTGAAGCTTCGTCGGTAATTAATGCTTACATACATAATGTATTTTGTATTTTTTGTTCATTGTAAAAAGTCATGAGTCCATTATTTGAATTATTTTATCATGTTATTTAAACTTTCTCATCTAGAAACTGTAGTTGTATAAGTTCGAGAGGTTCCTTTTCCTGAAAATTAATAGGAAAAATATCTAATGGATCCGATGCTGTTATTGCTAGTCGTTTGTTGCCACTTATACTTATTACATTATTCACAAATATGACTTTCACACTGCATTCATAATATGCATAAAAGAAGTCATTCTCAGCGCATTAAGTACATGGCTTTCATACAAATCCGACCTTAGTTCCGTCATAAATGACCGCACTCTAAATTATCCATTAGCTCCATGTATGATGCTCAACTTTCTAAGTACTTTAATAATTTTATAATCATAACTTTAACTCTAAAAACTTTTGGTTTGTAAGTACTTTCCACATTCACCCTTAAATGACAAAGTTGAGGAATGTGCAAGTAATTTAAATTAATAATGCCTAAGTGGAATCTGATTACTCCAAATTAAACAACGTTGAAGTGTCGTTATATTATAAATATAATCACACTGAGTAAACACCGAGGTCATGGGACGATGTTCAATACGATTTTCGCAAGACTTGTCAAAATATTTACAGTGAAAAATTAATTAGATTTACGCAATCGATTGTTTAAACCAATCGGCGGTAAATTGAAGAGATCTTGCTGAAGAAATTAACATTAAGCTTTGTAATGTTTCTCTTGAAGATTAGCTGAAAAGATGAACCGTAACTAAAGAAGGTAATTTCTGTAAACTGCAGCTTTGCAACCTTACATTTCGTAAGAACAATCTTAAAAGGAAATCTAAAGTAGTACTTTAATACATCGTACACCGAAGTGCTTTACCATCAACTCATCAGCGTCCTACATTTAAGATTATAATCATTTAAATCATCATGTTTCGTAATTCACGTCACGTGTCATGTTTGAATGGCATGTTATTACATAGCCACTTATAACTGTGACTTGATAACGGAGACTGAATAATTTCCCAGCACAGCACACACCTGATCTATTGCCGATACTTTTATATTTTAATTATTACCGGTATCATGACCGCATTTAAATATTTTAAAATCACTTGTCCCTTATTGCGTAGATATATTATTATTATGTACATATCATTATGTGAACGGTGGTTAATCTGGTTAACGTTTACTGACACTTTGCTAAGACATAAGACGTAGGAGCGAGGTACTGTTCTAGTATAGGTATTGTAGTACGTTTAACGCAATAAGGATTGAGTGTCAGCGCCAACGACTTCCGTAGTAGTCGAAGACAGTTCATTGTGAAGAATTAGTGCCAGTATTAAAAGCTTATTGCCCTTACTGAGGGCCTCAGGGAAGGCGGGAACGTTTAGGATCAAACAACAACAATATAAAACCCTCGGATCAAAACTGATATTTCGCATCCATCCTTTGGGAGCACGTTTACATCGAAGTGTTTTTTACAGCCTTACCTATAATGATAGATAATAGATAAAAATAAAACGAAACAAAACTCTTCTAACTTGTAAGTAACGCAATACCAGTAACGGAAATTACATCATACCAGTGTTATTGTGACAGTAGTGAATAAAACGAGTGCTGTGATGACTATGGAAAAACCCATTATGACGGAGAAGGAAGCTCCGGTCAAAGGGATAGTGGCCCAAGTGGTCACCATGCTCAATGGCCAAGCACAAAGGTACGTACTGAAAATTATATTGTATTGATCGCAATGGGAAACTCAGGTTGTTATAGGTAGGTTGGGGCTCCGGAATGTTGTAAGAGATACCGCGGCCTCGACATAAAGGGCTAAGAAGCAACATGGGTGGTACACTCCCTTTCGCTCTGCCCAAAAGCGAAAAGGTTATTGTTATTAGATAGGTACACCCTAATAAGAATTTTCGGCCAAATTTCAGTCACCAAAGTCAGCAGAGCTATGCCAAAAGATACCCAGAGGAGCATAGTATCCTCCATCATACTCGGAATTCCCTTGAGATATTATAGTTCGCAAGTGTGGGCTCACCTAACCGCACTCTCTGTTCCTTTACTCTCATTGTCCGATGGGCTGGCAAATACTGGCAATCCTACACCACCGGAGTGAGACATGCACCTATACTACCTACCTACATGGATAAAGATTCAACATGAAATTAAAGGAAAACATAATATTTTGATTACCTAAACGAGAGGCCTTGGAGTATCTTGCGCTTACTTGCTTTGACTAAATGGTAAACCACGGGGACGCTTTGTAATTAGCAAAATACTTCAATCTACTGACCGGCTCTTTGACAACATTGTGAAAATGCCACTTAATGGTAGGTATATTTCACAGAAACCGTATGAATAAAGTAGTAAACAAAAAATATCTAATTAGTCCGTCATTTAGATTACCAAAAAATATTGGACACGTATTTTTTCTTTTTTTACGTAAACAAACAATGAAGACGATACAGTGCTTCGAAAACTAGTGTGACGTCATACTCTAAGACTTTAGTATGACATTTTTTAGCGATCAGTGACGTCACCAACACCCACTCAAATCATGACGCGCTTTATCTTCGTCAATTTTTATTGATTTGATATAACAAAAAATACGTATCCAATATTTTTCGATAATCTAACAGACGGACTAATTAGAATCACATTTTTGAAGTCAGTAAACATCCCTATATAAAAAATAAAACCCATTCAGGAGTTTTTTTTTATGTCACTGCATTTCAAAACCGATGCGTAAACATGTCGAACATAAAACAAATAGTTAGTAGGTACTTACTTAAAATTTTATGTTTTTAAAAGCGGAACAAGCTTTCTCCCTGTAAAACTGTTGCGTTTAGTTTCCTTTGATTGTTTGTAATTGAAGATTTTTAAATGCAATCAGGTTACGCAATGATGATACCTACTTACATTTTTATTTTCAAATGTTAGTCATTTTCGTATTTACTACATGGTTCATATTAATATTATAAGCAGTATCTATATAGATGCTTCGTTGAATATCAAAATGACCGTCTTTTATGTATTTAAGTTACAGTTATCAAAAATTGGTGTATCAAAAATTATTATACTCTAGTTTGCAACGAATTCGATTCAATTAACATACCTTTCGTGTAACAGTTTATTTTGCTGTCACGATAAATGATTTATGTAATCAATTCAAATTAAATTACAGCTATTATATCTCAACCATACGCGGTAAAATGTCTCCTGCGAGTCTAATAGCCATTTAAAATAACGTAGCAGCAACGGTATCGATTAGGTCACAAAAAACTTGAGAGTCAGCCTCAAAGTACCGTTCATGGAACTTTTTACAAAGTCACAACATTACATAAAGTCATTTCAAAAACTTGAATGGGCCAATAATTAAACGTAATCACCGAATCTTAAATTATATAATCACTTGAATGAAGATGAAGATTGGTCTCATAATTTACTGAAACAACATGTTATTACTTAAAATAAATAAAGTGCTATTACCTAACTGCCACATTCCAATAAAATACGGTAATCTTTTCCATAATTTACTGTTAGCATGTGATGTCATGTTTAACTGTACCCATATACAAAAAATATTGATACTTTCAAATGCATATGACATAATCTCACACAAATACTTACTAAAACCGGTCAAGATCGCTGCACTACACGACATAAACTACACCTCGTCCTAAAAACTTGTCATGTGCGTCTACATTTTCGTGTTACAATCCGATATGGAGTGACTAGGATCTTAGATTATTAGGACAGATAACAACTGAAGGAACTCACTAAAACACACAAGTGTTTTAATGACTTTATTGAACTAATCTAACTTACCTAACATTACAATCTTCAGGGTTTCTAGAATCAATAGCCCTTAGAGCCTAGAGCATAGATCTTTCGGATTAGGTACGAATAAACGAAGGCATGATTTCGTAATAAATCGTTGTAAATTAGAAACAACATTTATGTGAATCAAGGTTTTCTCGTGGGATATTGTTTTGGTGGACCTGTGCTACTTACTCCCACACGGTGGCTCGCAATAAAACCGCACGTAAAAGGCTTTAGATTTAGACTCGAACATTTAGAACGTTTTAATGGTTTCTACGTGACACAGGTAGCTGTAAAATTGGGCAATTTACCGTAGTTATTGGCAATTCTGCAAGACCACCAAGTTCACAAGAAACGTTTCCGATGTAGTTTTATAGTAATTTAATTAACTAGCCAATTTCATGAGACAGAGACATCAGTATAATCACTGTATAAATAGAACTTTAGGTCGCTGTAGTTGTGCAAGGTGTATCTGTACCTTAAATGCAATTAAACTAAATAATAACTCATCAATCTACACTAATATTATAAAGAGGAAAGATTTGTTTGTTTGTAACGAATAGGCTCCGAAACTACTGGAACGATTTGAAAAATTCTTACACCGTTGGGAAACTACACTATCCCCAGGTGACATAGGCTACTTTTTATCCCTGTATTCCCTCAGGAACGGGAACTACGCGGGTGAGACCGCGTGACGTCGTTATAAACTTGTTAATGTTGTACTTTACGTTGCTATAAACCTATCTATGGGAAATGTAATTATCATCACTCATGTCAGTTTGAAAGGTTTTATTTAATAAGCTACAAATCAAAATTAAATACAAGTACAGTACCCGGCGATAAATATTGCACATCGACCTTTGGATTGTACGTTTAATTAGATAAAATATAATTGATAATATATTATATATATTTATTATATAAAATGACTGACGTGTCATATTATATATTAACAATTGTAGTATATTAACTATACATATAGTTTAATTCCCCTATATCTATACAAAAGTACTACCTTTCCAAAGGACAATGTGCAATATTTATCGCCGGGTACTGTAACACTTTTTTTTTTATTAAATGCTCATTTTATTTCGTTCCATTTATTATTTCTCCTCTGTTACATTTCGTGGAACAGTTATCGATCTATGCTATTATGAAAGTAGGTGGTTATATTATCCTTATCACGTATCATTATTTTCCTCATAATTTTGGCAATTACGAACTAAACTGTAAAAGTTAACGACCTCAGGTGCGTCGGTGCCTTTTAATGTACAACATAATGAATGATTGGTGTGCTTACATAATAATAGCTCTATGGTATTATAGCGTGATAAATAAAAACATCTTGTTTTGAAGACTTCGCGCGCCATACTTTAATCGAATGATTGGCAGATTCGATAACCATAGGAAAACGATTGGTGGAAAGTTATTGAACGTATCTAATGTACAGATTACGCTATAACGGTTATGCACTACTAATATAATACGTTTACGACGAGGTTTTTACCGGAAGATTACAAAAATATAGAACACAGAAAATTATTTGCTTGAACTTGAATTCACTACGAGTCACTCCAAAAGGCATTTCATCACACAGTCTCACTCAAGCGATATAAAGAGTGCTACAGTTTTTAACATGCAATAGGATTGAATGGACTCATTAGATGTAGTTTTATAACTTTCAAAGCAAATATTCCTACCCACGATTTACCTACCTGAAGTACTATTTCTCTAAATGCCAAATGTTAAAACATGCACTACTGAACGTTTTGCCACGTTAATGCCACATGCATATGTATGAGATTGGGGTAAAAAAACCCTTTTAGTAACTACAATAGTCTCAAGTGCTTTTAATGTGAAAACATTAATCCGCGTTTGCGTGTCACACTTTACCTCGTCTCCATATCACCCCTTGCATTTCCTGTCGATTGTAAATATAGAAATAGCCATAGCTTATGTCTAGACGTTGCATAACTTTCTCTGTTAAAAAATAAAGGCAAATGATGACTTTATAGTTATTAACGTTAATGTTTCCGTAGCACGAGATACTCCAGATATTTTTATGCAATAATAAATCCAATACATTTTCTGGACTGAAGCTCAAGCATAAAAAGAAACCTATTAGTTTTCATGGCAGTTTAATGTTCGCAACAACAATGCGCAAATTGCGTTGTATTAATTAGCAAAGCAGACCACGGTAACCTGAATCCCCGGTGAGAAAGAATTGGTACCATGAAATAGACAGTTACCAGAAGGTCTGTTTATACATCGGAGCATTCGAGTGAAAACACACGCTTCCCGTACGAACGATACGAGACAATCGGTGACAAGCGTACTCTTAACTGGCTTTTGTTTCAAAACAGTTGAGATCACCGCACGTACGGGTATAAGCGAATATTCTTACTCATCATATGCAGCTAGTCTACTGCATCTACCTACTGCTTGGTGGAACTGTATCGTTTGAATAAAATCGCCTGCGGGCTGCGGTCGACTCGAGGCCACATTATGTCGGCTGCGTTACTGAACATCATTAATTAAGATCCTTACTTAAACTTACGACTTCTGGTATTATTCCTGCAAGGAAAATATAGCGTGGGCATGATGATGAACATTAACGTTGGTAGAACAGTTAAGGATCATTAAAAACTTTGTTGACTAAACGGAATTTGATTATGTGTTAAATTGGTCTTTTAACGTGAACATTGAGCATGTAGACGAATAAAATATTGTGGGGGTTTTGAGTATGAACGTCAATAAGAGTAGAGGAAGACCAAATAAATGATGAATGGACTGTGTGAAGGATGATAAGGCAAGAAAGGAGCTGGCTGCTGAGATGACGAACAATAGAGAAGTGTGAGATCAAAAAAAAAAAAAGAAAAAGATGCTGCGCCGATTCCAAATAAATAGAAATTAGGGTAAGAGCATGATAATCAAATTGGGCATTAAGTATTTATCTAGACTAATCTACATGGCCCGCCTTAATAATCCATTATGTAGATTCTGTCAGTTAATTTTAAATAAAGCCTGATTGATTCATGAAAACGTATTAATTACACAAACAATACCGCAATACACTACTCAGTTTCACTAGTTGCACAAACGTTAACCGCAGTTATTTCGTGGGTTTAAATGTAGCAAATAGAAACAAGATAATACAAAATATTATGTTCAAAGTAAAGGAAATTACATTCATCGAAAGCGACACGTACTATTTTCTATTATTTCCACATAACTAGATTCAAAATTACAACATAAGCATCTAATGAAACAATGCTTACAGAAACTAGGAACATTAATATTACTTAACAAAACCATTCACACTAGAACTGTGTTAATATAGGGCGAGGCGCCTAGTTACTGTGAAACAGCCAGCAAATTAATGTACTACCGTTGTTAACGACTACGATTAATATTGTAGGTTGAAACTTTATGATAAGATATTATGAGTCCTAAACTTATTAAATGTAAAAGAGTACTCAGAGTTTATTAATTTATACCGTTGACTTTGCGTAGACCCTGGTAGCAACCGCGTAGACCCTGCGTAACTGTATAGGTTTCTGCTTAGGCCCTGTCTTGGAGCCTCGCAGGCCCCTAGATTCTGACGAGTAAATATTATTCCAGGTATCGTTATAATTAGCAAGGTATAAACTAACCTTTCACGAAACCGTTAACAAGGCATTATGTACATGAAATTGAGTGACTCTACCCAAAAACTATTGCTAGAAAATGAATCGATGTAACGCATTCAAAACATTGTGGTAATGGATGCATAGAATTGAGTACCTACAGGGGTCATGGAGGGCTGCGGGTTGTTCGCAAGAGATACCGTGGCCTCGGCACAGGGGTTAAGAAGAAACATGGGTGGTTTTTAGTCATTAGTCTGACAGTCCCTTTCGCTCTGCCCAAGAGCGGGAGGGGTTATTTAATGATTTCCATTTCCCAAATTTAAAACAAAATGAAAAGGGTCATGGAAGGATTCAAAGTAACATTTAGAACTAGTAAAAAAACATAGGCTTAATTAGGAAAAGTTGGAACCTTGTTACTTTGTTGTTTAGTTACGGAGATATTGGCAGTCAAATTTCCAATATCTCCGTAACTAAAAGGTTCCAGGTTCAGGTTTTCGAGCAACAAAATATTACAATGACGGGGAGAACAAGTGTTTTTTTGGCTTCAAACAGAAGGGTCCTTTTACACCCATTAGGTAGTTTTTTGTATTTAATTACTATTTCTACCTACATAACGGTGTTTTTGACTTTTTACTGAAATAGCTAAAAAGAACAGTTTCTTATTTCATTCAACCCATCGGACATACCACATTAAAAGCTGCACATAATTATTCTCTTTACGTATTTATTCCCTTGTTTAAAAGGAAACAGGAAACAAGCCGTTTCGTAAAATACACAGACTAGTTAACTACCACGTTATAATGAAAGTAATAATTAGTTGGGCATGTCTAGCTTCTTATGCGGGCGTTCCCCCAGGTTCCTTGATTACTTACTTGACTTGAGCCACCCATTCTCAAAGTGATTTTATTTTTAACTCCTAGAGTTGAACAAACGAGAAACGGAAACAAGAAACAAGTGTATGACAAAAAAAAATGAGTGAATGATAGTTAACAAGAGTGGGTCCTCTAATCGACAGAAATAGTTTTGTATAGGTTGGTATTTCTTACCCAAAAGATGAGTGCAGCTCCATGAAAGCTTTAAATACATATATAATTATATTGGAAATATTAACGTATTAGTGGAAAAGCAGGGTCCAAAACGAAGGCTCGACGTCCGATCAGAACCAGGCCCGGGTCGACAACGACGGCGCGCCGTCCGTTGTGATCCACGAATAGTTTTTAGTCAGTAACGGCCGAATACTGAAACGCTACTCAATTTTAAGTTGCCCTTAAATCTCGTTCTGTCTCTGTTACTTCATAGAGCGACCGAGACAGCACTAGATTTGAGGGTTACTTAAATTTGAGTGGCGTTTCAGTATTCGGCCGTAAGAGTCTGTCACTCCTTTCTGCTCCGCCTAAAGTGGGGGAGTAATTTGACCAACGTTAAAAAAAAGATACAAAACTATAGAAACATGGTGGCTAGGAGGATAAAAAGTTTGGATATCTCTGTTCTAGCTACGCATTATCAGTTCACGCATGCGTTTTTTTACACACATCCCTCATTGTTTATTATGTACGATATTTGCATACGTTATGCGCTTAAACATTTCATTATTATATAAAAGTACTGCTTTCGTCTGTAATTGAATTATTTCTAATTGAATCTCTTCATGTTCTTGTCTACAATTAGTTTCTTGGTGAAAGAGTGAATGTTAAGTTCCTACGTATTATTTATCTTTAATAATTTTATTAGATTAGCTGCGTGTTTTCTAGATTTCTTGCTAATTAGTTTGAGAATAATTTTGTTTATTTTGAAACCGAGAAGTCGGTTTATAAGTAAAAAGGAGGAGGTTATTTAGTAAATTTTAATGTAAATACTTATGTAGCATAAGTAAAGATAAAACTTCCTGCTTTGACGTTTTACAGCCAGTCATTGTAACTAATGTTTCAAAACCAAAAAGTTTATTACAAGCAAGTTGTTCAGGATGGTAATTGTACCCATGGTGCGTTACCGTATCTTTAGACAATTGTGTTTCGCTTCGCCGCCGTCGTCGCCAGCACAACGCCGTGACCGACGACTCAGCTTTGCTTCCATTACCGCCCCTAATACTTACGACCTGTCGGCAGATACGGTACACTACTGCAAATAAATGGTAACGGAACTTGTTCCACGATTAATTTATCTGCGAAACCAATATCACATTTAAATATGTCCCAGTTGATAAATTGTTGATTAAAATGCGAAAAATTAAAAGCTTCATCGAATAATAAAAACCGTAGGATAGTAAACAAGATTGTTACCTCGATACAGATAGCGTACTGTTCTGACATAAACTTATACAATAAAATAAAAATATTTGATGTTTGTTGTCAGCTTCATCGAATAATAAAAACCGTAGGATAGTAAACAAGATTGTTACCTCGATACAGATAGCGTACTGTTCTGACATAAACTTATACAATAAAATAAAAATATTTGATGTTTGTTGTCAGCTTCAAAATTACGTCATACACTGGTGGTAATCGATTATGACGTCACCATTCGCATTTCATGTTTTCATAACTTTGCGAAATGTGAATATAACATTAAACATTTCATACACGCTTTCATTTCTAAACGTTCGCTCAGCTGGTACGCGTTGAGGGAGAATATAAAAAAAAAACAGCTGAGCCGGGGGTGGTTATTGAACGGACTCGCGCATGCGCGCTGCGCCTCTACTCACTAGCAGATGGCATCCAGACTGGCGGCCCAGTGCAAAACAAACAAACGTGTCGAGACGAGACATTGACACTGACCCAAAAGACCCCTAATCATTATCGCACCCTCCGACTACTACATCCGTACGTATGAAATAAAGTGTAGTGTAGTGGAAAGCTGTGTAAACTTGCGCTATTTTACGTGCTATATATTTTGACCCGATCGACACAGACACTGTATAGTGACATTAAACAAACATAATCACGTGCAAAAGAAAGTGCTTGTGGTGGCAGTGCGCGGTCAGCTAGCGTGACGCTCGGTGTGACGACTCAGACATTAGAATCGCTCGTTCAGTTTCTCCCTTTCCGACACACCTCGCTGCGTCATTTGACATGCCCCTGTTGCCAAACTAAGAGTCAGTGGCGTCGCGTGCATTACCATCCCGCGTTATGTTGCTTTTATGGCAAACATTATGATAAACAATAACATCGAAACCGTGCCGTTATCACGGTGCGTACACTTATAGGTTTAACAGAACGATTACAAATAGAGTGTAACAAAAAGAAAACTGCGTGATGATTATGATCCGTTCGGCATGAATGGATAGGGTCGACGCCACGAGATCTGATTTTTCCGGGCGAGCTGGTGCGGCGTCAGCGGCGGTGGCGGCGCCGATAGCGCGGGCCGCGGCCGTACTTCAGTTGTCCGCGTGCGTGCGCGCTGTGAAAGTCTCCCGCGCGACATGCGGTCAGTTTCGGCCACGTCTGCGAGTGCCGGCCCGGCCGGGCACGCCCAGCACCTGGGGGCTAGGAGACAGAAGACAGACCTCCATGTCGCCGTGGCTGAGCCAGCCGCCGCGCGCTCTGCCAGCCCCGCGCCCAGCCTGCGCAGCCAGAGGGCTAAACAATACAGGTGGCCAATTAATACAATAAAAAATATGTGACCATTGCGTGTGTTCAGTGTGCGGTTTCTGTAATTTAAGATAGAAAGTGACATCAAGTTAGAATGAAACGCATTTATTCTTCAAGAATTCAGTATCACAAACAATAATTCGTATAAAAATCAAATCGATATCGTATCAGCTTGGTGAGACATGAGTGTTATCTTACGATATCAAGTGGTTTATGTATCACCGAGTGTCGTGTATTCATAATTCTGTGTTTATGAAACTATTATGTGGGACATGTACACATTGTCTACTTTTATGAAACAAATGACTTTAGTCGACAACAACTCATTTGCTTAATTTTGCAGTTGAGTTTCCTAATTAGGTCGCAGTTGAATGGTATTTTGTTCACAACCTCGTCCATCAATGATAATAATGAGCAATATTCGTACTGTTTCGTGTGCATTGAAAGGCCAAGTAACCTCCGGGGCCGAAGCAACATCGCAAGGCCAATGGAGAGGCAGCGATTTAGTCTAGCTGAAGCTGCTGGTAGTTAAAAATGATTCATAAATAAAACGATGTGGATTATCCTTATTTGTTTGAACAGGTCATAGTACAAGCACCGTCATTTATTGCAACGACGGGCACGCAATTAATTAGATTATTTCGTGTCCTTGTCTATTCAGTTTCTTATTTATGTTGCTGCGTAGACCGTTTATTTCTACTGCATTTGTAGTTGCGTTTTTGTATACAACTACCTTTCCTACACGCTCTATTGGCTGATGATTTCATAACCGGATGTTATTGGTTTCTTTCCCAACAGCAACAACAACGTCACTTTATTGTGGTAATCCATGATAGTATAATAACGTATTTTGCACAAACAAACTTTCCTTTGTTTTATTTTTCCAAGCTGTTGCCCGCTCTCGTTTTATGGAGTTCGCGATGAAACTGTGGTCAAAACAATTCTTGGATTTATTGCTGTTTATTTTCTGTGCTATAAAAATATACGACTTCAATAAAGCCGCTGTATTTCAATTCGTGCGTTTACTTAAACAATTAATATTTTAATAACAACTCATGTTACACGATCAGTTCTATGTATGTAAGCAATAAATAATCTAGCTAATATACGATTTTTACGAATAATCGGACATTTATTCGAATCTTTCTCAATGACAGTATAATTATGACGCCATCAGTAGCTCAAACAAAGGGAAAACAAACAGTGACTGAATCCAATCAAAACAAACAATTCTCATTGCGAGACTAGAGAGCAGTCCTTGACTCATCAACACAACAAATTAGGAGATGGCAATGGCTATAAACATGCAGTAACTAGTAACATTCACAGCAACTTGTAGAATGTTGGCTTTCCACGAGCTAAAGGATCTCTCCATTTGAGTAGATATTCCATTCATAGGTATAACTAGTCCGGAAGCACAACGTAGGTCTACATTAACTATAGATTGCGATATATACGAGGTGTGAGGGGAAATTGAATGGTTAACCATGACTTCTACACCCAGCAGCTAATTGCCGTCAGTTATTAAAAAAGACAACTGTTTTACACAGTTTTGTTTGAGACAGCAAATTCTTGACTCAAAGATCATATACAGGGTGTAAATTAACCCTTCACGCATACATTAACCAAGCATTCTATACATCAAACTAAGTACCCCTACGCAAAAATTTTTGCTGGGAAATGACATCTTTTTTGGGGTCAAAAATCACATTTTAGAGTAAAACTTAATGTAGTACTATTAAAACATTGTGCTAGTGGAAGCTTTGAATAGTAAACGGGTCATGGAGGTAATTTAACTAAAGTTTTAACCTGAAAAAGTAGTATTTACGAAAACAGCTGTGCAAAATTTGAAACTTTGACCCCCAATAGCTCCGTAACTAGGGGGTTCCCAGGTATGGTTTAGAACCAAAAAATTATCGCAGTGGTGGGGAGAACAAGTGCCTTTCATTTGCGTTATGGGTACTTTTACACCCTTTATTACGAAGTCAAAGAAACTGGTTGGGCGTCGATGTATTGGTGTTGTAGAATATTGTTTTCCACGAGTCAAAGGCACGCACCATTTTAGACTTGGTCTTAAGTAGTCAGGAAATAGACTTGGTCTACATTAATTAACTAGGTTATGTTGGTAACTACCTAACGGCACAGGGTGTGAGGGACATAGACGTGTAAACTGTTACCATGAATTCAGTAGGTCATGAATGAAGTTTCACACCAATGCACAAAGCTGTATGAAGAAAGTAGAAATCTGGTCACAATGAAAGGAATAGCTTAATTATTTATAGTAACAGGTTGTAGGACATGGACACTCAACATAATACCATGCAATCACTATGATTACACCTTGTATACGTATAGCTTTAGCAGGTGTAATGACGTCTGTATCATCGTTTGTCGCCCTAGTTTAGCTAATTAATTTGAGTAGGCGAGCCGGCTCACGCCCATCGTCATGACCCTCAAATGGAATCAGCAAGCCATTACTCTGCCTATTAATTTTAGGGGATTTTCGTGTACTCCCCGGAAATACAGAAATGGCTGAACTATTTATGGAATTGGCTATGATTTGGTATAAAAAGCCTATCGTTTCTCAATATTGGTAGTGACATCCGGAATTTATAGATGATGTATCTTATGATAAGAGCTCTCGTCTGTATGATAAGGTATAATTGACAAGGTTTTCAGTGTACTTGAGGCAAAAATAGATTTCGTTAAGGAAAATGGTGTGTGACAAATTCTGCCTTCCGTTTGGGTCTTGGAATTTAATTAGAAAATGTGTACAGCAGCCACAAATAGCAGCTCTCTCAAAAACAAACTATTTAATATAATGATAAAACGCGCTACTTTGGAAGACAACCCCGGGCCCCGCTAGTATCTTGATACTCTCAAAATTCTTAGCAAGTCACGACTTGGTATTTTTGTTTTACGTTCTTAGCGAGCGTGTCGATGGCAATCTAAGATTCGCCCAGAACTTAGCTACGAGTTCGGCGCTATTACTAACGTCTATCAATTTATGTTTCGTGTTTAGTGTACTCAGGACACGATATCAAAGTCTCCTTTTGTGTGTGGAACATCACCACATTTGCACTCCATTTGATCTACTATAAATCTATGTACCAGAGAAGCTTTTATCGTGTCGATAATTCCCATTATTCTTAAGCGATAAAATAATTATTATTCAATGCAACTTCTGAGATCTGTGGAGATGGTGGTGTGACAATCTGATCCTGCCATGTTTGCGAGGCAAATATTGCATATCTCGTCTCAGGGGAATGTTCCTCCGAAACGAGATAGAGGTTTGGATGAATAATGAGGAGTGAGACACAGGACAGGTATAAGTTCTGCCAGATCGTTGGAAGAAGCCTCTATGA
Organism: Diarsia rubi; assembly: GCA_932274075.1. Taxonomy (NCBI): domain Eukaryota; kingdom Metazoa; phylum Arthropoda; class Insecta; order Lepidoptera; family Noctuidae; genus Diarsia; species Diarsia rubi. The sequence goes on along the minus strand of OW026417.1, from coordinate 15,567,625 downwards.
AATCCTTAGCGAGATTCATCCTTACGCGACATTCACATTTCCAGGGCCAGTTTGCCAGTTCGCACAGCGCGGCTTCTGCAGCGTTCACGGACGCAGACCCCGTCGGACGCCGGCATCAGTGATGGCAGTGCATCGCCGGCGCCGGCACCCGCCTCGCTACTGCAAGACGTGGTCGACATCAAGACATTGCTGCTGCAGCTCAAGCGGGTCTTACAGGAGGTCAGTCGTGTTATGTTTTGCATGGAATTAAGAGAAGATAACTGGACAGTACGCGGCCGTTTATATGACTGCACGAACTTCAAAGACACGGCAGAAGTAGCTGCATCATATCTCTTTAAAATGCACATGGACCTTTTGCGCGTGACAATCATCGGCGCTAACGTCATCATCTTAATTTCAGAGGGCAATGTACTCGACAAATGTTTACCAACAATGCAACATTGACAATATGATTCAGCGTAAAAGATATACCGACCGTATGAGTGACAGATAGCTAGTGCTCTAAAAAGCCCAACCTTTTTAAAAACTTGATTAGTCATATAAACGATCGTAAACTGTACTCAGCACTGTTTTACTACCAATCCTGCAATAGGGTAGTTATCTGAAAAAATCTAATTAGTCCGTCAGAATAGATTTCCAAAAAATGTTGTACACGTATTTTTTCTTTTTTCACGTACACGTAACAATGAAGACGACACAGTGCTTTGAAAATTCGTGTGATGTCATATTCTAAGACATTAGTATGGCATTTTCTACCGGTCAGTGTCGTTACAAACCCCCACTCAAATCTTTGACGCGTTTTATCTTCGTCAATTATTATTGATTTGATAAAACAAAAAATACGTCCAATATTTTTCGATAATCTAACAGACGGACTAATTAGAATGTTTTTTTTAGTCAGTTAACATCCTTATTGCTAACCCATTCTGTTCTACTTTACCCTCACATTCCTTTGTCCCCGTCCACTTCCTTTATTTCCTTTTACCATAGACGATTTCCCATCCATAATCACATTAATCACTCTTCTTAAAGATTGCTTACATTTTTGTAATGAGCAAGCAAATTGTCTGCTCAGTCGATATAAAGAACAGTTATGTTCTACTTTAATGCAACAGCTAGACATTTGACAGAAGCCAAATAAATATGAAAAATGACGCAGCCATTATTTTGCTCCACTTTACTTTAAGACTCACTTTCTCAATTATTTCGTGTCTTATATAAGTTAGGTACTGTAGTGTTATTACAATAGTAATTTAATGGTCTCATTTCTTTGTCTGAGCGTGTGTAAGTATCACGTGTCCCAAATGAAACTGCGTTTATCTAGAGTCTTTTCAAATCCTTGTTTCGGATTAATGTCACTTCCACTTAAAAGAATATCAACTGTACCTACAAAAGTGTAAGTTAAGTTGATTTTAAAATGACTAGCAGTAATGAAAATGTCACAAAATATTTGAGTTGCAGTGTACACTGAACTTTATGTGTAAAAAATAAAGTTATTTTTAAACACGTCTATTAACGTATTTTGAAACTAAAGCATGAAGATAGATAAATTATCTGTTTTAGCGCTCATGCATAACTAACGATTTGTGCTACTGCAGCTCTTTACATTTACATTAATATTGATCCCATTCAGAGATAGTGAATCACATAGTTTATTTTACTTTCATAGCCTGTCTTAATTAGATTAGGCGGACTCAATTATATTTACTAAAAGTTGATTTCAGTTTAAGAATCAGCTTATTATAATTTTAGTAGATGAAACCTAAAACGTAAAATTACTCATTTAGAATCTGCACACGTTAAAGAAAACCATCATACAATTTAGCCAAAGATATTTCTTTCCTATTTCTGATTAGCGATAATTTCATCGGCCACAATAAATCACATATAACATACTTCTGTAACCCAATATTATCATGTCTACTTCCTAATATATTGCTGTGTAAGTGGTTCACAATTACATGTTTCTAGTTTTGTTGTGCATAACGATATAGCATGTCTGAACGTTTAGCATAAATAGAAGTGTACGTTCACGATAACTGTGGCAGCGTAATCAATTTATCAATTTCTTTTGTTCTAAGGTAGCAATGCACGTAGAAACTAGATCCCCCCCTTAATTTCTATTCCATAATTTCCCATCCCAGACAATTACCTACAGTTAGCTCGGTGCATAGATTTATATCTGGACTTGTTACACTAGATATAAATCTGACAATGACTGAGCGTTATTAAAACACTTTGTCGCGTCCTAACCAAAGCGATCAGAACAACATTGATTAAGCCCTGTGTTAATGCTGGCAGCACGTTCACGCGCTGGGGTTCTTCAATCAAATTATACAAGGCAGTCGCATGTTCGCAAGACGATAAGATCGGTTTCGTTAGGACGCGGTGTTAGACTAAAAACAGTATGTTTTTGCCTATAAAACTATCCTTAATGTTCAATAGAATGTAGTTTTATTATACATAGTTCTAACCTACTTATTTTGATTTCTCTTTTTGTGTCAGTAGTTTTCAGTATCTGGATGTTTTCATTTGTGTCTGTATTTTGCACCGCTGTCCACTGAAGCGTGTCACGATAAATTTCACTGGAAAAGATGTTAACTTGATGCGTAAACCGTGTACATAAACACCGTCACATTTCAGTGGGCATGGTTGTTTCACTAAATAGCATTAATTTGCTTGTACTTGGCACATTTAATTTGTTTGGCGTGTTGTAACGTGTAAATGTTTATTTGGTTGCATCGCCTTGTTTGCCGCATGCAGCCCGGGGAGGAGCATCATTCGATGAGTGTAAGTAACCTGCCGACGCAATATTGCACCGACATGCACTTTTTTATTCAACGCTGACAGTCACCAGTAATAATATGTTTACACTTGGCTAAGTTAAATCTCAAATTTCTCGCGAAATATCAATTGCTGACCTACTTTACGTTAACTGGATTCCAAAATATAAGTTTCATTACGTAACACGAAAAGGAAACCAAAACAGTTTGCCGAAAATTGTTCCAAACGCTGTTAAGTGTAAACATATTGACGCTCGTGACGGACATAGGGATAATAATCCCTACTAATTTACGTAGTGTTTCTGCTAATTATTATGACTGATTAAGGTGATAAATAAGATAAGGTGAAAATTCGAATTTTTCCGGTCAGTGGCAAGTCGTATATGTTAAATAAAATGGGATTCGCGGCAATGCCAAATATCAAAAAAAGTAAGAAAATTCGAATTTCGCGGGCTACCTTGTCGCATCAACCTCAAGAATGACAGGTTGTTAGGTAATTTGAATTTACAGACTGATGAAATTCATAGTTAATTTGCTAAACAATTCGTTTCCCTGCCTGTACCCTACTTTTAAATAAGAATCTGCCGTATTTGTGCCTTCCTTTTTCTTTACTGCTTGTAAAATGTAACGACACCGCTTTAAAATGCATTATCCTTCAACTTTATAGCAACGTGAACAATTTACGCTATGCATAATTAAAATACGATTACTTCCTTATTAAACACAAAGGTCACAAATTCACAATGCAAGTAGAACTGATTATTTATTTATTCACTGGGTTTTAATCTGGGCAATGTTATTCTACCCCGACAAAAAGGGAGGGATGTTAAAATATGTGTGTATCTGTCTGTGGCATCGTAGCTCCCAAACCGATGAATCGATTGTAATATATGGTTTTTTTATCATAAAAGTTTTTATATTTTTGGTTTATTTCTCACATTTTGTTGACTAACTTCTAGTGGGATGTGTTCAGTGATATGACGCAAATGCATTACACGTTAATTATCTTGTTATATCTACATCTGAAAGTTTGTAATAAACAAAATTACTGTTGTACGCAATTACAAAACACATTTACAGACGAAGTCGTTAAACGTTATACCTAATTAATTTTTCAGAAGAAAATAATGATGTTTTACGACTCACAACAAAACTTTTATGTCGGAGTTACTAAACTGCAAACTATGTATTATATAAACTGCGACTTCCAGCGCTGTTTTAAACGATTCTTTTACCTAACTGAAACTCTAAACTCATTTTTGTCGCACTGGTTGACACACTTTGATTGTCACTTTCACAATAGATTTATAATAATACACCAGTTTTAATATGTTGCAGTTGTAGCGAATCAATCTATTTAGCCGATAAATTACAATAAAGCACATTTAAATCGTCCATTCATCTCTATGATTTTGATTCACAAATGGAAACGAATCGATCATACTTATTAGTTTGGGTCGCAAAAAATGAGTAGGTAGGTATAATGCATAGAAATAGAATAAGGTCGGAGACGGACGACCTCGATCAAATTGAATTTAGTTCGCCTATAGATAATCCTAATCCCCAGTCTGCGTAGGTTTGGCTGGTAATGACGCAATGTTTCTAAGTACAGAGGTAAAATAGTCACAATAAATACCTATAATATTAAATCTAGAATGATAGAAAGCCATGAATGACTACTTAGAGGATAGGTACTTTGCAGAAATAAGTAAAATGATATTAATAAGCTAAATAACAGTAAGTCCCTAGTTAAAAAGTAGGTTTCTACGAAGGAAGTAAAGTACATTAGGTCAAGGTTACCTTGACACTGTAACGAAATCAATCGGTAATACAATACCGTAGTATCGACTATCGGGTGTTACAGTGAGTCCACGAAAGTTTACGTCGAAAATCTATGACGGTAAAACATAAAATAATAGGTCACAAAAATATTTTAGACTCGTACTATATCCACTTGATACTATATGTATGAATTGTTAAAGATTTATAAAGTTTAAAATAAAATAAAAAAATCTAATTTGGCCCAAATCTACCTACCAAAGAATATCTAAAAAGTTGTTTAAAGACATAAAATTAGCATATTCTGAGAGCCTTTCAAACCGGGCTTTATTTAGCTGACAAAGCGTCCTTTGCGGATAGGGAACACCTGAGTCAACTCTGATATTTTGTTCTCCATTGTCTAGTTTTTGTGTATCATTAGAAATTATCGAGCACTATTAGGTAGGTACTTTGTTAGCTTATTGCCTGAAATGGTGCCTTGTGGATTACAAAACTTTTTTGGAACGACTTTCAACTCCAGTTTAAACACTTAGTTTTGCTATTATATAAATCCTAAAATTATTTAAACTTCCTTTGGAATAAATATAAAAGCTTGCATTTGGTGGAAGGTGCTTTCTGTTTTTTACAATGATTTGTGGTGGATGCAAGATTGTAATGTAATTTATGTATGTACAGAGCGAAACTCTCGACCCGTTGCTGGCGGCGTGCGCGGAGAGCCCCGCGCGCGGCAACGGGCGCCGCCCCCCCGCCTCGCCGCTGCACCCCGACGCCTGCGCCGAGATGCGCCGACAGATACTGTACCTGCAGGTGAGCATTTTCATCATCATTTCAGGCGAAAGACGACCCCCGCTGGGCATAGGCCTCCCCCCCGGTCCCGTGAGTGAAGTAAGTAAGCATTTACTACAAGTCCACGGCAAAGCATGCGGGCAACCGTATTTCACGGTTCATGAACGTGGTTACTTAAAACCACGTGCCGGTGGATGGATCGTCAGATCGAGACATCGATCTCATCAACTTCAATTTTGTTATTTACAAATCCCACAATCATCTCATCTTGATTTTAGTAAATTAAGTACCATCAACTTATCTAATGTTGCTTGCATGCACCCTTTTTAGCATCTAATTAGATAATTGCTGGTCATCATAGCTTGTTTAGAAAATAAACACAAGGCCTTCAAATGACAGCAAAAGACTTAGAGAAATAAGTTCTTGTATTTATTCTCTATCTCGTTTGTTATGATGAGGCAGTAAAAACCTTAGAGTTTTGGAACATAATTAAGTCGGTATACATATAAAAGGTGTAAAAGTACCCTTAACGCAAACGAAGGGTACTTGTTCTATAACTCGCCGTCCGTCCGTCTCACGACGAAAACAGGCCGTGTCGACGGCGCGTTCGTGTTCCACGCGCCCCTCAAAGAGATGTCAGCAACATGGGAGGGGCCCGAAAGGGCCGACGCCTGTCGGGGCCGCGGGTAGTCCAACGGTTATCGCGGCCTCGACATCTCTATGTCGAGGCGAAGAAGGAACATGGGTGGTTTTTAGTCAGTAGAAGTCTGACACTCCCTTTCGCTCTGCCCAAGAGCGGGACCCCTTATTCGATGATTTTACACCCACCAAAAAAAAAAGGGTACTTGTTGTCCCCACCACTGCGAACATTTTTTTGTTCTAGACCATACCTGGGAACCCTCTAGTTACGGAGATATTGGGGGTCAAAGTTCCAAATTTTGCACAGCTGTTTTTGTAAATACCTACTAGTTTTTCAGATTGTAACTTTACTTAAATTACCTCCATGACCCTGTTTACTATTCAAAGCATCCACTAGCACAATGTTTTAAGAGTGCTATATTGAGTTTTACCGTAAAATGAAATTATTGACCCAAAAAAAAAAGTCGTTTCCCAGCAAAAAATTTTTGCGTAGGGGTACTTAGTTTGATGTACAGAATGCTTGGTTGACGTATGTGTGAAGGGTTGATTTACACCCTGTATGAACATAATTAAGTAGGTATAATATACTCGTATTATTAATAAATAATACAGGTTGTTAATTAACCCTTCACACATACGTCAACCAAGCTCTCTGGACATCAAACTAAGTACCCATAAACGCAAAAGTTTTGCTGGGAAACGACTTTTTTTTTGGGGGCCAAAAATCACATTTTACGGTAAAACTCAATGTAGCACTGGATGCTTTGAATAGTAAACGGGTCATGATGTTAATTTAAGTAAAGTTATAACATGAAAAACTAGTATTTACAAAAACAGCTGTGAAAAATTTGGAACTTTGACCCCCAAGTGGTGGGGAGAACAAGTGCCTTTCGTTTGCATTAAGGGTACTTTTACACCCTTTATAGTTGGAAAACTCAAAACTGTTATTAGTTTTCCATGAGTAAATCTTAACCAGAATATCAGCCATTTTATGCCCACATTGAAAAAAAATAATAAACAGGGCAAGCTAAAAAGCACAAAAGAAAGTAAAGAAAATTCAACACAAAATTTAAACGATGTGGATTCACATAACTTTAATTTTATCTATGAATAAAGTTAGCAAATGGATGCAATTAGTCATTTATCACTTAGCGAAAGCTATAAGAACAATGGGGAAACGAGATACAATACAATTCCGAGACGAGTGCAAGCTAGCTCTCAGTTGACATTTTAAGATATATTGTATCTTTTACCCTATTGATCTCTTGCCTCCTCGTCAGTGAGAACAATTAATTCACTGAGGACTTAGAGATTTCCGTGGGGACTCCGTTTCAAGCAATCAAGGCCTCAGTTATAAACTTTATGCAAATTATGTGCACGATTTGCATGCAGTTTGCGACTGTTCTTGTTTGTGACTTGTTAGTTCGAATGGTTTTTAATTGTTTTATACATTTGTACCTAAATACAGTTAGAGCTCGTAGGTTATTTGGCATTTCTATATTTTATTTTGCTCCTCTTTTCGTTGGGGAACTTTTATGGGGTTACAAGTGTAGGTATAGTCAGTCTTTGTTTCTCTATCTATAGGTTTCCAAGTAACTATAATTTAGGCAGCAGACAGCAGATATAGAAGACATTTTGCGCTGACCCCAAAAAATATAGTAGTATGTGTGTGTTATGTGTAATCTCAGCTTTACTATAACAATCTTGGCACAGTTAAGTTCCTACCACATCAATAGCTTTATCCATAATTTTCCAACCAACCATGTCTTAGCACTTCAGTACAGATCATGCAACTAACTCTTAACATGACACTAAATACCGATTTTAATTTCCAGAGCCAGCTAGAAGAGCGCGACCGGTTGGTGCGCGTGCTGCAGCAACAGATGTTGCGTATGGCCGAGAGCCACGAGCCGCGACAAGATGACACCTGCAACGTCGCCACGCAGACCGACCGGGTATGTAGCAATACTAACATTTACTATACAAACTGATAGAAATAAGGAAGATATACGGAAAGAGTTGGAGCCAGAATTAAGTGCCACAAGGTTGACCAAAAGTATCACACGCAGAATGATATGATGGACATTGTAGCAATATTAGCATTTACTGAACAAACTGTGATAGAAATAAGGAAGAAATATGGAAAGAGTTGGAGCCAGAATTAAATGTCAGAAGGTTGACCAAAAGTATTACACGCAGAATGACGGGCATTGTAGCATACAACATTTACTGTAGAAACAGTGATGTAAATAAGGAAGAATTAGGGAAAGCGCTGGAGGCAGAATTACCTACCCGAAGTGTTAACCAAAAGTATCATATTATGCAGACCGACAGGGTTTGTATCATTACAAACACTTACATTAGAAACAGTGATAAAAAAAGAAGAAGTAGGTACAGGCAGAATTAATTGCCTTAGGGTTGATCAAAAATGTCACAATCAAGAGGGCAAATGATCGAAAACGTAAAACCGAACGAAAAAAAAAGGTGTCATGTCAGAGGTTTCTGGATTTAGGTTTAGGTGGATAAGAGGAACATTATTATATTATATTATTAAAAGATACTGAATCCTGACGAAAAATTTTGTTTCTCCGAAAGTTCCAACTGAACATAGAAAGCCCAACTTCTCTGAGATCTCAAAATGCAATGTTTGAAACAAAAGACGAAAAGCAAAATACTTCACTCATTAATGACAAATTAGCATCAATTAGTGAGCCAAATTACCCATTGTATAAATGAGTCTGTTTCTATTTCAGTTGCGGCCGCCGATGAGCTCGGCGTTAACGAGTTCTGACAATTCCGGATTAGTGAGGTAACCATCATCCTAAACATTACAATACACTACACTTTTATTATGAACACACACTGAGTGCAACACCTATTGCTTCCATATTACCTCATACAGCTACCTCACTTTCTATTTACTTAGTCATACTAACTTTCCATTCTCTATTACATTTTATTTATTCCACCATCTACCCAATATTTTTATTTATTGTTTTAGGTTTATCTTCGCTACAATAAAGTCCATTTTTCACACACTGCACTCATCTATCATCTTAATGTACATACCTCCAAGCATATCCTCATACATGTCACAATATAAAGATCATTGCTCATCAGTCGTACATCATACCGTCTCCAAAAGTCAAGCATTAGTATCAAATCTTAACAATTCTAAATGGATCGTCATATTCAAAGACTACATGAATAAAAAAATGACATTCGCACCAACATCCATGTGTAGAATTACATTGACATTGTCTCCCTATTTCACCGGTATTTTTTTTTGATTTATCATATCCATGTACCTAATTGTATTTATTTGAGCTGACATATCATCCGTGTATCATCTATAATTTGACATCATCATCACCATCATCAGGACTTTCAAAATGTTCATTTTGTTCTAATTTCCTCACATGCTGCTTTAAATTCCGAATTGGATTTTCATTGAAAATTCTCGTGATGTTGGATATCGGACGCGGCAGTTTCCACTTGGGTGGTGGGCGGGTTCGTCCGTCGGATCAGGTAGCGTGGCTCGACTGCTTGCTCGCTGTTTGTCTCTTGTGTTCCGTCCATGTGTTGTGCTTACTGCATCTCCTGTACCAGACCAACGACGATGGCGTGTTTCTGGTCTCGGATAGGGACATCGACGAATATTGCTACAAATACATCAAGTGACTCGTCACTGCTAGTTTGCATGAGGAATATAAAATTATGCGGTAAAAGGCAAATACTGTCCAAAATGTAAATAGTATGTAATGTGCCTAATCGTGACACTAAAAGGCTTCTAAAACACAATAATGCAAGGTTTGATGATCGGTTGTTTGTGATAGTGAGTGTTGAAGCATGGGGTTGTTGACGAGTTTTGTTTAGCACGACACTGTTGGCACGTTTGATTAGGCGATCAATTGGCTTGGTTGAGACAGTTAGTGACGATTGTTTTGTGTTGTTTGACTGTAGGTAGTCGTGTGGTGTTCTACACTTATATTGTAATAGATTATATGTAACATTTAATTTGCTGTGATTATGAAATATGTCTCTGTGTTGCACGCTGCCTTGACAGAACTTAAAGGTGAGATAACACACACATACAAAACTTTATAATTCCACAGTGAATAATAAATCCTCCCTTCTATTCGGTGCCGCTAACACATAGTATAATTTAGCTCTAAACAAAGCTTTTTTTCCTAAGTACCGATTTAACATAATTATAATTTTGTTTTCGCAGTTGGAATGAACAAGCTAGCGCGAGGAAGCTGCCGTCTTACAGTGAAGCACAAAAGACTAAGAGACCTGTTACCAACGGGACTGTGAACAAATGCCAGTGTGGTGTTAGAAAAGTGAACGGACATACTAATACTAGCGGAGACGAGAACCTTATAGACAAGCGAACGGACACCGTTCAACTGAAAACCAACAGCCGTGTTGGAACTAAGTATCTACAAGCCCTCGCGAATTCGGAGACCACTCGGAGATACATCAAGAGGGATTCTTCTGTAGGGGATAAGTCAGATCGTAGGGCAGCACTCTACTCCAACAGATCTCGTTCTATAGAGAACTTTCAGAACCAATACTCAACCACCGAACGGACACTTACTAAGAACATCGTCATCGAGGAGACTCCTCTCATCAAGCATCACACTTCGTACGGCGACTTGTACAACGGCAGGATCAGCTCCAAGGAGAGCGTGAACCGTCACAGTCCGAGCCTCAACGGCCAGTCCACGGACACGGACTACAGCTCGGACGGAGGGTACAAGTCCCTCCCGTCCTCCATCAACTGCAACATTTCGCCCAAGAAGGTCAGCGGCATCCCGAGGAGGTCCATCGAACAAAAATTCCTTTCCACTAAAAGCGTCAAAGCGAGTGCTATATGACGTAACAATCAATTCCATTTCTGAAACAGTTCCCTCATTGTTGTGATATATTATTTTTCTGAATCGATTTGCTGGGCAGAACTCTGACATTCAGATAGTTCCTGTATGAAAGTTTCGCTTGAATGTTACTTATCCACTATTTTAGTCCATCTGTTTTGAGTGTCTGAAGTCTGCCCGCAGGTGCGGCGTGGTGTGACTGCGAGTGTGATGTCATCAGTGACGTCACTAGGGCGCTAGAGCAACGCTTGTTCGCATTTATTTCCACTCATCGTAAAGCAAATTAAGTAAGCTACGTTTAGTTGAACGATGCCAAATTATATCGATGTTATAGTTTGATCTAATATCCTAAAATCGTTTGATAGGGTTTTAGTTTGACATGAAATTTAACATTTCGTAATCCGATGCTTAGTGCATTTTATTTTATTGTAATCAAACGAATATTGACCTCTTGTAATATACAGTTAGTGGACTACCTTAAACGGGAACTAATTTTGTAGATTTAATTTACAAATTTGTATACAGGCGATAAAGTTATTTTAGATTTTCTATGGTAGACAAACTAGTAAATAAAGCTGTAATATGTGATAAGAGTGGCTGTAAGACCTTATATTTAATTTATACCTACATGATAAATCTTCCCTATTGTTAATCACTAAGTATTATTACTTGTGTATCGAACGTCACATAATCAAAAAATAATTTATAATTGATGTTTATGACTATTTATTTGCTATGTAAAGTTATTTAGACAGAGTAGGTATCAAATAGGTACAAACATCACTCGCTTGTAAGGCATTTTAAATATCCAGATGTCATTTTAAAGCATTTGTCAAATCAGTGTTAATGTAATTTAATGTTAAAGTTAGTAAATCATATTATCTTCAGCAGAGCCTAACGTTAAATATCCTATATTGATACCTAGAACGATTACCTTCCTTTATGTACTTTAACAGAAATATATTTCAATTAATTGTGTACTTATGGCTACTTATATCTCTCCAATATATTGCGCTTTCCTACGTTAGTTATGTAAGTTTAAGCCCACTAGCTTTAGTAAAGATTATTTAAACTAAAAAATTGAAGTTGTTTCAATAAATAATTTTAATTTTCTTTGTTTTCTTTATTCACACCACAGAAACTCTTTTTTTCCTGAACAAAATGTAGGTGTCTATCACCATCATCTGCCTAGCCTTTTCACAAGTATGTTGAGGTCGGAGAAACTGGTCTCCCTCGTGGACCTACTAGTAGGACAAAATAGTAGGACCACGAGAAAACGGCGGATTCCAATATAACCACATGTAGCTGTATTTTTCATGGAGCGACTGCTTATCTGCGCCCACCACAACCTAAGTAAAACTGGGTAATTAGTATTACCCAGTTTTACTTTTACACAGCCTACAAATCGGTTGAAGGTGTCTCTAATGGAGGGAAATGGCTTGTGTATAAACGCCTACCAGAAAATAACCTTTTACTACCAAAAAAATCGATTGCCTGCCAAAATGGATAAATGTTTACCAAATTATGTTTCATATAGTTTTGTACAAATGATAGTATTTTCCTTTTTTATTTTTTAAATACAACACGTACAATTATTCTAATGAGTGTGTAATTATCTCGGAACTTAAAACGTTTTTCTTTATGCGACTCGGTATAGAGTGGGTTTATTTGACGTTCTAGAAGTGTTGATTATCAGCTTAGTTTGAATAAATGAGTTTTGATTTTGATTTATTTTATTTAATTTAACATATTTTTAGGTGACCATTTAAATTGTACCCATTATAATACACAGGCCACGACAGCAAGCAAGTCTCAGTTACTCTCCTGTTTTATACCTTATCAAATTGCCGGTGGAAGAAGGAGATTAAGCGCAATATTGCGTATGTTTCTATCGTAAATATTAGATACAGAGTAGGAAGTGCTCACCGATGGTATAGTATCTGATATGACTGTAGAGAGACGCAGGACGTTAAGGTACACGTGTCAATCAGGGCTTTCCGAGGCACTTGGGGTAGGTATACTTCAAACTTCATAACTCTGCTACCGAGAATATGGAAAAAATTACGGCACGGTTGGCGCTGTGGCTAAGCGATTGACTGCTACGCCGCATGTCGCGAGTTCGATCCCCGCACGGAACAAATCTTTGTATGACTGACAGTTACAGTCCGACAGACCAACAGATAGTTGTTCCGGGCCTTGGTGTTTGTGTATGTAAGTTTTATTGTCTGTAAACCTACTCACGACACAGGAGAAATTCCTAGTGTGGGGCAAGGTTAAAAACTGCTTATAGTACACGCGTAGAAATACAGCGGTGACGTAAACGCACGTTTATAAAAATGCCTGGAGCTACACGTATACGCGTTCTGCCCATAAGCTCCTGTGATGTGCAAGTAACGGGACAGGCAGAACACGATATCAAGTGTCCCATCGTTAGTTGGGCAACACCACATTTACACTCCAGGGCAGAGTCATCTATAAATCTCCACTTGAACAGGTTTTCCTTGCTTCGGCCGCCATCCAGGTCAGCCATGGCAACTCGTGTCCAGGTGGGAGATTTTCAGCAAGTGTCACAAATGGGATGGGTAGGCAAACACTTTCTCGCCTCAGCTTGAGTCTTTCTTTAAAGCGTTCGCCACTGAGCGGGGCACACACTTTAAAATATTGTTATACGGCTTTTTAGCCATTGTGGAACGAGCATGTTGTTGTGTGTCTAACGTCGGAACCCATTTTGGCTTTATCACTAGAGCTTGCTACCGCTCTACGGACTTCTGGTGGCGCTATGCCTGCCAGTGGATACAGCATCTATACCGGGGTCGGTTTAAGCCATCCAGTGATGATATGGCACGTTTCATTCAGAGCTGTATCCAATAACATCGCATGGGCTGACCGACTCCACACGGGGCACGCAAATTCACCCGCAGAGAAGGATAGCGCCAGCCCAGTAGTACCCATAACGTCTGGCGAAGCACCCCAGTTTGACGACACTAGTTGCTGTAAATGACTGTTGCGAGAATGCAGCTTCTGCTTGATATTGTTGCAGTTTTTGCTGAATGTAAGTGACCTGTCTAGAGTAACACCGAGACATTTTGGGAAGTTGCTGTGCTCGATAAGTACTCTACCCCGAACGATGTTGAGTTTGCGGCTCGCCTCTCTATTGCGAAGATAGAATACGCAAGACTGCGTTTTGCTCGGATTAGACTTCAGTGAGTTAGCGTGGTAGTACGTGGCTAATCACCAAGAGCGTCTGACAAGGAAACCTCAACCTCTTCAAAGGTAGTGGCTTGGGAGGTAAGGGCAAGCTCGTCTACATAAAGGAAGCGAGAGGTATGTGGCCTGGGTGGCCAATCGTTGGTGTATATGTTGAATAGGAGTTGAGAAAATGTCCTTGGAGAGGCCAAAAAACCTCAAGGTAGTGTCATGGTCGGACTTTTTTCCGAGAGAAAGTGGCCTTGAAATCGGCGGTTGTAGAGAAGTTCTAGGAGTATGCGGATGAAATTGAGATCGCTGATCAAGGTTTCCACCTTCCGAAGCAGCTGTTTGAGGTTAACTGTATCTTAGGCAGCTGATAAGTCCACGAATACAACACCAGTGAGCAATTCCCTCTCGAAACCATCTTCAAAGCGTTGAACCACTTTAAGAGTTTGGTTACTATAAGACTTAAGGGTCTGAAACCAGCTTTTTCGGGAATTAATTTTGGATCAATGACGCCCTTAAGACGGATCAGCAGTAGTCTCTCGAAGAGTTTATACGTATGACATAGTAGAGAGATAGGGCGAAAGTTTTTAGGATCGTCTGCTGCTTAAATAAAATAGCATCGAATAGCACAGCTCGAGTCAACGAGTGCCTCTAAACCATTTTCTTTTACTCAAAACCTACCTACCTAACTAAATCATTGCTAAAAACAGATTTCACGATGTCTAAAGTTTAGATTAGTTATGTTATCGTAAACAAGTTACGTATTGATCTATCTGTTGCTCTCTGATGTCACAGCTCCCGACACAATCACCTAGTTTCTATAATTATTGATTTTACAATGACTTGTAGAGAACATTGTTAGTGTTTACAGTTGGACCTTGGACGCGTATCGATAAGCACGGGAATCACGTCTTGTCGTGTTGGTCGGCGGGCACGGCACTGATGCACGGGGTTCGCGCCACTCATTCGCCACCCGCACCGCGCTTGCGCCGCACAGAGCGCGCGTTCCTGCCATTTTTGAGTACACTTTTGAAGTTTTACAACTGACAAACCGAATCGGACGTGTTGCACTTGGATGCCTTGACGGTGTTAAAATTAAAGGTTGGTCCATTTATATGCTGATATAATTTAATTCACGTTATTTGCTTAAAATACACGCGAGTGACTAGTTTGGTTTTCAGTTCAATTTTCAATTTTCAATATTGAGTGCTGTCAAAACAGAAACGTCTCCATAAATCAAGGACAAGAAAAGTTCACACACCAAGGAGATTTTTCTGTGATTGGATTGACATTGACCATAATCAATAAGCAATCAAAAATAGTTGATTTAATTCATAAAGCGTCGTCTATTATTATTTATTGAGACATTGAATTGTAAAGCGACTTTCAGCGATGTTTTCTTCCGCTATAAGTGATAGATCCGTCAATATTAAATTAAAAGTGTGTTACGTATTACAAAGGATGAGACAGTAGGTGATAAGTACACTATCGCATGCAATAGGGTCAGGAGGAGTCACGACTAGCATGGACGGTCGTCCGCCTTCTAAATAAATATTTATGTAAGTAAATCTGATTGATGTGCAATTCTGCAACCCTTGCGTCAAACCTTAGGCCCTATTTACAGAAATCTGTAAACAAACATAGCTCGTGTATGAGGTGGCTACAAACAGAGATCGCATGCTGTTTGAACGCGTTATCTGTTGGCTACAAATAAACCGTGTTAAATAATAACTTAGTGTAAAGTAAGTAAGTAAGTACCTACCTAGTTATTTTTCTTAACTTTTTATTAAATTGGCATTGATACTTATTCATCAACTCATTGGCATATTTTTAAAATTTAACTCTCAAGGGAGACGTAGGTATGTTAGTCTGATGTTTTTATCAAATCTTGCAATTGGATTTCAAACCAGTTCTTCCAACTGATTGAAATGGGTCTGGTTACAATACATTTTTTTACAATTTCAAACAATGTGATTCTATTAACACAACTAAATTAACGTAAATAATGTACTTAATTACTTAACAGTTTTACCTCAACGTTTTTAAAAAAAGGTACCCAAGTAAAAAAACTTAAAACGTTTTTTACACTGTTTAATGATTTCTTCTAATTACTATGTAAAGATCAATTTACCTACCTGCGGACTGAACGATTAGTTCTTGCCGTAGTAATAAAACTACGATAAGTCATTATATTTAGTAAACAACTAATCCCAATAGAAGGCTCTTATCAGAGATTAAGATAACGTCTTAGCTTGTCTTAATCATGGCCGTTGACCTTTCATTTTAATCACATAAAGATAAAAATAAACAAATACTTATAACTAAATTAGAACTAACCAGAATAAAACGTAAAGGCAAATCTTTTGTAACAGTAAACGGTAAAAGTAGATCTTGAGTTTGTAAACAATTTACATAAACACGCTTTCGATTATTTACCCAAAATTCGAGCATCGAAATACAATCAAATATTTAAAATCATCGGTATTTACATTGAATATTTTGACTTTTGACTTCTATTGTTAAACTTGGCTGTTATAGTAATAATTTGATCTTGAATTTTTCCAAAAATTTCTTCGAGATTAATGAATGAACGCAACTTGTACAACCTTTCACTATGTTGAGGTGTAGAGAAAGTGAATGCTGATATACCGGTGTCGTTCGTCAGTTATCTACGGACCACAGTGGACAAATAGTGACCTTAGCGTTTCAATTAAAAAATTGTAGTAACGCTCAATGAAAAACAATCGGTGTGTTCAAATTGGAGTGGAATTAATTAGATTGTGTATTTTTTCTGTGATCTGTTTTTCTACAAGTCTTTCAAACGTCGATGGTTCTAATTGGAAGCTGGCTCTCATGATCAAAATAAGAGTGAACTCTTGAAAGATGAGGTCCGCTTTCATACCCTCAGATATGACAGCTTTGAACTAAGTGACATTTACAGCCCCACTGCTGACTACCCAAGAGACGTTACGTGAAGATGTGTGTGAATTTTGATGCAAGATCACGAACAGGTTTTTGTTGTCTTCTTTTATGAATAATTAGATTTCGAATATTGCTTTGTAAACACAGTTTTTTTAAAGTTCTTAATTTTTTATCACGTTTACCTAATACGAGTAATTAAAAGAGCCTACATAAAGGGTGTAAAAGTACCCTTAACGCAAACGAAAGGCACTTGTTCTCCCCACCACTGCGATCTTTTTTTGTTCTAGACCATACCTGGGAACCTCCTACTTACGGAGATATTGGGGGTCAAAGTTCCAAATTTTGCACAGCTGTTTTTGTAAATACTAGTTTTTCAGATTGTAACTTTACTTAAATTACCTCCATGACCCTTTTACTATTCAAAGCATCCACTAGCACATTGCTTTAAGAGTGTTTTAATGAGTTTTACCGTAAAATGAAATTTTTGACCCAAAAAAAAAGTCGTTTCCCAGCAAAAATTTTTGCGTAGGGGTACTTAGTTTGATGTACAGAATGCTTGGTTGACGTATGTGTGAAGGGTTGATTTACACCCTGTATATGTAGAAGTAAAAGAAATTTCCAACTTTATTGCTTTCGTTTTGTAGGTAATTAAATAAGGCAGATTTCGAGCTGAGAAAGAATTTATAATGTCTTATTTTTTAAACGAGTTTACGCAATATTAACATCCGCGGATTATATTGGAAAGATTCTTGTCTAACGAAGCAGAAATGTGAATGTTTTATAAAACACATTATAACTCAATATTTCACATTCCGATACCGGTTATTTCATAACAAATTATTGAGGCTAACATTACGATTACACATGAACAATTGGCGGTCTGATTAAAAAAGTATATAACGCGAACATAAAACGAAATGTTTACTTTTTGTTTATAAACAAATATCTGGACAGATCCGGGAAACAACACAAAGCAAGGTTAACCCGGTAGGCCAATCATTGTAATCTTAATATTGCAGAAAGTATGTTAGCAAAAACCAATCAAAATATATACTTAAAAAAAGACTTACTTTAGTAGATAAGAAACAACTGTTTATAAATAAACGCACTGTTACGAGTTTCACAACTTATTTATGTAAAAACAATGCGTGGCAAAGTCCATTTGGATGCACTTAAAAGCAAATATAGTTAGGCTCGCGGGAGCACCTTTAAATACTTTGAAGATGAAAACCTTATCATTTATAATCCACAATCGTATCGCTGTATCTTATTATTTAAAAGTTAAGATTTTTTAACAATATTTGATATCCTACAATATCCTGCGGGACTGATCAAAAGAGATACCGCGCCTCCCCGTAAACCAAGGGTTTAAGAAGGAACATAGGTGGTTTTAGTCAGTAGAAGTCTGAGACTCCCTTCCGCGTCGCCCAGAACGGGAGGGAGAAATTTCATGATTTCTCTAACTCACAAAAAAAAAAGATATATAGATAATAGAGAGAAACCCAAACACAAAAAATAATTATAAGTTTAGCTTGAAAATTCGTCCCAAACGTTCTTTTTTTGTTTTTTTTTATTTAGTTTTTTGCCAACAGTCTCTAAATCTAAAGCTACTTTTCGCTTTTTTGTTTTTAAAGTAGTTTTTAGGTAAACATTTTTTTAATAGTAATATCTTAAACAAATATTTGCTATGCATTTATTTTACATTGTTAAAAAGTACATGTCAAGGTGATATTGGTAAACAATAAACATGATTAAACATCCATACGATTGAAGCAATCCCGACATATTTACTGTGCAGCGATTTTTGAAGAGTTCGATTGTGTATCTCCAAAGATCAGCATCAGATCTTCACCAGAAAACGGGACCGGCACGGAATAATTCTTTTAAATAAAAAAGAATGACCATAGTCGACCTTTTGGAAGTCGGTTAAAAAAAGACATAAACCAACTAAACACCACCTTCCTACTTGCACGATCAAACTTGCGTAAGTAGTCTTGGGTACCGAAGTACCTACTTACGACCAGTAATACGTAAATCTGACTCGGAAAATAACAGTATTTTGGAAAGCAACAAACAACATTGTTTATCTTATTAATTGTTTTCAATTGCATCGGTTGTTATCAGCAATGACAGCAATAGTTTAGAAACAACGCAACGAACCAAAGCGAATTATAAATAATGTTCTCTTGCGTGCTCTAGTACTTTACACGCATGCACTCAATATTAAACATTGCTTTATCCGAATTAATGACGTAGATCTAGGTCCCAATGATATTTAAAGGAGAACTTTACATAACGAGATACTTTCAATTGTACCAGCTTATACGCGGCATCGCCCGCGTGGAGTTCTATAATTAGATCCCACTGGGATTAACAGTATCAGCGTTAATTTAGGTTATGAACTATCTGTGTGCTAAATTTCATACAATCCATTCAGTAGTTTTTGCGTCAAAGAGTAACAAACATCTAACAAATTATCCAGCAGCCATAAATTTTCACAAACTTTAATAATATTAATATTTACATTTTACGTGGAGAAACTGGCCAGTAAGTGAAGTTCCACTTATTGAAAAGTAGTAACCGTCTTACAGGCACGACACCAGTCTGACTTACCCATGACTTTAAAAGTTTGTTTTCGCGAATACAACATCTAATCAAGATCATATTTGAGCGATAGTGTAAGCCACCCTACGATGTTCTTGAAGACTAGAGATTTCAATTTTTATTAAGAATCGATTTTCGTTTAGTTACATGCTTCAATCCTTCAATTAATAGTAGATTCTTTATCGAATACCAATAACGTATGTGCCATGTGTGTGCGGTTTTTTACATATGTGATGATACCGAATACCACACATAAAGTCACGTCACGATCCAAAAGGCTATCATCATCTCCAGAGAAGACTATGCCCAAAAGCAGATGAAACAGCCCTGAAATAATAACACCTATGACAAAGTCTAAAAGGTTCTATTTACGTTTACAGCCCGTCGCCGCTACAAGAGCGCGATGATCGCAAAGCGCAGGGGCGTGCGCGAGCGCTTCCTCGAAGAGCTGTACACATACTGCGCCTTCTGGATCGCTGTGTCTGCTCTCCCAGTGCTAGCTTTTTCTTATGTTGGTATGTAATTTTTAAATTTTCACTTACTCCAATGATTTAATTTTTATGTTACGTAACGAAACTAATATTTTGGAACCCATATCATCATAAAAGTCATATTTCATAGATGCAATCGTTATTTCACCAGAAACTTGGACAAGTGTATACATATTGTACATGTGCCGTGCCTGTACATGTACCGTGCCGTCCACAGCCAGTCCGGAGTCTGGGCGGTTCAGTTTCAACGTACCTTTAAACATGGTCCCTCGCTTCCCCGGCTACAAAGGAGTCGATTCCTTGGTCTATTATAGAAAAGCAAATTGACAGCAGATAAAAATATCTACATTTAAATTCGTTTAAACTATTATGTACGAGGATTATGAAAACCTTTATAGAAACAACCATTCAAATCTTAATCTTTATTTCCAGTTGTTCGAGTGAGCAAGTACCTCTGGCTGAAACTTCTTTCAAGCAGATATCCACATCTAGAATTCATTTGGACAGACACAGTACGTTCCTTGCTCGATACACATAGAAACCAAGGAATCATTAATGTACTGCTGTCTATAAACGGTAAGTTTTCATATTAATACCAAAAGATTTACCTAGTAGTATTCATGGACCCCTCGCACTATTCCCGTATTTCCCGTTTAAGACTATAATTGTCTACCGTTGACTACAGTCCCGTGTCTTTGCCGTAAGCACGTTATAAGCTGATTACGACTACTCTAAAAAGATGCGGCTGAATTTCAGCACACTAATTCACCAAACCAATCTCTTTCCCAGGCACACTAGACCCAGAACAGGTCAAAAACCACTTAACAGAATACGTGATAAACAAACGAGACAAGAATGGCGGGCTCATGTTCCCGAGACTTCGACACCAGCTGGTGTCCCGCTGGGGAAACTATGCATGGGACGCTAGTGTCACCTTCCGTCCAGAGAACCATTACATTGTGGCCAGCGCTGTGTATCGAGGGCGGCAGGTTGGCGAGAATAATATTCAGGTGAGCTATTTATAGATAACAGACAGTATATTGGCGTTGTGGTAATTTTTCTTTGAAGGATAACTGACCAAACTGTAGAAAAAACAATACGTAACCAGCGAAAGATTAAATTGACTGTCTCATTGGTCTAGAGTGGTCACAAGATCGACTAATGAGAATGATCCTGAAGGGTTCGGGGATCCGGCGAAATGCCGATTTCTTTTTCTTTAAGTTCACAGGAGCAGCCTGGAATTAAAATTTTATAGACCTAAATGCTATATATAATTTTGTACATATATTTTCAGGAATACGTCAGCGACATAGTATCAAAATACTTCGCAAGTGACCAGTCTCCATGGCAGTACATAGTCATACCGTGCGTCTCAACAGAGCCGAAGTACTACATCCTAGTTCGCGTTCACCACCTCTTACTCTCAGGACCGAAGTCACTAAACATAGGAGACCTACTACTCATGGAGCAGATAAACCCATCAGACAGATTTAATACATCACAGACAGAATATACGCAACAAAGTCCTTTGGCAAAAATGTCCCCGACACCATCTGCTATTCCAGAATTGTGGGGCAAACTCAACGAAAACCTTTCAAATGCTTGGAACGAATTCGTATCTGAGTATGATCCTGTCGAAAGTCCGAGGGCGTTGAAAACTCTTCCTGGAGCATTCCATGTGGCGGGATTAGTGTTGATAGCGACAGTTAGCGCACTGAGAGAACTTAATAAGAAATCTAATGGAAGAGACACGTCTTCGGAAGCGCCTGTAACTGCGTTAACGCTTTTGGCTGCTGTACAGAGGGAATGTAATAGGAGGAATTTAACCATACCAAAGGTAACTATTTCCTTTGTAATTTCATTTAAAACAGAACTCCTAAGTCCAAGACTGCAAAACGCCGGAATTATTTTACTTTAGTAACGCTTCAACATTTATTTCAATTTAATCAACACTCCTTCTTATTGAAGTTAAATTATGTCTTATTTACTCAAATTATTACAAAAAAAAATGTTTCTGATCCACAGATAATCTTATCACCGCTTATAACAGCAGACCCTCGAAAATGGCCAGGTATGGCTTTTGGCGCGGCATGGTCTTCTTTCCGTCAATTCGTCAGATTACCCTTTCAAATCCGCAACGAGCTGGTTGCTCTAAATGAGTTACGGACATGCGGCCATGCCAGGCAACCTGATACTCTAACTTGGAAGTATGCTGAGCTGGCACAGCTTTGCGTGGGAGCCGTGAGTGAGGCTTGGCGAGGAGCGCTTGAGGTATATCGAGCACCTTCCAGGCTGTGGACTGATACCATCGGCGCTAATGATGGACATAAGCATCTGTTGCAGACTGTGTCTTTGTGTGGACGGAAGGTACGGTTTAAAATTGTTCTGAAAAAAAAAATGGGATATGAAAAATTCTCTTTGACAACTCAAACGCAGTAGAACCACCTGCATCTACTAATAGCTTCTAGAACGTGTTAATTTCGGGACCTTTAACAGAGAGGAATCTAATCTATATTTTGTAGCAACATTATCCAAAATTGACTAAACATTTTGTATCCAGGTTACAGCATGGTCCCGGCCAGTACCACGCTCAGGAGTAGAACGCGCTGCTCGAGCGTTAGACGTCTCATCAACCGATATAGCACTCTACGCAGCCACGGAAGCATTGCGGGCGTTCTTCGAGACTTCCCAGTCACATGCACCTGAGACTGTACTGACCACCGCTCGCGCTGCGCATGAAGACTTCCTCTACACTTTCGCTGAGGGACACGGGAAGAGTTATAAGAAATCACAAAGTGGAGGTATGAGAAATGCAACCTTATTTTATACGACGCAGTACGATATGAGTTTTGCGCAACTCGTTTTATCAACAAATTATATCCGGTGATCTGCTACCATTATGGTGGTAACATCAACTTTCAGGTTCTTCAGTCTGTTTCCAAAAAATATATTCGTCTTCTCCTTAGCGAACACTATAATAGTTGTGAAGGTTGATTGTTTTGGGAGCGGAAATAATATTTTTTGAAATGTGGTGTTCACTATAATCTCTCAAAATTATCAGTAACTTGACAGCAACTGAAAGGGTATACTTAGTCGTCACAGGGTACCTATACATAGATCGGGACTTACTTAAGGCACACTAGTAGAGTTCTTCCCTTCTGCGCTACCGATATTTATTTGTATTAACAAGATCCTCAGCCCCACAGATTGTCAGCCAACCGCGAATAAAGTTTTATTTTGCTGAATGCCCCCAGGCATGGTCTGCCTGTCGCTATCCCCGGGCGCGTCCCCCCGGCGCGTGTCGGCAGGCGTGCGGCGCGCGTGCAGCCGACAGCGCGCGCTGGCGGCGGGCTGGGCCGCACAGGCGCGTTGCGGCGCACTCACGCGCGCGCTGCCCTCGCCCCTCGCGCGCCTCGTGCTCAACGTGCTGTCCCGTCGGTACGCGCTGAGCTATGCGGAGATTGACTCGCCGCCGCATTCGCCACCGAAGAAGACTGTGTGGGGACATGATGTGGATGCTGTCGTGTATTGGAGACCGCCGCAGGCTAATATTAGTGAGTGCATCTCATCATTTTATCGTCAGTTATCAATATTATCGTTATATCACAAGGTTATTGTATGAAGTCCCTGATCCTGATACTAGATGATAGACCAGTGTTCCAAGAGCCAGTGCCCTGATCCAGGAGAAGATATGACAGAATCTTATGCAATAAGAGTTCTTTCCTGTCGAATTGCATGCCACTGTTATCGATTCCAGGCAGGTCTTAACACTCCCCCTTGTCGACGAACTGCAGTCACCATAAACCATATACACCAATAAATTCAATACGGAGGCCAAAACACAAATAATTCAAGCTACGTATGCTTGTCTCAATAACTGACAACTATTCCCTTTGTGTTCCCATGCAGGTATGTCACTAACAGTGATCCAGTACGCAGATACAGTACGCCTAGCAGTGATGGCTGACGCGAGACTGGTCCCATCACACATCATCCCGGCCACACGCTGGCCCACTGCCATTGAGCAACTGATCGCCAGGATCGACCAGGAAATCGCGAAGATCACCGCCAGGGGGCACCTCGTTGCTGGCACAGTACCACAGATTATAACCCCTGAAGAATTACCTAGCACTAGTACGGAAACTGCAGAAGAAGAGACGGAAAGAGAAGACGAAAGTTCTGTAGACACTTTAAGACCTCCGTCTGTTACTGCTGTCAGTCCACCTCCAATGCGCAGACGCATAGCCAACTAGTTAGACCTACCGTAGCTTTTAGCTAAGCGGAGTAAATTCAGCGAAGAAATGGTCAGAAGACCAATTGAGGTCAGGTCCGATCTAGGAATTTACCGATACGAGATTGAGGGAGATAAAAGTGGACGTTGGGACACGTGAAGTTAAATGTGAAAAGACTCATTTGAGACGACTGCTTAGTTCTAATTAATTTAGTACCTATTTACTGTGACAAACGCGTTATCTATATTTTGTTGACATTTGAGTACCTAGTTACCTACCGACCGTAATTATACAAAATGTTATATATCTGATAGATTGGCAAACTGTGATCGTGTCATGTCAATTGTTTGGTATAAAATAATATTGTTGTTAATATTAAAATTAGTTAAAACCACATAATTATGTTTGGTATTAATTTCACCCCTACTAATAAATGAATGAATCATCAATATTTAAATTAAAATATAGTTTTTAATTACGTAACTTTTCATAATTTTTCTCACACACATGAAAGACTATTTTCTATTTCAAGGTCAGTCTGCAAATAATAAAACTTCAAGGCAGTTTAGTGTTAAAGCTTTATTGAAAAGGCATTTGCATTTAACTATAAAGTATCAAGGTGTTATCGTGGAATAATATATGTGTCGTATGAAATAATTTAATGATAATTTTAAATTTAACAGTTGGTACCTGATAAATAAATTTTATCGTCAGCTAAAAAACAATCCACTGAAATATACGAGTAACGCTGTTGTTCGCTGTTGCTGTAGAGTAGTGTAAGTTGAACTCACACTACACTACAGCAACCAAACCGTAATTGCGATTGCTAGCTACTAGAATAGCTCGACAACCTTGTAGCGTATCGAAGCCATTGCGCTACAGTAACAGATCGTAGCTGTGCTACGACTCGTAGCACGACAACTTCGTAGCGTATCGTAGCCATTGCGCTACAGTAGCAGATCGTTGCTGTGCTACGACTCGTAGCACGAAAACTTTGTAGCGTATCGTAGTCAATGCGCTACAGCAACATATCGTAGCTGTGCTACGACTCGTAGCACGACAATTTTGTAGGGTATCGTAGTCAATGCGCTACAGTAACTGATTGTAGCTAGTACGCGTTGTTGTAGCTAAAACAATCCGCCTGCTAGCATTGCGTAATGACTGCGCTACAGCAATTTCAGAGGATCACGAATTTGATACAGACTTTTATTTATTTAAACATTTACACTAATGAAATGTGTCTTATTTTACAACTCTTAGCTGTAACTGTTACTCTCTCTCTCTTAGCTGTAAAACACAGTACTCATGCTGTTTAATAGCGGGGAATTATTTATCGAAAGTACGCAGGAAAGCAAAGTAGGAGAACGACGTTTTCAGAATCTGAAAGCAAAACGAAAACCGTAAAATAATGAAGTTATCAATAAATCTGCATTATTTTTATATATTTCTGACGAATAACCGAGAAACAGATTTCATTTCCTAAATATATAGGTATATAGAAATTCATAATGATAACTTACTGAAGCCATAGTGGTGACGCCCACATCCATTATACCTCCGGCTTTGACGTGAATCGTCTCCTGAACCTTTATGAGGAAAATAAGGGCTGTCCTGCGATTCTTGGTATCCATGTACTCCCACGGCACTGTGTAAACAGCATCCTTTAATTTTTCACTCTGTAATATTTATAAAAAGTCGTTAAAACCAACACAAAATATTTCAAAGGGTTACTTCAGCAGAGAGTTTACAATGAGTGCTATTGTACTCTAACTAAAAAAATCTCTGCTGAAGTAACCCTCGTCATTTCGAAAGCTGCTACGTCGTATTACACGACGCCGAATGTTTGCAACAACGACTGCTGCTGCTGCTGCTGTAGGCTGACACGAGACTTCGAAGGCTCGTGCATTCGATGTTGCAAAATAAAAATGTAAAAATAAATAACTGTTTTGCAAAAAAAAAACCGACTTCAAAAACACAAAAACGAAAGACACAAAAAGTGCAAAAAAGTTTTCAGATTTTAGTTGTGATATACTATAGAAATGTTTACTATACAGGGTGTAAATTAACCCTTCACACAAACTTAAAACAAGCATTCTGTACATTAAACTAAGTACCCTTACACCAACATTTTTTTTTTGGGGTCAAAACTCACATTTTATGGTAAATTCAATGTAGTGCTCTTAAAACATTGAACTAATGGATGCTTTGAATAGTAAACGGGTCATGGAGGTAATTTAAGTAAAGTTATAACCTGAAAAACTAGTATTTACAAAAACAGCTGTGAATAATTTGAAACTTTGACCCCCAATATCTCCGTAACTAGGGGGTTCCCAGGTAAGGTCTAGCTAGAACAAAAAAATGTTCGCAGTGGTGGGGAGAACACTTGCCCTTCGTTTGCGTTAAGGGTACTTTTACACCCTTTATACTACTATATTTATAGGTTTTAAGAAGAATGAGAGTGAAGAATTCACTCCTTTCTCATTTATATCATTCCTCACATAATCCATCCATAGTTTCTTCCTCTCCCTCTCCATCCATAAACATTTATATCCATCACCTTTTTAGTCACATGCGATGCGCCCCTACTCATAACATGTCCATACCTCGACATTCGATTCCCTTTTAACTTTTCTGTAACTGGCACAACTTTTTAACTAGTTCGGAGTATGCCGAGGGAAAACTAAAGTTTCCGTCTGCAATCTGTCATTTAGGTAACATGTTGAGAGAGTGGTTGGCGTTGCGTCGTTTGTCAAATGTGGGGATCTAGCTGGCTTACCTGGATCAAAACTGTGAATGAAGCTCATAGCACAGACTAAATAGGCTACTACACCGATCGCCATCACCTCACAAGAGCCCAGAGCCCAGAACCGACAGACATTACTTATTTTATAAAGGACAAAATGTAGGGCTTCGAGTAGTGTTTTAAGTGTATTGAATGCCAGGATACCTGCTAAGTTGGTTATACGGCCAATTCACAGATAACAGGTGAAAGAGGTTAACAAAAATAGAATAAATTTACTTAAATTCTAATGGTTATTTTTTATAAAGAATACATAAAATATGATTACAAAATAATATTTAAGCATTGCCAGACACTTTCCTATGGCCATAACTTCCGCCAGACGCTTTAAAGCTGTTCAATGAAGACAAGCAACTAGTATTTTTTCGCGAAAAACAACGAGAGAAGATAATATAAGGTAAGAGTAATAGGTAATTGTTGCTAATCTTCATTGATCATAATGTGTTATAATTATGTTCTCTCTTTGTTTTTCCGTTTAGGGATATCATTCGCATAAAGTAACTGTCATAGTTACCATGGTGCCGATTGTTTCGAAAATGATTGAGAGCAGAATAAGTTCTCCGAACATGATAAGGGTAAGCGGCAAGTATCGTGTCAAAGCTGCAGCGGTCTGAAAAGTAAATTGATTCAGTTACACTCATAATCACTTCTGGGACACAGGCCTCCTCTCTATGATCGGGAGTAGGTCATGAATCCATGATACACCAACTGGGTTACTGGGCTACGTGCAAGTCGGTAGGTGTAAGGCGTCTGCCTACTCTCTCTATAGAAGTTGTGGGATACCTTTAAGCCTAAGGATTTGTGTCATGATTAAGTGATCGTAGTTGGCGACTATTTTGCCAATTGACAGGAATGATTATGTCCAGTACCAAATTGCACCAGATCGGTTTTGTTTATACTACCGAATGGTTGATCCAATATGCGTTATTATTAGTTACTTTTAAAGTACTTACCATCGTAGAACATTCAAGTAGTAGCAGACACCCGGTGATTTGATGGAAAGAGTAGTAAACAAAGAGCGCCATCCCGAATGCATCCGACATGTTGTTTGTGAAGCTATGAACAGAATTAATTTCAGGGACGTAAGACAGCAGGTAAAGCACGTACGATGGTAGAGGCGCTGTTCTTAATTCTAGTGCATAACGTACGGCTGAAGTCAGCGTTAACGATACGATGTCATATTTGCATTAAAACTCGTGCTAGGTCCAGGGAACTATTCAGGCAGGACCAATTTAGTTGATAGTAGATAGTATTATTATTAATTTCATAATGTATGTGTGTTACCTATATAATTAAAATTTATTGTTTTAAGTGTTGTTTTCCTCAGTTGTACACGAACTAATAATAAACTGCAATCTAAAAACTATTTCTACCTACTACTGATTGATTAAAACTTACTCGACGATAAGCATGTGATATTGTATGGATTCCTTCAATAGCACCGCGACCTGATCAAGTTCAGCCTGTGAATACATCTCCGATCCAATTCTCATGCCTCTCCTCCTCTCCCCTGCAGCATCTAATACTTCAGCCGCAGGTCTCGGGAAGTTCTCCAAGTTGTAAATGAGTATGTGAAAATGTCCCCACAAATTGTAGATCATCAGACAGAGAAAGAGATCAAACATTGATACACTGCTTCCACACAAAAATGTGCCATACCTGCAATTAAAGGAGCATGCAATAAAACATATTTTTGAAGTTATTATACATAATTATAAGACTTCACGTCCAATGCTCGTGCAAATTCAACTTGTACTCGTAGAAACATACCTATTAGGTACCTATAGGTAGGAACTTGCGCATAATACTTGGACACCGAGTGTGCTCGATATTTTATCAATTTGACCTTAGGCGATCAAAAATAATATGTTTGTGCAATCATCTTCTCTAACACAACTGATCCGACGCGGCAGGCCGTTTAGAGAAGCATGTTATACCTATAGCAATTCACAAAAAGAGCGTTTTACACGCATAAATTAGGTACGGTCGACGAGCAAGACGCCCCTTTAAGGATGATGTGGTTTAAATGTAGGTTTATGTCTACGAATCACAACTTTTTTCTGTGATTATACTAAGAAACGTAGCGCTTGTCGACCAGTCCTCACTTATTCCGGGCAGCGAGTGCACTTATCCTTGAAGTGGTTCATCTACTTACTGATAATTTGGTGGTTTTATTTTAAACCTTAACAGACTACTGTTTCCATGGACCACCACGTCGTATTTGCTCGTAGTAGATAAGTGTACCGTGTAGCCGTGTAGGTCTAAACGCCTGTCTAAGTATGAGCGTGAAACGAATTGTATGTACAATTTGAATTAATATTTATATGAAATTTACCATCCACTTAATGCTGCTACAATGTAGCCAGTCATACTCGTCTCATAATTCCAAGGATACAAGCAGTTAATGGCTTGTTCGTACGTTCTATTCTGCAAGTCCCCATACTTGCCGGAGCTGTAGTTCGCGTGCATTGGTATCAAGTTGAACATGCAGGCAGCGATCAACAACATAGAACTTAAATATACCGTGGAGAAAAATGATAATTTGTGCACAAATACATGGATCTGGAAATGTAATACGGTACACAGTTTTTTATAAAATTCTATTAATCCCACGAAAAAATGCAACGAGCTTAAAAACTTAAAGCATGTACCTATTATCTAATATTACCTTTAAACGAGCAATTTTTGTTTGTATATATAATCTGAATCTCGGAAACGGCTCATGAATTTAATATAGGTACAGGGGGTCATCCAGGTGCTATCAATTATACTTAGTATAATATTACAGGCACTTTTGAAAAAAGAACAACAAACTATTGAAGATACTGTCACAGTCATACGGTTTAATAGCTTGTGATCTAAGCAAAAAAAAGCTATGCAAGAGATTCGACTTCTGAGTTACCAAGCAACAAGAGCTCCTTCGATTCAGACAAACTAAATCAAATAGATATACTCACACCCATAGCATATTCAGATTTATCTTTGAAATGAAACAGATGAATTTTTTGAATAAAATTCTTTGCCACAACCCGGTACTTTTGCGATAGACACAAGGTGAAAGCTCGTGACTGCAAAAATACAAAATAGAGACGATAAATGTTCTGGACTACATATTTGACAACACAAAGCAATTAAAGTGTCATCATCATCATCGGCCTATAATGTTCCCACTGCAAGGACTCAGGCCTCCTCCCTAGGAGAAGGATAGGTGATAATCTACCACGCGTGCGTATGTGGGTTGGTAGATGTCTTCGCATGTTTAAGACATCCTCCTCACTTTTTTATCACTGTTTTGATTTTGAGAGTAGTGGCGATGAAATAAATTACACAAAGAAATGCGCCTGCCTGGTTCGAACCCGCGATTTAGGTAGGTACTGTGCGTAAGTTGGGGCTGCAACCACTGGGCCAAAACTGCTCTTTTAAATGACTTAAGATTTAGTTTTTGTGTGTGTTTATTATAAGACATAGAAACAATCCCAGACCACAGATTACCCCAGACGGCGACGACAGTAGGACAAACTGGACCCGGTTAAATAGAGGTATAGGATAGGGAGAAAAAAAAATAAAAAAAAAACTTACCGTACATAACGCATTCATTAGTAATACAATGTATAACTGTCCCAGTTCTAAAAACTCATACTTGTGCCTATTCTTCTTTAAATAAGCTATGCCTAATACCAGATATACTATCGACAATATCGTATTATAATATGCATGGCCCCATCCCTCGATTCTTAATATTTTTTCCCCAAGTTGCTTCCCTGGCCAACCACTTATAATCCGAAGTACTAAACGCAGCGCCTTCATGTATATATAGTCCATAGGGCCGTTTATACCTCTGAAAAAGGGATGATGTTCAACCATTGGCTATTCAAATAAAAAATTATGACAAAGTTCAAATTCTATTAAACTCAAAATCGTTTTTGGATCTATCGTTGTTACGGAGCCGATGACTGCAGTAACAAACGCCCATGTGTATAAAACGACGTTGTCAATGCACCTTTGAAGAAATAATACGAAAAACGACGAAAAATATTTTTAAGAAAATAGGCCACAAACTGAGGTCGCGCTCAAATACTGGCCCATTTTCAGAAATATTAAGTTTTGATAAAGATAACTATTAAATACATTGTTAACTTACACAACGGCCTCCCCAGCAAAGCTTTCAATTTTAGCAAGCATTTTTAGGTAGAACAGTTACCTAACAATCGTCCATACTAAGTAGTTTCACAACTACTTATGTCGCAGCAATGTATTGGAATTAAATAGTTTTCTATTTTATTGTGAATTAAATATAGTTATTAGTGTTAAATCGATGTCCTCCAGTAGTCCCTTATTAGTCATTCATAGAAAGAACTTGACACCTAATTATAACTTGAAAGCGAATAATATATCGCATGCAATTTATAACACCTGCTTGTTAGGGCTAGTACACACCGAAAAACGACGTGATAATTTTGAACTTCAAATTGTTTGAAGTTTTGTAAGTAGCCAACTGATCCAGTATCCAATCCGCTACGCTTACTGCAATAGTTACCTTTATGCTGAGTAAATAAGTCCTAAATTAATCAATCAATTAATTTTCTCAGTGAATAGGGTATTTCACCAAAAAAATCGAATTTGTCCGTCTGTATTATCGAAAAATATTGGATACTTGTTTTTTGTTTTATCAAATTAATAAAAATTGTCGAAAATAAAGCGTGTCAAAGATAGGGTGGGGGCTTTTGACGACATCTTGTGGCAAAAAAATCACGAACCTTGTGACGTGACACGACTTTTCGAAACACTGTATCGTCTTCATCTTTTGTTTACGTGAAAAAGAAAAATTACGTGTCCATTGTTTTTTGGAAATCTATCACACGGACTAATTAGATTTTTTTGGTGAAATACCCTATTGTGTACCTTTGCATGGAGCAAAGTTATTTAATTTATCAGTTTATTAGGTGCAGTTTTGTCGTTTAATTGGGAACTAGGTCTAAGCATTACAGATGCTACTTTCACAAGAGAATGCGCGTTTAATAGGAGATCGGACAAAAAAAAAATTAGTCCGTCAGATAGATTTTCAAAAAATATTGAACACGTATTTTTTCTTTTTTCACATAAACAAAAAATGAAGACCATACAATGTTTCGAAAACTCGTGAATTCCTCGAAAACGTCACATGGTAGTACATTTTTCACCAACAAATGACGTCACAACCCCCCAATTCATGATCTTTGACGCGTCTTATCTTCGTCAATTTTTATTAATTTGATAAAACAAAAAACCCGTATCCAATATTTTTCGATAATCTAACTGACGGACTAATTAGACTCATATTTTTTTGACCCAGTCTGATCCCCTATTACATTGAACATTTGCCTGTACTCAAACTAAGGGCTGCGCCACATCTTTCAACACGGAAAAGCATTTTTCTATTATTTTTCGTCGCTCAGGACCGTCATTTGCGACAGATACAGCGGGAATCAGCGTCGACGATGCCCTCGGCTGCACACCATGGAAAAATGCATTTCAGAAGTCAAGCTAAAACAACCTTGCTCCATTCGGAGATCGAAATCAGGTACTTAGCTGTGCTTATCTCGCGGACAAATAACACATACAAACACTTAAATATCGTTTAAAAATAAAAACCCATATTACGTAAAAAATATTATTTATTTTATATTTCTTATACATAAAGTACTATTTCTTTTTAGACTTCTTTTTACCACTCTTAGCCGGCGTTACGTCTTTTCGCTTCATCTCTTGTGCTTCAGTTTTAGAAGCAACTTTGTCGCCTTCTTCTTTCGATTCTTCAACCTCCATGATTTCGACGCTGAACCCAGGAATGTGGGGCTTCACCAGTTCGAAGACCAGTTTCTTATGTTGGAGGTTTGTACTATCAAGGCTTAGACGGACTGTCAGTTGGTCAAATGTCTTCAATACGATGTCGCCGCAGGTTTGTATGTGTTCCTGTGAATTAAATGGTATAGTTAAAGATGGAAGATACGAACTGTACGAAGGTTAGTATTCTGCTTAGCGGCTTAGATAAATAAATAGATTGGTTTTAAAATTATCGTCTAACGGATAGGACAAGACTGAGAAGAGCGGAGTTTCAAAATTATTGTACCGAAATATCTGTCAAAATACCGCTCGTTTTCACTTTAGGTGTAAAGGGTGTGCCTGTCGGGGCCGCGGGTAGTCCTCTGGTTATCGCTGCCTCGGCATAGAGGGCGAAGAAGGAAAATGGGTGGTTTTTAATCAGTAGAAGTCTGACACTCCCTTTCGCTCTGCCCAAGAGCGGGAGGGGTTATTCGATGATTTTACACCCACCAAAAAAAAAAAGGTGTAAAGGGTGTCGGGGATGCGGGTTGTTCGAAAGAGATACCGCGGACTAGACACAAAGGGCTAAGAAGGAACATGGGTGGTTTTTAGTCAGTTAGAAGTCTGACACTCCCTACCGCTCTGCCCAGAGGAGAGCGAGAGGAGTCATTTGATGATTTTCCACCGTCCAAGAAAAAAAAAAGACGTAAAGGGTAAATACAGGATCGCATTCGATTGATCTGGACCCAACTTATCAATTTATTTGACTTCCTTTACAGGGCAAGAATAAAAAGAGTTTCAACTATTATATTTTTGATTCCATGATTGCGATTCTGTTCATCCGCACACATGTGTTGTTCAAGAGCAATATAACCGCATATTACATAAACACTGATACCTCCACACACACCCCAACATTATTATATACATACAAAAATTAGTATTCTTATTATTACTAATACCATTGAATGATTCAGGAGTACCCACTCACCTCTTCATTATAAGTGAACTTGTCGGAAGGCAAGTACAGTGGTCCTTCGAGTCCATACTTTGGTATGAGTACATGTACCGCATTCCGTTTCACTGCCAGCACGCTAGCTGCCTCCACTTCTACGCGTTTGTTGAACAAAATCTGAAACAATGTGATATTTAAAGTGACGAAAATCAGAAAAAACCTCCACTATATCTAAAATCGACGTCTGTAATCGACGTTTGTTATCTCTAGAATTAACGATCCAATTCCAAAAATTCTTTTACTGGCACGTTTGTGAGTTACAGGCTATAAATTATATTTATATCATGTCATTAACTGTGCGATAACAAGTTTTGCAGACGAAGTGCTAGTGCAGTACACATACATGTGTGTTCATAGTAACAGAAGCCCGTCCCGCGTACTGCGCCTGTCGATGTCGGTAGTTGAGGTTGTCGCACAGTTTGACGGCTGCGTGCACGTCCAGCAGTGCGGCGTGCGTCGTGTCGCAGCCGATACTTGCGGCCAGCAGTCGGTGGACTATCACGTCGGCGTAACTGTGAGAAAAAAGATTAACATGAGGTGTTTTGTCTAGGTGGTCTTGAAGCTGTGGTGAAGGCCTTTTTTTGGATGGCGGTAAATCATTAAATGACTCCTCCCGCTCTGGGCGGAGCCGCAGGGAGTGCCAGACTACTACTGACTAAAAACCACACATGTTCCTTCTTAGCCCTTTGTGGCGAGGTATCTCTTTGGAACAACCCGCAGCCCGATGAAACTCCTTCTAGAAAATGGTGTCTCCATGCGCAAACTCTTAATAATAAAGTTACGATACAAAATAAATAACAAAAATATAGCGCACATAGTGACAAAAAGAACGCTAGCGACATCTACAACGTGGAGACGATGATACGACAATAAATGAAAACACGGACCATACTAGTTCATAGGAATAATTGTAAACCATTAAAAAAATCCTAACACCAAAATTAAAAAAAAAAAAAAGTTTCAAACAAACTAAATGGCTTAGAACTTGTAACAAAATATAACGCCATTTAAAAACATGGGTTCACTAACCTCTGTTGTAGCGAGCGGCAACGTAGCGTATCGTCGTGTAGCGACATGATCTTTTGGGTCCTCTTATGGGTAATAATCACTGAATCACAGATTCCTCATCTTTTTGCCCTTATCCCATTTTATTCGGGGTCGGTGCAACACTGATTCATAGATTATTAACCGAATAATCAGACACCTCTAGCCCACGTGTTATTTATTAATCATAATCAGGATCACTCACTGTTCAATCACTTACTAAGTACCTACTTAGCTAAGTAAAATACACGAACACAATAAAAACCTATCCCGGTCCCTGACACACGATGACACGAGTGGCCGGTGGCGGGTAGGTACATCAAGCCCGGGCGCCCCGGCTCCGCTTGCACTTGTGCGCTTACAAAGCGATGACGCGTGCAACATCACAGCTGTTGCGACAGACTGAACGGTGACCGTGACCTAACTTACGAAGTTAGGTTAGTTCTTTGCAAGTTTGGACAAGAAAGTGAAGTAATAAACAAACGAAACTAGATATCTCTTTCGCACACACTAAATGTTCTATTAGTGAGAGTGCATAGCAACTTCCGCATGCGTTATTTTTTATCTTAGTCTAATGACATGAGTTATGGCTCTTATTGTACAGGTTTAAGGTATAATTTGCAATAAATTAAGTGTTAAAACTAATCTGGCTAAAGTTTTTAAGTAGCGAGTTGGCAACCGCACCGATGCGGGGTCGTTAACCTGACAGTGCTTCCGTATTAACAGATACATCATGTAGTAAATGTTAAAAATGAAAAATAATTTCCTGTGACTAAACTAATGTATATTATTAAATGTTTTTTTGTATATACACTGGGAACATACTAAGGTATACGTAGTTTAATTTATTGTCGTATCATCGGCACCACCCTGTATGACGCAAATGAGGAACTAAAATCAAAAACCTGCATCGCAATTGTTGTCTGCGAGTTATGAACAAAAGATACCCACGCGAGAAAGGAAAGCTATAAACGACGTCGGGCAGTTGCCAACCAGACACTTTCCCCCCTTCAAAAAGGGGGGAGACGAGGAATATTACACCTTGTTTCTCATATTCCTCCTTCTGGAACCGTTTTATGTAATAGGATGGAAACCATATAGTTAGGGTGGCCCGGTGTTGACGCCCTCGACTTACGAACAGTAAGATACGGGTTCGAACCCAGGCAGGCTCTTTACTCAGTGTAATTTATTTAATCACCACTGCTCTCAAAACGATGAAGGCGATATTGTAAGGAAACTGGTCCTAGAACCAAAAATTTGAAGACATGACTGTGATATCTACCAACCCATACTAAGCCAGCGTGGTGGATTATAGCCTATTCTCCCTCATAGCGAGGAGGCAACATTATAGGCTGATTATGCAAATAGTACGGTACAACAGCTTTTGCCTACTAATTGAAAAAAGAAACGATTCCTTGCACTATATTCCGTAAATACCGTAAAACATTCAAAACGTTAAAACTACTCACCGTCTAATAGGCGAAGTGAAATGCGTATAGATAGGACACGCGAGCCCATAATGGTAGTACTCCTCGACCGTCTTACTGCCGCTGGAGAAGTACTGCGCTTGCTGCATACACCGCGTGGCCATGATGCGGAGTAACGTGTTGAAGAACGGCCGGCCGGGGATCACGGCCTCGTCCAAAGACTTGGAGAATGATTTGTTTGTTGACACGTCGAGGTCGAAGCCCTGGAAAATTATTTGTAGTTTTAATACTGTCGGAATAAACATGGCTTTTGGTTGTTCTTCAGAAAGGTCAGGTGTGTTGTACTCGCAACCGGCGTGTGTACGACTGCATGTGCATGGATGATGCAAAGGAGTACTTATGACATAAATAATGCTTGACGACTGATATGACAGGGACAGAAGGGAATAATCTATTTACCTAAACCCCAAGTAATTTAAAAAAATATGGTAAGAGGTAGTTTTTCGTATCTTTCTAAACTAATAAAAGAACTATCAAGACTAACAAGATATATCATGTGATCTTAGCATAAGATTATCACCATTATTTTGCGGAAAAGTGCTCTGGACGGAGCGGAAAGGAGTGTCAAACTTCAACTGGCTAAAACCCACCCTTGTTCCTTCTTAGCCCTTTGTGTCCGGGGCCGCGGTATCTCTTTCGAACAATGTTGCTGACATCTCTTTGGGTCG
The DNA here is from genome assembly GCA_932274075.1 of Diarsia rubi. NCBI lineage: Eukaryota > Metazoa > Arthropoda > Insecta > Lepidoptera > Noctuidae > Diarsia > Diarsia rubi. Next base: position 15,530,501 of record OW026417.1, on the reverse strand, counting down.
CGCGTGGAACACGAACGCGCCGTCGACACGGCCTGTCGTCGTCATAAGACGGACGGACGGCGAGCTAGCCCATCACTCACCGTCCACCGGCCCACGTCTACGGTGGCGGGTGCCAGTGGCCCGCCCGGAGCGAATCCCGCGGCGGCTGGGACGAAAAGTTCTCTCCCTCTCACGTTCAGCTACCTCCTTTGCTAGCATAATAGGTTAACCTCACCTGTTGTTTAGTAGCCTTGAGGAAAGTAGCGAAGTTAGCCGGCGGAGGTGCGGGATGTCTCCTCAACATAGCGCACTGCGGGAACTCGGCTGCGAGCTTCTCAGCCACGCTGATGTTGGCTAGCAACATGAACTCTTCCACCATTGAGTTTGTTTCTAGAATCTTCTTTGCTGCTACTTCGACAGGTTCGTGTGTTTCAGAGTCCATCTGGTGAAGAATAATTATGATTAGAAATTAGGCAGTGTGGTGCCTAATTTCACCCCGGTCGCGCTAATTGTTATTAGGTTTTTCTTGTTACCATTAGGAATGTCTCCGTAGCAGCCACTAAGTCTGCATTTATTTTTTGTTTTTTTTTTTTTTAAGTTTAAATTAACCCTTCACACAGCCGTCAAACAAGCATTCGGTACATCAAACTAAGTACCCCTACGCAAACATTTTTGCTGAGAAACGACTTTTTTTATTGGGGTCAAAAATCTCATTTTACGGTAAAACTCAATGTAGTACTCTTAAAACTTTCTGCTAGTGGATGTTTTGAATAGTAAACGGGTCATTAAAGTAAATTAAGTAAAGTTAAAACCTGCAAAACTAGTATTTACAAAAACAGCGGTGAAAAATTTAACTTTGAACCCCAATATCTCCGTAACTAAGGGGTTTAAGGTATCTAGAACAAAAAAATGATCGCAGTGGTTGGGAGACAAGTGCCCATCGTGAAGGGTACTTTCACATCCTTTATTAGGCTCGCCCCCTATTACATGGCACTGGCGAAATGTGGGGGTACTATTAGATACACCTGTGCCTTACTCTTCAGGGATTACAAGCGTGATGTTATGTTAATTGTTCAGTGTAGTTGCTCTGAAGTTAGACTTAGGCCAGTATCTTTGCACTTCATTATAATAAACCAAAATTCGTAACTTATCATCATCCTAATTCAAATTCTTCACGAAATGGTTATTTTGTTTACAGAAAGCAATTGTTATTAATTTTATTCATTCTTAAAAATACATTATCAATTTGACACCTTAAATTGACTCTCCGAAATAATTTCAATAGAAATGATTTTCTACCGTGTTTCCGTTCAAACTTTGAAAAGAATTCATTAGAACTCTTATAGAGACACACTGGAATGGATTAAAAGAATATCTGAAAAATCTAAGGCAGATTGTCTAAATACCTTTTTTAAGGATGAGAAACCATCAAATGACTCCTCCCCTTAAGGATGGAGCAGAAGGGAGTCTCAGACTCTTACTGACTAAAACCCATTCATGTTCCTCCTAATGCCTTTTGCGTTTCAGAGCCGCGGTAAATCATTCGATCAAATTCCGCAATCCTAGCAGATGTCTACATACCTGGAACCTAATCTCAGGCGAGGAAAGCGACAAGGCACCGTTATCCAGCCGCTTTCTGTTGAGTTTCTTAGCGAGCGCGTTCAGTATACGCAGCGAGGACGCGACGGCGTCGACACGGGACTTGTCGTCGATCGCTATCTGAGCCTCCTCGTATGTCATCGCTGCTGCGGACTGGAATGGGTAGAAAAAGTATATTAATTAATTATTTTAAAGTATTTTGAATACCTCGTTGATCAAGTGCATGAGGTCCTGAGTACGTTTCCCAGGCCATCGTATTATTCGGTTTTTCCGTCAGGAATTTTTCATCAGCAACAACTGAGTCAGGATTTGTGCCCGATTGATGGCAATAGGCCCACCCCCATTACATGGGACTTAAAAATACATGTTGGGCGATTACAGGCGGTGGTGTAATGTTGTATGTGTAAAGTATTTTTTGCGAAATATGGTCTAAAACGTAAGTAACGCTAGGATTGCATGATTTTAGTAGTTCATAATTGCAATTTGTTTATTATTTTGTAACGACCAGAGTAAACAAGAGAACGGAAAGGTTTAATGAACAGTACTCACCTTTATAACACTTTTGTGGAACTTAGTGTGTATAATGTTGGCATTCTCATCGATCTCCCAAACACAAGAGAACGCAAGCCGCTCCTCACCGCCTCGTAACGAACATAAGTTAGAACTTAGCAAATCTGGAACAAAGAGTTTACAGGATGTTAGGTTAAACGAGGGACATATTGAAGGAAGCTATTCAGTATCCGATTCTCGTCCCACTTAAATAAATGTGATTGTAATTAGTCCGTCTGTTAGATTATCAAAAAAATATTGGATACGTATTTTTTGTTTTATCAAATCAATAAAAATTGTCGAAGATAAAACGGATCAAAGATTTGAGTGGGGGTTTGTGATGTCACTGACCGGTAAAAAATGCCATACTAATGTCTTAGAATATGACGTCACACGAATTTTCAAAGCACTGTCTCGTCTTCATTGTTTGTTTATTTGAAAAAAGAAAAAATACGTGTCAAATATTTTTTGAAAATCTATCTGACGGACTAATTAGATTTTTTTGTTAATTCCAGATCTCACTTTATTAGACGTTAATTTTTGCCATTATCCTACGACATTTTTAAAATATGAAGGGAAAATGGATTACGCCTAATTGAACCGCGCACATTTTCTGTGATAAACGCAAGGTTTGCGAAACTTTTTCGAAGTATTTGGTATGATTTTGTTGAGTGTTTTTTTTTTAGTATCATGTAAGCATGCCCTATGTCAGGTTTCAATATGTCCCTCGTTCAAACTTACATACTGTATAATAAGAAAATCGTCTACACATAGAAGTAAACGAACTTTAATTCTGTCTCGTCATAACTCTGATATCGTTAGGTTAGGTAGAATTTATAAATAAAGACTATTTATTTATTCATGCACACACAAAATACAAAAAAAAGGATAAAAACATATAAAATAGAAGAGCACAAAGATACTGCTTAATTCATACGAAACTATTAGTTTCTGCCTATGACTTTGTCCTTGTCGAAGAGACATATCCCATTGTAATGTAATTGTTTACATTTTAATCTGTGGTTGATATCAGAGCCATCAGAGGTTTATCTACTTGCTCTATTCGACAATGCACTATAGTACAAGCTTATGATAAATAGGCGGAATGTGCACACGCAAAATAAAATCTGGCCCTTTTGAAGAACAATTTGTGCCATTTTCACCTTATTATTTGTATAACTGTAAGTAGTAGGTACTGACCTGGAACCATATCAATCCTCCTGCCAACAAGATACACAGTGGTAGATCTGCTCGCAGCCTCCTTATCTAGCGCAGTGTTAGGTCTCACGAAGTGCGTGACGTCAGCAATATGGACGCCGACCTGGTATCGTTTGAGACCGTTGCTTGTCTTGCCCGGGAGAGCCTTCGCGTGTAAGGCGTCGTCTATGTCCGTGCAACCTGGAGGGTCTACGGAGCATATGGTTTCGGAACGAAGATCCACGCGTTTTTTTATTTCCTGTAAAAGTGTAATAAGTATTAAGGCGGATTTAGGATGAAGTTGAAAAGAGTATGCTTAGATAGAAATTCATAAATTACTAAATCTAAGACATTTTATTATAAATGTCTTAGATTTAAGTAATAATGAATTTAATTATTTTAATGTCCAGTTTTAATTTTAAAATGTATTTATTTAATGTAATGTTTTAATTTTTTTTTTTGTATTTTTTTTAAAGTAAAGTTTTAATTTTTGTAATTTTATCTCCTAATTTTTACTGTAACATAGTTTATAAGCCTTTACTAACACATATTATGGACCAAAAAGTCTGAAATAAAAAGATTTTTTTATTATTATTAGATGGATTGGTCGTGTGGAGGGTGAGTGAGAGGCAACTAACAATGGTTGCAATACCGGGAGTGGATGCCCTAGAAGGACATACACTAACCTTATAGTGAGGTTCTTCAGGAAGCTCAGGTGCACAATGGCGTGCGTGTATGAACAGATAGATGTATAAACGTGGACGAAGCAAAAGGAGTATGCAAGAGTGGCGTTCTGTGAATTCTGCCCACAACCCCCTTGGGAAAACGGCGTGAGTATTGCTATGACTATGTTTTTTTAGTCAACGTCCAATTTTTTTCTAGGCATTAGGTATCATTCACTTACACCATTTTTTATTAAAAATCGATACGTAAAATTTTCTAAATCATTTTCTGGAAAGAATTATCCGCTCTCCGTCAAACATTAAAACTTTATGATTTGATATCTAAATATTTTTGTATTATTGGCGAAAATCGTGGAATACGTAAAAAAGATTAATATATCAAAATTTGGACGGTGACTAGAAAATCATCTTGTATAAGTAAAATAAAGTTTTTTTTTTAACTTTTAAACATTGCCATTTGCCATAGTAAGTTTAACTCACCTCCTCAGGTATAGTCCAGTCGTTAGCCGGCAGACACGCAAGCACTGCTTCACTGAACCGAGCGTGAGGCACGTCGTGTTCCAACAATATCACCTCGTTCTCCGCATCCTTGTCACCTGAAACATGAAAATACTATTAAAATAACTGAAATGCATGGTGTGACTTTTTCTCAACTGTTAGGTTCGGCTCCCTGTCTAAAGAAAGAAAGAAAGAAAAAGTATTTATTGGTTTATTGTCAAAAAAATTAAAACCTATGAGAAACACTTAAAATTAGGACTTAGCTAAGTTTAAATTAAAATTACGAAGCCAAAAGGCCACTATCTCAGCATGGCGCTGTAACATTGACAAATGTCTAACCAGATGCAGCTGAATACCATTATTTTACATGGAGCGACTGCTTATCTGACCTTTACAACCCAGTTAGTACAGGGTAATACAAATCCTTTGATAAGACTGGTTGTCAGTATTTCAAAAGAAAAGATCTACAAATGACAGCCGAGAGCAACGGCTTAACTCTCCGAGGCACGGAGGAAACTCGGTTATATATAGAGTGGTCTTCCATCCACGTACCAACCTAGGCAAGCACCACTTAACCTGAAGATAGAACCAAGCGTCTGTTATTATTTGCCCACGACCTCTTCATCACTGTGTTGATGAAGGTCACGGCAAAACTGGCCGGATCATTGGCGAAGAGAAGATATCATGCGAGTTTACTTCGGTAACGTGTGGACCGATAGAAAAAAGGAGAGGAAGGCCAAAGAAAAGATGGATGGGTTGTGTGACGAATAATATTAAAAACGAAGGAGTAAATGACACCGTGACGTCTAACAGGGGAGGATATTATATAAATAGAATGGGATAAGTGCAGGAAGATGATGACCACAGAACAGAAAAAAACAGGTATAAATGCTAAGCGACGAAATCTGTATCGGAACCAGTGTCACCAAACTAACACAATCAAACCATTAATCATACAATGCACTACAAATAAACAATTCTATTGATTGGTCGTTTAAATTTCAATCACAACTAGCATAACTCACAGATCCTACATTTTAAAAATATACCTTCGTCGTATTATCATAGGATTTATTTTGCTTTACTCAGAAATAAAATACGATGTTTTGTATTCAGCAATCATACTAGAAGTGATTGCCTAGTAAATTTCGCTACTCGTCACAATAAACTTAATGACTGCTGGAAAAAGGTTTAGATTCGCGTCACATGTCTGTATTTTTGCTACTCGGTCAAGGAAGAGACACATTAAGCTTTTATCTATATTATCATGTCAATAGATACCCAATTTATTTAAAAAAAAATGTATTACAAGTAAAAAAATCTAATAATAAATGTAAATAAACAATAATACAACCAAATAAAATACAACATTTTATTGCTTAAATAAAACTATTTATTAAACAAACCCAAACAATAAATACTACCAGAGTTTTTCTATGAGAAAATTCAAAGGAGTTAAATAAAAGAGAAATGATATCTAGTGGAGTGCCGTAAGATTTATACCTCGAAATCCAGGACCGGTCAATGAATCTTCATAAAAACTTTTGAAAAGCATTGGTAAAAGTCCAATAGAGAAGTTAAAAAAAAATTGCGCGCTCACGCTTTTTTTTTTAAATTTGACTATTTACTGAAAAATGAGAGGGGAAAGGAAAAAAAATGTTTAGAGCTAATTAATAATATTTGCACCGTAACTTTAATGTTAATTTGTTAATATTTCGCAAAAAATAAAGAGTAACAACAAAAAAAAATTAACGCTGCTATCTAATACCATTGTACGAGCAATTGTTGTCATATAATCTGAATCTCGGAAATGGCTCAAACGATTTTCATGAAATTTAGTATGCGGTCGGCGATAAATCGATCAAGCTAGGTTTCATTTCCAATAAAACACGATTTACCAAAACAACCAAACCGGTCATACAGTATAACATTATTGTTCATTACTGTCCTCATCCCCGTTGATGTGGATTGCTGGTGAAGGATTAGTACCTACAGCTAAAAAAAATCCTGTGGATGCCTTGAGTCTAACGCCTCCTGCCAGAGTCCTAGTATATGAGTATATCCTACTAATATAATAATTGCGAAAGTTTGTAAGCATGGATATATATATGTTTGTTCCTCTTTCACGAAAAACTACTGAACGGATTTGGAGGCATGGACTTATCATGAATCGTGTATGTTTTTATTAATTTTTCAGTTTATAATCGATTTAAAAAAAAAAGTCCAAAAGTGTGTATAAAGATTCATTGACCGGCCCCGGATTCCGAGATTTAACAATATTTATGCCTTACGGCACTCCACTAATCGACTTTTTAAACAGGTATATTTCGGTGGTAAAGATGAACAAACAAAACAAACATAAAAGAAAAACATAAATTGTCAATATTTATCATGTCAGTTTTTACGTAGTCAATGCAATTCTCAATCATTATTAAAATTAGTAAAAGTTTGATTCTTTAGATAGAAAACATCTGTAATGTAACTTGGATGTATATGACACAGGTATACATCTTTCAAAAAATGTTTGGGTATTAATGTTAGGATCTTTGTATTAAAATGTTAAACAGTACCTAAGTATAACATTGTTTTATTTTATCGATATCTATCGATCAAATCTGCAACCGATCTTACCTACATCACTAATTGAGTAGCGTGGAACTTTTGGGAACAAAAAAGATCGTTGTTCAAAATAGAACAAGCAAGATTCGATCCAAAATAAACTTTATTTCAATGGGAAATGGTTGTTTTTTACTTGACATTCTGTAACATTTTTAGTAAATTGATATTATATACGTTTTTACTAGAAGGCCTCATTTACGCGGGGCGTCGCGCGGCGCGTTTTTAATTCAAGCACGACGATGTATGAAAACGTTAACGATTTTACGAGAAGCGATTTTTCGCTGAATAGTTTAAAATGCAGCGGTCGTTGCGGTGGACCCGCCTCTCAGTAAATGAATTAAAAAACATGCGACAAGCCTTCTGCACGCGCCGCGCGACGCCCCGCGTTTACGTATATGAGGCCTTACACGAGTCTATCGGGTATTGCGTACGGGTGGGAATGTCATTCTATCCACCTCAGCTCCCCGAGAAAGGCCAGCAACCCATTGGTGTGACTAGCAATCTCGCGGAGATGTGATGATGGACCATAGAAAGAGTCGATCTCCAACAGCTGTAAACTCACCAATAGGTCCGAGCGCTCTAACGAAATGTCCGAGCGGGTACCGACTGTTCCTCGGCCAGGAGTCGAGCGCGACCAGTATGCGCTGCATCGCTAGCACGTCGCTTTGACGTGTCTCGATGCGCACGCGCGGGATACACTTCTCGGCAGGCGTGAATAGATGGCGGACTGCACCTGGAGGAGGAAACAAATTTTAAGGCACATGAAGAGAACGGTCTGAACAGATAATGAATAATAATAATAATAAAAGTTTTGTTTTGGAACAATAACACGAGATATAGTACAACAAGAAAAACGATAAAAGCTGCAAAAGTATAAACAAACTTTAGCGCAGCTTCCAACGCCCTTCCACAGATACAGATGTGGATGTGTGTGTAACTATATAGCAGTGTGTGTGTGTTTATATTGTCATTGAATAGATCAATATTTAATATAGGCAGTGCCTAACTACCTAAGATATTTTATTGTCATTAAATCTCGCCTTTATCCCAGATACATAGTTCAAGTATAGTTAAATTTATGATTATGTCTGCACATACACTAAGCAATCAGACAATTTTCTTCGTGCGATCTTGATCTTTATAATAGCGACATAAGGTTGAGGTTTGTCTATATTCAGACAAGACGTTTTTCTAACAATGATACTGTTGTTAATCCAAATTGTAGTACATAATGTGCATTGTAGTGTTACTTTTTATTTTAAATTCGAAGATATGTGACGTCCACCGAACCACACGGCGGCTGCTTGATGACTTTTGGCCCCCTGTTTCACAAATGGCAAAAAATATGAAGCTAAATGCTTTTTAAAAATAGTGAATAAATGTTTGTGCTTATTAAAACCTACCTGGAAATTTACTCTTCATCAGTATACCACAGTATTGCCTCCATTTCCTCCTTATGATCCCAACAACTTTGCCAGTTGGTGTAACTTCCTCATCACCCCTGTTCACTGGTTTAGCAACCTTTAAAAGCACCGCTTCTTCTTCTAACTGGTCTCCAGGGTCTTCAGCTTTATCCTCTAGGACAATGTCACTGGGTCGCCTCCATTCTTCTTCAGGGAATATCTCAACTGCTATGGAGTCTCCGTCTACAGCTCTGTTCATTCCTACGTGGCCTTGTAGAAGAATCTGTCAAATATATCGCGTTTTATATTGATTCTGAGTGTGATCCATAAAATGCAGTGGAGCCTCTTTAACTCGAACTTCAAGGGAAGGGAATCACAGGAATTTCGAATTAACAAATCTTCAACTTCAATTTTCGAACACGTAGTGATGTAATGACTCTAAATAAATTGGTATAAAGGCAGAAGAATGTTGGTGATGATGAGCTATAAGAAGAAAGATAAACCTAGATTAGCCCTACATCAATCTACAAGTTTAACAAAACATAAAAATCTTTAAGGTCCATAATTCTATAAAAAACATCCAACTCCCAATACCAAGTTACAGGCAAAAGACAAAAGACATCCTGTCTGTACCCTCATGAGTAGCATAATTAATATGGATTATTTGCTACACCTATGAGTAGTTGCTCTCGCTGGAGAGCACACTCCAAATGCCAAATGACACTCACCACATCTGCTTAAAGTAATCAAGACTGATTGCAGATTCAAGAATAATAATGTTACGTCGGTCATCTAGAATCTTCGGGAAACCTCGCTAATAACTGAGAAGTACGTGTGAATTCTAGTAGGTACCTAATTCCATTCTGTAGGCATAACTACCGCGCCAGGCGTCAGCGGTACTTGCATTGTAATTTCGACCGTATGCCTACGGCGTAAAGTAACTTCTTCTTTGTTGGCTATTTTATCTTTAATTTTATTTTTTTGTTAATGTTTTACTAGTTTGTTGTTGTGTTTGTTAGTGGTATAAAAGGACCGAGAGAGGACGCAGCGAGTCAGTCTACTTTTAAGCGAGACAATGAAAGGTTCTAATAGAAATCAAGTGCAATACAGTGTTCAGTAGTGATTTGCGATTGTGTCTAAGTGTTTTGCGAGTAATAAAGTTATTTCGTGTGTTCAATTGGTAGTGCTTTTATTAATGCCATACCCAGCTCGTAACAATAATAAAAAATAAGTTACAGGCAAAACTATTAAATACTTACAGGTTTCTCAAACCCATTGACCACAGCAGTACCCTCCAAGAAATTATCCCTAGAAGCACGGTATGTGCCCTGGTACAGCTTCCCATTCCGAATGCCGTCATGGATCTGTGACGGTGTCAGGTGTGCCGGATACAGAGCATCTTTAGCACATGTCTCCGGTATTACGTTCTTCGACAGTTTATCTATGAGGCCAATAACACCTGTCACATTTTCAACATAATCTTTTGCTGCAAAGAAAATTAAATCGTTTTTAGAATCAAAACAAATAACACAGAGGAACTATAAAGCTGAGAAATTAGTTCAAGCAAGAATGCACCTTAACATTCACCATACAAGGCAGGGTTGATAAAAATCATGATAAATAAATAAAAAAAATCTGATTAATTTGATTTTAATCAGATTTTTTTAATTATCTGTTCATTTTGTATGAAAAGTCAGTCAGTATAAGTCAGTTATTTACTAAAAAAAACAACATATTTTTCATAAAATCAACGTATTAGTTCTTTTATTAAGTCATCCTTTTATTAAAAATATTATTATAAATTTATAAAAAATGACATTAATGAATATCAACAAACATATTTTTCAGGTAATTAAAAAAACACTTCCATTTTGTAATATTTAACAAAAAATTATAATTTAAAAATACAATGACATCATTATCAAATGAACATAGAACCATTTGGGTTTCACCGTAGTCACTTAGTTTTTTCAGAAGGAAGACTAATTCATGACTTGGATTGTTTTTTTTTTATTGACTGACTTCTTTTGATTGAATGTGAACTTTTTTTTCGGTTTGAAATAAATCCATACTACATTGATTTAAATCATAGATTTTTTTTAATAATCATTTGATTTTAATCGCAATTTAAATCACTGATTAAAATCATACCATCCCAGATACAAGGTGCATTCACACAGTCACCATCACACATGACCGTTGATTACAAGTGTAATTGAGCATTGACTTTTTTTTACTATTAATATAGTAATAATTCTGTCCACATTTTCGGACAATCAACTGTCCTTCATAAGGTGACGCCATTTTTTCACTGGTAATAATGGAAATGTGTTAATAAAAACATAAAAAAATTCAGACAAAAAAGTCCATAGGCAAGGCAAAGGTATTGTAACAATTTTTTTTGCATTATCAAATGTTAATAATTAAAAGTAAACAAAAAGGAACTAAGACCACCGTCTACCCCTGCACAGTAGGCTCATCGGTTTCGTAAGAATGATGTTCACATGAAGTTCAGTGAACCTACTGATCAAAACAGTATCGCGTCTCTCGCCAATCATTCTCAAGACGCTATTTGGGCTCCCACATACTCGTTGCACCATTAACGCAACTTTTTTACACAATCATAATTGTGTAGAAGTCATCTATGCTGGCGTCAGTAAACATACTCTGCAATATTGTGGGAGCCAAAACAGAGCCCTGAACACATTATTGTACTGGACGCGCAAGGCATTGTATGTCATTAATTATAATACCAATATATTACCCAATTTAGTATCTTCTTTTAAAAAATTACTTCACTTACCAGTACAGCACACAATTCCCTCTTCATGAGCAAGTTTTCTGTTATTCTCGTCATCTGTAAGCAGTACTATCTTAGGGAAATTGCCACCGACACTGTTGATACTCAAGTGTGACTCATACCATGCACATGCTCTGCGGATTGCTCTGTCATTGCGATCATTTTGTTTTTCACCAGGTGCTCTCTCAATGTGTGTATCTCTACAAAGTTTAAATATATATTCAGTTGTATTAAAAAGAATGCAAAACAGGCACAGAAATCTAATTAAAAATGAAGAAAGTATTCAAAATAAAAAACAGTTGGGGTAAAATATGAAACTCATTCACAACCACGCTAAGTATAATACTGAGTCGCTAGGCAGGACAGATACATCACTAGTGTCCAGGGACAGCAGGACAGCCAATTGATTTACTTCTTCAAAAACAATAAGGAATATTTTGGAAAGAAGTGAACTTACTTGTGATGTTCATTAACAAACGAATAAAACTTCCTCCTTTTATTGTGAATAATCTCCAGTAATCTCTGGTACATCGCAGTGTTTTGATGTTTCACTTCTTCAAGCACGGTCTGAAGTATAATCACGTTTTTCAACGCATCTTCTTCGAGGACGTCGATTTGGTGTAGCACTACGTTAGAATCCAGGACCAGGTAATGAGGATAGTCGTACAATGAACATATCGACTCAGGTTTTTCGTCCAGAACCAATTCGTCATCTTTGTGAGGACATGTGTTACACGCAGCGGATCCACACAGCAAATCATCGCGTAAATAATGTTCTCTTACAATCTGCAACACATGGAAACGTCCCAATCATTCAAATTACTGATAAATTTATCTTAGCTAACTTCACAAAATATAACCTCACTTTTATAATGTTACCGCGCTTTGTTTTAGTTAGAAAAGTTTTTGTAGTCCACATGGTGAACGTGAATTATCGCTTTGTGGTAAATAATAATCTCGTGTACTTTCAGACGTTTTATTGCTCAACAACAACATATCATCTAAATCGATTACAAAATCAAGTCACATTGTACCACAACAAAACTTTTATGTTGGTATCAATAGGTACTTAGCAATTTAGAATCATGTACTCTCACTCTGCTGAAGTCTGCTGTGCTGTGGTTGGTACAAACCAAGGACTTTATATACTACTGGACTGTGCAGGTGCCACTCAAAAGCGTTCCGAGCGAGATTACTTCGAAAGTGGTTGTCATCTCTTTCTAGTAGGGTGACCAACCATTTTGTACTTACATTTCGGACAGTTATGAATAAGTTGCTCCTGGCTTGGCATTTGTAATAATCAAAAAACTGACAAAGAAAGACATTTAATTTTATTCATATGATACGGTAGGTACAAAGTGTTCAAAATAAATGGTATGGTTCACGACATTCTACCGCTATACGCGGCATACGAATATACACACACCTAACTTAAATATAGGTAGTTACCTACTCTAATGAAACTTACTAATTCTAATAAAAACATAGCAAATATCAATTTATAAACTCTATAATGTCTCTTTAACACTGATAACTCTTTACTACAATATAAAACACAACATTACCCTTAAACTTAATAAAAATATAAAAGTGAAGTGAATAGTATAAAGGGTGTAAAAGTAACCTTAACGCAAACGTACAGAATCTAGAATAATTTAATGATTCCCGTTTATAGATCTAGAACGTAGTCACCCTAGTCGTTATTTGTAAACAAAGTTAAAAAATACGAATATGTTTCCGCCATATTGTTTACCGTAAAACGGGGCTACTCGGGACACATTTTGACATACTTTAGCAAATATCTTGTTCATATCGCGTAAAATTAAATAGTAAAAAAAATGTATGGGTCTTGGAGAACCCCTTACTTATGTAAATATACGTTTGAAGTAACTACTTACAAAAACAACTGAAAAAAAAAAAAGATGAGCCTGTCCCAAATATCGCACATTTGGGGCTATTATGGACAGCAATGGAAAATGAATATATAAACCATATTATGAGCCAAAATAGTCACTTTAAACAAGTCTATCGATATTTGGGACAAAAAATAACTAATACCACGTAAAATAATCTTTTATTTTTTTGGAATTGGTAGGTAGTATTTGAAAGAAAAAAAATATATTTCGAAAACTTTTGTTTATTGCAAGCGTAAACTTCTACTAATGCTATTAATAACGTTATAAATCAAGCTTTCTTCCAAACAAAACCAATCTCAGTTATTTATCATAAGATAAATAACAATACCTCTAAGAAAACAAAACAGTAAGTCAGCATATCTGTTAGAAATCTGTTCTTTATGCCTCTGTAAAAAACAAGCCGCCCAATCCCGTCCCGGTAAATTGTCTTTCAAATTATAGACAGTCCTTCCAATTTTTTGTAAATATTTTTGGGCGAAGACTCTCAAATCCATTAGATCTAAGGGGAATCCCCATTCCCCCATATGTTTAATATAATCGAAGAATGTTTTTTTTTCTTCCACCTCTGAAAATAATGTAGGGTGCCCTGGTCTTGAATACAGTAAGTTTTTCTCTTTTAAATGACGGTTAATTGTACTTTTGGGGACGCCATACTTCTTTTCCGCTTCTCTAGTAGACAGTCTTTTAGATTTGACGTCTGATAATGCCTTGTTCAAATCATCATGAGTATAGGAGAAGTACGGCATGAAACGTTTACCATTTCTCAAGTTTCTAAATGTTCTTGTATATTTTCGAACCATTATACGAATGTGTTTTATCTGAAAACCACAATAAACCTTACAAATATAAACTAATTTAAAATACCTAGGTTGTTTACAAATGCACTAAAGTGAGGGGGCTATTTAGGACACTGTCCCAAAAAGCCCCGCATCGGTGTCCCGAAAAGCCCCAAACACATTTTCAATAATAAATCAAAAACTATAAGCATAACAAAATTATAAATTAGCAAGAAAACATCGTGATACTTTATATAATCATAATTTCATAACATTCACACTCCTAACTGCAAAAATTTTGAACTGCGGAAGAAGTTTTGACACTTAAATTTTCGACGAAAAATCAGTCTCTGGCTCTCTCATTAAAATTTGGAACTTAAGGTGGAAGCTCACATCTGGCCCGCGAAATTCTAATTTTCTTACGTTTTTGGCAATTTGCAGGCCAGTGCTTGGTTGTATGTTTATGAAAATTTGATTTGCGACTGTAAGACGTATGAAGTTACCGAATTATAACCATCAAAATTACTAATTACTAAAGAACGACGACTAAATTACTAAAGAATGACTTTTACATGCAAAAATCAATCTTGACATGAAAATGAACTTGGAGGGTTGTATTGATAATTTTGATGGTTATAATTCGGTAACTTCATACGTCTTACAGTCGCAAATCAAATTTTCATAAACATACAACCAAGCACTGGCCTGCAAATTGCCAAAAACGTAAGAAAATTAGAATTTCGCTTGCCAGATGTGAGCTTCCACCTTAACTGTGAAAAAAACTGACACTGACAGTTGACAATTTGACTAAAACTATCTAAGTATTGCTAGAGTTTGTAAAATAAATTCTACCATACACCAACCGACAGTTATCGATATTTTTGTTCTAAATTCTGGGTCGTCCTAAATACCCCCCAAAAACCCAATTAGCCCCGTTTTACGGTACATTTTTTTTTATATGGCTATACAGTTTTTATGAATTCTGATTCTAATAAATTTTAATTCGCAAGAATATCGAAAATTAAGTATTTGAAATTTTAATACCGTTCAATTTCATGTGCTAGTTTAGCTATATATGTGATTTTCGATTATTATCCATTTTCTGCTTTTTTTCACTGGCAATTGCAAGATAAGGACAGAATACCCTTTGATTTTTGTCTCGCTCTGAAGTATTTCTCTCCCTTGGAAAATACGTCTGGAAAGTAAAGTAATACAAACTCTATTGGTTTGACATAAAGTTTATTTTTAAATGGCATTTTCATATCAAGATTTCCTTCGGTGTACCCGCCTGGTACAAACAGACAAATTACAACCCGTGCAACCAACAAAGAGTAGTGTCTAAGTGTCAAGTCAATGTCAAACATTGTGATGATTGCAAGGACTATAGATACCAACTGGACTGTGCACGTGCCACTTACAAGCGTTCCGAGCGAGATTACTTCAAAAGTGGATCTCATTTCTTTCTAATAGGGTGTTTAAAAATGTTGTACTTAGTTTTGTAACAGTTATTAATATGTTTTAACTTTAAAGCACCCACCTCCTCGCATTGCACCTCGCATTACTAAAAATAATAAATTGCAATGGGATAGGTTTTTGATGAAAAAGACAAATAAATGTATTGGTAGGATACGGTAGGCACAGGGTACAAAAAACTTGATGAACTAAAATATAATCATTTTAATTTATTAGCTTTGTTTAGTTATTTTTGTTATCACAATTTTGGATCGAACGATTGACAAATGCTATTCACAGATTCGATCGACGGGTTGGCTCTATTATCCTTTGGCAGGCGGAGGGGGTTAAAAGTGATTAAATCTGGTAGAGGGTGGGGCCCCGATTATAATGCTACCACTCATATTACAAGAAAATGGATATTTTACCAGTAATTTACAAAAAATATTTCTAACCTCAAATCAGGTGAAAAGCGAAGTGTAAACGTTATTAAGTGAAACGGAACGTTAAAATGGGCGATTGACTACCGAATGTGTTTGTTTTATTACATCGTCTGTGGTGTACATTGTCATACCAAATCAGAGAAAAGGAACGCAAAAAGAAAATTGGTGTTTGCGTCATGTGTCATTTGTGAATATCTGTGGAGAAGAGATGTCGATATGAAAAAAAGAGATCCTATTGAGGAATTAATCAATGCCATCATCATCAACAGCCTATTAATTTTCCCGCTGCTGGGACACAGGCCTCCTCTCTATGAGAGAGAATGGGCTTTAATCTACCACGCGAGCAAAGTGCGGATTGGTAGATGTCACATGTCTTCGAATTTTTTGGTTCTAAGACATGCCGGTTTCCTCACGATGTTTTCCTTCACCGATATGAGAGCATCGGTAATGAAATAAATTACACAAAGTAATGTGTTAATCAATGTAATTAAATAAAATACATTCAATTTAATAAAAAATGTTTATATGTATTGTTTTTTAATTTTTATAACAACCTAGAAAGATGTGGAGTCTACTACAGTGTTACTTCTCATTAGTATGCAAAAGCGAGCGAAGCGAGCTCGGAACTCGGGGCAACCCGACTCGGATAGGTTAGGTTTATTTTAAAGCACCCGGAAGTCCGTCGACGACGCCTTTGTTAATATTGTTTGGAATCAAATTTAGACCCGCACGTGATTTTCCCCGACCGTAGTAGGTGATTTTAAGTGTTTTGAGGTTAGATTACAAATGTCTGTTTTTCTCAAAAATGGTGCGTTACGGTGTGTGTTGTTTACGTTTGGAAAAGAATACTTACAAATTGGAAGAAAACAACGAAAATGGATAAACAGCGCCAAAACAAAAAATTATATATGGAACAAGCCTCAAGATATATCAAGCCTGTGAAAAGTATGAAGGAAATTGGGAATTAATTTAGTTAAAAATCTGTCAGTGACTAAATTTAACAGTAAAAATAACTACTCATTTTAAGTGTTAATTATTTTTAGCATTAGCATTTAGCAGTATTATTATTTTTTAACGTTTAAGCCCATCTCTAGTTAATGAATGACAGCCATGGAAATGGCGGGAAGTAGAATTTATTAATGAATTGTCACATTTGTGTCAAATCAAAAAGACAGCAAAAAATTTTTGCGTCCGGTGCGTTTTCATGGCTAGCACTAGTGATGGATTAATTAGCATTAGCATTCATTTTTAGTATGCGAATGCTCATTTCGCATTTAGCAAATGAAATGTAGTTGCGAAATTCTGTGAAGTGCGAAGTGAATTAATCGCTTCGTATTTCGTTCAAACTATTGATGCACGATATTTCACGATAATGCCGCGGTACTCAGCGAGACAGCGGCGGCGTGCGCTCTCCGTCGCACCCACGGGAATACTAAATCTATCTGTTTCACGTGATCATGACTTTTAGCAGGTGCATTTGATGCTAAGTATAAGTTTAAGCAATTACTATCTTATTATCTTTGATTTGCTCGTACTTAGGGTCGTATATTGTATGAATGCGTGTGATAGTTTAATTCGTTAAAATTATTAGCAGGGTGATGCGAAGAATGGGATTAAGCAAATTATTACCTTATTAGCTTTGATTTGCTCGTATTTAAGGTCGTATATTGAATAAATGCGTGTGATTATTTAATAATAATTTGTGTGACACGTGCGTGGCTCGCGTCGTAGGTATTGTTATTTATTGTGTCAAAGTTCAGTACGTTTTGGCAAGTGATAGTGAAAGTTTAGTTTTTTAAATTGTTAAACACTCTTTCGTTACGCTTATTATTGTACCTACTTAAATTGATAATAGTGTGAACTCATTAGGTACCTATCTGTAAATATTAGTATAAGGTACCTATCTTAGAGAAGAGAATTAAGAGCGCGTTCGCCAAGAAGGGAGGAGGACGTCGTCTCCTAGCGTGAACTTAACTGTTTACTGCCAGTCCTAAGCCTGGATAAAGTATGTAGGGAAGTTCACAAAATCTTAAAAATCAAAAGGTTTTAAACGGTTAAATATTTTTTATTAAAATAATATAATCATTATCTTAATCACAACACATTGCAAGTGTACTAACAGAAATAAAGCGTTATCGGCGAGCAAACTAAACGCACGCTACGAGACGACGTCCTCCTTCCTTCTTGGCGAACGCGCTCTTAATTCGTATAAAAATAAAATTCATTAAATTATTTAATATCAATTATCGTTATATTAGCAAATAGCATAGCAATAGCAGTTAACATGCTAAGACTCAAGGATTCGCATGCTAATGAAATTTATGCGAAATCGCATTAATTACCATCACTAGCTAGCACAATGCTTTTCTCATTCATACCCGTATACAAAGATTTTGTTTAATTATAAAAAAGTAAGTAACTACGGTATGCATTTTTTTTAATTTTAATACTTTAGCGAAAGAAGTACCTATCTGCTTTGTTAGATACGCATCATTTCAGTGCCTAAGTAGTGCTAAACTGATAGTAAAAATTAATTAGCTTAAACACGATTAGCGCTGATGACGCGAAAATCTGACGATTTTTAAAGCTACTGGATATAATATCAGTCTTTATATGTAGGCCATGTTTGCAGTCAATAGAAGTGACATATTATCAAATAAAAAAATTGGATAATTGCGTCTCTCGACTCGACGCCTTGCCGCAGATAAACATATCAGTCGAGTGCTGAGCCGCGGACGAACGCCGGCTGTTCGCGCCAATTGTACCGCGTTTACTACGTTTTATCAAGCTATTTTAAAATACTTCGAACAATTATTTTCAATGCATAAATTACGCGTAATAATTGTAAAGAAACCAAATTATCGGTGTTTTATCAGAAGCAGTTTTATTCATGAAAGTGATAATATTTTGAAAAGGTGTAAAAACTGAAACAATGCCTAAAAGTAAAAGTTTCAAATCACCCCAACAGCTATGGGAAGCTGTATCTTCAAAATCTGTTCATCTAGTTGAAGGAATTTTCTTCAATCTTGGAGTGCTTGTGGCAAGACATCCGTGGAAGACAGTTATTTTGACATTCAGTTTTGTGTTCCTTAGCTGTGTTGGGCTGATAAGATTTCACATAGAAAAGAATCCCATGAACTTATGGGTACCACCAGAGTCAGACTTCTATTATGACACAAACTGGTACATTGACACATTTGGGACAGGATTCAGACTTCAGAAAGTAATTATAACTGCTGATAATGTACTTGAGCCAGAAGTTTTATCTGCGATTAACAACCTTACTAATAAAATAAATTCAATTCAAGTGAATTATGAAAATGAGGTGTACACAATGAAGGACTTGTGTTACAAAGTACCTGTTGTAAATTTTTATAGTTCAGGTCGTGAGAAACGGTCCTTGACAATATTACCGGAAAACAATGCCCGTTCCAATACAAGTGTTAACAGTGAAAGTGATTTATCAGACCCAACACTTTGGGTCAATGATGAGTTTTATTGTGATTTCCTAGAAAGTTTTCAATATACTTGCTACCGGCTTAACATATTGGATATATGGAAGAATAAACAAGAAGATATAAACCAAGCCACTAAACATGATATTATTGAAAAAATAAACAAAATAAAAACAAACCCTACTTCTGGTCATCCTACTGATTACACAAAATTGCTTGGTGATATGAAATATGATGAACATGGTCAAATTATTTCTGCTGGATCAATTATTTTAACCTGGTTTACACAAGTTAATATGACCAGTATTGATGTAAATGAGGTGGGTAATTTAGTTGGTACTGAGGACTGGGTCTCTATCCCATTAGCTATGTGGGAAAATGAATTTTTAGATGTAATGGAGTTAATTTCTCATAATGTTTCTGATATTAATGTGTATTATGAGGCTGGAAGAAGTTTTGCTGATATTAGTGGCAAAGCCATGTTTGATGAATTAGACAAACTGTTTTTGGGTATTCTGTTAATGTTTCTGTACATACAATTTGGTTTATCTCGATATAACTGGCTAGAAATAAGGTTAACATTAGGAAGTGTAGGACTTTTGTGTGTAGGATTGGCCTATATAACTGCAGTAGGTTGGTGTTCTGTACTTGGTATATCATTTGGTCCAATTCATTCTTCTCTTCCATTTCTTCTCATGGGTCTTGGCGTAGATGACATGTTCGTGATGAATGCCTGTTGGAATAATCTACCTGAATCAGCATCCAAAAAAAGTTTACCAGTTAAAGTAGGACTCATGCTGAAACACGCCGGTGTATCCATTGTAATAACGTCATTCACGGACATTGCCGCTCTACTTATTGGTGCTATTACTATACTTCCGTCCTTAAAGTCTTTTTGTGTCTACGCCGCTCTGGGCGTGTTTTTCATATTTTGCTATTCGGTTACTTTTTATGTTGCTGTGTTCACGTTAGATTTGAAAAGAATTCAGGATAACCGAAATGGTGTTTTATTTTGTTATCAACATAAAAAAGAAATTAAAGTCTCAACAAATAAAACAATACTCCAAAAACTCTTAGAAGAGTTTTACAAAAGCATCGTCTTTACTATTCCCGGTAAAACTATTGTTATTTTGTTCACGGTAATTATTACCGGCTTCAGTATACAAGCTATTCTTCATTTAGAACAGCGGTTTGATCCTAAATGGTTTATCCCTGACGATACGTATTTCAAAGATTTTCTCAACGCACATGATTTTTACTATCCCGAAGAAGGTAATATTGCCATGGTGTTTTTAGGAGAAATGAATTATAACAAAGAATTCATCCGATTACACGGTATGATACAAGAGTTAAAGAAAGAAACGTACATATATGATGTTAACTCTTGGGTTGAATACTTCCATCAATACGTTTTACAAAATTATGATCGAGATCTTGTAAAAAATGCATCGGCATTGACAGATCTCGAATTTAATCAACGGCTATCAAGATTTTTATATAGCCCTATTGGAGGAAGATTTCAAGTAAATTTTAAATTCGCTGATCATTTTGAGTGTGGCAGCCCGGCTACGCAAATAAAAGCTTCCACAATGATGTTTAACTTCGCGAAATTTAGCGGCCCAGACGAATACATACCGGCAATGAACCACGTTAGAAATATTGTAAAATCTACAAATATATCGAGTGGTGACGGCTATCGAAGTGTTTGGTCAAAGGTATTTGCCAACTGGGTCACAGATGAAATCATAGCTGTCGAAGTTGAAAGGAACATAGAGCTGGCTCTACTTTGTGTAATGGTTTGCACCGTTATTTTGATAACTAATCTGCAAATGTGTTTGTGGATCTTTCTATGTGTTCTATTAACACTTCTGAATGTGTTGGGATGTATGCAAAGGTGGGGTATGACTGTGGATATAGTGTGTTGTATAGGGCTCGAACTAGCGACAGGGCTATGTGTGGACTACGCAGCTCACGTAGGTCATACATTTTTAACATTGACAGAAGGTTCTAGCTCCCAGAGAGCTTTCAAAACGGTCACAACTATTGGATCTGCGGTGTTATTGGGTGGAGGCTCCACTTTCCTCTCGTTGTCTCTCCTTAGTATGTCAAAAGCATACACTTTCCAATCTTTCTTTAAGATTTTCCTGCTAGTTATATTATTTGGACTATTCAACGGCTTAATATTTTTACCGGTAGGTTTGTCGTTAATAGGGCCAAGTGCGTACAAATCAAATCACCAAAAAAATACCGCTGAAATGGTAGAGTTAAATGGAAAACACGAAAATGTAGAAAAGCAGTTGGAAGATGGATGAACAGGAAATACTGTAAGATTTATTAGATACATCTACGTGTGAAAAGTAGTCCACGCAGTTGTATGTGATAACTGATATTATTGACATGATATGTAATTATGAGTTAATGATCCAGTCGGAAACAGAAGATGACACGTTTAAGTATCATCGTCCTAAATGATTTAAAATAATTGCAAACACACGTGAGGTATCTTGCTTTATCATATCGGTTAAGATAATAATAAGTATTTGTATTGTTACGGTGCTATGTTAAGTAAACTGTTACAGTTAAGACAACTAGTTTAAGAAGTCTTTGTCTCTAACAATCTATCAGTTCCTATGTGAAATCTTTGTATTTACCGACAGTTCTACGGAACTAGCTGTAAAATTGTAATCATGGTCGTCATAAGTTGGAAGAACAAAATAAGACTGGTAGTTGAATGACATGTGTGTGTAGATATGTATTTTCTCAAAAGCATTGAAGTTGAAAATAGCGAGCATGTCTATCCTATCATGCTCTTTTAAGACTTAGTGACTTATGGTAATCAATACGACTCTACTGGTACATGTGGTATTTTCCTACCTATAATTTTAAGTAGTTAGTATCTTTTAGATACCTATTAAGATCGAATGTATCCGTCAAGTGCCTGATTATTTATTAATACGTTGGTTTTGTCGAAGTATTTCTACCTGAGAATAAAAGTTTTAAAGTCTCTTTCTAAAACATGTTTTTTTATTATATCTTTCACGGTTCAAATATAACATGGGATTCATGTACCTACGATTGTACGTGTGATGAAATACGAAAATTTCGCTAAATTCCCCTACTATTAAAATCTGTGTCATGATGTATTATCGGACAAAAAAAAATTAGTCCGTCAGATAGATTTCCAAAAAATATTAGAAACGTATTTTTCTTTTTTCACATTCTTCACAGTGCTTTGAATACGCGTGAATTCCTCGAAAACGTCACATGTCAGTACATTCTTCACCTACAAATGACGTCACAACCCCCCACTCATGATATTTGACGCGTCTTATCTTCGTCAATTTTTATTAATTTCTTATAACAAAAAACACGTAGGTAAGTATCCAATATTTTTCGATAATCTAACTGACGGACTAATTAGAATTATGATTCTAATAGGATTCTAGTTAGTTAGTTAGATTATCATATTTTTTTGACTCAGTCCGATCCCCTATTGTGTTCAATTTTAGAAGCGGTTAAAGCCAGTAGCAGTAACTTTGGTAAAAAAAAACAAGCTGCTCACCAAGATCCTCTAAAAGTTCAAAGTTGGATAATGTACCTACTAAATTAACTTAACTGAATGGCATTAACATTAGTTCCCGCTTTATAACTTTCACTTGGTTGTGGATCTGGAGTACAGACAGTCATCTAATATTGTGGTATTGTGCTTACCGAAGACTTTCACAGTAATCTGTATTTTAATACTGTACGGGTGCTGTCCACTAAGTAAACTACCAGAAATTATAAGTGCTCATAAGGCAAACGAACGTTAATATTTTAAGTGCAGCAAAAGATTTTTTTCTACTCAATACTTGTGTGTAAATAAATATGTGGATTATCTACGGTAATTACGAGGATTAAATATGGCGTTAAAGATAATAACAATACGCTGAGTTAGAGCACGCATTAGATAGTAAGCAGCTAAGCATAATTTCATCCAATTCGACACCTGCTGAATATTCGATGTGGAACGTCACAATACCACATAATGACTATAATAGTAGTGTATAAGAGAGAAAGAGAGACTTGATCAATGTCTTATCTATAGAAAAATAAGATAATTTATAAATTATCGTCTAAATCCGACCCCATTAGGTGTTAGACAAATACTTACCTACCTTATTTATTACCTTGCCATTACCAATAGATTATGACATTGCCAATTTCACATCTCTTTGTGACAGTAGTCTTGTTGGTTGGTTGGTTGGTGCAGTGGCTGAGCGATTGGACTGCTGCGCTGCTTGTCGCGGGTCGATCCCCGCAAGGAACAAATATTTGTATGGCCAACAGATAGTTGTTTCGGGTCCGGGTGTATTTGTGTATGTGAGCACGATAACGCACCCACGATACAGGAGAAATTTCTCGAGTGGGGCAACGTTTTTAGAAAGAAAGAAAGTTTTTATATTTTTTGTGAATGGGTGCAATTACAGGAACTGTAATCAAACAATACGTAGGAATGACGCATACGAAAATATTAATCTAATCTAATGACAACAATGTCATTATCCAGACATATCTAAAATCCTTGCCACAGTTTTATGATTGCTACGAAATTAACGAATTACCGATCTTTCAACGTTGCATTCTTGACGGATGCAACCTTTTTGCCGTTTAACAGTCAATTTTGGGAATATGAAATATCGAGTGTTATCTTTCGATATGGTTTATCCAAATATGCGATTTGATTGTGTTATGTATGTGCGGTAATTTTAGCAAAATTCTCTTGCTCGGGTACTGAAATAGGGATCGTCATGCCAAACAACCATAGCGTTTTCTAATAATAATAATACGACGAGAATACAAACAAATCTTAATACCTGCACCAGATTACCTTTTCTCGTGCATTCTGATTCATGAGCAAACTAACGATGTCTTGCGGAATATAACGATACCTATGTCAATGTGTTTCCGATCCTAATTGGCATAGAACACTAGCATGCCATATCAACAAGCTACAAAGAATGATGGACATGAGAGCTCCCCAGTGACCAATAAACTACCAAAGGGGAAGTCGTCGTAATCCTCGTAACCACATAATTGCTGGTTACGGTAGCGGTGTCCGGTGTCTTGTTAGCTGGTGACGGAACGGTCATACAGAAATGGTAACAGAATAAATATTATGCATCACATTTAAAGCTTTTGTAGAAGTCAGCATCACTATTATTCACTATACTTTGCAAGTATTATTATATGAATAAACTAGAGGTTTCTTCACTGACTTGGGCAAATAAGAGCTTTTCCAGCAGTTACTGGACAGGTACGCGTAATGACACTTAATTATAGTTTCACTAGTTCATTAGAACGTTTTGGATGGATGACGGAATTGACGGAGGCCGTAAGATCGTCTATTCCAGCACCTATACCTCTTCCAACATATTATGCTGTTAGTATTTTAAAACCGGCCAACCCACTTGTATACACATTGTCAGTGATACAAGTTTTTTTTAAACAATGTTAACTTTTAGTACCGGCTTTAAGTTTTTATCAGGTGCTAAAAGTTTATTTTAACTCAAATGAAATTAATTTAAAACCGAAATGTAACAGAAGTTACAACCGTAGTACTGGAAATTATGAGCACAGGACCGGTCCCTTTAATCCACGGAATTGCGGACCCCAGCAATCCAGGAAAGTGAATAGTAACAGAAGGACGTAGGTATCATCAAACGATAACGCGGAGGAAACAGGATGCTGATGATGTGTTCCTGATTAACCAATGACTACAGTCTAACTGAGAAATTGCTCTTTGACCCGTCAGTAGATAATTCCGGTCTGGCGTATTAAGTATTTGTTATTTCTATTTAAAAAAAAAACATACTCTTGTTACAATTTTTTATCTTTCAATTAGCTTCACCGGGAATGTTAAAGAACATAGAATAATAATAACGTAGATAGTGTTTGTTATTATTACTTCCAATTATCCCCTTTAAAAAACTGTAGAGAATGTGGGTATATATACTAGGTATCTATACTAATATTATAAAGCTGAAGAGATTGTTTGTTTGTTTGAACGCTAAGATCTCAGGATCTACTGGTTGGAATTGAAAAAATCTTTTTGTGTTGGATAGTCCATTTATCGAGAAAGGCTTAAGGTTATATAACATCACGCTACGACCAATAGGAGTGGAGCATAAATGAAAATAGTTGCAAAAACGGGAAACGATATTCCTTATTGAGAGCTTCCGTTGCGTGCGCTGCGAAAATGGTTTAAGTTGTGCAAATATTATGTATGAAAGAAATGTTCCTTTTTAAAAGTTCTACAAATAAGTCCGCAATAGCATATATCTATCTACTAAGATTGACTCACTGTAACCATTTTTTATTATCGTTATGTTAGGTTAAATAGAATTATTTTTTGCGCAGCTTATTTAACCCATATGGTATTAATCTATATCTAAATAAATATGTTTGTTAGAAAGGAAATTTAATATAGAAGATTTGTCCTTTTACTCTATATAGTTTAAACAAATATTTTAGAAGTTATCGCAATGTTAAAATGTACGCGCGACAAAATAATTACGCGGTCCGCCGGCCCTCGCGTCCCGATGTAGATACGTGGAGATTCTGGCCTCCGGGAAATTCAAATTATTTATTGCACCATAATATTTACAAGGTGTTATTGTACCTATATTGTTTTGTGAGCAGTAGTGGCCCAGTGGTGGCGGCTCCGACTTACGAACAGTTGGTCGTGGGTTCGAACCCAGACAGGCGCATTACTTTGTGTAATTTATTTCATCACCACTGCTCTCAAAACGGTGAAGGTAAACATCGTAAGGAAACTCGGAATATCATAGAACCAAAAATTTGAAGATTGTGACATCTTCCAATCCGCACTGGATCCGCGTGGTGGATTATAGCCCATCCCACACCTAGAGAGGAGGCCTGAGTCCCTGCAGTGAGAACAATATAGGCTGATGATGATGATGATTGTATATTTAACAGTAAGAGATAGGTACCTATAGTAATTCTCAATTTAATAATGTAATCTAAGGTTCTATCAAATATTATAGAGAGGAATGATTAGCTTTTTTGTTTGTTACGATTTAAAATCTTTGACGCGTTTTATCTTCGTAAATTTTTATAAGTCAGGAAATATCCCTTTTTAAGAAAGGCCTTGACGAATCTATCTGCCGCGAATAATTACAAAAATTGTTTAATCTGGCTAGTCTGCTAATATGTAGTCATATTTATAACTAGAATGTAAGTAGGCAATTAACACATGTTTTAGGCTATAGATAGGTATGTTTATGTTTAGTAACGTATTTACATAGCTGCTTAAACGCCTATTGTATGTTAAATTTCTGGGCGGTTAGGTACATAGCTATGCTGTTCATCTTTAGAGCCCGTCTGACAACCAGTCTTAACAATGGATATCGAATTACCAAGTACGTACCTACCTACTGACTGGGTCTGAAGGTCAGGATAGGCAGTAGCTCTATCTATGTGAAATATTTGTCAACTCCAACTTATGGATTGCAATCCGGACTCTTCGAAATTCGAAAACCTGAAAAATCCGGCTTAACTTGACTTTTTAAAATCCGGTTTTTAAAACTCAACTTCTGTTTTTTCGGATTTCAGTCAAACCGATTTTGACGGTTAATATTTGTATTTATCCACTAATTTTCAGCGTAGTTAATCGGTAGATCGATATTGCATCTGATTTGCCTTCAATGATTCACGTTGAAATGGCGTTATTTGAAAACGGTGGAGGTCGTGGAGAAATCCTAAAAAAAGCTCTGAACGGGTTGCTTTCCATACCGACCCGTGTTGAGTCCGAAAGAGCTTTTTCTACTGCTGGCATGTTCTGTAATAAAATAAAATCGCGCCTGAAACAATGAGACACTTGACGCGTTCAGATCTCGTTTTTTAAAGAAGTCTGATTAAAATACGAATTACTAATATGATATGACTGACTGATTAGATAAAAATATAATTTATTGAGTAATTACTTTTTTTATTTCGGTTTCGGTTTTTTAAACTATTTTTTTGAGACTGCATTTTTATAAAAAAGGACGAGGAGGATACCTCAATTACTTATCTTAAGGTTATGTTACCATTATCTAAAGTTTAAGAACTAAAATGTTACTTATGTTTATGTAAATTTATAACGGGAAAAATGACTGATACCCTAAGTTGTGTTGATTATTTTAGTTGATTTTATTCTGTCGTGCTATGATTTGAGCGAATAAATACTGATGTTAAATAATTTATGCTATTCTATTTCAATTTTATCAAATCAACTTAAAACACGAAAAATCCTGATAATCCGGATTTTAATAGGACAAAAATATCTCCAACATAGTCGAGTAAAGGTAGGTAATCATTTTTAGTAATATCTTTATTGGCTTAAGCAAGTAAATTACATGGTTGTGAAATACTGGTGCCTGTGGTAGGTAGTGAAACACCTGTATTACAGGTCACCAGGTTCCCACTCAGAAAGCGTTTTATAGTAGGTATCATTGTTAGGTACCATATTGTTATGGGTTGGTTAGCAAATTAAATTATAAAAGATATTATGGTAGAGATGATAGATGATGATAATTATTATCTCTTATACACCAGAGTCGGTAATCTAATCAGAAAATGATTCTTCGATGCAGATGTGCACCTAACTACTTAGCTAGTAATTTCAATAGTACTGTAATAAGTACTTCCTAAGTAGGTACCAGATAATTAAGTTTACATTTTATTAGTATTATCCAATGTTTACCAAATATTTAATCTTAGTTTAATTTATTTATTAATCTGTTATTCGGTTAATTTCCATATATTCATTTTAATCATTATAATCCGTGTAATTTTATTTTGTTATGTTGATTTGTTTGTTAAATTGTTTTTTTTTTATTAATAACTTATTGCTATATTAATAATGTATAGTTTTATAATGTTTAATTGTGCATGTGGTGTTAGCCTGTAAATAATTGTTGCGCTCATCTTAAATGTATATTGTGTAATTTTAAATGAAATGCAACGTGTAAACAATTGTAGGCTAACCTTAATAAATAAATAAATAAATTGCAGGATTCGTACGGCATAAGTACAAAATAAAACCTACGAGAGTCTAAATATGGAGCAAAAGCGAGTTTAACGAACGACTGCTTAATTAGTTGAATTTCCATAAGTAAAAAATCATATTTAAATTCTATACGTAAAATTAACCATACTAATAGCCTATTGCATTAAAATTTGTTAACGTATTCAGTTATTGATTTGTATTTGAATCCTTTCTTAACCGAAAACTCTTCATTTTGACAATTTAGCTTTTATTGTGCAATATGGGTGACTGGTTTCAGTTTTGTTTTATTGTCGCTTGAGTAATTCTATGACAGGCAGACGAGAATCCCACTTCTGTACCTAACTAGTTAAATATCACAAGGTTGTTGAAATAATTTCTTAATTTTGAATGACAGACAAAATTAGCCTGTCATAGAATTACTCAAGCGACAATAAAACAAAACTGAAACCAGTCACCCATATTGCACAATAAAAGCTAAATTGTCAAAATGAAGAGTTTTCGGTTAAGAAAGGATTCAAATACAAATCAATAACTGAATATGTTAACAAATTTTAATGCAATAGGCTACTACTATGGTTAATTTTACGTATAGAATTTAAATATGATTTTTTACTTATGGAAATTCAACTAATTAAGCAGTCGTTCGTTAAACTCGCTTTTGCTCCATATTTAGACTCTCGTAGGTTTTATTTTGTACTTATGCCGTACGAATCCTGCAATTTATTTATTTATTTATTAAGGTTAGCCTACAATTGTTTACACGTTGCATTTCATTTAAAATTACACAATATACATTTAAGATGAGCGCAACAATTATTTACAGGCTAACACCACATGCACAATTAAACATTATAAAACTATACATTATTAATATAGCAATAAGTTATTAATAAAAAAAAAACAATTTAACAAACAAATCAACATAACAAAATAAAATTACACGGATTATAATGATTAAAATGAATATATGGAAATTAACCGAATAACAGATTAATAAATAAATTAAACTAAGATTAAATATTTGGTAAACATTGGATAATACTAATAAAATGTAAACTTAATTATCTGGAGTAGGTACCTACTTAGGAAGTACTTATTACAGTACTATTGAAATTACTAGCTAAGTAGTTAGGTGCACATCTGCATCGAAGAATCATTTTCTGATTAGATTACCGACTGGTGTATAAGAGATAATAATTATCATCATCTATCATCTCTACCATAATATCTTTTATAATTTAATTTGCTAACCAACCCATAACAATATGGTACCTAACAATGATACCTACTATAAAACGCTTTCTGAGTGGGAACCTGGTGACCTGTAATACAGGTGTTTCACTACCTACCACAGGCACCAGTATTTCACAACCATGTAATTTACTTGCTTAAGCCAATAAAGATATTACTAAAAATGATTACCTACCTTTACTCGACTATGTTGGAGAGGGATTGCAAGATACGGATTTTTGTATTTTTGTCCTATTAAAATCCGGATTATCAGGATTTTTCGTGTTTTAAGTTGATTTGATAAAATTGAAATAGAATAGCATAAATTATTTAACATCAGTATTTATTCGCTCAAATCATAGCACGACAGAATAAAATCAACTAAAATAATCAACACAACTTAGGGTATCAGTAATTTTTCCCGTTATAAATTTACATAAACATAAGTAACATTTTAGTTCTTAAACTTTAGATAATGGTAACATAACCTTAAGATAAGTAATTGAGGTATCCTCCTCGTCCTTTTTTATAAAAATGCAGTCTCAAAAAAATAGTTTAAAAAACCGAAACCGAAATAAAAAAAGTAATTACTCAATAAATTATATTTTTATCTAATCAGTCAGTCATATCATATTAGTAATTCGTATTTTAATCAGACTTCTTTAAAAAACGAGATCTGAACGCGTCAAGTGTCTCATTGTTTCAGGCGCGATTTTATTTTATTACAGAACATGCCAGCAGTAGAAAAAGCTCTTTCGGACTCAACACGGGTCGGTATGGAAAGCAACCCGTTCAGAGCTTTTTTTAGGATTTCTCCACGACCTCCACCGTTTTCAAATAACGCCATTTCAACGTGAATCATTGAAGGCAAATCAGATGCAATATCGATCTACCGATTAACTACGCTGAAAATTAGTGGATAAATACAAATATTAACCGTCAAAATCGGTTTGACTGAAATCCGAAAAAACAGAAGTTGAGTTTTAAAAACCGGATTTTAAAAAGTCAAGTTAAGCCGGATTTTTCAGGTTTTCGAATTTCGAAGAGTCCGGATTGCAATCCATAAGTTGGAGTTGACAAATATTTCACATAGATAGAGCTACTGCCTATCCTGACCTTCAGACCCAGTCAGTAGGTAGGTACGTACTTGGTAATTCGATATCCATTGTTAAGACTGGTTGTCAGACGGGCTCTAAAGATGAACAGCATAGCTATGTACCTAACCGCCCAGAAATTTAACATACAATAGGCGTTTAAGCAGCTATGTAAATACGTTACTAAACATAAACATACCTATCTATAGCCTAAAACTTGTGTTAATTGCCTACTTACATTCTAGTTATAAATATGACTACATATTAGCAGACTAGCCAGATTAAACAATTTTTGTAATTATTCGCGGCAGATAGATTCGTCAAGGCCTTTCTTAAAAAGGGATGTTTCCTGACTTATAAAAATTTACGAAGATAAAACGCGTCAAAGATTTGAGTGGGGGGTTGTGACGTCACTGACCGCTAAAGAATGTCATACTAATGTCTCAGAAAATGACGTCACACGAGTTTCCAAAGCACTGTATCGTCTTCATTGTTTGTTTAAGTAAAAAAAGAAAAAATACGTGTCCAATATTTTTTGAAAATCTATCTGACGGACTAATTAGATTTTTTTTGTTAACTACCCTATTCTCAGAAATTCGTGGGAAAGGCACTTCCATGATTAACTATGAACATTATCATCATCAGCCTAGCTTTTTCACAAATTTTACATCACCTATTAAGTGTCGTTCAAATATAATTCATGCAATGATGACAATAAAATAGCCAATAACGCAGTATTTGAACCGCGAAATTAACAGCTCTAAGTATAGTAAGTGGCATGTTATTGTTAACCACGGAGTTCGCATTTCGCCACATGTGCAGCTTTGACGGCAAATTATTAGCGTTTCGAAATATTCAATTACCGCACAATAGTAAATGTGTGTGTATGTGCAATTTGTCTAGCATTATAAACTTTTGAAAACATGCTTCAAAGATACCAACTACTTTGTGACATATCTAGCCAATGCGTCAGACGGACCTCTTTTAAGTAAATTTTAAACCTTGAGAGCGAATCCAAGAATTTAATAAAAGAGATTTGAGTAGGAAGAGATACCATAAATTCATGTTTGCCTATTTGATACGCGATCTTCATAATTATGTCCACCTCGGCATAAAACCATCTGCCAAGAGTATACCTACCTAATTTCTTTTTAAACTGCATGTAACTGCAATCACAACACTAGATAATCTCTGAACCTTATACCTATACCGAATTTTATCTAAACAAATCGCGTCTGGCTAGGCATTTTTTCTTTTCAAAATAATGTGGATAAGAAAGATAAAGCGTGAGAGATTTAGTGATTAGGTTCAACTCCTCTTAGAAACCTTATTAGATTAACTAGGTTAGACATGTATGTGTCTGGTTGTGTGTGATATAACTCGTGCTATGTAATAATACTATCTATTTATATCCCAGGTTATCACATATGGCCACTTTCTCATTATGCACCTCGGCAGGCTTGGAAACCTATCAAAGGCTATTGCGTATATTTTAAATGTCAGTGGCTAACATATTGTCCATGGATTAACTGTCAAATTGGTTATGGTTTAGTACAAAATGGAACCATTTGACAAGTAAATGATGGACACTATAATAATATGATAGCCACTGTCATTTAAAAGATACGCAATAGCCCTGTAGGTCTAGAAGTTTGTACTCACGTACACTGTGTGTCATGTCGAGTACCTAAAACACCTTGTAAAATTCTAACTGGTAGTTTGATTAGATACACTTTTTCACAGACACACTGAAAAGTAGACCATGTTTTTCTTAGCGTGTCGATGGCAATCTGAATCGTCTCGGCTCATGAGCTGAACCACTAGTTATGCAATCACAATATTAACTGCCACACTCAGAGAGCTTTAATGATTACTTAGGCACGTAGTAAAGATTTGACATAGTTTTGTATAACAAAACTGTCAAACCTTTACTAAGTGGCGGCTTAAGTAATCATTAAATATCTCTGAGTACCGCAGTAAGCCCTATCGTTTGTGGAAGACCAGTACATTAGAAACTCCAGGCCCAATACAGGGCAGTGAATCTCCACCTAAGCAGGTTTAGACTAAGCAAGATAAACCATGCAAAAACATTCTTATGACTTAGATAAAACAGTGTTCTGGTCGGTGGTTTAATATTTGCAGAGTATAAATTGGTTGACTCGACTTTCTTACTTTTATTAATCTATTGTTTCTCAATTTAAATTAGTGAATCTAACCAGTGCGGTTAGCATTAATATCATAATTAACATGCTGTTAATTTTAACTTTATGTATTAGTAGATCATCTTATGTATTAACTAAAGTCGGTTATGAGGACTTCCTGTCTGGTCGTCTAGTTACGTTTGTGTGATTTGTGAGTGTTCCCTCTCACGGTTATATTGGCCATGAAGGTTACATAACAGTGATGTAGCTATTTTTAAACCAGATGTAACGTTAATTTCTAGTTAACTTGATGTAACACCTTGTGTTAGCATACTTCCTGACTGCACTGAAGTTACTTTGCTATTTCGCCTGTCTGTTATCTTTTTTACATCACAACGACTAAACTTATTTGGATGGGCACTCGGATAGACCAGCACCTGGATTATTTTTTTGGTAGTAAGTATTGGTAGTAAGTACATTCCCATGCAATAACATCCGACCGTCACTCGATTTTTCTACTTATGGCCCTTCACCTTAATCAAACGGCTACATTTTTGTTTTTAAAACTAGTCTCAAACTAGGAATTTCTCCTGTATCGTGGATGCGTTAAGAAATATTTAAACTCCTATAGACAAACAACCAGACCCGGAACAACTACCTGTACCTACGTCATACAAATATTTGTTTCGTGGAGGAATTGAACGGCCGACACAGCAACCAATCGCTCAGCTACTTTGTCAACCGTGCCGTCAAATACACAAATCAGGTGCATTACTAAAAGAAGCATGTAATCTGCATGCACATTTGCCTGCCAGAGTACCGACCTGTGTAGGTGTACCCAGTGCCGTATTATCCATAAGGCACTTTAGGCCAGTGCCTAGGGCCCCACTATGACCACCGGCCCAGCACTCCCGATTAAAAAATGAAAAAAAGGGGATTGTGTGGTTTTATGAAACCACGGTAAAAGTAAAACACTCTAAGAGTGACGTTGAATGTCTTAATTTTTTAATTGTATTGAAATCAATCTAACAATTTTTTTTTGTATTAGACACTTTTATTAATTTATTAACTTGTATAATTTAATTTGTATACTTAAATAAAAAACAACAAGGCACCGGGTGATGACGGAATTACGGCCGAACTCCTGAAGGCCAAACCGTTCCTTAAGACCCTTCACAAGCTGTTTGGTTCCGTCATACTCTAGGGAAAAACGCCGCAGGCATGGTGCAGAGGTGTGGTGGTACTTTTCTTCAAGAAGGGCGACAATGCCCGGCTGAAGAATTATAGGCCCATCTCACTTCTGAGTCATGTCTACAATTTGTTTTCAAGAGTCATTACGAATCGTCTCGCGCGCATTTTTGACGACTTTCAACCTCCCGAACAAGCCGGATTCCGAAAAGGCTTTAGCACCGTAGACCACATACATACGCTGCGGCAGGTTATACAGAAGACCGAGGAGTATAATCCGTCTCTCTGTTTAGCGTTTGTGGACTACGAGAAAGCCTTCGATTCGATCGAGGCCTGCCAAGGTGCCAAATCGACTACCGCTACATCGAAGTGTTGAAGTGTTTGTACAAAAACGCCACCATGTCAGTCCGACTTCAGGATCAGACTTCGGAACCTATCCTTCTGCAGCAAGGTGTGAGACAGGGGGACGTCATATCCGAAATTATTCACCGCTGTACTGGAGGATGTTTTCAAGGTTCTGAACTGGAGAGGACTAGGCATCAACATCAATGGCGAGTACATCACTCACCTTCGGTTGGCCGACGATATAGTGGTCATGGCTGAAACCATGGAGGACCTCAGTAAGATGCTCGATGACCTCAGTAGAGCTTCCGAAAGAGTGGGTCTTCAAATGAACATGGACAAAACCAAGGTCATGTTGAATGCCCATGTAACACCCACTCCTATCAAGATCGGAGACTCTACACTCGAAGTTGTAGACGATTATGTCTACCTGGGACAAACGGTCCAGTCAGTAGGTCCAACTTTGAGAAAGAGGTCAATCGTCGAATCCGACTCGGCTGGGCAGCGTTTGGGAAGCTGAGTAGTATCTTCTCGTCCAACTTAACACAGTGTCTCAAGACGAAAGTCTATGACCAGTGTGTGTTGCCAGTGATTACATACGGGACCGAAACGTGGTCGCTCACAATGGGCCTCATCAGAAAGCTTAAAGTCACCCAAAGGGCAATGGAGAGAGCTATGCTCGGAGTTTCTTTGCGTGATCGAATCAGAAATGAGGACATCCGCATGAGAACCAAGGTTACCGACATAGCCCGAAGAATTTCCAAACTTAAGTGGCAGTGGGCAGGGCACATTGCTCGCAGAACGGATGGCCGATGGGGTCGGAAAGTTCTGGAGTGGCGACCTCGAACCGGAAGACGTTGCGTTGGATGGCCTCCCACTAGGTGGACCGATGACCTGGTGAAGGTTGCGGGGATCCGCTGGATGCGAGACGCACGGGACCGGTCAATGTGGCGTCCAGTAGTGGACGTTTTTCAGCTGAAATTATGATGATGATGACTTAAATAATCGCTTAATAAATGACATATATTAATTTGAAATCAGCAACTCAAGTGTGGGTATTATTGACAGGGCAAAATGGTATCAGGGTCTATTATTGACACCCCAAAGACCCCATTATTGCCAGGTCTATTGCGCATGCGCAT
Organism: Diarsia rubi; assembly: GCA_932274075.1. Lineage (NCBI taxonomy): Eukaryota > Metazoa > Arthropoda > Insecta > Lepidoptera > Noctuidae > Diarsia > Diarsia rubi. The sequence continues at coordinate 15,494,943 of OW026417.1, read as the reverse complement.
AAGTTTAGTGTACAGGAATAAAAATAAAAATTATAAATTATTTAATGCAGATTGTTGATATAGATATTATAATTAAAATAGCAAATTATAAAATTATAAAATTCATTTAAACAGGCAGTCTTTTTTTGTTTATGCATCGTCTGTTAAATTAATTTATTTTATACAAATAATAAAAATTTAATTATAATTCGGAGATTATTGGTCAAGGTTATATTCAAACTGGTTGCAATACATTAATAATTTACAAAGTTTTTCCATTTATTATTATTTATTTTATTTTTTAATTAAAAATAAGAACTGCAGATATCATTTATTATTCACAAGTAGCAACAATATTTTGCTCAGACAATTTATTATTATAAATGCAACACAGTATGACAGAACATGTAAACAAATCCGCAGTGTATGTTATGGAGGCTAAGTTACATAAAAATGTAAGCTGTCACTAATAGACACATGTTAATTTTTATGCACCGACTATTAGCATCCGCTATTTTTAAATCCTAGTTAAGATTTATAGTTTAAAACAATGACTCTGATATTATTTACAGTTTAAATAACCCCAAATAACTATGATAAGCTTGCATCGAAATTTTATAGAAATATCCGCTTTTTAAAATACACTAGCGAAACTGTTGAGAATTTTTAAATGAACTATCAAAAGTAGTCTACTCGAAAAGAAAAAAATCTTTTTATAGTTTATAATTAAACCCAATCATAAATTTTTTTCCTAATTAAAAATGTCAAAAAATTGATAAAAGGTCTTGTTTTTTTGGATTTAATCATAAAGTTAATTAAATAATCAATAAAATAAAACAACATGTCAATAATGGGGGGCCTGTCAATAAGAGTGGCTTTTACCTTAGACATTTAACAAAAAAAATTCGGAAATATTCTATTAAGGGTATAAAGATAGGGCACGCCACGATAGTGGCGGTAAGTCCCCTTTTTGAGGAGTGGCTAGAGAGGCGCCACGGCGCCCTCACCTTCCGTCTGACGCAGGTCCTTACCGGACACGGCTGTTTCGGGAGGTACCTGCACCGAATCAGGCGGGAGGAAACGCCTGGATGCCACCATTGTGAGGATCGGCCGGAGGACACGGTGGAGCACACAGTGGAGGTGTGCCCCGCTTGGGTGGAGCCCCGCCGTGTTCTAGTAGCGGCGATCGGCGGCGGTGACCTCTCGCGCCCGGCCCTGGTGCAAGCCATGGTCCGGGGCGAGGAGGAATGGGACGCCGTCGCCTCCTTCTGCGAAGCAGTTAAATAATAAACTCATTGGTAGACAGAACTTATCAATTATTCATCTACGACTTTGAATTACTGAGTTCATTTTTAAACAGGAGGTAAGGATTAATATCTAATAATATGACAATAAAGAATCTTTGATAACTAACCTGTCCTGAGTTAAATAATAAAAATGCGTAAAATAATAAGCCAATCGATAGGTACATAATAGGATCTACGACCTTAAATATCTTTTTCTTTTTGGCGGTTGGAAAGTCATCGAATAACCCCTCCCGCTCTTAGGCAGAGCAAAATGGAGTGTCAGACTTCTACTGACTAAAAGCCACCCATGTTCCTTCTTAGCCCTATATGTCGAATTTATTTTTACAAAATGCTGGAGGTAAGGAATAATACGAGGGCGGTCACATAAATACCTGACTTACTTACTGGCAGTTTTTATTTATTTAAATACACTTTTTAGGAAACGTGAAATTTAAATTAAGAATTCGAACGCGCTCGGTCATTCAATGAAAACTTCCACTAATTAAGCTGAAGAACAAATGCCAATTTGTTCTTCAGCTTACGAAACAGCTTCAGGTTGCGAAACGGTAGGAGGCCTTTGCAGTGTGTAATGACGAAACTACTACTTAACGATTCTGGCCTCCTGCTACTTTGTGAGACTTGACTGATATAGAAGATATGACGAAGAACTTTAGTTTAAAAAATAAAGAAGAATTGTTAAATCAGGTTCTCTAATGGTTCTGTACCTCCGAAATATTTCTGGGGTCCCGGTACTTTGTGAGACTTTACTGTTCTTGTTTCTCATATCCATAAAAAAAATGCATGGTATTAGAAAGGCGTATAGATTTGATTTTAAGATTCCAATTTCCAATAACTCATAACGTTTCTGTTCTCCTGGTAGTTTCTGGAGCTTTACTAAAATTATTATCTATTACTTTTATTATACACCCCATCACTAGCAGCTACCAAATAGTAGGTGCTCAGATTGGAATAGTTTTGGTGCTCTAAGCGTAGGTGCTCTAAAAATCGGTGCTCAGATGGGAATACCTCAATTTTTCGACTATGGATAAAATTGGTGTTCGTTAAGTAATTCAATACTTTTATTTGAAAGGTCTCAGCCCAACTAATATCAAAGTGGAGCTAGACTCTACTTTGGGGGGGTCTGCTCCTTCATTTACAACAATAAAATATTGGGTGGCAGAGTTCAAGCGCGGTCGCTCGAGCTGCCAAGATGAACATCGCAGTGAAGAAAACTTGGTCATGAGAAAGCTGTGCGCAAGATGGGTGCCGCGATTACTCACAGTTGAACAAAAACAGCGTCGTGAGGATGTGTCAGTCGAATGTTTAGCAAAATTTCGCAGCAACAAAGCCAAACAGTCAAAACAATGGACTGGAAGAGGAGAATCAGCTGCAAAGAAGGCAAAAACAGTTCCATCGGCAGGAAAAATTATGGCTTCAGTTTTCTGGAACGCACGTGGCATAATTTTTATAGATTATCTTCCAAAAGGAAAAACTATTAATGGCGAGTATTATGCGAACTTATTGCAGCGTTTGAGTAAAGAGAAATAAGAAAAAACGGCCTTACTTGTCAAAGAAAAAAAATGTCATCAACACAACGCTCCAGTCCACACATCCGGCATTGCAAAGGCTAAAATCGAAGAATTAAAATTTAAATTGCTTCCCCATGCACCTTATTCACCAGATTTGGCCCTTTCAGATTATTTTCTGTTCCCAAACCTAAAAAAAATGGCTCGGCGGGTAAAGATTTTCAAGCACAATAGAGGTTTAGTCTTTGGTTAATGGCTATTTAGAAGAGTTCGACGATTCCTACTATAGACGTGGCATTGAAGCTATAGAGCACGGCTAAGAAAAGTGTATCGAGCTACAAGAAAGCTATGTAGAGAAAGAAATATAGTTGGTACCATTTATTTTGACTTTTCTTGGTTAGGTCTGCTTCTTCTGGGACCACTCTCGTACATGTGCTAAAAAACAAAATAGGATAAATAACCTGTCCTAAACTCCTAACCTAAGTATTCATTTCGGCATGCAAAATTGCCGTCAAAACTAGCACTACCTATGTAAGTACCTAGCTATCTAGTGGAGTATCTACCTACTAGGTATGTAGGTAAACACTGTATTATCAGTAGCTACACGTCAATGAACAAACACAAAGAAATCGCTTGAACTACATGTATGAAGACAACGAAGACCTTAGTCGTACGACTTAATCGGGGTAATCAATCATAATGATTAATTCATACATGGTACGATTACTACAGACACCATAGTAGAAAGGGTCAAAGTTACCTATAGATATTCGAATTTCAACATGAAAAGAGTTGCATGATAGAGATACCTAACGAAGAAGATCAGGGGGCTTATTCTTGAAACTAATTTTAATTCCAATGCGAATCCAATGTTAATTTTGAAGTCACGAAGATAAGACCAATAAAATTACTGATTTCATTCAGTAATAAAGATGTTATTTTATAATATACTTAATTATATGAAATGTATGGTTATCGGATTCGGATATAGGATACTTATTAATGAAGTACTTCCCGTGCAAGCAACGGACGCTATGTGGGCAGCTACTTCCGTTCAATGCAATATTTTAAAATAACTCTCTTGTAACGATAAAAAGTGAACTTTAAATCATCGGAGGAAACAATGAGACTTTTTTATCATTCTTTTTGTCATTGACGCAACATATATTTAAATACCTACTCATTCAAATTGTATTACACTTTTATACATGTAAAAATGCCAAGTGCAACTTCTGCCAGCGCAATTAGTCGTGCGGCCATCTACATACAGGAACAGCTGCTTAAAGCCGTTAATACTGACAGCTTCAAATTCATTCTGCGTCTGTATTGAAAACTACAATCTCCGACTTAATGAATAAACTACGTTTTAGACTTTGAGACAGTAAATATCATGTAGCGCTGTAGCGCAGTCGAACACTCGATCGACAAGACACTGACTGATCAACTAGCTAGATCGTTGACAATAACTGGTCTAAAATCAAAATAAAATATTTTGTTTCACATAGGCCTACATGGGCACTTATAAAACGTCGACAAAAAGGTGCACCAATAATGCCCTGGTTGATTCACCCATTACTGAACTAGATGCATATCTGAACTCTTTCCCCTAATTTTAAATTATATGCCAAATATTTCAACAAATTTACAGATCGCTAGACGTTTAAAAATAATATTTAGTATTTAGATTTTCTTTTAATGGCCGTTTGGTTTTAATTAAGTTATACAAAGATTGCATGGATGAGTCAGTTTAAAATATCCTATCTCATGTAAGGTCCAAATGAGTAATTGACAAATCACAATCACAAACAAAAACGGAGTTTTGGAATCCTATACAACTTACATGATTAAACTGCACCGGTTCAAGCCTGCGGAGTAAACTATTAATATAGAGCCTCGGCCTACAAACAACCAAGTCATGGGTAGGAAAACTGGTTCAGGCGTCTTAGAAGCCTGTTAACTTTTAACCAGCAAAGGTTCAGGGTCGCTAATTTTATACACTTAAATCCAAAAATGTGTATGTAGGTCCCGAAATAATTAGGAAGCACTAGAAATTATTTATTTAACGACTTCCCAAAAAGGAAGAGGTTCTCAATTCGATTGTTATGTTTTTTTTTTCATCGAATTATGCACAGATGATTAATATTACTAACACCTGTTTAACTGATTGCTGCGTGATCGATCACTGGCCCTGCCGACTAAATTATTATCAATGTATACCTATCAGAATATTTTACCAATAGTATTTGGCACACAATTTTTTTTTACGACATTATAATATTTATTATCTTTTTGGTATCGAGGTACTTCCCCCAGACTCAGCTTTAATAGACAACACTGGAACATGATTTAGCCTATGGCGCAGCGTAGTCTGTCAGTTACCTACTCCGTCTCTGCCAGCCAGCGATCACAACCAAATAAGTCACAAAAAGGTGACTGGTTCATCTCCTATCCGGCTCTTAAGCACCTCCAGAACTCCTGTGCAATCGACTAGGTAACGCACGTTTTGGAGTCTAAAACCTGCGTCTTTTAATGTCTATTTAGACATTAAAAGTCACCTGAGCCTAGCTATTCGCAGCATCAGCATATCACTGTAGAGAAAGATCTGTATAGAATACAAAGGAAAGGATACTTTGAAACCGTCCTTTCAATCAGTATTTTATTGCAGCACTTACCTACCGGCCGACAATGCTCCGTCCCAGAGAATTTCTTATCTACAAGGTCTGGGTTCGTCGACAGCGCAAAGAAATTGCTTGTAATCTCTTTTTCAGAAACTGATTACGTCGTACGTGCTTCGGTTGATGGATAGTTTTCTACTATCACAAAAAACTACAATTCAAAGATAGGTAGTTCTTGAACAGAACATTTTGGAACATCATAGGCTTCTTCAGAAGGTCAATAGTTTTGTCATCCTACGTCTCTTTTTTATTTTTGTCTCTAAAAACTCCAGCTGTATTATTCGTAACAGCTATATTGAGAGTATTCATGAGTTTAATTAAATGAGACAGCTAATGCAGGTGATTACTTCTGAGACGACACGTTAAGAAGAAGATAGCATCCATGCAGCGATGATGATCAATTGGAGAACAAATCAATTACATTATAAAACGTGGTTAGGTACGATTTATGAACATTTTCCCATACTTATTACGATTTAATCTATTATCAACAAATATTCTATAAACACGTGACACGTGTAGGGCCGTTAGAAGATTGACATAATTATAGAATGATAAAATTAGATAACAAATTGGCTACGTGATGTCGCCTGACAGCCAACACTGGAGGATTATATAAGTCAATAGGAATAGAATAACGGCGTCATTATGTGTAATTTTATTTTTAGACTAGCTGACCCACGCAACTTCGTCTGCGTCACAATAATATATACCTAGCTTAAAACCTTCCTCGATAGATCGACTATCCAACATATGTAGTAATATTTTTTCAATTAGCTCTCTAATGTTGAAAGAATTTTCAAAGTCATCCGACTAATTTTTGAGTTAAATCGTAACAAACAAAACATCTAGTCTTTCCTCTCTATAATATTAGATAGAACCTAACTTTTACTATTAAATATACAATCATCATCATCAGGCTATATTGTTCCCACTGCAGGGTCCCAGGCCTCATCTCTAGGAGTGGGATGGGCTATAATCCACCACGCGGGCCCAGTGCGGATTGGTAGATGTCACATATCTTCGAATTTTTGGTTCTAAGATATGCCGGTTTCCTGACGATGTTTTCCTTCACCGTTTTGAGAGCAGTGGTGATGAAATAAATTACACGAAGTAATGCGCCTGTCTGGATTCGAACCCACGACCAAAAATATGTCGTCCTCATTATGATGAGGACGAGAAATTCCCATAGGACCTTCGTACTTTACAGCTGACTAAGGTGTTACCGCTAATTATTAGAGCTTGTTAATTAAGTTTGTTTTGGTATACTTGACCTGAAAATGAATAAGTAGGTGAAGCTCCTTAAGGATTTAGATAGGTATTTTATTTTTGCTATGATTCGCCTTGAGTAGGGTTTTAAAAACAGTTCGGGGGAAACCAGACCTGCTGTAAGCGTGTGTTCAAGGCGTGCAGCTCAGCCAGCAGCAGAAAATAAAACCGATTCGGTACTTTCTCTTACATCCTTCGTTCTCCTAAAGTTTTTTCATATTGCACAAGTCGGACTTTAAACATGAATGGTCAAAAGGTCGAGTGATTTATGTAAATTGAAATAAATCTTAGTTCAAAATTCATCCGTAGGTACTAACCTTATTAAACAGTACTTATCTAAGCGAACTAGTGTTGGAAAATAATTGTAGAGCGCATTCCCAATTCTTGGTCGGATTCACGCACTCGATATAGCGCCAAATTATGTACTTTCGTTTCGCGATCTTTTTTAGATTCTTTTTCAGGGTGTACAGTCACGAGCCACGGATACACTTGGCCAATATCAAACGCGAATTTCTGGTGAAATAACGATTGCAACTTTGGAATATGACCTACTTTATGATGATAGGGTTCAAAACCTTAGTTTCGTTTCGTAACATGAAAATTAAATCATTACAGTAGGCGAAAATTGCTTCTAAAATTTGTTAACTGTAAACATATTGGTGCTGCTGACTGTACGGGGCAATTCTTAATTCTACCCAAATGTCCGGAGTTTTGATGTTTTTGTCAACCGTAACCTTGATTTATACCATGATTCGAATGTGTCGTCAATATTTAATTTAGTTCGCCATTTATGCAAACAGTGTGCTTTACGTGTTAGCATTAAATTGAGAACTCGGTATTTTCACCTATGCGCAGGGCCTGATTAACCCTTAGGCTAATTAGGCTGCAGCCTAGGGCGCCAGGATCGAGGGGGGCGCTGAAATCGTGTCTTCGCATGCACTAATCTAGCATCATTGCATCTATCCTACATATTTCAACTAGACCGAGATAAAACATTAAAACTAAGAGAGCGCTTGAGAGTCCCTGATTTTAACAACAAATTTTTAAATTTTAAAAAGCGCGCGTAGTACAAACACTGACTTGTTACTCAAATCAGTCCGATCGACGATCTTTCATTGTTGATAATTGTTATGCAGCTATTGATTTTCTTAGAGTGCACTTAAAAAATCTGCAAATTATTTATAATTTAATAAAATAAAAATATGATTTCCGAATGTGGAGATTGGTGGATATAATATTAAGATTTTTTTTGACAATGAGTGTTATTAACTGCAGCGGCGAAAGGTCTTTTGTATAATTTAATAATAATTACTTAATTACTATAATTTTCAAATAAATCATTAATCAGTTACAAAAATGTTTTACGTTGCATGATGCCTCTCCTCTTTTTTTAAATATTTAATTTTTATTTTTTCTCTTGAGTAAATATTTAAAAAATATTCAAGTCGAAGCAACTTCACACACTAAATGACTGCGCTCATGGTCAATGGCAACTAAGTTGTCTATAGAAACTAAGCCAATACAAGTCATGCGGCCAAACACGACATAGATTTGGTTTTCTATTTGGTAGCCTGCAGTAACTTGCCATGATTTTGGTCTTATAATGCGTGAGGTACTTTGCCTTTATGTACGGTCAGCTTAAAAAATGGTTTGAATGTCATGCAGATTAAAAAACAACGTTAGTTTCGCTTGCAGATCGATCTGAAAAGTTTTATAGTTTTAAATGTTAACATGGGGTTCACTATCAGATAGTAGTATCTGATAGTGAACCCCATGTTAAAATTTTCACCCTACTTCTCTACTCAGTTACTACTTTTTAGGCCGTCCGTAACACACCTGGAGGGGGCGCGTCCTCATAATTAGCCTAGGGCGTTCAGAACTCTTGATCAGTCGCTGCTATGCGTTAAGTAGGTCCAGGTAGGTGGGTAGTGAGGTACCTGATTTTATGATGTAGGTAGGTAACTGTTAAGTACCTATAAGCATATAGAAGTCCGCTCGTCAGTGCACAGCAAACATCCATACTACAGGCCAGCTTGAGGTGTTACCATTGAAGTGTGGTAGATGGTGCGCCTGGCGTATGAGCAAATACCAGTTTGCAAGAAAACTTCAGCTTCCAAATGCTAGAAAAAACCATAAAGGACATGTGCAAATGACTTAAATAAAGTCTATCACCTTTTTTTCTAGGAGCTGTGTCAATAGCTCAGTGATCAGGTGTGTGTATTGACAGATTAGGTACCTACACTATGTATATGTACCTAGTATGGCAGCTACTTCAGATGAAATTTTACGTTTAGGTATGATGTAGGTAACTATGACCATTACAGACCAGAATAGAGACGTGTGAAGCCGGGTGGGCTAGTAGGACCGTTGACTGTGTCTCATCCACCATCAACCTTATTACGGAATGTGTGGTGTGATGTGGTGGATGAGACATGTATCCTGACTGCGGAAGTCAGGGTATATTGACGCCTACAAAAGTCCAGCTGTAGATTGCAATATGCTGAGCTGATTAAACAATGCACTATCATGTCCGTGATGTACCTAAGTGTAGGTAGCTGTCCTATGATTTATCAACATTCATTGACTAATACTCGTTTACTTGTATGTAACTTTCCTCCACTGTTTTTAATTGGCTTACCTTCCTGCATAATTAAATTAATAACACGCATAAATCTTATTAACACAATTGTCTGCTTTGAAATTAATGTAAAAAGAGCATTTTATACATCACTCAAACAGAGTTCCTCGGTCTGGTGAATACATTTCCGACTTGGCTTACTTTCATAGTATTAGATAGTTGGATATCCAATCCAATGTGTTCCGTGTAACGTTAGTGTGTAGGTATGTTCATTCGTTCATTTATTTACTGCTGGAACGTTTTACGAGTTTTAACAGGTTCTGCGCAATACGAAGCTAGTACTTATCTCTTTAACATAAATAATTCACTAGCTATTAATTTAATTATAATTGACAATGAATCTAAGTAAATAATTAAACGTAAACATAAGTGAAAATATGTAGGTATGTACGATAAGTCGAGTCAAACAAAAAGAAAGATTCCTGTCTCCTGCAGTGGGATAGGATCAAAGGACAGCACGAGGAAAATCAGCAAATTATTCATTAAAATGACAACATTAGGTAGGTACGTTTTACATAATTGGCATAAGTGAACACAAACAATGAAATATATTGTATACTTTATCTATTGTTAGGTTATGTGTCACGTACTGATCTTTATGACCGTGACCCAACTTATGTACAAAGTCTGATAAAAGTAAATACATAGGGTTCCACTGATTACATAACAATGAGAAGTTTCAATATTTACTAGCACAATATGCGCTGCTTATTTAAGGTAAGTACCTACTTAATTATTTTAGATCTTAATCTGGATTCAAACTGACAGGTTGCAAGCTACCGTCTTCTCAATTCTAGCCTCCAATCATCATCTGTCTAGCCTTTCCCCACTTTAATATTGGGGCAAGATAATCTCGTACAAGTAACCTGAAGTGACTGTCTATATTAATCCAGCCTCTAATTAAAATTCATTATCAAGTTATCCAGTCAGTATTAAAGCAAGATTCAAAAGCGACTGGAGGTTACCTATGGAGTAGTGGCGGTAAGTCCCCTATTTGAGGAGTGGCTAGAGGTGCCACGGCGCCCTCACCTTCCGTCTGACGCAGATCCTCACCGGACACGGTTGTTTCGGAAGGTACCTGCACTGAATCAGGCGGGAGGAAACGCCCGGATGCCATCATTGTGAGGATCGGCCGGAGGACACGGAGCACACAGTGGAGGTGTGCCCCGCATGGGCGGAGCGTGTTCGTGTACGTGTTCTCGTAGCAGCGGCGGCGACCTCTCGCGTCCGGCCCTGGTGAAAGCCATGGTCCGGGGCGAGGAGGAATGGGTCGCCGTCGCTTCCTTGTGCGAAGCAGTGATGCTAGCGAAGGAGGTGGCGGAACGCGAGAGGGAGAGAACCTCCCACCCATCCCACCTTACGACGACGACAGGCCATGTCGACGGCGCGTTCGTGTTCCACGCGCGCTTCAAAGAGATGTCAGCAACATGGGAGGGCCCCGAAAGGGCTGACGCCCGTCGGGGCTGTGGGTTGTACACTAGTTACCGCGGCCTCGACATATAGGGCTAAGAAGGAACATGGGTGGTTTTTAGTCAGTAGAAGTCTGTCACTTCCTTTCGCTCTGCCCAAGAGCGGCAGGGGTTATTTGATGATTTTCGATGATTTAATTTTGATGATTTGATTTTTTTTTATAGACTATGCTGATGTTTGTTACTCTGATCTTTCCCAAGAACTTTTAAACATATTGGATCGTCTTCTCAAAATTATTGAGAAGACGATCCAATATGTTTATGCATTAGGTTTATTTTTGGCTTTCGTAAATACGATCACATCTCTTCATACCGTTCTCAGCTTAAATGGCTGCCTACCCGGCACAGGAAGTCCCTTAGAACTCTTTGCACGCTCTTTACTATTTTGAAGGATCCATGTACTCCTGGTTACCTAAAAAAATATTTCAAAGTGTTGGGCAGTTCACACAGTCGTATTCTTCGAGCTTCTAACAACCTACTCCTTGAAATTCCTTACACCGTACTGGTTTCATGTCATCTTCTTACGCTGTCTCAGCCATAAAACTCTGGAACGCGCTACCCCTTGGCATTAAAAAATCGGAAAGCAAAATGGCTTTCAAAAGAACTGTGCGGAAGCACTTTTTAAAATCGGACTGAGTTACTCATAATACTCTTAATGTGTGGTTGTCATGATAATTGTTATTTGCTTTCTCGTTTTATGGGCTATTTCTATGTATTTTATATATTAGTTTATTTAATGCCATATTTATATGTCAATGTATTAGTATATACCATTTATGTAGGTACTTATATTAATTTACGTTTAGACAATAGTATTCTCCTAATTTATTTATTTTTGTACTCTACCACAACGCTGTCCTATTTGACCAAGGTTTACTGGTAGAGAATACCTTGTGGCATTAAGTCCGCCTATGCACCATGTTTGTGCATGAAGTTTAAATAAATAAATTTTCCACCCCAAAAAAAAAAGGTACCTGTGGAGCCTTTGCTTCTCCTTAAACATACGTACGAAGGCTTTGCGCGGAAAAAAAAATACATCATACTTCATCATAGTTACCTAAACCATAAAGGTAACAGAACACCAACCAAATAGCTACCTTTTATTTTATGGAACCCCATATCAAATGATTACAAATCAACACTGACATTTATATAAATAAGAAGATTTCATACAATTGAATATGTCATACAATAGAAACACATTATTTCTAACTTGAACTTTGTCGTGAAGAATGTAATAGGGGATCGGACAAAAAAAACTAATTAGTCCGTCAGATAGATCTCCAAAAAATATTGGAGACGTATTTTTTCTTTTTTCACATAAACAAAAATTAAGTCAATACAGTGCTTCGAAAACTCGTTAACTCTTCGAAAATGTTATATGATAGTACATTTTTTAACTACAAATGACGTCACAACCACATCTTATCTTCGTCAATTTTGATTAATTTGATAAAACAAAAAACACGTATCCAATATTTTTCGATAATCTAACTGACGGACTAATTAGAATCATTGTTTTTTGACTCAGTCCGATCCCCTATTGTTTACTTAAAGTAAAATTTAGTTCTTCTCATCACGGTTACAAAATAATATTTTTAACCGTGGTAGGTATTATTAACAGCCACTAATAAATAATTTAGCGGAACCCTAAAAAACAAAAAAGTTCTACTACTCGTCTTTTGATAAACGTGGACATTTGTATACTGCAGTTCTCAGCTCTATAACACCCTTGCCGGTTGCAATTACAAAGTTTACCCATTTGTATCAAAATGGTCTAATGGTCTAATGAAGTCTAATCCATCCGTGCAGTAGGATAAAATTTAGTAAGTACTTGCTTCGTGTTTACATGCATAATTTTGCTCATGACTTCATGAGTCGTGAATTTGTGATCTTTAACGGAAAACAGGAAACATAAATAAAACTCTTTTTATGACAGTTTTATTGTGCTAAGGCTAACTTATACATATTTTTTCTTATGTATTTACTATGTAATTAGTTTAGACAGACATTTCGAAAAATTATATGAAGACAAAAATATTTAACCTACAATTACATAGGTAGTAGGTAACTTTAATAGATGTAAGAATATGTACAATAAGATTATATTGAATCCGACGGGATCGTTTTTTTTTTTGAGAAGTTGAACTGAGAAAACGAAACAGTTGGGTGTCAAAGTTCTGCACAGGACAATATAATAAAGACAGTTATAGAGTTAAAAGAAAACTTGTTTCTGCCGACTTGACGTCAGTAAACAGTCGATTTTTATAAAATTTCGACATCAAGTAAAATGGAAAATAATCCATCCAGATTCAAGTCATCTGGCTTATAAAATAATTAATATTAAAAGTTATATAACAACTTAAAATAATGTAATTTTACGTTAGAATTTATTAATTCTTTAAAAGTATAAAATCTTTTACAATAACATCTATGTAATATGTAAAATTTTGGCTTAACCCCTAGACTACTAAAAACTACTTGAAAAAAGACAGAAACAAAAAAATTACAGGGTTTAGCTTCATCAATGGGTCGCCTTTGTCAAGGTAAACGACTTTATTACAGCAATGTCAGATAAAATTGTCAAAATAAATTCATTTATGCACACTATACACCATTATATGATCCATGTACGTAGGTATATTTATCTGGTGTCATCCTACGCGAATTTTGTTTTCCTGCTGTAGACCAGGTAAGTGAGTAGTAATTTTTGAGATATTGAGAGATTTTTTTAGTGCCAAAAGTCGTTTGGAGTACAAGATTATACAAATCTTCATTTCCACTGATTAGTTCTCTGTATAATTAGCACTACCATAGAAAATTTTAAGTTCTAGCCGATTGACAAACACACGAGATCCAACTCGTATTTTTATTTCTGGAAAATTTTGAGTTCCCTTCATTTTCTTACGTTAATCTTGACCCAAAACTCTGGCAATGTGGTGATGATACCCTGGATCCTTGGGGCGGGTTTGAGCAGTGGTTTGCCATCAGCGGTGGATACTTTGAACGCCTGCATGAATGCGGAAAAGACTTGGAACATGCTTTGACGAGAGTAGGTCTCACCTGCACAAAGTCTTCTACCTGTGATTAAGAAAAAATAAAGAATATTTATTAATAAAGAAATAATATGCTCGTAGACAAGAAAAACTACGTTTCTGGTACTAATGGCATAGTGTCAGTCACACATTAGAAAAATTGAATGTCCTTAGCAATACTGGTTAAGTATTTTACTTAGATATAGATACTTATTTAAATTATCACGTTATGAATTAATGGGTAAAGTGTCGAAACTAGAACAATCAGGCAAATAGGATTAAAATTAGATTGTGCTCAGGTAAAAAGGCCAACTTATAATTGGATTATGCAGATAGGTTGATTGTTTATTTATCTGTTTCATTTTTCTATATAGGTACCTACTTACTTACTTAGTATTGTTATTGTGACCTATTTTTCTGTTTAGTCATTATCTTGATATGAATAAAGTAAAAATTTCCGTATTTAAATCTTATAATAATAATAATAATAATATTCCACAACTATCACACAACGCCATCTAGTCCCAAGCTAAGCAGAGCTTGTGTTATGGGTACTAGACAACTGATAAACATACTTATATATTTCTAAATACATACATATTATAGATAAATTACACCCAGACACAGAACAAATGATCGTGCTCATCACACAACATTTGTCCTGGGTGGGAATCGAACCCACGACCTCCGGCATAGCAGTTAGGGTCACTAACCACTAGACCAACAGGCCAGTCTAAAATCTTAACATTTACATAGGAATATAATTCAAATTTTGTATGTACCATTACTACCATTAGTTACGGGGTCCACGAGTGGTTGAGTAATGCGATTTAGCCTAAGTAAGTACCTATTATCTTTTGCCAGGTGAAACATAGTATTCACAGCTTGCTAGCCGTCTATCTAGATGTCTATCTAGATTCTGCATTCGCATTGCCTAAGGCATATTGTAACAAATTTTTCAACCGTGTCGTAGCTAGGCATAATTCCGTATTGCACAACTTTACTGTGTGACAGGTTTAGAACTAACGTATTAACGCGTTAGTGGAAACTGTATTTCTTATGTACCTAAGTATTATGCCTCGAATGTAGTTGCAACTATGTTGCCTAACACGTAGCAGGCATTAACTGAATCGCGAAAATGTCGTTTATTAAATTAATTTAAAATTATAAATAATCAGCAATAGATAAGCGTAGGTACGGTCAGCATCAGAAGTAGCTTAACATTTTGGAACGTTTATTATTTGATGTACAGGATTTCAGCTATTATTTTTAATGGTTCAGATGATTATTCTATAAAATGTTCCTTACTCTTCAATGACTTGTTAATAACATGTAATTTCTAACAAGTTTTCATTTAAAAACCTGTTTAGTAAGTTTGTGTAGTGTTAATCTACTTCTGATGCTGACTGTACATGCTACTGTTTTGCAATGTCTTCCACGGTTCTATTGAAAAAACCTGGTCCAAAAAGGGCGTTTTTCGTCATTTAAAAAAGCAATGTGGGCGAAATGTATATTAGTTCTTAAATACGCTTCTTCTGGGTAGTATCTTAGCCACTGCGCTCAGAAATGTGTACCCACAAAGTTAACACGTGATGAAATAGGTAATACCTGCTCCAAATGGCAAAGACTTGTCAAGTGAGACATCCAGCTCGCCGTTCCTGAGGAAACGTTCGGGGCGGAAGTTTTCAGGGTCACCCCAAATCTCCTTGTCCATGTGCAACATAGTAAGGTTTGCACTGAGCATTGTACCCTGTAATCAAACAAAGGTTTAAAATTGACTTAAGAACACATGTTTCAGAGTCTATTGTCAACTTTGAAGACATTTCATTTCTGCAATCGGCGAAAAAAAAAAACTATTCGTAATCACGGTGTGTTTGCTTGCTATTATTGTTTTTAGGTCCGGTCCCACTAACTTCCCTTGCAGTAACCCATTATAAGTTAAAACGTTTTGAAAAGAACCGGTATACCTACCTAATTTATTTTGAGATTTCCAGACGTTATTTCGACATCTGCCATTTAGGTAGGTAGGTACATGTTTTATATTTCGTTTTAATATTGATGCTCGTTTTGTCGACCGACCCGACCCGGCCCGGTAGGTACCTAGGTAGTAACTATACTGATTAAGAATATAATAAGATTATAATAATATTACCTCTGGCACATCATATCCTGCAATCGTGGTCGTCTTCATAGCTCGGTGTGGTACTGAGAGAGGCACCGTGGTGTCGAACCGCATCGTCTCGCGAAGACAGGCCTCCAAGTAATGCATGCTGTTGACAAATAAGCACCATTGATTTTGAAACTAGCTGTTGCCAGCGGCTTCACCCGCTACAACTCGAAAATTATCCCATGGGAAGATAGAATTGGGATGAAAACTATTATATATGTTAATCCAGGTTATAAACTATCAAATTTTGTCCAAATCCGTTCAGTAGTTTTTGCGTGAAGAAGTAACAAACATACACCCTAACTTTCGTCTTTATAATATTAGTGTGATTAGTGATTATCTCTCGAGGCATACCTATTATTCTAGAAACAAATGTTTGAAAATCAAATGCTGGATCGCACATTTCTAGTGGGTTGATGATCGAGTACATTCACCAACCTGTCGGGGGCGTATCTGCCCTATCAATTATACGGGGACCCGGGTCACGGGGGCCCCCGACGTACTTACCTACCTAAGCAATAATAATAAAAACTTCTCAATTTTTTTTTCAGGAATGTAATAGCGTGCGGTCTTAAAGTCATCATCAGCTATAAATGATTTAATAAATCAGTTTGCCGAAAAAAAGGCAAGGAGAGTATGGTTATTTAATTTGAATTGTTTGTAAAAATTTTGGAAAAACTGACAGATAGATAATTTTGATGAATAAATATTTCTTTTAATTTTATTAATTTTTTTTTTGTGAGAAGTTGTTACATTTCTTAAGGGCCCAAACAAATTTTTATACGGGGAAAGGTACACCACTGCAACCTGTACTAGATACTCGTAGACCGTTCCCTCAATCACACAGAAAGGTTACGAGGGTAGTTAACAAAAAAATCTAATTAGTCCGTCAGATAGATTTCCAAAAAAAGATTGGACTCGTATTTTTTATTTTTTCACGTAACGCCATTTTCTGAGACATTAGTATGACATTCTTTAGCGGTCAGTGACGTCACAACCCCTTACTCAAATCTTTGACGCGTTTTATCTTCGTCAATTTTTATTGATTTGATAAAACAAAAAACATGTATACAATATTTTTCGATAATCTAACAGACAGACTAATTAGGATCATATTTTTTTAAGTCAGTAAACATCCCTATTATTGGTAAGTTATAGGATACAAAATGAGATGACTAGTAATACCTGGGTATATTGACCATACAAAATGACTAGAGCTAGGTATTGCTCTTAGGTCATTTGTATTGCGTGACTCATTGACGAGAGATGTTGTATGGCTTCAGATTTCAGACATAAATAAAAACAAAATGACTACCTAGGTGCCTTCCTTGTTCGCTAGTTTTTGCGGTCATTAAGTGCATTCAAACCAGTGTCCCGATTTCATTGCAATTGTTGGTGATGCTGCTGGATAGTGGTGTTCAAAGTTGCTTTAAGGTGGAAGCTCACATCTGGCCCGCGAAATTCTAATTTTCTTACGTTTTTGGCAATTTGCAGGCCAGTGCTTGGTTGTATGTTTATGAAAATTTGATTTGCGACTGTAAGACGTATGAAGTTACCGAATTATAACCATCAAAATTATCAATACAACCCTCCAAGTTCATTTTCATGTCAAGATTGATTTTTGCATGTAAAAGTCATTCTTTAGTAATTTAGTCGTCGTTCTTTAGTAGTTAGTAATTTTGATGGTTATAATTCGGTAACTTCATACGTCTTACAGTCGCAAATCAAATTTTCATAAACATACAACCAAGCACTGGCCTGCAAATTGCCAAAAACGTAAGAAAATTAGAATTTCGCGGGCCGGATGTGAGCTTCCACCTTAAGGCAATCACTTGCTAGGGCACGCCACGATAGTGGCGGTAAGTCCCCTCTTTGAGGAGTGGCTTGAGAGGCGCCACGGCGCCCTCACCTTCCGTCTGACGCAGGTCCTCACCGGACACGGTTGTTTCGGGAGGTACCTGCACCGAATCAGGCGGGAGGAAACGCCCGGATGCCACCATTGTGAGGATCGGCCGGAGGACACGGTGGAGCACACAGTGGAGGTGTGCCCCGCTTGGGCGGAGCCCCGCCGTGTTCTCGTAGCGGCGATCGGCGGCGGCGACCTCTCGCGCCCGGCCCTGGTGCAAGCCATGGTCCGGGGCGAGGAGGAATGGGACGCCGTCGCCTCCTTCTGCGAAGCAGTGATGCTAGCGAAGGAGGTGGCGGAATGCGAGAGGGAGAGAACCTCTCGTCCCAGCCGCCGCGGGAGGCGCTCCGGGCGTCGGGGGTCCCGCGATGACCTCCGGCCACCGTAGACGCGGGCCTGTGGACGGTGAGTGATGGGCTAACTCGCCGTCCGTCCGTCTCACGACGAAAACAGGCCGTGTCGACGGCGCGTTCGTGTTCCACGCGCGCCTCAAAGAGATGTCAGCAACATGGGAGGGGCCCGAAAGGGCCGACGCCTGTCGGGGCCGCGGGTAGTCCAACGGTTATCGCGGCCTCGACATAGAGGGCGAAGAAGGAACATGGGTGGTTTTTAGTCAGTAGAAGTCTGACACTCCCTTTCGCTCTGCCCAAGAGCGGGAGGGGTTATTCGATGATTTTACACCCACCAAAAAAAAAAAAAGGCAATCACTTGCTTAATGCTTAATGATTTATATATTAAGCACGTGATTTTATATGCTTTATTAGAACACGTGATTTTTAAACGCGTAGGCATATGATGATGCCACTAAGTGACTTAAAGCAAGCGCGGTGAGTGGCAGCATTCTATAAAAGAATATTACATCGCGTTTATGAATTACGATAAAACAGAACCGTTAAAAATACAATGAACTTTCCTTCATACTTTCCAGGCTTAGGACTGTCTATAATTGAACAAATGTTATTATAAAATAAAATATATCCGTATAGGTCCGCAGTGCTTATAACGATTACGCGCACAACCGACCGGAATCGCTAGCATGCGACGACTGCCCGGCGCCCGCCCCGCCCGGCGCTTAATGCTTATTCATTGCTTGTTGCTTTACGCGCGACCGACAGAGACAGAGAGTGTGATGTAAAAGCAATAAGCAAATAGCAACTTGTGAGAGTCACGATAGCATTTGCTTTATGATATATGTATTAAGCACGGTGCTTTAATTTGCTATATGATATATTAACCACCACTACTGCTGGATGGCATGAACGGGGTGGCCAGTAAACGACTGTTTTGTGATGCAACGCGTTGGTGGTTAGAGAACCATTTTATAGAGCTTATTTCATGGTACAGAAGTCTCATTTAACTTATATTATACCGCAGGCGTCTGATTTGCTTGTTGTGTGTGTAAATATTATTTAGGATGCAGTTGGATGCGATGTATGTTACTTTGACTAAATACTTGCAAGTAGGTCCTTCGTAAGTATTGGTTTGTGATAGATTAATAAAAAAAGTAAGTAGTTAAAAAACTAAAAAACCCGACTGAAAAAACAGAAAAGCAAAAAACAAACACATTTTAAATTAAATAAACAAAATTTTAAAGCAGGCGGGGTTCATTTGAATATTTAATTATGAAATGAAATGAAAATAGAATGGACTCCGACTGCTTATAAGTTTTTAGTACCTAGTAACGACTAAAACATTGTGCACATAAGTAGGTAAAACTTAGTTCTTTAAATTGTTAGTTCATCAGCTTTCGTTGCTGAAATGCTAATGCAATGCAATTTGTAATTAAATTTGATGTTTACTTAATTCAAGTTGAATTAAGTGAACATAAGATAGTTGAGCTTTTTTTACTTTTTCAATTATAATTAACATAATAAAACTCAAAAAATTTGCATGATTTCTGCATTTAGGAAACAGGATCCGTTACAATAAAAAAGCTTAATTAACTGTAGTTTCAAATTTGCTGTAGCTACCTATCCCGTTTAGATCTATTTCGGAAACAAGTACCTAAAACAAAATCTAAGTTCCACTTCGCAACCCAAAAAATATTAGAAGACGAGAAACGGAATTACAGATGTAGGTTATAACCACAGACGTTAGCACACCAAACTACCCGAAAAGTCCCAATCAACCTTGAACCTAATGTTAAAGCGATAAAGTAAAAAATCTTCTAAAGAATTTCGACAAACTGTAGCTTGATGTGCTGCTAGCGTCTGTGTGTATGTTTTGACCAGTTATTTCTTTGTGTTGTGGGCTGCCGGCAAACATTTACAAAGCAAATGGTTAAACCGTGCCATCGCGATTAGTGTCAAAAAACAAAAAACAAGTAATCTAACGGAGATGTTGGTAACGGGAACGCGGTAAAGTGTAATAATGGGAGATAGTCAAGTCCAGTAGTTAACCGTAAGGAGTCTCTCTGTGTGCCGTAAAGTCGAACGATTTAAGATTTTGTAATTAGAAATAACGGGTTTTGAGTCTTTGGTCAACTGGACCCACTCGGAATGTATACGCGCAGGATCAGTCGACCAAATCACGTTTTGATTTGGTCTGTAGATCCACGGGTCCAATAGCAAGTGCGTCCAGTTGAACAAAGACTCCATTTTTCATGTCAAAAAAGTTATACATACATATTTAGCTTAATGTTTGTCTCCGAATCGACAATACGTTTACGTCGCATATTTGCGTGGGCCTCGGCCTCGGATTGGAACTGTTAATCTAAAAATAAAAATATTTCAATAAACCTAACAGGTTAATGCCCTGTTTTTAGCCGACTTCAAAAAAGGAGGAGGTTCTATGTTTGCCTGTAGGTATGTAGTTTTTTATGTACCTACCTATGTTCATTGGTATTTCTGTCACGAGCCGATTTGCGAGATTGTCTTTCTACTAATTTTTCGCTTATTTCATTTAATTTATTTTAGATACGCTACAACAACAACAATCATGAATTTTCTACGGCTGAACAATCAAGTTGTCCGCAATTATTCTTGGTCGATTGATTACGACCTATCACAACACAAACTGACTTAAATCGTTGATAATATGCAGCTAAGTCGAGTGCTATATGAAAATGCAGGTAACACGTAAAAAAAAACCCAACTGAAAAACTTAAAAACAAAACAAAAGCACGTTTTGAATTAAACAAAATTTGGAAGCAGCCGGGGTCCATTCTATTTTCATTTTTATATTAGAGATTTTTAATATTCAAATGAGCCCCGCCTGCTTCTAAGTTTTGTTTAATTTCAAATGTGCTTGTTTTTTTTTTGCTTTTCAGTTTTTAACTACTTTTTTTATTTCCAACTTTTTAGTTCTTGTGTTTGTTCTTTCGATGGTCGCGTAAAATTCTTGATGATTTAAATTTTGTGTTTGTTTATAGGATTTCTTTTAAACATTTAAATGTTATAATTTTGTAATCTCCTTTTAAAACCCTTCATTTTGTTACCATACTCGATGGTAACGGATTTTTTTTTCTCAAATCCGCGATATGTGCCCCCACAATCCGCAATTTCTCTTTGTTTTTTTTAAATTTTAATGTAGCCAGTGACACTCGCGCCATCAAGAGGAATCTTACGACGTATATTTTATTGAAATCCTTTCATCCGTTTAGGAGTTATGAGGGAACAAAGAGACAGACATACATACATACAGTACACGCCAAGCACATAACCCTCCTTTTGGGCTTCGCCGCAGTCGGGTAAAAAAGAACATATTGGTAGGTCATGAATCTGCTGATTACTATTGCTTGTGTGCGAGCAATATGATACGATTAGTGACTTATCGCAATACTATTATTAGTAATTTTACAGGCGTCGGTGTTGATAACCAGCTTGTAATGTTAATCATCGCAACGCCCTAATTAGGTATTAATATACTTGAGGCTAGATGTGTGTGACCTACATCATCAGATGCAAACATCGTCTTTACGAAGACGACTTTACCGTCTTATCGGCAAGGTCTTAAACGGAGGGCTGCGGGTTGTACACTAGTCACGGCGGCCTCGACATATAGGGCTAAGAAGGAACATGGGTGGTTTTTAGTCAGTAAAAGTCTGACACTCCCTTTCGCTCTGCCCAAGAGCGGGAGGGGTTATTTGATGATTTTCCAATAGCCAAAAAAAAAGGTGTTAAACGGACCCTACACAAAGCCGTCAACGAAGTCTGTAGTCCAATCAGTAAGTACTGTATGGGTCAAACTTTTTTCTCCACCCCCGAAACGATCGAAATAGCACATACTTTCTCCTATCATCCAGAGTAGGCAGACGGTCTCTGCCGACGACGCGGTCTATCTCTTCGTGGATCTTGTCCTGGATCTCGGGCTGCAGGAGCAGTCTCTCGACAAGCATGGCCAACACGACCTGCACCGCTGACGATGCGGGGAATGTGTAGTCTGTGCACGTTAGTATCAACTGATCGACTGTGAGAAAAAGAAAAAAAAACATCAAATTAGAAAAAAAACATGTACTTAAAAAAGTTCAACCATATTTAGTAAGAGTATGTATGATAACCCACAAGCGACTTCTCTTCTTAAAAACATCTCACTAAAATATTGTGGCTGCAAGTTTAGGACAGCATGCGAACTTTAAAAACAATATAATAGGTGTTTTCAACAATGGCTAAGCGATTGGACTACTGCGCTGCGTGTCGCGGGTTCGATCCCCGCACGGAACAAATATTTGTATGGCCTGCAGGTAGTTGTTTCGGGTCTGGGTATTTGTGTATGTGAGAATTTATTTGTTTGAACGCACCCACGATACAGGAGAAATTCCTAGTGGGGCAACGTCTTTTTAATAACAAAAATAAAAAAATGATATTATAATAGATGGTGTCAATTTTAACCGACTTCTAAAAAAAGAAGGAGGTTCTCATTTCGGATGTTTATATATATTTTTTTATGTTTGATCGGGCATAACTCCGTCGCTTGCTAACCGATTTGAAATATATTTTTTTTGTTGGAAAGGGTTTTTGTCCCAAATGATCCAATTTTTTTTATTGAAATTGGTTCAGCGGTTTTTGAAAAATCAACGAAACTCAAAAAAAACTACATTGTCTACATTGTCGATCTTTTCTTCTCCGTCGTTTACGAACCGATTTGGAAAATTCTTCTTTTATCCGAAAGCCTATGCTTACCTATTGGTCTCATAGTCACCAGGTTGGGATCAGATGATGGAATCTTGGCGAAATCGAGAGAACTCAGAAAAAAGTACAGCGATTTTGGTATTTTCTCTCTAACAAGCTTATCTGATGGTAGAATGGTTCTTATGTAACCGACATCAATACGACCTCGCAAACTTCAGGGATTACAGGCGTGACGTTTTGTTATTCTACTTCTAATAATATACAAAACTTTGCGAGGTCGTATTGATGTCTAAATGATAGCAAATGGATTGGGATTGTTGAAATCCCATGTTTACACCAGTTCATAATATAACATTACGCCGGTACGTTGTGAATGTGCTTACCGCACATGAGAATCACTAAAAAGTGCAAAATAAACTTTAGAACAAAAATTTGAGCACATGAGAATCACTAAAAAGTGCAAAATAAACTTTAGAACAAAAATTTGAGCACATGAGAATCACTAAAAAGTGCAAAATAAACTTTAGAACAAAAATTTGTTTCTAAAGGCGGTGGCAAAAAAAAATATTTAAACAAACAAAAGTCACCGACTTCAGAAACAAATTTTTGTTCTTAAGTTTATTTTGCACTTTTTAGTGATTTTCATGTGTTTTATTTTTTGTCGAAGTCTGTTTTATTTTTTGTTAAAAAGTTTTTTACCCGACTACGGCGAAGCCAAAAGGGTAATGATTTTGGCAGTCTATGTATGTATGTATGTATGTTCCACCGCCTAGACTAATGAACGTATTTTAATAAATGAGGTATCAATAGATTTGTAAGAATAACCCGGGTGACATAGGCTATATAAATTTTTACAATTCTCTTTATGACGTAATTTAAATGTCAAATTCCAAGTTCGAAAAAAAAAATTGAAATAATCATATCATTTTTGGTATCAAATGAGAGGTCTTAGCGAGCACATTACAAATATGTATATTATGTTATAGTTTTAGTCAACATACACGTTTAGAATGCGGTCAAAAAGTTCTCACAGTCTAGTCTGCTATTTACTCGTAATATTTAAATAGTAAACCAATATTCAGTACATTTTTACATCATGAAAGACTTTCATGATGTAAAAATGTACTGAATATTATTAATATATCCGTTGTAATCCGTGGTAATTTATTAAAATGAAATGAATGATTTTTTTAAATGAAATTCGAATAAAAAAATAAGTTTAAAAACTAAAACCCGACTACAAACCGCGGCAGAAATATTTTCTTGTTTTCTACTTTTAAGACCGCGGTTTGTAGTCGGGTTTAGTTACTTATTGTTTTTACAATAGTTCTCTAATATTTAAGCTACATACAATTTCATTTTAATTTAATCAATTTGTATTTTAATCCTTTTTAGTCATTTTTTACATGAATAAGAGTTAAATACAACCAGATATACCTACAGTGCTTACGAGACATTTTATCCAAGGCTTATTTAGTTTAACAAATCATTCGGAACTCGCTTGAAAATAATAATAATGAGCTACGTCAGTTGTTATTGACTTTATTATATCCTTAAACATTAATTATTTATTTTAAAAAAAAGTATCCCACCGGTATCGGAAAGAGTGTCTACGCTACTAGCGGTCAGTCAGGACCGTCAGAAAAAGGAACCGCAGTCTCTTAATAATACGATCTGTGTCCAGGAGTACCTACCGCTTTTTGAATCAAGCCCTTAATCCAACTGTCTTACGAGAACTTCTTCAGGTAATGGTGGAGGCTATTGACAATTAAGTCATTGTTGGCTGAAATGACTAACGGGAATAATCGATCCACCACCACTATATCAGGTTTATTGGCTAAAATAATCCTGTCAGTGATAATGGATTTATTCCAGTCCAATGTGATATTGCCATTTTCGAAAACAGAGACCTATAACTAATTGTACGGCACTTCCAATTCTACAAGAGCAAATTGCTAATGAATAATCCTGGGTAAAAAGTAAAAACCCGGAGATAATGAGATGCAGATCTCATCAGTTATTTTGACAGTTTTATTTAATGTCTTACGAAGTTATGATATGACCTAACCAGGACGTACCCAAACGCATTAGGGTCAATAGCCCTATCAACCTAATCTTTTGAAATACTTACAGGTATTTTAAAGGTAGTATGCACTTTTTTTTAACCAGAATGCATTTGAATGCTTTAATTTAAAGACATCAAAAATCAGCACTAAGTAGGAACTGCATAATAGGGGATCGGACAAAAAAATAATAATTAGTCCGTCAGATAGATTTTCAAAAAATATTGGACTCGTATTTTTTCTTTTTTCACATAAACAAAAAATGAAGACTATACAATTATTCGAAAACTCGTGAATTCCTCGAAAACGTCACATGGTAGTACATTTTTCACCAACAAATGACGTCACAACCCCCCACTCATGATCTTTGACGCGTCTTATCTTCGTCAATTTTTATTAATTTGATAAAACAAAAAACACGTATCCAATATTTTTCGATAATACTGACGGACTAATTAGAATCATATTTTTTTTAAACCCAGTCCGATCCCCTATTATAAAAAGCGTAAAAATATTGAATAGAAGTATAAAAAACATTGGCGCTTATCCGCTCAAGATAAATCATTATAATAAATGTCTTGTAATTCCTGAACTGTATAAATTATCATTATACCTATTCAAGGTGACGAAAGATAACTCTGTAATCGAGGTTACAGAAAAAACGTAAACACTTTAAATATACTTTTTAGGTCCGGGGCCGTATTTGTCATGTGAGCAGCAGGCGAACTAAGCTGCCCCCAGTGTACCTGGACCCCGTGAAACAAGACCTGGTGAATATTGCGGGGATCCGCTTGATGTGAGACACACGGGACCGACCAATGTGGCGACACTTGGGGGAGGCCTATGACCAGCAGGTCTTTCGGCTGATATGATGATGATGATGGTAGGCGAGACTGAGGCTAAACCACAAAACAACTACCAATGGCTGTTAAAAAAGTTTGATAAGAACCTACTATTTTTGCACTGGGGCTGGAACTTAAAAACAACAGTTGACTTGACATCGTAAAGGAGTATTTTTATAAGCAATATTTTTTTAGTTTATTGTTAGATTAATTACTTTAAGATAAGATGAAAACATCACCAGTTATTTTACCATTTTAATTGGTGATACTTTTAGCGGTCATTCAGAAACCTTTTGCAAGCAAACATTATTTGAGATAAAGAATTACTCTAACAATGTTAGGTACCTACTCGTACATTAATTATCACACCCATTAGTTATATCTTAATAAGTAATTTGACATATCTAGGGCGCTAGCGACAAAACACGCATTAGAGTTGTAATTATTAGCAATAAATAATAAACAACGAAACGAGCATTGAACTTTGCGATGTAGAACAGTTCAGCAAATAATATCCCTGTTTATTTCATGACTACTTGTTTCTATATACTGATTGCTTTGCCCTATGACCTTTAGGCCCGCCAATTGCCCTTAGGCCTGTCTACTACAACAGTAACTCGAAATGTAAGCAACCCTACCCGTTCAACATTTATGGAACACCTGCACCAACTGATGAACTGACAACACATTTGAGAGTTTTGTGAACGCCTAAAATAGTAATAGGTTCATGTCGGAATTATATTCGAGAGTAAGCACCCAGGAGGTGGCAATAAAACTATAATTTGAGTAGTGTCCTAAACCCTGAGCATAGCTAAGCATGCATGAGTGTTAGCTACCTGAGTATGTGCTGCGTCCTTTTTGGGCCATTTCCTCTTTCATTTTAGTCAGGTACATGTCCAGAAAGTGGCGGTCGTAAGTTTCGTCGTGAGTTTCCATAACTTCCTCCACCAGTTTCTGAAATGAGGAGAAATGTTTTTATTAAATAACTTTGTAACATAAAACCGCCCCCTACGGTCAGTTATTCAATTGGTAAAAATACCCTTAACGAAGCTGAAATGTGCTTAATCTCCCCGTCATTGTGATTTTTTATTTTTTCTTAAATCTCTAGACTCTATATATAATTCTAGACCATGTCTTCTAGTCAGTCTTCAACTCACCTTAAAGAAATCCAGTAGCACCTGATTTCCCTTCACCAGATTGTTGTACCCACTGTAGTTTGGGAGAACATCTTTAAGCCAAGGAGTCAGAGATAGTGCTCCTCCCAAATCAGTCGAGTTCCTCTGGAATAATATGGTGCCTTTGGCGAGAGCCCAAAGGGCGTGGTACTCCGACCTTGGGAGAGTACTTCTGGAGAAGACCTGCATCACTCCATTGATGAATGGCACGGAGAAGAAGTAAGGCATGTAGATAAGGTCGCCCTTTACTAGTTCCTGAAATAAGATAAATGTAAGGTTATAAACGGTGAAGGATGATCTCAGTGGCGGATGTTTACAACCGAGAATGAGAAGGAAGGAATATAAAATTATAGTTAAGTATATCGCTAGTATCGCTAACGATATAAGCAACTGCTGCTTTGCAATATGGTCAATTTTGAGTGAGCTTTGGTCTGAGGTAACATAATTTTGAAAGGACTGTAGGTAAGCTAGAAATTTATTATATAAAAATGGTAATTCCTTACATTTTCCTAATACCTAGAAACGAATTAAATTTGCAGATTGCCATTCCTCGATCTATAGATAAAAGTTTCACGTTTATTGTAATTTGTAACACGTGAAACGGTAATCGATCGATCAACGAAAGCTATCATAAATCGATTTAATGAGCCATTACTAAAGTCAATTTACCATAAAATCATATTGAAATTAGATCATTTACCAACGTTAGTAAATCGGTTTGGTGTAAGGTCGTAATAAAGTTCTTTACCCTTAATCCTTCCAAGTGCTTATAACTTAGTTAGATTATTCCCATCGCGAATTCTGGCTCATGCAGGACGTAAAACCAAACGGCAATGGCAGGAATTGGCAGGATACTCTCTGTCTGCCTACTGTCTAACTAGCACCAAGCAAGGATTTTTCTGTCGTGGGCAACTTAGAAGTAAGTAGGTACCTAAACCGCCTTCAAATCCAAGAACTCTATAGAGCCCTACTTCAAGCGTTCAATCTCGTCAAGTGGGGTTACATCATGGTTACACAGATGCAATTATAGCAGAGAGTGGATAAAGCTGTCGCAAACTATGTTCCACCTCCTATACTGCTCTCTGTGTCCTAAAGTATGCTGGCCGTCAAAGTATTTAATCAAACGAAAGGTTGTGTCGTACCATTTCATGTGGGTTCTTCGGACCGTTGATCCCCATGTCCAGCATCTCCTTGATTTCGGTGGACATCGTAGACTCCAGAACATCATCACGTCTCCCGAAGCCGTAGTCCCTGAGGTACCGCAGCGAGAACCTTCTCTGAACGTGCCAGAAGTAACCGTCCGTAAAGAAAATTCCTGAGGAAGAAATAACTTTTAGAGAAGGGAAACTTATTTCTTTTCTTTACAAATTGGTGAAATTTCAGCAGGATTTGTAGGTACCAAAGATTAAAATAAACAAACATCTGAGAGATCCTATTACTAATAAGCATAGGTGAAATAATAATAATAAATGCTTAAATGAAAAACGTTAAATCGATTTCCTAGTGGTTCGGAACTTCTGATTGGATTTGAATTTGTACCTAATCATATAACAATATAGTAGTTATATACGTTTCCTAACTGTAACGATTGGCGACAACAGAAATCACATAGTAAACAACTTCTGTAAAAAATGATTATTACTTATGGAAGTGATTACCTGAAAAAACAAAGGCTTCCAACTTTTAGAATAAGCGTTCTTTGCATCAGTTTTTTCAATGTTAAATTGTTAATTTATGGCTATAAAGCCGGTCCAGTTAGCAGGGAATTGTAATGTTAGATGAAATAATAATAGGACGTACACTTTGTAGGAACAGCAAGGCAAACTTAGTTATAACCTATGTGCAAAAGAGATATGTACTTATAAATAAGACAAATGTTTAAAAGTCTTTGGCCAACCGTCAATTAAAATGCTTTAGTCATCCAATCAAATCAACACAGCCGTTAAAAAACGTTCATCCACGTCTTGTATTCTATTTCTTCGCAAATGATTGACATATTCGAAACGCCATCATTAAACATGGCAACAGGGCCTCAACTCAAATTAAGCCCAAGAGAAAGGTGTTAAAAAGCCTAAAAGTGAACGGTTTTACGACTTTGTGTAGGTACTCAGAACGAAGTCGATTAGGTTCGCATCACGCAATGTTTGTAGTTACTGTACAAACACTCGCAATTAGCGAGATAACCCTTATTTACCTTTACATGTCGGACCATGCACAATGTAGGGTTCCGTAGTTGCCCATCAAAATAATTATGTGAACTTACTAAACTGATTAACCACCCTGCCTTCCTGCCTCCGAACGAAGATTTTGTTGTAAAAATAAAACAAAATTACATTTGCAGGTTTGAGACCTGCGCTCCCTTACATTATGTTTAGGAAAATATTTCAAATAAGTACATTTTATAAGTTGGTCGACTATTATTGTGAGGCCAAACGAGCGTAATTTTGTGAGTCTTGATGTGATCGTCAAATAGGACTTTTTTATGAAACCTATTGGAGCAGAATTTCTGCGACTCACGACTCACAAAATTACGCTCGTTTGGCCTCATTCTTACTCGTAAACTGGTAAAGCCTATTTAGCTGTAATAGTTTTCCTTTTATATTCGTTATAAATACTATTATCTACCATGATTTTTCCCACGCCCAAACACAACCCGTTTAGGTTGCCACACTCGAGTCTAACAATAATATTTTACAAAAAAGAGGATAAGTGTTCGGCGAAAAACTTCTATTTCTTTTTAGGGTTCTGTAGTCAATATAGTGTCGCTATGTCCGTCTGTCTGTCTGTCTGTCCGTGCGTCCGCACTATATCTCAATGACTACACTTTCAATCTTTCTTTTTTTTTCTTGATCTTTTCGCCTACATACTGCATTTCCATTGACGTAGGTATCGAAGTACTTTACACGATTTCACGCTATTTTGAGAAGTGTCTGTGTTGCCAAATAACCAATTCACAAAGTCGATTAGATAATGTGATTTTTACGACGATAGTCGAATATGGTAAATACTTTCAATGTATGTACTATGATGAAGCTATCACAAAGATGTACCTAATCCAAGTTGATCGAGACCAACAGTGACCGCCACTATAAGCCCGGCCGGGCGCCTGATGTCTTTCAGATTCGGCCAGTTTGTCAGACTAGCCGATTTTTGCCATAAAAGGTTACCTGCCTGTCTACTACAGTCCGTCAAGAGGGTATTGACATAGAAATTGGCAAGATTCTGGGTCCCTCACAACTTCTTGATCAATATGGCGCTTGTACCGATTTGCGCCTGACAAAAAATACTGATTCGCGTCAAAGATACTCGGATACTCGGCGAGGAAACCGGCAACCCACACTGGGCACGCGTGGTGTATTATAACATTTATAGCATATCCCTCTCCTAGAGAGGAGGCCTGAGTCCCTGTAGTGGGAACATAATAGACTGATGATGATACTCGCGTTATTATCCCTCATGGCAACATGTGGCCCAAACGCGACTAGAGACCGTCACATTTAAATACTTATGGAGTTAATTAAAGGCGGGTCGCCATTTACGCGTGCCGAGAATACTTAGGTAAAGTTAGGTAGTAAATCCTACGTTACCTACACGAGTACGTGGCACACACATTACGTTATTATGTAAACAATTTATCTACATCAACGACAAATTAAGATGTTAATCGAATGCGATATCATCTATTATTTCTGCGTAATTAAATAAGATGTAGCTATATTATTGCAGTCGATCCGTACTTTGTTATAATTATTGTAATTGTTATCGAAAGTAGTATAAAATAATGATCTCACGTGATTAATAAACATGTGTTTTTCATAACAATGATTCAGTTACACCAGCAGTGGTACAGATAATTATGTAATGTAGTCTTTAAAATTTACGAGACCTTTGTTGTGACCAAACACTTTTACCAATCTAAAGGGATTAAAAATACCCTTAACGCAAACGAAGAGCACTTATTCTAACTATCACTGCGATCATTTTTTTGTTTTAGTCCATACCTGGGAACCCCCTAGTTACGGTGATATTGGGTGTCAAAGTTCCAAAATTTTCACAGCTGTTTTTGCATACCAATTTTTCAGGTTATAACATTATTTGAATTGCTTCCATGGCCCCTTTACTATTTTAAGCACCCAATAGCACAATGTTTCAAAAGTGCAACATTGAGTTTTACCGTAAAATGTGATTTTTTACCCCAAAAAAAAAAGTCGTTTCCCAGCAACATTTTTTGCGTAAAACTAAGTAAGTTTGATGTACAGAATGCTTGGTGTCAACCAAGTGTAGTGTAAGTAATGTGTGAAGTGATGAAGGGTTAATTTACATCCTGTTTAGAAAGCTGCAAACATAATTATATGTACAGTCTCCACACTGCACATTTTGCACCAGCTGTAATTAAGTATTTGGCCACATAAATTAGTCTTCAAATGAGGTTGCAGTTTTTTTTTGCAAATCTACTTCGCTAAAAAGTGCATTGCAACAATTATTGGCTCGCGGTTTGACTTTTGATTGAAAGATTTCGAAACGAAACTCAAAATCTAGTTTGGTTGCTTCATCAAAATTAACGAGCGAGTTAATTATCCGAGTAAGTAATTACATATCTACCTACCATAAATCATGCATGCAAGTCAATAACTTACCAAGTTTCTTCCAAAACGATCTCAATCGAAAGAGAATGATGTCCATACGTCCATCAAACTCTTCACGGTTCAGCATCTCCTTGATCAGGGCAGGGTCATTCACGACGATGGTGGGAACTGGTCCCATAAAGCAGCCGACGACCTTCGTCTTGTACCTCTCCCCAAGCTTGCGGAAAGCTGTAGAGAGGTCGGCGTACGAGTGCGCCAAAACGATCCAGAAGGCTCCATATATTGGCAGGCTTGGAGGCCCTAGGGAAAGAAAGAATTTTCAAGTTAAGGAGGAAGCAGGTCTAAAATGGAATTTTTGAATTGGGACAAGCCCGCCAAACCACTGTAACTGTTGAAAGCCAGAATCAACAGTGGCGACAACAAGGAAAGCGCCGAGACAATGAAGCCCGACGATGTCCCAGAGAAACTATTGATGATAGATAGATGACAGATGAGAACAAGGCCAATAGACACACAGGGACGTATACAACTGGGATAAGCCCTGTTCTATACGTCCCTGCACCACGGATATTATGTTGACATTTGTTTGTTTGATTTCGTTTTTTCTGCCACCGCCTTCAGA
Organism: Diarsia rubi; assembly: GCA_932274075.1. Taxonomy (NCBI): domain Eukaryota; kingdom Metazoa; phylum Arthropoda; class Insecta; order Lepidoptera; family Noctuidae; genus Diarsia; species Diarsia rubi. Next base: position 15,462,636 of record OW026417.1, on the reverse strand, counting down.
AGCAAATTTTTATTTTTCGCTTATTTGAGTTGTTGTTTTTACGTCGTCGGTTATGTTTTTTGCAAAAAGGTTCCTCGAGTCATCGGTGAATATATATAAAAAAAGATTCCGAAGAATTAAGAACCCCCTTTTTTAAGTCAGTTAATCAGATTTACCTCCTATCATCAGGTTAACCTAATTATCCTGAAGGAATACAACCATCGGTCCATGTACGTATAATTTTGAAGGAATTTTCATGAGGAGTTGTACCTTCCATCATCAGCTCAGCCGCATGAGGTTATGATTATCAGACGCAAATATACTTGAACACCTTCAGAAAATATATGGAAAACGTAATGTGTGCCTATAAAATTTGAGGGTTCCCTCGATTTCTCTGGGATCCCATCATCAGATCCAAACTTAGTGACAATAGAGTGCTACGGAACAGACGTCTATTATTGAGGATAGAAATGTGGTTGTTGATGACCATGAACCGTTTGCTGTTTTTAAATGCAAATAAGTTTCTTCTAAGTCTTGTTTTCTCGTAGTAAATATTGCCTTGGCATTTCTAAAGTTATTTTAGTTGGTAAAAACTAATTGCCCCAAAAAGTTTAAGTGATTAATTAAATTACAAAAAATAACCAAAATAAATTGGTACCTACCTACCTACGTATTTATTAGTTTTTGTACAAGTCTTCTTTATTTTTATTTTATGTACGAACTCAAAAACTTTTAATGTTTTTATAACAGTATATGTTTTTAAGTAGGTACGATTTAGTTTAATTTCAGTTTTTGCAACAGACTGTAAATGGTTATGCATCGATAATATAAACTGAAGCTACCTTCAGGTTAAATAAAGGACAGGAAAAATCCACGTGTACCTATAACGTAAACAAATTAATTACGCTTCACGTAGACTCAATAACTATTAAGTGTTTATGGTAATACCTTCTTGTAGACATAGACGTACATTGGTACGTATATAAACTGGTAAATGAGGCGTAATTACTTACAAAATGCTGGGCGCAAATAAAGTATGGTTTCCACCAAGGAAGGAGGTCGGAAATGGTTTTTGTTTACACCATGAAAGAATTGTTGTTTATTGCCCACCGTAAAAGGGGAATGAAACAAAAAACGCAGATGGAGCTCATTTTTATTATTTTTAGCCGCTGAGCTTGATTGCTAGTTATATGTTTGAACCGTCTGGGGTTGAAACACTAGGGCCATGGGGTCCGATTGCCCACCCACGAAATCGTCGACCGGTTGGTCGACTCGTCACGTGAGGGTTGGCCTATTTTTTGGCCAAAGCTGATTAGCATTGCTATCAAATGTGGCATTGTTGCCAGCCTTCTGGCATTTTACCTGTTGACTGCAATGTTCATAATTTTTTTGACACGCTATAATTCTTCCTTTTACTTAAATTGTAGTTTGTAAATTAATTAATTTAAAAAAAGCTTTTCTATAGATTGCTTAGGATATGCAGTATCGTGTGAAACTGTATCTTTTTTATTATACGACGGAAAACTTTCTGAATGTGCTGAATTTATGATAACAGATTGCGGGTCGATGTCCCGGGATTACTCCGTGTATTTAAATCGAAATGGAATAAATGGCTGTGCGTATCTAAAAAGCTTTTGACCGGAAAAACTCAGCAAACACCTACTTAAATAGACATAAAGCTTTTGTTTGTATTTGCATTAAACAAGTGATGATACCCGATGGCCGATAGTAATGACTAGTGTATGTAAGTACGAACTTTGTCTCAATCAGTAGGTACAAGCAGTGCCCAGCATTATCTAACCCCTCTTCTCCACTACTTGCTTCTTTATACGAATGGTCAGATAATGCTGAGCTCCGCGTAAGCTCAAGGGTAATTCTGTTTACCGTACAGGACTAGTCAAGGCCATGGACTATTTAGCTTGTACTAAACGCGGTACTTTTGTTGGGTGGCCTTTGTGAAGTAAAAACGCTTTTAGATTTCTAGAAATGGAATGTTCCAACAAAACATAAACCATTTCGTTATCGAAATAACAATTTTCCAGAAATAAGAAACATTCACAACGTGCAATGATGCGACGCTACTAATTAGTAGTTATGCATCGCACATAATTTATTGTGCTACATAATTCATTTTTATCAAAAAACAAATGCTGGAAGCATAAAAGAATCGTTTTTCTTCCACAATAAGACAAGAAGGCGTCGACACTGGACACAGATATTTATAAAGTTGCGTTTGGACATTGTACAAATAACATGTATGAATTAATTCAAGGCTTGCTGTTAATTGCCTGCATGCAACGGTAGACTTTACAGCCTACTTTTTGTTGAAATTTTTTAGTAACGTCTAGTCTTAAGAGAAAATTTAACATTTTTGAAAGGGTCATTGCATTTTAGATTCTTAGAAGAACTTCAGCTGCATTCGTAAATTACAAATTAACCATGCCTCTTCTAACTTAAGGCAATTCTCATAGGACACCGGACGTCCGCGTGGTCGGGCGGAGGTGGCAACTACTGGCAATGCAGATTTTATGGTGGTGCGCTGCACCGCGCAGATTTCCAGCTAAATATGCGACATGGCGCATGCTTCACCGCCCGACCGTCCGATGCCGTGTGAAAACCATTGATCATCAATCTACCTGAACCTGTACCTGAACGTCACCGTAGGTACCTACTTATTTCCACCAAAGTCTAGACTATCAACCAAAAAGACGGTTACAAAACACTACTATCTCAGTATTATGGCTCTGTCCACTGTCTGGAGGACTTGTAACAATGAACACTATCATATTACTCGTATTATGATATTATCACGTCAATCATTCTCATAAATCACTGTCTTTTCTAATCTTGAAACAAATGCCAAAACTCGAACTGATATCATCAGTAGGTAAGGTGGCTTGGCAGATGTCACATGTCTTCGAATGTTTTGTTTTTAGGATATTCCGGTTTCCTTACGATTTTTCCTTCACCGAAAGTAAGTTCCAATTAGTTTATTTAGCTTACACAACAGAAAAACTGACAGGATTAACAACGGGTCCCACACCAGGCACAGCCAGTATCTTGGTGACCCAGACATTACAGAGTTAACATTTTAATTGTTCTGCTAACTCAAGCATAATATTTAATATTATGAATTAGGAAATTGAAATTACATATATTAAATTAAAACAAATAAATAAAACGTTGAAAATAACTTTAATTAACAAACAAAACTTGATTACAGAGAGAGAAGTGTTTAATTGTTTGTTACCTTATCAAAGTACTGTTCCTGAGGAAAACAACAATAACCTTCTTACGATAACAGATGGCGCCACGTGTATTTCAAATCATATTTGAAATATATTTTATAGAAACTTTAGAATAGTATTTTATTAAAATATTAATTTCACGTGGACGAAGGTCACGTTGCTCAACTAGTTTTTAAATAAATATCTTTCAAAACGTTTTAGCGCCACTTAGACTTAGCCGATAGCTAATATTGGAACGGCAGGTCACATTGATTTTTATGTGTCTGCACGTTTATTATGTACATCACGTTTCGTTGTTTGTATCAACCAGTTTATCTACCCAATAGCAGGTGTATTCTGTAAATCATGTTGCATCAGCAGTCAACATGTTTATAGATTTAATAAATGTCATTAAATTTTAAAAGATAACTTGCTACGTAAAGGATTGAGGTATAAGGTCCTTATATTAAAAGTATAAGGTAGGTAGGCTAGGCTACGTATAAATAGACGTGAAAGAAAACCCCCCACTTAAACATACAGGAATAATTTTTAAGCACTGCGCAAAAAAATTTTGGTGGTTCAGTATCAGTAATAGAACACATTTCCATTATTAGTTCAAAACTTTTTTTTATTTTTTTATCCTATTTTAAATTAGCAAAATATTGTTCGCACAGTGGAGTGTACTCAAGATTGACTTGTGGTAAATCTAAATCTAATTGTTGATTAAAATGTTTTAAATTAATTAATTTAAATTAAATTAAATTAAACTGTTTTAATTAATTTAAATTAAATTGTTTTAATTTAAATTAAATCTAATTGTTGCTCCGCGCCGGCGCGTTAGCTAGTAGCCATAAAATCAATTTCAAAGTAGACATTTTTCGTTAACGATAACTTTATTTTTTTGTACTAAGACTTATCAAAATAAAAAATAGATGTTTAATAAAACTCATTTAAGTTTAATTAGTCAAAGTTTGCGTACTGAATAAAAATTATTCCTGTATACTTCCCGTCATTGCGTTATTTTTTTGTTTTATACCATTTGTCGGAACTTTCTAGATAAGTTCATTTTTTTTAATAAGTTTCTCTTACTGAATAGTAAGGGTGTTCATAGAGTGTAAGTAATTATAATGCATCCACCACCACCACCACAATGTTTGAGTCCTACCGTAAAACGTGATTTTTTTAACGAAAACACCTCCTCCTTTTGGGCTTCGCCGCAGTCGGGTAAGGGTCGAGTAGTCTTTTCCCAGAAATCATTTTCGCGTAGAGTTACAGGAGGAGTTACTTAATTTGATGTGCTTGGCTGACGGCTTCATGAAATCTTTTTTGAAGGGACCCTTAGTAACTATAAGTTGACATTATGAATGCTTGAACTTACTGCTCCTTTCCATTTAGGTTTAATAATTAAGTTTCACCCCTTTTTTTTTGGGGTGGGTGGAAAATCATCAAATGACTCCTCCCACTCTGGATAGAACGGTAGGGAGTGTCAGACTTCTACTGACTAAAAACCATCCATTCTTAACCCTATATGTCGAGGTCACGGTAACTTCTGAACAACCCGCAGCCCCAACGGGAAGTTTCACCCCTCAAATCCGGAACCGAACCATATACTCTACCTACTGATCAAAACTGAACGTTGAATGCAACCTGGTTCAACGACATTAATTACTTTCTGGTACAACTGGACAAGTTTCGCACTTAAAAGGAGAGAAACGGGAAAATACCGTTATAGGGCGTAATACTTTGCAATGTTGGGTCGATTTATCAAGAACTGGCAGCCAACAATAATAAATATATGGTTAAAAACGTAAATGTACGGGTATAGGGTGTTAAAGAAGGTATACTTTTGAGTCGAACTTCGAGATACACAGTTTTTTTTTTGTTTCTTGGTTTTTTTTTGTTTTGTTGTGTGCTGATGTGGCTTAGTGTGCCAAATAAATAAGTTTTCTTTTTTTCTTTCTAACTGTATCTTTTACACACACAATTTTACAGCTGATATTTGTTTGTGAATTACAATGTTGGGCCCTTAAAATTTGATGGTCTGTTCAAACTTTATTGCGCGTCGGAATTTAGTTAAAATTTTGTTGGGCGCAACTTTACGTTAGATGTTTCAAGCCGAAAGAAAGTTTGTACCGATACAATACTGCGCAGACCATCATTCGCAGCTAACTTCCGAGCCGCCATAAAGATTGCACTGAACTAGGACACATCTTTGAATATGACTATTATTATAAACCCTTTTTTTTTTTTTTTTTTTTGTGGGTGTAAAATCATCGAATAACCCCTCCCGCTCTTGGGCAGAGCGAAAGGGAGTGTCAGACTTCTACTGACTAAAAACCACCCATGTTCCTTCTTCGCCCTCTATGTCGAGGCTGCGATAACCGTTGGACTACCCGCGGCCCCGACAGATTATATATACCCTACCCTTTTGTAACTCGCCTGTGACTTGTTGATTTGTTCAAAGGTCATTTTACACTTTCGTGTTACCTTATCAGTGTTATCACAATTAATAGTAATCTAAACATAACAATAAAATATTTAGTATTATGATAGAATTCAGGGTTATTGCTTCTAAACATAGGAACAGGCATTATCAACTGAAGTAAGTACTCCCGAGGTCACTGAGGCGACCCTCAGTGACCACTTTTCAACCTTATTATTTCCGACATACCTAAAGGTAAACAGTAGCGGTGGCGACCTCTCGCGTCCGGCCCTGGTGCAAGCCATGGTCCATGGCGAGACGGAATGGGATGACGTCGCGTTCTGCGAAGCAGTGATGCTAGCGAAGAAGGTGGCGGAACGAGAGAGGGAGAGAACTTCTCGTTCCAGCCCCCGCGGTTTACGCTCTATTTATATTCGTTTTTAATTATTTATTTTTTCTGATTTTAATTTTAAGTGTTTATCGATGTTTTTTGCTAATTTATTAATCCAGCAGTTCCATGTCCCCAACGTAATCTATAAGAAAATATAAAATATTTTAAATAATATTTTTTTATATATATTAAATAATATATGTATTAAAGTATAAAATATTCTATAGTGTCTGTGCGATTGACTGGTGTGCTGGTTCGAATCCCACACGGAAAAAATGCTTGTCTTCAGAATCTACAGACAGTTCTTCCGGGCCAGACCCGGAAGAACTGTCTGTATGTATTTGTCTGTTTGTTTTATTTTATTTGTCTTGTCTGTGTGTATGTTTATTGCAGTCGGGGGACTTGCAAAGAACTGATCCATGGAACAGCTGCCCTCGCCTGCACTAAAAATTTTGTTTGACTTGTTTTTTTTTATTTTTTAGTTCACTTTTTTATTTTAGTTTTTGTCATGGCAGGCGTGTTTTTAATTATTTGTTTTTTTATTTCATACTTTTTTGTGTGATTAGTAAACGAACTATACAATAATAAAATTGATGAACGAATGGATATTGAATACTACTTTGAAATATTTTCATTATTATATATTCTTACCAAGTTTCAAGTAGGTAAATTGCATCACGCATATCTAATACAAACTTCAAAACATTTTAATTGCCTAAGTTTGGGAGTTGTAACCTAGCCAGTTTTATTTGTTTCATCACAAGGTATCTATTGATATGTAGCTTATTCGTATCGAATCCCAGGTTTAAAATGTGACCATATAATATAATTTGTTGAGTATTAAACTAGTAAGCAATAGATATTGAATACTAGGTACTGTGGTATATTTTTCTAATCTACTTAACAAGTTCTAGACTATGATCATATTTTTCATTGAAAACTCAATAAAAACAAATTAAAAGTTATTTTTATTTCTAAACCATGACCACCCTATTAAGGTTTTTGTTTTTTTCGCTAGCATATGTCATCCGGGATAACGCAAAGAATCTAACGATACAACATACATCAAAATGGGTTCAGGCATTTAGAAGTTATGGTGGAATAAAGAAACTCACAAACATACATACATACACACATCAAAAGTGTCTAGGGATCAAGCATTTTTATGCGGATTTCTTGAGATTGAGATGTGGCTTTGTAATAAATTTATGATTTTATAAATTTATATGGATCCTTTTTGGTGCATTTCATAATTTGAATCAGGAACTGTGAATCAAATTCGAGTAAAAGATGAAAATCAGCGGTCAATATTTTCCCTATAAAAACATACAACGCATTGAAGACATTATTAGTGCTACTGTTTCCCTACTACTGATTAAAACCAACGTTATTATGGAGCGGCGACGTCATTTAAGCAGGGAAGAAATGCTCAGAGCCGTGGGAATGATAGAAGCTGGTTCCCGGCAACGTACTGTGGCTTTAGCTCTGAATACAAGTCAGAGTGTTATCAGTCGACTTTGGACACGTTACCGAAGCACTGGTACCGTGGCTGAGCGCCATGGAGGACGGTATCGCTGCACCACACGGAGACAAGACCGATACATTCAAATCTTAACTCGAAGAGCTCCAACAATAACCGCCATGATGTTAGCCGTGAGGCTTCATCACTCTTCAGGGAACTTAATTAGCGACCAAACAGTCAGAAACCGCTTGCATGAAGTGAACCTTCATTCCCGAAGACCGCTACGGGTACCACCTATAGCAATGCACAATCGTAGGATTCGATATCAATGGGCTCTTGAACACAGAAATTGGGCAGAAGAACAATGGCGTTTCGTGTGCTTTTCTGATGAGTCTCGTTTTGGTATGAGACTGGATACAAGACGTATACGACACTGGAGAACCCCTGGACGCCAACAGCGATTAAAATCCTGCCAGGAAGTCCATCCTTATAGTGGTGGAACCATCATGGTATGGGCGGGTATTTGGATCGGCGGAAGAACTGAGTTGATTTGGATCAGAGGCAACCTCAACGCTCAAATTTATGCTGAGACGATTGTATCAGACGTCATCGTTCCTCTACAAGTGCAAATCGGTCCCTTATTTCAGTTAATGCATGATAATGCACGACCGCACACCGCAAGAGTTGTAAGACAGACTCTCGCCGCAGCTAACATCAATGTCCTGCCCTGGCCTGCTCAGTCGCCAGACTTGAACCCGATTGAGTATGCATGGGATATGCTACAGAGAAGAGCTCTGCCGAATATGGAGGGTATCCAGTCGCAAGAAGACCTTTTTTTGTTGTTGCAACGAACATGGGCGGCCATTCCACAGCGTGATTTGGATGAACTCATTTTGAGTATGCCAAACCGATGTTCTTGTGTTGTTAGTGTTCGCGGTAGAAACACGGATTATTAATTGTTTAAGTTACCCAATAAAATTTTAAAGAAAACTGTTATTTCAGTCTTTTTTTCGAACTTTAATGTTAGTGGTTCAAATGTCAAAAATCCCTTTATTAGGAAAATGGCAAATTTCTTTATTAATGCAAAGGTGACTTGGTTTATCGTTACCTGTGACAAACGAAAACACTTTATTTGATGAATCCTTAAAGAAAATTTTAATTAATATCAATCAGGAGAAAAGTTATTGCAAAAATATATGTTGATCCCTAGACACTTTTGATGTGTGTACATGAACGCTAAAAACATAACTCTTTTTTTGGGGCAGTCGTGTAAAAACTTGATGACCCTCATCCATAGACATAAATTAGAAATCATGTCCTTACCTGGCGGGAAATTATCCGGTCTTTTGTACGCATTCCTATAAAAGTACACTATTAAGTAAGGTATTAGCAGAGCAACAACGATTGCGGCAATCATTGTCGATGTATTGTCACTCTAACGACACCCGATAAAATAATAAAGACTTAATAATACGTCGAGCACTTAATTACAACCGACAGCGCCTGGACCCGTCCACAAACGAACTGCACAAAAATAACAACATCCAAAGGCTCTATATACGTAACTACACAGCCACTGAGATAAATAGAGGTCCAATGTCCAATTTATCTTGACACACGGCAAAGTAAGGAACTAACGCAAAAAGTAACAGAATTTTTGATTATCGGTGATTTTTATCTTGGACCTGCAGCGCCACTTAAGCTCCATGATTACGCTGGTCGTTAACAAAGCATGCAATGCGATGATGACTTCGATTATTTAATGATGCCACTTAGTATACATATTAGGTGTAATAATCGAAATTCATAAGCATATATCAATTATTAATTTGAAGGATATTATCGAACGATATGTTTGTAGCTGGCTAATCTCCATGAAAATAAGAAATTTTACCTGTTGTTTTGATGTGAGGTAGGCACTGCATAGGTATTTAATCGACTGTATATAATATAGTGGGTAAGTGTATAATTATACCTATTGGCGTCGTCGCGGCATTGAAAACTTAGTACACGGGCGACATCGATGGATAAACAATTAACTAGGATTTATCTATTAATCTATCGCCATATTCATGTTCACAGCGTAATCAGTTCCAGCATAATTATAAGGTTCCCACTAATAAGCTGCTAAGGTGGAGATGATTCATGACTCTGCCCTGAATTGAAGAGCTTTTTCGGCATATACATTTCTGGCATTTCTTCTTCAGGATTTAATGGACGCTACCTATTATTGGAATGAAATATAGCAGTTCACAACTTAGGACCCAGTAATATAATAATATCACTAATATCTAATATATATATATATATATATACATTTAATAATAATAATATATATATACACTAATATCCGTGGTGCTAGGCAATGAACATACTTTTTTTTTTTTTTAATAGACATATGTGTGTAATTGTTTGTACAGTAGAACAAGCTGATAAGTATACAGCCAGCTAACTAGCATTTACTTTTAAAATTATACAGATACATTTAGAGACCAATGTGAAGTGATATAGCGTTTGACATCAGTCGCTTATTGCGAAACGCTTTATAAAACCAAATTGCAATCGATATTTTCAGTGTACCTATTAAAATTATAAAGATACCTGTATACTTATTAGCTTGTTCGACTTTACTAGTACTTAATTTTCAAAATAAGGAAATGCACATAATATTATTTTACCACAATTTAACTTTAACAACTCTGATACACAAACAAATATTGCAATAGTAGTACTTGGATCACAAACAGTCCTTGTCACCGATGCCATAATCTCTTTGTATGGTGACCCTGGCATACAAACATTTTTAGTAGAATAACTCATATTGTTACTAATTAATTTTACCCTCTACTTAGACTATCAGAAAACATAACTGAATTACCAAAATCATGACTATTTGGAAATACAAAGCTACCTACCTAAGAAAAACTTAACCTACCTAAGATACAATACCTGACTTAATACTTAATGAGTCATTAAGTATTAAGTCAGGTATTGTATCTTGGCTGATGATACAGCCTTGAGTACTAACGGGTTCTCCGTTGCCTTAGGCTGGAGAGCATCAAAGGCTGGATGACCTCTGACAAGTACACTGAGTGTCGTCCACTCTGTCAACCAATTCATTTGTCGCAAGAATATGTTCGTTAATTTGATTTATTTAAATTCATAGTTAGTAGATAAAGACTGTAGTGAGTTGGTCAGAACCTGTTTAATGGGATTGTAAATGGCGAGTGTCTATTTCATAAATATTTAAAGTTATTTTATTTATTATCAGGAGAAACACGTTCTTTCCTTAATTGAGTATTTTTGGAAAAGTGTTTTTGTTTTTTCTTATATTGATTACATTTTTTAATGATTTTATCACTCAAAATGTTTAGCTTTAATGTATGTGAAAGAATTTTTGAAATCGGCGCTTTTGAGTTTATTTATTGCAAACTTACACACAAAAATACAAATCTTTCCTCTTTATAATATTAATGTAGGTTATTACAATATATTTTAAATATAAATATATTGTCATTATTACTGTTTATTTTTATTTTCCGTCAGATGTGGTTCATCGGCTTAAGACCAGGCACTCTAAAATAATTTCCACGCAAGCTCCGCCCCATTCACCCCGCCACTCCGCGCGATGTGCTAGACGCTAGCACATCAGTAATAAAGTCGAATACCGCGTGCGCTCTTTGATCGCGTTCGAGCACGAAACTAAATGTCGTAAGTCTTAATTCTTATTTCGTTTATAACTAAAGTAGTAATTGATCTGGAGAAAAAATATCTTGTGGCTGGATAGTAAACTATATTTTCTTACAGAGAACATTTATTTTAGACATAAAGGTGGAGTAATCTTGAGGAAAAATTTAATAATCGTTAAAAAAGACATGATTTTCGAATAAAAAATGAATCGAGCGAATATGCTACAATTACGTAACTGTCTTGTACATGGAAAGAAAAAGATCCAATAAATCATATACTAAAGTTCCATTTTGATTGTATGTACGACTGTTTCAGAATATTAATGCAAATTAACATAAATTTAGGGAGCCTCCTCGGAAGAAGCGCTCGGTAGCTTGCGGGATCGGATTTATAGTATAAAAGAGAATATGATTTATATTTTTATTTTTTATTTATCTTTATATTATTTATTTATATCTTATGTTATGTGATACATTCAGTAAATAATAAAATTATATAATAAGATTTTTATTATTATTTTTACTCCCCTCAATGAATACTTTTTTTTTTTTTTTTTTTTTTTTCTTTATTTATTTAGGGACATTTATAATCGCAATGCGTATGTCAGTCCCATCATACCCTAAATATACATTTGTCATATGTGGGCCATGAACCTAAACAGACTCTTCGCATCATCACCATTTGGTTGAGCCAGGATTTTGTGGAATGTGCCTACTTCAAGTCTGTTCAACCTCAATACCCTAAACAGTTCATTTCTCCCAGACTCATATCGGACACAGTCCATCAATAAGTGGTGTAAGTCTTCAACAACTCCACACTCCGCACAATTAGGCGAGTCCGTTTTTTTCATCAAGTGCGCAAACTTATTACATGGAATGTGTCCAGATCTGAGTCTGTGAGCCGTAACTACCAATTTTCGACTTAAATTAATGTTTATAAACCAGGGCATACGAAAAGGCTGACCCTGCATGGTTTTGTACCAGATTCCTTTATCCAATGAGCGCTTGTCAAAATATTCTTTCCAGTCATCATAACACTTCTTTTTAAATTTAGGTAAAAATTCTGAGTAATCCAAAATTATATTAGTTCCTTTCCCATATTTAGCTGCATATTTTGCGAGCATGTCAGCCTTTTCATTGCCCTGTATTCCAATATGTGATGGAATCCATTGCAATCTCAATGTAACACCTTTAAGCACTAATTCATCTATCTTAGATAGAATAACATAAGCTAGCGATACACCTCTGTGGCCAGAGGCGCATCGAGCTAAATGTTGTAAGGAACTTTTGCTATCTGTGCAAATAACAATTTTTTTATGTTGGCTACTGTTGCTAAACGTAAGTGCTTCAGAGATGGCAATAAGCTCCAACGTCATTATGGACGCATCCTTGTCTATTTTAAAGCAATTACTTTGGCAATTGAATGGTTCACTAGGCACATAAAAGGCTGCTCCATGACCTTCTACACTCTTCGACCCATCTGTAAATATGCTAAGCCATTCATTGTACTTCAAATGTAACTCTCTAATAACTTCAAATTTTAATAAGTCACTATTATAGCTATGTTTAGATAATTTCACTACATCTAAATCCCATATAATTATTTCATGAATATTAATGTTGGTCATCCATGTCTTCAGAGTAAACATCAGCAAGGGGTGTGATGATGCTATTTCATCACTTTTCACTTCATTACATAAAGAAATTAGTAAAGGAATCTTTTTATTTTTCCAATAGCTATTTTGTCGAAGAGTGTGGAGTTGCCCTAACAAATCATTAATACTATTATTTTCTAAGGATTTAGATTTTAAACAGAACTTATAACCTAAATATTTTCTCCGTAAATACAGTGGAACTACACAGAGCTCACTTTCCATAACGTGGATAGGTGTAGTTTTGATAAAACCTCCTATTATTCTTAAGGCCTGGTTTTGAATCTTGTTTAATTTATCTAGATGACACTTTGCACTCACATCATATAAAAAGCTGCAGTAGTCTATGCGACTTCTAATCAAAGCAATGTAAATATGCCTTAAATGTTTAGGGTGCAGGCCCCATGACGTGCCAGCCAAGACTTTTAGTAAATTTAGATTCCTCTGTACTTTCTCGGCTATCGTATTTATATGTTTACTCCAGCGCAATGAACTATCTAACCACATTCCCAAATACTTATAATTATGTACTAACTGCAAATTATCTCCATTTATGTTTAAATCTATTTCTAATTTTCTAAACCCTCTAGTAAAAATACATACTTTAGATTTAGTTGCCGATAATTCTAATCCCATATCATCCAAAATATAACAAAATGTATTTAGTGCTATCTGTAATTCATGTTTACTTTCATTGAGGTTTCTTAAAGAACAATATAAAACAAAATCATCCGCGTATTGACACATACTCACATTTTTAATCTTATGGAAACAAGTCATTGTGACCACATTAAAAAGTAGGGGGGAAATTGGGTCTCCTTGTGCTAAACCCCTATCCGTATACCTAATAAAATAATTCTGCTGATCAGTTTCATCCTTCATCATAAGGTGCCTTTCGCTTAGAAAACTACATAAATATTGACATATTTTTTGTCCAACTCCTATTTCATCTAAAGTATTAATCAGTACGTCTACTAATACATTATTATAAGCATTCGAAATATCTAAAAAACAAGCTATAGTTGGAACCTTATGCGAAAATCCAACATAGATCTGGCTTACTAATTTAGCTAAACAATCCTGACAGGACTGCCCTCTTCTAAATCCGGAGGTGTACGGAGATAGTAACTTATTTTTTTCTATGTACCATTCAAGTCGTTTCGTCAGCATTGAGTGAAAAATTTTGCACACACAAGACATTAATGAAATTGGTCGTAGTTTAGGACTATTATTAGAGCCATTTTTAGGAATGGGTGTCACCAATATGTCGCGCCATTGGTTTGGAATATCCCCCGTATAAAATATATTATTATATAATTTTAATAAGTACAGCCTACTTCTTGGTGAAAGATGAAAGATTAATGAATATGTTATACCGTCGTTGCCAGGCGCTGTGTCTTTTCGCTTAAAGCAATGAGTCATTTCTTGTACAGAAAAACTGTTATCTAATTCTGCATTATTTGATTTAAAACTGTGAAAGGGCTGCCGACACGTATAATCAGGAGCAAGACTGTGAAGCAATTCGAGTTTTTGTTCATTCGAAACATATGATCGTGAGGAGTGAATTCCCTTAACCCAGCCCATACGTTTCCACATATCGGAGCTGGATGTTTGCTCATCGATACTACTACAATAAGTTTGCCAATCACTTGTTTTGGCCCGCTGTATGGTCGTTTTTGTAGTTTCTGCTATTCGTTCAAGGTCCGTTAGGTTATCGGGTGTAGGGTTGCTTCTAAATTTTTTTAGGGCTAGTCTTCGTTGTGCAACAGAATGAGAAAGCTTAGGGGTCCAATAGGACTTAGGTCGAAATTCGCTACTTGGTTTATCACATGCCATTATCAGAGGTATGAACCGATCTGCAGCTCTCTCCACCTGCTTAATAAAGTGGTCATACATGGATTGTACAGCCACAGGCTCAACAGGTTGAAGCAAATAATCCTCTAAGCATTTTGTATACTCTGACCATTTTGCTAACTTAAAATTTCGCTTTTTAGTATTATAAACAGAGTGTGCGTTACTACTGTATTTGTACGAGATCTTCAAAAACAAATGATCGCTCCCTAGACATTCATTCATAACATTCCAATTTAATAAATGCGATAAGTCGGTAGAAACAAATGTCACATCGGGCGAACTTCGTTGAATAATATTATCAACGGAACTAATTCTTGTTACACTACCGTCATTAAGAGAAATGAAGCCGTTATCTAACGCCGAGTCATAGATTTGTATACCTCGCGCGTCAGTCTTACACGACCAGGTAGTGTGATGACCGTTAAAATCTCCTGCTACAATACATTTGCCGGGAACTAATGAAAATACTTGTTCCCAATCGGATATACTTGTACGTACCGATGATGGACAGTATATTAGTACGATATTTTCAATGTTATTACAGTTCAAAAGTTTAATGAACATTATTTCTATTCCCGAATTACTAATATTAAGAAAATTTTGTTGTACTTTAATCGACTTATGTGATATTATAGCTATTCCCCCGTATCCGTCAATCCTATCGTTTCTAAAAATATTATAGCCACTTATATTTATATGTGATTCCGGTTCTAACCATGTTTCGGATATTAACGCAATGTGTACTTTATACTGTTGCAATAGAAGTTCGAATTCATTACGTTTAGGTCGCAAGCTACGTGCATTCCACTGTATTATATTGAGTAAAACTATATTATTAGATTTCTTAGCCATTATTAAACATAGATACAACATTTTTCCATAGATGTTCTCCACTCAAAATCTTAAAAAACCACTGACCACATATTTCTATAAAATATTTAACTAGTGTTTTAAATTTAGCGAACCAATTACCGTCTGATAAACATACTTCTCGGATTCTGTTATAAATATTGTACATACTAAATGTTTTTTTTAACTCCTCAGAACCTGGGTCCTTTTCCTTATGTAGATTTGGTGTTTGCTGACTATTGCAACTGTCTTCCAGATTTTTTCTTTGTTGTCGTGGATGTTGTGTTGACGTGTTTACCTCTTGAGACATTCTTTCTTGATCTTTATTTTGATCTACCCTCTTTGTTTGGGAATGTTTTTGTTGACAATCTTCTGCCTCCATCTGATGTACCTCCTTTTCCTTATGAACAAGGGCTTCGGTGATAAGCACATTCCTATATGATCTCTGAGGGGAAGCATGAAGGCTACCTTGCGTTGAGTCATCTTGCGAGTCGGTTGCCGATTGTTGAGTGTTTTCTTCAATATTGTGAAGGCTTTTATCGTTTAATTTTTGTGTTTCTTTGTGTTTTTTAGTATTTAAGTATATTTCAAGGCCTTTCCGATAGTTGCAGTTATTTTCTGTCATGATATTCCTAATATCCTTTTCTTTTAGGAAAACGGGGCATTTTTTAAACAACGCCATATGTGGTCCTTTACAATTCACACAAATGTATTTTTCTATCTCACAATTTGGGTGATTATTACCACACTTGGGACATATTTGTTTCTTACTTGGACACGACTTTGACAGATGACCAAATCTCCAACATACTGAACATTGGGACACTGGGAAAGTATATGGTTCCACTTTAAACCTACAACCGTAACTATATACGTACGGCGGTAAAGTGTTACCCTTAAAGCAAATCCTGATTGTTTCTGAATCTACCCACTCCCCATTATCAGATTGTCTTCTTAGTCTTCTTATTGATATGACGTCATACTCACATGTAACGTTGTCTAAAATTTCTTTTTCTTCCATTTCTAAATCTACTTGTTTAAGGATTCCGTAACATAAGCTAGCCTGGTCTGTCATCTGTACTCTGTATCCTAGATCCGTTAGCTTATCACAGCTGAGTAACTTCGATGCATCTTCCTTGTTATTAAAATAAATCATAACCTTAAACGCATTTTTATACACGATTCTCGTTACATTTTCAATGTTTAGTGAACGTAAAAGTTTTGCCATCCCAAATTGTTTCAATAATATTTCTTTTCCTGTGATTGATACGATTACATGAGGCTTTCCGGCCTCGTCGTTATTCTCGTTTCTTTTGTCGCTATTTGAATTTTGTCGATTAGCCTTTTTATGTCCTCTTCTTACTGTGACAAATCCATCTTCTTCTATTATCTCTTCATCATCCTGTCTACCTCTCTTCTCTGCAAGTCGTTGTTCACTGTTTTTTTTCTTATTCGTCTCTTCAGCGGAAGTTATATCAAGTTGTTGTTCACTCTTTTCATTCGTCCTCCTCACATAATTAGCCAAAATGTTACAAAGTTGTTGTTCACATTCAATTGCTGGTTCCTCCTCCACTGTTTCACCGCCTCTAGAGGCTCGCAAAATCAAATTATTATCTACTTCATCCATTTTTAAGTATCACAATTAACATTGGCATGTATACGTATACGAAAACAACGCGATAGTAACGAACGGTTTAAGCGTACGTGCATACGTCTCAACTGCTCACGCGTCACTGAATGAATACTTGAATGCATTCTATGTAAAAATTACCAATATTTGAAAAAAAACCTTGCCAAGTAGTATACTATAGTCTTAAGAGTAAGACACCATATTGTGTCTCCAAATTTTAGATTGTGGAACAAACCGGGTCATGATGGGTGATATAAAATGTGCTTAGATCGTGCCATGCACGTTGCGCGCTGAACAAGATGTGTTTATTTTGAGACAGACATTCCGATATCGACACTTGTCTATTATAATTGATTGATTGAGGAAAACTTTCGCTTTTGATAGACCGATAGCGACGTAGAAACATGACGATCGTTTTTTTGTTGGTTCGAGGTGCACCGATGCGATGATCCGGTGCGGTGTGAGTGATGGTTTGCATGTAAACGCAAGTTTTGATAAATGAAAATAATAGTATAATATTTTTTTAATCTTTAATCCTTTTTAAGGAAAGTCGTGCAACTAACTACGCAATTGCTGTTGATTTGATAAAGTAGGGGCTGCAACGAAGAGATATTTTTTTGTCACAGAATATGGGGACGAATGAGGAATGAGGGATCAAATTACTTACTGTTACTATGTGTTCAGTACATGATTTAAAACGTATCGTAGTTTCGGTAAGATTTCTACTCGATGGTTGTAAAAAATCTGCTGTTACAAAAATAAATCCAGGTAACTTATTTTACAATCAACGAAAACTGCTACTGCTGGGGTGTAGAATCATTTGTGTAGTTAAGTTTAGCTTACTTTAACTGGGCTTTTATCCGCATTTAGCCTCTTGATTGGGATATTGTGCGTGATGTATAAAGAATACCTACTCCAACCTACTCAACGTTTGATGAGATTGCGAGTTAACTTCATTGATGCCACCGGAACTGCATCTTTTGTTTGTGTGCATCCTTCACTGTTTCTCCATTCGGTGAGGTGTTTTTTTTTGCGGTTCTTGAACGCAGCCATGTTTTTATTTGGGCCTGAGGTATGGTCAGTGGTGGTTCCGGTCCAAATACTTTATTGCTTGAGCCTCTTTGGCCAGCTCACCTGCTGCGTCGTTACCCAGCGAGTTGCTGTGTCCTTTTATCTATTGCATGTGCAGGGTTACACTATTCGTGGCTGCAATGGATTGGAGTGCATTGTGGCATTCCAGTATTAGGACAGAGGTAATTGTGTTGTTTTTTAGGGCTTGAAGCACCGATGCACTGTCTGAGATGATCTTTATTTTAAAATCTCTGATGTTTCTGGCTGCAACCGCTTGTGCCGCTCTGGTGATACCGATACATTCGGCTCGGAAGATTGTGTTTAATTTATCTAGGGTATTTGGTAGTGAAATGTTGAGATCATTGATTCATTCATTTCTGTACCATATGAGGTCTTGGAGCCGTCCGTATATATCCTAACTTCATTGATGCCAGAGCTATCTTCCCGCGTTTGTGTCTGCAGTGAGTTGGATGTCGTAACTTTTTACCGATCGATTTTTAACGATCGAACACATGGTGACATGAAGTTTTATCCATGGGAGCCTCAATGAGTGGTATTGCCTTCAGAATCCCCTGCAAAACTTTTGAGTGTGTTGTTTCTGTAGGTATTTACTTTCCATAGGCCGTTTGATCTTAGTCTAAAGGCGGTTAGTTGCCTAAGCTTCCTCCTTTATGACCAGATCCAGAGGTCATAAATTCAGAAGATACTCTAACGCGGCTGATGGAGGTGTTCTCATGCATCCAGTAGCTGCTACACTAGCTAAGCATTGCAGACTCTGGAGTTTCGTTTTCACCGTGGCCAGCTGAGTTCTAGGCCACCATACAACTGATCCGTTGGTAATAGGAGGTCTGTCTGGTCGATGACTGACGTGTATAGCCAGAGTGTTATCTTTGGGTTAAGACCCATTCTCCCACCAACTCCCCCATCCCCATCTTTTAATCAGTGTAGAAGACTAGTAGTCAGGCCTTCTTTGTTTTAGCCTCTAAGTGACTCGCCCAGTTCAATTGGATATCAAGAAAATTATGCCCAGATATTTCACTTTGTTGATAGGAAGAGTCTAGTGTTGAAAAGCTTTGATAGTTGTAATCCTGGATACTTCCTTTTGTTGGTAAAAAGAATAAGTTCTGTTTTCTTGGAAATTACTGAAAGTTCATGTTCTTCACACCAATCTTCTACTATCTGCAGTGCAGAGCGCATCACTTTGCAAAGCATATCTTCAGCATTCCTGTTTATCAGTATAGCAAGGTCGTCTACATAACCAATAGTACTGTATCCTCTGTCATGCAGTTTCTTTATGAGGCTGTCCACTACTATGTTCCAGAAAAGTGGAGATAGAACGCTTCCTTGGGGGCATCCTCTTACTACCTTGGCTCTTGTGGTAGTATTCCCCACTATCTGAACCACCCTTTTGCTAACCAATTTAGTGATCCAGCTTCTTCTATAATAATATATGTATATACTTCTATAGTCATCATTTGTATAAAATTCAAAGTATAGTATTTTGCGCGTTGAATATTTAGAACGGTGGGGAGGGAAATATTACTATGTACGTTCATATCTAAAGAAAATAGTTCTTTATTACATTTTAAATGCTTAAATTAAAGCCTCAACGATTCCTGCAACTAGTGAAATTCATCAATTTATTATTCTATGATAGCTCATGGTCATGACGTACAGGGTGTTTTAACAATAGGAGTGAATTAGCTAAAACAACAGTGATCGAACAACATTGTAGAACATCCACGTTTGTTTATCCTACTCATATTCGTAATCAAGACAGAAATCAAAAGTTCAGCGTCCCTATTAAATTAACTTTTTAGCAAAGTGGAGTGTGAGATATAAAGGTGTAATATAATCAACGCACAACTTCTCGCGTGTAGTCGCGGACTATGAAACTGAAAATTTTTTGCACTAGGTAGGTAGTGCAAAAATTGACTAAGAACGGCCTTCCGCAAGGCAGTGTCTTGGCTTGACTGCTTCTATTAAATAAATAACCAACCACCAATCATCAAGTCCGGACACCTGCTGCTTCCTCTATGCAGACGACTTTACCGTCGCCACCCAAGCCACCATCTTTGAGGAAGTCGAGCTCTGCTTGTCAGATGCCCTTGGTGAATTAGCCACATAGTACCTACCTCACTATTGCACTCAAGCCCTATTCTAACAAGACAGTATTTCATTTTCCATCTTCGCAACAGAGAGGCTGGCCGCTGACTTAACATCGTTTGGGATGGGATGTCTATCAAGCACTGTACTATCCAAAGTATTTTGGAGTTTCTAGGGACAGACCATTGACTGCCAGGTGCAGAAAAAACTGCAATACTTAGGTACCATCAAGCAGAAGTCTCTCTAAATTTAGTGCTTCGGGCAGTGGCGTTGAGTGCCTTGGCGGGGCCCCGTATAAAAAAAAATTTGGGGGCCCTTAAGAAGGGTAAAAATTTCACAAAAGAAAAAAAAGTGTAAGAAATATTTATTCATCATAATTAATATAAATGAATGAATGAATTATAAATGTGTATTTATAATTCATTCATTCATTTATAATTCTAATGTGTATGTGTATTTTTTTATTGATTATTTTAATGTAACGTTTGAGTTGTTGTGTCCGTGGACCTGGGCACAGACCTGGGGCCCCGTATAATTGATACGGCAGATAAGGCGGTAACTACGCCTCTGGCTTCGGGTCATGTCTTGAGAACTACTGCGCTGGCGCTATCTTTTTCAGTTGGCGTATTTACGTTTCCCGTTCAGCTAATACAAAGTTAGTGGACCACCGCGAGAACTTCGCAGAACATTTGAATACCGTAGTGAAAGAGCCAAAATGGCTTCAATCACTCTTTGCACCTAGAAACCCTCGTGCCGATAAGGTTGAAGTTTCAATAGTTTTCTCAAGTGTCTCACCCTACTCATTGGCGCGTGGTCTATGAGTAATCTGAAGCTGGGGATCCCACCTGGACATGAGCTGCCATGGTTGGTCACAGCAAGGGAAACCTGCTCATGTGAAGATTTTCCGTTAAATATAAAATTCTCTGTACTGCCGTCCTGCATCCCCGGTGTACGTTAATTTGGCCACTGATGTAATTTGAAAACCCACCAAAAACAAAATTGTTATTTCAGGTGTGAGTCATTAATTTAGGTAAGTAGATAGTTAAGTAATACTCAATCAGTAATCTGACCCTTGCATTGAGAGCTGAGACCCACCTTCACACGTCTAGCTGCGATTACGAATTAGCGTCATTAACAAGTCGATAACAAAGAAAATACCCAGTCCTGCTTATCATTGACGCATTTGTGTCTTTCAAAAGTGATAATTCATTTATTTTGTTCAGTAACTGCGCTATGTTTATTATATTCGGCACTATAACTGGGTTGGGTGGTATTAAGTAGGTCAGATTGTAACCTCTGCCCTAAGTGTGTGTAGTACTCGTATGATGACTCTACTGGTCTCTAAAATTGGATCTCTAAAATGACTCATAGGTACCTACTACGCTTGACATTTGGCGAATTATGTTTGCACTGTTAAGGACTCTCACTACACCTCAAAGCCGGAATGTCGGCGGCAAACCGCGTACGAAAGTTGGGCTACCGAAGTACCGATATGCATGGTTACCACACTATGCCTGGTTACCAGACCTTGTTTTATAGGCTCCGGAATGGTTAATTATGAACACCTCTGCCCAACCATGGAAGGGGCCAGCAAGGGCCGACGCCCGTCGGGGCTGCGGGTTGTTCGAAAGAGATACCGCGGCCTCGGCACAAGGGCAAAGAAAGAACATGGGTGGTTTTTAGTCAGTAGAAGTCTGACACTCCCTTCCGCTCTCTCTTCTTCCGCTCACTTACTAGATACCAAGCGTGACTTCTGAGTATTTTGCAGTCCAGGGTCTGATTCCCGGGTTTAGCAAAGGGGTATTAATGTGTTTTTCCATTAGGAATTCATCAGCAGCAGCCCGGTTCAGAAGATGACGATGCAAAATTCACATGGGATGTAAGAGAGAGAGAAAGAGATAATGCAGTATCTTTATCTCCCGCGAACGCTCAGATTAGCCGCCATGACCGAAGGTTGCTATAAAAGACTTACGAAAATAGTTAATCAATTTCGTATCTTTCGACCCACCCCTGTATAACCGAGTCAGATTATTACTAGATAATAAAAATATATCCGTAATTTTGTTAATAACCAGGCTTCCATTATTACTCTGCCTAACTACCTGATAATTGTACATAAGTTGCAATTGCGATCAACTTACAAATTGTAGACCATTACGTAAAACAAGACAATAGCTTCAGGACATAGAAATTCACTTTTTCTATGACCACGTAAAAGACAGCTGAAACATGCGTCTTCAAATAATAAAAGACTTCCTGCTGAAGGAAGGTTTTGACTTCGACAGACCAGATTTAGATCTGTATAATTTTCACCCACAATTGAGGATTTTTCTTGCTATCAAAGGGGTTTTCTTTAGTAACAGAAATTCCCGAATCAGGTCAGTAAAAATCAGTAGTTTTACTTTCTTAGTTCTGTATTCGAACATTTTTTTTTTTGAGGGTGGAAAATCATCAAATGACTCCTCCCACTCTGAGCAGAGCAGTAGGGAGTGTCAGACTTCTACTGACTAAAATACACCCATGTTCCTTCTTAGCCCTTTGTGTCCGAGGCCGCGGTATCGCTTTCGAAAAATCCGCAGGTGTAAGTATTCAAACGTAGCTGGTATTTTAATTTTTTAGGGTTCCGTACCCGAAGGGTAACCAACTTATAGCCTTCGTTGTCCGCCCGTCTGGCTGTCAGCGGGCTGTATCTCATGATTCAATATTTTAAATAATGTGTTTTTTTTTTGGGGTCGTCGCAGCACGTTTTTTTTTTCATTCTCTTTTGTTATTCGTCACGTTATCATTTACCTACTCCTTTTTCCTTCATATCATTCCTCAACCCAAAACTGAGTCGATTACTGGCAAATAATGACTTGGGGATAGTCCCATTATAGCACATTAGTATGAGAAACAGTGTCCGTTAACCTCTACATGATTTGCACATTAGAGTAAATTTGTTTATTAAGATTGTTCACATTTAGATACCACATATTAATGTCACATGACTTCCACGCAAACTTGCTGTTTCTTCCGATTATCTTATTTTTGGCCTACTTAACTACATTAGTATTGTATTTATAATAATAACAATTACTTTTCTCGTTTCTAGAAATAGGTGTGATAAACAACTGAGTTTTCTTATGATTTAGATGTTTCCTCTAAAAAAAAAAGAAAATTCTTCTTTTATTTGAAAGCCTATGCTTTCATATTGGTCTCACAGTCCAGTTCACTATAACAAGCTGATCTGATGGTAGATTGGTTCTTATGCCACCGACATCAATACGACCTCGCAAACTTCGGGGATTACAAGCGTGATGTTTTGTTATTCTACTAATAAATACAAGTTTGCCAGGTCGTATTGATGTCTAAATGATAGAAAATGGATTGGGATTGCTGAAATCCCATGTCTGTCTATTGTTTACACCAGTTCATAACATAACATCACTCCACGCCGGTACGTTGTGAAGGGGTAAGCACATGTGAATCACTAAAAAGTGAAAAAAAAAACTTTTTAACAAAAGGCGAAGTCGGTTTTATTTTTTGTTAAAAAGTTTTTTTCATTAAAAATCTCTCCTTATTTTTCATCTTAGATCTATTTACGTAAACCAAGCATATAACATAACATATAACTGTCATGAAATCAGCAGCATGCATTACGCAGTTATTAAAAGGGGTTCGCTAATTCCGGACTAGATGTTTCCCCTGTTTCCCCCTTGATTGGTCTGCCGGATGGTCCCTGATGGTTGACAACTTTTAACCTATACAAGATGATTTTTAGTCACCGTCCATATTAATTTCGCGAAAATCATTGAATATCTACTTACGTGTTACATTGAGATATCACGTCACAAAGTTTTAACGTTTCTACGGAGAGCGGATAATTCTTTCGAGAAAATACTATAAGTAATATGAAAATTTTACGTATCGATTATATTTCGATTTTTTTGTGAATGATACTTATTGCCTAGAAAAAGCTTAAACGGTGACCATACACTGAGTTTTAAGGTTGAAAATTGGTCGACCATCAGTGAGCACGGTAGGCCACACGAATCTTCGAACGTTTTATACAAAAATAACAACAATGAGATATCTCCAGTATTCTCCAGTAATAAATACCTACCTACAACTGAGCCCCTAATCAATGTCGTTGTGCCGCAATCTGCCAACTGTTTAGATGACCTTTCTGTGGATCACAGAAATATATAAAGTTCTTGTCTAAATACAACACTACCCATACCCAGTCATGTAATATGTTATTGTTTAATTTTTGTGGTGAACTAAATATTATTATTATTATTATTACTAATTAATGCGTTGCCTTTTTCTACGCCGCTCGCACTATCAAAAAGATTATGTTAGGGTGACCTATACCGGCGATTGGCGGCGGCGACTTGTCGCGTCCGGCCCTGTTTCATTCAATACATGGTTTTCAGCGAAGCAGTCATGCTAGTAAAGGAGGTGGTGGAACATCTGTCCTTCTTATGACGACCGGCCGTGTCGACATCGTGTACAGCTTCACGTTTCACGCGTGCCTCAACGAAATATCAGCAACATTGAAGCAAGGGCCGACGCCTGCCGGCGCTGCTGGTTGTTCGCAAGAGATACCGCCGCGGCGCGGCCCGGAACACGGTTTAAAAGGGCTAATAAAATAAGCAACATAGGTAGTTTTTTGATAGTAGAAGTCCGAGACCCTTCCACTCCCCCCAGAAATCACCAAAAATGCAGTAAGAAAAGTAAAGATATACTTTATTAACATCATATTGGAATGTATACAAGTAGGTACTCTGTAGATTTATTAAATTAATCATTTTAAAACTTTTTTTTTAAACATAACAAAAAAAAATATAAACTAAACTATAATAATATAATAATATTCCACAACTATCACACAACGCCATCTAGTCCCAAGCTAAGCAGAGCTTGTGTTATGGGTACTAGACAACTGATAAACATACTTATATATTTCTAAATACATACATATTATAGATAAATTACACCCAACTAAAAACAAACAAACTATAAAAGGGCGTCGAAAAACTCCTCCTCAACGCTATCAGCAGGTAAAGTGCCCAAGAGACTGGCAGCGTTGCCACGTTGTATGGCAACACTTAGC
Source organism: Diarsia rubi (assembly GCA_932274075.1). Classification (NCBI taxonomy): domain Eukaryota; kingdom Metazoa; phylum Arthropoda; class Insecta; order Lepidoptera; family Noctuidae; genus Diarsia; species Diarsia rubi. The sequence continues at coordinate 15,437,209 of OW026417.1, read as the reverse complement.
TTCTGGCCAAAGAAAAAGCCAGCCCTTGGGTTAGAGGAAGCGTCAACAAGGCGCGAGGCGTTTAGAAATTTCTTTAAAAAAGCCTGTGGGCACTAGGACCCCATGGCAGAGTTTCAACCCCAAACGGCTCGAAAATATAGTTTCCACAAATTTTAATGACGCCACTTGAGGTTCTCAACAGCAGTAGCGGCAGCGCTAGCACAACATGAAAAGCTTGGAAGATGCGATGGCGGAAGAGTATCGACGCAAGTTGCGTACCACTCTAAAGGCCTACCCATCTTCCAAGGAAACAAGGACATGCCGTCCGGCCTTTTGCTATGGTCGCGTGCCAATCCCGTCTACACATCGTCAGATGCATCGGCAGACGTCATCTGTGGATGCATCCGCCGATATGTAGAGGGGGTAATTTGCTCGTCTGCGGTAGGTATTGAACGTCGGCAGATGCGTCTGCCGCCAATCCGTTTGTTGTCGGTTTTTTGTCCCACATCAAATGCTTGTAGTGCGGGCGCCCGGCGTCTGTCCGTATCCACACATCTGCGGACGCATCAGTAGGTACAGAGTAGCGATTGAGAGTGCACGCGTGCTTCTTGCAGATTTTTTTGCGTTTGCTTGTTTATTAATCTCCTTCGCATGAAAAGGTAGGTATGAGTATATAATCTGAGAGTAATACATAGTATGAGCTCTGACGAAACAAAATCTAATATAATTTTCTTTCGTCTCTATTCTACTAACTTTGTTCTTTTCTGTGTATGTATTAGGCCTGCTGGCTATACACACCACCACTCCACTACCACTTTCTTCTTCCCCATTTTTAGGGTTCCGTAGTCAACAATGAACCCTTATAGTTTCGCCTTGTCCGTCTGTCTTTCTGTCTGTCCGCACTATAGCTCAAAGACCCTTAGTGCTAGAAAAAAGCTGCATGCTGCGGCATGAATATACAATTAAGCGCCGACAAAGTGGTAAAATAAAATTTTGAATTGTTTTTTGTTTAGTTTATCTCCAGACATTAAATTGGGAATGTTTTTATTCTCGTAAAGCTTATTGTGTGGGATGATATAGGTCTTTAAGAAATACTAGCTTGTGACAGCGGCTTCGCCCGCGTTGAGTTATATAATGGTGCCACGGGATCATACTACCGGGATAAAAAGTATCATATCCAGGTTATAAACTATCTGCGTTCCAAATTTCATCCACATCCGTTCAGTAGTTTTTGCGTGAAAGAGTAACAAACATCCATTCATCCATACATCCTCGCAAACTTTCGCATTTCAATATTACGAGTACCTAAAGTAGGATTGCGAGTTTGCTCATATAAGTTTTCGATTAAGAGATTAATTTGTGAAATATTAAGCTTTTAAGTGCTTAGACTCAAGTGTGGCTGCCTATACTTACGGGTTGTGTTTGCCCCATGTGAAAAAAATCCTGGTAGTAGTATATTTATAACAAAATTAAAAGGAAAACTATCACAGCTAAGTAGGCTTTACAAGTTTACGTGTAATAGTCGATCAACTTATAAAATGTAGTTGTACAAAATATTTTCCTAAACAGGAGCACAGGTCCCAAAACCGCAAATGTAAGTTTGTTTTATTTTACAATAAAAATCATCGTTCGGAGGCAGGTAAGCAGGGTGGTTAATCAGTTTTTTTTAATAATTCTATTGTGATAAAACACAAGTAATAGTTTAAAGTAGTGAATAAATAAATAGCTGCGGCAGTTACGGTCTCAACATCCACATTTTAAATGTTGCGTGCGTAGGTACGAGTTGCGTCTCTCGAGTAAATAACACGGACTGATTGAGCCACAGACGTCTGGTCGCCTCGTGATGGCCAAACATCTGCTCATGCATCTGTCGACGTTAGTGGACAATATGTAGAGGGACCAAAAGCTAAGATTTTTTTTTTAATTTTCAGATATATATGGCCTGTTATTTGCATTCAACTATCCATCGTGACGATGACCCTGGAGGAAATATTTATATGGCACGGGATTTCTATAAGAGACTATTCGTACGCAACCGAATGTTTCTGTTATTGGGTAATCCTCGGCTGTATTCCTACGGTCTATTGCAGCATCCTCATTAAAACTGACCAGATTCGTGACATCGTGTTGAAGATGAATGAGGATTTCATTTTTGTTTGTAGTCTGGGACCTAGACACAGGTGAGAGGAAGCCTGATTTCTTAAAATGAGAAGATTTTGCTATGTTATGTGCAGATGGTGACAAACGGTCGTGGGTTCGAACCAGGCAGGCGCATTACTTTGTGTAATTTATTTCATCACTACTGCTCTCAAAACGGTGAAGGAAAACATCGTGAGAAAACCGCCATATTTTAAAACCAAAAATTCGAAGATACCTATGTGCCATCTACCATTCCGCACCGGGCCCGCGTGGTGGATTATAGCCTATCCCTCTCCTAGAGAGGAGGCCTGAGTCCCTGCAGTGGGAACAATATAGGCTGATGTTGATGATGATGATGACTTGCTAAAAAAAAAACATAAAACACACAAATCGTTCACGGAGTTCATACAAGTCAGGAATTTTTATCATATTTTTTTTGTTTAATTTTTAGGTATTTGTTAATTATACTAACGTGTTTGGTAATATGTATTAATGATAAGCAATGTGTGTATCATCATCTGCCTAGCCTGTTCCCAAGCATATTCTAGTCCAACCGGATGCAGCCGAATGTCAGTATTTTACATGGAGCGACTGCCTATCTGACTTCCACAACCCAGTTAGTACTGGGTAATACGATACCCTTTGATAAGCAATTTAAATAAGTATATAAGATTTGAATTCAAGTTGGAGATAATTTATTGGGTATACAACCTGCTAACTTCCTCACACAGCGGAAGTTTCTGCTCAGTCCAATGTGTATTCTGTATGTAGCCTGCAATGTGTCGATAGCCTCAACTTGACATTAAGTGCAATCCTTACTTACGTTCGTTAGTGCTGTAGCCTGTAGGCAATAGGGGATCCGACAAAAAAAAACTAATTAGTCCGTCAGATAGATTTCCAAAAAATATTGGAGACGTATTTTTTCTTTTTTTACATAAACAAAAAATAAAGTCAATACAGTGCTTCGAAAACTCGTGAACTCTTCGAAAACGTCATAATTATGATAAAGTACATTTTTTACCTTCAAATGACGTCACAACCACATCTTATCATCGTCAATTTTGATTAATTTGATAAAACAAAAAACACGTATCCAATATTTTTCGATAATCTAACTGACGGACTAATTAGAATCATTGTTTTTTGACTCAGTCCGATCCCCTATTGTACATACCCAGAATAAATCAGTATAGTTGACAAACGCGTGATGGCACTTCGATTAATATCATGTTGACATATTAATCGTTTAGGTAATAGAAGGTACATAGGTATCCCTCACCACTGCGGAGTTTCACTAGCCAATATAATATGACCTTTTAAAGCTTTTCATACTGCGGCTTGCCTTTTGTTTCAGGAAACCGTTCATAGAAGTCCAGCTCCTAATATGGCAGTTGTGCTTCGCGTGGTTCACTTTTGTCAGCTTCGTGGGTGGTTTGTACGTGTTACTCCCAGTGGTCGGACTGGTCTACCAGAGCCTGTTCGCCACAATTGATGAGAACACAAAGAGACCACTCCAGTTCCCCATGTGGCTTCCTCACGATGACCCCTACAGAACACCGAACTATGAAGCCTTTTTGTTCATCGAATCAATCATGTGTTTTATTTTTGTGCAAACATTTTGCGGTAAGTAGGTAACCGTATTACAATACAGTTTTCATTGACGGCAAATGAAGCTAGAGTCAAGAGTTTTTTGGGCCAAACGTAGCTAGTAGTGTGGGAAAATTCGTAGCGTATGAAAATCTTGTAGCATAGAATAATCACAGTTTAGAAAAAACTTGTAGTCTGGGCCTATCATAAAGCTTTAGCTTAACTTAAATAGTAACGTAAGATAACCGTACTGTATTAAACTATAGTTCCAAAAAGTAGCGAGAACGCGCTATTAGGTGTAACTGTAGCTACAAGATTTATTAACCCTCCTTTTGGTGCAGTTGGGTAAAAAGGCGTTAGGACATAAGTAGGATGCGAAAAACGTATTTCCAGATATTATTGAGTAGGATGTATCTTGAGCGATGGGTTTCTCGCATCCGGCCCTGGTGCAAGCCATGGTCCGGGGCGAGGAGGAATGGGACGCCGTCGCCTCCTTCTGCGAAGCAGTGATGCTAACGAAGGAGGTGGCGGAACGTGAGAGGATGAGAACCTCTCGTCCCAGCCACCGCGGGAGACGCGGGCTTGTGGACGGTGAGTGATGGGCTAGCTTGCCGTCCGTGCGTCTTATGACGACAACAGGCCGTGTCGACGGCGCGTTCGTGTTCCACGCTTGCCTCAAAGTGATGTCAGCAACATGGGAGGGGCCCGCAAGAGACGACGCCCGTCGGGGCTGCGGGTTGTTCAGAAGTTACCGCGGCCTCGACATATAGGGTTAAGAAGGAATATGGGTGGTTTTTAGTCAGTAGAAGTCTCACACTCACTCTCGCTCTGTCCAAGAGCGGGAGGGGTTATTTGATGATTTTCCACCCGCCAAAAAAAAAAGCAATGGGTTTCTCGATAGATCCAGCAGTGGCTTAGGGAGTCGTTTTAAACTACGCTCATTTCGATACTGTCTACTCCATAGATATAATAAATAAGGTCTACTCAAACAATAAAATCAAAACCATTGTTTCCAGTATACATCTACACGCTATTTCACATCTTATTGCATTACTTCGCAATAATGAATATGATAATAATAGACTTCGACATGATATTCGAGGGTCTGGACGAATCTGTGGCACTACTATCTCGGCATGACGAGAGGCGAATAGAAACACAACTCATACTCAACGCGAGGATTGGGCAGATTGTGAGGTGGCATCTTTCAGTTTTGAGGTAAGTATGGAATCAAAACATAACATAACATCACAGACGTAACCGCCGAAGGGTAAGGCAGAGGACGCAGAGGTGTACCTATATCGGTTCACCGACATTTCACCATATTGCACAATTTCAGACTCCGTACCTGACTGGCTACTCCTGAGAGATGGAATTTTTTTTTGAGTTATGTTAGCCCAATTTTTTTTCCGACTCGTAAATCGAACCCAGGACCTTATGCTTACGCAATCGCGCATGCGACCTAACGAGGTAGTCGGATCTCTGTACTCACTGTCCTCAGCCACGCAAAATATGTATGTCGAGAATAAACGAAACTGCAGAGTTGAATGCACGTCAACAGACCTCATACCCATTTTCATTTTCACGAGATGGCATTTTATTATTTAAACGCACCGTTGGAGTTGGTTTAAATGCTCCGCTTAACAATGACACTTGAAATTCACAAAAAAATAAAAAAATCAAATCGAATCAAATTATTTCTTTGGGCTATTTAGGTATTTGGCGTAATAGCCTGGAGGCATCGCAGATTAGGTACCTACCTCTAGCTTTTGTTTCCATTCATGTCAGCACGACGATTTGTATGCACTGCATTTTGTCGGCGACGCCGCCTGCACAAATACGTCAAAGAATTATCTTCTTTCTGTGAAAAGGTCCTCTCCTCGACCTGCGGCATGTCGTGTTTGTAGTAACGATAACAGCATTGACACTGTTATAATATATTACTTGGCATCGAATAAAGCCGGCTCCTCCTTTCACATGCAATATTTATTTCATAAATCAATATTTATTTATTTTGGAATACCAACGAACTGAATTACAATTTATTATTCTTATTCAAATGTCAAACTACTCACACACGCACGAACACGCACGCAAACGCACACACACGCGCACGCACGCTCAAAGGTAGGTAAACACAGCTTACACATTATCGAATACACATGATTAAACGTAGGTAGGTACATAATATATTAGAAATTAAAATTAAGTGTAGGTACATAAAATTAAAAAATCATGCTACTAAACAACTAAAAGATTAAAATATCAGAATATAGTCAAATCATATGAAATGAAATATTAAAGTCCTGTTGAAATCAGTTGAAATATTAATGGATGGGATTGAAGTTAAGATTAAAATCGAAATCAAATACAAATTAAAATTATGGTGATATATTATTCAATTAATTATTTATTTATTTATAACAGGCCCCGAAGGGATAGGCAGAAGTATAGGTTTCTACCTTTTTTTTGGGGGGTGGGAAATCATCAAATAACCCCTCCCGCTCTTGGGCAGAGCGGAAGGGAGTGTCAGACGTCTACTGACTAAAACCACCCATGTTCCTTCTTAGGCCTTGTGCCGAGGCCGCGGTATGTCTTTCAAACATTTGTGTGCGTTTCGACCGAGCGGCCACGACGTTTTTTTTTAAAAAAAACTGTACCAAGTTTATGTAAAAGTTTGTAAAAGTTGATTCCCAAAACCATAAATTTGTCAAAGTTATGGTTACAAAGTTATAAGGGTTTGAACGTGGCCGCGCCATCGAAACGCGGAGAACCGCGCGGCCACGGAGATCTTTAAAACTAAGCGTTGCAGAGACCTGCAATTTAGGTAAATAATAGATTCCAGATGTAAAAAATTTGTAAAAATATAGAAAAAAATCCTAGGTTTATATTTTAGGAGCTGTAACACTAAAACCCCATGGCCGCGCCATTGAAACGGTGAAAACCACGTTATCGCCGATATCTCGCTGAAAAAGCATCGTAGTGGTCTGGAGTTTCTTGTGATTCATAGATTTAAATTTGTCAAATCATGTAAAAATACAAAAAAAAAACCCTAGGTTTATATTTTAGGTGCTATAAGACTAAAACGCCATGGCCGCGCCATTGAAACGGTGAAACATACGTTATCGCCGATATCTCGCTGAAAAAGCGTCGTGGAGGTCTGAATTTTCTTGTAAAACATAGATTTGAATTTGTCAAATCATGTAAAAATACAAAAAAAAACCATAGGTTAATATTTTAGGTGCTATAAGACTAAAACGCCATGGCCGCGCCATTGAAACGGTGAAAAATACGTTATCGCCGATATCTCGCTGAAAAAGCATCGTAGAGGTCTGAAGTTTCTTGTAAAACCTAGATTTAAATATGTCAAAACTTTTGGAAATACCCAAAAACGACCTAGGTTTATATTTTAGGAGCTGTAAGACTAAAACCCCATGGCCGCGCCATTGAAACGGTAAAAAACCACGTTATCGCCGATATCTCACTGAAAAAGCATCGCAGAGGGTTGAAGTTGTTTGTAAAACAATAATTAGAATTTGTCAAAAATTGGAAAAATACACAATAAATTTCTAGGTTTATATTTTAGGAGCAGTAAGGCTAAAACCCCATGGCCGAAACGGTGAAAATCACGTTATCGCCGATATCTCGCTGAAAAAGCATCGTAGAGGTCTGAAGTTTCTTGTAAAACCAAGATTTGAATTTATCAATTTTTTTAAAAATACACAAAATAATCCTAGCTTTGTATATCAGGAGCTGTAGTACGATATCGTTTAGAACCTTTGTTGTTTCGATAGGGTGACCATGACTTTATGTTTACAGAAAACTTTCCACCTATTGCATTTCCCTAGAAATTCCAAAACTAGGTTTACTAAAAAGTATAACGACAGTAACTAGTATGTATTACTTACCTTGGTTATGAAGCATTAATATGAAATCCAATCGTAAGGCGTAACAAAGTCCAAATTGTAAGAGCAGAACTTAGTTTTCCAAAGATAAAAAAACCGGCCAAGTGCGAGTCCTACTCGCACATGAAGGGTTTCGTACCATCGTAGTAGGGGAGTCGCTTTTTATTTTTTTTTTTTAAATTATTAAAAATATTTTTATTATATGATGTAACTAAAAATTTATGCTTTTCGCAATTTTTCCTTTATCTGTGTTATAAGACGTTGCTTCGTACCAAATTTCAAGATTCTGAGTTCACGGGAAGTACCCTGTAGGTTTTGATTCCCTTGCGAGTGTCGAAAATTTGCGGCATAAACGGGAGTATCTTTTGATCGCGTTGACTTAGAAGTTTGATTTTTTCACAGCTCCAAGAGACCATAGACTTGAGTATTTGATATGAATTTCAGCTTGATACCTCCACGCGTTCCTGAGAAAAAAGGTCTTGACAGACAGACAGACAGACGGACAACAAAGTGATCCTATAAGGGTTCCGTTTTTACCTTTTGAGGTACGGAACCCTAAAAAATGTCCGAAACAGTGCTCAAATCAAAGTCCGTAGGAATGCCAAAATATAAAAACACCAAACAAACACCAACGAGTAGTCCCTACGAATTAACTGAAAGTAAAACGACGACTGCAACAAAAGGCTTTTGGCGGAGACTGCGCGACTACAGGATATCTCTTTTAGAGTGCACTTTGTTACGCCTTACGATTGGATTTCAAATTAATGCCTCATAACCAAGTTACTGTCGTTATACTTTTTAATTTTTTAGTAAACCTAGTTTTGGAATTTTTAGGAAAATGCAATAGGTGGAAAGTTTTCTGTAAACACAAAGTCATGGTCACCCTATCGAAACAACAAAGGTTCTAAACGATATCGTACTACAGCTCCTGATATACAAAGCTAGGATTATTTTGTGTATTTTTAAAAAATTTGATAAATTCAAATCTTGGTTTTACAAGAAACTTCAGACCTCTACGATGCTTTTTCAGCGAGATATCGGCGATAACGTGATTTTCACCGTTTCGGCCATGGGGTTTTAGCCTTACTGCTCCTAAAATATAAACCTAGAAATTTATTGTGTATTTTTCCAATTTTTGACAAATTCTAATCATTGTTTTACAAACAATTTCAGCCCTCTGCGATGCTTTTTCAGCGAGATATCGGCGATAACGTGGTTTTTTACCGTTTCAATGGCGCGGCCATGGGGTTTTAGTCTTACAGCTCCTAAAATATAAACCTAGGTCCTTTTTGGGTATTTCCAAAAGTTTTGACATATTTAAATCTAGGTTTTACAAGAAACTTCAGACCTCTACGATGCTTTTTCAGCGAGATATCGGCGATAACGTATTTTTCACCGTTTCAATGGCGCGGCCATGGCGTTTTAGTCTTATAGCACCTAAAATATTAACCTATGGTTTTTTTTGTATTTTTACATGATTTGACAAATTCAAATCTATGTTTTACAAGAAAATTCAGACCTCTATGACGCTTTTTCAGCGAGATATCGGCGATAACGTATTTTTCACCGTTTCAATGGCGCGGCCATGGCGTTTTAGTCTTATAGCACCTAAAATATAAACCCATGGTTTTTTTTTGTATTTTTACATGATTTGACAAATTCAAATCCATGAATCACAAGAAACTCCAGACCACTACGATGCTTTTTCAGCGAGATATCGGCGATAACGTGGTTTTCACCGTTTCAATGGCGCGGCCATGGGGTTTTAGTGTTACAGCTCCTAAAATATAAACCTAGGATTTTTTTCTATATTTTTACAATTTTTTTACATCTGGAATCTATTATTTACCTAAATTGCAGGTCTCTGCAACGCTTAGTTTTAAAGATCTCCGTGGCCGCGCGGTTCTCCGCGTTTCGATGGCGCGGCCACGTTCAAACCCTTATAACTTTGTAACCATAACTTTGACAAATTTATGGTTTTGGGAATCAACTTTTACAAACTTTTACATAAACTTGGTACAGTTGTTTTTTAAAAAAAACGTCGTGGCCGCGCGGTCGAAACGCACACAAACATTTTACGGTAAAACTCAATGTACGAGTAGCACTCTTAAAACACTGTGCTAGTGGATGCTTTGAATAGTAACCGGGTCATTCCTATGACTCCGTAACTGTGGTAGCTTGTTATTAGCAATTCAGAAATAGTTATTAGTTAAATAGTAATAGTTATTAGACTGTAAGCTTACCTAAAATAAATAAATAAATAAACTAGGGGGTTCCCAGGTATAGTCTAGAACAAAAAAAATCGCAGTGGTGGGGAGAACAAGTGCCCTTCGTTTGCATTAAGGGTACTTTTACACCCATTATACATTATACCCATTACGTATTGTAAAAACTTTCCCACGATGTTTTCCTTCACTGTGATGTCAGTGATTGATGACCAAGATAAACTTAGAAAGACAATACAGTCCCTATAGACAATCTACATTGTTGTACAATAAGGCGGAAACTATAAAGCTTTTAGTATCGGTACGCTTAACTTCAGGTCATAATCTAGCCTTGAGCCGAGGCACAGCCTGGGCGCGGTAGAGAAATCTAGCCTACTTACTTGCACTTTCTGATCTCAAAGTCGTGATTTCCGCATTAAAAGTCAGACTGTCGGTGTTTTAAAGAAAGTTATTAATAAAACCGTTTAAAAACTAAAAAGGCATCCATAATGTCTGTAATGCAACTAGTTTATTTTACGAACTAAGCATAGTCAACCAATGTAGTCAGTTATTTGGGGCGTAAAATGGGGGTTATCTGGAAAGTTTTTCGGGAGTATTATACAATGTGGATCTGGAACTACGACATTAAATTAAAACTAGCACTGTACTAGTCCATCGAAACATTTTAAAACACGAAGATTAGTAGTTAGTGGAAAATTTAAAAATTGCAATTTTCAAACAAAATAAATAGCAGAATCAACTGCATAAAAAGTAAACACGCTTTAACTACGAAAAGTCACTGACCTAGTGCGCGGGGTGCAGCGAGCGGCGGCGATGTTGGGCGTAGGTACTTTTTATCGGAGAACAACAAATCAGCGGCATAAACTCACTAAGTTGCGAGTTGTTAATTAATAAAAGATCACTGATTGGATAATTAATCACTTAAAACCTTATTTGAGGCATAATTAAACTAAAAAACTTACTAACTTAACCTAAATCACAAAACTAGCTACCTAATAAATGCCTAAATAACTAATATTACACTAACACCAATAAGTCACAGTAACCTATGCACTAATCCAAATATCATAAATCGTCTTTAATCACAATAACAACAAACTTTTCATAAAATCACGACAATGCGCGCGCGGCTCGTCTTGTGATAAAAAAAGTAGGCGTGTGCTCTCCTCAAAGGGCGCCGCTATGCACTGACTGACATAGTTACCGATACCGAGTCAAGGACTTTTTGCCGAAAAAAATTCCGCTCACACACACACTCGCAATTTTCTATGCACCACTAATGCATTATTTGCGTAAGTAATATTACTTTTTCTTTATAATTGTAGTATTTTGTGGGAGTGTGCGGGGCGCGTCAGAGTGGGATCGTATGACACCTTTCTCTGTCTTTCAAGCGTATTGAGACGTTGAGAATAGAATCGTAGGTTTTTGCACAGGTTCCTGACCTTACAATGTTTACCTATTATTACGGACTCCGATCTACATCATGTTGAAAAATAAGAAAATGAAAAATAATTTCCTGTGGCTAAAGTAGTCATTGGATTTGATTGATTTTTTGTATACGGGTCAAGAGCATGCCTTTCTTTACGTGGTTTAGAGGAATGTCAATCGTCCTGCTCCACATTGTATAATAGGAAATTTTATAGATTTCAACGTGCTCTTTTCGAATTTGCGAACTTGGTCACCTCGTATCTGTGCCGCTCACGCCGCCATTTTCAATTAATGGCGCTCAAAAACAGTTTTTTGAGAATAACTCCGTTCCGACTCATTTTACGATAAAAATAGTTCTGTAATAAATTAAACTAGACAAAATTTCCTACAATCAAAAAAAATAATATTATGTCCTAACATAACAATTTTACATGACTACTGCCACTAGACACCACACCACCTTAATGTAGAATCAGTGGCGCGTTGTTTAGGGTTCCGTACCTGAAAAGGGAAAAATGAACCCTTATAAGATCACTCTCTTGTCCGTCTGTCCGTTCGTCTGACCGTCTGTTCGTCTGTCCCGCTTTCCGTGTGTGACCACCGATTTTCATGACCTCATCCATCCGTTATTCATGTAAAATTACACTACCTGATACTAGTATAGTCTGGTACAAATTTCAACATCCTAGGTCAACCCATTCCTGAGAAAATCGGTGGTGACATGAATAACGGATGGACCTCATCCATCCGTTATTCATGTAAAATTACACTTTGCGGCGCTCGTACGCCGTCACTATTGATTTCACGAAAAACGTTGTTAGGACATAATTGTAGGAGATTTTGTCTAGTTTAATTTATTACTGAACAATTTCCGAGTTATTCTAAAAAAACTGTTTTTGAGCGCCATTTATCCAAAATGGCGGCGCGAGCGGTACAGAAGAAATCTATAAAATTCCCCATTACTTATATAAAACTCCCGGAAAACTTTACAGGTAAAACTACTAAATGACTGGACTAATGGGTGGGAAGTATTTAGTATTTACTTGGTTCACAAACTTAATTATTAGGTAAGTATCTATGTCAAGTAACCAAACTATGTAGCCCGACGGACGCTCCTAATGGGATTTTCTGGCTTTGATTTTCTGATTTTCGGGCAATCCAGACCGCGGGATTTCACGCACTATCTATCTTGCAAATGAGTTCTAAATCATCAGATTAATCGATTAATTATATGATAATATTATGTAGGTTAAGTTTCATTTTTTGTTAGCCCTGAACTACCACGCCACACCAAAGCACGGAGTCTGGACTTGTGCCCGAGTGATGGCATTAAGCTCACCCCCTAATGCCCCCTATTACATGGGACATTTAACGAAATATGGGTGTATCTAACTGCCCCACTCCTGAAGAACTCCTTTTTCTCGGTGTTGAGCTTCTCGACAATGTAATATTATTGTTACTTTTCAGCGCTGTCAGAACCGTGTCATCTGTTTACGGACTCCCGCTGGTTTACCAGATTTCCTTGAGTTCCATCGCTATATGCCTCATAGCGTACCAGATTGCGGAGGTAAGAGCAGTGGGTACAGCTAGGTAGGTGGGAACTTTTTGGCCCTAAATTTGTGTAGGTAGTCAAAATCAAAATCAAAATCAAAATCATTTATTTCAAGTTGGCCAGTTACAGGCTCTTTTGAATAGTCGAACAAATACTAAATTTTAATAAGCTAATAAACTAAGCTACAGTCCCACTCACAAGGCATAATAACTGTCAGTGTACTGTAGTTGCCGATTCCAAAGCGTTGGTCTCATGAGAAGAATGGCAAGAAACTTCATGGATACTCTTTTAAATCATAATATTGTTACAAAACTTTGGTTACATCATTCATATCGAGATTGGTATATTATCATGTGAGAACGATGTGGCAAGTTATGCACGATAAGTGTCGACAGTAAAGCCAAAACGACGATTTAAAAATAATATAATAATTCAAACAAGCCGTGGCAACTAAGTGGTGACCAGTCACAACTGACAGCACCCGTTCACGAGCATGACGCATGGATCAGCCACCATTCCACTCAACCATTTTAAAGGGAACGAAATGACCCGACACACCCGCCACCATCAGCGAGACATTTAAGTGAGCATGACACACTCTTAATCGCCAGGGCATATCCAAGTCAAATAAAAAATAGAAAAATAAATGTAGGTTTCCAGAGAATGACAGCTTTCTAGTACATAGTACTCATACAATATGTGCTATGCGACTATATAATACTAAAGAGATTGAATTTATACATTGCAAAGATAGTTGTACAATCTTCTTCTTCTTTCTTCTTCCTATTAAATGCTATTCATTTAAGCGTCCTGTCCTTGTGGAGCAGGACCGGCATTGAGCCAAGCATTTTTATCAGCGATATAATCGTCTAACTTGTAATATGCTTGCTTGCATAGTAGGTACGTGACGAGAAAAGTAGTAAAAAGAATTCTAACAATAAAATTTTATTAATTACTCTAAAAACTGTGAGGGTCGGGTTTTAGATTGGAATGACGCGCTGAACACGTGTAGTCATCGTCGGTGCAGCCTGGCTCTACACTCTGCCACCCCGTCACGCGGCGCCTGCGTCCCCCCCCCTCCCTCTCCCACCACCAGACTACGCCACTGAATAGGTAGATGACAAAGGTTGACTACCTGATCAAGCCCTTGATACCTACCGAACCAAACCGACCTAATCGTTAAAAAGGTAGGATTTCCAATATTTAAACTTGAGAACAAAATTTAATCATCCAATAATAATATGGATAACATTTTACATGATTTTACCTCATTTGTGTAGATAGGTACCTACTTAGGTACAGAACATGGTTGGTCTTTGTACTTAAGCCCTTATTATTATTTTGGAAACTATCATATTTTTTCAGAAACTTGACAACGGCAAAATAGACATATTGTTTTGTTTGCTGGGTATTGCAGCGTGTTTGCAACTGTGGATACCATGCCATCTCGGCACTATGATAAGAAACAAGGTTTGTGACCGTGAAATGCTACTTCTTACATTGTAATCATGGCTCATTGCTGAATTATTTGCGAAATAATTGCAGATGTTATTAAGTAAATACCTCATTAAAACCCGTTACGACAAATGTTCTTGCGCGTTCAGTAAATGTGTTGTGTGGTGCTATGAACGCGTATGCGCGGTTTAAGAACGTACACAGTGCGGCTAGACGCATTAATGCGGCTAAAGGTGTTTCACACGACTGTTGTTTTTGTAACTATTTTGTCATGTTACTAGGCCGTAATGTAACCTCACGGATCAAGCGATACCAGTACTTTTGTCTGTTATTTGAATTCGATTTTACTTTTCATTTCATAACTAGACGTGTGGTGATACCCTCACAGACTTATTTTACGATGCATTAGAAACAATAGATACACAATGAACGTAGGCGGTGAAGTGAACGTGGGCAATGAAGGAGGGGCGCCCCACTCGATGAAAGATAAATGTAAATTGAATAGACGCGCATACGCGCCGCGAGCACATGGTAAACGTCCGAAAAACGCGCATGCCCGCTGGCCGCTCTGACCGCGAGTCTGCTCCTGTCAATACAGATTTTCCCCCAAGATAAAGTAGAACGTAATTTTCATGTAATACATTCGCGTTCTCCTTCATGGAGGATGACCGCTAAAACTCGAGCGGTAAGTAGGTACGTGTTCTTACCCTAATCGTGCCTTTTTGTTTCTAAAATTAAACCCTGACCACATGAGTCACCATTTATAATTAGTAAAGGCACAGTTTATGTCGTGTTTATTTTCTTATCAGATAGAAAATCACCTAGCCCGATGAAAATACAACAACAATAATAATAATATACTTAACAGCTATATCTCTAAAATGCGCTGATCTGTCTTGTGACCTACCTACTTCATGGGTCATTAATGATAAATTACATTAACTTAATTAAGTAGGTAGGTAGGTACGGTCTTTCCAATGTTTTTTGAATCCATCAAGTTCAAAACATTTTAGATTTTTTGTTATTTAATTATTTATAACAAAAATAAATCAAGTCGTTTCTTCAACTCGTCCAGCAAAAAGTAAAAGAGTTCTCGTTTTTTGAGGTTTCCAAAAAAAAAAAAAACTAACACAATAACACGGCAAGTTAAAGAAAAGTTTATAAACATATATGTTTTTAGGGATTCGAAGTGGGTGATGCAGGTTGGGCGTGTGGCTGGCACGAGACGCCATTGGGTTTGATGATTCGAACCGACATCATCATCATCATCATAAGAGCTCAGCAACCCGTCACTATCAAGTTTACTGGGTTGCCAAATGTTGAACTTGAAACTTTTTCCTCTGTAAGTATTGGGCCATTATTGGATAAGATGCTGCTTATTGCTATTTTTAATGTTATATAAGCAAATTAGGGGGTAAGGGGGGAACGGTTATAACATCTGAACCGGCCCAATTGACATCCTCACCTGCACGCGTCTTGTGGTTCGTTATAAATAGCCGACGACGGCTTTTTGGCTTAGGCTGGAGAGCCGTGGTGCCCCCTAGCTGCTAGACAACCAACGAGGCTCTGATGACCGAGCATTGGCGGTATAACCACTACACCCAGTAGGTAACTACTGGATGAGGCTACCACAAGCCTGGTGGATTAAATGTCCCCCAAAATAGTGGCAGTTGCACCTTGGGTAAGTGTTACGAGGGTGTGTTTTACGGTTGGGAAGAATACGAATGATTTTTTGCCATGCGCCCCTGCCAGCGACCGGCGTTTGCAGGTGTCCGGGCCTGCAAGTGAGAAATATGTAACCGATGACTCCACGGAAGTAGTGGCTGCCCAGGCTTCCGTTTGCAGTGAATACTACTGGTGATAAACTTAAGGCGAAGCTAGTCCAGCAAGCCTTCCATAAGAGCATGTTTCTAAATAGATCACGAAGTTCTTCCTTAGGAGACATATCTCAGCACCCTACACGTGATCTGCCAACGAACGCTCCTTCTGCAGACACTACTAGCGCTTCAAATATTTCAATGAATATTTCTGTCAATCTTGCACAAACAGTGACAGGCTCACAATCCGAAAACGCAGCACGCCATCCACACTAGGGCAGCCTATACCCATGTCGAAAAAAAGGCAAAACGTGCGAGCAGTCTCCACCTCCTTCCATATTAATCAGAAATGAGAATAGGTTTGAATGCCTACCGATCAATTTGACGGAAGACGAAAGTAGTCAGGCTAAACCAGATAACAAACCTCCCCCAATATACTCTATCTATGGGATAGATGACCACAATGAACTGACCAAACTAATTGAATCAGTTATTTGCCCAAAAGAATTCAAGTACAGGATGGTAAAGAAGAACCTGCTTCGTGTCATGGTACAACGGCCAGTTACAAAAGGATAAGTAATAGATATGTTTCGTCAAAAGGGGTTGATTGGACACACATTCACGCCGAAAAGTACCAAATCCTATAGAATTGTCATTAGGGGTCTGATGCCAGATCTTCTAGACTTTTTTTATTATTAAGAGCATGCGCTTCTTACATGCTACTGTTGAATCGAGTTTGGATGGTTCCTCGGACTACACACCATTTTAAACCTTAGTATTAGTGCACTGTCTCGAGGCAAGACTGAGACCTTGACAAATCGAAGGACGGGTTGGGAGGGATTCCGAAGCTTTCTAGAGGACAATATGAACTTAGCTGTACCTCTGAAAACTTCAGAAGACATAGATCACGCCTGTAAAGACTTGACTAACCTCATCCAAGTAGCGGCGTGGACTAACACTCCGTCTCAAGACAGACTAATTGATATTCCTTTAAACACTTTAGATATAAAACAAAAGATTCTGGACAAACGCAGATTACGAAGGATCTGGCACCTATCGCGTCGTTCCTTGGACATAAGCACGCTGAATAAAGCAGCGAAAGAACTAAAGGCTGCCATTAAAAAGTCTGTCAATGACATGGTTCAAACCAAAATCCAAATGCTGTCTCCGAGTTGCACTTGAGTATTCTCTCTGGAAGGCTACACAAGGCCTCAACTAACCTCAACAATCCTTTCCTCCAATCAGAACACAAAACTCGTGGGCCAGGACTGATGAGGAAAAGGCAGAAGTTTTTGCGAAGCACCTATCTGATGTGTTTAAACCTAATCAGAGCGCAGATGATGATTCAGACCTAAATGACATTCTCGCACAAGACTATCAAATGAGCCTACCAACCAGGTCTACTTCACCAAAAGAAATTGCGAAGGAAATAAAACTAATGGAAGCAGGAAAAGCGCCAGGATTGGATTTGATTACCCCCGGAATCTTAAAGAATCTGCCGCGGAAATGCATAACCTTCTTAGCCAGTCTTTTCAACGCTATCTTCAGGGTCTCTTACTTCCCGGCACTTTGAAAAGTGTCTCAAGTGGCCATGGTCCACAAACCGGGTAAACCTGAACACGAAGCTTGTTACTATAGACCCATTAGTCTTACGCCTGCTCCCTCTAAGTTGTGGGAAAGAATTTTTCTAACCAAAGTGCTATCGGCCATGGATAACTCAGCTATCTTAAAATCTCACCAGTTTGGGTTCCGTAAGTCTCACTCCACCATTGAGCAAGTCCACAGAGTATACTATACTGTGAGACAATGCTTCCAGCAAAAAGAATACTGCTCGACGGCTGTCCTTGATGTGCAGCAAGCCTTTGATCGCGTCTGGCACAAAGGACTGCTGGTAAAAGTCAAAGAAAGACTACCACATTCGATGTATCCCCTTATCGAATCTTATCTTTGTGGAAGATCCACATATGCACATATGATATGCAACATACTCTGCCTACAGAGGGCGCAAAATAGCATTTTAAGGGCAATTAGTAATGCTTCTTGGTTCACAAAAATGATGAGGTGCACGACCATCTCAAAATCACAACAGTTGCATCAGAAATTGACAAGCATAAAAAACAGCACAAAGAGTGTCTATCTCGTAGTTGCTGAATACGTCATCTGTGGTCAGAAGGTTGAAAAGAGACCACATACTCTGATTGGGAGGTGCAGCGCTGGTTGCTCCACCATAATGCCATACACTCTCGCAACTAACTTGCTAATGGTCTGGCGACCGATCGCAAATGGACGAAAGAAAAAGAAAAGATATAAAAAAGGCCACTTAAGTAGTAAATCTATATTAATTCCATTTTTAGAATTTGCCATATAATAGTAAATTGTCATCCAAGGGGCGAAAATTAAGCGAAGGAGGCGGCGGAACGCGAGAGGGAGAGAACCTCTCGTTCCAGCCGCCGCGGGAGGCGTTCCGGGCGTCGGGGGCCACGTGATGACTTCCGGCCACCGTAGACGCGGGCCTGTGGACGGTGAGTGATGGGCTAGCTCGCTGTCCAGCCGTCTTATGACGACAACAGGCCGTTTTGACGGCGCGTTCGTGTTCCACGCGCGCCTCAAAGAGATGTCAGCAACATGGAAGGGGCCCGCAAGGGCCGGCGCCCGTCAGGGCTGCGGAATGTTGTAAGAGATGAACATGGGTGGTTTTTAGTCAGTAAAAGTCTGACACTCCCTTTCGCTCTGCCCAAGAGCGGGAGGGGTTAT
This sequence comes from Diarsia rubi, assembly GCA_932274075.1. Lineage (NCBI taxonomy): Eukaryota > Metazoa > Arthropoda > Insecta > Lepidoptera > Noctuidae > Diarsia > Diarsia rubi. Next base: position 15,418,368 of record OW026417.1, on the reverse strand, counting down.
TCGATGATTTACCACCCGCCATAAAAAAAAAAGGGGCGAAAATTACTTATTTAGTCCCGAGTCGGGGTTTGACGCCCGTAACGTAGTGAGGGCGCTAATAGTACAGGCATAATAGCATAGTAATAGTTCGAGGGACTTAATAAGTAATTTACCCGCGGTAAACACTGTGCTTTTCATTACGAATACGAGGAAAATAACAACAAAAATTATGAACAAAAGAAAAAAATGAGTGTTGATCGAATGATGTCGCTTTCCTGCTTATTTTGTTTTTTTTTTGTCCTCTGGTCGTCAAGCTATACAGCCAGTATTTTTCAAGATCATCATTAAAAAAATAGGCTAAGATTTTGTCGAAATCTATGTCATTTTAGAGAAATAGATAAATCTCAACTGTATTAAAGTTAAATAAAGGAGATAATTTTATTCTTGTAAACTTTATGTTATTTTAATTTTAAAACCCGCTGTAATTGAGTGGCTGTATAAACAGTTGGAACATGGTTCAATTAAAATGTGAAAATAGGCCAACGGCCGAATACTGAAACGCCACTCAAATATAAGTAACACTCAAATCTAGTGCTGTCTCGGTCGCTCTAAGCTGAAGTAACAGAGACAAAACGAGATACATTACATCGAGGCCAAGGCTCAACTGGCTGCCAAGAAGCTGGGAATCCTAACAAAGGTGAGACAGTACTTCACACCGGAACAGCTGCTCAACCTATATCAAGCGCAAGTTCGATCGTGTATGGAGTACTGCTCTCATCTCTGGGACGGATCTGCCAAATACCAGCTTGACGCTCTGGAGGCAATCGAGAAACGGGCCAAAAGGCTTATCGGCAACGATGCGCTTGTCAAGTCGAAGCTCCAGAGCCTTGAACATCGCCGACGTGTTGCCAGTCTGTCGGTTTTCTATCGGTTACATTTCGGGGAGTGCGCGATGGAATTGCACAATCTAATTCCTCCAAGCCCGTTCCATCATCGGACTACAAGACGTACGGCGATGCGCCATCGTTTCATGTTGGACATCCCACCCATTCGCACTAAACGTTTTGAGAACACTTTCATTGTGCGTACAGCTAAGGAGTGGAATTCCCTGCCGGAGTCTGTATTTCCTGATAAGTATAACCTAGGGGTCTTCAAGTCAAGAGTGAATAGGTTACTTCTAGGTCAGCGTGCTACATCTTCGACCACATCGTCACTTAACATCAGGTGAGATAGTGGTCAAACGCGAGCCTATCTACAATAAAAAAAAAAAAAAGAGATTTAAGGGCAACTTAAAATTGAGTAGCGTTTCAGTATTCAGCCGTAAGTCTTTTTTTTAATACATATTTTGACAGCTGTCAGTTTAAAGCGATTCTACTTATGGCTGAAAAGTAATACTTCCAGCCCGCACCGCAGGCATGTTATGTCCTACTTTCAGAGTATGAGTAATGAAAAATACATTGTTGACTTTTTTTTCTTTCAGTGCATGAGTTCGTCGTACTCATATTTCAACATGTTACGTCAATACAGCAAATAAGACGAAATCTTATTGAACAAGCATCAAGATACACCATTTCTATCGTCACGCGTAATTACCTAATAGCTCTCAAAGAAATCTTTAATAGCTAAGTATACTTATTAATATTTTCTTTAGATATTATTCTTTTGCTTGTCAGTCATTCCAACAGGAATTAGAACAAATAATATATACAAATAATTCTATTTACTTAGAAGCGTATTATTTGAGATACCTTCTTACATACATTTAGGCTTATGTAATGGTTAATAGATACATACCCAGATAGAGTACTTATTATTATGTACACCATTTAAGTTACAGATGTAAAGAAATAGACACAAAGGATGTTCTAATCACTAAATGCAATCCTGCCTATGACTCCGAATGTTGGATTCCACAAACTCAAACTCAAACTCAAACTCAAAGCATTTATTTCAATTAAACCATTACTGGCACTTTTGAATGTCATAATAATACATTTATCAAGAGCTTTAAAAATAGTACATTGTTATCCAAAGGACGAAAATTACTTATTTAGTCCTGAGACGGGGTTTGGCGCCTGTAACGTAGTGAGGGCGCTAATAGTTCGAGGGACTAAATAAGTAATTTACCCGAGGTAAACACTGTGCTTTTCATTAGGAATACGAGGAAAATAAGAACATAAATGATTAACTAAAGAAAAAATTTTTGTTGATCGGATGTTGTCGCTTCCCGCTTATTTTTTTTTTTTGTCCTCTGGTCGTTCAGCTATACAGCCAGTATTTTTCATGTTCATCATTAAAAAAAATGGCAAAGATTTTGTCGGAATCTATGTTATTTTAGAGAAATAGTTAAAACTAAATATGTTAAAGTCCTAATATAATTATATTCTAAAGTTAACTTTGTTATTTAATAAGTTTTAAATCGCGCTGTTATTTAGTGGCTGTATAAAAAGTTGGAACATGGTTCAATAAAAATGTGAAAATAGAAATAGTTTTTTTTTAATAATTTGACAGCTGTCAGTTGAAAGCGATTCTTCCTAGGGCTGAAAAGTAGTACTTTCAACCCGCTCCGCAGGCATGTTATGACCTACTTTAAGAGTATGAGAAATAAAAAAGAAAATTTTTCAAAGGAGTCCGCCCTAAATCCATCAACTGTGTCTCTGGGATTTCAAATCCAACACATCAATAACAGGATCCCTTATCTTCTGGCATAAGAAAGTATATTGTGATGGGACCTTTTGAAGTTCTCACTGTTTCCGTGTGTCTTATAAGTTGAGTTGCCGCAAGACCATACAGCAGACATGGTATACCTGAAAGTGTAAAATAAGTTTTTTTAGAATTTACATTTTACAGTGACAGAAATTTTAAGAATTAATTTCTCAAAATATTTGTATACTTATAAAGTAACAGAGAAGTATGAAAGAAGAATATAATATGCTGGGTTAACCCCAATTGAATTGGGATTAGGGCAGAAGAATGATGTTGGTGAGATATCATCATGGTAAAAAGCTGTGAAGAAAAACAGTCTGCCCTACAAGTATAGAAATCAATTCTTGCAGCAAAACGGGTCTCAGTCATTTTCATCATCAAGCAACTGCATTGCTACAAAAACAGGGTGTATATTCAATTTATTAAGTATATCTTACCAAAATTTGCAATTTTGATAAACCTCATGAATTTATCAGAACTTTCTAAATCCTCAGAATGCCTCTTGGAGCAATGGTATTTTATGTAGGGGAAGCAGCCAGTCCTCAGTATCTGATAGTTTGAGTTTCCAACATTCCAGTTGAAGTTTGACATTCCAAATTGGTCATTCTTGACGCTACTGTACTGAAAAAAATTTGGCAAGAATATAGTAATGCTACACATATTATGGTTGATATTTAAAAGAGGAGGCCTCCCTCCCGAGGTCCGAGGTCCCTCGGAGAGGAAATAACAGCTGCCTTGCTGTCATCTGTAAATCTAACACAGTTGGGTCCTGAAGCCAGAATGTCTCCCGTCGTGGCTGCGGGTTGTTCGTAAGAGATACCGCAAGTTCGGCACAAGGGCTAAGAAGGAACAGGTTCAAAAACAGTGACATTTTACATTTACACTGTATACATGTAAAAATGTATCTGCTACTGATTGCTACTGTTAAGTTGGTGACCAGAAGTTCCTACTACCTCGACATCATTGGTATTTGAAGGATGTATGACATCAGGCTCAGACCAAATGAAAAGTACTTTTTACTTAGTCGGAGGACATCAGGGCCCTTTCGAAGTGGAATGCTACTTCTAACCAGAGATTGCTTGAATGTTTTAGGGATTAATAATGAGCCAGCTGCACTGTTGAATTATTATTGATATTAACTTTCTGTGTATTGAAAAACGCATTTATTTTAAACCACATGCTGATATTACCTTCACAAAGTACGAGGTCCAGGGAGGCTCTTTGCATTGAGTCAAATAAGCTGTAAGCACCTCCGAAGCAGTGGGTTTTGACGAAAAGTAAGCTATTTGTATAGCCACTATTTTAACGTTAGTCAAAAATTTTCCATTAATGGCCATTTCTATTGCTGTTATCATTTAAATTTCAGTTTTGAAAGTTACGTAAAATTAAATAAATAAATATTTCAAAATAATCTGACACTTGACAGTGACAGACGACGGCTGTCTGACAGTGACATCAAACTGACAGACAGCCAACCGCAGAAAACTTTGCAATTTATAGCAGCTTATATACACCATAGACATATTTCTACCTCTATGTTATACACCAATGAGCGCTGGTGGGTCCTCTAATATTATAACCAATCTCTATTAACAAATCAATGTTGGTCATGGCACATTAATGAAGCTTTAAGCTGGCGGTGCATACGTTCTACCATGCCATTTGCACACGGGTGGTAGCTAGTTGTGCGAATCCGCTTTGTTGCGCACACGTTCATGAGGCGCCGAAACAAATCAGATTCAAACTGACGACCCTGGTCGGTAGTCACGGTACTTGGTACCCCAAAACGGGATATCCACCCCGTCACCAGCGTGTCTGCTACTTCCTTCGCCGTAATAGATGTCATAGGCCACGCTTCGGGCCAACGCGTGAATCTGTCAACCGCGGTCAGGCAATATTTGAAATTGCAAGAGGTCGGTAGTGGTCCTATGATATCAATGTTATCCACATTGATATCATAGGACCACTACCGACCGAATCGATTTGATGCAATTGGGAAAGACGCAAGCGGTGATGATGTGTGTCTGGTTACCTTACTGCGCTGGCACTGTAAGCATAACTTCGCCCATTTCCGGCAGTCGGTGTTGACATTCCTCCAAACTTATCGCTCAGTCACCAAACGTAAACTTGCTTTCACGCCAGGGTGACTAAGATTATGCAGTCGATCGAAAGCTGCTCGACGGAATGGTAAGGTTAGATAAGGGCGAGGTCTACCTGTCGACATATCACAAAGAACAGAAGTGTTTGTCCCAGGAAGCAATATTTTTTTTTAAATCATAGAAGTAGAAGAAATTACTTCTTTGAGTTCATCGTCTCCCTCTTGAGACTTGGCAAGATTAGAGTTTGATAGTCCTCCCCTAATGATATGTTTTCACTCGTGACAAAGCGTCTGCGACTAAATTGTCAGTTCCCTTTACGTATTGAATGTCAGTGGTTAATTGGCTGATAAACGATAGCTGATTGATTTGTGTTGGTGGAAGCTTGTCACGGCGCTGTATAAAGGCGTACACTAGAGGCTTGTGATCGGTAAAAATAGTTGCATTTTGCACTTCTAGTATGTGCCGAAAGTGTTGAACGCTCTCGTACACGCGGCTAGAAGCTGGCCACTGAGACTGTTTCTCAGTCAACTTTTTGCTAAAATATGCAAGAGGTTGCCAATTGCCATCAACTTTCTGCTGTAAACATGCGCCTATGTGCATGCTGGATGCGTCAGTAAAAAGACCTAAACGAGCTTGGATGTGAAAGAGTGGTAACATTGACAAGACTTTCCTTGCAGTTATTAAAGAATTAATTAGTTAAGAATTCCTGACCAAAGCTGAGTCGGGCGCTAAGGGTAAAGACGACACTCCAAGGGTCATTAAGACTCCAAGTGAAGGGAGTTTCGAGATGTTTGAGAAAAACGTTGCTGCAACTGACTTGCTCTTCTTTGTGACAACATTCCTGGAGAGAGGGAACAATATCTCTAAGATCTTACTAAAGGGTGACAAAGAAATGGGTGACTTGTTGAGGAGGAAAGCAGCTGCTTACGGGATTGTCATGGAGAGGAAGCCATCAACAACCATTCTTGGCACAAGCTCTCTGACTTTGGCTAGGCTATCACAGGCGTTTCCTGTTGCCACTGCATCAATAATAATTGATCATAAAATTGCTGGTAAAGTCAAGCTTAAGTCATTGGCTGGTGTCGAGGAACTGCCGCTTATTATGCAGCACACTATATTCCCAAGCTTGATTCCCTTGGAAGAAGAAGAAATCACGGAGAGCTTGAAGAAGATAGCCCTAGCACTAAACATTGATACGTCCATAATGTTGGCCACTCCAAGAGATAAGAGAAAGCTCGAGAAAAAAGACGTTGACGAGCTTGCTAATCAGGCAGAGCAGTACGTTACAGCAGCCATGAATGGGTGCCTCTTAGACGATGATGTGAAAGTTGCCATCCTAATGAAGTCAGCTATCCTTAACGCTGCAGGTGGATTGGAAATAACGACTAGGGCTTGTGCTGCTGCAGCTGAAAAGTTTCTTTCTAAGGGCACTAAGACCTACACTGCTGCAATTAAGTCATGCCAGGAAGCCTTGAAAGAAGGGCCAGGAAATGCTTAGACGGTTGCCAGGTTCCTCACCCATTTGTTTTAGATAAAGAACTCTTAACCACAGAGGTTAAGCAAGTTGTTGAACAACTCAAATTGAGTTCCCCACAACTTCTTGACCATTCAGTTAGCTATCTAAGGATAAGTTCTTCATCTAGATCATCAATGGGTAATGATAGTAGGTTTGGTCAGGCTGCATCAACACTTCTTCCAGCACCACCACCACCACCTCCAGTCCCTCAAGAGTCAAGCATGAGGTCGATTGGACCTGGCAACCTACCATATATGGAAGAATTAAAATCAAAACTAAAATCAAGATTGATGCATTAGCATCAGCAATGTTAAGCATTAAAACGCTTAGACACAACGGCATCTATTAGAGGAGCCTGATACTTCGCGGCGTGTGGCAAAAATCTGCGATAGTAATTAACCATGCCTAAAAATCTGCGAACGCCCTGTACGGTCTTAGGGAGCGGAAAATCTAGTAAAGCACGAATACGGTCTTCGGGAGGATGTGTGCCTGCAGCATTAATGCGGTAACCCAAGAAAGTTACCTCGACTGCTCCAAATACACACTTTGCCGGGTTGAGAACCACTCCATATTGATGTAGTCGTTCAAACAAAAGTCTCAGGTGTTCAGCGTGTTGTTGAGGGTCTCTCGAGTAGATGAGAATATCGTCCACGTAAGCGAAACAGAAATTAAATCCCCGCACAACCTCGTCAATGAATCTTTGAAATGTCTGCCCGGCATTTTGCAACCCAAAGGTCATATAAGGAAATTCAAAAAGCCCAAAAGGAGTGATAATGGCTGTTTTACAAATATCATCAGGATTAAGTGGAACTTGTTGATACACTTTTACCAAATCTATGGTACTGAAAGGTTATAGTTAGTGGAGATGGTCTCTCAGTGGGATCAACAGTTTTTCTGTCTCTTGGTAGTCTAAGGTTTTCAAATTAGTAGTGATTGAGGTTTTACATTTATATTTCATTAGTAGATAAATATTAAGAATGTTGTTTAGTTTATTGTACAGGTATGGTCCGAGAAACATGAAGAAATTATGGGAGTGAGAACAGTTGAAGGCTTGTGTTTGGTATACCCTGCCTCTTGGCGCTTATCCTTTTGGAGATTTGGGTTATCGCAATGGTGGGGAGAACTAGTGCCCTTCGTTTGCGTTAAGGGTACTTTTACACCCTTTATTTAAAAACGTTTCAAAACTAAGCGGGAAAATCAGCAACATTGATTTTTGTCTCATCGCACAGTGCCTGAAATAGAACGACAAAGCTTAACGAAGATTGTAGCCTTTTACAGAATCTGAAGAACCTCTGGAACATGTACTGTTGGTGAACATTTTTGAGTCTGTGGAAATTGTGTTGAAAAACAAGATGGCGGCTTAGATGAATGGATGAACATGATACGGAATACGGTCTGCTTGTAACCATTTTCCCGCTAGATGGTGCTGCTGAAGTCAATATTTAATTTCGCGATTATTTATTTTATGCGGTCACCCTCACCACACACTCGACGAGTGGCATGGGAAGTAGCGAGAAAAGGAGGCAGAGACAAAGTGTGGCCACTTTACTCGTCATCATAGAGTATAGTAAGTGCTCGTCATGCCGCACGTCATGCTCCTCGTCCTGCCCACATTGCTCCCTATTTTGTCGATTTTGTTTTTGTAGGAGCGTCGCGATTAATTACGCGAGTAGAGCAGTGTGAGCAGACCGCGGGCAACATCGCGGCACAAATAGCGGCAGCGCGAGGAGGAGCGCAAGGAGCACAGTGTGGCGGCCGCATTATGCTATGTGGAATTGGAACAATAAAGTTACTAGCGGACCTGGCAGACGTCGTCCTGACCGGACAGCAGCGCCACATACCGGGTCCAATTGTAAATCTTAACTATCCTCGAATCGACTTGAACACATGACATACGAAAATTTTCACCAAAATCGGTCCAGCCGTTTAGGTGCTCAGTGACAAACACACGTACAGAAGAAATGTATATATAAAGATTAAGATAAGCCAACTCGTGCCCAACTCGGACATTCCACTTCAATGAGCATGAGCTCTTTGATTAAGGCACGTACCTACCAAAAGATGTACATGTACAGCAGCGGCAGATTGTTTTGAATCAAACCTATGGTAAATAAAAATGCTGATCCCTTGATAAGAACATGTCGCAGCGGAAGTCGTTAATTTAAGAAACTTCAAACATTTGTTACAAGATGACGGTAGTGATGTCATTGTTGGCAAGTAATGGTGGGGTGGGCGACAACGGTGTGGCAGTCTGCCTGAGAACGTGCGCGTGAGCGGACGACCTCACAACCTCCATCCATTTCTATCGTGAATATTCATGATTAGTGATTCTAAGTTTGTGAAAATAATTAAAGAAGTTCTACGCTAGTTGTTGGTGGTATTATTTCTTGTTTTCCAAAGATATACGAGGAGGAAGATTTACCCGAAAATAACATTCCGGTTGGCTCTCCGTCATCAGAATTGGGATCTGAATCTCACGGCGCACATTGTTCGAGATCCAGCAGCGGAATATGATGCAGTTGATCGAGGCTATCAGAACACCAGCCTCATCATCCAAGATCGCTCTGACAGAAATCAACCCAGAGCAGCCAGATTATGATTCACGTGCAAGTGCAAATGTTAGTCAGTGAGTCAATGTTTATCAGTTGTCTAGTACCCATAACACAAGCTCTGCTTAGCTTGGGACTTGATGGCGTTGTGTGATAGTTGTGGAATATTATTATTATTATTATATTATTATTATTAGTACAAGTTTGAAGCGAAAGTTTGAAAGAAACCCTGAATCTACCAAACATGTAGTTGTTGGACTTGGTGTAAAACGTTTTAAACCACCGAACGTTCCTAACTACCTACATTAATGTCATAACTGCGGTAAACCAAGACATAAAGCAGTTGAGTGCCGTTCAAAGTTGCAATTTCTGTGTCTACCGCCATGTCTTCGACGGCTACCCCTGGATTCAGCAAACAAGTGATTTGTTTCCGTTATGGTGAAAGTGGGCCCAACGCTTAATTGTCATCGTGGCAGTTCCGGCACGGGCGGCGCGTCCTCTGCGGGTCATTCGGCCCATAGCAGCGGAAGCGGCAACGTCACCGAACGGCGCGTCGTTAACTGTCAAGTAGCTGGTGTTGTGGGCAATGCCAACAATCTGGTGAGTCGTTTCCATTTTACTATGATAGTGGTGCCGAGTGTTCTCTCATAACGGAAAACTTATTTTGGGGGTTTAAGGGTTGCCACATGAATTCAGTAATTGTTACATTGATAGGGTTAGGTAATTTTTGAGGTATTTAGTACCAAACAGGAATTTATCAGTAACAGCCACGGAGTCTTTTGTGCTCGGTTGATGGCAATAGGCTCGCCCCTACTACATGGGACTTAAACTTATCTGGCGAAATGTGGGTGTACTATTAGGTACGCCTCTGCCTGACCCTTCGGGGATTGCAGGCGTGATGTTATGTTATGTAGTACCAAACAGGTTCTGAGTGAGCTTGTCATTGACATTGTCATTTATTTCTAGTTTGCCACGTAGGCGTGTTGTTACTGGGGTGTTGCATATTCGCCTCAAGAAGCCTTACTTAACCGTTCAACGTAGACCTTATAGGCTTTGTTCCTAGGAACGTCAAATAGTGCGTACTAAAATAAACTAGTTGCTTACTGCAAATATTATTAGGCTTAGCTTCTCTCCGTTAGCTAGTCCAATTATTTCAGTTAAAAAAAAAGCGCGACTGTTGCGATTGTATGTGTGTAGACTATCAGGAGCAGCTTAACAATAACACAGTCCCTGATAGATTTCCTTTGCCACTTATTGACGATCAGATTTGACGGTTTTGGTGCTATACTTTTTCAAAACTTTAATAACGAATTTCGTGTCGTCGAATACCATAGTAAACGTACCACATACGTAGAGTCTAAATACCACTCGGGAGGCTCTTGCTGTGGTGAAAGCTGTAAAATACGTCGGACATTATTTACAAGACCATAAATTTACTGCAGTTACCGTTTGTAATTCTGTTATAGCTTTGCGAAATAAGATTGATCTTACGCCCAGAGTTCACCGGTGGTGGACTTTTCGCAAGTCTTTCGATTTTGATATCCTTAACCGAGAAGGTAAGCGTTTGAACCTTGTTGATTTTCTCCCGCGTAATACCCTCCTAAAGTTAGCATTACATCTTTGTCTTGTAACTGGCTCCTAGCTGAACAGATTCGTGATCAGGACATCCATCCTAAATTATAAAGCACAAAAATGGAGAATTACCCAATGACCTAGCTAAGACCTATTCGTTCCCAATTATTGCATCGTAAAGTACGACGTAACAAAATAAATGAACCCGTTATTTACCCGTAGTTCCACGTGAATTCCGTTGCTCTGTTATTAATCATGTGCACGAGTCTATTATGCATCTAGGGTTTGAAATAGTCGGGCTCGAAAAAGTTTTTGAACACTCGAACAAATGGCTGAGTATGTTCTTAAATTTGTTGATAATTGCATCACCTGTGAAGTCGAAAAGAACACTTCCGGTAAAGCACACGCTGAGTCTCATATTATCCCTAAAAATTGTATCCTATGGCATAAAGTACATGCAGATATTACAGGATAACTTAGCCGTAAACACGACTTAAAAGAATACGTCATCGTTTTTATTGGCGCATTTACTTAGTTTGTTGTTTTGTGCCATACTCTCCGTATATAGATGCTTCTAGTGTTATTGATGGCCTGAAATATCATTTTTGGTGCTACTACTCGTGTAATTGTTGACCAGGGTTGTTGTTTCGCTTGCAAAGGCTTTTAAGAATTGTGACTCTCATAATATTAATTTACACCTTCTAGTCGTGCTAACGAGCAGGTAGAACGTGTTATGAGCACTAAAAAGGGTATGTTGAGCGCGGTAGATTAGAGATGGATCCTGATCCTCCAGGATGCTCTCGGTGATGTACAATTGGTAAATAATTGCACTATTAATAGTGTAACCAAAGCTGGTCCCTTAGAACTTTTAAATGACAAGGTAGCTAGACCTCTTGGCTCGTAGATCATGATGAGGAAATTGACATTGGTATTTCCGATGCGAGAGAACAAGCGACCCTAAATGCTGAAAAAACGCTTCACATGATAAGTCCCGTTTTGGCTGTACTAAGGTAAAGCTTGTGAAGTTTAGTATTGGTGACTTGGTTTTAAAAAAAAAAAAAAAAGTTAAGAGCGTAACCAAACCAAGCTTGACCTGAAGTAAAGAGGTCCTTTTAAAATTGTCGAATTACTTGAGGGCAACTGATGTTTTAAAGTCACTTAGAAACGGCAATCGTACACAAGTACGCACACGACTGTGTCCGTAAGATTTAGCAGCTTACGGACACAGTCGTGTACGTACGTACCTGTGAAGTTCCAACAGAGTTAGATGTAACGTAAAAGATGATGTTTCTGAGGGTGAAGGAACCTCGACAGAATTATGATAGCGCTTGTTGGTTATTTGGTCAATCCGCATCCACAAGACGAGCCCAAGTCACGTGACTTGGGCCTTTCGGCTATTGGTCTGGATAGACCTGGGACTTGAGAAGTCTATTTTCATGAACAGCAGTGATCTGTTAGTTGCATGGTGCAACTGGGCTACCTAAGTAGAAGCGCATCAGCGCGGCACCGCTGGTTAAGCGACGCCGCTGGTTAAGCGATGCCGCTGGTTAAGCGATGCCGCTGGTTAAGCGACGCCGCTGGTTAAGCGACGCCGCTGGTTAAGCGACGCCGCTGGTTAAGCGATGCCGCTGGTTAAGCGATGCCGCTGGTTAAGCGACGCCGCTGGTTAAGCGATGCCGCTGGTTAAGCGATGCCACTGGTAAAGCGATGCCGCTGGTTAAGCGATGCCGCTGGTTAAGCGACGCCGCTGGTTAAGCGATGCCGCTGGTTAAGCGACGCCGCTGGTTAAGCGATGCCGCTGGTTAAGCGATGCCGCTGGTTAAGCGACGCCGCTGGTTAAGCGATGCCGCTGGTTAAGCGATGCCGCTGGTTAAGCGATGCCGCTGGTTAAGCGACGCCGCTGGTTAAGCGATGCCGCTGGTTAAGCGATGCCGCTGGTTAAGCGATGCCGCTGGTTAAGCGACGCCGCTGGTTAAGCGATGCCACTGGTAAAGCGACGCCGCTGGTTAAGCGACGCCACTGGTTAAGCGATGCCGCTGGTTAAGCGACGCCGCTGGTTAAGCGATGCTGCTGGTTAAGCGATACCGGTGGTTAAGTCAACCTATCCTGGTCAGACATTGGCCGAGACAATGTAACGAAAACAGATCTTTCTATTTCAGATTATCCACACGAGGACGTGTGAGGCGCAGGACGGCCGTGTCGCAGCGGAAGTCGTTAATTTAAGAAACTTCAAACATTTGTTACAAGATGACGGTAGTGATGTCATTGTTGGCAAGTAATGGTGGGGTGGGCGACAACGGTGTGGCAGTCTGCCTGAGAACGTGCGCGTGAGCGGACGACCTCACAACCTCCATCCATTTCTATCGTGAATATTCATGATTAGTGATTCTAAGTTTGTGAAAATTATTAAAGAAGTTCTACGCTAGTTGTTGGTGGTATTATTTCTTGTTTTCCGAAGATGTACGAGGAGGAAGATTTACCCGAAAATAACATTCCGGTTGGCTCTCCGTCAAACATAACACGGTACTATAGATTTTTGCATTTCGACGAGATTCCACGAAGGGGTACGCAGAGACTTGAAGTAAATATTGGAGTTATCTTAACCTTTCACAACAACATTAGGATTTGAAAAAGTATCTTTTTACGATAGATGTGTATCATTTGCAGTCGCTCTGTATGTACTGGTGTTACTGTTATGCAGCTGCATCTGGTTGTAGTAGAAGCCAACGTCAATGATGAAATGTACTATTAAACTTCCTTCTTGCCGGATAAACAACTCCCCAATTGCCTCTTTTATTAGGGTGCCTATAATAACTGAGATAAACTCTAATATCAGACATTAAGCCATTGTTGTTTGGGTTTTACAATTAAAATGTTTGTGCTAGAGTTTTCAAAATGTCGGTTTACTTAGGAACGCCTTGCCCTTGGAGGATGTTTTTTTTACTCTATATGAACATGTCTTAAGGCTTCCTAATACCTAAGTGGGCGCGTCGACCGCCAATTAAAATCAGTCTGTCAATAAAGCAGTAGCTGAAACTAATCTATTCGCCCACGAAAAGTAAATAAAAATTAATCGTCATCATCATTTCATTTATTTGCTCAACTTACTGACAATTTCGAAAATCACAGTTATTTTTGACAATTTTGTAATATTCAATTATTACATGATAACAGCTGTCAGCTGTGGTAAAATGGGAAGTGGGTATAAAATGGTATTAAATATTATTATTTATTGGCCGCGGTATATTACATATTTCTATTGAGTAAATATTACAATAGGTACTTATGGGTAGGTCCATCATTTCACAAAGTAAAAAGAAAAATATTTCATTATAAAAAACATGTCTAAGTTATAGAAAATGAAAGAAAAAAAATGATAATAATACTAATAAATAACATTTATCAATTTGTAATTTAGAATCAATGAATTATACAAGTTAATGAAGTGAGCAAAATGAAGGGCGACACAAGACGCCACCTGGACATGACATAATGTACAATCGATAAAGCGAAACCAACAACAATAATAATACAATAAAATTTAAATTATTCCAGCGATCATCTACATTATGAAACAAAACAAAAAGCGTTCGTGTATTTAAACCTATGGAAGTATGATAGAAAAATCACAATATGTCATTGGAATAACATCCTACAGATATAATAAAAAAATTAATGGTGTCACCTGTGATACCACTTAAGGGTTAGTACTTAGAAATATTTTAATGGTGGGATCGTAGCTCATCTATATACAATACCAACAATTTCAATAGACTTATACAATCACTCGAGTCCCCTACAGCGTCTAACTTGTTATCAAAGCTTTGCACACAATTGTTAGCTGAGCCAGCACCGGCGCAGTTGCCCTACCATGTGATGTGTATTGTCTCGTTCATTCGTTGTTATCTAACATAATGAGAGAAGACTAACAATTTTGTACAAAGCCACGATACATACATAACTTTATTGCATACAATTACCACTCTACTTCAAAATATTTTCAAAAGGCCTACGTTATACAATGTCTAACATTAATGTTTTTGTAATTTCTATGGGAACACGAAACACCAAGATTTTCCAATTGAATTATTTGTTTTGTGGCATAATAATCAGACTGATTATTTTAATTTAATGTGAATTCTGTACATTATTATTATTAACGATTTATGCCATTATGTTAGCCAATGAATGTTACAATCAATAATATAATGATAAATTTATATGACATGGATAGTTGTTTTTAGACACGAGCTTCATATTTAAGACATAGTAATAATTTACACACATAGCTGCAAGAGAATGTTCACAAAAACGACATACATAAAATATTTAACCCGAAGCCTACATCCAAAACTACATCAACGCGCAAAAAGCGTCCAGCGTTTCTCCGTAACATACACATTAAAAGTAATTATTAAAAGCGGTACACTAATTAACCGCAAGAGACAAAAAAACATTAGGATCGAATATCGTCTTGAGATCAATCATAGTAAAACGAAGGGCTGGATCCGTGGATCCATTCTAATTATACGCACACATCCACCGGCCACTCTCACTCCGAATCTCACAGTCTATGGTACACCATGTATATATTCTAATAGTATTATATATGCAGCCTTGTGTAGTACTGAGCATGAGTTCTCCGTACACGTGGAGTCCCTCGCCTCGGAAGCCTTCTGTGGTAGACTGGAGCCGTCCCGTCACACGCTGGACGGGCGTGGGCCATGCTGGCGAGTGAGTCCTCAGCCGGCGTAGAGTTGGAATATGTGTGTGCCGTGTGGCGTGTCTTTGGTATAGAGGCGGGTGGTGTGCGCACGGTGGAGGGTGCACTAGGCCTGCTTCACTCGCTTGCGGGGCGGCCCGATGGGCGGGATCTGCTGCTGCTGTGTCGCCAGCGCGCGGAACGCTTCGGCGATGAGGTGCGGGTGCGACGAGATCATGTTCTTCCAGCCCGCTGTGTCCATCACATCTGTTGCGTGGCTCCTGGAATTTAAAAAAGTAGTAATAATTAGTAAACTGTAAGATAAAACGACTTTAATAGGGTATTTCACCAAAAAAAATCTAATTAGTCCGCTAGGTAGATTTTCAAAAAATAATAGACAGATATTTTTTTTCCCACGTAAACAAAGGATAAAAACGATAGTGTTTCGAAAAGCCGTGTCAAGTCGTGTGACGTCACAAGGTTAGTACTTTTTTCCCGCTAAGTGACGTCAAAAGCGTCATGAGTGAGGACTCATGATCTTTGACGTTTTATTCTCGTATTTTTTTACTAATTTGTTTAAACAAAAAACAGGTATCCAATATTTTTCGATAATCTAACAGACAAGACTAATTACATTTATTTGGTTAAATACCCTATTGACTATTATCTTCCGCTTAGACTTTTTCATGTCTGTCTGCACTGCTTGCTCTAGCCAATTCGATTAAATATACCGTCGACACTTCTCTTCCTCAAGAGTCTTGTTGTCTTCTTTCATGCTTCTTCTGAAGTAGATGATGAGTTATCAAAAGAGTACTAACGTGTTAATGAAGTCGATGGTCTGTGCCTTCAGCTGGTCAGCAGAATGCAGGTCCGCCAGTATGAGTGTGTCAGCCGCTGTCTCCACCGACAGGCTGAGGCAGAGCGCCTCTTCACACATTACTTTTAACCGCTCGAGTGCGTACTGAAAACGAAGGAAAGAAATTTTATTAATATGACATTTTAGGATATTATTTATCATGATGAAATAAATGATCACCTCTATTTGAAACCACTACTAGCCCAAAGGTCTCTCTTTGATTGCACTAAGCAAAATTATTTTTTGGAAACGAGTGAAAATTAAATCAAGAATACCAGGTTAAGCTGCCATTGCTAACCACGTTGTATTTTTTTATTTTAAGTCAACTTTGTTGACTTCCAACTTAATAGGAATATGAGCGCATAAGGGGAAATTCCACTTGAAATAACCCCACTTATCGCTTCTAAATTACTCATTTAAATTGGTTCATTAACCATTATAGACTACTAGCAGACCTGGCAGAAGTCGTCCTGCCCAGATAGCAGCGCCACCTACCGGGTCCAATTGTGTTTTTAAACCATCCCAGAAATCTCCATTGCAAAATGATCCGCCATTTATTAAATTCATTTGTTACAAAAAATGTTATAAATGAAGAACCGCTGGACCGATTTTGTGCAAACTTCACATAAACCATCTACTAAATAGTCCGAACAAAGCCTAAACATTTGGTTTGGATAGGTGAGCCCGTTCTTGAGTTATAAAATTACAACGAAAAGTGGCATTGATTTTTATATATATAGATAAAAAATATTGGTATGAAAATAAAACAAAACACAATTTAACTTCACACCATCAACTTTGTTGCTCATACTCTATGCTGACACATTCACACTATTACTATGGTTCGTCATCACGTTGTGTTCGCGACACGAAGTGCGCATATAATCTTTACATCAATTTCTATGCACGTGGCTCAAATTGTCTAATTATCAGAGCTTACTGGTTTTTATCTGTATCGCGTGACGGATAGAAGGCGTTATTAAATACGTCCCTATACAAGGTTTGTTTGGCTAAATTTCCTTTGGATTGAATCAATATTTGATCTATGCCGTGGGCACAGCATAGATCCTGTAGGGCTACAGGGTCCATTATTGTGACTAATATAATTTACCAACCAACTTTAAACATTATGGTACAATACAATTTCCACCATCAAATTATCCACAGCGCCTTTCCGACAACACCAAAAGAATCAATTTGCACTATAACTGCTGTGATTGAATCAAACCAACATAAACCAATGATAAAAGTAGTTATACCTTATCAGCAGCCGCTAGGAGGTCGTCCGCCATTTTGTCTAGGTTGGGCGCGCGGCCCGTGTATATGAAACGAAGCATTTCTCTCAACACCTCGTGGTCCACATCTGTGATGTCCACTCGATTCCGTTTCCTTTCTTCCATTTCGTGTTCAAACATCGCTGCAAATACTGGACTTCTCGCTGGAAAGGAGAAAGGGGCCTTGTTAGTATTTATTTTTTCAAAACACCTATGCATAACTATTGCTATCTGGAAGTACCTACCTAACTCCGACAAAAAAAAGTAGTCCTCCTAGAATGTAATAACTATTTTTTTTCTATTGGTCCCACCACTAGCAAAGGTCGCCTTCATATTTTTAAGCTATCCTATCTATGCCTTCTTCGACAAATCTTATGCAGTCATCATTTCTATACAATGCTAGAATGCATTATCATTTACCATTGTGTGCGATAACTGCGATAGGTACCTATAACTCCGTATGTTTATCCAGATTAGCTGAAGATTCTCAGTAAAACTAAATTGATTAAACAACCTCAACAACAGAACATGGGCCTCCCAATTACCGTCACAAACGACACAAAAAAAAACCGTCATTTACTTGAAACTTGTATGTTTAATCGATGTCAGCGCTAAAATTACAACAATACGACACCAGTTTTGCCCACAAAGGGAAAAACATAACGGAAATCCCATTAGCTCTGCCGTGCTGTTATCACAACCTACATAGGAGAATTTAATTTGTAATTGTAACACATTCTACTGTGTGATCTGGTTTTGATAAATAACTATTTACAATATTAAGTCATAATTAATTTTTAATGCAATATATTAAGTGTATTGTAGGCCATAGTCTTCTTAGAACCCGATATGTATACCCAGAACTAATCCACCCATTCTGGGTTTTTCCCTACATAAAACATATCTACCTAAATGTAATAATTTGATAGCAGCTATACTTGTTTTTGTCATAATATTATAGTTACTGTAGTTTATTGGTAAGCTCTGTGGTCTGTTGTTAGGTACCTACAGTTACATGATAAACAGTAACTTATGTCATAGCGGAAAAAAACATTAGGTAGGTACTTTTGAAAAATTACTGCTCATTTATCAACATTATTATAGTATTATTGTTCTAGTTTTAAAACTAGAACAATAATACTTGTTACAATAACATTTTATGTCTAAATTCCACTAGAAATTAGTACAAGGAAACTATAGGTTTCGGGACCGAAATAGCCGAAGTCCTCTCCTTGGCCTGAAAGTCGCGCACGTAAAAGTCAATTAAAATCTGTCGTTCTGTTTATGCATAATGTAGGTAACAGAAAATAATAAAGAAAGATTACTCAATTTGACATTATAATATCAGATTAAAATCATGAAGATAAAATGTTACTTTAAATATTACGTGGAACAATGTTACTATCGATCATTATATCCGGAGACTATCACTAGTGAAACGTGATTAAAGAATGTGTTGAATGCGATAAACATGATTGGAGTAACCGAGAGATTAGACAAATAAGCAACTAGCATTTAGCACTTGCTAAACGAATAAAGTATTTGCCTTCCGAAGGTAATCACACTGTTATGTGTTTTAACAACCCCAAAAATTCATACAGATACCTACGCTAAAATTCTTCATTAAGTTAATGATTCAAAAGGCATACTATCACCCAGTCCTGTGCTGATCGCATTCAGTGGATTCCCGCTCCACCAGATCATGTATTAACCAAACAGGGCATAACAAAACCTAAATTAAAAAAAAAACATATTACCTGCTAAAATGGCTTTATGCGCCTGGAATTCCCTTCCTCCAACTGCTAACGTGACGTCGGAAAATCTCTCGTTGTCAAACAGAGCCCCCAGGTCATCCGAAAGCCGGCATTCAGGTACTTTGAACTGCACCACGTTACTCTGCCCGCTGATATTGATACTGTCTGCTACCACTGACACTTCACAAAATATTGTCAGCTTATCTTCTGGTAGGAGGCCATTTGCTTCGTCTAATAGGAAGTCTCTGGAAATTGGAGAAAAGTTGGGTTAGTCTGAGTGTTATCGCAGAAGAGATATATGTAGTTCCTATGTTCTCGATTCCCGGGAATCATAATTGCATATAGCTGCACCCAGGGTATGGGTAGGGATATGCATTTGTACTAAAGGCGTTCCTTTCCGGCTAATATAAGGAGCACAGAGGTAAATTATTTCAATTTCCAAGGGATCTGGAGTCATTATTTACAGTAACATGGGACCTGAACCAACTTTTCACCGCGACAACTGAGAAATTTTAACGCATAATAAAATTGAGGCTAAGGTAACTGATTTATAGGCTAGCGTTCTTGTTCTCACTTTTACGGTGTCGTAAAAACGTTAGCACTCGGTAAAGTTGGAGTAAAGAGTAAACCTTGTGGTATTTGCATCACCACAACGGAAGATTTAGCCCGGACCCGGTCGTCGGTGGCGCTCGCTCCATTTTATATTGCCCGCAAAATGTAGATGAAGTTCCGGAATTATTTATTACTGATACTCTTCGATAATTTAGATCATAGTATTTTTTTTGTGCCCCCGGTGATCAATTACACTTCTCTCTAGGCTTAAGAAGGAATAGACATCATAATAATTCATAAAAACCCTGAGTTAACCCATGGCCTAGACGTTTTGAAGAAACTGTTTAAAATTGAGAAGTTCCTCAATCGTACAAAAAATTTAAATTGGATACAGGCAAAACGGGCAAAACTACAAAAAAAAAACGGACTAGCCCGCGGGCAACAGGTAGTGATAAAATTGTTGGAATTAGATTAATGAACATCGCAGACACCTTGACCCAAAAAGGGTTTCCAAACCAATTGTATCAATCTAGTCTTGTTTTCAAGAATGTGTGCCAGGTAAAATTACTAATAGGATAAAGACTGCGCTTAATTTGTGTAGGATACTTTAGTTTTTGAGGCTTCGTTGAACTTAATTTCATTTTTTCGATACGCTGAAGTATTAAGGGCATTTGGGGTATAATCGTGACTGAACTAGTCACGATTGTGACTACACCGGATACATTCAACGCATGAGTTCCAAGGGGGTTGATTTACGCCACGACCAATAACATAAGACCCCTGATATAACGCAGACGTCCCATAACAGCTGTTGCTACAAAGATTACACGTGTGTAGCCAGGGGTCTACTTAATGTGGTGTTTATGGCCCTCGCGAGAAGCAGCCCACATTTTCAGCGGTAGGGAATAAAATTATGTGACTGCACCGTTATTGGGGTCCGCCCCCTACCTAACTGTACGGTACGTACGTTAAGCTTTCCACGAAATCTACACTGTTTTGTGATTTTTTTTTTGCTCGTAAAGTCATTATTTGTTTTGATTTAACATTTCTACGTAATAACATTACAGTGTGTGTTCATACATTATATACTTTTGATGACTAAAATCAAATAGCACTGTGTTTTTAAATATAAACAATAGTAAAAATATAAGAATAATGTGATGATGATGACTCACCTTCTGATAAATTTTTTGAACCCCCAATCTTTGCCTTGTACAAATCTGTACGCGCGTTGTGATTCCATCGCCTTTGTTTCTTCCCGTTTTGCATTTAATATTGAGAACTTGAATTTCGCACGCACTTCTGATTTATTACACGACACTAATAATAAGTATAAGGATAAATAGTCTTTACTCTCCTCATCGAGTCCTTTAGGATTTACACGAAGACACCACTTTAACTTGTCACTAGCACCTGCTGAAAAAGTCGATGATTTTAACACTTCACCCATTTCTTCTCTACAGAAACTAAAATTGTTTATTGTCCACATGTAGCTGAACTTAACCACTTTGACCTGAAACAAAAGAAAATTATAATTAATACAATGTTTAATATTATTCAGTTGTAATAAAGGGAAAATAATTTGTGCGTAAATATGTAAACTAAATAGAAAGAAGTAAACTAGTAGTGATACTCGTCAGTCAGAATGATGAACAATGCTTCATAAATAATGGATAAGTATAAATCAGTAAGGGAAGCGGACACCTCCACAAAGTAAGAACCCCGGGTGGGTGAGTAACTGACGTTAAATCTTCCCGGGATGGGTCCCTAACTATTCAGCTTAACGCTTTGTTCATTGTCCTTAATTGCCTCACCGACAGTCACCATGAAAAACAAACAAGCAGTTTAACAACTTATTTATGGCAAATAAAATTTCATGAACAAAATGGACAACACTCATTATTTCATTCATGATTCAAGGTTAGGATGTCTGTTGTATATATTTTAAACAGTTTATATTATCGTGTCTTTGATCTTGGCTTCAGGTAATTCCAATGTTCATGTCCATACTCCATAGTACGTTTTTGGTGTAGGTTTCTATTGTATAAGCTTATGGCAGCTTTAAGACGTCTGTGACGATTATAATTCATTCACAATAATATAATTAGCATGGTGCGAGTGAGGTGAACGTGATCGGGCGCATTGTCGGGGGCCCTGAGCCTCGTCGGGTGGACACTTGGGCCACGGCGTCGGTCAGGAGGATAGACGTAGCAAGTCGCGGGCGCAACCTGGCCGCTTCTGGTCGTTGCCCTCGACCGTTGCTTGGCTTGCGGTGCTGCTGGGGTCTTCGCCCGGTCGCCGACCCGCGCCAAGGCCGCCCGCATCATCCCCGGTCCTCGCGCATTTGCGGACACATAGATAACATCCGTTTGCAGATTCCACCGCCACATAATAACCTTTGTGCTCCTTATAAACCAGCTCTCTCATAGCGAACATGTTTGTTTTAATAACAATATGGAGGAAAATACGTGGGCTTTAATAATAACTTGAAATCATCGTGACAAATCAGGAGCGTGGACAGAATTTTAACGCGAATAAAACTGATTGCAAACATACTCGAGTTAAAATTGTGCCCAGTTGTGTTGCTATTGCATAGCAAAGGCTTAGTTTGTTGATAAACGCAAGTAAATTGCAGTAATTTTAATGGCCGTTTCAAACCAAAGTGATTTACAATACATAATGGTTTCATAGTATCGTCGTTTGTGCTTGGCTCACTTCAAAGAGAGTTCTAATTGTTGCGATAACATGCGAGGTTTATTGTTGACGCGTTTCCGAGTACTAATGAAGAACGTGATTATCGGAGAGCGGCACGTGTACCGCGGAGTACACGGAGGAGAAGCGCCGAGCGCCAACACGTGTCGAACCGAGCATGACTCGCACCAATCCTACAAGGAAGTACCTACCTAGAGAACATAATATAATATATGTCAAAATCAAAATCAAAATCAAAACTCATTTATTCAAACTAGGCTGAAAACCGGCACTTTTCGAACGTCAAAGTGTCCTGTCCTTAACAAGAATCATTACTATACAAATATGCTTATCATTACGTTCAAGACATTCTTTGATTGTAGACTCCGTTAAATAACGGTACCAATCACAACAGATTCCTAAAGATTAAAACTTGAAACAGATCTTAATAAACGTACCTACCTACGTGAGGCAGCGTAGACACAAAGCAAGCAAAAAAACCACCGTTATTGTAAACTAAATAGATTTTTGGGCAAAAAGTATCAAAAAAGGTAATACCAGATCGGTGTGTCTATGTCGCACAACGGTCGTTCCAATTACTTTAGCGATGTCCATTAGCAGTGAAAATAGCATTTCCAAAGTGGTACCTAATCGATGTTCGATGCAGAAAATGAAGTCACCGGACAGCTACAAACTCTCGTATCGCTGCGAGGTATACTGTTACTAATACCTTTCATTGACGTCTGAGAGAACAAACGTTCATTATGTAACGTGTGACGTTAACGTATCACTTGGCACTGCTAAGCTAGCACGTCTTCTTTTATCAGAGAAATAGTTTTGAAATTGGATTTTTATTAACACTGAATCGGTGACATGCCGCGCGAGACGCATACCGCGACGGTATAGTAATGCTCGTAGTTATAGCGCAACGTGACGCACGAGTCACCTCTACAGTTTGAACAAGCGGACACGTGCACAGCTCTTCCTAGTAGCTTTAAATATGTATGTACACGTTAACACAATATGCATATGCGCGCAACATATTTCAAGTTCACCGATAACGGCCTTGGTAAACAATTATTATCGCTATTCGCACCACACCAACAGATGACTTGTATGAAACACTTGATAAGTCTGTGTGCGTTTCATTCCAGACGTAATATGTTTGACGAATTTCTTTATAAGTTTGTTTTTCTGCGTCGCGTGACTGAAGCCTACTATTTTCAGGGGCCGTTTTCCGACTTTTGTTAAAACTTCGTCCGTTGGCAATGAAACGCCCTTGCCATTCATGTCAACCTTCACGTTTTACTCCCAAACGTCCTTTGTTTCATCGAAGCACTTGTAAATCAACTGACTAATAAGAATTCTACCCTCAACATTTAAGCCATCAAATCTGGTTTAAAGGTCGTTTTATGCTTTATCACATTAGGTAAAGCAGTTTGCAAGTAACGAGAACTCTACTATAATCTAATTAATAGTTTTCTAGACGCAGTCAAGTCTGCTATAAAGCTGGCTCCACACTTATACCACACGATAGATTGCATCCAGCGGGAACCTGGCGATACTAAGCGCGCTATATTCGCGTGGCAGCAAGACTAATGAAAAGTTCGATAGATACCATACTTTACCTGTGTGAAGCACCAGTTTTCAGCGACGGGCGTGTTGCCGTCGTGCAGCGGGCTGGGCACGCGGCTCACCGCCATGCCGCCGGCGCCGTTGGATGAGACGCGCGCCGACTGCGGAGCGGCCGCGCCGCCGCCCGACCCTCCACCGCCACACTCGCTGCCTGCCCCGAGCCTGCAACAATACATAACCATACATAAGTCTACTTGCATCAAATCTCAGAGGGGATATTATGAACATGACAAGAAAATTTTACAGGAACCGCATTCAATTAGAAGAATATGTTAAAAGATAGTCGTGTAGGAAGAGGAACTATGGATGAGTTGTTGTTGTGGTATTGATTAAGAAACAGTAGAGAAACAAAGAGAAAAGATCAAATATAGATTATGTTGATATAGATACGGTACACTTTGGAAACCCCAGTCGAGACTGCAATAGTTCGCCAGACAAGCAGGACTATAAATACGACAAGGAAATGCCAGACCATAAATACGAAGGTGAAAATCGATTCAATAAAGAGGGAGGCGAGAAGACGCTACACGGACACCAATTCTGGCAACTTTTCACATACAAATGAAAATACTTTCGAATACAATAGCCTCAATTACGTACAGAAACAAATGAATTCGTCTGCTCATGTTAATATTATGCCCGAGAGGAAATACCTTAGTATGACTGGCTCCGGCCTAATTGGTTTAAGTCATTTAATAGCTGCCATAATAAAGACCGACTAATAAGTGTGCTAGTTACAATAATGTAATGGCAAGATCCAGATCATTACTAAATTACAGACATAAATGTGAACAGACATGTAATAAATAATGAGTAATGACACAGAAAGCCTAATGAAGAATCAAGCGAGTACATGGCAATCTAGTAATGAGAATTTAAAGAGACCAGGAAATTAAGTTTATGGAGTTTTATGCGTTTATTATCTTAATTGAATCGATACTAGAATAGTTGTTCATGTTAATGAATAACTACATACTTGGTAAATAACAGACAAAGAAAACGATAAGCTAGTTTGTTTAGTCCTAAAACCGAAATGCAAGATATCATACAAAAGACGTTCCGATTTCTCTTCAGGTCACCAATCTGGATCTTATGGTCTACGTTTAAACACAGAAATAGATAAAGAACCTATCGATGATGTGATGAGAATAACCAAAATATATAGACAAAAAAACGAAACTAGTACCTAAGTCAAAGAGGACAAGCTAATGATGTCACCAACTTGTAATTTGGCATTTAGTCTTTATTCGAAAATTCATCTAGCATTTGTCTAGCAGGTTAACTTGTATGTTCACTGCTTAGAAACAACAAAGACTAATAGGTATGCAATACACACATGAAGGTGATTGTTACGTACAAGTTAGCACTCAATAAAACTTAAGTAACAGAACACCTTGGCGTTGACTAATATTGATGAGCCATTTATGCCACTTGCTTTAGACAACACTTAACTTTAGGATGCATGCGTTGATTGTTGGTTACGCCAGTCGGATAATGAAGTATTTGCTTTGTTATAAGTTTGCTGTCAACATCTCCCATGCAACTTTTTTAACAGACTCACGCCTGAGTTCCAATACACCGTGAGATACATACGAGTACGTAAATCAGAATGAAATAGGTTACCCAAGGTGTGCTAGTAATTTCTAACACGGATAAAAAGCTTTAGTGTTTTAGGTGCATTGCGTAGATACTTAGATAGCCGAATGTAACAAATACAATACGCTAACGAGTGACCTAGTGGCCGATAAGCAATACCTGCAAATTCTCATAGAATTGAATGCAAGGCGAAAATGTAGCAACGTCGTAATACGCCAATCAACGATCGTAGTTTCGCTTCCCAAATCTGGGACGCGAACACAATACATTATACACACTTTATAAATGTATGTACCGGTACACGCGCACCGAGGACGGTTGCTGAACAATGACGAGTCGGCGAAAGAGAGTTACATGTTAGTATCTTTCGGCTTTTGGGTTTCGGTGCCGTCAAAATGTCGAGAGTATGTCGAAGTGGGACACTTACAATGTGCGAGATTTGACCGTCCTGCGAGACTTTCACGAACTGTATTTCGATTACCAAATACGCGTTAGAATCTGTGTCAGTTTCATCACCGCACTGCATCCGTTCACAGTCCGCGTGCGGTCGCTTTTTGTGAAGGTATAATCGTATCATGCCAGTTAACTGGATACTTATTTTGTCAGCTCTATATTTCGGGAGGATTTTTATTTCGAGATGAGGTCAGATTTCAACATCCACTCTGAAATATTTTTAATGCGTTCTATTATTGAGCATGCCAATGTAAATGTGCCTAATTGCTATTGTTTTCAGATTATCATGAAACCCGCGTTCAATATTTTCCATCCGGCTCTGATATAAACTAAATAACACTTTGAATTCGGTTTACGAATAAAAGTAACAGTTGATTTCCATCCTCTTTCAATTGGAACGAAGAGAAAAGTGTAAACAAAGTGAAATTAGCGAGAAAGAGCTAATGAGGTACTCTTTATAGCATTGTCTGTAGAAAAAAATCCTATTCGTTGCTTCTCAAATGATATCGAGTTTATCGTAACATGGTCTATCATCATCACAAACATTGTTATTCGTGAACGAGTGTTGCTGGATGCTGGCTTGATGATTATAGAATGCTCTGGAATTCTAGTGAACTCGACATAATCATTCCATTGTACGTGTACCCAAACAAATTGTTGACTCTACCGTTTAACTAGAATATTTAGTAAACACACGCTGTGCTAGATCAGACTATTATTTATTTATGACCAACTAAAATATATACAGAATCCAATTTGTATAAAAGAAACAGGCTAATAGCTGTTCCTACCTACATAGGATAGGAATTGCTGGAATAAAATGGACAGCTCTCTGGTCTGCACTCGAGCAATGAAATGAAGTATGTCACACATAAAAAAGTGTCACAGCACTAAATAAAAGTAGGCTAAGTGAATTAATCGACACGACCCAGAAACTGCGACTGCCGAGAGCCGAGTCTTCACAACTGATGAGGTTGAAGAAGACATATTTTTAACACCTTATTTTTATTTCGTTTTAAGATCCGTTGCCACATATTCCAGTCGATTCACCTAAATCTTATCTCATCAGAATTGCGAAACTCCTAATCAAAATATGTCATGACGAAACCAACAACGTCTGTACAAATCAAAATTTAAACAATTTAGCAATACGTTACACACAATTGTAGTCAAGTTAAATATTTGTTTCATGACAACTTTTAATAGGTGGATAACTTTTCATACCGCTGCTGGGCTGTAGATAAGATATCGCACGAGCAACGATCACTCCGAGGTCGATCAACAATTTGCCACTGTAGCAAATGGAGCGGCCCGAACGACCTACATTCAGCTTCAGTAAACCGCTCCTATGACGATTAACAATAGGTGAATCACCATATCAGCTCATCTACTACTTTTAGCCTACATTTAAAAATGTACCCTTAATCCACATATGGCGTATTTAGTGTAACATGAGGAGGATTTCATGGTGATTGTGGGATATGGATGGAAAGGCTCCGGTGCGGCCGGATGGCCCTTGCGGTAGACCACCCACCGATGGGACCACCTTGTTACCGACATAAAAAAACAACTATTATGTATCGTAAACGATAGCGTTTTTGTCAAGACAGATTTATTACTTTAATAATGTTATTTGAAGGATTTAGGAACTTTAATCTATTTTAATGATTTGACTGAGATGATTTTAAAAACTAATTATAATCGTTAGAAATTAAATTATTCTATTTCCTTAACTTAATGAAGTCATGCCAGTAACACTACATTTTATGTCTATAATGGATAAAAGATGTTTGAATTAGCATAGTCATAAACGAAATAATTTAATAAAATATGTCTGCTAATTATATTTTAAGGATTATTTAAAGATCATAATTTGCATTAAGCGTTTTGAAGTACAGAAAAATAGACGACGAAGCCAATCAAAAATATTTTGAAACCAAGTTTATTTCTTTATTTTTGGAGGACGTTATTGAAAACAAAATTAGTTTTCTTGTAAGTCAAATTGTGTACAAAACAGTTTAAAACAAATATGTTTGATACGAGATGAAGAAGTCAACAACCTGTGAATGTTGAGCAATCTACGTAGTACAGACAGCGACATATCAAGTTACTCATTTCCAGTAAAACCTGGCCTCGCTTTGTATAGATATCGCTATCAAGAGAGATCCGCATAAACTAGTTTCGTATACCTTGATAGGTCGTCGTGCGTACGTATGATCGGTCTCCCAGGTCTTATTATAGATGTCACCCGACCAGCTCGCATCCTCTTCTATATTTAAGTCCTCTCGACGTCGTTTCACTACATTATTGGGATCGGTTGGTAAATCTCAAGCCGTAAGTAGGTGCCATAAAAACGAAGAACGGGGGACTTTGTCGCATTTAGCTGACTGAATTATTGCCACCTCAGCACTGCAGTGACGTTCGACACATTTACATCCATTTCTGTTGTGTCACGGCCACTGAGTTTACATTAAGAGATAAATACCTCTATCTATGTAACCATCTACGTGTTTCAAATACTATACGGTCATGTGAAAGCTTATTATTAGCATAACAAAGAAATATTGCAAAAACAATCGTGGTTACAGTAGCGATTCAATTTTTAAACGCAATTAATTTTCGCTATTATTCCTGATTTATACGACCGTAAAATAATATTCACCGTGAATATGTTAACATGAATTATGGTTACGTTATTATTATAACATTTAGCTTAAATAATAAATGTAGCGGTTTTCCGCACCCATTACATTGTTATTTACAATTAGTTGTACATGTCCTATATATATATAATTATTAAACCCTGAAATGGTTTACAATAAGGCTGTACAACCATAAATTTGCTATCAATAATAATAATGGCGGACGTTTGCCAAGACAATGGAATCGGAATAAGGACGATTGAACAATGAAGTACTGATACGCATATGACTGCTTTTATTTTTCAAACGGTGGTTCGCTGATGCAGCGGGCGAGCCAAGGGGGGAGTAACCAAGTGAGCAATGCCCTCTTAACGATGACTGCGTGTTGTGACTCAGACGCCCTGAGGACGACCCGACATTATAGGGTCCTCGACTGGGATCTGAAGGACGGCTTGTTTACAGCGAGCCAATAGTCCTACGATATCAGCATCGTTATACATTGCACATATTTTTTACATTCGTTTTGTTGGGTAAAACAATGTGACAATAACAATGGGAAAACTATTTGCAATTGGATTTCATGGTTTTAAAAACAACATACTATTTAGATAAAGGGTCTAAACGTACCCTTAACGCAAACGAAAGGCACTTGTTCTCCCCACCACTGCAATCATTTTTTTGTTCTAGACCATACCTGGAAACCTCCTAGTTACGGAGATATTGGGGGTCAAAGTTCCAAATTTTTCACAGCTGTTTTTGTAAATACTAGTTTTTCAGGTTATAACTTTACTTAAAATACCGCCATGACCCGTTTACTATTCAAAGCATACACTAGCACAATGTTTTAAGAATGCTACATTGAGTTTAACCGTAAAATGTGATTTTTGACCCCAAAAAAAGTCGTTTCCCAGCAAAAAAATTTGCATAGAGGTACTTACTTTGATGTACAGAATGCTTGGTTTACGTTTGTGTGAAGGGTTAGTTTCACACAAACGTACACGTACACATTCCATAATAGGTATCGTTGCACTAATTACACTTCAAGCAACATAATTATACCTAAGTAGGTATCTCCCCTAAAATATATTTTCAGTAATGTAGCTATGTGCAGAGGGAGCCAGAAAGGGGGCGTAATGCACAACGCAGAAGTATATTGATTTTGTGCCAGTTTTCCAACAGAAGTCTAGTCTGCGTCGAACTGGAGACGGTTTAAGTGGATACGAGGTCGTCTCGTCTTGTATACAAAGCAAGTAAGCGTTTCTCTGTGACATTTTAATAATAGAGGTATTGTATCATGTCCGGTGGTGACGCAACAAGTACAGATGTCGAGGTTACTTATATACAACAATCATCTAGTCAAATCTAGTGTTTTAAATGACAAAACGTAATTTAGGCGGAGGTAGGGTGAGTAATTTCAACATTAAGTAATACGAATAACGGACAATGGAACCGCGTCCTTTGTCCACACATCGTCCTACATTTTCTATAAATAATATTAATTATAGTAACAATTTATGAAATTAAATGTTAGACAATAAAAGCGTATTGTTCTAAATTCTGTCTGACGTTACTGCGGTCAGGGGCTCAACCGTCCCGCGGTGAACAAGCTCGTAAATTATCCATTCCGAACGATACTAGATAAAACTAGTAAGCATTATATTTAATATTATTCTTTACGAGTCAGTGATTTACTAAAGTAATTGTTTACGGCTATTTATTGGCTATATAAATACGAGGTGTATTTGTCCGGTATGTTTGAGTTAGCTTTGAGAGATTTTGTTGGTCATAGTAAACATTACTGGGTATTACATAGTTATTATGTTTCTTATACTCGACCTCTTTAATGTATTGAAAATCGAGCAAGGTTTTATATGGAACTAGACGCTCCTCCCGGTTTCGCATGGGTGGACATTTAAACTTATAATAAAATATTATAGCCTATTTTACTCAGGCAGGGATAATGCAGCATTCCAATGGTGAAGAATTTTTGAATCGATCCAATAGTTTTTGAGTTACAAACATACATACCTACTTAAATACAAATCATTCATCTTTATAGTATTAGTGCAGATATAAATATCGACTGTTTTTGTAAAAGTTTATTGTATAGCCTGATATCCTCTTTTAAAGTAGGTAAGTAGTCATTAGATTAAAATGTTAAAAGTATCGATTATAATTGGCCAAGTCTAATTTAACCAGTACTAAGTTAATTGGTTTACAACGAAAAGCTGCCAAAAAGTAGGTACAGTTAGTCAGTATCTTTTAAGAGGAAAAATATCAATAAGAGCTGTATTATAGTCGACGTGTGGAATAATCTAACACAATATGATGTACCTACTCAAGGTTGCAGTAACCGTCATCATCTCGTTGCCATTGTAAATATAACAATAAAAACAAGCCGAGTTCAAAATAACTGCCATATTTTATTGAATCGTAATTAGTTTACTGTGACTGAAACTATATAACCTTTTAAATGTTATTGCCAGTCGTAATGCTAGCAAGACTTTCACTATACAGCACTCCATTCTTTGTCAATGAACTGTGGAACTGAACTAAGTTTATAAAGAGACCTCGAAAACATGTTCTTTTCTCATTAAAGTATTTAATATGTTATTGCTTTACGCTTACGAGCAGAACCTTTGTTTCGAGCAAAAGAAAAAGTCTTCAAATATGTCGCATGCAACCCTCAAACGCTTTTGCAAGCAGACCTTGTGTAATTATATACGCAATATGGAAATGTAAACAGTGAAACCTCTTCAAGCGACGATACACAAATGAGTTGTGGAAGTGCATGTTCTACAAAGTATAAGTCTATAAAATATTACTTCAATTTCGTCCGGTTATCTGCGCCGCTTCGTGGGGCAGAAATGGAAGATGCGAGCTGGAAAGGGATAGCGCTACCCTCCAGCATCAATAGTCAGAGGGGTTGAAGAGACACTAGAAACAACTATAACAATATCCATCGCCAAAACGACCCTTATGTCCTAAGCAGTAAGTGTCACTGAACATCGTAACAGCTGGCAGTCGAGTTGGTACGACTCCCGCGGTCGCGCTTCACATTATTTGTTATAATTCGCCTTTGTTGACTACACTCAAAATGAAATGAATTATATTGTCTATGCATTTAAGAATCGATTTTGTAAACTAGGAGACAAGAACATTAACACGTCTTTGTGATGATAAAAACAATAAACATGGAGGTCTCGTGATAAACGAAGACGGTCATTAGGATGAAAATGTTGATAGGTTTGGAAGGTGATGAGTGTAACTGTTGCTTGTATGTAAATGGATGTTATATAATTAAAATATTTCGCAGTTGGAGCGTGCACGCGAACGCGGAACTAAATGCTCACCACCTTTATTTGTCCGCGATGTGCGAGGACGCGCAAGGTGACCGTGCTAAGGCGCTACGTCATCTCAATAGATGATGCCAGTACGTGCGGCAACCTGACAATTAAGGAATATGCCGTAAGTGGAGCTCGATAATCACGTGTCATTTATGTTACTAGTCAATTTAGACATGAGAGAAAATCTACAACGATGCTACGCCGCTACGAGGCTACGTCATTCAATAGTTGATCGATGTACCTACGTGACCAAATTTGTGAGATACATTTATAATTTTGCAAGTTATCTAAATATCTAGAGCTCTAGAATAATATGATTTGCCTATTATGTAGTTTCGATATATGTTTTCAGGGCCATTCAACAAACTTAACTTCGAAGATAAGTAATACGGAAACGAAATAGGTACTATCAGAATCTATAACCTATCGAAGATTTAAACTACACCCGGAAAATAAATTTACTAAAGTACTAGGTAGCCTACAGACGACACTGATAACAACATAGTACATTGTAATTAACACTTTATCGTGAAAAAGTATGTAAGCGGAGGATTAGGAAGCTTTATTCAACACCTACCTACCCGTAGCTACAAACAAGTTATTAAATAATTACAGAAGTATAAAACGTTGAGCCTTCCGCAATCAAACATAATACGATACATATACCGTTGTGTGGTTGGCAGTGACTTTGATATTTAAAACTCTGTTGGAACCAGTTCCGCAGTATTATCTTAACATATTGTCAATGATAAAAAATTAAAAACTTCATTTATCAAGAAAATCTTAACAAAAAAACTTGACACGAAGCTAAGCACGAACCAAAAACCGCTATAGCAGACGTTTTAATCAGAAACGACTTGACCAAATATTGTGTAAACATTTTAGGCAAACTCTATTTGAGATTATCTATTTAGCAATAGTTGAAGAAGAAGATAATTGCGAACTAATAATGCATGTACATAACACTATTGCAAAATAAACAGATGACTGCATGATATATTGTAATTTGGCTGACATAACTACGCAAATAAAATTTGCTTAGTTCTGTGCAAAGACAAATAGTAATATTGTATGCGAAGAGACGGTATCGGGCTTGTTTAAACGAGGCTTTATCGTTGTGACATTGAAAGATAAAATTAATCAATGAAAGTCACCAACAATATAATGTTACTGAGAATATATAGCATCGCTTTTCAAACTAAATCAAATAAAAAAACTTACCTATATCCGATAAGGCAACAATCTATTTCGATCATTTCCGTCATATAACCGGAAAATTAGAACTTATTAAAGAAGACAAAGATCAAGTAAGGGAAAACCGTAACAAAGAGAAGAGCATGAGGTAAACTAATGAAAATTCTGAAAATGGCACAATGGGAACTGATAAAAATGAACCAAAATTGAAGTAATAATCACTTTTTACTTCTAAGAAAGTTTCCCATCTGTTTAAAGATCTCTTACAATCATAATTAACGTTACAATAACAAACTATCATTTTCATTAATTATGTATCTACAGGTTGTTATGAATAATTTATCTACCGTACGTTGTTCATAGCATCCGCAAAAACAGAAGATCAATTTGCAAAGGTCATCGTGGTAACAGATCAGAATATCAGAACAATTTACTTGAAATCTCGTGTTTACATTAGATTCCGGACCTTCTTTAGCAGCGACGGTTAAGATTTGGCGAGGTTCCAGTACGATATCAGCGAACGTTTCTTACACAAATATTACAAAAGTTATCTGCTGTGGGATATTTAACGTTATGATTTAACTTTGCTCACACTAAGATCAGAAATGATAGGACCAGAGATGTCTTGCTTGTAGCTGCACAATAATTAGCATGATCATTGACGACGGGCGTCGTGTTACTACGGAGCGGCTGTACGTTTCCTGGTTGTAAATCAGACTACTATTAGGCTTTAATGTCGGGAGGCACTGCCGCCCGCCAACGGTCTTGAAGTTAAGGAAACGAGACAGAATTATAAAAGCGCGCATAACCTCTGCTGTCGACTAATAGAACGTTTGGCCTCGTGAGGAATCGAGCGATGGATCGACAAACTGAATAATGGTGAGACTACGTCGTTACGTCATGACCTTCATAGGCTGGGCTGTGACGTAGACACACTCACGCCTACCTGTTTGTTTGCACGTGGCACAATAAAACCAACGTTATTGTTGAAACTGTTCACAACTTTAACATTACTGCACTTAACACTAAAGTCAATTACAAGATTGCAAGATTGACTTTATCCAACTGGCCAACTACATACCTACTTTCAGTAACGACTCTACTGCTCTACCAGTGCTTCAGAGAATATACCCAATATTGATGCACACACCAACTAAATATTGTGTTAGCAATGTGTTAAATAGGACATACCCAAATTATCAGAGTTGTTAAGATAAAATAAAAGAATTAAAAATTATTACGTACTTCAACGAAGAGGCGCGCGCGGTTTGCTGATTATACCTAGAAAGGAAATGACAATATTGTTATAGTAATAAATAGACGGGTGACTTTGGAAGAGACCTAGGATCAAGGCTCATACTACAAAAGATTATCATGGGCACAACGGGCGAGGATAAGCTGTAAGGCGGAAGCGGTCGAGCGAGGCCGAGGACGAACGGCCAATTCTGAATCAAACAGAATGCCTCGCATGTGAACGCTGAAGCGGTTTCACTTGCCACCGTTACGTTGTAAACCCACATTGCTTTTTGTATTTGGGCGTTCAATTTATAGCAGTACTCCACAAAAAAAATTAAATGGAATGAAACTGTTACATCTTAGACAAATATTCTGAAAACATTACATATTAAAAAACCGCCAGCGACCCAGCACCAAGTCCAAACAAAGCGTGAAAGTTACCAACTTCTCGGGGAAATCATTTTGAAATGATTACAACGACACTTAACACGTTTTAAATACAAAGAGTGACGTGAGCAGGAGTTTGCGAAGCCGGTTATGTAAGAGCGCACGCGAAGGTGGGCGAATGGGAAACGAAACCGATACACGGTACGCGCCCCGCCAACCACCATACACCATCAGTATTTGGCAACAGCGCCTTTGGAAAGCGACGACATCGACGACGGTGTAGCACATGCAGACGCTAATCTAACTAGGACAGATTGATTTATAACTCAAACAAGAAACTGTGCCACCTCGGCCCTACGAGTTCTACATTGTTTTGCCATGAATATGCAATCGCAAATAGATAATAAAGATTAGAATTATTAACGCTTTGTATCAAATGTTGGTAGAGGAATGGTTTCACAAGGAAGCACGTTGAGTACTTTTGTCTCATTATGAAATGACAAAGAAGGCTGAAACGATTCGGCCTCAACTTTTATTGTCCTATGAATTACTAGATGACCAAAACGATTGGCGGGACCTTGACTTTAGCCTAATATAAATTGCATGACCCTACTTCCTACACCGGCGAGGGTCGTCGCTGTCGATTGCCTTTAATTTTACATCTAACAATTTTGATGGCCATTCGGAATGTGATCCTTTGTATAATAGATATTTAATTTTGTCGTTATCATTTTAATGTCAAACCGATGTAATCACTTGGTGACTATATTTGTCGTTAACTGATAATATCACGGTTACAGTTAAGACATCGCCGCCCACTGAAATAATGTAGCTGGCATGGATGACATTGAATCCAGTAGGATTAAATATCGGCAAGGAGAAGAGGCAAGGCCGGTAGTATCAGTACATCTATAGACGATACGCTAAGCCGGAACAGAACGCTAAAACCTTGTGCTTTGTTTAGCAAATACAAGCTACTACACCAGGCAGCAGGGTCATTTCAAGTAATCTTGAATAATACAATAACTTGTAATGTCTAATTTAAATAAAAAACTATCGAGTATTAAATACACATTTATCCCATATCATATGCCAAGCAATCTGTCTACACCTACAGGTAAACTCTATCTTTACCTTTAACCTTAAAATATGCAAATATCCGTGCCCTCCTTTTTGCAATTTACCAAGTACTTATTGTGCAGCACAAACTATCTATGGTAGGTTGAATTATTCTTATTGCGAGCTCTCGCTTAGCACGTTTATTAAAATTATTTACTAGCCCTGACACAATACATCTCGGTTATTATGTAGGTGTGCACCGGTGCACGTAGATGGCTCAGGCGTCGGTGTGCGTGTGTCAAGCTCGGGGCTCTGGCAGCAGTTGGTGCGAGGCACTCGAGGCAGCTCAGCATCGAGAACACGACCCGGTTCGCCGCTCGAGAAAGCATCGACAGAACTCGGTTGAGGCCGCGCACACAACCAGGCGGACGTACACTTTCAGTCTTCGTATGCGCACCGTGTGTATATTAAGAAACACTAGACAAAAACGATATAAACCGTCCGTCCATTACGAAAAAGGTGATTTAAAAAAAACACCTCTGACTTTACTTAATTGTACATGTGCTGATTATTTTTGACATGATTTTAAAAGTGTGAAACATGACGTTAAGTGAGGCCTTCCAGGCATTCTTGTTCAAAAGGGTCATCATTATAATGAGGCTGGGTAGGTACAGCTGCAGCATGCGTTGGAAATTTAAAAATAATGTTTTATAACAAAGGAAGGTTTGGTTTATTGAAACGCAGTCAAAAATGCAGAGAGAAAGGCTCAATTTAGTATCTGTCCTAATAGTTTGATGACCTCGATAATTTTATACAAACTTCACTAAAACATTATCCGCGTGTGTCACACGGGATGTATTCTCCAAGGTGTTTTAATGTTAAAGCTGAATTTGACCGTTCAAAATAAATTTGTTCAGCAACGTTCGACCTTGAAATTGATGCCCCCGTTCTACTTTCCTACATCTTTACAATTCGTTAATCACCACATGTCTGGAAGTAATGAATTGATGCAGGTGCGAATTATATCATTAGTTCATAATCATTTGAAACAATTATATTATAACTTTCATTAATTTACTCAGAAACATTATATCATTAAATTCAAGACTTTCAAAAAACCTTCTTCTAAGCACAGAAAGAACCGGGTCAATTTTGACATCGTAATGCATTTGACCTACATGGTAAAAGAGTGGCATTTGAAAAAAATTGGGCAAGGCCTACGTGTGTATAATACGACTTTATATTTGTAGGGCAATCGTTTACATGACGCTTTGGTGAACAGAATCAATGCTATATCTGCACACGATTTTTGATAATTTGCAGACGGTAATAAATGTAAATAAACGAGGTCTCGGTTGATAAAACGGGTTACAATTAACTTGCTTGAAAAATGAGCGATAAAACGAGACATATGGAGATCTTCGTCGCGCTCTACAACCGCCGATGCCGATTTCGGGTCATTCTACACAGTAAGGGGCACAAGGTAAAAGATGGTGCATTGAAAATGGCCTTAAGCTTAATAGCGATCTGCGGCCGCGTTGCTTCCTATTGGCGTCGAGGCGACAATGCCAACGCTGGCGGCTGCTGCGAAGGTGACGGAGCTGCAAAGGTCGATCACCACTCCATCGCTAACCCGAAGCTTGGTTTCATTCAGCGCACTAGGTTGTCTCGCTTCAGTTACTGAAGCATGACTCCAGCAACCTAGCAACCTCATAATATTTAGTAACATTAACCTTTCCATTCAATTATCAATGTAAACTAATTGATTTCAAGAACTATTATATAATAATTAAACCAATAACAAAATAAACA
Source organism: Diarsia rubi (assembly GCA_932274075.1). Lineage (NCBI taxonomy): Eukaryota > Metazoa > Arthropoda > Insecta > Lepidoptera > Noctuidae > Diarsia > Diarsia rubi. Next base: position 15,380,757 of record OW026417.1, on the reverse strand, counting down.
GTCACGTACAGATTTAAGGCCTTTTGAACTGATTATTCTATGTATTTTATGGAGGAATTATGAATAACAAAAACTTGGTCAAGTATACATCGGCCCAAAATAAGTGACCTCAGTTTTGTTAGCCCAAGCTTCTCAGAAAGAATTTATGTATAGTTAAACAATCCTAACGCAATATTCGCGTTGTTACACCTTTATGGATAAATTATATCATTGTCTTTGTTGTATTATGTTAAAGTTTATGATGTGCTCTTTCCAGCTGGATACTTAACTTTACATGAGTTACAAGGTAACTTTTAGTTGTCACTAAAACTAAATAAACTCATTGCCATGACTTTGGTCGTCATGCCCGATTTCTGGGAAGCACTTATCCAAAGACATTATACTAATTTCTCCAGGTAGGTACGAAAAATGCTAACACAAGTGACCCCAAATCATTAAAGAGCCCACGGAAAGTATAACGCAAACACTAGAATTTTACGGGTCACCCGAAGCAGGGGCGTCAGGGGCTGCCTACCGGAGGGAGGCCAAGCGCAGAAGGCGTAGGGACGCCGAGCGGGGGAAAACCCTGACACAGATCCAAACTCATCAGTAAAGCGGCGAAGGCCTCGAGATTCGGTTGCTATATCATCGATTCCTCTACGCACCATACCGCTTTACGCACAAAATGGGTCAACGCGCGCGGCTTCGACCAACTTGGAGTGGAGTGCGCGCGATGTCCCCGTTCCGAATTGCTCCCTCGGCAAATTAACGCCTCACGCTACTGTGCTCCAAATCGACTACATATAAAATAATAAATAACAGCTTTACCTGACACTCCATTATCGACATACTCTTGCAGGATTGCTTCAAAAACATCACCGTTTGCTCACAAATATTAAATTAGTTGTTTTATATAATGCATTAAACAAATAGGCTTCGAAAGCTATGTGGAGCGGCATGGGCACATAATTTAGATCTTACGTGAGTGGGTCTTGTCATAGTTTCATGAGCCACTTTCAGCTAAGTAATGACATCGGGTCGAGAGTTACGGACGAATAAGTTGCGACACTACTCACCTGAGACCCGAATGATGTTACCAAGTCGTTAATTGAAAGGCGAGAATTAATTTAGGTATATAGACATCAGAAGTGGGAAATTTATCATTTGTGTTGTTAAAACAACAATGTTAATAAAAGAGACAGGGTAGAACATATTTAATTAATACACCATTGCTTTATTTGAAATCACATATTTTACAATAATAGTCTCCCGATTATCATAAATAAAACTCACAGGTCCAACGATTAGTCTCAATAATGCGATACCAACCACGTAGCTAGCATAGCATAACATGAGCGATATTAAAAGAAATCTGAGCAGTGAGCTGTTCCAAGTTGTATGTTGGTGAAACTATCGAGATCAGTGTACAAAGAGCGCCACGCACCGTGCCGAAGAAAGACGCAGCGTACTTTCCATCGACAAAGACGCTATATTCAAATTATGAGGTTTCACCTGAGAAATGGCCACAAAACAAATTACAGTCATTCTCTCCAAAAGAGAAACACGAGTTTAACAATAGAGACTCTTGCCGTAGTCTCCGCTACTAATATGGCTTCATCTTTTTCTGTGGGTGTTGTAAGAGGCAAATAAGGGTTACCGTCAACTTAGATGGCAGTTTCATTTATTCAAAATGTCAAATGCCGTTACGACAATATTTCCCTATGAAAGCCTGTTACTATGAGCCAATCTATCAACGCGAGATCAAGTTCTCTACTCTCTATTCTTTCATCATTATTCGACTCTCCATATTAGTAGGGCGAGAAATCGTTGTGATTTCGTGTTGTTACATTAGGCAGAGTTATATCATTTCCATGAGGGTAATAAACACTTGATCAAGTTAAAATACTTTAGTAGTTTAGATTAGTTTTATAATCTAAATCAATTGCTAGTTTACTATCATCGGCATCATAAAATAGCTATGGTATCCAATATCCAAGACCCGATCACGAACAGATTTGTAACACTGATTCGAAAGTAATCCAAGCATAAACAACCTTAATCTCGGAAACAGTTCAATATGAAAATTATGTTTTCCTCCGTAAAAGTTGTACGATGGCATAAAAACGGAAAAGAATCAATTTGATTTCCCAAACAAGATTCAGCCATGTACATTTGATAGCCTTGACCTTGTGTAATATACATCACGATAATAAGGAAGACTTTGAATACATAATATGTAATCGCTGTATCAATAAATTTGCTATTTATATCAACATCATTATGTAACTAGGCGTGGCTCCAGTACTAAATTGTATTTAAAAACTTGACTTCGCTGATGGATTCAGTCATACTCTAACAGAATTCGCAAAATTTCGGCACGTTTCAAAGATTCTGTAAGGTTGATTTAAGGGCGTCCGGTCACAAAGTAATTTAATATGAAGTAGTTATTTTATTCTATTAGATCTACCAAAGTATGGCAATGACACTTTTAATAAAGAAACTCATACCGAAACTTATCAGTCAGTATTCAGGCAGATAAATAACCTTCTTTTTTGTCGAGTAAGTACTGTTGTACACGTGACGTTTAAAGTTATACAATATACCGTAAATCATTTCATAAACAACAGTACGTAGAAGACACTAAACAAAAGTTGGATTAAAGCCAGAGCTAACAGGCTTATCTTTTCAATGAGTACATTCTTCCCAATTTACGTTTTATTATTTTACCGTAACACCATTTCTATTCGGGTAACGGACAGTTCTGTTTAACCTGGCGTTATCGTAACCAAAATTCAGCGTCAGTGCCGCAAACCCACTTAGTTATCGCATTCCGCTGTCAACGAAACAGGAGCACCGAGTGCGGGCTCGGCCGCAATCTTTCGCTTTGTAAACGCTCACCGGCCCTCGGACTAAATTGATACATTCTTGCGAAATAACCTCGCCCAATTTATTCAAACAATCATACTAGATTGTTAGGCTATACGTTCGATATACAACAATGACTAACGAAACTTGAGCCTGTTCAGCGGTTAATAAGCTTGCTAAAGTTACTTTAGTAACGGCTGTCACATCGGTTGCTATTGCTACACTTAATGCGACTTTTGAGCTAAATAACTATAACTCTCGTGTGTTTTCTAATCTTAAATCATTATTACCGTTCACAGTTTAATTTAGCAAAGCGTGAATTTGCTATCGCTTGGCGTACACAAGACATACTCTAATAACCAATTACAACGACTACTTTTATGCAAAATATGTTAATTTTGCAAACATGCATGTAAATGATAATGCTAGTAGTTGCAAACATCTGATTGAATATGTTGAACTGGAAAATATTAATACCAGAATTCATCGGAAAGGTAAAGAATCTTGTCCAGATCGTGAAACCATAAATATGAACCGTCTTTAAGATTTATTTTCAGTAATTAAAATTTGATGAAACTGTAGTATCTCATTTTCGATACCAATATACAAAGTACTCAAGTGAACTTCATAAATGCATTAACATAAATTTAGCAGAGGTATAAGCTAGAGGGATTACTAAAGACCGCGATAAGTCAATGTGATTTAAATTGAAGTTTAAGAGGATGGTTATAAATATAATATGGGGTGCGAGGGCTCCGAGGTGTTCGTTACAAATAAGAGTAAAGAGGGTCGAGACGAAGGCATCTACCCACACTTGTGTGCTCTTCCGTGCATTCTGCGCGGAGGAGGGTCGACGACCCGCACGGAGGAGCATCTCCGCAAATCTTTATTTTCTGCCCAGCAAGATACGATTCTAACTTTGTCGTCACGATTTTGGGGGAGACTCAAGATGGCTGCGACGAATTTAATATGTATTGTAAAGCTGTAAGGTACAATGGAGGTGTTTTCTGCGTACAATTCAGGTAAAAGTCAGCGCTGTAGATATGTATGGATTCGTGAATCGGTTTTATAATGTGAGATGTAATGTATGCCGTTGAGAAATTTGTAGTCAATGTCTTATGTATTATATTAACATGTAGGGTTAATCCACTGTATTGTGCTAAATGTGCTTACACAACATGCGCAAAACTTAACTGGCTAATTTTTAAGTGCCGTATTGAAGACTGGTCCAGATTTGCATGACGATGACTAATGTATTTTCTACGGCGGCGATGATAATGTTTTGGACCAACCTGCACCAATTAAAGAAACAAAAACAAAATATCAATACAGCAAACAATATTGTAAACAGAAAAATAGAAATTGCCAAACATAATGAATTTCAATTCTTTTATGATCTTAACAAAAGCTTGTACGTTACATTTGCTTTCACAAAAAGAGGAACATGAATGGATGAAAAAAAGGCCATTGGAACATCAGAAGGTGAGCGCTTTCCGGTCTCGGTTGACTGACTACCTGCTATAGGAAAGAAACGAACCCATACGTTATGACACTGTATTATAGCTACCTCGTTTATATTATCTTTGGAACAGATCTTGTTTGGGTGGATAAGTAATTCAGGTAAAATAGGCCAAATACATTTAGTCATCTGTTGCAACGACCCATCCATACAATGACATGCCTCTACGAGTACTTCTAAAGACGTTAACAAACCAAACAAAAATGTTTCCTGTAGATGAAGGCATAATCATGGAATTTGTTAAAATGCAAATAATAACGGCAACGATATAGAAACGTAACGTTGTTTAGAAGCACATAACGTTCCAAATAAAGCATGCAACAGTGGGGTTCAACTGTTTGGGGTACCGTGACGAATGAGGGTGCCAAGAAATAAAAGAAAACACCGAAACACCATAAACTGAACGCGTCCGAGGGGCTGTGGGAGTGACAGGCAAAAGAAGTTTGATTTTCAATAGTGAAGTAACCAATAAATGAATCGATTCAGAAAATACTCATTATTACTAATGATAATGGTTGCAGTAAAAGTGACTCGATTTCTAAGTTGCTCCCTCTACCTGTCGTTTGACGTTCAGCTTACACAACAAGGAAAGTTAAATGCGCGTGCGGGGCAAAGCAACTTTCGCCCATTGTAGAGATAGTAAGTACTTAATCAAAACAACACAATTTTGTGGCTAAGGAGATCATGAAAGCATACCTGACAATACTTAATTCAGCAGTGTCAACGCTTAATACATCATACAAGGAAAACGTCGCTTGCCCGTCTGCTAATTGATGATCGTACACGTGAGTGTTCTAATTCATGTAACGACCCAACCGACGAAAAGTCCTTCGATGAACATGATAAAATAAACTAGTTCCGCGTTGACTCCAACAACCAAAATAGCTCACCTGGCTAAGGCCATTATACGTTCGTATAATCCAATTTTCCAAAATAGTTGCACCACTTTTTTAACACAAACAACCACAAGTCAAGTTTAAATAAAAAGTGCAATAGTCCACTAAAACCGAATAACACCGGTATGCGAAAGTGTATCACGTTTGACAGTTTCACTTCACCACATGGCTGGTAAGTTGCGCGCGGTGACGAGACAGACGTACGCTGCGCTCGACGACTGACGGGCGACTGCCGAGTGCCGCGACTGTACTCCACTCTCCAATGCCGCGGCTCGGGGAGTCGACTGTAATGTGAATGTGAGCGCTTCTCTCGCCGCTCGCGGAGGCGCGGGGTCAGCGAGGGCGGAGCGCCCGACAACGGGCGCCCGCGGGACAGCTGCGCACCACAGACCCTTTCTCCGTTCAGTCTCCATTGTATTGGTGAAAGCTTTAGCCTGTTCATATGCTTAACACGACTTTTTGACGGATGCGAGATTAAGTTCAACGTGGCCAACCTCCTAATTTTACATAGCCTGACAAATTATTTTATATCAGTTCTGTCACGGTAGTCTTCAATATGAATGATCTAGTCATGTTCTGATCCATACGATGAGAAATGTACCCTTTATATGTAAAAGTAACATTGTATTGTAAATAACAACAGACAGCAGTTGCTACTTTATATTTAACCTACCGAACAATGAGATATCAAGTTTGAACATTGACTGCAGCTTTGTTCAGTGCACGTAGGGAGAAGTTGTTGCCCCCGAGTAGAGCCTTGAGCCGCCCTGTTCGACACGCCAAACAAATAGATGTGAATTACATTCAAATGATAATGCTTATTGCTTTAACACCGATTTCTGTTTAATTATACGAGTTCTTAGCTCTACAGTAGATTCCTGTATTCCGTATAAAATGTCCCGCGTTGGTAATATTTGCCTTAACAGAAAGTAAAGCTAAACTGAAAGTTTCGCTCGGTTGTACCTCGTCTGGTTACTTGTGTGAAAGGGTCTATAACTTTTAATGCCGAGGTTGTGGCGGTCTTAGTTCCCATTGAAAAATAATTAGGTATATTTTACTAAAATAACATTAATTTAAACCCGTTTAGTCATATGTCATGTCACGTTGTTGCTTTGTATTACCTAGGTATATGATGCAAATTCATTAATAATGCTTTCTTTTTGGTAATCGCATGTAACATATTTTTATGGAAATGCATTGATAAATAAAAAAGGCTATTTTATTAGTGCTTAAACATAGACTTTGTTTTTTCACTTTTTTCTCCACATGTTTATTAATCGGTGTCTATTTCTGGTTTACGCAATAATGAGAATACAACTTTATTCTGCAGAGAGGTTAAATTAAAGTCGAGAGAATTCTGCATTAATGCAAACTAAACGAATATTTTCATTTCAAACTGAATCACCCGAGATGCATAAATAATGCGAACATGGTAATTCAGAGATACGCGAATGAAAGAAGTCGATTGGTAAATCCGGGAGGTTAGCTGCAGTAATAACGCGTGCATTGGCTGCCACAACAGAATATATAAATAATATGACCGCAAGGGTTAGTCAAAGTCATCGAGTCATCTCGCCCTCAAAGGCGTCTCAAACACTCGTCGACCTTGGCTCGAGCCTTCAGGGTTAACCTCCCGAAGGGAAAAAGCCCTCGGCCTCGGATTCCTCAACCCACCTTACCTGCTCAGATTATTTGCTCCTTTGTTTGAACTGAATCGTTTCGGTGTTGTGTTTCTTAGAAAATATTCGGGATACGTCGGCTCATTATATTAAACGGCCATTGAAAATATTTAGGATAATTAAGATTACGATTTAGTGTAATAATGAGTAGAGCACTTTCTCATAACATTAGGAACCCATTTTGGATTTGCAGAATTCTGTCATAACGTTTATTTATTTATTTTACTATTTATGTACACACAGTAGACAACACAGGAAAATAACAAAATATAACATTAGAGTACAAAGGTCATGTTGATGTGTTTATGTTTTTGACCACTTGTGATTTTTTTTATGAGAATATAGAATTTCATATTTCTGATTACTTTTCGCAGGAATATTACAACATATTGATGGTATTTAACAGAAAATGTCAACAGTTCAAAATCAATATTATTGAAACATTACAGCCTTTTTAAGCGAATGCTCCGAAATGGTTTTCGATTTGACTACAAACATTTAACTTTAAAGGATTATTATAATCTGTGAGAAATTAATTATTCCGAGATATTTTGAACATTATTCCACCATTTTTCAATTTAATAGCATGAATATGTAACGAGAAATTGTACAGAAACCTCAAGACACGTGTTCTTTAAAGATGCATAACAAAACTATGTTTTACGGAAGACAAAGTAAATAAAGATTCTCTTAAAGATGATACTAATAGAAAAAAGTGATGGTCAAAAGAGACTGACGGAAAAGAAAACGAACGACAACGATATCAATTCAAATTAAGACCACAAAGGAGTATGATTAACTAATTTGTAGATCTAGATTTACAAGAAACTACGTGCGGAAATGCAGAGAATATTTCTCGCTGTTAACCTCAGCAGTTTACAAAAATATAAACGTTTAGCGAAAATGATAGTACGTGACATATCTATCAATTTAGTTGATGACTGGGATTTTATCTGTGGCCTCATTATAGGAATGAATTTGAAAAAGTTACACAATATTTCTCACCAAATAACAGTACTAGGTTTTTGAAACGTACATACAGTAAGGTTTGAAAGTACATAATTATAATGAAAGCCGACAAGCTCTTTAGGGATGTTCCTAAACCTTATTATTGAGTCATTACCTATTTACTGGACAGACTACGAAGATTTCTAGCAAAAATGGTTCATTACGACGGGGTAGTAAATTTCGAACCTGACAAATTATATTTTCTGGACGCTAATTAAATGTACCAAGGCATAGGTAACAAAATAATGATTCAATTGAATCGTCTTTAATTTGGCTTACTGATTCCAAAGTGGCCAAATTACAAAGAAACGATGTCGGTGACTCGGTGCCCGGTGGACCCATAGGTTTTATATGCGTAGCGTGCGTCAGCAATTTGCATAATACCGTGTGTTTGTTTGTGGACGGGCGCTAAACCTTCTTGGAGATCATTATGACCTGAAGCTTTACTATAAAAATAGAAACACATTTCGTAAAACCTGATAAAAGCTGCCATTGAAGACGATTGCCAACAAAATGCCTTTACAATTGCAATGTGGGAGCTCTTTGAATACTAAGACTACAACCAAAGGGAAAGTATATTTATTGCGGTGCTCATTTCAAATTGAAATCATTTAAAAATAAGAAAACGGACAATAAATCTCTGTTATATTATTGTGTATGTATATTACATTTTTGTATAATCCTCGTCATGTGAGTTAGTCAAATTAAACTAAATACCATTTTTTTGTAGCTCGTACGTAGAGTTAATTCTGTAGCATGTTTTTTATTTTTTTTATCAACAAGGTCGTCTGATTCCCTCGGCAACAAATAAAACATGTATGCACGAGTGGAAGAATGATATTATTCCGATAATGGAACAGACTTTCGATTATTGAATCAAGTGGCATTTTATTTTAATAAATCTTTCGGTGTTTAACTGAAACATAGTTATGTGCAAGATGCACATGTTTTGATCTGATTTAAAAATTCAGCACTATCACAGAAATGTCTAATTTAGAGAAGCTTTGGGTTCGTTTGCCAGTGAATTAGCTTTTATACGTGGTACTTTAGAGCCTTATCATCAGCCTATAATGTTCCCACTGCAGGGACTCGGGCCTCCTCTCTAAGATGATCTCTGATGGGCTATAATATATAATCCACCACGCAGGCCTAGTGCGGGTTGGTGGATGTCACATGTCTTCGATTTTTTTGGTTCGAAGACATGCCGGTTTCCTCACGATGTTTTCCTTCACCGTTGTGAGAGCCTTATATGTCTATCTTATTAGTCTAGATAAGGACGACGTGCAATTTACACCGAACAGCGGGGCGAAAGGCTACCTGGTACATATTTTTTTTAGAAACTGCACCAAGAGCCGCAGATCGCACTTTCCACTTTCTCATTTACAATACGAGTTGACCTTTCGTTTCTATGGCACTCCAAAAATAGGGTAGAAGATCTTTAACAAAAACTTTAAATATACGAAGTTGGATTTGAACAGGTGACACATAAAAACCACGGTGAGCTGTGACTGGTCGCAATTTTTTTAGTGTACGTGTTTTTATTGGTCTGAGTGTACACCACGTTTTCGAAACAAAGGCATAAATCAACATATTGATTATTAATAATGAATAATCATATTGGTTAACATGGTAATTCAATTTTTAGTTCATAACCTACATTAAACGAAAGGAGGCCATTGAGAAATAAGTATTTTACTGAGATCAACTAAGTTCATGAATTATGTTATATACTTATAATTATGTCCTGATATGTCATGTAGTGTTTTCGTTTTAAATGTTTATGCAAGATGAAGGTAAGGAGAGAGCCGAGGTTCACTCTCAACTCGACTCTCGCTGCGTGGAAAGCTCGCGATCTCGTCTAGGTGAAAATCCTACAATATCGTCGTTGTTACCTTTACATTTAGTTCACAGAGTGCTGTTTATGCTTTCGTATTTAATTTAGATGGTTTGAGAAACTCCGATGCGAGTAAAACGGAAACACAATGAAGGCTTTTTATTATTTATAAAATGCAAGAAATTATTCCTAGCAATAAATTATGAAGAATCTCTCCTGAAAGCATTAATTACTTTTTGAAAGTATTAAATTGCTTTTCAATTCATTATAAAAGACTGCAGAAAAATCTTAATAATTTAATAACATATTATTTATTAGAGACGAGAGGCGGAACGCAACAGTGAAAGTGCATCTCTACATTGCGCCGCGCACCGAGTTTAGAGCATTTTTCAGTCATGATTAAAAAGAGAGAGAAATGCAAGAAAGCGCCGCTCAAGCGGGGGACGGTATAGTAAAATTTGAAAGCGCTACACAATAGCGCGTTGTCGAAATTGGAAAGTTGAGTGGCGTGCGTCCATTGCGTAACAGCTCTTACGAGCTGTGTGACGCTGACGAAAGGTAAGAAGTGACGTCACCGGCATGAAAGTGCATCGGCCGGCGCCCCTCCCGCCGCCAACAGATGCACGTGCGCTGCAGCACTGCGCTTCCTGCATCTGAGGACTTTCTATTGGGAAACCGCCGCGACAAGCACTGCACTCCACAGCCACACTTCTAACTATTGGGAAATTCGACTCTCACGCATGGCCCCACGAAACAAGATGCATCTGATTGGGCAATCAACTTTACAATGCGCTTGCACAACCATTGACACGGTAGACGGTGCTTCGTTCAACGTGCATGCATATCTGATTTTAAGGAACGCATGTACCTGTAATTTTAAAATTTGTATGTTTTGTACTTACACTAAAACGTCACGGAACCCTTCGGCCTCTGCAGATAAATCTGTAAATAAAAGATTTGAATATAAATACATATGAATCATTCTCAAAACAAAATCCATGAAATTATGTCTAGAAGACGTATTATCTGTATCGCCATTTTGAAATGAAGAGTGAAGAAATAGTACTGACTCAAGGTTAGGAGTAAGGACGACGATTACATAAAAATATGATCTAATTTGAATAGCTGATCGATACAAGTTTCCAAGAATTAGATACAATCCATGCTGCTATGCTCAATTTCAGGTGAACGTGAAATTACTGCTTATTTTTAACCAGGTCAGGTCTGCACCCGCTGCACCGCCAGAATCGATTCACTACTCGAAAATTGTTAAAGGTATCCTGGAATCGAGTTGAGGTAATGCTATATTTCTCTCCCGTCTATTTGAGCCAGTCGATAAATTGTCAAGAGTGCCACCACAGCTCTCTTCTGCACGTAGGTCATCCATAATATAAATGCGAAAGTTTGTGATTATGTTTGTTACTACGTCACGCTAATACTACTGAACGGAATGGATAAAATTTGGCACACATATAGTTTATAACCTGGATTAACACAGGATAGTTTTTATCCAAATTTTATCTTTCTGTGGGATAATTTTCGAGTTGTAGCGGGCGAAGCCGTTGGCGACACCTAGTCCTTTATAAAGGCATACTTGACTAGTTTTTGCCCGGGGTTTCGCTTGAGTTATGGCCGAAATTATGTCATGGGGACGTTTTGAATATAGCATAAGACGTTCGGGGGTAATGTAGCTTGTCATTAGTGAAATAATTTTTGGAATCGGAACGTAATTCTAAAGTTAGTGTTAAGTGAAGAAATATAATAAGTTTGGATATAGAGGATATCCAAACTTATAAACTTAACCTCTTTTTAATATTAGTGTACAATTATGTTATTAGTTTTCCCCTATTATGGAGATCAAAAGCGAATGATACACAATAATAAAATCAATTGTGTAGACATTTTGTACTCATTACAAGCTTGAAATCAATATAAGCCGCCTTGACACTGTTTGCTTTTACAGAACGACGGATGCGTGTGTCAGTATAAAATGTGTTACAATGATAAATAATTATTGAAAACACGGATTATTTGTGAGGACACTAGTACAAGCAGATGACATACTATTTTTATATTTAACTCATGATAATTGTAGTAAATAACCTCAAGAATAAACGCACGAACTAAATTCAAAATTATAAACAGAAATAAAATTGCTTGTTCGCGCTTCCATTTCCACTAACCCTGTATAACTTGTTCTACAAATTGAATAAATATAAAATTAGCCGTAGCCAGATTTGTTAACTGGAAACTCGGCTTACATACGATGAGTAAAGTTATTTTTGCAATAACCATTTTATAGGCACATAATAGTAATACCATGCCATACAAATGTCACGCCGATTGACCAATAAGTGAGAGAGTTAAAAAATTGAGGTCTCAACGCGGGACGCTCCTCAAAGGAGTTCATGGTTGAATGGAACATGTACACTGTAGTGTTAAACCGGTCAGCTGCGCGATATTATACACCTTGCTCCACCACCGTAGCGTTCACAATGCCATGGCACTTCAGAAGCAGTTCCTAAATGTAGGATTGAGAACGTTAGTGAATATATAATGTTTTAATCTTTATATCCTCTAAAATAGAGTCGACTTCTGTTTACAAGATGGCGGCATTCAAGAAGTAGGTTGAGAGAACGCACGTCTAGTACACTCGTATATCACAAAGACTCATTAACTCATCGGTGTAAGATGTGTTGTGATTGTCAATAATGAACTCTATGAATTTATGTCATAAAAACTGCAACATGATGGCGCAATTATGGCTTTATTAATTAATGTAGTAATTACGGTACCTACTACGTAATAGACATAATTGGTGTTTATTAATTTGTACCATTACCTTAACATATTTTTTTTGTTACACAAACAATGGTCTTCTATCTGGTCTTGTAACCAATTGAAATTAAAATCGTTTGAATACTACAGATACAAAAAAGAATTTGCATTTTTGTCAAAAGTTTTATGAATTTTAATGACTCTTTTAAATTCTAAATCTATAGATTTGATAAGAGTTACCTACTTATAGCATGTCCTGACCTACCACATACTTTGAATAAATTAATTCAGTTATTGTTACTATGCAAACGCAAACTGCATTTCACATAAACGACACTGAATCTGCATAGGTCTTGGTTACCAAACATTCAGGTGTGCAAGCATAATAAACTCAAATTTGCCAATCGTACGCCCAAGTCGCAAATAGTATCAGAAAGGCGAGAGGCACATGCACTTTCTACTAGAAAATGAACCAAAAGTAACGAGCAAAAGTTACGATATCTCGTGTGATATAACCGCGGTGCCGTACATTGCGGTATTACCAAGCTATACACCGATTTCATGCCCCATTCGACTTTCATAACACCCTTCTAAAATACGCACAATTTCTACTGAATGGTCAATAAATGAAATGAGTATTATCTGTGAAACATTCTTGTGATAGCTTCCTGTTTTAAATATAAGAAGACTGGCGATATCGAAAGTTCCAAATCATCAAATCTCTACCAATCGAACTCAAATGAAAGTTATTCTCTTTTTCCACATAGACCAAAAACGTTTGTAAATAACCCTTTAGAAATACCTATGGACACGCCCGCTATTTGTAACACCTATGTCTAACGTTTCAGCCTACACAGTCCTGTGTATTGGCTAAGCCTGACAGATCCACGAATACTTCGGTCGGGTAGAGCTGTAATTGTAACTGGCTGTTGTGTCCCATTGTAAATTTTCATGGTGACTCATTGCTTGGCGCAAAACAAACAATATTAGCCGTTATTACATTTCCCTATTAAGGCAATTGTGTTAATGGCGAAGCCCGAGAAACTCACAATGCACCTAGATTTAAATGTTATAATCTCAGACCAAGAAAAAAAGTTTTTTTTTCTTGGTCTGAGATTTTAATATAACGTGTATCAATCAAACCTCGCAGTACAATATATATTGGCACGGCAACAGTTGACTCTGGAAATGTTTACCAAACTTGTTCGAAACGGGGATAGAGCAGGTAGTTATCATGATTGTCTCTAGGGTCGGCTAACTGGTCCATCGATAACGCTAAAAGCTCACACATTAAATAAACAAACGTACTAGATTAGAAACTAGCTTGTTTTGCAAGTTTCTAATGCTGTTGATTAGTTGTAATATGTTGCAAGTTATGAATATCTAACAATCTGGCTATGCCGCATTCTCTGACAAAGTGCCTACCTCGCTGGTAAATTGCAAGAGATCTCAGCGAGAAATACGTTCACCGTCCTAGATGCGCGGTACTTTCGTTTTGAAATCGGCGCGCACAATTGGCCGTATCGAGACAGAAGCGGACCAGCTGCAGTATGCGCGTGCACACCTCGGCCGAACACTCGCCCGCACATTCCTGTGCATGACAAACACACCCACCACCCACCCTTCGGGACACAATTTTTTATCATAATTTTAGCTTAGGAACTTTATAGGTCATGTATTTTTTCCACACGACCCTTGTGCCCCAGTTACACCCAATAATAGCGCGCAACGTAGAGAAACGGAGAAATTAGTCTACTAAATAACTCTCTATGCACAGACTAATTTTGTCCCTTACTAGCATACACTAATTAATTTCGATTTCAAAAATGAAAACTGACTTTCGTTAAATAAAATTTCATTTTGTCAAACAACTTTCATGCAGCGTAATCGATAACTATCAAAACATAAAAACAGGCATTGAAGAGTTTGCAAAAAAATAAAATTAACCATGTAAAAACTTTCGTTTGTATACTTTTTACTAAAACTATTGAAAGTTAGCCATGAAAGGAATTTCTATTGGCTGTGATCGATGATCGTGACAACTTTCAAAATGGTATTTGGAAGAAAGATAATTGAAACTTACATAATGTTACCGATGAATTAGTAAATAGACTTTCGACATGAGTGACTCTAATTGTGGTGTTAATTTGTCATGACGAAGCTGTGAAGAAATTTGTTCCAACTTCTCGCGATTCTGGGCCATTAGATAAACATGATAGAGACCAGCAATATACTGCGATGGTCCTAGAAATTTTCACAAAACTGTCGTCGTGGAAGGGTTTCAAAGCAAGAGTAGATGGCTTGAAATTTAGTTGAGCCGTCTAATAAGCATAGGTACGATGTGCCAGGCGTCGCGACTTTTGCAATTCGTGTTACACTAACCGCTACATAGAGAATGTGACATAATTTCGCCAGTTTCGCTGTGTGGGCTTAGAAAGAGCGTTTCTAAATTAATCACAATAGAGAAACAAAACATTTCTATTAATATAACAATGATATTGCTTGCGTGAATACTCGGAAATGAGAGGATGAGAAAGTTAGGAGTTAATACGAGTAATTATGGAGCATAAATGCAGGTTACTGATTTTCGTACTACTGACGAAAATATGTGGAACGCGCTCACAAGTGGACATCTTTTGTTAGCAGCTGACACAGATTAATTTATGAACAGAATGTTGAATTCATAAAAAAGCCGTGTGTCACCTCTTTACAGTCGTAAACGTAGCAGTAATACATTGACGGCGTATCAAATTAACTCAAACGGACATATAAAGTGGCTTTTCATTTATGCAGTCAACGTGCGCCAGATTTCATAAGCGTTCTCTCCGCACCCTGATCTAGGTTATGTGGTCGACATCGGCGGCAGCAGCGGTGGCGTATCGAGCGCGTCCGATGTTAACCTACATACATCGCTGGCACACTTACACCAACACGGCTGGGGTCGAGAGCACCCGGACCCGTAAATTCGTGACCCAGCCCCCTCCCTTCCGACCTCTCGTTGTATTTTGAGGCCCCGCCATGTCAAACGTTGTTAGATAACAACATTCTAGGTTCTACCTTCTGAATAGGTGCTTGCTCGGTAAGTACAACAAAAAGAGGTTGGGGTAATAACTCCTGGTTCGTTAACGTGGAGTGAAGCACCCCAGCCAGTTATTGTGCCGAAAATGCTTCAATTTACAATATACAAGTGAAATTTGTTTAACGTGACTGTATTGTCGTGAATTTTGAGTCGTATTTACTCCTGTTTCCCAGATAGCACTATACATAATGAAGAATGAACCGGAAGTGGTAATCGTTTATCGAAGAATCATTAAGTGGTAATATTATTGAAGTGGTAACAGGTGAAGCACATTGTTCGTTTTAATCAAGTCTATTTTTGTTTAAATGAAGGAATGTAGTGAATTATTTACTGACTGCCTTTAATTTAATTCCGAATAGTTACTACGGTGAAAAGCGGAAACTCAATAAAATATTCAATTTTGATACAATAACAACATGAAATGTTTAATTAAGCTTCTGTAGTTTGACGGTTGGCTTTCGGCTTGGACACATCGAAGTCTTTGTGGGGTTAAAAGGTTGAAAATTGATATTTTCATCGATTTTGACTGTCGTTGTGATTTTAATCTGCATTTAACTACCTTTCCTTTATTCAATTTTAAAAAAGATTACCTTTTAATCGTGTTTAAAATTAAACCCATTTCAACCCAAAAGGGTATTATCACTGCAATAAATTGGATCAAAGAATTACCACGTCGTGAATTTACGATGAATGCTTCAGAAAACCTTGGAAGTTGTTTATGCTTTCAAGACAGGCACCGTCGCTCCTCCTTGGGTCACGATGCGCTCCAGTACAAGTGGCATGGCTTGCAGTCACGAGGGTCGATGCCCGGCCTGTGTCGCTAACACTACCAATCGATAACCTGATTTGCACAACTACAACACTAGCCATGATTCACCCGCTATAACCGAAATAATTACTAATGTTTAATTACTACGCCTATCTCGATGCGTTTCCACTGTCCCGCTCGCACGCGTGGGTTAACGCGGTTGAGTAATCAGTCCCTAATGTGGTCACATGTGGCGTTATCTTAATTCATAGGAATTTATTTACAAACTATTTAGGCGAACTGTTATTAAGTTTAGACGTATTATTCATGTGACGTGTTTTGCATGACTTCGGTACAATTCTCAGAAGGTAAATACATTGTTTTCGAGGGAATTCCAAAAAATCTCTAAATACTTAGTTGACATATGGCTATATGTGTAGTTACGGCTATTGCGATGCGAGTTGATGGGACAATGCAAGTGTCCAGAGCATGGTCCGCGTGCAATCCGAGGTCGACGCCCTGCCGGCGGACGAGTTAACCGCGGAATACTGACCCCTCTCGCACCATACTATCGACAACACACTTGCGACTCGATCTACATAAGGATAAAGTCCGTTTTACAATGGGGCAACTACCAGTTAGAATAACCACAACTTTGAAAGTTCAAATACGAGCAGATATCAACGGCATATGCATGCAGGAAGTAACGTGCGTATTGGACAATTTTGAAGAACAATCCTATCACATAAGGAATGATATTCATTTATTATTCACAATACACGATGTGCCACTAGCATAAACAATTCTTCTTGTTAAGTTTAGATTTGCTGTGAAATCAATAATTGTAGAGATGCTTGTAATATGCCGCATACCTGTATGTATGGTGTTTGCGTATCCGCGGTGGTTTATCGAGGTAAACAGTGGTTTCAATACAATAAAATTATGCGGAATCGCACGTTCGATGACAAACAAACAGGAAATGTAAGGGAATAGCTGCAATAGACTATATTTTCGCTATGAATGCAGTTTATGAGACGTTTTCAACTTCGATTCGATTAAGGTGAAGGCGACCGTCTCAGTTCATACAAGTGTCAAGAGTGATTTTGATAGGCATTCTTGACACTTGTATGAACTGAGACGGTTGTTTTTAATCATTACTACTCAGTAAATAGACAATTGTTACTGCCGCGAATTCCATTTTATTTAACGTACGACTTGACACTAGAAATTGCTAAAAAACTTAAGGGAATTCGAATTTCGCTGGCTACCTCGTCGCCTTCACCTTAACGGGTCGGGCAATGTTTTTTTTTTTTGGAATATCTCAGTAGCAGCCGCGGAGTCTGGATCTGTCTGGTTTATGGCAATTGACTCCCCCCCATTTTACATGGGACTTTAACATAACTGGTGAAATGTGAGTCTATTAATTACACCTCACCCACCCTTCGGAAATTACAGTTGTGCATTTATATGTTTTAACCGCAAACAGTTTAGTGAATCAGCTCACAGCTATCGACGACTTAATTACTCAGAGTTAAAAAGTAACTAACTGTTTAACAAGGTCCATTTGTCTTTCAGGTTAGGCTTCATTTCGCGCTAAAATAGTACAGTTAAGTGACGTCTCAGTTAACCGCTAGGCGATTGATAGCCCTAAAAACTAAAACGTCTATTAGATATGTACTATGTAGTGCCGTTGTACCGAATTAGATCGAGGTAAAGCGATGAACAACGAGATAGTGGAGTGATAACTTATCTATCGGTACTGGCACTGCGAAACCGAGTGGCTGCTCATAGTTCAAATCAAGTAACCCTAATTTTGAACACTATACAGGTGAGCGTTTTGTATTGCTTTCTCTAATTAAACAAAACTTGGAAGTTCATTTGAAAATTATGTTTTGAAATGAAAATTGAATGGACCTGCTTCCAAGTTTTGTTTAATTTTAAATGTGCTTGATTTTTCTTTTTCAGTTTTTTCAGTCGGGTTTTTTAACTACATTTTTTATCTTTTGCATTTTATAATTAGCCAATACAGAGAAAGCAATACAAAACGCTCACCTGTATAGTGTTCAAAATTTTTTGTCTGTATACCTTCCCCAAAAATTAAAAACGCACGAATTGGTCCCTATCTATTCAGCTGAATTTGGGCCGTCGAAATTTTGTGAAAAATTATTAATAGGTATATCGCAAGAAACGCAATATTAGATCAATTATTCATATTTATTATTAAAAAATAAATACGAATTAATTTCGCAAGTTACGCATTTTTCTCATAATAAATATTTATTATTAAAAAAATTACGAAGTAATTTCGCAAGATACGGTTTTTTTTGACATTTCGGCACGGAAAAAAACCTTTAAGTAAGGACCCAAAATCTTCAAATTTCGACTTACTTGATTTCGTGCTAGAGCAGTTCAGTTAGCTTGTAACAACTTTACTTGAATAATAAGGTACTAAATACTTAATAGTATTTACGAGTATCAGTTGAGTATACAAGGAAGCATTGTTTTAACATTGTTATCTGTTATATGAGCGTTCTGCAGGGTCGTCTACCGTCACGAATTGATATTGAATCAATATTTTAACCTTACAATTTACGTGCTTAGCTGCTGTGAGGTTATAACAAGGATAATTACGTTAAATAATATTTTTGTGGTTTTAGTTTAGTATGTATTAGGTATATCAGGTTTAAATATTTGACTGGAAGAGGTAAAAATAAAAATAAAACACGTCATAGAACATTTAAGTTATGTGTTGAATGTTTCCTGCCTTTTTTTGTCATTTTGTATGCACGTCATTGTACTCGTATCTGCGATAAATAAATATTTTTGTCTTTTTCTAGGCATTTTTTGTGTATAAATAAAATATCGAGATAGGTACGTACTACTGAGTTCACCGACGGTAGACCACTTTCAACCATAGTCCTCTAAGCATTCAAGGACTTAACCGAAGCAAACGAAAGAGCTGTCCAGGTTGCTACGTACTGCTCGGACAAACTGAGTTGTCGACTCGAAAAGAAGACTTAGGGCATAGAGTAGAAGCTGCGGGTTGTTCGAAAGAGATCTGCAGGTTGATCGAAAGAGATAACATAGGACTAAGAAGGAACATGGGTGGTTTTTGGTCAGTAGAAGTCTGGGAGTCAGAGACCCCCTTACGCTCTGGCCAGAGCAGGAGGGGTTAAGTATTTGATGATTTTCCATCCTCAAAAAAAGAGGGCATAGAGTGGAAAAGTGACAGACCGACATTGAATTCGGTAAGACGTTAGAAGAACTGGACGCCATGGAGAGGCCTTCGTCCAACAAGGTTGATGAAGGTTAACGGTAACCTTCTACGTAAACTAAGGTTATCCCCATGGCGAGTAATGTTATACTTTATTATTCTGTGCCCATGGGAGCGACAAAAAGATACAGATTTACGGGACTCCTTTGGTGTTGTTCTCAAAATTAGGCTGCTAGAATAAAATAACGACCCACGAATGACGTACTACGGCTCGGCTGCCGCAGTGGCCAGATGTTTGACCGCTACGCTGCGTATCTCGGGTTTGATCCCCGGACGAAACAAAAATTTGAATGGGCTACGGATAGTTTTGTTAACTCATCCATGATACAGGAGAAAGTCATAGAGTGAGACGTATGAAGAAAAAAAAAATGAAGCGTTCTACTTGCAAGTATTAAATTACTTGAAAGGCAAGTAAAATGGCGAAAGTTCTTTCAAACAATTTCAGGAAATGCTCCAGATTAACGTGTACTTGTGGCGGTGTTCCACAAAACGCCCCTGTCAACAACTTTTCTATTACCAACGATCCTGTACTGAGAATCTAGGGTCCCCCCTCCCACGCAACAAGATTTTATATTTGCATAAAGTTTCTAAGAGTTCTCTACTAAAGAAAAGTAGGTAATCATGACATTATGTTGTCGAAACTGTTGCCATGAAAGCTTCTGTTTTGTAACACTTAAGTTTGTTTTGTTTATTTCAACTCAGGTGTTTCTTTGTTAATTTAATCACAGTACTGCTTTAATATGTAATGCTGTATAACATTAGACAATATACAAGCAAATAAAGTTTAAATTCAATTAAAACATTGCGTTAAATAAAAGTTGAAAATGTAAGTCGCCTCAGTTTTCAAAGCTCAGAAAACATTGTACCTATCTATTTGTGTTTACTTTCCAGAAATACTGTCATAAGTTACGTCGATATTTATGTTTTCAATCTACAAATCAAAAGTAAAAGATAGAGGCTGAAAGCATCGAGGCTAACCATAAGCTGACACAAATCCCTTATACTGGAAAATACTCAGTTTATGATGAGTCAGAAAAAGTAATATTGTGATATTTACTAGATTAGGTTTGACACAAAAATTCCGTATTCAGGGTAGTGGAGTAAACCGACCTAGAAATTGAAATGATGTCATTTATCATTTGGAGCCTCTAGTCCTTGAGACAAAAGTTGCCCAAGGCCGGTAGCCCCGAAAATATCCTTCTAGCGGGTAAAGTCCTTGGAGGGTACGCAATACAAGGTCACCTCATTACAGATGTGGCCTACCAGTCGCACGATCAGTCCATGGATCCAGCTTACTGAAACAAGGTTACGGAAAATGTTTCGGGTAGGCACGGCTTTCAACGATAAATTCATCGAGTGCTTTGCGAGTTTATAGAACGTGAGTAAATCGGAGGTGGTTTTACTGAATAACAGCTTTTGTTATATGATAATCGTTTATCTGGCTCGTGGCTTGCCTAGGTAGGTCTGTGGATAGGCCTGGGAAAGTGAAGTGGCCCGAAGGTCTGGGCTTACCAAGGGGAATGATATTATCCAGAACTAACTAACTGGTTATAGAGGTCAGATGCAGTCGCTCCATGTAAATTACTGGTAGTCAGCTGCATTTAGTTAAGACCGAAAGCCAACCCCAACATAGTTGGGAAAAGGCTAGGCAGATGAAGATCATTGTTTATCTTGATTCTTTTTTTTTGTTTTATCGTCTTCAACCACTACCCGAAACTGAGTAAAAACTGCTTGGTGCTGCTGAGTGTGTCACCCTGTGTTTTAAAATGATTCTATGCCCTTCTGAAATATACCCTTCAGCTCTTGCGTTTGTCCTCAACTCAAGTCTATACACTTCCATTATAAAAAAAAATATAGACTATTTTTAAATTGTGGTAAATTAAAATGTCATAGCTAGAAGAAGGTATTAAATTACTATTGCTTTTAAGGCCAAGGTTGTAGCTAGGGGGTAGTTATGGAGGTTTGTACCCGTGCAACCTTCGGCGTTTCTAAATCAAGTACAGGCGTCACCAAGCTTCTGAAACTGTCAAATGTCTTTAATAGATTTTCAACTTTATCGCTATAGCTTTCAAGGTTGATTGGGAAAATTTGACAGTTTAGGTTACTTGATGTACCGGTGGCTGTACTTGGATGGTGTACATAATAAAGAATATTCTATCTAGTAAACTTTTTTGTCCAGTACGGCCTCGTTTATGATCAGGGTTAATAACTAACATAATTATCTTGTTTATTCTTTTGTTTATTACTTCGACTCTCAGTAGTGAGAATAGGATCGTGAACTATATATTGAGAAAGATGACTGCCGCACTCAGAGAGCTTTAGTAATTCTGATTACTTAGGCCGTTATTTAGTAAAGGTTTTGACAGTTTTTAACCCACTTCCCAAAAAGGAGGAGGTTTTCAATTAGATTGGTACTTATGTTTTTTTTTGTATGTAGGTACACCTGTTACGCTGGTGTCATACCAAAAGTATGTCATCAAATCTGTACTAAGTGACGGCTTTAGAAATCATTAAACATGTCTGAGTACCACAGGTATTCTTGTTATTTTAAGTGTTTTATTTAATATATTTTACCGACTTCTAAAAAGGAGGAGGTTCTATATTCGTGTGTATGTATTTTTTTAAATTTATGGCTGCGCTTATCATCTCCGTCAATTGTGGACCCATTTTCAAAATTATTTTTTTGTTTGAAAGGGTATACTCCCGAGGTGGTCCCATTGTCACCAAGTCAGGATCTGATGATGGGAACCCTAAGAAATCGAGGGCAACCCTAATTTTATAAGTACACATTACGTTTTCCATAAATTTTTGAAGCTGTTCAAGTATTTGCATCTGATAATCATAATCTCATATGGCAACTCCCCAACAGTTAGAAGATGTAAGGAAATTCGTTCAAAATTATACGTACAAGTATGGACTGATAGTTGTATTCTATTCTTTCAGGCTATTAGGTTGACCTGATGATAGAAGGTAAATCTAACTAACCAACTTTAAAAAAAGGAGATTCTCAATTCGTCGGAATCTGTTCATGTATATTCACCGATTACTCGAAGACACCTGAACCGATACATAACATTCTTTTTTTTTTGTTGGAAAGGAGATATAACAAGGAAAAGAAAAACAAGATAATAACATGATATATCTGATAAGGAAATCAGGATCTGATGATGGCATCCCAGAGAAGTCTAGGGCGACCCTCAAATTTTATAGGCACTTATTACGTGTTTCGTGCTTTTTCTTAAGCTTATCAAGTATTCGCATAGAGCACTCATCATTTCATGTTGATGAGCTGATGAAGGAAGGTATAACTCCTCAACAGTTAGCAGTTGAAAGCAATAATAAGGGAAACTTGAAGGTTAAGGGTTGAAGTTTATATGATTGCATAGTAAATATTTGTATATGATATTACAACTAAAGATAAAATTAAAAAAACTTTTTTCAAAAAAAAAGACCTACTTCAAAGACACATAAGTGAATAAAACAAAAACACAAGACTAGCCTTACTGGTCGGTCAACCGAAGAACAACACGAGAGAAGAAGAAGTCGATGACAATTGAAAAGTACGCCACTTAATAAAATATTTCACAAATTCTTGTTCTTTTGGGTTATTAACATTTCTCAGTATCTCTGAGCTAAAGTTAAGGTCAATACACTGCTATGTGACTTCTATTCGTTGTCATTGCAAAGTATTTTGATTTCAAAGTTCTTTGTACTGTGTTATTTATGTTTTAGAGACCTTGGCTATGCAGCACCGAAATTGTAAACAAAAATATCGATTCAACTGTTTTTTTATTGTTTAGTACCTACTTGGATACACACCTGTGTCATGTGTGATTCTGTAGGTTTAGCAAAATATAGACACGGCCGAGTGAGGTAAGCATTTTAAATTATGATGTGGCGTGGTGGTTTTTTTGCATTATCAGCCCGTAATATTCCCACTGCTGGGACACAGGCCTTCTCTCAGTCAGAGGAAAGTCTAGTGGATGCTTTTTTAATTATGATCCTAAATTTTCATTCAGTTCCACTTAATTTAATTAAGAATCAAAGACTACAAAGCACGTATTTTGGAAAATTTTAGTGAGAAAATAGTTCATGATTTTACTAAAGCAAGTTTCATTGCAGCTTGCATATGGCCAATATCTCATTAATAACCTATGAGGGTAGATAACAGTGCAACGGTGGACTTTATTCACGACTTGAGAGAGGAATTGAAGTCTTAGAAATAGCCCACGGACAATTGCACACCTTCCATCTTGCGCTAAATACACTTGCGTACTTGACGATATTATGACTGCATCAGCAAGCGGAGTTCGCACAGCTGTATTTTGGGCCAAATATATTTAAGAAAAAATTGTTACAGAGTTCCAAGCATTAGGAAAACCGTTGGCGTCAAGACAGGCTAGGTGGTTATGATATATCATCATTCTGATACCATGCGAGTCCGTATTATAGTGTCAACTGTATCAAGATATATGTAAATTCTATTTAAAGAATAATACTATTTTATTTAGAACCAGAATATTTTACTACTACACTATATTAGGCGTAGAAAATACACATGCCATAAAATACAACATTCTCATAAATATTTATGTATTCGATAAAATATGAATTACTTTTTAAATATATTTATGTAAATTTAACAAGAAGCAGTGCATAGTAATTAGGGTGACATTTCTCGTGAGAAGATGTATATAAGACTGGTAAGATATTTTATACTGTTTCTTATTAAAAAAATATGCATATTAATTGTGTCCAAGGTTGACCGTTACATTGATCAACACCCTAGGTGTAGAAAATCTTTAGTTATGTGAATTTTAATTTACTTGTTTGTGCGTGGATTACGGTAGCATAGCATGGGAGCTACCGTTGCCCATGTCTTCTAAATAGGTAGTTAATAAAAATAACGAGAATTTGACGATTAGTTTTAGTCGTGTAGTGGACCAGTTTGCGCTATGTTTTTTAGAACACTTGTAATTTTGCTGTAAGTTTTACTTTTTGCAGAAAGTCTACCATAAAATAATTTTTAAGTTTAGCTATCATCGCTTATCTGGCTCTTTTTCCAGGTTTCCTCTTTTTTGGTCATCCAGAAAACAGATCGGGAATAGTTTTTACCAGTTCTTAACGTAAGTACCTACACTAAGTCCAAACGGAAATTGGTTACCAACCTATTTTCTGTTGCGAATAATTATGTGTGCCATGGCAACCTCGGTAAAAAGCGGGAGGGTCCCTATTTGGGTTATGGGGGAAACCACACGGTAATTTCCTGATTTTGTATCTTAATTATGTCAAGGTTCGCATCCATTATTAAAATGTATTTTTTCCCGTATTCGGCGGATGCGATAAAAAAATCAGGCCAAACCAAAATATGGAAAGCTATAACCAATTTGTAATAAAGTAGGATAAGAGCACCGAGGTCATTATTTATTAAAATATTTTATATGTTATTTGCAAAGATTGTATGTTGACATACAGCGCCATCTCTTGGCAATGTGGAAAACTGACCAAAACTTTCAGTGCCACCATTTATTTTGGGTTTTATGCCTGCTTGTTTTTTTTTGTTTTATGTATGTGTACTTATAGCTTTTTTACTCAAAAATGCATGTAATGTTGTCATTATTTTGACAAACTTGTTTGAGCAAAGTCGACCTTGCCGGTCTGTTTCAAGGAGCGGCCGGCAAAGTTTTGCTGGCCGCTCTAACAGGCCGGCAATGTTTTGCCGGCCGCTATTTTGACGTTTCAACGTTTTAAAAAATCAATTCCAAAAAGATTTTATTTAAAACACAGCTGTTTGTACGTCTAAAGGTAAAAAAAAAAGATTTAAATGAAGTAATAAATGAAGAAATAATCCAGCAGTCAAACACCGCATTAGAATTATCGCAAACTATCAGTAATATCAAACCGGGAAAGTCGGTGTTGAATTTTAGTAACTGTACTTTTCATAATTGTCATTTTAATTAAAAGTCTAGTTAATTAATATATTTTTTATTTAAATTACTTGCTGGTTTTATTTAGATTAGGTACTTGCATTTTTGAGTAAAGCACTATACAAACCTTGGCCCACAATGACTGCTTCGCTGGTCACGCTATGATTGCCTCGAGCTAGCCTAGCTACGCTCTAGGCCTTTCAGCTTGGCCATCATTGCAGCCCTTGCTGTCCTCGCTGTAAAGGCCTCGGCCTACGGTCTCGGCCTTTATCTCAGCTCGTCCATCAAGTGCTGCACGCTGATCGCGCTGTGTCGGCCTGGAGCTGCGCTACGCTGCGCTGTCGGCCATCATCAGCGCGACCAGCAAAGTAGTCATTATAGACCGCGGCAGTAATGTACTATTAATGTCTCATTGTATGCTCGTCATGTTTCTGCGACAAATAAATAATTTTTTTCTTTCAAATTATTTGGTGAAACAAAAGCCAAAATTAAATAAAATCACTGGTTTTTATAAAGCACCCCGTGTCGTCATCTCCAGAGGATTGTAAAACCATTAGCACGATAGATTTACGGTTTTTTCTACCCATTCTTCGCCAACACACCTGTTGTATTTACGAAGATAGCAATTTAAAAAACACCTTGGACGGGACAGGTGTGTGCAGATTGTTTCACTTTACTGCGCCGATATGTTTTTTCTACAGTGTAATAATTTAATACTGTGTTGTATAATCTGATCTATGGAACATTGCCCAGCGACAGTAGTAACATGGGGACGAGAGGATGGATTAATTAATCTACTTACAACGCTAGCCGTGATAGTCTCCCTACCTTTTATTGTTGATAACTGCAGCTGCAGGAAAAGTCCATCGGTCGGCAAGCGTTATTATTACAAGTATGAAACATGGGCGTATTTTGGACGAATTGTTAGGGTTTTTTATTGTTTCAATGTTTTTATTGTTTATTTTTAAGTCCTAAGGAATATACGGAGTTCCTAGATTCAATCATACCTTCTTTAAGAAAAAATAAAACCCGTTTTCATGAAAAGTACCGGGACGATTGTACACACGCCGACATCGAGCTATAATTTCCAGTATAACATGGCCTCGCTTTGTATAGATTTCCCGTACAAAGAGAGACGCACATAAACTGATTTTTTATAGCTTGATTGATGGCCGTGCATACGATTGGATATTCAACCTTCGGTACTGCGGAGCCGAAAGTGAACAGGCATCTTAACAAAACAATCACTACGCATGCAAACGAAGCAACTTTCAAGACTGATATAAATCATTAACAGTATCTCTCTCTGATCTTTAAAAAAATTACAATGCCACAACACGCGTGTCCTAAGAAAATTAAATAAACCAGTGATTCAACGAAAAGTAGCCGCGGCATTGAGTGTGCCCCTGTCTGTTAAAAAACACGGAGTTTCCGCGTTGAAGTAACGTTAGATGCTTTACTTTCTATTATTAGATAGAAAAATATAGCATTTGTTGCATGAAATATTATGCGTCAAATTGAATTCAAGGTGGCTACTAGCATCAAAAGATCGCTATCACCAACTGTCTCTTATGTCAATTATTGTGGTGTGTGTCATCCCAATCTTGTGATTCGTGTGTATCGTGTGGGTAGGCCACACGATACAAAACGAATCAAAAGATTGGGATTACCTACGTACAAAATGAGTAAAAAAATTTGGGAATGGCTAAATTGTATCCTTTACTGAAAGATATTTGAAGATACAATTTAGTCTAAATTGGTGTTGAGAAGAGTAGCGCAGAAAAAGCGTCAGGGTCGAAATTACGTTGAAGTAAGTGAAACATGTGTCAGGTGGTTGCAATCAATTAAAACATAAAAAAAAACATCGAGAACACAAACAAATAAAATTGACTTGCACTCTCGTAGATCAGTTGCAAATAAAAGCTCAACCTACGCGCCCCACTTGCAATAAATTCGTATCAATGATGAATTTAAAATTCTGTAGTCACAGCGCCATCTTGTGAACAAACTGTCAACCTATGTATCATTTATACAAACATGGAACGAAACGAACTAGACTTTTTGTTTCCCTAGCTGGTGTTGTGTGAGTTTTTTTTACCAGATTGTCGTAGTGTGGGACTTCCGCTCTCAGTTTCTACCGACACCCATGGGAAAAAAGTCGTTAAGATATGTGTGTTACTCACTATTAATAATATTTGTTTATTCCATATATCTCATGATAAGTCTCCACACAATCAATACCCAAATATTTATTTAACGAAGGGCACAAATGAAACGGAAAATTCCAACAAGGATAAATAATAATATTTTCCGCCCCAAAGTGGTCGTAGGAAAATAGGTTAAAAATAACATCGCCATACCTTCAGTACGCCCCCGCCGCCGCCGTACTGAAGGTATGGCGATGTTAATGATTTAACGATTGGTTTTACTGTTAGATATTTGTCACGGAATTTACACGACGTCAACGAGAAAATGCCGATGCTACGTCTGCACGTCTGCTATGTTGAAAACTAGCAATGAAACTATGAATTGTTTTGTGAGAGATCACTATTTATAAACAAAATAGAAAAATATCACGAGTAAACAGAATGAGACCCAGTTATGTCTCTTGAGCCACTCCAAATACAACACCTTACACCATATATTAATTTCAAAAAAAGTCTATAATAAAATATAGCAGATCTATACAGTATTCAGCTT
Organism: Diarsia rubi; assembly: GCA_932274075.1. Classification (NCBI taxonomy): domain Eukaryota; kingdom Metazoa; phylum Arthropoda; class Insecta; order Lepidoptera; family Noctuidae; genus Diarsia; species Diarsia rubi. Next base: position 15,352,471 of record OW026417.1, on the reverse strand, counting down.
TAGAAATCATAACACTAGAAATGAATGGCTATGGCAGTAGATTTTATCTGTATTTTTTAGGTGTTACATAATTAATGTCAATCAAATGCCTGTTTTAAATCATGGAATGTCAACAATAATAAAGATCTACAAACTGACTTAGGGAAAAAGAGATTTTAACTTAGATATGAGTGCATCAAGTTTGGATGGCCATGTGGTACTTCAATCACACACGTCGTTATCTGCAACTGAATTTCATGTTTCAGGCGAACATGTAGAGTTTTACAGCCTATTTCACCACCACACTAAGTACTGACAACATGATAAACCTTTGGTGAGGAACACTCTAGTCTGAACACATGAAAGAAAGTACAGAAAATTATCCCATTAATACATATCATTTTTCCCTGACCGAATATTCAGTTACAGCTGGCAATCTCAACAAAAATTAGTCAAGTACATGAGATATTGTCAATCAAAATAGTCAATTATCTAGTGTAAAATTTTAATAGTTCCATTTGAACATTTTTGACACTATTATTTTCGAACCACACATACTATGGCATAATATTAATTATATTTATTTTGATATTTCAAATAAAGTAAGAGACTAATTGTTTCTGCATAACTGTAAAAATACAACTTCTACAGCAGAGAAACAGTTTCATGTATCTGTATGATTTACATAAACCATTGAAGATTTTCATAATGCCTAGTTGACTTTTGACCTGAGAATATTTTAGTGCTCAACTGTGTGTAGGTACATATCATACATATATTTTTTTTAAATGTTGCCCCACATTACGAATTTCTCCTTTAACGTGGGTGCGTTTAAACTTCACATACACAAATACTCCCAGACCCGTAACAAATATTTGTTCTGTGCGAGAATCGAACCCGCGACACTCAGCGCAACAGTCCAATCGTTCAGCCACTGCGCCAACTGTGCCGTCAAATATATTAACACAGGTATATTCTCTTTTCATTTACCATGTTTTAATATTTTCAAGCTCAGACTTTCGAAGTACCATTTCTGGTACCTCAGGTCTCTTGTCCAAGGGGATAGTGAAGCAGACCGGGACGTAACGCAACGGATCAACTCAGGATGGATGAAATGGCGACAGGTCACTGGAACAACTTGTGACCCACGGATGCCCCTCAAGTTAGAGGAAAAATATACAAGTCCGTGATTAGACCTGTCGAATTGTATGGATCAGAGTGCTGGGATGAGTGGGGAGCAGAGATGGATATGCGGAGCGACAAGAATGGATAAAGTAAGGAATGATTATATTAGAGGAAGTTTGAAAGTGGCACCTGTTACAGAAAAATTTAAAAGAAGTGTTTATCTTGGTATGGTCTTAAAATGAGGAGGGATGAAACACATGTGACTAACCAAGTGATGGATATCTAAGATATTGATGGATGGAGAGGGAGAGGAGGGTCAAAGAAAAGATGGATGGATTGTGTGAGGAATGATATGAATGAGAAAGGAGTAAATGCCACCTTGACATATATATAACAGGGAGGAATGGAAAAACAAAATGTGTTGCGCCAACCCCAAATAGAACGGGATAATTCTGATATTCAATTAGAAATGGTGGGATGAGTTCAAATAAATATATAATGGCCTCAGTCAGATATATAACAAAAGAAAGGTTGGCTCAACCTTGCAATAGTAGGATTGATTGAATAAATGTAATTGCTGGACATAAACAACTTTTTTCAAAAACTACAAAATCAGAATGGACAAAACAATAATTGCAATCGAATATAGCACAGGGTAAAAGGGTTAAAACATTCATTAAATACAATTAGATACAGGGCAGCCAACATTGAAATGTATATATGAGTGTAACAGGAGCTGGGTCAAGGAGAGTATGGAATAGTGTCAAGACTTCTATAGAGTATAAACATACATGATAAAGTACACATCCAAATTGGAGTGTGTGGAGTAATCAATACTTGGACTTATGCAGACATGTTGGATATTCAACTGTCTAGGTCAAATATTAGTTAAAACATAATTATTGTGTTACTCTAGTTGAGTATTACAATACTTAATTGTGTTTGTATGGAACTTGAAATTTTTTTTTTTTTTTTTTTTTTTTTTTATTTAGCCTATTTTGTCCCACTGCTGGGCAAAGGCCTCCCCCATTTCTTTCCAGCTCTCTCGGTGTTGTGCCTTCTCTGGCCAATCAGTCACGAATGAGTCCAAATCGTCACGCCATCGTTTTTTGGGTCTGCCTCGGTGACGACGACCGCCTTCAGGCACCCAGTGTGTGACGGTTTTGGCCCATCTGTCCTGACCTCTCCTGGAAATGTGACCCGCCCAGTCCCACTTTAACCTCGCAGACTTATCGCCAACATCGGCAATGTCTGTCTTGGAGCGTATTATGGTGTTACGAATTCGATCGGTGATTTTGATATTTAAAATGCTACGCTCCATCGCTCTTGAACTTGAAATTACCTCTCTTAAATATTTAGCTAACTGCCGTACTCAGAGATACTTAATGATTACTTAAGCCGTCACTTAGAAAAGATTTGACAGACTTTTGTATGAGAAAACTGTCAAAACCTTCACTAAGTGATGGCCTAAGTAATCATTAAAGCTCTCCGAGTGCGGCAGTAAGAGAGCTATTTTAATAATGTGTACTTTTTAAGTTACCTACAATACTACAAAATGTTTTGTATTGAAACCATCTTGTTTTAGCGAAAACATGATAATTTCAACACAAAACAGTTGTGACTATGTGAATAGCCCTATTACTTTTTAGAAAACTTACAATATTATTATTGTTATAAGACTCTTTTCATATTTTAGTGAGATTTAAAGTAATTTACTTATTTTCAGTTGTTTATTGGTCTAGTAATTCTAAAATTTATTTGATCATTTAATGATTATTTCAATTTCAATTTTATACAGTTTGCTTTTTTGTCCTTAAATTAAAATGATTGCAGCTTTTGCACTAAATCAAGATTTCAATTTATAAACTGAAATAATACAAACAGAATAATTTTGCTAAGTAGGTATATCTATTGGTCTTTTTGTTTGTTTTAATTTTTAGTTTAACAGTGTCAATTTTTAATAATAGGATCAATAATTTCGAATAGGAGATAATTAATAGGAGATTATGGCTTAATAAGAACTGCCCCTCAAGTCGATCTTTAGGTTAAGCTTGCCTAGGTTGGTCTGTGAATGGGTGACCACCCATTACATACCGAGTTTCCTCCGTGCCTCGGAAAGCACGTTAAGCAGTTGGTCTCGGCTGCCCTATATAGGTCTTTGGCAGGCATTACAGGTAGTCAGTGACCTGAAAGTCTTACCAAAGGGTATCGTATTACCTAGTATTAACTGGGTTGTAGAGGTCAGATAGGCAGTTGCTCCATAAGTATAAGTGCTGGCCCCATTTATATTTTGAATGTAACTTTGTTTAGAACTCCTAGCTAGGTAGATAAATAATTTAATTATAATTCATAGTTTAATCATTAACATCCAAAAGGAAAATATGTTTTGTGTTTTACAGCTATGAGTGTATTTATAGTAAAATATGCCATAGTTACCTTCTCTATAACACATGGCAAAACCAGTACTCAAAACACCATGGTTCAAGGTCACTCACCACTTTGTTACCATATTTTTACATTAAAATAAGGAGGGCCTTTGTTCATACATCTATCTAAACTACATTCACGAAGGAGTCTCTAGTGATGTTACGAGAAAGGCAAAGGTGTGTGAAACAAACACGAGCTATCGCGAGCAAAGGAAACGTTCTCCATATTGCCTTGACGTCACATTGAAATACCAAACAATGGTGTATAAAACGAATGACATTTTAAGTACATCATTTTGTATCAATAATTTAAAAAAAGCTCGTAAACGTGTAAAATCTAATAAAAACCAAACGTCAAGGGCGAAATATACCAAATTAGTTTGACAATTCGCTATTCTAAAATTACCCACTTACCAATATCTGCCGTTTTCGCCACACTTTTGAAGATCACTAAACACTTTAAATTAATAAAATCAACAGAAAAATAGAGTATTAATTACAATCTACCTTAAAATTAGGGAATTAAAAACAAAAGAAGAAGAAATATACATTAAGGAAGGGGTAATGCAAAGCCTTCGCTGTCAAGAGTGTCAAGGTGTCAAGTCAATGATGGTATAACGAAATGGTTTAACGAACTAGCAATATCGAAATGTATTTGTATTTATATATAGTACCTTAGTCTTATGAAAATAATAATGAATGACTAAATTTTGCATTCTAAACAATAGGAATGAGTGTTGTTATGTAAAATTGATAAAAGTGAAAGAAAATAAACTATTGAATGTTAACAAAAAAGAAGGAAAGAGGCTGAACAAACGGCAAACAAAACGTAGTATCCACTTCGTTTGTTGCTCTAAAATAATTTATCACCTATGGGTTACTCGTTCTGAAATATTACTATTATAATATCCTATGTTATTGTAATAATAAATGGCTACCAAGAAATGTGCATTTACAAATATTACATTGTATCGATCGAGGATCTTGTTCAATAAATATTCTTTTGAATTGAATGACTGGCAAAACGCTACGTACAGATACAATAGACAATAACAACTATTATTGTTTATTGCAGTTTGAGCCGAATTAGATATTTTGAAAAGTGTACTCTTTAGCTCGTCACGTCATCTCCTTCTGGGCCTACCGCGTCACCTGGTTCTGTTGTTCGGACTTCAATTTGAAGTCACTTTGACCCAATTTTGCTCCGACACGCTGCAGTTGTGGCCTGCCCTTATTTAACTTACTTTACTCACTTTTATAATAAAAGTTAGTGGTAAGACCGATTAAAGAAATTTTTGAATTTCAGTTAAGTTAGATTTTCTTTTTCTCGTGAATGTTTTAATAAAAAGTAGGTGCATGGCTAAAATTAATGCTTGTATCGGATTATATGCAATGCTTATACGAAAAGCCGCCCCGGGCCACCGGCTTAAACTTTAAACCAAGGAAAGTACGCCACTACCGTACTTAACTGCTGTTCTATAGTAATTATATAATTTGTTACTTTGGCCTAAAGCTACCAGCCTGCCACCTGTCTCCACATGCACCCACCTGGCTCAGTTTGCAGCCTCTTGGCCAGAAACGCGCTGCGCGAGGCCATTTGCCCTTGTCTTCCTCACGCTAAAATTGCTTACAATGCATTTATTATATGCATTCAGTGTGGCTGATAGTGACACACTTACGAATAGCACATTATAATTTCGTCTAGACAATTTGGACAAATTGAATGATTGAATAGGGGATCGGACAAAAAAAATAACAATTAGTCCGTCAGATAGATTTCCAAAAAATATTAGACATGTATTTTTTCTTTTTTCACATAAACAAAAAATGAAGACGATACAGTGCTTTGAAAACTCGTGAATTCCTCGAAAGCGTTGCATTTTACATTTTTCGCCTACAAATGACGTCACAACCCCCACTCATGATCTTTGACGAGTTTTATCTTCGTCAATTTTTATTAATTTGATAAAACAAAAAACCCGTATTCAATATTTTTCGATTATCTTACTGACGGACTAATTAGAATCATATTTTTTTGACTCAGTCCGACCCCCTATAATGACGGACATGCAGGACGGACAGAAGATTACAAAGGCTAAAATATTAAGGTGAATGCAACAAGGTAGCCTGCAAAATTCGGTTTTTCGACTTTTTCAATTTGTCGGTCAGTGTCAAGTCGTGTGTTATTTAAAATAGGATGACATTCGCGGCAGTAACAAATGTCTATTTATAAAATAATTAATAAAATCCTAACCATTTCCGAACGAAACCTTAAAGTAACCTCAAATTAACGATCTCATTTTCGTTTTCGATTGATATGACAGTTTTGTTTGTCTGTAAAATGCTTGATTAGTTGGAATTTGTACAGAAATAGTTAATTAATATTCAAATAAAAGCCTTAAGATAGAATAATATAATTTAGAGAACATAATGGCTGACGAAGAAATTAATGGTGACACTGACGATATCCAGCATGATAAAGATAAAACTCAGAAAAAGACTGCAAAACATGATAGTGGAGTAGCAGACTTGGAGAAGGTTACTGACTATGCAGAAGAAAAAGAGATATCTTCGCAGGACATATCTGGGGTAAGCATAATCGTACTGCTACTGCTGTTCGTTGAAATGTATCTCATTAAGTTATGTTTTAATCTGTTGTAGTCCTCAGAGCAGTAGAAAACAGGTTGTCTCAAGTTTCGAAATCCTGTGCTATATAAACAGGGTTACAAATATTTTTACAAACTCTGTTTACAATTCCAGGCTCTGTCGTTAATCGGTGACAGGAGAAACAAAGAGGCTGCCGAGCGACTTGAAAAGGAAAAGGAACTTCAAAAAGTTGCAGTAAAAAAGGATGATATAGAATTAATTGTAAGTATTTAGAAATTTTACAAATGTATGACCAACTGGTTTAGTATTATATTTCTATGATTGCCTAAGCTACATACTATTGTTGAATCACTCTTTGTGAAGATGACATATTCAGAGTTCTCAGACAACAGAGCTGACTAATTCACCTTTGTAGAAAAATAAGAAACAAGACCAGTTAGAATGCTTCTGTAGATAGCAAGATTGCCTCCTAATGCTGTTTTTGGAGATACTTAAAAAGAATTATGCTGTTGCAGTCTGTCCTTGCTATTGGGCTGTATTGCTGTGTTTGTAATTTTATCCATTAAAATGGTTGCAACTGGGAAATTCTTGATAGATAACCCAATAATACCTTGACCTGGGTAATGAATCCACAACCAAACTATTGTTAGTTATGATAACTATTTTTGGCTAAAGACATAATCAGTCTATCATGTTCCTACGGCTGGAACTCAGGCCTACTCTCTATGAGGGTGAATGGGCTATAATCCACCATGCTTGCCCGGTGCGAGTTAGTTGATGTCACATCTTATTATTTTTTTGGTTCTAATACATGCTGGCTTCCTCACAATGTTTTACTTCTGATAAACGTTGTATGGCTTAAGGAACTAAATCTATTTTTTATCAATTCCAGGTAAAAGAGATGGAGATATCCAGAACATTAGCAGAAAGAACTCTACGGGAGCATCGGGGAGACGTAGTGGCGGCATTGACTACCCTTACTAACTAACATGAATTATATTAATTTGTAAGCTATGTTCAACAAAAAAATTGTCAGAACTTAAGTGAATAGATTTTTTCTATATGAAGAAGAAGAGTTTCTTAGTGCATCTATATATCCTCTTGGGGCGACACATGTCCCACGTCTACACCACATGGAAAAGTACCTTAAATATTTACAGAAAGTTTTTCTGAAGAAGACCTTCATTTTGATTAAAAAATAATTAGAACCATGTTCAAAGATTTTTAACAGCTTCGCTGCCAACTGGAATTTGGTGACGTCATGAGAAAATCCAATGTATTTTTTTTGTAAAATATGCATGGGGGACGTTTCAATATTTTTATTTTGGAAATATTTAAATAGTTTTAGGAGTTTTTGGTAAGAAAAAGCTAAATAAAAAAAATCCGCGAATTTGCGGACCTGGCACTCAGATTGACAGTTTCAACCTCAGTGCCAAGTCCGCAATTTTGCGGAGTAGTTTATTTTATGTATTATGGTTCATTTAAAACTATCTATGATATTTTAACAGTGCCGGGCGCGTACTAATTCATAGAAACCGAGTGGCGCTACTCCGCATATTAGCGGGGCCGGCACCCCGCGCTCACCCCGCACCCCGCTAATTTGCGGAGCTGGCAGCGAAGTTGTTAAATGCCCGCCTAAACCAACCTATTGAACCAATAATGCAGAAATGGCAATAATGTGAAAAAGAAAAATGTGATCAGAAGTTTTTGGTTTAGGCAGGCATTTAAAAATCTTTGAACACAGTTCTAGTGAATACAAATCCAAATGAAGTTCTGTGCTTTGCATAGCCATAGGATGCCCTATATATTTTAAGGAATATACAGGGTGTTTGGAAGGGAGCTGTACATACGCCTAGGGTAGAAACTAGGGATAGTCTGCTACCTACCCCCGCCCATTATATTGACCTTGGCCTCAAGGTTTTTTTTTAATTTAAAATTATTTCTTTACCTTACTACGGTACTTCAGGCCCCATAACTTTTCTTCTCCACAATTTTCTGGTGTAAAATAATTTTTTGCAGGACCCTAAGACTCTAACGATTAAAACAAGACCATTAGCCGACCGGTCCCATGGATAGATTTTGAGCTACAGGTAGTTTTAGTCAAAAAGTCAAATAAAAAATAATAATAAATTAAAAAAAAACCTTGAGGCCAAGGTCAATATAATGGGCGGGGGTAGGTAGCAGACTATCCCTAGTTTCTACCCTAGGCGTATGTACAGCTCCCTTCCAAACACCCTGTATAGCTTGGTAACAAGTTTGTATTCTCAAAGGGGTAGTCAAAGGTAATAAAAGTACATTCATACCATACCAGCATCTAGTAATATCTATACTAATATTATAAAGCTGAAGAGTTTGTTTGTTTGTTCGTTTGAACGCTATAAACTCAAGATCTGGTTGGAATTGAAAACTCTTTTTGTGTTGGATAGTCCATTTATCGAGGAAGGCTTTAGGCTATATAACATCACGCTACGACCAAAAGGAGTGGAGCATAAATGAAAAATGTTGCAAAAACGGGAAACGATATTCTTTATTGAGAGCTTCCGTTGCGTGCGCTGCGAAAATGGTTTAAGTTATGCAAATATCATGTATAAAAGAAATGTTCCTCTTTAAAAGTTCTACAAAAAAGTCTGCGACGACATATATCTACCTATTAAGATTGACTCACTGTAACCATTTTTTACTATTGAAATGTTAGGTTAAATAGAATAATTTTTTGCGAAGCTTATTTAACGCATATGGTATTAATCTATATCTAAATAAATGTGTTTGTTAGAACGGAAATTTAATATAAAATATTTGTTTCTTTTTCTCTATAAATATAGTTTAAACAAATATCATAAAAGATATCGCAATGTTAAAATGTCCGCGCAACAAAATAATTACGCGGTGCGCCGGACCTCGCGTCCCGATGTAGATACATGGAGATTCTGGCCTCCGGGAAATTCAAATTCAAAATGTTTATTGCACCATAATATTTACAAGGTGTTATTGTATATTGTTTTGTGAGCAGTGATGGCCCAGTGGTGGCGGCCCCGTCTTACGACCAGTTGGTCGTGGGATCGAATCCAGGCAGGCGCATTACTACGTGTAATTTATTTCATCACCACTGCTCTCAAAACGGTCAATGAAAACATCGTCAGGAAACCGGCATATCTTGGAACCAAAAATTCGAAGATATGTGACATCTACCAATCCGCACTGGGCCCGCGTGGTGGATTATAGCCCATTCCACTCTTAGAGATGAGTTCTGGGACCCTGCAGTGGGAACAATATAGGCTAATGATGATGATGATGATTGTTTATTTAACAGTAAGAGATAGGTAGGTCTCTATATACAGTGTGATTCTTTATAATGTGCACATATCGAAATGGGGGAATCTATGCTTAATTTTATCGACGGAAAAATTATTAAAAAAAATCTAAATATTTTTTAATATTTTATATGGAATTTTTAAAAATTTTGTCTGCTACTGTGACCCCAGTGTAAGTAAACAAAACGGTGTAACTTTTAAACTAAATTATCTATCGCGATGAAACAAACTCCATAATGATTGGAAGCAATTAGGCGTCCTCGTAAAATGAACATTGTGGAAAAAAACTACCCTCAATTGAAAATAAACACGTTTTTTGATCAAAAAAACTTTTTTTTTTCATAACTTTTTACATAAAATTGTTTCATCGCGATAGATAATTTAGTTTAAAAGTTACACCGTTATGTTTACATTGGGGTCACAACAGCGGACAACATTTTTGAAAATTCCATAAAAATATTAAAAAATATTTAGATTTTTTAAAATATTTTTTCCATCGATAAAATTAAGCATAGATTCCCTCATTTCGATATGTGCACATTATAAAGAATCACACTGTATAGTATACCTATAGTAATTCTCACTTTAAAATGTAATCTAAGGTTCTATCTAATATTATAGAGAGGAATTATTAGATTATTTGTTTGTTTCGATTTCAGTCTCAGACGACTTTGAAAATTCTTTCAACATTAGAAAGCTAATTGAAAAAATATTACTATGTTGGATAGTCGATCTATCGAGGAAGGTTGTAAGCTATGTACTATTGTGACGCTGACGAAGTTGCGTGGGTCAGTTAGTATTACTATAAAATTGCATGTTAGTAAAATGCAGAAATAACACTGTTTTCTGAGAGAATTAGCGATAGTTTTTTTTTATACATTGCCCCACCACTAAGAATTTTGCCGGTATCGTGGATGCGTTTACAAACATTTAAACACATATACACAAGCCAAAAACACAGACCCAATATAACTATCTGTAGGCTATACAAATATTTGTTCAGTGCGGGGATCGAACCCGCGACGCGCAGCGCAGCAGTCCAATCGCTCAGCCACTGCGCCAACCGTGCCTTAGTAGTAGTACTCGCTGACTCACACAAAAACTGCTGCTCCATTAGGTCTTATAATCTGTATATCTTGTTTCTGCTTGCCTCCATAGGGAAAATTTATATAAATTAAAATATTGGGACGTCTGGCAACGCTACTTGTTAGGTACACCTCTGCCTAACCCTTCGAGGATTACCAGGCGTGATGTTATGTTAGTACTCTATAAATGTTCTTTTCAATGCAGTTGTGATGCAATATATAGTGTAGATGTTTGAGTTGTATATAAATAGCATTGTTGATGTTTGTTTTCAAATACATATTAGTATGAGGTATCTAGGTACATTCTTCGGTTCAACATGTAGATTGGCACTTGAACACCTTTTTTTTTTAGATTGTGGGAAATCATTAAATGACTTCTCCCGCTCTGGGCGGAGCGGAACGGAGTGTCAGACTTCTACTGACTAAAAACCACCCATGTTCCTTCTTAGCCGTTGTACCGAGGCCGCGGTATCTCTTTCCCCGCAGCCCCGACAGGCGTCGGACCTTGCGGGCCCCTTCTAGTAGTGGTGCGTTGAATAGTAAACGGGTCATGGAGGTAATTTAAGTAAAGTTATTACCTGAAAAACTAGTATTTACAAAAATAGCTGTGCTAAATTTGGAACTTTGACCCCCAATATCTCCGTAACTAGGGGGTTCTCAGGTATGGTCTGAAACCAAAAAATTATCGCAGTGGTAGGGAGAACAAGTGCCCTTCGTTTGCGATAAGGGTACTTTTACACCCTTTTGTGTCTTCTTGGAGTCGGCAAGACATACACCATTAGTGTCGCAAAAGACACTAAGACACTTCGGTTCTTCTTGTTGATTATGATCAAATAGAATCTAGTGTTGTTTGTAGTTTTGTACATACATTTAATCATTATTTATTTTCTTGAGATATCATCTTGAGTGTTTTCAACGCGTTTGCATAATTTATCATTTGAGAAATGTTAGATTATTCAGGAGTAAAAAATAAATAAAACACATTCATTACGTAATAAAAATATAAATAGAACAGTAAGTTTATTATTATCACTTGTTGAAGAATTATTTACCTAAATTACAGTAAGCTAAGTCTTATTTTAAAAGAATACTGAACGGTTTTTTATATGTGGTTTACAGTGTCGTGGTTTATCGTATTTTGGTTTATTGTACTTTGGTTTATTGTATTTTGATTTATCGTATTTTGGTCTGTTGTATTTTGGCTTATAGCATTTGGGTTTTCTTCTGGTTTGTCTTCTGGTGGTGTGTATGGGGGAGGCGGAATACTGCTATCGTGGATCTGAAACAATAACATTAATAAGCATGCTATCAAAAAAACTCCATCTCCATTCGTTTTCTAATATTATTATGAAAAGCATAGAAATCTCAGTAGACAGTTTTTGAATTCTGAATGAGGGGGGGGGGGCTCTTTCCCCCGTTGCGGGTTCCGTCGGGGCTGTGGGTTGTTCAAAAGAGATATCGTGGTTTCGGCACAAGGGCTAAGAAGGAACATGGGTGGTTTTTAGTCAGTAGAAGCCTGACACTCGCTACTGCTCTGCGGGAGTAGTGATTTGATGATTTCCCACTCCCCAAAAAAAAAGGGACTCTTTCTGCCAGCAGAGCTCATATGGGCAACTTTTCAAATATGGTCATGGCATTCTCTCATCATACCCTACCTACTTAACTATCAAGATGTTTTCATACTTGCTGAAAAACCCTCCTCGACTACCATTATCAATGTCTTTCAGCAGGCGCCCTGCCATACTTTGCTCCGACTTGAATCAACGTGCTCATTATGCAGCTTTGCTATATCCCAAAAAAATATTGCAGTCATTTCTTTAGCAACTTTCAAAGCAATATTTTAGGTTTATCCGTTTAAAAAATTATAATACTTTAAAAAACGGACCAACATTGAACGCATATAAGTTTCTTGTCCGTGCTGTTGATCGTTGAGTACTTCTCTCGTGAGAAGCCAATCTAGGATGCAGTGTTGTGTCTTTTATAAAAATGCATTACCAGAACCAAAGGTGTGTGCCATAATACCCCGGGTAATACCCCGGGTGAAGGGATTGGTATAAAATTCAAGATTTGATCAATACACGCCAAAATAACGAGGCAAGTTAAATAAAAAGTTATTATTAAAAGTAATTAGTTCTGTGTTATATATAAATGTATATATGTTTTCTTTCCTTCTTTCTTTTCTTCTTTCACTATTTGAACGTCAATATAAACCGGAATGTGAAATGACTTAGAAAAGTAAAATTATGTTGTTAAAAAACCCGTCGGGTCTGCGGGTTGTTCGAAAGAGATACCGCGGCCTCGACACAAGGGCTAAGAAGGAACATGGGTGGTTTTTTGTCAGTAGAAGTCTTTTTTTTTTGGCGGGTGGAAAATCATCACATAGGTAACCCCTCGCGCTCTTGCGCAGAGCGAAAGGGAGTGTCAGACTTCTACTGACTTAAACCACTCATGTTCCTTCTTAACCCTATATGTCGAGGCCGCGGTAACTTGTGAACAACCCGCAGCCGCGACGGGCGTCGGCCCTTGCGGGCCCCTCCCATGTTGCTGACATCTCTTTGAGGCACTCGTGGAACACGAACGCGCAACCGACACGGCCTGTCGTCGTCGTAAGACAGACGGACGGCGAGCTAGCCCATCACTCACCGTCCACAGGCCCGCGTCTACGGTGGCCGGAAGCCATCACGTGGCCCCCGACACCCGGAGCGCCTCCCGCGGCGGCTGGGACGAGAGGTTCTGTCCCTCTCGCGTTCCGCCACCTCCTTCATCACTCATCACTGCTTCGTAGAAGGAGGCGACATCGTCCCATTCCTCCTCGAACCGGACCATGGCTTGCACCAGGGCCAGACGCCAGAGGTCGCCGCCGCCGATCTCCGCTAAGAGAACACGGCGGAGCTTCGGCCAAGCGGAGCACACCTCCACGGTGTGCTCCACCGTGTCCTCCGGCCGATCCTCACAATGGTGGCATCCGGGCGTTTCCTCCCGCCTGATTCGGTGCAGGTACCTCCCGAAACAACCGTGTCCGGTGAGGACCTGCGTCAGAAGGAAGGTGAGGGCGCCGAGGTGCCTCTCTAGCCACTCCTCAAAGAGGGCCCTGTCAGTAGAAGTCCGACGCTCCCTTCCGCTGTGCCAAGATTGGGAGGGGTTATTTGATGAGTTCCCACCCCCCAAAAAAAAGGTACTTACAAATCCAGCGTTGATAAATGCTACGGCAGGATACGTTGCTGATCCGGCTGCTGGTGTTCGTGAATATCTGCAAAATATAGAAACATTGTATTTGAACTGGCAACCCTATAATTTTTGAACCTACTCACAATCGCTGGCAATCCTTGGCCTGCAGGCCAAGTTGGGGGCTGTCCCCTATTCTACTTTAAATTAAAGGCGTTTACGTATTAACTTGAATAATTATATATCTTTCTTGTTCTAATTTCGACCTAAATGCTTATTGCCTTTTTCATTATATCATTCCTAAATGACAACAAAGGTTAAGGTCTCGAGCCGGCGGACGATTTACTGTAATGTCGTGCGTAGTTGCTCCTTTTACACCCTTTATAAAGGGTGTAAAAGTACCCTTAACCTAGTTACGGAGATATTGGGGGTCAAAGTTCCAAATTTTACACAGCTGTTTTTGTAAATACTTACTAGTTTTTCAGGATATAATTTTACTTAAATTAGCTTCATGACGTTTACTATTCAAATCCATTTATCGCATGCATCCATTAGCACAATGTTGTAAGAGTGTTACATTGAGTTTTATAAAAAAAAGTCGTTTCCCAGCAAAAAAATTTGCGTAGAGGTACTTAGTTTGATGTACAGAATGGTTGGTTGACGTATGTGTAAAGGGTTAATTTACACCCTGTATATAACCTACCTATACAAGCTATGTATTCGGCAACCGACACTAGGTACCTACCTATTAATTACTTAGATGTGTGTGGACAATAGATTGATTAATCGTTCTATTGTTAGTAAGAGGTGTGACCTCTAAGTAGGTACGACAAGTTCAGGTAACAGAAAACGAAATTGTTGTGCTCTAGAAATATCTTATCGTACCTAAGTACCTACATCATCGTGGGTACGAGATGCATAATTTGCCTAGCCTTTCCTAAACTAGGTATGTTGGGTTCGGTTTTCAGTCTTAACAGAAACAGTTTTTTACATCTAGATTAGTATTTTACATGGAGTGACTGCCAGCAGTTAAAGCTGACCTCTACTGCCCAGGTAATAATGGGTAATAATAGGATTCCTACCTACCCCTCGGAACGACTGGTTGTCAGACTTTCGGGTCACTTACTACCTTACGACTATCTACAAAATTAAATGGCAGCCGGTACGGTATGAACAGCTTAACATGCTTTCCAAAGCACGGAGGAAACTCTGTTTATAATAGATGTTCACCCATCCGTGAACAGACCTTGAGAAGCACGACTTAACCTTGAAGACACAGCCTGGTTGCCTGTGCGGTTGTTATTATTAAAAATATCTTGTTACATAAAATAGGAATAACTTGCAATCATGTAGAGGGAAAATACCTAATCCCAAAGCGTTTAATGTGGGCCGGCTGTAATTATTATTTAATCTACATGCCAGGACCCGTCCTCTTTATTAGATGCCCTCTGGGGTAGTGGATTAAATCTTTGAAGTAGGGTACCCACCTACCTACATACCTAGTCTGTTTATGTATTTCGCCGCATCGCATGTTTAAATTCTTGTAACTAGCTTCTTATTAACATTATAGGAATCATAGAGCTCTTGAATATGAGTACAATATGTTTTTATTAGGAATCTACGCTTATTCTGTTCGCGGGAATCTTGCAAATGACGGGATTCGTTATAACCCTAAGGTATAAGAGATCTACGAATTGGAAATTGTGAACGTATTATTTGGATTCAATACTCATTCCATTTAGTATTTTTTAAGTAGTTCGCTTTAAATAAAGAATAGTAGATACTTAATCATAGTTTTCATATCAGAATTTGTTACCTATATGCTGTACAAATGAGAGATCCGCAGAACTTTTATGTAGCTTGATTGTTGGTCCTGCGTACAGTCAAACGGGGTGAATAGAAACACAGGGGTGAGTAGAGACAAAAGTATTAAAGAGATTTTAACATTTAATTAATTAGATGGGTTACCAACAAGTTTTTCTATGTAATCAATCAAGATAGGTACCTACGTTTTTAGCAACATACCATTTTAATTCAACGTTAAAATCCATCTCAAAGTTTAGTTTCTTTCTATTAATTCACCCCGTTTTACGGTAAGGTACCCTTTTATGTGGGGGGTGGGAAATCATCAAACAACCCCTCCCGCTTTTGGGCAAAGCGAAAGGGAGTGTCAGACATCTACTGACTAAAAACCACTTATGTTCCTTTTTAGCCCTTGTGCCGAGGCTGCGGTATCTGTTGCGAACAACCCGCAGCCCCGACGGGACGGTAGGTACCCTAGGTTATAAATTTTAAAATTAAGTTAAGCTAATTAATATTACTACCTTGGTGGAGCATCTCGTAATCTTTCGTCGACATACAACTGTAGACTTCCAATTGACAGTCTCCCATCACTGAAGGACCCTCTGCCGAAAGCCCTATAACAAGACGACAAAATAATTAAGTTTTATTGCTAATTAAAGCAACAAAAACAGTGTCAAAACGTCACCAATAGAAAAAGGTAGGTAATGTGCGCACATGAAAGTGCGAATAAATGAAACATCAATAGGAGCTGGGAGAATGAAAGCATTTTGCCTTTGCCCCAAAGTAAAATAAGACAAGAACAAAAAGAAGATATTCATCACCTTTTCAATGTTACTTTATTTATTATTTATTTTTATTTATTTATTATTACATTTAGTACAGCAAAAGCCATTAACACTAAATTAATTAATCCTTTTACTCGGTCTTCTCGCAGAACCACAAGCATTCTAACATTATCGTCTTCCATTCATCAGCAAACAAATCCAATCCAGGGTTGGTCTCCACGAGTGCGTTACGTACCTACTTAAGACCGTAGAATATTTATGAAGACGTATGTTACCTTAAATCTGTGGTAGCACAAAGCTTGTAGAGAAGTATGAACGTGGCAATAATCCCCAGGATTAGCGCCGCGCCCAATATCACCTGGGTACTGGAAATCAGAAGAATTTGTTCTAGGGACTCCCTGGAACGTAACATCAAATGCGATATTGGTTAAAAAATCCGTAAAATAACAATATTCGTTAAATATTTGTAAGTAGGTTAAACTACTTACGAATATTTACCTATTCACAGTGTTGTGTGTAGTTAATAAACGTGAACGAATAAAAAATACAATTTTATTCAGAACATAAGTGTTGTCTCTGGCCTACGACAATGACGACGTAAACTAGCTGCTGTGGCTTACGACGTATTGTGTTACGGCCTACGACGTATTCTGCTACGGACCTACGATATTTCCAATTACGAACTAAGACTTATTGTGTTACGGTCTACGGCGTATCCTGCTACGGGCTACGGCGTAAGGAGTGTCCTGCTACGGGCTACGGTCTATGGCGTAACCTGCGATGGGCTACGGCGTAGGGCGTATCCTAGTCTACGGTGTATTCAGCTACGGTCTCAGGCGTTCGCCTCCATCTTGAAAACCCGCAGGTCGGAACTGAAAGACGACTATTTCGACTAACTACGGCTGTTGTTCATAGCTACGTTTTATACAGGTACTTAGTCATCAATCTGAATAGGATTGGGTATAAAAATATAATTATAATCTATAGGCTCGTGTAGGTAAATCGCAATACTTTAAATGGAGCACATAAACCGTGTGTTTCTAGAGTTGTAATTATGATAAGAACTTAGACTTTTGTAAGAATAAAAAATAACGCGAAGAATGGTGACGATAAACTGCCATGTCGACGGCGCGTTCGTGTTCCACACGCGCCTCAAAGAGATGTCGGCAATATTGCAGGGGCAAGGGTTGACGCCTGTCGGGGCTGCGGGTTGTCCGAAAGAGATACCGCGGCCCCGGACACAAAAGGGTAAGAAGGACACCGGGTGGTTTTTAGTCAGTAGGAGTCTGACATTCCCTTCCGCTCCGCCCAGAGCGGGTCGAGTCATTTGATAATTTCCCACCATACAAAAAAGGTATCCATAAACTTAGGTAGATTTTCGACTTCGGTCTGAAACCGATTGTTATAGCGTCTTTTCACCTTGAATGCGTACGATATAAATTATTAAAAGAATGATATTTTTGCGTAAGAATCATGTAGAAAAAAAAAGCTTACCTACTCACGATTCTATTCTATTCCACATTACTAAGATGTTAAATAAAAATGTATTTTGAAAACAGTGTTATAAATATGAAAGGAATGCCTGTAGTCGAAACGAAATCAATTTGCTCCGCATTTTAGCATTGTTTAAAAACTGGATATTTTTTTTCGACACTTCGATCACGTGCATCCCGTTTGTTTAGGTACATAGAATCAAAATTTTGCAGCCCTCAGTAAATCAAAACAGATTTTTGGTTGGACTTTTAGGTCACTGAACGACTGTAACGACTGCTGCTATATGGCAGCCGGGACCAACAGCTTAGCGTGCTTTCCGATGCACTGAAGAAACTCGGTACCTATATAACAGGTTGTCGCTAATCCACAGACTGACCTAGTCAAACGCGTCTTTACCTAAAGATCGAACCGAGTGGCAGTTATCATTAAGCCACGAGCCAATCATCATCATTTATTCTCCTGCATTTGGCCCATTTTTTTTTGGGTCGGGAAAGCATTACCTTCCTTACTTCTTCTTTACAAACTTTTCTATTCTTCGTCTTCTCATTTTATTTAGTCTTTCTCAACTCCTAAAGCCATCAACATTCATATTCAACCTAACGCTTGTAAATGATCTAATTGATACCTATCTCCATTTTCCATGCCTGTACTGTTTGTATCTTCACTAATTTCGCGTTAGTCGCTTAGACATTATTTCAAGTAAATCTACTTGAAATAATGTGTGTTGAGTTCTCTACGCGACTAACGCGAAATTAGTGAAGATACAAACAGTACCTACAGCCTGTAGAGATGCTGACAGTCTACCAATCACGGAACTGAAAAAAATCTCACTAGATCCATTCATTTATCACGAATCTGGCCAATGGATTTTCTGAGATAAAATATTCTCAGAAGATCCACTTATTTAGATGATAGATCTAACCAAAAGATCTACTGAGAATGATCGGCTTCAGCAATGTTTTTTCTTAGTAGATATCGTTTCACCTATAATTGTTTTTAGTTACTACTGTAGCTAGTTTATATATCTATATCTAGCTAGCCAAACTTAGGTATATGGCATAGCAACACGTTGTAATATTTACCGAAGGTTAATGCTATGCACTGTTTATACGTGAGTATAAACGTATTCAATAACGTAATACGTATTGTAATACGTATTTAATAACCTTCACACTGTTAGCCAATCCAGTCCGCTAATGCACAAGCATTACCGAAAAATGTCCGTAATAGGTACAGCGTTTCCATTCCCAAAGTCCCACCTGGCACCTACTAAAGCACTTCTTTCAAATGTTACGGCCTCCGCCGTTCCATTCCCGCAAAGTCCCTCCAATTTTCTTTTCGATATCTTTATAAACATGCATTCGAACCTGCAAGTCCATTTACCGAGGTTATCGTAACATGGTTGGCAAATCCCTTGCCAACACTGAAGGCTTCCATTCCCGTACACGTTGCAACACGGCCCCAAACACTTCTCCCCTAAGCCTGAAATATGGGCAGAGTTTTAATTATAATTGTTAGTTACGATACGATGCTGTTTATTTTAACTTTTCAGCTCAGTTTTTCGGAGTTTTTTTTTTGGGACATCTATGATTTATGTGTGGTTTTACTGAATACTTTTTTATTTGCTCCCAGTTAATACAAATGTAGGTATTAGCACTTATTTTATGATACTTAAGTACCTATGCTCATTTTTAGAGAACACACTATACACGCGATGTGGTTAGTGTGAGTGAAAATGGGCATTAAGTAAAGACATATTATTTTCATTCAGTAACTGGTCATTAAACTTAATTTAAACTAGACTCCAACTGCAATAGGCTTAGTTTAGTAGCACAGTGATAATAAAATCAAAATATAAGTCAGAAATGCGCCAGATTTGGCAGCCAAGCCAACGTCGACGGCCGCTCTTCGTACATTTATAGCTTTAGATTTCGAAGGAAAATACGTACCCTTTTTTTTTTTTTTTTTTTGGCGGGTGGAAAATCATCAAATAACCCCTCCCGCTCTTGGGCAGAGCGAAAGGGAGTGTCAGATTTCTACTGACTAAAAACCACCCATGTTCCTTCTTAGCCCTGTATGTCGAGGCGGCAACTAGTGTACAACCCGCAGCCCCGATAAAATACGTACCCTTGCCTACTTTTCTAGCCTCTTTAGGCATGGCGTAGCACGAGGCAGGTAAAAGTGTTTTTGCGTTTTCTTATCAATATCTCACTAACATGATGACTTGGTTTCCCCAATTTAAAACGGGATTAAAGAAATAAATAACAAAATGTGGGTGTACTACTACACTTCTACTTAACCCTTCAGAGATTTTCACCCGTGTTATGTTTTATTACGTAAACGCAACCACAAACTGCGTCTCTTTTAGAAATCCTTGCCATTGTGTTATCACTTTTATACCTGACATTTCACGGTTAAAAGTAGATACAAGTACCTCATGAGATTCTGCAAACGCAAATCTTAGAAGTAAAATGTGTCAGGGTTACTTGTATTATGTACATTAAAATAAATAAAAATGATAGGCAGAGGTCATTATTTACCAGGAAATAGAAAGATGTGGTCTAGTTGGCTAGGTTTTGATGTAACACAAGATTTCGTTTTTAGGGTTCCGTAGCCGATTGGCAAAAAACGGAACCCTTCGTCCATGTCTGTCTATCCGTCCGAATGTCACAGCCTTTTTATACGGAACTATTTAGACTACACAGTTGAAACTTGGTAGGTAGATGTTTTTTGTGAACCACTTTACGATTTTTGTGCAAAATATCGTAATGAAAACTATCGACCAAAATTGGTTCGCACGATACACACTCTTTTGCAAAAAAAAACGGGCACCTAAGGAAATTTACGTTCTAAGGTCGATTTGAGTTAATTAAATGAAATTTATTTCTTTGACGTAGTCTGTATACTTATAATCGTGTAAATTAATGCGCGTGAAGTGAATTCGGGCAATTAAAAGAAAAAAAAAACGATGGATTCTTTAAAACCGATGTACACGCCCAAACAATAAGAAGTGGACGGCAATAAAGACAAGATTTTTTTTTACTTTTTTTAATTAAATAAAGTTACAAATGTAAAAACCTAATAACGAGTGTGACCTCCTCTTGCCAAAATCACAGCTTGAATCCTTCTAGGCATGCTTTCCACGATGTTTTAAATAACGTTTTGAGGAATACGTTCCCACTCTTCTGCAATGACTCTTTTTAGCTCCCTGATGTTTTGTGGAGCAGGTTGCACTGATCTTACCCGTCTCCTTAGAACATCCCAGACATGCTCAATTGGATTGAGGTCAGGACTTCGAGCTGGCCAATCTAAACGACGGATCCCAACTTTTTGCATGTACGCTTCCACGTCGCCAGAACGGTGCGGGCGAGCATTGTCGTCCATAAAAATGGAATCTTCCCCAAGTGCAGTGAATGTGGGTTGTGCATATGGAATTAGGACTTTCATTATGTACCGGTGTGCATTTAATGTTCCATTTTCTATGAAAACTAACTCCGTACGCTCCGTCGAATTAATTGCTGCCCAAAACATAACGGAGCCTCCGCCATAAGGAGTGATTTCTTCGAAACACACTTCCGCATAGCGTTCCCGTGGTCTTCGCAGCACTCGCCGGCGTCGGTCCTCTCCACACAAAGAGATTTTAGCTTCATCAGAAAACAATACTTTATTCCAGTCCTCCAGAGTCCATGAAGCACAGTTCCGAGCAAACTGAAGTCGAGCAACACGGTGCTCACGGAGTAATTTAGGGCCCCGAGCTGGGCGGTAACTCCTGATATAGGCAGCCAAAAGCCTCCTCCTGACCGTCCACAAGCTAACTTCTACTCCTCTTACTTCTTCTAAGCTCTTCTTCAGGTCCACACTTGACGCCTTACGATTCCGCAACGCCTGACTCACCAAAAAGCGGTCATCTCTTGGTTCTGTGCATCGTTTTCTTCCCGAATCGGGTCTTCTTTTGACCGAACCGGTTTCTTGATACCGTTGCCAAGTCCTCTGGACAGTTGAACGACTCACATTTAGCCGCTGAGACACGTAAGTTTGCGAACAACCTTCTTCAAGTAGGGCTATAATTTTACCGGACCTTATCGCTTTATCTCTCATACCAAAAAGTGGTATTTAATGTAAAAAGAAAGATTGAATTGTTTAATTTGCAGAAAATATCCAAAAAGTTTTAAAATATCGTAATCAGTTAAAAATCGTTTCAGCAATTCGCGCCAGTAGTAAAGCAATTTTAGAATAATCTACAATAATCATTAATTTCTTTTATTAATTTCAAATTTTAAATTTGGAACGTAAAGAATCATGCCAGGATGCTTCAAATAACATGTCAATACATCGTCAAATTAATAAAACCTATTTCTTGTTCTTTTTCATTGAAACAGAGAAAAAAAACTAAAGTGCCCGTTTTTTTTGCAAAAGAGTTTATATAGTAAATAGTTTTTGCGATATAACACATTTAAAGAACCGCAAATGAAAAACAAACTTATCACAAATTATGTTTCTTTGTTGCCGCTTTAACAAGTAATAATAGAAATTAAAGCGGGGCTTCCCTACTACGATGATACGGAACCCTTCATGTGCAAGTCCGAGTTGCACTTGGCCAGTTGTTTTTTATTCGTGATAGTCAAAGAATAGGATTTTACTTAACTTAACAACAGGACAAAACATATAATCTGAATCTTGGAAACGGCTCTCCAACGATTTTCATGAAATTTAGTAAGCAGGGGGTTTCGGGGGCGATACATTGATCTAGCTAGGTTTCATTTTTAGAGGACAAATCTATTGCTGCCAACTTATAAATCCGCAGTTCAGACCAAGGTTTTCGCATTTTTCTATAAATAGTTCGGACGGACGGACTATTATACACTAACTGATGCCCGCGGCTTTGGCCGCGTGGATGTCTAAACTTGACAAATTATATACTAAAACCTTCCCCGAAAACCACTCTACCCATTGGTGAAAACAACATGAAAATCGGTGAAGTAGTTTTTGAGTTTATCTTGAACAGACAAACATACAGACGCGGCGGAGGACTTTGTTTTATAATACGAGTATGTATGTAGTGGTAGTGATGTCAAAATGAGTTTGTTAGTTTGCCTCCACACTTTAGTGGTCAGGCAGATTTAATGATAAATAACACAGATCAGCTATATTTTGGGTGAGAATATAGGATTTTTTTGTCGCGGTAGTACCTTCCTGTGGGACAATTTCCGACTTCTACAAAGGTAAAGGCGTAGGCGACAGTTTCTACTATTTTAAAAGTTCCAACCAACTTTTAAAACCTTCTGTACATGCGGAGGGATGGCAGTTTCTATCAAAAATCGATCGTGTGTTAAAGCTTGACCAGATAATGGCTTAGTACTGATACCGGAGGTTTACGTAGTCACTGTTATCAGTACAATAACCCAGTGGGTTTCATAATGCAGTGGGCTGAAGCCTGCGGATTATTATTGACATTTGCTTTGCCTTCATTCTGTGTAAGCCTTCTGGAACTGAAGTGAATGAATGGCAAGGTAAGAAAAGAACGCTAACTTTCTTTTATTCACTTCACTTCCTTTATATGGGTATATATTGTGTGGTATTATACTTCATAAAAGACTAGCGGACCTGGCAGACGTCGTACTGCCCGGACAGCAGCGCCACCTACTGGGCCCAAGACAGCAAAATCCCCATTAAGAAAATGATCCGCCATTTATTGAAATCATCTGTTACAAAAAATGTGTTATATGAAGAACTGCTCGGCCGATTTTGTGCAAACTTTACATAAACCATCTACTAAATAGTCCGAACAAAGCCTAAACATTTGGTTTGGATAGGTGATCCCGTTCATGAGTTATAAAATTACAACGAAAAGTGGCATTCATTTTTATATTTAAAGAATAGATAGAATAGGTAGCTTGAGGGTAGCTTGATCTTCGCGACAGCTGTCAATAAAATCACGCCTAATAAGCCCTGAATTTCATAATAGTACAGTCAATGTCATACTTTATGGGCATGTCGACCTAATTAGTTATGGGCGATGAATCATCATGAACGCAGACTACAAACTATTGATATTTGAAGTTTTAAACTTAACCGTCCGATTTGATAATATTTGCGAACAAGAGTTTAACAAGATTGTTCTAGCGATTCAGATATGGATATAGGGTGTACTCCTTTAAGAGAATAAATATATTTAATATTAAAATATTCTTTTAATTTAGTAACGTTTGTAATTAAATAAAACCCAATTATTTGATACATTAGCATCGATAATTAATAGTAAAGAAACATCGATAATTTCTATCGATATTTTTTTATATCCTGACAACCCTAGGAATGTCAGTTTGATACATGTCGCAGAGATCAAGCGCTATGGATAAAATAAGGAATGAGTACATAAGAGGAAGTCTGTAAGTAGCACCGATGACTGAAAAGCTGTGTGGTGATGGGATATCGTGGAGTCGGACATGATGTGGAGGGCCAAGGAGAATTTTGACCATGAAGGTTGATAGTTATAAGAGTAAAAGATCTCGAAGAACAAAGAAACGATGAATGTGCTAGTAAGTCTGCTGAGAAGGCAAGTGATAGAGAAGTATGGAAGAAGACATGCTGCGACGATCCCAAATTGATATTATTATAGGGGCAGAAGAGCGATGATGATGATTACTCCTAAAAATCTGACAACGAATGATTATTGGATCTTAAGGGATCGGATTGGGTCAAAGAAATATGATTGAATTAGTCCGTCAGTTAGATTATCGAAAAATTTTGGATACGTATTTTTGATAAAAATTGACAGAGATAAAACGCCTCAAAGATCATGAGTTGTGACGTCATTTGCAGGTAAAAAATGTGACATGTGACGTTTTCGAAGAGTTCACGAGTTTTCATTTTTTGTTTATATGAAAAAAGAAAAAAAATGTGTTCAATATTTTTTGGAAATCTATTCGACGGGCTAATTAGTATTTTTTTGTCCGATCCCCTATTGCCAAAGCTTTTGTCGCATTCATCACATAACATGACTTATTTTGACGGCACGGTTGGCGCAGTGGCTAAAGCAATGGACTGCTGCTCTGCGTGTCGCGGGTTCGATTCCCGCACGGAACAAATATTTGTATGACCTACAGATAGTTGTTCCGGGTCTGGGTATTTGTGTATGTGAGTTTAAATGTTTGTGAACGCACCCACGATACAGGAAAAATTCCTAGTGTGCGGCAACGTTTTATTGATTTTGTTTGATATTGTGTGAGTACTATGTACTAGAAAGCTGTCATTCTCTGGAAACCTACAATTATTTTTCTATTTTTTATTTGACTTGGATATGCCCTGGCGATTGAGAGTGTGTGTGTCATGCTCACTTAAATGTCTCGCTGATAGTGGCGGGTGTGTCGGGTCATTTCGTTCCCTTTAAAATGGTTGAGTGGAATGGTGCTGATCCATGAGTCATGCTCGTGAACGGGTGCTGTCAGTTGTGACTGGTCACCTCTTAGTTGCCACGGCTTGTTTGAATTATTATATTATTTTTAATCGTCGTTTTGGCTTTACAGTCGACACTTATCGTGTACAACTTGCTACATCGTTCTCACGTGATAATATACCAATCTCGATATGAATGATGTAACCAAAGTTTTGTAACAATATTATGATTTAAAAGAGTGTCCATGAGGTTTCTTGCCATTCTTCTCATGAGACCAACGCTTTGGAATCGGCAACTACAGTACACTGACAGTTATTATGCCTTGTGAGTGGGACTGTAGCTTAGTTTATTAAAATTTAGTATTTGTTCGACTATTCAAAAGAGCCTGTAACTGGCCAACATGAAATAAATGATTTTGATTTGATCCCCTGTAATTCCTAAAGGGTTAGGTAGATAACATCCATTAGTAAACCCACATTTCGACAGTAATGTTAAAGTCCCATGTAATATATTTAAGTATATTTTTTGTTAACCTAACTGCCTAACATTATAACTGCTGACAAGACCCCAAGAAGGAACCACTGGCTCTGAAGACAGAGGCTTTGCCTAGTTTCGGAGTCAGGGATACTTACACATATTTGTTTAATTTAAGCCCTAGCTACAGTACGCAATTAAACCAGAAATTGTACCGATGTCAAATCTTCTATTTTAAGTCACTTTAAGTACACCTTAGAATAAGATCAAAATTGTATTATGGGTTGTGAATAAACTAATTATTATAATATTATTATTATTTATATCAGGCGAGCCCGACGAGCCCAGTTATTTATATTGAAGGACGCAATCGTATTGATTACGCGTTATAATACAAAATCCACGAAGCGGGAATCAAAAGAGTTCTTGGTAAAATTTATTACAGGCAACATTGATTTCAGTCTAGCGGTTTCAAACCCCTGAATCGAGGCCCTAAATTGAATTCCAGTGTTCAACAATGTGTCTTTAATTGGGTTTCGCTTTCATAATACTGACCCGAATTGGTTGGCAAATTATAATTGGGAAAAGACTCAATATTTATTATTGACATATTTTTTCCTTATCAATGGTAGTTATCAACAGTCCAACATGTTTGCATCAGTCGATACGACAAATTTTAAACTTAGTAGGTATATTAACTATAATATACGGAATTATTCATTTATTTAGTTATTAAGAAACCATAGTCATTTCGTCGCCCCCATTCATTTCGAGTTCAGAAATTATGCCACAGAAATATAGTACTGGTACTATGGTCCAGGGCCCCGAGTCTGCTATTCAATAGTGTCAGAATGGTCTATCATTGATCTCATAATTGTTGATTTTGACAACACCAAACTTGTCAAAATCAACAATTATGAGATCAGTGATAGATCATTCTGACACTATTGAATAGCAGACTCGGGGCCCTGGTCTTGTGGTCTTGGGTCTTGTTTAGTAAATATCGTCGGAATCCGGCCATTAAAGTGTCAAAATGTGGCTGACAACGAGTTCCTTATACATTCACAAGTTCATTATGAAAGCATGCAGCCGAGAATGGAATTCAGTAACTTGCAATTGGAGAATCATAATGTCAACTCAAGAGTACAGTTGATATCGTGTCCTGCCTACCCCGTTACTTGCACATCACAGGTTCTAATGGTCGGAACTGAAAATGCCAAACTCGTCGCAAAATTTTGGGCTGACTCAAGTTAAATATTGTCATCAACAAGAAGATATGTCAACTTGGACTGGTCTATCTTAATGATGATTAGGTATGTTATACATCCGTCAGGGCTGTGGGTCCCGTCGGGGCTGCGGGTTGTTCGAGAGATACCGCGGGCTCGGCAAAAGGGCTAAGAAGGAACATGAGTGGTTTTTCGTCAGTAGTAGTCTGACACTCCCTTTCGCTCTGCCAAAGAGCGGGAGAAGTTATTTGATGATTTCTCAACCCAAAAGAAAAGTTTATTATACACGAAAAAGTGGAAGCTTACCCGGACATCTCATACATCGATTCTGGAAGTGGTTCGGTACATAACCTTTCGCACAGTAACAAATGCCATCGATGCAGTCATATTCTTCTCCATAGCAGTTTATCTCCATACATTTGTCTGAAACTAGAAAATTGTTTTCATGATGGGAGTGTCGCAATCTGCTTAGTTGCCTATCTACGTTGAACGTTGGCATTTACCCAACTACGCTGGTGGTCCCAGGTGGAAAGGTACGAGTAATTTTACTACAAGTGGCTCATCTTGGAAATATCGTAGCATGGTTGATCTGCACTAAATCTTAGTCAAATTTAAGCACTGGTGTTGGAGGTCAATGGCACAGCGCAGACCCAAAACCGTTATAAGCCGGACATAAAGGTAATAAAATATGTACGTTGTGGGAATCGAACCAATGATCCGTACCGCGGCAGTTAATCGTTCAGCCACTGTGACTGTTCATAATTTTGTGAACGTAATGCACAATTGACTAATGACCAGTTTTTTTTATTAATTACCTATCATAACCAATGCCAACTTCCTAGATCAATAAGGTAAAACAGTTCAAATTTAAATAGATACAATGGGAAAGTAAGTGCAGTGTATCCTTATTACCCTGAGTTGTGGAGGTCAGACAGGCAGTCACTCCATGTGTGCGTAAAACTGACACCCTCGACGTTGTTGAGAAAGCCTAAGCAGATTTGATTGATTTCTTTGGATGTAGGTATAGGAAATAAGTCCCTGTCACTCGATTCGAGTGCTAATTAATATGAAGTGCTGCTGTTATCATTATGGAAATCATAAAGCACTGAAATTTCAAGTGCTTACGTCCTGAAAGAACCTATCTGATTATATTACCTGTTTACCTACATGTTTCACTAGTCAAATGACAAGAAATGAATATGTTACAATGTATGCAGCGACAGTGTTTACGTTTAATCACTGTTTGCATGTTTTTGTTTATTTATATTGATAATGATATCTCAGAATTGGGTAATAAGTGGTGCGTGTTTTGCTAATTTCTTCTGCCTTGTTTTTTTTTTTTTTTTATTATTTGTAGGTAAGAAAACAAATAATAACTTAGCTCCAGTTCATACGAAATTTGTTACATTCTATATTTATCTCGTATTTAGCTAGCTACATAAGTAAAGGTAGATATTTAAATAAAAACTTTACCTTCGACATCACCAATCTCCGCACACACTAACACAAAAAGTAAACAACAAAAAACGATTCGGTTCCACATTTTTATAACCTTACAATCATTTTTACATTATTTTAAGTGCAGTTATAATAACGAATCCGTTTTGTTCGCACTCAACACAACCACTAGCTGAATATTATGAACATTTTTGATACATTAAAATAAGGTACGGTGATATGTTATCAGAGATCTGCACTTGTACGATATTGTGCTTATCGCGAGCGCGTCACGCATTACATCGAGATCGAGTAGTGGTGCGAAACAACATCGGTGATTTACATTTAACCTTGTTAGGAGACAATAGCCATCACTGGCTCATTGGCTCACTTCTCTGCGGTCTCACCGCATAATGCCGACTTTGAAGTCTGGTAGACGTTTGATGAACAATGACTTCGACCATAAATCGCATTATTTTATGTAACCGCGAATTTTTCGTCATGTGATGTTTATTTTTCTTAGTACTTCCCGGTTTATTTCTTGAATTTATTACTTTCTGTTTTGACTTCTAAGATCAATAAAGTTGCTGAAAAAATGTTGTTCATTAATCATAGTGCTCATTTTTTTTCAGTGTTTTGGGACTTTTAATCAATTAGTAAAGAAATATTCTGTAGAATTCAAAAATTAAGATACAGTATAGTAATAATAAAGTGATGTACAGTATCTTAATTTATGAATTAGTTTGCTTCTTGTTTATAAACCTGTAACTTCTAACCAACCGATCATAAAAAAAAAAGTTTTTTTCATGTGGTCAGTTAGGTCTAATGTAAAAGTGTAGACCACAACTTGTAACATACATAGCTAAAGTCTCTACAAGGCATTTAACAACAAGCAACATTTTGCTTTGAGCAATATTTATGCTAAGTTTTTAGTTTACCAATCAAGGATAAATCAAAATTTACTAAATGCATTATGAAAACATTTACGGCACTAATAGCAAAAACACTTTTTGGTCGTCGGTTTTTTTCGGCTAATCTCAGATACGGCTGGATCGATTTCTTTTTCGACGGGGGGTTTACTGGCAGATAATTAGCTGATGTTATAAGGAGCAACCAAGGAAAAATAGGCACTTATAAAACGTGGAAAAAGCTGCATGGTTCGGGTTGGTCGTTTCCAATGGAGAAGACCGGCAAGAAACTCCATGGTTACTCTTTATAAATAACACAATGACAGGAAGCAAATTTCAAGACAATGTAACTAACACAATGGTTTCATTGAAACCTAAATTAATCTTAATATGCTGAATTTACATCTTCAAAGGCACTTAATAATTAACATAAGTAATACCAAAGTATATTTTCAAGTTCATTTGCTTTTTTGGTTAACAAATATAAAGTATCTAAGTTTTAAATGTCTTGTAATTAAAGACTATGCCCTGTTTAAAACAGATTTATTTATTTAAACTAGGTAGGTACCTACGCCAACATATTATAGTACATTTTGATACAAGTGCGGAAAGTTTGGAACAAATCCCCACGTGTATCAAACTACGTTATTCAATACACCTTCGAAGAAATTAACTAATTA
This sequence comes from Diarsia rubi, assembly GCA_932274075.1. NCBI lineage: Eukaryota > Metazoa > Arthropoda > Insecta > Lepidoptera > Noctuidae > Diarsia > Diarsia rubi. Next base: position 15,322,570 of record OW026417.1, on the reverse strand, counting down.
AACGATAAGGATTTTTGTCATCAATTTCTAGGAGACTATGATTTAATTCGCTTTTTTTCCGCGGTTTAATTTCGCCAGGTTGAAGAAGAACCAAAGGTATGAAGCCGCTAAGCAGCCTCACAGGAAAAATATAAAAATCAATTTTTTTTTTATGAACACAAATAAATGTTTACTTGTTCATGAAAGTAAATAGTTGTTTAAAATTATCATGTTTATTTATGTATTCTATTTACAAACAAAATTTAATATTCAAAAATTATTTATGTTGTACCTAAAGACGAAAATCAAAATGACTAAATTAAAAAAAGAACCGCAACTCTATAACCGGTGGTATTCTTTTTTAAATTTCCTATATTTTAATCGATTTGGGCTTAGTATAGGGCACAGTTATCTGTGGTAATTTTCTTTCCCGCCCTTGCTTGCGGAAAAACAAGATAACCGCACGCGTGCGACCGCAGTTTGTAGTCGGGTTTCAGTTTTTAACTTATATTTTTATTTGAATTTTATTTTAGTGTTATTTAATAAATCCGTTGTAATACGAGTAAGTACACGAGTGTTTACTTTAATAGCAGACTAGACCGCGAGAACTTTTTGACCGCATTCTAAACGTGTATGTTGACTGAATCTATAATATACATATGTGTAATGTGCTCGCCAAGACCTCTCATATGATACCAAACATGTTATTATTATCTCAATTATTTTTTTTCGAGCTTAGAATCTTCGCTCGTCTCATGTTGAAACGCAGCTTTAAGGTGATGATTGGGCCGCGGGTTGTACACTAGTTATCGCGGCCTCGACATAGAGGGCTAAGAAGGAACATGGGTGGTTTTTAGTCAGTAAAAGTCTGACACTCCTTTTCGTTCTGCCCAAGAGCGGGAGGGGTTATTCGATGATTTTCCACCCGCCAAAAAAAAAAAAAGGTCTTGCGAGCACATTATAAATATGTATAGGTATTATATTATAGTTTTAGCCAACATATAAGTTTAGATTGCGTTCAAACAGTTATGGCGGTCTAGTCTGTGTTATTTACTCATGTTTTGTAATGAATAAACCAATATTAAGTAAAGTAGTATATTGTTATGAAATTAAAATATTATAACGTATTTATTAGTAAGTTTAATAACACACAAAAATAAAATCCAAAAAAAAAAAAATTGTTTAAAAACTAAAACCCGACTACGAATATAAGCGCATAGTAATAAAACCGCGGTCTTAAAAGTAGACAACAAGAAAAATCGTCCTTCTACGTAGATAATTTGATAATTATTATAGAGGACAGCCGTAGTCGCATGCCACTAATACCTGATGCTCCTTCATGGCGTTCTCATTGATACAGAAGTCAGCTGCTAGTTGCCATTAGCAAAGTGGCATTTTTCTTGTTTTCTACTGATAAGACCGCGGTTTTATTACTATGCGTTTTTATTCGTAGTCGGGTTTTAGTTTTTAAACTACTTTTTTTTAATAAAAAAAAAATATATATTAATCTACACAATCTAGACTCTCTAGAGCATGTATTGTCCTCTTCACTTCATAAAAATTAACGGTGACGACGACCGTCTTCAGGCGCCCGGTGTGTGACGATTTTGAAATTGAAACATCATAAATAAATAGGCAAAGTAGCTTCTGTTTTTTTTTTTTGTAACTAACTACCATTTTTCTCCTAAACTATCAATCAAAGTATCTTTTTATTGCCATCAATATATTATATAAAGCATGCCGAAGGGACCTTCAGTTTATTTTTGCCAATAACTTACTTATTTCTTTATTTGGATCTTTTTTACGTAATCGCTACTCGCAAATCGCGTAGCTACTACCCCTCTGCCGCCCAATAAATGGGTTGCGGGAGGGTGAAATGTCAGTGGCGTATATCCAGCTCTTAAGCTCCCCAAAAGTGGCCCCCATATTCAAAATTCATTTATTTACGTATTGGGCGTACCTATAAATGAATTTAAGTCATAGAAATATCTATGACTTAAATTCATTCTCGTATTTACGTATAGGTACGCCATATGTGTACCTAATGTCCATAAGATTAGCAGCAAATTGACTGTGACAGACGGATAGACAGACGTTACATACTTACATACAGACAGACACACGAGTGATCCTATAAGTGTTCCGTTTTTTTCTTTTGAGGTACGGAACCCTAAAAATAACATTTTTTCTGATATTCTGATATCTAAATATATCTGATATCTAAAGAGGAGCTCGTGGCTAGATAATAAGAGCCACTCGGATCAATCTCTAGGTTAAGCCGCGCTTGCTAAGGTTGACCCATGGATGGGTGACCACTCAGTACATACCGAGTTTCTTCGGTGCCTCAGAAAGCACGTTAAACCGTCGCCGTCGGTGCCGGCTATCATTTGACGATCAGTTTGACAGTCGTTACAGTACAGGTAGTCAGTGGCACGAGAGAAAATACTGGTATTCAGCTGCTTACGGTAAGACTGAAAGCCGACGTCATAATTAGGATATTTCACCTCAAAAATCTAATAAGTCCGTCAGATAGATATTTTAAAAACTAACGGACACGTATTTTTTTTTTTTCACCTAATCAGAAGATGAAGGCGATACAGTGCTTCTAAAAGTCGCGTTAAGTCGTGTGACGTCCCGTCGGGGCTGCGGGATGTTGTGAGAGATACCGCGGCCTCGACATACAGGGCTAAGAAGGAACATGGGTGGTTTTTAGTCAGTAGAAGTCTGACACTCCCTTTCGCTCTGTCCAAGAGAGCGGAAGGGGTTATTTAATGATTTGCCACCCGACAAAAATAAAAAAAAAGTCGTGTGACGTCACAAGGTTAGTACCTTTTTACTCACAAAGTGACGTCAAAGCCCCCACTCATGATCTTCGACACGTTTCATTATCGTCAATTTTTATTAATTTGATAAAACAAAAACCACGTTTCCAATATTATTCGATAATCTAACAGATGGACTAATTAGATTTTTTGGGTGAAATACCCTATTAGGAAAAGGCTAGGCAGATGATGATGATGATGATGATCTGATACTTATCTTATGATCTTAAATATACTTTATATGCAGTTTATTTTGGACCATACATGTTAACCAAAAAAAACACAAGCTATACCTCTCACTAATAATTTTTTTTACGAATATCTTTCAATAAATTGCTTCAAAGATTTATCATTTACGTGTTGGCTTTGAGTAGTGACAGGTGGATATTTATTTTCTGTCATGAGTTGTTAATTTCTTGACTGGGTGATTTACGATGGCGCCATATACTCGCATTTTCAGATACAGCAATTCCAAATATCTTGTGAACCTCTGATTTTGTATTTAATGTTAGATATTTATTTGAGTTGAGATGAGAGAGAGAGAGAGGTGGCGAGACGATCTGGTCGCGCACCACGAGGGCTGGTTCGAGGTGGCTCAGGAAAAGAGCATTTGGAAGGAATTGGGGGAGGCCTTTGCTCAGCAGTGGGACAGTACAGGCTACACGTATTATATAAAAATGTGTTACATTTAAAACCTTTTTAGGGTTCCGTAACTCAAAAGAAAATAATGGAACCCTTAGAGGCCCATTCCCCACACCCTTATCTCCGAAACTATTGAGTCTAAAATTTTGAAAAAAATACAGAAATTGGTTCAACACTTTAGATTACAGGAAAATCTATAAGAAGTCTATGGTGCTAAAATACAATGGTACGGACGGAACCCTTCATGTGCTTGTCCGACTTGCACTTGAACAGTTTTATATAAGTAGCAAGTTTAGCTTTAACTACTTAAATATAAATTATAAATGCATATATGTTCTAAAATTGTATCATAAATTATATTTATTTCTGTTAATTCGTTTTACACAACCCTTTTACAAGACACATCATGCTACGTTTTAAAGCTAGATGGGCCCAGTGCTTCGTACCTAACTACTATGAAAAGACACAGGCGAAACAAACTTAGAGGTCACTTTTAAAGCCCACATATTGATTAAGTTAAGGCAATGTCTTTCGAAGAAACAACCACATAGATGTCAGTGGACCTGACCAGTCAGTATCTTATAAAAAACTTCAGAAAAGTATTCTCTAAAAATGGTAAAAAAGAGATGATATTTACGTTCAAGGACCACGATGAAATAGAAAGACAGGATCGTATTATTCAAATGTTTTAAAACTCTTATCTATTTATTTATTGATTCACTATGGAATAGTTAACAGGAATTACAAGAATAGGGTAAAAAATAAAATCTAATTAGTCCGTCCATTTCCAAAAATATTGAACACGTATTTATTCTCTTTTCACGTAAACAAACAATGAAGACGATACAGTGCTTTGAAAACTCGTGTGTCGTCATTTTCTAATACATTAGTATGATATTTTTTACCGGTGAGTGACGTCACAACCCCTCACTCAAATTTTTGACGAGTTTTATCTTCGTCAATTTTTATTGGTTTAATAAAACAAAAAATACGTATCCAATAATTATTTTTGGATAATCTAACAGACGGACTAATTAGAATCATATTTTTTTTAGTCAGTTAACATCTCTAGGTATTAGTTTTCTTCCGTGTTGATTTCAAAAGTTACCTAAATATATTTAACTATGTACCTACCTACAGTATCATTGATTGGAATGTTACCTAATCTTCAGTACTCGTATTGGTGATATCACATGCTTATTTTAAGGTACATGTCTATTATGTAGATACGAACCTGCTGAAGATTGTTTTATCTTAAGTATCTTATCAGTACGTGTGTGTCCACGGAAATGATGAAACTGTCCATGTTGAGAAAACCCTTGTTGAGACATAAGGGCTAACCCTTCCCGTCGGGGCTGCGAGTTTTACGAAAGATGGGTGGTTTTTAGTCAGTAGAAGTCTGGCACTCCCTTTCGCTCTGCCTAAGAGCGGGAGGGGTTATTTGAGGATTACCCATCCCCCAAAAAAACAAAAATGTAGATTATAGTCGATAGAAAGGCCCTGTCGTTGTCGCGTTCGTGTTCCACTCGTGCTGTTTTTTTTACTACTGACTAAAAACCACCCATGTTCCTTCTTAGCCCTATATGACTACGCCGCGGTAACATCTGAACAACCCGCAGCCCCGACGGGACCTAACGCTAACCTCCAAGTAGGAAAATGTAAGAAAAATTGGAATTCGCGGGCCACCTTGGCGCTTCCGCGTTCCGCCTACTTTTTGAACATTTTCTCTCTATATAAGTCTAGGCTTTACAATTTATGAATTACCAGTAAATCGTATTCACGGCCCTATTTTTTTGCTGATAACATTATTCAAGTCGTAAAAAGCAAACAAGGTCGACAAAGTTAATTAGCTGAAATAAACTACTCTGTCAGACTAACGGTTCTCGTGCCTAAACAAAAACGGGTCTTTATGAAATCACCTTACTGTATTTAAGACTACCGGTGTAAATTACTAGGTAGTCTACTTAAGTCTTACCGTAATGTTTTGGGTAACACCTAATTAAGTTCTGAATTGCTGTTTTAGGGCCGATGTGAGATGGGTGTAAGTAATAAGTACCTTCATACGTAATGTACAGATGACAGCACATCAACCTACGCGAAACATAAAATTTTCCCGATTATCCTTGAACCTAACGCTTGAGCGATAAAGTTGGAAATCTTTTAAAGAAAGACAATTTGTACTCGTAGTAGCTTGATGTGAAAAGAAGCAACATTCCTTGATTTAAAATATACTGAAATCTTACGTCATCAATCATCAACAGTCAATGAATGTTCCCACTGCTGGGACATAGGCCTCCTTTCTTTTTGAGAGGGAATGGGCTATAATCTACCACGGGGGCCAGCGCGGATTGGTGAAATCTAGTGTTCAAATAATAAAAAATAAACATTATTATTTAGTATGTTGCCATGTACGAGACTTGCCATTTGCCATGTACAAGAATTGCCATATCTTGCACAACAACTCACTTTTAGTTTGGATCCGTGTTTGCTTGGTTGATGATTGGCTACTATTTAGATTCATCTTTCAGAAAACTGTGGACGTTATAATATAAAAACTATCTTTAAACCGAAACCGAAAATTGTAAACACTGTAAGTGGACTGCCAAGTGACTGGTCTCGAGTTCAAACGACACGGTTGGTGCAGTGGCTGAGCGATTGGACTGCTTCCGCATCGTGTCGAGGGTTCCATCCCCGCACGGAACACATATTTGTATGGCCTGCAGATAGTTGTTTCGGGTCTGGGTGTTTGGTTTCTGTATGTCAGTTTAATTGTTTGTAAACACACCCACGATACAGGAGAAATTCGTAATGTGAAACGTTTAATAAGAAAATAAAAAAAAAACCGGACACGCACTTCGATTCATGAGCGTATCAATTGCTTTTGTGAAAAAAACAGCGTGACGAGACCAGCATGGCTGATAGATAATATTTATCGATGGCATGTAAAGCCAAGTCTGCCTCTGCATGGGCCGCATAAAGACTCGTTTTGACAGTTTTGTCATACAAAAGTATTATAGAGCTAAACGCGAGAGTTTTATAATGCGTTAAAGTATATGATTCACTGCAGTAAACCAAATTAGAAAAATATATGATACTCTTCAGGATATACGCTAGTGACATAGTGTGTTGAAAACATACTACAACTTATATTACTCGATAGAAAAAATCGCAAAAATACCTCTAAAATAAACTCTGGTTTGTACTCATTAATTTTTTTTAAACGAGTAAAAACCATACTAATAAACATGTGATCGTTCTGATTTATTAGCGAATAATTCTACAAGCAACATACCTACTGAGGTGTTTTATTTTTTTAGTCAATTCAATAGTTTTTTTGTAAATCGCATATTCTTATTTCCGAACATAATTTTGTATGGTGATAAAAAATCGCGCTATACAGTCCTTACTATTTGAAACGTATCGTTACCCTCCGAAATTACGTGCATGAATTGCGGGGATGCGTTTCGCGGTCGCGGGGAGTGACTCAAGCTCTATCCACTCGCTCAAGGTCGCTGGCATCTCTCTGAGTCCCGCAGGACAATAGGTAAGGCACTAACCATACAAGAAATAAGAAAGAAGCTCTTACCATTTCGAGGAGTGCTTACTTATAAACCGCACATTATACATATAATAACATCTTTAATCACCCACACAAAAGGAGCGACAAAACGCACCGCAAATAGATTTTGCTTAGCCCGCTCGTTTGTACGAATTAAGTTGACAGTTCCCGTTCTCTAAAACACTGTAGTTTTGTCTTGTTATGATTGTTTCGAGAGTAATGGCCAAGGGGAACAACTCTCCAACAATGTAGATAACACGAAACAAGTTCGGTGGTGTGATGGATGGTGCCGATTTTGTATGGGCTCATGTAGGTTTTTAGTGTGTTTTCCTTGAGCTGTGGGATTTTGATGAACTTTGACTAATCAAAGTTCATCAGCCGAAAAGGGACTTTCGACCGAATACTGAAACGCTACTCAGTTTTAAGTTGCCCTTAAATCTCGTTCTTTCTCTGTTACTTCAGCATAGAGCGACTGAGACAGCACTAGATTTGAGCGTTACTAATATTTGAGTGGCGTTTCAGTATTCGGCCGTTTGTCTGATATTTGACAGATTTTTGTAGGTATAGATCGAGCATGTCATAAAGCATGCAGACTTTTATCCCACTAGCCCGTGGGTTAATTCCCTCCTCGTGGACGATGCCTCGGGCCAAAGCTACCTATTAGTTTATAAATCTGCCACAAAGATATCTTATGATAACTGACTGAGTAGCCAGAGAAATAATATTGGTTTTCCGAGGGTGAAAGGCGTTCAATACATTCGACGCGCGACGTATTAATTGGCTTTTATATTACGTATTATTTTCAGATCTTCCTACCAAATGAATTAAATGGTCCAAAGAAAACGGTAGCCTTCTGGTTTCCGAAAATTTACCATTATTACCATAATATTACTGGTGGCCTTGTTAACAATTTATTTTTCATCATATAATCGGAAGGCCAACTTGGAAGTATTTGTTTTAAAATAAAGTTTTATCAAATTCTATTACAGAACTCATTTGCATTCAAAGTACGCATCCATCGTAAAGAGCTCGAATGATATCTATGTAAACATTGGGAAATAAAGCGCGTGAGTTATTATGGACATAGAATCACGCCTCTAATCTCCGGAAGGTTGAGCAGAGGTGTACCTAATAGAACACTTACTGAAGGAAAAACAGTTAAGTTTTTTTTTTGGCGTTTTGAAAATCATCAAATAACCCCAAAGAACCAAAGCCCAAGAGGGCAGAGCGAGAGGGAGTGTCAGACTTCTACTAACTAAAAACCACCCATGTTCCTTGTTAGCCCTATATGTTGAGGCCGCGGTAACTTGTGAACAACCCGCAGCCCCGACGGGATAACACCGGACAAGGGAATTGAATCCAAGACCAAATTCTCAGCAGTTGCACTTGCGATCACCAGACCATCATCCAGTCAATTTTGTTATTAGGAAATAATACTAAAATCACTTTTGTTATTTATGGTATGTCAAAACAGAGCTGGAAATTAATAGTTAATAAAAAAGACCTGAGAACCTGGAAAATGGCCACTGCATACTTGACAAGTTACGGTTTAATAACCACTGCAAATAGAGGACAGTGAGGACACGGTGTTGAATGCGAATAATTATAATTTACCCAAATACACAATGGCCTCTGCAATTTTAAGAATAAGTAAAGACTGATCACCATTAGAGTATTTCACCAAAAAAAAAATCTAATTAGTCCGTCTGTTAGATTATCGAAAAATTTTGGATACGATTTTTTGTTTTATGAAATTAAATAAAAATTGACGAAAATAAAACGTGTCAAATATCAGTGTCATCAGTGGGGGCTTTTGACATCACTCTGTGGGTAAAAAAGTACTAACCTTGTGACGTCACACGACTTGACGCGACTTTTCGAAGCACTGTATCGTCTTCACCATTTGTTTAACAGAAAAAAGAAAAAATACGTGTCCGTTATTTTTTGAAAATCTATCTGACGGTTCATTATTTTTTGGTGAAATACCCTGATGTGTTGGGGTCCGCTTTCAGTCTACAGCAGCTGAATACTAGTATTTAAATGGACTGCCTCCCTATTTGGCCTCCACAACACAGAAAGAAACTGGATATTAGGATATAAGTATATCCTAATATCCAGTTTCATTCTGTGGTATTACCATTGGATAATTTTAATTTCCGAAGGGTTATACACAGGTGTACGTAAAAGTACCTCACCCACATTTCGCTAGGTATATTTATTTTTATTTTTTATTTTATTTTATTTTGGCAACAAACAGTCATGTACTTACAAACAATATTATTTATGAAAGAATTGGTTCCTTACAAAAGACCTAATAGTGCCGACAATGTGGTATAGTTCTAAAAATATGTACAATAAACTCTTAACAAGGAAAGACGTGCAAGAAATACATATATTAATTTTTGTGTCAGAACTAATGTTCAATGCAACTTAATTTACAAAGTAAACTGAAGGTAGATAAAGTAAAAAAAAAAATAGAATGAGTTAAAATTATGTGACATATCTACTTTTAAGTTTCTGTTTAAGGCTATTAAGAGAAATGTTAAAAATATCTATGTCTGTAAATTCTCTATTATAATTGTTAGTGGAACGGTATATAAATGAATTACGAGTGTATGTTTTATGCAGTCGAGGAGGAACAAAAAGTGGTGTTGTACGTGAGGGGCGTACGGGTAGGCGAGCGTGTGCTCTTAGTGATATTTTACCAAGTAGTGATGGTGAATCAGTAAATGAGTTTAAAATCTTGAACAGTTGAATGATGTCGAACATATTACGTCTGATAAGTAGACTTATCAGTTTATGCCTACGCGTTGCGTCTACATACGCAGCGTCGTAAGTATTATTGCGGTAGTTAAGTGATTTTAAAAACTTTTTTTGGATCCTTTTTATCCTATTTATATGTATATTAAAACATGGGTTCCATACAGTACTACAAAAGTCCAGAATAGAGCGCACAAATGAAAAATAAAGAATTTTTAAAGTGATAACTTTTTTAAATGGTTTACTAATTCGTAGTATAAAGCCAAGGCTGCGAAATGCGGAGCTAACTATGTGGTCTATATGATGGGTGAATGTTAATTTGGAGTCCATAATGATCCCCAGGTCTCTGATGGTAGAAACTCTTTTAAGAGTTAAGCCATTTATGGCGTAGTTAAAATTTAATGGGTGTGTTTTACGTGTATATGACATAATGAAACATTTATCTATGTTGAGAAAGAGTTGATTTATTGTACAGTAATTATGCAAATTTAGTAAATCACTTTGTAATTTAGAGCAATCTCTAACGGACTCCACCACTCGGAATATTTTAGTGTCATCAGCGTAAAGTAAGTGATTACTGTGGTCAAATATGGTTCCTATGTCGTTAATGTAGAGGGTAAAGAGCAAGGGTCCCAAATGGGAACCTTGGGGAACTCCGGAGGGAACAGGGAGAAATTGAGATGAGTAACCTTTAACACAAACCGCCTGACTTCGATTTTTTATATAGGACTGGATCCATCGCAGTAAGTTGCCGTGCACACCGGCCCTCGCTAGTTTCTCAATAAGCATATCATGATTAATTTTGTCAAACGCTTTCGAAAAGTCGGTGTACACGACATCTACCTGTAGATTCTTATCCATAGCGTTCACGAGAAATTCCGAGAAATTTAGCATGTTACAATCTACGCTACGATGTTTAAAGAAACCGTGCTGTTGCTGAGAAATATGATTACGAACAGCGAATGAAATTTGAGATGTTACCATTTTTTCTAATATTTTTCCCAGAACACACAATTTAGAGATCGGTCTGTATTCAGTCACAATGTCTTTTCTATTGTTTTTGGGAATAGGGGTTATAATTGATTTTTTCCATTTACTAGGAAACACTCCAGTTTCAATAGACGTGCGAAATATGAAGGTTATTGGTCCTGCAAGTACCTCAGCACACTTAGATATGAAAAATGGATGAAGGTCATCGGATCCGGCACCTTTTTTAATATTAACCTTTTTTAATTCACTCAGTACTTGTTCAAAAGTAACGTTGATTGTGCCTATGTCCACAGTAGAAGATGTGTTGTAGCTACAAGGGTAGGTTTGAGATGTGGACGAAACAAAAACTGAATTGAAGTACTCATTAAAAGCATCACAAATGTCCTCGCCAGTAGAGAGTACTTTACCGTTGTACATCATTCTTTCAGGGATGGTATTAGATGCATTTTTTGATTTGACGAATGACCAAAAAGAATTGGAATCTTTTTTTATATTATCTTCAGAATACTTAATAAAATTTTGATAACAATCTTTAGACATTTTTTTAAATCTACTTCGTAATAGTGAGAACATGCGATAGTCTTGAATGTTACCATATGTTTTCCATTTGTGATGTAACTTGCATTTTTCGTTAGATAACTTAATAAGAGGTTTAGTGTACCAAGGTGGGTATTTATGCGTAGAATTTAAATTGCAGGTTGGCACAAATTCGGTCAAAATATTTTGGAGTACACTATAGAAGTAATCAATCATGGAATCTACATGGGTCATACTAGAAAAAATAGTCTCCCAATCTATTGACGCAAGGGCAGTTTTAATTGAGTCATAGTTTGCTTTATAATATTGTCTTCTCCTTACAGACGGGAGCTTGAGTGCAGGACAGAGGTTTAATTTTAATTTTAAGTCAATTTCTAACGGGCTGTGATGCAAATCTTGTGCAGTACAAATGGATGTTTACACTGTGAGATAAGGCACAATTCGTTACAAAAAATTAAATCTAATATTCTATTATTATGGTTAAACTGATTAGGTATTGTATTGTGATAAGGAAGAGAAATTCATGAAATCGGCAGTCAGGCTAGCCAGCTTGTCATTATTAGAATATATATCCATAGAATTTGAGTCATAATTGCAAGACCAACAAGCGTGTGATACATTAAAGTCTCCCAGTATAAGAAATTTATCATTATAGCTACGTAAAACAAATTCACTCACTCTGTCGTAAAAGGATGATAGTAATGATTCATGATTAGTACCGTGCGATATATACGTAGCTATAATATGTAAGTAATTAGGTGAACCAATATTGTTTTGGCCCGCCGACGATTGCGTGCGCAGTGTATATGTAAGTCCTATACAATAAGGGACGATCGTATTGCCAAATTCCTTATTATGAAATCCAAAAGCAATACGCCCGATCAGGGAATTAAACCGAGGACCTAATGTTCAGCAGTTGTGCTTGTAACCACTCTGCCTATGAGGCAATAGACCCTCGATGTCGATGTCTACACTAATATTATAAAGAGATTTGTATTTTTGTGTGTGTGTCTGTTTGTAATGAATAAACTTCATCTTTTATCATTAAAATTATTAGCTACATTCACCCTGAGTAACATAGGCTACTTTTTATCCCTGTATTCCCACGGGAATGGAAACTACGCGGATGAAACTGCGTGATGCCCGCTAATATTTTATATAGGGCTAGATAGTATCCGCTACTTCACACCCAAATCGTGTATTTTCCATAAATAATTGGTAAGTACTTCTGCGTATTTATGTAATTTATGAAATGAATGAGTTCCAGTTACAATCAGAGCACCTATTCGATGTAAAACCATTTCAAAACGATATCAAACTTCCTGGAATTTTAATTACATCCGTCAATCACATAACTAAGCCTACCTTCCGTATCCACATAAGGCGAATTCCATATTAGGTACTTAAATAATTCGAATCCAATACACCCTGAGCAGTCAGCCACACTACTTTGCTGAAGGAATTCCTCATGTAGTTCTGAAAATAAAAGAAAATATGGAGAATTTTATAAATCAGTTTTTAAACGTGGACACTAACATTAAATATTCTGATTATTCACTGCTGTCGAAATCACAGTGGTCTGTAATAACAGCATTGACCAATAACGTTGCTGTTGGTTTGTGTTGTTGCTGTCAAAGGTAAAATATCTGCGAATGCAATGAATGTTCACTGCAGTTTAGTAAATAAATTTAAACAGAAGTTGTTACAGCATTGTTTTAAAGTAAATTAAGCACCTCTAAAGGGTGTAAAAGTACCCTTAACTCAAACGAAGGGTACTTGATCTCCCCACCACTGCGATATTTTTTTTGTTCTAGACTATATGTGGGAACCCCCTAGTTACCGAGATATTGGGGGTCAAATTTTCAAATTTTTCACAACTGTTTTTGTAAATACTAGTTTTTCAGTATATAACTTTACTTAAATTACCTTCATGACCTGTTTACTATTCAAAGCACGCAATAGTACAATGTTTTAAGAGTCTTACATTGAGTTTTACCGTAAAATGAGATTTTTGACCCCAAAAAAAAAGTCGTTTCCCAGCAAATAATTTTGCGTAAGGGTACTTAGTTTTGGAGGTGTGCCCCGCTTGGGCGGAGCCCCGCCGTGTTCTCGTAGCGGCGATCGGCGGCGGCGACCTCTCGCGCCCGGCCCTGGTGCAAGCCATGGTCCGGGGCGAGGAGGAATGGGACGCCGTCGCCTCCTTCTGCGAAGCAGTTATGCTAGCGAAGGAGGTGGCGGAACGCGAGAGGGAGACCTCTCGTCCCAGCCGCCGCGGGAGGCGCTCCGGGCGTCGGGGGTCCCGCGATGACCTCCGGCCACCGTAGACGCGGGCCTGTGGACGGTGAGTGACGGGCTAACTCGCCGTCCGTCCGTCTCACGACGAAAACAGGCCGTGTCGACGGCGCGTTCGTGTTCCACGCGCGCCTCAAAGAGATGTCAGCAACATGGGAGGGGCCCGAAAGGGCCGACGCCTGTCGGGGCCGCGGGTAGTCCACCGGTTATCGCGGCCTCGACATAGAGGGCGAAGAAGGAACATGGGTGGTTTTTAGTCAGTAGAAGTCTGACACTCCCTTGCGCTCTGCCCAAGAGCGGGAGGGGTTATTCGATGATTTTACACCCACCAAAAAAAAAAAAAAAAGAACACTTAGTTTGATGTACAGAATGCTTGGTTGACGTATGTGTGAAGGGTTAATTTACACCCTTTAAAGGTGCTTAATTTACTTCAAAACAATGCTGTAACAACTTCTGTTTAAATTTATTTACTTATAACTGTATTATTTGAAGTTAACGTCCCCCATGTTAACTATTTGGATCCCAATGTAATCAAATTACTGAGAACCATAATTCAAATTAATTCATAATTTAATTAGAACAGCAGTACCCTTACCCTTTCAAAAACAATTGGCTATAATAAAAGACACGGCCAATTACAGGTAGGTTGTTATTCCAATTAATCAATTTGAAAAAATAACTCTCGAAGATAAATCATTATCATCTGTCTAACCTTGTCGGTCAGGATGTGCCTCGCCCGAGGCAAACGTACGCGCTGCCTCGCTTCAGCATGATGCGGCCCGAGCCGACTATTGTCGGTTGTTTTGCCTCGCTTGTTCGACGAACAACACTAAAACACCGTTTTTATCCATGGCCCAAACGATTCCGTATTATTAATACTAATTATATGGCGAATGTAGACTATTTTTAATTTTTTTATTTTTTCACGGTTGGCGCAGTGGCTCAAGCAATGGACTGATGGGTTCGATTCCCGCACGGAACAAATATTTGTATGACCTACAGATAGTTGTTCCGGGTCTGGGTATTTGTGTATGTGAGTTTAAATGTTTGTGAACGCACCCACGATACAGGAGAAATTCCTAGTGTGGGGAAACGTTTTTTTTTTTTTTTTAAATTTTGGAACGCACAATGTTCTGGTTATAGTAATAGAAGACTAAGAGAAAATGCGTGGAGAAACAAAACAGGAAAAGAACATTCAAACTATGAACTTTAAAAAAAAGATGGATACTGTGGTAGGATCTTCAAGGACGGAAAAGTCCCGTGAAAAGAAAAGTACGACTTCAGGTTAAACTGTGCACTTGGTGCTGCTTTCGCCTCACGCAAAAAATGTATAGACCGATGTGGCCTCGCGCGGCAAATGTTGTGCTTGAGCGGCAACCGTCCGAGGCTGCCTCGCGAAACTGTCGCTCAGTCAGTACGCGACTATTGACAGACGGAACCAACTCCTTTATGTGCTTTCCGAGGCACAAAGGAAACTCGGTATGTGGTGGTCACCCACATACCGAGTGCAGTTTATCTTGCATCACTCCATGGTTGCCCTTGATTGGTAATAGATAAATCAACCAAACCAAATCTGCCCTTGCGGTATTAATTCCGCCTCTGTATATATGTATGTATATTTATGTGT
Source organism: Diarsia rubi (assembly GCA_932274075.1). Taxonomy (NCBI): domain Eukaryota; kingdom Metazoa; phylum Arthropoda; class Insecta; order Lepidoptera; family Noctuidae; genus Diarsia; species Diarsia rubi. Next base: position 15,307,362 of record OW026417.1, on the reverse strand, counting down.
TTGAAGCACGGAATAGTTTCTGTTGAGAGGTGCCATTCATGTTGATAGATATAATATGTACATAGATACACGTACTTCTACCACAGAATACTTCTACCAAACTCTTTGGAGAACACTGGCGTAATGTTACGATTTCAGATGAAAGAGAAGAGGGATAGAGACTCGAGACCAAACTAAATAGTATATTATTTTCGCTCTAAAGTGTAGGTACAGTCATACGCTTAAACAACTATGCACGTAACATAAATCAGAAGCGTTTTACTCATGGTATACTTTTATTATACTAGTGCTGACTCCTATATCCGCTGTATCTTTTATAGTTTATAAAATAAATATATAATTCCTCATACTATCCATTCAAATTTTTCTTTGGTCTTCCTCGCCATGTATCAGAATTTATATTCATCACTCTTTTAACCACACGTGTTTCATCCCTCCACAGTCCATGTTCAGAATGCTTGCGACTGTACCTACAATACAAGGAAAGTTTGATGATTTATATTTCGTGAAGCAAGTTTCAATTCTAGACTAAATGAACTGACAGGTGCACAGTGCAGCTAATGAAATTGGTGTCGTTGGAAATGAAAGTATGATTAACTTCTGTAGAGTTTTGTGAAGCAATTTTTTTGTTCTTTTTAAAAAAACAGTGTTTTAAGTAAGTGTTTCAGTTTTGTTTGAAGGGTTTACAAAGTTTTGGTAGAGAATTTTTAGATGGCAGTATGATTTACTGCTCAAATTCAGATTTTACCGAAATATCATTAAGATGAAGGTAACTATAAAAAATGGGAAGAAACGTCTCCACCATCCAACAGATTATAAAACTAATGACATTGAAAGCCTACGCTAGAAAATATTCTTTTTTTTTTATGAAGATAGTATTCAATAACAAAATCAATCAAAAACGTTCTCAGTTTTCACCAAATTAATATGACGCCTTGTCATAGTACACTATCAAATGTTTGAACAAGGGTATTTGCAGTGACGCCGCGGGAGGCGCTCCGGGCGTCGTGGGCCACGTGATGGCTTCCGGCCACCGTAGACGCGGGCATATGGACGGTGAGTGATGGGCTAGATCGCTGTCCGTCCGTCTTATGACGACGACAGGCCGTGTCGACGGCGCGTTCGTGTTCCACGCGCGCCTCAAAGAGATATCTGCAACATGGAAGGGTCGCCACCCGTCGGGGCTGCGGGTTGTTCACAAAAGATACCGCAGCCTCGACATAAAGGGCTAAGAAGGGACATTGGCGGTTTTTAGTCAGTAGAAGTCTGACACTCTCTTTAACTCTGCCCAAGAGCGGGCGGGGTTATTTGATGATTTTCCAATTTTCCACCCGCCAAAAAAAAAAAGGTTATTTGCAATACATTCACCTTTCAGCAGCATGTCACCCTTCTAAAGAGAAGTGTCTCTAATCACGTAGGGTGGTCACGTTTGGGGTGAGACAATTTGGGATTTGGGGTGGTAAATACAAAATACGTAAAACAAAAAAAACCGGCTAAGTTGGAGTCGGACTCGCACACGACGGGTTTCGTACCACTGTAAAATAGCGATGTTTACTGACTTAAAAAAAATGTGATTCTAATTAGTCCGTCTGTTAGATTATCGAAAAATTCTGGATACGTTTTTTTTGTTTTATCAAATCAATAAGTATTTCCGAAAATAAAGCGCGTCAAAGATTTGAGTGGGGGTTGGTGACGTCACTGACCGCCAAAAAAGTCATACTAATGTCTTAGAGTATGACGTCACACGAGTTTTCAAAGCACTGTATCGTCTTAATTGTTTGTTTACGTGAAAAAAAATATATGTCCAAAATTTTTGCGTAGGGGTAGGTACTTAGTTTGATGTACAGAATGCTTGGTTGACATATATGTGTTAAGGGTTAATTAACACCCTGTAAAGTATGGTTTAAGTAACCCTCCTTTTGAGCTTCGCCTCAGTCAGATAAAAATACAGGCCGACTGGCGGACCGATAAACGGCTAGGATTCTGTTCGCACCCATCGGGTACGGAACTCTAAAAAGTGTGTAGAAGAGTGAAGGGACTTACACTTTGTTTGGGACTTGCATATTTCTTTAGTGGACTTAGTTTCATAATCCTTTTAATGTCCAAGGAGAAATCTATGCTGTATATTATGTAGGAAGGTAAGTGGCTGGTGGATTTTTCGATAATCTAACAGACGGACTAATTTGATTTTTTTGCTGAAATACCCTATTGTGTACATCTCTGCCTGGGGACTATCTAGGCGTGATGTTATGCTATGTAAGTAGCACAGGTGTAAGTTCCATAGCCTCACGTCCTTCTTCCCCAAGTGCAGTATAGTTTGATAGATACACGTGTACATAGCGAATCTTGAGAGTAAGTTTACCGTGTGCAGTCAAGAATATTTGACTGGCTCGTCACTCATTTTAATTATTATTACGTGTACAGTTCCCGGGCTTCAATATGGCACATTCGACATCGTATTCCAAACAAACATTGTTGTACAGACAGACAAGACAGAATTCGTTATGTTTTTCTTAAGTTTGTACGCAATAAACAAGCTATGTTATACGTACGGAAAGCTCATACAAAACGAGGCTTTCTTTTACATGAAGTAACTGAGTATCATATCTGTCTGTACATGTCTTTAAAATTTTAAAGGCTATCCGACTGATCGCACATCGAAGAAGAAAGGGGAGCAGTTGGCTCAGCAGTGAGACTGGTTTGGAGTTTGGTTTCAGAGGTTAAGGATCCTTTAAATCACTAGGTAACGTTTTCATTGCAGTTGATATTAACTTCGCTTATCTGATACAATATTCATTACTCTTTTAGTCATATGCTATTAATTCCTTTTCATCACACGCCCATACCACGACAGTCGATTCCCTTTTAACTTTTCACTGGCACAACTTTTAAACTTTTTCCAATATACTCATTCCTTACTATCCGACCTATATGCATGGCTTTCGTCGACTACGAGAAAGCTTTCGACAGCGTCGAGCATTAGGCCATGAACTAGAAAACGACATATATATATATATACAGGGTGTTTGGTAGGGAGCTGTACATACGCCTAGGGTAGAAACTAGGGATAGTCTGCTACCTACCCCCGCCCATTATATTGACCTTGGCCTCAAGGTTTTTTTTTAATTTATTATTATTTTTTATTTGATTTTTTGACTAAAACTACCTGTAGCTCAAAATCTATCCATGGGACCGGTCGGCTAATGGTCTTGTTTTAATCGTTAGAGTCTTAGGGTCCTGCAAAAAATTATTTTACACCAGAAAATTGTGGAGAAGAAAAGTTATGGGGCCTGAAGTACCGTAGTAAGGTAAAGAAATAATTTTAAATTAAAAAAAAACCTTGAGGCCAAGGTCAATATAATGGGCGGGGGTAGGTAGCAGACTATCCCTAGTTTCTACCCTAGGCGTATGTACAGCTCCCTTCCAAACACCCTGTATATATACCGTTGGGAAGCTACACTATTCCCGGGTGACATATGCTACTTTTTATCCCTATATTCCCTTGGGAACGGGACCTACGCGGGAGAAACCGCGTGTCGTTGTATATAAAATTCAAATCGGTCCAGTAGTTATTATGTATATTCGTTAGATTTAAAAAAACTAATATTTCCTCTGTAGAATATTACCTATAGTATAGATTTTGTTACTTCCACTTTTTTCATCTCGCGGAGGGCTCCTCACAACCCCATATGACAAAGATAATAAATCTTCAATACCAATGAAATAAACCTAAAGTTTTAATGTTCCATATCTTGTTTTCTTTAAAAAGTATACTATAAATGTAAACAATAAACAATAAACTCGACACGAATTTTCGTTTTGCTATAAATGATCAAAGCAAAATAAACAAGAACAGAGCATTGTTTTGCGCTTTAAAACGGGTGTACGGGACCCTTCACCTCGTTCGATACGCACTTGACCTGTATTTATATCAAACTGTGTTATGTAGGTATGTATTTCAAAACCATTTCTGTTACAAACAATGCTAAATCGATGTTGACATGTGCGAGTAAACTTCGCATAATATTTTCTATCTTTATTTATTTTTATTTCAGAAAGATAGAAAATAAACGCTTTTTTCATCTTTCTGAATGGAAACAACTATTTTCAACCTCAAGGCTGAACCTCCAGGGTAGCCCGCGAAATGTTACTTTCCTTTGGTTTTTCCAATTTGTCGGTCAGTGTTAAATAAAATTCGCCACCGTAACAAAATAATGTGACTTTACGGAGTAATAATGATTAAAATACCAATACAACCCTCTCAGTTCAATTGCAAAAAACGTACAAAAATCAAATTTAGCGGGCTACCTAGAAGCATTCAACTTAAGCTTAGTGTTGATGGATACTTTTAGTGTAATCGCCTTAGGCCCCTCGCCCACGGCGACTTTTTGTAGCGATGCTGTCGCGCGTTCGCATCGAAACAGTCGCGATGCGGTCACTAGCTGTTTGCCCTCGCCTACAAAACTAACGCGCGTTAGTAGCGACGCTGTGGCGCGTATACGAAACGCGTTGCAAAAAGTTGCCGTGGACGAGGGGCCTAAGGCGATTACACTAAAAGTATCCATCAACACTGATGCCTTCAGAAAACATTTCAACCTAAACCCGTAGAGTAAGTAGTCAGCGGTGTTCCTAATAGTACATTCTCATTTCGCCAGTTATATTTAAGTCCCATGTAATAGGGAGCAAGCCTGTTGCCGTAAAACGGTCACAAATCCAGACTCCATAGTTGCTCTCACATCTGAAAGAGTCCGTAGACCTGAATATTTAATAGAATTTTCAACTTGATACCTTTACGCGTTTCTGAGAAAAAGGGTCTTAACAGACAGACGGACGACAAAGTGATCCTTTAAGGGTTTCTTTTACCTTTTGAGGTATTTAACCCTAAAAATGGGGGCACTTAAAAAGAGTAAAGGTCGCAGAAAATTATTTTACCTTTTTGAGGTATTTAACTCAAAAAATGGGGGCATTTAAAAGCGCTTCGTATTTCTACTTCCAGCGGTTTGACATGAGACTTTTGATAGCTATGTCAATCCCATAAGTGTACCGTCTGACTTTACCGTTACACAACCCAGTTAATACTGTGTTCTTGTTGAAGGTTTTAGGCAGTAGCTCTGAAACCCGACCCCAACATAGTTGGGAAAAAGTATCAATGAAGTAGGTTTTTTTACTTTATTAAAAAAATTGTGGACCAGCGATAGCCCAGTCGTGGCGGCCTCGACTTACGACTAAGTCGTGGGTTCGAGCTCAGCATTGTTTTGTGTAATTTATATCATACCCGCTGCTCTAAGCGGTAAAGGAAAATATCGTGAAGAAATCGTGTTAAGAACCTAAAAAAATGAAGACATGTGACTTCTAACAACCCGCACTGGGCAAGCGTGGTGGATTATAGCCCATCCTTCTCCTAAAGAGAAGACCTGAATCCCTGTAGTGGGAACATTATAGGCTGATGTTGATGATGATGAAAAAAATGGTAGTTACCTAGTAAGTCGTAATTCATACCTGTCCCCATACTCAACTATTCATCGTACGTATAACAGAGCATAATCTGACTCTCAGTAAGGAGAGGGTAATCCGAAGCTTGCATTAAATTAAGCTTTAGGTGGAACTTTGGCCACACCTGTGTACACCTGGCCTAATTTCTCACTTATTGTAGACCAGCCTCCAGCTTGCTAATTACAACTGCGTCCTTCAGACCCCTGACGGTCATTTTTATTTTACAAATACGAGTATATATATAATTACATTACAGAAGTTCTTGGAAATAGATAATTAATGTAATAATGTTGTTAACAAGTCTTTTTTCCTGGAAATCAGACTGGAAACATGTAAGGCTGAGTGAGATGTTAGGTTATTTTTTTGCAATTTAGTAATTTATTTGCTAGCTACTTAATGATGTATATTAATAATTTCGTTAAGGGGTACGGTAGACTCGATCGAAACCTAACCTGAATGTTATAACATAAAAAATAAACATTTTGAGTCGACAACATACTTATATCCGCCAAATTCGGATTGTCGAGTATTTTGTAAAATTCGAATGGTGCTGACAGACAAATCGGAGACGCTCTATGACCAGTCTATTCTATTCTATTTTTGTTTAATGGCAATTAAAGCCGATGTCCGAATGTCATCTTGAGTAGTTATAGAAAGTCTTTACTAAACAAAAGTGTTTTTTTCTTAAAACCCGAGATTGGCCGATTGCCATAACATAATCATAGAAAAAAGAATACTGACCAAATTCTTTTTGGATGAAGGAATTGGTTTATGCACTCCCGTAGGTGAGTATATGTTCTGTGTTTATGCACGACAAGATTTTGACACATGACACATCACCTGAATCGGTGCGGGGTTATGCGAATTGTCATGAAATTCAAGAATTTTCGTGAACATTCAGCACTCGATTTTAGAATGAAAAACATGTCACGTCAGCTGCTTAATATGATAAGTTTGTGGTTCATATCTCCAATATCGTATTGAGGTAGGGAAAACGGCGTCAGTCTATTGACAAATATGTATAAAATACATAATACTATACACTTCCAGAAAATAGGTACCTAAACAAGTTTCTCATTTGCTAATAATACTCGAAGGGGCAAAAAAAAGTACTTTGAGGAGTGGCTAGAGAGGCGCCACGGCGCCCTTACCTTCCGTCTGACGCAGGTCCTCACCGGACACGGTTGTTTCGTGAGGTACTTGCACCGAATCAGGCGGGAGGAAACGCCCGGATGCCACCATTGTGAGGATCGGCCGGAGGACACGGTGGAGCACACAGTGGAGGTGTGCCCCGCTTGGGCACACCTCCACTGTGTGCTCCGCGGCGACCTCTCGCGCCCGGCCCTGGTGTAAGCCATGGTCCGGGGCGAGGAGGAATGGGACGCCGTCGCCTCCTTCTGCGAAGCAGTGATGCTAGCGAAGGAGGTGGCAGAACGCGAGAGGGAGAGAACCTCTCGTCCCAGCCGCCGCGGGAGGCGCTCCGGGCGTCGGGGGTCTCGCGATGACCTCCGGCCACCGTAGACGCGGGCCTGTGGACGGTGAGTGATGGGCTAACTCGCCGTCCGTCCGTCCTACGACGAAAACAAGCCGTGTCGACGACGCGTTCGTGTTCCACGCGCGCCTCAAAGAGACGTCAGCAACATGGGAGGGGCCCGAAAGGGCCGACGCCCGTCGGGGCCGCGGGTTGTACACTAGTTATCGCGGCCTCGACATAGAGGGCTAAGAAGGAACATGGGTGGTTTTTAGTCAGTAGAAGTCTGACACTCCCTTTCGCTCTGCCCAAGAGCGGGAGGGGTTATTCGATGATTTTCCACACGCCAAAAAAAAAAAAAAAGGGGCAAAAAGTAACATTCTACCTGCGTTCTTACTTTTGCCATTATTCATACATAATTTCGTAAAAAACGCAAATAAAGTAATGACAAATATTCCTAAAAACTATGTTGCAATGTAACCATAGTTAGACAATAGAACTTATCACTACTTGATAGTGCTTACCGTAAACCCAAGTTTCATCATATCGATTAAAAAGTTGCATTCAGCCTAATCGATACTCGCCACAGAACAGAAGAACTGTTCTTTCTGTTCTGTGATACCCAGATTCGTTCTACAATTATTGTTTTAAGTCTACTAATCCTAGGATTCTCATTGCGCGTTTTCCGAGTGTGGTCCCTCAGTTCACACACACATATGAAATCTAGTTTAGAAAAAGAGTTGAGAAGAAATTACAACTCCTTGATAAGAAATCAAATAGTTAATGTTAAATTAAAGATAATAATTTTATTTTATAATTTTTAAATTTAAATTAGGAATGTTCTCGTAATTCACATTTATAAAGAACATATTTTTATCTACTAGGTACATCATTATTTTATTGTGAATTTAATTTTGTAATAACAGAATGTTGGATGATATAGGATGCCCAGAATATCTGTAGGCATAGTAAAACATTGTTTGATCCGCCAAAAATAAACGAGGAATTTTAAAGGTTGGGTTGTTGGCAAGTAAAGTGTTGTAGGGATTTTCTATCAAGAATTTCTTAGTAGCAGCTACTGAGTCCGGATTTGTACTCGGTTGATGGCAATATAGGGTACCTTAATACCTTTGCCTAAGTTTTCAAATACTACTGGCGTCATATTATGTTGGAACGTACTTTTTTGTTTAGCCTGTAATATTCCTTTCCAACTCTCTCAGTTTTTCAGTTTCTGACTAATCAAGAACGAATCCAAATCGTCACGCCGTTTCTTGGGCCTGCCTCAGTAACGACGACCGACAGTAAATATTACTGTCCTTAATTTCGCAATCGGCATGTCATAAGCCGTATCCCGTAGAAACATTAGTTTATTCTTTCAAAAAGGTTCACCGGCCACTTTAAAATCTCATTTTTAAAAATTGCTCAGTTCGGATTAGCCATCATAGGCCATGGGCCGTGGCATTTAAGTAAAGCAGTTAACAACTATGATACAGAAGAATAAGACAAGTGTAGTAGTAGTACTAATGCCCTGATGACACATTTTTAGAGTTTTCTAAAAAGCCTTTCACCTTCCTATAGATTTTGGGGTTGACACTAAACCAATCTCATCTAAGAATCAAAAATGCAATGAGAATTGGTCGGAGAAGGCAAAAATAGTGGGAAGGCTGGTGAAAAAAGTATTTGTAAGTAGTGAATACACACCAACCAATCCAAGCTAAATAGCTTTGCCTTTAATATTCCTTGAGAACCGATAACAACAGACATATCTACCCTCATGCGTATTATGAGTTAATGAGTAACATTTCACCCGAGCGAAGCCGTGTTTTCATCCAGTGTAGATATAATCGTCGAACTTGTAATGCTTGCTTACATAGTGTGCGTATAATGCATGTTTTAAATATCGCCTCTGTCAGTTCAAGAAAACTTTTTCGAATTTTATTATAGCATCTCAAACAGTATCCCATGCAAATGAGTCGATCTACTTTCCTTTTTTATTCTATGACCCAGGTTATTTATTTATTTATTTATTAAAACTATATGCACTAGTTAACAAACTGTACAAAGGCGGACTTAATGCCTTGGGCATTTTCTACCAGTCTACCTTAGGGTGATGCAGAGACAGTACACAGTAGGTGCAATAAAACAGAATACAAGTTATAAACTATCAGTGTACCAAACTTTACCCAAATCCGTTCAATAGTTTTTGCGTGAAAGAGTAAAAACATCCATCCGTTCATACTAAAAAACTTTCGCGTTTAAATATTAAGATGGTGAGAAGTTATTTTTTTTCATTTTGTCCTGTTTTGTTGTCATAATCAATCGTGATTCGACATTTTGTGACAAAAAAATCGATATGTTTTTTTAAAATATGTAAACGGTACTGATGATGATACCTGAGACTCTGGTTCCAGGATTCAATTCTCAAGGCGTGCAGTGTTATTGGGTTTTTCCATTATTAAGCTGCTACAGCCTCGCTTTACAGTGGAACTTAAACATAACTGGTTAATTGCAGGTGTATTTATAGGTACTATGGTAGGTATGTACATCATCATCATCATCACCATCATCATCATCACCATCACCATCAGCCTATACTTAATGTTCCCACTGCAGGGACTCAGGTCTTCTCTCTAGGAGAGGGATGGGCTATTATAATCCACCATGCGTGCTCAGTGCGGGTTGATAGATGTCACATGTATTGTGTTCGAATTTTTTAGTTCTAAGACATGCCGCAACCACTGGGGCCACCACTGCTGCTTACTAGGGACAGTTCTGCCTAATCCTTTGGTCATGACAGGCGTGATATGATTAGATTTCCTCCATAGACAGAAACTACAAAACACCAGCGTCGATCCTTATATGTATAATCTTTTCCTTTTCATAAAATCATTTGGTCCTACACGAAACTTATTCGTAATTTAATATCAATTACAACAATGTTAATATCAAAATAATTGTTTGTTACACCTAGTACCGTTCGAAGTTCGTATCAATTCGAGAGAGGGAAGCGGGATTTAAAGTTAGCCGGGCCGTGAGATTCCGTGAGATCATAACCAAATTGTACTTGCAGATGCCACCTGAATTTATGCAAATCCTCGACTAAGCTACTATAACTTAGCAACAGTTCTGCTGGTGTTTGAATAATATTTAAGAGGAACTCCCTCCGAGACCCTTTATGAACGATCGTTAACAAAGATCTTTGTAAGTCTTGGTGGTCATGAACGAGGATGTTCTATTTTTAATTTTTACGTTTTGATTCGATTCTAGGGTAGGTTTTTGTTTTTTTTTTTGTATTTACTAAATTAGCTTTTGACGACGGCACATAGACATGGTGCTCGCGAAGTATTTTTTATCACTAAATGTTTTAATGGAGTGCCGTAAGATTTATACCTCGGAATCTAGGGTCGGTCAATGAATTTTCATTAAAAAAAACTGTTGGACTGCATTGTTAAAAGCTCAAATAAAAAAGCAAAAAAAAAATTACTGACTTTTTTTTAAAGGGATTACGAGTATCTACTCGTATCGGTTTTCATTTGTTTGGTTGATCCTTGGATTCCGAGATTTTACAATATTTACAGCACTCTACTATTTGTTTTTCCCAGATTTCCAAAATATTGTTCAAAATTACAACATGTGAGTAGCTTTCTATGTTGTCAGTTCTCTGAAATGGCAATTATTTTTAGAAACGTTATGTTTTTTATTTATTTTTTGTTGCATTCTAAGCTCGATGTTTTCACAGATAAAATGTTTTTTTTTTAACATTTACGGACGGTTAGACATAATAAATTGGCGGTCTAAATTGTTTTACAATGTACATTTTTGTTTATTTTTTAAATAAGTATTTATTTTGAGGTCAACCGTAGTTATTTGAGTAAACTCACGGTCACTGACTTATCTTTACTACGCTATTAGCAGCAACTTCTTCAAAATATCACTACCTACAATCAGTAGGTACCATAATTAAAAGAGTTCCTTGCACTCAACTGCATTGTAATTTCATAGAGATACAATAGAACAAATTGTTCATAGCCCGTGCCGGGGTATCGAACATTACACCTCTGAACCTCTTCCAGTGTAACAATATCTTCATCACTTACTTAAACCGGGCACGTTCGCCTCCAAATGAGAGAGAATCTAATCTTTTTTCTACCCACTCTCATCGAGCCGAACGCGAAGGACTTGGCCACAACCTGTAGGCTTAAGTGGCCCGCTGGTTTCAACAGCGACTTGCTGTAAAAATATGAAGAGCACGAAAAACCGCGACGTGAGTTTCGACGCGACGCGGATAAACTACGTACGCGAATGAAACAATTGAAAGACGTGGGTGTCTATTGCCACAGGTTTGCCATTAGTCGCATCGCTTGAGGTCCTGAACGGGTCGTTAAATATCTCGTAGCAGTCGTAGATGGTCATTAATACAATGACATTTGACTTCGACACCTTTTACAAAGCTGGATGAGATCTCGTTTGCATAATCAGTGCCAATTCCGTCGGATTCATGAGTTCAACTTTGTGTATTTATGTATGATAAATTCATTGGGGAGATAATCTGAATACTTAGTGAACTGAGTTGTGTATTTGTCGCTTTTGCTGGAATAAGGTTTCAATCGGCTGTAAATGAGTCTCATTACGTAACCAGAGTTTCCTTTTTATAAAGGAAACTTGTGTTCTAAAAGCTCCATCATGTTCAAACTTTATCAAATTGTACGGCTTAGCCTTCCAATAATATTTAAATAAATAAATCATTTATTAGAATATTACCCAGTCCTAACTGGGTTGTGGAGGTCACATAGGCAGTAGCTACATGCAAAATACTGGTATTCAGTTGTATCCAGTTAGACTGGAAGGCTATCCCAACATAGTTGGGACATAGGGGAGTGCGCCCTATATAGGCTCCTGGGCTTACCCTACCTTACCAACTGAACATTTCTTATAACTAATTAACCATGTAATAAAATAACACTATGTACAAAATAATAATAAAACAAATTCAAACTCCAGCTAAAATACTTATAGCATTTTTTCGCGTCCCACTAACACTCACTGACAAGTACTAAGATTAGTACGAATCTTATAACAGGCTAACGCTCGACTTGCCTAAAACCCATTCATAATTTTATGCACACAGCTGCACATCGGTGCGTCTATGAACCGCATACATACATAGATTCCAGCCATTTTAACGCGTCAGCTCCTGCGAGTGTAGCTGGGCTGTGATTGGCTGCAACAACACAAGCCAATCTATAGCCCGGGAAGTTGTTAAAATCTCCTCGAGTATGGGTTAAATTGGAGAAAATGGTTCGAAGAAATAATTGACTTTCTTGTAACTCAAACTGAGACTATATTAAGCTTATATGTCTTAAATATTATTTGCGAAAACGCGAAAGTAATTTACTACGAAAACTCAAAACATTTAGAAATTGAAATTAATTATCAAATATTTGAGGAAATTGTAACTCGTCAAATGTCTTTTTAGGGTTCCGTAGCCAAATGGCAAAAAACGGAACCCTTATAGATTCGTCATGTCTGTCTGTCTGTCTGTCTGTCTGTCTGTCCGTCTGTCCGTTTGTCCGTCCGTATGTCACAGCCATTTTATTCCGAGACTATAAGGATTACACAGTTGAAATTTGGCAAGTAGATGTATTCTGTAAACCGCTTTTTGATTTTTATATAAAAATAAAAAAATATAAGATTAAGAGCTCTCCATACATGGAATTGAAACTAAAAAAACTTTTTTTCATCAAACCTACACATGAGGGGTATCTATGGATAGGTCTTCAAAAATGACATTGAGGTTCTTAAAATCATTTTTTCTCAAAGTCAATCGTTTCAAAGATAGACACATCCAAAGTGGTAAAATGTGTGTCCCCCACCTCTAACTTTTAAAGTAAGAGAGTGACAATTCTAAAAAAATATATAATGTAGATCTCAACAAAAACTACCAACCAAAATTGGTTTGAACGAGATCTAGTAAGTATTTTTTTTTAAAACGTCATAAATCGGAAATCGCAATTTACCGTTCATTCAATGAACTCAATTATAAAAATAATTAAAAAACATTTAATTTCATAAACTTAAGCCTTATGCATAAACCGTGAACCATTATTTTCTAATAATCTAATAATAAATCTGTAATAGGTGCCTGAGTAAAATAATAATCATAATTCGCGCGGGGCGTAGCTTGATCGGTAGCGGATTGCGGGGAGCGCGGGGGCAGGTTTCCGACTGCAGACACGTGAGGGTAGGCGTCGTTGACACTCGTGCGCGCGGAGCAAATTTTTCGATACATTTGCGAATGCTTAATATTGAACGTTTACGATTTGATACTGTTTTCGTTGGATAAAATTTATTTTAATTACTTACATCGAAATTATTCTTTTAAACTCATTCACTGCCTAGAAATAGGTAAACACTTACCTACTATAAAACGTCAACCTAATAAATAACTAACTTAATTTAAAAAATACGCTGTTATTAAAACATCGTCAAAGTTACAACGAACTACAATAACTTTTATATTATGTTACTTGCTGCTACGGAACCCTTCATGGGCGAGTCTGACTCGCACTTGGCCGGTTTTTTTTATTGATTGTCAATTCTCATTACGTATGACTCATGTCAACTATGCGCTAACTGATTCAATATTTTTTTTATGAAGAGATCAAAAAATTCGAAATGTTTGGCAGAATGGATAAAATGCTCACCAAATTGTGTTTCATAAAGTATCGTAGAAATTAACCTATTTTCCTTTTTTTTCTATGCCATAAAGATCTATGAAGGCCCAGTCGAAGGAACCCCGGGGTTTCTACTTCTGGATGGTTAAAAAAACCACCCTTCTTAACTAACCTGTCCGAGTCGGGATGCCCCAAGTCTCGAGTTCGCTTCGCTCGCTTTTGCGTCCAAGATTTGATGAGCATTTATTCATTTTTATGAGTGTATTTTGTATTTTGAAACTTAAAACGTTGTGTGCCTATACAGCCTTAGAGCCCACAACAGCCAGACCTTCGTTATTTTATAAAACCTGAAAGTTGCTCTGTGCATGTCCCCATGTACAGGTAAGAACGACCACCGACTATAGAGTTTGGGCTGTGGTTACTTTGGCAGTTACCAGGTAGTAAAGGTGTATAAAATAGTATCTATTTCTTTACTTTCGTCTTACTTTTTCGTTTTACTTTCGTTAAAGTATAAAGCTGTTTTTTTATACTGTCTTCGGCATAACTTAAGGAACCTCGTCATCAATTGCTGGATACTTCTGACAATTCCAACCCTCAGCCAGACACATTTTACCACTTCGTAAGTGTCTATCTTTCAAACGATTGACTTTGAGGAAAAATGGTTTTAGAAACCTCAATGTAATTTTTAAAGACCAATCTCTAAACATCCCACACGTATAGGTTTGATAACAAAAAATAGTTTCGGTTCCATGTATGGGGAGATCCCCTTAATCTTTTATATATTTTTGTTTTTGTTTAACAATTGTAAAGTGGTTCGCAGAATACATCTACTTAACTAGTTTAAATTGTGTGGCGAACTTTCAATGTGTCTGACAAGACATAAAACCATTGAAACTGTACGGCTATTGAGGTAACATATTTTCATAGGTCCCCAAGCAACATATATAAAATTCAGCTTTTATACTACAACGAAAGTATAGTCATTATTCATGCGATAGGCGCGTTTCCCTTCAATTATGGATGTGAAATTCAAAATGAGCCTTCTTAGTTTCTCTAATATAAAATTGTTTATTGCAATAAGAAGTTAGCAACTTGGTAAAATAGAAAACAATTCAATAATTAAGGTTTTAAAATAATAATAATAATATAATAATAATAATATTCCACAACTATCACACAACGCCATCTAGTCCCAAGCTAAGCAGAGCTTGTGTTATGGGTACTAGACAACTGATAAACATACTTATATATTTCTAAATACATACATATTATAGATAAAAGAATGTTGAAACTGTCAGAAGTGTCGGATGACGAGGTTTCTTAAGTTATGCCGAAGACATTATTAAAAAAAATTGAGCTTTATACTTTAACAAAGGTAGGGAGGGTACTATTTCATGCACCTATACTACCTGTTAACTGCCAAAGTAACCACAGCCCAAATTCTATATTCGCTGGTCCTTCTTACCTGTATAGGATAGGGGACATGCACAGACCAACTTTCAGCTTTTATAAAATAACGAAGGTCTTGCTGTCGTGGGCTCTAAGGCTATTAGGCACCTCGGTATAAACACGGTATAAAAACGAACCGTGCCCCTTTTACCGACGTTTTATAAGTGCCCATGTAGGCCTATCTGAAATAAAAATATTTTTAAAGT
Organism: Diarsia rubi; assembly: GCA_932274075.1. Taxonomy (NCBI): domain Eukaryota; kingdom Metazoa; phylum Arthropoda; class Insecta; order Lepidoptera; family Noctuidae; genus Diarsia; species Diarsia rubi. The sequence continues at coordinate 15,292,069 of OW026417.1, read as the reverse complement.
GGGTTAATTTTATTTGAAGTAAACATTTTTTTACTGGCGAGCATTTAAATTGTAGCCATTCAAATTTAATGCACCTACCAAACTGCGTAACAGTTCATCGGTAGGATCAGTAACGCATCTGGAATCTCCGTAGTTTTGCTGTCAGTTTCTAGCGGGAGGCAATTTTTTTTTTAAAACGTTGCTCATTAGGAATTTCTCCTATATCGTGGGTGTGGTTTTAAACATTAAAACACACAAACACCATCACACGCACACCCCAAAAAAACTATCTGTAGGCCATACAAATATTTGTTACGTGTGGGGATCTAACCCGCAACACGTAGCGCAGCAGTCCAATCTCTCAGCTGCGACAACCGTGCCGTCGAACAGTTCATTAGTACGATCAGTAACTCAAATGGAATCTCCGTAGTTTTGCTGTTCTTCAGTGGTCAGTTTCTAGCGGGTGGACAATTAAACAGTTTGCCAATATTGTAACCAAGGCTGGTCATGGGCCATTGAGTAAAATACTGTACCCCATCAGATCATCTTCAGGCACGCTTACACGACCAGCAACAGCATTCTAAAGGTGTTTGCAGATAGGCTGGATTTCGTCTGGTTTATCAAGCTCATGTAGCTTGATAAACCAGACGAAATGAACTGTTCGACGGCACGGTTGGCAACAAAGCTTGTTAACCTTCCCCTGTTTGTGTTTGTTATTGTGATTCTCTATTTGTTTTTTTTTAATGTTCCTGCATGTTACTAATATACTTTTTAAGTAAGATGTAATACTAACACCATGGGCCTTGACGCCTGACAGTAAAATATTTTTTTAATATATTAAATGACTACCTCACTGGCCTAGTGGTAGCAAACACGACTGCGGAGCATGAGGTGCTAGGTTTGACTCCTAGGTAGGATAAAGCGTTATTGCATTTTTCAATAAGGATTTTTTTAGTATTAGCCACGTACCCGATTTATGGCAATAAGATTGTCTCCATGAAATTACATGGGACTCAAACGTAACTGGCAATCGTGGTATTGTGGGTGTTATATTAGTTACACCTCTGCCTAACCCTTAGTACAGGTTCATGTTATGTTGTGTTAATGCATGTAGAACATAGTTCCATTTCAGTCAATGACGTCAAATTATATAAGAACTAGCTAATGGCCACGGCTTCGCCCGCGTGAATGTCAAAATCTTGACAAATTATATATGTCGCAGAATCAACACCGAGGCACAATAGAGTTGTTATTTACTGTTGTTAATTTAGAATAGCGCCATCTACCATCGTTTGTTGGAAACGTCAAGAAGTGTGCTTGGGTGAGGTCGATACAGAGCGTGGCAGGTCTGGTTTGACAGCTGTCAGTTGTCAGTTGTCAGTGGTCGGTTGTCGTTGACATTGGACGCATTTGACTTCAGGGACGTTACTTTTCACGAGACACGAGCGCGAACGGTCGTTCTTGCCGCCTGTATCGAATTTACTTACCGCGTTTCCGTATCTATTTCCATCTGCTTGATTGTTTAAGATTTTGTTAATTTGTTATCGAAAGTAAATAAATAGGCGGTTGTAATCAGTTTTAAGACTATTATTTCGTACCTCGTGATGTAACCGAAATCGTTGAACTACCTTCGTTATTTATATATTAATATCTTCCTCGATAACCAGTCTATCCATGGTAAAAACAGCATTTAATGCTGTTTTTATCACTGCAGTAGTTTTTGAGTTGAATAATTTGCGGAGTTTGCGATTAATTTAGACTATAAACCTAGCCAAAAAATTTCAAATGACTAGGTATTCAAAAATTACACATTTAAAGTACTGGGTTTAACCGCAGTTTCACTCCTTTAGAACAATGGCAATGAAACTGATAACTGAGTGATATTTCGTTGGACTATTTATACAGAGCCATGTAACGAAACCATAGCGCGATAGAGCGGTGACGTTATCAGGGTCAACGCCATCTATCGAGCGCAGTGGTACTAAAAGCACGATTTCTTGAAAGTTTAATTGTTGTATCAGCGGTATTTTTGTTTCTAATATTTTTAAGGTAGATAATTTAAAATAAAAAAAAGATTAAGGTAATTTTGAAGTTGTGAAATACATGTGTAAAAAAAAAACGGGGTGAAACTGAAATGGTCGAAAATAAATAATATAGTTTCATTAAATAAATTTTGTAATATTCTAATTTGTAATTTCACAAAACACTAAGTAACGCCTAATTAAATGCCTTAATACGAATGAATTGAAGGTGGTAAATCTCCGCAAAGATTGGCTGCCGTGACCAAAAACGCACAAGTAATCGTATGATCGTATGTATGTCAAGAACTATACATGGACCATGTAACTGCTGCTGACCCATAGAACCTTGTGTTTGGTAAATGTGTTATGAGAACAAGCAATTTCGAGAGTGCCTATGTGCGTAGCATCGTGACGGATTTTCTTAGAAGAATAACTATTATCCTTTCTGGCGATTCTAATAATATTATCAATGTCTTTAGCCTTTAGGTGGCCAATTCCGATTTTCTTTCAATATTTTTTTAAGAAGAATTTCGTTATTAAGAAATATGTTGGGTTAATGTCTATTTCCGAACCTATAAGCCATAATAAGAATGGAATTAAATAATATGTTGTGGGATTTTGTGGGTCTTTCATATAAATACGATTACTGTGTACGGGTACTTACCCGTAAGTACACAGTAATCTATTTAGATTGAATGATTCAAAACATAGCGATTAGTGGGTACTAAATCTATTTTAAAAGTATTAAACAATATTGTTTATTAGCCTGTCATGTCCTGAATACCGGAAAAAGTCTACATCTCGTACAGAGGAGCAGGAATGAACTGGATCACCACACTTTCTCAACGCGGGTTGGCGATATCAGATTGAAGTCCAGTTTATTCCAGGGCTTCCTCAGGATGTTTCCCTTCACCGTAAGCCAGTGGTGTCTAAGTTAAAAAACTACTTGAAAAGTATGTAAAACTTTGAAAAAATCACATTGGTACTTGCTGGGTTTGAACTCGCTACTCAGGCGTAAGAAGCGGATCAAATAAAAAACGGGTCACTACAACATTCTAAAACAGTTCTGTTTCAATTTTGGTGTACAATAAAGTTTTAATAAGATAAGAAATCTGCCTATTTAATAGGCAATCTTTTTTTATTGTACCATTTACACATATTCACAGTCTAAGCAAAAAGACAAAAACGTATCCAGATAATCATATTATCATGATACAATAACCATATCTGGCTTGGAAGAAAGTTAGGCCAGATCCTTTTATATAAAGTGATTTTTTTACCTGAGCCTTGCTTTCAGCAGGTCTTGCTTATTTTAGATTACACATGGGACGCGCAAATAACAATTTTCTGACTCCTTGCCAAATATCTTTTTGTTTCTCAAATGGGATTGTGGCATTGAAATAAATAAGAGAGTATATTTTGTTTTTGTGGATTAATTGCGTTGTTGTAAAAAATAAGTCATTGTTAATTTGAGAAAAAAATATTAATAAATGGACGTTGTCCGATTCTTGAAAACTGACAGGAACTATGTCCAGCAGTAGGTATGATAGCAGAAAATACTGATTATAAAATAACATCACGCCTGTAATCCCCAAATGGTTAAGCAGTGGTGTAGCTAATAATTATACTCACATTTCGCCAGTTCCGTAAAGATAATACAGCCGAGCCTATTGCCATCATATGGGCACAAATCCGGCGTTCGTAGTTGCTATTAAGACACTTGTGGTGTAAAACAAAGTAACACAAAGTAACACTTTGCGTATAGGGTACCAAATAAGACTGAAGAATAGCTTATCATTCTGAACCGTCGTCTTCATTCGGGCAACATGAAAACCTTTAGTTCACCTACAGGTTTTGAAACGATCGGAATTTAAAATGTTTGCCAATAACTGGTTACCGAAAACATGTGGGGTTCCAATAATGCCTGTAACATTGTACAGCCATTGTATTATTTTCCCTAATATCATTCATTACACATAACAATAGGAAGGTAAATATTTCTATGCTCAGTCCCTCCTTCATTAAATTTGTTCGTACCTTTCGGTTTTCCAAATAAGAACCCGGAAACCGATCGAAAATACATTATGCAGTATCGAAGTATCATGTCACAATTATTATAATATTATACAAAGTAGGTATCCTAACCTATGGCGCACAGACTTGGTCTTTGACGGAAGCTCAGAAGTCCAAACTCAAGGTTTGCCAAAGAGCGACGGAACGTAGCATTTTAAATATCAAAATCACCGATCAAATTCGTAACACCTTAATACGCTCCAAGACAGACATTGCCGATGTTGGCGATAAGTCTGCGAGGTTAAAGTGGGACTGGGCGGGTCACATTTCCAGGAGAGGTCAGGACAGATGGGCCAAAACCGTCACACACTGGGTGCCTGAAGACGGTCGTCGTCACCGAGGCAGACCCAAAAAACGATGGCGTGACGATTTGGACTCATTCGTGACTGATTGGCCAGAGAAGGCACAACACCGAGAGAGCTGGAAAGAAATGGGGGAGGCCTTTGCCCAGCAGTGAGACAAAATTGGCTAACGTAGGTAAAGACAGTTTTAAAACATTGAATTAATAAAAAGCAAAGAATAACGTTGCCTTACTCTAGGAATTCCTCCTGTACCATGGGGTGTGTTTACAAACAATTGAACCCACAAAAATAACTTATGCCCAGAACCACTACCAGGCCATACAAATGATGGTTTCGTGCGGGAACCGAACCCGCGACAAGCATTTTGTTTTTTATGTGTCGCTGGTGTTCGCATGGGAATATATTATACAGATAAATACGCGATGGTGCATCGACATAGTGGCGGTAAGTCCCCTCTTTGAGGAGTGGCTTGAGAGGCGCCACGGCGCCCTCACCTTCCGTCTGACGCAGGTCCTCACCGGACACGGTTGTTTCGGGAGGTACCTGCACCGAATCAGGCGGGAGGAAACGCCCGGATGCCACCATTGTGAGGATCGGCCGGAGGACACGGTGGAGCACACAGTGGAGGTGTGCCCCGCTTGGGCGGAGCCCTGCCGTGTTCTCGTAGCGGCGATCGGCGGCGGCGACCTCTCGCGCCCGGCCCTGGTGCAAGCCTTGGTCCGGGGCGAGGAGGAATGGGACGCCGTCGCCTCCTTCTGCGAAGCAGTGATGCTAGCGAAGGAGGTGGCGGAACGCGAGAGGGAGAGAACCTCTCGTCCCAGCCGCCGCGGGAGGCGCTCCGGGCGTCGGGGGTCCCGCGATGACCTCCGGCCACCGTAGACGCGGGCCTGTGGACGGTGAGTGATGGGCTAACTCGCCGTCCGTCCGTCTCACGACGAAAACAGGCCGTGTCGACGGCGCGTTCGTGTCAAAAAAATGGTCACTTGGTGGTTACGTAACGCTTTACTAGGAGGGAGGGGAGGGTACATAAAAACGTTACGGCGCGTTACATGGGTGTTCAAAAAATAGTAATTGCGTTACGTAATACTTGAACGCCGACAAGCTGATTTCGTGGCTAAATTATTACAGGTGCACGGGTCGATTCAAGGATAAACAGCGCATGCCAAGGCTGGTCCGTGTATAGGTGACCATCCTTACATGCCGAATTTCCTCCAAGCTTAGAAAACAAGTTAAGACGTTGGGCTTTTCTGAGGCACGGATGAAACTCGGCCACCCCAATGGCCGGCTGCAATAAATCTTTGATAGTCGTTCTATGCATTTATATTTGAAAGGCAGTCAGTAATCCAAAGTCTGACAACCAGTCTTACTTTTAATAAACTTATAAAGACCATAAAGCAGCAGCTTAGCATTTGATGAGATAATCAACCAGTCCCTTGACTGCTGATCACAATAACAGTAGCTACTACAGGTTTCTCAACTGACAAGTTTTTTCCAACATCTGGCGATACTCGAATCCCAATTTTGCTTCTGGAGTTCGCGTTAGTTGCAGAGGTTAACGTCGGGTTTCTAATTGATTTTTGCAATAGGTAAATACGAGTATTTAATGTACAATGGAAAATACAATACAAAAAATATTTAGAAATACAGTATTAGAATAGTTTTTGTACCTACAAAATATTTTAATACGTTGCTCATGAATACAGCTATCGTGATTTCGAATCATATTCTAACTTATTTTTAAAAGCTCATTCAAAGTGTATAGCGATTTCCATTTGCTAAAATAAAATAAAATAGACCGTTGTCTATGAAGAGAAGCTCCTATTTCTGCGTTCAATTCGAATAAAAACATGATTTCTTTCTCTTTGTATAAACAGAGATGGTATAAATATTTTCTCCGCAGATTGATATTTTTTGTTCAAGACCGTGTTTTCATAAGTTCAACTGAGTAATGCTTGAGGTGGGACTTAGTAGCGGCTTGTATATAAGCTGGAGATATTTAAATATGTAAATGTGTGACGTCAGGACGTGACTATGTTGGATTAATCTTAATTTTAATCTGCATAAACAGGGTTGAATGAGTGACGTGGGTATACGATTTAGGCGCCGTAAATATTTATTTCATTTGGTACTGTAGACACGTAACCTCGTACCTTTTTAAGAATTGACTGGCAGATTATAATTCAAAGGACAAAAACACTACATATTTCGTAATTAGAAGTTAGAAAAATAGAACCTTCGAGGCTCTATTTTTTTATGGCTGCCAGCACGACGTATTATGTAAAGAGATGATTTCAAGTTAAAGAATACCTTATTGATTTTAAATTCGATGCATCTTTTATCAGATTTTTTTTAAATAGATAGAAGCTATTGGGTTTTGTATTTTATACTTTTTAACCGACTTCCAAAAAGGAAGAGGTTCTCAATTCGTCTGTATGTTCTTATTTTTTGTATGTTTGTTATCGGATATCTCCGTCATTAATTTCAAAATTTTTGTATTCGACAGAGTAGGTATAGGTACTCCCGAGGTGGTCCCACTGTCACCAAGTCAGGATCTGATAATGGGATCAAATGGAACTCCCACATTGTTATGTTTCCATATATTTTCTAAAGCTGTTCATGTATTTGCGCCTGATAATTATAATCTCATGTGGATGCGCTGATGATGGAAGGTCCAACTCCTCAACGGTTAGTAGTTGAAAGAAAATTCTTTTAAAATAATGGACGTTTTCACTATCGACGGAATTATGGAGTTGTATTCAGGCTATTATGTTACCCTAATGATGATGGCATCCCGTGTTGATGAACTGATGATGGAAGGTAAAACTCCTTAACGGCTAGGAGGATTATTCTTTAATAAAATAGTATGGGGACGTTATATATATATATATGGTTGTATTCTTTCAGGTTATCTAGGTGAGCTAATAATGGAAGGTACTACTCCTCAATAGTTAGGAGTTGAAAACAATAATAATTGAAGGACCAATAAACCAAACCCTCAATGTTTGGTTTATTGGTTAAATGTATCGTAAATATTTGTATAGGATACCTGTTACAACTAAAAATGGAAAAATAAAAAAATCTTTTTTGAAAAAAATAACCAAGCACAAAAAAAGTGACATCAAAACGTGAAAAATAAACTTCAGAAGAAAAATCAGCTTCTGAAGTCGGTGGAAATAAAACTAAATCAAACAAATGAATGTCACCGACTTCAGAAGCTGATTTTTCTTCTGAAGTTTATTTTTCACATTTTTGTGATTTGTTTGTTTTTACGTTTTTTTCGTGTTTTTGAAGTCGGTTATTTTTTGCAAAAATGTTTCTAGTTCAACATACGTCAAGATGAAAAATAAGTGTGGAAAATGCTAAATCAAGCAAAGTTAATATAATTTATACGGAACTACCGCATGGCCGAAAATGGACCCATTTATCACAGAGTTTTCGGTGTACAAACAACTAAAGTAATGCCGGTGGAATAAATAACCTCCTGGTTTTTAGAAGTTGGTTATAAAGGCTAAGCACATGAGATGTAGGTAGGTATTTGAAATTGAAAGCATACCTACGTAAGGTTTTCAGCGCCCTGGTAAGTAGTTTAAAAATTCAGTATCTGTGTATATAATTCCGAAACAACTTTCTTGAAGTAAAAAAGGTAGCACTCAAGGTAAAATAAAAACGAGGTCACTCGAATTTCTTTTACGTAGGTAGGTTCCTAGAAATGTATGAAAAAAAAGAAGTTCTTAAGAAAAAAAAAAGTTATTCCCAAACGATTTCACCCGTTTAAAAGAAATATGAAAGTATTTAGGAACTTCTGATATCATCCCAATAAGTTTAATAGTACTTTTGTCCTTTTTGCATAACAGTAGCAATATCTAAAGGGAGGGTAATAATTTGTGGGCTGCGGGTTGTTTGAAAGAGATACCGCGAAATCATCAAATAACCCCTCCGGCCCTTTGTTTGACATAAAGGGCGGGAGGGGTTTTTTGGGTTAGGTGATGATTTCCCACCCCTCAAAAAAAAATGGTAATAATGTGTCCTACAAAAAAATCTAACTCATTCATTATTATTAAAACAAGATGTTTCTTCTGCACAACGGGCTGCATATTAGTGGACAACTCTTTGACCGTGAACTGGCCTAACATTGTACGGAGTTTCTATATTATAAGAGGCTAGCTTATAGTGGTTCTGTTACTATAGACGTGGGAACAAAATATAGTGAAAAAAACACAAAAATTGAACAAAACTAAATCACAAAAGAGTAAAAAATTAACCTCAAAAGAAAAATTAGCTTCTTAAGGTGACCGTTTTTTGTTTGATTTAAAAATTTTTTGCCACCGAGTTTTAGCAGATTTTTACTTTTTTGTGATTTAGGTTTTTCACTTTTTGGGTTTTTGAAGTCGGTTTTTTTTTGCAAAAAAGCTTTTTTATTTTTCATTTTTAGTTGTAATACGAGTCACTCGATCACTTACAAATATTTACTATACATTTAACATTCAAACAAGAAACCTAATCCTTAACATTCAAGATTCCCTTATTATTGCATTCATCAACCAACCATTGAGGAGTAGTACCTTCAATAATCAGCTCACCTAGATAACTTGAAAGAATACGTCCCCATGATATTTTATTAAAGAAATATCCTCCAACTCCTAACCGTTGAGGAGTTATAACTTCCATCATCAGCTCATCAACATGAAATGATGACTGCTAGATGCGAATACTTAAAAAACTTTAGAAAAAGCACAAAACACGTAATAAGTGCCTGTAAAATTTGATGGTTGCCCTCGATTTCTCTGGGATGACATCATCAGATCCTGATTACGTTATCATGGTACCACCCTTGGGATATCTCATTTCCAACAAAAAATTAAATGGAATGAATTTTTCATTACTCATACTCTGAAAGTAGGTCATAACATGCTTGTGGAGCGGGTTGAAAGTACTACTTTTCAGCCCTAGGAAGAATCGCTTTCAACTGACAGCTGTCAAATTATTTAAAAAAAACTAGATCCATTTTGACATTTTTATTGAACCATGTTTCAACTTCCTATACAGCCACTAAATTACAGCGTGATTAAAAAATTAAAATAATATATATAATTATATTATGGCTATAATATAATTTAGTTTTAACTATTTCTCTAAAATAACATAGATTTCGACAAAATCTTTGACTTTTTTTTTAAGATGAACATTTAATACTGGCTGTATAGCTGGGCGCCCAGAGGACAAAAAAAAAACAATACAAGCAGGAAAGCGACAATCCGATCAACACGAATTTTTCCTTTAGCTAATAATTAAGGTTATTTTTTATTTCCTCGTATTCGTAATGAAAAGCACCAGTGTTTACCTCGGGTAAATTACTTATTTAGTCCCTCGAACTATTATTATTATAATAAGTAACTTTCACCCCTTGGATAACAATGTACTAATAACTATTGAATAATACAGTTCCGCTATTTTATATTACGGTTGCTATTTTGCTGGTCGTCCTGATATTATTTTTGATTGGCCTGTTGGTCTAGTGGTTAGTGACCCTAACTGCTATGCCGGAGGTCGTGGGTTCGATTCCCACCCAGGACAAATGTTTGTGTGATGAGCACGATCATTTGTTCTGTGTCTGGGTGTAATTTATCTATAATATGTATGTATTTAGAAATATATAAGTATGTTTATCAGTTGTCTAGTACCCATAACACAAGCTCTGCTTAGCTTGGGACTAGATGGCGTTGTGTGATAGTTGTTGAATATTATTATATTATTATTTACAGCCAGTATTATTCATGTTCATCATTAAAAAATGTGGCAAAGATTTTGCCGAAATCTACTTTATTTTAGAGAAATTTGTAGTTAAAACTAAATAATTATATTAAAGTCATAATATAATGTATGTTCTTAGGTTAACTTTATGTTATTTTAATTTTAAATTGCTCTGTAATTAAGTGGTTGTATAAAAAGTTGTAACATGGTCCAACAAAAATGAGAAAATAGCCCTAGTTTTTTTAATAATTTGACAGCTGTCAGTTGATAGCGATTCTCCCTAGGCCTGAAAAGTAGTACTTTCAACCCGCTCCGCAGCCATGTTATGACATAATTTCAGAGTACGAGTAATGAAAAATCAATACAAACAAGTTTTGTATGAGACCATATTTTCTTTTAAAGTGTCACGTTTTCGGGATATAGTGCCGGGGCCCACGATCCGTTGCGGCGCCACACCGCAAAGATTTCGACGAATCGGCAGGCACACGACCAGTGAAGTTGAAGGTGATTCGTTGAAATCTTTGCAGTGCGGCGCCGCAACGCATCATGTGCACATAGACAATTCAAGTACGAGTAAGGATTCAGTTTTTAGCCGCACATAAAATATGTATCAATCAAAAGCTGACATCAATACAAACGTATTGTTTGAGTCAAAATCTTCTGAAATGTCACTTTTCCGATATAGAATAAACTTTAAAAGTTTTGCTGATGGTGGAAGGTTGTAACTTTGATGGCTTATAAAAAAAACGGAAACGTGACGCTTTAAGAGATTAGACCTCATACTAAACGTGTAGGCACCAGTAATTGATTAAAACAAGTTTTGTACGTGGCTGCTATTTTGAAAATAAAATAAAATTGTGAAAGTTAGCCAAGCCAAATAATTCAAAGCCCTTTATAAAATCTTCAAAGATACTCCCTGAATATCAATACCCAGTAACCATGGAAATCCATCTAAAAGTTGGAAAGTTCGAAGTTAAAAACGATGGGGACGTAAAACAAAGTTTTTAAAACCGCATTTCGGTCGCAATATCCATTCTTCAGACGATCGCTCTTTTATAACGACTTTTTAGAACGTGTTGTTTTGTTAAGCACCCAACGTGTTGGGTAATATTGGATGATAAAGAGCTTCGACCCATTTAGTAGGTGTTAAGAGTTGACAGTAAATTGGATCATACAATAATGACTTGGGACCGTTTGCTACGTAAGGTACTTTTTGTAGACGAAATGAATGCTTGTTTAAGATCTTGGAGTATACGTACAAGACAGTATACGCTGATCTCTCTATGTAGTCTGTATAAAACCAGGTCAAGTAATACTGGAATTGTATGGCTTGATATGTCTCCGTATGTACTCTAGTGTGTAGTCGTGTGACGTGCCCTGTACTCGTTCAGACATTTCTCGAAATGCAGACAGGTACCCTATTACAGTCCTAACAACTTTAAGGACGGTATAAATTAGGTACTTCAAGAGACTAAAATACTTTCACACGTCACTTTTTTTATATAACCTTTAATGAAAGACAAACATTTTGACATTGTCATGCTCATGAGTAACTTAAAATAATTTTGCCTGCCCTAAACAGGCAATTTATCGTTTGTGCATACATCACCAACCTATATCTGGTTATACATGTATTTTATGCAAACTAATGATTCCTATTCTTATACTTAATGCAGCCTGAACCATAAACAAAAAACATAAAAAAAAACAACAACAACAATCAGGGACTTCATAAGTGGCGGATTGTGAGTGTATTTTATTGGGATATACTCGTACCTCAGGCGTTGTGTTATATAACGATTTGTTCGAAGATAGCAACTTTCTCCGTTATTGTTACAAAGGGATTAAAGTATAGTATGGCGTACGTCGAAAGTAGATTTTTCAATAGTAAAAAATATTTTAAAATCAAATAGACAGACCGTTGAACAATAGGCCGCCGCCGCCGCCGCGCCGACGCGATCTCGACGCGCTGGCGAAAATGAAAAACGAAACAGCTCATTCAAATGAAACAGACCGAATGGAACTTAGGTATTGTTATTCATTTTAGTGAAATCGTCAATCAAAGTCAAATGTGATAGGTTCTTTATTTATAAAAACTGTTAGGTCAAGCTATATGCGAAGTCTGAAAGTCAAGGTAGGTCGGGTTTCATTACACCTAACTCCCCTCGCGGACGTTATTAGATCCGCAGGGCTGACATTAGCCGGGGATCGTGAAAGACCAACTAGTTCCCTTGATGCCGGTGCAAGTGTGGGAAGGGAACACTGGATAGGTTGTTAGTCATTTAGAGACATGACAGAACGGACGGAGGACATCTATTAGCATTACCAACGCAAATAAAAAAAAACAAGTTCAGTTTTCGTAAGCTTTTGTGATTACGAGTCTGAGTGATTCCCAACCTATGGTGACCCACACTCAACACAATACCACGCTTGTAAACCTCGGAAATCTTAAATGTTTAAATCCTAAGAAATAGGGGGAGAATCTTTGAGTATTGCCATCAACTCCCATGGCAGCCACGGAGAAATTTCTAGTGGAAGTCTTAGGATTAATGACTCGTCAGTATTAAAGCGAAGGTGGTTAAAAGTCATCTTATTCTTGGCACGCTCGGTCAATCATGCACTTCACGCATTGCTTTCATCAGGCTAGAAAGAAGTCAACCAATCTCAAAAATAAAGCTGAAGGTAATATTGGTAAGGAAAACTGAGGACCACAAGTACCACATTCTGCAAGCCATTTTCGGTAATTCAGAAATATTATCAAGTTACGTAACATTTGCTTGGTGAAGATATTTAGGTACCTGTGTAAATTAAACCATGAGAACCAAGATAGGTTAGGTACAGACAGCCTAGATTGAGGACTTCGGTTATCAAATTGTAGGTACCAATCTTGTTAGTCTACCAAATTTTCGTCTCGTCATATCGTCCTTCACATTAATCTAATTAAACACATTATCTTCCTTCAGGGTTTCGCAACAGTCGTTACAAAACATTACGAAACAACTTTTATCAGAACTTGCGAGTTATAAATACATTGTTGATTGTATTTTATAGTGACCTAGATCAGTGACAATTCCTTATTTGTCGTCGACATAAACATACATCCACGCCTGATATCCTCGCAGGGTTAGGCAGAGGTGTACACACAAGTATACCCACACATTGCCAGATATGTCTGAATCCTTATAATAAAGAACGAGCCGATTGTGATCAACGGGGCACAATACCCGACTACGTAGTTACTACTGAGGAGTTTCTGATAGCAAAACCCATTAAAACTTTTCCCGGCCTGAGAATGGAAACCAGGACTTCAAGCTCATCAGTCGAGCTTTTGACTACTAAACCGTACAGTACAGGAGTACAGTCCTATAATGCTTAACTAGCAGTGTTATCAAAAGCTATAATGCTTATCTACAGCAGTATTATCAAAAGCTATAATGCTTATCTAGCAGTATTATCAAAAGCTATTAATTGACATACCATAACATCACGCCTGTAATCCCTGTACAGTTTCACTGGACAGTCAGTACCCAGCATTAGCTGATCCTTCTTCTTAGACCACTTGCCCTCTTCTTCTTAATATGAGGGGCAGACAACGCTGGGCACTGACTGTACATCAATGCGTTTTTACAACCCTATGCTCTGTTAGCCTTTCGCATTAAAACGGTAACACATCAACGGAACCAAATTAGAGTTGACACAATACCCTTTTTTTTTTTCTTTTTTTTTTTTGGTGGGTGTAAAATCATCGAATAACCCCTCCCGCTCTTGGGCAGAGCGAAAGGGAGTGTCAGACTTCTACTGACTAAAAACCACCCATGTTCCTTCTTCGCCCTCTATGTCGAGGCCGCGATAACCAGAGGACTACCCGCGGCCCCGACAGTGACACAATACCCTTAGGGCTCGTTTACGGAGACGCGGGGTGTAGCGCGGCGCGTTATGCGTTTTTAATTCAAGCACATGGCGATGAATGAAAAGTTATCCTAATCATCGAGGACAATACAACAACAACAACAACAATCATGACGTGTCAATGTTACGGCAGAAATGAATAAACGTCCATAAGGAATAGGTATGAAAGCATCTGTTAAGTTAATGGTTTTCCGGTACTTACTTCAAATAATTGACTTGATCTACTGAAAAGTTTAAACGTAAATTTTTAAACAAACTGTAGCTGTCAATATGTCCACTGGGGCAGAATGTCCGACCAAGGTCCGACTTCAGTCCATCACCACTAAGAATACCAGTCTAAGTTTAACTTCCTTACATGTCTTTTGAAAGCATTACCTACTGTTTTCCATCGGGTTGATCGCCTGCTTTTGTTGCAAAAACAATAACCCTCTGTTTAGGATTCGCCGCAGTCGGGTAGAAATAGAAAAATTTAAGCACAATACTAACTTGTAAATAGTGGTAATATTTTCGTTTTTATTTAATTTCTTTTTACCATCGATATCTTTCTTGATCGGCGAACTTAGTATTTCTTATTAAACTAAAGCTCTTCTTGTTTTCCGCGGGATCGAGGCCGTCAGTTGAAGAGCACGGATACTTGAAGACGTTCAAGTTAATCGACCAAGACGATTCGAGAGTATCTCTTGACATCTTTCATTAATCACTTACGACTAGTAGCTACTGACGACAAGGCTAGCGAAAAATATTTCAAAGGAAAACGCTGGTTACACGTACCGTGCAAATAATAAAAGTAAAAAAAAAACTGGTTATCCTCGGATTTACTCAAGTTTATATGTAGGTAAAGGTTAGGAACGATTTGAAAAATAGACTATTATTGATACACAATAAAAGAAGTGGTAGCCTTCTGCAGGGCCATTGCGTATCTTTTAAATGACAGTGACTATCATAATGTCCATCAATGAACTGTCAAGTCCTTTCTTTTCTTTAAAAAAAAACGTTGCCCCGCACTAGGAATGTCTCATGTATCGTGGGTGCGTTCACAAACATTTAAACTCACATACACAAATACCCAGACCCGAAACAACTATTTGTAGGCCATACAAATATTTGTTCCGTGCGGAGATCGAACCCGCGGCACGTAGCGCAGCAGTCCAATCGCTCAGCCACTGCGCCAACCGTGCCGTCATTCCATTTGATTCCATTTTGTACTAAACCATAACCAATTGGATATTTAATCCATGGACAAAATGATAGTCACTGATATTTAAAAGATACGCAATATCCCTGCTGGTGTGGTTGTCGGACTAATAAGTCTCCAGTTCGAACTCTAGGCACGCACTTCTGATTTCCGGATTCATGTGCGCATTGTATTCTTAATTATCACTTGTATCGTTGCAAAAAACATTGGGAGGAAGTCAAACCAGCGTGCTTGAGAGATATTTCTTGACGGCATGTAAAGCCAAGTCAGTCAGAGGCTCTTTGGCGGCTAAACACCTCTCACACCTGTTTAGGCACTAAACATGCGATAAAGAAGCAGATTGTTACACAATCAAGTTAGTTTAATAATTTTCAATTAATTCACGTTTGACCGATATCATCCATTCATACTAGTTGTGCCCGCGACTTCGTTCGCGTGGTTGTCGAAAACCAAAATGCGTCGTTAGACAAAAGTACATTGAATCATTGCCCTGCGTTAACTTACTGATGCTGTAGAAAATTAGAAGAGGTAAATGCAAAGCACTGACTATTGACTATGTCTGATACTAAAGTTAAGATGGATGGAAGTTTGTTTGAATCAACCACGGCAGAACGGCCGAACGTATCTTGATGAAATTTGAAACAGAGGTAGATTATAGTCCCGTCGGGGCTGCGAGTTGTTCGCAAAAGATACTGCGGCCTCGCTATAAAGGGCCAAGAAGGAACATGGGTGGTTTTTAGTAGAAGTCTGACACTTCCTTTCGCTCTGCCCAAGAGCGGGAGGGGTTAATTGGTGAATATTTTATACAGGAACATTTTATATGTTGTTCGACTATTACTCGTAATACGTGTAAAGGCCTATAAGCTGTGATAGTTTTGCTTCTAATTTACCACGATTATTTTCATACGCCCAAACACAACCCTTATAGGTGGTTTAGGAAGAACTGACACAAAAAAGAAATTGCACTTTATAGTTTAATGTTTCACAAACGAATCCCTTAATCGAAAAAGTGTTTGTGCAAACTTACAATCTTTTTCCAAGACCTATCCAACGACACCCCAAACTATTTGCAAGAAAAAAAAAATCTCCTCTTTTATATGTACCGGAGATACCCTAAAAAATATATTTTTCGACATTTTATTTTACTCGTACCACTTTGTCGGCGTAACTCATCTGTATATTCATACCAAATTACAGCCTAGTAGTACTAAGAGTGCCTGAGCACAGACAGACGGACAGACAGACAGACGGACATGCCGAAACTGAAAGGGTTCCTTGTTGACTATCGAACCCAATTTTATACTGCGTAATTGGTAAATTTCTATTCACGGAACATATTTTTAACTAACACCGCGGTTTAGAAAATGGCATCAAATTAACCGTTGTTCAATTGATGCCATTTTCTAAACCGCGGTGTTGTCTTCGTTTTCGATAGATGGCGTTCCATCTATCGAAAACAAAGATAAACTGCTAAAATTTAAAGTATGTAAGTTAGTTTAAAGTATGTAAAGCGATCAGACACACTATACGGTTTCGGCTATGTAGATTTTGAAAGCAATGGTTTTCCTTTCATTTAATGATAAATTAAATGAAAGGAAAACCAGGAAATCTTAAATTAATTTAATTATTTACAAAAAATGGTAAACTAACTAATTAGTTGCTCGAAATGGGCTCCATTCTCTTGGATACACAAATTTATTCTTTTAACGAATTCATTTCTAGTAACCTTTAATAAAGTGTTGTGGTGAATATTATAAATCGTATTCTGAACTTCAACTCTCAACTCGTTGTCATTCATTTATTCATTCATTTATCATGTTTGTTAGAGAGATTTCATCCTTATAATTGACCCTAACGATCGATGCAATAAAACTACAGGGAATATTTTTTTCAGATTTTAGCCGGTTCGATTCCCGGGTGTGGGAGAAGAATTTTCGAAAATCTTTGAATGCAGTTTGCTTTCTATTCAAAAATAAAGGAATGTTTCCTTTGAGTAAAAGTAAGTTTCTATCTGCAGTATTAAGAGTACTTTCCCTCCAGGTTCCATTACAAAATTCCACACTGTATGTCGTTTTAAGTCTCATTCTTGATCATCATAATTTTAAAGTTCTTCTTGAAAACTATAAATTGAAATATCTTTTGATAGAGAGCACCGATTACGATGAAACAAAGACTAAGTAATACCCCAAGTTACGCACAATGTTTATGTAGGTATAAAAGTTACCGACATTCATTTCGTAAATTTTACGTGATGCTTAGTCATCGAAACAGACAAACAGATAAACATAGAAAAAATCTAAATATGCCGGAAATGAGTTTCCGTTGGTTATACATACTTTAAAACCCTGACGAAAGACGATTCCTTTTTAAATATTTTCAATGTACAAAAATATTTTTCTACAGTTTTTTTTTTAGATTTATTATACAGATTTATTTTATTGTTTCTTTGGTTGCATATGGGTAATATTGTTATTTTATGAAGGAAAAGGATTACAATTACAATACAGAGTGTAAACGATCCCATCGCAAAGCAGTCAGTCAAGCATTATGTAATTTAAGTAAAGTATTAATCAGAAAAACTAGTATTAAAAAAACAGCTGTGACTTTGAAACTTTAATCCCATATAACTCCGTAACTAGGGGGTTCCCAGGTATGGTCTAGAACAAAAAATAAATATCACAGTGACAGGGAGAACAAGTGCCTTTCGGCTTCGTTAAGGGTACTTTACACCCTTTATAGTTATAATATACTCCAATAATTTTCAAGCTAACATTTTGGCATTAATTAGTTGGATTTTATTCTTTACTAGCGGACGTCACACGGTTTCACCCGCTTAGTTCCCGTCCCCGTGGAAATACAGGGGTAAAAAGTAGCTTAAGTCACCCGGGGATAGTGTAGCTTCCCAACGGTGAAAGAATTTTAACGTTGAAATCGGTCCAGTAGTTTCGGAGCCTATTCGTTACAAACAAACAAACAAATCTTTCCTCTTTATAATATTATTATAGTGTAGACAAATAAGTACCTACTGTTGATGGTGAATAACATAGGACAATAAAAACCAAGTAACACTCACTGGCAGAATAAATTAAAACCCCTCGGCCCAGAAACAGCAAAAAGGTCAAAACAATTTCTCCACAATCGTGAAGCAGCTAGCTAATTTCTTTCGTGCTATGTACCTATCTACCGTTTCACAAAGTTCAATACGATATCACTGACTTCGTTGGTGAGGTATTTTATTTATTATTTTAGCAAAACAATAAAGAGACAATTTAGGAGATCATGAGTATTAAAGAAGTGTGGAAGAAGAAGAAAAAAAGAGCAGTGTTGGCCCAGTGGTGGCGGCCCCGACTTACGAACAGTTGGTCGTGAGTTCGAACCCAGACAGGAGTATTACTTTGTGTAATTTATTTTATCACCACTGCTCTCTAAACGGTGAAGGAAAACATCGTGAGGAAACCGGCATAGCTTTGAACCAAAAATTCGAAGATATGTGACATCTACCAATCCGCACTGGGCCCGCGTGGTGGATATAGCCCATCCGTCTCCTAGAGAGGAGGCCATGAGTTCCTGCAGTGGGAACAATATAGGCAGAATAATGGAAGAAGAAGACAATACACTGCGCCGGCCTCAAATGAATGGTGATGAATAACAAGACAATCTGACATACGATATTGTGATTGGATGAGAATTTTAAGATCTACCTTCTGTAAAATAGTTGATAATATCTTGAACTTTGTGTGAGTTACTTCGGTGTAGTGTAGAGATGTAACGACACAAAGACCCGGTCAAACCCTTTGTAAAATTTGAGAGGATGGATTTTCAGATCTACCTAGTGTCATATTATGTATCCCATTTATCCAATCCTCCGTGTACCTTTTGATAATAGTTTTAACTTATTTTGACCACAGACGTAACTTAATGTAATGATTAGAAAAAACATTGTGCTCACAGGTATCCTAGGGTACTTCAAATAAGATAGGGTACCCATTTATTGTGGTTATTTAAGAATTATTTTGGAAACTAATTTCTTGAACTCGTAGAGCAATAGTTGTTCAATTTCACTTCTTACCTTTAAAATGTTACACTTTGAATTAGAAAAAAGGGAATGGACTGTCGTGTTATGGGCATGAGATGAGGAGAGTTGAATCGCATTTGACTAAAAGAGTGATGGGTATAAATATCGATGGGATAAAGGTAGAAGGTAGGAAGATCTTCATCTGCCTAGCATTTTCCTTACTATGTTGGGGTCGGCTTCCAGTCTCACCGGATGCAGCTGAGTACCTACCGGTATTTTACATGGAGCGTATCTGACCTCCACAACCCAGTTAATACTGTGTAATATCCTTTGGTGAGACTGGTTGTCAGACTTTCCGGTCACTGACTCCCTGTAACGACTGCCAAAGATCTATATATGGTAGCCGGGGCCAATAGCTAAACGTTCTTTCTGAGGCACGGAGGAAACTCTGTATGTAATGGGCAGTCACCCATCCACAGACCAACCTAGGCAAGCGCTGCTTAACTTAAAGATCGACCTGAGTGGCAGTTATTATTAAGCCACGAGCAAGGAAAAAAGGATAGGTAGGAAGACAATGACTTTAAATAGTTTGACATTGCAACAGCTTAGTACTACAAAGTAATGTCTTTGTCCTCAGTATATGCAGAACCATACCTAGCTTATCATATGGTACAATACTGTACATTATAGATCCTACCAAAAACCTTCTTTTGAAAGATAGGATACCTACGTACTCTGCTTGTTTATGTACGAACAGCTGGCTCATAAATGACATTGGAATATTCATAAGTAATATAGATAAAAGCAGTACTACACTGTACCCTTCTTTTAGGGTTCGCCACAGTCGGGTAAAAGAGGGCACGGGTTATTTGTGTCTACGATCCTTTTTAAGGGATAGTTTCTTTGTGGAAACAGACTTTTATGTAAAAATTACCAAATACCCTTTTGATAAACTATCGCCGGGATTGTTGGGTCATGCAGGATTTTATTGGCATTGTTTAGAAATCAATTAGATTCATCAAAGAATTCACACATGGTACAAAGATGTTTAACATTTGTCATTTTTCAAATAAATTCTCGTTGCATTTACCCGTTTGTGTTCCTGATCATTAGGAAATTGTTTCAATATTTAAAAAGGCTCACTGCGCCTCATTCTTTTTTCACAGAATAAAATAAACCAATGATATGGCCGAGAACCATTTTATTGAAACAGTTTTTCGAGCGTGGAAACCTCAAGCGTCGGTTTTGAAGCCTAAATACTTTTGGGAAATGATACTAGTGACTTTATTGTAGTAAGTAGTGAAACTCTTTGAGGAAGAGCTCTTCTGATATCCTACACAATTACATACAGGGTGTAAATTAACCCTTCACACATACGTCAACTAAGCATTCTGTACATCTAAGTACCCCTGTGCAAAAATTTTTGATGGGAATCAACTTTTTTTTTTGGGGTCAAAAATTGCATTTTACGGTAAAACTCAATGTAGCACTCCTGAAACATTGTGCTAGCGGATGCTTTGAATAGTAAACGGGACATGGAGGTCATATAAGTAAAGTTATAACCTGAAAAACTAGTATTTACAAAAACAGCTGTGCAAAATTTGGAACTTTGACCCCCAATATCTCTGTAGCTAGGGGGTTCCCAGGTATGGTCTAGAACCAAAAAATGATCGCAGTGGTGGGGAGAACAAGCGCCTTTCGTTTGCGTTAAGGGTACTTTTACACCCTTTATTTCTGTAGCCTAGGTTTAAACAAGTGATAAAAGGAACGGGAAACTTTACGGAGCAGTTTCCTGTAGACTAGAAACCTATGCAAAACCCTTCACGACACGTTTCTTGCTTGTTATGAAGAAAAGTGGAAACCGTTTCTGACTCCTGTGCGGCTATTGCGTATCTCTGTTGACAGATTTATTGATTATCACTTTGGTTCTGTGTGCTTTGATTAACTGTCAAATGGTTCCATTTTGTACTAAACCATAACCAATTTGACAGTTAATCCATGGACAATATGATAGCCACTGTCGTTTAAAAGATACGCAATAGCCCTGCTGATCATTCAGAATTATTTGTAAGAAAGGAGATTGCTCATCTTTATATGAGAATTGTCCCGAATGCTGCCCAGGAATGGCAATACCTGCGTTTAGTTCCTGGCACTAATCTAAGTATGTCATTATCCTATTTTCTACTAATATTATAAACGCGAAAGTTTGTAAGTATGGATGGATCAATTAATGTTTGTTAATCTTTCACGTAAATACTACTAAACGGATTTGTACACATAATAGTTTATAGCCTGGATTAAAACATAGGATAGTTTTCAACCAGTTTTTTTTTGTTTATCTTCCCGTGGGAATATTTTTCGGATTGTAGCGGGCGAACGCGCTGGCAACAGCTAGTACTAAATATTTTTACAATGCATCCCAGGGTTCCTAATTTATTTTCATGATATTATCGGTGCAGGTACTCCCATACCTAGGCAGCATTTGGACTAAAGTTGGGCAATCTCCTTTGCATTATTCCGAAGGGAGTCAAGCTTAATTATTGTGTTTTTGAAAGACGATGTTAATTCTGGCTTTCAGGTACAGCATGATTTGGGAAAGTGTTAAAAGCTTTCCCAGATTCCAGCGTTGAGCTTTATTGGCTGCTACTGTTGATTCCCTCTCAAAAGAGAGGAGGCCTGTGTTCCACTAGTGGGAACATTCATGAATGTTGATGCCTGTTGATTCTGACTACAAGAGAGATACAAGAGACGGGTGTATTGCAGTGTCAGTGAAGAACCACATATTTTCAAGTTCCTAACACCAGTCCCGAAAATACTTACGTGATGTTAAAAAACAAGGATGTTTCGCAAATGAGTCAACAGAGCTTTATCAATAGGGTCACGGCAGATCGGGGGGTGATCAGAATATAATAATTTGTGTCAAAAAGTGTGTCAATCAATCCTTAATTTATCTATTTATCTGGCGACTGAGGCGTCGCATGCGCCGGTCCGGTGGCGATCTTGTTTATGTCGAGCTGAGTTGTTATCAGGCGCCGCCCGCTGGGGATGTCTCACTTGTTATCACCAACTCAGCGACAACAACAAATTAAGGTTAGTCAATTTACTAATGATCAATAAATATCGCCTGTTGTCTGTTTGTTCTCTCACTTTCTTGTATACTGTGGTGCTAATAATGATTGATTGTATTGTTTTCTGTTTATTAATTGATATGTTTTTCTTAGTTTGATATAGGTTTTACTGTGTATTTTTAAAAATGTGCATGACTTAGATATTAAATTATAAATAGGATTGCTTTATCATCGTTGACTGGTTCTAATTGTACCAGAATATATTCAATTAAAGCTTTATCATAATTTAAAATAAAATAAATAAACAAAACAAGTGGAAAGACAAAAGAAGCTGTATCCTTGTCAATATGTGGGACATTACAATCAATATAAACATAGTTAGTGATACGGGACTTGTGAGTAAACAATGCCCTGTGACCCCCCGCTCGTTATTTTTAGTCCGTATGTGTACCGCTTCCTGTCTTTCTCACTGATATCACCGTTGTTGCTATGTGCACCAAATTTTTACCCAGATAATAACTTGAATACTATAGAGTCATTAACTGTGATAGAAATGTTTTGACCGTAGAAACGATTTATTTTTAAATTTATAAAAGCTATGATCAACTCTGTAAGTATCAATATTTATTTGTATTCAATTATAAACTAGAGCAATGAGAGTATCGGAAACGATGAAAATAGAATGTTTGTTATTGTAACTCAATTTGCATAAAATGATATAGATATACGTGCAGCTGCTAAATGTCGCAGTTTAACAGTTCGTTTGAGTCTTCAAAGTCAATTTTACCTTCTTTTACGAAGTGTTTGATATAAAATCGTAATGTAAAACACAGTGAAACAACTCATATCTACCTACCGTAAAAGCAAACAGATTTGAACAAGACAACAACAAATTAGCCAAAAAACATTCAAATTAATAAAAACCAAGACCAAATTAAAGTAGCAGACAAAACGTGTAATTTATTAAAAAACGAATCTTATTAACATTTCGATTCTAAATTACCCTTTAGTCTTATTGTAACAATACAATAAATCACTTGTTGTTTACTAAAATCTTCTTATCTTATTGCCATGACAATGTTTTGTAAACGAGTTTATCGATATAAATAAGTTTTAAGTAATTCCGTACTATGGACTAGCGGGGGATACTTTTAGAGCCGCAGTGCTGTAATAGTATCATTCATCAGGTATCTGTTTGACGAGACAAACAACAGTGAAAAGTGCCTGTGAATTATTTATATCAAGGATGAACTTGAAATATTCAGTATGTTTATTTTCTTTTTAATATTTAAAAAAAAATTACTGGTACTTTTGGTGGTCAGACTTTTTAAAGGACTATGTTTGTTATTTTTAAAAATAATAATTGTGGTTTAATAGCTGTGGTTCAATCAAACTAAAATTAAATGCGTTTATTTATTGTTGTGCTTATGATGTATTAAACGATGTTAATTATTAATGTGGAGGTCAGAAAGGCAGTCGCTTCATGTAAAATGTTTGTATTCAGCTGCATCCAGTTTGACTGGAAGCCGACCTCCACATATGTAGTTGGGAAAAAGCTAGGCAGATGATGAATTGGCGTAAATTAACATCTCGTATGTTTATGAGGTGACACAGAAAAACACCTACATATAGGAAGCCGATTAACTACAAACTTTGCAAATACAAACATAAGAAATATTTAAAAATACAGCAAGCATTATAAAATATATAGAAATACGAGTACGTTCAACGTGTAAACACATGTCATGTTCACAGTAATTAAAACTTTTATACCGGCAAATCAACTTTATATTAATGCAACAAATTTACTATTGACATGCAATAAATGACTAATTATTAACGTTACTCGTATTCACAGTCTGCTAAATATTAACTAATAAATTGTTAGTTACATATTAATTCTACTAAAAATTAACGAACGCTTGGATTTCAGTTAAAGTTATATCATTGAAATTGGGCTTAAAACAGATTTTCAGAATCCGTGATTAAAACATTTTAGCCAATAATATCGTTAGGACTGAAAATATTTTTTAAAGATTATACTCTCGGTTCAATGACTCTAAAGTCTTATTTCTAAAGAAAGTTGTTTGTTCTTTATTGATTAGGTACATCTCTCGATATTTCTCATCTCTCGGGATTTATTGTTAAGTTATTAATATAAATAAGTAATTAGTTTATTTTTATCTGCGAATTGCTTGCTTGTCGTTTTAATAACACAGTCTATCACTTTACTGATATTGATTATGACAAGATGAAATTAATCTTGTTGCTATTAACTTAAGTCGAACATATTTACTTTTAAATTATCATTATTGAATTAGATTTTTAAGAATTCCGGATGTATTTAATTTATTCCTTGTTAACTTAGGTTAGGCATTCTTTTTTTAAGTTTTACCATGACATCATTGCTACTGTTAACCTGTTTCGACCAATAGTGAGTGCACGTGCACTAGGGTATCCCGATCAAAAGCTGATGAAAAAATATATTTATTGAATTTTTGATCTCACTAAATGTCTTTTGTTTCCAAAATATAAGCATAATCAGCCTATAATATTCTCACTGCTGGGACATAAGCCTCCTCTCTATGAGAGGGAATGGTCTATAGCACAAACAATTAATTACTTTATTTTCTTGTTTCAGGTCTGCATCGTCATGATTTTATACAGTAATGAGACATTAGTCTACGGTGACAGAGTCTACAAAATAAACGATGAAGTATTAAGCTGCAGCGGATGGCTGTCTACTATTATATCTAGCTTTTGTAATAATGAGTATAAAATAGTCAAAAGGGACACTTCGTTAATGATAGGTAAGTTGATAATCGTGACTCTCCTAACTGATTCATCCCTGGTTGGCAAACGGATTAAAGAATTCTCGTCATTTCGTAAGTTTGATAAGAATATTCTGACCGTTTTGGAACGCTCGTTTTCAATTTTTTTATTAAGAATGTACTAATCCCCTATATTAGATAGGTACTTAAATTAATATCTATAAGTTAAAAGATGATTTTTTATTTACTGTCTATTTTTGGAGAAAATCATTGAATACTTGTTTTTTCTTTCTTTTAGTATCACTCAATACAAAAATATTGAGATATCACATCACAAAGTTTTAACGTTTCACGGAGAGCGGATAATTCTTTCGAGAAAATGGATTTAATATGAAAATTTTACGTATCGGTTTTTTTTCAAAAATGGTGTTAGTTAATGATACCTAATGCCTAGAAAAAATTTAACGGTGACTAAAAATTTGAACGGTGACTAAAAATTTGCATGTTTTTTTTTCTTCCATATTTCCCAGTTCGTACTAACTGAGTTGTGAAGGTCACATAGGAAGTCGCTCCATGTAAAATACTAATGTACAGCTGCATCCGATTAGACGGAAAACCGACCCCAATATAGTTGGGAAGAGGCTAGGCAGATGATAATATGATGTTTTATTTTTCTTCCAGAAAAAATGGCTCCTAAAGACTTACAAAAGGAAACCAGTAGAAGACGACTAGTAGACGAGAGTCACTGGCGACGAGTGCGAAGGCAAGTAGCCAACGAATGCTGCCTTCGTCCCTGCACGGTTGCCGATATCATCATGTACTGTCCTGACGATGCAAAGCTCCTGCAAGAGCAACCAGACATTTTTGACTGAAATCTCCGATCAATAGTTAATTTCATAGAAGAGTATTATTATTTATAAATAATATTTAAGTAAACAGTCATAAATAATTTAATTGTATATTGAAATATAGTCTGTTTGTGCTGGTTTGAATGTAAATTGTGAAGTTTATTTTGTTTACCTACCTTGTGCTAAATGGTTCCTCTAATTTTTAATGATAATATTTGTTAATAAGGGAGGCTCTAACTATACCGTTTGTATTTTCGGTCATGCGGTTTGGCATGTGGTCTATCGCTAAATGCATTTTACTGAACTGAACCAAGCACATTTTATTAATTATGCATATCAACATAAACCAATACATTATTGTTATGTTCTGCCTCCTGCTGATTTGGAAATTATGTTTTTCCTACTCCTCCGCTATTATTTTCTGATTTTTTTTCGTTGCGGGATGCGGATGCGGGACAAGACAGTTAAATCGTTTCTCTGGGACTTCGTCGAGCTTCATTGTCTCGGCGCCTTTCTTGTGGTCACCACTGTTAATGATGGCATACAGGAGTTACAGTGGTTTAGGAATAGTGTGGCGAGCTTGTCCCACAAAAAAAGCCAATAAATTTTAAAAATAATATTCTATTGAATAAACTTTAGTAGCTCATGGCTAGATAAAAACAGCCGCTCGGATCAATCTATAGGTTAAGCAGCGATTGCCTAGGTTGGTCTGCGAATGGATGAACGCCCATTAGGTACATACCGAGTTTCCTCCGTGCCTCGGAAAACACGTTAAGCCGTTGGTCCTGGTAATCATTATTGTACATCTTTGACAGTCGTAACAAGCAATCAGTGAACCGAAATTCTGGCAACCAGTCTTACCAAAGGGTATCGTATTACTCAGTATAACCTCGGTTGTGGAGGTCAGATAGACAGTCGCTCCATGTAAAATACTGGTATTCAGCTGCATCCGGTAAGACTGGAAGCCGACCCTAACATAGTTGGGAAAAGGCTAAGCAGATATTAAAAAAATCTTGGTAGTTATCTCAATTCACTCAAATAATTCCTAAAGTCTAAACTATTACAAGACGTTTTAAGTCACAACATTTTCTTCCAAAGATCGTAAAATATTTCCGAGTGTTCACACACCGGGCGCTGCGGTGGTAAGCGATCCCGTATATTAGCAAAACTTTTGAAAAATTCTAATGTCCCTGATTGTGGACACTTGAGATTTATTGTCATATCAGGTGCAGGTACTGGGGAAACTTAAGCTAGTAGCCCACTATCTTAAATCACATAATAATGACGGCACTGTGGCTCCATAACGGTTCTTATGAAGGAAGTTTTCAATACGTCTATATTTTACCGCATAGTAAAAACTGTAATGTGCCCATAGGACAAAGGCCGAGCTTCGAATCTACTACCTACAATTACGATTTGCTTTACATAGCTAGTGCTAATTTCGACATTTGTTAGAAAATTTTCACAGATTAATTAAAAACGGGTATAAAATTGCATCGGGTTTGACTGAAAGTTGACCCCCCAATATTACTGGGTAAGGAAAGACTGTTGAAAGTGATGATGACTTCTCAACTCCGAAAAGATCATAATGGTTTTTCTTTTGTTGTTGGTTTCTATTGTTGTTTTTTGTTGTTGTTTTTTCATATGATAATAACAACGAAATTGCAATAATAAATATTGTCAGTGTACTAGAATTATAAAGATTTCTGCGTGCATACCAAATAGCTTGTTCTACTGTAGGTACCTGTGTATTATCAAGCATACTCTACCGTCAATCCAAGTTGTCCTATATATTAATATTGCTTAATCTTAGGCTATCGGAATCTGGATTAGCATAGTATATAATTTATTTATTTATTTATTGCACAATGGACATAGCATAGTTACACGCTAGGCTTAAAAGTAGTGAGTACATGACCCTGTTAGGGCGCAGCAAGATAACTTAAAACTAACAACATTGCTGTATACATATTATGTAACGGAAATAGGAACTTTCAAAGTGATTCAATTAAAACATTATATTAATTCAAACTTAAACTTATCAGTATCTGGTTCTAGTCAAGGGACACCCGGATGGAACGAAGTTAAAGTCTATCGCAAACAGCACAAGAATGACCAAAAGAATTAATAACAATAAATATATATATATATATATATATATATATATATTAATTATATTAATTTAATTATTATTTTTTATATAAATTTAAAATATAAAATATAAAATATCTGGCTTGCCTTCTTTAAGAGAGAGAGAGACAGACAGAGAAACATGCGACGCCGTGCAGCTTACAATAGCTTACTATAGCAAAAAGTGTCGTGACAACTTTTCGTAAGAATTTTTTCCGTGTAGCCCCCTTTCACAACGCGCGATAAGGAACTTCGTTCTATTTATTAAAATTTAACATACATTGTATAAATATATATATGTCGCAGACTGAACACCGAGGCACAATAAATTAGAGTTGTTATTGATTATTGTTAATTTAGAGTAACGCCATCTATCATTGTTTGTCGGAAACGTCAAGCAGTGTGCTTGGGTGAGGTCGATACAGAGCGTGGCAGGTCTGGTTTAACAGCTGTCAGTTGACACATGTCAGATGTCAGATGTCAGCTGTAAGTGGTCGGTTGTCGTTGACATTAGACCCATTGGACTTCTTGGACTTTTCGGTGCGACACGAGCGCGAACGGTCGTTCTGCCCGCCTGTATCGAAATTACCGCGTTTCTGTACTTTAATCCTTTTACATCGGCTTGATCGTTTAAGATTTTGTTAATTTGTTATCAAAAGTAAATAAATAGGCGGTTGTAATTAGTGTTAAGACTATTATTTCGTACCTCCACCATGTCGAACTTGGACTCTGCCAACGATGTAACCGAAATAGTTGAACTACCTTCGTTATATATTTCAATTTCAAACACTCTATTTTAACATTTTATCTTCCAGGAATTCTTAAATGCTATATATAATAACACTTATCTAAGAGCAATGATTTTAACTTGGCTTTAAATACTAATTTAATAATGTTTTTGTGGACCGTATAGCTTCAGGTAATTTTTTATATACTTGTATACTTCGGTATTCCGGGCTCTTTTTGTATATTGTTGGATTTCGTATTCGTTAATAATTTTCATTGTAGGGTAGAAGTAAAAATGACTTGCAAAATACGCCACTATCCTATCGTGTCCCATCCTTTTCCCACATGCACACCTGGACTATCGCTGTTCTTGTCACCGCCGACGGCGACTGTGTGAAGACCCTCACTCACATCTCCGAGAGTAGCGTTACTAAGAGCATGCTCCTTTATTAATTTTTTACTAATTTACGATTGCGAATAGCCGCGAGTGCATTTTACGAACTATTGTCTAAAACACTGCAAAAAGTGCGTGTTTATGTGCTGAAAGGCGTCTGAGCGCCCCCTCGTGCGCTGCCCTGAATCCAGCAAGGACTCGAACCCTCTGCCTACCGACGCGGAGATAGAAATTGAAGACGGCGAATCTACAGGTCAGTGGTGATGCATGTTTCCTGCTAAATTCCTTTGTCCATATTCAAGTTCGTCGTCCTAATTCGTGTCGCATTTTGCAAGGTCAGACCTACCTACGTACTTTTTCAACCCTCTCAACAATACAGTCCATTCGAATCCATCCAGCTCCCAGCGTCTGGGATAAACGCAAACAAATTTATATTTCCGCCCTTAATTGGTGTAAGGCGCCACCATTTAATTTGGTCACTTCGAGCCGAATAAGTTTGGTAATTTTGGCCGCATTCTAAATTCATACCGCATGGTCAGTTATAACTAAACATTTACTGTAGGTACTACGTAATTAAAATAGATTGTCGTTTATTCTTTGTATTTTCCCGCACCGACAACTATTTCTTTTTATTTCCGCACCCGCATTGCATAGTACAACACAACGTAAAAGTTATTTCTTTCCAAATTCATTCCATTTTTGTGGTCCGCCATTTTATATCGTTTCCTATATGACCGTGTTTTAGATGACTTGTTCGTAATTGTTCGGCAAACTTCGGCTCGCTTCGTTAGCGCTCGTTCGCATACCAGTTCTTTTGATATTTTTCACTCACCCGCAATAATTTTATTTTATTTTCGCTAAAATTAATCGTTTTTACGATAATACCCGCTTATAAATACTTTGTTTACATATTCGTGTTACGTACTTATCGCCGCTATACTGTTTACAGTTATTCACAATGGTTAAGTCTAAGAGGAAGAGTAGTGATGCAGACATGTTCTTCGACACTGCGAGTACTAATAAAAACCAATTATCATTATACGAAGTCAAACGTGATGTTATTTACAAACGCGTAGAAAATATTTTCGAACTTGCACACAAAACAAATAATGATCGACAATATTTTAAGTCGTTTTGTTCTAGTGCTTCAAATATTGATACATTGCGTAATGATTATCAACAAGCTTTAGATTCCTATAATATAATAAATTTACAGTTGAACCCGGATTCCGAGGTCGAGTATGATTCCTGGTTATCGTTTGAAGAAATGTTTTGTTTTATAAAACAGGTTTTACTCAATAACAAAATCGAGTGTCCTGAACCTCAACCGTCATTACTAAAAGCTAATTCTCGCCTTCCGCCCATTGATTTGATGTCATTTGATGGTAACGTCAAGAAATGGCCATTGTTTTATGAACAATTTAAAAGCATGATACACGATAACGCATCGCTCAGTAATAGTGAAAAAGTATTTTACTTAGTAGGTAAATTAACTGGGCAGGCGTCGTGCGTTTGCGCAGGGTTGGCTCCAACCGCAGAAAATTATATTATCATTTGGGAGGCACTCGTGCAAAAGTATGACGATCCTCGCTCACTCGCATCCGCTTATTTAAACCAACTGTTACAGTTTAAACCGTTATCCATTGCTAGTTCCGATGGGCTAGATTCATTTATAAATAATTTTGATTCATCTGTAGCAGCGCTTAAGCAATTAAAGCTTAATGATTTAACCGAATTTATTTTCTTGCATTTGGCTCTGCAAAAGTTAGACGCAGACACAATTAAATTATTTGAAATTACCTATCGTAAAGATAAAATACCTTCTTACTATAATTTAATTGAGTTCATAAAGGAACAAAGTAAAGTTCTGTCTCGTTCTACGAATCTTAGTAAATCGATAGATAATAATCATTCCCAGTCTAAACAACAGCGTCAAACTAAGCACATCCCTAAACCGTCCAAGTCTTTTGTGAATACAGACATAGGGTGTGGTCCAAGTGTAAGCGATAAATGCGCTTTATGCAATGACAAACAACATGAACATTTATATTCTTGTTCATCGTTTATTAAATTAACCCCGCGAGAAAGATATAACTTTATAAAACTTAATAATTTCTGTAACAATTGTTTAAGTATAAAACACAAGACTTTTTCTTGTACTTCGAAACATACTTGTTCTCATTGTTCAAAGCGACACCACACCTTGTTACATTTCAATCTAACTCAAAATGATAAAACAAATTGTAACGTTGGCTCCGTGGTGTCCAACACCGCTAATCCTATTCCCGCTACCGCTCATGACGCGCCGCGCCCTACCCCGGCCAGCAGTCATGCAGAGTCCGCTATGACTCATTCGCTCGCCGCTTCTAATAACCCTACAACTATTGTAAATAATGCATCGGTCTGTACAGTTTCGTACGATCGAGCAGCTCGTTATCAAACGACTACGTTGTTAGGGACCGCAAAAGTAAAGTTTGTTGATTCTTCAAACCGCACTCACTTTTTGAGATGTCTAGTGGATCCTGGTTCTCAAAGTGATTATATTTCCGCATCTTGTTGTAAGCGCCTATCGCTTCCTATTTATACTCAAACCCGCTATTCGGAAGTTCAAGGCATTGGAGGAGCTTCACAAAAAATTCTCGGCGTTACCTCAGTTAAATTCGCGTCTCGCTTTGATAATAAGTGCGAATATTCTATAAGGCCGATGGTAGTAGGACAGATTACGTCACAGTTGCCGGACACCTGTGTTGATACCGCGTCTATTGAATTTATTCGTAACTTACCGCTCGCTGATGACGAGTTTTCGCAACCGGGAACTATAGATATACTTTTGGGTGTTAAACTTTATTGTGAAATTTTACTTTCTGGTCAAATTAAAAGATCACATGATGGTATGCCTTCTGCCCTTGAAACGACTTTAGGTTACCTAATTTTAGGTGACGCTCCTATTATTTCTCCTCAACCCGCTACCCACACATTGTGTGCTTTTACTTCTGACTCGCTACACCAGATTGTCGAAAGATTTTGGGCAGTCGAGGAATTACCTTCGCAGTCATTTTTAAGCCCCAACGATCAGCAGTGTGAAAATATTTATACTTCAACCACTGTTCGTAACTCCGACGGCAGTTATTCAGTTGACCTTCCTTTTAAAGAAGACCCCAATAATCTAGGCAATTCTTATACTACGGCTAAAAAACGCTTTCTACTTTTAGAAAGGAAATTTTCTAAGGATCCTAGTTTAAAATTAAAATATGACGAGGTTATTCGTGATTACCTAAATAAGGGTATACTGTCCCGCACCGCACCTGAGACATTAGCCGCTCCAGGCTTTTACCTACCGCACCATCCTGTAGTTCGCAACGACAAGGCGACGACCAAGGTACGTCCTGTGCTAGATGGCAGCGCCAAGACCGATACAGGCTTATCACTAAATGATATCCTATACACGGGTTGCAATCTACAGGCTGATATATTTCATATACTTTTGAATGTTCGTGTTTATTATATTGCCTTTTGTGCAGATGTGAAACAAATGTATTTATGCATTTATACTAATGCTCCGCACCGCAAATATCAACGAATCTTGTATAGATTTTCAGAAACCGATCCACTCGAGGTTTTTGAGTTCACTCGAGTCACATTTGGGCTTCGATCTTCACCATTTTTGGCGCTCCGCACGCTACGTCAACTCGCTAGCGATGAACGGCATAACTGGCCAACTGCGGCAGCCGTATTAGAGAGGGACATTTATATGGATGACGTAGCTTCATCTACTTCTTCTCTCGAGGAAGCAGTCAAGACAGCTACCGATCTGATCCAGATCTTCAAAACTGGCGGGTTTGATTTAGTCAAATGGACGTCCAACTCGCTGGAATTGCTCGAACATATTCCCGAGTCGCACCGTCAATCTGAATGCATTTCCTTCGACGATGGAAATACATTTAAGATATTAGGTTTGCGTTGGTTACCCGCTCAGGATACCTTTATTTTCGAAATATCAAGTCCCCCACCTGTTTGTACTAAACGCGCCATTTTATCCGCTACCGCTCGGTTGTACGACGTCTTAGGACTCGTCGGCCCTATAATTCTTTTCGCTAAATTAATCATTAAAGAACTCTGGCTTTTAAATCTCGATTGGGACGATATACCCCCTTCTCGCATCGTTAAAATATGGCAACAATACTTAACAGAATTACCGCACATATCTAATTTATCATTTCCACGTCATCTAGGTATAGAAACCGGTTCTATGGTTTCCTTAGTCGCATTTTCAGATGCGAGTGAATCCGCATACGGCTGTGTGATTTATTTGCACGTCGTAAATGGCGATCAATCGCCTATTATTTCGCTCGTGTGCTCCAAATCGCGTGTTGCATCCGCTAAACCTAAAATCACTCTCGCACGTTTGGAATTAAACGGAATACTTTTAATGTCGCGACTTCTTAAAACCGTTTATGACACTTTATCTAAGCGACATAAAATTGAAGATATTTATGCTTTCTCAGACTCTGAAGTAGCACTCTGTTGGTCTGTTGCTTCGCCACATAGATTTAAAACTTATATTGCCAACCGCATTTCTCAAATTCAGGAAAATATTTCACCTGAAAACTTATATCACATCGCTGGCTTACATAACCCCGCAGACTGTGTATCTCGTGGGCTCACGCCTTTGCAGCTCATTCAACATGAGCTATGGTTTAAAGGTCCATCCTGGCTTTCCTTGCCTAGACAAGACTGGCCTATACAGCGATTTTTATCCAACCGGCCTTTACCGGAAGAAAAAACCGTTTCGCACGTGACTAAAGTCACAGATAACGATATCCCGCTTTTAAAATTAGCTTCAGAGTGTTCCACTTGGGAAAAGCTGCTGGAAGCTACTGTTTTTTCGCTTCGATTTATAAAAAAATTGCCGCAAAACGATACAATCACCGCTGAAGATTTAAACACAGCTGAATTGGAAATAATTCGCACCATTCAGTCTAAATACTTTTCCGAAGACATTAAGAATATTTCTAAAGGTCAACCGTGTTCGGCCAAGTTACGGAAATTGTTTCCATTTTTATGTAACGGACTTTTACGTGTCGGAGGTCGCTTATCGAATTCGACACTAGAATATTCTTCTAAACATCCGATTTTACTTCCTGGGCAAGGACATGTTGTCAAATTATTAATTGAATTTTATCACCGCGACAATTGTCACGCCGGGCCGCAGTTATTAATTTCGATATTAAGATCCAAATATTGGATTATTTCCGCTAGGCGTGTGGTTCGACAGTACATACACAAATGCAATGATTGTTTCCGAGTTAATCCTAAGCCTACATTTCCGCCTATGGCCGATTTGCCTAAATGTAGATTAGAGCAATGCAAAGCGTTTTTACATACAGGCGTCGATTACGCAGGGCCGCTTTATATTACTCCTTACCGCAAACGGGGCGTACGAAGTGTAAAAGCTTATATTTGTGTTTTTATTTGTCTCGTAACAAAAGCGGTGCATATCGAACTAGTATCTAACTTAACTTCTGCTTCGTTTATCGACGCATTTAAACGATTTATATCGCGAAGAGGTCCTTGCAATTTCTTATATAGTGATAACGGGACAAATTTTGTCGCATCTAAAAAATATTTTAATGAACTTCATGAGTTTTTACAAACCGCTGATTACTATCAAAGTTTTAGTCATGAACTCGCGAAGAACCGTATCACGTGGCGAATGAACCCTCCTACAGCAAGTCACTTCGGAGGGATATGGGAAGCGAACGTTAAAAGCACTAAGTCGCTTTTATTTCGTACAATCGGCAATCAAGTTCTCACCTTTGAGGAGATGTCGACCATTCTTATTCAAATTGAGGCAGTGCTAAATAGCCGTCCTCTTTATGTTTTGAGCTCTGACCCATCAGAGCCATTAGCACTTACTCCCGCTCATTTTCTATCTACTTCTCCGCTAGAATGTTTACCCGCAGCCGACTTATCCGAAGAACGAACAGATCTGTTGTTTCGTTTCTCCTTAATGGATTCGATAGTTCAATCATATTGGAAACGATTTAAGTCGGAATATTTACATAATTTGCAACAACGCGAGAAATGGAATACTCCGTGTAACCCGATCACAGTCGGTACCGTAGTGTTGTTAAATGTAGATAATGCTCCACCCTTGCAGTGGCCATTGGGAATTGTTACCAATGTTTACCCTGGTAAGGATGGTGTTGTTCGCGTCGCGGAAGTAAAAACTAAAACCGGTACTTATAAACGACCAGTAGTGCGGTTATGCCCGCTTCCGAATCAATAGTCAATAATATTTATATATCCATATTTTCGCTCATAAGCATTAATTAGCTTACGTTAGATAAGTTTAGTTTAGAAATTTCATTATATTATATTTATCCGCTCTAGTTACTAAATACCCGCAACTTGAAGTTGCTTATTATAGCGATTTTCTTGCTTTTCTAACCTCTTTTGAAGGGTTTCTTCAAGGCTGGGAGGATGTTGGATTTCGTATTCGTTAATAATTTTCATTGTAGGGTAGAAGTAAAAATGACTTGCAAAATACGCCACTATCCTATCGTGTCCCATCCTTTTCCCACATGCACACCTGGACTATCGCTGTTCTTGTCACCGCCGACGGCGACTGTGTGAAGACCCTCACTCACATCTCCGAGAGTAGCGTTACTAAGAGCATGCTCCTTTATTAATTTTTTACTAATTTACGATTGCGAATAGCCGCGAGTGCATTTTACGAACTATTGTCTAAAACACTGCAAAAAGTGCGTGTTTATGTGCTGAAAGGCGTCTGAGCGCCCCCTCGTGCGCTGCCCTGAATCCAGCAAGGACTCGAACCCTCTGCCTACCGACGCGGAGATAGAAATTGAAGACGGCGAATCTACAGGTCAGTGGTGATGCATGTTTCCTGCTAAATTCCTTTGTCCATATTCAAGTTCGTCGTCCTAATTCGTGTCGCATTTTGCAAGGTCAGACCTACCTACGTACTTTTTCAACCCTCTCAACAATACAGTCCATTCGAATCCATCCAGCTCCCAGCGTCTGGGATAAACGCAAACAAATTTATATTTCCGCCCTTAATTGGTGTAAGGCGCCACCATATATTGTATTTTTTTCCATCTCTAATTTCCAACTCATTCATTTCCATCTCTAATCATC
Organism: Diarsia rubi; assembly: GCA_932274075.1. Lineage (NCBI taxonomy): Eukaryota > Metazoa > Arthropoda > Insecta > Lepidoptera > Noctuidae > Diarsia > Diarsia rubi. Next base: position 15,255,729 of record OW026417.1, on the reverse strand, counting down.
TCATTTCATCATTCATTAAATTCCATCTCTAATGGTTGCAAATAGGTTTTACTGATCTCTCACAAACCTGTCGGCCAGTTACTATTAGAGAAGGTGCATTTTGTAGAAGCTCCACCAGGTCCAGGAATATGGAGCAACTGCCTTCTAATCAAAACAAAAACAAAAGTTCGTATTGAGTTCGTCGGGAATTTTGCCAACATGACGTCATCAGCAGATACGAAAATCTGCTGTGAACTTTACGAGAACATCAACATCAAGAAGGGTGACTACTTCGAACAGCGCATGCATATGCTGTAAAAACTTATGAGCTAAAGCTGAATGCGAATGTGTCTTATTTTAATTTTCCAAGTAATTTATACCCTTGCGTCGCTGGTTTAGTGGCAGAGCTGAGCATAAGGTCCTGTGTTCAATTTCCGGCTCAGGTAAAGTGTTATCAGGGCACGCCACGATAGTGGCGGTAAGTCCCCTCTTTGCGGAGTGGCTTGAGGAGCGCCACGGCGCCCTCGCCTTCCTTCTGACGCAGGTTCTTACCGGACACGGTTGTTTCGGGAGGTACCTGCACCGAATCAGGCGGGAGGAAGCACCCCGATGCTATCATTGTGAGGATCGGCCGGAGGACTCGACCTCTCGCGTCTGACCCTGGTGCAAGCGATGGTCCGGGGCGTGAGAGGGAGAGAACCTATCGTCCCAGCCGCCGCATGAGGCGCTCCGGGCGTCGGGTGCCACGTGATCTCCCGGCCACCGTAGACGAGAGCCTGTGGACGGTGAGTAATGGGCTAGCTCGCCGTCCGTCCGTCCGTCTTATGTCGTCATAAGACGACGACAGACCGTATCGACGCGCGACGGCGCGTTCCTGTTCCACGCGAGCCTCAAAGACACGTCAGCAGCATGGAAAGGGCCTGCAAATGCCCCTTCGCCCGTCGGAGCTGTTGGTTGTTCACAAGCGATACCGCGGCCTCGGCACAAAAGGCTAAGAAGGAACATGGCTAGTTTTTAGTCAGTAGAAGTCTGACACTCCCTACCGCTCTGCCCAGAGCGGGACATCTGATGGTTTTTTTTTAATGGAACAAGCCCGCCACACTATCCTAAACCACTGTAACTTCTGAAAGCCAGAATCAACAGTGGTGACCACAAGAAAAGCGCTGAGACAACGAAGCTCGACGAAGTCCCAGAGAAACGATTTAACTGTCTTGGATCCCGCAACGAAATTAATCAGAAAAGAATAGCGGAGGAGTAGGAAAAACATTCTGACAAACATCTGATGGTTTCCCACACCCCAAAAAAAAAGGTAAAGTGTTATTGGGTTTTAGATGAGGATTTTCTGAGTAGCAGCTAGGGAGTCTGAACTTGTGCCCGGTATGGCAATAGCTTACCTGCCGTTTGGTTGTAATGTTAGGTACACCTACACTTTGCGGATTACAAGCGCGATGTTATGCTAAGTGATGTAAATTATATACCTATATACTATACACTTTTTTAGTTTCCCATAAGTTTTCCTTTTGTTATATGTTACACCATGTAGATTATTCATAAAGAAAAATCTTAGACATGTTTCTTTTTCGCTTTATGCAGCCTTTGGTCAGCATTTTTGTGCTCGACTCGAACACGAAGGATATTAATTTACTCGTTATTTATGTGGAACCACTCTAGAATACGAATTAAGCGTTTTCCTGCTGTTTTCGCTGATTCCAAAGTATCATTTATTTTGTCCATTTTGTATGTAATGGGCAATTATTGCTGTGGTTATCTTGTTCACAGGCAGTAGATAATTACCTGAAGTTGTAGATCCGACCTGGAGAATTTCTCTATTATTAGGAACGGTAATTAAAGTCTTATCGCTATTAGGTTACCCCACTTTGCATAACTGTTTTGAATTAGCTACATACGAATCGATAGAATTTAATAATTATTTTATATATTATTTACTTTGCTCAAATGGTACGTATTATATTATTTAATAAGTATGTAGAAAAAATATTTTACTACAGCGAAAATATTATATTTCAAAAAGGAATCGTCAGGGTGATAAAATATATCCAACAGACCTCATTTTCAGCATTTTTGGAATTTTTGTCGGTTTGTCTGTTTGTCTGTTTCGATGACTAAGCATCACGTAAAATTTTTAAAACGAATATAGGTACATTTTATCCATAAATATTGTGCGCAACGATGAAACAAAGCCCAAATTACTAAGGCTTTGTTTCATCGTAATCGGTGAAAAGATATATAATATCATAAGATATTTGAATTTATAGTTTTCGAGAAGAACTTTATCATTATGATCAAGAATGAGACATATAACGACATCTATTAACATTTATTATTATTGATAACTTTTAAAAAGTTATGATAGCAAAACGTATACTAAATAAATAAATATCCTTGGACATTTCACACAACGCCATCTAGTCCCAAGCTAAGCAACCTAATGCTTGTGTTATGGTAACGAGATGGCTGATAAACTACTTATATACATTTTTTTTTTTTGTAAATACATACATATTATAGATAGAAAAACACCCAGACTCGGAACAAATACTTGTAGGTCGTACAAATATTTGTTCCGTGCGGGAATCGAACCCGCGACATGCTGCGCAGCAGTCAATCGCTTAACCACTGCGCCAACCATAACATACTGTCTAGGTATTAGACTAAATGACGTATAATATATTTTTTTTGGGTATCTCCGGTATACATAAATGGGAAGAATCGCATAGTGTGGGGTGTCGTTAGATAAGTCTTTAAATTTTGAGTTTGAGATTGTGAGTTTGCTCAAACACTTTTTCGATTAAGGGATTCGTTTGTGAAATATTAAGCTAAAAAGTGCAAGCAGTTTTTTGTTAGACTTAAGTCTGGCTTCCTAAACCAACTATTAGGGTTGTGTTTGGGTATGTGAAATCCTAGTAGTAATATAATTATATAATGAAATTAAAAGCAAAACTATTACATCTTAGTAGGCTTTACAAATTCACGAGTAATAGTCGACCTGTGTAGCTTGTATTAGGTGTTGGGTAGCTGATTCAGATTCAGATTATTTATTTGTTAACATAGGTAGTTACAAAGAGGTGTTACATGTTCATATGCGCTCTATGCTTTGCCATTTGGCGTACAAATATGATGAATTTTACATTTAATTACATATTATTAATTATCTACGTGCAACAACAAAATATACTTTTATCAATTAAAACTATAGAGAAACAAGAATGCTCAAGTAGGTATGTCTAAGTGTGACCGATCCATATAAATATTCCAATTGTCAACTAAGATTTAAGAATTACAAAAATAAAAATATCAGGAAATAAAATAAAACATAATTAAAATATAAAATAAATAAAAAAATGTCATCATAAAATTTAAAAATTAATAAAGAAATGTCAAAGCAATTATTAAATCAATAAACTATTCCTACAATGTCAACAATTCAATCTAAGGTAGTAGTAGTACATAAATGCTAAATGTCATTAAAATATATGCAAGAGCGTCAGGAGGGGCCTCATAGCGATCTTGGCTGTCGCTATCCATCTTGGGCGTTGTGACGGTCGGAACTTAATAATAAAAGCACACGTGTTTGGGGGCCATGAGGAACAGGGTGTAAAGTTCCTCATCCCCATAGAAAAGGGAGTCCTCCGACCAGACGGGTGTTGTGTCTGGTGGGCTAACTGCCCTTTTCTATGGGGATGAGGAACTTTACACCCTGTTCCTCATGGCCCCCAAACTGGTGACCCCGACGTGATTGAATTTTGTGTCGTCATCATTCACTCCTGCGTTTGCAAATTGAGCCTCTATTTGCGCGAACCACATGTCTGGCTCTTCTGGCCAAAATGGTGGTAACTTTATGGGAGCGCGGTAAATCTCGTGCGTCCCCACAATGGACACACGCTTTGCCTTGCGCGGTCTTCGTGTCACGTTTTCCGCCAGCTGTGACGACGCGGTGTGTTCCGACTCGCTATCACTCATTATTTTAGTTGTGTTCGACTCGGGGTCACCAGTTTGGGGGCCATGAGGAACAGGGTGTAAAGTTCCTCATCCCCATAGAAAAGGGAGTCCTCCGACCAGACGGGTGTTGTGTCTGGTGGGCTAACTGCCCTTTTCTATGGGGATGAGGAACTTTACACCCTGTTCCTCATGGCCCCCAAACTGGTGACCCCGAGTCGAACACAACTAAAATAATGAGTGATAGCGAGTCGGAACACACCGCGTCGTCACAGCTGGCGGAAAACGTGACACGAAGACCGCGCAAGGCAAAGCGTGTGTCCATTGTGGGGACGCACGAGATTTACCGCGCTCCCATAAAGTTACCACCATTTTGGCCAGAAGAGCCAGACATGTGGTTCGCGCAAATAGAGGCTCAATTTGCAAACGCAGGAGTGAATGATGACGACACAAAATTCAATCACGTCGGGGTCACGTGTTTGGGGGCCATGAGGAACAGGGTGTAAAGTTCCTCATCCCCATAGAAAAGGGCAGTTAGCCCACCAGACACAACACCCGTCTGGTCGGAGGACTCCCTTTTCTATGGGGATGAGGAACTTTACACCCTGTTCCTCATGGCCCCCAAACGTGTATTGTTCGATGTCTTATTATTTGATTTTCTTACAATTTTACACAAAATCACACACAATTAACAGGATGAAACTAGATTACGAGCCAATAGGTTAGCACGTGTCCACTTCGTTCGGCAGCTGTCAATGCAATGACCGCCGCCATTCCTCGTAGTGACACTTACTACTCTATTCGGGGTTACCCGCCCATAATTTTTATATTATCGATAAACTAATCGACTAAAATTAAAACAACATTGAAAAATCGAGTTATGATTATGACTAACAATAAATCGTAAAGTAATAATTGCGTACTTTATAATTAAAACTAATCCATAATCAGCGCGCCGTCATAGTATATTACAATAATGTCTATGGATTGCAATGCCGATTAGTTAAAATAAATACAGTATGTCAAAAATAGATGACTACTTATTATCTAAAGGAGAAATTATAGAACTGTCATCCAGATAGTCTCATCATCTCATCTCATCAGAAATTCACCCTGGACAGACATAACGAGTAGTAGCATTTATCGATAAATATTTTCATAAGTTCTCTTTTAAATTTGTCCAGATTTAACGACTTTAATATGTCAGGCAGCTAATTAAATATTTTTGTGGTCATACAGAAAGTACTTTTATTCATTAAAGCTGTTCTACCATGTGTGATTTCAAGCTCTAACTCATTTTTGTCACGTAGTTTTCTATAGTGACTTTGAAAAGCTAATTTGTACTGCGAGATGTGTGTTTTCACAAATATATTTGTTTCGTAGATGTATAGTGATGGCAGGGTAAGAATTTTCAGGTTTTTAAAGAACGGTTGACAACTGTCGGTGCTATTTAGGCCACACATGGATCTTATACATTTTTTTTGAGCTCTAAATACAAAATCTCTATCGACGGAGTTGCGCCAATACATTATGCCATACCTAAGTGTTGATGCAACATAACCATGGTAAGCCGTTAGTACAGATTCTAGGCTGACAGTCTTTGAAAGTTTATATAGCTTCGGGAAAGACTCCATGAGAAATACTCATGTTAATGATATGACTGAGATGTGGAGCTATATATTGATGAGTACGTACACACATGGCACAGTTTTACTTATTATTTCACATTTACAAAGGAAATATCTAAGAACTATCATCATATTCTATAGGTAGTAGACAAATTTTATTGATGACCCGGGAATGAGTTTTCCCATTTGGTGTCCTAACCTCCACTGCCCTAACTTTGCCATCATGTCCTGGAAACAAATTAACAATTCGTGCCATGGGCCACGACATAGGAGGAGTATTGTCCTCTTTTAAAATGGGTTCCCTACTTGTTTTCGAAAATTCATGATTCGATTTTTATTATATCGAACACGGTGTGTCGATAATTCAGTTGTACGATGTTTTATTCCATCGATGCTTTATTGGTGCGATGTAACGTTTGTGCGAAAAATCCTGTTACGAAAAACCCTACTGCTCATTAGTACGGTAATTAATTTATTAGTTCGAAAGTATGTCGGTTCGAAACGCCTACTTGTCCGTGACATTTAATTAATAATCTTATGTTGCATTATAGACGTTAAGGAAATACATTGAATACCATACATATCTTCACGTCATCTTTTCTAAATTGAGGAAGACAGATAACAAATTCACCACGTTTACCTGTGGCATGGGCCAAAGATAATGCAGACAATCTCAGTGACAGTGCCAGCCAATCGCCTGATACTCTCAAAGGCCAAAACTGTCATACCTCAATCGTCTATTGGGATATGCAGCAGTGCAGCACGGAAAAGAAAGCAACTGGGGCATTCTAAGTTTTTTTTAATCCTCACCCAGTACGAAAGCAATAACGTCATATTTTTGCTTCCGTACTGCTTCCGTTTGCTAATACCTAAAATAAATTAACAACACCTAAAATAATTATTTCAATGTTTTATTTTAATAAAAAATCATACAACAAAATAACAAAAAAGATATAAACTTGGACATAATCAGCATAGAACAAGAAATAAACAAAACATTAGGTAATCGTAAATATAAAAATAAAAAATGATAAAGGGCCGGTTTTTCAATCGCCAGTTAACTTTTATCTGACGATTAAGATTGTCATTTTGACAGTTTTTGTATCGAAAATCTGTCAAAACATCACATTTATTCACCAGGTAAAAGTTAACTGGCGATTGAAAAATCGGCCCTAAGTAGATTACTAAAAATATTATAGTTTCCATGTATTATTAGCAACACTTTTAAGAAAAAAACAATCAAATTGAAAAAAAAAATCGTAATAATATTGTATTTACATTTCTATGTGATTCGAAATTGCTCCTAAAAAAGTAGTTAAAAAACTAAAAAAACCCGACTGAAAATCCTGAAAAGCAAAAAAAACAAGCACATTTTAAATTTGACAAAACTTGGAAGCATGCGGGGTCCATTCTATTTTCATTTCATAATTTAATATTCAAATGGTGGGTCCATTTTGGGGGCCTGCTTCCAAGTTTTGTTTAATTTAAAACGTGCTTGTTTTTTGCTTTTCAGTTTTTTTAGTCGGGTTTTTTAGTTTTTTAACTACTTTTTTTTATTTACAACTTTTTAGTTATTTTGGGTTTCCTACTTGTTTTCGAAAATTGATGATTCTATAATCATCAATTTTCGAAAACAAGTAGGAAACCCTTTAAAATGACTAAATCGCCTAGTTTGACATTACATATATTACCACGCCACTTGGGTCTATTTTGTGGAATGTTACAAACATTATTTTCAGGATACATTGACATTGCACTCCCTATAATAAAGTTACCGGGTGTTAGATAACAATAATCATCAGTGTTTGAAGATAAAGGTAAGAGTGCGGGGAATTAAGTACTGATTCTATTTCAATTAACACTGTATTAAGTTGTTCGTAGGTTAAGACAGTTTTTTGCAATATTCTTTTTAAGTGAAATTTTGTGCTCTTTACTGCCGCTTCCCAGAGTCCCCCAAATGTAGGAGAATAACATGGTATAAAGTGAAATTGTATGCCACACTCGGCGGTAAATCTTTGAACTTGCATTTGGTGGTTCTGAGAAGTTTGCAGTTTGTACAGTTCTACTAATTGACTCCTTGCACATTTAAATGTGCTTGCATTGTCGCAGTGAATTTCGGTGGTCAACCCTCGTCTAGAGATAAATCTCCTCAAGCACGCAAGAAAGGTTTCTGTGGTCAAGTCTGTAAGTTCTAAGTCTGCAAGTTCTAAGTGATCGGCCTTTGTCGTGAAACATACATAAACACTGATATAGCCTTTACCTATTAATGATCTTCTTAAGCGAGAGAGTTTTACATCAAATGGCCCAGCGAAATTCACGCCAACCTTCTTTAATGGGCGGCTGGTAGCTGTTACACGTGCAGCCGGCAAGGAGCCCATTAGTTGGTTGGCTGCTGAGGCCTTTTGTCTAAAACACACAATACATTTGTGAGTTATTTTCTTAACTTCTAATAAACCATTAACAATCCAAAATCGTTGGTTCAGATGCGAAAGTAAAAGCATAGGCCCTGCGTGCAGTAACCTTTCATGTTCACACCTTATAAGCAAGCTAGTTGATGAGCCTTTGGGTAGTATGAGAGGATGCTTTTGTGAATAAGCAATATCAGCATAATGTAATCTACCCCCAACGCGCAATAGTCCTTGGCTGTCGAGAAAGGGATGCAATTCGGATAGATTTCCTTTCAAATTGTTATTATTGCTTATTGCTTTGATTTCGGATTTAAAATATAGGTACATATATTTAATTCACGTTTAATTTTTTGCACGATCCAACTCTGGACATTGCAAAGAATTTCGTATTTAATTAAAATTGAAATAAATTTTCAACACGACCAACTTATAAAATTAACCTGCATAATATATTTTCCTATATATAATGTATGGGAACACAGGTCTTAAATCTGCAATTAATGTAAGTTTGTTTTACTTTTATAATAAAAATCATCGTTCGGAGGCAGGTAGCTACAGGGTGGTTAATCAGTTTAGTAAATTCACATGTTTCTGATGGGCAAATACGGGACCCTACATTATGCGTGGTCCGACATGCACTTGGCCGGTTTTTAAAACTAAATTAAAATGAGATAAAACCCAAATATTTTTTTTTTTGTTCTCTGTGTTATTTTATTGTATTACTGTCAAGTCTCAACCGTCCAGCCACTGCGCCAACCGTGCCGTCATATAGATGTGGTGTGGTGTTAGCCCTTTGTGTCGAGGCCGCGGTATCTCTTTCGAACAACCCGCAGCCCCAACGGGCGTCAGACCTTGCCCCTTCAATGTTGCTGACATCTCTTTGAGGCGCACGTGGAACAAGAACGCGCCGACGACGCGGCCTGTCATCGTTATAGAACGGACGGACGATTAGCTAGCCCGTTACTCACCATCCACAGGTCCTCGCCTACGGTGGCCGGAAGCTATCACGTGGCCCCCGATGCCCGGAGCGTCTGCCGCAGCGGCTGGGACGAGAGGTTCTCTCCTTCTCACGTTCCGCCACCTCTTTCGCTGGCAACACTATTTCGCAGAAGGAGGCGATGGCGCCCCATTCCGTTTCGCCCTGGACCATGGCTTGCACCAGGGCCGGACGCGAGAGGTCGCCGCCGCCAATCGCCGCTAAGAGAACACAGTGGGAGTATGAAATGTCAGACTTCTACTGATGAAAAACCGCACATGTTCTTTCTTAGCCATTTGTGTTTCGAGGTCGTCCCTCTGGGGTTCCTTCATTGTTGCTGACATCTCTTTGAGGCGCGCGTGAAACACGAACGCGCCAACGACCCTGTCGTTGTCTATCGACTATAATCTACCTTTTTTCCCCTCCCGCTCTTGGGCAGAGCGAAAGGGAGTGTCGGACTTCTTCTGACTGAAAACCACCCATGTTCCTTCCTAGCCCTTAGCCTTCTGAGGCGCAGCCTATCTCTTGCGAACAACCCACAGCCCCGGGACTATAATCTACCTCTATTTCAAATTTCATCAAGATCCGTTCGGCCGTTCTGACGTGGTTGATTAACAAACATTCATCCATCTAAACTTTAGTATTAGACGTATACTCAGTGCTTTGCATTACCCTCTTCTTATTTGCTACAGCGTCCATTTCAGCGAATTTAATATGAAATAGCAGCCAAATTGTATAGTACCCAATACGTAACAAATAAAAATCAGCATTTTTAATAAATTAAAGTAGCACATTTCCAGCAACAGACAAGCATTGTTATAAAATCGGATCCAAAAATCCGTGCAAGCAGAACATGGATTTCACGAAAAATGGAATTAATGGAAAATAAAAGAATTTCTCAAAACAAGAAATTAACTTCAATGATATTCGATTTATGAATACCCCGTGTTTAATCAAATGAGACGAAAATAACAACTGAAACCTGTGACGTAACATGATTTACGTATTTACGAAACTCAAGGAGAACGAATTCATTAATGACATTTGAAATTAAGATCAAAATTCATTCAGGTAAAAAGCTTTCATGTTTAACGGCAAGTAAATATTTGGATGAGAGTAAGGATGTGGATATAGTGATAAAAGAAACGTATTGGCGGGTCTCTTATGCCTTTGATTCCTTGAATATTATAGTCGGCGTAGCGATCCAAAAATTTGTATGCAACGTGATCTACAGCTTTCGATGATGGTGATTTCTAAGAGAATTTGCATCTACTGCAGCTGCACAAGACTGGAGGAATTTATTGTTGTGAGGATAACTCTAAAAAAGGAAACAGTAATGTTATGAGAAAAAACTGTGCAAGTCGGACTTACACATGAAGGGTTCCGTTCCATCGTAGTTAAGTAATTTGTATTATTTCTTATTAGAGCGGCAACAGAAAAACACATTTTGTGATAAGTTTGTTTGTGTAGTGTTTGTATGAATGACAAAGTCATATTTGCAATTTTATAAATGTGTTATATCTCAAAAACTGTTTACTGTATAACCAATTTTAGTTCAAAGTTTACGTTGCGATCTACAGTATATTTTTTTTTAGGTTTTTCACTCTCTTAGTTTGGGCGGATCACTCATTTTACCACTTTGGATGACTTTAAGAAAAAATAGTTTTAGGAACCTCAATGTAATTTTTAAAGACCTATCTATATACACCTCACACGATTTGGTTTGATGAGATTATATATGATTAATGGGGAGTTTAATTATTTTTATTTTTGTACTAAATTCGTAATGCGGTTCACAGAATACATCTACCTACCAAGTTTCAACTGTGTAGTCTTAATAGTTTCCGAATAAAGTGGCTGTGACATACGGACGGACAGACAGACACGACGAATCTATAAGGGTTCCGTTTTTTTGCCATTCGGCTACGGAACCCTAAAAAGTGGACGACCATAAGTTTGTATATTTTTTTTTAGGTTTTGAAAAGTAAGGTGACTATCATTTTTCGATGTACCGTCACGACCACCAATATGTGTAGGTATCTACACGCAACAACTTTTGAAAGTTATGTCTCCTAGTATGTTGATTAACTTTTTACGTTTTTTTTAAAACCACACAAGTAATTTCTCCTGTACCGTGGGTGCGTTTACAAACATTTAAACTCACATGCACAAATACCCAGACCCGGAACAACTATCTGTAGGCCATACAAATATTTGTTCCGTGCGGGGATCGAACCCGCGACACGCAGCGCAGCAGTCTAATCGCTCAGCCACTGCACCAACCATGCCGTCAAAGTTGTTAAGTGCATATACATATATTTTTGCTAGTGACTGGCATTGTGAAACGCTACGAAAGCGTCAGCGTTCAGAAATATATATTTTGCAGAAGCAGTACTTTTGAAGCTCGATTCTGAACGTAAAAATACAATCTTATGTAAGTTCCGGACTCATACAAGATGATTTTTTAGTCGCCGTCCAAATTTGATAAACAAGTGTAATTATATTATATTAATCTTTTGCGAAAATCATTGAATACGTGTTTTTTCTTTTAGTATCACTCAATACAAAAATATTGAGATATCACATGACAAAGTTTTAACGTTTCACGGAGTGCGGATAATTCTTTCGAGAAAATGATTTAATAAGAAAATTTTACGAACCATACGAAAATTTAAAAAAAAAATGGTGTTAGTTAATGCCTAGACAAAAATTGGACGGTGACTAAAACATCATCTTGTATATTATGAAGCTTGGATAAGCGAGAATTATCGAATGCTTCTAAGCTAACAAGTTTTCACAAGATCACCCGCTGGCTCATCTAATGTAACCTCAGCCTATATTTCCAAATAGTGAGTATATAACAACTAATTCACAAATACCTGTAATCTCTACTTTAATCAACACTTTACAACAGTATATTTTCGTTCACCACAATATGGCAAGTTTTAATAAAACATAGTGAAATATTAAAATGTTCCCTGATAATAATAAAAAACAGAGAAAAAATCTAATTTATAGGTTTATACCTCGGAAACTGCATTTTTAAGTGTCGTGAAAGATGGTATATAATACTTTCTTATTTGACTTTTAATTTAGTAATAAAAAACAAAATACAGCTGAAAAATACTATTATTAAAAAAAAAAAAATTGTACTTACTGTTCAAAAGTCGCTCTAAAACTAATTTGAACCTGTAAATTTAAGCTCTTCGACTATTAAGGTACAAATTAACTCTTTCATTCCGAAAGCCGAAGAGCTAATGTTCATAAAAGCTAACTAACTAAAAGAGTTGCAAGCTTTTAGTTCAATCTCCTTTAACAAGTTTTCACAGGCAACATTTTTTTCTGACCTTAATATCATCAGCGAACAAGTGAATTAAATTCCAAACTTTCAGGATTGTCAATATTTTCATACACGACAATATCTCAAAAGCGAGTTGAACGGGTAATTGAGTCTCAATTTGTGAGTGCCGGACGGCGCTGCAACGTGAAAGCTTTACCGAACACATGCGTTGCGGTATCACGGCATTTTCGGTGATAAATGGCTTTCAACCAATTTCAGACAATAGAACAGCGTTTATTTGAATTGTTTTTACATGCATGCCGAAACTTAACATCAAGGCTGCATGATTCCAGCTGTATGTTTTAGCGTTATTATTATTTCTTACCAACCGGTCTCATGCTGTGTTGTTGTGTTAGCTTCACTTTTATTCAGTAACCGCTCCATTCATATTATTTCAATTAGACCATTACGGGCACTTTTGAATGTTCAAAAAACAAAAGCAAACCGAAGGTACAGTCACATTCATAAAGTATAATAACTTGTATAAGTAGGTACTGAGTTACCTGTTTCAAAGATCTCAATGGAAAGAGCGATTCTCTGAGAGAACTATTTAAGAACATTAACATTATGACGGTGCATTGTCAGTACATCTACGAAAACATAATGTATGTGAGAAAAAATCTGCATCTTTTTAGTAAAAGAGGTGACAGACACAATTATATTACTAGGAATAGGGACCAGTTAGTGCAGCCAGGCTTCAGACTCGCTAAGGTAGACTCATCTTTCATGGGGTACTGTTTGAGATGCTATAACAAAATTCCACAAAGCATTCTTGAACTGAATGAGACGAAATTTAAAACATGTATCAAACGAACACTATGCAAGCAAGCATATTACAAGTTAGACGATTATATCGCTGATAAAAATGCTTGGCTCAATGCCGGTCCTGCTCCACAAGGACAGGACGCTTAAATGAATAGCATTTAATAGGAAGAAGAAAGAAGAAGAAGATTGTTCAACTATCTTTGCAATGTATAAATTCAATCTCTTTAGTATTATATAGTCGCATAGCACATATTGTGTGAGTACTATGTACTAGAAAGCTGTCATTCTCTGGAAACCTACATTTATTTTTCTATTTTTTATTTGACTTGGATATACCCTGGCGATTAAGAGTGTGTCATGCTCACTTAAATGTCTCGCTGATGGTGGCGGGTGTGTCGGGTCATTTCGTTCCTTTTAAAATGGTTGAGTGGAATGGTGGCTGATCCATGCGTCATGCTCGTGAACGGGTGCTGTCAGTTGTGACTGGTCACCTCTTAGTTGCCACGGCTTGTTTGAATTATTATATTATTTTTAAATCGTCGTTTTGGCTTTACTGTCGACACTTATCGTGCATAACTTGCTACATCGTTCTCACATGATAATATACCAATCTCGATATGAATGATGTAACCAAAGTTTTGTAACAATATTATGATTTAAAAGAGTATCCATGAAGTTTCTTGCCATTCTTCTCATGAGACCAACGCTTTGGAATCGGCAACTACAGTACACTGACAGTTATTATGCCTTGTGAGTGGGACTGTAGCTTAGTTTATTAGCTTATTAAAATTTAGTATTTGTTCGACTATTCAAAAGAGCCTGTAACTGGCCAACTTGAAATAAATGATTTTGATTTGATTTGATTGATTTGATTTGAAAGAATGGGACAGAAACTCCATGGATATTCTTTTAAATCAAAATATTTTGATCCTGAGCCAGTGTGGATCAATCCCGCCTATAGGGGTCAGTTCTATCCTACTATTTACGCTTGGATCTTCTGCGATGTCATTGGAAGTTTGCAGGAAGCCAAGTTGGAATGGTTTAGCCCGCAGTGCACCCAACGTGCTGCAAACGTAGCAGACTCAGTACCAATCGTTTTGTCGTTTAAATTGCTTTTGTTTTTCTTTTTATTCCTTTGCAAAAATCATAACCATGTTTATGACGATGAGTATTTAAGACGTTTCGACTTTTGCCCCTCTATTACTACACGCAAAACGTGAAACGGTTCTTAAACCAAGTATGAAAAAAGGGCATGCTAAAAATTCTGCCCGTTGTAGAATAGCTTACGCTGTTACACAAGGTGGCAATTTGCTTCCAGTTCAAAATTCAGGAGATTGTCATAAAATACCTATCAATAAATGTTTACAGTATTTTCAGAATTATCCCACACCGTGGTTTAGTGAATCAGAAATTGTCGAATTAACATTTGTGTATGTGTGTGTGAAAGCGTGGTTATAGGGCGTGAATCAAACGGTCCGAATTATAACGTGGGTGGTTCACACTTACCGATTCAAATATTTAATAAAATAAATTAAACATTTTATTCGATTCTAGAATCATTATTTTTCTTACCTCCTTCAATTTGACGATGGTGCAAGACAGCAGCCTGTATAATCGTCAATAGTTTTAGTGCTCCAATATGTTTTGCTGTCCTGTAGAACGTGCAACTATAAGGCTGATCATCGTGTCCTGTCTCAGGAGACAGGCCAGGGCCACGGCCCTGGCGTACGTAGCAGCTGACCAGAGGCCGGTCATCCTCTGCGGGAGGCAGCTGGCCAACGCCCGAGTGCTTCTCTGCTAGCCCCAGATTTTTCTGAAGGTACACTTTATGACTAAATAAATCGAACTCACAAACATTCGAGCGCATGAGGCAGTGAAAAAGTTTTTAGAAACAGCGTCTTTCGCGACTACTTCATTCGAGTCCATGAGCTTTCGAACCTGTGAGGCAGTGGAAAAATAATTCGTGTGTCGCAACAGCGGCTTTGGAAACAACATAGGGGACCCATAAAGATGATTTATATTTGATTATTGAAGTCAAAAATTGTAATTTACGTCTATTTTGAAGTTTTTGAAGAAAGGAGATGTTTCAAAATGTATGGAGCCCCGGCCAGGTCTATGTACAGCATACTAAAAATGGGGAAACACAATTGAAAACACTTTTCAATCATCCAATTATTTAAAATTGGCTTTGTTTTGCAGTAAAGCACAAAAATGTACACTTGAAATTGCAACACTTATCAAAAACCCGCCATGGCGGTAAACTGTAATTTTGATTGAATATTGACGTTTGACATGTCGATTTCTGTCATATTCAAGGAACTTATGTATTAACTGGAATGTGCACGTGCAAATCAAAATCGTTCCGAGAAAGATTATCTCAAAAGTGAATGTCATCTCTTTCTGATAGGGTGTCCAATATTTTTTGTAGGTACTTATATTTGGAACAGTTATTATTTTGTTTTATATAACTTCCTAGCACCCAACCTACCAGCGCGCTTTGCATTGGTAGCAGTTTGGTAAAATGTTCCAAATTTATATAAAAAATATTGGTTATGAGTTGTACGTGCTCATTCCAGTTAATAAATAAGTTCCTGGATGATGATTAATTGTTTTAACCACAGTGTCTGAGCAGGAAACGAAATCATAGCGCGATCACTTAGTTAATACAGTTCGATTAAATAGTACCGCATCGCTCGATAGATGGCAGCACAGGAAAAATTAAAAGTCGCTATGGTTTCGTTACATGCATTTAGTTGGGTCCGGTGGATTATTTGATGTTGCGAGCAGCGCACCCAACGGAGTTACGTTTAACTAATAATTCAATATACGGGTAGTGACGTAATTCAGTGGTGTTAAGTGTTATTTCGAATCCCTCTCCAAGTCGACCCTCGGTTGTACATGGTCCTTGTCGAGTCGGATACGGCCGCGAGTGTTTTGGTGGTCACCGGTGGTGGTAGTGATTACCAC
The DNA here is from genome assembly GCA_932274075.1 of Diarsia rubi. Taxonomy (NCBI): domain Eukaryota; kingdom Metazoa; phylum Arthropoda; class Insecta; order Lepidoptera; family Noctuidae; genus Diarsia; species Diarsia rubi. Next base: position 15,239,709 of record OW026417.1, on the reverse strand, counting down.
CCTACGCGTCGTTACTGGGCAGTGGATCGCTGTCCAGATCAGCCCCTTCAGCGGGTACCAGGTGAAAGGTAGTCGTGGGCAAAACGGCTCTAATTCAACAACGCGTTTCAACGTTCAGCTTAGTAAAAATAGCATGATATTTATCCTGCGCTAATATATTAGTTTAGTACCACCCAACGTTCGATGCGCTGCGCTGCGTGCGTTTGCGTTATATAGTATTATACTGTTGTATTCAATAACGCGTCAAGCTTGAAACAAGCATTACATTGTATTATAGCGCCGCGCGCGACGTCGATTTCGCGATTATCGATATCGATGTTCCGTAATAACATAATATGTAACACATAAATATTATTGTAAAATATTTGATAAATTACTAACTATTAAAAATATAGTAAACACTTATTTTATAAATAAGTTCAATGAACTTCCCTTTTTTGTTTTAAATGGTTTTTTAAATTCGTTATCGTTGTTTTAAATGATAACACTTTTTTGCAGTAAGTGCACTCTGCTTTTTTATCTATCTCGTCTATTTCCGAAAAATGGTTCCACACTTCACCAACTCGAACTCGAGGCATTTTGTATTTCGAATTAGGTACTTACAATACAATAATTCGAATTTAAAACTAAACACTATAGGTATTTTATATTTACAAATTAAAACTAAAAACACTTTATTTTATATTTACAAATGAAAACTAAACACTATAATTACAATTTAAATTTAACACTCTATACAAAACACAATAATAATATACAGTCACGTTCAGCCCACACACAAACATGCATCCAGCCAGTTAAAAGTTTAAAACATTTACTTAACAAATTTTAATGGCGACGGTCAACAAAACTGTCGAACAGCTGAACGAATACTGATCTGAATATAAAAACGCACGCAACGGCAAAACGCTAAATAACGAATGAACGTTGAACATCAGAATGAATATATTCGAATGAATATAATCGTAAGTTGATAGTAAATATTACTGCGACAACGACGACATCTTACGTTTTTTTGAGAAAATCATTAGTAGGTACCGCGTCGCCCGTCCGTCGGTGACGGCAAGTGACATTTAAATTGATTTGGTGAAAAATGTGTCTACAAAATCTAATAGATGGCGTTAATCGCTAAAACGCTTAAAGCATAAAGACGTAAAAACAAATAGCAGGTTGCTTATGCTATTATTTTTAAACGGCTGTTTTATCCTGCTTTATAATATAACGACCAAGCCTAGCGGTGCCCAGGAGTTGGAGGTGGAGCCGGGTGGAACTGGAGCCAGCCAGAGGAGCAGCCTGTTGGAGCAAAGGCAGCCTGGACTGACTGTGACACCCTGGAGGAGCAGCGCGAGGGAGGTGAAGCGGACCTAAGTAAGCGGATAAGCAGAGGGCGCCACTTGTATGGTGCAAGTGTCGATCGTCAGTGTGAGTGAGTGAATAATTGTGAAGAAAACTGTGAGTACATTTAAATAATAATCTAGAAAGTGCATTACTTGTAAAATATTTTCGATAAAAGTGGTTGGAACGGGGAACCTATGCCCAAATTTCATAAAACGTCAATTCTCAAACACTTGTAAAAATTTAAAATACGTGATTCTAACTTGGAAGATTGTTGGAGATAAATTTGAAGAAGTTCGAAGTGTTTTACAGACATTAAGTTCGATAGTTCTGATTACTGCTATTATAAAAGTCTATTATTTTTAAAGTGTTGCTTATTTGTATTTCCTATTGTATTTGTGGTTATTGTTTTTAAAGATGGATGCCTACAATGATATTCAGGATGACATTAAATCCAAAATTGTCAAGGCAAAAATTAATTTTAAGAAATGTCCAAAGGATCGACTTACGGTCTCATACATAGAAACACGTTTGGAAAGTTTGGAACAACATTGGAATATGTTTTACACTACGCACTTAAAAATAATTAGCGAAATTAAACGATCAGATTTGTATAGTTCAAACTATCACAAAAATTGTGTGTATGATGAGGTACAGTACGATCAAATTATCTTGGCAGGTCTGAACATAGGCTCTGCGAACTTTTGCGCATGTATACTCGCGAAGAAAACTGTTATTGCCAGATAAACACATATACGATCAGAAAATACCTAATACAGTGAGAAAATACAAATGAAATAAATATCAAAACACTTTTAGATACCTAGTCTACATTTTTAACTCCATTTTCTTTTTCCCCTTTCATATACTGAGTTAAATCGTAAATAATTTTTCTCGCCTGGCGATTTAAAATACTCCTATACTTTGGTGGCATATTTAACGAAATAAGTGCCCACTAACTTATCTAACAAATAATAAAAAATAACAGTAATATTAAAAACAACAAACAAAAACACAACGAAAACTTTTCTAATCGAATGTGCTCAAGACAGAGATAGCAACACAAACACCAAACAAATGCTGTCGTGTGACTGAGATATAATACCTCGTACCGAATATTGCCGAACTTGCACGAAGGTCACGAAGTTAACAAAAAGAGATGTGCATGTGCATGTGCAATAGGTGTCGTTTAATCGATTATTCTTCGAATCGATTGAAATTAAGTAATAAAAAGATGTTTCTATTTAATTTTATATTGAGGTTTTAAATATTCGTAAACATTCGTTATTCAAGAAGTCTGTAATAGATTTCTAAAATATAAGTAAATCATGTCTTTTAACAGAGGAAACATAAAGTTACTATACATATTTTTTTAATAAAGACGAAAACTCAATTATTAATGATTAAATTCACTTTATTAGTTAATGTATTCACTTAAATATCTTCTAAACACTAATAATAACGTATTCCAAATAAAATTAATCGATTACGATATTTGATCGTTTATAGGATTGATTGTGTTTATGTAAGGTGCATCTCTAGCCTATACTCCGCCCCCCGAACTTCACCTCATGTCACCATTTGGTTCCTAATAAGTGTTACTGCGCAGCGTTCTGCACGAAGTTCGGACCTGCCAAGATAATTTGTTCGAACTGTAGAGGAAATGTATTTGCTACACAAAAGTGATCTAAAAGAACTGTTATGTGAAGGTAAAACGGTACAATATAGCGATAGTAGTTCAGGAAATTGTAAGCAAGTTTCTAATTTTAAATTACCTGAAGTAAAAATTCCTGTGTTCTCTGGGAAATACCTCGAGTGGCAGACCTTTCGGGACTTATTTGTCGGGTTAATTCATAATAATGAAAGGCTGGATGATGCACAAAAAATGTATTATCTCAAGGGGTATTTGACGGGAGACGCAGAACACTTGTTGAGAAATGTAAATGTTACTTCCGATAATTATAAGGCAAGCTGGAAAAAGTTAGAATCGATGTATAATAACAAAAGATTTGTGGCAAATGGTATTATAAAACGTCTATTTGCTCAAAGAGTTTTAACAGTAGAATCTGCGACAGATATAAAAAGGTTAATCAGTACAACATCTGACTGTTTGGGGTCATTACAAAATTTAGGTATTGATGTGGCGTCCTGGGATATCTTGATAATTCATATAGTTAGTACAAAATTAGATAAAGATACCAGAAAAGCCTGGGAATTGCATGCAGCTTCCGATACCTCAGATGATTTGTCTACGTTTAAACAGTTAAGTGAATTTTTAACGAGTCGCTTCCGCGGTTTGGAAAATCTGGATAGCAAAATAGATAAAAACCCTAAAAGCACACAGTCATTTCATGTGACAAAGGAAAAAAAAAGTGTTACTTGTGCATATTGTTCAGCTGATCATCGAATTTCATCTTGCCCAAAGTTTTCTAAAGAATCTATTGATAGTCGTCGAAATATTGTACAAGAAAAGAACTTATGCTTTATTTGCCTAAATAGTAACCACTCTGCTAGGTTCTGCAAAAACACTCAAAGGTGCCAGGTGTGTAAACGCCGCTACCATTCTTTGTTACATCCTACGGGGGGGTCTGCATCGGTAATTGGTGAGGGTAGTTCGGCTGCTCGCGAGGGAACCTCATCGATGGTTAATGAGGAAAAAGATGTTGCCGCGCAAGCGGAGGATAAACTAGTCTCATGTCTTTCGACAGGAAACAACAAACAAGCGGTGTTGTTAAGCACAGCCTTATTAAAGGCTGAGTCAAAATATGGGACTTACCGGGTGGTTAGGGCGTTACTGGATCAGGGATCACAGGGATCCTTTGTAACGGAATCCATGGTTCAGTATTTGGGTTTGAAGAAAATACCTTCAAAAAATACGGTGGTGGGTGTGGGTGGAGATAAAAGTACTACGTCGACTGCTAAAGTAGTTGTCACGATTGGCTCAAGAATCGATCTAACGTTCAAACTGCAGGTAAACGCCTACGTTCTGAAATCGGTCACGGCTTTTCTCCCGTCTACCAAGGTATCCAGGGTAGAATGGGTAGACTTAATCGATACCGAGTTGGCAGATCCAGAATATTTTAGGCCTAATAAAATTGATATTTTATTGGGTGCTGATATATATAGCCAGGTTATTCGGGACGGGGTAAAGAAGAACTCAAGCGGGACGCTCTTAGCGCAGGGAACCGCTTTAGGCTGGATATTGTCGGGGGCAGTCGAAGTGGACAATGGTCCTAATATCCACTCACATATTACTGTGATGCATTCCAGTGTCCAAGATGATGATATGCTAAGAAAATTTTGGGAATTAGAGGCGGAACCATCTGCAAAAAGGATGCTCACGGAAGATGAAGTCAAATGTGAACAATTGTTTACGACTTCTACATTGCGGAATAAAGATGGCAGATATATCGTCAGATTGCCGTTGCGGGATGCAAAGCTGGTTGGCAAGTTTGGCGACTCAAAGAGTATAGCTGAAAAAAGATTTAAAAGCTTAGAATTAAAATTAGGAAGGAATAATCAATTAAAACAAGATTACAAAAAGGTAATACATGAATATTTGGAATTACAACATATGGAAAAGGTATCACAAGATAAAATAAAAATTAAAGAAGCCATATACTTACCACACCACGCCGTCGTCCGCGCGGATAAGGATACTACAAAGGTGCGAGTCGTATTCGATGCGTCCTGTAAAGGTTCAAATGGAATGTCACTTAACGACAATTTGTTGATTGGACCCACCTTGCAGGCAGAACTTCGGCACATTATAATGCGTTGGAGATCCTACCAGATATGTTTGGTTGCCGATATAATTAAAATGTATCGACAAGTTTTGGTGGACCGCAAAGACACGATATTCCAACGCATACTTTGGAGGGATAGTACTGAAAAGGAAATAGAAGAATACGAACTGAAGACGGTGACATTCGGTACTGCTTCAGCACCATATTTGGCAGTTCGTGCTCTTCACCAAGTGGCATATGACGAGTGTGAAGATCGTCCTGAAATAAAGAAAATAATTTTAAATGACTTTTACATGGACGATTTGATGACTGGAGCTGAAAATATAGAAAAGGGCATCAAAATCTTCACAGAAATGAATGATACGTTGAGTAAAGGCGGATTTAAGTTGCAAAAGTGGATGAGCAATAGTAAAGAGTTATTCAATATTGTAAGAGATGAGAAAGGATCTACAGATGAAGAGTTAAGAATAAAAATGGATGATATAACAAAAATATTGGGACTTACATGGAATTCAAGCGAAGACTTCTTCCAATACTCTCTGGAACTCCCGACGATTACTGGACCTGCAACAAAAAGAAAAATTATTTCGGAAATATCGCGTTTGTTTTACCCTCTGGGATGGTTAGCGCCTAGCATAATATTAGCTAAAATATATATACAGAAATTGTGGTTAGCAGGGTTAGATTGGGATCAAGAAATCCCAAGCAATTTAGAACAAGAATGGAGTACTTACCATCACAGCTTGGCTTCTCTGGTTCAGATTAAAATTCCTCGATGGTTACACACTGGTCCTAATAACACGAAGTCAGAGTTACACGGGTTTTCAGACGCATCAAAGTTAGCGTATGCAGCAGTCGTTTACCTTAGGGTGGTGGATAATTTGGGAAATGTTCATACGTCGCTAATAGCATCCAAAACAAAGGTAGCGCCTATTAAACAAGTGTCTATCCCAAGACTGGAACTCTGTGGAGCAGTTCTAGTTACTAAATTAATAGCGGAAGTAGGTGAAGTTATGGGTATACCAAAGGCTGATTGGCATGCATGGACCGACAGTGAGGTAGTATTGGCATGGTTAAATTGTCATCCATGCCGCTGGAAAACCTTTGTAGCCAATCGGGTTTCTGATATTTTAACCACATTAGACACGTATCACTGGGCACATGTGCCAACTAAGCAAAATCCTGCAGATTGTGCGTCGCGGGGTGTTTCTCCTTCAGAACTTGTAGGTACTTCTATATGGTGGGAAGGGCCGAGCTTCCTAAAGGATCCGGATGTCGAATATAAAAGGCCCAAACATCTTATAACGCGTTTAGAAGAAATTAAGGTACACGCATCTACGTTGGATGTAACCTTTTGGAAGAGATTTTCGACACTGCCAAGAATGATCCGAGTTATAGCTTATTGTCGCCGGTTTTTAAGACTACAAAGGCAAGGAATCAGGCCGAAACATTTGAGTAAGCAAGAACTGGAAGAGGCAACAGAGATATGTGTAAAGAAATGTCAAGAAGAAGGGTTCGCAAATGAATTAGAAGAATTGAGAAATAATCAATATCAGGGAAAAGGGTGTCTAAAATCATTGAATATATTTTTGGATTCAAAGGGGATCATAAGAGTTGGAGGGCGGCTTGAGATGTCCCAATTAAATTATGATAGGGTTCACCCCATTTTGATACCGAAAGAGTCCTTTCTCACATGTCTCCTGATTGCCGATGCACATCAGAAAACCATTCATGGTGGTCCGCAATTCGTGATAACCTATTTGCGGTCCAAATATTGGATTATCGGAGTTAAGCTTTCAGTTAAAAAGCATGTAAGGGAATGTGTTAAATGCCTGAGACATGCATCTAAGGTTAGAACACAATTAATGGGACAACTACCTTCGGCACGGGTTACACCCAACAAGCCATTTCTGTGTAGTGGAGTGGATTACGCGGGCCCCATTAATATAAGGGTTTCAAAGGGTCGAGGAAATAAATCTTACAAGGGCTACATAGCATTGTTCATATGCATGTCTACGAGAGCAGTGCATTTAGAAGCGGTTAGTGAACTGAGTACAAAGGGTTTTCTGGCTGCGTTCAAGAGATTTGTGGCAAGGCGTGGTCGATGTGCTGAGTTGCACAGCGACAATGGCACAAATTTCGTTGGAGCAGCACGAGAATTACGGCAGTTATTTACAGAAGAAAAATCCAATTTCAATTCGGAATTAGCAGAGGAACTTGCCACCAATGGTACTGAGTGGCACTTTATCCCTCCTCACTCGCCAAACTTTGGGGGCCTTTGGGAGGCAGGGATAAAGTCCACAAAGTATCATCTTAAGAGGGTCGTGGGAGACTCCACGCTAACCTATGAAGAAATTGCGACGGTGCTGGCTCAAATAGAAGCGTGCCTTAATTCGAGACCGTTATCCTATGTCGAGGATCAAGATAAGTTAATAATTTTAACTCCAGGTCATTTTCTGGTGGGGGAACCACTCGTTGTACCTCCAGACTCAAATTATGAAGGTTGTAATACAAGTAGTTTGCAACGATGGCAACTCCACCAGAGAATGATGCAGGATTTCTGGCGTCGATGGTCGCACGACTACCTTCACCAATTCTTGCAGAGGCATAAGTGGGCTTTCAAAACCCCGGAACCATCCATTGGTGAAGTGGTCTTAGTCAAGGAAGATAATTTGCCCCCTGGCAAGTGGTTACTGGGTAGGATTACAGCGAAACATCCGGGATCGGATGGTGTTACCCGGGTTGTTACTTTACGTACACAGTCGTCTACTATAAAAAGACCGACGTCCAAATTATGTGTGCTCCCTGTAACCGATTGAACTTGTAACTTTATTCTTAAGCAATACGAGTACATGTTAGGTTATATTTTTTTTGTTAATTGCTAGTATAGTTAAGGCTTAGATATTATGATTTGTTGTTAAATTGGGTAAGCTCCTCACCAGGAACATTGGCACACCCTATGTTCAACCAATTCAAATTACTTTGGCATGGTGGGCGGTGTGGAAGGACATTGGGCAGTATGTCCTTGGTGGGCGGTATGTCTGAGCAGGAAACGAAATCATAGCGCGATCACTTAGTTAATACAGTTCGATTAAATAGTACCGCATCGCTCGATAGATGGCAGCACAGGAAAAATTAAAAGTCGCTATGGTTTCGTTACATGCATTTAGTTGGGTCCGGTGGATTATTTGATGTTGTGAGCAGCGCACCCAACGGAGTTACGTTTAACTAATAATTCAATATACGGGTAGTGACGTAATTCAGTGGTGTTATTTCGAATCCCTCTCCAAGTCGACCCTCGGTTGTACACACAGAGTACCTAAATTAGCGAGACGCCATATTGAAAGTCAATAAAAATAATTGATAAATTGAAATTATTACTAGAAAAATATGCAATTGATCTGTATTTTTCCAGAATTCCACGGATTTTTCTCGATTTTACGAGTAGCAGATTTGTCTTGGCGTTTTTTCGACCAAGTAATATTTGAGGTCTATAAATAAAAGGCAGCTGAAAGTCCTAAAGTCGTAAAGACAGCTAAATGCGATAAAATTTCACTCTGTATAGTTGAATATTTTCTGTTTTAGGTTTTATTTTTATTATTTTATAATTTCAGATTATTAATAATCAATTATGTATAATCTCATTCTTAAAAATATAAACTTTTGTAGCTTTCTGAATATTTCACAAACTTGGCTGCTTTTTCTTTTAATTGGCCACACTTGTTATTTGTTTAAGCGACAAAACAGAACACAATGACTTTATAATTTTTGGTAGGTCATGTTTATTCAGAGACTACCAACCTCATATTGTAAGATTATTCATAGTCACGAAAATGGAACAAAAGTGCTTCTTTGCGGCGCACTACTTGATTGAATCTTATTTCTTGGAGCTACTCTCTTGGATGCGCTGACGTTAATATAAATTTATTAGCATCAGACTATTTACCCGGAGACAAGATGAACGAGATTGACTGGCCCTGGACTGGACGCCGAGGGTCCTTGACTGCTAACTGGTCCCGCTACAAGTGAGACGGCCTGGTCGACGAGTGCTGCCTCAAACCCTGCTCCACTGATGTCATCATCAACTACTGTTAGACGAAAACCGGCCTTATAATGAGCACGATCAGAATGATGTTGTCCTTTTTTGGCACGAAAGTACTCAAAACTCAAATTCGTCTGTAGCCAACTTTCGATGAATTTACAACGACAAGTTATTTCATTCTGAATGTGCTAGAAAATAAACACTTGTAAAAATTTAAGATAGAAGATACGTAAGTAACAAGTCCACATAAAAATATTGTATTTTATAAAATAAATGACTGAAATATCTTGATTAGACGCACTTAAACATTTTTTAAATCACAATAAAAATATGAAATGAAAAGTGGATTTCAATGCCGACGAAAATTAGTGAACATTTTACGTTTTTAATTTCCAATCTGCGAGGGAGGGGAATACAAATCAGAGTGAATAAAACCAGGCTTTTGTTGTTTTCCGGACGGTGGAAAAAGAAGCATTGTTTGATAGGGAATATTAATATTTATAAATATGTTGGTATAAAACCTGCTTTCTATAGCTTCCTACACACTTTTACATCGGGCCAGTAACAATGTGGGGTAACAGAAACAAAGAGCAGTTTTATTTTTAGAAAGGAATAAAGAAAAATATTTATTTGTCGCAGAAACATGCGAATACCAAAACACATAAACGCTTAACAAATATTAAATAAAAAATTCAACAAGCTGGTATAAAAAAAGTTAACAGCTGGCACTTCATGACTGCGATAAGCAAGTTACCACTCAGCATGGTGCTGTGTTATGGGAACCCACAGCCCAGCGCTTTTTTTTCTATGGTCACCTATGAAAATACGTACGAAAGCCAAGAATAAAAGATGGAATATTCTAGGCCACGTGCGTGATTCCACGGTTCTGCGCAATACAGTACTATTGAATGAACGTAACCTACATGACCTGTTGTCTTATTGTCAAATGACAAAATGAAGGAAACATTACTAATGCCCGGTTTCTGGTGTCCTTTTATCGAAAGTTTATCTATTCAATAGCGCTATTGGTTCGATAAACTACAAAAATGGGTTTCTGAACACCGCTATGTAAGTTAAACTCTACATAAACTAAGATCAACTTAACCGACCAATCTGTGCCGTTTATCGGTTCCATAACTTTATTTGACGTTTACTTTGTAAACTTTTAGGTTATATCGTGTTATTTTAGAAATTATAAGCCAGTGAAAGTTAATTTAATAGATCGAAAAGTATGAATTCGAGCAGCTCATCAGACTCTGATCTGGAAGTGCTGGATTTTATTGCTAATATATCTATACCCAGAAACTTACGACGCAGGAGAAATCCTTTCGAAATGTACCTATACAAATGAAGAATTTCAATCAAGATATCGGTTTGATAAGAACACTGTGATACACCTTACTGATATAATCAGACCTGCTCTCGCTCCTGTTGTGAATTTAAAATTTACATTATCTGTGTTAGAACAAATATTCATTGCGTTACGGTTTTATGCTACGGGTTCTTTTCAAGTTATAATTGGTGATGATATTAACGTTCACAAAACTACTGTGTCAAGAGTGGTATATAAAGTAAGCAAGGAAATTGCAAAGCTAGCTAGGAGTTACATACGTATGCCTAATTTTGAAGACCTGAGAGAAATAAAGACGCCGACGACAGTCATGACCAATGACGTATTATATAGACACGTCAAGAACTAACATGGCGGCGCTTCAAAACGGCAAAAATATTGTATAACTACTTTTACACGTAAAGAAAGGGAAAGAAAATATGACACCGTACAGCGGGATGCCTGTTGATGCCGGTTTTCTTTATGTTTTGCGCAGGTTTACACACACGATTTAAATTAAGAACAAACGTAGCGTCGCGCGAGAGGTTGGTGCGTAACTAAGCGCGATGTGGCCAATTGGCTTAATTTCATGTTGTAATTTTAGAGGGCGGACAACGTATCTATAGTTTTAATATATCATTGGTCATGACAAGAATTTCGTTAAGCTTGCTTGCATGATTGATAGATTCATTCTAACATTTCATACGAATTTCTAAACGATAGTTGAAAATGCATACATAATGAAAACGTAAACGTAATTACATATTAGGCAGTATAATGAAAACATAAAGATAATTTAACTAAGGCCTTCCGTGGCGAGACGCTAACCAAAGTCTAATTAAATCTTATTAAAGTTAATCCCGAAGAAGATTAATTTAATCTTTTCTGTTTTCATTAACAGGGAGAAATAATTAACTTTTCAAATTATTTCATAAAATACGTATGTGTTGTTAGTTTTTTTGAACAAACGTAGTAAAAGTCAAAGCCATACTATAAGTATAATACCTCACAAAAAAAAATGTAACAAGTATCCGTGTCTCGTAAAGCGCGTTAAACAGTTGGTCCCGGCTGTCAACCAGTCTTATCAAAGGGCATCGCATTGCCCAGTAGGTACTAACTGGGTTGTGGAGGTTAGATTGGTATTCAGAATCCGGTAAGACTGCAAACCGACCCCAACATATTTGGGAAAAGGCTAGGCAGATCATGACGTGGATTTTCTTTTTCACAACCAAGCGGTAAAGCAATCATCAATATACCTACATTTAAGTGTTAACCGAACAACTTGAGTTGCCATCGACACAGAGCATAGTTATTGCGCCAAATCTTACTTCCCGATATTGAATCCATGGAGTGCTAGCTCGCTTGCACAACGCAATATCGGCGGCGGATTGCCTCCAAAGTTATGTATGAGCATCGAGCATTTACATACGCAGATATCCATAATGTCTTTTTCCCATGAGGGAAGGCAGGAAGTATTGAAATCCAGCTCCTATGATCCTCAAATATTTCTTTTGATTCGTCCACGGGGTCATACATGTGACCATCCGCACCGGTTGCTATTACTACGCAGTTGACGATTCTGAAGAATAACGTCAATAAAGTCAGCGTATGTCTTTCTAGGGCAGGGATGTTGAACCTTTATGGATCAACTTGTAATTTTTATGGATTAACTTGTCATTTTTATGGATCAACTTGTCATTTTTTCTAAAGCAATCTTTATTGAGACCTTGCACGTGCCGTCCAATAATATTGCTTAGTCTTTATTTGCAGATAATTAAACTAAATATTTTCAACTAAAAACTCTTTATTTACTGCTAAAAAGAAAAAGCTCGACCTATATAATAAATGTTTCACTCTTACGTGTAACTCAAATTAAAGTAACATTAGTGTAACTTTTGTTGTTGCTGATTAGATGATAAGTAACTTAAGAGGCGTTGTAAGAGGTTACTTTTAGGAGATTCCATGTTGAACTAGACTTAGAGGAGTCCAAAAGGTTTCCAATCGAATCTTATGTTATTCATCTTTGAAAATAATTACTCGTAGGCATAAATGTTAATAAGGTTAAAAGTTCGGTGGCGTGCCTAAAATATTGTGTGATGTGCCATCAATTCTAGGGCATAGCCTTTCTACTCACAATTGCCTTGTACAGTCAACAGCAGAAGTAGCTTAACATTTCGTAGTTTATATTATTGTATGTACAGAACTCCAGCTATATTTTTAATTTTTCTGAAGATTATTTAATAAAATATTCCTAACTCGTTAATAATTGTTAGTAACGTGTTATTTCTACAAAGTTTTTTTGTTTAAAACCTGCTTTGAAACTTTAAATAGTGTTCATCTACTTCTGCTGCTGACTGTAGCAGCTTTTTGATTTATCTTTCTCTCGTTACGTGGGTCATGTCATGACCAAACAATCTGAGTAGGCTTACTTGTAGAGTGTTTTATTTTTGTCAAGTCACAATATCTCGTCTATGTCTTGTTATCGTTGAGCATTTACGCAGTATATTTAAATATTCGCTGGTTTTTGGATCCTTTCTTCAATTCAGGCAGTTTTATTGAGTTTTTGCTCATCTGAAAATTTAACGATGGAGTCTGGTTAGCTATTGGTTCGTCATTATCATTAAAAACTGTAGCAGCCTAGGTCATAGATTTTTACAAGCACACGCTAGATTGTCGGCTACCTAGGAACTTTAGATTGCAATTAATCAACTGACATGTGTGTACCTAACACAAGCATGATGTTATTAATGTATGAGCATTTAGGGAGATTTAAAATGTTCCTTTCCCCATGTTTGCCATCATCATTAAGTTTATGAGTAGCTCGTTATGGTTATTGGTTTCCATGCTCCGTATAATTTAAAATGGAATCAACATTTAAGAATTATGGAGGTAATTTAAGGTAAGCGTTTTATCGGAAACTGTTTAATTTTATTACCTTTTCGATAGGTCTATGGAAGGTATGGGTTGACGTCTTATGCAAGTTGGAGTGACGGTCATGGCAGGGTCTGGCCAGTTAGATTGCCCCGCTGGCCTAGTGGTCACAAGCTCGCCTGCTGGCAATGAGGTCCTGGATTCGATGGTCGGGCAAAGTGTTATTGGGTTTTTTCCTCTGCAATTTCTCAGTATCAGCCTCGGAGTCTGGATTAGTGCCCAGTTGATGGCAATAGGCTCGCCCCTATTCATCATCAGCCTATAATGTTCCCACTGCAGGGACTCAGGCCTCCTCTCTAGGAGAGGGATGGGCTATAATCCACCATGCGGGCCCAGTGCGGATTGGTAGATGTCACATATCTTCAATTTTTGGTTCTAAGATATTTTTCCTCACGATGTTTTCCTTCACCGTTTTGAGAGCAGTGGTGATGAAATAAATTACACAAAGTAATGCGCCTGCCTGGGTTAGAACCCACGACCAACTGTTCGTAAGTCGGGGCCGCAATCACTGGGCCACCACTGCTCGCCCCTATAACATGCGACTTAAACATAACTGATGAAATGTGGGTGTACGATTAGTTAGATGGGCATAATGTATTATGCCCATCTAACTCGACCCTACGCTTAGTGCTGTTGGTCATAAACTAGGTTTTTGACCGATTCATAGTTAGACCCACCCTAGAGCTGGCCATACTCAGTTCTTGGAGCATAGTCTGTAGTTCCAGGGCTGTGGGGGCAAAAAGGACTATGTCGTCGGCAAATCGGAGGTTCGTCAACCTCTAACTGCCGACTTCAATGCCTTTGGTTGTCCATGAGGCTGCTATCGTTCTAAATATCTCCTCAAGAGTGCTGGTGAATAACTTCTGAGAGAGCCGGTCAGATCTGTTATGTAGGCAATTTCGGCTTAATATACCCAGTACCAACTACCAACTAGCAATTAAACATCGATATCAGACTTGGAGTTTCAGTATAATCCTAGTTTAAAGGACATAACAGTTTATATCGCAATTAGTGAACATAGTTTAACACAAATATCTGTTAAACTTAGATAAACTTTAAGGCTGTCTGTGGTCTCCCGTTTTGTATAATAAAGACCGGCTTTTCTCGCTCTGAAGTTTACGTTTCTAGGCAATCGATTTTAAGTTTTATGATTTATATAAATAAAAATTTATAGTAGTATGAATACATAGTATAAAAGTATGGTTACTAGTATTTTACATGTAGCGATTACCCATCTGACCACCACACAACCCAATTAGTACGATGCCTCTTGGTAAGACTCCTTGTCAAACATTCTCCTCAAAAATTGACAGCCGGGACCAATAACATGCTTTTTTAGGATTTCAGAGGAAACGGTAAAAGGTAATGGGTGGTCACTATTCACGATTCATAGATTAATAGAAAAAAAGAAAGAAAGAACTAAACAATTATTTGTCGCAGAAACATTGCGAGAAAAAAAAGCAATACACATACAACGCTTAACAAATATTAATAAAAAATACAAGAAGCAGGGATATCAGTCTACCGTCGGGGCTGCGGGATGTTGTGAGAGATACCGCGGCCTCGACATATAGGGATAAGAAGGAACATGGGTGGTTTTTAGTCACTAGAAGTCTGACACTCCCTTTCGCTCTGCTTAAGAGTGGGAGAGGTGATGATATTCCACATGCCAAAAAGAGGGATATCAGTTTAAAAACAAAACCACACAATTATACTATTTTTAGTTTGTCAATCGTTCAATATAATAACTCCACTTTACTGTCATTTCTGTGTAGGTATCTAATATTTGCAGTAACACAAATTGAATTACTTACATTTCGTAAAGCAAATTGAATTGGAAATAAATATGGCCGGATATTAAAGAAAATATATTCCGTTTTATCTCTGCCGACTGTCTGTCTTTACCTTTTTATTTGTAAACAAAGAGGATTTTGTTTGTGAAGACTTACTTGCAAATAGTACTGTAAGATACCAGATATTATGTGCTGCAGGTATCCCAAATCTTTTATTTAAATAAAAAGGTTTTTGTTTAAAAGGTATTCTAGCAGCTTCGGCAATATTTTTGCCAAAGAGTAGAATCACCATCCTTCAGGAAAGCAGTAGGAAAACCAGTACACTTAGAAAAAACAAACACAGATATCCGTCATTCACACTCGCAATCCCGTTTCAAGCCCCCCCCCGACCCTTGCTAGAGCCAGCCCGCGATGCTGAGCCAGTAGTTTTAAACCAGCCCTTAAATAATCTCACTCAGATCCAGCCTGTCCCCTTGCTGCCCTCCCCCAGTGATGTCCTAAGCCGAGGTCCGTACCCCACAGGGGGTGCCCTTAGCGATTTGTCACTTAGTTTGCAAGTTTTGCCCCTGGCTGGAGGCCTTAAGCTCAAGGCATCCACAGGGATTGTCCGGTTAAGCAGAAGCCAGTCTCATAGACTAAACTGCGAGATGCCACTACCAAAAAAATAAAAAAAAACTAAACGGATTTATTATGGCCTTCACGTAAAACAAGATTAATACTTTTAACCCTTTTCTTGGCAAAAAAAAAAATATATATTTTTAAATAATTTTCAAATATGACGTTAATTATGAACCTAGGATGTATAGAAAAATATATAAAAAAATCGCACATAACCAGATAATGAGATCCTATATGTATCTCTGAAGATACATTGCCAGCTTAGGAAAAAACTTTGATCTTAAGTGTAAGTGTCTTTGAGGATACGTTGCCAGGTTTGAGGAAATGAAATACACAAAATTTTCCAAATTATATATGTATAAAATTTGCATGTTGTAATAATTATAGTAATGAAAGTGTACTATTAGCTTAAATAATTACTTATCAGTATGGAATTTTACAAAACAATTTCTTTCTGGCTTAAAACACAAGCGTAACAAGCACTTGGCACACATTACCGTTGTTTGGCCCTTGACACAAAATTTACATCGCCCTTTCGAACCAAACACTGGAAAATGGCCGACCTTATCATACCTTACATCCGGTGGAGGTCGTGGTGCTACAGGTGCCTGTATTATTTTCGACGGAATTGGTCCAAAAACTTCGCAGTTGTCGACTGTATTTCCACGACCCTTTTTCAGGAGGCTCTGTGCTATTTGGTACCTGAACATTTTTAGAGGCATTGTCTTTCCCGCACTTTGTCGTCTGTATAAAACCCAGCTATTATTTATGAAAAAACCAGGACTTGCGACACTAATGGCAAATACCATCGATGGCCTCTGAAGTCTGTTCTATAAAGGGCGATCAACATGTCTGCTAAGTCGACGCCCCCCATATGGGCGTTATAATGTTTTATAATGTCCGGGCAGGGTACCTTCTTTCGTCTGTAAAAAAGTCTGTAAAATACTCATAAGGAGTTTTGGCTATTTCAGGTTGCGGAAGATTTTTATCTGAGACCTGGGCGAAATGTTTGAATTTATTTTTAGTCTACTGAAAATTTAGAGGCTTTTGAAAAAAACGGCGGGGTGTGACTATTCTTGCAGTCCTTCCGGATGTTGTAGGTCTTCTTGGTCGGCAGTTAGAGACAATTAAAGGAGATGGTGGCAAAGAAAGTGGTGAAGGAGAGCCATTTTGCGTCAGTGAAAATGGTAGTCGAGCTGGAAGCGGCTGAGGTGAAGGCAGAACAGGCGAAGGCAGCAAAGGAGACTGAGTAACAGCGTCTTGGTCGCCTCCTATTTCTTCATCAGATAGCAAATTTAAGTTTTCTATAGAAGAAGGCAAAGATGGCGCAGGTGAAGAATCGAAGTCAGTCACATAGTTATGGACATGACACAAGCCAATTGAAATCTGCTGAAGTTCATCTTCGGATTCAGATTCATCGTCGTCTGATTTTTTACTTGGTTTTGGTACTAGAACACATACTCTTTTTGCACTGGAAAAAGATGGCTACGTCCCGCCCTGAAAAATAAAGCCTTCTCTCACACTCATGCCAAGCTTACAATGCCCTTTCCCCAAAACACGTTTAAAAAATAATACTAATGAAATCTTAGTGCACTTGGCAATGTATCTTATAAGATACGCTAACCTTGTACAAAGAATCTTAGTACACCTAGCAACGTATCCTGTAGGATACATTCACTTTATTTTTTAGTTTGCGAAGCCAAGCGTAATTATTTCTCCGGTTTAAATACTTTCCAGCATAAGTACAAACATATGAAATATTATAACACCAATTCCTCATGCAATTTTAAAAGAAAAACTATTAAAAATAATAAATTGTTACCTTCTTCCGCGGAATTGCACTCACCCGGTTCGCCATTTTGACAACTTTTGAAAAAGTGGTTGACGTAGCTGTCATTGTGTCACAAATAAGCTTTCAGAAACATATACTTTATAGAAAAATAAGTTAACGTTCCGTTTCAAATGCTTTATAAAAGAGATATATATATTTTTTTAATGATGTGTCTTACAAGATACATTGTCAAGAAAAGGGTTAATTAACTGACGTTCTGAAAACAGTCACCTATTATTTTTATGCAGCCTGTATTATTTAAGGTAGGTTGTAAGGTTTATAACCAGAAAGTGACAGTAAATGTATCTACCTCCTACCGGTGTGTGCGTTTCGATGGCGCAACGACGGCGTTTTTTTTAACAAAAAACTATGCCAAGATTTTATAAAAGTTGATTCCCAAAACGATTTTGTCAAAGTTATGGTTATCAAGTTAGAAGGGATTGAATTTGCGAAAAAAAAATATTTATTATATTTTAAGAGCTGTAAGACTAAAACCCCGCGCCATTGAAACGGTGAAACCACGTTACTGTCGATATCTCGCTGAAAAAGCATCGCAGAGGACTGAAGTTTTTTGTAAAACCTACATTTGAATATGTCAAAACTTTTAAAAATACAAAAAAAATCCTAGGTTTATATTTTAGGACCTGTAAGACTAAAACCCCATGGGCGTGCCATTGAAACGGTGAAAAACACGTTACCGCCGATATCTCGTGGAAGTTTCTGCCAAAGAAAGATTTTTTTGATTTTTTTTATTGGTTCAGGAGATTAACCCTACACTTACTAACAATATCTCATTTTTAACCGATTTCCAATAACGAGGAGGTTCTCTATTGGTGTGTATGTAATTTTTTGCGTTCTTCTTTTTTACCGATTTTCAAAATTCTTTTTGTGTTTGAAAGGGTATACTCCTGAGGTGGTCCCATTGTCACCAAGTCAGGATCTGAGGAGGGCAATTTTTTAAAGCTGTTCAAGTATTTATGTCAGATAATCATAATCTCATGTGGCTGCACTGATGATGGAAGGTACAACTCCTCAACAGTCAGGAGTTGAACGAAAATTCCTTGAATATTATACGTAGGTCCTTATGGACCGATAGTTGTTTATTTTCAGTCTATTACGTTGAACTGAAGAAAGAAGGTAAATCTTATTAACCGACTTTAAAAAAAGGTGGTTCTCAATTCGTCGCAATATTTTTTTATTTACATACATACATAAACTCACGCCCTTATCCCATGGGGGTAGGCAGAAACCACAGAACGCCACCTGCTACTATCCTTACATACTCCTTGTGCCTTCGTCCACATTCATACATCTGGTCATACACGCACACCGATTACAAGTATTACGCACTGTTCTTTCTGAAGAACACCAATAAGATCAGTGTATGTTATTCTAGGGAGGCGTTGCCACTCACATCTGCCTTGTAACCTTTTGTTAATCGCGCCTTGTGAAAGGGGGCTAGACGGAAAAAATTCTTACGAAAAGTTGTCACGACACTTTTTGCTATAGTAAGCTGTGCGGCGGCGTCGCATGTTTCTGTCTGTCTCTCTCTCTTATAGAAAGCAAGCCAGATATTTAATATTTTATATTTTAAATTTATATAAAAAATAATAATTAAAATAATATAATTAATATATATATATATATATATATATATATATTTTTTTTTAATTATTAATTCTTTTGGTCATTCTTGTGCTGTTTGCGATAGACTTTAACTTTGTTCCATCCGGGTGTCCCTTGACACCTCTCAAGTTTTTTCCTTCTTCTTAAATGCTTCATTTATTACAGTCACGAGCAATAATATATGTATGTACATAGTGTGGCAATTTTTAAAGACTGTATTTCTCTAATTAAATCGGTTGCTATGTTATGGTGTTATTATAATCTTATTATTGCTCTCTTAAGGTGTAATTGTAACGAAATAGGTCAAATCCTAAAGAAGAAACAGTTTTTTCACAAGAAAATCAGATTCGTATTTTGTAGCATTTATACATATTAGTGCTCGTGAAAGTTGCTGTCTGCTATTAAAATCCCTTATTTTTTATGATCACTGTGACTAAATTCACTGGACTGAAACATTTAGGTTTTTGGATATAAATCAATGTTTTGGAAAGATTACGCTTATTTAAACAGGTATAAACTTTTATACGTATTAAAATTAATTTGGAAAGGAACAATATACCTAATAAAACTTAATTTTAGTCACCAAATTCTGCCTTTTGTTAACTTTATACTTGTTATTTATGTAGGTGAACTTTACCCAGTAATTTCCTCTCGTAATACTGTAAGTCTTATTTAAGTTTTGAATGGATGATTCTTGTAGTAACCATGAAAAGAGAAAACAAGTCTTCTTCTTTCTTCCTAACTACAATTCCAGAAAACCAATATCCACAGAAAACCGTCGAACCAATAAAACTTTGACGAGTCCCGGAGAAATTGTATTCAATAGTTTTCAATGCTGCAAGCAAATTAACCTGAAGCCTAAGGAGTGTCAGAGGATTAAGGCTATGTACACAAGCTGCGGGTTACTCCTCCGCTATTCTTTTCTGATTAATTTCGTTGCGGGATCCAAGACAGTCAAATCATTTCTCTGGGACTTCGTCAAGCTTCATTGTCTCGGCGCTTTTCTTGTGGTCGCCACTGTTGATTCTGGCTTACAGAAGTTACAGCGGTTTGGGAATAGAGAGGCGGGCTTGTTCCATTTAAAAAAAAAAGCTGCGGGTTGTTTGAAAGAGATACCGCGGCCCCGGACACAAAGGGTTAAGAAGGAACATGTGTGGTTTTTAGTCAGTAGAAGTCTGACACTCCCTTCCGCTCCGCCCAGAGTGGCAGCAGTCATTGAAACCCTCTAAAACAAAAAATGGCTTCGTATGTACACACTAAAAGGTGCCTTGTTTAGCACGTAGCTAGAGCCTATTGACTTAAAACTGGCTACTTGCTAGGATACATAGCGGCTGAATGAGAAAATTCTAGAATGCACGCTTTACTTCGCTACTCGCGAGATGACTCGGTAGACCTTCCTACTAAATATTATGTTCGGCCCTATTTAGTATAATTTATGTTACCGTAGCGGGCCAGCGAAGCAAACTGACCTCTAAATGTAAGTGAAACAAGCTGTACCTACCGGACTAGGCTGCGATGATGCGTTCAGAATTTGCGTGTAGGGGTAGGTACACCGTGATATCTAAATCGTTGTTTTTACGCAGCTGAACAACTTACCATAAGGGAGTACTTTCGAAGTATGGAGTTAAGGTAAAAAATAAGGATGTTTTTGTTCTAAAATAATTGAAAAAATATTTATGAGCTCGAATACGTAAAAACCAATAGTAATACTAAACGTTACTTGTAGGTAGTACTCGAATCGCACGTAAAATTATGAAGGAAAACATTTGAATAACTTGTAGGGTTAAAGCTTAGTATTATTATCAAGAACAATAAAATAAATAAATAATAATTTATCAGCTGATTGAAAAGCAGGCGGGTCAACAGCCGCGCGGCCAGTAGTCACCCGGAACCAAAACCCAAAACTCGAAAGCTATTACGAACCAATGTTCGTGATAGCTTTCGAGTTTTATTTTTACAATGGTTAATCTGCCATTTTTGTTTTTTTAATATTTTATTTGTTTATAAAACGATTGTAATACCAAGACAAAACCATTTCGCTGCGGGAAAACAACGATTTAGATTTCACGGTGTGTATGGAGCTGGAATTACTGACTAAGGGACATTTTTTGAGCAATGTTCGTGTAATTTTTATTGACTTTAATATCTCACGGGCCGGATGAAATATCTTTGCGAGTTGCATGGTGGCCGTATGTTTCTTACGGGTTATTTGTTGATAAAGGGTTGTTTTCAGAGACGATTATGCTTATATGGGGTAAATACAAGAGTAATAATAAACACAAAAATGTCTTAAATTGTCTATTTATTGAATGGAATAAGAAACATAAAATTACCCAATAATTGACTTATGTATACCTAACATACTGTTTGTAGTTTTTATAAAAGTTGTATCTTTTTGTTTACAAGAATGGATATGAATTTTACAAAAATCATTCATAACTTGATACAAGCATGTCATATTATTTTATACCTATATTTACAAAGCCACTGCAAATAATACGACGCTTCCTAGCCAAAGTGACCATCGCGCGAGCAGGCGACAGTCGCGGTCAACTCCATAATTATAATCTATTGTAATCTCGATTAGGTACGTGCGGTCACGCGGTTAGTCGCTTTAGCTAGGCCGCGGGGTTACAAAAGATCATAAAATACTGGATAAACAATTGAAAGAAATTTCTTTGTACCTTAAATAAATATGGATCAGTATCTCGTAGTATCATCGTTGAGTATTTATTTACGCGTAAAAGGTACTTTCACCATCAGGTGGCATAACGCAGTAGGGGAGGTAAGCCTAAAACGGGTAGCCCGCCTAAAACGGGTAAGCATTTTAAATTGCGCGCCGTTATTGCTAATAAGAATGTGTGCGTGCACGGCGTGGCGCCGGCCACGCGCCAATCACAGGCAGTCGGCGCACGTCTCTGGCGGACACGAGTTCACGGTAAGACAAGAACAAAGTATTTTGCTATTTCCACTAAAAAAAATTGAGTTACATTACTTTTGAATACTCGAAAATGGTCTACAATATGTTGTTACTAGTTTTGTGTTTTTATTTTGCAATAAATAGACGTTTTATTTGTGCAATACCTTGGCGTTTATCATTTCGGGTTTTAAGGTTATGAGTCGATTGAAAAAAATACATGCTTGTGGGCAAAAAGGGTAGGGGTAAATAGGGTACCCGTTTTGCCCTTACCCGATTTGCCCTGTATAATTTCATTGAGTGATTATTAGTTCTTTTACTTTTGCAGATGGTTAATAAATACAAAAGAAAGACTGCAAATGCATCGTGGGATGAGGGAGTTATGAAGGTTGCGATAGAAGAAGCTCTCAAAACTTCCGTCAATGGTGCAGCCAAAAAATATGGCATCAACCTTTCGACTTTACAGAGACATGTAAAGAAAGGATGTCCAAAAAAAAAACTAGGAAGATTCACAACAGTTTTTACAGCCGCTCAAGAATTGTTGAGTATCTTTTTCATATGGATAATCTGTTTTTTGGACTGACGAAAACCGAATTCTTGAAACTAGTGTACCAATATGCTGACAGAAACAATATTACTCATCCTTTTAAAAACGGAGCCGCAGGTGAAGATTGGGACGCTGGCTTTAGGATGCGTCATTCCGAAGTTAGTCTGCGCCGTCCAGAACCAACATCAGTTGCACGTGCTAGAGGTTTCAATAGACCTCAAGTTGAAAGATTCTATGATTTACTTGAAGCAGAAATCGAAAAACATAACATTGATGCAACGCGAATTTACAATGTTGACGAAACTGGCATACAAACTACAAGCAACAAACCTCCAAGAGTCTTATGTAGGTCTGGAAAAAAACAAGTTGGTGTTATATCCAGCGTCGAACGAGGCAAACTGACGACGGTTGTATGCTGCTGTAATGCAGCAGGTTCTTTTGTACCTCCATTCCTCATATTTGGCCGAAAACGAATGGTAGATAGACTTTTAGATGGAGCTCCGCCAGGATCATCAGCTACTTGCAGTGATAATGGTTGGATCAATGGACCAGTATTCTTGGAATGGTTGCGGCACTTTGTTGACAACGTTAGGCCAACTCAAGAAAAAAAAGTTATTTTGGTGATGGACAACCATGAGTCCCATAAATACCTGGGAGCTTTAGAGTATGCATCGCAAAATCATGTGATTTTTGTCTCTCTTGCTCCACACACAACACATCGTATGCAGCCGCTTGATACGTGTGTTTATGGTCCATTGAAAACTTACTTCGAGCAGACAGTTTCTGTGTTCCAACGAACGCATGTTGGACGCATTATTTCCCAATACGAAGTAGCAAGACTATTTGGTGAAGCATATATGAAGGCAGCGAGTACCCAGAATGCAGTAAAAGGGTTTTCGTCGACCGGCATATGGCCCACGAATAGGCACATATTTGACGATTCTGATTTTATGCCGTCAAATTTGACTGACCGACCTGATCCTTCCGGTGTTCGAGTGGATACTGAGGCTGATCCGATTTCTCATGAGCCGAATGACAGACCTGATCATTCCAGTGTTCCAATGGATACTGAGGCTGATCTGATTTCTCATGAGCCTGAAACTAATTTCAATGTTAACAATGAAATAGAAACGCGTACGCGCGAGATTCGTGAATCTACTGATTCTGACCGCACTGTTTCACCATCTGTTCTGGACAGAATCATAGAAAGCCATTATACCTGCAAAACTCCAACGCCAAAAGCAGATGATGAACTAGTAGCTCAAACTCCCATTGGCTCCTTAATTATTGATACAAGCTGTGAACAAATTATGAATGAGCAAATTATAACTGTAGCATCTCATGTGACTCCAATGGATATTCGGCCATCACCTAAAATGGATCCTAACAAAACTGCTCGGAGACGTAAAACACAGAAAGCGGAAATATTAACAAGCACTCCTATAAAAGACCAGCAAAGGGAAAAAGAGGCTAAAAAAAGAGATTTAAAAAAAAAGTTGAGGCAGCGAAAAGGAATTTAAAGGGATCAAAACCTACTACGAGTGCACGAGGGAATAAGATAACAGAGAAAAATCTCTAAACGAGGACCTAAAAATAGTAGAAAAGACAAAACGGAGTTCCGGTGCTTGATATGCGGCGATCTTTACAGAGAGCCACCAGTGGAAGACTGGATTAGGTGTGATGACTGCGAAATGTGGGCTCATGAGGCCTGCACGTCTTATTCTGGCAGAGGTTCGTATTACTGTGACATGTGTCACGAATACGTAAGAAAGACTGCAAAATATAAGAAGACTAATTATGATTACCTATGGTTGTGAACCTTAGGGTTAATTATAAGTAGAAACTGTGAGTTATTATTGTTACGAAACAGTACTAGTCATTGATTGACGTTGATCTCATTTAATTTTGTTGCTACCCGCTTTGCCCGAAAGCCCTACCTGCTTTAGGCCCCCCCTACGGGCAAAACGGGTATTTCGAATGATAAAGTTTCTTGTTATTTTTTTATTCCTAATGTAGAAAACTATTAAATATGTCATTTATTTTGTAGTCCTCGATGACTAAACAATTTAAAATGTACAAATAAAAGTTCAATTTGTATCTATAAATTGTTTTTTTTTATCATCAACCTTAGCTTACCCGTTTTGGGCTACTCTCCCCTACCTACGATTTTGTTTTTTGTAACAGGATGAACCGCTAATAAAAAAAAACGAAAATACAACGTGATAACATCTCGGCTTATCCTTCTTATAAAAAGAAAATAAAACCACCATCTCTTGCAGATATTCTGCATTTTATTACCCACTAATTCCTAATAAGCTCTTAATTAATTATTCCAAAAAACTTGAACACAATTTCGTGTTTTATTTTAAAGTTTTTTGAAACAGTCCTTTATTAACAGTTTACACACTTTGCCACATTAAAGTCACAGAGATAATGACGACAGAAAACTGCGTCTTTGACCTAACTGCTGATCCCGAAGACCATATTGATGACTGGTCCGAACTGTCCTCCGGTCACGAACTGGGTGAAAAATCTGGAAATATTCAATTTTAATGTAGGTACTTTGAAATTTTATCAAACAGTCGCGAGCGCGACAAGTTACCAGAAACTGTTAAATTTTCGCATTTGATTTTGAACTTAACCATCAAAATTTTATGATTAAAAATCATTTGGAGAAATTTGACATTTTTGTGGTAACTTGGGCTGGCGACTGTTTATTTCATTATTTTTATCGCTTGCCTGGCAGAAAATATTACCACAGAAACCGAGTATTACTACACTCTCATTGTAATTTACAAGAGCTTGATAAAAAAAAAAATGAATTCATCTGCCTAGCCTCTTCCCAACTATACAGTGTGATTCTTTATAATGTGCACATATCGAAATGAGGGAATCTATGCTTAATTTTATCGATGGAAAAAATATTTAAAAAAATCTAAATATTTTTTAATATTTTTTATGGAATTTTCAAAAATGTTGTCCGCTGTTGTGACCCCAATGTAAACAAAACGGTGTAACTTTTAAACTAAATTATCTATCGCGATGAAACAATTTTATGTAAAAAGTTATGAAAAAAAAAAGTTTTTTTGATCAAAAAACGTGTTTATTTTCAATTGAGGGTAGTTTTTTTCCACAATTTTCATTTTACGAGGACGCCTAATTGCTTCCAATCATTATGGAGTTTGTTTCATCGCGATAGATAATTTAGTTTAAAAGTTACACCGTTTTGTTTACACTGGGGTCACAGTAGCAGACAAAATTTTTAAAAATTCCATATAAAATATTAAAAAATATTTAGATTTTTTTTAATAATTTTTCCGTCGATAAAATTAAGCATAGATTCCCCCATTTCGATATGTGCACATTATAAAGAATCACACTGTATGAGGGTAAGCTTCCAGACTAAGTTAGTTCTGGGTAATACTGGTTATCAGAATTTCGGCACACTGTGTTTTCTTTTAATTAAAATCCCAAATAATCCACACCTCAAAAAGTAGGTCACACCGATTGTGTCAGTTTTGCTTATGAAATTTCGCTCATTGCAGTATAAAAGAAATATAGGTACATTCAAAAATCCCTAAAGATTTCATAACGTAAGAATGATCAACCATTTGAGCACGAGGACAAAGTTACGACAGCAATTTTCCATGCGCAGGTAGGTAGTCTAAGTTTCCGTGGTGATAAATCAATTTGGCTTTTATTAAGAAAGAGGTTCAAACAGGGAAGAATGTACCTACCTACGCTTTTATATAAATACGTAAAGGTAAGTACGTTTTGTTGGACACATTATGGGCAAAAGTTTAAAAACATTCCCATGAATGCCTTCGAAAAATGATTGGAAATAATATTTTGCTATTTTTGTTTGAGTTATTCCGTTCAGGGCGCTTACTCTCGAATATAATTCCGACAGATCGACATTGGTCAAACGTTAGTTGGTTGAGTTAAACGTCAGGGATTCGCTAGACTCAGTGAGTCCAGCCAATTCCTGACGTTTGACTGACAACTCCAATGTCGATCTATCGGAATTATATTCGAGAGTAAGAACCGATCCCCAAAAACTGATACCATAAGGGATCAGTTTTATTATAAATAAAAATTATTTTCTATTCCGGTCATCTAAAAGAGAATTTGAGCAATGAAAATGAAACCATCAACACATATGAAACACGTTTAGGAGCTGTTAGTGTCATCAAAATGAGAGTGTAGTGACAATACAACTGGCTTTTTTTTGTATTTCCAAACTATAGGGTTATATTCTATACGTAAAACTAATACAAAAAGTCCCAGTTTTGATTAAATTGTAAGTAATTGTAATACGGAGTAAGTTTAGCTTTAGACAACAATGCCGATTGTTGTCTAAAGTCCTTTTCAAGCCAAGTTAGTAGCAAATTACTGTATGTACTAGGTTTTGTCGAATTTTCAAGCAAGACGTCTAGGATACAATAGAAACTTTGACCTTTGCCTAGCTGAGTGGTTGACTTTAATAATATCTATGAAAATGTGACTCAAACGGATGAACGAGACTACATTTTGTGTAATGAAAATTAATCTTTGTACTCGATTTTCAAGCAGAATTTATTAATAGACTGGCAATTTTATAAGGAAACTTTGGTCGAATAGGCCAATTACCAACGTAAACAAAACGATAAAATATAGGAACAGAATCATTAGTATGTCAACTGGAGCTGATTATTGGCTTACAGAGTTGCAATCTTACCGATTGGTAGATAAGGGTAAGATAAGCACCGTGATTGGTCGGTTACCTAAGTTCTGCATTTGATGTTGGCTCAGCACAACTACGATACGGTCCTCATGCGGGTCGTGTTCCTTTACTTCTAATTCTGCATCTGTTGGGGAAATTAAACGTTAATTGGGACTAATCAGTTAAGTTTTTAACATAATAGGATAGTTAACAAAAAATCTAATTAGTCCGTTAGATAGATTTACAAAAAATATTGGACACGTTTTGTTTTTTTCTCGTAAACAAACAATGAAGACGATACTCAGCTTTGATATCTCGTGTGACGTCATATTCTAAGACATTAGTTTGTAATTTTTTTACCAGCGAGTGTCGTCACAAACCCCCACTCAAATATTTGACGTTATCTTCGTAATTTTTTTTATTTTTATTTAATCTAACAGACGGACTAATCAGAATCATATTTTTTTAGTCAGTAAACATCACTATTATAGATTACGCAATTCTGCGTAAAAAGTAGGTATATTCTTATCATTTTATTGGTACTGTCACAACCTTAGTTTTTGTCAGCCATGGACCTAATAAACCACTTTTAGTACGGGACAAAAATTGTCAAAATAACAAACAGTTTACTTTTTCACGGTTTTAGATTTCGTTTCATAGTAAAAGCTCTGCATAAGAGGTTTTGTGTTTAACTAAAGCTAAGCTGTATTGTGATTCTATGTATTTTCAATTCCCTATTTTGCTTGAGGCTTGAGTGGGATCTTATTAATTGCAATATGTCTTATTGGAATAAAGCAAAGCAAGCGCTTGCTATAGAATCTTGATATATAAATAGATATTAAAATACTTACCGTGTCAAAGAGAAATAATTGAAATTGAAATACAATATCATCATCTGCCTAGCCTTTTCCCAACTATATTGGGGTCGGCTTCCAGTCTAACCGGATGCAGCTGAATACCAGTATTTTACATGGAGCGACTGCCTATCTGACCTCCACAACCCAGTTAATACTAGGTAATACGATACCCTTTGGTAAGACTGGATGTCAGACTTTCAGGTCACTGACTACCCGTAACGACTGCCAAAGATCTATATATGGCACCCGGGACCAACAGCTTAACGTGCTTTCCGAGGCACGGAGGAAACTCGGTATGTAATGGGCGGTCACCCATCCACAGATCGACCTAGGCAAGCGCAGCTTAACCTAAAGATCGACCCGAGTGGCAGTTCTTATTAAGCCACGAGCTCCTAAAAAATACAATATTATAACGATAATAAAATAAACGACCAGAAATTAAAATAGCATAAAATAAACCCAGTATTTCTATATTAATACTCACATATCTCAATTGGTGTGCTAGTAACATCTTCGAGTGCAGTCGTAACTTCAGTAGATGTGGATGTTGTAGTCGCTAGAGCTGTAACATAAATGTTTTATTTACCTATGAACTCGTAAAATGTTTATTTAAATATTTTATTTTTCCTCATCTATAGCAGTGACGTTAAAATTGTATATTATGGCCTGTATAAAACTTAGAGTAGTCACGAGCACTAATATGTATATGTCACGGTCAAAACCGTTAATCAGTCAAAACTACTTTTGATCGGTCAAAACCATTAAACATTTACTTAAAACCTTGTTAGTTGGTTTCTATTTTAATACATCGATAAATTAAAATAACCTAGAGTTAGGAAACTTGATAGGTTTGTTAGGTTTTTTTTGTGACCCTTTGTTTTCCCTTAGTAGAGAAAACGTATTTTTTACTTAATAAATGTTTTGACTGATACAAGTCAAAAGTAGTTTTGACCGATTAATAGTTTTGACTGTAACATAAAGGGTGAACAAGCACCTTGGGTTCCTTCTCGTTACGGAAATATTTGGGGTCAATGTTCCAAATTTTTCGTAGCTTTTTTTAAATACTAGGTTTAGGAAAATTTTACTTAATTTACCTCCATGACCCGTTAAATATTCAAGCATTCATTAGCACAATGTTTTATGAGTGCTACATTGAGTATTACCGTAAAATGTGATATTAGACCCCAAAATAAAAAATCGTTTCCCAGTAATAATTTTTGCGTGGGGGTAGTTAGTTTGATGTACATAATGCTTGGATAATGGCTGCGTGGAGGGTCTGTTTACACTTGTATACCCTTAGCAAAATTCAGTTTTTTTTCCTGGGAAATAACGGATTCTACTTTGAGTGAGATAGGATAGACCTATTTTGTAATTATGGCTGTATGGCTTCCACAATGCTTATATCGTAAAAACGTTAACCAACACAGTAATAGATAAATGCCCGTTTTCACCGCCTCCCCTAAATTTAAGGGGTCCCCTAAGCATGGATAGGGGACCGATAGGGAATATTTTTTGTTTCACGAGCAGTAAGGGGTCAGTTAAATCTTGAAAATTTCCCTATATTTAGGAAACCAAAATTTAGGCCCATAACATACATGTGATTTCTCAAACAACGAAAATGGATTCAGATAAAGGGTGTAAAAGTACCCTTAACGCAAACGATGGGCACTTGTTCTCCGCACCGCTGCGATAATTTTTTTGTTCTAGACCATACCTGGAAACCCTCTAGTTACGAAGATATTGGGGGTCAAAGTTCCAAATTTTGCACAGCTGTTTTTGTAAATACTAGTTTTTCAGGTTATAACTTTACTTAAATTACCTCCATGGCCCTTTTACTATTTAAAGCATCCACTAGCACAATATTCTAAGAGTGCTTCATTGAGTTAAGGGTTGATTTAAACCCTGTATACAGAGTGTAAAGTAACCCTTCACACATACGTCAACCAAGCATTCTGTACATCAAACTAAGTACCCCTACGCAAAATTTTTTGCTGGGAAACCACTTTTTTTTTTGGGGTCAAAAACCTCATTTTACGGTAAAACTCAATATAGCAAACTTAAAACATTGTGCTAGTGAATGCTTTGAATAGTAAAAGGGTCATGGAGGTAATAATAGTAATTTAAGTAAAGTTAAAACTTGCAAAACTAGTATTTACAAAAACAGCTGTGCAACATTTGGAACTTTGACCCCCAATATCTCTGTAGCTAGGGGGTTCCCAGGTATGGTCTAAAACAAAAAAAATATCGCAGTGATGGGGAGAACAAGTGCCTTTCGTTTGCGTTAAGGGTATTTTTACACCCTTACATGAACTTTTTGAAAATTTTGAAACTATAAACGTAAATAATAGACGTAGACCAAAAACATATATCGGAAACGACCAAATTACATCGATAGTTTTGATGAAATTGTTTCTTTTCGTAGATATAAATTTAGGTTAAGTAAATCTTCCGTGTTGTGTTTGTTGGAAAAAATCAAACACGCCTTTTTTTTTTGGGGCTGGGAAATCATCAAATAACCCCTCCCGCTCTTGGGCAGAGCGAAAGGGAGTGTCAGACTTTTACTGACTAAAAATCACCCATGTTCCTTCTTAGCCCTTTATGTCGAGGCCGCGGCATCTCTTAGAACAACCCGCAGCCCCGACGGGGGTGGCCCTTGTTGCATCTCTTTATGGCGCGCGTGGAACACGAACGCGCCGTCGACACGGCTTATTTTTACCCGACTGCGGCGAAGCCCAAAAGGAGGGTTATGTGTTTGGCGTGTATGTATGTATGTATGTATGTAAGTATGTATGTATGTAAGTCCGTTTCTTTGTTCCCTCATAACTCCTAAACGAATGAAGGGATTTGAATGAAATATACGTCGTTAGATTCGTCTTGATAGCGCGAGTGTCACTGGCTACATAAAAATTAAATAACAAAGATAATTGCTGGTTTTGGGGGCCAAATCACGGATTTGAAAAAATAAAAAATATATCCATTACCATCGAGTAGGGTATCAAAATTAAGGGTTTTAAAAGGAG
This sequence comes from Diarsia rubi, assembly GCA_932274075.1. NCBI lineage: Eukaryota > Metazoa > Arthropoda > Insecta > Lepidoptera > Noctuidae > Diarsia > Diarsia rubi. The sequence goes on along the minus strand of OW026417.1, from coordinate 15,208,414 downwards.
ATAACAAAAATATAAAACACCTATGTTTAAAATAAATTCAAAGTCACAAATTCTATAAACAAACACAAAAGTTAAATCATCTGCGAAGTATTTTACGCGACCAACGAAAGAACAAACACTAAAAAAAAGACTGTAAAGCAAAAATAAGCACCACAAATGTGCTTGTTTTTTGCTTTTCAGTCTTTTCAGTCCGGTTTTTTTATTTTTAACTTTTTTTTTTACGGTTATTTTTCAAGGTAGCATGTTATTTTTTCGACGATATATCAATGAAAGCTCTACCTACCATACACTTGTTAGGTTTGTAATAGGTATGATCTACCTAATTTCCTACAATTTAACTTTTTTTTTGAGAAATAATTCTGTACCTATCTCCAATAAATCTGTTATTTATAGCATTGAGGTTCTATGTTTTTAGAAGAAATAATAAAAGATAATCCTCTAGAAAAACCACGCGACACTGAACTCTCACAACAAATAATAACACGGAATACGAATGTCAACGACAAAAAACAAAACCACAGATTATATACGCAATATTTCGCAATGTGTGCACAGAGTTTTGCAAGAAAATCTAAAACTAATTAGAAATGTGAATGAAATCTTGTTTGATATTGCTATTAAAACATGACGTATTAATAAATGGATTCATTTATGTATATAATTAAGTAAAATGCTGAAAAACTGTCATGTTTCAAAATATCGATAAGTTCAAAAACGAATCAGTCACTATTATAGAAAACAAAACGTGACCTAACTATGTGTCCCCTAGATTAGTGACAGAAATGATGGTGAAACGAAATTTTATTTAGGGGTTAGTTTAGGGGAGCTTTTAAGCTAAGAGTCCCATACGTAGGTGGTACTATAGGGGATGTCGGTGAAAACGGACAAAAGAATCACAATTTAAAAAGTTGCTTCGTATACCTACATATTGGTGCTCGGGACATAATAATATAAAGAAAGAAAGAAAGAAAACATATTTATTTAGCACATTACCACAAAGTGCACACAACAAACAATAAAAAAATTAAATTAAAACAAAAAAACTAAACTGAAAAAGACAGTGTGTGTATCTCACGGCTGCGCCAAATAGGACCAGTTCAGCAAACTGCCGAGCAACTAGTGCCCGACGAATATGTATATAGTACATACATATTTAAATTAAATATTGGTGACTAAAGGATAGTTTACCAAAAATAATAAACGAACGTAGCCAAAGTCTAATATTTTGTTAATAAAGAGGCAAGCAATTTGATATCTTTTCGCATAAACCTTTTAAAATAAAATCTTCAAATAATTATTAGACCAACATTATTTATACTTATTCATATTTACGATGTTTTACCTTCATCTACCAACAATAAATTTTATATTTTAAATTTTAATAAAATACCTTTGTTAAAAAGGTATTTTCATTTAATTAGCTTCGTTCTACGGTTATTATAATATGTATTTCAAATTCCCTAATTAACAAACCCACAATCAACTGATAATGTTTCAAACGAAAGGTTAGATTATTTTTGGAAGATAATGTATTTTTGGTACATTATTATGGATGGTCATACTGTAGTACCAACTCGCACCGGCCCACATATATGAACGCGTCGTTGGACTTTTGGGACCGGGTCCGCGGTCCAGAAATCCACCTAAAATATAATAATGATTTTTAAGTAGTATTTTAAGACCACAAGGAAAAGAAGTTAGTAAAGTACTGATAACAAAAAACCGGTCAAGTGCGAGTTGAACTCGCGTGAAGAGGGTTCCGTACGATGAATATAATATATCTACCTTTTTAGACCATGGACTTCTTATAGGTTTTCCTGTAATCTACAGGTATAGAACTATTTTCTGTATTTTTTTCAAAATTTTAGGCTCAGTAGTTTCGGAGATAAGGGGGGGGGGGGGAACGGTCAATTTTCGTCTATTTTCTTGAATAACTTTAAAACTATTTATTTTAAAATTATTAAAAAAATATATTTGAGACCCTCATAGTAAGCCCTTTCATTTGATGTGTCACATGGTACAGTTTGCAAAACTTTTTTTTTAATTTTCTTATTTGCCCCGTAAAAGCGACCCCCATATTCAAAATTCATTTATTTACTTTAGCCGTACATGTTTGGGTCACAAAAATCCATATGTATACCAAATTCCAACTTAATCGGTCCATTAGATTCGGAGCAAATTGGCTGTGACAGACGGACAGACAGACAGACAGACACACGAGTGATCCTATAAGGGTTCCGTTTTTTCCTTTTGAGGTACGGAACCCTAAAAACGAGTAAAAACTAAAAAAAACCGACTGAAAAAACTGAAAACCAAACAACAAGCACATTTTAAATTAGACAATACTTGGAAGCAGGCGGGGTCCATTCTATTTTCATTTCATAATTTAATATTCAAATGAACCCCGCCTGCTTCCAAGTTTTGATAAGTTTTTTTTTTGTTTTTTGACTATTTTTTTTTATTTCCAACGTTTAAGTTCTTTTCTGTTCCTTGGTTCGTAAATTTCTTCGCAAATGATTGTAACTTCTGTGTTTGTGTATAGGACTTGTCCATGATTTGTCACTTAGAATTTCTTAAAATACATAATTGTTTTATATTTTTGTAATCTCCTATCAAAACCCTTCATTTTGATACCCTACTCGATGGTAACCGATTTTTTTTTCAAATCCGCGATATGGTCCTCAAAATCCGCGATTTTTCTTTGTTTTTAATTTTAATGTGAATCAGTGACACGCGCCATCAAGACGAATCTGTTTTTATTCAAATCATCCGTTTAGGAGTGATGAGGGAACAAAGAAACAGATATACAACCATACATACTTACACGCCAAACACATAACCCTCCTTTTGGGCTTCGCCGCAGTCGGGTAAAAAAGGCTGATGTAATATTTTGATCACTAATTACATGTATCAAAATATTTTTGAATTCAATGTATTGTTCCGCATGAAATTAAAAGTTTCAGACGAAACAAAAAACACGCTTTAGGTAGAGGATGACGATTTAGGCTGCGGTTCCACTGAGGCGGAGCGGAGCAGAGCGGAGACGAGCTGTGTCGCGATTCACCAATCATATGGCTAATGGTTTGTTCTTTTAGGAGGTAGGTGTATTGTATTCAAACCATGTGATTGGTGAATCGCGACACAGCTCGTCTCCGCTCCGCTTCAGTGGAACCGCAGCCTTATAAAGGCATCGAATAGAACGGCTCTATCAATATCATATTCTTTATGAATAAAAACCTAGAGTTGTTCAGTTCAGTTGAATATGGTTATAAGTCCTCACTATGTACGATCTACTCATATGCTTGGATCAACTGAACGAAAATATGTATTTAGGGCTCTGAAAACGGGTATTAAAGCAATATGTAGAGCGCCCGGCATTTTGCCGTTATTAGGTCGTGCCGTAAGTTTTTTCTATCCATGTACTATTTTCAGAAAATTCGTTATTGAAAAGGTCTCAAGCAAATATTGAAGCTGTGTTACTCATAAATATTATCTACACTGATATTATACATATAGAGGAAAGATTTGTTTGTTTGTTTGTAACGAATAGGCTCCGAAACTACTGGACCGATTTCAAAAATTCAAGTTAAAGTAAAGTAGCCTATGTCACCCGGGGATAGCCCTGGGTGACATAGGCAACTTTTTATACCAGTATTCCCACGGGAACGGGAACTACGCGGGTGAAACCGCGTGACGTCCGCTAGTATTAAAATACTTTAGTAATGACTGCCTCGCTGATCGTGAGCGCGACTGCTGAGCACGGGTACGATTCCCAGGTTCGGCATAGTATTATTCAGTTTTTCCATCGGAAAGGATCTTGTTTATGGATATATAGAATCCCGTACCAAACTGTGTCAACATCAAACTTTGTTTTTTATTGTCTACATTTATCATAATAACTCCTACAAAAGTTTTTTTGTAAACTAAATCCGAGTTTCGGAGTAATTTTATGAAATTGAAAATAACCTCAAAACCAGGCAAGTAGGTATTTGTAAGGAAAACTCTACGATGTGAAGTCAGGCAAACTGACAGATCTAACAGAACGACTTGTTGTGTAAACGCCATTTAAAGGGAGTAAAACAATATTCATACTTTTATACTTTAAATGAAATTCCTTCTTCATAAATCAAATCCCAGCCGCATAATGTCGTAAAAAAATATGAAAATAATAACTATAACATTATGATCTTGAAACGTGAGAATTCTTGGTACGAGTTTCGGTCATTGTCACAATTATTATTATTATTATTATTATTATTGTGTTTTGTCAATAACAGTCTGGATTTGTGTCCTGGTTGATTGCCACAGATTCGCCACTCTATTACACATCACTGGTGGAATGTGGGTGTAATTATGGCTACACCCATGCCTAGCCCTCGGGGATTTCAGAAGTGATGGTAAGTTTATAAAGTTTGTAAAAGTACCCTTAACGCAAACGAAGGGCACTTGTTCTCCCCACCACTGCGATTTTTTTTTGTTCCTGGGAACCCCCTAGTTACGGAGATATTGAGGGTCAAAGTTCCAAATTTTGTACAGCTGTTTTTGTTAATACTAGTTTTTCAGGTTATAACTTAAATTACCTTACCTTGAGTTTTACCGCAAAATGTGGTTTTTGACCCCAAAAAAAAAGTGGTTTCCCAGCAAAAAAATTTGCGTAGGGGTACTTAGTTTGATGTACCTACAGAATGCTTGGTTGATGTATGTGTGAAGGGTTAATTTACACCCTGTTTTATGTAGTAATGACCACATCATCAGAAATAATGAGGTGCAATCTCATCTTCTGCTTTTGGGAAAACCATGTTGTAGGTATTTGCATCGAAAAATCATCAATTTTTGTTTCCTTTTTATAATTTAATTTAAACTCAAAAACTGTTTTCGGAGTTTCGATGTATTTTAAAGAATTAGAGAAAAAACGTGCTTACTGAGACACGGAGGGAACTTTTTATGTAACTAGCTGTAGCCAGCGACTTTGCCCGCTACAACTCGAAAATTATCCCACGGGGGAAGATAAAATTTGGATAAAAACTATCCTATGTGCTAATCCAGGTTATAAACTATGTATGTCCCAAATTCTATCCAAATCCGTTCAGTAGTTTTTGCGTGAAAGAGTAACAAACATCCATCCATACATGCATACATGCATACTTACAAACTTTCGTGTTTATAATATTAGTAGGATAATGGTCACCCATCTCCAAAGCAATCTCAGAAAGAACTGCTCATTCTTGAAGATCGAGTTGTGATTGTTATTACTTTGCTATGAGCCCTTTCACCTATCCTCAACTCTTCCAATGTAAGCAGGGGCTTAATCTAACGAAATGTGTGCGTGCTACTAGGAACACCTCTGTATTACTCTCTTGAGGATTACAGGCGTGATGTTTTGTTACTTACTATAAATAGTGACGTCATCTCTGGCAGACCCCATTGAGTTCTCCGCGTAACAGTAGTAGGAGCCGATATCTTCTCTGGACATGTTCCTCACTCGCAGTAACGCTGTGTACTTGTATCCCTGGGATTTTAGACTCGTCTGGTATTTTGATCCTGGACAAAAATAAATTAAACTTTTACAATGGAAGGAATGGTTGATCTGAACAAGGGTTATCACACCGCCTAGTCAAAGATATTGACTAGCCCAGTGTGAAAATCCTTGTTCAAATCCGATGATCTTCATCATCGAATCCAAGGCAGTTTGCTGAACTGGTCCTATTTGGCGCAGCCGTGAGATGCACAAACTATTTGCTTTTATTTTTTCTGTTAATATTTAAGTTTACTTTTATTGTTATTGTTTGATGTGTGTATTATGGCATGTGCTCAATAAATATGTTTTCTTTCTTTCTTTCAGAATCCAAAATTGATGGTCTCGTTGGTCTGGTGGTCGCAAGTGCGTCTGCTGAGCATGAGGTCCCGGGTTAGACTCCTGGATCGGGCAAAGTGTGTTTTTCTATCAGGAGTTCAGTAACTGTCACGCAGCCTGGAATTGTGCCCGGTTGATAGCAATAGATTCGCTTTCTATTTTGTATTTTTTTAAACCTTGCCCCACACTAGGGATTTCTCCTGTATCGTCGGTTTGCAAACATTTAAACTCACATCCAGACCCAGAACAACTATCTGTAGGTCATACAAATATGGGGCATTATTTTTAAACGAATGAATTTAAATTGAGCGACTGACTGCGAGTGACGAGAAATTAACAGAACAGCAACTTACAAACATTAATTTGATTTACTTAATATACAAAATGAGTCGCTTCATAATATTTGAGCGACCTAATATTTGTTTGAGTGTCAACGTTACGTCCTGCATTTTTTTGCAATATTTGGCAAATGATGATTTTATACTGAGCGGCATTTTATCTTATTACACTTACACAGGAATATTACAGGAACATTCTTAAATTAGATGACAGTGATGTTTGAACAATCTAAAGAGGGAATATAGATAAAAATTACGGGATAGAGATGGATTAGCCAAGGGACGCTAAGGAAAGAGAGTGGCAGGAGAAAGGAGAAGCCTATCCAATAACGTTTGAATTGATTTGAACGATTACCGTTCATGTTCATTGTACTAGATATTTTAATTTGAATTTAATTTTAAGTTACTATTTTGAATGAATGAAGCGGAAAGAAATATGTGAAACCTTTTCAAAATCAAAATATTACATTTAAACGTTGACAAAAAGGTGCACGGTTCGGATTAGTCGATTCCTATGGGGAAGAACCGAAAAATCTTGAATCTAAATTCCTTATCAAAACAACAACAACCAGTACAAATTTCGATAAACATCAAACCCTCGTAGTTACCAGTATATTCAGACGTTCCAACGTGCCTAGGATTTATAATAGAGTATTTCACCAAAATAATCTAATTAGTCCGTCTGTTAGATTATCGAAAAATATTGGATTCGTGTTTTTTGATCTATCAAATTAATAAAAATCGACGAAAATAAAACGTGTCAAAGATCGTGAGTGGGGGATTTTGACGTCACTTTGTGGGTAAAAAGGTACTAACCTTGTGACGTCACACGACTTGACACGACTTTTCGAAGCACTGTTTCGTCTTCATCTTTTGTTTACGTAAAAAAAGAAAAAATACGTGTCCATTATTTACTAATAGGACTAATTAGATTTTTATTGGTGAAATACCCTGTTAGATATCTGAATTAAAGTAAAGTATATAACAACACACACACGCGCACTATAAACACATAGAAATAACAAGAAGAGGCTTGATATAACAGATAGGGAAACAAATCGACTGCCACTTTGGTCTAGTGGTCGGAAGCGCGACTTCTGAGCATGAGGGCTTGGATTCGATTCTCGGATCGGGGAAACAGTAGGTAATTTCTTAAGAGCAGTCACAAAGTCTGGATTTGTGCTCAGTTGATGGCAATAGGCTCGCTCTCTATTTCTCGGGATATAAATATAACTGGCGAAATGTGGGCCTGGGTGTGCTATTAAGTGTACCTCTGCTTAACCCTTCGGATATTACAGGCGGGATGTTTTGAGATTTATATGTGTACAGAGTACACACAGCAATTCCAAGTCACACATAGATATTATTCATGTTCGAACACAGATTGATACACTGTAATGAGTTGCCAATTCACTGATTTCCTAAAAGGTCAGGGATGGAATATTAAACTTTAACTCTCCCGCAACTCCCACGCTTTACTGTTGGGTATTAAAGTCCCACATTACATTTAGAAATTGTAATTAATCTGGTTGGTAAAATGTCTCTTTCTACAAATTTGGACTGAACCGCAAAAACTCAAAGAAAGATTAAAATTAAAGCTTTCAGGCGTATTTGCAAAGGAAAATTGCTTCATATATTTTTGAATTACCAGAATTACAATTGTTTGACCTGTAAGTGGCTACTGTTTAATTCCAAGGCTAATTTTAACCCATCATAAAGATTTAAAACAAAGTCAAAGGTAAAGGTAAGTCAAGGACCATTAGGAATTTCCCAGAAGCAACCACAGAGCCTGGATCTGTGCCCGGATAATGCCAATAATATGCTCACCCCTTATCAGGTACATGAGCCTTGACATAACTGACGAAATGTGGGTGTACCTACGCAGAGCGAAAGGGAGTGTCAGACTTCTACTGACTATACCCGCAGTCCCGACGGGACCCATCGGGATTATAACCCGTCGGGGCTACGACGGGTTATAATAAGGATAACAGGGGTGATATTATTTTGTGTTATGTATAACAAAGATTCATTGTATACTAAACTGTTTTTTGATAGCCTATATCCCAATGCTGGGCAAAGGTCTTTTTCTTTCCAAACGTCTTTACCCTGAGCAATCTCTGGCAATATTTACCTCACAAAATAATTAATCGTCACCGTCCAGATGTCTTCCCTGAGCCGTCTAGTAAGTAAAGGAAGCTGTTGGTGAATTTGTATTAATGAACTTTATAACTAAAGCATAATGTTCAAGGACACACAAACAGTATGGGTAGCTTGATGTGCTGGCGTGTGTACTTATAAAGATCATCAGCCAATAATATTCCCAGTGTAGGTTCAGGCCTCCACTCTAGGAGAGGGATTGGCTATAATCCACCACACGAGCCCAGTGTGGGTCGGTAGATATCACATGTCTTTGAATTTTTTGATTCTAAGACATGCCGGTTTCCTCACGATGTTTTCCTTCACCGTTTTGAGAGCAGTGGTGATGAAAAAAATAACTCAAAGTAATGCGACTGACTGGGTACCCACAACTTACTGTTCGTAAGTCAGTGCGGCCACTACTGGGTGCCACCATTTCTTAAAAAGAAATGTTTTTTTAACTTACCATTATAAAGTTTATTTCGGTCTATATGTGTCCAGTACACGGTTGGAGGGGGGTTGGCTTCGATCCTACATTTCAGTTGCATTGTTTCGCCGACGTACACACCCATCATCTTCTGCGAGATTCTTGCAGTCGGTTTACCTGATAAAATAAGTGACGTTAATTTTTAGAAGAATCAATGTTAAAACAAAAAAAAGAAGAAAGAGGTAGAAGCGCCAGTGTAGGACCTCGAAACACAATTTATCTTTGACAAATTTTTCTCTGGTAAAAATAAAAGGATGACATAAAATATATTACTGACAAATTTTTATACAAAAAAGTATAATAATTATTATTATTCTGTATGTGCTATTGAATAAATAAATATTCAATAATCTGGTAAAAACCATTATACTCGTAGCTATTAAAATTGATGATTCAAATCCATTTTAATGAAGGAAGTTGCAAAAAGCCCGCAGTTATTATTTGCTAAAGCTATGCTCTAACATCAATGTAGATGATCTGTGATGTGGACTATACGGAATAGCATTAAAATTTGATTGATAGTATAGAAGTTAAATACGAGTATGTAAGTGACGAATGATCTATTCAAAAATCGATGAGAGTCCTCAATTTGGAGTCTATGGAGTCTCTTCCTCGTTCTTTTCCATAAAAACAACCAAACCGATTCGTGCAACTTTTCTCTGCGTTTTATAAATACCCATGAAGGCTGTCACTATTATTACATATTATAAAAAAAAGTAGTTAGTAAACCCGACTGAAAAAACTGAAAAGCAAAAATTAAGCACATTTTTATTTGCAGCACATTTGTGACTTTGAATTTATTTTGAAAATATAAGTGACATACGTTTTTGTAATCTCCTTTTAAAATCCTTCGTTTTGGTACCCTACTCGATGGTAAAGAAGATTTTCAAATCCACTATATGGCCCCCAAAATCCACATTTTTTCTTTGTTTTTTAGTTTTAATGTAGCCAGTGACACTCGCGCCATCAAGACGAATCTAACGACGTATAATATATTTTATTCAAATCCCTTCATCCGTTTAGGTGTTATGAGAGAACAAAGAAAAGGCCATACATACATACATATACGCCAAACACATAACCCTCCTTTTGGGCATCGCCACAGTCGGGTAAAATCAAAGTCCTTCGCCGCGTCTGTCTGTCTGTTCGCGATAAACTCAAAAACTACGGCACGGATTTTCATGCAGTTTTCACAAAATGGATAGAGTGGTTCTGGAGGAATATTTTAGTATATAACTAGTCCGACATGTACGCGGGCGAAGCCGTGAGCATCAGCTAGTCCGAAATAAAATGTTTAATTTAGATTTTGAAACCAAGTGATCGTTTCAAGTTTATTTAAACGATACGAGGTCGATTCAATTTGGTACATATACAAGGCCAATTTAGATTAAATAGCCACAATTATATTTACCGATCATGTATGTCTACACGTGTTACTTAAAAAAATAGTACCTACTTTTGAATATTTAGATTTGTATTTATTTAAGTGGGTTAACTTTGTTATTTATAACAATTTACGAGGGCTTACAGAATAATATTTACGGGTGCTTCCTACCATACATTTTATTATAATATAAGAGAACAAACTTTACATGTTCGAAGTTCATTCGCATTACATTATTACGATCAAGATTAAACTCTTTGTCAAAAACCTAGTTACATGCATTCTCTGTTCTTCAGACCGTAACCTTCTTTGGATCTTAAACTTCTCAGACTTAAAGATGATCACTTAATGTAAAGTATTTCAACTTCTTTGAGTTTCATTAATCAAAGGTTAACTCACGAATTCAAGTACCTACAAGTATTTAAATTTAATCTTTTCTTCTTAAGTTTTGGTCTAGTGGTCACAAGTTCGACTGCTGAGGTCGGGCACATTGTTATGGGATTGTTCCATCTGGAATATATTAGTAGCAGCCACAGAGTCTAGGTTTGCGCCTCTGGGCTCACCCCCACTAATTGGAACTCGAAAACATATCTGGCGAAAGGATCATGTTCATTAATATATGAAATTATTATGAATGGAAGGATCATGTTTATGGATTTATGGATTTTTTTTATTGTCTACATTTATGTAGACTAAATCCGAGTTTCGGAGTAATTTTATAAAATCGAAATTACCCTAAAACCAGGCAAGTAGATATTGTAGGGAAACTTCAACGATGTGAAGTCAGCCGAACTGTCAAAATCAACTGACAGATCTAACAGAACCGAATTTTGAAGTTGCGTGAACGCCATGTATGGAGGGGGTAAAACAATATTCATACTTTAAATTAAATTCCTTGTTCAAAAATAATAAATCCCAGCCGCATAATGCCGTAAAAAATTATGAAAATAATTACTAGGTATAACATTTTGATCTTGAAACATGAGAATTCTTGGTACGAGTTGACATTGTGTTTTGGGCAGGCTGTCCAATTACGTCTCACTAACTCTTCGGGGATTGCCTGCAGGCGTGTTGACCTGTTATTTGAATCTGTCATATCACGTAAAAAGATCATGTTTCCATTTCGTTTTATATTGTTTATTATTAGGTTGTCTCTTTTAAGATAATACATTGCTTTGATCAGAATATTTTATTTAGATGTTGACTATTACCTACACTGATAAATGTAATCATGTACGAATCTATTATCTAAATCAGTGGTTCTTAACCTTTTAGTCATGAGGGATCATTTTACCAAATGTTTGTCTTGACGGAGACCACCCAGTTGGTTTTCCTAAATTAATGATTGTTCGATCAAGAAAACAAGCATAATTTTATCTCATTTATTTATTATTTAGCAAAAATGTAAAGATTTTTGTAACTGCATACTCTTTACTAACTTCTGAATTCTTGGTTTAGTGCTACTCAAAGCTAAACGCATGTCGGCAGTGGCATCCAACCGATTTCGATGCTTATTTTTAATGCTCGCATAGATACGTCGATGAAAATAAAGTTAGGTAACGCATAGCAATGTCTCGAAGCTTTGGAAAAGAAATTGCTTTTTTGGCTCCAAAATTCCTCAAGATTTATTCCTGATTCGAATGTATCTTTTAAGTTCGTGTCGTGTTGCATTTCAATCACTTCTTCTTGAATTTCATCAGAGACTTCGGAAACATTGAGAATGAAAGGATTCCGGCTCAGTTTCTGAATACTTTTGTCCCCGCAGTTAGGGAAATAGCGATTAAATTCACTTTTTAAATTTGTCAAATGGAGCATCATGTTTTTCTGAATTTCTTCTTTAATATCTGCACCTTGTCCGTCAATAATTTGGTTGAGCATAACAAATGCAGAATAGTTTTTTCTTTCGACCTTATTAATCCATAGCTCGATTTTAGCAATAAACGCCCTGATTTTATCTTCATAAGCAAATATGTTGCTCTTGCCTTGCAACTTCAAATTTCCTGATCCTTGCAGTTGAAGGTTTAATTTATTTATTTGCGCAAAAAGTCGACCAAATAAGTAAAACGTATTTTATATTCGGGCTCACAGAACTGATCTAGCAACTCTTTGTTTTCCTTGTTAGTTAAGAATATTTGTACTTCCTCTCTTAGTTCGTACAACCTCGACAGCATGTTTTCTTTCGAAAGACAACGAACTTCTGTGTGGAAAAGCAGAGTTTCGTGTTCAGAGTTCATGTCAGAACACAACTGTTTGAATAGACGAGTATTGAGTGCGCTCTTTTTAATAAAGTTAACTACTTTTATAGCTGTTTTCAGAGCTATAGTAAAGCATTCCGGGAGCGTTTTGGCAGCCAATGCTTGATGGTGAATAACGCCACATATTATTAGGATGGCTTCGCGGACCACTTGGAATGCCTCCAGGGACCACTAGTGGTCCGCGGACCACCGGTTAAGAACCACTGATCTAAATGAATCTAGTCTGGGGTTGACTTGTTGTTGATAGATTAGTTGAGCGTTGTTATTTATATTTATCTAATTGCGATACTTGAAAGCATAAGGTAGGTGGTAGGTATTGGTTGAAACCTAAATTCATTTTAGACAGTCTCTTGAAGATTAAATATTTCCAAGATATCGGACGTCACGGTTGGCGCAGTAGCTAAGCGATTGGACTGCTGCCCTGCGTGTCGCGGGTTCGATCCCCGCACGGAACAAATATTTGTATGGCCTACAGATAGTTTCGGGTCTGGGTGTGTTTGTGTATGTGAGTTTAAATGATTGTAAACGCACCCACGATACAGGAAAAAATCCTAGTGTGGGGGGCAACGATTTAAAAAAAAAAAAAGAAATTGTTCCATCACACGCGTGCTTGATTCCAACATATTGTGATTTTTGCTGCGTCTGATCTTTCTTTCTTACTTCTTACAATTAAATGTGTTCATGGACTTGTAATTCGCTTTAAAGCAGTAGCTTATATTAATAAAGTATTGAAAATCATCAGTTGTTTACTGGACACGAATTATTAACTAGAGCATGCATTCTACCATTACTATCACAAAATAAAGCCAACACATAGAAATATTTGATCACTCTGGCACAGCTCACGCCCAGAAATATTAGGAAAGGCCGTGCTAAATGCATTATTTAAGACTCCGACATACGAGCGGACACGTACATCAAACAACTACATACAATATTTTATTCGGGACCGGATTCCGGTAGTGAATGGAAACGTGTAACGTGCTCATCTAATATTCAGGCACATGAAAGATTGCACTCTAGATTCGAAGATTTAAATCGATCGATTTGCTCTGAGGTGTCTATAGTTGGCCACATGTATGTTTCCTTGGTAGTGGTAGGATAGAATTGTCTCGCTCACACCTACTGATAATTGTAGGTGTGTTAGACTAGGTTACACTTACACTTTTATTTTACAGTTTACAAAGTATACGCCAATTCTTTCACATCTTATCTGACTAGATATATGTGATTGAACTGTTCACATGTGTCGTTTCTACCGCTTAATACTTTTAACGGTACTGACCGAACTTATCAAGCAAATCGAATGACTTAGGTATAACGTTATCGAAAGTTCACTCAGCGACATTGGAGCTTGTTCGCCTTTACACGAATGAAAATGTATCGTGTCGGGTGAACATCACACTGTTTCTACATTTATGTATAACTGACTTCTGTTAGAGCGGTTTAGGCAAGCTTATTTTGTAGCGCGTTAAAACGTATGAACTCAGCCTTGGCTAACTCTTCTCCTCCCTTTCAGGATTCAAACGATTTAAATCTTCGATTCAATCCGATAGCGATTCTAGGTACTTACACAGGACATGCAGAAGTACCCTTTTGCTGACGGAAGGTGGGACCCCGTTGGTTGCTATGCAGAGCAGGGCTCCATTCATGTCCCGAGTCACTGACGTCATGTTCAACCAGGTTCCGCTCCACTTGGTGACTGCAAAGTGTCTGACTTACAAAGTGCGCAATGACGCGGACAAGCGCCGATATATCGGCACAGTGAGAAAGGCAGGATATGAAATTGTACGTCGAGTTCCTCGTGTATGTATGAGTTAGGTTTTAGAGGAAAGTTTTTAATTTTTTCGTTTGATGTTACTTATTTAGGTACCTAGTCGTTATGATAGGTCAGATACCTACTTGCCAAAACTATGTGAATATGATTAATGTTTTTTTTTATGGGACTAGAATTTTAATCAAGAAAAAAAAAGTCTATGAAAAAGTAACCTTTTCAAAATCAAAATTAAAAGTCTTTTATTCAAACTAGGCTATTAGATTTATTTAGTCAGCACTTTTTGAACGTCAAAATTTACTTTACTTATTTATTTATTTATTTATTTATTTATTTAATTTGGCTCCTCAACAATGAGTACACTGTTACATTTACATAAAAAAAAACATTTCAAAATTAGATGTAAGTGCCCCATCACTTAAAGAAGAGCACTACATGCAACATAATATGCGCCTTAACAGCCAACACACGAGATAAAAAATGGAAATATAAATACAACATAGTGAAAATGACAAAATAATAATCACAGAAATAATAAATAAAAACAATCAATCAAGTAATCTTATCAATAAAATAAAATAATCTAATCCATAAAATAATCTAATCAATAAAATAAAATAATCTAATCAATAAAATGATCAAAACGTTAAGTTAGGCCACACAGAATGCAGGGCACGCCACGATAGTGGCGGTAAGTCCCCTCTTTGAGGAGTGGCTTGAGAGGCGCCACGGCGCCCTCACCTTCCGTCTGACGCAGGTCCTCACCGGACACGGTTGTTTCGGGAGGTACCTGCACCGAATCAGGCGGGAGGAAACGCCCGGATGCCACCATTGCGAGGATCGGCCGGAGGACACGGTGGAGCACACAGTGGAGGTGTGCCCCACTTGGGCGGAGCCCCGCCGTGTTCTCGTAGCGGCGATCGGCGGCGGCGACCTCTCGCGCCCGGCCCTGGTGCAAGCCATGGTCCGGGGCGAGGAGGAATGGGACGCCGTCGCCTCCTTCTGCGAAGCAGTGATGCTGGCGAAGGAGGTGGCGGAACGCGAGAGGGAGAGAACCTCTCGTCCCAGCCGCCGCGGGAGGCGCTCCGGGCGTCGGGGGTCCCGCGATGACCTCCGGCCACCGTAGACGCGGGCCTGTGGACGGTGAGTGATGGGCTAACTCGCCGTCCGTCCGTCTCACGACGAAAACAGGCCGTGTCGACGGCGCGTTCGTGTTCCACGCGCGCCTCAAAGAGATGTCAGCAACATGGGAGGGGCCCGAAAGGGCCGACGCCTGTCGGGGCCGCGGGTAGTCCAACGGTTATCGCGGCCTCGACATAGAGGGCGAAGAAGGAACATGGGTGGTTTTTAGTCAGTAGAAGTCTGACACTCCCTTTCGCTCTGCCCAAGAGCGGGAGGGGTTATTCGATGATTTTACACCCACCAAAAAAAAAAAAAAAAAAGGCCACACAGAATCAGACTGTATTAGATAAATCACCGTTTAATATTTTACCTTATTTACAAGACATAGTCCCCCAAAACAAACAAACCCTTCGACACTTTCTAGTGTTTAGCTGGAAAGAAGAAGTGGTGGAACTTACTCCCCAGTAACATATATGTCTGTTAGGTTAGAAGAACCAGACTCAATACAATAGTAAGGTGTAATGTTAATATTACAATTGACCACAGACACAAATCAATAATAATAAAGTAAATAATACTAGAAAATACAAAAAAAATACATAACTTATCAGTAAACTAATTTTGGAGAAAGAACATAAATAACAAACATTGTCTTGTGTTCAACTCAGCGACCAACTATTCTTATCATTTAAGTATTCGTTAATGGAATAGTAAGTTTTTAAACAGATTAGATTTTACTTTGGCTTTAAACGCATTAGATGGCAAGTCTAGAAAAGAAGATGGCAGTTTGTTATAAAATGTTATATACCGAGCCCTACGAATGAATTATGAACTTTGTGATGCCGGTGAAAAGGAGCAAGTAAGTAGTTTATGCTAATTTCTAGTGTTAAAGTTGTGAATATCACTGTTTTTAGTGTACAGGTGGATATTTTGTCAAATATATAAAATGTTGGCAAAGATGAACTGAGAAGTACCGTGAGAATACTAATCACCTTAAAAAAATCTCTAAGAGAAACTCTGGCAGCAAAAATGTAATTTAAAGCTAACTAAAGCCAGTCGCATTAAAATAGGCCAGCGATCTTGGCCTATAACTATCTGTTGCGATCAACAGAACAGGGTTTCTTAAGGAGATGGCGTCATGAGCTGGACTCTCATCTAAAGGATTGGACCCAAATAGCCAAAGACGGAGAATTGTAGGAAGAGGGAACGGAGGCATTTGCCCTACAGTGGGAAACATCATGCAGGCTCATAATAAAATAAAACCTGACGCCGATTTGGGTGACTCGTACCGCAACGTAAAAATGCTCTTCCATTACTTTCACTAATTTTGTATGAACCTTCGCACACTTTATATTGAAATACGAAGCACGAAAGCCCGCCATGACTCCATGTGTGCTTGACTTATAAATGCTTTCGGTAACTAAACAATTTTACTGCCGACGCGGCAAGTATGATATTAAAACTTGTACATGATTAGCATGACGAAGGGAGATCAGTTCTCCCTTACCTACCAGTTTCCCTGCCAACGTTGAAGGCCGCAGAGTCCTCTCTTCTCCAGAGGATGGTAGGCTGTGGAGTGCCAGCGGCTGCGCAGTGGAGAGTGACGTTGTGTCCCTCCCACACTATCACCTCACCGCTGCTGTTCGAGTCTACGATATCCGGTGGAACTGTACAAAGAAGAATAGGAATTAAGACTGGGACCTGCCACGATGCATTGATTGTACAAGAGTTTCTGTTTCTGGCAGGCTCTGATTGTTATATGTTTATTCATAATCTTTTTCAGATAATATTTAGGATAGAAGTTTCTCTACATAAGTAGTCGGAGGCCCTCGAAAAAAAAACGCGTGACGTAATCGTTACGTAAATTCGAACGCCTTTTGAGTCGAAATTCAACTATCGTATAGAAAACTACGACCTTAATATATATATGAGCTATGAGTTTATTTATAGCGAGGGCGAAGCGAGTTTTAAAACCATTTCAATTTACGTTACATATTCTGTGCTAATTCGTACATACCAGGCCAGAGATATCCAATGTTTGATTTGCTGACAAGCAACAGGAATTGAACAACACAAAAGTAGTTAAAAAACTAAAAAATCCGACTGTAAAAACTGAAAAGCAAAAAACAAGCACTTTCGGGTTTTTTAGTTTTTTAACGACTTTTTTTTTATTTCCGACTTTTTAGTTCTTTTGTGTTTGTCTTCTCTTGGTCGCTTAAAATTCTTTGCAGATGATTTAACTTTTGTGTTTGTTTATAGGATTTGTCACTTTGAATTTCTTTTAAACTTATAAATGTTATAGTAGATTATGCACCAAGGGGCTAAAGTTGTGTCTTATGTCACGGGCGTAATATTGAATCTCGAGCGCAATGAAGGATTCGGGATTTAACTCCCGAGCGCAGGGAGGGAGTTAAGTGTTTAACTCACGAGCAAAGCGAGGGAGTTAATACAAGAATCCAGAATGCAGCGAGGGATTCAAGCTAGCCCAAGGCAAAGACACCTTTAGCCCAGAGGAGGATACTCTACTTTTTACACCTACTGTAAGAAAATAATAGCCATAGTACAAAAAACAAAGTATTTATTAAATAAACAAACGGTAAGAATGACATATTTATTTTCACACCACCTGCTCGAAAATATCAAATTATATGTTAAGCAACCTTAACCTAAAGTGAGTCATTAGTGGCCGGAGGCACAGCCGGTCAATAATGTTGTACTGGATTTCATTATGACCCGCTGGTCAATAATGTGATTTGAATTTGGAATGTCACATGCTCAGCTAAATTGGCAGTATAGTATTAACAAACACCCTTTGGTGCCAGAAATAGGAAAGCTATTCTCGATACCCTTACTACCTACGCGTGGATGATATTCTCGATTTCCTACAAAATCATAACGACTGCTTCTTCATATCGTTGCCATGTTTTCGAAGACATAATATTGTAAGAATAATTAGATAACTACGAACCATTTTTTAAAGGAATGGAATAACATTAAAACTGGCATTAATAATAACAAATACCGTACCGCGTAATAGTAATTGGCTGTAACTTTATCTTTGCACAACTGGACTAATGTCTCAAATGTTACCATTAACTTCAAGTAATATGTAAGTGCATATAACTAACTAGTTCTAAATATTTTATTCTTACTGTTTGTTTATTTAATAAATACTTTGTTTTTCGTACTATGGCTATTATTTTCTTACAGTAGGTGTAAAAAGTAGAGTATCCTCCTCTGGGCTAAAGGTGTCTTTGCCTTGGGCTAGCTTGAATCCCTCGCTGCATTCAGGATTCTTGTATTAACTCCCTCGCTTCGCTCGTGAGTTAAATTCCGAATCCGTCATTGCGCTCGAGATTCAATATGACGCCCGTGACATAAGACACAACTTTAGCCCCTTGGTGCATAATCTACTATTATTTATTCACAAAATTCACAGCAATCTTAGCGCAGTTTACTTAAAATATATCAACTAATGTTACATCCAATTACTATTACGGCGCGTTACGGTATTTGTTATTATCAATGCCAGTTTTAATGTTATTCCATTCCTTTTAAAAAATGGTTCATAGTTATCTAATTATTCTTACAATATTATGTCTTCGAAAAATGGCAACGATATGAAGAAGCAGTCGTTATGATTTTGTAGGAAATCGAAAATATCATCCACGCGTAGGTAGTAAGGGTATCGAGAATATAATAGCTTTCCTCTTTCTGGCACCAAAAGGTGTTTGTTAGTACTATACTGCCAATTTAGATGAGCATGTGAGATTCGAAATTCAAATCACATTATTGACCAGGCGGGTCATAATGAAATCCAGTACAACATTATTGGCCGGTTGTGCCCCCGGCAACTAATAACTCACTTTAGGTTAAGGTTGCTTGACATACAGGTTGTAAATTAACCCTTCACACATACGTCAATCAAGCATTCTGTACATCAAACTAAGTACCCCTACGCAAAAATTTTCGCTGGGAAACGACTTTTTTTTTGGGTCAAAAATCTCATTTTACGGTAAAACTCAATGTAGCACTCTTAAAAGATTGTGTTAGTGGATGCTTTGAATAGTAAACGGGTCATGGAGGTAATTTAAGTAAATTTATAACCTGAAAAACTAGTATTTACAAAAACAGCTGTGCATAATTTGGAACTTTGACCCCCAATATCTCCGTAACTAGGGGGTTCCCAGGTATGGTCTAAAACGAAAAAAAAATCGCAGTGGTGGGGAGAACAAGTGCCCTTTATTTGCGTTAAGGGTACTTTTACACCCTTTATAATTTGACATTTTCGAGCAGGTGATGTGAAAAATATATTTGTGATCTCCTTTTAAAGCCCTTCATTTTGATACCCTTCTCGATGGTACTGGAATTTATTTTTGAATTTTGCGAAATGGCCCCCAAAATCCGCAATTTTTCTTTGTTTTTAATTTTAATATATCTAGTGACACTCGCGCCATCAAGATGACGTATATTTTATTCAAGTCCTTTCATCCGTGTGGGAACAAAGAAACGGACATACATACATACATACACGTTAAACACATAATCCTCCTTTTGGGCTTCGCCGCAGTCGGCTAAAAATGTTTTAAGGCTCTTCCCACGACGGGAGCATTCGCCTTTCCTTTCAATGAACCTTGTATGAGTCGTAGCGCCATAAAAATTAATGCATCATTCGATTTTGTACAGAAACAAGTGTTTGTCAGAAATTGTATCGTTACGGTCTGTAATGATACAATTTGTAACAATGGCTTGTAACGTAATGCTTAGAATCGAATCTTGGATTGTTACGTTTACAGGCAAATACTCCAGTAAAAGAGCGTTTTTTGAAGTAAAAACTTTCCTGGGACAATTTGTGAAACATCAATTGAGATGTGCTGTAGTGCTGACACTTCCATTATGCACGATGTCCATAGCAAGTATTAATACTCTAACTGTCACATTTATTAATTCAAAACACACAATAAACATCGAAAATTCCGAAAACGGTTACTTGCGAAAGTCAACGAAATAAACTTGGAACATCATACAAAAGGATATGTCTTGAAATTAGAGGAGCGAGCAACGATCATCGTTTAAATCATGATGCGGGTCCAAATTCTGCAATGTCCGAATAATTTGAATGAGGAAGGAATGCACGATAGCCGGAAGTCTAAATAATGAAATGCAGGACGGGAAAAGGACTATTGTAGTCCGTTATTACTTTTCCAGCTACCCCGTAATCAGTGTTGTGTTTGTTTAGTGATGTGCCCATATAAATTTATTACGAACCTATTCGTATTCGTCAAACCGAGTTTTGATTAGAACTGTCCCTGGGCATAAATGTATTTAATGTGTATTATTACATGCAAAAGACGTTTACGAGTACCTATTATGGACTTATATGTAATAAATCAGTAGATTAACAAAACGGTAATAAAATCTAAGGTGTGACAAAGGACAAATACCTTTCGACATCATGGTTTGAAGGCAACCATCTGCTGATTGAGATGTTCAATTTCTTGTAAGAGACAGTGACCTGTTAACCCAAGCTGGCCCACTTCGAGTCCTTTGCGTAGCCTTTACTCAACTATGTTGGGGTCGGCTTCCAGTGTAACCAGATGCACATAAGTACGAGTATTTAACATGAAACGACTGCCCATCTAACATCCACAACTCACTTAGTACTAGGTCATACAGTACACCTTGGTGAAACTGGTTATCAGTGTGCTTGGTTGTGCAGACAATGAGCATTATGCACGAGTTAACACCTCATTTACAGTTTCACAGTGCATGTCGATTTACCTAACTATCATTCAGACAAAGTAGATCATTATGTTAATAATATACAACAGAATGAACAAAAGCACTTTAAATCCTTGAATGGCTTTCGCTAAAGACTAAAGAGCAATAATAATATCTGGTGCATTGTCAATTCGTTTGTTTGGGAGAGAATGGCAAATTAAGCGCTAACTCCAGTATGCAGTAATTAATGAACTCAAGATAATAAACGCCAGGTGCCAAGCGAGTATAACTCACTGTTATTATTCTTTTGGAGGCATCCAACTGGATGAAGATATTAACTAGAGAAAATCAAATTGGAATTGTTTCAATTGTTCAGCTTGAGGTTTGTTTGTAGTTGTACTTAAGTACATTTACTCCGATGGAAAATTGAATTTAAGAGGTAACCGAATGGCAATTAATTTTCTTTATTATTGATAGAACATTAAAGTGAAGTGTTGTAGAACATAGTTTTAAGGGTCTATTTAATGACATGAATTGTATTTGTTGATAATAATGTTATTCTGTTAGGAATTTATGGGTAAAAGTTGTCTGAGACTAAATTAATGTTATGTTATTGCGACTTTGTTATTTACAGTGACAGATTTATATATAGCAATGCGGATATTGTTTTCTGAACAGATCTGTAGGATATACATAATATACTTTGATGGTGTGGCAAACGAGCGTAATCCACCAGATATGAGTGCTGTAAAATGTACACACTGCACATAAAAAACGTTTTTGTTTTTCACCGAAAATGAAAAAGTTTGCGTACTGTTCTGTCATGTAATTAGTTGACCAACGTCCAACATCCATACGATATTATTAGTCCACCAAAATCCATTGCGTAGAATTGGCTCTCGTAAACGGTGATTTGCAAACGGCGCAATGGATATTGCAGAATCATCAAATGAAAGCGATTGAACGCCTGATTCGATAAAATTCGGGGTAGCTGGACGGTAAAACATGTATTTGATTTTGCCACATGGCCTGAACCGTATCGAGCTGACCAGTTTCATTCCACGAGTGGGATATGAGAGCAACAGTCTGAACTAATTACTTGTGAGTAAAAAAGGAATGAATACATGTTGATGGAGGGAGAGGGAGAGGAAGTACAAAAATACGATGAATGGATCATTGTGTAAGGAATAATGAGAAAAAAAAAGTAAATGATAGCGTACCGATTGACAGGCGAGAATGAAAAAAAAAGCGGCCACGTGTGAATTGGAGTCGTGCATGAAGAGTTTCATCAGCCGTGTCGACAACGCTTTCGTTTCACGCGCGCCTCAAAAATATGTCAGCAACATGGAAGACATGGTTCCACGCCCGTCAGGGCTGCGTGTTGTTCGAAAGTTGGTAAAAACCACCCATGTTCATTGGCTAAGGAACATGGGTGGTTTTTAGTCAGTAGAAGTTTGACACTCCCTACCGCTCTGCCCAGAACGGGAGGAGTCATTTGATGATTACCAACACTCCCACTGGACCTAGAGAGGAGGCCTGAGTCCCCGCAGTGGTATCATTATAGGATGATGACGATGGCGCCAAGCAGGCATACACATTCTGTGAACGTTTTAACTATCTACCTATTATAGATCATAAGATTCAGCCCACTGACAAACAGAGGGACAGCGGGGATTAGGGTCCTTTGGTTAACCTTCTGCCCCGGGGAACATGGGACGAGGGCAGGAAGATTATGATGATGATGAACGATTGTTTTTAGTATGAGAGGTAGAATCGCATGTACGTCAGGCTGGCCCGGCCCCATGGAATTTAATAATGAGATTGTTATCAATCCAATGTACCCGGGTATACTAATATATGTAACACCTTCATTTTCAATGTAACTCTTTTTAAAAGAAATTACGTGCACTTCTTAGTGGCCGGGCCAGCCTGACGTTTTCAGCCCGGCCACCTTGTTTCCCACTAATCTACAAAAAATACTGACAATATTGTGCTACAGATGAAATGTACCCTATAATTTATGCATATGTAACACAAAATCGAATCCTAAAATGCAATAGCATACGAAATATTAGCGGTTGCAGGTGGCCGGGCTGAAATTATTTCGTTAATATAAAACAGTAAAACTGCAACACCTACCAAAAACTAATACCAGTACATAATGAGATATAGAGATATAGAATACATGTAACGCTTTCATTTTAAATTATAATACATATTTAGAAAGAATAATCACTTGAAATTATATTTCAGCCCGGCCACCTAAAAGCGGTAATATTCCCTAAAATCTTATGCCAATTTGTACAGTAAAACCTGATACAGCTATGAAATGAAAGTTACATTCGTTTCGTTTTAGTCGTATACCTTTAAGCCTTCTGTTTGACTAGATTATCAAAATCTGAGAAACTTGCCGAAGAGTGACTATCATTTATTAACTAATTTCAGGACATTTGGTTTGTTGAGTGAAACAAAATGCGTTACTATGATATTTTTATTAATAAACTAAGTAGTATAAATCACACATAATAATTGTTGGATACATAATACCTAAACCTATATATATTTTCTCCGTTTTTGGCTTCACAACATAACCATACAAAGATAATAGTTCACAGACGCTACCACCGATTTTTAGACGGCGCCTGTGTCGCGTCCCAACCTAAGTCGTAAGATATTTTCCCCGAGTAGACAGAATAGATGCGCAAGAGCCGTGTATCAACACTTCTGACATAATATTTTACGTTTTAATATTACTGTGAGTGTAAAATTTGATCAGTTGTTGCAGTGTAGTTGTTTGTGATGTGATGTTTTTAAGGTAAGTCATAGTTTTGATAAATTAAAATATATCGACAAACAATGTTAATGGGTAGCTAAGTAATTATTTAAAAAAATATACAGGTAAAGTAAAGTAAATCTAAACACTCATTTACTTAATAATAAAACTCCATACAATGCCATCAACTAAATATATTTTATCCTTTCGTTTATAGTCAATAGGTAATAATTTTGGTGATTTACTAACAGTAAGTGTTTAGTTTTTGTGAATCTTATTGTTGTGTACCTACCCTATGTATTTACTTATTATTATTGTGTACTTATTTATTTCGTGAAATCAATAATTAATCAGTTTCTTATTAATTACTGTAAGATTTATATATTGGATTTTAGTGAATTATTCATTGTAATCAGGCAACCGTCGACGGTGAATCATTATGAAAATCTGTGATTTTTTACCAAGGTATAATAAGTATTTAACCAAAAATTATCTTCTAATATTCTGAATGAATGAATGTTCGATGTTAAGGTAATATTGATATTACTATAATTTTTTGATAACTGTGTTATTATCAATGTGTAACCTTTTTTTACATTATTTATAATTAACAATTGTTATAGTACCTAATTAATATAAGTACAAATGTTGTCTAACTAATTTCAAAAATGATTATTAAAAAAATATGACAATTACCAATTTTGTTTCACTCAACAAACCAAATGTCCTGAAATTAGTTAATAAATGATAGTCACTCTTCGGAAAGTTTCTCAGATTTTGATAATCTAGTCAAACAGAAGGCTTAAAGGTATACGACTAAAACAAAACGAATGTAACTTTCATTTCATAGCTGTATCAGGTTTTACTGTACAAATTAGCATAAGATTTTAGGGAATATTACCGCTTTTAGGTGGCCGGGCTGAAATATAATTTCAAGTGATTATTCTTTCTAAATATGTATTATAATTTAAAATGAAAGCGTTACATGTATTCTATATCTCTATATCTCATTATGTACTGGTATTATTTTTTGGTAGGTGTTGCAGTTTTACTGTTTTATAGTAACGAAATAATTTCAGCCCGGCCACCTGCAACCGCTAATATTTCGTATGCTATTGCATTTTAGGATTCGATTTTGTGTTACATATGCATAAATTATAGGGTACATTTCATCTGTAGCACAATATTGTCAGTATTTTTTGTAGATTAGTGGGAAACAAGGTGGCCGGGCTGAAAACGTCAGGCTGGCCCGGCCACTAAGAAGTGCACGTAATTTCTTTTAAAAAGAGTTACATTGAAAATGAAGGTGTTACATATATTAGTATACCCGGGTACATTGGATTGATAACAATCTCATTATTAAATTCCATGGGGCCGGGCCAGCCTGACGTACATAGAATCGCCGTGTCGATGACCTTGTTGGTGGCAGGTGAGTAAATCGCCATCTCGTATTACAATACATACCAGCAACATGCATATGATGTGTCTGTGTAATCATGGGCTCAGTGTTGATCTGGCACATGTAATGGCCGCCGTCAGCCGGTCTGACGTCACGCAGGGTCAGTGACCAGGTCTGGTCTCTCTTGGAGACTGCCACCCGGTGGTTCTTCGTGATGACGTGATGCCCAATGGTCAGGATCGTTTGTGTGTCTACGCGGAGCCAGGCCACCTGAGAAATAAGTGATGAATTAGAAATTTTTGTGGGTACACACATGACATAACAATACCCCGTAGGGTTAGGCAGAGGTTTACCGAAGTATACCCACATTTTTTTTATTTTTTTATTTATTTTAAGGTCCATGTAATAGGGGGCGAACCTATTACCATCACCCCGGCACAATTTCAGAATCCGTGGCTGCTACTGAGAAATTCCTGATTGAAAAACCAAATAAAAATTTGCCCGATCCGGGAATCAAACCCAAGACCAACGTGATTGCGACCAATAGACAAACGTAGCAGTCAGTGAGTTATACACGGTAATATTAAATAAGCTGAATAATATAATAAACTCTGCAGATGTAAAAAATAAATTCTTACTTTTTGTGTCTTATACGCGGTAAAACAAGAAAAACTTGTTCTAACTTTCAGTTTATAAAGACAAAACTAAAAACGAAATAAAGGAATTACTAAGCCAAGTCGAGCAATAAAGCGGCACGGCCGTACCATCCTTTTCTCGAACGTTCAGGCCATTTTCGACCTCCTATAACTTCGTTGTGGAACTAGAAGCCTGATTTTTTTGTAACCAATTAGGCATTGTATTATATAAACACGGTATGACCGATGACAGTGTTTTCCCATTTACGGCACAAGACTCCATCCTGGATCACCAAGCTGTTCCATTGTGCCCAGTAACTCTTCGTGATGGAACTCATCGCAGCCACATCACTCCACTTGGGCTTTGAAGCACCAGCTCTGATCCACTCGAAGATCGGTTTGATGTCAGAGTCATTTTGCTGAGCCTTCTGTATGGTTTCCTTCCATTCGTCGCTGAGATCGGTTCTTAGCCTTCTCACAGACACTACTTCCTTAGTTTCTTGCATAGAACTCTGCATACAGTCTTCACGGCCAAGATCTTGAAAGTACATCTTTGTTACCGCGAGTTCTCCAGTGTTGGTGGGCAGTCATATCAGTCACCTTTTTCTGCTGTCATCGATCTTTCCTCAGTGGTCATCTACAGTCAAACTGTAAAAAGCGGCGCGGTTTTTACAGTTTGACTGTAGATGACCACTTTCTCCACAAGTGTAGCACTAAGGGCTGTAATTTTGATAAGATGATCCCTTTCTTTACCGGTGTAGCAGCTGGAACTGTACCCATGCGGACGGTTGCGTGTAGATAATGCCACAACTTCTCTGATGTAGTGTGTTCGATGGTCTTGTCACACTGCGTCTACTTCTAGAGCATGTGCTAAAACGTTCTTCAACGTCTCATGATGTCCAAGTCTCACGGTGGCTCTGACTTCCAAGTCGCGTATTCCATCGACGAACACCTGTACTAAATTTCCATCAATAAGTGCAGGGGCGGAGTGGTATGCATTCCGAACCAGCTTTTCAACTTCCAGGGCCCACTGCTGTAAGGTCTTGGCATTACGTTGAACGCGATCTCTAAATTTAGCACGAAAATAGACTATAACGCCTCCAGCAGCTGTTCTTAAGTGCCATCCTTACCGAGAGCCTCAAGAATGGTAAGGGCCTGGTCTCGCAGACCCAAAGTGAGCGCGGTCATGGCTTGCGCTTTGGTCCACCCATTCACTTTCATAACATAAGAAGAAGAATAAGATT
Source organism: Diarsia rubi (assembly GCA_932274075.1). Classification (NCBI taxonomy): domain Eukaryota; kingdom Metazoa; phylum Arthropoda; class Insecta; order Lepidoptera; family Noctuidae; genus Diarsia; species Diarsia rubi. The sequence continues at coordinate 15,181,292 of OW026417.1, read as the reverse complement.
TGAAGAAGAAGAAATTCAAATTTTCTTACGTTTATTGCAATTTACCTGTCAGTGTGAGGTTTAGGTAATCTTAATCATTGTTGTTCAGTCGCAATAGTTAAATAAAATAAGATTCGCAATCGTAACAAATTTGACTTTATTGAATAATAATAATTAAAATCACCATACAACCCTCTCAGTTCATAAAGGTTCATTGAACGCTTTCTCCATTCTGGATCATTCCGACTATTTCTAACAGCTCCTATCCAATATTTTACTTTTCCATTCAGTATTTACTGGAAACCTACAATATTAAAAACATAATAAAAAGAAAACAGGAATATTTAAGTAAGAAATCATATTGCTTTATTTTTAACGAATGGAAAAATTTGAAATCATATTATGGCAACCCTCGCACTGTACTTCATTGTTTTCCTTTGTTGAGGTTTTTTGTTCCAAATTACAAAATTCATTAATTATAAAACGATGTTATTTCAAGTACTTAGAAGTGAAATGTTATTCCGTGAGATTTTTGATGCAATTAAGTGTTGTTTTTGCAAGTTTTCATTGCACAGGACCCTAGTTTTATATTTTTAAAGTTGTTATCTAGACGATAAATCTCGTGAAGTCGTGACGTTCTAGGAGAAATGCGTGTGGTTGTAGTGTAGGTGTGTGCGTGAGCGTGTGTTTACTTGTAGGCGCGTGGTTTTGTGGCTTCACTGTTGGTGTTCGCGGCGCGCCATTTTCCTTTTTTTCTTGGTCTGAGACAGAATGTAAGTAGGTACCTACTAGAATTTACGCGTCCTTCACAGTTATATTCTTGATGACCGACGTAACAATACCAAAGATGACGTCGAAAGACATACATACATACATACACGCCAAACACATAACCCTCCTTTTGGGCTTCGCCGCAGTCGGGTAAAAACTAAGTACAGCGTAATTTATTTATACGAAAAATAATTATTCATTGGCAACGTACCACATTCGTACATCAGTGGTTAAAGGTTAATCTTACCACATCACATAATCTACGCAACCACGTAACATTTCCTATGAGCATGCATTATTTAGTGAATGGTAAACCATTACACTAGAAATTACTAATAGTCACTATTAGCCTAACGAATGACGAGGCGTAACTGGTTGGTCTCGGAGGTGTAATATAGGACCAGACATCAAAGGTATCTGATGGTTTCTTATCCTGTTTTCCATTAGTTTCTGTATGTAGAGGCTTTGTTAACTCCCCTAGGGGAATAAGGTATTTTATATTGTTCGTTAATCTGGCTATAAGTGAGAAAAGCGACAGCAGTTTATTATTGGAAATTGCAAAGGAAAGAAGCGACTGTTCTTTTTACCTGACTGCGGCGAAGCCCAAAAGGAGGGTTATGTGTTTATGGTATGTCCGTTTTTTTGTTCCCCCATAACTCCTGAACGGATGAAAGGATTTGAATACAATATACGTCGTTAGATTCGTCTTGATGGCGCGACTATCACTGGCTACACTAAAATAAAACTGCGGCATTTGGAGGCCATAACGCGGATTTGAAAAAAATAAAGATTTCCGTTACCATCGAGTAGGGTATCAAAATGAAGGGATTAAAAAGGAGATTACAAAAAATATGACACTTAAATGTTTAAAAGAAATTCAAAGTCACAAATCCTATAAACAAACACAAAATTTAAATTAATCTTCTGCGAAGAATTTTACGCGACCAACGAAAGAACAAACACAAAAGAACTAAAACATGGAAATAAAAAAAGTCGTTAAAAAACTAAAAAACCCGACTGAAAAAAGTAAAAAGCAAAAAACAAGCACATTTTAAATTAAACAAAACTTGGAAGCAGGCAGAGGTTCATTTGAATATTAAATTATGAAATGAAAATAGAATGGACCCTGCCTGCTTCCAAGTTTTGTTTAATTTAAAATGTGCTTGTTTTTTGCTTTTCACTTTTTTCAGTCGGGTTTTTTAGTTTTTTTAGGGTTCCGTAGTCAATATAGAATTATTGCTCCGCCATGTCCGTATGTCTGTCTGTGTGTCTGTCCGTCCGTCCGCACTGTATCTCAATGACTCTTAATACTAGAGAGCTGTAATTTGGCATTAATAATGTGCTTAAGGGCAGGTATTCCGAGCGCAGTAGGCGTGATAGTTTTCCTGTTAGGTATAAAAAGAAAACTATCACAGCTAAGTAGGCTTTTCAAGTTAAACTTATAAAATGTACTTGTATGAAATATTTTCCTATGCACAATGTTACGTCGGTCATCTAGAATCTTCGGGAAACCTCACTATTAACTGTGAAATACTCGTAAATTCTAGTAGTTACACGCGCAGCGTCAGTGGTAATTGACATTGTAATTTCGACCGTATGCCGAGGGCGTAAACTAACTTCTTTCTTGTTGGTTATTTTATCTTTAAGTTTAGTTTTTTGTTAATGTCTACTTTGTCCCACTGCTGGGCAAAGGCCTCCCCCATCTCTTTCCAGATCCCTCGGTGTTGTGCCTTCTTTAGCCAATCAGTCACGAACGAGTTCAAATCGTCACGTCTCATGGGTCTGTTTCGGTGACGACGACCGTATCGCCAACATCTGCGATTCCTGTCTTGGAGCGTATTATGGTGTTATGAATGCAATCGGTGATTTTGATGTTTAAAATGCTACGCTCCATCGCTCTTTGGCAAACCTTGAGTTTGGGCTTCTGAGCTTCCGTCAAAGACCAAGTCTGTGCGCCATAGGTTAGGTTAGCTTGCGTTTCAATGAGAAAAGAAGGTAACCCTTCATAAACGTCTTTACGGACCAGTACCTAGCTCCTTCAAGCATTTTCAACGCGACGGTCGATCTCTTTGTCTTGACTGTTGTTGAAGGAAACTAACTGACCCAGGTATATATTAGGTCTTTACCTATGAAACTGCCGTTCTGCAGTACAGTACTGGCCATTTCAAATCAAAATAATTTTTGTTTGGCTAAGAATTCCAATTTCAAATTAATTTTATTTTAAAAACATGGTTATTTTTTTCCAAAAGTAGTCATTTGTTTATTGATTAGTGTTACATTTTCATCGCATTTCAATCTTTTTCGTCATCATGGATACGTTAAAAAATCGAGTAATTATGGAATATGAGTACCGTCGTGGCAGCAACGCGGCACAAGCGGCACGCAACATCAACGACGTTTACGGAGTTAACACTACAAACCAACGCACCACCTGGTATTGGTTTGCTCGCTTCCGTTCTGGAAATTTCGACCTGAAAAATGAACCTCGCGGTCGTCCGAAGACTTTGGTCGACAATTACGAATTAAAGGCGATTGTGGAAGCTGATGATACACAATCTACGGCTGAATTAGCAGCAGCTTTCGACGTTAGCGTCAAAACAATATTGGTCCATTTGCGTCAAATTGGCAAGGTAAAAAAGCTTGACAAATGGGTGCCCCACGAACTCAATGATCGCCAGCGCGAAGTACGCGTCGAGACGTGCCTTGCACTGCTCAACAGACACACAAATGAAGGAATTTTAAACCGCATTGTTACCTGCGATGAAAAATGGATTCTGTTTGATAACCGCAAGCGCTCAGCAAGTTGGTTGGATCCTGGTTCAGCACCTAAACAATGCCCTAAACGAAAACTTACCCCTAGAAAAGTGATGGTCACTGTTTGGTGGTCTAGCGCCGGTGTAATTCATCACAGCTTCTTACCAAACGGGGTGAGCATTACTGCAGATGTGTACTGTGAAGAACTGAACACAATGATGGAGAAGCTGGCACATCTCCAACCAGCATTGGTCAATCGCTCGTCTTCGCTGCTCCTGCACGACAACGCGCGACCTCATACTGCACAGCAGACGGTCTCCAAGTTGCAAGAACTGGGGTTGGAAGCTCTCCGTCATCCGCCCTACTCACCAGACCTTGCGCCTACAGAGTACTACTTTTTCCTAATTTGGATAACTTCTTGGCGGGAAAAAATTCAATACCCGAGAGGCAGTACAAAATGCCTTTGAAGAATTTGTTGCCTCCCGACCAGCTGATTTCTTTAAGAAGGGCATCAATAAACTGCCACTGCGTTGGCAAAGATGCATTGATTGCATGGGTGATTACTTCGATTAATACAAATAAAAAATACATGAAAAAAATCGTTTAAATTTTTTCATACAAAACGGCAATTTCATAGGAAAATTATTAAATAAATAAATAAATAGTGTATTTCTTGCCCATTGATCTCGACCCTATGTTTAGCGACATTGGTCATATCTTTAGTCTTTGACAGATTCATCGTCAGTCCAACCTCAAGGCTTGCTATGTGTTAATGTTAAAAATATATCCATGTATTAATGTTAGAGTAAATTGAAGCTGAAGAAACCCGAAGAATTGACAAACTTAAGTGGCAATGGGCAGGGCACATTACTTGCAGAACGGATGGCCGATGGGGCCGGAATGTTTTAGAGTGGCGACCGCGAACCGGAAGACTATGCGTTGAAAGGCCACCCACTAGGCGAACCGATGACCTGGTGAAGGTTGCGGGAATCCGTTGGATGCGAGACGCATGGGACCGGTCAATGTGGTGTCACTTGGGGTAGGCTTATGTCTAGCAGTGAACGTCTTTCGGCTGAAATGATGATGATAATGGAATTGAAGCTAGCATTACCTTATAACTTTGTAAGTTTTCCACTTTGCAAGTGAGTGTAGCATCTCTGCCCAGTACCACAGTCACGTTTGATTCTCTGCCGACGAATGTTGGTTCATCTGTTAAAAGAAATAACAAGTTAGATATTAATAAGTAAGCAAGCTTAGTATGATATTATCTAAAGGCTTAGAACTGAAGTGGCATACTCTGGTATCGTTAGATGTGTACTAAACTTGAGGCGAACCTGACACGCCTACATTCCACTCCATTAGACATATTGACAGTATTTTTTTTGTTTGGCATAAACGCTCACTTTTTAATACAAAATGACATTATCTATTACATCGATAACTGTGCCATATGACATCTTTAACATTGATTAATGCAACTATACAGGGCTACAGGTTAAGTCGACCTAGATCCTTTAAGAGGTTTTAGTTTTCATCATTTCTAGCTGATTTCACTATGAAACACCCCATACCCCAAACCTAACCCATTTATTGGATGTTGAATATTTTTTAAATACAATGTAGTTTTTTAGTACAATTGTCCTTTTTTCGGTTTCTGTGCATATTAATAATTGGGCTTGCTTATTAAATTGTAATTTATAATGTTTTTGCTATTTTTGTGTAGTAGATTAGTTTGTTTATTACTCTCAACACAAAAAAGCAGGTTACTGAACCAACTGGGTAGTAGTCGACGATTGAAAGTTTAGAAAATTAACAAATTTGTATAAAATTTTTTTTCTTTTAAGAATATTTCAATAAAAGTTCGAGAGATGTGGTATCAACATGACGGTTGCCCTGCACACTACCGAAGAAGTGTCAGAGAGTGGCTAGACACTAATTACCCCAACAAATGGATTGGAAGAGGTGGACCCATACAGTGGCCAGCCCGTAGTCCCGACCTGACCCCTATGGATTTTGTATTTCTGGGGCCTTATGAAAAGTTTAGTTTATAATGAACCTCATCCGATCTCATCTGTTGATGTCTTAAGGCAGAAAATTATCGATGCCGCAACGAAATTAGAAGAGGCTTAACGACTGGTGTGGTTAAAAGTGGACTAAGGCACAGAATGCGAATATGTGTATCGGAACAGAGGCGGACATGTCGAACATGTAGGTATTGTAAAAAAAAATGTTGATAAAGCTATTTAATTTGTTTTATTTCGTTTGCTGACCCAAGTGATAACTTTGTCCATAAGAACGGTTATTTTTTAGTAGTGCCTGAGAGCATTAACATCATAGTTTTTTTTCTCAATATCATGATTATACCCTAGCTTGTTATGCCTTGTTGGATAGCTAAAGAAACGTAGATTTTATTTAGTACATCTGCAGTATAACTGTCATAGACATTTATTGAAATATTCTTAAAAGAAAAAAATGTTTATTCAAATTTGTTATTTTTCTAAACTTTCAATCGTCGACTACTACCCAGTTGGTTCAGTTACCTGCTTTTTTGTGTTGAGAGTAATAAACAAACTAATCTACTACACAAATATAGCAAAAACATCATAAATTAGAGGCACAAAAACCGAAAAAAAGGACAAATGTACAAAATATCTTCATTTTATTTAAAAAATAATCAACATTCAATATCTCAATATGGTTTAGGTTTGGGGTTGTTTCATAGTTAAATCAGTTAGAAATTATGAAAACTAAAACCTCTTAAAGGATCTAGGTCGACTTAACCTGTAGCCCTGTAGGTTTTACATGGATGAAAGGAAAGGATGAATGAAATGGCTAAGATGAGAATGCTTAGGGGGATGTGCGGTGTTACGTGAATGGATAAATAAAAAAATGAGTACATAAGAGGAAATCTGAAAGTGGCGCTGGTGACTGAAAAGTTGTGTGGAAATCGGTTGTCGTGGCATGGGCATGTGATGCAGAGGAATGAGGAAAATGTCGTAAGGAAGGTTTTTAATATGAATGTGGAAGGGTATTTGAGTAGAGGAAGACCAAAGATCCGATGGATGGACTGTGTTAAGAATGATATGGTAAAAAGGAAGTGTCTCATGAGATGACAAGAAACAGAAAGGTATCATACACATCAATATTTACTCATCTCAAACGCACGCATCGTAGTACTATTAAGATATTTAATTAGTAAATAAGTGATAATAAGGTGTAATGTAAAAACGTGTTGTAAATGCGTTAATACTCAGGCATATTGCTTTCCTGATACTTAAGCAAGGTTTCGGTAATACATCGAAACCGGTAACCTAAAAACATCAACTGATATTCTAACTGCGGAGTTATACGGATAATTCAGGGGAAGATAGTTAACTTTTATATAATAATATTTAATTTTATTCCCATCTGAGCACCTACGATTCGGTAGCTGCTAGTGATGTGGTGTATAATAAAAGTAATTGATAATAATTTAGTAAAGTTCCATAAACTACCAGGAGAACAGAAACATTAGGAAGTATTGGAAATTGGAATCTTGATATACAAGTTGTAAGTAAGTCGTTTTGTTGACAGTTAGTCGTAATAAGAAACAAACCTGAAAATACACACATCAAAAGTGTCTAGGGATCAAGCATTTTTATGCGAATTTCTTGAGATTGAGATGTGGCTTTGTAATAAATTTATGATTTTATAAATTTATATGGATCCTTTTTGGTGCATTTCATAATTTGAATCAGGAACTGTGAATCAAATTCGAGTAAAAGATGAAAATCAGCTGTCAATATTTTCACTTATAATACCACACGAGCTTCAAAATTATCGGGTATTTCCCGATAGGTTCGTTGCAAACATTTCCTGAAAAACTTGACGATTTTATTTGTTTGCAGGGAACCTTGAGGGAAATGCCAGATAATTTTGAAGCTCGTGTGGTATTCGGGGGATTATTTTTCCGTCCCAAATGTCGGCCAATAGAATTGCACCATGAGACGAAATGTACAGTTAACAAATAAGAATTTCATAATGAACATTTCCTTTGACTTTTTTATCGATGGTGGACAGAGAACAAACTCCAAATCGACTCATTTTCATGCAAAATCTCCAATTTTCACAATTGAATTCAACCTGTCAGTTTGACGTGTGGTTAATTTGACTGGATCATGTTTTGTTTTTTATATATAGCAACTACCAGAGAAAATTTTCAAAAAATTATCAGTATAATACCATGTAGGTTGTACCACGTGACGTCGAATGGTGCAATTCTATTGGTCGATATTTGGGTCGGAAAAATAATCCCTATAAAAACATACAACGCATTGAAGACATTATTAGTGCTACTATTTCCCTACTACTGATTAAAACCAACGTTAAAAATGGAGCGGCGACGTCATTTAAGCAGGGAAGAAATGCTCAGAGCCGTGGGAATGATAGAAGCTGGTTCCCGGCAACGTACTGTGGCTTTAGCTCTGAATACAAGTCAGAGTGTTATCAGTCGACTTTGGACACGTTACCGAAGCACTGGTACCGTGGCTGAGCGCCATGGAGGACGGTATCGCTGCACCACACGGAGACAAGACCGATACATTCAAATCTTAACTCGAAGAGCTCCAACAATAACCGCCATGATGTTAGCCGTGAGGCTTCATCAATCTTCAGGGAACTTAATTAGCGACCAAACAGTCAGAAACCGCTTGCATGAAGTGAACCTTCATTCCCGAAGACCGCTACGGGTACCACCTATAGCAATGCACAATCGTAGGATTCGATATCAATGGGCTCTTGAACACAGAAATTGGGCAGAAGAACAATGGCGTTTCGTGTGCTTTTCTGATGAGTCTCGTTTTGGTATGAGACCGGATACAAGACGTATACGACACTGGAGAACCCCTGGACGCCAACAGCGATTAAAATCCTGCCAGGAAGTCCATCCTTATAGTGGTGGAACCATCATGGTATGGGCGGGTATTTGGATCGGCGGAAGAACTGAGTTGATTTGGATCAGAGGCAACCTCAACGCTCAAATTTATGCTGAGACGATTGTATCAGACGTCAGCGTTCCTCTACAAGTGCAAATCGGTCCCTTATTTCAGTTAATGCATGATAATGCACGACCGCACACCGCAAGAGTTGTAAGACAGACTCTCGCCGCAGCTAACACAACACACTCGCAACAGCAGAACAATGTCCTGCCCTGGCCTGCTCAGTCGCCAGACTTGAACCCGATTGAGCATGCATGGGATATAATAATAATAATAATAATAAAATAGTTTATTGGTAAAACAAGTTTAGGTCTAAACAAAATTTTGTGATTGGACCCTCCTTTTAGGCAGATAATGCCTGTGTTAGGAGAGTCCGCTCTTCCATTTCAAGACGTGAAATACAAATAGCAAAAACATAAATATAATTTTATAAAGCTTATTTAATAAAAATTAAGACTAATAAATTAAATTAAAAACACGAAATAAACATTAAATCTCTTTTCTTAAAATCAAAAGTAGGACGAGTGACTGGGTCTGGGTATGTTGTATGTATGTGTGTGTAAGTATATGTAAGTAATAGAGTGTGTAGCCTGTAGAGTAGTGTAAGTAGTGCATGAGTGTGAGTGTGAGTGTGTGGATGTGTCAAGGTTTCAGAAATGTTTCGGTATCATTGTAATTAAGGGTTTGTATCCATTTCATTATTGAAATATGCTACAGAGAAGAGCTCTGCCGAATATGGAGGGTATCCAGTCGCAAGAAGACCTTTTTTTGTTGTTGCAACGAACATGGGCGGCCATTCCACAGCGTGATTTGGATGAACTCATTTTGAGTATGCCAAACCGATGTTCTTGTGTTGTTAGTGTTCGCGGTAGAAACACGGATTATTAATTGTTTAAGTTACCCAATAAAATTTTAAAGAAAACTGTTATTTCAGTCTTTTTTTCGAACTTTAATGTTAGTGGTTCAAATGTCAAAAATCCCTTTATTAGGAAAATGGCAAATTTCTTTATTAATGCAAAGGTGACTTGGTTTATCGTTACTGTGACAAACGAAAACACTTTATTTGATGAATCCTTAAAGAAAATTTTAATTAATATCTATCAATCAAGAGAAAAGTTATTGCAAAAATATAATGTTGATCCCTAGACACTTTTGATGTGTGTAATTCCATAACTCTGTTTGTTCGATCGGTCTATACAATATAAATTCATAAATGTATTGTTTAGTCAAAAAAAAATGACTGATAAGTATTGTCATTTTTATTTTACTATAAATGACTCCTCCCGCTCTGGGCGGAGCGGTAGGGTCAGGTGTGTCAGACTTCTACCGACTAAAAACCATCCATGTTCCTTCTTAGCCCTTCATGTCGAGGCCGCGGTATCTCTTACAACATCCCGCAGCCCGTGCATTATTGTCTTAAGTAATATCTTACTAAACCAAGTTATTTTTTTTTTCTCAAGCAATCTACTCACTTAAGTCAGATTCAAATCCTAAGACAGTAGATCCCTAAACTGAAAATAGAATGAGTTAATTTAAATAATTAAATAAAGTTTTAAAGCATATGTAGCAGCCTACCTCAATTCTTTTCATAACTGAAAGCTTTTCCTTCTTTGTTTTTTTTTAAATATTTTTCCTCCCTTTTCACCGCTAACTTTCGTTTACAAGTAAATTCTGCTATTGCTCACTGTTTCATTAATTCTGTTTTTCAGTAACCATTCCTAAAACCATGCCAGTTATGACACGTAAGACTACATCCCTCGATTTGGAACTAAAATTGAGAATGGCCCTCCAAGAACTTAAAGAATCTAATCTCCAAGTCCAACAACTGTTACAAGAGAGAGAAGAAAGTGCGGTGGAAGTCGTTGAGGTTAATAGCAAAAACTCCAGCTTGAAACGGGAGCTAGTAGACCTACATCAGCAATTCTTAGACGTTGTTCATGAACGTGTTGCAGTAAGCCAATCGTTACAATTGAAGAACCTAATTCTTGACATATAAAAAACAAACACCTAGTCTATTTTCTACAGTTAAGTATTAAGACGTTAAATAGTGATTGACATCGTCATCGTAAGTAGATACAAATAAAAACTAAAACCCAACAAAAAAAAAACGACGCTGAAAAAGTATGTAAAAGTATGTAATATGAATAAAAAAATAAGTTTAAAAACTAAAACCCGACTACGAATAAAAACGCAGACTAATAAAACCGCGGTCTTAAAAGTATTAAACAAGAAAAATCGTCTAGTAAGTAGATAATTTGATAAATTAAAGAGGACAGCCGTAATCGCATGCCACTGATACCTGATGCGCCTTCATGGCGTTCTCATTGATACAGAAGTCAGCTGATAGTTGTCATTAGCAAGGTGGCATGCGACTACGACTGTCCTTTATAATTTATTAAATTACCTACTTACTAGACGATTTTTCTTGTTTAATACTTTTAAGACCGCGGTTTTATTAGTCTGCGTTTTTATTCGTAGTCGGGTTTTAGTTTTTAAACTTATTTTTTTATTTGAATTTTATTTTTGTGTGTATATATATATATATATATATATATATAAATACGTAATAATATGTTACTTTCTAAAGTAAAGTTCTACTTTTGTTATATAATACGAGTAAATAACACAGACTAGACCACGAGTACTGTTAGACCGCAATCTAAACGCATATGTTGACTTGAACTATAATATAATATACATATTTGTGATGTACTCGCCAATACCTTTCATTTGATACCAAACATGTTATGATTTTCTCAATTTATTTTATTTCGACCTTACAATTTGACATTTAAATTCCGTCATAAAAAGAATTTTTAAAATATATATAGCCTATGTCACCCGCGTTATTCTTACGAATCTATTGACACCTCGTTTATTAAAATACCTACAGTAGTCTAGGCGCTACGGTGGAACATACATACATACATAGACTGCCAAAATCATTACCCTTCCTTTTGGCTTCGCCGTAGTCGGGTAAAAAGTAAGACGGGCGTCTTACTTTTTCATATTACATACTTTTACATACTTTTTCAGCGTCGTTTATTTTTGTTGGGCTAGAGGGCTCTAGCGTACAAAAAGTCATGTGTTAAAAAAATATTTAACATCAAAATGTTGTTTAGTGGTACTTAATAAATTTGAGCCATGTTTTGGAAATGTCCATTTTTATTTTTTACACAATACGTTTTACCCGCTAGAGGGCGCCATATCAATTTTTGTGTCACGTCACGCCTATGTTCACCGGACAATTAAGACGGTTCTAATGATACCTCATATGGCGAGTCCCGATAAGTAGATTAGGAGCTATGGGGAACAGAAGAACATACTAACATACATACATACATAGCCAGTCAAAATCATAACCCTCCTTTGGCTTTTCCGTAGTCGGGTAAATATGGCACGCTTATCTTATATACAATGTGGATCTGGAACTACGACATTAAATTAAAACTAGCACTGTACTAGTCCATCGAAACATTTTAAAACACGAAGATTAGTAGTTAGTGGAAAATTTAAAAATTGCAATTTTCAAACAAAATAAATAGCAGAATCAACTGCATAAAAAGTAAACACGCTTTAACTACGAAAAGTCACTGACCTAGTGCGCAGGGTGCAGCGAGCGGCGGCGATGTTGGGCGTAGGTACTTTTTATCGGAGAACAACAAATCAGCGGCATAAACTCACTAAGTTGCGAGTTGTTAATTAATAAAAGATCACTGATTGAATAATTAATCACTTAAAACCTTATTTGAGGCATAATTAAACTAAAAAACTTACTAACTTAACCTAAATCACAAAACTAGCTACCTAATAAATGCCTAAATAACTAATATTACACTAACACCAATAAGTCACAGTAACCTATGCACTAATCCAAATATCATAAATCGTCTTTAATCACAATAACAACAAACTTTTCATAAAATCACGACAATGCGCGCGCGGCTCGTCTTGTGATAAAAAAAGTAGGCGTGTGCTCTCCTCAAAGGGCGCCGCTATGCACTGACTGACATAGTTACCGAGTCAAGGACTTTTTGCCGAAAAAAATTCCGCTCACACACACACTCGCAATTTTCTATGCACCACTAATGCATTATTTGCGTAAGTAATATTACTTTTTCTTTATAATTGTAGTATTTTGTGGGAGTGTGCGGGGCGCGTCAGAGTGGGATCGTATGACACCTTTCTCTGTCTTTCAAGCGTATTGAGACGTTGAGAATAGAATCGTAGGTTTTTGCACAGGTTCCTGACCTTACAATGTTTACCTATTATTACGGACTCCGATCTACATCATGTTGAAAAATAAGAAAATGAAAAATAATTTCCTGTGGCTAAAGTAGTCATTGGATTTGATTGATTTTTTGTATACGGGTCAAGAGCATGCCTTTCTTTACGTGGTTTAGAGGAATGTCAATCGTCCTGCTCCACATTGTATATAAAACAAAGACGGGTTTGTTACAACACTTATAACTCGAGATCTGCTGGATCAATTTTCGTAATTAGTATAAATTAATTAATTACTAATTCAATTTTAATCATTTTCCTTTTAATTATGTTCCTTTGTTTCGTACCTGTCAAACATTTGTTTTCCTCCTGTCATCCTGTCAAATACTGTGATTGACATTTATGCATGCGTTCAGAAATGTATTTTGTGTAAACTATTTAAAAAGGGTGGATAAACTTTTGTCTGTATTTTTTTTTATCAATTAAAAAGGTTGAAAGCAGAGAAAGTTGAAAGTAGGTAGTAGGTAGGTAGGTAGGTAGTAGGTAGGTAGGTAGTAGGTAGGTAGGTAGTAGGTAGGTAGGTAGTAGGTAGGTAGGTAGTAGGTAGGTAGGTAGTAGGTAGGTAGGTAGTAGGTAGGTAGGTAGTAGGTAGGTAGGTAGTAGGTAGGTAGGTAGTAGGTAGGTAGGTAGTAGGTAGGTAGGTAGTAGGTAGGTAGGTAGTAGGTAGGTAGGTAGTAGGTAGGTAGGTAGTAGGTAGGTAGGTAGTCGGTAGGTAGGTAGTAGGTAGGTAGGTAGTAGGTAGGTAGGTAGTAGGTAGGTAGGTAGTAGGTTGGTAGGTAGTAGGTAGGTAGGTAGGTAGGTAGTAGGTAGGTAGTAGGTAGGTAGTAGGTAGGTAGTAGGTAGGTAGTAGGTAGGTAGTAGGTAGGTAGTAGGTAGGTAGGTAGTAGGTAGGTAGGTAGTAGATAGGTAGGTAGTAAGTAGGTAGGTAGTAGGCAGGTAGTAGGTAGGTAGGTAGTAAGTAGGTAGGTAGTAGGCAGGTAGTAGGTAGGAGAAAGGGCATTGCAAGGCATGCCGGGTTCAGCTAGTGGTTTTCATAAAATCATGGACCGTGATATTTGCCTGATCAAGGTGTACGTGTACGTCGAAAAATCAAAATAACGACTGAGTGACAGAAATACCGGCTCTCGCGGAAAGAAGATTAATTAAAACCCTATCACAATAATCGAATATTTAAAGCTCACTGTGTGCATTCGACGTCTATCACTAACCTAAAAAATGGTGGGTACCAGGATGTGCCAAAATATTGTTATTGGAAAACAAAACATGTATATAAAAAATGTGTACCTACAAAGATTACACTGAATTTTACAACGGAAATACCGACAATAATTGAATTTGAACACAAATAAATTGTATTTGTTGAGTTATTTATATTGTTATGTGGTGATAAATGGATTTATTAAAATATACTATTTGTTTCATTCCGCGTAATTGATGTTATTTGTATTTGTGAATAACATTCGACAATATACGGTGAAACATAATATGATTAGTTTAATAGGGTGTCATTAGGTTACCTACTAAATAGCCGCTTTAGCACCCCAAAATACACTAATCTACTGTACGATTTATTAGTATGATCTTTATTGTGTAGTAACATGCACTTAATACAAGTTACTTTTATAGCTTCATTCGGTCTAATCGTCCAAAAACTCCAAGAAAGCTCCTGAATACATACGGCTAAATCGTAAGATTTTTTTCGTAATAAAATTACTAGTTGTTAATCAAAGCTACGGTAATTATCTAGTTATACCTACATTTATAAATACAAATTAAGGTGGAAGCTCACATCTGGCCCGCGAAATTCTAATTTTCTTACGTTTTTGGCAATTTGCAGGCCAGTGCTTGGTTGTATGTTTATGAAAATTTGATTTGCGACTGTAAGACGTATGAAGTTACCGAATTATAACCATCAAAATTATCAATACAACCCTCCAAGTTCATTTTCATGTCAAGATTGATTTTTGCATGTAAAAGTCATTCTTTAGTAATTTAGTCGTCGTTCTTTAGTAGTTAGTAATTTTGATGGTTATAATTCGGTAACTTCATACGTCTTACAGTCGCAAATCAAATTTTCATAAACATACAACCAAGCACTGGCCTGCAAATTGCCAAAAACGTAAGAAAATTAGAATTTCGCGGGCCAGATGTGAGCTTCCACCTTAAGCTAAAGTAACTAAACTAGAAAATGGTATAATTGGTAATCTACCAAAGATACTGGTAACGTTGCCACGTGTATGGCTACGCTAAGGTCAAGGCAAAAGCCAGTACTTGCGTCACGAGAAGGGTCAATTAAGTGTTTTGAAAAGGCTGTGACCCGACCCCAGAGTTAAAACCACAAACGGCTTGAAAATATAAGTTACCAATAAGGTTATTTTTTTACTGATGATTATATTTTTTACTGTGGACGTCTTTTGATATCGTTCGGAACTTCTCACACATATGAATCTCAATATGAATAAAGTAACCAAGATTTTTTAATTACATTTTCATTTAGAAAAGTATTTATCCCTGGAGTTGCTTGCCCATTGCACCCCTCTGTGAACATCACTAAAACTCTAATAGATCCTTGTTTCACAGTACTCATGACTTAACCCCAGTGTTACTTTCACAGTTTCGTCATGTCCGTCACACATTACGGACAAAGGCTATGTTCTAAGTGGACCAGTCCTGATTGACTGTACAGGACTGTCTGGTCTAATCTTCCACTTGGGTTGTCCGACTAGCTAACTAGCCAGCCGTGCCGTTGACTGGCATTTAAGCATTTCAACCGCGACAGATGGCAAGCTCCAGTTTCGAGGCTGACATCGTCTTTGTTAATTGTTTGTTGCTGATAAAACGGTGGAAAGTGTCGGGATTTGAGGATTGTTTAAGTGTGTGCCTACAGTTTGTAATGTGCTAGTGACTGATGAAAGAGTACCTACAGAATAATAATTATTCTGCCACCCCGTATACTATAATACGGTCCTTAATTATTAAGGACCGTAGTATACGGGGTGGCAAGGACAACCGATGCTAAATCGTTGACTAACGTATTCAGTCCATCATGTTTAAGGCCCCCCCCCCCCTAAATAGAAAAATGTCGTCGGTAATAAAAAAACTGGTTTGCTGGTCTAGTGGTTGCAAGCGCCACTGCTAAACATGAGGCTCTGGGTTTGAGTCCCCAGTCGGGCAAAGTGTTATTTGGTTTTTCTATAAGGAAATTTTCAGTAGCAGCCATTCCATTCTGGATTTGTACCTGATTGATTGCAATAGACTCGCTCCCTACGGCCCTACATGATAAAACACATTGCGCCATTATGATTCAGAACTGGCGAAATGTGGGTGTACTATTAAAAATACACCTCTGCTTAACCCTTCGAGAACGTTACAGGCGTGATGTTATGTTTTTGAAACAAACAGCTGTGTTCTACAAAGCAATAAAAGCAAATATTTTTAATTAATTATCATCGTCATCATCAACAAAACTCGGAAATTGAATTGTAAAGTATTTTGATTTGTTTTTTTGAATGGGGCTAAACGGGAAATGTGGTTATTTTCTTTATTCAGCAATTTTAATAGCGATCCTCGATTGTGCGGCGCTTGAATTGAAATAATTTCCTTAATATTGTAAGCTCCTTATTTTTGCAATTCTATAGAATTACGTACGAAAATAAAATTATTATTTAAATGGGTACAGAAATTACGTAAGCAATTGATTTCTTATATTGAATTGTGTTTTCATTAGAACTGTTACGAGCTGGGTATGGGATAAATAAAAACACTACCAATTTAGCACACGAATTAACTTTATTACTCACAAAACACTTTTACACAATCACTTGAACAATACTGAACACTTTATCGCACTAGATTTCTCTTAGAACCTTTCGTTGTCTCGCTTTAAAAGTATACTGACTGCTCCACCCTCTGTCGGTCCTTTTATACTCAAACACACAAAAGACAAAAAAACAAAATACAAATAACAAAAACAAACAAAAACATAACAAAAAAATTAACTTTAAGATAAAAGAACCAACAAAAAAAAGTTACTTCACGCCGTCTTCATACGGTCGAAATTACAATGTCAATTGCCGCTGACGCCGTGCGCGCACTAACTACCTACAGAATGTAAGTAGGTACCTACTACAATTTACGCGTCCTTCACAGTTATTAGCGAGGTTTTCCGAAGATTCTAGATAACCGACGTAACAGAACTAATAAAAATTTCTATGTCCATTGAAGCTATACTCGTAATATTTTTCTAGCACTTTACAAAATTATAGCACTAACCCGACAAATGACCATCCTTGTTCACGTATGGACCAAAGATAGTTTATAATTATAATAATAATAATAATTTATTTATTTTCAGACCATGGTGTCCATTTTGTTAGTAACAATGTTCTTAAAGACTAGTGTTAACTTAAGTTACCCACAATAAAACATAAAAAGGATGTAAACACAACAATCATTGCTGCGCCATCCCATGACAAATGGAGCAGCAGTGACTGACGTAACCAGTTTATCATTATCATCACTAAATTATTATAAAACAAAGTCCTCCGCCGCGACTGTCTGTCTGTCTATCTGTTGTTGTCTGTGTGTCTGTCGCGGGCATCGGCTAGTAACAAATAAAGTGGAGCATGTGTGAGATGATTCGTTGGAGACAATCTCTTGAGGAGTTAATTGTGGTTAACATTGTCATATTATTTATAATGAAATAATAGTACAATGTTATCCAATGGGCGAAAATTACAAGTAGTCCCAAGGGGTATGGCGCCCGTAACGTAGTGAGGGCGCTAATAGTTCGAGGGACTAAATAAGTAATTTACCCGACTGTCCTTTTCATAACGAATACGAGGAAAATAAGAACATTAATTATTAACTAAAGAAAAAATGAGTGTTGATCGGATGTTGTCGCTTTCCCGCTTATTTTGTTTTTTTTGGTCCTCTTTTCGTCCAGCTATACAGCCAGTATTTTTCATGTTCATCATTAAACTAATGGCAAAGATTTTGTCGAAATTTATGTAATTTTAGAGAAATAGTTAAAACTAAACTACTTATATTAAAGTCATAATATAATTTTATTCTTAAGTTCACTTTCTGTTATTTTAATTTTAAATCGCGCTGTAATTGAGTGGCTGTGTAAAAAGTTGGAACATGGTTCAATAAAAATGTGAAAATAGACAAAGTTTTTTTTATAATTTGAGTTTGACAGCTGTCAGTTGAAAGCGATTATCCCTAGGGCTGAAAACCCGTCACTTTCAACCCGCTCCGCAGGCATGTTATGACCTACTTTCAGAGAATAAATAATTATTTACTTAGGTACATTGAACCGCAAAAACAAAGCTTCCTCAAAAAAATTCTCAGTTAGGAATAATAATATTACAAGAACAATATTAATAATTCTTGAAAATGATGTCGTCTTCTTGAAATGAAAACGTCCAGTAATTATAATATTTCTACGTCTACAATTCACTCTAGTGTCACTCCAGTGTTCAGGAGTCTTGAAAAGGAATGAATTATGCTTTCTTAAAATTACGAAGTGGAACGAGATAGTTTGAGATGTGTTTTAAGAAAAACCTAATCATATGATCTTTTTTTCTTTTTTTTTAGGAAGTACGAGTACTTTGTTTTTAAGAATCCGAAGTAGCTACCTGCGTAGATTACATTTTAAAATTACATAATATCATTTTAAACACAGATTTAAAACGTGTTTCTAAATCCCATAACTCTACGGTAATCTACAATAATATTATAAAGAAGAAAGATTTGTTTGTTTGTAACGAATAGGCTCCAAAACTACTGGACCGAATTGAAAAATTCTTTCACCTTTGGGAATCTACACCCCGGGTGACATAGGCTACTTTTTATCCCTGTATTCCCACGGGAACGGGAACTACGCGGGTGAAACCGCATGACGTCCGCTAGTATTCGATAAGTAACAAACAGTCTTATCAGCAGTCAATGTACAATTTCAAAGATATCTAAATCGACTAATACGAGTAGGTAATTCATTTTCATGCAAACCAATCATTCATACCTATTTAGAGGTAAGAAATTGCGCCGTTGTCATATTGCGAGGGTGTTTTATATTAGTAATGGTGACTGTCGAATAATGAAGAGTGCCTTACCCGTGGTCTCTCCGCCTTTAATCGGAACCTCTGAATTGGTAGACGCGAAACTCGGTACGTTTTACCGGGAATTAATTATCTGAGCGGTTGCAACTCATTAAACAAGCCTATGCAGGAGCGGGTGGATACTCCTTAAATAAGCCTAGGGATATTAAAAAAACTTTTTATATTGTTAGTCTTGCTTCAGCTCTTTAACACTTTCAGTTAGGGTTCAGTAATTAAGGCGATAAGGAGTACTTATAAAATAAACTAAACAAAAATTTTACCGGCTGATTAGGAGTAGGAATAATAATTCGAGAAAAACTAAAGTATGACTAGATAATCATTTTCTATCCTGTTTAAAGAACTCCTTCATTTGCGGTGTTTTGTTTATTTATGATCAGTTAAAATAAGGGGAACACAAAATTAAATTTTCACCATCACCGTCATTTTAACCGAAAGACATCCACTGCTGGATATATAACTCCCCCAAGTGTCAGCTCTTTGACCGGCCGCATGCGTCTCGCACCCAGCTGATCCCTGCAAGTTTTGCTAGGTCATCGGTCCTGCGGACCACGTAGTCCTACTGGAATGCCTTTCAAATCTGTGTTCCAAACAGTTTCCATCGCAAGGCCTTTTTTTTTTTTTTTGGCGGGTGTCAAATCATCGAATAACCCCTTCCGCTCTTGGGCAGAGCGAAAGGGAGTGTCAGACTTCTACTGACTAAAAACCACCCATGTTCCTTCTTCGCCCTCTATGTCGAGGCCGCGATAACCTGTGGACAACCCGCGGCCCCGACGGGCGTCGGCCCTTTCGGGCCCCTCCCATGTTGCTGACACTTTGAGGCGCGCGTGGAACACGAACGCGCCGTCGACACGGTCTGTTTTCGTCGTAAGACGGACGAACGGCGAGTTAGCCCATCACTCACCGTCCACAGGCCCGCGTCTACGGTGGCCGGAGGTCATCGCGAGACCCCCGACGCCCGGAGCGCCTCCCGCGGCGGCTGGGACGAGAGGTTCTCTCCCTCTCGTGTACCGCCACCTCCTTCGCTAGCATTACTGCTTCGCAGAAGGAGGCGACGGCGTCCCATTCCTCCTCGCCCCGGACCATAGCTTGCACCAGGGCCGGGCGCGAGAGGTCACCGCCGCCAATCGCCGCTACGAGAACACGGCGGGGCTCCGCCCAAGCGGGGCACACCTCCACTGTGTGCTCCACCGTGTCCTCCGGCCGATCCTCACAATGGCCGCAGCAATTTGCCGCGGCTGCGGAGTGACCCCCCGGCTCAGCGCCTCCGCGCGCCATTGATGCAGGCGCGCGAGGACTATCGCCTCTAGATCCCACGGCGGCAAACCGGCAAGGAGGTTTGCCGCTTCGCGGGAGATCGTGTGGTACCCCCGTACCATCCTCACGGCCATGACCTTTTGGGGCACGTTCAGGTAGTGCGGCCCGCTTCCTCAAAGCAGACGCCCACACCGGGGCCCCGTAAAGGGCCATGGACCGCACGATCCCCGCATAGAGCCTCCAGCAGGAGGCGTTTGGTCCCCCCAGATTGGGCAAGAGCCAGCTAAAGGCAGCCCCGGCCCGCTCCAGTCTGGGAGCCAAACGTCGGAAATGCTATCGCAAAGTCTTCCGGTTTCAGAACAATTTTTTCAATTCATCTTCCAATTTACGACCTAAAGATTGCTTTTATTTAAGGCTCCTTTTGTCTCGATCGTGACTGTAGACGTCAACTGCCTTTACATCTCTGTATTATATTTAAACGGAAAATTGAAATGGTCGTCAGGGCCATGATCTGTTTTTAGATAACCCTCGGGATCTAAAATATTCGCAGTCGAGATGATTCTGAGAGCACTAAACAATGCTTAGAATAACAGTAGAAATAATTAGCTTTAGAAAGCCTTCCTCCAGAGAAACACGCGAACATAAAACTCCACGAGTAAATAATTAAATGAAAAGCAACGTAAGTATTATAATTAAAATAATTATCCTCGAGACCGTATTGCGACGTGAACGTAACGTAAATTCAAACAATATTAAAATTGAAAATAAACTCACATATCCATAATTATGGTCAATTTTTTATTTTGCTATAGGATAACTGTGTCTTCAATTTAAAATAAAGTTAGGTTTTTATCGCGATCTTTTGTGCTTCTGATAATAATCTATTAGGTACGTATTTTTCCTCTAAAACCTATTACACACCTTCGATATTCTTTTATTAGGCTTAATTGTGTAGTATTAAAAAAATGTGTCTTCCTAGCCTATGGCGTACCTTCTTCCTACAACCCAGTTATCAGTTTCAAAGTATTATACTTTAAATTGTTTCCTTCCGAACTCCCCCGTAACTTAGCATTTGTGGCTTTCAACTTACAAACTATCATAAACTTCTGAACTTGGTATGCAACTACAATCATTATAGTTTCTCCAACAAATAACGGATAGGCTATTATTAGTTTAAAATGTATTAATTATATAGATACAATCATGTTCTTAGTTTATATTCAAGATGGAAAGATGAATTACGAAGAGGCTTGAATATCTGTCGAGTGTACTTGAGATATGGGTCACTGTGAATGTTGCAGTTGGCTTCAAAATAGCTATTTGTGCTCTTTACTTGCCACCACCTGTACATTATTCTATTTTGGAGCACTTTTTGGATAGCTATAATGCTGTAGCTGAAAGAAATTATTGTTGTACTATTCTTATTGGTGACTTCAACATGAGCAATATAGATTGGAATCATAACATTAGCAGCGGCACTTGTCACACCTCCCCCGCTTACCCAAGAACTACTTTCAAACTTAATCAGGCCCTTCTTGACTTTATCCATGTAAATAACCTCATACAATTTAACAATGTTCGTAATGTAAAGGATGGAATCCTGGACTTGGGTACGGTGTCTGAAGCCCTTAATAGTCTGACAAAGATCGATCCATATCACCCTCCTCTTGAAATCTCCTTGCACCTCAAAGTAAATCATTGTTTAAAACCAGCACCTAACATTAGATTAAACTTCAAAAAAGCTAACTACTCTGCTTTTAAATCGGAACTGGAGAATATCGATTGGTATTCATTATTCTTGGACACAGGCGACCCCAATATAATGTTGGAACGTTTCTATACGGTACTTTATCAAATCATTGACCAATTTGTCCCACCGACCTTAGTTAAAAGCAACTCGCTACCGCCATGGTACACAAAAAGGCTGGAAAGATTGCTGCGAGAAAAAAATAACATAAGAAGAAGGTATGGTACGTACAAAAACCCTATGGATAAGATATCCCTTCTTTGGTGTAGTAAGCGATGTGACAGAATGGCAAGAGAATGTTACAACTCCTACATAAATAGCAAAGAACAAAAAATTACAACAAATCCCAAGTTTTTCTGGTCCTTCATACAGTCTAAGCGGGGTGTTGCTAATGCCTATCCAACCTCAATGACAAATGGCGTCAGCTAAACTTGTAATGGCAATGAGATGAGCAACATGTTCGGGACCTATTTTGCTTCAATGTACAGTCCTGCCACCCATGCCAACTTAGTTCAAACTTCGCCTTTCTTTGAAAACCTTCTCTGCAACTGCGATAACTTTTCCTTGATACAGATTACAGAAGATAAAATAGCTAAGCATCTCAAACGCTTAGACATATCCAAAGGTTCCGGCAGTGATGAAATTCCCCCCAACTTTGTCCTGACTTGCGCTGACCAACTTGCAACCCCATTATGCTTGATTTTTAATAAATCTCTTAGCGCTGGTATTTTCCCTAAAAAATGGAAGCTGGCCAAAGTGGTACCGATTCATAAATCAGGCGCCGTTGATTTGGTAGGAAGCTATTGTCCTATATCCATCCTTCCGACATTTGCCAAGGTTTTTGAAGCAATAGTATGCCCTGACATACAAAACTATTTCAGGAAATACCTGTCGGACCACCGGCATAGTTTTACTGCTGCAAGATCCACCTGCAGTAATTTAGTAGCTTTCGTTGAGGTTATTGCAGCTTCACTTGATTCGAACCGGCAAATCGACGCCATATACACTGATTTTAGCAAAGCTTTTGACAAAGTTTCCCATGAAGTGCTCATTCAAAAGCTTGCTGCGTACAGCTTTGCTGGTTCACTTCTTAACTGGCTTCACTCCTACCTTACGGATAGATCCTTTTATGTCGTAGCCAATGGCTATAAATCTGTAACCATGATCATAACCTCCGGAGTTCCGCAGGGTTCCCACCTCGGCCCCGTAATATTTATTATTTTTGTAAACGACCTTCCTTATTGCTTCCTTAACTCCACGCCATTCCTATTCGCCGATGATTTGAAAATAGTCCGCTCTATTGATTCTTTAGCTGATTCAGCATTACTTCAGGATGACCTGGACAGACTCTTAAACTGGTGTAAGGATAATATTATGCGACATAATGTTGAAAAATGTTCTCAAATTACGTTTACCCGCAAAGCTAACTTCATTGATTTTAATTACAGCATGAATGGTATGAACCTTCGTAAAGTTGACGAGATCAAAGATTTGGGAGTCGTTGTTGATCGTAAATTGACATTTATTCCTCACATGGACAATATTATTAAAAAAGCTTCAAAGACACTCGGTTTTGTGTTACGTAACGCTAAATGTTTTCGCAAGCCTAAAACTAAGATTTATCTTTTCAACTGTCTCGTTCGTACTACACACATCAAAAGTGTCTAGGGATCAACATATATTTTTGCAATAACTTTTCTCCTGATTGATATTAATTAAAATTTTCTTTAAGGATTCATCAAATAAAGTGTTTTCGTTTGTCACAGTAACGATAAACCAAGTCACCTTTGCATTAATAAAGAAATTTGCCATTTTCCTAATAAAGGGATTTTTGACATTTGAACCACTAACATTAAAGTTCGAAAAAAAGACTGAAATAACAGTTTTCTTTAAAATTTTATTGGGTAACTTAAACAATTAATAATCCGTGTTTCTACCGCGAACACTAACAACACAAGAACATCGGTTTGGCATACTCAAAATGAGTTCACCCAAATCACGCTGTGGAATGGCCGCCCATGTTCGTTGCAACAACAAAAAAAGGTCTTCTTGCGACTGGATACCCTCCATATTCGGCAGAGCTCTTCTCTGTAGCATATCCCATGCATGCTCAATCGGGTTCAAGTCTGGCGACTGAGCAGGCCAGGGCAGGACATTGATGTTAGCTGCGGCGAGAGTCTGTCTTACAACTCTTGCGGTGTGTGGTCGTGCATTATCATGCATTAACTGAAATAAGGGACCGATTTGCACTTGTAGAGGAACGATGACGTCTGATACAATCGTCTCAGCATAAATTTGAGCGTTGAGGTTGCCTCTGATCCAAATCAACTCAGTTCTTCCGCCGATCCAAATACCCGCCCATACCATGATGGTTCCACCACTATAAGGATGGACTTCCTGGCAGGATTTTAATCGCTGTTGGCGTCCAGGGGTTCTCCAGTGTCGTATACGTCTTGTATCCGGTCTCATACCAAAACGAGACTCATCAGAAAAGCACACGAAACGCCATTGTTCTTCTGCCCAATTTCTGTGTTCAAGAGCCCATTGATATCGAATCCTACGATTGTGCATTGCTATAGGTGGTACCCGTAGCGGTCTTCGGGAATGAAGGTTCACTTCATGCAAGCGGTTTCTGACTGTTTGGTCGCTAATTAAGTTCCCTGAAGAGTGATGAAGCCTCACGGCTAACATCATGGCGGTTATTGTTGGAGCTCTTCGAGTTAAAATTTGAATGTATCGGTCTTGTCTCCGTGTGGTGCAGCGATACCGTCCTCCATGGCGCTCAGCCACGGTACCAGTGCTTCGGTAACGTGTCCAAAGTCGACTGATAACACTCTGACTTGTATTCAGAGCTAAAGCCACAGTACGTTGCCGGGAACCAGCTTCTATCATTCCCACGGCTCTGAGCATTTCTTCCCTGCTTAAATGACGTCGCCGCTCCATAATAACGTTGGTTTTAATCAGTAGTAGGGAAACAGTAGCACTAATAATGTCTTCAATGCGTTGTATGTTTTTATAGGAAAAATATTGACAGCTGATTTTCATCTTTTACTCGAATTTGATTCACAGTTCCTGATTCAAATTATGAAATGCACCAAAAAGGATCCATATAAATTTATAAAATCATAAATTTATTACAAAGCCACATCTCAATCTCAAGAAATCCGCATAAAAATGCTTGATCCCTAGACACTTTTGATGTGTGTATATTGGAATACTGCGCAGTTGCGTGGCGTCCCCACTATGCAACACATAGTCTTAGGTTAGAGAGGATCCAGATAAGATTTTTAAACCATCTTGCTTATTCTGCGGGAATAAACAAAAAAATCTGCATGACTTCACTCGAAAAACGAAGAAATAATAATGATTTAATTTTTCTTTTTAAAATACTTCAGAGTAAAATAGACTGCCCGCAGTTGTTAAGCAAGTTTAATTTTAACTTACCTCACAACTATCCGCGTCACCCTATAAAACTATTACGTCCCCCATTCCGAAAAACTGTTTCAGGATTCAACTCCCCCATTCCCAGAATTTGCAGACTTCTGAATAATTGCGATGAATCAATAGATATTTTTTCCACAACCCTTCACAAATTCAAGCGCCAAGTCTATCAAAACTAACTTCTTTTTTCTTTTTTTTTAACTTTTGCCATCTTTGTATTTACTGTACTTATTCCTAAAGCTACCCACTATTGTTAAAAGTGTTATTTCTGCACGAGTATTGTAATTTTTAAGTTATATTTTAGTTTTTTTTTTACTTTGCATGCTGTGTCTATCGCACCATATTGTACACTATGCTTGTATCTTATTGTTTGTATTATCAGGATAAACAGTGTAACAATTGTAGATAGGCCAATAAATAAATAAATTTAAATACACTACTGAAGCTTCTGGTAGTGCCAATGATTATTATTGTGGTCTACGATCTGTGAAATTCTTGGTAACAGGTTTTATCTTACTTTAAAAATCATTCATTATCTTCATTTCAGCCGAAAGACGTCCAATGCTGGACATAGGCCTCCATTAAGTGTCGCCACATTGACCGGTACCGTGCCATCGATCCAGTGGATCCCAGCAACCTTCACCAGGTAATCGGTCCACCTATTAGGAGGCCTTCTAACGCAACGTCTTCCGGTGCCACTCCGGAACTTTCGGGCCCTATTGGCCATCCGTTCTGTGAGCAATGTGCCATACCCACTGCCACTTAAGTTTGGCAATTCTTCGGGCTATGTCGGTAACCTTGGTTGGTTCTCATGCGAATGTCCTCATTTCTGATTCGATCACGCAAGGAAACTTCGAGCATAGCTCTCTCCATTGCCCTTTTTTTTTGGTGGGTGTAAAATCATCGAATAACCCCTCCCGCTCTTGGGCAGAGCGAAAGGGAGTGTCAGACTTTTACTGACTAAAAACCACCCATGTTCCTTCTTCGCCCTCTGTCGAGGCCGCGATAACCAGAGGACTACCCGCAGCCCCGACAGGCGCCCATTGCCCTTTGGGTGACTTTGAGCTTTCTAATGAGGCCCAGTGTGAGCGACCACGTTTCGGTCCCGTATGTAATCACTGTACCGTATGGTGTCGGACGGAAAGAATAGCACCATCCCATATCTTCCCTACCAGAGAATTCTCTCGCAGCAGCGTTCTCTGAGTTTTTATATCGACCGAATAGCATTCCGGCACCATCAGCCATCCGTTCTACGACCAATGTGTCCTTCCCATTGCCATTTAAATCTGGTAATTGTTCGGGGTAATACGTTGGTAAACTTGATTCTCATGCGGATGCTTTCATTTCTGATTTGATCACGAAAGGAAACTCCAAGCATAGCTCTCTTCATTGCCCTTTGGGCCCCTTATGTAATCACTGGCTACACACACTGGTCAAATACTTTCGTCTTGAGTCACTGGAATAAGTGCAATAAGTTGGACAAGAAGATATCACTCAGCTTCCCAATGCTACCCAGTCGAGACGGATTCGACGATTGACCTCTTGCTCAAAGTAAGACCTACCTAACTGGACTGTTTGTCTCAGGTAGACACAATCGTCTACAATTTCGAGTGTAGAGTCTCCGATCTTGATTAGAGTGTTACATGGGCATTAAAAATCATTTTTAAGATAAAAATATTTTTAGTTTCACAGTAAAGACCGATACTGCATTCCTTAGTAGCCAGAGAAAAAGACGCATGGAAGGCTTGAAGAGAGACTAATTTTAGATGCCTAAGTACTCATCTCAACACAGCGCGGCCTGCTCAAAACTCTAAAAATATATAGGGTGATACTTATACCTGCAATTTGTATATGTTACAGTCAAAACTCTTATTCAGTCAAAACTACTTTTGACTGGTTTCAGTCAAAACCCTTATTACGTTAAAACGGGTTTACTCTATTAAAATAAATGTTTACTATCGCACAAGGTTATTAAAGGGTCAAAAAAAACCTAACAACCTAATAAGTTCATAATTAACTTTTGGTTATTATAAATCAGTTGAGAAATAAAACAAAAACGACTTAATAATTTCTTAATAGTTTTGACCGTTCAAAAGTAATTTTGATTGATTAACAGTTTTGACTGTGACATATATATCATGTACATTAGATTATTCTATATTTTTAAGCGGAAGTCATATCCGTATCATAAATGCAATTTGTTTCTATAGCTATGCAACTTTTTAATTTTGTATTGTTTTTCGCAATGTGTAACTTTGTTACTCAAAACTCTAAAAGTTTCGAAGAACGGGAAATACGATAAACGCCAAAAAAATGTACAAAGGTAAGTCCTTATTTTCATTTTGCCTGATAAGATATTGATACATAAACAATAATAATAATGCTATAACATAAGTCACAGGACCCATGGTTGCATTAACTTTTATGCTTATCATTTTTTCCCATGGCCTGACAATCTCGTTACAAAAAGGATGCGAGGTCAATATGATGGCTGGCATTGTTTTCTAAATAAATATCATATTGTTGCCTGTTAGCATAATATTGAGTATATGGTTCCAATATTTATTAATTGTGTGTTGTCATGAATTGGACATATAATTATAACATAATATCACGCCAGAAAATAAGCAAAGTGTACCAAAAAGTACATTTCACCAATTGTCTTTAGTCTAGTTTCGGAGATATTGGCGGTAATGTTAAGTTGATCCGAGTAAAGCTTGGCCGTCCAGGTACTATAAATTAAACTAGCCATTGAATTACAAAAACAATCAAATTATTATTTTTACAATAAAATGTATAGGTACTGGTTAGATTTTTTAGACAAAGCAAATTGTTCATTGATCCAGCTTATGGCCAAGTGGCCATTTACAAGGTCAAAATGAAACAAAACATCCTAAAGGTAGTACCTACGATTGTTTGCGGATTTCCCGGTATTTTTCCCTGAAAGAAAGAAATAAGAACCAGGATCAGTGATCAAATACCTGCCTTTGAGGTGTTGAGGTATTTCATTTTATTTGTTAAAACATTAGATTGTTTTTTGTTGATCTTACTTATTCTTGGGAAGACTTTGAACCGTTAGAGTCATAGTTAGAATATTCCTACCTTTGTACGGGTTGATGACCTTCGTTTTCGACATAATGTTTACGGTTTTCAAAGTACACACTTTAACCGACTTATCTGTGCTGACGTTACTGTGTGACGTTGCGTGACTGTAGTTACCCATACCATAGGGTACATCTTATGGACATGATTGGGTAAAGAAACTTTATGGATACTCTTTGGTGAGGCGCTCTTTGATGCTGGAGAGTTCTTGCATTTCTTCTTCTTCCCAGTTGTTCTCAAATAATATTGACTTTTAGAAATTGCTGATTTCTTAGACCAAACCACATTATAGCCACTTCCGACCGCAGTCAGCTTTAATACAGAAAAGGGCGGTGCGACCAGTTTGTAGTGTGCGATGGGTCATACAAAATGTATGAAAGTGAAGTAAGTGTATTTGGCTATGTGGCCTACAGATACGATGTCGACTTTAATGATATCATAGTTATTACAATACAGAAAGTACCTCCCGTATCGGAATACATAGGTAAGAACATTGTATTTCATTCTAAATTCATTAACTCACAATGTAGTAACAAAGTATTCTACAGTTCAAAAGTGAGACATTTAAATTGAAAACCTAATAGGAACTTAAATGTCCGCTTTGTATGCAAATATAAAATTCATAAAGGAACGTTTAGTGTGGCAGTTAAGATAGCAATTTCTCTAAGTGCCTGCTACGACCGCTACGGACCCGCTACGCCGTAGCCACGGGCTACGAGGTGCTACGGAGCTAAGTTCACATGTGACATTTCAATTATTTTGTCACAACTAAAATAGATTGCCCTGTCACTTTGGAAGGAAGGAATGAATATACTGAGGTATTCAGTTACTTCATGCCCTTCTTAGAATTGTATCTGAAGTATAGTTCAAGTTTACAATAGTCCTCTCAAATTGGACCATAAAATAGGGGAAATTATCATAAATTCACAACCAGCTGAAAATTGGTAGGATTGTTCAAAACACCATTTTAAATTATTTGTTATAAGTCCTCACCGATCCGACACCTGGAAAAAATATTACCCGGGGTCAAAGGTCACAAAAATTTTCAGCAAAACGGTAAGTTTTATCATAAAAGCCGAAACAAAATAATAATTGTAGATAAGATAATGTTCTATAAAAATGTGTTGCCACCAATTTTCAGCTTTGTGGGAATTAATGTAACCTCGAATGTCTAAATTGAACGAAAATGTAAGTACAGTCTAACACTAAAATCATGAAGTGTAGCAGGTTATGATAGCAAGCCAAGCTTGTAGGCTTTGTATCGCCACTATGTGAGAGCCTATATATTTGATGATGCCTTAACGCAGGCGAAATCACGAGTTACACCTAGTCCAGGCTCATAGTCAATTGATGTTTAAGTAGCCGATAACTAAGGGTTAAAGTTTAAATTAGTGTGTAATAAATCATGATGGAAAAGTTAAATTTTATCACCAAAACTTAGTTGGTATGTTATGCTACCAAGTGTTTTAGGGAAAAGTCATAAACCAAACGATGCTACTTCGAAAAGTTCAGAGTTTTTTAACTCAACTAATAACGTGCTTTATTAACTTAATCAGTTTCTTAGCGAAACATAAAATAACCAAACTTTTTTTTTTTTTCATCTTACGTGTTGCCTCTGGGCCCCAAGTCTGCTATTCAATAGTGTCAGAATGGTCGATCATTGATCTCATAATTGTTGATTTTGACAACACCAAACTTGTCAAAATCAACAAATAAGAGATCAGTGATAGATCATTCTGACACTATTGAATAGCAGACTCGGTGCCCTGGACTTAAATATTAATTGGTATAATAAATGGTATAATAATTGGTATAATGTATTGTTTATTGATATAATAAATATCAATCTAATGCATTTTTCGGGCCATTAATAATCATTTAAATAAAGTTATGTCTTTTAAATTATTTTATAGTTTATTCTTTAATTTATTTTGTAAATAATTTTTAAAAAAATTCTTAGTTTGTGTTAAAATACATAGAGGAATTTAAACAATAAAAGTTTTTCTAAAAAGCAGATAAGTTTTCAATACAATGCATATATACTTACAATAAAAAAAACTTTTTATGCAAAACACTATAACAATCATAAAACTCACCTTTAGCATAAACTACACAAAACAATAACACCGGTATAATTAAATATACCACTTTCATTTTGAAAACTTAAAAAGTACACTGCAACACAAAAAACTTAGCTACGAACTGCACTTTCAGAATACTTTTCAAACGGGCGACGTAAACTTTCGTTCGGCGCACTTTAAATATGTACAGTTAACGAGAGCGAGCGTCGAGTTCATAACCGAGACTGGCCGTGGCCGTCCCGAAATTCCAGGCAGCCGAGTGAATACTCTGCATGCATCGCGCACGCGTCGGACTGAGGAATAAACACGTAGAAGGATAGAAGGTCAGCTTCGTACAATAAACTAAAATACACGCACACATCATCATCATCCAAAGTAAGGTTACTAACGTAGCCCGAAGAATTGCCAAACTTAAGTGGTAATGGGCAGGGCACATTGCTCGCAGAGTGGATGGCCGAGACGTATCGTTGGAAGGCCTCCTACTCGGTGGACCGAAGACCTGGTGAAGATTGCGGGGATCCGCTGGATGCGAGACGCACGGGACCGGTCAATGTGGCGAAACTTTGGGGGGGGGGGGAGGGCTATGGCCAGCAGTTGAAGTCTTTCGGTTGAAATGATGATGATCACATCAGCACGGAATCACCCACTGCCGAGTAAATGTGTCCCTTTTTTTCTGTTACACTTCCCGGTTCTGTGCGTACATTAACCACGCACATATATACGAGTACATGACTAACTTACAGGGAGTGCAAGCGCACTACCGACTGTCTTTGGATATTAAGATCACTGTCCCGTACGTGTCTATGTGTGCAGGGTTCTGTTTTCGCTTACTGGCTTTCTGTAGATATTCTGTGACTTAATTTAGTATAACTAGTGTCTGTGCTTGGACCTCCAGGAATGATTGAAGTCGTACAACGATTTGTGTGCATAAAAGCTTTCAGAGTAACGATAGTTTTATTGGTTATTTTTCTATCCGCTATAGGTCTAGTTTTGTGCTGGATTATTTTCAATCCTTTGTGTTAGAACGAATAAATGATTTTGTGTTTGTTTCTGTTGTCACTCGAAATGAATGGACTATTTAGGGACTTTCAAAAGTTTAGCTATTGTGTGGTTTTTTACCCGATTGCCAAGGAAAGGGTTACTTGCATTAGTTTTTTTCTGAAGCGTATCGCAAATCATTGACGTAGCTCAAAAGGCTACCCAAATTGGGACTGGACTGGATATGTCTGTCGCATCCTGAACGAGTTGTGTATTGGTTGCCCCGAAATAGTGACACAGGGTCGCGGTAGACCGCAAAAGAGATGGCGGGACGAACTGGATGTCTTCCTTGAGAATTGGAAAGAAGTTGCACAGAATCGTGGCCGTTGGAAGGATGAAAGGAGGTCTTTGCTCAGCAGTGGAACAATATAATACTAGCTGTAATAAATAATAATAATCATTTTAAGCAAACATTACCAATGTATGAGATAGAAGTTTCCTACTGCATGCAAGTTTGTGAACACAAATATGAATATGAAACGTGTGAATCTTACCTCAGAGGAATGTAAACCAACTTTTTAGCACGTTGATTCAGTGCATAATTTACACAATTTAAATTATCTGAAAGACTCCGCAAGAATCCTCAAGACTCTTTGATTTTATGAATCTATGAAGTTATTAATAATTCCTGAAATTATTTTCTTTTATAATAATTTGTACTTAGTGGGGGAGGCCTATTTCCAGCAGTGGACATCTTTTGGCTGAAATGATGATGATGATGATGATGAGTACCTACCTACTTGAAGTGAATACAGATGTTTCTAAGGAAACTATTAACACGGTTTTCCTAGGACCATCTGCGTAGGTACATTTGAACTGGGGCTTGGGATTAAGATTCAAGATAATTACTTTCTGTGACGTTTATTTAATTAATTTCTGTCAGTTATTCTTGAGAGACATAATATGGATGCTATGCTAATTTAAACGGTTGCAGGTAAAGAAAAAAACAAGGCGTATTGATGTTAGGTGGAGTATAGCTGTGACAGAGTGGTGTCCAAGGAATTGAAACAGAAGTGTTAGTCGTCCGGCGTCGAGATGGGCAGTCAGACGATATTGTTGCCATCGTGGGAATATCCTGGATGAGGTTGGCTCAAGAGAGTGGAGCTTGGCAGAAGCAAAGAGAGGCAGCCCAGCAGTGTATGAAGGCGAGCTGTGGATGATGATCATGGCATGCGGGGACCATTCTATTTATAATATATATTCCGGCCTGCTTCCAAGTTTTGTTTAATTTAATATGTGCTTACTCTACTACTCGTACTCGATGGTAATGGATTTTTTTTTCAAATCTGCGATGTGGCCCCCAAATCTAACGGCGAATATTTTATTCAAATCCCTTCATCCGTTTAGGAGTTATAAAGGATTAAAGAAACAGACATACCTACATACACGCCAAACACATAACCCTCTTTTTGGGCTTAGCCACAGTCGGGTAAAAATCCTACAAACGCGTAAAGGTACCTTCATCTAAATCCTGACTTCGGATAAAAGATTTTCTGCCAACATGAATTATTGAATAAAATATGCAGTCACTCACCTCATTGTTCATTGTTACCCTGTGTCATCCCAAACGCAACCCCCCGTGACCTCCAAATCTGCCGATCCAGGGTCAATGTGGACGACTGGTTTTTGGTTCTGCATCTACAAACTTAATTTATATTAATGATGTTTCATGCTAGGCACATACAGTAAATTAAGATTTAAATGGGTTAAGTTTAATTTAATAATACAAACATTTATTCAACTTCAAAGAAGAAATAAGGCAATAATGATTACTTCATTTTTAGATACATAAGAAGATAACTGGATAGGTATGGTTCTTCTTGATAAAAACTAATATTAGGCTATTAGGTACAGCTCATTATAGACAAAAAAAGTAGTTAAAAACTAAAAAACCCGACTGAAAAAACAAACGGGTCCATTCTATTTTCATTTCATTTCATAATTTAATGTTCAAATGAACCCCGCCTGCTTCCAAGTTTTGTTTAATTTAAAATGTGCTTGTTGTTCGCTTTTCTGTTTTTTCAGTCGGGTTTTTTAGTTTTTAACTACTTTTTTTTATTTCCTACTTTTTAGTTCTTTTGGGTCTGTTCTTTCGTTGGTCGCGTAAAAATCTTTTGCGTTTGTTTATGAGGTTGGACTGACGATGAATCAGTCAAAGACTAAAGATATGACCAATGCCGCTAAACTTAGGGTCGGGGTCCATTAACCTCGACCCTAAGTTAGAAAGAAAGCAAGAAATACACTATGTCGACGAATATATATACCTGGGTCAGTTAGTTTCCTTCAACAACAGACAAGACAAAGAGATCGATCGTCGAGTTGAAAATGCTTGGAGGAGCTATTGGTCCCATGAAGTCGTTTATGAAGGGTGACCTTCCTATCTCACTGAAACGCAAGCTCGTCGACATGTGTATCCTGCCTATCCTAACCTATGGCGCACAGACTTGGTCTTTGACGGAAGCTCAGAAGTCCAAACTCAAGGTTTGCCAAAGAGCGATGGAGCGTAGCATTTTAAATATCAAAATCACCGATCGAATTCGCAACACCATAATACGCTCCAAGACTGACATTGCCGATGTTGGCGATAAGTCTGCGTGGTTAAAGTGGGATTGGGCGGGTCACATTTCCAGGGGAGGTCAGGACAGATGGGCCAAAACCGTCACACACTGGGTGCCTGAAGACGGTCGTCGTCACCGAGGCAGACCCAAAAAATGTTGGCGTGACGATTTGGACTCATTCGTGACTGATTGGCCAGAGAAGGCACAACACCGAGAGAGCTGGAAAGAAATGGAGGAGGCCTTTGCCCAGCAGTGGGACAAAATAGGCTAACCAAAACAAAAAAAAAGTTTGTTTGTATGATTTCTGACTTTGAATTTATTTTAAGTATATAAGTGTATATTTTTGTAATCTCCTTTTAAAACCCTTCATTTTGATACCCTACTCGATGTTAATGGAATTTTTATTTTTTTGAAATACGCTAAATTGGCCCCAAAATCCGCAATTATCTTTACTTTTTTAATTTGAATGTAGCCAGTGACACTCGCGCCATCAAGATGAATCTAACGACGTATATTTTATTCAAATCCCTTCATCCGTTTAGGAGTTATGAGGGAACAAAGAAACGGACATACATACATACATACATACATGTTGTATGTACGTATGTATTTCCGTTTCACGCCAAACACATAACCCTCCTTTTGGGCTTCGCCGCAGTCGGGTAATAACCTCCCCACAATTAATACATCTAAGTAGGTAACCATCCAATTAAGGAAAGGATAAATATTGTTTTAAGTAAATAATTATGTACTTAATTATATTACTAGAGTTATTAGCAGCCACGGAGTCTGGATTTGAGCTCAGTTGATGGCTATATATAGGCTCGCCTTATTAGAAATGTGGGTGTACTATAATATTAGGTAACCCTGTGCCTAAACATTTGGAGATTATACCCGTTACTGGCATGATGTTACATTATGTATCAAATTAATATACCTACCACTCATGTATTTCTCAAAAAGGTAGGCAGGTAGCTGTCGATATGTAGGTACCCCATACACACACATATTACCGACATGTTTAAGTGGTATATCTCTCTTTTATTTTTTACAGGTAGGTACTACTGAATAGGCTTGGGTTTGGCAGAAACTTGCCTGACGTGAAACTTAGAAGAAACTGATTCACATGAACTTTCCAAAGATAATTTAATGAACAGGAAACAAAGAAGCTGGCGGTGAATTCCAGAGACAGGCGTTTCGCAATAAATGGGGAAGTGTAGCGCTTGGTTCGGGATCCTGGAACTTCAACCATATATCAGTAAATGGTTACGCCTCGTCATATCTCTGCTCGAGGGTTAATCATTCGTCGGGGCCACGGGTTGTACACTAGTTATCGCGGCCTCTACATAGAGGGCTAAGAAGGAACATGGGAGGTTTTTAGTCAGTAGAAGTCTGACACTCCCTTTCGCTCTGCCCAAGAGCGGGAGGAGTTATTCGAAGATTTTCCACCCGCCAAAAAAAAAAAAAAGGGTTAATCATTCAGTCAACCATCATCTGATAAATATCTGTCTGAATTGCTTAAGACTTTGGGCACAACATACCTGGGGGTCTAAAATGGCTACTTTAGCAGATCATAATATGAATTGCGTTGAAAAGTGTAAAATGGACCTTTCATAATAGTATATGGGTCTGTGAGCATTTTACGAACTTTAACGCAATTCATATAATTCTCCAAGAGTAAAACGTCGCCGTTGTGACCGGGACGTTACAGTGGCTAGATGATCTATTTTACTAAATGGTCACAGACGCAGTTACTATTACGAAAGGTCCATTTTACGCTTGGTTACGAAATTCATATTATGATCTGCTAAAGTGGCCATTTTAGACCCCCAGAGCCATATTTAAGTGTGGGGATTCCTCATGGATACGTTCCGTCTGGGGGAGAACGGCAAATTATGTCAGACTACTATCGACTACGACGCGGTCATGAAGTCTGAATTTGTTCCCGGTTGATTGCAATAAGCTTGCCGTTTATAAAGTAAGACTTAGCGTAACTTGCAAAATGTGGGTGTCCATAACATAAGGTAGACAACTGCCTAGTCTTTCGGGGATTACGGGCGTGATGTTATGTCCTATCGGCTAAAACCTCATGGTTCCTACAAATTATCAGGGACTGAATAAACGTATCTACATTCTCGCGGACCCCTGACTGCAACTCCGACCTGAATTTGTGCTGCAATATTACAATACACTGGTTCTCAATCCTGCTACTTACTAAATCTTGCAGCTGAGCTACCTACTTCCTATATTAAACCTCTTCCAGGTCAACCTCGACAATTGGCTCCTTACAAAGGTGAGTTTGATTATTTAATGCAGTTTAAGTTCGTCGACGCTCTGGGATTACGGCGGTTTAGCTTTACTAAATTGAAATTTTCCCCTAACAAAAGTTTCTAGGTTGAAAGGAATTTTATATTAGTATCAACTTTAAACCCCTGTTACTGTTATTTAATTGAATACTATAGCGGTTTACATAACCACGCCTGCAATATCTATATAATAGGGTGCGAGCTATCAAACGGGCACTGCCGGGCCGAGAGATTCCTGAAAACCCAATGACACATAGCATGATAATCGAAACCAAGACGTCATGCTCAGCGATATAGCTTCATCATAAGCCTACAGCATTCCACTGCTGGATAAAACGAACCAATTACAAGACATGCAACTCGATTCTCGGCAACTTTCAACCAGCTGCTGCCAGCCATCCTATGAAGCGCTTGCGACCTCTAATCCAACAAGGGAAACAACAACCACTTACTGCCTGGTAGGTACGCAAAAATCGCTACATTGAGGTAAATTACAGCTCTAGACACGCAGACATGACCACACACACAGAGACACAGACACGACCACACACACAGAGAGACAC
The DNA here is from genome assembly GCA_932274075.1 of Diarsia rubi. NCBI lineage: Eukaryota > Metazoa > Arthropoda > Insecta > Lepidoptera > Noctuidae > Diarsia > Diarsia rubi. The sequence goes on along the minus strand of OW026417.1, from coordinate 15,144,316 downwards.
AGACATGACCACACACAGAGAGACATAGAGAGACAGACAGACACAGACGGAGACAGTCCGACTACTAGGACTCATCAACATCATCATTCTCCTACTCTTATCCTAATTTATTTAGGATTGGCGCAGCATAGCTTCTTCTTCGGTACTTCTCAATTACTCGTCATCACAGCAGTGACCTCCTTTCTGGTCGTAACATACAGTTCATCCATGGTTTCTTTTATTTAAGACAATATTTAATTAAATTGAGTCAGCCCAAAAATTTGCAACTAGTAAAAATATACTAGCAGACGTCACGCGGTTTCAACAGGATAGTTCCTGTTCCCGTGGGAATACAGGTATAAAAGTAGCCTATGTCACCCGGGGATAGTGTAGCTTCCCAACGGTGAAAGAATTTTTCAAATCGGTCCAGTAGTTTCGGAGCCTTTTCGTTACAAACAAACAAATATTTCCACTTTATAATTACACGACTGCCCCAAAAAAAGTGTTATGTTTTTAAACGACTGCCCCAAAAAAGAGTGTTATGTTTTTTTATTAGCGTTCATGTTTGTATGTATGTTTGTGAGTTTCTTTATTCCACCATAACTTCAAAACGCCTGAACCGATTGTGGTAATGTATGTGGTATCTTTAAACTCCTTGCGTTATCCCGGGTGACACAGGCTAGACAAAAAGTTTAAAAAACATAATAGGGTGACCATAGTTTAGAAATAAAAAGAAGTTTTAATTTATTTTTATTGAAATTTCGATGGAAAATATAATCATCGTCTAGAACTTGTTAAGTGGATTACAAAAATATACCACAGTAGTATTCAATATCTATTGGCTACTAATAATACTACTCAACAAATGAGATAGTGACATTTTAAACTCGGGACTCGATACGAATAAGCTACATATCCATAGATTCTTTGTAATAAAAGAAATAAAACTGGGTTGAAGTTAAATGGTTTTTAAGTTTGTATGAAAAATCAATATGCGTGAATAAATTTACTTGAAACATGGTAAGAATATTAATTTAAGGAAATAATCATATTTGCAATCATAGGTTTTTCAAAAGGGTGGAAAAATTAGATCAGGGTAGATTTTGGTATGGAAAAATCTGACTGCGAGATTCAACTTGAAACTCCTTGCTAACACAAATGAATATACAGCATTACGTTTGTTATAAAACAAATCTATTGTTTCTTAACGTCGTACGTAATACTATAAATTTAATTAAAAAGCGGCCATTTTTACAAAAAAATCATAGATCTTATAATTGTATGTAAACTGCATGTATATATTAAATTCAGCGTAAATTGTTTGAAAATAGATAAATGAAATGAAAAATGTTTGTAGGTAAGTATTAATTATGCAATTCATTCATTCAGATCATTTAAAATGTTCCTGAGAGAGGGTCTTGACAGACGGATAGACATGCGGACAGACAGACGGGAAACAAAGTGATCTAATAAGGGTTCCGATTTCGCCGATCAAAAAAAACACTTCTAATTACTTAGGTACGTACAACAAATTCAGTAACCTATAATTATTAACAAACTATATGACAAATATAATCTTTGTTATGCACGGAATCATTCATGGCTTAGTTTTTCTCAATCTACAAAAACATCGAAAAAAAAATTCGCACTCGATGCGGTCGCGCATCCATTCATTCTCGTTTCTGGGGACCTGAACCAGCATGACTCAAATATCTCTTGATTGTGATTACTAAAGTTACTCAAGTAACTCGTCGATAAACATTTCCAAAAAATGGAAAATTTGAGCTTTACAAAGCTCAAATTTTCCAGAAATCTAATAAAATTTTCGAGAAGGTCGTCGAAGGTCATTCGCATCTGCCGAACCTCCGTCTTAGGCGTTTAGTTCCGAAAGTGGAGGATTTATGTCAATTATAATAAGAGTACGCAGTTCTATTCTTGAAACCAGGTAAAACAGTCCTTTATCCTCTTTTCTCACGATGATAACATATTGCCCCCCCCCCCCTCCCCCCAAACCCCTTATCTATACAAAGTTAACTTACATAAAAAAATCGCGCTCGCTTCGCATTTCTAAATTCTCCCATCAGGAAAAAAATATAATTGGGTAGTACTTCATAAAACAGTTTGAGGATACATCGTTTTTCAAATCGTTTCTCAAACAAATAACCCCCCGTTACCACTCCTATTATGTTGACCCGTGACAGTGCACAAGCTGCAAACGGTAACTTCGACAGAAGCATAGTAAATCAAGATGCGTGACACAGTCAAGGGGTTTCCTAATTTACGTTTAAGATCCACGTTAACTAAACACATAATAACCAGTCATTATAAAAAAAAACGATTTAGTATCGCTATATCCTTAGCACGACAGTGCTTTCCTAAATGAAAAACAAACTACTATATTGGTTATAGATCAAAATACGTCATATCACTAAAATAAATAAAATAATAAAAAAAAATAAAAAACACGCCTGCTATGTCAAAACTAAAATGTTCAGTTCGCTGGATACATTCTCTACAGGGCCCCCGACTGCAATAAAAGTATTAGTTTCCAGTTTTCCATTTTCGAATACTTTTACGGGCATTGTTCTCAGTCATCACTGAAATCGTTCGACTTGTTTTTAATTTTTTAGTTTAGTTTTGACATAGCAGGCGTGTTTTTTAATTTGTTTTATTAGTGTATATTAGATAATATAATATATTATAGTAGTCTGTCGCAGATATAAGCTCAAAGTTATGTAGATATAAGTTTATCTACCTTTGTAATGATAATAATGTAACCTAATTACTCCAAGCTTAATAATAAATTGATGAATAATTAATTTAATAAGTTGAGTTTAGCCTACTTAGTTTATCCCACAAATTATGCTTGCAAATGCAATTGAGATCACTTGCTTATTAATTACAGTATATTAGTGATAGTAAATGTTTAATGTTGTAGGTACCTATAGGAGATTATTGATTTTCGTGAGCTAGTGGTGGCACCTCTACCTCTCGCCACTCGATTCTATCTTCATATTGAGCAACTCTGCTAAAATTGTTCCATAGATGGGTGACCAGTGTGACCACCCATTAGGTACATACCGAGTTTCCTCCGTGTCTCGCCGCCTTAGGCAGGGGCGTGCGCCCTATATAGGCTCTTAGGCTTAGCCTACCTTACCAACTGAGCTTTTTTTATAACTAATTAACTATGTATTAAAATAACACTACGTTCAAAATAATAATAAAAAGTTCGAACTCCTGTTAAAATACTTATAGCAATTTTTCGCGTCCCACTAACACTTACTGACAAGCACTACGATTAGTACCAATCTTATTACAGGCTAACACTCCACTTACATAAACCTATTCATAATTTTACGCACACTGCGTCACATCGGTGCATATTTATGCGGCTATGAACTGTACACATCATATATTTCCGCAATTTTACGCCGCAGCTCCTGCGAGTGTAGCTGGGCAGTGGGCTGTGATTGGCTGCAACAACACAAGCCAATCTATAGCCCGCGAAGTTCAAAACTTACGTTTTTTTGTAATTTGCAGGCCAGTGCTAGGTTGAATGTTGAATAAAATATGACTACTTATGTCATATAACCGCGAATCGTATTTTAATGAACATACAAACTAGCACTAACTGGCCTGCAAATTGCAAAAACATAAGGAAATATTAATTTTGCGCTTCGCGAGCTGCGGACTTCCGGCTTCCGTACACAGAGCGCAGCACCTGTTTAGTTCGAGTTTCTCAATGTTGTCAACTTGGGATTCCATTGGATGATTTCGTATAATCCTGTAAAATTTGTTGACCGCTGTTGTGAACAAACCCGATATGAAAATGATGCAATTTTATTTGGTAGTATTTTTCTATCGACAAATTAGAAATTATTTAGAAAAGCCATTCATGTTTCGTTGTTGTGACAAGCAATTTATAGCGCGATTTTGTTTTGTCAAAACGTACAGTTAACATTATTAACAGTAGTGTAAATATTAATTTTGTTTTGTATTAATTGTTTATTCATCGAAAAAATAACAATGGTATTTACTTGTGAAGTTTGTGCTGTTAATTTGTGTTTGTTAGATGTTAAAGGTTATAAGTTTTCTCAATTATCGTATCGTATAATGATAAGATTCAAGTTGTATCTGATCTAAAGGTAGTTAGGTATCCGAATTACGAAAATTAATCCTAAAACTTGCAATTGGCGTGTTCTGTAACTATCACCCACTCACTTGGATGAGATATTTGAGGTGGCCGAATCTTTCTTCTGTTTGCATCGCCGTTAGAAAATGTGAGTTAAACCTTAAATAATGTGGTGAGTTTTTGAATTGTATTTAGAACTTTTGTTTTTACAGGCTTATTTTCAAATATTTTAGATCAATAAATGTGTTTTTTTTTTACCCGACTGCGGCGAAGCCCAAAAGGAAGGTTATTTCTTTTTTTTTGCTGTCACTTATTTGTGGCTTACCCATCGTGGGGGACCACTGCACGCCACTTTACATGGATCTCACTACTTTTTACGGTAAAAGAACTGAGTTTCGCAAATTGACTTTTTTGACTAGTTTTGTTTTTAGTGGGATCTCATTTCTTTTTGTAGCTTCTCTCATTCTATCTATTTCGTTTAATAAATCAACAATACATAGGTTTATTTGAACTTGGAGCAGTCTTATTCATCGATTTGATGATGACATGATGCAATGGTGCATAAAGTCACTTTTTTTTTATTTTGCTACACTATTTATACTTAGATAGGTTATAGGTAAGTAGGTATTAACTTATCCAATACGGGATCGGACAAAAAAAACTAATTAGTCCGTCAGATAGATTTCCAAAAAATATTGGACACGTATTTTTTTATTTTTTCACATAAACAAAAAATTAAGACGAGTAAAGGAGTTCACGAGTTTTCGAAGCACTGTATAGTGCTTCGAAAACTCGTGAACTCCTCGAAAACGTCACATGCTAGTACATGTTTTACATACAAATGACGTCACAACCCAAACTCAAACCCAGACTCAAAAGCCCCCACTCATGATCTTTGACGCGTCTTATCTTCGTCAATTTTTATTAATTTGACAAAACAAAAAAAAACATATCCAATATTTTTCGATAATCTAACTGTCGGACTAATTAGAATCATATTTTTTTGACTTAGTCCGATCCCCTATTAAGTAGGTACCTACATAACCCAGTTAGTAGAAGCCTGAAAAAAAAACTTATTAGTCCGTCTGTTAGATTATCGAAAAATATTGGATACGTGTTTTTTATTTTATGAAATTAATAAAAAATTACGAAAATAAAACGTGTCCAAGATCATGAGTGGGGGCTTTTGACGTCACTTTGTGCGTAAAAAAGTACTAATAATAACCTTGTGACCGTCACAAGGTTATTATTAAGGGTATTTTTTCTTTTTTCACGTAAACAAAAGATGAAGACGGTAACAGTGCTTCGATAAGTAGTGTCAAGTCGTGTGAACGACTACGAAAAAATACGTGTCCATTATTTTTAACACGACTGCCCAAAAAAAAAAAATCTATCTGACGAACTAATTCGATTTTTTTGGTGAAATACCCTAGGTATTGGTTCCCGGTCAAGTTTGATAAGATCTTAATGTAAATAAGAATCGTGTTCTCATTTAGGAAAAATTTGATTGCCTAGCTCCGATCACGTTACTACGTAGTTATTAGGTAGGTATAGGTTCCTACCTACCAAACATATTCTGTACCTACCTATACATACGGTCTTATTAGGTCTTATTAGGTACCTAGTATCGAATATTGTAGACACGAATTATTCATATATAGTAGATAGGTTTAGGCCACGGAGTCTGGATTTGACCGGTTTTGATGGCATTATGCTCACCGCCTAATACACGCGGGGACTTGAAAAAACCTATGCCTTACCTTTTAGGGGATATAGGCGTGATGTTATGTAATCACTGGTGGGTGAAGGTACCCACCTAACTAGGAAGTTTAGGTACTCTACTTTTCCGTAATTAGCTACGAACACGTAATAATTATCTAGTTTTCATCCGAAATTGCTTCTGAAAGAGGACTGTCTCGTACGGTCAGCAACAGAAGTAGCTCAACATTTCGGAATATTCATTATTTGATGTAAAGGACTCCAGCTATTATTTTAAATAATTTGTTAGTAACGAGTAGGTAGAGTAGAGAATATCTAACAAGACTTTATAAAAAAAACTGCTTTGAAACTTTGAGTAGTTAAGCTTCTACAGTTGCTGACCGTACCAATACATATGTTGTTGATATTTTTTGTTGGCAGCTTTTTCTAGTAGCAACTAATTGTATAAGATCGTCGTTTCTGCGCTCATCTCAGCGCCGAAAGTTCACAGATTACCCATTAACAGTGCATTATAAATGCACTTGGGTGTTAGTTAAAGTGGGAATGAGACCCAAAGAGCTCGCGGCTTACTTCCTACTTTAGAAACCTAAAGTACCTACTAACCATGTGCATGCTTCATAAAACCCATTATAAAGTTTAGTGCAACACCTACATGACAAACTCATATTATTATGTAGGTACCTACTTACGTAAGCTAGGCGTTGAAAGTGGAAGCAACTTAATGGTCTCTGTCTCATAAAAATAATGCATTTGGCTGCCTTCCTAACTGGGATATAGCGCAATCGGTCAATGTGATCGTACCGCTTGGCAGCGAAACTATGCAATTATGAAGAAAAAAATATTTTACAAGACTATTCCTGGCCTATTTTCAAGTATAAAACGGACTCATTACAAGTTATTTCTCGTCGCATACATATAATAAGTGGCAAACAGTCAATGTTTCTTATACCTAAGTAGGTAGGTACAATAGAGACGATAAAATAATTGTGATTGCAACTTGATTGAAATTTTCTACCTACCGCTAGTCTTTCGCGTCACATGGGAATTTATGGAATCCAATTTCGATCTTGCCATTAGATTTCTTCAAATCAAACCAAAATCGATGTAGATACAGGGTCAAAAATAGCGACGCTCTTACAAGTGGCACTAAAGTTGGTAAAGTTTTCGCCATACAAACCACTATAGGATCTCAGGCTGATGGCGGCAGTCTTGGCGATGACCCGACTTAAACGGACCACAGGACACGGCTAGTTGGTGTCCGCCTCCTAGCGTACCAAGGATGCTCTGGTACGGTACCTACCAGAGCAAGGTACCTAGTGACTCCTCGGCGACACTCGTCGAGACAGGCTATAGAGCACCGATGTTTACTTCCTTCACCATGAAATAATTCGGTAACGACGAAACCCAGAAATCCTTTTGGGGGGGGGGGGGGGGGAAATCATGAAATAACCCCTCCCGCTCTTGGGCAGAGCAAAAGGAAGTGTCAGACTTCTACTGACTAAAAACCACCCATGTTCCTTTTTAGCCCGTTTTTAGCCGTAGATGTAGCAACATGGAAGGGGCCCTCCTTCCATGTTGCTGACATCTCTTTGAGGCGCGCGTGGAACATGAACGCGCCTTCGCGCGTCGACACGGCCTGTCGTCGTCATAAGACGGACGGACGGCGAGCTAGGTCAGCGTCAAATCGTATGTTAAATAAAATATATTTTTTTATAGATGACGTGCTCTCCTTCCTACGGTCTTAAGCTAATTCCTACGACACGTAGATTAAGGTGAGACTCGCCAAACATGAACATAATTTAGACCCCAGGATTGTGTTTTAAATAATATCGATTTTGAAGCAAAGCGCGTTTATTATTCATTTTATCAAAAAAATGGTGAGTAGGTAGGAATACAAACAAAAAATTGGAGCATATTAACTTACCACACGTAAGTCATTGATAGATACAAACCTACTTAGTCTTTAAGATGTCCACAAACATATTCTACGGCAAAATAAGTAATCGATACAAACCACCCTATTATCAGTAGCACAAAACAACCGGTAAAATGATTCATACGGAGCGGTTCCGGTTGTCCACTTTGCACTCGACGAAACAGATTTTTATCATGATCCAAATATTTGGCATGGATTCTCTGTATGAAACCGGCCTCTAAAGCAGTTCTCAATACAGTGTTGAGCGGCCCTGTCAAAGGAGAAAATCTCCTATAATACACCACTGTGGGGCTGTTCACTATCTTCTCCGGAATTATTTGCAACTGCTTCGTGCCGTTATATCTCATGAGATGATGTTTTATAGCTTCTTTGTTAGCCGCCAGAACAAAATCTGTTGTTTCATCCATTATGCTATCCAGAGTTTCGTATAACTCAGCCTGATCTTTAACTTTCCAATGATCATAAATAATACGATCGTCAGTGTAATACTCTTTCAGAGATGCAAAGCCACCGTAAGGTTGATGATTTTTAAGAACATCCCCAAAAGTTTCGAGGCTATCAAGATAAGTCGGCTGTTTCAGAGAATTAATGAGAGCGGCTTGGTAAGCACTTCTTATGACAAAACAAAACCATACCCAGGTGTAAATTGTTATCAGGAAACTTTTTCTTTCAGGTTCTCTGAGTATAGGCAGACCAAGAAATAATACCCATGAGAAAAATAGAAAACTATACTTTGGTGGCTCAATTTTAAAAGTTCTTCTTACTTGACGCCATCTATTTGTTGTGCAAATTGTATTCATGAAGACAATACTAATGAAAAATAATAATAATATGACCCGCAGGTAAATGTTCAAAGGATTTAAAAGTTTTTCCCATGAGGCCTTTTGTGCTGGCAGTCTGGTAACCCACACGATATCCATGGAATAATACGTAAAAGATATTTGAAAATTACCATATTTATTGGTTGTTAGCGGTGTAGAGCACACGGAAGCGTGGCTGCGGCCATTGTATATGTCGCCCAACGATCCAGTCCAGTTATTATTGACGAAGCGACCAGCATCACCACCATCCGCGGGTGTCATCAACACTAGTGTAGCGTTTAACATGTCTGCAGCGAGCTTCATAATGTCTCCATCCATTCCCGATGGACTTTTAGTCCCGTTATATAAATACATAAAGGGTGGTTGTTCTATAGTTGACATTATAAGTCGACATTTCTGAAAGTTCGCTAACTTTTCTGAGTAAAGATCTTTAAAACATTCGTCATTTTCGCAGGCTGTGGATAAATTAAGCTGATATGGAACATTATTCTTGCATTTTCCATGTGATATAAACTCATACGCATAGGCTAAGGACTTGTTAGTTTTGTGTGAAGTTTTCAACAGCACCACGTTCAAAATGAAGAGTGATTCAAGTGTTTGAAAGATTTTCTGTTCATCACAATCTTGCCCGTGGAATGCACAGATAATTATAAATTTTCCGTTGGTATCATATTTAGATCTGGCAGTCCATCGAAGAGTGCTTGATATTTCTGAAGAATCTTCGCCGAAGATCACCAACTGTGGCACAGCAGTTCGGCGTGCAGGGACGAACCTGCCCAGTTTCACGAGGACGGATTGCTGATAGTGTATCAGAAATGTGTTCAGGCCTATTGCTTGCAAGGTATTGAACATAGCGATGGTTAAGAAACGCCATTCAAAGTTGTAGTACGCTATCTTAGCTGCCAGTAATCCGAGCTCTGACGCGGGGTCTTGGAATATAAAGCGCTCTATGGTAACATTGTGTGCACGTTGCTCACTAACATTCATTTTCGGTGGTGACGGATAGGCACGAATTCTGTCTTACTAATGATACGAACGTCATAAAATTGAAAGTGCAAGCTTGTGTAATTTATAACACAATGCGCTGATGGCCGATTTACATGTTATGGGCGTATATCGACATGCATCTACTATGTCATTAGTACTTTTATTCACGTAATGCATTGTCGATCCAAAAGATATGATCGGGATTACCTACATTTTGCCGTATGTAGGTACTACTGATTGATTTCATGATAAAGATAATACTTAATGATTTATAATGCCTCAGGAGGATGACGATATATTTTTCCAAAATAAATTTCTAATGAAAAGAAGATAGCGGAAACAATCCAACCCAATATCAATATTACGTAACAAGCTGTGTAATGTCTTATTTTCAAAGATTCACCTTCGGTATCAATTTCCACCTTATGGAGCAAGATGGTATATATTTTATGCAATTTATCCGGAAACCCAGCCGAAACAAGGCGACTCATGATTAAATTGATTGAATCCGAGAGAGGAGAATATTTCTTGAAAAATATCACCGTAGGACTTGTGATAACTACTTGAGGTAGTATATGCAGACTCACTCGGTTATTTTTAATAACCATCTGAGCTGTATCCAAATTCATAGCTAGGACAAAGTTCATTCCTTTGGTTAGGTTCATAGCTGTCGGTAAGATCTGTGGAGTGTCTATATTTATCCAATTATTATAAACAATTGGATTGTCAATATAATAATCCTTGAGTGCAGCGCCGCCACCGAATGGATATTTAGCATTAATCACATCTTCTATTGTTTCAAATTGACTTTCATAAAATTTCCCCTTCAATGAACTTATCAGATAAACTTGATAAGCTGTCCTAATAAGAAAACAGTACCACACCCAGATCAAGGTTATTTGTAAAAAAGAAGACCGTGTGGGTAATTTTATGATAGCTTGACCCATGCATATCATCCAAGCATAGAAAACAATGCTCTTGTATGGTTGGTCTTCTTGGTCTTGTAGTCTGTTACACATGGAGGTCAAAGAAATGGTTTTTACAACAAAAGCACAAAGCACGACGAGGCAGAAACTGATCACTAACGCTATTCTTGTATCTGTTTCGAATGGGTGCAATAACTTCAAAGCCACATTTTGAAACTCTGCTGGATGGGTGACCCATACCACTTTCGAGGAATAATAACTGGACGATATTTGAAAATCGGAAAACCTCGTCAATGTAACGGCTGCTGAAGTCATGGAAAAGTTAGCTACCTCTTCGTAAACGTCTGCGAGCGATCCCATCCAGGTCCCGTTGTTTTGGCGCCAACCCCATCCGGTGCCGCGGTTTGGGGTCATCATTTTGAGACTTGCATTCATACCATGCATTAAAATTCTAAGTAAATCTCCATCAGCACCTATTGGAAGTCCGTTCGTTATGTTCAAGATGTACGGAGTTTGTATGAATGTCGAGACAGTTAAAGGGCATGAATTAAATTTTCTTAGTTTATTTTTGAATATCTCACCGAATGTTGTATGTGTATACTGATTGGTACTACGGTCCAGTTGTATTGCTTTTAAATTGTTACATATACCCTCTGCTAATGGATAATATGTGAAAGCAAGGGCTACAGTTGCTTCTAGTCTGATGAAGACGATATTGACAATTCTGTAATTCCAACACAGGTCCATTATATCTTGTTCATCACATTCATTTGGCACTGGTGATTCACACACGATGATAAATTTCCCAGTATTGTCCATTTCAAATTCTATTATGGCATCTAGTAACTGTTCTACATCGGCAGCGTCACTCGAAAATAAAACAAACTGGCGTGTGTTTTGAGTCACTGGGCTTAGTTTAGATGGGGCCTTGTTTACCACTATATTGTAATGATATAACAGTAAAAATATTTCGACACCATAGCAAAAGGTAGAATTGAAAAACAGCAATGTTGTGTAGCGTAAATCAAAATTTTGCATTGCAACCGATGCAGCCATATTGCCTAAATCATTGCCGGCGGTGGCATTGGAATGTAAAATATGGCTTAACTCGCTTATCGCCATGCTAACTGTTAAAATAATGGTCGTAAACAAATTTGGTTCGGTGTTTATGTGCCAACGTGGCTGGACAGTAGCCATGTCACGTAATAGATTTATTTTATCAATGGTCATTTATCTATTGCGTAATAATGGTTTTATAATGATATTCCACTAACATCACTATTCAATCACGCGAATGAAAATACATTTGCGTGTAGCAGGCCTCAATATCATACAGGTGAAATTAGACTAAAGGTTAGGAGTGAGTAAATGAAACGACTCGTATAGCTGAAAAAAATTATATTTTATGAGAAATTATAATTTACAATATTTCATTCAGGCATCCATCTTCAGTCGGAACTTAAGCTAAAATTCTCACAATCTCACGCAAAAGGTAAAGCAACGTTAGACTATAATATAGTTTTAGCAATATTTTGTGTAGCCCAAACGTAGAAACAAATAAGTAAGAACCACACACCGGTACACGATATTCAGTCCATTCGTAGGAAGATACGAAGTGGCGGTACTTATATCTCGGACGACCGAGTACTGACCGCGCAACGCTCGACTTATATGTCATGTAACTAATCACCAATGGATCATTTCATTGTGCTTTGTTTTGTTATGAGACTACTGCAAATAAATATAAATTGAAGCTCATGCATTGAATGTCAATGTGGACCAGTAATAGCATACGTATGTATCTATTATGGTTGATGTTACATTCGAACATATCAAAATATAATTATGTACATAGGTACGCGGATAGGGAGACGAGCGTCGCCGGCGTCGTGTTAGTATCGACAGTTCGGAAGTATTCGTGTACAGTTCGTGAGAATTTGCTTACACTGAGGTGCCATGTCGTCGCACAGTAAGAACAAAACCGCGTCGGGTCCCAAACTAATTCACAATATTGCTGTACAAATGCACAAAAGAATAGTAGTTTCTATGTACACGGCATACACAGATTGCACTTCAGTGGGTCAACATCAATAAGAAATGTCCAATATTGTGCGCTAAGTTTCACGTCACATTACTTTGAGCATCAGACAGCTGTATCTTAATTAAAGCATGGAGTTTTGCTATTGACAGTGGTCACTTGTGCTAGCGGTCCATATAGAAACTTGAATACAAGACAAATTAAGACACAACAACAAATAATACAAATAATTATATATCTTCAAAACGAAACTTGGTTTCTTATACATTAATAAAACTAAATAATAACACGAAGCAACACTCTTAGATAAGCATGGTACAATAAAATATTCTAAAATATGGAAAACAATTATAAAATGTAGTTATATATTTTGTGCTTTACGTTACGATAAAAAGTATGCCAATAGCAAAACTTGGCACTGAACTGTCAGCTCAATTCACACGGCTCATTTATACCAAATGTACAATATTTTACATACTGGTAAAAGCGTTCGTGCAAAAAACTTCGGTTTCGGTTTTTACATTCCACGTTTCGCTTTATTTATCCGAGGGTTCCTCTAGTAAAAAAAGTTTATATCAAATGCATTCAAAAATTCCTTAAACAACTAACATAGTAACTCCTATATTTTATACTGTTTATTAATGAATATTGTACACGGATAAAGTTAGGAAGAAACCAAATACACCAGACCACAGCGTACACAAAGCTTACAGTTAACATAAAACATTTTGCGTGAAGTCAATTCGTGTAGAAAAACACCATATTTAAATATAAACAGCTTAAATATTAACATATATTCAAGTAACAAAAATTCCAATGTACAAAAGTAACGAAATATTAAATACAGTAATAAAGTTATAATCTTTCAATTTAACAGAAAATAGGGTACCGATTTATAATTACGCCTAAGGAATTTAATCGGTAGGTAGAGAGAGTGCAAGGCGAACGCCCGACACGCGCATCTCTGGGTCGATGCAGCTTTACCTGACCACTTACCACACCTAAAATAAATACGTAATAGTTACAGAAGCATCCCGATCAATACCTTAGTAGGAAGTCCTGTCTCGACCCACGAGGATGATACTTAACACGCGTTCCATTGGACTAGTTTGTTCAAATCCATCCGTCTGGACATAATAAAATGTATACTAATGTAGAAAGATATTATGGCAACAAACTTTACAAAAAAAACCCCTAAAACAATGACTAAAAGCAGCTCATGGTAAGGCCAAGACTCACCATAACTTTTAAAATGCACAATTTAATATTCACCAATACAGACACATACATAAATTGTGAATAACTTCATCATAAAAAAACATGTCAAAAAACCTGACGCTTCGTGAGACGATCCGTTCGGATCGAGAACGAGTGTTGTCGGAGGGAATGCGACACGCGAGGGCCCGCATCGCCGCACTCCCTACTATATTTTTGGGTTAAATGACTTACAATCTATCCTTACTTTCTTTAAACATTTTATAGTTGAAATTAGTTCGTCCATCTGGTCTCAGTTCGCGAATTTACATACACATTCTGACGTGAAGTGATGATGTTTAAATTATGTGTTTTACACAATCACAGATTCTTATCAGTGACCTTGTTGGTTTCGCTTAGACGAGGTTGTACTCCTTTAGGTTGGATTGTAGGATTGTATCTTTGACTGCGGCGAACACGAACCGGATGTTCTCAGTGTCTGGAATTAAATACATTGATCAAAGTTTTTAATCATTTCAACCGATTATTTTACATTTTTATAATATTAAACTTATCAGTTCTTACTTGCTATCATGCATCAGGTGTCCGTGTAACTTAAATTGAAGTTGGTTTTGGGTTTCAAAATTACTGCACTTTTACACATTCCGTGAACCTACAAGATGTTTGAGCGTATTGCTACTTCATTTTGTTTTGATAGTATTAACATCATAAGGAAAGAAAGGTAGTCGCACTTTATGATCGGACCACTGTAACCAGGCTTACAGCTTTATAATACACAATTTAGAAAATATTATAAGTTCCTTATTATTAAAAGGACGTATTTTACTACGTGATTTAAATGTAAATGAAATTAAATATACTAGGTATATAAGTAATGTTTAGTACCTACCTAGAACACACATGCATATTTATATTTAATTAAGTCTTTGTTTAAACGGGTTAGTGTATAGCGGAACAAAAATAGAAATGTATTCTATTTTTGTTCCGCTATAAACTAACCCGCTTGGTTTTAGTGTAAGAAATTCTTGTGTAAAGGCTTTAAGCCACAGTTGGTACAAATGGAACCACAAGATCAACACTGTTTTTAAACTTGTTTTGTAAATACTTATGATTCAAATTGAGTTCTAGGGCGAAGCAAGTAGCCGTGTGTACCAACAGTGACATAAAATAATTTACAATATCAAGAGGATAAAAATAAAAAACATGCAAGTTAGTATTAAAAATAGACGTTTAATTATTTAACAGAGTATATTATAGTTTATTATGTAAATGATAATGTTGAATGTAATTCATGCCAAATTAAATTCCTTTAAAGCTGACTGCATGATAGTATCCTTTACGGCGCAGAATACAAGCTTAATGTTTTCAGTGTCTTTAAAAATATCCAAGGCAGCATGCGAAATAAACAAAATAAATAAAAGTGTAAGTTGAGCAAGGTAAGCAAAAAAATATAGGTAAAGCAAATGAACTGAATAGACATCGCCGGATATAGGAACACCATGCCATCATCCAAACTTTATTAGAATCTGCCCAATCATGGTTTACAAAGAATTTTTGAGGGGATTTTTATTTTGATGGATTTCACGCATCATTCTAATTCTTACTGGATGTATCTATTTAGATCCTTTCAGTCAAGGAAATTTTCATTTACAATATCGTAACTTACTCGCTACTATTAATACAGTAATTGCAAAAACAAAAAACAAGTTAAATAAAATATTGCTCTAACTACTCTATAAGCTTAATAAATTATACACGCACACGCGTTCACACATACGCACAAGCAAGAAAAACACATTTTTAAATAAGATATACACCTAAACACAGTAGCAGAAAAAGGCATTGTGAGCATATACTACCCTTTCCAACTCTCGTTCATTATTTATCATATTTAAAGAAAAAACGTAAGCTTAAAAATTTGCGATTGTCTACTCGACGACTAAAATTTCAGTGAATATATTGAAGTATATTAAGTGTTTAATTCTTAAACTAGAAGTAGCAATAACACACAATTCAATCAAATAGCTAAAGAACTACAGCTTACCTTCAAATCCGAGAGAAATCTACTTCGAACATGATAAACATTTAGCCTTGTTGCTAACAACACAGTGATTCAATTTCATTGCCATGAAATTCAAGGATAACTGGAGTATTTCCCTATAATTTATCAAGTGCAGAAACTTTGAAACCAATTATATTATATATGGAGGTGTTGAGTCATCCAGATTTATGTAGTAAACTTACCTGCCTGCATAATGACCAAAACAAAGCAATCAGTAGTTTCGCTTTCTGTTACTAACTGATGAACTGTGGATCCAATTAACATGAGATAATCACAGTAAAAATATTGATTTCCTAAAATTTGTCAATCAGACTTAAATCGTATATTTGAGAAATTCAAGTCAGCAAAATTCATCAATCCTTACAAAAGAACTGTATTGTCAAATAGTGATCGATTGGGAAAACTAGCAAAGTTTTTCAATTTTGACATTAATAAAATAAAGCTATCAGAAATCTTTTTAAAGAAGGTGCTCTTTCCACGTAGTGACTATTTAGCTGGCTTGTATTCATTCTCTTCACCTTCAAGTGATATCACAGCATAACTCCATTCAACCATCATAAGGATTCCTCTATAGTAGTCATGGGAATTTTAACATTAAACTCTTAACCCGAATTGCAGGCAAAGCTCTGCAAATATACATTTGACGACCAGTTAATAGATGTCTATCAGAAATCGATTTCATTTAACATTCGTCTTACATCGTCGTCATCTGCTAAGTCAATTAGTCCTGGGTAATATGATACCTTTTGCTCAGACTGACTACCTATTACGACTGTCAAAGATCTACAAAAATGACAGCCGTGCTTGCCGAGGCACGGAGAAAACACGACATGAAAACACTCGGATACCATTAAAAAAGGTGACAGACTACTCTGCCGGGGCTGCGGGTTGTTCGAAAGACATACCGCGACCCCGGACGCAAAGGGCTAAGGAGGAACATGGGTGTTTTTAGTCAGTAGAAGTCTGACACTAGGAGTCATTTGATGATTTACGAACCTCCAAAAAAAAAGAGTGACTACTTCTTGAAGCAGTTACACTGTGATATAACCATATTTTCGTAAATTTCCATTAAAATAACATGTACTAACCTGTTGCACAAGTAAAGTGAGAATAGATAATCTTCTCCGCGTCCGGGTTCAAGTCCACGAACATCCGCAGTATGAACTCGCGCGCTGTGTTGGCGTCACGTTGCGGACCTGTGCTCGAGACAACATACACATATCTAGCACTACGGTTTTACGTACAACACTGCCAAGTAATCTTCACTGGTTAAATGAGGTTGAAATTTATTATCGAGACTGTATTCTGCTAATTTACTGTCACACTGCGGCCAGGCAAAGGCTGCAGTAATGTGTCAGAAATGAGCGACGAAACCGACAGGATTGAATTGCGGACAGGACTACAGGCAGAAAATTTTGACAGATAATGCACTATCTGTAGTATCTTGTCTAAGTTCATTAATTTGCATATTAGGGTAGTTAACAAAAACAAATCTAATTAGACCGTCAGATAGATTTCCAAAAAATATTGGACTCGTATTTTTTCTTTTTTTTTGTAAACAAACAATGAAGACGATACAGTGCTTTGAAAACTCGTATGACGTCATATTCTAAGATAATAGTATGACATTTTTTACCGGCGAGTGACGTCACAAACCCCCACTCAAATTTTTGACGCGTTTTATCTTCGTAAATTTTTATTGATTTGATAAAACAAAAATACGTATTCAATATTTTTCGATAGTCTAACATACGGACTAATGAGAATCATATTTCTTGTGAGTTGACCAAGATGTCTGGACCTTCAAAGAGACTGACCTCTGAGTTTGTTTTGGCTGTTTCTTTTCAGATTAGTCAGGTACGAAACACTGCTACCCATCAAGTTTTAAATATTTACGTGAAGTGTTTGTTTAAACTATTTGCAAAATACACTTTTTCGCATTTCAATCCGGACGGTTTTACCGCACGTTTAGGAGTCGATTGTCTGGCGACTATGTGAACAAATCTTAACAAATATAGCACACTTTTACAGTTTCTGTGCGAAAATTACCCAGTAATACATATTCTTAAGTCTTAACATAATATACCAATGAAGATTACTTATTTCTAGCTTATCACACGGTGCCTAGCCAAGTTTAGCAAAGTCTAGCCAACTCTAGCGTCTTGTACCACTCAGGATATGTTTGTCAACCTGTGGCAGTGGTGAAGTGAGAGTAGCACGATCTCTCAGGATCTGGATTTTCCTTCAGATATTTTTGGAGAATGTAATCTAAGGCTGGAACCGGATCAAGCTTTGGACCTAGTTGTTGAGAAATCCGTTAGACATTGTTGACAAGGTTGAAAGGCAGTGGTTTTCAAGTTAAACTTTCGCTTGATTTAGGTTAAATCAAATATTGTGGGTATGAATATAGAAAACTTTTGTCAGGTATGTGACTTAAAGATAGTCCTTCAACGGAGTTCGTAAAATTTTGCCTTATATCTTGCACAGACAATTGGCTGATTACCACAGTTCAATATCGGAAATCAGATAGTGGTTATCAGTCTTTCATAATAAAACTGTTTCAAGAATGAATCAGGATAATAAATAATTATGTAATATTTACTGATTGGATAATCTATGTACTTACACATTATTATTATCAACAAACGAAATGTGATAATCATAGATTTATTACATATTTTTTTTAACAAATATTACCTCACTGCCACTTTCATAATATAGTGTGTTAATTAAATACTCGTAAATAAACAGAAGACCTGTCTTTTACGCTAGGAGCTAGGAATTTAAATATTTCTGTTCTTTAAGTTAATTTATATTTAAGTCAGTTGCTAACTTGTTTTATCATTTATTGTGTCCTAAGAGTTAGTTTCTGTTGGCAAAATCAATAACACCACATAGAGACAAAAACTATGAACCAGTCTTTTGAACATAAAAACCACATAAAGCCAAGTACTTACCGTCATATTCAGGGAAATAGTCGACAAGATGAGAATACATGATTTTCTCCTCAAGCAAATCCTTCTTGTTGAGGAACAGAATTACAGATGAATGCTGGAACCATGGATACGTGATAATCGTCTTGAACAACGCCTTCGACTCTTCCATTCGATTCTGAAATGGAAAAATGTGATTTGTAGAATCTGTTTTTAATCCTTAGTTACTGCTACGGGTTTGGGTCAGCTTCCGGTCTAACCGGATGCAGTTGAATACCTATATTTGATATGTAGCAACAGGCTGATTTCCGCAGCCGTGTAACACGGTACCCATTGGTGATCCTGATGGTCACACATTTAGGTTTTTAGACTATCCGTAAGGACTGTCAAGGGCTTAGGTACATTTGAGGTTTATACAACTGCAAGGCGTGGGTAAACACATATTGCGTTCTAACCCCTAAATTACAATATAACCTTCCTAACACACAGTACTTCATGAATGCGGGCTGCGGGTTGATCAAAAGAGATACCGCGGCCCCGGACACAAAGGGCTAAGAAGGCACATGGTTGGTTTTAGTTAGTTGTAGTTTGAGGCGTGATACTGCGTTAAGCGGGCACCCGCGCGGTTTCATACAAAAGTGCTACGTCGCGGGGACCTGCGCGGGCGTCCGTCACGGGAAAGCGTACACCGCACCCACGCAAGTGGACCCACCTCCGTGCGACGGAACCCGTGGCGGGGGCACGCACGGGCTTGTTGTCGTTTTGCTACGTAATAAAATAATATATTAAGTTCTCTATCGACACGACTATACGACATGCACACCGTTAAAATTTAACTACACTGCGTAGATACAACAATCCGGTATCCGCGACGGGGCCATCATGTTCCCACGGAGCTCACCCGCGTGTCCACGCGTGTACTCACGCGACGGTGGACCGTCGCGGTCACCCGCCTAACTCAGTTTCAGGCCTAACACTCCCTACCGCTCCGCCCAGAGCGTTAGAAGTCATTTAATGGTTTCCAAAAAAAGAGACCTAATGCGAAAAGACAGACAGCACTTGTTCTTTCTGTACTTAGCCAGCTGATATTACATGAGCAGAAACACGTGTTTTATCTGGTCAAGAGTCAAGAGGTCGTGATTTGAGTCAATCAATCAATAAGTCTACTATACGAGTTATGACCCGCTGCCTCTCTCAGTCCTCTTTCATGAGTTTCAAGCTGACTACCGGTATTTTACATGCGTTTCATCTGACCGCACCTACTGGGTAACACGATACCTCTTGGTGAACAGATGACAGCCGAGGTTAAGGTGTTTTCCAGGGACGGGGTAAACTTGGTATGTAATGGTCTGGTATATACGGCTACCAAGGCAAGCACGGTTTAACCTAATCATCGATCCGAGCAGATTTATTAAGCCACAAGCTTATTAAGCCGCAAGCTCACATTTTATGGGAGTGTAGTCTTTGGCAGAATGAACGTAATATTATGTTGGATAGTGTACAGGTTACATCCGGAGTTATTTACTATACGGACCTTGTAGAAACTAGAACAAATTTCCGTGCGTTCAAGCATTTTTGTCATACCTATTATTGGAATCAAATATAACAGCTCACAACTTAGGACCCAGTAATATTAATGACAACAATATTCCTGGTGCTAGGCAACTTATCCCAGTTGTATACGTCCCTGTGTGCCTATTGGCCTTGTTCTTTTCTGTCTCCTGCTGATATGGAGGGAAGTGGAAATTTCTGTTTTTCCTACTCCTCCGCTATTCTTTTCTGATTAATTTCGTTGCGGGATCCAAGACAGTCAAATCATTTCTCTGGGACTTCGTCGAGCTTCATTGTCTCGGCGCTTTGTTGTGGTCGCCACTGATGATTCTGGCTTACAGAAGTTACAGTGGTTTGGGAATAGTGAGGAGGGCTTGTCCCAATAAAAAAAAAATATTATTAAAACGTTCCCACTGCCTCCTCTGTAAGAGCGACCGGGATAAACCATCACAGCACACAGTGCATTGTAAATCAATAGTTAAATAAAGATCAGCTATAGGTATTTCAAAACAAATAGCATTATTGTGAATTATTTCAAAACAAATACAGTGGCGTATATGGAAATACCGATCGCATTAAAAATGAAAGCTAGGTAAACAATTGGTACGTCATAAAACATACTTTTCAAATGTAATTCAAAGTTATGTGACCTCATACAAAACAACAGTTTGTCCGGATATAAATACTTTTTGTAGAGGACGGAACGTTCTGGTCGATGTTGGGTTTACCCCACAAGTTGTGAGGGCAATGCCGACTGGGCGAGGAAACTGTTTGTTTCATGTCGAAATACAATTATAATACGGAAAAGTAGAACCTACTTATACTTTCAACTAAGCACTGGTAACAGAACTAAATGGAAAATTATTGTAAAGTTTAATATTTACAATCCGCACAATCACAACATAAATGTATTTTTTTAAATATTATTCGGTACCATACATAGACAGAATGGTCTATGTAAAATACTGGGATTCAGCTGTATCCGGTTAGACTGGAAGCCGACCCCATCATTGTTGGTTAACGCCTAAGCATACGACGACCATACAAGCGTCGGCCTATTATAGATAGGCCATACCGAAGGCACAGCGAATACGCTGCTATTCCAAAGACAAAGATAACAAATATCTATTGTGTCTGTAATTTCATCACACTGTCAAGCCCATACCCTTCCGAAACATTTGAACAGTCCAAGCGCCATCGCGCCATTGGTGCGTTTGTTGGCAATACTTTCCTAGGCAAGCTTCGCTGGAGCGAAGAGGTAAGGTGTCTCACATTTATAATATTTCCTCTTCTCTGTGAGTCGGAGCGGGTCTTAAACAGGAATGCAGGCCCAGTGCGGGGAGGCGGAAAGCACAAACATGCCTTCTGTTTGATTATTTAGTCTCACCTACTTGTGTCTAAAATAATATAGGTATACTAGCGGACCTGGCTAGCTGGAGGAGCTCGTGACTCGTGAATAACTGCCACTCAGGTCAATCTTAAGCAAAGCTTATCCAAGGTTAAGCGGCGCTTGCCTAGGTTGGTCTGTAGATGGGTTTCCTCCGTGCTTCGGAAAGCAGGTTAAGGCGTTAGTCCCGGCTGTCATATATAGATCTTTGGCAGTCGTTACAGGTAGTCAGTGACCTGAAAGTCTGACAACCAGTCTTACCTAAGGGTATCGTATTACCCAGTATAAACCATACGGGTTATGGAGGCCTGATAGGCAGTCGCTCCATGTAAAATAATGGTATTCAGCTGCAACCCGAAATAGTTGGGAAAAGGCTAGGCTAGATGATGACTAGCGGACCTAGCAGACGTCCTGCTGCCCGGACAGCAGCGCCACCTACCGGGTCTAATTGTGTTCAAAACCATTCGAGAACCCATTTGAAATATCCAAAGGAGGAGTTCAGTGACATGCACATGTACAGTAGAATTATACCAGGGTGTTAGGTTAAACAAAGGACATATTGAAGGAGGGTATTTAGTAAGCGATTCACGTCCTAATTATGTAAAAAAAACTATAACCTTAATTTGTGACGTAATTGTGCCATGGCCCCGCACGCTCTCCAGATCTCACTCTAATTAGTCGTTTCTTGTTTTGTCTTTTTAAAATATGAAGGGAAAATGGATTATACCTGAAGTCATTGATCCGCGCGCATTTTTAGTGATTAACGCAAGAGTTGCGAGACTTGGTAGTCCGAAGTATTTGGTATGATTCTGTTTGATATTTACAAGTGTTTTTATATTTTTGTTCATATTTTTTTTTAGTTTCATGTAAGCATGCCCAATAGTAGATTTCAATATGTCCCTCGTTCTAACTAACATATTGTTTAAAAGAGAAGATAAAGATATTTATAGATGTTCAGTTACTCACCTCGTTTTCCGATTCGAACAAAATTTGATCATATTCACTAAGAGCTACAAGAAATATGATGGAAGTCACATTCTCGAAACAATGAATCCACTTCCTTCGCTCGGATCTTTGTCCGCCGACGTCGACCATTCTGTATGAGACGTACAATATTTATTAATAATAATACAACGTGAATACAGAGATAAGCCGGTAAATAAATAAACTTGTTATTAAGTCTAGGTGCAGGATAGGGTTACAACATTGAATATTATGGTGTTCCTCTGCTATTCGTGGTTTTCTTAATTATTATTAGCAAGTTTTAAGGTATGCATCATTTTCTTTTCAACAAGGACACGCGTTCGCACTTTGCCTCGCGTAGCAAAATGCTTCGAAGTGGTGGGTCGGAAATTTTGCAAAACAAATTGGGTCTTATCTTTTTACACAGAACGAATGTTTTACTTTAATTTTATTAAAAAACTCACGAATCACGCAGAAGGACAATGGGGTTAAAATTAAGGGAATTATTACAGTGAAGTTGAATGTTATGACAAGCAATAGTAATCAGCAATATTGATAAGTACAAGGTAGATTAACAGTGAAAGTGCTAAGAATGTTTCTGACCTAATCAAAACTGGCATCTTCGCCACGCCAAACATGCTAGAATTTAATGTTTTTGATTTAGTGCTATGAAAGAAAATTGAATTCCACGACAAAAAAAAATCTAAAACACAAATGCTCAAAAATATGCAAAACATTAAGGTTCTGGGCAATGCAATATGGCTGCTATTAATAATGACTGTAAGCCCACCTCCTAAATCGACGTTTCAAAATTGGCAAAACTAATGACAAAGGAGATGTATTTGAAACATTGTCGTATCAGTTTCAAAATGGCGTCTAATCAAGTTTATAAAAAAATGGTGGTGCTTTTGTGCTTAATGGAGTGATGGTGACGTACAACATATTTTAAATTGTTGGTGGCACAACAATGGTAACTAATACCAACCATGAAAAAATACATAACTTGTAATTAATTATGGGCAAAAGTATAACCTAAAGTTACAAGTAACTTTATAAACATACTATAGGGAACCTCATCGTATCATAGGGATAATTTGCTAATGTTTTGTGGTTCACAAATTGTTCAAAATAGCCCATAATTATTACAAAATATTTTAGTTAGCCGCGTGATCGCGACAGATTTGCTTACGAACCATTAATTTGGGATTGAAATGTCACCACCACGTTTCTGCCACAAAATAATGAAGAAAGACGATACACATCTAAGTTTTACACAAGGATGTGCATTGTCTTTCAAATGTATGTTGTACCCAAACCAAGCAATAAGCGAAGCAGTGCTCAAAAGCATAAATAAATGATAACACACCAAGAAGTATGGAATAGTGTGTCAACATTTTTGCAGCGTTTCTTCCAGGCTATTTATCAAAATAGCAAATATGACCGTCAATTAGGATATCAAAACCACACCTTGACCTCTAAAGGGAAGATCTTCAAACAACGGATTTTGGGATCTAAAGGGTGTAAAAGTACCCTTAACGCAAACGAAGGGCACTTGTTCTCTCCACCACTGCAATCATTTTTTGGTTCTAGACCATACCTGGGACCAGCCCTTAGTTACGGAGATATTGGGATTCAAAGTTCCAAATTTTACACAGCTGTTTTTGTAAATACTAGTTTTTCAGATTATAACTTTACTTAAATTACCTCCATGACCCGTTTACTATTCAAAGCATCTACTAGCACAATGTTTTAATAGTGCAAACATTGAGTTTTACAGTAAATTGTGATTTTTGACCCCAAAAAAAAGTCGTTTCCCAGCAAAAGTTTTTGTGTAAGGGTACTTAGTTTGATGTACAGAATGCTTGGTTGACGTATGTGTGAAAGGTTCGTTTACACCCTGTATGTTTAAGTTGCTAAGGTAAACAACGATTATTGTTTTGTTTCATAGCATTAATATGGAATGTACATTGTACAGTTATAATTACGTCAAGGGGAAATAGCTCTCAGGATATTACTAGCGTTCTTCAATCGCATCAAACAATCCTGTGGTTTTGAACATACCTAAACACGATCCCGTCAAGATCAAAAGGGTATTCAAGGATGCCGGTGGTCGGCTGACGAGCTCGCAGGATATCCTGCTCGGTAGGAAGATAATCGTCTTTCTCGATTCTCGCCAAATCACTTAAATAGCTGAAATATAGATCATGCAGCGCTAACAGCGAGTATGCAGACACATGCACGTATGCTACCCTGTTACACATGACACACACATAAATAAAGTTGCAGAATGAAGTAGAGTATGGAGACAGTATAGTATAGTCCCACCTTACCATGCACCTAAAAAAGCGAGACATGCACAGCCCAACATGTTCAAGTTTTACCTAAATCGTATTTCTTCCAGGTCAAATGGGTATTCTATAATGCCCGTTGTTGGGACTCTTACGCGCAGTATGTCCTGTTCGGTTGGTAAGTAATTTGGTGCCGCCACGCGGTCAATCTCCTGCAAATAGCTATAGAAACATCTTGTCTCAGTGCGGGTTCAATTTTGCATTATTTTGTAAGCCGATTTAATAATTTTGATTTTTGTTTTAAACGAATATTAATGCGACTAAATTGACAAATTGGTATGTTTACGACGATACTGCAATACTAATTTTCGTGGATTTTGTGATTGCAAGTGTATCTGCATATTTTATACCAGCATTATTCGTTTTTGTTGTATAGAGTGGCAATTGCTCTTTGGACATCTTCATTTTTAGAAATTGCTGAAAATGGTTTCAATACACAAAAGTACTTTGTTACTTTAAATCGTTGCTGTCACCTTATTCATCTTATTCAACTAAGGCTACTTCTACAGGTATTAACGCCTTATTATAATTTATTGCCAAGAATCACTCGTGTTTATAAGTATTCCCAAGAAACTAGGCAATAGAAACAATAGCGTAAGGTGAACGTTCTGAACCACTCGGGTTATTGAATTATTACTAATTTGGATTATGACATCGTAATATTATACAGAAGGAGCAATCTCTCGCGGTTTTATTCGACATTCCCGGCCATTATTTAGTTTCCTGTAACCGGGATTTGTAGATATGGCGATGAGTCAGTGTAACTAACTTTATAGAAAATTATATTTAATTTTAGAGATAAATACCTATGTATGATTATTCATTGTGATGCCATTATTATAGGACACAGCAATATCAATGAATATGGTATTCAATAGCTGATCATAGACCTAGATTGTAAACACTACATAGAAAATAGAAGGTATTTTATGATTGTGTGGCTATACTTATTTTTATAACACAACTTACTATTTTGCAGAATCGGTGAGTTGGTATTCTCGCCTGCGATCGTAGCACTCCTGGATGCCTGCGTCGGCCCACAATGCCTTGATGGCTTCAACGTAGGGGCTCTCGAACGTTGTCACACTCTCAAAGTCAATCGACGATATCAACTCCGCCTTCTCCTGAAATTTTGCAATTTTTATATCAATCAGTATGGTATGCCGATTGTTTTTGTAAAAGCCATTGCTTTGTTGTAAATTCCCACACGTGATTTGTCATCAGGACAAACGGGGCTGTTTATTAAACTGATGCAGAACTTGTTGCAGCTGAAGTACGTATTTTCAGTCGCTTATTTGTAGTTATTCATATGTAATGCCTTTATATAATTGCACATAGTCATCGCATAGCTTATTTAGTTAAATTGTGAAATCATCATAATTTAGTTTTATTTAGGGAAGTATAAGTATTTGTAGCAAAATATGAAAGAAAGAAAGAAAAGAAAGAAAATTTATTTATTTGTCGCAATATAAACTATCCTTCCGATTTTGGTCTAAATGCATTTGATTGGGGCCTTAGTATCCGATAAGCAATCATTCAACCTAGCCCACTTATCAGCATAAAATATTTCCGCCGAACGTATCTCGTGAGGTGTGGGTGCTACAAATGCGTGAATACGCAATCCGCGTTGCAGATTCAGAGAGGAAAGCCGACCCAAAGAAATAACTACAATATCGTACAATGCATCTTTCATTCGACTTTTACCACTTGTACTTGGCGAACTTGTGTTTGCGTGCGGCATCTACCATCACTGTATCATGTCTCGATTGATTCAGCAATATTTAAGCTAAGTCGAGCGGTTTGCTCTCGACCGAATTAAGCCTATTTAAAATATCTTTATAAATGAATACTCACGCTGTTGGACGGATTTCCATATTGAATAGTAAGTAATTCCATGGCCCTTATCATGCTCTGCATGGCCATGAAAATATTCTGGTATACGAGCTTTATAAATCCCCTTTTATCATCGTCGCTGTAGCCGGAGCCGTGAATAATTCTCATCTGCTTGATGAACGTCGACTTCCCTGACTCGCCAGTACCTGAGGCAAGAAAAAAAAAACATTAACAAAACGGGTGGCAAAGTATGACCATATTTTCATATGGAGTACGCAGCCCTTTCTCTTGCGGTTTCAGTAAAAGATTCGGCAAGAATGCATTCAAATTGATTTGATAGTTTTTGATGTTAAAAGCCCATTTGCTAAAATTATCTTTACTGCATAGAAATTTAGAAACAAGTGGCAATAGTGGCCACCATTTTTTGTGCATTGTGATTAATGTAACGCTCACCTGCATGTATCACAAAAAAAAGGTTTGATTTGGTTCTGTTTATCAAAGCCTCCGTAGTCTTCTCAGAGTTCTAATACAAAAGTTACCGCTATATGTTCAAACTGACTTTTGCAAAGACGTTAACCAGAATGCAGTTTGTAGAGTGCGATCAAGGGAGCGTGGTGAAAACATTGCCTTGTGTGTTGGTCAACAAGCTTGCTTGGTTCGGACCCAAGCAGGATAGAATCAGAATTGATTTATAATGAGTGTGTACAAGTGCATTTCAACTTTGTTATGTGTCTTAACCCTTAACGCAGCTGAAATACACTAGTTCTCCCTATCATTGCGATATTTTTTGTCTGGACAATACCTGAGAACCTTCTGCTTACGTAATAAAGGTCAAAATCACAAATTTTACACAAGATTTTTTAAGATATAATTTTATCCTACAGCACATTTTTTTGTGTGCGTTACATTGATTCCTAACGTAAACCGTGATGTTTCACCCCAAAACATTTTTTTTACCAGCTTCTTAGTTTAATGTAAGAATTGTCCACTTTGTGAAGGATCCGTAAGACGCCTTAGCTTTTCTGAGAAGTATAGTTAAATAGTTACAATAGAACAGAACTAAATTTACCTACGCCTCACATAACAGTGCGATCGTATGGTTGCTATGCAGTTCGAACTAGGTAGATTTCCTCATTAACCACTGATTACATTGATTATGATATCCATATAATATATTTTAATATTTTCAGACTGAGTTTACCAGTAAATTAGTCGCTGCAGTTTTTATTTATTATCCATGTAATAGTTTGTAATAATGAGAAAATCTGTCTAGCAGCTTTTAAATTTCTTGAATGAATACTGATCGCTGTCAGTGATAGGACGTCTAGTACCGTGAGTCATGTAGCAATTAAGTAATTGTTCAATTTAAAATTACATCTGTACTCTGTAGCTTCCTTGAGAGTACGAGGATATTGTTAGTACCTGTCTGTGCCACCATTTTTTTAAGCTAAGAAGGAACATGGGTGGATTTTAGTCATTAGAAGTCGGACACTCCCTTTCGCTCTGCCCAAGAGCGGGAGGGCTTATTTGATGAATTTCCACCCGCCAAAAAAAAAATGGTGGCACAGACAGGTACTAACAATATCCTCGTACTCTAAAAAAAAATAACTAAAACTCACTGCCGCACTCAAGAGAGCTTTAATGATTACTTAGGCCATCACTCAGTAAAGGTTTTGACAGATTTGTCATACAAAAGTATGTCAAATATTAACTAAGTGACAGCTTAAGTAACCATTAAATATCTCTGAGTACCGCAGTTAGTAGTTTTTCCGCTCAGTAATTTCTAAGTAGGAGCCATGGAGTCAGGAATTGCGGTCCGGTTGTTAGCAATAAGTTCGCCCCATACTAGATGGGATTTAAACATAACTTTAAAAAAAAAAAGGTTGCCCCAGTCTACGATTATCTCCTGTATCGTGGGTGCGTTTACAAACATTTAAACTCACATACACAAACACACCCAAACCCGAAACAACTATCTGTAGGCCATACAAATATTTGTTCCGTGCGGGGATCGGACCCGCGACACGCAGCGCAGCAGTCCAATCGCTCAGCCACTGCGCCAACCGTGCCGTCAAACTGGCTGAATGTCTGTGAACCTGTCTAACCTTACGGGGATTACAGGTGTGATGATATGACTAATTAGATTATTTCGTTAAGACCCGAAGCGGCTATTTACGTTATTTCATCGCGTGCAGGTTTAAGGGTGTCACATGACAGTCGCCGCGCTGGTTCGGCCACAGTCGACCCCGAAAACTACAACGCGCCCTGATTTTAGAATTCGCTAAAACCTCGGTGATTTCATCAATATGCTAAATTAGGTATTTAGTTTTATTTTAATTTGCCGTCTGCTAAGAAAAACTATTGAGGTACAGTACAATGAAAAAATATAACATCACGCCCGTAATCTAGATAAAGGTTTACTTAAAGCACACCCACATTACGCCAGTTAGTTCCATGTAATAAGGTCAGCCTATTTCCGTCAAGCGAGCATGAATCTAGACTACTGATGGAAAAACCCCATGTCTACATACCTAACACTTGAGAATCAAACCTAGGATTTCATGTTAAAGCGCGGTCATTTAGGTTTAAAACAGTTGTTTGTGGTGTTAAGTAGAATTTATCAGAATAACAGTTGCTAACTGAACATAGAACTTAATAAGATTGATCTTGTTCACATGAAGCTGTGTTATTTATCTTCAATTACATAAGAGGTTAATTATTTACTTATAAGTACTTATCTACTGCAATGAGTCATTTGAGCAATGCAATATTATTGATGATTTCCGACCACCCTAATATTTTAGAGGCGAAAGTTTGTGAGTGTGTATGTTTGTTACTTTTTCAAGTAAAAACTACTGAACGGATTTGGATATTTGGTACACAGATAGTTTATAACCTGGATTAACACATAGGATAGTTTCTATCCCGATTTTATGTCCCCGTGGGGTAATTTTCGACTTGTAGCGGGTGAAGCCTCTGGCAACAGCTGGTGAGAAAATAAATAAATAATCCTACCCCCAAATGGGTAGTTAACAAACAAAATCTAATTAGTCCGTTAAATAGATTACCAAAAAATATTGGACACATATTTTCTCTTTTTTCACGTAAACAAACAATGAAGACGATACAATGCTTTGAAAACTCGTGAGACGTCATACTTTAGGACATTAGTATGACATTTTTAGCGGTCAGTGACGTCACCAACCCCCACGCAAATCTTTGACGCGTTTTATATTCATCAATTTTTATTGATTTGATAAAACAAAAAATACGTATCCAATATTTTTCGATAATCTAACAGACGGACTAATTAGAATCACATTTTTTTAAGTCGGTAAACATCCCTATTGTATACCATTCTGATAAAGTTGCTAACAAGAAACTTGTTATTCAATAGAATCCTAGTGAAGGGCTAAAAGAATAACATGAGGTAGGTGTGTGCGTTGAAATACCAGTATTTTTGATTTATTGAATGGTTGGTAGAATCTGACAACGTAAATTATAAGAAATGGTTACTACCAGTGGTTTTTCCAAATGATAAAATGAAATTACAATATCTGACTGAAATGGCAGAAAAACGGATCCTGGGGCGACAAGGGACACACCATACTTATGGTAACTAACAGCTCTCCTGAGGATGGTCACAGAATCCCTACAATAATATTAACAGGTCACTTTTGCAGTTCAGTTAGAGAACTAAGCTATTGTGAACCTAAGTAGGTTTTAAATCCTAAGTTCCAAATGAGGTAAATATTTTGACATATTAAATGTTTTTGCAGCACCAATATTCAAAAAGAAATCGATGTATATAATTTGATAATATACAAACCCTTTTTAGGGTAAATGATTTAAAATGGGTAATTATGAACAATTGTGAAGTTATTTTACTTTTGTAGTTATTTATTTTCGTAATATGGAGCATAGGTGTACCAGTTAAATAGCCTATAGACAGGTCTGATCTTGCATACCCTGTCCTCCAGCTTCCTCATTTTGTCTAGATGCGGAAGGTGGAGGACAGGATGACGTGGTTCACCTTGGGAGGTGCCTATTACCAACAGTTGACTGAAAAAAGCAGATACGATTGGTGTACCCAATACTGTTAAAAATGCATGTTTGTAGAACCTTCCCGGATGAACTCCTACACAAGGAACTTGACATACTGAACCTTATCTACAGCCTAACTTCACCTAAAGCTGGGTATACGCTGCACTTTGCTTGGGCGAAGCTCCACTCTTGTAACAGCTTCATCCAGATTTTTTTGCGGTGGCAACATAGATTCCACTTGAATTTGGTAGTCTCCAAAACTAACATAGGTATCTTTTTAATCCATTACCTCTGACTAACCATAACAATGAATCTGATTTTTATTTAGGTTTTCCTGTGTCTATTGTACTTAAATTACCTCCAGGGTGCCATATTCAATGTTTTGGTACCTACCTTCCTATATTTAGTGATAAGAATATGGCAATAATTTATTTGACATTAACTGGTCATGTTCCTTGTAAAGTCTAAACATTCATACCTAGTTGTAACATGACAGTGTATTTTAAACTTTGTAAATAAAGTGAAGATTCTGTATGCACTTCTTAATTTGTAAATTAAATTAAAATGGTTGATGTGTTAAATATTATTTCAGTACTCAGATATAAACTACAAGTAATCGTAAAAGTTTTTAGATAATTATATGTTAACATATATTATGACAATGCCCCTACTTTAAATAGTAATTTAAATGAGATTGGTAGGTATAGGTAAGCAATAAGTATGTATAACAGGTTATTTCAGTAATACATAGACTATTAGTAGTCTTTTGTGATTGTGCGTTTCAATTATAAACAAATCAGGGAATGTTGTAATGACTTAGCAAATAACGGTATGTAATCTCTATTTTTAATCAATAATAGCAACATGATAACTGTCTAGGAAATAACTTTGAAAAGACAAGATAAATTCATCTAATAATTTTAATTAATACCGTTACTTAAGTAAAATTAGCAAACATTATTCTGTGAAGGGTCCGGCAGAAGGTATATCTCTAAAATTTTCTTTAACGATTTTACATAACATGAAGACGCACTAGATTTTACAGTATTTGTTTAACTGATAAGTAATAAGAAGGATAGTATATTTTTTTAGCTTGTAAAGACACAATCTACTATACTATCCTTACATACTGTAAGTTAATGCAAGCAAAGTCATGTTTTTCTTTTAACTTATCAATGGATCAATTTTTAAGACCATCTCAGAATCTGCATGGTCTTCATGTGGGTATTATACCTTATTGTTAACCCAAACGATTTTAAAAGATTAAAAGCGTAACCTTTGGAGTTTCTTGCCGGTTCTTCTACTTAGGAATCGACCAATGCTCCGAACCGTGCCCCTTTTTACCGACGTTTTATAAGTGCCTATGTGATTGTGTATTGATTTTTTAAAATAAATATGTCCAATAAACCTATATTATAAAAAAATCAAGTGATAATATTTAAGAAAGGTATTTATCTATTTTAAACTATAACTAGATTTTGTTAATTTGTTGCTAGAATAGTAAGGGGCACTATAATTTTTTAGTTTTTTGATCATAAAAAATTATAGTGCATGTTTTCATTTTAGGCTTTTGTCAACTATGTTGGGGTCGACTTTCAGTTAGAGATAATGTAAAATTCTAAATATTAATTGCAAGCATATTTGAATAAGACTTAATTTTCTGAACTTAAGAGTATGCAGGTACCTAATTGTTGAAAAATAAAAGGCTATAAGCAGGCCAAGGTATCAATGGCACATTTTATAAAGAATGATCTCTTTTATTGTTTCTTCATTCTGTTATCAAAAAAGATGGCTACCATCTATGGCCATTTATTATTTATTTAGGTGATAAAACCATGGAGTTTCTTGTTAATTCTTATTCATAGGAAACAACCAAATGCAACAGTGCACCTAGCTTAAATGACATGTGTTTATGCAAATCATAAGTTATGAAAAAAACTTAAGAGTATTTTTTTAAATCCCTGTCATCAATATTTTTCAACATCAGTTCGACTCCTGAACATGATTATGACTATAAAAAAAACAACATGATTCATGGTGATAAGAAAGTTGGAATGTTATCAAATATCTACATTCATGCTTGATATAACAGTAATTGGTTGCAGTATCCTGTTGGATAAGTGTGTGTGATTCCGGTTAGGTTTTAAAATAATAATCCTGATGGATTTAGAATACATGATCGAGAGATAGGGATAAATGCATGCAAAAAAGTAGAGGTATATTGGATGAAGATACTTTATACAGGTTTTTAAATAAATAGACAGAGCATAAATGGTCTACAAAGTTTGCTATTATCACAGTCATGATATTCTATGAAATCTGCACATCTGATAGACAGAACAAGCAATATCTCACAGGCTTGGGTGTCATTGAGTTTATAATTGTAATTCAAGGATTTTGGTGTACCTAGCAACAGGGATAAAGAACCGAGAGTAGTATGTAACCATGCATGCTTGCATTTAAAACTAATATGCTAGCATGCTTTAAGTATAGTTGCTTCCTCATTACTAACTTTCAAGTTCTTAATCATTGTTCTAGCATAATTATTATTATAGTAACCACCGCAGCCTTACAAGATGCAGCATTGACATGTAAGAAATGAATTAGATCTGAAATGTACTAGGTGATGCTGAGCATACTGTTGAATTTTTCAGCTTTGAAGTAGTCATAAACAAAGAAAATACTATATTTTAGAGAAATTTATGCAATATTATAATGGGTATTCAGTGGTATGTATATATGCATACAAAACCATAAAGTCTAGTATGAGATTTATTAAATCAGGGTTGCATATCGCAGCTCAAATTAAATTAGTTATAATATAATAATATTCCACAACTATCACACAATGCCATCTTGTCCCAAGCTAAGCAGAGCTTGTGTTATATTGTGGACATTTTTGTGAAGCTGACTGATAGCAGATCTATCTGTTGCTAAACGGTATCTTTTCCTGTCACATACATTATCTACAAGTAGTGTGTCAAAATAAAGGCTTAGTTGTAATGACACAATTCAGACAATTTTAAACACCTCTTTGGTACCTTGATCATAGATAATTTATGAGCAAAATTTCAGCAACGAAGATGGACAGATACAAGAAATAAGCATGTAAGGTCAACCACAGAAAACCTTTGTACTTAATATTAACTTTCCATTAAGTATTGCTCAACAAGTGCACTGATCAGGTGTGAACTTTGGCACTGTATCATCTGACTCACCTCAGTTCTCTTTAACTAACAGCATCATTAGCTATTTAAAAGTCATACTTGTGTACTTGATTTTGACCTCAAACAAATGTAGGCCAGAAAATGAGTAGGCAAATTATGGAGCAATCAATCAGGAACATGGTTGTGGTGATTAGGGTAACGGAGCACTCAGCTTGCTTGATACAGGTTGGTGATTGATTTTAGGCACAAATGGGTGTTTCTTGAGCTAGAACTGGGGGAAGTAACAAAGAATCACTCACCAAGCAGCAGCAATTTGAGTTCCCGTCGAGCATCTCGTTTGTCTTTCCGAAGCTGACGCTCGATTTCCTGATTTATTCGTTTTTGCTCCTTCGCCTCCTCCGACATGCAGCACTCCATGATGCCCAAGAGCGGAGTGCCGCAGTCCTTCCTCTTGTGTGGAGCCTTGTCCTTCCGGCAGGCCTTTCAACCGAGGCACACCACTCCTAGAAATTACATTATTATTACACTCACTGTATCACATTATACACGACACTAATATCACAAAAAACGCACCAACGCGACAACGCGCGAACAATCATTCGAAATAAAAACGATCAAATACTAAAACCGACAATCCGGTCACTGGGTGTGGTGACTTATGATCGGTCATATACATAAACGCTTCTGTCAACTGCCGACATAAACACATCGAAATCCGTTTATATACGAGCGTGGAACCTTGCGAAGCGATCGCATAATCTTGTTAATGTAACTAGATTCAAGAAACCTATGGCTATTCCACACACGTGTTATTAATAAGATTAAAACTGTGAGCAAACAGTGGATTGATGATACCTAGGTAATCTACTGATAACTAGAACGGCCTATGTCTAGGTTACGATGTGATTTGCCAGGGCTCACTGGGTGAGTATTAACATCTTGTAAATACACTTTTGCACTTATTACGTACCCGAGAGTATATCCATAGGGCAAGATCAAATAATCCACTTCAAATTATTGCACTAACCACGATTAATCACTCAAGTCATACAACGTCTGCCTCTCAATATGGCGCTCGGAGATTTTTGGGCGATGGGTGTTCTGCGCGTGCGTTGTTCGTGTATTAGCAAATACAAAATAATAGACTAAAATTGGATGGAACGTTGCAAAAATTAGTAAAGTTATAAATTTTTATCAAGTCTCGATAAATTTTATTTAATGAAAATGAAAATCTATCTAATTTTCATATTCGTCAAACTGGTTGACAGATTCTGTCAACTTAATTGTCACATAATTTATTTCCTTGAGTGACTAATGTTATAAAATTCAATTTATCGTGAATTACTTGCATTATTATAACATATTAAAAATATCATCATTTTGTTTACATTTTACACCTATTTAAAATTGAATTCTGTTTAACTAAAATGCCAAAGCTCCGGACTTTATAAGAATATTAATTTGTCTTTGATTTCGCCCATAGAACGCGTGATGTGATGATAAAGTTGCCAGCGTAAAATCGCACAACAACACTGCCTGATGCCATTTTTCCGCTTTTTGATATTTTCTTTCAAAATGCGTTTATCTGATTACATACCGAAGCAGTTTCACCACGCCCTTCAATGCTTTTATTTGTGCACGGCTAACCCAACAAATCTCGACAATTTCTCCAATACAGCAGGTATAAATCGAAATAGTTTAATAAACAGTATTTTATAAATTTTCATGATAATGTGTACCATATTTTTATCTTTCAAATAGCGCTCTTACCGACTTCATAGTAGTTAAACCTTAGCAACACCGAGTGATTCTAGCGTCGAGGCATGTCAAGGCCTTGATGAATCGATTTGTAATCGTTATGTGTATCGATATCGAATCCAAAAATAAAATAGTTTCATGTAATATTTTAAAAGTACAATTGAATTTAGTCGTTCTTTTTTTATTCTTGTGTTCTTTTAATTGTAAAAAATATTTGAACACTAACTTTCTAAAATATTCGATAGTTTCAGAGGTTTCAAGGAGTTTCTGAGGCACCTAAACATTTATAAAGTATTACGGCATACTTTACCAAACAGCACGATTTCTAGTAATGGTGCACGAAGAAGCCCTATAAACTCAACGTAATACTTGGCTGCCGCACAATGTTGTGTGCTTGTCCTAGACATAGAGATTAACCTTGGAAAGGGAAGTTTGCGTGAATTATGTAGGTACTGTGTAGGTAATTAGGTATAGATAGATAGATGCGAGTAAAACTGGGTACCTAGTTTGTAGTTATTGTAACTTGACTGTTCGATTCCTTTTTTTTGCATGACGTTGACACTTTCGTTTTCGCAGCGCTTCCGCACTGATCTATCTTCCGGAACTCTGTTGCCACCCGGTGTTACCTAATATGTAAAATCTCCTTTTTTTTTTCAATTTCAAGCAATTGGCATTAATAATGTGGATATTTACCATATAATATTTAGTCATATCTTGTTGTTTTGATTTTGGCCATGTTTTGTTGTTTTGTTTCCCTTTGTAAGTTACGCTCACTCACCTCGAGCGCCGCACTGTAATGACCTCGACGAGAGTCGAGTTTGAAGGTTGGGAAAACGTAGGTAGGTAAGGTGGTTGCTAGGGTGGGTTTTGTAGATGCTATGCCAAGCAATTTTAATTGTTTGTATTTGTGTTGTTTGTTCTTAATTGCACGCCTAAATAGGCACTTACTGAAAAGGTTTTAGGTAATTTGGTTTTAAAATTGATGACCTGTCCTATCTAAGGGGAAAGCGCCAGGGTAACCCGCGAAATTCAAATTAACTTTTGTTTTTTTTTTTATAATTTGTAGGACAGTGTTAAGAATGTGTTGTGGATGTTAAAAGAGTGAGCGATAGAGTGATAGCTGTAAAAGTGATTTTTTATAGTTTTTTGTGAGTTTTTTGATGAATATAGTTAGTGTGTATGCACCCCAGACTCAACAAGTGAGGATAGCGTGAAAGAAAAGTTCTGGAAAGAGAATCAAAAGGAAAAGGTATGATAGATAAGGTGGATGATACATGGTGGTGGCATGAAGATGTGCAAATGAGTTTAAAAGAAAAGAAGGCTGCGTTTAAAGAATTTCAGGGTGTAGCAAACGGGAATGACAGTTTAAAATATGAAAAGAAAGAGAATGATAAAGAATGGAAAAGAAAGGAAAGACCAGTTTCCAGGGCTAAGGCACAGGTTATATAGTTGTGCCACTCACTGACTAAATTTTGACGTTCGAAAAGTGCTGATTATCAGCCTAGTTTGAATAAATGAGTTTTGATTTTTTGATTTTTTTGATTTTGACTGGACAGTCCTAGAGGCCAGAACAAGCTCTACGAGATTACAAAAGCGAGAGAAAGGAGAACGAGAGATATAAATCATATTAAATGTATAAAAGATGCCGCATCATCTTACCTTATTCTTTCAAAAGATGATGAAATAAAAGACAGATGGAAGTTTTATTTAAAAAAAAAAAATGATTGAAGAGAATGAATGGAACGCTATGCTCAAAGAGGTACAAGTAAATATGGGATTAGTGAGAGAAATTAATATGGATGAAGTAAGGAAGACTGTTCAAAATATGAAAAGTGGAAAGACCATGGGCCCCGACGAAATACCAGTCGAAGTATGAAAGTGCTTAAAAGAAGACGGATGTATGTGGCTGACTTAATTCTTCTTATGTTGTTGCATGAAGGAGCAATCCCAGAAGAACGATGCAATAGTTCGCTAGTGCCTATTTTCAAGAATAAAGGTGATGTGCAAGACTGCAACAATTATCGGGGAATAAAGCTCATGTCACATAGTATGAAAGTATGGGAGAAAGTGATCGAGAAAAGAATAACAGAGGGAGGAGAGAGAGAAACGTCGGGGCCGCGGGTTGTACACTAGTTATCGCGGCCTCGACATAGAGGGCTAAGAAGGAACATGGGTGGTTTTTAGTCAGTAGAAGTCTGACACTCCCTTTCGCTCTGCCCAAGACCGGGAGGGGTTAATTGATGATTTTCCACCCGCCAAAAAAAAAAGGGAGAGAGAGAAATCAGTTTAGGTTTATGCCAAAACGAGGAACAACGTACGCCACTTTTGCACTTCGCCAATTGTGCGAGAAGTACAGGCGTGCACACAAGAACTTGCACATGGTGTTTATTGATTTGGAGAAAGCGTATGATAGGGTACCTCGGCATATGTTGTGGTGGGCCTTGAAAGAGAAAGGTATACCGGGAAAGTATGTAGAGCTAATTCGAACTATGTACAGTCAATCTTGTACCTACGTCCGGTCAGCTGCTGGCAACACCGATGAGTTCAGTATGACGGTAGGCTTGGACCAAGGGTCAGCTTTAAGCCCTTACCTCTTCTTGTTGATTATGGATGATCTGACGTCGGACATACAAGAAGAGACACCCTGGTGCATCCTGTATGCCGACGACATTGCTCTTGTCGGTGAAGATGGACCTGAGATCCAGAGCAGATTGGAGAAATGGCAACAGAAGCTGGAGAGTGTTGGCTTGAAAATCAGCGGAAGTAAAACTGAATACTAAAAAAAAGTTTGCCCCGACTTTCGGTATGTCGGTTCACTTGTGCAAAGCGATGGCGACATAGATTGTAGTGAAAAACATAGAATTAGCACTGGGTGGATGAAATGGCGATAGGTCACGCGAACAATATGCCACTCCCGCATTCCCCTTAAACTCAAGGGGAAGATTTATAAAACCATGGTTAGACCTGCTGTCGTGTATAGATCAGAACGTTGGGGCACAAAAGGGATAAATGAAAGGCAATTGCATGTGGCTGAGATGAGAATGCTAAAATAAGGAATGAGTAGGACATATGAGAAAGTCTGAAAGTGAATGAAAAGCTGTGTGATAATCGATTGTCGTTGACATGGACATGTGATGCGAAGGAATGAAGAAAATGTTGTGAGAATAATGTTGTTGAATGGTTGAAGGATGATATGACTACAAAGGAGGTGACTGCTGACATGACAAAATATAGAGAAGTATGGAAGAAGAAGTCACGTTGCGCCGATCCCAAATAAATTGGGATAAGGGCAGGAGAATGATGATGATAACTATATTTGTTACGGTCGCATCGCATATCATATTATTTTAATCAACTTGCAACCCAAAACTTAGCTGCAAATTTCCAAAAAAACATAAGAAAATTACAATTTTGCGGTCTACCCTGGCGGTTTCACTGTAGAGCACAAGCAAGGGTGTCGCTCTTTGATTTTGTCAAATAATTATAGACTGAAAATGCATGTACTTAATGAATTTCATTTTGTCACTAAATAAAACAAGTGCAAGTATTTAACAATAATTATTTAATAAAAATAAATTATTCGAATCATTTAGGTACTACAGTCATGATGTCCTATTATCACATTTTTATTATACCTCATGCATGACTTAAAGAAATAGTAAATATCAATATTTATTTGTTTTTTCATAAGACAAGAACTAATTGCAAACATATAATCTTATATTAATACTTTTGTGAAGGAGTAACAGCATCAGTCTTCAAATAAGAAGGTACCACCACCTAAGTAACTCAACAACGTTACTTCAAACCAAGAGTCTCGAAAACTGTAGTTTTAACAGATTAATCTACTCCACTCCTTTCCGAATTTCGAGGTTCTTCGAAGAATGAGGAAAAGGTCGTAGACTCGATATTCCCAAAATACCGAAACTACGGCCTTCGAATCTTACCGAGGTGATTGAAATACCTCTTTCATTTAGATTATAAAGAGATGTGTTGTACAAAAAACTGTTTTTTTTTCTTTCTGCTATGCTCGTGGCTGGTGCTAATCATATTATCTTCACTACCTCAAACATACATCTTTACCTTTGGCATATTTTCTTCAAATAAAGATAACAACAGAACAGACCTTTTATTAGCTACTGAGAAGAGAAAGATCTAGCTAACTTCGGCAGGAGATGTCGGTGTGAAGAGACTACATATATGTTCCTAATCATACCACAACCTGCATCCTGTGAACACACATTACTTTCACACTTCTGTTCTGCCAATAAGCGCATCGGTAGCACCCGAAAAGTACAACATTATTTCGAGTTAATTGGTACCGACAGGCGAAAAATTATAATCTCATATAATCTTCTTAAATTTACCATTGTTACGCAGTCTTTATGTTATTGGCAAGTTCTTTGTTCGGGGGTATCCATCCTCCGAAGGCTTTTTCAAATTCTTTCGCGACGGCAATTGTTAGGTGGTCGTTACATTTGTTGGCGGCTATTTGAATGCCCACAGGCAGACCTTTTCTTGAAAGTCCTATTGGACACTGTGTGACGGGTAAGCCAAGAGCGTTGAATATCGTTAGGTAGCCACAGTTGAGGAATTTGTAGTAGATTCTGTAGTGTAGATGTGCTGGGGTCGGGAACGTTGGGTGTAGTAGGACGACATCGCCTGATAGCAGTTTCTGTAATAAAAAATATAATTGAAATAGTTCTCTAAACCGCTTGGTCTTATGAAAATTCTTCCTCCATAATAATTATACTTCTATAATAATGGAAATCTTAATACACAAAACCAATGGTTCAACTTTTGAAGGTATGACTATTATTTATGTAGTTTTTTGGAAGATTTTTCTTCTGTGTACCTATAGGTAAACAGCAGGTTATTCACATGTGATGTGCTATCTTTGTGGAATTCGAGATGCTTCACCCTTTTTTTTTTTTTTTGGTGGGTGTAAAATCATCGAATAACCCCTCCCGCTTTGGGCAGAGCGAAAGGGAGTGTCAGACTTCTACTGACTAAAAACCACCCATGTTCCTTCTTCGCCCTCTATGTCGAGGCCGCGATAACCGGTGGACTACCCGCGGCCCCGACAGAAGATGCTTTCCCCTTAGATTAGAATTAAACTCTAATTTGCGTAGGTAAGCACTTCCTAATAAGCCCAAACTTACCTCAAACTCAGCTTTGATTTCATCAAAAATGTCAAGCAGTTTCTTGTAGTAACTCTTCGGCAATGCATCGAAGAACTTTGTCAATGGTCCATAACAAACGCAGATAAAGTTGTGATTCGACATGCCTACTAATGTCTTCAATACTTCAGGCCATACCGACACCCATTGGTCGCGTTTTTCTGGGTCCGTGTAGATGTTCTTTACGTGTTTAATGTTCAACAGTATCCTGATGCTTGTCTCCCACATGTGTTCTATGTTTTTGATTTTGAGCTGGAAATCAAAAAGATGAATTAAAAGATAGCCATACACCAATAAATCTAGATTATCAACGTTCTTCTGCCCATATCCTAATTTATTTACGGTTGCTACTTGTCATCTCACTCAGTAGTCTCTCCAAATCGAAATTGACCCCTTAGTGTGGGAAAAGCAGGCACAAAATTGGCGCGAGTGGAGACGTTATGTGCATCAGCAGGTCAACGCCTTTGAAGAGAAAAAAAGCTCGCAGTTAGATTTAAAATGTGTTGACCTTGGAGCTATACCCCCCAGCTATACCCTACAATGTCTCAATGGTGTTCTAACGTGTCCGCATTGTGCTCGGAGTTCTTCGGCTTGTTGGGTATGCTAGTCACTTAAGTGCATAATTATGAAAGAGCAGCACACCAAACAAACACCCTAAAAAGTCATCGAATGCAGTTGCTGTGGCCGAAATCGGCTAGATGGTATCACCGTCACATATCATCCCACCCAGTATACCTAGTCACTTTCATTTTAGCTATATTATCTTCCACACTGTCTATCCATATTATTTCACTAAGTATATCACACTAATCACACTTTACACGAGTATCAATCACATCACACTATCACACTTCACACTTAATAATATAAAGGCGAAAGTTTGTGAGTGAGTGAGTGTGTGTGTGTATGTTTGTTACTTCTTCACGTAAAAACTAATGAACGGATTTGGATAAAATTTGGTACACAGATAGTTTATAACCTGGATTAACACATAGGATAGTTTCTATCCTGATTTTAGCTTTCCGTGGGATAATTTTCGAGTTGTAGCAGATGAAACCGCTGGAAACACCTAGTAAAATATAAAACTGGGTGTCATATCTGGAATAAACAATGGAAAATAGAGTTTCCCGCTTATTGACTTTATAGATTTTTTGGAAATGCTTGGCTGATTGATTGTGTTCTTCACATAGCTACAATCTTTTGTTCTTTGCAAATGAAAATAGTAGCAATTATAAATGTCTTCTACTTATGTCATTCTATCTATATTGTTTGTTTGTTTTTAACCTACTTCCAAAAAGGAGGAGGTTCTCAATTCGAATGGTATTTTGTTGTGTATATAAAAAAGAATGATCGCCGAAGAATTGATAAAACCTCCTCCTATTTGAAGACGCTTAAATATACCTAACTTGAATTTCTATCAAGCATACCTATAATTTTTAGCCTTGTGTGATTTTTCATAGAGCATGCTGTATTTTACTGCAATTTTAAATATCGATCAATAAAGTGAAACTTGCTCTAGGACCATTGTCGCACAGTTTACATTTTATTCATTCTAAAGTTTAACCGGCCAGTGTACCACCCCACTGTTGGGACACAGGCCTGGCTGTAACACGGAGTGGGCCACAATATTAATTATGTATTAGTACTAACCGGTTGAACTTCGATGTTATAGGTATTCTTGATGTGGTCTTTGGCTTTCTCCATTGCTCTTCTAACATCAGGGCCCATGGGGTCTGATACGTTGCTATCATCTCCATCCATGTAGTAGAACTTCAGTTTAGATATGTCGACCTGAGGATACAAAAACATGTTCAGTTGTCTAACTCTTTTTTTTTTATTTCAGATTGGACTTGCGGTCGTTTAAAAAACCGTATTTGCTTATGATTGTGTAGTTTTTGGAAATCAGAGGATTCGAGCGTCAATACGGTATTGTAGCTTTAGATGTTAACAAGTCAGGTAAAATTTTCTTTCATCCATGTAGGGAACACCCATGACTGAATGAAAAACGCGATATGCCCGCCGCGTGGGAGTCCCAATTGCTATGACATGTTAACACAGATGACTCTGGAATGCCGTTTAGGTATGCCGATCGTGTTCAGTTTCGCGCTCTTAATCGGTTCTATTATCTCAAGAGACAGTTTTCTAAACTTACAGGCTTGTCCAAAGGTACTTCTGGACCGCCTGGTTGCCTTAAAACTTTCAACATGAGTGTGAGGTCCTCTGCGTATCTCACGAGGGGTCCAAGTGTAAAATATTCTTCGAAGTCAGGGTCTAAGCAGTCTGGGACGTGGCCTGAAAGAGAAGAGTTAACTTTTAGTAAATAAATACCAAATATACTACCTACTAATATCCTACTTCCTACTAATATTATAAATGCGAAAGTTTGTGAGGATGTATGGATAGATGTTTGTTTGTTACTCTTCCACGCAAAAACTACTGAACGGATGTGAATGAAATTAAGAACACAGATAGTTTATAACCTGGATTAACACATAGGATACTTCTTATCCCGGTAAAATGATCCCGTCGGACAATTATCGAACTCCACGCGGGTGAAGCCGCTGCACTGGCACAAGCTAATATCGAAATAAAGCAGCATGAGTATATAAATGTATAGTTGAGTTTATAATGAAACTACTAAAAATGGGCTTCGTTTGCTTTGCATATATTTAGAATAGTTTTTGCTGGTGCATTGTCCTATCAGCATCATATCAGCCGAGAAACGTCCACCGTGTGCCTAATTTACCCCTGCTTTTCGCATTACAGACGCAGATTACAGACCTCATGAATTTCAAGGAAAGCCATAGAGATTATCAAGCGGACTGGTGTTCACTGCACACTCTGCACCGTCATGTGTAGTCTCATCTAGATATTTGTAACTTTGGACCATATCATGGTATTTGTCAGTCTTTACCTTCAATAGAGAGGAGTCTGGGTGTAGGTTTGTGTCCAAAGATTCCAGTGAACATGGGAGGCAGTCGGAGTGATCCAGCAATGTCTGATCCTACGCCGATTATGGATCCTGCTGCTGAGATCAACGCCGACTGAAAATAAAGAGAAATATAACTTAGCAAAGAAAACTGCGAAGAAACAT
Source organism: Diarsia rubi (assembly GCA_932274075.1). Classification (NCBI taxonomy): domain Eukaryota; kingdom Metazoa; phylum Arthropoda; class Insecta; order Lepidoptera; family Noctuidae; genus Diarsia; species Diarsia rubi. The sequence continues at coordinate 15,100,243 of OW026417.1, read as the reverse complement.
TACCTTAAAATTAAGAAAATGAAAAGAAAACAATGCATAAATAATGCCTAGTTTAATAGAATAAAAAGACATGGTTCACCGTCCCTAAATAAATTGGGATAAGGATAGAAGAATGATGATGGTTGCACAAAGTAGACTATAGCCGACGTTAATTTTAAAACTGACAGAATGGAGTGGTGTCTAAAGCTGCGGTCAAGTCGAGCGTATAGTTGGACCACTTTAACTGTGCAGTTTGAGATGGCGAAACTGTATAGACATGTCAAACTTGTTACATTTATTTTATATATTCTGTAATTCTCCGCCTGCATATATAAGTTAGTTGGATGCCGATGTCTTACTGAAATATCTATAGGTATAGGTATATCTGTGATAGCTCGGGGTCGTCAGCCAGTCCCCAGTCTGGGCCCCTCGTTCTGAGAGTGTCTGTGTGCTCATGTCCTAAACTCATTATCAAGGAAACAATTGTAATAGGTTTTAAGCATTAATGTGTCAAAGGTTGTAGTTTCATTTAAACAGGAATTATTATTGAAATGCTTCATTAATTATGCCATACCTGGCTAAAATGATTAGAATCGTACAACTATTGGTTAACGTAGCTACAGAGGGTTTTTCTTGAATTTACTGCATAAGACATCATCCAAATGTGACTTACTTTTGTGACTTGTCACATTTTCTGAAACGTAACACTTACTGCCGCACTCAGAGAGCTTTAATGATTATTTAGGCCATCACTTAGTAATGGTTTTGACAGTTTTCTCCTACAAAGATATGTCAAACCTTTACTAAGTAACGGTTTAAGTAATCATTAAATATCTCTGAGTACGGCAGTTAGTATGTCACTTAACAAGTACTTTGTAAGTCTTATTACTTAAATGAAATTGCACACTTGAGTGAGTTGATTACGCAAAACATTCGTGACTATTGCGTTGAGTTGGATTTGACCAGCACTTTGGAGAGTTACCTCTTGCTTAATTCTAATTTATGGTTGTTGTTATGTTGGGGCAAATTATGCATTTTGGTAAATTTTTAAAAGTGGCTGCTATTTTGAAATTGTTGATGGAAATACCCATAGAAATTCCCCTTTAACTCTGCGTGACCTGGGAAGCGACCCCAAAACGTCCACTAGACCAATGAGGCATTCAAACTTATTCAAAAATTAAGATTTTTGCTTTAGTTTTTTTTTCTTCAAAAATCTCTTGTTAAACTTACTTCTCCTCCCGAAGATCCACCAGTCGTCCTCTTCTGGTCGTACGGGTTCGTCGTAATACCTATAACGTTGTTGTAAGTCTCCCAGTTCATACAAAGTTGTGGTGTATTCGTTACAGCAATAGGAATCGCCCCAGCAGCCCTGGCTAGCCTTATCACGGCTGCGTCTCTCTTCGCAGGATTCCTATAAGGGTACACCGTACCACAGTCGTTGCTCATGCCTGGAATTTTAATTGTTTGTTTATTAGATCGAAGGTTTTAATATGCTATATGGATAGTGGGTAATTGGTTATTGCTTGTGTTATGGTTTTGATAGTTGTAAATTATATTAATGTTGTAGCGTTATTTTAATGCGTGTGGTAGATAAATAAATAAAGTTTGAGCCATGATAGTTTTGACACTGATGAAGGTGCAAACAAAAATAATTGTATTTTTATTGTTGATCCTCTAAAAATAATATTAATGATGTTTTGATATTATAGGTACTTATGTTCAACTCCAAACTATAAAGTTTAGAGTCGCAAAAATACATCAATTTATTGATGCATACATTACAGCATTTTTAGGTAGTAAGGCAAGTGTTATATTTGGTATGGAAGTAATTGAATCGAAGAAGGTTAAAGAAATCTAAATAGAAGGGAAAGCTTAAAACAATGTGTCAGGCAATGGTCATTGCACCGGATAAACTATCACCAGGTTAATTAAATCGCAATTATTAAATGCCATAACTAAATTTACATCGAACGAAGACATTTAAATTAAATGAATATGGTTCAGTAACCATTGAAATATGCAGTTTACAATAATAATAATACCTAATCATATAGATTTCTCATCATCATCACAAATAGCACAGAGTCAAAAGTATTACTAAGTAGGTACAGTTAGAGACTGGTGTCTGTTGAAGGTAAAACCTGTAAAAACAATAATTTATTTGCATCGATTATGAGTTTATGACGGTTTAAATCGGTGGAATCTACCGGTGTGTATTTACTCAATCAACAATTACGTTGAAACAGTAATTCTATGATAAAAAATTAACTAAAAATAAAAGTGAAAACCAAGTTCCTCTCATCACCTTCTAGCTGACAATGAAGATGATACAGCTAACAGCTGTAAATATGAAATCTAGAATATAATGAAAAGGCACACCTAAAATGATGCAAGACCTAATTCCTGTCAACTTTTACCGGGACACCTTCGAGTCCAAACTGGGTTGTTTTGGAGAATTCGAATTATTAAAGTTTTTTTCTAAATCTCCACCATAACCTACACTAAAAACAAAATCCTGTTATAAAAACCTCATAACACTTTGCCAGACCTGTGTTTCGAAACCGTGCAGAACTCAATGCTCAGCAATACTGTAACATTTGCGACAACTACCCAAAGAGTCAGTACAGATGGCCTATTCTACTAAAAACAAATCGTCCATGTTTCCCTTACCTTCAACAGCAATGCTCTCCTTCACAGTCATAGGAACGCCCAACAACGGATACTCTTTCTCCAGATCTTCAGGCGTTCTATCAGTCGATACTATCATCTTGTCGATGCCCCTAGCTTCTCTAAGCGCGGCATCGTATCTTGGCTCGACTATAGCGTTTAAGTATGGATTGGCTTCCTTGCATCTCTCTATGTAAGCTTCTACAACTTGCTCTGACGTGATCTGAAAGATAAATTGAACATGTTTTTAATTGTTTATTTCTGCAGTGTCAAATATAAGGGTCTTATACCTAGGGAACCTCGCACTCGGCTGGATATCTACTTCATCATTGTCATTTGTAGCACCGCATATTTAATTTGAAACATATTTTATTAAATTAAATTTAAATGATGCAGCAATAAAAATGTCAACTATATTATCTTGATAACCTATAGACTCATCTGATTATTTCTCCTATCAGACATACTGCGAGACAAGAATGCGGACGGCTATGTAACCTGCTCTGCTTGGTTGGTGCAAGTAACTCCAAATGAGTCAACGATGGGCAATGTTCGTACGGGACTATACCACCATCAGTTTTTAACCGACTTTAAAAAACAAGATGTGGTTATGTTTCTTTTTCTTATGTGTGCGTTTGTATAGTGATTACTGGGTCAATTTACATTCTTTGCTTTTACATGCAGAACAACAAGGTGGTCAGTATATTAGGATTACTTCAATTAAATCAAGCTGCATTTCTTTCTCACAATGTAGGAAGATGAAATAATACTAACTAATTTAATACTGCGTTAAGAAGTCGTGGTAAGCCCCCAGTTATAGTCGTAAGATGAGAGGCTCACGGCTTCTCCGATAGTCGAATTAACGTTTTCGTTTCAATGTTAAAACCTTTCTTTATAATAGGCTTTTTAAACTTTATCGATGGAATAATATTATTTTTTATCGTGGAATTTTAAGCTTTCTGTGAGAATATTTATGGTTTTCCTACTTGTCAATATTTTTTTGGTAATTTGTTTAAAATATCTATTAAACTTATTTAAAAGATTTTTTATTAATGTTTTTTGAATACAGGTAGTTACTTTTTTTTTTAAATAGATGCGATATGCCTCCTGTCGAGTCCAGCCACGTCACGTAGTCGTTGTACCGACCACGCCTCATGCTACGTCGCGTAGTCGCTACGTTCTTCGTGAAGACACTACGCTACGACGCGTAATTAACAACTTTGACGGGGAGTTTGAGAGACCTCGAGTCTTCGCAGCGTATTACTTCACATAACATTGCAAAGTTTCGCATGCAAGTGTAATATTACTAGCAATAGGTTACCTGTTTCTACAAAGTAGCCAGTATACCAACTTGTTTAAAACATACAAAAATAACTTTATCCTACCTGTCTAGTCCTGATCATTGCTGCTAACGAAGTGGCGGACTTAAACAGTAACGGGTTCACGGGTGGCGGACATTTCTTGTTCCTCCTAATGTTCAGCAGGTAGGTCAAAGGCAGGACTATGATGGCCAGCAGTGACACTAAGAACCGGAGGAATCTTCGCATGAACGCGTTCATGATGATTGTCTGAAATAAAAGAAGTTTAAGTTTAGAAATAACGTGTCATCGCAAATGGTAAAAAGAACATGTGTAGTTTTTAGTCAGTAGAAGTCTGACACTCCCTACCGCTCTGGGTAGAGCGGGAGGAGTCATTTAATGATTTCTCACCCTCCAGAAAAAAGGGCATTATTGCACCGTGGCTGCGGGTAGTCCGGGACTACAGGTTGTTCGAAAGAAATACCCCGGCCATGGAAAAACCACCCATGATCCTTCATAGCCTTTTGTGTCCGGACAAAACGCTAAGAAGGAACATGGGTAGTTTTTAGTCAGTAGAAGTCTCACACTCCATTCCGCTCCGGCCAGAGCGGAAGGAGACGAGATTTGATGATTTCACAACCTTCAAAAAAATAAATAGCGGAATGTACCTTGTGCCTTTGGGGATTACTGGCCTATTCTATGAATCTATTGATGATATATTGGTCCCATGGAGAAAGTTATTTAGTTCTATAATCTGGAGGAGTTCGTGGCTTAATTAGAACTGCTACACGGGTCGATCTTTAGGTAAAGCTGTGCTTTCCTAGGTCAGTCTGTGAATGGGTGACTGCTCGACATACCGAGTTTCCTCCGTGCCTCGGAAAGCACGTTAAGCTGTTTGTCTCGGCTGCCATATATAGATCTTTGGCAGTCGTTATAGGTAGTCAGTGACCTGAAATTCTGACATCCAGTCTTACCAAAGAGTATTGTATTACCTAGTATTAACTGGGTTATGGAGGTCAGATAGGCAGTCGCTCCATGTAAAATACTAGTATTCAGCTGCATCTGGTAAGACTGGAAGCCGACCCTAACGTACTTAGTTGGGAAAAGGCTAGGCAGATGATAGTAAAATAAATAAATAAGTGATGTACCTTAATTATGTGATGTAAGTACCTAAAATACTTACATCCGTAAATCTGCCTTGTACTGGGTAATACGATTACCCTTTTTTTTTTGGCTGTTGGAAAATCATCCAATAACCCCTCCCGCTCTTGGGCAGAGCGAAAGGGAGTGTCAGACTTCTACTGACTAAAAACCACCCACGTTCCTTCTTAGCCCCCTATGTCGAGGCCGCGATAACTAGTGTACAACCTGCGGCCCCGACGGGCGTCGGCCCTTTCGGGCCCCTCCAATGTTGCTGACATCTCTATGAGGCGCGCGTGGAACACGAACGCGCCGTTCGGCACGGCATGTTTTCGTCGTAGGACGGACGGACGGCGAGTAAGCCCGTCACTCACCGTCCACAGGCCCCCGTCTACGGTGGCCGGAAGCCATCACGTGGCCCCCGACGCCCGGAGCGCCTCAATACGATTACCCTTTGGTAAGATTCGTTGTCAGACTTTCAGGCTACTAACTACTTAAGGTGAAGGCGACAAGGTCGCCCGCGACAACAAATGTCTATTTACTGAGTAATAATGATTAAAATCACCAATACAACAAAAAAGGCATTCTTTAGACTTGTATGATGCCTTTTTCACCAAATAATCACTCTTGAGACTTATTTGAACTGAGACGGTTGTATTGATATTTTTTAAATTTTATTGACAGCCGGAACCAACGCATCCGTATGTAACTACGTCCACACATTTCGCTGTAAAATAATGAGTTGCTTATGGCATCTCTATGGCAAAAGTAGTGAAAGTGAACACTGTTGTGCTGCTGGTGCTAAGTTCTCTGAAATTTGATGTCATGTAACGAGGTCAAGGTGGAGGGCATTTTCTCTCTAATCTACTTGAAATACGCACATCAAGCTAGATACCCGTTTCTTTTTTAAATCAACATTGATTTGGTTACGTTCAAGGTTGACTGAAAGAGTTGCTTTGGCGAAATTGAATATATAGTAAAGAAATTTCTCAGATTGTTGTACAGTAGAATCCCGATTATCAGAATATCTGATTACCCGTACTCATTGTTCACAGCTCTAATTACGGTATTTTCTTTATCCTATTGTCTAAACACCACACTTTACCTTCGTTTTTCTTGTGGTCTCGTAATAGGTACTACTCCAAATTAATTATTATATTAAAGGTGGAATCCGGGACCGCGGTTCTAGTCCTGGAAGCCCCACGACCCTGTATTTTCTTTCAGTCTGTCGGTCATTTAAGGTAGGTACTTACCTAATATAGATCTGCGTATTTGGACTTGCCGGTATAACCAAACAAGTTCTTTGTTTTTGTCTTAAAATACCCTACCGGATTACATTTAAAACAAATTATACTTGCAAATAATATTCAAATAGTTGCTGCGCCGCGCCGACCCCAAATTAATTGACATAAGGTCAAGATAATAATGTTGATATTTTAATAAAAGTTGAGTCCTAGAATAACAGTGTCTAGACTATACTCTTATTTCAATTATTATATTTTTACATGGTTATTAAGTAGGTATTTACTACTGTCAATTAAAAAGCTGTTATTCATCAGCTGTTTTCATTCCGTCACCGGTTTTTCTGTAACATGATTTTTAATAAAAAATAATGTAAATAAATGTATGATTACAAAAAGTATTCATTTAGTCACAGTCGGTACCTAGTATTATTTTCCTAAAATGATAAACTATAATCAAACGAAATTACATTCGCTCCATAGCGTGTGGAAAATGCGTTTGCATGCAGCACCAAACTCGTTCGTCCAAACAAGATATCAATTAGCCATGTCATTTAGGTCAAGCTTACCTGTATAACAGAAATCCTTATGAAATAACTCACTACATCAGAAACTACACTTAAAACATTAGCCAACGGCTTAGCCAAATACGGCGGATAAACTAACTTATAACTATTTAAGAAAACTTCAGCCAAAACAAAGGCATGATAGATCCACGCCGTCAACAAAATCAACACTAAACGAGTGAAAAAGTTCACAGTCGCATTGAAACACGAAATGTATAGAGCAATAAGAGACCCTATCATTTTATAATGTTACTCTACGTGCATTTGATAACATACTGAGTTACGCTAACGTTAGTTTCAGATAGTACATTATCAAATAAAAGATACTACACGAGTTTGGAGTGACGAACTACCGACCGTTGGTTGGCGTGCTCAAAGTTCAACTGTTTCATATCGACTATCGAAAAAAGTACGACTTTCTCTTAGAAGAAAGTGCACGTGCGTGTTCCGATGCGGATTCCAAGCGTTCGGCGCCTTAAACAAATTTTATTTTTAATTATTTTTGTTGTTATTAGGCCAGGGTTGGGTACGACGTTGAAGAATTACTCTCTTGTCAGAAAATTGATCTAAGTAGTAGTCGCAAGTGCGAAGTGCTGAGCGTGAGATTCGATTGCCGGGTCAGGCAAAGTGTAATTAGGATTTTCTATCAGGAATTTTGTGACGGGTTGATGGCTATAGCCTCACCTCCTATTAAGTAATGGGACATAATGTGGGTGTACTATTGTGGTAATTTGGGGATTAGAGGCAAAATATTAGGTTTGTTATACATATATGTATTTGTACTGAATATACCTAATATTCTACCCCTATGAAGAAGTCAAAGTTTTCACTAATATGTTTTCTTCTGCTGATAATCATACGATGGAATATATATACCTACATTTCTTGCACATTAATATCAGCTAATTAGATTTAAATTTAAACATTATTAACAAAGTCTTTGTGCAATATAAATACGTGATGATAAATCTCATATGACGATAAAACGAGTAATTTTGATAACACTGCTTAGTAAACATTTAGGTGGAATTATCTGTTATCGATCGTTTTCTGTCATGTTTTGTACTAATTATCTTGTGAAATACCCAGTATTATTTCAAAAAAAAACGCGAACAGTTATAAATAAGTCTCTAAAATCATCGTAGGTATAACAGTTGTTCTTCATATAGGTAATGTTTGTTTATTTGATTTAGTAAGTAAGTAGAAATAGTTTGTGATACTTTGTCCATAACATATTACGACTGTAATCCGTCAGGGTTAGGCAGAGGTGTACTTTCCTAATAGTATATACAATCACATTTCGCCCGTAAAGTATTTAAATCCAGCATTCGTGGCGTGATAGGATGGATTAGTGTCTAATAATGTTCACCTGGGTGATATCACCTGGCTGTGACCCAGGTGAACATTACACACTAAAGTAGTGTTCTCAATTCACCTGGGAGATATTACATAAAGGGTGTAAAAGTACCCTTAACGCAAACGAAGGGCACTTGTTGTCCCAACCACTGCGAACATTTTTTGGTTCTAGACCATACTGGGAACCCCTTAGTTACGGAAATATTGAAAAAACTTTTCACAGCTGTTTTTGTAAATACTAGTTTAAATTACCTCCTTGACCCGTTTATTATTCAAAGCATCCAGTGGCACAATGTTTCAAGAGTGCTACATTGAGTTTTACCGTAAAATGTGATTTTTTACCCATGATGTACAGAATGCTTGGTTTGCGTTTGTGTGAAGGACGTAATTTACACCCTGTAAGTATACCTACATTATTATATTTATATGCTAGTTTATGTTGTTTAATAGCTCAGAGTCGTATTTATCTGTGATAGCTCGCAGAACATGTGACACTACCATTTTATTTTTCAGACCGAGTAACTATTAAACTATATCAGGGTTTTAAGTGTGAGCAGTTATAGGTAGGCAACTAGGCGCAAATATTTAATAATTAAACAAGCATATTATTTACCGAATAAATACAAAGTCTTCACATATGCCTATGTGCAAATACTAATACATAATGAAGCGACGATCTACCCACACCGGACGCACAACTTCAAGGTTTGGATTTCCTTACGATTAACTGTACTGATATTAATTATTAGTTTACATCATAGTCGGTGGCCTGTGGTACCACCTGGTATAACCTGGTGAAACTTTAAGCAAAATAGTACAATTGGCTACCTGACTACTGTTAAAAAATCACGAAAATGTTATGTTATTTAAAAAAAACTAACAAAAATTACACGACATGTGAAAAACGTAAGAAAATAAGAAAAGAAAAGATAAGAAAATGGAGTAGTTACATGCTCTAGAAGTTTTTGGTGGGGGCACTTTCTATCCTTGTCGCGCGAAACGCCCATTTGCACTACGTAATCGTGACGTTACAATTTATGGCAGTATGGAATATGACGTCACGTCTACATAGCGCTGTCTTTGTCTAACGTGTAACTTCAAATCAGTTAAAACTAAGCCATTTTCTGATCAATTTTATTACTTTTTTCACACATCGTGTTATTTCTGTTAGTACTTTGAAATAACATAACATTTTCGTGAATTTATAGCAGTAGTTAAGTAGCCATCAATTACCATGTCACCACACCATCATCATCTGCCGAAACTATTCCAAACTTGGGGTCGCCTTCCAATCTATCCAGATGTAGCTGAATACCAGCATTTTACATGGGATTGCCTTTCCAACCAGCAACAACCCAGTTAGCACTGGGTAATACGATACCCGTTGGTAAGTCTGGTTGTCAGACTTTCGGGCCAAATGGCTACGTGTCACAATTGCTAAAGATCTACAAATTACAGCCGGGACCAACGTTTATAGGCACGGAGGAAACTCGGTATGTAATGGGCTCTCTGACTGGCTGCCTGTTTTTGTTTTTATTTTTAATAAATACGTTGCCCCACACTAGCAATTTCTCCTGTATCGTGGATACGTTTACAAACATTTGAACTCACATACACAAATACCCAGACCCGAAACAAGTATCAGTAGGTCATACAAATATTTGTTCCGTGCGGGGATCGAACCCGCGACACATACAAAAATGAAGAGTTTACATTTTTAATTGTCAATATTGTACACAATTTTATTAAACACTACCTACTCGGATGTTAAACTTATTTTATTAAATAACTTTGCTCAACCCAACAACACTAGACGTTTTTGTAGGAATTTTTCGGGGTTCGTATTAGTAAATCCACCTAGTATAAGCAAATTGTTTTAGAAAAACATAGCTTTTATTTAAAGCCGATCCGCATTTATTAATATTCATATATTCTGTCACACTAATAACAGGTGTTAGATTGTACCACTGAAGAAAATTGTTACCACGTCCGTATGCAGATAAGATTGAATTAACATAAAATTAAATATTTACACTTTCTTTTCAGTTTGTAGGAACAAAAAGTGGTAAATTTATTTTGTTTTCATCGCTGACAGTTTTACTAGCAATGTTCTGATGTCGGTTATAATTAAATAACAATCGTAATCATCATCATCAGCCTATAATGTTCCCATTGCGGGGACTCAGGCCTCCTCTCTAGGAGTGGGATGGGCTATAATCCACCACGCGGGCCCAGTGCGGTTTAGTAAGTAGATGTCACATCACAATAATATCTTCGAATTTTTTGGTTCTAAGACATGCCGGGCCGGTTTTCTCACGATGTTTTCCTTCACCGTTTTTGAGGGCAGTGGTGAAATAAATAACACGAAGAAATTCAATAAGTCTAATATACCTATAATAATAAATGACAATGCTGAAAGGTAGCTATTTGGTTTTAGCTTTTTAACATGGAAACAAATATTATGGCTCTATGTTTGGTCATGGCACAGCTTGCGATAATTATGGATACAAAAGGGTTTTAAATCATAATGACAGCATTTAACCTATGAACATTGAATATAAATGTAAACCTACATGTTCAAAATGATTCATTCAACAACTAACTTAATGCAATAGTCTCTATAACGATTTAGTAAAACTACGGGGCTTTTGTACATATCAGACAGGATAAAATTTAACCATTGTTAAAAAATTCAAAAAATACGATTGCACTTTGGACTGTACTTAATCGGTTTTTAATACATTTCGAACAAAGAGCATTACTGCACGTGTGTAGATGTTATCATATTATAAACAGCGTGTAATTAAGTTATAAAGGGTGTACAAATACCCTTAACGCAAACGAAGGGCACTTGTTCTCCCCACCACTGCGAACATTTTTTTGTTCTAGACCATACCTGGGAACCCCTTAGTTACGGAGATATTGGGGGTCCAAAGTTCCAAATTTTTCACAGCTGTTTTTGTAAATACTAGTTTTTCAGGTTATTACTTTACTTTAATTACCTTCTTGACCCGTTTATTATTCAAAGCATCCAGTAGCACAATGTTTTAATAGTGCTACATTGAGTTTTACCGTAAAATGTGAATTTGGAGTCCAAAAAAAATTCCCAGCAAAAAATTTAGTGGTAGGTGTACTTAGTTTGATGTACAGAATGCTTGTTTGACGTATGTGTGAAGGGTTAATTTACACCCTGTATAGGTAGGTACATAGATAGGTAGGTACACAAAGCTACAATGATCCACAACTTGTTGATTAATCTCTATCAGCTGTTAGTATGATATGCAAATAACGAAACATATTGGCCCCGATTAATCTACCTACTTAGTGACACTTAGTTGTATTTATAGATTAAAATAGCGGGAAGCACTAAGTGAAACTGCAACTCCAACTGACAACTGCTTTATTGACGAATACCCACATCTAATATTTATCAACATACCCTACACGAAGATTATCGTGTTTTCTCATTCATGCATTCCATATGCACGCAAGATGCATGATATGAATCTATCTAAGTATGAAGAGTCGCTCTTATAATTGTTTATCACCCTAAGGTTGAAAGTCATTTGCACGTAATATATACGGCAAGGTCTCTTTGGAGTTGTGTATGTGACAATTTAATTGGATTATTACTGTCTTAAAGCTGGTCGTATATCGAGAGTAAAAACTGACTGAAACTGGCACAGACACGTCGTGTGTAGTTTGGTAGACAACTTGAGAGGCATATACGGACTTTAACCGTGGGTTAAAGTTCGTTTAAGCACTCGACAACCTACTAGGTTGAAATACGAGATGCCAAACACAAAACAAAAATGGGTGAATTCAGGACGTAGAGAATAATGAGAATGTTGATGTTAAAAATGATAAAACAATTACGACAGCGAGTTTACCTACAAGAGTAGGTAGCTACCTTACTGATAATTGCATGCTTTTCTGATACGTGTAATAGGTAATTTGTAAGTCTTTTACGACAGCAAGGGAAGTGATGGGTAGGATGTTCATGATCCGTGGCACGATTATGCACAATTATTTAAGTACTTATGGGTTTCTATATAGGTACACTCCATTAGTGACTCCATAGATTGATAAATATAAGTACTCATTATGGTGTTTTTACCCGACTGCAGCGAAACCCAAAAGGAGGGTTATGTGTTTAACCTGTAGATAAGATAAGATAAGATAGGATAATATTTATTTGCATAAACATGTGGTCAAACATACAAGAAAATGCATGCAAGATGATAATAATAGTATTGGGTCCAGACATGTTTGCCACATGATGTGACGTGCAAATATGTAGAAAAAAAAAGATAATTAATGGAAACAGTCCCTCATGTCCATAATAACTATAAATTGAAGAAATAAAGAATAAAAATAACACTGTCATAAATTAAAAATAACAAAAATCGAATAAACATTAACAGCATTAATACATTCATAAGACTGTTATACAAATCATGTCAACAATAAAATATAACATAAATATAAAAGCATTCAAAGTTAATCAATCAATTCCATTGTAAATTAAGAAACACAAATGTAAAAATAATAATCAAATCATAGAAATATAATAGTAAAATCACAAAAAATAATAATAATCAAAACAAACCAGCTACTCTGTCAATTTAAATCTTTCCTCTAGGAACTCGTTGATGTTATAGAATGCTTTCTTTACCAAATATGTATTAAGTTTTCTTTTCAGGTGTACATTATTAAGTTCCTTCCAACTTTTAGGAAACTTATTATAAACAGTTGGAGCCATATGAAAAACGCTTTTGCGCATAAGTGCAGTCCTACAGGGGGGTACGCAAAGTTGGGTTTGGTCACGCCTGTTCCTGGGAAATTGATCCTCTTTGCGCGGAAATAAGTTAGGATTGTTCCTGACAAACATAACGCATTCAAGTATATAAAGAGATGGCAATGTTAAAATTTTATGCAATACAAAATAGGGTTTGCAGCTGTCCGTAGTTTTCAAATGAAACATTGCTCTAAGGCATCTCTTCTGTGCTTTAAATGCTACTTCTCTATTAGTCGAGTTACCCCAGAAGATAACACCATATCCGAGAACAGAATTAGCCAGACCATAGTAAGCGGTTAATAACGCCTCCCTATTGACATTTCTTGACAGCAAGTATAATGCATAGGCACAACTACTAATACGTCTACACAGAGCATCTATTTGGTCCTTCCAATTAAACTGTCGGTCAATAATTAGTCCCAGAAACTTAGTTGTATTAACTGTGTCAATTGTTATATTATTATATGTAATGTCAAGATTCGCAAATGTCAATATACGCTGGCTAAAATGCATAATTACTGTCTTACTTAAATTAATTTTTAAATTATTATTTATGTCCGTTTCTTGGTTCCCTCATGACTCCTAAACGGATGAACGGATTTGAATAAATTATACGCCGTTAGATTTGACTTGATGGCGTGAGTGTCACTGGCTAGTGGTGTACATTCAAACAAAAAAAAAATTGATTTAAGGGGCCATATCGCGGAGTACAAAAAAATATTTTCTATTTAGTACAGGAGATAACAATAATAATTAATAAATAAATAATAAATAATATTCCACAACTATCACACAACGCCATCTAGTCCCAAGCTAAGCAGAGCTTGTGTTATGGGTACTAGACAACTGATAAACATACTTATATATTTCTAAATACATACATATTATAGATAAATTACACCCAGACACAGAACAAATGATCGTGCTCATCACACAAACATTTGTCCTGGGTGGGAATCGAACCCATGACCTCCGGCCTAGCAGTCAGGGTCACTAACCACTAGACCAACAGGCCAGTCTAATAAAAAAACGAAATATATGCAACATAAAAATAAACGAATTATATGCAACTTATACATATGTTTAAGAGAAATTCATAGTGTTAAATCGTATAAAAAAGTAAAATTGTCTGCGAAGTGTTTTACGGGACTAGGTAACTAAAAAGATGGAAATAAAAAAGTAGTTAATAAACTAAAAACCCGACTGAAAAACTGAAAGCAAAAAGCAAGCATAAGTATTTTAAATTAAACAAAACTTGGAAGCAGGCGGGGTCCATTTCAATTTATATCGTAATTTTAGATTTAATAAATATACCCCGCCTGCTTCCTGCGTGACATGACAGGACATGCTGCGCCAACCCCAAATAAATTGGTATAAGGGCAGGACAATGATGATGACGAAGTACTTACCGACTTGTGACAAGTACATAGGTACTATTTTTCTTAAAATCAAACTCAAAACATATACACATACAAAGTAGGCAAAATGTTTTCCGTTTAGCTAAATTTTCTAGCGCGACAAAAAAAATCGTTCCTAAGAATTTCCATCAAAACTTCTGTTTTAATTTGACGATACAGTGGTCACACTGGATGTTGTTGTTTATGAGAAGGCATTAGAAAATACCTGAAGGGAGAGACAAGATGAAAGCTCTAATGATGACCATTAAAATAATCATGGTAACTCAGAAAGTAACATAACATCGCCCGCGAAAGCACACTAATAAACTCGTAAATGGAAACGAGAACCTTCCTGGGAATATACAATAAATAAAATATACAATAACTGCTCGAATCAATCAAGAATCGGAACCACACTCAAAATCACAAGTCCAACGATGCAGTCAGAGAAGGGTTAGCTAATAGTGCATAGCGACTATGTACTACATAGTGAAAGTAAATATGGCTATTAGTGAAAGTAAATATGGCTATAAGCCTTAGAAATGCAAGGGCGAAGCAAATTCCTACTCTAACACACACACGTAAGAATGCTAATTGAAAAGAAAACTAAGTTACAATTTGGCGACGAGCCACTTACTTTTCACTGTTTATTTATTCAAATTACTAAACCACTTTTCTTTAAACGCGGCAATAAATTGGCCACTTGATTATGAAGACTGTTTTATTCCCGTCGGACTGCGGGTTGTTCGAAAGAGATACCGCGGCCTCGACACGAAGGGCTAAGGACGAACGTGGGTGGTTTTTAGTCAGTAGAAGTCTGACACTCCCTATCGCTCTGCTCAGAGCGGGAGGAGTCATTTGATGATTAACGATGATGATGGTGATGGTTGGTGATTTTGATGTTTCTTGTTTTTTTAGTGGGCGTAAGTGGTACTGCAGGTGAAGCAGTGATAATCTAATGGTGTGACCGTCGTTGGACTCCTAAGTCTCAACAAATAGGGAAGTTAACTAAAAAAATCGAATTAGTCCATCAGATAGATTTCCAAAAAATATTGGCCACGTATTTTTTCTTTTTTCACGTAAGCAAACAATGAAGACGATACAGTGCTTTGAAAACTCATGTGACGTCTTATTCTAAGACATTAGTATGGCATTTTGTAGCGGTTAGTGACCTCACAAACTCCCATTTAAATCTTTGACGTGTTTTATCTTCGTATTTTTTTGTTGATTTGATAAAACAAAAAATACGGATCCAATATTTTTCGTTAATCTAACAGACGGACTAATTAAAATCATATTTTTTTTAAGTCAGTAAACATCCCTATTAAAGTTCTCGAGTTCGAACCCAAGACTCGCACACCGCTGATATTTTGCATTCATGTGCGTAAGGCACCTATAATTATCACTTGCTTCGCTGAAGGAAAGCATCGTGTGGCAACCAGCATGCTTGAGAGACATTCCCCGATGGCATTCAAAGTCAAGTCAGAGGTCCGCCGGCATAAAACTCTGACAACAAGTGAAGCACTTACCATACGATAAAGAAATAAAGCGGTACACTGCTTTGTCCTGGATTGTATTCCCAGTTCAGGTAGTGCTATCAGGTAAAAATATCTCAGCAGCCAGAGTCTGAATATGACCCCAGTTGGTGGCAATAGTTTGGCCTCCTACTTTTATTACATAAAAACAAAACATGTACGCCTGTTTTTCGCTTATTGTAATGTAACGTTGATTTTAAAGATAATACAATGATTTCGTTAAGTAAAGCCTTGGTATAAACTACTGAAGGATGCACACTTATGTATAGCTATGCATATAGATATTTATTTGTTAGCATTAACGTAGGTACTGTTAAAGGTAGTGGCATTGAGGGCTAACGCAATATTTACTAATACCTTCTACGCGCGACTGCTGTTCAAAGAACATTTAGAATTGTACTTACTATCCTGCCTGTAAATATGCAATTGTAGGGTAAAGGTCTGTTGTGTTGCGATAGAGAAGGAATGACCATTTGATCATCATACTTGCTCCGCTAAGATTTCAGGCTGGGTATGACTAACAGACTGCTCCTATTTCCAGATACTGAACCTAATTCCAGCTAACAAATTATTTTTTGTATTGATTAAGATATTGTACATCGCGTCAAGTCAGTGCTAACAAACCAATGACTTTGAAAAGGTTGCGCTAGTTCTGGCTCCAGAGAGCCGAACATCATCAGCCAGTTTTTTTGTGCCGTGGTACCCTTATGGATGTCCTGAGTGGACATCCTGGTGTTCTCTTCCCACACTTGTACCGAGGGTCTTGGGAACCGGGATCATCAGCCTAGCTTAGCCTAGCCTGGTTACCTACCGACAATCTATCGCAGTCATTAGCCTTAAAAAATAAAATATGTTAAAGTGAATGTACCAACTTAAACCTTTTAATGCAATAAACTTCTAAGTCACATACCTCCAACCCATTCGGAAGGAGATAAATCGCAAGTAAAGCAGGTTTACTCTACGGTACAGTATAGGGACCGTGAAGCAATCGAATTGCTTAGGAAGTTGGTCAAGCTACTAAGGCTAGGCTCCTTGCGAAACCCGCAAGTGTTTTCTCAACTACCTACATACCGGATGGTAGATCAACATGAGGATTGTTTGTAGATGACGGTTTTGCGTCATTTCATGCGACATTTAAAGAAGCGGAGGTGCTACAAACTTCTGACACTTATTATTTGTTTATTTATGTACCTACTCATAAAATACAAAAAAAAGGAAAATTCACACACACACACACTTTTGATTTACACTTCTGATTTGATTGGAAAAGACAGTTTGAACGAGGGACATATTGAGACCTGCTATGAGCATGCTTACATGGTACTAATAAATATATGAACAAAAAAAAAACACTGATATAGTATAACAGACAAAACCATACCAAATACTTGGTAAAAGTCTCGCAACACTTGCGTTTATCACAGAAAATGTGCGCGAATCAATAATTTTTAGGCGGAATCCATTTTCCCTTCATATTTTAAGTAGGACAATGCCAAAAAAGAAACGTCTAATAAAGTGAGATCAGCAGGGCTATTGCGTATCTTTTAATTGTCAGTGGCTATCATATTGTCCATGGATTAACTGTCAAATGGTTCCATTTTGTACTAAACCATAACCAATTTGACAGTTAATCCATAGACAATATGATAGCCACTGTCATTTAAAAGATACGCAATAGCTCTGCTGGAGAGCGTTCGGGCCATGGCACAATTACGTCACAAATTAAGGTTATAATTTTTTTACATATTTGGGACGAGAATCCGATACGGAATGGCCTCCTTCAATATGTCCCTCGTTTTACCTAACACCCTGTACGTAACGAACCCTTCACGAATCCGTCTACCATGCATGTAGGTACATCAAATTAAGTAGGTAATTCAACGCAAAAGTTTTAGCTGGAAATCAACTTTTTTTGGAGGTGAAAAATAAATAACGTAGGTACTACGGTAGGACTCAATGTAACTTGTTCAAAACATTTTACAGATGAAAGCATTAAATAGTACGGGGGTCGTGGAAGTAATGAAAACACAAACTTATATTTAACACGTGCGAAAGAGATGGAACTAGGTTCACAGGAATGGCCTACCTCAAAAAAAAATGATCGCAATGATGGAGAGCGTATGTGCCATTCTGCTTCATTTATGTGTAGTTTAAATAGTATTGAAATATAACATAATTAGTAAGTCTGAAATCCCTAAAGGCCTGGAGGATAATCTTTAAGACCTATATTTATTTGTACTAATAATTTTTACGTCCCATGATGACAAGCCGAATGCAATCAACAGGGCAGGCACATCTCTTCTACACACTGAAATAAGATTACCTCTCTTTGGATTACCTAAAACAATCCTGCTTTGACGTCATGGTAGGGTATCAGTTGGTATTAGATTAGTTTTAAGAATTCTCATTTCTCGTCTGACATTGGCAGAATTGTCGACATCTGGCATTTGCCATAAATAAAAATAGAATAGATTATTTTAAAGAAAATGTTTAGCTTCAATAAGGATGTTTACTGACTTAAGAAAAAAAAATTCTAATTAGTCCGTCTGTTAGATTATTGAAAAATATGGGATACGTATTTTTTGTTTGATCAAATCAATAAAAATTGACGAAGATAAAACGCGTCAAAGATTTGAGTGGGGGTTGTGGCGTCCCTAACCGCTAAGAAATGTCATACTAATGTCTTGTTTTTTTTTTTTTTTATATTTGAATTTTTATTGATATTTTTAATGAATATTTTGTTAAATTATTATAATTCATATTCAGTAATTATTACTAATAATGTTGGGAATGTAAATGTAGTATTTGTGTCTTTCTCAGCCTCATGTTTATTAATAAATGTTTAAATATGCTTTATTGTTAGGACCAATGTTCGACACAAATGTAATTTGTTGAAGAATAAATAAATAAATAAATCTTAGAATATGACGTCACACGAGTTTTCAAAGCTCTGTATTGTTTTCATTGTTTGTTTACGTGAGAAAAGAAACATTATGTGTCCAATAGTTTCTCTATCTATCTGACGGACTAATTAGTTTTTTTTAACTACCCTATTATTGGGCTTACTTAGTTTTAGCAAGGATTTAAATGATATAAATTTTCATTCTGTTAATGTTCTAGAAAAGTCCAGCCGAGGATTCGTTCTGTCATCTCAAATACAGAACATTTGTACCTACTTATGCATAATTAGTATTCGTCTATGAGTTCATACAACCCAGAATTTAATTTATGTGTGACTTTTATATATTTCCTAGCTTTGTCTATTTACTGACTCATCTATGATTTTTTAGAATGAATATGAATAATATGATAATTCTTGTTAATATTATTAATCTTGTTGCTTAAATAAAAAATTCGATGTCCAAAAAGTTAATTTAAGTTAATTTTAATTGCGACCCCCGTAAAAACGTGAGAGACTTTTATGAATTAAAACCCAACCGTGGCTTCTAGTCCCTCGTCTGTTTACATACCTACTTCTACAATAACTAGGTGAGTAACTATTTATTTTCATAAATACATAAACTTACGCCTTTTCTCACCTGTTAAAATCCTATTAGAAGTACTCCTTTTGGCTCGTCCACGTTCATACATCTGGTCATTCACGCACGCCGGTTGCGAGTATTACGCACCGGCCCTTTCTGAAGACGGTCACCAATAATGTCAGTGATGTCTTTCTCGTTCTAGGTCATAACATGCCTGCGGAGCGGGTTGAAATTACTACTTTTCAGCCCTAGGGAGAATCACTTTCAACTGACAGCTGTCAAATTATTAAAAAACTTGGTCTATTTTCACATTTTTATTGAACTATGTTCCAACTTTTTATACAGCCACTAAATTACAGCGCGATTTAAAATTAAAATAACATATAGTTAACATAAGAATATAATTATATTATGACTTTGGTATAATTTAGTTTTAACTATTTCTCTAACATAACATAGATTTCGACAAAATCTTGGCCATTTTTACCCGACTACGGCGAAGCCAAAAGGAAGGGTGAGTAATGATTTTGGCAGTCTATGTATTTATGTATGTTTGTATGTTCCACCGTAGCGCCTAGACTACTGAACGTATTTTAATACAATCATGAGGTGTCAAAAGCATCGTAAAAATAGCCCGGGTGACATAGGCTATATAAATTTAAACAATTCTTTTTATGACGGAATTTAAATGTCAAATTCTAAGCTTGAAAAAATTTTTATTGAGAGATCATAACATGTTTGGTATCAAATGAAAGGTCTTGGCGAGTACATTACAAATATGTTTAATATATTTTATTATAGTTCAAGTTAACGTATACGTTTAGATTGCGATCAAACAGTTCTCGCGGTCTAGTCTGTGTTATTTACTCGTATTATGTAAATAACAATCCAACTTAAACTATATTACATTATAAACATATTTTTAAAAATAGAAGAAAAAAATAAGTTAAAATAAAAACTAAAACCCGACTACGAATAAACACGCAGACTAATAAAAACGCGGTCTTAAAAGTATTACACAAGAAAAATCGTCTAGTAACTAGAACATGATATTTATTATAGAGGACAGTCGTAGTCGCGAGCACTTACGGGCGCCAAACCCCGTCTCGGGAATAAATAAGTAACTTTCGCCCCTCGGATAACAATGTACTATTGTAAGACACCTTTCATTCATCCTCTCCAAATTACCAAACCATTTAAGCATACTCTTCGAAGCACGGACTGCTCACGCACGTCACATCTCGGACCCACCCGAGTGGCAGATATTATTTAGCCTCGAGCTCCTCTGTTAAGCGAGAAATAGCTAGTAAATAACAAATAAAATTTATTATTCTTTTCCTTTTCTCGCACACTATTGTCTACATTTCTTCTTCATTTCTCCTTTAGCAGGTCTGCTGGCAGAAATTTCGTGAGTAATAAGCAGTACCTTTGTACTCATATATTATTTTATGTTATTTTCCTGTGCTGTCTACTGTGTGTACATAAATAGTAAAATAAATAAATAAAATAAATAAAAATTGACAATGTTTTGTAATATCTAATTTATCATTTTTAACAACAGCAACATTACAAAATCAAAGGTGTGTACAACAATTTTACGACAAAATTGGTCAGAACAAAGCTTGTTATGTATAATAAATTACAGCCATTTATCTTCGATTAAATCATTAATTCAAGATCTATTCATACCCATTTTTGTTAACATTAGGCGAAACTAGAATAAATAAAAGCGCTTCTTATTATTTCCTACGTTTAGCTCTACGGCTTAAGTAAAGTCAGTGCTA
This sequence comes from Diarsia rubi, assembly GCA_932274075.1. Taxonomy (NCBI): domain Eukaryota; kingdom Metazoa; phylum Arthropoda; class Insecta; order Lepidoptera; family Noctuidae; genus Diarsia; species Diarsia rubi. The sequence goes on along the minus strand of OW026417.1, from coordinate 15,079,000 downwards.
TACAATAATTATAAGCAATCATTTATTTAGGGGTCACATAGTGTTGGTGATAAACCGATCGCAGATTGAGAAGACAAGGTTCTTTATGGAAACTACATTCTATAATCTGGCTTATTCAAATCTGCCTAGCCTGCGAAATATAGGCAGGTATGTTATTATGAATGCAGCTGAATACCAGTATTTTACATGGAGCGACTGTCTGTCTGATGTCCACATCCCCGTTAATACTGGACGATTGCTAACATTGGTTCTTAGACTTTTGGGCAACTTCAAAATTGACAACATCCCATAATAACATCCACAAACGTCTTTGCACCACCTTTGTGGTCATTGTCACAGCCTGTCCTAGATTCGATTCAGTAGACCAATTTTTAACGGCTCGCCGAATTAGTGAAGTAATCAACGGAAGGAACAGAACAATAAGCCGTTGCACTGACTAGACTTTCTAAACTGTGGCACGGTATGCGTAACACTTCCCAGTCGCTGTGTATTGATGGCTCAAGGACACGCCAATGGACCATTTTGAACAAGTGAAACGTAGTTCTGCATTTGACGGATAATTTGATAATGTATATATTTTACCAACTTTTTCTTGCTTCGCTCGCGTGGTTGTCGAAAAATGTCTCAACAAACTTTCATCTTCTATTTAACTCCCTTAGGGGTTGAATTTCGAAAATTTGTGTATAGGTTCTTAAACCTTTCTCGAGAACCACTCTGTCCATTGGTGAAAACAGCGTGAAACACGGTGCAGCAGTTTTTGAGTTTATCGCGAACAGACACACAGACATACCCGTCGCGGCGGAGAAATTTATTTTATATTAATAATATGTAGTGATTTTATATCTTGCATATTTAGTTATCTTCTTACCTCGGAATGAGAAGATACTCAAAAATACAACATGTTTTCATATCTCATGCAATACAGGGTCGACCCACAAACGGTTACTCACGTATTCAGAATAAAATTTGGGAACCCCACAGAAATAAAATGGAACATCTGATCAGAATTAATGGACCTACTGATCACGCGGACGACGTCCCTTACAAAAAACACTGACAGTGAAGGCTTTAGGTAAGTACCACTAACACTGGATTATCTCATTTTGACTTTCGTATTATTTGCCATCCGGAAAATTCCCTGGAAAGCATAGCATATTTTGATGTGCCTTAAATAATTGAAATCAAAACCAGAATTTGTTTTAATTGGCTTAACAACGACTTACAATTTGTCATCAGTGCTACGCAGCACGGTTGGCAGCAGATTTCACGAGTATCTAGAGTACGAGTACTTACTCATAAAAAAGCAGGACTACTACTTAGGTTTGGAGTAGATCTAATCAAGAAATCTACAGGTGGAAGCGTCAGGGTAGCCCGCAAAATACAGTTTTTTGCAAATTAAAAACTATAAAAAAGTAATTTAATGAGATTAAAGGGAGAACTTATAAATAATAAATGATTTTAGATATACAGGCTGGAAATTAACCCTTCACACAAACGTAAACCAAGCATTCTGTACATCAAACTTAGTACCCCTACGCAATATTTTTTTTTTTGTCAAAAATCACATTTTACGGTAAAACTCAATGTAGCACTCTTAAAACATTGTGCTAATGAATGCTTTGAATAGTAAACGGGTCATGAAGGTAATTTAAGTAAAGTTATAACCTGAAAAATTAGTAGGTGTTTACAAAAACAGCTGTAAAAATTTTAAACGTTGACCCCCAATATCTCCGTAACTATGGGGTTTCCAGGTATGGTCTAGAACACAAAAATGTCCGCAGTGGTGGGGAGAACAAGCGCCCTTCGTTTGCGTTAAGGGTACTTTTAAACCCTTTTTTTTTTTTTTTTTTTTTTTTTGGTGGGTGTAAAATCATCGAATAACCCCTCCCGCTCTTGGGCAGAGCGAAAGGGAGTGTCAGACTTCTACTGACTAAAAACCACCCATGTTCCTTCTTCGCCCTCTATGTCGAGGCCGCGATAACCGTTGGACTACCCGCGGCCCCGACAGGCGTCGGCCCTTTCGGGCCCCTCCCATGTTGCTGACATCTCTTTGAGGCGCGCGTGGAACACGAACGCGCCGTCGACACGGCCTGTTTTCGTCGTGAGACGGACGGACGGCGAGTTAGCCCATCACTCACCGTCCACAGGCCCGCGTCTACGGTGGCCGGAGGTCATCGCGGGACCCCCGACGCCCGGAGCGCCTCCCGCGGCGGCTGGGACGAGAGGTTCTCTCCCTCTCGCGTTCCGCCACCTCCTTCGCCAGCATCACTGCTTCGCAGAAGGAGGCGACGGCGTCCCATTCCTCCTCGCCCCGGACCATGGCTTGCACCAGGGCCGGGTACTTTTACACCCTTTATAATGCCTTTTTTTAATTTTTATATCTATTAGTCGTAAATCACCGCACAACTTGAGACTGACCTGCAAATTGTTGGCAACGTGAGAAAATTTGATGGCCTTTTTTCTCAGCAATCTTAACATCCTAACAGAATTTGGCTTCATCCCTTGCTATCCTATTAGTCATTACTTACAAAAGTACCGCTGCCTACATACAGGATACTTTTGCTATTTTGTAGAAATATAAACCATCAAACAAAATTAGTATGAAGGGACATATAATTATTCATCGAGCTATACACATTAACTGCATCATAATGCAACAGTGAAGCAATCATAATTATGCGCAAGCGCTCCTGTAAGGAGGCGTCAAAGATCGTTATAATAAGTTATATTGAACTATCAATTAAGAATGCGTCGCCGTACCTAATGTGATGTCGAAATCTTTGTTAATCGGTTCAAATTATCAATTAGGAGGAATATTTCCTTTGGTCCATTAATTTTTATGATATTTTATTAACAGTTTTACTCGAATATATTTTATTCTTGCGTAAAGAGAAACTAACACAATAGTTCGACTAAATAGTTTGATTTTATGTATTAATATTTTGCATAGTCATTAAACTATCACTCAAACTTAACCGCAAGTGAGATCAACAGATCGTTAGTTACAAGTGAAAACTGCAATCTATACGCGGATCTACGAAAGACGCACATTCTATAAAAAAAATATTTAAAAAAAACAGTTTTTAAACAAATAATATAGAGCCCATCGAAATACTTACATTTTAATATATCACGTCAATTTAATTCAAGTTGTAATAAACTGTAGAATAGATGCACAGTGAAGTTTTATTCGACGAAGAATCGTTATTCGCGTGCGCACCGTTGTGGCTCGCGCTACCGACTCTCGATCAACACTGCTGCGCGTACGCAGAAAGTTGGTAAGTAGACCTGAGTAGCTATTGTCCCCAACATTTACCTGCATCGGGTTAAAATGCCGCTTCCGATGCATTTACCGTTATGTTGTTAAATGGAAAAAGCGACCTTGTGTGGGACATCGAACAGATGTCAGCACTTTAATTATGCGGATGAGAAGTCAATCTGATATTTTTGGGAACGATTTTGGAGATTCATTTTTGTTTAAAGCTTTGTCAAAAATGTGATTGTGTGTGTCAGGGAAATGTTTTCATAACAATTTATCTTGTTTTCATTAAGTTTATACTATCGTGTTATGTTTTTTTTGAAGATTGATTAATCAATTCAGACGTTAGTGATATTCAAATTCATTCGAAGGAAGTTTTTGATCACTTTTGTGTAATGTTTTCAAAACTCAAGAACATAAATGAAGATTTTAATCATTTGTTTTGGTGGGTGTAAAATCATCGAATAACCCTTCCCGCTCTTGGGCAGAACGAAAGGGAGTGTCAGACTTCTACTGACTAAAAACCACCCATGTTCCTTCTTCGCCCTCTATGTCGAGGCCGCGATAACCAAAGGACTACCCGCGGCCCCGACAAGCGTCGGCCCTTTCGGGCCCCTCCCATGTTGCTGACATCTCTTTGAGACGCGCGTGGAACACGAACGCGCCGTCGACACGGCCTGTTTTCGTCGTGAGACGGACGGACGGCGAGTTAGCCCATCACTCACCGTCCACAGGCCCGCGTCTACGGTGGCCGGAGGTCATCGCGGGACCCCCGACGCCCGGAGCGCCTCCCGCGGCGGCTGGGACGAGAGGTTCTCTCCCTCTCGCGTTCCGCCACCTCCTTCGCTAGCATCACTGCTTCGCAGAAGGAGGCGACGGCGTCCCATTCCCCCTCGCCCAGGACCATGGCTTGCACCAGGGCCGGGCGCGAGAGGTCGCCGCCGCCGATCGCCGCCGCCGATCGCCGCTACGAGAACACGGCGGGGCTCCGCCCAAGCAGGGCACACCTCCACTGTGTGCTCCACCGTGTCCTCCGGCCGATCCTCACAATGGTGGCATCCGGGCGTTTCCTCCCGCCTGATTCGGTGCAGGTACCTCCCGAAACAACCGTGTCCGGTGAGGACCTGCGTCAGACGGAAGGTGAGGGCGCCGTGGCGCCTCTCAAGCCACTCCTCAAAGAGGGGACTTACCGCCACTATCGTGGCGTGCCCTGTTTTTTTAAACTTCATGTACAATATTGGTAGATACGCGGACTTAATGCATTGTCTGTCTACCAGTCAACTGTTGGGTTAAATAGGAGAACATTATGTTAGGGTACAAAATAATGTCTAAAAAATAACTTCTTGATTCATCCTTTACTTACTGCAACCCTACAAATATCATAAAAGATAATACAATGTCTACCGCTTACAAATGAGCTATCAAAATAAATTATCACCTTTCACGGCTAGGCCTCACCTTTCGCATGGTTTCGAGTTCCGTGCTTGTCAATACGAATAGTCAGGTCACGGTCAACCATCTTATTTGTGACTGCTCTGCCCTTTCCACTTGACCCCTGCGGAATTTCAATACGATCTGTGCTTCATCTTGGTGGCTTAAAGGTTTTATTAAGGGCTTTACTAAAGTAAGAAATAAAATGATGATGGTTTTACAATGTTACTAAATAAATAAACGTAAGTATATATAAGTAATTTATAAAACAATAATTATAATTTTAGGGGAGAATCGTAGAAGATAACGTAATGCATCGACCGACCCGAAGTCTAATGGAACAGGACCGAAATATGATGGCAGAACCTGCCAACTTTTTTTTTTTCCTTAGCCTATATTGTCCCACAACGGGGCAAAAGCCTTCCCCATAGCCTTCCACTCTTACCTCTGTGCGGTTTTCTCCGTCCAATTTTTCACAAACTCATCTAGGTTTCCAGTTTCTAGGCCTCCCTCGGCGACGACACCCGTCATCTGGTACCCACTGCGTGACGACTCTGGCCCATCGGTCCTGATCCATCCGATATAGACATGGCCCGCCCAATTCCAGCAGTCTCATTTCCCACATCAGTAATTCCAGTTTTTAGCGTATTTGTGGTATAGCGTATTCTGTCGCTTTTTAATCTGTACTCATATTATCATAATGTTTTCAAATCACGTTTTATAATTCAGTGTCACGTGTAGGTACCGTATGGGTTCATAGGTTACAACAACTAAATATTATAAATTCGAAGCACATACATAATTAGCTCTTTTAATTCGTATTTATTATATTTTTGCGACATAACTTCTCTGCTTTATTTTCAGTTATTTGCGTCATTTGAGTAACCTACCTTACTACATGCATTGTCTTCTAGCTTTTTTTTAGTGTAAACAGAAAATATAACGATGGATGGTTTTTGTGAAGAATGATGCGAAAGGTAAGGAATACAATTAAATGATAACTCTCAAAACGGTGAAGGAAAACATCGTGTGGAAACCGGCATGACTTAGAACCAAACCAACCAAAAAATCGAAGACATGTGACATCTACCAACACGCACTGGGCCCGCGTGGTGGCTTATAGCCCATTCTTCTCCTAGAGAGGAGGCTTGAGTCCCTGGAGGGGAACATTATAGACTGATGATGATGATGATGATGATGATAATGAAATGATAGCGTAACGATTGGCAGAGGAGAACCCCAAGTAACATGGTTTTAGGGCGAGGAAGGGCAGGCATAAAAGCATGTCACAGTTAGCAAGGCTTAATACCATATAAATTTTAAAAATAACACTATTCTATTGCCAGCATAAACAGCCTCTAATGTTGGCTCAGTTGGCCCACAGATCTCCTGTTTGAGAGGGCGAGGGCCCAGTGCAGGTTACATAGGCCGTTCTTTGAGGCTGCTCTATCCCGCTCTAGGAAAAAGGCCTCCATTCCTTCCAGTTCTCGAATAGATATCTATTTTAGAATGTTGAATTTTAAGCCCTCTAACACGTTGATTTAACCTCACCTTGTTTTGAAAACAAGTTAAATTACACGGTTCGATTCGATTCGAACCCACACGTCCTGAAACGCTGTAAGTCGGGGCCTTGTGCCTGTTTTGATTTAGCTCTGGCACTACTCCACTACTGAACCTTTGCACCAATTGTGCAATATATAAGTATTCGTAAAATAAGTAATAGCCGACATTGTCAAACTTCAAATAGGTAAACGTTTTACAGTCGTCAGTTTGACTTTGCTAGTTTTGCAAGTGGAAAGTGTCTTTGTTTCATGAAGATTAAGACTTATTTTTTCGAAATAACATAACACTATTTCACGCCTGCAATGCCCGAAGGGTGAGGCAGAAGTGTACGTATTAGAACACCCACTTTTTCCTATTACGTTTAGTTCTCATGAAATAGGGGGCAAGCTTATAGCCAACAACCTGCTGCTACTGAGTTATTTCTGATGGTAAAACCCAATAACACTTTACCCGTCCTGAGAATGGAACACTGGACCTCATGCTCTGCAGTCGCGTTTGTGACCACTAGAACAAATAATAATATGGTTCCGAAATAAGGTCACTCTCACTGGAAGTAGTAGTATTAAGTATCGAGTTCCTTGGTTAAAATTAGTTAAAATATAGTTAAAATTTTGCAATGTTAGTATTATTTTAACACCTTAACAAAATTTTAGTTTGGTATTAAAAACCCGTATAGGGGTTGTCAATAGCAAGCAGCAGCAGCAGCAGTGTTAGTTGTAGCATTTACTCAGAAGAATAAAAAATCCTTATAAATCGTTCATAATGTGTTTTGTAAGGTTAGAAATATTAATTTATATTCTGTGAAATGCTACATTAGGGAAATTCTTTGTAATTTTTAATTTACATTTCCCATTTCCCTGGAAGGTCATAATTGTAATTCCCGGTTACGGGGAAATGATGACAAGCGTTCGGGGAATGGTACATTTTAGATAGGTTCCTTTTCGCAGTATTTATTATTCCTGTGTGTTTGCTATCCTCTTTGCTTTTCCTAGAAACATGGTTTAAAGTCTAAGTAACAGGACCGTCGGGGCAGCTGGTTGTTTGAAAGATACTGCGGCCTCGGTGAAAAGAGCTGAAAAGGAACATGGGTGTTTTTTCAGTCAGTGGAAGACTGACACTCCCTACCGCCCTGCCCAGAGCAGGCTCCTTCATTTGATGATTTCCCACCCTCAAAAAAAGGTCTAACTGCCGCACTCAGAGAGCTTTAATGATGACTTAAGCCGCCACTTAGTAATGGTTCGACATAATTTTGTATGACTAAACTGTCAAAACCATTACTATGTGATGGCCTAAGTAATCATTAAAGCTCTCTGAGTGTGGCAGTAAGTAACCGTCTGTACTTTTACAAAAATAGGTACCTATATCAAATCAATTTAGTCCATTGCAGTTCAGAGTCTTTGGTCAACTGGACCCACTCGTAATGTAACCCCGGGTCCAGTCGATCAGTTCAAAATTTGACCCACTACCTAATTTCATTATGAAGTACAGTCACACAGAGTAAAGCCGCATCTTTAAGTTTTATTTGTATTTACTAACGTGTATGTTTTCTTCGAGACGCTCAAGAGTCACGAAACCAGCCATGGAGAGAGCTATATGTTCGGAGTTTCTTCGTGCGACAAAATCCGAAATGAGGGTATTTGCTGAAGAACCAGGGTTACCAACATAGCTCTCAGAATATGCAAGTTGAAGTGGCAATGGGCATGCCACATCGCTCAAAGAACCGACAACCGTTGGGGAAGAAAGATTCTCGAGTGGCGACCAGAAACAGAAAGACGAAGCATTGGTAGGCCTCCCACCAGTTGGACCGACGACATTGTGAGAGATGAATGCAAACAGCAGGTTGCTGTTCGTTATGGCGTTCTGTTGGGGAGGCCTTTGTCCAGCTGTGGACGTTTTATGATGATGATAACAATACTTGCACGCTGAATGTTATTATAAATGTTTAAAAATACACACATAGATTTGATAGTGAGGTTTCTATCACACTAATATGACATGTAATTATAAAGGCTAAATTTTGATTGTGTGTATGTATAGTGGTCATTCCTTCACGCTCAATGGCTTACTTCTTCATAATTCTGGTCACCTGGTAGTTTGTGAAATAAAATAACTGTATCGAAATTGGAATGGAAAAATTGGAGGATAGTTAGGTCTCGCAGACTACCAGGAGCCCAGAATCATGAAGGAGTTATTTAATATTTTTAACTTGCTGCGCCCACGGCGTTACCCGTGATATAAAAGATTGCACGGAAACTTGAAAATCAGAAAAAAGAATGACGTCTTAAAAAAACATTGTTTTCATGATACCTACCAAATGTTATTAAAATTTGTTATGCCGTATTTTTGTTTTTAAGCCATATTTCCTTGTGCAGAAACCAGTCTCTCACAAATTTATTGAAACATTATTTTAAGCTCTATACATGTTTGTGAATAGATAATATATGAATTTGAGGTATTTACTCATCCCGTCGGGGCTGCGGAATGTTGTCAGAGATACCGCGGCCTCGACATAAAGGGCTAAGAAGGAACATGGGTGGTTTTTAGTCAGTAGAAGTCTGACACTCCCTTTCGCTATGTCCAAGAGCGGAGGGGTTATTTGATGATTTTCAAACCGCAAAAAAAAAGGTATTTACTCATCACATGGAGATACCGGGATCAAAAGTAGCCCATTTGTTGATCAAGATTATAAGTTAACTTGATACCAAACATCCGAATTCGTTACGCTGTTCATACGTATATTCTTATTAAACAATTCTGCGCACGACTGTACCTATCCACTGGTAGCTTTAAACAATAGATATTGTTACGTCGGTCATCTAGAATCATCGAGAAACCTCGCTAATAACTGAGAAGTACGCGTGAATTCTAGTAGGTACCTAATTCCATTCTGTAGGTAGTTAGTCGGCCGCCCGTCGCGCGTCGTCGCGGTTCTTGCATTTTAATTTCGACCGTATGCCTACGGCGTAAAGTAACTTCTTCTTTGTTGGTTAATTTATCTTTAAGTTTATTCTTTTGTTAATGTTTTTCTGGATGCTTTATGGAATAATAGCGAACTTTCTCGAATATCCATTGTGTGTTTGGGGTATAAAAGGACCGAGAGAGGACGCAGCGAGTCAGTCTACTTTTAAGCGAGACAACGGAAGGTTCTAAGAGAAATCTAGTGCGACAAAGTGTTCAATAGTGTTTTGCGATTCTGTATTAGTGTTTTGCGAGTAATAAAGTTATTTCGTGTGTTCAATTGGTAGTGCTTTTATTTATCCCATACCCAGCTCGTAACAATTTGGTGTCAGAAGTGGGATAAATAATGCCGATTCTACCCAAGGACGACACGGATAGTATCCGTACGAGGAGTCAGCGACAACAAGGTATGGACCAAAGGCGATTTGGAGACTCCCCGACACAGACACCGGGCGGTGTCCAGCCTACGTCAGAGCCAGTCGCTGGCCCATCTGGATCTACTCCAGCACTAGCGGCGCCTGACTTGTCTGCCTTAATGGCTCTGCTGCAAGACCAGGCTCGTCGTCAAGAGGAGCAGGCTCGTCAGTTGAAGGAACAGATGCAACGGGACAAGGAGGAACAGGCTCGCCGTCAGGAGGAGCAGGCTCGCCGTCAGGAGGAGCAGGCTCGTCGTCAAGAGGAGCAGGCTCGCCAGTTACAGGAACAGCTGCAACGTGATAAGGACGAGCAGGCTCGCCGTCAAGAAGAACAGATGCTCCTGATAAAGGATCTTCACGCATCAGTGGGCAAAGAGCTGAGCGTGATGAAGGAGCAGGTACAGCAGCACGATAACCGTATCGCAAAGGCCGAAATTCAGATCGCCGATGTGAAGAAGGCCTTGAGTGAAATTAAGGTTGGAGACGGGACTGTGGCTTCAGTGATTGCTGCACCTTCGGTGCGCGGGTTTAAAGTGCCGCCATTTGACGGAACATCTTCGTGGTCGGCCTATAAAATCCAATTTGAGGCCGTTATGAAGGCGAATGGGTGGACCAAAGCGCAAGCCATGACAGCGCTCACCTTGGGTCTCCGAGACCAGGCCCTTACCATTCTTGAGGCACTCGGCAAGGATGTGACCTACGAACAGCTGCTGGAGGCGTTAGAGTCTAGATACGGCGACGCGCACCTGAAGCACGTCTTTCGTGCCAAATTAAAGGATCGTGTTCAACGTAGTGCCGAGAACCTACAGCAGTGGGCCCTGGAAGTTGAAAAACTGGTTCGCAAAGCATACCAGTCCGCCCCTGCACTTATTGATGGAAATCTGGTTCAGGCGTTTGTAGATGGAATACGTGACTTGGAAGTTAGAGCTGCTGTGAGACTTGGTCACCACGAGACGCTGAAAGACGCCTTGGCCCATGCTTTAGAAGTGGAAGCAGTGAGGCAGGACCACCGTGCGCACCGCGTCAGGGAGGTTGTCGCGTCAACTGTACGTGACCGCCCGCAAGGATACAGCCCTAGGTGCTTCACTTGTGGAGAAAAGGGTCATCTTCGGTCGAGCTGCCCTAAGCGCAGCTCACAAAGGGAAGATCAGCCCCAACAGGGAAGGGTGGCTGAAGTGACAGCCCAGCCACAGCAGGGAAACGAGTAAATGCCAGGACTGGGGGGCGGGTGCTGGCTGGTTTTGAAAGAGCCCCGAGGATCTCGATCTCACAAGCACACGATGGAAACAGTCTGACTATCAACGGCGAAGTCAACGGAACTCCATGCAAACTGACGTTGGATACTGGAGCTTCTCACACGGTCGTCAATTCTCACCTGGCGAATCGGTTTCTTGGGGACTACTTCAATAACCACGACCGTATACAATTGTTAACAGCTACTTGTCAGCACATAACCGTCCGAGGCAAGAAGGAGGTGGAGTTAAAATTGGGTGATAGAATTTACCGGCACAATGTCATCGTGGCCGACATAGTGGACGATTGCATCTTGGGCTTGGACTTCATGCGGAAATATCGCTGTGAGATCGACATTGACCAAGGAGTGTTGAAATGTGGTTCCGAGGAAGTCTTCATGGAAGGTGCACCATCAGGGAAAGTGTACTGCTTGAAGGAAATTGTTCTTCCTCGCAGATCGGAAACGATCGTGCCAGTCAAGTTACCACCGAATTCTAGACACAAACATCGGAGTGTTCTGATAGAAAGGGTGAACAATGACTTTCCATGGAAGATGGCACGAACTCTGGTAAAGGCCAACAACATCTCAGCTGTACGCATCCTGAATCCAAGTGACAAGGAGCAAGTGCTTAAGAAGGGCACCTTGATCGGGACTTGCGAGGAAGTAGCTTGGATGCGTCAATTGCAAGATCTACCTACCGGAAATCAAAATCGTAGTGGAAAATTTGACGTGTCAACGCTTTTAGAAAACTGTCATTTGACTAAAGGAGAAATGGACAAGGCTAAGAAGATGTTACTTCAGTACGCCGGTATTTTCTCAACGAGTGATGCTGACATAGGAAGAACTGGACTGGTTCAGCACAGGATTAATACAGGCAACGAGTTACCTATCCGTCAGCGACCAAGAAGACTGCCAGTTGCACGGGAAAAAGAAGTGGAAACCATGATTGAGGGTATGGTGAAGGATGGTGTTATAGAGCCTTCATCCAGTCCATGGTGTTCTCCTGTGGTCCTGGTAAAGAAAAAGGACGGCAGTATGCGCTTCTGTGTGGACTATCGACGACTGAACAACGTCACGAAAAAGGACAGCTATCCACTGCCTAGGATCGATGACACACTGGATACGCTGACGGGAATGAAGTGGCTTACCACACTTGACCTGAAAAGTGGTTACTGGCAGGTAGAAATAGACCCCAAGGATAAGGAGAAGACTGCATTCTCAACAGGAAAAGGGTTGTGGCAGTTTAAAGTTATGCCTTTCGGATTGTGTAATGCTCCTGCTACGTTTGAGAGGCTGATGGAGCAAGTACTTGCCGGGTTGATTGGAGACGCATGTCTTGTCTATCTAGACGACATAATCATTGTGGGCCGTACGTTTGAAGATCACCTTAAAAACCTCAACCGAGTGCTGTCGAAGATCCAAACAGCAAACCTGAAGTTGAGTCCGAAAAAGTGCTCGTTTTTCAGAAAACAAGTGAACTTTTTAGGACACATAGTTTCGGGGGAAGGTGTTCAAACAGACCCAGAGAAAGTAGTCGCCGTCAAGGATTGGCCAGTGCCAAAAGACAAAACACAGGTCAGAGCATTTTTGGGTTTGTGCTCCTACTATCGCCGGTTTGTGAAGAATTTTGCCGACATTGCGAAACCTCTACACAAACTCACTGAGGAAAAGCAACAATTCTGTTGGGACGAGAACTGCGACGCCGCATTTCAAGAATTAAAAGGACGTCTGTGCAATTCTCCTATTTTGGGATATCCTGACACTGAAAATGACTTTATAGTCGACACAGACGCAAGTAATACTGGAATTGGGGGCGTGTTATCTCAACGGAAAGGAGATCAGGAGGTTGTTATAGCTTACTTCAGCAAGTCTTTGTCCAAACCGGAAAGAAATTACTGCGTAACGAGACGAGAGCTGCTCGCCGTAGTAAAGACATTGCAGCACTTCAGTAAATATTTGTTGGGACGGAAATTCCAGTTACGAACCGACCATGCTGCATTAAAGTGGTTATTACAATTCAAGAATCCAGAGGGGCAAGTGGCGAGATGGATTGAACTACTGCAAGAGTTTGACTTCATAACCGAACATCGCAGTGGGAGAACTCACGGTAACGCAGACGCCTTGTCGAGAAGACCTTGTCCTGAAGACTGCAAGCATTGTGTCAGGCAAGAGACTAAGGAAGTAGTGCCCGTGAGGATGCTTAGAACGGATCTCAGCGATGAATGGAAGGAGACCCTACAACAGGCACAACAAAATGACTCGGACATCAAGCCAATCTTCGAGTGGATCAAAGCTGGTGCTCCGAAGCCCAAGTGGAGTGATGTGGCTGCGATGAGTTCCATCACAAAGAGTTATTGGGCACAATGGAACAGCTTGGAGATCCAGGATGGAGTCTTGTGCCGTAAATGGGAAAACGCTCGAGGGGACAGCTGTCATCTACAAATGGTTGTTCCTAAAGCTAAGGTACCGGATGTTTTACGGCTGTACCATGATGGATGCTCAGGAGGACATATGGGGGTAAAAAGGACTCTCCTAAAGATCAGAGAGCGCTTTTACTGGATCCACTGTCGAGATGATGTGGAAGACTGGTGTCGCAAATGTACCAGCTGTGCGGCTGTGAAGGGACCCCACACACGAAGCAGAGGTGCGTTAAAAGTGTACAACGTTGGAGCCCCCTGGGAGCGGATAGCACTGGACGTTGCGGGACCATTTCCAGAAAGTGACAGCGGAAACAAGTACTTCATGGTTGTCATGGACTACTTCACAAAGTGGCCAGAAGTCTTCGCCATTCCCAACCAAGAAGCTACAACAGTCGCAGATAAATTAGTTCAGGAAGTCTTCTGTCGTTTTGGAGTACCCTTAGAAATTCACAGCGATCAAGGGAGGAATTTTGAATCGCAAGTTTTTCAGGAGACTTGTCGATTGATGGGTACACACAAAACCAGAACCACTTCTTACCACCCACAATCTGATGGAATGGTGGAACGATTCAACCAAACGTTGGAGAGATATCTGGCAAAAGTTGTGGAAAGCAGGCAAAAGGATTGGGACAAGCACATACAGCCGTTTCTTATGTCCTATCGGAGTGCAGTTCACGAAAGTACGACTGTAACTCCAGCCTTCGCGAACTTTGGGAGAGAATTACGGTTGCCTGCAGATTTAATCACTGGAACTCCACCTGATGTCCCACGCAGTGTAACGGATTACGCGAATGACCTGCGTAACAAGTTAAATGATGTGTATGAGCATATCAGACAATCCGGACAACAGATGTCTGAGAAGATGAAGACCCGTTATGATCGGAAGGCAAACAGTAGGGGTTTCGATGAAAGTTCTCTGGTGTGGTTGCATAACCCAGTGCGGAGCAAGGGAAAGTCCCCGAAATTGCAAGCAAAATGGGATGGACCATACCGAGTTGTGACCAGGATCAACGATGTCACCTACCGAATACAGAAGGGTCCGCGAGGTGCGCCTAAGGTTGTGCATGTAGACCGATTGGCGCGATATCACGGGATTAATGATGCTCGGGACGAGCATGTCTAAGGAGGGGGCAGTGTTACGTCGGTCATCTAGAATCATCGAGAAACCTCGCTAATAACTGAGAAGTACGCGTGAATTCTAGTAGGTACCTAATTCCATTCTGTAGGTAGTTAGTCGGCCGCCCGTCGCGCGTCGTCGCGGTTCTTGCATTTTAATTTCGACCGTATGCCTACGGCGTAAAGTAACTTCTTCTTTGTTGGTTAATTTATCTTTAAGTTTATTCTTTTGTTAATGTTTTTCTGGATGCTTTATGGAATAATAGCGAACTTTCTCGAATATCCATTGTGTGTTTGGGGTATAAAAGGACCGAGAGAGGACGCAGCGAGTCAGTCTACTTTTAAGCGAGACAACGGAAGGTTCTAAGAGAAATCTAGTGCGACAAAGTGTTCAATAGTGTTTTGCGATTCTGTATTAGTGTTTTGCGAGTAATAAAGTTATTTCGTGTGTTCAATTGGTAGTGCTTTTATTTATCCCATACCCAGCTCGTAACAATATTTTTTAATATTTGCACGTGGGTCCAGTTGACCAATAGAAATAATACACAAATATGATGCGCGGGTCGAATTGACCAAAGACTCTCATTAGCTTCTCACATGTGGAAGTTTATACAACACCTTTGGTTTCTGCGCTACGTGTTGCGGGTCGATTTCTGCACCGATAAATGTTTCTGTGGCCAACAGGTTGGTCGTTTTTCCAAACAAGACTCTTAGTTTATTTTATATACAGTCTGTTAGGTTAGGTAAACGAAGGACTAATTGAGGGAAGGTATTCAGTAGGTATTGGATTCTCTTTAAACTAGAATTTTGCGAAATATTTGGTATGGTTCTGTCTGTTAAATAGTGTTTTTTTGTTCAATTTTTTTTAAGTATCACGTAAGCTTGCTAGTTTAAACCCTCGTTACCTAGGATACTCGTTAACTAGCATACCGTACCTATGTGAATTTAAATGTTTGTAAACGCACTCACGATACGTCTATAATAATCTGTAGGTACCTTCCTACCCATATAATATGCGCTAAGCGAAACTTACAAATGAGGCCAAGTATGAAAGCTTTTCTCTCAAGACTCAGCGGACTAGGAGGCATCTAAGTAGGTACCTACTTGTCATTGGCAATGATGACGATGAAGTTAGTAAGTGGATATTTATTGCGTATGCGTTGGTACATAAATATACTAAGATTATGGTACCTACTTATATCTAAGTTACTGCCTAAATAATATTGCACTGCTGGAATATTCTCGTCGCTGACTGAGTCGAGCGTTTAAAATTCAACACGATGCTTTTATTTTTACCCGACTGCAGCGAAGCCTAAAAGGAGGGTTATGTGTTTGGCGTGTATGTATGTATGTATGTATGTATGTCCGTTTCTTTGTTCCCTCATAACTCCTAAACGGATGAAGGGATTTGAATAAAATATACGTCGTTAGATTCATCTTGATGGCGCGAGTGTCACTGGCTACATTAAAATTAAAAAAGTAAAGATAATTGCGGATTTTGGGGCCAATATAGCGAATGTCACGAACGAGTCCAAATCGTCACGCCAACATTTTTTGGGTCTGCCTCGGTGACGACGACCGTCTTTAGGCACCCAGTGTGTGACGGTTTTGGCCCATCTGTCCTGACCTCCCCTGGAAATGTGACCCGCCCAATCCCACTTTAACCTCGCAGAATTATCGCCAACATCGGCAATGCCTGTCTTGGAGCGTATTATGGTGTTGCGAATTCGATCGGTGATTTTGATATTTAAAATGCTACACTCCATCGCTCTTTGGCAAACCTTGAGTTTGGACTTCTAAGCTTCCGTCAAAGACCAAGTCTGTGCGCCATAGGTTAGGATAGGCAGGATACACATAACAACACAGTTGGCGCAGTTGGCTGACGCGTCGGTACAATCCACGTACCTACCTCAGTCGGGTGGTCGCAAGTTCGATTCCGGCATTCTGCAATTCTTTTGGGGGACCACCCCACAGTGCTTGCGTCCACGTCGCGTCCCCTGGAAACGACCCAGTTCTGACCACCGTAACGGAGTGGCAGACTGGGTTGGCCAAAGTGCACTGTGCTTTTGTAGCGTTTATCCTTGTCTTGTTGAGCTACGAACGATGTCGATACCTATGCGGGACCCCTGCGGGCGGTTTTTAAAACAAGGCCCTTCTCAGGGCCAACCCAAAGGCCCTTCTCAGGGCCAACCCAAAGGTCCTTCTCAGGGCCAACCCAAAGGCCCTTCTCAGGGCCAATCCAAAGGCCCTTCTCAGGGCCAACCCAAAGGCCCTTCTCAGGGCCAACCCAAAGGCCCTTCTCAGGGCCAACCCAAAGGCTCTTCTCAGGGCCAACCCAAAGGCCCTTCTCAGGGCCTCTCCGACGCTCCGGCGTCAGAGACTAGTCGAGCGCCGTCTGCGGCTAGTTTCTTTGGAGGGGCGGATGAGTCGTCTGACAACGACTCACTTATTAGTATGTCGGATGCAGAATCTCGGTCGCGGAAGCGGGTCCGCAAGAGCGGTGGGTCCGAAGGCTCCTCAGCCTCAGGGTCGACAAGGTTGCCCAAGGCTAAAAAGCCGACGGTGGCCGCGGAGACCCATGTCGTTGGGCTCGCGGACGCCCAACGCCAGTTGGACCTAGCCCGGCGGGCGCAGCTTCAGCAAGAACTTGAGGAGCGGGTTGCTGCCAAAGAGAAACGGGCGCACGTCGCCCGGGCCAAGTCTGGGTACGGTGCGTCCCGTGTCGTATACGCGGACCATTCTCTGGCCGAGCTGGAGAGAATGGCGGAGGAGGACGAGGAAGAGATCGTGGAGGTGGCATCTAAGTCCTCCAACATCAAGGGGACCTTGCAGAAGGCCCTCAAATGCAGGGCCGCGAGCATGCGCGGTGTTGTCGCGGAGCTAGTCCGACGGAAGGCCACGGACGAAACGCGGCAACTACAGGCGAGGATAGACCGCCTGCAGTCGGAGGTCAGCCAGCTTCATCAGAAGCTGTCTGAAGCCACGGCCCGGCCACAACAGGCCAAGACGAGCCCTGCGGCAGAGGGCCCTACCTCCAACCTTGAGGATATCATCCGCAAGGTTGTAATGGAGGAGAGGGCCTTCACAAGAGCCTGCTTTGCAGGCATTGAGGACCGGCTCTTGCCGGAGAAACGCCTCCGACCACCGCTTGAGGCAGATAAGAGGCAGAGCGAGCCGGGGCCGTCCTCCTCAAATGCGGAAGATGCCCTTCTTCCATCACAGACCCCGTCCAACGAGTGGACGGAAGTGGTCCGTAAGAAGGGCAAAGGCAAGAAGTCGGCAACGTCCGACCCTGTCGTCCCCGCCAACACCGATCCCAGCCAAGCCGGCAAGGGAAAGGGGAAGGGGAAAGGAAAAGGGAGGGGAAAGGGGCAGCTAGTCCCCCCAAAAACCGCGGCCGTCGTGGTGACACTCACCGCGGAGGCTGCGGACCGAGGGGAGACGTACGCGTCCATTTTAGTGCGGGCGCGTGCCGGTGCCGATCCTACCCAACTGGGGATCGGCAGTGTGTCTTGCCGGCGGACCCAGGCTGGGGCTCGAATATTCGAGTTCCCGGGGGCAGAGGGGAGTGCCCATGCGGACCTCTTTGCAGCCAAGCTGCAGGAGGTCATTGCGGATTCGGCCAAGGTGGCCCGACCGGTCAAGTCGGCGGCCATAGAGGTGACGGACCTTGATGACTCCGTCACCAAGGAGGAGGTGGTGGCGGCGGTCGCAGCGGTAGGGGGCTGTGGCGTCGTGGCGGTCCAAAGCCGGGACATAAGGCCCGGCCGCGGTGGCATGGGCACCATTCGCCTCGAGTGCCCAATCGCAGCTGCCAAAGCCGTCCTTGCCAAGGGACGGCTCACAGTCGGGTTCAGCTCGGGTGCAGTCCGGGCACTCGAGGACCAGCCTCTGCGGTGCTTCCGGTGCTTCGGCATCGGACACACCCGGCCCCTGTGTCCGTCCACGGTAGACAGGACGGACACATGCTTTCGCTGCGGCAAGGAGGGCCACAAAGCCGCCTCCTGCGAGGCCGCCACGCCGCACTGCGCGGTGTGTGCCGCCAGTGGCTGCCCGGCGAAGCACGTCACGAAGGGGAGGAACTGCAATCCTCCCCCTAAGCGGGGAAAAGCGCAGGCGCCGATCGGGCCTGCTGTTGCCGGTAGCACCGTCATTCCTGCGGCGGCTGCGGAGGGGGGTGCCATGTCCGACTGATGGATAGGGTCGAACATCGCATCCTTCAGGCTAACACCAACCACTGCAGAGCAGCCCAGGATCTGCTGATGCAGACCATGGCTGAGTGGTTGGTGGACTTAGCGGTGGTCGCCGAGCCTTACTCGGTCCCTGGCCGTTGGCTGGGCGACCGGGACGGCTTGGTGGCGTTGGTGTCGCGGTCTTCCACAGACTCCCCTCCCCTCTCGCTCTTAGAGAGGGGACCGGGATACGTGGCCGCCGCGTGGGGGGACATGGCCCTGGTCGGGGTCTATTTCTCCCCAAACCGCCCTCTCTCGGACTTTGAGGATTTCCTCGAGATCCTCACTGCCGTCGTAGGGAGGGCGGCGCCGCGCCAGGTCGTGGTGTTGGGTGACCTGAACGCCAAGTCGGCGGCCTGGGGTAACCCGGCTGCCGGTTGCAACGTCCGGGGACGCGCCGTCGAGTTCTGGGCGGCCTCATGCGGTGTGTCCCTCCTCAACAGGGGGGCGGTACACACGTGTGTGCGGCAACAAGGTGGGTCGGTGGTGGACGTCTCGTTTGCCACCCCCGCACTAGCCGCCCGCGTCGTCAACTGGCGGGTAGAGATGGTGGAGACCTTGTCGGACCACCGATATGTGCGGTTCGACATCTCCACCCGGGAGGGGGGGATGGCCCGCGCTGGGCAATCTCCGTTCCCGCGGTGGGCACTCACCCGCCTGGACCGGGAGGCAGCTAAAGAGGCAGCCTTTCTCCAGGACTGGCTGTCGCCCCCTGTCGAGGTCCTGGACGTGGACGCCGCAGCGGTCCGGCTCGGGAAGTCCCTGACAGAGGTGTGCAACTCCAGCATGCCTCGGTCTCGCCGTCCGCCTCCCCGTCGTGCCGTCTATTGGTGGACAGAGGAGCTGGCGGAGCTTCGTGCCGTCTGCGTGGCGGCCAGAAGGGCCTACACGCGAAGCCGACGGCGCAGCGCCCGTAACCGAGTCCGGGCAGAAGAGGACCTCCTATACGCCTCTTACCGAGAGGCGACGACGGTCTTCAAGTCTGCAATGGGCGCTGCAAAAGACTCGGCGAGGGCCGAGATGCTGGAGAGTCTCGACAGGGATCCTTATGGAAGACCGTACAAGGCGGCGCGGAACCAGCTACGCCCTTATGGTCCCCCACTGACGGAGACCCTCGAGCCAGCGTTGCTGGATGGGGTTGTCCGATCCCTGTTTCCGCGCAGGGCCGACTTCACCCCACCACCGATGGATCCCCCACAAGGGGCGGCTTTGCCGGAGGAGGAGGTCCCCCCGGTGACGGCGGCGGAATTCCACGCGGGGGTACTCAGTCTCCGCGCGAAGAAGACGGCCCCCGGACCAGACGGCGTCCCCGCACGGGTAGTGGCGATCGCCGCCTCCCAAATGGAGGACAGGTTTCGGGACCTATTCAGCGCGTGCTTTACGGCTGGGAGGTTCCCGAGACTGTGGAAGGAGGGGCAGCTATGCCTCCTCCGAAAGGAGGGACGCCCGGTGGACTCGCCCTCGGCATACCGGCCCATAGTTCTGCTCAATGAGGTCGGTAAAATGTTTGAGGGGATTGTCGCCTCCCGGCTTGATAGCCTTTTGCGGGGGGTTGGGCCGGACCTGTCGGACGCCCAATTCGGTTTCCGTCGAGGGCGTTCGACGATTGATGCGCTAGCCCTACTCAAAGGCCAGGTGAAGGAGGCGGTGGAGGCTGGGGACGGAGTGCTGGCGGTGTCATTCGACATTTCAAACGCCTTCAACTCCGTGCCCCACTCGACGATATTGGAGGCGCTCCGGTATCACGGAGTGCCCCAATACTTGCAGAACCTCCTGGCCAGCTACTTGGAGGGCCGAGAGGTCCTCCTCGTGGACAAGACGGCCACGGTGAGGCGGTACGGCGCAGAGTCCGGTGTTCCACAGGGGTCGGTGCTGGGGCCCCCCCTTTGGAACATCGGGTTCGACTGGCTTCTGCGGGGAGCCCTCCTCCAGGGCACGAGTGTAATCTGCTACGCGGATGACACTCTCCTCACTGCCCGGGGTAGGAACTTTGGGGACGCGGCCTGTCTAGCCTCGGCTGGCGGATCTTTGGTTGCAGAGAGGATCCGCCGCCTGGGATTGAAGGTGGCGCTGCACAAGACCGAGGCCGTGTTCTTTCGCGGGCCTCGGCAGCGCTGCCCTCCCGACGCTCACATTGTCGTAGAGGGCGTCAGGATAGGGGTCCAGCCCCAGATGAAGTATCTGGGCCTGGTGCTGGACGACAGGTGGCGCTTCGGCCCACATTTCAGCGGGCTGTCGACGCGCCTGTTGAAAGCCGCGGACGCACTGTCGTGGCTCCTCCCGAACCTGGGGGGTCCCAAGGCGAAATGCCGGCGCCTGTATGCCGGCATCCTGAAGAGCATGGCCCTATACGGGGCCCCCATCTGGGCCGACTCCCTTCACAGGAGGGAGAATGCGACCGCCATCCGCAAACCCCAAAGGGCCATTGCACTGCGGGTGGCGAGGGCCTACCGCTCGGTGGGCTTCTCGGCGGCGTGCGCTCTTGCTGGCACCCCACCTTGGGAGTTGGAGGCTTGGGTGCTTGCTAGAGTGTACGAGTGGACAGCGCGCCGGAAGGCGCTCGGGGAGCGCCCCGTCGCCGAAGAGCGGGAGGCCGTGCGGCGGGAGGCGAAGGACGCCATCATCCTCCACTGGACGGAGGACCTCGCCGTCGCCGCCTTTGGCCGCCGGACTTTAGACGCCCTCGGTCCGGTCCTGCGGAGCTGGCTCGAGAGGCCCCACGGTTTCCTCTCGTTCCGCCTGGTGCAGGTGTTGTCTGGCCATGGCTGTTTCGGATCGCACCTGCACCGGATCGGGAGGGAGGAGACTCCAGCGTGCCACGACTGCGGCGCGGCGGAGGACACGGCGCAGCACACCCTCGAGGTATGTCCGGCTTGGTCGGAGCTGCGCCGCGGTCTGACCGCGGTGGTTGGACAGGACCTCTCGCTTCCCGGCGTAGTCAACGCCATGCTGGGGAGCGAGGAGGCCTGGGCAGCGGTTGCCTCCTTCTGCGAGGATGTAATCTCGCAAAAGGAGGAGGCGGAGCGCGCGCGGGAGGATGACCCTCTAGCTGCGCCACTCCGCAGACGAAGAAGGGGTCGGAGAAGGCGCCAACCTCTCCCTCCTCATGGTGGCGATGGGCGGGTAGTCGGCGCGGGGGCGCCTGCGCCCGCATTGCACCCATCACCACTTTCGTCGGTCACTCCCGGGCCCGTCCCCCTCCCCACGGGGAGGGTGTGAGGGGTCCGCCCTGAGGGGAAATCGTCGGCGGAGGACTGGACGTCAAGGCTGTGCCAACCTCCCAGTCCCTCGCCACTCAGACGAAGCGGGAGTGCCGCTGGGTCGTTTTAGTGGGTATACCGGGTCAGACCGGGGAGTCCCACATAGCCCCCCATCCCCCGATGGGAGGGTATGCGTAATGCATTTTTTCCCAGCGACAAAAAAAAAAAAAAAAAAAAAAAAAGGCAGGATACACATGTCGACGAGCTTGCGTTTCAGTGAGATAGGAAGGTCACCCTTCGTATACAACTTCATGGACCAGTAGCTCCTCCAAGCATTTTCAACTCGACGGTGGATCTCTATGTCTTGTCTGTTGTTGAAGGAAACTAACTGACCCAGGTATATTTTTATTCGTCGACATAGTGTATTTCTTACTTTCTTTCTAACTTAGGGTCGAGGTTAATGGACCTTGACCCTAAGTTTAGCGGCATTGGTCATAACTTTAGTCTTTGACTGATTCATCGTCAGTCCAACCTCATAAACAAACGCAAAAGTTAAATCATCTGCGAAGATTTTTACGCGACCAACGAAAGAACAGAACCAAAAGAACTAAAAAGTAGGAAATAAAAAAAAGTAGTTAAAAACTAAAAAACCCGACTGAAAAAACAGAAAAGCGAACAACAAGCACATTTTAAATTAAACAAAACTTGGAAGCAGGCGGGGTTCATTTGAACATTAAATTATGAAATGAAATGAAAATAGAATGGACCCCGCCTGCTTCCAAGTTTTTCCAAGGTTTTTTAGTTTTTAACTACTTTTTTTTATTTCAACGGTATCTGTGCATCATGATCATCACTCTTTTACCTTTAATCAATTTATTTGAGGTCGGCACAGATATACTTTCTTTTTTTTTCCATACTTGTCTACGACTTGACGAGTCGATCATGACGAAGACAAAGATATTTTTATCATTCTGGTATTCAAGCCTCAACTACTAAAACAGATTTTGAAGACGGTCTGGTCAGGAAGGCCTAGTTGTTAAAGTTCCTAAACTGTGCCTACTGTAGTACACAGGACAAACGAATGCTCACGATCCTTGCAGGAATTTTAACCGATGCACGATGTGTAAATTGCGTACGGCCTCGTAGATTGGATGTCGGCAGTTAAAGCGGTTCGCTGCTGTAAATACCGGAGATGGGCGATCTAGGATTTGTTGAAAACTGATTTTTCTTGCATTATTTTCTAGTTACCTATGTGTTTAAGTACCTACCTGCTCTGAATTCTACGTAGGTATGTACTAAGTATGTTGTAAGCTCAGACCAAGAAAAAAAGATAGACGGCGCGCCGCGAACACCAACAGTGAAGCCAAAAAAACCACGCTACTACAAGTAAACATACACATTTTTACTGGTAGTAGCGTGGTTTTCGTCTATCTTTTTTTCTTGGTCTGAGGTTGTAAGTTGGTGGCCGCGGGTAGTCCAACGGTTATCGCGGCCTCGACATAGAGGGCGAAGAAGGAACATGGGTGGTTTTTAGTCAGTAGAAGTCAGACAGTCCCTTTCGCTCTGCCCAAGAGCGGGAGGGGTTATTCGATGATTTTACACCCACCAAAAAAAAAAAAAAAAAAAGGTTGTAAGTTGGTGGTTAAATAATCACAGTAACTCAAATTGATATTCAGAATCCCCAAAGGCTGCATACGGTTAGACTGGAAGCCGACCCCAACAAAGTTGATAAAAGGCTAGACCTATTTCTATGGGCTAGACAGATGATGGTTATAGTAATTATCTCTGTATGTATAGCGTTGTAATTAAGTGAGAGGATACGGTTTACGTGGACAAACGGGTCACTATAGATAGGTAGGTACACCAGCTTCAAACTGAGTTACTAGGTAATCACTAATAAATAAGTCACAGGGAAAGTATTATCTACCCAAATAACCCTATTTGCATGTTCTACTATCAATTGTTTTCTATCGCTATTAGTAGTGACTGCCATCTACCGGTGGATATCAACAACAGCTTCGAAACTGTTTGTGTTATTGGTCACAAAAAAGTACACTAGATGGCAGCAGTATCTTAGCTTACAGTTTACAATGAAAACAATTTATTCAAAATATTTGCTATTATATTTTATACTTTCTTGTTAATGCCAATAATAATAACTTATTGATTTTGGAAGTTTTCTGACGTGTTGAAACTACTATTTTATTATTTCGAGAACGTATATTTCTGTAGTTGGTGCTACTCGGTAACAGATGGCGCTACAAGTATATTTTATTGAACTTGGGAAAAGTTTTGTGCTACACTTTACATAATAGCCGAAACTTATGTGTTTGTTGTATGTGGTACATATTACGTGTACCTTTTATGAAAATACATATTATAGTTACGTATTGGCTTGCGTAATGCAGACAGTAGGTACCGAAGTTTGACGCAAATAGAATTAAGTGGGTAAGGTATTTCGAGTAGCTTAATATTTGACCTCAATAGTTCCTCTAGAGATGTAACAAGATAAACAGAAAAAAGGGAATAGAATAAAAATCAGTTAATGACAAAAAGCGAGTTTCGCGTACGCGCGCGGTTGCTCCTCGCGACATGTTGCCATAAATCAGAAGGGGTCTCCACCCCAACCCCCACTCTACGGTGAGGATGATCTTTTCCCTAGATCCTACATTTTTATAACGACCAACATCCGTGTGTTTTTTCGACGCAATATTGCGATGTTTAGGTGTTTGCTTGTTATTATGCGTTTCGTAATTTTGTTAAAACGAAAGAGGGCGATTTGCGAGTTTATGTACTATGTTTTTTTTTTTGAAAGCCGTTCAATTTTAGTTCTTGCCAATTCTTTGAGCTAATTTCTCCCACTCATGAGCAGGAAGATCTCGCCCCATTCCTTCCACTTCTACACACACTAAAAAAACATGCCTGTTATTCTCGAAGGGTTAAGCTGAAGTCTATCTCTTATAATGATATCCCCATTTTGCCAGTTATGTTAAAGTTCCACGTATTAGGGCGAGCCTGATATAATTGCCATTAAGTGGGCACAAATCCAGCCTCAGTAGCTGCTACTTAGAAATTCTTGATGATTTCCTACTTCCATGCTTGGCTACTTTATTTAATAAATTTCACCTGCCGAGCGTTGAACCCGTGCTCCTCTAGTCAACTTGCCGCACCGTCTGCCTTCGCCCACCGCTAGAAGTAGACATAAGCATCGCTGGCCGTAAGCGGGAAATTTTCTTGCTTCGACGCCTACGCCTGGACGCCAACCTTTAATTTTTATGTCATAAGAAACTGTGTTAGTTTTCCAACAATTACTCTATTTCTCAGGATAGGCTTACGTGCAAAAGGCTACAAACAAGATAAAATTGTAATTTGTTAGTGACTCACTTATTCATGCTTCTGTGATCGTAGTCATCTTTGATGGTTGATGCTGTCGTATCTAGTTTCTACAGATTTCAAACCACAGGACAAACGGACACAATACTTAATAATTCCCGTGAACATATTACTACATTTTGTATCTCCCCCAACCACGCTAAGGGTCTATACACAATAGTGAACGTCCAAAAACTCCGCATACCCGCAAACTCATCGTATCAACAAAACTGCGTTCACGTTCAGCGAGAGCTTTCCCCATGTGTACGCACCCTAAGCTCGGGCCAGTACTAGCATTAAGTAAACACACTGGTTCGTTTTATCGTCGCTGTTGCGTGGCGCCACCCGCCCATTACATGTAAATCCGGTGTCAACACACAGATGGCAGCACGGCTGTTGTGAACTAATTCCCTGAAAGAGGTTCGAATGTAGGCCAATTTGGTGTGAGGCTTTGTTTATATTATGTCGTATAGTCTATTGAGTAGTGCGTTTTTTGTGCTTGTAGGTAGTACACAAGATACAAGAACAAGGAATATGGGGATACAAGTAAATAAAATTGATAGTCTAACATCTTAATAACAGTTTTTATTTAACTTGGAATTGGTTTGTTTGATTCCGGCTAATCTCCGAAAAGGCATTACCGATGTTTGACTTTTCTTGACAGATAACTGATGTTATAAGGGGTAACCTTTAATTTTAAAATAAAGATTAGGGTTCCGTGAAAATATAAAGAAAACTCAAAGAAAATAAAAAAATAAACGATTCAAATGGGTAAATAATATTTTTATAATAGAATTTAACGCGGATGAAGTTCGCGAGCAACACCTAGCATGGAATAAGTTATATCATCATCATCATCATTTGAGCCAAAAGACGTCAACTGCTGGACATAGACCTCCCCCAGGTGTCGCCACATTGACCGGTCCCGTGCGTCTCGCATCCAGCGGGTACCCGCAACCTTCACCAGGTCATCGGTCCACCAATTGGGAGGCCTTCCAACGCAACGTCTTCCGGTTCGCGGTCGCCACTCCAGAACTTTTCGGCCTCATCGGCCATCCGTTCTGCGAGCAATGTGCCCTGCCCATTGCCACTTAAGTCTGGCGATTTTTCAGTCTACGTCGGTAACCTTGGTTCTCATGCTGATGTCCTTATTTCTGATTCAATCAAGCAAGGAAACTCCAAGCATAGCCCTCTCCATTGCCCTTTGGGTGACTTTGAGCTTTCTGATGAGGTTCATTGTGAGCGACCAAGTTTCGGTCTCGTATGTAAACACTGGCAACACACACTGGTTGTAGACTTTCATCTTGAGACACTGTGGTAAGTTAGACGGTACTACGCAGGGGCGTAGCTACCGCCGTATCTGCCGTATCAATTATACGGGGCCCCCGGGCCACATGGGCCCCCGACGTGCGTAGGCAAAGATCAATAAAAACTTCCCAAAATTTTTAAATTTAAAAAGAGATAAAAGTCAAGAAAAAAAAATGGAAAAGTGACAGATTATTATGATGACTAAATATTGCTTTTAATTTTATGCAAACATTTTTTTTTCTTTTGTGAGAAATTAATCCCCAAACAAATTTTTATACGGGGCCCCGCAAAGGCACGCTACGCCACTGGTACTACGGTACTACTACGGTATTAAAGCCTTTTCGGAATTCGGCTTGTTCGGGAGGTTGGAAATCGTCAAACCCGCGTGCGAGACGATTCGTGATGACTCTTGAAAACAACTTGTAGAAATGGCTTAGAAGTGAGATGGGCCTATACTTCTTCAATCGGGCATTCTCACCCTTTTTGAAGAAAAGCACCACCACACCCCTGCACCAAGCCTGTGGCAGAAGTTCTACAAATTAATAATATTACGTTGTTTGATTTTCCGTTTTTGTAGATCAGGAAAGTAAGCTTTTCTGGTCTAATAGTCTAGTATTGTTAACCAAGAAAAATAAAATACCTAACGCTTTCTTCACAATGGCAGGACCGTAGAAAGAGTTTTTAGATAGAAAAACTTCTTCACAAGTTTGAAGATATTTGTTAAAAAAAAATTATGTACAGCCTTATTTTTTTTTTGGATAGTCGGATATCATCAAATGTCTCCTCTCGCTCTGGGCGGAGCGGTAGGGAGTATCAGACTTCTACTGACTAAAAACCGCCCATGTTCCTTCTTAGCCTTTTGTTCCGAGGCCGTGGTATCTCTTTCGGACAACCTGCAGCCCCGACGGGATTATGTTTGGCCTTAAATAGGCATTGTTTTTAATGCTAAAAAATGTAAACAAGTACATTTCGAGCTCGAGTGAGCTCGTGGCTTTATAATAAGAGCCGCTCAGGTTGATCTTCATGTTAAGGCGCGTACGCAAGCGTTGTTGCACCCACGTAACTTGGTCTCATAGAATTTTATTAACGTAAATAAAACTAAGCTATAAAATAATTTTATTTTATAGCTTCATATTGGATGATTCCGTAATGTTGCTATAATTAGTGATAAATAAGTAAATAACCTTAACATTACTCTTCAATATTAGTGTAGTAGTCCATGGTTACATCCCAATACACATCATCATCATAATCATCATTTCAGCCAAAAGACGTCCACTGCTGGACATAGATCTCCCCCAGGTGTCGCCACAATACACAAATGACTTTATTTTGTCTACCATCCAAAAGGTACTCACCTAATATACCATCTACCCTGTCTCAAACAGGCTACCTAATTAATAATAACAATTCTATTGTAGGGGTAAAGCTTGCTATCAGAGTTCTAGTAGACTTCTAGTCGGTTTCGTTAACTTATTACACGGGCAATTCGTACAGCGCTCAATAGACTCTCTCCCCTACCATTGGTGGAAGTTACAAGTGATCTCACTGGAATGGTCCGAAGATGAACAGAAATATTAAAATCATACAGTTAATTCGTAAGTTTGACCTAATTCACATCTATCATAGGAAAACTGCTTAAATGGTATATTTATTTTTTATCTCGAAATCTATATACACTTCATATCACATCATAATGATACATTATGATGTGATATGAAGTGTATACATATAGATTAGAAAATATTATTTAAATAGTTTTCATTCAACTTTCGAGTGGCACATTTCTATTTGCAATGTTGCTCAAGGTCAAAAAGGCACGGGCAGCAGAAAACATGTGCAACCCCTAAACGCCAATTTAAGGTTGAATGAAATACAATACCAACAATTGGACAGAATAGAAAAACTGCCTTCTTCTCCAAGTCGATCAAAACAGAGATTGTTTATTGTATTCAAATAAAAACATTCCCTTAATTAAACGGCCAGGGATTTTTAATCTTTATTTAGAAATTCTCAAGGTGATTATGGTTAAATGAGTAATGTTTGTCGTAAAACAACATGGGACTCATAATAACACCTTGTGGCATTTCATTCTTTTAAGGTCCCTGTGATGCTAAGACCCTGTGATGCTAAGTTGTGAAAGTAGGCATGTCCTTATACCTAGTGTATGTTTTCAATGTGTTTAACGTACACGTTAAGTTACTTTAGGTGCTGATTCAATTCAAAAGTGGTTGTTGCTATCAACAGTGTCATAATATGTTGCTGAAGAATCGTCCTCATCAACGCTAGCTGTTTAACCATATGCAATCATATGGTTACGATGGTATACGAAGTAGATCAGTGGTCAATTTAGTTGTAATTTATGTCAGAAAATTTCATTTTTATTTATTTCCAAAGAATACTCTATATTGTAAAATCTACATCAAATCTGGGTTATTGGGGACTCCATTTGAGTCCCAATTTCTTATCGATAAGTCGTTTTAACAAGTTTCCAAGTGTATCAAACACATAGTAGAGGTTCTGTTGACGAATATGCGAGACCGAATCTTCAGCGAACCCTACGCGGCGATCCGACCTTAAGTACCTGAAAAGGTGCCAATAAATAATATACTGAAAAAGACACTAAGCGCCACTAAAAGCTACAGCAAAATAAACCTTACGCCTTCCAATTAAAGCTGTGTTTCTCATTACCACAGAATGTTGCTAACCAGGGAAAATGTTGGCTCAAGTAGAACTTCTCCAAGAAACAACGGGTTTACCTCTGGGTCACCCTGGGGAGAGGAGGGCGGCAGTATTCCATCTAAATCTCCCGAACGAGGGATTCTGAGGTAAATTACCGAAAAGATGTTTGGAACGAGACAAACTCTTCCATGTTTTCCCAAATGTATTTGTACAGTTATTATTTGTCAGCTACTCAAGAAGTAAATAAAATCTTCAAGAAGACTCTTAATACAATATAACAACATTTTAGATATTTTCCACATAACCACGGTCTACATTAACACGAAGAAATCACAACACTTTATGGATGGAAGTGAATAAACGATAACAATCCGAAGAATCCAACTTCATATTGTCATCATCGATTTATATTTTTACCGCCCTTTTTTCGCGCCAAACTTTTTCAATATGGCGGCCGGCGAGAGCCACGCGCTGCCACCATTAACCACCGACACTTCACCGTTGCTATAAACTCACAAATCATGAAAAGCGCCATCGCATATGCTACATACAATACTCTACTTAATGTTCCGGTCACTAAGGTCGATTATCAGGTAAACATTTACGCTCTATCGCCGGGGAACAAAATGTTCTACCCAACAAATTATTTTGAACCTTGAAACCGCAATGAGGAAAACTTATTTTCAATTAATTCTCACGGAAAATCGTGAAACGAACAAAGAGAGCGAGAAACGAGGCCAACATTCGTTAATAATGTAATGTATATTTATTCGTCTACATTATTTTGGCCCCAATGTCGGCTTGCATCAAATAGGATCGCTTTTATATTAATTACGGCTGAAAATGAAACCATTATTATTGTCCTTTTTAACTGACATTTCGTAATGAGTTTATGAATTCTATTGTGTACATAAAAGGGTGCCTCAAAGTAACAATTGAGTTTAATATGTCAATGACACAATAACAATTATAAGTTATCTGATAGTTACAAGTTTAAAATTTTTGGCGCGCTTTTCACAGAGCGCAGGTAAAAACCGGCTACCGTCAAAACTTTCGGAACAAAAATCAGCATGCATATTTTAAGTTGATAATTTATAACATTCAGTTGTTTAAAATTACAAAAAAAATCTTTGAGATATACAAATAAATGAAACTCTGGGTTTTAGTTTAGCTAAAGATTAGTATTTACGTAAATATGTATTTACTAAGTCTGTTTTTCTGTGCGGCCTAATTTATATGGCATCGGACGTCCCGCATCTAATCAATACACGGCTTGGTGCGGCGCGACGGGCGCGTTGTTCGCTCGTTTCGCTTCGGCGCAGTTCGGGCGACATCGGCGAAGAGCGGGACGCCCTCGTCGACATTCGGGCGTTCTCGCTTCAATCGTAATTCCATTTTCCGCCCGCCTTGGCAAATTGAAATGTCGTAACTCTTGGGGGAATATCGGCTTTCTGCCCAAGAAAAATATTCTGCTAAGGCATTGTAACGACGCTTTAGATATTATGGAATATTTCCAGTCCATCATACAGTTCGGGGCGCGTCCCCTCAAATGGCTGTAATCGTGAATCTGCCCCGGCACTTGGACGCTGTACTATGGATGGAGGTGTCGTGTTGCCCCCTTCACTTTTCATGTCAACTCAATATTTTTGTATAGGGATTATTTCTTTGTTATGCTTAATGGAATTTTCATTTTGTTGCTACTTTGTTTCAGCTTTCAGTTTCTTGGCGTGAATAAAGTCAATTGGATAGTGACCTATCCATACATTAAAGTGAAATAAATACACATTTCGATAAAAACTGTGACTTGGCCAGACACAGTTTTTATCGAAGTGTGTATTTATTTCACTTTAATGTAAATCTTGCCGATTTTGATGTTGTATTATGTGGTGCAACTTCAGAAAATCCGCAATTTTTTTTTCAGTTTTTCTATTAAGTATTTTACAAATTATTGCTATTTACTACAATAAAACGCAAAAATAAGACAGTAGAATAGCAAAAAAGGATTCTTTGTCAAAACATGTTAACAAAATAGAAAAAAAATGACCACCAAAAAGGGGTACAAGCAATTCCGAGCGTTATATTAGTGGGAGGCTCAGTAGGTCAGATAAATTGAACCCTCCACGGCGTTGTGTTCACACGTAAATAACATGTGGAGTTTGGGGTGAGGGGCGCGGGCAGCCAGTCCCCGCCTGGGAAACCACGTAAACATGCCGTGGATAAAGTAAAATACAAACGAAAACCAACCTTCGGACTAAACAATAAAGATGCAACCGTACCTGGAGGAGAGAATTTTGATAATGGTATCCATGGCATCCAGCCAACGTTAGATTTGCAGTTTGAAAACACACTTCCTCCACATAAACACCCCTAATATGTTGGGAAAAGGGCAGATGGAGTTAATTGGCACAATCGACAACGGCAACAAAGTAAAAATGGATTTCGTTGCTCACGCAACAGGAGCAGAGTAAACTTTTGTCACGGTTTGTTAATCTTAATGTTTAAGTTTTTAGATGATTTGTCGTAGTTAATTACAATGTTACTTTCGCTTCATGTAATTAATATTATGTTAAATGATGTTCCGGGAAATGTAACTAAACGTAGGTTTAAGGATAAACTGGATGTAGGAGCTTTTGCAGTTGGCGTATCTTTTAAATTTATTCTTGGCAACATTTGGTTGAAGGAAAATCATTATCTCTTGTCATTATTCTAGCGATAGTTCAAGCTACTTTTTCTGTAACTAGTTTTCCAATCGTTCAAAGAGAAACATGATAAGATATACATACTCTTACTATGCTGCAGTCAATATCACAAGACATAGATAACATTTATTTGACTTTCTTAAATCCATAAAACCTAGGCATAATTACAAAAAGGCGGTTATATTAAGCCGCTCCCCCGATCACAAGAGTTTTAAGGGCAGTCGTCTTTCTTAAAAGATAGAAGACGGTGGCATGGACCGGTGGGTGGAATGGGGGCGTTAAAGGGGTGGGGGGGGGGGGCAGAGTTTTGCATTAATAATGTTGATATCGGTCCGCCTTCCGATTAATTTGATTAGTTCTGATTTGTGTTTGGGGATAAATGTAACGGTATTGATGGCTATTATAAAATCTACCTTTTTGTGTTGAAATTGTGGTGACAGTTGATGTACAGAGGTCGTAAAAAAACAAAAAAAAAGCATAGGAGAATTTTTATTACGAGTCGAAGTACGAAGTAGGGAAGTATTCTTTGTCTTTATGGGACCAAAAAGGAGTAAGCTTGACGAAACATAGCGTTAGAAATAAAAAAGGAAAGTGTTTTCTATTATAAAGGGTGTAAAAGTACCCTTAACGCAAACGAATGGCACTTGTTCTCCCCAACACTGCGATATTTTTTTTTGTTCTAGACCATACCTGGGTACCCCCTAGTTACGGAGATATTGGGGGTCAAAGTTCCAAATTTTTCCCAGCTGTTTTTGTAAATACTAGTTTTTCAGGTTGTTTACTATTCAAAGCATCCACTAGCACAATGTTTTAAGAGTGCTACATTGAGTTTTACAGCAAAATAAAAAAATTGTGCCCAAAAAAAAGTCGTTCCAAAAAAATTAGCGTAGGGGTACTTAGTTTGATGTACAGAATGCTTGGTTTACGTTTGTGTGAAGGGTTAGTTTACACCCTGTATACAGCCGGTAATGCACTGATACAGTCCAGTAGCATCGGCATTGTCCAATTTTTTATGGGCAATAATTTTTTTCTGGATATTCTGTGGCAGTCTTAGATGCTAAACTGAAGTACAAGTTCCTGTCGGGGCTGCGGGTAGTCCTCTGGTTATCGCGGCCTCGACATAGAGGGCGAAGAAGGAACATGGGTGGTTTTTAGTCAGTAGAAGTCTGACACTCCCTTTCGCTCTGCCCAAGAGCGGGAGGGGTTATTCGATGATTTTACACCCACAAAAAAAAAAAAAAAAAGTACAAGTTCAAAGACTTTAAAATTTTAAATGACTGCGTTGTAACCTGATTATTTCCCTATACTAGTAATAATAGAACAACGAAACTCAACTTGTAATGCAAATTTTATGAAATTATCATGCCGGCCAAAACACGTTATGACACTTAGAATGTATATATACCAAGGGGCAATAGAATCAAAACCAGCATATTTACTAATAACATTATATTGGGACCCCGGGTTCGCTTTCGAAGCGGGACGGTTGTAGTGTTTCCCCTGGGATCGCCCGCTGTAACAGTCTATGGGGGAGACTCGTGTAGAAGTGAACATTTGCGTTCAATATGATGATCTTTTGGTGGATTGAGCGGCCAGAATGTTTAAGCCAACAATTGGCGCCCAACCTGGTCCAGAGAGCCCATGTTGGGCGCCAATTATGGGGTATTAAAGTACAAACAAAAAAAAGAAAGGAAGCCTGTGTCCCATCAGTGGGAACATTAATAGGCTGTTGATGATGATGATAGTAGAATGTGAGTAGGTACTTAGATGATTGCTGTCAACGTCAAAGTACAACATGTCTTGTATTAGGGATGTTTACTAACTTAAAAAAATGTGATTCTAATTAGTCCGTCTGTTAGATTATCGAAAAATATTGGATACGTATTTTTTGCTTTATCAAATCAATACAAATTGACGAAGATAAAACGCGTCAACGATTTGAGTCCCCACTCAAATCGGTGGTGACGTCACTGACCGCTAAAAATGTCATACTAATGTCTTATAGTATGACTTCACACGAGTTTTCAAAGCACTGTCTGTCTTCATTTTTTGTTTACGTGAAAAAAGAAAAAAATACGTGACCAATATTTTTTGGTAATCTAGATGACGAACCAATTAGATTTTTTTTGTTAACTAACCTATTGGTTTCTATTTCAAGTGTCTGATTACCTAATAAACACACAGGAGCCAAAATACACGTACAGCAGGCTTTTCGCACGTGGTAACCTTCAGATATTTTCTAATAATATTGTTCTCTTAATAGCCCTTTGGATGCTTAATATAAGGTCACATTTGTAGACTTTAATAATTTGTTATTTCTCGATCGTTCGAATAGGGAATTTCGGATCACCAATCTACACTAATAATATAATATTATAAAGAGGAAGGATTTGTTTGTTTGTGACGAATAGACTCCGAAACTACTGGACCGATTTGAAACATTCTTTCACCGTTGGGAACCACACTATCCTCGGGTGACATAAGCTACTTTTTATCCCTGTGTTCCCACGGGAACGGGAACTACGAGGTTGAAACCGCGTGACGTACGCTAGTCAATAAAAAGTCAACTTCAACAACAGCTCTTCACAGTTAATTGTTTATGTTTTCCCACCATCACACACACACACACACACATTGTAACACTCTACAAGTGTACTTTTCCCTTACCTGAGATTCGTTTGGCGTTCATTTTAGGGTTCCGTACCTCAAAAGGAAAAAACGGAACCCTCATAGAATCACTCGTGTGTCGGTCTGTCCGACCATTCCCCCCCCCCACCTTGTCTCCGAAACTACCAAGCCTAAAATATTGAAAAAAATACAAAAATTCGTTCGACACTTATAGATTACAGGAAAATCTATAAGAAGTCTATGGTCCTAAAATAACATGGAAAATCTTTTAATATCTACTAAGCAAGTCCGACTTGACCAGTTTTTATTTTAAAACGTTGCCCTCACGCTATTTCTCCTTTATTGTGGGTGCGTTTAGAAACATTAAACTCACATACACAAATAGCAAAACCCAATACAACTACCAGTAGGTCATCCTAACAATTGTTCCGGAAATCGAACCTTTGGCAAGCAGTGCAGTTCTAATCGCTCAGCCACTGCCCCGTCTGTTATGTGTTATTCTAATCCAATTTACAAAAAAAAATAAGCCTATGGTAAACCCACGGATGCAAAAAAAAAATCTTAAGGCGAATAACTTTAGTATTTAGATAAGGCACTTAATGATGACCACGACTGCTCTGATAAGATTGTTATGAAGGAGAAGTAAAAACTTCAACACATTTTGTAATTTTTTGCTATTTTGTTGTTCTATCTAAATGTTAACAATAGTTTTCGTAAATGCCGATGTAGCATACAAATTGAGCTGATCGCAGACATCGATAGATGTATTAATAATAATTAGGATCGACGTCCGTTATTAATAGGGGTCGGTGATGCGTTTGGCTCAAGTTATAAGAAGCCGCGAGTTGGGATAAAGAGCAAAAATAAATGAATTGAAGTTTTTTTTATGTTCTTTCCTCGAAGTTTCCGAACTTCAAGTAAAGACTGGACACTGAAAATATTGTATGTAGTGAACATGTTGTAATGTATGTTTTCATTGTTATAACGGTTATCCTCAAGCGCTTGTCTCTCTTGCATTAATTGTGGGTGGATTTGTGGAAGTGCGAGATCGATAATTCCGTGAATTACCTATAGTTGCTGCCAGTCAAGATCGCAATAGCGTTTATTGACCCCATTTAATAAAGTTCTTAATTTTGAAATACAAAAATAAGCCTGTTCAAGACTTGAATCGTCATCTATCGTGATCAACAACATTTTTTTAAAGAAAAACGATACATGGTTCATTTGTTTTGGATCGTACGAAGAAATATTAGGGAATGGGAAAACCACTATTGCAATCTTAAAAAAAGCATGGAGCTAGTATATTTTATGCTGTTAAAGTCATAAGCGAGAGGCGATTTTCAAATAGCAGCTTTGAGCTCATCCATTACGACATTGCTGTTTACCTTTTGGGACAATACAATCGAATATTATGTAATCAACATTAATAGGCAAATGTTTAGCTGAATGGTTTAGAGTGAAGTGAATGAATTAAATTAGCATTGTTATATATGTGAAATAAGATGTTAATACATTTTACCAGTCGAGTGTATTTTATAGTAACCTATCAATTTACTATCATAATTACATTGAGCGGCCTAACAGGAGGCTTATGAGCTACCTAGCTCTTGTCTACCATTTGCCTTTTGCATTTGCCATAAAAATAAAAAAAATATGAAATGGTTAGTTTTTGGGCGCAACGTTTGTGTCATATACACATTAAAATAATTAATAATAAATATAGGTATTATACAAAACAGGTATTGATAACAATGAAAAGAAGAACATTTGGTTTATCTATAAAATTAAAAGTGTCTACAAAGTTTCGTGTCCGTGCTTATTAACTGGATTAGAGTTCTCTTTTTAAGAGACTATCCTTGCTACAGGTTCAAGTTATTAGGTTTTAGGCTCCCAAAAAATACAGAAATATCTGATATTTCCTTAAATCTAATTTAATTATGGAGGCTCCTCATTAAAATCAAACAATAAAAAACATGGCATAAAAAATAAGAATTAATTAACGCTCAAAGATGGTAGATAATAAACTTGCATTAAACGATACTTTGGGAAAATTCGGGATTGTCGGGCCGGTGGGAGGGGGCCCCCTTTTAACCTTTCTTAACTTCCAAGAGTGAGAAGTACATAAGTATATAGAGCAAGTATATAAGTTTAATTAAGACGCCTCGCCGTTCTGTTCGCGTGCATTGTTTATGAGAATGGAATAATTCAGTGTAATTTAGATTTTGTTTAGTAAACAGGATTAGTAGAAGCAGGCCTTTTTATTTGTGAAGATTAGCTGTTCCCTGTTTTACTTTGGTTAGACATTTATAACTTTTATTTGCCTATGAATTTTATTCACATTTGCGATATTTTTAGGCAATTTATATTGCAGATAGCTTACTTCTTTTTTACATGAATTTTCGTTAAATTTTCTACAATTCTGTGTAGATTCTGTTTTTAATAATTTAACGCAAAGACGTTTACTTTATTTTCTTCTATCATTTAATATTTCATATTTACCATTAAAACTGTCACACTAAAATCATAATAGACACACCTTTCCCACACCTCCAATAGATTTCATCCAAGATTCCAGGCTTGATCTAAGTTTGAGTGTGGAAGGAAAGTTTCGACCGATGAGGATATAGACAAAGCGGCTACCTATAGACCGGCACAGGCTTTATTAGAGGAAGGCCTCCGGGAGTGTGTGCTAGTCAACTGATTTATTGACGTTAACTTTGTGATGTATGGAATACAGATACGGTGATGCATGCCAATCGATTTTCGACTTTGTTGTGAGAGGGGCAGGTGTGCGATTTGTATTCTGGGATATGTTAGTAGGGATAGTTTCCATATGAATACCCTACGTGGTACGTTTTAAAGGAAAATATTGAAAACACCTTTCAGATAATGCATGTCTAAAGTAAAGCTAACTAAGCGACAACGAAAATTATGTGGTGACAGTTTAACATCGGCTACAGCTGAAGGAAAATCTTCCACCATAACTTTGAAGTGAACAAGACACCGTTATTTACATCAAACTCCTGAAAAAGTAAATTAATTCTGTCCTTCAGGGAGGTGGGACGGGAGACATTTCTCAGCTGCTTGCCGTGAATAAATTATAATGATAAGTCTCATGCCTTTCGCAATATTGAAGGCGTTTTGATCATTAAGCGGCGACCCTCCCCCCTTCGTTCAGTTTCGAGTTATTTTTCCGGGACGGATTCCGGCGGTGATTCCCCTTTCTCCCCAAGGACGTGGCCTCTGCAAGAGCTCTTGAAGTTTTAGCTCTCTCTTTCATCTTTTGGTACTTTGGAGTGATGTACGCAAAATGATAGTTAGAACGTGCGATGAAAGGGAACTGAGAATTGAAGTATTTGAGTCAAAAATACGTCGTTTTGATTGTAGATAACACTTGTTGGTCAGTGGTGTGTAAGCGATGCTTACGTATCGTTGCTCTGTACTTTCCGTGTATTGAATGCTGTAACCCTTTACGTAGCTTCGCGGTACTCCCGGAGCTGTTACCAGGAAAGCAGAAAGTAAGTGGAACTTCAAGGAAATCTGGGCCCCAATTACAGAGTTGCAAGGAGAAGCTTTTGGTGCTCCTTGCTCCTTGGAGATAAGGGCGCTATTGGTAAATATTTATGTGATTGCGTTAATGTATGTGAGTTATTGTATACCTTAATGTACTGATGAAACAGTATCTTAAACTGAGATGGGATTGAAGAATTTGAGTCAAACTTAAATGTGTCATTTTAATTGTTTTAAAATCTGCCCAAGGATACTGAACAGACGTTGCACAGAGGTGATTTTAGAGTAGTAGACATCGCACACATTCCGGCCTTATCTCAAAAGACCAGTCGCCTTTTTAAGGTTTCCTCCGTGAACAAAAGGTATCATTTGTGGGTCAGTGATGTGATGTAGAAGCGATGCACACGTGCCGTTGCTCTATGATTTGCGCGTATTGAATACTGCAATCCTGTATATACTTTTGCAGTACTGTTTCTTGGTGCTGTTCCAGGAGAATAGAATGCAAGTCGAGGTACTTGCAATAGTGAAACTAGCGACCTGAGTAAATGCAGCTTTTTAACATATTTGATGGACAATCCATTAGATACTTATGTTAAAAAGCTGTAAAAATATGTATTTCGATTTTTAAAAGTTGATTTAGGTATCAGACGTTTTCTCGAATTCTTGTTTCATTCTACGTTCATTTTCACCGATCTTTCAACTTCAAGAGTTGAGAGACATAAATTTACAGGAGTGTTTTTATAATGCGGATGGTGTGATAATATTGATGAAGTTTAAAATTACAGTCTTATTATCAAATTATAGGATTTTCTTACTTAGGTTTATGGGTCATTTTATTGTTTGTGTTCCGATAATTCAGCAGACATACCTTGAGACAAACCGTCGCTGTCTGTTGCTGGGTGACACGTGCCAACTGTACCCCCTCTCCCTCTACCGTCGTTGTTCACGGCGGGACCTTGTGCCAATAAAAATATCTAATGGGGAAAAATTATAGCCTTTTTTTGGGGGAGTGGGATATCATCAAATAAAATCCCGTTCTAGGAGCGGAAGGGAGTGTCAGACTTCTACTGACTAAAACCACCCATGTTCCTTCTTAGCACTAGTGCCGTGGCCGCGGTATCTCTTTCGAACAACCTGCAGCCCCGACGGGAAAAATTATAACCTTAAGAAACCTTCAATGATTAGAGTGATCGAGAAACCTATTGTTGTTGTCATCGTCTGCTCAGCCTTTTCTGAACTATGTTGGGGTCGGCTTTCAGTCTGCCTATTAGCAGTTTTTTACATGGACTGACTGCCTATATGAACTACCTACTCAATCCAGTTAGTACAGGGTAATACGAAGAATTTTACTGTTCTTAATTCCAATACAGTGTATTATTAAAAATGTTAAAGTAACTTTACATTGGATGGATTTCGATGAAACTTTGTCGAGATGAGATGAAATTAGAGATGGACCATAGACATGACGATGTAGATTTATTTTAACTGAGCTGAAACTATGGGCCACGGCTAGTTTAAACTAATAACGAACACCGACTATGAATGACACCAAGACCAACCCACTCTGAAGCTTCCACTGAAGAATGTCCCTAACAGGAATCAAAAGTATCATGAGCTTGCATTATCATTCTATCATGAGCATTATCATGAACGAAGAAACTGTTTAACAACCACAAAATCCATTAGAAATACCTAGTCTTTAAAAAAGTTTTTATCAAAAATTCGCGAGGACAAAGAAAGGTTAACACCTACACTTACTTATTTGAATGTAGGTATGCAGATCTTAATAATTTAGAAAAAGTTGAATCTTCAATCGTATGATGAATGAATGTATTCGTTCACCTCTACGTGAATAACATCTTGTATTATAATAATGTCACCTTGGACTGACCACTTACAGACTTGTGAATAGCTTTCGTCATAGAAGGTTGAATTTGTGGATGCGGTATGAAGGCGTGCAATAAAAATGTTCGCTTTATGGCACAGCTGGGTGGTGAAATATACGTATTAATAACATTACACCAAGAAAGAAAGAAAGACAAAGTATTTATTGGTTTCACTCAGGACAGAACAAATTTTTACAGCGTAATACTCGAAGGCTTAGGCAGAGGTGTACGAATTAGTATAGCCACATTTTTTCAGTTATATTTAAAACCCGTCTAACAGGGGGAACGTTTATCAAATTCCGTGGCTACCACTGAGAAATTCACGATGAAAAAACTCAGTTGTTCCATCTACATTAATAATATTCTATAGAGGAAAGATTTGTATTTTAACTCAAATACTATTGCACCGATTTCTAAAACTCTCTCACCATTGGCTACTTTTTATCCCTGTATTCCCACGGAAACGGGAACTACTCGGGTGAAACCGCGTGACGTCCGCTTGTGTAAAATATTGATATTCGGCTGCATCTGGTCAGACTGTAAGTCTTCCTCAATCATGAAAAGAAAAAAAACAAATTGCTTTCAAAAACGATTTTTTGCTGTGACTGAAACAGTGTCTGCCCAAAATGAAAACCAATCATTTACTGAAAATTAAAAGAGTTACTGGCTTGCAGAAGAAATACTAGCCACACAAAGACAAAAATATCAGTTATAAAGGTAGTACAGTCGTACTTCGCTCTCGTAAAATATTCTCCTTAGAAAGGACCTTTAAACAATGTTACTATAATTGTTTTTATGCGCTTCTGTACAAAGAGAGGTCAGTTAAGTTTGGTTTTTTATAGCTTGATTAGTCGACATCCATTTGTATTATTCTAGTAAGAACTGTTGTCGCTACCTCCAACGATTTCTAGCTCGTTGGCACCCATCGGACGGCCGGCGAACCGTCTGCGCAGGGGTGGGTGTACCCTGCTCATACCCCGAGACAGAAAGAATGCGACGACCAACCAATGTCATTGTATATTATTTGCTGCAGATTAAAGTCAGAGAGGTACTCGCAGACAGCGCGAACGAATAATATTAAGAGGAGAAACTCTTCATTTGTTAAATGTTCGATTGAAAGTTTTTATGATGAGATATTTGGAATCTGCAATCTGAAGATGGATTCGGATGTGTCTGTACTTCTATACTAATATTATAAGGAAGGAAAGTCTGTAGTCTGCCACCCAGGGGAAGCCTAGAAAACACTGGTGTGACGGCTGAGAGGCTTTCGTGCGAGATTGGTAGTAGAAACCCGCATGGAGAGAAGAGTGAAAGGACTTTGCCCAGCAGTGGGACAATATAGGCTAACACAAAAATGTCTGTAGTCTGTTCGTGATGTACCCAAAGGGACTTTTGAACAGATTCAAAAAAATTGTTTCATAAACGGGGAGCTACATTAACCCGAGAGTCATAGGCTATATTAAAACAATCCCGTAGTATCATTTCTGATAATGAAGTGGGCGAAGTTGCGGGCAAAATCTTGTTTTTTGTATTTTTATTTTAGTAAGTCTTGTAACTAAATGGGTTAAGCACTTACATATATTAATAGTAGCAGAATGATTTGAAATAGTGTGTTCGTGTGCTTTCGTTTCGTTTCGTTTTATTTCTTCAAAAAGAAAAGTCGGTAAAATTAACAATTGTGAAAGCATTCAGTGATCAATTAACATGCATGTACCTATATAATTTATCATAACTTTGATAAATGTATAGATAGAGATAGAGATTGACATTTGAACAACCTTGTAAATGATCGATTATTCTAAATATAAATGTACTGTTCTTGGAATGCGACCTCTTTTGGGTTTATAATTATAATAACTTTTGGGGTAGAAATCCTGAAAATTTTACTTAATCTAACTTGTTTATTACATGGTTAAAATTAACAAAACTCAACTTATGCCTTCTTGTCTAATGTTGCAGTTTTGTTTTTTGATAACAATCTTACGAAATGTGCACCAACAACCGATCACCCCGCTGCCAATGTCATTGCAACGCAGAAGATTCTTGCACCGCTAAACACATGAAGTTAGGATTGACGAGGTATTCTTGTTTGAGCAGATATTTTATGGCCACCTTTGCATTGATCACCATAGATATATATTTTTTATTTCTTGCCAAAAAATAGGTGCTCAAACGGGAATACTCCGGATTGGCAACCCTATAGCCATTCATGCTCACTTAGCAAATTAGCATTGTATACAGACTTGGTCTTGTTTAAAGAAGAATGGTAAGTAATTAAGTGTATCCGGGGTGCGGTTATTGAGTTCATCTCTAAATCAGTATAACAGAATTGATTCTAAGAAAGAACAAAGGAAAGTTGTTGTATAAAAATATACAAGAATGTAGGATTCTTTTTCAAATTTCTTTTCCTTTTGAATAAGGTTTTTCATCAACCAGTTTTGTTTTCTAAAAGTTTTGCAATAGTTTGGTAATGCTACTGAAACAGTTAATGAAACAACCATCATTGGATTAAAAAGTCGGCTGGGACAGGCTGGATGCGGAAGGCAAAGGGCAGGATGTTCTGAAACAGTTTGAAGTTTTCAATCTATGACCAGGTGTGGAAAACGATACGGTGCTTTGATTGATTGAGCAGCATTGCATCGTTATTTAAACATTTTAAGCAGATTCCATGATCATAAAAACAGACGAATTTCTTGACCGTAGTGCACACATTGGATTATTTGGTTTTTTCATCAGGAATTTGTCAATGGGTGGCGATAGGCTATAATAAGACATCATTCGTCGACATCGAATCAATTGGGATAAGGTCATTATGATGATGATGGCGATAGGCTCACTGCCTATTTTATAGGATTAAGATATAGGTAACTGGCGAAATGTGGATGTACTAATAGCCTTCTTTCTTCTTCTGTAACCTCTACTTAACTCCTTGAGGATTGCAGCAGTAGTCAGGTAGTATATGCTAGGTGTGACCTACAGTGAACCGGTGGGTATTTACATTTCGTAGATTGACGTAATAGTGAAAATATTGATTTTCACAGCTAATACCAACATCAGATTATAAACATCGCTACCTTCCTCAATAAACAGTACAGGCACGACTCAGTGACGTCACCCAGTGGTGCCACCCACACCACATAGAAAATAAACTGACGGCGCGACCTTTCTTTTGTTGGTAATAAGTGGTCAATAAATTGTCGCATTTTCTTTACTTGGGATTATTGACGGCTATTCAATCTTAATAAGAAAAGATGTAGGTGCTCGTAAATTCTGTTATCTCGTATCGATTTACCATGAACCTTGATTAGACAGAAGGGCTGCCAAAATATTCGTAGGTGCTAAGGAAAGGGTAATTGTGTTGGGCATGTGGTCTTCAAAAGTGATTATAAAAGACTGTGTGAATATAAAAGACCAAAGTGAAGATGGTACCGTAAGAACAGGCTGCGGCTGGTATGAATAAGCAAGGAATAGAATTATGCGGCAGTAAAGAGTGACGGCTCATCTATGTCTACCGCTGGAGCACAGCGGAGCCCAAC
This sequence comes from Diarsia rubi, assembly GCA_932274075.1. Taxonomy (NCBI): domain Eukaryota; kingdom Metazoa; phylum Arthropoda; class Insecta; order Lepidoptera; family Noctuidae; genus Diarsia; species Diarsia rubi. The sequence continues at coordinate 15,035,550 of OW026417.1, read as the reverse complement.
GTGCCTATTCGTACCGTCAAACCCAACACTGGGTTGTACATCTCCCGTCTACGCCACTAAGGCCGCGGACGTCGTGCAGTACGTGCTTCAGAAGACCAAGTACGTGGCGAGAGCACAGTGCGTTAGTCGCGCCGCAACGTCAACTTTAAGGTATTCGTGGTGCGAATACCAACGTGTTAACTACAGCTCGTCTTGGAAGAGGACTTTTGGCGTCAGAGAGTGATGTGCGGCTCGCTTCCACGAGAGACATAGGCCCAAATGAAGTGTTACTAACATAGTTTATAGGGTCTATTTATCAATGTAAACAGATTGTATTTCATATTTACGAGTATGTTAGTCTGTACGGTATGTGTGGCTCATCATCATCAGCCATAAGACGACCACTGTTGGACAAAGGCCTCCCCCATAGAACGCCATAACGAACGGCAACCTGCCGTTTGCATCCACCGATTGCACGCGACTCTCACGATGTCGTCGGTTCACCTGGTGGGAGGCCTACCAACGCTACGTCTTCCGGTTCGTGGTCGCCACTCGAGAACCTTTCTTCCACATTGTCAGTGACCCTGGTTCTTCGGCGAATTTCCTCATTACGGATTTTGTCGCACAAAGAAACTCCGAGCATAGCTCTCTCCATGGCTCGTTGCGTGACTCTAAGCTTCTCTAAGAGGCCAGCAGTTAAGGACCACGTCTCTGTGCCATAAGTCATCACTGGCAACACACACTGGATATACACCCTCGTCATAAGACACTGCGGAATTTTGGACGAAAAGATGTCCCGATGTATGGCTCATAGTTAGTTGAAAATAAATGAATGTTAATTAGTTGTTATATTTTGTTCTGCACAAGGCACATGTGCGGATACGGACATCACTAAATTGAAATTGATTCTTTTAGCAATGATCTTTTTTTTTTAACCGTTGCCCTCACAAAGGAATTTCTCCTGTATCGTGGTTGCGTTTACAAACATTTAAACTCACATACACAAATAATCGGACCCGAAACAACTATCTGTAGGCCATACAAATACTTGTTCCGTGCGGGGATCGAACCGACACGCAGCGCAGCAGTCCAATCGCTCAGCCACTGCACTAATCGTGCCGTCAAATCTTGCTGCGTCGAGAACTTTAAGTTGATAGTTTCAGTACGTTCAGGACTGTCAAGATTTCTAATGCATTGGGGGTCCTCATACACCAAACTAGACGCATGTAAGACCAGATTTTTCCTGCTGGGGCTGCGGGTTGTTCAAATGAGATACCACGGTCCCGGATCACAAAGGGCTAAGAAGGTAGGGTGGATTTTAGTCAGTAGAAGTCTGACACTCCCTTCCACTCCGCCCAAAGCGGGAAAATTCACTTGATGATTTATCACCTTCAAAAAAAAGGACCTGTGTTTTACTTCAAGCACCAAGGTATTACTAAACAAATAAATTTGATCCTACCAAGTAATTGGGCGACATCCTGCCGCTCTGCTCCGCCTCAATCTCAAACTAATACGTTACTGTTGTTCGTAGTTCCCAACAACATTACGTGGTTCCGCTTAAACTTCGCCTAACTAAGTTATCTTCCGCTTATTTTACGTTTAATGATTTCATATTTTGAACTGTCGGTAAAGTGTGACGATCTAATCATGTTCGTGGTCATAATCTGCACAAAACAGAAAATTTTGGAGGGAGAAAGGCGAGGCCTTTGCCCAGCAAAAAACACTTGAAGTCTATGTCTGGTCAAATTAATAGGGATGTTTACTTGCTTAAAAAAATCTAATTAGTCCGTCTGTTAGATTTATTGGATACGTATTTTTGTTTTATCAAATCAATAAAAATTGACGAAGATAAAACACGTCAAAGATAGTGATAATAATAAGTAGGGGTTTCCGTCTGACGTCACTGACCGCTACAAAATGTCATATTAATGTCTTCGAGTATGACGTCACACGAGTTTTCAAAGCACTGTATCGTCTTCATTGTTTGTTTACGTGAAAAAATAAAAAACACGTGTCGAATATTTTTCTTTAATCTATATGACGGACTTAGATTTAGATTTTATTTTGTTAACTACCCTATTTAACGAATATGGCTATTGATCTCTCCAAGTCTTTTCTTTTGCAGAAGTGAGTATTATTTAGATTTAGATCAGCTTTTAGTCTATCCGGATACAGCTGAATATCCGTATTTTACATGAAGCGACTGTCTATCTAACCACCGCAACCCGGTTAGTACTGGGAAACACAATACAAGGGGTATTATATTTCCCAGTACCAACTAACTGGGTATAACTGGTAATCCAGGTTCCATTGCGGTGGGAAATCATCAAATAACCCCTCCCACTCTTGGGCAGAGTGGAAGGGAGTGTCGGACTTCTACTGACAGGGCACGCCACGATAGTGGCGGCATGTACCCTCTTTGAGGAGTGGCTAGGAGAGGCGCCACGGCGCCCTCACCTTCCGTCTGACGCAGGTCCTCACCGGACACGGTTGTTTCGGGAGGTACTTGCATAGAATCAGGCGGGAGGAAACACCCGGATGCCACGGTGACACGGTGGAGCACATGGTGGAGGTGTGCCCCGCTTGGGTGGAGCCCCGCCGTGTTCTCGTAGCGGCGGTCGGCGGCGGCGACCTCTCGCGCCCGGCCCTGGAGCAAGCCATGGTCCGGGGCGAGGAGGAATGGGACGCCGTCGCCTCCTTCTGCGAAGCAGTGATGCTAGCGAAGGAGGTGGCAGAACGCGAGAGGGACAGAACCTCTCGTCCCAGCCGCCGTGGGAGGCACTCCGGGCGTCGGGGGCCACGCGATGGCTTCCGGCCACCGTAGACGCGGGCCTGTGGACGGTAAGTGATGGGCTTACGACGAAGACAGGCCGTGTCGACGGCGGGTGCGTGTTCCACGCGACGCCCTTTGGGGCTGCGAGTTATACAGAAGTGGTTTTTAGTAAGAAGAAGTCTGACACTCCCTTTCGCTCTTCCCAAGAGAGAGAGGAATCATCAAAGAACCCCCGGGAGGGGGAGGGGGTTCTTTGATGATTTTCCAACCGCCAAAAAAATAAAAGGGTGTGTCATTTGTATGGATAATCGCAGCCTCTGTTCCCTCTTAAGTATCAATTCTGTTTATTCCTGCTTCGATTTCCTGGAATATTCAACCTTCCAGTCACTCTCATGATCCCTAACTAGCCCCTAGAGTTCTTAATTTAGTAACCTTTTGAGTTCTTACCAGCATTGCAAGGAGATTGAAAATTATAATTAGATTTAGCTTGGTTTCCACTAACCACAAAATTCAGAATTCAAGTCATGTTCCCTATTTTTTTGTTTGCCATGCTATTATGTCAAAATATCAACCACTTTTGTGAGAGAAGGGAGCGAATTCGCCAGTAGACAGAACATAGTCTATATTTAGAGTAAAACTAATCTATTGTTTTGTTCCATCTCGATTTGGGGTTATTGAACTTTGTTCTTAGCTTCTATGACAATTATTTCATACATTTCGTTGTACAGTTTTCTGAATCTGATTATTTTTAGTTTATTGCACCACATGTGCCGAAACCAGGAATTTAAATAATTACTTAGTCGAGATGAGGGCTATGATAAATGTAGGTTTTTGTATTATTTAATTGAAAACTTAGAATAAAGTAATTCGAAAATAGCCGATTGTATTTAAAAAAAAAAAACGAATTTATCATCAGCCTGCCATGTTCCCTCTGCAGGGACTCAGGTCACTCAGGCCTCCTGTCTAGGAGAGGGATGAGCTATCAACGACGCAGGCCCAGTGCGGGTTATTAAATGTCACACATTGTCTTCGAATGTCCTCAAGATGTTTTCCTTCACCGTTTTGAGAGCAGTGGTGATGAAATAAATTACACAAAGTAATCCGCCTGCCTGGATTCGATCCCACGACTTACTGTTCGTAAGTCGGGGCCGCCACCACTGGGCCACCACTGCTGGAATGAAATTAATTAGTTCAGTTACTGTACAAGTCCAAATCTCGACATAAAGAACGCAAGAGATCAGACGCAAAAGAAGGTTAATTAATTCGATATGTAAAAAAGAGTTCTACAATTGATATGCAGCTCTATTCAAGTATCAGTTTTGAAATACATAATGTAACTTGACAGCAGTAAAAAAATCGACTTCAAAATCAATCAGCAACGTAATCGCCGATAGACGGGCACTATTAGCATCTATCGACAGCATGTCATATGCAAACGTCACTATTGATAATCAAATGTGTGGACGCGATTTGCAGGTGATGTGTTTGCGTGTGTTGTATATGTGTGGGTGAACTGCGCATATGGCGGCAAGGGGTGGGGGCAGGGGGGCGGTGGGGTATACCCGAGTAACTGCTCAGGCTTGTAGCTAGCTCGGTACATTTTATTGTAGCTTGCCTCTCTAGATACTACTGACTATGAGTGGAGTCGGTTTATCGATGTCGATATAAACGTAGTAAATGACGCTGTTATTTTTCCTGTTGTGTGTAGGTACTGCCCGGATTGGATGGCCGGTTTAATAGCAAATGTTTACAGTTTAAGTTTGGGTTTAAATAAAGCTTTGAAATTGAACACTTTAATGTAAATACGGATTTTAAAGCGTCGTATAAATTGTTGTATAAAATCGTTGAACGGAATGGGGTTAAACTCTCTTAAGAAGAGGTTATTTTTATCACTGTTGCATAGCAATTTTGAGTTTTACGTACCATAAATTTAACGCTCAACCAGTACGTATAGCTACAGTTTTCAGCTTTCTATGTTTTGAGATTCTCGTATCATGATAAGTTTTACCAACAGTGATGAACTTTGCGAATACTCTTAAAACACTCAATTAAATCTATCGATAAACGCAAGTAGGTTACGACATTCGCATGTCACATCACTAAGCAGGTTAACTCGTCCTGGGGCGTTGCCTGAGCTGCCCTGTGTGTGGCCAATAATTTGATTACAAGTTCATTAAGACTTTGTAGCGGCCGTCAAGTTACCATTTCACATGTTTTTTATTTGTTCAATCTTCAATCAAAAAATATGTTTAAATAATGAAATTTGGCAACATTTTGAGTAGGAACTTGGCAACATTTTGAGTAGGAACTTGGCAACATTTTATGGAGTGGGGACTATTTGCCAGACTGAAAAATTACCTGGAAGTCCTATGTACTCGTTCACGCTAACACACCCTAAAATAATCCCTAAAACAAAACAAAGCTGAAGAATTTTGAACATACAACAGTTGAGTTGGGGGTTTCAATGAACCAATCGGAAAATATATCCTATGAGACAAAAAAAAGCAAATCGGTTCATAAACGACGGAGTTGTGAGGTGAGGCATTCGGTTGTTTAGACATAAAAAAAATAACCAAATATAGAATTTCCACCTTTTTCCGAAGTCGTTTAAAAATAAGAGGGATTCGTACCTAAAAAACGCTGAAGCATCAGTACACATACACGTATTTAGACTTTTAACGTTCGCTAGTAAACTTTTATGAAAGCCGTAAGTTTTATCCAAGGATTACCTGTAAAACATTGATTAAAGATTTCTTTTGATATGTTTGTGGTGTGCAATAAGTACTATGTTTTGTTTTATAGATATCTGAAGCCCTCATTGATTGTGTAGTTACTGCCTACTGTTGTTAAAATCATGCCTGTGGTCCCGAAGTATTAGGCAAAAGTGTGTGTTTCTGTAGTTCACTCTTATTAAGCTAATAATGTTTATGGGGGCGAGCCTATTGCCATCAACCGCTCACACATCCAGACTTTGGGCTGCTACTGAAAAAACACCAAAAATATTTTGTCCAACTTGGGAATCGAAACTAGAACTCAGCAGTCGCATTGCCAAACTTGATCGTACAAAAAGCTCCGCCTAATATTTTTTTTTGCATTTAGTTTGTCCTTAACACTAGATGAGCGACTCCATGCAATGGCAGTTCAACCTGAAACAGCTGCTGCGTCACTGATACATCAAAACAATTTAGTCAGTCGCCCTGGCTGGCTCTCGGCCTATTTGGGTCAACGTATAAACAAAGAAAATATTCCAGTATGTGTTCCGAGTATGAAAAACCTGGAAAAATGGAGCTGTAGGTATTTACGTTTACTACCAAGGTGTTTTAGTATTTATAGCACTATTGATTACCTAAGGTAAAATAAAAAGAGTATATTTTTGGATTGGTGGCCGTTGCAGCGCTATCTATCCTCACTTTTAGGAAGCTGTTCTACAGTACGCTGAACGATTTGTTTATCTGCATCACAAAAAGTTTATTAAAAAAAAATGCATTTTTACACTAAACTTTTTGTCAAAAGTTTTTTTGAGTAAAAAACATTACTGTAGCGATTTGACTTTGAACTGAAGATTTTTTTACTCTGGCGACATTCTTATTACATTAATAAAAATACCTGGAATACTAACCACACCATAGTAATGTTTGAAAATTTTAAAAATCCATTGATTTTGCAATTGAGAAAGACAGTAAGGTATTTTTTTGAAATCTTTTATGCATATTGGATTATATCCTATCACTGGTGGACGGTAGGGACTGGGTCCATACAAAATCCTCCATGGTCCTTTTTCGTAGAAGATGTGGGGGGAAATGCAGCAAACGCCTAAGGGGTACTAGACACTATTGTCGGGTCGGCACATTCAACTCTGCAGTTTTTTGTTGAACAATGATGCCCTAGTGGTTACGTAATAACAGACGCACAAGTGTATTGATCAGGTTAAGGTATGTTTCCCGAGCCCAGTCCATGGATGGATCCATCTGAACAAAACAAATGGGTCGACAAAAGCACCAAAGTCCTTCAACATTGGGATTGGCAGTCATTCCTTGTAAATTTTACGTGTTCGACTGGTATCCGACTCCAACATAGTTGGGCCGTATAGTCAGATTGATTCGGGCTCCGCCAAGCGGTGAGGTTTGTGGCAATCTACTCTCCCCGAATCATATGTTTGTGGCTCCACTCATCACAACAGGTTTGTTCCCTGACTAAATAAGTATGATTCTAATTAATCCGTCTGTTCGATTATAGAAAAATATTGGATACGTTTTTTTTGTTTTATCAAACTAATAAAAATTGACGAAGATAAAACGCGTCAAAGATTTAAGTGGGGGCTTGTGACGTCACTCGTAAAGAATGTCATACTAATCTTATACGCGTCTTATATTATGACGTCACACGAATTGTCAAAGCAGTAATATCGTCTTCATTGTTTGTTTACGTGCAAAATGAAAAAATATGTGTCCAATATTTTTTGGAAATCTATCTGATGGACTAATTAGATTTTTTTTGTCAACTTTCAACGTTATCTACATAAATATTTGTTTAATCTAATCATGCCGACCCGAAAATGTGTGTAACACCCCTTACCTAGACTGCGATCATTGTAAAACACACACACACAAACTAAGTTATAATGCAAATGTAGTAACTTCCCTGCTCTCTTTGTCTACTTCGCCACTTGCATACTCCTTTCTATTTATTTTGAGCCATAAAACAGGTTATTTTTCAGTATACAGTTAACATGTTTATATATCCGAAGCATATATTTACCAACTTTAAAACTTTTTCTCGTTGTCACTACTTTGCTCATATTTATGTCAGACAAACTACGTACACTTCCGAGTGCATTTATTTGAGTAAAATTCAACTCTGTGAAAATCTTTTTAAGGTTTATATTTTAGTGGAGAGGTGGTGTCAACCAAGTTACTCGATGGCATTTTAGGGAAGATTATGACAGCAAGTTTGAAGCCACAGACGGGAAGTTTATAATGGGCGAGTATTTGCAAATCGTCTTAGTCTTTTTAATTTATTGTCTCTCGAACATGCTGTTTTATATTGAAGGTAAACCAATTGAGATTTCTTTTCCAAACACTGTCCGGGTCGCGGGTAGCTCGCTTGTAGATATTCTAAAAATAAGCCTTTTCCGCAATAGTTCTAATTAACTTCCATATTTAGAGTTTCGTAGTCGATTTTTTAATGTTTTTATTTGCAATTAGCCCTAAAGCTATGAGCAAATCTGTTCTGTTATGCTGTCATGCGGAGTGGCTTCCCATTGGAAGCATCAACTCATCTGCTTCCTAGAGCCACTGCCAGTCATCTAGCTCTAGTATGTGATGGCGTCTCACATGATCCATGGTGAGTTGGCGAGCTGGTTCATTAGGGTGATGGATTAACCGTTCTTTGTATTTAACTGCCAAACTCGGGCAGGGTATTTGTGTATGTGAGTTTAAATGTTTGTGAACGGACCCACGATACAGGAGAAATTCCCAGCGTGGGGCAACGTTTGTAAAAAAAAAACTCCGAATTTCCTCTTTTGTCGTCTTCATTTCAAGATGCTCGTGCACTTCGTTGTTGGTTATGTACCATGGCACTTTTGCAATTGTTATTAGGATCTTGTTCTGTTGGCGCTGGAGTATATTGATGTTGGAATCGCTTGCACTGCCCCACACTTGCAGTCCTTATGTCCAAATGGGATGACTTTGTAAATGAGCGGTTTGTCCAAAGAGAGTCTCGAGTTCCTTCCTAGCATCCAGTATGGGCTGTTGTACTTTATCTGGATGTGAGATATCTTGACTTACACAATAGTCGTTAACTAAACTGGAGGCACCATATCACTCACTGTGGGGTCACTGGGGGGTAGAGTACATTTGTTGAACTTTACAGGTGGGCAGTCTCCTTTTTTGAGAGTGAATATCACCTGCACTGACTTTGTAGCTCTAGCTTTTATTTTATTGGCAGGACATTGATGTTAGCTGCGGCGAGAGTCTGTCTTACAACTCTTGCGGTGTGCGGTCGTGCATTATCATGCATTAACTGAAATAAGGGACCGATTTGCACTTGTAGAGGAACGATGACGTCTGATACAATCGTCTCAGCATAAATTTGAGCGTTGAGGTTGCCTCTGATCCAAATCAACTCAGTTCTTCCGCCGATCCAAATACCCGCCCATACCATGATGGTTCCACCACTATAAGGATGGACTTCCTGGCAGGATTTTAATCGCTGTTGGCGTCCAGGGCTTCTCCAGTGTCGTATACGTCTTGTATCCGGTCTCATACCAAAACGAGACTCATCAGAAAAGCACACGAAACGCCATTGTTCTTCTGACCAATTTCTGTGTTCAAGAGCCCATTGATATCGAATCCTACGATTGTGCATTGCTATAGGTGGTACCCGTAGCGGTTTTCGGGAATGAAGGTTCACTTCATGCAAGCGGTTTCTGACTGTTTGGTCGCTAATTAAGTTCCCTGAAGAGTGATGAAGCCTCACGGCTAACATCATGGCGGTTATTGTTGGAGCTCTTCGAGTTAAGATTTGAATGTATCGGTCTTGTCTCCGTGTGGTGCAGCGATACCGTCCTCCATGGCGCTCAGCCACGGTACCAGTGCTTCGGTAACGTGTCCAAAGTCGACTGATAACACTCTGACTTGTATTCAGAGCTAAAGCCACAGTACGTTGCCGGGAACCAGCTTCTATCATTCCCACGGCTCTGAGCATTTCTTCCCTGCTTAAATGACGTCGCCGCTCCATAATAACGTTGGTTTTAATCAGTAGTAGGGAAACAGTAGCACTAATAATGTCTTCAATGCGTTGTATGTTTTTATAGGGAAAATATTGACAGCTGATTTTCATCTTTTACTCGAATTTGATTCACAGTTCCTGATTCAAATTATGAAATGCACCAAAAAGGATCCATATAAATTTATAAAATCATAAATTTATTACAAAGCCACATCTCAATCTCAAGAAATCCGCATAAAAATGCTTGATCCCTAGACACTTTTGATGTGTGTATTTATGTATATTTCTTCTGCACGTGTGTTTGTCACTGAACTCCTCCTAAACGGCTGGACCGATTTGAATGAATTTTTTTGTGTGTGTTTCAGTAGATTCGAGAATGGATTAAATTTACAATTGGAGCTGGTAGGTGGCGCTGCTGTCCGGGCAGGACGACGTCTGCCAGGTCCGCTAGTAGTATCTATAAATATGTAGTATCCCATACTCGATAACATTGTACCCACGGCGAGAGTTGCCATCAAGTGCGCAGTCTGCATTTTTTATGCTTTTAGTTACAGTTTCTGCAATAACTTTGAGTTACGCTGACGTAACTACAGCGTTTTCTATGGCTTTTCTTATAATTATGAAGATTTATGTATTATAATTATGTCTTTGTAAGTTTAATCAGGTCAGGATCGAATAACAATTATGTCAGATAAATGTTTGTGTCTTTCATTCAAGCGCTTCTTTAAATTGAGAAAGAAAATTAAAGCATTCTTTAATTTTCTAATACCCCTAACCCGTTAAAAGCAGCCTACGCCATTTTTCGGGTCATAAAAATGGCAGTCTAAATTGGAAGCTCCAACGAGCAATTTAAATTCATAATAACTCCAAAGTCAACGAAAGTTAAACAAAGCGGCAAAAATAATTAATCGCTGACATGCTCGCGTAAAAAACCACAACTAACGAAAAAATTTGGTGACCACGCAAAAGTATTCAAAACTAAAAGAACAATGAGTGTATTGCTACCTGAATAAATGATAACATCGCGGTAAATTTGATGTCAATATGTGTTAACACTAAGCTATTTAGTTCACGAGTCGGCCCCTTTCCCGCCCGGGTCCCCACGGCACACATAGACAGCGCTCTCCCAATTCACCCACTTGTACGTCTGTGTGTACTGCACACATAAGTAAAAGCAATTTTTCACAGGTTACACCGACGCACACAAGCGCGGCAAGACGAATGTAGTGAGTCCCTTGCCCCACGAAAAGTTTTGTAGTACAAAATTTGTTCACTAGTAGTGTCTAGACATGCCATGCTTTTAAGTTAAAGGTGAATCCTTCTAGACTTTTATGCGGTTAAAACAAATAATTATATCGAATTTTCATATAATTTATTACTTCAATTTAATATTCTTTCAAATTATTATAACGTAATTTTAGGCTGATATAATTATATTTTGTTTTGATTATTTTTATTATAAGCAAACAACTTAGAATGGGGCATAATTAATTAGATTATTTTACAAAAACGACAATTAGCAAAATAGCATTTTCGTGACATTGGGTGATTTGTTATCGCTTGTTTATTTTGTTGTGGTATAAGTGAGTGACGCGAAAATATTAAACGGAATAAATATTTTTGTAATAAAAGTTACTTATCTATGTGCAGAAGCATACACCAGTGTAGCTATAATTTCAAAATACATATATTAACGAATTTTCTATAAATCTAACCGTACTTACTAGTAAAATCGCACTCCAAGTTTCGCTGCAAAATCATGGCAAGAGAATGCATCGAAAATTATTATGGAATGTGTTCGAACGAGACGGGGATATTGCAGTCACACGCAGTTCAGTCGGTTAGACAGAGATCAAATATTGAATATCGCGCAGATTGCGAAAACGGGTTATGTTCGCGAGCGAAGCAGAAGGAAAATGAACCATCAGCGAACCGATTTAGGGTGGAAAATTTACTATAGGTGGTGGTAACATAAGTTTTGTGGGCGCTCAAGCCGGTAGGGGCAAGCGGGGGGCTCCGTGGCTCTCAGCTGTGGCAGATAATCAATATCCGCTTGGCTTGTGGACACTATAATAATATATGTTATTTTATATCCACCCCATTCTTACTCCCGGCGGTTGCGTATGCTGCGTCCCTCTCGCACCATTATCTAAAATGGACAGTGGCGTAGATTTGGTAAATGATAACTGTGAGAAAGTATTTATCACGACAATGAAGCGTGATATGTAATTATATAAGGTATTTAGGGCGTAGTGGCGATATGTGGTGGGTGGTGGGGGGGTTGTTGGTGTTTTTCGTGATATATTTGTTTTTATTGACGTCGGTATCCGCGGTGTGGGAGGGCACGCGATGCGGGGTTTACTTCTTCATTACTTCGCAGAGTCGCTCAACTACGCCGACTACGCGTTACTCGATTGACTAATCTAATTGAGGGCGCTTTGGGCGAGTTTTAGTTATGTAGAACGGTGATTTATGTCACTTGCGTTGCTTTGCGTTGTCACTGAGCTTTTGACGTAGATACTGATACATTTTCTCTCGCTTGCTAAGTTATCTTCGCTTACACTTGTGATCGTTGGATGGAACAAACTTTTTAATTATAAAAAAAAACTTAATTTTTAAGAAACCTTATTTAATTTACAAATAAGCGACATTTTTTTTATCCGGGTACCCTTATAAGTTTTAATACAAACGTGGGTGAAGAGTAACTAACATTATGAATATATACGCAGACAAAGAAAAATAAAACAGACTTACCTACAGAAAATGACGCATTTTACTGTCCCATGGTCCTGTCCTTATTTCACAGGGGTGTTTGGTCGCCGGCTCAGGGTAAGAAGGGGGTGGGCCATCTTCGGCGCGGCAGTCGGGTGGCGGCAGGAACATTGCGTAGCGGCATCCACGGGCCCACTTGGCTCTCTGACTACATTTTTGCTCTGTGGTTACCACAGAGTAGGTAAAGCAGTGAAGAGTGCAGAGGTTTCTCTGTTGAGCATGGTGATTGGGGATTCATTAATGTTATTATAAATCTGAATGTTATTTCGTCTGTCTGTGTTACATTTTTATTCAGACTGGTTTAACATTGCATTCATTGGTGAGGATGTAGAACATGGCTCAGCAGTAAGTTTCTGTGGGATGATATCCAATCACCACGCGGGAAAAGTCGCAGGTAGAAGCTAGTCTTCAGTGTCAGTATCTAAGGAATAATATTTCTGTGAATAGTAAGATTTCAGTCTGACGTAGTAGTCAAATGATTATTAAAGTACATTGAAAATCGATTGTGTTCTAGTTGGAATTATTGCAACTTTAAAGAACTGGTGTATAAAATAGGGGTAGATTTATGCACGTTCTGTCGTCTAATAACCTATGTTAATGCTTCAAACGTGTGGGTGAGAAAGAGATAGAGTTATATTATTATAGGTAACCTGTACCTGGTAGTAGACGCGATCGCGACTGCCGAGCATGAGACCTTGGATTCGATTCCCGGATCGGGCATAGTGTTATAGTGTTTTTCTATCAGGAATTTCTTGGTAGCAGTCACGGAGTCTGAATTGGGCCCCGGTTGATGGCAAAAGGGAACACCCTATTACATGGGACATAAGCATAACTGGCTTTTGAAATTTCTTTAGATGTATCTACCTATTTACCTCCTACAATTACAGATTATGTACTGTCCCATTGCTGGTCATAGACTTGCTCCCATTCTTTAGATTAGTTCTGGTTCTAGGTCGTCCCACTATCTCCTTCGTGCAGCTTAATCCTAATAATAAGAGTAGGTATCAGACCCACCTTCCGTATCAAGTGTAACCATGCCGCGCGACGCCTCTTCAGGTCGTTGGTTCGGGGCGACCCACGCTACGTCCACCAATTTACTGTTTCCATTCAAGGACTCATATCTCCCTGTAAAAAGGGCAAAATTTTTCATTCAGGACAATATGGTTCTGTCAAGCTACTACTGAGCATGAATTTGATTCTCAGATTTGATCTTTTTTTTTTTTGTAACTTCAGTTTTAGGCTAGAAAAATCTAAGTTTCAGCCTGGATTTGTGTTCGGTTGATGGCATTAGGCTCACCTCTACCCCGTCGGGGCTGCGGGATGTTGTAAGAGATACTACGGCCTCGACATAAAGGGCTAAGAAGGAACATGGGTGATTTTTAGTCAGTAGAAGTCTGATACTCCCTTTCGCTCTGCCCAAAAGCGGGAGGGGTTATTTGATTTCCCACACCCCGGAAAAACAAAGCTCACCCCCTATTATCTGGGATATAAACAAAGCTGGTTAAATTTGCAATTTTTATAACTACCTATCTACGTAACTTCTTTTGAATAACCCTTCATGGTATGCAGGAGTGATGTAAAGTTAGTAATAAAACAACCAATCAAAAGATAGTAATACAAAACCAACCCTAGCAGACCCTCCACTGATCTTCATTTATTCACAGTTATAGGTACAACATACATAGCCAATGTATAAATTGGTTTCCTAATTATTACACAAACTGGTCGCAGATTTGACTACACATGTCACCCCTGTTATGACTGTGCAAAGCGTCCCCAAATAATAATGGGAACATAATTCGATTGGCCCCCGTCTGTCGACGGATCGGATAATACGTCGATGTGTGTCCGAACTGGATGTGGTCTGGATTGTTTGGACGTACTTGTAGTACCGTATATCTGGTATTGTTTACCTAGTTCTACTTGTTTTCAAGAGACCATTTGGCCCCACTTTGGGCGCCAGTTTAACATAAATGAAAGGGTTTGCTGAGATGGCTCGTTTTTTAGTAGTAGGCGAGGGTAGATCTGGATGTATTCAGGTTATGGTAGAGGATGTCTCGCATCATATGATCGGTTTGCAACTTTTATACATAAAATCCAATTAGTATAATATTTGAACAAGCTGTGTAGATTACTGGTTTACCGGGCAGCCACCTGAAAATAGGGTTAATTTATTTAGTAACAAGGCGTACTTTGTTTAGGTAGCTATAGGACTCAATCAACAACGCCTTCTACTCAGACATTAAAAAAAAAATAGTTATGCACCAGTTTTTGAATAAATTGTTTCCAATATTTTATAATATCCATAACATGAAGCCTGTAACCCATAATAATAGATAGTGGTGTATCTAGTATGTTTATCTCACCAGACTCCGGGCTGTTGTTACAGAACCCACCAACGATTTTTTCCGCCTCCTGAGCTACGTACCCAGGACCTGCATGTTCAGCTACTACGATAGCCCAGTGGTTGCATAAAATCTAGATCGACGAGGCCGTCAAACATCCTGTTATTAAAAGCTTAACGGAAAATTCCATGATAACTTTATATCTGTGTACCGACATATTTCAATTGAAGCAGATTAGATACTACCTATGCACAGATAAATTGATAGCAATATCCATTTGGAAGTACGGAAGTTCGATAAATAGTTAAACTAAACTCTAATCAACGCTGTTATGGTAACTATTCATAAAAAGTTGAATGTTGAAACGCTGTTATTAATGATAGGGAGTCAGTGACATTTTTGTAAATTCTCACTAAATTCGCCTCAGGTAGGAATTATCGATACATCCAACTTACGAGGTGGTCTAGAGATTTAAAAAATAATAATTATAAGATTAATAAAATTAAACTAAATAAAATACTGAATGAGGCTAGCACAACAACCCGTCGGAGTATAAATGTGAGGGGTAAAATAGGTACTCTTAAAGAACAAATCACATCTGGACATGATCTCGCACACCATGTTGAAGAGGAAAGAGTTTTCGTCTACTGTGTTGCAATCTTCACTGACAACACAATGCACTAATTACAATCATCGCTATAACGACCCCTTTAACTCTAACTAACCCCGCTGATCCCATACATCACTCGCTTGATTACGTAAACGGCATACCAAAACCGTCCATCCAACGGCATGCGTCCATTACCATTCATACGGCACAGGTCACTGGTGATTTCCCTAATATTGTTTGCGGATTACCTACTAGCCTGTAGGCACTACATAGTCCCATTTAATTGCACGTACGCATCGAACGTGAATTACTGATATTAATAATGGTAATTAATGTCTGCAATCGAACCTCATCGAGTTAATGCAGTCATTTTACGCGTGTGTGTGTTTGTGAATGGATTACGTGTGGATGTAGGAATTATGTTGTGGTTTAGTGTAAAAATATGTGGAATTGATTAGGTTGGAACGTTTAATTTTTGGGATATTTCTACTGTCATCTTTATCATGAAGATTAATTCCTTCGTCTTTTGTAGATTTGGTTAACTCCTCGTGGTCAGTTTTTATTGCTAGCAGACACGATTTTAAACCAACTTTTGGGGTTGTTATTAATCTATGTAGAATTTATTCTTCTTCAGAGCCTTCTCTCCGCTCACTTCAAACCTCAAATTTCAAGACGCCCTTTATTTGTTCAATGTTCAATTTGCCAAATTCAAACTGATTTCAAGTTTAAATGGAGTACAGAATCAAATTGACCCCATCGTCCTATTCAGAGCTATGATCCTCATCTCCGGTAAATAACCTGCTTTTAAGATTTACTTCGTAAGTGTGCCCCTTGCGGCGAGCGTCAGAATAACATGCGGATGGGATAGATGTAATTAGTATGTTAATATGCTAAGAGCGTCGTGCAATCTACGTCTAGACGCTTGAGCCCTATAGGAGTCCAGTCAGCCCTAAAAGAGGGTTGAAGACATGAAGACATTTGAAACAGAAATTGAGTTAATTTAAATAATAATAATAATAAGCAAGCTGAACAGATTTTAGAATTTATTCTTCTAATTTATTCTGATTGTAAGTATCAGAATAAATTAGAAGAATAAATTCTAAAATCTGTTCAGCTTGCTTATTATTATTATTATTATTATTTAAATTAACTCAATTTCTGTTTCAAATGTCTTCATGTCTTCAACCCTCTTTTAGGGCTGACTGGACTCCTATAGTTTATTAATGCAGATTCCTCATAGGCAGATGGTCACAAATTGATGCTCGAAACAAATAAAAGCTTTACTCCACAATTAATTAAAGCAATACACTTAGTATTGCTGCGTATAATACCAATGTATTTAACTTTTTCAATTAAAACGGACACACGACACACTATATTTTCCGTCGGATTATGACCCTTCGACACGTGAGCGTCCCCAGACATATTGCATCTAACCCTCCGAGTAGTGACCTCGCAGCGGATCAATTTATGAATACACCCGACACATCTTTGAAAGCCTTGCATTGTGAATAGTATTTTGATATAAAAAAAGTATAATGCGGTGAATCAAATGGGCTTTCGATTCTTAATGCTTTTAAAGTTGAATTTACTGACGTAGACAAATGTTAAGACTTTTTGGCAAATTAAAATGTCACCTTCAAAGATAGATTCTATTTGAAACCAAGGATAGAAGAGAACACGTCATGCAACATTGACATGAATGTTTTCTGTGAAACAATACATGACCTTGCGTTAGTTGCACGCCAATGACGCTACCGAAGGTGTAAGTAAAGTAAATTATTCGTTTAATTTAAAGGGTAAGCATAGACAAACAAAAGAGCATAGAGGTCAGGAGACCAAAACAGTAGACTATAGTTGTTCATGGATCTTTTGATGGATGCCCTTACTCGAAAGGAAATACCTACGCTGTCTTCTTTCTTTCAATAAAGGGTATAAAAGTACCCTTAACGCAAACGAAAGGCACTTGTTATCCTCACCACTGCGATAATATTTTGGTACTAGACCATAGCGGGGAACCCCTTAGTTACGGAGATAGTGGGGTTCAAAGTTCAAAATTTTGCACAATTAAAAAGTAGTATTTACAAAATTTTGTAAATACTACTTTTTCAGGTTATAACTTTACTTAAATTACCTCCATGACCCTTTTAATATTCAAAGCATCCACTAGCACAATGTTTTAAGAGTGCTACATTGAGTTTTACCGTTAAATGAAATTTTTGACCCCAAAAAAAATAATTTTTGCCTAGGGGTACTTAGTTTGATGTACATAATGATTGGTTGATGTGTATGATGGGTTAATTTACACCCTGTATACATACTTATTAATGCTCGTGATTATATGCACAAGTTAACAAAAAAAGTCATCGGGAACAAGCATTCATTTCATTTGTTCCTGGTCTGGTGTATGTGAGTTTAAATGTTTGTGAACGCACCCACGATACAGGAGAAATTCTTAATGTGGGGCAACGTTATTTAAAAAAAAAAAAAAACATTGAACTGCTAAGTATTACAAAACATTAGTAAATGATGTTTCACCAACTACAGAATGAGAGTTAATCAAAGCTTTACTCTAGCGTGGCTACAGGTCTGAGCTAAAAAAGGTCAGACCTACAAGCGATTTTCGTAACTACTGACAAAAATTGAGTGTTATAATACATAGATTTCTCGTGTAATCATGGGCGCGCCACCCGGGTGGCCTATTTGCTAAATTATTTATAATAACTGCTAACCCTTTTCTGTCTGAATCAGGCGAACGTAATTAAGCGTTGTCTCCAGCTGGAATTGGGAACTCGCTCATTTGTTTATGTTTGTTAGGTTAATCCTTTCCTTCGGTAACAGTGTTTGCTTCTTGTAAATTTGGTATCGCGTCTTTTATTGATTTTTCTTTGTCTTTGACAGAGTCATTTGGGGTAATGGATTTCATTAGTGATTTTATTCCAATATTTAGTACACTCGTTAGCGATGGTAGGTATAGTCTTTTCTACTGCGTTGTGTATCTCAACAGTGCCAAAATATCTTAATCAATTTAATTAAGAGTCTTTTAATAATTTAGATTTTATTTATTCACTTTTTTTTATTCATTTAATCCGTTTCCTTGTTCCATTAATAGTACAAGACAATGAACTTCTTCATATTTGAACATTTCTAACATAAAATGAACACTGTAATCCGTTCCATAAATATTTGTTCCGATGCGGGAACTGAAAGCGCAACCCTGAACAAAGACAGCGGGCGTCGGGACGCCGCATCAACCCCAATGGCTTAAGGGTGGCTGGTTTGCTTCCTGTACTTAGGGAGGCGGGTTCAATACTTCTAGAGGTCAAGGATAATACTTGAACAAGTCGATGATTAATTTAACTTGTGTCGTTTTTATTAAGACTGTACATTATTTACCATGAGTCATATTCTAGCTTTCTTTTGTTTTTTCAAAAGACACTGGAACTACTAAAACAAAACTTTTTCGCGTTTATTGTCATCGTTATCTGCCTAGTCAATTCCTAACCATCTTTGGGTCGGCTTTCAGCCAAAGAATGCCAATACTTTTCAGGGAACGACTCTATTTTTCAACATAGGTACATAACATAATCTATTAGAACACCTACATTTCCCCACTTATGTTTAAGTCTAACGTTATTTATACTTACGATAGGGGGACGAGCCTATTGCCGTCAACCGGGTACACGAGCCTATTGCCGTCAACCGGGTACCTACACGAGCCTGTTGCTGTGAACCGGGTACAAATCCTCCGTGACTGCAACTGAAAAAATCCTGATGGAAAAATCGATTAAGACCATCGCGGCAGTCCACAATATTTTTGGTTGTTATAAATATTTAAAGAAAGTTTTATAAACGACTCATCTCCTTTTCCAAATCATTAAAGTTTTCAAATTATGAATCGGAATAATTTACACTAGATTTACATGCAGTTAGTGAGTAGGGGTACGTATTCGCATACAAGTGCGCAATGTCAATGCTAGGGGAGGCGCATGAAAGTTGATTCGCAGTAATTGATCGCCTCGGGGAGCGTTGACGGTACGAGTACGGAGTTTGCATTAAACGATTATTTAAATAAATGTAGGTACCTACGTTTAGGTAGCAGACTCTTGTTAGTATTTTAATTACTCATGACATATTATATTAAATGTCCTAAATCAATGGACTTTTTTGGCTATCTCTAAAGCCTATATTTCAAAATCATCTATGTATTTATTACTATATTTTTTAAATCTTCCAACGAATTTTCTCAAAAAAATCGGTAAATAATCTATTTTTTGAAGTCTAGTGCAATAAGTAGGTTTTATTCTATTATTGATGGTTGTATGTTGTTGAAAAATGTCCTGTAACATCCTAACTCGAACATTTCATGATTCAAATACGCAGGGCGCCATCTATTGTGTGTAGTACAAACTATTACGGCTAAGCCCAAGCGGCTGCAAATCGTGTCGTATTGATTTCAGGAGAAAAATAAAATACTTAGTTAAATGTTAATGAAATATTTTGCTTCAGGATAACTAAGATTTTGAAACAAGAAGAACGAAGTATCGTAAAAATTGATCATACATACACATAGGTACCAACGGAAAATTTTAGAAGATGAATAAGAAGTCGAAATGATAACAACTGAAAGCGAAAAAGATTATAGGGAAGAAAATGAGAGTTCGAAGAAATAAATTGAAAGTTAACTTTTTAATTAATTTGCCTCAAGTGTTGGTTGCAAGCGCTACGGGTCAGCGTGAGTTTGATTCCAAAGTCGGGCATAATATTACTGAGGTAGGTACTCTTTTTCAGGTACTCCTTGGTGGAGCATAAATTATTTATTTAACAGGTTTTTTTTATTATCTGGTTGAAGGCAATATGTTTCCTACCAGCTATTGGATTTAAACATAACTAAATAAAAGTGGACTGTTAGTACTTCTCTGCCAAAACCTGTGGAGAAATACTGGCTTGATGTAACGTTGTTCTATGTTGTACCTCAACTGATCTCCAATCTAATACAGCTACGTAGGCATCAGCAGGCTTCGCAGATAACCTAATCCCTTTTGTTACACAGCCAGAGGGTACTCCAAAACTGCCAACCAAAGAACTCAATTAAAAAGGCGTCGCTAAAATTAATCTATAGGCAGTATGTATCGCTTAGGAGTGCCGTGTAAACGTCAGCTTAGCCCTAACTGTTCAGCGGGTGCGGAAATTTACATATTATTAATTTACATAGCAACGTAACCCCGACGGTGAACAATCTGTGTAATTTGGATGTTTGGCTGTGTTGCCGTTGTCTCGTAGCTAACCGACCTACTGTAATCACTCTATTTCGTGACACCGTTATCGTGTCAACGACATTGGGATCAATAGTAATGTGTCGCATTATGGGTGAGGGTGTAAAAGTAGGAACTGACCTTGATTTGTTCTTGCCTATCACTAAGACAAAGAAATTAGTTGTAACTGTATGGAAACACTTGAAAAAAAATGCTGTGCAAGAATTACAACACAACAGTAGCATTTATAAGAAGTAGCTCCAATAATCCTAATAAAATAAGACATTCACTGAAAAATCTTCTATGTTGACAATCAGTCTCATAAAATTCAACAAAGACCCTGATAAAATAAAGAGACAAGAAATCAAACCAGAGACTTGAATAATCTCTTCAAACGATTAACAACAAAACAAAATCAGCTACACCTAATAGTATTAAAATTTAAAGTCCGTGTTCCCTCGTTAACTACAGGTGTCTATGTAAGTGATAATATAAACAAACAGTCTCGCCGCTCACCCCATGAGAGTTGTGTTCAATCCATATTTTTTGACATCGTCATCACGGCTAGGGGTGGCTTGCAACCCCATTGATACCTACTCCATCGAGCCGGAATGAAAAGTAGTGGGTAATATCTCCCATTTGCATATTTTAATTGTTAAAAGAGCAGACGCCCCTGCAGTGTGAATGTGGCATAAGCGACCGATTTGCATACATAGACGCTGTGCCGGCAACAAATTGTTATATCTGTAAATAAAGTGGAGTAATTGAAATATAATACGACTGTGTCGGATTTACTGCTACGAGAAGTTTAATAACCGGTGATGATTGTGAAGTAGGTAGACATCTTTGTTTCAGTTCCGACGACCAGATGCACCTGCGTACAAAACTCACAAAAGTTTAGAAGACAAAGATGCAGTGGCCCATACCAATAAGTTGGAACAACGCCAGGAAGAAGAAAAATAACACTTTGTTTCTGTTTTGATATTTTATTGAGTTCACAAAGTTTTGAGAGATATAAATCTAACTGTTTCAGAGGTCACTGAAGGTGTGAAAGGTACTGACAAGATTAAAGAAACAAAATAGAATGAACAGAGAACTTTAAGAAATATAAGTGGCTCCCTCTTCGTGTTATCCCACACAATTCACAAAAGAGCATGGTACGATGAAAACTGAGCGTCTATAGATAGACAATTGGTAATTTGCCCCGCTCCATACATTTCCAGACACTGACGGAGATATAAATAAAGAATAGTTACTGAACAGTATTTTCGATTAGAGAGATGACGCGAGGGTGCGGGCAGGCGCAGCGTGGTACCGATGACGTCATTATACTAGATACGTCGCTCTTTGTATACCTTGTTTGTATACTAATTGATTTTAACCCTTCGGGACGTGTGTTGTCGGAAAAAACGTGTCAGATGGTTAGTGAATGAAGTGAGAGTCTTAAACACAATCACGTTTTTAAGCCACTTAACATTATTGATACTTGGCTTACTGTTCATACTATACGAGGACACTTGGATCCACAAGAACTGTACTTGGAAGGAGCGTTTAATTTAGGCGCGAGAGTTTCACCTGAAATAATAATACTGTGTTTCCCTTCGTAATTTTCGAAACTCCAACCAACCCTGGGTTGGAGTTCCTAGAAAATTTCAATTCAATAGAATCATCTAAATATTTTCCATAAACCTATGACGAAGTCATAAACGCTAGGATAGACATAATATGATGAAAAGAACGATGGACTTACAAAAAAAAAGGATGTCCAGTTTGGTTGTCTCTCAGGTACGTTTTAGCTTGTCCTTAACGGTGTAGTGGCGGTGGTTGGTACATTGGTTACTGACAAAGAATTGGCTACCACTCAACTCGCTGGCGTCCAAAAAGTAAATATCTGGAAGATGTGTAGCAATAGAAAATGTCTTGGTACTAACTATTGTTTCGCAGAATCTTTGTTTAAATCGCCAAAAAAATACTATAGATAGATAGAATCTATGGATAGTAGTTTTTTGACAATGGTGCCTCCTATGCTTCATTGCCTGTATCATTTTATTTTTAGTACACCTCCTACATCACAAATTATCCTAGTATAAGCTTAGCTTAGCATTCAAGAGAATATCAAAGAATTCGTTTCCAACGTTTGAGTAACATTAAGATAATTAAAATTTCCTCTTCTGCGGTGGTGTTTATTTTCAACATCCTAATTCCGGGCGCGTTGTCTCAATACGGAATTAGCTTCGTCATAAACAAAGAGGTTAAGTGCCTTATAAATAACAGGGATCTTCTTTACCTTAACTAGATGTTGTGATATTTTTGGTGTCTTGTATCTATCTCTTCGGCAGTT
Source organism: Diarsia rubi (assembly GCA_932274075.1). NCBI lineage: Eukaryota > Metazoa > Arthropoda > Insecta > Lepidoptera > Noctuidae > Diarsia > Diarsia rubi. The sequence goes on along the minus strand of OW026417.1, from coordinate 15,012,746 downwards.
CGCTACTTTTACGGGATCATTTCCAAATTACTCCTTTGAAGGATTAACTTAGATTACTTTATTATTACTTTCGTATTTTATTTACTTTGTTGCTACAAAAATAATGAAGTAAGTGATTTTTGCCTATGTAGATGACCTACTTATGCCATAATGTGATAATGCTCAGGAATCAGGAGGTAAAACGAACTTTAGACTGTAACTTTGTTAGAGAAAGGTACGGCCGCTGTATTTCACAGGAAATGCTCACAATGGGTTTTATGCAGAAATCTAGGAAACGGAAAACTGGCACGACGTAGGATCAATAGCTTTTCATGCGATATTTTAAAGCTTTCAATGTCTATAGAGAGGGTAGGTAGTAAAATGTATTTCGAAGTCATGAATACCTCTGCCATAGTCTTTTATTAATATATTTTAAAATTATAATGAAGGAATAACTTTAGTATCATACAACAAATCAAATCATCAGTAAAGAAAATTATTGAAGCTCCATTAACTATAGTTGGAAACGCTCATTGTGCACTCAATGCTATTAATTATTTCGCAACCGTTTGTCGTTAGTATAACATTAATGAATACATCATCACCACAATAACATCGCTGCAGTGGAATCACTAATGCATTTGTACATAAACGTACCGGATTGCACTAGATTAATATTACGTGTCTGAGTTAATTGAGTACAGCGCCATCTATTGACGAGTGGCGAAAGCGTAATATGGTATCGCCTGAATAAAATACATACATATTGTGGTACGAATTCCGCCGCTCAGACCACTTCCGGATAACCGTATATTAGTAACAGACGCCATTATTCTACTGTCGAGTAATTTCGGACCCAATTTCGGCTGTCACGTAGGTATAGCGTTGTAGGTAAACTCCCTGAAAGTTTAATGCGATGGTGTGTACTATTCACGCCATGTATGACATGAATACATGTTACAAAATAATAGTGAATTTGTACGTTGATTGTTATCTTAGTTTTGTATTCGTTTGATATTTTGTGGTTAATTATCAAAAAGGCTCTTTGTAAAAGTGTGAGAAAGCTAAAAGACGATTAAGAACAACACAAAATTGCTAAGTACCCACGAAAGAAAAATCAGCTAAGTACTATAACTATGACTCTATTTAATTATTACAATACGAAATCATCATCATCATCATCAACCTATAATGTTACCACTGCAGGGACTGGTCTCTTCTCTAGGAGAGGGATGGGCTATAATCCACCACGCGGGCTGCGGATTGGTAGATGTCAATATCTTCGAATTTTTGGTTTTTGGAACGAAATAGATTACTTTTATTATAGGGAGATCCATAAACATTAAGTTTGTTGTTTCGTTCTGTATATAGGTATAAAGGTAGCATTATGTTAAATATTACATACAAATGGTTTCGTCTTAGATATTCGTCTTCTCGGGACCCCGGAGTGCGATGGAAGGGCGGAGGGATCACCAAGTTTGTTCTATTTAAGGGATGTGCCCTCAAGGGTAGTATTGTGTAGGTATCAAGTTGGGTAGATAGGTTGGTACGTTATTCTATTGTGTTTAACATTAGTATAAACTACATAAGAATTTGAAGGAATTGTTTAAACAAACATTCCATTAATTCGCGCGGTTTTTCAAGTCAGACACGACCTGATGTTTATAGGTTTAACTTATTGCACGGCTAGATGGCGTTAGCAGTTCTAGCCAGCGTAAAATAGGTAGGTACTGATTTAAAAAAAAATCTGATCTGTTATTTTAGAATTCGAAGACGCATTTTAGAGTTGTGTGTCACTTTTCCGAATTATTCCGAAATACGAAAGATTTTCTTTATTTTATTTTAGTTTAAAAAAATCTTGGAACTAAATTGATGTCCGTTTATTTTACCTATAGACGATTCTTTCTAGGTCGACTGAAGCCTCTGAAATACGTGTGAAGACAGAAGTCTCTGATAATTGAAATAAACTGGCTGTGTGGAATGAAGAAGACACCTTTTTCGAACGTGAGTGTGATTGAGGGTGGGTAGCACTTTGATTGTCTGGAAACCTCCTAGTTTAAGGTAGTATTTATGTAAAGACATTAAAAATTAGATTGGTACTGCAATCACAGATCCATTTCATGAGAAATGTTATGAAAAACTTTGTTCTGAAATCATCTAAGAAAAAACATTTCTTTTAACTGCAGAAATGCTGTACCTATTAATGGTCTGATAATAAAGCCAAAGATTTGTAAGGACCCAATAACAATATTCAGTTACAACCGAAAAATTCTCCTGTGAATTGATCTCGAAAAATAATTTCTCCAGTAGCGTCCCATGTTATCAGTTCAATAATTCGTGAAGATTACAAATCCCTCGTATAAAGGTCGGGTGTTTTTACGCACATGATGACATCACACGTTTTATGTGATAAGATAAGGAGTCTGAGGATCATGAATATCATGATGGTACATTATTGTAGATAGGTTTTCATGCAAATCATGACGCTGTTGAGTTTTTCAGAGACGGAAATTATTTTCATAATATTTTGCAACACTATGAATGTTTAATAAGAGCGTTATCTTCAACAAATAAGGTAAATGATAAAGGTAATATGCATTGTAATATAGAAATAACCCATTGCGGAATGACGACATATTTAGTTAAAATTCGAAATATTTTATTAGAGTGAGTGAAATCTTGCTTTTTGAAATTATATTTTTTATGAAGATAGTCGCATCTCTACGACTAAATTTGGCTGAAATTTTCAGAGGAAACCGTTGCCAAAAGAACTCGAATCGTAAAAACTTGCCGTTTCTCATATAGGTATGTGAGAAATCTTACACATACCAATACCTACTGTATAACCAAACTCAAGTAAGAGTAACGAAACATTACAATAAACTAGATACATGATAAGGGACCACAATTACTCGGAATGAATTTCCATTAACTCAAGTTAATAATCCTAGAACTAGGGTTCCGCTAACCTAGTACAGATCTGGTACAACAATATTGAGACTACCAAGCGTAAGTGGGTCGCGCAATGACCAGCGTATGTTGGTCTCACGTAAATTCACCATTTCCAAGCAACTGAAGTAATTTCCACAGGTGAAAGAGACACGGAGGGTCAAGAAGCGTTGGGCGCGGATAACTTGTGCTCGCTTATAATTTATTCACACCACAATGCCTGAGGTGTGTTTTACAATTTTTCAATCCCCTACCGCGGTCCGACCCCGGAGGTTGTACCTGTTAACGTACATGAAAATGTAAACGAATATTACGAGCGGGGAGGGCACAGCGAAACACGGTTACGGACGAATATTAGAGCTAAATTAAACAAATATACTTTCCTTTAAAAAACCTGAACGTCGTGATGACATCATAATTACAGAGATACGCTTTAACCACCTGTTCGAAATAGTATTACCCGAAGGCGAATTGTTGACTTAACATTTGAACCGATTAACTCTTAATATTATTGGGCTGGCCTAAGTAAATATTAAGGTATATCGTGAACAGCCACAAATCTTCACGCCCGACCTTCATGTATTTCTCACATTCGTAGTTTGCTCCATGTGACCGCTAGACTGTGTTTGCTTACACTTATTCTTTCACACAGACATATGTTTTTCGCAATAAAACTTTAAACGTCACACAAGTAACGCATCTCGTCTTGTTTCGTAAACAATGATCCATAGATAGACCACCCAAAAGACGGCCGCGTATTCTCAATACGTGGTCGGTGTGATCTGGCATCTGGTTGATTTTATATCTATAATAAATCACAGTGGAATATCGAAAACACTAACGAAGTGTCGAAGTAGGTCGGCTTACTTATTCAGCACATCACATTGGGTTTCACCTCAATTCTTTTACAGCTTTCTGGATTATTTTTCGGAAAACTAATGTGTAGGAGTGTAATGGTCACGATAAGAATTTATTCCAGGAATGTTTACCAATTTACGTAATATATGTAGAATGGACAGAATTTATTGATTGTTCGTTTTTTTTTTCAAAACATCATTGAACGTTACTTGCAAAATTTAAGATGCTCGGTCTATTTGTAAAAGTATGATTTAAACTTGAATGGAATCTTACGTATTCAAATCAACAGTCAGAAAATAAAGTCATTGCAATTAACAGCTTTCCACCTACAATACTTCTGTCAACGTCATGCCAAGTGCTAGGATACTAATTGTTGTTTTGATTAAGCTGTCGGGAAATATAAATGTAATTATTTTAAGACATGCTAGTTTCAAAAATTAACAAAACCGTACATTTACAGTGAAATAGACTAATAAGAAAATTGGTTTTACCCTGGAGAACGTACGCGGGTGAAAGCTGAATGCATTTAACAATGACACGTTGTACTATCAAATACTACAATTTGGCGCAGGACATCTCACAAAAGGTTTTTTACTAGACGAGAAAGGAAACTTCACAATAATTTTCTCTCCCTCCTCTGGTTTATCATGATTTCTGAGAAGATATTCTTTGGAGATATTAATACTTTTCTAGCAATTCAAAAATCGTTTCTTGATCTAAAACCGCGCCAACGGCCGGTATAATGACTAATACAAATGACATATGAGATTCAAGATCTATAGGAATAGGCAGATTCAGCATTCGAAAGTGTCACATTTTAAGTGCCAGATCAATCGTTAGCCGTACAATAAAGTCCCACCTACAAGATATTCAATTGTGTAGTGTTTATTACTTATGAAAGTCGGCTAAAACGGTCTAGCTGTAAATTAAAGTGCCTACGTATATGTTCGTAAATCAAGGGAAGATTTACGTTCACGTTGTGTGAGCTAACGATAAAACTGCGACTAGAGTTACCTTGTTGTTTGACTATTTTTAAATATCTACCAATAGAATATTGGAATTTGTGTGATTCATTAGGTATTAGATCAAACAAAACTGGAAATAGACGATAGCTTTGAAACACTTTAAAACTGAAGCGAAATTATGAATAAATAATTCGATTTAAAATCAATTTCAAAATAAATTTGTATTAACTAAATATGAATATCAAATCTTAAATATATTAACTGACACATTTTTTTTTCAAATCACGAATAAAGTATCAGTGGATCTCGTTCGCTACCTTGTGGTACGCTAGCGCTTACGTTGGATTCCATAGACATTTTTGTTTGCTCTTTGAGTTTTTGCAGAACTTTAAGTTAAGATTGCTTTTAAACAACCTCATGTTTAAAAGCTTTCTGATATGCTTTAAGCTTTGCAGCGAATGAAACCCTGAAAACAAGGTAAGATTGTTGATGTTATATGCTTTAGTAAGCTTTTTTAGTTTCCACATAAGCTTCAGTGGCATGATATTTCAGCAGGTATATGTACTGTTTTAAGGAAAAAAATAATCATATTCTCAGTGATAAGGAAAATAATAATAAAAAACTTAGGACTTTTCCAAAGCATACGTATTCAATATCTAACAAGATAACCGTTGAAAATAGATGATACGGTTAGCGCAGTGGCTGAGCGATTAAACTGCTGCGCTGCGTGTCGCGGGTCGAATCCCGCACGGAAAAAATATCTGTATGGCCTGTAGATAATTGTTCCGGGTCTGGGTATTTGTGTATGCGAGTTTAAATGTTTGCAAACGCACCACGATACAGAAGAAATTCCTAGTGTGGGGCAACGTTTCTTTAGAAGAAAAAAGGTACTGAATAATCAAAGAAAACCTAATACTAATGGCCAAATTAAATTATTCATGCATTACTTCACAAATGCTTTCATTACAGGTTAAAAACACACACAGTCATTATGAAAATAAAAACAGCAAATGTTGTTCGCAACTCCGCAGGGGTGTTTTACATACATTTTGATTCGATTACAAATCGATTAGTAGACTTAAAGTCATATAAAATTACTGAAATAAAAGAAAACGAATCCGATACTGAAATAACACGCCGCGTTAACGCTTGCCATAAGATAAACATTGCCCCTCCAGAAATAACGTTTGGTCAAGGTATTTAGAATGCATGCATACACCTTGTCTACGATTTCTATTTAAGTTTTCTACCGTACAAATTGGAAATTGATATTACAGTATTTTGATTAGCCATTATATTCAATAATGGCTAATTGTGTGACTACTTTTAATCAGAGTTATCATCACTTGACGCTAAAGTTTATAGGCAAAAGAAACAAATAAAAAGCTTACAATATAGTAACTAAAGTATTACATTCGCAAACGAACAAAAATCGTTAGGAGTTCGTCCTACATTTGAAAATAGAAGCTTCCGCTACTCGCTGCTAGATGGCGCCAGTCGTCTGTTCGGTCACAACATTGTCCCTCCCCCGATTCACAAGTTGCTACCAAGTTTTCACACTACATTTGTTTGGCAAGCTGCCCCCGACAAGTTTGTAAAGCTCGGATTTTCTGCGAAAGCTCTACACTTTCGACGTACTAATTGCTTAGTTTAGTGTTAAGGGTTTGCGTATTGGTCATTTCTGTTACTTAGAATAAATTAAATAAATTTTATAATTATGTAAGACGTTATGTAAGTGATTGCGTGTTTAGATTTGTGATTCGTACACGAAATTTTTTTATGTACATGCTCTTTTCGTACCTTATGTCTTTATCTTTGTACTAAACCATTTGGACGTTGCTACAAAATACTTATAGAATTTTATACAAAAATCCAGTCGTTATATTTCACATTATATGATTCCCACCTAGATAAGATTTCAAAAGCAATTTAATAGGTACGGTCATTACTTTAACAGTTTCAGTAAACCAAATTAATAACAATATGAAGTTAACATTCAAAACTAAAACTCACAAATGGCGCGCTAAAGTTTCGTGAGAATCCCTGACGTCACAACTCAAACAAAATAATCTGAGCAGTCGTTGATATTGTTGTGTGTTTCATATTTTCCACTACTACATTTAACTCGGCGCTATAAAAAGCCAATATAAACCTAAACGCCGCTGAGATCGCCCGCATTATCTTGTGATTATCGCGTGTCAAAACATCGCCACGCTCGCGATACTTCGCATGTAATCTGATAAACGATGTATTCTGCACGCTTCGCGCTCCTCGCCCGTCCCGCTCCCTTCCACACATAATGTAGAGCGTTGTCTCTCTTGCGCGGTCATCCATTTCATTCATGCGCGATACACCTCGCCAGGCCGCTGTTTACAGACACAAACAAACAGTACAGCAAACCGCTTAGCTTTAAGTACGAGACCGTGAAAGTGATATTGTCAAGTACATCCGTCTCTTTCTAGAAGCCGAGTGTTTAGTTCCGAGAGCGTGGATAGATGTCGCTAGCGGTTCCGTTCTGCAAGCAGTATGGTATAAATGTCACAATAATTTGGGCGCGACGTTGCCGGACTTCGCCACCCGGTGTGGTGGCGGGAGCAAGTAATAAACTAGTGAGTTTGAGGTATGGCGAGAGAGCACTTATGCAGTGGGTGTTTAGGTTTATTTTTGTTTGTGTTGTTGGTAGTTATAACTTTGCCTGAGTGTGCGCGTCACGTAAACGTAACGAGCGTGGTATACACACGTACGCGGGCTGTCAGTAGCTAATACGATGCGCTGTGATCGCTTATTGTGGAGCGCCGCGCGGTTTATAGCGTTTAATTTAATTTAGTAATTGATACGTTTGTCGGTTGACTTTATCACTTTTCATCAACGTTCACCTAATGCTTATTGTATTGTAATTAAAAATGTTTGTTTATTGTCATCCGAGTTTTTTTCGACCGTACCTGTAGTAAAATTTTGTTAATATTCAATCTGAAATCTTGACCATAAAATGAATAAAAAACAAAACGTACGTGTACTTTCTTTAGTATTTTAATTAGCCTAGATGCTCCACTAATTAACTACAAACGAAAACAATTGAATTACTTAGTATTCAAATGTGTTAATCACCAGTCCGGTTTTAATCTTTTATTAATCTGAACAAGCGGCGCGAATCCTTACAAGAGCAAATTGTCAAAGTGACAACTCCCTAAACACAGTAATTCACGCTCGGCATTCTTCGATACTCCGTTTGAGCCGTTGTGGTGCACACATACGCAAACATACACTTATTGCCTTAGTACGTAACTTAAACCAACCAAAAACCAGTCGTAACACCTTCTAATAAAGTACAAATCTCTTTGCATGTTGCCTAAGACCTTCTCTCTATCGTTTGTGCTCACACACATGAAACATTTATGAGTACAGTAGTAGAAGTGTATACAGTATGACGTCTGCTATTGTACCTAATATTATAAATGAAATGTGTAGCTTTCACGAGGGCACACAAGCGAAGCGGGTTTCGTTAGTAACAAAACACCGGAATTCCAACTCTGTCTTCACCCAACCAAGGTTGATTTTCAAAATGAGGTTGTTAGCTGGGTTATAATCTTTCTATTTGGCACAAAAACGGGTGTCGGTGGAAGCATGACCTGTAATTGTGTGTATTAGGTTGGTTTAATCACAATTTGGAGTGGGCCGCGGTATGGCTTTTTAGCTGACAACATGGCAACAATAATAAATTGAATTTTTCTTTTATAGATTTAGGATTAGCTGGAGAGTCTTTTTACTTAACTAATTGATCTGTTGTTAATGATTTTCATATATTGATTCATTATATTATTATCTCATCGCCTTTCAATCGGTTCATCCGCTTCGGGACTTTGCTTTGAAGGGACTCGTTTCCATAAACAAAATACCACTCTTACAATCAAAATAATACTTTTCCAAAAAAAAAACACATCTTTTTGGCGTGTCGATGGCAATCTAAATTGAGTTGGACAGAAACAGGGCTACTAGTTTGGAGCCTCTAGTAACCTCAATCAGCTCTCGTTATTATAAACAACAGGACGTGTCACAAGGCGAAGAAGAGAAAATACTGTAATACTGTTGCTTGAAAGACCTTTGTTTTTAAAAAGAACTTCGTTTCAAAAAAAGTTAATATTACCTACTGTTGATTACCCCTCTAGTCCTTTATTCACCTGTCTATCCCAGAGAGAAGTTGGTATATTTATTTATTTAGTAACCACACAAACAACCACAGAATATAACGACATGTGGAGTGTTTATCGGTACTTTCGGCTGCATAAGGTCGAAGGGTCACGTGTGGGACACAGGTAGTTAGACGCGGTTCCGGGTTATTGTGCACGCATTGTTTGGGTTAATCTGATACGACAGTTCACTGAGACAATTTATTCAGAGTGTTTATTTAATAGATTTTTACCTCATAAAAATAAGGAATCTGTGCGGACCCTTGCGGCTGCAGAATTTATGATTCATTATTTATTTTTTTGTTTCAATAGTAATGTTATGTTAATTTTTATTGTAATATTGTTGTTATAATTTTTTATATTTCTAATTATTTTGTGTGTGTAATTTTTATATTCAACCTTTAACTTATATGTGTGGTGTTACTGTTAGTGTAAGTTGGTTATAAATAAATAAAAAAAAATATAATTAGGATAGTAAGATTTAAGAAAAAGATTTCATGACACTGCGTTAAATGCAACAACAACTGAGAGAATAAGTATTTTATCGATAAAATACATTATCGACACCTCTAGCATAGTATAGCTTAGATATATGTATTGTACTACTTCAACAGACTCACTCTTGTTATAGTCTAGTAACTACATATTTTGTTGGCTGTTTTGACTCATAAAGTCATGATTAACTGTGGTACTCAGAGATACTTAAGTAATGAATACTTAAGCTGTCACTTAGTAAAGATTTGACATACTTTTGTATGACAAAACTGTCAAAACCTTTGCTAAGTGATGGCCTAAGTAAGCATTAAAGCTCTCTGAGTGCGGCAGTAAGTCTTGGTATTATGCCTGATCAATATCAAACCCTGGATAATTACAAAGAAATTCCACCAGAGGCGTTAAGCAGTAGCATAATTATTATAGAACCTTGTATTTAATTTAATCAAATAAAAAGATCTTTCACCTTATAACATGCACATTTGTCACAAATGAGCCCCCATTACCTAACAATTGATCTTAAGATTGTTAACTTACGTAAACGTAATTGCGCTTTTAAAAAGCTTGCGCAAACGCAATACGTTTAAAAAGTTCAGGCGATGCATAGTGGTGTTGATAGCTTCTTCGACTGGGAAAAATATGCATTTATTTTATTTTATTGGGTATTTAATATTAGTGTTGTTATTTAAAAAAATAAATAAAACTCGTATACCTTACAGTTGTGGTAAAACAACTGTAAGCATAGAATGTATTTTTGAATGAAAAGAGGCTTTTTAAAATTAAACTTGGCTCACGACAATAAATTGCATATTAATTTATCTTGATCAAGTTTATGAACAAGTTGGTTTATAACTGCTATTAACAAGCTGTAAAGAATAAAGTGCTTTGCATTCAATTTATCCCCAATCTTACAGCCTAAATTAGTGCATTTACCATTTTTTTCTTAAAAACCACATCTTTGCCAACCCACTGTGCGCCATTTAATGCTTGGCGGTATTATTGTGGCATCGAGTCCAACGGGCGGCCGGCAAGTAAATTAGAGAGCGACCGGACTATAACTAAGAGGAGTTCAACTGATGCGACTCCACGAAATTGTAGCGTGGATGCGACCGTGGGATCGAATGCAGGATCTTTTTGTTAGTGGATTTTATTGACTTAATTTTTTTTCTTAAAGTTATTAAAGCTTCTTGTTCTTGTTTTTATCTGCGACCAATATTTACACGCTTAGTTTGAAATTCTTGTATAGACTTTTTCGAAGATGGAATTTCCTTGTTTGTGGTGTTTAGCATTCAAATAATCAGTACGGTCATTATAAAACAACCACAGTTAGTTTTAGAGCCTCCTTAGTAGGTAGTCTTTGAGATGATCGCATGTCTTGACGATAATATTCTTCTTGTGATTCATCCGAAACAAAAACTCTAGATTTGAAGATGTCCTCCATATTGGAACCAATAAATCTGATCATATTGGACTAGATATATTTTTTGGCGTAACATATCCCGTAGAGTGATTTTTAATATTGATATCAGCTGTTGGCTGACTGTCTGACCTCTAGAACTATTTATTGCACCTGTGATTTCCAAGACTTAAAAACGCACAACACTGCGATTAATATAAACAACCTACTAGGCCTAAAGAACTTATAAGACGTATCATAGAAACGAAAGAAGAAGTTACTAAGGAACTAGACTCCATGAAGTCTCCATGAGGATTTGATAAAAATATCCAGCTCGACCTGAAGAAAAGGTCAGTTCAAGGTGTATCCATGCTAATCCCCCGTTCGCCAGCACCAGGAATGCAGCTCCGCGACTGCAGTGATGCATATCGTTGTACTTATGGTGGTGCATATGTGTCCCCCCTCCCGTCCGCACCGCGCACCCCCTCACCGCTACCTGCCGTCTTTGTCTTTGTTCATTATGCTTAAAGGGATATAAAAGTACGCAGACTACTGCCTAAACTTATGTCTTAGTATTTAGTGTGATGTTTTTTTTTAATATATGCGCTCTGATTTGAGTTTTACGGGGCAGTGCTTGGTAAAATAGAGCCTCTTTTCTTGCATTTATTTTTACGGTGTTTCAGTTGTTTTTGTTTTTAATTTTTAGTAAAATTATGAGTTTGCATATATTTTAAATGTTCAAGAAAATTTATGAAATGGAAAATATAACCTCTAGGTAATCTTATTAACGATATTTTTTTTTAAGTGTTTTCAGTTCATGACCTTGTATGACCTTGAGAGTCACATAGGTAGAATCGTAAACATACGGTTTTTATAACTAAACACATGTATATTTTAAGTAGTAATTAATTAGTATTTCGGCAGTATTTAAGTATGGGAACAGGTTTCCGAATGAAAGAGTTCAACGCGCGACTATGGAAGCTCTATTTTGTGGATCTCATAACATAGTATTAATTATATTTGATGAACTTCTTATGACCCATTTTTTAAGCTATTTTGAGAATATCGCGCTGAATATACTTGACAGATGCAATCGTGACTGCATTTTATTTTTCGTCGATGATATGATTCGATCTATTCCAGTCTGTTTGAGTTCGATTTATTAAAGTTCGATGCATAGGTATATTGATTTAAGGTTGCGCAAAATTAAATGAAACTAGCTTTGACTAAATAATAAATTAACTAAAATAAAATATTGAAAATCCATTAATTAGGGGTGGCATTTTATTCACCGCGTTCCAATTAGCATTAGTGACTATTTAACTAAAGGAATTCCCATACCAATCTTTATGTACGCTCATTAAGCTTATTTAATTGAAAACCAAGGCAATCCAGTTTTTAATCAATCAAAAACTCCGGTAATGTACAAACGGTATATAATTACTTAAAAACCCTGTCACATACTCATTACGACCTTATTTTTAATTAATCAATTAACCACTCAACGTATTCAGTTAATTCACCAATTACATTCGAACGATTAAAAACGTTCGATGTTTTGCAAACAGCTTTTCACTTTAAAAGACTATTCGTGTCCCTATAATCTGAAAAGAGAATAAAAGACACTATGGTTTGCATTGAATCTCTATAGCAATATCGCTTCTATTTTTTGCATAACGGTGTAAGCGGCAACCCCCTTCCGTGTCAATCTAAACCTAATTTGATTGAAGATAAGTTCGTAATTTCAATGCAGATGCCTGGCGCTTACGCTCTTCTGATTTTTAGATGACGTGTTGTGTGAGTAAAATTAAAGGGTGTTTTTCTGTTCGGGGGAAAATGTATCAGGTAATAATATAGCTTGGTTAGATGAGAATTTTGGGGAGATGGAATTTATGTTTACTTCTATCGTACATATTCGTA